>JAWJWE010000003.1:0-5000000 GCA_037055365.1 Polyplax serrata
TTAACAACATTAACTGTAGTTTTCGGACTCCAATGGTTTAAAAAAAGAAATAACTATAGTGTTTTGTAATTTTGTTCCGGAGGTGACATTGTAGGGAAGAATCCTTATAACCGACGTATATTGTCGACACTTCTATACATAATCAATAGTTACGAATCACCACTTTAATTTTGTACGATTTTATCTGTGTCCCTATATTAAGAATCATTTTTTATTAACTAAAACCAAGTTTTGAAACCTATTTAGAAGAACTTCATTAAAAATTAGTTTCTCTACTTCTACGATGAGATATAAAATTATGAATTCTACATTTGTCATCCTCCAAATTCAAATTAAAGTCCGAAATTATTAACGAATTCGATGATAGTTAAGAAAATTTAGGTTGTCGAGATGGTACCGCAACGAATGTGACACAAGTAGAACACATCTAAATTTGATTATTTCCGATTGATAACACTCTTTTCGGAAAGTTTTTTTTCCTTCAATAAGTAACACTCGAACTGAGTAAATAAACCTGGGTTTTCTTAGGGAATAGTACGAAAGGTTGGGTATTTGACCGCGAAATTTTTAATTTAAAGTATTAATAAATAAAATATATACAGTTCCTTTTCGAGAGGATGATCTTTGTGTTTATCTGAACCTTTGGGATTGTGTTAGGCTTATGTAGGACTGCAGGATAATGTTTTCCTGAAGGTCTGCACTCTTGTAGTTCAGATTTGTACGAGTAATACAATTTCACAATGAACATAGTATAGTCCTCCACTTAAGTATACTCTTGAATTACACGAAAACATACTCTTTTTAATTACAACTATGTGTTACAACCTCAAAAAGTGAAACTTTACTACCATAACACTAATGTTACAGTCACGTATTAGTGTCTGAAGTTAATTCTGAGCCTCGGTGCGTTGTGAAATTTTCAAGATGGTAAATAATAATAAATGAGTATAGAGAATTACCTCATGAATTTTGTTTAGCAGCCACCAAAATGCGAAATTCTAAAATATGTGAATTTGTCTTACAGTAACAACGACAGCCTCAACGAAGAGGTTAAAATACGATTGGTGGACAATGATTCGGAGCTGAAACCCGTCATTCAACCATCATGTTCTTATGCCAAGGCAGAAAGAGGCTCAGCTGTCCGTCAGGTTTTTGCTGCCTTTGCTGCCAACCTCGGCACCGTCAACACAGGACTCGTCTTCGGGTTCAGTGCTGTTGTTCTTCCCCAGCTTAAAAGTCCTAGCAGTACTATTCCGATTGACCAGGAGCAGGCTTCTTGGATTGGTAGTATTTTTTCTATGGAAACTTTTCTTTCCCTGTTGCTTCACTTAACTGTAGGAAACGCTAGAGGAGTACACTGAAAAAAAGCTGATTCCTTTACATTTGAGTGTTGTATTGACTTGATAAAAGCCAAAAATTCTCAATGTATAGTCAGAGGTACACAACTTACCGTTTAGAAAGCAAACAAAATGTGCCAGCGGAAACGACGGAATTGAACTCGTGAAAATGGTGATTCTGATATGGCAAGACCTGAGAAAAGCAAACTACAAGTTCTTAGTGCCAATGCTGTAGTTTTGTACAAAAGAAACTCTATGGCAATAGAACAAAAGTTCCCTTTACATGGAAAATTTGTTGTTCTTGTCGTGGTAAACAGTCAAAGGCCCGGGTACACTTTTTTAAAGATGTCCTCCGCTACTTTAAAAACTTGGGGGTAACATTAACTGTCATTTATAGAGTACATCAGTTTTAATTTAAATCACTTACACGTTGCTTTTACTGTTACAGCCAGCTTGTCGTCCATATCAACACCAGTAGGCTGCATTCTTGGCGGGTACCTAATGGATGTCATCGGACGACGAAGAACTCTCATTCTTACAGAATTGCCTCTAATTATCGGATGGTTACTTATATTTTCTGCCAATTCTGTTTATATGATATACGGTGAGTCTCTATCATTGAACGTTCATCACAGCAGACAGATTCTGACAGTTTCTTTTTCAGGTGGCAGGCTCCTCGTCGGTTTTGGTTCAGGTATGGTAGGAGCTCCAGCCAGAGTTTACACCGGAGAAGTCACTCAACCTCATTTAAGGGGAATGCTCCTGGCGCTTAGTTCTGTCGGAGTGTCTCTTGGTGTTCTCATCGAATATAGCTTAGGTATGAGTGCATTTCCTGTCAGGAATAAATATTATATATAAATAAACCAGGAATAAATAAACCAAATATTTGGTTTTCAAATTTTCGTTTTCTTTTTAAATTTCAGGTGCCTTAGTGAGCTGGCCTGTCCTGGCTGGTATCAGCGCCAGTGTTCCAATTTTGTCTCTTTTATTGATGATGTTTCTTCCGGAAACTCCCAATTTCTTGGTGTCTCAGCACAAAGCTGACGAAGCCAGGAAAGCTCTTAGAAAATTTAGAGGTTCTACTTGTGATATCGATGCAGAGTTAAAAATCCTGACGGATTTCTCTCAAAAGAATAACTTGAAGAAAGTCAAAGGGTTGAAAGGTAGGCCGAGTCAACTTTTGACGTATGACCCCTGATATTATTTTTGGTTGTTGACATACTTTTTTCGTTGCAGAGACAATCCGGGCTTTAACCAGTCCGACAGCGCTGAAACCTTTCGCCATTTTGGTGACTTACTTCATGTTTTATCAGTTTTCTGGTGTGAACACCATTACTTTCTACGCTGTTGAAGTATTTGAGGTATAAGAATGATACACGAGTAGATGATGACGACTCTGGCAATTTATTTATGACTGTTCAATTTTGTTCTAGGAATCCGGAGCTCAAGTAAACAAGTATTTAGCGACTGTGATATTAGGATTAGTTAGGGTGATATTTACGATTGTTGCTTGTATTTCTCTAAGAAAGTGCGGTAGAAGACCGTTGACGATGATCTCTGGTAAGATTCACCGTTTTTGATGTGTGCAATATTTCTGCCAAGTACAAAGTTTTTTACTTTTGTTACCTGTCCTGCACAGGTGTGGGCTGTGCTTCGACCATGATCGGTCTTGGAACTTACATGTATTACTCCAAGTTGTGCAAAGAAATGCTCGAAGTTCCTCAATACACGTGGTTACCTGTAGCTTTCATATTTCTCTTCACCGTTGCGTGCACCCTCGGCTTTTTAGTCGTTCCGTGGGTGATGATAGGTGAACTTTACCCGCTTCAGGTAATGATCCAATGTCGAGATTTCAATTTAGTGTGACATGAGTACTTCGTACTTACGTGCATTTTATTCAGGTGCGTGGTATTTTTGGTGGGCTGACGACATGTTGCGCTCATCTATTCGTCTTCATCGTAGTCAAATCGTATCCTTTTCTTTATCGTCTCATAGACCGCTACGGATGTTTTTGGGTATACGGGTCTTTTTCTGCCGTGGGTGAGTAAAACCACGCTTTTTCTACTCCGAAAATAACATTGCAAGATAATTTTAGAGATTATAAAGATGTGATCCTCTTACAGGTTGCATATTCTTTTACTTCTGCGTACCGGAGACGAAAGGCAAAACTCTTCAGGAGATAGAAGACCACTTCGCCGGTAGAGGAAATTCCTTGTCTAGGAAACGTAGAAAAGGCGATTTTGAACAGTTGGCAACACAAAAAACACCTAACTGCTGAGAGAAGAGACAAGAAGCCGTCGAAACGTGACGGGTCGATCTTTTAAGTTTATGAACACTTAGAAAACTAAAAGTTTTCAAATTGAACAATCTCTTTAGATAGAAACCATATCAAACCAGAACTCGTAGAATGTTTGAAACCATTGCCGAGGAAAATAATCATACTATTAATATCCTCATGGCAGTTTCATCTTTTTTTCGGATTGTTAGTTTTTAGTTCTTTACTTTGGTAGATTCGCTTCTCATTTTAAAATTTTTTTCATACAGTTTTCATTTTTGGTTTACCGCGTTTTATATTCCGGGCTCAATGTCTGTTGATATTCTGAATCGGCTGTGTCGTTGCATTTTTTTGTAGCCATTTACATTTGCTTTACCTCTATACTTCCGTTCAAATTACAAATGCCAAAAAACTAAAAAAGCGACAATCTAAAGTGAGTATAATTGTATTAATGATGGAAATTTAATTTCCAATGTTTCTATTTTAGTATTATAAATATGTGAGAAATTTTAGATGGTCGTACAAAAATCAAAGAAATACACGTAGGCAGTAAATAAAAATTTTACTGAACAACAGGCACGATTATTCATATTTCTCTCGACGGTTCATATTGAAAAGTAATCTTGCGCCTAGTAAAGAACCTTTGTTTAAAAAAAGAATGTGTTTTTTGTAACCTCACTTGCTGTCTTCTTTCCGCTTCTTCCTACTTTCCTCTTGTCTACCGTGTAGGGAAACAAAAATTTAATTTAAATTGATCACAAAAATGGTCAACACAGGCAAGAAAAACGTGAAGATTAAATCGTAAAAGATTCAAATTAGTAGTAAAACAACAAGTGCCAGATTTGATATTTCAAACTTAAAATTAACCGTTTTTTTTTGAATTTATCGAAGCAAAACTTTCGATTGTTGAAAGGCGGTGGTTCGAGTTATCGTGAGTTTAGACTTTCTCCTTCAGTTATGTTGGCTGTGACCGTTTAACACACGAAAACAAAAAATGGAGAATTCGGGGTTGGTTAGTTTCTTAGCACGTTTAATAGGATGCACGGAACCGGCTCTCACGTTATTAATTTCACTTCTCTTAGGTGAGTCTAAATTCGACGATAGGTTTTGTGGGAAATTGTCATGCACCTCGGAGTGGGCGTTTATTTTAATCCTTCGATGATGTTCCCCAGGGAAACTGAAATTCAAATATGATTTTGTACGTTATTTTGAGCGTGTTGGTAATGGTAATGAACGATGGTTTAAGGAGAAAGATAAGTATTTGTGAGGAGGATACTTATTTCCGAAGACGCATAAGGTGACTCAATGTGTAAAGTCGATGTTTTCACGGTTTCCTATTTGTGGTTATATCGCTGATAAATCGTTTTAGTCACCTTCGGAATCATCAGTAAACCAGAATAAGGGGAATTTACTCGTATCTAAATAAATATGACTCGATTAAATGAGTTAAAAATGAACTAATGGACAACATCTTCAACATTGCTGAGGTTATTAATTGAATCATATAATTTTATCAGATTGTTGAAAGTTTTTTCTAAAATTAGAAAAGTGTTTGAAATCACTGATACAAAATTGCACATGTCATCATGTGCCATTTATTTCATATTGGAGTTTCTCTAATAAATTGAAGCAGCATTTTTTTACATGGAATGATTGTTTTTTGATGAGATCAAATCACTGTTGTGGAATCTTTACAAACTTAATTATTTCCTTCCTTTTTTATCCTGTTTCCATTTTTTATATCTTTTGAGTTTTGGAAGTACTTGTCTTCCACTCAAATGAAATATTCACTTCTCAATAATTTGTCTCTTATTTAAATATCCCAAGAGCACAAAAATTTCCATCATTTCTGTCATGTTACAAATTTTATGTTAATAATTCTACAATTAAATGAAAAGTTAACATTGCAAAATTAATAAAACAGGTTATGTTTGAAAACAGACTGACTCCTTCTTAATCTATTTAGTTTCCTCAAAAGGTGATAGGTGACAAATTTAGGAATTGTTATGGTATTTTTCATCATGTTTTCGAAACTAAATAATGATAAGTATAAATATGTTATGGTATTGTTGCAAAAGTAAGTGAATGTTTTGCTGAATTATATTCAAACAGTAACTTTGATAATATAGATTATTTTTAGTTGCCTGTCAAAGAAAGGTATTGATGTATTGTACACAAATGAGAACCAAAATTGCTCTTACATTTCATAAAGTACTCCACTGAGACCTCCCCAATCAATTGTACATTTGCAAGAGACCAGACTGTTCTGCTACTATGTAGAATTGACAAAACCTTTATGAGAACAACAAATTAACCTAAATTAAAAAGTTTAAGGCTACATTATAGCAACAAATTGAATTCAATAAGCATGTAATTTGTTCTAATGGAGCTTTTTAATACTTTCAGGTTATCCAATCGCTTTTTTTCATAGAAAATACCTGTACGGGAAAGCTCCTAACTTGCAGCATATTTACTTCATAGTATGTGGATTGGGCTTATGTTATTTCAATTATGGTAAGTCAATATTTTTCCAAATTATTCAGGAGATTTACGATTCAACATTTTGCTATTATTAGAATTCCCCTGGCTGGGTGGTGTAAAGGTGTACAGTTTTTAGAGGTGTAGAGCAGATATCATTCTGTTCAGAAAAGAACATGTAACATTTGGTTGGGAGTATTTCACACGCACATTTTTTTAGAGGACACATGCTTTAATAATTGAAAAGACCATTACCGTACATCTAGTAGTATGTGTAATATCAGAAAACAAATTCCCACCATTTAATTTTAATAACAGTTCTGGAAACATGTTTTCAAAAAAGTTTGACGAGTTTTATGGGAGGTAGAAACTTTTTAATTCATTATTTATTAATTTATTTTAGGTTGGGACACTTTACATTCCGTTGCCGCCGTGAGCATAACATATGGTGTTTTAAAAGTGCTCGGGGGTAACCTAACTTCCCTTCTGATTGTTTTCACTTACACCATGTTGCACTTGTTAATCGGGTACTGGGCCACGGCAACCGCTACCTACGACATCAAATGGACAATGCCCCAATGTGTTTTAACACTTAGACTTATCGGTTTAGCTTTTAACGTGTATGATGGTCAACAGCCAGAAGTGAGTTTTTACATCCAACAAGACATTGTACACGGCTCATGGATTTCCTACTCATTTCTAATTTTGCATCCTTTCAGGAGAAATTGTCTTCGGATAACAAAAGTGTCGCTCTTCGTACCGTTCCTAGCCTATTAGAAGTTTTCGGTCACAGCTACTTTCCATCTAGTTTTTTGGTAGGACCCCAATTACCCCTCAAGCGGTACCACGATTTTGTTGAACTCAAGTTGGAAAAAAAGGTAAACGGTTGATTCTTCCCTTTACTGATAAAAGAATCATAAACTTACCAGTCTCACGAATTCGTCGGCCTTGAATAAGTACATTACGTGTTGTCACATCCATCCGATCCGTAACGAATTTAATGTATTCTAGGAAAACCCTAAGGAACTTCCCGACACCATAGTTGCAGGACGCAATCGCCTTTGCTTAGGAATTATGTATTTGTCAATATATCAATTGGGTTCGATGTATTTATCGGACGACTACATAACATCCGAGGAGTACAGTTGTTTAAGCATGTGGAAAAAGGTTCTCTTCTTCGGTATCTGGGGTCGTGTCAATCTGTATAAATACATTTCCTGCTGGTTAATCACAGAGGGAAGTTGTATAATAATGGGTAGGTATATAAATAAAAGTTTGATCGTAAACTAATAAATAAAGTGCTTAAGTTAAATTTATATTTCTTTTGGGGGACAGGTCTCACGTACAACGGAGTGGACGAGAATGGTAAGGCAAAGTGGGACGGTTGTTCCAACGTGAAATTGAGTGTGTTCGAGACAAGTACAAGGATGAACCATTACATTGAATCTTTTAATATCAATACAAATCAGTGGGTTGCACAGTAAGTGGATTGATACAAATTGATACAAATTGTGTTGTTAGAGATATATTATACGAACGACCTGACATAAAATTTCTTTATTGACAGGTACATTTACAAAAGACTTAAATTTTTGAATAATAAGTCGTACTCCTACCTTGGGACGCTGTTGTTTCTCGCCGTCTGGCACGGTCTGCACTCCGGTTATTACGTTACGTTTTTCTTCGAGTTTATTGTCATAACCACGGAAAAAAATGTATGATCATTAGTTCGATTCCTGGTTTTAGATTAATAATTTTCACGAGATTAATGAGCGACATGTTGGTCATTGCACTGTTTTTGGTTTCAGATTATGACGCTCGCAGAAAGAAGCGACAAAACCATGGAATTTGTTCAAAAACCCTTGGTTAGTTGTGTCCTCAACGTCTTTCTCCGTATGTATACGTTTGTAACCATGGGCTACGCCATGATTCCATTTGTTCTGCTTAAGTACCGGAGATACTTCCCGGTTTTGAAACAGTTTTACTTCGCACCTCACGTCATCTGCATATCTATCATTGCCTTGGATCCGTTGTTGAAGAAAATGGTGCCGCGGTCGAGGAAAGAACCCAAGCCGGCGCCTTCTTCTTCGACGGAGGGAGAGAAGGGAACGGTAGAGGAGAAGAAGAATGAGTAAAAAGCCTGGTGACTTTCTCATTTTTCAGTACGAAATTTGAATGAGGGGCTGTGGAATTTGTTTTATTGGTGTTCCACAAAGAGACGAACTACGAAGGGACGGTCAAGCGGTGTCCTCAACATAACTAACATAATCAAAAACGGCAGACTCATTTTACAAAATAATCAATTTTTACTCTTCACATAACTAGAAAATAATTCCTAGTACAATTTCATTTAGGAGCAAACAGACCAAAAATGAAGGAAAAAAAGACAGTTTTTGACAGAAACAGTGCAATAATTTCTATAAAACAAAATAAGAGAATCGCGTAGACTATACATGTAAAATTACTAAGAATAGTAAAAAGTGAACCCCGAATGGCAGCCTATTTCTGCACCGTTGGATACATATTAGCGGATATTTTTTTATATAAAGGATTGACTCGTAACCACAGTGAATAGTTATTTTTTATTATGTAAATAGGAGTGTAAAAATGTAAAGGGAAAGCCTTGAAATTGTTGCAATTTACACGTTAGGGTTTCATAGGTAAACTAAAATTTTTTGTGTAAAGAAGTAATTCAGGCCCGGTATTTGTTGTGAGGAATGGGCGAAATATTCGTTGACATTTTTAGAGTAAATTTAAACAAATGTAGAATTAGTTTTTCTACTCAAAGAAGTAGTAGTTGTCGAAAAAGGTAACAATAATTATCAGTTATCTATTTTATTCACGAAAGCAATAATAGAGTCTTTTGTTTAGGTAAATTGGTAATGGGTTTTTTTTGGTAAACGTTCTGGCTTTCTTCAAATTGGACGTGAGGTTCGATCAAAGTCCTTAGGACACGTGGGAGAGGTAAGAAACATCTTCTTAAGGTAAATTTTGGCTCGACTCGATTCAACGTGCCGGCTGTAGCCTAATGGAGGCCTAGGGAATGGTAGTCCTACCTTGCTGTCGCAATGACAGACGCGTGTAACCTGAACCTCACTTTTGCTAGATTATTTATACTGAGACATTTACAGCTATCGTATAATTTCAGAATTATCATACGATCGCAAATTAGTTGCGCACACCTGCATTTGACGGCTTCGGTTTATTTACCGACTTCGTTTCGAACTATCTCTACATTAAGCTTTTAAAATGTCACATAAATTATTCTTTGTTTTTTCTTGATGGTTTATTTAATGAATATTCTCTGGTAGAAGTTCCTGGGTCCGTTTCATCGGACATGTTGCTTTTTACTCGAGTGAGTCGAATCAATAAAACGTCAAAAGTCTGCCCTGTTACATCGTCAGAGAGTGATTTGTCGAACTTTGAGGGTCAGCGTAAAATTGATGTAACAATGGAGAACACAATTAAAAAATAAAGTACAAAGAATATACAATATTCAAAACTTATTTTTCAGAATCTTCGAATTTTTCAAAGCATAATTTCAAATGTTGAGTAGGCGACTAGAATAAATTTAAAAAGTAATTAGTCTGTAGGGTACGTCATCTCCTCCCGAAAGCTATTGCAGTGTAGGAGATGAGTCAAAATCGAGACGTAATTTGGTTGTGGTTTTCTAAGAGCTTTACGCTAACAGCATCTTTGCTTTAAAATAATATTTTTTTTGTCTCGGGTAATTCAAGTAAGTAATTAAAACGCGTAATGTCTTCCAAAAGAGAACTTGGTGAATCCGTTTAATCGACTGATTCGATTCTATAAAATTGTTTAAAATGAACTTTGAAACTTGTAATTTCGGCGATTGGAATAATATTAATAAATTTTTTTTAAAAAAATCTAGTCGTTTAGTCAGTCTTTCCTTCGGTCACCATCACCACGCAGATATTTGCATCGACAACACCGGAGAGAAGTCTGCCGTCGTAAATTTGGCGATGAAGATGAAAGAGGCGGACATTTCTCTAGTCCACTGTTGGCAAAACTAAATTCGACGGATAGTTTTGCTCAGGGGAAAGTTATTTTCTTTTTTTTTAAAAAAAAACGTTCACGGAGAGTTTTCAATTTCGAATTCGTCCCGTTGCCGCGCGTCACACGCTCATTAGTCACACGTTAAAATCTGGCAACGCCGCAGTTGGTTTTGTCAAAAAATGTTTTCAGACGTTACGAGCCGAAGCGATTCCTCGATTATGACAAAGTATAGTTTGTCAAACGTCGCGTGAAAGTAATCGACGTCTCAAAAAGAACACCTCGCACGGGATCGAACTCTTTTTATAATAATTTATGTGAGTCACATGTTTTCTTTTTTTATTTGCGAAATCGATGTAAGCATTCGTTGGTTAGTGTGAGGAAGAGGAAGAAAACGAGTTCTGTTCTGCGTCTCAGCTGATACGATTTTTTTCGTGTTGTTCACTCGTCTCGATTACCAGGTAGCAAGAATGGAATGGACAAGGTACCGAGTTTTTCTCGTCGTTCTTCTCGTCGTCACCGGCAGCTTCAACACCCTCAGCACGAAGTGAGTAGTTGCAGTCGTCATATTGTTAAATTTATATTGTTTGAAACAAAAAAGTTAACGTAAAAGATCGGCGTTTCGTCGATAAGGTCGGGGTAATTTCGTCACGAAACGTTTCTTGACAAGTTCTATGTATCACCTTACGAACGAAATAAGGGAATCGTTTTACAATTTTTCCTATTGACCATCGAAACCCGAAAATACAAGTACTTCTCACGAGGTGAGAAGGAGAAAGTGGACGAGTAAGAGAGCGCAAGGGGTGAGAGAAAATAACTCCACGCTCGGTCTTTTTGCTTTGTTCAGGAAGTCTAAAAAGAAGTACGGTCAGCGAATTTTGACTTATTCCCTGTATTTTGACCGATTCTATTCTTTCATCCAGGAGTTTCATCTGATTCGTGTCATTTCACATCGAGAAAGTGGGGGGAAATGGGGTTGTCGTCACGTGCACTGCAGTGTTGAACAAAACCGTGAAATTGGCTCGCATTGAAATCATTGAAATCCACTATCAGTCATGTCTAACTTATGAACTGTTTGCTTGTAAATTCTTAAACCACAATTCATAGATTTCTTTATTCTTTGTATCCATTGTGTGGAGCAATCATTTCTGTTGGTGCTTGTGCCTTGCAACTTTTATCATAACCCTCTCATGTTTCTCAAACCAGAATTTTATTTCCCATTCAGTCGTGATACTTGAAAACAAGAAGAACCTCAGATAAATTACTTGGTGTCACAGAAAATCAAATCTTCCAAATTTTGAGAAATTTGACCAACGAAAAAGGCTCACAAACTTCTTGAGCACTGCAGCCTATGAAAGGATTGCTCAGAAACTCTGGGCACCAGTAGCTATGTGAATGTTTCCACCACTTAAAATATTAACACTAATAAAGTACTTGGGTACTTTGATCTCAAACAAATGTAAAAGTTGTTTATTCATAGATTGGTAGGTGCATTCATGTTTTTTTGTTTGATTTTAAAATAGAATGATTAGTCAAATATCACTGACTGAAAATGTATTATATGCTAAATGTTAAAATTCCTTTTTTAGTTTGGGTTTAGCAGTAAAGCACAGTATTGTTCACTAGAGCAAATGTATTGCTCAAGCCCACTCAGTTTCTAGCAACATCTCAGTGCAATTTTAAATGTCAAGAAGTTCTCTGTTGACAGCTTGTGTGGACGGGTGATTTCAGTTGAGCAAGAAGGGAAAAAATTCATTTTACATTTTCACACAAAAGCCTGCAAGTGTAAATTCATGATTTGCAGGCCTTTTACTTTGTTTATTACTTCCTCATTGATAAGTGCAATTGTATCACATTTATTGTTTAAAATTATCAAATACATGATGTTTGCACATATATATATTTTTTCTGTTCTCCAAATAGTTTTGCATTCAATTATCAAAACTCCATTTGTGACTGACATTTATTGGAACCACTTGGAGACTACACTTTTCTCCTGACTCAGGATTTGCAAACTCAAACGAAAAAAAATTAAGCTGATTATTAATTATTTTGAAGGAAGTGTGTGACTCTAGTTGTAAATGTTGTGCTTAAGCAATAGAATTCCTCAGCCAGGTTATAATTTTTATTAATGTGAAGTGTGACGTTTTGAATGGATTTTTTTGCAATTACGTTACTTGAGATAATTAGAGTCAGATTTGTCTGAGCAGAGAGACAAAAAATACATTCCCTAGGGGCAGCTAGAAATCTTTTGAAAGTGATCCATTATTTAAAAAGAATCTTCCTTTTTGTTATTGGGAAAGTATTTTAGAAAAGGCTCACTCGTGGCAGCCTTTCATGTGGTTTGTGGTCCCTAATTGGTCTAATGGAAGATATGAGGGAAGTCGATACGGGTTGAATCTATCATTTTCTTTCTGCAATAATAGTGTAACACGATAGATGTGTGGGAACGAGAGTGTACATCTGCAGAAACGTTACCAACTGTCACCTGCTGTCATTGACAGTAGCAGAGACAGCCTGATGACAGTGCGTTTCTTCCGTTTTCAGTAGAATATTTGACAAATGTGGCGTCACGTTGTTTGAATTGAGTCGCGGTGTACACAAGATAAAGTTTAAGCAGAACGAGGGAAGAAACGGTGTTTGAACTTTGAACATAACCAAATACTCGTGACATGGTGTTCCTCGCCTGCCTTTTGCGGGTAGTCGATACTTTGCTAATGTGATTTCATTTTGCAGATGGGCCGATCGAATAAAATCGAAAGGTTCGGACGGAGAAGTCAGGTACTTCACACATCCCTTCTTCCAGACTGTTATTATGTTCATAGGGGAAATCTTATGTCTCCTGGCATTCAAGGCTTTGTTCGCTTATTACAAATTTAAAGACAACACCCAGGACTCGAGGAATCTCCTTAAGGGCAACAGGAATTTTAATATTTGGATATTCTGTCTGCCGGCCGTCTGTGACATAATTGCGACATCCGTCATGAACATCGGTCTCACCTTGACCTATGCGTCTTCCTTTCAGATGCTCAGAGGTAAGTGCCCGGTGAGAAACCTCCTCTTAACCACACCGCTCTGGGCCATTGTTGTCTCCCTTTACCTAAAGTTGTCGATTGTTTCAGGGTCTTTGATCGTGTTCGTTGCTTTACTCTCTGTCGGATTTCTTAGAAGAAAAATCAATTGCAGGGAATGGACGGGAATACTTTTAGTGATTACCGGTCTAATAACAGTAGGCATTTCAGATTTCTTGTTCAACAAAAATAAAGACGTAAACACAAATAGCGTTGTCACTGGTAAGGTTTGGTGCCGCTTCTGTGCATGACTTTCTTATTGGATTTATTTTATTTGTAAACATTTACTTGTTCGGTTTCAGGTGACTTACTTATAATTGTAGCCCAAATTGTAACGGCTGTTCAGGTCGTTTTGGAAGAACACTTTGTGAGCGGTAAAGACATTCCTCCTCTTCAGGCTGTGGGTTGGGAAGGTGAGTGTCTCTTCACGCAAAACACATGGATTTAGTTTAACCTGCCCAACGTTATTAGAATTGTCCCGATAATTGTTTTATTTTATGTCAACAGGTTGCTTTGGCTTCACCATCCTAGGATTCATGCTCATTCCATTGTATTACATTCACGTAGGACCACCAATCAGTAACAGCCCAATGGGAAGGCTAGAGGACTTAAACGATGCGCTTGTCCAAATAAAGAATAATAAACTGCTTTTAATGGCTTTAATAGGTACATAACTAATACGTAAACATTTTCATGCTGTTGTTGAGTAAGTTGAGTAAGTTCAAATGTTAAGTAAATTTCCTAGGGTCTCTGGTGGATGCCCTTACGGCTTCTCCGGGACATATAACAAATACTTTAGAAGTAATTTTTCGATGTAAACAAAATGTTTAATTTTGTTATTGTTAATATTTCTCGATTTTCAGGGAATGCTGCATCTATAGCTTTCTTTAATTTTGCTGGAGTTAGTGTTACAAAAGAACTGTCTGGAACAAGTCGTACAGTTTTGGACAGCGTGCGAACATTTTTTGTCTGGGGCATAACACTAGCCCTCGGATGGCAAGGGTTTTCAGGTCTCCAGGTGAGTCAAATAAAATCTTGTTTTATTTGACTTATTATTACTTATTATTTTATTATTACACATTACGTCTTAAGAGTGACCAGTAGATTTTATGGTCAGTTTATTAGGGTTAATTACTTACCCAATTATACCGACTAACTCAACTCTTAATTGTTCTCAGATTTTAGGTTTCACCGTCCTTCTCATGGGCATTTTCATTTACAACGATATCCTGATCCCGGCTCTGGGTCGGAAAATTTGCCAAACTTTTCGCTCCACTCCTGGAAATATACGGAACGAAGTTCTGATAAATGAGGATGCCGCCGATGAAATGCCATAAATTGTTACCTTCCCGTTGAATATTCCAGTAGCATCATGTGCTTTGCTGGTGGGAGGTGGGAGTAGGCCACTACTCCAGTGCCAGCGTCCCGCTGCTTCACGAAACAACCTTGACATAGCCGGATGTGTCAGCCTCGCCGTAGTTCTTAGACGCCGATTGTTAAATTGCAGTATATTATTTAAGTCATTGACTTGTTACATTGAATGTTTACGTAATTTTAAATTGGTTTTTGTAGAAAAACGATGTTAAGTGTTTGACCCATCGATAATTATCGCACTATTTCTTGGGGACTATTTTATTACAAAGTATTTTTTTACAACTCAAGTGTACATATATATTTTTTCGTGAAAAAAGTTGTTAAAGTACGGAGAAAATATATTTGGAATACATATTTTTTAGTTTTATAATTTACGTGTTGATTTTTTTGCTTCCTCACCTACAACTGGTGATCTCTGAAGACAAATCATTTGTCTCGGAGTAAAAGGAACAATTTTTATCAAAATGTTGTTACATGATATTACTTCCTAAAAGTATTGAATCATTTTCTCATATCCCCTTAGCAATGTACATTCTAATGCTATTAATAAAACAGTTATTGATTAAAGTTCCGTTTGCCTTCTTCGAACTGCTTTAGTTTTATACATTTCCCCTTCTTGTTATTCCTTCCAATAGGAAAAGAAACAAGTTGTTCACGTGATACAACAGTATGAATGCAACATTCTTTTCCAGTTTCTGACTAACTTGAATGCATTCTTAGTGCATTTTAAGGCCAGTTAAAGCAAAGGAAACAACGTCACAGCTATCAAAACAAGTCATACGTTTCAAATAAAAAAAATTTATGATCCTAGACCATCAAGTGTTTCGCATCGTTTAAACAGTATGGGAGGGAGAAAAACTCTCGAATGTCGTCGTTCGTTCAATTCAAACGGAATTGGCTGCCGGCGGATTCTTACTAATCAGGAAGTCGGTCGTTTTATCGTCGACGATATTGGCAGCCCTGAGCGGCGGTGAGAAAAGATGGCTTCGTAGTTGTTTGATTGGGTGTTGGTGGAAATATTTTTTTTTAATAAAATAAGAGAAATCGAAACGTTTCTCTGGAAGAATTATCACGCAGTCCCGTCGAGACGAACGCGGTGGAATTTTCCAACGAAAAAGGTAATTCAATTGACGTGTAACAAGTTTGCAGGCAAAGACGAAACGCATCCGCGCGGGAGAAAAAATGGCGAAGTAGTTGTACACCTGTTCTTTCGATGGCAAGGACGTGTCTCCCAACTCAGCGAACGCATTCCACTTTCGTGCGAGCAACGGGAAAAACGAACTAGGCCAGCGTTCCAAGTCGTTATCGCTCTTTCGAGTTGTCATTTCGCGGGATCGAGAGTCGGGTAATCGAATCGGTTTTAAAAGGAGAAAAATGAAAAATATTCTACATCATCATGTGGTTTACTTTCGTTTGGGACATCTGAAAGGGGCCAATGATTGGCGTGCGAAATATTTTTAATTCCGTTTAGACATCCGTCCTCGTCCTCGTCCCGGACAATTGTTCGATTCGGTTTCGATTGAGATTTCGTATTTATTAGGTAAGTCGGTGTAGTGATTGCACGAGAAGCCCTTGAACTCTGGAATTTCAACTTGAATGTGTCGTTGTAAATTTTTTTTCTTTACGAACAATCTTGCCTGCGATCAAGGTCATTCACTTTTACGGGGCACAACACACTTCGACATTGATAATAAAGCCAGAGTTGAGCACCACATCAACCGGCCAGTTTATTTATTCGTCTTGTAATTGGGCATATGCGAGGGAATTTCGGGGGGAGAAAAAAAGAACAGAGAAAAATATTGGTACGAATATTTCGGTTCCGTCTCGAACCATACTTTGTTAAATTTAACGGAGTGACAAGAGAATTATTTTTTATATGGTCACGCGTGTGGGGGAAAAATGAGAATGAAAGTATAAACGTGGAATCGACGACAAAATGTTTAAATTTCCAAGAACTTGTTTGTTTTTGTTTACGAAAAATCGAATTGTTTTGTTTTAGAGTTTTTTTTTTCATTTGAAAGAGAGAGAAGAACAGAGATGATGAAAATTTCTGGTTACATTGAATAGGCTGCCTTGAGAGTCTGATGCAATTTGTTTATGTACTGTGTCATAATGGCTGATTAGATTTTAAGGACTGTATTGAGGATTTGTGTACATTGGTTTTTTTTTTCTGTAGGATCATTCTGTTTGATGTTTGTTCAATTTGTAATATTTTCTGTATGGTGTGGCAATAAAGGATGCATTTGTTTTCATGTTATTTTGTGTGTCAGTTGCATCTAAATGTTCATGTTTACAATGAAAAAAAATTTATTTTCACTTCACAACAGTTCATTGTCGAAATTTTAATTTCTGACCAAAGTGGCAGTGCTTGAAAAGGTTTTCAAAATTCCATTTATTTCAGTTAAGGGGAAAAACATTAAGAAAAATATCAGCTGTAACATTGTTCATTTATTGTTAAATGGGGCACTAATTTTGTAAGGATTCAAATTCCATTGTCATATTTTTTTACATAGGGGTGAATTTATCAATATCATTGAACATTTATTTGGTGTTTATTTAATGCAATAACTTTGCTGTATTGTAAAAAAATGAAACTCAGACAAAATAATTCTTCCACACTCTTGAAAACACATTTACAACTAATTAAATTAATTACATCATTTGTACAATAGGATTTTCTGAAAAATTCCAACAAGATTGCAGCACGTAACACATTAAAATTAATTTTATTAGTTGTACTTCAGGTGAATAATTTGAGTCACATTGTTTTGTTTATTTTTGAATTTCTATAATTATTAACTTGGTTTATTGTTGACTCATACAAAAGAAATTAACTGATTTATTCATAACTCATAACAGTTAAAACTGATTGTTTAGTCAAATTTACATTGGAATGAGCTGAAATACCTGTTCAATTTTTGCCTTTGATTAATCACATGTTATGCTATACCAAATGGGTGATGTGTCACACATTTCGAGGCAGTGTTTGGTGGATAATTTAAATATATTCCCAAGAAGTAATGAGGGAATGCTTAATTTTGCATTTTTGAGTGGGAGTATTGGCTTATCACAATTATTATTGAGGAGAGGAATGTGTAGAACAGATTTATTTAACTATTTCTTTCTGTTGTCTTTGATAAAATAAGAGAGATGAACTTGTTGTTCACTTAACAAATGTATTATTATTCAATTGCTTTTTAATTTGTATTATTTTGAAGAATTTGTTGCAAGGTCAAGTAGGTTTTTTAAGGATCTTGGGGTGGGTGTTTGTGAAAGAGCTTGTCATTAAAAATTATTTTTGTAACTGATGTGGTTTGAAATGGTTTAAAGTCATTTAATTGAATTGAAGAATGTGGTGGTCTCTCAAGTGGAACTTGAAATGTTTTTACATTATATGTCAAGAGTCTGACTAATACTATTTTAAACTGATATTGTAATCTGGCATGCATCATGACCATGTGCCTTTTGATCTGGACTTTGTTCACGTGTTGTTGGCGTTCTTTTCGCGTCTGATTTCCCCAATATTTTTGGTCATTCTTTAAATAAATGTTGCTGGCCATGTTGAGAAAGGCTCTTAGATTGTCAGTTCATTTTCACACTTGTTGGTGCAATGAAGTAAAAATCGTATAAGGGTGTGCGAATGTCAAGAGTTTGTATTCTAATAATTTCTAAATTTGTTTAAATTGTTTCCAAAATTCAATCTTTATCTGGCGAGCCTGTTGGGTTTGTATCGTATCAGTTGCTTATCTTGCCACGTGTACATATGTATCCGCCTTTTTCCAAGTTATGAGCTATTGAATCGGTTCATTAATTAGGTGAGAAGGAGTAATTTTCAAATCGTGACCGTAGACGTTTAATACTCAACGCTTAAATATGCAGTGGCGTGCTTGTTGAAATCGTGTGGACAGATATTGGACATAATTTCAGGCTGCAGACGTTCCAGTCACCGACTTGAAATTTTTTTGTAAGTTTGATCATCGTCGTGATCAAAAAGAAAATGGAGGCTGCCAAGTCGGAATGGGAAATTAATTTTGAATGGTCGCGAGGCCTTCATAAAGTCGTCTGTCGTTTTTCCCTCTCCCATTCTGATTAAAAATAGTCTTAAGAATGTCTACCTAAGTCTAATAGATTTGAGAAAAATGTCATATATTTGTGCGAATTAGTTTACAAGAAGTGGAGGAATTCGTGCCTGCCGAATTGTTTGTTGGGAATATAAGACTTTAAGCTTTGAGGTGATTTTAAGTTTAGAAATCAAAACAAATTGACGTGACGCTGACCCGAAGTCTAATTTAGGTCTATTAGATTTTTCTGTTTTTTGTATCGCATTCTCATGGTCCAAAATTTTGACTAGTAAATGAGTTTCATTTAACTGTCACGTTGACGCGTTTAACTTTGTGTTTTACTACGAATTATTAACTGGTGGACTATTCATGTGGTAGCAGAATTACCGGCACGGCCAGCCGAATGCGATTAGTAATCGATCAGTATGAAAATCTAGGATTTTCTCTTACAGTCAGACATCGAAAATGTCTTTCCACAATTTGCTAGAAGGTGACTGCGGTGGTCAAAATCCACTGATAAAATTGGGAAGTCACTTCACCCAAGACCAATCATTCAGACAAGATAGAGTTCATCCTCTCACGCCGGATTTCACACAAGCCGATTTGGTGGGTATAGTCGCATAGCGGAAGACACAGTTCTATTGTGAGTAAAGAGGAAAACCTGTAACAACTCTCTCATTTATTTTGACAGCTCGTCCAAGAATTTCTGGAGGATAATCTCAGTCAAAATGTTCAGACGTTCAGAATGGATGAACTATTTCGCGAAATGCGAGACATCGAGTCGAATTCCTCGAGGTGGGTCGAAGTAGAGTTTATTTTTCTAATCAATTGGTGCGTGGAGTCCGATTAACGACCTATATTTGGTGTACCGAAGTGCGAGAGATTTCAACTGGTAAATACCAGTTTGAGTCGTGCGCTGGTAGAAATCTACGGTTTTAGGTCAAAGGGCACTTGTTGCTTCCAATCGAAGTTTTACGTCAGTTAATTACAATTCATATCACACTGCCTTGATTGACAAGCAGCACGACATAGCCGTGTGCTGCAAATACTGTATCCTGCTCCCTTCCCCTCCGTGCATGCTATCGATACCAGTAGTAGATATTGAACAAGGTACATGGTTAGTTTTGTAAATTTACAGATCGCCCTTAAACCAAGCACCTAATGTAGCTCAACTAGCGACAAATTTAGAAGGGAATATTCAGGCCGTAGATCAAAGCTCTATATGGGCACAGGAATTCATCGGTGATGGGGTGAAAGCTTCACAAGGGCCGACGGCCGTGGGTGCTCCCTTCGCGGAGAATCTGTCAATACCAATGTACGAACAGAGCATGGTAATTCCCAAACTGGATCCTGCCGAAATAGGCAGTGAGGATGAATTAAAGCCAGTCCAGGGAAATCTGAAAGACTTGAGCCAAACCTGGGGTCTCGAATTCGAGAAAATGAAGACGTTCGATGAGAGTCAGTTTGGCTTGGGCAAAGACTGGGTGGAGAGCTTCCTCAAGAGCGGAGAAACAGCCGACGTGAAACCTGCACCAGAAGAGAGAGAAGGAGGTTCATCAAAGGTAAGAATCTTCGCTTCATTTTTTCTGCCGAACACAAGTGGTAGAATAAAATCTCGTTGCAAGTGGCTAGTGGAAAACCGGAAATGGAAAATTGCATTTGCAGTGAATGTTAATTTGCAAGATAGAATGGTTCTAGTTTGTTTGGCTTCCATCCAATCAAAAGAAAAAAGTTGTAGCTTTAAGCTTTGGTTTGCAGTTATTCCAACAAAAAATATAGGCGGCGTCATAACTGCTTTTCACGTCATGTTTGATCGAACTGACAATGATATAGACTGGAATTTCGTTCATAAGTGTGCACTCAATTATTAATATTTTTCTTATCGATGTATATGCTTTTTACAGTTTATAAAATTTATGAAAACCGGTAAAGTCGATGAGGAGGAAAAAGCAACGTCAGAAAATTGGACTGAAGAGTTCACAGGGAAAGAATTGGATGAAACACAACTGAATAACATCTGGGGGGAAGGTCTAGAGAATCTGCCTGCAGAAGATGGGGACTACTCAAACCAATTCTGGAAGAAACTGCAGACAGAATGGGAAAAAATGTCGAAGACTGAGGGAGATTCCTCCTGGGAAAAAGAATATTCAGATTTTATAGATCCATTCAAGGTTAGAAATTGTGGTGAACTTTGACTTGATTGCCCACAAATATTTTTGTTCGAAAAATTAATAAAATATTTTTTTTCAGGAGTATAAGTTTGACGCTGAAAATCCAATGAAAGAGTCAGAAAATCCCTTTGAAAGTGGATTGAAAAAACTTGAAGAAAATGACTTGCCCTCTGCTGTTCTTTTTTTCGAGGCTGCAGCTCAAGCCGATCCCGAAAATCCTCTCGTTTGGCAGTACCTAGGAACGACACAAGCAGAGAACGAGCAGGTAGTCTTCTGACATATTCCCGTCGATAATGTGTCGTAGTGTTCGTTTTTAAGACATTGAATGATTTTTTCGTTTTAGGATCCTCGCGCAATCGCAGCCCTTAAAAAATGCATCAGCTTGCAGGGCGACAATCTGACCGCTCTCATGTCACTAGCTATCAGCTACACGAATGAGAATTATCAAAATCAGGCTTGTCAGGTACTGAAGCAGTGGCTGCAGAATAATCCCAAATACTCAGATTTAGTGAAGGATTCCACTACAGCGAACTTGTATCACATATCCTCCATATTGTCGTCGTAAGTAGGATGGTGGCACTAGCTTGTTGACCAATGGTTTTCGCTTTCCTATACATAGGTGTAATACAGGCGTTTTTTTAATGTTTTTTATTTTTAGTAATATTCACAACGAGGTTCGAGACATGTACATTGCAGCTGCAAACAAATGTCCTTCGGGAGAAATCGATGTAGACGTTCAATGTGGCCTGGGAGTTCTTTTTAATTTGTCTAACGAAATAGACAAAGCTGTGGATTGTTTTAAAGCCGCTCTGCAGGCGAGACCTAAGGTAGAAGGACAAGCTTTCTAAGAAGGACCTTGAATAGTACTTGTGCACTCAGAGTGTTTCTTTTTTGCGAACCAAGTTTTTTTTATTTTACAGGATTTCAGGATGTGGAATCGACTGGGTGCGACGCTGGCAAACGGACAGAGAAGTGAAGAAGCCGTCGATGCCTACTACAACGCCTTACACCTAAGCCCAGGTTTCATACGAGCCAGGTATAATCTGGGCATCACGTGTGTTAATCTTGGCGCAAATCGGTAAGTTTCATGTTAATCAAATGACGTGTACATTTGTGTGCCAGGAACGGTAAAACATTCAGTCACCTTATTGTTGTTTACAGAGAAGCTGCTGAACATTTGCTAACTGCATTGAATCAACAAGCGAAGGGTAGAAATACTCAGGGCGACGTTGGCGTCATGAGCGAATCAATTTGGTCTACCTTGAGAATGGTCGTGGGTCTTCTGGGAAAACCGGAATTACAAGCGGCAGTCGAAGCTAGGTATGTTTAAACTAAATGAAATCAATGAGTTGATTAGTACTGAATGGAAGGTCATTGAATACATGTTTTTAACAATTGCAGAGATCTGCCCATGTTGAGCAAGGAATTCAACGTGAAGTGAAGATGGGAGTAATGTTGCATGCGTTACACGTAAGGAGAAAAGAAAGATGTTATTCAAAAGTTACATAATCAATGACAAAAACTTGCTTGGAACCAAGTTGATGAAATTGTCACAACAAAGACACCAAGAGCCATAAAATTCATAAAAAGGGAAATAAAAATGTGGCATAGGGGAGAAAATAATTCAGGTAACCGCAGGCAAAGCAGGTACAAATCGCGGTGCCATTCTGGTCTATCTCCCCTCCTGGCATTTGACCAGCAAGAACGAGAGATTAGAAAACTAAAAAATACGTCTATTGCACATAGGGCAATGGTAGAAAAAATGAGGAAGTGGAAGATTAGTTTTATACAGATGAACAAGAGACAAAACTATCGAGAGATTAATGTTTCCTGTAGTTGTAAGGTACCTGAATCGGAAGGTTTGTTAAACTCTGAAACTAACAGGAACGACAAGTAGTTTCTCTTGCTATAAATTCTGGTTGGTTTTTGTTGCTTTCTCGCACTCGAAATGCTTTCATCGAGTGTCACATTGAATTCTGAATGAGTTGCAAGACGAGTTGCACTCTTGTCATTATTTTTCCTTACTGTGCCCCATTTTGTTTATTAGTCTTTGGTTTTGTCTTTTCTTTTACTAAATTTATCACAGTAAACATCAATATGACCAATCTTCCATTGTGGCGGTCTCCGATTGGTTAAATAAACCACCACGTCAACGTTGCATTGCCCTTTGTGGTATTTAACGTACCTGCAGTTCATTATGAAACAGGTGGAGTTTGATTTGCTCACAGATTTAATTTTGTTAAAAAATTTCCAACTCTCAAGACGACTAGCTTGTATTTCATTGCTCCTCTTAAAGTCTCGTCAAGTTCTGTGAGTGAATTTCTGTTTCCTCAACTCAGGGGTATATATTACTTTGAAATCGTAAAGAATTCACGTTCTCACCACGACCCAATGTCTTTAAAAAGAAAATGGAGTGGCTTACAGGATCAAACAAAAAACCCCATCAATCAGTCAGTTTCAAGTGCCTTTCCACGGGCCGACTTAACCGATTTGAAGATTAACAAATTGTTGGCCTCCCGCAGGCTAGTTCCTACCAACAGAAATTAAAGCTGCAGAGAAGTGGAACCGAGAAATGTAGAGAAAGGAAACTTGAAACTTGAAAATGAATTTCAGGAGCCGAAAAAATCTATACGGAAAAAAAGGAGGGAAGAAATTCCCGAAATTTAGTGTGGGCCAACTGAGACCGATTTTTCATTTTCATTATTTCTCACATTCGAGAAGCATCACACATTAAATCGTATTATTTTAATTATAACTTAAGTTTTAATTTTATGTACAATGACCGCGTACGTGCAGTCTGAAAGTACAGAAATCGAGTTTGTACGGGAATATTCGGGCAGGTCAGGGAGACCTGTATATATATATATATATGTATATATATATGTATATATATATATATATATATACATAAAGTTTATCACTTTTGTTGTAGTCTCATGAAAAGAAAATGGCAATTTTCAGAGACCACGAACACAATTCCGGGCTATTTCAAAACGGTTTTCTTGTAGAAGGTTCCTTCCGCGATCGCAAGCATATTTGTTTTTCAGGTAAGCGACGCGTAAAAATGAAAAGAAACCGGTGGAATTGTGAAAGGACAAAGAGGTCATATATAGATACAGATATATATATATGTGTATGTACATGTATATGCATCTTGCATAAATTTTTTATTCGGGTAAACATATATACGTGTGGTCATGTTTTTTTGTGATGTCTCACTTTGTAATTCTCACGTAGTAGCACGTGCAGTTACGTGGTATTCTACCCATACATACACACACACACATAGACACGCGGACACATAAGCAAATGTGCGTTTGCATTTTTTTCAAAATATTTGCAGGGATAATAAAAAGTTCATCTGCAAGTTCGATTTTTCAAAAGCGGTAAAGTAGTCGTAGCGAAAGACAAAATTAATTGCTTAATTAACTTATTTTGGTTCAATTTATTCGGTCAGTTTAGTTTTACGCCCCCCGAAAGTCCAACCCGTACGTCCACGTCGTGGGGGATGGGCAACGGCCCGAGAGTAGCATTTCCGGCGGAAACTGGGGAAAACCGGAAATTCGAAATTTGACCGGCCAACACGGGCTCTGGTAGAAAAGTCGGAGGTTGTCCCGCCGCAGTGTGGGGGGGAACACCTGCCGAACGCATAATTTCCCTCGATTAAAACAATAATCAATCAATCAATCAATCAATTTGTGATCGGTTGCATCGGTTCGATTCGGCGATTGGTTTTATTATTGCATGAAACGAGTTTGATCGCATGACGCCGACCGGTTATTATTTCTTATTAATTGATAGTTATGTATGTTTTTATTTGTTTTTAAAGAGTTGTAGAAATATTATTCTCGAGTTACTCATTTTTACTTTTAACTATTATTTTTATTATTTTTATTATTATTATTGTCATTACTTTTATTATTATCATCATAAAAATATCGATTTAGGTATATAAAGTATTTTTATATATCAAAAATCGGTCAGGTTGGCTCCACTGTTTACCTTATAAGTAATTAAAAACTATGATTTTTTGCTATTTATGGGTAAAATTGGAAGTAAAAATTTATAAATCGACCTTTTGTTTCTTTGCTATTGTTAATTTTGTTCTCCTTACGTTTTTCCCAGTTCCTATGCTTGATTTTGTGTTGAATAAACGTTTCTTTTCGAAGTGTGCGTTTTTTCAATTGAAATCATTGACTCTTGTCCACACTGATTGAAATCTTTTGAAGAATTGAAGGAGTTCAGTGGTGGGTTTACTAATCTTCGTTCCTCCACCTCTAGGTGGGTTGGAAAGCCAGTAGAAATACGTCGGTGATGTGACACTATTAATAATAGTAAGTGAACTGCCTCTCTGTGAAGAGCCTTGGAACCGTCACGGCGAAGAAGGAAAATGTTGAATTGCGCGAAATCTATCGGATTCCTACGCAACTATTTCACCGAAGCGAACAGAAAAAATACCTCCTTTCGTTTTATAGTTTTCGGATAAAAACGTCTTATTTTCTCATTAAACCGGGGAGTTGAATTTTTTCCTCCGTTGTCGCACATCGTCGGCGGCGATGTTTTTTTGATTCTTTTCTTCTTGGCTGAACTTTTTCGTCTTGCTTGGTTTAACATCGTGGTTGTATTTTTTAATTGTTGTAAATTAATTAAAATGTCAGAAAATTTATCCTTTGACCCTTATTTTCATTTGAGTTCGTTCGTACGACAACAAATGATCCCAACCACAAATGTAAACCAGTAACTACCACTTCACCACTTTGAGGAGGAATTTCATCCATCCGTAGCTGCATACCCAACTGTCACCAGATTTCCATTAAAACCGACTCGGTTCCGTGTAATTTCCGTTTCCGTCCAAATGAAGCTCTTCCATACGGAGTGAGAAGTCACACCCTCCGTGACCAAGGCGTACTTACCTTCCACCTTCTGTCCTGAACCCTTCCGTCAAGATTGTGAAGAATCCTCTGAAGGAAACTCCACCAAGGGTAGGTAAACGTCCGAGGGTAGGAAAGATGGAAGCGAATAAACGCGTTTTGATATAAAAAAGGTAACATTTCTATATTTCAAAAGAATGTAAAACAATGATAATAAAAATAACATAAAGTAACCAACAAAGCATATGCAATAGGCAAAAAAGAACTAACAATCCGATTATCATTAAGTACTGTACAAAATAAAAAAAATGGTTTTATTCGCAAGATTAAATTAGAAAAAGAAACGGTTTCTTCAGGTGCAGAGAGCACACGCACACGCAGGTACGCATATACAAAAAAATCATTATTTACATTCAACATTGCGACAAAAAGTGAAGGCTTTCGTTGATTCCATTTACAAATAAATAAATAAATATGTATAATAATAATAATAATAATAATGCGAGAGTTTGGGGGATGTGCCACTCGAATTCCATTGCTCTCCACGTTACTTTAACACTATGTACATGGACAATTTTATCTGCGCATTCGTAAAAAAAAAGTCACTGAGCTTGGGGGTGGTACAGGTAGGAGGCAAGACAGTTCCTCCACCAAAGGGACGTGACGTCGATGGGGGATTAAAGCGACGAGACCGTTTTCAGTTCCTGTCGCACACACCCACATAATTTCACCTTACTAACCAAGTTTATTGTTTTTTACGGTAGGTCAGAGCCTGGCGAAAAGGTTCCGACAGGACCCGTCGTTGCTTTTGAGAAGCAGAAGAAACAAAAAAAAACCCGTTTCACTGCTCTCGAAGATCTCGGTCCTGTCGTTTTGCCATTTTCAATTGCACTCAAATATAAACTCACAGCAGCGAAAATGAGGCCAGCGTCAACCACGAAAAACCCAAACGTGAAAGGAAACAGTTCCTTCCCAAAACGGAAGACACCCGAACGTATACAAAAAGAAAAAAAATGGGGCTCGGGTGTTCGAGGACTGCTGAAGGCACCGGACGTGAGCACACGGAAACTGAGCAGAAGGTACGTCTGTGCCTACCTGTGACGTCAACAGACACACGGCAGGATACCTAACAGACACAGGCTGAAAGAAAATGGACGGTGAAAATACGAGTTCGTCGATAAACAATCACAGATCGATCGATCACAAATTGGTGGTCGAAGTCGATCCTTCGAGTAGACGCTGCCTCGTCCAAAATTAAGTAAACGAGAGCCTGAAAAAGCTCCGACGTTTGTCAAATTTAAATTTCGATTGGCAACTTCCTAATTTAAATATTAATCACAGATTTAAATTTAAATTTTATGCGTAAAATCGTTATTAACTTCACTTTGTACAGAAATTTGTCTAAGGACAAAGGCTGGAGGAAGAGGGGACGGAGACGGGGTGGGCTGCGGCAAAGTATTCCATACGAAGGGAAATTCGAAAGTTTAGTCGAAACAGTCAGGACTTTCACCTCTCATTGATGGGCTCAAAGGCCTTGGACTGAGTGACCTTTCCCCTTGACAACTTCTTGGACTGTACACAGACTTGGACCTGTAGTTTCTAGGCAGAGTCAGACTTACGAACGAGGTTGGTGTGGTACTTCCGCTTCTCATGTAAGAAGTCGGGTTCTTCGTCCAATCGGTGCTGTCTCTTCGGTACGTCCCCGAAGAACCTTCCGATACCTGAGACTTGTAAAAAGGTCGGGGTCGCGGGTAGTCGTAACTTTTCCTGGGTTTCTCGTCACCACTGCTGACGCTTCTGTAGTACGCAGGTTTTGTGCAAGGCTCTGACGGATTCACCGAGAAAGACCTCGCGTAGGGCACGTCGGGTTCCAGCTCAGGGTCGTAGCTCCTGGAGAGAAGCAAAGAACTCCTCCGCGGCTTCTTTCTCTCGTTGAACCTCGTGTAAAAGCTTTTTCTACGAATCCTTTCGCTGACTGATTCTGTGGGAACGTCTTCTGCGTTTACTCCGTGCCTCGAAAGGTTCTTCCCAATCACATCATCAGGATTTGCTAGGTCAGAGCAAATTGACCAAGAATCGTAGCTTTCGGATTCAGGAGAAAGGAAGTTGCCAGGGTCTTCAAAGGTGAGAGGTGAAGTTGGTTTTGGAATTGTCAGCCCGTTGTTCCCGGAGAAGTAGGAAGCTCTACGTGGACTTTCCTTAATTGAATTTGACAGCTCGATTTTCGGAGGAACCACCCCATTCTTCCTAACGGAAATACTCGATTTACCTCCATCACCGCCATCTTGTTTTCCAGATTCTCTTCTTTTCACGTCCGTATTTTCAATTTTATTGAACATTCCTATAACAGAATTCACGGTGCTCTGATTTTTGCTGTTTGGCGAGTGTTTGCACGATGGACAATCTGAAAGTGAGACGGCTCGCTTGATGAGAGCGTTCTCGGAGGCCACGTCCGTCGGACCCAAGCTGCTCTCCCTGAGGGACCTAATGGCTTTGTCCACGTATTTCTTTTCCGCCGTCTTCAGTCGGTCCAACTTTCGTTCCAAAGATGTCAAAAATTTGCTTTTGACGAAAGCCTTTTCTTCGCCATCTTGTTCTTCCTTCTCTCTCTCCCTTAACCTCTTCTGGTTCCCTTCATCCACGCTGTGGTACCTGAGCAAGTACTTTGTTATGGGTGACTTTTCGGGAGATTCCTCGTTTCCCGTTCTTTCCTTTTTGGCTTTCTCTTGCAAGCCATTGTATTCTTTCAATGTCATGTCCGACTGATGCCTGGACACCACTTTTCTAGGAATTCTACTTCTGACACCCTCTTCTTGGCTCATTCGATACTCTTTGCTCTTCCTCTTCTCGTATTCCATTCGCGTTTTTTCGTTCAACTGATGTGCCGCGGATGACGTACCAGTCTCAATTTTGTCTTTCTTTTCCATTTGTGCCGTTTCTTTCGCTTCGCTTCTTCCTTCCAATCGATTCAACACGGCGGCAAGTTTCTCACTCGGTGCTTTGTACTTCTCTGCTAAACCTTCTTCTTTCTTTGTCGGTCCGTCCTCTCCTTGCTTATCTTGTTCTCTACAGATGCTGCCCTCTCGCTTCTCATACGTACTCGACCTTCTTTTTTCGGTGTGGTAACCACTCCAGTCGCGTCGTTCGGGCGGAAGATCGTACCTTTTCACGTTTGTGATACCGTATTTCTCCGCCAGGATGTCATAGAAATCTCTTTCGGACGGATCTTTTTTGTAGTCTCCGCCATCTTGCTCCTGAGAGTTCTGCCTCCGCTCCAGCAACAGTGAAGTTGGTCTCAATAATCGTGGAATCTCAGATCTGTACTTAACACCCGTTCCCCGACTTGGAGATTCTCTTTCTACGCTTCCTCTGTCGTATGCCTTGGCCGACCACATTCGACTGGGCATGTACACTGACTTGTTCACCTCACTTGTTGACGTCGAATACTCCGAATTCCCTTCCGCTTCCTTTAAATTTAGTGGAACCGACTTAGTCCGTGAATGATGGTGGAATTTTTTAACTTTTTTTTCATCATTGGATTTATGCTTTCTAGATTGTCCCATGCTGAGAGATTCACTCAAGCTTTCAGTGTCGCTGTCGGAGCGTTTCGATTTTGATTCTCCTGGAAAGCGATAAAAACATATGAACGCAAAAATTAAAATACAAATGTCAGATTTACAAACTTTTATACAGTATCACATAATTTAATAAAATGGTTTGTGGAAGTGTATGGCAGCAAATACACGGTGTCGAAAACACCAATCTTGTGGGTAACAAACCAAGACTTGAAAAACTGGTAGTTGCATTTAAAGAAGGCAGACAAGAAAGAAGACTGTGTTAGGCAACAGTAAATAAGGAAACATAATGTCATGTAATTTATTACATGTCTGCATACAACAGAACTGCTGTGAGTGTAAAAGGACGTGTACAAGAAAATGTAAATGTTGCATTTTCTCGAAAAATCTGTCTCCTGCGACCAAGAGTGATTTATACATTTGCCTACAGACAAACTAAAATAGTTTGACCAACATTTGTGTGTTGACATTCAACAAGATTTCTCAAATCAACGCTGAACCCTCTTTAATGTCCACTTATTTGTATGTAGATCACAGAACCGATACTTCCTTTTGACTTGGTTAAAAATAAAGTTGTTGATGGGTGACAAAGTGATGAAGTGCCAGATATGAGTTAATCGTGTCGATGTAGTGTGTCTGATAAAAACAAACTGCAAAACTCATTAAGAAAGCTGAACCAATGCAATTTAAAATAGCAAATGGTGTGCTGGTCAGAAGATTTAAAACCGATTGTATGTGAGGGATGAAATTTTTAAAAACAATGCCAGTTTTCCGAACTCTCCATGAGGTACTAAGGAAAAAAACTCACAACTCTCTATCAAAGGAAACAACAAAAAATACTGCAAATAAACAAATTATAACTTAAATATACATATAAAGCGTTAAAATGCCTACCTACGTGTGGATTGATTTGATGTGAGTGTTCAGTACACACATACACACACACCCATATATATATTTATATAGATATTTGCAATACAAATCTAAATAATGTATACTCTTATACATTTGTGTATATATATGCATGTGAATTGTGTGCCTCCATTTGTTGTCCAATTGTTGAAGAAGTCTCAATTTTTTTTAAATTACACAAAATTATTCATTCGTGCCTTGGCCGAGATGTGACATGCACAGTCATATCAAATCCTGCTGAAATTGAATGAAACACAAAAGAAAAAACACAAAATGTTAATTTTATTGGTTAATTCATTAAAAAATTTATTTTATGAAAGTCAGCGATTTCCTCTTTAAGGGAGGAGTTTCAGGGGACCAAACTAATTGACTTTCAAGGAATGTGACGATTCTGAACAACCCCACCCCCCAAAAAAAGCAATGAATCTAAGTACTTTAAGTTTAACACCTAACTGTGTGACAAGGCACACGTGACATACCTAACGACTGAAATCTTCGAGTACGGAGTAGTAAATCGTTATTATACAAATACTCTTGATAATTGGTTTACGCACAAGTCCACAGCTCAAGATAAATTCAATCGATTTACATAAGGCCGTTAATCAAACGATTTCAACATAATAAAAAATCCCACCTCATCCGCGCTCTACACATTTTGACCTTGCCACGTCATATATACTCACTAACATCAAACTTCCCTACCAAGCAGCCCGAATCATCACACAAGACAAGCAAAGATCGTCACAATTATCTCTAATGGGTAGAAAAGAATACATAAATAAAGTTGTCACTGTTCGGTGGCAAAAGAAAATTTCAAATTGAAGAGAGTGTTGTTAATTTTCGTATGGGCACTTTATCAAAAAAAAATTGATATTTCTTCAAAATCGATTCGCGTGCAACTACAGGTGTCAACCTCCATACTACATTCTATAGTTACATGTACTATACTTGTGGAGAGATGTAGCCACTGCGCTATTAATTATGTACGCCATGAAAAAAATATTAATTTTTAAAAATAAAAAATACATGCAAAATAAGAAAAAAAACACCGAACAAAAAGCCGGTTAACGGTGTATAAATCAATAATGATATTATGTAATTGTATAATATAAAAATATACAATTTATACTGTGTAAATTAGGCGATGGAGCTAAACAGATAAATCAAATAAATCATGTCAATGAAACGGTGGTCGTATCAGTTGCAATAAAACATTGGAAAAAAAAATAATCGAATAATTCAAATTTAACAACACTCTCTTCTCGCGAAGGAATTCAGAAAACAGTATACATAATAATGTAACATTCTAAAGAGATAGAAACATTGACAAGTAACGCGGCCACGTAAATTAATCAAATAAACAAATAATCTCACTTTAAACTATTTAAATTCATTTTCAATTTATTTGATTATTTTAATTATTTCGTTTGACTATCGTTCGCGGAACTCGTGGAGAAGAACCCTTAAAGAAAAAAAAAGTTATAAAGAAAAACTGTTTCATTGACAAGTCTAAGGGCCTCCTGTACCTGGCTGCTGAGGTACAGGCGGCACTTTTCGAGTATTTTTTGACTTTAAAAAATTTAATTAAAATCAGTCAATAAATAGCGATGATTAATGAATAATGGTCGGTGAATTTAAATAAAAGAAACCAAACATTTTTTTCTTCAAAGGAAATAATTTTCCTCTCCAAGGCGTAATTCAAGTGACGACCTTACCTCTTGGCACTGATCGATTAGAGTCCGAATTTCTCACATTGCTCCTCGGCCAGACGGTCGATCCGTTCTCGGTATCCCGATTGATTGATCTTCCGAAATCCGATCGATCAGACAATCTGAAAATATGAGCGATTCTAGGCGTCAGTTAACGACAGGAAAGACTGCTAGGATTGCTAGGGGGATGTGCACATTCGAGAAATTTCAGATGTTTACGTGTGGTATCCTGTTAATCGGTGACAACATACGTGAAATGTGGTACTACACCAATTACAAATCGTTTAAAATGATTGTGTTCATGCAAGTGGAGAATCCCATTCCCTAAAGACCCACCCCTTAAGATTTGCCCTTCTAAACCATGCTAGGATCATGTGTTGTGGGCAACAGATTCTTATACCTACTTTCCTGACTGACTTCCTATAAGTGATGGAAGCATGACTAGAAATATTACAAGAAATAAGAAGCAATGAGTTTATCCATTTTCATTTAAATCCGTTCTTTTACGTCAAAGACGAGGGTGTGAAGCACCTAACGACATTTACCTTGTCATAGGTTGATGCAGATTCGCGAACAACCTTTCGGAGGGCCCAAAATGATTGGAGAGAAGTCTGGAAGTTGGAAATCCAGGTCGCATACCATCTTCGACATTTAATCGTTGAGTCAAACTCCTCACCTACGAAAAAAAAAATACAAAATAAAAGCCATTGTTAATGAAAAAGTTAAATCTATTAGTAGCAGTATTATTCAATTGTTTTGTTGTCTAACACTAACTCTTGACAACAGGGTGGAGAATAGATTCTCTGCCGTTAGAAGCTCAAATCCATCGTCATCTTCTTCTTCCTCGGAACCTGAAGCGCTGTCGCCCCTTTCGGTAGGTGGTCTCGTTGGCCGGGAGCTTCGAAGACGGTGTAATCTGAAAGGCTCATCGAAGTCACGGGATGAGTGGCGTTGTAGTGTCGAGAAGGGGCTCTCATCTTCCGAACCATTGTCCGAAAATAAACTAAAATAAAAGTAATTTTTATTACCCTGGGAGAGCAAATGTGGAAAATGTCACACCCAAGACAACAACCTCACCTGAATTTTCTCGAGAATGGTCGATGGCTTCTCTTAGACGACATGCTCTCAGACGGTTCTAAACTGGTAGCCCTCGGAGTGACGTAGCCACCGCCCTCCACTGCGATGGGGATGATGAACTCTCTCGCTGATTTTTTAATTGGTTCGCCGGTAGTTGAAACTGTACTTTCTGTATCTGAATCCTGAGTGCTTTGTCGTGACAGACTGTTCGATCTAAATAGAACATTAATGCGTACTTAATACCAAATTTACCTGGTAAATAGGAGTTTGTAAATTCCGAATTCGAGTAGTAACTTACTTTAGAGACCAAGTTCTTTGGTATGGGTGTTTCACTCGTGTCTCATGAGATCTGTCCAATTCTTTGACCCTGTCCCTGGCTTCGATTTCTTCCTTTTGACCACTTCCCTCGAATTGAATCGGTATGATTCTTTCTCTGGTGGGTTCTCTCACAGGCATTTGCTTCATTCTTCCTTCCGGTTCAACAGACATTGATCTGAAAGAAAGTGAAATAAGTCAGAAAGTAGAATGTCAATTGCATTAAATGCTAGTTTCCATATCGGTTCACATACCTTGCAGGTTTCGTTGCCGCAGACACAGGGAAAGCAACTTCAGACCGTTGTGTCGAATACACATGTGCCGGATCACCAATTCTGTGTTCGACTTCTGTTCTGAAATTGGGGGGTTCAGGCTTCACTTGAGGCGAAGCCACTCGAAGCTCCGTTTTACTTGTCCTTCGTGGCAAGGTATTTGACTTGAGTGTTATTTCCAATTTGGATGTTTTCTTTTCCTTTGGTTTTTGTACATTTTCTTTGTTCTCGTTTGCTTGAGCCTCACTTTCCGGTTCGAAGAAGAATTTCGTATTCTCCGGGGTGTGAACCTGAACAGTTGCCGTTTCTTTTCCAAGTTGCAACGTCAGATTTTTCTTCTTGTTTTCCAAATCCTCAGCTTTAGTTTTAGGTACCGGAGGTTTCAAAACCTGCTTCTTCAATTTCTTTCTCTCCTCATCAACGAGTGCGCTTGCGATGACATTTCTCGCCGAATCCTTCAACTTCTTCAGTTTTTCGTCGTTGATTGCGACAGGTTGTACATCCTCTTCGGATTTCTTGTCCGCCGTCTCGTTTGCTTCGACCTTCGGTTTTACCTTTTGCTCCTCAGATTTTTGGTTAATCTTTGGTTGAATGGTTTTCTTCTCTTCGCTTTTAACTTCCGACGGCTCATTCTTCTTCTCCGGTGTCCCGGGTTCTGTTTTCCGTTCGACAGGCGAGGACTCTTTACTCATTGCTTTCTTAGAGGGTGAACTTTTTAATGGTGTAGCTGTTGGGATGGATGATTTTCTTTCAAAGGCTTTGGCAAAGTCACTGACTTTTACTCCGGGGATGTAAACTTTCTTTGGTTTTTCTTGACTCGGACTCTTCTGATCATTTGTCATGAATTTCTCGGCAGTTTCAAAAATTTTAGATTTTCTTCTTTCGACAGGTTTTGATAAACCTTCTGGTTTCGGTGTACTTTCCCGTTCGTCCTTTTCAATTGATTTTGCTGTACTCACACTTTCTTCTCTTTTGGATTGTTCTAACTCCTCCTTTTCGGAAGTCTTTTGTTCTTGTTTTACTTCTTTTTTAGGTTCTTCTTCTGGAGTTTCAGTCTTTTTCTTCTTTGTCTTGGTCTTATCACCCACTGGTTCCACTTCATTGCTCTTAGGTTCCGAATCTTTTTTATCTACAACTTTTTTCTTGACTATTTTAACGCTCTTCCTCGTTGGCTTGTCTTTGCTAACTGCTTCTGGTGTGACCTCAGGTTCTATTTTCCCTGGTTCTGATTTACTTTCTAATTTTCCTGTCACAGCTTCTACTTTTTCTGGTAATTTTGTTTCCTCTTTGGCACTAATTTCGTTTTTAAGTGACTTTTCTTCTGGTCGGTTGCCCGTCTCAGCATCAACATCCATGACAGTATTATTGCTCTCAATTTTATTGGCACTTTTGTCAGTCTCTGGAACCTGGTCGATCTTCTCTTCTGAGTCTGGTTTTGTTCGCTCTTTTTTCCGTGCTCCACTAAATGACTTGCTCGGTACAGGTTCCAATTTTCTTTTCATTGTTTTTTCGTTATTTGAATTCTCTGCAGGCACTTCACGGGCTACGAAACTTTTCACTCGTTCCTCAGTGTTCGCGTCTAAATCCATAAAACTTCCCACTGATAGAGAACGTGGCGGCCCTTCCTGAGGTATTGTTCTTTGATCATCTGTCACTACAATTTTTTCCGTGTTTTCGGGCGGGGGAGCCAACGATAGGAGTAAATCTAATCGTACGGGAGTTTGATTAGCCAAATCTTCAGCTATGTCCAAACAGGACACATTGAATCCTTGATTTACCCACCAGTGAGAACAAATTTGTTCTATTGTTATACGATCTTTAGAATTGACGGTAAGCATGTCTCGGATCAAAGGGGAAGCAGCTGAAAACCCAAAAACAAACCATCAGCGAATATTCATTAAATTCAAACTTACAAAAAATTTACACAATGAAAGAACCTACAGGAAGCTTTCTTTGGTTCGAAATAATCGCCTTGAGATATATGTTTGACAAGTCTTTTAAAATTTGTTCCATCAAAAGGCATCGCACCATAGACTAGAGTGTAGAGCAGTACACCGAGCGACCAACAGTCGACTTCGGGACCGTGATATGGAGTTCCCTTGACTATTTCTGGAGAGGCATATAAAGGACTCCCGCAATAAGTACTAAGAAGTCGTTGTCCATCAAAAACATTTGACAAACCGAAATCTGCAATCTGAAATTTAAAGAATTGAATGCCTTGCATCAAACCGTAAAAGTAATTTGAAATTAAAATAAACATGGTTGCAGTTAGAAGGATGGGGACTCCCTGTTTTATGAGTTCATCACATGGTAAGTGAGGCGTGCAAATGACAAAGTAGAAAACCTTGATGGAGAACCTACTTTAGCATTCCCGTTTTCATCCAGCAAAATATTTTCTAATTTTAAATCTCTATGGCATATTTTATGTTTGTGACAATAGTAAATGGCTGTGCTGATTTGTCTGAAAATTCTTCTGGCCTCGGTCTCTTCCAAAACCTTTCTTTCGCTGAGATAATCGTACAATTCTCCTCCTGCTGCGTATTCCATAACCAATACTATTTTCTCTCGATTTTCGAAGACTGAAAGGAAATTTAGTGACTGGGTAAGTTAATCTCTCCAAATATAAACTCTGTCGCTGGCTTAATATCAAGCTCAACCTTACCTTCGTAAATGTGGATAATGTTCGGATGTCGAACGGAACTCATAATTTGAATTTCCCGCCGTATCCTCACTAGATCCGCTTCCGTTTCTATTTTGCATTTTTTAATTGTTTTTATTGCAACTTCTTGCCCAGTTTCTTTGTTGATACCCAGCTGGACTTTACCATATGTACCCTGACCTAATTTTTTTATTATATCAAATCTGAAAAACAAAAAAAACTTTTGTTTCGTTCTTGAGGATTCAGTCTCATTTCACATGATTTTCTGAGCGAGCAGAGACGAAGTCGTACCTTTGTCGTAATTTCTTTCTGTGATTGTGAAGTCTAACTCCTTCGGTGCTTTGAAGACCACGCATGATGTGGTCGACATTTGATCGGTCCACCACCATCTGAAATAGAAAATGTTAATATTTAAAAGCTGCAGGCTTAAAATTGCAGTTAACGCTAATGTAATGGCACCCTAACGACTTTCCAAACTTAAGTAAAAAAGGAAGTTTATTACTCATGAAGTCATCATTATTCTTCGATTTCGTCACAACTTTAACTATTCAAGTGCGTGACACATACCCTGAAAAAAGACCCCGCACTCTGTACAATTTCTCTGTGAATAACTGAGCTGCAATTCTGTAAGAATGTTCCCTATTCACGGTATCATGGGTTTTGAGATCTTCCTTTACGATTAGGGTCACAATATTCTGACTTTTTAATTTCAAGGGCCTAAATTTCGTTTAACGACGATGGTAGACATTTGGATTCGTGTCCACTTCAAGATATTGAGCCGTGATGCGCCAAAACGGAGATTTCATAAAATCCCGTGAAAACGACATAAAATGAATAATTTTTAAAGCGAAACTATTAACTGAAGATGGAAAGCAATCCAGATGAGACGAACTGAAATCAGTCACGACAGCGAGAAGTATTTAGATAGGATACTCCGTGAAAATTCTTTGAGAATCTGTCATCTGTTAGAACTAGATTCCAACATGAGCGATAGAATAATTAAAATTCCGTAAAATCCGGCCAAACACGTTGTGAAATATAAATAAAATACACTCAAAAGTTTTGCGAATTTTCAGAGAAACTACTAATACTCCTCATCGTTGTACAATCCGTATAATCTTCAAATATTTTATTTCGAGTAGTGGGGCAGGGAGAAAGAGAGAGAGAGCAAAAGAGGAGTTCAAAATAGAGAAAATGTATTGAGATGAGATGAAACGCAATGAATGTCATCTCCTATCTTCCTCCGTTTAAAAATAAACACATCTCTGGTAATCTCCGCGCATTGTGACACACTAAAAACCAACGAATTGGCCACACACACACACACACGTCGAGATTATTCCAGAGATCTGACACCAATTTTTGCAAACAAGTATTCAGTAAGAGAAATCAATTAGATGTGGTGGAAAAAATTTTTGAACAGTGTGCAACCAGCACGAGCAACTCTTAGTCAGATGTGTCGTATGGTGCAACATGAAAACCAACGAACACATCCTTCATGCGAACTGATCCTTCTAGTCTAACTTCTAGTTCGACCCAACGCCATGTCCAAATACTTTAGTACAAAAGAAAAAAAAGCGAAAAATGTAGTTGGCGAAAAATCAAAAAAACTTTCTCGCTTTTAATGCGGAGGATTTATTTCCGGTCAAGGTTTCCCCATAACAGACAAGTTAGAAACTTCGAGACATTTTCTGTCATCGACCAATTTTTATGGGTCCAAATGAATGAAAGACCGCAGTCAAATTTTTCACAGGTCCAGATGGGTCGCACACCCGGTCGATGACGAAGACAAAAACAATTAGTAGAATGACAAAAGAGTAAACATGAAAGTAATGTCTAAGAAACACCCAATGAGAAAATCAAACTTAATTACATATTCAAAACTTCAATCGAACTCCCTGTATCGGAAACACACCCAAAATGGTCACAAAGACCTCTAACGAATTCAATACTCAGACATGGTAATGATTTGAAAAATGTGTGAGAGAGACAGAGAAAGGGAGATGCCAAAATAGGAAGAAATATTTGTACGGTTTTTGGCAAGTACGTGGTCAATGTGTGACCATGCATGCACGCAGGCAGGCTGGTGCATAACCATGTCAATGGCGCCACAAGGGTGAAAAGAACAAATTTAAAAATAAAATTGTTAGAAAGGCGAATGCAATGGCCAAAGACAAACTGATGCTTCTACGAACCCCGACGTTGGCAACAAAAACCAATGGAAATAGGGCCGTTCGGGAGGGAATCGAAACGTCGGCTATTTTTAATTCAAAACACTCAGTCTCACACACAGGCCTTTGCCGAACATCAAATTGTGACAGGAAACTATCCTGTCCCGAGAAAAATAAGTTGGGTTGAACAAAATGGTGGAGCAATAACGGACATATGTCGACTGGCACCGTGGCACCATTCATTGGTTTTGCTGGAGTGCCATAGAAAGACCTGCTTTCAACAAAACTGCCCCAAATACCACCTCTTTCTCTTTAAATGTGTAAAATTCTTGTTTGTTCAATTTACGAGCACGACAGGACTGATATGACCAAGTCGTTAGTCACACTGCGTTGCTACGCTGCTTATCCACTGTAACTGCACATGACGGTCTGGTACCCACCGAAAATATATCTCGTGTCCGATTAACTCGAACAAATTGTACTTATAATAACTAAACTGTCTTTAAGTAAAACTAATTGCTACAAATTACTCGGAAAGGTACAATGATTTGGATTTTACATGCCTACAAACACATTTGTAAAATCTATAAATTTCAAATTAAGATATTTACGTTGGATGAAATTTTCAGTTATTCAGGTGCACCTAGCTGTTACCGAACTCATAAATATAATTCAGACAATCATACTCCATGTGGAAAAGTACCACCTGACAAGTAGATGTTCCTTCTAATAATATAATTAAAAAATTATAAAGTTTTGAAATTTTAATGCAGGTTCATGCATTCATCTGTCCAGCACCTGTCTGCACTACCACCCTGTTGTACTCAGGAAGATTGACAACCAAGATCTTTCTAAGAACCATCTCAAGAAATTATTCACAATTGAGGAATTATACAGTCATTACTAATTATTGGCATGTATCCAGTACTATTCTAATTAAAAATATATTATCAAGGTAATCAATTAAAAATACTTTAACAGATTGCAGAAAACTTGCCATTAACCATGAAAGCATAGTTATCAAGTTAGGCTTATGTCTATAAATGTAGTAGACTCAACATTCTCAATATCTAATAATGGTTATGGAACTTAATTGTGATAAGTGGTTGATTAAATTAATGTAGCCTCATCATGTAGCTGAAACAAATTCAGGATATAATACTTACAATATTAATTCACACACCATAAGCACCAATTAATAATTATTTATAATCACTTCTCTGCCATTCACCAATGTAAATAAATTAAAAAGAAATTAATTCAGTTTCATACAATTAATTAAACAAATTAATTTAAGCTTCCTTTCAATTTCCAATGACCGATCTTTTTAATATTTTTCTTAGATTTAATTAAATTCTCAAGCTAAGTAAACAACAAGGTTACTCAATTTGTTAAGAACTGAGAAAAAGATATAGAATTGCAGTATCAGACGATCGGACATTTTATTGCCCCCCTAAAAAAATTTGTTGTAAATTAAAAAGTTGTTGATAAGGACTGGCAGGATGATTCCCTGAGACAGATATTTTATTGTTATGGAAACATCATAGATGACAGAAACACTCAGGATGAATATTATAAATTGTGTTGGGTCAAGGCCCTCTTAATAGCCAACACCAATTAAACTGAACTTGAATTTCAGACAACCTTTGAAATGGAATTTTTTCTAAAATTCTCTTAAATCTAAATATAAAATCATCTTCAAGGAAGAGTGTATCAATATTTGTTATTTCTGTTGCCAAATTACAGAGTAATATTCTACGTGTAATTAACTCATTTAAAAACCATCATTATGTAATCAGTGTGTATCATGGTTATTTAATTTCAGTTCCAATGAACACAAAAGATGGTACAAGTTAGTGAAAAATAAATTGAAAAAAAATATTTACCATCACTGAAATGGTAGCAAATATTACAAAACAACTCTACTAAGGTCAGAAATGCTAAATTATTTTCCATATTCTCAAAAAAAATCACTTTCGCTCATTCCCATCTTCATTTACACCCCCTCCTATTCCACCTTCTAATTCTTTATTTGCCTCCCACACTATTCTCTGATGACAACATGTATTTGCAAAAAAAAATAAATTAATTTATGAAAAAAAGTGATTCCAATTTTTTTAAATGTGACAAGATGATATATTTTTGCGTGATCAAGTATCTAAATGCTATATTGCAGAATATTTTTTATTTTCTGTCGATTTGTTCGTATTTTTGGGTGGAATTCCAGACGCGGGTCGACCCATTAGTGGGCAGATTCTTTATTAAATGACGTCACGGTCCCGAAAAAACGACCTCGCACTTTATTTTATGTAATACTGGTTTCCATTTTTTTTTCTATGAAAAATATAAACGAATAATATGAGATCATTGTCTTACCTTTTTCTATTGATTGTTTTTACGTGCGAAAAATATTGACTCGTACTTCCACTACTTATTTTCTTCACCTTACGAGAAAACTGTATTCAGAATGAGTGTGGGAAATATAGATGTTGAAAATACTTTAAAACTACAAAAAAATCACACGACTGTATAAAATATTCGCGTTATTTGCATCCATAATGTGCCATCATAACGCTTCCATGTCACTTAGATTAACGCCATGTTCAATTTTAAAAATAAAAAAATATATTTTGCCCGAACTACCGTTGCTCCTACACGCCATTTTTCATTTTATCGCTTTCCTTTTTCTGTAGACATCTTGTCGAAGTATACAACTTTTCCTTTGCGAAATGGGCAGAAGTGTCAAACTTTTTTTATCTCTTTTCACTGTTTTTCACGATGAATTACGTTGCTCCGTTAGAACATTTACAAATTCTTGAATCGCATTTAATGCACAAAACCACATAATAGTATTCAGAAAACTTGAAAAGTTGGATGGCAAGTCCGTTAACAGAAATTTAATACCACAGACGTTGACAAAAAATTGTAAAAATTTTAAATGTAAGGGTTACCTTAATATGTTTTAAAACACATAACATGCTTTATTATAACTTAAATTATTAATACACTTAATTGAAGTATTTTTGTCACAAAATCGTATTATAGTTACTGATAATTTAAGAAATATATGTAACAGCAGTTGTGCTCACGGTTTATTTGAAAAATCAGCCTTAAATTATATATTTAAGGCGCGTGACACGAATTTGTGAAATTTTTAACATTTTAATAAACAAACAACATTTTTCACATTAAAAATTCAGAATGACAATAATTAGTTTATTAGAAAACAAGCGGATTGCAAAATACAAAATTGTACCTTCCAAAAACTTCTGGATGTGACGTAATACATACTTTACGTCTATGATAAGGACGCACTGACTGAGGGGCAGTTACATTTCATTTACTCTTTATTTTTATTTTTAATTATGGTTTTCTACCACCAGTTAACATGAACTTTTATTTTAATAATTACATATTATTTTCCCTTTTGGGTGCAATATTCGTGGCAGCTCAGCGTAAGTATGGGGTTTAAAATGTCGTAACCGAAATGGGCGTGACAAAGTAGCAATGCTTGCACTTAAATTCAAAATTCCATCCAACGGATTCTCACTTAATACAATTTATTCTTTCCTTGCGTATGAAATTTTGTATTTCGCCTACCAAGAACAAGTGCCCATTTATACTACATTGTATATTGGATGTTTTGTCTTAGTAGCCCACTTTTTATGTAGTTATTCTAACCAATAAATATTAATTTCATAATCAACAGCCAATCATTCAACTGAATTCTCTTGTTTCTGTTTTAGTGAATTATCATCATGAAGAATGTTCCATTCCAGTTATAATAAGAGGTTCATGGTTTTCTTGGGAAAATGGGCAAAATACCCTTACTGAATTTAATGCTGATTCGATGACTAGACGAGGAAGATGTATTGCTGTGAAGGATGATTACCATGTTAATTACACTTTTGTGTTCAAAGACAACTATTGTTATTTTTGTGTTAAAATATTAGTAAGGACTGTGAATGTCCTAGAGAAAATTGAAAGTAAGACCAAAAGTTTTATAAATTTCACCAAGAAAATTGTTTTAGGAATAAAAAATATTTGACAATTATTTTTCTTTTAGCTGGATGTGTTAATTTGAGAAATAATGAAGAACCAACAGTTGAAAGAGTTTGCAGAGGCCTTCCACAAGATCAGCAGCTGATTACATTATTTTCAGAAAATTATGTTCCAGTTAATTGCAGATCAAGTCTTGAGGGTGTTTGGGTCTTTGCCTATCAGGTATTTCATATTAGAAATTTGAATTACTAACTTTGTTCGCTTTCTGGTTCACTTTATTTTTGACTCTCCAATAAAAATTTTGAGGATAAATTTTTTGTTATCATTATCATAATTAATTACAGAATCGATTTAGATTTACTGGTGAATGTCAACATCCAGAAAATCAAATCAAGTCATGTCAGTCTGCTGGAAATCAGTTTCTTATCACAAACCAGAAATTTAACATTTCATACAAAAAATGTCCAGGAATGGAGGGAACATTTGATGGAGGTGCGTAATGAATTCCTCTTTGTCACCAGAATATTTTTTTCAAATGAATGTCATGAGCGGTATATTGTTTGTCTGCAGTTGTGGAATATTCCTGTCTTGGTGATTGGTTTGTTGACAAGAATCATTTTTTTGCTGTGGCCAACACTAAGGAATCCAGAAAGGATGAAAAATATCGTTGTTTCCTGAGAAACAGAGATGATGATTTATATTTTGGAGCATCTATAACAGCTGAGTGTAACACTTTAAAAACAGTAGAGCAAAGTCCTGAAAGGTACAGGGTAACGCCAGGTTAGTGCTAACAATGAATTTGATATTAAGAATATTTTGTATTCTCATTATCAAGAATGAATGATTAATAAATAAAAATATTTTACAGTTAAAGCAGAAGTTGTGGAACCCGGGTGTCGTTTACCTCAAAATTTCACAGGGGAATGGATTAACACCGCCAATATTGACGCAGATGTTTTCATTAATCAGACGCACATAATTGAAACGTGGTATCCTGATGAAGGAAGGTACAGAAAGACCATCTACGTATGTAGAGAGGTCCGTGATAGTCGTTACATGATGGCCAGATTAACAGTTGACGGATGGTGAGTACGGTTGGTTCAAATATTTTCACCCTTTATCATTGAGCCCCCCATTAAACTGCTTTATTCTAGTCAAAAGGATTACGTTTGCTTCGACTTCATTCCACGGCATCACAATGTGATACGATATAGGAGAGGAGTTGCAGTCATTAAGGATGATTTCCACACAGTGTGCTCATGGGTACAGTTCAAGAACCAGGAGGAATGGCTTTATAGCACCTTTTTAGGTTGGTTTTTTAATGTAGTTTATTTATATGTAAATTCGTAGTGTGCCGTACTAACCGTTTTTATTTACCTTTCAGCAAAGAATCCAATTCCCATTCGATGTCCGGTTGCCGGTAAATTCAACTTTACCCAGAAGGGAGATGTACCATTTGAGACTAGAATTTTGGGAGGTGTCACCGATTCTCCCCGGCCTAACCTTTATTGCAAACAAAACATTTCGGATTTATCGGTGTGCGACACGGATCAGAAGGAAATGGCAATTGACGAGACATTTTGCCTCAGCGTAGATCATCTTGGAGCTCCCGTTGATATCTACAGTAAGGGGACACCCTTGACTTCGCTCACCGATTCTGTCGTTTTTTTGGGGTCACCTAATCAACTTTGTGTCTTTCAGGTGATCCCGATTACAGGCTAAAATGCATAGGTTTTTGGAAGGAGAATCTCAAATCATATTTGGTGACTTACGATGAATTGGACGCATTCAGCAAGTACCGATGTTGGGTGTACCAAAGAGCTGATTTGAATCGAGTTCTCATGTCACAGGCAATAGGTGCCTATTGTGACCTCAAACAAGATGTAACGTCCTGGAATTACACGGAAGGCGCAGCAGTCGCCATAGAAATGCAGGAATACGAGAGAGAACGTGAATATTCTTTGCTTTTGTCCTCACCGTCACTCAAAAACCAGCCAGCCCACTCTGAATCTGTCGTTTATTTTTTCAGGGGACCAATGTCCAATGCACTTCGACGATGGAACCAATCCATGGATCGTTTCAGAGAATACTTTGAAGATATTTTCGTGGGATGGGTATGGTGCAGCACCTAAAACTGAAGTTAAAAGTATGTTACTCGTAGTAATGACAGGGATTTGGTATCTCATTGTAAGATAGAATTATGTTAATTTCAATTCTCTAAGGGATCCGTCCATTTAACTGAATCCGTCCCGACTAGCTTTCATATTTAATGTATATAGATTGTTTTGTATAGATCGACAAAAGGATTACAACTATGGATAGTGTGGAACGATAGATTTCGATCATAATCGAATGTTTTTCTACATTTAATATAGAAGATAATTGAGCGAATTTGAGGGAGATGAACTCGTAATTGACCAGGTGCATTTACTGCATGCAATGCGCGGTATATTCCGTCCGATTATTTTTTTATTGCGGCCGAATTCAGTTTTAGTAAATTTTTACATCCTAATTAATTGTGTTTAAACAACAGCAATGCTGTTTTCAGATGTAGGTTGAAGCTTGCGTACACTAAAGGAACGGAAACTAAGATTTTCGGAATTCTTTGCTGGGACCCTGACTTTTTTGTGGGGTTTGTTTACTGTTTCATTCAATGGTTAATTTTATATAATTTTAACGTTTTCATTCGTCCAGTGGGTCATCAGTCATAGTATTTTCGCAAAACAATTGTAATTGTATTTTCTACCTTTTGAAGAATTTTTGGCCATTCGTGCTATTCGTAAAACTATCTATGCGACGATTTGTTGAGGATGTTACTCCACGGAATGATGCAGTGAGATTTTAAAAATATTTTTGTTTTCTAGTACCATATGTTTTTTAACTTTTTCTGTTATTATAAAATCAAATCTCTAATGGAACTACTCATTTTAAAGCCAAATAAATTCTTATTTTTGTATCGAACCATTTTATTGTTATTTGTTTTATTATGAAGCTTTTTCTCTTGAGAATGTCCAGAGTAGGTGAAAGAGGCAAATTCGACAATGGAGAATCCGGAATATTGGTTGGCTCGGATCGTATGATTTATCACGCGTAATAGTAAAACAAACCGAAAAGCAGAAAAAAACATTTATTAATACATAAATAGACATCTCAAAAAAATAATTTGTTCCGTTTCGTAGAATTTGTTGCTTAGTGAACGACGTCGACTAAACAAATTGGAAGATAATGTTTGTTATATCCTTTGGCCATGCAACAGCATCCGTAAGGATGATTGAACGAATATTAAATAAAATAATTGAACCGAAATGGAGAATAAACGGCAACGTCAGAAACCGTTTTTCATTTCGGTACTAGTGTAATAGACACACATCGCTTATTTACAAAAAATTAGACTAGAATAATTGTTAGACTTTCGACAAGGTTCGATAGCAAGGGGATGTTTGTTAGATGAGAATCCGTACATGTCGACGATTATATGTAATGCAGGAATGGGCAGACAGCAACCGTGAACCTATGTCACAAACCCAAAAGGAAAACATATTTCGTTTTCCTCCTACTATATTCGGCACCTGGCAACAAAACATTCTCTTTTGTTAAGGCAAACGATTCGTCCATCTTTGACAATGTCCCCATTGTCGGATATTAATTTTCAGGAAGTATGTCTGCTATATCCTGAGTTTGTGGTCTGTTTCCGAACCTACACCTGTTTACCTCCTGTTTACCAAATATCACACTTCTCTTTTGGGTTCATCTTTGATCCCAAGGGACAGTTGAATTCTTTCGAGAATTCTCGTAGATTACTCAAAGGACCGATGACACGGAATTTGGATGGGGAATGTGGATCCTTTTCGATCTGGAGAAGCGTCGCTTCGGCTGTAGAACTCGAACACCACACCTGAGGAAAGGAAAATCTGTCAGAATCTGTCAACTTTTTTCGGACGAACGACAGAACTGAGAGAAATGATGAGGACCTGTGCGAAGCTCAGAAAGAACAGTTGTCTGTGGGTCATGTTGAGTCCCGGAAGTGGCAGTTCCGTTTCCGGTTGTCCCTTGTTCAGGTAGGCATGGTATGCCGCTTTTAGACCTCCATTGTCAGCAATGTTTTCACCTGATTTCGGGCAATTGAGATGAAAGCAAATGCGTCATTTGAATACTTATTAAGATTTCTACTAAAACTACTCGGTACTTCTGAGGCTCACCCAATGTTTGCTTCCCATTCAAATGCCGTTCATTGATTTGGTAGTTGGAATATTGTTTGACGACGCAGTTAGTTTTCTGTTTGAATTTGTCTATTGTTTCATTCTTCCACCATTTGTGAAGGTTTCCGTACTGGTCGTACTCTCGTCCTTAAATGATAAATCAATATCAGCTATATCAGCTTGGTTATTATCCGCCAACTGTTAACTATTGATAACTTATATTTAAGCCGTACAGAACTAAGGAATAACTCCAATAAATAATAATCGCTATTAGTGTAATCATATTCCAACATTATGTTATAGCAAAACCATACGGTTTTAGGGATCACCTGTGCCTGAGTCACAAAATACAAACCTAGATCATCAAATGCATGTGTCAGTTCGTGTCCCATAACAACTCCCATGGAACCGAAGTTCAGACTAGAAGAATGATTGACATCATAGAAGGGAGATCGAAGAATTCCAGCAGGGAACACAATTTGATTTTTGGTCGGCGTGTAGTAGGCATTAACCGTCGAAGGAGTCATGTCCCATCTGAAAGATGAAAAATATCTTGCGGTTGAGTTTTGGTGTCAGTCAGTTTTGTGGGGTTGAGCGGGAACAGCGTCGCGTACCTGGTTTTGTTCACTACCTGATCCAGTCTTTGAATGTTTTTCTTCAAGTTGTACTGATTCACCCTGATGTTGTTCATGAAATATTCGTTTTCTTTTATTTCCAAATCACTATATTTTTTGTCCAGTTGTTCGGGATCGAGAATAAATTCGGGGAACCCTGAAATGGTCACCGAAACAAAATTAAATTCCAGGGAAGGGACAGGAGTGACAGAAGCCTGAGGTTGTCCTCTCACCAATCATGTCCGTTATGGCGTTCGCTTTATTGATGGCTGCGGCTCTCGTCTCGCTATCCATCCACGTCAGATTCTTCAAATTGTCCAAAAACGCATTCCTAATGTCGTTTATCATTTCCTCCGCCTGAAAAATCCCACAAAATCAGGTAATACCTCAGAAGAAGCGTCAGATCAAATCGTCGAATGGAAACATACAACTGTTTTCGAATTCCCCTGAAAAACTTGTCTGACGAACATTGCGCCAATCGCAAATCCGATCACGTTGTTTGTGTCAGTTACGCAGGACAGCCAGGGTTCCTCTCCGCCATCGGAGCCCATTAGCGCTTTCCTCAAACCTTTGTGGGCATCCCTGAACGCTTTCGGTAAACAGCAAGTGAGACTTCGAACCGTTTGCCAGACCAGGTAATTGTTTAAAGTTCTGCAATGGAAACGTAGGAAAAGTAAAATCTAACACGGGGCCACTTCAATTACAACTGCCTACATTTTGCCTTTGTCAGTCTTCATGTGATCAGTGACCAAAGTCGAAATTTTCGCGAGGTACTCGGTAGCGTGAACGACCACCATCTCTCCAGGACCGATTGGCCTGTTGATTTTCTTCATGGCATTCGAGAAGTACTGCTGCCAGGACATCTGAACAAGTTAGAATTCTCTCTTAGTGGCAAGTGTACGTTGGAGGGAGGACCGGGACAAGAAGGAAGGAAGGACGGTTACTCACGAACGGAGCTTTTTTCTCCAGATCAGCGATCGACATGAGATGGTAAAGTTTCATTTCATCTCTGAGATCTTCCTCGGGCTGAGTGATTTCTGCCAGTTTAGTCTCAAACTCTATCACATCTTTCATTTGTCTTTGTGTGTCGTTTTGATCACCTCCAAGAAGAACTCCCACCTGTCAGTCCGTACAATTCGCTTCGGTTACATGTACTCACAAACACAGGTACTCGTACTTTGTACAATCGTCAACAGGTCTCACCTTTGTCATGTACTCCAGGTACGCATCTAAAACTTTTTTATTGGCAGTTTTGTTCAGATAATTCTCTCTTGTGGGCAGTGTCAATCCTCCCTGATCGATCTGAATTACGTAACGACTAGAATTTTTATCATCCTCCCCTGCAAGACGACAAATTATACACAACCCTTCCGATTGGTTTCTAGCGGAAGTACAACCGGAAACTCACCCACGGCCCAAGAGAACAAACCGCCCATGTTGTACTCATTGTGCAGCAGGTGAAGAGTATTCTGCAGGGACCAACTGGATAAGTTGAATTCTCCAGACACGTTCCATCCTCCTACCGCCTTTAGAAGGTCCAGCATGGGCTGAGCACCGAGGCGTTCGATGGTCTCGTTGGCATCCAAGCAGGACTCGTAGTAAATTTTGGCTTTTCTCTCTGCCTCTGACTTCAATGTGGTCGCCGGATTTTCTTGAATGAATAAATTAATCTATTAATAGACGAGCACACCCATTTAAACGCACTCATTTCGTTTACATACCCAATATATGCTTTATTATAAGTTGATTTTGTTGTTCTAGTTTACCGAAGGTTCCCCATATTGATTTCCCATCGGGGACAGGATTTTCCGTCACCCAGCTGCCACAGGAAATAAAATTCGGATAAAATAAAGTCGGAGACACGACACGTGCGAATAATAATAATTGTTTTTCTTGGTACTTACCCTCCGCATGCGAACTGGTAAAAATCATCACACGGGTCGGCCGTCAAGTCCAAAGAAGATATTACATGAGCCGCAGACTTAACACAGTTCGGTGTCAGGCACACGTCACCTACAAAATGAATTGTTTTTTTTTAAAATTTGATTCACAGTTTATTGATGAGTTAAATGCAAATCACTTCTCCTTTGGTGGTTCTCTTCACTTAAATTTCATCCGAGTGATTTTTAAGAGACGTTAAACGCGCTTTAACGTTAATTGTAAATCGTTTTTGCCGATTTGAATGACTCGCCCGTGAAACCTTACGAGTTGTACCTTGAAAAGAGCGAGGCGAGAAGGAGTGAGGCGATTTTATTCTGTACGTGAATGGATGAGAAAAGAAGTGTCAGCACGCCGGAGCACCGTGACGGATTCTCCTTCGTCTCTTAACAACCACAGGGACTTAAGTTATTCAAAGCCGTGTTCTAAATTTCGCGTTCTGGGTAAAAGAATGAAGTACTTTTTTCTAGGAAGTCGACGTGAACGGGGACCGATTGAGAAGAATAACTTTTTCCCAAGTGATTCCCAAGAAACCGAGGCGGGTAAGATGAGATGAGATGTTGCCCTGTAATGCCGAGTACTCCAAACGGAAAGGAAACTTCCAGTACGTCCACTACCGATGAGGCTCATGCATTTCAAACATCCGAGAGAAACTCTCCGGAAACAGTACCTTTATTGTGAGACCGTATATGCAACACGGTTGTCATTCCGGAGTGGGGCACCGACGAGTACAAAATAGTTATGAGAACGAAAACTAGTAGAACTAGGGTCCCGACCACGACTAGTAACGTCTTCTCTAGTTTGCTTCTCGATTTCCATAATGTGATTCCCTGAAACAAAGCGTTCGTAACGTTACCAGACATTCGGCTAGTTCAGCAGTCATATTTCGTGGAAACTCATCGAAGAACATCGGGAGAGAGGACCAATATGGAGACGATGGAGAAAAGAAGGACGGTGTCAAACAGGAGACGAGGAGTGTCGTCCGTTTAACCGAATTAAACCTCAATTATTTAATTATTAATATTTGACAGAGTCTAAAGTAAGGTACTGTGAGATGCTGCGAGAATCAAGTTATTCAAAGGTTATACAATGAGATGTGTATAGGCTTTTTTAACCCCTCCCCGCCCACAGAAGAACTACATCAATGGTTGTAATGATTAGTCCTTCTTTCCCTCTTCCATCTGAATACTTCACGTCGAACACTTGACTTGTCAATCGGCTGTTCCAAGCAGCAGTTAATTAAAGATTTTGTTTATACTAATCATTGACCTTTTCCTACGATTAATGGCATTGTAAAATGAGTCCGGGAAAGCAATCTGCTTGAGATTTTACGAAATAAATTGAGTTTTGTGCATATGGCAGAAGTAAAGTTCCCCGATCAAGAATTAAGAAACTTCTATTTACAATTGAATCACTCGCATACCCTTCAAACTAAATTAAAATTTTTATATGTAAAAAGGAATTGTAAAATATAAAAATTATAAAAAGTAAATAAAGTCATCAACGTCGGGTTGCACTAGACTCCGGACCATTTACATCTATAACAATATAACATCTAAACAATACTGTTCTGTGGATAATTATTTCTGTTTGGAATACGTACACCATTTCTGTTACGTACTATTTCTGCTTAGATTATGTTTCTTTGGAGTATCCAGTATTTTGGGTACTACGTGTAAATGAGAACTTGGAGCCTTTTTCTGGCCGACAACTATATTACACGGTCAATACCAAATAAGGATAATATGCTTGTGTTTTCCTCCAACTGCTCCTTGATATTGCTCTTTAGTTAATTTATGCAAAAATTTGTCGGTTGTTCCCGTGTTCGTCAATCGACAGGTGCTAATTGTTCGATTGAGGTAAACTCACTTTGTCCCTGGGCAACGTTTTTCTAGTTATTTGATCACATTAACCCGGTCAATGAGGTAACGCAAGAGCCAAAGGGAACGAAAAATTACCTTCACCAGATCTCCGGGTTATTCAAATTACTTTTTGTTTTGAACAAAACCAAACTTTTCGAATTAATCACATAGAAAGTTCCGAATAATTTTAACTAGTTTTTTCTTCATTCTCCTCAATACGAATTCGATTCAAACGTTCCTCGGCACGCATAACAAGAAAAGGAGACCTGTAGGTCACCAAGAAGAATTTGTTTCTGTAATGAAATGGCAGGAATCCATCTGAGTCGGGAGCAATTCGAGTTAGTCACACAAACCAAATATTGAAAATAGTTTTTTTATGTTATTTTCCATTGTTTCAAGTAAAACTAGACTTTAAAGTGTAAAATAAATTTTGCAGATTCAACTATATGCCTGTAGGCAGTTGTAAACTGTCAGGTTAAACTAGTTCCAGATTTAAGTTTTGACTAATAAATAGAGAAAATGTATGACTGACTGGTACACACATCATAACAAACTCGATTAAATTTGTTTTCTTGCTCTTTACGTCAGCTACTGTCGAAAATATTCTATTGTTAAGATTGCATGCATTGTTTTGCACTGATAAGAATGATTATATTTCAATATTCAGGATACGCTTTATTCGGCGTTGCATTAATATGAAATTCAGACTGTGTTATCACAACTGTTACATGAACAGTAAAATGAACAAGTTATTCGAAATTCACGAGATATAAACGGAATACTGAAAGTTCTTCAGTGCAAAATTAAGTACACCCACTTCCTTACACTACATGTGTCGTCTACATTGTGTACAAGCTATTTCACTTATATAGGTGGTCTTACTACTTGGTGTTTTTAATAATATCTGTGTCTTTCCCATCTCTCTTGAATGGAAATCACGCACAGTACTCTGTGCTTCTTTTAGATTTTCACCAAGTAATGGAGAATTCAATCCTGGTGTGATGTACTTCTTGTACCGATTGCCAAAAGCTTAATAAATACAAACATAAATAAAAGTATATATTGCAAACTGTGCCCTGCCGGTAACAGTAATTAGTATTAGTACAAGATTTAAACATGTCTACATAAAAGTGTGGAGTGATAATTAATTATTATTATATACACATATAATTGGTTTTAGAAAGAATCTAACCAATTAAAAAGTGACACATTTTGCATAAATAATTGAGCGTTGGTATTTTCTCCATGATGAACGCCCCGGATACGCCACTGCTAGTCATCAGTCTCTTATCCGTTCCTGTTCCTGTTACCCTCTCAACCTAACAGATACAGTCACATGGTTTGTGTTCTATTATAATGAGCCTTGGTTAAGGTCACGGCAGATATTCAAAATATTACAGAGCACTTAGGAGCCTCTGAACCTATTAAATTTTGACGGAAATCAAACGGAGTGTAAATTCGGTGTGCAATAAAATTAACGTTGCCAAAGAACAGTTTAATAACAGAAACAATTCCTTTTACTAATAATTAATATAATTTAACATTACTCAGTTTGGTAAAATAGTTTCTCTGATATACATCGCATTTGTTAGTGGGAAATGGGAAAGGACTGGATTCTGTATAGGTGACGACTTTGTCTATTAACATCAGATACCTCCGTCATTTGTCGAAGCACTTGACAATCGACACATGTCATTCATTCAAATGTTCTAACAGAGAAAGAGAGAGAGAGAGAGATGTACACACACACAAAAAAGGTATATTTTCAACAAACTCACCGTGTGATACCTAATGTGCGTTGCCGTGGATGAAATCCCCTCGTTGAATTGGACCGAGCCCATGAAACTCACGTCGTCCTCCAAATCGGTGTGCTTGTACCGTGACATCTTTCAGATCCCCGAGAAAAAGAACAATAATGAACATGTGAGTGACAGCGTTTGAGGGACAACCGGGAACGGTGACAACGACAGCATAAGAACCGCAGGAAAAGTTTCTCCTTCTGGGAACTCATCGCGACTCCACGCTTAATGAAACTTACAGAGGATGACAGTCTGAACGGAAAGCAAAACATGTTGCCCGACACAAATAGACGACACTGAGGAGGATTCGGACTGAGGCTTCTCCCAACCGAAGAGAGAGAGAGAGGGCCGTGGACGCATCAACAAGACTTCTTCGTAACGTAAACGCGACGAAATAAATCTCAATTAGTACGATAAGGCGACAAGTGCTCCTGTACATAGACGATGCGAAATGTGAAATGTTGGGATACAACGACGTGCAACACACCGAGAGGAACATACATTTCAGAAACGAATGAACTATGCATGCACTGGGAGAAATATGGGGCTGATCCGCTACGGAAAACACAAAGTTCCCATTTGCGGACAATCAATCATGTACGAAAGGACAAGAGAAGTGGAATCAAATCGATCCAGCCGATAGAATTAAGGTGTACGTCACATCCGTTGTGTTAAACCGGAAATAAGGATTGACGTTTTCGAATTATAACACACACGGACTTCCGGGTAGTGAAATTTACTATTTTCCATTGGTGACGTTCTCTCTTCGAAATTATTTTCGGAGTTTAGTAGATTTGTTGCCACTAAAACTATTTACTGAGAACCCTATTATTGTATTAATATTTTAATTTTTACTATTCAACACCTGCTTTTTTGTGATTTCCAACTTTTCACCACAACTAGATTTTCCCCAATGATCTTGAAGAAATCAAGTTTCTCTTTTATTATTATAGAAAACAAAATTTCTCCAGCGAAAAATTGATACAATAAATTTAAATAAAAGTCTATGGGTGCTCTTAATACATATCTATATTAATAATTGTAAAAATTGCCTGTAAATAACTCCATGGAGAAATATTTCCTAATCGATGGAAGCTAATAATTTCTTCTATACGTTATCGGTTGATCAAATAGGGAAACGCAGAGAGAGACAAATAATCATTAAAAATGGAGAAAACAGAGACGACATACTTAAAACTAACTAAAATAAATAACAATATAAAATGACTCGAAAAAATATCATTAATAAATAACATACCATTATTAATAAATTATTCACACTTAGAGTGTGCAAGCGTACATAGCAAACTTTTGTATCCCGGCCATCACACCTGAATTCGTATTTTTTATGTATGCATTAATGAACCTACACTTCTTTCCACTGCGTGGAAGTAAACTTCGATCGGTCCGAGCTTTCTGAAACGAACTCTTCGATCGAAAGAGAAAATAATCAATAAGTTGATTGATTGCTTTTTGTAAACATTTGGACGTGTCTGTCTTTGTCTGCCCCGATGGTTGGACGTGTGCCTGGTTGGAACTAAAATAAAATCGACCGAAGTCGGATGCTTGACTTTTGTTACATTCCGACCGACAGGAAAATTACAATGCGGTCTTTCAAGTGTGACACCACCCTGCAAATTCTTCACGTTAGCTCTCGGCGGCTTGAAAAATTGGATTCAAAAATGAACCTAAATTACGTGGGAGATACTTACAAAAGGATACTTTCCCAGAACAATCAAAATTATTGCCTTTTTAATTTTTAAATACTTTTGTAATAGTTAACGCCGTACTACTTGAATAAGAATGGTCATTATCTATAGATTTACAGAAACTCTCCAATTCAATGTAATACTATCTATAAAACATAAAAACGTATACTTCGAAAACTAACTATATTTTGTAGTTAACATCTTCGTAGTATTTAAAACAGGTCTTTTCCCTGATCCCAAAAATTATTACTTAAGTATCACGAATACATTATATAAAAAAACTACAAAACTTTTACTGCACAGAATCATCCCTTAATTGAAAAATTTAAATAACCGACCGATGCTGCTATTAAAATAAATCTATTCGAACATTACGTTAGGTTCTTACTAGGTTAATCGGTAAAAATTAAATTGAATTGCAATGCATAAAATAAAGATGTACCAGAACGGTAGTATTTTTTTTTTGATATTTGAGGAGGAAACCTTGACATCTTGAAAGGTCCTTGGCAAAGGTTTTCCATCGTTCTTGACATCGTTGGCCGTCTCGAATCTACCGTTTTGCCCCTTCGTCCTTCGTCTCATTTTATATCGTTTTAACATTTACAAGTACGCCCAAGATGTCTCTTCTGAATTGTTATCAAATTACGTTTAACCTCGTTACGAGACGCAAGAACCCGTACTTCTGTTGTGACAGCCGCGGATTCAATTTTGAAACCTACGAGAATCGAATCCTTTGTAAGTTTAATTTTAGATCCGGTCTTGAACTTACAGGAAAGCCAAATAACGACGACGACAACAACAACAGCAACAGCAACAGCAATTGTTGCTAGTTAGAAATCATTAACACAACTGTTACACTGACATTTGTGTCAGTGACAGTTGATGAAAATTGTGTCTGACTGACTAATGATAAACTGATATTTACTCACACTATTCCAATTATTATTTTTAAAGAAATGATTCAGCTTGAGGGTTTTGTGACCAACAACTGACCAACAAAATTATTAAAAGGGGTGAAAGTAATTCAAAATTTATTTGTGATATTATGTATTTCATTTAAATTTTGCACTATGACTCCAGAAATAATAAACTACTGGATTTAGAGTTGTAGTGCCAGACAAAGGCAATTTATTTAATGATTTCAAAAAAATTCCCATGTAATTGGGGACTTCTTAACTGAGAGTAAATTGTCATTAGAATATTACACCTGACATTAAGTTTACTACAGTTTTGGAGGCATACAAGACTGGAATAGAAATAATACTAACAACAAAATACATATTTCCCCTGCATTTTTTCCCTCACATCAAATCACAGTGCAGCATGCACACAAAAAATAAGGTAAACAATTATTTAGCACATCACAAATTGAGACCCGACAAAACAGGCAACACGTTTCAATCAATTTCGATTCGATTCGATCTCTTCTGCGTTACATCTGTTTCGACAGAAACGTCAAATCAAATCCGTTTTCTTTTGCTTCGATTTACCGGCGATGCACACGCACGGGACGATTCACCGTTTGTTACTCAGGCAGATGCGGGACCACGTTCGAACGACACTTTGACTTGGTCAGCATTCACTCGGCTCCTCCGAAAAACATCCTCCCCGTCAAGAACGAGTCAACAACGACAAATTAATCCTCACCTGTGCTGTTTGACGAGTGAGAAACATACTTTTGACAAAAACCCCGGAAACCTTTAACGATTTACATGAAAAAGTTCATTTTATTATTGTGAAGTTGAAATTTTACGTTCCCCCGATGAGTAAAAGCCGTGTCGAGTGCTCTTATCTACATGTTTGATGGATCAAGTGAAGGAGACCCAGAGAAAGAAAGGAAAATACAATTTATCACTCCATGGAAGAATTTATCGAAGGAGGCACGGACACATGCGCACCGTCTCTTATTTACATTATCTACGGTCAAAGGATGGCGGCAAAGGGACGGCAACGAGGCGAAAAGAAAATGGCGGACTGGCGACTGCTGACGTTTTCCCCTCTTTTACCGGTCTTTTTCAGTCGAACTGAAAACATTTCCATGCGACATGTTTTCGTGTACGTTTTCCTGCCAGACAAGATTCCCAACACGGTTTCCTTGAGCGTGGATAACCGACTGGAACACAATTTATTCTGCGGAATAGATGTAAAACAATTTAAAAAGATAAAATTTCGGTTAATTCTAATCATTTTAATTTCGGTCTCGGAGGAAAGCAGAGACATTTTGTGATTTGGCTGTAACTAACAAGGTTTGGTTTGAATTTTACACTTTACTTTTTGAGCTGACAAGAAATCAAATGTTGGATAATTTTATTTCTCATTTAATTAAGTTTCAATTATGGCGACAGAAAGCGTAGTGAATTACTTGGGTAATAACCGGAATCGTAGTTTACCGCAGCTCGCACTTCCAATTTTCCGATGTTCTCAAAAGCAAAAATTGTAGAATTCAGTGGGTCCACCTCGTCAGTCATTACTTTGTGGTTTTGTCGGGGTGTTGTGCAAGGGCTAAAACGAGCAGGAGTAGTCGACCGGTTGCGTCACAGTTATTTTCTTTCAGGGGGAAAATTAAGAATTGGTTTTGGCCTCATCTCAATTGGTCGAACGACAATATCAATTAGTTGAAAATATATTTAGTGAGTTCAACTTGTTTATCACATTTTACGAATCGAACTTATGAGGGAAACTAAAGATCGGGGAAAGTCTCAGGGCCGTCTGATATTTCAAAATAAAACAAATGAATGGCGAAATGGCGGCCGAATGAAGAAAATCACTACTGTGTTACGTCAAATTTTCACTAATTTCTGGTTTTCCATCCTACAAAAGACCGAATGATATAAGTAAATTGTGTCTCAGGTGAATTACCGAAAGTTTTAGGTTGTGCACCTGAACTTTGAGTTGTTTTTTCACTGCAAATATTTTTTCTTGCAGCGGACGACGAAGTGTCACGTGAGATTCATTTATTTTCCATCTCCGGGTACGTACCATCGATGTCTTCCTTCATTTAGTGCCAATGTTTTTCTTTAGTTCTGCAACTGTTTTCTCTAGAAAAAAAAACCGACACAATCGACGTGAATTTTTGAACGATTTGTCAACCAACTATTAAACAGATTACTGCCACTATAAATTGAACATTTACAATTTTAAATTACCGTAAATGTTTTTCTAGTGCTACTTTTTAATGGATGTAGAATAAGTACAATCACATCATCGAGAGGATTACATTTAGAATGAAATTCTCCATCCTTACAATTATTAGGTGTAAAACTACCGCAGCAGTTGCAATGCAATTAACTTTTCACAATTTATTAAAAAATGTGTAAATTTTACAAAAAGATAGACGCTATGTTCGAAATAAATTGTCAATGTTTGGTTATAGGAGCCTTAGCAACATGCGCTGTCACATGGTGTAGTCGTCGTAATGTAGTAGTAAATTCAGTCGTCAAACTGTTGATTTATTTTTATCAACCCGAATTATTGCAAAGTAGTATTTTCACTATTAGTAATTTTCACGTGAATGCTTCCAGTACAGCTTAGAGCTTACTATTAATAACTTGTTAAGTAGTTCATCCATATGGTTACCTTGTGAAATGGTTTTTGACTTACCGGGTCAGACGCTTTCTACTACTCGTAATAATAACGTTACAGCGCGAAATTATCAAATACGAGTTTAATCTAAATAGGAAATTGTTTTCCAATTTAGATTTATTGAAGTTTTGAGTCAGGGTCTCAAGTGTAAAACGAGAGGGCCCCTTGCCAAATTGTCTCCTAGAGGAAAATTCTAATAAGGTTATTGCTCACATTCAAAGAGGTTTTACAATAATTATATTCATATTGTTTTTGGTGATTCTGTTTTCCTTTAAGTACAAAATTACCCAGATTATAATTATTGCAATTTTCCAAAGGTTATCCCGTACATAATTAATTTTGGGGCCTTCAAAATTATGGCAGAAGGAGGAGCTCGAAAATTTGACGTTACCTTCCCGCTCGGCGTTGTAAATCATAAAACCAACTTGTTAACGGTAAAATTATTATAGTTTATGCATTGTTCATCGTTCAAAGTCACTCGTAATTACGTAAAATAGTTAGATTCGCGTAGCTACCGTAAGATTAAGGAAACTATGGAAACGAGATAAATTATACGTCAGAACCACGGAAGGAAAATAGTTGTAACAAAATGCATAAATTTTTGCTATTATTAATTGTCACACAACAAAAAATAGTCTGTCAAACGGCAGCAGATGATTAGGTAGGGTCACTACCACATTTTTTTTGAGTGATGTGGCCAGGATGGCTTTCTTATATTTCATTTTATAATGGTGAATTATAATTGCAGAAGGACATATGTTGTAATTCTCGAGTAGGGATTCATCTTTCATGTACATTCCTGTGTTCAATCACACTGAAGTTAAATTTTTCGGGAGGCTTTCTAGGTGAGAGAAAGACAGGACGTTAGGCGAGAAAGTTGGCAAATGTTGAAAAATTGATGTGAAATTTTGAAATATGGAAACGTTGGGAATCTCAAATTTGGTGTTTCACCTCCGGCAGACAAAATCATTCAATGTTACAAAACAGCGAGTCCAATGAAGACATAGTACATAAGGTGAAATTTTCATTTGGTTGTCAACCGACTGACCAACATTTTTGCAAAAACTTAACATCGAAATATTCGCCCGAAAGCAAAATTTTTGCCAGACGGAGTGACAACACGTTTGAGGTCCTGCTCTGGGGCAAGGTGTTTTTCGATGGCTATAATTTTTGTGTGGTCCATGTAAGGAAAGAATATGAGTTGGTAGAAGAATTTCTACGATACTACATGTCACGTTTTTTTTTCTAGCTGATTCATTCCTAGGTCGTGTTAGAATCACCGGCCGATCGGAACGACTAAAATTTTCGGGCAGTTCCATTGGAATGCCATTCGGTGGCAGTGTTTGATGGTAATAATAGAGCACATAAAATGATTTTGGTATTTCATAGTCACATCTTCTGGGTTCACAAATTGTTTCCCTGAAGGAGAAGTTCCTACTAGCACGTTAACTCTCACTTTTCAACTTTTTGCTACATCACAAATGTTGCAAAGTAGTTACTTCCTTTTCCGTGGGTCATGGTTTTATTTATTCAAATACAAAGAGAATATCTTCGTGTCTACCGCGCAACGAAATGCTGTTGAAGTTAACTGAAAAAATAGCTCAGGCACTAACTGGGAATGACACATGATTCTTCATCATTTTCTGTTAGAATTGTTTTTATCGAATGCCGCCTGGGAGCTGTGGGAAGTGAAATATACAAGCGTGCTTTGTTTGTGATTAATTCTATTTGAAGAAAAAAATAGATGATGTGCTAGTGTGTGTGTGTGTGTGTGTGTGCGTGCGTGTGCTACTTTAATATTACACATAAATGAGGGACGTAAGAGAATCCATAAATTCTGAATTAATAAAAACTCAATATTTAGTTCAATGAAATTCAACTTTGATGTTATCTTTATGCAGAAGGACTTCTAAAAAAGCAGGATGAATGTTCTTACCATAAATTTTCGACTATTAAAATCTGCAGACCGTAATGACTTGCAAACTAATTTTTTTTCAGGCGCTCGCACACAACTTTAGCCAACGGATGAATTATCATATTTATAATTTCATAATTTATGAGAACCTGGGTGGTATTTAGAGCACTTATTTTCGGGCCTGGCAAAAAATTTGCAATTCGCGGTACCTGGGACAAGGAAAAACTTTGACCTAAAACTATTATTCGTGAGTGACGATTTTCTATAAAATGACTTGAACTTTTACAGTTAGTGTATTTTGTAATAATTAAGTTAGTTAAGTTAGGGTCACTCAATTAGGGAAGCTTTTTACTTGAAGCATTTGGGCCTAAAGAGCAAGTCTATTGTTTCTGACAGAAGGCAAATGGGAGTGATTTTTATAGCAAATTGTAAACATTTTGAGAAGCATTGGAGTTTCCTTGAAACAAAAAGCTCCTCCTAGAAGAGCATCTTGTCCAGTAACTTTTCAGTGTGGAAAAAATAACAACGAAGAAATAATGTGAAAATCGAGTGTTGAAGATTAAGTTGAGCATTTCGTATGATTTAATTTTTACGACTTGCAGACAACCCACCCTAGGGAGTATGAGCAAAAAGGTTGCAGATGAGCAGGAGACACACATGCAGGAGAAGGCTTTTAGCGATGCACAGGAGGAGGCCTCAGGATGAACAATAAGAAATTTCGGTTGTCTGCAACTCAAGTCCGGTCAAAGGATCCCAGTCAAAGGAATACGTATACACTTACGTATATATATAAAAAGTTTACGGGGACGGACCTCCTGTCGCGACTCAAATTTCTCGTAGTAATTTTCTAATAAAAATCGTTGAATACTTTGAATGGAATTGGGTAAATGGGTAGGAATTAAGAACATTAATATTTCATATGTGTCGGATGGTTTTTTTTAATGAAGCTTATTAATTTTTAAAACGATCCAGTCAATTCAAAGTTACTTTTAACTAGACTTTCTCGTTAACCAAACTTAATTGAAAAAAGACGAAAGCTCACGGTTAAAAATTTTCGTCATCCGAACGATACGAAGTCGAATTGTTAAATATTTTGCAAAAGAATACATCAATGCCAAATGATTCTCCCGTGGTGGGAATAAAGGGAGACCCGAAGACCCATAAACGCATACAAACAAAAGAGCAGAAAGTCTTCCAATCGTAAATCATTTCTTGAGTGCAGACAATTAAAATCTCCTCAGGTGCAGTGCCCAAAGCCACGACGAATGCGAAATAAAACTCAAACAAGTCTACTAACCGACTGAAATGAGAAAGCTGTAAAACACAGAGAGAAGGACAGGAGGCTATCCTAGTTTGCATTCGAAAGTAAAACCTAAATCTCGATCGGGAATCGATTTGTACCGATTGGTTTTAATTATCCGCCATTGTAGAAATCCAAATGATCCGAGATCAATCTGAAAAACCGTGAAGAACAGTTAAGATCTAAATTGATTAGTTGTACAAAAATTTTGGTCCTTCTGGAAAACTATATAGAGAAAAAAGCATTATAAAGAACATGGGATTATACAGTTTAATGAAATCACACCTTAAAGAAGAATATTTTCACCTTTTGGACAGTATTAGGCTATGTGGGCATGTAAAAGAATGTGGCTTATATTAAATGGTCATCAAAATAAATAATCCAGGTGAAATTTACCCCGCCCAGAGCCATATGGTGGATTGTTTTTATTAAATATATTTTCCGGGGTCACTGTAGTGTTTTATGTAGCTAAACTCCCGCGTGACCTTCTTGAATTATCCCAATGTATATTATTATCCCGAATTGATACGTTGTGAATTTATGCGAAATCGAAAGATATCCATTGCCAAAACACAACTTTTCTTAAATAGAGAATTATCTATCTACTCATTCCTTCCTAAGCTGTCTGTCGCCAGAGCCCAATTTTATGTGAAATCATTTGAAACTTGTACTGTAAAATGCGGATAGGAACAGGAGCTGGAAATGAAAGTGGGAAATTTAATTTGGTCACTGTCGCGATTTACATTCGCGAATTTGAGGACAAAACACCCGTGTAAATGCTCAGTTAGCAGAACTAATAAATACACTAAAATTAATAATTCATTTCGTTCAAATTTGATAGTGAAAATTCTTTTTCTGTTTTTGGTTTTAGGACGCAAAATCACTAGGAAACCGAGGTGAAACACGAGCTGATGTCATGACATTTGCGCTTCCCAACGTACCCATCCTGTGAGTACCCCACAACAATAGTACATAAATTTCACCCCCTCAGGTGCTTTTACTTGAGTGGTATTGTTTACCTTGTGAGCGGGAAAAACAGTTTCGCTTTTTTTTTCACAATACACAAAGCACAGCCGACTTGTTTGACGTGACCAAAATTGAAAATTCGTGAAAGAATCCACAGAACGAAAGGGGTAGTTTTTTGTTAAAACGTTAGGGAGTGGTTTAGACTAAACAGCAATAAGTAGATACATCCATCCTAACGTCAAATTACATATAACAGGTAAATAAAATAATGTTAATTAAATGTTAGTTATAACGATTAATGTTAGCTAAACATAATAATACTTGATAACATCTTGTAATCCGTATAATAATACTTAATAATATAAGGGAACCTTGTGCCAGAAAGGTGTAGCAGTATATTCTACGAAGTTTCATTTCGGAAAGTTTGGGAGAAAGGAAAAAGTCAAAGAAAGTACACTGGAGCCAAGTTTATGGTTAATAATAGTAGATTCCAATGAAAAGAAATGGCATGTACAAGACCATTGAATAAGAACTTCACTTCCACACTCTTCTTTAGTTTGTCTGAGTCTCCAGTTTTCTCCAACCCCCTGGTATTCTTTCAGCTTAAGTCCTTTCCAACAGTTCGGTTTCCGTTTCTTTCTGTGGGCCAAAACCCGTTTCTGATAGATCTATTGTTATTTTTTTTTTTTTTGGGGGGTTGAGACAGTCTTTTAATCAACTTCAACTCGAAATCTACGGGCACATAAAACTGAGAAAAAATCCATTTTCCCTGAAAAACGTGTATCTCTCATGCCAGAAAATATTCGAGCGGAAGTAAATGTCTGGTGGTTAGAGGGAGGAAATAAAAGCTGCCGTCTTGTCTTGTCGGAAGGATCGGTCTAGTCTATTTTTTTTTTGTTCATTCCGTATTATGAATGCATCCCCCAAACGCCCGCCACACCCCAGAAACGGTTAATAACCTCGGAAAACTTTTTTTTCATTAAAGCCGTTACTCCGAGTCTTGGAGAAAAGTCAAAATTTTCTTTTTGTTTGTCCGAAGCAGCAGCAGCAGCAGCATTTTTCACTTAATCAAACGGTTCCAATATAGGGAGATATGGAAAAAAGGACGTAGAATTAGGTTCTTTGAGTACTTTCTAGTATTGAGCCAATAGAACGAGAAATATACTGCAGACTAATACATGACTTAGTTGGGTATTACATGTGATACTGTAGTGCCTTTTTAAAGTTTCCTGCAGGTATTTCATAATAATGAAGAATATAAGGATTATCAACGTTTTTGCTACCGTGGCCGGGTAAATGTGCAGAATATTGATTTCGAGTAGCAAAGTAAAAGAAATTGACACAGAATAGTTAAGGGTACCAATTAACGACTGGGGTTAAAAAGATATGATTTTGGTGGTAATTGTGGACGAATCGGAACATCTTTGCTGTTGGGAGTACTGCCACTACCATAAGATGAGTCAGAGATGTTCCCACGACAAATATCACCGTTTTCACACAGGCTCATATTGAGAGGGCTGCATACAGGTACCAATTGTCATTGCCGTTGAAATCGAATGTGTCAAAATCATCAACATCACTAGTCAGAACCATCACCAGTCATTGGCATTGACTGCGATTTAATCGGTTTTGGTAAAAAACTGGAAAATGAAAAAATGATTAATTTGTGACGGTGGGAAACGTAAGATTTAACAACGGACCCGGGTTAACTTATATACCCGCAGCCTTCATCTAACGCTGAAGTGAATTTTTTTTCTTCAGAAAATGAAAATCGAATTTTGTTTTAAATCAATCGGCCAAATGCTTATCTTAGTCTGAACTTCTCCCGTACGGGGAGTTTTGAAAACCCCGGCAATTGCCATAAGCGAAACATGGTTTTAAATTTTTTTCTTAGGGTTTGTGCAAGGGCGCTAAAACTGCAACGGATGCTTTCGCATGCTGCATATTCCCGAGCGGTATAACTGCACCTGAAATCCATCCGAAAAATCTCACAAAACTCGATGTAGGAAAACTTTGATTCTACGTGGACCGGTGAGTAGTAGTGAACATACTGCTACACACTGAGAAAGTGACTTTATTGAACTGACGAAACTCTTCTTGAAAACGTTTCCAGCATAACACCTGTTGTAGAGCATAATACTGAAAAAATAGCAACAAAATATTAACTGATTCAATGAAAAACAGAACGATATTAAAAATGTACTGACTAGATTAATACATTATGTTGTAGCATGGCGATAAAGCTGACATGTAAGCCTTGATGTTATTAGGAGCCATTGCTAGTGACTTCCATGTTTCTTAGTATTTTCCTTACTACGTTACTTTTATTAACATAATAATTTAAGCAATTAATACGACCACTAAACTAACTGACTTGGAGCAATTTTTCGATTGAATGACATATTTTAAGCATTAGGATTTAGTTGTTTCCTAGAGCTTAGATCCTCAACCGTAGCAGTAAGTGTCATGGCTTCATCAGCAGGCAGAAACACACTCTGAACTTAAAACGAATGTAACTAAGCGAACGGGGAATGGTACTTATAAAAACGGTTATGAAATGTAGTTGTTTACAAATACTTTCGCTTAGGCTCAAACTTTATCTTTCGCATGGGAACCCTCGACTTTTTTTGGTCAGTTGCCTAGAAAAGGACCAGAATCCTTCCACACCCAACTCAGCCGGAAGAAAGTAAGACAACGATGAACTCGTTGAACTCAAAGCACAGCAATACTTAAAATACTAGAACGGGTCAAATGACGGGAAAAAAACACGAAAAAAATTAGTTTCAAGTTTGATAAGACACATGGCCGGCCTTCGGTAGATTTTAAGTTCATTCTGACGTCAGCAATGAAAGCTTTGCATCTGACACGAAACGGAATAATAGAAAAATAGGTAAATCGGGAAATGACAGACACAATAACAGACACCTTAAAACGAGGGAAAATTCGGTAAAAATCAGCGGCGGCAGATCTAAGAAGAATCGATCTATTGACTCGAAATCGATCGACAGATCGAAACGTGACAGCGGAAGCGTCGGACTCTTGTCTTTTCCTTTGATTTTGCCACGTGCCAATTCGCTAATTTTTATTTATTTTTTTAAATTTCGCTAACGGCCGGTACCACCGGAAATTTTGCGGCAAATGGTGAGACGACATTTTTTGTTCGAGAACGTCATGGAGTTTTCACGTGAAACTGTATCTGTCCATGTATCTGTCGCCAAAAAGAGAAATTCTCACAGCGGAAATCAATGATGACTTTGCGTCGCACATTCGGACGTATTCTCACAGGTTGGTGTAGACGTGTAATTTCTTCAGTTAACATTTCACCGTTCGTGGTGTGAGGACTCAAGGAAATGATCGACACGACCAGAGAACTTGTCTGTAATCGTCTAATTTCACTTTTGTCTGACATTACAATAAAAAATAATCGATGGATTGGCCCAATCCTCGGAATCGGTGTAATTTGGTATTGGCCTCCCTCTCCGAGAACCCGCGCCATCGTCCGTTTCTCATCACTCGATCAGGCAGCGTTCAATCGATCGAAGTTTTCACTTCCGGTTATTCGATTTAGCGGAAGTCAAAAACCGACAAAGAACGTACTTCCCAAAGGCACTTAAGTGTGATTCCTTGCATTGTTGTGCACTCGTGTTACCTGCCAGACCGCGTGTAAATCTTTTCTCTTCCGGCCCAGATAATTAGCGAGTAACCTTCTCCTAGTGTTCCACCAGCGACAATTGTCAAACATAAATCATTCATCCGGTGGTGGCCATCCACATTTGATTGGTCTATGGAAAACTCGTTTTCCCGGAATATCAAGGCAGTCCTTTTCCGGGTGTTTTTCACCTCTGAGCACCTCTTTCTGCACCGGAGCAGTACCCGGTGCGCGCCAAGCAAATTGCGGTATCGCTTTACTAATTTTAGGTGTTCGCTCTATCATCCTGGGTAAGGCCCAGGTAATTTACGCTGGAAGCTACCTCCAACATGTGGAAGTACAGTTAATGGCATGGTAGAACAGTGAGACACCGGGTACCATTACGGTTGTGTCTGCGCTTCCGAGTATCCGATGATCCGCTTTCACACACAGACACACATCGCCTTTTTAGTACCAAACTTGTTAACGCCACAATCCGATCAAATCCTCGATAATTTGAATCTATCGATCTGCCTAATGGTTCTCTCGTTTTCTCGCATACCCTCGGTTTTCCTGGTTGCGGCGCTGCCGCTAAACATCCTAGTCGATGAGGGCAAGGAAATTATTGTTTTTTCCATACTAGTAACGATTTTTGTTGGAAATGGTCCATCTTGATAATATCCTTCAACCCATTCGTTTTTGGATTCGGGCGATTGAAACAGTGCCGGCTCCAGGGGTACATACCCCGGGGGGATACTAAACCGAAACGATGGAATGAAGGAAATTCTTTTTGAAATATCACCATTGAATTTAGATAACCTGATTAAATTATAACGAAAGTCTCGGTGATTAGAATGGAAACGGTGGACTTTGAGAAGTTCTCGACTTCTTTTTGATTCCATCGGGGTGGTGTTCCATCATAGTTTTTAACATTTATCGAACCTTAAGCAATTAGTTTGACAGAGGAGAAGCAGAAACGTGAAACCAAATGAAGAGGTCAATGCAAAATGATTGTTCTTGTCAAAATATTGTTGCGGTACTAAATGACCAGTTAAACAAGTGGAAATGGTTGCGGATATTCGGATATGTCGAACTACTTATTGTAGTGTAGGAAACGCAATTAATTTCGGTTGTCCTCAAAAGTTAGACATGCTTTCCTGTTGGAGCAGTGGTTTTCAAAGTTTGATAAGGAAATTACAGGTAGGAATAAAAGCAGAAAATAAAGTAAATCATCAATGATTAACGTAAATGTAATTTCTAGAAAATAACAAAGTGCTTAAAAAGAGTTTTGTGCGTTGAACACGGTGATGTTCCTTATTATTCGGATCATGAACGGGGGGTGAGAATATCAGATACTGCGTGTAATAATTTGACATTAGGAGCTTATTTTCAATGTATCTCAAATTTAAAATTTCACCAGAGTTTCGCTAAGTACTATGGTTGTGAGTTGTGGCATTTTTGTCAAAAGTATTTACAAGGTGATTAACTTAGGGTCCTTGTACAATGGCTCTCAGTGCATTGGACGATGTTGACTGTACACAGAAAAATCGTGTGTGCAGCATATGCAATAAATGCAACCAATCCAAATATTCATAACACAAAACGCATAACATTTAACATAACCACAGACTCCCTAGCTTTCCATTGCTGATTCTGCACGGATTAGATTCTATTGAAATATTACACACTTGTTCAGACATTTCTTACATACAAGAAAACAAGTTCGACGATACTGTAAGCCAAAGCAATCGTAATATTGAAGACGTACGGTACAAATAATATCGTATCTTCGAAGCGATTAATTAAACTATAAGCCAACATTAATAAGTAGCTTAACAAATTCAACGACCTATCCTAATACATAAAATAGGAATCATTGTTTTCTTTCATGCGAAAATTACCACGGACTTGCGAAATTAATATCCCGCGAACGGGGAACTAACTAATAATTCGACTTGTTAAAGTCAATAGATGTCATTAATTGTAGTTGTAGCGATCGACACCAAGACGGTGACAGGTACAGACGTACAGGAGACTCATTAAACGAGAGGAAAAGATCTGATACGTAAGAAAAATATATACTGGTCGTATTAACCGCGTGAATGTGACATGCCACGTTTCGTTTCCCGGCCGGTTTTTTACTACACGAGATACTGTTGTAACTCCTTCGGGTTTTTAGTGTAATATAAACGCTTTAAGTGCAACGAATTCTACCGCCAAAATAACCCCAAAAAATTTTTGTCAAACACTAATAAGTCTCGGGGTTTTTCTCATCGGCACTCGTACCGCATTTCGCCGTCAAATTATAAATAGTTCGCGATACCTCGGTGACACGTAGTGCATTCGTCGTGGCGCAATAGCCCAAAACCGAAAAAGAAGAGCAAGAAAAAACGATCCGGTCGGGAAAGGAGCAAGAAAAGGTCCAGGGAAAATTCCTTGACAGAAACTAAAACTATAACTTGAACAGTCGATGAGGTTCGAAACCGAAGGGTTCGAAAGAGTCGGAATTTTCTTTTTCGAATTTTCCCGCCGTTTTTCCGGCCGGCCGGTGGGAAAACCCAACGGTCACGATGGTATAAATATGTGAATGTGAGAGAACGTGAGCTACGTGAAATAAAAGGAACGGAGGAAGTTGAATTTTTTTTTTTTTTTAATTTTGAGAGTACCCGATCGAGTACCGATCAATAGGTTTTTTTTTAATTTAAAGAATATTTTTATTGGTTGCTGGCTGGAAAAAAAGTAACAGACAAAGTGCGGTTCGTCGCGAAGGAAAAACCAGCCGATTTTTCACGGTACCACCTTGACGTAAGTAAGAAAGGAACGAGAATTTTTTAACGGATTTTTGATGGGTACCACGTACCAATTTATTGATGAAGAGTGAAAATTTATTTGTGTCTGCAACGTTTTAACTCGCCAGCAATGGGGTGGATTTCGCTGTTGATGTATTTTGACCAACAAAAATTTTTCCACGAGTATAAACACTCAATTTATATTTAATAAATAATTAAATTAAGAGTTTTATAATCGATTTTTTTCAATCACTGCGACAGATTGGTTATTTTGGGTTATTTTTTTTCTGTTAACTTGTTTCTCTCTCTTTGAAGTTTTACTACTCAAATTGAAATTTGCGAAAAGTTCAGTGGCGTGAAAAAACTTCAGTTACACTTAACAGAATGTTAGTGGCACGCTACAATATTCAAATAATAAGCTCAAATCATGATAAATATATTTTGTGAAGTACCTGACAAGAGTTTTTTCACATTTCACAATAATTTTACAAAAATGTGTAGTATTGTTTTCGGTTTTGGAGGAACTACACAGTTCAGTCTTCTTTGAAATTACAATTTACACTAAAGCTAAAAACCGACTCAAAATTCAGTGAATTTACACTTGGCATACTATTTAAGTTGTTCAACCAGAAGTATGGTAAGGGCAGATCGACGTTGGATTGACCGTTGAGCGACAACATTAAAAGTGATAATCTGGGAGTAACAATGTAGGGTCACACTCTTATGACAAATTACATAATGAGAACAACGAGTTCACGTTGTTTTACGATCGTAAATCTGCCTATTTAATATCTGTCTATAGTTTTCGATGGTAGGTGCGTGACGTATAATAATTTACAATAACCTGTTATAATATACAGTTTGCGATAGGTCAAGAACGTGATCGAGTAATATGGGTACCCTGAGCTCAAGTATACTAAACTTTTCGGTACTCATTTGAAATTGTCTGCTCACTGTGGTCCATCTTAATAAGTATCCTTCGGGTTACGACTTACTCAATTTCTCCGAGTGTCGAAACCGTTTTTGTCGAGGTATAATTAAAGGAAATTTTTTGACATGTGACGTATCGATTAAGTGAAGGAAAGGTTCGGTTTTCGGTATAAATAAATTAGAATGAGATGTAATTAATGGAAATATAAATTATACCTTTACACAATTCGATCAAATTTTGAATAGTGTCGAAATTAAAGTCGGACTATTAACCCATTTTTGACGAAGAGGATTCTTTCCTATTTGTGAAAATATAAAGATTTATTTTTTTATGTATGTATGTGTGTAAGTGTGGAGAAGATGGGATCGATGGCGTGTAGAAAAGAATATTAGTTTCTGGGACCTCGTGGTAATTTGAGGGAGACATTTGGACAATACAAGAAAATGCTAGGTAGAAAGTGCGACATTCTAATTAGTGAGTTTCTTAATTGAAAGAAGGAAATATATAAAATAGTGAAATTTGAATTGACCAGGCAGCAAACCGGTAGTCGGTACATTACGCGGTAGAATGTAGGTTGCACGTATTTAAACTACATGTATAAAAAGACACCAACGCAACAATAGTGACAATGGTCTTAGTAAAATAATACAACACATGCAGTGAAATATTTATATATTACCGCATTGAAAAAGTTCACAGGTGCACTGAAGAAAATTAGTATGTGACTTACATTTACGAACATGTAGTTATGTATGGATTGACTGAAACACATCCGAAGAATTCATTGTAATTTTCAATGAGGCGGCATAATGAAAAAATTACCTGGCCCAAAATAGAAAAGGTAAAAAAAAGACGCGCTGACTATTACCATTATGATGATTTGATGTTGTATCAAGTTCGGGAGCAGATCTCCCGAATGAGGAATTTCAAATCGCCAGATCAATTAATACGGCTAATAGTATAAAATTAGATTAATAAATATTTAGTATTTCGTTCCGATTACATTACACGGGTGCTGCATCGCCATTATCTCGCACAATTAAAATTAATAACTATAAATAATGATTTTCTATCTTGTCTTATTTATTACTCCCCGAGAAGAACGAATTCACTTTTATTACCCGGCCCGGTATTGTATATCTATGTATGTATATTATTAATTTTTTGTCGGATGTGTAATTATGCCGCATCTTTTTTTTTAAAAAAGAGCCTCCGAGGACTCCCTTAGGGTTCTTGTTACCTTTCGTGTGCGTGTGACTTTTCTGATGTTTCTCATACCCCGCTGAACCGACTTTTTTCCTGTCCGCCACCCCGGGTCCCCAGGTACGACGGACAGGTATCTCCGGTGTTACCTACCTGGTGAGAGGACGCTCCGTCCCGCTCGTCCCGTGTCCGAGGGTGGGATTCGCAATCGATCGATCGAACTGGACGATCCGTTCCACGAGTGATCGTCTCAGGGCAGCAAGAGGTGAAAAACTCAATCGAAAAAGTATCGATTGATCGATTTAAAAATAGTTTTGACTGTCGCGTGAGAAAGTCAACCTCTCTCTGCGGTCAAATCGCATTGATTTTCGATCGTTAGAATTTTGTCACGATCGACCGCCACTGCTCCTTATATATACGACTAAACTCTATATTTGCCTTCCTATTTTTTTTGTCTATGCGTATTGACCTACGACCTTGCAAAATTGCAAATGTTAGTGAAGATACGACATTTTTCTCTCCGATTTTTGTCTGACTGCTTTATGTCAATTTTGTTCCCGCTGAAAATGAAGTTACGAACCTAAACGTGGCCTCCACCTCCGTACACTCGGGGAGGCGTAGTGTGACATTAATTATATGTTAGTAGTGTAACTATTAAGCAATCACATGCTCGGTCAGAATATACTTATATGTGTGTGTATATGTATATACATAAAACAAACCTCGCGTGATTCGAGTTAGGCCCAATTTTCATGTGTATGTTTAGGGCGGAATATGAACGTATCGAGGTTACCTGTCGAAGTAGCTGGAAATTTGACAGGTGTAATCCTGTAATTTGTAAAACGCTCGGAAACTTTGATCTCGAACACTTTGTACGTGTGGTGTAAGCATTGCACACATAGACTCGATCGAATCGAAGAGTGAGAAAAGCCGGGGTTTGTCTATGCCGCAGAATTTCAATGTGAATCTTTCACACGTCTTAAACCAGGAAATGGCGCACAATTTCAAATAAACTTTTTGAATTTTGCTGATTTTATCTATTTGCTCTTAAACAATCGATTGTTTATTTCACTGTCTCTTTTGATTAAAAGCAGACGGGAAAATCTTTCAGGCTAGTAAGTTCTGAAAACTTTTGTTCTCCATTCGATTGTTCTCGTTTTGACGAGAAGCAGGAAGACGAGCACAACGTTGTTGTTGTTGTTGTCGCTGCCGCTGCTGCTGCTGCTGCTCTTGTTCATAATGAGAATGACGTTTCCGCTTTTCTTTTCGCATTTTCGCATCTGGGCAACTTCTCTGCGAATTCTTTTAATGCCCGCGAAGTGTGTGCGTCACAAGGACTTTTCTGCAATTTATATCCGCTGTTGCTGCTGTTGCCGTTTAGGAATAATATTTTACTTCTACAAGAGTATGTGCTGGTGAATATATCTCGCACGAAGCAGACTCCCGAGTTCGACGTGTTCGGTTTTTTGTTCGTTTTGTGATGCTTTTGCACTCGTCTGTCATTTTAACATTAACGCTAACATTTTTTTTTTCTCTTCATCCGGTAGTGTTTAAGGGTCCTTGGGGCTGGGCACCTTCAATCAATTCCACTTCTCGACCCGACTTATTCAATTCCCACGTAAATCAGGTACAAAACCTCAAGTAAAAGGTATTGAAATATCCCTCGATTTATCTCTTTGACGTTTCGAATACGAAAATTTTTATTTCTTCTACCTGAAACCACGTGATTAATAATAAATCCGAGATGACGTTTAATTATTCGTATGCTCCGGCTGGATTATTTGTATTTTTTCTCCCACTTGGGATTTTATTTTTTATTTTATTTTTTAGTATATAGCAAACCGCACGTCTGTCACCGGGATGAAATCTCGCGACGCGGAATCCTATGAATTTTATGCCTTCGTTACGAATCGTCCTTTAGCGAACGTCAAAAAATTATACGTCTACACTATCAATCCATATACTTATTATGTTCAAGTATATGTAGTTGTTTTGTACATCTTTTGTAGTGTCGAATATTTTCTGCAGACATATAATTAACGTGTCGAGGCTTGCACGCGATTGTAATTATTGTTAACTTGAACTTGACAAGTTATAAGATTCAAGCATGACCGTGAATATAATTTTATTTTGTATTTTTTTTTTGAAAGAAATCATGATCATGTCTCGCGGAATTAGGCAATCGAATGCATTAATATGAGTATAAGTGGTTTAGAGTAAGATGGAGGTTTTGCATGCAAATACAATATAATGAGATTCTTGAGTCGACGATGAGCAAGGCCCGGGAAAGTAGCCAAACTGTTACAATCGGTGTACTGCAGGAGTTCTTGGTGAGACGTCACACGACGCCTCTACCTCTTTCAGGTGTGTTGGCCCGACATGACACTCTTCGAGGCTGTGGCACTTCAAAAAGGAGAACAATGGAGGTTACGAAGTTGTGTGTCGGGAGGGAGGCAACGTACTACTCAATTATTAATTGATTATTTCTCGGAATACTTGCTTCAATTAAAAAATTGACAAGACCAGCAGAAAAATAACAAACGGGAGGAGAAAGAGGTGGTCAAACTTTCAAGTGACAGTTTTGTCTTTCAGGTTGTTCCAAAATGAGTTCTTTTGTGGTCGATTTTTGCATCAGTTGGACGTAGTTTTTGCCAAATTTTTTTGAACCGGGTGAGTCGATTTTTTCTAATCACTTCATCCGGATTAGATTTTTTGTGGTGGAAGGAACAGATTGTTCTAGAGTTCTTTTTTTCCGGTTGTAGATTCCTATGAGCTCGGGAAAATCGTATTTTAAATAAAGAGACATGCAAATTAAGTATCTTTCGGCTGTAGCACACACCATCTACAAACAAAATTTTCAGACTTCTTTAGAGAGAAGGTTGTGTTTCGAATAGACGAAACTGTTCCTCACGATGGATTATTCGAATTATAATTTCACCCACTTTTCATGTTCACAACTACTTTCACCAAGGGGCAGGCTTGTATTGTGTCTCTTACAAATAATAAAAGTTGGTTTTAGCGAAAGCGACCTTGAAGGCAAGTTTTTTATTATATTAGTAATTTTCTGTCAGTAAAGGATGGACACATAAACATACATACTACATAACTGTATGTACCATCGTACGTGAAATTCAGTCACCTTTTGCTCTCTGACACGAAATTCTGGCTAAGCAATTTTAGTTTGTTTGTTGTTAGTTTTTCCATTTTCATTTCCGGAAATTGTTCGCGATATAAATAGAAATAGTTTGAGTAATATTTTTCTTTTATATGCAAGTGAATGCAATTTTAGTGCAATTTCTCCTAATGAAAAGTTCGCCTCGAGGGACTCGACAGAAACGGAGAACGGAGATACCCAAGTGAATTTGAAGTAATAGGTCACACATGTGGTGTTACCGAACGGGCTTTATCAACAATCACCTCAACTATTCATAAAAAAAAATTAAATTTCAAGTTTTACACTTAGTATCGGCAGTTTCAATTTGCATCGGTTGATTTTGGTAAATTGGCAAGTTTACTTTTGGTCACCAGAATGAAACGTATGTTGTTCTTCGTTGAGTTAACAGAAATGTGCTCGAAGCACGGATTAGTTCATTTTTAAAGTGCATCTGTACACTTCGCGTTCGCAGTAGGTCTTTAGGGCAAAAATAAACTTCAAACTTATGTAAATAATTTATGTTGTTTTAATGGTGCAGCGGTTTATTTTGCTTACATTTACTCTTATGAGTTTGCTTAAATGTCCACCCACAGCAGCCTGGTTTACATTGTTCAAACCGTTTTGGCCTTAGAAGAAAAGGAACGAATGATGGATTAAATGTTTAATACCATTGCAGTTTGAAGTCTTAAAATTCTTATATCAATCCAATGCTCACCGTATAGTTTTATGAAATATGCGGTTTTGTTTATATTATTTAAGTTATTGATGAAGTCGATTTTAATTTCAGGGCCGTGGAAGGTGAAAAAATTATAAGAGACACAGAACATAAAACCGAGGGAAAGAAAAATGAAATCATCGGAGGAAAAGAAAACCTTGAGGAGATGGCATCATTGAGGACGGCCAAAATGGTGGAGAAAGGGAAAGATTTCCCAGGCGGAGCCTGCACAGAACGTATAAAAACGAAGCTACGAGCTTTCGTACCTCTCCTAAAGATTTTTAACATAAGATATTTTAAAATATGCAACCGGATCATTCTCTTATTTATTGTGTTCTCATTCCTTATGAATTCGGTGCTCGGTGATCTAGTGCAAGGGATGAACTCAAAGATCGTAGTGAACAACCAAAGTGTAGCCATCGGAAACAAGTTATTTAGCAGTAAAAGTGACATTTTTTACAATAACACAACCGAGAGTGTAAATATCCGCAATCAAAATAGCACAAATATCTGCTTGAAGGAGCATCGGATCAAAGAGAGAGACGTTAGAGAGGATGAAGGTTTCAGGTTAAGAAGGAGAAAAGAAAGAATCGGTATAGACAGGGAGAGAAAGTTGGGACTGGGAAACCTCGGGAGCCTGACAGAAGACGAAGACGACTTGAGCAGAGGGAGCAAAGAGGCAGCTGGGGGAAGTGGCAGCGAGTGCAACTCCTGTGCCAGGGAAAGGATCAGGAGCAAGTCGTTGGAAGCGATCAAAGATTCGATCCTGTCAAAACTAGGAATGTCACAGCCGCCGAACGTGACGGAAAGGCGGAAACCGAAGATAGCAGATCACATGCTGATGACTCTTCTCAGGAGGAGACATTCTCACCATGGATCCAACGGGTTGTACTGGATAGTCCAGGATGATGACTTGGATGAAATGCAAGGAGATGAACCATATGATACTCGTTCTAGGTATAAACAAAGAATCGTGTATTTTCCAGGTCAGCCTTGACACGGCACCTGGGTCTAGGGGTTTAGCATGATCCAACAGGTGCAATCGCAGACTAAAAGAGCGAGGGGTTGTAGAGAAGGGGCCTGTTTAACTGCTTTATCATGTCGCACCCTACAGTAATTTAATTTGATAAGATTTCTAGGCATGCATCACGGTGGACGTAAGCCGTTAGGATTTTGGGGTTTCTTTTGCATACACATTTTATATAGGATAGGTGGCACCTTAAGAGTCGCGAGCATTAGCCGCTGTAATAGACCGAAATCCTCAGGTTTGGAGAATTCGTTTAACTTGATCGATTTGCACCTGGAATTACCTTATTTAGGAATATTCAGACGAGAAGAGAAAACCTGATTCTTTCGTGTGATATTGTTTTCAGTGATAAAGTGAGTAGCAAAAACAGCGATTTTAGTAATAAGAGTAACTTCCTACGATCTCGTGGCAACGCAAGTGATAATAAGTATAGTGATTCGAGTGAGTTCCAAGAGGGAGAGGTGCTGATGGAAGAAGAGGACGATTACCACGTGAGGACGGAGAGAATCGTCGCATTTTCTCAACCACGTAAGTCAATTTCCAGGTTTTTGATTACCCAACTCTCACGGGATCGTATCGCACTTTCCCGAGGAGACGAACCCTGGGTGTCGACTTTCCACGGTGAAAATTTGATTCCCCCCTGCTGTAGAAGACGTCAGAAAAACATTCCAGAAGTAAAGGTGACGTCAAAGTTGAGGTGCACGTCAAAGTGAGTGGTCACGGTTCTCAGGTACTGGCTCGTGTCTACTCTGGCTACCAGACAAATGTAGAAACTGTCGAGTGCAATCTAATTTGAAGCAAAACACCGTCATTGAGTTTGCGTGCACCGTCATTTGCTGCGGTCAACTTGCAAAAACAAAATAATTTCCGGAGGATTATATTTTTGACGCAGTCAGCACTCGGGCCGGCACAAGGAAAATGCATACGAGTCCCGTCGTCATTCGTGACGTTTCCATGGGACTGTGTCAAGTAGGTGTAGTCATACAGGAGAAAAGGAGGTCATGGTCGTAAATTGTCCAATTTCATTTGGCCAACATCGCCAAATAATTAAGAGAATGACGTCGGTCGCAGTTGTGTATCTTTTGCTTTAAATCGCTCAAACCCACTTCCTTCTGTTTTACGATGAACTGACAGATTAACTGTTTCCGACTCTAAACTAAACGAAACTGTGACAGAGGAAGAAACACTCTTTACAGGCCTGATTTAAGGTTTAGGTTATGTCGGCGGCTCATCACCACTAAATTACCTTTGAAACTGGTACTCGGTCTTTTATCTTATTTGGTACCCCATCGCCATGGCTCTAGTTCTTGCTGATCATTTTTTATTTATTTCGAGTTTTCACTATACTAATTTTGTTTAGGACGTGTGCGTTCCTCTTTTCGGTTCAACAACTTAACAAACTATTCCATATTATTGAATCACCAAGTACTCCATATGTTTCGTGGAATGACTTTACGATTCGTTGTCTACCCTGTTCGTGTGTCCTTTCAAGTTGTTGATACCACTCGGTACCGGTCTACTACTATTCTTCCTACAACTTTAGTATCAACACTATAAATATCAGGTCTCGCATTTATCCTGTCGCCACAACTCATTGCACTTTCATCGGTTGCGTTTGTCTCGATATCCAAAAACCTTTTTCGTATTCTTCCACAAGAGTTTGCCTGGAAACTATTTGGTTTAGTGAACGAAAATGTCAGTTGCAATTGGTTTGGAGTCAGGCCAGAAAAAAATGTTACCAGACGACAGAGAAATAACACAAAAAAATTAGCCATAAAAATATTTATTCATTATGAATTATTTTGGCACGATTTTGAAGTTGCACAATTTGTCTATTTTCGTTTGGTCGGTTTTTTTGCCTTTTTGCGGAACGAAAAGCAAATGAAATAAAAAGTTTTGTTATTTGTCAAAAAATAACTAGGGAAAAATAGGAAAGTTTGGATGACGTTAAACGTTGGGTGTTCACGTCGGCGTTCACGGGCTTAGTTGTGATTACCGTCAGGTACCCGGTAGAACGCGAATCAGTCCTTATCAGAGCACGTTCTCAGTGCCATTCAAAAGTTGTGGTCAGTTTGAAAACGCCGCAATTTTTAGTAGCAAATTTGGTGTCCGGTTGACCTCTTGAAGCTTACTCGTCGTAGATTTTCCTCCACCTGCACCATGTTTTTACGTGAAAATCAGTCGTGGTCTGGTCCTCGCGTCTCTCAAAGTCTTCAATGGTACGAAATTATTACGGTAATAATTTTTTGGGGAATTGTTACTTAAGCAGTGCAACTACCCGCGGAAACGGCTCTTTATTGCGTCGGCTGTCTCTGTCAATTTTGATGTCCTAGACGAGTCAGAAAGTTTCGTACTTTTTACTTTCAAAAGTCATAAAACGGAAACAACAGAAAATTTTTCCTCTCTTAACCGTCCCACAAAACAGGTTTTATCGTACCTTTATGACTACTTTCAAATTCTTATTTCTATTTTCCTACCTTTATTTCGTTCGGATGAATAGACCGTTGATGGGTTGCAGAGAAGTTTCCGCAGCTCTCCAGACTCAAAATATACAGGACGGCAAGAGTCAACTACTCGTTTTATGGTTGACAAAGAAGTGGCTACCGTGCGAGAAACACACAAACCCCCCGGGCTCTTTCGTTACTATTATTATTTTTTTTATCGAATGCAATTTCCCATTATTGTTGATCATCGCGGTCCTTTTCCTCTTGTTGCCTAAGTAAACGACGTTAATTAAGTTAACAAAAAAATATGTGTAGAAGCTTAAAAATAGAAACGGTAAAAGTAGTTTGGACAAATTTAAAAGGCCAGGTGGTACCTACTATTAACCTCTGATTGAAATCCAAAAGGGGTTTTTTTTGTCGTGAGAAACTGAGAAACAGGTATGTTATGTGTATGAATCACGGGGTTCAGGCAAGGCAGAGATTAATGACAGGTAGCACACAGGGCAAAATCATCGTGAAGTTAATTTTGCTGGTTTCTTAGGAGAATAAGGATTTTTGAGGTTCATTAAGTGTGATGGTTACCTTTACGTTGTTCGGTTAAATTTTGACTAGGAAACATCATCAGAAAATTGTTTGTGTGAGGAATGATGTGCGCCGAACTAATGAATACTGCAGGCTCAAAATATACTAAAAAGTTCATGGTTCCTTAAATAAGGGTAGTGAATCCCCCATGGACTGTAAAGCTCGGGTTTGAATCTCCCGTCATGTGCCTTCCCCTGTCATTCCTAGAAAAAAACGAAGGGCGGAAATACGAGAAGGTTGTCTAAATAAACCACCACAATTGAGAAGTCGTCTCCTTCCAAACCAGAAAAAAACAAACAAACGTAAAAGTTTGGGGATGAAAGGAAGTCTCACTTTGGTTTTTTTGGGTTAAGCGTGACAATACAAGAGGAAAAAGACGACGAAATTGAAATTCGCCAGTGGCAGGTTCTTTAATTTTTATTTTATGTAAATCGTTTAAAGACTTCGGGCTGCGATGTGGCTCATTGGAACCTGATAATTCCGTTAGGCAGGTTCCGCCAATTAACAGGTATCGGGTACGGTGTGGTTTTAAGGAGCAGTGTTGCTTCATCTTTTGTCATACAGTAGGGGTACCTATGTTCACTGACTTCAATAACACTGAGCTTGGAAAGGAGAGAGGAGTTCGTGAATTAACTTATATAGTACAGCACTTGTAGGGATTCAGTCATTCACTTCATTATTTAATTTGACATGTAAATTCTAAACCTGACTAACCGGAGGTACCAGGCAGCCTAAAGAAAATATCCGCCACAAGAGCAGGGAATATCTTTCCAGACCAAATAATCCTTTGTATTTTCTTCGCCTTTTAATGTTCACTGTCCACCGAGGCGGTCCCAAACCCATCACCGTCCGATCTTTTGGCGAGGTGTCCCTTCTAATTTATTTTAATGTACCTGACTCATAAGTCAGTGACGACTATTGTAGTAATTCTTTAATAACAAGTAATTCTGCTACATTTCTCACTGCCATCAATAATTATTTTATCTGTGCAGGGGAAAGCCTCCGTAGAATCTTCGTTAATACTTCTCCAATAGGCGGGGGCTCGATAAAATATAATTTCGTGGAGATATTGTGTCACTTCTATAGGATTGACTCTAGAAGGTGTCTGCGCTTAAATTTTAAGACGTCACAAAGCCAAAAACCAAATTCACTGGTTATGTTACCGCGGAACAAATTAAAAACCAACAGATCAGCTATTGTCAATTGAAAATTCGCGTCAGCCGTCTTTTGTGAAATCCAAAAACGGTAGGCCTTCTTACCCTAACTCATTTCCAATGTCCCTTTGTTTACTCTAAAATTTAGCACAAAGAAAATAAAGCTAAGAGAGAGTCAGAGATGAACACAATGGAAAGAACGAGGTGTCAGTTTGCCTAAGAAGGTACTCCACGATGGTAGAAACAACAAAAAGATTAGAATCGAACCATCCGAAGACGTGTCAGAAAGTCAGAAAGGTTAAATTCGCGTGGCAGAAGGCACTTGGGATGGGCGAAAAAGGGGTGTCAAGGTTCTCGCAGTGGGAAAGGCCGATAAGTCAAAGGTACGTTGACGGCTTTGAATTAATTTTTTTACCTGGCGCTTAGCTAAGGGTGTAAGGCCATTAGAAGGATTCACCACCTGGCTCAAAACATAATTAAAGGTGAAGATGGAGTGTTCGGAGTGCCGGAAGGAAGTTCTTAGGTGGCTAAAGCAGAGCCAAGGGTGAAAAAAAAGGATGCGACGCCGTGCAAGGGTTCATCTCTAAAAGGAAAAAGGAAACTGGCAGAGAAAGAGGTTTCACTCAAATGAGTTGAGAGGACGTCGATTTACATATCACCTTGTAGGAAAATGAATAATTAGGATGTTCTAGGGTGATTAAGAGTCAACTAAAAAGGGTGAAACGAGGAAGAAGGTTCTGAGCACCAGAGACAAGGGATGAACCTTAACCATTCAACAAAATGACTTTAGTTGTTTTACAGTTGAGTTGCATTCACCATAGAATCTAGGAACTGTTACAATTTCACTGATTAAGCAGAGTTAGATGATAGATGGCAAACACATTAATACTCCACCATGTTGTGAATGAAACCACGTGACGATTTCTAATAATTTTTGCTCTGCTTTCCTAGGTCAGCTCTGATGGTCAGACTCATTTTTGCCTATCTTCTTTTATCTATTGTTACATACCTGTGTTACATACCTTCACTCTCTCGATGTCATTCTTCCACCTCACTCGACCGCACTCTAACCCAAAAGTAACAGCCATGTGTCGTCGAGTAGCGTAAATTAATGTTATGAATCTCCCATCATACCTTTTTCATGTTCTGTACATGAGCGTTCATTGTTCTCCTCGTACTACCAACTCAAATCGCTTTGGTCGGCGAACAAAGTGCGCTTACTCGTTGTTTTTTTTTAGAACTCAAATTCTCTGCGAGGTTCTCAACGTCAGGTTTAAATTTTTCCGTCCATTGATGTGATGATCCATAGGACATTTATTGGTCTCTCGTGAATTTCATTCAAGTTCTGTTGGTTGGTGCACACGTGCACCGAAGCCAGGCCTTCAACCTTTTGGCCCCCGTCTTCATCCATCTGACTGATGTTGCGGTCTTGCAAAAACCGCTCTCCGAAAGGAAAAGGGAAACGTTAAAAATTCATTTTGAAATATTAGCAATAACCATCAAATAGTAATGCGTACGGCGTCTTTCGGTCGTCTAGAAATTTTTTACCGTGCTAATTTAGTTAATAAGGGATTATCACGTTTAGGAATTCTAGTTGGGTTTCAATTATAAATTGGAAGAAACGTTTCGTTCAAATGTTGATGCGTCTACCGGCCGACCGAAAGAAAGTCACACGAGGACCCATGTGGGAATGCACCTGGATGCGAGTCCGTGAAGGGGGCCCCGGTGGTGCCTGTTGACAACCCTAGACCTTCATGAGACCGACTTGTACTGGTACATTACGCTCTATTTTTAAAATGGACTTCACTTTTCTATTCATAAGGTCTTTCCCGCGTGATCTTCGTTGACGCATTAAACGTACCGAACATTCTTATTTAATTGATTAGGGAAACAATATTTAACCTGTGGTTTTTTGTAAGTTAATAAATTAATAATCGTAATGTCTGAAACACTGGGGTAGGTACAACCAATCTTACGAGGGAAATCTCCATCTTTTGGTTCTTCTGGTCTTCGTCGCCGAGAGTATAACCTATATAAATATGTTACGATATATATAAAGATATGTTTTAGATCGGTGTCAAGAACGGTCCCCATCATTTTTGAGCTCCGTCAATCAGCTGGTTTGAGCAAATCGAATTCAAGGTCAACCACAGAACTCGTAGGACCCCCAAAAGAGACAGATGTTACAATTTTGGGCGAATAAGGACTCCGACGAGGCGCAGATTGAAAAGAAACGCGTGCGAGAATAGTAAAAATAGAACTTATTGTCTCTCACACATAGTTTTGCAAACAGTTGGACCCCAAATTGGGTGCTCCAGTTTGCAGGTGGGAGCCCTAGACAAGGACAAGGTCCCAGACTGCAAAACTTGTGGTTTTTTCCCGACTTTGTCCACCTTCCTCGTGTGCTCGTCTACCTGTACTCATCTTCTTCCTTTTTGTCATTCAATCTTTCTTTCTTTCTTCGTCGCATAAATCTTCGAGACAGAGAAAAAGATCATAAATTTTCCCTCCACGGATTAATCGCTTGTTTTCTTCTTTTTGTCTTCCGCTTGCTCTCCTTAACAATAAAAACGGGATTGTCATCCGCAAAAGCATCCCTCGATATAAAAATTTATCGCGCATAGAATTTTATAGGTTTTCACAAAGGCGAATGAGCATCTGCATCTCTCAGGTTCTCTCACCTCGCCGCCTTCTTTGTCATATCCTCCCCGTAATCTCTCGTCTCTCTCTTTCTCTTCTTCTCCCGTTCATTACCTGAAATTTCTTTTCCTTTCACTAAAACTTAATTTTCTTAACTTTAACTACTGACCTTTCTCCTTTCATCCCTTTGAGAACACCTTGGACCATAAATCCCTTATTGCTCTGAGTTCGGTGGATTCAAGTGGATTTAATTGTTTTCATCATTTAATTTTTCCCTTAATTTCGTCAGTTTTCATAAACTGAGACCGCCATTTGTTAATTAAATTAACCTGATTCTTTGTGAATGTTTGGTGACGATTTTTTTCATCAAGTTACGGTTCCACTTTTGTTTAAATGGTTGGGAACTATTTTCATCACGATTTTATGATTGATTGTAATGAGAAATAGGGCGCACTGGTCAAGTTCGATGGTGCAGGGGGCTGTTTCTTGTTTTTCGGTCCAAGTTCCGCCTTCAAAATGATGTTTAGGCAAAACGTGTATGCAAGTCGATGGCATCGATTTCGGCGGAATTTTCAAAATGTCCGGATAAAAAAGGAAGCTTAAGGTGAAATTTTGATCGTACGATGGAGGCAAGCAATAAAAAACCAAGTTAGACAGGAGCAGGAGACGAAAACTCTCGAGTTTAATGCATGTACATTTTTACAGCATGTACGTGATCTCAAACAATTGTCTCATCCTCGCCGTCTCTTTACTTCTCCGATCGCGCTCCGATCTCTTTTTCGGACGTAACGCCAATGATCTTGTTTATTTTTTCAGATCCGAGAATAAGACATCTGCCGCACATTCAGTACTTTGAATTCAGCGACAAACTGAGAGCGAGCAAAGTGAAACGAGCACTCCTTTGGATGTACATCAAGGGAAGAGAAAGTGCCAGTGTCGTCGGAAATAAAATCACAATTTCTATATACAAAATCTTGGACACCGGGAAGCCGGGCTGTGAGTATCAGACGCGTGTACCGCCACTTGGTTACTACCCATCACTAAATCATCACTGGAAATAATTCACAGCAAGCGGCTCTCGGGAATCTCCTGTGATCACATCCGTGAGGGCAGACTCGACCCAGTCCATACCGAGCGGATCAGGTGCTTGGATCACGATGGAATATATTCAGATCAGAAACCTGGTCGCGGATTGGTTCAGGTACCCTCAACACAACCTGGGAATCGTAATTACTGCCGAGGATGGCAACAGGACGAATTTGGCTGTGACTTCTCACAACGGAAACGACACTGCTTTCGTAAGTTTCAGTCTCGTCTTCGAGGAAGACAAAGAAATAAGACAGGAAATAAAAAACCGTTGCCCTTTTCCCAGGTACCTTTTCTGGAGGTGTACGTGGCAGACAATCGAAAACATCGAACGAAGCGAACGATAGGCCTTAACTGTAAGGACACGTCCAACGAGACGAGGTGCTGCAGGTACCCACTCACCGTTGATTTCATGGAGTTTGGTTGGGACTGGATCATAGCTCCGACAAAATATGAAGCCAATTACTGTGCTGGTAAGGACTACCTAGAAACTGTGTTTCTAGAAGAATGGAACGCGGACCATCGCGAACCAGGTGGAGGATTTTGGTTCCAACAGTTCGTCCTTCCCGCAGTAAAACTTTTTTCTCTCTCTCTCTCTCTGCAGGGGAGTGTCCTCCGGTGTTTCTTCCTCAGTACCCGCACACTCACGTTTCCCAGTTGGCCAACACGGCCGGAAACGGTCCCTGCTGCGCTCCTAGGAAACTCTCCGAACTTGAAATGCTCTACTTCGACAACAACATGAACATTGTCTTTGGAAGGATTCCGGCGATGATCGTCGATCGATGCGGGTGCACGTAACGGTGCCGCAGTCCTTCAAACTCGTCAGAACTTCAACAGCGAAAACAGCAACATAGGAAAATTCTAAATAAATTTTGGAATTCCGTTTTCACTATTCTTTTAGGTTATGGAAATTTTCATACTTTTTGATTTAAGAGCAGGTACTTTAGGGAAGGGCCGGGCGGGGGTAGGTGGGAAAGGGAGAGCGGGGGTTAGATCCAAGAACGTCGGACCTAATGCAACCGAATGTCCTGGCCGAACATTCCCACTTTCCCAAGGGGAACAAAAATTGTAGCTCTAACAAAGTCTGATTCTTTCTCACTCATTTTTCTATTCGTCTAAGTTGTGCCTATTTAGTTAATAGGTTTTTAGGTTCGTCAGGTTCTCTCGTCTTCCGTTCCTGTTTTATATTCTTCTTGTCTGGTGATTTGTATTTTGTCCCAAGGTCTTTGTGTGTTCCTTCGCGATTTGCCTAAATTTTTAAGTCACCGACGACGACAGTACACGTTCTTGTTCGATTTGTCTTACGAACCGACGATTTCACGGAACCGGTGTTCTGTCGTTTTGAGTCTGGTTTTACTCATTCGTTGACGGTTTATTTTTCGTAAGGAAATGTGAGTACCTGTTTTCTTTTCTTTTTATTTACTTTCTGATGCGTGAGGTTCTCATTCTTTTTGCCTTTTTTTGGTTTGCCATCATATTCCGAACGTTCATTGTTCTAGTTTAACTACACTACAAACTCTGACCTTCAAGTCTCCTCTCACACCTGTCATGCTGTCTTAGCATCCTCTCAAGGCTCTTTTGCTTTACTTCTAACCTCGGAACCCATCAGCGCACCAATTGTGTTGGTCTACTGTCAGAGAAGAGCCTTACGAAGAACTTTCTTTCATTTCATTTGAACATCAACTATCCTGCATGTCCATTCAGACTGAATTTTGTCTGTCGACGTCCATGTTTCCCTTCTTTTTTTCGACAAGCCGGCTGTATGAAAATTCCGTAGATGACAACACATAAGTTTAACTTATTTTTTTTTTAAACTGAAAGGTGATGCATGTCTATAGTGTATTTTAGGTGGTACGTTCTCTTTGATTCTCCTTCTCGGGATCAGACATTTCATTTTGCGCTTAAAAAGTGTTGTTGTGAATTCACCGGACGTCCAGAAAGTGTCACCTTCTGCCCCGGAGTCGCTCTAGAAGCAGACTCTTCAATCACCCGGTGAGTTAACTCGTGGTATTTTAATGTAACACGGTAATGTTACTGTTACATACATCACCTCGTTATTACCCATCTATTGTATTACTATTATTATTATTATTTACTAGTTAACTATCAAAATCTATTTGTACTGTTTTTTCTTTCTCTCTCTCTCTCTATTTTTCTTCTTTTCCTACTCGTCTGTTTTTGTTTTTTTTATATTTTTTTTGTATTAAACTCCTTCTACGCCCACTGCTGGTCTAATTTATTTGTTCGGTTATTTCCGTTTATTAATTTCTTCATTGAATAAATAAAGTCGTTTTGATTCCTTTGAAATTCATCCATACTCCGAAAAATTTGTATTTTAAACATTTAAAACTCAAATAAAGTGAAAAATTTTTATTTAACTTAACTTCAAAACGGTTTTTCTTTTTTTGTATATTGGGTAGTGTCAACCATTCTGGATTAAAGATAAGGGTAAGTCCTGCAAGAATTACAGAATAACCCAAGTTAATTAATTATGTTAAATTTTCGTTGATATTTATACATACACTCTCACAGTGGAGTAAAAAACCATTCCTGTTGTTGTAGGAGTTGGGTTACTTCTTAGATGATCTGCACTAACATCTGAAACGTATTTCACTTATTATGCAAAACAGCCAGTGTCTATATGATAAAGAAACTTTTTTTCAATTATAAGCTGTTTGTACGTACGTTATACTCTCATTTGGAAATGTAAGCACAGAACCTAAAATAATAATTCAGAAGAATGTCCTCAAGGGACCTGGTCTGGTAAGAAGAAGAAAAGTTAAAGTCCAAGTTACAAAATATTGGTTTCATTTAAAAAAAAAGTAAAAATCATACATAAGTTACATTAATGTTAAGCTCTGTTTAAGTAATGGTAAGAAAACTTAATTTTTTATTACTTAAATCTTAATTATTTGTTTGTACATGTCCTACAGCACTCTCTCTTTTTCATTTCTTTCACAAGTCCTATCTCAACTTGCTACGTGGAGAATTTTTAAATTAACCCCAGTGGTAGTTACTCGTTCAATAACACCACTACTCACATGACGGGGACTCATTTGATGGCAAATCATTAAAAGTGTGCTTGATGAATACATAGTATTTTCATCATCAAAATGGAGTTAACCACAAAAGAAACCGAAACTTCACATAACTTCCTTTGCTCTTTGTTTTATTTTGTCCAACTGACTTTTGGAATGTCAAAGTGCTCTGTGAGTGAATCTAAATGTTTGTTAAATTCTTCAACTCTTTGCTTGTGAGACATGGAAGCCATTTTTTTTATTCGTTCCTCTTGCTGAAACAATGAAAGAACCTTTATGTTAAAACTGCATCAACATTTGTGAGGAGCCAACTCCTTGGTTGGTTTGAGTCATTCCAATTAAATGGGGTTCAAGGTGTATTTTCCTCATAAATGCAATACTTAATTTTTGTTTTAATTGATTGAAATCACTTTCTTTAAGTGTCAAAAGAATGTGGTGGTTTTAACTAAAGTTTAATATGATTGGCTGGCCATAAATTTAATCTGCAGCCTAATTTATGTCACAGAATTTTTTCTTCAGTTTGGTGTTTGATGTTTTACACTAACCAAACCAAAAAAAGGAAATATTCGCTGTTTGGAACACCTAAAGTAAAGTACTCACCATTTTCTCTTGTTGCTTTTTAAATGCTATTTCTGCTTTTGTCAATTCAAACTGATTTTGAGGTTTGCCACCTTCCGTTTCTGTTGTCTCCACCATTTTCGACACTTGCTCTAGCAATTTTTTCTTGTCTTTCTTTTTTGATTTTCTGAAAATAAAAAATTGCTCTTTATTAAGAACCAGATTTAGCATAACCAAGTAATATCATGCGAGGAATTAAATCCATTCTGGGACTAGAAAATACAATAAGTTGGAGTTTCTAATCTTACCATAATACTGAAAAATAATTTATGGTTCTTGACTTTTTGTTAATTAAATTTTGTCAAAATTATAGTTAACCAATTTTAATTACAAGTCAAATGTTTCTTATAAATTCATTAATTCAAAATAAAAGAATTCAATTTGGATAAAAATATAAGCAACCATTTCAATCAAATAAGTCAGATGGGAAAAAATTTTAATTCAAATTGCATACCAAATGATATTTTTAGAAGAAAATCATGACCACATATGAAACAAAACCATGATGAATAAATAATTATGTTATTTTCCTCAATATGATACAAAAAGTAAAATAAATGGAAATTAACTTTTCCAGTTTAGTTAGTTGAACCCTTTTGAAATAATGAGATATGAGAAAGTCTGTTCTCATCTGCTCTGCCTGGTGTCGAACAGTGGTGAAACACCAAATTACCAGAATGAAGAACTGCATTGTGTATTGCATCTCATTCAATCAATTAATAACCCACGATAATTAGTGAGGTGGTGAAGGAAATTGTGAAAATTTTCAGGAAAAAACCATTATAGAAAATTACTGGTTTGACTTGCCAAACTATATAAAGAAAAAAATCAATTAATTTTCTAGGAGAAAAATCTGTACATCCTGTTTCGTTGCACAACTTTCGTTGTCTACAACATTAAAACCAACCAATCATATTTTCTATGCGAAAATGACGGTAACCGGGTGTAGATAACTCATTGCAAAAGAATTAATTAGTCAGAAACAATTATTTCCATGAAATATGAAAATTAACAATGAGTAAGATTTCAGAAGAGAGCAGTGACGGGTGGACCGCCTTTTAAATCTCACTTTTTTATGTTTGAGTCTCCCTTTATTTTGAGAGGTCCTCTCACGCAGGAATCGTATTCCGACATGACTTCTTCTTTGAAATGATGAAAATCCAGAAGTAAAATCAAAACAGAGCTGGAGACGTTCAGACGAAACGCAGGCGAGTTCTCGAACTTCTCACGGGAACTTCCTTTGGCAACGAGTCGATTCGCCCGGTCGATAAATTTTTTTGAATCTTTTCAACCGGGAACGTCTATTAATTTAAAATAAAATTGGAAAAAAAGGAGAAAACAGTATTGTTACAAATTTAACACCGTAAAAAATTATACAACAATCAAATTTATGCATGAGAAAATGTTCGAAGCGAAAGGACTGTTTTACATTGTTGTAAGTAAAACTTTCTATAGAAAAATACTTTTATCTATGTCTTAGGCAAGCGATTTCATTTTCCGATAATACTAAAATTAAAAGCGAGCAATAGTAGCTCTAAATGAACTGCGTAGATTTCGACACATATAAAAAGAAAATATTAACTTGTATCAGACGAATCCTCAAAAGTACTTGAAGTTGCTCAAAGTATAAACTATAAAATATAATTCCCAAGTTAGTTGCTCATTATAGAAAGTAGATGTTATATCTAAAGAGTTCTTAGCAGTTCCAACACTTAACTAAAGTACTGTCATTGATAAAGGATTTCTACTTGAAAATATAATTAAAATTTCCGAACTTCGATGAACTGACTTCCATTGCGCCAGTAGAAGTTTAAACTGTAAAACAAAAAACTCTCCACCATCAATACACAACCTCCTGTACCAATACACAAACCCATCGAATACTGTGAGGTTTTCAAAACGAGAAGGATAAATTAAGGAGTAAAAACAACACACCACGGACTACATTGTCGGTGTATAATTGTATAAATGTATATATATATATATTTATATATATAAATACATAACGATCGAAAGTGTGCCAAGGTTAATACCACGCAAATAAACCACGAATTAAAATTAACGGTTTTGCTCGCATCTCTGCGAAAAATGTATAAATAAAATCAATAAATGAAACGATAAATTATTATCACATGATCGAATTGCAACTTTTCAACATTTGCCGGAGTCGAACTGCTCCACTGAGAGCACTGCGGCCGATTACGACCCGACACCGAACCAAAAAAAACCCAAGAAAAAAAATCATCTAAAGACTCCCGTAAGTAGTGACTCAAACCGTCAAACAGTTTTTACTTTTCATTTCCCAATCTTATTTTGTAAATATTAATAAAGTGACTTTTCGGTCAAAAATTATCGTTACTCGCCATACAAAACGTCAAGGTTGAACACAATGAGAAGAAAAACGAAGTCGTCAACCCCTAAGAGACTCGTAAACTTGTACACCTCCGATTAATAAATCAGTTATGTATTAATTATTTAAACGTCACAAATATAGACCGATAAAAATATCCAAAGTCAAAATTTTCTATTTATAGCAACGGAACGCTCTTTTTATTTTGACACTTCCTTCAAATCGCCGGAAAGTTAAGCGTTTTTCAGCGTCGCCGATTTCCGGAAATTATTTAATTGCATTAGGAACTCGAACCTGGGAATGAAAATGTCGTTGGAAAGCACACGACAAACCAAACCAGTACAATAACAGATCAGAGCGATCCAACCCAGCATTTATTTCACGGATAATTTTACTGTTTCCCCATAGTGTTCATACTCCTGGAAACTACACCCGAAACAAAGTCCCATACGCGAACGGAGTAAAAAAAACTTGAAATTTCACTATTCAAAAGCAATTTATAAACGAAATCTCATCAACAATTCTATTACCGTCTATCACTCCTAGTTTTCTAACCCGAAGCTAGACGTCCCTCCTAATTTTCTCCAAATGGTAAGGTCTTCGGTTTTGCATAAAAAACTGGTATCGAAACACTTCCCTAATTAATCCCGTCCAATTAATTCAAAGAAGAAGGTACCAAAAATTACCGATCTACAACTTAAAGACCTCTTATGGCAAGAACAGAGGCCTCGGGACAACAGTTGAGAATAGAAAAGAGAACGCAGAAGAACTGGGTGAGCAGAAACAAAATGGTGTCGTGTTTCACCCGACGACACTTTCCATCCCCTGAATTTCATCATCGGCACAAAAACCTTTATATAAAAAACAAATTTTCTTAAAATCTATTTAAAAATATATGTATGTGTGTATGTATGTATGCTTGTATATAGCGACTAGAAATCTAATTAAAGCTTAAAATCTACGTATTCTCCGCTGATTTTTCTAGGAACTTTAAATTTCTCACTTGAGTTAGAAGGGAGAGGGCTAGGAACTTTGGTCGAATTATTTGCGGCGAACACGAGTTGACGAGAAATTGTAAAACTATCAAAAACTACTTCTCATCAAAGGTACTTTGATACTTCGCCAAAATAATTTTCAATAAGTAACAATAAACGAATCCCACACGGAACGATAAAATGTCCTCTCCTTCTAACTCGATTCAATAATTAGTAAAATAATATACAAAAAAAAACCAACTAAAATAGTTGTTTTAGTACACGGTCGGCTCAAATTTCTTGGAAGTTAACCGAAGTGAACCGCCATATTTTTACCGTTAGGATTACAGTGCTCATGGAGAGTTACAAATACAAATTAAATACATTTAAATCTCGATAAATTTTCAAAACGAGTGCACTTGGTACATCATTCGGGTGCTTCGGGTGCTACGACTACAACTACCAACTACCGGGTACTGACTACTCGTATTAATAAATTTACAACACCTATTCGTAAGAAAGGTATCAGGGCAAAAATCAATCAGTACAGTCCCTAAACCCGTGTATGTGTGAGAGAGCGAGAGATCACTTCATTTATAAAATATAAAATGTCCTAAGCTGACAGGTTGTCTGGTACTCTGACATTCGCACCGGACATTCCTACGGACGCACGTCACGTCGTGTGCAATTTGTCAAACTTATTAATTTGGTATTTCTTAGTTGGAATGTTTCGTACCGGAGGAACTCGCACACATCTTTTACAATGAATGGGAAAACTGTGAAAGACTTTCGAACAGTTTAATGGTTGCGCAAAAAACTGTTAGGCAACGCTCATGTAATAAAAACTCATGAGAACTTAAAACCTCCGGTATGTGTGTGTGTCTGTCTATCTATATATTAAAATTAATACGGGGGTAACAGGAACATGTAACTGAAGAAACAATGTTCCCAAGCCAATATGGCGGTTCACTTAGGGCAAAACGGGCACCATGGCAAGCACTAAACCCCCCATCCGACAGAAAACTACTGCGCGTGACTCAGTTCGTGCCTTTTAAAGTATCCCTCGCTGCTGTAGCCTTTCCCGCAGACCCTGCACTTGAACGGTGTGATCGGATTGTGCACCCACTCGTGCTGTTTCAGGTAGTACTTGGACGTGAACGACTTCCTGCAGATGCTGCACTGGAAAGGTTTCTGGCCGTGCGTGTGCGTCAACCTGTGCGACTGCAGCTGATATGAAAACATGAAACTGACCTGACACAAGTCACATTTTAAAGTCTTCGTCTTCGCGTGGAGTCCGACGTGTCTTCGGAAGTATTTGCATTTCGTGAAGCATTTCTGGCAGAGGTTGCACTGGAAAACGTTCGGAGTCGGATTTGGGTTGCCCGCAAAGTCCGGATTGCACTCGATGCAGTTGCACTTCGTACGGGTTTTCCTCTTCGTTCCCGTCGTGTACGTTTCATTCGGGAAGCTTCGATTCTCACGGCTCTCCCCAAAGAGACTGTGATCGACTTCGACTTCTATGCGAACGGGATGAGCTGGCGGATGAGAAGATGAGAAAAATAATAATAAAAAAAAATACAGAAGACAGTACACCTATTATCACATTGGCAAGCCCTCATTGTCTACAGTTTTTGCAAGTTAACAAATAGTTTATTGTTGGTGGGTGCTCGAACTATACAACACATTATAACCTTTCTATTCAGTCTACCACAGACGCAAAAACTCTTTCTCTCACCTGCTCACGAATCGAATCATTTTCTATTTCTTATTGTTCCCTGTAATGACTGAGTTTTTTTGCTCAAAATCGAAATTAGTGTAACCTTGAGATGTTTAGTAACGAGACCACGATAATTTAATGTTCTCTCTCTCTCTCTGCATAAAATACCCATCACTCATGCGAAAAGTACTCCACGCTTTTTTCTCTCCATCTTCTGCATTAAGCGTACCTTTGTGGTTTTTCTGATTCTCAACTAGTTTCAGCAAGTTAGAACTTCCTACCGAGAGAGAACGGCCTCTCACTTCGAGTTTGTTCTGAAATTCCGGATATTAACCGATTGGTAAAACCTAGGTCCCATGACCCGAATGGAAGAACCTTACCATTTTTTTTATTATTATTAATAGTCGACCGGATCACTGCCAAGGTAAGGCAACTCGTACAATTACACCGGTTTTCCTTGCAAATTTTATTTATTTGATGTGCAGGCAAAGAGAGCTTCACAAGTGTCCGATCTGATGCCAACCAGACGATTAATTCACATGCCGTCCCAAACGAAATTAGTCCCCCTGACACCCACCTGACACCGATAAATGCGGTGGACTGTCACCGGTCGCTCCTTGATTTTATTAATAATAAAACGACTTTACAATTCACAAAAGGAACGGGTACTGCTCGTCTTAAATCCCACCTTCGAAGGTGACTCGGGTCGCAGGTTTCTGCAAGATGGTCCAAGTGTTGCGCACAACAAAATGGCACACACACACAATCATCGACGGATTCCAAAAGGGTGGCGTACTTGACCCCGTAATGCGTTCTGCCTCAATTGAACGCTCTGACTGACGGCAATTATGGCAAACAAATGACCCAGCTACGGGCGGGCACAATACTTGAATTGTTCTTCCACATCGAAGAAGGACAGGTATCCGCCATCGAAGTCTACTCCTAAGCAATTAACCTGTTTCTTACAGGCGCTCGTGACAGGTGCTCAGGTAGTTGGCAAAAGTTATTTTTGCTCCCATACCTCACCGACCAATTCTGTCGTAAAGTTGTGAACCTTGAAACGTCTCGAATTATTATTGGGGAAGAGTCCCACACCTACCATTACAATATTATAACCATTTCTTAAACTATTTACGATTGCAAAGAGTGCCCCTCTTTGGTAATTGTGGACCTCAAGTAGTCTTCTCGGTAACTGAATGATAAAAAAACGGAGACGACACCATTTATTTCGCGGGTTATGTAAAATCGTGAAAAAAATATTTTTACCTTTGACATTATTATCCCTACTTATTACATAACACATATAAATTATTCAAAAAACGAACACCTGCTTTTCTTATCAAGAGAGAAAAACTACAAGTCAAAGACTCTTGGGTGAGATTGAATCAGATGACAAATGTTGGTACATTTTTGGTTTCTTTTTAAAGGTCACTTCTTGGTGAATCACTTGCTGAAATCTAAAAGATTTCTACTTATTATCGCAGACCTGCTTTCATTTCTCACAGTGTGTCACAAGATAGCATCTTCTCAAGCTCACTAGCTCACTAACAAGGTTTTTTTCTTTGTTTTCCATTTGTTAAATTCTTCATTAATCACTTGTTTTAGAGAATGCACAGCAGAAACAGAAAAAAATTGGTTTAACTGATTTTTAAACATTAGTATACAAATAATAAAATGTAATTTTCAACATTGTAGTGCTTAATAATATTTGTGTATTTTTCAGTGACTGGAGTGACACACATTAATAATAATCATTTTTTCATTTCATTTTTCTTTTACATTGCAAATTGCCATAAGACTGAAGATGTAAATTTTAGGTTGTGCACTATTAGTTTAATATTGTTACAAACCAATCCCAAACAAGGTTCTTTAGAGGTTGTTTTCATTGAAAAAGGAATAGTCACTCTAATGAAGTGGCTGCAGGCATTTGTGCAACATGTGATACTATGATTCATAAAGGATATTCCAATTTAATGGCATCATTGGAAAATAGTTTGTATACTTTTCCATACACTTAAAATGTATGTACACCATTACAATTAAATTTTATGTGTTTTTTATTTCAAATTAATCAAAAAGAATTAAGTAAAACTTGTTCACCTATCTTTTTAAAGTAAACTAGACAGTAATTTACTAATTAGCAGTACAATCAAGTACAACTGCACAACACAAATATTATAAAAAGGGATACATAAGACATTCAATATTTACCATTTAAAATGTAAACATTTGACATTGCAGATTACAAGATTGAGTCTCTGGGGACTTCAATAAACATATATCACTAACTTGACACTGGGACTTATTTTTGATAATACGACAGTCAGTATGGTGAATTACCTGGCACGATATTTTCTGATTTGTTGTACGGATTTATGTGTTCCCTGACTCCTACATTTTGTTTAGGTATCCAATAGGGATCTTCGTTTCTATGCACTCTCAAATCCATCTATACGAAATTAGATTTCGTTGTTGCATTTAAGAGAACGACGATTCTGGAAGGCAAGCGAAACGATATATTATATTTTTATTCCAGTCCAGTATATCGATAGCTGATACGTCTCAAGTGCAACTGTGGAATTGATTGGATGTAAAAAATCAATATGACTAAGTCAGAAAGGAGGAAAGGTGTTCGAGAAGAAAAGTCTCAATCCACCTGGTACTGGGAATCCGTTCAGACGATTGATCTGCTCGAGAAAATCAAGCACCACGGAAAGCATCACGAAAACGAAATGAGAAAAAAATGTTTACAACACAACTCGGCTGCCATTTTTGGAACGAAGTTCTTTCAGAAAGCAAAATTGTCAGGGCCCGTCCCCTGCGGTTTGAACCCCTCGAACGCGCCTGTCGCCAAACTTTTGAATTTTAACGGTTTTTGCAACGGTTAACCTCCTCACCGCATTTATGGAAAGCGAGATGAAGAGGTCAACATCGTTGTATTCAAGAAGGGTAGTTTTGTCAAAATATCAGCAACACATCTTGAGATATTGAAAAGGTTAGTAAGAGTAATTTACCAGCAATGTAAAGGAAGAAAATATTGTCGCAACTTGGGAGACAAAAAATTTCCTGATTTATAATTTATTGTTTTACTACGTTTTCGCGGAAACTTTCTATTAAGTTATTGCTGACCGTTTAGTTCACCACTGCTGTAAGAATCCAAGCATGTCATTGCCGTCTCTCTTTAGAGATTACCTTTAAGCAGGTAATAAAAGAGCCGGTGGTCTTATTCAAGCATAGTTCCTGATTACCGCCACCGATTCGGTGTTGTTTCATTGTAAAAGCTAGAAAAATTCACTATTTCAAGGAAAATTTCGTAATTTCCTAATTCGATTCCTCCCATTTATGAATTAATTCTCAGTAGAGGAGGAATCAACGAAAATGAATCCGGAAAACAAAGATGGCACAAATTATTTCTCTCCGGGCTTTACAAGTCATCCGACACAACCTTGAACCTTAATCTTTGAGGATGTTTCCTTTTCGATAGGTTATGTTCTAATCGAAGGAAAAACACGGGGGAAAAACCTAACATTTTAACGGTTACGCATGAGATTCTTTAAGTCTTTCCTCCTCATCCCACACTCTGCCGTGTCCTTTGCCTTTTCCACTTCCATTGCTGCGAGCTTTCTTTCAGGATCAAAGTGCGATGCCTAAAAAAAAAAAATTATAGACCGGGCAAAAACGAGCAAATGTTAAGCCCCGGGAACGTAACATTTAACTTTCACGGCGTTAAATAGCACTAAACAAAGCAACCAATATGAGAAACAAGCCACTATTAATCCCTGCTGACATTTGCAGTATGCATATCCTGTACGACAATGTCGGTGTTCGAAATAAAATTTGTCGAAGAACGTTACTTATTACATAAGTAACTCTATAAATAATAGAAGACAGCAACGACGGTCGAGTCCGGGGTACACCCAAATAAGAAACTAGTGGTGCAACTGTTAGATAAGCTGAAGTGAAAATAGAAATCCCATTGTGGTGAACCGTTATCCTTTGTCCGAGTGTTAACTTCTTACTTAAGACGGTATTTAAATTAATACAAAAAACCAACAATATTTATTGTACAATCTATGTAAATATTAAGCAATGAAAATAAATCTCGCCGCCGCGGTTGCTTATGTAAATCCGTTTTTAATTAAATATTTGAGTGAATGAGTGAGCCTACGTATTACTTACGGTGTTAGTAATAATTCGAGTATCCTGTATCAATAATTACCGGTTATTACCGGGGATTTGCTTGCCCACTACGCTCGGAGCACTACAATTTGATTTATTCGGTCTGTCCGGCAGAAACGAGGGAAAAATGGCTCGCAACGCAATTTTTATAAAATACCACGCTTGTTGGATTTATTTTTTCTATTTTTCTTACTCAGAGGTACAATAGAATTTATTAGGAATTTATCTTCTGACATTGAGTTAGAAGAAGAACCGGTCGCAGCAAATATGGAAATTGACTATTCATCTTTCTGGTGTGGCACCAAACGTTTTTCATCAGGTGAATCGTGACGTCAAGCTGTGTGTATATGTGTATAACGACTACTTGTAGTGGTGATTGTAAATAATACAATAGAACAAAATAGTTTGAGGCACGCGAACGGCGTATTTATGTAGTTTTTCTTTTAAGTAAAACATAACAAGCATTGTATTTGTATGCGTGTGCTCACTTGGTAGCTGCTCCTTTTTATATTTATTATTGTTGCTACCCAAAATGTTTTTTGTTTTCTGATGTAATTCGTTTATTTAATCAAAATCTCTATTTTATGTAGTGCTGTTCTGAAGAAGAAACGTTTAACGCTAGATGAAGGATAGTAATCCAGACCAAATTTGACAATGTCTGTAACACACTTTCAGTGCAAAGAAAAACAATATTATGTACATTTTTGTTTTTCTGATCACCTAGAGTGTCATTAATTTTAGTTTTCTTAAATTTTAATCGTTTGCTGGGATTGTCTGTAACTTAGTTGAATGTTTTATAAATTGTGTATTGCTTTCTCTTGATCTGCAGAGGCCAAACCTTCTTTTTGAACCCGATTACATTTTCTATTGACGTGATTTGAATTACCCATGACCTGTAATCAACTACATCATTCGGTATGTTAATTCCTCATGCTTCCATTCCTATTACATTAAGCTTCCTGCTTTTCTGTTTTTTAGTGATCAGAACGATCATCAGAGTGTACACTTTGTGCGTACCGTCGTAGACAGGATTTTGTTATTAAGACATATGTATGCACGGCGGTGCGTGTAGTAAGTTCAGGTTAGTTCAACCAGAGCTGTAAATCATCGATCACCGGTATTAATCATCTATTTATTTGAGCAGTAATTACATACGTACGAATAATGCACTCAATGACAAATTAATTAATAGATTGATTAATCCTCAAATTCAATCGACCGTAAACCCAAACTTGGTGCGGGTCGTCAGGCCTCCGGGTACCAAACAAAAACCTTTGTTACCGCCATTGATTTATTACACATATTTTTATTTATGCCCTGTCGGACCAACTTTCCGTTACACTCCTTCTGATTGCTTAATGCACAACGGATTGACGGACGACAACCTCCATCCCGTTTTTATCCGCAATAGTTTTATTAATAAACTTTGATCACGCCAATGACCCAAGTGTTCAATGGTCGTGCATCCGTCGAATAATCAGATGTGTGTATTTGTGTGGACACACCCACCATCACGAGTAACGGATAGTTGAGTTTCTTTCACTCGCGTTTAATTCTAATTTAATTGTAATTCGATCTCGTACGGAAGCTTTGATTGCGTCTAATGGCCGGTTCTTCAAATCAGACAGATGCCCGATAGACCGCAAATGGATATGACCCGAACCTCCTTCATTAAACGAGGTATCGACAAGTTGAAAGATTGACTACCTACAAAATGGCACCTGGCGCTTTTCAGTTCTCCCAGCACCTTAGCCGATGTTATGAAGGATGCTAGCGAAAACGGAAGGCAACTACAAAAACCTTATTGTCGTTATATTTCCTCGCTAATTGCAATGACTGTGTAATCAACCCACGCGGAAAGTAGAACTACCACTATCTTACACAGAACACCACATATTTACTAAAATATGTATACATAGAGGATGCGGTGGTAGTCCTGTGGAACTGAAACCAAGGTGCCCGGCTAGCTAAAACCACATAGAGCAGGAGACATCCTTAAATTAAATCACCAATCTTGGGCCCTATTAATTACAATCAATTAATAGTTTCGCACTAGTTGAATCTATCGCTTACACGAAATGAGTTATCCGAACGGCGGGTTCCTTCTTCTCGTCTGGTCGAGGGCATCCGTTCGAGATTCATCATCGGTTGAAATGTCACGGCTACCAATTCAGGTTTTTAAAGGTATTTAAGTAAAAAAAGAGCCCAAGAGATTGTTTCTCGTCTCGTAGGGATCTGATCGTGTGACTCGTGATGGGAGAAGATCCTAAAAGCAAGGCCGTCAACTTCATTCCATGCAGACCCGTTAATCGATGAAATTTTTTACATTCACTTTTGCATCGTTAAGGTCGTTTTGCACACACACGCACTTACATACCACACATGAACAGTCAGAAAGGTAAGCACTAGACCTGAGGTGATTTTGACTCGTCTTCTGACCTCCGCACCTTTTCATTGTTGCTTTGGGTCCGTTCAGGTAACTCTGGGAAACCTAAGAAAAAAGGAATTCAAGGACTTTGCATCTCCGGAAGATATCGGAGGATTGGTCGATCGTCTGAGCAAAATTTGATAGACTTCTTATTAAAATTGGATCATAAACAAAAACTCGAATCTATTAATGAATAATAGTAGTGAAATAGTTTTAGTCGGATCCGGCAGTGAAGGGCGGTGATTGAAAATGCTCTTGGTACCGACAATGTGGACAAACCGGTGCAAAAGTCGTCCCACGTCTCGAAAATACAACTTTTTACAAACATGTTGTTATTCCATACCATGTTTTACGATTGTTATGTTGTATTTTTTTTTACGAAACGTAAAACGTAAATGCCTGAATTAAGATTTAAACCTAAACTAACTTTTTTAATTAAGTTGCGAGTCTATTAATACACCACTGCTTTTGCAGTACACCAGTAGTTCACATTCAGGCGGTTTACCAAAACTGCAAAATGAAAAGACCAAGAAGTCTTACGCGTGTTACGGTGCTTCGGTGAATACCCACGAGAAGGAATTTGTGTAGCAATACCTAACATAAATTTATACCTTCATGGGTTGTCTGTTGCATAATTTCTTAGTAAGGCACTCCATAACTTTGCTGCCTTTCAACAATTGAAATGTAACAAATCGAAAAATCATTAATATTAGTTAAATATCGAGAATGGGAACTTGAGAACTCAAGCCAGGTAAAATTATCTATCCCGAAACGATTACGGAGGTGAAGTGACGTGTCGATACATCAAATTTCCGAGCGACTGATTGATTGATTGATCTATTGATTTCCCGGTAAGGCAACAGACGATGACAAACCAATTTAACCGGGTTGCCGGTGGTAGAAAGTCAATCGGGTATCAGGACGTATATGAAAAATTCATAGAAACGATCTAGTTCTGGTTAAGGTGGACGAGCTAATTCCGCGCTAGAAAAAAAAATGGCAGAGGGACAAAGGAGAGACGTCACTGGAGTAATCCATCTTTTATTATCGAAAATCGGTTTAGATGAGTCATTAAATTGATTTCCATTATTTTCGGAAAAATCTCATTATTATTATTCAATCATTATTGATGTCATCGGTGTGGTCAGACACAATCAGTCGTAATTCAAGGAAATATTTCACGTTTCCACCATTGGATACCATTAGATAATTGGTAATTTCAAGGAAAAGAGTTGTACGATGCAAAAAATAGTTTTTTTCTTCTATTCTACTTATGGCATAGAAATCGAACGGCATTGGCACGAGAACTGTCGGATGAACCGAAGATACTACTTCTTATGTCTTCGTCTTTGCCCCGAAGCCTCTTCGATGGCATTGCAGATATTTTCTTGATTTCTAACAAGGGAGAAGTAGATAATAGAGGAAATTTGATGTGAGGTGGAATGTTAATCATCTTTCATTTGCTTTTCGCAATTCCTAAATTAAACCGTTTTACGGCTTATAATTATTGCTAGGGAATGATTAACACAACTCCTAGAAGTCGTTCGTAAATGTGGATCTTCAAATTTTTAAGAACCACGTTTAGTGATTTGTGATTTCGTAATATATTCGTGAATATTAAGTAAGATTTGCGGTCTGATCAAGGGCCTCCCCTTACAAGTGACTTTAATACCTGTTGTATACATACCGTCTGCCAAACCGAGCGCAAAGTATAGCATTAGTATAATATTAATTACCGTATTAACCGATAATTCTTATGTGTTCCACAGAGTATCCAAGAGCAAGGTTGAATCATAAATATTACTTTCAGTTATTCGAAACTAATGGAAGGTTAAGGTTATGCCGTTGCAAAAGTTCCTAGTTTTATAGTTTTGATGTAATTAGAAATTCAAAAAAAATTATGAATGAAACCAGGAACATCTGTGCATAAACTATCGTTAACATAGTTTTTAGTTGCAGGACGACCGGGCCGAACTTCACTACTTTTCAAACTGCTTGTCACTGTCTCTTGAGAAGGGAGTAGCATTTGAGTGACAATGTATTAAGACATTGAGAAAAAGACAGAGATAGCCGTTTGACAGTAGAATATAAGACCAAGACTTGATTAGAAACAAAGCAAATGAAATGTTGACTGAAAGGAAGTGATGGAAAATAACTAAACAACTACAAATAAGGTGTACTGCGTTTAAACGAAAGAAAAAAAAATGAGTGGTGTGAATTAATGAAGGGAGCGATGGATGAATCCAACGATGGCAGTAAACAGAAAGTTATGCAATTCATATATAGTTCAACGGTAATGAGAAAGAGAGAGAGAATTGCGATTAGGAAATTTCTTTATAACTCCGTTACATATGTAACAACAACATGTCTTTGTTATTGTTATTCAATAACAACTTTAATTTATTTCGCTTATTAAGTACAATTGGAAATGCATTGACTTTGACAAAAAGGAGAGAGTGCGTGTGTGTGTGTGTGTTTGTATATTCAGTGATGCTCCTTCCTACAACCATCAAATAATGTATTATTCTGCGAATCACGTCAACTTCACACAAACTTACGAGAACAAATAACAACAATTTGCAACCGGTACTAACCGACTTATTGATTGCTTATTTTTCCCATCACTTCTGTCATTTCCATGTACGTAGGTCTTTTCGTATTGGCCTCCAATCTCTTTATGACAGCCAAACATCACAACTATTTTACAAGTTTTCACTCATAAAAAGGCAGTCAAATTTAATAGTTGCCGAACATTTCGGATAGTAATAGGTTTTTTTTAAAAAAGGCTTGAACTTTGTTCCAACAAGGTTAAGCGGCCCCGGGCTAGTGTCGAGAAGCAAAACCCACAAATGGATTGTAAAACACAAAGTAATTAACTCTCGGATGAAAGGGAATCCAATTTGTTCGAATCGCAAAAGTTGATGGAATGGACGTCTGTGAACTACACCGCGGGCAAGGGTATAATGATTCAATTTACTCCTTATTGATCGAAAATTGACGAGGGAGTATAACGCATCGGTATGAATCTGAAGTAGTTCAGGACTATTTTCAAACGACGCCGTTGAGCACGTCCAAAACATCAAACGAACTGAGTCGAGGGGAGTTAATTCACAAAAATTTGATAGGAGGAAGTGAAAAAGAAACGAGTTCACTCGAGGAATTGATAGAAAAACAAAAAGATAACCTTATATAGTCGAAATATTTTAGAGATGGAAGTAATAATATAACTAATAGTGAACCATAAAACAGATGTTATATAATATTATTACTCAATCGGGAGGATTGCTGTGACTTTTGACTCTCTCGAGAGGATTAAAGGATTTCAGTTCCACGGTGATTTTGAGACTATTTCTAGAGGACGTACCCGTAACGAGTACTCGTTTTGGAATGCTCAGATAGTCAATCAGCGAATGAAATTACACAAAATGAAAGTTTTTGTTCGGTCAAAGTGATTGACTAATTTTCTATTGATTGGCGATTTGCGTTCATGTAAAATTCATGGGAAGAAAAAAACGCGGGAAATTTGATTTCCATATTGAGAAAAATTAATTTAAAACGATGAAAAAGCAAAATTGAATTGCACTCTGACTAACTAAGGGTTACAGTTTATTTTAATATTTCTGCTTTAAACTCTGGCGACATATTACAGTACCCGTGAGGAACTACTTTTGATTTTGCACCTCCCTATTTATCCTTATTTATTACCTATATATTTACCTGTACCCAAGTGGTTCCTAGGACTGTCCATTACATTACACGTAATCTAACACCTGTGTCTTCTATTTTCTACCAGTGGAGAATAGGTGAACTCATGGCACCGCTGGAGTTCCATCCGAGGAATCCACGGGGAAACTTAGTGACTGATGGATTTCTCGCTTGTTTCGTATAACCCAGATTTTTTAATAATAATTACCGTAGAAAATTCTCGATCGCATAGGTTGTTTTTTGTACATTTTCCGTTCGATGAGTAGTTGAATCACAACTGTAAAATTATAGACTGAAGACAGATGGTGTTCCGAAGTGCAAGTCAGTGAGACCGAGTTGTTCGCTTTTCAATTACCAAAACTAACCTAACCTTAAAGATTTTCGAAAGTAACCTAATTTCCCGTTTTTCTATTAAAAGATGGCGTTTACCGCAATTACTGACCCAAATTTTGATGAGGCAATTTTAATTGTTAGAATCGTGATGCTGCCCGTTAACTAATACCCATAAAACGTTAGACTCAGACTTTGGACCCGGTGACTTCCTTGACTTCTTTCCAACTTGGGAATCAACACCTGGAAGTTTGACCTATTGCTCTTGTTTTGCTGTCATCCTCGTCATATCTTGTTCGGAAGGAACTGAGTGGAAATTGTCATTCCTTGGGTGGAAACACAGGTGTCCAGGATGTTAGAACGACGCGATGATAGGGCGAGCCAAGAGCCAGTTTATGTACCATACTGGATTCATTCACACATCAACTCATTCACAGTTCGATCCACTTGTTTCTACTTATTTGAACTTTCATCCGTTGAAGTTAATTAAATTAAGTAGAAATTTAAAAAAAATTAAATTACGTTCACTTTACATTCGTTCCGAACTATTTTCTGTTTCTCTGTCAATGCCAAATTCTTCTGCATTTATTAAAAGCACCAACTTTTTACTTATTGTATTTATTAATTTACATTTACTTTACCGCTTTTATTTATTATTTACTGCTTTATGCCTTCCGGGTTTCATTAAAATATTTCAGCATACCAGATTTTGAATACGTGAAGTTAAACTGAATATTTGTGTGTTAAGTCGACTTACTTAATTGTGTTCTGAATGTAAAACGGTAGGACTCAATTTATCATGTTGACTTCTAATTGCCATCTTTTATTACTCAGTTAAAAGCCTAAATGAAAAAAAATGTTGCAATTTAAATAAATAAATAAAAACATAAAGTACAAATAAGAAATCAAATTAAATAACCAAAAGGCTATAAAACGTTAGATTAAATTTATAAAGTAATGAATTGAAATAATGTGAACCGGAGTAAGTGACGGAACAATAAATACGACTGAACGCAAACCATCAATACACATTCCCCTAGACCCGAATAAGAGGGAGGAAGTGTCAGGTTGCAGGAAAGTGACGCGGCAAAGTAGTCTGGGGTAGCCGTTGATACAAAATATGCAATCAGCAAAGAGAAAGTAAGAAAGTACAAAACAGATGAACAGTGCAAAGGCAATGGTAAGAGGGAAAGATACGTAACTGAGAATGAACCCATGGAAATGAAAAAAAGAAGGAAGTTTACGAAAGTGACGTGGCAAATTGATAATTTTGGATATTTAAAGTAGAAGAAATGGTAAAAAGGCAAGATGAAATAAAAATGGCCTGATCTTCATTTGACACACTTGTTAGCACCTGATCGGACGATGACGCCCTTGCATGAGGAACTATTACGTAAAAACAGACACACAGACAGACGGAGGCACAGGCTCAGGTAAAACACAGGTGTCGTCTCCAAAGGATTGAAGAAAATGATCTTCCACGGTACTTCATCTTCCTTCGGGCAACATGAAAACTCGATTAGGCCTTATTCACATCCGCTTAATTCTATTTACATTAAAATCTCATTTATATTATGTGTTGCAGAGTCGTTGGATTTTCGTAATCGGTTACCTTGCCACTGTATCGACCTACTTAACAGTAAAAGAGACGAGTAAACATAAACATGCGGGCACAAACAGAAACACGAGAAAACCTACTGCTGCTTACTTTCAGTACCTGTCACTCGAAACACACTGCTATTCCCCCAGCCTCAGGCAGACTTGTACTTTTAAGTCCATCAAATTAATCAGGTCGCAGTTTTTCTGGGTAGTTGTTCTCTCGTTATGAAACTCTTTCGACCATCATAAGGTTTATTACACCTTCAGAAAAGGTTATTGGCAATGATGAATTGATATAATACGGAGGTGCCAGGTCGGAGGACCCCGCTAGAAAGGCCCAGGTTTGCTGGCAAGCCAGGCTTTCTCCGCAGGCGAAGAAGTTGACAGACACTCTGGAAATCCGTGACATTCGTACCGGTCTTCCCTACCTGGCCTCCGCCGTTTTCCTCCGGCGTGCATGTCATTCATTCGCGAGTAACCCGCCCGACCGGGCAGGTACACCTCTGGTCTTTAAGCTTCTTCCAAAGAACCTTGGCGGAAGTTATTTATTTCTATAATTTCACTGGATAATTTATTTTTTCGCAGGTACCAATCAACCGAAAATTCCAGAAAGGTAAACAATTGACCTTAAGGCAAGTAAGTCACCGTCGATCAAGTAAACTTTTTGTATTTCGATGTTTCACTTCCTAGGAATTCCTAGTCGAAGTCCGTGACTAATCGAACTCATCACGGGTTCCGACAGAAGTAGGAGTGTCGTATGAAATTTCGAATTTGGGATGGTCAGGGATTCCGACCAAGGACTTTATCTAGAAGGTCTCTCGTCTAATTTTCCGATAGTTAATTAAAGTATATAAATAAATTATGAGGATTATTATAGTGAAACGGGAACGGGGGCCATCCTCTTTGGTGTATCGCTTGCCTTGGCGCAGCACCCCAAGGGTTCAGAGTTTATGTACACAAGAGGAGTGGCATGGAAACATCTTTCTTCTGCTTTCCAAATATGACAGAGAACATGCCGTTTTGCCTGCTCGACTTTTACTTTTGCCTGCTCTTCCATGACTCAACTGACTCAAGCAAGTTCCAAAAAGTATCGGTTGATAGTTTTCTCGATTAAACTTGATTTGCCACACAAATTTGGATTGAATTTTATTTTTACTTCCCCGTACCTGATTGGTACCTTAGATAACTGCAGAAGGTGTTTGTGTATTTTACTATTAAAACTTCATTCATGGCGCCACTTGCATTATTATTAAGCTCATTTCATCCATTACATAAAATTCAGTCAAATTTAATATCAATAGATTAACTTTACTTACACAGGCACGGTGATAGACTGGGTACCAGGGAGAAAGAATAGAACTAGACTAGACAGCGAAGTGCACCTTTTCGATTAGCAGACTGGAGATGTGGCATTATTGTAACTGTTTAATTAATAGTTAGTTCGTTCCAGGGTTATTGATTTTTTATTACCTGTTGACGTTCGCGCTTATTGATAAGAACGTGTTTTAGTTTGGTAGTAATAGTTCAAAAGCAAGTATCCAAACTTTCAACAAATTTGGAGGGAAATATAAAGGCTGGTTATGTGCGGTTTGATTTACTTATTGCATAATCGTTGTGAATGTATGAGTTCTCAGAGTTTACGCCTAGGTATTCCAGAACATTTCTGGTTGAACTTAGTTACCTTTTTTGTTAATTTAATTACGCCCAAATTATTTACCTAAAGTATTTTGCACCAGACACAGACTGTTTTTATTTGTTGAGTATCTCAAAACCTTTTACCAGTTTCTACCTGTAGTTTTTGTAATTTGTTGCGTAACCTGCAATTATGTTCCCGATATAGCTTTATTAACACCCCGTCCCGTACATTTGGTTTTCCATTTGGTTTTATTTATTTACTTCAATTTGCAACTTATTTGTCGAGACAACCGTTTGGTTGTACTCTAAACATTTACATCTTTGTTTCTCACGTTTGCAGTACTCGCTCATTCAAACTCGATTCACGTACAATTTGAGGTACACCGAAAACACGTCCTTTTTGAAATTTTCCGACGCTGTCAGACACTCAATGTGTTTACGAAGTAGTTGGGGAGCAGTTTTTGGCCCTCCACATTCGTCACGGGTGCCACTCATCACTGCCACAATTTAAATCTTCAAAATTCAAATTTGAGGGGAGAGGTGTTAGGCGTACTTTGGCATTTCGTGGCATTTGAACGGTTCGATTAGCATCTCATCACATGTGGAGCACTTTTCATAACTCTGAGAAATTAGTTACGAAACGGAATTCGGTTTGGGTCTTTGCCGACTGATGACGATGATTAACTACCTGTTGAGGATGAGTTGGTTTGGTCTCACCTGCCCAATCCTGTCATTCGAAATGGCGAATTGGGGCACACAGGCGAAAATTTGGCACGCTGGGTGTGACATTCTCCAAAGTTTTGGGCGAAAATTCCATGTAAGTTAAGCAGAAACTGTGGTGCACCGTGGTTTACATGGAACACCCACTAGTCACACGTTTATGGTATAATTTCTTCTTTCGCAATTTGATCAAAATCTAATTTTCCAACGGTGAAACGAAAAACGACTAAGAAGCATGCGAAATCGATTTAATCCCGTAGACAAACAATAAAAAAAATTATGGGAGTGACGTTCGGTAATGATGAGGTAGCGAACTTCGGGCAAATCGAATACAATTGTTAGGTTGGCTGGGAGCAGACGAACAAAACTACAACCGATAACTAAATAGAAGACCTTAGACAAGTCATTAAACAACCAACTTGAGTAATATTTATTTTAAGTGATGTGACATTACAGGTGACACAGTTCCTTTCAATTCCAAATTAAGACGACAACAAGGGTGAAGTCACAATCACATGGGAAGAGTGCACAGTTGTCGCAAAACAGAGATAATTGCACAGTTGCGACAAAAACAAAAAAATGTCAGGCAATAAATAAACGGATAAGGAGGCTGAAGACGGGAATAAATCACAACCAATTTGAGTTCTACCCGGGTACCGAGGAATAAATTAAACCGAGTTTTATGGAACTGCCATCTATTAACTAAGAAATAGTAAAAGTTAGTAGGAAAATAATAGGAGAGAGAGAGAGAGAGAGAGAGAAATGATGACCGAGTGATAAGAATAATTTTGAAAACTCACTTGTGATGAATCACTGGGGTATTTCAGAATACAAAATTACGCAATGGTTTTGTTCGAAACCCAGAAGCAGGAAAATAGTTTAAAAAATCCAGAGGATGGAGTAGATTGTTTAATAGATTTCACCGGGGGCCCCGAAAGATCCGACCAATGAAGATGAAATCAATTAAAAGATTGATTAACGGTGATCAATTAAATCGCAGACTTTGAGTTTTCTCTACGCGGGTTAGACCAGGTGAAATTATTTTATGTACCGACATTGCTTACATAAATAAACCGGAAACAAGCTCGGAGTAGAAGATTATTAATTGAAGTATCATTAATTGAATGTCAGTTGGTTTAAATGAAGTCCATCAAGTCCAACGCTGAAGACCTAAACTAGATGTTTACTGCCAAATTGGGCTGACACGTTCACCGGGTGTCAAATACGACTTTTGGAAGTTGGGTGGGCACCTCGTTAAAGTGAAAAATAATGTAATACGCCGATACGTCGTGTTTAAATATACACAACTGCTATATAAGGACGGTGCAGGCACCAACGGTGCAGCCGAATAAGAAACTTCTGATTGGTATGGAAAAAAAAAACAAAATGGCCACGAGATAGATGACAAGATGTCCTGTGAAGCGGATGCAGGAAAATAATCCCTCCCTACAGGAAAACCAGGTACCGCTCTAAGGAAGGAGGTAGCTGAGTAATACCGGGTACCTCACTCTTCAGGTCCAGTACCTGAAACCTTCTCACGATAGTTCCGCAACAATTAAACAACCGATTGCTCAACAAGTCCATTGTCATTCCGTTTCTATCATTTTTGCCTATTTTTTTCTTCTTCTTGTTCTTCTTCTTCCTCCATCTCCTTTCTCCTCTGACATTTGTGAAAGAGTCGAGGGAGTTCACGTCCGCAGGTTTCACTTGTCGTTTCTCTCCCCGTAACATCCATCGATTGTTCTTATCGAACCCGGTGCCCCAGATGAGTGTGAGAATTGACGTGTTCCTCTTCTTTGTACGCCTCTTTTTCTCTTTTAATTTCCTACATGTTGGATAATTTCAAATTAAAAATTCGCGTGCGTGTGGGGGTTCCGGTTGAAGGAAACGCCTCAGTACCTAGGTACTCATCGATACCTGTTTTGGATTTGGAGACCTTCAAGAGTTAGGTCAATCTTAACGTATCTCTCACCTATTTAAGATGTGATGACGTGATGAGCTCTCACTCTCTCTCTCTCATAGATAAAATACTAAATTTGGTATCAATTTAAATTCCCTCAATAAATTATCCGTACAAGTAATTACTTTTAAGAAAATAAATTAAAAGAGAAAGAAAATCCCAGAAAGCTTTTAGTTATTCCGTGACGTTACTTTATTAAGGTATTAAGTAGTTGAGGAGTTACAGTGTAGTTCAAGGTTTTCGGAAATGACCGTCTTAATGCTTTCAGGATTTACTTTTCTTGTAATTAAACAAATTGTTTTGGTATTTCTGATAAAGGTAAGACTGATAACACTCCTTTTATGGATGGTACTCCGTGAATTATGTAAATAACACGTAGAAAACTGTATTTTTAATGTTCCACAGACGAATTTCATTCACTACTATTTTTAGTATCACAATGACAGTAATTTTTATTGTTTATTATTAACTTTATTAACTAAAGGGGGAATCTATTAAAGTTATTTGCAATCTCAGTGAATCTTACACAAGGCTACGGTTTCACTCATCAAATTAATGTCAAGACTACATTATAATTTTAAGTATATATTATCTCACTAAAAAAGATGCGTACATGTATACATTATTATGTACAATTTATTTTAAATGAGTGTCAAGGTTCTCGGCTCTCACGGGATGGACATTCAAAAAGGCTTGGGAGAGTGCAATAAATAAATATATTAGCAATATACGAGCAATTAAATAATATATAATCAATTAGAACCCTTGTATACTGACTTATACGATTATAACTGCAATGGTAAACATCAATTATAACTAGCAAGTATATGTAATTCTAGCTTTTAGACCTGCAATAAATATTATACGAGGTGATGTAATATATACATATAAATATATACTTATAAAATAAATAAAACCAGAAGTAATGGTCTATTACTCTGAAGGTAACACTGGGTGTTATGTATTACTTTTTTATGTCGCAGAATGAGTTTGTCTGTCTACAAATACGGGAATGTTAATGATACACTAAAATTTCATGAAGATCGAGGCCCGTAATATCAATAAATTTCGCAGTTAACACAGAGGAGCTTAAAATAGCGGGTCGCTTATGGAAAGTCGTTAATAATAAGAAAAAGAAGTAACAATTTTGAATCGGTTCGCCCCTGACACAAATTATTTTCACCGGTCACTCCTCGAGGGACTTTAGTAGCTAACTTATTAATTATTAGTTCCAACTCGGGCCTTCCTTCTCCTGATGATCACCTGAGATAATGACCAATTATTCACATGGTGTCCTCTTCGGTTTCAATAACTGCAGCCTTGGACTCGGGTGTCGACCACCGAACCCGACCAGTCAAAAGGTGACGACACCTCCACACCATCAATTAGCTGTCTAATGCATCATAGCATGAAAAGAGGAGTTAATGTAGATTTAACTTGTTGATTGCGGGTAACGAAACCTTTTCAATTGTGTCAGCGGAGAAATGTGTGGTCGATGAACCAGGTGTCTTGCAGGTGTGCCGCATGTTCAGATGCATGCCATTTAAAACAGGAGTTCCTCCCTGCTGGTGGTGGAATATTGTGCTTATGTGTATTGTATGAGTACTTTATAACCACAGTTTAATTGTTATTACAACATTTTCATTAAATATTATTATACATTGATACGAGTATAAAGCACAAGTATAAAACTCGAAACTCACCAATTTAAAAAGTTGGAAGTTGGAACCCAAACTTGAAAAGTAATAATAGCGTGATTTGCTTGATATTGCGAGTACTGCAAGTTAGGTGCTATTGATTGATAATCAATAACAGAATACTGAAAGTAATAGTAGCAATAAGTTCAATATTAATTTAATAAAAAGTGAATCATCTGTAGCAGGGACAATGTTGAAGTACTGTCCACTTCTTATTACCTACATTACCCAGTTCTCTAGTTTTAGAGCACGTCGGTCGTTGAAAGGGTCATCGACCATCTCCTTTTGTTTCAGTTCTGACATTTGTTGAAATTCCTCACGGACTCTGATCGTGAAAACGTGCGGACAATGATTTTAAACACATAACTACAGAAACAATAAATATTCGTTGCCTAGAAGTAGCCACGTTCTATTCGGTCCACGTAGACGGTCTCTCTCTGACAACCGATGGGTAATGTCAAGGCTACACAACTAACCCCTTTGAAGCGTGTGTAAAGCTTTCCCTTTGAACATTTCTTCTCTGGTTTAGTGGTAAATTAGGAACGTTCTCGTGTGGAAGTAGACAAAAGTAGAAGTGGGCAAAGATAAAATGTAAACATAACTTGATTCACAACTTCATAACAAGACGGAAGTCAAATGGGAATTTGTAAAAATCAGAACCAGCGCTTTCGTGTCTAACAGACAATAAAACACTACGAAACATTAGACACTATAATTTAATCAATTTTATATTATTCTCATAATGTCATATTATACTATTATATTACCCGATAAACATTGCGTAACACATTAAACGGGAACCAAATGTTATGTAACATACTATTTTAATAGATCGGACTAGAACAACGACAAAGGGATGCCGAGTCAAATATCAATAGAATTTTCTGTTAAACAGATGCCAAACACCAAATGTGGTACATTATTTATTTTATTTATTTCTGCCGCGACGTCTTATGTAACGCCGCCATCACCAGGTACAAGTGAATATTTTGTTTGTGTACGACGGGGACGAAGGGTTGACGCTTCAACAATGAACACTTAAAATACTTTTTATTTAAAATTTGTTACATCGTCACAGCAGGCAAAAATTTTGCTAGCGAAACTCTCACCCCGAGAGTGAATTTCAGGTATTTCAGGTGTGTCAGATATTGGGTACTCACATAAAAGACGAAAGGTACCGATTGAGGAAATTCCATTCAATAAAAATCGTCGGATTCAGGCACACAAAACACCTGATATTAAACAATTTGCGCCTTTGTAACCGCGACCTACCTTAATTACTTTTATTAAATAGGAATTATGTAAATAAGAGAGAGAGAGAGAGAGAATTCGATCTCTCCGCAAGAATTTCGCAGCATCTCTTTAATCGCGTAAAAACATCAAATTTAAATTGCCCGTTTGTTTTTTATTTATTGCCGTAATAATACCCTCCCCTCCTCCCCATCCTCGTTCCCCAACGCTTTATTGGTTTTCTATTTTTCATCTAGTCGATCTATGAGTTCCGCACAACATGAAATTTCTAAAACGTGGGTTTTCTTCTTCCAATTGTTGGAACTTAGCACTGAGACATGCTTCTTTCTCCTGTAGCACCCCTGGAGTAGTGTAGTTGTCGTGTGTCTACATGGCTAGACCAACTAGATGCGAGACATGTCGACACCAACCCAGGGATGTCCCGATCAACGTCAAAATGTTCACTTCGCTTCCGATGAAGCTATGTACCTACCTAATGCTTTTTATTATGCCGTGTGTCGTCTTGCCGACTATTGTTCTCCTATTTAGCGTAGCTGCGCTGTTAAATGTTAATTGGTGAACGAACTATTTTTCCGAGGACAAACTTTCCGTTTGTACCACAAATTTAACACTCTTCTTTTACGCCTCGTGGGTTTTATCATCCGCGTTTAATGAATACCCGGTGCCATTATATCACACTGTTATATCATAATAAAATTTTATTACAATAGTTTTTGAATTCAGTTTTTGCTGCGAACCGGTTCCTACGGATAATTTAGTTTTGTATAGTTTAGTGTAACCTCCTTCGCGCAAATTTAAATATCAATTATTACGGGTAATGGCTTTCGTCCGAAATGGCACTGCCCGAGAAAGGTCCTTTCATTATTCGGTTTATTACCGAGGTAACAGGGTTGCAACACACAACAGGAACCCTTCGGAAGATTATTTTTCGGCTGGTCCGGGGCCCCCTCGCAGTTTGGCTCTTCTATTGGACTATTAATTACGTCACAGACGGTGTAATTCACCTGTGTTTCGTATTGTTCGCGTGAATTTTAATAGTCGGCCATTGCACAATTCGAAATTTCACCCTTTCGGTTTGTCTTCTCTTCTCTTCCGCGGTTTCATTGTCATTCATCGGCTCTGTCAATTACCAATAATCGATGAGCGACGGTCAATGTGAGATTTTCCCGATTGTCTACGTGTCGCCTGTCACCCGGGTGATGGTTTCACCTGTGAAAATTATCCAATTGTTGGCGTTTCGGGCAGTGGTCGATTGAGAAAAATGGCAATGTCACCGCCGAAGGTCTTCTTCCTTTTATTCTTCTTCTTCTTTTCTTTGGTCTTCGCCTCATCATCCTACTTCTTAAGGAAACAGCATGGACGTTCGATTGTTAGTTGGATAACGAGCTTTAAAGTAATTATTTTTGATCGTTTCGATCACTCCCATCGATTCGTTTTCGGAGAGAAAAAATCGATTTTGACCTTCAAACATTCTAAACATTCGACGTGGAATTATCGTTATCATCGACATCACCACCACTGTTACAAACAACATCTACAACATCATCATCATCATTATGTGTTGCATTGTTGGACAAGGTTTTGGCATTTGCAAAATTTTACCTCCGGGTTGAAATCATGGAAAATAGTCTGGATATCGAAACTAAAAGTTCTTATTGGAATTATATGTAACCAGGGAGGAGTACCTGACGGTAAAATGATTTTATTACGTGGTGGAGTGTCGGAGGCTTCTTCAAGTTGTTACCCCGCCAGAAACCCTCTTGTCTGTCTCATGCGATTGACATTTCACGTTTGAATGGACAATGAAATAGACAAAGAAAAAAACACATGCTATGATTAATTTGAAATAAATCAACATCAAATCTAATTATAACGATCATCAAACATCACGTACTCCCACCCATCCATCACCCGTCACAAGGGCCGCTGACCTAAACGGTATAAAATGAACTTAATTGTGCTTAATATTATGTTCTGAGTCAAAAGAGAAAACATAACTCGCCGGCACGATGAGTCAAGGTCCGGATGTGAACACATGTGATGGGAGAAGAGCACAAGTCATAAACACGTATCAATGAGGTAGAAATTGAAGAAGGCGGAAGGTCCAAGCAGACCAGGTCTTCTGGCCAGGGGTGTGGACAACCGTGAACTCTACAGCCCCCGAAGAATTTAAGGCTGAGATGACGAAAGTGTCATGGACGCGAAAGTACCCCCACGGGTGTGCTTTTAACTAAGAAGTAAGAGACTAGGTCTGTACATCAGAAATCTGATGAGAGCCAACAGTACCACCTCGTAGTGACCACATCGTCTCCTTTCTCGCATTTAAATCCGATTATTCTGTGATCCGATCAGAGATGTCAGGCTCGTTTCTCAAATTTCATGTTGTTGGGTAACAAAAATCCAACAAGCAACGGTCCATCTGCCAAAGATGACGTGTCTTCCTCGTCTTCACATTCCTACTTTGGCCAAGAGAATTTTGTAACAGAACTCAACGGAATGAGTACTCGGTTAAGTGGTGGGTACTGCATCGGAGAGATGAGTTTACCAAGGAATTGGCCTGAAGGGTCGATAACTTGGTGTGTGCAAGCGCTGATGCGTGAAGATATATAGTTCTTATCATTAGGTTTGTTGTGAGAGAAGACCTATGTTAATTGGGGGCACCGTTAATAAACTTCTTTATTCCGATTCAAAACTTGACATAAAGGAATGAGTTAGACGTCTTGAAGGCCGGCGAATAATCGGGTGGCGTGATCTTAACCGTAGAGATCTGAGAGGTAGCAACGGATGCAAAAATGAGAAACGTACAACTGACAAACCATATCATGTAGAGGATATCATTCAAAATCGAAAAATAAAGGTCTTCAATAAGTAAAGTTGTTAAAGCAAAAGACAAGAGCCCTCGAGGGTGTCGGCCGACGGTTCAATCTGCCAGAAAAACAGTGAACAGACATTTATTAACTGGACGATGAGAATGCACCACCGGAGCCAAAAATGGCGAGAAATAAAAATTAATCAAGCGTAAAATGAAGTTAGTACCATGTAAAGAAGTTCCCACACTCGACGAGGAGGAACTCTGGTAATTAAAAGATGGGCCACCGCAATTATAAATCGGGCGGACGCTTGGGGGAAAGACCTCGAGCTCAAAGTCAAACCGCGTCAAATTGACTTATCTAAATTTAAAAAATAGGACTGGACGTGTACGCAGCATCTATCTATGGAATAAGACTGACCCTGGCGGGAAGTGATTGATCACCTCAATGTAACGGTGAAAGAAGACGAAGTGGAGGACTAGTCTCGTCCAGAATTGTGAACGAAAGAAGGCGAAGTTAAGAAAAAGACCAATAAGAAGAGACGAAGAAGACACGACACAGAAGGAGAAAGTTGAGGATGGTTATCTAGTAGAAAGGTAGAATGGTCATCAGGTACGAAGAATATTTTAATTTATGTAACATTTATTCTGGTGTTCATCAAGGGGCAAGGGTATCTGCCCTGATAGACCGAATTGGTTTTTGGGATCAATAAAACAGGTTCGGAGGCAAATATGAGAGCAAAACCGTCACACGGGCAGAGGCCCGGGCCCAGGCACGCGGGTACGCCAAATGGAGTGGTGTAACGGCCCGTCTGGCAGGTTCTACGGCCCTACTTTCTCCAACTCGTCTTCTGCTCATCTTCGACGTAACCGTTAACTTCAGGTACGTCGGCGTTGCCAGGTGTGACGTAACCGGCCAAAAAAAAAAAAACATAATTTGCATGAATGAATTTATTGTCGTGTACGCGTGCGTATATGCACTTTTCTCAAGCGTCCCACGTTTCGTTTCGCGTTCGGATTTAACGATTGAATTATATCGTAATTTGTGAAAATTTCATTTCTCCATTCTCGAACGTCACGTTTACTTCGTCACTTCCCAGGTTCTGCTTCCTTCAACCTGATCCTCTCCACTTTTTTTTTATTTTGCCCATTTTACGCCGGCTCGCGTACTCTTACTTTTACGCTATTTCTTCTTTGTAATTATCGGTCGTAAGTTGCACATTGTTTCTCTCCCCATTCCAAACCAAAGTCCGCCATCATCGTGCAGACTCTTTTTGCAAATCTTTATGTATATAACAAACTTCAAAAATCCGTATTGAGATACATCAAAGGAACGTAACCGTCTTCTGCAACGACGTTTATTACTTGTACAATTAAATCTATTGTTTATTATTAGACACTTATTGATTTTTAACTCAATTATTAATTATGTTAACCGGCGTTTCTATTTTTATAGAGTACATTCGTGGCGACTTGGAACGACCGACCGTCCACCTGGTTTGAGGCTCCTTATTATGTATTTATCGTTTCTTTATGTTCATTCTCCTACGGATGATGCGTCTGGCACACGTTGACTTTTATTCTTCGTTGTCGTCGAACAGAAGTTGGTAGGAGCGACGGTACAAACCGACTCTTATGCAAGAAATTCACATGTTTCAGTTGAGGACCGGACCATCGAGTCAGTCGGTAAGTTTTGACCTCCTTAGCCCCCCCTGAAGCCCTCGTTGTTGTTGTCTCTTCCTATGAATCTATGAATGTTAATGTCCTCGTGTCGTGCCTTATATGGAGGGGGTGGTGCGAGCACTCCTTAGTGCCTGGGTGGTGTGTCGGTTGGTATTCTCGCTTTCTCTTACGGCGGAAAGTCCCAGCGACAGGAGGAGATCTGCAACTCTACCCAAGAAACGGTAGCTCCTCTGCGATGTTCGGTTGCACTCAGATCCTCTCACACGTCCATTCCGACGCCAGGTACCGGTTCAAGGACCTTGTAAAGTGATCAATCACATTTGTCTAAAGGTGATCGTCTGGTCTTCGGAAGGCCGAGAGAGCCTTTTGCCTAATCTGTGAAAGTCATGTTCTTTTTCACCGAAGTCTTCGTCTTATTCTACCTGTCCATTTCTTTGCTAAAAAGAATCCTTAATTAGCACCATCATCCTCGGGTCCTTCGGGCTGACTTTTATCGAAAGTTTAAACTTTCGCCAAGGATTCGGTGATGAGGAATTGTGAAATTCGCGAATAGGTTAATGTTAACTTTTATGAATAGGTCAATAGTTTTAAGCTGTTAGACGGAAATGTCAAACACGAACAACCTGACACAACTCTCGGAATTCAATTGTGAATCATCGAGAAGAGAAACAACAAGTAGCAGTGGATAGGTATCAGGTAGTCAGTTGGAAAACAGTCGGACTTTAGATATGATAGGAAACAAAGGGGTTGATCGGTGCTCTCACTCACCCTCACCATCATCACCCAGGTACCTTGGTCAAGGAGTTAAGAGACCCTTGAAACATCACAGCACCTCCTGCTCAATCAGCAGATAGTTTTGTTTCCACGTGGTATTTTCCGATGGCTTCCTTCGTCAGGAAAAATCCACTCAGGTGGTAAGAGGACTTTTCTAGTCAAACTTTATGTAAGAGTGTCATTTTAACTTGTGTGGTATCTTTCTAAACGAGCAGTCGGTTGTGATGCAGCGGTTGTCTTCTTAACTATTTTGTTGCTTTTTTGGTTTTTTCTAAAGCCACAAATTCCGAGGTACTTGAGAGACGTTTGGGGTGTGTCAACTTCACTTTGAATATTTAACTACTTATCTACCAGCACCACACTTATTGCTTTTTCGTGTATCATTATTGAATGTGGAAGTAGATTCCGTAAAAAATAGTTTCCTTTGAACAACTATTAATATTTCATTCTGAAAGGTTGTTACGAAAACAGTCCGTGAAAATAATAAACAAATGGAATATTCTCCCGAGCGATGTACGAGACGATCGTAGAACATAACAAGAATTTTTTTACGATTTCATAACGTGCCGGTTGAAATCGACCACAGGGGTGGTCCAATTCGAGTTGTTAACTGATTTTTCATCACTCGGTGAAACACAAGTACCCGTCAGGTACCCGTCAGGTACTCGTCTACCGCTCGTACCACTGCTGACCTGACCTGTCGGGTTACCATCGTTAACCTCAGCCTTATACGTGTCTGACTTGACATCAGGTACGCGGTGAAAATCTTTTCTATTGTTGACAATTTTTTAAGTACTGACTTCCTCGAGTATTCTTTCCTAGGCCAATTATTTCAACGTTTCTTTCTTTGTCACTGATATATTGACGAGTGAAAATGGCGGAAGTTTGCCAACAGATGAACGTTACAATGAAAAGGTATAATTAAATCAATCGGCTGGGCAGAGCGATCGATCGGTGATCGTTCGATGGCGACATGCCTGAAAAGTTTTCGGCGATTACACAAGAGAAAGAGAGAAACCACACATTTTTCACGGCCCACCTCTTCAGTACCGGGAGTACCAGGTACCCGGTCGAGTTTTTACCGCGACCTGCTTTATTTTAAATGGGATCTAAGGGAGCATGAAAACGAGGTTAACACCTGGAAGTTGGTCAGTGTTTGTATCTGTGGTGTTAGGTGCGAAAGGAGAAGTAAAACGACTCATGTGATGGGTACTACCTGCGGAGGAGCACTGGCTATCCTAGGAAATTTCCCTTCATTCTTGTACTCTTTCTATTCTTTCTAATTTAGACCTAATATTCCATAGTCGTACGAGATCAATAAGGAGGTCAGGACATCAGACACCTCAGGCTTTGGCTACCATCACGTCAAGAAAGTGCCAGAGGTGAGTCACACCAAGTCTTTCGGTTGCTTCCCCTAATTTTTTTTGCGTCCCTCGTACCTACGCCTATACCTGCAATTCCAGGTGGTACCTTTTCCGTTTTCTAGTTAATATCTTAAAATAATTCAATAGTCTTCTTATTGCATCAGAGAGAAACAAGATACGCGAGTTTCTTAATCAAAAATGATGACTAGTATTTGATCAGAGTGTCAAAGGTACAGAAGGTACTCACCCGAGGCAGTAAACCAGATGTACCCCTTCTGATGTCCTTTTCTAATTGACCTCTCGACCAAATTCATCTCTGACCGGTTCTTAACTCCTCTTTTCGTACTTCCCACTTGCTTGCACAACATTCCAGGTCGCAAATCTCAACTGTTCTCTTCTCCTATTGTTCCGCCATTATGATTTATCTATTAATTTCTGAGTTCGTTTTCACGTATTCTGTCGCCGGTGCGTTGAGCAACTCGAACGGATCGATAGAGATGATTTTCCAGTCTATGAGAAAAATTATCAGAGCGGAACATTGACGAGATAATGAGTTGTCTCATTAGAGGAACGTCCAGAACGGATGCTGGAAGAAGACGGTGATGGAGCGTCAGAAAGGTCACCCGAGCAGTCGTGACAGACAGACGGGTGACGGTGACAGAACTCAAATTTCATACTCAGACAAGGTTTCTTCTGCAGTTTTTCACAGAAAACAGAATCTGTCGAGTGAAGGTCCGTCATTTTTCAACACCGGAGAAGGACCCTGCACCGTTAATTACAAAACAGTCTCGTGTTCCTCAAGGAGAGACTCGATGTGATGAATCGAATGGTCCAAATTTAGTCAAAATTGCCAATCGATTATTCGGGGCTTCAATCAATTACATTTTGTCGGCTTCCGCTTGTGCTGACCAAAAACCGGAAAAAAAATCCTCAACTTCGTCCTCCGGAGAAGACCGAGGCCGACCTTCGTCCCGGTCTGCTGTCTGGGGGGCTTTCTCGTGACGAATTCTAATGAACGAGCAAGTCATTCTCTCCTTGCATTTTCTATTCTCCGACAAAATCCGAGAATATTCAAAGCACGAATTTCCTATGCAGCAAAACGCTCAAGGTTTACCGTCCTTTCACCCGAAAGAATTCGATTCGGGATGTTACGCAACGGAAGACTCTCGAGGGCGTCTTCTCCGCGTATTTGTTATTTATAATTAAATAACACACACAAAAAACTAGTATGACACGATTCTTGGGCAAAACGATGCACATATAGGCAATTACACACGGATGGTATTAAAAGCCCCCGAAGAGAGAGAGAGATGTACGAGAGAGAGAGAGACCTTGGGAACTATGAAAATTCGTGATCAGAACTCAACATGCGATGATAAACGGTCAGAGTCGGTATGAGAACTAAAATATATGGTCGTCCATTAGGAGGATGTGTCATTTCAAAACTGATCAATTTGATACCCACTCGAATCCTACAGGTATTCTATGATCTTTATAAAGAGAGTGGAACTTAAAGGAAAGTGCAAACATAGTTGAAAGTCGGATGGGAACTTCAGTCAAGAGTTCATGGCTTCAAACAAAGACGGACAAACAGACAGACACTCACTCTACACACACACACAAACACACTCTAAACATTAATAAATCGAAATGCTTAAAATGGAATAAAAGGCAATGAGTTTTCGAAAGTTTACATCCTTGACAAGCCGGAATTTTAGTTTTTAGTTTTGACGCGTCACATCCAAGTCAGAAACTTTAAATCAAGTGGCATTTAAACAATGGAAAAAGGACAATCCACCGTGAGTGAGTCGAATAGGTCGGTAGGAGTCTGATTTATTGAATTCACGTGACACACAAACACACAGTTTAAACTAAAAGTCACTATAAACTAAAGCGAGAGAGAGAGAGGTGAAGAAAGGAAACACCTGAAGACCCAACCCAAAAAAAGTTTTCTGATTCTCCTGACGCCAGCGCACCAGCTACATACGAAATTAACACGGAGTAACTCAGGGTGAGTGTGGCGTTTTGCGCGTTCCCCTAACTATTGTCTCAGGTATCCACCACCTAATTAATTACGTGACGAGTAAAACTATGGAAAGTGAGTTGTCGGTGGTAGTTTTACAAATTCGAAAAAGTTCGAGTTACATAAGACGCCAAGAGTTTAATAAGGAATTTCACACCGATTTGAATTATTCGCGCGAGAAAAGAAAAGAAAAACGATAGTTTCGATAACAATACGTTGGTTTCGGGTCGTTTCGACTCCGGCTGAACCTGAAAACCGGAAATGGACACGACGCTTTTTGTCTTCCTCCGGGTCTCTGCCCGAAGTGCGTCCTTCTTCCTACTCGACGTGAGAACACCCGGGAGGTTATGTCACGTCAGGTGACACGTTAAGGTGCGGCACCTTCGACGGCACCAAACTATTTTCTTCTTTTTCAAGATGGCCTCCGAGAGAATTTTCTTCCGAGTTGAGTAAACGGGGGATTCCTCCGATTGCGCAAGTTTGTCTCTTCTTCGGCCGCCATTCCGCGGAGAACAACCGTGCGTTTGTCTGCGTCCAGACGACTCTAACTTAATTAATCCGTGACGTGATTAGTAAAGATGTATGAATTGAGCGGAGAGAAAGTCCAAGCGAAGTGGAACCGTGAAAACCGTCTCTGGGACATGAAAGGAAGGGACGGAAATAAAATAAATAGGATGTTAATAAGCTGCTTGTCGGGCTTGACTTGGTACCGACAACCCTGCACCTCCACACTAGTTTTAACTTCAGTTGTTACGAGTCGTTTTTTAACGTCTTTGATCGACACGAAAAAATAGTATATGTAAATAATTTTTATATTCCACGTGATTGTCGAATGTTAAGTTAGGTTAATTATTAATTAAGGTCGAAGGCTCGTGGTGTAGGTAACAACAGCGTTTCAACAGCCGGAGTTAATAAATAGTGTGAGGAACTAGTTGGCCCTGTGGAACTATTCAATTATAGATTACAGATGTGTACACAACTGAGTTCTATTTTTTCATTACTTTCAGCTTCTAATTGATTCGTTAACATTTCAAAGTAGCAAGACATGAAACCGTTCGATGGCCATCGTCTGCGGGTACTTGACCAATTGAAAATTCAATAGCTCGTGTGAATAAAATGGTTCGTTCATTCTTCTTCTGGTTGTCAGTATTGGGTTTCTATTTACTCAACGAGGTCAATGTAGAACAAGCTGCCTCAACCTAGAAATCTAACTTATTTTAGCCCTTTCTTTCATTCTCTAGCTACCCTCGACTTCTATCTTCTTATTGATCTGGCCTCTTTTCTTCGTTCGGAATCTGATTCTTCAACTTTTCTTTCGCCATCTCTCCAAGGTCTACCTGGTGTCCGGTCCCATCGATTTCCTGATAGCAAGCAATTGAGGCCTAGCGAAAGAAGGAAATCTTTTTTTGGGAGTTTTCTCCTGTCACATTGGGAGGAACACAAGAGAATTGTCGTCATTTACATAAAATTTTATGGATTCGGTTCGCTGTCCCGCTGTAGTTTCGCTAGGTTCTTATGTATTTTTCATCTTCTTGGGAGACTTCGGCATGATATGTCGACTATCTACTGCTCCCGGGGCACTCGAACCGAGTTCTTCGTCGATCCTCTCACTTATTGCCAAATTGATCGTAAAAACGTCAAGCTCACTCTCGTCAAAATCAAGGTGATGTGGAAGAGCGAGCGAAAAATCATCACCGGGATAATGTCAGTTCGACATTAAAAAAAATTTTGACTTTTCGGAGGAGTGCACACACGCGTGGACGGGGAGCGATCCGAAACTATTTAAAAGATACCGAAACTAATAAATCGGAATTCGATCATGTAACTATGTATTAGCGAATAATGGAGTAGAAAACATGAGAACTGGAGCAGGAGCCATTTTTCGAGTGCAGGAAATGGACAGAAGAAACAAAAATGTGAATTGAATTGCGTCACGCAACTGAAAGAAACAAACACGAGAGATTTTAAATGCAACTCGATCGATCTGGTTGATGATCTCTGGTGATCTCTCCAGTGATCTCCCCGGATTAAATTGGGATACCCGCAGATCCAGTTACCCAACCTCCCCCGGGTGCATTCCTGAAGGTTTAATTGCTTTCACGTCACACGCTTGCCATTTAAATATCACCAGAGTTTTTCGGCTGGCACCGTACCTGACGGATGACCGGTACCTTAAGGGAACCGTCCGGGTGTCGACACGTCGGACAGTTCGACTCTTCTGCTCCGACAAAGAAATTACACCTGTAGGTGCTATCAGGTCCTCTCAGCCTTCGAAATTCGGTCGTTGAACCTTCACTGATAGCGCAACATCCTTTCGGTGTCGAAAATCCGGAAACAGTTGCGATCAATTGATTTTTCATCGGATGTGCCGGGAGCACGTGCGACATTTGGCCCTCCGAGCCTCTGAGCAAACAACCTCTCTCCGGGGATGAGAAGGAGGTGAAGGGGTTTCTTTGTTACGCCGAGGCCAACACCGAACATAACAGAAACGAATTATGTAATTTATCTATTTAATAAGATGAATAACGGAGGAAAATGGAAGAAGAAGCCGAGTCGTTTGCTCATCCTCATTGTTTCTATTGTTCAACATCCTCCTGCCACGCATCACTGCAATTTCTCTCTCTCTCTCTCTCTTACTATAATAATATTTACGCTATATTATTGCTATAACAATCGCGGCATGTTGCATTATTAAGTCAACATTGTCGAAATACAATTTACTTGCCGCACATAATTTCTTTGATTGAATTCAATTGTCAATACTCCACGGACAATTGAACGTCTTATAGAGAAATCTTCAAAACTTCCATCAACTTTACTGGTGAAGGGCGTGTACCGAATGTGAACCGACTACTACTTCTGGGCGTCGTTAATTGCTGTACCTTAAATCGTCACATGACCTGTGAAACCTGACACAAATAACTTATTAATTGTTTTAAAACGTAATGCGTGCGATAGAATAGTTATTGTTATTTTTCCGAGTTCGTCTTCAAGCAGTTCAACGCTGCAGTAACTGAACCTCACTAGTTTTTGGCCGCTCGCTGCTCAGGTTCCTTTCGCACCTGAGACCAGGTGTAATAATCTTTCAATTTACGTGAACCGGCAACGTATTCTAATGCGGAGTTTCAGTGAGAGTTGTACTCACGTAACCCGCAAATAACATTAAATAAATAAGTAAAAAAGAGGTTGATGTGTCAAGTACATATTTTTATTGAATATCTATTCGTCAAGTTGTCTTGTTGCCAGAAAAATAAATAAGACGAAAGGGCGAGAATAAATAAACAAATCGCGATACATTATGTATTGCGTTATTACGTAATTTTTTTTCGAATTAGCATGTAATAAATACTATCCGAGGGTATTTATTTATTTATGTATGGTTTACATATCTTAGGATGATCTTCCGTACTCGTCGTGAGTAATGTTATTTTGATCATCGAAGCGTTCAGCGTAAATCAATTACAGGGTTCGTAGTAGTTGAATAGAGTCGTTCTAATAGCATGTTTTCCCTTTTTAGCAAAGTTTTACGTTATCCGAAGCTTGTACCTGTAACTTGAAGGTTTAATTCAACAGGTACGTCACCTGAACACCGATGAAGTTAAACAACTCAGAGTCCACTCTAACCTTCCTACTCGTCAAACCGTGTCTTCCTGCCTTTCCTTTGAACAGTTCAGTTTTTGACAGTAGCCACCTACACGCAGGCCACAGGTACGAGTCCTTTTTGGTGTCCTTTGACCGTCTCGTAAGCCACCGATGTGAGTCCTCCGAGACGCCCCCTTTTGGGTCATCAAAATTCAGAGAAAAAATTCATTCTCTCTAGTACCGATTCAGGACGAGTGATCAATAAGTCGACCGACCGATCGATCGTAAACGGGAAGATCAATAGACTAATGATCTTTTATTTCAGGTTGTGCGTGATTGAAAATAAACTGAGAAACAAAAAAATTTGGCAAGAGGGCAGTCAGGCAATCGTCACATAATGCCGCGAATATGTCTAATAGTTGTATTTGCACCAGGCACCATCGGTTCTAATCAAAATTAACTTCACTTGCCCTATCGAGTTGTCAGTTCGAAATAATTTCAAAACAACTTTCACGAAGCGTATAAATAATTTAATTACTTCTGTTACACATCATGAATTATCCACTTGAACTGCTTACGACTGCCATCCGTACACCTGGGGAGGAAGAAAAGGTGTTGGCGAATTGACAGTTTCGCTACTCACACCAGCACTACGCACATTTTAATTGGGAATTAAACGGAATTGAAAGTTGATAAATGAACCAAGAAATTTAATTGAATTAATGTATTAATTAATGAATAATCTCTCGGTGGCCTTCGCATCGTACAGCAAGATATATTGGACGAGCGAAGGAGATGATTAAAATTATAAATGTGTATATGTACATATTATTAATAACCGCGGCAAGGTGAGGAAGGCAAGGTGCCTCGTCAGGCACAAGAAGAAAGAATCTCACGGAAAAAGGTGAGGCTGGTGAGGAAGGAGAGTACCTGACCGACACTTCTGGTGAAACAAATCGGAGGAAGATGAAATTTCACGTGAGAACGGCAGTTTATTATCTGTGCATTATCTACTCATCCTCCATGTTGATTTTCACCTTTTCATTTCTCCCGAGTCATGTAAAACCCCGTGGCGGGTACTCGAGAGGGGAAAGTCCTGCCAAAATCATGTCGAGGAGAGCCTTTTCCTCACTACAAGTAGTTTACTATATATACAATAAATCGTTAGGTTTCCGTTTGCGTCTCTTCTTCATTTGCATGCACGCGTTCACCTTTGCATTATTCCATTATTTCTACTTATCTTTTCAGGTTTATCTTTTCTAGGATTCGGTCGGCTACTTCCGTTCGGCACGTTCTCCTACTTAATTCCCCATGAAAAACGACTCACATTTTATTTGCTTTGTGCACCGGGTGACACTCACGAGTTACCCGCACATCATGCCGCTCTCGGGTATTCCTTTTCGGAGTCCGATTTGACGGTGTCACGGCGGGAAATTCTTGGTTGCGTGTTGTACATATATATACATAAATCAATCCGTTAAGATGCCGAGATAAAAATTAAACTTCACACGAGTTTACGTAATCGGAGAAAAGAAGACGATAAATAAATAATGTATAGTTTGACCCGAGAGATGATGGGCAGAGGAAGACCGCGGATCTTCATCGGAGATCGATGGAGAGAGGTCAGGTACGGGCCAGGTACCGAGCATTCTGTGTCACTGGTAAGCACATAAACCTTATTTCCCTCTTTTACCTCTCAGCCATTTCAATCATCTAGTCTTCTTCCCGGTTTCAAAGACCAATTACATAAATTCGTAGTTCCAGTTTTGGTTACCGGCCGTGAGAATTCTATTTCTCATCTAATCAACTGCTTTCCACCATTGTTTCTGTTAGTTTTCCGTTGCTACATTTCGTTTACACCTTCCTCGCTTTACCTCCGGAGAGAGGGAGCTCGTCTGCAATGATTTTATTTTCTATTCAATAAATATTTTCAAGGACCTTAAAGACCTTTTAAGGTATGTACTCACTTTGTACGCTCCAAATATTGTATTTTATTCGGTTATTCTCCCAGGGTAGGTACTACCAGGGTTGGTTCCAGGAACGTACCACCAACCCACGACCTACCCGTGTTCATGTCGTGTCTTGTCTTATGAGTGTTCTGCTACTGTTTGAGGGCCTCTGTCTCCCGTATTTCCTTCTCAGATATCAACGCTTTCTCGTAGAAAGCCAACAACCTTCTTTGCGGTCGAAGTCGCACCGTTTCCGTGATTTTTCTCCCTCTCTCTCTCTCTCTCTTTCAAATGGGTACTAAAAAATAGAAATAAATGCCAGGTATAAAATATGGATAAGGAAAGACGTGTACTTGGGGAAAGGGAGGAAAGGGAGAGTCACACCGGTAATTGTAGATTTAGTTAAAACTAGTGTTAACTGCCAACTATTCTGCACAGCGGGGGTAGCTCACCTCAGGTACCCGGTAACGAGAAACATTTACGAGTACACTTATTTTTATTTTTTTGCTATTTGCATTCATCATCCTGTTGAAAGTATTTCAAGTTCATAAAATTATTTTTATGCCGGCAAGGTGGGTGATTGATGGTACGTTTTGATGTTACATAAGAACATAATCGGAATTATTAAACGTTAATTAAGGCGAGTCATTAAACGGCCGAGGTGATCTCAAAGCCAAAACAGAAAAAAAAATATGCAAGTGGCACCCGTAGGAATTTCCTTGTGGAGATGGGAAGAAAAACCGGTACTCACCTGACGGTACTCGCCGGGTACCTAAGACCCTCGGTTTTTCTTCTCCTCACTTCGAACGACCCAGAAATATTTGTAAATTTGACCTTTTAACCCAGTGAGCTCCGGTCACCCGGTTGTGGATGCGCTCGAAATTGCATCATCCTATCATTGCCGATTACCAAACATCCTCTTCATGTGTACCTGAAAGAGAGAGAGAGAGAGATTGGTATGTCGAAGACCTTCGGGCCACATATCTCAGGTGGACTAAGAAAAAAAAAAGAACTTTATGGTTCACCCGGGGGCGAGACTTTGTGTCTTCTCACGAAAGGACGAGGACTACCCGACGTCTACCAGGGGATTAGAAAAAGTGACGTAATGAGACGTCGATTAGTGTGGAAATCGGGCAGGTACCTCTCCGGGTGATTGACAGTCCCGCAGTGAACTTCGTTGAGCAACCGAAACGGATTGAATCGGAGAACGACGAAACAGACGCCGGGCAACAGGAAGAAGTGAAAATTTGCAAAAATGTGGGACGCGTCGATTGGATGGAATGTGGGAAATGTAATTTCTGGTGGTAACCACAGGGTGGAACTCAAATTACAACACGAAGAAATAGAAGTAGATGAGGTCGTGGTGAAGCACAATGAACGAACGAGATTCCACAATCGTATAATTTTCTTCTGTTAATTAATCCCATGCACTCGATTCTTCCGGTTACGGCATCTATTAAACCTTAAAGAGTTATGCGTTTTCAGGTATTAAGGTTTTCAGGCTCACTCTAACATCTCCAGGGACCACGACAAAGAGTTTCACTTTCAGTTGACACGTTCACTTTCTGGTATTTATTTATGTACCAGCTTATATATTTATTTATGTATGCGGTAGATCTGGCAGCTACGAGAAAAAGAACGTCTCATCAGTCCAGGTGACTTCTTCAGGAGCCATCGCATCACCAGAACCTCACACCTTTCCATTTTTCATTGTAAATACCTGTACTAATATTTCCAGTATGGCTTCCTTTATTGGCTTCTCTCCTATATACAATTTCAAAAATAATTGTACTAATTAATTAAGTTCAGATAATTAAATCTGTGTGACGTCCTGTTGAACTAGCAGTCTACACCACAGTGAACAACCCTAAGTACTCGTACTATATAGAACGTAAAATCATGTGACAGACGTTTATGTATTAGGGAAGAAAAATCTCGGGTACACTCAAAAGTGATAAAAGATACATTTACTGATACCTGAGGTGGTTTTCAGCAATGTTTGTCGAATAGTGTGGCGTTGTGATATTCCGATCAATTTCGAACGAGACACATTCCTTTTCTGATCGAAGAAGGTCCAAGGCAGGTTCCCCCCGGGCAAGGAGGACGAGAAACGTCGTTAAAAGAAGCTTTCAGTCCCGTTCTCGTCCTCCACCACGACTAATTGGACAAATTTAAATAATTTTTTTTCGTGTCGAACATCCGTTTTTAGTCTGTCCACCGATCACATCCAGATCTCCTTCGTCGCCGAAGATTTCGTCGATCTTTTCCCTACGCGTCCATTGTCGGTCACTTGAGCGGAAGTTGTCCTTAATGGTTTTGTCCTTTGAATTCCCGGCTCGAGCACTCGTCTCGTTAGCCTTTGCCATCAGTTCACTTTCTATTCCTTCGGGCCTTCCCACCCATCTTCCGACCCGATTCCAGGTGAGTGCAGTGAGGTGAGTGCAGGTGTCCCACCGTCCGGTCCCGTCCTGGAGTCATCCGACTAAATCAACCTTGATTTCACAGTGGTCAATTTACTCAGGGGTTAAACGATCGATCAAACACCAATTTCTCTTATTCGTTTTTTATTAATGCATACATACATACATACATAACTATGTACACTTAAGTACTCATTTAATTGTGTTCCTTGGATTGTGGTCATCCTTGCGAGTTACTTGAGCGGCAAACGAAACTGAAAATGTACTTGTTTTGAAATCGACGCGAAATTCACGGCTCCGATTATTTATGTATTCATTGAAAATTTATTAATTCTATTAAATTGTTATTTGTTAATTGTACAGATGAGATGTCTCGTGGGAGACTCTTGGACGAAACTCTGGATGGTTTTTGCGGGTTTATACTTTTCCTGTTTTTACTTAATTTGTCAAAATCATTTATTTATTCAATGCAATATAATAATTATTAAATATTATTACAGTGTGCTAAACTGATTTATTTATGTGTCACATATATTTTATTGTTCCGGCTGAGCAGCCGGTAATTTTGTCTTCACCAGAATTTATGTGTCATTTTTATTTTTATTTAAATAAATTATTAACAGGGTTTAAATTTATTATCTATTTATTTGTTGCTCGTTGTTATCATTTTGATAAAACATTTTTCATGACGTCATTAATGTCCTTCTACTTTACGTTTCCAGTGTGAGGAAGTTTCGAGATTAATGTAGTTCACGTTGGATTACATAATTTGACTAGGCAATTGCACCGCTTACTTATGTAGTTATTTACAGGTGGTGGATGGTTACACTTTTGTAAATTTTTGTTCAAGCGAGTACCTCTAGGTGAGCGATTCTTGCAAAGGTAAAACGAAGTGTTTCAATCATTTATTAAAACTAAAGTGACTAAACACGTAGAATACATAAAATAAAATTAGGCACGTCGTTTAATAAACCTCATCAATTCTAATAAGTTCCACGTTTCCCTCCCCTCCTACTCGAAGTACCCCGCACGGGTACCCGACTCAGATTTTCTTCTTCTTTTTCGTAACGAGTCGTCGTGACATAACCCAGGCAGGCAAATGCACGGGGGTACCTCCCAGGGCACGGCCGTTCCCCACTGCCGAGTGTGACATTTCAAACACATCCAGGTACAACCCGCGTAGGTTCCCCCCACCAGGTGGTCTCTGTCTCTCCCCCACCCGACGGAGCATCTGACTCTCTGAGTGCGGCTCATCTTCCTCGGCCAGAAACTTTGCAGGTTCAGTGTTTGTTGTCTTGTTCGAGTGAGAAGGTTGTGAAAGTGAAATTTTTATATATCGGGATTTTTTTAAACGGATTATTTCTGGATTAACTCCTTTCTTTTTTTTCCAATCTGAGTAAGTTGACCGCCATGTTATGTTGATCCTAAAAAAAAAAAATTTAGTGGGATTTGAATTGCCTGGGAAGCAACCCCAAAAACGAACAGACCCCGCGACTCAACAAATCAACAATTTTATTTATTTATTTAAAATTCGGGAGTAATAAATCTCCTTCGGCAAGCATTCGATGTCAAACCTCAAGTAAATTCTATCACGTACTTATTTATTTATTTATTTATTTAAACTACATTGCATCTATTACCTATTAACCGTCAATAAATCAATAATTTTATTTATTCGAAGTTCGTGAGTAATAATTTCTTCTCTAGTTCAATACCCATGAATGCTACGTAATCCGTTACCTACCATCTGTCTATTATTTATTTATTCTATTATTTACTACTCATCTATTAATTAATAATTATCTATTAACGGCCTTCTTTATTTATCTGTTTAATAACAATCGCACATCCCAAATTTCTGACGGGTACCCAGAAATCTCGGCAGAAGAAACCGTCCGTTGCGCGGATTATTACGGTAATTATTTTATTTTCGTCCGAGTAATTAGATTTATTAATTATTATTTTCGTGGCGAATTTCGAGCAATTAATAATAATCATCAAAGAGTGGAATTTTGCGTAAATCCGTGGCGAATTCCCGGCGAGTACTAATTACCTACGGCGGCGGGGGGGGGGCGTCCGCGGGAGGTAATCAACGGGTACCCTCGTTAGTCAATTACTCAATTATTTATGTTTATTTATTACGGACGCCTTTGTGTTTTTCTTACGGTAATAAAATTTGCATATGAGACCGAAAACTCTCCCATTGTTCGTCGACTTCCTAGACGTAGACCCGGGAGCATCCGAGTTGTACGGGCGAGTTCCGGACGGCTACCCGGTTCGTTGTTCCGGTACTCTTCTCTCTCCAGCTCCCCGAAGAAGTAATAATTTGATGGTTCCTACTACTTGCGGTCGATTTCATACAATCGAAAGTCACAAAACAGACTCGGTTTTGCTCTAGTCCTAATTTTATTTGTTCTCTGTTATTTTCTGTCCAACTTCCGTCGTCGGTGTGTTGTTCTCCGCGCGATCATCCCTCAACTTCCCTAAAAAGGTTCCCGGCGGGTTCCGGGTACGACGTCTTTAACGTTAATTAACTGCATCTCTCCTACTCGCGCTCGCACTGCGGTCATTCTTGTCGTTGAGGTCGTAGGTGAGCGACGCAAAACTATTGTTACCGTGGAAAAAAGTTCAAAGTTCCTTACGCCTTTTCAGACCTTCCTTTGCCTGTGTGTCACCTGACCCGTGACTTTTCCTCTCGCGCCTACGTCCGACGTTTGACCTTTCCGCTTGGAATTTCCAAGTAAAACGAACTTCCACTGTGACCGGTGAACTGTGGTGAACGACCGCCACCAACCAGACGGTAGCACCCCCAGGGGGTGCTAACCCTCGTCCCAGGCCTAAGCATTAAAACTAATCTCCCGATAACGGTTATCGGTTTAATTAACAATCGTTTTCGATGGTGACGAGTGATGGGAGCCTTTCACCACCCCATCGCCACCTCACTCGGCTCTTTCGCGTTCGTCAAACTCAAGGATGTTCACATCACAACCAATAAAATCGGATCGAACCCTCACAATCTTTCCATTTCTCATAGTTATTAATTTTTTTTTATTTGCTTCTTGCTTAACAAAAACACGGCGGTGACCTCGACTCTTCTCCGACCGCAGGGAACTTGCGCGGACAAAGAAGAAGCGTTGAAAAGGTCCAGTGTAACTCCCTCCGGAAAAGTTTCCCACAAAAAAATAAAACGATTTGAACATGGCGATGGTCCGACAAAAAGAACCTTGCAAAATAACCCGAGCGAGGTCTTATGTATTTAAATTATATTAATTTATTCGGAATTCTCGAGCGAAGAAGAAGAAGAAGAACAACAACATTCTTGTACCGAAATATCTTGTGTATTGACTAGTTAATAGGGCGAATCAAACAAAACAAGTACCCAGCAAGTTATTTTATCGATTTATCTATTAATATTATTAACATAAATTATGTGACACATCCGCGGTCGTTCGTGGTCAGCTTATTGTACATATCATTAATACATTATGGAAATTTAATGAAGTGATCGAATCAAATCAAAGTATTTTATTTTATTAGCGACTTATTTATTAATAATTAAATAGCTGGGGAGAAAATTTGGTTCGTTTTACTTGTACGGGTTTATTTATTATTAAATTCCGGGGGTCGGAGACTTTTATCGCATTGAAATTAGCGCGTTTCGTTTGAATTTACATAATTAATTGTTTTGATAGTTTCGTCACGCGTACCGACCCTACACAAAGAGATTTTTTCTCTTCACACGCGGGCTCCGAAGGTTTCCCCGAGGAGATCTGACGACATGAAGACATCAGACCAGGTACGTGTGCTCCCGGGTCTACCTGTGTGACACCTACGGGTCCACCTGTCGAAATTAAATTCCCGACTCTGCGGATCGTTTGCTCGCTGATCGACCAATTGTTTTTTGACTTCTTCATCGGATGCCGTTCCGTGTTTTGTCACCCGTACCCGTACCTGTACCCGTACCCGTATCCTCTAAGCCCTGGGTCGTAAGGAAAACCGCATGAAACTCTCTTTTACGGGGTTTGACCCCCGAGAGAATCGTCTTGATCATCCGTAGAGATCTGATCAAACGTGAGAACCTGATCTTTATCGGCTGCGCAGGTATCTGCCAAATTGTACATTTCGCTGAGAGGATTGCACAAGGTTCTTCACTCGGATGAATCTATTAACTTTTAAGGTCGCTTCTTTTAATCAAAAATCAGGTTTCATGAAGTACAAATCTCACTTGGTGTTGTTTTAATATTTGGGAGGGGGGCGGGTCACCTGCGTACCTGTGACGTCACTCGAACCGATCTTCCGATCTGATCACTACGAGCGGAACACTTTGAGTGCACCGAACGATACGTTAAGTGTACTTTACATACGCTCGTCACTGAGATAAGTGAAATGACAAACATGTTTATGTACTACCATGCAATCACGCGTTATTTTTATTAATCTTACATATATTATTATTATTATGATTACGCAATAAAATTAATATATTGTATGGGAAAATGAAATTGAGCAACAAACGTGTGCATCAGTCGGGGTAAAAATATGTTCAGACTGAACGGCAGTAAATTGTGTAACACGAGTTAAACACCGTGGTGCATACATTATGTAATTAACGTTAATAACCTATGTATTTGAATTCGGAATGAGTCAAGCGATAATATTAATTATATTTCACGTGCAGTTTTTAATAGTTAACATTGGCGCTCATTTACGACATATTTGGCTCCGGGTACCACCGATTAATACATCCATACAGTTTAATAATAGTTGAAGGAACTTCATGCCGTGGTCTTCTCTCTCTCTCTGTCTGCACCTTTGACCAAGTGAGCAACTAGTTTTCCAGTGTTCTGACTGTTCGTCAGAGTAGCATCTCATCGAGTCTGGTTTTGTCGGGTGAAGACAGACGAATTACATCATCGCACCTTACATAAACATCTCAGTTCGCACCACCCCTCTCCGAATCAACCCTGTGGTGTAGTCTGAAGGGAGCAGTTTCGCTACTCCTGTCCTTTTCTCTCCTAGACAATTCTCAACGGTTTGATGACTCGGTCTCATTCGTTCCCACGCACTCCGTCTGATGAAATTTAAAGTGTTTCTATTTTGTTTTTTTAATTGCTTTCGTGCGTTGTGTTGTGGTCGCTCTGTTTTTTTTTTTTACTTTTTCTTCTGAGAGTCGAACGGAGGGAAAGAGAATTTGACGGTGTGGGAAAACGCGCGCGAGATTGATTCTTGAAGGTGCACCACCCGAACAAAAAAAAAATAATTCACACAGGGTTATGTGTGTGTGTTACAACAATGTTACAGTTGAAATGGTGTTATGGGAAACTGTTGCAACAACACAGGTGCACACACACACACACACACACACACACACCTGGTGCAGGAGAAACAATCGGAGGGCAAGTTGGCAGTTGACGTGGCGTAAGACAAAATTTCACACAGACACGGGGGACACGACATTTTCCGTATCGAACGTTGAAGGACTAACCTGGTGTCCGTGCGGTGAAATATGTTTTTACTGCTTTGGTGGTGCACGGTGCATTCAACGGTTCAAGCAAGTCAGGTGTTACTCAAACCTTTCCTGCACACGACACGGCAAATGAAGTTTCCATAGAGGCAACCCAAGAAATCCGAGACGGCGATGAAGTTACGAAATGACTTTTTGGTTGCATCGTGTTGAAATTAAAACCAACCAAAGTATTGTGTATTGTATTATTGTATATTGTCATTGTTTTGCGAAAAGCAATGTTATTTTTCAAAATAAGAATGTCAATAGTTCAACGGCGGGGCGGGTGGTAGGGGTCGTAGCGGTGGTGTAATTATTCCTCGAAAAGAATAGACTTTAAGGTGTAACTCTGAATCTCGAGTACTCGACTTTTTTAATATTAAAAGGAGAAACTCGTTTGCTCTACAGACTTAAAAACGCGTACGTCAAGACGTTTAATGTCTGAGGCCCTGGAATGAGGATGTGTACCTGCGTGTACCTGACCGTAGAAATCCTCCATTGTAACAAGTGACATAATAACAATTGAAATAAACGAGGTGTGTGACACGTGCACGGCCAGAGCGCAAGTGGTACAGGTAAATCACACAACTTCACATCGGCGTGTGGTCTTTGTCTCGTCAGAAGTAGGAAGAAACCGTGGAGTGCGCCTGGACACTCTGCTGACCCTACCCACTGCCCTGCCGGCTCCGTACCTCGTGCAAGGCTGATGGATCGGTGCCCGTTGGCCTGTTTGTCTTTTGCATCTCTCGTTTAGCAACCGTACGATTACGGCACGTCTCAAACTAATTACCTGTTTTCTACATCGGTGTACAATGAGTTTTAATAAAGTGTGAGTCCTTGTATGGTAACACAAGAAATGATGTTCCCTTTTCTGGCGTTCACGACCGCGTGCTTACGACTCAAATTAAAGACGAGAGCCTGCCTCGGGACTGGGTGTGTGTGCGTCTGTTGAGCAATCGAAGTCTTCTGTCGTCGGATTCTGTGATCTGAGAGGAGAAGACGAAGGCACAGGAACCGAGAGGTTCGATCACGAGGTGCGAACAACATCTGTGACGAGGAAGGAGCGTCACGATGATGAGAGTAGAAATTGTTTGGTGGTGCTTTGGGGAAAAGCGAAGTTGGCGAAGAAGAAAAATGTTGAGGTGCCGGATGGAGAAGAAGAAAGATGGAGTTGGTGCGTCTTGGGTTATGTAATTTCGGGTTTTCATTTTCATTTCATCGCCCGTGGCATGTTAACTCCCCGGTTTCTTTCATCTACTGGTCATGGTGTGCTGGATGACACACAATGAAAGAACAAAAAAAAATTCGCTTCCAGGCTGACGACCGTACAATTTGTTCTATTAGACTACAATAGTAGTACCGTCACCTGCTTAACCCTTCTTATTCTTCCGTGGTTACGTTACTTATTAGTCGTTTTAAATTGATCGGTTCCACTTCTCACACTTTCAGAACCTTTTAAGTTTCGTCTTATCGCGGCAGACACCCCGTGCTTCTCTCCGGCCTGACGTGACAAAAACATTCGTTGACGTCTACCTTGACCGAGGGTGCGCGAAGTGACGGATAATTAAAAAACAATTAACAGTTCAAAGAACATCGTGAAAGTTATCGAAATTACCAAAATCATTTCCTCTAATTGGCTCGATTTGATTTCTAATCAATCGAAATCGATTTAAATTTATCGGAGTGCTGAGAGCCCGCGTGCCAAATTCTTCGGCTACAGTTAACTACAAAATGTGGACACTGCACCGTGTGGTCGGTGCAAACGGTCCGTGTCCGGTCGGTTGCTCAGGTGAAAGCTTTTCTTTCTATCTCCCATCCCCGTGCAGGAAACGTTTAACTCATCAGACCTATCCTCCCTGCCCGGAGCTATTTACTAGGTGACGAAGTAGAAAATAGTGAAAAAGAAAAAAAAACCTTTCTTCTCTAGTTAGAGTCTTATCCGGCCATCTTTGCGGGAGAAATTAAATTTCCATTTAATTCGCAGTTCGACGCGAGGCTTTTTCAACTGTTTCCGGTCTCGGTTTAGTGTCACTTCCGGTCCTTTAAAATACCACCGGACTGAGAAAGAGATGAGCGGGTACGCGGAAAGATCGTCCGTGATCTGAGGCTGGGGGTGAGACATTGAAGATCGTCGTAATTCCGGCAGGCATGCGAGACCGAGTCGAACGCCGAGTTTGTTCAGTAAGGACATTCGACGGATTGCAGTGAGTGTTCTCGTTGCAAAACACCTTGGGAATGACAAAATTGTGCAATTGCACTTGAAATAATTCGGGTCTTGCCTCGTCACGAGAGAAGTCAACAGATCCGAGGTCTTCGCAGACAACTCCGGGAGGAGGACACAAAATGAATTCATCACACGCCTAGTTGCGACATCCGACCGCTCCATTTTCTGGTTGTACCGGTGAATCCGCCCGGGCAGATTGTGACACGTCGAATTGTCGAATTAGTCCGACCGTTTTGAACTCTTTTGAAGCGTGGAGTTGGAGAATGAGAAATACATAGAGATCTATCAATGGTACCTTCACCTATTTCACACATAGAAAATCATGAGAAATGGGTTTTTTGTGTGTGTGTGTGTGCGAAAGGTCGAACAAACGCAACCGGAGCAACCCGAGCAAAGTTAAAGACTCCTCGTGCAACTCAATAATTAAATTATTTATTTATTGATTTACGAGAAATTCATCTCCGGTCATTCTCGAATTACAATAAATTCAAGTCGAATTTGCTAAACTTTCGCCGAAGGCACGAAAAAGGAAAAGGTCGCAGGTTCGGTCGGCGATCGGTCAATTATTTATTGATCAATTATTGAGGGATCGATCTGCTCTCTCCTCGTGTTACGTTGCCATTGTCTGCCTTCTCCCTGCCCTCTCTGACCTGAAACCTGAAAGTTGCACTTTCTGGTCTCACGTGAATGTAAATTTTCCTTTCGTGTGACCACGAAATCGAACCCTCCCGGACGCCATCCCGACGGATTAACCTTCGATTCTGACACTTTTCCCTCACCGGCCCCCCCGAAAAAAAAGAAAAAGAGCCAACCCGGCGAACGTCAGACAAAAAAGTTCTCACGCACTCGAGGGTGAGTCAAAACCCTGAAATTTTTCCACGAAGAACTCGAACCTGACCCGTACCTGGCCGTTTCCGCAGGTTCGAACTTTCAACGAAAAGGTCGGCGTTGACAGGCGCTTTGTTTCCTGTTGTTGAATAAAAAACCAGTTTCACCCCGATCGTTACGAGATCGGAGCGATCAGGTTTTGGGATCGATTTCCGATTTGATGTTTGACCCTTTTGATCAATCGATTGTCTGTCGATTACCCAATCGAACCGAATTCTTTCGTAATTCTCATGAGACGACTACCGTCCGCCGTACTCCACCGTCTTGTCACCTTGGTCGAATTCCTTCCAGTGACACCCTCGACCTATCCGCCATTTTCTTCTTCTTCTTCTTCGTCCTCTCAAACGCCATAAAATTTCGGATTTCAAAACGGACGCGGACACCTCGAAGCTGTTGCACTTCTCACACCGGACAACCGTCCCGAATCGTCTCGAATCATTTATGTAATTACGTACATAATACATAATAAATAATTGAAAATTAGTCGGTTTCACGCTAATTGCGCCTGTTAGTCGACAGCCGCGTTGAGCAACGACAAGACCGAGGTGAAATGGCGTAAATTTTACCGCTTTTACTCGGTTTTATGGGATATTTTCAGACGAGGAGGACAAGTGCGAAATTTTGCCACCTGAAAGATGCGGCAGGGAGACTCGAACGTCACCTTGCGTAACGCGAATTTCGTGCTTCTCTGGGGAATGGGTTTAACGGCCGTGTTTGACGAGACACTCAAAGGTTTTGCACACACGAAAATGTAACGAACGAAATTACACATAAATTTGTGTGCACGTACACAGCCACAGTACACAGTAGACAGTCTAAACAGCCATCTTAAAATTTTGCTGTCGAAGGACTTTGTACTGTGGTATTTTACGTAACTTTTGTAACATACTTTAACGTTACTCATCTCGACGCGAGGATAATGTTGGGATGCCATTTTTGTTTTTTATTGTAATAATTTAGATTTTATTTGTCTAAGAGCGTGTTAATTGTACTTTTACTTTTCTGTATGAAATCGTGTAACGAGTTCCACGCTGGCAATACTTTCAGATTTTCACGGGCTTGTTGTGTCCGCGATTGTAGTTTGGTGTGTTCGCTACGATGTTTCGTATACAGGAAATTGTTTTGTTCGCGTAAACTTAATATTCAGACTCGTTTAAATTGATTTAATCTAAATGTAGACGTTTTCGTGTCTTTTCCCCTCTTACCTTCGGGTTATCAAATGTTAGCGGTTTTTGCGGTTTGGCAACTTCTTCTTCGTCTGAGAGATCGTGACGGTTGCCTCGACTCAAATCATCGGTATCTAACCTTTGAATTCCTTTGACTCCATCGCGGTTTCCATTTGCCTTAGTCAAATTCGTGTTAATTGTTGTTCGTCGAGTGTTTGCTTGTTTGTTCGTTCGCTTGTTCTTCCTCTTCCTCCCGGGCGGTTTTCACTCCTTTTCATCTCTCCTGCCTCCTTGAATTTTTTCTAAAGACTCTTTCTCACCTCTTTCGGTCGATCGAATTGCTCAACTATCTGGGACTGGGACCGCATGGCGATGCGAAACAATGGACGACGATTTGCTAATTAATTCTCATTAGTAAAACATTAATTCAGAAAAAAAAGAAATAAATAAATAAGTAGATAAATTAATAGACAAGTTGGGACGTTCCCACGAACGAGTCGACTTTCACACGATTGGGCAAAATTCCTTTTGTCGTTCTTCTTCTGCGGCTGAGGCGAGACTTACGCAAAGAGACCGTTACGAAAGACTCCAGTCTTTCTCCATTGTGTTCCTCCTTATGTTACAGTCTTCCTTCGGGTAGTACCCGGTTGGTACCCGATGGGGTAAGGTTCCAACATCCCTCACGGTTTTCGTCTGACGAAACACTCCCTGGAACAATTTCAAATGTTTTTGTAAAGTTTAATGACAGAGACTGACAAGGGGCAAATGGTTTCACTGGTTTCAATGTCTGTCGAATCATTACTTAAGTTACATGGGTTGGTCGGGATTAGTTTTTTGTTGGGGAGCTGGGGGTTGCCACAAACTACTTTGTCATCGGCACGCGTGGTGTGATGGTTCTGCCCCAGGACCTAGTGAAAACCAAGGTTCTAAGAATGTCGTCGAAAAAAGTAGAGGAAGAAGCAATCGGGCACTTTATCTGATGCCTTAAGTGAAAGTGTGCAACACTTAACACGTCCGAATATCACTTTAATTTTCATTTTAAGTTTTCTAACCGTCGACTCGATTTCGTTTCAGGTTGACTTTCGTCTTCTTCCCTCCCGTTCTCCAGCTGATTCTACGTCATGCACCTGAAAATTTTTGGTGAGTACCGTCCGACGTACCGATCCGCCGACATTTTTCCCATGACTGTTGCCCGCATAAAACTACGAGTTACATAAGAGCAATTAACTCCTGCCCGAACTCCCCCAAAGACTATCCATCGATGTAATCGTTGGCGAATCGAACAGTCAAATCAATCAATTCAACACGGATTGTAACGTCTTGGAATTTTGTTGCAAGAGAATTGCAGAAATTGATCATTTACTTACGCAAGAATCCGAAAAGATATAAATCTTACGATTTGAGAGCAATTTGAAAGGTTGCGCCCGTGTGAAAGTTGGTACAGGGGTGCGCAAGAAGAGGTAAGAACGGTACAATGAAAAAGGCAACTTTGGTTGACGGGAAGAAACTAGATAGGTAGGTAGGTACGCAGCACCGTCACCAAAAGGTGTAATGAAATTGTTTCTTTCGATGTTGGTCCTCATCTTCGCGGCATGACGAAATACAATTTGTGTTTTAAAAGTCTTAACTTTGTAAGTGAGACACACCTTCTTAATTAAAACTTTCAAATGTGGCCACTTGAAAACACTCGAACGGGGTGGGATGGCGTTGGACGGACACGACATCGACCGGCCACGGGGTCGACATTACGCCTCTGACCTTTATCACCTCCCATTATCTAACTTGTACCTTGCAAGTACTCCTGCCCACCGAGAATGGAGGTTAGTGGAACATCGGGTTTGAACATCCAATGTGCAATTAGGAATTAAACACCGATTCCAGTAATTAGAGGTACTCTTTCGTCTTACTTACTTCTTGGAATTGATTTCAGTCGTGCTGATGGCCACGGCTTTGGCCAGTGCCCAAAGGAGATACTACAGTCTCGAGGATATGCCCGAGACCAATTTCGACTGTCGTGACAAGATCCTCGGAGGATACTACGCCGACCCAGAAGCCAATTGTCAGATGTTTCACGTCTGCGTGAAGATCCCTGGCCAAGGAGTAAGTTACGTGTGATCAGCATCCTACAGGTTCACGACAGATGAGCTGTATACTTAAATTGTTTGCTGCAGGTGCAAGACTTTAGATTTTTGTGTCCAAACGAAACGGCCTTCGATCAAGAGAACCAAATTTGTGCGGATTCTGGGGACATCGACTGTGAAGCTTCTGGTCTTTATCTGGAGAACTTTGACCTCTACAGACTTGGAAGCGCCCAAGCCAAGAGGCCGGTCTCCACGGTAGGCAATGGAAAGGGTGCTGTTCTTCCTCTTGGTCCCTCAACGAAATCTCCAATCCTAACCAACAACGTCTACGAGGACGATGACTTTTACCTTCAAAGAAGCGAATCCGGAGACAGGAGACTTCACTCGAAAGACCTTCTCAGGTGAGTTAATTGGTTCTTAGATGAGAAGCAACAGGTCTACTGCTGATGACTGACGTTTCTGACCCGGAAAACTAATTCGGTTCTTACAGAGGCAGTTCTTCTTCCAACTTCTTTAACAACCGTAACAAAGGAAAGGATTTAGAAGAAGACGATGAAGACACTCAACCAAAGAGACCAGAGAACAACGGCGGCAACAACAACAACAACCAATTCAGGCCAAGGCCAAACTCTCAATTGAGACCCAAAACCCAATATCAATCTCAATTTAGAAAAGCAGAGCAACAAAACCCAACTGTGCAAACCACAACCCAACAACCGGCGGTTGGAAACCAAAACCAATTGAATGACAAGAAAAGAACAAAAATTGCTGTCAGAAAGTTGACCAGAAAGAGGCCTGAGGATGAAGTTGACAACAGAAGCACCCAACAACCACAAGAGCCACAAACAGGATTTTCACCTTTCTCCACTCAAGTAACCCAGAAATTTGGAGTCAGTGACACTAGATACAGTACCATCAAGCGTCCAACTACAACACCAGCTACCTTTGCAGCTAACGGTGAGACTTCATTCAAGCAACAGACCCAACAAGGACAACAGCAACAGCAACAACAACAAAACGGCCAAAACGCCTTCGGTAACACGCAAATCAGACAGAACAATTTTGGAGCTTCTAACACTTTGCAACAACAGCAGCAACAACAAAACGCTCAATCCTCTTTTGGCAACACCCAAAACAGGCAAACTAGTTTTGGAGCTACCAGCACTCAACAACAGCAACAGCAAAACGGGCAAAACTCATTTCTAAGCACCCAAAACAGACAAAGCAATTTCGGAGCTTCTAACAACCAGCAACAGCAACAAAATGCCCAGTCCTCTTTTGGAAACGTTAACAGCCAAAACAGACAGATCAATTTTGGATCTTCCAACACTCAACAACAACAATTCCAAAATAGTCAGACCAACGGAAATGTTAACGCTCAACAAAACAGACAGGGTAACGTAGCCACAGGAAACTTCCAACAACAACAACAACAACAACAGCAACAACAAACCCAAAGTAGATTCCAAAACTTTAAACGCACAGAGCAAACCACTCCAGCCTTCTTTGAACCGAGCCCAACCGCTGGTGCTGTGTCAAAATCTTCTGAAGCCAACACAGACACAACAGCATTCAGTTTGTTGAGAAACCCAATTGTCGCTGCTGGCCCTGGTTACAATGCAAACTTAAACAGACAAACTACCAACTTTCAACAAGGCAGACAGTCAACGGCCAACTTTGCAAGTCCAACTCCCGCTGGAGTTACACAAACTCAACAGCAACAACAAAACAGACAAAGTAACACGGAAACTTTCAACTATAGTCAACAACAGCAGCAGAACAGACAAGCTGGAGCAAACGTTGCAGCTGGCTTCTCTCAACAAAGACAAAGCGGTGCTTTCCAACAGCAACAAACCAACGGCGGAACCTTCCAACAAACCCGTCAACAGACTCAACAAACAGCGACAAGCGGTGCTGGATTCCAACAGCAGAACCGACAACAAACGACCGTAACCACTGGAAATTTCCAACAGCAAAACAAACAAGAAGTCAACACTGGTAGCTTTCAACAACAGGGAAGAGTTCAACAAACACAAACAACCGCAGGAGCTACCCAACAGACACAAGGTCGTCAACAACAAAACCAAGCCAATAATGGAAACTTCCAGCAAGGAAGACAGCAAACCCAGTCTACGTCTGGAGCATTCCAGGGTAGGCAACAAACTCAAGTCAACACCAACGGCAACTTCCAAGTGAACCGCCAAGGCGCTTCCAACGGTCAAACGAGAAGTCAAGCTGCCCAACAAACATTTAACAATTTCCAACAAAATTTCAACTCCCAGCAAGGGTTCAATGGCCAACAGACCTACAACAGTCAACAAAGCGCTCAGGTTAGCTCGGGCTCAGCCAACGGTCAGAGCAGACAAAGCAACGCCGGAGCCACCAACTTCCAGCAACAAAGCCAAAACTCTCAGAGCAACTTCAGAAACGGAAACACTCAACAGCAATTCCAACAGCAACAGAACAAACAGAGCAGCTTTGGAACAACCAATTTCCAACAACAACAGCAACCACAACAGACCTTCAACACGCAAGTGAACCGACAGAGCCAGCGTCAAACCTTCAGAACATACGAAGAATTCGACGACGGTGACAACCAAGAATTTCTAAAAACGGCGCCGAGCAACAACTTCCGTCCGAGCGACCTCAACTCCTTCACCAACACCTACAAATCGGAGGAAAAAGTCAACACGACGAGATCGGGTGAAGTGTCGACGACCAAATACATCACACCGACCATCGTGACCACAGCCAGAACCACCCCAGCCTACGACACTCCACCACAACCCCGACAGAACTTCTTCTCCGGACAGTCGTCCACCGGTCAACCCTCCGGCTTCTACAACCCGACAGTGTCGACGACCCAGCGCGCCGTGTCCGGAGTGAGCGCCACGAGTCCGGCACCCTCCTCGAAGCTGCCCCAGAGGATCTACCCGTCGCCGACCCCGGCCAAGGCTGCAGAGGCTGCGAAGGACACCGCCTACGACTACGCTTACTACGACGATTCCTCCGCCACCTTCCCGGACTACGGAGGTTTCGACCACCTCGGAGACTCCGATTTCAGCAGGACAATCCAGAGGACAAAGTCTAGGCTAATTTAAGTTGGAAGTAAAAACAAAAAAATTTAAAAGCGAATTTGTTCAAAGTAGGAGACGACAATAATCAAAATTATTTATTAGTTATCGAATCGAATGCTCAACTTCGAGAGGACCGTCCCAAATCATTTCCGATCGATCAGATCCGAGCGCATCTCCTTCCGGTCTGTCCAAATTCCTTCGGCCAACGCAAAGTCAAATTGTTCGTCTGCCTCGACTCCCAACGACTAAATCGCGTTATTCGAATCAAATCATTAAGACGTTCTTTTAAACGTGAGAAGGACAAGGAGGAACCGGAAACGACACTTCTTCGATTATTTTATTATTAATTTTCCTTTTTTTTCTTTTGGTTAGAACAACGCGATTTGGTGACGTTGGTCACACAACGAAGAGGAGGAAAGTCCTCCCTCGGTGGACGGTGGCAACTCGCAGGACGTTTTTCTTTGCAATTTCCGTTACCACCGAGTTACCGACACAGGAAGTTACCGAAGTTAAACCTTCGCGAGTGTTTATTATCGCCATTTTTTTTTAATTTACTTAGGTTCCAAGAGAAGTTCTTTTATAAATAAAATTTATTATAAAAATTATAATCCGTCGTTGTTTTTTTTTTATTTCCTCTGAGAGAACAGGGAGAACCGGAGAGTTTCAACGGGTACCGAGGAGGGAGAAAATAACAGACTTGAGTGATTCCAAAAAAAAAAAATTATAATATTATATTAAACTCACAGAATGAGTTGCCCATTCTTACAATTCATCACCGGTCATAATTTGTCACAGTTTTCAAAATAAAACACAATTATTCTCATTCTCAATGTTCTTCCTCTACTTCACAATACAAGACTCGAAACTTAACCGCGCGTTCGGTTTAATCCTAGACATACACCCGGACACATAAAAAAAAAAACAAAGCAATTGCTAGACCTCCTTCCTACCTTTAAAAAAATATTATTTTTCGAGTACGTGAAGGCGTAACGAGACAAAAAAAAACAAGGAAAGTGTTAACTTTCTGTCTACCACTTAAGAGTCTCATCCCACGGGAAGGTTCCGAGCACACGACCACTCCTTTCCCCGACGGTACAAAGTTCATTTGAACTTTCCAAAAAATAAAAATAATTCCACATTCTCTCTCTCTATCTATCGTATACGAATTTCGACTTGCACCACGCACTCACGCAAGATGACTAGAAACCTGCCCGGACACACCTGACTCTGCTCCGAGGCCCTCCAAGGGAGGTGACGACGAAAAAAACCGAACGAAATCAATAATAACCTTAAAGCTCGATCGAATCAATTTGGCATTTCTGTTATTCTGTCTATCGCCTCTCTCGCAAGAGAAACGAGGAAATAAAAGCGAATAAAATTCCTAGAAAATCAAAGTAAAAAAAAAAAAGAAAAGAAATGAAAAACAGCAACAAAAATAGACGAATTTCCCACACGGCCGTGTGAGCCTGGAGGAATGCCATTTTACGATTTCATTACACAAAAAAAGTAATAATAATAATAATATATAAGATAATACGATCAGTGGTCGCTGGGAATAACATATTGTAAGGAGTAACATGTAAGATCGCTCCCGGATCGGACGCGGAGATCATCTCTGAACGAGAACCCGACGAATTCAAAAATTGCTCGTAAATAATACAAATAATAATGGTTGTGTGTGTGTTTGAATGATTAATAATATAAATAAGTCAAGTAAGCGTCTCGTCGGCAGGAGAGTTTAAGACGAGTTTCCGTTTTCCGTTGTCGGGTGTCTCTTGTAGAGCGACTGGAGAGGAACGTGAAGAAGTTCGATCAACTGGGGAAAGTACGGCTCTGCAAAGCAAAAACTCATTTAATCATCTCGGGCGAATGGGACAGGGAATGGGAAGTACTCGAGGGTTTACCAGTTTCGGCAGTGATCCAACCGTGTCGTATTAAAAAATCTAAAACAACGGGAGCTCCTGTGATCTTAAAGTCAGAGCTTGTGATCCGATGAAGTGCGTATTCGGCTGGCAAAAGCTCGAATTCTTCAACCTCACCGTCGTTGTTGGTCGGAGCAAAATCGTTCGGCAGCTCCAAATCGAAGACGAATTCCGTGTTGGGGAAAAGACCTCGTTCGGACTCGAAGTAGAACCTGCGACAGGAGCAAAACAAGACTACAGCAAACTGCCCTGAAAACGGTGGGAAATGGGTGTATGTGTGCGTGGAACAGCGGGGTAGGAAACCTACGAAACAGATCCGGCGGCTTTTAAATTGTTCAGAAGGTTTCTAGGTATGGACGCCTCTTCGTATGCTTCCTTGATGGCCGTTTCGGTGATTCCAAATCCAACAGAGAGACCTCCGCTCACCTGAAAGTAAATCAAATGACAAACATAAGATTGAGTCATTCAGGAGTGGAACGTTTGTTTAGGTGTATTGTTCTCATTCTTGCCATGTTGTCCCATTTGCCTGGCCACGTTTGCTTTGTCTTTGCTCTCTTCTGAAGCCACAGACAGAGACCCTTGTCTGGGTGTCTCACATAACCATTTATGTCAACTCCATATTTTCGAATTCCAAACAGGCACATGGCTGATCTGTCCATCTTCATCAGTGGAATATCTGAGTATGTCTCTCTCACTTCGTAACACTGCAAAGAAAACATTCACAAACATGTAGATGTGAACAACCTGGGAGAACAACAATCGCCTCACAGTCAAAAGAGTTTTATTGATTGTTTGTCAGTGAGTCACACATTCAGAACAGCAGGGAAGAAAGAAGAATACATTGTGTTTTGAATGATTTTCTCATGTGTGAAATCACATTGCTCAACATCTTGTTTTCTTGTGACTTATTTAAATAATTGAAGTTCCAATTCAAGTGCAAGATCCAAATCAGATGACAAGATTTTTATTTTGGATAATAAACCTAAGAGAAGTTCTGATAATTAATTCTAATTATTCTGTTTTCTTTGCCACTGTCTTGCAATTACTTCTCATTGCATCGATCCTTAAGAGAATTGGAGAAAAACATGGTAAACATGATAGAGTTACAAAAAGTAGTGCACAATGTGAAACTTATTCTGGATTAATGACAGTAGCAAAGGACAGGAGGTGTCATTCACTGTAAATTCCACATCAGATGCCCAGTGCTCTGTTAATAAAATAAAAACAAATCACAAAACACCAACCTCATCTCTCCATCCCTTCAGGGTGGAGAAAACATTTTTCTCCTTGCATTCCTTCAATACTTTTTCCACTCTCAACGATCTCTCGTTGTAGTCCCTGAACGCCGGATTCAGTTCAATACAATCAGGTTGATTGAGAAAGACCTCTGTGTAGCTGAGCAAAACTTTCAATATGTCTGGTCTTATGAGACCGACCTGGTGTCCTTCCACAATAAAAGGCTTGCAATCGTTTTTCTGGAGGCCTGGAAAAAGTGAAACAAACAATGCAAAATCAGCAGGCAAAATCCAATTTGAGGATCGGACATTTTACGTTGCTTCTGGCGTAGCGAACAGCCCTCCTAAACTCCACCACGAACAGTTGATTAGTCAGAACCGAGATAGTGGTAAAACCTGAGAAATTTCTTTCAAAAAAAACCATGAGATTCGTCGAGTTATGGCCCAAGCTTGCCAGTCTGGGTAATAACCCAAACAATCGGACGATAAGTGGTCGTTCCTTTAATTAGGGAAATATATTCCTGAAACGGTCGAATCTTAGAAACTCTAAGGCACGGTTCGTTAAGAAGTTGTTTCTGAGTGTCAGTTGACGATGACAACAAAGCCGAAAAGTGACAAAAATTCAGTTTACTGATGAGAAAGAAGGAACAAGGGCAAACGACTGACAAACGTCCGGTCGACTTACCTTTCAAGTAAAAACAGTTGAATTTTTTCGCTAGGTCTAAAAGATTCGGCAATTTGTGTTTAACGGAATCCATCGCCGAAACGAAGGTGAACTCAATTTCTATTAAAATTACAACAATTGTAAATATCTACAAAAAGTATCGAATATCTACAAAAAAGACGGAGCAACTGGGCGAATTTCGAGTCTCGAACGAGATATCGAACGAGATTCCATTGGGACGTACCCGAACCCACGTGAACTCCGTTTGAAATTTCAAAATAAACGTGCTCGGTTCGTAGCCCTGCGTCCTCGTCCGTCTTTCTTTCTTTTTTATTTTTACTTTTTTTAGAATAATGAAAAAGAAAGGAACTTTGAAAAGGAAGTTTACCGAGACGGAGGAACCAGTCGAGGAAGAACTGCCTCCGACAACCAGACGTTCGGATGAACCCGTCAAGAAAAAGGTAATTTGTACTATACATAACCTAAAATTATCCCTATTTTTCCCTTCTAATTAAAAACAGCAGTACACCTTTTCGTCCAATAGTCGCCTTAATATTAACAAATAATCACTAAATAGATTTCACATAAAAAAAACTGTACGAGAAAATTTAACTTAAAAATAATATTTATATTTTACCGAAGTATAGCTCGTACTTGTTCATCGGGTGGTAAATTATTCTGTGCGGTACATGAGCTATTTTGGGGTACTTACTAAGAAAGATGGTGAATCACAATTTGTTTCCTTTAATTCCAGGTGAAATGGATAAATAAACAAAGGGTTCTTGTGCTTGCACTCAGAGGTGGCACACACTTACACAGACATTTGATGGAAGACATCAGAACACTTCTGCCTCATGCCAAAAAGGACAATAAAGTGGAAAAGACTAACAATCTGGGAGTTTTAAATGAAATAGCCGAAAGTAAAAACTGTAATAAATCAGTTCTGTTTGAGACTAGACGAAAGAATGATTTATACATATGGATGTCAAATCATGAAGGAGGACCATCAGCCAAATTTGGAGTTGAAAGCAGTCAGTAGTCGGTTCTCTTCTTTAAGAGGGAACATAGCAAGCAGAGCAAACTACATCTATTTATTTAATTTTCAGTTTATACAATGAAGGAACTGAAGCTGACAGGCAACTGTTTGAAGGGTTCAAGGCCTCTGCTCACATTTGATGAGACTTTCACGAAGGAGCCACACTACCAGCTCCTGAAAGAACTCTTTGTTCAAATCTTTTCAACACCAAATCACCACCCAAAGAGTCAACCGTTCATAGACCATGTTTTAACATTCTCTGTTGTAGACAATAAAATCTGGTTTAGAAACTATCAGATTCTATCAGAAGATGGAGCTTTGGCAGAAATAGGCAAGACCAACACCTCCTGTGACACCTCCTTGTGCATCTTTTCTTTGCCAGGTTTATTCACTTTAAAAATTTTTACTCTTCAGGTCCTCGATTCGTTTTAAATCCAGTAAAGATATTCTCAGGAAGCTATGGGGGTGAAGTTTTATGGGACAATCCAAATTATATATCAACCACAATGGTAATTTTTGCAAAGCATTTTCATCACATTACTCTTGTTCCCTATTTATTAGATGGGAAAAAAGTTAGTGGAATCCCAGTGTTAATTGACATCGTTTTACCTTTTCAGTTCCGCCGATTACTCAACAAGAAGAAGGGAAATCGTTATCTGGAGCGAAAGGAGCAGAAGGAACATTTCGAAGAAACGCGACCCGAGAAAAGCTACGAGCTGAATCCGACCCTGGAGATATTCAGAGGAAATCCGTTGGAAAAAGCAACGGAAATAATTGAGGGAAAAACGGAAACGTCCGAGGAAAAGGAAACGGAAAAAAGAAAGCCCAAGAAATTGAAAAAGAATAAGGGAAAGATGACGAAAAAGAAGTTGAAAATGAAAAAGACTAAGACGAAACGAAAAGACGGAAAGAAGTTGAAATTGAAGAACCTGCAGAAGAAAGTTAAAGGTTTTAAAGTCAAAGGCAGGCGGTAGACAGTCGTCCGTCCGAAATAAATTGATTTATTGATTACGTCCGTTCCTTTCGAATCAACAGCGTTCGGGGGCGTTCGATTTTGACCGCCTCCACACTACAAATGCATTTACATTGTTTCTGCGACGTGAAATGTGACTGTTCAAGCGTTTTCAAGCCGAATTTATTTTTGACGGCTCCTTCGGCTCGACATTCAAACTGTTTTAATCGTGTCTTTGATGAGACTCAACAACTACAATGGGGAATAATATAGGATATCTGAAAATTTCCATAAAACAATTCCACTTTCTCTACACCTCAAACCTGAAGGATTTTCCCTTTCCAACTTTGAGTGAGGTCAGGTTCACACACTCGCGGAGAGGAGCCAGACCTCCTCTGTTCCCGGGGGTCTCAAATACGACCAAGTCGTGATGGAGAGAACTCGCCTTAGCGAAAAATTTACAACCGAACTGATTTTGTAAAAATTTTATAAAACATTTTGTTCAGAGAGAGAGAAAAAAAAGACATTATTAATCAAACAGGTGTGTGAAAATGGCAGTGTTCGTCGACCGTTTGTCCCGTCGACATTTCCCCCCAAAACAAAAAAACGGCTGCTCGGGAAAAAGTATAAAAAGGTGCGGCGACGACGACGACGATGACGACGACGACAACAAAAAAAAATATAAAGAAAAAATAATAAAAACTCAATAAATTTAATTGAAATTGAACCGGTACGAATCAATAATAAATTAATACTAATTATGTAAAGGCAAAAAAACGAACTCGGGGAGAACGCGACACGCTGCGAACGTCCCAAATCATTTCTTTCTTTCTCTCACGGAAACAAAAACGAAATTTCACCACGTTTTATTAAATTTTTTCTTCTAAAAACTAATTAATAAAAAAAAAAGAATTGAAATTATTTCTTATCAAACAGTGGTAATTTCGACTTGACAGCTCCCTCACATATCATGAGCCTTGCGGCGAGAGGCCTCGTCACGTTCCTCTCGTTGGCCGTACCTGAAACGCCGCTTTTGCTGCTCAGAGTCGGATTGATGCCCGGCACCTGAAGAGTCCCTCTCTCGAGGCTTTTCCTCAGCAATTCGATCTTTGATTTTCTGATGGCGTCGCTGATCGACGCCGAACAGCCACCCTCGAACTTCCTGCACAGGTCGTGATGATATGGTGTCTCGGCCGCGTTCTGGGGACCGAATTTCTTCCCAGGCGCCTTCGAAGACGATGACTTGTCCTCTTCTCCGTCGGGCTCCGGTGAGTCCTGCCGCGTCCAGCTCCGTCCCTTCTGCGTCAGTCCCATCCCGGACTTTTTGAATTTTCCTTCGAGTCCGTCCCATTTTATTTTGCCGTCTTCGGCAGCCTCGTCGGACACCTTCGAAGGATCGAACCTTTCTATGTTCCTCTGGAATTCCACGTTGGATATGTTTCCCCGGCAGGTTCGACCCGAGCAAAACGAGTCGTTTCGGACACCGTTCACCGTGCCGAACATACCGTTCGTTTGCTTTCGTTCGAAATACTCGACGATTTTGCTGATCTGATGCGACTGGTAACGACTTTGGTTTCGATCGTCCAATTCCCCCAGGCTCGACACGTCCTCCGAGGAATCCGTGTAAATCGAGGAGGATGGCCTCTTCGTCGGGAACAGGTGATGGGCGAATCTGGATGGAAGATCGTCCACGTCATTAAAATCTCCAGAACCTGAAATTTACAAGAAAGCCAATGAGAGCCAAAGGAAAGAGTAAGACGAACAGCAAAACTACGACACATAACGCACGCATCATATGGCAGATCATGTCATCCAAATTGTTAAACAAATAAAACAGAGTAACAGTTAGAGGGACGAGAAGAATGATGTCTTGACTGAAATCATTCGGAAACGGTGGTCTCATCAGAAGCAGGAAGCACATCGTAGGACAAAAGCCGAAAACGAACGACAACAACAGAAAAGGCGACATTTAGAAATACAAACCGAAGAAAGGTAAAACATGGGGGTTGGGGTTGTGAGGAATGGCAAAACATGCACATCCCTCTGCCTCATCAATACGCGACAGACACGACAAAATCATAACAAACAGCTAGAGGATCTTCCTGAAACAACAAAGACACGACACAAAGTGACGCCTCAGTTAAAGACAGTTCCTCCACCTTCAGTTTTTTCACATTTTCCTTCGGGTATCACCGATTTTATCGATGCGGTGCCTACCTGAGCGTAAGCTGGAGACAGTTGTCGTGGAGAGCGAATCATCTAGAAGGAACAAGGAACTGGCTGCTGAGGAACTGCTGAGTGTCGCTGAGGAATTATCCAAATGTTTTTGCCTGGACGACGGAAGGACGTATTCGCAGGACGACAGCACTTCATTTCCTGTTAATTAAGACGAAGAGAAAGTAAGGAAAATGCCCAACCTCCAGCAGAACCTCCTCGGGGAGACACAAGTGCCAAACTTGTACCTGAGGTGCCGTAGTCCTCTCCAACACAGCTGAAGAAGCCACTTTCGCATGAACCACGCCTCCTGAGTTGGACGCTTGACGCCATGAGGAAGGCTTCATCTGCAGTTGTTTCCAGCAGGTTGCTCGAGCTGGTTGAAATCCTACTGGTCAAGAGCGAGCCCAAGTCGCTACTTTCGATACCTCGAACTTTCTTCTCCGATTTCGATGCCGAACTGCACTGCTCTTTGACGTTCTCCTGGAAGAGGAATTTTTCTGGAAGGCTTTTGGAAGATCGGCAACACTCCCGATTCGATTGCTTCTCTCTTTCGCAGTCTTCTGCGTCAGTCTTGAGGGTACCGCTCGAATCGGTCAATGCCTTTCTGCTATCGGCTGATTCATTATCGTCTATGAGGGGCACCGTTCGCGATTTCGTGAGTTTCTTTGGCATTCCTACGGCAACCGACAAACACGGCAGTTGCTTCACTTCTTGAGCTAAGAAGTTGAACTTCCTTTGGAAAGGCGGCGAATTCGGCAAGGATGTCGATGATTTCGGGGAAAACCGCAGACGACGTCCCTGCCAATCGCCTGACGTTGGTCTTCCTGTCGGGGAGGACGCCGGTTCCGCGGAAGACTTCTGGCAGCAGCAACGCGACACTCCCTTTGGACTAGAACTACTTAACTCCGAATACTGATTCTGAACGCCTGTTACTGTTGACGCCAACGCGTCCGACCCAGCGAATACTCTTTTTCCACTACCAGCGACCTTCTCCCATTTACAATCACAGCCTTCTTTGCAGCAGCAACCACAACAACCCGTATCTTTCTTTGCTTTGCCGTCGAAGCCGCTTCCGGTCACGGGACTGGACGGAGGAGTTATTCCGTAGAACGGAGACGGAAGCTCGAAACAGGATGAAAATAAATCACTGTGGAGGTAGAACGTTGGACTCTCTAGCGTCGCAGCCTGTGAGTCCTTCGACGTGTTTACCATCTGGGACGCGACGATTTTCTTCGCGCCACGGAACTGCACCAAAGTGAGAAAAGGATTGGAACGACTTCCCTTTTCGCCGGAAACCCTGGAAACGAAAGCAACATGTCATGTCATCACTTGTCCAAGGGCAATTTCGAAATTTGTTGAATAAAAGCGAAAACCCCACCTGGGCTTGTAATGGGGGTCCACCTGGCACATGCTTTCACCGATGAACATCGGATTGGCGAGAATTTGCGAGCCGGCCACCTGTTTGGGGGTCGTCATGTAGTGACACCGGGCTTTGTCGCTGGGTGCTGTATGCTTCGGGAAAACAATGTTGGCCACATCTTCGGACAAACTGCGTCTGTGATGCACTGTTTTAAAAAGAAGAAACACCAATTTATTGAAGAGTAATTGAGAACCAGCGAGGAGCAGGTGGTCTTTTCACGGGAAACCATTCAAGGTATGTCTACGGTGGACTCACATCGTTCGACGGGGCATTTCAGGGCAGCTTACAGCGCCACTTTGCTACCATTCAGATAGGTGGGGAACACTCGGGTTAGATGGAAGGCAATCAACTTCGGAAATTTTTTTGTCAAGCGTATTAAAAAAATAATTAATTAAGCCAAATATATAAAGAACAATGACTTTTCCCAATGGGCTAAAGGGGGCAGGGGTAGATGATTCTCCCGGGCATTAGCAGGTAGCTATCGTAGCACTTTGGGAACAGGGCCGCGGCTACATTCGTAGCACCTTTCGATTTGCTCGTTTGCCTTTCTTCTCTGCGAAACGTTTCGTGAGTGCTGACCTAGAAAAACCGAAAGAAAATCGGAGAAATTTGATTTGGGACGACAGCAGAGTCTCTTACGTTTCCTACGATGAGACACGTCTTTTGATGACGAGTTGCTATTGCTTATGACCTCTTCGCTCCTCGTTGTTATTCCACCTTTATCTGTCACGTCGATTAAATTGTTCAGAGATCCGCCTGGGACTAATTTGATTTCTTCCTCCGCTTCCTTCTTGAGCAGTTCTTCGTATTCTGGAATCAGCTTCTCGAGCGTTTTGACGATTTCGGTAAACGACGGCCGACTCTTGGGTTCGAACTGTAACGGTAGTTCCTCTGGTTAACCAATCGATCTATCAACCGACCCCACGCTTTCGGTATTCGGTAACCAAACAACCAAGGAACTCACGGTTGAGCAGGAAAATGCTAATTTGAGAAAGTGTGGGGGACAAGGACCGCACAATTCGGAGAAAGCCAAATAGTCGAGCCCAAAATTGTCCGTTCGGGGCAGTACGTCCGGATCTGCTTCTATCCTGGCTATCATTTCACACAGGACGATTCCGTAAGAGAAGATGTCCGACTTTTCGTTGTACCACTGACCCTTGAGGCACTCGGGAGACATCCAGTAGGCAGACCCAACAGTTGGTAATCTGTATTTACATCTGGAACAAGAAAAGTTAATTGGTTAGAATTCTTCCCATTTGCTTATTATTTCTGGTTCGGTCGGTACTAAAATTTGTACCCGAAAATGTGACTGATTAAGGCAAGTGCTCCTCGACTACCGAGAAACAGAAGCATTCAATTGCCATGTTTTTATTGTTTTCGAGTTCACAATGGCTGCGAGGTAGGCCAACTACCCGTTCGAAAAGACGCAGGAACAATCCTCTCACCGACGAACATACAACAAACCTTGACTACAAGTATTCAACTAATTAATTCCAAGTCATTCCTCATAAACTAAGAATTACGTGCATTCGAATTGTGTTTTCATTACTCGGAACATTTAAATTACCATTATCGCGTTGATGTTACTTTTGAGCTTCGCCGAATTACTCGGGCAACCCGAGAGTGAGAGAAAACGTTTTGGGTACGGCTCAACGAACGGAATCTTTTCAATAGTCCACCTTGTAATCTGACCACCTGCGACCGGTCGAATCTACCGGAGTGACAGGAACCGTAACCGAACGGACATCCGCCACAACTAATTTGATTAATTAATTTCGAATTTAATGTATTCGGTCTCGGAATGAAACGTAAAATTGCTCAATCGGTAATTAGTACTACTCGAAGAAGAGTATTTTATGCTGCGTTGAAGCAGGTGAAACTCTCACCGGTAATTTCACCACCATCACCATCCCTTCACACGGTACTCGGACTGGTACTTACTTCGGATCGGGTATCTTGGCGGCGAGCCCGAAATCTCCAACGACCGCCATCATGCTGCCGCTATCAGACTTTTTTATTAGAACATTTTTGGACGTTAAATCTCTGTGGAAGACTCCTTTACCATGCAGGTACTCCATTCCCCGGGCGATGTCCAACGCCAGCTGCTGCCTCGTCAGGTAGGGTAACTCGATGTTCCGCGACTGAATCAACTGCTCCAGGCTTCCGCCGTTTATGTACTGCACCAATCGATATCCGATCAATTAAGAAGAGTTCGACTGTTTTCCAATGACACTTTGACAAAATACTCACCTCCGTTAAAGCGTGGAGTTGTCCCTCGTGAACGCAAACCCCCCGGAAACTGAAATGAAAAATAAGAGTAGAAACAGCACCAGGCGGGAAGTGGTCGTTTCCAACATAATAGAAAAGGAAATGGGCGTTCACAGCCACCCGTGAAAGTGAAAATTTCCGTAAGAAACAAAAATTAAAAAATGTAAATGGAATTCAATTTCCATAAATTGAAATTACAAATGTGAGCCCGGAAGACTTCTTCACAAGGATCCAGTTCACAGGTGAGTGCAAATACTCCGACATTTTCTTTCACACGTAGGAAAAGCAAATTGAACGCGCGCAAACTTAGAAAGTGTTAACGCCAAATATTTGAGCAGTCATCGAATTCATTACACAAATAATTATGCAAATTTGAAAAACTAACACTACTCCAACAACTGATAAACATACCGGCCAGTTGTAAATCGATTAATAATTGTTACGGTAAAATCCAAGGCAAACCCAATTCAGAGTTGAGAATTAGGAGAGAAACAAGTAGAAATCCCCAAAAGAGAGACAGAGAGAGAGAGAGAGAGAGAGAGAGAGAGAGAGAGAGAGAGAGGGCGTGGATGTTCAAAAACAAACAATATACAACAATAGTATATCGCCAGAATTTATAACATTCATAAAATACAACACTTTACGAACCCGACATTAAAAGTATCGGTTCACGATGATCTCGAGACGAGATCAAGAGAAAACCCTACGGTCAATCCGTCAATATTTCGATCTAAACGTAACAATGGCAACTTCGTTATGCTCCTCGACTACGGGAAGAAATGAAAATCAGTGCATTAAGAGAAAGTGATCGATATGAGAGGTGGAACGTTAATTAATGGCGATACACATTTTTGCGAATTATATAAATGAGATACCGAAAACGCGGCATTAGGGCGAAACGAAGCGGGTTTTCCTATCCAATCCACTTCTATTTTTCTGCAATTTAGAAATAGAGAATAGATTCGTAGGAGACTCAGCTACCTACGGGGCGTTACGTGTAAAGTGGCAACCGCCCTGGTTGCTCACTCTCACACAATCCTCGCCGGAATCAAATCATTTGCTTTCTAGAAACAATAAATTCATCTAATAGACGAGAAGAGGAAGTCGATGAGAGTGTGAAAGACGATGGAAGACGATGGAATTTCCATCAGTCCGAATGACTGGCGAAAACCACCGTTTACTTACTTAAGAATGTTGTTGTGCTTCAACTTATTCATCAACTGCACTTCTTTGAGCATGTTAGGCCTGTTGGATCGCAGAAGATTCATTTTCAGAACCATGACGCTTCCAGTGACTTTATGAGTTACCTTTAAACACACAAAAAAAATATAATTATAGTGGTAGGTTTGCCAGCACAGAGAGTGACGAAGGGTGTCATTTTGCAAAGTAGAAGTAATTTTATCGGAGAGTGTATCCTAACCCAAAGTTAATAACAATCGTAATAAAAATAACAGCAGTAATAATAATCATAATTAAGAGCAAATCGCAGGAAACCGCAAGGAAACCGAGATCTGAGATGCACCGTGGCACTGCTTACATACTTAGGAAAGTGTTACTATTTTTTGTATAGCCACTTATCTCTTTCGATTTAATTAATCAATCCATTTAACCTATTATCTCTTGAGAAAATATATGTACTACCAACCCTATTTATTATCAAGGTACTCCAGGGTATCTGGTATACAAGAGCAGTACAACAGTACGCTTCTTGTGGGCACTAAGTGAAGATTAGCGCAATTCCCTCCCCAACACTTCGCAGGAATCGTTAAGCCTGAAGAGATTGTGTTAGACCCACTAGTATTTAGTACATGACTGTAGTCAAAAATCCGAGTTGTGGGCCACAATAACTTCATCGGTCCAACTATAACACCTACTAGTTGATATGCAAGTAAGCATGACGTCGCACATAAGCACACACGCTAACCAAACTCAACAGTTAATCTTCCACAGGGTGACATATTCGTTCCACGAGAGTTTAATCACACCGAAAGCTGATGCAGCCAGGTGTTGAATTGTGAATCTTTTGCAACTTGACACCCCACCATTCATTCCACCACCGTCGATGGAGAGTTTGAGGGACATCTCCTCGACCTCGGGTAATCATCCCAGGTGTGATTACGTGAGCTTCAACATCAAAATAAAATCCAATCGAGAGACTAAGACGTTTGGATTACATGATTTATCTAGCTTTCGTTGGATGGAGCGACCTTGCTGCGAATCAATCTTCCAACCCGATGATAAGATAGCAAGCATGGTCGTTATCCTGCGAGAAAATGCCATGTAGGAAGGACAGAACGAGCGGATGCCTCTTGGAAATGGCCAATCGCTCCCAACCATACCTGATTCAAACACCTGTTCGACGGTTAATTAATAACGTCGACGTCCTTTTCAGAGTCGTACAACACCTGTTGGCAAATTTTTATCTAGACGGACACCATCTGGTACTCTCGATTTGATTCTAAGTGTACAACATCACTAAATCCGCCTACTTTCCCTTACGATCGCCTTAAATTATTTGCAAAATTACCTTCTCGACCGAGAATTACTTAACCTTCCAGGGAAAAACAAGTAGAATTTACCCAAAAACGTACCAGACTTTCGAGATTTCGTCTAAGATTGTCTAGAGTGTGACTAATAGTGAAAATTACTTGTAATTTCACAATTTGCATCTCACTATTAAAGTGTTTGTGCCAGGGGGAAAACTCCAGTAAGCAACAACTTCATTCCCTGAGTTGGAAATTTCTTCTGGTGTCATCACTAACCGATAAAACAATTAAGTGATTTTAATTTTGATGAACTGTCCTGCCAATCTGACTGATTCATGTAGAAGTGATACATAGAAAGTGCTCTTTTTCTTAACTCTTCTTCTGGCGGTGCATCCTAGTAGCACAAACATTATTCTTATTGTTTTATATACAATTATTTGTACAATAATAATTTTGTATATAATGATTTACACACAATATAGTATGATTTTGTAAATTCGATTATTACTTTCTATCGATGATTTCCTGCCAGTACCAAAACATTCATCAGCGACGAGTACGCAACAAACAATGGAAGACAATCAAAGTATTTCTTCTACTGGTAGTCACATTGTTTGTTCTCGTACCGTATTATATAGGTCAGTACTATCGTGTGAATTGCTTTCGCTCGACAATTTACCGACCCCAAGATCACACCCGAACAATTCAAGTTTAAATAATTTGTCGAGTGAAAATAAAACCGCTGAAACGTGCACGACGGGATTAGATCCGAGTTATCCACGCAAAAGAATAAACATGAACCTGCTTCTTAAACATAAAACAACTCCATGCTTGACAACAGAAAGAAAACTTCTCCCGATTGTCTTCAAGAAACCTGGTTCCGCGGATAGCTACAATCCACTGAATGCAACAATAAATTATAGAAATGCAACGCATAAAATGGAATAAATCAAAAGGAAGTGTGCAAACAATGACTAAGTGAACGAGTGTTGCAACTGACACACGTGACAGTCAGAGAAAAGTCAACTTTTGGCAAATTCAAATGACCCCTGACAGGCCTAGCCCTGACCCGGATGAGCCCAAAAATCGACGGCAGCTGATTCCAGCAGAAGGCAAAAGGCGAAAGAAGCGAAAACAAAGAGAAGCCCCTAGGGCAAGGCCTAAGGGTCGTTTGCCTCGCCAAACAGATCGAGGTCGTCATCATATTTATGTAAGGTGACACGATGCTAGAGGAAAAAGTCGAATTAAGCTTTACAAAGCGAGTGACGTTGAATTTTGTAAAATAAACCCATCGTATCGTTTCCCTTCGATAATTTCAATCTACAAAACATTGCCTTGCGTTTTTCAGGGAAAGGTCCAGGATATCAACACCACATTGCGAATGACGGTTTCCACCATTCAAAACTTCTGTTCGGACTTACCGTACTACAAAAAACCATAAAATCTCAAGGTGAGGTAATGGGCAACTACCTGTGAGAGGTACCTACGACGAGTACCGAGCATTAGCACAAGGTTAAGGTCAGAGATTCATCTTCCCTATTGTCCCCTGATTTCTCTCTCTCTCTCCCCCCATATGCCTGCCTCTCTTTCACTACAGAAACAATCCGTGAAAAGTATTACGAGACAAAGGGAAGACTTGTCTCACTCGAAAACTGGTTTAAATGAAAGTGGGACCGTTACAACAATCCGTGTAATTTATACTGAAAATAGTGAAAGAATCGAGCGGAGGTGGAGGCTAAAGAAATGAAAGTAGCTCATTCCTATAGTTCGGTCGCCTGATCGAATAAAGTACCTGCCTGGTGAGTGTCTGAGTGCCTGAGTTACTCCGACGGTCGATTGGACGGTATTATTGACAACGACAACCTTTCCCTCGTTCTGCGTTCCGCCAAGGACGAAAGAAAGCACCGTGACGGAAGCCTTGAACTTATCACAGATGTTGGCGTAGAAGATGGTAGGTAGAGTTACCGCTCTATTGATACCGATCAAATACCGTGGATCGATTTCAAATGACAGGCGTTTTCTTTGAATTTAGAGGGAACCACCGCCTTTCTGTTTCCTCAAATGGGAGTTACAGAATTCAGAGCAACGCTCCTCGAACATTACATTTTGACGGGCAAATTACATCATCTCCTAAATATCGTTACAAAGAATGCTTGTGCAAATACTTTAAACAAGAGACATTAGATACCAATCAAACAGTTTCATTTCGATAACAGGCATCATCCACAGTGGTGCACTATGCTGTGCACGCAGAATGGAAGCGAAGACTTCATCACCCTGATCGTTGTCACTTTCATCGGTGCGAATACACACAAGTGTTATGGTCTGACTTGATTACAAACTCTCGCTTCACCTGAGTACAGTCCCATTCAACATCACGTAACGAAACTAAATTAATTCCTCATGACAGTTTCATTGTATAACGATTTGCGCAAAACACCTTCACCCAAAACAACAATTCACTCTTAAATTCCCCTTTTCTACTTTCCTATGCAGTAACAAAATTTTATATTTTTTGTATTCTATATAGCCACTGTGGTATATTAAAATTTAAATTATGTGAGGCATGCGGTACGGACGATTAAACCGCCATGTCTAATGAATGCCTTGCCTCCGTAGGTGAAATTTATACGGTTAGACATTTTCTTTTAATATATTGCGGATCGATGTGAAAAATTTTAAAAGTATTTTCGTGCAACTTGTTGGGCAACGACCTCAAGGAAAAAGAGATGGTTCAATGTACTGAAATGAAAAACGATTGCCGGGCATGCGGAAGGCAAAGTGGACTTCCTTGCGAGGAATTTAACCCACTGGGGGGGGCTGAGGGTCCCCGAAAACAACAGGAGAGTAATACAGAGAGCCACGCAAAAGGAATAATATATCTCAAACTTCAAATTAATACTTAAATACAATTTTAATAAATAATTACACGTAAAACAAATAATCCGCAACGAACTTAGAGAGTGCTGTTATATAAATTTATGTAACGGGTGAGAAGTAGTTAACCACTTTGTCTTATACGGGCACCAAACTACTAATTGTCGCCGTCGGGGCGCCTTCGATAACTCAAATGGTGCTCAAAGTAGCACCAAACACAAGCTCAACAATTCACCCAGAAACCCCGAGAGCAGAGAGAAACAAAGTCCCGAAGCGAAATCTTGAAAACGATGAAGCGTGCCACTGGTGACGGTTCGATAAATTTGACAAAGCCCAGGGCACAGGTCTCCATAGAAAAAGCCAACCCACCGGTAAAAGTACCAAGAACCGGTTCTGCTAATAAATAGTATAAATAGACGATATAGGTGGTAAGTAGATAGGCAAACCTCAAGAGAAAGAGAGTGAGCGGACCAACTGACAACTGAATTCGACGAACGATCGATAGATAGTCGATAGGGCCTTATCGATATTCGAAAATTAATTACCGCTTCGATGCCATTGATTTTGTCATTGTAGGTAAATTTTCTCTTCGAATAAAAAAATTTCTTTTTTGTCGAGCCCCAAAATTGAACTTTACGTTTCTCTTGAGAAAACAATACGGTTAGAGTCTGCCTTCCTTTTACCCGAATTTATTGCTCCAATCATGTCCTAGGCGGTCTATTACATTCTAATTTCCTGTGACTCTTACTCAAGCGTCTCTGTGCGGAAAATTTGAATAAAATTATCGATAGACGTAAGCACTATTACTGTCCTATTACGACCGCCTTTTCGCTTCACATTAAACCGAAACTAACCATGTTGCGTGTTGTTTATGTCACACATACGAGTCCAACCTAACACCGTCAACCTACCGTACCCGAATTAAATGTCAGCTGCAGGCAGGTACGAACCGTCGTCATTTTTCCGACTTTGACCCAACTTGCCTCTGCTCCGCTTCCCGAATTCTGACAACGTACAAACGCCTGACCTTCCGGTTTATTCCGAGCCAAATTAGTAGCGTTGCCTTCGCGACATATACCCAAAGTTTAAAGTTTCAATCCAAACTATTTCGTCGAATCAAGGTTCCACAGTTCAATTTCCACTTCCGTGACTTCCAGACAGGATGTCATACGACCATTTCGGTTGACTTTTGTCAAAATGCCACCAATGCCGGGTTTTTCCAAGTACCGGCTGACACAAAACTTCGATTCGATCGAGACCTCAGTGAAGTCAATCGACTCGGTTTCAATGGTAAGTCTCGTTGATTACTCATCAAACTACAACGTAATACGGGTGAACAAGTGAAATCACCTCGGGACAGTAAACGAAACTCAAATATACAAACACGCTAAACCGGAAACGTAATTACACGTCTCCAACTGTCGCCCTCGTGTGAATTTCATAGTCTCTGCACCTCAGGTATTCTCTCTATGCTTGGTCGAGTATCAAGTCCTCTATTGCTTGTCCCACGTAAACAACCATTAATTTCTCCAACGGGTACCAATCGCCCGACTGCGGTAACTTCTACCTAAGCTTAGGTCCGATCACACAGGTCGCCCAAAAGTCACTCGGATACGAACGAACAAAATGATTCGATCATGTGCATTCCATTCTCTTTTGTTTACGCCATTAAAGTGCAATTAAGTTATACAACGTTGCTTCGCTCCGACTGTCTTCACACTTTTGAACGGCGAGCCGAAGAGGAAACCTCGCTCAGATTCGCAAACAATTAAACTAGAACATAACTAGAAAATGTGGCGTAAATTCCATCCATTAGGCCAGCCTCCACGTCCTTCGGCCACGATTAATTGAAACGTGAAAAATCCGACAAAAATTATTTTTGCAGCATAATAAAGAAAATACCGAAATTGTTTTGTGTCCCACCTGGCCTAACCTCATTTTCCCTCCTAGATTCCTCCTTCCAATGCAATTAATTGTTTCTGAATTCAATCGAACCGGGTTAATTTCTACTAATTAATCACTCAATAGATTTCCCAAAAAATAAAATGATAGAAAGAAGTAAATTAGAATTCAATTAATCGAAACTTGTACTCAGGGAAAATGTGTAACTCACACCGAATGTGTAACGCTGTACTTTAGTATTGCATACAAACAGACGACGTGTTGTTGTCCTATGCGAAATATTTTTAATTCTTAGTTCTACGAACTTGTAAAAGTCGAAGATTGAATTATTTTAGCAACAAATAACTTTGATCATGAGGAAACTTTCAGCGGAGACACGGTTTCGTAGTTTCACGTAGAATTTTTGGAACGCGCTCAAACAGTTGCTTTAGATAATCTCATATAAAATCATAGATAATGGGTGTTGTATAAGTATTATACAATCTTAATGAATTGAAATTTTCGGACTAAAAAGCTTTACATGAAACCATCGGCTCTTTAGTATTAAATTCCTACACACTCGATCAACGGCATTATTAGAAGCATTAAAAGTTACAGAGGGCTATAAACTTTTATTTTTATGTGTTACGCCTAACAAGTCACCATCTACCTAATTTCTCTCAAGGAAAAAAGGACAGAGAAGAGGAATTAAACCTGACACAACTAAGGCGCAGTATTGAACACGCTAAGCACACTCTGTACCAAAATCTCTATAGAAAACATTGAAAACTGTCCCTGCGACCCAAGTGCTCGACTGATAAGGATATTTTTGGCATTCGACACTCAAGGGCAATAATTAAACCCAATAGAGTACTGAATAAACAATGGCAAACTGATTGGCTTAACTGCCAAATTGGAAAAGCAGAGCAAATTTGCAGAGACCGTAACAACCAAGTTGTGGTGATCCACCACACTTGGAAATTTACACCCTCCAGGTATTCGGACACTCAAATTTGCTCGAAACTGAGCCCTAAAATAAAAGATCGGTTTGCTAAAAATTCAACGGTTACCTCATGTAATCGCATGTTTGTATTACGCGAGCCAAATAATTCGTTCAAATATTTGATGTGCATATAAAAACAATACCCAAAGCCAAGATATTTCGGTGGAAATACGCGCCCATGTAAAACTTAAAAATATCTCTGGGGAAATGGAAAAAAATTTCGGGTCGCTGGTCGGTGGTTTTTCTATTCAAGAAGAATCAAGAGTTATGGCCTCCGCAATGGAACCTTGAAACGCGAGCTTTTCCATCTGAGGAACTGCTAAATCGAAACAACAACAACAACACCACAAAACTTTGAATATTTGGACAAATTCGTGACTTGTGTCCGTTGGACTCTTTTGCCTTAGATTTGCTCCCAATTCCCCGGCAAAAACTGCTTCGCCAAACGGTTTCCACTGATTATGGTAGGCTGCGACAGCCTTGTTTGTTGCGACACTTCAAAGATTTGGGGTACCGATATGCCCATGGGAGATAAACAAACTACGGTCGGATGGAGGGCACGACAAGCAACAGAACAAACGTCATGAAATGCTGAAAACGGAGAGTCACTTTCCTCTTTATGGAAATGCCCGACACGAAACAAATGTTTTCGTTGTAGTGAAAATTTTGATTGCTCCAACCAGAACTAAATGAATTACATGCGAAAGAAACATTTATGTCATAACAGCAACAACAACCTCCTTTGTAACTACGGGTCAAAGTTGTCGCAAGTCTAACAAGAATCACATTAATCTCATCAAGTCGTCATATTATTTGCTTCCTAATAATATTTAAAGTAAATCCAACCTTGTATGCCCCTGAATTCTATTTACGGTGCTATTCGACATCCTTGAAGTAGGAAGTACCTTGACGTGATACTTTCCTTACCACAATTATTTTCCAAGATGTGTCATTAGACTATCGAATTAAATTGCCTTAAGACAAAACATTTTATCTTTATTAGAAACATTTCACCATCAAGTCGGCCCAAACGGCTGACATTAAGATAACCCAAAAATCCCGTGAACCTTTTCAAATACCTCCGGAGTGACATTCAACCGCCCCAGAAGGTTCTTCGTGGAGCAGTCCCAGGAGTTGCTCATTTTTTACGTTTTTCACTTTATCAGTCCAAGCTGCCCCTTCTGATCCCCACTCGTACAGTTCTTATCACAACTATTGCACATATTTCCTACAACCCTGCAAACAGAACAATTGCTCGCGACACAACCGTGGGTCCCTTCAGGAAGTCAAATCTTTAAGAATAACAACGCAATAACAAATCAATTACAGTCAACTGCGTTCCCACACGTTTCTCAGATTCCATCAAAGCAAAACATTCCCCGCGTTGATTTCTTTTAAACTGCCTTGGCGATGGTTCGAAATTGACCAATTCGTGTCGAGCCATCGCGGACAGTAAAAACAGAAAAGACAACTCAGGAAGAAGAAGATGAAACCTCAATTAAGGTTTCCAGGTGTGCTCGGCCGTTGTGGCAGATGAAGAACAACCGGAAGCGGAAAACATCGACAGATACCTCCGATAATCGAAGGCTAATTGAATGTTGGTCTCACAAGATTTCAATAAAATTAGATTAGAAACCGACTTGGTTCGTCTATCGCTCGATTATTTACCCAACCGCAAACTTCCGATCAATTAAGCAATCGATGACACCTGGGGAAACCAAACAAAACCGATGTCCCAGTTTCTCCTAGCCGAAAACTTCCTCGTCTTATCATCAACGACGGTCTCACCTAAGTACAGCAATTACCCATAGCAACAGAACACCTCTCATGTCTGCCTGTGCCGATTCAGTTTCGATTTCCCCCGAAAGAAATGGCCGGTTGTGTCGGTATGCGACATGGAAAGTCGAGCGCTATAAACACAAGTTCTTAACCCCGATTTCGACATACATAAAAATAAAAAGTAGACAACGTTTTTGTTGAAAAAAACGACATAATAAGTTTTTATTTCTTTTAATATTGTTGAAATAAAAAAACTATTAGGCCAGAATAAAATTCAGAGAATTAAACCAACACAACTAGACAAGTCTTAATCCGTTCTGATGTGTCCGTTCACTCCAGCCTGTTACCATTTCAATAAAACATTAATATCATCGTTTATTAAATCCAGTAAACCAACTGTTCAGCAGGGGATCAGCAAAATTCATCGCATTTAGGCTTGACGAGCACATTTGAGTATCCGTAATCTACAGGAAGCGTCCGGTGATAAAATTAGTCCCGATTAAGTAGATACTGACGATAAAATTTGCAACAGTACGATACCTACAAGTGTAGTCATAAATCAATCAATTCGTTCTGTGTATCAAACAAAGTACTTACTGCCGTTTATCAATTTTAATACAGGGGAATACGCAAATGGCGGAAACAGAAATTAAAACCGGTGAGCACGTGGAGTTCAGCACTACGTGCTTCCACCACGACATAATAAATTCAGTTCATTCGACATTTTCTCCAACTTTATGGTGACACGGTGTCCATTATACTGAGAAAAAATAAACTTTCGACAGGGACGCCGTAAATTACTAGACGGATAGAGTGAAATAGCCCTCGTTTCAGACTATATTGAAAAAGAAAGAAAGTAATTGATTCATCTTGTTATCAACTAATTTATCGAATTGGATTTATCTAATAAATAAGATTAAGGTAATTAAATTTTCCAAAGTGCACGGTGGAATTGCGAGTTTTGTAACGTAATAGACGACAACCAAAACCCCCAAAAAATGTTTTGATTAATTTATGGGCACACAACAAACCCAAACTATTGCAATTGCACTTCTGTGGTTGCGATTAGCAAAAAACCCAATTAGCAACTTATGGAAATTATTTATCTACGAACTGGTACGTATAATTTCCCGCAATTAAAATTCTACTTTCCTGTAGTACTGCACTGATTTTTTTTCGTTCTATAGTTACGTAACTTTTCATATTAATTACGTATTGATATAATGCAACTGCCATAATGAAGTTACGTGGTCCAAACGTATAAGACAATTACGATTATTGCATATAATTGGAGTGTTTTAACATCGTAACAGGAATTTCACAACGAATGGAATGTCTCTGAACGCTCATCCAAGAAGCATCGAGAATTCTTTCCTTTCATATTCTTATTGTTATCGTTACAAATTTGTTATATTTTCACAAATGAATAATTTACTTCGCAACCAAGCTCCTCAGTGCGCTACTTTGAAGAAGTGAAATGCTGTGTCGCCCAAAAATCCTTGAGCCGAGCTTCGAGGAGTACGAAAACGTCAAGCAGACCTCCTAACAAGACTTTCAGGTCATTCAGAAGTCAAACGCCATTGTAAAGACGGACAATGCTCCTCCAAATTAAGAAGAATTCCATTAATATTATTGCTTGTAGCTAATAGTTTACGTAAGCATTCGACAGATCACGAAACCCGAGTACCTTATTACTCCCATTGCTAATTATTTATATGAAATAGTCAAACAATAGTTGAGAGTAACAGACGAGCGGTACCCACTTTCTCAACAACTCTAAAGGTTCCCCAAGAAAATGCGCGCTCAACCCAAACGACTTCTAGAAGTTTCTTCTTCCTTCTTGAAAGCGCTGAAATGAGATTAAATTTCATATAGCAAATCATTCGTGACTTCGGTCAAACCCAAAACTGCGTGTTGCGTCCTATTCACTTCCCTTTAAATAGTAAAAATTATTAATAGACCCGTCAATTCCGGGTTTCTACTCCTGCCCAACTCAAACCCGAAGACTTTCCACTGACCTGAGTCGTTCCCAGTGTTTCGGCCCAGTTATTTTTGGCTTTTTTCCATTTGCCACCCCCAAATATCCGCAAACCACAACACATTCGTTTTTATTTCTTCCAAAATTTTCTTCTGAATAATTCAAGTTAAATGTCAGCGACAGCAAAAGACCGAAGCTTTGTAAGAATCAAGAAAGGTAGGTTAGGACACGATGGGTCAGAGGGAAGTTAATGACCGATAACGCAAAGGGGGAGTTCTGTAACTGGGTTAACCCCAAGCATTTCCGGCTTTACATTTAAACTTACATCCGGTCACTAGCCTTACAAGCAGACACTTGAGAAAGGCAACTCACGCACGCACATGAAAAATGTAACCCTTTCACAACGAGTTCAAAACTTCCGTAAAATCAAATTCCAGTGGTGTCAGTGACGTGACCCGGCTGTACGGAAGGCTGTTACTCAAGCTACATTAAGGTGTAAGGGGAATACTCCAACATGGGTAGTGTTTTCTCAGACTTATATTTATAGATCCCTTGGTAAGAACCCTCAACACACCCACATACATACACATCAACATATTCCCAGACGCAAAACGCGTCTAAGCACACATATGAAACATCACAACTGAAATCCTGAGAAAGTTACGTGTAACTGATCAAGTTATCTGAGCTTCCTAATAACCGAACAATATGTAACAACTTCCATGTCAAAACACGCGACGGGAATAGAATTAATAAAATTTGAAAAGCAACGGATCCGTCAATCAGACATGGAACATCATAAATTTTGGCCGTTAAATACCTCCTGTACATTGGCACTGGCCGACGACCGAGCCAATGTAAAAGGATCTGGCGTTTAGTCACGACCAAGTGCTACTTGATACATCACAACAGTAACAAAAATCACTGTGGCCTTTGTTCGCATCTAAATACATCGGATTCGAACCTCCGCAACAGGTAGCCATCTCCTACCGTCAGAAAAGTAACTTGTCCACTAGGCAAGCTGCCAAAAATCGAAAGGAACACCTCAGAGTTCCTCTGTGCAATCAAATTAAAAAATTCTCACTCGTCTTTCTGTTTTACAGTTTTCCTTCAACCAAATTTCGGAGTTTCCAATTCCCCATTGATACAAATATGCGGAACACTTGGTATTAGACCTCTACACCTGTACTATAGGTTCGCACTTTTGGTAATTGCTGTTTACTAAACAAGTAATATTCAAGCTTTATATTAGGGAGCCTACATAGGTCATACGCAAGCCTACATAAATGTACTTCTTTCAGAAGGTGAAAGGCAGATTGGTTCTCTTCAGTTTCACTCTACTAAAAACACTTTCCCAATTGGTTCGTTTCCCTACGGTCCTACCCCAATAAAAACTTATCAAATGGGTCAGTACAGAGTCAGTATGGTAAATGTGTGCTTTTTCTTACCTTGAACACCTCTGAGAAGAACCCTGAACCAATTTTTTCCATATTGAAATCGTCCACTCTGTGCAGGGTCGAAACGGCGCATTTCAAGGCCCGGCAGGACGACCCCGTCATCCTGAGAATCTGCGGCGTTTCCGTGCAGCAATCTTCTTCTTCTTCTTCTTCTTCTTCCTCTGCACATTTTGTCCTCTCCTTCTGTTTAACACTCACAAACACATCACCGTCTAACATTCCACTTCCATCAGGTACCATTTTCAAGCAACTTTTTCCTAGTTTTAAATTCACTCCATGTAAGTTTCCACTGTTTCTTGGACACATATTTCCCCCGGGACATGGTTCCTTGTCCTCCACCTGCTCTGACTTGATGCACAAACTGTTTTTTGACTGTTTGTTGAGTTGATTCTTCTGCTCCCAACTATATTCAATATCTTTATTGTTCTCTTGTTGTTGTGGTTGTTGCTGTTGTGGTTGCTGTTCTGTTTTTATTGTTTTACCTGACTCATCCCTCCCATTATCTAAACTGTCCAGCATAGTAATAATGAATGAGAATTTTAGGCTTTTGCTTTCTGTAATGTCATTTTAATCCTTTAACTTTTTCCTCAGTTTTTCTCAAAATCATTTTATCATTTTTTACTTTTTGATGTTTTGCTGGTTTTTTTCCTTTTTCCCCCTGAAAAAAAATCACCAAAATAAACAACTTGGGAAACTCAATTGGATAACAGGTTTAATTGACACACAAATTTAACATATAATTAATATTATTTTATGTTGACTGTTCAACAGAATTGTCAAATAGATTCGAACTTTTTTAATTACAACCTTACATAATCAAGAATTATGTTTTAACCTCATGACTACATTTGAACTTATTTGCTATGCCTATAAACCTGATTCCAATAAAAATAATAAATATTTGTTTTCAAATTAATAATTATGGCAAATAAATTTTTGGAGAATCCACTTTTCATTTGAAGCAGTGTTGCATTGGAGAAGAGAATTTTGAAGAGAAAATATTTTCTGTAATTTAAAATTTGTGACTGTTAGCAGAAAATATTTATTTCCACTGCTATCACTCAAACCTGTCCATAAATCAACAAAATTTTTTCTAAGATGGTATAGTATTATCACAAATGTTTCCTTGCAGAAGGCGACAAGAAGAAAAATATTATCGCGAAAACTCAACAAATTTGTATTAAAATTAAAAATCAAGGCCTAGCGTTAAACAGACCACTGATTCTGGGTGGGTCATTCCTGTCAGATCACACGCACAAATGCAATTGAAAACAACCAAAACAAAACTGGAAGAAACGTATCGACGGATAAAGTCGTACGAACGAACGGGTTGGGTCGACAGTGCCTTTCTGGGGACTCCCAAAAATCAAATCCAAAATGGAAATAACAAAAATAAACCGATAAAGGGTCCCCGTTTCGTGTTTCCCATTTTCCAAACGGATTATCCGACAGACTCGGTCGTCATGACCGCTCTTCGATCGCGAATTTCGACGTCGTCAGCTAACCACGTCGGAACCGAACGAAACCATAAAACTGAATTGAGAAAAACTTTCACCTTTTTACAATGCACGAAAAATGAAATCAACACGGCGCCATTTTAAATTTTTAACCATCATAAACTCGTTCAAACAATTCACCGGCCGTCAAGAGTCAGAACGTTTTAACTGCCAGCGCCAAAAAAGGCAACCGTTGAATCGCAAGTTTGAATTTTCTAACACAGTTGAAGGGGGCCGACTTGAAATTTTCCGATTCCTTGGATGAAATTTTTTAATTCCCCTGAAATTTAAAACTCTTGACGTTTTTCCGTGTCCAAAACTTTTGACCCCCCAAAAAAACGAATCCAAAGTTAACCGCTTTTTTTGAATAAGAGAAAAAAGTTACGTAAACTTAGATTGTTGTTGTTCGTGACTGCGGATAAAAAATATTCAAAGGAAGAGTCGAAATGGTTCGAGCAGCAAAGGAAACATTTCTAAACATGGCTGACATGATACGGTTGGAGTGATTAGTGTTTACAATTTTTTTTCCAAATACAAGGACTCGCAGCTTTAATAATTTAATAATAGGGTTAATTATAAATGTAGACGATATGCTGTTTGAGAGGTAGATCATTCTGCCATTCGTTACGTGGCACAATTTGTCAAGAGATGTAAATAACTCAGGATTTGTCATTTCAGGTGGTGTGGTAGCCTTCTCAAATTCAATAATTTTGTATTTATTCGGCGTTTGAGCAACAAATCTGCCGTCATTACCAAAGTACACAGAAAATTATACATGAAACAATATCAGACACTTATGGTGCAGCCAGACGGTTCGACATTTTACTTCAGGCATTATGAACCTAGGAGGATTATAAAAGTAATAATATTATTATTATCTAGTTTGTTCTTGTTAAAATTAAAAAATTTTGCAAAATCCATCCAAAGTTCAGACCATCAGTAATTAGCAGTTCAGACCATCAGGACAGTAGTTATTTGGTACCTTAAAAGGCATTTTCGCAAGCATCTGCATTACATTAAATTAACTATCATTTTAAATTGAATATTAATATTTTTCAGTTACCTATTGATATCTCACTCTTATCTGAAGAAGAAAAGGCAGAGCATTTAGAGAAAAGGCAGCCCAAAACAAAAGTAGTAATAGAAGAGGATATAATTGATGATTTCGATTCTAAAAATTATTTAAAATACATGCAAAGAAAACAGTAGGAGTCTGCTGTATGAACAATAACCTGAACAAGTGTTCAATATGTAGCTGTTTTATATATCAATAAAACCATTGTTGTGTTTCATTGGTAATGGCTTCATTAAAGACATTTTTATTTCTTTGTAATTCCTTTGTTACATCAAGTTGATTGGGATCTTTATTTGTATTGTTCCATTCAACCATGAACCATACAAAACAGAAACTGATTTTAATTCCAGTGCTGCAAAAACAACTTGAAATTTATTATGATCATGACTTTTCAATAACAGACATGCACATTAAATTCAGATATAGCTAGTACCAGATTCTTACCAATATCAGAAGGGTTGAATAGTTTTTAATTGTGACTCGCAATGTTTCTAACATAACTTGTGGTATAAGGTACAATGTATCTAGTGTGTAACTACGTGATTTCTAAACTTTCAAAACAAAATGATGAGATTCTATTTAAAAGATTTTATTCACATACATTTATACAAAAGTATTGACACTTCTGAGTGCCACCTCTTATTGTTCGTGTGATTTATATCCACTAACGATGACATAAAGGTTCACATGAAGGTTTGCCCATTTGTCAATTCTATAACAAAGTTTATATTCTAGCAAACATTTCAGATTTCACTGTAGTCTAAGCTTGATAATAGACCATTTGAAATGGTTCCACACAATTGTGTAAAAATATTTGTATATGTATATATATATGTTTGCAAAAATATGATGCAAATGTAAGCTAAAAATGATTTTAAATCAACTAACAGATGTATACATATTGATTCACATTGGTAACTTCCCATCCAATTTTGCCTGCCTTTCTCGTAATCTTCTTTCCCTTTCAAATTCCTTCCTTCTTAGGATAGAGCTGAAAAAAAATAGAAAATGCATTCAAATGTAGTAAATATCTGTAATACTGTTCAGTCATTTGATTGCTAAATGTCTTTTACTGGAGACTTATACTTTGGCCCCTTCCTCTCAAAATATCACACTATAATTTAACAGTTACAATTATGAAATTATAAAGGAATGACACCACAAATTTAATATTATTACTATTCACATTGCTTTTACTTCCTTAACACCAAGACTGTGCAGTTACTGTTATGAAATTGCCAAAGCAGTAATTTGTGTAAGAAATTAGGCTATTTATGACAAACTTTTCAATTCTAAGTTAGAGAACAAGAACAGAGTAAGAGTAGGGCCACATTATGAATCTAGATAGAACACAAGCTTGAAAAGTTCTGGACCAAATACTGGTGTGCATGCTATATTAAACCCAGACTGTGGTTAAATAAGACAAAAATACTATCCAGTGACCTGTTTTTGGAATACAAAGCTCAATATAAAATAGTAGTTTACTTACTCTTGTTCATAACAATGTCTTAACTCATGTAATTCTGGTTGACACAAAATGTGGAATGGCATGGTTCTTTTCATACATTTCTTATATTTTACATAATTATCCACACAATAATTTCTGGAACCTGTTGGTATTTGTAGAGCTCTCATTTCTTCAAGTGTAAGTGGCTTCACTAAAAACCAGTAAGAATATTATTTTTATCAAACAATGACCTGAACCCATTAAAATTATGTCTGTAATATTTACATGAGACACATTATATAGTAATTGATGTAGAAATAATACATTATTTTTTATGTGCAACTAATGTGAAGTCTAAAAATCCAAAGCATTTTAGGACTTCAGTTTTCTAAACTCCCCAGGCACAGCCAAAAATATGACCGAGTGTAATGTCTTTAAAAGAGCTAAAAAGACTGGTATTACTGAAATGAAATGTGGTTGATCCGTTTGTTGAGATTCCTTCCAAAAAAGGACGTGAAATCAAGTTTCGGACACGAAATATTATTTGTTCGTCTTACCTCTCTCTTTACGTGGTGCTGGAAACCCAAACTGTGGATCGAAAGTTGGTTTATCATCTGGATAGGGTAGAGTTTCGGGATATGTGCCCTTATAGGCGAATATATTCCCCATTTTCAAGGATTGACAACAATTTTCAACGACCCTACGACGACAAAACCTTCATACAAGGGAGCGCAGCAGTAGACACTGCCACGCATTGCCAACCTCACGCTTTGAATTCAAAGGAAATGGGCGGGTTTCGACCCCTGGGTTGTTAATTTTAAATTTCCCAATAAAAAATAAAGCTTACTTATATAGTTACAATTGTTTATGTATTTATTTAACAAATCAGTTAGACGATACAGCTTACACCTTGAAAGTACTGTAATCACGCAGTATACTGTGATACCTCAATGTCTCCACACATTGGATTTGCTTTTTCTTCATACCCATGAAATAAAGTTATTTCAGATAATATAATTAAATACTATTTATATACTATGTATACTATTAAAACGGATATGATACAAAAACAAGGTCCCAGACAAAAGTTTTTTGTCAAAATAAAATAAAAATAATTCCTATGACTTTATTATAATTGATCAATTACCATACATATTTACTTTAAAAATTAAGTATATTAAAATCTTTATTTATTGTTTAATCAATATAAATATCACTTTCTAAACGAAACGTAGTTAAACTAAATAAGTTGAGAGTCTGCCAACGTGTAAGTTGCAATTTATTTACGTCATTTTTTACGGGGCAATTATGGAAAGAATATTGTAGAAAGATAGAACTCAACTTGCTGTTGAAAATGAAGATGTTCGGTAAAGGAGCGGAGTCACCCACAGATGTTTTCCTGTGATACCTTGCTATGACTAACTGCACGGCGAAATCTTTGATAAAATGTAGAAGTCCGTCAAACCTTTATTTCAGGCGCAAGGGAATATATACTCATCATGAACTCACACCAAATGTACTTCCTTAAATGGAACCTAATCGTTAGTCTAATGGTAGGGAAAACCCTGATTTGACATTTTTTCGGTTGTTTTATTTGCCTCCTCTACGCGATTAAAAGTTTTTAATTTAAACTCGAAACTTTTTCATTGTACTCATCCAAATCAAAGCAAGGAGATTCATTTTTTCTAACTTAGTAATAAAGAAACTTTCACGTTTCAGTTTTCAGTTCCGTTAAACTGACCCTTGGGTCGACCGTAACCATTTTCCGATGACCAAAGTCTTTCACCGTACTCTGTAGTACAAAAGAACCAAACATAAAGTGCCTCCCTTTCCAGTTTCATTCATTGATTGTCAGACAACATTAGTTTTACTACGGTTTGGGTTCTTATCGGGCTATTTGCGACTGAAAATTCACGGAAATGGTGACGGGATGAAGGACAGGTTTCTCTTCGACTCGGTTTTCTTCCCCCGTTTTTGACAGTCCCAAAATGGCCAGGTGAGGTGCCAAAGTCGCCTGGTTCAAAATCAATGGAATGTAAAAGGAGCCTTTCGCATGGAGTGCAAATATGGGAATCCCCGGCCCAGCATCAGAAGTGAGTGAGAGGTTGTTGAAGGAATTATTCATGGTGGGAAATTCTGTCGCTTGCCTTCCTCCGAAAGGTTTGCATCCCATTGGAAAAGAATAGAAAGGTAGCGATGCCGAGGGAGACAGAGGCCACATCCTGTGGTGAACATCCTCCCAACGCTTTCCTTTCTCACCCGTTCTGTGACCGAAGTTCAACCTGTTGGACAGATCGTTGCCATCTGGTGTTTCGGAATCAGAGCCGGAGCGGCACCATTTTTTGGCATCAGACTCTCCGTTGAACTTGACAATTCTTTCTTCTTCGCTCGAGTCCATTCGATCCAACAGGAGGAGCCTTTCTTGCATGAGGGAGTCCTCGTACCTGTGGTAGTCGTCTCCCTTCTGCTTCTTGGGTGGCAATTGGTCACCGCTCGACTCGCAGTCTCCATTTTCCTGTCTTTCCTTAGAGAATCTCTGTTTGATGTTGTTTTTGAACTTGTACATTATGGAGTGATGCGTCTGCTGGTGTCCGTCCGAATGGTCTCCGTCGTGACTGTCGCTGTTGGCGTCTTTGCTCAAGCAGGACCTGAACCCTACGACGTGTCCCTCGCACCCTGAAGTGTTCGACAGAGGCGACGAGTTCCCCTTGCTGTCCGCCAAGCATCTGTTGGTGTGCTCGGAATTGCTCAGAGTCATCGGTGAGGTCAACATTTCCCGAAGTTGCGACGTTCCTGCAATGCAAAGGCTCTCAGCTGGTTTCGCACGGGTTTGGAGATTTTTCCAGGTTTTCCTTCTTTCTACTTCCTTACCATACTCATCCTTGACCGAAAAGTTTTCATTACCGACGGATTCCCCCGTTTGATAGTTTCTCTGACAATTTCCTCCTTCTTCGAAATAAATTTTCGATTCTTCTTTCCTCGCCTCGTTACTCAAACTTTTAGAAATCAAATGTGAGTCAGAATTTGATCGAATCTCTCCGTCTGGTGCATTCAGGTCCGCGTGCCTCGGGTGACCGCCTTCATTCTTTTTCGGAATGCAGCAGAGATCGGAAAACCTCTTCGGCGAACAATACTCGTCCACGGATCTCAGCTCAAATGTCTGGGTAACCGGATTGTCATCCGAGGGAGATCCAATCGAATTTGTCAATCCCAGTGGTGGCGATCTGTTGCAATGAATATTACTCGGACTATTAGACGAATCGCTGCTGGTTGCTTCCTGCTTCTTCGTGCAATTCAAGGAATCACCTTGTCAAAAATAAAAAAATGCAATTTTCAGCTCGAAAAGGACATCTTGACTGTTTCACTGTTTCGGTCTCCTCACCTATAAGCATTTTATCACAGTGTTTTCTCAAGTGATTTACCATCTGAACGCAGAGGGAATCCCCGGCGAAGTATCCCTGGACTTCGACCAAGAAGTGCATCGCCTCGGACATACACTCCAAGTAGCCCATCCTGAAGTGTTTGACCGTGAGCGGTTGGTTGACGGACACTCCAACAGGATCCCTGGACATTGCGGTTGCAGCTGGAGGTGAGGGCACCGAACTATTGGAATTATCTGTCACGAATTCAAAAACAAAATAGTTAAAACAGAATAGACACAGAAGCAGTAGACATACCGTGACTAATAGGTTCAAAAATAAAATAATTTTTTTTTAGTGACATTGAGAAGTGGTGATTCACTGAGTAAGGCAAAATTTCAAAACTACGGTACGGGAAGAGTAATTAAAGTAAATAAATGGCGTTTAGCAATACAACCTGAATACTACAATAAAAATAAGTTCTCATACGGGGCTGATGTGATGCGTAAGTAAAATTAGTAAAAGCCGGTTGGTAACGACAAATAGGAACAACACGAAGAACTCTGACCGCAACACTACAAGATCGTGAGGGATGCAACAGCACCGGTAAAGAAACAAGTTAACTTGTTCTTATGTTACCATTGAACCTCGTGGAAGCGATGATGTTCTGCAAGTGTCCAATGTGTTTGATTGCCATTTCAATGATTTCAGTCTTTTCGATGCGTCCTCTACCTTTCTTCAGGTACTCTGGAGGTATAAGCCGGGACAGGTCGGCCAGGCAGTTGTTCATCCGGTCCCGTCGCCTCTTCTCTATGATCCTGTGCGACATTGGGTCCTGGAAGGGAAACGGATGTACTCGAATTAGCTCTACTTCACCGTGATCTTCTCTCTCTCGATCCGATCCGGATCGCTTACCTCTGACTTAATCGACCGTTTTTTAACCCTATTTGTGGTGAAATTCCTCGGAGGCGTTTCCCCCGAAAAACCCAAATGCTTTTCCAACATGGTCAGACTGTGAGTTACCATTTCTCTCTTGCAAGTGACAAACCCTTAAGCGCCCCAAATCACCACCTGATTACTTTTACTTTTAAACTCGACTCGAGAACTTTCTTCTCCACTTGTTTGACATCACTTTCACGCGTGAGGACAAACAATTCGCGTCCGTCACAGATGAGAACAACCGAAAAACAGAACGCCGTATCTGATCGATCTCTTGCTACGAACTGAATTCCAGGTGGGGATGAGGAGATCTTGTGCGTCCATAAGGACCTTAAAGGAAAGGGACGGGAGGCGGAGTCAGGTATACAATTAAGGACGTGTCCACTTAGTGGGTATAATTCCAACTGGCTCTGAGTTTCCATTTAAGCACCTCTTTAATCGGATTAGATGCACCACCACAAGAGAAGAAGTCGGACACGTACGCAAGCCGAAGTGTACTGTTTGTTCGATTGATGTGAGCAGTCGATGACTGATCATGGCAAGCGACGTGATCTTCGATTCGAGATCGACAGTAACCCAAATTAATACTGTTGTTCTTGTTCTTTATCTGCTTTCTGTTACGTCGGCACAACCAAAATTATTGTCCACGCTGATCTTTCTACAAAACCATCTCTCGTTAATCAGATGAATGCAACTAGAATTCCGGCATCACAAATTAAGTGGACATGCCCTTAGATAGCAGGTTGTGATTTACATTAAATAGCCGGATAGGAAAAGTCATTGAAATCCAGGTGTCCAACTGGAAGAGAAGACCCAAGGTCGGTTTCGGGTACCTCGGCATTGACAAGGTCCTGACCCAGTTTCTTTTTTCTTTTAGCATCAGGTGGGATTATCCCCGGGGGAAATTACGCACATTACGCATTCAGTAAAGCGTGCGATACAATTGAACGAACTGTCAGAGACAAAATTCCACGAGAAAACGTGACACGACAAACATGTGCGCACGTCTCTCGGAGAGGCCTGCCGTGTGCATTTCACGGTAGCATGTGTCGACTGTCGACTCTGACGTTCGGGCCGAACCAAGTGAGAAACCCTCACCTGGGAGAATATTGTCTCGGTGGATTTATTTTCGACGAAGAGACAAATTGAGAAACGGTTGCCAGTGCTAGTAACGAAGCTAAAAATACACTGATACTCTGTGTTAATATAGAACTATAAGGTCAACTTTAATAGGCGTTCCTTACTTAGTCATTACTTCGATTTAAATATTACTTAATAACTACTGTCTGCTTTTGCCTCACGGATAACAGACATAATGTTTAGTGTAAGTCAATAAAAGCCTACTCGTTTAATTAATGTAAAATAAGAAGTGCTTGAATTGGCGTTGTTTATTTATGTATTTCTTATCGCTACACTTGTAGCAACTTATTGGTTGGACGTAAGCAATCGTTTGCGCTTTGAATTACGGTCGTTTAACACCCTTTCTTTGGTTCTTTGTAGTTCTCGTACGGCTTGTACGAGTGAGGAGGTTAAAAGAAAGAGAGAAGCGAACACGACGGGCACGAACGTAAATGTTGAGGAAATCATTTGACAGAGTTGAAGAGGAACAATGCGGATGTTAATAAAAATAAACAAAGGATGGTGCGCCACACCAAAATAGTAAATTCACGACCTTCATATAATTCATTTAGGGTTGATGAAGAGGTGAGCATCACTCGTCAAACATCACGGTGCCCAACCCAAAAATCTGCAGGACGTACACCTTGACACAGAGAGAGAGAGAGAGAGAGGCAGACAGAGACAGAGAGAGAGAGAGACGAGAAGAATAAAAAAAAGCGTCTCGACGGGTACTTGCACGGGTACTTAACAGGTCCAGGTACGACCGTTTTGTCTCGGGCGCGTGGATACCCGCCAGTCTGCCACGCATTGAACTTGACTCCGAAAACCAGTTGAGAGTAAGAGGCTCACGTTTTTATGGACGTCCTTCGAAACGCCTTCCACAATACCTGACGTGTCGAATGATTAAAGAGAAAAATCCTTTTTTTCGTTACCGTTTTCAAGGTTCCCAGGCTGAGAGAGAAGGAGAAAAAGGGACAAACGCTGGAAAAACTCGTTTTCATCGACCGGATTCCTTTCGACGTGGACACGGGAAAAGGGATGTTCAGGTACCGGATGTGACGTCAAACAGGTTCGAGCGGCGTTGCTGAGCGATGAGGATGGCGCCTGGAATGGAGTTGGCCCAAAAAGGGGGACCAAATACGAGTGAACGGGTCTCCGGTACCGCACAGGTACCGTTCAAACTTCACCACCTGAAGGACAATTACCTTTCTTATGTAACTAGACTTCTTTGCCGTCTGCTCTGCGATTTTCACTTCTTCGCCGGCACCTGCCCCTACCGACTTTCTATCAGGGAGCAACTTGTTGTTATTCTTATTAAAAGTACCGTTATTAATGTATTTTTTAACTAAACTTTTCTTTAATGAAAACATTGCAGTTATCCAATCCTCCGAAATTTAGACTCGAAACAAAATTATTGTTTGTTAAAAATAAATTAAATAAAAACTTTAAGGTTGATAGAACCTTAGCGGGGAGAATGCGAACTTAAACTATGTACATACGTTCACAGGTATGTGTGACGAACCGGCGAACTTCGTGTGTCGTTCTTAATGCATTGTTTTTAATAGAATTTTAAGTACTCAATAGAAAATCTGAAATTATGTTAAAACTTAGTAACACGACAACAAACTCTGATTTACTATTTCTTTATATTATTATTTATTAAACTGTTTTCACTCCTACTTGTGTTTTTTTATACGCGTCGTATTATTAATAATTAGTTTGATTTTCTACTGCCTAGTACAGTCTAGGAAAATGTGAAATCCACACATAATTTGTACGGTGCAAGCAAGCAACATATTTTCATCGTGATGGCATTTGGGAATACATCAGGTGTAAAAATCAGGTGTGCAAATCGCTTTCGTTATTGTACGGATGTACATGTGTATATTTCGTTTTTAGGCAAATTAATACGAGCCGAAACGAGATAAATTAAAAGTCTATTTATTAACTGTATTATCAGTATTACAGTTAATAATAATTTTCCTATCGGTTGAGATCTGAACGTGAAACGTTCGACTCGTGTCTAACATAATTTTTACACTTCATATGAGTATTAGAACTGGCGTGAGAAAGAGAGAGAAAGGAGAGAGTAGGGATGAGAAATTGCAATTGTAGACACAATATAAAACAATACAAAACGCACACACGCACACATACACACACACACACACACACACACACAAACATACACACACCCAGACGCAATAAAATATTGCAATGTGCCTTTTCTTTTTCCACACAGATACCAAAAATAAATCTTTCGCAAGTTCTCTTGCAGAAATCTCATTTAGTTTTTTGTTAATTTTTAATTAACAATGTCAAATACAAAAAAAAATGGTTACAAATACTTGGGTCGTGTGCGTCGCAGGTTCTTTGGCCACGCCACCGAACATGTGGGTCGACCCGAGAGTATTCGCAACCAGTCGTATTTTCGTATTTTCATATTACCTGTGCGTGCCGAGCGGAAACGGAAACAATTGCAATGTACTACCTTATGCATCCGTAGGAGACAAACCTTCTCCCGATAGTGAAACATTAGACTATAAGTGTGATTTCCAGAAATCACACGAAGACAATTTCGAAGTCTGAAGCGAAATACCTCCATTTCCTTTCCTTCGTACTATCATGAACTCACTGAAATTAATTTGACAGATTTGATTCCTCTGGGAAAGCCACCGAAACTCCGGCAAACTATATGAGAGCCACAATTCCGGTACCGCGACCGTAGAAACGCACATGTGAACGATTTTACGTCGACGAAACTCTGTGTAATTCCGCGGCGAAAAGAAAAAATAGCGGAAGTGAAGGCACCAGCAACTTGGTCCACGGTGGTGACAGAGAAACTGGACGAAAGGTTGGAAGGTTGGGTCCATGTGCACCAGGCGACACGTTTCCCTGCATGTTCCTCAGCTTACCAAAATTTCATTGGACTCCACCGGAGTATCACGTTCGAATTAAAAGGTTGTATATGCATAATTGAAACGCTCGGGAACTCGTACATTATGCAACTTGCGATGGGAATTTAAATTTAAAAGCCAGGGTCGTCAGAAGAGGAAACACCACACGTCATGTGACGGTACCGTGCAACTGCCCTATGCAGTGCGGGTGCATACAAAAATTAGAGGTTAGAAGGCTTCGGTTCCTAGGCTCCCCCGGGGGAACCACGTGAGATGAACCGCAGTTAAAATAAGTTATTGAAAAATCGAGTACGTCAGCAACCCTTCTACCTGTACGCCGTGGTGGAACACCAAGACCCACGTACTTTCGCAAAACCCAAAACGCAGAACGAACACTCAGACTGAAGAAGATTCGTTCACGTTCCTCTGGGACCCTTCCGAGCATTTTCCACTGCCAAAATAGTCGACAGACATCCGTCTGACAACGGTTTTCCCAACAGTAAAGAAGACAACACGAATGGAGACTTAAGAGGTTTTATTTGTTTTCTGACGTCGAGAGTTTGCGCTCTCTAGTAAGAAACCCAAATGAATTTTACATAGCTTTGTAGTGTCGTAAAGCGAAACGTAACGTCGGAAGAAGTCTCTGGGCAAAAGACGTTTCAGCATAATAAGTCACCTGTGGTGATACGTGTCTTCACGAGACTCTGGTAAATATTAAAACGACAACGGAGTCGGGAGTTATGAAAGAAGGGTTTCTCGACTTGACGATGACGATGACGGCATTTCTCTGTTTTCATCTACACGTAGAAACATTCAACAAACAAAATACATAACAAAGTACTAGCAGTACGTAGTGGAAGACACGGGAACCCTGTAGAGATGTGACAGGTACTCCTAACATCGGCTCATTTCCACTGTGCTAAAGGAGGACTGCAAGGTAAGGAGTGATAACGCACAGTGCTGTGCTGTCTAGATGAATCTGAGTGTCCTCAAAGTTGACTTATACACCCGTGGAATATCCCAAACAAAACCAAAACACACCACACCAAAATAAATGGAACGACACACGTTCCTGCTTCGTTACGAAGTGACGATGGTGCGTTTTCAGCAAGGTCGGAGTCAGGAGAAGGAAGAATCAGGCCGGTGTGCGGGGCCAGTTGGCCTGTGCCTTAGCCTGAGTTTGCAGCTGCGTGCAGCTGACCATCTCATCACAAGTTTCTGCTGATGCAGGTGCTGATCGTGCAGACCCGGGCACAACTCGGGTTAGACACGCGCGGACACAACGACAAACGTCACATCGGACATGTCTCAACTTATTATTAAGTATCGAATTACTGAGGGAGTCACGATAATCTGACTGATCATTGCCCTCATGTTTCCCTCATCCACGTGACTCTTCTTTCACAGCTTTGCATTGCTAATTCGACTGCATTCGGTTCGGTTAAGTCCTGCATTTGTTATCCGTGACAAGGAGACGCAGTCCGCGTACCGGTCAAGTGGTACCCACTCGACGAGAGTCGCTACATACGTGGATAAACGCCGGTGACAGATAAACAAAGGTCGTCACCGGGTGCAGTAGCACCATTTAACTACTCCCAACTCAAGTACCTCTCCTGATTCCTCCTGTAGGTTTTAGACCCCCGACAAATCCTCTACGTGGACTATCAAAGTCACGTTTAGTTAGTTCTGCTACAGAGAATTTCGGAGTCCACGTTTTCCTTATGCAAAGAACACCGAATTGGTACAAATTTATGTGTTCACGTGTTTCTTATCAGACGAACGTGACTTCCCTTATCATTCTCTTATCAAATATCGATTTCCTTACCTGGATGCTTTTTAAATTTATAATGTCGGAGTAACGACGATAGCCGCGATGTCCTTCCTCGAACGGGGGCAATTTTAAATTGCACTAATTGTACGAAAGGGAAGTGACAGTTTCCAAAAGGCAAATGTCTGCCGCAGGAGCTACAGGTGCAAGAGTGGAAAATCGTGAGACCTCAATGAATGCCGTAAGTTGTGGTGCGACAGGAAATCAAAATCCAGTCGGTCACCTGAAGGAAAGGGAAGAGCTGCGGTGGCGAGTGCTCGCTGGTACTCGGATACCTGGTAAATGTCCACCCTTAATTTCGGAAATCCTGATGACCGTCCGTGCGTCACGAGCCGGGAAAGAAACCAGGACTGGAAGCGGACGCAGGATGTGGTCTTCTGAGAAACCGAGGTGGTACCATCGTGGACAGGTGAATACGAGAGACCTCACCTGAAGTGACAGAGTGCGATCGATTGACGTCATTTCGCACTGGAATTTCCAAATTCTGTCATAAAACGTTTCTTCTTTCAAGGTTTTTCACTTTTATAATGTGCCGATTTTGTGTACAGATACAGTTACGAACGCGACGGATGTGTATGCAACCAGTACAGAAGCTCGTATGCTACTCGGGCGCGCACACACATAAACGCACTGTAAAATGTATACAGTTAAATAATCAAGAAACAAAACGAGACCTTGCGCTGTTATAAATAGAAATTTGTTCCAAAAGGTGAACAAAATCCATTATGAATGCGTTGCCCTAAAGTTGAACTTCCAAACCAATTGCGACGTAACTAAAATGTGTATTCTACAGGTATAACAAATCGCTTTTTATGAATGTCAGGTGTACGAGACAGGCAACGACGTTTACGTAACCCTGACAAAAAAAACATGAAAAATCACACTGACAGAACATGGCGGAGGACAGGTGACCCCAAGATTTGCATAATTTTCATCGCGTTGTTTGTTTGTTTGTTGGCTGTCTTCTGGAGTGGAGGTTGTGCAACCTAACGAACTTTTCCCCTGGGAGCACTGCGGGTAACCCGGAGAATCCACCGGTCAGCTGGTCCCGCGTTGTTCCGGTGGGATGTTGGCGGCCGTGTCATTCAAGGAACGTGCCCCGTGGAAAAATGAAACTCATCTCCTCTCGAATTTCACATTCTAATGAATTGAGAATGAATGAAACATATTGATCTTTAATTGATTCTTATTCAATATTTTGATTCGATTCGAACTCCCGACTCCCCTTCACTCCACAACACTACTCTTCTGTCCATTTAGCTTTTCACCTGGTAGTTACTTTTTTTTTGTTTTTGATACGGTTTGAACAACTTCGATGGAAGTCACAATGGACACAACCTCGTCACAATTCTAAATTTATCTATTATCTAGGCCTTCGTGTGAATGACAAGAAAGGTGACAGAACATACCTGGGGCCAGACTCTGCTCATTTGACGAGAGTGGAAAATCCGAATTTCGTGGTGTGGTACCTTAGGGGAAACTTCGTACCTTCTCGTGGACGCGTCAACCGTCTGACCGTTCGACCGTTTTCCTTGTCCTCTGCCCACAGGTTTCGCCTTTGAAATTTGTCATCCGCCATTTCCTTGGCTTTTCTCTCTCTCTCTCTCTCTCTCTCCTCATATTAAACTCATCACGCTTCGTTTCTGCCACATGGTCATTCTCATAAATTTCAGTGAACTTGACTTATGCCCTCCGCATGTTCTCGTTTTACGGGTGCATCCTGACACCGGACAGCAACTTTTCCTACGGATCTACCGTCAAAGTCAGGTTTGATTTGAAGGTTTCCCGTCTGATAGAACAACTGACATTGACACTTTCTCGTTGAATAAATTTTTTTCCTCCCTACCGACGTTTTCCACTATTCGTACCCTTGACTTTTCCGAGTACTTGGGAGACCCGAGGTTGTACCGAGCACCACCTACTTCCATTTCTGACTTAATCATTTCTCCTTCTTCTTTTCATTCAACCTGGCAAATTCCAATTTCCATCGGTCGTTAAGACGCAACCTCGCGACCCATTCACCTTCCTACTGTTTCACAATAACACAAAATTAAAACACCCGTTCCCCCATCGCTTCTGCAATTATACCCAACCATAATAATTGCATCTGAATTTTAATTAACCAATTACCCGTGCAGTTAATGATAATCGCACTTACCCTGGACATTTTTTTCTTGTGGTAACTGTACTCGTCATCGTGAACCGAACAGGAAAAGCTCAAGTTCCCATCCGAGTACGGAAACAAAGTTCTGTCTTCTTTAAAAACAAATTCCTCGTGCACATCCGCAGACATTTCGGTTTACAACTGGAAGTAAATAAAATTATATTTAATTTTAAATAACCAGGACTCAAGAGATGGTCTTCGTCATCTGAAAAACGGAAACGGAAAGAGTCTTTGAAAAAGCACAGAAGGAAGTCACGCAGCATAAAATAGAAAACCAGGCGAGTCAGTTCCCGAGGCCGGTCGAAGCTCACAAGAAGAACTGGAAGACTTGGAGCTTTCCACATAATTTCCATGAAAACTACAATTTGACTGAAGAGTAGTCAAAGTTTTAGTTCGGGACGTTCGGTGAACGGAAAACAAAACTTTAAAAAGTTTCATTAAATTATTTTCCTACGTCCCTTACTTCCTTTACATTGGAAGTTCCAACTTTATTCATTTTAATTAAATAACGTACATACAATACTGTTCTGCGGTACTTCGTTGACATATCTAACCAACTACTCACATTGAGTTCGGAACAAAACAAACGCTTGTTCTCAGAAGCATACAGTCGACATTATGTGTTCGAAGCATTTTAATAACTTGGATGGCCTCATATTGATGGTTCGGTCCAGAAAATCAAGAATTTTAAGGCACGATGTCTGGGTTCCTGCACTTCCGACGATCGACGATCGATCGTTCGACAAAGTCAAACAACTAATTAAACGTCACGTGAGCATCCGAAGGTCCGAGGAAACGAAAACGGTCACGAATCAATTCGGATAACCCGCGCGTAATAAATCGGCGTGTTTGTCAAATCGTATTTATGTGATATTGGTACGGATGTAAGCAAAATCCCTGAGGAAATGTCGGGTTGACGACCGCTTACGCGTAAACAACCAAGTGAAAAAGCTTTTTCCTCGTAGCGAGATCAGACAATCAGCGAAATTCAGATCCGCCATTGTTACCTAGTTAGTCCCGTGTCGGTTTCGCAGTCGAAACTATGACGACTTTCGTCTATCTGCCTGACAGGCACCTCACCGGGTTAGATCCGTAGACTCAAGTTGTTTGCTCCTTTCCGAATAAAAAAGGCGAAAGATGCGTGAGACGCAGAGGCAGAAGTTGGCTGGGCACCCCTGCGACCTTACAGGAAAATACGTGAACTTGTTACCGTTTCGAGTGTCCCGTGACCACGCAGTAATTCTCTTTTCGGCTGCCTGTCCACCTTGCAACACTCCCCAGAGCGATGTGTAGGAAACGTACACCAACTAGGAGGATTTTCCCGTACGGTGCCATTTTCCGTTGTTTCAACAAGAGACAGAACGACCTTGCCTGACCTTCATTTGGCGGGATCTGCACGTGACCCCAGTCTTTGCCTCTTTCTTTCACCGGCAACCCAACGACCCAGGGAAAAGGTAAAAGTCGAACTCGTTCGTCCACCTTCGTATGGTTCCCCCGTGTGGTTAAGGAGAGTGACACTTCGAACAGGAAAGTCCAAGTGTTTCGGGTGTCTTTCTCCTCCTGTCTTGCTACCTTAATTGCCACCCGATTAACGATTTCCTCGAGGCCGCATGACAAGTGTTTGCGATATCCACAAAATAAAGTCCTTCTTTGTAATTTCCAATAATTAAAATGGGCTCGAGGAACAGTGTCACGAGGCAACGTCAATGACGCGTATAAATCCAAACGATGGCAACGACAAAGAACTTCGATTCATTTAATTTAATTCAGTACGTCTGCTAAACAATTTTTACTTATTTGCAGCACACGAAATACTCCCTCGTTGTTTTATTTAAATGCGATCATTTCAAAGTTAGGATTGCGTCAGCATGCCTCATCATCATCACCATCATCCGATATTATTCCGATATTCAGGCGCACTAGTTTTACCACGTGTAGTTTCAGTTCATCTAAGACTAATCAGTGAAAACGCTCCCACCGATCGTGTAAATCGTCACTCTTGCGTCTTAGAGTTCCTCTGTAAGAAAAATGGTATATTGTAAAGTTTCATTTACTTGAGTGTCACGCGACAGCACTTGAGGGGTGAACCAGAAGACAACAACAAAGTAGACGGTCGACTACGAGTCGCACCGAGTGTTCTTGCCGAAGAACCAGACCCTGGCCTGCCACCTAAAAGCTGTCTTTTGCTAACCTTCTGAACAGTCAACCGGTCATTAGGCCAATCCCGGTAGAACCGGATCTCCTCCTAAAACGTCCAGAAACGTCCGAGACCTCTACAACTCTTCGTCACCTGCAAAAAATTAATTATCACCTTGACCCCCGTGAGATGTTTCAATTTCTTAAGGATTGACTGTACCAAACAAGATGAGAACCTTCAAAATGGAGACTATTAATTATTAATTATGCGTTGACAAGTCGTAACCATTAATAGATGTTAATTTAGTTTTTTTTCCTTAAAAATAATGGAGACTAATGTAAAAACTAAGACGTACATAACTCCGAATTAATAACTCGAGACCGACAACCGCGGAACAGGGAAGGTGAGTAAGTAGAAAGAAAATTTATAGAACAACACAAAATTAATTGTAGAGAAGGACTAGACAAGAGGAGCGGCTCTGTTTTTCTTAAAACGCCATTTTAAAATATCGAACTATTAACCAAATAGTTTTCCTATGAACCGTGCTATTGAAGAAATCAATAAAAATAAAAGCTCTAAGAAGTTGGCAAGCTGGTAAGTTAGAATTAGCAGGCGAGGAGCGGTAACAATCAAACGTTAATGAATTGGCAAGTTTCGGTTGACAAACTTTGTCAGAGATCTCTCAGATCACAGGGAGAGATCAGATAGAAATGTGTTCATCTCCGTTCGGGACTTTCTGTCACGCCCAGATTCCGGATCTGAATGCATCCAGTTTGGTCGACCTCGGCGCTTTTCCGACCGGCCATTTTTGCACTGCCTTCAGGACTACTTTTTCAAATTTAGGTTGGGTTTCGTCCAAGGCCGACGTCTTCCCTTGCCACGCCAGATCTTCACCGGTCCGATCAATTAATTTGACACGTGATCATCCAATTTCCGATTTTTCGTACGAATTCGACTGCCCTTGCTTTTTATTCGCACGATTACGGAGGGTATCACCGGACCGTACGTGACTCTTATTGCTCTGTGTGGGTATTCGTGCCTTGACCAAATTACCTCACCACTTGATGTTTTCTAAGTTGTTGATAGTGTGACACACTATCGTTACGGTCTAGAGGACCCCGTCTTGTACTTCCTGTACATCGTATCCTGCTTAATAGTAAGTCACCGGGTAGTGCCACTTTGATCACTTCTATTACGTCGCCGTACTTATATGTTTTTTGGTTACGTTTCTTGTGGGTTTTCCAGTTCTCATCCCGCTTTCATTTGCACGCTTTCCTAGTTTCCTGACAGGTTTCTCTACCAGACTGGTACCTACGGCCATCCGTTTTCTTTCATCCTCTTTTTCATCTCGTTTTCCTTCAGGTTTCGCCTTGAACGCCGAACGACGACGCTCCTTATTAATTACCACTTGTAATGAACCGACTTTTGTTTTTTTTTTCATCTTACTCCTCTCTCTATGACAAGTTCTCCGAAGATCGAGGGTGGACTGGTCGAAGAACTTCAAGGTCTATATCAAATCATCATCGGTCAAGGCAAAATTGTCACGTCTCACGCGGGCGAATATCTCCGTGGCCATAAGTCAAATGTTCGCCACGACACATTTTTCGCTTTCAGGTGAAATATTGACACCCGTGCTTCTTTAGACTAGTATAGAAGTAATCGACTAGTGGGGTCATGAACAGATGACAACACGGAAGGGTCCGGGCCAGAGAAGTTGTGCGAACTGTCCCCGATCGAGAGGACTCGACCTAAGGTTTGACGTCCTCTCCACCACAAAATGTGATAAAAGAGAGAAGAAGTGACGTGTCACGAAACAAAACCACGGAAAATGACAAGTGGCAAAGCGGATTTAGGCAAAGCAAACTTTATCGAAAGTGATTCAGTGGAGGACGACACCATCGATACAGAACACAAAGTTTTCATCCTGCCAAATCATCCGGGAGGAAAAAACGTTCAAATTTACTGCCAACGGGCCAGACCACACGTCTAGTTTCGGACTTGTCGTCAAAACAGTACAAAACTATCGAACTAACGAAAATAAATACCTTAAAAATAGTAAACGATGATAGTTCTAGAAGCAGTGGAGTTCGCTGATTGGAGCGACTTTGTTTACAAAAAAAAAACTGAAATATTGGGAATCATGTGAACTAAACAAAATTAGCATTAGAACTGTGTTAACTGATAAATAATATTCCAATGATCAGTGCCTACTTAACAGAAAAATAAGCCGGTACTTAAAATAAAGTATTCAACCAAAAACCGCGAAAAGAAGTTGACCAGAAAATATAGCAATGATACAGAAGAACTTGCGCTGCAAGTCCAATAGTTGAACTCATGTGTAGAAAGAGCATATAAGTTTAATTATGTATTATTAATCAAATAGTTCTTGCATTGAACGGAAACTATCGGTCCGGTTCGACCCAACTTTTCTTTACTTTTACCCTTGATTTTTAATTTGACTTTCTGGGTGTACCCTACTCTTGTACCTTGTGGGAGGTTCTAATTCAAGGACTTGTACTTTTTCATCTGCTTGTCTACACGTGGGTATGACGACATCCTTTTTTTGTTTGGGTGCTACGGAGTTACCTTACACCAGTCCATTTCTGTTCATTCCTTACTTTATTTCTAATACGAAAGCTCGCTGGTTCTACAAACTGCTATCTGCTATCTCGGTGGAAAAACACTGTTTCGTCACAAAAAAAAAATCTGTTTTGCACGACGTCCAGTACGAACTCGTTAAAACCAAAAGAGTCCGTTCGATACTTCCGCGGCAAAATCCAGAGAAGGGAAAACAATTTGGTGATTTCCACCTGAAAGTGATTTAATTAAATGACAAAACCACATCGTTTTCGTACCTTGCTGTATCCGAATCCTGTTCGCTTGGGACACGAAGAAGACAAGGTTGGCAAGTTGCTGTTGGTGAAAGGAAGCCTGCGAAATGAGCGTTGAGCGGCGAGAGGCAGTCTTCCGATGACGACGACGGCGAAAGTCAAATAAATTCGTGGATTTATGTATTTATTTATTTATTTATTTATTTGTCTATTTAAAAAAAAGCACAGACGCAGCACAGCGTAACAAATTCCGACGTAGACTAAAGAATGGCGGCTACACACGCCTCGTGACACGTGCAACCGGTCGTGACGTCACACTCTCACACTAAAGACATGTGCGTTTTGCTGGTCTCACGTTTGTCGACACGCGGGCGTACCGTCGACGGCGACCTCTACGCACATCGTACGAAACCTAATTAGAGGAAGGAAATTGAGGATTTTCCAATCAAATTGGATCGGAAATAGAAATCGATTGGACAGTCGTTAACAGAAAAAATGAAAGCCCCTCGCGGTACCTGTCTGCGTCCTTCACCTTGAAGTAACCTGGACGGCTGGTAAACAGAAGGAAAATGTCCTCCGCGGGCCCCGCGGATATCTACTGAAAGGAAAACAAATTTCGATGATTAATCGAATGTCGTCACTCGGGAACGTAGGGAATGTCGAAGGAAAAAAAGGGGTTGTCCTCGATGCAAGTCGGACCGATTCTGGCACTTGGGAACTACAACCGGTGGTGAGCGACACGAAAGCAACAGAATGTTTCTAGAAGTTCGTTCGGACGAAGGGGACAGACTCACATTTGATGAATAAAAACCTTGAATGACGGACAATCAAATTCGGCCTTGAATACCTGGACTTATCAAAATTTTCCTGCTTGTTAGCCACGAGCCTAGACGACCACAACGTACGTCACAGTTTGAGTTTACAAAAATCCTCTCATCCGGTGATTGATCGATCGATCGATCGATGCGTCCGTGAATATCGTCTCTCTTCGACGTCTGCCACAGCAAGATCCGATACACCAGATTAGAAGTCAGATGATCTGGCAAGAGGCAATCACGTTGACGTCCACGTGGGAGGGAGATTCTTTTTTTATTAGCAACACGTGTCGACACGGGGAGTAAAACCCGAGTTGCATGTGCAAACGTACACGTACACGCGTTCGGACGATCCGCCAAATCCGTTACGCAATTTACAATGATCGAAATTGGGTCGTGAACCACATTGAGATCGACCGATCGATCTCGAGAAACAAAATATTTGATCAGTGTTACCGGCCGGCCAGGACCACAGGAAATAATCTATTTATTAATCGCTCCGGGCTTTGCTTCCTTCACTTTTTCTAGGTCCACTACAATCAGATTCTGCACCTGATGCCTGTTTCCTATCCAACTCGGTTCCAATATCACAGAAGACTTGTTTTCCAACTGCAGGAGACGGTTATTTACCTATTGGAAATGTCTTATTTTAATAATCAAACAACAATCCCTAACATTCTTGTGGTCAACTGTCACCACCGAACGTGGACTTGACTCCGTCATTACAAAATTTTTGTAATCATAAATAAATTACAACACCATCTTGACGTGAAATACACGTAACCCACCTGCATCTCGACAGCAGAGCTGAAAATTGTACATAGGAGAACAAAACATAAGAACAAACGTTTAAATTTCTATTAAAATTTTATTATACATTTTAAAATTTTGTTAAATTTATATATTTATATATATATGCATGTGTAGTATTTTATATATATGTACATAACCAACCACTAAATTTTATCTAAAATTATTTATTTTCGTTCAAATATCTTCAATTGGAAAAAAAAAGTTTCGTATATATTCATCATTTACATTAGTTAAAATTTTAATTTGAAGTAACTCGGTGTATAAATGACAAACAACGGGTAGGAAGATTTCTTCCTTTTTTTTTAGCTTGCTCCTCTTCTTGAATTCTTTTCGACATTTTCGTCGGTCACTTGAGTCATTTCGTAAAGACAAACAGCAAAGGAGCAGAGAAATTTGTTTCGGCTACCTTTTCCTTTACGTTCAAAAATGGTCTCTTCCTCTGGGGGCCGGGGTTTCATCTGTCACTGGAAATCGGAAAAGGACTAAAAGGATGAAGGAGGAGGTTTCCACCGGTGCGAATGTACGAGGATATGTGTGGAGTGATAAATTTAATGGGGAGAGAGGACGCCTGCGAGAACGGGGATACTCGATACTCACCAGACACAACCTGGAAATGTGGAATAACCCAGAAAATTGTTCTTACTAAGTGAAGGGATGCCGGAAACTACCCCTGCATGAGTTTTCTTATACGAAAAAACGTCACCCTTCACAAGCAAAAATACTAAAATCTCAATTAAAAGACAAATTCAAAATTAGACATTTCAGACAGTTAGAAGTATAGAATGTTTTAAAAATTGTAGTACATAGAAAGTTCTCGTTATTTGACAACAGACGTAAGTAGGGGCATCACGTGGGCAAAAATAGTTTAAAATCTGGAGGAAAAACCGTCGTAAAATAGGCCAAAAATAGACCCAAAATATCACCCCGTGAGACGGTGAGAATTGCACACCAAAACTTTTCCAAAATAACCGAATTCTAATTTCCGATCAATACCAATTAAAGTCGGGATTAATCGATAAGGGATCGATATTTGATCGACACCAAGAAAGATGGGGTGGGGTCGTGTGTGTCTGTGCGTCTCTCTGTCTCTCTCTCTCTGAAATCAATCAGAAAGAACGTGAAAGGCTGACGACCGTTAAATAATTCAGTACGTTCTTGGGAAAAGAGAAATTAAAATGAGTAACCGGTGAAATGAGGAAAACCATCACCCGTCGCCGGTCCCCCGGTTTATTTGGGGTCGTTGAATTCGTTTTTGTCTGTCGAAAACCGTCAGCACGTGAAGAACATCCAGTCAAATAACTAAACGACAAAAGGATCGCTTTGGTCCCTAGAAAATGGTTCGATTAATTTAAATCGGCTGCTTCCGGTCGACAGATGAAACTCAAAGTGCCCCAAAGAGGTACCCACGGACCGATCGATCCCGCGATCTGTCGATCTTTTTCAATCTGGTACACGCGGACCGTGTCGGTGCTCTCGTCGCACGTGTTGACTTGTCGTTGTTCTCGTCGTCGATAAATACTATCTGCGTTGTAAAAACTACGTAAGCGTAAATCTTAAAAAGATAATTGAAAAATCATGGAATTTATGTACATTATTAGAAATGATAAACAGAATCGCTGTAGGCATCGGAAACCAAGTTTTCCAACCTGTGTGATTGGCCGAAAGTGAAGAGGTAGAAGAGAAAATTTCCGCGGTTACATTTCTTCGTGTGCTAAATTTTAAAAAATTACTATTCGCTGGTTCGCACTACAATCTCCAACCCGTGTTATCACGTGTTATTATGAAATTACAATTTTTTTACTCTCATGTTTTCCGTTTTGTTACCTAATTTATTACCTTGACACTCCCGCGATTCGAGTCTCTGTGCGTAAAAACTTGAACACTGTGGTTATTTTACAAGTGAAACAGATCGGCAATTGGAAAAATAGACAATGTTCAACCGGTTGCACCGAATTTATCGATTGAACCTAAAATTTCTGAAAATTCCTGCAAGCGAATTTAATTTACTTCTACGGCATGCCGGCTCCGCGTGCAGTACCAAAACGGCGGAACGGGTTTGACCGCATCCCAAAATTTGAATTTTTATTTTGTAGCTCTCAGTTCAACCACTCACTTGCTCAACAGCGTATGTATATACAGAGAAATTGAAATCGTCGACGGGAATCCTGTAAATACCTAAACTTACGAGTAACTAAACTGTTTTTCGATGGAGTTAAGAAACGGCCTTTGAAGTCGTGGCGGATAAGAATCAAGCGAACCTGTAGAAAATAACTTCAATAACTGTTCGATAACTTTAACAAATCACCAAAACAGTAAAACTATGACTCCTTACCTAACGCTACCCTGCAACTGCTCCACTTGGATTGGAAACCTAACGGAACGGGAAGGGTGGATTCGTCGATACCTGTTGAACAGTGTCATCGCCCGAGCAACAGTCAGCCTTCCCAAAGGGCCGCAGAGGGGGGAAAAACCCGACACGACATTTCAAACACGAAGAAAAAGTGTCAAAACCTGTGCGGAAGACGAGAAATCGGCTAAACACCAAGTGAAAAAGATGTCAAAAGTGTCAGAAACATCGCCGAATTCCCCCGGGGTTCACCACCTTCCATTAGCATCCCACAAAAAGGAAGAAATTAATGCCGAGTCGGACGGAGCCGGGGAGAGAGAGAGAGAGAGAGAGGGAGGAAAAAATAAAATCGTGACAATCTGGAACATTCGATAAAAGGCTTTTTTGGGAAAAGGAAAAAGGCAAGATGAAAATTTACAAGCCATTAAGAAAACCGATTTGGGTAAAAAGGTTTTTACTGTCTGGGACCCATCCGAAAGACGACGGGTTGGGCGCGAGGAAATTCCCTGACAGTTCAGGCAAGGCGGTGAGGATTTGTACGGAACGCATTTAATTGAACGACGGAGGAGAGTTTAACTGGAAGAAGGTTGAAAAGGCTGAACGGAGGTAAGACCAGGAAGAACGGTGAGTTGGGCAAAAAAAAAAAGGACCGACTCACATTTAAAAACAAAATGGACAAACAGAAAATTGAAAACTCGAAAGGACAAGTACCGTGCGCTGACAAAAAAAAGTACTAAAAGTCATTCCGAGAGCAAATAAAATGTCCGAAACTTCAGAATTCTGTTTGCAGAGGACTTGTTTGCGGTGGAAAGTGGATTGTTTTGACCTGACGCAACAGCAGTGGTGAACGACAGCAAAAAAGGACAAGTAACCGGAGCTCAAAGTCGGTCAGAAGCTGTAGGAACCCAAACCGTCAGGTGCAGTTTGCCATGCGACATGTTGAGAACGTCCAACAGGTTTTCAGGTGTCCGATAACAAAACGATTTTGCTATGGGACGAACCCACCGTGACACTTGACATTTGTTGTTGTTGTTGTTGTTGTTCTTCTTCTTCTTCCACTCCCATTTTTTCCATATATAATACAATGTTTTTTTGGCTCGACCGACCAGTACCTCATTACCATGGCTAAATATTCATGACCCTGGTCCATCTCGGGCATCCAACTGTCCCGGTCGATTTTTCCCCAAAAAAAAAAAAAAATTCGACCGCCCCCCAAAGGGAAAGTTGCAAATTCGAACCCTGACTATTTTTGCATACACCCGTTCAGTACTCTAGTCGTAAACACGTCTAGGAATGAATGTTTCAAGGTGCGCCTCCGAGTACTCACAACTTCTCGCCAAAGCATACAACATATTGAAATTTTACTGCAGATAAATTACCGGGAAAGGCGCACAGTGTCAAAGTTTTGTCATTTCCCTTGGTCCTCTCCCAGTACCGGGAGTCCTCAGACTAACCCGAACGAAACAAGGGACCATCACCTACGGGTACCTTTCTCTCGGGTGAATGTCTAGGAAGTGGAACTAAACGTCGTCTCTCGGTCGAGCGCAACTTGATAAATTCATTCCCCCTCGTGAATTGTATAAAAAATATATATATGTATACCTATGTACCGATAAGATTAGTAAAATTAATAAAGTAAAGAATGGTGCTGGGTGTGCGATGAACTCCGGGAAATACACGTGACAACAAACGACCGCAAAACAATACGAAACGACAAACGATAGGAGTGGTAAAACAAATCGGAAACGTACTTGATATGTACCGCTGAACAGACTCCATAAAACTACCGTAAATCTATGTACATACATACATACACTATGTATTATATTTTGTGCGTTAAATTTTGAATCGTTACGCCTTCTCGACTTTCACCTTGCCATTCGCATCGACATAAACGTCAAACCGTGTATATGTTATTAATTACAATTATTTTATTAATTATTGTCTTCCTTATTTGTTTACCCCCGCCCTCATTCCCCCGTCCACCCGACAATCCCAGAGTAGGAGCGCAACGGCGTCGATGCCAACTCGACCTGTCAACTTCCTCCCCGAAAGAAAATGGCACAGGTGAGACAAAACGAAAACAACCAGAAAAATGTCCATTTTCTTCTGCTAGAAGAACGAATTCATTTCGAATAACGTGTAAATAAAATAAAGTTTGTTTTTGTTTATATTTTGTGTTATTATTAATGGTTTTTAACTATTCATTAGACTAGTTTTTTTGTTCTGGATTGGACTCTGAACTCGAATTTGCTACAAGACAAAAAACTAGTTTCAGACGTCTAATTTATAGTTTTTGTAGTTTTATTTGTACATGAGACACCTCTCTCTCTCTTTCTCTCTGTCTCTCTGTCTGTTTTCTCTCATCATATGCTTATTTTTTTTTAGTACTTTGAAGTGAATTGAAAGACAAAATACAAGTGGACAGACCACTCTGAGAAGAAACGTTTCTCGAACTATGAGAAATTAAAAATAAGAAGTTTTCGAAACCTCGTCGGGTCTTACTAACAAGACTATATAATTAAATTCTTAACGCTACGTTTATTTATCTATAACTTTATTTAATCTAGATGTTAATGGGTTCACCGTTAACGTGCTGAAATGCATTTGCCGTTGCTCTATTTCATTAATGGAACCGTAGAAAATCAAGTTGCTTTGTTAAGAAGTTCACGCGTTAATAACAAAAAAATACAGAGACCGCCTCAACTTGTACTAATGGAAAAATAGTTAACAAATATTTGAACTATATTTTTCTGTGCGATTTCGCATACGCGCCATCTCACTCGTTTAAATTCTCCTATTTCAGAACTACTAAAACGACTTCAATTTGTCCCGTTTCACGATTGGGGAGAGGAGGATTCAATCCCCTAGGGGTTGAAGTCTGCTGGACCACCCGAAATGTTTTCGTTGGGCACGTTCAGACGGAGGTACACGTCAGGTACCTCGAGCAGGCCGACGTAAAAGGTCAGGTGATTTCGACTTCGATTCGATGTATCGATTGTCATCCTCTGTTTCGATGGACGTGTCCATTTTCTGTCGGGAACGAAAGTTCCCTTTTTTCCCCATCTCAAGCTCTTCAACTTGTGCATCTCGTCCTCGTGCATTTCAAGGGCACACGATTTTTTGTATTCATCGCAACGACACTACAAAAGACATGCGAGAGTGAGATCGGTATTTACAACGCTTGTCGTTCGCATCGAACTCAGTACGACTAAATACTTCTACAGTCTTAGAAAAATGATTTAGTTTTTATTATAATTATTAGTATTATTCCTATTGGGACACTAGAAAATAAAAACTTAAAGTCTAAAATGGCACAAAACAATCGTTGATTTCATTGTATTTCCGTACACCCAACCGCCCCCCCAGAAAACCTGCCTACAGCGATTTCTGACCGAATGGAACGGACTCGTCCTGCGGTCCTACATGAGATGGCACCTCTCCTTTATTTTCGCCGTGCTTTTCTCCGACCTGATTTTTTTACCGTCGAACTGCAGCGAAATGTTCCGGTTCTTCTCCATGTTCAGCAACTGTTGAAAGAGTTCCTTCACGTTGTGATTCGTTTTCGCCGACGTTTCCATGAAGGAGCATCCCCAGGTTTGAGCTTCGGCTTCCCCTGCCGACACGTCCACCTCGCGGTTTTCCGTTTCGTCGCATTTGTTTCCTGCGAACACGACGAGAGAAGAAAGGAAAAGTGAAACGAGACGTGAAACTTGTGAGAAGGGGACGGGGGGGGGCAAGAAGAAAATGAAAAATCTTGAATTTGGAAAACCGGAAAGCAGAGTATGAAGAAACGAGAATTTTCATCCATAAATAAATAAATAAATACAAACTAATAAAAGTTGGATATGAACCTGCAGCGGACTTAGGTACTTAATTTGGTTCTTCTAATAAACACATTTTGAACATTATGCTAATGTAGTTGTGATGTACAAGAAGCTCCCTAGTCAAGGCATACTCTAGCGAACTCCTACGTTATTATTATTGAATTAGTATTAAGTTATGTAATATATTAAAGTACAAAAATAGCTAGTAAATTAACTTTTTGTAACCTTGCATCTGCCCATCAATCACCAAAGATGTAACAAAATGGCTAACTTGTGAGTACGTGTACATAAAAACAGCGGCGTACAACTCGTGATCGACGAGGCAATTTATGCGTTCAAAACGGTAGGTGAAATCGGACGAGGAAGCAGCAGGTTGACAGGAAAACCGGGCAGTGTTTTAGGCAAATGTTCAGGAGATTTCGAGTCAAACACGCGATCGCGTTGCACGAAAGATGGAAGGCTCTTACGTGGAAACGAATAAATATCAGGTATTGTGTAAAAGGTCGTAAATCGAACGGGCTGTCGGCGTTCGCTGGAGGAATCGCGCGCGTACTACAGGTGCATGTCACCGTAGTGGAAAAATAAAGACGCTCTCCCCCGAGTTCTCATTAAGGGATGTTTACATTTTTTAATGGCCGATTCAGAAATGGAGTGTGCAATTACAATTTTACTGTCGCATTAAAGCCTGATGATGTGCGTGATGGCAACACACGATGGGTTTTTTTTCTCTCTAGGTTTTCCAAGCCGTCGGCCATTTGTAGAATAAAACCGACGGTTGGGAAAGACAACTCACCCACTAGCATGACGGGTATGTTGGCCAATTCCGTTCCTTTGATTTCTTTAATGACGTCCCAGATAGGCCTGAGCTCCTCCAGGCTCTGCCTCGAAGTCACGCTGTACACCAAAATGAAGGCATGTCCTTTGTTGATGGACAGTCTTTGCATCGCCGGAAACTGATGTGAGCCCGTCGTGTCGGTGATCTGCAGCGTGCACACGTTCTTATTGCAAGATATGACCTGGAAACGACCGAGAGTTAAGCGTGTCAGCCGGTGGTGTCTCTGTGGTGGTGTCCCGAGAGGTCCACCGTCACCTTACCTGTCTGTAGGTGTCCTCGATTGTCGGGATGTATGACTCTTTGAATGTTCCCTTGACGAATCGCAGGACGAGAGAGCTTTTGCCGACTCCCCCGGCACCGAAGACAACGACCCGATAATCATTGCTCTGTTCGGGCATTCTGAAGCTTGGAGCTCCAGCCTCACCCGCCAGCATTCTGCGGACAGGAGACTCTTAAATAATAGAAACTGGTGACATTGGAAGGGTAAAGACGACATAAAAGTGGTCTTGACCTCAATAATACAAAATGGGTTAATTTAAGTTCCTGGCAGCCCGCTTTTCTGGGGTGTCTGTGGTGTGGGAACTAAAGGGTAGAGGGCGTTCATCCCCCTTTTGCACACCCCCACACCACACCACACCACCCCATACCACCCCGGCCGACCAGGGACTGCTGTCGCATCGCCGCCTTCACATTTCGTTCTTCACCTTAGTCAGCTTCCTGCGCCTGCAGCTTTTGTCAGGACGACAACAAAAAAATAGGTCAAACAAACACATTCGGATTTTGTCGAGTCTTCCTAGGCGAAGATCAAAGATTTTTCTGTGGCAACGTCACATTTCGACTTTTGTTACGAAAAATTAATCCGGTCCGAAAACAAAGTCGACCACAACGTTGGCACCACTTCTTTTTTAAAATGACTGCGGCGATTCGATTTTTCGTTGCCGGGACAATGAGGAAGCGTCTTCACTTATTAATTGAGACGTCGGTCTCTCGATTCTTCTTTTTTGTTCTTAAAGGCGACGCAACCCCATCTGACCCCCTCGCCAATTTCGAGAACGATACGTCACTGGAGATCAATTCTTTACGAGTTCCCAAACCGTTACCAATTGACCGAATATAACCAACTTCTACAAGCGGAACTTCTCTTCTCTACACTTCTCTACATCCGAGTTTCATTTTTTTTCTCACTAAATTTAATATTGACACATGGGCATGACCACCACAGAATATCCTTCGGCCCACACCAATGTTAATAATTTTCTGAAAGTCGGGCGAGTCATCGTTTATTATTTAACATCACGTAGTTTCCCATTATATCCGACAAAACTCTAGAAACTTGAGGTTAATAACTGACCTACAAGAGTATAAAACCGAATGAAGAATTATGCTACGGGAAATCCATAAAGGCTGCAAGGACGCAATTTACATTTTTCTCGAATGGTGACACGGCAGCGGAGGCACGACAGCAATTAAGTATAATAATAATAATAATAATAATAATAATAATAATAATAATAATAATAATAATAATAATAATAATAATAATAATAATAATTTAATGTGGCGATGGGGGAGGGAGAGAGAGAAGGGAGCCAGGGTGAGAAGACGAGTAGTTCGAAATACGACAAAACAAAAGTTACCGAGTGAAAAATTAAAAAATGTAATACTTACTGAATTTTTTATATTGTTCCACGTGTTCATAACATAATATCCATCTGTTAAGAAAAAGTTTGAGAGAGGCTTTTCGCCGTACAGCGAAATATAGAAAATGGATTTGCCAACTTTTCAACAGGTCCGCAGTCGAGTTTGACGTAATTACTTTGAGCAGAACTCTCTCCTCACGGCACTCAACTTACTCAAACACCAAAAGAACATTCTTTCACTTGGTTCTCGGTTCGACTAGAGACCCCACCGGCACCGTATGGTGTTCACTGCAGGTAGCAGGGGCACTCGGTCCGCTGCCCGTCTCGAGTCGTTCAACCTGACTTCGGTCCTGCTTCACGCATTGCCCTTCCCGGTCGCTTTTCCGATCTCTCCCTCCCCCCGTTGGACGGTTGGAAAGACGGACAGCCGAAGAGGAACAATTCTGGTCTTGTCGGATTATTTATTCCTGAGCTTTAGCCTTCCTTCTCCCGTCGAACGTTCCGGGGTCTTCGTGCCACGCCACCGCTCCTTCGAACTGAAATAACAGAAAAAAAAGAACGAGGATAGAGATCATATCAATGACGTAAGACATGTGGGCAGAGGTTGATTACAGCCCCCCGAGAGATGGAAGAAAGAGAGGAGTTGATAAGAGAAGCTGCGTCACATTCGATTCTCCCCCCCCGGTAATGGAAACCATGTTGATGACGGCAGTGGAAAGGGGAACAGTCACATCTAAGGAATTGGCCGGTTGGGAATTGAAAATGCCACAATGAAGAAACAAATAGAAAACCGAATTCGTAACAAATTGGAAATATGTGAATGATGTGAAGAATGGGCACAACAAGTGGAACACAATCGGGAAAGTACGCCACACGGGGAGTGTGCCACACCACCCTGCACACAGGTACTGGTCGAACTCGTCAGAAATTTAAGTCAAATTCTGAAAGGTCAAAAAGTCCCAAAACTTTGTTGTGCAGTTACTGCTCCCACGTGCCGTTAATTCTGATCAACTCAAACGCTAGAAAAGTGAAAACTTTAAATCCCGCGAGAACCCGTGCACCACTACAATCCTCTACAATGTACGGTTAACTGAGAAAATGAAATCCATCCGACTCGACTATTTACTACTAGATTATCGACTTTCACGAAAATAAATAATAATAAGTAAAAATAAATAAAAATAAAAAACCAGCTTGAGTCGGTGTACGTTAGGAGTCGACCATTTTATTACTCGCAACATCAACAACTGATCATTCCATCCTAATCAATTCTTGAAAAACGGGAGGGAAAAAAACAGGGCGCTGATTTATATTTTGACTTGTCACTTCTGTTCCGCAAGAAGTTCCCTCGGGATATTTGAACGCGAGAGAGCCGATCCAACTCGCAGGTTGTTACCAATCCTCGGGGGCTACCTGCAACTCATTCCGCACGTGGTCATTAACCAAGCCTAATTGGAGTGTAATTAGAAAGTCTGAAGGTAAATCAACTGCAAAACAACGATACGTAATTATAAAATAAATTAAATTGCCTGTTACTTATTTGGCTCCATTGTCTGTGACGTCAAACGAGAGCTTTAACGTCAAGTGAACTGTCGATTTGATACAAAAATGGAAAACCGGTCGGCGTGGAATTCACTTCGAGTTCACAGTGTTGTAAAATTAAATAACTCGGTGAAGATTACGCTCTCTTAAGTAAGTGACCGCGAGATGACATGGGACCAAGGTTCGTGTCAGGATAAAACCTTAATGGAATTTAATGTTGAAAGTCCTTCAAGTAGACCGAAAGTCAGGTAAGTATATTTTACTACTACAACACAAAAGTTTAAGAAGTTATTTTTTGCCTCGCCGTGTTTCGGAATAAATATACACTTAGTATATAGGGCCGAGTGTGTGTAAGTCCACCTTGATACGTTTCTTACGGATTATTAGTACTCTCCCCCGAGTATCCCCCGAGTCAACCACTCAATCTCTGAGGAGTGATCGATTTCACTCGATAACAATTACGTCTTCCTGTCAGTATCAACCCGTGCCCCCTGAACTACCAAGTTAGCGACAATAACCGAGTTGACCTACAAGTCCAGTTACTTATTGCGTAGCAAGTTTTAAAAGAGCGAGCTGGCGGAACGGAGCAGAGAAAAAAGTGACCAAAGTGTTCCCGCCGTGACTTCATCCAGATTTTCAACTCTTCCGATGAAAATTCGTTACGATCGGAAAACCGGCAAAAACGGAGTTTTCCACCTGCGCAAACGCCTTTTGGCACATCCCCAATGAACTTTGAAACCGACATGAGAAACCGATAACAGTTTCCTCTACCCCTGTACCTCTAACTCTAAAATCTAACCTTAACGGTATCCTCTAACCAGGGACTTGAGATGTTCCCGGTGAATTGACTTTGGAAAGGCCCGAAGAGAAAGTTGAGAAAAAGGTGGGGGTGAAATAAATTACAGTTTCTTCATTTTCACAGCCATTCTGTTGCCGAAGCTCTGGACAGACAGAAGTGGACGTCTGCGTCGGGTTACGTTCCGGGTTAACACAACTCGGGCGAACACCGAGGAAAGCTCAAACAATTAGTTTGGTCAATTGTGTTTAATTTTATTCGATAAAAAAATTATTAAGCATAAATAATAACTGAAAAGTAACTAAGTAATATGTGAACTAACATGAAAATTTGAGAACTTGAACACAGACGGACAACCAAGTTAAACCACATGTACTTTCTCTGTACATGAGTACTTTAGAAAAATAATAACTACAATAATAAAAAAATAAACAATAAACTTTCAATTTGATGGTTTCGCTGGGGGTAAACTTAAGAAAAAGTGTCATGGGTTCTGAATGCTGAACTCATCCCCTGTGTGTGTGTGTGTGTGTGTGTCTTTTCACAAGGGGCGTCAAAACCGACAACCGCGACACACAGTGAGGTAGGACTTTCTCCCCGAAAAAAGTTCAAAACTTACTTGTGGAGCACTTTTTAAACACCTCAAGTCAACAGAAAAAAAAAACAAACTACGATTATGTCCGGACTGAAATTCAGACTTTTGTCGGGTCAATTCGACTGATCGCTCGCTGTGATCTCACCACGATCTCACCGCAGAGAAAATCATCGTGCGATTCGTGGGACGGTTCCTCTTTCCCGAGTCGCAAAAAAATATCAAAAAAACAAAAGCCTCTAACTTCTCTCGACATCGTTTGAATTCTTACAAACTTTACGGATTACAACGCAGATTAAAGTTCACAAGTATTTAAGTATTAAATCGCTTTTGCATTTCAGAAGTGGAGAGGGACCTGACTCCTTGGGCTCGCCTGCCTGCCCTCCGCCGAAATAACAAAAGTTACAAATAAACCACAGGGAAAGTCGCGGAAAGGCAGTTTGGAAAGAAGTAGGACAAAAGGCAAGCGTCCAAACGGTCAGATCTTCCGAGATCTTTCTTTCGGCAGCTGATCAATAAACATTCCGAGACAGGCATAATTCGCCGGTACGGACCTGTCAGTAACCCTGGCGACCAGGAAGAGCCAACTTCCAAATTTATCTACCGGAGATGCCCTCAAACGGTTCCATCCCTCGTCGACCGAGGAAAAAACTATCAGTTTGTGTCTTGTGTACATCAACTGCTGTCTCCAAACTCACTTTTTAGAACTTCAAATAAATACATCCCCTAAGAGCTTTCCTTCTTTCTAATCTCTTCATCTCACCCCTAAAAATTTCTCTCCTTTCTACAACCACTTCACCCTCAGGTACCAGGTTTTTGTTTATCTCTTCTTCTACTCCTGCTGCTTCTGCTGCTGCTGCTCCATGCCCCCCAATTCTTTCCTTTATTGTGTGCCGTTACCTGTTATTAATTTCTTCCCTCTCTACTCTTCATCTGCTTGTAAATACAAAACACCCACACCCTAACTTTTCATTCATTCTAAAATCGTGTACACAAGTACACCTCACCACGTATCGCGTTCAATAATGTCAAAAAACGTTTGTCAGGGCGGTCTGCGTGGTGTCGGCCATTACTTTTCACATCCTTCCCCTTTTCACATCCACCTACTCATTGCGGGGAGAACCGTATTAGTGTATACATGTATGTATGTACGTGTACAAAACCGTATATTCCCCAGGAGGAGTGGAAAACATAGGGACACCGACATGAGAGTGACATTTTCCCAGTTTTGTTTTTCCATTTCTACTAACACACACACACATATTCATGTGCACAGGCATAAAAATTTACTGCGTTCATCCAAATTCGTATGACACGTTTATTGCCATGAAATTTCATCGAAGTTATCGACCTGAAATATCTGCGTGTGTTCGCGGAAATTTAAAAAATGAAAAGCGTATTGTGTTGAGCGATACCATCGGTTCCCTTTTATTTTCTATTTCCATCTTGAAAAACTTCGGACCACACAATTTCGGATCGCTATCCGTTGACGTTACGTTTATTTATTTTTTGTGTTTCGAGTCATTTGTACCTCAACGAAAAACTACTCATCGGGCAAAACGTACTTGCGTGACTTGCACATACTAATAATTATACGTATTGAGTGATATTGTACAGTGTTTTGAGTCAGCTTAAACCGTAAAAAAAATAAATAAACAAAAATATAAAAATAAAACTTATGCGAACAGCCGCAACTTTGTTCAGAGACATGCGGAGCACAGGTAGTTGGGCAAATGGATTACTACAATGGTTACAAAATTTGTAAACTTAAATTTCCCATCGATAGTTTCTTAAAGTCACCACTCAAAGTGACTTAAAAAGCTTTCCGGAGTTCGCCTTTTGTGTGAAGAACTTTTGATTAAGTTTTTCATCACGTTACAAAAGTAGAAAATAGTTGTGAAAGTACACAAAATAAAATCTTGAAATATTCCAAGTTTAAAACTACATTACAAGTAGTTCACACTTGTCATTGACGGGTAGTGGTTTCTATTGATAATATTAATTTTCTATCATTAAAATAAAATTACCTGTTTCAGTCAATGGATGTAATTTAACATGTGATTCTCCCCTTTAAATACACTACCACTGCACACGTTTTCTATTTTTAATAGGAAACATCACTTTTCAATGTGTAGTGTATTTACAACGTAATGGAACCGTACATTTGTATTTTTTAGTGCGGAAACATTCAAATTTCTAATTTTATCGGAAAACAAATACAAATTTTAATTTATTGGAACCACGAACACCGCTGAAAACTGTTATTTTGTGTCGTTACGTGTAGCAGTGGTAAATAATGCACTAAATGTACAACTTCCTCGCCTCAATATTACTTTTAATTGCAGCTGTCGCAGCAGTTAAAATTCGAAATTCAGAGAAATTCACGAAAAACTCAAGGGGGTCAACGAGAAATGAACTTCTTCGATTTCTATCAACAAACCTCTCAATATATCACGTTTAAATAGCGTTTTTACTATTCACTCCCTGAAATAAGTTTGCGATTGTAATAATAGTTGTGCAAGGGTACTTTGATTACATCTAAGGGAATATTGTGGTACACAACAGGGCTGGGGAATTTGCTTGATAATGTCGGCTCACCCAGACGAGTGTTTTTGCATGTGCGAAGATAAACTGTTGGAATGATAAAGAACCCCTGGATACCCCTGGAAAATGGCGCAAGTTCATCCCTTAAATGCCGACCGCGAAAGCCTTTGAATAAAAATTTATTTTCCGTTCTCAAGTGCTGGGAAAATTTATTACTGGATTCCCCTCTTATTATGAAACTTTCCAAGCTATGCAATACTTCGTAAACATTATTTTTACCCTTATGAAAAAATACCAACAGGACGCCGAGTCACTCCGGGTAAAATTTAAATTTAACACGAGTACTCAACATCAACCGTAGAACACCTTTATTACATTTTATTACGCGTAACGTGTAAGTAAAAACTGTTGTATTTACGTCGTAATATGTTGAATGCGTGTTACACATAAGTTCCATTTATTAAGTGGCATTGAAGCTTAATGAAAGGGATAAAAATGTCACTGCGAGTTTATATATAACGAAAATATTGTCGATATCAGAGCTCTTACCTCCGTTTCCTGGACAAGCATCCCCTGGTCGGAATTCGGAGGAATATCGCGCTATCGAATATATATCATATATAGTACTATAATTACAAAATATTTCATTAATTAATTTACAACTCCGCAGCAAATATGCATGTATTTTGTACATAATTTCTTGTACATCAGACCCTAGCTCTGCCGTTAGAGCCCACTTAGAGCTACTTTCTACTCTAATGCCTACACATACCACTTCCAATACTATTACTTTGACTGCGAGACAAATTTTACTAATACTGCCGGTACAGAAAGCAATGTCTCCTTGACTGTTCACCCAGTTACAGCACGGGTTCACTCACACGGAAGATTAATTTTTTTTTATGATTTTCTTCTCGTGGCAAGTTTCCTAGAGAAACAACAATTACTTTAACACAACACGTGCAAGGAATCGTGTCGTCTTTCTCCACCACGTCTGCCATTCACCGAAGTTGACGCTCGCCTTCGAGACAGAGAAAATTTTATGAAATTTCTTCCTGTAGAGAACTCGACCCATGTCTTGAGGAAGAGGTCGTAACCCCGGATGGCCGATTTCGTCAAAGGCGCGAAGACATTAAAGAGTACGAAGGAAAACGACTTGCCACGCTTCGTGCATTTGCATTTAATAAAAAGCTCGAAATCTCCTGGTGACACACGACACGACTCGATTTATTCGCACCTCCACTTAACAATTCGACTGGATTTTTATAAATTATTACTTTTTCTAAACTTTTTCTTCGGAGGGAAGTTTTCGTGACTCCTCGCCTACCCTGCTCTCAATCTACGTGACTTTGAAAGAAAATTATTGGCGGTAAAAAAATCTTAGGAGTTTCCGTTGACTGTACCATGAGGAGTGACGTAGATGCACTGCTACCCATGTTCGTACCTACTATACGACGGCCAGTAGACAATAGATAATAAAAATAAATTAATTAATAGTTAATAATTAAATAAACAAAACTTTCCGAAAACATTTAATATATAAATAATATTTAAATATTTATTAATATTTAAAGTATTTAAAATCGTCTTCTTGTACATATATAATTTATATATGATAAGCATTATTTATATTATTTATTGTCTAACCCAAACATTATCGATTTAGTATTATAAACTATTAGTAATGGTAGTTTTTCTAGACTAGAAATACTCCAAAACCGCGACGATAAAACGCCACGAAAATTTTCATTCGGGCGCTGTCGAAAAACTGTTAACCATTAATAACACTGTCATTCAGTCAACAAATGTATTAAACTCTTAACAACAATGCATTACAGCCACGTATATTATTTTATTTGTGTAAGACGTCCACAACGGCAATAAAGTCAAAGTGCAGCACACAATTAGGTTAGTGCGAATATGTAGAATTGATTGAATATGAAGTAGTGATAAAATATTATTTAAAAATAAATTTAAATTAATATAAATTTAAAAATAATGTAACTAATTTCTTGTTGCCTTACGATATTTTGCTCCCTGCACTTTTTATGTCATTTTATGTGAAGTATAAATTTTATCTCGGGTTATTGCTCGTGTCGTACGAGAAGAAAGTGAATACTTTACATTACTATTTGTAGTTCGAACCGTGAGATTATGACGTGAAACGGTCCAGGATGTGCTTTTCATAAAGTTCTAAAAAATGTTCCAGACGGCGATTAAGAAGGATTATTAGTATTATTATTATTGTAGTCTTTTGAGTATAAAACAGTTCGAGTTGTGATTGTCACGGGTGTGAAACGTAGTTTTTGAACTTCAATTTAACTCAATTAAAATACGGTACCAATGCAGCAAAATAAAAAGTTACTGTGACTTTCATAAACTGTCCATAGAATGCTACTATCTCTATTACGCCAATTTTTCTACTTATTTTAATATACACGAATGCGGCATAACAATACGACTTTTTTGTTTGATTTGTTTACATGGAGCCCATTCATCACGGTTAGGCAAACACACAGGTGAAATAAACAGAACGGAGAAACCAACAAAAGCAGCGGCAGCAGCAGCAGTCTGTTTAACCTACAGAATTTATTTCTGACAAAGCAATGTCATTGTCATTATATTCTTACGGGTTTAATATGGCATCCTTTGAAATTTTATTTTCCGCTTAATTACGACCGCATTGGTTAGGGTGCACCGATGCTCGAGCCACCCTTATTAGTAGGTCAATGTTATCCCCCTTGTAATGAATTGTCTGAATGTGCATAAAGGACGTGGGAGACTGGGTCGGTTTCTTCCACGCGAGCACCTCCTCGGTAACAAATAAAGTAAATGAACCCGATCAAATAATTATTCAATTTCGTGGAAGTCTCCCTCGAATATTTACGACTGTTGGAGTGGAATTTTTGTAACGTGTCGCGGGAACACGGGAACACGGACACAAGCTCTTGTGCTCGCAGGTGTGATGGATGGGTCCGGGACGATTGTCGCGATTCTCCATTTGCATTTGCAGGAAATGCGCAACGGAAGACAGAAGAGGGAAGATATTTTTTGTCAAGACCTGGTGGAACTTTACACACGCACACACACACACACACACACACTCAGAGCAGTCATACTCGCACATCGATATACCTCTGGTCACTTACTCCGCTTTCTTTCCTTTTCGTATTTTCGACCGTTGGCCACGGAAGGCGAGCGTCAGCGACTTTTTTCCTCGGTTATTTCGCGACACCTTTCAACGTCAACCTCCCTTTTTCCGCAACCACGATTTTCCGCACCATTTGTCCGGATGCAGGCAAGTTTCTGTCGCGGGAATCGCGCTGTGTCGCACCACCGCCGCCGCCACCACACGCTGCCAACAACGTCGTCCTCCGTGTGAGCAGAAGAGAAAATCCATTTGCAACGGAAAAACTGAATGAAGGGATGGCTGGGGTGGGAAAGGGAGGGACAGAGGACGAGAGAGTGCGGGACCAGGATGAGGGAGGGGTGCACCGCGGGGAAAGGACCGGTGACGTCGTAGCACCGCCGCGGGGCAAACTCTCCCGATCAATACTTGGAGAGGCCTGGAGGATGACCAGGGGTGGGGAGGTTCTCGCGTCGGAATGCGGGGACGGGAGCGGGCGACCCTCGTGCAACGTTTGATTCGACGTTTTCCGCCCCTGGAGACTCGAATTTCCCTGCTTCGTCCCTGCCTTGCAAACGCCCCCGTTCACATCGGAGTCACTTTTCTGCAATTCTACCCGATGGGTAGTGCCAGGTCAGGACGTAGACAAAATTTGCTGCGATTCAAAAGAGCACACAAAAGAAACGACCCGTTTCCTAATTATCGTTAAAATCCCACAGGAGAACAAAAAAACGGTACCTTTTTTTGGTGAAAAAGCTCTCGAGAAAGAGACAGTCGAAACATTCAGAATTTGTACGTTCACGGTACGTCCGCTGACAAACGGATTATTTATCGTGTACAGAAACTTTAAAAATATCAGAGTGAATCTCGACTTCTCCGTAACTTTGAACAATCGCCTTTCCACACAATTCACGACACCTTTCCTGTGCTGAAGGTCCAGTTTTCTAATAACTCGCAGCACTCGTTGAAGTCTGCCCTTCACGTAACGTTTATTTTCATTCAGTAATTCATATTTGTACTTGTAAAGGAACCTTTGGCAAAATTTAACCAACAGTTTTTACTTAAAGCCTGACCTTTTTTAATTTTACCATACTTTATGTCACTTATGTAAAATTTATATTACTCTTTAAGTTATGCTCAGTTGAATACAATCGTGGAACCAATTTTTTATACTATTTATAAAAAAATTATGATTTATTCACGGTAATCAAAGCAGAAAACAAAATTCAAGTTCTTCGTTTTGTGAAATCAACCGGCTGCACCTGCAACGTATTGTTTAAAATTAGTATAACGAAATACAATGTACATCAGGTTACCTGAAGACTAAATGTCGTCAAGCAAATACGACTTGGGCAGTCTTGTTCGTTTTATCCACAGTTTAATTCTCATTGGCTTGATTCCGTTTTACATTCCTTTATTTAAAATTCACATCTGTAAGGAAAAAAATAATTGCTCACTGGAAATTTTAGCCAAATTTTTAGAAAAGTTGTTTTGTTTTATTAGCAGTACTAAGGTATTGGTATCAATTTACTATGGTAACCTAATTTTTTAGCACAAAAAGTAACTACCAGCATTTCGGGGAAGCAACTAAAACAAATAAATAAAGCATTTGGTAATTAATTTCATTTCAAACTGTAGTACCTTACAGATTTAGCACTCAAGTATTTTTGTAATGCTGTTTTTTTCTTACTTCTTAATAAATAATTGTACACAAGACAATATGGAAGACACGAAGTTATCAGTGTTGTTATCAAAATGTTTAACAACTACAATTCTATAAATTATTAATCGCAGAAGATAGTAATATTTCCAGAATAATTCCAATTGTAAATTTTGAAAGGAAACCAAACAGAATTAAAAAAAGGGACAATTTGAAAATAATTGAATATTAAATGAGAGAACATCAAATAAAAACCAGAGACACAATCAGATTGTACCTCTATCAGCATGTATTCAACTCTCCGTTCTACTCTTATAAAAATATGTACAAAATTTGATCACTGTTTTCATTTGTCATCAATTGCTTTTATGGTGTCTTTTGCGTTGGTCAACACTTTGTTGTCATTCCTTTGAACAGGTTGACTTTTCAATTGAAAAGAACATCCAAAAAAAGACACTTTAAGAGCGATTCCGTAAAGGACAAGGCACGCGATACATGCTATTATAAATAATAATAAGGTGATTGCTACTGTAGCGAATGGTTTTGCAATCCAATGAAATCCATCTGCAACAAAGAATTCAAATTGAAGAAAGCAATTATTAATAATTGTAACAAATCAATGTTTTGGGGAATACCTGTAATCTGACCGGCCGTCACACTTAATGTTGATGTGTACAACTTAATTGGACACTCAATATAATAATAATAATATTTGTCTATGAAACACTCAAGCAAACTGACTTGTGCCTCCACAGGTTGCTCATCACAGTGAGCAGTAGAAAACCAACTGTACCATGGCTTGTTGCATTCTGGGACCAATATCATTTGTTTTCTCTAAAATTGAAAAATGGAAAGTCATTAAACAATTAAAATTATTATATAAAGAGTAAGCAACATGAGAAACTATCAAATTCATACTATTACTTTTTTTTTATAGTTTACATATGCTTCATAACTTATTAATGCATTAATTCCACTAAAAATTAATCCATATCCAGATAGAGAGGATCTCCTTGGTGAACATATGTAGGCAACTAATACAGTAGTGAAGAAAATCACAATGGAAGGATTTCCTAACTCTTCCGAAAAACATTGCCTTCCTATGGTGGTGATGTACTGATAGATAGATGTTATAACTTGTACAATATCACCTATACCATTCTTGAAAATGTTGGATTCTTTTAGTTTTAACACATTTACAAATATATTATCAATTCTAGACAATTTTCTATGTACTGGAACTGAATTCCTTGTCTTTGAGAAATTCTGAAGAAATGCCAAATCTGAACCACTGATGGTGACCATGAAATCTACATTGATGGAGTCATCCATGTTGATGACGTTGTAATGCTAGAAGCAAGACAATATGTATGTTGCATGTATATTTGCAAACAAGCAAAATAGTAAGTAACTTATAAAGAAGCAAACTTATTGCCCCTCCTTCAGAAACACATTTTATCAATAGGTTCCTACCTCCAGTTCCGATATCTTAAGAAAGAGGCTCACATATCTTTGAACATAATTATTTAAGAGTCTTTTATCCTTTCCAATGGAATCTTCAGGTGAACTGTAAAGTTCATCAAGGTAAATATCTGATACATCAGACTCTTCATGACTATATATATCATCATACTCTGTATTGCTGAAAATATGTAAAACACATTAAAGCAAATATTTATCTGCAATTTATTTCCTTGAAATTGGAATAGTTTGCATATTTAAAAAAATGGCTTATGAATGAGTACAAATAAAACTTTAATTTTTGTCAGTAATAAATTGTTTTCAACTCTGTAGCAAACGGAGAACCACAAAACGGATTATACTATGAACAATGTAGAGCAAAGACAAAAATTTAAAACTCTTATATTTTAATTTTCTTGAAAAATCAAGGCCTGTTTTACTGCACGAAATTATTCATTAATTATTAAATTACAATACATGAAGCATCATCACAACTGATGTTAACTTACTCTAAGTTCTTCGAGTAACTCCCAGACTCTTTCACTTGTTCTACATGAATATTTTTATAATTCTGCAAGCATGTTAAAACAGTAAAAATGCATATAAGTAACACAATAAAAATAGGAGAGGGGAAACCTAAAATGAGAGCATAACATTAGTAAGTCAGCAGTATTTTAGCAGTATATTAGCAGTATACTATTTCAAAACAATCAAAAGGGTAAAAAAAATCGCGAATAAATTGCTGTTGATATTTACCACAAAAATGTGGTGCCATTCTTCGAAAACTAAACCTAAAACGTCAAACACTAAACCATAGTCAACGTCAGGGCTACCAACATCTGAAAGTAAGAAATTGAAAGGAAAAACAACGTTTTTCCCGCTCTATTCCGACATTGTGCAAGTTTTTACCGCTCTTTCTCAATTATTCTGCACAGAAAATTTAGTTTGCTTGACAAAAATAATGCAGTGTTAATAAATGTGTCATTTTATTTCTTTTAAAATGTTTATTTGGTGTATCCTGTGTGCACCCCACCTTTCAGGGGTGTGACAGCTGTCAGGAGTCAGGAGAAATGTCATTTAGGTACTTAAAACAGCGGGGGTAAGTCATTTTATAGTCATTTTTATTCCACATTTATTAAAAAAATACTATTAAGACTGTGTGTCCGTTTCGTTTCGCGGCAAATTCACGTAAATTGTAATTTACTTCTACTGGATTGACTTGCTTTCAGTACTATTTCAATATAACCATTTTTTTTCCAAATTATTCAAATTGTATCATTTTGTCTGTTGTCTTGGTACCATTTCATGTATCTCATTTATTATTTTGTTAATTAAAAATTTTGTTATTACTACATCTTTAGAATGGAAAGAGCAACTTTAAAGTAGTCCTTCTAAAATCTTAAGGCCCCGGCGCTTTAAATGTTTTATTTAGCGTTTTCTGACCACCTAGGCACCCTTCATTTTCTTGTTACCAATAAAAGCAGGAAATACAGACTTGTATACTAACATAAAATCCAACATAGTAATTGGTGAATATAAATTAAACAACAAAAGCAAACTACTGAAATAAAAAACTCAAATGCCATGTGTATGGTAATTGGGTCACTAAATTTGCACACAACATTTATGGCACACATTCATGTATATTTTTACTTTAATGACCCTGTATTGATATTAATTTTACAGAGCTTCCAAAATGTCTGCAAATATTCAATGCAAAATTGATTAAAATTTTAAAGCATATATTTTCATGAATTATTGAGGTTGTTTTCCTACAATAATAAAACTCTGACTGAGTTTTAGAATTTTCATGGGTGCAACCACATTTAAGTCTCTGCAGGAAGATGACTGCATACAATTTTTCGTAATGAATAAAATTGTGACATACGATTTTTATTAAAAGAAAGTAAAGAAAGGTAATTAAGTAAAACAAACTATTTTATTATTCATTTTCCACAACAAGGCTCAAAACAGTTTTTTAGTGAACCAGATTTAATACTTGATTAATTTTAAAATTTAATTTTGACAACATAACCCAAAAGGTATGAACCCACGCCTGTCTTAAACAAAAAGCTAATATATTGAATTTTATACATTTAAACGACTTAGTGGAACAACCACCTTTCCGTCAGGTTCAATTTCAAAACAGACATGAAATTGCACTGTGAAGTTCTTTGTTGGTTAAATGAAAGTCTGCCAGGGTGCATGTGCAGAACCAGGAATTGTGTAGACCGCAGACCGTAGAATTCGAACGTAGTGCAGACTCATCGATAGATTGACATTAAAATCGAAGGGAAATTTTTCGATGAAAAGTTCACGGCACGCAACACGTAAAAAGGTTAAAAATGTGCAAGGGAATCCTTTCCATCGGATAATGTTGACTTGTGCGAGAAGAATCCGCCCTCCGGCAGGCCCATGAAGGACACGCCGAATAACATCGGTTAACTCCATTTCATCAATATGTATTTTTACCGATCGATTGAGTGATTGGGATATTTTGGCAATTTCGGAACGTTACACCAGAGATCGAGCGTAACTCGTTGTGCTCCTGAGGTTTAACCCATCTTTAACCTTGCCCCCTAAGTCTCAAAGGATGAAGACATTTTCTTCTTCCACGTCCCACGGTTCTTTACATACATCTGACATGTTGTTTAATTACCTCCACTGAAGACTACTTAAAGCGTTAGGGTACACGTCCAACTATCGGTTTCAAGGCCGAATGCAAAATCCGTTAATAGTTATCAGCAGTAATGAGCGCTATCAGTCGGAATGGCCATTCTTTCTGGTAGAATTGTGTCTGTGTACGTGTGTGTGACTTTCGACTTCCAGCGCAGTGTGAAGTGTGTACACTTGCGTACATCACTTTTCTATTTACTTGGCTGGGATTTAATTCTTACATTAATTAAGCAACAATGAACAATTTCAGTTTTCTAATTCAAACGTATGATTTTCACTCGAATTAGAAAGTCTAATTAGAAATACGCGGAATTTTTTCTTTTCTATTAAACGTTTTCCTTCTGTGTGTTGACAGGACAAATGGCGTTTGATACTCGTTTTGTATTTTTAAACGCTGTTTTTTTTTTATTCAAGGTATTCGACCAGGACACGAGAGGTTAGTTCAAATTTGCAATATCAAAAAAATGTTCCGGTTGCAATTTCTCTTAAGTGAAGCGTTCAATACTTTACATGAAATTAGAATTGTTTGCGAAATGTGCATTTCACACTTTCGATTTCCGATACTACCTGGATTTTAAAAATATTTAAATGGGAAGGAAAATCAATGAACTGTCATCAACTCATCAGTTCGGAAAATGTTATAATAAATTAACAAATGTCACGCAGTCAGTCTAGCGTGTGTGTTTTACAGGTGGTACTCTGTCATCCACATAACGAGTACTTTTATGTGTTTAATTAATTAATAATTCCTCTGAGTAGTAAAATATTACGAGCATTGTGTTATTGGAAAAGTAAAAGTGTACCGAGGTGCTTGAAGAAAGTTCTGTATGTATCAATAACATTCCGTGAAATAGTCTAAACGGAATCGTATGGTTATTTAGATTTTTGCTATTTAAACTTTTAGTTCAACTTCACATGAAGTGTGTGGGAGGTTCTCGCTTAATGTTTCACAACACTTCACTACTATTTTGCCTTTTAGTAAGCAACATTGTCATTAGAGTTAGAGGGAAAGGGTCGAATTGTTGATTGACCGCGCTGGTACAACCAGAAGTTTTTTTTTCACTAACCTAGAATACAACAAAAGCGTACCAATTGTTACTTGTCTGCTTGTGTACTTTTTAATACAACCTGCTTTTTTGTACTATAAAATCACACGCAGACCGTCGACCATAAAATACTTTTTAATTACATATACAATTGTTTATTGAAAGTCCTTCTGAGTTGTTTTACAAGAAATATTTTGCTGCTAATCAATAGCATTAACTAAATAATAGCACATGGCATTTCAAACTTAGAGTTTATGCATTTAATTTGTAACTAATTGATTGAACCTTGCACTGCCCACCGATACTTTCCTCCTTAACTCACAGAAACAGGAGGTGTCTTACTTAATAAAACACGTTGCTGTTAGTCGCTTGAGTAACATTGTCGGTGTGTGTCGGCGCGAGTTGCCAACTTGAGAACAGGCCAATACCTTTTAATTGATGGCTTATTTATATCGGATTGATGATTGATCGATTGGCCCACTAAAATCCACAAGTAACAATTGTTCAGCCAACCAACAAGCGAATTAGAAAGTCAAAACCATTTGGTCCTTAGAAAGAAATAGATTTAATGGTTACACACTAATGTTTCTTTTTCGTTCACTTTTTTTTGTGTTCGTTGCTGGGCGAGTACGAGTAATTGCACGTAAAGACAATATTAGAAAAACAACAATGGCAAGTCTGTGGTTCCAAACTGGGAGATCGCAGTCGCCATTGTGAAATGTCGAGAGACACTTTATTTATTTCTCTCTTAGTCTTCCCTAATGAAAGTGTATTTTCTGTTACGTATACACAAAACGAAGAAAAATTTTTGTTTTGTTACTTCATCGCCTTTAAGAGCGATGGCACATTACCGAGACAACTCAAACTTGAGGACTCGGTAAATATATTAAGTGAAGGTACACGATGAAGAAAGCACACGAAACTAACACGAAACTTAAAATCAAACGTTGAAATTTTAACTGAAACTACAGAGTGGTAGAAAAATACAACAGGGACACGAATAGTCCATCAAGAAATTAAAGCAAATAATAGGTTCCTTATGTCCCCGGTTCGAACTGCTCATCTGCTTATTATTTAATTAATAAAATTATTTAATTAATAAAAACGAAAGCAAAATTTTATGGAGCATATTAATGTTTAACACCGTAAACGATCCGAGTGCAGACACTCTACCTGTCGGACATCGAAAAAAAATAAAAAATTCAGAAAAGTTGGGAAAAGTACCCGTTCGCATAATAAGTATAATAACATCAATACTCATTCAAGCGATGGTTTATTAATGGTTTGATATATTTACATGTTTAGATTGTAAAAAGTTAAATATGAAATATTACAAAATTTAAAATATATTCGAAACCAATTCCTACATTTACCAAAAACTATTATTTAAGTATTAAACTGCTGAAGTGTTGTAAGTGGGATTTGCAGGAATATTTTAATTAATGTATTTTAATTGATGCCTTTAAATGTAATCATGCGGTACGAATTATTAAAAATTGAAATTTACACGATTGCTTCATGGCGTAACATAATAAATAATGAAATTGAATAATAATAAAAAAAATTACAAGAGAAATAATACGCTACGTTGTCTACTGTACACGAGATCGTTCTATAAACTATTACCGATTGTGAATTCTTAAGCCGTCCTAAAATTTAATTAATTGAACATGGGTTGGACGGTGTCACAAGTCATTACATCACTCGATGCATCTGACAACGATTCACGAGAAGTAAACTCAAAATTTGAAGAAATAAAAAACTGACAAGCTAACGACGTCGAATCAACTTATTAATTATGGTTAAGTTGATTTTTTTTATTTAGGTATTCCATTATCGTATCAGAAGTTGTGATGGACTGTTAAGAAAGAGTCTTGAACTTTCATTGTCGGGGAGCAATGCTCTGAAATTGTCCTGCAAACGAATCGTCCTTCGGTCAAATCAAAACTATTTCAGGTGTTTGGTTTGACAGGTATTGTTATCGTTGCACACTCACTCACTCACACACACAAACAGTGTTTTTTGATTATGCAACGTCAAGTGCAGTCGACAATTGTCGTTCGGTTTCATGAAACTTGTGTCTCGGACCTAATCCACCGCGACTGGAGGAACTTTCTTGATTTTTCACTTCGACTCCGTCTTCTCTTATTTCATAAATCCCAGTTGATTTTTGAATTTTCATCAAATTAATTTGATTCATATTTCACGGATTTCGGTTCGAAAATTGGAAAGTGACGCCGCCGTCTCGTTTGGTTACCACTCCCGTCCCCTGTTTACTTCCGAACGCTTCACAGACGTGGAGCCTCCTGTGAAATTAAAACTGTGACTTTGTAACAAGTTTTTTTCTGTGCAAATATTAAAAGGTTGGAGAAATTCAATGAAATTTGCGCTCCAACTACTATTCCTGTGTATTAGTTAGGTTGCGTCTGCTGTAATGCAATCACCTGTCACAATACTATTTTTCTATTATCTGTTTACATTACTAGGGTTGGTTTAACGTTATAATAGAATCCTGAATCGCTACGTGAAAACAGATTTGATACGAAAAGAGTACGGGTCTGTCGGAAACCTGTGCTTTTCGCCGATGATTACCTGTGGGTAATTTCTCTAGCATATGGTGCATTTAAACTATTTTTAAACTAATTGAATTTATCAACTTTCTATGGAGACCTGAGAAGAACGTTCCAACCGTGAATTAATTATTAGTTGGGAGTTTTCATTCATACCCTTTCGTCTAAATGGAAAAGGACTTTTCATAATAGTAGGAGTGACAATTTCGCAACATGCTTCGCTACTACAACTTCAATTAGGCAAACACGGTATTTCGATTTCGGTCACAGTTACACGATTGCTATTTTTCATGGAGTTTCTGTTAAAATTCCACGCCGAACGGCAAAGTCAAATTACGGGAAACAAGAAGGAAAATTGTTTTTTGTGAAATATTTTCTCAAACGGGACGGCACTCCCCATGTGAAGCGTTTTAATAACAATTTCAAAATTCAAATTAGTTTAGAAAAAAAAAGTTGGAAATGACTTCGGGGTCCGACCGGTCCAATTTCAGCAAATTTGATAGGTACTGATGACCCGGCTCATGTCCCCATTCCTTCAAATAGACAAATCTAATAGAAACCGGGCGGAGGTCGACGCCTACGTCTAGCCTGTTCACTCTGTCATTGTTTATTAACGCGGGTTTCAACGGGCTACATTCTTAATTTTCAATTATTTCATCCTATGAGATGTATGGGACGGCCGGAGGATACAGGTTTCAAAAAAGGTATCTCGGAAGGATAGGTCGTGGGATTTGACCCGACACGGACCTTTGAACTTTGATTTGATTTTAAGCATATCGAAAGCATTGCAATTAATTACGCATCCCAGACGTGTAAGTTACGAATAGTGTGGTTAATCGTAAAATATGAATTTACGATTATTAAATTAAAGTGCTCTTTTAGAGCGGTGTTTGTGTAATATAATTCCAGCGAATATCTGCGTTGGAAACCATTGCAATTAAACTAGTGATGTTGTGTTGACCATCCCACCCTGACGCTTCTTTCTGGCGCCAAATTCCTTCGTAGGTCAAGTGTGGTTTTATTATTATATATATTATAATTATATTTATATTTATATTAAATAAAATGAGTATTGCTTTGCTTTGGTATCTGAATACGGGGGTAGTTTTTTGAACTTGTAATTATAGTATGCAGGAGGACAATCACTTGCAGAGGACATCGGTAGTAAGATGTGTGGTGTACCACATAATCCTTTGCTATTTCTCCTAGGCAATCGAGCTTATTTGAGACTGAATGGTTTCGCATGAAATTATTAAAACCAAGGGTACTACATCGTAGTCAGTTTAATGTGTTTGTCTGTGTGTGTGTATGTGTGTTTGGGTGCAAATGTTATGTGTAACGAACCCATGAACTTTGTGCAAACGTTGTTCAGGAAGCTGGAAAAAGTAGTGCTGAAACACATATTTTGCAATTTGAGCGAAAGTACCAGACAATTACGAAAGTTGTAACATGAAGTTTGGGACTCTTTTTAATAGTGACAGTACGTTGTTACGTAATGGGTGTTAATGGTAGTAGACAATTGGTACTGAAATGAGAACGGAGTCTGGTGCCGTGGATTTGCCCGGTGACGTGGTTTCGGTGAAGCTGAGGTCAGTAAAGTTCGATGTGAGAAAAAGAAAATGCAATAAATGATATTTACTTTTTATACTAATAAAAGTCGGGTTTGCTTGATTTGGAGCAACTCGGTTCAAAGGGTCAAGTCATACGGGTCTATATTATGTTGTGATTCACCTTTTTCTTTTACCTGAGAAGGAGCCGGTGTCTGGAGTATTTCCAAAGGAAATACCGAAAATCTGTGATGTTCCCAAATATTTCCAAGGGTCAGAATACTATTTAAATCCCGCATGGGAACCAAAAATAGATTCACATACTTTCAAATATATTCAACGACTCAGTATTTTGTATTGAAGATCACTTCTCTCGATCGAAAAGGAACTCTTTCTAAACTTAAATGTATAACTAATTACACATGTTATCAATAGGGAAATAGAAAATACTGCAATAAAAAAGCACCACATTTACGTAAATAAAATATAATAACTTTTTGTAAATTACTGTGCCGAAAATTAACTTTAAATTACATGGAGTGAGGTAGTGACAGTCCAACGGTAGAATTGTCGTGGCAGACATATTGGGTTTCTCTGACCATGTGAATTCAATTTTAAATTATTACCAATATTATGTTCATTACTATTTATTACCTTGTTTCTATCAGCCTTTATATTTTTATTAAGCAATACAAAATGTAAAGTATCCGTACTTTTTCTTAATTTTCCAAAGCCAGTGAAACACAGATGTGTGTCGTGAGGCATGTCGAACTTCACAGTTCCCACTCCTAAATTTTTTGATTATTTATCCATTTCTAAATTTGACGTCTACGCTACAATTATCAGACGGTAATTAGACATATTTACTCTTTTCAATTGCTGAAATACGGAGCCTTTCTTCGGTATCCTTCGACTTTTGTCTCCCCCGCATTGTGTGCGGCCACACTTCACCCGTTTTCATGGTCTCTTCTTGTGTTTTGTTTTTTCATTTAAACACCACGCCTTTCCGAAAATAAAAAAAAAGCCAGGTTGACGTTAAGTAAGCAAAACTTTCAGATGGGATGTAACGGTGGAGTTTTACCTGAGGGTACGGGCACAAACACGGAACGACCTCAGAAGTTATCTCACTTACGAAACCACACTCGAAACTATTATGTAGACACTGCCACGTTAAATACCAGCCTAAGGGTTTTACACGTAAAATATTCACTTTGTGTCACACTTATCCATTTTCTTATTTCAATACGACAGTTGTTTTTTTTTTATTTACCGAACAAAACCCGGATTGAGTAATGCTCGACAGCACAATCGCGTACACTAATCGAAAAAAAAATATATTCAATAAATATTGGGTAAATACCGCGCTTATTATTTAATTGGACGGTACCCGCTAAAGCAAGGGCCAAAGGGTAAAGGTCCACTTGTGGGACCCGAGACGAACATAAAACAAGAAGAACGAGAATTCTTGAATCCGACAGAAAAGACAGATAAATTAAAACGGGTCCTCAACAACAACTACAACCACTTTTCACCTGAGTTCAAACGAATTAAAGTGAAGTTGATGTCACAAGGGCATCGGTTAATGGTCACTTCAATAACAAATTTTGTAAAAACGAGCAAGTGGATTATGTACACCCACACAAAATCGTGGATTCATGTTTAAATTAGATTGGAATTGGTTAAATTGCAGTAAGAATGTGACGGGAATGAGTATAAACCAATAAACAAAATTAAAATGGAGGTATGTGTGCAAGGATGAGTACCAACAAGACCGATTACTAACGCAGTGGTGTGAGTGTTAGCCAGTGGGATTGTGTCTGTCTTCTCTTCTACATAGTTGAAGATTCCGAGTTCCACGGGTATATGCGATCTACCGATGTTGACATTATTGATGTTGATTTTGTTTTGTGTTGATGGTCGAGCCGAGATACTTACGAAATCTATAGAATTTATCGACTGTTTTCTATGTAAACCTTAAGGAACCACCAATTTGATTTCCATACCACATTTATCATATGATTTAAATAATGCCGATATTGAGAATCTATCATCGAAGAGCGGTTTTATAATTTTAAAATAAAATCTGAGAAACGTACATCCTTGGCCTTTAGTGGGTCAAGCAATTCCAAGGTGAACATCAATACTGCACACTTGGCAAGTATGTTTTTACCCGTGGAAAGTCGCATTGGTCAGGCAGTTTGGTGACATTTTAAACTCTGCAGGGTTTCCCTTAATTTACAATTTGCAGTTGGACGGACACACGGATGTTGGGTGAAGACCGCTTATAAATCACACTTGGTTAGACTACCATATAGGTTTTGTACTACCGATTTCTTCTACTCGATAAAGCGGGCAATTACAAGAGTAGTTCTTTTGTTAGGTTCGAGATGACGAACGGGGAGCCGTGGATAAAGCAAGTCCGTTGAAATTGTTGTTTTCTCCTGAAGACATGTGGCACGATTTCGGTCCAAATATTGGCAAGTACAAGTGGTGTACCAGAAGTAGCCATGGGCCGTTTGGGCGGGTACCGGAACTCATAGCCTTCCGGTTCTGGGGTTCCCCTTAAAACCTCACCTTTCGTGCACCATTTCGATTCCCATCGATTCAATAATTTGCTGTTATTAATTGAGGTCGATTGGACAGAGTGAAAGGTCGTCAGTACCTAGGTAATTATTCAATGAAATTGTTATTGTTAGTTTCGCGAAACTGAAATGATTTGTTAGCATTGAAACGGATTTCAGCTTGGAGGTGGTTGCTTTGTCAAAGCCTTGCTCGTGCCACGATATTTCAATTTATTTCTGTCCCAAGGTTCGAAACCCTTTCTTACGAATCTACTTAACCGTACGAGTGGGAGTTGTTGTAGTTAGAAACCCACTTAAGTAAAGTTTTCAATACTCATAAAACAAGCGTTTGAATTATACTAAAATTTTCTTAACGATTTGTACTGCAACTTGGGTTTCAGCCTAGAGAACTCGACAAACGTAATGCCAAGTTCCTAGTCAACGATGAACCTGACACGACAGAATCAGATAATTTCTGAAACAGGTTTGATGGGCGTACCCTAATGTTATTCCTGAGAGTATGATATTAATAAATTTTTCGTCTCATCGTTTACCCACGATTAGAAATTATGTGGGTGGACTGGTACCTATTAAACTATCGAAGTGGTAATTCGGTTCCCAAAATCAGTACTGTCAGATGTCGAGGTCTAACCTAAAACCTCGTTTAGAGGGCCAGGGAGGTTTGCAATACGGAAAAGTATTTTCGGTGCTTAATATATAAAAGGAAACCTACTACACAACTACTGCATGGAGTGAATCCTTAATACTTCAATTTGTTAGAATTAAAAAATAGTGTCATTGTCAGTTAGAACGTACTATCTTTAAGTTCAGTAGAAAAATCTCGGAGGTGTCTGGTCTGTTGACGAGGCTAACCTTGAGTTATGGTATTCTCTCTCTCTCTCTCAATTTTATTACTTTTCCGTTTACTTGTTTCTTAGCAAAACTGTACGATTTCATTTTGTTTAATTCAACAATGGCAAGATGCTTTTTTTGTGTTGTCTTGTCAGTGGCTCCCTTTCAGTTTGGTTTTTCCTTAATGTAAGATTTGTTACTCATCAAGTTCCTCAACCGTAATTTATTCCGATGGCTAAAAATGAATCCCCCGTCTATTATAATGTAATTCAATTCAAATCTATTCTTTTATCTGTTGGTAGACGCGTAATTGTTCTCCCAGGTTCACACAATTAAACAGTCTCACTCACCTGATAGCATTGAGAGATCTTCTCATGAATTCATATCTCTTGAATATTAATTTTGCCTTACAGTATTTAGAAGCGAGATCGATCGCCGGTCTACATTTTGCCTGCGTATACCTGATCTTTAGGAAAATATCGCAAATAGAAAACTGGTTAGAAATACTTGGGTCTTCACTTTTGGACGATTTGGGGTTAGCCGTGTGAACTTTCGGAAATGAATAATTACACAGGAATCAGATCACAACTAAATGAAAGTTTTGTACCCGTAAGAATATTACAGAATGTTGACTTCCATTTTAGTATAATACATTTCCTATGTAGTTAACCGAAAAATAGTTTTGCTCAAAAGATGCGTTTTATAGGTTTTAGTATTGGTGGTTTTAGTATGTTGCTTATGTCTTGATTGGTTTTGTAGTTCAGGTTTTGATTGAATAATATACAATAAGTTTCAGGTTCCTATTACATCCGTACATATTTTATAAATACATTATGATTGAGTAATTTGTCTACTATCCGTGAGAACAGTGCGTCTGGTAGTGAATATATATACATTCCATTACCGTTAACACTTCCCGTATCCAGCGAAGCAAAAAGCGTGCTACCTGAGTCTCCCTCGAGAACTTAAGAGTCTAAAAAACATTTATAACAATCTATTTACATAATTGTGTTTTACTTTCATCACATTAATACGGTCAATATTTCGTTCGAATGAGTTTGAACATGGTCGAAGAAATTGAGGAATTACCCGGCCCGATAATTTCGCATTATTCCTACAAGGAAATGTGTGTATGTTGGCGCTATTTATTTAAAACAATTCAAGTTCTTCTCAATGTATATGCTTGAATACAATGATCTGCATGTTATGTCGTATTGGTGGACACAGAGCATTCCTCCGAAAACTTTGACCTCTTTGAAAGTGCAGTCACAAAAGAGATTTTAAGTAACGTAAAAAACAGTACGGCTGTTGTCTCCCTCCTACAGACACACTGAAATGGAAAACCATTATTCCATGTTCGCCTCGTTTTTTCTGATTGTAGCAGACTATTACTTTCTAACTCATTCGATTTCATTCTCAACCCGAGGTATCGTCCGGTTTTTCCATTTTAATTAATAATATATTTGTTCCCAAAATGGAACTAGCGTGAAACTTAGTTGTTAATCACACTGTCATCGAGTAAGAACCCTTGATTTACTCGCCCCTGAGGTATCTCGGTTTTTTGTCAGGCGACTATAAAACTGTATTACCTATACTTCTCATACGGAATTATAGTTGTATAATAAACATGTTAAAGTCAAGCACGGTCATTTGCATAAATTTCATTTTCTGCAATGGTATTGTAATGAAAAGTAACATTTCAGACGTTTAAACGACATTTCGCGTGCCCTGAGCTTGCCAGTCCGGCAGATCCATTCTTATGCTCCGAAGTTCCAACGACACTACGATATACTATAAAAAAGGAGAAAAATAAATCTTTCCGAACGTTCAACAGTTAAATAGTTTAGATGATGTAAAATGCATATGAAATAACGAAAATAAATGATTAAGGAATTCATGGGCCTGGGTAAGAAATCGGCAGAACGCAGTTATGAAAAGAGTTTTTACATAATATTGGGTCATTACGTGACGACGGTCGGGGCCCCGGGGGCCACGCTGGGCCCTTTTTGTGTGTTGGACGAGTCATCCGCTTGGAAGGATCGGCCCGGATCGGCTTTGCCTTTATGACTTTTTTTTTAAAACAAATAAACACAAATGCTAATTCTTTGTATTTATATATAATTCAATGGGTTACATAAATAAGTCATTCCAGCAGTGGATAAGAAAAGAAAGCAGGTGGATGTGGGCGACCGACCAAATATTTTTTTCGATGGCCCGACCGGTTTTCATACATTCATACAAATATATATAGATATAAATATATTATGTTTTTTTTTGTTGTTTATCAACCGTGTTTTTATTTTAATGGCTGACGACCCTTCAAATGATGTCAAATTTTTAATATTCGTCCAATGGAAAGAACTTTATGTGCAAACTACCTGTTTATGTGTGTTTCTGAAATGCCAGATGTTCAGGCCAGAATTTTACTTTGAATAATATATATAAATATATACATATAGTTTGGTTGACAGTTAAGCCTCTGTGAGAGTATCTGAATTCAAACGAGTGGTTATCTAATGCATTTTCTGAATAATACAAATTTCACGGTTCATTTTCTTTAATTCAAACTTCTCACTTACTCACTTTGTACATTTCTGCGTAAAAAATAAATTACGCAACAGAAAAGCTGTTTTCTGCCTTGGGGGACCAACGAACAGAAATTTGTTCACAGTTAAAGTCGACAAGAAATTACACGAGTGGCATGAGATTACCCACAAATGTGATGTTTACAATAAACGTCAATAAGAAGGTATCGCATTGAGAGTAGAGCCGGTGTGAGTGAGAAGCTACATTATATTGAAAAGAGACACGATGATATAAAACCCATCAGCATAAAATCTACTTTGTATTAAAGGATAATGAGACGAATATGACGGCTTTCGCCCGGGAAATAAACCGAAAGTGACAACTTCAAATGTCTGAAATTTGTTTGACAGTCGAGTAAATGGGAGAGAAACGGTCCGGACGAGAGGCAACTGGGGGATTTCAGTGACAGAATCGAAATGTTTTCGGTTACTTAAGTGACAGACGGATTTCAATTAGAGCACCCACCTGTGCACAGGTGAGACCCGACACACAAAGCAGGTTCGTTTCCATTTTCCATTTGGGCCCTTCTTATTCAGTGCGAACAGATGTCAGACGACCAAGACGCAGTCAAAAGTCAATTTTTCTTACTTCGGGGGGAAAGTCTCTTTCATCGTCGGTCAATTAAACACCGTTTAATTGTTACTAATTAATTATATTGGTCGACGACCGTTAAAAACGAAAGCGTTTTCGACGAAATGGTTTGCGAGGTCTTCACTCATTCCGTCATCGGTTTTGCACGTGAACCATCGGAAGAGGAAGAGCGACTCGATAATGGTTTGACACAACGAAATGAATAATTAGACAGGGACGTGGAGATGATGTAAATTGATTAAATTTCTTCTTTCATTTTCGTATATTGAAAAATGAGACTGTGCGTGTGACAGTGTGATGCAACCACCGCGGTGTCATGGAGAAGATGGAGGATGGAGCATGGATCCGCGTGTCGTACAAAACGTGTTTGAGGAGAGTCGCCGAAGAAAGTCATCTGCGGTAGTTTTGTATTACTCTTTTGGTCGTGTCTATATTTAGTTATAGTTTGGAAATGAATTGCCCCCACGTTGACGTGTCCAAATGGTTCGTCTGAACTTCTGGTGGACGGAGACAAAAGCGAGGAATTTACTTTCGTTTTCAACTGCAAATCCGACCGACTTATTTCGTCCGATACCGATCGTAGACAAATAGCATGCAAGTAGCATGTGTACAAGTCCAATTTCGGTCTTCGGAACTAGTTGTTACATACAAAAGATTTCATTAGGCTTTCAGGTCTTATCGCTGGGCTGTCGGTCACCCTGTGCTCCTGCACTTCCATATCCGGGCAACTGGCCCAAAACTCTTACCCATTCTAATTGTCCCTCCCTGCATATGTTCCGTGAATTATTGGAATACGAAATTAATAGTAGTAGTTATTTATTTGTCTGCGATTTCCTATTTTGGAATGCATTTATTTATTTGCGTAACGTACATGTAACTTACTATCAAGTTAAATTTTTGGCCTGCGTCTACATATTTGCTTAATGCCAGAGAAATTTTGTGGTTTTAGACTTTGTTCTCTTCCGCAAAATTTTGTACCTTTCAGGTGACAATCGTATCGAAATTGTTACGTACTTTAATAAATATAATATGCGTAGCGGATTCGAATATCGAGATCAAATTCATTGCATTATATTTTAATTATTACGTGTCACATTTATTAATTAGGAAAACGCCTTTTTTACAACGTTTAAGGTGTCTCTTGCCACCCCGCCTTCCCATACACACTCACACTCATCTAGATCGGGCTCGATCTAGATTTTTCTACGGGTGAAAAGTTCGATCGTCGAACAGTTCGACCATTATCGGTCGTAATATCCGTTCCAGTAAATACAATAGAAAAGAATGACCGATTGAATTACTCCGGTTAAACGAATTACTTTCAAACTGTTGCGAAAATTCAAATCGCAAGGCACGAGAATGTCTTTAAGGCTGAAAAATTAGAAGGGACTGACAAGTCAGGTATCGGCCAGGTATCGACCGATTAAAATTCCACGCGAAATGAAACTTCAAAGTCAGGTGTAAACAAGTGTTGCACACTTGTTGTACGTTCCAAACAAACTATCCGGAAAATCCGTGCCAAGATTATTTATTTTTACAACTCAATGCACAGTGGCACCCGATGGGGCCTCAACGGGGCCACAGGCCACCTATGGGGTGACCAATACGCCGCGAAAGACCAGAGTTGAACTGCTAAGCAAGACTTATTTCTCAATGGAAAACGCAAAACGTGATAAAAGGTTAACAGAAATGTGTTAGACGGAGTATTTCAATTTATTCTTTTTGGTGTCACATATCCAACGGGTGGAGCTGGCTTCATCCTTCGTGACCACTGACTTCCTACGGTTTACGGGAACTTAGTTATGCAAAAGAATGTGGCAACAGAATATTTAAACAGTGCTGAAATATTCTGTTATATATGCTTTATCCGTGTTTAAGATTTGTGTACGGGAAAACATAAGTTTTTAATATAAAGATGCAATCGAACTTCCCCAACAAATAAAAATGCTTCTTCCACCGTAATTTACTAATATAGATCCGGACAGGTGACTCTTTTCCCTGTGTTGAATTTAATGGGGCACACCTTAAATTAGCCTCAATTACCTTAAATTGATTTGTTATTCCCTGGTGGTACCTGAAATTGCAAGAATGGAGAATATTGTTGTCGTTATTTAAATGCGTCTCTTCATTCTGTGATTAAATACACTGGGTGTAGTTCCAGTACTGAGTTCCAATATACTTTATTAGCTGTAACGTTTCATATAGATTGTGGTAACTGGAAGAATAGGTAAGAACCAACAGACAAACATCACAGTACGCCATTACTACAAGTCTGACGGTATGCTTCCATTAAAAAAAAATAAACTGAAGAACCCAGTAGATTAACCCAATGTACGCAAAACAAAACGCAAAGGTAAATAATACGGGAAAAAGAAATCGAATTATCCAAAGAAACTTTCAAACCACTCGATACTAATACCTCGGTACCTGAGTACTGTTCAGTCATCAAAACCAGGTATCAGGTCAGATACCGCGGAGTCTCAGTCAGTGTGCGAGTAGTACTCGTTATCTTCGGACTACTTTCGATTTTCGGGGGAATTCATTTTCATTATTTTCAAGAGTTTCCGTACGTTTCTATTTTTATTTTTTAATTTTTGCCTTCGCTGGTAAAATACTATTTTCTCTCTCTCTCTTCATCGGATTCTCCTAGTTTTCTTTTAGTTTTTCTAAGAGGAAAAACCGTGCGGGAGTGAAAATCCGAGTTGGTGTGCCGCGCAGTTCCAGTGACTTTTTTTTGTTTTTTTCTTTTCTTCTCTTCCTCCTAGCAGAAAAGGATTAATCGGGATTTATCCGGAGCAAAAAGGGGAAACTTCCGGGAGAGTCAAACGTCACATTTATGTATACATAAACAGGTAAATGCGTCTTTGCCACTCTTCCCCGTGACAATAAAGAAACAAATTCGAATATTGTTATCTTGTACCGTTATTGTTCACTTCCTTCGATTATCGAGAACGAAAGCGTTCGATGTATCGAATTTATCGGTGCACAAAGGCGAAGATTGAGTTTTTGTAGAATTTGGTGGTTTGTCCGCTTAGTAAGTAGCAGTGGAGTTCTCTCTTCCGATACATCTCGTAACCATTTTCTAAATTTTCACTTCTAAAAACAAAATGTGGGTCTCAGACAAACAAAAACTTTCATATTTTTACATTTGCACCACGATACAATGTATTTTCTATTAAAATCTCTTAAAAAGGAGTATTAATTACATTTTCGGAACTTCTCTCGGGTACCATGAGAAACTATCACAATTTGTTTTTTGCTAACATTACTTTTCTCACTGATGTACTGTGTTGGAAGAGCTTTCAAAATTTCATTAATTTTTCTGCACGTCGTATATTCCTTATATTATGTTGTTTATACATTTTTTTAAAGAGGTTTTATATATTATTTCAGGATAATTATTCACTTATATAAAATGTTTCGGTTAAAATGTTAAGTTTTCTGACATATTAAAATAGTCCAGAGTTTTGGCTGTAATTTAACACCACAGCTTTATTAGAGTTAGAATGCAGAAATAGTAAAATAATTTTATGTTTTTATATAATTTGTATGTTACTTTTCGGTCTTTCCTCCGATTCTCTTTTCGTGGGGGTTGAGAACTCACATGCATCCCACAGAACCGGTATTAAGTACCATGTGAATTACTTAAGCATGAAGTAATAAAAAAAAATAAATAACAAATAAATGATCACAACGGCAGTACCGTAATATTTAACCAGTAAAAGTACACAGGGTGTTACGTTGTAAATAGGTCCACTTTTCCAAAGTAAAACAATTTAACCCGAGGAACGATTTAAGGCGAACACTGCTTAAATCCAGACTTCGTGTGAAGGGTCACATACAATAGTTCAAAAATAAAAATAAAATAAAATAAAAAACTGTTCTTAATCAGACGGGAAGGCTTCTCGGTACAATGAATTTAAAATTCAAGCAATTGGACGAAAAGGACAAACGAGTTTTTGGTCATTCGTTGAGCACAATCAAGTCAAAAATGTAAATACAAGGTGCGAAGGTACGAATTCGGATTTTATTACCCGGTAATGATGTGTTAAATTTATTTAATAAATAGAAAAAAAACACCATTACACACTATTATAAAGGTTAGTAAAACTATTTCCTCCCTTCGAACATTACAATTTTCATGGGTGCAATTAATTTGTGAAAAAGTGAAAGAACGCGGCTGTCGAGTTTTGAATTCCAACTGTGAAAACTGTAATTATGAATGATGTTATTAGATAAGTTATGATAGATACGTTTATAGATTAACAGATAGAACTTGTTTTGAGATTTGGTAATAGTTCGCAGGTAATTCCCCGGTAATTTTGGGAATTCCTTTATTTATCTTTGACGGAACGCGCACGTAGGGTTCGAAAAAACACCCGTAGCCCATTAGCCACGTTATGTACATAATTTGTTGATTTTCCTAAGTGATACTTGGGTCGGTAGTGGTACGCAGGATGCAGTTGCAGTTGAACTAAATATTTAAAAAACCGAAACACACATTCATCACTATCTGTTAAAGTAAAGACAAGCTCGACCAAAAAGGGAAACTCGCCGAAACTACTAAAGTTCCGTTTTGGCATTGCACAAGGTACGTCGATAGTGTGGTCAACCTCACCATCAAGAACTATAAGTTTTTGTTTGCTTTCGGTCGCCACCACTGAAATCCGTGATAATTTTAGCGTTGGCCTTTCCCCCACACGGCAAAGTGGCGTGTGGCCGGCAAAGCACAAGCGAGGTTAAATGCTTTTTTTTTCGGCAATTAAGACTCACATTTCGTTCAGGCTCCGAAAAGTATTTTGGCTCACGAGTACTTCAAGTACCTGAACCTTACTGTTCGATAGCCAACAATAACTCAAAACCAATTAAACGTAATTAGAGAAGTGTTGACCTTAAAAATGGAGAATATTATTTTGGCAATAGGTTTTTTTCCCTTTTTTTAAAGTTACAAAACTTTTCGTGGGGCTGTTACCCGTGTCACCTTGAAAAATTAAGGTGTATTGTGAATCAATTGCTTCACATTGTATTGAGATGCCAATTTAAAACAATAACAATAAGTTTCGAGTTTTAAGTCCGTCGCACATCACCCGAGTTAAGTGATCAAGCTTCGGTATAACTTGAGTTAATAAAATTCAGTCAAGAGCCCGTACTGGCCATCTGAAACTAAGTAAAACTCAAGTAGTTACGTGTTACGTAAATTGTGGAACATAATTTGGATCTTCCGACGAAGTCAATAAATTAACTTTTGTTTTCGTTTCAATTCATTAACACAAACATCTTAATAAAAAAAGTAATATTCAATAATCGATTAAAAACACACCGGAGAAATAATTTATGACTTGTTTTAACCAAACCCCGAGAAGGAATCCAATTACAGTAATAGTCGGAGAAGGAACTTAAATCAGAAACTGATTGTTTAGATCAGGCGAACGATCACTCGGACCGATCGTCCTTCGGATCGCTTTATTTCACTCAAATTAATTTTAAAACTTATGTAATTACAAATATTCTGTTTGCCTTTCTAAAATACAGACACACACACACACACACACACACATAGTTTACCTATTATCTATTGCTGGTCTACGGTAAACTAGTCAATCTTGGTAGTGCACTACTGTTCGAGATGCGGCGTAACTTTCCAATTCCTCCACTGATTTTCATTCACATTTTCATTTTCTGCATCGTTGGCTTTGTTATCGTAAAATAGTTAACATTTAAATGAAGCAATAACTACGTAATAGTGTTAGAATTATTTAATTATTGCGTGAGTTCACTTAATAAAATTATTAACAGTGTTGCCGAGGTGTTTTTTCCCAGTGCCTTTGCGTTTGTAGAAAATGAAGTTAGGTTAGTGTGGAATGGCGAATTATGAAGTTGGTAGATCGTCTGCAAATAGTTGCACGCATGTTCAGGAACTGTCCTCTTCTACTGTCCTATAGTGAGGCTACTTCTGACAATTTTCAAGTTGCAGAAAGAGGTTGGAGAGAACTGAAGAGGTAGAACTTCGTAGGCCACATTTCCCATGGTTGATGAAATTTCAAGGGAGTGTTAGTCAAGTTTAATAATAACAGTATTTTTAATACAGTAGTATTGATAGTAATGTTATAAAAATCAATCAAAACTGATTAATCAAAACATAGAAATATTACATTTATAATAGTAGCAACAAAGAAATAGTAACTGAACTATTTAGCGTCAGTATTAACATAAATAATTATATGAAGAATATGAGTACGAAAAGAATAAATAAATTAATATAGTTTAGTTCTTGCTACCTTCGCCATTTTAACCGATTTTCTATTTCCCATAGAATCATAGTGGATTAGTGACAAGTCCCCTAACACTGGTCCTCTATAACTAAATAAATGAATAAGGATTAAGCTTAAGTCCTGATGTAGAAACTATTAAGGGATGTAAGTGCAATTATTAATACATACGAGTCGTAACTCGGAGCGAACTGATTTGTCAGTGTCAAAAGTCAGGGTTCGGTTCAAAAATCAATGTTTCGTATATAAAATTAATATTGTATAATTCTTGGATTAATAATACGAATCGAAATGGAGGGAACTACTGACGCAACATGTCAAATTTCTTAATCTCGAAAAATTTGTAAACTCAGTTGCAACTAAACTATTTTTTTTTTCGGGGATAATGGAACAGACGTAATCTCGTTGGGAATGAGTAATCCAGGTGCGTGAAATAGAAACGACCGCCGGTTAAATTGGTTCGTTTTTTTGGTAGAAAACGGCAAAACTATCACGAATACTTGTTCTGGTTGTTACTTCTTTCGCTAACACTCATGGCATTGTGCCCCGTGACTGGTACACAAGACAAGAAGGCAACTCGATTAATTAGTGGCGAGCTCGAATTATACGTAATGTGTGTTATGCGTACGGTTATGGGAGACGCGAGAAGAAATTGTCACAAGTCAGATTGTCATCACAAACCCGAGTTACATATCCTAGATGCATATCCTAGATGAGTTTGACAACATGTAGGTAACCCGAATGCGACCGATTATAATGTAAATACCGTGCGGAAATATAATTTAGGAGCAATTCGTTTCGCCCAAGGCGGTCGTACAGGCTTTCCCAATCGCTTATGTACACAGTTATTTGGGTGAACTTTGTCATTGGTCTAATTAATTCAATTCGATAACGACGAGTATTCCGAAATAAATTCCCGCATTGCGAAAACGTGAAATTGAAAATGGAGTCCGGGGCCGGGTCGGCCGTTTCTATTATTCATTTCTGTTATTAACAATTCAATAAGATTCGAAATTGACTTCTATAAATTTAAATTAATTAGCCGTTTAACAGGTGAAATTTTTTAATTGCTTTCGATCACGAACTGGCAACCGCGAAAACCGCTTTTGATGGTTTTTTTTTTTTACCTGTTTCTGTTTTGGTCTTTCTCTCTCGGACATGCACACCGAGAAAAAGTAACTTTCGCAGATAATGTTCACCGTTAACAATATCTAGGAACCAACAATGGAATCTTTTGCTATTAATTATTAACGCGGTGTTGTGTACATGAAGCGGCATGGAAGCAGGGTACTTTTGTGTTGGTTGTGACTCTCACTAGTTACGTAAGTCGACAAGTGGCCGATGGTTTTTCGAAATTCACCGAAAATATGAGAAGTAGACTCTTATTGGATCTAATTTTTTGTTTTTTTTTTCTGTTTGTAGGAGTTCTATCCCGTTATTTATTTTCTACGAAAACTTGTATGAATAGTAGTAGTAATCAAATTTTTGTTACTTTTGCGTAGACTTGCAGAACTGTTGTCACATGAAAGTGAAAATCTTGGGAGAACTACACGAAAAATGTGAATTCATGTATGACGAGTAATTCGATCGTAGTTTTACTCTTTTATAGTGTTAAGTCGAATTGAAAACGCTGCGACTGAAATAGTTTGATTCATGGTGGCAGTAATTCCGGTTAAAACGATGCCACTTTGGTTTTCATCTCTTGGAAAAGAAGTTGGAGAATGTCAGTGAGTCGGCTTCTTCGGAAAAGAAATCAGGTCTTCGTTGAGTTTCCCCAGTTAAGCGTATTTTTAATGTATGTAGTGTAGTAGTTTTCGATTAGTTTTAATTAGTATCTCTGTTACAACTGTGATTTTCGAAATATGTTCTTTTGGTTCGTTTAATTGGACGTGAAGGGAAATACCTTAATGTCGCCTACCGTCGTTGACGGGTTACTCCCCGAATTCGAAACTATTTTTAGTTTTCTCCAGTACCAGTTTCCTTGAACCCGTTTTTTGCTCCGGCGAAGAGTATAGTTTGACCATTGAATAATAAGCAGAGTGCAATTAATTAACAAAAAAAAACCTAAGTGTTCAGGCGCCGGGGAAATCACAAAAAAAATAATAATTACTTGACCGGGGGCCAGTGTGCCGAGGAACAATAATTTCAAATCAGTCCCACCAGATAGAAGAAGAAAATCGAAATTAATCATAAGTTTCCTCTATCTAATCGATGCCATTTAATAGAAATTTTCTTTTGGGGTTTTAATAAGTTTGCCTTGAGGGAAATGGAAAAAATGGTGCCATCGTCGACCTGTGCTTTGGTCACCCTGGCGGAATATTCGGCAAAACTAAAAACTAAACGGAGACGACTGGCAAAACTATCGATGGCCGTACTGACATTTCCATTTAGAGTCCATAGGCACCGCAGGATTGGGTGTGAAGTTTCGGCTGTTCTACTTTTCACCTGGGTTTTGGCGTTTGGAGCTGCGTGCAGTCAGACAGATTTCAGATTTCACTCTTCATTTCCTCGAACCGATCTTTGATGGAACGTTTTCTTGTGGCCGTCGATGACTGGCCTGTTCGAGAACTGCAGTACTGGTAGCTGTAAAAAATAATGGAAGTTATTCCGTCACGTGGCCACTTACCTATTCTTATTTAAATTAGGCACGAAAATGGAGTTATTGAAATTTTTAACAGGATGGCATTCGAACCGCATGTGGCAATTCCATTGAATGGATAATTGCTATATTCGTTCGGGTGTTAATGGTCCGCTGTCATTTTTGGCAATTCCTCGGGTTTCTGGGCGTTGTCCCGTTGGGTTTCGGATATCCAAAGACCCACGAACTCCTCCCTGAGGCATCACCAGACAACCGTATGGTGGGAATTCCTCCAGGTGAAGAAAGGGCGTGCAACCTGATTTTTCTTAATACTCGGTGCTTCTAGAGTACCATTGAAAATATTGCCATCGACCCCAATCGAACAAAATGTCCACTGGGCTTTAATCGAGGCTGGCAAACTTTTTGTTTGAAAAGTGTTATTCCGGTCAGTCAACTTCTAAGGTATCCCTGGTGTTACGGTCTTTTCTGAATGAGTCTCAATGTACACAAAGACGCGAGTAAACAAAAACTGGAGATGAAAGAAAATGAAAGAAATATGAGGCAATTAACCTTCCAAGAATAGAATGCGCTGGATAATAAACAACGCGAGAGTTAGCTATGATCAAAAGCAACTGGAAAAACTACAAGAGACGAACGTCTCCTAGCAAATTCATGAGAAGTCAGGTAGTCGGGCGCGCACGGCTGTCATCACGAGTGATTCGTTGCATACCTTATAAGTCTCTTGAAAGGATGTCAAATTGAGTGTACCGAGGTGAGATCCAAATACCTGGCGAGTGAGACTCTCGGTTACATAATGGACTCAACTACTTCTACTTCTCACTGTGAAATGTCCATGTAATTAACCGATCAGATTTGCTTCTGCAAGGGATTTTCATTAACCGGCCGGAAAACGCACAGTCTAACCGCAACATCGTACCGATTCGTACATTAATACGCACTATCTCAATCATACGTTCACTACTTAAGTACAAACGGGTGAGGAACACAAACATAATTACATATTTTTTTACTCGGAAAAATGGACACTTCCGTACAATTAATATATCATTCATTGAAAACACTTAAGTGAATGTAACACAGCCACAAATGTTGGGTACCGAGAGATAGATTATATGTGTTTGGATATTATTGATTTTTCAGGTTTTTCAAATAACTGTCATTTGTAATTTTTTAAGTTACCATTATGTAATTTGTGTGTAATAGCGGTGTGATGTCATTCACGTCAACAGAACTCTCAAGAGACTCTGCCGAGTTATGTTTCTGACTTCCCTTTGGGAGAGAAAACACTACATGTGGAGTAGTACTATTGGACGTTTACGAATGGAAAATAGATTTAGATTCAAGTTACGATTAACGGACTAAATATAAGTTTCCATGCACTAACTCAAGTGTGTCACAGTTGGGCTGATGCAATCCTCACCACCGCTAGACACACATCCATTAAAATTCATTTAGTAGAATTTAGTTACTTCACTCGGCGTTATATTTCACGTACGAACCTACATCACTGCTATCTTTATCGGTTTCACATGATCACAAATCAGTCACCGAGTAGGTGAGTAGGACTTAAGTGCATCATCGAAGCCAAGACCACTTAAAAGCAACGCTAACCGATGGTTAACTCTCAGTCTGTGGATTTCGTGTATTTCGCTGATTCACGACGGTCGTGTCTGTTTCAACTCGTGGGCTTGTGTTTGCTCTGTAAATACTTATTAGCGACGCTTCAAACTGTTCTTTAAGGAAACTCCGAGCCCAGGGAGAAGTATTCAATTCGACGAGTCAAATCCCACGTTACTGTGCATAGTACTCTGTGGACAGTTATCAGACAACTGATAAGGGCTTGGTACTCGCGTTTTCACTCACTCTTCATCCATTGTTAGACATTTCTGTTGCCGATGGTTTCATTCATTCTTTGACGCCGTTATTGGTGATACCGGTGAGTCACCTTGCCCTTGACAAAAGAGAGACATAAAATTATCGAATTGTCCTGTTTGAGTTTCCTTATTATGTGCAGGAGGAATTTGAGCCAACTACCCGACCCACATGCAGTAACAATCGGTCAGTAAATTACGAGTCGAGACTGAAAACAGTACGTTATGTAACAATACATTCAATTTCGATTTGAATTCATTATTCTGAATAATTTAAGTAGAAATTAGAGCGGCCACTTAAAGTGCAGTCTGTCGTGGCAGAGTGGTTTCTCCAGAGAGAGAGAGAGAGACGGTTTCTCCAGATTAATTGGAAATTTCCTTTTTGGGGTCGACATGTGTTCCTGATTCTCTCGACCCGAATATTGCAAACTAGTTTGTGCTGTCTAATCGCGTTCTACTTCGACTCACTACAAAAAAGGACTGAATAACAGATAATATAATAAAAAAAAATGAAACATAAGAAAAATATAACACAGCAAAAATGTTTCGTAAACGGTCATCAATCAGTCTTCACGATGCCCCATAAACTGAATTTAACACACGTACATTCGTACCCATGTACACAGTTACATGCACACACAATCAAAATTTGACATTTAAGCAGTACACGTCGAGCCGGGATAGAAATTTCTCCACCTACCCAATGAAAATTGTCACGTCACCTCTCTGCAAAATTCAACGTCTCATTTGCCAATAGTCGAATAAAAAATTCTAGTACATAACACGTGAAGCAATCGGATTTTATTTTATGTAAGGTTTTTCTCCTTAATGTTAATAATCCTTGGTATAAAATAGTAAATTGGAAACATCGCGAGTGAGTGCCGCGGACACTTTCATTGTCCATTGATTTTTAATGTTTTACGAAGGCAATTTGAACGAGTTTCCTCACTTCCTGTCCGAACGTTGTCAGACCCAACTCAGTTTCTGCTTCAGATTGCTTCACTTTATGTATGTACATATAATAAACCAGAACTTGAGAAAGTGACATGTGTTGTACCGTAGTATAGACCGCTATTAAGTTTCTGTACTCGTTAAACCCTTCACTTGACTCAGTTTCAACATAAGTATAACACGAAAATCTCTGTTTGTTTCCTCCCTTCAGGCCATCAGCTCTGATATTATTTGAGTACATGGTTCTATGTGTACGACAAGGTTCCCTGCTTAACTTACATTTTATGATGACAGTTATTGCTCAACTATATTTACTTATGTTTACGTATACAAGTGACGTTTATGCCAACTTTCTTTATGTCAATGAATTAAGCTCTTCTTTGTTCCATTTTACATCTTGTACGATGAAAACAAAGCAATACGATATATTAGTTGCATACAGTAGACATAATAAAATTATACTATTATTAAGAAAGAATTGAACAGTGGGGTTAAAATATTGTTCGTCAATTTCGTTAAGTTAAATACTTTGTAACGTACAACTGCTTTTATTCTGGGACTACAATAAGGGATTAATAGTTATTACTTAGAGGTATCATTTTGAGTACCAGAGACGTCATTGAACTAACCGCGATCGGTGGAGCAAACGACTCGCTGACAGCATCCCGAGAAGAGATTAAGTAAACCTTTTATTTAAAGGTCGTTCGTTTTCTCCAAAGCAAAGTGGGTCAGAGTCACTGGTTCATATTTATATTATTCCATTATGTAACGGCATTATTTTCTTCACTGAAAAAATTTAATAATACCTCGGGTAATTATATAAGGTATTTTGCCGGGAACTCCAATCGTGGGAACGGAATCGAACTCCTGCCAATGCTCAAACCGTTACACATTCAAGTGAAACGCGCTTGCATTGTACTAATTTGTGTCGAATACATAAAACTCCGAATGTTAGGAGAGTTACGGAAGACCTCCTGTGAACCCGCGACGAAGATGCACATCGACACACGGAGGCAAACAATAAAGGGATTAAAACGAAATGAAAAAATACCAGGCAACTCGTCGAAATATATATAAAAATGTCTTCTTTTGAACGAACGCAAAATTAGGATTGAACGAGCGCGAAAGGGGTTATGCGAACTTACATAAATAACATAAATTCCGAGAAATAAAACTCCAACTTTCCATGGTCGGGTAGCTAATCTGAGATTATACACATCTTTAGATGGTCAAAAGCGAGAGTTCCATGCAAGAACAAGATAATTAAGATCATAGATATAAATAACCGAGAGTGAAAATACAAAGAAGAAGCCAAGGGGGAACCGAGGACTCAATTCGTGACGAATCAGATCTGTTGGTACTACGACAGAACTAAAACAACCACAGCACAAGTTCCAGTTCCACGAAGTGTACGTTGGCGAGACGTTGGAGGTGACCAAAAGGGCAGATGTACTTACATAATCCGAAATACTAATAATAATAATAAAAAAAAAAACAAGAAATGAAAGTCTGGTCCTTGGTGCCAACAATTGACAACGAAAATAAGGTGTAAATTCAGGTAAACCCTGAACTAAGACAATAAAGTAAACTGTGTAATCAACGGAAATAAATAAAAGCAAAGGTTCGCAAAGCAATGAATTGAATTTTGTTTAAACAAAACCGTGTTTTTGTTATTGTTGTTGTTGCAGTGGTTCGCCACCCTAAATTGTAGTGTTTGCAACATTTCATTTAACTTTTACTGTGAAAATCAATCGGACAGAAATCTAGAGACCTTCGACGGTTATTAGTGATCAATTAACGTTTCACATAGTCTTAACTAACTTTTATTACTTGAAATAAATGATTTTATATTATTTTAAGTGTGTAATAGAATGAAACTTAGTAAAGCGGATCTGTAAAGAAGCGCCAACAGTTGAACTATTTCTCAGTGACGGGTAGAAAATAAAGTAATAATAAAATTTAATTTATTTGTAGTAATTACTATTAAATACCGTAAATAAAATTCTTATGTTAACTACAATGTTATAAAACTACATAAAACTAGAACTTGTTTTGGTACAAAAATGAGGATTTTAACTAGTTTAATATAAGTGTAGAAGTTCTACTTTAACTGCCAGACTTTGTAGTACAACTTACATCGTTTTATTTGCCAAACTGTACTCAACGTACTATGACCCTTGAGATCTGGGTGCCGACAATATCCGCTCTTAAACAGATCGAACTGTCTTATTTAAGCATATGCGTAGACCACCACATGAACTTAGAGAACGTGTAAGTACTAAAATATAGGGATTGACACCTACACATTCCGATGACACTGAGTCAGGTATCGGGTACGAGTCAAAACGATTTCAAGGGAACATACAGACAGTTTAATCACACGCGTTTGGATCTCATGATCTTTCAGATCCGAGAATGATCTGCGTTCCTTGAATGATTCCTATGGACCCGATTGTTCACCTCCTGATTTGGCACTTTTTCCCGGGCAAACAAAGTACCGAAACATTCAAATGAAAGGTAATTTAGTGGTCGGATGAGTCTCAACAGAAAGGAACTCAACTTCTTCTCACACGCATGGACATATGCACACGCACTTTACCTGTCACTTTCCGAGGGTCTCATTGTGAAGAACCAGTGTTTTCAATTAACTTAACACGTGTGGTAATTTCGATCAATCGAATCGACGTGTTGTACGACGGTTTGTCGGCGTGTCGTCGGAGGTCATGTATTGAGTACCGATACTTTACAGTAGATAGGTTGATGAAAGACGGTTATAAAAGGCGATGACATGCATTAAATTGGTCACACCTTTTGGGTTTGGGTTTTCTCACAATGCGTAGTGGGTGACGGTGATCCTGTCAATCCTACGGTCCTACCCTGGTGATTAAGGACTCACGGTACTGGGACCAGCGCGAATGTTAAAATTAACTATTTACATAATTTGATTCTTTGACGGTCAATCTATTGACCAATAGTTTCTGCTTCGTGTGTAACTGGTTCATTAATTTCCGGGTCGATTTCACGTACCCGACTTCTGGTCCAGATATTATTTAATTTGCTAATCTATCCGGTTGTATTCTAATTAAATGGCCGCCGTAAAATTATTCTTCTTTTTTGTTTTGCCTATTATCATCGTAATAATTATTGTTACCGGAGCTGGATACGTGCCGTTACGCGTGATCTATTTTTTGCCGCGTAAAATTTCACTATTGAAAATGCTCGTAATAGTTTTTCGGTTGTAGTGCACGGGCATTGTGTTCATTTCTTGCCTCGTACCCGTCACTTCTTTTCCCTCGAGCAAACATCTCGGTGATGTTTAGACAGTTCTGATGGAAGTTGACGCCTCTCCCTAACAAAAAGAAAAAAAAAAGAATTAAACCTTGCCGTTTTACCGTACGGGAGAGTTGCACCCGTCCCGTGAAGTGGCCACCATCGATAACGACGTTAATTGTCGAGGTAATTAATTTGGAGGTTAATGGGGCCCTTAAAACAAACAAATGGAGGAACGTTAAAAAAACTCCGATAGATAGTTAGAGATAGGTAAAATACACAGGCACACACACACGCCCAGGTAACATCAATTGAAACCGTGTAAAAAATCAATTATTCTCCGTGCGGACAACCGTTGGTCTCAGTGCCGGCAGTAAGATTTGTCAGATGGTTTATTTATTGGATAGAAACCATATAAATAATTAACTCCATCGTAAAATGAAATAACAGCTCTATGTGTCTCGTGAGGGAGAGAGAGAGACCAAGAGGATGTGCATTAGGAATGGAGCTGACGTAAGGAGTTGCACAAAGAACAGTGCTATCTTCCGCGAAATTAATAGTTTAGTGTAGTTCGATTAATTATGGGATCTCGTAAGTAGATTAAGTGCAACCGGAAACGTCTCGTTTTAAAAGGTGAACCCGACGAAAAAGGTAGAAGCACAGACACGGGCAGAGCCGTGTTACATGCATGCATAACAAGCAAATTAGTCGTCGTTAGACGTTAATTGCACGGATTATTCCATTTCAGCCCTGGCTCCCCCCCTTCCCAAACACCCCCGGAATACTTTCCCCTTTTTTCACGTTCGTAGGTACTAATTGGACTTGAGGTATGCAACCAGGTACCTATTGCGTTATTGAAAAGTCATCTCGATTCGGGACCTAATAAACTATCCACTTGATATCTTACTTTACCGTGTGAATGATAGTTCTTGTTACTCAATCACGGAGTAATTTTGCATTCGACTTAATTGAATGGTTAAGTAAAGGGTATATTCAATTTTCTGTGTTGTACCCGGAGTGTTGTAGTTGTAGTTTTTGTAAGGTTCGCTATGAGTTAGTCAAGAAACTGTTTTGCACCGGAACGCGAAACGGGTGGCATTGAGCTCGGTCGACGTAGTTAGCGTGTGTGTTTTATGAGTTTTTGACTATTTGATTTCACAATCCGTGGATAAAACTTTGAGAATTAACTTTCGGTCCAGCCATGTCGTATCTATGAAATGTGGTTAATAATAATAATAGTCAAAAAACAGGAGATTTGGGTTACTTGCACAACAATTCGGGTGATGTACCGGGCACTTACGGGTACCGACCGACTGCACTTTTCTGTCTTACATAAACTCTAACTGAGTGAAATTGTTCACTTCGAACTTTATTAAGCGATGTCAGTTTCTAGATTGACCAAATCATGAATTGGCTGACGTTCAGTGTAGCCGGTAAAATGGGGGCACATAAATGGAGAGCAATTTATGTAACAATTTGGATTGAAACGAACGCTTCGGTGCGCGTCCGGGACGCGGGTACTGGCACAAGCCACCATATTGTTAGCACATTAATTAGTAATACTTATTGCCTGACTACTTTACTACTGTTACGGCTGTGAGGTTGAAATAGCAATACACTACAAATCGCCATGAAATTATTTAAATTAGAATTCAAGTTTTGCGGTTGAGAACAAGCAGCAAGCCAGGGTCCATCGATCATTTCAAATAGCAAGCGATCGTATAAACTTGACCGTTGGAGGTCACGGAGACTTCGGTACCCCCTGCAATAGAACAACTGGAGTCAGAGTGAATATTCGACAAATCGAATGACCAAATACCTGGACGGAACTCGACAGAACTGGTACTTTGACGTTTTCCTCTGAACAGAAGACACAAGTTCATCGAGTTTGTGAGGTTCCCCGTCAATTTGATGTAAATTAGTTTTCACGGGGCTGTTAATTCGCAGATGTTCGTCCCGAAGGTCGCGACGAACCTCACCTTTGTCCGGTCGTACCTGAAACGTGGGATTCTCCTTTGAAGGAAGAAAAGAAGAATTTCCGTAGCTTGATTGCTGAGTACGGCGCAAATGGGGAAACCGACACATAATCATCGATCTATAAAACACGACCCGTAATGTAATTCAGATATTTCAGGTATGGGAAGGTGAGGGCGTGCAAAGAGAATTCGTCTTTGTTCCTCCCCAAGGCTTCTGTCTGTTGTTACCTCCTCGATGGGTGCCATATCATTACGTCAGACAACTGCCCGCTCTCCTTATTTATGTCCTTATTAATTAGGTTCCAAATAGCACTGATGCAAATGTCAAAATAGTATTATGTAACGTACTCGAAATACATAATTACGATCAACATTTCATTCAATCTTGTTGATGAAGGTATACGAGTAATTCAAATGGAATTTTTCCTATCTGTGCAAGAACAGCGTCGACTTATTAATTTGTCTATGTAACTTACATAAGTCTCCGGATTGAATAGACGAGTGAGCGGTAGCGGGAGAGAGAATATGTGGCATTTAATTTTTTCAACTTTTAATTATTTGTCCTTTATTTACTTAAGGCACCCACTCAATAACACTAACTCAAATCAATTAACTCAAATAGGAATTTACGCCTGCGGTTGTACTGCAATGTCTGCAATGTACGACCCACCCACATGTGGGCTGTTGCCCCTTACGGAAGTCGTCCCGCGAAACGTAATTGTAACATAAATTAAACCTAAACCTGACAAATTGGTACGCGAGGTATGCAAACAAAAATCAAACACAGAGGAATTATATATATATCTATAAGCACACAGGGGTCACCAGGGTTAGATTATTATCCGTTGCGGTGAAACCCAGGTGTACGTGCCTGTTACCTGAGGTCTTGTCTGGGGGTGGGGGCACTGGGGTCCAGGCATCTCATCGGTGGCCCCGCTTGACTGACCCAATCGTTTTCCCGAACTGGAATCGAATTTCACCGATGGTAGGAAATTGAAATTTCTGCCGGGTTCGTCGCAATAAGATGAGAAAAAAAGAATTCGGTTCGATTCGTATCCAATAATGAATTGAACGCACGTTCGATCGAACGAAATCAATCAATTACAAATGGTTTAATTTGTGCGAAACGAAATGAGAGAAGAAAGTAGAAAAGGAAAAAATAGATAAACGTAATAGGTAAATGATGAGACAGGAGTGATCGAAACCGATGAAGACACGTTGGAAGTCGAATCAGATAAGTTGAACGTAATCGTCAGACATGTAGTTGCCTGTCAGGGGTATCAGTGCTACCATCTTTATGGTTCAACTATAGTTTTTTAACTTTTTTTTAGTTTTCCGTCAGCTGTACTGTACCGTGACTTTTTCGACGAGAAACAATCGCTAACTTGGTTCTTTTCGTTTGGTTCCCAGACCGTTTGCCGTTTCCAACCAGACCGATAGATTCTTCTACAAAAAACGGTAAGTTACTTTGAGTTTTTTGTCTCGTGAACCGTACGCTCTCAGAAAATACCTTAAAATTCAAAGTTTTACACTTCATTATGCGGGGCATTGTTTCGCGTTCTGGCCCTTTGGAAAGTCATCTTACCATTTGTCGGAAGTGAAACTAGTTTTTTCATACCAGGCGACACGAGAGTGTGTCAAGTGATTCGTCATCTTCTACTTTTACGTTTCCTGTATTGACAATCGATGACTGGTTTAAATTTTTGTGCAACTACCGACTCGGCGTGTCCTCCTCTTCAATTGAAACCTTCCGTCTGCGCGGTCGCTGATTTGAGCCTTTCCGCTTTATTTCTCTTAAATGGTGTCCCAAGGCTTTTCAAAAACTTAAACTCCGTCTGTCACGGATAATTCAAAAGCGATTGATAAGGACAACCGTTTGTGTTTGTTTTACGTCCGATTGCGTGTGCACGCGGTTGGGTAGCAGTACTTGGGTCGCTCGGGTACTCGCAATCGTCAACTGCTTCCCACTCAACCGTTGGGTACCGCGAATTGTTCTGCAATAATAAATTACCCTCTCATTGCAATGCCGACTTGATTCCAAGTGAGTTTACTTACGGGTTAAAATATATCTGGCCGGGTACACTCCAGCATTCAGGTACCGTACAGAGTGTACGGTCTGCCCTCGACCACCACCTCGACGACTAATTGTTGTTTTTTTTATGCATCTTACATAATGTACATTATTTACGGGCGTTTCTTTTGTGTTTACTTTTGTACGTTTCTGTGCAAAATTGTCTTGTGTCCGATGAAAAATACCTAGTCGAGACGCAACCGGTTTCGTTATGTGACCAACTAAAGTTCAACAAGTTTTTTTCACATTGAAGTTCTTCGGCTGACCCGCGAATGCATCCAACTTGTTAATTTCCCATGAGTACAATGAGACGAATGAAATATGACGACATTAAATCTCAAGCAAAAGTTCAAATTTTCAAAGATTAACCACCCAAATATTTGTTTTTTTTTTTTGGAGGGGTCGAAACGTTCCTCTTCCTCGACTTCTTCTTCTTCTGTTTCCGGTTATGTTCAGTATTTATTTTTGTGCAACACGTACAAAATGCAAATGTTTCATAATCGACCGCCTACGTGAGCGTCGATCTCAAATAATCTAGTGCATAATTCTGGGACACATTTTCCGTGCTCGTTTTGGATAGAATCGAAAGGGTGTCAGTCCCGAGGGAAAACGAGGGAACTGCGCTGGACCACCGGTTGAAATATTGAGGACAACGAGTGCTCAGGTTCACGTCAGGATGGTTTTCACGTGCTGTCATTACATAACTGTAATTTCTCTTTAATCGCACTCAAAGAGATCACGTTTGATTAACGCCCAATTTGAGAAATAAATAAATTTCCCGATGCGAAAAACCGAAACACAAAAGTATCCGGGTTCCCATGGAGTTTTTCACTTTTCCAAGACTCTGCCTGTCTGACCCAGTCTGCCCTTTGTCGAAAATGTTTAAAAAACTACAATGAGATTTTCCTCGGCGACCCCGGTAGACGTACACATTTTGACCTCCGGCCCCAAATTTCACCACAATTATCGTGTCTTGCAATTTTCACTCGCTTCCCGCCAAAATTCAAATGAAGAGAATCGCCCGCATAAATAATATTATTTAATACAACATTTAAATAATGTGAAACGTCATCTTCGGTCTCGTCCAAAAGCAAAATGTCACAGAACCCGCGGGTATTATGTCAATTCGTTGACAAAACAACTTTGTGGGTCATGATTTTTCTGTCTACACCGTGATGTAACAGAAAATATTTCAAGTTTGGTTCGGTTGAAGTTACACGCCAAAGGATTGAGAAGAGTTTAATTAATGCAATCAATAGATGTATTGTAGGTGATTGTAGTTCGAGGGCCCACAACTTCCTTCTCACCGTAGAACATTCTTTTTCGCGTCGTTCAAGCGAAAACTCAGTGAAACTGCTTATGCACTGGATTTCTGCCAAATTTTCGTCGACTTTCCCTGGCGTTGGTTAAATTAAATTTCATAAACATGAGGGTCGTATAAGTGCAACTTTGCAGAATGGTACCACGTACGCCTTGCAAGTCGTCTACTCAGAGATGAAACAGAAACTCGTGACAGTCATGACTTCAATCAACTCCATTAAAAGTCTTAATAGAACTTTGGAAAAACGGGCAAGGTGGTTTCATCGCAATATCCGGAGTGCCGCACTTCGACGCCGGTGTGCCATGGCCTCACGTGAATTCGTATTAAACAAAAACCATTTTCACCCCGTTTCCGACGATCTTGAACTGAATTCTACTCCCCTTAAAAGCCATTTTTGCTATTATCACGCATCTGTTGTAATCAGAAAGACGGCTAGAATAAGAGGAAGTAGAGGTGCATCGTACTAGATTAGTCGAGTGATTATGGTGGAGTTGGTTCTTGTGACGAGGAAAAGATTCGAAAAGGACACGGTGTCTGGTCGAAGGAAGACCACCGATTGGAAGGGAAGGAGAGACAATTTTGACAAGAAACGGTCGAACGAGAACGAGTTGAAGAATCTGGGCGGAGCAGGAAAGGAGATGAAACCGTAAGTTAAAAGGACATCGGGAAAAAATCAGACAGGGAAGTTGGAAAGATCAGACGAGAAGAAGACGACATGATGAAGATTCAGGAGGCCATCAAACATTTCGAGGTCTCGAATTTCACACTCGATCTACTTGAACAAAAGACGATTAGGAAACTTGAAGTGTTCATTTGCTGAGAGAAATTAGTTCTGGTTCTCTGACGTATGCAACCATTCGAGTTCTCAGAGACAAGAAATGTCGATCGATCGATCGAACGGTTCGGGAGACCCCTCAATTAAGTGAAATAAATCGAAAGGATCGATTTCGACCTTCGATTTATTGTTTGCCGAGTTTCACGAATCGACTTTGAGGTGAACCAAATTTCACGTTGGCTCACTTCCGTTTCGTTTGAAATTCTCTTATTTGACGCAAATTAATGTTTTCTTAGGGAAAATCATTCCGTTCGTGAGATCGCGGCGTGCTACCTGTCAGATATCAAATCCACCCGGTTGAAATGAGACCGAGTCTTTGCGAAAATACCACACTACGATCATGATCTAGGATGCGGTCCACTCTTATCGAGGAATGCCTAGGATAGTCAAAAGCAAGGTCTCGGCTACCTACCTGTAATTATCACAAGATCATCCTAAGTTAAGGTGTAAAATCTAACGCTTTTTGATTAGATCCGAACACGTCTAATCGGGACCGATACCCGCGATGAGATCTTCGACTAAGGCCACCTAAATTTCTGCCTTGGGATGACCAACTTGTTTCGATCGGACATCTGGTGCCCACCAAGTCGTGATGGATAATTACTGAAAGACAAAAATCGTTCGTTACCTCTGTGATGGACAACTTGAGGGCTAAACACTAAATTAGCGCTCGTGGCCCCCTTCACATGGCCACCCAACTTTACAAAATCGTTTTGTAATAAATCAAATTTCGTATTATTCAATTAACGAACAATCGAACCGTCGATAAATCGATTGAACAACCCATCAGTGCTATCGTAATGGTCTTTCCGTTGTTACTTTGACCTCTCAGGGGTCGAAATTGTGACTTTTTGTTGTTTTACAATGAGTTGTCTTTCCTCTACTTGGGTATTGTCTGTTCGACGTGCTACGGCCCTTTCTGTGTGTTTTGTGTGTCCAGTTCCCGTCCACTGGGTTCAACTTCAAGGTACGAAAGTGAAAAGTTAACGACGTGTTTTTCTGCGTCCTTCAGTGCGATTTACTTGATTTAATCGACGGGCAAATGATGTTAGACTTTGGGTCATTCCAGTTGAACTTGACTCATTTTTTTTACTTCTAGGCAACGTTTGAGAAGTTGCTTAAAACAAATATTGAGTTTTTATTTTGATTTCTGCAACAACCGTTGCTGCATTAAAGTGCAAAAGTTTAACTTACTGCTGTTCGCACTACACTACAATACCATGCTTGTTCAATGGCTTGTTCAATACAAAACTATACAATACCATTAAAAAAGTAATTGAATAATCTTAGTATTATTGCACGTATTACAACGACTTTGTTGTTGTGCGACGCATACATTTTAATATTTTTTTACTATTTGGATATTGTAAATCATTACGAGTGATTTCACAGCGGAACTTGCTCGAACTTTATTCTCCAGAAGACTATTAGATTTTATAACATTGCTACAAACAATCATTAAATACAACTAAATAAGAAACTGAAAGCGTCGATCCCATAATGCCCATGTGGGTGTTTAATGGAAGTCTAAGTGATGAAATTAACTTTTGACTCTGTTAATTCGTAGACAAGGCGCTGGAACACGTTTATTAGAGGTGGTAAGTGCCAACAATAATGGCTCAGATTAATCTTTGCAATTTCACCTGGGAAATAAATAAAAGCACGAGGTGCAAACAGCGTAAAATAAATTGATGATGCACAAGGGTTTTGAACTCGATGCGTTTGTTTTCATTCACACCTTTGGTTTTCGGGGAGGGAGGAGGAGTAGGAGGGCAGCGACAAGAACCACATTTCGCTCTTTTAATGCCCAAAGACCATATGATAATATGTATGTCAAGTAGAGGTGAGTGTACATAACAAGTAGAAAAGACAGTCGGGTAGGTACCTGAAGTTTTAACTGCATATTTTTCGTACACAGTGACAAAACAACCGTAATTCGTAATGCATGTTCAGAAAACTGCATCACATTTCTGTCTGAATGCAGCTGCACCTCTTGCAACAGAAAAAAACAACGCGAAACGCATATTCAATTAATACCCCAACGATTTCGTAAGCATCGATTGCAGGGCGAGCTGTAAAACTTAAAATTCTACGGTTGCCTCCGAACTTCCGCCATTTTTCGTTTCTTTTGAAAAACTCGGTCAGTTGCAATTTCTTCTTATTTCTCCCAGGAGATGCAATAAATCGAACAATATCCATCAGGATGGAAACCGATCGATTATTGAGCCAGGAGGAGTTGCAGTTGAAATTGATTTTTGTCGAGTTACGTTCGGTTGCAATTTGTAGCCGATCACCTTACCTGGCGGTGATGCCTGCCGCATGGTTTTCGATTCGCCAACTACCTGACACCAATTTCCTATCAGACTGAAAGAGGACGAGGATTGCATGTGAAAGAAGTAAAAGAGGTGAACCTCATCGATTGTGGTTCCACTAACGACTATCCCACTCGGTTTTGTATTAACAGATTACTTTTAAAGTTTTACACGACGCCATTATCGTGTTAATAATATGCATTACGCAAAATCATTATCTAAGATATGGTTTACATGAGTAAGCATGGTGTTTTATCCAAATAGGCGGGACAAGAAGAAGAAGAAGAATGTTGATGATGGAACCTTTCTACCATCGGTGGTAAATCAGGACTCGAACTCGAGGTAAAACCTCCCGAGTTACCCTGAATCCGTGTCATTGTTGTTTTCGTTGCTTCCAGAGAATTCGATCAATCAGTCAATCGCTCGATGAGGGGGAGTGTTGCAGTAGAATGAACATTGTAGTAATGTCTTCAGTCGAGGTCGCCTGTGCATTTTCTCTTTCGTTAATTTATTTATTTTCATTTAAAAGTATTTATTTTATGAGGTCAGGAGGTTCAAGCAGGAAAGTACGAGGAACGGGCACAAGGTTGCAGCCGCCTCTTTCTTTGCTGTGCCTGCTCTCTTCTCTTCTCCTCCCTCCGCTTCTGACAGAGTACCTGGCACCTGGTACCCGGGAAAATCCCAACAAAAGGACACCTAAGGTTCGTGTACCTAGTCTATTGTTCACTCATTTGAGAAATCAATCCGCGCGATGACCCCGTTCTTTTGCAAATGACCCGGGTACCACCTCACTTGCATTATGCTTCTCCCCAGGTACCCGTTCCTCACGCCAGGGTGTAGGCACTCCACAAAAAAAGTGAAATTCTGTTTCAGGGATCAAGTTTATTGTTTTACGAATCGTTGGCATGTGTTTTAGACGTTTCATTTAATGCGAATTAACTGGTAGATTACAGTACATCTCCCTGTTGTAGCTGTGTCCGGCAGGAGCGCTGGAGTTGCTCTGTTTTGGCAGTCTGTAGTGTTATGGTTACATCTGCTGATCTCGCCCATATCTCAACAAATTGGCAGATTTGAAATGATCTCTTTGATTTCCTCGTGACTGATGCGTTTTCTTTTTATTTTTTCACACTGGGTTACTTAATTTGCGATGGAGTCATCCCGACGTAACCGTACGAAATGATTTATTGTTTGCATTGGTTTTGATTGCTTCACGCAATGAAAGGAAACGGGGAAGTCCAAATTTAGTCGAAAAAATCTGTTCGTCATGTTTTTTTCTCTCCTTTAAGGATATCAGGTTCTTTCTCTCTCTTTCTCCTATTTTCTAACGTTCTCTGTTAGACAGGCGGATGGTGAAGTCCCGCCACGTTGCCCCCGCTTGGCATTTGGAGCATTTAACGGTGCCCGATTTCGATTTCCTCATCTCTGGTCTCATTTATGGAAGGTCGGACGTTTACGATAGAAAATCGTAACAGGTCATCGGTACTTTTATGCGTACCCCTGCGCACTTAAATAGAAGTACCGAAAAGTCTCGGGTAGTCGTAGAAGAATTTCCTCATTCTCTCCCGGTCACTTCTGACTTCCTATTTTGTCCCGCTCGACCGGGACTTCTCTCAGGACTCCAAATGTACATGCTCACGCATTAGACGCATTCCAAAGGCTAAAGTAAATAATAGGCACATAAATCACGGGTTAATAACGCAGATTGATATAATAAATTACATACATGCAGAAAGAGAATTACACGTTGCGAATGTGCATGTTCCACGGCTAACGATCTCAATCGGGTACGAGGCAAAAGCCAAAACGAAAATGTCGATTTCATTGAGCCCGATCATTGATATTAATAATAATGGTATATGTAAATAGGCGTGAACCAATAATAATAATAGCCGTTCTTGATTTTTGACTTTTGAAAGATTTATTTGTTTCTGGTTTTGATGTGATCGGTTATGGAAAAATGGAAACGAAAATGAATTATTTATGGAGAAAGTTAGCGAGGGTCCTAACGAAACTACGAACTAACAGTTAATAGTCGGCCTAGGTTTTGGCGTTAATTTTTTTTAATGTAATTCCACCTCGCAGCTCGTAGTCAAAAGTCTTTAAATGTGCATTATTATTATTATTATTATTTAAATGAAACATTATTAACAATGAATCAGGTTTATGGATTTGTAATACAATCGCGTTTACGTGCGTATCCCGTTCAAGGGTATCCGGTCGTATAAATATTCTTTTCCGAAACGATGTCCTATCCCGGATCGTACATAAATACATAAATTAAATTATTTAATTAAACGAGGATCGCGAACTTTCGAAATTGTTTTCACTCTGGTACAGGCGAAGTTGCCGTGCGAAGACACCTCGCAGACATTCTCAGAAGAGCCGAACGAACAAAATTTAACGCGGAATCGATAGAAACGTCATCGATACGAAAAAATGATTGAACAATATCGGAGTCCACGCAACTGCCATTCGTAATAATTATAATTCGATTGACAAAAAAAACAGCACTTGCGTAACGGAAAAGTAAGAACATTTGTCCCTTGATTGATTGCGCGCCAAATAGAAAATGAAATGGCGTCGAGAAAAGAGGGGGAGGGGGATAAACAGGGGGTAAAAGCGAAATCAAACGACCGATACAAATAAATAAATCAATCAATAAGTTGTTTCAATAGGAGACTGGTGGCGTGCTTTGGTTCAACGATTTTGCCAAAGACAATGTCTTCGGGGCTTTTAATTCGACGTCATCCACGTCACAAGTGGTACTTTTGGCCACCTTCAACCGGTAATTACCCCGGGTAGGTGGAACCGCGCAAGAAAAGCACTCAGTGACATACGACGTGTCAATTCGTCAAGGGAATATGACAATCAACTAATTCATTCACCGAATGATTTACTTAATTTTCATTTTGAAATTCCTGTTACGATTTGGCATGTATAAGTTTGGACAAGGTAAATGCTTATTGTGTCGCATTGAGTGTCCGGTTACCTGCTCGATTCTTCAGAAACGAGCTTTATGGTGTAGCATAATATACAGGAAAGTGTTATGTATGAGAATAACTAAGTACCAGATTCAAATAATATTTTACTTTAAATTATAGTTTTCCCGAAGAGGTAATTGTCTTTTCTCTACTAAGACCTACTAGGTAGGTCCATACGTCTTCGTCTCGTATACCTTTGGTTTCCACCCTTCTATTACGACGGGTATCACTTCAATTTTAAAAATAGTGATAATGTACTCTCGTTCTCCAATGTCGCCTCCTCCTGAATTGACACCTTTACTTATTTGATAGCGTGCGTATTATTATTATTATTATCACGTCGAAAGTGGGAATCAATAAAAGCAATATTTCAACTAGTCTTTTAGCAACTATTAAAGAAACAAAAAAGAAGAGGTATTAACCGGGTATCAAAGTAACTGATTTATTCTCATCAATATCATTGGGCGTATGCAACTCGCATCGATGGCACATTGTCTAACATCACGTCTTTCAAACTAATAAACGATCAGGTATCCCAGGTGCCAAACCGAAGGAATAAATTTCAATTCGTTGGCGAAAAATATGGACGTGATGAAAGGGAGAAAAAAAGACAAGCAAATAAAAAACCAGAAGCGTTACTCGTTCGGGTACCTGCTGAAGTACCCGCCCGGTTTGTCCCAAAACTTCCGATTTTTTTTGTATTTTAAATTGAGTTGCACGAAATTAAATTCCGCAAAGGCCGCAATTTAATTTGTCTAATTTAATAGATCGGATATCTGGTACGTTAGAAAAAACAACGCGGTCAGATAGGCGATCTGAGGACCGATCACGATCTTCCAATTGTAGCATAAAAGGACCCGATGAATACCGAACTATTTTTTTTTCGTGAGGAGGAGATCTATTGAGTAAACAGTAATAGTACAATAGCATAATAAAAATTATTAAAAGGAAATTTCGTGACGTGCTCATGCCGGTTTCGATTCTTCTTTTTTTTGAGAATGTGCAAGTCGTTATAGCAAGATTGGTAACAAGAGAATGAATTTATGGGCTATAAAACGAGTGTCGGAAGTCAGCATGAATGAGATGTTTGGTAATGCTGAGTTATCGAGTGAATTAAGCTATTCCCGATACTTTTATGGTTGTGCTACATTGTGTACACCCTGAGTAATACATCTTTGTAAGTAAACGATTGTGGTGTAGACAATCTTTTCGTTTATTGTATAATATTGCTTACACAATGTGAAATGCGTACACAATATCTGGTAAAACCATTTTAAGTAGAATAAAATAAGTGTAATTAAAAGTGGCGTTATTTTCTACTCTTTCTGTTTTGTTGTCTAAAGCAGCTTTTTAGTAGCTTTGTAGTAGTCCGCAGTACTCTTCTAGTAACATTACACCGTTTATTGCCGTAAGTTTACTATTATAGTGGTGGAATATTGTTCTGTAATCATTTAGTAAATCAGAATTTTCATTGCGTTGTAGTCAAATTTTTGTAGTGTTCTGGTGGTTCTGCTTTGGAGTAGTACTGTATGTGTATTATTGTAATGTTTTACGGAAAGTAGTCTCCTTTAGTAGTACTCTATGGTAATATATTGTATTAGTTATTACTACTCTGTATTAGTGTCCTACACTGCCATTTTGCACAAGTTTGTCGTATTCTTCTGGTGTTTTGTAGTTTGATTTCAATGGTATTCTGTAGTATGAATTTAACAATAATTAATAATAATCTAATAGTAGTCAGTAGTACCGGTATAGATCTACGTCCTGCGTATCGCAACATTCCTTCCTTTCCAAGTTGTGCAGGTCTTTCTACCGTTAACCTTGAATACTTTAAACGGAGTATTCCAGTACACGTCTCGGTCGTACAATTGTATTGTTATTGCATTATAGCTTTGACATTGTAACCTTTTTTGTGTACCTCCATCGATCAGTTCCAGTCTCCTTGCTCTGTTTCGTTGTCAGTTTTGCGTTGACTAGTGCCAGTAACCGGTAGGGACTCGACTTGTGCAACCTGGATTTTCCCTGCGCCCTCTGAGGTTTCATTTGTTTATCTAATCCAGATCGGAATCTGCGGACATCAATTTTCTCTTTAAATGGTTTTAATCATGCTAACGGAATTGTAAACCGTTGCGCAATTCGTTGGATAACTTTTTACGGCGTACACTGTCATTTCGTTTAAGGTCGGCTATTTCTTTTACTTATTGTTTTCCCTTTCACTTAACTTTTTCCAATTTTCGTTACTCGAATCCGTGATCATTGCGGAATGGTAAACACAATATAGGTAACCCTCGGTGAAGAGGAAACGGTTCAATTGCAAAGAAGCGACTCCCGCGGACGACACAGTTCAAGTCGATACCCAAAAAGGGATTCTTTCAGGGCAGGACAGGAAGAAGACATGTCGACTCATGTCACGTTGAGTCACGACATCCTAATCCTGTGACTAAACGGGAGAAAACGCACGGTTTTGCCCCCTTTAATTAGGTACTTATCCCTAAAGGACACCAGGCTCGTTACATCCTGGTCAAAGACCCAGCGACCATTCCAGAGGTGAATATTCAGGCCTTCGCGAGTCATCCAAGGAAAGGCCGTCAATTTGGGCGTCGGCCAACAAAAAGAAGATTCCGAGCAACATTTTTTGAATTTATTTCATTGATCTTGTCGAGAACCTTGAAGGATCACCTTTTCTACTCGTCAGGTATACGTCGATGCTGACCGCTGGAGAAGAGCGTGGAAAGGAATCGAGTCGTTTTGATGACTTGGCTCAGGCCCCGATCTGATCGGATGCAATCTGGCCTTTACATTCAGCCCGGCCTTCGGTCTGTTAAGATCAAGGGTTCTCAGGCGTTGGAAGGGCTCGTGGAGACGTTCTAATTAAGGAAGAACCAAGTGCGAGACTTTTTAAATGAACCTTAAAGGATAAGGCCTCTCCAAATGAGATGTTCGAAGGTACTAATTTCGGGTTGTTTGCTATCACCCGAGTTCAATGAGATGCCTCACTGAATGCCTCCTGCTTAAAGGTAGCGCTACTTTTGACTAGTAACAATTTTTTGGGAGGATTTTAACTAAGTATTGTGGTGTTAGAGCTGTACAATACAGTCGACACCATGTGGAAAAGTAGACGTCTTATTTTAAGTCACGTTCAACGCTGTTGATGTGGTACAATTCGTAGTAGGTAACTTTTTCACACTCAGTAAACATCATTCAATGATAAATAACAACTAGAAACAATTAGCATAACGCTGGTTTGAAACTGACTCAATAATGAATGGCTAACAAGTTGTAGCCATGAATTCACACGCTTGTTCAAATGCAACTCGACTGACAGCGAATCTCGCGATTGACATTTTGCTGGAGTCACTGAATAACCGACAAACTGCATGGACCATCGTGGGCGTGAACCATCTTCGTCCGTACCTGTCGCACACCTGAATACCTTCGCGTAAATGCCTGGTTTGGTTTGTCACCTTTGAAACGAAAAGTCTACATCTGCCAAACTATTCAATTAGCCGTAATGTGTGTTATTTTGCATTTTGATTTATGTAAAAGCGCATAAGAATATTCCTCATTGTTTTCTCGTGAATGAACGTGGCACCAGTGTGGGAGAGTTGGCAGGGTTTCCGCGAACCTGCCCTTTTTATTGTCATCATTGTCATTTATGGCATTCTATTCGTCGCAGTCGCAGTCCACCGAATTCTTCCCGGAATCATTTTCAAGGTTCTGATCATAGCTGGAGTAACGGGCTAACCGCTACTCAGTTATAGTAGTTTAGGTACATCGGCGAACTACTTCACACGTCATTGTTTCACAGGTTTTTCCTCTTCCTCCTGCTTGCAAAACGGATTTCTCCTGCATTCAGGTACGCTTTCAAGGTTCCAGTTCCTCCTATTTTCGTTTCATTCAAATTTGAACATCCGCGTGCCTTCCATGTCTGGTTGATTACTAAAGAAATAGCACGTTTTTCCACCTACAGTCATCCTGCGCTGAGCTAGTTGTTTTCCGTTAAGTAGGGTCCTTTCAGATGTAATCCCACTTTTTATGTACGTCAGGTCTTGAAGGTCTTTACATCTCAGGAACGGAAGATACTGGGGCAGTGCTCTTTCTCTCTCTCTCCATTTAACGGTTGTGTTATGAACATCCATGTTTGAATTACTTCTATAGTCTTCCTTAAATAAATTCGACGTAAAATGTGGCGGTTCATCTCGAGAGGAAAGGGGGCACGGCAGAAGCATCTGAAGGTTATAATATTTTATTAATTGTCTGCTTACACGTCGAAACACTCGCCGTGCTTTCTCATTCATTGAAGTGAACGTGGTGGCGTCCTCCTTGCAAGAAACCTCGTGCAATTTCGTAACTATATTTTATTTCTCATTATAATTTATGAGTTGTGATATTCTCAGGTTCTTTTTTTTCCTGTTAGCACCATCAATTAGCGGTCGGTCGCATTAACTTCAAAATGAAATAATTAATTAGGGTAATTGAGTTGGATTCCGAGCATTAGGTACCCTCCGTATTTGAAACTCGATTTCTCCTCTTCAATCTTCTTTCATGAATGGTACCGAATGGTTCCAACTATCCGTGTGACTTTCCCAAGGGGGTCTGAGCTACGCATATGATGCTCGTAGATAAGTGTCGTGTTGGAAAACTGTCATGGTGGAAACCTTTCGTTGAGGTTGTCTAGCCAAACGTCATTTACGCGAAATTTTTCAATTGGACAGTTTCAGGACAGACATTTTGCATTTCTCTCTCTCTCTCTCTCTCTCCCTCCCTCTCCTCCAATTATCAACTCACGAATTTGCATTGTTGCACATGTTGAAAATGCATTGAACCTGCGGTGCACACACACAATTCGGTCGTGACGGACAATGCCTGCTCCGTGTGTGGACTTCGATTCACGTTGAGATTACGGAAAAAGTTTTGTACAAAGCCGTCGGGTTATTTTGTACACATTCACGGTGTTTTTGTGTGTGTGTTGTTTTTTTTTATTATAAGATAAAAAATTGCGTCAACCCTGACCCAGAAATGAGTACCTGAAATTAAACAAAAATAGAGGTAACACAGACACGCTTTCGAGTACACGCACACGTTTGCACGCAGTCTGGTCAAAGGCAAGAGAAAAAGACACTTCAGGTACCCGCGACGATAAGTACCTGGGCTCTTTAGATTTTGGCTAATTTTACTACCAATTAAAAAAAGACTGGAAAGTTCAAGGCCTGTAATGGGTACTAACCGATCTCAGCTTTTACCACGTACCGGAGTAATTTTTCGGCCTTGACAGACGTTTCCACAAGTCCTTGTTTCCGGCCACCGCCTGCCACTACAAAAAAACAGAGTCGTAAAAAAGGTGGAGCCCAGCAGATTGACCAGGAAGGTAAAACCTGGGCGGATAAACCTTCGACCCAGTGTGTACCTGAAGGGAGTTAATCGAACTATTTTATGGTCAATTTATGGTCATCCAGTCTGATGACACGTCAGTTCATCCGTGCCAAAGTTTCATGGTTTTTTTCTTTTTCAGGTTCTCCTCTTTGTCTTCAACTGGAATTTTGTCAGTTTTCTGAATTGGAGCCAGTCAGACGAGCATCAGGCAACTTGGACATGACGACTGGGTCATGGGGACATTCTTTCAATCATTTCAACGTTCAGATCACTTTTTGCAGATTAGTCTTCTGAAGGTTTCAAACGCAGAGGTGAGTTACAAAAAAAATTTCTTTCGAATCACCCAAGGTCTGCACAACTAGACTGTCTCCTACACTGCCGAAAATATCGTATTGAATACCAGTACCTGGAATTGTGGCATCTTCGCGTAGAGCGAATTCCTTTTAATTCAATTAGCAAAAGTTTAAAATTTAAACCAAAATTTGTGGTAATATCAATAAACAAAAAGGCATCCACCCGGAGACCCGTTTGTTCCGCAGGAGAAAGAAGAAAAGATTGTGCCAACTCAAATGGTGCGGAAGAGAGCACCTTGCGAAAGTTGCACAAATAAGGTTGAATTGAAGTTGTCGGCATCGTTTCCGGTTCAAATGACCTGAAGTAAACACCTGGGGCGATCTTCTTCATCAGAAGATTCCGTGCGAACTCAACAGGTGTGATATGTGTCTGGGTGCCTGGTGCAAGACACCAAAACCCAATTACCCAAAACCCCGGGTGAATGCCTCGACACACACACACACTGGGAAGTATAAATAAATATTATACTTCACACACAAGCTGTCGTATTACACTTACGTTTGATACAATAGAATAAAATACAATTTATTAAGAATAGTAATAGTAATAGTGAGAAATCGGTTTTTTTGTTACGTGAGTCCGGGAAAGTTCGTGGACACATCTTGGATATTCTCACGGTGGTAGATTTTTCTGCGGTGGTAATAAATTTATTTATTACTCTCTGGTACTCCGGCCGTACATTTATTAATTTATTTTATTGATGGTTTGGCCGCAAAATTTTTATTTGGAAATTGACTCGATTCTGGTTTTAGTTTTAGTGTCACCGTACATTTTCATTAGTAATTTGGTTGAGTTAATGTGATCACCATGTGTTGGGAAGTTATCAATAAGAAAACATCTAGGCATTTAATGTAATTAATTATTACTTTGTTGTGTGACTTATTTATGCGTGTCTTGTTGCTTTAGTGTGGTGTCTGTTAGTTTTCCGTCGTTGTACGAGGTTAAGTGTGTCTTCGTGTAGGAGGATTATGTACTTAAAATCGATGGTTCAAGATTAAAACAGTAGGGTGGGTCTGGCGGATTTGGAATTTAGCTCGATTCTGACCACCTTATGAGTGACAGCCAAATTCTGGTCAGACTAGAAATGATCAAGGTCTGTTTGGGTGGTGGAGCAATTGGTCAACCTTACACGTAACCAATGCCAGTAAAACGCTCCAGGGTGGCAAGACAAAACCCACCCCTTAAGAAAACTATTAACTAATTATGTGTGACACCGATTATTTATCTAATTATTTTTGGTAGTTTTTATGTCGAATCAGTCAGACTCGTATCTTTTCTCAATCGGTCAGATTGAGGCCTCGGGGGTAGGAAACTTTTTTTTTACCTCTGAGATACCGGTAACACCCAGCTGTTTTCTGTGATTGTACTTTCGATGACATCAATACCACCTGGTACCTTGCTCCACTTGTTCCCACCACCTTCCAAATCAATTTCACTTTTTCATCTAGAAATCCATTGTTCCTGTCAAAATGGGAGCAACAGGCCAGAGGCTGAGGGTTCGATAGCGGACGTCAAGTGCGCCACTTCTCTCAAATAAAACTTTGCACGTAGCTGCCAACCTCAACTGATATTTGCTTATCGAATCCGATTGATCGATTATTGAGAAATAACATTTCCAAAGTGATCTAGTTTAGCGAAGCAACTAGGCGGATCGAGTACCGATTAGGGGTTTTTAAGCTGGCTGTACTCGTGGTTTTAAATCAATAGATTTCGACGTGCCTATTACCAAATTATTCGGTTTACTTGGTGTCTCGCATCCTCAACCTGCACCTGAACTACAAACTACTTCGTCGGTACTTTGGGAAATGGTTTGCTAATGATAATTGGTCGTGTGTGGCATGTCAGGACAGATAGTTTTCTTGCAGTTGTCGTCTTCGTGATCACTCTGTAAGGTAGCACACAAGTATGCAGGAAGAACCGAAACCGAAACTTGCGTTTGGGGTCGGCCGGGTCGCTCGTTTAAGTTGTCACTCAAGCACTCGTTTCACTCCAATTTATCACCACTAAATTGAAAACAATTTGCGGTTATGTCTCTGTGACGTATCGAAAGTTCCGTAATTAAGAAAATAACCGTTTGTTTTCATAACTCTCGTGTAGTTTGTGCAAAAGGACCTTTTCTGTACTTCGAGCGGTGGCAAAACAGTTAATTTCCGGTTCTCTCCGAGCAAAAATCGAGTTTCACCTGTGCGACCCGTGCCACTTGGGCTACCTGGAATTTTACCACTCTCAAACAATTTCAAATGGATTTTTGTCAATTTAATTTGCAATTAATAATAGTCGATTGGAACACGGTCGTGAAGTTTTCATACCAGGTTTCAGACCTGAAATTGTTTTATTGTTCTTATTGTGATTGCTTTCTAAATCGGCCGTGCCCGTGAGTTCTCTCCGAATTTCAGAAAGGTCAAACAGTCAAATCTCAAACGGTCGATTTATTCGATCGGTAAAAATAAAATGAATCGGGATGAAATCAATTACATACTAAAAATAACAAGGAAACAAAAACTAGACAACGATCCGGCTGGTTTTTTGCAGGTGTTTTTGTTCCAACGTCTCAGACTACCTGTAACTACTTTTACTACTTCAGTTTTGAAATTTCATTGGCGGGCAAACATGTTAAGCGCCGAATTAATTTAGTCTTTTGAGAATCCCGAGGGATCCGTCACTATTCATGACCATGAGGAACAACTTGAGGCTTACGCAAAATAAGACATTGCCCACTGAGAGGAAAACAAATTATTTTTCTCGGGCGCTGAAAGGGCCGTTGGTTTTAAGGGCCCCTGGGGCTCCCAATACCCTCGACTTTCAACCGGATGAATTTGACCAAATTACAAAGCCTCCCCCCCAGATTGTGTAATTGCGTTAATAATTATCGTGATTTTACTCCGTATGTTTGGATTATTGCAATTTAATTTGTCGTCATGATTAAACTATTAGAGCAATTACATCCACCTTCTATTCAATTACGGTCACCTTTTCACGGGTCCTTCAACGACATTGTTGACTACCTGACCGGTATTAAGACATGATAAATTTCATGTACGGTGGTTTCGTGTACGATAATCACAACTCTAATTTACTACCTGATGTTAGATCGTTAGCTTTTACATTAGTTTAGGCAGAGAGCAACACATCACTTCGCAAAAGCAGAAATGAAGTTTGTCGACCGGTTTTCGTGTGGTTTCCACTGCCTAGCCTTTTGATTTGTTTCGCATTCTGTGCACGTGGTGAACTCATTCTCACACATACCCCCAGACTTTTTTTTGGCCGGAAGATGCCTGAAACAGGATTTACGGGGGGGCCCGAAACCTGAATTGTGATGTATCGAAGTGATGCAACCTGTTTGTTCTCGATGGGAACACCCGGCTGACCCCGACTGGGTCCTCCCTGTTTAACGTGACACGTTCCCAGGTATGGTAAGAACACCTGACCATCCCCGATGAAGGCGGACACGACCGCTTAAAATTCTCCTTTTGGTTTCTCCATGAAAAAATTTATTTTCACTAGACGTTTCACACCAAAATGGCGGAGAGAATGAAGTTGTCTGCTTCGACCGCGACATTTCAAAAGCAGATTTCGCATTTTCACTTTATTTTCCTCCTTTTTTCCTCCTCTCCCTCTCTCTCTCTCTGGCACGTACCTGGAACTCCCTCCAGGTTTATTTATCATCGCTTAATAATATGTTCCACACGTAGCCGGTTTATTAATTTATTTCCTGTTAAATAAATCGACAATTAGAGTGTTTAAATAAATTATTAGTTTCTCTTCTGCGAGAGAACTTCTCTTTTTCTTCTTCTCAACTCCTTGGTATTTTTTGTCGATCAATTTGTTCGATTTCTTTTAAAAGTCACCGTGCCTGTCATGAGTTGCTGCGAAAGTCGGAAGAAACGTTGAGTGCAATCAATGCACCGAGTCGGACAGATGTAAAATGCAGTCAGGTTGTTGGAGGAACTGAAAGAATCGAACCATTTCTGCTTTGGTGGATTGTTCCTCCTCCTGGTCCAAAAATGCAAAATGGTCTCTCACCTTTTGGCTTTCAAAATATCCTTCAGCGATCTCCGGTAGTAGGTTCTTCGGATCGTTTTCTCGCAATCCATCAATCAGTAATTTATTTTGTATCAATACATTTGCGTCACACGTCGAACGTATTATGTAAAATTTATTATTCAAGTTTCGTGATTTTAATTTATTGTCTGATAAATAGAATTTTCCATTTAAATTTTTCCGTAACGCCTTTAATTATGTACGTATTCTTTGAAACCTTTGAGTGCATATTGTATTACCATTTTAGGTGTTACTTCCTAATTTATGTTATGATCTATGCATCGAAACGTGGTGATTATTTTTATGTGCCACAAAACTTACTGTTATCAGTATGTTAGGCAATGATAAATATACGTAGCGGTATAATACATAAAGAAAAGGAAAGCTTGGACTTAATAGCGGAGTTGTTAGTAGAAGAGTAATTTGATGCTGCTCGAGGTGATCTAAAGGCTCTTTTCTATTTTAACTATTAGAAAATTAAAAATTAGATTTATTTGCCAAGAAATAAGGCCGTATGTTATTTCGCATGTTTATGTGCAGTATGTCGTCATTATGGTCCTCCTTGTCGTATTTTATACTTTCCTGAGTTGCGATTCTTTCTAGAGTAATCAAAGGTTTTGATCAGGTGTTAAGACCTTTCGTAACTCGTTCCCTATAATTCTTAACTAAAGTGTTCCAATGCAACTGCTGAACTTTCCTCTTGTCACTTGTGTTACTCTTTGGCACATTCCTTTTCAACATTCCCTCTGAATTCTTTTTTCATTTCGTCTATTGTTACTGGTACGCCTACTGCCCCATTGTTGCTCCTTTCTATTTTCTGTCACAAGCCGTCAGTCATTGAAACAGGTTCTGTTACGTCGTGTGATTGCTTAATATGTATCAGTGAGCCTAACTTTCTAAGGTGTTTTAATGTCTGCTTTATAGTAATTCTTATATTATTTCCACGATCGGGCCCGGGCCGGATACTTTCTACGAGACTTTTATTAACGTCCTTTTTCTTCTGCGATTGAAGGATCACTCCGAGATCTGCTAATCCGTCAATCCTAGGTGTACACGCGTTGCCTTTTCACTCTTTTCATTAGCATTAAACATAATGCAATTATTAAAGTTATTAAAGTCGCATTCTAATTTTACAATAATACTCCGTGGTAGAGCTCCATTGTTGCTCCTTCCCATACTCACCTAAGTTTCATTTTTATTCTTTTCCTCGAGCTCAGGCTTAGTCTCTTAGACTTTTGTCTCCGCTCCTTGTCCTTTCATCTACCCTGACTCTTTCTCGGTTACGTTTCTTCTATTGTTAATTTTAAACATTAATTTTTGCTATTATTATTTCTTTCTGATTTCCTGCTCGAACGTTTTCCCATATTTGTTTTCACGCCCTTTCAATGTCAGTGTCTTCTTTCCCTTCCGTCGTCTGCCACGTTACAGATGGATTCTTCTTTTGTTTTCTTTCTCACCTGAGTGTGTTCTTGCTTGCGTGTGTCTCTGTGTAAAACAAAACGAATTCTTAATTATTTGTTCTTGGCGGTCGTGGCTTCTTGAATGGTCACTTCGTTTTTACACACCGATTGATTCCTTTCTTACATTCTTGGGTATCTAGTAATGAAGACGTGTTTTATCTTAATGGATCAGTTAACATCTCCATCTTACAGACGTTCTGAATGACAGCCCTCAAAAATACATTTTGATCTTATCAGTACCTCGAATTCACGTACAAGTACAAACAACATCTTAGAATAATACACTCTTTGCTCCTACAGGGAAGAATTTTGTCCCTGATGATACTCTAGCTCTTTGTCCAAATTCTACAGCAGAACTATATTTTTATTGGTCTCAGACATTTTTTCTGTAACATACTGAATCATAGATAAAATAATTAAAATGTTAACTCTGTCAAAATCAATAAATTTAGTCCTTAGTATGTGTAGCCTTTGAATTTCAAATGCGCAGTACACCACCAAAGATGTATTCGTCCCTGGCATCATATTATTATTCAGAATTCGAAGGGTAAAATCTACGGGCCAACTTAATTATACGTGATTGTATTTTCCTTATACGTATGACCAGTTTGCAAAGAAAAAATATACCAATCATATAATAATAATAATAGTAATTTTTGTTTTCCAGGGGACATAGTAGGATCCCCCGATTCACTGGGGCCGAATTGTTAGGCCTCAACCAATGCAACTATGCAGTGCGGGCTTCTCTTGACAGGTAGGTATCATCATTTAATTAATATGCATGCCAAGTTTTGGAGGTTATACCCTTTTTTTTAAATGTACACCAAACTTATTTTTTATGGTTCTTCACTCTTTCGGTTCTGCACACAAAAAACACCATGAATTAGACTTCGTTTACCATGTAGGAAACGGGTACGAATGTGTCCAGTCCAGCCTTGAGAACTGGTTCTTCTCTTCTGCTTGCACGGTCTTCTTTGCAGGATGTTCGAGTAGGAAACTCTGATTTAGAGGAAGATGCTACCATTTCCTATTTTCCTATTAAGTCGGCTATTTTCTGTGAGATGGTTTCCTTGACGGTACCAGGGGTAATTAACCGAGACGAATCACACGCGATCCATTTGGAAAACTTTCGGTTATTCGCCATGTTGCAGGTGAAAATATTTGTCGTCTGCTGTTACCCGTCTCCAGGTACCTGTCATCTTTCCCGTTTGCACGCTTCCCAAATGTCTTCTTTTCATTTAATTCCACGTTTTGAATTTGTCGGCTACGCCAAACATTCCGGTTTTGTTGAGTAAGAAAAAATTTGCAACGACTCCAATCATTCATCCAAGATGACCGCAATTTCACTTTGATTTTCACAGCCGTGTCATAAACGTATTTAATTATATTTCAAGCCGAATTCTTAGATTTATTCTAGTATTTTCGTCTAACTCTCTCGCACTTTTTCTAAATTATTGCCCCATGCGATCACAGCCGTGTTCTTCTTCTTCTTCTTCTTCTTCTTCTCTTACTTCTACCTGTACCCGTTCTTTGTTCAACAAGTCCGGCACTCGGGGAAAGTGCTTCTTCCTTTTCGGACACTCCCATGCATTCAAACGGGCTAATGATACACATCGTAAATAACCGCAATTCTGGTGATGATAATGGCACGGACAGCGTTAATAAAGCGAAAGATCAAGGGCGAACAGGACCTGTTGAGGAAGCCTCCTTCTCACTCATGGGAGAATGCAAAATGGCGGTCGGACGTAAGAACGAAGAGATCTGAGAGTAAAATTTTTATGGGTCACGATCCTTGGCTGTTTTCGTTTTCTCTTTGGACATGAATTTCTTGGTGGTCGTTGTCATGGTGCTGTTCCTGTCGAGGACCGGAAGGTACCCGTACCCGCATCCCATTTTGAATCGCGAGGAGATTGGAAATCTGACTCACTTTTTCAACAATCTCACCTTCTAACCTTTCCAACTATCTCCGATCTCCATCTACAATTTAATAAAATTCAACTTCCTATAGAAAACCATACGCCTATATCGGTGTGCCCACTCTAAATAACTTATTTACGTAATGAAATGTCTTTATCGCTGTGAATCCACGACGGGGCTAACACGTTTCTAATGTTCCATCTCGTTCCCGTTCTCTCCGTCCAACGTTAAACTATTTTTTCCCTTCTTCTCCTTCGATGCCACAACATGAGGAGTTTGACTTGACTTTCATCGTGAACCTTCTGGAAATTACTGTAAAACTCGCTTTGCAACCATAACTGCAAAGTTCAAGTCTACACGAAATAGTTTCTCATCGGATTATCGCACTGTTTTTGGGTGAAAATTTATGTTTAATAGCTGTAACCCAGTTTTCAAATTAATAAATAGTTTCCATCAAAGGCTGTTGAAAAGAGGTTAAAAAAAGAACTTGTAATGACCAACGGTTGGCGCAATATCACCTAAAACTATTATGAATTTTCAAACTTTGAGAATATTGGGGGGTGGAGGCGTGTGCATGGAAACAATGTAATGATTTTTATTATTGTACGATTGCCAATAATAATTACGTTACATAATAAAACTTGCATATCTGTATTATATGTGAGTCAGTCAGTCACACGGGTAAGGAGAAGTTACAGCGTCCGCTTTACAACTATTTACCGCCACCCATACAGTTGCTGTCCAGTGGAGTTTCCTGATCGGTTAGAGAGGTATAAGGTTCTGTTTAGTATTTTAATAACGGGTTGCAGCAGTGGCAGTTCATACAATCGACTTTGAATGGAAATAGACTACGGTCCTTGTAATTACCAGAAATCAATTAGGAGTCCTTCAAACCTGAAAAATTGTTCATATTAAGCAATCGCAAACAAAAGAAATAGCAGCGAAAGAGTTTGGAATCTGCACGGGAGCAAAAAATTTGAGGCAAATTTGTGGTTTTTCCACGTCTGGCACAAAATTCTCTCGGAGTGACGGATCCGGTCGATTAGTTTTAGTTTAATAAAAAAAAACATTTAAATAAATAAAGACGGAATCGAGTGGCGGTGGTCGAAGAGAAGTAGCAGGAAACTGGTCAGACTTTTCTTGTAGTCACCTCGACGATCAGGAGGAAGATGTTGGAGGTGTTCGTGTTTGTTGACGGCTAATTGAATGGGCAACCTTCGATGTGGTAATTAACTTTGCAAAAGAAAAAATAAACTTGCCGATTTAATTGCAGAATGCAGAAATGCGTTTCTCCCTGCATCTTATTTTTTTTTTCTTGCTTGAGTCGACTGTCAGTCGAGGACATTCCTCGAGTGGTTGTGAGGTTAATTTGGAAGAACCTTAGAAGGTTCTACGTCGATCAAAAGAGTCAAGGCTCGGAGCTCTTGCGCAAGGCACTCGCCTACTTTCGAACCTTTACGAAGAACCTTGCGGTCGATGGTGGCAAAGAAAAACAATGAGAAAGCTCGATCTGCCAGAAATAGAAAATGGAACAAGTGATAGCTGACTAGCGGTTGACACGTAGCTAATTATTATCGAATTATGAATTAGTCAAACCGAGGCCTTGAGGATGATTCGCCATGGGAATCATTAAAATGCGAATACGTCTTCATTACAAATGTGTAATAAAAATTATTTACACGACGTGACAGAATGGAATTACACGAAACCGGTAGCATACCTATAAAAGCTACGGTTAGGAGTGGCTTAATTATCGAACAGAAATCTTCCAGAGGTTTCCGTTTCGAAGGACCTTCGAGCCATCGCAAATCTTCGGGCATACCGCGGGGATACGAGTGGAGAAAAAAAACAAGACGGGGACACTCTCGAACTCGACATGTCGGACTAGACGAAAGTTAATTGCGATTATGAAACACGACCGGTGCCATTGACAAAAATGTGTGGTGCAAACGTTTTGTGAAAGGACATTTCGACACGTTTCGAGCATTTCTCCCGGAATTGAAGTCGAAGTCGACCAGGTACTCCCGTCGTACCTGTTTCTAATGAGAGGTTCGCCTGAACCAGTTTGAAAATGAAAGGTCTCTCTGAAGTGTTTTTTTTCTCTCTCTCTCTCCCTACTTTTTTGCACTCGGATGAAAATGAAGATATTCCCAGCGAGAAAATTATCACATGAGAATAATTGGATAATTGGTTTCGTGGCTTTTAACGGGCACCTGGAGGGAACCCCCTTCTGCGAGTACTCATTCTCAGAATTAATTGGCACTCTATCGATCCTTAAATAGAAAATCGTTCAACGAGACACTCGAACGGTCGGGTCTCATTCAAACGAGAAATTCGTCTCGTTGCCCAATCGTCGACCGTCCTATTAAAGAAAAAACAGTTGAGAAATGTTAATTTTTAGCGAAGGCAATCGACATTTAGTTTGAACTTTCCGTAACACGGTGAGTCTCTTGGAAAATCAAGATGGCGTGCAACCCTCTCGGGGTTCTCTGCTTCCACGACATTTCACTTTCCCTCCGTTCCGTTTGACTTCTCCCGGAACTGCACTCGATTTTTGACAGTTGAAATGTTACCGTCTGCTGCCACCTGGATCGTTTCGCGGATCCTCCCCTTCGAGCTGTTTCCCCCCGTGTTGTTTTTCGTTTGAAGAATTCCGAGCGAACGTCCTTGCTCTTTCTTTCACCTTTCAGACATCATGGTTTTTGCTTCTGTAAATTTTTGCGGTTTCCCAATCCTTTCTTCCATCACCTTGCTTTTCATGAGTCTTACGTTTACTCCTCTCCCTCTCTTTCTTTCCATTTCGCCTCGTTTCTCTGTTGCACAGACGTCGTTTTGTGACCGGCCTTTGGTCGCCCCTCAACCGAAACATGACTTACGAACTGAGCTGAATGCGGTCGATCACGAGTTCGCCGTATCATTTTATTGCACGGTATTCAGAATCCGATAGAACGCAGCAACTTCACCGGATTAAGGCAGGGTTGCTCTCGGAGGAGTGAGTGCTGTCGGAACCCACAACTCAGTCTGCAGTATCACTGGAAGAGTAGTAAAGGACAGACGTCCAGTTTGCTGAGTGGTGTAGTTCGACTTCCGCCATCTCTGCGGTTTTGCGGGTGTTTCCAGGGCGGGCACTTCGTGACAGTCAACGCACGGACGAAGCAAGCACGGACGACCACTTCGAGAAAAAAGTAGATGGAAGAGAAGAAAAGAAAAGATGACTCTCAGGTCATTCCGTTTCCCATTTTCTGGTCAAAGGCGAACACCCACATATTAAGAAAGGAGGTTGCCTCTGCCACCACCATCGCCGCGCCATGAGAAATTATTCTCCGCCATTACGTAAATTCTTTTTTTTCCTTACTCTTCGCGAGTACCCGCAAGCACTGGGTTGCCAAATATCGGGCCAATTCGTGACAAAATCGGTGCGATTTAAAACGTAATAGCCGTTCTAGGTCTGCTCTTATCTACGAGACCGACGAGAACCGTTCTATTTGGTTCCTCTTGTTTTCTTTCCGCTGCCACCACCACATCGGGATGTCATCTTCTTTCCCGAACACCGTGAAACCGTCCAAATCGAATCAATTTCTTGTTCGTTCGTGCCACATCATTAATATTTACATTATTTGTTGTGAAGAATGCGGATTCGCCCGATCAGATTGTGAAAAATTAGTTCGACCCGTTGCGAATCGCAAAAGAACCAACATGAACCGGAGGAGGTGGGATAATTCGACTATTGGTGAGAGTTTTCTCGTGAGAAGAAGATTTCTGACAAGAAAAGGTGTTCGCATTAAGGCACCAGACTCACTCTCGTGGTTCCTTGACCGCTGACACAACCTGCGATCACGACGGGCCGAACTCCAGTCGGGTGCTTTGGTTTTTGCATTGCGACGAGAAAAACCCGAAATTTGGCAGGCGTCACGCGATCAAACTTTCCACGTTTCATTAACAGTGACAACCATCAATACTACTCTGTCGTTGTGGGTATGCTTCCCATCCATGCGGGATGGAGACAAGCGAAGCGAGACTCCACGTGGTAACCACGTTGGCAACAGCAATCGACAGCAATTATTTTGCAAAATGAGCAAATATAAGATGGAATTGCTTGGTAGAAAGTACTAATATTCGTAAAATTTGAATTTTCGGACCGCATATGAGAATTACATTGATCAGTTACATGTACGCACGCGGAGAATTGCAATGGAATGTGAAGTCACCTTAGCAAGAGTATGAAACACAAAAACACGAAAACATAAAGGTCTATTTAATTAGACAAGGAGAAAGTTAAAAATCCGATGCAAATATTCAGTTTTTATGTGGTTGGTTTTTCGCAGTTATCAATGGTTAGTGTGAAATGGCACCAAGAACTATTTCTCTCTAATGAAAACGCTCGCTTATGTCGGCAGTAAATTTTCTAACTTAGAGCCTGGCAATTTAATTTTTTTTAACGGAACCCATAAATTTTTCAATATATATTATCTTTGGCATATAAACACATTATTAGTTTTAAAGTTAGCTCCATTACAAAATGAGAAAAGTCAGGTCAGGCAAGGTCTTCGGGACTTCGTTTTGCTCTTCATTTGCCCTTAAGTAGTTTCGCTCCGGTCGACTGCCAAGTCGACGGAGCAAAACTGACTAGATTCCTTAGGGGTAGGACCGTTCCTTCAGAATGGAACCGCTCGGGTGTCATTGATGTCGAGAATGAAATACACTCGGACCGAAGAAGTTAGAGGTAACACCCGGCGGCTTCTCTATTATTTGTCTTTCCTAATTACAATTCGGACGCATGACCGTATTTTTAATTATGGTTAAATATCTGGCTCGTATGGAACGGTCGAAGGACTCGGCGGGAGTCCGGGGGAAGAACCCCACACCGACTTAGCCAAGCCAAAATGAAAAAAGAACGAGTTGGACGAGTTCTCCCCACCTGTGCGCTAGTTTAAAATCATCTGCTTTTGCGCAAAACGGTCATGTCAAGGTCGTTTGGTATTCAAGACTATTAGAAAATGACGATGAGTACGAAGAAGCAATTCTGTCTTTCCCATAGAAAAGGATTTCCGGAGACGAAGAGAGAGAGAGAGAGCTAAGAAAAAACGCAGTAGAAGAAGTTGATGTCCTTTGGCGAATCCGATGACGCCTCCACTTTGGAATTTCAATAAGATCGAAGCAAAGAAGGAAAGAGATGGGTAGTCACCGGAGTGGTCACCTCGGGCAAAAGAGTAGCAAGGTCACCTAGAAGGAAAATGGGTCCTAGAAAAGCAAGTGATTTCGCCAGGTCACCGACTGCTGAAGACAGTCAAGTTGGAAACCTCTACGTGAATATGTATAATTTGAAGAGAGTTGCCGAAAGTATTACAAGGCAGTGGAAGATGAGGACACACCCACAGAGGTACACCCGGTGATTAATCACAGACATGTCAGGAGGATCAAAGGAGAGAAGTCGAGTTGATGTCTTTGTCAGGAGATGGCCTGGTACAACACAAACAAGTGGAGTGGTCGACTCCCAACCGGAGTCTGCCTTCGGTTGCAGTGCAGAGGAATGCAAAGAAATGTCTTGAAAAGGTCACGGGATGGTGAAAAAGACGAATTACAAGTAAGAGCTGACTCGTCTGGCTTACTCATCTCCGTGAGCTTAAGGAAGGGCCCCCCCCCAGGTACCACTTCACCAGCAGATTTCTTGCAAAAAAGAACCAGTTCGGAGGCAGTGTAACATATTCATACTTGTGTGGAATGTCGAGGTCGTACCTAATAATAACTCGTCTAGATGGTGCCATCGGAGACCACTCAACCCACAAAAAATTAAAAAAGAATGTGAATGATTCGCCATTAGTCGAAAGGAAAATGGTTCGGTTGAGTTCAGGGTCGGACGACAGACCGTTCAAACTGTTTTTTAAAAAGGCAGGAAACCTTTCAACCAGCGCGGCAGTTAGACGAAGAGGTTTCCTTACCAATCGAAAGAAAGGCTTGACACATCAACAGAGTTTTAGTGTCAGTAACCGCAACTCTCGATTCACTCGATAAGAAGTAACAGAGGCCCTTCGGATTTACTAATAAAACTATTAACACTCATTGGTTTTTATGTTAACTGATTGTGTACTGTGTACTGTTTACATCTGTGTGCTTTGCACATTCAATTCGAATGGGTTATTAGGAGGCGCCAGACTCAAGGTTAACCGCACCCAACCACACAGTTGTAGTAAACTATAATAATATTACAGTATAAGTGAGTATATATGGTTGTTACACCAAAATCTAATAATTAAAGGATAACACATTTTTTTCCATTAATATTATTCATTGTTACAAAATGGCTAGTGATTCTTCGCGTATCCAAATATAATGTCTTTCCTGGAAGAATATTTGTTGCTGTTGTCATCAAGAGGGAACTACTTCTTGGAACTGTTGTGGTAAAACTAGTTGTAGCAACGGTGGTTGTGTTCAACAATGAGATTGGAAAGGGTACAGGGACCGTAATGGTTCCTAGGCGAAGTAATTTTTTTTAGTCTTTCTAAAAAGCACCAGTACTATTTTTCGAAAGTTTTAAACCATTTATAGGACTGTTATTAGTTTTTCATTCACATTAGAATTCACGTCGTGAAACTGAATTCGCACGAAACGAGAACGTGAGTTTTTTTACCTAGGTAACACGGGATTCCTGAAGTGTAAAACGAAAACCTAACTATCTCAACTATCCGAGCAGAAATCCATTTCCTCTCCAAGGTCGGCAAACAGCCTAGACGCATTTGAAATTCCAACTCGTGCCACCTCACAGCCAGGTGGGTACCTCCACTTGTCGTCTCATCCTGGAATCATTCAAGTATCCTGTTGCCGTAATCCACTAACTCTAAAGAAAGATGGTCTCTCTCTCTCTCTCTCTCTGTCTCTCTCTCTCTTTCATACAGAAGAACTGTCTTTTGCTGATCAGTGCTGTTTTATTTTTTGTTGCAGCAATTTGGACTTTTGTAGTTTTTCAATATGGCGTCCAGCTGTCGAAGGCATTGTCAGCGCGTCAACCTGGAGTAAGTAATCTTCTTCAAGTTCCGTCGTTCAAATAATATATCTCTATTGCTTGTTAAACGAAAAATAACTTCTGTTTAAGTACCTGGATTTTGACAACCTTCCCGAGACGAATTTTACGTGCGAAGGTAAAGTCATCGGTGGTTACTACGCCGACATCGAGACGGGATGTCAAATGTTCCACGTATGCACGATTGGGCAAAAGGGTGACATGACGGATATAAAATTTTTATGTCTCAACGGTACCGTGTTCGACCAGGAGACAAGGGTTTGTGAGAGAGTCGACGAAGTGGACTGCAGCAAGAGCAGAGATTTCTACGACCTCAACCTCGACCTTTACAATAATGGATTCACGTGAGTACCAAATTTGTTGTTCTCCTCCCATTCCCACCAATCAAAAATACTGTTTTTTACAACGAGCCCTTTTTGATTGTTTTAGACTACCCGAAGACGAGAGTGGCAATGATTCGTCAAAATCCGAAGAAAGCAGTGACGTCGAAGAGGAGATCTACGATGAAAACTACGATTCTGACACGGAAGAGTCTCCCGAAACGTCGTCGAAGAGTCCAAGTACTACGTCTACAACGACGCCATCAACCACAACTACGACGACCACAACGACCACTCCCAGACCAATCGTGTACAGTTCCATTAAACCAACGTTTAGTATAATTCTGCCAAATTTGAAGAACAAAAATACGGGAGGTCAAATAACAGGGCTCCTGCCGACTGGTCTGCAGAACAAAAATGTTCCGAGTCACATCAGCAGTACGGCGGCACCACCGCAGCAGCAGCCGTCGCCGCAACCGCCACAGCAGCATTATCCCAATAAAAATGTGGGAACTCATATAACGGGTCTGCTGCCTACGAAGAACTTGCAGTTCCCTCAGACTCAGAGACCGTACACCTTCGTCACCACTCAAAACTACAACGGCGACCAGCAGTTCAAGCAGCACCACTCAGGCTTCAAGCCGTACACTCCTGTTACGCCGCCCAGTACCTATAAGCCTCCGCTGTATGATCCTTACAAGAATCACTTCTTCTCCAGCACGCCAACTCCGCTCTCTCCTATATTCATCAACAGTTACAATCAAAAATCTCCGGGAATAGAAGAAATTCGTCAGCCTGAAGAGCCGAAGCGTCCCGTCGTTGTCGTCACCCATCACTTTCCGACGATCAGCCCAATCAAGCCGAGTTACGAGGAGTTCAGTGGTTTCTCAAGTTCTGGCGGAGGAATAATTCACCCCTACGTTCGCCAGAAGAACACGAGGCCTCATGTTGGTATTAAAATACACACAAAACAACCGCAACACCAGCACCCATATTTACAGCAAATACAACACCACCAGCACCACTTGCACCAGCACCCGCATAAGACAAATCCGAATATTCTCGCTTTGCAATCACAACAACAGAAGGTTCACAGGTTGCACCAGGAAGGACTGGAAATAGCCGAACATCAGATCGCTCAAGTAGCTTCTAGGAACGCTGAAATATCCAGTTTAAGGAGTCAGCAGGACGAAGCAGAGGGCGACACCTTCGAATCGCAACCCTCGCACAGGGAGACGAAAGAAATCCGAACGGGGAACATTCAAAATTTCGGAAAGCCTTCGATTGCCATTGTGACGTCCACCAGCAGCACGTCGAGTCGCGTTCAAAAGGCGCCAGTGATAACGGTTCAATCCGTGTCGTCTGCAAGTGGTAAACCGGTGATAAGTCGCATAGACTACAAACCAGAAACGGAATACAAAACCGAATTGGAGAAACTCTTCTCGAACACCGAGGTGCCGAAGAAGAAGGACCCTCAAAAGGACCCGGACATGGACCTCGAGCAGTTGCTCCTCGCCTGGAAACTCAAGACGAATCAGGAGGTGACCAAGGAGGACATAGAGAAGGTGTTCGCCAGGCTGGACACGTCCAAGTTCAAAAACGGGCAGACGATCAGTTTGAGCGACATTTTCAATTTGATGAGCAATGACAGCGGAGAGGTCGAAGAGGAGACGACGCGAGTAGCCCCCATGAGCTACGACGAATACACGGAAGAAGACGTGCCGTACGACCCTTTCTTCAAGGATGTGCCTAAGGTCTCGGGTTCGGATAGACAGAAAAGAGAATTCGAATCGGACGCCGCGAAACAAGTGGAAAGTGTGAAAAGAACGAAAAGAAGTGGCAGACGGCAAAAGGGTGACGAAACGGAACTGAGGACAGAAAAACCGAGCGGAGTAGAGTTGAATTCGAGTTTGAAGAGACGAAGAAAGGTGGCGGACCGAAGTGACGACCAGGTGACTCAAGTTCCCAGGGAAGAAGAAGAGAACTCGAGAACAACAGCCAAGTCATTTCCGGAAGTGTCCTTCTCGTGCGAAAATCGAATTTCCGGTGGATTTTACGCTGACTTAGAAACCGATTGTCAAATGTTTCATATTTGCTCAGATTCTGGAAATGGAAGGTGGGTATCCGGTACAGGTACACGTTGACAGGTAGACAGGTCCCCAAATGGCCAACCCGGATGTAACTCTCAGGTTTCCGCACCTGATATTTTCACTTGGACGGAATGTCTCGCAACTAGGCGTGGTCCTTTTTATCCAGCGGGTACCTGCAAGTGCCAGACGTAGGTAGCCCTTGGTGGTACCTCATTAAATTTTGTCGTCTGACCTTGCGGGCAAACATTTCTAAATTTTATGTCCAAGCCGCACACCGCGGAAGCTTAGTGACAAAGGTTATGGTAGAGTACCTGAAACGGTGGCGGGAACCGTGCCAAGCCGTGGGGGGGAGGCAAACCTCCCCTTTTCTTTTCTGGGTCTCAAAGCACGGCACCATGTTGATGCGAACACTTTGGTTATGTCACATCTGGACTTACCATCCAACCCGAAGTCTTCGTCTTCAGGTCCGTGCCTTACAAACCAACACGTGCAAAACCAAATGATTTAAATTGCATGTTGTCGATGCACGTGGATTTGAAAATTTCTTATTCTCTTCCGCGTTAGTACGCGGCTTTTACGAAAGTTAAGGTGAAAGTTGGATGGCTGAAGGGCCCGTTGCGTCGTGAAAGGAAGACCAGACAACTTGGCGACAGCTCCAAGGAGCTTCTCCTCCTCGGGTACCTGAAAACTTTCTACTTCCACCAGAGCTCGCGGTGGAGTCGTTTTACTGTTGTTGCACTTGCGTTGGTCATTCTTTATCCTTGCAGCACCTCTCTTGTGGTGACGGTCGCTCAGGTACACCTACTGTGTACCAGTTGCAGTTGTGGTCGACTATGACTGTGGAGGAACAAAAAAAAAGGGGTTTTCAACGACCGGTGTGCCGTTCTGCGGCCTCTCATCCTCCAGCTAACGAACTCGTTGTCTTTTTTTTTTCAGTTTGGTGGACCACAAATTTTTCTGCGGAGACGGAACCAAATTCAACCAGCGCAGGAGGATCTGTCAGGCTGAAAGGTTCGTCGACTGTAAATCCTCCGAGAGGTTCTACAACGTCAACGAGAACTTCCTTTTTCCAAAGCCGGAGGAACTTCCGCCGGAACTCAACTTCGAGCCTCTGAAAATCAAGTCGTAGGTTTGCAAGAAGCGGAAAAGAACGAGGTGCCCTCCACGAGGTTCCCTCGAATTTTCAACCTTATTTGGATGACTGTATAAGGTGTGTCCACTCAAAAAATAATCCGTTTCAACAATTCATTCATTGGTTTTGAATTAAAACCAGAAGTTTCGAGCCATTTCGAGTGTTGGAACGTTATTTTTCCCGTTCCTCCCGTTTCTTCTTCATCTTCTTCTTCAGTGCTGCTTCTCAGGTTCACTGCAGTTGAGTCTTATGCACTTTTCCATAAGGTTTTTTTCCTCTTTTGCGCTGCTCATCCTTCCCTCAGAGACCTTCAATCTTGAGTTTTCTTAAAAAAAATACAACCGCTACGCCACACGACTAGATGTATGAATAATGAATCGGGTATGAATAATATGGAGAATTATTAATTTAAATGTTCGTGCATGTTAATAAGCAGATTCAAATAAAGTATTATTTGATTATTTCATTTATTAATTTTGAGTTCCACGAATTCCTTCCGATCCTCGTCCAAACGTCTTACTTGGGATAATTATGTGTGGGAAGACCAAGAGAAAAATAAATAAATTTATGCGAGCAAAAGAGCAAAGTCCTTCCAGGGAATTTTCTCCTCCGAACGAGTAAAAATGTCCGTAACGTCGGTAAAAAACGTTTAAAGGTCACCGGTGAGGTGGACAAGGTAATGTACGTTGACCACCTTGTCGAAGGAAGAAAAAGATTAATACTGTGCAATGTGCAAAAAAAAAGGCAGGTGTCGAGCAGCGCATTTCGGATTTAACTGAATTGAACGTTATGAAACCACCAGACCAGTTATGAAAAATCGTAATTTTCCTTTTCATCACCGCCGCGTGTGTTCTTTCTTCCTCCAAGTCAACCTGCAAACAGTCAACAAGTAGAATTTCAAGTGAATCAGTCAAATTAACTTCAAGCTCGTTCGGTAGAAAACTTTCTGCCGTTGAAAATGCGTGTCTCTACCCCAAGAAAAGTGTCCCATCCAAAATACGTCACGGAGAATTTTTGTATTTTTAATTTTGAAAGCAGAAACGACACTGCTGCTTCTCTAGTTGAGCTACTTACCTGTTCTTGGACTCTTCTGGGTTAACCTGTCCAGGTATCAAGTTTTAGACTTTGCTGTTTTGTTTTAAGAGCAACACTTCTCATCTCTCACGTAATGTTTTTATTTCGGGCTCTTGTGGCGGAAGTCAATAACCAAAATGGCATTCCTAAGTGTGGTAAGTAAGGGTCAGAGCAACGAGGAAAAATAAGACACTGGCAAATTCTGTCGCAACAATCACAACAAAAAGGTAAGAAGCAGGTGAAGAGATGTAGGGAAACGATCGATGTAATCAGGACTCGAAGAATCCAAGTGAAGAAAATCACAGGGCAAATAAAGTGAGGGTCAACACTTTCATATTTAATTTATAATAATTAACAGAATTTACGAGAGATCCAAATAAAAATCACATGATGCACAACCGACCGACCAGCGTCACGAAAGAAAAACGCAACGATAAAAAAAAATTACAAGAAAAAAACGAAAATCCGATGGGATCCTTTGGACTTTTCAATGAGGTCGAAGGGCTTCGGGCTGCTTCTTTGGGGTGTCGTGGAGTGCATTCCCCCCCGGGAAAGGGTGTGTGTTTAGTCATGTCCAAAAGCACTTCCTGCACCACCACATTCGCTACTTAAACGTTAAAACGCAAAATAAATATACTGAACACAGTATGAGTATGTACAAACATTTTTATTTCATCAAATTTGCATATTCCAATGAAATGGCAGGTGGGACGTCGTCTCCCAGCACAAATTCTCCTTCTTCCCGGCAAATTCCGATTGACAAAATAAATTCAAACGTTAACTCTGTACAATTTAAACCTCTTCAACCCTTCTTCTCGTCTGCCTCGGCATTTGCCCATATCAAGCATTTTAATTTGTATGTATAAGTATATATAATTATTTATATAATTTCATTTATATTTGTTACACTTTTTTAAAAAAAGGCGAAATACATCAGTTCAACTTACGAATCATATTATTATTATTATTATTATTAACTTAGTTCAACGCGTTTCTACCCACCCACCCACTCCCCGGAATTGGAATGAAAGCTAACAACCAATAAACAAGAAAAATTATTAATAATCGTCTGTCTATCAATAAGTGAATGTGGTCATTTCAGATTATCGGTAAGTATTCGACGTTTCGACGTAGTTAGTCTCGACAAAAAACAAACAAATTTCGCTTTCGACAAGTGTAAATAATTTATAATAAAAAACAGCCACGTTCGACGGTGATGCTTGACGATTGTACAACAACAACAACAAAAAAATTGTTCATTCGCATTTCTACGTGTATCTATGCGGTACGAACGCCATTTTCTTTTTGCGTAGGTATATTTAATAATATATTTATGTCTATATATATGTATATATATATCTTTCATTGTATAATGCATATGTATATTTTAGTTAATTTTAAACGCCTCATTTCGATTTGTATTTACATCTATTTGAACGGTATGTACGCGGAGTCTGATTTTTGTCACGTTCGCGGCAAACTCGTGGCGAGATGCAGCCCCTCAATTTGGGTCGTTCATCTCCATACGTTCATTATGTATTTATGTATACGTGTACGTGACTCGGTATGTGTACGTAAACTTGTAGAAAAAATTCAATGTATATCTACATAGACATAAGTAATATTACACTTCGTCTTTTGGTTTGACAGGCTCGGCCTGAAAAGAAAGATCGGAATTCACATCAGAGCACGCACTTTAACAAAATAAAAAAAAAACAAAATAAGTACTCAAGTCTGCAAAAGTCCTAGAGAGAGAGAGAGAGCGAAAAACAAACCCGAACGCCCGTCAGCAAACGACCTACCGACCTGAATACTTTCATTTTACGTTTTTGGCTTCCTCTTTACATGTCACATTATATGTTGAGTAAGAAGACTAGTGAGTCGCAGACTTGGAATGAGATATGAGCCACTGCAGAGTTAAATCAATGTTGTCCTTCTCCTTACATGATATCGAGTAGCAACAAATTTCTCGATCTTGAATGGCGGCTAGATTCCTGTCAGTAATAAATTAATAATTAATTTTCTCACATCAGGTCAACTCTCATGGCTGAGTGTTTACACAGTTGAATTGTTCGACAAAAGAATTTATATAAAAGTGGCAAAAACCATTTGTCTCACCTCCTCATGCAACAACCCCTTGAGAACAGTCAAGTTGCCACATATTTATTTGTTTATTACATTTCATTCAAACCATGAAAACTTACATTTGCTCTATTAATCCATTCTCATCTAGGGCATAGGGTAGATCACGTTTGTTTCCAAGGACTAGAACTGGAATTCCGGCTAATTGTGGCTTATCAAGTAAACTGTGTAATTCAGTTTTAGACGCTTCTATTTTCTCTGAATCTGCTGCATCAACCATGTACCTGAAATTGTACAAATTGAACATTGAACCAAGTGAAAATATGCAGTTCAACAATTTGAGTGACAATGGTGACAATTTCATCCCTTCTAATTTATGGGCATAACAAACAGAAAAAACCATTGTTTTGCTTGCAAGTAAACTGAAATGTGACACTCTTTGGTTAATAAATTGTAATGTTAATTACATGTTGATTATGGTTAATTAATTTTCATATCAATGCATTAACACCCTAATAACAATAAGTATACGAATGAGTGGACCAATAGACCAAATTTGGTCAGACCTTTTGAAAAATTGCTTACCCAGGAGAAACTTGAATTTGATGAATTAAAATGTCTCCTGTTTTTGTAGAGGCAGTCAAATATCAACAGCACACAACTGAATTACTCATTCAAAGTGTTTTTATTTAAACAAAAACTATCATTCAATAAATAAACATTGATTCATGATGACCATGTTCATTTGTAATTAAACATATAATTACAAGACTGTAAGCAAGCATTGCCCAAAATAGTAACACCGATAACTGTCATTGTACACACCCATGAATATTATTGTCAGCTCTGTGAAGTCAGTTTTCAATGAGAACACATCATTGATAGAGCTCACAGAGGAAGTTACTGTGGGCAAAGGTTATGTATCAAATAAGGTCTGATAAAAATAGCCAGTTTCTTATTTCAAATGCAGAGAACCTCCAATAGGTTTATATATTTTAGGCTGTCTTTTGGTTCTTCACTACACAACAATTATTTTGACTAAATGTTCTTTTATCTGCCAAATTTAGGCAATACCCAGGCTTTCAGGCTGTGAATTCAAGGTGATTATTCTTCCCATTGACCATGATCAGGCAACATGCAGCCTGTCTTAAGGTGAATGTAACCGAAAGAAATTAAATATTTTCTTGATATCTGATGTCTTAAAAAACCCATTTGATTTGAATTTAACCAGTTTGGTTTATCAAATAAATGCAGATCATTTTATATACATGTGCAATTTATACCGAAATTAAAAAATATTTGAACACAAATTTACCCCCGAGAACTGATAAAACAAAATTAAATAGAACATGTTAATTAGCGGTTCCATATTTTAATAGTTGCAAAGTGCTCAACATGAACATGAACCAAATTTAATTGGAGGTTTACTATAGTACAGTAATATTGTTACCAGTAAATGAATGATTCGATAAAAATATAAATTACTACCAATACTCTTCAAACAATAAGAGGCAAAGTACCCCACATTATTCAACTGTCAAATTAGTTTCATTAGTGACTTTATATCACAGTCAATACACATGCAGAGAGAGAGAGAGACAGAGAGACAGGGATTAGTCATCAAATTGAGTCTTCACATGATACTTACACAATGGCATTCACACCCCTGCAATATCTTTCCCACATTGATCTAAACCTAGCCTGTCCTCCAATATCCCATACTTTGATTGTAACATTGCCTTTAACGACTTTCCTCATGTTGAATCCCACTGTTGGTATCATGTCCTCAGAGAATTGACCAGACTAGAACGAATGAAAACAAAACATGAGGCCAAATGTTAGTACCAGATTTAAATTTGGCACCGGTCTCGGGTACACTCTGACAGCAGTTGACAGCAAGGGTTAATGGGGGGCAAAAAAAACAGAAACTCACTGCGATAACGTTGACAAATGTTGTCTTTCCAGAATATTGAAGACCGACAAGCGTCAACTCCATTTCCTCCTTCCAAAATAAACTCTTGAACCAGTCCAATATCCGATTAATTAATCCCATCATCTTGGCGGCTCGTTTGATTTAATTTTCACACGTTTTTACGTACGAATCTGAAATTCCAATAGTAAAAAGATTGAACCACCTTGACGCCCCGTTGAATGACTATGAATCACTGCCTTGTCGAAAAGTTTTGAACCTTACCGATTTGACGTATTTAATTCGACTTATTTCATTTCTTCTCCCACTCTGGTAAACGTCAACTTGACTGAGGCTCTCAGGAGTTTCTTTGTTGCTCGTGGGAGGTGTCAAAAATTAGAAATCACAGGGAGCCAACGAAGAAAATTCACAAAAAAAATACCGTCTGTCTTATCCAAATTTAAAGTCGAGCAGTTCGAGGGATCGAATCAGAATTAACGATTTTTCGATTTATAAAGATGGCGAACAAGAAACCCTCACATCCAGGGAGGAAAATGGCACTACGTTGAAGTGAACGTGCCATATTGTTATTGTTTGTCACGTTAAAATTTCGGAGGTTGACCAGAGCGTGTCGCATCAGAGAGAATATTGTTTCGGTCGAAATTATTCAGTCGTTCACTTTCAGAACCGCGTCTTACGTCAAGACCAGTGTAATTTAAACATCATTTTCTCAGTCAGGGCATTATCAGTTTCAGAATCTCGGTGACGGTTATCAATGGTGATTGATAGTTAACTGCTAAAAGTCGTTTTCATACGTTCTTTACATTGTTTCACGGATCGAATGAAGTATCTGTTCGTTGTGTGAAATGACGTCGACCAACAATAATGACATGTTGAAATTCACCCTGCCCTCGACGGGTTTCTTATTCGAGGAAGACGTCAGTCAATATGTTCTTTGTAAACCGATTTTACTACCCGTGAAAACGGTGGCATTGGAAAAACTAGAAAAAATGCAAAAGGAAGCGGAAGAAAAATTCAAAAACCGTCAGAACGGTAAAAGTGAAAACTAAAACTACGAGAAAACAAATTGTGTTTTTGACTCTAATTAAATAACAGTTAACGCTACACTTTGAGCCGGTACATTAAATCTCTTAGGAGAAAATGGCAGTAGGACCTTTGGCATCTGATGTTGTTGTTGCATTCTGCCTAGCTGCTTGTGTTTTATATCGTTATGGCAATTGGTTTAGGCACCACATAATTGTAACACTTGCTGTTCTCGTAGCATGGTATTTCTCATTTTTAATTATATTTGTACTTCCTCTGGATGTCTCAGCAGTAAGTATGCCAGTTGACTTCAACCCATTCAATGGGATGTCAAAAATTTTTTAAAATACTTGGCAAAATTTTTTTTTCCACAGACTGTTTATAGACAGTGCATCCAGAAGAACAATTTGACAGAATTGGTTATTGGTAATTCAAGTAGCACTACTGAAGCTGCTTCTAGTCCAAGCATAATTTGTCGAAAGCCATGGAGCAATGTGCCAGACCACACATTTCCCAATATGTGGAGAATTGTTTATTGGACATCCCAGTTTTTGACTTGGTGAGTGCAAATGACAGAAAAATGTTTGCCTTCGCCAGAGCATCTATTTAAATTCAACCAATCTTGTTGCAGGATTATAATGCCATTAATGCAGTCTTACACTCAAGCAGGAGACTTCACAGTTAGGGGAAAATTAAAAAGTGCTTTAGTTGACAATGCCATTTATTATGGCTCATACCTTTTCATTGCTGCAATATTGCTGATATATTTAGCATTAAAGCCCCATATGGAACTTGACTGGTAAACTTTGTGGACAAACATTTCTGCTTGCCCTGCAGTTACCAATTAGTAAATATCCCTTTAAATACAATTTTGTTGTATTCTAGGCAAAAATTAAAGGCAATAGCATCATCTGCTAGCAACACATGGGGATTATTTCTACTAGTCCTGCTCTTGGGTTACGCCTTGGTTGAAGTTCCCAGAACCTTGTGGAATAACAGTAAAAAAGGATTCACCTTGGAGTATTCCTATTTCAAGGCAGCCAAATTGAATGTGGAGAAGTGTGAGGCAGAGGAGAGGGTCAATGACTTGCTAGAAGTGGGTTGAATTTAAATTGCTTAAATTACAATTTATTGAAACATAGTCTGTGTCTGTGTTCCTCAATGTGAAAGAACTTTCAAGCTTTGAAATTTCTTAAAACGTATCTCGAAGACAAAGAACTGTACAAATATTTACAGTGCAAACAATTGAATTTCTTTGTAGTCGTTGAGCACAATCGTGGCAGCCGTAAAACCCGGGTACCCACTGCACCGCCATGTTGAATCCATTTTGTACAAAATACCGGTCGAATTAAGAGAGAAAATGATGAAAAGGGAAATTCAAGACTCGGGAAACCCAGCCAACATTCCAAGCGAGAAGACTTTAATCAGGTTACATAAACAGGTGAGAGGTCATATGGCAATTTGCATCTGCGCCATTGAGTTTGAGCACCCTTAGAAGCTCACAAGTTTGGCTTTCAGGTAATCAAAGCGTTGCAGACGCTTCATAGAACGGATGCCCAGTGGGGAATACTCGTCAATAAAGTCTTTTTGTTGGAAGACATTGCCAAAAATCAGGGGAGTCACGACAGGAGGTTCAAGTCATCTTTTCCGGTTAAGAGAAACAAATTTGTCAATTTCTTGTGGACTCCTAGCATAGGTGCGTGTACCTGGCGGTCTTTTGTCAATGGTGCAGTAAATCGGAGGTGACCGCAACTAATTTGTCCTTCCTTCCAGAATGGTACTACAGATGTGTCTTTCATTCCTGGATCCTGAAAACGCTCTCACTAATGACCGGATTTCTTTCCATCATGGTCGTCTGGTCCGAAGTGACTTTCTTCAACGAGAAACCTGTTCTTTCCCTCTTCGCCGTCTTTCTCAACATGACAATTGACAAGTACGACTATTTCACGATGGAACTTGTTTCCACCTGTTTCATGGCCTACCTGTGTTACTGCGCGTATTCGACCGTACTACAAATCAAATTTCTCAATAAATATTACATTGCACCCAATCATCAGACGGACGAGTTCAGTTTAATATTTTCAGGTATGAGAACATTTTGAAATGTGGTGGCGTTCGTTGAGAAGTTAGCAGTTGCACTGATATCTGAAATGTGTACATTTCAGGTATGATGTTGTGCCGCTTGACTCCCCCCATGTGTCTGAATTTCTTGGGGTTGATTCACATGGACAATCACATAATCAAAACACCTGTGATGGAAACATCCTACACACAGGTAGGAATCAAGAGACCGAAATTACCGTCTTATAATTTTCCTCCGAGAAGTGCTGATTTCAATTATCGTTTCAGATTATGGGTCACATGGATGTCATATCCATCATCTCCGACGGTTTCAATATATACTTTCCAATGCTTATGCTGCTCTTTTGTCTGGCCACATATTTCAGTCTGGGTAGTAAATTCCTCACGTTTTTAGGTTTTCAACAGTTCATGGAGGATTGCGAATTGACAACAGACCTCGTTGACGAGGGACGGGAGCTCATTAAGAGAGGTGCGTGACGTTGCGGTTAGTGCACACGTAATTTTGTACTCTTTTCTGAGTGATTTTGTTCCGTTGCAGAGAAGAGACGACGTCAAAGAATCGAAGAAACTGAAAACAGACGACGTGATTTCAACGAACGTTTCTTAGGGAACAATGCAACGGCGAGAAATCGTTCAAGAAATCAAGTGGATTCTGAGAGAGGTAAAAACCAGGTCAGAATTTGTTTTAAATTTTGAATTGGGTGCCGGTGGCGGTTGTTGGGTCGGAGGAGAGTGACATTGAAACGCTGCAGATTTCAAAAAAAACTCCGTGTTTGATTGTTTTGATTTGAATTTATTATTATTTTTCGGTCAGGAGGACGCTCCGGATTTTCCGGGAGAGGAGACGACGACTCGACCGACTCAGCCAGGGCCGTACTACTAGGCGACTCTGAACCGCTGGACTACTACGTTCAGCCATCGGAGGATTCGTTCAGAAGTTCGTACCATCAGGAGGCAGAGACAAGGGACAGAGTCGGTCGACTCCCAAAAGGATTCTTCGACGACGTTTAGGAAATTTAAGAAAAATCAAGTACCTGGTGTTGGAACTAACAACCAAAGTGCAAAATTCCCGGCGACTCATGAAAAGGTTCAACCGTGCGACGACGCCATTTTTCATTTAATTTCATTTCGGTTAAGACTTTTCATTCAATTAAAATAGTTATTTGCCCTTAATTTTTTTGTACAATTGTCAGATGTAATATATATATATATATGTAGTATATAAAATTTACAAGGAAAGATAATTAATATAAGTAAAAGTTTGTTTATTACTTGATAAAGATGTATATTCTTATAATTATTTTTTCTAACGCTGGATTCTATTTGATAAATCGCACAGAGGTAGAGAAGGCAAGAGGATTACAATTCCCGTTTCGTTCACAACCCAAACGACTCTTCCCTACCCTAAGAAATGAGAGCTTAAAATCACATCTAAACACCGGATTCACAAGCGTCACATTCACAACTACGAAACCAAACTTGTACATTTGAATTTTGCAAGGGGAACGGCAGCAATCCCACCGAACGTACTGGCCAAGGATCCGCCTTTAGTTGGATGGTTCGGTTAGAGCCACGGTGTTCACCCTCACACCGGAGAAAAACAAACTCCCAGAATATAAATAAAACGTTTAAACGTGACTTCAGTCTTCGGATCGCAGGCACAACCAAAAACACAGGAAACTTTGCCTATTCTTTCATTCCAAGGCGACCAAAATTCCACCCGCCATCGTTAAATCCGGAACTTAAAACCTATCATCTGCTCTCTTACATCACATTGAATACATTAAATAAAACGTACAAAAATATCCTTTCTGTAATCCTCTGAGCATTTTATTTTTGGCCAACAAGAACGAAATCAGTCTCATCGTTCGTCCATTCCCTACGACTCCATTTTTCCCACATTAATTAATTTACGTGTGTATATATATATATATTTTTTTTTTCTGACTAAATACTCTTCTACAGACTAACTCAGGGACTTTGGCTCTGCAGTTTCGGAATGGAGTAATTTTCGCTGACTTGAACGGGTGAACTTCCCACCGAGAACCTTTTCACCTCGTTCACGAGGAGATTTTTCGGGGGTATCGGAGGTGGCGTGGTCGAGTCCGATCCAACTCCATTCTGCGAAACCGGCGAATGAACACAAGTGCAATTCGTGGTGAATTTCTCGTCGTTCAAATCGTTCAGAGATTCTACTTCCGGACCGGAAACGGAAGTGATCAGCGTTTCATCACCCGACGGATTTACCTGGCGGCCACCGGAACCGCCAAGCAATCCCTAGGAATTGTTTTTGCAGGTGGTTTCGCTCGCTGTCGAATCGCTCCCTTCGTCCGTGGCCATTTCACCTGTATCCACGGACAGAGCTGAACTTGACGTTGACGTGGTGCTCTGAAACGTGTCAAACGATCATCCATTGATTATTTATCCGAATTGATTTGGTTTGAAATGAATCAAACGGAATATTTGAACACACCTTTTGACTTAGAGGTCTCCTTGGAGGAATATTCGGTATTTGGCCGCCGTCCATTAGAAAAATGCCTCTTTTGTCGGGAGCTGAAGTTTTGCAACATAATCAATTAACTGAATTTGTTTACAAATATACATTTGTAGTGGAAATTGAAATAAAATAAAAGATACTAACTCATACCACGCGGTGGCAGTGGAGGTGCATCGTCTGATTCATTTCGCATGTCTTCAGACCAAGAGTTCCTCAGGCTCGTGGCCACCTGTTCTTCGGAGACGACGTGCCTCGCCGTCCTCGGTGACAGTGGTTTAGACAGAGATCTTTGATGCGTCGGTTTGGGAGGCCTTTCCTGCAGACTCGCGTCTCCAATACTCGACGACGACTTTCGGTGCGGTATGGGCGGTGTTTCCGGGTATTCCTACGAAAGATAAAATTACTTCTGGGCACCAAAACTGGGTTCAAAAAGTACACCCAAAAGACAAATATTCCGTGACACGTACCATCGGTTTGCTGTAGATTCCGTCCTCGTAATGATTGTCAACCGTCATATTGGCATTCGTATATCTGTACATTTCGTAGTGTTGACCGAACTTTTTGCCATCGACTGGAAGCGGTGGAAGAGGTGTGCTGCAAAAAAACAAAACAGCGATAGTCATATTTTACATGAACCCCAAATTGAAAGAAAAAATGAATTTCAACTTACTTGATGATACTTCTGTTACCAAAGGAACCTTTCAACTGTAAAAATCTTTCCTGTAACCTCTTGTGAAGAGGTTGAACCTCACTGGAGCACAACCTTCCGTGTAATAAAAGACCATTTTCTAAGAGATCAATCTGCAATCATAAGTAAGATACTTAAGTAACCGAAAAGAAAAATAATCTTCGAGCAGACGACTCGCAGGTGCACGAACCTGTTCTGTTAAAAGAGTTTTTAGTTTGACGACAAACGGAAGGTACTCGGAGTAATTCTGTGCAAAGTCAGGACCTAAAAATGCCTGCTGATATTTGGCAACGCCTCCCATTACGTTCGCATCGATGATTCCCTGTGAAATTTCCGAGTTTCAAATAAACCAAAAATTAAAACGGGACAACCTGAAAATTTTCACCACTACCTGAAGTCTCATCGAAAAAGGATTTATATTCCTTTTGGGTTCCGCGTGGTAGACGGCAGTCAGCTGCTTGAGTTCTCTGTTCATTGCCTCCATCGTCTCACAAGCGAACTGAACCGGTGGGATTAACTCGACGCTTTTCCGGACGACTTCGAACCATCTCAAAATACCTGGAAGGGGATGAGCGATGACCAGGAAAGTCCTTTCGATCCAGAGACTCTGTAACGGGCAAAAAATGATTTCGCTGTTCTCCGAGCATCACTGAGCACCTCACAGGCATACCTTAAATTCGTTGTCCTTATCGACGGGTCCCTTATGAATTGGCCTGTCCAACTGAAACCTCTTCACGTCGTTCACCTCGTAGTAGCTGGCTATTTTCTCAGGTACTTCGGACACACCTTGAAAGAGTTCGTTTCCTTCACTTAACGGTTTCACGTTTGATATTTGAATATCTGTGTTTTGAACGAGTTAAGGTCAGTACAACAACTCCGTCGCTCAAGCGTCACCCTGTCCTCGGTAATTAAAAGGATACATTGATCTTGTCCATTGACTATGCTGTCGTCGGGTGGTGTGTTCTTCGTCAAGATCTGCGCGCTAGGAAATTCCGTTTGCAGCCGTTGAGTGAAAGCTCCGATTCTTTCGTATTCGACTCCACGGTAAACGAATACTTTGTTCTGTCCATCACCAAATTAATTGTAAATTAAATTAATAAAGGGTTTCAATTTCACGCAGAGAGGGCAGATTCGAATTACAAACGACTTACCCTGACAAAAAGAGGAAACGTCAAACCGTAAAAGCCAACGCGAAAATACTCAGGTTCGGGTCTCAGCTGAGTTAGGATGTTGTCGAAGAATTTGGCTTGTGTCTGTAATATTGCTGATAATTTTTGGTAGTTGAACAGTTTCGTTTCGTAGAAATGAGCGAGCTCTTTGCAGAGGGGAATTCCCTTTTCCCAAGCCTGAACGATAATTTAAATTTTAATTACAATTCCATACGTTTAATTTCCAAATTTCATTCGTCGGTTCCTAAAAATCACCTTTCCGCGATCGAAGTAGCCTATGATTTGTTTGAACAGCTCCTCTTTTCTCTGCCACTCTTCCTGAAGTCTGTAGTGATCATCCGCCTGAAAGAAACCGCGTGTCACTCATGTGTGTCACTCAAGTGATTAAGTAATATTAATTGACTACTCATCAACTCACCGCCAAGATCTGATTGCTCCAGTTCAACTGATCCGCGTAAAGTTTCATAGTGAAACCAGCTTCTAAATAATTTTCCGCAGAGAGATGAAGGTCGTGCAACCTGTGTATGTACCTAAGGTACATTTCTTTTCTGTCTATTTCGTTTTTGTAGAAATTCTGATGAGAAACGAGACAAAAAAACAAAAATGAAAACATTACAAAGAGTTTAAAAAACTTGGCAAAGATCCTTCTATGATCATATGATCATTTGCACCCACCAATAAGTTAACGGTACAGTGCATTCGTTTGTCACGATTTTCATTTCCGTGAATAACCTCCCTGTAGTCTAGCAGTCTTTCCAGAAGTCTTGTCACCCTCGTAATGAAAGCCTTTCTCACGTCCTTCCACCACGATTCTTCCACTTTTCCTCTGTCCGTAAGGCTGTCAACAAAAAAAAAAGAATCAACACGTTAACTAAGAATTACATATTCTCACCCTGGGTAACTACTTAATATATGTAAATAAAATCTTGTAGAATGTCTGAGTACTCACACGGCGCTTAGTCGCTCCCTGTGGCAAGTTAGAAAGGAAACAGAAAAATATTTACGTTATGGTGGGCCAGTCAATTGTAACAGAAAACCACGGGAAACATTTATAAACGAACATATAAGAGCTTTAAATATGGTGAACTTAACGATCCCCACGTTTTACTCACATGGTGCTGAAGAGTTGCCGATACTCGTCGTCTCCCTTGTTCTCCAGCGAAATCAAAATATCCAATTTGTCAATCAGCTCGTTTTCGACATTTTTGAAATTACCATGATGATGTTGCTCGACTTCGATCATGTCGTAAAAGATTTGTAGGGTTGCTTTCCTGAGATCTGGATCGGGAACGAGTGTCAGCTCTAAGAACGGGGCCACCATGGACTGGGTGAAGTGAATTTTATTTTCGCCTGTAAACATTTTAAATTTAGCGAATTCTCGGGCAAAAACGAAACAATTCCGTTTAGATAGATCGATAGGCAGAAGACTCACCCAGTGAAAACCACATGTTAATAATTTGGTAACCCATTTGCACTCGCATGTCGCCATACTGTTCGACAATCATTTCTCTTTTGACGGAGCTGAACTTCTCCAGTTGCAAACAAGGTTGAGTCAAATACGTCACAGCCAATTTGAAGTACGTCGTCCATATCTTCATGTAAACAAAAAGTACAAAGTCACAGAATTTGTATAAACAAAAAGGGAGCAATTGGCTGTTTTCCAACGTACCGTGATGTCGAGTTGTTGAGGTTTCAAAAACCGAGTCCTCATTGGCTGGACCAATTCTTCTAAAGAACTCAAAATTATTTTACTCGCGACCATTTTCATAATGAGCCAATCTGAGGGGAAAACCGATATGTTGATGAGTTCGAGGAAGACAGAAAATATATTGAGGAGGAGTTCTTTTAGAGATCTCCTTTCTTCGTAGTCTTGCCATAGTTTCTCGTAGATGTAGTCATCTATTAGTTGTAAGAGACCCATGAGACAAGTGACGAGACATCCCTGAAAAGGAAATTGAATTTTTATTGCGAATTATATTTTAATAAGTCCCGAGAGAAACGTCTAGTAGGATGTTGACTTACCAGAACAGGACTGTGACAGTCCATAATAATAATGAGAGTCTGAACGAGGGGATCCAGAATATGTAAACATAAAATTTCGGTATCAAGGATAATACAATTGTTAACTTTTCCATCGCCCTGTAGCTGCTTCTGATTGAATAGATACGTGATTATCTCGATGAGAATTTCACTGCAGAGTTTCAGCTCGTCCCTGTGCGCCAGGTGTAACTTGACGTGCTTACAACAAGTCACCAGCAAGAGGTTCCGCGACTCTGAAACGTACAATAGGAATAAATTTCCAATGAAGAGAGAGAAAGAATTGTCCAAAACGATTTTGTGCACCGACCAGGGCAGACTCACCATCTTCGTAGAACAATTTGCTCTGAACCATATTCTTTACAGCGATTAATTTGGCCTGAGTGAGTTGCGGGGACAGGTCTCTGATGGGGAGAGATTCCAGCATGGATGAAGCCAATCGGGTGACTTCAACTGTCGACAGCACCTGAGTGAGCAATTCGAAAACGGCCGAAATCCCATAGAGAACTGATATCTGAATTGTCAAAATTGAAAAAATGTAAACCGTCAACCTCTTGAAACGTGGCAAAACAATTCTGAAATTTATCTTATTCGTCACCTGAGTATTTAACGTGTGCGGATTGTTCTTCGACAACATCGTGTTTAACGATTTAAACAATGAAAACAGATCTTTCCGAAATGTTTCCTCGTATTGTCCGTCGGTGGCTCGAGCAAACAGCAATCTGCTCTGAATAATAAATTTAAAAATGTACTCGAGAGAACGGAAACATTTCTGAAGAGGTTCCTGACTTCCGCTGGTCTGAACGTGGTCTGCACAATGCTGGACTGATGTTAGTAAGCCCCTGAAAAAGTGGTCGACCAAAAGATGACAAAACCCAAACATTCTCAACAAACTCAATAGTACGACACCATTGGATTAAACCAGACAACTTTCATATTTTGAAACACAAACGGTTTTGTCTAAGACGATCAAAGGACAAACAATATTCGTGGGTTATCATCGTTCTTACAGTACTCCACCAGTAGCCAACAAGAGAACTGATGGACACGGCTGTTAATGAAAGCCAACTTACTTGTAAACCAAAGCCGCAGCAAAGTGTCCTTTTATGTAGGTGTCCATAACCGGCTTGAAATGCTCAAATTTCCCTTCCTCTAGCAAACTAAAAATGGATACCTGCAATCAAAAATTTAATTAACAATATATAAATTACGAGTTCAACAGGGTAGAGTAAAAACAACGAGTAACGAAACGTACCAAAACGTGGAAGACCTGTCCCGAGTGCGGCGTTGAATTTCCATCTTCGGTGGAAAACATGGCGAACAAACTGTCCAAGACGTCTTGTAAGAACTTGACAAGTTCTTCGCCCCCGAGCTTGAGGACTTTGTTCAAAGTGTCGCTTATGGGTTCCGGATCATCTCTCCATTTCAACAAGGACAGAAGGTCGACTGCAAAAAAAACAGGAAGATTTAAGTCAAGAAAAACAAGAAATAAACGAATGCGCGACAAATGAGGGGGTACCATTTTGAGTGAGTTTGGTCGAACACAACAGCGTCGTCACGTGAAACACTTCCTTCGAACTTCTGGAATATCCTCCTGAGGAACTCATCTCGGCGACTTCATTCGGGTTCGAGGGTAATTTCAGATATTGCTCCGGATTTAGTTTCGTTTTGTCCTCGCACTTGTAGATGAAGAGCTCGTGTGTGTTGTCTTTGATTGTCGCTCCGTTCTTCGACATGAGCCGGGCAAATGCGAACGCAAACAGTTTCTTGTTGTCCGTCTTCTCCCGAGCTTAAATTAGAAACGATCAGTTGAATTGGGTCACTTGAGTTATTTCACGGTCGAAGAAGCTCGGTGACGAACTTACTGGAACAATGCCGAAACTCGAACCTCACGTGGGCCCTTGAGAACTTATCTATCGGAACGGTTAGCCTGATGGTTTCGTTCCAATGAGGACTGTTGTGGTGGTAGATGATCATGCTGTGGTAGACACTTTCCGGTTCCATTCCACAGGCTCCCCACAGGCAGTTCTACGCAAAAATATTTCGTCTTAGACGACCAATCGCAACTACAAAAAACCACAAAAAGGCTCCGACAACCAAATGGATACCTCCAGAATGTTTCCGGAACCATCAAGAACAACCACGGCGACTTCGATGTTTTTACTCGTCGATTTTCCGCCCCTCTCGAATTCTCCCTTGTCCAGAGTCACATACAAATCATTTCTGACATCTCCGGGAAGAATTATGTCGGGAAAGCCCAATTTCTTCGTCAGAGAGATATTTTTGAAGAGTATGGGATTCTCTTCTCGAACTTGCGACAGTTCACCGTGAAGCATTTTAAATATGACGACAATACCTGAAAATTTTCAGTAAAATTCTGTGACATCTGCGTCCACTGAGGGTGGTGGCTTCGAAGGTGAGGGTCGCTTACTGTAGTTTGGCTGACTTTGTAGAAAGCTGAATTTGTTATTCTGCTTCTTGATGATGAACTCGTGGAGCTGGAAAAAATCTTTTTCTTCCCCTGAGAAAACCTTAAACGTGAACTCTTTTTCGTCGCTTCCTATTGAAAGAAGTTTCATAACGTTAATTAACAGCATTTCAATTGTATGTATACAATATGTGTCTCGCGACACTCGTGTTCATCTCAGGTTTACTTCCCCGGAGACGACGAGAAATTAAAGACAACATAAAACATACACCAAAGAATCAAGAAAATTCAAAGATATCATTTGGGGTTCCAAAATTTATTTTAAGTTCATTGACTCTCAAGTCCACTGGTCAAACACAAAATAATTACAATCTTTAGCATTCCGGTACTACTCAGGTACTTCCACCATTGTCCTTGCACCGAACATTTGTACTGAAGGTATTGAAGGTGTCAATACCTTTTGATAGAGTTGTTGAATAAGAATTTCGTTTTAAGTTAAAAAATTCTAAGGCCTTAGAATAAAGAAAAAACAATGTCCTTTTATTGTCGTGACACACCTGCAGTGGTATCCAACAGGCCTATGTCGGATATGTTCAAAACGGCCACTCCGACCGGTCGTTTGAAACATTGCTGTGGCGTTTTGTCGCTGGACTTGCGATTCGAGTCGTTTGCCACCATCTTTCCAACTCTCATGACTCTTGCCACCAGGTAAAGTTTCTTACCGAGATCTGCATTTCCTAAATCCTGAAAAAAATACAAAGGACACTTTTGAAATTCTACCTCCCACAAATAGGCGAATCTTTTTTATTACACACAAAAACTTTCTACCATTTTCTAGCCTGCACATGCACAAACCAGCTCGGACACAAACATTTTTGTACATCAATGACCGTCCGGTGTGAAACCCAGAATTTTTTGACCTGTCATGGTGAACCTGATGAGGACATCGAGTGCTCAATATTTATTAATTTGGACTTTGTGTTTCTGCAGCGGAAGAAAACGAAGAGATTGGTAGATGGTGTCACATCAGAGAAAGAAAAAATTCTCAAGATTGAAAAGATGGAAAGAGACAGTGGACCCAAGGCAAAAATCTTAAGGCATGTCACTATTGCAATCCAATTGCCTGGGTCATTCGGTAGGTGGAGCGACATAAAAGTTGTCTGAGCAACTGGTGAGAACCTGGCAGGCTACCTGTAGGTATATTTTTACAGGTGGCCCTAATTGGCTTTAACTCCTGAGCGAACATGAGCGAAAGGCGACTTTTTTTATTTCTGTCATTTCTTCTTCGGCTCGTTTCACACTTGGACGCCTCCTCCCCGTATGGGCAACAACTCACCGTGAACACCGTGCAGTATGGCTGGAACTTGTCAATGCAATTGGCGATGCTCTGTTTGGTCACTTGAATCCAAAAGCGATCGGTGAGGAACTTTCCGGCTTCGCTGTCGTATAGTGCCAAATAAATCTCGGCCTCTTCCCCTACGTTGTACCCGAACGTCTTCACGCACATGTACAGATGATGCGTCAGGATTTTCTTGCCCGGTTTCTGTTCCTTCTGAAGTGCCGATTTTGAATTTTCGAAACTCTGCACGTGCTGCAACACAAGTACACAAACCCTTACGAATGACATAACACCAAAGTGTGCAATTCTGAAGGTCTTTGCTTCGTACCACGTCGTAGAGCTCGACGACGCTCATCTTGGACGGATCAACCATTTCAGCATCCCTTCTCGGCACGAGGTCAAGGCCCAATTTCCTGAAAGAAGAGAGATATTCTATGTAAAGTTAAGACACGTTGCAGGAACAAATAAGACAAACTCCTGTGCTTTGTGCAGACGCAGAACACGTCCGCGGCGTGAGACCCCCATCGACCACTTTCTTTGTTTCCTCGGACGTTTCGTCAAAGATGACCGACTAGTCAGCTTCCATTCTTTTCTTTTTTTTACATTATTAGCAATTCCACCGGTGGTGTTCTACCTGACTCCTTTCAACCATTTAAAAAGCAGACAAGTGCACCTATGCGGGAGGTAACCGAAGGAATTTTATGTCTCATCCGTTACGGCACGACCGGCCATAACGGGCATAAAAAAATTCTCGACGCCTTACTCAACAGTTCCCATACGACCATGTTCTGCAAATTATATCATTTAAGAAAAAAAATAAAATGCCATTCTCGCGTTGGCCGGTGGTTCCATGCGTGGTCAGCCTCCCTGCGAGGGACCGCACGTCCACATCCGGACCCAACCGAATAACACGATTCTTCCGCTCCATTTTTTTTTCTCTCACCGTCACATCATCTCAATGAGAGATGAGAGATGTCTGGACCGGACTACGAAATAATACAAGAAATTTCTTCTCTGAGTCATCAATCCACACCTGGTGGCGGTGTGATACGCAAACCAGACTTGTTTCTACACAATTTACTTTTCTCCCAGGTTCGATGCCTAGATAAAAGGGCGAGGAAGAGAAAAATGGTACTTTTTTACCGTACTTTTTTGAATGAATAACCAACTCCGTGTCTCATGTTTACCTTGCGGGACTATCCGATTCTCCGTAGAGAATTCCATTCTGGACAAATATTAACAGAGTCATTGTCCAAAAAGGAGAGATCCAGAGAGAGAGAGAGAGAGAAAAGGTGATCTTTCGGTCGGGTTCAAATGATAATCTACCGAATGGTTGCCCAAGTCATTTATTGCTATTCTCGACCCTTCTCATCCGCGTCAGAGATCTCAACTAACAAAAATCTAACAAAACGAAGAAGGCAGATCCAATTAAAGAAGGTAACAAAAAGTTCCTTTTTTTCCTCTCATCTTTCGATCCATCTCCATCTCTTCAAAAGGTGGAAAATGGGCACCGATCGGAATGCATCTTCACCGTCACAAACTAACCACAAATCGTTGGGAAGTTGTAATAACTTAATAGAAGGCTTCTTCAAGGCGACAATTCTTGTCGTCTCTTACGACCATTAAACATTTCTGGATCGTTATTACCCACCGACATACAATTTCTTTAAGACAAAAAAAACGATAATTTCCTCCCTTTCCGCTTCGATTCCTTCATCTTTCAATCATTTTCAACATGTGCAGCCATTAGCATTGTTACCAGAAAGACCTAACCAAGAGGGAGAGAGAGAGAATCTGACGATCTGTGTCCCTCTCATTTGTGACGGAACCGTACGACGAAGAATCACGGTAATAATGCTTAATGTGTAACAAGTACCTGTCCGAGCACCTTGTGGACCTCGTAAAATAACATGACGCATTGTATAACTCGAATTGCTAACGGTAGGGTAACAAAACTTCATCCCTAAATCTCTCCTTTCGCCTGTACGACCCCCCATTTAACCGAGTCACCGACAGAAGCGAAATTTCCGACGGGTACCACACCAGCCTTTCCCTCTAGCAGTGAGAAACAGACGAGAACAATTCGAAACCTCCGACACAGTTAATAACCTCGGTGAGTCGTGTTGCAGTCCGACATTTCGGCACAGGTACCAGCACCAAATGGATCACTCAAAAAATGACCGTAAGGTCCTCCGTACCCCTTTTTTCCCACATCGCATTAAAACACATTCCTGCTCTTCGTTTCCCACCAATAAATTTCAGGTACTCCAGTCAAAATCAATAAATTATTTCTCCGATAATGACGCCGATGATTTATTAGACGATTTTCGCAGTCGTTACTGTCCCGGGGAAATCTCATTTCCTCCGAGTACAATTGCAGTTCCATGGACAAGTCCCCATGAGTTCCCTGTACCACTCCCAGAGTTCCCCCTGAAAAACCGTTTTCCCTGTCTCATCCCACTTATCCCGTCTTCCTCTTATCTCCTACGCAATTAAGTGTGAATGTAAAATAATTACGTAATAAATGAACATGGTGGATGTGGGAAAGGCCAGCGCGGTCAGACTCCGGCCGAATTAGCCATGCAAGTTTAAACCGAGATTGTATCAGCCTCGTCTTCTTCGTACCTGAGTTTCTCTAGTACCTGAGCGTTGCAAAACCAGCACGGGGATCTGTCAAATTGCTAACCTCGAACTGCAACCCATACCGAGCGAAGCTTTCGACTTTAGTTAGGCGACTGCCCTTTGTGCTCTTCAACATAATCGGACTTTTAATTGCAATTTAATTGAAATTTGTTGGCTACCGTGTCATTGAAAAATAATTTAAAAAAAAAAACTGTTCGACAGTCAAAGCTTTCGTTTCCTTCGAAAAGTGCTCAATGGCAAATAACTGACTGGCAAAATGTTGACGAAAGCTGCCACGAATAGTCACATTAATTTAAAAATTAAATTCGATAAGTCACGAAGTCAGCAGTCGAAGACTCAACAGACGAGTTCTTTTGTTTTTCTTCAACAGCTATTCTGGAATGAGAAATCGAAATTGAAAATCAACGAAGGAGACATTCCCTGCGGTACTTGTTCCATGAATCTGATCAGACTGTAGACAACATTATGAGTAACCAGACAACATAAGTTCCGAGAACTTCAGCTGAGTGTACGGTACACGGAGGAGAAAATATAGACATCCAGGATAACAGTACATTACAACTGATTGAAAGTGGTAATTATGTGTCGAAGAAAGCTCACAGACTCGGTCTTGAGGGAGACAAAGAGAGAGAGAGACGTGAAAATGTTGAAATAACAGGAGGCAACTTCTAGTAAAAGAGTCAAAAAGACGTAAAGAAAGGACGGCCACCTGGGTATGAGCCACACAATCGTGGTACACAGGTGTACCATGAGACAGACCGTCAAAATAAAAATTTCTACCTTGTGTGTAGAAAAAGGAGATTGGCCCTGGGCCGATAATTAACGACTGTCTGATCACATATCCTCCAGTTTACCCATCCGACTGCTGCCACCACCACCGACAAGTCTGTTTGGCAAGACAACCCCAAAGTGAGGCCGATCATCTCATCAAAATTTCAAAAAATTGTGTTGATGGGCTCAAATTGAACCTCCACCGGGTTCGGGTCCCCACCGGGTACTCCGCAGCTACCCAATTCCTCGTCCTCCCTGATGGATGACTCCATTTCGATGTTTTCTGCATTTCAAACTTCTTCGTAACTCGGAGAATAATTTTTCATTAATTCATGCCATAATCAAGTCAATCCCGAATCAAATGAGACAAAGACGTCGCCTGCAACAAAAACTCGCCTTCCTCCAACAGTCAACTTAACTTTTTTCATAATCACCCTGTACCGGCCGAATGGTACAACCGCATTGAGGCTGAGCTCTTCCTCAGGTTCGCTCGGCCACAACAACTGGCCAATAATAGCAGCGCAACAAAGGTAAATTCAATTAACGCTGTAATTCCGGGAACGTTTAATGTTTACAAAAAATTAAAACGTGTTCTATTGGATTGGACAGGCAGGTTGTCAGCTCGGATTTACCTTCGAATCGTTCAATTGACGTGCAACTTTGTGTTTTAAATTATTTTTAATTATTATTCAACTGTTCTTCTGTTAATGAGTTGAAGTCGTCACGTGTCCATCTGCCGGAACCTTCGTAAAAACCCAGACTCTATTCGCATGTGCATGAGAACAAAGGCACAGCCTGACATTTGTTTTTTGCTGTTATTAATTTCTTTTTATGTACCTGTCGGTTTGAAATTTGGCACCCAATTTCCTCGTGTGACACACTTTACGAGTCTCCTCTGCACTGGTTCCGCGGTGATAATATACATAGAGCATCGGTGTAAAAGTCACGATTGGAGGGCGCCGTTAAACAGACCACCTAACAGGAATGGGAATTATACTCCCGCATTTTCCCGGAATCCGTGAACCTCATTTGACACCGCCCACCTGTACGATCAGTTCGCCCTTATCAGAGACCAGTACCTGAACACAACCACAAGTTAAAACAGGTGGAAATGAGGGTGCCACCACAGGAAATTTTTAAATTGCTACTTCCTTAACGCATTCGACTGCTCAAAACATACGCTGGTGGTCTGCATAATCGAAACATACAATTCTGCTAAATTCATGAGATGTCGTCATCACGCGTCCAGCAATCAGAGCTGACGGACCGTGCAGGGATGGAAAAGACCAGGCGGAAGAAGACTAATCTACGGATTACGGGAGTGAACATGGATAAGAGTCGCACAATAGATAAAAACGACTTTCCCACCGCGAGATGTTTAGAACTCAAAGGAAAAGATTTACACGAATCAAATCGAGTCAAATCCGAGCGAGGCAGAAGAAGATGGGGCCCCACTAGGCAAGCAAGCGGTCGCTGGGGTCTTTGCCGAGGACCTGCCAGCATATCAGGCACCACAGGCTCGTCCGAGTGTGTACAGTTGTCCGGTTTGTCGGTCCGGTTCGCCAGTGACTTCTTTTTTCCACTTCTTCCTTTAAATGAATTCTAATTTTTCATTTCGCGTTTCACTTTTTTTCACAACTTTCGGGGTGCACACGTCGGTGGAAATCCCAACGAGCAACGGGGACCAGTTTGAGCGATTCAGTCGGGTTGTGTCGGTCGGTCGACGAGGCCTTTAAACAAGCGACCAGTTGAAAAAAAAATAGTCAGAGGGAGAAAAGAATTCGCGTCGTGGAAATCTTGCTGGACGGGTACCGACCGCTTATGTGTGTGCAAGTGAAGTGGAGTGCTATGTGAATGCGTGGATTCGTGGATTGTCTCCGACACATGTGGGCTCATGACATCCTGAGGAAAAACGACGTCCAATTCGTCGCTTGTTAACGACACGACAATCGTCTCATCGATACACACCGTGTAGTAAGTTTTCTCGCAAACAAACAGACACACAAATACACACACAAACAAAACATCTCTCTTGATTTTCGGTACGGTCCCCCGTTCGTACCTGAAAGAGAAGTTATTGTTTCCTGAGAGGTTCGCGGTGGTTAATTATGCAAGATTGTACACAGTTAGAGAGTTAGAGAGCTTGTCCGAAACCGTTTATTAGACATGATTTATGTGGGATGACCCCCCCGAACTCGAGAGATGCACCATACTGGAGTTCATCGAATCTCCCGCATGGTTCCCGAGTCACAATGGACGGGTGGACAACACGACTGGAAAAAGTCGACATGGTTGACAAAACGCCCAGAGTTAGAGACCAATTCAGGTTAAGATGGATTCAAACATTCTTAGACACCCGGTGCTCGGCTAAGACGAATAAACTACGTGTGCATGTGGCATACCTACAGTACCTTTTTTTCATGGCCAACCACTCTTTACCACAGGTCAACACTCTACCTGCATTTCGTGTTTTTTTATCTTGGTACTGCCTTCGAAACGAACCTGCATTCTGCACAATTTCTTGCGTTTTTTTTCTCACTCTCTCTCTCTCTCTCTCTCTCTCTCTCTCTCTCTCTCTCTCTTTCTCGTTCTCTCTGTGTGTCTCTCACTTTTCCCTCCCCATAGTATCTGTCTGATCATTTAGGTCCTCGACTCAAACTGGCTGGCCATCTTGTCTGCCGTAGAAGAAAACGTCGCGCAACCACGGCCGTAAAATTTCTTCTCGGTTCATAAAACGTCTTTTTCATAACATTTTTTACGGATCGTAAAAATAATTCTTCATCGATACCTGTTGGGATCGACTCTCTTGCACCTATACGCCTCGTACCCTTTGTAAACATTCACTCTCCTGTCAACAAACAATCGTCAAGTGGTGGCGTCTTGCACCAACTCCACCATTTTCCATCCGAGAAGTCTTTACTTTTATGATTTGACTGATCCGCCACATTTACATTTCATTCTGCTTCTTCTTATTATTATTACGTAAAATATTAAAACGTTGACACCGGATTGTTTTCTCGGTGTACCACGTTTTTCCTCCTGTTGGGGGGGACCCCATAAAATAATGGCACCATTCCCCTGAACTATCACCAATTTCTCAGATGTGAACCTGACCTTCGCCGAAAAGCATGGTATCAAAATCTACTGATTCCAGTAAGTGGAACGGGAAACACTTATATTACAATTCTCAACTCCAAGAATCTTTCTAGAATCGTTCAGACCTTGAAAAACTCGTAAACACTGATTAAATAAAAAAAATAGGAAACTATTGTTGGAACTTACAGGAAACCAAATGATTTTGGGTTCTTACGAAAATTCGAACTGACTTCAGTCTGCGACTTGCGATAATTCCATTTTAAAGTTACTTGTACTACAATTATGTTACGACACATGGCATGCTTCTGCTACTCATTTGTTTCACATGAGACCCTGTTTTCTACCAGCAGGTCGGCAGGTTGCTTGCGACCACATTCTCACGAATTAACCATTCGAATTGTACAATGGGAAACAAACATGTAGGAATCAACAAATGACATCCGTGAAATAAGTAATAAACAGTCAGAGAAATACACGAAAACCTCTAAACGTTTCGGAAGGAAAGGTACCCGTGTAGGTACCTGCTGGTGCACACTCGGTACCAAATCGATTGGAAAACGATCGATTTTTCCCTTGGTGACTCTTTCAAATTTAAATTTCCAGTGATTGAACATTTCAATTGTAATTGTCAAGTGGTCGACTCGTTTCATCGCAACTCTTTGTCCCACCATAATTTACCAATGATTTTCAACCGCCAGAACAAATGTTTTTTTTGTCTGACATTCACACTAGAAAAGTGCGAAACTGTTACTATGATTTATTACTCTAATTTAATTTAATTGCAATCTCCATCCTTTTTGCACATGCATTTGTGTTGCAAATTTCACTCGACGCCCTTGTTTATGTCCATACATTTATTAACACTTGTTCGACGTTAATAGTTACGTACGAGCGACTTAATATTAGAGATATTCTTATTCTAACGGATATGTGTCTGGTATTTACACTCAATCCACCTCCCCCACAGGAGTGAACTCATCGTTTTTTAGACTCAAATTTCCCTAAGCAAACTATCCACACACACCGAGGACTAATTTCATGCGCATTCGGGCATGACACAAAAATAGATTAGATAGCAATAATTAGTATGTACGGGTAGAGTAGACAAAGACCATAGAGCAAGTTCCGAGGGACACACACACATGTCATTAGGAAGGTTTTAAGTACAACATATTAAGTAAACTAAAAGTAATATGATTAATCATTGCCTACAGGTTGGGGATGGAATTCACAAAGCCATTACATTCAACTAACTGTATGTTCCCTTCATTACGTCTTTATTATTTGCTTGAATGTGAAAGCTGTGCCAGTGTAATTAACGTCACTACAAGTTACATTTTTCAATTCGTAAAAGTAAGCGAGAAAGTGAAGTTCCTACATTTTTCGTAGACAAAAGAAGTTAACATACTAACATCGAGTGTAAAATTCTGATGACAACATAGAGTTACTTTTTACTTAATAGCAGCTCCAACTGAGTAATAAATCAATCCAATGTTTATTTTGCGTAATTTTCAAAAACATATCCATCGTACGGGTATGACGGGGCCGATACACACCTCTGGGGCATTGGGTGGAACAACATGATTCCTACGAGCAGTGACTAGGTGGGCTAGACGAAGCCGTGTTACGTGTCAATACAGTCAGTGTATTGAACAGGAGGTATCGGCCGATACAATTTATATTAAACAGATGAGAATACAATCACTGTGCAAGGACGGATACATCTGCACTGCTTTCCTTCCATAAGGTTACTTTGTTGCGATCCACCACTTTAAACCAGTGGAGTTTCTTCTGAGGCTACATATTTGCCACTTCCTATCACCCCACGCTCACATTGTGATGGTGTTCTATTTCACCAAGGATTGTGTTTGTGTGTGTGTGTGTGTGTGTATGTGTGATCCTATTAAATTTCTGTCTGCTCATGTGCTATTACCTTTCTTACTTGGTTTTCATCTCTCCTTAAATGGCAAACGTGTTTTCTCGCCTACCATCCACTGGCAGTTAAGCATTCCAGTTACCCAATCTTCTCTGTCAGCTTTACACCAACCGTCCTCTGACTTGCGTTTACTCTTTTCGTGTTTTCCTTTGCCAAATATTTATGCATAACAAGTTTCTTGAATGTGTACACCCATCAATTGACTTACTGTTCATCGAAAGCACCAAATGAGGCCAATACACGCTTGAGAATCCTCCTACGAATAATGTTGCGAAAGAGTTCACCATTAGACTCACTACTGAATTTTTATGATTCCATTTTATTCGAATTCCTGTACCACGCAAATTGAAAAATCAATTTTTACAATTAACGGTTTTTTTGTCTATTTCTAGAAAATGGCTGTTTTCGGCCTCGTCTCATCGGTTGCCGGCTTCGTTAAGGTCCGGTATCTGGTCGACAAAGCCGTCATCGACAACATGGTATTCAGGTTCCACTATAGAATTACATCAGCTCTTTTGTTTGCGTCCTGCATTATTCTCACAGCAAATAATCTGATAGGTTTGTATACTCCAGAGGAATTGCATGTACATAAAATGCATCGCCTGCAATTACGTCGACCAACGTTCGGTTTGCAGGTGATCCTATCAACTGTATCAACGATGGTGCTGTGCCTGACCACGTGATAAACACATACTGTTGGATTACATATACGTTTACCTTACCGTACCAAATGAACAAATTACAAGGACGAGAAGTAGCACACCCGGGCATAGGAAGTGAAGTAGCAGATCAAGAGGATCCCGAGAGGTACCACAGCTACTATCAGTGGGTACCTTTCATGCTGTTCTTTCAGGTAAAATACACGGTCAATAGAATTACGGTGCTTCACTGGCCACCCCTCCCCGTGATCTCCTACTTATTTAAATTCCTATATTGTCAGGGAGTTCTTTTCTACATTCCCCACTGGGTCTGGAAAAACTGGGAAGAGGGAAAAGTCCGAATGGTCACCGATGGAATCAGAGGAGCCGTCGTAGGAACTAAGCAAATGCGAATAGACAAACAAAATCGTCTGGTTCAATACTTTGTCGACACTCTGCACATGCACAACGTCTATGCGGCCGGCTATTTCTTGTGCGAAGTGTTGAATTTCATTAACGTGGTAAGTGAAGGGCAGTAGTTTCCTGCCGATCTTCATATTACATCAGTGGTGGTCCGATTACTAATCCCCAACTACAAATAAATTCCCACTCAACACACCTACGGAGTGAAACGTGTGTTGATGTGTCAAGAATGAGTCTTATGTAGACATCCAAACGTCTTTCGAGCGATCCGAGACAAACTGTAAACCACTACACGAAAGCAGTAACCTAAATTGTAATTTCTTTCAGGTGGGCAACATATTTTTCCTCGACACATTTTTGAACGGTGCCTTTCTCAAGTACGGAACAGAAGTCATAAAATTCTCCGGAATGAACCAGGAAAATCGCACAGATCCCATGATAGCTGTTTTCCCACGAGTGACCAAATGTACATTCCACAAATTTGGTCCTTCCGGTTCCATCCAGACCCACGATGCTCTCTGCATTTTAGCCCTCAACATCTTGAACGAGAAAATATTCATTTTCCTCTGGTTTTGGCTAATCATACTCTCGGCTTTGAGCGGACTCGCACTCCTCTACAGTTCTATGCTGATAGTTTTGCCAAGCGTTCGGGAAATAGTTTTGAAACACCGATTCAGATTCGGGTCGCCGACCGGAGTGCCTAGCCTTATTAGGAAAACCCAGGTAAGCAACAATTCACAAAAGTAAACACGCGGAAAATAAAATAGACGTGAAATGTTGAATGTCAGCGGCTATTATGGGGTGGGGTAAATAACTCCAAGACCGGACTAAGGTAAATAACCGGCGCGAAAAGTAGCAAATTAAATACAGCAGGGCAAACTTTCTATGGTAACGCCTCTATGGAAGAAAGTTGACATCATCCAACAGGCTTTTGACACTAATTTTTCAAGGGTTGGCGCACACCTGCCATTGTACTGTGAGGGCAGGTAATACAAGCGTAACTGTAAAGTGGCTTCCATAAAAAACAACCCCAACGATCCTTAAATCTATGCTCAATGGCGTACGAACCATCCACACTAAATTTTGTTTTTTCTTCTCGCAGGTCGGAGATTTTCTCTTCCTTCACCTTCTCGGACAAAACATGGATCTCCTCGTCTTCGGCGAGATTTTAGATGAACTCAGTCGTAGACTGCACATCGGAAACAATCTGCCATCTGCCCCGAGCTCTCTCGAACTCAGTCCAATATACCCGAGTGACAAGTTACACGGGGAAAAAGTTACTTACGGAAAGGAAACGGAAACATAGAGAGCGATCCCGACCGAGTTTTACTCTTCTTTTCAAATTTTTTGAGACATTTTTAATGAGAAAACCGGCGACATCGCCAGTTTTGTATTGTCAGAAAAATTGAACTTGTTGCCGGTCGCGACTTGTGAGAATTTCGACCTCGAGGAAAAATCAAGGTTTTCGTCAGGCATCGATTTCAATCGATCATCCGGAAATGATTTCTTCATCACTCAACTAAGTGGAGAGACGACTGTCAGACGAAAGGTGATAGAATGATTGCTGGACTTGCAGATGCGACCAACATCATTTTCGGGAATTGTGCCGATCTGAGTGTTCGATATTTCCCAATCGATCAAATACTGGGTTATCGGAACGCGTTCCACGTTGCTTGGAACCTCTAGCGCCGAGTAAAAATTCGGGTTCTTAGACGAATATTTCGAGTGATGAACACGACTGTCCCTGGGAAGGAAACTACAACAAGTAATCTTTAGTAATGCATACAACGAGTTGCGAACACAAAAGTGCAAGTTACATGGACGACGCACATCTCGCGTTTCTGCTTCTACGCAGTAAGCAGCGAATTTCCCTCTGTCTGGGACAGAAGCGGGGAAAAAAAATCGAGAATTTATTTTAGGTAATTATGGAAGAAAGCAATAGAACTCCTCTAGTTCTTCCAAATATAGATTTCTGTGGGACTTTGTGTTTCATGAAAAAAGAAAAAAACAACGTCCAAGTCCCCCGGATTGTTGTCTCGAGACTGCCTTGTAGTTCGACACGTACGAATACAAGTTCTCATTAAATTTAGTCATTCCAAACGACACGAACTTATAACAACTACTGCTGAAGATAATCGATTTAAAATACCAAATTTAAGTTACTGAGTTAATAGTTTTTCATAAGTGAGTTAACAAACTCCTCTCCGAGCCAAGTGATCTGTCGTTAAATGCCAGCTGCCCATTTTAATTAATTTAAGAGCGAATTAAGACTGGTACTGGTGGCTAGTATGTACGTTCACGCAATTATACATATATAAATAAATAAATATATATATATATATAAATAAATGTAACGAATTAGAACAAAAACGAATATGGAAAAAGTTGTTGCTTTAGACAGTTTTTTAATAAATAAAAATGTGATAATATAAAGAGACATTTTAGGAATATTATATATGTAACCTTAATTTTATGCGGTTAAATAAACGAAATTGTAGTTTTTCATTTTTAACAAAAAAGTGATTTTTTTATAATTTATAGCACAAGTTTTACTTATATGGAAATTTAAATCCGCCTAGCGTAGAGCCGAGATCAATGGTGAGAAATCCTCATGTGCAATCTACACTGAGAAAACAACTGCCCTGAGGTTGAAAACTTAAGTATCATTGTCAAGGAACTTTCCTATTAGAAGTAGTAAAAAATAAGGGACACCTTCACCGTTGATCAATCTGTCGAACCGGTCGAAAAAGCGAATTAACCTGTTTTTTTTTCTTACATCGTCTACAATTTATTGAAATGTAAGCGCTGACCAAAATAGTCTCAACTTTGTTGAACTACGCGACTGCCACTATTTTAGCTGAACTAATTTAAATTTCAATAGCGACTTCAACAACACGTACACCATGTGATTACATCAACGAGATCCACACAAACCTGTTGACCACCTGAAAATTGCAAAGAACAAAGACCATTTCAAGTACTGAATTTTCAACTTACCGATTTCCTCCGTCTATTTTATTGGCGATTTTCAATTTGATTTCTCTCGTTTGATCCTGCGTTAGAGTTCCCGTTAAGAGCTGCCTTCTCCACTCAAGTAATTCACGCATTATTTTCCTGACTGCCGTGAACGTGTATTGTTCCCGCATCTGCAACAGAGACAGTACAAGACAGTTACCAGAAATACAAGGTATTGTATGTAGGGAAATCTGTAGAACAAACGCCATCCCGAAAAAGTTTCACTTCTCTGAGTGCTGATGGCTCTAAACAACTGCTTAGGAGACTGACTAAATTTAAACGTACTAAGACTACAACTTAAAGAACTGGGTATGAGAAAAATATTTTGTGTGTCACATAACACATGGCTGGGAAAGGTGAAGAAACGTGGACAAACAATGTCAAACTTACCACGTAGAGTTGCTTAAGTATTCGTCCCCATTCCCTCAGGACCTGCGTGACTTCCCGAAGTATAGGATCTTCGATGGGTATCACGGATTCGCATAGACCTTTTTTCTCGACACGACATGGTTTCAGGTGAATGTAAGAACTCGGAAAAATACCTTTAACGATACGGTACTTGGGGTAGAATCCTTTGTACCATCCTGTAAAGGAAAAAAATTAACAATCTAATTTCTATAACCACTTTATGGCCAAGTAAACTCAAAAGAAATGTCAACCATGCATTATCTCTTACTTCAAACATTTAAGAATGTATTCATTTGAAACGCAAGTATTGCACCCGGGTATCACTACCTGGGGTACCTCAAGCAACAGATGAGACACTGCAAATGCTGTACGAAGCAACTATTCGAACTATGCGTACAACTAAAATAGTGTAATCACGAGGAATACATTTCTTCCTCTCACGTTCATTCAAATTTTTTATTACACAGGTTGAGAATCAGATTCGGAAGGGGTTTCCACCAATGGGGCGACGCTAGAAATTATGATAGTAATAATAAACAGTAATAAATTACCCATGTGTTCTCCAATTATCTGTACGGTTTCTCCAATTTCGAGGGACAAAGCTAGCGGAAAGTTGCCCTCCCAGCTGTATATGGCTGAAACAATAAAAAGGGCATTTTGTTATTCATTTCTTTCTCTCTCTCTCCGAATACTCAAATCTATTTCTTTCGTTTTGGAATTCCTAATTGCAAGCAGCACAATGCCGTGACGTTATTTTTAATAAACACTCAAGATATATTGTTTAACAATACCGGTTGAAACGATTCTTCGCGTTCCGTCTATAAATTTACCACCGTCATTATTACGAAAAAGAACTCTGTCGAGTTTTAATTTCCATTCTGCCCTTGATCATGAAACAGTCCTTACATTACGACACATGTGATGACTGCTATCTTAACCTTGATGTGGGCCATCATGTGGACACGAGAGTGAAGTACACTCAAATGCATCAGACATGTCATCACTCCTGCACTTCGCATTTTCTGCATTCTCCTACCTGACATAATTTACAGACTTTAGTAGATTTAAAAATTCAAAGTTACGTTACGAAAACAACTTACGGATAATAGTTACCAGAGCTACAGTTTAAATTACTAATCAATCAAAGGTGGTTAAGGAATGTTACAGGGTTACGACTCTGTTCTCAAAGGACCACCATTGCTTTAGGGTAGATAATGTAAAAAGTACCGGACCATCATGGAGTTCTGACCAAATGGTATCTGCCACGCCGGATTCTGGTTACAAACACCCGTCAACTTGAAGGAAAGCACACGGAATATTAATTAAGTGACGTTCGGTTCAATAAATTTAAAAACTTATTTCCTACATGTTTTGTGGCCACACACTACACCCCACATTGTGTTTCGTGTTTCGATTTTTAAACAATGCTCAAACTTATTGACACAAATGAATTAAAATTCTATTACGAACGACATTGAGCCGTACAATTTGAAATGTACGAAGTTGTATGTACAACCATCCGTAAATTCATATTTTCCGTTAACGGAAAGAAATGTCTGGAAAATTAGCACACACACAACGTTCCTGTGACGCATTCCAGGCATTTCTCCTCAACTTTAATTAAAAAGAGAATTTTCTCTTCTCCTAAGCCCTCGTCTCGTCCACAGTAACTTCACGAGTCAAGAGCTTCTGGTCATATACAAATTTTTGTTGATCGATGTTTTACCTCCTTGTTACTTCACGACTTTGGCAAGAGAGTAAGAAACAAAGGCTTGTGCAATTAAACTAATCTCCCGGTTCTTTTAATTAATTCTAATAAGTGGAGACTGGACCTAAAATGCAATAATTAAAATGGCTGTAATTTTAACCATTAAGCCACATGAATTTTGTTTTGCTTAGGCTCTGAGGAACGACTGAGGCAACGAGTCCAAACGAAGTACTGAAAATGTGTTTCCCACTCGTTGAAATACAACGTTTAAGATTTTAATAAGCCATTTATTTGTAAATCAAAAAATTATAATAACAGAGTAAACAATGTACCTGAGATTGGTAACAGAATATTTAACGCTTTAATTACTTTATTCAAAACCAGCGGAAGAAGAATCTAGCGGCATCACGGCATCTCAAGTTAACCCGTTTTTGGTCTTCTACTCGCAAACTTTCTATTCATTACCAGAAACCTGTACACATTTATGAAATGTACAGTTTGAATTTTTAAAAAAAAGAAACACTGAAATAGGTCCTACTTCTGGAATTGAAACTAATGGTCTAACAGTAACGTAAGGGTGGGACTGTTGATTGGTAGGATTACAATTGTTTCCCCTTCGGTGTTTTGTTGTGCAAAAGAATTCCAGAGAATGAAAGTAAAAGGAAATGAGAGACGAAGAGCATCAGCCGTTCCAATTGTTCGTTACATAATTATTGTCTTTGAGCAGAAAAAGCTCCAGTAATGGCAAGGACTGGTATTGAACTTCACGGTTATATCGCCACGGCCGCGAGGGAAAGGACAAACGTCTCTGCAGTGACGGACTCAGTGCACAATTTAAATGCAGTCACTACTAAAATAATTATATACATTTAACTTTAATTGGAACAAGTTTGACTTCCGGCAATAGATTTCACGACGTTCGGACTGGGAAAGAAAAATTTCTACGACGAAACTTTTACCATAACTAAATTTCACCGAGTTAATTTCAATATTTTGTACCGAAATCGCGCCTTCGAACGCGACACGTGTCGCATTATTTTGTGTAAACACGGGAGAGACAAAGGCATTCGTACTGGTTGAAGAAGAAAACTTTCTCGAAATATGTAAAGGCAATTAGTTTCTTTTTCTGTTATTTTTGGTCGGGGAGAAATTTCAATTTACGTCGCAGTGATTGAAGTAAAATTTTGATTTCATCGAAACGTATCATTCCATATCATTCCAGGATGATAGAGAAGTCCTCTTTTTCATCTCGCTTCGTAACCATGAGCTTTTAGATTAACATCCCGTTCCCTCCCAAAAAAAGCCACTGGCGTAAAGAGAGTCGTATAAATATTGTCGAAGTCATCGGACGGAATGGGAAGATACGTTTGTGCGTCAGTAAAATGTGAAAAAAATTTTTCACCACATCATCCCTTGTGGGGATCGAACCCACGACCTTTGGATTAGAAGTCCAACGCGCTATCCTCTGCGCCAAAGGGACCTGCTTTGACGTTTCCCAGATTTCACTATTTATACAACGGGGGTTCGTTCGGTTGAATTTCAAACAGATTTTCCGTCAAATGACCGCGTACGAACGGACCGATTCGTAAAGCTACACGAAGGATTCAATTCATTCCGTTCAGGGAACGTGCCAATTTCGTCGAATTATGCACACTTAATGAACAAAAGTCTACGGAGTTTCAATGGCAAAAACACGGACAAATCCGATCCAAGTGGGTTCCCCTCGACGTTTGTCGTTTTACTTACCTACACCATATTTCTTCACCTTTTCCGGAGCCGACATGTCGTCCTGAATGATCTGGCCCTTCAATTCTATAACCAGAATTTATTTTTCACTCGAAACTATCGAGGAATTTAATAAAAACCACGACGCGCAGAGCAACTTGTCATAATTGATCGCCATTTTGAATACACTCGTGAGTCAGGACGACTCACCGAGTCGTTTTCATTAGGCGGTTCATTCACAAAACTTGCTACTGCACTTTTCGGTTTACTCGTTTCCTATTATTATTTACAATCCGTAAGCTATTTACTCTACACGGGATTGGATTGTTTATTCTTACATAACATTACCCTCAACAAAACGTCGCTGACATTTTGAACTCCGGACAATTAGAAAATACGACGACTTCAAAATTCGAATGAATCTACGCTGCTAGTCAACGTAGTGTTTTCTTCACTTCTTATTATAAATGTTCGCCGATTTCAAACTGTCACCTTTCAACGAAATTACATATGAGAATTATAGAATTACTCTAATCCAATAAAAAAAACGTTTCGCGTTCAATTGGAAGAGTTGCTTATGAAAATAATTTGGGAAATTCAAGTCCCGTGAGCTGCTTCCTTCGAAGAAAAAACACTTCAGTTGTATTATTTGCCTAACGGTAATTTGCCAGGCGTTTGTTGCTGAAATTCAAAACTTCGCGAACAAGTTTCAAAGATTAATAAAAAACTGTAGCACCGAAATGATGTAACAATATAATTTCCTCAAAGCGAAAAGGTTTGGTGAAGTAACCAACTTCTTATGCACCTTACATTATTTATTTTATTAAGTAGAATAACAACAAACTCCAAATTAAATGTGTATTCCGTCATGTCTTCTCACTTCCAGAAAAGCATCAATTGCTTTGAACCGAAGGATTATTTTTCGTTTTTCTCTCGTTTCAACCGGGCTTCTCTTCACTTTTCACGGCAAATTACCGGGCACTAAATACCAGTACAAATCGTACGTTTGAAATGAATTATAAATTCTGCGAGGGACCTAAGGTCGATCCTGAAGGTCTCGCAAATCCCACCGGGCACTGAAAAATTATTTTTATTTATGAAACGCAAACGTGGATCATGAAAGTCTGACCGTGAGAAGGACGTAAATAACAAATTGCTACCCGAGGGTACTTTTCGACGGGTGCTGAGAGGAGGAGCACAGTGAAAAATCAGGTCAAAGTTAAATTGTTGTACATTTTCCTATTGAAATTGACTTGTTGTGTGTCATTGAGCTTAAAGGCTTTGGAGTAGTAAAACATTCGAAGCGTTCAGTAAATAAAAAATCTATTAAAATCGATTGTTGCACCTTAAAATTTACGCTGCGTTTGATTTTATGATTTTACCCTTAAAATTTCTCACGGATTCAATTAAATAAATTAATAATCATTCGGAGTGTTAGATCATGTACTCGATAAAACTTTATAATTATTTAATTGTTAATAATAATGTGACTAAGAATAAATTCCCGTACAATGAAGTGTTTGCGAAAGAAATAACAGAAATGAAAAATCGGGCAATAATTTACGATAATGAGAAGGAACATAATGAGAATTAACGCACTATCGTTAAACAGAGTAATATTTGCTAATAATTAATAGATTTCTGTTTTATTTTATTTAATTCTTTATTCTGATTTACGTCGATTATACCCACGATTAGTGTGCACAGAAGTATTACCGTCAAATCTTGGTACGACGGTAATTCACTTGTTATTCGTTGACCTCCGGTTTCTTATGCATATTTATTAGTCTGGCCATTTTTTATTTTACTGTGATTTTTGCGGAAAGAAAAACGTTTTTCCGTTCGACACTTTTTGCAAATAAGAAAGCTGTCACTAAAGTTCGTCTTTTTCAAATTATTGTTTGCATTGTTTACTTTCAATTGTGCAAAATGTTTTCCCTACACAAAGTTATCACGCCACTGGTAATTTTAATTTCATTGTTGACGATTGTTTGATTTCCAGGGGTTTCCAAATGCTTCGTTTGGCCATTTTACATCTTAAGTCCCGGAGGACAGGAACTGCGTCACTGTATGATACTCGTGACCTTTCCTGATGGTCATTACCAGTCCTTTACCGATTTTTACGAATTGGGTTCTGTAAACTAGTTTAAACTTGTTTTCCCCTTCTTGCTACTCAAATTTTTGTTGTATATTTGATGGGTGAGAGTTCGAGTGGTTTACCTTAGGCAGGTGAACAAATTAAATACGTTGATATTTTAAGCGGGATTAGAAAAATTTTAAATGTTATCTTGTTAACAGGTACAGTACTTTTGTTCTGCAGGGAAGTGGATATTCCAGCACTTAAGAGTGAGGGTCCGCTTCCAAGTCGATTGTCACGGTCTTACATATTCATAATTAACAGAATTGTAATGAGGAATTACCTAGAGTTGTACTCACGCAAGCAGGTTCATTACATTTAAGTAAAGGAAATTGAATGAATGTGGCACTGTAAAAATTTAGAAATACGATTATATTTTTCGAATATTGTTTGCATTCACCACTCAACCACAACCACAATAGAAAAAATAAATTTTCATACCCACATCTAGACAAATCACCACAAATGTGTGAATATTGCTATAGGTGAACCAATAATCCAATGTTACAGAAGAAAGAAAAAAAATTACTAAAACAAGAGAAATAACATACACTTGGGGAATGTTGAAAAGGGTTCTAAAACATTTATATAAAATATATAATAATCTCGGTTTCAATATACACACGAATAAAATGTAACCACAATTAAAGGCCTTTCCTTTACTATAACTGAAATTAGGCTATTTACAACTCTTGTAAAAGAAATGAGAGATTGAGACAATTGTAGTCATGTTTACCCTAATATATATATATATATATACAACAAATGTTTTTTTTTTATTGAAAGTCACTTGGCATGTTAGCATGGTAACAAATGAAATTTGCATGCTAATGTGGAATATTCAACAACTGCTGACTTTGAGTCATTGCACTAACCGGAATGTACTAGATATATATATATGAAGAAAAAAAAAATTTCCTTGTAATGTTAAATAAAATTGTAACAAAAAACAACTGTTCCAAATATAGTAACAATTATTGACCATTTTAGTACTTTGAATCGAGTTTCCTTTGTTTCAATTTTTCAGCCAAACGACGTCCCAAATCAGAATTGACAGCAGTAAAATTTTTGACTGCTCTCTCTTGAATGAAGTCTGCAGCATCCTTCAAGTGGCCAGCGATATTCTGAACCAGTCTTTCCCTCTCCTCATTGCTCAACACCTTTGCCCACAAATCACCTGCCTGAGTGAAATTGTCATCATCCCCTGAATTGTACCTTGCAACATCTCCAGATGCTTTGAATGTGTGTGGCTTGTATTTCTTATCATCAACCGGACCATTGAAACTGTTTGGATAGTAATTCGGTGCTCCTCCTTGATTGTTCCCATAGTTTTGAGGTCCATCCCTTTGGTAATTTGTCACACTTGTTCTGTAAGGGCAGTTGACAGGTATCTGCAGGTAGTTGGCACCCAATCTGTGTCGCTGTGTGTCTGCATATGAAAACAATCTTCCTTGCAACATTTTGTCAGGACTCGCTTCGATTCCTGGCACAAGATGCGATGGAGCAAATGCAATTTGTTCAACTTCAGCAAAATAGTTTTTGGGATTACGGTTGAGAACCATTTTCCCAACTGGAATTAGAGGAAATTCTGCATGCGGCCAAATTTTGGTTACATCAAATGGATTGTATTTGTGTTGTTCTGCCTGAGCAAAGGTCATGACTTGTATGTACATACTCCAAGATGGATAATTTCCTGCCTCTATGGCATTATATAAGTCTCTTATGGAATAATCAGGATCCTCAGCTGATAACTGGCCAGCCTTTGTGGGAAGACAATTTTTAATTCCTTGATCTGTTTTCAAATGGAATTTGCAATAAACAGCTTCACCTTTGTCATTGACAAGTTTGAAAGTGTGCGAACCGTAGCCGTTCATGTGACGATAACCGTCAGGGATTCCTCTATCGGAAAAGAGAATCATCACTTGATGAGTCGTTTCAGGCCTTAGTGTAATGAAATCCCAAAACATATCTGGGTCCTTCAGATGAGTAACAGGGTTCCTCTTTTGAGTATGAATAAAACTGGGAAAGAAAATGGGATCCCTGATAAAGAAGACCGGAGTGTTGTTGCCAACCAAATCCCAGTTTCCTTCCTCCGTGTAGAACTTAACGGCGAATCCTCGAGGGTCTCTCACCGTATCTGCTGAACCGCTTTCTCCTCCTACAGTAGAAAATCTAACGGTGACGGGTGTCCTCTTGCCGACTTCGGAAAATACATTGGCTTTGCAGTATTTTCTAATGTCGTTCGTCACCTCGAAGTACCCGAAAGCTCCTGCTCCCTTCGCGTGGACAACACGCTCTGGTATTCTTTCACGATCAAAGTGCGCTATCTCGTCGATGTAGGTGACATCCTGAAGGAGCATCGGACCCCGGGGACCGATGGTCAAACTGTTCAACTTATCATCTATGGGGGCTCCGTGGCCTGTTACCAAAACTCCTGGTTTCGGATGATTCTTTTTGAAATTAGAAAGTTGCTCTGAGGCAGGATCACGTTGCGCCATTTTCGCTTTACTTTATAAATAGAACCGCACGATGAAGATAAAATATATTATTAGACTGATTGGTTTATTATCAAGCAATACGACCGCCACTTTTTTAAGCACTGAACTGATAAGTTAGGCGAGCGACACTTTAAGTACTCTCACGTAAGCATTACAATGCAAGTCCACTGGTGGAAATTTTCGTATGGTGGGAGGTGACGGAGCACGTTTCTACAGAAGCTCAACGACTCACGTTCTCATGTTCACACTGATGGCCCTATTTTGTATTATTTTTCATTTTTACCGTTTAACCGACATCAAATTTATTTTATAATATCAATTGCGAAGGAATTATTTAATATTTTTTAAAAATCGAATAAGTATTCTAATCATTGCGAACGTATTAACATAAATTGAAAAAGTCAAAAACTTGACCCAACTAAATGACGTTGACCGGTCAAATGTTTTTAGATATCAAAAAAGATAGGACAAAATATTTAGGACATTTTTCTCTGGCTGACAAATTGTCGTTTTGTAATGAAATTAAGAATTAGTTCAACATTACAATTCGTTTGGTATGCATGGATATTTAAGGCATGGTTAAATTATGATATCAGCCTCGCTTGGACGAATTCACCAGGGTCGATGGGTTGCGTTGTAAACGTCCAGTTTCACCAGACAAATTCCTCTTAGGATATTCACAAAGTTCATTTAGCTAGAATCCTGGCGTTACATTTTTGAAACCCCAGGTTTCGGATTCCAGCCATGAGAAGACATAAAACATAGTACCAGAATGTATACATATGTATTTACAAAAAAATATAAACTTCTCTAAATATAAATTAAAAATCCATCAACAATAATTTTGTAAATAATAATTAATACAGAAGTGTCGGATTTACTGGGAAATGAAAAAGTATGCGATCATGAGGAGCTCGCTCTGTTTGTAATGAGTTGTTAGCCGCAAAACGTAAAACTAAATTACGTTACTGTTCTAATTTTTCAATGAATTCTGTATGATATATTAAATTTATCTCGTAGGTTTGTAGTGAACACATGTGTCTCACCTGAAACTTTAAGTAATACGTGAGAATAATTTATTATTGTGGTGGACACCAATATTATTTGACAATAAATACCCAACCTCACCATTCAACTAATTCTTATGATTACATCCTACTTGTAACTCTTATGAGAAATTGATTGCTTTTCCAAAATAGGCGGCTAAATGGGCTTCCCTTAGAGCTTCAGAACATGTCTGCAAAGATAAAATAAATAAAAATTGAATTAAATTAAATTAGAATTAAATTAGTTCTTGTTCAAGTGCAAAGTCCTTTTGATGATTGTTTTCCTCGGTTGTAAAACTCACCGGGTGGGCATGACAAACACGTGCCACGTCCTCTGCTGATGCGCCATACTCCATCGCTAATACCGATTCGTTTATCATTTCGCCAGCGCCCTAAAAAGCCGTAAGAGAATTGAATTGAATTGTCTGTTATTTCGTATTTATTCCTCGATATATTGTAGCCGAAAACTAACCGGTCCGATAATGTGAACTCCTAAGACTCTGTCGGTCCTTTTGTCGGCCAACACCTTAACGAATCCCTCTGTGTCATTGTTGGTTTTCGCTCGTGAATTTGCAGCGAATGGAAACTTTCCAATGTTAAATTCGACACCCTGAAATATGTACATAATAATCTTAACCTCAAATTTCCAGATAATTTTATATTGTATATCGCAAATAATGCTTTTGCTCTCACATCCTTTTTGAGATCCTCCTCGGTTTTTCCAACCCAGCCGACTTCAGGATGCGTATAGATCACACTGGGTACGCAATTGTAATCTATATGAACAGCCCCTCCTGCAATTCCTTCGACGCAAACGATTCCTTCATCTTCCGCCTTGTGTGCCAACATGGGTCCGTGTATACAATCCCCAATTGCAAATATACTATAAGCGAAAAAAATTTTTTTAATTCACTATTTTACATCAATTGCTTCACATGAGACAGAAAGTACTATAAATTTTTTCTGGATACTCCAAACTACTATAAGTATGTTACATTTCTCATGAAAAAATTTTGTAAAATAGACACTTACTTTGGGACAACAGTTTGGAACCTGGAATTGACTGGTATCCTGCCTTTTTCGTCTTTTTCAATTCCCAATTCCTCTAGGCCTAAATTAGTGGTGTAAGGCCGTCTGCCAACGCACACCAGTAGGACGTCGCAAGTCAACTGAAATTCACAATATTCGCCCGTTTTAGAAAACTTCGGTTGATTATTTCTTTGGTAATACATTACAATTCACGCGTGTATATGTTAGGATTAATTTGTGGGAATGTGTGCGTTTATTGAAATTACCTCTTCTTTTTTGGAAGAATCCTTGACATTCTCTACAGACACATTGATTTGTCCACCTGATTTTGTTGCACCTGTGACCTTAGTTCCCAATTTAAATTTTAGACCCTGCTTTGTCAAAACCCTTTGAAAGGTTTTTGCAACTTCCCCATCGATTCCGACACCTCCGATTGAATTCAGAAATTCTATTGCTGTAACTTCAGCTCCCAATCTGGACCAAACAGAACCCTAATAAAATTGAAATTATAGAATAAAAAAATTGTCACAATAAATGCTTTTTAACATAGAATAAAAGTCAAAGTTCAGATTGTCAACAAGTCGGTACCAATTCTAATCCTATGACTCCTGCTCCAATGACAACAAGTTTCTTTGGAACTTCTGAAAGTGATAAGGCTCCTGTAGAGCTGACCACTGATGCTTCATCAATCTCAATACCAGGGAAAGGGGTCACCTGGAAATAAAATAATTGCTATTGACAGATGTTTACTCTAGTGAAATCTGTTTGTTTTTCAGTTGTGAATTTGTTGCATACATATTTTTGTATCTCAATGAATTTTGCATTTGTGTCTGTCATTCAATATAAAATTCTTAGTAATATTTTTAGTCACTTATTATTAAATTTTATTTACCTCAGAACCTGTTGCAATTAAAATATTTTTGGTTTTTACAACTTGAGTAGAACCATCATTCTTCAATGCAGTCACCTCATTTGCTTTTGTAATTTTTCCATGACCTTGAATATGTGTCACCTATACAATATAAATTTATTTACCAAAATGTTAACATTACATTTATCAGAAACAATACTACTCAAGACATAATACTGTATTCAGTTGCAGTTCTGACAGTAGTGTTCCAAGTGCAGAAATTAATGTCTGACAATTAAAAAAATATTCACCTTATTATTTTTAAATAGCATTTTAATTCCTCCAGTCAGAGATTTTACTGCTTCTGTTTTTGTACCCATTAAGGCTTTAAGATCCAAAGATACATTACCATCTGCAAAAAAAAAATTAAAAAATTACCTGTGATGGGCATCAATAATGAGCAACAATTTCAAGAATGAAGGAAGTATGGAGACAAATAAAATAACAAAATTTCAAGAATAAAAATAGGATAAGAAAATAAAGATGGTAGCTAATTAACCTAATTCAAACTATAAGAAAATATTTACTTACGAATAACTCCTCTTTTAGTCAGTTCTCCTGAATGTGCCATGTGATAGTAATGAGAATTATTCAGTAGTGCTTTTGAAGGAATACAACCAACATTTAGACAGGTACCTCCCAAGGTATCATTTTTTTCTATACATACAGTCTGAAAGAGAGGATTGCATGTAACTAATTCATGTATCATTACATATAAAATTGGTCTACCATTGTCTACATTCAATGCCTTACTTTCATTCCAAGTTGAGCAGCCTTAATTGCAGCCACATAACCCCCTGGTCCGGAGCCTATTACAACTAAATCGGCCTCTTCCTCACTTGAGTAGAGTCTTTTACCCAATGCCCACAACTGGGGATTGTTTGATTGTAGAATTTTCGGCTGTAACATAATCGACACATTCATAATCCAAAAACTCGAAAAGCAAACCCATCGGTTGGCCACCTATTTACTTAAAATCGATTATTTTTCGGTTAAATCGCAAGGGTAAGTATTACCATTTGGTGTCATCAAGGGACATTCCAGCTTTTCCCCAGATTTTCTACAAAAACTCATTCCCGGAGGCTGGAGATCGTATACACGCGTGTAAAATTATGTGTTTATTTATAAATCATAATAGTTACCCTTAAAATCGGCCAGACACTATTTAAAACTTTGGACTGCATTTTCGTTTCTTGTTGTTTTTTCTCCTCTCTGATACCGCAACGGTGTCTGCTCGCAAAGGAAAGTTTCCTTTGAACGGATTTCGCTGGTGTCTACGCGCCCATCGTGTCCCTCGCCAATTGCGTCCAATTTTAAATTAGTTGTTGAATTCTTTGTTTGTTTTTCCATATCAAATTAATAAAATTAAATAAAATGATAAAAATGCGGGTTTGATGGCGGGTGACAAAATTATGACTGACTCAAACTTCTCAAAGAGAAGTTGTAAAAATCCGACTACTTGCCTTATTCCGCTATTTTCAAAACTTTTAGACCAAGTGAAGTAATATTCACTAATCTTATCTAGGAATGTTACATATTACTTGAAAACCATTATTATTAGCCGTAAATAGTATAGCATTATCAAGGAGTAAAGGGTTATTAATTAAGTAGAAGGCTACACAATTAAATTGAAATCAGTTTCTGAGTGAACTTCTCTATTTAGTAATAAAAAACTTTGTCGAAGTAATCGAAAGTGTTAATTTGACGTGACATGTCACAAATAATTTTTACGCCGTAATTAGTGAAATATAAAAATCTATAATTACATAACTGGTGTTTTAAATAATATAAGTGTAATTTTTTACTAAATGTTAGTAAAATTCCTTATGTGGAAGACAAAATTGTACATATTGTGAAGTCATTGGTGTTATTCATAAATGTTAGTGAAACTACCTACAAACTGCTTCATTTTATTAAATAATTGGAAGCTTTTAGTAAATACAATTTATCATTACTGAAGAATATAAAATGACTAATGAGTTTATTTTCAACTAAATGAGCTGGCTGACCCATATTGTTGAAGGATATTTAACAATCATTTTGATTGTAGCATTGGATACATTTGTGAACTAATATTTATCTTTATAAGATCTCTAACATTTAATTCATTTTTCTTTTAAGTACTCCGGAAGTTTATCAGCAGCACACCTGAAACCCAAATTACTGGCAGAACTGTCTGGTGTGTTTTGACTCCTTGCAGCACATCTATACCTATAGCAGTAACTTTTGTGACACAGGAAAGAACCTCCTTTCTTGACCTTGTCTGTCCCACTGGGTGGACCGGTCTGCAATAGAAAATAATTTGCATAGGATGTGTGTTACATTGGTATAATGGTTCACTTATTCAATTACATTATGTCCTTACTGGATTTTCGACTGGTTCTGTACTATGTTTTGTTTCCCAAAAATCTGATGTCCACTCCCAGACATTACCAATCATATTCTTCAAACCGAATTCTGTTTCTTCAAATGCAGTCACAGGAGCAGTTCCAACATAACCATCTAATCCTTCATCATGGCCAGGAAACACCCCCTGCCAGATATTGGCCCTGTACAACAAATTTGTTAAAATTATTTCTTGAATGAATGAAAACTATACAACATTCTTCCTTTCACTTTATTGTTTTGTCAGCTGATACTAACCTGTGCTCACCCTTTGGATGGAAATTATTACCCCATGGAAAGAGTCTGTCTTTTTTGCCTGACCTACAAGCATATTCCCATTCTGCTTCACTGGGCAATCTTTTCTGTGCCCAATCACAATAAGCCTTTGCATCATTCCATGATACATGGATAACAGGATGATCCATTTTTTCTATAAGAAAAAAATGTATAAATATTTGTGACACTTCAAATGCTTCATTGTTTAATTTTTTACAATGAAAGAAGAGCTGTAAAAAATATTGCCTAAAGTTACACACCCTTTTTTGTTTTTCTATTTAATGCATGCAAATTCTTTCACAATAAATTCCTTCAAAACAATTTTGAAAACATGTTTCATTGTAGTTCTCATCAGAATAGTTCAACTATGTATTTGGGAATTTATTAAAATTACCTGTTATTGTAGAATCAGGACCTTCTGGATGCCTCCAATCTGCCCCTTTAACAGGTAACCACCATGGAGCCCTAGCTACTGCTTGTGTCACTGTGTCTTTCACTGCATCACTCAACAAATTTTCAAATACAAAAGAATCCCCAAACCCTTCCACCTCAGTTTTGTACCCTGTATCCTTCACAAAAATTTCAAATTCTCCATTGGACACCTCATGCTTGTCCAAATAGAAAGGTTTGATTGAAACTGTCCTTTTTGGACCTTCTCCATCAGCAGCAAAGATCGGTTTATCGGTACCCATTTCAAATTTACCACCCTTCAAATAAACCATTTGATTGGTCCTTGGTAACGACGAAACAGCATCATCGCTGGATGTGTTGTCACCGTTACTTTCGGCCGAATATTTCGCACTAGGGTTGGGTTCGACGTTTTCTTCACTTTCTTCAACTGTCAATTCCCAGACATTTGGATCGTTCGAACCGTACCGTCTGATTGTTTTCTCGCTCCGAGCTGCACGTTTGCAGCCACAGTCGGACTCTTCCTTCCCCAAACTCAACTCCAGAACGACGAAAACGAACAAAGAAAGGAACGTTGTATTCATCTTGTCCGTCAAATTAATTGCGAAGTATCACACAAAGTGACAGGAGTCCGATTACTTTTAAAATGGAAATAACTCAACATCAAATACCTGACGTTGGTACACTTCAAGTTCCTTTGCATTACACGGCCCGAGAAAGAGAACCGTCACTGAAATAAATCCCTCACTTACGTGACAACATAATTAAACCACAAAAACCACACACTGTTTGTGTGATAATATTTGTTTCCCGTTGGTCAGTCACGTGTGCCACTTGCCTTCATTCTCATCTCGTCAGGTCGAAATTTCGTTAAAGCGGTGACTGAGCTTATGGCCACCGGCGCACGTTTTACTGCACTTGTTGTTGTTATTGTAAAATCATGTGAATTATTTTTAAATTTGTTTTGATTTATATATTGTAATATATAAAACAGTAATAGAAACATTATTAAAATGAGTCAGACGCTGCAAAGGGCTTCTTGTGGGCTCGATTTGTGTTGCGTACCAGAAATTAGAAGCGCGCTAAAATCGGCCTCGGACAATAGGTAGCAAAAAACTTTGAAAATGAAAATTGTATTTTATTAAAGACGGTCTGGTGCGAAGATTTGAACATTCTGTACAGAATTTGAAGTGATGTTAAAGTTCTGGAATTAGTTGTTGAGAAATTTGAAGTGTGGAGCATTTTATTTATATGTTTACATCGTTTCAGGTACGAATTTGTGTGTCTTCCTTTGGTTCATTCGAGATTCAAAAGAGAGTTTTCCGCTGAATGGAAGAATCGTCTTGGACCCTTTACTCGTCCCGACTTAACTCTTCCCAGTCAAGGTATCAATCCTATCATCCTTGAACCCTTCATTCATGGTATGAATAACAGTTTAAGTTTATTAAATTCTTCCAGATTGGAATTCATTTGTTGTTGCCAAAATTTCACCATATGTAAATGTGGATTCACCCAATGATGTTGTTCGTAGACAATCAGAACTGGCACTGGAACAAGAACTGGGGTATGCCTATCATCTAGGAGTACCTGCTATTCTCATCTCCTTGAGAGGGATGAACTCATCTAATCTTGCCAGAATTCTGTACAGCACAGTTTTGGGTGTCACTCAGTATCAGGTTTGGATCCATGTGCCAATGATTAGTCCAAAGCAAAATGCTTCACAGTGGAGGTCAGACTGTATAGAAACAACAGAAAATAAAACTAGTACCTGGCAATGGTAATTGATGCTTTCATTCAGTTGTTCAGAGCAAAATGTTTTCTAAGGCATTCACAAAAATTTGTAAATATTACAGGTGGAATGAATTTAGAGCACTGCTGAGTTTTGAAAAAAAAGTTGGAGTTGTTTTAGAGGTGTCAGATGACCTTCCGTCACAACAAGAATGTGCCAGATGGCTTGGTGAACCCATTAAATGTTTACTAATTTCAACCTCAACCTTTTTAACAAATAAGAAAGGTTATCCTGTTTTATCAAGATCTCACCAGGCATTTATCAGATCAGTTGTTCCACTGGGTGTACAATTAATTATTAAGGGTCACACCAGGCATGAAAATTTGGGTCATTATCAGAAGTATTTGGATCATGTGTGGCAGGTAATTCAGGCAATATTATCTGATACATACCTGTATTAATGTGCTTCCTACTAAATAATATGTCAATTCTGCCTCAGGAAGTTATGTGTCAAAGGGATCCAGCAAATGATTTTTTTAGGGGGTATGAAGATTGCCTGCAATGTCCACTTCAACCACTCATGGATAACTTAGAATCTCATACCTATGAAGTATTTGAGAAGGATCCTGTAAAGTATAATGAATACATGAAGGCCATATATTATGCACTGATTGACAACATCAAACCTGAAGAGAAGGATACCAAAATATTGTTAGTATAAATTTTTATAAGATGTATAAAATTTGTAATCTGTTATACATCCTTATAATCTTGGTATAAAAAAAAATTAAACTCAGAAATAAACATATTTTTATCATTTTCAGAACTGTGATGGTCGTTGGAGCTGGTCGTGGTCCACTAGTCACTGCTTCTCTGAATGCAGCATACAGGGCCGACAGAAAAATTAAGGTTTACGCAATTGAAAAAAATCCACATGCTGTTGTGACGTCAGTTTGAAATACTTTAATAAAATGAAACTATTTTTTTTTTAATACTGACATTAATAAAAAAATTTTTTTTAGTCTCCTGGCACACAAAGAAGAAATATGGAAGGATTTAGTAACTGTAGTCGCGACTGACATGAGAAATTTTAATCCTCCAGAGAAGGCAGACATTTTAGTGTCGGAATTACTAGGTTCATTTGGGGACAATGAATTATCGCCGGAATGTTTGGATGGAGCACAAAAATTTCTCAAAGGTAGAGCAATATCAAAATTAAGTTTTACACACTCTTGCGGTTTCATTCAGGCATTTTAGACAAATTTATTTTTGCAGATGGAGGAATTTCAATTCCACAAAGTTACACGTCGTATGTATGTCCGGTACAAACATCTAAGTTGTACAATGAAGTTAGGTTAATCAAATTGAAGGATACTCATCCTCTTGCCCAATTCGAAACGCCCTACGTAGTCTTACAAAAGAACAAATACATAATAGCTCCGAACCAGCCTCTGTTTACTTTTCATCACCCCAATAAAGGTGAGATAGAAATACTTGCTACAAAGCAGGTTTTTCTTTTATTGCTGTGCTTCATTAATATTACAACGAACTATCTTCCCGTTACAGATGATCCGATTGACAATACCAGATATAAGATATTAACTTTTGATGTCGAGCAAGACTGCGTGTTACATGGTTTCTCAGGTTACTTTGATACCGTCCTGTACAAGGATATTAGACTCAGCATAGTACCTGAAACCCACTCTCAGGGAATGTTCAGTTGGTTTCCAATTTTCTTTCCTATATCAGTGAGTGTCGTCGTAGAATAGTAGAATTTGTATTGTAGTAAGTTTTCAATAAATTAATGTGACATGAATTTTAGGAACCGGTGCAGTTGAAGGCTTCTGGAAAAATAGAATTACATTTCTGGAGAGCCGTGAGCAAAACCAACGTATGGTACGAGTGGACAATAACTAAACCGATACCTTTACATATTCATAACCCGAATGGAAGATCATATAAAATAGGACTTTGATAAATATTTAATGAAAAATTGCTTAAACTTTTCTTGCTTTATACTCTGAATCAGAGTCTCTTCATTAATTACTGCAGATTACCATTAATTGTAGTAAATCTTCTGTGAAAATTTTCTCAAAGTGTTTGTATGAGTTTACCGAAAACCAGACAATTTTCACTAAGTTAAAACAAATCAAATATTATTGCACCAATGCTAAAAAACTCGGTGTTTCGTTGGATTTTGTTGCAGTACCCTTTTTATATTCATACCGAACGTTTATTTGTCACTGACAATTTGAGGCCATTGATGGAAACCATTTAAAAATATAATATTAAAAATAATACATGGAGCTTTATTTGTAGTGCATTCCTTAGTATTGCTGTTGTAAGTTCTGTTTCTGAGTCCGTAATTACTGATTTTGAGTTAAGAAGTTTTTATCTAATATATAAAATTTTAATAATTTATTTTTGTTTTTTTAAAAAGGAAGCTGTGATAGGATGTAGTAATTACTACCAAGTCACATATATATATTAAATTAACGGCAATATAGTGGCACTGATAAGATTCATCCGTGTGTCAAAAAAATTATGTGCAATACAGCGGAGAAGGGCTTAGAATTTTGCTTCCCATAGAAAGTGATTATTCTTATATTGCGTTCTCAACTTAACAATTTGAATGTGATAAATATTGTGCATCTGTGGTTACTTCACCAATTAAGAGTAAGTAATTTTTGCAATTCTACATGCGATGATTGAAGGAACACCACGACGAAAAATACGATTGCAAATCCATTATGTTGTCGGCTTGAGCAAATTTGGCGGGTTAAAAAATTAAGCAATCGCAATGTGACCTTCAAGCGACTTTTAAGTTCTTATTTTTAAATAATAGTGGCATAAAATTGTGGACTTCTCACCCCGTTACTAATTTTATCAGAAAGGAAATAGTTTTTTGTGTATCAACCGACAGTCGGTTCTTCGACGCGTTTACCGATTTTGAATTTTAAAAATTTAACTTTGTTCCCAGTAAGCTTTGCAACGAGTTGAGAGATTTTTTAGTCAACATTTTACAATTATAATTTCGCTCAAAGAGCATTCGGTGCCTGTACCAACATTTTTGTACCATATGTATCTAAATATGTGTTTTTTATTGTTGTAAAGGTGATTTAACTTTAATATTTGTACATTGGAAAGAAATTGGAGTTTGTTGAGCAAGTAACCGTTAAGAAAATTTTATTCTTGGTTGGAATTTGACAATTATAAAACTTCCACTAATTTAATTGTTATTTTACATTACATTATTATTAAATGCGTTTTCGTTACTCTACTTTTGCATGTTATATACTGTTTAGCAGCATTGTTTATTTGAGGTTAACTGTTATGTTGATTACAAATCTGTATTCTTACTTATCTCCTATCGGAAATTTTTGAAAAGTCTCCGAGAAGTTGTATTAGTCGTATCTCTATGAGCCTACAAATATTTTATTTCAATCATTTATTTTTAATAGCATGGTGGAAGAGGAAGATTATTATTTTACTACACCGTCCGCAATTGGGCCAGTAGTTGGAAATTTGCCTAATCCAAGATGTGGAAATCAACACCAAGTCAAAGTTCTTGTCTTAAATGATAAACAACATCTTGAGTCAACTATTTTCTATTTACAAAAAGGTATGAGAAATTCTTATTCTTCAAAATTGTGTGATGAATTTTAAAATTAATAAAAGGAAAAATTTATAACAGGTTGGGAGATAAAGTTTCAAATTGGAACAACACTGTTTGGAAAGAAAATAAGCCTTTTTACAAATCATCCAACTGGGGCATCACCTGAGTTTAACTCAAAACAGTACCATCAATTAGAATGGAAAAGTAATGGCAATGCTCTTGATATTAGCACTCTGCATGTTTATTTGCCTCTTCTCAGAGCAGGCCCCTTTCATTACTATTATACAGAATGCAACAGGTTTCTGAAATTTTACTTTGTTCTTCACATACTTATTGCATGATTAAAGACAATAATCAATTGGTAAATTTTTAGCAATGAAAAATTAGGCTCTGGCTATTTTATAGTGGAACCTGTTTTGACATTCTCAAAAAATGATGTTCTCAGCCTTGATTCTGTCAAATGTCACACTGTTCTGGTCAAATGTCTGGGTTCTTTTGTGGATTGGGAGAGTCGATTAAGAGTCAGTAAGGAGAGTAATTACAATATGATTCATTTTACACCAATACAGGTATAGTATACCTTGCTTTTCTTTATTCATATAGTAGTACTTATTGTTTCACTTAAGTATAAAGCAGTAATATTTCTGTTTTGAATTTAGAACATGACAAAGTTTCTAAGTTCTAGTCTAAAGTAATTACCAAGAGATTGCACATTGAGATTTTAATTAATATATTATTATTTACCAGGAATTAGGAGGTTCTAATTCATCATACTGCCTGAAAGATCAGTTGAAATTAAATCCAGCATTCAGCAGTGAAAATTACACAGCAACTTTTAGAAGTATTCAAAAGCTAACCAAAAAAATGAGGGAGGAATGGAGGGTAAGAATGACCTTCAAACAATTAAAAAACAATGCTTATCTAATATCTAAAAGAATATCTGTGTCAAAACTCTTCCAGCTCCAGTCTAATGTAAAATTACCCATCCATTTGAGAAGTGTTAAAACTTGCAGTTTCCTTTTCCTGTCAATCAAGATTTCCTTGTTTGTAGAATACTAGGTATATCATTTTATAAATAATTTCCTTCCTTTTTTTGGATTATTTGTTAAACCATAAGTAAAATATTTGACTCTGGGATTTTAGGTTCTTTCAATAGGCGATGTAGTCCTCAATCACACAGCAAATGAAAGCCCTTGGCTGCAAACACATCCAGAGTGTTCCTATAACATGACAACAGCTTCTTATTTGATTCCTGCTGCAATTTTGGACGGACACCTTCACGTATTGACGAAGGAGGTTTCAAAAGGAAAACATGCCGATATTGGCATACCCCCAGAGGTTTTTACTGAAGACCATTTACAGGTGACTTTTTCATAAATGTTGAATAGCAAACATTGTGGTAGATGTTGTGGTTTGAAAAATCAAAACATTTGTCTTTCCCTGTACAAGAGCGTTAATGTTTTTCTATCGCTTGGTGTTTTTTTAAGTAACAATTTTTGATAGATAACTTCGGTTTTTTATTTTCAGGCTGTTAGAAATTATTTGGAGTTTAACCTGGCTCCCCGTTTGCGGCTGCACGAATTTTACATGACGGATTTAGAAAAACTTGGCGAAGAATTTATGCAAATGGCAAAGAATAATCCGCCCACAACTCAGCCGAAAAGCAAAAAAGAATTAATACTTTTAAAGAATGAAATTCGAGGCCGATACCAAGCTCGAATAGATTTAAAATTGGCTGTCGCGATATTCAATACTCACATGTAAAGTACATAGTTCCGTTGTTTTAACTAATTCATTTTAATTGTATGTGATAAATACTTTATCGTGTACCCAGGCAAAATGTCGTCGATGAAGACATCAGATTAAAGGAGTGCGTGAAAAATTTCAAAGAGAGGTTGCGAGAATTAAATGAGGAAGTGAAGAACGAAGTGGATCATCATATGGCCGCAGCCATTAATAGTTGCATTGCGAACATGAGATATTTCCGGCTTCAAGAAGATGGTCCCAAAGTTAAAGAGGTGTCAACAGAAAATCCATTGGTGCCGAGATATTTTACGGGAGTTTTTGAAGATTTTGATTCTGTGGAGAGAGAAGTGCTGGAGAACGGTCAATTCATCATGGCCCACAATGGTTGGGTGATGAATTCAGATTCTCTTAAAAGTTTTGCCGACCCAGACACCAATGTTTATCTAAGAAGAGAACTAATCGTTTGGGGTGACAATGTGAAACTCAGGTAAGTTACTACTTACTACTACAGGTACTTACTGGTTTTTGTCACATCTGAAACTCTTTGAGGTCGCTCGAAATAATCCCCACGAGCAACTTCTCTTTTTCCTGAATTGTTATAGCGTTGTAGGGGTAGCATGTTTTAATAAGGAAACTCATACTTGTACAATAGATTATTTTATTCTACCAAGTACTCTTATCAAAAACTAAGGACAAATATTTCACTTCTTTAAGGTATGGAGAATCGTATGGCGACTGTCCTTTTCTGTGGGACCTCATGCAAAACTATGTTGAACTAACAACGAAAATTTTCGATGGAATCAGACTCGACAATTGCCATTCTACTCCTTTACATGTGGCTGAAGTAGGTATTTTGCTATTAAAACATGACTACCTTTCGAAGATGTTTAATTTCATTCATGAATTTAAAATTTTTAGTACTTTCTGGACTGCGCCAGACGAATCAAGCCCGATTTATATGTAGCTGCAGAACTTTTTACTAACTCTGATTTGGTCGACAATATTTTCGCGAACCGATTGGGCATTACAGTAATGATAAGGGAAACGTTGAATGCTTACAACAGCCGTGAATTGGGAAGACTTATTCACAGGTGCCTTAGATATATCCAGTCCGAAAACCAATCACTGGGGTTTTTCTAATGTGCTAAACTTTCAGATTTGGCGGAGACCCCGTGGGCAGTTTTATCAAAAGACCCATAAATGCGCTCTCGCCAAGTATAGCCCGCGCTCTTTTTTATGATGTGACGCACGACAATCCCAGCTTCATATCAAAGAGAAGCGTTTTTGACACAATACCCACCTCTTCGTTGGTGACAATGGCTTGTTGCGCGGCTGGTAGTACTAGAGGTTTTGACGAATTGGTTCCGCATCACGTTAGTACATGCCGAAATATACAAATAAAAAATACAATTATTTAATGTGCATCACTAAGTTTGCATTGGTTTTTAGATACATGTCGTGTCAGAGAAAAGACTTTATCCATCGTGGACAGATGAAATTGACACTAACAATTCTGTCGTGGGCATTAATTCGGGAATAATTTCTTTTAAAAGAATTTTAAATAGAATACATGAAACACTCTGCGAAGAAGGTTTCAACGAGGTATGTTTCAATACATTTTTGCCCGGTGTGATCAAGAGCTAAATTAAAAATTCAATATTGTTTGCAGATTTTCGTTGATCAAATGAACGAGAGCATAATTTGTATTACTAGACATAACCCTGTGACATTTGAGAGTATAATTCTTGTTTCCCACACAGCATTCTCTCAACCCGACTGCAACACTTGCACCAAACCTGACGTAAGGAATTTGAGGGTAGAAGGAGAAGTCTTTACAATTATTTTGGAGACCAAACTTCAATGCAAGGATAAACTGTGAGATAAACACAAGTTGAATATTTTTCCTTCAGCATTGTCTCGAGAATTGAATCTATTTTTTTCAATTTCAGAAATCCGTTTTGTCCCCCAAAAAATTTTCAACAGGACAAAGCTTTCATCAATGGTCTAACGGAGTACGAAGTTGTAATGAAAGAGAATATTCAAGTTTGTGAATCTGATATGGTCAGAATGGTAACACCTCAAGTTCAGACCGTCTCTGAGTTGGAATTCCAGTGTTTTCCACCAGGCTCTATTATAATCCTTCGGTAATTACCTTTACGTTTCTCTTCGAGTTTTTCAAGAATTTAAAAGAGAATCATTTGTGCAGTGTCCGCCCTCACCAAAAAATTCAACCCGCTCTGGAGAACCTCCGGGATGTCACTGAAAGATTCCTCTGTGGTAAATTCTCAGAGGAATTGATAAATTCTGTTAAGCAGTTTAAACTAAGCGATTATAATCATGCTTTGTATCGCTGCCAAGAAGAGGCTTCGGAAGATGGAACAGGCACTTATGACGTACCCGGTTTCGGAAGACTTGTTTACTGCGGACTACAAGGTAGGAATTCTTTGACTGTTGTAATGATAAAAACATCTGTTTGTTTACATGAAACAAACTACATTGAAAGATAGTTTTACGAATTACGAACAGTTATCAACGTTGTTCAACGTTGTAAAAACTTGCATCAGGATCAATAGTATCAATTGTTTTAGGTTTCGAATCCGTTCTTCAGGAAGTGAGGACGAGAAATGATCTCGGACATCCTATTTGTGAAAACTTGCGACAGGGGCCTTGGATGCTGGGTAAGTTGCATGGACACTACTATTTCAACTCATCCTTTCAAAAAAAACATGAACTCTGAATTTTAATTTCAGATTATGTGACCGGTCAGCTAAAGACTTGTAAAAAAACGAGTCAATTAGGATTTGTTTTGGAAAAATTATTGGAGACCCTTCGCCTCATTCCTAAATACATCGTTCCTAAATATTTCGATGTTATCATTTCTACCGTTTGCCTTTTGCTGAAATCGAGCGTTGCATTCAAAATGACCGGGTACGAGAAACTACCATTACCAAATATTTTGTACCTGTATTTTTAAACGGTTTTTAGTGAATTAGAATTCGATTTTAGTTTTGTCCGTGAAGGCTCGTCTTTCATTCGTGACATGGCGTTAGGCACTGTTCAATGTGTAGGAGTAACAGAGTCGTCTCCATTACCTCCGTTCTCACCTGAAATGTCGGTAAATGATGAAGAAAATAGGAAGGTAACAATGTGTGCCGGACTTCCGCATTTCTCTACCGGCTACATGCGGTCTTGGGGAAGAGATACATTCATTTCTTTAAGAGGACTGCTCTTGTTAACTGGACGATACGAGGAAGCAAGGTGATGATTTTTCTCCATTCATATTTCATTTGTAAAATTTAACAACACCATAATTTCTACGGTTAATTTCAGGTACCATATTTTAGGGTATGCTGCTTGCCTTCGCCACGGTTTAATACCCAATCTCTTAAATAGAGGTGTGAATGCCAGGTACAATTGTAGGGATGCTGTGTGGTGGTGGCTCTACGCCATAACTTGCTACATTGATATCGTCCCTGAGGGTCATAAAATTCTTCAAGAAATTGTTTCTAGGATTTACGCAACTGACGATTCTCCACCTTTAGGGCCTGGACTTGTTGTGAGTTTGTGTTCTGCATATGTTGCTAAACTGTACTGACGAGTTTGCTAATTACTAACTTTCATATTTTCAGAACCAACCTCTTCACAGCATTATGCAAGAGGCCCTAAATGTACATTTTAAGGGAAAATCTTTTAGAGAACGACATGCTGGACTAGATATCGATGCCCACATGACGAGTGAAGGCTTCAACGTAAATATTGGAATTGATATGGAAACAGGTATCAATGAATTAACGAGAGTTTGGAATCCATCTTTAAAACTGTTAAAATATTTACATTATTTAGTCATTCTGTTCAGGTTTCGTTTATGGAGGAAATGAGTTCAACTGTGGTACCTGGATGGATAAAATGGGCTCTGACGTACCAACGGGAAACAATGGGAAACCAGCAACACCAAGAGATGGTTCGGCTGTAGAATTAGTTGCCCTTTGCAAGGCTGTCATCAACAAATTAAAAATTCTCAAAATGAAAGGAATTTATCCATACGGAGGAGTAACAAAAACGGATGAAAATGGTAATAAACTAGAACATTATTAATGTAATATCATCATTTTGTAAAATGATAAATCCTATTATTTCAAAGAATTTGGGTTTAGTTCATGTCAAAACAGTACGGGATAAAATGAGTTAATTTTTGTTATTTTTTGTAGGTAAAACAATTAGTTGGTCTTTCGAAGAATGGGAAAACAAAATCCGTAACAATTTTGAAAAGTTATTTTGGATACCTGAAAAACCTTCATCACTGGATTCTAACCCGGAGTTAATACACCGACGACAGATATACAAAGATTGCGTAGGAGCTTCTCAACCCTGGTCGGATTATCAACTAAGACCAAACTTTTTAATTGCACTTACCGTGGTTGGTATGATTTTATTAAACATAATATAACTTTTTTATTATTATTTATAAATTCGATTTATACAATCCGCATGAAATGGTTAATGTAAAATAAGCCAATTTTCTATTAGGCTCCGGATTTAGTCGAGTGCGAAAACGCTTTGAAGTCCATCAGTTTGGCCGAAGAGATTCTTCTTGGACCTTTGGGTATCAAAACATTGGATCCAGAAGACTGGAACTACAATGGAAATTACAACAATGACGACGATTCGGATAATGTGAAAACCGCTCGGGGATTCAACTATCATCAGGGACCGGTTGGTTTTTTTACAAATTAATGTAGTCAAATCATAACAGTGATTGTATAGTGCGAAGTGTGTGTCTTTCTGCCTGACATCATAGCAGTATGAGTTGTTTTATTTTGCTTGGCAGGAATGGTTATGGCCTGTGGGTTTTCTACTAAGAGCTAAACTGCATTTTGCAAAGATGAAAGGACACTACGAGTTGGACAGAGCTGTTCTTCAGACATGGTAGTTGAGAGAAATTTTACTGGTCTTATTTTGGTAGCGGTCGAATTTGAAGTAATTAATGGCCAGTTTTCTTGAGTTTCAGGTCTCATTTAGGAAACATTTATCAAGAAATTCAGAATTCATATTGGAAGGGGCTACCTGAATTGACCAATGAAAATGGAAAGTTCTGTAAAGATGGTTGCCGGGTTCAGGCCTGGAGCATGGCGTGTATTTTAGAAGTCGGTACTTTATAATTGGTAGAAATAAAATGCGTAATATTTATTACAGAAATATTTTAAAATACATTATTTTGTGTCATTACAGGTTCTGTACGACTTAACTCAGGTTTACACTCAATAAGAATCTCCAATATCCGCATCCTCTCTTCTGAGGAGAAATACGAACAATTGAATATCGGTTGAAGAAAAACTTGACTCACAGCATTAATAGCAAAGAGCAGGTTAAATATCCAATCTTCTGAATCAAAGAAGTGTATAGTAGTAGCAATAAAATACATTAATTTAAAAAGATAAACGGTCTTTCGTTTTATTCAAAATTGTATTTAATGATCCCTTGTCACACGTTAAATAATCAGCTTTAAAAAAATTCTTTTGCGTCCGTTCTCCTAGACAGAGAACCGAAAACAATTATACAGTCATTTGGGTTAATAACAAATAAATTTAAAAAAATTCTTGTCCGCTTAAATTCGGTTTCATTAGTGGTAATTTTTACTGTTTTATTTATTGTAAAATAGAAATAAAAGGCAAAATTTAAAAGGACAAAAGTTTTCTAAAAAATAAAATAAAAAAAAACAAAAATTGAATGTCTGCTATGGTATCACCATCCAAAAACATATTCCATTGCTTTGGCTACCAATCCTGTGTTTTTCTGTGGTGTATTCCCACTGCTGTATACCTTAAAAGTCAAATCAAAATAAAAATGAGTGTAAAAATAAATTTAATGATATATTATTGTAGCAGTTTTTGGTTGCTCAGAGTTTTGTAGAAATGTGTATGAATAATGTACTTACTTCTGTGTCTCCCACCCTGCTCTGTAAAGGCCTTGCATTTATATGTCTTGTTGGACTGGAAATTATACTTTCATAATTACTAGTATCAGTACAGGGAGTGCCACACTTGGATCCATTCAGATCTGGGTATAATCTACTCCTATTACAGGATGAGGGAGAAGTTGCTTGAAATGACATTGATGTGTTAATATCCCTATTTGCACTAGCCTCTGCCAGGACACCCTACAAAAGATTAAGTAATAATATTATATAAATAAATTGTTCAACAGCTTATCCAACATTGGCTTTTAATTTATGAGTAGTTTAATTGATAAATAAATTACCTGATCTTTACAAGGTACTACACCTATCATCACTGTACTTGCAAATACTTTTCCATTATTTGTTAAAGCTCTTCTTGCCTCAAGTTTGGAACTGTACTGTATATGCATCCAATTGCCCTTTGCTGGAGACCTGGTTGCTATTATATTTCCACAATGTGATAACTGAGATAAAATAAAGGAAGAAGCTGAGGGAGGGTAACCAAACACTGTCACCCAATTGTTTTCTGTGACATCTAATGATTTAATTGGTGAGGTCCTACTATCAGCATACTGTTTTGAGGCAAACCTTTAAAAACAATAATGGCATGTATTCCATATATAACACTACAAGAAAATACAGGAACTGTAAAAATGTTTACAATATGAGAATTTCAAACAGTGCTTGGTCTTGTCTTTCTTAAATCTTTCTTTCATATCACAGTTACGTGAACAAAAATGGATTAAAAAAACACTGATAAATGTGCATTATTGGAAATGAAACAAACAAACAAAAAGGATTTCAATTAATATATAAAAAAAACTTACGAGACATATTGTTGAACATTGTTAGACTGAGAATCATTCCCAAGAGGAGGAGAATTAATTGTGTCAAACAGACCCAAAATAGGTGGCCCATTGCTTTTTTCTGTAGTACTGTACTGCATTGATGAATTAAAAGATCCTGGACTATTAACAATCTGATAAAAAATAATAATAAGCATCAAATAATGCAGAAATTTCTTTAAAAAGATACATTTTACATTATTTAACTATTATTCTCTTACTTGTGATAAAAAATAATTGGTATTTGAATGATCATGCTTAGCATGATCCTTTGATGTACTATGTGATTCATTGAAAGGAACTCTTTTTGCTCTAGGACTTGTTGACCCTGAAATTGGAGTTTGAGGTTCCCCTAATAAAAAGGCAGGTAGATAGGGCGATCCTGTAGGCGTTGTTGCCGGACTCGACGGCGCCGAATTATTAGGTGTACCTATGTTCATTGGTTCCATGTCCTTTTCAAAAAAAAAGTATTACAATCCGGTGGTCATTGAGTGTATGCTAAACCTTTATGTAAGAGAAATACTGATAGTATTACATCTACTGAATGATTACAAGTTAACGGAAACTAATTGCTGGACCACATAAGTTAAGCGTAAAGACAGGTCATGTCAAATTTTTTGTGGCTGTCACTACCCGGAAATATTAGTTATCGTGGCTTTCACAACCGAAATATTATATTAACCTAACCTGTTGCATTTACGGCGGGTATTAACCAAAGGACGAGACGTAAAAGACAATTAATGATAAATTTCATGTATACCTACGAAATTACTAATAGAAATGAACGTACCTTATAATTATTTTAAAATAATTCGATAATTCAGAGTGACCAAAAAGTAATACCAAAATTTTAATTAAAGAAAACAAATTATGTGAACCTTTCCTTTGACGCCGTTTTATGTCGCCATTTTACAATCGATTGTCCTACCGCCAACTTGAATGAATTTCTAAAGACTCCTAGACCAAGGCTTCTTCAAATGAAAATACAAACAAAAATAAAATAGAAAATGAAAATGAATAATAGAAAATAGAAAATACAAACATCGACAACTCAAAGCAGCAAAATAAACTGAATAAATTTATTAAATCTATTAACTTAGTTAAATTTCCTGGTATTTGTCTCAAATAAAAAATATGTAAAGCAAAGTAAAAGCGCGCAAATAGTTGAAACAAAACACTACGTTCTGTCGACAAAAGTTGAAAATTCATACCGGGAGGGGTTCGATAAACTTCGGTTTGTTTTTGTTTGTTTCTTTCTTTCTTTGAAAATGTAACTGCTCGTCGGGACCAACTTATCAAATGGGGAAATTGGGGTGGAAAAATATTTTGAGTTCAAATTTTTAATCGGTCACTTAAACCGTCTGAACAAGGCAAAATTAAACGTATAATTTAACTTTTGTTGGTTTTAAATTTTAGTTAAAAAAAGCGGGAGGGGCGTTCTTCAAAATAGAAGATTTCAAAGGTAAAACAAACCGAAGAAATTAAACTCCACAGCCTTTTAAGAGGACCCAAAAATTTTCGTTCCCGATGAACTTTTTCAATTCCCGACCCAAGTTGGACTCGTCCTCGTGTAGTAAAGACCTACACTACACGGCGAGAGCGATGGATTCGGCAAAATCGAGGGGTAAAGTTGTGGAAGCTTACGATCCCAGCGCTAAGAAAGAAAAGAACTGTTTGATAAAGCCAATAACAAGACAGAATCTGCTCTATCATTATGTTCCATTATTAGGAACGGCCAGTTACACAGTTCTATCTATCAGCGTTCTGAATCCATCTCTTCGGTACAGGTGAGTGCCATCTTAGGAAAAAATCCCGACCTAATATGTACCATCGCAGGATTTAAATTTAAACACTTGGTGAAATATCTTATGTAATAGAAGGTGTCCATCAAGACACTTGCTGATCACTTTCAATGGATGTTTTTAACGTTTTCTCCCATATTATTAGTTACTGCGTCACACTGAATTTTTAACCGTGGGACTCTTCTATTTTTTTCATTGATCTTTACGTGAACTTTGAATTCTGTTAGATATCACGCAATCGTGTTTAATTTAAATTAAACGTTTTTTCATTATTTTTTGTTTATCAGTTACTTGCCGAAGCGAGATGTGACCAATATTCTCCTCGCCACCGCGCTCTTTGGCACTGGATGCTACCTGTACTCTCGACCTCACATCAAAGACACCAGTAAGAATGGTCGCTACGGGTTCTCTGCCCTCGGATCCGTCATGTTCAATTTCAGTTCTGTTTTACTCTGGGCGATTCTGAGAAGTGTTCTGCCAGAGAACGTTGCAATTTGCAGTGCAGCAGGTTTAGCCTCAAGTTATGTCTTAGTACAGGGAGCTACAAATTATATACAATTTGTAGATAACAAAAGTTCAATATAAGCCTGATAAGAGCCAGTTTCATTTCACCCATCTTGCAGATTTTTTAAAAACAATTTTGTTTTACTTTTTTGTTTGACTTAATTTTTATTTTTTACTTGTAATTCTTTTTTCAAACATCCTGTGGGCAACAGTCTGCCAGTTTTTCAAATGAGACACTTTTCATTGATTTGTCGCTGTGGTGATGAACAATATTTCACTCCATCTTGCTGGGAAACTTAACAAAGAGGTCTAGATAAACACTGCTGTAGTGTTCTAGGTAAAATGTTCACCACAAACATGATTCATCAATTAGTAATTGCAATGTTTATATGTAGTAATAACCTTATTTTCACTCAGCTAATTTAAATAAAGGCAGACAATTATTTATAAAAGTATTACAGCAGATAAATGTGAAATCTGAGAAAATTTTGTTTATGCCTGCAGCATAAGTAATTAAATGCTTATGAAATAATGGCAGTTATACATTAGTTACAAGTAGTCATTATAATATATAAAGCATTTTGTACAATATTTTTTTATGTGTTATTTTAATTTTTTTAGAAGCTGTTTTTATTTTATTTTTAGTAAAAATGAGAAATCATCAGTGCATTAACTCATCAATTGAGAGACTTCATTGTCACTGCAAAGAACATATTAACACATTATTTACCTAATTTAAATTTAATTGTTTATTTAATTACCCATTTCATTTCTTTCCCGAGTTAAAGTGTAAATACATCCTTACAAATGGTGGCACATAATTATTTCAACTTCACAATACTTAATTTACACGTATGCCTAAAATGAGATGTTTGTACAGTACAGAGTGAAGGACATTTTCAATTTTGAAATAACTTTTTTTATTCCAGAGGTTAGGTTTGACAAAATTTTGGAAGGGTAATGACAGTGCAATCTTCTCATTGTAGTGCTGCAGAGTAGTTTAAAATAATTGAAATTATTTACAAATTGCTTACAGTTATCTGCGACTTTCTCAGAATGAACAGAATTATTAAAATATTGTGCATGGAACTTGGTTGTGTCAACTGTGACCTAATGAATGGATACTGTTAGTATGAAAAATGACATAAAGTTAAGAAACTTAATTGTTTTCTTCTTGACTTTAGAAGAATCTAAGAATGCCCTTTTCAGTGTTTTGTGGTGGGTGACTTGGCCAGTGCATGTGCCTTTAGAATGAATCAAGGTATGATAATGAAAATTTGTGAAAGTGAGCTTCAGATCTATTGCTATTTGGTTCAATGACTCTGTTCTACAATATATAATTTTTAAATATAAAATTAGACTTTATGTAGGTCCTTCCTATACTTGTCTGGTAGGAGACATTAAAATGCCATGATTTTTACTGTTGAGGAATTATTTTTGGTTCTTCTTTCTCTTCTGTAAGCTTTTTATTAATTCCAATTTCAACTGCCCGTGGAATTTCGTTCAACTTTTCCTTTATTGTGGATGCATCCCTGTCACTTTCTGATTTGCCTGGTTTTAATGTTGTCTTTGGCATCGAATTTTTTTCTTCCAGGGTTTTCAACTTCTTTTCAATTTCTTTCAGTTTCATTTCATTTTCCTCGTTTTGCTTTAATAAACTTTTCATCTCTTCTCTCAATTTTTTCTCGTAATTCATACTCTCGTGTTTCATATTCTTGTTTCTACTTAAGTATTTTCGCAATTTTTTCTCCAAGTTCTTCTTTTCATTCTCTGCCTTCTTTCGTGCTCTCACCATTTTCTCAATATCCTTGTCGTTCTGGTTTATCATTCGATTTGTTTCACGCGACACCTTATTCATGCTGTCTTGCTCAGCGCTTTTCTCTAACCCTTGCAGCATTTCACCGTACTTTTTGTGAATGTTTTCTGAGAAACTCTTGTACAGTAACTGATTTACCTTTCCCTCGCATTCGAGAGTTCTGTAGAGTTGCACCTGTTTATCCAAGTTGCGTATTTGTTTCAGGTATTTTCTTGTCGCTCTGTCTTGCTTCTCTATTTCATCACCCATTGAATCCATTTTATTTTTTTTCAAGTGAATATTTGGAGTAGCTTCAACTTCTTTTAGCAGAGTATTGTATAATCGTTTTTGTTCGTTCAATAATCCCACTATGTCTTCTCTCACATATTTGTCGTATAAATTGTATTCCTCTTTTTCCAAAGATGAAGAGTTTTCGTCTGATTCCATAGATGTGTGTTTCCTTTTTCTCCATTTCGGATAGTTCCTGTCATTCTTCCTCATGCCACGCTTAATCCTTGTTTCAAGAGTTCTCAGGTTCGCCTTAAGCAAACCAATCCATAAATTACGATTTTTGCCTTCAACCTGACAAACTTCTGATCCGTTATAGGTTACAACGATATCTTTAGGTTTTTCCTGAAGGTTTCCTTCTGAAACCGACTCGAAATCAAACGAATTGACTTCAGAACTTTCAGACTTGGAATGATGCCTACGTCGTTTCCCTTGAACTTCCCCAAAGTACTAAAAACGAAAATGTTTCATTTACCAAACTGTACTACTACCACCACTACAATTAATCAAAGCGAAAATGTACCTCTTACCTGTAGTAGTAGGAAAATCGTAACAAAAAAAAATAACACACCGTCACGCACTTTCATTCTTGCCGTTATAAATTGATCCGATCACTGACTGAAGCGACAGTATCAGAACATTAAAAAAGTTCGAGTTCTCAGCTCCGTTCTTTATAAACGTTCCAATTATGTGAGAGATCATTTTATAAACCGCTCTCTGAATTTTCTGAATATTTTCATGTCGGTGTTACATGGTTTTTATTTAAAAGAAAAGGATAAATTACTTTTGTCCTTCGTTAAATTATTCAGATATTCCGATGGCACCATGCTCCTTTCAGTCTTGACACTTGCGAATTAGACAGAGGTAAATTAGAGGTGATACGAAATTAAGAGAATTAATATCTCGTGTCAGAGCACGCCAAACGGAGAATGGTCTAAACCACAATTTTCAGTGTAATGAAACTGGAGGACCATCAATGCCTACTGCAACATTACGTTTTTCTCTGAGTACTTTCTGATTCTTCTGGATTGTTTTGTTTTCTTGCACCCGTAAATATGTTACTGTTATACTGGCTTTTTATACAGTTTTGTATGCAATGCTCCCTGATACACTGTAATGCCGTGTACCTTCTTATTAGGAATTGGGGAATTAAAATATCAAAATTGCTTTTTCCTAATTTTTTGATCTCACTTAGCGTTCTTGATATTAGTGCGATAAAAGTTTTTCTTATTGTAATGGATACTTTTGTTTTTCGGAGTTATTGGGTACAAAACTGTAAAACGATTTACCTTTCATTGTGTCGTATTTTCTTTTGCTCCAAACCCTTGACATTCTCGGGTAATGAAACCATTTTAATTGATTTATTTATGTATCTGCGAATATAATTACGTAAAATCAATTTAAAATCCCAACCCTGGAAGTAAACATTTCCCTGAGCAACGTTGAGACGGAAGAGTAATTTTAACATGCATTACGTGCATTGAAATGACATACTTGAAATACAAATTATGTTACACATCACGATCTCTTTGTTTTGTTCTCATAGGTGACCTTTACCTGGCTCTTTACCAATAAGAATTATCCTTATGAATTTTCATGATGGAATTAAATTAAGGTGAACTATCACGAATGGTGTGCGTTTCTCACACAAAAATGACAGGACCTATCGGATGCTAATTAAATTAAGGGTCAGAACGTGTGGATGTATGTGTCGCTTAATCCAATGTCAACGATCACAGCAGATGACTAACAAGAAAGAAGGTAAATCGTAGAAACAGTTTTTCTATAAATGATCCGACCGCAAGAAAGTTGGATAAGAACCCGGAGGAAAGCCTTGTTTCTTTAATAATTCACTGGTGTTAGGGACGAACGAAATTATTGAAGAGTTATGTGCAACAACAAAACCCTTCTTTACGTGAGACAATATGAATTGTATAGCAAGGACCCACGACTAATGAAAATTTAAACTATTTCCAAACAATCCAACCATAAAACGTAGTACAGTGTAGTATTTTAAAAGTCTTTTAATTTCATTTTAAGCAAAAAACACTTGGCAAACACTTAGACGCGATTACAATTACATAAATGTAATGAAAATAAATAACTCAAAACAATTATAATCGAATCACAATTTTCATTATATCATAAAAATAATTAATTCAGTTTTTAAAATGTTAATAATTATTAAGCAGCGTAACAGAAGGTCTGGTAAATCCGGTGCTTTCATTCCTTTTGACCTTCCGTTCCTGAGGACATCAAGACATCGCCGCGACCCTACCAAAAAGGTCTACTTAACCTCAATTCTTGCTTTTAAGTGACAGCCAACATTTTTATAATTAAAATAATTAAAAATATATCTTTTTGCACGTATAAAATTAGTAATCTAAGTAAAAGTGTTAAGTTTCGTTTTAAAAATTTGAAACACAAAATAAGGCGACGCGACAACCGTTGACAAGAAAACATGCAACTGTCAAGTTCTTTTATAACTTTGGTGTATCAACACCTGATATTTCGGTGGCTCCTTAGGGGCTTATCCATAAGCACCTTACAAATGTCAACTGTATGGTGCAGTGATATTGTTTTGTGACCGGACACCACGTTGATGCCGTGTTCCAACACATTTATTTATTTAACAAATTCATAATGAGATCTTTGAATATTTAAAAAAAATACACAGCACAGGAGGAAGATAAGGCGTTCATTAATTCCTTCCAACGTAAGGTTTAGGTTTTACCAAACACTTATTCCGATTGTTAAAAAAAAGGCAACCATTAAAATATTACGCGATTGAAATGTACAACTATTAGTTTTTTGACAACTTATTCTTTTAATTTGTTTGTTGATAATAATTCAACATACTTCACTCTCGTGAAAATATTTAAAATAAACACTTAAATATTGACATTTGAATTATTAAAATTTTTACATAATTATTAGGTGCAAGCGCTTCATGATGTGAAAATACATTGCACTTAGTGCGACAGTCTGCAGTTGACTTTTTACAAAGAGGCTCACAATTCCAAAGCACAAGCGGTTTTAAGTATAAGGCACAGGTCTAAACTCGAAGAGTGAAAGAAGGGAATTCAACATCTCTAGAACGCATGTTGCAAGTTACATCATTAACACGTTTTTAAAAAGAAAGGATACAACAGTGACACTCAAAGAACCCGAACACGAGTATCTCTATAATGGAGAAAAGCGTTCAGGTTTTGATAAATAATTCCCTTTCCCTAATTGCTTTCGCATATCGGAATTCCAAAAATCCACGTCATCTACTTCAGTCTTACTCAATATTTATGTCCGATTAGCAAAATGGCTAAGTTAAATCGAGATCTTTACATTTTCGCGTAATTCATAGGGGTAAGTTCCTGGGCTCCGTAACTGTTGGTGGCAACTAATTTGCTCTCTCTCCATTTTCCCTCATCTTTGTTCAACCTGGAATCTTCACACAAACAAAGGAACAATGTGTCGATAACGGCCTGAAACATGAAAAAATTAGTTCAATAATGTTGCCATTAATATGAACTTAATGAAAAATATTAATTCAACTCACTTCGTAAAGAGAAATAATTGAATGGGCAATGAAAAATGAAAAGATTGCGGTCACGAGAACGGGAACGGCGTAAAAGTGAAGATCCTCCTCGTGTTTAAGGTAGACTATGGCTATTATTGTTGTAGCAAGAGTGACGATGCATTTCCCGAGAAATAAAATGAAATCTCCAGCTGAATTCAGCGTTGTGAATTTAACAACATTATTCATAATCGTGTTGAATGCCTGTTGGACCATAAAATGATTAGTATAATTGCTGTAAAAATACTCAGCAAGTAAGAAAATTTGCTTCTTACGATTTTAGCGGAGGTACAAAAGTTGTGGCCCTGCATGGCGATAACGGTGTAAGCATTGTGATTCATGAACCGAATGAAACACTCCACGAGATAGAAGCAACATGTGCAGCATTTTAGAATACATTTCGCCCAGTCAGCCTTGTCTCGAGCTTTTAATCTACATTAAACAGTAGGAATTTAATTAATTTTCCTTTCAATTGCTCTTTTCAGAAAATTATGGTCCAATGACACTTACTTGGCTTGTATGTACATGAGAATCAATCGGGGTAGTTTAAAAATTGTGATCAGCAAAGAACCCAGAGCAACCGACCCCATGTGGTAGCAGAGTAATCGACGAATCGACTGGAGTATGAACCAATCACCGTCGTTATCCTTCCTGCTCCTAGAAATGTTTTATTTTTACAAAATTTTAATTTCCATAAATTTCAAACCTTGAAAATCGAATGTGGAAATTGTTAAATAATATAATAGAAAAAATGGTAATACCTTCTAAAGTACCAAGAAGCAACAGCGCCGGACAGGACCATCTGCTGACTTGCCAAAATAAACTCAGAATTCCAAATAAGACCAATGAGATGTGCCCACCACATGTACTTCACCCAAGTACTATCTGTGTATTTGACTCTTGTGAAACCTAAGAGAAATAATTTTTACATTTTAGTAGGAGACATTTCATTTCAATGTGAAACTGATCATTAATATTTCCACTATTTTGTCTTACTTTTAAGTTGCAATTCATTCGGAGTATAATTGGTGGGGACTATAAACGGCGCAGAGGAGAAATTTACGTGTTGAGTTGGAACGGTAGTTTGAACTTGAAGATTTTCGTACGGTTTCATTTTGTCTTCACTTGTGTAATCTGAAAATACATTTTGCGTGATTGACATTTTTATTTTAAAGAAACATAAGGATATCAGAGAAACAGACAACTTTTTGTTGTCACACTCACTCGCGGTAGCCAGAAAAACTGCGATTGTTAGCCAGAAGGCAAAAAATGCAAACAGAATTAAGAATGTGATTATGGGTTGTAAAAACAAGGAAGGAATTTCTGACATGCATTTGGCTGCTTCTTTAAATAGATCAGAGATAAATCCAACATGCTTTCTCATAATGAACACAAGCAGCAACAAAATTATCTGAAAAGGAAAAAAGAGTAATAAACTTGGACTGTTTAACTTAAGTACTAAACTTAAGAAATGAAATTAAAATCTTACAGTAAGTACTGTAGCTATTATACTGAATGCTAGAAATGCTTGTTCATTGTGTACTGTCCTAATCAACCACATATTTATTGGTTTGGAGTCCAAGTCCCATTTGATAGTGGCATAAGTCCACCACAATACACCTGTACAAACTGTAAACAAAACATTTTAAATTCAAAATGGTTGTGAACAATTTTAAACATAAATTCTATTGTATAATTTTCTTACCCAAGGCAGCCAATGATATGACAATCATAAATATCCAGGCAACAATTGATGCAAAGAAGTGTACAAAAGAGATTGTAATCAATGAAAATACTGAAAGCAAAGATGAGTAAAATTATAGAAATACCATGAAACACATTGGTTTTGAAAATAATAATCAAACCTACAAATGGACTTACCAAAGGCTAATAATGAGAATACAAGGATATGTGGCCATGTAGCATATAAGTCAGATAGTACATGTTCAACTACATCCCAACTATTAATAGCCCCATATGTATTTGTGATAATTTGTTTTGCTATGTCATAGACATACTCTGGAACACACCTTCTTAACACTTTTATACTGCAAAAAAATTTTCTCTTAATATTTCACCCTTGATTGTTATATTCTAATTTTAAAGGTAGCTTGATTACCTTTTGTATACTGGGAACACAGGACATGGGCCCATGGCACTTGAAAATAGTTCTGGTTTTCCTTTCTGCACATCATCAAACTTAAAATCATATTGACAAAGACTTGAATTTGTTTCCAAATAAAACTTTTTTAAATCCTCCATATTGTTAATGTTTGTATTGGGACACTTAGGAACACATATTTTAAGTGACTTTTTTATATTCTTAATATCTAAATAAAACAAATAAGGCCTGCCTCTCATGTCAAGCCCAGAGTGCTCAAGAGCTCCAATTTTTTCATTCTGACTCCCACATACATTTCCAAAGTCATCGTAACCATGAGTAAGGCGTCTTGGGTGACCAAACACTAAGGCAAATGCGGCAATTAATATCTGAAATTGAAATGTTTAAAACTTTTAAACCAAAGATATGAATTGCAAGTATAGACAGGTGTAAAACAACCAATGAAATACACAAAAAATGCTAATGTTATCATGACTGAAGTCAAAAATCTTATCTCACTTATTTATCAATTTTCTTGATGGTTAACTATTTTCAATTCAAAGTCAAAAAAATGCCTTTAACCTTAGCTTAGTTTTACTTCACACTCAGAAATGGAGAGAAATGGTACTGATTTAAAATTATTTTAAGCTTTCTGCCTAAAAAGTTTGATTCTGTTGTACCCATGTTAGTTATGTAAATACCACTGCTTATTAAGACACATTTGAAAACCAATTTTTATGCACACAGATTTTTCTGTGGATTATGAGAGGAAACTACAAGAGGGCAATAAAGAGGAGTACCACCAGTTGGAGAAGAAGAATTTTCTAATGTAGTTTTTCTTATCAATGCTCAGTTATCAGAGGTACTTACCAGCAAAAACCAAAACAATATGAAAATGATGAGCATACAAACATCGGTACATCCACGGATTCTCGGCCTGTCATCCCCGGAAGGATCTTCTATTGTTTCATCCCCGCAGCAACCCATTTCTTATTACCACTCCTCAATTTTCTATCACAATAAAACGAATCTCTCGAATCTAAGAGCACCGCAAGTAAGAAAACAATAAATAAATACCCTTAATTAGCAAACTGTAACTGCAATCGATATTGCAGCGTACAAATAAAATCGAACCGACTCGCTCATATAAAGGAAGTAAAACAAAACTGTAAGAGCCGCCTTTTCTTTAAAAAATTAAAATGGCAAAATGTAAAAAATTATAAACAGACGCCATAGGAGTGCAAAAAATTTTTTTTAAATTTCAAGAGAAAATTCAATTTCAAACGTTGGTTGTTCTGAATCGCACCAAATGATCTGAAGAAACCGTTAAACGTTTAATTTTCGAATCAAAGAAAATTTCCATTTTTGGTTTTCCGCATTATTCATCCAAATTTAAATATTTCAGTATCAGTAATTCAACCGCAACTATCAACTCGCCACCCGTCAAACATTCCCATTTAAGTTTTCTCCGTCGATTTTTAATGTCAGAAGTTCAAGTAACCGAAATTGAATCAATGCCGGTGAATGGCGGTATCGTAATTCCATGCCGATATTTTGAAGTTCTTTCGAACTGCGATATTTCGTTTTGAAAGTACCGCAGGGCAAACGATAATTTCGCTATTAAGTCATTACCTTAATTGAAATTCACCGCGTACAAGAAAATAATTCTGCAATATCTAACTATTTATCGAGTGCACTGAGCTTTTGTAATTATGGTTGGTTCCATTAGATATTTTCTCATCGGGCATGTACCCATGCCTGATTCATTTCACATATTTTCAGTGAAAAGATTTGTGTTCCGAAGATGGTACACAACTATATGTAAAAACGCGGCGATTCTTCGAGACAGAAAAATGTTTGCTCTTAAAAACTATTAGGTGGTTATAAACTGTGTGCAGTAAAAACCACTAAAAAAAATAAATTAATGACAGCAATTCTTATTCAAATTATGGTATATAAAATAAATATCAACATAAAAAATAACAATTTCATTAAAACGTGGCAACTTTTTCTTTGGTACACATTTTCTGTTAGTCTTCTGAAACGATTAAAAGATGTGGAGAACTGAGATACAAAAAAGTTTTACCTGAACTGATTTTTGTCCTTTGTCCGCTGTGATTTTGAGTCTTGACTAAAATGTATTTTCATATTAATAAGGAAAATTTTAATACCTTAGAGCAGTACCCATCGATGTAAAAATAGGAACTGAAACATTCAAAGGGGATATGATAAGAGGATAAATTTTTCTTGTTGGACCTAACGGCAGGTAACGACTATTAGATACAATCGGTATCCTTCTGCCCACCATGTCGTACCGTAAGACTTGTCCACTCATGGTCACATGAACCAGGGGACTCAAACCATTTAGGAAGAGGGGCAAATCGTCTTAGCTGGTCATCTGAAATGCCCGAACAACATTATTAAATGTGGGAGTTTTTGGTGAGCGGCCGTGGGATAAACATATAGAATATTCTCTTGTGTTTTCCAGATGGTACTTTTGAGTTACCCTGCCAATTAATATGGCAAGTTCCCTGCTGACCTAACAAGTATTAATTTTATTTGTATTACTTTTAATAAATAAATATATAATTACACTTAGGTTGTCTATCATTTAAAATTTCTCCTTCATTAGTATCATTCTGTTAATGGTATACACATCTCCACAACAACATCACTTGACTTTTTTCTGACCTGTCAGGTAAAATTTTCTTTTCATTTCTATCAGTTTCATCAGGTACTGTTAAATTCTTCTCTGTTTGGGTTGTATTGATAGTTGACTCACTTTACATATATAGATATAACTGGTATTACTCTTTATATCACTGTTTATATATCATAATTTTCCCAATTAAGGAATTCTCTAGAATGACTGTTACATTACACTTTATGTAGGCCCTTTGAACCTGATTTATTGTGACATATTGCTTAATTCAAAGTTTGGTGATGCAAGAAAATTGTTTTTGTCATTTATTTAAGCCATCATTTGCCTAAAATATTGAATTACAGTGCTAGTTGGTCGGTCTGATGCAACAGTGGACTGATGGCAGATGCAACCATAGAAAAAGAAAAAGGCTAAACTTTTTAATTTTTTGCAGATGTAATTCATATTTTATCTTAAGCGTGACTTACTTTGTGGGACTACCTCATACCTGGCAGATTCTTCAGCTTTTCCATCTTGATAAGAAAATAGTATTTATAACGTCGATATAGAAGGATGATTAAAACTGAAATATTCCAGGATTCTAAGAAATTCCAGGAAATACTAGAATTGGAGAGACATTAAATAGAATAGATTGGTAGTAACCGATAAAACCAATGTTACTTTTTGGCATAAAAAAAGAACAAAGTACTTTTAGGACATTCCCAACTGACCGTGTACTAATCTAGAGGTAGATATCAATGCAAAAAGTTATCATTGTATGTCGAGTCATTATCAATCACGTAATCTTCTGGAGAAGTGGCATAAACGTCTCCACTAAGACTTTTAAAAGGGAACCGACACATCGAGCACTTAAAGTTGAAAATTTTTAGCAGTGTTAGAACTACGACCCAAAACAGCGAAGACATTCTAATCCCACGATATTCGTTATTTTACCCGTCCGTAAGTACGGAACTATTCCCTTACGACCCTAACATGTGCCAGATTTCGATTATGAGACTTCCCATTCATTTATTAAACAATTCAAAAAGTATGCTACGCCTCAATGATTTAAAACTTATTGAAAGTGAAACGCAAAGAAATTCTCCAAGTGTCGGAAAAACTTCCGTTGAACTTCTGAACAGGTTTGTGTCGCGAAGCAGACGACGTATTTTATATTTATAAAAATGATTTGTTAGAGGCCGGGTAAAAGATCGTTGTATATTACCAAATTACTCTTTACATTCTGGGGTAAAGCCGTCGGATCGGTACGGGGAAAGTCGCAAAACACAGGAGGAAGTAAAAATGGACGGGAACGACGGAGAAAACAATAGTCCGAACGACGAGGAGTTTATTTCTCAGGTGTTGGACGAAACAGAAAGAACGGCATGGATTAATGACGATGATAACGACCTTACACCTTTTTTCCACAAAGTTGATTCTGATCAGGTTATATATCAGAAGAAGAAAAAGTGTAAAATGCTTGGCAAATACGTGATGGGAGATCTTTTAGGGGAGGGAAGCTACGGGAAAGTGAAAGAAGTGTTGGACTCGGAAACACTTTGTAGAAGAGCTGTGAAAATATTAAAAAAGAAGCGACTGAGAAAGATAATGAATGGAGAACAAAATGTTCAAAGGTAAAGTCATCTATGACATTAAACGAGAAATTGACTTATGTTTAATATTAGGTCAGGTGACAAATTTCTCATTAATTGCTGCCAAGAACTAGAATACCAAAAATCAGTTCTAATAACCTTTGAAGTTCCCCACTTGAATATGACAAAATCAAGGGTGCACAAAAAGAATGTTTGACTTTTCCTTAAAACACATCAAGTATTTTAATATGATCATATTCACTTTTAGGGAAATTCAATTACAAAAGGGGTTGGACAATAAACATGTAATAAAACTTTTAGAAGTTTTGTATAATGATGAAAAGCAGAAAATGTATATAATCATGGAGCACTGTGTTGGAGGTCTGCAAGCCTTGCTAGAAAGCACTGCTTCTAAAAAATTACCAATGTGGCAGGCACACAATTATTTTTGTCAGCTGATTGATGGCCTTGTTTACTTACACAGTAAAGGTATTGTGCACAAGGACATCAAGCCTGGGAATTTATTGCTTTCCCTTGATGGTACTTTGAAAATATCAGATTTTGGAGTTGCAGAGGTGAGTTGAAAAAGTTTCTGTAATTATTTAAAGATTATAATAATTAGAAATTAATTTGTAAACTATGCAAGGTTTCTTTTGAAAGGATTCACAATTTCGATTAATTTTTAAGTGCCTACATTTAAAGTACATTTAAGCACTTCACATATATGTATGACTTTCAGGCCCTAGACATCTTTGCTGAAGATGATACTTGTTATACAGGACAAGGAACTCCATCATTTCAACCACCAGAAATAGCAAATGGAGCATTTAAATTTTCAGGTTTCAAAGTTGATATATGGAGTAGCGGAGTAACTTTGTATGTGTAAATTACTGTTACAACACAATACTGTTACAGGCAAGATATTTCATTGTAAAACTTTTGTAGGTACAATATCACCACTGGAAAGTATCCATTTGAAGGAGACAATATATATAAACTATTTGAAAATATTGGAAAAGGGGATTTTACAATTCCAGAAGAATTAGAAGGAAGTATTTGCTCATTACTTAAGGGAATGTTGCACAAAGACCCTGACTTGAGATTCAACTTACAACAAGTAAAAAATCACAGGTTGGCTTAGAATTTTGTTTCACTTTAAACATTCATTTTGACGCAATGCTGGAAAATCTTGACTTGAATTAATTATTCATTGATATAAATTTGTGTGCAAATGATCATTCTCAGTTGCTAAGAATCCATAAAAATTAAGAGCATCCTGCCTCAAACAATAACTTCCTGTCACAAAGTGCAGAAAAAGTGAAACCTGAATTTATGTTGTAATTAGCTTGACAATTATTTTCTGTTTTAAATGATTTTGTAATATATAAGCCATTTGTGATTGGAATAAATTTCTGTTTCAGTTGGGTGATGGGAAAGCCAGCTTGTAGTGTAGAATTTATTCCAATTCCCCCATCAAGGGGAGATGAAAGACATTCAATGACAACACTTCAGTACCTGATGGATTTACATTATTGTGATGAGGAAGGGAATAATAATTCAGAGCGAAATTCTACATTAGGTAATTTTTCCGTTTAATACAATGCGACTAGTTCAATGGGATTTTTTGATGGTATTTGACCGTGCGACACAAACAATTCAGTTCTTCTCATTATCCCTTTCAGAGACTGAATGTTACCCGGGAGACATGCATTTGTCTCGAAATAGTTCGATCACCGAAGAGAAAAAACAAAAAGCTCGGTGGAGACCGATGCCGTGCGTCAACGTGAGCAAATTAACATCCTGCAAACAGTCATGACTGATGCGAAGGTTACTTAGTCAACAAACTCTCTCAGTTGATCTCAAATTTCGACAGTATTTTGCGGTACTAAAACATCTCGGAAACTTCTCTTGTATATAAGAGCTATGCAGAAGTTGATGGTGTTCATTCAAATGACAAGAGGCTGCGGTCTTAACCCCAATGGGACGAAACGCAGTTAGAATGACGGAAATTGAAAGGAAACATTCTTGTTTCTGTTAACAAGTGCATATATAAAAGCCAATATATTAAAAAAATACAGTAAATGTTAAGGTGTTTGATTTCACATTGTCGATGTATCCTCCGTCCGCGCACATCTTGAATTTGTTACCGGTTATCATCCTTCCAGTATTCTACCATGTTTTGGAGTATTTGTCCCCGATCTCCAGGAATCGATCCGTGTGCTATTATTTCAGTGAATGTCACAGCACGTAGTACATGTTGTTAGTAATAAGAGAATGCTGATGAAACGCTGTATTTCAATAAACTTCAGAATTTCAAAAAATTATAACAATTTAAATGTACACATTTTTGCTTTATTAATTTACTAACTTATAACCTACCATGTTCATGGGCCTTTTTTAATGAAATGTCTTTTGATGTAAATAAGTTGAGCTTTGCTTTCCAGCGAGGCCAATTCTTGCACAGTAGGCGCCATTTGAGCGACATGGTCTTTGTAATTACTTCCAGTTTGCGTTCTTTTCTGACCGTAGACTACTTTCCCATCGAATTCATTTACGGGAACCTTAAGATCGGGTTCGATCTGTTGAATCGTGACGTTAAGGTGATCCTCAATTTCGGCTAGATACCTGGGCTCGTTGTACCACATACAACAACCTCGGGAGTCGATTAAATTCGTATTGAAACAATTCTGACCCCTAGACGAACACCACTGGCCGTGGTACCAAACCTTCTCGGGTACAGAACTGACCAGAGAGATGGCCAGACCCATTCTTTCGGCTCTACCCACACGACCTATTCTGTGAACGTAATTGCTCTTCTCATCTGGAAGGGTCACATTGATCATGAAAGGCAGACCAGTCACATCGAGACCCCTCGCTGCCACGTCCGTACAAATCAAGAATTTCACTTCATTCGTCTTGAATCTTTCAAGGTTTGCTTTTCTCTCGTTTGGTTTCCTGTCTCCATGTAGGCACACACATGAGTACGGGTTTCGTGAGTTTCTTGGGCCACCGCCCAATTGATTGAAGTACCTCTCCAGATTATCACAATCCAATTTTGTTCTGCAGAATATAATTGCCCTGTCCATTTTATGCTCATTGATGGCTCTCACACAGTATTCTCCCTTCAGCATCTTAACAGCTTCTGACAAGGTTTCTGGTGTGTTTTTTCCTGGCCTCACGTTGTCCTGCGCATGAACTGAATCAGTCTGAATGTGTGATCTAAGATTCTCCCAAGACCTGTCTTTTTGTGGATCGACCATGACAACAACATGATGAACTGTCTCTGGTACTGAATCCTCACCTTTCAGATCAACCCATGTTGGGAAATGCATTAGTCTCTCTGCCATTTTTTTAACTTCAAAGTCATGGAGTGTGGCTGAACATACTATCATCTGGAGACGATGACCATCTGAGGTTATTTTTGGTATTTGCTTATGAACTCTGTCAATTAACTGACTGTACCCTTGCTTCAACAATCCATCTGCCTCATCCAGAACAAAAAATCTGCACTGGGTTAGTGACAAGTGACCTGTTGAAATTAATTCCTCTAAACGTCCAGGTGTTCCACAAACAATATCTGTACCAGCATTTAATGTTGAAATTTGGTCCTTGACTGACACACCACCAATAACAAGAAGGTTGGACACAGTGGAGGGCAGGTGTGCTTTGAATTTGTTCAATTGATTATAAGTTTGTTCTGCCAGTTCTCTTGAAGGTTCTATTATTATCGCCTGAGGAGCATTGTTTACCTTCTTCGTCACAGCCTGAGGACCGGAACTACTATTTGGATTGGGTGATGTGCAGTTTTCTGATGCTTTTGCCACTTCTGTGTACCCATTCTGTGGATATTTGAATGGCTCTGCTCCAAAATTAAAAGACATTTCAGCATTTTTCAGTACAACAGCAGGAAAAAACACAGCATCCTTCATGTTTGATTGAATTTTGAAGGCCAACCCAAAATCCTGTCCATTTTTGGAGAATTTAATTTCCATGTCGTCGAGATTGAGGAAACATCCGATGACATCCAACATCCCGAATGGTTCGCCATAACTGTCAAACTGTTTGCAATTTGATTTCTTGCCTGTACCACCGAATCCAAAACCATACTTGTCCGTACCTAAGTCTAAGGAGGCCTGTGCGGTCGACCACCCAACCCGACATAATCCCTCGTCTGTCACTGTAGCTTCGAAATAATATTTCCCTTTTCCTTTCACGCCTTTTGTTGCGCGACAACCGTGCCACTCCTTTGCTTCTCTGGACTGACATCGAAGACCATCTGGAGTCACAGCCATTGCTGAACCTCTGTCGAAAAAGCTGAGGGTCCATTTGCTAGAAGTTTGTGGTGTACTTGCTACCTTTGAAGTTTTACCCTGCGCTATGTTTTGTAGGGTCTCATGCACTATCTGCAGAATGGGAATACAAAAAGCTCCGGTCTTTCCACTGCCGGTCTCGGCTGCCATTAAAACATCTCCTCCACCGAGTATCAAAGGAATAGCTTCCGCCTGAACATCCGTAGGTAACGACCACTCCATACTATCAATTGCCTTTGCAATTTCGGGCATTATGCCCATCTCTTCGAAAGCAGCCATATTCTAATTTTACTGGATCGCAGCTCACTAACACAACCAACATTGGTAGACTTAAGATTTACGTGCCAGTAGATTTGACGTGGAAGGAGTCATTACAGATAGTTACAAGTACACGAAGAAGTCTGCGCCAATATTTAAAAACTTTTATTACTGCACTACCGCATAACTTATTCTGACGAATGGAAATCATTAGATTACCCGAGGTAAGATTTGTAATAATTTTTTCAAATATCACACATAATATCATTTCGCGTAATCTTGCAATTCATGTTTTAACAGATAATTAAATAAATAAAGGAAAGTGCAAAAAAAAGACAGTGAAATTCGTATTTCTAGTTTTTAATTAGTTTTGTCTGTGTAAGCCATGTTTATGCAACATTATTAAAAAACTAATCAACAAAAAAATTGATTTAATAATCATCTCCGCGACTTACAACTTCTTTGCAAGTTGGACGAAGCATTATGGTGTGCTCGTATTGAGCGGTATAACTTCCTTTAATGTCACAGAGAGGTGGATAAGGATCAACAATGCCTGAAATTGTAAATAAAGCATTACACAGAACGTTGACTATTTGAAATACAGTGGCGATAATAATAGTGGCGGATAGAATAATAATAAAATAGGAAAACTTACCCTTGTCACACAAATGTTTTAAGGCCATCTGATATTTGGTCAAACCTAGTCGATCTAACCAACGTTTGCAAAAAGCGAGAGTGCCAAAATTCTTGTTGATAGAATTCAATAGAGCCTTTGATGTGTTCAACCTAGAAATTAATATTTTCAATTATACACAATGACTTATAATGGAAATTTTTTGGTGCAACATATAGTGTAAATGGCTGCAGGGTTTTACCTGAGAGGCACATGGGCCTGGTCAAAATTCTTCATATAGTGAGAGACATCCATATCATCACAAACTTGCCCTCTTCCTGTTGAGCCAAAAGTTTCAATAGCATAAAATTCATTTTCTTCCATTGTAATGGCCTCTCCACCTTTTACAATAGGAACAGTTTTTCCAGCATGAATTCCTGTTAATTGAAAGGGAGAATTTGTTTGTTACACATTCTTTTGTAATGAAAAGAAAAGCAAAAGAATTTGTTTTTGAGAAGTTAATTTAAATAATAATGTTAATATAAAACCAGGAGACTTGAAACTTACTGTATGGAGATATTGAATGACCATTCAAATTCCTGATAGATTTAACAGGATATGTTTTACCATCCAGTTCCACTTCATAAGATTCCATGACTTCCTGGATTTCTTCTCCAATGTCACAGAGTTTTACATCAATTCCAGCTGCCTATTACATATTTATTGAATAATTCATTAACCATTTGCAAGGTTTATTGTAACAAAATATATTAATATTGACTTACCTTAATACCAGTATTTGTTGCATCCTTAACAGCAGCCAACAAATTATCATATTTGGGATTAAATGTCAAAGTAAATGCACAATCAATTATTCTTCCATTAATGTGTGTGCCAAAATCTATCTTTGTGACATCATCATAGAGTAATACTGTGGGATCACCAGCATTTGGGGTATAGTGAGCAGCACAATGATTTCGGGAGCACCCAGTGGGGAAAGCAAGGCCTGCCTTTAAGCCATCTTCTCCTATTAGTTTGCGAGCTGTGTTTTCCAGTTCTTCACATATCTGAATCATTGTCATGCCTGGTTTAATAAATTTCAACATGTGCTTTCTAGTCTGAAAAAAAAATTGTTATTCAAATTTTGTGCTATTGACACATGATTTAGAATAAAATTAATGTGTACTTATTAAATAATAACCTGTCTGTGTGCTTCAGCTGCATGTCGAACTTCATTGTAAATATCATTGTGGAGTCTATCTAAGGTTCTTTTTTCTTCACTAGTAAATCTATCTTTTGCAGTTCTATTGTCCTTTGTGGGTGGATATTCCATTTCTTCACCCACAGGATAAACTCCTGAAAAGGGAATCACAAAAAAATAAAATTAACCGTATCAAATTATATACTAAGAATGTGATTATATGTATTACCTGTAGGAAATAGTTCTGATATTGGAACAGTTGGTGGATCTGTTTGACACTTCCCACCAGGTGCTCCACCAGTTCCATCACCACCAGCATTTTTGTTTTTTGATTTACTCTTCTTCTTTTTCTTCTTTGTTTCTTCTCCTTCTGCCCCTTTTTCATTGACGTGAACGTCAGCACCATTTTTTAAAGTATTTGGCTCTTGGTTGGAAATTTTTACATTTTCAATGTCTTGTGTAATTCCAACTACGTCACCTCCACCGGGTACATCCGCCGACCCTTCTCCAGCCCCTGAAACACAATGGTAGGGTTGTCAAGGACAAAAATTACTTAAATCGTTAAATATCGTAACGTGTGGGACAACGTGAGCAAGCAAAAACAAATTTATTTTTATATCGCCTTCTACGAATAACGCGCGAGAATGTGAATTTTTCTTGTAGAGGAGCAATTCTCACACTGAAGTACATTTAATTCAGATTCAACATTCCTCGTTTAAGAAGCTGTAACCGGCGAGGAAATTTCATAATATGAAATTTTAAAATAGGAAGTGTCTGGCTTATGAAAAAAAATTATCAAAGATAAAATTCTTACCAGCCTTCTTCTTCTTTTTCTTCCGTTTTTTCTTTTTAGATGCTTCTTCTGCTCCATTTTCCGTTTCTAAATCTTCAATTAAATCCTCATTTTGCACGTCATTCTGCAATTTTTCGACCGATTTTCCAACCTCGTCCAAAACAGCAGCCATCTTTTCCATGTACCCAACCACCAGGTTTCCCCAAAGGAAAACTCGTCCATTTCCGCTTGCTCTGCGTTCCTCGGTCTTCTCTCCTTTGAGCCAGTGTGTACCTTCGAAAATGTCGGTTTGAACCGGTACAAGAAATTCATATTCCTGTCGAATTTATTGTGACGGTGGCGTCAGACGTTGAGACCGTCATTCAAACGGTCTCAGTCATGACATGGCCGATAAATTTGATGAGCGTGTTAGCCTGTCAGAGAGTGCAACTCGTTTTATAAAGAAGCGTGTCTCAGATGTCTCGCCGACTTTGGACAGTGACGATGATTCCCCGTATAGCAGCAAACTGAAAATGAAGCCCACATTTGCAACATCCGTTGTGGTAAATTCACTCACTTAAATTGAGCCCCGATACATTTCTTACAAGGGACCACTGTTAGGAAATACAGCCTACCGGTCTAACCTAAATCGGTTCACAATTGTCGAAATATTAATTATACTTATGCGTATTCGAATAAATTTTAATTTAAGTTACGTAATAAAATTAAATAATAAACCTTTACATTAGAGCCATATTTTCATTCCAGGCAGGTGGTATTGCTGGTGTTACTGTTGATATAACACTTTATCCTCTTGACACAATCAAAACAAGACTTCAGAGCAAGGTAGGGTTTGCGGCATCAGGTGGGTTTAGGGGAATTTATAAAGGCGTAGTTCCAGTACTGCTGTGCTCTGCTCCACTTTGTAAGTACCAATAAAAGATGATGTGCATTAGGGATGAAAATTATATCAGAGCAAACATTAGTATTTTTTAATTTACTTAATTCTTGCAGCTGCACTTTTCTTTGCTACTTATAACACATTTGTGAATCTATTGAGATCAGAAAACACATCACTCAATCCTGTTGTTTATGTTGTGTCTGCCACAGCTTCAGAAGTGGTAAGTCTCCCATAAATGTCAAGTCCCATAAAATCAAACTTAATATTTACATTCCCTGATTCGAACAAAATTTTTTCCTTTAAGATTACATCTGTATTTAGAGTTCCCTTAGAAGTTGTTAAACAGAGGAAACAGACTTCAGACACAAAAAGTACTTATATAATAAAAAAAACATTAGAGAGAGAAGGTTGGCTGGGACTTTACAGAGGGTGAGTTTTAACTTCATTTTTACAAACTGATGCACAAAAATTAATTTGTGCATGGATTGCTTCGTTTCACCCATTCATCCATCCATCAGCATTCACTTACATCCTTCCTATAAGTTTCCTTCCCCCCTAATTCTTACAGAACATATTCAAATGAATTAGTTTCAGTTTTTGGAGTACACTACTTCGGGAAATACCATTTGCTGCAATTCAGTATCCCTTATGGGAAATGATGATCCAACAGTTTATACTACTTCAAAATGGACGAGAACTGACAGCTTTAGAGACTGCATATTGTGGAGCAGCAGCAGGCAAGTAACTTTCCTTGTTGTTTTGTCTTCTTTGAAGATTGATTGTAAAAACATGAGTAATAATAGTTTTTTAATTGTGTTCAGGTGCCATTGCAGCAGTCATAACTACACCAATGGACGTTATAAAGACTCGAATAATGCTGGAGGAAAAGGATAGGATAGACAAAATGAAGAAACACCTGAACTACAACATAGTACGAGAAGTAATATTCCAACGAGGAATCACAGGGTGGGACAGTATTTTATTATATGTTACCAAAAATATCATGTTACTTAATCCCTGGGTTAAAATTTGTCTTTCTATTGGCAGGCTGTTCGCCGGTGTCATTCCAAGAGTTCTTTGGATTACACTAGGAGGTTTCTTGTACTTCGGCGCCTACGAAAAATCGAAAATAATTTTCGAAGAGAATTGCAAATTGTTAGGTGATCGATACAAGAAAGTGCGTGACATCGCTCCTTGCTATCTCGATGAGAAAATCGACCGTGTTGTTTTTTCGAACGAAGAACGGTGTTCATTAGAGCTCGGAACCAATACAGAAATTTGTAATGCATTGCCAAAACCCCAGCCCGAGGTGAATGAGAATGATCATACTGAGGAGTTGCAAGACACCGGAAATTGAAGGGCACATCTCCATCGTCAGAAAGCACAGAAAATTGATTTGTTTTTCATCTGAAAAATTAAAATTTTCTCAAACCAGTAAACCGAACTGCTTCATTAGACGTAACAATAACTTTAATTAGGATCTCCTAAAACTAGTACCTTAGACTTTACAGAGGTGGAACCTCAACAATTGACTTTCCAAACAGTAATTTTCACTCTGTTTTCTTGACGCAAGAAATATGTAAAAGTAGTTTTTTGGTTTAAAGACGAGGTAGTCTGCAATGGAGATTTTACGGTTCATTGTAATGATAGAGCGAATTTTTCAGTTTTGTGACGTTAGACTTAGTAGAAGTAGTTACTTGTGGCTTATCATCCACGATTCAAAAAAAATTGTCATATGTTCTGACAAGGTCTTGTTAAATGAGAATTCATAATAATAGTTAATAATGGTACTTTATTGTCAAAAAGGAAAGAAATTTCGTAAAGCTCAACCAAGTCGCAGTTAATGTTGAACAATTTAAAATTATATTTTCGTTGATTTGTTATTTCATTGTTATCATTTGCTTTTGGAGTGAGGAGTAAAGGTATATATTTTAAGCTTTAAGGGGTTGTGGTGTTGGAATTGGTGGACGCAGGTGCTACGGGTCGTCCACAGACAATATCTTCATCTATCACCCTATCAATTTATGAAATGTACAATCACTTCAACATTTTAAATACGATATTATCTAGCAATAGGTAAAATTAATCCATTGATTCAATACAAACCTTGGTAATAAAAAGACTTCACCAATTAAAATAAAAAATATTTTTTTTCTGCTGTTTGAAATCTCCTGTTTGTACCAACCGCTCGTCTTCCTGAATTTCTAATAAAAAATACATCTTGTAAAACAAAGCATTTTTGTAATATCTAGGAGGCGGCTTTTAAGTTTAAGTTACAAAAATTTTATCCAAAGTACAATGCTATGCGTGTAAGTGTAATATCGTGAGAGCAGTTAATGGTAGGTTCTAATGCGGAAGAAAGAATAAGAAAGGATTGGTCTGTCTCATCGACATTGAACAGAACTTGCGACGTGGAGACTGGCAAATTTGAAGTTGTCGCAGAAGCAGAATGAAACCCAAGTATCAGACCTTAACTTTAAATGACCGCTGAAATTGGGAAACATCACAACCCACCAGTTTTTAAATTTTTTGTTTCTCTTTGTGGTCATTTGGAAGTTGACGATTTCGACCGCAGACTAATTTTGCTGTAGGTTTTTTCATTTCCTCTGTTGTGGGCGAACAATAGGAAGATTATTTCATGCGTGCCGTTGGGTGTAGTTCACCGGGAGCGTTGGGGTCGCAGGTAAACATTTAATTAACATAAACATACATGAGAACATACTTTTTCTAAAATCAAAGACTGCTCCCAGTCCGGTAAGAAATTTAATGTTGTTAAAAAGAATTATTTAACAAATAACAGTTTGAATATGGTTTTCTTTTTTAATTTCATTTAATTTGATACTGGATTTTTTTCAAAGAGCCTTTCTTCTTCTTAGGGATGTTTCTAGAACTTCTCTAGCGGTGGCTAGCTTAAGAGTGGCTGTTCTATTAATTTTTGATGAAATTAATGGTCACAGGAACTGCGTTTACTTCGACTGCTTGTTTTTATTAGTTAAATTTTTTTTAATGTAATTTATTTATTTATAATAATTATTACAATATATTTTTATTACAGATTCTAACTGGCCATAAGTCTTGTATCAGAACTACTATAAATGTATTTATTACTTAAAAATAGTATATACATAGATGCACACATATATACAACACATACACATATATATTTAGTTCTGTTCGACAGCAATTTTGATTTGTTAAAATTATTTATTTTTTTAAGAGGTATATTTCCTCAGAGAAGTTTCTATAAATATCTTTGTTTATGTGGTATTTTTGTCTGACTTGCACCAAGCGCGAACAAGAAGTGAGGATGTGGTCAACGTCATCCACTTCTTCGCTCTGGCACAAGGAACAGACATCAGAATTTAAAATTTTGAAAGGGGTCAGGTACTGTTTGAATTTCCCGTGACTATTGAGGACTAGTGAGGATTTGAACTTCGTGTAGTAATCTAATTCTAAGTGTTTACACAATTTATTCTGATTTGGATATTTGGTGGGAGGAATTTGTATGTAATTCGGCCGCTTTCAGATTCGGACCATCTTATTTGCCATCCTGCAATTATACTTTCATTAATTTTTTTAACAATTTCTTTCCAACACATTCTAGTTATGCATATCTCAGTTATGTAATTTTTCAAAAGACATGTGTTTTGGGGGTATTATTTAAAATTGCTCGCGCATTGAATTACTAGTTAAATAACAGAAATAAATAAAAATGGCTGCCGACAACGGATTTAAACATAATAATACAGAGCTTGGTTTAAGGGCGTTTTAGGGTGGCGAGCACTTCACCATTACACCACAGCGATCTTCCCACCTGCTCCCCGACTTTCCGATGATGAAAAAACCGGAAGCTTTGATACACATGTATACGTTTCCGGGATGGAAAGCTCACCTGGGAGGAATTCCCGGCGGTGTTGTGTCGGCACTGGCCTGGGTTCGCCCTGGGTCCACCCTGGGTCCACCCTGGGTCCGGCATGGGTCGACCTCACACTGAAATTGCACCACCACGACCGCTGCCATTTCCATATCCTCCAGCCATTTCGTCCGTGACGTCAACCACCACCGGGAATTTAATTAGATCCGAGATTTAGGAAACAATGACGGAAGCGTTAGCTGAAAATTTGCTCTCATCCATTCTCCATTGTTTCTTTTCTTTCTTTTGTATTCATTACTCCTTTTGTCAGTTATATTCATTTTCCCCCGGCTTGTTTTCTTTTCATCCGTGTAAAACACGGAGCGAGCACAAACGGATCGCTCAAAGCCCTTTCGACAAAACACGGCACACGACGAAGAGAAACTATTATTTAACCGACGTTCGACGCAGAGCCCGCGAACCATAACTATTAAGGGAAGTGAGGTTTTTTATCGGTCAATTCCATTTGTTTCTATTTAACAATGACTGGATCGGTTAAATAACCAAGAAAAAAATGTTGCAGCCGAGGACAAATAGAAAATACAAAACAAAATTGTCGTTGCGGTCGTTTGACCCACACCGACCTGACTTAGGTCTTTACGGCTTTCCGGCTGTCCAACACACCATCAGAGTTAGTGCTTTGCTCGAAGAAAGTCATAAAAATCCGTGGTGGCGATGATGATGGGGAAAATACAGAGGCAAAGGACTAAAAATGTACTCTCGCAATCGACTGGTTCCCCGGAGAGAAAGGTGGTCAGGTACTGCTTACCGGTGAGAGGACAAAGCGAGTGTCAGCAAAAGAAAAAGAATTAGCCAAAAGAAGAAACTCGCTTGAGGAACTTCACCTGAGAGGACCGGGAAACGAACAAAGGAAGTTGTGATGGGAGCGCATACCGTTTTCATAACTCTCTCCTGGGCTCCCCATGTTGTATGTGTTCCATACGCATGTTCAGAGCAGTTATAAAAAACGTATGCATTTTTAATGTGCATGCAAGAAGACTGCATGAAAAATGCAGTGAGTTCGTGTGCTCAAAAGTATTCCGTTGGCTCTCACTTTTTCGGGGATTTGATGATATTTCCCCTGGAATACTTCCACGGAACTGCTATCTTTTTCAAACTTAATATTCTGAATATTCCTCACAGGGCGTGAAATAAATTCGAAGGACTCTCCTCAAGGAGAGCAGCGTAATGAAATTTTGCTAAAAAAAAAAAGAAACACCACACATGAGTACTGGAAGGCATTTGACAAATACTTTAATATTTATTCATTCAAAGCAAAACATAATATACATAAGTAGTAACCTGTAAGCTCGTTTGGTTATTCTTATTAACCCATTACTGTACAGAAGACAGTGCTCTAGTAGTTGTCTTAGGTGTTAATTGCATGTACAGGAATTGACCGTTAACAGAACAAGTTTTCCTTTCTCACTTTCGGGAGGAGTGAGAAATATTCGAGGGAATGAAAAACCGAATGAATTTCCACATGTCTCATCTTCTTTCAGAAGTCAAATAGATAAGCTTTTACCGCTTTCCTCGAAAGTTTGCGATTTCCGTTTCCGCCGCCTAGAAGAACTCTGTTACAAGTTTTCAGAGTGCTCTAAAATCATCTTTCTCCGATCTTTTCTACTTTTTCCGTACCGACTGAGCTTTTCTTTCTCACCCACGACCACCGCGGAACTTCGTCGGGAGTAATCCAGAGGCATCCCACGGGTTCAAAGGTCGCTCGACCGGAAGTGTCTATTTTCTATGTCTACACACATTAAAAAAAAAAACGCCCCCCCCATCTCCAAGTCCACCGGCCATCTTCATTCCGTTTTCAAAGACAAAAACATTTTGAAATTCAACGTGTCCAAGTGGAGTTCAGGGACTCGCTTCCGGTGGTCCTTTCTATTTCTGTCCATCTATTTTCCTTTTCCAATTTTGTTCCAGAAGAAAAATAAAAGTGACCGGTGAAAATGTCTCTTTGAATTCCTCCCTGTCGCCTGAAATTTCAGGAAAGGAAACGTCCCCGCGGACGCGTACAATAATTTCTCACCAATTCACTTACCTTTTCTCACGTGCAACAGTTTTCTCTTACCGATTATTTTTCACAGGATGGTTTTTCTTTTACCCATTTACGTACCTGTTGTCGTCGGTCTTTTGCCTCAGCTCCTCGAATTCGAGGCTTTGATTATTACTATTATTATTGGATTATGTATTTTACCACAAGACAATTATTGATTTTTTCCGGAGAAGCTGGGGTGGTCCATAATTTCCTTTTTCCTACTCATGCTGGAGAATCTGCTGGATTGCCTCGGACTAGAAACTGTGAAAAACAAGTACTGGAAGGAAAACTTCTGTAAACTATTTACAGGTGAGGCTTACGGTAAATAAAGAATCACGAAAAGGAGGGTAAAGAGTTAAAAAAATTGGTACATAATTGTTATATTAATAACAGCTAGTTGAGCATTTATTCTATTAGGAGTACCACATTGGTGATTTCGACTTTATTGAATGAAATTGACAAAAATATATTATTTCAACAAATTAAATATTTATTCAAGTCCTACAAGGCTTGCGACCATTTGGAATTTGTACATAGTTTATAATTAAGATTAGAATAATTATGTGCATTATAAATTATTAATTAAATAAATCCTGGTAGAATATTCTCACTAGTTGTCTCTCTCTCTCTCTTTTGTCCCTGTCCTCCAGAAGAAAGCTTCACCTGCTTAAGATATCTAATTAGATCATTTCGGATCTTAAAAAAACCATGTCAAATTATATACAAAACTTCCTATTGTCACTCCAGTCGAGTTCATCAAATGTAAATTTCCCATATTTTATCATAATCGATTTCATACAAGTTCCGGCGGGATGATTTACATCACCTTCAGTTTCAGATTTAGTTCACGTAAATAGGTACACGGTTACATGTTTCGTGTTACCCAACTTCCAACACCTGCAGTATACACTTACACCTAATATTATTTAAGAGATTTGACTTGTGCCCCGGCAACGCCGACTTCTTTTGTTGTTCTTTTCCTTTCACATTCGCATACGGCTTTTAATTATTTTCCATTGTTCCACTCGTACAACTTTTGACTCTTTTGTTTATTCAAAGTTTCTCCTTTTCTCCCGCTGGCCATCTGGGGAAACGTCAGTGCATACCGAGATTGTTTAAATTTTCATTTAATGCAGAAAAAGTTGACTTTTCCAAACGAGAGGTTTCTGCATCGCCTCGAGGCATTGTACGTACTCGAATTATTAAAAATTTTATGAAAAACGTATTTAAATTTATTGTTATTTAACGTTTCCGGCTCTTTCCCGAGGTTACCTCGAGCTTGTCGTATATTTCCTAAGTCGATTGTTCTATTTATATAAAACAAATAAAATAGAAAGTTCAACTTTATGTTACGTTATAATTCCTTTTTTTTTGTTTTTTGATTCTCGTTCGATAGTCGACGCGAACTCTGTTGATTAATTTAACGTTAATAAATATATTTTTATTATTAATTGATAAAAGTATACATTTGTCTTAACTTTATATTATTTCTGAAGATACACAGGTGTTCTAAGCCTTTGGATCGTTTTAAACGAATGCTAAGATTAAAGATGAATTATTACCTTATTAAACAATATATGTAAGTTACCGTTATCATAATATTAATAGACGATCAATTACTATTACTGAATAACGGTACGGGAATATTTTAAAGATCATCAGAGGGAGGCTTAGCAATTGTGTAGTAAATACAATTTACAGTACAGTGATGCCTGACCTAAGGGGGGAGATATAATTTATGAATGTATAAATATGTTTAATATAAATCAATTATGACCTATTTGATTAAAAAATTCTTGATTTGAGCTGGTAGCCGTGAAAGCAAATGTCGATATGTTCGTTCGAGAATAAAGTCAGACACGGTCTTGGTCATTAAGCAGACTTCCGTTGTGATTTGAGCAACAGCGAGAGATTCCTCTTGGGATACCGGAAATGCAAAATCTCAGTCGCCGGAAATCGCCTTGGTCCAACCGCCACAACAGTTGATAAAAATAATTGTCGATAGCCTTGAACTTCAATTTAGATGCCTGCGCCAATCGATAGATAACCTAAGAATCTACCAGTCACATTGGAATTTCATTAATCCTCAGGTTCTAATTTTGCACCGTAAGAAAACATTTTGTTTGTTCTGTGCTCAAGTTAAACGCTTCCTCTTCATCCAACGTTTATTGCGGCCTCTGTTGTGTTGTAATTGTTGGTTTGCGTTTATGTTGACAAGATTCCATATATTATATATACATTTTATTAACTTCTTGTCTTTGTAGTTACTCGCTTGTTTTACTCTTACGTGTGGCTCCGCTCGGTCGAAGATACAGGTGGGTGTGTTGTTAACATCGTCTTTCCTCTTCGATGTCTTAATCGTCCTCATTATTACCACTACGGTTGCCCTCATACTTATACTGTAGCACTCTACGATGAACTGACAAATCTTTTGCATCAATTAAGTAAACAAAATTATACATTGCGGTTGTCGTTGTTGTTGGGGACATTGGTTGATTATATACTGGGGAAGATAGTTCTCTTCTTAGCTGATTGAACCCTGTGTACGGATCGTTGTTGAATCCTACGCATTCGAAAGAGGTCAAAAGTGCTCTAGTAATTACATACAGTAAATATGGAAGAGTTTTTCCAGACGAGATAATGCAGTGGCGACGCGGAGGCGTGAAAAATTCAGCCTCCGGGTAATTATATTATTCATTGTAATAATGCAAGGCAAACACGGTGAAATTTAAATTTTGCATAAATTTAAATAAATAATGAATATATTTTTTTTTCATTAACAATGATTCGATTGAATATATTTAAGAAGTAAAAGCGTGTTTTCCTTTTTTCTTTTTTTGGAAAACATTTACTCTAATTCATCATCGTTCCTTGATTTTTTTTTCGTTCGAATGACGTCCAGGCGTTTTCTGTCCTCCTTCCATGGCTCCTCCATCTCCACCTAGCGAACTAAAACAATTTTCCACACTCTAAAAGTTTTTAAGTCACTTGAATTCGGGCAGAAAGTCAAGTTTCTAAATGATATTCGTCCTCGTCGGCTTTGAAACTTCCTGCGTCTTATCTCCTGAGAACAGGAAGGACTTTTTGGACGTCTCTTCCAACTCGTTCTTCTGCCAGAACCTTGATTTTTAGAGACAACCTGTGAATGTGCAAATTGCGTCCGAATTTTAACTTCTTCTTATTCGGTCGAATAACTTTATGGCCCTTGCGGTCGAAAAGGAAACCGTTGTCATCGACAGCATCTGAAATTTTGACAATTTAAGTGGGTGCATTTGAAGTTTTTGATTACTAGTTCATTTCGATTGGAAAATGTCAGCGGGAATGAATTTGAGTTGGACAGAATACCTGGGCTCCTTGGGAAGGATGTCCGAGGATTCGCCCTCAGCCAGAGGGCCTTCCACTAAGGAAAAAGGCTATAATTCCAGGTTACTTGTATACATCCTTTGCCAGGGAAATTAAAGGCTCTTATGTGCCTGGGGAGTATTTTGTGAAGTAATAAGTCGCGCATTGAAAAATGCTAATCCTGTAGAAGCAGATCGTGGGGTAGAGTGGGTAACCACTCACGGGAGCCGAGGTGGTCCTGGTGGAGGCCTAGACCTAATCAGCAGTAGTAACCTAAGTAGTAACCTAACTACTGAGCTCAACATTTTGCGAGACACCTAAATAAGACATCAACAGTTGAAACATCATATCAACTATAAGGTACTTTGAAATTATTACCTACATATTTTGTTTTTGTACCGTTAGTACTGTACTTCTTCGTTTTATTTCTATTACACTGGTACGGAATCATCGTAATATTATAATAAGTACTGTTGAATAAAGGTAATGTTTCTTCCTATCAGTGCCACCGGCGAAGAAGAAGTAACGTGAAATTATGTACACTCCGCCAGCAGAGAATTTGGATTCTCGAAAAGTCCTTTTCCATGTTTCCTATCATTAATAAATCATTTATTATTAAATACGTTTTGACGCGCTAGAAGCTTTAAGTTCCTTCTTCGGCCATATTTTGGACACGTATTAAAGTGAATGTTTTCGCATTCAGGATTTTGTCAACCCTAATAGCATTAACTGAACTGAAAACAAAAAAAAGGAACTATTCTTCAGGAGTTTTGTCAAGCGAGAGGAGAAACAATACTTAAAAAACCATTCGGTACCATCAATCGTCGCCTCGTCACTCCGTCTCATCATTTTTCCTAGTGTTGACAGTTTGCTTTTGTTCCCTGAAAACGTTTTCCAACTACTTTTGAATATCTGCAGGGAACACACCTTGAATGCTGTACAAGTTTGTTTCTTATTTAGGGTCAACGGTTCCTGTTTGCTTCCAACTCATTAGACTGGGAAAATTAATCTCTAAACTTTGTTCTACTACTACTGCTGCTGCTGCTGCTGCTGGTGGTATTACTCGGGAGTCTAGTTGAAACGTTTTGTATGACCTATGAATGAATATTTACGATTCATTCTACTAGTCCACTCATGCTTTTGGAACTTTGAGCTTCGTACGAAACTTCTCGCAGTCGTAATGGGTAATTTCATGGGAGAATTTTCAAGAGATACAACGTACACAGTGAATGCGGCGTGTGTGAGTAATGAGCACAAGGAACGTGTCAATAATTACCAATAAAACTGTCGAACAAATAAATGCGTGAGAGTTTTTAAGGTTCGCTTGGGCCCTTTCGTCTTCCCTGCTGTCGATTTCAACTCTCGTGTACGAGCCATTAGAAATCCGTGGAAACGAATTAATAACAACAATTGGGCGTATTCATTTTGACGTACGGCGGTTAATAAAATCTATTTCATTTTAACATCCCAACGCATTTAGGCTTTACATGGTTTTCACGGCGAGAAGTACGTCACTTAATCTCTGCACCGGGTTGAAAGAGTGTAATTTGGGTTATTTCACGTGTACATTATTCTTTTAACCGGGTTTTCTTAACAAATCGGCGCCCGCCGTTGGGGAAAACATTTTTATCGCGCTGTTGAATGGCTCCCAAAGAATTTTGGCTATCGTTCATCGATGTTCCAGTTTACGTTCATTGGAGGTAATCCCTACAAAACAAGTGTTACACACATCTTTAAATACTCAGGTAATAAGTAGGTAACAAATCCAGGGAGTTGTAGGGGGCAAATCTTTTCAATTTTTGCCACATTGTTCTGTCGGGCAATTCCTCCGGGTTAGAAGGCTTCCCTTTTGTCTTATTTGGTAGTAATGGGACAGAGTCCGCCTTGATGACGGAGACGGGAGAGGATGTGCCGGGGCCTCGTTAAGGATTTTCATTTTCTTCTGAAAACTTCCGGACAACAAATGAGATTGGCATTTACTTCCGGTTGTTTTGCTTCGTGAAACGCACCCCGCTGCGTCGCTTTGGTGAAACGAAAAATCAGAGTTAAGAAACGGAGTTTTCAGTTTGCTTTCGTAAACGAGACAAAGTTTTGGCTTTGCGTCACCGAGTACGAAGACTAATAAAGTAATACTTAACACGAGAGCAACTCTAATGGCGCGTTACGTCACTTGTTCTCCTCTCCAAGTTGTGCACTTCATATAGTCCATACACAATGCATATACGTTTCAAGTTCTTACATTCTGGCGATTGATGTCCATCCATGGATGTATTTTGAATTAACTCTTTAACAATACCATTAGTAACACAAAGGGAGGTTTACAGGAAGTAAACAATTGCGGCAAACAATAATTACGGTTGTTTAATTAGAATTAACGTCGCATACACTTTATTACGTGCAAGTGCACTCTCGTCAATATGTTGTGTATATATTAGCGTTGTGTGCGCTGCTTTGAAGAACGTGTAATACGGATTGAGTTAAAGTGGAAGGCACGTCAGAAAGGGAATTAATGGTTTTTTCACTTGCGATGGGAATTTACAATCTTTTAGGAGAGTGATCCTCGACGGTTTTCGGTGAACCACAATTAAATACGGTTAACAAGTTCTGTAATTAATTACTGACCTTTTCATCGTCACCGTCAATTTCTCAATTTGTCGTTTGGAATTTAAACACGAGTCCATCTTCGTGTTGACAGTCAACTCCAGCAGTTGTAGTTGTTGTTTTTAGTTCTGTTCTTCGCTCGAAATCAAATCATTGGTTACCTGTTGGCACTTAATTCCACTTCTGTGATGTTAACTTTTTTGTTTTTTTCTTTGCTCTCATTTTTTGCGACGAGTAATATGTTGTTTGCTACTGATTCAAATCTGCATCAGAAACGATTCTTTTTCTTAACTTTGTCGTAAATCGAGTCACCTCAACCTAATAGAAATAATCATTTTCAACTTTTCCAAGGACTCCCATAAAAGATTTATAACGAAACCTAAGGGAAAATCAATCAATCGGACGGTGAGATTAAAAATCGAAGAAGCTGATTTTCAACTTGGGTGAATTCCCAAAGGAATCTCATGGGTTTTCCACTGCTGAAACAATTTTTTTCCCCTTGCAGAAAAAGATTTCTTTCCGTCGAAGGCAAAAGAAGGAAATGAATTTGGACACTGAGATTAAATCGTCAAGGTAACTGAATTACAAGAATACAATTTATCCAGGTGATTCTTTCGCTTCTTTTGTCTCGCTCTCTCTTTGTGAGGTGTAACACGTTTTCTTACAAATGTCCTCGTGTTATTGGGTGAGGTAGTGAGGTACTCTAGCAGTTAATAGTTTATCAGTGGAATGACGACATACAAAAACCCCATAACATGGCGAGAAGGTTCTAAGTGTTCGTGTAAAGTCTTCCGATGAACGGTCCCCTACACAGAGCATTCTCTGATATGTGTGTGTGTGTGTGTGTGTGTGTGTGTGTGTGTGTGTGTGTGTGTGTGTATGTTACCTAGAAAATGAACTGTAGTGGCTAAGACAACGGGTGGTTTGAACAAAAACCTTGAATATGAAATTCTAATTTATTAAAAGTTTTGTACGAACTTACATCTCTAAAGCCCTTTGCTGAAAGAGCAGTCCATCACAATCACGTGGATTTCAATCATATCAGTGTTGTACCTTAACTCGTTCAGGTATTTAGGCAGACATCTTTCCTGCAAAAAGAGCAGAACTCTAGGTAGTTGAACGTTTGTTCTCGTTTGTTTTCAGCCACCAAAATTAATTTAATGTGTGGCATCCAATGTTATCAAAGGTTATCTTTATTGTTTCCTTAGCCCACTGATATTTGGCAGAGCGTTTGGTGTTGTGCACTTTTTTAGAGTAATGCCTTTATTCATGTTTTCATTTTCCGTTACATTTCATTTTATTTCCATTTATGTTTTTCTGTATTTATTTCCCGGCCAGTCTTTCTCGAACAACTGTTACAACTACTCGGTTTTTCGGGTAAAGATATCTGTTCTACGTTATTACTATTATTCTTATTATAGGGAATTCACCCACACCTGCTGAAACTACAACACCATTGTTTTTCTATTCAAGTGCTAATATTGTAAGTTGTAATGTTAATTCAACCGTTGGTTCTTGTTGTCGGCGTATTGAACACGAGCCAATTGAATGAATTTTTACAAAAGTCAGTATGTTTCTGCGTTCTAATATTTCTTTTAAGTGTGACAAGTATAAATCAGCATCTTGTCAAAAGTCAACGTCTCGGCCATTGGACTCGTCAAACTGATTTAATTCCGCCTCAATCAGAAATCACTCAACGATGAATTCCCTTGGCAGAGTTTGGGAACATTTTTGGTTGTTCGAGATTTTATTTTGAATGTTGAACATACCTTCAAAGTTTAGTTTTCCAACGGCGAGAATGAAGAAATACGTCTTTCGAAAGTTTCGAGAATGTTTACAGAGCTTAGTGCAGTGAATATTCTATACGAGTGTCATCCGAAATAAAATCCCAGGTACTTGAATAACAGAAACTTATTTCGTGTTGTGCTCTAAATTTTCTTTTCCTGCCTGTGTGTTTTGAACCTTTTTATTTAATTTTTAGAATGGTACTTCTCGTGAAACTTTTAATTTGCATTATTATAACCATCAGGCCGTTGAAACATTGATGTATTGTGTTATATTAATGAAGTACAACACAAGACATCGCAAGCATTGTTATTTATGCAACAAGAATAATTTAGAAATTTATAAAACGGAAATATGAGTATAAGTGACAATGTAAAGTCACTGATACAATGTGAGTGTAACCGATAAAGTACAGGCAGTGACTTTAAAATATTAGGACTTTCACTCTCAAATTCAATGACTTTTTTTCAACGTTTTACTCCACTTACCTTCACAAATTTTACTTCAAACAAAATGAGAAAACAAATAACTGCAGTAAATAAACTTGATTACTTTGTACCGAAGTGCAATATTATGCAATTATCACAACAATACTTCCAGCACTCGGGCAAATCAATGTTCTTCAACTGTTCCATTCTCATGTGTTTGATGTTCAACTGGATCGACTATTCCTCTAATTTAACAAGATTTTTCGGAAAATGCACGAGGTCAATTTGAATGATTAATTTAATAGTTCTAGGAAAATAGAAATATTTACCGTCTGTTGAATTTGAATGATCTAAATATTTAATTTTAATTTTATTGTCCGTTCTGTGCAATTAATTTCGAATGGCTGTTGAACTTTCGGAAGATCCTATGAGTTTATTAAATTAATATGAAACTGAGCACCGTTCTCTCACCGTGGATTTAGCTATTACCGAATTTAGGTAACGCAATAAAAAAATTATATTTCAAAGAAATAGGCTTTGTAAAAACTGAAAATTTTACAGTTTTTATGTTTAGATGCGTGGTAAAAGGAACGATCAGAAGAAAAATTCGATTATCCTGCATGACATGCCCGGACGTGACATACTGAATTAGGCTATCCACCACAAAAAAATTAAAGGAAATACGTTTTGCTGTAGTTTTCGGGGCGAACTTGATTGGGACGGTTGTCATTCTAAATGCTGTGGACTTCAATTACTATTTTCTTTGCCGTTGGAACATTTCACTATTATGTTTGAACTTAACTGAAATATCAGATTTAGTTTTCTCAACTTTCAAACACCTTCAAAATTGTCTAATTAATAATTTAATTGTCCAGTATTATAAATCCATGGGATAAGAATTTTAATTGTTCTTGGATAATCGTGGAAAACTGGGTCATGACTCCATATATTATTTGTTTGACTGTCAACCCTATGCTTCCTCCGTGGTACCATCTACGTATGGTACCTGCTGCCCATTAGAAATTATAACGCACAATTTAATTCAAGGAAATTGCAAACCTCGTCTCATTCACGCGTCTGTCCCTCCTTTAGAAAATTCACATTGCTTTCCTCCACCTGTTCCGAAACTGCCAAAGGAAATATGGCGCGAATTTGGTTTGGCGGGCAAAATGACGGGTGAACCGAGTGGACAGTTGGCGGGTTCACGCGTGTGACGAAGAAGCCAGAAAAAAAAAAATTAAGAAAACCGGTGAACTGGGAAATCTTGAGGCATGAAATTTGACTCGTAAGTATGAATTTCAAGCTTTCATGCAGACTTGACTTTGACCTTTTTCCCTTTTCCTGTGTTCAACAACAAATCCTCCTCCACACGCTGCGTGACGAAAAATAAAAAGAAACAAAACAAAAAAAATAATTTTCGTCTCATTCGCCGGTCGGCTGGATCGTCAGTGTCGCCACTTTCATAGTCAACTCGGAGCCTTCTTATTAATTTAAACGGCCGCCATCTTGGTTAGTGGGACCACTTGTTACGCGTTGGGTATTTATTTTTAAAACTGAAAAGCTTATTTTTTACAATTTTTATCGGTTTAGTAATAGTTTAAGTGCTGTTAAGGAAATCAAGCGAACATCGGGATATGAATGGGTAAGTCGTTTAGACCGGGTTAACCCAGGTTTTTATCCTATTGATTTTTGACACTTGTCAAAATCAAAACAATAGGTTCACACAGGCGGAATTCGTTGCCTCTGAAGTCAAATATTTCTGTGTGGTGTTGGCATCGTGTTGAATTTAAGTGCCAGTAGAAAATGGTTCAAAATCGGTGGAATTCGACCATTATCAATTATTACTTCTTTAACTTGTGGTGCGTGACTGTATCTGTGTGTGTGTGGGGTTCGAATGTGTATATGTGTATGTGTATATACGTCAGTATGTCTGTGATTTTTTGTGCCGGTCACTTTGGTCACCATCTACTATGACTCCAACATTTTGAATATATGGTCAATCATTTGCCTTCTAATTCATTTCTTTTAAGAACTCCACAAATCTAATTGAACAGGTCAAATTTTGAAGGTGCAAACATGGTAGGGTTAGGTTAAGATAGACAAAGGCAAATCCATTTAATTAAGGTTAAATTTAATTTAGTCAAATTTATGGGTAACAATTTGTCTTCTGCTAGTACAATTTTTGATCCACAAAAGTAAATTTCCTTCCTACACCAAATGTTGTGAATATAAATTGTGAAGTCGAGATTTTTGTGTGCTGAGTCAATGATTTTATTTGCTAGATAATTAGTTTTCAATTCTTCCCTTCATTAAACATAAAAGTTAGAATCAGATTTCTCATAGAATTGGCTGATGTTGTATAAAAGAGTGTCCCCTAAAAGTCCTTACTTATGAATTGTTCACTATTGGATCTCTTTATTTGGGATAAAATTAGAAAGCGGTCACCTAGAAATGCTGCTCAGCATTGTACCTGATGGATATAATACACAGCAATGTATGGTTTTAATTCATAACTTTTCACTCTAAATTTGGGACATTTTTAAAGGACATTACCACAAGAGTTTACATCACAGAAAAACTCTTGTAAGATTTTATATTTTGTAACTTATTTTACAGAATGAAATTTGAGGTCAATATAAGGAACAGGAACACATGAAATAAATAATAATCAGATTTAGAAATTTAAAATATATGTGCATTAATTGCATTGCAGTTGTGAACTTGCCTATTCTTGCTTTGACATGTTAAAGTTAGGAGGAGGCATACAACTTAGACATTTCTGTTTTTTTAATTATTTTAACACAACTTTTATTGAATAATTTTAGTGTTTGCATTGGATTTTTGTAGTTTTCTAGTAAATTTGTAATTACTCTTTTGAGGGGAAGTCATAATTTTTAAACATATGAATTAAGTGTTGAATAGGCTTGTAATATTTATTTTTATTTGAACCGCCTTTTTGTAAAATTTGTTTGTTGAGCCAATAATTTCTGTGGCAGTTGTTTCACATTCAGGTCTGATACCTTGTTAGGTTGGACTGTCAAATAATGTAAATACATGAGTTTGTGTGTACCATGTTGTGGGCCACAAAGTGCTAATATGTATTCAGCATTATTAAATATTCAAGTCTGCACCAGCCTTTAATAGTTTATTGTTGTAATTAAATGTCATCCATTTTCAAATCTCATACAAAAATTTCAATTTTTCTTCTATCCTGTGATTGGCAAATTATTACTTCCCACATATCCTCTAGTGGTGGATGTATGAATTTGGACCTGACAAATCTATTCAAATTTAAATTTATTCATTTTTTAAATAACATTGTGCAACAGTGTAATTTGTTTAATTTTGAGCGATTGACAAAAAGCCGTTGCAAACTCCATTTTTTCTTTGCATGTGCAAAGTATTGGTAATGGTGCAGTAACAGGTGCTCAATATGGTTTCCTGGTGATAGTTTGTATTTGATTTTGTGAGACCTTGAAACTGAGAACTGTTGAAGTCATCAGTAAGTGAAATAGGCATTGTGAGGATTCGTGAGGGGGAGTCGAGAAAATTCATGCAAGCAATATAAATTTCTGAAGACATTTTCTTGCGATTCAAACACTCTTAGTTACTTATTTATTTATTTATCTCAATTTTAATAAACACATTTCACACTTTTATTATTGATTTTTGAGCGCGGGAAGAAGAAACTTTTTCGAAACGATTTACATAATTTTTACTTTCCATTGCCCTTTTTCATAATATCTTGAATGACTTTTCGTGTTATATTAATGGAATTTTCTTTCTTTCGACTCGTATTCGAATTCCGCTGTTATTAACAATGGAAAAATTTCATTTAAGTGCTTTCCAGTTGTCATTTGATCGTGTTCAATTTTTTTCAGGTGTTTTGGGCCCTAAACAAACGCTAAATTTTATTATGATTTCTGTTTTATTTTGATATTTGAGTCCACCTTCTCTTTCTACAAACTCTTTGAAATTTAGTGTAAGCATAGTAAACTTTCTAGTGTTTATTCGGGCTCTTTCATACAAGGAGAGCAGTCAGAAAAAAAGGGAAAAACTTTGTTATTCCCTGTCATTAATTCTCTATTGTATTATTAAAACAACTTTTAGAAAAAAAACTATAAAGTATTTTGCTTCGGTCGAGTCAAAGGGAAACTGTTCTAGAGGGATCGTGTCAACTCACGTTTTAGTGTCTTCGTAATGGTGTCCCGTAACGGAGCTGAAATATTAATGTTGACGTTGAATAACAATGCATTAATAATTTGTACATTTTACCTTAAAGTTCATTTATGTTTGAAACGACAATCAAAATGTAGTTTTGTTGGAGGTTCTGTGACAATTAATATATGTAAAACAAACCTGTTTAATGCAAATTAAATATGTCGACATATTAGAAGCATTAATTCGTTCGTTTGGTTTCGTCTTCCGTGGTGTTCTATTTGCGAGCGTTCCCAATCACAATTTCACAGGACTTAAACAGCCGGAGTCTCATAACGAAAAAGACTAATGGTTACAGTATCCCTTTAGGATGTTTTGGTAATTCAGATTAATTAGGGAATTTAAATCCTTCATTATTCATTGTTTCTGCGGATGGATACGCAAATTGGATGGAAAAGCGTGAACAATTTTCTTTACCCTGCTACCATCACGGCTGCTGCTTAATGATTACTATAATATGTTATGATAAGAGTATGTGTTTCGGAGCGGAGCAGTACCCTGGCAAGAGCGAAGATCTTCGTTTATTAATGTTTGTTACAAAAAATATGAAAATACTATAACTTTGTCACACGCCATTAGGTAAATTAATATTTAGTAACGGCTATTTTGTGAATCAGAGTCATAAATTTTTTTGTCGCGAATCTTCCCTCCATTTTCTTGCGAATTCTAGGCAATATTCAAATTGAATTCTATGAGAGGTAAGAAAGAGCGGCAGGTTCAGGTTTGATGGGAGAATTTCCGGGCGGTTGTGTCATTATGAATGCAAGACATTAACTCACATGAAACCGTTATCATCCACACCCGTTTTCTTCTCTTCGTTTTTCACCTGCGTGAACACGCCGGAAAGAATGGGACACAAATGAGATTGTGCACATGACAATGTAATGTTGAGGACAGTACAGTTAAGAGCCGGAAAAACTACTGTACGTTTAATTGATTTACACGGAAGGTCTCACGCTTGTGGGTTTTGTGGCCGTTTTCAAATTCGAAATTGATTGGACTTTGGAGTTTGATTTAAGGCAGAGAATCGATTAGCAGCCTTTGATGGCTTACTCTTATTTGCATTTTAAACTACAAAGTACACAGTGTACGGTGGAAAGTGTGCACTTCAATAAGGGTTACCGTTAATATGCTCGTGTAGATTGAGAATTCCTGGATTAGCCTTTCGGACAACTGTAATGAGTGGAGTTGGATGCAGTATTTTGCTTAAAACTAATCGTGCATTAAGAGTTTAAATGCAAGAATTTAATAAAAGCATTTCGATGGACATTGATAATGACTCAAGCCGATTGGTAAAATTTATTTTAGAGGCTGCTTAAGAGGAATTGGATAAAAGCATATGATCAACCAGATGAAATCTGCTTAATGTTTCGGGCCTAACACGGTTTTGTTCGGTTTTTCATGCAGTTCGTTTTACTTTTTTGTTTTGCGTAAAGTTGTGCCAACAGTCTTCGTATATATGAAATTGGTTAATTAGAGAGCCGGTTCCTGATTCATTTTTCAATAATGGAGCGTATTAAAATGGAAGCGTTTGATTTGACTGAAACATATGTTTTCCTACGATAATTTAGGCTAACAAAACAAACGTATTTACTCCGTGTTGAAGTCGGTTTCCACTGATTGTTGCATTCCGACCGCGTCAAATTGAAGTCACGGAAGGTATTGGTAGCATTTCAGGATCAGATTTGAGTGTCAAACTACCTGGCAGGTTTCCACAGGACGTTGAAAATCAGAATTCATTTTGGTTGCTTTTCAACATATGATTTTTGTACGGGATTACGTTGTTGGGGTTCTGTTTACGTCGTCTTAGCTTATTTGTAAAATGAATGCAAAGCAGAAATTATTTCTATACTTAGAAATAGACGTACGAGAAATGCTGATTTCAGTCATCATTGTGCTTTAGCGAAAGAATGAAAGGGCAGATGTATGAATTATAAAACTGCTCGAGAGTGATCACGTCAGTTTATTGAACACTAGTACACTTTTTTAATAATCAAAGTTCAATACCTGGGGATGTGCTGTTATTGAGCACTTTTGCTTTTTAGTTCCTTCCACGTATGGTACCAGCGAAAATAAACTGTAAATTTGATTGTATGAAAGAATATGACAAATGACGGTACCTCGATTTTGCCCAAGTTACTTTAGTTTTATGTGGATGGCAAACATATCTATAAAATGACCAACGAACTGGAGGTCAAAACCCTTCATTAATATTGGAGACCCACAATCGTGGTAGTCAAGTATACTTTATCCATAACAATGAATTTGTGACTTGGTTTTTCCTATATGATTAATACACTCTCCTGGCATTCTAATTCATTTTGTGATAGTAATATCCTCCTTTTGAAGGAATGTTTTTGTTGACATTCAATAATAAATACATTTCTGGTACAAATAATATGAAGTTAGGTATATGACGTTAAACAACAGCACTATTCCATATGTGATCTGTCAGTCTTCTGTTATACATGTTGTATACGCAGTGAATGTCCAAAAATTGAAATTATTAATAACTTCCTGTTTGTCATCCCAGTATTTTGGATTCTACACCAACCTAATAATTGCTAGTCGTTTCGTTCCCCACATTGAAAAGTCATGTCTGCCAAAACAAAAGCCGTATGGCTTAAGTGTTTTCCTACACACTCACAAGTACTCAAGTTTTTAAGTGCGATAATAAAATTTCCACATTATTGTGCGGTGTTGTCTGCTACGTCCCAAGTGCATGTTTAAGGTTTTTGTGCCGCCTCAAAATAATACTATCGTAAGTTTTGGTAAAAAAATGGAATTATGTGATATTTTCAGTTTTATTGTTGTTTTTCGTAACTAACTTTTTTTACTTATCTTATTGACTACAAGGTTTGCACTAAATCGCTTGAACTTCACTGTTGAATCCTTTACTTGTACTTTTGTGAAATGTTTTGAAGGATTCAATTCAAATTCTCGGTTCTAAACTGCTTGATTTTAACGTTTTTATTATACATATATACTTTTCATTTGGAGAGTAAATAGAAGTGCTACATTTTGAAAAAGTTAGAAAGTGTCCAAAATATTGGTTCCTTCTTTACATTACCTGGGTTGTCTGCGTTAAATTTTCAACATTAATGTTCCTACAATTTGTTCGTTTTTACTCATACTACTGATAAAACGGTTGTTATCTTTTAATATGTGTATTACACTATTGTTTCCCTTAAGGTAGATTGCTAATTAGATAATGTTGAATTATAATTTTTCATTATTCTTGTTTTACACAAATTGTTAAAATATTCAGGCAATAGTACAAACTTTTTACCTCAATAGAAACAGAGGATTGAGCAATGAACAACAAAGTAATTGAATTCTTTTTACTGTTGGCTCTTTCGGACACGCAATCAATAACCAATTCTGAATATTAAATTTTGCCAGGAAATCATTTTGTACCCTTCGGAGATTAAAAAAAGTACAAAGCATCTGGAAGTTATAATCGACAATTTATTTTTTTTTCAATTTCACGTGAGAATTGCTCCCATTTCACTTAGTGGAGTTTTGATTTTATATACAGATATTTGAAAAGTGTGCATTCGATTATAACAAGTAAGGCGTTTCGAAAATCTAAGGCCTGTTCAGAAGAGATAGGTATGGAAAAAGAACATCGGGTAGTGCGTCGTGCCAGGCGGTACATGAAAAAGGATGGCTTATAACGAGCAGAATGATTGAGACGGTTGTCCTCAGAAAGCAAGTTGAAGAATTATTTAAAATGATGTTGGGTTTGATACTTGTTTTTATGTGTAGATACTTTTACATGTGTAACAGGTACACGCTTAAGATTTAATTTTTCTAAATAAAAGTTTCAACATTTGCATATTATCCTTGGGAGTAACAATAATTGTATTATTCTGCTTTGTAGGCAAACCTTCTCAAACTTACTTTGAATAGTTGGGTTTTTTCACATGCTTTTAACATCAAAATTGTATAATTGTAATTAAAACAGTTCCTGTTGAATGTAATGTTGAACTTTGTTGATCGAAGGAAGTTTCGGCTGTAAACATATGTACAGTTTGTAAAACAAATGTTATTTTTCTTACAATAGCACCGATACAGTGCTTAAATATTTTCTTCTCAGTAGTTTTAAGTGTTCAACAACATACAATTAGTGGTCTTCACCGCACTACATTATCGTTTCTTACATTATTGGTTCTACTATTCAGATAAGGGGTATTCATGAATCCTTTGAAAGAATAAAATTGGTGTTTTTTTGCTTTGCTTTTCTGTGGCAGCTGTTTTCTTCACTCGACCTTGGTGTGAGAGAAAGGTGCCGCAGAAGCTTCTACTCCTGCATGAACTTTTGAACTCGTTTCAAAGTTTATGTACGGGTTTATCGATAGAAGTTCGGAAAGCAGAAATGCTTTTGGCATCGATTTTTTGTTTTAAATTCAGACAGGTTAAATTAGACCTTTACCTTTTTTCGGTCATTAATTGGAAATTCGATATCCCTGTTGTCAGTGAAAGGCTTTTTAATGAGCCATCGACTTGACTGGTGGAAGAAGGTAAAAAGTCTTTGCTTGGCCATTTTAGTTGTGAATGAAACGGTCATTTTCATCATACTCCTGCCTTCAATAAGTGAGTGGTGGTAATATTTTAGAAAGTAATTAAAACTTTTCTTTGATTTCCCATGAAGATTGATGAAATGCTGCGGCAAGTGCAATTCTTTTCGGCCTTGGCAGTGGGGCGATGGACCGCTGGGGGCTGGCTATCGAGGAGGTTTCCTTCGGGTAAAAGCGAGCAGTTAAAACTTTGTTAATGGCTCAACTTTTACGTGAGAATGTGTTTGGCCGTAAAACATTCAACTCGATGGACTTTATTCGAAAATGAGCAATGTTCTTATCCATGTAAGGAAGAAGCTTGGGAGGTTTCATATAAATGACCGACCCGGTCAAATCAAAATTTAATTATAAACCCGAATAAACATATATTATTGTTGGCGTGGTACTTAAGACTCAGAATTACGACCGAGTTGGGTTTTTCGCTAGTTTATAAAGTTTAGTACAGCCAAGCTTTATAAAGATTTTCCATGTTTCTTTCCTTTCGGAATGTGACATTCAACCCAATTTCTTTTCTTGAAACATCACTGTCCTGCTGATTTCTTTCCTATATATTTCATGTTTGAATGTCGTTACAGTAATAATAGGCCGTATACGTGGGGAAACCTTAACGTTTTTATCGGACTCTCAGGGAATGTCCATTTAATTTTTCATCCCTCCTTCAATTAACTGAATTGTCTTTAAACGAAATTTTCCAAAAGGTGTGAACATGCTTAATTTTTGTTCAAAGAGAAAAAGCGAATGTTTGGGCGTGGACCTCGTAAATATCTCTCTCTGGGGATATTTTCCGTTGGAAGAAGCAAAAAAAAGAATGATTTCGTAAGGATTTCTATTTCTTTTGTTTTCGGGAAAGTTGAATTTCCAGTCAGAAATGCGTAGGCTTATTGAGACTGTAAGCATATATTTTGAGGGGCATGATGAAATTTACTTGAATTATAACTAGTATATGTAGTACAAGTCAAAGCCTTAAATAATTTTGTTTTTGTTTTAACTTACTAATTTACATCAAATACTAAGCATTGTTATTATTACTGTATCGTTAGATGTATTATTGGTATCAAATTCAGCTGGACCGAGGCATTCACAGGGCAGGTAGGTATCCTTTTTATATTTTTACTACACCCCATTTTTGCGGAATTTCTTTTTTCGTATTTTTCATGGAATTTTTGAGGGGTGAATTTTGATTATTTGTTTTCAATTATTTGTAAAATTTGTTCCATTTTGTTGTTCTGTAATATTTTGGAAATATCGTGTAATGTGAATTATGAAAACCTTGAAGTCCGATGTATATTTTTATTTAATTTTAGTATGTAAAGAACTCCACCAGGGATGAGAACTCGTGTGGGATTGATGGTCGGTCTTGAACGTTTATTCTTATAAGAACAATTAAAGAAAGAAAAATACATAGTAGAGATCAAGTTGTTTGATATTTGCTTAAAGCCGTAAAGGGTCCATTCGTTAAAAATACATTTATACTAGTTTTGTTGTCTCTAATGCAGTGGCTTTCAACTGCTGCGATGCCTTCTTTATTAATCAGGCTACCTATTCATCTGGAAATCTGTCGGTCGTCGATAGCGAACTCTGTTGAATTAATAGTTTGCAGTTGTCGAGTTACTGTCCTTTAGTATTATGCGTTAACAGCAGATAACCATCAAGTTTCTTGTAATTGAGCCTTCAAGTTGCTTAAATATTGCATCAATAATTTTATTTAGTTCTCTGCTACAATACCTTATCAAAATAGGGTATTTTTGAATTCGATTAATTTTTGAATTTACTTACCAATAGGATGATATTAACACTGGGTGTTATCTTAGGGGCAATTATAATAACGAAGTAAATATTTTATGGGGGATAAATGCAAGAAAGCACTCCGTTTATTTTCGGGAAATATGAATGAGTGAAGAAGAAATATTTTATGTTGATGTAGAATGAGGATTTGGAGAAAAGTTAGTATTAGAAACAATTCGGCAAATTTTAATATTCAAAGAGTGGTAAAGCATCTTGCGGATGGAAGTGGTGAAAGGATTCGTAAAAATAAATGGAAAAAGCAAAAGTGGTGAAGTTAGAAATCCTATTTCGATTTGTCGTAAATCAGCTGGGAAAGATGCAAAAAATGGGGCATAAACCTTGAGCGAAAAAGGCTCAACGCCAAATCCTTTAAGATTATCCCTTTTCTTAATGGTTTCTAATTCATTCTGTTTTGTTTTTTTTTGTACTCCCAGCTACTTCTCAACACTTTTTGTATCCGTGTGGCTTCTTACCGTTTGACCCTGCCTCGAACCTCTTCCTGTAGCAGAATTTATCTTAAATGCAAATTTCTTATAGGTGTCCTAGGGACCTGGCCATAAATTTTGGACTTGTGCAGATAACCCGAAAGGCTGGGTACCTTATTGTTTATTTATTATTTTTGGTTCATTTTGTTTTTATTTTTTGGAGTACTATTTACGTTTCGATATCTAAAGTTTTTTTTCTCCTTTTTTAGGGACATTCTTCATCCTGGAACTAAGGTAAGAACAATTTAATTTTACTATAGGAGACAGGGCTGGAGGTAGCGGACTTGAGGATCTACGCTTTTCCACTGTGATCTAGTATGACGTTTTTTTTTATATTTAACTTTTTTTAAGTATTTTTTGGAAAGCTGCAAATGTTTTAATTTGATATGTTTCAACTGATGGTTTCACTTCACTTATCTATCGCCACCGTGTTTTCGGGGCACCGTGAAACGGGACCTGATTTCGATAATCGTTGATGATTCTGTGGTTTCCTCTATCGCTTCTTCGGAAGGTTAATCCGATACAAAGGGAACCCAACCGATTGGCTAATTTTCGGGCTTTCAAAATTCCATTCCATGGCAAGGGGGTGTCAGGGTAAAATGTGGTTTTTCCCTTTCATCGGCGAGCAAAAAAGCTCTTTAATGGAAAATCATAGCTAGCAGGTGAGTGTGTGTATGTGTGAGTGAGTGTGGAGAGAACGAGAGAGAGGTAGCTCTTTGTGAACTTGGGCACCCATATGAAATTCATCGTTAATATTATTAAATAGATGAAATTTAATTAAAACTCGAGCGAGGAATTTAATTTTTTTTCGGTGAATTCAAATTACTTTTGGGTGCAAGTGGTCCTAGTGTTTTTGTTTCTTCCCTCAGAGGAATTCTGCCGGAGACCGATGTGAAAATCTGTTCAGGTTACATTTAAACGGAATATACTATTTAAAATTTAGTAATAGAAATGGTAGACATTTCGTGGTGAATGGGACCTTCTTTCATAACTAAGTGAACATTTCTGCCGTGTCGGTCTTTCTCGGTGTAGAGTGGTAGTGGTACAACGTTGATCCTTTTCCTTTATTGCTGTCGGACTAATCATTTGCCGAAAGGAACGTCATTCAAACCTGACGAAGGGTTTTCCACTTCAAAATGACTGGTAAATTCCCTTTGTTGCGATGGATATGTTTTAACGTATATTTTTATAAGCCTCTGTGGTTGTTCTTTAGCGGCGCAAAGGCTTTTAATTTGCGGAACATAAATTTTGACGGGATTTAGGGTTAATTGGCCTTTTATTGTCTCTTTCTGGTTTTGTTTTACTTTCGCTTCTCCTGGAGGGGTGTACGTGTGAGTTAATTTTGCATTGAACAAAAGAACTACTAAGGCAAGTTATTGTAAGGTAAATTCTTCATTTGAGAAAATGTTTTTATTATTTAGGCAAGGGCACAATTGAAATGTCATGAAATTCCGGTCTCGGTCTGTGAAAGACAACAAACGGTTTCGGGAGCCAAGTGGAAATTTGAAATTTTTTACCCCAAGTAAAGCCATCTCGCGAGACTCGTTTCACATTAAATTATGTTTAGTTTGATATACACTTTTAAAGAATATACCTTTGCATTCTCAATTCCCAAATTGTCGGTTTCCACATTACCGTAAGAAGGAGGAAAAAGGTAGTTTGGGAATCGGTAGAGGAAAACCTTCATTTGGGCTCATTGGGAATCGTCTTCGTTTCCAGTCCATGCTCTCATTATTCACAGGGCGTATTTTCTACATTAAAAAGTTCTTTCTTTCCCCCAATTGCCTTTTCTGTGTTTCCTCCCACACTACAAATGATTGCTCCTCATGCACTCCAACCTTGCCTGTGTATTTCCTCTGCAGAAACTCGGTACTACTACTCTGACAAACTCCTCATCGTACACGGTCGAAGTGGATTTTACATCGAATGAATAAATTTATACGCCCAGATTTCATCGTACATCATTCCATGTGTTGTGGAAATTGATGGATTGTTTTTTACTTTTTAGAGGTGTGGCATGGGAGATGTGAAAAGGAAAGAGCCGCTTTGGGAATTTTATGCTTTGTTTTTATTAGATAAAAATATACACAAAAGCGTTAATAAATATTTCGTTGAAAATAAATTTAAATCCAAATTGTAATTTTTTTCTTTTCGTCGGAGCACCTGGGTCCTGAACTTCAACATGGGTTCTCTTGGTTCAGCGTTTTTTTTTACCGCGTGGACATTGGCCTGATTGAACGGACCGGATGAAATTTCATGTATGATGAAGTTGAAGTTTTTTAAGAAGAGAATAATGTTCTAATATATTCAGTTTCAGTTCTCCAAGTAAGTGAGGGCTGAACTAGAACATATAATTGTCACATACTCTTGAATTTTTTATTTTATTTTTATGAAATACGATTTTCTTTCAATGAGACTCAAAGTATAATTTTAGCGTGTGCAGTACATGTTGTGGTATAGACCCAAAAAATTAATATAATTCAATTCCGACTTCTTGTTCCCAACAAATTTAATTTTGCAGTTCATAACATTTACATTTATTCGTTTTACTTAACTTGGAACTATTGAGAAGAAAGAGAAAAAAAACTTTAAACGACTGCGTACGCCATGAATTATTCATTTCGTTTTTCGGCCATTTGAATGTTTTTTCCATAACTCTGAAATTTATTGTAGTACACGAGGGTAATTGATGTTATTCAGTTATTTTGCTTATAGAAATGTTGTCGTTAAGGCGTTAATTTAAATGTCAATATTTGTTTAACCATTCAAAGTGTTTGCCACAGTTAGACTTGTTGTATGTAGGATAACACTTAGCATTGTTATGGTTGCCGTAGTAGCTTGACATTTTTCTGGTTATTATCAATTATTTATTTATTTACTTTAGATGGATTGTCATTATACATCGCCGTAAATGCCATGAAAAATGATTTACAATTAGATGTCGCTATATTATTGCTGAATATGTTTTTCGTGAGGTTGGGTAGATCATGGTGGCACGGTTAGACTTTTTTTTTGTCAAATTTGCAAATGTACATAAGCTCGTAGCCTCGTAATGTGTATATGGAATACATGTCAAACTTATTGTAAGTAGCGAGTGTGTAAATCATTGTAAAAAAGTGATTTATTTAAATAAACTCCATATTATTTCCAAAAAGATTTAGTTCTTAACTTTGCTGTGGGCAAAAGTGAAACACGTAAAGGAGTTTCCTGTTTCATGTGTGTTCACACGTCATTCGTTTCGTCCGAAAAAGGTTTCATTATTAAACGGCCACCGAGTTTAGCGAAAGAAGTAATTCAAAGTGTAATTCTAGTTCAGGAAATAGAAATGAGGTTTCGACAAAAGGAAGAGATCGTCTTGATATTTCCCAAACGGGATTTTCGGAATACAGAGTGATTCATTAATAAAGTTAACGTTTTTCTTCAACTTGAATTTTTTTTATGGGCTTTGGGCTTCGTCAGAAAATGTCTTTCTCTTTACAGGCGGTAACGTTTTTGTCTGCGGGGTAGTCGCAAACTCTGTTTAGACTCTAAACTCGAAGAAATTCATTGTTGTTGCTTATTTTTTGCTGGTAAACATCGACCAGGCGATTGTCTAAGTTGGTTTCTCACTGACGCGCGCAGTTCAAGTTCCAATTTGTACCTTTCTCATTCTCAATCATCGTCCTACCGTCTGCAAAAGAAAGATTGTGACGATACTAAACCCTATTTGATCAGTGACCCAAATCAGGTGGTTGTTATGCAGTTCGGTCTTGAATAGTCTGGATAACAGTCATTTTATGTCCTACTCACTTCTCACTTTCGGAGACCTACCTTGATTAATATTTGTCGTGCAACTGGCAGGGTGTGGTATATATTGTATTCGTCTTACAATATACTACTCCTGTTTAGGCTATCTGATTAGGTGCAATCTGTTTGAACCTGTTGCGTTTCCGACCACCTCCTTTAATTGTCTTGTCGTTTCATACCACCCTGTTTTATGCTACTTCTGTTGTTTATTTTGGTGAGAGTCAGTTCGACAGACTTTTTATCGGTTGCATTGCATCGTTGCATCGTCGCGTACCATTTATTTCTTATAAACTAGATTCTGTTTTTTTGTAACCTCCATGGATTTATAAATTCAGAATTGGATTCCCAAATGATGTTAGTAAAAGTGTGCGTTCAGTTTTTTAATGATGCCGCCGTCCGCAACAGTCCCGGCAAAGGAAAACGTTTTCATTTTTATTTTTTTAATTTTATGAAGGGAAGAAAAGAGTAATGGAGCCATTAATCACAGAGAAAAGCGTTTTTAAACATAGAAATGAAAGTTTCTTCAAAGTTTCTCCGTCTCCATATTTCTACACTTTTTACGGGGTTACGAAAAAAGGCTCAGTCGTGCTGAAAAGGAATGATATCGGTGGTCCCCCGTTCCTTTTCATTAAAATTTTTCGGATGAGGAATTTACCCGAGTAATCCGAATAAGATTCTCTCGGAATGAAAGGAAACAAGGGGCTTTCGGAAGAAGAACGAAGTTAAGGCAGATTGGGGGGATGGTAGATGGAGGATTATCAGTCCACGATTGATGTAGAAATGTTTTTTCTTGTTTAAGAATGCGGTCATACCATAAGGTGAGGTATTTGCAATGTCGTGGGAAAATTTATCAATGGATACTACCTCGCAAGAGTTGTCTCTGATCCAGGTACTCCATGTCCATGATCCACGGTACAGCTAAAAGAAGTTGTTTTATGTGTCAAAAACTGTGTTGTATGACCCTTGTCGGATATCACCTGAAATAATCGTTGTCCGGAACTGCATTGTGAAGTTTACTGATTTAGATTTCACTTAATTCTCTCAAAACTCGTGATGTAAGATTAGCTTTATTAGATAATGTTAGTTTATATGGATCCAAATTTAAGTAAGATGTGTTAGGAGTTTTCGTAAAATTTTGATTTTATTGGTAAAAAATGGTATGCTATGGATTTTTATTATTCTCGCCATTCCCTGTTACTGTGTACTCTTCGCTTCTAATCTTCCACAAGATGTATGGGACCAGCATTTATAAGAATTTAAATATGTTGTTTTTGAGCTAAATTATTTCAGTGCTTATATGCTCCTGGCAGACTGACTTAATGTTCTGGATGTTAAATAAGGCATTCAACAAAATAAAATTTGACTGGAAACTATGCTAAATTTAGTGTTACAACATTTGTGGGAATTAGTTCACTGTTGTTATTCCTTAATTCTGTATTCCTTTTAACTGATCTCTAGTAATGAGTTTTGTAACGGGGAACATTTTGTTTTATGGTCAGTAACACATTTTGCAAAATTTCCAAGCCATATGTCAATATTCAACAAATATTATTGATTGAGTGCATTGATAATTAACTAAAAGGTATTTTTATAATGGAAGAACGCTGTTCATAATCCTGATGTTAATGCAGTTACTGATAAATAGATTTTATTTCTTAATCTTTGGGTTATAACTCTGGCCAATGGGTCGTATTTAATCAGAAACAAAATAACGAGTGGCATAAATATTTTACTTTTGGCATAAAAGTTACGAATGGGAACGTCAGCGGGTATGGAACATGTCACCAACCGTTAGATGTCGCGTTCGTCGTAGCAAAATGTCTAGTTCAAATGCTCATCATCCGACTTGGGCAGCAGTTAAATTGGTGTAAGCTGATAAAAATATGAAGCTGTTTAACTATTGAAGAAATAAGTTGTAAGAATGTAACAAATAAGAATCTAAAGAATAAAGAGGTAAAATTGTAAATGTCATTGCACAGAAAAGTTCCCATCTCGAAAGTTTTAATTAATTTTAGAAGTTTAATTAATTAAAAGCAATAACAACAGATTTTAATTAATTAATCAATTGATCAATTTAAAGAATACTTATAGAGAAAAGTTGTTAAATAACACAATAACCCGACAATTATGGATAATTGATTTTTTATATTCTTTCCTTGGTTGCCTTGTTAGTCGGTGTGTCGGTAGCTCTTAAGATTAATTTAATGTTGAGTCTAACATAATGACAAAAAAGAACGCCAGAAAAATAATTTTGTTTTTCTGCAGTTCTCCTAGTTGCCCTATTTTGGTTTTAGCAATTGAAACTATAGACGTAATTTGTGAGAACATGTTAATTTTTGTATGGGCTTCATAGTGTTTGAGGTTGCAATATATAAATGGTAAGATTTTATATATGTTATCTTCATTTCCAGCCCGAACTTCTGCTCTATCACGACCAATTAAGTGTCTTAACTCCAGTTATTTGAAAAAGCGAAAATTAAGGGAAAAATAATAGAAGAATGGAGGTAAGAAAACTATCTTAGGACAGTGTTCCGATGTAGAACGTGTTGCCTGGTTTAAAGTCCCTTAATAGAATCATACTCATCGGAATTTTTCCAGCCATGTGTCAGATTTTTTTAAAAACTTACTTGGAATACCGTTATCTGTTTTACATATCCCTACGGAATAGCGCAGTTTCTCAACTATAGGGTTTTATGAAAAATTTTACAACTCTTCTAAAGCTGTAATTGGGTTAATTTAGGTTTATTCTATTCATGAAAATTCTTTTAAAGTGCAGTGAAAGGAACTTTTTCCGGTGAAAACCTAGTGTTTACTTAGATTTGGTACAGGCAAAAACTAAATTTTCAAGGATAGCATTTTAAAGCAATTTGAACAAGAAATTATACATAAATATTTTCCCCTTTCATTCATTTTTTTCCTTCGTAACACTGTAACACAATAAAGCCATTATTGCTAGAGGCATGCCGAAGTACGATTTAGACGGAAGCAAATATAATTTAAATGGAATCAGAGAGTTAATAATGTGTTCGCCTTCAGGGAGGGAACCTTTTTTTAAGCAATTCTATGTTACTTGTTTTCTAAGTTTACTGTAGTGTTGCTTTGCGGTGTTTGCTCGTATAACGGCAACCGCAATTGGTTAACACCAAACGGTCAAGTATGACGAAAGAGTTACCGTAGTGCCTGCCATTGATTTCAACTTTTGAAAATTCACTTGGACTATTCCTTGTTTATTCCTGTATATATGTTTATTTGCACATAAATTGGGGGTTGTCGTTAACCTCAGAAATTAGTTTATGTAAACTGAGAGCTTAAAATTGGAAGTAAATTGTTAAGGAGTAAAATAAATAGGAGCGGATCGCTGCGTCAATTATTATGTTAGTTAACAAGAAGACGGTCGCACAAATACTGACCCAACACAACAAAAAATGAACAAAGGAAAATAGGGTCAGGGCATCAAGCACTTTATCCCACGTCACCGCCATCACAACTCCTGATGGCCTGACATTATCCTAAACATATATCACTTTGTAGAAATATTTTGGCTCCAGTGAATAAATAACCACACGCAGCAACAGATATACAAGCATGTACGGACGTAACATTCACCTGAACACGCACACATATACTTAAAAAGTTTATTTTTTTATTTTATTTAGTTTGATTACTTAAATCTGAAAATTTATGCTTGTCATAGATTTAAATTTTTTGCTGAACTTATTTATAACTAATTATTGTTTTTTGGGGGAGGGAATTTGAGCTCTGTTGCATTAGAAGGTCTGTGAAATTATTAGGTTACGCGTAGAAGATTAAAGCGCTTGAATGAAATTGACTTCGTGTTGGATTATCTTGAACCAAAGGACATGAAAGAATTACTCTTGTAAATCCAAAGATAAAATTCAAATTATAGTGCGTGATTTAAAAAAAAATCATCCGTTGGAAGTAAGCGGAAGATTATTTATGTAATCCTTGCTCATTATTTCAATTTATATGTAAACTCAACCGTTTAGGGATGTGACAGGACTTTGCTAAAGGAAATTAATTTTCCAAAAGCGAACTAGAGCTGTTGTTGATTTTTAACGTTGATGTAGAGTTTTGATGTCACGTTTTCGCCTAAGATCCTGGCTGCTTCTACTTTCAGATACGTTGCCTTCCGAGGAAATTGAACTACAGACTTTTGAGTAAAAATTGCTCATACCGGTCTACAAAATTTGGCGAATGCCTCGTTTGGGTTGTAAACCTCGTAATGTTCCCTCTCTCAAAGTTGTAGCACAGGTTTATGGCATTGTTTTCCAACCCGCTTCCCAACATCCTTGTGGTATTCATTTTCGTGTCTCTAATTTTCCCAGTTCAACCTTTTATTTTTCAATTATGTTTTTCGCAATTAACGAATTTCTCGAAGCACGAGAATCTGCAATTATAAGGGCTAAAGCAGCCTGATGGAACACGCAATTCCTCTTACTTTTAGCTAGAAATATTGAAAGTTCGTAAGGCGAACAGTAAAAACGAAAATTTTCCAGATACGATTTCTCCAGATAGTTTTTTATAAGTCGTTGCGTTTAGATTTAATCAAGGATTATTAATCGTTGAATTCGACTTTTAATTGACTTCTTTCCCATTTTTCAACTCAAACTGAATGTTTAATACGATTCTATATTTTGTTTTTGCTTATTGAAATGCTAAGACCCGATACCTAAAACACACTTTTCGTTTTCGAGTTTACGCAGTGCTTCGAACAGGTATTAATTTCTTCTGTGATGCTCTTCTCGAAGGCAAGTATACTAAATGTACCATAATACAACTGATTTGGTTGTTATATATAAAGTGCTCTAGTGAGTCTTACACCAGGTCTTTCTATATGGTTTCCCAGCAATAGACCTTCTAGGAAGTGCAACATAGAATTTAATTTCAGAGCAGCCATTTTACAAAATGGTTGAGATGGGAAAATTTTTTAACCAGGACATATGTTACGGGCATGTATCGCATCATGAACTCATAATTTGAAAACTACTTTCTGAGGCACGACACCTAATATTAATGTTACAGGCTCACACCGGTTGATGGGGTGTAATAGTTTCCAAAACTATTCCTCACATTTTCCTTAGGATAGTTCATTTTTTACCTGTATGAACCTTTGAGATTCTTCCTCTTCTACCCTCCCTTCTAAATCTAAATTCCCTTAAAAATTTCGATTTCGTATTTTACTTGGTAATCAATATTTATTCATCCTTTCTCGTTTACATTTACGTACAAGTCGTATGTGTGGTGTGTCCCTTTGTAGGTCTCGTCTACTTTATTATTATTTTTATAGAGAAAACTCTTCCAATAGACGGACGGTTGCACAATATTTATGTGAAACGTGATAATCGTTTGGTGGAACTTTTAATAAAAAGCCTCGAAAGAAAACCGCATCAAAGACTCAAAAATACAGTTTTAGGTTTTGACGAATATTTCAGTCGTCGATACGGGCGTTGGGTGCCGAAACCAAAAGAGCGTCCTTTGAATTCCTCCAAGCTTTCTAATCAATGTTTGAGAACCTGTTGTGTATGTGATAAAGATTGACCAGACCAAACAATTTCTGCTCGGTCACCATGGATACCTAGAAGAATATTGATGACTGGGCCTAAGGTTCGGCTGATTAATTGTGTAACTTTTTCATAAAAAATGTAGAATTGATGTAGATACGAAGTGTCGTGAATCTCGGCGTCAACACTATTAGAGTTGTTGGAAGAGTGGTATTGTTTATAATTGTAGGCAAACATCTTGTGAGGGAGTAAATACAAGTTGAATGAAACAATTTGACAAGCAAGCGTATTTTAGTGACACAGATGGTAACTTATACATTTATTATGGCATTCCCTGTGGAATTCATTGTTGATTCCATCGCGCCATGGGTGGACTCCACGTGTTTAGAGGTCATCCAGAAGTCGATCGTTTATCTTCCATTATGCTTTTCTATCATACTTCTATCATTGACACCCACACGTACAGGAGGAATAAGTGAGGTGGACCAGGAGTAGACAAAACTCTTGTGTTGTTGTTTGCCTTAACCATTTTTTCATGTTCGCTGTCCCGTGACTGCAATTTCAGTCCGCAAAGCGAATAAAAAGATGAAATTTGAAAAAAATAAAATTTGGAATTGTCCTGTGCGAATAAAGTTCGGTTGGTTCCCGTTGATAAGTCTGAAAGTGAGACTGTAGAAGAAATAACTCGAATATAAGAGTATAAATTTTTTTATGTTCTTTTGTGAGGGGCAGTAAAAAGGCTAGGAAACATATCCGGTTTTCGAAATCCTTCGGTCCAAGTGAAGCGTTTCACGAAAGGTCAACTGCAGACGCGATCCAGCATGTAGTTTTATAATTTGAGAGAAGTAGAAACCGAGGACTCATTTACAGTCGTAATTTTCTCCATTCGAAAGTGAAAGATGAAAGCTTCCTTACCTTTATTATTTATTTATTTGCATTGGAAATGTGCTTTTTCATTCCTCTGGAAAGGCTGGCTTCTTTCTTGCTTGCCTCGGGATTGGTTAAAACAAAACATAGGTGGTGATCTGATCCTTCTCGTTAGATCGATGAGGGAATATGCAAATTAACGCCTGAGACGATTTAATCAGTCACACTGGATTCGAAAGAGCTTAAGTTCCACGTCAAAAATGTAACGCCACAAGGTTGTAGTGCAGGGAACAGGCTCAGCGGCTTTCAACCGAGTCGGGTCGGGGTGACTTTGGTCAAATTTGGCAACAAAATGTTTTCTCATCGTCGTCCTTTCAGTTTTGTTTCTTTCCGCCCACCTCGTCGGGACGAAGTTGCCTCTCACGTACCTTTGTACGGGTTTTATACTCGAGGAGGAATTAGATGTTGCCTTAAGCCGTACTTCCTTTTGCTTTTTTGCCGGTTGAGTCCTCCTTCCCGCGTTTCAACGGTAGGAAACTTCTGAGAAGTTGTTTCTTTTCATCCTTTCAAATCTCTTCCCATCTCTTTCGTTATTTACTCTTTTGATAAGACGCAACTTTTTGTTCCCTTTTATGAAATTCCTCAGGTCTTACAATCGGATCATTCTCTTCCTTGTTTTTGAAAACATCCTATGGAAACTTCTGACCCGAAGATCCCTGACGTGGTTTCCCTTTTCCTTTGATTTATCATTCACGAAGGCGGAAAAATAAGGTAAAATAATGAGGAGTGGGGAGACGGGAACTCACTAGTTTTTCTATTTTTTGTTACCGTCTGATCCGCTTGGATGCCTTCTTCTGTCTTCAACTACCCGTCCGGGAATGGACGTCTTGCCTTCATTTGAATTTCCCGGCAAGAAGGTTTCAAAGCCGGGGAAACCGCAATCGAAAGGGTCAAAATGGGTTGCACTCAAAGGCGGTGAAACGGTTTCATGGGTGGAATAATGCATTTCTGACCAAAGGTCGGCATTAATGTCCAAGATAATAATGTTTCAACCTGTGATGTCATAAATATGTAATATATGGATAACTAAACATGATCCTCAGGATTTCCATGGTGTGACGTTTTTCCACATCTGCATTTACAAATCAGGTGTACTTTTTACACTTTTGTTTTACCAAACGGGTACAATTTCTGTTACACGTGCTTGTGCCCGAGTGAATTGATTATTAATTGAATGTAATTCAATTACGGCAAGAAATCTGATTGAATTTCTTGTCCTGATTATACCTTAAGGTCCAGCTGCTGACTACCAATTCTTCTTGGTAGTGTGGTGTGGTAGGAGATATGGTGAACTAATACTATTCTTTGTAATATTAATATTTTTTATTTATAGTTTGAATTGGTCATTATGGTTGTCTTTTCTCAAAACGAGAATCATACAAAACTAACTGGAGAAGGCTTTCAATTCGTTTAATTAACTCTTTCCGAAGAAACTTGGGAAATTACTTGAATAAAAGCTTCGTTTACTGCGAATTTAATGTTTCACGCGTAAAAAGGTAGAAAGAAATTGCCGCAAATAATGGAGGGACTTGTGTCGTACATTAGTACGAAAGTCCAACTTGAATGACGCTTCCATCATCACATGAATGAAATGGTTACGAAGTGTGTGTTTTGTCGTTTATTTTTTGAGAAATTGAATACTCAAAGTAAACGGTTTTGTTGAAATCGCAGGAGAAAAAAAAAGTATTGTCGCAATAGGATACATAGTTGTGCATATATATATATATATATATATATGTATATATGTATATTTTTTCTCTTCCTCGTACAGCTTAGTTGTATTAGATAGCGTGGTAATAGCAAATCTGTATTTGGATGAAGTGAACAAGAAAGTAACATTTCTTGAAGATAGAATGCGTTTTATATTTTTATATTTCTGTATTCTTTAAAGTTAATATTTATGTGCATACAAACGAGACGTATTTTAAGAGACTAGTTTCGTAGAGTAGGTACATTCTTCCTATTACATCTAATTCACTTTATTACTTCTCCGCATCGCTTGAGACCACCATTTGAGTTGAAATATTGGGAAACAGGAAACTCACATTATCAGAAACCTTTTTGTTTCAATCTTGGAGCCATTAAAGAAGGCTACTTTCTCGTATGATTGCGCAATTTCCCATCATTTCTGGATTTTACATCCACATTACTCGCTGCTGAGTAAACTGTGCTTTTCTCAAGGGCTTTTATTCATTTTAGCTTTGCTACATATTTTTTCTTTTTTTTATGGAATCTCATACCCAAAAGAATTCTTTGAATGTAATTAAAATGAAATTCAAATTCTGATGGCGTATGAAATTTTAGAAATGAAGGTGGACATTGGGAAAGCAGAAGACTCAGTTAACTGAAAGAAGAAAATAAAATTTCTTTCATTCGACTAGAAAATCTGTTTTTTTCTATGGACGTAATGAAGTTGGACGTTTAGAAAGAGTTTTTTTTTACTCTAAAACACTGCTGAAATCTTCCTTTTGTTGCCTTTGAATTACCCAGAGTTACCACGAGGCTTTTTATATTTCGGTTTGTTCACTGCGGTTATTTTCATTTGAGGCTGTGTCACGGCTGACCAAAGCATCCTGGCAGAAGTAGTACATCTTTAAGTCGTTTCGGGTGATGGACTTTCTTAGTCATGTGTGAGCTGTGAATTTCAGGTGGAACCTAACCCTCCAAAAAATGATTATTGGAAATCAAAAGGTCGCAGGGCGGATTGGATGAAGCTCCGACTTAGCATGGCTTCCGTTTAATAGTTTACGCACCCAGCATTTTGACTCGAATGCATAAAGTTGGTTATTGATTTGACTTTTTTTTGTATCTGATTCGAACGTAACGATAGAAATTGAAGGAGTCCCTCGAGTACCGTTAGAAGAGGGTTTCAACGCATTTCAACTAGAAGTACTCGATTTATGCGTTTATTTCGGTTGCAATTTACGGCAGCCGCCTTTGTTTTACTCATAAAAAAGCACAAACTTTGGAAATCGGGGCAACCTTCTTTTGGAAAGTTTTCACGCAATTCGGTTCCTGAAGTATTTGCCGTTATTGATGGTTGAATGACAAAAATTTGGAGAGTTTTGTAATAGAGAAACAGACATATGGCTTTTGGTGCTCTGATGATTTTACCAACTGTCAGGAAGTGGGACTCTAAGGAGAATTTGGTAGACCGGGAGGTGTTGTGGTAGTGCAAGAGTTTAGACCAACAATTTGACTGATGAAAATCTCAAAGCAAGCAATTGAAATCTGTTTTGAGCACACACATACACTTTCTATATATTTATGTACCTGACACGTTGTATTTCCTCTTTATTTTTGATTTTTTTGTACCGATTACATTTTTGTCTTTAATTATCATCTCATGTCTCAAAATTTTCACTTTCCATTCGGGTTTCGACTTGTAGAAAGGTTTGGTATAATTTCTAGAATATTTCTGCTCGAGGAAACACCAATAAATTGCTCAGACGCGACGAGAGTAATTATAACCCGAAAGTCAGCAGTGCACCTCTTAGTTTCTGCTCGGAGGAGAGTGAGTAAGGGTTGGTTCAACTCTGGTCGTGTAATAGCACGTATTTGGATACACTGATGGAGAAGGAGGTTCCCGAAAGGGTTCAAAGCCTTTTTTCACTAGTGCAACATAACGTATTCTGTTTGTTTGTAAATCGACAGAAATACTTGAATCGGTTTTAACTGGTAAATTTCTTAGAGATAGTTGTACGAAAATGAAAGATAAGGAAAGTACTTTGTCTAGGATGTTTTGCTTTGGCAAAAGCAAGGGTTGTTTAGGAAATATTTGAATTAGAAAGTTCTTTTTTTCCCACACTTTGTGTAAATTAGTTGTTTGTGTTTAAATCATGATTTGTGCGGAAATAGTCAATGTAGATTTCTTATAGAGAGGTATGAAGTGTTGCTTATTATAGAAGTATTTTATTTCAGCGATCTACTGTTACTTTTATTAATTGATGTGTCATCCAACAGGCACGCTGAGTTTGTCCCTTGAATGTATTAATGGAATCTTTTTGGGCAGCATAAATGTATAATTTTCGTAATCTGTGCCAAACGATTCATCTCATTTGATATTATGTGAATTGAAAGCATTAAACAGACAAATTGAAAATATGAATCCAGATTTTATGTATCCAGGGGGCATTAAAAATCGTCATTTGAACAAATCACAGCGGTAGGAAACGGGTAAATTCAGAAAATCTAATTTTGCTTTGTTTTGCTTACTTCGAAAGGAAATGGCTCAAGTTTCTATTCCACTTGAAATGTCTTGCAATTAATAATAAGATAATTATTCATGTTGTTTGACAAAGTCTCGATTATCCGCAGGATCGATAAACTTTCGATTATCGAAATATAAGTTTTTAAGGTGCGTTAAAAGGAAATGCTTGGATTTAGTCTTCATCAAGCGTAGTGCATTTAGGTACAAATTGCTCATAACAGGATTACTCCTTTCCTTCCAAGGCCTAGTGCCCGGCAGGTATGCCCGAAGCGAAGCGTATTGTTTTAACGATAATTTCGGAGTTTGATTTAATACGTTTCACGCAGCATTTGGTCTTTTCTTCATCTCGTTGTCGGAAATCAAAGTAATGAATTGGAAGTTTTCTTATTGATGGTCAGTAAACAATTTAGGTAGAATGGGGGGGGCGGTAGAAAGGTAAAGGAACAAAGAGAATAATCCATTTATTGTTTTACCTTCTCCGATGCGATTAAATTATGTATTCTTGAAAGTTATCAAAAGTCAATCATTTAGTTATCAATTCGATCGGATAGATTTGGTCAAAAACACGAGTTGTTCTATTATTCAGACATGAATTGAATTTTTTATTATAACTTCATTCTACTGCTTCTTCTTTGAGAGCCGACTTCGGATCGGTATTAAATATAAACAAATTTTATTTAATTTACTGGTTAATTTATTTAACTTTTACGGCAATTTATCCAATTTTGCCTTCCTGCAGGGTTCTGTTGTGTTGGTCTGTAATTTTGATGATGCTGAAGTTGTATCGGAACATCCCTTGTGTACTTGGTGCCAGTCGGTGCCGGTCCCTCACAACCATTGAGGACGTTTCACTTGTAAATTTTTAACTTGCTTCTTTCCTTCTGTTACTTTATCCTTTCGTGTAATTTGAACAGAGTCAATTCTGCGACAAGAGTTGAAATATGGGTTGAGGCTTAATAAGGTTCCCGTGTCTATAGAGAACGACGCCTGGTCGTAAAATCTTAATTTCGGCTTTTCGGATTCTCTCCGAAAGTTGTTTCATCTTTCGACAGACCCGTACCAAGTCGTAAAAACTCAAATTACCGTATTTAATATTAAAACCGAATTATTCGTCAAATTGTCTTGAGTAATATTGTCCTGGCTGGCAGTGTGTGTGTGTGTGTGTGTGTGTATCGGAGCAGAAATCCTTCAAATACCACAGTTTAAAACGGTTTATGCGATAGATTAGATTCACACCTATGAAGCCGGATGGAATTTGTGCACTTTATAGTTGTTCCCGCTTCTTAGAGTTTCCTAAACTGGGATTATCAATCAGGTCCGATCAAATTTGGTTTTCACCTGCTTTCCCGGAATTCTGTTCATTAGTAAATGAGGATTAATGAAGTCGATGTTGCCTTCATTTCAGGAGTAGACAAACTTTCATCTTTCAGAACATTCACGTTTTTTTCAACAAAAAAAAAGTTTGTTACTCATTTGTCATCCGGAGTTTTGTGTTATTGGGATTTTTAACCCAATGTTTATTATTAACTCGTCTTTGTTTGTTTCGTTCTAAATGCTCGACGTGATTCAATTTATAGTTTTAAATTAAATTTTTTTGAATGGGAGCATTAGGGAAATGGATTGCCGTACTTACGAAAGCACAGGGAGGCCTGCATAAGGTGGCGTGAGTAGCACAGAAACTGAAAAGTTTGTAAAAACAATAAAATTAACCGGAAGGTATGTGCACAGAAAAGTTTTATCATTTCCGTCTGGAATCAGGTTGTTTTTACTTCGTCCGATTGGTTCGGTTCACCTTTTTGGCGGGTAAACGCTCGTTGAAAATGGTGGCCAAATTAGGGTTCAACCTGCGGAAGATTCAAAAAAATAATTTTTGAATAAACACAGAGATAGTAATGGCCGTCATCACCCAAAGAGAGGGAGAGAGACGGAGTCGGACTTTGGTTTTGTGATATCTAGGCGAAAAAGGAAACGTGTTTCTACTTCCCCGCGGGGAAACAGGAGAATAATTTTTTCATTCAATCTTTTTGAACCCCCGAAGGAAATGGTTCGGAGAATTCCTTTTTATTTTTTGAAACGTGGAGGATTCTCACTTTGCTTTTCGAACGAAAAAGATTGCAAACGTGTGCAAGAGGATGTGGATGAAGAGGAAAGGTGTCGCAATGAAAGATTAATTAAATCATTTAAACAGTTTGTGCGTTCGGCAAAGTCCCTCCGGGGGTCTTCCTTTCGGTCTTGCCCCGACAACGGCCCTGGTTTGTGTAACCATGTAAGAAAATGTGGAGGAAATTCGTTTTCACCTCAAGTCGAAATACTTGGTCGTGGCTCGAGCAGATATCAGAATCAGTCAATAATGGGTACAAAATCGACGTTTCTTCCCCATCGGCAGGTACTTTGTCGTTGTATGGCGGGACACGCAACTAACGTGGCAGCAGAAAGAGCGGAGAGAGGCTCAAATTGATGGCGGAGGAAGTTTTGAATTTTGCATACGGGAAAAGGTTCTTTGGAAAAAAAACCAAAATGAAAAATGAGTATTGAACCTGGGGAGATCTCCCGGGAATTAGAGAAAGGATTTTCATCTTCCCTGCCTTCTTCTGGTCCCACTTTACTTCCAAAAAGGTGGATTGACGAAATCTGTTTTTCGCTGTCGCTGAGTTTTCTTTCTCCTCGTTTTAACTTTTCTTTTGGAATTTGTTTTGACTCTAAAAATTCTATGTAATTACAATGTGGCGTTTAATATGGTGAAATCGATATTTGAAACTGGGAAAACTCGTCTGGCACTTCATTTCAGAGGGATTATACAAACTTAACAATTTGTTGAAGAAGTCCAGGTGGTCTATTAATTAATTAATAATCGTCGCGTCATCCGGTGTAATAAATAGTGGAAATACGTTTTCAAGAGCTTATAAAATAATACTACTTAATTTTTATTTAATTTAATTTTTTGTAAGCTGCAATAATGTACCCGAAGTTTCAGGCAGAAGAGTCAAGAAATAAAATGTGGATTACTTACTGTCAGTTTAATGAGTTCAAGCACCTTTTTTACTTTTTATTTTTTTGGCAGACGTAAAATTTCGAGTGAAAACGTACAGATAATAAATCACTACGTTAATTCCATTTGATGGTAGCGAATCACATTTTAACAATTTTCATGAAACAGCTGAAGCTTTGGTGGCAAGTGGCAAACTGTCGTTAATAGGTCCTCAAAAATTAATTTTCATCCATTTTCCAACTGAGAAGAAGGAGGAGGGAGTTTCCATTTCCGAAATGGACAATTCACATTCTTTTTGTATTTAATCGAGTACAAAATATCTGTCTTCGTCTGTGCCCGGGGGGATGGGAGGAGGAGGAAAGAAATTAAGTTCTCTGCAACTTTGAATCCGCTGCGATGGGCTTTAAACTATCTCTCGCTCGTGCATTATTTCCGCTCCTGCGAAATTAGGTTAATTGATAGCTTCGGGGAGATATAATTTTAGGACAGGCGGATAGACAGAGTCAGAACGGCATCTCGCGTTTCACCATATACGAAGTATGTGCAAGTTTAAAAAGGCAGGGAAAGACGGCAATTCGGGAAGCGAACGTAAAAGGCTTCGTCTTTTTTAAGTGCATCCACGTCGGTCGTTTTGTCGAGTTTTCTTTCCATCTGATTTAATTTTTCGTTGATTCACTTGCACGTGCTACTGCCGGTGTATATGCGGAGAAGGAAGAAAATTCAAGAAGAAACTCCAAAGGTTGGATGAGCGGAATGTCGGAAAATGAATTTTCAATAAAACCGGATGCTTTTACGCTCTAGAAATCGGAAGGAGTTAGTTGGTTGTGCGATGTAGTTTCTTACCCTGGGAGATAATATTACGGTAATAATATCGATCTGCTTTTTTATACTGAGCTCTGCGATTCGACTGTCTTAATGAGACGAGTCGTGTGTGTTAATAAATTCCCAATATGCCGTTAATGTTATTTGAAATTTAAACAACACTTTGCAAATGTTGAAAAACTTATAACTGAAATGTATAAACTTTATAATATTTTCATTGCAATGAGGGAGCACTCTTATTGGGTACTTGACTAATAATGGAACTACTATCTGGTTGCAAAATGCTGATGTGGAGTGTCAATATTCCTTCCAGTACTAAATAAACGTGTGAAAAATTAATTACTAATCACACAAAGAAAAGTTTTACTAATTATAACCAAAAGCTATGGAACATGTCCCACATTCTCCCCCTCGTTAATCCCGGAGTTTTGCCCATTGATTTATTTTTATTAAAAAGAATATTGTCATTCAATGCTCGAGTATTAATAAATAATGACCAATTTCTACAAAATTTAGATTTTTAGAAAAAATGCACAACTGACACAGGCACATGTAACAGCCGTTGGAAAGAAATAGTTAAAAAATTGTTGAATGTTTAATTAAATTGATTGGCAAAAAATATAGTTTGAATCTGATAGCGTTAATTTTAACTGTGTTGAGGTATGCTCGTGGTGTGAATTAATTTCTCTGTAAAAGTTGATATATCTGTGCCCCAATATATCACAGCAAAACAGTTTTATTTTGTTTTCATTAGTAGTGAATGAACTTAACGGGCGTCGTATGTTTGATTGTTTATTGTTAGTGTGACGTGCTTTTCTAAGCAAAGGTAAAGGATGGAGCTACGTCAACATTCCAGATTAATCAAACTCTTAAAGAATTTAATTAATTAATGAGTGCCGAAAGTTTGGTAGAAAGTGAAAGGGTTCATCGACGCAAATTGTCGTGTATTTTCTCATTCTGCACTCTGTCAAAGTAGTTTTCAAGTCAGAAATGTTGATCCTTCACCTCCTTAGTCACACCACCTTCTCAGCAGTCGTTCCGTCACGTCAACTGCAAAACTGTGACATGACGGGAAACTGGGACATGATATCCGAATGTTTTACTTCGCTCAGTATTCACTAAATGGGTGTAGTAGTGTAACAACTTTTGTTTCATGAACTCTATTTCATCCAAACACCTAAAAAATCTTAGGCGTTACTCAAGGTACTGAAGGAGGTGTTTTTTTTCATAATGACAAGTAGTGATGAATCTGCTTCCGGAGAATCCGATAATTGAAAGGAATTGCAGAATTCATTTGATCTGTTGCATATCGTTGCATTGAGCATCAAGAGCTATCTATCGAGTTTCCATTCAAGGGTTGGGGGAGTTTCTTTGTTCCTCCCTATTTCTTCTGCCACTTCACTTTCCAGAGAGATTTTCCTTGGAGCATTTTAGGTAAAGAGGAAGCGCATTAAATAAAATCGACCGACATTTTGGTTTTCCGCAATTTTTTTAATTTGACTGACAAGGAGACAAGATTTACGACCATTTTCTCTTCTGCTCTTCGCCATATTTATTTGTATAAAAATGGCGAGGACCATTTTTCTCTCGGTCCGTTCCCTTCTGCAATTCAGCACTTTCCTCATCTGGGCAAGTCCTCTCTTCACCTCAGTCCTTTCATTTACCTCTACCTTCCGGATATGACTATAACTAAACCAGTCTTGAAATATTTCATGTATTTGTGTTGTTAATATAACTTTACTTCTCATCGTTGTTCATTCTAACGAAATAAACACTGTAAGGGTTTTTATATAAAATTTTACAAATAGCTTTTTTTTATTGTGAGAAATAACACTTTATACTAACGTACAAGAAGAATAATTTTGCTAGCAATACTGAATTCCCATTTATTTACTTTAATTTGAATCTCTTAATATTGCTATCGGAACTCTCAACATCCTTCTTCTAATTTTCGAATGAATTGGCAGAGAACTAAGGCGACCTTTATGGAATTTAGATTACTGACACTGTAGCAAAGATATTTGAAACAAAATTAAGTAGTGGTAGTACTGTGACCTTTACCACACAAGTTGACAGTCAATGTATCCCATTGGATTTGTTCATTTTGAAAAGTACCTTTAATGGTAAATTGAAAGAAAAGACGTCATGTTAAGGGTTGGATGTGAAAAAGGGTTGTGAACACTCGCACCATTTCGCCATTTAAAAAAAAATTATAAAAAATGGAGTTAATGATCTTTGGACGTCAGTTCGCTACCTCTTGTTAACGTTATTAGTTCCCGTTGGCAAGCTAAATGGATTTACCTTTCGTGCTTCGTGTCTCATCTGAAAAGTCAACTTTTGCTCTCTCTTTCGCCTCGTCCCAGCATCCACGTACACATGGAAAATTAAATTTTCTAGAATAAACGGAATTTTTTTTCTCATAATTAGATTGCTTCAAACCCCTTTAAAATAGTTTAACTTTGAGGTTGTTAAAATTATTGATTCCTGGAACGGATCTTTTGATTAGTGTTCACGGGCAGTTAGGCTTATTTTAAGTTCGCCTCTGACTTTTTTGTCTGTTTGTCATAACCGATGATTCCCATTCGATATTGAGAGGTTAATAGGTGATTTAATAGGTGACGTCATAGCTGGTAAATGTATGGTTAGTTGATGTTTCAGAGGTGGCGAGTATGCTGGAGCACAAGGCCTTACCACTTGCTAAGTATCTCAAAGTTGAATGGTAATTTTGTAAATTTAAATAACCGCAACAAAAGCACCAGAAGAGAAACCTGAAAACCAAGGAGATGGAAAAGGAAGATTAATGGTAGAATCCCACGTTGGAAGCCGAAGAGACCGACTGGTTTAGGGAAACTTCGACAGAATGGAAGTTAACTGGTCAATCTGTCGTATTTTGCATTATTTACATAACGGTTCCTACACGAAGATGTTTGTTTCGGTTGTGAAAAACATCTTCCAGAAAATGTCCACGTAGTTTTGTACATAAGTCTAAATTTTATGCTTCGTTTTTGTTTCTCTCTTTTTTTTTATTGGATTTCCTAATAGGTGCTACTCAGATAATTAATTTAAAATTTTGTACTCCTCCGGGATGTCACACAACCTTCGGTATTCCTCTTTTGTTGTAAAAATGGTGCTCTATAAATATCCGGTAGAAAAGCGAGCAATTTTTCTTTTCTGCCTTTTTTCATTGTTTTTAATCTTTATTGTCATTTTGATTTTGCTTCAAAGTATACTTTTCGGTGTTAAAATTTCTATTTATAAGCTATATAGGAAAAAACTTTGGTAAGAAAGAAAGAAAGCATCACCTGCTACTGCCTATTCGTCTTCCTCTGGTTCACGCCATCTCCGCCGGTTGTGAAAACTTTTCTAAACACTTCCTCTTTTGCTTTTATTTTTGAATGCTCCAAGTGCGGCGGTAACGCGAAAACAGACCTGTATTTTGTCTTTCCTTCATGTCGAACTCTGTTTTACGTATATTTTCTTTTTCCTTTTTACATCTCTTTGGCGCGTAATAATCTTTCTGGAAAAGTTTTTAGCACTTATTCTCGGCCTCAATAATTTTCATTTCAAAATGCTAATTAAAACTACCGTTAATGAACTTATAAATTATGGTTTGGAATTTATTAGTTACGAAAAGTAGGAATTTTCATTGTAATCATTCTCAGAGAAATATATTAATTCTGGAGTTGTGAGGCATTTTATTTGGGAGATCAAATGTACGCATTTTAATTGTTAAATGTTTTTATTACTAATTTTTTCAATGTGGGAACAGTAAAATATAAATATATATAAATAATTTTAATTTACTGAAAAACTAGGGAAGTAATGTCTGCAATGATTTTGGCTTTTCCGTTGCTCTATATGCATGGGTTGCTCTGTGACATTACTTTAGGAATAGGTTACGTACATTCAGGATTCAATCGAATCTCGTTTTCTGAAGAATAAATAATCGGAAGAACGGTGCAGAAAGCAAACGCACCTGCTGCCTTCTTCGTAATCTTTGTGGAGAAATGCAACCTCCACCGGGAGATTAGCATCCGAGAGACGATGTGGAGTATTTTGTGCCATGGAAGGTTTTAGGTGGTAAATACCTTAATGAAGGGGTGGAGTTGAAAGGCATTCACCTGCTTAAACGTTTTTCTGTCCCTTTGGAGTAATTGCAGGTGAATCAAGAGGTGATTGGTGTACAATTAAAAGTTCAAATTACACGTACTCATTTGCGAATAGGAAGTGTTTCGCCAGTCCTCGTCACTTATGTGTAGAGTCCTTGATGGTTGACGACGACAGGACTTTTAATGTGAACTTCCTCTCTGTCACTCTCGTACGGCCTACTACAAGAGTGATTAAACTGTTACCGTTGTTTCCAACACCCATAATAAACGTCATTAATTGTATTTTCAAACTCCCTCTCGTGGCTGGTTGTTTTATTCTTTGAGTATTTATGGTGTTTTTATTATTTGTTGAAAACCCTAAAAATTGTGTTTTTATAGTACGTTTGACTAAAATACTATAAATTTGTCAATCAATATATCTGTTCCTAATATTTTTCTTTGAAATTAATTCTGAGGAGGGGTTATACACTCCAAAAGAAGCTCAAAATTGTACAGTAAGACCCGACTTTCCGTTAGTATACATTGTTTTTCGTTTATCTCTTTAATCGTGATTTATGCTCTCTCTCTCTAGCTTGCTAATACTTAATCTTAGTTGTTAACAAGTATTTATTCTCCCGGGTATTTAAATTTTCTTACTTTGTTTTCGGTTACTGAATTTCCTGTACACGTTTTGTTGAAGGAGGGTTCTTAATTGGAGTCGTATTTAGTCTTTCTGCTAAAGTTCTTCACAGCCGCTGTAATTGAAGCGTTCTCAATTATTTTGTTCTGCTGTGAGGGAATGGCGACGGTAAAATATTTGCAAAAATCAAATATCGACTTGTAAATTTGTTTATTTCTAAGCTGGATTATTCCTGTAGATTTTGCTTATTTTGACACAATATTTTCAAGCGTAGAGTTGACGAGAGGGCGGGTGACGGGTCATCCCTCCAATTTTGATTTCCCAGTGAAAGCCTCGGAAATTTGGCAATTAAATTTAGCTTTGGATTACGTGTTTGTTAGAGGTGCCATAATTATATTTGTGGTTTCATTATGAATCCTTAATTCTTGTAGAGTTTTGATTGCGGTGCTACCTTGTAAACTCTCACGGACCGGAATATCGTAAAATCACTACGAATTGTTCATTCGAGATCCGAAGTGGGAGAGCTTCTTTCACTTGATTATTTCTTTGAAACCAAAACAACTCTGCGACTCTCCCATTTAGAGATCTTTGTAATTGTAATTGAGTTCGACACACAAGATCTTATATGTCACGCCAGATATCTGACAACAATTGTGGGATCGTTCTTTTTGTGCTTTGGGATGAATCACGGGTGGATTCCTGTCCTGGAAATTTCTCACTTACCACAAAATATTAAAGGTTTTGAAATTGTGTTGAAATCAATGGTTGTTACACTGCTGTTGAATACTGTTTTCTATTGACTCAAAGTCAACTTGACGGGGAAGCCTTAACACTAGTTAAAAATATTCTGTTGCCTTGTATTGAACGAGGTGTTAAGGACCTGACCTAAAAGTCGTAAACTTTAAGTATTCAATTTAAATTTAAATTGTTTCGGTCATTTTTAATAAAATTGAGTTCTTTTTTCGTTTCAGGTATGTGAAGTCATTGTACCGATACCGAGGAATTGAAATTTTGTTTGCTGTTGTATTTCCTCACAGTATGTAAGTGTTGAAATGGATTTAGCCGAAATCCATATTGTATTCTATTTTCGCAAAGTCTTTGAGACGCTCAATCTGCGTTGACAAAGATTAATAGTTACAAATGCAGCCACTCAATTAATAAATCATTCTTGGATGAAGTGGCCATCGGTGACGCTATTCACGACTTATTAAGTATTAAAACGAGGGTCTTCTTGTTTGGTTAGTAGAGACGCATTTGGTGCTTCTGTCGAAGAAATAGTTGGAAACTTGTAGGAATCTGGTAAAAACCACTCTAATATTGATTTCGTTAGTTGCCTTGTATTGCGATCGTAAAAGAGGATATTTGTGTTGGAGGCACAACCTGTAGACTTGTGTCAGGTACATTTGATGTAATGGTGGAACTTAATATTTCTGGAGAAAATAAAACCTAGTGATTAACTTTCTTTCCGAGTTTCCTTGTCAGTGACTGTCTGTTTGGTTCCCTGCACTGTCTTCCTGTTCATTTATGGGTCTTGTAAAAGAACATACGAATCATAAAATGTTAGTTAAAGACGTCTTGAAAACCTTGATCTTTCATTGGGCAGCGACCTTTAGGAACACCCCGTGAAGTGAATGCAATTCTGAATGTAGAATACAGTATTTATTCACTTGGCACACTTTACTCATTCTTTGGGTCTGTCCTAGACGGTGACGGACACTTTTATGGGTTATAATTACTCAACTTTTTATTTCCTGCAGACTGTGTTGTTCCTGTTAAGTGTAGTTTGGAACTAATTAAAAAGTAGAATTTTTCACTTGTTTGATTTCACAACAGGATTAAGTTATTACTTATGAGTTTTGCCATTTTGTTTTTGCAAAAGTGTGCTGCAGTTCCCGGGTGTTCCACCTTCTCTTAGATGTATCCGTCTGAAACTACACTCAATTGCATCACGCTTTTTTCAACATTTCTTTCTCGTCTCTGAAGCTTTTCATATGTAAATCTTCTCATTCTTATCCCTCTCTATGACCCGTTCGCATTGGTGTGTTTAAAAACTGTACCGGCAATCTTTTGTTTGGCTTATTGTTAGGGTTTTTACGAGCTACGTGTACTTTTCTCAACGGGATAAATCGTCAACCAGAAAAGATGATTTCCCCATCTCTTGCACTTTTTTTAATGCCTCGAAGCGATCTGGGAGGCCGTACTTTTAACTGTCGATTTTCTCTTCCAAAAAAGAATCGAACCAAGTCAAAAATGTCGAAATATTAGGCTAAAAGGGTTTTCAAGTAGTTTTCTAACAACTCAACTCTAAATTCTTTCAAATTTGATACTCATTTATTTTTATTGAATGATTCGTCTACTTTTATGTTACTCCCACTAATAGACAGGACAAGGGAGTAGATGTTAACTGTGAAGTTAATTTCTAGTAGTCCTTTTTTACATTAGTTTTTGGTAGGATTTCTTAATTTCAAAGGTTGAACCGCATTTGTAATTTTCAAGGATTCCGAATCTTCTTCAAGAATCTTCAAGGAAGTCTGAAAAATACACAGAAGAATGATAAGAGTTTATATTTTTAGCACGAAACCATCTTTTCTTATTTCCCTCAGTATAGAAAATCTCTTCCCCTTGTTACTAAAAACATTCCAAGTGAAGTGGTGATGGCATCTGCTGCAGAACAAGGAATTAAGCACTTAGAGCGGTGAAATTAAGCCCCAGAAAGCTTTACGTGTTAAGTCTTTGACTAACTTTTCGTAGGGGTGGCATCAATACGTAGATTAAGTCTTGGGGAGACCAAGCAAACAAAACGGTTATGCTGTTCGCCGAGGACAATATTCTTCTGGGTGTATATGTAGAAAATGAAGTTCTTTTGTAATATTCTGTCAGTCATGTTACTCCCATATATTACATTATAAAATTCTTCTGGTTTTGACTTTAGTTACACATCACTTTTTGTTTTTCTATTAGTCCATTCTCAGAGGATAATGACGGGACCATAATAAATTAGAGACTGGTATTTGTCTGACCAAAAAGCACGGTAGTATTTCCAAGCAAATGGAATGACACCGAAAAACTGAGAAAAGTGAAGACCTTCACGTGTCGTAAAATGACCTTCGGTGTATCTAACAGGTGCCAGAGTCATTAGGCTAATGCGCTGGATGCTTAACGTAGCGGTGACGTCACTCGCGGTTGATAAGCTTAATCAGCACTGGTTTTTGCTTGAAACAGGTAGGACTTGGATACCAGGAGGGATGGGCCCAGGACTCTACTTACCTACGTAAAAGTTCTTTGGGAAAGTTCCTTCAGAGGCAGTGGATGCGACAATTACGTGTAGGAAATGCTGTTTCTCACAACTGTTGAGTCTACCGCGAACTTTTTGGCCTTCACTCAGGTGCCCTCCTTGGCTCCCATCCATTCCTTTCCCGCCAAATGTATTTCCATCTTCTGTTTTCTGATGTTCAACACAAGAACATCTTAAAATGACGTAAGTTGCCCGTCGCACAGTCAGGTAGATGACTGGTTTTCTTATGTTGATTAGTATTTGCGTAGCATCTCCCCTCCCCTCGTGTAAACAGACGTACGCACGCACGCACACTTTTTTATCATTGCGATATTAATGTGCGATCGTTTTAAGTCGCTTAGTATTCTTTCGCGTGTGGATCTGTGTGCGATATTGTCGTTTACCCAGTTTTAGCGTTTACCAGTACCTGTTCGACGAGAATATTATCTTGTTAGGTAGCAGTTGTACGGTGGAAGTGATTGGTTTTGTTGAGTTGTTCAAAGTGGTAGTGATTTTGTTATGTGAAATTGTGTCGCCTTAAGTTTTTCTACTTTTGTTTTGCTGCAAGACCCACTCCGACATCGTTTTGATGGATGGTATTTCGACGTGGGTGAGTGTTATTTTGAAATTAAAGAAAAAGTGTGGCTTCGTTTAAGAGTCTTCCTACTATTTGTGTAGTAGTTTAAACTATACTAAAAATGTTTAAATTATGTGTTGTTAATGGAAACCAAACAATTGAACTAATGACAAATATAGTTAATGATGGTTGAAATCAAGGTGAGACAGTCAGGTTTTATGAAACTATTTCGTTGACTTCGTGCATGGCAAATTACTTAATTTGCAGGCGAGGTAACAAACACGGTTTAAGTGTTCTAGTCGTAGGAAAACAGGAGAGATTCAAAGGAAAGAAGTTGACAGTGGAAATAAAAAAGTCATGATGCGGCCACACGATGGGAAATCTGGAATTCTGCATGACGAGACGATGAAACAGAGGTTTTTTACATTCTAGTACTTTGATATGAGCAGAATCCTATGGAACCGCAGCAAAGAATTTTAATTCATAGTATTAAAATGAAAAAGTTGACTTCAGTAAAATGAGAAAGGTGTGTTGACATTGTGCTTCCCAAATCTAGTAGTCTGTTCTTTGTAATTTCAGTTCCGTCGGTGGGGTACCTGGGGTAGGGTGCCACAGAACTGCAAAACCTGCCTACCTTCTTTCCTAAGTTTTATTTTCATTGTGGAAAACCCGTTACACTTACTTTCTTCCCTGTTTTTCAGTTTTTCTAAAATGGTACAAAACAAGTGGAAAGTGGTCTGGTAATGAATTTCAATCAGTCTAAAAAAGGGGCGTAAACGTAGGAGTTCCGTAAAAAAGCTCAAGGTGCACAGGCGTAAGCGCGGGTTGTAGGATTCCTCAGGGTAAACATAACGAGTCATTAAGAGCACATTCTTTGTTTAAACAAGTAATGTTAAAAAAAGAGCGAATTGGAAATCTGCCTTGCAATCGACTAAAATTTATGGAAATTCTCTAGTGGTTAAATAATTACTTGTATGAGGCGTTCAATCCATCTAGTGTCCATTGGAAAGTGGCAGAAGTAATTTTTTATAACTAAAGTTGAAACCCTGTTGTTCGCTGGAGCGCCTTTATAATTTCAATGACGATCGGGATTCTTTTAAGGCAGGGAAGTTGGGTTAGGTAGTAGATTTGATAAATAGTAGGAATTGGTACTCGTTAAGTGTATAAATCTCTGTGCAAGCACAAGCGAGAAGTGTACTTCTATTGGAGTGAAACGTCTAGAACTTTTTAGAAGTCTAAAAGAAAAATAGTTTGAAAGTATTCTAGGAGAATTGAATTTTGCTCTACGGTAAAATGGAATATGATGAGCTAGACAAGACAAGAAGAACAAAGACGAAGGAAATTTATGAAAAAAATTCAAATTTATTCTGGCAGAAAAGATGGAAAAGAAGGAGAATGGAAGGAATAATCGAGGTTTTGCCAAAATTGAAAATTTGCCGTTATAAGTATTTTTATTTTCCATTGGGGACTTTCCAGCACCTCGCGGGACCCTAAAGCCCTGCGGTTAGATATAACTTGGAAGATATGTAAAAATTTTGGTAGATTCTGGACCAGATTTGTCGCATACGTGGTTATTCGTTTTCTGCCTCTATGTTTGATCGGATATCATAATTTTGACCGTGCCTCTTACTAATTTCGACAATTTGTGGGCTCTATCTGCAGTTCACTGTCGCTTTCTTAAGCAGATCGTGATGTGAGGTGATTCTGATCTTTCATGCCTCAACCTAAACTGCCTATGAATGTATCTGTAACTAAGACTATTAGTATTCATATTAGTAAGTCCGTGGGTATGGGTATTGGCTAGTCAATGAGTAAGTCTATGAGTGTGCTTATGACCACACCGAGCGTACCATAGTCCACGGATTTCCTGTTGCCATTTTCGTAAGTAGACATTAAGACATACGTGACGTGGCTCACCAGCTTTGTTTTAGACTTCATTACTTCAATTTAAAGGCGTCTTCTTAACTTTTCATTTTCGTCGTATTGGGGTTTACAATATTTTGCATTAAAAACGAAATTATGGCTATTATTGTAGTTATTATATAAACGTAGAAAGCGGATGAAAAAGTGGTTGGGGTGCTGGGTTTTGGAAGATACGATTATTTCTGTCGCAACTGAACTGTGTGTGAAATAATAAGTTTGATGTTCTGTTGCGTTTTCTGTTGTTTGGGTACGGTAAGTCGTTCGAAGAGGCTGGTCATAGATGAAACTCGCAGTTTCCATTTCCATTTCTACATTCGTCCTGGTTTCCCTCCACATCTATCATGGTTGTTCCCGTCTGGAAAAATGAAGTGAAAAATTGAATTTGAAGATGGTGATATTGAGAATAGGAAAAGAAATTTTTTGTTTTATTACTCATCGGAATTTGTAGTTGCTTTCGAATCGAATTTTACTGTGATGGGTCTCTGAAGGACCATTTGATTCAAGGAGTTTGCTTACTTCAACAAAATGGAGTTTGAGGGTCTCAAAAGGGTCAGTGGCTTGCAAGAGGTTTCAGCAAGTGATGTTATGGGCGTAGCACTATGGTTTCCTATTCATTGCAGCCTATTTTTCAAGTTAACAGTGTTCAGAGATAGTCCCACTTAAAATAGGTATTTCTGAGAGTCTGATCCTTACTTGGTACCTCTGATAACTTTATTAACCTTGACTTTACAGGTCGTACATAATTCTGTTGACTTCTGGTTTACGCGTAGTATTTCTCGAAGTGGAGGGATTCAACAGTTGAGCTTACCCACGCGACTCAATAAAGAAGTCGTCGGCCTCCTTGATAGTACCCCCTCGGGTGTGCCCAAGATGGAAGTGTTCTATTTTCTTCAGGAAAAAGAACGTCTGAAGGTTTTAGTTCTCTATATATGAGTACGACTGTGTATCTTTATGCGCTCCTTGTTCAATTTCTTTTGTTCCGACCATAAATTATTTCTAGTGGAGGCGGCGCCGGTTGACAAAATTGGCTAAATTGATTTACCGTGCAATAAATAGGACAAAGCATCAATTATCAGATGACAATTAATACTGCAACGCACAGTTGTAATTAAAACTGGGTGACGGAACGTTTCTTCCGGAATTGGGAGTTTCTACTTCGTTTATAAGCAAATGGTATCCCTGCTACACCTTACCGTTAAACATGCATTCAGAGTTTCAATCCCTTCAATACGCCATTGAGAAAATGTAGAAGGTTGATGTAATTTGGAGTTCGGTGTAATATTTTCTATATCGAAGAAGATATACAATTGCGTAATTCGTGCAGTTACAATCCACGAAATGCCTCAGAGAAGTTGGGTAAATAATTTATGGGTGGTTGCTTCGGTAGTATAGATTGTGGCGTGTGGATTGTGGAATGCTTGGAAAACCCACTTAAGAATTAACAATTTTTACCCGATCATAAGCAGATATGTGAGAGTGAGGGCTAGGGTTTATTAGGTCGAAATTGATTATTCACGGCCTATAGTTAGAAGTGTTGTTGTTCTACTAGGGCAAATGAAACATGCCGGGTGATGTAATGACCCCAAGCATGTTCAAACGCGACTGTTTGGTTGAGTTAAGTTGAGCTGTACTGCTTATGTATAAAATTACGGACCCGTATGTATCTAACACACCTGAGTGTTGTGAATTGTATAGGATTTCTAACGCGTGGGCACCGAGTCAAAATATTTTTCTTTTACGAATTTTTCATTCGAGTACTTTGTAAATATTGTGGGTCGGAATTGAATTACTGGGAAACGTTTAATTTAGATAATAGTTCGTAGGTACATCATTGATGGTCTGTTCAAATTGCAATTTACATAACTTGTACTTGAGATGCATAGGCTGATGGTGAAGGAGGCCCAGTTACACCCTCGGTGTGGTGTGGTTTTTCTCCTGTCAGGGAATCTGACATGTACTGTCGTGTGTATTCTCACCGGTACGTTTCATCGCTGCTTATTTATGTACATTTTAATTTTAATTTTGTTATTTTTTTTCTATTTACACGTTTGGATTGATTGACGGTTTTTTTTCGCTTTCTCCTTCTTGTCTTCTTTCGGCTTAACCGAGATTTACGGCTTGTCAAGTAACGAAACGAAATGTACGTTTGCGGCAGGGGAAACTTATTAATTTTTATATTTCGCTTTTAGAATTTTTCATCAGCAGTTTTGTTCAACTTTTCTTGCTGAAACAAGTAACAGTGGGTGTTGGAAACCTTTCAACGGAGAATGGGAATTATGTATTTCTTGTTAATTCCAACTTGCTTCGAGGAAGGGGTTAGAAATGCAGCAGTAATAGATACTTAGGGAACTTGGTTCGTCAAATTTTTTATAAACATCAATTGTTGATATTAGGGAATGAGTAGTATGTAGTCATGGCTTACTTTCGTTTGCTGGTTGGATATTTGTTACACCACACCACTACAAATAACATAAAATAAAGCAGCTTATTAATGTTGTGTGAGATATCTAACAATTACGATGCATGCACGGTGAATATTACTTGGGTGATCCGAACACATAATTCTAAATCCGTTACAACTATCTGTTCCTTTAGAAAACGAAGATTAGACTAAACGTTGAATAAGTGCTCATCGGTTATGGTTATCGACAAACAGTTGAACAGTGGCCACGAAATATTTGTCTAAACAACACTTTGTATGTCCGATTGTTTCTACAATTTGCAATGCCTGAACCACACACCTCAATAACTTCAGGTCGTTGCATTTTATGTACATTGATGTCGGTGAGCGATGGGGACGTTGAGTTGAGACCGAGTTTATTGCGTCTCTTAGAGGCGGAGGTTGGACTGAATGAACATAAATGAATTCAAAATCGATTCGGTAAATATTGTAATTTTGTTTTCTTAGCACAAGTTCAGCGGAATTGAAATTCTCCGTTGCGTAAGATAAATCATGGTTCGTTTTGATAAATCGTTTTGGGAGTTTAAAAATACTTGGGAAAGAGCTGTGCCCGGGCATATTATCAATTCAAACGCATACATCACAACTTATGAAATATATTTAATTATGTTATTAAGATGTCATCTTTGCCTTGCAGTAATTGAACAGCTTAATTCTGCTTTACATGATTTCTGTCTCGAAGTGGAATGCAATTTGCATTTGATTTTATGTGTAGAGATTAGTATGTCTCGGTGATAATGGTGACTAAAACTATGGATCAATTGACCGGTTGAAGGAGTCCACGTTTGTCTTTTTTCTATTAAATTAAGATTTTTGTGGCATTAAGTCTGGAGAATAAATGTGACAGGAATAAATATTACAAGTGAATTACGCAATTAATAACATTTTAATGATAATTTTGGACACCTTTTATATATTTCGGATGGCTTTGGATTATTTTGATGTAATTTTGTTGGTTATTGATTGTCTTTCCAAAATGATCATTTGATTTTTGATCTCATTTTGTATTCGATTCTACTCATCTTTATCGGGTCGTGGACTTTTAATTTGTTTCTGTTAGGTTTCGTTTTCTATTGAATAAGCATGAAAAAGGTTACCCGTACAATTACAATTGTTTGTCAGTTGATTGGAAGGTTTAATAGCTTGTCTATACTTGTCTGTACTCTTTAAAACCGCTGACATTAGCCTGCGTAATGATGCTTGAAATGATGTAAACTCTCATTATGAAAGCCTGGGAGGCTTTAAAAGCACATTACCTAAATTTGGATATTGATATTCATACTAGAGAATATAATGCCTCCAGTCCATAAATTTGACTCCAGAAGCCAAAGCGAGCTTCTTTTGTAACCGAGACTTTGAGCTGTAAATTAGCTCGTACATCGTTAAGATAGTGATATTTTGCCAAGCTTTAATGGCCCACATATACACAAATTTATGTTTCGAGTTATTCCGAGTAGGTGAATCTTATAGCAGTCACGTTGGAATTATTACGCTTTAAATTAAACGAGTTGTTTGCAGCTTGAAATAGATTTGCTAATGAAGTGATTTTTATTTGAAGAAAATACCAATGACGAAGGAGAATAGAGTGGTGGTAATAATATCATGAGACATAGTATCTGTCAGTAGAATGTGATATTCTTTTCTGTCCCGCACTATACTAGTGACTGAGACTGTCTCTACGAAATTATGAGCCATTTTTGTTCGACCAATCGAAGTGACATAGCATCACTTCACTTTTAGATCAAAATTGGTTTTTCTGGGATTTGATTGAACAGGTTAGGACTGAACCGCTAAACTTGTTCTGCATTATTAAACTTTACAAGTAGATGTTCTGCAGTATAGTAAAGTGAACCTATTAATTTGATCACAAAAATTTATTTGGAGCTGAAAAATCCTGACAGTATCAGTTGGGAAGGAATTTGTAGCACAGTTTCATAAAGATGTTAAAGAAGCTGACTGAAAAGGGATTGCTTTATACAGAGATCGATAGTTGTACGGATGGTGTGGCAGAAGTTTGCTAATGAAGATGTTGGCCATTAGTAGAATACGACTTTTCTACGGCGATATCACGTCGGCTGGGTAAAATCTCGACCGGACCTGTTGAAGTTACGACGAGAAGTAGAAACCGGGTGTTCATACAACAGATATTCGTATCAAATTAAATGAAGCGTTTAACCCAAATGAACCACCTAATGGGCGATTATCAGTTTCCAAATGAGTGAAGATCAGGCCATCCAAGAAAACTTCTAAACTTTTTATTTGCGTCACCAGCGTGAGGAGAGAAGTTCTCTAATGGCTGTGGCACGGGTGTGGGATAAGTTTGACGTTAAGTGAACTTACCAAAAGTTAGTGCGCCGGAAAGCAGGTATCCGTATCGGACGTCACAGTTAACGTAACCACTTCTCACCTTTGATGAAAACGTCACTGTGACCCATGTGACTTCTACCCTAGTGCCTTTTAACTATTTCTCATTTGCATTTCAGTCGGTTGGAGAGAAGTGAAATTCACATTCGCACAACTTGTAACGGTACCAAAACTTAAATTTACTTATAACTAGAGTACAATTTTTTCTTTGCGGTATTTTATGGGGTTTGTTGCACGTGTGTTTTGAGGATTTATATATTTTTTCCCCTTCTCCTTATTCTCTCTCTCTCTGTCTGTATACATTTTTTGTTATCATGCAAGAGACGGCTTATGTAAGCTAATAAATAAAACTTTGTATGCGCCCATCAAATCGTTTTATAATGTCGTTGCTTTTAAACTTTTTAAATTAAAATCTTGAGTAATTCCTTGTTCGGGGGGAAATTCAGGGAAAATGTCCTTTAGTTTTCTTGCATACTTCGATACGTTTCTGCTTGAAAAATTTCTTCGCCTCTCCTGTACTTCTGTGGTGTTAGGGACACTGAGAAAGACAAGAAAGAAAAGACGGGCTCTCCGTGTTGAAAGCTCTGTCCGAATTGAACTTTTCTGTCGTAAATAAATTTGTTGGATTATCGGCACCGGATGATGTACTTTATGAGTAGTTGAAAAAAAACTCGTCCTGATGTATCTGACCCCGAAAGTTTGACGTTAGGATACGTAAAATTACATAACTTTGGTTTTAAAATATTGCTATATTTTGCATGCATCAAAGATTAAAACAAAAATGAAATATTTATAAATGCAAATTTACCGCCATTCCCTTGAAAGTTTTACTTTTTTTTTATATAACATATTTCAATATTTTCAGCCATTTTTCATTTCTCTTCACTCGCACTTAAGTATGGGGTTGTCTACCTCCGTGCGATTTTACAAGTCAGCCCGGATCCATTACCACCCGGAAATTACTCAGGTGACACGATCACAATTAGTTTTTGATCATTACGGACATGTCTTCAGTGCTTTGTTTTTATTTGGTTAGATTTGTTGAGGCGATCCGGAAATTCCTTAACCTTGAATATATTGTCATTAGCGAATAAGTCGTCGTAAAAATTGTTTGTGTTTAGTAGGGATGATACCCATAGGATGACACGTTTGGGGTAGTAAAGATATATTTTATTAAATCCGATTTCTGGTAATACTGAATTTTGGTTATTATTATAGTTTTCCGTCCAATCTCATCGGTGGAATGTTGAAGCGAGTTTTGTTATACGTTTGTAGATGTACAAGTAAAATTTGTTGGTCCGTCGCCACTTTCCAAGATTTTCGATGCGTAGGTTTCTGTCGCGCTTTGCGGCTTCTGGTCCTTTGACGTTTAAATCTAACTCAGTCAGGGTGGATAAGGAGAAAAAGAGCAGTCGAATAAAAAAGATGAAAAGCTATAAACCAAGAATGGAAATTCAAACGAGCGAACGAATGGAAAGTTGCCATGTAACAAAGTTTTGATCTCTTCCTCGTCTCTAATAATAAAAGAGCTCGAAACCTTTTTTCCCTGGTTAGGAAAAAAGGCACAAAAAGGATTAAAAATGGAATTCCTTTATTTGGGTTTGGTTTCCCGCGGAAACCACAAGGTCATCCACAGAGAACAACAAATGAAACGGACAGAAACTGGAAACTGAGTGAGTAAAATGAGATCTCTAAATTTTGCCTCTCGTGCGAACCCACGAGAGAAAAAGAACATCATTTCGAAAAAGGATGACTTGCTTGTTGGAAGTGAAGTTCCGGAAAGAGAGAAGTTTGTGAATGTGATCGAATTCGTGTAGAGTTGTCATTAAGTTTTGGTTAAGTGGGATACCCATAGGGGTAACACGAACAATCAGACTTTGACCTCATGTCATCTGTCGAACAGCTCGGAACAAATTTCAAGTTTCGCTTCACATCTAAGGTTAGTAGCGAGCAGGGTTTTAGTTTCACCACTTTTAACCTTTGATTCCATCATTCCAGGAAGATGTAATATAGGACAATAACACACTAAGGAGAAGACTATCTTATCTCGTTGTTATCAATTATTTGACTACCATTTCCTAGGTCATGTCATCGCCGTTACTTTTGCAGGTGTTAAACTCAGAGTGGTGGCGTACCTTATATTGGTAATAATTTCCTTGACCTTTGAATTGGATCGGTAGAAACATATGAAAGATAGATTATTCGATTGTCTTGACGGCCGAGTCAAGGTGTTGCATTTACCGATGATGGCGGTTGATGCAATTCGAACAATGACGAAGCAGTCAGGTATTTTCTTTTTATGTCAAGGTTAGAGAATTATCGTGAAGTTCTCGCGAACAGCAGAATATATTAACTCAGTGAAGTTAATATTTAAACAATCGGGTAATTCACAATTAAATGAATTTTTTAAGTTCAGGGCAACGTAAGATGTCATCTGGTATTTCGACTCAAAGGTTCTGTTAAAATGAGTAAAATAATTCACCATTTACTTAGAAGACTGGCAAGGATATTGAAGCATTTCACCTAAAGGGTCAAGTTTGTGTAAGTTGAGTTTATAGTGTGTCAATCATTTTGGGGCTGACCCTGATCAATCGTTTTCCGTAAATAAAATACTAATTAATGTATTGAAGTTGAGAGGTTAAATTCGCTGCGAAAACAACAACAATACTCTAGGTAGTTTTCGATTGAAAACACGTACAGCAGTCATCGGGCACCAAAACTTGAACTTTTAAAGAGAACTTATTCTGTGTAAAGTACTCTAACAAGTACTCTGACGGGAAAGCAGGAAGAGGTGTCGGGTCATTACTTTATCGATGAGCCCATTAAAGAAAGCGATCGGAATCCGATCGATTAATCAAAACGAATCCGGATAGGTTGTAAATTAGTCGTGGAGGATACCTTAGGAAGTAAGGTTAAGGAGGAAAAAGGATCTGGTGTCGAGGTCGAGTCGTCTTTTAAGCCTTTTGCGGGGCTCTTACGGGGTGCTCACGCTCTATTGAACACCCTTAACGACTCCCCGAGAGACCCTAATACATTAAAAGTTAATATTGTAGATCGTTTTACTACATGGTTTTACGGTCGGGGTGGTTCTGACTGACTCGAAGAGCCATACAGGGTGGTGGAAATAATTTTTTTTTCTGCCTGAGGAAGGCGGTTTCCGATTCCCTTAAGGAATTCCTTTAGCGTGGATTGATGACCGGAAGTAGAAACTAATTCGCTCGCGAATTGGGATGCCTCCGAGGGAAATTAAAATGCGGCAGAAAGTAGTTTCTTTTGTAGCAATGGCTTTAGGAAAATATCAAACTGCTTGGTTCTTTACGGTGCTTTAAGAGTACCATTGTTGTTCTTACTCGCTACCCGTACCAACTGTTCCACTCCCGGGTAGGCAGTTTAAAATGCAAATTTTAAATCATCAATCAAATTCTACTTGCGAACTCAATTTGACACGGGCTCACCGCAAGAGTTTCTCGTTTACCTTTCGAGATTCCGTCTAATTTCTTAATGTAGAGGACCGGAGAAAATTTAAAAGAGTTTCAAAATTAGTCATTGATAGGAAAATTGTCTCCCAGTTGTCCTTCGCGTCCTACCCTTCGCCATTCCCTCGGAATATTATTCTGAAGATGAGTTCCCTGAATAGAAATTGCTGCTCTAAACGTGGAGCAACGTGTGCGGATACTCAAAATTTTACCAGAGAACTTATTAGAGATCGTAAAAGTCTGGTGGATGATTCTTGTTTTCCCGAAGTTTCCTAACAACCCTATTTCTCTTCTTTTCTCATCAGGGACCTTTCTTATTTATGGAATTTTCTATTTGGTCCCACCATCCGTCTTGTGGTCACTCAAGACCACTATTTGGCGTTCCATTTCCATATCACTACTACTCGTTGTAATGGAGTTCTTTTTGAGCTTATTCGTCGAGTGGTTTCTTCGCCGCAATGAAATTTGTAGTTAACATGTGACCTTGGTACGTTGCTAATAAATTCAGTGTTACTTATGGGTTTGGTAGTACTGGAAAAGGAGAGTCCTTGCATCTTTGTGCAAAAACCAGTATTTGCTGCAACTGACCAACTTCCGCCGTTCATCTGTTTTTAGCATGTGCAATTACAGCAGATATTATAATTATTTTTTCCCTCCCGACGTCTACCTCCTATCGATCATATCTGCTGAGTCGTAACGTACTTTTACGACGTTAAAATGTGTTGGCTTTCTGCGAGCAAATCTTTGTAGGCAAATTGTTTGCTACCTGCGTCACGTATCGGTCGTGCAAACAGGAACATGGCTGCATATAATTTCTTAAAATGGGCACCAATTGCCAGGTCTGGCATTTGGTACGCCGTGAAATTCTGTTTGTCGATTACCGTTGAAGTTCCCGGTCCGCCAGGTACCCGACTCTACCCGGCCTTTCTCGAAATACAATGGTTTTACTACCTTTTTTATGGAGCTACGAAAAATTTAGTTTGTTGTCTGGAAATTAAGTTTTCTTCGGAAACCAAACTGACGCATCCAACCCGAATCGATCAGTCGATCTCTGAATTTTTGAGGATCTTTAATTAAGTTTGCCGTGTAAACGTTTTCGGAGTATATTGTTTTGTTAGTTGCGTCCATGCAGAGATTAGACTTTTGCCAGTGTTTTAATAGTGTCGGGTAAATACAAATGTATTATCAGGAAATAACAATTAAGAATGGTATAGTTAATTTTTGTAAGAGTTTCGGAGTGCCAGCGATATTGGAAGACAATTGTATGCGAACCAGCGTGTACGTATTTAAAATTTATTGCTTCGGTGTAAATGTATGGTTGTGTACTTATTACTTACAGTACGGTCAGTAATGATTAATGTACTCGGTAAGCGGAAGTATTATGATGTTTAGACTGTGAACGAAAAAACATCTGTGTCCCTCCTTACGTAACAGAGAAAACAACTCGAGTGAATTTTCAACAAGTAAAACTTTCTGAGAAAACATAAGTTTTGAAGTTTTGTCGCGCATTTGGGAACTCTAGTTGTGAGGAACGGTAAAACGAGCGTGAGATCAAATTAATGTAAATGGGTGCGTAGAGGACTCGAGGAATTTTACTGTTGTACTGTTTACCCTGGACCTGTTTACACAGTCACCTTACGGGGAATGTCATTGAAATTGAGATGTAAGGTGTGTTTGGGGAACATAAAAAGCTTTTATTTAACTTCTAATTGTGTAGCGCGAAGTGTCCTTCTCACTGCACTCCGACTCGTTAGCCGTTAAATGTGCAAGGAAACTCATGTGGTTTTTTTCCTACTGGACCCGATGTGTCGAAGTAATGAGAACTGCAGCTAATGTTATCGAAAAATTATTTCCCAGGTTAATATTAGGGTATTAATTACTTATGTATTAGAGGATTAATTTGCGTTTGCTAACTCTAAAAGGGTTAATCCGTAAATGCATAATGGTGTTAAGGTCCCTTATCCACGTGAATCAACGCATTAAAAGCAGGTGTTTTGGCTCGGGGAAAGAGGTCGCTCATACTGACGGCATGAGAATTGTCTTTTTTCTTCCGATGGCAGTCCATTTTATTTTTTATTTATTGTTTTCGAAGGTAACAGACCCGAGCGTTTTGTAGTGGACGTCGACGAGAAATGCGTGCAAGCAATACATAGGTAAGAGTGAAATTATGCAAGACTAAAAGCAGTGTGAAAAAGGCAAGGACTTGGAACCGACATGTTTTGGCTGGGAATCAAAAATGAGTCAGTGCACAACAGGTTGGTTTAGAACTTGCGTTGAGGTTTTCAAAGGTGTGTTTGCGAGAGTCTGCGAGAGACCGCGGAGGACTGCAGAACTTAAGTATTTGTTTGTCTATTTATCTATTAGTATCGCTTGTATTGAACGTACCTATGGGGTAGACGATCGTTAGATTTGGCTAAATTTAACCGAAGCTCTGCTTTTTTGGTTTTCTCCCTCCGGCTGCAATTAAAACTTTAATCCCTAAATTTTGGTAAGGGGAAGTCGGCGAGAGCAATGCTGCAACCTTTCCCGAAATCTAACTTTTCGTGGAGTTTTCGAATTTGGTTCAAAGAAAAATTGCACGGAAAAATATTGCGGTTGGTTTGTCGAGCGAAAAATTTAAATGTTCTTGGATCATTAGGATTATTACTATGTTTGAGCAATTTTAAGAGAACGCTACGCTGGTTCTTATGGATAGATACAAGGGGAATACCTTAACTCGGTAATCGAATAGATTTATTTTGCGCGTACCTAACACAATGGATGAGGGCATTGAACTTGGATTCCTTTGAGATCCTCTAACTAACACAGACCTAATGGAAGTTTTAATATAGCTGTACTATTTTATAATTACAGATTAGTAACTGAGAACTATCTAAATGTCATTCGAGTAATCGGTCGTACTCTGAAGGTTACAGAAAGGTACAGAGAGAAAGAGAGAGAGAGAGAAAGATGATCTCTTCGGAAGGCGCGAAATCGTTTTCTCCCAATTATGCAAACGTAATATTCGGTTTCTCTCTATCGCTCTCTCTTCTCTTGAGACCAGCAAATCCATTTATGGAAGTTTCATTAGTCACATCCGATTTGAATATTCATTGAGGAGGAGAACAATACAACAGGTAGCAAACGGTTTTTGGCAAGAGACCAAACTACGGAAGGTGAATGATGAAACTCCATCGTTTGGCACTTTCAAGTGCAAGTTCAAGGGAATTTGCTCGTGGGCTAACAACTTGAAAAATACCTACGTTAGGAAATTTAGACAAACTTACTATTTATGGAAAACTTGTTGTTTTTGTTCAAAATTTAGGCATGTGTTTTGCTATTTCTGCTTGCACGACTCATCGTGGCACAGTCGCCTTTCCGATAAGTCTGATCTATTCCGGATGATTGTCGCACGCTTTTAACTAATGTTAACCGAATCGGTGAATTCGATCGATTAAAAATTCCCCAAAGTTTTAAGGGTGCTTTTTTCTTATGCGGAAAAAGTTAACGTTTCTTCTGTTTTCATCCAGGTATTTTCGCTCCCTGGTGACCGGTCCCTGTTTCTCAGTGTAAATAACTTTTTGACAGCGATGGGAAGTCATATGGAAAGGGCTTTTCCAAATGGGGCCGGGAAGAAATTCGCCAGGGTTGTATTTTGGGAATTCATTTTGGAAGACGTGGAAGGAGACAAACGAGGGTGGAAGTTTTGCTGGGAAAAAGTCGAGCGTGAGTCGTTTTATCGAAGTCCCGGAAGTTTCGGGTGGAAAACATTCAATCTTGAATAGTTTGTTACTGACGTTTGTTCGAAGTAATTTGAAATTTCTCTTGACGATTGCTTGCCCCGCCCGTGCCCTCCGTGGAACTGATTCTACTGCCACGAATCATTCGCCCTTCTGAGTCTCTGCTTCGACTACCACCATCACCAACACTACCACCACTGTCTTTCTTAAAGTCTAAAGTTTTCGGGTCACCCCCCCTTCCATTCCCTGCCCTGCCATCACATTCAGCATGCCAAATTATTTTGAGGTTCGACTTTGTTTGCAGAAAATCCACTGTCTCGTTGATGTTAATGTGCGATGTTAATGTGATCTTGAAGGACTTGCCAATTTTTGCCAATTTTTTTTTCTTTGCTCCTTTCAAATCTTTTATTTTGTTTAAATTATGCAGTGTCAAGTTTCAATTGGGATTCCTGTTGACAACCTGACTCTCTGTCTTTCCTTGTATTCCGTTGAAATTCGGGAAATTCAAAACATTCGAACAGAGGAATCCGATGCTACTGACAACATTCAAAGTTATAATGATGAATTTAGATTTTAGACTATGTAGGGAAGAGGTTGAGCTCTGTTGGAGTGAAGGAACAACAGTTAAACAAGAGTCGAATGTCGCTAACGACTGTTGTCGGAACACCTGAAGAACCGTCGTCTCTTGAGAAACATGATGGATGAGAGCATGACCATGTCGATACTGAGAGGCAGAGGGCAGACATGTGCGCAGTAAAAAGATGGAATCCTAAACTTTTTTAATTAAGGCAAAATTCATTAAGGTTGTGATTTGGTTGTGTTAATTCAAAGAAGGCGGTGGGAAAACTACCATTTTCTCTCCGCTTCTCTCCTGCCCGTCTTCTTTCGTAATGATAAAATAATGACTTTGTAGAACGAAATAAAATGAAATTAATTTGTTTAAGAGATGATGAACTAGAATAATGGGAAGACGGATTCAAACGGTAGAAAGGAAGAAGTTTTAGGAATGTCATAATTCGTATCGAAAGGGAATTGCACGAGACTCGTCGTGTTTCAACGTTTTCCACCTTCCCTTACGTGTTGTGTGAACAAATAACAGACCAAACTTTAGCGAAACTAAACACATTGTACTTGTGGACTGTCTGGTGCTGATGACGGGTCCTGAATTCTGCTTTATCGGGTAAAGAAGTCAGACAACAATTAGTGAATGGACGACCAAGGCTAATGAAAAGGTCAAATGGGTATGTCCAACCTGATATGTTTTAGAAGGTAAAACAGATGCCTTCGTTCGGGGCAATACCTGTGGAAATGAAGAGACATTGCAAATCGTCAAAAATTAATTTTGCGTAAAACGAAAAAGAGTGAAGGGAAAATTGTTATTTGTATCCTAAAATAAGGCTAGTATTGAAAGGCGTCGGGGAGGTCTATCGACGTGACAAGTCCAATTGGAAGTAAGTCAGCTAGAAAGAAATGTCACAACGAATAATCTGGCAGAGTTGGCGAATAAATGGCAGAAATGAAGAAGATTGTTTTATGTTTAATGGAGTAGATGCGAGATGATTCAATCGTTTCGTCAGGGGCAGGCATTTCGTCGAGATGTCAGCCGTTAACAATTCCACGTCTTGCTCAAGGGTGCCACCATTGCTACCCGTTGTTACTTTTTCCAGGGATGCTGCGGCTTTCGGTCTGAAATTTCCATTAATTAAAACGGGAAAAAGTTTTCCTGTGGAAAAATTGAGAATGACTGTGTCTTACAGTCGGTCTGTGTCGCTCTGTCTGTCTGTCTGCCTGCCGTTCGCAAATTAAAGAGAATTTTTTTGTCAGGCTGTCTATCCGTCTGTCGACTCTTTTGAAGTTGAGTCTTAACGAGTGTTGGAAAGTCGTGACCCATTTAATTGGAAACCAGATCTTTGAGTGACACATTTTCTCTTTGTTTTTGCCACGTCCTGCAATTCAGAGTAACAAGTCAGTTTAGTTTTTTGTTTCTTTTATTTTTGCGGTGTCTTCAAGTCCTCGTTTTGTCTCTTCCTCATTAGACGAAGTTAAACTATCAGCTTCTCTAATTTCTAAGCATTCATTACGTTTAGCATTGTTTCGCGATGGAACAGAGTTGTCGGGACGTGGTCTCGACGGTAGCCTTTCCTCTCTTGCAATGCTGCTCTACCGCAGCTTATACACTGCATACACGTGGTGGTCCATTGTATTATGGATCTGAAACGAATTTTGGTTGGCACACTGAGCAGTCAGCGTGTCATACACTTCGCAAGATTAAAACTGGGGAAAGAAAAGAGGCTGAACCACCAGGGTCGCGGCGTTATTTTTGTCATTGGAAAAAAAATCGGCTTGGAAACCGATAACAGAATGACAGTGAGAGTGATTTTTGGATAAATGTCATGGAGAAACGTTGAAAGCGTCAAGCGAATTGACTAGAAGGAAGTCAAAAATGATCGAAAGAAGAAGAGACAGAAAGGAGATTGTAATTAATGAAATTAAAGGATTGAACTTAGTATGAAGCGATGTAAAAGATAACCAGGGTCGGATTGGTAGAGTGTTTTCTTCGAAAGAGGATTTAACGCTTCTTAAAGTCTTTTCAACTTCGACGGTGCTGTGAAGAAGGATGAATGTTTCACTAGTTGCGGAAGGTAGTGAATAGGATTTATGTTATATGCCGGAAAATGAAACCGAAACATCGTTTACCAAACGATCAGTTGGTTTTATTTATTCATAATCATTCAGTTATTGTTAATTATGATCTAGTTAATTAGTTGTTGGAGTTATTATACATTATTGTGGAGGCTGGAGTTGATTTTTGATTTGTTTTACCATAAGCTGTTGTAGGTCTCTCCGCCAGCACGATGGTCAACATGGCATGACGGTCATTTAGTTTTACGGAGTCAAATACGTCAGGTTGGTAGGAACACTGAGTCAGTGGTGTGCTGGTAACCATTGTTGAGTTATCTTCCTTGTGTCCATTCCGAGAAAACAAGGCTCTCGTGGGTTATGAAATATGGGAGGAAACGACATGAGCGCGGAAATGAATCTCAGTTCTTTTTTCATATTTTATTTAATATAAATTTAAGACGGCGAGTCTGACAGGAAACATATTTCTCGTGCCTTCATCCCATTCCGAGAGTGATTTTCCAATAGGACGAAGCATTGGTTTTTCTCTTAAGAATTATGTTAAAATTAATCTAATAAATCGATTTGATTGATTTGACAGGCAACGAGAAAAAAAGTTAAGAAAACTTTTGATAAATTATCAAAATTAGAAAAGCCAAAGAAGAGTTATTGTCTTGGACTTCATAAATCGATTTGAGACGGTTTTACCGTTGGATGATTTTCCAAAAATTGGTTTATTGCTTATTTTCGCTTTGCTTTGTCATTTTTTTTATTTTTTTGGGCTGTTATCATTATTGTAGTCAGAGTTATCATGCTTTTTCCTGTGTAGAGCAATCGGGAGCGGTTAACTCTCCTGCTAATTCAATTTATAATCATATTTATCCTACTTTACCAGTTCTAATTGTTTGTGGGATCTAGTCGCTTTGTATTAGAGAGAATTTCGGTTTAAACAAAAAAAAAAGATGAAACTCCATTACGTGTTTTCTACACGTTACAATTAGGTTAAGCGCTTAATGAAATTAGTCCCGAGCGTGTATGACTGGTAGCTCGTTTTTTATTTGAGTTTATCAAGCGGTGTCCGAAGCGAATGCTTGACAGAGAAGACTGAATTACGCACATAGGTACAGACGGGAGTGTGAACAGGTAGATGCGTTCAGGTGTTGGGGCTACTCGTAAGAACAGTAAACCTACAGAATTTTGAAGATGCCAAAGGAAAAGTGAGGTTAATCATTACATGCATTTGATGTGTAAGACACGAAATTTATTATTGTAGTGGCGTTATTATAATTTTTTAAAAGTCTTTTTTAATTAGTAAAAAATCTGCTGGTGTCGTGATCTTTTTCATGCTGTTGGGTTTTCACGTCAACCATTCATTTTTCAGTTAACTCTTGTCATCGTCAGTTCGATTCCTCCGACGAGCTTACTTCTCTTGCAAGCTTCAGTGAAATTTTAAAGCTTTTAAGGGAGGGTTTGGTAAATTAATGAAATCAAAGACTTATTTTACTTGATCATGGCGTAAACTTTCAGCCGAAAGTTTTAAATTCATATTATGGCCGTTTATGTCTTTTTCTTCTCTTCTCAGAAACGGGAATTCATCCTTTCCTACTTTGGCACAAAAGTTTCATCCTTATTTCTTGACCGTCCATCAACCCCCGTTTCTTTTGCTTCTCCTTCTTAGAGAACGACGAGAAAGAGAGAGCGAGAGAGTAGTGCCGGAGATTTTCTTTATTTGTCTAATAGCCTTTCTGCCTCGGGAAAAGCTGATTAATTATAATTAACTTTCATATTCGATGACCAAAGAGAAGAATAATCTTTTCGGTTGGGGTCGAGGGATGAAACGTCAATTCTCTTCTCCGCAGGAGGAAGCTCTCTCGAACATTTCTTTGTTGGCACAATGGGAAATATCGGTCGGTTAATTCGAAGGTGTAAGAAAGCGATCAGATGGTCCGACGGATGGAAACGATAAAAAGGAGAGAAAAAGATAAAAGGAAACAGTTAAATAAATAATGAAAGAGTTGAAAGTCGAGGTCGTAAAGTTGACTCGACCAAGAAAAGACTGGTATAAAACGGGTGGCGGTAAAAACGAAGCGAACTAAATTTAAAAGGAAAAGGAAAATAGAAAAAATGAGGCTCACGTAAGTAATTACACAACGAATGGGCTCTGTGGCCTACAAAGGAAGGCTGGAAGGAAGGAAGGAAGGACGTGCAGAACCAAGGCCAGAATTGAAGGCGGCTGTAAGAAGTGGAGGAACACGAGGAAACGTTTTTAAAAGGGAGACGTGGAGTAATACTCTGTATTGGGTACTCAGTACTTTTGAGTACCTCCACGGATTTAATTTCTTACATTTGAAGGTTTCATTTATGTCAGTTGTTTCCCTTATGGACCATTTAATGATTCTTCTTGAGTGATCGAAAGGCTTTTGATGTGAACAACAAGGAAAGTGAAGGAATTTCGAGTCGAGGAAAGGATTCAAAGGCAAAGTTGCTTGTTCTTGCCCCTCGGATACTAAAGAACCCAGATAATGTCTGCTTTAACTTACTTTAACAATTCTTTCGGTCTGCTTTTCTAATCTGCCCAAGTTTGTTTTGCTTCCTCTTGCTTCTTTGTGAAAGAGCAAGAGTCGCAGAGGATTTGGCTTACAGTTTATGATATTGATTTCTTATACAGGCGTTTAGACTTCATATTTGCGAAACGATCACAGACTCGATAATCGGCAAAATGAAAAAGTGTGTTTGCCAGGAGACAAGGGACAGATTTACAGAAATGGTAGAATGTCAAATATATATTTTACGGGGTGTGTCCACGTGACAAAATGAAGAGCAGAATAACGAGAAAGGACCAAAATGCAATTGCTCTTATCTGTGAATTAAACATCTCATCCCATTAGTTAGGCATCGCTGATGTTTTAATCTTTGTGTCATTTGACGCTGAGTGATCTCCCCTGCATAAAAACCTTGTTTTACATGTTGTTTTACACACATTTTTGTTCACCTCTTTCCTTCCCTTTGTCAATGTGAAACACTCGCCATGTATAAGTATAATGCGACGAGATTTAATTAATTGATAGAAGCAGTTTTGGTTCCACCTTTGGAGTGTAAAGTCCTCTCTCACGTGCTACTTCATCACATTTCCAAAAGATGTCTTTGTCATTTTTATTTAGCAGTGTTCTATGAAAGATTGCTACACGCAAGATTTTATAATCCTTGAGAGGTAAAGAAGTAGACAGAGTATGAGGAAAGAGGCGACAGTAGACGATGGAGAGGATTTTTCATTTTATACAACGCATCAATTTTCCTTAGTATAAAGAAAACAGCAAGAAGGGATTTATTGCGTGCACCTTTATAAAAATCGAAGCTCCTAATTTTATAGTTTCTCGCATTTATAGCTTTTCTCCGTTTTTTATTACCGCGTTAAAAATTTTCTATTTACAATAAATTGGAATCCTCGAGGGCTTATTACGATGTATGCGAGTGTTGCCGCAGCACTCAACCTGGAGGGTTGCCTTACCTGCCCCGGTTGTCTGTCTTGTCTCTACTGGAAAACGTGCAGATATTTTCAATTAAACCGCCGGGGAAAACGGATGTAATTAACACGAGAGCATTAGATTTAAACGCCGTGGTCTGACATGTTGTTTCGAAACCCACGAAAGGTTTTGAAATGGAAGGCTGCGCGTCCTCCGGTCAGCGGCATGTCACCGTAACTGTTTGTCCCTTTTTTGGGAAATGTTTTTAAAACCTTGAATGAAATTCAAATGCGTGACAATAATTAATTTTCTTTCCTAGAAATATATGTATGAATATATTTTATATTTTGTCTGTGTGTCTTTTCATCAGCACTTTCGTCAGTGGGGTCCTACACGGGATGGTGTACTCTTTTGTAGCATAAACGAATCGCAACCGTCGAGGGTTACGAGACAAGCAGGTGTTTGTTATTATTAATTTCGGGAGGCTATTTAAGTGTATAAAAAGAACCATATTTTATACTTATAAATTATGGTGATATTTTGTTATTACACAGCCTTCATGAGTTGAGCGGTATTAATAGTGGAGTGATGACAGTTTGCTTCTTAAATTTAATTGGAGGACGGTTGGGAATTTGGTTTGGTGACATTCACGAATGTGGGCGACACATCTGGTTTGGCATTTTAGATGCTCGTTAAATTCAAAACTTAGTTTCGAAGAAGGTACGCAAAGAAGGTTTTGTTTCAACAAAAGGAGTGAACCTTTTTTTAACTCAAAATTTGAAGAACCCGTGTTGCAGAAATGAATACATGTGTAATATACGGAATTGTTGCCACACTCGAGGCTAATGTTGTAATTTTCAGTCAAATAAATGTTAGCCTGTGGCCTTAGGGTCATCCTCCGATGAACGGTCTTGAAGAAGAATCATACCAGCCGCGGGTATGGAAATGGTTTCGTTTGACAATATCTGAAGAATGTTTTAAAAATTTATTTATTGACTTCACTTGAAACCGTCGTGTGTGGACTGCAGGGAGTGTTACGTTTCACTGTTAATAACTTCTTTCTGATTGTCGCAGTAAGAGATTGAACGGATGCTTTTGATATGTCGCAACGGGGGCGCAATGAAGATGGCAGTCAAATTGTCAGGTTTCATTTCGTTTTTAACCTGCTTCATCTGTTTTTTTACGAGACCCACCCACTTTGGCTCCGCCATTAACTCCTTTCACGGCCTCATTTTCCTCCCTTTTTTGCTTACTACCTTTCAATATCTCTCCGCATTCCCGCTGTTACAAACTCCTTTTAATTAAGTTATAATGATGACGCTCGTATTATTTCCGATATTGAAAGTCTGTAGCAGAGAGATAATGTACGGCAACGTTGGCGGTGGTAATAATCCCTGTTGTGAAGGATTTGCCCCTGACATTTTCTTGTGTTTTTTTATTTTCTTCGTGTTGGAAAGTTGGGAATTGATACGAGGGAATGATGCGAATGATATTGTTTCGTATAATTTACTAGTAAATGGCGGTGGTATAGATTAATTATAAGCGTTTAAGTAACGGAATTTCATTTCGCCTGTTCTTGAAATTAAAGTTGGTCCTTTGCTGCAGGCTTCAACTTTTACTTACCACTTACTTTGCAGTGGTGTTGCGTGTTGTAGAGTTTTTACTTACATTGACACACATCGAATTTGCTCGATTGGGAATAAGACAAGTTCAAAGTAAGAAAAGAAATAATTTCTTTAGAAACGCCTGCAGAATACTGTTTAGATTTTTCACTTTCAGATTTTTTCGGTTTCTTATTGTCAAGTTTAATGTTGTGATCTAATGAGATCGTTAGATCGTTATCATTTAGATTTCCTGTTAATTATCGAGACCTACTCTGACCTTATGCAGAACTCATCTCGCATTAATTTTGTGAGAAAGGATCTGATGGGAACGATGGGAAAAAAAAGAGATTGTTCGTTTATCGGTTTTGAATTTTAACTTCAAATTAGGTTTCACTGTATGGGAAACGGAAAGTTACCCACAGGCACGTCAAGTTTTCGCGCACCTGAGGAAGATGAGGTGAATCGAAAAAGGTATGGGAAGGCAAAGCGGTTTTCCTCTTCTGTCCTTTCTGTCACCCGATTTCGGTTTTGTATGGAATTCGCACTCACTTTCCGATGAAACACTGGTTCTTCCGGCGTTTTGGGGATGATGGAGTGCGACAATCCTTCGGGAATTTCCTTCTGAGCGTGAAATACTTTCCAACGGCTATGAAAATACTTTGGAAATTTTGAATGGTTAAACCTGCAGAGACGAAATAACTTTCTCTTTGACAGGCGACGATCCGTGTTTGACTGATGCTTTTTCTATCTCGAAGTGGTCGTCATTCACACACAAGGCAAGGTATGTAGTCTTACGCTACTGATTGGAGTGGACAACAGTAGCTGTTAGTGTACGGCGTAAACATTTTGACCAAGTCTGATTATAATCGTGTGACATTTTTGTGACGGATGGTTGTTAGGGGTATTGTAAGCAAGAACAATTGGGGCGAAAGTTTAGAAACGAAAAAGGCCGTTTTGAGCAGAGTGAAGGAGGAGGAGGAAAGGAGGCAACAAAGTTTACTCATTTGTATATAAAAAACTGGTGTACATGGATTGTTGAAATTTGTTCGGAAGCAACGTAAAAATTTTATGGTCTAGAGGATCTAACTTTTTTTCGGTTCGAATTCTCGTCAGGTTGTCACATTCTGCCTTACAGGTGTTCAGTATTAATTAACGAGAAAAAGGTCCGACGCCCTTTCGTTTCCTTGTTCGCTCAAAAGTTTTTCCACTTCGTCTTGTACCGTTATTTTGACCTATCCACTAACACAGAAACACACGCATATGTGATATCTTCAAACAGACAGACACACACACACACCTCTAGTTTCTGCGCCATTTTCCTTCTCATCTTTTCAGACTTCACTTTCTTCATATCGAACTTTTCGGACGATGTCGGAGCGTCACTGCCTTGACATCTTTCATTATTTGTGGTCACAGTTTATCACGTTCATCTGTCTCCGTATCATTCGAGTCTGTACGAAGCCATCTATCTTTTCGGTTCCTTCCCTCTTTTCTCTATTTCTTTTCGTTAACGTGACACATACTTTAAATTCTCCACGTATGTTTCTGACCTTTGTTTCTCTCGGACCGTTTCAATTAAAGTTTGAAAGCGAATTTTACCAAGTAATTTAAGTTGAAAAGTTCATTTTTTTATTTCTTTTGCAATTTACCAGTAATAACTATTGAAAGTTATATATTATTGCGCAGTCTTGCTTATATCAGATCGTTTAACAGTGAGACGGAGAATTTTTAATTACCGTCATGTTAATTTTAACTATATTTGAGAACTTCGATACTTACTGTTGCCGTTATACTGATAGGTTATTTAGCGCTTTCATGACTTGTAAGGAAGAACATGTCTTAATGGTTGTACTGCAGTACAACAGTAGTACTTAGTGTGGAAATTATATTTACTTTTCACTTTACTTCTTTGCACCATTTTTTTAAAAAGGGTATTGAAAGCTTTTCAATGATTTCTTAATTTCGGCATTCTTCATAACTAAATGTAACTAAATTTCTTTGCAGGTAGGTTGTAATCATTACTTTAAGAAATGATGACTCCTCATCTTACGACGGGACCTGTCGTAAACGGTTTAAAGGTAAGAACAGCAAAGGCGATTTTAAAGTAAATCTCTGATTGATTGGCAGTAGGTTGGCACTGAATACAACAAACAGATGGAAGTACAAAAATGTGTCCTAGCATAACCTTTTAAGTTAGGTTGTTTTACTCACTGCAGGTTTTTCTTTTGTCATTCATTCTTGTCTCATATTTTTCCTTGCGGAAAATTCGAATTTGTTAGTTTCCATGTTTAAATTTCATAAGGCCACGCTTCTGTATCATTCTCATTCGAGTTTCGAGTCTCGAATTGTCTTTTACATTTCCTTTGCATTTCATCGTGCTCCTTCCTACCTGATGCTCTTCATAATTCAAGTCGTTCATCCCACTGTCAGTATTCGAATAATTTTAGATTTTCCATTTCATTTTCTTTCTCCTTTCGCACATTTACTCGAAATATTTTTTGATTATAAATTTAATCTTGTTATATTCTGCCTTCTTATTTGTTTGTCAGTAAGCTTTCTCCTCCTCTCCCCTGCCCCGGTCCCTCTGAGTCTCGCCCTTTAGTTAAACTCGCGCTCCATCATGAAGTCTTCTATCGTATCGTAAATAGATCAAGCGTTGTGTAATTTGGTGTCTGGGAATTGTTTTGTCGCTGTCTTTTCTAGGGTTGATTTTGAGAACGAACTTTACGTATTGAATTCGAGATCGGCAATGTAATTAACGTGACAAAAAAAACACCATTCACACGAATGAAGATTGGTATAACTTCGTAGGCGAATGCTAGGAGAAAAACTGGAGCAGGAACACTGTTAGGTAATTCATTCACAATAGGGTACAATGCTAAAGAAAACAATGTGCACTAGTTCCGATCAGTAGCACGAACAGAATTTTCTAGAAAAAGTCATAATGTTACTAGTTTAAGGTAGGATGAGACTTGAGGATGTTATTGCATATTTTCAATTATTATTTTCTTAGAGGAATTTAGTTTCGCTTTTTACTTTTCTACAAGTCGTTACTAGGGTTAAGCATTTCGAATCAAGTTAATTATTCGTCTTTTAAAATTTAATGACCGGGATGATTTCATTTCCTCTGGGAACCCGTTACCAGCAATAGTTTTTCGCGCCTTGTCTAGAAATTTCAAAATGTCAACAATAAAAAGGTTTCAAAAATTAAAAAGTTTTGTCTTGGCGTAAGAGTTAAGAGAAATCAGTAGAACGAATCACCGAGACGAAGAAGAAGAAGAAGAAGTGGAGTTGAGCGGAGATATAAATTTCCTTTTTATTCCCCGTTCTTCCCATTTTCTTCATTCCTTTTTTCCAGTTTATCTCTTAATTCCTTTGGCCCCCCTGCTGGCAGCTTTCGCTTTCCGCCGTGCATCCGCCTTCTGAAACGTTATAATTCGAATTTTAAAATTTGCAAAAAGCTTTTTAACTCGACGCCTGCCCTGGCCCTGCCTGCCTCTTGCTGTCTAATTCGCCCTACGAAAAATAAAATAATGAACTCCGTCGCTTTCACCAGTTAAGCGGTAATTTGGAGAAGTAAAAACAGTCGGTCAAAGGAAAGAGTGCTCAGACAAAGGAAAGATATATTTTCTTTTGCTTCGGTACTTTACTTCCCCACCTTTTTTTCGCATCAGTATTCTTCCCAAAACTAAAAAAAAAAAACAAAAAATAAATTATTATCAGGTGAAAGAAAGCTCTTAATTATAATAACAAAAAGCTACAGAACGTGCCCTACGATCTCCCTGACCGTTATTGCCAGAATTTTACCCGTTGATTTATATTTATTAAAAAGAACTTTGCTATTCAATGGGTGAGCAAATATTAAATAATAACCCTCAAAACACATGTCTTTTGAAAAATTACACAACGGACACACGCATAAGTAGAAAGTGAATGACGTTGACCACATCCTCACTTCCTGTTCGAGCTTGAGGAAAATCAGAAAAAATACCACATAAACAAAGATATTTAAAGAATTATTTATAGAAACATATATTGCGATAATGATTATAAATAAATAAATTACATAAAAAGAATAACAATATAAAAAACCTTCTTTTTTCGTCTCGAAAACTGTAAAAATATGAATTCCCTTTCTCTTGTCGTCGTGCTTTTCCATTGGGCTTATACTCACTGATTGAAGTGGTTTCGTGTGTTCAAGAGTTGTAGCAAAGGGACTTCCGGTAATGGTATTGAAGAGAAACGGGGCCCGGCGTTTTGTTCTTCCTTTTCCGCTTTTCCGAGATATCTGAAAAGAGCGTGTGACACTCGTCTCGGGAGATTTTCAGATGGCGGAGCTTGGAGGACTGCCATTTTGAAAGATTTAGAATTTTCCCCTGGTCTTTTCGGTCGGTCTCCTTCCACATTAGATTCACTTCATTTTTTACAAGTTGTGTTTACATTGTTTGATGGCGAGGCGCAGATCGAGAGAGAGAGAGAGAGAAAAAAAGGAAAAGTTTATGTGGGACGCCTTCTTTACAGACGTTCTTTCTTTCCGGCAAAAAGTTTAAATCCCGTAAAAGGTATATAAAAAAGTATCCTGACTTTGATTTCTTCGTAGTATCTGAAGCTTACGTTTGATCCCCTAGAAAACGTGTTCCGAGCGAATATTGAAATATGCATTTGTTCCCTAACGTGTATTGTAAGAGGCAGGTTTCTCGTTCTGGTTGAGAGGAATCGAAGTATTCCCTGCCTGCGTAAAACCATGTAAATGCTCAGTGGTGGGTCTAGTATTGGTGCGTTCTACAGAATAACCACGTCACTAAGAAGGTTCGGTGTTAATTGCGGTTATGTGATAAAATGAGTTATGGTACGTATGACCTGACTTAAGGCCACAGATACATAACATTTATTTTCAAATACCTTAAATATGAGGAATAATAATAGTATAATTTTAGAATGATGGCATGTCTTTTTATTTGTACGCTCTTGTAAACAGCTGATATTTGAGAGCAAATTTTTGCTAAATTTTACCAAAAAACATCGATGGTTTATTCATCTCGTGTGAGAAAATTCAAAACTTGGCTTGACACAGACTTTTGTTTTCGTAACTGCTCTTCCAAATAACTATCGTTCACTGTATTAAATGTATGTAGTACGGCGTTTGCGCTTATCGGGGGCTTTCCAACATCGGAAATTTGCTGATTCTTAACTTCAGTTAAACGTGTAAAACGTTTATTGTTCATACCCGTACCGGAGGAGACCTGTTTGATGGAATAACAACAAAGAGGAAGTTGTCCTTCATATTGAGCTTTTTTTTTAGTATTTTCTCGTATTTTTTTTTTTTTTTGAGTTCCAGAGGATTTATGTATTCGGTGGGGTTTTGTGAAAAGCAACGTTTCCATAATTACTGTGGCGTTTCAACGTTAACGCCTGGTGGAAATTAATTGCGACGATTAAAAATCTGCTGCCGGGTTGCTTTTTTTTCGTAACGGGAAACATACTGAAATATGCAGTTTTTTCTTGTTTTTGCTGTTTTAAAGAACAACGGTTATAAAGAAGGAAAATTTACGATTAGGATGATGGTCATTATCACGGTGACGGAGCGAGTACGAATGTAAGGGAATGTAAGCTTAAGATGATTTATGTTTATCAAAAGGAGAGCATTTTAAGTAAGTTGAAGGGGGAGGGAAAAAGTTGGGAAAACGTTGAACCATGGAGTGCAGAAGTGATGGCGACGATTTTGATGATGATGAGATGAAGATGATGACGGCAATAATGGTAGTGGTTGTGTACAAGTGAAAAGAAAAGTAATTTTTTAAATGTTTACTTTTTGTCTGAACAATTTATTACATTTTCTCAACCAATAATTTTAAATCCGACACGATGGTGGCATTATTTAAGCGTAGTTAGATTGATTATACTTTAAGTGTGACGCTTTTCCATTTTCACTGTGGGTGCCACCTGTTTTCTTCTGGTGAACTTACTTTTTCTAACACTAATGAAGTTTTCATAACCAACAAATTTGGTTACAAAATTTGTTTTTTTTTTGTTAATGATAAATATGTCATTCTGCTCCCGTCAAAGCTTGGAAAAATGCCGTACAGTACAGTTGTTTTCTTTGCTGAGTTGTTTTTAATGTTCCGAGCCTTTCATCCCAGGTACTTTGAATTCTTTAGGTGCTTAATGTTCCGATTGTCATCTTGCTGTGTAACGTTTTTCTCACTTTATCACATTTTTACCATTTACCATTTTACATTACATGAGTAATTCTCTGGATTCTTATTGCTCCTCTCGTAATTTAAAAAAAATCCTTTTATTTTGACTAACATTAAGTTACTAGGACATTAAATTTTTTTGATTAAAACGAAAATGAACGTACGTTTCGGTAGTACTCACTTAATTCTTATCTGGAAAATTCATTACTTTCTGTCAAGTTGAGAGCCGTGTACATTAGGGCTCAGAGGGCAGACCGGAAATTGCTTTGGTTGTTGCCCCCGGGTTAGGGCCCAGACGTATGAGAAGTCTCATTAAGAGAAAAAACATAAAGTTAACAAAAAGTAATTTACTTGAGATGGGGGGAAAGCTCCCCCCCAAAAAAAGGAAACATGATCTTATTTAACGTGTTTACTCGTCGCTGTATGGAAAAGGTGGTTTCACGCGGAAAAAAATATATTCCGTTGCAATTTAAATCGGGCTATTTCTCTCGGGTTACCTGAAGGATGTTTCTCTTAGTTTTATTAAGCTTTAATTATGAAATTTAATTACTAATTGTATCGGTTTGCGTTGCACGTGATGACGTTATTTATTTATTAATAAACGGGTTCAGGCACTCAGTTTAGACAAATAAAAATAGGGAAATCATACGTGTTTTTGTGTTTTTCTTTTAAAGACGACATAATTTAAACAGTAGTTTCATGTAGTAGTTCTATACCGATGGTCGGCGTTTGAAAAGTGATTAATAATCAATAATTATTAATTATGAATACCGTTAATACAATAAGCATAGTATTACCTTGTCACATGATTAATGAAAGAATATTTGTCTAATTAGAAAATGTCGTTTTGTACGTTATAATTTCTGTACCAGGAACAACCTTTGAATTTTTCTAGTTTCTAAAAATATTTTCGTGTATATCTTGATCAGGGCCTTATTGACGATGGCCGAAAACAGGGGGCCAGCTCTTGGCGAACGTCATCAATCTCTTGTCTTCCTAGTAGGTAAACACGTGTCTTTGTTTATAATCTTAGAAGTGCTATTGACAATGTCTTCTGGGCGTTACAGCCAAACGGCGGTTTTTTCGTTGAAGGGAAAAAGTCAAAATGTCGACGGAAACTTTTTTCGCGGAGCCGGGAAACAAATGGCAGCAGAAAAAAAGGATTTGTCGATTTAAAGAGAAGAAAACTTTCAATTAAAATTTTATTTACTTATGAAATCAACTTTTTGCTACAAAGAGGGAGGCCCACGTTTTTTTTTGTTGAAAAAAAGGAAAATTTTACATTGGAAAAATAAAGAATTGCAGACGACAACGAAAAGCATGATTAAATCGAAGGAGGTCTTTCTATTTCTTTCTCCTTCTTCCTCACATTCTGACCATTTCGCTTTCTCTCTCTCTCTCTCTCACTCTCTCTCTCACTCTCTCTCTCTCTCTCTCTCACTCTCTCCTGTTTCGTTTTCTCTGCAGTCTTGCAGTTCCTTTTTCTCCTGCTTTATTACTGCCAAAGCTTTTACTTTTTTTTCTCCTTAAGGATTAAGAACTCCTTGAAAGGAAAAGCCTCATCCGAAGTCCCTAAAGGATAATTTTTTTCAATTCGTGGCGTACTATTAGTCCTCCAGCTCTCCGCCTTCACTTTGCTTTCTATTTCTTTGTTTCTTGTCAGTGTTTATTCAAATTATTTATCGTCGCTATCACAGTTAATCATTTCTATTATTTTATTCTGGAAACCGTCATGCATTGTCTTCTGCTGTGGTTTACGTTTCCTGTGATTGGCAAAAACCTCTCAGCGGGTTATTTTTCCTTCTGTTAATTGTTTAATAATTGTTAATAATAATTGTTTGTTACACATTTTCGATGCAACAAAATGGTGATATAATGGACTGTTTCGTCGGCAGTATTTTTACTGTCGGAACAATAAGATACAAAAACTCAAAGGGTCAATTGTGCTATAAATGAACAATTTCATTTTAATAAACTTTATATGTGTATAAATGTAATTAATGCAAGACTTTTTAATTGTAGAAATGAAAAGTTGAAACAAAGAAGTTATTGAAATAAAAAGTTTGAGATGGTCGAGTCAGCTCAATAAAAAACAAAAGCAGAAAACATTTAGGGAGATTTGTCGCGGGGAAGTGGCAGTATTCTGAAGAACAAGATGAAAGGAACAGGGTACATAGAACAATTCAGGCACTCCAAGTTTTATTAACTTCCTGAAAAAGTGCTTTAAGGTAAAAGTTAGTTTTTAAGTCTGGTTTTTGTCAGGAAAGCGACTTGAGTGAAGCAGTCAGAAAGGTTCAAAAATCATAAAAGCTTATATATATATAAACCTTTTATTGAGCAGGAGAAAAGAGGTCGGAGGTTGCAATGGAAGACGCCTGTTATAATAAAAGGAATTGAGAAATGGCGGTGTGTTGGGAATAATGACCGCGTAGTTTACCTTTGAAAATTTGTGTCTGGGAGGGCGAAACGCTCCGAGAATCAGAAACGTGTTGACAAGTGCTGCTAACAGTTTGGACATAGACAGACACACAGAACTAGTTGACGTATTAGTTCGGGTTCATGCGGTCCTGGATGTTTGACCCACTGGTAGTCAAATTTTAAACTTTGAAGTTATTGAATTGTACAGTAACCGCTAGGTACGCATGACTATGCACTTAAATAATTAATTTTCAAGACCTCAGGTTCGAAACACTGAAATAATAAAGGAGCCGTTGCTTTAGGGTAGTTGAAAAGTAAACATTCTAATGGAGTTTTATTCCTAGAATTCCATACTCGGTGAAGAAATCTACGAAACATTCGTACCAATTGCTTTCACCATGAGTATTTCCTGTTGTAAAAATTGGTGTTTGAAATATTCTCGTATTCTCGCTGTTTGGACTCCTGACGTAGTTAATCGAACTTTCGGGAAATCTCATCTCACATGTGTCTCTCTATGTACAAGAACGAAAGAGATGATTTGAAGGAGTATCTTAGGTGCCATTGGAAATGATTGATGCCCGGTTGGTTATCAGGGGACTGCAGACGGAGGAATATTTGACGAGGAAAAATGACGAAATGATTGCAGGTAGCAAAGAGAAGATTTGGGAGAGTCGTTACGATGTGCAATGCCTGGCTCAGGTACCCTCAGGCGAAAGTTTATCTCAGGGAAAGGTGTTTATCCGACGTAATTCACAGGAGGGAGCCGAAAGGAAACGAAAAGAGAAATCAAACAGGAAGGTACATCTCAGAGGAAAAAAAATAGGACAGTGAAAATGGAGACAGAAAGGCAAATAAAGAACGCGGGCTTTAAAGAATGAGAAAGAAGACAGATGGACAGCAGATTGGGACCGGTGAAATTAATAAAACAAGTTTGAAGGAAAGGTGTAACGAGGAGGAAGAAATTTTTCTGCAGCTGTCAACAGTGTTATCTGTAGCCGTGAAAATGGTCATCCATTTGGAAAATCTCTCTTTCATACTCTGACAAAGGAAACTGCATTAATTTGAGCGGACGGAGCCGCTTCGAAATTGTTTCACCTCTTCTTTTCTACCGGTTTAATCCACTTAAAATGTGTTGTTTTTCAAATTCTGAATATTTTGAATTGTTTCGTCTTTCGGGCCGTTGTTGTTGTAGGTTGTTGATGCACAGCATTTGTACGTGGTGCGAGGGTTAATTTGAAATACGGTTTCCATTAATAAAATAAATAGCCTTGGAAGTATGCCGTACGTAACATACATATCGAATAAATAGAAATACCGGTTAAAATACTGTACATGTACACTTAATGTATTTTTACTTGGGATAGTTTAATTTTCAAAATTGAACCGTACGAATCAGCCTTATTTATTGGTACTATTCGAGGAATCTAAGGTTAAGGTTGGGTTACGCATTGACTACTTAATATGAAGAAGTGGGTTACTGATTCTGTATCGTGTGGGATTTGATTGAGACTTAATGGCAGATGGGAACGTGATGAAGGAATTAGGTACTTGTTGAGTACTGGTAAAATGACTGTTTGCTTATCAATTTCGGTTACTGACCTCGGCATAATTTATTGTAAATATCGTTAGTTTTTAACGGAAAAAACAGGGTGCTTTTTTGAGAATTAATTTAAATTAGAATGGACGAAAATTCACAGCGTCCGAATTCCAGTTTACTCGTCCAGACGTCGGCTACGTGAAAGAATCCAAGAACAGGAGAAGGAAATATCGCCTTTCTGACGATCCTCCGCGTACCTGAACGCGACAGATGTTTCTCGCATTAAGACAGTTACGTGAAATGTCGAACGTCGAATATTCGATTTCTAACCTGCAACCTGCGCCCGTAGAGAAACGGAAGAAAGTTCACTTTGTGTTAAATTCCGTTTGACTTAAACCGGATTTAACGATGAAGAAGACGCAAATGGAGAAAAGGGAAAAGGCAGTTATGAAAGAATCAAAGGCCTGGAAAGAATGCGAGAAACCTTTTTTCGTCCTCATTTCCTTTTCTTCCCGCGTAAAACTGATTACAGATTTTTATGCAACCTGTTGATTCCTTCTTTTCCTTTCCTGCTTGCTCTCGCTCTTCTAACCTTTTTGTTTTATTTTTTTCCCCCTTACTTATCTTATTCTCATGTAATTTCGAAAATGGCCTGTTTCATCCGGGAAGTCGTTTCATTCCTCCTGTGCCTTTCACTATTTTACCCCTCGCTCAAGGTCTCATCACCCTTACTATCTGTCGATCTGTACAAACTGCCTGCTCCTACTCACAACCTTTTCTTCCTTTTACATTTTGATTGATTTTGTGAATGGTCGAAATCGATAGCAAATTTTTTTGCCATCCCTTCGGATTCACTTTTTCACATGTATTATTAACGTAATTATTTGTCGAGTCACAACATTAACTCGTTCGAGATTGATCGTTCGGGAGGTGAGGGAATTTTTCCATGTGATCGTTGACAATGAGGTTGTTAGTTAGTATCGGTGTACTATGGTTGATAACTCTATGGTATGGTATGGTGTAGTGGTATGGGTGGTAGGTAAGTTAGTTATCTCGTTTAGTCGAACTCCTTTATTGAGTATATAGCATCCTAATTTATTGATCTGATTTTTGTAATACGGCTTAGGTTACGCCATTTTTTTTTTTACAAAATTTTATAGTTGGATTTTAGATTGGAATGAAAATTGCATTTGAAAAAATGCATCAGGGATGTTCGGAACGGATTAGTAAACAAAATGCGATTACTACGTGTGCAATTGTTTTGCGGTAAGTGCGTTTGACTCAACTATTACTCTTGAATTGAAAACCTCAAACTCAAAGAAAATTTGATCTGGATATCTGGTCGGGTACAAACCCGTTCAACGATAATCTCTCCTTCGCCAGGCACAGTGTGCGGGACCCTATAAGTCCTGGTTCCGGCACTGGATGTAAACATTCATTAGGTCACTGCGCAACTCGTCCAACCTGAAAAAAAGAGATGAATTCGCTTTGAGTTTAGGTTCCGTATGGACAGTCGACTCATGTTCCTGGCCACACAACAATAGCCGTGTCCTCTTTGACGGATGGTGGGATTTAACTCACCTTGATGACCACCATATGTCCTCCTAGGGGAGCCAAGCAGAAGGTGGAAAAAATCAATTTTTAATTGAAAGCAGGGTGCAGCAGATATAAGTCACGCAATTTTCAGCTTTTTCCTTTCCAACTTGTTGCAGGACTTGTTGCTGCCTTGCTGACTTGTTGCTTCTGCATTGTCTGCCTTCATCGTGGACTCCAGTCAGTCCAGATGAACGGTCAGCCCCGATGTTTAAAAGTCTCCCTTCTCAGGAGTTAATTTTTTTTGCTGGGAACCATAATCAATCTTTACAGTCCTCATGGATTTTAATTTTGTACTCTCGTTTCTGTTCGTTTTTTTTTTTGCTCAAGCATTCTTATGTCGTACCAGGTTTTTATTTCATTAGTCAAACTCCAGGGGATTTGTCCTGAAGTAAAACTCGGTTTTCATTCGCTTCATTTGGTCAGGTTTTGGCTGACAACAAGAGATTTGGGAATTATTTTGCCATTCCTCTCACAGAAAGGTGTTTACGGTTTTGAAACTTTCTTCGTTCCGAAATAGCAATTTATTTAGAGAATACGTATTCATTACACAGTTTTCGGCATAAATATATGGTTTCATTAAGAGCGGTCTATGTTTCCTATGTATGCTCCCGTATTCAGGTGAGGTTTAAACCATATTTCACCTTTCAGGTATTCTGTGTACCTTTTATCAGAATTTAGTGGGGTTTTGTGAGTCATTCGAGATGATAGGTAAATTCCCTGCAAGAGTGCTGCCTTTACTTTGCATTATGTTCTATTACAATCAAGTCGAGATTTTTATTTTTTATCACAAGACTAAATTTCATAATTTTTTTTATGTACTGTCTTTAGCAATTTGTATTGCTTATAATGTCGCTTGTCTGAGCACTTTCATTTTCATTTGAGACTTGCCTTAACTTTTTTCTTGGAATTTTTCCTGACTTAATTATTTGAACTTTTCCTATGAGGGGTGGATTTATTTACCATTGATTGCGCTTAAATATACTTCAAGTATATTTATCCTGCATTTCGTGGAAATGTATTTAGAGACCTACACGGTTAACCACACAATAGGAATATTTCACCGTTTTCAGCGGTGGCACTGCTACGCATGAAAAAAATTGAGTAATGTAAGGTGGCGTACAAAATGGCCGCGTAAAAACTTCAAACCGAACAATCTGCATTCGAGGTACGCGAATTAAAATGACAGAAAAAAAAGATTTTTCTCGGTACGAGAACTGACAAAACAATTACGGATTTTAACCTTGAACGTGGTTCGTACCTAGTTCATTATACCTAGGTATTCACTTATTGTACATCCTATGGGGTTTGCCACGTTGCCAAGTTTTTCTGTCTATGGCGCGCGCTCTTTCTCTCTCTCTCAGACAACCAGGTTTTTGTGAATTTTCAACCTGCGTGAAGTTTTTAGGTTCTAGAGTATTCACGTTTCTTCACGTTACGTTCTATCGCCGGTGGCATCCCATTTATGATTACATTCTTGATGTTTTTTGCCCAAGCATTGATTGGCGACAAAAATTATTCCAAGTAGTAAAATTTGATGTTCGTGCCTGGATCAAATGAATCCCATTCCCGGTGCCTTTTGTGTGTGGGATAGAAACAAAAGCATGTGGAAAATGACTGCATGGTAATTACCATGATAGTGAAAATGTTATTTAGCAACAATGGAAGGAGGAATTTTCACGTATCATTGTGTTAAATTGAGGCATCGGTTCATTGGATTATCACGATAGGTGAAACACTAAAGTTATCAGTATAATTAAATAAAAAATAGTCAGGGAATAATTTTGAAGAGAGCGTGTGGTTGACGTGCGATGTAATTCAATAAACATATTGTTAATTCACGTAGAATTTATAAAATTGTGTGGGAAATGTAGGAGAGAGTGGATGTTGTTGCACCGTTTTCCGTACACACCAATCCGACGACATATTTTGTTGTACAGTATGGATTTGCCTCGTGTGGTACAGCTTTAAAATATCTTCATGCAAAACTAAAATATTAATTAATTTTAAATGTGACAGGTCTAGTAAGTAATTCATTGCTACACGGATTTCAATAGGGCATTAAATTTGGGGAAGGCAATGTGGTCTCGGAAGGGATACTGCCACATATTTGAAGTATTTCACGGTTTTTGCACTCGTTTGGTCGTGTTGACAATGACAAATTGTGAATATCAGAAAAGGAGTTGAAGTGAGTGTTGATTTGATGTAAGCACACAAAAACGTGTAATTTTTCTATAATTTTTTAATGGAGTAATTACATTAACCTCTTCGGAGAACTCGGAGCCGAGTAGTTTGATGTCGAACTTAATGTAGCAGATAAGTGTCAAGTCGGGGTGTTTACTTAAATAAGGTAAGAGATTGATGTTCACGATGCAGAAAATGTTTATAATTAACAACTTGTTAAATTGGAAATCGATGAGACGGAGACGTACGTAGACGTAGTCAGTTGGCGTGTCTTTTCAGACAGAAAATCCCGCTTCTCTCTCCCGGTGAATGGAATACCGATTTGTGGGTAAGCGTCATCTGGTATTACCACCCGAAGAAGCAAACAACGAGACAGATGGGAGAAAAGGTTTCCGATGGCAAGGGCACACAACTAACAACACAACCTCGCGGTGGCATCCGTCCCTTCCGACCCTCTTCAACCCTCCGCCAGAGTTTTCACAAAGGCCCGAAGAAGAACTCGTTGTGTACGTGTTAGGGTAGTCCCAAACCGGCAAAGTCTTTCGTGTACGACGCATTGTTAGCATACACTCGGACCTGTCTTATGGAGGCTGAGGTCACTAGGGCCGCCGCGTGCGAAAAACAGTTTCTAGGGTGGCCTCTCACGCTAGCTACGGGCTTCTCCTTAGTTTTTTCGAAGGAGCCCTTGTAGTTGAAAGTGTTTCTCTGTTTCATGTGAATGAATTTAACAAGCCTAGATTTTTTGGAAGGATTACTCTGCTTTGGATTATTCATTTCGTTCTAATTTGAAGACGTAAGACAGGTCGGCACCATGGGAAAGGTAAGCACGTTCAGGGGTTAAATAGACACGGTAACGATTTCGCCTTTAAGTTGAGAAGACGACTCAAAGTTGGAGGCCGAGGCATCGGGAAGCGCTAATAATGTTTTAATAAGTTTACAATTTCATTAATAAAAGTCGTGAGAAGTAATTAATGGCGTCCGTGGAAGGGTTGCGTTTGCGTCCTTTTGCTTCTCGCAAAGTTTTGACATTTTTCTACCATTAGAGATGGGTTGTTGTAGGGAGGAACTTACCAAAAACTAACCTAACTTGTAGTAGTTATTTTAAATTACGAAATTTTTGTTTATGTTTCTAGATGCATTAAATAGAAAATGACGGTGATTTACTTTACTTCGGTTACTGTTGGGATTTCATATTTTACTTTTACACAAGATCAGTTGATTTTTGGATATCTTTATATAGTATTACAGTAGCCTGAAAATTTACTCAAAAGATCTTAGTTTTGCGTAGTGATGGTATTTACCATGACCGTTTTCTATTAGGTTACAAGAAGTAACCTACACGTTGTGTAAACATTGCAGGGATGTTTTAAGCGATGTTGCATTTGTACGGTTATTAATTCTCCAGCACGTCCTCAATTACTTTCGAATTATACAGTTAACATGTTAATACTACGTTGTGGGGTGTATCTTTCCCCAAAACATTAACTCTTACGAAATTCAAAATCAGGTATTCCTATGAGAAATCGTCGCACCTTTTATGTTTCTCATTAATAATTCCGTCAAGTTCGGTTTAGGGTTGCGGCAGACCTTGGAGTTCGCCGGGGTGTTCGTCTCGGAGCGTTTGCATCATGCGACTGACTGAGAGCGGCAAACCCATCTGCCGACGTTGTCGCCTTTCTACTCGTTGTAGTCGCTACCGTTTCACAGCTGTTCGATACCCGAGAACTGTACAAATTTATTATTTTTCTCTTGTAGATTGTTATTCGGAAACTCGTGAAAAGTTTCAAAGTAGGCGTAATACTAAGATTGACCAAAATCCTTATTGCATTGAAGTCGTTAAAAGTATTGAAGATTTCGTTTGAGAACCGAGTTTGGAGTCGTTTGTTAAGGAGAGCTCGTGTACAGTGTGGCCGGGATTTGAATGTGCCATTCATTTTGATGATTTACACCAGGAAAAAATAAATTCTTTTCTGTGTGTAATTTCATTATTGTACCTCGACGTTACTCTTTCTCCAATTTTCTTCAATGTCTCCTGCTGGAAAGACATTTTAATTTCCTCTCGGAATGTCTTTTGTTTTTATCCTCCATCTGTCTCTGTCTGGTTCTTCCACTTTTTCCACTTCGTCCTGTCTCACTCTCTCTCGCTCGCTGTCTCTTCTCCGCTCCTCCATCTATTGTTTTCATTTTAAGGAGAGGAGTTAAAAAATACAAGTCGTGCACACGTAGAGACTTTGTGCACGCGGAAAGAGTTGAGTCGAGTTCAAAGTGGAAAAAGAAGTTTAACTTTGTCCGCGGAGGGCTGCGAGGGTTCGGTGGTGCGACGGTGCCGGTGGTGGTTAAGCTAGAAAGGAAAGCGAAGGCTTGGGTTTGCCCAAGGGGGCGAGCTTACGTAGGAAGGCAACACAAATGGGCTTTTCGGGTGGAAATGTTTTTTCCACTTTTGTCTTGGCAATTTTTTTATTTATTTATATTTTTATCTTTTATTCTCGAAACAATCTGTCTGTTAAATTACTAAATTAAAAAAAATCTTTCCTTTCGTTGCCGTTCTCAAAGGAAACTTGCAGAATTCTTTGAAGGCCGAGCGTAGTTTGGCAAGCTGGAAGCTCGAAGGGGAGAGAGGAGGCGATGCCTTTCAGGTAATGTTTGGCGTGTCATGGCGTCGACTCTACCTGAGTGAAATGTTGCGTTTTTCTATTTGTATTTTCGCTTTCGCTTTTTTTTTATTTTTTTTTTGTAAGAAGGAATTATAATGCAAAAGTTATGAAATTACATTTAAGTTCGTTCGTTTGGAAAATGGGGAAAGAGAAAATGTCTCCGGGATGAGCTTTTTTCAGTTGCGGTAGAATGAGAAAAAGACTTTTGGGTACGATGGGAGTACTCCTTTTCTACCTCCACGAAATACGCCTTTGGGGCCATGGGTTTCCACTGTTTTTAATATTTTGAGTTTTTAATTTTCATTTTGTCTTTGTTTTTGTTGTTTTCCTTTGATACCTCCCGTGCATTTGTTCTGTACTGTTGCCTCTTTCCGAAATCGTGTCTCTTCCTTGTAATGGGAGAAAACAAGAAAGGTTTTTTGCTTTCCTTTTGAGCGAGTCGTAAATTGCCTTTTCCGGTTTGTTTGGTTGTAATTTTTTTTGTTTGTTGCTTATTGCTGTTTGGTACGTTTGGCCTGCAGCCGATTGACTTGCTAAGGGAGTAAATAACTTTTTATCACTTCCTATTAGAGTAATTATCTTGAGTGGACTCTTGAATAGCCGTCAGAGCCAAATGAGATGCATGAAATTGACAGAATTTCTGTCGGATTCTTTATACTTGTCCCCATGACATTAACTTACAACTTTAAATTGAAATTCAACTTGAACCGGCGAAACACTACTGGAAATGACTATCGTTCTTATTATAGGAAACGTAGCTGGTATATTTTCGTTTCGTTCGAAATTAATTTCAATACAAGTTGAAATGAGCAACTCTGTAAATAAATATTACAAGATGGTGGATTATATTGAAGGGGAATGACAAAGCTTGTAGCACATACGGGTATCCCGGATACTGTTAAAGGGATAAATGATAATGACAAAGACAGGGGTTCAAGGAAGGAGCACTGGGTTAGTTGCGGGAAGCATTTGGTTGTATGTGCAGATGGAAAAAATAATTGTCTGCAGAACTACTTTTTACAGAAGTCGTGATATTTCAGTGTTTGAGCGTAATGATTGTTGCATCCAGTACTCTCTTGCACAGGTCCTGTTTCTTTAAAAGGAAATTACGAACAAAATGAAGCATGAAAATGCATGGATTCAATGATGGTGCGGACAGACCCAAGAGTAAAATCAGGCCTTTTAACTATAAATTATGCAGACAGTATTGGTTACTGGATTCAAAATAGATTCCCAATCCGTTCGATTGATTCCAAAAATGGTAGTATCAAGTAAAACCAGGTATGATGTCCCTGGTCTTTCTGGAATTTGATGGTGTGGCGTACAAATAGCCTTCTCGTGTTGGGTTACTTGAAATGGAAAAAAGATTCCTTTCTATTCTTCATGTCCTTCCCTTTAAGTTGTCTTTTTTCTACTGATTTTTTTTCTTTCGCGTCTCTGTTGTGCCCGTCGTTCCTTTACGGAAACTTAAGGGTATTGAGGAAAGGAAGGAAGAAATTGGTCCCAAATCATTTTCGTGAATGATTTTGCCAACCGATGGGAATGACGAGGATATTTGTCAGAGAATCGCCTACATTATGTTTGAATTATTTATTTTTAACGAATGATCCAAACTCCGACATGATGTTGCCGTTGATGGACGCTTGGATGGAAATGACTACGTGTCTTTTGGGTAACAGTTACCTACTCCCAGTTTCTTGTTGCATTGTCTCTTTGGTTTCCAAACAAGAAACAATCAGTGTTTGAAATTTCTGAAGGACATTCAGTGCTACTTCAAGTCTAATTAAAATAAAATATTTCCTTTTGTTAGAACTAGTTTTAGAATTTAGTCTTTCTTTAGCCGAGTTGAAAGCAGATGATGGATTTTACACGCCACCACTGAGAATTCGTATTTGAACCCCGTATTTCATTAGTCTGACTAATCTTCTTTATTTAAAGGAATTATTATTTCTTAAATAAATATTTCGTCCAAGAAGATATGGATCTTGTCATTACAATTCGAAAACTCAAGGGTCCAGGGTTGTTTCTGTCTGTATTTCTCATTTCGGAGACAGGTTACCTTTCGGATGATAGGATCGACGGATTTAACGACCCTCAACTTTATATAATAAATTTTGTGTAATCGTGTAATTAGACGACTATTGAAGATGAATTAAGGAGACCTCACGACGGGTTAACGTCGTATAACTTGTACAGGTTTCTGTTGAATTAATTCATTTACATATTTTCTTGTGTGAATAATTTATTTGGGTGTTTTGCGCGGCTTCTGCAGGGCAGACTTTATGTTCGGATTAAGGTCAATTTATGTTTCATTCATGGCGCTTACCCCCGGGCGTAAATATTGTCGGTTTTCGTCATTGTCCGCCGGTGGACGTTGCATTGAACGGAAAACAACAGAAAAGAATAAGATACGAACCTTTTCGAGCCCTCCCGGAGACACAGCCCGTTGGAAAATCCTTTCTTTCTGCACCTTTTCTTGTGATATTTCTCGTCGTCCCATTGTTCCATGGTCTTCTCTTTCTCATAGAAAATCAAAACCCATTCAATTGGACACTTCGGAAACACGGGAAAATGAAGGAAGATAACGGGTCCAGGTTTTTTCCGCCCAACGGGCTCTCCTGGAAACTTTTCACTCGGCAAAACTTTATTAAAACTTTAGGTGAGGAAGAGCAGGGGATAAGACAAGTTTCTTCCTTTTTTGGTAGAACTTCTCACTCAGTCCTGAGCGGTGTTGCAGAGGTTCATTCGAGCGAGAGAGAGAGAGAGAGAGAAAGAGAGAGAAATAAACATCATGAATTCCACGGGGAAATGTGTAAATTGCAAATTAATCAATGTTTTCTCGGTTTAGGTTTCTTTTTGTTTTATTTGAATTTATCCGATAGTTTTCCTGCAGAGACACTTTTAATACAGTTTTCTGACGTTAACTATCGCACCAGGAAAGAAATAGTTCTAGAAAATTGTTAATAAAACGAAGCCCGGCATTTAAAATAATTTAATGTTTTCGAAAGTATGCTTTTGACGGTATGGTTCCAAGAATATACAAAACAATTATGCTTATTTTTCATACTAAGCCACACAAAAACTAAAATCTAGTGAGCTGAATTTTTTGTGACGCGCTTTTGTGTACGAACTTGAATTTCTATTTAATTGACTTTGTTATCCTCAATTAATTAGAAGTTAATGAAGGTGGATTATTTCATTGGCTACCAAGTATTAGTGATAAGCAATCGGTTTGTCTTCTAATTGATAACATTTAACCATTAATCAACACGTATTGGCACCGGTCGAATGTCGAAAGGATCCCTGCTCTGCCAGTGCCTGTGTGAGACCTGGAAAATCTACGCTACTGCTCCACAAAGATCGATCAATCTGTCGAAATGCTACAAATCGGAATTATCAGTTTTTTTACTGTCCAAAGTCACGGCGTTTCCCTCGCAGTTCAGGCGGTTTGCACGTGCCAGTTGGGAGTTTCACCAGAACATCGCTTTTTCCATGCTCCAGAAAAATCTAAAATGATTCCGGGGGCTCTGTTAATTGTTCAATATTTGAGAGAGTTAATCAGAACTTGTATATACGTGGTGAGAATGACTTCTGACACGCTTAAAATATTCAATCGAATGTATAGAAGAAGATTGAGCGAGGAATCCGGTTCAATGTGACTTTATTTTGAAAGCTTTTGTTCATTTCACATAAATTTCAGACAGGAAAACATTTAGGGGAAATTAATGGAGTTTGTATTTCATTATTTTACGTTTGTGTGCCATACGTTTTATTTTGATGGAATATGTTTTTTTTGCTGGTTAACAACAATTACGGTTGTTTGGGCTTTATTTATTAAATATCGCATGATGTATGGCGTTTCGTTTATGTGTGTGTTTTTACACGACGATTTGGAAGTAACGTGGGAGACGATTACAAATGGAATGTATTATTTTGTGGAGTCAAAATATTGTATTAAAAAGGACTGATAAAGAGGACTAGATCAAAGGAAAATGTAGCGATCGCGGGCTGGTGTTTCGAACTACAGGCGAAAATACTTTTACTATCGGAAGGAATTGCGCTTGGAATCAGCCAGGCTTCCTACTTACCTGTGTGGCTACCTGCCCGACTGCCTGCCAGCCAACGAGCCAGCCAGCCAGCCAGCCAGCTCGCTAGCTAGCTTGCCTCCTTGCTTCCTCTCCTAGCAGAAGACATGCGTGTTGGTAGGTCCGATGTGCCGGGCATGGCGCAGAGACGAGAGAGAGAGACGAGCGGGCAGAGGCTGTCAACCGTAGACGAACGAGTCCCTCGAACCAGTTGCGCTGAAGGGAGCCTCGTTGACGGGATCTTTTTCCACGTTTCGAACTCCGTTTATTTCCCGATCTCTGTTCGATTGGTTCTATTTTCTCTTTTATTTTCTCTCCTTTTTTATTTCCGGTTTACCGCGTTTCCGTTTGCTCTCCTAATTCCTCTGACGATCTGCCCGCGTGTCGCCTCCTTAAGCGATCTTCTCCGAGTTCCGATCAATTTCCTCCTCACGGTCGTTTCCTCACGGTGTAACCGATTCCCCGATTTCCGGTAGTAAGGAAGAACGAGAAGCGAAAAACAGTCATACGAAACTGTGATTGTGAATTTTTTCGAAGATTTTGGTTTCGTTTTACTCACAGTGAAGTTTCAGAATCCCTCGAAATATCTGCGTACGTATACGTAGGCAATCGGTGCAATCGCGTGTTGTTGAAAAAAAATTTCTTTGCTTTTTGAAAGATATAATGAGAGTTCGGTCCAAAGACGATCAATCTTAAGTGGCGTCCGTCAGAAATCCGATTTGTGCGTTTTAAATTTAGAAAATAGGAAACCGCAAGCAGATAGAAAAAAAATGTCAAGAGCGAATTCTTGCCGGAAGTAATGTTAATTTGATGGGAAGAATCGTTAGCGACACGTGCTTGTCGAATTGTTGACACGACGGGCGGAAGACGACGGAAAAGGAAACGTAGAAAAAGAGGAAGAGAACAAAGAAAAATAAGAAATTTGCTTTAGAAATCTGTTTGTAACGTCGCATGTCGGATTCGTTTCGGTAGATAACGAGCCTTTACAGACTTGTATTTCTCCTATTTTCTGTCTTGAAAAGGCTTGGCTCCCTCGGCAAAGTCCCTCAGCCTTCTCCTGGCTGTCTCTCGCTAATAATCGACCTTCGACAATCTGTAGAAAAAAGAAAAAGTTTCAACCGGTGTACTTCTCGGATGACAATCAAATCGCGCCTAAATCCACGCCTTGTCCCTCGAAACTCATCGTTGGACGTCTTTCCCTAAGTATTCGCTCTGTTTTTACGGAATTTCCCGGGTTGAGCCTGAGTCTAATTACACGTTCGTTTGCCAACAAGTAAGAAAAACGGTTGTGAATAATTCAAAGTCAATTCATATAAAATTTGGACGGTCAAATTGGTTTCGTCTGACAAATTTATACGTATTCGAGAGTAATACTTATTTAGCGAAGAAACTTGATTGATTTTTTATTTTCCTTTTCCCGGTTTTATTTTTGTGATAAACACATATCAAGTTAAGGTACATTATTTTTCGTTCGTTCGTTGAAAGAAATCGAACCGGCCAAACGCTTAAGAAAGTTAATTTATATTGTTAACTTTATACATATATTTTTTACGTATACCCGCGGTATTGAAATACTGGGAGAAGTGGAAAACGACCAAATATATATTGGTAAATATATATATATATAAACAAATAAATAATAATTATAAGCAAATACATACAGTGCAATAGAAAGGGTTTGAACGTGCCGTTCGTTTTTTACGTATATACATACTCATAAAATTAAAAGTTTGGAATTAAAGCATAAATATAATTGTCATTTGGTTGCGTAGTAACAAAACGTGTTTTTTTCTATTAATATATACAATTTTTGAGATTAGATTAAAGGTAATCGCAAAGTAAGGGAATTTGTTTTTAGATATACATATATATATATTCGGAGTCAATTTTTGTCGCTTGAATATGTGTATTTCAATGTTATAACTATTTTCGTCATAATTAAGTGAATTAAGTTAGTCGATTCGTAATAATATTATTATAATATTATTGTTACTTTTTGTATTTGGAATTGATTTCCATTGATATCAATTCCGTGATTGTAGCAACGGGCATTTTGGTAGAGTTCGGTGCAGAACCTGTAAACGAGAAGGTTGAAGTACTCGGTCAAGGTACTCGCTCTTCTAGTTCTTCCTTAGCGGAAATACTTAACAATAATAACCCCCCAAAATTTTCAAAACGTATTTTAATTCTTATTCGTATTTTCCACCCCCTTCCTATTTTACTTTTACAAATTCCTATCCGATCCCAGGTGGTAGTTTTTGTTCGAATCATTCTTGTGTCAGCAACTGCAGTTGCTACCTGAGGAACTCAAGTCCCTCGCCTAGCTGTCCTATTCTCCTGGCACCTAACCCAGCTCCAGCGCCACAAGCTCAGCCCCAGCCGCCACCGCCACCGCCTCCTCCGCCGCCGCTCTCGCAATCCTCGCAGGTACCACATCAACCGGCCAGGTACACAGCTTATTCCTACCCCTCCGTCCAGAGCGGATTGCCCCTGATTCGTTACCGGTCACTGATTTCGTCATCGGTGCCTCCTGCGAGTGCGGCCGTCGTATCTCAGGCCCCGCAGCAATTCGGGCAACCCCTTGCGGTTCCATCTTGGAATCTGCAGCAACAACGTCAGTCTGTTGTCGGTACCCCGAGTAACGGACTCCGATACGAAGAGGTTGAAGCCATTGATTTGTCCTCGCACATACAAAACAAAATCGTCACCATTTCGTCGAGTAACACGGAGGACGACTTCGAAATGGTGAGTATGTTCAACTGTTAGCTTGGACGCCTGAGACTCACCCTGAAATGCCCACCAGACGTAGGTTATAGGTTCTTTTGAGAAGTTGCCCACTCAGCTGGAATTCTTTGTCGACGTTGAATTCGTCATGAAGGAATAAATTTGCCTACTTTTGCTAACTCCGTACAACTGGTTAAGTTTTTGTATTCTCTTCGGCGGTTACTCATCTGCATGAGCCCACCGGAGTCCTAGCTGGGTTTCCCCCCCATTGGATCTATTCTTGGACGTGACAATTGTAAGGTTTTCGGTGGCGTTCCGAAAACATGTGGCTAGCAACAGGAGACATTTAAAAAACGAAATGAAGAACTATAAATTACTGTATTGTTCTAGTGGCATGGAAAGTTCTGCTCTACTTTTATTCGACAAAGCATTGATCAAATAGGGGACTTTACTGCTTTTGCACCAACGCTTGAGTAAATGTATTTGTAAATACGAATGGAATACCATTCAAAGAGAGTTAAGAATTACAAATATTACAAATAAATTATGCTGATTTTCTGATGTAATGAAATCCATTTCTTTAGGGAATGACACAATATTCTTAAATCGTAACGATCCAATTAACCGATAAATGAGGGGAGAAACATCAAAATGAGACCAGGGGAAGTAGGAAAAATTATGGATAGAAATCGTGACGTTGAAAATCGATGATGGAGTACTCGTCAAGGATCCCCTTGACCAGATCGCTTTGTTCTAAAACGATCGATGCTTCAATTGTGTGCTGTCGCTTTGTTGCGACAATTTCGAGGACCACAGGAAGGTGTAGGTGAATGAAAGTAAACTGACTGAGCAAAGAGTTATCTGACACAGTCGTTTTGAAGTGCAAGGGGTGTGATTGAGTGGCTAGAAAGAACTCGTTGACTCTCTGCCATGGAAGCGGTTCGAGACACGGGTGAATGCCTAAGAAGAACATTAAGGTAACCTTGAGAGTAGTAGATGAGAACAAAACGAGTCGTTGCACCGAAACGTTGTGTTTCGATCATCTCCCGTCTTCGTCTATCTCACGCGGTAGAAGATGTGCTTTTGTCTCACCTGAGAATTCCACTTCTTGTAGGCCAACACCGCTCCTCTCCACTGCATCGGCCAATGTTACATTCCCGTGATTAAAGCAGTCGGTTGTACCCCAGCCGGTTCCTGGCACCTCCTCACGGGTCCACGGCAAGAGAACAGTGCCTTGCCTCGCCTCTGCTTCGTGACATCCATCAACGTTGTACTTCCCCGTCTGTTGTTGTTTTTTTTTGTACACTGCCAATTGATGCTGTCCCGTCTACCTCGCAATTGAGAGGTACTAAAATGGTCAGAACTTGGTCATTTATTTCGTTTTCGTTTTTGTTTTCAGGTATGTTTTCTCGCCCGGCGAGTGCATTTTGTAATACTCGTTTTGTCAATAATTGACGCCGTGTGACATCCTGCGATCATCCGGGTTATGTAAGTTTTCTTTTGTTCTTTGTACCGTTGACAGTTGCGCTGCGCTTTTTTGAAATATAAGGATTGTTTCGCTTTTATAAGATTTCATTTGTCGAATGAATTGCCGGAAATTTGACGCGTACAACTTGTAGAAAATATCACTGTACAGTAGAAATTGCCAGAAGAAAAGCTCGGGTCTGGAATTTATTATTTGCTTGGAAGTATAAAATGACAGAATTTTTCAGTCGTAGTGGTAATGAATCAGTACGATTCGATGTTTTGTGACGATGGTGCAAAATGAAGAACGAGTTAAATATCATTTTCTAGACAAAGGAGAAGGAAATATGGAGTCACGGAAATGATGATGATGAAGTACGCTTAATGGTCGGGTACTACCCAAAACTTCAATGATCTTAGGCTCGTTTTATGGGATTCATATAAAACAAATAATGAAGGAGTACTTAGGACATGGTAGGAATTGAGTTTTCGTAAGTAGTCGGCATGGTTCATGGTACTCATGTGACCGGGGTACTATCGAACCCGGGTGGGAAGGTGCGGCGGACTTGGCAGTATGGCTGCCCAGGCGTCTCTTTCCGCGTGGTCAAGTGTACCACCGTCAAGATTTTACCGGTTGGCCTTGAGACTTACATTACTCTGAAGAATTCATAATTGTTGTTGATGATTCAAAGAAGGTGTATAGCATTCGAGGTAAGGAAACTCATTTTCGAAAGAGCCGCGTACAACGGGGACTCCTTGAACTTGAAATTACCGGGGAAACGATTCTTACAATATAATTGTATGGGCCGTCAGTTGCATAGCTTTTAAAAATGCTAAAAGGACAGTTTGGCATGCTGCTGGAGGGTTTCCCAGTGGACGACAGCAAAGTGCCAGCGTCGTCATTTTGTTTTGCGGTTTTCAATTGTCACCTCATTCACCTGCTCAATTCCGGCGTGTTCTCGAGAAGATTTTCTGCAGCTAAGTTCTGGGTCGAAATTCGAGGGCTTCCACTGCTTTTCATAATTTGCCGTTGTTCTTACTCTTCCCTTTGCCTCGTTCCACATCTAACAATTCAGGAGAACAAATACCGAAATTAGTTGCGACAGTCACAATATTTTATTGCAGAAGATTTACTTTGGTTTTAATTAAAATTTGACCTTTCTCCCGATCCATCGTAAATGTTTTAGATGTTCTCAGTGACATTTTCCGAGACTATTTTGTTTATTCTTTCCTTTCTCGTTCACTTATTCGTGGTTGTGTACTTTGAATGGAAAATTCGAATAAACAATAATAATGAGCCGCAGTGTCGAACGAGGTATGTTGCGCTGCAAAACATCAATAATATTTTAAACGCTTTATTATTGAATATCCGAAAAACAAGTGCCCATACGTCAAGGCTGCATCTGTCGTGGTCGTAGTGGCAAAGCAAATGGCAGGTCGTGTTGTTGATTACCAGCAAAATAATTAGTGCCGGTTGCATTCATTCGTCACTCGTTTGCAGTGAAAAACTAGATTATTGCCATAAACTACGAATGCCTGCGTTTGAGGGCCTCCGATGCAAATGAACTTGGACGCATCCATTCTTATAAAACGTGCCTTTCTCCTGTTAAATTGTAGGCATTCCTGGTGGCCATTGAAGAATCACGTAAGTTTAATTTTTGTATTGTACCGGCCGGTGCGTGAGGTGTCCCGTAATTTACTTCAGGTGTCTGAGAAGCAGATAAAAGGCTGAGTTTATGATTTATCTTTTGATGAAAACGTTACTTGATACTAGTCTTTAAGACAACTTGAGAGAGTTCACATATTCTGCTCTTATTATTATACAGGTTTCCATTTAATTGCTTCAGTGACAGGATCATATTATTCACATTAAAACCTTCCTTTGATGTCTCCTAACCAAGTTCCAATGAACGCCAAACTAGGCAACTTAAAAACTCATCCAATTTATCCGTACCATGTGTATGTATTGTTTAGAGTTCGGGAAGCGGTTCTCCTGTTTGTATTATTGCATTATTCGTATTGCGTTCCACATAATGTGTAACGAGAGATCGGAAGTAGGATGAGTAAGAACGAAAATGATGCATGAAATACGAGATGAAATTGATTGACTTCGAAAGAAAAACAGGAAACGATAAAAGCAAAATGGGAAATGTATATCGGGTCCAATTTTTTAATCTTAATGCTTAGGAAAAGGTTAAAACGTAGGAGAAAGAGGTTGGAGGAAAGAACTTGGTTAAGTTAAGGGATTTGTTTTGAGACATGAGTTTTTAGACATTGACAGAAGATGACCTTTTTTATGTTGTAATCATCAAACACAACATTTAGTTTTGTAGGGTATTTAAATTGTACATTTGCTGCGGGATATTTGTTGTACATTTTGTGTTTCCCACAATTAGGTGTTTATTGATATATTATTTATTTACATGGAGCTGTTGGTCGTTGTACCCTGTCAACAGTTGCTAATTTTTATGTGTTTATTTTTGCTAAGTTCTCTTATAATTTGTTGCTCATTATAATTATATAATAAATGTGGCATGCATAAACTAATGTACATTAGTGTGATTCACTGGGAATTCTTTGCGGACAGATTTGGATTTAAAATTTGGACACATCCAGAAACTTTGTGCCAAAGCGTTGTCACGGTTGGTGCACACGTATCATTCGAGCATTTAAATGTAATTTACATATTTTTATTTACATTTATGTAAACCAGACGTTAATTAGTTCACTCCTACAATATAGTTAAAATGTATTTTTGCTTCTTGGTGTTGCACTTGAAAATTAAGTTGAACGGCGCAAGTTTCTTTCGACTTAAATTGTGAAATGATGAAATTTTTTTCCAAGAAATTCTGTTGGAATGTGGCCAAAGCTCCTTTCTCCGGATGCGTCCCAAGGTGACGTCACAAGATGGACTTGTACGAACGGACTCATTTCTGACGTCACATTGATGTCAACCGACGTGTAATTGCAGGACGGGTCCCCTGAAGAATTAAATAGGAAGTTTTTATTTTAACGCCTAACAAAGAAGGTTACCGTTTTGGTCTGTGATGTTCCGTGAGTTTTGTTTTGGACAACAGAAAAGCCACCTTAACGTCCAAATTGCTTGACAAATTTCGGCAATTGTTTCGCTTGTACTACACTAAGTATAGTTTGGGTAAAATGAAGTGATACCGTAATTCACATTGGCTGCTAATAATTACTTAGAACACTTTTGCTAGCAGTTGTGTGTATTAATATAAAGCAAGGGAATAAGTTTTGGGTGAACATACTCGTTTTTCTGGGGAAAACGTGGTGGAATGAATGAAGTTGTTAGAAATCGTATTTGATAAAGTGTGAACTTATCACTCGCTCAACTTTTGCGTTGCTCGACTTTGTTTCGTCTCGGACAGAGTGAAAATTCACAAATTTGAAAGTAAACACTGCAGAAATATAAAAGTTACACGAGTTGGTATTTTTGCAATTTTGAATAAGTAGAAACCATAAAATAAAAGTTTATTGACAGATTTATATGTTTGGTTTCTTAAAGGACCGATTAGACCACATTCGAAACTAGAGTTACCGTGTAGGTTACCATGTTCGTAATATATGTTTTATTATGCGGGATCAATTAAACTCTGGTGGAATTTGAAAGGTGAAAAACTCACGTGCTCCTTCTGATTCTCGTTATTTTTTCTTCCGTCGAAAGGCCCGCTAAGTTAGTTGTAGAAAACTTTTTAAAACAGTAAAAGAAGTAGAACATGGCTTTTTTGTTGTTCGTCACAAGTCGTTAAATTTCTTATCGTCGGAAAACTTACGAGTTCATCATTGTGACGCTTCTTATTGATTTAGACTACGAGAATAATTTAATGGATTTAAACTTTCCGAAGTAATCAAATAATTTTATAAGTGACTTAAGTATTTCATGAGTGGGATTTCATTAGTAAATCTTTTTTTTGTGCTGTACAAGTCTTTGTGTTGGGTGAAGAACACGACGCAGTCTGAACGAAACAGAATGAGAATTTATAATCTGTACTTGCATTCGCAGGGGAGCACGTCGTCCATCGAATTGATGTGAAATTGACGGAAAGTGTACAGAAATTTGAACGAGCAATCTTAGCTTAAGCCAGAGTTGTAGAATAAAACGAAGAGAATCGTTGACATTCGTTATTCATGATATGTCACGAGAGGTTGTAATTTTCCATGTGTGGAGAACGCTGTTCGTTCAAACTTAATTCCCAGCGGATAGTTCGAAAATCCTTGTTGAATATGTGTGATTGTGTCAGACTAGTTTGGTTGCCCTGGCAATATAAACAGGAGAAATTTGAACGCTGTGGGGTCAACGTGAAGGCCACGTTTTGTTCAAATTGAATTATTTTAGGTAGGAATAATAGCGGGAGCATTTGATCTTTGCCACTCAGGAGAAGGTCGCGTGATATTCCGGGCTATTTGCTAACGGTCACAGCGTCGCGTTTCCAATTTCCAAAGTAACTCTCGTGGACACTTGTAACTGTCAACGTGGCTACCATTATTTCGATAAATTCCTTCTGATTGATGTTGAATTGTCGCTTCGCCATTCTTCTTTTCACGGGTTAAACGGTGCCAATAATTGTGTGAAAAGTCATTGCGGAGTGCACGCGCTCGTGACTTTTCAATTGATTTGTCACAGAGAGGAAGGATCAGTAATTTTGAAAATCGTTGTCCCGTACGGTTTGACTGTACTCGAGAAACGCATCCTTCGCATAGAAATAGATTTAGATAGGCATAGATAGTCTCATTTTCCTCGTTGTCCTGTTGCTGCATTGGAGTACGGCAAAATTCGATAAATGATCTACTAACCGTGGCGGTATTCTTTTCACGTTTATTATTTTATCTTCGAATATGAATTATTTTTAGGAAGATTAATGTTGGAAAATTGATAATTACCAGTCACGGACGTGATTGACGGGTAATTAATTTACAAAATGGGACACTTAAATTATACATCTCATTACAATAGGGTACAGGGGGCGGAGATAGAGACCAGGTGTTAACACCAAACCTAACTCGCAAAACAAGGTTGTCTTTTCCCGAGACCTTCTCGATGCCTTCTTAAAGAATTATAGGGATGTCGAGGACAACATCCACACCCCCGTTGATACTCGATAAAGTTGTTGCAGTGTTTAATTAGTTTAAGGGAATGTGGAATGGGAAATGATTGAGTTGATAAGAAAATGGATTGGTTGGAGTTGATAAAGAACGGATGAGGGGAGTGGGAGCGAGTCGAGGGGGGGTCGAAGAGGAAAAAAGGAAAATACATTTCCTTTGTCTGATGTGTACGTCTAATCCTGGGATTCCCGGTGTATTCGTACGGGCCAAAAGCATTGATTCTTTATTTATTGAATAACTTGTAAATATATAATGGCGTCAATTGAATCTGATTATTTGTTAAGCGGCCGCATTCTTTCTACTTAAAAAATTCGTAATTTTTCGCATGTCCATTTGTGATCCTCGAATACACCTCTCAAAGTCTCAACTTCTCGTTCTGAGAATGTTTCCTTTGGCAGAGCTCGCTAAAAGGAAATTGCTTTTCCTCGTGTTTCCTTTTTTTAATGAGTACAGGGTCGGAGGTCGGGGGGGGGGGGCACGAAAGGTTTAAAGGAATTATTAAACATCCACTGTGATTTTCCGATTTGTTGTTTGGGAAAATTTCTGTTTTCAGCCTCTCAACCTTTTTTCCATTCTCAGGCTTTTTTGTTGTTTGTTGTTCGGAGGAAAATGATCGAAAATGTTTTTCCAATTCGGGTTTTTGTATCGTCGGTTTCTCCTTGAATGGGGGTCTAATGGTTTTTTCACTCAAAGGTTTTTGTCGGAATCTTTGCAATTTTTTAATCTTTTGAAATCTACATGCTGCTTATTTTCTCGTTCGGCGTTCTATTCTTTGTGGTCTTAGTTTTTTTTTCCCTTCCTCCGTCCCGCAGAAAAAGTAGCAAATTATTTGCCCTTTATTTAACATATCAATTTGGGTGAAACACAGGTAAAGAACCTGTTCGCAGAAGGGTCGTGTGTGCGGAAGTGTTCGCTTTTTTTACAAATATAGATCGCGAGAGTCGAGTACCTTTGTTCTGTTTGTATAGATTAAATATTTGAATTCATGAATAGTTCTGTTGTGATGCGTAACAGGAGCATTAAACAATTCCTTTATGAACTCGGAGAATTTAATAATTTCTACGGTCCGTAGTTTTTTTTTTACCTTTTGAAAACCTTGAGTTTCTTTCAGGGAAGGCAGGGAGAGGAATACATCAATGAAATTCAATTATATTATTTGATTTCAGGAATCGGACATAATTCCGGGAGGTTCTTCATTTTTTTCCTGAAGCTTTTCTCTCTTTTCTTCCAGAGAATATCACATTGTACGAACGGCTTGATATTTTTTGGTTCCATCCTCGGTTTCTACTTGAGCTCCCTGCTCAAACGTTCCGTTTTTTACTTCTCTGGTTACGTAGGGTTTTTTTACTTAAATTTTTTTAAAACAAGAATTTTTTTCCGAATGTGAGGGTAATGTAATCGTCATTATTAACTTTCTGTGAGGTGAAGGTTTCAAAGGTTGGTAATGACGTGCTTGATGTTTGATTTTTCTGTCATTTTCGTAGGGTTTAAACACCTTCTGCTCTTCATCAATTTCATTTACAATCTATTTAGGGTATAAGTCACCCCTCCCAGAGACTTATCTATTCCCTAAAGAAAACCTGCCAAATATTTCTAAAAGTTTTAAGCTATGGATTTTTCTCTCATATCCAACGTAACATCTGTAGACATTCACTTGGAGAGCGAGTAAACGAGAATGTAAATAAAAAATTGAGGTCCATTCGCGGGCGAGAGAAACGTAGATGTTCCCTTACGCCATTTTCATTCGTCTGCTTAATAATGCATTTTGAAAAAGTTGCTACCATTCCCGCAAATGTTTTCCTCGTGCGTACGCCCACATAATTTATGTTCAAGACCCGAAATGCATCGTTTTCATGTTATTAAAAAGGTACAAATCCATCTCAAACGCTTGCCTGATTTATTTCGTAGTAATAGAAGGATGTGAACGTGTCGAGCGTCTTCGAGTTCACAGCGGTTAATGTCTTTTCTCAATAGGTTTTTAAATTTTTTAAATTTATGTATTCATAACTAACTCGATGTTGGTGAAAGGTATGAAGTAATATTGGTAGTAACTGAAGTTGTGTGTACTCGGTGAGAAACGTCACGCTGAAACGTGTTGTTTTGAGGGAAATGAAGGGGTAATATACATGTCGGTCACCATTCGTAGAGTAGTTATGAGTGGTTGTAGAATGTGGAAGGAAGCACAGAGTGCTGTCGGAAGAATGAAGACAAAGTTGCAGGTAAATGTACGAGTCATGTAGGAAATTCGTGGGAATAAAAATCCGCAAAAAGCAAATAGTTTTTCACGTTTTAAAGCGAGAAAACGGGGAAGTGAGAAAGTGATGGAGGGAAATTCGACCGGAATCCTTAAAGTTAGAATTTGCAAACTGTCTAATTGCCATGTACAGTTGATTTATTGCTGTGGGAAAAGACGAAGGGAAACGAAAGGGAACGGTTGGGGAGAGAACTAAAGAGAACGACAACCATAGTCCAATGGGCCCGCGTCCTAATGCATCTGACGCCGTAGACAAAAAGAATTGTGTTGTAAAAATAATAGGTTCTGTACATAGGCCTCCACCGGAACGTGCACCGTCTTTAGTTTTTTGAGTCACCAGGGGAGTGACACGGTGGTTATGGAAACTTTTAACCAGCAACTATCTGAGCGTTTAAAAGCGGTTGTAGTTGCCGAGCCAGAGTTCACGTCCGCCGCTGTAATTTATAAGTTTCATCGGGAAATTGAATATGTGATATATAGATTCTCACATCGTTACTCATTCTTATCGATGATTTGGCAGTGATATTTATTTGATAAGTTTCATGGGCCAATCGTCAAATTTAAAATTGTTTCCAATCGAATCACGCGATTGGTTAAGGAATTTGCTCTCTGCTCTGATGAAGTCTCATTACTTGAAGTGAAGGTGAAAGTTGCCGTATTCCAATACGTTCGTCACAAAGTAACATTCTTGCCTGTGTTTTTAACTTTGGAATAACCCAGAAAGCAGTATCACTCATTGTACAATGTGTAATTTTGGAAACGCTCCTGTGAATTTTGTCAGGGAAAGATATCTAAAGTGTTGATGGATCTTCTACCCCCAAGGACACGGATGTACTATTACAACGTTGCTTTCGGAAAGCATCCCGGTACCCAGGAGAAAACTTCTCAAACTGGATGTTCACAAAACTCTGTCACGAGACGTAGATTAATACGAATTTCCAGTTTACATAAAGTAGACAAAAATTAAAGTTTGTTTTCTCGTGAACTTTGCGAATGTTTCTAGTCGGACATTCGTATCTAAGTACGGACCAGGTCTAAAATCCGGAAGTCCGGTCGTTTCTTTCTATTTTTAATAACTTTTTTTCGATTTGGCACACATTTTCCTTGCCTAATTTCTTTCGTACGTGTATCTAATGAAAACGAATGACTGAAAACGTTCAAATTCGAATGAAAATCCGAGGGAATAATGTCAAAACACATTTGCATCCATCACAATTAATAGAAGGATTATTTAAAGTTTTTATGCTGCGATGATGAGATGAGGCTAATGGAGTGCATGTGAGCAAATGTTGGACTTGCTGTTGAAGTCTTGTTTCGGTCTCAAATGACAGAATTTGTCGTTGTTTTCAATCGTGCAGGACTAAGTGACGGTTCCAAGGTAACCAGTGAAGTGTACCAGAAATGCAGCATGCAGGTAATTGATGAATAGTTTGGATTCACTATTTGATGGGAGAGTTTAATAGAAGTTTCGAAGCTTGCAATCGCACGTAGACTGTAAGAGTAATTTTTTCAAAATAATGCATTATATCATTTATCTTACTTAAGTTCGTAAGTAGTAGAAGTCTTACGTTACTGCGGCTTATTGTTGGAGTTACTGTCAGCAAACTTGTGTACACTTGCGTGCCCCAACAGAAGATAGGAATTTAAACAAAAACCTGGCTTAGTTTAAATTTAAACAATATATATTTTAAGAGAATTACAATTTTCTATTCATAATATATTACAAAGTAAAATTCCATTGTAAATTAAAATGAAAAAAGTTATTGGTATTGCCATCATTAATTTATCAGTTTGAGTTGTTAATTCGGTGGCAGGGAGGAATGCTTACACAAGAACAGAAATATGGATTTCACCTAAAATATCCGGCGCGTTTTGTATGAAAAAGACTGAGTGATAGATTGTGGATGTTTACTAAAGGGTGAGGCAGGGTGGAAGGTGGAAAAGCCGTTTGAAAAAGTACTAAATTAAGCAAAACCTCATTTCAATTATATATTGTACTCTCTTTATTAGTCCCCTGTCGTTTGAACGACCCGTAGCCGTCGAGTCCCGGGGAAAACCGCAGATGTGCGAAACCTCAAATAAGTTTTTTCTCGTTTATTTACATATTGATGTGAACTTCCCAGGATTGTTCCCATGTATGGTTTTGTTGACGCAGTAGCAAGCCATAGATCAGAACTTTGGTGGTCTCCTACCTTTCTCCTGCCGTAAACCTTTAGGCCCTTCTCAGGTGTCCCAGTATTTTCTGCTCAAGTGGATCCACTCATGCATCCAGACCCGAGGTGTTCGACCTTTCGTGTCTGTTTTCCTTCCTCTTGTATATTCTCGATGTTAGAAATCTTTCGAACGTCACGGTGAAAAGTTTGGCGTCTTCCCGATCTCTGGTTTGAGTTGAATCTAAAGGTAGAACGGGTAATGAATTTAAGATCACTTTACGATTGGTCAGGTGTACAACTTTCGTTGTTTCTCCTCCATTTTCCTGAGCTCTTCACTTCCACGAACTTCCATCAATTTTTGGCTCTGGGTACGCGTCTTCTTCTCTCCTCCCGGATAAACTCCGGAATTTTGTTTCAATCAGTCAGATTTTCAATTAAGTTTGTGCGAAATGTTTGATTGAGAACTTTGGAAAAGTCTGAGCGAAACGCCGGTTTCAGTCTTGTCGGGTTAAGAATTTGATGTATCAAACTCTGAAATCGAATGCAAACAAATTGTTTTGCGAAAGGTGAGTTTTGATAATATTAGATGCCATCAAAAGTGTGCTCGATGTCTGAGGAATTATATGTAAAGTAGATGAAGGAACGGGAGGGACCGCGCACCTTGTTCCAGTATACATTTATATTAATGTTTAGCCACGTGAATTCATTATAATATACGGATCTTTCTATTTGCAAGTCATTTCGTATTCATTTCCGTGTTACGGATTCATGTTGTTTCAATGCAAATGTTTATCTCCCGACTTTCTTCAGTTAAACGCGTTCGTTTCTTTATATATTTATAGTCGGAACAACATTTGCAACATCTCAAGAGCTTATATTTTATTGAAAAAAACAGGGCCGTCTATTGAGTAGCATTGATGTTGTTTCGTTCTCATCTCCATATTCAGTGTTTTTTTATTAATGTATAAAACATGGAGAAGTGCATCGTGTCGTCGATGAATAGAGAAATGGAGAGGGAAATTGTCGTTGGGTAGCAGACACGACGGACACGAATCCATTGGTTTCCGGACAAAGTCGTAGCATCTCTGTCAGCATGGCGGCGACAAGGTCTCAATGAACCTGGGGGGATGGTTTTGAATGTGTCACTATATCAGTTATTGTGTGCGAAATATTAGGTTGAGAATAGATAGTGATGAAAATAATAATAACTTTCTGTCTATGAACATTTGATGGTTGAAGAGTATCGTGTGCTTAATTACAACGTCCTGCAACAGGAATAACCTCATTTTCGACAGGAAAACAAGTGTGCGATAGTAACCATAGCCAGCATGTACCTGTCATTAACACTTGCACGTGAGTCTCGGGATTCACACCTCCGGATCAAATTAAGCAAAATCAGATTCAAGAGCGAACAAAATTTATTGCACGCCAGACGTAGGACTACTGTCTAATAAATGAAATCGGGTAGGAAAGTAGAAACTCGATAAATTTCATTATTTTATGTAGGCAGGTTTTACATTTTGTCGGTATACAAAAATACGTATCAGAACTGCTGCTTTATATATCCTTAACTCTGTTTTATCGTTTTGTTGTACATTTTTCATTGGAATTTTGACATTCGCTGAAATATTTTCGATGTTTTAAGCCTCGTGTATCTTCCGGCTTGTACTTGATCCTCTGCTTCCCGCATGATTGCCCTTAATTCTCTCCCGAATAGAAAAGTGTTATGGCCATTGTGGTCCTTTAACACAATTCCCCTGCTTCTCCTTTACTTTTAAACTAATCATTTTAACATGCACGCATCTAAATGGACATTAATTTGAATCGTTTCCTTTCTCGGTACAGATGTTGTGGAATTTTTTCTTGAATTTGTATTCCGTTCCCTTTTCGTCTTCACATTTACATTAAGTTCCTTTGCAACTCGACGCCATTATAATTTTCTCCTGCTGACCCGAGAAGTTTGGTCTCAGGGCTGCACTGAAATAAATTTGTGACTTGCGGTGTAGTCTCTCATGTAAAATGAATGAGTTAATAACGCTTCACGATGAAAGGAGTGTCTCGGTGATTGGAAATTTACTTAGCGAGTGGTCCTCAATTAATTAACAGGTAATTGGTAGGATATCGACAGCCTCGTTTTAATTACTTTACTAATTAAAAGTAATCACTTTAATGTTGGTCGAAGAAAGAGGCGTATGAATGGCCGATCGAATGAAAATTTCGGGAAATTTTCGTATTAAATTTTCATTCATCCCGTGAACCCGGGAAAAAAACGTTTGTTTTCTGCGGGGTAGAATGAGAGACTGCGAATATTTTGTTTAGTACGAGTGGATGCGAAATTTTTCGGTGCAGACTAGAATATTAGAAGCGGTGGTTTGACTTGACGACCACTTAAAATTTCATAATTTTTGTGAGCTCTCCTTTCCGGTCTCCTCATACGCATAGCAGACGACATTGCAAGATGAAGTGGACGGACGAAGCTGGGATTTTTTTTTACCTTCCGAGTTTAATATCCGGATGTTAAATAATAGAGATAAATTTTTAATATATGAGTGATGCATTCAGCTTATTTCTGTAGCGGGTAAACCTAGAGGTAAAACGACGTGGAGGGAGATAAGTGCTTTCTGGCTTTTACAGTCGGCGAACGCCGTGCACGTCTGCTTTGCTAGGGACTGTTCATCTCCTATCCTCCCACCCGGTTTAAACAGTGTTCGTTTGGCGATGAAAGGCAAAAATAAAAATTTGTAATGTGTCGTTTGAGTGATAGGTGTGGCATCAAGTTGTCCGTCAGCTTTGAGCTTTTGCGAACGTTCGCTTTGGACTAAAGCGTCTTTAGGAGCCGTACAAATGGAAAAACGCAGCTTTTAATTCCGGTCGGATTGATTTCCGTAAGCCATTAAACTCTCGTGCATTTCTTGCTTGATTTTATTCCGTACGTCGGACTGTTTGCTGGTGAGTTGAATTTGCGATGCACCAGAGGTGTGATGACACGTTGCTACGATTCAGCACCAACCAGGGTGCTGTGGCGTGATGTTGTGGTGCACTTCCCTTAAATGACCTCGTACAGGAAATTATTATGGAATTCACTTCGCAGTTTAAAATCCTCGACGTTATTTCGTTTTCCCTTCTCATAATATTTTTAACTAAAATTAAATTCTACAATGGCCGGGTCTCTTAAATCTCGTTTGACGGTTCCTAGTTGTCGTGCAAAGCGTCCTTATTAAAATGGACAGACAAAGGAGAAGAAACCGTTCCGTGAAACGCAGTAAATATCAAATGAGAAGCTTTTCCTAGCGAGTACTTTCAAGTCGGGAAAAGTGAAGTGAATCCGAAATCAAGAAAGAAGAGTAATAAGAGTATAAAAAAATTAAATGTAAAATTTAAAAGTAAAATTTCTGCTAATGGAATTTAAATGTAATTCCGCCTCTTGTTCCGTGTAAATAACATTTTTACAAGTTTGTAAAGTTTGAATTGGACAAACATATGCCACTGTCTTATCGCGGAGGCTCTGTCGTCAATATCTGGAATGTCTCAACTGAAGCAGCTCTTTTTTAATAGACATAATTTGTAAATTTATATATCGCGTCCTGGTAGTTGTGGTACGTTTTCGTTTGCCTTTAGTCATAAGCTACGTGGCAGGAGGGAAGACACGTCGCGTCTGGAAAGTGAAAAGAAAATTCATTTGAAAATTGATCATGAACGTTAACATGAAATTATTATTAAGTAAATGTATGTGAATAAAATAAGCATCACACCTGAGTGTACATTAAGGGATGCACATATATGAACTTTGTTTTTTTTTCATCCCCCGGTTGTTGCTACCGCGGCGAGAGACCAGAAATGTATTTTTGTTTTCAATTCTGTTATTGTTTAAGCCGGACGGATAATTTTCAATGGTTTCACTGCGGATTACTGAAATAAAGTTGGATGTCCGGACGAGGAGGAAGAGAATCCGGATGACCGGAACCTTTTGAATTTTTTAAAAGGCCCTCGATTAGCCACGGAAAACCGGATGCGTTTCGACGTAGGACGTTCTTCATAATTCAAAAAACCTCTACTCTTTGGAAGTTGAAAAAGTAGAGTCCTGGGGATGGGCACAGGAGCGCACACACACACACACACACACACACTAATGTTTACAGTATGGTCGCCAAAACCGCTATCCTTTTTCATGCCCGCAAAATTTTAAAGATGTATTGGCAGGATGAGTTGTGAAAATTGTTCACAACTTTTAATAATCGATTCTCGTCGATTATCTTGTTCTATTGTACTTTGTGTTTTGTTACGGTTTTGTTTCTGATAGAACTGGTCATGTAAGACAATACAGGGTCACCTATTGTAAGTCAACTGTTCAGTGATTTTATTCCGCTTGTGAAAACCGTGATGACTTACAAGAAGATTGGTTACCTAAAGTTGTTACAAACAAAATTGCAACATTCTACCATAGAGTTTTAAAAAAGGATTCGGTAACAGAAGTTTTTATAATCATAATTTTACTGTGAAACTTTAAAATGGTTTTCAAATAAGATGAACAAGACGGGAACCGTATTTTGATTTAAATTTCTGCACAAAACGAAAATATCTTGCCGGGATAAGAGTTGATTGATTGCAGTAATATTCCGGTCGGGCAATATTGTCTACCTTGACGAGACTGAATGAAAAATGAAGGATGAATACTCCCATTGGAAGAGTTTTGTTTGGAAAATTCCAGAAAAGCCACAAGAAGAATGATCGGCTGAAATGAAACAGAGACACCAACGATTTCCTAAGATGTTTCACTTGAAGGAACCATCTTAATTTGGACAGCAGAAACATCACGAAGGCAAAGCAGGTGGATCGTTTTGAGTGTAGGTCAACCGATACAACAGTAATATTTGGCAAACAGTGGGAGTTTAGAGGAGAACAAAACCCTCAATTTTACTCCTTTTGCCTTGAGTTCAGGTTGAAAGGTTTAGACGGAACTCCTGTCTTCTAAATTACCGTGGAACCCTTGTAATTACACTCCTTGGGAAATCCCCGGTTGAGGATCGTCGAAGGTTGGTGTACCTCCACCGTCATCATCAGGGTTATGCCTCTCTGCTTTTCTTTGTAGAGGTGGAAGATTCGGGAATATTCAGGGGAATCGTTTTTTCCCCTTCTTTTACCCGACCGGTGGTTCCGACGATGGAAGAAATATAAGAAACGGGAAATGGAAAAGGTTTGGGGGTTACATCACGGAGGTTAAAACTAAATATTAAATTATATAAATCAACCGGGGGTAAAAGCATTTCTCCGACAAAGAATTTTAGTGGTTTTCCCGAAAGGCTAATGCGGGCTGAATAAAATTTTTCCCCTTTTCCCTGGGTTCTTTTTCAAATTTTCTTCCTTATTTGGGCAAATCGATTTTGTATTCGATTGATCGGTGTTGTTTCCCGGTAAACAGGAACATACTCCACAGGTCTGAGAAAAGAGTCGTTCCGTGTCGAAAAGGAAATTTAATTTTCTCGCTGGTGCGCACCTCATCCGTAGAAATGGCTTTCTCATTATCCTGGCGGGTGCCTTCTGTCGAAAAGCCATTCTGTCGATGTATCGATTGATGGCATCTTATCATAAGGTGTCTATTACGTCTCTTGGGCTTTGTTTTACATGCTCCGATGGTGAACTCGCTCTACCAAACGGGGTTTTTGTGCCTTCCAGCCTTTTATCCTCATCCTTTTTTTGCATGCGTCCCAGTTTCCTTTCTTACGCTGCAACCTTTACCCTTCTCTTCCATTAAGTTTATTAATTTTCTCTTCTCGCTACAGGATGTTATTTATTATTTTTTGGGTTTGGTCGAACGCCGAATCAGGCAGAATAACCGCTTTCGTTTCGTATATTATAATAAAGTGATGCATGCTACGTTTGGAAGAGACGCGAGGTATTCTCAACATCACAATCGGTGCTGTGTGCGAAAATAAAAAGGAGGGAAAAATCCGAATTGACGGTGAGGGTATCAACAGCCTACTAGACGCGGGTACCTCGAAAACGATAAGACAGAGAATGTAGTTAACAATGAATTTATTCGAGGGATGAGAGAGGTTAGAAGAATCAATGAGGCAGGACGGGTTGCTTACAGAAGTACAAGTAACAAAGTAGGGTAAGGGTAATAATAGTGGTTGGATGAGAAGGAAAAACGACCGGTGGAAATGAAGGGCAGATGTAGATAAAAGACGAGTACAAAAAAGTGTCGCACTGTTGCAGTGCACACAAAAATCTAATGGATTAAATTCTTTTATTTCACTTTCCTTCACTCGACATGTTAAATGTCAACTGTGTTGGTTGGGTGATTAAAGGCTTAGAAGATCGGGAGAAAAAACCTTTTTGTCTCATCCTCTCCGAGTTACAACCTGTTGAGGACCCGGAGACTGGTTTGAGAGACAATTACAGAAAAGGTATATGGGCGAGGATATACGTTTCGGCTGTTGAATACATAGAGAGGAACGCGGAGGATGTTTCAATTAAGGCGATCATTTTCCGCATTTGTTTGTTTTTGTTAAAAAATCATGGGAGTTGCTTCAATCGTTTTGCTCAACGGGTGCTCCACGGACAGGATAGTTGCGTAAAACGGAAAAGGCCGGCGGCGGCAGTAGCACGGTGGAAGACAAAGGACACTGAAAGGAGAGATTCAACATCAAGGGGCTTTCAATAAGTCTCAAGTTTATACAAGTTTACTAGGGTTTCCCATTTAAAGTAGCTTTGTGTTTGTACACCCGTGACAGAAAAGCTGCAATTGATAAGTGAGAGTAGTCAGTTACTGGGAAATCGGGCGGTGGGTGCGATCATTTAGAAGGTAACGACACACAAGCAGAAAGCTGTTGATTCTGCACGGCCGTAACTCGCGGAACTTCATTTTATTGTTGCATTAAAAGAACTGTTGCACGCTGCTATTTCGCACAATTAAATTTAAACGGTTCACTTTATGTCCACTACCTCTCGTGACTAACTGGGTCGGCAACAAACTTGTAGATCGAACTTGGAGAGGAAGCTGACAAAAAAAGTAAATCTGATGGCGATTTTATCTATGTTTAGGGGTAGAAACTTCCATAAATTTAGTTTAACGAGACAGATGGGAAGACAAACAACGTCGTTTTGGGCGGCAGATAACGCGAAACCCCCGCGAACGTGACCCAAGAATTGTAACAATGATTTCATTAGCCGATGACTTTTGCGGAAACGATCGCGCGGAAACGTCGTGTCAACAGAATGACCGGTTATTTGTCCGTCTAGAGAACTCCAGAGAAAAGGCACGTTTTCATGTGAACGTCCGGTCAAAACTGGCACTGGATTGTTTACGTGGGACACCAGAATGCAGACCATCGCCCGGTTACCTGACGGATGAAGCTGGAAATGGTTCCACGTGCCCAAATGGTGAAGAACGCTTTCTTCTTTTTATCTTAATTAACATTTATTTACCGGAGCGATGTTTCTTATTTCTTTTAGTTTGGGTTGATGACAAATGTGGCGCAAAAGACGTTATTTAATAACTAGAATAAATTTCTTGTGTAGAAACACTTTGGAGTGTTGACTCATGACTCCTGGTTTGCAACTATTAACGGGTCAACAGTTTTATTTATGCCAAGATTTTGGATTCCTGTCCCTATCAATCGAGCCCTAGTGCACTATCCAACTACTGCATAAGTTACATGCAACATATTTTTAAATTTCAATTCAATATTTGAGTTAATTAATAGTCGTTGAACCGATTTATATTTTATATATGTGTTTTCAGACAACATTTTCTCGTACTCGAAAATTATTGACTCGAATTCTTGTCTTTTTCTTATAATTTATGTGTAGGACGGTTGCATCAATTCCTGACGGGTCGACCCACTCAATCGAGTCGTCTCCACACTTTGAAGTTTGGGCTATGTCCGTTTAAATAGTTTCCAAGAAGCTTCCCTTTTTATGTGCCGCTCCCAGCTATCTTTTCCAAATGCATATTGATCAGTGGGAAAGGATTATAAATTGGGTTGGTTTTCACTAAAAACCGTAACTGTAATTGCTCAAACGTCAATCACGCGATGTCTAATTCTGCTGTGGGGTTGTCGTCCATGTTTTTTTTTGTAATAGTTAGAGAAAACTACTTTCCTTATTGGTAAAACTTTATTTTCATTCGCGAAGGATTGCAACAAAAAAGATTTCATTCTATTTGCAGACAATTTTAAAAGGCTTACGATGATTCGAAATCTCCCACCTGCTTTCCGTATCTGGTATTTTTTTATTAAAAACATGTAAAAGAGAATTCTGTCGGTTAGCTTCCATCAGTCTTAATAAATAAAGAATACTTGCCATCCGTATCAATTTCTACATGTTTTACGTTTGACTAATTCCTTCATTTTTCTTTGTTAGAGGTGAGTGTTTCTCCTCCAGAGTGGAACATCTCAATTGTATTTTCCAAATGGATGTCAGAAAAATGTACTTTCAGTGGTAGTCCACAAGTGACACTTTTCAAAATTGTCCTGACACAAGTTCGTCGGAATTATTCTCAGCAGGTCGTGGCCGCGACGCTTTACGTCGCACGAGTAAAACGTCTATCTTGTGTCTAGCTAGCGTCAACCTGGTGTTACCACGGACGAGCTCTCTGCTTCCTCGTTAACTCCAGGAAAGGAAAATTGAAAAAGCCTTTTTTTGTAAAAAAAAGTAATGGTGCAAATCGGGCAGGTAATTGCTACTCGAAGGTCTTGCAGGACATCCATTTGGAAAATTTTCAAACGGGAGACGGGCAACGGGACCGGAAGTACTTAGGAGTTATAACGAGCTACCCATGCTTTTGTCCCGGTTATTTTCGCCGGGTAATTCCCCAGAGTTTTATCCGAGCCAATTCATAATTACAATGTAACTAACACGTGTGTGAAAACTGCGTTTTGTTTCGAACTCGAATGTATAATTTCACCAATTTAATTTGAAAGGGTGGGCATTTATTGGGAATTGTTTTGGTAATTAAAGGCCGAACTTAAGTCTTCAAATATCGGCTACTCAGAGACTCTGAAATTAACTAACGGCTTTGGTTTACAAAAATTTATCGAAGGTAGAAATATGTAGGAAAATCTTTTTTTCTAAATCTCACACATATCATTTTTAATACTTTTTATTAAGACAATATAATGATGTAATTAATAATATTTGAGGGACTCTTTAACGTTTGATACTTTTGTACTTTTCTTCTGGCTGTTTCAAAACTTCTTCTAAAATTCTAAGTGGTTTGTACTGAATCTGGAGTTAAAATTTTGTGACTTGTCGGGGTTTTATCTTGAGTTACCGTCCTCAGAAGGTCCTTTCAATTTGCCTACTTCCTGATAGTTCAGATATCTAAGCGATGGTTTGACACTTACTTAGATGATCTTCGAATGTGTTAACAGCGCATTGCGCGCTTCGTATGAGGGATTAACGAATAATCCTTTACGTCCTTGTTCCAGTTCTACGATGTGATGGGTTATGTTAGCAATTCAACACTAAATTTATATCAGTGCAATGGGGGTTAGCGGAGTTATAGGAGACCCATGTATACTCACATTTAATGGTGCAAATTAAACTAGTTTTTTTTACGATAAATTTGCGGGTTCGTAGTCGACGACGGCAGTGTTTGAATTAACTTTTTTTTCTAAAATAAACTCAACAAGGTAATAGTGTCGGGGTGCTAGAAAGTTAGGAAAGGTAAGAAGGGTAAATCAGATTTGCCTTATCATTCGTAGATACATCATTAATTTTTGTAATGTCAGGGCTTTGTAGATTCCACCTTAATAAGATAAGCATCATTGGTCCAAAGAGGAGCAGAAATCGAACCCGAGTCTTCAAGATAATTCAGAAAGGAGATTTCACAGAAGGAAATAGGTTACAGAGATCGTAGAAGGATGAGCCTTAGGCGAGATTAACTGCGTTGCGGCTAAGATTGGATAATTATTAATTAATAAGATGTAATTGAAAGAGAGATTGCGAACCGGATGACATGGCCGGAGGTCAAATTGGAGAGCCCAAAAAGGGTCGCGGTGACGGAGAGATCTGGAGGACATGCTTCTGTGGTACCAGGAAAACCAAAAGAAATTAGGAACGAAGAGAATGGTGTGGGAGTGAATGTAAATGACATCTATTTACCAGGTATCTTGCGGATGATATCGAACGGATTATGTGTGTGTTATTGAAAGTTTATTTAAAATGTTGTTGTGAAGCGTACTGAAGTCTCAATATGCTCCCATCGTGTGGTATGTCTTTTGTCCTGTTCCTTTGAATCATTCTTGGAAGGAACATGTCTCCACTCTGCCTAAAAAATCCTAGTCTTTTACTCTCTCTTTATACCGAAGGAAAGAATGAATTTTTCTCGCGTTGTTGCCGTACAAAAGAATCAGAAATTGGTATGACAATTAAAAAGAAGTTTCTCCAGAAACGGTGGTCGTTTAGAAGAGTAGGACCAGAAAAGAATTAAAAAAGTTTTTGAAATACGATGGTGACCCGAGCTCGATTTTGTTTCATTTGTGGCGGGGAGGTTAAGTGCAGTACGACTTTGGAAGGGTAGATTCCGAGCCACTGAGAAGAATATTAAATTGGTTGGAAAACCAAGGTGAGTAATTGAAAAGAGACGAATGAAACAGGTGATTGGATTGACTTGTCGTGCAGTTAAGAGCAAATTACCTGAGCGTAAAAGCAATCAAACCAATTATTTACTTTTAGAGGTAAACAGTTTGAAGGGAAACAAGAAGTACAACGGAAGCATACGTATGTACGGATGGTGTGATACATAAGCTCCTTTATGCATTACTTATGTGCTTAAGTGTTCCTGGGCTAAGTTTTATGTATTATTTTTCGTGTGCGGTTCTTCTCTGGTCGAATTTATCCGTGCAGTCACATCAAGGTTTTCTGAGCATATATACCATGTGTTGCCACTTGGTACCTAATGAATGTGCCGATGTGACAGAGTCGTTAGCGAAAGGCATCTTACACGGTGAAGTACTAAAGTTACCTGCATGTAGTAAAACCAAACATGGCCTCTTAACCACACAAGTGGATGTAAGGCTTTAAAAGTTTATTCTCGTATTTAATGATGGATTTCAGTTAAGTGACAACTACTTTACACCGAGTGAGTTCGACGTCTTTCACTAAATTATCTTTCCATGAAGTGTTTAATGATTAAACAAAATTATTCCAACTGGAAAACCTAGTCATTTTTCAAGTCGGTTTTGTTGCCGTTCAGATTCCCTCACGTGATCCTTTCCCAGACGAAAAGAAAATTTGCCCACCTAACGAAGTTTTCTGGAGGTCAAGTGGCAACAATCGTTCTTGAAATTTGTGAAAACGTTATCACCCCCCGATTAGTAAAAATTTTGAGTATGCAGAGACAAATCGTAAAATATTATTTTGATGTTTTAATTGCGTGGACGTGATGATTTTTATTTTTAATTGAGCACCACTCATGATTTTTGCACGTTGTGAGAACGAAAATTTGAATTGTTGGAACTTTCATAACTCGTTCGATGAGGTTATGAAGTGAGGTGATTTATTCACAACCACTTTCAAACGGTCTAAAAGGATATAAGGGAATGTATGTTGTAGACAAAGGTTGTTATCTTTGGGGGTTTAAGAATCAAATGGTGAAGAATGAGTTCAGAGAACTAGTTTTCTGGTCTCTGTAGGGTTGGTCGAGTTTTGAATGTTTCTTGCACTTCGTAGGTTTCGCTTACTTGTTATTTTCAAGAAAATCAAATCCTACTTTTTAGGTTTTAATACCAATAATAAAAACAAACTTGAGAAAACTTTGGTCATTTTTAAATTAAAACGGCTTTACGTGACTTCCTGCGGTATTGAAATAAACTAATGGATCCTCCGAACGTGTTGTTGTAATTAAGCTGGTCCCAGAGAAATACAAATACAGCAGAAGTAAAATGTGGTTAAGACGAACGCTTCATTCAACGAGGTAGTTCACTGGGTAACATGCGTAGTTGTGAGAGAACAAGTGCTCTGCCACCGCGATTTCACTCGGAGAGAAAACTCTTAAGCCCGGGTCCATAGATTGCCGTAATGTTTTACGTAGAATTATTTTCTGTCGTGTAGCAAAGTGGTTTCGGTCGGAGTTACATTGGACCAACCGATAAAATGCACATTCATTTTGGTCTCCTGTGCAACTATCGAATTTGTAAGTGGAGGTGTCCGTGGCCCAGCCTCACTCTAAGCTCCGCTGCCTTTCCTCGTTCCAACGGAATTAGCTTTTGTTTTTTACGTCGACGTAGAAATTGAATTTTTAGAATGAAACTTGACCAATTCTATAGTGTAAATATCGTGGGACTAAGTAAATTTTGCTTGGGGGAATTTTTACGAAGCGGTGAACGAAACACGTTTTCGCCACATGATTTTCCTCTTGTGCGTCCGTCACCTTTCGCCGGAGAAAATGGACGGAAATAATATGGAAAGCTCTCCATTCGAGTTGGAAGAAAAAAATGGCACCGTTTCAACCTGTTAAGCCAACTTTTCGTTGAGTTTTACAGGCCGGAAATGGAAGAATATTCCCTCCCGTCTTTTCCCGTAATTAAAGCAACTGTTTGTGTGCATACCAATCCTCCATAATTGGGCGGATGCGAAATTCTTATTCTTTTTTTTTGTCTTAAAGGAATTATAATTATAATTTTTTTCCCTTACTTTTCCATTCTTAAGATTTCTCTTTATTCGTGGCGGAAGAAAGAAGACTTCGCCTCCGGGGTGTGGGTCTGGAAAAGGTTCCCGGAACAAAAGAAATCTCGGGGAAAATTTTCGTTTCGCCCAGTTCTAAACCGCTTGTGCACCTCTTGTTCTTCCTCCAGAATTCTGAGCCGGTACTCTTTTTCTTTTGCCTCCTTTTTCTTACCTTTTTTCCCCGCTAGATTTTGCCCCGAAAAAATGAACGAGTTTGTTGAATGAGCAGAGAAAGAGAAAATCTTTCTCTTCAGACCTGGCTGATATAAAATTTCACTTCTTGCAAATTATTTCACTAATTGGGGGAAAGAAAGAAATTTTTAGACGTGCTCATTCTTTTCCTTGGTCACCTTGTGATTTTTTCATGCGCGGTTTGTACTTGGGAAACCTGCGAAGGAACGATATTGCGGAGGCTAACTGATCGAAAGAACGGGAAAATGAATAATAAATGACGCAAAATGTATGCGAAGGAAATGGAAAAAAAAATAGAATGAATAAGCCATTGGCAGTCGAATGAATTTCAACCGGACGTTAATTCATGCGGAAGCTTTGAAAGTCTCGTCGAAGTTGTGAAAAGGCAGAGCACAACACTTTAAGAAGGAGTGATGTGTTTGTGTTACGGCGATGCATTAGGAGAATACAATGGGACGAACAAATCCTATGAGTTGGTTTGCCTTCTGGGGAGGTCACAAAAGTCAAATTCGAAGATGGCGAACAGACACGAGTTGAGACTTGTGTTGCCTGAATGTAACTCTTCTGAGTTTGAGAATGTTTGGTGTTGGTCCTAATCTGTTTCCCGGCTTGATTGTCGTAATCGACAGGGCCTTCTTAGAGCCCTGAAGAGCACTTGTCATGCTGGAAAAAGTTGCGGTGCAGTTTTTGTTCTTTTAAAATCCATCGGTCTATCGAGGAAGGTCGCTACATAAATTTGTTGTTTTAATCTGAGTTGGCATGTATGCGGTTGTTTATCTGTCGATTTTTAAAAATATAATTAGAAATTCTTGTAAATATATCCGCACACCATTGTTGTACAGAAATAAATTGCAGCAATAACGACGATGGTGAATTGGCGATCGAAGAAAGATTCCGATTGGAAATTTCGAGCTTCCATTTTGCCGATTACTCGACTCTCGAAGACTCTTGTTCCGATGAGGATACAAAATTTGGGTTTTGCTGCTCGCCAGGATTTGAGTTTCTGTTTACACGTACGGCACCACATGTATTACTTGTAGGATGTTGTTTTAGAAGTAGAAATCGTGCAATAAGCTGTGTGAGTTTCTGTAGCTGTACGAAATCCCGTAAGCCCTTCTTTTGCCATGGTTGACGACGAGATCTGACAGGAACCATACATTGTCGCGTATAGCATGAGTAGCGGGAGAGGATATTTGAAAGAATGTATGTGTATTCCATTAAACATTATTACTATCGGGTACACAATGCGTTTGGCTGCATGCTGGGAGATTTCTTATGAATGGAAACGATCGAGGTAAAAACAGGTAATTTACATGGCTCGAGTCTGACACGTTACAAAACATCAATATTTTTGAAGTGTCTCCCCGGTTTGTTAGTTGTAAAATATCAACATCGCACGACGTTAACTGATTTTCATATTAAACTTTCATTAAAAACGACGTTCTCAAAGTGTCGCACGTTTTCACCGGTTCCACGTCGTCGTGAAAAAGCAACGAAAGACGGGAAGAAAGGAAAGAATTTCAATTTTTTTCATATTAATTTCATAAATAATCCATAGATTATTATTAATTAAATTGGATGTTGAATTTTACGGTTTAATTTACTTCGGAAAAACGAAACGCGAAAGTTTACATTTCGGCGTCACAGAAAGTTGCCGGGGTTTTTTGTGTCGCGAATAAAATGAAACAAATGCGAAAAGAAGGACGGAGGTAACGACGGAGGCAGCGTTTTCGAGCTCGGCGTGAAACAGCACGAAGGTTCGAAAATTAATTTCACTTTTCTCCTCAGACCTAACGTGTGAGAAACAAATGAAGAAGGCGAAAATATCAGTGAAAATGACGCCTAGGCGAGTGCGTGTGCTTTCGCACATTGAGAAAAATAAATTAATTTTCAATTCGAGGTAGCTGGGAACAGTTGCAGGATCCGGATTTTATGTAGGTATGAAAAGCGGAAAAATTTATTAATGGATTTAGTCCGGGGAAGTAAGTGAAATGGCTTCGTAGGTCACATTACTCACCTCGTTGACACGACTTCTAGTGCTTCGAGAACTACTGCCGCTGCCACTGAAACTACTACCACTACAAACACTCGTATTTTTCCCCTTCTGATGTCGTGAGTTTTAAATTCCTTTGACATTTCTCAAAACACTTGCTGTGCAAATATTGACATTCTGTTCACGTTTGATGTTTTCATTACAAGTTTTCTGTGGTGCTGGTGGTGGTGTTGTTGTTGTCGGTGATGGTATTAATAGCGACCTCGTGTTGGAATGTTCCTTTCACAACTATCGCGTTACCTATAACCTGTGTATATGCGTCTGTCGGAATTCTCTGTCCAACCGAATTCGTTGAAATGTATTTTTTTTATAGTTTCGTGACTCTAATTGTTTCTTTTGGGGGTCCTGCCTGCAGAATTGAGTTAACATCGCAGAGGATTTTGTTTCGCCGTCTTTTCGCAACGTTCCCTCACTTCCCTCACTCTCTCTCGTTCGTTTTTTTTTCCATTTCCCTTTCGGGATTATGGTTCCCGGGAAGAGAAGGAAACGGGCAAAATTTCCGGCAAAGGAAAAGAAAGCCAGCGTTTTCGAACTCACTTCACTTCTTTCGGGGTTTTCTAATACATTTTTGGAATTTTATACAGAATTTCGTAATTTTCTTTTCTCTCTGCACTGCGGTCTCTCTGCTTCTCGACGGTTTCGACCCATCTGATTCACATCACTGGACGTGGTCGACCCATCGAAAATGCGAATAGTTTTATTCTTGTGTCTGTGGACAAATGCGAACCGGGTTGTGTTGTGGAATTTGGATAATGTGACCTTGGTACCCGGGGTAGAATATTATTGGCATTAACATGTTAACATTTTTATACATATGACTATTAGTGATTGTTTACAAATTTGGACCCAGAGACATAAACAATTGTTTGAATGTCACTGTGAGAGTGTGAAAGTGGTACATATGTAAACTTGGCTTGAATGTAACTTGGTAACTTTGATTTTTCTGTTAAAGTATGTTTACACTTTGTTTTTTTAAGAGAAAGAATAGGTCCATCTATTTAATAGAATACAGAATTCTAACCCACATTTCTTCTTCTTGAATACGGATTTTTTCACATTTATTACAAAACCTCTACGCAATTTAATACCTTATTAAAATTTCGCGTTTTTATTTTTCTAATTAATTACCTACCGGTTTGCCGTCGTGTAATTATTTGTTTGAGTGGTTGGACGTTGAAGGCGTGTCTCGAATCAAATGTTCTGGTTACCAACCCTTAATAATTACAATTAAACGTGTTACGTCAAGATTCTAGTTAATTATTATCCGTATGGATATGACTCAACGAAACTGTCGACAATATTTTACGAGGCACCGTGAAGCCTACCGTGCTTTTCTTGAATTAATTATTCAATTTGAGATTTGCCTGCATGAAAATACGCCCAACCGGAGTCTTTTCGTACAAAGTTTGACCCGCACGAAATTGAGATTTTAATGTTGCGGGACTTTATGTCGGTCGGATTTAGACAAAAAAAAATAGAGAAGATGGAAGTTTAGAATCCGTGCCAAAACACTGGGAAAAACAATTAAGCGATCGAAACAAGAAAATTTTTGAATTAATCGAATGAAGGGAAATCCAAATGAAACGGTCGTTTTTCGGACACAAACGGAAACGGCCATTTTGAAAAGAAACGTGTCACGTGCTACGTCAAAATGGTCGACCCGTTTCAATGTAGCTTTGTTTTATATTTGAACGATCGTTTCTGTTTCTCTATATAACTGACTCCCTGGTTTATTCGGTTCACCGCGATCCGTGGTAGACACATGGCATTTGACCTCGGGTGAGGTTAATTTTGTTTTACCTCCAACAAATTGGAAGTAAATATTTTTTAATGCTGTGGATGTCACGAAGTTAACCGAATCGAGGAAATACCCTTTTTTTCAAGAGCAGACAATGAATGGCACGGTAATACATTTTGACTCGTCTGTTATTCTCCACGAACGACAAAATGCTGTTGTAAAAACTCTGTGTACAATACACGCCTATTTGGTAAATTACCAACATAATTAACGGGGAGGTTTCGGTGTATTGTTTTCTCCTCATCTTGCCACGCATAAAAGTTTCTCTACAAAGAGTCGTCATCATCATAAATTGCGATTATCGCTAAAATTCTTAAATACATTTCGCGGACTCGTTTGGAAGACATATAAGGCTCTCTCGAGGCTCCGAACCCCGAAAGGAAGCGTTCCTTTCTCCGAACGAGCTTGTAACAAGGTGAAAGTATTATATCTAGATGGCTGGTTAAGCTCTGGAATGAAGATGCGTATAAACATTTAAATGTTTATGATGACATAAAATTTGTAGCGTAAACAGAAATTACGGGAAACTTTAGTGGAAGCTGCGTTCGGTTCGTCAGGGCCCGTGGACTTGGGAAGATCACCCGTAGCCAAGTAGGAAATTTTCAGATTTTGATTTGAGTAGATAGACGAGGCCTTTCACCATGAAATTTGATTTCCTGACTACCAGAGGCCGGCAGGTGAATGAACACACGGTTTTTACGATTCCCCCGAGGTCGGGTTTTCAATGTTTTCTTTTATTCTTTTACATTTTCCAAAGAATGCACTGCTCTTTATGGTGTACTCAACCTTTCTAGCCTTTTCTGGGCCTTAGTGCGTCCAACATTTCTTTGGGGCCTATTTTTTCTTTTATTCGTATCATTTCATAAGGTTCTTACCTTCCCTATTCATTCCTGTTCTTCATAGTCTCTTCTCTTATTTCTTCTCAGGTGTTTTTCATAAAATTTCATAAAAGTTTATTTTTGCGACTTTTTAAGTATTTCTTTAGAGAGTTTCAATGGAGACATTCAATGTAAACGACGCGATATTGGACTGGGTAAAGGCGTATTGTATTTCTATTTTGTTCGGGAGAGAGGTTATTAGGTATTGAGATGAGGCACTGTGGTCCTTCCTCTGTGGCTTTGTCCACGTTAAAATTCATGTATTTGAAAGTGACCTGCGTGCACGGGTATCCAGGGTACTCTTAATTGCAGGGAAGGTGTGAAAAGGTCGAGTGATGAATATTTGATTTCATCCACGAATGCAATTGGTTTCAGCTTTAAGCCACGGCAACGGGGTCCTGGGTCATCGTTCAAATTCGGGTTCCAATTTTCCGTGAATGTCTCGCGATTATCAAAAACGCACCAAACCAAACAAAAGGGATCTGCTGTACCTTTTTGATGTTTGTTGTCATGTTTGGCGAACGATTGTTCGTTTCCCGTAAGTGCCCTTGCATATTTTTCAGTTGTATCTTTCTCGCACCCTGTCGGTGTTTTCCTTTTCATTTTTTTAACTTCCGCTGTCTTTACCTTTTCCTTACCAAGTGCCATTTAACGATTGGATCTTCTTTCTCCGGAATTTCGGTCTTACCTGCCGCAACGGTGATCGCCCACATTTATCACCGTTCATTTACTTCCATCTCCTCTTAGTTTACCGTTTCTTCCGTCTACCTTTCTGCTCCCACTGGGGGTTCTTCATCTCTTCCGACTCCCTCATAATTTACTTTGGGTTAATTTCCCGTCCGTTTCCTGTCGAATTATCACGAAGTAACCCTGCTTTTCCACCTGCAAAATGTTAGAAGCCTCTCTTCATCCTGCCTCTTGTTCACTAGTTTTCTGTCTATCCTTCTCTCATATTTTTCTACTGCCTTTTGGTTGCGTCTTTTTCTCTTCTGGTCCCTATTAAGCACCTCTTCTACCTTTACTAGCCGTCATTAATCTCTAGGCATTGTATGGATTTTCCATCTCTGGCTACCAAAGATGATTGAATAATTCATTTAATGATTCATTGGAATCTTGCTTCGGGTCCGTTTTGGCTTACATCAACTCAAGGAACTGATGATGCAGAGAGTTATCTTGTGATGAGTATCACGGTGGAGATCACAAAATCTTGAGAAGCGGCAAAATGTATTGAAATTCGCAAGACAATTCACACATGGGTCGGGAAATTAAAAATATGGTACATTTGCCAAATATTTTGCCGCAATAAAAGATTTAGTTGGATGTTGCCGTCATTAAGAATTGCAAAGTGCTCGAGCCAAATATGCATTCCCTCAAGTTAAACTTATTAGATCGCTCGGAAACCGAGTCAAAATCGAAATCAAGTCCGATCGAATTGGTCGACCTGATGCGTCGGATACGACGAAATGTTTGTTGGGAATTCAACAGGATCGGCCTTTTCTATTTGGGAGATGTTAAACTGTGCTGACCGGTTTTTGGCCGAGGCACAAAGGCCATTGTGGCAAATGCCGAAAGGGATGTTAAAGGTTGCCCGTGAAAGGCGTAGTGACCGCGATGGGGTCAAAGGTCGAAAGATTGTATTCGTTTTTTTATGTCGTAAAATGGTCTGTATGTTAGGAATTTCATGCTTTTTCTGAATACGAAATATCTCCGTTAAAGTCTCTTTCATTTCTGTAGTACGTTACAGCTTTTTCCTTTAGTTCTTTAACATCTTTGAACAAAACTTCTCTCCCCGTAATTCGATGGGAAATTCATTCTAATTCTTGTGCAGTACATCAGTTGACTGCAGTTGACCCATTCAACTGTAGTCAACTGACCCAGTTGACTCCATTCCACGTTTCCGACTAAAAGTTATAGTTACAAATTTATAAAATAGTTTATAATAGTTGCGTTGCTGCTCAATATAAACGGACTTTTAGCACCACTCCTCATAGTACTATCAATACTGTACACAATTTTTAATTTGACGGTTGAGATCCCATTTCCGGGGACAAAGACATATACAAAGTAGCCGAGGCAACTATTTGCAAATCGACGAGTCAAAATATTACGAAAATAATGTGTGCCAAGACTACGGAGGCAGTGAAAAGAGGAAGCCCCGAATTGTTGAGGGCTTTCATCGGCTGGTTCAACACCTCTAGCCCTTTTTTTTCAAAAGGCCGTTCAGACGATGACGCGTGTTCGACTTTGAGATGTTGACATTTCTTTCATTGGTAGTAAACGCTTGATAATATTTAGTAAACATATGTAAAAATTGGGTCGGAATGTGTCACACATGTGTGTCTAACCTATGTAAAAATGTTCTTTAGTTGGCACACAGGCAAATATTTTTAACGGGCCAAAAGCCATTGAGTCATCTCCATTGAGCAAAGCTGGCAATTTCGTGTACTTTCTCAAAAAAAGTATCCGTCAGGGGTGTAATTTTTTCAGAAACACCCCTTTCACCCTTTGACATGTAAAATTCAAGGAGGAATCTGGTACTTCGGCAATCACAAGTAAATAGAAGTGTTCTCGTTGTGTTCGCTTGTTGAGCTGTTTTGGTGCATTTATGTAAACGCCGAAGCAGCAAAACAAAACACAAAAGAAGAAAACTTTTCTTTCTCTGTCTCACAGAAGAATCTCTCATCAAGTATCCGTCTGAGTTGTTCGACTAATTCGCCAGCTGGTGATCGTTGAACGCCAGCTGTAGTAAAAGCAGCGCAAACGACAAAAATGTCGGTTCGATTCGACTGCGGACGCTTACTTAGAAATCGATTTTATAAACATTGAAATCTATTTTTACAAACGTTGTAAGGGAAATAAGAGAGAAAGAAAGAAAGAAAGAAAGAAGGAGAGAGAGAGAGAGAGAGACGAAAAAACTTTCTCTCAAAGTTTGTGACTCGTTCTTATGGGATCTATTCATTGTAACTCTGGTACGATGACAATTATTTCTATCCATCGTAAGCGGTTTTCTTAACTTGTTTGTTTATTTCGTTACAGCGGGGTTCGGACGAGTTGCTGTCACAATCCGGAGCTGTTAGCAATGGATCAGTGATGTCCCCGCAGCCGAATCACACAGAAAATAACAATGACGCCAAGAAGGTAAGTCGCCATTTTACATTCACCGGATGATGACAGATTGAACGTGATGTTCTTTAAAAATTTTCGAATGGCTTTTCAAAAGCTGGTTTCGTCCGCCGTTCCTGTCCTTGCGTATCCCTTCGTCTGTTTTAAATTTTCGCTTAAATCCCTTTGCTTTTTCTTGCCTCTACCGGGTATTTAATTTTATTCGACGTCAAATTGGATTTTTCTTGCGAAGACCGGTGAACTAATAAAGACTTTGGTTTTATTATGGTTTCCGGAAGAAGGTGTACCGAGATGGATGGAAGCAGCTACCCGGCCACTGCCCCGGAGTACCGTCTGCGGCCTCTAAAACTCGAATATCTTTTACTGGAGTTCTCTCTGATTAAACTGCAAAAATGTTCGCCCTAATGATTGGTTTTATAATTAAATAATTCATGGTGCACTTTGGCGAGAGTATCTCGTTAGTGTGCAACAAACCCATGCAGCATTCCCACGCATAACTTTTCTCACTTGTATGTACATAAATGGAAACGTCTGTCATTTAGGCATTCTGCCGATTAGCCAAAAATATCTCCTCGAGATCATTGTAGTTTTTCAAAGTATTGTTTTTCGTATTCGACTCAAATCGCATGTGCACGTGAATTTTGTTACATGGTTATGAATACAGCGTTAAATTTGATTTCCTCTCGAGAATTTCCCATTGTCTGATTCTTCACGTATTCAAAAAATTGGGCCACCCCGAAATGGATCATTAAATTATTAATTTAATTATTAAGCTAATGGAAACGAGTTTGGACTTGATGTGACAAGTCTAATAATAACGAGTCAGACGAGCTCAGAGAACGAAGGTTTAATAGAATAATTTATTACACGCTTACACTGCGGTAATTGATGGAGAGCTTCACAATTGAGCTTCAATTTTGCTCCTGTTTCGATGTAATTATTGGTAATTTTTACCTCTTTTGGGGATAGGACGATTGAAATTGAAGAAGTGAACGGTGAACTTTCCTGTTGTGTTTGTCGCTCGCCGAAATTGAAGAAGTACGTCTGTGATTGTTTGTCGTGTAGGGTAGTGAGTTTTAGCTAAATAACTCACATCTGTATGTGTATATTTTTGTTGGGGCATACGTGTGAGGGAAGTAAAAGAGAAGAGAAGAGAGAGACAGACAGAGAGAGAGAGACAGCTAAAAGGGCTGTACAACGCGTGCAAAATCACCTGGGTAATAAATTTTTCATGGAGGCCTCAGGCTCTCTGCCGTTCTCTCTCATTGAGTTATTCTCTCAAAATGAAACATGAATTTCCCGGTTTTGCACTCCGCTTTCTAATAACGATACAAATTAATTAAATACTGCATAAATAATACAATGTGCATAACGAAGTAAATGTAGTAAGAATCGGGAAGAAATTGCCTTGGAGAAAAAGAAGTTATATCGGTTAATTCATCACAGGCATTCAGGTATCCACCACAGGTAATGGAATTTCCTTCCTTCGTTTATATTCTTTTGAGAAAAGGTTTACTCATCTTTTCAAAAAGATTGCTTATTCTTTCTCTTCGTATCTCTCCGAATCTTTTTCTCTCTCGTTTGCTTTCCGACAATGGAACCTTCTCCACCTCCTGTCTATGTGCGGTCGAACCACACGTATGCTCTCTCCCGAGGTAGGAACTCGAGAAACTCGAGGAGGCCTAACAGGTAAAAGACTAAGAGCAGTTTGGTGTTGTTAAACATCCGTTTCGGTGCCACGACCGTATGTGCGTGTGTGGTTATCATTGATTTTCTTTATTGTGAAATATGTATTTGAATGTGGATATTGATAGAGGTGAAACGGAAACATTGACGGTGGATCGAGGAGTAAGAAGAATTGAGGGAATCACGGGGTTGATGGAGAAAGCCGGGACGCTTTAACAAATAATCCTTTTATGTCGGTTTAAGTTTTGTACTGCCCTCAAACCTTTCTCTTCTCCATTGTACGTTTCCTTCGGTGTATTTTTTACTTTGCAGATAATCTGTGCAGATGAAAAAGAAAGCCCCGAGGTGGAAAACTGTCTTTTCTTCATCCCCGAGTTAAGTGGGTGAGGAAATGGTTATCCATTCATTTCTTTTCTATTTTCTATCGAGGCAGATGGATGTTTACTCGCTTTGTCCACCGAAATATTTCACGTACTTCCACCGCTGACCGCTTTTATCATTTGTTCAGAATTCATTCCCTCTCTCTTCATATCTGTTCGGTGCTACCGAATTAAGTTTTGGGTAGTTTACGTGTGATTTTGTTGGGAAGTAAAAAGGCGGAATTTAAAATCGCCACGGGACCGTTGAAAAATGTTTACCTGTATTGTGGAAAATGCTTTGAGCTTTTAAGTGTTGTCGCAAACGAGTTCATGGTAATGTTATTTCCACCTAAAATTAGTAATTATTTATATGACATCTCCATCTCCGGAAAATTTGTCGCCCGTATTTAGCGTAGGGGACCGCCTTAGAATGACGGTCTTTTCAAGCTACCTACTGTTGTCTCGTTCAATTTAGTCTTGCATAAAAATTTCTTTGCTTATCACCTGTTTTCCTACGTTGTCTAGTCGTATTACGTAATATGCTCGTAATTTACTCCTGTTGAGTTGCGTAATTCTAAATCAAGGATTTTGACGATGTCGCCGGTGACCGCGTATTAGTTTTTTTTAAGTTAAAACTGATGAGATGCGGGGATTCTGTTGACAATCAAATAAAAGGGTTCCAGGAGGCGGATTTCGGGAGCCTCTCAAGTCACGAAATTCACCTTTGTAAGCATCAATTACATCGAACATGTTCAACTGCCGTTACCGAATGGGGAAATGGGGACGCGAAGAAAAAAAGAAAAGTAGTAGAAAGCAGATGAAAGAGGAAATGTTTTCTTTTTCATCCTCCTCGTTGAGAAGTAAAAATGACAGTTTCTGTTTGCCGGTGTAAACAAATCTGTGGAGAGAAAACAAATTATGTTTACGTTCGAAGCAGAACGGCAACTTAATCCGTTTCATTTGCCGCCAATTTCGCTACTTTCTAACGGTTCACCCGTTCTCGTCTATCCGCCGAGGTGACGGGTGTGAAATCCTAGGGAGAAACAATCGGACATTGAAGCTCGTTCTGTTTTTACCTTTCATATTTCCCCAACCGGTGGGACGTCTACGTGAGTTTTGATTTGTGCTTTTCCACCCGTGCGCAGGTGCGCAGGCTCGGTACGAAGTACTTCCGGTGCAAAAGCCGGAAACGAACGTTTGAAATGACGTTGCAACAACAGGAATTTTGGCGGTTCCCCTTCCTCTCTGTCGGTTATTTTTGCCCTAGCGGAAAATTCCGTGTCAGGGAAGCTCGACAAACTAAATAACCGTTAATAGTCGGCGGCAAATTGAATTAATTTAAAGATGGAAGCATTCGGGCCTATTTTCAGTTTGGCTTTTTTTTTTACTTTTTCTGCAGCACGTCAGTATTATTTCTGTTATGTCTATTAAGCCTTTTTTGGAGAGGATTTTTTTCTTGTATTCTATTTCCGAATATATTCTAAAAATGCGAAGAAACTTTGCAACATTAAATTTTATTGATTAATGTCAGGAATACAGCACTTCGAGTTATTTTCTAAAACTTGTAAATATTAAATAAAGGAAGAATTTTCTATTATTTAACTGCATTTATTGATTGCCTAATAGTACAAGTAATCCTAGAAAGTAACATGCTACGCCAGGGTCTGAACTAACCAGTCAAATAGCCCAGGGTGGAAGTAACTAAGCATAAATTTAGCAAAGGTGAAAATTGTTCATGCAAACAAATTCATGCATTTCTCTAGGCCTTTCGTAATTTTTATATTCTCAAGCGTAACATTACAAAACTAAATCGATATCCCTGAGGGAGCTTTTGTTGTTTGATGTTTGTACGCATGTTGCGTGTCGTGTAAATTATAAGGGAGGATTTGTGGAGGGCAACTGGGTGGCGAAACCACAGAGTTTTAGGTGGACGAGCCTACACTGGCTATTTGTTTGCAGGTAGGAACAGGAATGTGCACGTCAAGTTGGAAAAGCCTCGGGAAATCCATTCTCAAACAAATGGCTCTCCCCTCAACGAATCGGCCCTTGTCGAGTAATTGGGGAGGTGGCTTGTAGGCTACGGTCAGGTTCGATCCTAACCGGAAAGTGGTTTTCTCTGGAAGATGGCGAGGTTCTTCCGCTCAACCGCCAACGGTTTGTGCTCTCTGCGGTTTTGCTTTTTCTACGTTTCTTTAATTTCATCCCCGTCGTCATTAACCCACCAAGTTAACGAACCATTAATTAATTCAGACAAATGAATTAACGGAAATTTAATTATCTCATCCATTTCTATGCCTTTTTCTTTCACTAATTGTGGTGGAAGGTTTGGACCTTTCCCCTCGTCATTATCACCGGTAACTGAACCACCAATTATTTATCATCATCGGTTTTCGTTGATTATAATTCACTACTTGTACCTACGCGGGTAATTATAAATTGGTTACCCGAACGCTCAAATACACATTTAATACTGCAGATGTACAAGGGTGTGGGGTACTCGGGTGAACCACAGCCACAGGCAGTTTCGTGGGAGTGACATCGCGTTGCAATTGTAAAGCACATATTTGTTTTATTTATTACAGAAACTATAAAATGAAAACTATAAAATCGTTTTAATATACAAGTTCGCAAAAGGAGGAGAATTAAATTACTCGGAGGTGGCCACGTTCGCAAAATGTTGCAAGTAAACAGTTTCCGCTGAATTTAGTCGTTAAATCTTCATTCGGGGAACAATCCATTTGGAAGTGGAAAACTTGTTGCTTACAAAAGTAGAATGGGAAATTATCTTTTGCATCAGCCGTTGATTCCCTCGCACTGAAGTCCTGGCCGGGAACATCGTCGGGAAGAGGAGAGAGAGAGAGAGGCGACAGAACGAATTAAAAGAAGCTCGGAGTTTCCGAGTTTAAATGGTCTGGTGCCACGTCTTCGGCGTTTCGCCTTTTGCCCGCGTACTCGGACTGGTTGAATTTTACATTTTCTGAGTGTTTTCAGTCGTTTGAAAATTCTTCTCCGCATCTTGTATTCAATAGACTTTGGTCTCGATTCCACTCCACGCGGATTCCAGAGGAGAAGAATAGAAAAATCAATTTTTTCTCATCCATCCTCGTCTCGTACCGTTCAAGAGTTTCGGCAGGTTTTTTTTTCGGTGGAAACCCTTCCAGGGCTTGTGTAAGAGTGAATTTTCGTGTTTCCGATGTTTACCTTGAGATTTTTCAAGGTTTTCTCCTGTTGTTTTTTTGTCCTCTCGGAAGCGTCTTTTCGCTTATATCGGTTTTTCTTCAGGAGCACTGATAGGAGTCTCTTTGTTGCTTTTGTTTTTCCTGTCGGTTCGGTAATGCGTTCGAAGGGTTTTCTCTTGGTTAAAGCCACGTTTCGCTTTATTTTCTCAGTAATGTTTCTTATTTCCCTTAAATGTTTCGACAATTACCATAGGGGCTTATTACTTCGGTGGAATTTTATCTTACAGAATATCTGGCGTCGTCATTTAATATAATCCTTAGATTTATAAAGGTACTTTTGTTACAGATATTATTTATTCAGTGGAATACATTGTGTTCTATATTTTGAGTTCTCATTCAGTTACGAATGCCTTTTGTAAAGTTTTCTTGCGTCATTTTTGCTTTGATTTACAATATTATTGAAAGTAGCGAACTAATTGACTTGGCGGTACTACACGTATTTTACTGTTGCTATCGATACTTTCCTAATCTACGTATTCTTTATTTTTTTTACCTGCTGCATACTATGTATATTCTTAGGTTTAATAATTTTAATTGAAGTTGATAACTAGGCACGTGATTTTTCTAATATCTCGTCGTGTTGCCTACTTGCTTTGAGAATTTTTTTACCCGTCATTTGCGTCATTGATTTTATTACTTATTTATTGATACTTCATTATTGATCTCTCTATCTCCATCACGATCAATTATCTTTATACTTTGCTTGTTTGTGTTCCTATTTCTGAGTTTCGTAACCGTATTATCGTACTTTATATTGATTTCGTTGCCATTCAGTGAACGAGAGAAATGTGACGACGAACGAATTAATTCGATGGCAAGGTTCAATTTGAGTATAAGAAAGTTGAAAGACTTTGAGAGAAATATCGGGAATAAGTTAATGGCGAATTCGAATGCGGTTCGTCTGAGAACGAGTGAGAGAAAACACGTAAAGGGCGGGTAAAGCGAAATGGAGAAAATATGAATAAGAAAAGAGAAGGAGAGGTAGTGAGGAAATGACTAAATAAAAGCAAGTTTTACGGAGGCAAGAAGTGTATGTGTGTGTTGAAACGTGATTGTAAAGATATTTTTACGGGGAGCATGAAAAATAGGCAGAAAGAAGTAGATGAAAAATGCTACTCCGCGTCGAGGAGTTGAAAAAGGGAAAGAGCTACAAGTTGACGATATAATGAGCCGTGTTTTCGTTTAGTTGCTACGCTACCGAAGGAATGAAAATAACGATTTTGACAAATACGCCTTGAAGGTTCACATCGAAGGATCGAAGGAAGACAACAGGCTGAAGAACAAATGTGGGTACTTAATTCCGATTGCCGATAGAACTGGGAATGATTTAGTGGTGTCACCGGTGAAGAAGTTTTCCTTTTGCACGGAAACCATTGGAGGGAAATTTAAATTGGATTTTCAGGTTTCGCACTGTAAGAGAGAGAGAGAGAAACTGAGTGAAAAAGGTTGCAATTCTTATTTTCTTCCAAGAAATAAGGTTCAACTACCGTAGGTCTAACTACTTTCATGCAGACCTGTTCCGTGTGAGGGTCTCATAATTCAATTTGTCCAATGAAGTTACCGTCCATCATTCGTCTTCTCCTGCCAAGCTTCATCTCCAGTCATATAACAGTCTTCTCACCTGTTCCTCTTCTTTCTCTTTTTCGTGCTATTCATTTTCTAAAGGAAACATTTTTACATCAGTCTTTAAATTTTGTAAATTATGATGGTGCGCTGCTATAAAGCTAAATTAATTTTTTTCCGGTGGGACGTGTTTGGATGGGTCACAGGTGATTGTGAAATTCGTAGAGGTACTCAAGTTTTATTCTGATATGTTAGGTAAATGAATTTACCTGAAGTTCGGGTGAATTATACATTTTTTTTGTTTTCTTTACAGGTGAAGCTCGACAAAAATCAAAATGTGAAGCCATCAAAAGTAATTCACATAAGAAACATTCCCAGCGATGTTTCCGAACCGGAAATCATCCACCTGGGAATTCCGTTCGGACGTGTGACCAACGTCCTCGTCCTCAAAGGAAAAAATCAGGTACGGTCTACCTTCTTTTTTACTCTCTCAAACATTGGTGGGATGAAGGGAATCTTCAGGTGATGTTTTGACCGTGCGACAGTCTCGATTCGTCAAATGACGACAAGTTTGAGGGCGTTAAACCCCAGTTGCAGTCTCGGGAAACTTTACCAGTTCTGGTTACCGGCATGACAGAAGGCCGTTCGTCTTTGTTTCCGTTCTTTGTGCCTCCTCACCAACGTACGTCGACTGGTGATTAATATTTCTTTCGCCTGGTGTTCCCAATGCGGAAGATTTTAAATCTTTCACAACCAGTTCAGTATATTTCTAGTCGCTTCTACTCCGTCTCTTTTGCCGTTTTTCTTTTTGAGCCCTCTGATTTAGCTAAGCTTTTGCGTTCATGTTTTATGTAGGTTTTCTTTGTTTTCCAAGAACAAGAGCTCAGTTGTCTCAATTGGTCTTCCATGCTAGATACATGTACTTTCATAAGTATATCTATTTTATATTCTTCCAATAGATTTTTTGAATTTCACTTATACAGGTCTCAAGAGTTAAACCTCTACCACGAGAACTCTGCTCCTTAGATTTGGTAGGTTTAGATGTTTTAATGTTGACATTTTTTTCTCTCAAGGGTTAAACAACAGGAGTGAGAAATAGTAATTACTGCACCTTCGTACAAGAATTTATCTGAGGTGTCGTTCTTTCAGTCGTGTTTAGGGCCTGCGGGGGTCCCGTCATTCCTTCGACTTGTATGATAAATTGTATAAGAGAAACAACACCTGTATCGTCTTCCCGTTTCATTCTATTTAAATTGTGTTCGGATTTGCATGAACACAAAGTGACACGGAATTGTGAAAGAAAAGAAATTGGGTTTTTCTATTCGTCTTTCTCTGTCGGTTTATGTGAAACTATATTGTTTCTCTCCTCCCCGGAGGAATAGGTTCCCGTCTTTATTTGAGGGAAATGGAAATGTTTGTTTCTGTTGTAGTTTGCCACGAAAACTATTCATTCAATTATTGTCGCGATCACAAATTTTGCACTAATGGGATGATGGAAATTCCCTTTGACTGTTGAAAGTTTGCAAAGAAATGTGGAGCCGGAAGTTCATGATTGTAACGATAAAACCGTTGAAATGAGTTGATTGCTCTTTTATGTATTATAAGTTTATATTTAGTATTGCTTCGTCTCTTTTCATCTTTATTTTTCGCAAGAATTGACGCTCTTGGACTACACGTACCGATCTAATCAATCACGTGCATAATCACACTTTATAATGTAAACGAAGGCTCCACTAATATTTTTTTAACGTAGAGCTGGTTCTAAGTAATGATAACCAAGAAAGGTTTCCTTCATAAATACCGCTCTTTCGTAACAGATTTTTTATTATAAGGTATATATATTATATAGTAAACAGAATGAATTTGAATTAGTGAAATTAATTTCTTTTTCGTAAAATTCTTTTCTAAAGTTTTAATAGTTGAAAATAATTTACCCAGGAGATGGACAGGAGTTGGCCGATGTTTGGCCGATGAATTGGAAGAATGACTTTCCAGTCGGATTTGAAACGGAGCTTATGTCGAAACCGAAAAGGACAGAAAAGATGAAATGCTTTAATGAGTTGTTCGAAATTCGAAAAAGAAAATTCCGGGAATTAACAGAAAGCCACGATAATTTCTTCATCATACAGAGTAATAGTAAACGTACAAATTACTTGTCCTGCTTTTAGTTACTCGTCTTTTGAAGTTGTGTCTGTGTTCAAATTCAGTTGCTGTTTCCAGGGGCGTTCTCCGCAACCAGCGGTAAAAGGTTGACTCCTGATAACAAAAAAAATAAAATACAACACGACGAACATAATTCTCCACCTGTTGTTGTAATTGAATATTTTAATGATGAGGCAGGATTTGAATTTGAGTTGGTCGTTTCACCTGGGACGGGGAACCGGCGAGTAAGAAGGAAAATCGACCACATGAATTCGTTGTGAATAATCGAAAAGGGTTTACGGGAAGGATCCAGTTATGTGCAGGAATCGAAGGAAGAGATGATCGAGTTCTGGTCAAAGGTTCGAGAAGGCTTCCAGTTTAAGAGAGTCGAATGTCAGTGATGGCAGACTGACTGGCTCGGATTTGCCACGGTCAAGGGATTTATGACAAGTCGCATAATTTTAGTCACGCTATTAACTTGGTTTTTCTTAATTACAGGCTTTTCTGGAAATGGCGGACGAATTGTCTGCCTCCGAGATGGTCAGCTACTTCACAACTTGTGCAGCCCAACTTCGGGGCCGAGCGGTTTTCGTCCAGTTTTCTAATCACAAAGAACTCAAAACGGATCAGACGCATAGCAACGCAGTGAGTTTTCTTGATTAGGTTATCAGCACACGCGGAAGTTCTGGAAAAGGATCGGTCCAGACCGAAACTACTTTCCGTTTCCTTAAAGTTTACATTTTTTGACATATTTGTCCGCTTCGGTTGTCTACTTTCCAATTTTCCCTCGGTTTAATCCCCGCCCTCCCCGTTTCCACTCGAATTCGAAACATTTTTGAGGTTTCTTGTAATTCGGCCTTTTTTACGACTACGTTTATTCCCTTTAATTTGGATCGATTCTTCTTGGGTTCCTGGGGAAACAATCTGCTTCACCTGGATACTTTTTTTTTTACGAAAACCCCAAAGAAGCAATGATTCGGAAAGAAATTGTGAAAGCCCGAGTTTTCAGACGAGGAATGGTTGCTTTTTTTAGTGGAACCTGAGGGAAAATGACAAGTACTATCATTAGTCAAGTGGACTTAAGTGGGTGACGAGGAACCTTTTAAGTCGCAAACTGAACTTTCGCGAACGTTTGACTTGCATTATGTTGCATTTTTGCTATCGAGTGCTTGCCGTTTTTCTGGAGTGGTTTCCCAGTGGAGTACTGTCGAAACGAAAGTGATAAATACATGCAGGTCCTGGGTAATCTCTACTGGTTGCAATTTCGTGTCAGAATTGCGTTGCAGTGTTTAAGGGCGATGAACGATGGCAGTATGCAGTCGTTAAAATTTAGGCTTACTAATAAGCTTAAATATTACTATAATATTTAAGTGCATACAAAGCCGAAATTAATTTGGTTCTTTTTCACTTGCCTTATTGAATTATATAGTAATGTGAGTAGTCCGTTCACCAGACATATAATTCGTAATAATCGTTGGAGATTCTGAATAAATATTTTAATATACGCTCTGGAGGTGTACCTTTTACAAATTCGTTTAATTTACTTGTTTTTTATAATTTGTTTTTGTACCAAGTCATCCTTGCGAGAAGTTTATTTTTTAATTTTAAATGAAGTTCAGTATGATTATTAAAAATTCATAAATATTGATAGCGTGACTTCGTCATGCAGCTAGAGAATAATACAGATATTTAAAAATTTTTATTTTTTTGTCCCGTACATCTCGAGAAAGCTAGAGATCGGATATATCGACTGGATTTGTTTGAACCACCGCCATTGAAACCAAAAATTATATTTGAGAAAGTGGAGGAATCTTTTTTTTTCCGGACAATTTCTCCGGTTCCCTTCAATTTCCCTAAAAATCAAAGTCTCTCATTGCGAACCTATCCAACTTGAACTCATTCCAACTGCTTTCGAGTCTTTCCTTCCTGCTGTGGACTCTTCTGTAGCTTTGCTTTACCGTTGACCTCTTTCTTTTGATTTTCCTATCTTTTTCTCGTCGTTGACTCCTTCGATGATCCCACCGGAACTGTGTACTTTCTTCTTTCTCTTGTCTCCTGTCAACCGGAATCATTTTCCGGAATACGTTTCTTTTTATTTGCTTTTATTCCTTCTAATAGTCTTTCATGGCCTCGTCTCTTTAGCTATTACCATTTCGTTTGAGAAGGAATACGGAGGAAATTCGGTAACTAGATTCTATAATAAGAGGGAAGCGAATTCGTTGACCGCGGATGGAATGGATTGTGTTCCTGTATTTGTGTTCGAATACGTATTTTTGGTTGTTACAGTAATATTCATTAACTATTGTTTTTTTTTTATTTCAGAATGCTTCGGCCCAAGCTGCTCTCCAAGCGGCACAAGCCTTGTCTGGCAATGTTGACACTCAAGGCGGACCCAACACGGTTCTGCGTGTTATCATTGAACACATGGTATACCCTGTCACTTTGGACGTTCTTTACAAGGTAAATTTTTCACCGTACACTCCTTTCAATGAGGTCAACACGTAATATCTGTCCCAAAAGTTCATTTTCGTTCTTTCGAGTTGGAAAGAGTTGACGTTTTAAAGACTCTTTCTTCGCGTGGTCGTTTGTTTTCCACGATCTCTCTCCTCTGGGCATAAAACATTGGCATTGTGTGGGAAATTAATTTAGAAATATGGAAACGTGGCATTATTTGAAGGGAAAAGAAAGAGGCAAGTGTAAAGGGAATAAAGTATTATTGTAAGGGGACCAAAGGCACTTCCAGCGCTGGCTTTCTCCAGCTCGGTCCGCCATTTTCTCCCAGTTTCCATGCAGAAGAAATTAAATATTTAAAAGTTGAATTTCCATACTTTATTTGGGAAACGAATTAGAAAGACAGAAAGAGGGAGGGAACAAGAAAGAGAGAAATATGGAGAGCCAGAAGGAGAAATAGAGAGAAGGAAAGAGGAGAAAAGACGTGAACTGGATTTGGATTGGAAAAATTTTATATGGTCTCCGGATTTTTCTTGAGGCATATTTTCCTGTTCATGCTCGCTTTCCATTGTTTGTTCATTTGCTTTCTCTGGCCGTAGTTTCCTACATGCTCCTTCTGCTGCCGCTGCTACTGTTGGTAGGGTATTGGCAGGTCTCAAATGATTTTTACTGTGGTCGTGACTAATTCCGTTAAAATTTACTTCGCCCCGCACACGACCACCCTTCCTCCTCGCTGTTGTCGTAGTTTATTTTACGGACAGCACATTGAAATTTCCACTTTTCTTCCCAATGGAACGTCTAATCTATTACTGCTGAGGACTCTCGTGATATGTTTATGTATTCTGCCGGAGTTTATCCTTTGAATGTGTGGGAAATTTGAACTAAAATTTTGACCTCAATGCAGCCGCAGAAGTAGTGTAGTTTTGTTGCCCTCGGCTCGAAAGGTAGACGGAATTTTTATCATTTTTATAACAACTATGAATTTCAGGATGAGCGAGATGAAAAAGATTTTCTTAACACATGCGAACTTAAAGAAATTTACTGCAAAGTTTAATGCTGTGACGAGTAGCGGTTGTAGTAACCTGTGAAATTGAAAATAGTTTATTATCGATTGGAACAGGTAACGAGGAAATTATTTTTTCTTCTACAAACTCACTCGTTCACCTTCTGTAGAAGTAAATGTGAAAAACTACATCTATGTGGACGGGGATGTAGGAAGTGAAGTTAACTCGGGTAATTGGAAGCCGTAGAATTCAACATCTAAAATACCGTCCTTCGTCATTACCATACTGAGTTAATTAATATTAGATCGGTTAATATAACATAAATTTTATTTTTTTATTACAGATATTTTCAGAGGTGGGCCGGGTTTTGAAAATAGTTACCTTTACGAAAAACAGTGAGTATACAATTACTACTAATATCCATTATTAATAACGAAACTTCATTATTTTTGTTTTTTTAACGTCGTCAGAAAAATCAAGTTATCAATCACAATCAACGATGAGAACGTATGACAGGGGTGTAATATAAGGGCGGTTTGGTGGTTATTACATCTTCAGGAGCCGTGCGGTCGCGGGTGCCGACACACCGTTAAACCCATTAATTTTCATTCATAAATATTCTTTTAAAATTACCTCAGTTTTTGTAGTAACTGTAGGTATTGATAAGTCTATTATTTGTGGCCCCTACATGCGATAAGACCTGCACTACGGGAACTGGGGTGATGTGTGTACCTATTATTGAACGGCAAGAATGCGTTATAAATAGTTATCTTGTGCAAGAACCACAAGAACACAAGCAGTGTTATAGTTAAATGTAAAGAGACATAAGTAATTTGTGCGCGAAGAGAAAACGGTTGGTAGTCAGGTCGTGGTAAAATTAAGTATCGATGGTAAAGATTGACTGGCAGATTTTAATTTTCTTTTTTTTTACTTTTCGTTTCTTTTCTTTTATTCTCTACCTTCCGTTGTAATAATTTTCTATTTGTATTAATTCTCATTTTAGGTTCATTTCAAGCATTAATTCAGTACCCAGATGTCGTCACAGCTCAGGCGGCTAAACTGGTGAGTTTTCCAACATTTGGCTAAATTCTAAAAAGAAAAATTTCCTTTTTCGTGGCAGGAGAGAAAATTTATTTGTGTTTTGATTGATCGCCGGTTCATTTGACCTTTTTACCTTCTGCTACGTCATCCCCTGGTTTTTTCATGTGCGTGTCTCTTCCCTTTCAGGAAAACCATTAGGCGGTTATTTCTTTTCTCTAGTTTTATCTTTTCATCGTTCTATTCACATTTTAACCTTAATCTTCTTTATTTTTTGTATTTATTTTAGGTTTCTTACTTTGCCCCATTTCATTTTTTTTCCGCTTCATTTTCCCTGTTCACCGCTGGATGTTGCCAAGGTTTGACCAGTTGGTCTTTGACGTTCACTTTCTCTGCACCGCGTTTTCCCAATTTCCAGTGACTCTTCTTTTCTTACAATGACTCACTAATTATTATTAATGGTTTCGACGTGGAAACTTCTTCGTTGGTGTTTTCCAAACGCATTTGCTCTACTGCTATTGATTTCGTATCAATTTTTTTTCTCATTGTCACTTGACAATTGACTTTTCGTCAATGGTGTCACTTCAAACCTTGGGTTGTTTTCTCAAGGTTTGCACGATTAATGCGTTCCACTGATTGTGTTCGTGTAACCTTTAGATAAAGGTCTGGTGTTTTCTTTAAATAACTCGTTTTATTTTCGTTGAAAACGACAAACTTAGAATTCAGGTCCTCCGTCTATTTATTTTTCGGTAAAAGATTGTCAGGTTAGTTTGGTTTAATAAATTATTTAATGAAGTAGAACAACACAATAGAGGTGCTGGAACAATGCAGTCAAAGTTCATTATCGATCTATCGCTCAGAATGCGTAACATTGTGCATGGTATTTTTACCGAAATCTATGTATTTATATGCATCGTTTATATTTATTGCATGTGTCTGGGTTAAATAAGACGGGAAATCAAACAGTGGCCGCTTCATTTGGGCATTTAAAGTGAGGTTCTTAAAGGGTGGAAATCGTGAAGGAAGTCGAGAAGACTTTCTAAAATTCAAAAAGCATACAAGGAATAAAAAAAAAATGAGTGTACAGCGAGGTAGTAAGGGCAGATATATAGAAAGAAAAAATTTCTCGTTAGCTACAACAAACAGAGAAAACTTTCCGGGACTTTCTTTCGGAAATTACAATGAAGCTCATTAAATGATCTCAGAGGAAATTGATAAAGAGCGAAGGAAGAAGACGAGGAGAAGAAGAAGAAGAAGAAAGAAGTAAGCAAGAAAAAAGGCGTGTGCCGAATGAAAAAGGAAAATTTCAGGTACGAAACATGTGAAAAAGATGAAACGCAGCATCTATTTTCTTTAACCGGTGGGGAAGGAAGACGGAGATTGCCGGTCATTAAAGTAAAATATTTTCCTCGTTTCGGGGAAGGGTGAGAGGTAAATAACGAGGCAGTCCTCACCGTGACGGTACTTGGGAGCCACTTGAAAAAGAAAAGGACAAAATTGTCGAACGGAACGGAAAGAAAGCAGATGGAAGAAAAAGGAAAATAAACCCGTCGTATCTCAGGGTGTACCCGAAGTAGTCAAAGAACAATGGAAATGGGCCCTCACGATGAAGCCAACTCTGACAGTGAAGATTTGGCATGTTTTTTTTTATTCCTCCCTCACATAAATTCACCATTCTTCCCCGCAACAGTGAAATTCCACCACGACTGCTAAAAACCACAAACGTAATTTCCTACCGAAATCACGGTCTTTGTAGCACGTGTACTCTAAAATGTCTAGATTGAGACTCCGAACATATGAAACCAGTAAACCAACCAGGGTGTTGTGATACTCCCGGTGTGCTGGGTTGGTATACGAACTTCGTAGCATGAAAGCTGGGAACAAATTACAAACTAGTAAATCCGTTCGGATTAGTTTCTTCCAGTGATTTGAATTTCCGTCTGTGTAGCGGTAGATTTACAAAATGGGAAGAACTAACGGGATCCCACAAATAAAAAGTGTACTACGGCAGAAAAACAAAACAGGATGGGAGGAAATAAAAAAAAATGGGGTTTGACCACTGGAAAGTCGTTGGACGGTAAATCCTCGAATATACACTTTTTGCCTGTAAAAACAAAAATTCAATAAATGTGAGTTCCCTTTTAAATAGAACCTAAAAAGTACAACGAAACTTATAGGAGAACTAGAAGAAATTGTAAATGAAAGAATTGTAATGGGAGTAGATAAATTAGAAATAGTTGTAAAATTTCTGTCATTGGAAAATGTTCTCGAAATCCATAGCCTTTTTGTTTTGTACGTTTACCATCAGTTTGATTTATAGAGCGTAAAAGGAAAATTACTCGAGATGTTCGGTCAGGAGAAGACTCCTGAAAGGAATCTATGCGTACCTGAAGAGTCATTAGGGAACGAAGATTAACATTTACAAGAGGAAGAAGTAAATACGTGGGGGGGGCGGCGGGGGGTTTGGAGTTCCACGGCTGTTCAATAGAAGATTCTTTAGAAATCATGGGGAGCGTGACCCATTGATAAGGCAGCCAATGGTCCTCGGAAGATGAATCGAACATTATTATTCCACGACGAGGATATGTATACCCAGTAAAAAAGACTCGGAAATATTGAAATTTCTCGCAAATAGTCAGATAGTTTCCCAAAGACTTATCAATTCTGTATTCTCGGTTTGACAAAATTTCAATCATTAATTTTCGAAAAGTTGGGGCCTTCGAGGGACAGGGGAACAATTTCAAATTAGGCAAATCGAGTTGTGTGTTCCTTTGAATCGAAAATCGTTTTGAATTACCCGGTCGCCCAATCAGACGTCGCAGCAAAGCCCGAACGTAATTTGTATTTGAAAATTACAAATTTTGACGTTCGACCGGCGATGCAATTTAATAGGAAGGGAACTGAACAAAGGAAACCTGGCCGATGCCAAAGGAAAACAATATTCTGGTTGCCTTCGTGATGAACAGCTGACTCCAAGCTGAACATGTCTGACCTGTCTACTGCCACGACAGTTACTCCTTCTCTCATGCGAATTTCACTTTAAGTTTAATTTAATTAACTTTGACTCAGACGGAATTGCATTTTTTCATTTCTGTACTCATTGAGCGCTTATTAAGTTAGAAGAAGAATAATAGAAAAACTTATTTCCCTTGGTTTCATTTGAAGAAAACAACTGGAAACTATTTTCGTGCATGCGTCTGTGTGTGATTGTGGGTATTTACCCTTTGTAGGTAATGGTTGTAGTAGATAGAAGAGAAATTGTTAGCTGCGTTTAAAATAATTCCGGGGGAAGACCCTTAAACCCGCCTCATGTTCTGTTTTAAACGGATTTTTTTATTTTCCAATATAAACTGATAGGAAAAATGTTTTTATTTACCGCGGCTTCGCTGAAATTTACAGCACTTTTTGAAATTGTAAACTCCTGTTATGAATTTATATGGGAAAAACAGGCACAACGCTACTTCGGAAAATGCTGCTCTACAAATTTGCCGAGACAGGTAGAAGAAAGAGAGAGTGTATGTGTGCATTGGTAATAATTACTCGGGCGAAAATTACAGTTGTATTTGTAATGTGTTTTTGTCAAGTTCGTTGAAATGAGTTGTAGAATGTGCCATTCAATGCAGGTTTACTAAATCGGGTACAGTAAGGTGTAGTGAGTACTTTCGTGTGACAGAAAGCACCTTCGCGAAGTAAACTTCAACTGTAATTTAATCAACTTCGCAACTACACATGTTTTTATATATTTCTAAAATTGAGTTAATATCTTCTTATAGAAATCCTCTTTTGCGGTGCGAATACCCACCTAATTAACCGATGAATAGATTTTGTCATTTTTCAACTTCTGTTTCATTGAAAAGAGAGCTTTATTTTCTACGTCTACCTTTGATTCAGTCCCGATAGCTTCGACGTAGTGGAGTGAAAGTTTAATTGGTACTTCTTTTTTGACTAGCGAAGCTTTTCCTCACCCCCGAGGGGTCTCTTCGTGACTTTTTTTTTAAATATTATAATTTCGTGGTTGAAAGGCTCTCATTCGACATTCATTTGGCTTCTCCTGAGTAGTTTTGTGGTATCTGTCGTCCCTCCGTATTGAAATAGACCTGAACATTTCAGCAGCAATCCTCTCTACCAATTTTCTTCTATTCATCCGGGGGAACTCTTTGCCTTGGCATTTTCATTCACTCATCCAATGATTACTTGCGTCCGTTTGATGTTACTATGCATTTTCGTATTTTTATCCCAGGGACGGTGTACCCTCCTGAGCGGAAGCATTGTTTTTCTTATTTTAGCATTTTCATATCTGTGTAATTAAAATTTCCAAGTTGAAATTGTGAAGTTTCGAAGTAATTACTCGTATTCTTCCGTCCGCTTTTTCCACTTATTCGCCCCTGCGAACGTTCCCCACTTGCTGGAATCTTTCCCGCTTATTTTTCCGAACGGCCACGACGGATTTCGGATTTTCCAAATACGTGGGCAAAACTTCGAACGAAATTTTAATGAAGGATTAAAAACCTCGGAAAATCTCGTCTGCGCCCCATAAGTTGATTTAATTTAACGCGTTACTTTGTATTATTTAATTCATCTTTTGAAATTTGGTACGGGCGGCACACGGCGGTCCCCGTGCCGTTTAAAACACGGAGTTAGAGGGCAAAGAATTTTCTCGTGGAATTAGAATAAATCGAAAGTTAAATTGGCGAGATCCGAGGGCTTTTTCTTTGCTTTTCCGCCAGCTCCTGGCGATTGCGTTTCCCGCTTTGGTCCTCACCGGAAAATGCAGACCTAATGGTGTTGTGAATTTCGAATTTTCCTGTTATTTGTGCAACGTCTGTGGTTCAAAAGACACGACGATGCACTTCCAAAGGTCGCATGATACCGCGATTCCTGTTGCCGAAATTTCTATCCTCTAAAAGCTGTCGTCGCATTCTTACGATAAATGAGGGAGTCCGGGAGAGTTTGCTTTGTACGGAGCTCTCTCTCTTTCTCTCTGTCTCTCCAAGTTGCTAGGTAGGACGTTTCATTTTAATAAAAGGCAGGATGAAACTCATGTTTCCCACTCGGATGTTATTTATTTAATATTTGTAGTTGAAATATCATTACCATCCAATTCTAAAGTTGTCATTCAATTTGGAATTTTGTCCGACTTTTCCGTCTGTGTGTGCACCGTCAATTTTAACGGGCCGACCGGGTCCATCCTATCCTTCTTTTTTTTCAATTTTAGTTGTTTGTTTATTATTTTTATTACCTTTACGGATTATCTCCGTTTCTCAATAAATCCTTTTAGGCCATGTGATGTTTCTCCGTTTCCACAACGTTTATTATTCTATATTGCTTTTATTGTTTCACTTTGATCTGCTGCAGATGTTTGTATTCCCCCGCCGAGTTTTTGGAGTTGGAATATCTTACCCTGGCGTACCCTTTTTCTTTATTGTAATGATGTTTGACCATTCCTTTCTCCATGTTTGTCCTTGTCTTTTTCACCAGACTTACTGACCTTTGTTGGAAATATGTTACAACTTTGAGTGTACTCAATCTGTACTCAAGTGACAGTCTCTGCTTCATGTAATACCGATTTTTTATGTATATTTGAATGGAATAGTGAATTACTTACACATCTGTGGTATTCGATATCATCCCTCACGACTTAGGAATATTTGATTAAGGTAACTTTTTAACGTTTCTAGCAGATGTCAATGGAAAGGCAATTTTCGGTCGCAAAATTTCCCCTTAAACTTAAAGCACGAGAAGCCAGATAAAAAGTCATTTCCCTGAATAAATGCAGGTTAATTAACCAGTAGAAAAGGAAAACGGGGGTGGAAAATGTAGTATGGCTACGGCAGGGTGAATTTTTTTACACCCGACTTCCGAGCAGCCACAAATTTTAATTTTTAGAGCAACTTTAATTAATTAAAAAGTTATTGACAAATTACTACAATAACTAATATTTGACTTTAAGTGAGTTTTGCGGCAGTTGGACCGAATTTTCACGTGAGTACCCCTTGGCTCTTTTCGAACTCAGGTTACTCAATGGGAGAAGTCTCTGGGAAGACGAAGTTGAAGGGTCTCATTCGAAACTAACTAAGTGCCCCGAGGGTGGCCGTTCCAGGGTTTTTCCCTTTTACTTTGACCGGATATTTCCATTTATTATATGATTTAGTAGTATCAAATGCGTTCGTTTCATTTCTTAGTGAGTCTTGCCCAAGTGTAAATGGAAAGGTTTCGGGTCTCTAATGAGTCCCACAGTATGCTTCACTAACAATTGTTGTTTTTCTTTTCAGTCCCTAGACGGACGAAACATCTACAATTCATGTTGCACTCTCCGGATTGAGTACTCAAAGCTTTCGGCGTTGAACGTCAAATTTAACAATGACAAATCTAGAGATTACACAAATCCGAACCTGCCAACGGGTGATCCGGGTTTGGACGGACTCTGCCTTAGTGAATCCGTGTTGCCACAACTTTTAATGGCAAATTCAACGCCACCCAGGCACAGAAGCCTTTCCACGGATATGCAGGCTCGTCTTGCTGCGGGTAAGTCGATTAATTTTGCCGTTTTGCAACAGGAGCCTAAAAAAGTTGATTTTGGTGATGTGCACGCGATGACGTTCCTTTCCTCCTCACCGTCTACGTAATAGAAATTTCCTCCGAGATGCTTCAAAATTATACCTGCCATAAACTTAATTTCGTACCCCCCGGGATTTTTTTCGTACCCCTAGTTTCTCCTGGTTCTTTCCATTTTTACTTTCGGTCTATTATTGTATATTAAATGTTCGCCTTTTTCATGTTAAATTGCTCAACTTGATTTCGACTATACAGAGTTTGGTTTACAGTTGACTTTTCTCTCTTCTCCCTCTTCTCTTACTCTCTGCCCCCCGTTACAGATTTATCTTATTTACCAGGTTATCCGTTTAAAGATTTTCTTTAATTTTTGATTTCCTTTACTTGTATATATGTTTTCCATTTTCTTATTGATTCTCATCCTTCTCCTCGGCTTCGTTTCTCTTCTCAATCGGTTTTTTAATTAATTTCCTTTTTCGTTGGCAGAATTCGATTATTCCTTTGCAGCCGACCCCCTTTTAAGCAATTTTTCTCTACCGAAATTGACTTTTGTCTCGTCTCATCTGCGATGTCGCTCTGGTGTATCTTAGTCTTACGTATCGCTTGGTTTACATGCAGCAAGACAGTTGGTTTTTCTGCGTTGCAGGCCTGTAAATAAATGCTTCCATCCATTGCTCTGTTACCTGTATGCATGAAACTTGTTGAAGAAATTCAACGAGCGGTTAAATCAGTGACGTTCCTTCAGGATTCCCGTTGATAAACAACTTTGACGACCATTTTTGTAAAGCTACTTGATTCTCTCCCGTTTTCCTTGAACGCTTCTTCATCTCTTTCATCCTCGGTTTTTCCCTCCGGGGACTCATTTTACCTTCATTTATTAAATGAAAAATGTTTTTCCATTCCTCTGGAACGCCTGTAAAAGAAAGCGACTGGATAAACATTTCACCGTGCGAGAAAATAAAGAGCCAAGAAAGATTTTTTTCCGCCAATCTCGCCGTGTTTTCGGGTTCATCAACGTTGGCTTCCTCGTCATTTTTCTAAGCCCGCACGACTTGCAATTAGCTAATTTCGTGTACTTTCACGCTTTTCTAGCTCGCACTATCGTAGGTCAAATCCCTGTTCGCTGGTAATTTTCCTTCCACCGCGACACAGGTTTAATTTATTTTCAATGAAAGTTTTAAAACCAGACGGCAGTGTCAGATGAGCGTACTTTTATCCCCCGTAAGTACACGAGGTGGCTGACTTTTCTTACGACTTTCATCCCGAAGGATTTTGTGTTTCTATTTGTGAAAACGTCATTGATGTAATCGCTTTATTCGGAGTCAATCTTGAGGCGGTTATGAAATATTGTTTATCCACTTTGGTGGCGTCATCGAATCAAGCGAAAGAAAGAGAGAGCCTACTTAAAAAGAAAGGAGTAATGGAGGGAATGATACAAAGGAATGGGAGGAGTAAAAAGACGGATAAAAAAGTTTAGTGTATCGAAGGGTGGAAGGTGAATGCTTGAAAGGCAAGTTGGAAGGTTGAGGCTGTTGAGAAGAAAGTGACGAAAAGCAATTTTGAAATATAAACAAAAATCTCTCTCTCTCTCTCTCTCTTTCTCTCTCTCTCCCCCTCTCTCTGGTGGTAATGATTTCATGCTGAAAAGGTAGATTGATTACCTTGAGCCGAGATATCAGACAAGCAAGAGGAACTAGACAGAATTGCCGGACGGGAGTTTTTTGACAAGAACAAGCGTATCAGATTGGCGTGGTTGAGAGCAGCCTCTCTGTCGGGTGTTACGTCGGGTTAGTTAAATTATACAACTCACTACTTATTTGGTTATTCCTCTTGACTGGAGGAGAAAGTAAATTATTCCGTATCCGCGACAAAAAATGGATGAATGAATAAAAATGAAGTTTAAGAAAGATTTTCGTAGGGAAACTGAAAAATCGACCTGCCAACCCCCGCCTGGCAAGTTTTCTACTTCGGGCGATGAAACGTGGAAACGCACGCATATGTTGCCACGCGGGTGTTACCTCTCCTTAGCCTTTTCTCGCGTAACCCGACGTTCATCCACCTACAGCATTTCTTCACTTTTTTCCGAGGCTTTTCCCGGGCTTTTCACTTCTTTTCCGAAACTCTCCATTCTTTGTGCTTTTCCACTAGCATTTTTCTCTTCTCGTTCGGTGTAATTATATTTTGCAAGTTTCCGCTTTTCTCCCTTCATTGTGCCGTTGCGTTTTTCTGTCTTATTTTAATTTTCTTTATTTAGCAAAGAAACAAAGGCAAAAATTTGTCTCGAAGTCCAGAATCGATGGAAAAGAAGTTTTCTTCTCTGAAAGAAACGAAGAGAATGAAAATGTCGCCGAAAGAAATAAAACTTTCTTCAATTCGTTTGACCGACGTTGCTCACGTTTGCCGATGGTTTTCGCGTCTCCTTCCACGTCGTTTGCATCTTCACCTTGCACCACCACCCGATTACCCAATTGGCACGGGGAGCAAGGCCAAGATGGCTGCGACGATGCTGCCGTCTTTGGTGGATCAATTACTTAATGCATCGATAAATTATTAATCAATGTTGGGTAAATTTTCAATTCGTGGATTTACCCAATCGATTGAAATGGAGCGAATTCGATTCTGTCAGGTTTCAATTAATTTTTGCTCGACGCCAAAGGCGACCCGAGGCCCATTTTGCTTTTAGTACATAAAGAGGAGTACACGTTGAAAGAGTTTGCAGAACACGCTAATTGTTCCATTTCGAAAATGTCAGGCTCCTCTCTTTTTGTTTATTTAAAATTTAAATTTTAAATGTATTACTTGCATTTCATCTTCATCAGGGTTCCACGAAAAGGTGTTGCATTCACGTCTCGTTCTTTCTTTTACTGAGTAGGTTAGGAAATTTCCGATTTGTCCCCGGCCACCTGTTTTTCTCCTGAAAAAGCAAATGAAGGCAAATCGATTGGATTTCTCCGTCTGATTAGAAAGGAGCTTTCCATTTAGGCATTGAAGCGGAAGACAAGCGAGAAAAATGATATTTTTCCCCTTGCATTTAGTTTTTCTCATTTCCGGTTGTCCGGGTCCCGAAATGACTTCTCACCACGTTAAATTTCATGGCGTGTTTGTTGACCGTCTTGTCGTGTGATGCAAGCAAATCGGTTGTAGAAAATCTCCGGATTCCGTTTAAGCTGTTGCTTAGGGAAATTAAGACTTTGGCTGGTTGCCATCCGAAGATGGAACCTGTTGATGTGTGGCACAATGGCGGTAGCGTTGGGCGAGCAGAACAGTTAGGGGAACAAGCTCAATTTTTTGTTTTTATTAATTGCATTCCGTTTTGCTTCGTAAACGATACTTGAGTGATATAAACTTAACGGTTTTTTTGTTGTTGTTTCTTTACTTTAGGTGCCCAAGGAGTTCTTCCTACACCATTCTCTGGAATGCACGGCTTAACGGGTCCACTAGCTTTCGCCGGTTCGCCCGTCACCAGTGGCATGCCTCTCCCTGGATTCGCCCTACCTGGCGCGAATGCAGCTCTTGGAGTGCCAGGTATTAGACTGCCTGGAAGCGGAGGCTGCGTACTACTCGTCAGTAACCTCAACCAAGAGGTAAGTTATCAATATTATCCGTATGTTTAACATCATTTGTCATTATTGCGGTTGCCAGACTTCCATTTCCTTTACCTCCCTTCTCTCCCATTTATTCCATTCCTTGCTTTCCCGCCTTTTCCGAGTGATGTGCCATTTCCATGTCTTGTTTTGAGATTATATTTGCCATGTCCTTGGGTTACAAATTTAAAAAGAAAAAACTCTAATTTTCTTCTTCCCCATCGTTGAATTAGTTAAATTGAAATGCTTTTTCCCAATCCATTCCCTAGACTATTTTTTTTTGCAATTTCATACCTGCCGCTCCAGGCTTTTTTTCAGTCGTGGAAGCAGCGAGTAGAAGTGCCGGGGGTGCGAGAAAACCTGCTCCCGCCTAAGGAATTTTCTCATTCAAATAGCACTATTTTTTTTCTTGCGAAACTTTCAATGAGAAATTTTCTTTTTTTTATTCAACCCAACGTATTTGGGGATGTAGGGAGGAAGGAAGGAGTACTTTATTAAAGCTCTGACGGAGGAAAAAAGGCAACGAACGGTTTCACTCCCAGGGAAATGATTCGATAGGAAGTGTTTAAACTCGAGAAAAGCAAACTGGGATGCTCTGTAAACGACATTAATAATGCTATTACCGCAATTCGATCACGTCTCGATTATATTTTCTTACGCATTAGTCAATAGAACGAAAAAGTTATTAATTTAATTGATGTGCTATTGGGTCTGATTTATCAATAAGGGGTAGAAATTGTCGGAGATGAAACTTGTAACTTTATAATAACTTCGTAGTAATTGTAGTTTATTAGGTTTAAGGTCATCGAGATCGCTTGCAGTAATGTCAGAGGACTTTATTGTTTTAAATTTGTCAGCCCTTCCGCTTCGAAAAGAAATTTGTAAATTTGAACGAATGCAGAAGCCTTGAGGATATTAAAACAGTAGGAGTTGTGAAACCCAAAAAGCTGAGTGGTCGGAGTTAGGAATGGATGGTCAACACGAGGAACAGGTGGTTTCGGGCATAAACAGTGAAAATTTCGTGCTTTTCTACGCTTTTCATCCTCTATTTTGAAAGTTTTAAAATACCTAAGTAAAAGTTGCCGAAGAATTTGCCCTAAAGTTGGTTTCGGTCGCTTTTTATTTCACCCATGTTGTTGAACAGGCCACATTTCATCGGGCTCGAGGTGATGGGCTTGAAGGACACAACAATTTGAGAAGTTTAGAGTTGCCCGCTACTGCCACCGTCTTCCGCGGAAGATCCGTGGAAGAAGGTCTAGCCCAAGGGGACCAGTGCTCAACTAATTTCTGTCGGATTTGCGAATACTACTTGATGAAATTCAGGGGTGACTTACTTCACAGTTTCTTTTGTAGGGAAAAGGAGGGTTGTTTGTTTACTTTGTGGGAGGTCGAGACTTGACTGGGTGTTACTTAGGGTCGCACATACGTTCACAAGCGACTCGAACCTCGAATTTCGGGTGAAATTTTGCAAATGAGATTATTTTCTCCAAAACATATAAAGGCAAATATTTGAGAATTCGTCGGGAGGATTTTATTGTTTCAAAGGGTTTTCTATTTTATTGTTAGTGTTTTAGTTGAAATTTCCCAGAGCTAGTCGGAGGCCGGGGAAGAATCGTAAATAAGCTTTTGTGAGGACTTCGGATTAAGATTGACGTGAAATTATTGTCAAATCGTAAATATTTCTGTTTATGTGTGCAAAGTTAAAGGTTCTCGTACCACGTCTGTTTTCTATGTTTTTCGCTCCCGACTGGTTAAGTTGTGCTCTTTGGCAGATTTCTTGCAAGTGTCCATTCGGGGAAGTTTTGTTCGTTAGGTTCGAAGCAAAGTGGACGGATCAGTCGAATTCCTGGTTGTCCTTTGAGTCGAGATTTATTAAAGCAATGGGAACAGTAAAGGAGTAATGGGCGGTAGAGCTGGAGGAAGACGAGGATGACGCGTTTGCGGTTAAAGGAATGAGATGGTCGGAAACCCTTTTCTCTTCACGAGGCCTCCGCAGTTTCCGAGGAATAATTTAATCCAATCGCTGATACAAAAGTATTTGGGGAATTCATCAATAATTAAAATAAGGCTGAACGAGTCGGATTGGACTGTGATCAACTCAAGATGTGGAAATTCAGCTGGGAGAAGAAATCTCCCGCCAAGTGGTAACTTAATTGATATCGAATGGAAACGACGGACGGACTCAATTCGTTTGGTACCAGTCAGATGTGCCGTGTAAAAATTTACGTTACCATTGATTGTACTAATTTTCCTTAAGAATTGATTAACGTTTAAAACATCGCTTAGAGAAGATTCAGCACAGGTTCGTTTAAAAATGTCATTTGTCATTTGTTTAATGATGGGAACGCAAAGGATATAATTTAAAACAGAATTGAGAAGTGTGAAGTGTCATGGAAGGTCTCGTGTGTACTTTTGTAATGTTTCCTAATGTAAATGTCTATTCGTAGTTACTCAGTCCTGTTTTCCTTTCAGTGCTACTTAAATTGGTTCTTTGAGTGTCAGTTCTTAGTGAGACTGTATTGGGTGGTTTACTGAGGTTGTAGTCAGTATGTCGGTAAGGGAAGTCTAAACGAGCCACTTGGGACTAATGAAACGGTAATGAACGAACTAGTAGTAGATCAGCGGTATACATATATTTTTTAATTTGGTGAGTGCAAAACACAGTTCGATTGAACGAGCCAGCAGCTAAAATTCATCCTGATATTTCTCTTCTCAATTCGATCAATTCACTATGTCCGACTGCCATGTTTTCCTCTTCTTCTGACTAAGTGAAAAGGCCGAAAATAATTGTCGTCAGAGGACTAATACGTAAAAGGTGAAAACATAATTCAATGTGAGCCGCAGGACGGACACCAAACATTTTTTTCATTTCAATTTCCACGTTTTTTTTTGTCCCCGGCCGGGGAAATGGGCAAAGTGAGAGTAAACCCGGGGAGGTCAACCCCGTGGCCTCTCCGTTTGTTAATCCATAAATGTGTTTTGAAACCTTTTTCGCACCTCCTGACCACCTGAGTGACACCACTCGACGACCCCTTGGAGAAGTACCGGAAAAAAGCACAAGGGCAAAAAGAGAATTGCTAATTCGGAGTTATGACCTAGCTTTTATTACACCTGATCAACTTTAAGCCTCTAATTCCAAGGGCTAAATCCACGTTGTCCTCCTTGTCCTCTTCACCTGTCTCACCTGGCAGCGGCCTTTTTTTTTATTTTTTTACTTTTGAATTGCCGTTTGTTTACGTATCGTCGTCGTCTTCGGTCGAGTCATTCTCGGTAGGTAAGTCTGTCACTCGACACTGTGCAAATGGTAATTTTTAAAAGAATATGAAGGAGTGCAAGAATTTTAGTGGCACTCATCAGAGAAACTATTGATCATAAATTGTGATATGAAGAAGCAAAAAAGTCCATGTCTTATGAATAACTCTCATCTGACTTTCTGTTTTATTCGTTTCTTTTTTACATAGATATATACTTTGTTTTCTTGTGGGTTGAGAATGCCCCTTCCCTTCGGCTGTCGGTCTATCTGTCTCTAGTAGTCTCTCTCTCTCTTTTTTTTTTCTCTCTCTCTCTCTGTTACTTTTCCTTACTGTTTTATTTTCATTTCCTCTCCATTTAGACCCACTTACCCCACAATCCTTTCCCCTTTACCTCTGAGACAACAACTCAAAAGAAAGCAATATGTTGAATTTAATGCGTTGACGAGAGATCAAAAGAAAAAAGAAACGAATGAATTTTGTTCTCCCTTATTGACTAGCTATTTTTATTTATTATTTAATTACTTATTCAATCAATCAGTCATTCAGTCATTCATTCATTTATTTATTATTTTTTATACTAATCTGTTGCTCTTTTTTTCTTCTCTAGATGGTCACCCCTGACGCTCTGTTTACTTTGTTCGGTACGTTATGCACTATTTATTTCCTTTATTTATTTATTAATTTTCTCTGCTGTTTATTTCATTTTATTTACGCTTTTCGTACCACTTTTTTTCCAGTTCTCTGCCGCTTGCTCTGTGAAATCATTCTGTTGACTCGTACTATCATTTACAGATTTTTTTTTTTTTAAATATTAATTTCAAGCTCACGTGAAATGTGCGTGTGAGTTTTGCTTGCGTTCCCCCCGATGGAACGGTACCCGTAGCTGAAAATTTTATAAACAGCATTAGTTAATAGTGGTGGAGGTATAATTTAAATTGTGTGTGTACATTTGTACATAAAGTGTGGTGGTCACCGATGGATGGGGGATGAAAGTGAGATTGTCTTCTTCTACGGAGCCAATTGAGAGACACTTGTTGAATGTGGACACTGAAATTATATTTAATATATAATTGTTCTGGACTGTTATTTTATGTACATAATATAGTAGTAACGTGTAGCGGCTATGTAGAGGAAGACGATACACGATACAATGGCATGGGCAATTGCGTCTAGGTGTGAATGTGTGTGTGTGCTGAGACAAGTTTTGTGCTTCGGTCGGGGGTGGCAAAGACTGCGAGAAAAACAGTCCGGTCACACCCCTACCGAAACATAACTCAACGTAATTTGGGCAGAAAGCATTAAAAGGTTGAAACGCGGAAAAAAGGTTGTCTCCGTTGCGTATTAGCAAATTAACTCCCCCTCGATTGCGGTTTCCCGCGCCATAAATGACATTTCCGGAAAGGAACACTTTCCCGGAAAAGGCTCTGCATCGGCCTCGTCGAGTTTCGATTCGATTTTGATTACCTCAAATTATAGTTTACGTATTTCAAGGTAAAGAATTATAGTTGAATTGTGTGCGGAAAGTCGACGTGGGAAGTTCCGGGGACTCTTTTCGTAGTTCACCTTTTGTACTTCACCTTCCATCACGTGTATTCACCTGCACAGGGAGGTCGGGCCTTTCTCCATTCTTCTTCTTTTCTTTTCTTATTTTTTTCTACTTCTTTCTCCGCTCTGTGGCCCAGTTAATAAGTATAGGAAAGAAAGGTTTCTCAGAATTAAAATTTAATTTTTAATGTTTAATTTAACAGATTAAAAAACTTAATTTCCGGTTTATAAGATGCTTTCGTTAACTTATATTTCTTTTTTTTCTTTCTTTCTTTCTGTCATACCCCCGAGGAGAATTCGAGACATCGTTTTCGAAGTCTAATATTGCAAATGAAAGGTCGACTCTGCCATATTTAATTTCGCTACTGTAGAAAATTAATTTTTTCTTTTTTTTACGGTTTCCGCGCGCCACCCCCCCATCCCGGACTGGCTAACTAGTTCTGAAAACTTTAAGTAGTTTTCCACGGCAAAGAATACGTACATGGGTACACACGTCATATGTGGATGTGTACCACTGGAAACCATTAACTTCTCGTGGTATTCTCTGTGGTATTTTAAATTAGAGAAAAGTTTAATTTACTCTGTGGTAATTTACCATCCTAATTTGTAGGCATAAATTGAAACTGAGTTTTGCTGACTTTGACTGTTCTCGGAATTCATAATTGTTTACTTTTCTTTGTTCTTTCTGTTTTCTTTAAGATCACTTTGTGGTACTCTTTAGAGTAACGGTTAGGTTATTCTTAATTTGGTCTGTTTTGCTTTCGATTTGGTCACCATGGATTTTCACCTGAGGACTATTGCCTATTGACTAGAATTTCATTTGGTGTTGTTGAATTTTTGTCTTTTTCTATTACTTTTTTGTATCTTCACTGTAAAATCGTACCCGAACCGTGTTATTCTACTGCCTTTTTTTTTTGTATTTGAATTATTACTATTTGTTTACATTAATTGTTACGTAGTTGCGTGGGTTCTGGATCGTAGAGATCAGGACCCGTTGCAAAATTGACCTCTGAACAAAGTGGAGAGTGTTGAATTTGTAGAAGTCAGTGTGGCTCAATCTGCCATTTTCTGGTCAAATATTTTGTCTGTGCGCGCTCGTCCTGAAATTTTCATTATATTGTTTCTGGCTCTTTTAGTAGTTTTTCTTTCTGGGCTGTTGTTAATGGAGAATAATCTACTTCAGTTCAAAATTTTACTGTCGCCTGTTCAATTTTTATTCAAGTTCTTTACTACCTTTCGGCATTGTTTGACGGAAACTACTAGACCTTTTACTAGACCTTAAATTTCCGCTCAATAAAATCTATTTATCTATGTGAATGGACATGATGTTAACTTTTCACCCATTTTCATTTCTTACTCTCGTAGACAAGTTGCCAAAAGTGTTTTTTTTTCTACCGATTTCTGATCAAAATGTTTGTCCGACAGCATTTTAGTGAAGGAACTTTATAAACCGTTTGTAGTTACACGTATTATCCGCCTCGTTTTCATGAATATTTATGTGGTTTTTATTATTTGCATGTACGTCTCTTCCAATTTGCTTGTTTACTTCATTTCACGCCTTCTGTAGGCTTCGTTTTGTTGTCTCACACTTTCCCGTGTAGAAAACAGACATTGATTTATTTGTGAATTTGACATCTGTCCGTCGATGTGCCTCAAATATGTGGCGTGGCTGTTGTCCATGATTTCTGTGTGTAACTGGGGCGTCGAATTCGAAACAATTTATTTGGTCTCGTATTAAAAACTAAAAGTTTATGAGTTGTGTTCGTGGTCGATGATGCTGTTTACACTATGAAAAAAAATTTTTTTTAAAGTACAATAATTTTCCCGAACTCTCGTAAATCTTTTTCTAATTAAAATTCCTCCATATCCAGCTGTATTTTCTCTTTTGGGAAATGGCCAGGGCGGTCCGGCAAAGAAAAACGGTTTTTCTATCTATCTCTCTCTCTCTATATATAGATATATACATCAATGCCGTAGTTGTAAATAAAAGGAGAAAATAATTTGTATCATCTATCAAATAAACTTTTTCTCTTTTCTTTCGAGAAAAGGTATTTCAATTAAAATAAAATTAGTTTTATGTATGGGTCGACGGATGCGAGAGAGGATGCTCTCATACGTAGGAAAAGAGCAGGGGCCGGCCTTTTCAACTTCACCTGGAATTTGCTCGTTCACCTTTTCGTGATGCTCACCTTCTTTTCCCGTCTTACCCGGTCCGAAAATTTTGTTTCTAAGTCTGTTGGAAAAATTTTGTTACCCCAATATTATTCTTTTTTTTTTCGTGTGAGTGTATACATTTTTCACGTGAGGAATTGTTACCACGTATCGATTCCTCCGGCACCCGTCCACACACACACACACTCACGTAACGAGTTTAAATTACTCAACTATTGTTAATTCCTGTTTTTCGGTCTTATTTTGAATTCGTATTATTAATTTTATTTATGTAGTTTGTAATCGTCTCTCTTCCCGCCGTGCTCTTCCCTCTCCCTTACTGCTTCCCCCAAATTTTGATGAGTTCAATTTAATTAATTTCCCGGCTTTATGTATGATTTTTTTAATAAATAATATCGGACAAGCATTTGTTTCCCATCGTCGAGATGGAATTTTTGGGAGGGATGCTTCCGTTTCCGCTTGACTGTAACGTATATTATATACGAGATGTAACTATTTTAGTAGGAAACTGGTAATAGAATCGAACTGCCGAGTTGGAGTGAATGTTTTATGTAGTGCACCTGTGAGGTGTCCTTTTGTATTTGAGTGTGTTGTTTCCGATTGTAATCTTTGTGTTTGACGGCCATCTTGAAATTATTCTCCTGAAAGGTTCGGTCGGAGCACACAGGTCGAAGTTCAAATTGACGTGAGGTGACCGACATCCCTAGCTCTAGTGGAGGACTTTACGATCATCACCCCTTTTCTTTATTATTCTTGGTGGCAATAAAAATGGATTTTAATTCTCTTTTTTTTCTCCTCTTGTACACCCTTTTTGAAGCAAATGATTTTCTTCAATTTTTCTAGTGTTGTGTAGTTGTTTTGTTCCTTCATATGCCACCAGGTCTGGTTTATTATTATTTGTGTTTCATATTCGCTGCAAAATTATAACGTTTTTGAATGCTGTCCAAAGAGGAAGGATTTGACGTTTACCTGTCGTCTAACAAATCTTGTCCCTACCTCGCAAATAATTGGGCTCCAAACACTTCAGGAGGACTGTCAAAGGTCACTTTCACCTAGATGGCGAGCGGCAAACATCTCGGGGACTTCTTCTGGTTGTTTTGTTCAGAGTAAACAACTTGGTGGCTCATTGATGAACTCGGTGGATCGCCCCGTGATTTTCATTTCTAATCAACCCCAGAACCTTTTTGAGAAGTCCGTAATGGAAGACCTTTTGACTCAAGTCGGAATAGGCCTTTTCAATCGGAAATCATGTCGAAATTTTCATTCTCATCTCTTCCTACAGAATTAATTAAGAAACATTTAATTATAATAGAGTAAAACAAACGGAAAATTTTGCAGGAACCCTGCGCTGGCGGGGGTCGAAGAATCGGTTTTGAATTTTCCTTTTGCTTCGAGTCATTTTGCTTTCTGCCGAATGCAAGCGATTACCCACAGCAAAAGGAGAGTTTAAGTAATAGGCCGGTGCGTCGTGGGGCCCGTGGGGGGGGGAGAGAAGGAGTAGAGAGGGTGTGTAAAAAAAGATGAAAAATTGTAATGCCATTAGACTTTAGAAAATTACTTTGGGTCTTTGATCAAACTCGGCTGGAACAAATCCCATCCGTGTCATTAATTTCACTTTATCTCGGAACATCCGCTTTTCCGTCACTTCCGCTTCCTGGTTGCTACCACGCTCTTTTGCTGTTGGTCATTAGTTTGTTTTTCCGATGGTGATGTTATCAACTCCACGTTTGACTTCTGACTGCTCCTCCCTGCAATTTTCCAATAATTGTCCGGACGGGAAACGCTCTCATTACTTACGTAGCCGTAGTTTTATTTTTATCATTGTATATTATTTTAAAAAAATTGTTTAAATTAAACAACTGTGGAAATGACGCGACGCACATGTGCCACGACTCAGGGACTGGTAGTGTCGACCGCGTGCTTGCTTCTTGTTGCCGCTTGTCGCAAATTTGAAAAAAGGGCGGAAAAATAAAACTATGTTCTTGAAATCCGGTCCTGCTGTAAAGTTAGGGATTTGAAATGTCCCAGTTGTGCAGGGAGTTACTTATTAAAAGTTACTCATGTTCCTACAGTCTCTATTAGTGAGAGATTGAATCGTAAATCGGAAGGGACAAATATCAGAAGTATGTTCTATACAATACATACAAGTAGAAATACATAAAAAGGCATACCGGTTTAAGAAAATACATAAAGTAACGGGAGAATTCACCGGCGCTCCAAAACATATTTCTCCATGTTTCTCCCGCAACATTCCAGTTTTTCAGGCTGTTGATATTTCAACTTTTTCCTGAAAGCTTTTCCGTTTTGTTTTTTTTATCTCCTCTTTTACTTGTAATTCCCCGAGGGCTTTCCCCAATTCCATCTGGAATCGGTCTTCATCCGGGAAGATTTTCTACTACTCGTTACTCAGCCGTTACAATACCGATTTCGTGGGGTACCGAGTACTCGAATTTAAGTCTTGACGTTTTAAAAGCAAATAAAATTGCGTAACGGTGTCTGTCCGAGGGCAAACGCTGAAAACACTCTCGGGTGACAGTTGGAATTTGCACTTTTGCTACGATTCAGTCCGGGAGGTTTGCTTTCATTTCTCCCATCACCACAACCGGCCACCTCTCTCGTTCTCTCATTTTTTGCACCTACGGGAGCTTATTTTGAAAAAAAATTTTCCAACTACTTGACTCTTTCCGTGGACGATGGTTTTCCCTGTGTTTTCATTTCTCCATTTTTTTTTCTTCTCGACCCATCAGATAACTTCCCGGCCCTGGCCCCGGCCTCAGCCCGAGCGAGCCTTGCGTTCAATTAAAAAAGGCAGAGTTTGTTCATCACAGCCACCTTCGTTCATCACCGGACCTGTCTTTTCTACGGCCTTCTCTGACTTCTGGAGGGAAGGAACGAAGCTCTCGAGCCTTTTGTTTCACCTAATTGCCCTGACTTTTTTTTCACTTACCACTATTTATTCTCCCACTTGAGTTTTTGTGCCTTTCTTCATTTTATTACCCGTTTTGAATGAAGTGGAAGTGGTGGCAGAATGATGGAGAGGTCTTGCCTTTCTCTCACTTTAGCTTCCTTCCGGTTTTTGTTTCCTTCGTGGTGTCTTGACTGTTCGACCGGCCCTGTGCCCCTTTCCGACGTGCATGGATGTTATGTACATACCGTTTCTATTTTTTTTGCGGTTGTTGGTAGACTGATTCTGTGTACTTGCAACTCCGTTCTCTCGCGTAGCTTGCACCACCCCTACAGCTACCTGTAAAGCTGTCGGTATTTTTGCTTTTCATAAACTCATTCTTACATTCATATTAAATGAATGGATGTTTTGTTTCGCGGGTCGGTCACGAGTTATATTGCATGATTCGTCACATTGGTTAATACTTAATTATTTATCACCATCACCTAGTACAGATTCTTAATGTAACCTCAATAATACAGCCTAACCGTATTAATCGGTAATCGATAAAGGTGAATTATGTAAATTAGTTTATAATGATTCGTATGATTCAGTCACTCTTTTCTTGTACACCTTTTTTGGTGGAAGTGTTTTATTGTTTTTTTTTTCTTTACATATTTGTCTTTCTGTGCGAGAAGGAGGTTAATAATTTCATGCATTGATGTTTCAGGTGTTTATGGCGACGTCCAGCGGGTAAAAATATTGTACAACAAGAAAGATTCGGCCCTGATTCAAATGGCAGAGCCCATGCAGGCGCATTTAGGTAAAATACTGAGAAGTTTTTCGTTGTTTCGTCCGCGGTCTGATAGTTGGAAAATAGTTTTTTTTTGTTTTGTCTAATAATAATAACGGCAGAGGTGCGTGGGAAGTTGTGTTTGCGCTCGTTTGGTTTTGTCTCCCTCTTCCCGGCACGAACTAATGAATTAATAAGTTTAATTATAAGTTTAACAAATTCCAATTACTGGAAAATTTCAGAATGAGGAGTCGGAATATAAATAAGTCCTGAGAGGGACGTTATAATTTCGGTTTTTTGTATTTTGTATACTCACCGCTTGTGCTGTTATTTATGTGCGCGTATAATCTGGAGAATCTGTTTTCCTTGCAGCAATGAAACATTTAGACAAAATTCGCGTCTTCGGCAAAAGCATAACCGTCGTCGCGAGTAAACACACACAAGTGCAAATGCCCAAAGACGGACAGCCGGACGCAGGGCTCACCAAAGACTACGTCAACTCCACACTTCACCGTTTCAAGAAACCCGGATCGAAAAACTATCTAAATATCTATCCTCCTAGCTCTACACTACATCTCTCCAACATTCCGTGAGTGTCTGGCGAATTGTCCCGTTTCGGGTGCCACCCTCACCCGTCTTCCTGTCAGAAAAAGAAGAAGACGTGTTAAACGAACGTTTTCCGTTTCAGGCCTACCGTCTCGGAAGAAGACATCGAGGAAGCCTTTGTAGAAGCCGGATTCGAGGTGAAGGGTTTCAAGTTTTTCCCAAAAGATAGGAAAATGGCTTTGCTACAGTTAGGAAGTGTTGACGAAGCTGTATCAGCCCTCATTGTGAGTAGTCAGAGCTTTTCACGGGCCAGAATTAATGATTCATTTGTTTTATTTTTGGAGGCGCACACGTGACGTCACGTCCGACCTTTGAACCCTTTCCTTTGTCCCCGTCTCCTTTTCTCCGGGTACTTTTGTTTGTCGCTGACTGCCACCGTCACCACGTTACTAATTGTTTTGTTTTGTTTTTGGTTGCAGAAAATGCACAATCACCAGCTCAGCGAATCCAATCATCTCCGCGTCTCGTTTTCCAAGACTTACATCTAAGTTGGGTTGAGAGTACACTACGAGTTATCCACTTTTTTATTACTGTTAATCATCTGGGTCTATAATTTTTCATTTTTTATATTAGTCGATAAGTCTTCATTATTTCCTTATGTATTAAGCGTATTATCAGGGGCTTTGAAATTTTATTAAGTCTAAATATCATTTCTTCTGCTGTTTTTTTTGTTGTTCTTTTCCGTGAGGACAAAACGGTGGAGAATGAAAACGAGAGAGAGAGAGAGAGAGAGGAGGGAAGAGAGTAGTGCAATTCCCGCGTCGAAACTAGGAAAACTAGAAAAGTTTGTGATACCTGAGTCGGTCGGTACGAAAAGGCACGGGAAAAGAAAAGGTTGGAAGGTTGTCGGTGGTGGTTTTATTGATTTTCCACCCCATTCCTTCCGGACTTTGCCATCTTCTCGACTTCGTTCTCCTACACCTTGTCCGGAAAGTGTTGGTAAAAGTAGAAAAGATTCCAGTTTAATTTGGGCGTGCAAAACGTCGTGAAAAAGGGATACGAAGCAGATGCGATAGTTTTGGTGTGGTTTGAGGGGGTTGGCACCGGGGACGCGCCGAGAGCAAACGAACGGGGAGGCGGCCGCGCTGGAAAAAGGCCGGTGGCATCGCGGAGGCTTCCCTCGCCTGCCTTCCATTTTTAATCCGCGATTTTCTCTACCATTTTAAACGGCATTGTGGCAGAAGTTAATGAATTTTAAAGTGATTTTAGGTACGAAGTGGTTTTAGTCGGTGAGCGAAGCCTTCCCGTAGCCGTACTTTTGAAATAGTTTTTGAAGAAACAATCGCAGAGCCTCTCCCGAGGTTCGCACGAGTTCTGATGTTATACGTAGTATTCTTTCTTTCTTTCTTTCCTTCTTTTTTTTGCCCGTTTGCCTCGAAGAAAAAGCGTGTCCCTGGATAATGAAGTTTTGACCACAACCACAAACAACTACAACTACGACTATCGCTTTCCCCGTTGCACACACGTCGAAAATCAATATTTAAATTATTGGTTTTGCATGTGACGACGGCGAGTTTTCCGAATTGTGAGTTTTGGCCACGTTTACCAAAAAACTATCGAAAACTATCAAGGAACAAAAAGTATTTAATTTTTTATTATTATTATATATATATATACAAATTACATATCGTATATATATATATATATATTTAAAAATTCGGTTTAAGTGATAACTTAGTTTTAAAGAAAAAAGGCTATTTGTGTAAGGCGTTTTGTTAAATTATTTCTTTAGTTATTTTTTTTTTTCTCATTCAAGGTGGACGACTCGCGTCCATGTTGAAAGTATTAGGGACGGGTCCTCCGGAGTGGATGGAAAGGTTTTTTCAGTTCCTCACTCCTCGCACAGGCAGTCGAGCCTTTCTCGTCGTCGAAGGTTTCATTTATGTGTCTCCAGGCTTGAGGGGTTTTTTTTTTAAATAAAAATAAATAATAAATAAACCGGAAATGAACGAGAGCGAGGGATGGAGTTCGACCGAATTCGTTTCATCCGGAGGCCGTCGATTTCCTGATTTTCTTCTCGTCTGTAGGTCGTCACCTTCATTATTTATTGATTACTCGATTAATTGGTTTGTGATTACGGATTTATTTTTAGGGGGAACGTAATTAAAATGTAAACGTAGGAGTCGGAATCTCGATTATAGAAAAAAGAAAAAAAGAAGCCAAGTATTAACGAATCTCGAAGATCGCACGTGAAAATCGCCATTGCTCCCGAGTAGTAAGACGCTGTACTTATACATAAACACACACACACACACTACATAGATATATACAACATATATATATATTTCCTATTACCGTATTATTACCAGTGACACGGCACACATAAGTATTATTGTAATAACTCGATCAGTATGGTTGACTGTTGTCGCGAGAAGGCCGGGTGTGATCCGTCGAGCCTTTTCTTTTTTTTTTTGAGAACGCGTAAGGGCCCCGTCACGTGGGTTGTATCTAAAAGAAGAAACGGGACGAACCCAAATTTTCACCAACTGGAATATAGAAATATTGATACTAGAAAATGGATTTGAAAGAGCATGAAGCGTGAGGCGATGAAGCGCACGTGGAAGTTACGAAACGAAACCAATGCGAAACGTTATCAGTATTTTTCATTGAGTATTTTGCATTTATTCACTAGTAAATTTTAACTACTACTACTACTATTACTATTACTATTACTACTACCGCTATACTATTACTTTTTCGTTATGTTGTTGATGATGATAATAATAATTATCCGGTTCACTTTGGTTATTACTATCATTACCAAAAAAATTACTATTATTACACAATTTTTTTTGTTTAGCTTAAGTTTAAGTTTTAAGTAGGGATCTTATAATTTTTTTTTTCTCATTACTTTTTCTCTTTTATTTTCTTTTTGATACATACTTATATATACATATATATATATATATATAAAAACGTATTTAAGAATTTTTTTTCTAAGAAGACATATTGATTTATTTTTCATTTGTTTCTTTCATTCTTTCTTTAATTCTTTTCTTTTCGACAGGTTTTTTTTTGTTTTTGGTTCACGCGGAACGCAGAGACAGGGCAAAACTTGGCCCTCATCATCCCCCCGAAGGCATCCTCGTATCACAAGCACGCACAAAACACAGACAATGCACTCACTCGAGCCCTTCACTCCCCCCCGCCCATTTCAGCCAGGTTTTTGGCGACATATCAGCTGTTGTATTACCTTGTGGAGTTACTCATATCAGGTCCCGCTCCATTCAATAAATAAATAAAAATAGTGTTAAAAAGCGCCCGAAGAGTCGAAGCACACGACAGAAAGGTCTCGTGTCTCTACCAAAAGAAGTCAGGGTATTATAAAAAAATAACACGACGATAGTGCGTTTTTTTTTTCTTAGTTTACGCGAGCGTGAGATATTTTATAAAGTAACGATTCAGGGGTGTTTGTACGTTTTTGTCCCAATTCCAAAGTATATTTACCTTCTTTTTTTTATTATAATTATTTTAACCGTAGCAAATCGACAACGTCTGCTTGACTCTCGCCGTCTCCCTGAATTAGGTTAACTATAAACGGGTATTGAAACTGTAGGGATTCCTTTTTCGTTCGCTCACTCTACAAAAAAGGAGAAGTGAGATTTCCATTGTTTTGACGTTCGTTTCAGTTGTGTACGTTGTTGTTGTTGTTGTTGTTATTATTATCATTGTTGGTTTTTTTTCTCCTACCCCCCCGCCCCGCCCCTGCGAATTGTAGACAATCCTAATCGCTAAAAGAGAAAATGAGTTTTACAGTAATAGAAATAGATAGAAATTATAGTTGACGACGAAATCGTTCCGAAGAGAACGGATTGTTGAGTGGATGGAATTAAGTAGATTGATTTTGCAAAAAATGCGGGGGAGACAGAAAAAAATACGTGGGGGCCGGTGAAGGAAAACTATAGCGTTTTCTAACCTACGATCGATCGAAATTTGACTGCTAAAAAAAACCTCCGACCAATGCAAGTACAAATTAGCCCGTCTGTCTAGGTGTGGGGGGTACCCGGATTTGAAAGGGAGCCTGTTGGCCAGGTTTCGAAATCAACCCCCCTCCCCAAAAGAAAAAAAAATAGCCAAAATAGCCAAAATCGGACGCAGACTTTTCGTCCAAGTCCACACGACAGAAAAGCTGTCGAACGTCAAGCAAACGTCGACGAGCCATTCCCACACCCCCACGACCCATATCCTCCCCTTCTCCCAAAAAAAAAGTATTATTTAAGTGTGTAAAAAATAACAATCAAGAGTTATTTATATGTACATACATACATACATACATACATACAGAGTTCAATTATCCGATGAGTAAAATATTATTATTAATAACGATAATGTTTTAAGTAAAAAATGATTATAAACGAAACAAAAAAAAAAGACAATTTTACCGGTGGGAAGGCAAGAATCGCACACCGAAGAGGAAGTTATTAACGTGAATCCGAGTTAATAATGCGAGTTATTAAATTGACTCCGACGGTGACGAGTGCATAAAGCCAAATTTTGTCTCGTAGCTTTCCTTTTTCCTAGAATTTTAATATGCGAGTAAGTGATGGGAAGTGAGAAAAGGCAAGCCCGAAAAAAGCCAAAAAATTAGTTTTATTTCTCGTACATGGATAAGTAAAACAAACAAATAAATAAAATAAAATAAATAAGCGAAACATTGGTTGAATATAAACAATCACCTTATGGACTTATTATAATATTATTATTATTATAATTTCTATGCGATGGGAATCATATTTATTCACATTATCATTATTATTATTATTAAGCGAAATAGATTTATGTATGTGTGATAGTCGACAACGGTTTAATAACATGAGTTATTAATAACACTCGACCGAGTTGATGCTGGTGTTGTTTTCATTCGGGGAGAAAAACAGTTTTGTCGACGTTTTTAAAATACAAATTGACGCGAGAGGAACCGGCAGGTTGAAGAATCTGCCCAGACGTAGCACCGTCGAGTCTGTTTATTTGACTATTAACTAGTTTGGTTCTGTTCCACGGGGGGCCAGTTGTGATGAATTGGAAGACCAACAGGTAGGACTCACCAACGATAAGAAGTTGTCAATCGTGTATTACACACATATGAATTTTTAATGTTTAGTTCGCGGAACGTGAAACCGTTGGTGGGAAATTACACTTGGTCTGACTTATTAACTTCAATTAAACATAAATTCGTAGAAGAGATACATAGCAAGAGAACTCGACCACCTATCATTCGTAAAATACTCGTTGGTGCTACTTGTTTACTTGGAAACATGTTTTGTTATCGTACGGATGTGTGCCCTCGACAGTTGGGTGCTCCAGCAGAAGAATTTCAAAGTTTCCTTACAACTCACAACTGATTTTATGTATACACAATAAAAATTCAATTTGTATGAACAAAATGTCGACAGTGTGACCATGTTTTTACGATCTGAGTGAGTTCAAATGAACTCGTCAACATCAACCTGGAAGAGAAGAACGCATGGTCCCGTGTGTTCTTTCCCTCAGGAGCGTTCAAGTGTACCCATCAAATCTGTTCGGTTTCACAACCACACCGGTTGGTTATCAAGGTTATTTTTTATATTATTTACATGGGTGAGAGTAAAATTTATTAATCAGGTGAACGCGAAGGAGAAGGAGAGAATCGCCATCGGTTGCAACAATGGGAAAATCCGTGCCAAGGGTATTTTTTCCCCTCCTTTGAGATGTGAATCCCGTCAAAGGACCGCTCTCAAAGGACGTTCTTCTTTTCCTTTCACACGAATCTTATTTATTTATTTTCTTTTTCTCAAAACAAAAGGTTAATTAGTTCGCTGCACCTCAGGTGACCGGTGCGGATTCGTTTAGGACCAAATGATGACCATTACACGAGAGAAAAGTAGTTTTTTATCGATTGATAATTAGTAAAAATAAATAAATAAATAAATATCGATTACGTAGGAAATTCGAGGGTGGTTTCTCTATGCAAGAGGAGTTTTCTTGAATCCCTAAATCAATCGTGTATAAATATATATATATAAATAAATATAAACATACACACACACTCACAGACGCAAAGGAAAATTGAAAATGTCGAACGAGTCAGGTTGAGAAATCCGAAAAATTCGGCGAAATCAATGGGGACCACACAGCCAATTAATTATTGACAAAATTTTGATTAATTAATCGAATATATTAATAAGTACATATACGTATGTGCAAATACATACGTATATATATATATATATATTTACACACAATCGCAGAGACGCAGACACACACAGACCCAAAAAAACTCACCTGTGCATAGAGCCGTTTTCTTTTTTTTTTTTTAAATTCAACGATTAAACTTATTAAATTAAAATAATAATAATAATAATTTCAAACGAGATATGATTACATAAATATAAAAGTTATGAAAGTTGTATGTCGTTGTTTTATTCTTCTCGAAATAGTCGAGGGGAAACTAGTTAAGTGAAGTAGACGTGGTGGAAATGTGGAGTCGACACTCGCTGACCATTTGTTATTATTAATTAATAATTAAGATGATCTTTTACATAACTTATATTGCCATATTTGATGTTGTTCATCCCTCTGTTCCATTCAAAGACACACACGCACACACACACACACATGCTTACATACATATCCGGTTTTTGTGGACAGTTTCCGAATTGCGAGGATTTACGAAGACAAAAAAAAACATGGCGGCTAATATTTTTTTAAATGAAGTTTTTTGTAAAAGTTTTATGAATGAAACCAGCCGGTTACCTTTGTAACTATTCCCTTCTACTAGACAACCTTTTGCTACGTTTTCTATTTCATCTCCCTGTGTACATAACAACTTGTCTTCTTTCTCTTCGTCTGGTTCAGTTATTTCCCCGAAACCTGCGATTTTTCCTCGTTTCGATGACTTATTGATAGTCTAGAGAGTTTAATTTTATGTACGAGAGCCTTAAGGATAACATTATCGATTATTGACTATTGATTATTGATAGGGAGAAGGTTGATTAAACCCAATTACATATCGAGTCGGTCTAACGGTAGAAGATTTTTTTTTTATTTATTAAATACTAGAAACGTTACGGTCAACTTATGTAGCGAATTTTATGCTCTCTGCAGGAATTCCGCGTATTGTAAATTTGACATATCTTAGTAGGGTTGACTGGTCGTTAATAAGTTATGTATGGACCGCCACGAATCTTGTACCAACCCTCGCAGCCCCGGGGAACTATTAGTCGAAGAGTTTATTGAGTCATCGGTGAGAATGAAATTTATGTGCTCTTATTAACCAGGTCCGAGGGAAAAAGTTGCAGATTAGGAAATCGACTGAACTAATCCACGCGGTTGAAGCCGTTAATAACAATCAAATAACTCTATTTTAAATAACTTATGTACATAGACCCATACGTTAGGTACTGATGGTAGCTGGAGCAGCGTTGAACCGACCTCCACCGATTAGTAATTTAAGACGAGTTGAGAGGCTCGCACCACGTATAACTATGCCGAGGTTATGTACATAACTCTAATAATCTGCTGTTGCCTAGTATTGTTCCTTTTATTAGACAATCAAAATGTGGCTCTTGCTTAAATCACGTTTCGATACGATTTAATTTCGTACTTCTTTTACTATTAGACTTGTCTTTAGACATTCTATGTTTTGCTTTTTCTACTACTATTACTCCTCCTCCTCCTCTTCCTTCACCCCTTTCCACAACCCATCAAAGGTATCTTATTCTATTGCGTTACTTTCTATGCGGTTTAGCTATTTTAGCGCGTTATAAATAAATACATAAACATACATATATGATAAGTAGAGTATGATTAAAATTAATAATTTTTACTTTCAAGTGCTTCCTTCTGTACTTCTCGTTTTTGTCCATTTTTTTTCTGTTTGTTTGGAGGGCTTTCCATGTTCATTTCAATGTGTTTATGTTTGTTTGTTTTTTCATCGACTTCTAACTACTTTACTTGTACTTGACACTTTCATTTAAATACGGATAACGGTTTTCACGTTCACATGTTTCACATTCTGTGGTGTTTTGCATTTATTTATTTATTTATTTATTTATTTATTTTTTCATTGAAGAAATTTAATAAAAATGTAAAACTATCTATACTTTTGTCATCTGTACTTTCGCCTTTTCTCATCTCTGTCTCCTTTCTCTAAGTTTCTTTGTGTTCATCATTCTTTCTTGAATGCTTGGTATTGGATTAATCGAGGAGGGCTTTTGCTGTGAAAGTTGAGTAGTTGGGGTTTGTGAGTAGTATTTAACATGTTTGCCACGTGAAACTAATTCTTCGGGGCTAACAGACACTCATACATTGAAACATACAATTCAAACTGCATATCTGCTCAGGTACCTATTAATGGGTACACTACAATACTAGATTCCCAGGACCGCTGATCTAGTACCACTACGTACTACCCTACTAAAAGACAAGTACTATACAATGTTACTATTTCCTGTTTTTAACTGTTCCGCTGTCTTGCGTACCTAATATCAGCAAAACGCAAATTTCTGATTAGCAAGGAGGTAGGATAAAATAAAATAACAATTAGGAGGGGTAGTGAGTAGGGGTTGAACCAACTATTTCTTCGACCACTTTAATGGTTGGTTTGAGTAAAAAGAAAAATCACAACTCGTATAATTTTTTCAGGTGTGAAAGACACATATATTTCTAAAATAGGTATAGGACAATATATAACTTATACTATAATATTAATATAATAAATACAGTCGCTATTAATAATACATAAAAATTGATGTACATAAAGGCAGTCCACGTACGCCGTAGCGTGTGGTGTCTCGCTGACTTCTTTCATATTTTTTCGACAGGCTCTCAGGGTTTGTTTGCCGATCGAACTATTTTGTTTCGCTTTCCCGCCGGAAGTACCGTCGAAACAGAAAAGAAAATCCAAAGCAGAAGAAAGCTGACGACCCAGAAAATGCCCAGAAATAGGAAAGTGTCCTCGTACTTGAACTCGCCCTTTGACCTGCGGAATGTTTGCGAATTCGTACGGAGCCAGTCGCCTTTTCCCGGCAGCATGTTCAGGTACTCCAATTCGGCTGTTCCGTTTGGAGTTGGACATGCCACCTGGACGATGATTTCTGGTCTTTGCCTCTGCAAAAAGTATTACGTAAATTTGTACATGTCACGGATATCGGGTAAGTGTACACTGCGTGGGCAAAAGCACCAGAATATGGACGACGTAACAGTACTGAGTCACAAGACTGAGTCACAAGAATGCAATAGAAAGAACTGGCCAGCAAGTTAGTTCGAGAGGAGATGACGTAAACACCAGAAACGGTAATTACTCACTAATTCACTAACCCGCGTAACATTTTATTAAAAATATTTGGACTCGTCACTCACCTGCTTATTCCTACAAACGTGGTTGTGTTCCTTAAAAGCATCAGGTCTCAATTCCCTTTGCAGAACGGTACTCGTCAACCTGTACGTGGGTGACACCAATTTTATGTGATTTCCAACGGCACCCGTGTCGTCCGCGTGAATAGGAAAACCTGCATCGGAAAACAAGAGTACGTTACAGATGGGTTCTGTCGATCGGGATGGAAAGACTAAAAAAATTTAACTCACCCGAAAAAGTAAACGCCGTCGTGAACAGTAGAAATATGAAAAACAGAGCTATCAGAGTGTTTCTAAACAGCCAGGAGATTCCGGTGGAAAGAAGTTGAAGTGCGTGAAGGTAAAGTAAACTCAGGCCTATGTATAAGTAAAACGTTTTTGTGCTCTCGGCGTTTGAGCCCTGATAATGAAGACCAGACATGATGAAAGAAGGTACCAGGTAGGAGAGCCACATGAGAAGAGAACCAGGTAGACCGCAGATGACCTAAAAGCAGAAAGGTCGCACGTGTACCCGCGTGTCGTCTACAAAATTAGTCCCCAAGTTTGATAAGAAGTTCTTATCGGTGCTCACCTTCATTACAACAAAAACGGTTCGACCGTACAGATTTTCCTTAATTTCGTTCAAAACAAATCGTCTCTCTCTCCGGACGGTGTTGAGTGATGTGAGTAGAATGAGAGGCCACAGAGTAACACAAAAAACGGTGTAATGAAACCCTAAACGATCACCTGCAAAACATCGCAGTTGTAGTTGTGAGAATGTTAGGAGAAGCATGTGAGGTGACTCTCCGTGGTCGTTAGAAAGGCTCACCAAGTAAAAGTTGGGTGTCCGATCCAGGTATGTCCCAAAAGACGGCACCCACTAAGAAGGACAAAATGGCAGCGAGTAGAATTTGAAATAAATAACGTACGAACGATGATGGTTGACTCCATAAGAAACTTCTCCTGCAAGTAAGACAAGTAAGTCGTTCGTGCTGTTCCGTGGTGTTTATGTATAGAGAGAGGGTGTGCGAGTGGAGGGAATACTTACAAGAAAAGAGTAAAGGCTTGAGAAAAAGGATTCGAGTGAACGAGCTCGGGTGGGAAGTGTGCAGGTGGCCCAGGGTCTGACAGAGGCTGTTGACGCCTCTTGTGGAGATCACCCAACTGAGCCATTCTCTGCGATGACTCGAGCATGGCTTCTGCCGACAGGTCATCAAGAGTCACCAAATCCACTGAAACAGAGACAGAATATGAAACCGACATGTGACACCTCACTCACCGTGAACTTGTCGTCGTACTCACAGTAATAATCGGAGGGATTCTTAAACGGTGGACAAGGATACTCGACACTTGTGAAGTAGGGCAGAAGCATAGAAGTAGCTCCCGAGTACATGACGTGACCATTGGATACGATTAACACCTTAGAGATCATCGTAAGGATTTCATAGGTAGGCGGTTGTAAAGTCAAAATGACGATTCTTCCGGTCAGTTCTGCAAAAAATAAAAAAGCACAAGACTGCAGAGGTCACCTGAAAGGTAGAGAGGACGCTAGGTAGGCTACTGCTGCGAGGTACGCACCTGGCATTCCTGTGTTTAATGCCCACTGTCGTAGGTACTCTATTAAGAAAAAAGTGTCGAATATGTCCATTCCTTTTGTGGGTTGGTCTAAAAACAAAATGTCGACATCCAGCAGGAGGTAAGTGGCCACACTCAACCTGCGCAATTCTGATTTTGTCAGACCCGATAATTTCGTGTCGGACACGTGGTCCAAGCCTAAATCCTCCATTAAACTGGAAATCTGTAAGGAAACAAGGAAGAATGTGAGATGAAGATCTTGAGATCTATTAATTCATAGATAAATAGACACCCCCCACACACATACACACACCTTATCATCTAAGGGTAACTTTGCAAACCGATGTTTCACTCTCCTCAGCCTATGCTGGAAGTACAAAGTCTGTTTGACTGTCAAATCCGAGTCCCAGTCGCCGTCGCTCTTAACAACAGCAGAACGCTTCTTGAGTTCTTTCCTGTCGACGAGGTTACCGTTGAGAATGAATTCTCCGGTGATTTTTCCGTGTTTTGAGCTGGTCTGCCCGGACAGAGCCGAGAGAAGCAAAGTTCCCTCCGACGTCTGCGTGCTCATCACGGACAAAAGCTCTCCACCTCTGGCCTCGAGCGAGACACTCTGCAGAAGGTACCGTCCTCTTTCCTTACGGGTTTCCACGTCCAGGTTCTTCACTTGGAAGTGAGGGTACTGAAACGGTCCACCGTCCACCAGGACACCAGCCGAATGTCCGTTGATGGTTCCTCCACCCGTTCCGTAGTAGGACATTGCCGGATTGACTTGACCCATCGCTGAATGTGGTCTTCCTACGAATTCTGGCACACCGGAATTGGACATTATTTTCCTATGGTTTAAAGAGATGTGGGAACCTGTTTTCGAGGCTCTTCGTTGGTCTGTCAGCGGCCTGGAAAATGAAAAGGACGTACTTCGTAACGAGACCATATCTCCCTCGAACGCCCTCGTTCGCCTTGGACGGTGACGGACTCACCTGTGAAAGGATGACTCCATCATGGCTGCACTTCTCAAATCGTGGAAACTTTTTCGGTGTTCGGCAGGCCTAAGTTCGGACGGTCTGTAGCCCCTCTCCATACCTGAGACGGATCTTCGGGATCGTGGGGGATGATCGTGACAGTAGGCACTCACTGAGAGGAGATTGGCCTCGCTATTTGACATCCTACCGTTGCGACTCTGCGGAGGCTGCTGGTTTTACCAAAAACACATATTATTGCACTTCATTTCCCAGAAGACAGAGTATCTCTTGGAAAGTGTCATACCCTCGAATAACTTGAGTGCATTTGAAGATTCCTGAAATCGATTTCGCTTCTTGTTCTTATGGGACGATTGCCTTTTATCGGACCAGGAGACCCGTCGTCACTTGAGTTGTACCCACTTGAGCCGTCCCGGAGTCCTCGGGATGGTGGAAACACGCGAGGGAGTCCGAATTTTAAATAAGTGTACATATTAGAGCTTAGAGCTGACCTGTAAGAAGGAACGACATATAGGTTTTATCCGGTTGTATGGAGTTGTTGTAATTTACAAGAGATCGAACAACTCACTTTGGTCCATAGCGAGGGTGGCTGAGGATACTCTGAACCGTCGATTCTCTCAGTTGAAAGTTTCCATAGGGAAGAGGACTCTTTTCGCTCGATCCCAGAGCCGAGTCGGTGAAATCCGAATTCAAATTTTGCCTGAAACAACAAGTGCCACGCACTGTTAATGTAGCGGAAAAATATATATAGGAAGTAAAGCGCACCAGGTGGCAGTTGTTCAGGGAAGGAGGGGAGCAAGTCCCCCACGAAGGTCTCCTTCGGTCAAACTCACCTGTAAATGGACCACGCGTGCAAGTCCTCCGACGTCGAGCCGCGGTCTCCTCTGGCGGGTTGCAGTTCTTGGTGTGGAGGGATGCTGGGAGACTGTGAGCCGCCCGGTGGCATCGAGTACTTTCTCTCAATCGTCGACATCTCCCATTCATTCGAGACGAGATTGTGCTTTGATGTGGACATCTCTACGAGAAGAAAATAAAACAAAAAAAAAAACATCAGGTATCAGTCGGCTAATGACGAAAAAGTTGCGGTTCATGGTACTCGTTTATTAGAGGAATTGGCAATCGGCGAGTACCTCCGACCGGATACCCGGTACTGCCGTTAATCGGCATTAAACCCGCACCAGCCTGATGAGAAAATAAAAAGTTCCGTTTTCTTTCATCTAAATTGTACTGAAATTATTCCACACTAAATTCTTTTCTTTTTTTTTGAAGTACGAAACTATTATTATGTGATTGTGCATCGAGAACGCAGCTATTTCTGGTAACTTGAAGTTACTGACTGGTTGTACGACCGCAGACGACGACCGGTTCGACGTGAAGATATTTAAATGTTCATCTCGCGTTCGACAATAAATAACGTTTTGACATCGATAAAAAATTATTTTGTCAATTTGTTTTTAAAGTTCGGTCGTAAAATAAAAAAACGCAAGCACGTCCGCAATAAAGAGAGGAACACGTGTCAAAACCATACGCACGCGTACGCGACATTCCAGTCGACTTCAAAGACCGGCGGCTGAAATTGTCGACTTTTACTCTTGACGACTGTAAATTGGTCTTTATTTACCGTTCAGGTACCGTTAAACCAAAGCAAATTCTGTCCCCGTGTGCCTGTGCGTTTGGTACAGACGAGCCTGACTTCGGTGGTGACCCCGCGTCGCACCTGAAGGAAACCTCCTCTTTCCCGTCAGGAGTCGTCGTCCGTTCTCCTGACCTTTTTCCCCTCTCGCAGATCTGCCGTCTAAGATTGCCGTGCGAGATCGATCACTGATCGAATCATCGTCCAGAGTTAAATCGGGTTTTCTTGCATTCTACCGCCCCGTTCTCCTTTTTTTTCATACTCCGCCATACTCCCCGGAAACTCGTATCTTTCTTCTTCGACGCTAATCTCTCGAAACTTGATTTCAAGACTCGAACAGACACGGACTAATTGCTTTCTATATTTGGTAACCGTCTCTTTTACCTTTAAAGGTTCTAAACCGGAGACGGTGATACGATGATTTAGTGGAGTTCAAGAGGTTACTTAACACGCGGGAAACAAGCACTTGTGTGACCTGAACTTCTTCAGTCAGGTGGATTAACGTGACCTGGATCCCATGTAAATACTCTGAAGAACCAAGTGAGGCTGTCGCGTTCATCCGTACCTCTTTATATTGCAAACTATACGTAGCAGCATGTAGTTACACATAGGTAAGCGCAGTTGTACATTCAACAGTTCCAGTGAATTGTCGTGAAGTGAACTGTTACATAGGTACATAGTGTGTTATCCGTACATCTAATTGTGCGTAAAATGCCGACTCGAAGCGATCGTAAATGATGCAACGATAATGGCGATGAAAATGGTAATCCATACACAATGGATTTACCCCAACAATAAAAATTGTGAGACAAATTTTTCAACGTGCCAGAACATTCAGTTCCCGCCCAGACAAGCAAATGTCTTCATCGACGCCTTTCCCCTCATTGTCTTGTACACTTTCGTAACATTACCGTTTTTTACTACGAACGCTGATTAAATTATATTTACAGGGATAATGCACGGCTGCATACACCCTAGGAGTTAACACAAACGGCTACTCGCACCTGACTACCTACACACCCTGCCATTCTCTTGCTTAATTTCATCAGCAACTTGTTTGTCTTTGCACTCGTGGGTTCATTGAAAGACCAGGGTTTCGTTGCCCACTAATTAGTTATTATGATATTTCAATGAACTAAATTCAAACGTACTTTAGAATAGATTTTAAATGTTACTTTTTATATTCGTAGGAATGTGTGTGTGTGTGGCCGAGTAGAAAGAGTCCAACGCACTCTGCCCTAAACTACTTCAACATACCACACAATAAATCTTATGAGAGCACGTTTCTTATCATTCTTATCTCCTCAGAGTAACTTATTTAATTTAGAGCAGCTTAGGACTGACCCGAAGAACTTTGCGTGTATCCTTTGTTTGAACAAAGAGAATGTACACCGTTCGATCGGGAGTTATTGCTTTCAACCGACTACACCCTTGGACCAATACACCTGAGAGTAAATAAATTGACCGCACCGAGTTAATAATTAGTTGTGTTTCGTATATTGATACTCGCAGCAGCGTAACGGTTGAGTAATATTTTCTTGTCCACTTCATGGTCAACGTACTTCGGATGTACGTGAGGTGCATGTTTTTCATTATATGCATTTTCTCCGTGTGATTTATTCAATCCGTGCAAAAATACGAAGTCATGAACGCGATACACGAGACTCTAGGCGGTGCTCTCCCGGAATTCTGTTGTGTTTAGCGATGCGACAAATTATGAGGTAAAAATAGTTTCGTGTTATGAAAAGAAAAAAATTATTCTTATGATGTTTGGGTCATAAACTTCGGTGGCAGGCCGAGTGTGACCGAGCCGGCCGTAATTCTTAAGCGGTTATTGAATTAACCAGGTGTGATTAAATGCAATTGTCTAGACGGATTATGTCAATGACTCGGAATTAATCTGTGGAAAATATTGGTGCCAGACATTGGTAAACAGGAGGTAGGAGGTGCGTGTTTCCTTGTTGACGTGTGTTGCAATTGCAAATTGGAGTGACAATATCAGAGTCAGTAGCTGGTCAGCAACACTTGGGGGTCCCCCTTGTTCACTTCGAAAGTGAATTACATATATATACGCTCACAATACATAAAATGATTATTATCTGAATATAAGAATGTGTGTGCTGTACAATGTGGGTCTGCCGACTAATATTTACTCACTGATTGAGGAATCGAAGGAAATAAAAAATGGCAGCATTAGACAGTCATACATTTACTGTAACGTAATTTTTTTTTAATTTCTTAGAATGTTTCGTTGTCATTCGTCATGTTCAATAATTAGGTTCTTAAGCGTGACTTAAGACAGTCAACATTCTTCAGTAAGCACTCAGGTCTCACAAAACTTCTCCGAGGAAATGAAACTCATTTTGCTACCAGAAGTACCGAAGAAGGGCGAACCACAACTTAGAATTAACTTCCACAGGGCTGGTCAAAGGTGTGACTGAATTTGGGTGGCTAACCAGGGCAAAAACGCCCACAGGTACGGTGACACCTGGGTAGGGTCAGGGTCCATTTCAGGGGGCTGGCTCTCTCTCTCTCTCGCTTCGCCCCGGCAAGGAGGTCTCCACGGCAAACAACAAATTTAATGAAGAACTCGAAGTTTTATACCAACTTTTTTCATAACAGTGGAAAAAGATTTTCTGGTTGAGACTACTCTAATTGTCCCTCTCTCTCTCTCTCTCTCTGTCCCCCAAGAAAAAACATTCCAAAACTAAGTTCCTGGGATTATTCAGCGTGTCTGAACCGTTCGTGACTACCAGAATTCCTATTGAACGTACTGTCCTACGAACGTCACGATCTTCAACTTCTCATTTGATCGTTTCTTTGACCTGTTATATTCAATAATTCACATCAAATAGTTCAAGACGCCTAGGAGTAAACGTTGGGAGAGTAAAATACCGAGTAGAAGGCAGAATCTCACGTGAGAGACGAGATGAGTCAATTCAAGGGCTCCTATTGAGTTGTTTCGTTGAAAACGTCAGAAGATGGCTGGTCTTAGAGAAAGCCGGTATGCAAAAAAACAAAACAACAGAGTAACTCGCTTTATGAAGTGGATCGTAACGTAATTAACCAACGTGACAGTAATAATTATAAAAATAAATAGATGGGAATAATGATGGGTGAGGAATGGTTTTCAAACGCTCTCTGACAAAAGTGAAAGACCAGAAGAAATGACTTCTGCGAAGTTCGGTCGTGACTTCGAGGCAGACTTCGCACAAACACGAAATTTCCTTTCGAATTGAGTTGTCTGAAAAATCGTGGCACCAGTTAATTTTACACAGGCAGGAATGCTCAACTCGAACATCAAAATGAACGTCACCGACCGGCACGTTTCGATCAGCAAGGCATGGATCTGGTTCACGCCACAACTCAAAAAAAAAATACTATTTGTCCACATGTAAATTTAAAACTCTAAGTAATAGTTGTAATAAAACGCGAAATGTCAATGGCTCCGGGTCACTCCGCGAAAAATAATTTCCTTTTCCTGGAACCCGAAACCTAATTGCTTCGAAAAAGTCTTTCACTTCGTAATTGTTTTTCTCTGAGAAATGGTTCTCTCGGATTTGTGATTAAAAGTTACGATAGCACACCTGAACAATTGGACTGGGTTTCTTCGGTAAAATAACTCGGAACAACTGGAAGTGGGTGACGAAATTACTTTCAAAGAACTGTCCCATTTCTGGAGAGTTAAGAAAGGCTGCAACAGCTGCAGCACCTGTCGACATAAGGCGATTGTAAAGTGTACACGAACTTGATAGATTTCGGTACGAAGTCGATCGACGAAATCACGGGTTAGGGAACTTCGTGGAACAAACGCGGAATTCAAGTTTGTTGATCCTGAAATTAATTGTAGAAGCGAAATAACAATTTATGTATGACCACCAAGGATCTGCGTTATTATTTCTGAGAGTTTAATAAGGTCCGGACATTGCGGAAAAGAAAACCTGCATTTGAAATAAAAGAGCTATTTTAATAGGAAGAGACTCGTGTAGTGAATACGAAATCTGGTCCTAATGATAATGGCATAACAGAGCGTAGGTTACCTATTTATCTAGTGAGGTAACCTGGCTGGGTTTCCGGTGATGGCCCGCAATTCCTGGGTTTCATGTCGCAATTAACTTCCCATCGCCCGTTCGTTTAATTTCAATTGTGGATTATTAACAAGTCATACGAAGACTGCCATGTGTGCTCATGAGATCGAAGGACCGTTATGTACTCGGTACCTTGTGAGCTACCCGCCCGGGAATCTCACATTTTGATCGGTAAGGTACGCTCTTTCGGGTAGGAGAAAAACAACTCGAATAAAAATCCGTTAGTCGAATGATCTTCGCCGTACGGGACTTACAAGTTCCACGTGTTTAGAGCGAAGCCGAGGAGATCAGGTCGTACCTGAAGATGTCACGAATCCGAATCGATCTCGACGATTTTTGGTCATTGTCAGAAATCTAAGACGGCGTCGTTTCGGGGCTCAGGTGGCATTCGGTCCTCTCCGGAGGTGAACCTGAAATATTGTACTTTTTCGGCTTTGTCTCTCTTTTGCATTCTTGGCCATCTGCCCCAACCTGTCACCTTTTGCCACACAGAAACCTAAAAATTTGTGACCTTTCTCTGATCTTGCACCTACAACTGGCCGTTACACTTCTTTTTTGGCTTCACCTGAGTAACACAGTACACCTGTGGTGGGTACTTTTTCAGGTTTCGGGTTTCATTTAAACGTTTGATACCTGGCATGCTCTCAAATCGAGGGAATTTACTTCCACGACCCGTTGTCTTTGCTATCCCCAGGTAAGCAAAGTGAATTTCCTACCTTCGACGTTGTCAACGTCCCTCACCTGTTAGGCTTGTTTTTTCCGTCGTAATCAGGCGCAGGTCGCTTAACCTAATTTTCTCCACAGGAAAACCGTTGTTTTGTGCGAAAACAATCGAGAGCAAACTACGTGCTCTTTTTATTCTCTTTCGCGAAATAATAAAAAAAAATAATAATAAATGATACAGTTCCATGCGTTTCGACCGGGTAAAAAGTCAACGTTGCAATTTGGAGACCTCTGCGAGGGCATCGCAGAAAAGAAAATTAATCACGGAGGTATGGAGCGTAATAGTTGGGTGCCACAAAAACTATAATTATAAGTGGTGTGGAGTCAAGTCTCGAACCCGTTCATTATTACTTTTTTTTCTTCAATTTTCTTTGCTGAAATCAATGAATTTCGCTAGAGTCACGACACATTTGCAGAGACCGCCATTTTGGATATGGTTTTCTTGCGGGGGGTGAAGGTACTCGTTCAACTATTTGCGAAACTGTGAACAGACTCCTCTTGTCTCTCTGACTTATTGGAATTTTGAAATTTTGTAAAGGGAAGTTGTACTGTCAACCCCTCTCTTTTTTCTCATTGTCTGAAACTTGTGACCTTTGACCGAAACGTTTGCATCACATTGTTTTCTCTGAAGAGGACAAAGAGAAGAGACATTTCTTTCTCTCAACAGTTTCACTTTTGTTCGCGGAGGAGATTTTTTTTTTTATGGAAAAGTGGAGGTTTGGATTAAAACAATTCAACTTGTTTTTATTATTCGCCCTGACTTCCTTAGCTTTTTCGCCTACTGTCCTCCCATGATGGACTCCGGTGAACCATTCTTCCCCTTGTGACTTAACGTGTTTCTCGCCGACGTAATTCCCATATTACGAACGGAGCTCTGCTAAGGATGTCGCGCCGTCATTGTTTTGCACTTCCTGAGTAATGAGTAAGAGCTATTGTCATGGTCACGTTGTCCCTAATAAGTCGACTTACACAACCGCATGATTCTAATGGTCCTACTTACTGAAGGTGGTTGCACCGTGAAACGTTTAAGGTTGAAGCTTCGGGAATGACAGCATCCCACTGGACCACCTCGACTGCAATGGCCACTGAAGTCCTCTAACATCATCCTCTGCTCGTTATACCGCAATAATTATTTTAAATGACCAGCATTACGTTTAATGTTCATTATAATCGGTATTTTAAGTTGTTGGTCTCACTACACTCCTTATTGTGCTACCCTCGTGCCCAACACCCGAAGTACTCTACCGTCCCATACTACGTCCTACGTACTGTATGGTTTTCAATTATAAATGTCATTTAGGTTGAAACAACGTAACCAGAAGACATACTCTTCTTGATAACATTATTTAAAAGCGCTAAGTAAACTTCTCGTAACTACTTCAGTTGTAGTGAAAGTCAACGGTCACAGAATGCCTTCATTAATTGTATCGTCCACAGTGTCAAATTGCAGGGTATAATTTCGAAAGAAAAAGCATTAACATCCGCTCGAGTGGAAATCGGTCACTTTTAATTAACGTGGTTGAAAAGGTGTTCATCACCTGGTCACGACAACAAGGACATTACGGAAGCCTGCAAACTGCACCTGATGCACAAAGGACCTCGTCGATAATATTTGAGAGTTGTAGCTTATCTTTTGTAATTGGAAACGAAAGACCAATAAATTTAACCATAAATAATAGAGCTTGCCATTACCCGCTGTGTTACTCCGTTCTATTTAAATTAATTTCTATTGCTTACCAGCGGAACAAGTCTGTCTATTTCGGTTGACTAGGTGTCGACCAACCGAATGAAATGAAATTGGAAAGTTTTCGGAGACAACTCTACACGGCTATCCTTCTTCTGGTTCACCAAAATATAGACAAAAGCCTGTGAGTTGAGTCTTCTTTTCTAATTCGACAAACGGGACCAATTTGTTAATAATCTACATTGCATATATTAATATTTCGAAAGGTGACACCCTTTCCAAATTTAATTAATGCATAATTAACTATTGGATCGAACTAATCAGTGACGTCACGTAAAACTAGCACTGTTTACAACTATTCGGTTTCACGAACTCGTTTCCCGGTGTCTCCTTTTAGGAGTTCATTTCAGTGTTGTGTTACGTTGTAGTGTGTTAAATAACATTTATTGTTTACATCACGGTATTGAATATTAGACTCTGTTAATGGTACCTGGCTATCCTCTGACCCTCGACATTTTCAGGTTTTAGGAAACACCAACAAATTCCCAAAAGAATACACAGCACGTCAAATGTAGCGTCAACGTCAATGATCCGTCGTCACCTTTTTTAATTTTATTGATTTATTATTATAGCACATAATTGACACAATTCAACAGATGCAACTTGCAGTCTGACCGGTGTCACCTTGTCGACACTGTCAATACCAAATAGTTACAGCCAACAGGAGTTAATTGTGCAGACTTAAGGGTTTTCCCTACCTGACGACTAATTACAACACCGGCATTATTTTAAGTTTAATTAATCAGGTCAACAATCCGTTTATTACCGAATCTCAAGTTCTTTTTTTTATTTGTTTCGTTCACCTTGAATCCGCTTCTTCGTTTCCCCGGAGAAAATCCGCCCTTAAATCCTCCGCCATTTAAAAAAAGCGTTCGACCGCTCAAATTAAACATTGTTGCGATTGTTAAGTGATTTCGCGTTTAATAGAAAGAGAAAAGAAGATGAATAGGTGAAATGATTAGGTAATAAGTTATCTAAATCTCATTAACCAGCGTTAACAGAACCGTGGAATTGTTTGGGATTAACCTGATTCGGATTTGGCCGTTTCACTTTCATCATCCCTTCCGCTCCCGGCCTTCCTTCGTCACTCACTCACTCACTCACTCCCGGGTACTCCTGCCCGTACCTGAAGATTTTGAGTAAACGACGAGTCGGGTAATTGGCAAATAAAGGGAAGAGACAGGTACTTTCTAAACGTCAACCCATCCGAAGTATCAAGTTTCACTAAAACTTGTGAGTCCGAGTCATGTTAACGAATTTATTAGACGGGTACTAATCACTCGGGGTGATTTGTCGGGTTAATTACACGTACACGGAAAGAAACACCTGTATCGACGTAGAGGTACCTGCCGCCTATTTCTCATACATTTCACTACATTGGATGTGATGAATTTTCGTAAAGAGGCAAGGTACTGCCGACACTATCTCTGTTTTCATTGGGTACGACTCCTTCCTAACGTTGTCCAAAATTTGATTTTAATTTGACATGTCTTTGTTGACCTCCGTAGGAAATGATTTTTGGGTATTTCCGTAATTTTTGCATCCTTTTCGATTCGGGACATTTAATTCACCCGTACCGAGGCAGGCACAGCCACACGCAGCCCCGCTGACAACACAGTACTAATCACAACACTCATTGTTACATTTCGTAAACGCTCATTGTTTTTATTTTAAATTATTGACACAATACAGAGAACGTCAGATTGTTTGTAGGTAAGTTTGTAGAAATAAATTATTTATGTACGAGCCAGCCACGTTTAGTTTGTTACTCAATTCGAAATCTCGGCTTTTGGCATAAATTTTACAGGGAACGGGACACGTGTACCAATATATTTACCATCGTCATTTCCTTCTGCTCTACTCTTCTTTTTTTTCCCCTCCCCCAGCCCCGTGGTCGCCGAATACCTAGAACCCTAGGCAAAATGCCCATTATAACATCTATTTTTCTATTGTTTTCTTTAATTGCGTTCGCGTCTCACATAAATTTCTCCAAATTTGCATAATTCACGGAAGGTGAGGGATTGTGCAAGTTGAACATCTTGAGTGACCACATTAAAACTAACTCGAGTACCAACTTGTGTTCTTCTCGTGACCGCTGTCTCTACCCTGGTCGGTAGCCAACACCCTGAGGATTTGTCTCCGTACGATGTTGCTAATTGGCTATCTTATAAACGTTGTTTATACCCAACTAAACTGAATTTTTTTATGCAGTTTGCAGTAAGACCATCCGCTCGGGTAGTTTCCTGTCAATAAAACACACGTGACTCGAATCTTTTTAACTCAACCTTGTTAAGGAGATGACTGGAGAGTGTCCGATTTCAATGCGTGTATGAGAAGGTTTTATAGGAGAAACGACCAGGTACCCACGTTCAGGTATGCGTGCCGAGTGATTAATCAATCAGTCGATTCCGGCAAATGTGCGGATATTTAGGAGAAGACACCACGTGTTTGTCTTCATCACTTCGGTTGAGTTCTTGACAAGACCACAACTTGTAATAAACAGCTTTTCGAATCGAAATATAGGGAAACCACAATCCATTAGAATGAACCGTGAAATCCTACATAATTGAAACTTTGGTTAATTCACTCTACCTGGAGTGGGTGGAGTACCTTCTTTGGGTGAAAGGTGTACATTTGACGAAAGCAACGTTTCAACCGGGGAATAATTTTTTGTTTCCTCCTTCATTTAATTCCCATTACGGTGGAAAGGACGTGATGGACAAACAGGCAAATGGACAAGTAGGCAGCACTCAGCACACCCCCATTGGTTTTCTAATCATCAAAATCTAATTTACCTAACTTCCTCTTGTCTTTCTCTCTCTCTCGTGAGTACCTGAAAATAAGGTTGAACATGTGTAACAAATGAGTGTCAGTTTTCTACCGTTCTCTTTCTTCCTTCCTAATTACATATGCACATGGAAATAGATACCTGACTCATCTTCTTTACACATTCTTTCCAAACGAAATTTGAATGTGAAAATCGAGGAGTTGATTTGTTTGCGGCTCCGAGGAAATTTTTTTTGTTAAATTTAAATTTTCACCCACTTTGTTGTGGCTCATCGCGGGCCAGAAAGTAGTTTTCTCATCTATTGTGTTGTAACGGCGATAAATGATAGTTGAAAGAATAGATTTTAATTGAATGTTACCGGCGTCGAGACCAGAAAACATTTCACAGTGAAAATTTTCTAAAAGCAGCAATGATGTTAATTATAACGGTCGAAATATGTTATTAAACATGTCTTCGGGGTGTTGTAGGAAATGATCGAACTCGTGGGAAATGCACTTCTTTGGAAGGTACCGATTTCAGGTTTCGATTAAAAGTTCGACACACTTTTTCAGTCGGAAGTAACTGCAGGAGAGCGACAGTTGACTGTTGGAGGTCACACGAGGCGACCGAGCCGACCAAGAGCTTTTAATTAAGGATTTACAGTTACGCCACTTTGCGACCTTGCAACCGCTTTCCAGCCCGTGAAACCTGTTCGGAAATAACCAATTATTTAATAATCAAGAAGGTTTAAGGTGGTGTAAATGGAAATACCGTGAGTTTTCAAGGTAGCAGGCTCTAATTGGATTCCTGGTAGAACTTCCAAAATGCGAATTAAAAGCTGTCTTGTCATCTCCAGATAGGAGCCGATCGTAAGAAGTCAATAGAAAAATAATGATTTTCCAGTTTTGGGATAGAGTCATCATTGCTACACCTGCTCTACCACTCCAGTAACTTTTTAATTTATGTAACACGAACGAACCATCACCGGGTATACACTGAAAATATATTTATTATACATAACTCTTATAATTGGTGCAACAATTACGGTTTTATGGGAACAAGTCCAAGTACGTAATATTGTAACACCCAACTGACTCTGAAAATAAAGTCATTGCAATCAAAATGGACGCGTAACGTACTCGCCAGTACCTGTCAGTGGGTAGTCTTTATATTTCTAAGAAGAAAACAAGTGTCGGTCACACACAATGGCACCGGAATTCGATTGTTTAATCCGATTTTCATTACGCCACAAGTGTGTTGGCAACGCAAGAATTTAACTCGCCATTTTATTGAATAACATAACACCAACAATAACAATAACAACAACAACAACAATCGTGCAACGCATGACGAAAAACTCTCGGTCACGTATGATGTGATTCATTTAATTTATTTCCAAGTTTGTTTCAAGAGTAAGACTTCTTTAGTTACCCAAGACCCTAATAGTTTCTTATTAACCTGGTAATTGGGGGACTCAGATTTCCAGTCGTACGTTTTCGTACAAAGGCCAACTTCGATGAAGAAATCGGCACCCCATTGAATGAAACCAAAAGACTTTTTTTTTCAACTGACAAGTCGGTGGTTCATTGAGCCCGTAAAAGACAAAGACACGGGATTAATTAATTTGTAATTAATTATGTAATTATTTATACGAATGTCCTCGAAACGAGGCATTGGAATACGACTTTGGTAGTTGGATAATGAACAACGAACTATTGTTAACGACCGGAGAGAGACCGGAGTCTCGTACTTCTCGTACTTCACCTACTGAACTTAATTAATATACATATTATTAGTTATTATTATTATTATTATTATTGATGAGAGGGTTTATTAATGAGTGTTGGTGTTTAGGTTGGTTTCTTCCATTCTACCTAAACTCATACATATTCATTGTTTTATGTTTGCAGGTCAACTTGTAGAATTCTTCCTTCGCGTTTTACTGTTTTCCTACTTCGACAATCGACTGTTTCAGTTCCACTTTGCTGTTTCTGTTGTGTAAACTCAACTCTCACTTCGTCAGAAGAAACGTAATTTTTATTTTCTTCAGTCGAGTAATTTTACATGCCGTCGTAACTTTATTACCGAGGGTTGTGAACAACGCAGACTGTTTTATCGTTTCGTAACAAGCGCAGGAGATTCAATTGACACACCGCTTGACCACCTGGTGTGTGCTGCAGTTTCAAATCAACCGAGTTTTGGCAATTTGTATGTAGGAAAAAACGTGTATATGGACTAACGGAGAACCAAGACGAAAAAGGAATACTCTCCCCCGATGTTCAACACCACTTCTGCAATGTGTGGCTTAAAATCAAAGTCATGACAGACAAACCAACTCAGATTTATGAATCGAATGACACTCCAAATGATTAAATGATTGGAAATGGAAGTGAAGGTGCCTGGTGAACAAGCAGGAAACTCGGAGGCCACGACACAAAAGGTTTCGATTAATACCATGTCACACATCGGGTTACCACACACTCCACTCGTCGTTATGAAAAAAAAAATAATGCTGAGGAATTTAATAGCACGGAAGTTATGGGAACTAATTAAATGGAAACAGGTATCGGTGGTAACCACTCCCTTGATGATTTGTTCGAGTACTCGTCCTACCTGACGAAAATCATTACGAGTATAACCCCACACGGTCAAACGTCCAAGCCAGGAAATGACATAAAAGAATTTGTCATAGCGGTGGGACAGAGGACATACCTGAAATGCAGGTGCGATCAGTAAATTGTTGACCCATCGTATCTTACCTCTCCTCATTAGACGGAATCAATTAAAAATCCACGGGACACTTCCATTCAAACATGGCTTCGACACTTCTCTCGCGAAAAATCCGTCGCGGTTCAACTTCGTTTCCCGAAAGCAAATTTAAAAAAAAAATAGACACGGGTACGAGTACTTTGACACCGAATTTTTTTATTCTTCGACGAGCGAAACTTTTCCCTCTGTTTTTCAAAATCAGCTTCTCGTCGTTTCGCGACTCTGTCGCAAATTTAAAAACAAAAATTCACCTGTCCACCCGTGTGTGTGTGTGTCACCGTACAAACAATTCGTTTTCAGTACCGAAATGACAACGCCGTGGTGAAAAAGTTCAGGTACATCGCAAACCGCGAAGAGTCGTCGTGTACGAACTACGCGTACAATGGCACGTTGAGAACCTGAACCTGATGCGATCGCTGCCAACTGTTGAAAATGAAACGTGAAAGTGGTACACGTACAGTGTGGCGGTTGAAAAAATCCGATCGATCGCAGAGGAGATCAGGTTCGTGTTTGACCGAGTGATCTGCGATCCGACTCAGTCCCGAAGGGAAGGAAAAGAAGGCTCGGCTGGGGGTAGACCCCTTTGGGTGTATTCGGCAGAAATTACAATAGAAATCATTCAGGTATTAAACGTTCGGGGGAGGTTTCATCCTGAAGTATTTAATATTTTCCCCTTCAGGAATTCCGTTAGGATGGGCAATTTGACCGAATTCCACTCCCATATTGTTCCTTTCACTCCTTTTTTCTCTCCTTCAATCCTTTTTCATACCTTATCCTTTCATTCTTTCCTGCCTGACTGTACAACTTCAATAAATAAGGATTAGGGTGCCATGAATGCATTCCAGGTTCTTTCCCATCGGGTTGGCTACCTGTCTTTACCTGTCTACTCAAATGCCCATGCCTGAAATACCTTTTCTATTTTCTGACCCTCTTTCATAACGTTTTCTTAATTCCTTTAGTTGGATTCCTTTCCTATGAGTTTCGTTCGTGGAAATCTCTGTAATGTTTTGTCTTCGATGGAATGCCATCCAAAAGTGATTGCGGACTCCACTTTTTTCTCAAGGATGTTGAAGAAGTCCTCTGATGTCTGTACCACTCTCTGTGGGGTTTATGAAACCGATCCAAATGACGAGTTGGTGATGAAAATTAGAAGGAAGAAGAGAAGCAAAGTTTCTGATGAAGGTGACTGAGGGCCAAACACCAGCGAGTACCGACGGCACCAATGAGGATCCTGATGAATCAGAAGAAGTAAAAAAAACGCATGTTGGTACCTCTGATTTGCGGTCACGAAGCACTCAACATGTTCGGTTTTTCTGAGGCATTCAGTCGATGTTGATTTGAATTTTCCTTTCCCCGGAAATCGGAAATCTGACCAAAGAAAATCGATCTGATTATTGACGAGGAATCGAATCTCACCGATCGCCAAGTAATCGAAGTGGATCGTTCAATCGATTCCCACCTTCCTTCTTAGACAAATACGAGTGGATGTGAGGGCCTTCCGCTACACCGGAACCAACACACCTGTTCTGGTGTCAAAAGACACCACCTCACGTCGAATTCCCGTCTTTCGCAGGTTCTATTTAGGTTGTACCTGTAGGTACCATCAGGGAGAGAGGGGAGAATCCGTTCCAAGTGACTGCTCAGGCTCTCCGGTTTAGAGTTCGCGGTAAACGGAGCCTGATACCTGCACTCCAGAGCGGTGATTGTTTCCTCTCTTCAGTTTGGCAAGGTATCACGCGGTGTAGGTGCACCATCGAACCTCGTCGCACTCTCGCCCGCCATGTTATTTCGACTTTTATTAACCGAATCATGACGTGAAAGGATTTTTACAATTTGTTTGTGACTTTTTTATTTTAAAACAATATTTAATCGTCTCTTTTGTATTTTGTTGTGGTTGAATCGTTACACGTGGCAAAATGCTCAGCAACGAGTACGTGTTGGAGTTGTCAAACGTCTTTCACACGGGAGAGGTAATTTGAAAGTTTCTATTTGCTCTATTTAACAGATGGTTTGCTAGGACTAGAGAAGGGGAAAGTATGAGTATTGGCTTTACACGAGCGCAATCCCAGATGATAACCAAGTCAAAATAAAGCTTTATTGTTTTTTAAACAAATACATATTGTGATGTAATACATACCACACGGAATTTTATTAAATTTTATTTTATTAAATAAGCTGTATTACGACTTTCATAACTTCAGTTTCATATCTCCTCATTTAAATGCTACAAATTACAATAATTTATTGTCAAGCGCGTGTTTAGACTGTACCGACACGCAAATACAAAATATATACATATATAGTAATATAATATAGTTACATACAAATGTATAATACCAGTAAATATAAGTAAATTAAAGCAAAGTATATGACTTTACGTATGTGACTTACACAGTCCGTCGCTGTTCTCTTTGTCTCTCTGACCTCACTGTGAGAATTTTTTCATTGTTGTGACTTAATAAATCGTTTCTAAATTTATTAATTCTGTTTGTTATTTAACATCAGGTCACATAAAATAAGAATACCAGTTAATCAATTAAAGTTGCATTTAACTTAACCTCACAAGAACAGTGTTCTTTTAATTTACATAGAAGTCTTAGTTATGGGACAAATCAAGTTTAAATGGTTTCCTTAAGATTTTATCGAAACGTCTTTTTACATTATGAATTTCTAATTTGTTTATTAATAATAACACTTATTAAAAGAGAGGAATAAACATTACGTTGGAAATTGATATTCAACTGAAGTATTTTATTCGGGAATAAAGTAAAATCGATGAATACAAATGATTTCTGCGTTAATTTAATTTTGATTGAGGTTTTGCTATTTGCCTACGACACTTCTATGAATCAGAGAAAACTTAACTGATTTTTTAATTACAATTTAAAGGTGGAGCAGGGCACCTGTCTGCAAAAATTAATGGACAACGTCAAAACGGGACTGATACTCAAGGATGTCTCATTGGAAGTGCACAGCGGTGAAGTTCTCGCCGTTCTCGGATCTAAAGGTTGGTTGAACGTCTTAATTCGTCTCAATAAAGATGTCTGCTGCTGAATGCTACCGCACAAGTAACATGGTGTTTATCAACGAATACATATTTTATTACTCGTTCCTCCTGTTCCTCGATCAGGTTTTTGGTATTAAAAAAAAACATACAAGAGTATGATTTCATAGAACAGCAGTGTTCGGTAGGCCTGACATCTAACTGTACAGGGAATCCTAAAAGTGGTCTCATCGATGTCATGTTTTACAAATTCATTAGACGAATTCGAGTAGAAAATTTATCGATCGGTTCTAATTAATAAACTCTGACCCTGTTATTCATGTAGACACCTTTTCCCATCGTGGATTCGATTGTCATAGAAAACAATGACATGTCAACAATGTTAACGAAGTGTCGAATGAGGGCCAGACATGGGAAGACGCGTGTCTGACACTTCCATTCTGCTGCTCCTGCATTTTTCTGCTTACGTTCGATTGCACTTGTCCCCCTGACACAGTTTCTCATTTTTTAGGCGTGATTTGGGTATATGCTGCCTCTGACTTTCATTCAAACATTATCCGACATGAGTCAGCTCATGGACGATCATCCTATACCCTTATAAGTACTTAAATTCAGGATCCTAATGGAGGTGTACTAAGCAGCCTGCAATGAGTAGGCTTCTGTACGGTGTTTTAGTATGTTATTAACATTCCACACATATACAGTTCATCCATAATATAATAGAGTATACATAACTTACAAACGTACCTAATAATGTAACGGGGAATTCTTAGTTTTCTTCTGGTAAATGTTGACAAGAGGTTTCCCATGAGATGAAAAGAGAAAATGTGATCGAACTACATGTGGATACACTCGAGCAGGAACAGTATGAATGACATTCGGAATTTCTGTCATGTTTAAATGACTTCACGAAATTATTCGACGGGGGAATGTTAAAACTTATAATTTTTTTATTCATTTTAAGTGAAGTGAATTTCTCCAGTTGATTTCTCTCAAGGTTGACTCTCGCCGGAGAACGAACAAAGGCGGGAAACCATTAAAGTCTAATTTTTTTCTTATCTCTTATCAGGCAGTGGGAAACGCGCACTTTTGGAAGTCATTTCGAGGCGAACTCAGGGCCCCACGCGAGGCGAAATTCTCTTGAACGGAGTGCCCATGTCCGCCATACTTTTCCAGCACAATTGCGGCTACGTGACACACAAATGCGACCTCGTACCTTCCTTGACGGTCATGCAGACCCTACATTTTGCGAGCAACCTCACGATAGGCTCCAAGGTGGGTTTACCCTTTTTCCCGAACCAGAATAAGCGACCCTGGGTGATTATTTATACTCGGCTTTTTGTTCTTCAGGTGACGCAGTACATGAAAAAATCAAGGGTCAGACAGGTCCTTGCAGATCTTGCTCTGACCCAAGTGGCCAATCGCAGAGTTGAAAGGCTCACCAATTCGGAGTACAGAAGGCTCATCATCGGAGTTCAACTCATGAGAGATCCGGTTCTGTTGCTCCTGGACGAACCCACCTGGGACTTGGACCCCTTAAACACGTACCTTGTGGTGTCCATCTTGTCGAATCACGCTAAGAAGTACAATAAAGCGGTTATACTGACCATGGAGAAGCCCAGGTGAGTCAGACATCTCTACTTTTACCCAAGTTTGGTTGTTTGCATACATCTACACCTTTCGTCTATTTCAGGTCCGATGTGTTTCCTTTCCTGGATAGAGTTACTTACCTCTGTCTAGGCGACGTCGTTTACACAGGGGCCACTCAGTTTATGTTGGAATATTTTCGAGGCATTGGATTTCCCTGTCCGGAATTGGAAAATCCTCTCATGTATTACCGTAAGTACTCCGGTGGAACTCGATTGGTCTCGAGTGATGAATTCTACTTTCTACACATGTACGATCCGTTTCAGTTTGCTTGTCAACGGTGGACAGGAGATCTCGGGAAAGATTCATCGAATCGAATCATCAGATCGCAGCTCTCGTCGAGAAATTCAAAGTCGAGGGTGGTCCCTTCAGAAAAGCCGTTCCAACAAATCAAGCAGATTCTGTGGATCCCATCATGGCGGCCAGTCAGCATAAAGTTCCTCTTTCTGCTTTCGGGCGTCCCGGCGTCTTTCAAGTTGCATCGACTCTCTACATGTTGGTAGCCATTTTGGAATATATCTAAAACGTGTATTCGACCACACGAATCAAATGTCTTTTTCTTCTGGTTAGGAGGAATCTCGCAGCGACCTTCAACTTGTCCCTCGACGGCATGAAAGATCTTTTCTTAAGACTTTTCTTCCTTCCCATTGTCTTTGCTGTGCTTTACGGATTTTATTTCAACATGGGAGACTACCAGAGGACTTTTCTGTCGCGAAATGGATTTGTATTCAATATAATGGCTGCTTCGTATTTCTCGTCAATCGTATCGACCGTTTCGACCTGTAAGTTCTGCTGTTGCCAACCAGCCCGGACGCAATTCCGACCAATTCATTGACTTCATTTGTATTTTTCCTGTATTCCAGTCAGTCAACACAGAACGCGATACTACCAGGAGTCACAGGAGGGTCTCTACGGCGGAACTTTGTTCTACATCGTCAACACTATTTATTCTCTGCCATTTTCATTCATATCGACTTTGACTGCATCTAAAATTGTTCATCTGTAAGTTTGTTTCAAAGACAAAATGATAACAAACATCCGTGTTGTTATTTGAGAAAATAATGAAATATTTTCGATATCTCGAGGGTGTTGATTCGTAAGGATCAAAGTTGAGCGGCCGTACAATTAAAACTTCTTCAGGCATTAGCATGATGCTGCTGCAGCTTGTGTTGCATTGTGTACTATAATTTATATTTTTTGTCAGGTTGTCGGACAATACAAGCGAAATCGGCTGGCTGCATTTGTGCTGTGCAATTTGGTCGGCAGTTTTACTCGCCGAACATCAGACGATGGCTGTCATGATGGTCATCCTGACACGTCTCACAGCAGGTCTGACCAGTTGTACCATAACAATTTTAACTTTGCTTCTGGGAAGCGGAAATCTAAAGTAAGTCAGACTTACACCTACATACACACGCACACATTCTCTCTCTCTTTTTTTATTTAAGTTCTCTTTGGCTTCTTGTTTGGCAGGTCGTACAGCGGACTCGCCGAGTGGCTCGTCTACCTAAGCTACTGCATGCAGACTCGCTACCTCGGTTCCTTCTTGAGTTATGAATACATCTGGAACGGACATTCCGACCTTCCCTTCTCCGACAGTCACATTTGCACAAATAAAACCCACCACGGAGACGCGGATACCTGGCTGTGCCGGTTCAACAGCGGACAAGACTACCTGAAAGAAAGATACGCGAGGGATAACGAGAACAATATTCAACTGTTGACTGACCAAACTCTCAACCTTAGCACCTGTTTGGGTTTCAGCTTGGGTTTGATGGTACTCAATTGTCTTCTCTACCTGGTGCCACTCCCCGGCTTTGTCAAGGCAAAATTTAGACAATGACCTCTTCCAACAATGCACAACATAAAAAAAGGGTGAGACGTAGGTGACACAAAAGAATAATAGCACGACCTTACCGTTTTCATGGCTACTTGTCGTCGAGCTGGAGTCAACCTAAGGTGAGATGAGAACACGAAACCTTGGCAGTAGACCCAGGGCGGAAGGAAAAGACTGTGGTCGTGTTACAACTAAACTTAGCAAATGAACACGGACGATTGAGCAGTCGTAACTCAAGTGACATCACTCAACAAATTGTTGTATCCTGTTGTATATACACATACATATTAAAGAATTGTATCCAGCACACATAGCATACTTATTTCGATTATTTATTTATTTATTCGACTCATTAATACTGGCTTACTTTCAATTTCACTTTCATTACTGGTAATAAAAGGTTTCAAATTCACGTGCAAGTCTTCACATTTTAGTGTACATTAAATTTACAAACATTTTGTATTTTATCAGAAGTAATAGAAAGATGTTTTGACTTTACACCTGTACTATATATTTTGATTTACATCAACTCTTTTTTGTGCACAGCCGAACAGTGAATTATTGTATTTCTGCGTTTAGTGTCCTCCTAATTGTTTATCGATGGATTCTGTTTATTTGTTCCCTTTCGTTTGTGCAGAGGACTGTTAGCCTCCTTCGTAAAATAGTTTGCCTACCATTGGTGTTTATTTAAGTTTTCTATTCCACCTTGTGACACTCGAGTCACGTGCATCATCACCTGCCCAAAAATACCTGGCTCTACCTGGTCCTGTGGTGATTAGCCGGTGGTTAAAAGTCACCTTATCGTAAATGGAACTATTCTCGGTTTCTGATTAATTACCTTTTAATAGTTTGTCGAAATTGATACTAATGAAATGAGTGTGGTAAAGTGAAGGAATAGTTTTGGTTTTTGTTCGAATAACGAAATTTATATAGGAGTGATGTTAGGGGTTATTAGGGGTGTTCAGGTATAATTATTACAAGAAAGATAATGTAAAGTGTATAGTTATATTATAGTACAATTCGGTGTAGTTCAGCTGTGGGCTTATGTTGAGAACCAATTCTTCAAGAGTTCATCACGAAACAATACCGTTTAAAAGTATACATATGGCGTTGATTTAATTGTTGGTCATTAAACTTTATCACAATGAGATTCGTGAAGGACAAGCTTAACTTCACCAACCCTAACGGTCAACTTAAAGTCTGCATACATAATTTGGGAAACATACAGTGGGTACTTTTTTGCAAGAAAGTAGAGTTTGTTTGCTTATATGTGTACAGTGCAACTTCCGACATTGTCACTTCAAGTTGACGGAGAAAATGTCGGAACAAAGTTCAACTCTGATGTGTGCTATCAAGGCAAACCACTCAACGATTCTCCAAAAAGTCTTTCTAGAGGTTGATTTAATCGGGGGAAACTTGGAAGAGTGACAAGTGATGAAACCCAAGCATTTTATTGGAAACCACCCATTGGAACAGACACTCTGAGGAGTAATAGAATAGAATTAATAAAAATTATATTCAGACTACTCTGTATCGTGCAAGTATAGCAGTATATGGTTCATTACTCAACTCAGTGCAATAAGTTGGAGAAAAATGCACAAAAATTCCAAGTGTTTCCAAGCGTCAAACAATCAAGTCGGACAAGTTGAGTAGAATCAGTAGTTGTGCCGTGGGAAGTTGTACCACCTACTCTTCCTCTGCCATCATCTTCGTAACAGTCGGCCCATCATTCAAACAGGACCATAATTTTATTTATATCCTAATAAGTCGCGACCTGTTGCCTGATGACCCAAAGAACCGTTAGAGTCGTCGAAATCCCTCGAACGACACCCTGGGGTAGTCGGAGCATCTCCTCTTCCGGCGTACCTGTCCGGCAGTCACACGGCGGGACGACGGTTCGGGTCACAGGACGGGGCAGAAGGTTCCTCACCCGAAAAACTCTTTCCTGACAGGAGTAGGGTCTGGTGTCTGTACGCAGAGCGAGGAGTCGAACACGATTGGATGGTTCGATGGTTGGTGGGGCGGTCGAGGCCCTCGCAGGCCAATTTAATCAGTGTTAAACCGTTTTCCTCGAGATGAAGTCGTTGCTCGGTTGTCTCTTCGTTTTTCTAGCTGTTTGTGTCATTTCCGACGCCAGCCCGTACAACAGTAAGTACCAGTGGAGGTAGCAGTTGTTTCAGGTACCCGACGAAAGTGCTGAGACGTTTATAAGTCGCGTGTAACGTAAGCAATAAAAAAAATTACCGAGTAATAAAATCGTAATTAATAACGTTCCCTGTGTAATAACCTTAGAGCGTTTGGTCACTCGAGCATCGCGGACTTCTTTCACTGCAAAATAAGTTGCATAACAATTACGTTTTACGAAAACAATTCGAGAAAAAAGACATTTCGCTGAGTTTCACATGGCACTTGATTTTTAGATTAAACCGTTGAGAGAGAGAGAGAGACAACTTTAACACAGTAACAGACATTTTTGAAAACAAACGTGACGATTCCATGTTAAGTCTCCACTGCTCTGGGCTAAACGTGTAAACGCATTAACGAGAAAATAAATTAAATACCTCACATAAACAATATAAGAATAACTTATAATTTAATGTTTTAATATAAGATTTCTACATACTTAAGTATTAAACACAATGTACAATTTACAAAAATTAAAATTTGATAGATCAAAGGTAGTAAATAAAATACAGGTAGTACAAATAGAAGAGAACAACAAAAAAACACATGATTTTAAGTATTGCACAGAATTTTGGGAACTATTTGTATGACTTTTGTGATCGAACTCTATTTTTGGAAAATAGAAATTATTGAAATAGGCGAATGTTACCAATTGAAGTGCAGTGGTCCCTCGAAGGTTTAAAATTGCACTTCCAGGTTTGTGTCTCAGATTAATCCAAAAAATTCAACCTTCTCCACGCGAAAAATACGTTGATGTAATCTGTAACAATTTGTGACACTTTTAATAGTTATGTATAATATTATGTGTTTCAATGCTACGTACTAAGTAGTCTGTAGTACTTACGTACCACTTCTATTTACTACATAGGGTTTTGGTGGAAGAATTCTTCCGAAAACGGACACGATACAAAGTCAGTTTAGTCAGTGGGGTGTAGTGACCGTACGTGACGACAACACAATTTATACTTTTCGTTTGTGTATACGAAAATATCGTTTTTATATTATTTTGTTCAAGTTGTGCAGATAAAAGTTAAGGTTCGATATCACCGGCGGTCGAGTCAGTTCCCGGGTCAAAGCCCAAATTTGTTTATTTTTTCTTTTCGCCATTTCGGACGAAAAACCGATGGTCAAATCCGTTGAAATTTCAAATTCTAATTTATTTATTTATGTAAATTTTCGTCAAGGTTTTGAACCCCGGCTGGTTGCCGATATCGAACGCTTCCATACCGATGGATCGATAAATAAAATCCTGAAAAAGAAACGGACACGTTCGAATGCCAAAACATCACGGATTCCTTTTGTTAGGAAACGTGATTTATCACGAGTTCGCCATTGATGAAGAGTCTGTTTGTTTGTTTGTTTGTTGAAAACAAACAACAGGACCAGCCGAAATTCGGTTGTGTCATCTAGACGCACAGCTACATTGAAAAATACTCAACTTACGCACTGTTTAGGGTCTACCCTGGGCACAGCAATTTCTACACTTAGAACTAGCCAAAAGTAGACATATGGCAGTTAACTTAAGGGCTGTAGAAGAAGTACAATGTTGCTAAAGAGAATATTCGAAGAAGACAAAGAGACATGACTACTCTGCGAAGTCATTCGTGTACTTATTTATTTGTACATTGCTACATTTTATTAACTTCGCAAAGCTGTTTATTTTGTAACGAGCAGACGCGGAGGAGTTCTGTGTGTTTAAAAAACACCCGAGAAACGATTTGTATACTACCGTTTTAGTTGGTATTTTTATGTACGAATAAAGTAAATCGATAAATAATACCACACTGATACGGTTTATGTTCGATTATGTAAGTTCTCGTCATTGCCTGTGACGACCACTGCCCGAGAGATTTTTATAAAAACTCGTTGTTATTTGTTACGTATGTATTATTCGAGAAAAAAAACGCTTAAATATTTTTCAATAACTATTGGTAATAATTATCGTTCGTTTCCAAAATGGAAATGCAAATTATCATCTGGCGTATTCATTAGTCAGTCAAATTAACACATTTGAATTTCAATATTTTTCTAGAATATGGAAGAACTTGCAAGGATATCCTGTGCACCGTGAGAGAGGAATGCGTGATGCAAAGGGACGAATGTACCGGGTACTCAGACAAATGCGGAACGTACCCTACGTGCAAGAGGAAGCCGGGCGTGGGCAAAACCGGATGTGCGGCCATGAAATGTCCCACGGGGCACTTCTGCTCAATCAGACAGGAGAACTGTGACAAGCCTCCGTGCCAGATAAAGCCCACTTGCATAGCATTCAGGACGCCCAGCCCAAATAGGGCCACCAACATTCCAAGTAAGAGAACTTAAATTACGTAAAAAAAGGGTCCCTCGGTGCCCTTGGCGGGTTCCCTGTAATTCCAGGTATGAAACATTCAGACATTCAGGTCCTTTGTACTTCTCGGGTGTGCTCGAGTGTTAAGAGTAAGGTACCCGTCACTACATCTTAGTCGTCAAATTCGGAAACGGAGCAGTGACGACGCTCTGGTGGTGGTAGTTAGGGTGCCAGCAGGTACTTGTACTCTCTACCCTCGGAGTAACACTCAGAAGTCTCACATTTACCAGCTTACACCACTCCAGGTGCTCTTGAGGTACCTGAAGAGTCTAAATTCCACCATGCAGCTTCACTGATTATTAATTAATTCGGATACCTGGACAAGGCTCGACATTTTCTAACCCATCACCTGTGAATGTGTTTTCTAGATGAAAAAGAAAGTAACGGAACGGTCGCTTCCGATTGTACCACCCCACTCCCAGAACCGGAAACGGAAAAGAAGGAACCTGACGATTCAAAATGTCCGCTCGAAACCGACCCGGAAACCCCTGAGGATTGTCCATTCGCATGAAGGTCCATTTCACCCTCTCCTTGAGTAAGAAACCTCAGTCAACGTTCCTATCATCCTTTGTGTTTACTCTTGTCTTGCATGCGTTCGGCTTGTATATATAATTTCACTTTGAAACGACCTCGACTTGCTGGGGAGTCGAAGTTCACGTTGTTTTCGTCAGATGATAAGATGAGATGACATGTAAATGCCATCGAATGCGTCTCTGACGAAAACGTGCATTTTTTTTGAAGAGTGCGACCCTCGTCCTGTCCTGCCCTGCAGCGGCCTGAAAGACCCGCGTCCGCCAGGCACGTACCTAACGTTTCGGACGTGCGGGAGAAGAAGAAGCGAACGCTTCCAGAGAAAAGACATTTCCTGACGTTCTATCGAAATTCTTATGCATCCTCACAATAAATAAATAATTGTCGCAGAAATGTAATGATGTCGTGATGCAATCGCGAAAGGTTATCGCTGACAAAACATCATGTCTTGTCGCTTGCGATTTCCTTGTTGATTTTCCAACAGAGCACATAATCTATTTCTCACATACAAGACCTATGTATGACTAGAGCAAAAAAAAATAGGAAAAGTAAAGAAACACTGATACGCAGAAAGAAGTTCTTGTTCCCTCTAACTTCGAATCGGAACTTGGTGCAGCCGTATTATTACATAACAACGCTGATTTATTTATTTATTTATTTATCGGTGGTTATGTAAGTGTTGTTACCGTACCACGCATTTTAATAAAGGTGTTTGGTCTCGACCGCTCAACAGAAAACGCATACATAATAGTTTTGTTCCTCGGTAGCCCGGCCTGTACCAAGTTAGCCGGTTGTTTGATTATTTTTGATTATTTATTAATAGTCAAGTTGACGGTTCAATAACACTCGAAATTTCCACCGGTCACTTTCCGTGTCCTTACAACAAAAGAACAAAACTCCTCTTTTTGTTCAATGCAAGCGGTCTCAATTTCGTTTTTCCTTGTCTGACTGACATTGCGTCACCCTAGGAAAACCTTCAAAATGTCAAAAGCGGTTTTGACCAGATTAGGAGCGGAGGAAGGCTCAGAGGGCCAGAAGAACACAACTTTCCTAAAATAAATTTGTTTTGGGGAATTTCGTTGAGAGACCTGACTCCGGGCGCATTCATTCGCCGGTCACGGTGCGGGATACATAACTTTTGCTCGGGTGCAGCTGGCAAATAAATCGTAAATAAATATTTTATTGTTATGTTTTGTATTTATGCCGCATGTAAACGCGACATTGTTGTTGGCACTCAAACTATTTCTATTACCTTGATGTGCATTTTTTCCGTCTCACCTTCAAGCTAAATAATTTTTACCGACTTTCACGATTCCACTTTATGTGCTTCCATTTTATGTACTTTGTTTTTTATTGATCGGTCGCCTTTCTATCGGATCTTCATTAACCGGAGTTATGCGGCGTATTTTAATTCTGTCTTCCGGGTTTTAACAGTTTTCGGGTGTCTTCCGGTGTCCTCGCCATTGAGAACGAATGTTCGCACGATTAGGCCAAGTTTCTCGTCGAATGTTCGGAAATCACACGATTTTACATAATGTACATAACCCTTGTGTAACCTTTTAAATATTCCTCTCACTGAACATTTTCCTGGGATAAAAAATTAATTATTTCCATGGCATTGTAGCGTGCCGGAATGCCGGAACTTATTCCGAGTACTCCGTGACTCCTTTGCACTTAAGTACATAACTTATGTAGAGTAAAAATCTGATTGTTTTTATTTCAGCTTACAACCGCCCGTACCAGACGGACACCCGCTACAGCTACAGCAGTCCTTTCAACAGGAACTCGTGGTCTTTCGACAGGATATCCGGCTAATTTCCAAATAAAACCTATTGATTTATGTATGCCAGTGCTAATTAAACGAAATATCAAAAAGTAGACACTTTAGTTTTTAAAAGAAAAATCGCTTTTGCAAGAATCGTTCAAGTTAACCGTTTCTTTTTTTATTTAAAATGAGTTTTCTTTTTAACTTTAATTTTCCATCCCACCACCTTCTTTCAAGTGCTCCCTTTGGTCCGGTTTCTATTAACCAATTAATTAATTTCCATAGGTCGATTCTTTTCTTTATGTATTCTTCTGTAGATCGTACGTAAATCGTTTGACGGTCTCAGTAATCTATTAGTTTTGAACCGGAGTAGTTAAGTTGAAATAAATTTTTTTTCACTTTTTCAATTTTGTTGATAGACAAATAAATTTTTTGTTATTTATTCTATTTATTTGGTTTATTTTTATTTATCCTTATTTAATTCATTGACGGGTTTGCGTTGTCTCCGTTTATGTTCCGCTTCGAGGAATGTTGGAATTTATAGTTCTAGGGACTACTATTTGTGTACTATTTTACTATTCCGTCTATTTTGTCCTTCGCTAAGCCTTGGATGGTCTCTGTGAATGTTCCCGACGGTTGGAGTTCTTCTGCTGCTCGAGTTCTTTCCCTCTGAAACAGATCGGCCACGCTCTTTCCTATTGTTGTACTATTATTATTCTATTTTAGTTTGATTGCGGCATTCGCAGTTGATTATTCAGCGTTATTCAGTTAGACGCTATTGTGTGACACAGTTAAACGTGCCATTTGTCGAAGGACACGAAAAAACTCTTCTCCTCTGTCACCATTTGCACTTTTGGTAGAGGTCGTCGAACACGCGAACGCCTTGGCAAATCTTTCCCTCGGTTGTTTCTCTCCTGCCTTCAGAATCGTGTCCTGTCCTGTTCTTTTCTCTTTCCTGACACCCGTCAATGTCCCTGTCGAATCAGCGATGAGTTGACCGCTCGATTGCCTTGGATGTTCGTCGGCTGTTGTACTTCGACATTTTCTCGGGTTTCCCGGTAAATTCGGACTCGTTCAAGGACGTAAAAATTAAAGCGAATTAACGGATTCGAACGGAAGCAAAACTTCTGTAAAGCTCACCTTCGGTCCCTTCGGATGACCTCTAAAATTGGGCTTGCAAGACTCGGTCGTTCTAATTTCTTTTCTTCCGTTGGCGGACTTACCGTGCCGTGGCGAGTGCGGAGGCCGAAATTGACAGTCTCCGTTGCCTGACCTCTTGACCTTTGAAAAATTCTTATTTTTCTCGCTGTCACTGTACCCGGTTTTATGTTGGAGAAAAGCGAACAATGTCACGACACAATTAGAGTTAATGAAAGATAATCGACGACTTCTGACGACTTTTGCTTTCGTGGGAGGTTCCCCGGGGGCGTTCAAAATTAAGGCGCCACCGATTGTTTAACAGTCAGGCCACCTCTAGAAAACCACTAACACTAAACAATTTCAATTTTTTTTATCGGTTTAATTACATGAAATTTCATACGTTCGGATTGTAAAACAAGGCGTAGAAGGTAATGGGTGACAAATCATGTCCGAGCTGATAGATGTCAAGTAAAACTGAGTGTTAGCCTTCTTGCGAGTTGCTTTCGACATGAAAAATGCGAAATACCAGTACTCCTTTATTGGGGCGAAGTTTACACGGTCATTACAAACAAATAAATTAATCATCAGCCTGCAGTGAACAACTACTGAAAAATAAAGTCTTGGTAGCTCACCAATAAGCGTTTTAATTATTTATTAAATAATTAATAAAATTGGTCCGATTTTTACTGTACGGTAATACAAGTGCACGAGGAAAGGCAAGTAATTCATTCCTTTCCTTTCAACCTACATCTCAAAAAGAATATCAAACATCTTTTGATCAAAACTTTTACTTCAGTTCTTGTACATCTTTTTGAGGTCCATCAGTCTTGTTCTGACTTCAGGGGATGAATCGTTTTCAAGTTCTTCGAGTCGGCTCCGGAGCGAATCCATCAAGATTTTCATTTCGTTTGCTCTCCCTGTGTCGGACAATTTGTTTCCCAGAGAGTAAATAATGTTTAATGCTTCCTTCCTCAATCGAGTGTGCTTTTGTATGCCTGTGAAAGTACAAAAAACATATAAATTCAATAAAAGAAAATAAATGCTCAACTTCTTAGGCAGCATTCCAACTATGCAAAAACTAACCCAAAGAGTAATGAAGAGCCTGTGTTGTTTTCTCTAGAATTCGTGGCAAGAGGTCTTTTTCTTCCGCGGACACCACGTAAATATTATTAAAATAGTGGAGTTTATCGATGTATGACCTGAAAGCGGAAAGAACAGCCACTTGGACATCCCTCGGACTGCTTTCAAGGGCTCTGTAGCACTCGTTGAGCAAAGTCTCCTGATATTTCAGTTGAGTTTCTTTTTTCTTCGGCCACGACTTTCCCAATGTCTCGTAGATTACTTCTATTGTTTTGAATTTTTCATTCCTTATTTTTGCCAGCTCTTCTGACGTTTCACCATCATCCATTTTCTCGTCCAGCTACATTGAATAAAAGCCTACTTTGAATGACCACTCTACAGATTGCCGTACCGTTTGAATTTAATGAGAATGTTTTCCTCACCTGCTTGAGAAAATTTTGAATGATTTCGTAAACCCTTTGGAAGTAATCGACCGTGTCTAAAACTTCCAAAACTTCCCCCAATGCCTCGACACCGAAACGCTTGTACCTGGGCTCACTTTTACCACATTCTCTCAATATGGCCTCGACAATGACCTGACACTTTTCAGGGTGTCTCTTGAGAGAGTCAGAAGAACGAGAGGCCAGCTTAGACAAACCCTTAAGAATATCTTCTTTCCCGGGGAAAGTTTTCCCTTGAAGTGCAGAGAGGGACATTTCAATCAGTTTGTCAACGTCTTTCTCATCGAGAGTGTCACCAATTTTATTAGCGATTGTTGACATGCAACGTCCACCCTTTTGAAAATAAAATGAACGCATTAATAAAAATAATTCCGATCCGCAAAACTTTAAATTTAATGAGAGAAAAACCCACCTGAGCTTTCATCGTCCAACTAGGGGAGTTCAGTGCCGATTCCAAAACGGCTGATATCTCGGACATATGTTGCTTAATTCCTGCTTCCGACCCTGGCGTCACATCGTTCCAAATGTCTTCCCACATAATAACGTTGCTGTTGTCCTCTGAAAGCAATGCGAGTTTTATAGAAAATCAGAGACTCCAATCTAGTTATTTCTGTTTTACTGGTCGACAGCTCACCTCCTTCCACTTTTTTTCCATGCATAGCGAAAAAGATGAGCGGTATGACAATAGGAAAGTGTTCCTTGAGCAATTCGCCATTGTAGTGAGCAACAGCTTGGAGGGCACAACCAATGGCGGTACGAGTGTTTGCATCTTCCTTCTCAAAATACCAAGTGGATAATTTTTTAAATAGTTTTTCGACAGTTGAATCCCTGGCAGTGTGAACGATTTGTCCTATGGCGGACGCGTAGCTCTTTCGGACGGTAGCATTTCTGTCCAGCAATCCATTTACAAGGCCGGAAAGAAGCTTGCCTGAAATAATAAATTTATTTTTGAGTAGTTCGTTTAAATTTCCTTTTATTTACATAAATTTCTGGGAAATCATCAAACCTGTGTACTGTTCCATTGACTTTCCCAAATGATGAGCCAGCAAAATAACAATGTGCCCGCAGGCAATTCGAGAGCCAAAACTGACACTCTTCATTATTTCTGTGATTTTAGGGACCAACTTGTCCAGCATTTCTACATCCACATGTTGTATGCACTGTAAGCAAATAATAAAGAAAAATAAACGAAATCAGAAAATGAAATGCGAGGATACTACAAATAAAAAAACCCTGCACACCTTTGTCAATGTTTGCGTTGTGTAATGTGACTTGGCAATGTTAGCGCGAACGACATCAATCATTTCTTGACTTTGTGCTTGTCCGCCATATTGAGCCGACAGATAGGACAGTTTCACAGATTCCAATTCCCCTGCAGCTTCCAGGAGAGATGGTATGAGAGTGGGTAAATTGGGTTTGAGGCTTGAACCGGCAGATCCTACCAATTGAGATACCGTTTGCAGGCTGAAATAAATATACGTTAATTTGTTTTTCCATTACCAAATGACCAATCACTCTCTTGTACATATAAACTGTTACTCACCAAAGATTCTTAACTTCGGCCACGGGGTTTGTCACATTAGAGAGAAATGTTGACAGTGATATATCAAGCATTTCTTGATTGATCTTACCAGCTTCTTTGTCACAAATTCTGACACATAAATTGGCTAGAGTTCGCCCCGTGGAAAGAGCTGCGATTCTTGTTCCTTCATGCACATCATCCATTACACGGAAAAGCGACTTCCAAAGTTCAGCAAGTTTAGGCCTGGCATCCTACACATTAATTCCGTTAATGAAAGTTACTAGGAGAGGAACAGAGACAACTAAATCAAAACCGAGAGCTCACCAAAAGGCTGCGATTTCCGCGGAAGAAGTCGGAGAGAGCATGACAGCAAGAGATCCGCACTCTCCACTGGTTAGACGTCAAATTGTATAACAAATCATCTAAAATCTCATTAAAGTATTTGTCGATTGTTTTCTGTGTGTCTTTCACTACTGAATGCCAAATATTTGCCATTGATTGCTGAATCTTCGGAGTTGGATCGAATTGGTACCGGTAAAGTCGAGGGACTATTTTCGGTAAGTACTCGTTCAGCTGGTCATTGGCTTGTGATACAATGGTTTGAAATCCGAAGGCTGCTCCCTGTGAGTAGTAAGAAAAGCGAATAGTAAGGAACATACACTATTGGGTTTACTTGGAGGTCTCAGATTTTAATCACCTTTTTTGAATTCCATATAGCATTGTTATTAGCCAAGTGCATGAACTTATAGATGAGGTCCGGTTGATTAAGATCAGAAGCCAAACTGCAGAGTTCCTTATACGTCGATAGATTACCGCCGTCAGGGGACACACCTAGCTGACCTTCTTCAAACAGTTTGGTGCCACCAGTTACCTGTTGCACTGCCCTTTTACCCGAAAGAAGTTGGTCGAGAAGCCCAGCAACCAGTTTCTTTTTATTTTCTTCAGTAGAGTTTTCGTATACCATAGCTAATCCCTTTGAAGACATATCTTGTACCAATTCTATAATACGATAGATATATTACTACCTTGCTTGTGATTAACCTGTTACTCTCCTTCATTGAAATGCAATCCTACCGTTATTTTCCGACAGAAGTTCCATGAAGACATACTGAATGCTCGAAAGTTTGTCCTTAACGGCCGGCAAATAAGACAATCGTTTCAAGATGGAAAGGAAAATCACACAAACTGCTTGTCTGATATTTGGATGAGGTTGAGGCGTCAGGGTCACCAATTCATCCATCAGCCAGTTGAGCAAATTCAGGTTCTCTTCAGGCATCGGAGGCCGAACAAATTCACTTTTCATGTTCTTCCAAGCGTCGCATTTTTCTGGTGAGGAAATACCCTCAAGACAGAGAATGAGAGCATCGCTTAGAGAGAAATGAAGATCAACATCTTTCGTCTGGAAATTAACCAAATTATGATTTTTGTAACTACTCACTATAACCTTAGTATAAGATACTTAGAGAAGCATTGCTAGAAGCACACCTGCTTTGCAGACGATAACAATTCTTCTGCTAGATCCCTCATAAATGGAAATTTTTCCCCTAAACACAAAAGCCCACAGGTTCTAATCGCCTTCTCCTTTAATTTTCCTGAGTTCTTTGGATTATTAACAACTTCTAGTAAAGTCTTCATTAGCTTTTTTTTCGATAAATCCTCTTTGGAATCGTTTGGAAGCGGTAGTGGCAACAGTTTCGCTACCTGACCAAGAGCAGTGCAAGAAGACGATACTAACAAAACCTGACTGTTATCCAGGTTTTTCGCTAAAACAAAACAAAATCAGAATCCCTCCACATCGCGACCTCTAATATCTTAAGTCATCGGCTATTAATGAGTACCTAATTCAGTTATCATAAACCCTAAAAACTCCCAACTCTTAATAATATCACGTGATTTCTCTCCATCTTCTAAACTTTTGAAGATTTTCCGTTCGATTATGTGCCCCAGAGAAAGAATAGCACCATGTTGACTTTCTAAAGACTTCGTTTTCAATTTTTCCATCAGATCTCTAATAATTCCACTGAGGTCATCCTCGTTCAAAGTGTAAACGCTGACGTTACTGAAAAGTAGTGATCCGCCCTCACGAATGTCTTCCTTGACATTATTTAGAAAATTCTGAAATTAATGTGTCGTGTAACAAAACGTTCAGACGTACTATTTAATTGGAAATATAATTTTAGGCATCATCTTACCATCACCCATTGAATTTTCTGAGCATATCTGGGAGCAAAAAGGCCGGGGCAAGTTCCAACAATTTCCACTAAACAATTCAATGGAATGAGGGAGGACAAAGCAGATAAATACATTTCGATGAGCGACAAATATTTCTCTATCACGGACTCATCTGACCGGTGAACTTCGGCCAGGTACCTTCCAATGAGAGGTGAGGAATCGCATGGATGTTGAAGGAGTTCTTTGTTTTTCACTTCGATTCCCGCCGAGTTCATTAGGCACAGTCGTAAATATATGAGAACCTAAATTTATAATGAACATAAGTATTTTTTAACAACAGATGGTCAATGTGTGCGGGAGTTGAAAAACAAACCTCAGTGAAAGTGACATCATTAAAGGGCAATTCTCGATTTTGTATCGTCACCCTCTGATTAACATTTTTCATTCTTTCCATTGATTTCTCATGAACAAACTGGCAGACTTCTCGAAAATCCGGCAAAATCATTTTCTTTACTTGCGAGTTATCGTTCTCTACTTTTGAATACAACGACTGTTGTGCAACCGACGACACGTCAGAATTCCTGTAGAAAATACAGAATTTTAGAACTGCGTACTGAAGCAACCCCTTGATACTCCAAAAGGGAAACTTACGAATCTCCACAAGACAGCAACAGGAGGTATCGGCTTGGTACGTGATCAGGTTCAAATGCAGCTGCGGCGTACTTGACGGCTACAAACCTCGCCATGGGTTCCTTTGATTCTACCTGAGTCCCCAACAGCGTGAGGATGAAGAATTCGCCATTAGACTTTGAGTCTGACTTTTCTTCTTTCATAAACTGTTTGAAGGCGTCTATCATTGTTAGCATGGAATCACGAACGGCGCCGCGAATCTCAGTGCTCTCGCATGTCAAACTCTCAAAGAATTGATGCAAATGAACAGGGTTTTTGTTAATGATGTTTGGTATTCTCTTGACGATCTGACCAATAATGGTGTACCCCACGACTCGTAACTGTTCACTTTCTTCTTTGTTAGCGACTAGTTTCAATAGGCCTGTATAAAGCATTCCGGACATTTTCTTCAAGGCATTTTGATCTGACCTATAATTAAACATTTAAAAACTGTAAATTGGCATTGATATAAAAAATTCATCAGACATCATGTTTTACTTACTTCCTCACTATAGCGAGAGCGAAGTTCAAGGCCTGCAGTTTCAATTTGGCATTTGTATTGGCATCATACAGTGAATTAAATATAACCTGAAGACTCCCTGGAAATAAAATGGCTTCCTTCTCTAGTCGGGACAAGTAAGGCAGTATCTTCAACCTGATTCTCGTATTGGCAGGTGTCACTCTGTTCGCCGGAGGAATCAAATTCCTCTTCTCTGCAGGTACTTCAGGTGAACCTAAGTATATATAGAAGAGACGACTGGCAACAGCAACACTGGACCAATCTACAGACCTAAAGGTGTCTTTTTTATTAGTTTTCCAAAATAGAAGTTCAAAAGAAAATTTTTGTTTTCAATTAATAATGTGACTCACCCTGCAACCTTTTTTAATTCGGCGTCAGCTAGATTTGCGACAGTGAATCTCGTGTCCGCTGCGGCTATTATTAAATGACAAATTATGTCATTGTTAGACAGAATTCCAGTAGCTAAGAATTTAACGACGCCCAATTTTGTTTGTTCCAGACGTTCAGGTGTCATTGAAATTTCCCCACTTGTAACTCGTTTGAACCCATACTCAGACATTCCAGGAGGAGCTTGTATTGTCCCTGACTGTGAGTCATTGTCACTAGAACTTAAGCAAACAACATTGAAAAAATGTATTAACAACCACATAAAATATTACAAAACTGTTTTATTATACAAGAAATTGAAGAAGAATGTTGCATAGGAAACACTTGAACCAGAATTTGTATTACAATATTTTGCAAAAGAATTTTGTAAAAATTGTATCATTTAGTACATAAATGGAAACTTGAAAAGTACACAAGAACGGAAATTAATTAATTTAATTAATTGTATCAATTACCACTTACTTGATATGAACATATGGTAGCAACAAAATATCCAACATAAAATTAGAAAAATATTTCATCAACTCTGGCTTTTCATCCATTTTAAATAACTTTCTTCTTTCATCTGCATCATTGGGAACTTTTATATTTCCTATTGAATCTGTCAACAATTGAAGAAGGCTGAAACGAAAGAAGTCATTTTATCATCTTGAAAGTATATAATAATTAATTTTTAACTGCTAGTAGTTACCTATCTTGGTGAATTTTTGGTTTCCCCTCAATTGCAAGTAATAAGAAAGGAGCCAATTCCTGCTGCTTCTCTGCTGGCAGTCTGGGGAAACCCAATTTAATATACAAAATAGAAAAATTCTGAAAAAAATTAATGAACCATTATTTAAATTCTAAATTCTTATTTAAATTCTTTAGTCAATTGTATCACATCGAAAAAATGATATGATAAAACTGGTTGTGTGTATCATTCCATCTTAAAATGTTAATGAAGTATGATTGCTAATACCTAATACTTACAATTAAAAATGATGATGCTTTTGGATCCCTGTATTGAGTTAACAATGCCTCAACTGGTAACTGAACAGTTTGTTGTCTTCTAACCCTTTTATTGATATGAACAAGCAGTTCCATAACTTTCTTCCTAACTCCTTCATTTGGGCTCGATAACTTAAGGAGGACCGGAATTAAAAACTTGTTGATAACAGATTCCAAATGTTCGTCCGATTCCGCTGAGCCGACGCGCAGGAAAACCCTTTCCAAAAGATCTGTAAATATTGAGTAATATAAGTAGTTTCAAAAAATCAAGTGCACGATGTAATCGAATACTTAATAACAACGGTCAATGTTCTAAAATACAATGGTTATGAATATATTTTCATTTTTGATTTTTGACATTTTTGACAATTAACGCACACTACTCCCAACTCGAGCTCACCGGTGCACGAACTGATTTACTGATTCAAAAAATGTTCATTTAATAATTCCTACAATAAATTCAAGTCAGGGGAAACTTAGTGTCGATCAAAAGAATGATCAGCAACTTTCTAATTGGGACCACTGAAACATGTTTTTGAATAAAATTCAAAAGATTGACTTCAATTCCAGTACACGCCTCACAGTCTGTGATATTATTCGTTCCTCTGAACGTCATATCATGTTAGAAAGTTCACAACTATTGCTTAAATTAAATTAAAATTAATTTACCTAACTCCTCTGTTGATGAGGACATATTGAATATCATAGACTAACATTAACCGAAACGAAAATCGTGGCAGCAACTCGGTGTCCGACTTCCCTGATTCCACGGTGCCCTAATGTGATTTCCTAGGAACAACAAAATCCAAATTTTATATTTAATTTTTATTTCACATTTACCTTTCTTAAGTACGATTTGACTAGAATGAAGAATCTAAAATGAACAATAAATTAGTCAAAATAATTATAAAACCTCTGACTTCTTTGAGGTGGTTCTACAGTTACCCAATGAATCCTATAAATTTATTAAAATATTATTACTTAAATAGTTGCTTTATAGTAACTATTTTTATTACTCTCGTCCACTAGTTTATTTGACATAATAGCACAAATGTCAAAGATTCATAAGGTGAGTAACATGCGCAGTAACAGGTATAGGTAAAAAACAAGTATCCTTTCGACTAAGCCACTATTACTGGGGAACGACACGTAAAGTGACTCGACATAACTCAATTAGTATTTGCCGAAGAAAATATAGTAGATTACTCAAGTAATTTTTGGCAGTTATGTTACTCTCATTCATTCCTTAAATGAATCATACTGATCTGTACGAATAAAATTAGTGAAGGCTTCATTTATTTTATTATATTGATGGCTTTCCATGTCGTTTATGTGTCGATATTTGAAGTTTAATTAGGAACTAAAAATGAATAAGTCAATTTTCGTCCGATGTAACGGTTTAGCGCAATATTTTTATCACCAAATCATTGGTGTTACTATTCTTTTTGCAACACCAGAAAATGTTGTGACAAGAAATTTCGACATTTTGTTATTTGGTTCCCTTTTCGGTGTGTCGCTTTCGAGTGCACTTCGGGAAAACTCGTCTTCTGGAGAATTAAGAAAACTGTTTCGCTTATTTTAAAGTTAAGCACCGGTTTTGCTTTCATAAACGGAAAAGATTTTCAACTACTTAAGTAGAAAATTCAAAATTTGAATTGTAATAAATTAGCAGAAGTTCAGTCAAAAACTGAAAAACATTTTTGGCGGCGAGTTAAAGAGAAGATGCCTTTATTTCAACTGTTTAAATTAAATTAAGAATAAAACCCGAACAAACAAGTAAATAAGAATAGGATGTTTGTTGTTTCGAACTGTTTTCAGAGGGCTCGGAAACCAGTTGTTGACTATCGAACGATACTTTGAAAATTTACAAATATTAGAATAAAAATAAATATAGAGAAACAAATAAGTATTTTCATTCCGTTTTTAATTTCATTCATTCATTCATTCATTAATTCTTGCAATCGATAAATACCAGGTTTCACTGCCGAGAAACATAGTAAACCAAATAACTGACAAAGTAAAGTACAGCACGGGAATAGTTAAAAGACAAATGAAAAAGAATAATATTAGTTACATAACATTCGTTAATATTATTATTTATCCATTTGCACCAACATCAACAATAGGAAACACAGCTTCAATTGAGTACATGAGTCAGTCAGACGAAACAAACTAAAGAAAGAGAGTTTATTATGTCGGCAACATTTAGGGGATGAAATTTGAAAGGTGTCAATATTACACGCCAATAAAACTTGCCTCCCTTAAAAAAAGTAATAATTTCTACACAATAAATAAGAAAGCAACTGAGGTATTCAGTGTGGGACATGGATAAGAAAAGAGGGAAAATCCCGTGAACAGTACTCGAATCGTTTTCCACGTTCAGTGATGGAATTCTAGCGTCTGCAGAAAGGAAGACAAATCTTCTGACGTTTACCAAAATAAATCAGCGATAGTTTCGTCGAACGAAAAGAAAAAACTACGAGAAAAATAAAAGAATTGTGTCGGTCCTCTGTCGGGACGGAGTTGATTTGATTTTATTGAAACGCGGGGGAAGGCGAGCTTTCTCGAAGCCGGAAAATTCGAGCTCGCGTTCGATATATCGAAAGCGAACGGATTCGAGAAAGTCAATACTGGAGACGGTAATATAGGTAGACTAGTTAGAGGAATTCCATTTTATGAAAATTGACTGTAATATTCGATCGCTAACGTAATCAATCCGATTTAAAAATGTGAGTACGAGCCCGACGGTCGATTCCCGGATTAATTCGCTCGAAGAAAACAAATAGAAAAGCCGAAAAATAACGCGAACGATTTTTCAAATGTGTGCGGGGCCAAAGAGTGAAAATCTCGTTTTCGATGCCATTTTGAATTGACTGGGGAATTCGATTTTTTACACGTACACACGAAATTTGAAGATGAGAACGAACCCCAGCGATCAAATCCGACTCGAAAATTACGCCGGACTTTTAATTTAACTAAAACGAAACTGTTGCAGTTTAGTTTAGAACGGTATTCATTCCAGAATTTTGATCGAAAATCGTAATTGATCCACCGCGGAATGCGGAATTGATTTCGAAGAACAAAATCAGACAATGAATGGTTTGCAGAATGGTTTTCACTCTTTGTAATCGACACACACCGCACCGTATGATCTCGAATATCACTTTTTTTTTGTTTTCTCCTTGCACACATATCGCCCCCTCTTTATTTTTTTCCCCCACGACAGTCCTTTCCGCGGCCATTAAGAAATTCGTGTAGCTTCCTACGAGGGCGGCGGTAACAAGCAAAAAAAAAAATGTCGTTTGATTTTTAGGGCTAGCGAAAGTGGGCCAGGAGGTCATCCAGGTGTTCTGCCACCGCAGGTTGGTCCCGATGGTGAACCGATCGGAGGTCCTAGAACACCACAACAGATTGCTGCACAGAAAAGGTTACAACAGACTCAAGCCCAAGTTGATGAGGTAAATTTCACGAGCAAATGTTTTACGGCACCGTTGGAGGCTCGTTTCATTAATATTATAACAATGAGCATTAATTATACAATATCTAATTATCAGCGCGACTAACAAGTCAGTAATTAACATGAAAAATATATAGGCAGAAGCATTCCGTAGCGTAGACAGAGAGAGAAATTAATCTGCTTTGAGGAGAACATTCTGCTTTTTGTTTGATTTGTACGAGTAAAAGGTGTGCTCGTAGCAAAAACATATATAGTAATATGTACCGTAATAATACAATTGTACTCGTAGGTAAGTCTGACAGAAACATCGTAAACGAAGTTGTGTACCGCAAATTAAATAAAACACATCGGCAAAATCAACGTGTACTCAGATACACTAGATCAGGAGTAATACACATAATATAATTTGTAGCGTAGGGGATGTAGAACATTACAACAGGTGCGATTCATAAAATGCTCACTTAATTTCTTTTGGTCCACCAGGTAGTCGATATTATGAAAACAAATGTAGAAAAGGTACTGGAACGAGATCAGAAGTTATCAGAGCTGGACGACAGAGCGGGTACGTAAAAACACCTGACCTCTCCTCTTGATCGATCGGAAGAAATTCGATTGTTCGAACGGAATCAATGACAACGACCACGATTGTTCTTTCAGATGCACTCCAACAGGGCGCCTCTCAGTTCGAACAACAAGCCGGGAAATTGAAACGAAAATTTTGGCTACAAAATTTGAAAATGATGATAATAATGGGCGTCATCGGTCTCGTAATTTTGGCCATAATAATAGGTGAGTTACCACGTGTTTATCTCTTAGACGTAAAATCGCTTATAAATCGATCGATCGGTTTCTCTAACTGTAAATTCAAATCGATTTTCGGGTCAAAGTTTATTCCTCCTTTTCCCACACGACGACAAATGTGTTGTGATCTCTCTGAGAAAACTACAGTTTCGGTCAAGTGAAGAAGACAATAGTGATCTACACCTGATCACCGATTTGTGATCACATCAACCGGAAAGTAAATTGTATTTTAATCTGCGATCTAACTGTAGTAGTACCCAGGAGAGTATTAATAGGTGGTAGGAGTACTCTTGAAGAGTCAGACAAACCAATGCCGAACTGCTGGCAATTTGAAACCGAAAAGCAATTTGAATTGAATTCGAAGCCGGGCAAAATGCGACATTTTTGTGTGCAAAATCTCAATTTGTTTTTTCTGTTCCATCCGAATCCTTTGGCCTCCCATTTGCTTAACGAGCATCACTTTCGATCATATTCTCTTCAAGAACCTTGCCACGTGAGTCTCACACACATTCATTGCTCTCGCATTTTCATTGAGTCATGTCAAACACCTGAAATTCAGTACCTGGTGACCTTTGACTTGATCACGTGGCAAGCAACAACAGACGTACAGAGAGAGAGGGCAAGTCCAGGGCTCGAACCCCTGGTTCTTGTAAAGTTGCCCTTGCCCTTGCCCTCCACCCCCTCAATTAAATAACCTCCTTCCAGAGGGGTAACAAAAGGTTCAACTATAATAAAATAATTAAAATGCAATAATTTAAATAATAGATAATAATTTGACGCCATGTTTTTCTCTCTTTTAGCCAAACTCGTGTAACTCGTGTTTAGTAATATAGCGAAATTTCAAAGTTTTTATGAAGAAAATGATTCAAAGGTTAGAGAAAAATAATAATTTTATGTTAAATAATAAATATATGTGCCTATTTTACTTTTTATTTTCTTAGCGTATTATGTCACAGATTTCATTTGAAAATTGTCGCGCAACTTGTCTCACCTCATACTGTCACTTGTTTAACTAGTAGGCAAAATACTAGTGAACTGGTACGAGCTGATAGTTGCTGTTGTGTTAGATCGGTTCGCAGTGTGAGAGTGGTCAAAACTATTGTCTGGTTTTCAAATGGAATCTGAACACTTCGTAGGATCGATGTCTACATCACAGTTTCTTTATAATTCTGTATAGAAAACAATTATCTATATAATTGACTTCTTGTAACTAACTTTTCCTCATCAAACTCCCTGTTTCTTTTTTGTTTTTTATCGGTGTTAGAATTTGGGATGGGATTTAAGTGCTGGTCGTAGAACGCGTGGCGGATACAAAAGTATCAGAACAGGAAGACGGACCAGAATAGACTCGTGGGTAGTGGAAACTCTCGGGTGAAACTTATGTTCCCTTATTGCAATGTTTTAATAATTCGATATTGGTCTCTCCGCTATTTGTACGTCCCCAAGTTCAGACAATGTCAATATTTCAATTTTTTAATAACCCTGAGTATAGATACAAACTGTTAGTCAACGGATAAATAATACATATTAAGCAATTAATGGATTAATAAAATGAACAGGCAGCGAATGTTTAATAATGAATTTTCATGTGAAAGCACTCCATAAAAAATAATAACAAAATACTACAATGAACTAAACCGTAAATAGGCCCGTAACTGCTGTAATTATCATAAAAGAACGTCAAAAATAATAAATACAAACACTCAATAATAAAAGTTAAGATGAAAACTGAAAAATATTAATAGGTTTCGGATTTTAAATAAATAAATGGCACAGACGAATGTCGGAAACTCGGGTTCCGTCCGGTCGATGGAGTGCACAATTCATTACCACACTTTTAGACTGGTCTTTTTGTTCGATTTCATCCGAGAATACATAAATCGATACATAAAGCTGATAAGTAATAATAACATTTCCTCCTTAAGTTCAATCAGATTTCTTTCTCAACGCCACCCCGGCCTGCTCTTCCCCCTCGTAGAACCTTTCTCCTTCTGCCTTCGCACCACTTTCTCTTTCACCGCTTCTAATCTGTCTCTTTGCTTGCATTCTATAAATAAAACATCGAATTTGCTTATTTTGTTGTTGTGAGTGTCCGTGCAGTAGTAAAAGTAGTGACAAAGAAGATGTGTAATTTAGTTGGTTTCGCCGATGTCATCATACGAAAGTACATAGGTAACCGTACAGAGGTGTCGGGTGTAACTCCAGAGTGAGGTACAGGTATGTTATTGTTGGTTTCAAAAGGGTGGATGTTGCGGACACCCTCGGTGAAAAGTAGTGTGTAGATGTGTTGGAGACACACAAGTCGACCTACGGCCTAGTACGTTTTGTACATACAAATACACAGCGGCGTACAAAAACTTCTGAATGTTTCTTTTGCTCTGCCTCTTCAGTGTATATTTATATAAATACACGTATTTACATATATATCTGTCTTGCATCCCTCTGTCACATGTATGTTTGCATGTCTATGGTGATAGGAGACGTTCACGCGCGGCAGGAAGCAACCCCTTTCACGTACACATGCAAACATACTCGTCCGATTATTTCTGTATGGATGAAAACCACCCAAAAGTAAATGTCGTGTAGAGTACATACTAGGAGCTTGACGAAGTGTACATTTGTATTAATGCGTGAATGTAAATAGATTTGTACTTGACTATTTGTGTGTGACCACTTTTCTATGATTTCTACCGGGAATCAATCGAAAGACTTTCTCGCCGGTGTATCGAACGTAACCGACAGCGGTGTTTTTCCCCCCCGCCCTGTGGAAATTTAACTTGCTAACTTCCGTTCGCCTCTCTGTTGCAGCCAAGTTCATGCCGGACAGCACCCCACCGCAACAGCCCATCATCTACCAGGCCCCACCACCCGGGACACAGCAAATGCAGCAACCCAACGCGGACACCCAGAAGCCATCGCAGGGAGGTTAAACCGGAAACGGAAACTCCGGTCATCCTCGTGCATCCCTATCCATTAAATTATAACTATTTTCTCTCTAAAACTATTCAACCGGCCACCGCCTCACTTGTTTGTTCGTTATCTCTCGGCCCCATTTGACATTCACGTTTTCTACTAAATGCAATTGCGTATTTAGTTAGTTCGACTACAGTACTACAACACTACGACTATTTTCGTTTTAGTTGGTTTCCCCGCGTTAAGGCTTGCACCAAATTAAAAAACAGACTTACCTTTCGTCGTGGAGTGTGTGTCACGTGTGACGTTACTACAGTACGCGACGTGTTAAATATATAATAATGTTAATGCCACATCATTATATCATTAATATATAGATTAGTATACGATGGGAAGGCACACAGACACACACACACACACACACAACACACATACACGCAGGGACACACACACTTTGTTATGCATTAAATGTGGGTGCGAGTAAGTAGTTTCTCTGAGAGAATTAGCTGACTGGGGACTAGGAATCAATTTCAGGCGAATCATTGACGTTTTTTGTAAATCCATTTTAATTATTTAGAGCTTATCATTTTAGTTTTCTGTGATGGAAGTTAATTAACCGGATGTTGTTAATTTGACAACTTCACGTCGGCCAGGGTTTCGGACGGGTTTTCATCCCTTTCCCGTGTTACGTTACGAATATTGTTGTTTCTGATTTGAATGTGCCGGGAGATCACCGGGGTTCCACTTCGTTTAAGCATTAATAAGTAGAGATTAAGAAGTAAATGGGTAAGAGTTCTCGGTTCCTGGAGCAGACGCGGACTTGTAATAAAATTGGTTCGTCTACCTGGCGATTACCGATAAAAGACATTTCACACTTTCTGTTATTTTATTTTTTTCTTTGGTACCGTACATAATGTATGTGTACGTATTCCGATGTTCATTCCAAACAAATAATGGAGAGGGTGCGGTTGTATGGGATGGGGTCGAAATTTTATATTTAGTTAAACCGTAAAGTTAATTATTAATTTCTATTACAGTGGGTAATTAACTTGTATTGACATGGAGTTGTTAGACTTTAGAGTAATAATTTAAGAAGTGACCATTCTTTTTACTACCCCAAGTATTTGAACGACTCTTAGAAATCCACTAAAGCTAAGACGAATTGTTCTGTTCCTTTCTATTCTACTTCCCTCGGGTAAAGTCAGAGGGAATAGATGCTAGGAAACACCCCTGGCATCGTGCACTGAGTTTGGAGCCCTGGTGATGCCGATGGCCTAGCCTAGAAAGCTTAAAAAAAGTGTTGAATCTCGTTGTGTTTAGTCTTTTAGGGTTTGCAAGAGTGCGACAAGAAAACCACAAAACACCTGCCCGGTGAGGGAGTTACATAAGAAAATGTAAAAAAATAATTTTAAAAATCTTATAATAATTAGTCGAGAGAGATTTTTAATGAAATTACGTTTCACATAAAAGCTTCTGTAAAAATAGAATATGGATGTACAATATAATTACAACGATATATATATATATACATATACACTTATATATATACATATATGAAGTAATTTGATTTTATTAAATGATAGTAACCGAACAAATAGGAATTTAGCGTCTCGCACGCGAGAGATGGGAACGTTTTCATCATGTCAGCCTCTAGGTTTTATTCATAGATAATAGCGCTTTTCGCGGGTTACCGGCGCTAGAACTCGAATAGATAAATTTCACGAACCGGCAACTATTCGTCGAACCTGCTTATTTAAATGAAAACAAAAATGGTAGTCATTTTGTCATTTTGCCTCTGATCACTTAGATTTCGATTCGACTAGAAAAACAAGAGGAAATTCGGTTGTTTCTTATTTTTCAGGTGTTTCCGCGCCTCGGTCTCGGAACCTGAATTTTTGTTTTCCGATAGTTGAACACCTTACCAAGTGTTCGGTTTATTTTATTGAGTTGTTCCACGTGTTACTCCACCATTTTGAAAAATCAACCACCGCTCGTTCAAAAAGGGTCCCATACATATCCCGGTCATCATCTTTCATATTCAGCAAGAAACGAGTTACCGGAGTGGCTGACTTTCACTATTTATCTATTAGTCTACATGTTTCGGTGACTTGCGTGACACCAATTTTGATATAAGGGAAATCCCTCTCCCCACATAGACGAGCATTTCTTCTTCTGGACTCTTCAGGTATCGTCTCTTCGTCTGTCACTCTTCTCTGAATCTATTACTTTTTTGCGAATAATCGGCTATATCAAAACGGTTAGTTGTTCGACGTACTTTTTCTGAAAAAAAAAACAAATGGCGAAAAATAAATTAATACGGTGAAACATAATTATATGAATGAGGATAATTGATTAATTATTATTAATAATAATAATGATGATGATGTAAACTCTTTTTAAGGTGGCTGAACGCTTTTCTGTAAACTAATAATATTACAAAAGGAAAATAATGTTTAATCTGTTTTTGTTTTCACAAAATTATAAATAAATTTAAAAAATACATATAAATTATATTTAAAGATATAGTATTAATGAAAATTCTTGCCTATTATATTGTATAGGTACAGCTATTTATATTATTGTGATGTAGAATATAAATATAAATAAATACATAATTCAAACGGAAGGAATCCTTCTTTTTTCGAACGGAACCGACAAGCAGGGTGGATTTATTTTTATTTATATTATATTTTTATACTTAAAAGGTGTACTGCAATCCATCTTACGAAACAGAACCATCAAGAGTGAAATATTGTCTGATTTGAAAGGTAATGAAGAGCCTGTAGACATGTAAAGGTTATTATGTATATACATATACATAAGTACATCTATTGTGTACGGTTATTTGGTGTATACAGCAAAACAACAGACCTCTGCAGCAAAGTCGTTATTAAAGTTTGAGGGGAATGTATAGGATGACTTCATCTCTAGGGAACAATTCTCATCCTCACCGTTTGGTTCCGCTCCAGGACCTAACCATTCATTCATTCATTCATTCAAAACCCCGCAAGGCTTAGAGAATCTCACAGAGAGCAAAACCCTCAAAGCAAACGTTCCCCCCAGAAGGCAAAAAAGTTTTGGCAATGAAATAAAAAAGCATCGTTGCAGCCTTTTTTCCTAATGCAGGCGATGGAAGTTCGACGGATTCGAATGAATCGCAGCCATGAGAACCGATAAATAAATAGAAATTATTCTGGAACCGTTTAAATAAACGAAAATGTAAAGTTATGTAATTTATTAGAGGGTTTCTTTTGGACTTTTGGCAAAGGACTTTTCGCCCGGTCTCTTCCCCCGAACTCACGCGAACTGCTTCTTTTCTTCTGACCGGGTCTGAAACTAAAGAATGACAAATGTCCTACGCGGAAATTTTTTTCTCTTAAGATAAGAACAATATATGTATTTTCATTTATAAGAAAACACATAAAAATATATATTGTACTATTTCGGGACAACAGGAAACGGAGAGCCGCATTTCGCTGCATCCGTCCAGTTTCCGGTCTGCCCTCTGACAAGAACATCAGCAATGTCGTTGTTCTTATAAATCCCGTCCCAATTTCTGTCCACATTGTATTAATTTCACTCACCGACTCCTAATTAAACAATGTTGAATTCTGCATATCTCTGAGCTTGACGTGGGGGGGATGAAAAACTACACGAACACACAGGAATGCATAAAAATATTATGTTTAATGTAAAATCACGAGATAAAACCTGAAGTTCCTGTCGGAAAAATTCGCTTCCCTCGCAATTTAATTCCGCCAAGTACATTAAATTATTCATGAGGTTTTACTCGGAAGCATAAGATACGTACCAGATTGTCTCTGTGATGCGTACGTGAGGGAATATCAAGGGAATTGTCCGATGAAAGATAAAGGGTCGTACCCGGGGCGTAGTCGAAAAAACTACTTGAGTAGTGAGCTGAAAAGTGGTGACGTCACGCGCGACTCTTATTATTTATTTAGAAACTTATAAAAACGGCGCCAGATTTCTCTCTCGAATGCGAGAGAGATCTTTTCCACGATTTGAAAAGGCACAGCGGAAGAAGTCGAGAGCCAAACAGTGGGAAGAATGAGAAGTCGTCGAGGAAGTTCTTCTGGCAAAGAAGCGGATGTCCGAGATGTTGAAAATTAACCACGTGTGTTTGTGTACGTTGCTGGTGAAATTTAAATTTTAAATGACCGGTAACAAGAAAAAGGAAAAGAGGAAGTGATCGAACGAAAAAAAGCACGCGTCTTTGTCTGTCTACTTCCTGTCTTTGTGTTTGCTTTGTTCCTTCCTGTCTTTTTCCTGCTTGCCTTGTGTCACTCGTCACGCGACACACTCCCGACATAATCAATTTGGGAGGGAGGCTGGTTTTTACGGGTTGTATGTGACTTGCTTCCCTCATTTCTAGCACTTTTTACCACTTTTCTTATTGTCACATTTATGTTTTTCTCTAGCTGGATCGTAAAAGCAAATGAATCCGAGGTTCGAAAATCCGGGATGGGGAATGAAATGATGCAATGTGACGTGTTTAACATTTTTGCAACCAACCCACCCCCCTGGCGAGAGGCAACTCTTTCGTAGGTCAGTGAGTCAGAAAAAAATTGCAGGGGGTAAAAGCCGAAGAGAATAATAAAACAAACAATGAAATTGAATAAGAAGTTATGAATGAATTCGTAACGGAACTGCGACGGAAAAACACATCGACATCTCTAACTCGCATAAACTGATACATTTAACATTAAAAGCATAATATACACTTTTATACTTTTATATTAACTAACAATAATTTAGAAGCAAGAAAAATATACGACGGTCTCCAACACCAGATACAATTTTCACAAAAAGTGATGGACAGAAGTACGCAATTTAACGTTCTAAAAAATTTTACATAACCTAATAATTGAAACACCGACACACTTCATGTACTTATGTACCGGTATGTAAAGTACTTATTAGCTGGTAGAAAGGATAGTCTTAGAGACAAAGTTGAATCTCCTGGTACGCCGCATCCGGAAATCATCTCGCAGCTACTCACACGCAACAACCCCTTTATTAATTGCCGAGAAATTTTTTTCATAACCACAAGTTCTCGCGAAATTCTAAAGTTCGCCATTGAACGAAAGAACACCAAAATCCAATGGGAGAGGGTGAGAAATTGAAGAAGCGATGGTGTCGGCCAACTTCACCGCATTTTATGATTTACGATCTGTTGGTTTTTGCCACTAACTAACATGACGAAGACGAGGGCTTTTGCATAGATAAAAATCTATTGCTTCATCTGTTATTTTTTGTTCCAGAATAAATCAAGGACGACCCGGGCGAAGGGACAAATTTCTGTCGGTCAGAACTTAAAGTTTTGATCAACAGAAAAACCGTTCGACTTGAGGGAACTTAACTTGACAAGAAAAGAGACAAGAATCCTTGGAAAGTTGTCGTAGTCTCTCGGCAAAAAAAAACCTTAAAAAGTAGTTTATCGCCGCTTTTAAAAGAAACTTGAGCGTGAACCTTCTTGAATTATTAGTCTTCTGCCTCATAACAATATTGTGATGGCGTCATTTTCACCACCACCGGTTTCCACTCGGAGTTTTCCCAGTTTATTGACAACTCGTAAAGGTTTTAATTGTACCGTTACACCAGAAATTCATAAAACGTGTTAAAATTACTTAAATCTCCAAACCCTTTACGGATTTTCAATTCGATTAACCGAAGAAATAAGCAAAGTGGATGAGTTCGAAACTAAGTCACACGTGATAATGTAGGGTTTCCAGTCGCATGTCTGGTTACCCGTCTGTTTGAGGGTAGCAACGCGTTACTTTCTGGTAACGGTAATTATTTATTATTATAAGCGAAATTATACACAAAATTATACGTAGTTTAAGAAAAAGTAACCCAAAACAGGTACACAGGACACAGTGAAAGAGGGAGAAAATGAGAATAGAGACATCGGGAAATTCCTGACTAGGATCTAATCCGAGAAGTAAAACAGTCAAAAATTCGTAGGAAAACTTTCAGATTTTGGTTCGCCAACCGATTTGTTGGTGGTCTCCTCAGTACAGTTTCTCCTGTTGGTTTCATTGAGAAAGTCAGTCAGACTTCGTCGTCATGTTTCACTCAAATCTTATTGCCGAGAAAAATAGGAAAGCTGAAAATCAATTTAAATACTTTTCGGGAGGGGTAGAAGAAAAAATCGAAGAGAAAACTAGAAGGTAACGGAGTGAAGAAACGTAAAATCCATTCATAACCGACCGAAAAATAAAAAAAAACAACCAGAAGGAAAATATGTTTATTGCTTGCCATTGGAAGAAGAGGAAGAAAATCTCCAGAAAGTCTAGACGGATGATGTTGCGCGGTGTCCCTCTGTCCTCTTTGGATCGTCCCCTAACCGCCCCTGGATGTTACCCTCTGAAAATTTTGGGGTATATAAGATCTGGAAAAGAAGGAGAAAATCCCAGTTATGAAAAAGTTGTCGTGAAGTTCTTCGTACGGTTTTTCTCACACACACCCAAGTGCAATCACCAAAAAAGGAAATTCTTTTTCAGGTCAGTCTTATTAAATTGTTCATTGCGTATTTCTCACGCAGGTACGGATACCGAGTACCTCAGGATTCTCGAATTTTTTTATGTTATGCATGTTATGTTATGCCTACCTAAGTTTATAAATTCCATCTTCCGAGTCAAGCTTCTTCTAAAATGAGTACGGGACGTAATTACGTGTCAACTAACATTATTCACCCGACATTTTGTTTCTATTTGTATCAAGTGTTTTTATAAATTATTAATTTTTCATTTATTAACTGCCTTAAATTCGATTTTTTACTTCATGTATTTAATTGACAGAGCAAAGTTGTCCACAGGCAACAAGTAGTCATCGATTATAAAATAATTTACATTGATAATAAAGTATTCATTTGTCACACCTTTATGTCATTTAAAAGTGTTGTTTATTAATTTATTATTTATACCTGTGACCCTGTTACATCATTTATTATCGCATTACCATAAGTAGGTAAAAATAAATAAATTTCATATTTTTTTAATTTTCTTTAATAATTTAATTTTGAATTAATTGAATCGATAGTTACTATCATATAATTTTTAATTATTAATATTATTCGAAGTTTTTCTAAAGTCTTCAAGTCTTTTGTTATCCTTATTTTTTCAATTGTTAAATTAATAATTATTAATTATTATGATTTATCACACACAAGATGTTGTCTAACTAAAAACTCACTTTCCTTCAGAAGTACCCGGTGCCACGATAAATTTATATACTCATAATTTTCCTTCTTTTTTTATTGGATTCTTATGCTGTTTTAGACATGAAATAATTTTTCGGTGTATTAATAAGAGTAAATTTCAGCAGAATACTTCATTCTGCAGCAGTTAAGAGTGTGCGGTTGTGGGAAACATAAAAACCAAAGTAATCCTGATAATTGCTGTTTGAATTTTGTAACGTTCAATACGGTCGACAGGCCGTTAACAGAGTGGTCTTTCATTTCAGATTGAACAAGAGCAATAACCTTAAAACAGAACACAGAGTAAAAGATGAAAAACACCTTGGTCGTTTGTCTTGTCTTTCTCGTCGCCGTGAATTGCGTTACATCGCGATGGCTCCCGACGAGAAGCCAGGAGGACAGGCTGGACAAACTTAGGGAAATGCTGAAAGAAGTAAGTTTGGTCGTGGGCCACATGAAAAACGTGCCCGCATCCCAAGGATAAACCGAGTTGAGTTGAGTTTAATTCCTGTTTTTGGCAGTTGTTGGAGTCCGAGATCGAGAAATCCAACTACGAGAACAAATACATGTACAAAAGAGACGTTGGACCTCAGATAGAAAAGATAGAAACGGCAGAAGAAAGTGAAGACCGTCCGATGCTGCAGGAGAAGGCAATTCAAAAACATTAACGCGGGTAATTTCTTCTTTCTAAAATAAATATAACTACAACTACATCTCATCAACTGTAGTTAGTTTGCAGAATGCGAACTCAAGTCTAAACACTGAAAATGTTTTCGTTCCGCGTGAGAAAATGGTCAGGCAACTGAGTCGGTCTTGTTATTCTGTTGTTTTTGATGATAATATATATATAATAAATTTTAATGTTTTGATTTAAACAAGGGAGATGAGTGGAATTTACAATTATTTCGACCGTTCCTCAAGTTAACACCAGGACCAGATGAAGTTAGTCAGCGCCTGTGACACAACAAAAAATTTTTATTTGATTTCGGCTCCGTGCCATTCTGCCAGAAGGATAAACTTTGGCAGTTTTCCCAAACTATTTCCAACTAGTTTCATCTAACTCACCGAACCTTCTCCTGTTGTTCTCCTCTCCTTTTCAATTACACTCTTTCTCCCCTCTCCGAAGTCGCCCCGAGTAAAGTGCAGCAGAAAAAATAGGGATGGAATATTATTGTAACGCCCGTTCGTACGAAGACCACAACAAAAGGCTAAATTATGGCAAAAGGAAGTCGATAAAATTAAAAGAATGGTAAATAAAGAGTGAGTGAGTGAAAGGCAGGAAGAAGTCGTCCTGAAAGAAAGTTAAGAAAGGAATAAAGAAATCAATGGCGCCGGCAACCATTTCCTCGGCTCTTCACATTTTCCCTTGAGCCCGAGACAAGTCAAAATAATATTATTTTCAGCCATTAATAGAGAGATTTTGACAAAAGTTGGTGTGACAAATGGGCGGACGTGAACGGCAAAGGCGAAAGATACTAATTTGTCACGTTTAATAAGTTCACATAAATAAAATAAACCGAATTGTCAGATCACCAAGAGGAGTTGAGCGTTCGATAAGAAACTCTCGACCCGGGCTGGGGATCTGTCAAGAATAATAATTTTCTGTGGAAGTTGCATAATTTCGAGAGAAGCAGCAGGTGCCTCTCGAACACGACTGTAACCTTTGACCTTTCTGGGTCAGGAAACGTGGAAATTAATCTGACCTTTTCTAATATGTAGAGAGTAAACTTTGGTTACCCGTTTTAAGTTTGCGCTTGTCAAAGGTTCGACAAATGCCAACGTGAATAAACCGGAAACTGCTCTCGTGTGGATGGCCTCAAGTTCCTGAACGATTCAAAACTTCGATAAAAACTTTATTTTATTTTCTCGCGCCATCCTTCCTGTCACAAACAATAGGTCCGCAAGAGTTGACTCCAGTGTGTCTTTGTGGATATGACTTGTGACGTGGAAGTTTCCTCGCGAGCTAATGTCCAGCTTTCCTGACTGAAATGCTTTACATTTGGTTCGACTAATACTATTGTCCTTAAGGAAAGGAGAAAAACTTGAAATTTGGTACGATTTATCGTAAATATTATCGAAATTAGTACAGTCCTACGAGTAGTTAGACACCAGGTGGTTTTTTACTTGAACAGTGTCACATTTACGCGTATCAGTACAACATTTTCATGGAAGTACTCCAAGTACTTGAAGTAATGGAGCTTATTTTTGTTAAGGCAATTTCTTCTCATGAGATGGTAGACAACCAGTTACTTGCTTGTTACTTTTCAGTTTAGTGTGAAACTAACGAATTTCCTCACGAGCATTTGTCGTGCCTCTTGTCGACTTTATAGATATTAAATCCGATACTATTATGGGTATTGTTGAAAAAAATTAGTTAACATTTTCAAGTGCGTTCATGTATTCCCTGATTAAATTGGGGACTTTCCCCCTTTTCAAAATAAAAATTGAAAAACATTATTTTCATGTATTTTTTGTGGTCGTATTACATTTTCTTAGTCAGCGATATATGGCGGTAAATGTTCGAACTATCCGAGGAAAACTGTTTTACCACTTAGAATGCTGTAAAAGCCCGGAACATTAGAAATGTGCACTTCAGAAAAGAACGGCATATATATTATTGTTATAAAAATAATTTATTAAACAAAAGTGGAATGAATGTCAGACTATTTGTCGTAATTGAAAAATACCCAATCGACCGGCAACGCCAGCTGTGGTAGTAACCGAATTAATAACAAGCCAAATATGTTTGTACAACAAATTTTGTACACAATTGTGTTAAGCCAGCTTTCACAATTTACGTTTACATGTAGTAGTTCCTAGTAGGTTAGTTTACGTTACAGTAGTATAACCATATAAGTCTATATTTAAAATAGTTGTTTTTGTTGTTGTAAAAACAAAACTCAACTAATTCGTCAAATTAGAAAAATAGCTGTTCATCACAGACCGCGCATTTATAATGTAATAATAATTTCTTAAGCATTTACAATTTTTTAAAGAGATCGAATCATACCCGATGTCTTTTTCAAGTATTTAAAATTTTTAAATAATCGACTATCAGGCGTACGTACCTAACAAAAGCTGCAAACGCGGTGTTTGTTAAAAATAAAATGTTCTCCCCATGTAACACTGGACACAACACCTCTAAAATGGAAGTAACACTTGCTCACATTCGTTTCAGTCGCGAAACTTTAAACGTTTTAATGAAGCGATTGATGCTTTAAGTCAAACTGATGGTTAGAAGAGTGATATACCGTACAGTAGTAACAGTAACAGAAATAAGATGCAGACAGAAACTCACAACGACGTATGAAGCGATTGCTCTTCCGTTCAACACCTACTCCCCTGAAGTTTCCGTTTTGTATGTCGAACTCCTGACGTCGCTTCCTCCAATTTTCAGGTTCTCCCTCGAACCATTAGTTTGAGTGTTGTACTCTGCCTGAACCTCCGGAAGAGCTTCCATCAGACCGATGTTCTTGAAACTGTATTTCCTGTCCATCGCCGATGGCGAGAACGACGTTTTCTTCTCGTAATTTCCTTTCATGTACACGGTCCGCTGCGTAAAATAATTTTCTATCTCGAAAAGAGTTTTCCCGTGTGTTTCCGGCAGAAAGAAATAGATGAAAACGAGAGCGAGGACGCACATCGAAGCGAAGAACCACTGGAGTCCGTCGTGGCCCCCGAACAACTCGGCCATGCCGTAGTAGGTCTGGAGTGAAACGAACATGATGGCGTGGGCCGTTGCCATCACCAACCCGTGTGCTATCCTGAAGAAAACACATTCAATAAGTTACCCACCCAATTTATCTATTAGTGTAGTATAAAGCAAAATTATATGTGCTTGGGTGCTCTGCTGCGTTACCCTCTAATTTCTGTCGGGAAAACTTCAGCGGCCATCGTCCAAGGCAAACTCAAAAGTCCAATCATTGAAAACGCAACAAACAGTAAAATTGTAAAAACCGGCATCATGGAACTTTCCCCTAGACAATACACGCATTCTATTATTATACTTTTAAAGTATATACAAATATAAAAAACAAAGTTTGATATTCACCCGATACGATCACTTTATGCGTGTAGTAACCGGAAATAGTTGCAGAAGTTCCCATGCCGATGCAACTCGTGATGCAGAGAGGCCTACGACCAAATTTCTTCAGGAGGTACACCGTGACGACCGACATGACGAACCTAGTGAGTCCGACGAGAATGGAAGCGTGGAACGGATTCATCTTTGAGCCAGCTTCCTGATGAAAAATAAATAAACATAAAAAAAGGTATGCAGTACGGGGAGTTCAATTGCATGTGCACATGATTTCATAATGTTGAGAAGTACAAGAAGTGGCACGAAGGTTGTGTTGCGTGACGAGTTCACCTTCCAGGCCACCGACACGAATTCGCTCCATTTAAAAGTTTTCTGCACAATTTCGAACATTTAGTGAAAAATACACGAAACCGGTGCTCTGATAAATCACAAAAGAATAGCCTCATGAGAATTCTGCAGGAAGCAGAAGTCGGTAGTTTCCACATGAACAACCGACACTAAACGGCGAAGAAGTCAGTACTGACGGAACTGCCAGAACTCTCACCTCGAAATACTGTACTATGTAAAAGGTGGTGATGTACACTCCCGTATACTGTTGGAAAAAGAATAATATTATCATAATTAAGAGCGGCTTGTAACCCGTTGGTTTCTTCAGGCCTTCAAATTTCCGCCAGACACTTGGCTTGCCCCTCGAGGCAGCCAGCTTTTGCTCTTTGTCCCTCATAAGTTCCTTTAACTTCCGATCTACAAGTTTTTCCTGCAAGCAAACCGTCTCATTTGAACTTTAACTGAAATTAAGTTCCTTAAAACAAAATTACACACACACACACACATACCCTGTTACTTTCAGCCTCTAATTTATACAACCAATTCAGACTAATTCTGGCGTGTTCGACCCGATTTTTAGACACCAGCCACGTGGGACTTTCCGGGACGAAGAAAAAAACGGTGATGACGACAGGAATGAGACAGCAGACGATGCTCACCCAGGAAACCGTTCGCCAAGGAAGGAATGCCCCCATTGCATAGCCCAACAGCATACCTGACGAAAGAATTTTTGTGTAGTGAGGCGGAAGGTTTTTTTATTTAAAAATTGGTGTTCTAAGGTACCCAGTGAAGAGAGCGTTGGTCCTGAGCTGATGAGAGCTCCTCTGTACTCTGGTGAAGTGATTTCCGTCACGTAGACAATAGCCGGATTCGTTCCTAGAGCTGTTGGATGAAGCAGAACGTCAAATTTGTCAACCGGCTGCGGTAGGGGGCAGGGGTTGAATATGCCGTACCTGCTGCTATTCCGAAGAGTAGTCGCCCACCTATGATTGTATATACGTCCGTTGCGAGGGCGATTATAATGCAACTCACCGTGGAGGGAATGACGGCTAATCGAACGGCGTTCAACCTTCCGAAGGTTTCCATGAAAACTCCAGCAAAAATACTCGTCACGGGAAGTATAATGAATACTATGGACACTTAAACAGAAAAAAACAACACATTTTCAGTTCCCAAAGTAACAGGAGCTCGGTGTCGTCCCTTTGGGTAAATCGCCTCCTACCTATCCATGCCAGTTCCGCTTTGGTCGCGTGTATGTCACTGTTCGGTTCTTCCAGCTGTGGCATAAGAGCCGAAGTGCTGGCGAAAGTCACTCCGACGATGATGTGAAAACTCGTAGCTGAACAAGATGCAAGTATCTGTAGAGACAGTACAGAATCGCACACACACCGCTCCCACAGACAAAAAGAAAACGGTTAAAAGAGTTCGACCGGTGACAAACTCACCTCTGGAATGGCGGTACGAAATGTTTTTGTTTTTTCCTGTCGCCTGCTGAGATCCTGAGTGGAATTGACAAAGTCCGATATGAGAAGTTCCGGTGGGACTATAGCATTTGAAAAAACCGTGCTCATTTTCCGCCTGTGAACAGTAAAACATGCCTCCACTACTTAACGTGTCATTTTCGAAACACTCACATTAATATTTCCATGTAATTTTATATATAATAAAAGTAGTTTTTCCAGAAGTTCACCTGGACCGCATATTTCATATAAAAATGGTAACAATTCCAGAAGAGATATGTAGACCAACCGGTGGACGACTTCATTGCCACAAATGAGGAGAAGAGTCTTAGGTGAACCGAAGTGAACGTCAACAGAACGAACCTGACACATGTCTGTCGTACCCACCACCGGGGGAGAAGAAGAAAACTTGGTAACGTCGTGAACTCCTCTGTGTCGTGTTTACAAAGACAAATCCTTGTATTTCTAATAAATTTATAGATTGTGACCATGACGACAAGTGTTTAATGAGTTTCGTTTAACTTTAAGTGGTTGTAGGAATTCTCAGTGATGAACGCAAGCGGTCGGAGTCATCTTTCTCGGAGTGGCAGATAATTAATTTCAACTGTATCTTGATTAATTGGTACTTAATAAATAAGAGCAAGAGAATTCGAGGTGTTTTGCCGGAGCAGAGCTTTCGAGACCTATGGACAACGCCCGTTTTTTTTGTCCCATTCAGAAAAAGTTTTGTGGTGTCCTCTCGCGTGTCCTCCCCCCAGATGGACTGCCTGCCCGTGTTTGGACACCGGAAACGACCTTGGCCTTGTGTCCTGCTCCAATGGAAAACCCGTTAGGAGCGTCCTCTCGGTGACACAAACCGTGAAATTAATAACTAAAGTTTGATGGGATTTAGTCACATGGAGAGTCAGAACTAGAGACCCGAACAGACAAATAGGATCTTGATGTTTGCACAAGTAGCGTGTCTCAAGGCAAAATCGATCACGGACGACGCATGCAAATTCTTTTTCAATTAACAACTTAAAAATTTAATGCCTCGAAATGTACCCGTACCTGCTTTGTAATTTGGTAACAAACAAAAATTTGTCGGTCAACGATTTATCAACTTCAGAGTATTCACTTAAACTACTCGTGGGTCTTCCGGGTAATTTAATTATGAAAATATACAAATATTTTCGCTACCATTAAGCAATATTTATTTTATACATACAACACACGAACCATGATGGAAGTGTAACAATTTTATATTATCACCCGTGATACATATTGTAGCGGAAATCTCTCGGTGAGTTTTTCCGTTTTTTTTTTTTTTTTTGGATTTTGTGTGCTTCCCCGTAATCGAGGTAAGTGGAAAAGAACATTGGGCGTAGTCGGACACAACAATCAAAGATGTCAGAACAAATGATTAAAAAAGACATCTTCACCTTAATTGATGATAATCGTGTGATCAATAATTCAATGTCACACGTTCATTTTTTGACTGATCACATCGTCCCCTTGCTAATTACTATGTATTGCCTATATCGGGTTACACTCGGAAACCGGCACTCGGCTTTTCTACATCCTCCGCTGGCTAACATAACTCAAAAAATATAATAATTCAAAATGTCCCGTGAAAGAGGAGACAATTCCCGTCCAACCAACCGAAATGGGGAAAGGCTGGAGAGGTTCGCGGTGTCCCGCAGGCGTCACGCCGTGATGCGACCTGTTTTGTCTAGGAATTACAAGACAAAGCCTCCGCAACGAGACGTAAACAGGTATGTGTAATTGTTGTCCTTGGAAGTACATTAAAAGTGAAAGAATTAATAACAATTTTCAAATCAATTGTTTAAAGGATTTCCGGTAATCACGAGTCGAAACGTTGCATGACAAAAATGGCCCAATTTGAAACGGCTGTTTTTCCGACTCTGGAGTGTAATTTTCAGTCAAATTTACCGTAAACGGTGTTCTCCTACTACTTAAAACTCCATTTTCTATTTCTTCTTCCCTCGCTACCTACAAATAGCTACAAAAGACCCAACAATTCCCAAACTCACAGTGCAAATCTCTTTAGTAAAAGCATACACATGCATTGTCTGAGTACTAGAGAGTTCACGTTGTTCCTCCATTCCCCTCACAGTTTCAAGCTATGTTTTTAAATAAAATACATAAAAGTATGATCTCTGAGATACAGGAGAAACACATTTTGTATATTTTGTATGATGTAATAGAATATAAAATAAATATTGTTCTGAAAATAAACCCGACAAACGAGTTCCTCTTCTCATTGTCGGGGCTGCATTTGCAAAAGCAAATTTTGTCGTTGGCAGGACAGGGGAAAACTCCAATAAAAACTACCAGTCCTAAACCTAAACTATTATTCTTGTCTATAAAAAAATGTCGAACTAGACCCTGAACCTAATTAATCAATATTTACACATTCTCGAATTCCAATGGATAAAATTGAGTTTTGCTCAAGCGTTCAGGAGGCAGACGAAAGAGACGAAGTTTCCACGTCATTAGAATTTCCAAAAAAAGTAATCAATTAATCAGGTTATTTTTTAGATCTGAGACGAAAGAAATCTCAACTCGAGAAGAAAAACAAATTCTGTTTGTGCATTCACCTCTGATCTTGTTCCGAGTGGTCCACGGAAGCTTTTAGAAAAGGCGAATCCGGTCCGATGTAAGTTCCATTGTCCTTTGATGATTTTCTTAGAGCTTTCGAAATTATGCTGATCCCTGGAACGAAAAAATTTAATGAAAATGCCGTGTCCGAGTGAATAAAAACGGCGAGAGTAGTCCTGAGTCTATCAGTGGTAATGTAACTTAAATGCTAAAGTAACTTAATTGAGTTGAGTTCTTCAATGCGTTACATGTCATTTTGTGTATAGGGTTTTCCCTAACATTTGAGTATAATAAGTTAACCGAGCAGTCATTTTACTAGTAAATAATATACACATTAAACAAATTTTCGCTATTTGACTAGTTCGAAAGAAACGTGTTATTGTCTTGTACAGAAATCCTCTTCCTTAACATCAAACACACAAAGTGATGCAGCCTAAAGTAACTTTGAAACGTGAAAAATTTATACACTACTAAAAAGTTGAAATCGTTTTTCAAATAATTTTCATATCCATTGATTTCATGTAATTTAATACCGCATAAATATAATTCTAATTATTTAATTCACTTTATTTAGTTAATTTAAAGTTGTTAGAGTAAACGCGGGGGTCATGTTTAATTACTTCAAACCAAGGGACTACCTTCCTTTACATAACTTTCAATAAAATTAATATCAGATGTCGTTGACTGTAGTAAAAGTTCCTCAACAAAACCAAACTGACAGTTTCAATGTCAACTAAACAAGTTTAGTGTTTGGTTTTATGTTGTTGGAGAGTCACGGTCAAGAACAATAAACTTGTTCTCCGATATTTTCGGTAGTTTCGGCGTGCACTCGAGTATTTAAGTCTGGTTAAAGTCTGCTTAAGATAAATTTACCTTTGCAGGAGTTTTCGTCGTCGTCATCGCTTTCCACGGTTAGCTGATAGTTTTCTGACGGGTCGGGACAACCGTTTTCTTCCGAATTGGAGGGCATCGCGTCAGGTGAACCTTCCCAACGAGTCACGAAACCCAAGTTTAAGAACCTTAAAAGAAGAAAGATAATTTGGTTAGAAATTTTGAAATTTCCTATACACTACAATTACCAAATGTTGCTCCTGTTTGCTGTACTACTAATAAGGCAGGAGATTGCGCACAGGGGAACCCCTACAGGGAAGTACACTCAAAACCTCAAGGGCAGTATTTGGTCGTCGAGTATTCTTCCTGTCTCAGGGCAACCGTGCCATCAATCGTTGGGTCATCCTGCACGAAATATCAATTAATTTTCAAGAAATTAGTGTCCGTACATGGGGAAAGCTAACCGGGTTAAGACGTCAACCCCCCCGCATTGATGGCGTCACAAAAAACAACAAATATTTGTCGCTTCTTTTTTTTATTTATTTACTTTTAAGGTCATAACTAGTTACACCCACGGTCAACCATCACATTCAGGTGAAATGTCGGATGTGACGTCAACTATTCACGATCTAATATGATTTTTTGTAGTAACATAAAAAATTAACGGCGTCTATTAATTTTGGTTTCGGTGAATGGATTCCGGTTTGTACAAAACAATGGAAACATTTTGCAATAATAATGTATTGTTGTGAACTATCATCCGACAGGTAGTCGACACACGTGTGTGATAATATACGGCACACGTGCAAACACGAGTTACAGAGATGGGATCACCCTCGAAATTAAGGGTTCCCGAATCATCTTCAGGTAATTTTATCCAACCACACCTAGGCATATAGGAATTTACGCGTAAAGGTGGGGTCTACCACCGTTGCTTCAACGATTCTGTAACTAGCAAAGCTGGTTGATAAACTGGTAAAAGATTTCATTAAAAAATGAACCGCCATATTACGGGTGAATAAAACTAACAATGAACTTTAAACTCGTGGACGTACAACTTTTCACGATGAAATCATTTAGTTAATCGAAAGACGTGTTGTCTGATTTATTTTCAACTCAACGAAATCTACAACCACTTAAAATCTATTGAAAGTACCTAATAACGGAACAACAACAACAACAAACACCGATGTCCAGAGGAAACGACAGTTGAAATTTCAAATGTTTTGAGCGCGTCCACGTTGTTCCACGCCAATAAATAAATTAGAAATAAATAGAGTGCCAGCATCTCTGTCCTGTGCTTAATACTAACTTTTTGCGTTGTTCGTGGTCTTCTGTATCGGTCCGATGTTCGATGTATTTTTCTTCTCTTCCTGTCTGTAAGCATAAAATAAAACTGTCCGTCCGGAAGACCTTGCTCAACTGCAACGCGAGTGCCACTCCGAGTCGATTTTACCGGCAACGTTTCTTACTCTCGTGTTTAACTTATGCGTTCTCTCTTGTTTACGACGTGTCACGTCGTTTCCGGCCAACTTTTTCCTACCTTGTTTCCGGTTAAGCGATTAATTTTCCCTCTACCGGTAAGATCCGTGCTGTTGCTCTTCTGCCTGTCTTATCGTTTGTTTTTCTTTTAGTTTGATGAAGTCAATGTGACTTGAAATGCTCTCGAACTGTGCCAACTCCAACGTAATGCACCGCGGTATGGAGGGATGAGAACCAACAGCAGCCACTTTTTGGGGGTTCATGTAGGTTGAGGGTTGAAATCGAATGAAAAAGAAGATGCTTGAGCACTCCACGTCTCGCCGAGGGTTACAAATCCAACCTCAACTTTCGGCCCCCGAGTAGAATTTTTCGTACTTATCGGAAAGTTAATTTTAAGAAGGAGAATTACAATACTATTTAAAGTACATTTATATTATTCATTTATACGTCGTGTATGTTTTTATTATATTATTAAGTGTTTTTATTTATTTCAGTTCCACAGGGAGGTACAACAAAATCGTCGTTTTTTAACTGAATAAAAGCTCTGTAGCATTCGAATGCTTACTGGTACCGACCACTCGTTTGAAAGCAGTAGTTTTCGTAAGTTCCAAACTTTATACATTTTAAAACTGAACTTGGTTCAAAAATCATCACCAAGTCAAGTAAAGTTTAATGAATAATGCTAAAATTGTTGACTAGTGGGTACATACAGGGCGGAGAACCGCCTCCAGACCCCACATTGAGTTAACATACTGCCAGCACCAAGTTATTACACCTCTAGTTTTCTTTCGTCCAAGTGTTGCATAATTATATATAGAAAATAATTTGCTTAAATGGTTAATAGAATCTACTCGCACTGGCGGCAGTAAATTTTCCAATGAAAACCGTAAAAATGCAAAAATAAAAAGCAATGTTTATTTTCAAAATGTAAATACAGAGTAATATTAACGTGTGCTTAAACTAAAAACTAAAATGCTTAGAAACTACATTTAAATAAATACTTCTTACGCTAACACGACTCTGAAACTTATCCGGACACTCTCACGTCAGTCGACAACGGTGTACCTTTCCATGAACAAAACAGCCGGCTGCTGAATGCCACTGCAACAGACTCTGCCACTACAACCACGACAGGTGAACAGAATAAACTCTACTGGTTCGTCTGGCATTAGAGAAAGAGAAAAAGGATCAGTCTTGCCAGCTACTTGAGTTCGTGGACATCTCACAGAATGATTATTTACAGAATTTTTAGAGTGACAAATCAATCAAGTAGAAATAAAATCGAAACGAAAGTCAAATTTACCAGTCCCGGCACACAACTCTCAACCAGTCGCACAACCTCTAAAACTCGTCGTCTATAATATAATACATGCAGTCGATACTAAAAACAGGCCCAATATTATACGTGTGTTTATGAATATAAAATAATTTGTATATATAAACAATAACAACGGTGGCAACAAGAGGCACGAGTTCCACTGATCGCTTCGATCGAAATTAACCCGATCAAAGGTTCGACGATCTCTGAAGCATTTGCTTCCGACCGTGCCTGATCCTGGGCATTTCCTTTTCTCCCTCAGGACTTTTCTCCCCCTCGACTCTCTCCTCCAAACCGTGAGCCTTTCTGAAAAGGTTCCGGTGCTGATTCGAGTTTATCGGGTACCCGATTCGAACGTTCTGAAAAAGGTTGACGCCTTCCGATCTCTCCTCGGATCCGTGATTTTTTCTCGTCGGACTCCTGTTGGAATTTGACGTCGAGCCGATCGGAACGTTCTGAAAATAATTGACGTTCCCATCGGTCGATTTCCTTCCCACCGATCTGTCCGAGTCGCCGCCGAGTTGGTTGTAGTTCTTGAGGAAAATGGTTATGCTGTTGTTGTTCAGATTGATCTCCCGCCTGGAGATGTTGAGGAATCGCGATTCCAATGCGATTTTCGCCGAGTTGACCAGTGCGAGGTTCTTCAGCTCGGAATTTGGAACTTCACGAGTTCTAAGATCGATTATCGGATAGAGAAGAGGCTCGTACGGGTAGGACTTGCGTTTGTCCTCCTCCTCCGACTTGCTGCCGTCCTCCGAAGTTTCGTTTTTACCCTCCATCGGGTTGTCTGCGTAGTACTGTTGGGTTTTGTCCATTATTATAGAAGGAATCGGTCGAACCGTGGCTGAAGAAGACAACGTTTACTCGTTACGGAAAGTTACTAGAAAAGTATCATTTGCTGTCGTGGTTCACATTTCTCACCTGTCCACTTTGAGCAATTCATAGAATGAATGTATTGTTCTGCAGGGAGAAGAACTCCATCGTCGTCTTCGACCGTCACGACCAGTCCAAAGTTCCTTCCCGAATCTTTCCACGTTCTCACAGCTGCTCTTATGTTGAATTCTGCCCATTTCGGTCTGAATACCGAAAGCATTTGACTGTCGAGAAGTTTCTTTTTGGCTGCAGTGAAAAATACGCAAATTAGAGCAAGTATGACACAAATATCGGGAATTTTAATAAATTAATTAAATTTACCTCTATGGCGACGAAGAGATCTCGTGTACCAATAGACAGAAACTCGTATTTGTCTGTCGTCGTCACCTGGCAAGATACCCAGACCTCCGTTGGGTTTTTCGGTTTTTATTTTCGGCGTTGTTGTCTCTAGACTTGGTACCGAGTAGTTTTCCTGTAATGAAAGTTATATAAATATAAATTTTCAATGTTTCGCTTAGTGATGTTTCAATAAAACAACACGAGAGTGAGGTGCTTTTGAAAGTTTCATTTTAAAATGGCACCGACCTGCGCAAGTTTGTACAGACGAAGCTTGGCCGAAACTATCATTATGGTTGAATCTTCCTGTGGGTTTGGATAGTCCAAGTCGAACAACAGGTTCATCGAGTACGGGTCTGACCAAACGTCTTCGTCTGTGTTCCTGGGCATGTCACCTGTAAAAATAAAAAATTACTGAATTCATATAGCTGAATTGGAGTTATTATTACGCGTGCTTTATACTTTAAAGTACTTTGAACTACAGTAATTTTTGGTTTATGTATATGTTTTACACGTGTACTCACATGACGGGTAAAAGCTTTGAACTTTCTCTGTGTACGAGGCTGTCCAGTCTTCGGACTTTATCCTTTTCTTGTTCATCTCATAAATTTCTCGGAGTGCATTAAAGTGTTTTACATTTGGCATCTGCTCGTTGGGCTTCATACTTCCTCCCCTGAAGCTCAATACCTGACTGATGATCGACTTGAGTCTCATTTCCTTACTCCTGAAAAATCAAACGGGCCTAAATTAAGGAAATGTTAACAATCACGATGCGTGGGACAATGTTTTAGTGTCTAACCAAAGTCAACAGAACAAAAATACAATTATTAATGGAACGAAGTGCAAATTTCAATTGTCACAAAGACAACAGCCGTGCTGGTGGGTAGGAGTGTAAGACGCCAAAATCACTTTTTCAGGGGGTGGGGGGGTCAAAGCACATGCTTCACACGACACTCGCTTTCCACACAAAGTTAAATGCTTTTTGGCACACACCGGAAGCAATAAAACAAACGCAAAAAAACAGTATTAGAAAATAAAACAAACAACACACTGCGTTGCATACGCCTGCAGAAAATAAAGAAAATGGATAAATCAAACAAGAAATCAAAACTAAGGAAGAAAATTTTACCTTTGGGCGAATTCTTCTTCGGAATTACTGAAATATAAAGAATACAAGGTGAACCGACATGGTTTGGTGGTGGCCACATTAATAACAACCATTTAATAAAGTAAACAACTAAGTAAATTTAACATCTGCACTACATCACTTTTGTGGTGTCAGGCCCGCGCCGAGTGACTTCAACTACACACCCAGTACATAAGATTCAAATACTTGTTATTTATATATATAAGTAATCATTTATCAAAAGTTTCGTTCTACATTTGTTGCAGTAGGTTCAGATGAGGTTCTGCGGTACTGCCAATACTAAAATTCGTCTTCCCATATATAATTATAAGTAGAATGTTAAGTAATCTCAATTTTTCTATAAGACATTCTTCAGAGCTTTTGGTCTGTACAACACTTACTTATAGGAATATGATCAAAAAAGATCTCTAAACTCCTGCTTTTGTAAAATTTCACTTCTACCTTGATTTTATGTTACCCTCGAATTAAGGGTGAATTTAATAAAAATACAAATTTAATTTTTTACCCAAGTTGCTGAGAGAGTGTGTATGTGTGTGTATGGGTAGGTGTATGCTATGTGCATGATGCTCAATATTTATGTTATGACTAATTTTATTCGACAGAAGCAAGCTTTTGATGGGCTTTAGGCGTGTGCGCTCTCTCTCTCTCTCTCTCTCTCTCTCTCTGTCACACACACACACCAGTGTTCTCTGTAGCCGTTTCTTTCATTTTTGTTCGGACACGACCGATTGTCTTTCGTTCTAGCGCCAAAGCAAACAAAGTAATAAAATCTAAAAAAAGAAGAAGAAGAGAAGAACAAAAGTAAAATGAGCGTAGACACGGGGAGAGTGCGTTTCCACTCGGCGTTTTAAATCGACGCAGAATTCGTGTGCTTCCCCGTGCAGGACAACACGGTGCACCACGATGGTGTCCTCTACACCTGTTCGGGCACCTACTGTCCTCCGCCAACTCCACCACTCTGTTTATGTCAAATACGTCTATCGCCGTAGAAAAATTCAAAATGGCGTGTGAAAATCGATCGAGACTCGGACAGGAGATCGAATTCGATTGCCATTCATTTTCTGTTTCGCAATTTTTTGTCACTTGTTGACCAATTTTTTATTTTTTTTTGTCCATTGAAATACGCTGATTCCGTGTCTGTCGTTTCATCTCGTTGGGATAGAGAACAATGAAACTAAAAGTACTACTATCTATTTACAACTGTCGGGAGACTCGTCTCGTCTTTCCAGGAAGTCTCTCCTCCCTATTTTCCTCCGCATAAAATTACTAGATTTTTTTGCTCGTTTCGGTTCTTCCTTTCCTTGTCCGTGGTATCTTCTTCCTCCTCGGCTCCTTCTGCCTTGTAACTATATATTTTTTTTCGTTTTACTATTTGCCCGCATAGAAACACCCGTCTGGCGAAACCGATCCGCTCAACTTCCTTTTAAACTATTCGGTGGTGAAAACCAGCATGCGTATACCGTTTTCTTGTTTACATAATTCCCGTTGGATATTTGTAAGACGAATGCTAGTCGTTGTAGTGAGCAATCAGTTTTTGAACTATTTAAATTAACGAAAAATAATACGATTGATTCGATTGTTTGTTACTTGAGTGGGTCTGTGCAGCCTCTCCGTCTAGATAACCGGTATTCTAGGTAACTATAACTGGGTCTCCGTTTTGGCGTTGGTCAGTCTGTAACAATTTTCTTTCTCGAATGAATCATTCATGCACACGACGTTATTAATTCAGCTGTCCGTACGATTTCATCCGAACAGGATTTTGAAATGTTCTCGTAGCACGCCGTACTTTACGGTGTAACAGAAAGTCATGGCGAGTCGACGACGAGCTGACTACTTTGAATATTTTCTGTTTTTATTAACCGTCTGAGCGATTAGACTCCGATCAGGTTCTCGCGATGTATTGTGTTATTTTTTCTTTTCGACCCCCTGCCGGACCGACGTCCGCACCACGAAACCTGACTTTCGTCGTGTCAAACCTGAATTCGTCAAATTCTCGTGGTCTCACCCGACCGCGGGATGGCTCTGCCTGGACGCCCGTTTGAATTCTGTCGTGTCAAAGCAACGTGGGGCACCTGCCGGGTGGTACCCGGTGAGACACGTTGAGCTATTAGTGAAAAACAATATAGAGTGACAATCGCTTTTTCCCCCGCCTCTCCACGGGTACATACACCTCTCGACACATTCCCCCCGGGAAAGGAGTGTTCTCACATTGTCATCAGAGTGTCGATTTTCATCTCGATTTGATCTCGATTTGATGCTCCGATGTTGTGCGTGCTCTGCATAAATCTTCCGTGGCTATTCTGCTGATTCTGTGATCGATTGGCTGGACTATGGGAGAGAGAGAAAGAGAGAGTGCGGGGGGGACCTTTGATTTTTGATCAAAACTACAAATAAGACGAAATTCCAAAATTCCGGCACAGGCAGCTATTCTTGCGTTTTGCTTTCTCACGGTTTTGACTGAATAATTTTCATCAGAGCAATGACTTTTAGTGTTTGTTTACATTTTTGAGATCAAATTGTAAATAGACAATCGTCTGGGAAGGTACCCATGCACGGGAGGTTATTGAAAAATAAAAAATTGATTGATTTGCCCCGATGGATGACCGTCCGATCGGTTAGCCCCGGGCCGGACTCCATCGAGGCTCTCAAGGGTACCCGGCAATCTTGTAAAAATTAAATGTGGGTTACTAGCGTCCGTGTCGGATGTTCCCGGTTTCGCGGAATTGTTTATGTTTTCAAGTTTTACGATTTACGAAATCGCCCACCTTTGACAGACTCCTGTATAGTCTGGTTAGCACAGAGCCAACAAACATTAAAATCAACATGAAAGCGTAACATTAACCGCCGGTTAAGTATAACACTGGGTCTAGTGCCCGTATCGTATTCCTAGATGATACCCAATGAGAGTTTGTAATTAAAATCCATTGCCATACTTCCACCGGGTGCCCTTCAAAGCCTTAACCGACAACTCCTCAACGCACGCTGCTGTATCTGTAACGAATATCTAGGAACTATTCAGCAAACCCCCCCTCCCAGCCACTCGTTCTGGTCAATTTCCGTCTCTTTAATACGATGGAAGGTAATATGTCATCCCATGTACTCGTGGAAATGTCAAACTCAGATGATTTCTCCTCTTGTGGGTATCTGATTGTGTGTGTGAGTGTGACGACTGTGTGTTGTTTCCTCTAACCCTAAACCACCCGGAAAGTAGTCGGTGTTTTTCTAAATTCTGGTTTCGTTGGATGACATCTGCCCTTTCAAATTTTACCCCAAAAATCAGTTCCCATGAATCACCCCTTTTCTAAATGTGTTTTTAGTCCAAAATCCTGAACGGTCACCAATTTTGTCAAATTAATTTACAACCCTTTATGGAATTCCTCGAATGTACCATCGGGGGATGAGTGTTGTTTGAGGGTTACTTGTGCGAAATGGACGACTCAGGTCATCCGTTGAAAGTGAAATAATATTTGAAGCTTTGGTAAAGAGAAATTCTTGGTCCAGGTAACGAGAATTACAGTTGTGAGTATCATTTTAATTCAAACAACACGCCTTGTAAGAGAACCTAATTTTTATTGCCAAAAAAAATCTAACTTTTTTAAAGTTTTTTTCTTATCTTATTCAATTAAATTGTTTGATTTTTATTTTACATTATTAAAAGCTTTTCAATATACCCGAGATTGTCACACATATTTTAATTAATTTTCTAACATTGTATTATGGATACGTGCTCGTGTACATATAAATATAAATGTATTTGTGTGTCTTCACCTTTACTTTATGCAGTGAAAATAAAGAAACTTCATATACGTATAAGATAAATTTTCTTTCACTTTTTGAGAATAGTGAAAGATATATTTACCCTTTAAACTTGTCAAATACTTAAAACAACACCGTCAGATAATAACAATTGAAAATGATGGTACTACGGTACATGTATATTAATATACTGTTGGATTCTAACTTTTCTAACCGTGAAAGTAAACTTTATTTGAGACTTACCTCTCACGGTTTGCCCGCAGAACGTTGAGGTCTATTTGACTTCCGTTAACCGGTTGTTCATTTCCGTGGCTGCCATTTTCTTTTTCCGTTGTTACCTGTAAAAGGAAAATAAAACTGTTACAAAACCAAACGAGTGGATTTAAATTTTAGGGGAAATGTATTTCAAACAGTTTGCACACGGTATTTGCCACAGTCAAACTTAACCGGTTTTCCTGTTTATTTTAGCAGTTATCGCGTTTCGCTTTGGATTTCATTCGATTTCGAGATATCGAAAACAAGGAAATAATCTCACCTTGTGTGTTTTTTCATCTTTTATCGGCTCGGGAGCAACAGCCATGTCCGACATGTAGTCGTAGTCCGCAAAATTCGGTTGTCCCAACTCCTCCTTCTTCTTCTCCTCGTTGAATTTTTTCTTTGATTTGTCACCGAAGGTTTCCAGGTACTGCCAGAGGTCGTCGTAGTAATCCTCAACGACCGTTTCCAGGTCTATGTCTTCGTCTAGGGCATTCATTGAGTGTTGGGACAACTGATTAGTGGTTTCCGCATTTTTCAGGTAGCGGGATTCCGTGACATTGACAATAACAAGTAGAAAGTGCAGAATCAACCAAAATCGATGGAAGGCCCAAGTCATTAGGAATATCATTGTCTGCCTTTACAAACAAATCAATAAATAACAATTACTTATCCGTGATCAAATGTCACAGGCAACAGACGTGAATTAATATTTATTGTCACAATTTTCTTTCGCGTTCGTAAGCTGGCCATTAATCTATAACTTATTAACATATTATGTAAGTTTTCTCAACCGAAATGTAAACAAGAATTTTTCAAACTCTTGAAATCGGTCCTTCGGTTTTCGACCAAGCACTTTTCAATATTAACCCATAAAATTATCAATGAACCAAATTGACCGATAATCACGTATCAATTCATTTAATAAAACCAAATGAAAATTTCAAATTGATTAATTCATTTTGAGAATTTGAATTAGGCAGCAATTGTCTCAATTTTAATGTATTTGTATGCAGAAATCAATGTGTATTTCAGTATAAAACTGATATTCAAAGGGAATTTTACCTATTGACCGCCAAAAGAGCAATATATAATCGATGATCAATTTCAAATCTCATCAATCTCAAAATCGATCAATTTCAAATTCGGCATCAACTAGTAATTTTTCAAACGAATGAAATTTTCACTTAACATAATGGGGAAAAAATGTAAATTTACTTTATAAAAATTAACAACAATTTACATTTTCTTTCACCCGTGCTAATTTAAAATTAGAGTGGAGCCTAAAAAGGAAAAAGACAACTCTCATCTGCACAAACTGCAACACTTTTCCTACCACGGTTAATAATACATTAGAGAAAATAAAGTATTTGCTGAGTAATAAAGTATTGCTAAAACTTGTTAGAAATTCGAAATATTTCAATCGTAAATAATTAAATAAATAAGAAAACCACGGTACGAGGGGAAGACGAAAAAAAACACTTCCAAAACGCTACAAAAATATAAATGGGAACCTTATTTAATAATTAATAAGTTAGTAGAGTCAAGATACGACTCCAAACTCGACTCAAAGTAATACTTCGCGACAGATAAATAAAAATAAAGATTCCCCGCCAAAATATTTAAATTTTAAACCGGTAAAAAACGAGTCATAAGAATTTGTCGTAATTTGACAAAAAATTTTTGGCGTGAAATTGCCAGAAGTGTTTTAAACAAAAACGGGTAGTACCAAGCAAAAATGAAAAACTCACCCGAAAATAAATGTAACTAAATCGGTCCGAACTAAATCGGTTCACATAAGAAAAAAAAAGTACAATATTTAAATGTTTAACACTCGAGGATTAAAACAGGATCAGCGTGCAATCGAAACTGAAAGATCGAAAGCTATCGAGACTCGATTTAACTCGAAAACGATTCGAACAGGGTGTTCCGCAAATAAAATACTTTTTTTCCAAAATTTGTCGGGCGACCGAGTCGAAGCGTTCGGTCGTCGCCTTTGCCTTCGTTTGTCTTCCCACACCTGATTTTTCAGGTTTTTCTGCAGTGACAGCCCACCTGGAAATTTATATTTGCCACCGAACGTCCACGTCCTTGCCCCTTCGCTTTTACCTCAGCCGGCAGGTGTTTAATGAACGCCTTGTGACCGATTCAAAAACGGATTTAAAAAAATTGATCAACACCGTTTTGAATCGTTATTATTATTTTTTTATTTGAGAAATCTACGAGTGAACATCCATGACAGGATTTCGCTTATTAAATAATTTGCCGCGTGTAGGTATTCTTGTTTTTGTTTTGACTTTACACTCTTTCGTACCTATTATGACATTTTTGGGACGGTTGTAATATGTACAAAGGCACCGAAGTTGAAAAATACATCAACTGTTCTCTGCGAAAAATTTGATGAAACGCGGTTTTGATTATGTACCGGTTATTATTTAATACTAATAGCACTTATTAAAAGGAATGCGACACTTCGTGGACACTAATATATCGTTCACAGACTATAACAATTTGTTTACAAAAATAAGTAACTGTTGACAGGACGAAAGCACGTCGTCATTTTAATTCATATATATATATATACTGATTATTAATTTATGTGATTAATATACTACTGTACTGTTACTGTATTAATATACTACTACTGTGCGAAATACAAGTTTAAATTGTTTAGTTTTCAAATTTATTCTATTTTTTTTATTCGTATTTTTCCTTCTACGAAACAATTTTGACCAGCTCATCAAACAAAATAATAAAGTAGCATTTTTATTTGTTTACTATTTTATTTAATTACCTACAATATTATTTGTGGGTACTGCAGATGAAATAAAAAATTACAAAGATGATATGGAAGTAATAGTTCTAGAATAATAGCACTGTTACCCTTGCAATCAATCGATGCAAAGCAATGATTTAAAAGTAACAGATTATATATAGGAATCTTTAGTGATCAGTACACATTAAATCGCAAAAAACTTTTGCACGTAATAATTTATCTAAAATTAAACGATGGCTTATCAGATTATTTAAATTAATAAATCTCAATGTGCAAACTGAATTTATTTAAATAAACCACGTAAATGAGATAAAACCATCCGGTCAAAAACGTAAAGTTCGATGAGTCGTGGCATTAAATAACCTTCTTAGCTTATTACTATTCGAACCGTTTATAATTATTTATGTACTGTTCTCCAAAATTCAAGTTTCGTCTTATACTTTAAAGTATTTTGAGTAAAACATAAACCTAGCAATTAATTGTCCTCTTCCGGCTTCTTACTGAGGTCCGATGACCAACATCAAACGTGAAGAATCACCACAGGATTCCATCCCGTGACTGATTAGTCAACCAAATAACACAAATGCATTACATTAATTAATAATTAAAGAAGGAGATGTGAAATTGACAACGTGCTGATGGCGAATTTACAAGAAATGATTCGTTTTCGTCAAAAGCTCAACTCGTGAAAGAATGAGGATTGCCAGGGACGGGTGGAGTAGAAAAACTCGGTTTTCACACTCGACCATTCAGGTGTATGGCCAGTCTTTGATGAGATTGAATAAGAAAAAAGTGAATGGGAGACGGCAGTCGATCTACTGCTCGAATTGCCAGCCTCAAGTTTCTAGGTCACAGCCGGCAACAGAACCCAGAAAGAAGAAACTCTAATTATTGTGTCTGGAGGTTTTTATTTCAATTAGACTGAATCCACCGCACAACCACACAGTCAACCTTTCTCTCCTGTATGTTGTGTGAAGCGAACATGAGTATCAAGTGAGAATACCAGGGAGTAGACGAGCGACAAATACCGTAAAACTATTTCAAGTAGATTAGAAGACAAATAGAAGGAAAAAACTTGTAGTTCTATAGAAATGAAATTCGAGTTACAATAAAATAAAAATTTTGGTGTAGTAATTGACATTTGAATTGTTATTTACATATGTTACTACATGTAAGCAATATTCATAATGGGAATTCTTATATTCTATTTATTTTATTCTCCTCTTTTACTTCCCTGTGAACCGCATACTTTTTTTTGTAGTTCCTCAATTGTCTGGAACCTGGGTGTCAATTACTTATGTAAATGTAGTTATTGATACTGCCAAACATCGACAAAAATATTATAAGTAATTTTATTGGAAGTAAGCAAAATTCCACTACGCTTTTATGTTGCTAACTTTGGGTCCTAGTCTTTGAGGAACTTTTGTGATTTCTTTTGCTATAATCCGCAGCATGTGACACACACATTAGGTAACTTTGTATTTTTGTGTCTATGTACTCGATGTTAAAGTAAAGTTCCTAGTGTTAATAACCGCAGATATTTTTATTGTATTTAAATGCTTATTTAAGCTTATTCTGGAACTTCCATATGCATAAGTGTCCCATTTAGATATTGTTCTGTATATTATTCATATATTTTGAGCATTTTTCAGGAACCATTTAATTTTCGATTATTTTCTGTCGTTCTAGTATGCAGCGTTCATCTTGTATCTTCTGGGTTTTCTCACAGCTTATGGAAGTTCCAAAGCAAATGGTCTGTCTTCGTATGAGGAGCTGTCCACGTTGGTCACGGATGTTCACTTTGTCTAAGAAGCAGACGAACTGTCGATGTTCTACCACTATTTGAGATATTATGTGATGGTTTAGTCTTGACTGTTGTCTTCGGAGTTACTGTTGCGGTCAACTTTCAACTATTCGTTGTGTTGTTTAGTCTTGTCTAAGTCTATTTTTCAGGGACCAGTCATTTTTGTAAATTTCTATTTCTATTTTTTCGTTTCCTCGAAAGCAACCTTTAGATGAAAAGAACCTGTCCCCCCTACTACATTACGTGCTGCAACTTTCTTATTTTGTCTAATCGTTGTAATCAATGTAAGTCTTGTAAATTTTAATTGTGGTAATATTGTCACTTTTGTAACATGTTGTTGACGTTCAGTTTGTTTGTAAATTCTGTGTTTATTTGTGTCTAATAGGAAAGTTTCCTGTTTTCCGTTCTTATAGAATTTGGCAGTCGTCCATTCGGCATTTTTGACTTTCTCGTTTTCCTCTAGGTTTCTGAAGTATTATTCAATAGCGTGTCATTACCAAAGTGAAGATTGCAACGTACACTACTTAAGTTAAGGAATCCGTTTCTGACGATGTACATTATTTGTCGTGCCCTGCCATGGTCGATATAAAAACTTTCGATTTGGCTTAACTTTTCCTGTTTGGTTGAATTTCATTTGCACATTTGTGTTTTTCAGTGGTACACAACGCAGTTCGACCGACACAAGGGCAGCAGTAAAAGTAGAAAGTACTACGTTGTGATCATTTCGATACTCATTTACGGTAAGAACCTGTTTTGCGTTTACAATACTTCTTTTACGGTCGAACAATTGCCACTTGCGACGCCGTTGTGAATTTTTAATTAAAGTTTTATCAGATTGTACACCACTGGCACACTTGCGTCAGAATCATTACTCTAATTCGGTCTAGCTAAACAACAGCAAAAAATATTTTTTTTTAAATTCAATTTGGCAAGAGGAACCATTAGAGCATGAGCCGAGCGTTTCAAATGAAAATTTCATCTTGCCTTTGGAGGCATAACGAATTTCAGATGGCAACCGAAAAGAATTTGAATCACGTTTGAAATCACATTGAGTACTCCACTCGTCCTCGAACAGATTTGCTTCTCTCTTGCCCCCGACTGCCAGAGAACGTCTAGACGTCCTAAAAACCTTTTATAATTGCAAAACAAAAAAACCGGGAGACAAAAAAAGAATCCCCAAAAAATGATCCCAACGGTGATCGCTTTTATTGCGTCTTAAAAATATTTAAGAAAACGAACCGGCGAATTTATTCAAGGCTGTCTTGCCTGTGAAAATCGGTGTCAGGTGTACCCAGTTCATGGAGCAACCAGCGTACCTTTGGACTGTTATTGGCTGTGCAAGTCGGACAATTGGCCAAAAATCGGACCGTGCACAAGAGACTGGAATTTTGTATGAATGGTAAGCCCTTCGTATCAGACCTGTTGTTATTCGTGATATTTTTCTGAAAATTCTACTTGTAAAAATTATCCTAATTTTTGGGAAGTGATTTTGCTGTTGGATAGCCGTGCTTGAATTTTTATATATTGACTGTTGTCCACCACTGAAAAACAAGGAAGAAAATACGACATTTGCTTAGCAGATACAAAAAAAGGTAACCCTGGGTTACCTTCTAGATTTGTCTATTACAGAACTGTTAAATATCTATTACAAATCTATTAAATATTTAACCTTCAGTTTGGAGATGGTTAGGTTACTGTTCTATTTTGGCAGCCTAAGAAGTAAGATAGAAGAATTCAAGGGGCTGTCCTTCTTAAAGAGGAACTACTCGCCAAAGATGTCGACGACGCAGACAACGTAACAGAGTTAAAAAATCTATAAATTTTAATTTTTTATTTGGAACCAAGCAACAGGAGTACGTACGTTACATAATTTCCAAAACCTACGACATTTCTTGTTACTGATTTATTTGGCAATGAACAATAAATATCATTAATTACAGACTAAATTAAAAATTGAGAGGATGAGAAACTAATAGCAAGTGACTACAATGTATTGAAATAAATAAAACTTAAACTTCACCATTTTTCGAGTTTGTAAGTTTTCATTTATTTTGCATTGTTCAGTTACAGAAAGATTTTTGGTCAATGGTGTATACTTAAAAAATAGCAATCTCTTTTAAATGTGTTGCAAATAGAGATATATTCAATATCAGTTACATATGTAATATGTACTTATGTAGTGAAAAAAATGTTAAAGCCCGAGTTACACTCAAGTACTTCCAATATCTCGCAAAAATTCCTAAAGGCTTCACCTTCCATCTCCGCGACCCAATTCGACCCGACAAGAAATAAGTTAAAGGATATTTAAATATGTTAAATACATGGTTGCAACCCATCGTCTGGTCGGGTCGCCTTTGACCGCCATTATAAGCATCGCAAAATCAAATTAAAATTCCCAGACGGATGAATAATACGTGCATTTCATAAGCATAATTTTGGTTTTTGAAATGTGCCAAAATTCCATTTTAACTTAGGTCCAGGGTCGAGCAATTTCGTTTTGTCTGCGCATTAAATATATAATTGTACTAGGAACTGATAAAAAAATTTATTTTCCCATGGCGTGGAGGATTGGTAATTCCTCTCCCTCATCAAAAATTCATAACACCCCGTACTACTTAACAGTGAATTGAAACACGTATATTTTATTTTTTATTGTATTATAATAACTGAGATAAAACAGTTTAAGATTCAGCGTACAAAATACAAAACTTGTGGTACTGGTGATCACAAATTGCACAGTTTACTGAAGAACAAGCCCAATCTGAAAGGAAAATAAAAATTCTCACGTAGAAAATATCTCATCATTGATAATTCATTGTGTGAAATGTCACTCACTACTAACAGTTTGACTATTTAATATTTACTCACCTTATCGGGAGAAATGCCAGGGCACCTCCAATTATATAAGTAATATTGCAAATTACCATCGCCGATTCCAAATTTCAACGGTTCCAAAAATTCCTTATTTTCCATAAGGTTGAGTGCGTTAAACACATCTAAACCCATCTGAAATATTTATGTTTAATATGAATTCGCTTTCTGGGAAACATCGTTTAGGGGCACAGTTACAAAGCAATCAACTAACTAACAAATAAATATTGCTGTGAGTTTTTTCCGAGTCTTCAGATAGGAAGAATCAATTACACACATTCGGTTAAGGAATTCTTCTGCTCGTCTTAAACTAAAAAATTTTACTTCAATCAGTAGTACGGTTGCTTTTATACATTATGTTTAACTGTGTTAGTGATGGCTGTAAAATGTTGCCTTAGCAGGCATTCATGTGAAGACCGTGAAATTTATCATACCTCCTGAATGAATGAACATTTTCATATTTTTACTTTGAATAAATATAGCACGCTGCTTTGGTCTTTATGTACGTTATCCTTTCTTACATGACACGTTTTTTCCTTTATATTATTCTACCATAAGTGCAGTAAATTACGTATTACATTTCGAAAAATAGTAGGTCAACTTTTCAAAAAACGAAAACCAAATATTGAAGTAATCAATAAAACGTTAAAGGGACGAACTTACGTTCTTCGCTGATATCAATGCATCATTGATGAGCTCCACCCATGGAGTTTTATTTGACACATTGTAAAAGCTGTACGCAGCTCTTAATGATTTGTGGACCGGATGATGCATAATAGTAGAGGGCAATGTATAAAAACTCACAAAATCTAAAATTCAAGAAATAAAAAATTGATTGACTTAAGAAGGCAGCACATGATCATTAATAAACTCATTAAAAAGGAATTGATCTGAGTATCCTGAGGGCTCATTTTTTAAAAAGTCTAAAATTATGTGACTGTTATAAAATTTTCTCTGAATAAATGAATGACTCAAGGTTTAATTAATATCAAGTACAACTGACCTGTTATTTCATTTCCTTCTTGTACTACAAAAGCATCCACAATTCCAGATTGTGGGGTGAACCAATGTCTAACTTCTTCCACTGAGAAAACCGGGACTAAATCAAACCTCTCTAAATACTGATATACACAAATATGATTAATTTGGTAATGTAAAGAATTGATCCAGTAGAATAAATCAAATAATAATAACCCTGCATCTAAGAGGAAAATAAAACTTATTGCTACTCACTTTATTTAATAATTTATGGACCTTTGGTATGTCATCAGGCACCATTTTCCTAAACCCTGGTGTTTTTGTTGACTCTGGCAATCTATACAGCTTCAATGTTCTCTGCATGGTCATGTTCCGCGAAAGATGACTGAATTTAACTTCAATCAATTTCTTTGGATTCAGAGATCTATGCCAGTACCTTTAATCAAATAAAATCATAGCTTTTGCATTCTACAATAAAATTACACATTTTCCTGTTTTGATGTTTTTTAATACAGACCTACAAGTGCCTACAGGCTTTGGTAGGACAACACCAGCAGTGTACACAGCTTGAAAGATGCCATGTAGGTTAACACGCCTAGTGATTTCTCTGATCAATACTGGAGCAACTCTTTTAGAGCGCAGTTTTTTATGGACACATAGAAAGTTTATTTCTACCATTTTCTGAGTGCTGTAAATGAAAAAAAATTTTGAATGTAATAATTTCCTATGGATTAATAAGTATGTAATAATTCAACCAATGTTGCAAAACCAATTTTCATTATGGTATTCAGAAACATGCTCTAATAAGTAAGCAAGTGAAAGTGTTTTTCTTTTACTGTCATTAAAAAAGTAACTTACTGGTTATAAATTCTAAGCTCAGCAGGAATAGCAGAAATGAATCCAACTAAACGATCATTCTTCTCCACTCTGACTCCCACATGCCATTCCTTCTTCCAACCTGGGGGTTGCAGTGCCCTACAATTGTATTTTTCTTAAAATTTGTGACACTCAACTTCAAATTATTGGTATTTGATTAGTCATAAACTGTATTAGAGTATTTGCCTAATGTTTCAATGTTAATAATGTTTTAAACTTTCCATATAATTTTCAGAGTGGAATTATAATATGATGACTCACCACTTTAAGAATTGGGGCTGATAATCAAACCTAAACATTGAATCATCATCCTCTACATAATTTTCATTAAGCAGAGTATAGAGTTCTTTTAAAACCAAGGGATCTTCCAGGTTTAAAGTATCCCACAGAAATTGGTCTGGCAATGTGTATGGTTCAGTACGAATTTCATTCTGTTTGACCTGCTCAATGGCCTCATTCGTAGTAATTTTTTCATCTGGAAAATACAAATTTAATGAGTAAACTATTGAAGTTACGATACTAAAGAGTCATGAGAACTGTATTTACCCATCTTGGGTACTGGTTGTGTACTCCAAAATTGATACTGTTTGTGAACTGCTTCTTCTGTGGTCTTTGCTGGTTTATGTTGAAAATTAATTAATTCCATTGCTAGTCTTATGTTCTGAAGAGAGATACTCTCTCCCTCTGATGGCACAATGCTATCTGATGCATTGTTGGCTGGCTTTTGCTTTTCCTTTTTTTTATTCTTCTTACTGTAAATATTAAAGTATAACTTATTTATGATTTATATTTTTGGGATATTTCAAACTGCAAAAAATTATACTAAACAGTCTCGCAATGGGCGTAAAAACCATGTCCACGACAGCAATAGAAGGAAAATAATTTAGAAAAAAATATTAATATCAGTGAAAGTAGGGGTTTATTTTCGACACTTCACATCATTTTTAATAGTTGGTTAGTTTAATTACAAAACCGGCAAGTTTCTCCGAAATTCATGTAATATTTCACTAATTATTAAAAGCACAATGCGTTCTTCTGATCTCCCTGATCATATGATTTACTTGTATACCTCTTGTATTATATATAGATACCTCCATCGAACTCAGTTATTAACTGAGATTGTTCAAAAGAGTTAACTTCCTCTACATCACTCAAATTAACGGAAAGCACGCATCCGGGTGACATAGAATATGTCAAAAATGCTCTTTATCAAGAAGGACCCATTCAAATTTGCACGAATGACACATAAAATTTGAAAAATATTCAGTAAAGTAGGATGCCGGTAAAATCGAAATTTGGTTCAATAAAAAATTATAAATCTTCACCACAATTTGTAATAGGCATCAAACCCCATTACCTTTTTGTTTTCGGCTCCTTGTCTTTAGTTTCCTCATTGTTGGTCAATTTCCCCTCTTTAACAGTATCGTCCATTTTAGATCTTTAGAAAGGATTGCCAACCATCACCGCCTTTGCGATTGAACAAACAAATTTCAGCATTAACCGCTTTTTTGAAATTGATTTTTTTATTTTTACTTAGTAAATACTGCAGACATTGTCATTGGTTTGAATTCATAGTCCGCTTATTATTTATTAATTGGATTGGTTCAAACATCGTGTCGGTTGATATTTGTGAATCGCAAACCCAAACTCCGGAGTGCTTTTATTTGCCACCTGCCTGCATTTAAATCAGAGTAAACATTGACCGTCGCGTTTGCATGGAAGCCTACAAACCTCATTTAAATCATTGTTATACTCAATTGACAGTTCCTCAACATTATTTCTATTGATACGTGGTAACGGTCTTTGCATTGTAAATGATACTCGGTTGGGTTTATTGCAGACAGGAAACCGTTCAAATTTGCCAAGTCAAGTTCGAGGTGGCAATCGGTCTTTCGGTTTTTATTTAGAACTTCGCTAAGACACCCGGAGTCGTTATTTTTTTATGTCCTACGCAAGCGAATTTACAACCTACACGTACGCGAGTGGCACATTTTGGCTGTGTAACATTATGTAGTACGACAGTCTTTGTAATTTGAGGCGTTTTAATTGGGAAAACCGTGATTGGGGTAGCATGTGAAATATGTACGGACGGACTTGTTTATTGTATTTAAGTGCTCATTTTATTTTCGCGACTTCGGTAACGGATGATGCCTCCTACGACCTTATCTACACTACCATTGTATGTAAAATCTTATCGCGGGTAATTGATTTAATGTTAGCAGCTGCAGAAATGTTTTTTTTTCGTTGCAGTTATACAGACATGGCGATCGAACTCCAATCAATCCATATCCAAACGATCCCTACAGAAACAATTCATTTTGGCCTGTCCCATGGGGTGAATTAACTGATGTAAGTAAACCATGGAACCATAAAATAATAAAATAATATAAATCAGTTTTACTTTGCAACAACATAACAGCTGTTTTCTGGAAGCTCATGCTTGGCTTTTACATATATTGTAGTCATGTTTGAAAAAAATTAATACAATAAGAACAACCACAAAATTAATATATCAATTTAGCAGTAACAAACTCTGATGAATTTTTTAACTAGTGCCTTTGCCATTATTTAGTTCCATTAAATATTTGTGTCATGCATCATGCAATTTAATCCTGCTTGCTCTGCACAAATTTTAATTACTCATTAAGTTATACCATTCAGTTAATTGCTTGCCATGGTAAATTTATTTTGTTGGGCAAAATCAATAATGATGTTGTCAATTGTTGCAGGCTGGCAAAAGAGGTCATTTTGAATTAGGAAAATGGCTGAGAGAAACTTACAAGGACTTATTACCAAGGAAATATCACAGCAAAGATATTCACATCAGGTCAACAGATGTTGACAGAACATTAATGTCTGCCTACAGTAATTTGGCAGGTTTATATCTCCCAGACAAAGATTCCAATTGGAATCCTAATATATTATGGGATCCCATTCCAGTTCACACTGTTCCAGAATCCTTGGATAGGGTAAGAATATTTATAATATTATATTTAAGGGTTTTATATATATAAAAAGCCTAGGCTGTATGTGCAGCACAGTAAGTAAGATTTTAAGGAGTTTGATGTGCAAAAATTATTATTTGATGAACTGCTCAAGGTAATAAGCATAATAATTAGTAATTTAAATTTTTAATTAATATTAGCTTGAGCATTGAAGTTTCCTTCATTCAACTTCAGAGCCTGACAATTTTAATTAAATGCAAGTGGTATTTTAAGCAAGCAAGTAGTGGTATTTTAATTTTAAGCAAGTGGTAATCCTTGTGGCTTGCTTTACCATATGTTTGTAATTTTTTAGTTTACCATGATCTCTACCTGTCACTTTTTTCAATTTTTATAGAAACTAAATTTTGTAACAAAAATTAGTAGTTTGAGAACTGATGAGAGTGATTTCTAAAGGTAAGGTTTACGTCAAGGCCGCAAGTAACTGATATCCGAGTTCATTCCGTTTGAAATGAGAAATGTTGTACAACGACAATGAATTTTTTCCGAGTCGTTTCACTTTATAAAATTACTAATTTCATAGCAGCTGATACTTCACTTCCCGAAAAACAACACCGGTAGTTTTGCACGTGGGGTGTTTCAAACGCAGTGAAAAGATCGATTGCTTTTGTGGATTTTCTCCGACCGCATCACAAGGCTTGTTAAACGATCCCTGTCGAACCGATACCGGGTACCCGTACGTCATTAAATATATTACACTTGGTTTATTCATTTAAACTGAAAGTATTTTGTGGTTTGACGACATTCACAGAAAGTTTTCTACTACCAATCGTTTAGAGGACATTATTTTCCATATGGTTTTGAAAATATGAAAATTTCGTAAAAATTGGGTTTTCTTAAGTAAACTACAATGCCACCTCAGTCGGTTAATACATTTGCGTTGATTATTTAATTTACGCATTAAATTAGGCATTTTGTAGTGCCACAATAAAAATTTTACCGGTTAAAATTGTATTGGCAAGAAGTGACAGTCTCAGTTCAGTTTGGTACCCCCTAACGATTTTCCAATTCTTATTTCTACCTGGTACATTTCTTTTGTATGTCTACATTATCCAGAGAATAGAAATAGAAATGGGAAAAGAAAAGGACTGAGTTCCAAACAATAATCCATTACAAAAACCCCATTGTTGTTTTCTTGTTAATTCCCTTTTTCTTATTGTCTCACTTTTCACATCCTGAATTGGTTAGAAGGTTTTGTTACACTTTCATTCATACAATAATTACTCCCTTGGCTACTTGGCCGTTGAGTACTATAAAAGAATTCTTTTATTCACAAACACCATAATCAACCTGGAATTTACTGCTTTTTTATATTTTCAGGTAGTTGCCGGTAAGGCGTGGTGTCCTAAATACGCCAGAGAAAAGAAGTCCATACTAAAGAACGAATTTTTTCAAAAGATTGATGAAGAAAATAAGCAACTCTACGAGTACTTAAGTCAAGAATCCGGAACCAAAGTCACAAATGTTATAGATGTTTTCGACATATATGACACTCTTTTTATAGAAGAAAGATTTAAATTTAAATTACCCCAATGGACGAACAAGGTGTATCCGGAGCCATTGAAACGTTTGGGGAGTTTTAGTTTTATGATACCTTGTTTCACGAGGGAAATGGCAAGGTTAAAAATGGGTTAGTTTGGTTACATTTTCTGATTTTGGTGTTACGAAACTAACAGCCGTAATAACGAAAAACTAGTAAACAACTAGTAGCAGACCACACCAACTTGAACAATGCCGAACTCGATCATGCGGGTAACGAGCTCATAAAATTTTCAAGACTTATTGTGTATTTATTACATTGCAGGGCCTCTGTTTGCTGAAATACTAGGAAATATGAATAAAAAAATTAAGGGTAATTTAACACAGAAAGCTTGGATGTACTCAGCGCACGATACAACCGTTGCCGACTTCCTTCAGGCTCTGGGTATCTTCCAGCCTCATTCTCCTCCGTACCTGAGTTTAATTCTAGTTGAAATGTTGAAAAAGAACAATGAATATTTTGTAACCGTAAGTATCCTTGAATGAAGTGTAAAAGGAAATAAGTTCATTATGTTCAATAATTTTATTTTGTACCGTTCCGTAATTCCAAATGTTTGCAATTAATTACATTACACCCTACGCTATTCATAGACCACAGGGCCGTGAGGCATTTTGAGAAATGCCGGGATTCCTTCTGTGGCTGGCTATTATTATGTTCAAGTTTGTTTCGTGTATTGAAAATTCAATATCTAATGGTTTTTCTATAACTCCCACACCCCGGATTCAAACGGAATGAACCATTTCTCTTGATAATAGGCAGGTTCGTCAGGCTTTTAACTTGGACTGTGATCCACAAGTTGTATGTGCTCGCGTTGTCATTGTTAATATTATTGATTAGTTATCGTGATTTGGTTTTAAAAATATGATAAATTCAAGAGATATGGTTGGGGCCTAGTCAGGGACGTAACTTAAATTATTAGAATTTATTTATTTAAATGTAGAAAGACGGTACATATTGCTTAAATACTCTTCCTGTTTGTCTTTTGTCATTTTCAATCAAAACTAATTTCTTATATTTGCAGATTCAATACAGAAACTCAAGTTCTGTTCCGCCGTACCTGTTGGAATTGCCCGGCTGCACCAAATATTGCCCTATGGATGCATTCCGAAAGATTCTATCTGATCTCATACCGGAAGATTGGGACGAAGAATGTCAGGATATCGAAGGATTCGTTCAGAACTTGACCGAGTCGATGAATTCCGTGAGGTTCGTGACTGTTGTTTCTCTAGGCATTCTGCTTTTCTTGTCAATTATGATTGCTATGAAATACTATAGGCAGCATCGCTGGAGCCAAACACATTTTGCTTATACTATTTTAAAAATGGATTCTACATCTTGATTAAATATTTAAATAGAAACCAAGTCTACTTATTCTTAAAGTATCTTCCTTCATACTCATAAATGAGCAGAGCATTTTCGTAGGATTTAAAAAAGGTAGAAAGAAATGTTTAACTCATTTGGTAATTTTTTTGTTTAATACAAAATAATAGAGATGAAATATGAAGTAAAATATCGAATTGATTATGTATTGATTAGATATGTACACGACGGAAGATATATATTTATATTTATGTATATATATATAAAGTTTTTGGGTATGTTTGGAATATGAGGGTACGAAAGAGAAAGACAAGCAAGGGAATAATAAATAATAATAAAAAAATTCAAATTAAACAGAAACATAAATCGTTCAGTAACACTTTTTAGTACATGCGCACTTTCTGACGATGTCAACTTCTCTTGTGATGCGCGTTTTGTCCGGGCAGATCAACCTCACTTTGCGACGTTTTGTCTTCCTGGCTCTGCAGCAGCTGGAACCACAACTTCCCTCGCACTTAGCTGTTTTGACAGGTTTTCGCGTTTTACAGCCGTATTCGGAATAGTATTCCCGAACCTGTTCTTTCCGGCAAGATGGCCCTGAAACAGAAAGTGATTGTTTATCATGTCATTCCTGAAATTAGCATGTCCCCGTTGAGGTAAGGTTTTTACCTGTCTCGCAGTATTTTCCTACCCATCCGGGCTGACATTTACATGCGTAGGTACCGAAACCTTTTACGACACATGTGCTCCCTGATTTGCAATTATTATTCAAACAAGGATCGCCATCATCAGAATTGTCGTCGTCATCTTCCTCGTCGGCCGCATCTCTCTCGTCCTCCATTTGCTCATCTTCTTCTTCCAGGAGAGAACAACCCGGAGTCATTTTATTTTGTTTTGCGGCGTTCGTGAAATCAACCAGCTTATGATTAACCCAAACTTCCTTCATACATCCTGCAAATAATCGAAAGGTTTGCAAAAATTAAAATGGTTACGTGAAACAAGAATTTCGTGAATTTTAATTTTAGAATTTTAATTTAACCCACCCCTGAAACTAGTCAAATTTCTCAAATGCCAATGAGTGAAAGCCTCCTGGCCAGGTTCCTGAGCAATTCCTCCTATGAACAGAGGTGTCGTCAACCTAAAGCTGTCCTTGTCTCCTTCGTTTATAATAGATCGGGCTACTCCTCTGTCTACCGAAAGAGTGAAATTCTTCTTGACGGAAATAAGTTCAACCACGTGATATTTGCCATCCGACACCATTTCGAAGCTGTAAATTGTCGACACTGGATTGTTTCCCACGTCGTAGCTGACTCTAATTCGACCGTTGAAGAGTTCGGCAGCAATGTGCTGAGATTCTGTTCCGTCGTACATGAGAACCCCGTTCTCTTGTTCGGTCGAGAACACAATAGTCACGTTGGCTTCGGGTTTCGTTCGCAGAGGTTCCAACTCAATGAAAGAATTGTTATGAAGGAAACTGATAGAAGTGAGGTATTCGCAACGTTTTCCAGAATATCCTGGATGACACTTGCAGAGGTAGTCGTTCGAATCCTTTGGTTGAAAGCAAATTCCGTTCTTACATTCGTGATGCTGACACGGACTCGTTTGAGGATACAGCATGGCAACCATCGGAGGAATTTCGCAGAATTTTCCGGTAAAATCACCGGGACATTTGCACGTGTAGTCATTAACACCATCAACACAGGTTCCTCCGTTCTGCACAAAAAAAATATTATGGAACACATTGACTTGTGTCCGTTGTTGCACCATGAATCAACCCCCACGAAAAACTTTCCTACCTGACACAGGTGATTCTGGCAGTCATCTATATTAATAGTGCAATTTTCTCCTGCGTAACCAAGAAGACACTCACAGGTGTAATTGGTGTAATGATCCCGACAGAGAGCGCCATTTTTGCACGGGTTAAATTCTTTTTTGCAAAATGGAATCTTAACTTCGCAAAAATCTCCCATGAAACCAGGGAGACATTGGCAAACATACGATTCAACCGAGTCGTGACAAGTGGCATTGTTTTGGCATTTGTGACTCAGGCAATCGTCGATGTTGATTTCACATCTGACACCCGTGTACCCCGGTGGACAAATGCAATTAAAACGGCCCTCTTCCAGAACTTTACAAGTGCCTCCATTGCTGCAAGGATTGCCGAAACAGGCGTCGATCATGTTTTGACAATGCGGTCCGTGATATCCAGGCAGACATCTGTACAGAAATTAAATAAGTACACGTACAAAATAGTAAGAGAAAACGTTCATTCCTCTCTAGCATGAGTTAAACTCACCTGCAGGCGTATTTCCTCTCGGGCAGTGATTCGCATTGTGCTCCATTAGCACACGGGAACGTGTAACAAGCGTTACATTTTGCTAGGATTTCGTTGCCAATTTTCCCCTTACATTGGAAGGCAGATGACGGCGTCGTCAACAACAGTTTGTCTTTTAAGGGTGCAGGTTCTGCACAGAAAGCGACCCCGGGTTCGACGAAATCACCTTTGACCCATTCGGCCAGCCATCTCAGGTTGCAGTCGCAATAGAACGGATTCGCTCCTAGCGCACTAAAATAAAAATATTTATTGTGAACAGTCAGGTGACTCATACATGAATCGGATGTAGATTTCAAGTAGAACCTGGAAGTAAACTTACAGGTGAGTAATTCCTTCCAAATCGGCGAATGTTCCATTCTGAAGCTGAGATATATCGTTACCATGAAGGGAACTAAAAAAACGTAGATAAAACAATAAGTCTGATTTCGACAGTACTTTACATCTTGTTAGTAAAGGTGTACATTAATATTTACTCTTACATAATTCTTAGTGACTTTAATCCACTGAAAGCATTTACTTCAACGCATTGTATCTTGTTGTAGGTTATAATCAATGTTGATAAACGGGTCAAATTAGAAAATGTGTAATTGGACAAAACTGTAATTTGATTGTTGCTTAAATCCCTGAAAAACGAAAGAAAACAAATACATCAACGATGCTCTTACAGTGAACGAGGTACACGGAAAACAAGCTGTGGTAAACTTACAGTCTTGTCAGGTATTTCAAGTGATGTAGACGGGATACTTGAACACTCTGAATTTCGTTAACATCTAAATACAGCTCGGACGTATCCGGTGGGATTCCACGTGGAATCTCTTTGAGTTTGGCACGGCTACACCTGACAACGGTGCCGGTGCACGTGCATTTTGGTGGACAGTACGTGTCACCCAGGCAACCCTGATCGTGATCGCCCGTGCATTTAAACTCGTTGTGAGGAAGATCCTGAATGAGGACATCTTTGAGTCTCGTCGGAGCTCCGCACCTAGGATTGGCAGCACTCAGTTGTCTCCGTCGCAGCCATTCGGCGAACCAAGCCAGATGGCAATTGCAATTGAAAGGATTGGATAAGAGATTCCTGAAACAGGAGTGATGGATAATCCTAGGTGACCTTAGGATTTGCACATTGATCCTCGGGTAAGAATCTCAGGCCAATTAACTTACAACGTCTTGAGGTTCATTAAAGGATTGAACGATCCAGGCATCACGCAAGTGATTTCATTTTCGTACAAGGACAACTTCTTTAAATTATGAAGCCCCAGAAACATTTTGTTGTGAATCTCACGAAGCTTGTTCTCAGACAACAGCCTGCAGAGAAGAAGAAAAACTCGAACGTCAAAAAAAAGATAGATCCTTTTCAATAAATAAACCAAAACCAAAGAGAATTTAGTTTAATCACTAACAGTTCGGATAGTTTTTCCGCTCCTTCAAAAGCATTTTGTTCGATTCCATTTATTTTATTCCTTCTCAGGTCCAACTTAAGGAGATTGGGTAGTCGGCCGAACAAACCATCCGACTTTATTTTCGTTATTTCGTTGTCGTTTAGGAGTAAATCCGTCGTGTACATCGGTACATCCTTGGGAACTTCGGTGAGTCCACGGCCACCGCAGTCGACTATGGTTCCATCGCAGCTGCATCCTGCAGGACATGCACTGTCGATGACACAATCGCCGGCGTACCGAGTCCTGAACTCTTCCGTACCTGAATAAAAAACAGAATTTTAGCAACAAAAAAATAGTACATATTTAAGTTTCCTACTTTGCGGTTTGGCAGGATATTTGGCAATCACTAAAAAAAATGTTGAGAACAACCAAATATGCTTACCCTTACATTTGAATCGGTCATCTTTGGTCATGTCAAATTTTTTTCGGCCCATTCTTTTGGGCGTTTCACAACGAGCACCCGACCGTTCGATTGGATTCTTCCTCAGGTACTCGATCAACCATCGCAAATTGCAGTCGCAGATAAATGGATTTTTACCGAGGTGCCTTAAGAAACGGAGCAAAACCGCATTAATTTTCTTCTGGTTAAATTTTTTTGTAGAATTTTCCCGAGAAGGAATTACTTACAACGTCTGAACGCTTTTCAGCGAGTCGAAAGTTCCATTCGCCAAAGATAATATATTGTTGTCGTAGAGTGACCTAAGGAGAAAGGACATCAAATTTCAAAATTCAACTTGTTAAAACAAATGAACCAGAAATAAAACGTACAGCAAGTTGACGTTGTACAGGTCCCTGAACGAATCCTTACGAATGCAAGAAATTTCGTTGGCGTTGAGCAAAAGTAGTTGCAGTGACGTCAACCCATGAAAAACTCCCTGTGGCAAATCCGTTATTTTGTTCCCGTACAAAACTCTGTAAGCAGTCGAAACATTAGAATTCGGACGAGGACTATTCCTCCCCTGATGCTGGGTATTTCAGTCAATACTTACAGAGACGTAAGGCTTTTCACACCTTGAAAGGAGTCCGGAGCGATTTTGCTGATTTTGTTATTACTTAGGTCGCTATTAAAAAGTAAAAGAAGAATTAAGTCTCTCGAGAGGATGTCTCGAGTTCAAAGAATACAAGTGTTGTGTAACGTTCACAATACATTTTGTGAAATTTACTCACATTCTACGAAGTCTTTTGTAAGGAGAAAATGCTTTCGATGGAATTTCAACAATTTGATTTTGTTCCAGTCGCCTGAAAGAAATACAAATTACAATGGAGGTCTAGCATGTGTACATTATGGGTAGATTACAAGACGAGTTACTTACAATTCTGTCATTCCGTCGGGCAGCATGTCTGGTACCTTTGTCAAAGCTTTGTCCCTGCAGTCGACGATGCCTTCGGAACACCTACAAGGATGTGGACACTCCTGTTCCGCTTCGCATTCTCCAGAGGGCCTTTCCACCAATCCTGAACACTTGAACTCTTGGTCGTGAAGGTCTGCGACATTTTGACCCTTCAGCTGGTTGGGGGAGTAACATCGAGTATACGGAGCCAACCTAGGTGACTTTCTCAGCCACCTTGCAAGCCAAGCTAAGTGACAGTCGCAAATGAGGTTGTTTTCGGACAGTCTCAAACTCCTCAAGTTCATACCCTCGAACATACTCTTTCCGACCGAAGTCAAATTGTTGTTGTTCAAGTTCCTAAGAAACAGTTACAAAATTGACTTTTTGTGTCTCTCCGACCACACAACAATACAGAAACCACTAACGGATGTTCACTTACAAAACCTCCAAATCCTTCAAACCGCTTACGGCCATCTCGTCTATACATGTCAGTTTGTTGTTGTCCAATTGAAGGACCTTCAACTGAGAAGCACCTTTCAGCGTTTTCTTCCCAACTATTTCTAATTGATTATGACTCAGATCTCTAAAATTCAAAAGCACGGTCACATTACAAATGTCTAGTCAAGTCAAAGATGTTCAGACCTTATTTAATTCAAGTGGATAAGATTAGGTCACGAAGAAAAGGAGATCCTACTTACAGCCTGTGCAGATTTGGTACGTTAGCAAAGAGTAGGTCTGGAATATGCTTTAAATGGTTGCTGCTCAGTCTCCTACGAGAGAGAAGAAAAATATACTTTTAAGTTCTTAACATACTCCCAAATCGAGTTCTTAGGGAATTATCTAACATCCTTTATCGGTCCATTTGTCCACGAAAATGTCACTTCCATTAATTCCATGTGTTCTTGTTCCAAGAGGTCATTTTATTGAATATCATTCATTTTGATTTCATTCAAATTTCTGTCGGTGATCACTCACGGAATTTTAATTTGAAACATAATTTTTCTTTTGAAAGGCCCGCGTCTGCTCGGACGAGGGTGAACTTTTTACAAGCCTTTTGTACCGGCTAGTCGAAAGCAACTCACCCGGAGGATTCTGTTCGGTTATTCACACAGGCGTAGAAAAGGACTTAACTAATCTCATTATTGGATGGAAGGACATATGAATAAATAAAATATGGAATGAAAGGAATCCCACCGCTTATTCAAAAGAGAGTTCGTGTTTTCGCAAGCGACGAAGGGCTTAAACCGTATTTGTCAGACAGTTCCACCCATTTAGCCAATATATATTACTAATGAACGTTTTTCTTAATTTTAACAGAGGAACGTTCCAAAAAAAGTACTTCTGAATTATCAGTTGCTTCGACACGGGTCGCCTTTGAACGATAGCCGTGCGAACGTGACGGTTATCAACATTCTATATTATTCAGGGTCTCTGGATTAATACTTGGAGTTCCTCTCAGAGAGTACTCTCTCCGTTTATTGACACGAAAAGAAATGCGGTGAGTACAGTTGGATGGTTGAAAGTTGACAGCAACAGCACCGACCGTCTACGAATGTGAAATTTACGAAAAACACAACCTGGCACCTAACAGTCAGTTCTGTCGCGTAGAACGATGTGACAGGAAAGTTCCCGCATTTCCTTGAGAAAGTACACGTGCAGGAGAACGTAGAGCTTTGGGCAATGAGCTTTGAACCCTTGGAAAATTAATCAATGCAAATTTACCACTTCCAATGAATCACTTTAAAGCGGTACATGCGCACATAATTTTGCTTTCATATATGAGTCTTATTTAAGTTCATTCCATTTATTAAAAAATAATTTTGACATTGAATCGCACAAACTTACAGCCTCTCGAGCGACGTTAAATCCTGAAATGCTCCTCTGTCTATCGTGTGAATCTGATTATCGTGAAGATTCCTACAAAAAAACAGACAAATACACATTATTACAGGTAATAAATTCATCCATAGGAAATAAAGATGTAATCGTATCAATCGTAATAATTTATTTGTAATGAATTGACCGAGAAAACAAGTGTGTAGTTGAAAACAGTAAAAGGGCGTGAATGGAATCCGATCCGACATAAAGGATCGAAGTTGTAAAACAACAAGAGTGATGAATAATTTCGGGGATAACACACGGGAACAGGTGATATATGAAGAGAATGCATTGAAAATAATGACCTGTCCCTGCAGTTAGAAATAGACATTAACCGGGAATGGAAATTCGTTTTAGTTTAATGTCAAAAGGGAAGGCAAGAACCAGGAAAAATGAAGAAAAATAATGTCTCACGGCACAGTGGAACACATCGGAAAGCGTATACGTGGAAATAATGTTTTTTTCGAGAATGCAGGCGCGTGTAACCGGGAACGTTTGCCCAGGTAGAAAGGGATGAAAGGCAAGTGTCGACGTTGCGGCTCCTGAAAGCTTTCAATTACGAGAAAGAGAAAGCGAAGTAACGAGAAATCTAAGATCAAGCAATTTCACACTTGCCATCACAACACATCGGGTGCAAACAGAGTCATTTGCTTTGCATTGTGGCGTATCAAGGGGTGAATTTCTTTGTAAACCATGTAATTTCCATTCCAGTTGTTCATTAGACAGATCGTACAAACTTAAAAGAAACCAGACGTGAAATAAAATTGTAAAGAGTAGTTGTTTGGTTTTTAGTTTTAGGTAAGTAACACATGTCACCTAGCTAAGTAGGAAACAAGTTAACATTGAGTATTATATCATCTTGTCGAGGATTTAAACGAGAATATATCGTTCGAGTTCGTGCGGTATTTTTCATATTCTACTCCGAGGAATGTGGATGTAACGGCGTGCAACAGTCAAATCTGAATTCCTGAACTCAGTTAATTTCCAGAAACATTTTGTCAGGGAACACACGGAAAATATTAAACGTTTTCCGCCACCATAACACCGTGAAGTCGGCGGCCTTTATTACGCTCTATAACTAGTCACTGCATGCAATCGGAAATAAAATAAAGTGTGAAAGAATAACTTCAAACGAAACATGTCTATATATTATTTTATAACATAGTAAAGGAATTCATATAAAAACTTTATGACGTATTAAGCAATAAGAGAATGCCACAAGTGTTTGAAATTTTTTAATTTAGCATTACTTGCCCGGTTGCGAAACCCGCAGCACATTATATGTTGTATAAAAAATTAATCTCTTCTTAGGAATGTAACTTACATCAACATTTACAACGAAAAAATGTTAAAAAATTTATTTAGGTTCGGAAAAGTAACGTTAATTTTTCGAGATGTAAGTAACCATTATGTGGTCGTAAGGCAGTGAACCACGTTAAACCTTTTACATTATTAAAAAAAACTGTTGGTGTAGGCAGAAATATACATGGCACAACTGCAATTCAAGTCCGTAGCCCACCGTGTGGACACAACTGTCTCTGATCCCTCCCGCAGTAGCATGTGAGAAAAATAAACATTTCGTTTACAAAGACAAATATTTGCTAGTAACAGACTCTCTTTATAAAACAGTACTTAGGACACAGTTCACGATTTCTCTTGATATTTTACAAATTCTATTAACCGCAGATATTTATACATGTATGTATTTATTAACAAAATAATTCTTACGGTATTAATTACTTTACAAAAATGTGTTAAGTTACGTGCAACACTAATAAAATTCGCCTGAAATGTTTTTACAGAGAGTGACTTTTCTTTGCTGCAACGTTACCGAATGAAACAAATAGTGATGTATAAAACTAGTCTCCTAGTCTTTTTTTTAAACTCATTCCATTTAATGTTCCCTTGGATAGTAAAATCGCATTTAAAGTCTCCACAAATTCCTCACAAATGGCACAAGTTAAAAACCCCGCCCTGATACGATTCTCAACCGAGTACATGTATTTCGTAGCTTTTTAATTACTTAAATAGTTGCGAGTAAAGAAAATCTACGTGCAAAAATGAAATCTATAGAAATTACAAAATACCAATGTCGAAAACTTTTTTTTCAGATGAACCAGGTACACGAAAAGAAGTTTAAAAATAAAGTCAAGAAACGTCAATTTAATAAAATCCGGGAGCCCCCCCGAGGGCCCAAGAATGACGAATGAAATTCATTTCAGAAACAAAATTGTTACGTATAAATTATAACTCGTAAACATTTTTAACAGAAACTAATTGGTAGTTAATAAACACACATACAGTTTAAATAACAAAAAATCGCTACTTCCCATTTAAATTGTGTTTAATATACACAAACCAAACAGTATGAGTTTTTCAATTTTTTTTTGTAATTTATAGTTTACACCTCAGCGTGATATCTAAATATTAATTTTTAAAGGCGAGCCAAGATTTTGTAGTGAGAAAGGAAAGCGTGCCAGCACGTATTGAAAACTTTCAATAATAAAAAGAAATCACGAACTATAAAATGATGATTAATATGTGACACCACAAGACAGGACGACAGTTGTAAAACTGTAAACACGTATACAAAAACTACAAAAAATAAATATACAAAAAAACAGGTGCAAAGTACCTCTAATTTTATATCCATAAAGGTCGCAGACACATTTGTATAAAATAAATTTATACACGCACAAAAAAGGACGTTTATTGGACTTATCCTTATTTATAAATATGTAATTACTTCTCCCTAACGCTGCATATAAAATATTAGTGACAGAGAATAAGAGAATATAAATAAAGAAAAATCGTTAATTAAACATAAAAAATCTAATATTTAGACTCATGGTTTACATATCAGGAAATTTGAATTGTCATTACATAAATCCTAAAACTCCAGTATTGTTAAAGAGTATTTATAACCCCTTTTCAATTTTTTTTAAAAGTTAAGCTCACTTTTTGAAAAGTCCTGAAAGAGAATTGGCCGGCAATAAGTCCTCGAAAAAACAATAGAGCTCCGGAACATACTTCGGTGAGTGAATAATGGAAGTGTGCAAAAGAAAAGGCAATTTCGAAACGTACACTGATTTTTCTGAAATAGGAGTCGAGGTTGCCAAGAAAACCAGAACACGCCCTGTTTCACCCCAAATCCTAGGAAAGAAGGTCGCACGATTTTTAATACCTATGGGGGGATCGTTTCTCTATCTCTAGCTTAGATCATGTCTCAGACAGATGAAGATAAGTCCCGAACAAGTAGGGTCTACCCAATAAGCACCACTAGACCCTCTAACCGTGAACATCAGCCTACTCACGGAGAAAAATGTGTTCTAGACCGCACTAAAGTAATTAGTTTGAAGAATGTGCTCTATATTTTGAACTAACAAATAACGAGTTTCGTCTCCATTCAAATCGTTGGGAACCGTCGATTTTTGTGTAAGGTACATTACGTAGACGCTTACAGGATGGAACCCACAAAATTGGGATCTCGCACATAATCCAACAAACGCACCATACATCAGTGCAGCGATTTCCTTTTCTTGAGACTGTTATTACACCCACAAGAAACGTCTTTTGCAAAATGAGGACACAATCTACAGAGAGCTTGGATCCAGTTGTCGAGAAACAACATTATTCTCGTGCTGCTCATAACCTTTAAAATTCAAAATAGCTTTGGCCAATTATTGTATTCGAACCTATATTTTACGCCAATTTGATCCGAATTAGACAAAATAAATTGAACTGTACCCACAATACGTGATTGCAAGAAGGTTAGACGTATCAGGTTTCAGGAAATTTGGAGTTGTGAATTCAGAGAAAGTGAATGAATAAGAACACCTGAGTCAAAGCTGTGAGCTGTAAAAGCTAAGAGATTTGGAGTGAAATAAATAAAAATGTCAGTTTACACATGATCAGAGCAGAAAAACTTATAAAAACAAGTCGTGCAGAAAATTAATTTCTGGTTGTGGTTCGGTACGTTGCACAGAAACTTACACCACAAAGGGTAACATATTTTGTTGTTAGTGTCCAAGTCAATATATAAAATGTCAATGTTAAACGAATTGTCACAAATTTCATAAATAGAATTAATAAAATACTTACAACACTCTCAGGTTCCTCATATCCTCGAAGTCGGTTTCAAATATAATGGTTATGTTATTTCCTTGGAGGTCCCTGCAATAACAATAAAACAAGATAAATAATAATCGCTTAATAACTGAACACAAAGTTCAATGAACAAAATTTAATATAAATAGACTCCTAGTAATAAATTGTTTAAAGGTTTGGTACTTAGACAATACAATTAAATTCACAAGTTTGATATATTCAGTGTCTCAAACAATTTAAAATATAATTTAATTAATGTTGTATATTTGCCTTAAACAAATTAGTTCAACATCAAATGACCAAAATTGGGAAATGTAACAGATAAAAGTTTACGTGGAATTGTTACAATTTGTAAAATACCCAGAATTAACAAATGACATGCTATTGCATCGGGCTAATTAATAGGTCGACGAATTTAAGAGACTGTTTTAAGAAACAGAGTGACGATCATGCCAAAATGATATTAAGAATAGATATTTCATTCACATCAAAATTTCGCAGGTTATCCCACAACTCATCAAGGTGGATGAAAATAAAACATCAGTCATAGCCATAATGGCGGCCCGAAAATCACGGTCACCTGAGGCCATAGCAGTGACATCACTCAAGATACAATTAAAGAATTATTATCACGGCATCCATCACAACCGAAACGTTCTCTACCGTAAGTTTAAAATCATTCTTGGAAAACTGGGGACCCAAAACGAAGTGGATTCGGTGATGTCCAAACAAAATTTCCAGATTGAAAAAAACCAATGACCCAAGATTAGGAAACACCTGAACTTATTGAACTCACCGTTGCACTCACGCAAACGTTTTATACAAGTTTTGAAACTGAATAATTTACGCATTATGATAGGAGAACCATCAAGGCAGCACAGTCGAGACACGAAAACAAAAAGAAATGCACGCTGGATGTGTCGGGGAAGATGTTCTAGGAAATTAAACTGAAAAAGAATTAAATTGAGCCTAACGAAAGTAGGGAATTTCAATTATAGGAGAGAGAAAGAGAAAGACGGACAGACAACAGGAAACATGGAGTGTTGAAAATTCGTGACCCGTGGTGAGCTCATATCGATCAAAAAGAAATAATTGTGTTTTGACACACACACACCACTGTTTACTATAATTCATTCGTTTACATAAATACATCGCAGAATCCATATCCGATAACAGTGTCAGAAGTCGTGTAATTAAATAAATAAAAATTAATTAAAAACGTTCGTTCGTTCGTTCGTTCGACGAAAAATCGTCCACGTCGTTTTCAATTGTAAAAAATCCAATATTACCTGGACAACGCTCTTTGAGTCTAACCTCTCTCGTTCTCTCCCCGAGGCGAAACATCACTGATACTCTGCTTTCTGCCTAATTGCATTATTTTGCCAAGTCGGTCACAGAAGACGAATAAATACACATTTTGAACCTGAACAGTTAGTTGAAGAGCCTAAACAGCATTTCGTACGATTCGATACGAGACTTAATTCCGGTTTTTTTACATTTTTCTATTTTCGTTTTTTATTCGAGCAAACTTTCATATTGTCTAGGAAGATGGTGGAGGTTAATTGGATCCTTCGGTTCACGGACATTTCTACCTACACTTCCATTTCGCCTGGTAAAACTATTTCGACACCCAAATTTGGCAAATGATGTCTGTGAGGCGCAACGCAATTCTAGTTTTTTGTGGACCGCCCAAGCGAACACCACAATCGAGTATCAAGGAAAACCAAATAGAATCAAAACTCTTATAAAATGAGAGGTCAACATCGACACGTCTGATGTTTAAATAATAACTTTTGTAAACAATCGACAAAGCGAAAATTCCTCGCATAACTGGACAATAAAATCCTTCCGCCGTGAATCAATATAAATGCTTCAATCAAATGCTATAAGCTCTCAAGACGGTGTATACGTTAATTTTGCCGGGAATGAGCTCTCATTTCCTCAATCAGCACCGTTTTCTACAGCCCCCGTAGCCATCTATTTGATTTTCAAATCCTTTAATTTGACTCCGTCTTAAATTCTTCAGATGTTTGCCAGTGCACACGAATGTTTATCTGGTATTGTTTGCTTGTATCTTAAAATAATGTTTGGAAGACCCGAGCTGACGATATTGGTGAAATATGTTCACGGCTGTAATCGACAACACCACCAAGGCTGACATTTGAAACCCTTAACGTGTGACATTACTCATGATTAAACATACCTGGATTTTCATACTATTGAATAACTGCATTTTTACCTTCTTCTGTTGATTTGATCGGACTTTTATTTTGGTTGCCTAGTCGGGCTGATGAATGAACCGGCACACCAATTTTACAAGAAAGGGATTGTATTTTTCAACATTCTCCCATAATTCTGGATTTTTGGTCGAAAGTTCGACTTGAAGCGTTTGCACAGACTTAATAACCGTGACACAAAACTTGAATGTTCGACAGGAGAATGAACTCATGAACGGAGGAAAACTTATGAGAAGAGCCTATTATAACTTTCTATGCTCGTGGGGAAATTCAAAAGTGGTGATCAAGCTGTAGGAAAAAGATGGGGTGCTTCATCTGACAGGAGCATTCATTCACACACATTTACGCAGAGACAGACAGACAGACAGACACAGACATAGCTTGGTTAATGAAAGAGAAATCGGACTTAAGAACCGTAATCCGTCAGCAAAAGATGAACGCATTAATTGATGCTTTAATTCAAATGAATCAGAAAAAAAGGAGAGTGTGGATGCTGGGAATGATCCGAAGACAAAAACCTACGGCCGGGGATTTAACATGTGGAGTTGATTCCCTTGTTTATTGGATTCCAACGTCACGAAGGGGAGGACAGGTCATTCTTTTACTTCCAACATATAACACGCTAGTTTCGGATGCTACAACAAATATTAGAAATCTGCTACATCATTCATGGCAACATTTCTCGAAAACCGACCGATGTTTCCGACTTCCAAGTTGACCACCAATGACTCCGTAAAACATAACGGTCGCGTGAATAATCCAATTACAATGAATATGTGTGTACATGTAAGTAAAAGTCTTCTAAACACTAATCAAAAGAGCTTTTCCGAAATCTCAGAGGAACACGTGGAAAGAAAGAAACCAACGATTTTTTACTGTTTCACGCTTACTTTCTATTGTATAGGAACCGTAAAAACAGTCAAGTGGTAGGGCGCCTTAATAGCGACTACAAAAAAACTATAGAATTAACTTTAATGGATGCGTTCTACGCTTGGAAAGCATAAAAAATTAATATAGATATACATTTATGAGTAGAAATACATATTTTTTATACCCTTTCAAGAAACCTCCTTTTTATTGTGTATCAGTTGAACGTCTTCTTCTTCTTCTTCTTTTTGGTGTTCCCGTTTTATCGTAAAAGTTGAATACCTATTTTCTTAAACATTCGCCCCATTAACGAATATCATTTTTTTCTTCATTTTGATTACTCCTTTGACCTTGCGCCTTAGCGTTTCCTACTTTTCCTATTTTGAAGTGGAACAAAAGACTTCCTCATGACAGGAAAACTTAATAACTAAATATATCGAGTTAGTCATGTAAAGTACAATTAATGTGACATTTTATACGCAACCTATAAATAGTTACAGGTTATGAAAGCCTAGCTGTTGTAAGTACTCATCGATTCGTTTCTCTCTTAATTCGTATTCGGATTCCTCATTTCATCCTGGAACTTGTATTTTATTTATTTATGCTCCAATATTCCCATCTCTAATATGGGTATTAATCAGTTTTCGCTTGGCACTAGGCCCCGTTTTGTGGGGTAATTTCGGCAAACTTTTCTAGCGTTTTCAAACACTCGCCAGAAAAGCACGCGATCACCCCCCCAATACCGTTTGTCAAACCACCGATTCAAAGCACGTTCTGGAAATGTCAGACGTTGTTCTTAGAAAAGGTTCTAGGAAATTCATGAAGGCATAAACTACAGAACGGACTTGGTCCCTTCAGTCGGCACTCCGTGTGTTCGTCGTGTGCGAATCAACTGCAATAAATTCAATGTACATACCACGTAGATTGTTTTTCTCTCATCTCGTTCTTTCGAGTTCCTGCTGCGAACTCGATGGCATAAAAAAGTACACCTAAAAATAGTTGGACGAACGAGATGTTCCGAATCGTGGGGAAAAAAAATGCATTGCTCCCAAGTTAAACATCCAGTTTCATCTTACACGAAAAGGTTTAACGTGTTTATTTCAGATTAAATTAAGCAGGACCGTATGAAGGATGCTAATAGGGTCAACATTCCAATTACTGATCCCTCAATCTAACGACACGGCCATGTAAAATATGTCTCGGATAACTGTTATTCAGCACACACACACATTCACGGAGGTTAATTCGTACAAACAGAATTTTTGATGTGATTTTAATGATTGTCATCGTAATTGCTGATTGAAAAATTTAATTAACGGTGTCGTAATTTATTTTAATGAATGATTTAATAATGTCCAAGTGATGTTAGGATTAAACCTCTCTAAATTACAATGAAGCTTAAGTCGAAAGCTAACTTGTCATCATAAAACATATTGAAGTTCATCAATTAGGGACATCACCTTCTTGTTCTGTTGAATTTCCTTCTGAATGAAGTTGTTTTCGAAAACGATTCTGTAAGCAATAATATATGTATATATACAGAGAGAGAAAGATTGAGGTTATTGAACATTTATTAGCAATTCTAGTCGATTTCGGACGTGTAAAATAGAAAACAGGAAATAAAAAGTAATAGCCTCGAACCTATCGGGTTCACATCCTGAATTTTGAAAACACGGGTGGTATTTTCAATTGTATCATCACCGCAGGAATACCGGCCGGAACGACCATAATGTAGCATAAAAGTAATCAAAATATAAAGTTCTAAAAAGCAGGTTAAAAGCTAAAACTCATAAAATTTCAGGATATGCAGAATATAAATTAGCGTTTTTAAAATAAAAGTCTTTTAAAAGATTTAAAAGAAACTAAATTTTAAATTATTGAAGTGTTACAGAACAAACAACAATGGGAACCCATTAAATAATATGAAAGACACTTTTGTTATTTTCATACCAACAACCTTGCGAATGTTGGGCCATTTTTTTTTTTTTTTTTAATAATCTGGAGAGACCGACCTGTATGTAGCGCTACACAAATTTTACACTCTCAATAAGTTAGACTCGAAGACACAAAAGGTAGTTTTGGTCGGTTTAAGTTCTGCACTACCCGCACTCGTTCAGACACACAAAAAATATACCAGGTACATATCACATCGTTTTGTTTGTTTATTATTATGAATTGAGGATATGTCAAGTGATTTACATATGAAAAAACAAACACGAAATAACCACTGTATTAAGTCTTTCAACATTCAACTTCACATCAAATAAAGTCACCGTGATTGAATGATTGCGTAATTAATAACTTCTGAAGAGGAATGGAAATCGGTAGTAATGTATTCTGACTTATGTCCAACTCTTAAAAGCTTTTGCACCTAGACCGAGAGAACAATAAAGGCAAACAACACAATAAATAAATTACGGGAACTTTGATGAAATGATTTAACTCAAACACTTAACCCTTGGCAAGAGAAGAGACAAGTTTAGGATTGTCAGTGGTTGATTGAAATCATAAAAACGTTTTTAATGACCGATGAGACACATGCAAGAAACCTTAATTTTAAGTACAAATGGAAATTGATTCGGAGCAGTAAAATGATTTAATAAACTTACAGTTTCTCGGCATCCGAAGGCAGTTTCTGAGGAACTTGAGGTAATCCATGTTGCGAGCAGTCGATCGTCAAGCCTGCACAGGAGCAAGCCCACGGACACCTAGAAAGTTCTTCGTTCTGGTGGGTTATTATGGGATGACCACCAATATCTCCAATAATCGGATGACCGCCGTAGTTGGATATTGCAGCGGCAGTGAATTTGGCGGTTATTTCGACGAGCGCCAGAAGCAGGCATTTTACCATCACCATTGTGTTCATTTTTCCTTCATTTACCCCTTTGGACTGAAGACTTCATTTGCAATACCCATTACTACACTTTCCTAAAAGTATAACAGTTGTATTTGTATCAATTTTGTAATGTATTAAATTTTAAATAAACAAACACACATACACATAAACACACACCGAGAGGTTAAACCTCAGGGATTTGCACACGAAAAAGCAATCAATAATTTTGAAAAGTAAGTCCTAATGTAGTGACATAACAAATTTTAGTCCAGTCGTATGTCACAACCGAATTATAAAGCAAATGTTATTCGTCAATACTAGTTCATTATTTGATTGCTTTTTCGCCTTCAATTTATTTCCATTTTATATAACTTCCATCGCGCGTAGAGCGACACCTCAACAGTAGTCATTACCGGAGAAATTGTTCAATATTAATGCAATTCTGTCGGGTTGCGACACCAAAAATACAATATGGGTACGTCGTCACGTGCCGCACAACTTTTCACACTTTTTTACAAAAATGCTATTTTCAGGGCGGTTCCTTCGGTTTTAATTCCAACCACGGCGTCTTTTAATGAATCCCATCACGTGGAAAAAAAGTAATAAGTTTTAGAGAGGCACTAGGGACCGCAGCGGAAACAAACTCCATTCATTCGAGCCGAATAAAATCAACCGGAAGAAGAGGAAATCAATAATTATTTTTAAGTTTGCTTGCTTTGAATGTGAAAAACCAATCGATGCAACGCACAAATCCATCAATTCTGAATTGATACTGTCATCGGCAAACACTCATTTCTTTCGTTCTTTCGTAAGGAAGTAGAAAGGTCTCCTTGTGATTTATTGACACTTTAAAAGTCTCAAAACTAAAAATAAGGAAGAATAACAACCCATAACTTTTAGACAAGGCACGCAAAAAAAGTGCCGCAGATTTTCTGCACTCGGGGAATCGGGTCATGAAAGACAACTGTCACGTGAAGTCAGCAAAACGTTGGATGACACGACAGTAGTGGCTGTTGAAAACTAAATTTGACATTTTTATGTGAATCCAAGGGCTGGGCTTCCAAATTAATTTCGTACATCCGAGCAGTTATCGATGGGAATCTAATATATAGAAGAAAAAAACTACTGCTTTGCTTTCAGCGAAGTGCCAATCCGTGTGGATTTCTCATAATAATTATACGTGATCCGACACAGTTTTCAGCATCGAACTCATTTGAGTGCTGAAATATTCGGCCTACATATTGACGATGGTGGATTTTCCCTTTTTTACAAAATTGTGTATTTCGTAATTCCATCACACTTAATCCGTCTGGAGTTTGAAGTTCTTTAATTTCAACGACGCTTTCAGAGATACACAAAGTGGCAATGCGTATATTGACAAATTTACATTCCCATTTGGACATGTTGGCAGAAACTTTTTCGATTGCTCGGAGCCCGCCTTATTATGTCAAACACATAATTTATTTTCTCCAACGCAGTCTCGACGTCGAAATAAAAAAAGGAAAATGTATGTAACGTGCACTTTAAATTGGAAGTTTGACTTTGTGCACTTCGTAAGGGCAATAATGACGAATGAATTCTGTTCGACAGCGTTTAAGCAAATTATTGGCACGTGATGACTACACAGTGAGTAATCCCATGGGAATTCATGGGGTTCCATATGAATTACAGTCCGGTGATTACGGGCATCACCTTCTTGTATGTGTAATGCTCATTCGCTACCAAACAAACCAGCACAAACACACACAAACACACATACATACATATGTACAAACACGATTCCTTAATGTCGGAAATGAACTGGAAAGCCCTTCGTCCGACTCATGTTCACGATTAAAACCGATTTCTACTTTTTCTTTCTGCTATCAGTTTGAGAAAAAAAAACCAAGTAAGTAAATAGCTCGGTGGGTGTGTTTCATATGTAAAAAAACACAAAATGGAACGGATTTTTCAAATGAGGTGGGTTTTGGGTTCCAAACACCTCGCACACGCAGGACTTCACCGAAAAAAAAACTAGTTTAGACGCATATAAATCCAACCTGTTCTTTTTTTTTATTTTTTTAGACAAAAAAAGAAATACGGGTCTCTTAAAAATGGGTGCTTCATTACGTCCAAGTTAAGTGCACCTAAGAACCATGGAAATGTTCTCTAATCCCCTGGAAGAAAGTTCTTCCAGTCGAAGAGTGGCATCCCACAAATCATGGTGTTTCCTTTCGATGGTTAGCCAAAAAATAAAAGAAAAAAATAACCGAGCAAGAATAATAAGAACGATTAATTTGGTTATTATGAGCCTCGTCTTTATTTATTAAGCATTAAATAAACGCGTTCGCTTCAATTAATGCTTATTAACTTGCTGTTCCTTTCTGGGAAACTTAAATGCGAAGCTGTTGTTCATTCATAAATCTGTCTTGTTCCTTCTCGTAAAGGAGAAAAACGATTATGTCTCTCTCTCTTTCTCCAGGGAAATAATACACATCAAAACCGTTCGTTATTGAGTTGTTCCGACGTTTCATTACACAATCACCTGTAATGAATGTGACACGTAAATCTTAGGAACTCAGGTACCGATGTTGCGTTCAACCTGCAACTCCGGAGGAGCTCAGAGCGACACGGGATTCACATTTGATGTAACCGGATTTATTTCCTAGTGAAACAAAAATAAAATTGTAGTAAAACCACCAAGAAAATTGGGATTTTTTCTCAACGGGTTCGTGCATCTTTCTCCGCCCTGGTAATTACTGTTTTTAATAAAAATGGGCATTCCATACTATGCGGTGGGTTCGCTTGTTTTTTTTTTGTTTTGCTCTACCTAAATACCCGATCGTTTATGAACCGACATGTCAGAGTTTTTGATAAATGAATCTGACAAGAGAAGTATCGAATGCATCAGATGTTAATGTTACTGGATCACGGAATCAACGTGACCGTATCCAAATGCCGCAGATTAAAGTGCAGAAATCAACAACTTAAAACTCTTTTCCACGTAAAAAAAATTCTAAATATAGCTATAAAACAATAATTCGCCCGGTCTAATTTATCCATTTGAACGATCATTTAAAAAGCAAACAGTTATAATTGTTACGTATAAAAACTCCTCGATCGTTTACCACGAGTTCCGAGGTAAGACGTAAATAAATTGAAAGAACAAACAATCAACAGGTATAATAAAATGGTATATTGTAAAGGATGGGCACCCATAATGTCAGCGGCTTGAATTACACGTACGTGAACACCCACCAGTATCATTCCGTGTTAACATAACTTATAGAGAAACATTATAGAGAAGTATTCAATGAGGAACGTCCATAAACAATCTCGGGTATCTACGACGAATTCAAGCATTTACATAAAAATTCGTTTAATTTATTTGTAGAAGGTTGCACACGGTGTGAAATGACAGAAATAAAATTGTGAACGATTGTACAACAGTGTGTGTACATGATTTCGTGTAATAAAAACAGAAATATATTTAACGCAATAATAATGTCAAAGATTTGTAATGCTAGATAATAAAAACCCAAGTGGTAACATCAATAGAAATCCAATTCCGATTAGCGCAACAGGTAAAAAAAGGCCAAGGAGCAACACTTCTGCCACAATGTCAATCAACAATGGTGGTAATAAGACAGTATAAAAACTTCACTTCTTCACTTGTACATTCTCGAACCACACACTAATTGATGTGTGAATCTGTCGTTCCCCGTTCGTCAACATGTAAAGCATTATTTTTTTTCTCCTGGCGTTATTATAAACCAGTTATTAACCACCATAATCATCATCACCATCATCATTATTACTACTACCTTAACGTCAAGAACAACGAGCAACAAGAAGAGGACGAAGAAGAACAACAATGAAACGGTGGCACCGCTTTAATAAATGAAAGGGCATTAAAATATGAAGAAATAAAATTGCTTCGGAAGGAACATAAATTGTTCGAATGGTTCCCTGCCTGTCAGGACGAGAACAGAAATCAATTAAAGTGAAACATTTTAGTTAAGTCTAAACTTTAAGTTTAACACGGGCCTGGGAAAACCCGAACAACTTCACGCGTGGCGACCTAAGTTTATCAGGGAACAATTCAAACTGCTGCAGAATAGAAATAGTTCCAGTTCCCAAATGAGACAGAACACATCTTCATAAGAATTCATTCACTCTATTTAAAACAATCCGATCTGAACAAAGCAAAACAAGCGGGGCGGGTCGGGTATGTATCTGCTCAATAATATGCATTAGCCATGAATACTGTTATTAGGGGAATATTATCAGTCTATAACATAAGAATTTAGTTGTTATTAAACGGTTCGGATTGTTTATTATGTCCGTAACGTATTATTAACAAGTCAATGTCCCTAAAACCAAATTTCCGACTTTTTAAATGTGTGTTTATTAACTTTTGGATGGATGTGGTAGTAGTTGTATATTTTTCCTTGCCATATTTGTTTTTTCTCCCACTTTATCCGATACGATACTTTTCTACGGTTCAAGTGACTTTGACGTGTTTGTACTTTTCTTGCGGCACTCTAATGGTCGACCGGAAATCAACTTTTCCCTACAATAGGCTGAAAGGCAGCCAGTTTAACGGAAACCTGATTGTCGGGCCCGACTCGAAGCAGAAATTGCAGAATTAACTTTTAACGTCGGAAGCACTATTATTAGAAGATTTAAAGACTAGACATAATACTGATCAAAAATGAGCATGGGTGAATGAGAATGAAAGGTTGAACGAGGTAACGAAACTTCTTTTGCAATATTCTTAATGCAACCCTGAGTCTACTTACTGAACTCGTGTAGAGAGTACAACCGAAAGGCAAATAATACTAGAAACTCTTCCTGGACCAGTCGATTTGGTACAATACACTGATGAAATGTATACGTCTATAAATGTTACAGAAATGCTTCACGGTCACTGTACAACCATCAAGTACTTAGCGGTGCGTTCATTTGAGTAACAAATAAATTTAATTACAGGAATACAATCCCTGACTTTAGGAGACGGATCAGGGTCGTATACGAATTTAATTGGATTTTTCTCTCGACTTTCATTTGTTCTCATAGGAAATGACAGTAACGGAACATTAATGAGGCTGCAACAACAACAACAATAACAAAAACAACAACTATGAAAAGGAAGAGGACAAACAACCACGAAATGAAAACGTAACGTTCTAAGAATGGAGAACTCTCTGGACTGCAGATTATGGAGTTCTGATTGCGCTACCGCTCACGGTACAGCCTTAATTTTACTTTAATAGCAGACCTTTTCACCTATAACTTCCATAATAGGTTCTTCCGTCACGAGAGGACAAGAGGACAGTCCGATGGGCTTTGAAATAAAATATAAACAATTTTGTTGTGGCTGTCAGTCAGACGGAGAAAAAAAATCTTTCCTTTAACCCCTAATTTACACCAATTGTAACGTGACACTGTCACTAAAAATTGAATGAGGCCTCTCTCTCTCTCTCTCTTTCTCTCATATCGAATTGAAGATGGTAACGTGAAACAAACGGTCAGGAGAACGTTAAAATTTCTCCAATGAAAGAACATATACCGTAAATAATTCGACATGTCTGTTTCTCTCTCTCTCTCTCTTCAGATCTAAACGAGCAGATTAAGCAAGACCTGGCTGGCTGGCTGGCAGTGGACTAGCACTGGACTGGCACAGGATTATTCTCCGCTGGAATTTCAATTTCTGCCTCTCTCGCCATCCCTAGACCACTTTGTGGTCCTCGGTATTTCTTACTGTTCTAATGTTTCATTTATTCGCTGTTACAAAGAGACGTTTTCTAACGGAATCAATTCTAAGGGAGACCGAGATAAAGAAAGTTATTGTCACTATTTGTCTGTGTGTGTGTGTGTGTGTGTGTTTGTGTGTTTGTGCATCTTCTCTCGTCTTTAATTTCTCCTTAGTCATTCCAACGATCACTACGGCTGAATATAAGTAACGGCAAGAAACAGAAAGCGAGAAAAGGGAAAAGTCAAAATATCACTTAAAACAACTTAACCTAAACAGTTACAAGTACATACATTGCATATACATAAAACAAAACAAAATAAAATAATCCAGCGACAAGAAATTAAAGGACTTGCCTTTCAATCCGTGACACAAGGCAAAAACGCAGGTTTTCACCAAACAACAACCATGGTGTTTGTTTTTAGTTTTATTATTTTGCGCTTCGTAAGTCACATAAATCGCGAGAGGGTCAATTTCAAATGAAGACAACCGCGAACGGAAACGAAGTGTCTTTTACTGTCGAAAACGCGACAAAATAATTAATATTTTCCCTCTCTCTTTTTCGACGCGTTAGCTTAGCAAAAATCGAATTGTAAACAACAGGTTTTTCTTTAGTGAATCTCCAGTTGACAGACCCTTCGCAGTCTGTCCTTCTACCTTTCACTGTCTCTCTTTCTCGGCGTGCGTGCGTGCGTTTCTCTATGCGAGACAGAGAGATGAAAAGCGTCAAATGTCGAAAGGCGGACGCGGCTCCAGTCCAAATTTCGTCTTCTGGATCTCGGCGAGAACTGACGAACGAGCGCCGAAGTTCGCCTCGAGTTCGATTCGTCGCCTGCTTGCAGTGTTGGGGAAGAAGAAGAGCAGTGGCGTAGCCAGTCAAACCGCCGCGCCGAACTTCGGATTCTTCATCGATTTCCTCGTTATCTTGTGCGGCTTTCAACGTCGTCAACACAACACACACCTTCTCTCATCTTTTTAACCGTTTCTTTTTCACTTGTCACTATTTAAGGACTTCATTTCTGCTTTCCGATCCTTAAATTAGAACCGTTCCAGAACTCTTCTGGAACGCTTCGTATGAAATGAAAGTTTATCACTAAGAATTGGGCCGTGGAAGAAGAAACACGATTAAATTCATCCGTTAAGTCTTTCAATCCCTCGTTTTCGTTTTCATTTTGTAAGGTACAAAGTATCAGAACTTCACGACGAATGTAATGCATTATGTAACACCTATGTGAGACTTATCGACTTTGATTTAGTTTTACAGAAGAAAATCTCATGTTGGGTGGCATGGCAGATTCATGTGGGGATAGGATGAGTCCTGTTCTACAAGCATGGTGGCAGAAGAACTCTCTTAGAAATTCAAATCGGAAGTACATCTAAGCTAAAAATATTTATCTTATATTGTATTATGTATCGGTCTTCCCAAAAGAAAGTGACTCTGAGGATTCAAATGATGTCGCACTGCACCAAGTTACCGTCAATTACAAACGTCGTCGGTTATAAGCCGATGCTTAAATATTTATTATTATATAAGCGTCGTTGGAAGTTGCCTAATGGGTTACCCGCGTTTGTGTAAGCAAACAAAGAGGTTGAACCGCCAAACACGTGTAAAAAAAAGTTTATTCTCCTCTCGTCGGTGAGATCGGTTATCCGTAGACACAGTTTGGAAAAAAGCTTCGCAACTCTTTTTCCCCTGTTGTGTCAATTCCCGGGACGAAAAAGAAAACTAATTTTATACGGCTGAGGCAAAAGTGCTTGTGGAAAATTTTACGTGAAAAAGAGAAACCAAACTTTTTAAAAAGTTGCTTATACATTAAATATTTAACAATCGAGTGAATTTATATTGGTGAAGTCGGAAAGGAAAAAAGTCAGAAGAATCGGATATTTGAACGAAATGGCTGCCGGTACACCAGTCGGAGGAATGCGATTTGAAAGATGAACTGGAAACCGTTTAAAAATAAACAAAACTTAATAATATGCATCAAGGACTACCGGTGATTAATGACCAAAACTTAATCAAGTTTAAGCTTCGGGGGGCGCGCGTTGAATTTTTTTTTTTTGAGGGGAATTTCGGTGATTTCCTCTCTTCTCATCTTAAACATGGCCGACTCAAAATCGGCCATTAAGTCAGTAGGCATTCATTTAGACCTTCATTCATTTCCTGATTTTTATTTATTATTTTTTTTTGAGTCGGTCTCCTCGACCGACAATTCTCATGTACGGAACACTTTTTGTTTTACAAAATCTCTCCCCCAATGCAGCTGCCCCGTGGCCATTAAAAGTCGACAAAGAAACGGCGGGGCCGAACGAGCAGAAAGTTTACGAAAATGGGACGAAAGTTTTGCATTTTGCCAGGCTGACTAGGAGAACGGAAGCTCAACGAAGCGTGGCAGCTCAGAACAACGACATCAACAACAATAACAAACAACAAATAAGCGAAACAAAAGAAATGACAAACTATATCCACACCGACGTGAACAATTTTTGACTTTCCCCGAAAACATTTCACCAAACAAAAGGGGTCTTATTATTCCAGAATAAATTTTAATTTCCAGCAAAAGAAGAAGAAAAACAATTTGCTGCCAATTTATTTGCACGCCAGACTATGTTTTTTCCTCCTCGTGCTTGCGTAAAGTTTTTTGGCAGAATAACTTCCGTTCTGGGTTAATTAATTACGAGGAGAGCTGTCAACTGCTGCCCTTACGACTCAGCACGCAATCTCTCCTACTTTTGAAATTTAATATCTTACGGTCCCGTCATTGCCAATTAAATCAGAATCGGGCACAAAGGAAACATAATTAATTTGCAACCGCTTTGCGTGGTGAAGTGTAAGGAGAAGAACAAGAAGGAAGGTCTTTCTGCCTTTGCAACTTCGATTGATCGAACAAGATGCACGTTGTATACCTTTTTAAGAGGGTTAACCTCCGACGCGAATGAATTCTAATTTTAAATTATAACGAGCTGCCAGAATGGGTGAAAAAATTCGATTTTAACTGCCACTTTGGTACTTCTATCACATTTGTCAAAAGTGTTTTTTATCAGCACATGACGAAACATCTGTGAAAGCGGGTACCCGATGCCCCTCCAACTTAAAAATTACCTGTTGGGCGTCACTACGTAACAGCCCAAAGTGACACATTGAAAATCATCGACATACAAATTGGCAAAGAGCTCAAACCTGATTACTTGAAAACTCTAGGTAATAAATTGATTCATAAATAATGATAGTTTAGAGGATCGCATTATAAAAAGTGTAATGTAATGACGAAACGTAAAAGACTCAATTATGATATTCTATTTGTTTCAAGGAATTACTATTAGAACTTGACACCATTCCTCAAACTTGCGGTGTGAAGGATGGTGTAAAGGCACTCGTATAAATATCAATCACAGGGCGTTCGATGTATGTAAAAATTATACAGGTACAGTGCAGGCACTCATGCAACGATGTCACTGTTTGACTCTTCCATGGTTTTATCCAATTTGGCACGCGAGTCATCGGACTCCTTGTACGATCCGGTGGTTTCCATCAAGTCGTCGTCATCTTCCTCGTCCTCCGCTTCCATTTCGAACAATTTCACCTTTCGTTTATTCTCGGAGAGAATAACCGAAACCTTTCGGCTTCCACTCACCGCGAACTTGGACGCCACGATTCCCTCTATATTTCTGACGTAGTTATCGAGTATGTGCTGTATGTTTATACTGCTGAACATGTCGCAGTTGAGGTCCTTGATAAGCTTTACGGGCAACTGCACAAATCCCGTAGGATGAACGCCGGATTTTTGATCGACCAAAATGGACAAAACGTCAGGCAGATAGAACTGCAGGTCCGTCACCCTGCTGGAAGGTTCTCTCTCGCCGGCAGGTCCCAAGCTCAAATGAACGCACTTTGTCTGTCTGTCAGGGTGAACGGCCATGTCGATGAAATAAAATGCGTTCGGCGGCGACGATTTCGGATCCAAAAGCCCAATTAAAAATTTTTCCTCCTCTGAGAAATATGTGTTTGTCAGTCTGATTTTGGGCTCGGACACCTGGACGAAATCTTTCATGTAAAGCAGTTTGAAATGTTGCCCTATGAACTCTTCGGAATGTTTAAAAACGCAATTGATTTGAATTTCTAAGTGCTTGATTTCTTGAACGAGAGACATTTCTTTGTGATGAGGTATAATCAGCTGGTGCTGATTAATCAGCGGGTGTTTCTGTTCGAGTAATTCGGTCCACAGTTCATTTCCTTCACTCGACAAAATGTCCAAATTTTTATCGAGCAAATACTGGCCTAGACGTTCAAGATTGAATTTCGGCTTACTCAAAGAGACGCTCGGATCTTCTCCCTCAAAATTATACAAAAATTCCGCTATGTTCTGGAGATCTTGCTGTGATATTTTACTCATTTCTGAGGAAACTCTGTCGTCACTCAACCTTAGAATGGTCGTGTACAACCAACGGAAAAATGCTTTGTACCTCTTGAGAGAACTGTCAATTACCTGTTGTACTTCCGTAGCTTTTATCAAAAATGATCCGGTTGATATGAAAGCCTTATTAACGTAGGTTTCATTCAGGCCCAATATTTGACAGTAGTTTGGGCACCTAGACAACCCCCATAATTCATCTACATGATAAGCCAGGTTTTGTCCCACTGAATGTAAATGTTTTAGCACTAATTTTTGAATGTTCAGGTAACTTAACTCAATAGAATTTCCAAGTTTTTTTAATCCTCTTTCAGTTAAATCTTGAAGAAGAAAAGTTCCCATCTCAGGAGATGGTGTGCCAAACATTAGTAACTCAAGAAAATCAGCACTAACTTGTCCAGGAGGAACCTTTGAAGCATAGGCTGTTAGCTTTGAATCCATTTCAATTAGAATATTTTCCCAACTCTCAATTATGCTCTGCAGAGTTTGATTTAAATAATCTAGAGAACTAATGAGATGTCCATATTTTAAAACTAACATGTGCAATTCATGGCAATTATTTGAAAGAATTTCCGAGTTCAACAATAACATTGAAATTGTGTACTTGTCAGTGTCCAATGTCCGCAAGCAAACAGCAACAAGTATTACTTTAAAATCTTTTGAAATATTAGAATCTAAAATAATGCACTCCCTGTTGCCAAAGTAACTTTTAATGTCAATTATGGCTGATGGAAATAAACCAAACACACTGATGCACAGTTTTCCATTTCCTAAACCTACTAATAATAAATTTAAATTCTGTTGGTCTCTTATTTTCTTAGCATCTTCAACATGGTCCTCAGATACAGCAGTGCTGGGTCCAAAACTCCTATTTAATGATGGTAATTTTGGCAGGAATATACTGCATTCATCTTTGTAGGATAACTCCTTTGAATGATTGTATATTTTTTGGTTTAATAAGTTTGCTTTCTTGGAGCAAAATTCTTCCTTGTCTTGTGTCCATGTCAGTGAAGTTATTTCAGCTTCATGTTGTGACTTATTTAATATTTCCTTATTTTCTACATCAACTAAATATATTTCATCTGAAATAATTCATTAAATATTTAAGTCTTAAAGGAGCAATTCATTGGGTAAAGAAATGGGAATTAAATTTTTACTGAATATTACTGCAAAAAACTTACTGGTGCTGTAACCAATGGCTAAAACTTTTGCATCTGGTCTCCAAGCTATTCCTTTAACTGTAACAGATTCAGCTGGGGGTGCCAAAACCCAGACTTTTAACCAATTCAGCCTATGAAGAGCAACTTCACCTGCATCAGTAATAAATTTGTAAAAATGTTAGAACAATAGTTCATAAAAACTGAAAACATCATTAGAAATACATGACTGAAATATTAAATGAATCACAATTATTACTCATATTATTTACTTATTAATAATATTATTAAAACTTATATCATCTGCTATTTAAACTGTTTATGCTATTGGTGGTTAATTTCTTTTAATGCTCCACAATTCACCACCAACAAAATACACTTGGAATTCTAAGTTTGATTTGTTCAACTACCAGAAGTAAATAATAAAAGGAAATTTTTAGCAATGTACTTACAATAACACATTAATAAGCCCCCAAATTATAAGAGAAAAAATGAACAATTATGGAACTAACCATTAGCGTAGGATAGCGCTAAGAGATCAAGTTTGGTGGACCAAACCATTAACTCTATTTTAGTTGCTGAGTGTCGCTCCTCCAGCTGTCTCATAGCGTTACCAGATGACATTGTAACCTCTTATTAATGTGATGTTGTTACACACTAGGACAAGTATTTTAAATAAAATAACATGAGGAAAAATTTTTCTTATTCCAAAAATTTCAGTTGATGTTATTTACTTTCCTTTGATTTAGAACCTTTGCTTAGCCTCGGTGAAAATTTAAATATTTCGCGGTAAAATTGAAGTGAAATGTGTACTATTTCATTTGTAATTTTTTAATACATTTATGCCTGCAGTTTTTAATATTCGTTCCAGTGCCATGAAAAACCTCTTTCTAAATAAGCAATGTGATTTTTAATGTAAAGTGATAATATTTCGCAGCATATTTCTCTAAAACAAATCATAGCAACAGTGCACGAGGATATGTCTAGGCAACATAGGCCTCTCCTCAAAGTCCTCCAATAGAAATTACAAATTAGAAATTACAAAATAAAAAAGCATAAGCATGTTGCAAAAAAGTAGTTATTGGTCTAAGAGTTAAAAATCTTTATTAACACAATTTAATTTCATTAACATTAAAAATTTCGAAAAGGTCTTACGATTTCACCAATATTTTATTAAATCCAAACATTTTTGTTGTCGTGCGAAGTGAAATTAATTATCTATAAATAATTGTATTTCGAAGATCAGTGGGTTTTTGTGACACTGAAAAAAATGTCCATACCAAGAATTTAATGATCAGGAAAATAACAAGACATGCTCATTCAATTGTAAATTTCGTTAATTTTATTAGTAAATTAATAAATTAAACTCATAGACTCTAGTATTTGCTTTGTAAGTCATCTATTTTTGTAACAAACCAATAAACTATATTTATAAATTTTAACATTCTTACTAAAGTACACTACAACAACCCAAATTTTTTAATTCTAACCACGGGAGCCAATGTTATGGATTTTCCATTTTACTTTTGTTTTTAAAGCAAATCATTGTCACTATGCCGATAAGGAGAAATCCAGCACCAATAGAAATGTGATATCCACCGTATACCATAAACTGTATGAAACATTCATAAAGGCTATAGGAAGGAGTTAAATTTATGCATAATTTTTCATATAATAGAATTATACCAACCTGATCCCTAATACTTGTCTTTAATGCATAAATAACAATAGCAGTGAGAAGTGTTTGCAAAATTAGAGCTAGGAATGTATTTATGCCGAATATCAAGGCATAAGAATGTTCCCTGATGTACTTTGCCACTTCGTAACTAAAATGTAATAGAAAGAAAAATTTTACATTATTAAAGAAGGATATTAATGGGATCCCAATAACACGAGCAACAAAATTATCATAGGAATTAAAAATGTCATGTGCATTCACTGACTGAAAACAATTAAGATAAAATTTGCCACCAACACACCTGGCAACAGTAATAGCAGCATGATAAAGTATCTGATACGCAATGTGCACAATGTAAGCCGCATAGACATTTTCGAAGAGCGAGCAATAAACCAATATACATCCTTGAGTGATAGTTAATACTCCCAAAAAAAATTCCCCATATTTGTTCCACGGCACTTTTAAGTAACCGATAGAAAATGTGACAGCAGCACCTGTAAAGTAAATAATTATTTAACCACTGTTGCTCCAATCGTATTAACAAATACATATAAGTATTATTTTTGCATTTAATATTATCTACCCAATAATGAGGTTATACATTCTACGTATCCATTTAGTAGTTTGATGGTGTCGTCGAATTTAATTATCTCTTCCCAGAGTAGTTGACTGTACGCTGTGATCTTGAACAAAAAGTTAAAATTTAATACAACTAATGTCAAGTAAATCAGTATTATACGAAGCTGAATATTAGTTAAACCACATTCAGCTATCAAAATTTATTGTACCAACCTGTAGGAGACCGCAAGTCGCCAAAGCCCACCAAATGCTCCATTGAAGTACGTACCGATTGGTAAAAGCCTGCTTGCAGTCTTCGTATAAATTAAGAAACGCTGTTCTGCATTTCGTTTTTTTAAGTGTTATTTCTTGGCTCTCTTTACTTTTTAGTTCAATTGTGACAGTCTTATTCATATCGGTGACTCCATCGAGTCCTTGTTCTGAGGCATATCGGTGAAAATACAGGCTGCGCGGCACCGAAGGCAGGAAAATACTACTGAGTGTTGCCAGACTGACACCTTAAAATGGAGGGGTTTAAACAGGACGATAAGTAAACTTACAATATTCCACGCTATTATACATTTATGAAACCATCTACACCCGGTTCTTCCATTTAAATATGATTTAATTTAAGGCCGATATTCATGTTTACTACAAGCTAAATTTACCAGCGGCCGTCACGTAATTAAGCTGTAAGTAGTCTAGCACATCCCAATACACAAAAAGTTGTGAACTGAGTCCGGCACCCGCTTTTCCTAGAAGGAAAGCAGTTCTTGCGTGGCCAGTCACCTTTTGGTAATGAGCTTTGTCTACTTTGGCATAAATGTAGGTAAAATAGGCCACTTCGCTGGCCATGAAGTACCCGTAAAAAAATTCGAGCACCTGAAAAAATTCGCGATATCAATGATTACACAATCAAATTCATAATTACAATCAAAACAGGATTATTCTCATTAACTCTGAAATATCAAAATGAACTGCCCACTTAAAAGCAAAACAATTATTTTATGTGAGCCATAATTCAGTCATGAAATTCTTAAATCAACAGGATGTGTCATTTCCAAGTTTGGGTACATTTCAGCTTGTTTAGTTTTTTTATTCACTTTATATGGTAACCCAACCCAAATGTTTGAATCACAAAGTTATTTTTGAACCATTTTCTGCCAATCAATAGTTTTGAAAAAAGAGAGCAAATTGATAAGTTCTCAAAAGTTGAATATCACGGCTATGAATCAGTTTTGGATAAGAAAACTTTACACATGAAAAATAACTTAGACCCAACTTGATTAACCTAACATAGCAATGCATTTTTCAAGGTAAAAATTATTTACAAGTTTTATACTAAGGAGTAAAAAAACCAATCACCTACCTGCATAACTTGTAAAGTTTTTCCATAAATTAATAACAACCAAGTGATAATTGCAGAAATGCCCCCTGTCAATAATATTGGTTTGTAACGCAAGAAGTCTGTTAATAAAAAAACTCCCACTAACAATGAAAGATTAAAATATGTGCCCAATGGATAAATTTCCTGATTTATCTGGAAAAAGGTAATGACAGAAGAAATCAGTTATGTAAATGAAGGTTAATAAATTATTTATTACACAGATAAAATTTACCTCTTCTATGGTGAAATTCTTGAATCTGATTAAATATGAAGAAATAAAAGGTTCAGAAGGACGGTACTCTTTAAAGAAGCCATAAGAGCATAACAATATTGATGTATGCCACCACTTCATTTTCAATTATTCCTATTATTTGTTATAGGAGATGACTCATGATAATTAGACAGTTAAGTTGAAATGTTGTTTTTGGTTTACACCTGAAAAATTTTAGCAGTGTAAACTTTTAATACAATTCTTAGTAATAACAAAATAATGAAATACTTACCTGCATATAAATGAATATTTCAAGCATGTTTCCAAACTTCTTTAAATTCTCAAATCTATTCACTACAAATTTACAAAATCAGTAAAAATCACTTAACTTTAAAAAGGAAATTGATTTTGCAATGAAATACCTCATGTACAAAAACAAGTTATTTACAAATTAAAATGTTGGCCTAATATGTTTAAACAAAGAATACATACTAACTGACAAATATCAGACAAAATTTGCGGCAATCTTGAAGCATTCAATCAGCGGATAATTTTATGATTGCTTATTGGGGTTTACAAGGTTTATTTTACAATAACCTTCGATTCCTTTGGTAAAATTGCTTTTAATCTGGTTTTTATCAATTAATACGAATATGAAATATCATTGCACACGATTTTTTCAACGAGTTATCAAAATTGTATTACATGAAAATATACTTACGTTTAAACATGTTTATAATTATTCAAAATTCTGTTCAAAACTGAAAATTTACCAACGGCATACTTGTGCCTCAGAAAACCACATTTGAGTTCACCGGTCAACCGATAACTTAGGAAGCAGACGACACAGACGATATTTTACCCGGGAAGAATTAAATTCTCGCCAAACTTTTTTTCAAGTTATGACTTATCAGTACTAATTCACCTACCTTATCTATGATAATTACACTCTTACGGTAACATTAAAGCAAAAATGGTTCTCTATCAATAAGTTAATCCTCGTAACAGTCGATTTGGGGAATTTCTAAAAGTGGTTACGATGTCGTGAAACCAAGGGTCAGATAAAAATATATTTTTGGTTTCTTCATTTGCATAACAGAAACCCCTTTACCGAATAAATACAATCTCATGTGAAGAAATGTAATATTTAGTTTAAGAATAAGTCTATATTAAGCATTTGAACAAAAAGAGAGAACTTGTCGTTCTGCATGTTAAAATTGTTAGAAAAATGTTAAAAATTTATGCAGGAACACATCTCTCCATTCAAATTCATTGGTACCGTTCTCAAATAACAGCAATCCTCCACTCTCTCGTTATTACGACTTTCATCTTTCATGTTGGTTAAAGTTAATACAATAAATGCAAAATCTTGTGACTTAATTGATATTCCAGTTTCATCAAATTAAAGACACCAAGAAGAATGAATGAGAGGCACACAATAAAAAAAACTTTCGTAAATTTCAAATAATTGCCATAATGTATTCAAAAAATAAATAAAAATTTGGTATTTCACCAGACATCAGTGTATTTCATATTTCTATATTAGTGTTCAATACATACTTTTAAAGTGCCCAAGCAGAATGGTTGGTGTAATGTAGAATAGTAAAATCGAAATGCATTTTTGGAAATAATATTAAGCCTAACCCCTAGATACAACATGATTATGACAAATGTATTTATGATAGTAAGTGTCTCAAACAACATCAAACCTAAATAAATAAAATTTGAATTCAAGTTTGCAACATTATGTCTACTCTACACAACAAAATTTGTTTTGTTTAACTTAAAAATAATGTTTCTCTGCATTTAAAGAAATCACTGTTGATATTAAATGATTATGTTAAATTGGAATAAGCTTGTGTGCTACTCAATTTTGTGATTTGTGATTGTGATATTCCAAACTTGATTCATATATTCTTAAATCATATAGATATAATAATTTATTTAGCAAACTCCCTTGGTAAAAAATTTATAGGTGGAAAAATTAAAAGTTAGGAACACATGCAAATGTATTGTTGTGTGAATCCTTTTCATCATTTTGAAGTGATCAATATGAAACAAATTTTTCATTGCTTTTGTCAAAAACTATTGCAATACATTGTTAACAATAGGTCAGATGAATTTTTGAGACTAAATTCAAGTACAATAAAGATGAAATGCAACTTAACTCATTCCTTAAATTCATTTAAGAGTCCAATACAAATTTTTTGTCACACATAATACAACCTCACCCTTGAAGTACACACAAGTAAGTCATCATCAAAGAACTTTGTTTCAATTACAACATTGCCACTGAAATGAAACAATGTAATGTTAAAATAATTGAAAGAAGACAACTGAGAAAACAATAATAATACATCAATAACATACTTGAGAACATTAGCTGGCATCATTTGTGACTCTGGTGCTGCTTCAATAAGACTCTGCCAGGTATTGGTTGAATTTGGTATAACAAAACCAAACTCAAAAAACCATTCTTCTAAGCAGCGATTCTTAAATATATTATTAAAATATTATATTACAGATAACACAAGAAATTTTTTTTCTCAATATAAACAAGGTAATGCCTTACCTTGAACAATATCTTTTGCTCAAGGCGAAACTTCTTCATTTCTTCAACAGATGAAAAATTAATTTCCCTTGATACAGCACGACATTTTAAAATTTTCTTTGGTACCCTGGCTTCATGTTCCACATCAGGAATTGACCTGAAATTAATAATTAATTACCATTTCCAAAAAGCAAAACTTAAAATTTAAAGATTTTCAGAATTAAAATTTCAAGCAACTTTCACATTACTGCTCCATAAATATCAGCATCTATCAGCCGATATTATATATGTCAATTGTCATTGATTTATATTTTGTACTTACAGGTCTTCATTTCCCTGCCACAAAATCTTTCCTGTATCCACATCCCTTAAATTCATCCAATTACTAAAAGGTAATTAAGGCAATAGTCAAACATATGTAGTGTTTCTAAGGTACATCTTCATCTTTCAAAAAAATTGCCGATTTCAAGTTAAAATAAAAATTACTCGCAAATATGTTTTTTATTGATTACCAATAATTTTGGAATATCAAATAAAACAGGTATGAATTTTATAGTAATTGTCAATAAATTAGTGCCAGACGTAATTCAATCTAAGTATTTGCAAAAGGATACACTTGAAAACCTGACAAAATTTCTCCTGATCTAGAATCCGAAGGTTCTCCCATACCTTTGAATAATTTATAGTTTTACACACATGCTAAGTACGAAATTAAAAATATTTTAAAGTAATTATTGTTAATGATGATTTGACTAGACTATTATTATTGAAATAAGCAAAGCACGGTAATAAATAAGTGAAAACTTTAAATCGTCCCTAACATTTTTAAGATAAACCTTTATGGTTATTATAACGAGTTTTTCTAAGTGTGATTGCTCTGATTCCACGAAATTTTTGTAATGCCACGACTATAGTATACAACTATAGTATACTGTAGTATAATAAATTTTAGGTTTAGGTTTTTTAATTTAGTATCATAATGACATACGCAACGTAACAGTTATTTTCATAGTTTACATTGGAATTATGATCAAGCAGTTAGAAAGCGTTCAGTCTGGTTTTCTTAACCCCAAAAAATTTAATCAAAACGAAATCACAAAACGTTGCTATTCGTTGCATTTAAGTCGTCATCAGGACGTGGAAAGCGTACATACAGCAGCCGTCAATACATTAGATATTGAAAAATCTGAGAATAGATAGTAAGTGCAAATGAAGAAATGAAAAGGAAAATATTAATTATAAGCAATCATTTATTTCTTCCATTGGTTTAGTGAAAAATTGCTCCTTCTAATTCATAACAACAATGTAATGGTTTTCCTTAGTATTTGTACTGCATTTTCACTCTCCTTTACATTTAAATTCCCTTTCTAATTAACAATTTTTTTGCAACCATAATACCTCTTCTCAATTAATTCTTATAGTTTTTCTAGATTACTTAACACAAAATGTTACAACTCATTAATTTATCTCTCATATTTAAATGTTTAATACAAAGTTTTATTTCAGCCTGCTATCTGGTTGTTCTGATGGAAGTATTTATATCCATGATATAAATAACTTAACTGGACGCCCCCAGTTCACGGCAAAGTGCATTTATAAGGTTGTTAAAAACAGTGATTACACACATAGATACAGTGTTGAATGTGTATCTTGGTATGGTGATGACAGTGCACTCTTTGTAACAAGCGGAACAGATAAACAATTAAAAATTTGGGATGCAAATTCCATGAAATCCATTGAACACTTCCATTCAAAGGGCAGAATCTTTCATCACGATTGTTCCAATTCACCTACTTCAAATCCAATAATTGCTGGTAAGTGTTCAGTGGAATAAAATCTTTTTTTAAATATAATTATGTGGTGCAGTGTTGAAGATTGACTTAAATTGAATTTTGTCATTCAGATTTCAAATTTAATTTACAGTTTATAATAAAAATTGTTTTAGTTGCCAGTTCTCTTAACTTTGTTGAGCTTATTGACCTCAGAACAGGAAGCTCAACCCATGAATTAAGAGGACATAAAAGTTCAATATTGACATGCAACTGGTCTCCAACAGAGGAGTACTTACTTGCCACAGGTGGAATAGACAAGTGCATTTTCTTATGGGATATTAGATCTAGCAATTCCTGCCTCAAAATATTAGACAAACACAATAAGAATGATAACAAAGGTACATCTCACTCTGGTTATGTTAATGGATTAAAATTCACATCAGATGGACTTTTTCTAGTTTCAATTGGAACAGACAATAAAATGAGATTGTGGGAAACTTTACATGGGTGTTATAAAAAACAGAACTGCATCCAAATTAAAAATGAAGTGAAAAGAAATATTCAATTTGCTGTTACTAATAATTCAAAACCTTCATTAGTCTATATACCATCAGAAGGGAATATTTTTGTAGTTGAAATGCTCTCTGGCGCTTTAATAAACATTTTGAATGGACATTTTCATTTGGTGAATTGTTGCTATTATAGACATATGTATCAAGAATTATACAGTGGTGGTAATGATAGAAATATTTTAATGTGGACTGCAGCAAATGAAATTCAAGAAGAGAGGTTCAGCAATGAAAATAAGCAAATAAAATCTCCTATTTTAAGGTATGAAGATACCTGGAGTAGTGATGAAGATTGACAGAAGTGGAGGAAGTTACACAAAGAACAAAGCTGTTTAATAAGCCATAAATATCTCAGTCTGAAAACATATTATTACTTCTATTTGAGGAACTCTTATTCTTCCCTATAAACATTCTGTTTGAATGCATAATTAAAAAAACAATATAAAAAAATATATTGAATATGTAACAAATTAAAACATGTCTACTTGATTCTCTTTAATTTATAGAGTTAATCATTGTGATAGCAGTAAAAATAAGTGACAAATACAAATCTTTATAATGTAAATTTGTAATTTATTTTAATATAATTAACATTAATAAATATTTTGTTGAAATCAAGTTGTACATATATATGTCAATTAATGCAATAATTAAATTGTTGCAATAAATATTATCAATAATTAAATTGTACCAGTAAATATATGTAAATATGCATTTAATTATACATATAACTTTGTCCAAAGCATTTGCAGATTTTTTATGATGTATCATGAAAACACATGAAAATGGAAATGTTATTAAATCATTGCTCATTTACTCTTATTAAATAATGTTTATAAATAAATAGGCTAAAATACAATTTTACAAAAAATTTAGGTATAAGTTTTAATAGTTTCTTTATCAAAATAATACTGATTCCATGAGATTTTCTAAACAATAAAAGGTAAATACCTTTATTTTATTGGAAAACTAAGAAACAATTTGAGTTGAAGGAGATTAACAATGTCACAGGAATACAACTACATTGTACTAATTGTGGAAAATATTAATGCTTCAAAAGAACATGTTTTACTGGTTTTAAAAAGTTAAAATTAAACCACAGGTCGAGTTCATATTCGAGTTGGAGTTATGGTGAAGTGACACAAATCTCCTTCGCAGAAGTCAATTGTCTGTTATTTACTTACACTGCACTAATTTTTTATATTCACAAAGAAATTATTCTTTATGAACTATAAAATGCCAGGTATCTCTCCATCTCAGTCTAACCAGGTCTGCTTGGTTCAGGCCACCTGTGCCGTAGCTCAAAACTGAAAACTTATTGAAAATCCAAATCACTGAGATGCACCAGACGAAAATACAAAATTTTAGAAGAAGAGTTGTTTTAGGCCATAATAAAACGCCCCTGAAAATTAATAAAAATAAGATTTCAATAAAACCCACAATAATAACTCCTATATAATGGAATAAGAGATTATTTACAGACATATTTTGCATTTGTCTGCTTTTTATCTACACATATTTTTGTAGTAAAAATTGTTAAATAATCTTTACCTAAAAACAAAATAAGAATGCTCTAGTACAGCCGCAAGAATCATAACTTTAAAAATAAATGCTGGTAGGTAGTGATGTAAAAATAAAGTATTGTCCATGAAGAAATAAGGTACATAGTGTATAAAGTATCCAACGGTCAGTGTTTGGCCCACTCGACAAAATTTCGTCCATTCATCATCCGGCAAGTCGAAACAATGTCTTCTCCGTCTGAGTAGATAAAAAACTAATAAGGCAATATATAAAATTATGGCAAAGGCACCCGAGTACCAGATCATGATGTTACCGAGCAAGTGAATTTGAGCCTGCAAAATGAAAATTTTCAACTGTTTACTCTAATTTGATTTTTCATTTCACAATGTCTGCCACATCATCTTACATTGCTTTTTTGAGACACCCAATACGCAGTTGTCCTTTTCAATAAAGGCCAATCCAAGGGATCGCTGGAATACATATGACTCTGAAGAGGTTCTTGATACGCAAAAAGCATTTTGTACTGCAATTCCATCATTTTTTCCCAGAACGTAAGTACAGTAGCCTGGGTCGGAATCATTTCTGCGTTTACCATATCTCTTTCCCTTTCCTTCTGATCGTCACCTAAAAATTGTAATGTCAAATTTAAGCAATGTAATATCATTAATTTTTGTAGGTAGGACACTCATCTCCGCCATCCATCTATTCATTCATCCAAAGTGTTCGACACGTATCACCTACTTTTTGTGTATCTGTGCTCCTCTACATTCCACACGCTATCCGGTTGGTTCACGATACGATCAGTAACAATTTCATGCTGATTAAAACCCCAATCTGGTAATTGTCGTCCACTGAATTTTAGGGCCTGAGACGAATTGACGTGAATTAATCTGACCTGCAATAAAAGAAGAAATATAACTGATATATTTACTTAAAGTACGAATTTAACATATATATTTAACAAATATAATTTATCTTATATGCTCAAGTAAGTAAATTAACCTGAGATTGAATAGTTAGCCACACGTCACCAATTTGTTCCCTGTTTACAATGTCTACTTTCCACAAATTTTGTGGGGCCATGGAAACATTGTAATCGACGTAACAACTAACTTCCTGAAATATTTAAAAACTTTTTAAATTAATATTGCGATTGACGAATCAAGAAATATTTATGTAATAATTAATGCGAGTACCTGATTCTGCGGAGACATAGGAGCTGCGACATCATGTGAGTTCAAAGCTCGGCTTGTTATGCCGTGAACCAATTGGATAACATCCCCGTGATGAATTACATCCACTGGTCTAGATACCATTAAATCATTACGATCTGGTCTTTTAACTATCCACCAATTATTAACATCTTTGAATGAATAGCATGTCACTTGCTGCTGATGGGATGATCCTCTCTTGTCAGGGTATCTTAGTGGATATACATGAGCATGAGAATGCAACCAACAGGTACGACCGAAAGTGTGACGAAGTGTGATTTGAGAACCATGTCCGACTTCCAAAGGTTGTCCTTTCGTTATGGAGGCCAAACCACCCTATAATGTACGATGGAATTAATTAAGTTTTATGAAAAATGGCAAACCACAGAATTGTAAAAATCATCACCCTCTCCCCCAGTGCAAATCATATTCAATCAATTAATATCAACTTACTTCTAAACTAGCTTGAAAAGCACTAGTCATTACACTATCATGTGGTCCAGCTTTAGAGAGTAGTGACAAATGTATATAAAAAATTAACAAGTAAATTCCAATGGTTGATACTGCAACAACACATGATTTAACTATAACATAGAAAACTACAGACATAAATTTCACCTGTCTGTTACCCAACATTTCCCATGTTGACTGAAATAAAATTGACAGGCCAAGTAAATAGGAAAAAACTCCAATGTATTTAACACTAAAAATAAAAAATCATTATTAATAACAAAATTAATGTTGTACACCTAAGGTTGCCTATTGTATTAATTAATACTGATATTTACCACAAAGAACATGTTAGAGAGGCAAAAGCTAAAATTAACCAAAGCCACCATGACACACTGAATGGATTAACATTTTGCTTCTTGAACTTAAGAATGCACAAGAGACCAAAAAGATTAAAAAACAGTAGAATTGATTCCATTAATAAAAACCTAGATTGTGTTAACAATGCATTATCTGAAATGAAAGAAGAAAATTTTGTTGTACAGTGTAATACTCACTTGCAAATTTTTGAGAAATAATAAAACCAGGTAAATCTCACTTACCACAAATTAACAAAAAACCAGCCAAAATAGCTGTCCATTGCTTGAGTCCTAATTCCAGTAATAAATGGTAAGATGTAGGTACCAACAAACTTCCACAAAAGGCTGGCACAAATCTCAGAGTGAAAAGGGGAATATCATTTCCATAGGCACTTCCTATTTTTTCAAATTTCAGCTGCCCTAAAATGAAATATTTACTTAATTCATTATTATATTTTTTTTTACATTCTTGTAAAAAAAGCTCCTATTTTGTACAATTAAAAAAAATTTAGGTACTGCTAGTAATACTTACCATCAAAACCAGAGAGGTAAGCTGCAAGAGAAACTAACTGCTTGCCAAGAGGTGGATGAGAATCAAAAAAAAATATCTTATTCAGGTAGAGACTTATATACTTTCCATAATGCAACTCATCAAAAACCACTGACCTGTGATCATTTTAAGTAATATATTTTTTAGTAGACTGTGTTGTGCATTTATATTTTAAAGAATTTGTTTAAAATCAAACACCGGAGTAGTTTCATTCAATCTTACCTTGGTTCCTCCAATTTGTAGAGTCTAGTTGCCAAACCTATGAAAAACAATAATGTAGCTGCAATGTCAACTTGAAATTTTAGCAACACTTTATTGTCATCCTGTTCTTTATTCTCAATTTTTTCAAATGCGGTTTTTTCCACTACATGATTTGTGGCTGATTCTGAAGCCTGAAATTAGAAATTAAATCTCAATCTTCCAACACCTCAAATTCTCTCTGATTGTTATTTTATTGTGTCATTTTATGTGTTGTAAAATGTGCATATAAAATGTGCATATGAAATATGCATATTTTACTCCTTTACTCTTAGATTTATAATGTTACATTCATGATCCGCAATTTAGTTCTGCATTGTACATAAATCTTATGCCTGAATATAGAGGTATTTATAACCGGACTACAAAAGGAGGTACTCTACACAGAAAATCAAAACATACTTCTTCAGAATCATCCACTTTATCCACAGACTCCTTGATATCTTTCTTTTTATTTAAGTCGTACTGTTTGGACGAACTCTTTTTCCCAACACCTTTTTTATCGACATCTCTTTCGGTTTTCATTATTTGAATAACAGCGTGTAACGGTACCTTCCTCTTCTTTATATTCGAATTCACGAATTTTTTTTAAAAACTATATTCATTTGCGGATCGAACTCAATAAAATACATGAAATAGTAATTTATATATATTGTACGCTGCGATTTATAGTGACACACTTTAAGAATCCAAGAAATGTAAACTGGAAACAAATTATTTAAAGAATTTCCATGTTGTCAGATAACTCGAGGAATGCCATCTGATAGCGAAAGAAACAACTAAAACCCGTTATTTCACAGTTTAGTAAACATCCCCAAATTCAATTTTTTTTATTTTAAGTGTTATTAAATTTTACTAATGTACATTTAAAAAAAAACTTACTGGCCTTATTGCTCTTCATATGACACTCCTTTCCCTTGTTCCCCTTATAAATAGACAAAAAAATTATTTCAACTTCTGAAAAACGGAAGATAAGTGGGAAACCGAATTCTGACATTGAAAAATTGTAAGCAAGTTTTGTGGTTGTAAATGTATTTATATTATAATATACGTAGAAACAAAAACAAAAACCTTTGTACACTAATAGTAATTTATGCAGGGGGACGAATATCAGCGATTGCTTTTGTGGGGTCACATGTAAATGACACCGTCACGGCGTACCTGACACCCGTGGCAACTCTTTCCACATAATGTGGATTTTCTGCTCCTGAAGTGAACATTGATACCCTTCCTTTCCTAGGTTCAATTATGGCTGTTGTATTATCAGCATTAACGAATGCAAACCGGCCCCCCGTAAAATCTTTCTTAAAATCATTTAAGTATAATAGTGATGTATAATGGAATGCTTCATATGTCTCCTAAAAAATACAGAGTTCATTAAATACAATCACAAAATAATTCTACTATTAACTACCACTTAGATATTACCTTATCAACATGTTTGTGCCAATATTCATCATGCACTGTTTTAGGTGGTATGCTTGTTAATCTTGAGAAGAATGTAGGATAGGTCAAATGTAAATATTTTGCTTGAATACCAAAATGTTCAGCTATTGCATCTTGAATCTTGTTTTTTACCATACTGAAAAATAAAGGTCCAAACTTCTCACCATTCCAATAACTTAATAATTTATATGTAATAAAGAATTACAGCCAAAATGAAATTTGTTGTTTAATTTAGAGAATACTATGAGAATGCTTACTTGTAAGTAATGTAATCTTCTGGTTTTAAGATATTTGTTGCTTCTGGTAATTTGAAGAAATTTACAAAATTTTGCCCATGAGACAAAGCACCAGAATGAAGATCTAAAATAGATGCTCCTCCATCAGAACCTCCAAGAGCAATTCCTGTTTTGGCTAAATTGATTAGAGTGTCAGCTTCTTCACTTGTAATTATTGCATCTGACACCAATCGCCCACACACCTTTGGTGTACAACCTGTAAAAAAATATTTATTTCAAATACAACTTTGAAGTACACTGCTTTAAAATAATTCTTACTTTTTAAGGTATTTTTTTTAAAACATTAAAAAACCCTCACCTTTAAATTTGGAGAGCTCAAACTGATAAGAGTCTGAACAAGGAATGTTGAGGCCCCTCTTCTGGAAAACATCCCTTTGAGATGCAAAAACTGTTTCTTTACCTTTTGATGATGAAAAATAAACCACAACTGATGCACATACCACTAAGACAACTCTTGTCCAAACCCTCTGATATGGAAATGTAGGTAATGCACCAAATCTCCTGGAAGATAATATCTTTCTCAATTTTTTAGGTAAAACTACTCAAGAATAATTTCTAAAATGTTCCCCCTGAGAATCAAAGAAGAAATTATTGTTATTGTTTAATGTAACTGCTAAAATATTGCAACTCCTAAAATTGCAACTGTGGGTAATAATGAAATATTGGCCCTAGAATATTTAATTTTGATTTCTAACCAAACATCAGGTGTATGAATCTTAAAAATTACTTCTTTTGAGTTAGAAATTTTGGTTTTAACTATATATTTATATTCCTCTCTATTACTTACGGGGTAACTTGTGATCTATTTGCTGTTGAAGCTTCATCGCTAATCACACGGTCAATTTTTTTCCTGTTTCTGACATCGCTTTCCGACATTTCTTAAAAATTCAAAACGTCCATTTTTTCGTGCCGCCCTTGGGGACGAATTAGAAATTTGGCGGTAAAAAGTTTTTGGAGTTGGAAAGATGAATGAAAGTAAAAATTACCTATGTTTACTTTTTTATTGACACACTTGCCTTTCAGTATTGGTGTTGTTTCTTTCCTAATATTATTGGCAACACCGTGATTTTGAATGAAATTTTTGAAAGACAGCGAAGGCTTTGCTGAGGTTATAGTTTGCAGCGGCATAGTTATTCTCTGCCACCAATTAAAATGGCTCTGATCGAAGAGTATTACGAACTGAATGAGGCAGATGAGGTATCAATCTCTTGGAAAGCCTTACAAATATCGTTTTACATTGCAGCCGGTTGTCTCGGATTGTGGTGCGGTTATACGATTGCCCTGTTGAGGTTAAAATTTCATGACAAGTGTTATTTGTTTACCTCCTTAAAGAATGTCCGGCTTGTAGATGAAAAGTTACCCACTGAAATTAATTGGGAAAATGATTCGTGGTGTGACTATTGTCAATACAGCATGGTTTCTTCTTTTATAGTAGCAACGATTTGGGCAACATTTTTTCTTATGTGCGGAAAGGGAGGAAGGGCATTAACGGGGTACGTTGCCCAAATTCTTGGCATGAATTCGCATGTTAAGCTTCGCTAACAAAAGATTGTTTTAAATTTGTTATTTTATAGGTTGCCGCAACCCTGGCGAATTGTTTGGCCCTCACTCATATTCAATTTCATTTATTTTATTGTCTCACTAAGTACAGCCATTAACATACAAAAGGGAACAGAACTTTTTTGCACTAATCAAAGCGTGTCCCTGTCTACGGGAAAAACAGTGTTAGACAATTGCCCTGCTCTGTCGATATTAAAAGTACACGACATTCATGGTACATCCTTTCAGCTGGAAATTGTTTCAAAAACTTCTTGGGGTTGCGTCCTCTCTTGGCTTGTCCTATTTCTCATTTCGTTTGCACGAATTATTTTCGTCATAGACTTCAACATGTACAAAATTTGCGTCTTTAAAATTGGTGAAATAGTACACAACAAAAGGGAAGAAGTTCTTCGTGTGACCAATTATGAGGAGGTCCGAAAAATACATTTTGATGGTTCCACCAGGGCACCTTCGTTTCAGATGCTGGACAAAAGGGGTATTGGAAAACAAAAAGGAAAGGGAAATAAAAGGCTTATTTCTATCAAACCCAATACGGCCTTCTACGTTACCACAGACATCCGACTGATAAATAGAGAAAAACATAGAAAAAAATGTTTCAAGTTGCTAGATTCTGGCTACGAAACTAATAAAACCAATGCTGCCAGGAATAAACAGATAAATCGGACGGCCTTTGATAATTCCAGGATTTCCCCCTCCTATCTGCACACTCCATCGGACATATCTGTAACCTTTGAAGATCACTTGAATGACAGCAATACTAGTTCTTCAACGACTCCCATTTCATTTTCAAATAGACGCAGAATTGAGAATGTATACAATGATGACAGCGAAGATGATGACTTCAAAGCATATTACGGGACCCACAAAAAGCATAGATGAAAAGTTAACCGATAGATCACTGATGATAACGAAAGTCTCAGACGTCATATTGAAAGGTTATGGTTTCTTTTAGAACAGCCACGACATTTACTATTTAGATTGAATGGGATTCAAATTCTATAACGCACTTTTACAAGAGTTTTGTTGTTAATGCACAAGTCAGAAAAGAAGAAAAATCCAAATGGTAATATTAGAAGTTATGTGTAAGTTCCATTTATTTTCTTCATATAGTACGGAAGCTGTATTCAATTCGTGTCATTCTATTTTTAACAATTGACATCGTATTCACATTTAAATTATCCCAAACCTCAAATCTAACGACCATTTACTAATAACTTCTTCCAAATAACGTAAAGCGAACAGGCTTGTTTTTACATGATGGATGAATGCATTTGTCGTTGTTGCCAATTGCTTCTGGTTGGTCGAATGGAATGCACAAACTTTTAGCTCCCATAACAGGAGCACCGGGTTCAACGTTTTCATCTCTGCAAAAATTTTGTAGAATGTTAAAAACTATGGTAGTGAAACCTAACGTATTCCATTATGATATTAATTTTCTTCTTATGCAAACCTTGCACTATCTTTCTTTATGTTGTCCTCGCATGATTCTTCTTCACAAAACGGAGCTAAAATTATGTTCTTGCCATCAAGAGCACTACAGAACTGGGACCAATCTTTTAATATAACAGTGTGTGCTTTCAATTCTTTCATGGCTCTGTTGTACATGTTGCTCTGAATTTCTTCCAATAAATTCTTCAAATTTGGAATTTTATTTTTTAACTCGATTACTATTTTCTCTCCGTTGTCTCTACGCACAGCTATAAGCTGTCCTTTCTGCAAGTCATTCGGTCCCAGTTCAACTCTAACCGGAACACCCTAAAAATGTAATTATTTCTAATTTTTGCAAACAATAAATTCTCCATTTAAAATAAATTAAATCAACAATAATTTCTCCAATAAATTATTAAATTTTAAATTAAAACCTTTAATTCCCAATGGTTAAATTTCCACCCAGGAGAATAGTTGTCGCGATCATCAAATTTAGCCCTAATTTCTGCACTGATCAATTCTTTTTCCAGGTTCTTGCAGGCGTCAAATAAAGTCTTCCTATCGCCATCACTCAGGTTCACTGTTACACCACAGGCAACAATTACTACCTGCAAGCTAGCGGCACGAGGGGGAAGAACTAACCCTTTGTTGTCTGCGTGAATCATAACCATGATACCTGAAAATAAATGTATTTTATTGTAGCCAGCTTGGGAAAATGAGTGAAAAGTACGAGAAAATAAGTGGTGCAACGGAACACGTAATTTCTGGCAAAAAATAATAATTTCGTATCTAACAAATTACGCATTCGTAATCTAACAAATTAATTTCGTACCTATGGTTCTTGTGGTCATCCCCCACGAGTTCTGATAAACGAATTTCTTATCTTTTGTCTCGGGGTCTTCGTATAAAATGTCAAACATTTTTGAAAAATTTTGACCCAAGTGATGCGAGGTGGCTGCTTGAATGCCTCTGCCTGATGCCGAGATGAAGGCTTCTACAGTGGTTGTAAAGTCACTTCCAGCAAATTTTTCCTTTTTTGTCTTCCAACCTTTGACAACGGGAACCGCAAGAAGGTCGCTGTAAACACTAGCATACAAATCTGAAGGAGACAACAAAATGCAAAAGTTAGTGGTAAAATATACACAATTCGTTTCCAACTTCAGTCAGTTTTCGTGACAATAAAATGAAAAAGCCGATTGTCTTTCGTTCCAACTTTGCAATATTTGCCATTTCAAAATTAAAAAACAATCCTACAGTCACATTGCTTGGGGTCGTTCACATTACTTGGGGATGTAAGATACTTAAATTATCTAAGAGAAATAATTTTATACTTTTATATTACCTAAAATTTGGTAAACTTCTACTTCCGCCTCTTTGTAAGAAGCATACGCCGTATGTCCTTCCTGCCACAGAAATTCTCTAGTCCTCAAGAAAGGCTGAGGATGTTTAAATTCCCAACGAACAACATTGCTCCACTGATTCAACTTTATTGGTAGGTCACGATATGATTGAATCCATTTGGAAAAAGCCGGATACATAACTGTTTCTGAGGTTGGCCTGACGGCTATATGTTCAGCTAAATCTGAATCGCCGGATTTGGTTACCCAAGCAACTTCAGGTGCAAAGTCTGAAATGTGATTCTTCTCCTTTTCTAAAACTGATTTGGACACAAAAATTGGGAAGTAACAATTCTGAACACCCAGAGCTTTTATGCCTTTGTCCAGAAACGCCTGAATTGTTTCCCAAAGTGCAAATGACCACGGTCTTAAAATGTAACATCCACTAATATCGTAGTATTCAATTAATTCTCCCTTTGTGATTACTTGAGAATACCATTCAGGTAAATTGTCTTCCCTTGTCGCTTCTAATCCTAGTCTGGTTCTCGATTGTTTTCCATCCTTTTTTGCTTTATCCGGAGTCGTACTTGCTTTGGCTGGTTTCTGTGGCTTTGGTGTCTTTATAGTTGGTTCCTTAGCAGGTGATTTTGCCTTCACTAAATTACTTTCTCTATCCTTTCTCCATTGAACAGCAATTTGTTCCAATTCTTGATTACTAACAGGCATAAATTTAGAATCTGAATCTGTTTTTTTGTCTCCCGTTTCTTTACTCTTTTTTTCTCCAGAGTCTTTACTTTTTTTAACTCCAATTTCTTTGCTTTTTTTATCAGTTGATTGCGGCAATGAACCTTTACCACTCAAATCTTCTTCTCCAAGAAACGGAATTTTCGAACTTCCGTCAGGAATATGAATCAAAACAACAGGTCTGAAATAAGATTTAAATTTAATGAGGACAGAACAATAAAAATGCAAGTTATAATTAACTATTAATGAAGCGGCATATGAATAGCTACCTATTAGGTTGGTATGCAACATCACATCTGAAGAAACCGATTCGCTGCAGCTGCAAGATGTCTCCCACTCTTAAGGCTTTTAAATCTTCATCTCCAATATACTCAACTAGTTTTTTGCTGTTGTGGTTAACAAATTTTTTAAAATCATCATCCTTCCCTAGTACGGGTTTTGTAATTATGTGATTGTAAAATAAAACTTCTACTGGTGTTGAATTGGGAGATTCAATTAACCAAGTCAATTTTAACGTTTTCTTGAAGTCGGTATCTTCCAGATTTGTTTCGGCATCGATAGACGATATAACACCCTTACTATCGCTGAAAACAATAAAAAAATCGAATAACATTTGACGCAAACTTGGTGCAACATAATATCTATAATTATAATGTTGAAACTTGGAAATATTTGGTTATTCACTACCTACCGATTTATCTTTTTGATTTTAAGGTTTCCCCAATTTATGAAAGTGGCATTTTCACCCTCTCGAAGTTGTTCAGCGTCGGTCATTTCAATAAGAACCTTGGGCCCCGTTGGTACATTCTTTGTTCCCACTGAAGGATTCTTAGGATGCTTGTTAACGGTTAAAATATTAGGTTTCGCATTGCTTACATTCACTGGAACTGTTACGCCTTTACGTAGAGCCGTATATCGTGGTGCAATGGGGTCAATAATCTGAACATTATACATAAATTTGACTTGATAAATAGAAATATTAATCAATCAAATTAAAAGTGCAGGTTAGTTATATCACCTTTTTATTAAAAGCCCAAATTTTATCCCACTCCATCTGAACAACAGATCTAGAGGAGCCCTGAGCAATGATAAACTGTTTTAGGCCTTCTACTGTTAGCCCTCTTCTTATAACTCCACGAACAGTAGGAAGTCTAGGATCCTCCCTAAAATTAAAATTGTGGGAGTCATATTATAGGACGCAATTACCTACATAATACCTAATGCATAAAAAAATACAAGAGAAGATAACTTACCAAGAGTCCACAATTTTTTCATCAACAAACCAAGTTAGTTTTCTTTTGGACAGGACAGTATTCATCATATTTAATCTCGAATACTCCCATATGTACGGTTTACGTAGTTTCAGAGCGTCAATGAACCAGTAAAATTGTTCATCGCGATCATGGTATTCCATGGTACGTAGTGCATGAGTAACACCCTCTATGCTATCCACAATGGGGCAGGCAAAATCGTAAGTGGGATAAACCCTAGTAAAAAAATTTTATTAAAAATATTTATCTCTCAATTAAAAATAATATTACAGCATATGAGTTCACAAATACACCTACTTATAAGATGAGCCTTTTCTAGGATGTGGCTCATTCTTACATCTATAGATTGTTGGATCTCTCATGCAACCATTGTCACTTTCCATGTCAATTTTGGCCCTTGCACAACATTTTTGTCCATATTCACTACCTTTTACCATTTCTGCCCACATGCTTAAATTCTTTTCAACAGAATTTTCTCTATTTTTGGAAGCTTTTCTTTGCTCCCTTTCTTGCTTCATTACTTCTGGATCTGTGTCATCAATATATGCTCTACCCTCTTTTAGTAACTTTACACACATTTCAAGTAGAAGGTCAAAATAATCTGAAGTATGTGTGAATTGATCTGGATTAATTTGAAGTAGTTTAAGATCTTCTAAAATAACTTTTTCAAAGTCCACTTTCTCCTTCTCTGGATTGGTATCATCAAATCTCATTATAAGTTTTCCTTCAAACAATTCCTGATAATATTGATTTAATAAAGCTGCCTTTGCATGACCAATATGTAGGTAACTGGAAGAAATATTTCAAACTTATTACTTTCACATGCTGTTAATGTTATTTTGGGTGGGATTTCTCAAATTTAATTTAATCATTATAAATTACTTAGGAAATTATTCAAAAGAAACAAATATCGTACCCACTAGCTTCAGGTGGAAATCTAACCACCACTTCTCCTTTTTTTGCACCAGGTAAATCTACAAACTTTCCAACATCTCTACTTTCATTTGACTTACATTCCCCTTTTACTTTTGTGTCAGCCTTTTCCTTTGGTAAATTATTTAATGCACCAACAACCTTTGGAAGACTTTCAATAAAAGAAAACCATCTGCTGATATTTTTATACATATTCTCTGGTAAATTTCTCCAACTTTGATTACCTAATAAGGAATAAGAACAAATAAATAATTATGTGTAAGACATTCACTTGGTAAATCACAAAAACATTTGTTACCATATAATGTTCCCCAAACAATAAAGTCTGCAACTGTTAGTTGATGCCCCACAAGATATGACAGAGAACTCAATGTGTGATCTAGGTATTGGAGACATTTTGAAAATTGCTTAGTGCAGGACAAAGGGCCAATGCTAAAAGCAATCCAGTGATCAACTTCAATTTCTTCTTCTAGGCAAGAACCATACAGTTGAAGCTGTGGTGTATGCCTTGCTAGAAATCTACAGATTGTTGCATCAGAATCCACAGCATGATTGGGACTCATTTTTAATATATTTTCTTTGCCATATTTTATATCTATATCTGTCCCATCTTTAAGATAGGTTGCAGTTAGTAGACCGCCTAAAAATTAAATAAAAAATTTACCAAAGCAATAACATTTTTGAAGTTACATGACAGTAGGTCTTAGTATAAAAATTTATATTTGTCTTTGTATCTCTCGTATGTTTCTGTTTTAATTGCGTGCAAAAAAAAATTTCTCATGGAAAATATGTTTCACTTGCACTTCGGTAGTCCAGCATGGCACGTGGAAAAAATTCAGGAACCCCAAATAAAATACTACAGGTTCGAAATACGAACCCTTTAATGCAGTCATAAAAACATATTTATTTGCAACTTACCCAAGGCGGGAGATGACGTGTTGATTGTCAGAGAAATCATATTTCTATAACAAATTGAGAATTCTTTGACATTTACTGTACATGCAAGTGAGTCCCACAGCCTTTGCGACTCGTTCCGGTCCCTTCCGAGAGGGCTCTGGAAGCAATAGGATTTTTTCGTCGGTCAGTGATTTTCTATGTGGAAGCAATGACAACTAAAGTATTTCACGATATTCCAGAAGTTTGTGCGGAAGAAATTTGTGGTGAGTTGGAAATAATTAAATTACGGAGCGTGTGCTGTTTTTTTTTATTTAAAGTATAACTTTTCGTTCTGCTGCAAACCTAAAAGTAGGATATTGGGTGCAGCATAAATATGTCGACTGCTAGCATGCTCGTGCTTAGCGTCTGCTGGCTTTTGCGCGCCTATATTTCTTTTAAATGTCAGAGATACCTTTGAAAAGGCTGTCAGTGAATAAGATACCTGTCAGCAAATACATTTTAAGACGTTTAGGATCCCCTGGGACGTTTAGGATCTTTTATGTAATATATGTTCCAAAAGGGCGTAGTCATAAATGCAACTTAGTTCTTATAACTCAATACATTTGTGACGTCACCGCAGTTATAAATACTGCCTAATTTTAAAAACAATTCCTTGAAATATTAATAACATTTACAGTATTTTCTAACATAAAATTGAATAAAACAATGTTCAGAAGGTTAAAATAAACAATAATTAAACCAACTTTGGTGTTTTCTATTATGAATGATGACCTTTTTCTTATTGATGGAAAATTATTTTCATAAAAAATACATAGGAAATATTGAAACAATTCGTATGAAAAATATGTAAAATTAGTAACATTCTCCCATTCATTATCACCACATAAAAAATCTGTAAATTAGTGCTGCAACAAAATTACAAGTTGCTTTGTTTACAAATGAACCTAAAGTTCTGTGTTTTATTACAGGCTCAGAAGAAACCATTAGTGCTGTTGGAGATGATTTTCTAGAGCCTGAGTACAATCATCCAATCACTCGTTCTCACACAAATTTACAAGAAAAAGCAGAAGAGGAACTACATAGACTTACATCAACAAGATCAAGAGCTGATTCTGGTGCTTTGCTTGATATGTTAGCAGAAGTAGCATCCCAAAAATTATTATTCTCACCTATGAAAAGAAAATCTGGTTATGACCTTCAAAAAACTGATAAGGATTGCTCCCTGACTGTTTCTCAAGTTAAATCTTTATCTACCAATCAACTTATAAAATTATTTTCAACTACTGAGTTCAATGAAATAAAGAAGTTATATTCTTTTCATTGTTCCTTTGACCAAAATTGTAATGCTAAATTTATTAGTTTTGGAAATGAAAATAGGGCAAAGGAAAAATTCAAAAAGCATTTATTTTTACATTTGGAAACGTTAAAGGTGAATGAGACTAATGCATTAAGAAAGTCAGGAAGAAAAAAAAGTGTAGGTTCTGGCAACAAAAAGAAAATTATTAATTTTAATAAGACTGATATAGAGAACGAAGAAAATGATGAGGATGACAGTGATGGAGGTGAAATTGATGAGGACAATGACGATGTTGATCAAGATGGTGGGGAGGATGATACAGAATCACTGAAGAGGCCTAAAATCAGTTGGGATGAACAGACCCTCTTAACTGATTTAAATGTGGTACCAGCAACTGACTCCAAGGTAGGTCACACAAATATTTTTTTTAGTAACATAAAAAGATAGTTTAAGACACTATGATTGCCATAAAAATTATTTTTGGTTGTGGTCTTAAATATTTCAATAAGGTACAATACAAATTGTGGTAGGTTTCATGCAAAACATTAGGTACCAAAAATGGGAGAAGCATCATTTTGACCCAAATGCAACCTTGCAGTACAGCACTACAAAGTAATGATTATGCAGTTATCAATCAGTTAATGAATGACTTCATTAGGGAAGAAAAAAAGCAATTGTTGTAAACTTTAATTCTGTGTAATCTTTTTCCAGCAGACTGGATTCCTGTTTGAAGAGAGAAGCCCCAAGGTAGGCTTGGAAGTTGTTTATGTTTGGCCGTACCTTGTTCATTTATTACCAGTCTAGTTTTTGTGTGTCTTGTCTAATTATTGGGCTTGATTATTATAATTTATGGAACACATTACTACTGCTTGGTGGATATTTGCTTTTGTTATTTATTTATTAATTATGCTACAGATAATTACTGTGCAGCATTACTCCGAATATGTGAATTATTACACTCCGAATTATGTGAATTAAGTTAGAAGGTTGCATTGTTCATAATTTAAAAAAAAAATAAAGTATTCTCCAGGACAGAAAGTCTCCCATAACCCTCACAACATGTCTATTAAAACATTGAAATAGGCCGAGTCGTTAGGCATTTGTATAGCACTGTCTTAGTTATTAATGTACCATTACGTATAGGTAGTTATTAGTGAAAGAAAGCATTTTGTAAGCAATTTACGCAGGGTTTTAAAAACCACGAAATTTAACGGTTTTCCGAAACTAGATGAGAACAAAATTGGAGAATTTATTTAGGCAACTATAAATAAATCAGTAAATAATTGCCATCTCCCTCGCAGTATGTTTTGCAACAAGCATCTATTTTAATTTTCTTTTAAGCAACAAGGCCCTACGCTAGGGCGAAACGTGGAGCGCGGAACTGTCAAACTAAATGATGTTTTATGTTTTGAAATTTTTTAAATAGGATTCGATCACGCTTGTCTGTCTAAACAAATCGGCATTTTATACAGTGCACATTCATGTTCACAATGTAAATTTTCTGCTGCGAAAGTCGGAGATTCGGTTGGTTTAGACCTTCGCAGCCGACGCCGAAAACCGCTTAATATGTCTTCTGCCAATTTTTATTAAACCGAACTCAATGACAATTTTTCGTCAAAACTATTTACCAACTCTATAAACATGCACTCAGAGTTAACTCTCTTTCACCGGGAACGCCGTACATTTGCACGTTTGTTTATTTTTCTCCTTTTTTTTACGGAGTAACTTGTTTTACAGTGTTTTACATTCCATTACTTCAGAATCGCTCGCAACCTTCCCGAATTTGTTTCGAAGCAGAAACAAGATAGCAAGAAAATTTATTTTGCTGCTTTTGAATGAAGCCTAAGCCTGATATCCGACCCGAAAAAATATCGTTATAACTGCGTTATACTAAACTCTAAATCCGGTATTTGAATCACGGAAGCAAAAATGGTTTGAAACAATTCAATCCTGGTTGGTTTGTTCGCTAACTTTATTTTCCTAACTTACGTGTGTTTTTTTGCATTCTCGCCAAAAAAATCTTAATGCACGTGCTTCTAGACAAAACACAAAGCTTTCATGTAAGGTCAGTTGCTTCTGGTGGGTTGTAGAAAGTAGGGAAACATGCGGTTCTGTATGTGAGTTTGGTTGCATTAGTAAATGTTTTCAATCGGACTAATAATACGAAAGACTTTTCCCGAGAAGAAATTAACTTATTCTAAGTAACCATGTACGTAATTTAAAATTTTCCATCGCGACTAATTCATATCTTTTGGGTCCTGAGGAGTTTTCCATTTGCGTTAGTCATCCGTTTAGTTTTAAGTTACCGCTACGTTAATGTCTGATTGCTTCCTGGAAATATTAGAAAGGAAAGTATTCTTCAAATTATGTTTATTTAGTTTAAGGGGAAGCAATTGTGTGATATGATAATAAATGTGAATTGATGATATTTACATTCATAGTTTAGGTATCACTGAAATTATAGGTGTCTTTCCCTTCATTCGTATTATTGTAAATATTCCAGGGCTCGCTTGTCTCCTTTTTCCGATTCTTTAGAATTTTTAGGTTGGGAATGAAGATAACCGACTTCTGTTATGAATTTCCTTAAAATATGTTTGCTATTCAGGTTGAAGTGGAAATGGTTACGGAAGAAACAACTCCAGTGGACCTGAATATCGTAGCGGAAAACAGCGCGGCACTTGATTTGAACAAGCTAATCGCCGGTTTGAGTGAGAAAATGGGAGTTTCCGGAATAGTGGGGGAACACGGGTACTTCACTGCGGAAAAGCCAGTCAAAATCGAATGTACAAATTCTGCAAAAACGGAAGAGAAAAGTGAACCGCTTACGGAGGTGAAAGTGTTTCATCCCTCGGAAGAATTACGACATTTCATGGATATCGAAACGAAGGACACGGTTATGGTTTGCGTTTTAGAAGGGAACAGCGTGGTTCTGAAGCATTTGCCCCCGGTCGGACAACAGATTGACGTGGAGAGCACTACAAGTGACGAAAACCGATCGAAACTCGAGTACAATGTGATCCGATCTAGTGATCTACCGGTTATAGCTAACAATAGAACCGATACTAGACCACCGCCTACTGCTTACCTTGATCCATCTGCCTTATGGGAACTAAACCACGGAATACATATTGAGAGGGATGAATTTCACCAGGCAAGAAAACCAAAGGGAAAAGCCAAGTTCATTGGTCAATCAAAAATTGAAAAGGTACAACCTCCAAGTTACACTTAATCTTATTAATTTGAAATCTCAATGCAGTTGTTTAGTTAAATACTAATTACCATAACGGAAATTAAAAAAAAATGCATTAAATGTATTTTATTAAATTAACAATTCCTTATTTTATGTAGGAAAGGGCCTTAGAAGCAATAGAAGCTATACGGAAGAAGACTGGTGGTGGAGGATTGGACACTCTGCAGTGTACAATTTGCCAACCACCCCGCGCCTTTACAGCCCCAACCACCCTTATTAGTCACTACAGAAGTCATGCAGGGATCAAGCCCTACGAATGCAGGATTTGTAATGCTGTTTTCACTCGGCAACACAGTTTGAATTATCACATGTTAATTCACACAAATCAAACGAGATTTACCTGTCAAGACTGCGGACGAAAATTTAGGCATCCATCACATTTTAAGGAACACAGAAGGCGACACACAGGAGAGTCGCCATTTGAGTGTTCCGATTGCCTAATGAGGTACTGATTGTTAGGTTGGAGGGTGGAATATCGCCTGAATTGACCACCAAATGCTACCATGAATAAATTATTTCAGATTCAAAACAAGAAACACGTACAAAAGACACCTCAGAACAAGGCATGGGAAGGTGTTGACCACATCCGGAGGTTTGATCATTCTCTCAGAAGACGAATTTCAAATGGTTCGCACTGTACCTAGGCAAAATGTGACGCCAGTCAAAAGAGGCAGACCAAGAAAGATAAATTCTACGAGTAGCGAATACGAGCAAGAGAACATTCTTTATGATGAGAACACGATTGACGCAATTGATGAAGACATACAAGCTCTGCATCAACTAGAGGTAACGGCAAAAAATAGTTCTATTTCTAAGTAGAAAATTATTTTAAAGATACACTTCGTGTACGTTCCATGTCGTATATTGTGACAAATTCTTTATTTTCACCTAAAACCTTTTTCTCTGTTTTTAGATCGTTACCTCACACGAAAGTAATTACGAATCTTTCTCGAAAGAGAATTCGATGGACATCGATGAAATGCCAGTTGATTTTATAACGGACGAGAACGATGAAACCGGAAACTGTAACGCGAATGCTGCTTACGAAGAAATAGTCAAAGAAGCCGTCCGACTGGAAAAAGCCGAAAGGGAGAAAAAGCTTCAAATTCAGCCAAAGGAATGCATTCAACCGAAATTCATTTTACAAAACAAACCACATAACCAAAGCGACGAAGAGACAATTATAATAGAAACGGAAGATCCTCTGACGGGTAGCGGACTCTATTTGGCCACTCTGGAGGACGGAGAAACTGTTTTGGTCAACACGAATAATGATGATGATGAGGATGACGCAGAAGATGAAGGCGAGGAAGGCGACGACGAGGACATTGCCTGCAATCAAGAAGTCAATTTGGGTTTCAAAGTGGTGGAAGTGGGCCGACCGCACAAATACCGAACTGATAATTTGGCCCAATTTTCGAATGATTGCTTAGTGGATAACAATTTTTGTGGAGGTTCAAATAGCGAGCCCACGGTCATTGTCATTAAAAACGAGCCATTTACGTGAATGTAATTTCAGTATTTTCTAGCAATGTTTTAATCGCAGTGCAGATTAAATTTAGTTTCCGTTGTAAATAATTTATAATTTTTTCTTTAGTCGTTCAGTCAGCAAAAGCCGACTGAATAAACTATTAAATAAAAATTCAGTAAACATTTATTTACTATCTGATTCTACCGGTAATTTTTTTTCACATTCCTTATCTCGCTGATGACCGCCAAAACAATTTTAATATTTTAACCACAACTGTTACGGAATTTCAAGTCTTAGAGGATACCCATTTTCTTCGGGGTGCAAAAGAGGGGTATTTCTCTTCTGTTAGAATATCCTTTGCTAAGATTATTCCTCTTTCATTGTTCTTAATATCTTCATATTTCGTATTACTTAATAATCGTATTTCTGCTGCATACTGGTCCAGCTATAATTTGATTTTCGCTTTCAAACATAGCGGGAATTATTTTTCAATTCATTTAGGTTGAACCTGAAAATTTATTGAATTCCAAATTATTGTTGAAAGTCATCACAATTGCTGAGTTATAAATAGATAAAATAAATATATCTTATATATTCTTGTAAACAGACTAAAAAATATAGAAAAACAACTATTTATCGTTTACATTTCACGAAGAATCTATTATACATTGTTGATTGAAGTTTTAATGAAATGCTCATGGAGTCCCATTGGATTGTTACACCTCCACGATAGTACGTCATTTAAGTAGTTTTCTCTTTACTTTTGTGTTCCTTTTTTTCCCGGTTCTGAGCTGCCACTGCGCTTTGTCCCGCTCCATACAGGAAAAACATAATGATAAGTTTGGTTTGCAGGGAACCTAATGAAGAAATAAATTAATATAATGTGCTAAAAAAATTGTTTAGGATGTAGTAGAATGTTTCCGTACAAGTAATAATTCTTGTGAGGTAAACGAGGCCTATTTCCATTCCGTTACCAATGAAAAAGTAATTGGAAATCATCGAAAAACAGTGCAGGGGTGCAGCAAGAATGCACTGAAATCTAATCTGATTCTGTAAACTTAAATTTCGTCTTAGGACTCTTTCGATGATTGACAATTTCCATATCTGCTTTGCTAAGAGTTCGATAGTTACGGCAATGAAGTTAAATAAAACCCAGAAGAATACATAGTCTTGCGCCCTATGCCATGTAAACATGAATGTGAAGCATCCAATTGAAGCCAATATTTTACGCACTGTAAATCCACCTTTCATGTGAGATATTATTGGGACATAAATGTACCTACAAAGAAAATTATGAGTAAATAAGTATTTAAAAATAATTACCATTTTACAACACTTACTACACCATACTGCACTACACCATGACTACAATATTATAGCAACCTGACTAAAAATTGATACAGCCCTTGGTCAAAATGTCTCCACATGTATGAGTATAAATGAACTCTAGAAACACAACATGGCAACTTTGGTGTTGTGAAGCCTTCAGCAGATGCCCAAGCACAAGGTATTCCATAAAAGACAATATATTTCAAATGAAAGAAATGGCCCATTGCTATTCCTAATCCAGCTAATTCCCAATCATGAAGATGTTTCACAAACTAAAACAAATTAGAAATTTTTTATTTTTTTCATTGACCCTCAATAATATTCATTTGTTCTTGTTTAAACAATTACTTACATCTGGCCTCAGTAGAATGGCATTTACATAGATATAATGAAGAGCAAATATTGTAAAAAAATACCAAAAAATACATTTTGTAAAATCTTTTACGATACTTAAAACTCTTTTGGATGTCCATTTAAGATTCCTATCTTTTATTGCTTCATCAAAATAGCAGAAAGAAATAAAGGGCCCACAAAACATAGTGGGTAAATAAAATGAGTAACCTAATAAGACAAAAACATCTACCACTTTAAGACCTTGAGTTTTATGGCCTGAGCCTAATTTTTCTATTTTGTCTGTAGAATAACTGATACATCTCAGCACCATCCATGATGATGACACCATTACTAAATATTGATCTTCATCATTTTTGACAAACCAAATATCAGGCTTCAAAAAATGAATAATAATAAAACTAGCAATCCATATCAAAATATGACTCTTATAATATATCAATATAAAATAAATCAATGACTGACAGAGAAACCATCCTGTGAGTATTGCATTAAAGTGAAACATCAAAAAGCTTAATGTAACAATTGTGTACCACACTGGCAGAGCATACCATAACTTTTTTGTTCTTAAACATTCAGCACCAATTATATTGATAATGAGAAATGGGGTCAAATGTATAAATAATCTTGTCCAAGTGTTCCATTCATAATCTGCTTGATCTTGATATCTGTTCCCTAAAAGAGACCAACCTTTTTTAAAGTCTTCATAATGGTATTGGTCATGATGCTCATGGTCAAACACTAAAAATAAAAGATAGGAAATCGATTAATAACTTCTTAGTTTATAACTGCAGAAGTGTCATTTCAGTTTAAGTATCCAACAAAACAATGTAGAAAGAGAAACAAATAAAAGTAAAATTATCTGCTTATGGAACACTTTGCTAATTGGAAAATTAAATAAATAAAAAATACCATGTCCGACGAGAAACAACCGATACAATGATATTGCGATTCCACTTATCCATATCAGGCAACAAGTTAAAATTTCCAGTCTCGGTAGTTCAACCATTTCAACTAAGTTTTACGGACATTCCTTCACAGTATGCGATTTAAAAAACTTTTGGGATGATCTATAAAAGTGTTATTTTGATGTACATAAATACAAAGTTAAAATATGGTTCTTTCGAAGATAAATACTTCTCACTAATGCTTATTCACATGATAATATATACGTAAATTAATATTTTTTTAAAATTGTAGCCGTTAATAAAGCAGGTAAAAAGGAAGCACCGTTTTCTATTGAAGACAACGACATTGTCGTGGCATCAGATCGTGTCATTCGTTTTGCGCCGATTCTTCAGGTCGAGTCAGTCCGTTGTAGCCCTAAGTGTAACATCAAGTAGCGTTTACATGTCTTCCGAAATGTCGGTTATAGGAAAGGTGAGATTTTGAATAAAATGTCGCACCCCAACAGAAAAGCAATGGGCGCAACTTATAATGTGAACGAGGAAAATCTTCTGTTACAAGTTTGGATTTGATTTGAAAACTCTTGAGGTTTTTAGTAATCAATTTTATTCGGTTTTTCAGCCCGTACTTTACTCCTACTGGAGAAGTTCGTGTTCATGGAGAGTTAGAATAGCCTTAAATTTGAAGGAGATTCCTTACGATATTAAACCCGTTTCGTTAATTAAAGCGGGTGGCGAACAACATTCTAATGAGTATAGGGAAATTAATCCAATGGAACAAGTACCAGCACTTCAGATCGATGGACATACGTTTGTGGAATCGGTAAATTCTTTTTTATGGGCAAAATTAAACCTTTATTTTGAATGGAAGATTTATGTATTATTATATTTTTGAAATTACTCAAGATTTTTGGAATTGAAAACGTAGTTTTAGTTCGCAAAAGTATAATTCAGAAAATCTTAAAAAAGACTTTTGTTGAAGAAGAAATTTCCAATAAAACCTGATGTTACCATGTTACTAAGGTCAACTAGTTTTCCAGTTCTTCAGTGACTGAGATTAAAAGAAAATAATGACATTTTTTTCTGTTTTGTGATTACTTGTCTAAACAGGTTTTTTTTATTACCACATTTGCATTATTGATACAATATCTGACATCACTGCTTATAACAATTGAAGCACTACATTGAACATTATTTTTTCAACTTTTATTTAACCATCCAAAATTCTTACAATTTTTTGTAAGTTCATTAATAACTTTCAGTTAAGTATTATGCACTACCTTGAAGAAACTCGTCCTGGGAGACCCTTAATGCCAGCAGATGTCACAAAGCGTGCCAAAGTCAGAGAAATTTGTGAAGTAATTGCTTCTGGTATTCAACCGCTTCAAAACCTCATTGTTCTTATTTATGTTGGGGAAGAAAAGAAAAAAGAATGGGCACAACATTGGATTAATAGAGGTTTCAGGGCTGTTGAAAAACTACTATCTGCCAGTGCTGGAAAGTATTGTGTCGGAGATGAAGTTACCCTGGCTGACTGCTGTCTTGTTCCACAAGTTTTTAATGCCAGAAGGTAAAAATCAGTTAGCAATTTTTATATATGTTAGAATGCTAAATTGCATTATTATTTGTTGTTTGTTGTAGAAATATATTATAAAAACTGTATATTTTTAGGTTTCATGTGGATCTAAGGCCTTTTCCAATTATTCTACGAATTGATAGAGAATTGGAAAATCATCCAGCATTTCGAGCTGCTCATCCATCAAATCAACCTGATTGTCCGCCTGAAGCTACAAAGTAAAAGCTTTTATGAGCAGACAGTCCTTGTAATTATTTAACTATGTTTGCATCACTATTCTGGTCATCTGTTTTTTTGTATGGTTTCCTGCCATTATTTTGATTTATGATAATCTACACAGTACTTTTTAACAAACCTTGATACAGTGATGTTTTAATACAATTAAATATCAATATTTTTTAACTCAGCTGTCAGTGGCATACAGCAGAAGTCATGTGCTTGCTGCAACACTTGATTTGGTCACTCTAGTATAAGAAGTGATTACATTATTTTTTCTGTGACTGAGACTGTTCCAAATATGTAGCATATTTAGCTGGTGTAATTGTCACTGAATGAAGGTGGTAATCAGTCAAGAGTGAATGGTAGGTTAATTGTCTATAGGTTTTACTAATTAGTCTGAATCAACAGTTATGTGGTAAATATGTAATTTTTATTCTTGAATGGGAAGTAGGTTTATTTTAGTAAGAATCTGCTCTATTTGGGATTTTTTCAAGTAGGAAAACCGCTCTTTTTATTTGCATTTGTAATTTATTGCTCATAACCAACAAAACAATAATTTTATATACTGGACTTGGTATTAATGTATAAGGAAACTGAATTATGCTTGAATAAATTGTATGATAGTACAGAATTGTTATTTTCCTTTTTATTCTGAGAACCCCTTATTTGCTCCTCCTTGCAAGAATAATAGAAGCCCTCTCATTAATATAATGAGTCTGAACAAAATTGTGGTTCACAAAATGGCAAAACTGGACAAAATTTTAATTTATAGAACATTATTAACTGCGTCGGGACTTTGTACAGGAACTTGAAGGTCATTTTTACGTGTTTTATTTCGCTTTTTCTTCATCAAGAACTTGAACTTAAACTAAAAACAATGAAGAGACACGGGTAAAAAGAAAAAATTTGTCAGTAGTAATAGTTTCAAATCTATTTTTAAAAAAAAACTTTCAGTAACATACATTTTAAATTTGAACTACAATTCCTTCAACGAGACAGTGGCACTTTTTTCGTATTATGACAACAGAAAATAACATCGTTTCACTACGCTTAATTTCATTACAATTTACTAAAATTTGGACTATTGGCGGAAAATATTTTAAGGACGTTTGCGACAGCTTCGAAGAGAAAAGTGATGCTTTCCGGATTATATTTATTCATGTGCTTCACAATTTTAGAGATTCATTTAAACCAAATATTAAAAAAAAATGACCAATCTGAAATTTATTAGAAACTATTTCAAATTTGTCTTCATCAGTTACACGAGTTGAGTCATGGATTTGTTCGAGAACATTACCACAACACAAATTCACATTTTAAATATTTTGCGTGAAAACAACGTATTAAGCCGAAGTGTTAATGGCATCAATAAAATTATGTTGCAGTTTAATAACAACATGGAATTAAGTCACCAGATCTGTCGCCAAGTAAAACAGCGAGAGAGCAAAAAAATGGTCGCAACCGAACATTTCAAGTATTAAATTAAACGCTCAAACTTTAGACTGTGTTGTGATGGTACATTTCACTACATTAGTCTTAAATTGTCTTTGCTCAAAGAAACACCTTACTTCGTAAAAAAGGGAAATGTTTGGCAGAACAAGTGGTTTTCCATCAATTTTGGGTTCCACTAAGCGGCACTAACATAAATTGTATACACGAGTGTCGGTAATAACAAGTGTATTCCTTAAAATATACACAAACGTGGGATCGCGACTGAAGAAGAGAATTTTTTAAAAGCAAATTCGAACCAAAACCAAAAAACGAGATTTGTCGGACAAACTATAACCTGGGACTTTCGGTTGAGAGGAATTTATAGTTTCTTGACATATATTGATGGTAGATTATTAATATGTAATGATTCAGTTTAAGAGACTAGTCCAACAGGAAACCAATAAAGGATATCAATGTAAGGGGGCGTTTCTCTTTATGTACTATAGGAAGAGGTGTAACTATTTATAAGGAAACATAAGAATAACAAGAAACCGTTCAATAAAGTCTACAGTACTTGAAGAACCGCGAAGACGTTAGGCCTTAATTAATCACTTAACAGTTTTAAACTTTAACGCCTAATATTTATGAATTAAGTGAAATTCGAGGATTACTATTCGCGTACGTTACGTAATGTTAGTCAAATACTGTTAGTGAATTAAAAATAAATTATTAAATTGCACACCGCTCCCAAGCTGGAAACTAAAATTTCATACAATGTTATTTGTGTTAAATTGAATAATCAGAGTTATTGATCATGTTTTTCTTTCAGACCAAAACTGTAGTTGTCCTGCCTATGTAAGTCTGAAAACAACTTCCCAAAAGAAAGCATCGGATACCGAATCGGTCGTTATGTGATAATTGGTTTAATGTTCTGATCCGTAATTAGTATAAATTGTTCTTATCCAGAGAAACCTAAGGCAACATCTGAAAGACAGGGAAATTAAATAAAAGGCCATCCGAAACAATACAATCTGTACAAATATCAGACAAGTATAACTTCTTTTAAGAACAAACATAAGAAATCCGTCAGTGCGACATGCATTGAGGATGTCACATATTAGTTTCCCTAAGAAATGTTCAACTCGAGAATATTAAAGTTTTACAAAAATTAATTGTTTAAAAAATGCCTATTAGTATTCACCCTGTGGTGTAATGGGCGATGCACTCGATAGTGGGAAACTTTAATATTTTCTACTTGGTGATGTTATCAAGTTTAGCTGTTAATTTTATCTAGTGCAAATATTCCAAAACCACGCTCTCAATATTCTCGGCAATAATATCAACAACATTCTGTTTTTAAATTCCTGTAACAGTTGCAAGAAGACGTTGTTTATTTACCGTCCCACCATAATTTATAGTGTTAGTTTCATTCCTCAAAACTATATTAAAACTTATCGTGCTTTGCTGTACAAAAAAATAAACGCGGGCAGTTAAATTGCTAGAATTAATAAAAATTGACGATTAACGTAACAAAATTAACGGTTTTAAATTTAAAAACAATATATTTTTTTAAAACAGTTTATCGTTTAACCTTATTTAACTTTCTTAATAATTTCTAACAAAAAACTGAGTATATTTAAAGTACATAATGAAAATTTGAAAGCAAAAAATAATTTCGCCAATGGCGGAAGCATTCGATTGCACTGAAACCTTTCAGGAGAAAATTTTACGGTTTCTGTTATGAACAATTGAGACAAATCTCTCCGTTATAAGTGGAAATAAATTTCTATCAACCATTTTGACTGCTCCAGGTTTTCTGTCGGGTTTCCAAAAAGCTTCTTATGAGAGCAAAAAAAATGCACTTGCAGTCGTGCATTAAATTCGGTTTCAATGCAAAATTTCTAATTCAAGTTGTTTATTTCGTTCAAGTCTATCAGTCTCATCAGATAATCTAATGAAATGGGTTTTAAGAATTAAGCGTAACTTCACTATAAGTTAACATGATATTTTCCCTTTCGATCACTATTAGTTTGGAGCATTAGAATTTTAAAATGCCAATAATTCCCTCACTTTAAATGTAGCATGCGTACATACGTTTAAGAAGCGACTTAATTCGACTTATATGCGATGTACGGTATGTTTACCCCACCAATTCTCCATGCCTAAACACCCCAAAAGCGCTTAAAATTACAATCGTAGACCTCTTGTACGAACGTTTGCATTTCAACAGGAGTTAAAATTTTGAATTTTAATGAGACTAGTCACCAATAGAAAAGAGAATCAAAATATATCTTTCACGTGAGCCTTCGGCAATATTTTGTTACATCATTCCAAAAAAAATCCAACACAAACTTAGTAAAACATAAATGGCACTGGCATTCTCATTTGCAACAATTAGATTTTATCTTTCATTTTTTCATTGCTATCTATACGAACATAAAAATAAATTTGAGCAGTCACAAAATTAAAAAAAAAAAGTGAAACAGTACTTAAAGCAAAAACAATGATTTGTTTAATAATAAAATACAATATGATAAAACACCCTATTCTCATTTTATTTTCTTTGACTGAACTTCATCGGTTTCTGGTTTCCACAAATGCTTCTAAATAAATCTATAAATTAAAGTGTTGCACGGCAAACTGAACTGAACGTCATGAAAATCCGTGGCTGATAGTCTCGTAACGTTAATTTTACTAATTTAGTGAACACAAAGTCAATGTCGTATATTTCCCCAATGTCTCAACAGATATAATTTTCGAATCGCTCAAGAGACCGTCATTTGTTCCAAAAATTTGGAGGGCGGTGTTCCCGGTCCAATCCCCGAACAATTTCCAGCTTGAGCAGGTGTTTCAATGTTTAAACAAAACAATAAAAAAAAATAACAAACTTTAAAAAATTCGTTTGTTACTTTGTTACAACGCGAACCCATTAAGGCGCAAGACTAGTTTTTCCTTATATATTGTAAATTTTGCACTATGTCAACAATTTGTATCTCAACACAACTTTTTATAACAATTTTACTTTCTTTTCCTTTTTGTCTCTTTTTACAACTTTAGAATTTAAAAAAATATCTCAGAGCATTATCCTATGCATTATACACAACAAGTAACAATCTATAAATTAGATGAGAGACATTGAAATAAGGTATTTTTGACACGAAATAATGACAATGTAATATCATGAGTTAGCTTATTCGAATGACTATAATGAAGTTCTACAAGAGAAAAAGCCTTCACGTTTTGGGGCAAGAAAACGATGTAGATTTCTTCTACGTATTTTTAATACATACAGAAACATGTAACAAAAGTATGTAACAGTATCATAGCCTTCCCACAATGTTTATTTTCGTTATTTTTCGTTTCCCTTTCATTCTCACACTTGTTTATATATTTAAATGTATATGAATCGTAATATCATCTGTACGATGACGAGAAATTAGTAATTTATAATTGTATATTTCTACTTAGTCGCAACTTTATCAAAACCGTTACAACATATATAAATTCTAATGACGACCTTTTACCAACATGCCTCCTTTACATATTAAAACTATTTCCTGTCATGTCTAGGTTCTCTATCCGGCAATCTTACAATATCTGGAAAGCCAAAAAAATGACTAACTATCTACATGTGAATGGTAACTTCGAAATTAACAGGAAGAACACTCCGTTACTTATTTCTTTTATTTTTTAGCGTAGCGTGGTAAAATATTTTAACTAGTTTCAAATCGAAACAAATAAGTACAACTGCTTTTGTTTTTCCGTATTAAAATTAATATGCTTTATGCAGGGTTCTGTGAAATGGAGGTCCTTTTTACAAAATTTTTATAACTAGGCGAATACGTATCCAGCACATCACCGCCATTTAAAACGAAACAATTACATTACAAACCATTTTAATAATTGTAGATTTTTAATATGTATGTGTGTGGCGTGAATATCATTCATGTGTACATGCACACTCTCACTTAAAAGCACCCTTCTAAAGTACGTATATGTACACTTACATATATGTATTCATATATATATGTAAACAGGTAGATATATATATATCTGTGTAAGTGTATTTTTTTCTACGACTATGTACATGTGTATCATATGTACGAAATATAAAATTAACAATTTATAGAACTTTTCCCCTCCAAAAAATTAAAAATTTTCTTTCGAGGTTTTCTACTATAGAAACTAAATTAATAAAAAAGGCAATTAATGAAATTTGAAATCAAAATTATTTTTGGGATATCGAGTACAGAGGAAATACACACTTGATAAACAATTGAAAAGAAATTATTCTCATATACATGACTTATGTTTCCCGACAGTACTGAAAGTACTGTACGTACAACAACGACGATTTCAGAAAGATAACCTTGCTTTTTTTACGGGAAACTTGAGCTTCGCGGTTAATAATTTCCATTTTCTAAATTTTATGTACTCATTAAGACACGATTTGCAACCCTAGTCGAGATACTAACGTGGCGGACAATAACTACTAGTTCAAGAACTACATAAACTCAATAATAACAATAATATTAGTTTTACCGAGGGCAAACATTTTTTTCCTATTAAATATGAAAGGCAGATCACGCCACGTGATTATACACGTTTTGTGTAGTGCGTAATTTCAAACAAACTTACGTGAAACCTTTCCGGCAGATATAAATTCAACTTCTATTTTCATGTCCTTGTTTTGAAACGAAAAACCAACATATAACTTATATACCTTTCGATTTCTTCCCTTTCTCTTTTTTAATCAAACAAGTCAACATTTTAAAATAAAACAATTTCAATATTATTAATGAATAAAAATAACACTACACTAAATTTTATTCAACAACCATTTGGTATTTTTTGTCGTAATGGGTTTTGCAGTAAGCCAATAGTTTTTTTTGCAATTCGTTTGTAAGGAATATCAATTTCATTTTTTCTTAGTTTGAATAAATCGTTTGCAAACAAAAAAGAAATGGGTACGAGAATTCCCAACCGATTTTTGCTGCAAAAATAGCCTTTAAATTCCTAAATAAATGTAGCTTCTCACATTTTTGGTTCAAACTTGATAAGAGCAAATTAATACAAGAATTGCACATGTGTACAGTGCCAAAGATTAAATTTCTTTATGCTGAAGTTGACGTCTAACGTCCCGGCACCAATCAATTGGGAAAATATCACACCCATTAGAGAACATTAATTCGGAGACAATCTAAAACGATAAATGTATGCAACTATGTCGTATATATAAAAATATACACACATATATATGATGTTTAGTCATGAGCCCATGATAAAAATTTTTATCGTTCCGAATTTAAAATGCTGACTATCTACTATCACTACAGAGGAAGTACTTTTGATTCTATTAAAACATATTCTACAAAAATGATGTCAGATTGCTCTTCTCGTAACGTCAGAATTTGCAAAACCGTAGCGGGGAAAATCCAGATCCTATTCAAATCACAGATAATTTACAAAAACAAAACACTTTTTGCTTTCATAATAAGCAAGTTTCTTTTCCCTTTATTGTAAAATTGATAGAGCGCTCTGTCTCGCTCTTTTAGCCTCCTCCTCGTTGATTTTTTGTTGAATCAAATGGTGAGCAGTTGTTATGGCGCTTTGCGACCCCGTAATGGTTACAATTCTATTTCGTGTCCCCGGTGCAAAAGTCCCCTTCTTTGAGATCTGGATGGCGGCACCGCTCATATGCTGAATTTCTATGAGTGCACGACCTCCTGGCCCTGAAAAAAATATTTTTAATTTGGCATTTATTATGTACTTTTTTCTCTTGCATAAACAGGAAATAACTTCCAAATAGTTTAGATTTATTAGAAATACAGTTACGCTAAATAACGGAAAAAAACAGAATCTTAACTTCAACAAAATTACAACAATTACCACGGTGACAAACTTATAATAAATTAAAAGCCCTCCCATTTTTGTTCTTCTGATTTTAAAATTATCGTAAATAATCAATTTAATTACCTAGAATAGCTCCAACAATGACCTCGTTAATTTCAATTTCAATTTTTTTGGATTCTTTGTCAGGATGAGAAGGAGAGAGCGTAGGCGCATGTGGACTAAGAGCACTACCCAAACCAAACGAATTATTGTTAATGGTAATGGGAGACGTAGTGCCCGGTTGAGGGCGGAAAGGATCGAACGTATCTCCAAAACGTTCTGTTGCCCGAGGAGCCGGTGCCGTTCCTACGGTACCAATGGCTCCGAACATGCCCCCTGCAGTTCCGTTTACCGTCGGAGTGCTATCAACTAAATACTGAGACGTGAAGAGAGCTGTATGTGTAGTACTGGCCGGAGTCAATCCGAGGACCATTCGTAGTATGCCGAAACGGTCTAAAGTTGTCATGGCAGTAATGATTTCGGTAGTAGCCTGCTCCGAATATCCGGACCCTCGCAAAGCTACCTTTACGCTTTCTATTAATTGGGTTGTTAAAGTATGATTAGAACTCGTCGTAGGTGATGTGAAATTGAGAAAGAATGTCAGCCCAGCGCCATTAACCAGCATAGGTGCTACTGCTGAAACAAAAACACCAATTTCATTTGAACCGAAACAACAATTGTGGGATCAGAATCTTCCGTTTCACCAAGAAAGAACGTTTGGACTTTTTTTATTTTTTTTAAGGCTCAGACATTTATTTTTATTTTATTTGCATAGATACTCTAAAGAATGCATATTTACTCACCGGATGTGAGACTAGTTGTTGAGCAGTAATCGGGTGACGTTGAGTTCGCATATGGTGAACCGGTGGGATTAAAATTAGCTACAGGACCGGAAATATCTGCGTAACTGACATTTAAACAACTACCGCTTTGTGGATCCTCCACAACTTTTGCTAGCAACTTAGCAATTGCTTTTTTGTTATTTTCTAATTCACCTGAAATCACAAAAGTTAGTGGATCCAAAGTTTTGGTAAAAGCTAAGTAGTAAACAAACAAAAATTACCGATCTTTTAAACCTTCTTATTTATCCTTACCAACAATGGTAACACATCTCTCTTGCAGCTGAAGAGATGCATCATTGGATTTCTGGGAGAGTTGAATATAAGAACCACTTTCTTCTTTAATTTGTTTAATATAATTTCCTCCTTTTCCAATAATCATGCCTGCAGTGCTATTAGGAATTAATATCTTTACCTGAAAATAATTATATAATATTTCATTGTCCTGTGATAATACCTATGAAGTGTTTTCACTAGGGGAAATAATATGTTTAAAAAGTTCACATTACTGTTCACATTATATGTTTTAAGAACTTAAAAGGTGGCATAATTTTTTAACATTGCATGATAAATACTTGTTTCCCTTACCTGCTTACTTCTATCAGCGGACAATTTAAATTCTAAATCGGAAACGGTATTGGGCTTAGGTGTAAGGTCTGGTTTTTCCTTTATTTTATCCATGATAAAGGACATAACTGACATTATAGCTTCAACAGATCCAGTGACCAAACACACTCTTTCAGTGGTACCTAAAATCAAGAAGATTTCAAAATATTGAACAAGAACAAGAAATGTCAATTATGAATCTCTTGAAAATATCTCTGTGACCTTTATGAATAAGCCAAAATGTAAAATCTGTTTCATATTTATTGTAAATACATTGGCACTTGAATTTATTAACACAAACATGACAACTCACATGGATAAAAGTCATTTGCCTTTGACATTTTCATCCTGGCTCCTGTGTCTTTCTGCAGCTGAGCAATAGTTTCACCTCCTTTTCCAATTATAGCACCAGCAGCTACACAAGGAACCAGAACCTTTAAGTGATAAACAACTCCATCACCCCCTGAAAAAAAAAATTTCCACATAAAAACAAATCTAGTGTCGTTTCCATTTGTTTGCAAAAGACCTGTTTCTTGTACTGATGAAAACCTTGCTTATTAAAAATATGAATTTACTCTGTATTGGTCATCAACTGACAGCATCCTTTTACTTTAAATGTAAACTTTATGTACTGAGTAGAATTGTTAACAAGCCTTTGAGACCAAAATAAAGTGAATAAAATATTGAAAATCTAAATATTAACTTCTCATTGAACAATTCAAAAGTGGTTTATTGCCTTACAAACTCATAATGAAACTGACTAAAATTATTATAAATTGAATACCCCTTGTATTAATTATTCTTGTTTGAAAAAATTACTAAAATACTATACTAATTCTCTTTAATTTTAACAAACTTTGCAAACTTTTGTTAATTTTGCAAAACAAAATTTTTAGTTACAGATTAACAATACAATACAAATTTAGTGTATTTTGTTTACTAAATATCCATGTCATGACAGTGAAGAACTATCTATAATATGATGATAAGGATGTGTTACTAATATTAAGAAAACTTGGGCAGAATTTGATGAATCCTTGAATATAGGTGGTAGGTAAACAACATTATGTTTACTATATTAAATTGGATGTGTGCAACTACTAAACATTATAGTAAACTTATCTTGGAGCTGTTCCTAATATTTTGATTTTACTGTCATCTTAAATGGTACAAAAACAAGAGGAAAAATTGTTTCCTCTTCACATTTCATCAGAATTCCTCTCACCATGCTCACAAGGTTAATAATAAAAATTTCTGACAACTCATCATTGGTTGGCCTTCAACAGTAGGCTGTCAGTGCAGCTTATCAACAAGCCAGATGCCTGCCATGAACATTGTAACAAATGTCAGTTAATTTTAATTGGTCAGATTTTATTTATCACCTGGTCAATTAGGACTTTTCTTCTCCTCATATTTCAGTTTTTCCTATGCGAATATAAGAGATACAAGAAAGGGAAAGAGATAAACAAGAGGAAAATGTCACATGGTTGGTAGAATGAGAAAAACCTCTACCTGGGATTTATACCCCGACACAGACGGACAGCAAACGGGTGACATGTATTTTTCAAGCATTCGAACACGACAGGCCTATTACGTCGATATGACAATAACTCTAAGAATGGGAGGGAGGTTGAAGGGCGGCTGTCGTGCCAGGACGCGATTGCATTTTGCCTACAGGATGTTTTTTTCATCCGACGCGAAAAAAGTAAAAGAAAATTTGAGTTTCTGATCAGGTTCGAATTAGACAATTTATTCACATGGATTTCTTACCTCCTCCATAGTGCGATCTCTTTTTCCCACCATTTTCAATGTCTCCGTCCAGCGGTCTTTTTCTCGAATCTGTAATTTCTGGGGACGTACACGTCTCCATACCCGAGTCTGCCGCCATCATTTGTTGCGCAGGCCACATTGACAAATGATGACGTAAGTATAAGTTGAGAAACGGGTGGCGCGCGCTACTTGGACCCGCAACAACACTATTTTCCCCAAGAGTCATCTAGTTTTTCTTTAAGAAGTTTTTCCTGTGTTCCTTCCTTCTTCAAGTTGATTTTTTGAACCTCCGAGTCTACTTTGAACCATCGATTGAATCACTGCTGCCGATCGATTGACTGCGAGCTTGCGGTGATGAAAAACAGGAAGAGGAAGAAGAAATGCAAAGTTGAGTTCAAACGGAGAAATAAATAAAACAGTAATTTTGCAATAACAAACAACAGCACCCACAGCAGTAGTAGAAGTAGCAGCAGCTGAAAAAACAACGATGGCTTTCCTTTCACTAACACTGATAATTAAATATCGATTTTACAAAAGCACGAAAATCATTTCCAAACGAATCGACAACACGGGACGATACGAACGATAAAATGGTTTCCTTGCTAGGATTTTTCCCCCCACGGAACTGTGAACTTGAATTTGACTGCGTCCCCCAATGATGCTGATCAACTTGGATGAAACATTGAAAAACAAATTGACCCATTTTTCAGACAAGTTTTGAAGGCTTTCGTCCGCGAAGGTCGTTTCCCACTCTTTTCTATGTGACCTACCGTAGGAAATAATTAGTGAAATGATCAAATGGAAAACAACTTTGTTTGGAAGGAATTCGATTCAGATGTAATAAACCGACTCTTAAATTAACCGTCATTGACTCGTTTCGCCTTACTGGAAAAAATGTAATGCTTGGAGACCGGAAACATGAACTAATGCTACGTTCAAAGTCGAAGTGATTCCAATGACGTCGGAAAAAGTTGAAGGGAAAGAGAGAAAGGAAAAGGGAAAAAGAGTTGATTTAATAGAATGATTTGCTCCTACCTGTCCCCATTATGGTCTCCATGTACGCAATTCTGAACCCCACTTCACGAAAGCTCAATAAGACTACTGGAAGTATTAGGAAATGTTGAAACATTAAAGTTGGAACAAATTCGAGCAATCGACTTATAATTTTACTTGAAATTGAGCTACTGCGTAACAATAGGGAGCAATCAAAATTTAAACGCCTGTGCTACACCAAGGGAACTAGCTAGATTATTGAAAAATTTGGTAGTCCTTAGATTTGGAAAAAATACTCAAATTTGAAATCTGGAGCGGCTGAAGCAAAACATTAAATTGCTAAGTACCCTAACTCCTCTTTAATAGTCTACTATTTGCTACATTTCCTCGTGTAACTATTTTTGGATTATGTCATTCCCATAAACAAGTGCAAATAAACGACGAGATGATGCCGGAACCATCTCGGAAACCATGCCTTGACATTTTCATGTGGTTTTCTGGGTACTCATTTTTTTTATTGGTTGATTGCCTTTCTTATTCTTCTTCCTCCTTTCCTTGGCGTCGGTAAAATTCTGTTAATTGTTTTGTTTGTACAAATTAATCTATTGCGAATGTTAATGACCAATCTATCATTTGAAAATGAATAAGAGGTTTATAGTTATAAAAAAACGAAAAACAAATTTTCGTTAAATACAAAACTGTATTATCAAAAAACGTTAGTGTTACGAATAAATTCTTTTCGATCAAACTTTTACACCTCAAAAATTAGCATCACATTTCACTCCCAGGGAAATTATTAAGCAAAGGAAAATAAATATAATAAAAAATAATATGGTGATAATGAAAGGCAGAAAAATTGAGGATTTTAAAAAAATTTATCAATTTTGTGCGGTACAGTGCTCGATGTTTGATCAACGTAGTCAAACATGGCGTAACAACTTTTAAATACGGTTTTAGGCAATCTGTTTGTACGTTTTGCGGTTTTGTAATCATGAGGCGTACGCCAGTTCCTTTTAGCCAACTTAATCGAATGAGAAAATGGAACTGGTATACTAAAGGGAAAGTGGAAGTGAGACCCACACCAGCAAAAGAATTACTTGAACGGCATGGCTACGAAGTAGTAGATGTAAAAGATGTATTGTTTCCACCGACAGTTAGAGAGAGGTAAAATTTTTCTGTACCAAAGCACATTTATTCATTAATAAAAGAATATAATGCAGATTTTCACCTTTACTCCTTTGCTTCCTTTTTTAGAGTCGAAATCGTTGGGACATATGATAAAATATTACCTTTCGATGAAAACCATCCCGACTATAAAACTGAACCGTGTTACAAGTACATGGATCGAAATGTACTTTTGGAAGGAACACAACAGGCACAAGTACTGACAAATACAATTGCCGTAAAAGAGTTTCCTGAACATATGGACAAATTCAGTAAAAATTTGAAACTACCAGATAACATTCATTCTGAGGTCCAAAAAAGGATAATGCTCAGTTGTGTATTTGAAGCTACACAACAGAAATTGCCTAAAAAAAAAGATCCATTTAGACCAGCTTGGGTCTTTCCAAGAGATTATGGAATACCAGACACTAGAAAAAAGTATGACAATAATGCAATAAATGTAAGTCATATTAGTATTATCTTACTAATATTATTTAAATTACAGTGAATTGCTGACGAAAAATTTGGTAGAACTTTGTGACAATTACATAAATGACAGGAGTAGATCTGTTGTATCAGATGTTAAATTTTGTGCACCAGTTAACGCTCACAGCAAAAATCTTCTTTTTGAGTTAACTAGTGAAGTTGTTGTTACAACATCAAAGAGATTGCAATCATTGTCTAACTCAGAAATAACAATTGATTTGGAGCTGCCAAACTTGCATCCAGTAGACTGCACAATTAGTTTGGAACCTTTTAATTTTTATGAAATGAAAAACATATATCGTAAGTAGAAATGAGGTGCAGGAACTGTAAGTCACTTAAGCACCATTTGTTAAGAATTTCATCACCATAAAATTGTGTTACAGCTTTTAATACCAAGAGTAAATATCCATTTGTACAGACTGCATTTTTGAGTTACAATCATACAATAGTTAAAAATATATTTGAAGAGATAGTAACAGAAGATCAAAAAATGAGTAGATGTCTCATGAAAGGCTTTACTATAGCAGCAGCACAAGCACATGCTTTATATGGAGTAAGTTTCCATGCAATTTTGAACTGGGTAAAAATAGATTTTTACTTCTATTTTAATCTCATTCATCAAATTTAACACAATGAAATTTTTCAATTTCAGGAAGATGTTGAAGAATTACCTGAACCTCTTGTTATCCCAGTTGTACAGTCAGATGGTCAATTTTTTGATTTCTCACTATACCAACTCAATACATTGGCAATTGATAAGCAATCCAACATTAAGAATATTTTTTGGAATTCACCAACAATTGCACTATATGAAAAGTGCCAGTATGAAAGTGGCAGACCAGTTCTACAAGGATATAATTCAGATATAATAAATAAAATCATTTCATTTATGAGCATTGAATAAAATAAAGAATATGTGAAAAATTTCTAAGTAATGTTTTAATTTATTAACTTAAAATTATATATTTTTTGTTTTGATAATTGCATAAGGAGGACTTATTGTTAAAGAAAGGAATGTATGAATGAGTACATTAACTTAACTTACAGGTAACCTGTGAATGTTTAAAAGGAATCCTGTTTTTCTAATCCTTCCCAAAGAGTTCTGAAAGAGAAACATCTGTAGTCCGTCCATTAAAAATACAAATTCTTTTCTAAAATAATTTATTGAGAAAAATTGTTTTTTGCCATCCACATGTTACACCACAAGTTGCAATTACTTTCAACTTTAATTAGCTACACTTAATCAACTTCTGAGAGGTAATACAAATTTTGTGGTGGTGAATATTTTTGTCATATGTTTATTCAAACTGTTTTTGTAAGTTTTCACTGTAAAATGAGGAAATGAATCACATGTTTACTTTTGGAATATTTTACATTAAAACAATTTTCTCTTTCCTTACACTTGATATTAAATCTTTTCAAGTAAGTTTTAATTGCATTATTTGTACAAGGTAGCTACAACGTGCTTTTCTCCTTCCAGATTTCTGGTTCCCTGCAGTGATTTATTTGGGTAAGATCCCTTGCAGTCGTCATTGCTTCTTAGTCACTTTCTGATCCACTGGTGGATTCAAATTCGCCTACATCTATACTGAATTTGTATTCTTGGTCACACCCCAAATAAGCATCACTCATGAAATACAATGTATAAGAATGATGACCAGGACTGGGAGCTACAAAATCTAACTTGACCTTCGCCTTCTGCTGAAGTGTCAGCCTTTTAATTGAAAGGAGAGAGTTCGTCTTCGGGTCACCGATTACAACCCACCAGCCTTCTTCTCTTTTTTGTGGGAAAAATGGGGCGATCACTGGACCCGTCACGTCATCTTCTCTTTCGAGTACCACTTGAATATTGACAGACGATCCGGTGTGAATTCTGTAATAGAAAATTTTAACAATAAAATTTTTGGCTTCGTAAAAGTGAAAGTTTAAAATATAATGCCAAATAGGCAATTCCAACTGCATAAAATTAAATATCAATCCAAGAATTGTGTTCAAAAACTTTTATGGAGTGATATTAAACCTACGCAATAACTTTTAGAGATTAATAGTAATAGAACTTACTTGTCCTTATTTTGAATCTCGTATGTCAATTCAATGTTGGGATACCTATTGCAGAATCTGGCTACGTCCACCATTTGTGCATCTGTCAATTGTAAAAGTTTAATTCTGTCGTCGTCCTCCAGTTCCATTATGTCAAACACAGTTTCCACATTCTTTTCCGCGCATCGTTTAATCACATCCGCAGTAAAGTGTGGTAATTGTTTCAGGTAGGAATCCTTTGACCACATTGCTTGGGTCACCATTTGTGCGAGTTCCATAGCGGCTACAGCTGGAGCAAGCCACCCGTTTGAACTTAGTACGTCTACACAGGCTTGTATTAATCGGACGGCCTTTGACAGAATCATCTCTGTGTCACCCTTTAAAAAATAATACGGTTTAATAAGTATCCATTTTACCTTTTACACATAGAGTTTTTTAATGAGACAGCGCTGAATAGAATTACCTGCAAATCAGCACTCAACTGAAGTCTGGAGAGATGTGCCTGAAGCAAAAGATTTGTCTTCACATGAGGATCATTAAACTTCGCGTTTGTATTTAATTTATTCGGCAGCTTAGAAGCCAAAGTCCGTAGAATCGAATCTTCCCGATGTCTGACGGGCACATCTTCATATTCGGCGGCGGATGATATAATTTCCAAAAGTCCACGAATTTTTGTTTTACTATTCAGAGATAAGCTAAACAATTCTGAAAAATTACTACAAATTAGATATCATTACTACAAACATATATGCACACATATGAGTGTACACTAATCCGACCTATAGTGGTGTAATTTATGTAATAGTAGGCAGCAATCATTCCCAGATTCAATGGCAAACAATCCATTTCGTCCTCTACACTTATGCATTTAGATTGTTCTAGATCGTTCAGTGTTGTTTCTACAAGTTCTGACAAATGATCAGATAAATGCCTATGGGTGACTCCTTGCAAGTTGTAGTAATTCGGATTTTGTGTTAACCGACGATACAAGAAAGTCCACGTCAAATAATCAACGGCATCCTGTTTATTTTCGATCGTTTTTGTCACGATTTCTGCGTTGAAATGATCGTGTAACCGATGATCTAAGTGACTCTAAAAAATAAAAATTAGATTCATAAAATTAGAAATGAATACGTGTAGTTTTAAATACTACTGTTCAGTCAAAGTATGAAGTACCTCGACAGGAAGTGATTCATTCAAGAATTTTTTGAAAAAGTCTTTCTTAGAGCTTTGACACATTAAAACGCATTTCGCGTCGTCGTCCTCCAGGGGTCGATTGGCCTTTCCAATCATCTGCAAGACATCTGTTATGGGATAATCCTCATAAGCATGAATTTTCCCATTGTAAAATTGTGTATCCATAATGATGACAAGATGAGCCTGAATGTTTAGACCCCAGCACAGGTTCCTGGTGACAACGGCCACCTGAATGGCTCCGGAGTCGAAAAGCTGTTCAACCAATCGGTGGTCACCTGGTGTCAAGCCTTCATGAATATATGCCACTCCTTGTGTGAGTGTTTCTTTTAAGGTCTGAAAATAGTAATATATTTAATGACGAAGGAATTCATTAAAATCCCACCCATTCTAAATAACGGAATATATGTACATCACTCAGGTTGGACAAGAAACGTGTAACAAATTCAGAATATACGTAATATTTTACCTTATCTGTCATCCTTTCCAAAAAGGGTTGAATATCTTCTTCTTCTGCGTGGAAAAATCTGTTGGGCTGCGATTCAGCTGCCGCGTACGTCAATAATTCAATGGCCGTTAAACGTGCCTGTTTTCTAGTAGGTACAAAAACTACAACGGGTTTATGGGGGCTGTGCTTCAGTATGTTATTGAAAACAGGCTTGCCCATTGCAATTAAACGGGATGCGTTGTGTGTTATATTAAATCCTTGAACGTGTAACTCAAGTGGAACGGGTCGAACACTGGGATGAAAATTGAATGTGGCATTAGAATTGCATCCCAGCCATTGAGAAACATCACGTGCATCTGCCAGTGATGCCGACAGAGCCACGATACGAATTTGTTTTTCCAACTGTGATGATATATATCTCATTCGAGAGCACACAACTTCGAGAACAGGACCCTCTTCGCCTCCGATTAATTGGAGTTCGTCGACAATGAAAAGTTGTATGTTTTGAACGTTTTTCCTCTGCTTCCATCTCCTAGAGAGGACATCCCACTTTTCGGCGGTTGCAATGATGATCTGACCCTTGGCAAGAAGCTTTAAGTCGGTACTGGTCTCCCCTGTGAGTAAGACAACCTTGATGTTTAATAGTCCAGTAAAAATTTGTTGCCATTCCGTATACACCAGTTCGGCTAGAGCATCCTTTGTCACCAGGTAAGCACATCGTCCTTCCGGATTTTGTGACAAAAGTCTCAACACGGCAAATTCTGCTATAGTCGTCTTTCCCGATCCGGTGGGTGCGCCAATAAAAATGTTGTCATCAGTGTTGTACACGGCATTAAACACTTGTGTTTGAATTGGATTAAACTGGGGAAATTTTTTGCAATAAACGCTCTCATATGTAGCATTCCGCAAAGCCGTCACCGGCAATGGTTGGAGATCCAAAAGTTCCGTTGAGGGGAGATTTTTCTCCGGTAAAATCAAATGTCGGAAAGAAACAGGTAACTGTGTTTCAGCGCCAATCCAACGATCGGACACAATCCTGAGAAAATATTGAGGAGGTAACGGCTCGAAAACGGGTACAAAAAACTTTATGAGATGTTCATCTGCCGCAAATTTTGATTTTAAAAGAAAATACTCGTGGTGAAGAATAACCTCGGAGTCGACATCTTCGACGAGTATCCAGAAGGCTTCGGATGTGCCGTGCAACTTTTCATCCCACTGGAAGTCTGGTGTTATGGTTAGTTCAACTCTCAGGGTGGACCTCGTGATAGGCTGAATATGCGTGGACAATTCAAGTTTGGGAAACTGATGTACATATTTGTGTACTGTTTTACCCAGTTTAGGAACTCGAATCAGTTCACCAATTTCATTAGGTCCCAAATCGTACAATCGTTCCCATGGGAAATTTTTTTTCTCAATCTTTTTAATGATTTCTTCTGGCATTTTCCTAAATTGCCGTAAAGGTGACATCGACTGCCACATTCGTCGATCGATCATCTTGCAGAGTGACAGACATTTGTCTGCAAGCTGAGCCCAACCACGAAATAGTACAATTTCGAATATAGCTCGCATGAGCCTGGCAGCTGATTGCGTCACATATATCATATCGGACATCAGAGCAAATCCTTCGAGTTTCAATTGGGATATATAAGCCTGCAACAAAACGTTGACTTTCGCGCTGGCTTCTTCGATGTTCTCTTTTATAGGAATAGGAACTCTTTCCATCAATTTCTGAAGTTCTAACTTTTCTTCCTCCCGCACATTTATGTTTCGGAATTCTCCGGAGAGGGAGAAAACTCTGAACAATTCAATTTCACTTAAAGTGGGTTTCAGAAGTTGATTGTATACAGCCATGGTTTCATGGGTGCAGTAATAATGACTGCAAATTCGACCTAGTTCGGTCACTTGGAAATGTCCCGTTTTTCTGTCATACTTGATGAGACCACTCCTATCAAGTTGAAGAGCGGCTGTATGAATTAAATCGGCCCTGAAGTATTCAAGTAATGGGTCCTCTTTTAAACGATCGTGTGAGATCCCATATAAGGTAGGTGATTTCAACATTCTGCATTACAAAAAAAAAAAACAAATTATTAATTACATTGCTACAATCGAACGGACACCATTTCAAATAAAACACGTTTACCTGATATATAGGTAGGTGTAGCCTAGCCAAGTCACTGCGTCCCTAACAGTTTGAACAGTTCCTAAAACAATTTCAGCATTCAGAAGATCAGGAATTTTTCCCACAAGTTGTGATTCAATTGGTAGTTGTTGATTCAATAGTGACAAATAATACTGAAGTTCACTGTGATTAGTTATTAATATTCCTTCGCCTTTGGTATCATACTGTGGACGTCCTGCACGTCCCAACATTTGTAAAACATCAAGTGCTCCGAGCTCAACCCATCGACCTTTTTCAGGATTGTATATTTGAGTTCCCTTTATAATTACAGTGTGAGCAGGTAAATTCACACCCCATGCTAATGTTGCAGTCGAGACAAGCACCTGTTAAACAAAATACGCAGTTACATATACTGAAATCACAATGAGAGTAATGGCTATAAACCGTACGATACCTGAATATGTCTATCAGCAAATAAATCTTCCACCAATGTCCTATCTACTCGAGTCATTCCAGCATGGTGAATAGCAAATCCATACGGTAAGAGATCCTTCAATTCTATATTTTTTACTTGTTCAGCTTCCGTTCTAAGAACTTCCATTGAGGCCGAACCTTCTCTTAAAAATTGTCCCAATGTATCCTTCTCCAAACACATGTCCCTAATCGCTCTTGCTGTTTTACCAGTTTCTTTCCTCGAATGAACGAAAACCAAAACCTGATTTCTTCCTGCGTGCTCCATTATTTTTTCATAGACGATTTCGTTCATAACCTGAAATCTTTTAAGAGCTTTCTTTTCTGTGACACCAATGTACTGCTGCTCTAAAGCGACAGGACGAAAACTATTGTCGAAATAAAAAAGGCCGGTTTCTGGTTTAATGCGTAAAAATGTTGCTACGTCTTGATAATTTGGAAGTGTAGCTGACAAACCAACAAGCCTAACATCTTCCTGTGCCGATTCAATTTTCCTAATCGTTCGGGCCACTAGAGCCTCTAAGACAGGACCTCTCTCATCGTGGAGTAAATGAATTTCGTCGATAATAATGAGTCGTACAAGTTGAGTGAAGGTTTTGTCTCCTCCCTTTCTTGTGATTATATCCCATTTCTCGGGTGTGCAAACTATTATATGAGTGCTCTGAATCTGTTGCCTGTTCAACTGATGGTCTCCAGTCAATTCAGATACAACTAGATTATAAGAACTCAGTCTCTTGCTAAAATTGCCCACCATTTCCTGTACAAGAGACCTCATAGGTGCAATATAAATTATTTTAAATTCATCTCCATTTATGTTGCCGTCAGGATCGACATGCTTTCCAATTTCTCTCATTATACAAAGAAGAGCCACATTTGTTTTACCGGCTCCTGTGGGAGCGCACAAGAGCACGTTCTCGTCCGATTCTAAAGTTGTTTTATGTAATCGACTCTGGATTCTGTTGAGAGTTTTGAATCCTTCAAAAGCAGGTTGAACATATTTCGGCAATTTCTCAATGGGAACCAAAACTTCATCTGCACCAAACGGTTTGGATTTTAATGCTGGTACATGGACTTCTTCATATCCCTTTCTCTGTTTACGAAATGATCCGTCAGGAAGTTGGCATCTCTTATTGGCCATAAAATGAGACCCATGGGAAAAGACCATATCTTCGAAATCAACTATTTGACGCGACCCTTGAATATTTCCTTTGCCGTCGTCAGCTTGCTCCTTCCTCCGAATTGTTCTGGAGGTACCACTTTCCTCTTGAAATTCATCTTCCCCTTTTCCTGTGTCTAATTGCCGCAGGATTCGCGCCAGAGCGGGGATTTCATTCATTTCGTTACGAATTTTCTGTCGTTCCGATTCGCTTTGTGACGAAGCAAGTAACGTACAATAGGAAACTAATTTAAAAATAAAATGTAAAAGATTAAACATTGTGACAATACCCAATATAAAAAATGATCGAACATAGCAAAAAAGCACTTACTCATATGTCTGTGTTTCTTTAGTAATTTTATGAAATCAAAGCAATTGTAACCCAGTAATAAAACCAACTGATTTTCTGTTTCTCTGTCATCTCCAGCATTTTTCAAAACTGAAAGTACTTCTGCTGCTTTGGCCTGAGATATCATTGCATCATCATATATTTTACTTAAACATCTTTGTAACCAATATGCATCAATATCTAAAGGATGTAATGTTTTTTCTTTCTTCATTTCTTCAGTTACACCAAGCTGAAACAAGTAAAAGCGAAGCATGATGATTCAATCTTTCATTAATTCTGTGTTGATCTTAGCTATCCGGCTGGTCATAAATGGTCAATACATTCAGTATCCAGCTGAAACTGAGAAACATTTAACAATAGGTACCAAGCAATCTTAAAAAATGCCAGTTACAAAAGCTGGGTATACTTTCTTACGGATGTATTTTTTTTTAAAGCAATTAAAAGGTTATTTTGTCTGGTACCCATTGTTGTAGTTATAAACCCTTCAAAAAGGTTTCACCTTCATTAGACCTTTTGGTGAGGCCTGTGGTTTCAGTGATTTTTAGATACACAACTCTGGTACACAACATAGCAGTGAAAACGATTGAGTTCACTTTGCTAGAAATTCATTCATCATACAATGCAGTTATTATATTTGTTAATAAATTATTTATCTAGGCAAGTGAAAGCCTCCATCACAGGAGAAAAGCCTTACACCTGTCTACATAGGTTAGTTTTGCAATGAGTTGAGGTATTGAAAAATGTCATCAATATAAAAACTTACATTTTCAGCTCTGATTGCTGAATCAACCTTTGACTCTTCACCCTCTTCTTCCAAATCTTCTTCTTCTCTTACTTCACCAAACACATCTTCATTACTTTCTTCCTCTGACTCTTCAAACTGAACATTAATGCCATATGTTTCATCAATATTTGTTTCATCAACTACTTCCTTGGACTTCTCCTCTGATCCAAAATCTGTAATTTTCTTCCCTAAATTTACAAGGAGTGCAAACCTCTCATCTGCTAAACCTCCGAGAAGTAACTCAGTCTCCTTTTTTTTCTCTCTTTCTTTTAGTTTATCATTCTTTAGTACCTAATAATATAAATAATTTTTTTAGAAAAACTGTGCAATTTTAATTTAATGAATTCCTAAAACATAGAGTACCTGCAAGACTTCATCTGCAGCACCACATAAAATGTCTCTTGGCTGATCACCTAGGGCTTCTTGAATGAAACTTAATAGAACTTCATATGTTTGCCTTGTTTCCTGTGTCTTGGGTCTGTAAATTATGCCTACCATTTCATCGACTCCTTCTGATAGCAAAGTGGCACCTTTCATTCTGGCAAAGTCATACTGTGCTTCATCTCTTTTCTGCCTCCTATTTAATTATTTAAATTATTGAATTAAAAGCACATTCAAGTACTGTACGGCATAAAAGCATTTACCAATGCACACTTTTTAACCTAAAATTGTTCAGACTTACTTCGCCTTTCTCTCTTCAGCTTTAACCGGTTTCGTTCTCTGAAACCGGTCTCCCATTCTACTTCCTTCAAGTTTACCGACCAAAGACATAACCTCTCCTGTGGCTTCATCTCTGCTTCTTCTTTCAATGAGTCTGACATCGGCTTGAAGAACCAAATTTGAGTTCTAGAATGCAAACACACATTGTCCACAATGAAGTTAAATCTGACAAATAACTAAATAGTGTACAGGTTTTACAACCAAAACATTGTACAACACTTACCGCTTTATATTCATATTGCAATTGACGGGCCGCAGCATCAGCCATGATGCCGCTACTTTACAACCGATATCTAGAATTTCAGTGTTGTATAAAACCCGTCGAAAACGATCTAGTACTAACATAACATTAGGTAAGCCAATCTGACAGGGAAATTTTTTCCCTCATACGGTTCTATTACCACGATACTTTAACGACTGGAAGGTTCAAAGTAAATATAATTAAAACCTGAAATCAAGAACATATAACGTTTTTAAAACGTTTATAATCATACAATCCCCTGAATATTTCGTGACAATTAAGAAGCAATAGTTGTAACTTGTAAACTGGGAGAACGTTGCTCCACGTAGAATTTAATTCGTTTAATTGTCGCTGAGCAAAAATGGATGAAAATATATTTTTCCTTTTTAATCATATAAATCCATCAATAAAAAGTCTTTAATTCTTTTAACAATTCAAAAAAAAGTCTTTTCTATGTAGTGATTTCACACTGCTTTTAAGGCTGTAAACTCTGTAACAGGTGAACGATAACAAAATGGCGGTTAGAATATTGGGAGTACACGGGCTTAGTAAACATCTGGTTGAAAACTTTAATTAGTTTTCTTTTTCAGACTATTTAAATTTTTTTTGCATTTAATTCTGAAATTTCAAAATTTTGCTCCTTGGTTTTACGTATAAATATGACGTGCAACAATTATTCAGGCTCAGCGGATGACCGTTATCTGAGTCAACAAGAACACAGAAACATCAATCGCCTGTGGGGAAGAACCTTACAAAATGCTTCTGTCTCGAAAGTCAATTTGTCAATGTCGGATGACACCAATGACATTTTTGATAAGCGGGGAGTTCGATTTGGACAAAAGGGACAATGCGATACTGGCAACATTTGCGATCCCAACGATCCAGCCAAGAAATTCCCATCTGAAGCGGTTCAAAAAAAACTTGCAAAAGGAAAATCATTTGCAAAAAAGAAATCGCCGTTACAAAAATTTGATGAAGTGGTAACTCGAGAATTGACCGTAAGTATGGACAACATTGCTGTGAGACAACACAGTTATTAATAGGTTTCCCTAGGATTCTTTCACTTGTACCACGAACTGATAAAATTTTAAGGGAAACCTGAAATTTAGTTTCGTCAGATCCTTCATTTAGTAATAATATAATACGATTAATATCATAGAGTCGTCGAATGGCTGAAGACGAAGGAATGCCTTCTTTTGAAGGTTCCAAAAACTGGTCCACTCTGCAGTTTTCATCTAGTAAATTTTCCGATTTTGGTCGGTCCAAAATATCCACCGAACATAAAGTGAGCCGAGGATTACTCAGCAACGTTGAAAAAGAAGTCAAACCGGGAGATCCAGGCGACGTTGAAAACGCCTATTTAATGGATGCCATTGAAAAACTTGCCCAGGTTTAAATTCGACAGACGACTACATGTCTCTTAACGACTTGACGACTGTAAATTTCTGCAGAACATGACACCTAACTTTGTGTACTTTCAGGCTCAAGCACTCTGTCGGTTTGATGCAGCTGTGAAAGCAGCAGAAGCCGCGACGGCCTCGGTTCCACCAGAAAAAGCCGAAGAAGTAGCCATGGCCTGTGCCAGAGACTACCAGTCTGAGATCGTCGATGTGATCAATGAGAAAATTCCAACGAACGAAGACAAAAAACCAATCGAAGTCATCGGCTACATAGGCGTGACCAAAATGAGAGACTGCGTTTAAATTTTTAATTCGAGCTTGTGCCGTCAAATTTCGAACAAAAATGGAGTCAAGTGTAAATGTCTACCGATAAATGATATTTCAAAATTAAAAAGTGTCACTTTTTGAAGCAAACGCACAGTTTTTGAAGTAGTGATAATTCGCAATGAAATTTATTGTTTTCACTCCTAAACAAAAGTACAAAATCCCTTCGTTTTTACTTCTCCAGATTTGCATGCGGTCCCCCCGTGAAATCTTTTTAGTGAATAAATGAATCTTCTTCACCTTTTTTTCTTACAGGTCAAACGCATTATTTTATCTCTCTTAATTAATTTAATTCAATTTTATTTTTGTTTATACAGTTAAGTTTTATGTTTTAATTGTATGAAAATATAATATTATACAGAGTTTGAGAAAGTTAATTGTGTTTTTTATTATTTGTTGCAGCATGTGTTGCGTCTCGTCGTAAAAAAATGCAAGTCCTGTACGCTACCACACAAATTTGAAGGTTTTGTTTGCCTTCCATCATTTTAAAAAGTTATTAAAAATTCGGGTCCAGGGAAGCAGAAACGATATCTGTTCCATTAACCGTTCCCCTTTCCGTTCCCTGCTTATCTGCACCTAGGTTTTCAATAACTGTTAATAACGTTGTTGCAGTGAAATTTTACAGGATGAATAATTTATTTTCTATATTTTTATCAATGCTATAAACCTCACGTGTCATTACAATTACAATCAAGAGTTTTTTACCGTTGCTTATTTTTATTGGGGACTGTCGCAAGAAAAGAGAGGACTCTCGAGTTGACCGACAGGCTGTCGGCCCTGCGCTTGTTCTTAAACTTTCTGCTCGATTCTGACACCACGTTGGGCCTTTTATCCGAGTCGGACAGATTGATATCAATTTGAGTTCCAACTTGGGCTGTTCTAGGCGCCGTAGACGCGATTTCCTCGACACTTGGCTCCTTTTGCTGTAACGGTTCTTCAATTTCCGAGTTAAGATGTTGCGACTCCTGATCGCTGGAGTCGTCCATATTATAGATTTGATTCTGGGAGGAAATGGTCGCCCTTCTACTCTGACGGAAAATAAAGCAAGTCGTCTCTTCTTTCCTACAGTTGGAATTACAGGCAAACGATGGGCTTCTCCAGTTTTGAAATTCGTCTTTGTCTGTCAACCACATGAACAAGTTTTCCATGGCAGGTGTCTCATTCGAAGAAATTATTCTTTTGCATCTCGTTCTGCCCACTTTTGTTGATTTCGGGTGATTGCAGAGCTTTAATAGAGGAACCTTCACGAAATGCACCGTCGAATTCTTTGCTTCAACAGGAATTATGACGTATTGATTCTTTTGCTTCCGTCTCGCGTCCGCCACGGAATCGGACCCACGTGAAGCAGCTGAGAAACGTGTGGTTCCGTTTATATCGACATGGGAAAATCTCCCAATGATCCTGACTTCCCTGGGAAACTCTATGCGTTTCGGGGATGCCACATTTTTCTTTGTCGACGAGTTTTTTCCAATTCCCTGTATCCCCTCTGGTTGCAAGGCATCGCTGAACGAGGACATAACAACAAAAACACACGCACCTAACCTCAGACTTGAGGTAAACAATATATACAATTAAATATTTGAAAACTTGAAAATTTCAACTGAGACGGTTCGCACTACAATAGTTCCACGTACATTGGAGAGAAAGGTATGTGTAGTATAAAATTAATTTAAAAAAATTCGGAGTAATCGTTAAAAACACTCAATTTGTGAAGCCAATAAAGGAATGCAAAGTATAGTGGACGCTCGCCATTTTCTTTTGCTGAATTTAATTTTTGAATTGTGTCCATCTGCTCTGAAAACTTATTTTACTTCTGTCAAGATTTATTCGCCACTTTCTGTTTAAATTAACGTAGGCTCTGGAGTAATTTAATCCTCTGCATTCGTTTAATAAAGGCATTGGGGATTGAAGGAAATTAACAAATAATCAATATTTCAGGGATTCGGCATTTCGATTCTGAACATCAAGTGATTCTTTAAAAATCTTGAATAAATGGATGATAGAAAATAGATATTGTAGGCTGTGTGAGCTCTTATAAAAAAGTACAAACTCAAGCACGTGTAAATTTTATTACATTTAGAAAGAATGCAGCGACAGAGGAGTAGACAATTTTCAGGCAAATATTTCTGGTAGTATAATGTAGAAGACCATCTAAATGGTGTTTTGGGATGCCTTGGGTTACTATGTGAATAAAAGACATCGCCCTTTTCAAAGACGCATCTACTACTTCCAGTGTGTCACGAATGTGAAATATCTCCTGAATTTTGGTAAATGTTTCCTTTGTGCGAACGTTAAACGTCTAATTTTTTATTTTATCAATTTATTCAGTTGAGGTTTGCAAGTTCAGTGTTCATGTTTTAAACACAGTACGTTTAAAAAAATCTGTGGGTAAATTTAGCTGCCATTATTTACCAACACAACAATTTGAATGCAAATTTTTGTTTGTTGTTTTCCATCTAATTTACAAAATGATTTTAATTCAATGTATTTACTCTTATAAATTTATATACACACTCTTAATACCACTATTTAATTAAGTAAGACTTGATTTCGTTCAAACCACAAAATTAAATTGATAGTTTGAAACTTCAGGTAAGTTAAAAATAGTGAGTAACATTTAAAGTTAGAGGTGGTATCCGTAAGTTCTCGGTAATCCTTTAGGAAATAAGTGGTCGTTTTCAAAGAGCTATTAATAACATGTAGTAGTGTGTGGCTTTAGGCCGGAATAAATGGGTTAGAACTAACCCCCAAGGTTTATACTACGATTATAAAAATAACAATATTTTGTTCAAAAATCAAATTAAGTGGTGTAATTGGCGGCCTGACTACTTTCTGCTTTACAGTCTTTGTTACGTTTACTGAATGTCAAGTTGCGTCATTTCAAATGAAGTTATAGACAAGATTAAAAATAGATGCTATATCAACTTCACAGCGAAATATAAATTCAGCAAAACACGGAAAGACAGAATTGGTTGATCATTACAGGCTTCGGCACCCATGGGAAACGATTAAATCCATTCATTGTCCCATTAACATTAACCCTCCGACATTAATAAAAAGTTTCAATTTCTCCAGATCAATACCTGATGATAAATTACAGTCCGGAATCCGTGTTTTTGAAACTTTCAGAAAATGAACGTTCAACAAGAGCAACCAAAATCGATTCTCAAGAAAAAGTCTCAATTCGATACGGAAAGAACCGACACGTCCGCAGTCAAAACGGTGAAATCAATTCGATTTTGCTTCGAAGAAGCGGTCAAACCATCGGACTTCAGAAAAGTTTCAAATGTCGCAACGAAACTTAAGAAAAAGTCAAAGGTTCAGGAAAAGCAAAACGTCGACAAGTCGCGGAAAAAGAGGAGTTCGTCCCAAACGAATTTGCGGGAGGCAAGCGAACCTCACGTGCCCAAATTGAACCTTTTGACTAATGAAAATGTGGAACTGTTCAAGGGAGATGTTTTCTCCATCGATTCCATAAATACAATCAAGCCAGGCTACGAGTCAACGGGAAACAAGATTGTAGGGGTAAATATAAGCAGTAAATTAGGCAAAGGCGGGTGCAGAAGAAGTGGGTTGTGTACATTTTTGGTCTTATTACACCTCTTTAGGAGCCCAACAAGTTGAATAAGACCGAGAAGGCAGACGCAGAAAACGAAAGAGAGTGCAAAAACGAGTCTTTTGATGAGAAGATGAAAAAAGGAGAGCATGGAGAACTACCAGACACCGTTGAGAACAAAACCGACGATAAAGAAGAAGGTTCGAAGAAGCACAAGAGGAAAAGAAGACGGAGAAGAAAGAAAAGGAGAAGAAAGCAAGAAGGTTAGCATCCGTCCTTTGATATTTTGTAACAACAGCAAAATTCTACAGCTACAGCAAACATAACAACAAATTCTTATTTTCAGGCATAGCTTCCAGTGTGATTTAATGCATGGCAGCACCTTGGTTAGAAAATCTCGGGACGAAATGTTTCTTCCAGGTGGCAGGGACTCGGAAACTACCTCAAGAGAGTATCTGGCAACTGGACGTAACATTATCCGGCAAAATGGTTTTCCAAAGTTAGACAGCGGAGGAATAATGGATTATCGCTAGGAACGTACATAGTTTAAACAAATTGCGACTAAAATGGTACGCTCCTGTGCCATAGAAGGCACCACGGGGTTGTGAAAAATATTAGTTTTCACCGTTAATACTTTGCTTATCGGTGGGAACATTCTGCCGACCCACCGATAAGGTTTTGGCACTCCTCCGAGAAACTACAAATATATTCATGTAACGACTTTAAAAGGCACTCATTAAATGCTAGCAAAATGCACAGTCACGGTCCTCTCATATATTTTATACACTGGGATCAATACGTATATTTATATCCGACCTTATTGTATCACATCGTTCTGACCCAAAAGCTCAAACTGCCACGGCCTGTCTCGAGGAATCATCCATTTTGTCCGATCCAACCGTCTTAACCGAGGACTACAACGTACGATAAAATGGTTTGATTTTTAACTCAGTTTAAAGTGAAGGGTTGAACGTTCAATGGAGGTACGATTTTCACACTTCAGGGAATGGTACCTGAGTGAATTAAGTATGGTGGTTCATAATTAATCGTTACTTTTGAATTTACTCGATTTCGAGCGTTGGTTACGAGTAACACTGAGATACGCGGGGACAAACCCGAAAAAATTTGGTAAGTTGCAAAGATGGGAGGTGGCGTTCGAAGCGCCGCATTGCGGAAAATTTGAGCGACCGACAGAGAAAGCTCCCCTCCGCACGGTTCTCCTCTTTTCGAAAGAGGGACTGGGGAGGCAAGGAGTGGACCTTGTGGCGGGGGTTCTCACCGTTCGAAGATTTGCAAAATTCGCTGCGACTGGATCGCTCGTGGAGTGTCTCTCGATTTTTTCCATTTATTTTCGTCCGTGTTTCGTTTTAGAATCAGAGATCAATCTGACCAATGGAATACGGACAATGTAAATCAGAGTGACGTAGGTGTAGTAGAGTAAGAAAAAGGGAAAATCATTTTTCAGATAATTGAGATTCGAAGAGAATTGCAAAAAAACTACTTAATGTGCAGTTTTTCTCGCGTGTTTCGTGACCAAAAACGAACGAAATAAGACCGAGGGAGATAAAAATAAAAATGTGAAGATGTATTTTATCGTTGCGGGTTGAAAACCTGATTCTTCTTCCTCCGTAAGATCAGATGGTATCGTTTCAATCGCTTAATAAATAGGATTTTTCCGATTTATTTGTCTGTCACAAATTTTGAATCCCATTAATTGAATTGTAGTAACGAAAAAAAAAACATATGGAGGGCAAAACTGCGAAGACCCGAACGCTTGGTACGTTTTCACTAAAATGAAGTTCCATTGTGAAACATCGGGTGAAAAAGACGTTCTCTGAACAAAGGCGTTTCCTCTCGTGTTAACGCGTAATTCGACTCAACGGACATGGAAGAGGCCAAAATGAGCAAAAACACAGGTCGCCGTGGGTCCTTGAATGGAGCCATCAGCTCCGACATTAAATTCGCCGGCAACGACAACAAAGTCAAAATGTATGAGCCAAAGCACAGGCGGAAACTGGTCAGAGTTCTCACGGTTGTTGCTTATGTGTTTTCCGTCAGTTTGGCAGCCATCATACTGTCATTGTTTTACATGTTCATCTACAGCCCTGGAAAATCGTCCGTTTTAAACGGTCACGGTAAGCTTAAGGATCGTTAAAAGAAAACGATTGAAAGTGGCAGGTATTTGGTGAAAGGTGATACCAGACTAAGAAACAAATAAACCGTTTAAATCGAAATGGTATGTTTTCTGTCGTAAGAATAAGAAAAAAATTGCCAAAATATACGTTTTGTCTTAGTCTCTTTGGGATCTGAAATAGAGGCTTTTAAATACCAGTATTAGGTATTGTAAGATTGTAAAGTTGATTATACCCGATGATGGCAAGAAGCAAATAAGGCTGTCGTAGTACCATCACCCGGAGCATAGCGACGGAACTTAGAAAAGAACCAAAAACTCTAGAAACAGAAAAGACCCAAAGTTAATCTAATTATTTAACATCTTGAATCTATCCTTACGGGATCTCAGATGCCTACTAGACAGCCTCGAAACCAATAAGGGTGGGGAAAATATAAGTTATACTAATATTAAAACCACTTCGATCAAAAATAATGGCCTGGTCCAAACTTTAACCTCACACCAAGCAAATACGAATTAATCCTGGATTACCTCACTTATTACGAATTAAAGAATTCATTATAACTAAAGATTAAGCCTCCAATCATTTTCTTTATGTTTAGATAATTGCCCAAGTTTCTTTCCAACTATGTTTCTTTTTATTTTAGACGCGGCCAATATGTACAACGATTCCTTTGGGAGCTACGAAAAAGAAGAGCCCAGAGCGTTGCCACTCTCCGAGTCAGAAACGCAGGCCCCAAAGCTGAAGGAAAAAATAATTGGCAAATTCTTCTAGTATGATCAAAAAGAAGACAACACTAGTTGTTTGACTAACAACAATAAAAAAAATTTACGTGGTACATAAAAATTTAACAACAAACAAACCATCAATTATATTTTGAAAACAAAATGAATGTTACTTTTTGTACAGGCCTTTTGTTTGCTTCATATTAAAAGAGATGTTTTCAGCATAGGTCTTATCCATTCTCTATTGTCCATTGCAGAGAACGAAGGAAATCTCATTTATTGTTTTTAAATTTAAAACTTAACCAAATTGAAATTTCAATCTAACAATTTGTAAACCATCCTGCAGTGTATGAAGTGTAATTCCAAAATACAGATTGCTAAAATAAAAAATCAATTATGGTGAATTACAGTAGTGGTGCTTCCTAAAAGTTGGAAATTTAAAAACCACCTTTTTGTAGGACAACCAAACTTGTTCAATAAAACCATCTCCTCCCAATGAAAGACTAGTGTCAAATGATTAGGAAAATATATTACACAATCAGAAATACCCTCAAGTGTGTATTCTGTCGTAGTAATGAGAATGTAAATATCTGTAACATTACAAATCTCTATCTGAAAATATAGTATTATTTATTCAATTGTTATAATTTTTTTACTTAAATCTGTTTACTTGATGTTTGCAACACTTTGATTTCTGCTATGATTTTTAATTATTTATTGATGATAGTGAAAAATATAGGGATGTATTACCTCTAACTGGAAAGCAAAAGTTCCTGCATATCATTATCATTCATTTTCCAAGATCAACTCACTTATTGACATTTTCCAAACAAATAAGGTTTTTCAGAACAATATTCCAGCAATAAAACAACTAAAACTGTGAAAATAATGTATTTTATTTACTTTCCTACAAATTCCATGGGGCAAGTCATTTTGATTCCATATTATTGTAGAATTTAATATTTGATTATTTCTTTAATCTCTTTGCACTTCTAGTCCTGTTATTCACATTCACTTCACTTTTATTAGATTCTTTAGATACCTTTCCACATTTATTTGTAACTTCTTTAATTAAGTCACTTAAAATATTGCCTTCAACATCATCTTCTTCTTCTTCATCTTCATTATCATCATTGTCATCTCCATTATTTTTATTGGTTGCAGTATTTTGTTTGGCGCTTTCATTAATACCTGGTTAAAAAAATGGCACAATTATATATTTTTCAATGAAAAATTCTGTACTACATTTAAATTATATACTATACTATACATTTAAACCTACCAGATTTTGACTCAATTAAATCAGTCAAAAACACATTTATTGTTTTTTGAAGTTCTGAAAGGTTATTTGTTAGAGATGGCAAGTCACCATTGCCAGGTAAGCTCCACTCTGCCAAAATTTTCTCATTCATTACTACCTGAGCTTTCACATCATGTGTTGAATGAATTCTGTTATCACTCATATTGATAAAAGTTGCAAAGTTTGATTATTCCTATAAAAATAAGATAAAACACACATTTATTTATTCTTTCCAAACAAGTCAACACTAACTGGAAGGCATTGTTAATGAATGTCAGACTCTGTACCAATTTAAATAAATGTTGATAAATAGTTCTGTAAAACTTTTATAATTTTTTCCTAATATTTTGTCATAGTAAAGACAATTTTATGAAAAGTGATCATATAATGGGCTTTATTACCTTAATGCAGTGTTGGAGTGGACTGAATTATAAATATTTTAAATATTTCTCTTGAAGAATTGTAGTAATTCGCTTCCTCAGCTCAGATGATTCATTGACTACATGGGTACCTGAATAAACTCTTTTCAATTTTCGATACCAGCAATTCCATTCAATTTTGTTCTTCAGTGGCACTAGCTTGGATTGATATGTGAGTCTAAATGCACGTCGAACCGCGAAGACTTGTTTGGTTTTGTTAACCGAAAGAGAATCGTAGGGACAAAAATCGTACTGCACTAAGAAACAAAAAATTTGTTTTTAATTGGTGGAATTGATTTGCACATAAAACATTACAATGGCTATGATGACGGCGTCTACAGCACAGGCAACGGAGGAAGAGAGCGAAGAATTTGGTCCAACTTCTATCAGAAAATTAGAGGGTCAGGGAATAACATCAGGTGACATAAAGAAACTGGAAGAAGCTGGTTACTACACAGTTGAGGCAATTGCTTTCGCTCCTAAGAAAACGTTAACCCAAATTAAAGGTTTTAGCGAGGCCAAAGTGGAAAAGATAACGGTTAGTTTCCCGTACATAAGTACGAAATAGTTGTCTATTATTTATTCCATGTGATTACAGAAAATTATGAAACTTGGACTTGAACGATGGTTCTATATAACTGTCGTATTATTTGGTATTCCAGTCTGAGGCATACAAGCTTGTACCTATGGGTTTCACAACAGCTACAGAATTTCATCAAAAGAGAGCAGAATTAATTCTTTTGACAACAGGTTCAAAAGAATTAGATAAGTTGTTAGGTGGAGGAATAGAAACAGGATCAATCACTGAAATTTTTGGAGAATTCAGAACTGGAAAAACACAACTCTGTCATACATTAGCAGTCACATGTCAGGTATGATTCTTTCATAATTCTCTACAATTTTTAACAGATAATATACAAAGGTTGTTATTAATTCCTGGGCAGAGGACATTTAATTTTTTTTGCTTAGCCTACTTAACCAACTATTAGTTCTTAACAAAGAATCAAGCATAAAAGCAATTAAATTATATTTCAAATTTTTATTTTAGTTACCAATTGATCAAAATGGTGGAGAAGGCAAATGCTTGTACATTGATACAGAAGGTACTTTTAGACCAGAAAGGCTTATTGCTGTAGCTGAAAGATTCAAATTGTCACTTTCTGATGTTTTGGATAATGTTGCTGTTGCCAGAGCATACAATACAGATCATCAAACTCAACTTTTGGTGATGGCATCTGCCATGATGTCTGAATCTAGGTATGATTATTTCACTTAACTATTGACATCAATTATAGATATAATTTTTCTAATTGACAAATTAATGACTTATAATTGTATCTTAGGTATGCTCTCCTAATAATAGATAGTGCAACAGCATTGTATAGAACTGATTATTCTGGACGGGGTGAACTCTCAGCTAGACAAATGCATCTGGCCAGATTTTTAAGAATGTGTTTAAGATTAGCAGATGAGGTATAATAATTTATCAATCATTTGAATTCTATTAAATAATTATTAAAGAAAAGAAAATAATTATGATTTCTTTCCAGTTTGGAGTTGCAGTTGTTTTAACAAATCAGGTTGTGGCACAAGTAGATGGTGCTGCTTTGTTTGCTGCTGACCCTAAGAAACCAATTGGTGGAAACATAATGGCACATTCTTCAACCACTAGACTGTATTTACGCAAAGGCAGAGGAGAAACTAGAATTTGTAAGATTTATGACAGTCCTTGCTTACCTGAATCAGAAGCAATGTTTGCCATTAATGCTGATGGAATAGGAGATGCTCAGGAATAAGTTAAAAAAATAATACCTTAAAATAGGACTTAAAACTCTTAAGAGATAAAATTAATTCCATAGAATTTTTAATCCTTTATTTTTCTCTGTACTTTGCTATTCAAATGAACAGAATTTAATTTATAGACTTCAAAATGTGACCTATTGTAAATAAAATTTAACTTGAATACTTTACCTAAGTGTAAGATTATTTCCACAATTGGAACTTTTGGTCTTCAGAAAAAAAAAAATTCATGAATAACAATTATTAGGCACTATAATGATAGATGTACCATATATGTATGACATGTGTTCTGTGAATCGCAACCTTTATATTATTTGTAATTATACTAATGATATTTCCATTGTAACTAAAATTGTGATCACATGGTTCTGTAGATATCATTTACCTTATTTGGCAGTTTTGACAACTTTATTTTTAATAAAGCCTATTTCATCAATTTCACTTGTTACGATGTCTCCAGGCTTTAGAAACTGAGGTGGCTTGAAGGCAGCACCAACTCCTTGTGGTGTTCCAGTTAGAATTATATCTCCAGGTAAAAGTGTAATGCATCTGCGCAGCAATTAAATTTACAGTTACAATCTTTATGAATTATTTTTTGCAGTGCAGTTAGTGCAATAAGCACACTTCATGACAACTATAAGCATTTCTTTTAAATAAACGTACTCACTTTGAAAACCTTGAAATCAAGTAATCTATTTTATAAATCATATCATCAGTTCTGGAGTCTTGCTTCACAATGTCATTTACTTTTGTTCTCAGTCCTAAATCGTAAACACTGCTTATACTTTCTTTTGTAACTACTACTGGTCCAATAGGGCAGAATGTGTCCATTGCTTTGCCCAGTAGAAATTGACCACCATTTAATTCCTTTTGCCAATCTCTGGCTGATATGTCCTGAGCAATGGTGTACCCAAAAACATGATCCATTGCATCTGATTCAGAAATGTTATATCCTTCTTTACCAATGACTACAGCTAATTCAACTTCCCAATCTACTTTCTGAAAGAAACAAATTTGTCTCTGATTAAAGTATTTTGATATGCTACTATGTGTAATTAGCAGTTATATAAAAAACACTTACATTTGAAGCTTCTGGGTATTTAATGTTGTCATAAGGACCTATAATGCAGCTACTAAATTTTGAAAAAAATATAGGTTGCTTTGGTATAGGTAAGTTGTTTTCCTTGCAGTGGCCTTTATAATTGAGACCTACACAAGCAATTTTGTCAGGATTGCTGATTGGAGGTAGTAATTTGACTTCACTTAGTGGTATTGTGCTCTTTGATTCTCCTGCAACCCTATTTTTTAATTTAATTATTAATAAGTTGTTGGTTCCAGCTTGGTTTAGATGTTAAAATATGGTTTAAACTTATGAATATGACCTTCACATTGATGAATCAAAACAGTTTATGTTGGACGGTTTATTGTAAATCAGAGTTTATTGAACCCCTGTAAACCTTATTTATCAGTTACAAATCAAAACAAAATATTTCAAGTAAACATTTATGCATAATGAAAATAGTTAATTAACATGTATTCAAAAAATGCTTATTCAACCCAGCATTATCTGCTGTTCATTATCATGTATCATAATACTGAACAAAAAAAAATTTGTTCTTGCTGTGATTGATTTGGTGCATACTGACTCTTTCATTTGGTACTAAAGGAAAAATCTAGATATCAAAATAATTACACTTTTGCCTTCTCCAGAAACTTCTGTCCACCCTTGAGGAATTCCAATAGCGTGTTGGGCAACTCAGAATCAGCTGCATTGAGATCCACAATGCTTCCACCATGTTTCAATTGAATTCCTAACCTCTGAACGGCACTGTTATGATAAAACTGCAAAAATCTCATTGTCGGATAATAAAATGTTTATTTACATAATTATTCCAATATTAGTGTAACTATTCATCCTAGAGTAAATATTTTAATAAACATGTACATCAGTGAACTGATGATAACGTTTTATATCTATTTTTAAAGAAAAGAATTTTCGTCAAAATACAATAAAGGTCTGCAAGTGACGTAAGCCTGTGATAAGGAAGCCGTGATAACCTTAACATGTGGAGAGTAGTGTTCAATTGACAAACAAATATGGCAGACACCAGCAGACGTCGCAAGAAATCTTTTATTTCCACTATTTTTTTCGATTTGGATAATACCTTAATTCCCACTCGAAAAGCGGATAAGCTTGCATGTCGCAAGGTAAGTCTTTCATATTTTTTTTCCAAATTTTGCAGTAAGGCAATTTACGAAACGTTTCCAATTATTTTACCGTTTTCTAACCTTTCAGTTCTTAAATATGACCGTGGTGAGTGCGGGCTGTACAATTTCTCAGAGCGGTTTTAATTTGCTCTGTTCATTTTGTTAAAAATTTCTAATGCTAAATAAAGCGTAAAAAAGTTTGACATTTTCATTTGAAACAATAAAAGAAATTGTAACACTGACCTCTCGCGAAAAAAACTTAAAACTGTTAAAATGTTCGGTACGATGTTTTGAAAATCTTCGAAAGCAAGACTTAGTTTGCGTAACGTGCTTCTGTCAGATGGTTGAAGATGTGTTTGCCAGACTCGAACGCTGCGTTCATTTTCGTGTCATGAAAGGATAGCGTTTTTTTAAATGTAAAGCTAACGAATTAAAAATTGCCTCGATACCTTTCGCAGCGTGCTTATACATACACACACACACAAACACACTCACACACGTAAAGTATAAGTGAAAGTATTACAAAATGTCTGAAACACCGGAACCGGTTAAAAAATGTGTTGCCATTTTGCGGGCTGCTTCAACTGATACAGAAAAATTTGCCGCCCTATTCATGGTGACGAAACTGGTGAAAAGTGCAGAATGCTCTCCCAAGAGCAAAAAAATGATTTTGGAAGCCATCGGATTTAGATTTCTAAAACGACTCCTGCTGAGCCCAGATGTAGACACTGACTGTCCACCTGTAGTATATAAATCAGTTGCGCTTTCGGTGTTGTCCAGCTTTTGCTCAGAACCTGAACTAGCAACACACCCTGACATATTGACAAACATATCTGTGTTTCTTGATATTGTGCAGCAAGCTGACAATGAGGACTTGGATGACAATCTGATGGCAATAAATGAAGCCTATGCTTGCCTTTACAACATAGCCTTGACAGAGGCTGGTCAAAAGGCTTTGATGAGTGCAGGGGCAGTTACACGAATGTGTGAAATTTATTCACATCAGAGTTTTCAAACTGATAAAGCCCTGAATATACTTGTTATACTTGCTAACAGATATGGCTCTGCTGCTTGGGACCACAACATCAAACCATTTCATGCTATAATGGGAAAAATTGCCCTTGATTTTGAAACAGACAATAGTGAAAGAAAATTTGAGCTTTGCACCATTTTGAATGCACTCTTAGCAAGCTGTAGTAAAAATGAATTAATGAGTAGTGCTGGTGATGAATCCTGGCCTGGCAGTATATACAAAGGTTTAAGTGACATTTTAAAAAGCAAAATTGGTAAAAATCAAAGGGATCCTGCTTTGAAATTAACTTCAATCATGTTTGAATTATGTGGTGCTGAATGGGCCATGTCAGACGAAGAGAATCCTAAACAATTTTTCTTATTACTTATTCAATTATGTTCTGTAGAAATTAGAATGCAACTTGAGGATAGGAAAATGCCTGAAATATTGAAAAATGCTGATTTGTTAATGGCTTGTTTCATCACACTGGAAATATCCATTGCCTATATAGGTCAGGACACACTAGATTTAGAACAAAAGGAAAAACAAACTCTATATGTGGGATTAAAAGGAGCCTTTGGGGCTGTCATATCAACTCTAACAAAAGTTTCTAAAGACTATGAAAAAAATAAAGATAAAATGCCTTCTACTGAAAGAATGTTTATCATTGCCATGGTGAGAGTATTAGGAGCTTGGCTGGCTCAGGAAACGACCGCCATGAGAACGGCCGTCTATGGAATTTTCCCATTCATGTTAACCATAGCAAATGAGACGTTTTACGCTCACAGGCAGTGGAAGCTTAGAGAGAGAAAGGAAAAGGAATCAGGCTCAGGGAATGACGGAACAACTCCTATGGAAATAGACAGTGACCCATTTGCGGGTGTCGACGTCTTAAGACTACTGTTCCCAGCTCTCTGTCACTTGACTGTGGAGGAAAAGGCGCGAAAACTCATGTTGGATATGAAAGAAGAAGAAACGTTGTATGAAGCGCTAGCGTTTCACTGGTCCAATGTCCAAGTGAAAAAGCCCAAGATACCCAAGGCTGAACGACTCAAAATGAAGAGTCAACCTCAGCCAGAGTACACGCCTGAACAACTGGACGAAATGAAGGACTCCCGGAGAGCCATGATCAGCCTGTGCAACGTATTTATGAACATAACCGTATTGGAGCCCAAGTTGGCGGAGGAAAGTCCCACATTCACAACACTTCTCAAATTTATATTTAACAATTTGTCAGAATTAAAGGACCAACCGGAAAACCTGGTTCTGTGCGGAAATCTCTCAATTCTGGGAATGCTTCTTCTCAAGCAACAAGCGAAAAGGATGAAGAAAAACGATTTCGCCATATGCAGGTTCATACAGACAACCATCAGATTCCTGTGGGATGCGTACTGCGTCGATGAATCCGTCGACGCAACTTCCCTGTCCGTTTCTATGAAGTACAAGGAGCATTGGTCCGAACTGATGGAACTCTGGTTCTTGGGTATGCAAACGATGAGTGCCGTTCTCACCCTCATTCCCTGGGTGTCTGAGTTTGCCATGGAGAGCGGCTGGGCGGAAGGCATTCTGGACATGTTGAACAACGTGAAAAAGGGCTCACTTCCGTCGAACACCAAATCTGCCTTCGAGGATTTCTTTTGCAACCTTGTCGAAGCTAACAAAAGCGTGATACAGGTTCTGAAAGACCATGGAGCGTTGAACGTCTGTAGAACGCATCATTTCATGGAACTAGGAAAGAAATTGTTTGGAGATTGAAAGTGACCACTCCAAAAGGGAGAAAAAGAAATCAGAGTCATGGAGACATGCGAAATTTGTGTAATTTAGTGTGCATTAATGTTTTAATTACGCCTGATGAGACCTTGTGTATCAACTAACAAATATATAGTGTTCTTGTTTTTTGTATTTCACGAATTTTAATTTTCGTTGTGGCTTTCATGTTGGTCAGTTGTCATCCATTTCTTATATTTGCTGTTCAAGGTAAATTTCCGTAAATATGAGATCTACCAAAAATTTTCAATGTACATTTTGTTGTGCATTTCATCCTCATTTCCGTCGACCAGTGAGGAAGCTTTCATTAACAGTTGAGAGAGTATTCGAAGCAGCGTCAGAAACATTTTCGAGGGTTATTTTTAGATATCGAGTTATAGATTTTTTTCTTTCAAAATTACTCAAAGTGTGAGAACGGGAGCAAATATTGGGAACAGGGCCCCATATAAATATCGCGACATATTTCTGTGAACGCTCGGAAGGTTTTGAAACGTCAGACACTCGAAAGGTTCATCTCTCGGAGGTTTTTGCCCCACTTAAAGAAAAGACGGTGTACATAGGAGTAGCTTGTCCAAGAGATTGAATTGGTCGACGTAATAAAAAATGTCACTGCATTGACGGTTAATATACAAGAATGTGCAAGTCGGTTTTGTAGTTGCCTTCTGATTTTTGGTGGGGAAAACTACGATTTTCCACTACCATCTGGAGTGCAATAAAACTTTCCTATCAATCCAATGATGACCCTTTGATTCACTCCATTCATTTCGTATTCATCCCTTGTGAAACCGTTTAATAAGTTCCATTCGTAAAAACGACAGTGTAACATTCTTTATACGGAGGAATTGAACCTTTAGAAAGAAGGATGATGACCACACGGCAAGCAGCCAAAGAACGTTGAACTGGTTCCGAAAGACATTACTCTCTGGTAAACCGATAAAAATAAAACACTTTTAATTTCATTTAAATGAGATGTGAGGTCTTTCAATTGGGACCCCCAGGAGTCGAGACATCGCTTCGGAAACAATTCAATTAGTAAAGTGTAATTTGAGGAGAATAATGAGACAAGTCGCTTCGGGGATGTTTCACTCAACAACAGGTGACGTATATTTTCGTTCCAAACACCCCGGCATTGTTGCTCGATGTCCCACGAGTGTACCACCGTGAAACAAATTCACTTAAATTCTGTAATCGACTATCGGTTTGCGGAGCAAATCGAACACTCTGAACATTCCTCACACGTGAAACAAGTAGGATGTCTAAAATTAAATTTCTATTCAGGGAAGACGGTTTGGTTCGCCGCCAGAAAGATGAAATCCGATGCGACGGGTTTGCCTACTCTCTCTCTTTTTTTTTGTCAAAATACAAAATTTCAGCATTTGCCAAAAAAATGCATCAGAGTGTACGGATCGCATGTACGACCACTAATCAAAATGTGAATACAACTTGGACAAATTCTACAACTTTTTACCCAGATCGCAGACCACGCAGGAAGCTGTCGACTTGGTCTGCTTTCGTACAGATTCTACTTGTCCAACGATGACTTTAAGTTCCCTAATTAACGCACAGCTTATTTTTGTCAGATTCAGAGTATATTGGTAGAGAAATACGGATTCACTTTGGATGCTGCCGAAGATGCGACGCAGACATTCTTAAAAACGTTCAGAAAATGCCCGGAGAACCCGAAATTTGTTCTCCACGACTGGAGACTTTCACTCTGGAGGAACTCTTTGGGGGAGAACTACACGGACATTTCAGGTGAGGTAAAACCCGGAGCACCGCCCCTTCGTCCGTTTAATACATCCTCCCGCCCTCTCCCGTCACTTATGTACGTATACATAAATGTTTATTAAAGTCGTGCAATCATTTGGAATGTTTTTTCCAGAGAAAATGTTGTGAATGTTGTGAGAACTTTGGATTAGAATGCATTGAAAGTGCAAAGACCGTGTGAGCTGTTTGAACCTGCTAACTTCGTGAACGGCCCTGGAAATGAACCGACCAAATAATAAGATGATAACGGCCGATAAATAGTGCGGATTTAATTGTTGCATATCTTAGCTGCATCGATTACAATCATCTCTAATCGATAGTTTTCTTTTCGCATCAGGTGATGTTTACCATCAATGGCTCGATCTACGCTATAAATATCTGGCGCCTTCTATAGAAGTTTTATCTATGTTGAAATCGCTCAGGAAGAACTATTACTTGGCTGTGATAACAAACGGTCCGTCGCATTCGCAGTGGGAAAAGATCGAACGACTGGACCTGGCCCAGTACTTTCATCTGATACTCGTCTCCGGAGATATCAAGTGGGAGAAACCGAACGAGAATATTTTCTTGGAGGCTTGTCTCCACTTCGGAGTACCCGCCGAGGAATGCATCATGGTGGGTGACAAACTGGAGACGGATATTCTCGGAGGAATCAGAGCCAGCCTGGGGGGTACAATATGGATGCCTCTCACGGAATCAAATCGTGCGGAACACGAGAAATCCGGGAGTGAAATTGTACCGGATTGCGTGATCCATGACATCGGACAACTGAACAATTTTCTCTCGTCAAAGGTGAAGCTGAGGAGAAAGTCCGGGAGCGATCAAAACTCTGGGAATCTAAGCGAAGCTGAGACTGAGAAAAGCTGATATTGTACATGTCTAAATAAATTAGTACGGACTGTGGGAAAAGCGCTTCTCTAGTAACGGGTAATAAGCTCACTTAACATGTTCACCAGCATAATGTGCCTCATAAAGTTAGTTACTTTGGACTCGGGATAGACCGATCAAAAAAACGAAACGAATGCTGTGCATTCAATAGTTAAAATATACTTTTGTATCATATACAGTATAATTAAACTAATAATGTCCTTCTTGATCTTTGAAACCTACCCAAAGACAACACTAGAAATTTTTCGGAAAAATTTAGTTATCGCTTCCCTACAGATGGTAAATATCAATGTCATTATATTACAAAATCTATTTGAGTGTACGGAAGGGCAGTGACCATGAAACGTTCCGGGGGGCATTCTCTGCAAACGACTCGGCATCTCTCAACTCATTTAGACCTGGTGACACATAAACTTTTGATTTGAGTCCCCCTGTTTTCACCAAAAATTTATTTACGGATTATGAAGTGTTAATAAAAGGTAACCTTTACGGTTACCGCAAGTTCCACTATTTACTCTGGTGCTACCACATCACACCACTTGTTGCTGTGTTCGATGGATCGACCGTGAAAATTTGCCTACAAATTCAACAACATTTTCGCAATCAAATGTGATGTTTCACTTTCATGAATGTAAACAGGTTTGTCTGGATCAGAGGAGAGAGTCTGCGTATTATTACTTATGTTTGTTTAAGTGTGGTAAATAATTAATAATGACAGATTAGGACGCCGATTAAGCCCAGCGATGTAGAATCTAACACATGAAAGTGAAACTTGCAACAGTGGAAACAAATAAATCACCTCCTACCCAGACCTAAATTTAAAAATAAAATTCAATTAAGAAGCTACATTTTTTAATAATAATGTTGTGTACGTTAATAAATCAAAACAGTACAGGTACCTTTATTTTTCCATTTACTGTCTAATTCAAATTCCGGATGCCGGTACCTGTGCCTGTTTGTTTCCTTTATTTAGTTCTGTGTACGACGTTTACCTTTGGTGGACAACCTTGACGTTTCCGATAAAAAGTAACTCTGTCCTGTGTTTGAACGTTCGCGGTCAATGCTGAGCTTGCTTCTCCCTCTTCAACTTTTTCAAAACAAAATGACGATGAGTGACACGACGGTTTCGCCTCTCGTTGTGGATTTTCTGTTTTGCTATTGTTAAAATCATCGTCCTTCGATTGCCCATCACAATGGGAGAACTCGTTCTTTGCAAAAATTTTCCGTCTGCTCGCGGCGTTTCACTTGTTTACGTTTACAGTTCTCCCAAGAGGAAATGGAGTTTGTTACCGTTTAGAATGAAAATTAACGTTTTTGTACATGTTTTGCACCTGATAGTCTCGTCAGTGGCCGCGGCCGAAACTTTGCACAAATGCGAGTCTCAAATTGAGCTGCGTGCCGTTCTTTTGTCGTGTCCGACGAAAGACACCGGCTGCGATGACGACGATCCTCTCTCACAAGCGATGGCATCCGAAGAAGCGCAAATTTTCCAATCGACTCAGAAAAATTACAAAACACTCAAAGAGGACAGGGAAAGAGGTTACCCGAACGCCGTGAAAGACTGCAAGAGAAAGCTCGTTATCACGTTGAAGATCAAAAATGCAGGCAAAGTAAGTCTGTACGGCGGTAATGTTGACGAAAGGTTTTAGGTTCTGCGTGAGACTCTGAGACTTAAAATACATATCTCTCATCGGTATCGGCCCATATGTTTCACTGCCTTCCTTTCCTTGTCCAGATACCCTGCGACGACGAGTACATTGTGATCGATCATGTGTTCGATCCGTTGACGGGTGGAAGAGGTCGTCTGCTCACTCCGGTTGTATTGAAAATCCGACAAGAGCAAATGATTCAACTCTACGGACTCCAATTTCAAAGGGTACCTGTGTTATTTACCGTTACCTTGACGCAAGGATCCACGAAATACTTCAATGTCCGTGTTTCAGGTTGTCAATAACGATCCTTATGAGGAACAAAAAGATACGGAAAAGTTTTGCTCCGTCGATCTTGATAATCCAAGCTGCGGAATAGCAATGTATGATGGCAAGCCCATACCCTTTAGTGAGGTAAAATCGATTCCTCTTTTCCTGTACTGCAGCACATGAATTTTATACTCTTACATGTAGTTATACGACGCCTTTGTAAATTTTCATCAGGGGTTTTGTTGTTCCTGCGATCCCGTGTTGAATACAAAACGGCAATTGTCAACCGTGTCGCATGGTGATTCCCTCATGTACAGAGACACCAAATTGATTTCGCACGGGAAAAATCGTTTTGCAGCCAGAAAAGGTTCTGCCGTGGGTTCTGTCGTCACTCCTGACCCTATCAAGTTACGAGGCGAGAATGAGAAGGTGTCTTCGAAAACCGACACAGACGTCGATGACGACAAAGAGGTCGGCTGTGTCGTGAGAGGCTTCTCGAAGGAGATTCCAAACTATTTAATAGAACACGATAGAAAGATAGTCTGCGATAAGGATGATTTCCTCAGAGATCTGTCTAACTTGAGAGATGAGAAAATCAGAGAAGAAAAAGTGCCGGGCTGCAGCGAATTTGCTTTGAACGTGAAGTCTTTCACAAAAGAGCCACGAGTTAAAGCTAGTGGAGCTGGCAGTGGTGCCACTGACGCCTCGAAACCTGAATGTGTTGCTCCGACAGTCAACTTGGAAGTAGGAAAGAGTAATGATAAGGAAAAGCTCAGTTCGAGTGGTAATAGTTTGAATAATGCAATGTTGCTTAAAGATTTATTTGGGACACTCAGTGAGCAGGACACTAGGGACGAGTACCATTCGTCAAGTGCAAATCAAGTTACTCGGGGAAAACGTGAAAACCTGAAAGATCCTCTTTATGATGAAGATGAATCCTCTCTGGATGACAAACTAATCAAATTTATAAACGCTAAAAAGCGTTTACCCGGCAGACGTAAAAGGTTGCTTGAACTTTCCCACAACAGGTTCAGAAAAGTGCCGACGAGAAATACCGACGAGACATGTAATTATCCTCCGTGTCCACCTTTAGAGTGCCGAAAGCAACCTCCTCCAAAATATTTCTTTTCCCACGACAAATCAATTATTCGTCCACAAACCGTCATTCAGGGTTGCGAGAACGGTACCGGTACATCCTCAGATGACGTTGATTATGACGCCGACACTTCTGCCGGCCGCGAACAAGTCGAAAATAATTTAAGCAAGAATGAAGAAAACAGTCAGCAATTTAAAGCAGAAAACGATTTGAAATACCGTAAACATGGACAACAAAACAACGGGCTAAAAAGCTACGACAGCTTAAAGCAGAGCAGAAGAAAATTTAATGAAGGAGACATGGCCAGAGCGTTCCACAAACACGAGGGACACTCGATGGGAGCCGGTTCTGATGAGGAAAACGAGAATCAGAATGAGGCGGAAGAAGATAAATCACATGGCAACAACAAAAATATCAAAAACTTCCTTTTGAGAAGTCACGACGAATTGCATAAAACGAAAAGTTTCACGGAAAATAGGAATCGCGACAGGCAAAGAATCTCGTCACAAATGGTTAAGTGCCATAACAAAAATACAATGGTGCACGATGAAAACAAGCAAGCTGACAAATCAGGGGACTATGCCAAAGGATTTAGAGCGTACAATAAGGACAAAAAAACGGAAACATTACTATTCAATTCGGAGGAAGAGGAAAGGAATTACAATGCAATGCAAAAGTTGAAACAACAACAGCAAAATACAGATAGTTTGTTGTGGAACGCGCCAGCTCAGGAAAGCAAAAATGTAGATTCTAATAAAAAATACACGCCAGAATACGAGCAACGTGGTAGCGAAGAAAACCCCGAGCAACTAGAAGAGAAGCAAAAAGATGTGGAGCAGCAATTCCTCAAAGATCACGACATGAGAAACGATAATGAAGGTCTACTCAGCGAGAGTCGAAGGAAGCTTGTCAAAAATGGGGATGAGACAAGCCGAAACAGGATGTACAATCCAATGCGTCCTGTTGAAAGCGATACTGGAAATGTCGAATTCAATGTGGAAATATATCGAAAACCTATTATCCAATTTGCACTTCCCCGAGGACACATAAAAATGAAAGAATATCTAAGAAGTAGAATTGAACCGCCAAAAAGCGTGGAAGGTCACCAGTTGGACAATATGATCGTCTCGAATTATCAAAGACAGGGAACGTCAGGTCGTCAGCATCCTCAAGTTATGTTCCAAAACCCTAAGAGTTATTATGCTTCGAATAAGGATAGAATATTTGGGAATCAACAAGGGTTGTATCGCAAGCAATGGGCCATGCGACAGCCAAACGAAGGCCTAAGACAAAAGCCTGCAGTGTCGCAGATGGCAGGACCTGCCAAAGTTCAGTCTCCTGCCTTAACCGGCAGACAAATGACACCTGTAAGGTTTGACAAACACATGTATGAAAAGCTTTCACCCCAAAGCGTAGGTGATGTTTCTAACTTTAAGGGATATCAAAAACAGCAAATCAAACAGCAAAGATCGAGACAAAATATCGTGGCAGACATTGAGAGTGATGAACACCCACATGAATTCGTTAAAAACGCGGACTTCCACATGAGGCGAGAGTACATGTTACAAAATGGAAAACCTCAAAGTCAATTCGGAAACAATGAGGAAAGGGAATACGTAGATGTGTACAATTTAGCAAAATCGAGGTTAAAGAGGGCAACAGCTTACAGTTTCGAACCGGCGAGAGGATTTTTGAAATCCGAAATAGAGGCAGGAGATCATCACCTGTCAGAGGAACGCTCAGATTTGGTGCACAAATTGGAGAGCTGTCCGGCTCAGAGAAAGACAGACAGTAGAACGGAGGAAGACGAACAATCAAGGGACGATCGAAAGGCAGACAAATTGAGTTTCGATTTTGATTTGAGTTCAGAAACTCTGAAGTTCTTAGAGGAGAATAAATTGAAAAGTCGGGAAAATAGGTCGACTTCAGCGGGTAAACTCAACGGAAAAGAAATTCTCAGCGACAGAGAAAGGTTGATTCGGTCGTACGCCACAGCTCCCGACTACGTGCTCAACAAGATGAAGATGAAATTGAAGGGTAAACGGGAAACGGAAGGTGACGCGAATGAAACACCGAGAATGTGCAGAGAATGTGAAAACGGAAGTGAAGAAACGGCTCACTGCATGAGGCTAGGCGAGCAGTGGTACAACGTCTATGCGATACGAAAACCTGTGGTAGCACAGATCGTGGGCATACAGATTTTCGACAAGCACTCACTCTGCGACGGAAGTACCCAATGGCGGGACCTCACAAAAGGAAAGATGATCAGGTGACCATTAAAACTGAGGGCCACTTCCACTTAACTGTCTACTGCAGCTTACTAAACAAGAAACTTGTTCCCTAGGATTGGAACTTTTCTACCCAAGGCGGAAGATGAACTGCCAACCATTTCCATGAGCTTTGTGGGTGGTAAAACGAAAAAACCTACATTCGCTGTCGATCCGGACAAGTACCTACTACTCATACCTTCTGAACTGTCTGACGTCAAGTCTGGTTACTCGCCTCAGGTGAGGTTCCTTTTAAATTCGACGAGGCTCGGACGAATCTCGCACATACTTAATGATTTTTTTCTGCATTTGAAGTTCGACGCAGGTCCGGAGGAGTACTTGATCGTCAAATCAAAAGATTTGACAACGGGTGGTGAATGTAACATGATAGGAACATCGTTCGAAGCTTTCGCCCGGCAGCCGGACCGATGCTCTCGACCCAGGGGCAGCTGTCTCAAGCGTCAACCTGTTGATCTCTGGAGAGAAGATATGGTGAGCACCGTGGAAAAATTTTATCAAATTTATTGAAGTTGGTACTGCAGTAACTGTGACACTGACGTTTCGACGATCCTGTCGCATACTAAAATCGCTAACCTTTCAGGAAGCCAAAATAAGAGGGAAGAGAGGAAAATACTTTGTCGAGAACTTCGGCACGGTACCCAATTCCCCTATAAAAACGTACACAAATCTCTCGGGAGAATATCTGGCTCTGGAATATTATGGGGAGCACACGAGCACTATAGAAATCGAAGTGAAGGCGGATTTTAATGCCCTCATCAGAAAAGGGTGAGCAGCAAGTGTAGTGTAGTATTAGATGAGAGCGTTAAGGTGGTTCCACCTTAAGAAGTTTAATGACCAAAATGAGAAACACCAGACACGTTCAACTTGAACCAATCGATCATTCGAATTTCATTGAACAGATCAAATGCCCAGATACCTTCAGTTTACATAGACGGCACGTCCCCAAAGAAAGCCGAAATAATTCTATCCGTCTTAAACGTTGGACTGACTACCTCCTATTTCCGTCCTCGGCTGGGAGATTGTCCACCGGATTTGGATCCAGCCTGGTGCCCTCTAGAAGGTCCTTTGGTCACCATACCTCCACAGCAACGTCACGATTTCAAATTGGACTTATCTGGAATTTTGCCGCCCAATAAAATTCACATGACAGGTATCGGTTAATTTACTCATTTCAGCTGGGAGATTTTCCTCGGTAAATCTAGCTTTGTTTGGGTGTGTCCATCGATCCAATCGATCAAAAATCCATTAAGTTGCGATCCGTAAAGTTTTTCATTTGCCCACCAAAAACGCAATCTCACGGTTCAATGTCACTCGAGGTTAAATAATTAGACCATATTTCCGAAACACTTTCAAGTTCAAGGATACATTTTTGCGATTGCAGTTCAAGTCCTAAATCACCTGAATAAAAAGATTGCCTACAGAAAAATAGTAATTAAGAAAGGAGACCGTTGCATTTGTGCATTTCATTGCAAGTGCAATTGCATTGGCAGTGCGGACGGACGTACCTGCCACAAAATGGCTTTGGAAGAGTACCGTGCTGCAGGGTACATTGGGTCCTTTCCTTTTCGGGGTGGTGCCGCTGCCTCCGCCACCGACAGTATTAAATCGAACATACGTGTGATATTCCTGACGGCAGCCTACGTCCTGCTTTTCATGGGTAAGCATCAGCCACCGTTGAAAATGCCGAATAACAAGATACCCGGTATTAAACAATACCATGTCTCTCATTGTCAGGTGTGGTGAAAGGAATCGTAGGCATTTTTTGGAGAAAGTTAGGCATTACTGGAACCAGAATAATAGTAGGCTCTAGAAAACTTACTAAGTACTACGAAGCCGAACTGAAATGTTGTTGCGTGCTTTTTGACGAGTGCGGCTTTCCCGTTCATCCGACGACCTGCGACCCCGTTCAAATAGTACCACTGTAAGATGTATTCCTGGTTCTTCCAAGTTGCACTAGAGGAATTACAGATTTCTTAATAGTTGCAACGCACTGGGAAACTCAAACGGTTTTCCTCGTTTTTTTGCAGATGGGTGGAGGTTATTCTTAACTTTTTTTTCTTTTTCCTTTACCCATTGAGAGGAATCTGGTTCATGCTTATGTCTTTACCATGTTGCACAATTGTTATCGAAATGTGTGACGGAAATTCCGAGCATTTTGAAAACGAGCCAGATCGAAGTCCTCTTCTAGGAAAAACGCAACAGCCTGCTGGCTTCAGTTACCACGTGGTAAGTTGTTTTATTCATCTCTTTGAATTTTGGCCGTAGGTGAAGACATGCAGAAATGTAGTGAATTACACATGTTCTCCGGGTAATTTTATATTGTTTTCTTTCGTTCGCAGAACTAAAACCCGGCAATGCCTTAAAAGAATTTAATGAGACGTTCTTTTTATGTAGACAACACATATCAATAAGCAAGGGAAGGAAGGCGAACACCTGTCTTACCTGCCGTATAAAGGCGACGATGATCCCTTGGAGGAAGACGATACTGAATTTGTCCTACAGGAAATGAAAAGATATAGGAAAAAAGTGGCACTGCTCTAGAGAAGATAGTTTCTTTCGATTAATGCAGAAAAATATCTTAGGTCAAAAGAAATCGACCAGAAAAGGAAAAACCATAATTTGATTTTGAATTACGATTTCAATGAGAAAAGAAACAGAACCTGACAGACCCAGGTACTCTGCACTCCTCCACTTTGAACAGTACAAGGAGCTCTGAAAAAAAGTGATGTGATTCCCTTGAAGAGAGTCACATCGAGGCTATTATTGTAGTTGTGAGTTTAGTTAGGAGAGTAAAGGGTTGTGAGCGACGTTTCCAAACAACGAATGTAATAGGTTAAGTTACAATCGAATGCAGTATATTTTAAAATCTGATTTAGACTCTAAAAAAGTTTCATCAAACAACTGCAATTTCTAGCACAATAGTTATTTACTTAGCTTTTGCCGTTTTCGTTTAAAGAGACGAAATTTCTAACGAACGTAGCCAGTCAATAATATAAATGGCGTTTGAGTTGCATTTAGGGTGCAACTTGTTCGGCTGTCAGAGAGTACACTTTCATAGTTTAAAGTCCAAAGGGAGACGTTTTTTTACTATTTTTTAATTGAAGAATAGTAGTAAGAATTTTAGCAATAGGCCCTGTTATCATCTTGTTCTCAATTCTCATCTGTTAGCAGTGGAAATAAAATTTTGTACGTTGAGTTCAAACTGGTGAAAAAGGCGTGCACCACTTGCACTACTTGAAACAATTAAAATGTTTGTTTTGTCTTACGAAAGAACATTGTTCAATTTTAACAACAGTTAAAATGAATTAAAAAATTTTATAATCTCTCCTAAATTTTATAGATATTTTTTTAATGGAATAATACTAATATCGATTTCGTATATTGAGTCATCATCGAAGCGTCATTTACTATCCAATTCATTACCAGAGTAATTTCCTCGTCCGGAATTTATCATTTTTATTATTATCGTCCGTTGTTTCATAAAACTTTGAGTTTTCCAGTTGTTCCTATTGTAATTGTATTGAACGTTGAATTTTACACAAATATATATGAGTAACCGTCATGTCTCAGATGGTGACTTTTGTTTTTCGTTTACGTATTAACTGATATTACTTGATGGTGGCCATGCTAATGGGTGCCTGGAAATTGACTGCTCAGAATGAGCAAAATGATTCTCACAAAATTAAATGGCGGTTCCAAGTAACCGACCTTTATTTCTGATAGTTGAGTGTGAAACAACGTGTAATTGTGTAATTTACGTACGTGTGAATGTGTGAGAGAGTACTCCAAACAGTTTTGCACTAATCGTTTAATAAATTGCCGATTATTCGAATGAACAGGGTGGGAGAAAAAAGCCGGGAACTGATTGGGACGACTCATTTGTCCGAGATAGTAAGTCGTTTTCCCGGTCCGTTTCGTTGGCACCACTGCTACGTTTCTCTTCTCTCTTTCGATGTGATTTTCATTTCGTAGGGAGTGGTTTTATTTCATATTTATCCGTGCAAAAAATAAGTTATTAACACGGCGGGTTGATGAAGTGACTACGACACATCTCGTGTTAAAATGTCACCCTTTGTTTTTACACTGGTAGCCGTAATAATATGTGTTTTATTCCGACTTTTGAACGTGAATAGTCAGTCTCAGAAACCGTTGATAGTGTGCCAAGACAAATCTTTTCTAGAAACAATTTTTAAAATTTCGCCGCTATTTAATGAACCGTAAGTAAATGCTCCAGATGATGGTTGTAATTTGTTATTATACCGTTAGACTATTCGTAGTATTCCTTGGATACGTTTAAATTTTGCTGCAATCAGTCACTTTTAGTCTGACGTCTGCTTATTGTGTGACTCATAAAAGGTGATCAAAGGTTTCATGAAAACAATTTGTTTTAAAGTAATTTGAATTGTCTGTCAAAGGTATGTGCCACCTCGACTCTGGGGCTTTAACGGCCACGTTCAGACCATACTTCACAGCCTTTTGGGTAGACTGCGATGTCCATGGCCCATAGGGAAACGGACATTTTTGTACCTACCTGATAATTCGACACTAACCTACGACGTATACGAGCCTTTGGGACCCACGTTCGATGGTAATTTTCAATGCATTATTCAATGTCACTTTGATTTAAAAGTTTAGCATCAGGTTGCTGACAATGAATAATAAAATGGTTCAAGCATTATTCATCAGAACATTAGGTTTCACATTCTGTTATCTACTGCAGATTAACATAAATTTATATCAGCATATTTCTATTGCTTATTACTCATTCAGCACAGAAATAAGTACAATAAATGTTGCATTTGCCTTATGAATGAATGCTTACATTATGTTTCAATGTCACAGTGACAATTGTATTTATTTGAGTTGTTTCTTTTCAGAGGAAGTTACCATAGCTGTATGTCCAGGAATAGCAAACACTTCTGAAAGTGTTTACATCAGAACATTTGTACATTATGCTCAATGCCATGGTTATCGTTGTGCTGTTTTGAATCACTTGGGTGCCTTGTCCACTGTTAAGTTAACATCTCCTAGAATTTTTTCATATGGTAATTTTTTTCACTGCTCTTTCTAACAATAAGGAACTGGTTACTAATTTTGTAATGGTTGCCTGTTACTGAGTTCTGAATATGAACCTTCCATTGTGTTATGCATATTTGTTAATTTATAAATAAAAGCACTTCAATAATAAAAAGCCATGAAAATGAAAGGAAAAGTAATGAGTAAAAAGTAATCCAAATGAGGGTCATTGATACATATCATGATAAATTGATGGTACCACGAAGTCACTTAAATGCATCACTTAGCATATATAATTTCAAGTTTATAATCTTTGGCAACACTATTTGCAAATAAATTAACTTATTACAAGATCTCCTTCATGAATAATTTGCCTCAATTTTTTGGAAAGTGTTACACCTTTCTCTTGTTATACTTACCCACAAAATCTCATGTATGTGGTCAGAAAAAAATAATTAAATATTCATTTTATTTTTAAATATTTGTTTTACATTAAAACCCACATCTTTTTTTAATATAAAAAATATTTTACTCTTTTTACAGGTCACACAGATGACTTTCACATTATGCTTGTGGACTTAACAAGAAAATATCCTCAAAGTAAAATCATAGCAGTTGGTTTTAGTTTGGGAGGTAACATTGTGACCAAATATCTAGGGGAAGATAGGGAACATCCAAAGAATTTAATATCAGGTGTATCTGTTTGCCAAGGATACAATGCAATTGAGTAAGTGTTACATTAAGTTGCAGTTCTCAATTTTTGTTTTTAATTTTTTTTTTTTTTGTTAAAAATGAATTATTCACATTTCTTGTGTATTCCACTTTTTGTTGTGTAAGACAAAACAAAGCTTGACTGGTATTTGCACTTGAAATGTTTCAGAAAACCAGTTTTGAAAATTGATTATAAAATGTATCATTCAAATGATTAAGATGCGATTTGCATAATATTCAATTTTTGTGAAAAAATAATACCAGTTTGCATTCTTTTGTAAATTTAAAATTACAAAATTTTCATTCCAGAGCGACCAAATGGCTACTAAACTGGAATAATTTTAGAAGATTGTACTTTTTCGTGTTGACGGAAGCTGTAAAAAGTATTATACTTAAGCATAGGTATATTTTACTCAGCGAAGAGACTATTAGAAAATTTGAACTTAACGAGAGAGACATAATCTCGGCAGCTACACTTCCCGAATTAGATGACGTATTTACGAGGTAATTAAACGTTTTAATTATTCTCCTAATTGTCACGCCGCTCAGAAATTAAGTGAAATGGACACGTCTTCTGTCCTTCACAGACAATAATGTAGATTTCAAAAAGCTCTTTGGAAATCGTTTACTTTAAAACATTCTCTTAAACTTCATTTGCAGGAAAATATATAAATTTAACAGTGTTAAGGAAATGTATTATTGGAGTAGCAGTCTCCACTACCTACAAAATATTAAGCATCCTATTATATTTATAAATGCAAAAGACGATCCATTGGTTCCTGAGGAACTTCTAGAACCCGTTAAAAAATTTTGCAGTAAGTTATTGTGTAGGACATATATTTAAAATATTACAATGGTTACTTGCTGAAACAAGTAACTTCTTATTTTCATCCATATTTCAGTCAAACGAAATATGAACGAAATCATAGGCTTTATAACGGCGTATTAATACATTTATTTCGTTTCATTTTTTTTCAGGTACGAGAGATAAATCTGCATTTATTTTGCTTTCTCATGGTGGTCATTTGGGATTCCACGAAGGAGGATTAATATCTACGAACCCAGTGTCGTGGCTCGACAAAGCTTTGATAGGCCTCGTTGGTGCAATGGTTCTTTCCCATTCAGACTCCAAGTAGTATACGAAGATTAACCATGTTGAACTGCTTTAAAGCTAACTTTTCTGCATTAATGAGTAACCACCACTCCTTCCTATTGAATACAGAATGGCATCAGACTGTACATTCCGAGTTTTAACTTATTTTGGTAATTATTTAATTATGTTTTATTAATAAACCTCAAAAATTATTGGGGATTTAGTTGTTTTTTTCCTATTTAATTATATGAGTAGTTGAATTTAGTTAACCTTTGAGTGATCTCTTTAAGTAATCTTTAATTTCTGCGTTGGTGCTTTTTTTAGATTAATTGATACAAATACAACTTTAAAAGGACATTGAAATCTATCTTGTAAGATTTTTAGGACTATGTTCTAATTGTTCCGTTTTTTGTGATATCACGAATTCTCTTTCTTCAAATGTTAAATCCTAACTTAACAAGTTAAATGTTACCATCGGAATCTGACTACGGCAGAATGCGGTGTGTTCAAATACCAACCAATTCCTAAAGTTCAAGCTGTCGTTTTGAAATTATATTTATCATCTGTTTTTGTATGATGAAGAAATAAAATTTGTCATTACGACATACGATGGTTGTACGGAATAATTAATTGTGGTTCGAAAATTTATTAAAAAGGACAGGTAGGAGTTGGAAAACTTGGACAAAAAACTAAGCTGATTATTGTACCAACGTTTATATTGTCTTTCGAAAAAGGAATATCTGCTCTTGAAAAGTCTGGAATTACTAACGATTTTATTCACTAACACAATGCCTTAAAAGGCTACGGTAACAACGAACGTTACCTGTATTTTCTTTCTTTCTAAAAAAGAAAAAATGCATTTCATTCAAATATAATGCCCCGTAACATCAGTGGAAGACAAATATTGTCATACTAGATTGTCGAACCTAGATCTCAAATAAATTAAACCCTAAATAAAATTTATAATACCAACAAAGAAAAATATTAAATAAACAAAAAACCCAAAGAACAAAGTTTACATAAATTAAAATGTACCAGATGGACCGAAGCATTCGTTTACCCCAAATGAAAGGTACACATACGCATGGGGTGTGACTGATCACAGTAAAATAAATGGAAAATCACATAGATCTTGAGATCTTGACTTGGTAAAAGTTACAACCGGGTTCTTTATTAGACCGATTGCTACACAAATCTAAAAAAATTCGATCGCTCTCACAAGCGATCTGTCAGCTGCCAAGTACGACGCATTCACCCTGTGTATCAATTATGAATTGCGGAATTATTTACCCTTTTCTTTCGAATTACCTCAAGTTACCTGTTTATTCCCTATTCTTCACTCCATCCTCATCCATCATTGAAATGCCTTTCAATGTTACTCCGGAGTTTTGGCTACCCGTGTCGTTCACCTGCGAACAAAAATTAACCCGTACTACATTGTTAAAATAAATTAAAATAAAAGTATGTAAAAGCGCCTTACGTTCACATCTAAAAACCGTCTTTTCTTTTCTAAAAACCTTGCTACCGGAGGAATGAACAAGTCGGGGTGATGCAAGTCGGCTTGATGCGTCACTTTGGACCCAACCCAACTGAACAAAACTCCAGTTACCAAGGTGACAAAAAATGATATTACAATGTACCATTGATATGATAAACGATATACATATAAAAAATCTGAAAGTAAACCAGAAAATTAAAATTAAAACCTTATAGTAAGCCAAATGTTACTCGCCGGTCACAAAATAGAAGCAAAAAATGATTGTTCTACCTGAAGGATTGTATTTGGGGGTTGTGGAATTTACAAATTTATTTATGGTAATGTCACTGTACTCCTCGCACCCCTCTTTGGAGGACCATCTGTCCAGCACCGGTAAAGGGGGTTTGGGTCCACCAAACCCCAGCCAAAAGCCTAGACTTAAACCTGTTGCCAAACCCGCAAGAGAACCCTTAAACAATAACCAATTTTATTGTAACTAATATTTCTCTTTTGAATATTGGAAACGTAAAATTTCTCACTTATAACAACTCACAACTTCATTGCCAAATGGTATAAACATTCCTAATGTAAAAGTTGCCAACACAGGTCCTCCCACTACTCCGAATATTGTCAGTGCCGCCTGAAGAACAGCTCCTAAGTACTTGGCAATAAAGGCAACGGCCAAACAGCAGCCACCATATATAACAGAAATAACTTTTGTATAAATAACTGCAGTGGATTCATCCAAACTGTGACCCTTGAGACGTTTAAACACAGGCTGAAATGAATTGACAAGTTATTGTGTATTTTACTGAGAGCCTCAAGAATTGCCACAATCTGTGCAATTTATAAACCTTCAAATAGTCTTCAACGGTAACGGCCGACAGAGAATTTAACGCACTGGAAACTGTACTCAGGGACCCGCTGAAAATTCCAGCAACGAACAATCCACTCAAGCCTGGAATGTTTCCCATCGTGTCTAATACGTAGCGAGGCATGAGTTGGTCAGCAGAAGAAATTCTTTTTGTGAGAACAGGGTCACAGTCATAATACTTTGAGAATATGCAAAGGCCTGCCATACAGGTACTAATGCTAAGGAGACTAAGAATCGGCCAGTTCAAGTACAATGATTTTTGGGCTGTTCTCAGGTCCCTGTAAACAAATATAATTTTATAATGAAAAAATTTGTCCCTTGCAAATTTCAAATTAAAAATAAATTTACAAGAAATCACAATACTTGACACTGAGATAACGCTGAACCTGAGCTTGATTAACGGCATAAAGCGAGAGAAACGTGAAACCTCCGCCGATGCCCAAAGACCACCAGGTGTGACGTACTGTTGGGTCGATGTCGAAATTTAGAATATCAAGTCTACCATGTTCGGCGGCTATGTCCATCACTCTGGTGAATCCGGTGGCTAATAAGGCTGACACGATGACGCAGAAAACTGCAGCAAACATTAGCAACGACTAAAATCAAAAATAAATAATTTCACGGTGGGCCTACAGACAGACTGTCACTTAACCTTCATTAACTGGTGATGGTTTCTAATACCTGAAAAACATCCGTCATTAGAACAGCTTTCATTCCTCCTAAACCGGCGTAGAAAGTGCACACTATGCCGATGATTAACACAGCATAGACGTGACCCACGCCGGTAACGGCTTCCAGTGCCAGGGCAGGCGCATATACTACTATACCCATGTATAGTATCATTTGTATGCTGAAAGCTAAAGAAGCCACAAGTCGCGTCACAATGCCAAAACGTCGTTCTAAGTACTGCAAAAGAAAAAAGTCATTAATATGTGCCCCAGACACCGAATTTTTTCTCGAATTATTAATTATTGTTATTTTATTATATATATTATTATATTCATTATTGTTATTTGAATACGTAGATGTGTAGACAGATGCAATTTCCATCGAAATTTTACTTATTTTGTTCTCTCAGACTTTTTCAGGATGTTACAACTTTCGTACTCGAGCCAATTATTATGCTTAAGTAAATAAAGTAAGACGCAGGTGTTACTTATCAAATGTTTACAATCTTCTTCTATTCACATTTACATTCTCTTTAAATAAAACGATTCAACTGAATTCATCGTTTTGTGCATGTGATGCCGACGTCGAATTAACTTTCAACTTACAAACATACAAACAATTAGACAGCTCATGATATCTTACCTCGTAGGCACTTGTTGATCTCAGCTTAAAGAACACGGGTAAGTACAAGTGAGCAGCTAATGGAGTAAATATACCGTAGGAAATGTTAATCACTACGAACTGTATCCCATACGTGTAAATTTCGGACGAAACACCAAGTATCGTAATGGAAGACATAAAAGTTGCCATCAGACTACAGCCGACCGCCCACATATTGGCATCGTTGTTGGCAAGGAGAAATTCCTGGTACAATAGAACATATGTATGTAACTTACGAGAGAGTAAGTAAATAAATAAATAAATGAATGCATTCATTAACACTAAATCTACCACACGCGGTCAAATGACCGTTTTCAAAATTTCTTTTAAAATTTCTTGCAAAAACGTTACTGTAACTTATTGACTTTTCCTAAAATATGCAAACAACCCCTAAACATTTCCAACTTTTTTTGTTGCTTACTTTCCGAAAAAAATTTTACTATGTCTACTCTACCACGAGCGGTCATTTGACCGCTTGAAAATTTTATTATATTTTCGACTGTATATTCTTCAGCAATCGCATTCTTGCAACTGTAACCAGTGTATTTTCAGTGTACACTATATATATAATACATGTGGGTATAAAAAAGTATTGTAGTTGATAGTCTTGACAAAGTCAACAGAACAAAATCAGAATTTTTTGATTAGGATACCCACCATAATTCAAAGGTTCAAGTAAATAAACAGAAAGTTTGGATGAAGAACTAACGAAAGAGGTTCTGAAGAAGAGCTCCTACCACAAATCAGGTCCAAATAAATAAACAGAAAGTCTGGACAAGAAAAGGGTTGCAAATTAGGGTTTCTAAGACGAGATAAGGGAAATGCTGAAAAGAGTAGAGTTGGGGAAACAGGTTTTTGGGGATGAAACAAAAAGTACAAATAAACTAAGGGAAGACTCGAGGAGGTCATTTTGGAGAAAGAATTCGCGATGTGAAGTTGTTTCTTATGATTTTGTTAGTTTGTGAATTATTGTAAAGTGTTTGAAAAGAAACGAGGACTACGAAGAAAAATCACCCTTAAGGGTTTTTCCTTCCGTAACAGATTTGCCTAACAGAGAAAGAGATTTACAATTAGTTTTGAAGGTGAAAATGAAGAAGAAATTGTAACTACTGCAGAACTCTTTGCGTCTAGCAGTAGAAGAACAAAGATTTATCAAAGAAATATCAGGACCGAGAGAACATGCTAAACGAAATATTGCGAAGGGCAGTGTTAAATCAGCCTTTTCATTGCTTATTGACCATAAATGATTGAAAGTGTAAGAGAATATAGAATTAACCTCGAATCAGAATTTCAGGTTTCGAAAACAAGAATGAACTAATCTGTTGCAAAATTGTATGCATTTACTGGACTTGTATGCGCACGCGGCTCATGTGAGGCTAAAAATATTAATTTATTCATATTTAAGGAACAAGAAATGGGGCCCATAATTTTTCTCCTTCAAGTATTAGTCGAAAAGACTTCGCAGAAATCACCACATGTATTAGATTTGACAATAAAAATCAACGAAGCCAACGCTGTAGATGCAGTCCATCAAACAGGTATCTTTCAATATCTTAGATTTAATCGGTATAAACGCTTGTATTTTATACAAAGAAACAACAGGTGAGAAAATATCGAGGCAAGGGTTTTATTTCGACGGGCAGAAGAACTTGGGACCGAATATTAGCATGGAAAGCTCATCAAAAACAATATTAATTGCAAATACTGTATCTCCCGATTGGAGATCCTGCCAAATAAGATACTGTAAGATCAATAAAACAAACAAAATTTCTTTTAAATGTAAAAAATACATACGAGAAAATATACACTACAAAATGTTGTAATTTGAAAAAAATATGATGAAAATGTATAAAAGTAAAAAATAAACAAAGTCCATCAAAAAGCGAGAGTGTTGTTTTTTTATAGTACCAATACAAAAATATTTTGGCTGCAGTCTATTTTACTAAAATACGTATTTTTTTGAAGCGGTCAATTGACCGCGGGTGGTAATTTAGCTAAACATGGAATGTCGGTAGGTTTAGTGTTAATGTACACGACCTAACCCCCGGGTTCTCTTGTTGGGACGGGAAAGAGTACACGAGGGAGGAAAGACTGGTGTAATCTTGAGAAGGACACCGTAAAGTCGACACAGATTTCTCCTAGACATCGATAACGTATTAAACGATTAAAAAGATAAGCTCTAGTGTAAAACGTACATATATTTCGACAAAAGCACCGATAAACTTCTGCCGAGGAACCCTGACCGAAATATCTGTTCTGTATTTTGCTCTAATAGAAATGAAAAGATATCTATGGTCTTGCTCCCACGGACTGCATCGAGAATTGTTTTCACTTTTGTTTAAGCATTTTATGTAAATACATGACTGGAATTTGCCACGTGAATTTTTTTAAGTAACGCCGTGTTATGTAAGGTAGTTGAAGCTTCGTTAACGTCTCTATAATTAATAAGTCAGGCTGAAAAAAACACACATAGATATTTACCTTATTGGTTCGCTGCTTATCTCCCGTGAATCTGTAATAGATTCCTATGACAGATGAAACAATCAAAACGAGGATGCAAACCAGGTAGTCCGCCCAACCGAAGGCCATGTTAAGTAACTATTTAGTGTAAAGATCCCAGATGAACCTTAAAAGAAAGGTTTGATATTACTTTCACCGCATTTATTATTTATTCGTCTGGCGTTTTCTTTTGTCGCGTAACACTTCGCATTATGGCTATGAAGTAATTTAAATACCTGACCGGTGACCAACATGTTTTATAACACCAAACAATCGGCTTAATCTAAAAGTCTTCCACTAATACATAATGATTCGTACATAACGTGTTCATTTGTTATTTGTCGTCTCGTAAAGTAGGTATTGTTGGCACGGAACACGAATTTATCGTTTACTGGGTATCAAATGCAACACTATGTGTTCCTAATATCCTGTGTAACACTGCTCTACTCGATAAACGTTCGATTCGCACAAAATAATTCGCTAGACGTTAAATTTTTATAAGATTTCCTTTTGTTATCACTATAAATAAATATATTTTTGAGCTGTACGATCAGTTTTCTGGGTGTTTATCACCCGAGGCACCTTTCCACCACTCTTGTACATTTTGGCAAACCTGTTTTCCTAAGCTACATTTGTTATTACAACGGTACCAATAAGTGGTTGGGTGAATTATTGTATTTGTTCGTTGACTTTAATTCGCATTAAATCTTGATTTGATTTCTTGCTCGAGGTACCAGGTACCGTTCAACAATGCACGCGACCGTTGAGATGCTATTTTAATCAAAATAAACTTGAGCAAATTCTTGACGTGAGTGACTTGATGGATTGCGAAAGACCATCTCAACACGTATTAGAACAAGGCTACTGATTCCAAACTACACAGTTCAGAGTTCTTGGTAAAAACTATAGCCACAACCCATTGTCAACGAAACGTGCTCGAGTTTTACCATGAAAGTAACGCGTTATCCATCCCAGAAGAATTTGGACGAATTTAAAATTGAGTCATGAGCCGATACGGCACATTTGAGGCTAATGATCGATCAGTCAGAAATTCGATCAGAACCGATTGAATCATGTCTCTGTGATATCGATCAAGTCGAAGGACACTAAATCGATCTAAAATGATATTCAATTACATTTATCAACTGTAATTCAAATAAAATCACTGTAAAATTTCTAGTAATTGGGAGGTACACAACATAGAATCACGCTAATATTACTAAATGTTACCTGTCAGGCAGAAGTTGACAGTGCCAAGTTAAGCAAAACAAATTTACTTTGAAGTTGAAGTCTGCACAAAGTGTTGTACATGTATTGTTATTAAAATTATTCAACACTTCCAAGCTAAAAAATTTTGTTGAGTTTCCAATGAATAAATACTCCATGATATGTCAACTTCAGAAAATACAATTTTGTTTGGAAAAAATTTTTAAAAATAAGAGAGAGGGTTTATAAATTACACAAAATTGATCAGATTTTATGGGCATACATATTTGGCCAAGAGAAAATATCTCTTAACTATTGAGGATTCTGCCTTGATAGCAAAAGTTTACAAGTAATTACATACCAATTGTAACAATTAAAACTTGAATTTTTCTTAAATTAGACTTGAACCTAATTTAATTTTGATTGAGAAGATCCTACTTAATAAATTTAGGATTGAATTGAGTTTTGATAATGTACACATACTTTGTAAAACATAATTTGTTGACACACTCATTTAAAATTGTATTTTAGTGTAACAGTAATAATATGTTCCTGATGATCCATATTTGATGTCTCATATTGGTTCTGTGACAAACAGTTTGGTTCATTTCAACAATGTTACATTCATTGAACAAGACTATCAGGAAAATCATGGAACTGAGATACTCCCTTTCAAAAATTCAGTCAATACACTTACTATTTCTCTCTCTTCAATTCATTTTTAAAATACAAACCCTCAAAAATACTAATATGAATTTTTTGCCACTGAAATTGTGAATCTTTTTTTATTTCTATTTTACTGTTGGAAGATAGATAAAGTAATACTCACATGTACAAAATCCCTCCAAAAAATAAAAAATATTACTTTTGATATATCCTTGGTATTAATTTTTGGATGATAAAATAAAAATCGCCGATGACGGAGAAAACAAATTTAATGTACAATTAACGCGAGCAGGAAACCGGAATAGATGAACTACCAACAATTTATCACATGGATTTCTTTTTTTTAACAAATAAATACAGAATAACTGACCGAAACATTTACATTGCCTCTAGTTTACTGTCAGTAGTGATATTTCCGAGTACGGACAGTACTGAACTCCCAGTGTTAATTGTAAATAATTCAGAGGTTAAATCAACTAAGTGTCGCATTTTTATATTTTCTTTGAAACCGTGTCGGAAAGAACTTGTAGCGTGATTTTCACCTTATCTTCTATCATGGATCGAGAGCATTGTAAATCCATTGGAAACTCGCTGACTCATTTCAGTGCCAGCACATTGGCACATGACTGGATTTTTTCATTTGATTTCTCTTAAATTAAAATCAAAATTGCACTAATAAATTTAAAATAATTTTTTCTTTGTCAAATAATGCCCGAAGCAATTTTTTAATTTTGTATAACACGTATCCTAAGCAAAAGGAATCTCATTTGGACTCTTCGATATCTCGAAATCGTTAAATTCTGAAAAATATTATGATTCTATCAGTAACTATATGACGTTGGTATTTGTGGATATCACAATAACAATTGTACTGTTACTGCTGCTTGAACATCGTTCACTAGAATTATTGAGTAACGAAAAATATCAATAATACAGGAAACAGTGTTGACATGTGTGACAACGTTGTGGACGTTATTAATAATACGGAACCACTAGAACTGAGAAGATTGAAAATAGATACACAAGATGATGCTTGTGTAGAGGCTTTAAAAGAAATTGAAAAAATGGATTCTTTATTAGTAATGAAAACTACAGAAAAAGACGTAAGGTTCACGGTATCATGATAAGGAATTTTTGTGTAGTCAAAAGTATTAGATCCAATAGCCGGTGTATTGTTTGTATTGTATTTATGGGATGTTTTGTGATTCCCCATAATGCTTAGTGATATGAAGACCTAATTTTATCAGCCTTCTACAAAATTACACGTCCTATTCTTAATTCATTGTAACTTTTAATGCACCACATGTTAAAGTTTATAATATTTTAAACTTACAAATTTATGCCATCAGCATTTACCCAGTCATTTACTTATTCAGGATATGTGATTTCATGTAAAGCAAACAATACTAAAATGGTATTTGAAAATGTCATTAACATTGATATTTGATGCATGCCCACATTCAGGAAGCAAAACTCTCCAGACAGCAAGTAGAAAAAGAATCTCTGGAAGTTCTGCAAAATTTGATTCATTGTGGAATTCCTAAGGCTATTGAGAGTAACTTAAAAGCTTTTGAAAAACTGATCAATGACATGACAGGTATTTTTATTATTACTTAGTAACAAACATCTTCAGATTTTTATTTACACATGCATTTGTACATGGATGCACATTAAAAAACAAAAATGAGTTTAACTTGTTAAGATAGAGTAAAGCTTGCAAGTTATTTAATTTAGAAATAAATCTAATATTATTTCAAAATGTGACCTTTTACCACAAATATATTAAAACTAGTCATTATGTTTTAGAAGAAGACAAAAATAGGACCACAATCAACATAGGGGAGCCTGAAAAGAATAAAAAATGTGCAATTCCGACTTCAAAAAATATAGATTTTGTAACAAAAAATATTGAGGTTAGTTAACTCTGTATTATTTTGTTTGATTGTTGCCTCAGAAGCTTGGTACATTAATTAGAAAAACATAATTCATTAGGTAACATTTAGGTACCCACTTGAAAAATAATAATAATTAATGTAAGACTGAAATTACATAAATGTCTCAGTCATGATAAAAAAGATAAAAATTTAAACAGAATGTTGACATTATTTTAAGAATTGGTGAATCGTTTTTGTAATAACATACAATTTTCCAATGTAATTCAGCTTGCCAAATGCGGCATGGGTGTTTTGTCGACCACGGACGAAGAAAAAGAAAGATTAGAACACTTGTTAAGTGATAGCAGCACAATTGATTCTGGAGAAAATATGGAAGATTCATCTGATACTTCTTGGAAGGCTGATTTATCAAGTCAATTGAGTCGAATTGACGAACAACTAGAGGTGAAACATTTCATTTAAAGAATTCTAAGCAATGCATTTTGGTGTCTAAAAAGCTCCCACGTTAAAGTCAACAAAGTTCGTCACCACCACGTTAAACACCTAAAACAGTGCAAACAAAACTTTTATTACTGACCTGACCCAACTTTCTTATCCACTTAATCCTCACTTTCCCGAAACTGAACGCGGGTTGTCTATAAGTAGTTTTCATTTATCTTTTCGTTTAGGCATTATCCAAAGCTTCGACTTCGGGTGAACATCAAACTTCTGATTCTTCGGTAGTTAACGATAGAATAGCGGATGAAAGCAAACGAGGTACCGATGGCGGACCTTTGGAAAAGGGGGGCAAAACAACTGATAAAATTCGATTGAAACAAATCGACAAACTGCTGAACGCTCTGAAATGACCGTTTGACGAAGTTTATTAAAATTCACTTTAATCGGTTATGCCTAACGTGTAGGTTTCAAATTCCAAAAATTCTTTAAAAAATATGTAATGGCAAGGTGCGACACAGTTGGGACTCTTGCCTTTGGAAAAGACGCCTAAGAAACGGAGCAGTTTCATGTAATCATTGTTTTATTATGCAATCAAGGCGAACCTTCCAAAAAAACTATATGTGTAAATTGTGAATCTGTAAATGCTGAATCTCGTACGTTGTGTAATAGTTTTATTTCTAGACGAGGGAGTAACATACTGGGTGATATATTTATTGTTCTCCGACCAGGTGCAATTTCTTTCAATTCCTCATTAAAAATGATAATTTTGAAAACGTTTATTTCTTGACCTCACCGAGTGTTAGTATAAAAACTCCGAAGAGTTCAAAAGCGAGGTCAGAGTCACATAAATTAAGAAACGTTAAACACTTTCTATAAAAATTTGAAGAATAATAATTCGTGGAAACACCACGAAGAACCTTTGGTTGCTGCCTCAACAGTTCTGGAAGTGTTCAAGGAGAAAAATCAAAGGCAGCAATATTTATTAATAACGGTAGGCGTAAGTATTGACCTAAGGAATCTCATGGGACTTGAAGGTTTATGCCACCTTAACTCGGAGGAAAATATACAATTTTCAAACCAAGGTCATTGTCTTGCAATTGTAACTTAATCTTTGAAAGCTTCAATCCAGTATTTTATCTTATTTCACATATATTATTGGTGATTTATAATTTTCATTTTATGTTAGTTATAAATGGTTGAGTTATTTTCCTTGCTTAAAAATTCAAAAAGTTTCAAAATTCAGTGCTGAGAAGTCTCGGTCGAAGCTTCTCCCACAGGGTTCGAGCCCGTTGAAAAATAAACAAAACAATTCTCCGCATCCTTCAAGGCTTTCAATTCCTGTTTCTTGGTCCTTTTAAAGAAATTCTTCTTGGCGAGCCACGACGTAAGCAAGAAAAGTATGAATCCCCCGAATAGGACAGAAAGGGCAATGACATAGCCCTCGACTGCTTTGCCTTTTCCTTCGCTGTAAAGAATCAATAGGGCGCTGCTGGTGACTTCCTTTCGGGGCCCATCTAAAAACGTCCTGTACCTTAAAATAGCAGTGGTAGCAAAGCAAATGATTGCGTTATCACCTGAAAATGTTGTTTGTTTTTAATTAGATCACCTATCTTCCTCTTGTAACCTTGATTTTTAAGAAATTAATTGCCGGCATTAGTGCCGAATGTCGGCTTTTATTTCTTTCAGTCAGCGAAATATTTACCAAAGGCAGTCATGTTTATAGACATAAGTATCCTCGCGAAAGAAGAAGGTCCGTTCGGAATTCCAAGAGGGAATATAATCTTGTGTGCAACACATGCGTTCTCAGATGAGGAGCAATTCAACAAGATGGCCTTATCCGGTGAACAATTCTCATTTAGTTGATCTACCGGCCCTGAATACTTAGTTAATCTTACGTTGTCACTTGTCTGAAATATCAAATGAACTAATTGAACGTAACGAGTACTCCCGAAACATATTTCTGCCATTATTCTTGTATACCTGGTACTCTGGTACAAAATAAGCTCTTTCGGAAGTTTCAACATCACTGGACACCAATTCCACAGCTCCAAAGGAAGGTATGTGTACCACCAATTCAGCTTCTAAGATCGGTGTGACGCCATTTTTTTCTACCTGTGTAACATTTGAAGAATACGTTATCCAAGCAACATTTCATTTTTTAGTAGTTGATAAAGTGCACACATTAGAAAATAATATCAGAAGGCAAACCTCATAGTAATGAGTGACGTTCAGTTGCCTGTCGCTTATTTTTTCGGACACGAAAAATTTATTAGGAGATGATGACGAGTACAACGAAATGTCAGCGTCCGAAATCAGCTTAACAGGAATTGTACATTTGTTGTTGTCCAAATTAATGTCCGGATTTGATGTGAACACTTCGGCCGATATTATCAATTCCGGTTTCGAATCAGATTTCAGGTCAGAAACTTCTTCCAAGGGAACTTCGAAAGAAAAATCCGTCTGAAATGTATAAAGCAGTTCAGCATCTACTTTTATGTATATTACACTTATTGTAAATTGAATTTCATGGGGTTCGATATTTAAGGGAAACAAATGCAATTTCGATTGTGGTGTGCAGCACCTGAAGCCTCTCTGAGAATACTCCGTTGATGTTTTTCCAGAAAATTCTTTGAGCCGATTTTTGTGCAGTCTCATAGTCTCCGTCCTTTGAGTGTAGTCTTACGTTCGACCATATTTTTATTTTCGTGTTAAATGCCGGTTCAGCGGAATTAATAAGGCCCACGTGAAGTCGAAAATACTGTGAAGAACCCACGACGTACGAGCCGTTTCTGAAAACACACATCAATGTGTCTTATATTTAATTTCTTTTCGCATAGCATTTACAGAAGAGACTTACAGAAACTCTGGCACAACACAAGACAGTTGCATGTCTGAAAGGCAAACTGCGTCAGATCCGCAAACTCCAGCAAAGGAAATTTCTTTTGAAATTTCACTTTTGCTTCCGATTGGACACCATTTGAGGAAGTTGTCTTTCTCTCCGGTTCTGTGTTTTCCAATGAGCAATCGCCTGCCCTCATCTTTCCAGCAGTTTGGCAATTCGTTTTTCAATATTATTTGCAAAGGAGAGTAATTTTTCTTTGGGTTCTGTTAGTAGTAAGAGTATAAATCAGGTATTACCGAAACAATTCGTTCAGACGGTAGAGATAATGCTGGAAGCCAACTTCAAGTTGTGTAGCGTTCTCATGAATGTATCTTCATCTAGAGGGTAGTAAGTTTCATAAGGTTGGAAAAAGGACAGTACTAATAGTAAAAGCAGTAGCAGTAGTAATAATTATGATAGTCAATATCGCGGATCGTTGCTATAGAAGCCAAATAAAATAAGGGTGGCCGTATTTTTGTAAAAGCGTGTTTGATTTCCGAAAAACTTACATTCAACCTGAGGGTGTACATCTCGCAAGAGATTTCATTCGATCTGAGATGGATGGTCTTCCTGTAAACTGAATTCAGGAGTTCGGCTCTTCCATACATTGGATCAGTGTTTACGGTCCAAATGATATCTGTAAAAACGGAATAACTACGCTTACAGAACCTTTCTACCTATTTTACCTAAATAAAACGACTTACCAGCATTTGGTGGCGGATTTGACCCTGTGTACCTTGAACACAACGAAATGTTTAAAAAAGTGGCTTTTCTGTCTATCAGAGTGTGGCCCTCGGTTTTTATCTGAGGGTGAAGAAAAATAATTGGTCTCGACCTCAGTAGAACAACTTGACCTGACAGGTAGGCACCAACAGCAACGTCTGAACACAAGACGTAAAGAATATTGTACATTTTGTAGCTTTCTTAAAACGTAAGAGTGTAGATGTGCTTGTCACACCATTATACTTGTTTCCATCCACGTCGACAGCGGTCGATATGCTGATTCCAAACCCACGAAGTTGAGGATCCAAACTCTCAGCGACAATTCTTTGGGAATATATGGTTTCCAAGCCCAAAGGAAATCCTCTGAAAATATATATTGCTCCCCTTTGTTCGTTTTCATACGGTGCTCCGACTATTATATCGTTGTAACCGTTTTGGTCTAGGTCCTTTGCCGAGGCTATGCAAGATCCGAATCGACCTCGTATGATCTGTCCGTTGATTATTTGGGATTGTACCAAAACGTTTCCCTGTAAGAGTGCTGTCATACAAATCCGTTTCAAACGTAATCTTACAACACAGAGCGTCGGTCACTGACTTTAGAACTACCCAGATAGACGTAAATTCTGCCCTCGTCCACCTGTCTTCTGGAATAAGTGGGAGCTCCAATGATTAGATCATCATAACCGTCATCGTTGACGTCTTCAGCCAACAGTGCCGAGCCGAAGTACTCGCCCAAGGTGGCTCCCTTCAAAACCGTTTGAACTTCAACGTAATCGGTTGGGTCCTAAGGACAGTGGAACGGTGGAAAATAAGATTTCTTATAAACGGAATATGACGCGTCAACGTATGAAGTTTACCTAACTTGTACCGAAAGGTTAAAACTTCTCCGTGGTAGTTAGCAGAACGCGGAGCTCCTGCAGCAAACCACAGCTTTCTATCTTTGTAAAATCTTCCTGCAGCTATCGTGTAACCTAAAAGTAAAAATAACGTAAATTGTAACAATCCTAAACAAAATAAAAATAACACTCTCATGTTTTGTATGCCTACCCAAATAAGTGTACCGGTTCTTCCGTGCCGTTTCCGTTCTGAGGAAATTTCCGACAGTATAAGATAAGTCTTGGTGATACCGAATGACACTTCCTATCCAGTGAGTAACTCCTGGTGCTCCAATGAGTATGTTGAAGGGTTTCTCCGTCATCAAAACGGATGTTCCGGCTTGACCGAGTCCCCAAAAGTAGGTTGATAAGTTAACAACGTAAGGTTTGGGAGTGTAAATTTTTTCTGCGGAAGGTAATTTCGCCGTTAACTTGATTGTTCTCGAGAAGGATCGTTGTTAAATAAATACAGTGCACAGGTACTCGCCGGAATTAACCAGAGGTAAAAGTTTTATTATTTCAGATTCATGTGTCTGATTGTAAAACTCCTGCAGGTAGCACACTCCGGTCATCAAATATGTTATGTCTATATTTTCGGAATTTTTCAGGTATTGATTTATCCATCGATTGCCACACACCTGAAAAATCGCATTCGACTAGTATACAGAAAATGCTATCAACCAGGTCATATGTGGCTGTCTTAATATTACAAAAAGTAATTCATAAAAAGTTTGAATTTGTTACTCACCACGGTTCTTTCGAAATTGCCCATTTTTTTAATGTCAGTTGAACATCCGATCCAGGCATCGTCTTCCTTTCCTCTATGTAAATGGCGACCCTCCCCTTCAAACACACCAAATTTGTCGTCTAAATAAGTAAGTGTACAGGGGCCATGAAGTTTACACCTGTAGACAGCACCCGGGTTATGTACATTTGGTTGTCCTTTTACATCCCCTCGCGGAGCACCGATCTGAATAAACCTGAAGAAGAAGACAACCTGAATTCGTGTTTCGTAAAAGTGCCAGAATCGAAAATGGAGAACAAACCATGTTTCATTGTACTCCGACGCTTTCGGTCGAATCGCCACCGACATGCCGAAATAATTTCCCACATCCTGTCTCTCAAAATTCTCAACTTGGTAAATCAACGGATAAAAAGTATCAAGATTTATTCCCTCGACAATATGGAGGATGTAATTGAGGTAGAAGAAAAGACCAATTCCCTGATACATGACGAATGAAAAAGGAAAACTCTGACAGTGAAGAAATTAAGCTTACCAAAGAGGACGCGTTAGGAACTGGACAAATTCAAGGAACAAAAATATTGTGACTCTTCAAAATGGTCGTCCCGGGGCAGCTGTCAATAATTTACAGATTGCATTGTTTCTAAAATTATTCTAGAGCACTAAATATGACTTTCTAAGTAATAAATACTAAGTAAACTTGAATAAACAATACTTTACGGAGAGTTACATTTTTTGGGCGGAAGGGACAGCAAACAGATGAAAATTAAAATTAAAAAAAATAATTTACACATTATGTAAGTAACTTTTTGAATGTCCTTCCAAATGGATAATCCGGGTCTTTGACTGTGGTGACTTCGCATCCTTTTCTAGCCGCAAAAATCCTACAAGTTCCAGATTAATTTTTATTATCTTAGAATCCGACAGAAGAAAGACGGTTTTTATCTGTCGGCATATTGAAATCAGTTCAATTCAATAAAAAAATAAAGAGGCAGAAAATATTTATTGATTACCAAGAATTTGGAAATAGTAAATAAAGTGTACTTTTATAAGTTACTACAACTACATTCTGAAGTCTAAATTTGTAAATGTCATCCATTCCCTTGACGTAGGCTCCACATAGATAAGTTTTTATAACATTCGAAGCAATGCACCGCAATGTACAGCAGAAGGAAAGTTTGTTCCCTTCAGAAAGATTATTGTCCAGAATATTACACAAAATTAAAAACAGGTATTTCAACAAAACTCAATGGAAATGTAACACAAGATAACGTTAGGTAAAGAAAAATGGTAACTTCCAACGAATTAAATAAAAAAACGTGTTTTTAATACTATTAAACTTTATTTTTTTTACACTGTTACCTTTCGTCAAACAAATAAATATGTGGGCAATTAATATGTAAAATTCTTTAATTGTCGTTTGATTAATACCGTTCTCACATACTGAATTTATATTAATTCTACTGGCAAATGGAAAAAAAAATGGTGGCACAAAAAATAAAGTTATGTTCGTGTCAAATAACATGATTCAGTTGTACAGAACTACCGTATCATTCCGCTCATCTGATCACCTGCACAAGCCATCCTACCTAATACAAAAGACGCTTATAATTAATCAGTTATGACGTAAATAATTATAAACCGGTTAATTTCGATCGGTACAATAATAATATTAATTTTCGACAATGGTGATGATAATTAAAATAACAACAGTAACAATGATAAAATAGTTCCCTGTAAATAACTTAAATGGTGTGCATTAAATAACAGCTGTAAACTTGTTATCCTCTGTGAGTATTACAAATGAATAAATAAAACAACGTACAGAACGTTGAATTCTTACAACGAAAATTAAATTAAAAATTAAAATTAAACAAAAGTTAAACTATCTATCTTTTTAAGAAATTCATTTCTTGCATAAAAAGGAATACGTAACAAATTTTGTAATTGTTCGTTGGTATTCAAGTATTCAAAATTTTAGTTACAAAATGACATATTTAAAAAATATGTGAAAGGTGCGGTATTTTACATTAATGGAATCGAGCATGGAATTACTTGGTATTTTCACTACGTATAAGACTGTACGCAAACAACGTTAATTACCTATTAACGGATACCTATTGCTCCCAGTAATTTTGATTTTGATAATAATAACAACTCAACAGTAATACAATAAAGTACAATATGCGGTATAAAAATATTTTTCAATTCCTTTCATGTTCTAGTCATTCATGCTCTTCTGGTATAATATTAATAGAAACTAAACATCTTTGGCCCGTGAACTGCTTCCAGCCGATGCGGCTGCTCTTTCTGTATCGCTACTGACGGTGCTGTTGCCGGCATCCACATTTTCTCCTTCATTTCGAGAGGGTTTGGTGGCTATCTTTCTTTTATTGTCTTCGTAAGACTCAGAATCACTGGAGTCTTCGCTACTGTCCTCCGGACTTTTCATTCTTCGTTTTTTCCGCCTTGTCCTGTTCCTGTAACACCTCGACGACGACGAACACTTTCGCTTAAGAAAAACGCACGATTCCATTTTCTCCGAATCGCTGCTCTCGGACATTGTGAACAATCCAGAGTCTTTTAAATTGTTCGACTGTTTGTCCGATACGGATACGTTCGTATCATCCGAGCTTGAATAGTCGACCACTCGCTTGAAACATCCCGCCGGGCCTTTTGATAACTTTGACGAGACATTTTGAACACCGGATGATTTGGTAGTCGAAGATTTACTCGAACTACTCGTGTCATTGGCCAGAGAATTTGAAGTTGAGGCATGTGTTGACGATTCCTGGTTTCGATTAGACAAACGAGTTATCTGATTTGTTCGGGTCATTGGAGTACATTCAGCAATATCCGCTGAAGAAGCTGTTGATGTGGAAGAAGGTATTTTCTGATGTGCTTCGTTTATCGAACAAACCGGTTTCTTCTCTGACGATTTCTCTATAAGTATCTTTGACAGGTATTTCTTCTTCTTTCGAATTAGTTTTTCGTAAAGTCTTGTTTCCTTTTTTCGACGCGATACGGTGAACAAGTTAGATTCCATGTAAAAAGAATCTGGTACATCGTCGAGCTCCTTCTGCAGTAACGTGTCAAAGAAATGTATCATTTTGGTGTCTTCATCCATTGATTCTTGGCTGTAGTCGTGTGACAGAAATCCGGGGCTTCTTGTGCACGACCTAGAAGAGCAGAGAACTCGGTGCCTTTTCGAAGACGGTATGTCGCGATCTCCTTCTGAGTAGGGTAACCGAAAAGGACTCCACAGCTAAAATGTACAATTAATAATACACGACAATTTAAGTGAAAGTACTTTGTAAATTAAATTTAAAAATCTAAAATTTAAATGTAAATAATACGGTCTTTTATTCATATCTTAAATTGTGCATTGAATTGTTCTTATAACTACCCACCTTGATTATTTTTTCTACCCCGGATGTAGCAATAAGGTGTTTGGAAGATGAATAACGAACTTGATTTACAATAGACCTGTGCCCGGTCAAAGTCAAATGTTCATTGTCAATCCATTTACTTTCTGGCCAAGGCTCAGGTATTTTCCACATATATAAGTTAAAGTCATCAGACCCTGAAAATTTTTTATTTCAAGCTCAGTAAATAGCCTAATCATTAAACTTATAATCATTTAATTTCATCTATTCATATTTCAAACTATGACAAACATACCTGACAAAATATATTCATCATTTGTACCCGCGAAGGAACAACTTTTCATTGTGCAAGCATTGAAATAAGCTCCAGAATCAAATTCCAGTTTTCTTTTGGGTACAAGAGGGTCATAAATTACAATGGGCAATAGATTCCTCAATGCAAGCAAAATTGTTCCATACTGATTCCAGCGAACAGCCATACTGGGCTCATCATTACACTTGATTAAAATTCTAAAACAACAATGTAAGCATTACTTTTGTGTATGCATATTAGTTTCTCCAGATATAGCATGCTAATGCTAATTTACTGGTTCATGTGAATGAACAATTAATTATGAACATCTTACTCTTTTGGCTTTCTCAAATCCCAAATGTGAACTCCAACCTTGGAATTGGCTGTAGCTATCAGCAATGGCTCACATGGGTTGAACATAACACCATGGAATGGTGTTCTCAGTTTTGCAACGCAAAGTAGATCTGGAAATTTTTATTTTCAGAATTATTAACATAAATAAAAACCAACAAGTGGCAAACCACTTCTATTCTTTTTAATGCTGGCCCACCTGTGTTTGATTCCCTAATATCATAAATTAAAATTCTGCCATTATTAGCAGCACTAGCAAATATATTTCCATTATCTGGATGCAATGAAAGTGAAAATACAGGGCTGTCATGTAAAAATATATCAACTGGACTTCCTCTGTAAAAAAAATATTTTAAATTGTAATACAATTTGTTTTCATGACCAATATATCTTTTATGTATAAGATGTGGATGTGGCAACATATAACTGCTAATATTTATACTAATATACATCTATTAGTAAATTTTATATACTTTATTTATAGATACCCACTGGAACTCAGCTTTAGGCATGGTAAAGTGTCATATATCATATTACTAAATTGTGTGAAAACTTTAAAGTAAATAATTTAAATTCAAAATGTTGGTCCACATCTCTTATAAATAATCTGTCTTTCTTGCAATTCATAATTTCTGTAGCAACCAAATTCTTACGTAGTGTAATCATGGACAATAACTTGGTCATCATTGCTTCCAGAAAAAACTCTCTTGTTTCCATCATCTACTGCAAGGCAAAAAACATTTGAATAATGCCGTCCCTTCATTACAGCTGGCTTAGCTCCTTGGCCCAATTTTCCATTGTAGTATATCATGGCATCATTTGTGTTCCACATTAGAACTCTTCTGTCATCCCCACCTGTAGAACAATGTAATGTTTACAACAAAGTTTTGCTGAACAAATCATAAATGATCCACTTTAAATGTAATGCTCCTAAGACATAATTTTTGACAACTTTCATTGACATTTCATTATATTTTATGCAAGATGTAAATCCTGTTGAATATTTTGTAGTAAAATCAAATTAATGTAAAAGTTTGAGTTAAAAGTTCACTGTCTCGTTCCTACAAATTGATATTTTCCAATCCACGAAAAATAATAAGTTATTTCTTGGATCAGGACCAGAACGTGAAAATAATTTTTAAATTGGTAACCAACCGGAAAAAAGGAGATTCCCATCGCCGGAGAATTCGATGGCATTAACACAACCAAAATGAGCTGTTAAATCTTTTTTGTACAGGTCTTTCGCTGTGTCGAATAATTTGCTTGTGAAGTTTTTAGATTCGTCTCGATACCCGTTGATGCTCCTCTTCGACAAAAAGTCAACGATGTTAATATTGGGTTGTTTTAATTTAACTTTGCTACACATTTTTTTCTGTTCATCTGACATTTTCCCCTTTTGCTTTCATTCGAAACATTCACTTGGAGTCGATTCCGAACGACGTATCGCTTCCATTCGAATTCTATCGGCATGTCAACAATTCGAACGAATTTCCCTGGTCCTCAGATTTTTTCCCTCAGAATGTCCGTTTGTAACGATTTTTAAATTCATTTTTACGTACAATATTTAATTTTAATTCTTTTACGTTTATTTTAAAGATAAATAACACCAAAAGAAACATTAATTATTATTGTTATTTGTAAAATAAATATTGCAGCGCAACCATACGGATTTATGAAGCGAACATCCTACTTGTGCCTAACAGCTGATTGTCAAAGTAGGATAGGTCGAAATATTGTACTAAAGTGTACCTGAGATGGTTTTGAATACCCTGCAGTGATGAAATGATAATAAAATTATTTCCGAAACCCCTCAAGAAATTCATAGTTTTGTAAGTATCCCTTCAGTGGTATCGGACAGGATCGAGGATCAAACAGCGTTCGGAACAAAATTATTTACGCCCGAGATTGTCAAATAATTTATAAGGAAATGAGTTACGTTAAATTAAATATTTCTTAAATTTGGGATACCGGCACAGAGTTCAATTAAATTAGAACTTCAATTTGCAAAAAATAATTTATTTTTCTACGATTCATTAACCTTATGTACATCGAGAATAATTTCTATAATACGTAAGCCGTTACTAGATGTTAATTGTTTCTTACGAAGACCCGTTGTAACATTTTTAAGTCGTACATTTCATTTCCATTTCAAAACACAGTTAGAATCTGCATTACTTCAAATTGTAACACGCTATAATAAACTACAAATTTTACACGAATTTAATTCTCAGCTGCGTAACTTGAGACTGACCCATTTAGAGACTTAATAACATTAAAAAAGCACTGCTCTTCGTTTATTATAAATAAATCAAATGTTTTTTAAAAAATTCCTGTCAGATTACACTGTAATCAATATGCTTAATGCATATTATAGTATATGGAACTAAGTAAAACAAAATTTATGTTTTCATGCTAGATTTTCTTTGAAGTTTGGCTTCTAATTGTTGCATTTTGGTGTCTATATCAAGAGAGGAATAGGTTCTCTTTGCTGACGTTGCCGGTCTTCTTGGAAGTATCTTTTGTTCCTGTCTCTAAAATTAAAATTATTTATTTTTTAAGGGTGAACACGATTAGAATTTTAACATTGTTTTACTTACTTCACGGTCGAAGTACTCGGGCGAAATACTTTCGAGGAACAAAATTTTATCTTCAATTGCTTTCAAACGGGAGAAAACGTCTTTTGACCGTTGATGAATGTTCAAGTAAGTTTCAACGTTACTGAGTCGTTCTTCGGCCCCCGGTGGACACGAGTGATTGATACGCGAACACTCATCGGCGGAGGTCCCTGAGCCTCCAGTGGAGTGCAACCCATGGGTTTGTGGTCCCACCATGTTTGCAACTTTGTGGACTGTTAGAGAGAACAACCGTATGAGTGCAACGAACTCAGAAGCATTAAATGCGTAAATTTTTGTTCACCTTTTAAATGACTCTTCGAATCTTTTCTTCTCTTAAGAATTGCTGACACCCTGGCACACGTATCGCCTTCGGGATTGTCTAAATTTTCCGAGCAGAAGTTCCGTATGTTGCTCATGTTAATCTGCTCTCGTTTTCTGTGAATGAAAGAATTTATCCTCCGATTTATCTGAAAGAAAAAATTCTTAAGATGGCTAAGGGAAATTAAAACATTAATTATCTCATTTCCTTTACTAATTACCTCTTCAAGGTTAGCTTTAACTTGTATTAAATGAGAGGGAACCTCACTACCAACATCCGATTCCACGACTTCTTCGTAAAGGTTAACATTCTCGGTTACTGTATTTATTGTTGAAAACATTTCAATACCTGTTAAAATAAATCATTGGCATTATTATTTTTCAATTGTTTAAATTTATTTAATCAACCTAAATACATTGTCTGCTAAATGTGATATTAGAATTTTAAATAAATTAATTAACAACAAACCAAATTTTATTCAGACTTTAAGGCCCTTTACCATTTCTAACAAATTAAAAAAAAACAACCTCAGGTTAAGTAACTGAAAAATTTGCAACTGATTTTCAGTAATTTCTCCTAATAAGTTCATGTGTCTGTTTTTTCATTTGATAACATGTAATATTATTCTAAATTATTTTTGGTAAATAAAAATTTTGTCACTTTGTCTGAAGCAAAAACATTATCTGGGAGACTAAACATATGTTCTTGGAAATGTTAGATATGTTATTGGCAACATTATAACACTTTTGTAAAACTTTATTGCCTAAAGCCCATGCATGGGATATTCAGTAAAACAGACCAAACACAATTCATGAAATACTTTTTATTTATCAAATTTTTTTACTGGACCACATACATTCAGAATTTTCTTTCCATTTTGATGCCTCTTCATTTTCATAAATTTCTTTCTTCCAAATTGGAACATCTGCTTTTAATGAATCAATGGCATAGGGTACTGCCTTAAGTGAAGAATCTCTATGAGTAGAAGAAATTGCAATAACAACACTTGCTTCTTTAATTGGAACATCTCCTAATCTGAAATCATATGAAGTAGAACTAAATTATTCAACCACTGGAGTAAAGATAAACACTTTTCTAACTTCTGGCTCTACCTATGAAAAATTGCAATGTTTCCCACATCAAACTTCTCCCTTATACTTTTACATATATTCTCAAGGCATTTGACAGCCATTTGATCATATGCCTCATATTCAAGTTTTGTGACAGTTTTCCCTTCAAAATTATTCCGTGTTGTACCAACAAATAATGAGACAGCTCCAAATTCTGGTGAGCAAACCATATTATAGATGGACTCAACATTCAATTTATCATGTGTCAACTTAATCCAATTCATTATGATTAAACAATTATCCTAAAATAAAAGAGGTTAAGCTGTAAGCAACTGTAACTGAAAGAGCAGCTGTGTGATGCTATTATTAGAAAAAAGCAAAAATCCAGGTACCTCCACTTAATGGTGGAATAATAGCCACCTCATCAGTTTCTTTAAGCACTAAAAGATTGTTAAAATCCACCCAGTTTTCATTCAGAGCCAAAATTACATTGCATTTCAAACGACCTAAGTTGTACTTTTCAGATATAAAATTCAAAAGGTCTTTTCCGGTAACAGTGCGTGGTACTTCAGCAAAAATCTCTTTTTGTCCAAGTAGTTCTCTGGCTTTGGCAAAAAATAGCAGTTTTACAGTCACGAAGTCAATTTCACTCATTATATTTCATTATTATTTGAAAATTCTTCTTGCTTTACGCCAAATTTCGAAATTTTCTTTTGTCTCTATTCTGAAGGCAACGACACTTCTACATACGAAAATTATTGCACTTTTAACTTTTAATATACGAAAAAAATAAATGTTTAAAGAAAAAGAAATAATAAAGAATAAATCGTAATTAAAAAAAAGACAATCTAGAACTTGACCTAAGGGTCAGCCATTGGACTTTAACTTTAATGTACCGCAAAGCACCGGTCTGGTGCCACTTCAAATATGGAGTATAACGAATTTTTCTAAAGTTTGTTGATTAAAACAGAATTGTACCAAATTGAACGAAATAGTAAGCCTTGTTTTATAGCAATGTGGTCAGGATATTTGGTTAATTTCAAACAAAGAATAATTCGTATATACGTTGTGCTTATATAAAAAATAAGGTACGGTATAGGGTTTGTATTGTTAGTCACAACCAATCAAAACGGCTGTATTGTTTTTGATGATTTTAATTAATATTACAGTTAATTTTTAATTATTTCTTATTGTTTCAGTTTTAGGAGAAAACGTAAAGCTTTTATATTTGTAGTATCAAATGAAAAATTTAACCCTGAAGAATTATGGCAACAAAGGTTTTTTTAAATAATTCTCAAAGAAAAGGATTTAACAGTTCACATGTTAAGGCAGTAGAGGAAACAATCACCAGCGGAGGAGATGACACAGATATTATTGAATGCAGTATTATTGAAAATGAAAAAGAACAAAGATATAAATTTCGGGGTAATTCAAGTGCCAATTACACAAACTGCCTTGATAGTGATACCAAAAAAGAAAGTGACAAAAGACCACTTTCTTTCACACGCTCAAGAGCAATAGCTAATTCAATTAGGTAAATGTTAACTAAATATTTTCACTCAATTTTTCTTATTGTTTATATAGTAATATAATACAAAGTTTTGTTTCCTTGTTTTATGTTATGCAATAATGAACAGTGCTTTATTATAATATTGGTATGAGTGTTAGATTAGAATATCCCCAACAATTTCTTAAAAATGTAAGAACTTTAAGGCTGTCGAAGATTGTAGAAAACAACAATTTAAGACAACTTATCTTTTATTTAATTATCTTTTCAGATTAAGCCTAAAGAAAAATTTTAATCTCCATAATGATACTCAGTATTCCTTAGAAAACAGTTTTAGTGATCTAAAAACACCTGTAAGGGCTCAGTCTTCTGAAGCTGACAAGATACAAGAAAGGCTCTTATCATCTCTTAAGAAACTGCCTGGAGACATTCCATATTTAAGTAGGACAAAATTAAATAATATAGAGAGATGGTTAGAGTGCAATGACTTTGAGGTTGTTAGGACACCTCCATTTGCAAATTTAAGTGTCACTCCACCAAGAGGAAGCAAAACTCAACTAAAAAATAGAAGGGGAGATAGGGCAAAATTTGACTCCAGTGCATCAATTGACTCTGATGTTGAAGATGTACTGAAGGCCGTCTATGGGAATGACTGGATAGAAAAAAAAGGCAAATGCAAAACGGAACCCAAGCGACGAATTAATAGGAAGTTTTCTCCCATTTCAAGTTTGAGAAAACCCAAGGTGGATGCATCGAGTAGACCATTTCGACGAAGCATATTAACGAATAAAGAAACAAAACCTTTAGATTACGATACTGATAATAATTTGAATGATTCATTCATTTCTGGTGTCGAAATGATAAATTTGAATGATTCGAGTGCTAGCTTGGAAAAATTAAAGGTTAATTCTTTGAAAAAGAACTTACAAAAGCGAAAATTGAGATCCAAGAAATTAGAAATAACGAGTTCTCCCTCATCAAGTGAGAAAACATTGGACATACCAGTGAATTCGGATGTAAAAAAGAGTCGTAAGAAAATTTCTCCCAACAAATTGGTTGCAAGTTCAGCTAAAACCCCAAAAAGAACTTTCTTGGCTTCGCTATCGGTGTCTACGCCTACTTCGAGGTGTCATCCTGATGCCAAGTTTTATAAAGTCAATTTCAAATCAAAGAAGGAAGAACTCATTGGAAAGCTGTATAAATTATACAACAGCGAAGTATTTAATGGAAAGTTACCGGGTGACCTGAATTTCTCTTGGAACGTGAAACTGAGAGGTACTGCTGGTTACTGCTACAATAAGAGAATTACAAAATCCACGGGCGAGGTCTTAAGAACATCAAGAATCGAATTCTCTACTAAGATCGTAGACAGAGCTGACAGACTGCGGGACACTATGATCCATGAACTCTGTCACGCTGCAGCTTGGGTCATCGATGGAATGCTTGATGGACATGGTGCCACATGGAATGCCTGGGCTACTAAAGCAATGAAGAGGTTCCCCGAACTACCAATGATAAAGCGGTGCCACAATTATGAAATAGTGTCTAAGTATGTGTATCGGTGCACGGGATGCGGATATTCAATCAAGAGACATTCGAAATCAATAAATACTGAAAGAAAGAGATGTGGCTACTGTTATGGAACACTGGAACTTCTGTTAAATAAGAAGCGAAAAGGTGAGACGCACATAATTCTTTTCTGTAAAAAATAAAATAAATAATGTTAAAAATTTAAAAATATTTACAAGTATTGAATTCTATTTACTTTAAGATAAAACAAATGTTATCACTAACGAAAATTTTTACATCCAATTTACAGGTAAAACAGAAGTACCCGAATTCGATGCGACTCGAACCCAGCCAACGCCGAACAAATTTGCCGTTTTCGTTAAGGAAAACTATCGAACGGTTAGAAGCACAAGGACAGAGGCGAAGCACGCCGAAATAATGAAGATTTTGAGTCAGCAGTACGCATTAACGAAGGCTACCAAACAGTAATCGACAAATTAGAATAGTTTTCTATTCCTATGCACAAGTGTCACAAATCTCCCTTAAGGAATTCAATTCTTTTAATTTATGTTAAACTTTTGAATTATCACGAGGTGGGCCCAGTTCTTAATTTAATGAATAGGTTGCATTTTATTAAAATTAACATCCCCATATTGTTCGGAAAGAAAGGGGAATTAGTTATGACATAAAGTGTAGCAGAATAAATGACTTCGATTTGCAATGAAGTATCTTCGATCATAAATCTTTAATATCTTTATTTTTCTACTTAATCTGGTACCCAGACTTATTTTTTATTTATTTCTTCAGTTAATGCTTTTTTAATTGTTGTTTTTGGTTAGCATTTTAGCCGAAATTTGCACAAGTTATATTCTCTGGATAAAATGAAATTTTTAGAAAACATATATTTACAAAGAGCACACAGAGAACATGAAAAAGGTCTTTAATCAGCTCGAATTTCTCAAGCCTGCAAGCATTGTGTTCAAGTCATTCTGTAATAGAGAAAATAATTAAAAGGATATAATACATCAGTTTATTTTTGCAGTTCAATGTCACTAGAAAGTGTTTTGACTTGTACAGAGATTTGAATTTTATGTATTGTTAATTTTACTTGAATTTTGTGACTATTAGTTGGGCATATCAATTTTCATTTTGAATCAGTAATATTTATCTATTGACTTTTGTTTTACTTAAATCCAGTGTATATAAATCTTTTTTTCTATTTGAAAACAAAATTTGACAAATAAAGGAAATTTATGTCAACACAAAAGTCTTTTTCGCAGTAACTCAATCCGATAAATAACTTTTGATCATTGGTGTTGGAAAGAACTATTATTTTTCTGTAGGTATCGTATTAGATGAGTCTTGCGGAGTATTCATGCCATATTTATTTTACCAAAGATCAATAAATACGACTAACAGCTTTAATGTACTTCTGTAATTGAACCGAAATATTTGGAGGGAAAATAAAATGATACCATCGAAGGAAGCGAAGTTTTCACAAATTCTGAACCTCTCACATTTAGGTCCACAGCTTTTGAATGCAAGTCACTGTTCAAATGAGCAAGGCTTTATTACAACGGCAATCTCTAAACTTCCAACGATAGTGAAAAAAATTTTGTAAAAACAACATAAGAGTCGTCCGCTTAAAAATTCCACAGAAAATCGCGCCGTTTTTTTTAGGAATTTGAGTTGAAACGCCGTGACTTTAATGGACGGAGATTTTCTTTCCATTGCAAAAAACCTTTGCAGCAGAGTCACTACGTTGCTTAATCAATATTATTTGTTTTCGTTATTTTGTCGTTACTTCGTTATTCTCACCTATTAAGGGAGGTCAGTGAGTATTTTGAAACGTTATATTTACTTTTCTGTTGTCGAATCAATGATTCTTTGTTGTAACGTCATGGTCAAACTCGGGTTCCCGTTAGTTCTTCTATTTCTCAACATATTTCCTTATGGGTGCACATTTAATCAAATGTCAACCCCTCCCCCTGTGGAACCTTAAAAATTTCACCATTACTCCGAGACCATTTATTAATTAGTTGTAATAATCTGTCGTTATAAAATGGAGTGCCAGAATGTGATCCATCAGACATTAGAACCCAATGTCAGTGCCAGGATTATTTTTTAGGTTTGGTTTATGTTACATATATTTTCACCAAGAGAATAAAATGAAGTGAGATGCATTTAAAATGTAAGAAGAAATAAATTATGTTCTACACAAAAATACCTGATAAATAGATTTTCTTTTGACTATTAATTTCACATAGTGTATGATGAAATATTCAAATTTTTCTTTCTTTCTTGGGTTTCACTTTCATTTCTGGGGTTCCCTAAAATTTTTTTGAAGGAATTGTAATACTCAGTTTAAATTGAGTTAGGCAGTCTATTTGTTCAAAATCTGTTATTTGTTTTGTATGTGTTTTATTGTATGTTCCCACTATGTCTAAATGTAACAATCTAATTGCATAGAATAATTTAGATCTTTTTTTTGTTCCTGATTGATGCCAGGTTCAATTAAATACTTAGCCATCAACACTTCACTGAGTATTATTTCATATAAATTGTGTTTTATTGAGTTATTAGTTTCTAAACCATATTGCAACAGTTTTGTAATTTAGATTTTTAGTTTAAATTATTTTTGCAATTTTTATCACCACATGTTCTCAGCAATGCCATGGTGTTTTGCAGTTATTTCATTCCAATTTTTGCCATCTGTATCCCAACTCAAAACTGATGTCTAAGTTTTATTTATTTTCTACGTTGCTATCGCAATGTTCCATTATTGTTAGAATCCCTATTACAATTTCTAACATCTTGGAAGCAAAATTTAAATAGTTTTGTTTGAGTCAAGGTTAACAGTAACATCTCTATCTGAGTATATGCCTACAGAAATCCTAAATAGGCCCAAGTTGCATTTGCAAATGAATTTGTTTGTCTGTCAAGTCATGCTTCTTGGTATTGCTATCTCACCACAAAAATTTGTTTATCTACAAGATGAACACTCCTTTTATTAATTACATTTTTTCAGGAAAGCTTGGACATTTAAGATTTTCTTGACACTTCCAGTGATTCCAAATAATTGGTGCCCTCAATTTGGTCAGAAATTTCCTTTTTTCGTGCAATTTTTCCAGGCTGGTTGATGTTACAGGCCAAACAGATGTTCTTTGTTTGCTAACGTCAGCACATCAAGTTGAAAAAAATCAAACTGTCATCAGTTAATTTTACAATGTAATCTAAGTACAATTAAGTGTGGATCTATTTTCATCTAACTTATCATGCACACACACAAGGACAGAAATTAGTTTTATTTCGCCATTCTTAAAATACCTTCATTTCGTTCTTTTATTATTTTTTTCACATTGAAATTTAATTTAATTATTTAATTTCCATCGTAAATGCCGTTAGCCCAGGAATCAACCTGCCTTCTTAAGCCTTTCTTAAGTTTACGACAATGATAGCAAAATACTTATTCTTAGATCTTAATCTGGGTCAAGACAGTTGTCAAATATAAACCCTTCTTATATGTGGGTTCGTAAGAATGAAACATTCCAGGAAACAGAAATGTAGTTTCGAAATTGTTCGAAGGCCCACACATGTAAAGGTCGGGTACCATACAGTCGTTGGGAGTGTCATTATCCTCTAGGAATGTTTATGTTGAAAATGTCACCTCAGCACTCAGAATAAAATAAAAAAAAGAACAACGATATGGTCGGTCAGGAGTCTAACCATCCTATTTTGTCTTTCTGGCATCTCCCATTAAAACTGGGTCATTTCATTCTACCTACACATTTTCCTCCTTGGTTTTCATATTAAATTCACTCTGCATCATTTTTTTCTCCGTACATGTGCAAATTAATTTTTCATACGTAAAGAAGTGTGGGGGATTATTTTCAAGGAAAATAAATATTTTAGTTAGGAGAGTTTACGTAGTAGCCCTTTTACGCGTATTCAACGTGTATGTTGGACGAAGGAACTGTACAGTGATGTTTTGAGCAGAACCGAAAGTTCTCCCATACATCACCCAATTTTCATTTCGAAATAGGTAACCTTACGATTCCAGTCCAATCGATGAGCAAAATAAAAAACAATTTATTTCTGACTTGTGGTCGAGCTTGAAGCTGTATGAGGAAGAGTATGATTTGATTACAAGTTGAAAAAGTTTTGTTTGTTGGTCAGTAACAGACCAGACCGAATGTTGATGTACTTGAGAAATAATTTACCTTGTCTTCCATTGACCTTAGTATGTTAGTATGGTATCGTAAAGTGTTTGAATAATTGACCATTTCGAAAACTCACGTTTCTCATATGGATTCGAATTCCAAACAAATGACTGTGTAATATATCTATAAGTGATGCTTGACAGCGACTTCGGGTATTAAACAAATTATGATTTTAACATATGAGTTGGTGTTACAATGTGTCATCGTAACTCGTATAAGGACGATAGTAATCAATTTGTCTTTACCTGTCTGATAAATGCAATGGTTTCCTTTGTCGACGATCGATTTCTTAGACATCGTAACCGTTATTTTCGGATATGATGTCATTAGAATTACTATCAGATGATGAGGAAGGTGCAATCCACTTGAGTAATTGGGCATATTCAAGTGCCACACAAGCATGCACATCTAGGGAAAATGCACACATCATTTACATTAAATGGTACCGAGATGTATAAAAGGGAGTAATTTTCTTTTGAAGACTTCGTCTCGTACATTTTTATTTATTTATTTTGGCATACATAAAATAGCCATTGATTCGTGCGTGGATTTATTTAAATGTGAAAACTTCTGTCGATTTAATTTGGATAACATCGTTTTCTGAATGGGAAATTGACGTTTCATTTACTTTGTGTCAATCAATTGAGTATTGTCGAATGGATGTATTTATCGGTGAAACAGAAAAAAATTCCTCAACAATGAAATAGATTGAAAGTTTCGCTAATTTCATTTTAAACTTTACAATTATTAGAAGCTACAAGGAAGACAGATATTTTGCATGGTTTCCTTGGAGAGAAAAGGTGTAGGTGTTGATTTCAATGGGCCGTTGAGTCAGAACATGATGTAAGTGTCCGTGTTTTGAGGATTTTGTCTAATTAATTTAATTTCGTCATTATGAGTCTTGTTCACAATTCTAAACTCACGTAAATAAGTGTTTTGGTATTTACGATATCACGTTAAGGTGCACCTTAGGCACTTGTTACATCCATCGGAGGTAAATTTATCTTTCGTACCTAAATTCGTACCCTCATTAGGGAAAGAAGAAATATAATTTTATAAATCTGTATTCCGCATTCTCTGTCAGTTCTACATTCTCCAAATGCGGGGACTCGTGGACTGAAAAAATTTGATGAAACCGGGAAAATAATACGTGGTCCTTATTTTCCGGGTGACTGAAGTCGGCACAGACGTGCGAAACGTCGAAAGTAAGCGAAGAACAAAGATTTATTAATTTTTTTTTTCAAGTTCATATGAATCGATATTATGGCGGCCATTTTGAGAGTATGGCGTTAATTTTTAAGGAACCGCCAAATTTTATTTTCGGGGTCGGAAAACTCCGGATTGTATTCGTCCTACAATATTGATTTTACGTTTGTCAAGGGGGCATACGGTGGTAGTGGTGTTGGTGGGGTAGGCCCTCGACGGTGGCGGTGCCAGGGAGGAGCGGGGGGCGCTGGAACCAAACGGAAGGCAAAACACAGATGCACAGTTTTCAGGAAGAACTCGAATTAAATGCATGCGCGTCTTTCGCCTCCGATTCCCTGTAACGTTGTTTTTCTTTTCGGTACATCAGAACTTGCAACTTTTCACCTTGTGAACGGATCAACTCGCTGGAGAAGACCTCTGTCGCACGCTCAGGTACACGGCTTTGTCGAATACTGTGGATTTGTAATAAGTCGACTCGGATTCCATCGATCGAGGTAACGAAAAAAGGTCGGTTTTTTTGTCGGGCGGCGTGGTGCAACGTCAGTTTAACCATCCGTTGATGTCGTGGCGAAAGGAAAAAGGTCACATTGCCTTGTTACCGTTCTATTTTGGGTGCTTTTCTTTGTAATTCCGTACGGGTCTTGACGGCATGCCTTGTGAATTAGGTCGACGTAATCCGTACCCTGAGGCTTTGAAATGGTTCCTTGCAACAGTGTCCGTGGTTATATGTACGATGTGCATACAGAAACAGTAACAAAACTTCACTGACAATCGGAAAGGGATACTGTAGTCGGTCAGTCTGATGATTTCATGTGAAGTCTTACCGATTTTATCGAATAAAGGGAGAGGCCTCACATTGGATACTGAGCTGCCCTGTATTGTACCCCCACGCCCCCATTTTGTAGAATGAAAAGTCAAAAGTCAGCAACATAATCGATCTGACTTCTTTTAGGTATTTCACATGTGAGTCTGTCTAACGAATGAAACTTTTTCTGTAATAACGAGAAAAATTATTTTTCGTAGAAAATGATTTTATAGTCACATTTGGGGCCAGTAATAGAACGTAATTCCTGACAACGACGACGTAACGTGTAAGTTTCTCAAGAATTCCTTCCATTTCAGGCGTTAAAATACCGGTACTTCATCATTGTCAATCATTTCACTTGGAACGACAGTATTTTCCCCCCTAAAAATAGATCCCTAAAACGCAAGAAATTGGAAACTTTTGACGGTGACTATTAACCACCAGTGATTAACCTAAATATCGGGGATTGAAAGTATAATTTTTGAAGGAAATTTACGTTCTCCGGAATGGATGTAAACAACAGCAAGAAAGAATGTCAGAGGCACCTTGATGTGCTATGATTCGCTTGAATCTTCCGCTGTCGTTTTTCCACTTGGGTAGTTTCATTGTGTCTGACCATTTTTCATTCACCGTCGGAAGTGATGTATTTTATTGACAAAATCACCCTGTGATGAGTCTGAAATGTCGCCGTCGCGTCGGACGAGTTTTCATTATTTCATCTGTTGATTCGGTGAAGACTTACGACTGAATTTCGCGGGAGAACAATGAAATTTATTTTCAATATCGACACATGTGGCTACGGGCGATCCATTAGAAGTGATGCGTGTGAGAAAAATAATACATCATTTTTTCTCAGGCAATTGTTGGGCTCTGCGAACGGGTTATCCACGTGGAATAGGAAGTTTAGTAGAGTGTAAACGTATACGTAACACAACCAACAATAATTATGTAAGAGTAGGTCTCTACATAAAACATAAATACACCGGCGAATTCTGAGGTAAACGTTGAAATTTTTCTTTTAATACTAAGAATCAAAGGTTTTAGCGAATAATCGGTAACTTTTTTAAATATAATAATTTTTTATTTTTTCATTTGTTACTTCTACCAAAATATATATCTTTTTCTGAAGAGTTCAAACTATTGATTATTTTCTAAATTTTAACTCCAGCTGGCTTCTGGTCAGGGTTGAGCAACATTTAAAGTTGGACAATATTCTATGATAAAAAATAGTATTGAAAAAAAATTTGGCAACGCGATTTACAATGTTTTTTTTATTCTTGAGAATTAATTCAAATATAGGAAATCAGTAGTAGTTGTAATAAAAGTCTAAAGGTAGGTTTTGTGAAATTCAATTTACTTTTTCCTGCGAAGGAAGGAAGTCCTACAAGAGATTGCACTTAATAGAAACGTATTACTTGAAATGTAAATCTAAAGAAAAACAACTTTTTTAGTTTTCTCAAGGGGTTTCCCACATTCATGTCGGGTTACCAAGGTAAAATATCGGTCAATTAATAATTATTTGGGGTTACTGAACAGTACCTATACCATTATTTCAATATTGGTGTGATATTGAGTCTGGGTAGGTTCCCTAAAAACCTGAGTCACAGTCAAGTGCGACTGACTTACGTTAATGGAAAATATCGCACGATTATTAAGTCAAAATAAAATTCCAGATAAAATGTGTGCCCTAAACACCAAGTTTTATTACTTGAAATAATGATAGATTCTATCATACTCTGATATTTATTATTCTCACCATTTTTCCAATTGTAGATATTGTATGTTTCCTTATGGGTATCCTCATTAGAGGTTGACACACATCAATTTTTACACGACTTCTTCTTTTACAGGCTTGAACCGACACAATGCCCGCTAAAACACCGGCAGGTGCACCCGAAAATGGAGGTCCTCCAAGGACAGAACTGCAGGAGCTGCAGCTCAAAGCTGGACAAGTTACAGATGAGGTGATGTTACGATTTTTTTCTACTTTCATTAGATTCGTACGAAACGCGGAGTCATTAATTAAATATGTATTTCTTTTTAAAACAGTCGTTGGAAAGCACAAGGAGGATGCTGGCCCTTTGCGAAGAGGTAGGATAAATTCATTTTCACTACTAAACTACTAACGCTTGCTACTTTTTGCATTAATGCTGTTACAATTAACATGGAGCTAACCGGGCTGATGACCGTGCAATTCAAAAGTTTTACAGAAAAAATAAACTTGAGTACATGCTGGTTACAACCGTAACAAACAATTTCAAAACTGAATAAATTAAACTAGAGCACGTTGATTAATTATATTATAATTTGAAGTGTGACAGGATAAGGCTGATGAATCAGGAGCATGTCACCGCAGAGGGCAAACCATTCAGCGATTGATTGATCACTTAAAACCATAAGAAATTGCTCAATAATTTTATTTGAATTTTTATTATAATTCATTTCACCATGTTGAACATTTTTCACGGAGGACGGAGATTGCAATGACCACTTACTTTATGTAACTAATTAATTTTTTAAGGACTCAACATTAATGTGGTTTTCTTTTTATCTGAGTAGATAATATGGGAAAATACAAGGGACCAGTTGGTGTGGAATTGAATTTCCTACGATCAATTGCTCACACAATTGCCTTTGATTTAATAATGGCCAATAGCTTGCGGCAATTTATTGATTGAATTATTTCAGGGGTCTCTGATTGTCTTCGGGTGTCGAATCATCAGACTTATGAATTGAATTTGACGAAAAGCGAAACCAAATTTAGGTGTTTATTGTTTTTATTGAGACCAGAAATGATTAACATCATTTTTACTATTATTCATGTTCGTAACTTCAAATAGCTGAGTACTGTTTGAAAAATTTAATTTTCAAATGGGAATGAAATTTTTCCTTTTTTTCTTAAACAATGCTCTTTCTTTTAATGTTCTTTTGCGTTTCATTCCAAGTAAAAGAAGTTCCAAGAAACTATATAATGGACCTTTGAATGAACCAATGGAAATAATGATAATTTCCTTTGGATTTAAATATATTATATATAATATATACATTAGTATTTTTAACAGCACTTTATAATGTGTGAAAAAAGATTTAAATTCAGTCGTACTGTAAAAACATTATTTTATATTTAATTATTTCTCGTGAAAACAAATAACGTCAATAAGGAAATAGATATGCTTTTGCAGATAAGGTAACAGTTTGATTTCGCTTTCGTTTAAATTAACTCTCGTTAAAATTTATTTCCAGAGTATTTTGTTTATTTAATCTGAAAGGTTTCACTGTAGTAATTTTAAAAAAAATGAATTCTGTACAAATCGGTGACCCTATGATCGAATGGTACGACAATCTGCGCATCACTACTAAACGAAGGGTTAATACTTAGGTCATTTGTTATTAACGTTCAAGTATAGAAAGCGAGAATTCTGCCATTACCGATTACCTAGAGTGACTAGAAACAACATGACACTCTTAGAACAACCACTTATTCTTATGAGCTGTTTATTTACAAGAAAATACCTTAACATATTTCACAAGAAAAGCGTCTTAAATGAATATTTTTGTACCTTAGTTCACATCAAGTTTTACAGAGGTTGTGCTTTACATTCTCACACATATGCTTCCACTGAGTTGTATGTAATTACCATATCCTTCGGTCTGAAAAATTAGTGCAGTTTGAAGCTCCCGTTTCAAAAAAAATTGGCTTTGAGTTTGGCCAGACACTTGTGAACAGTTTATTTGTTGTTTTATTGACTCCGAAGCATCACCTTTGAATGTTTTCGTTAATCTCACTGTGCTTTTGTGTAATAGAATCCACCTTACTGTTAAAATAACCAGGTGAAAACCAGAGATGAAACTCAGTGTGAGAAGGCAGGCAGGCAGGGACTGACTGTTGCCGCAGTTTGTTTTTTTTGTACCAAGAGGAAGACACCTGCGTTTCAGGGGGCTGAAGTTTTGCAAAGGGGAACCGATCCAAATTTCAGAGACCAATGTAACACTGCCAGTCGTCGTGGTCAGTCTATGGTACAGACACTTTGACACATAAATATTGTGAGTGTAGGCAGTTAGTAAATGACGAAATGATGTTATGGCCCTGCACTGGAGAACCGTTGTCTGGCAGTTTATCCCATAATGTCCCAAAATGGGTTTAGAAGGCACTACCATAACTGTCATCACTACCTTCACCACCACTACAGTCAACCACTGTCTTTAATTGCCTTGTTATTTTTTGTCATTTGACGCAGTCATTTGAATCAGAGACGAATTTTGAACTTCTGATTCAGGTGATTTTTTGCTATAACTCCTGTCGTTTGTCGGACTGGATTTTGAGTATTTCTACTAGAAGGTAAGACTTACTGGAATTGTGTCCTGCGTAAATGCATGTCTTACGTTATAAATTCAATTAAGTGCATATATATATAGACGGTGTAATGTATTTACTATATATATATACACATAAAATTATGATGAAGTTTTTATATTAATGCCTAGTAATTTTTTTACTTATTTTCAGTCTCGATTTTACCTACGACAAATATCTTCTATGACTTTGCTTTAAAAAAACAATAACTTTTGTGCCGCAGCTTGTTATTTTCGTATTAAAATATTCTTCGGTTATTGCTTAGACAGTCGAGTATTACAAATGGTATGGAACAAAAACACAATTTTAAAGTGACGGGAGGCAACGGATGTAAACGTTGAATTTCCCTTTAATTTACGTCCCAAATACAACGCTGTCTAAACAATACTAGCCTGTGCCTTATGCAGATTACAAATCTTCTTCTATTCTGTCTTTACCCATATGTAAAACAACATTCAAACATACTTACATATACACATGTCCAAAATATCTCTATATGTATGTATGTATGTGAATAATTATTTTCCGTTGGTTGTCAGCAACGTAAACAAATGTAACACGTCTCCCTCCACTTCCTGAGGAAAGCAACACATAGGTTAAATGTGCCGTGTACATTGTAACCATACTCATATGTAATGATTTTTATCCTTTTCTGTCTTGAACATCAAGACAGAGTTTGTTACTAATTGAATAATCGTGGTTGTCAGTTTATCGGAGAACTACATCAGGGCACTTAAACACGAAATTTAAAAAGTGTTATAAGTAGTACTTTGATGAATAATTAAAACAAAAACTTGTTGTGGTCTTACTCTGTGAAGTCTAAAGATGAGTTGTAACTGTTCAGTCGAAGTTAATACCAAGTATTTTTCGTCTTAAGCCCCTGAAGTGGTTTTACTCAACACCAATTCTTTTCTTTTGTTCGTCCGTCCTCAACCAATACCCAATATGTTCCGCCTATGACTTCCTTTCAATTGATATTCCCTGAGAACTTGAGTTGCTCCGAGTGATTCTCACTACTCTTTGTACTCCTTTTTCCAATGATAACAACTCGGAATGGATTGGGCCCTAAGGACTATACTTAAAGTAAATATTTGCCCGTCTTTTTTTGTGCTGCCCAGAGTAAGGAAGCAGGAATTCGCACTTTGGTGGCCCTGGACGACCAGGGAGGTGAGTCTTCCCTGGCCCATTCTGCTAGCCAAATTATCTTCTTGTTTTCATTTTGCCTGCTAATTTTACATTTCTCAGTGGCAAAAAAGCAAACAACATAAAATATGAAACCTCTCTCTCTCCTTTGATGTTAAAATCTGTGTCCGAGATGAATGTTTCACACTTTACTGTTATTTTTCTGTTGTTTTTTTTCTCCGAATACGTCGTCAGTGTATGTAAATTCTCTGCATGTCTTGTGTAATCTTTATTATTTTATTTCGTTAAAACTTATTGTTTTTCATCGTTCGTGTATCGTTTCCCCAAACACTGTTGTCTTTACTTATTCTGTGTGGGCACAACAAATTTATCTATAAATCACACTTTTCGAGAATAGCATGCAGTAGTCGATTAGAATGTCATAAAGAAAAACATACTTTCGTATATGCACATATTTCGGCTTGCGTCGAACACCCTGTCGCATTGTTTTCCTTTGATTTATTATTCGATTGATTATTGCGGCATAGACAAACTGGACATGCTGTACTAAGAAAGTTTTACAATACAAATTAGAGATAAACGGATGTATAAGTGTTCATACATATAGGTATGTACGGATTAGAAAGTAAACTGTTTGTGTCATTTCCTGATCGGTTCGTAGCGTGTGAGGTAAATATTTCTCTCAAACACGAAGAATTGCATATGAAATTTTGTTGAACTGAATTCAAGTCGAATTGCACGGATCTCAATTGTTGCTTAAATGGGATGCTGCCGGTTTAAGCATGACCTAGCTGTTGGGTAACTACACAATTAATTGGATTTTACGGTGCGGAATGCTAATATTTTTTTGTTTGTATTTTTCTAGTCAAAATTACAGTTTCATTTTTGTGTAGTCCGGGAGTAATGTTAGAGAGGATGAACTTCAACATACAGATTGCTTGTATGTTTTCTTGTTACCCTATTGTTGGTTTAATAATTATTTTTATTGATTCTTTCACGTGACGAAATGTAAAGTTGCTTACTTACCTAATTCTGGAACACAGAAAGGTTTTTGTTTCAATTATGAGTTGTTCTGCGGCTTCTAACTTAAATTATCTTAACCTGGTTTAAAGTATTTAAAATATATACACGATTAATTTTGTTTAAGGGTATAGGTGTTTTACGTATTTACTCATTAATGGTTCACATTACGTGAATGAATTTGATTTGATGTGATGTGAAGTTAAATTTCCGCAGAGACAATTATTTCTTAACTATCTGATGTATTCTAGGGTAGGTGAATCTCTTGAGAACTCACAAAAACACAACAATGTTCCACTGGTTTACGTGTGTTTTTATTACTTTCAAAGTCGTATTTAACTAATTTAACATGCTTACTCTGAAGCAGTTTTTAACTTTTTACGACATTCGGAGTGCCTATTTAGTTGTGCGAATTTCCTCTTGTCTACTAACGCCCAGGAGACCCGATTCTTGTTGCTCTTCGATTCTTGTTTTTTTTTCGAACTGATTACTTAGTCAATGAATTTAATTTCTAGAGTTTGGGTTTTTTAGAGTGATAAGTTTTCGCCATCTTCAAAGCTATTCTTTTTATTTGTGTCGTTTTGTCGAATATTCAAAAGCTTCGCCTCGGTTAGGCAACCGCGGAGGAAAAGCAAGTTTGTTGAACGTTCGACGATACCAATTTTTAATTTAAAATTTCGAAATTGAACAACTAAAATATTTCTATTATTAATAATTAATCTTTAAGGGTATTTTATTTTTGTATGGCGAAAATTTAGAAAGGAATTTTAGCTCATTTATAGAAGTGTATTTATAGATATAATTTATTATTATTTGTGGTTTATTTTTAGTTAGCTTTTTATTTATTTATTTATCTATTTATTTATTTAGAGTGAAGAAGCCGGAAATAAAACATTGCAGATGTTAAATCACCAAGGCGGTAAGAAAATTTTTAGAAACAAAAAAACGTGGAACTGGGTTTGATGCTTTGAGCGTAACTGGTAGATTTTAATTTTATCAAAAAACTTTGCAACATATGTACACAAATACACGAACACACACACAGATACGACACTTACACTACAAAAGCAGCGCAATACCTGATATCTAATAGGCTGGTGGTACTTTTTTTACTGATTAATAACGTTTATGCTAATAATGTACTAATTAAAGTCAGTTACTACTGTGTGTGTGTCTTGTAGTTCCGTCAGTTATTTTATTGATAGTGCAGTGTAATAGTCTCGGCCACTAACATGAAAACTATGAAAACTATGGTTTAACTCGTTTGACTAGATTTGACTAATATACGCCTGACTAATAGCCCGCACAATATTAAGTATATTTAGGTGATATGAGCCTTTATTAAAAAGAACTGCATTTCCAGGTTGGGAGTGCTGTGGTCAGGTGTTTACAGCACCTAGAAGAAGTGGTTTCTGGTTAAAATTTTCTTTTGGTTTATGGTGTGTCATTTTTCAGCATGTTCTACGACCGGATGGACAGTAAAAAACACTGGTGTGGTCAAGCTATGTGAAAGCACGGCCACCGTAGTATATATGATCTTGTTATCGATCTTTTAATGCGTCTCTCATACTCAGCTATTGCCCAAAATCGATGGGATTTGTTTCGTATTTTATGTTAATTTTTATTTTACAAACTTGTTGCTTAAATTTCTAACGTTAAAAATTATCAGTTAAGCGGTTCAGGATGTTCTTGTATTAGAAATTTAAGCACTGTTTTACGGATGTATTAGTTGCCTAGAGTTTTTTTCGCCTTTAATAGTTGTGTCTTCGATAATAGTCTCGGGCAACACTAATCGTGTTTTAAGTAACATCCGGTTTGATTAAATTTTTCTGGGGGACGTCGGGTATCGGGGAGGACCCACTACTTCGCAACGTAGTAACGTAGAACACTAACTAATCAGCGAATTGATAGTGGTGTTAGTTCATCTGCCGGAAGCGATCACCACATTTACGAATCATTGACTGTTACTCAATAGAAAGAATTCATTTTTTTCCGAAGAATCCTCTAGTTTTTATTTTTACTTTTGATTTTTTTAAATTTGTTTTAATTTGGCCCTCAGTTTTAGGGAAGATTCAATTCGCCTGCTGTATAACATTTAATGTTTTCAATTGTCAGCTGCATCTTCAGGCCGAACATTTCGGCAAGCTGTTCATGACACCTTCTATCTTTTATTATTATTATTATTATTATCATTATCATTATTATTATTTTTTTTGATCTGTACATTCACCATAGACTATTAGACTCTGTCATAATGCTGATTGTCCCTGTTGATTTTGTAGAGCCACGAGGTCGGAATGAAAACCCTAGTCATGTTGGATGAACAAGGGGGTAAGATTCCACGATATCCGTAATTATTCTCCTTTTTTTGTTTCTATTCTATGTGGCTAAGTGATTTAACTTTTTATTTTTCTTACTATTTCTTTTGTCCATTCAATAGGCGAGCCTGTTTTCCGTAGCTCTTTTCTATCTGTCACTATACAGCTTACTATGTGTGATTCATACATCCAATTGTTTTTGTTTGTTCCTCTATTTCTCTCTCTCTCTCTCTCTCTCTCTCTCTCTGTTTTCACTCTCCCTCTCTTGGTTGAACCTTTCGTAGCACCTCGTTTGACAAATGGAATCTACCGAGTTATTGGTTTGATTTTCGTTTAAATCAATTTGCACTGACCATACAACAATAGTGCTATTTTGTATCACAGGTATATGTATATGCGTGTTTGTGTGAGTATTGAAAAGTAAAATACTCATGACGTCGCTGACGGTGTGCTGCACAAAGAATTTTGAAACGAAAAAAACATTGGACAGCAGTGGGTCCAGTCACCAAGAGGAAGGCTTTCGTGTTAATTGTGAAATTATCATTTTTTTGTGCGATCGACGAATACAGCAACGACAGTTCGTGTATTTTTCTGTGCCGTTTCACCACCGACCGCCTTTTCGTTCAGAATTTGTTTGATTAATAGAACAAACATAACCTAGAAAATTTGATTGTGTAAAAGCGAACGGTCAAGTTATTCCCTCAATGGAAGAGAAAAGAAGCATCGCTCCCTGAGTGTTGTTTGTGTCGAATTTTCAATTCCTAAAAGGATTCCTCCTAACTGAGAGGAAGACAAAAACTGTTCGAACTCTCTACTTTGCTTCTTTTTATGTTTTTACTTTAACCGTTTGCATGCTGTTTTTGCTTTAAAATGCAACTTTCACATGTAACATTTAATGGAGGTGGGCGTCGTTTTCGTGCTGGAATGCTAACTTTATTTTTTTGGAATTTACACGGCATCTGTTTTTTTTTTACCTTGTGTCAACCGATGTAACTTAAAACAGGAAAATGTTAGCTGTAATGCTTAAAGGGACTAGTCGTGGAAATAATGGACTTTTGTCACCTGACCGAAAATGGAGGCAGGTAGAATCAAAAATAAAGTTAGTATTTTAAAATATGGGGGAACCTGGTTCCTCAAAATCTTGTGTGTCAATTTTCTTATTGGTGACTTTGTTTACCCTTTCTTGTTTTCCTTGTTTCGTTAACCTAGGAGTAAAGGAAAGTAAAATTTTAGTAAAAATAATATAAAAAATGCTATAAACCGGTCTGCCAATTTATTCGTGTAAATGAATTTATGTGACCACAAAGATTTATACAGTAGAACTGAAAAACTCAGGAAATTAAGGATTTGCCAAATATTAATTTTAAAATGTAGCTGTTGTTTACAGATGTTACGTGTTGCTGTTAGAAAATTATTTCATTCGGTACACTAAAGGAATGCAATTTATTTTTGTGGAATAGAAATCATAAAGTTGATTTTAAAATGAAAGAAGACATTAGGACAGTGATCGGTTTGTAGCATTTTTCTGTGAAGCGGGAAATTTGTGCTTTACAATAACATTATTCGTGCTTTTGGCCTAGTGAGGGAAATAGATCACCGTAGAATTTGTCACTCGCTAGTAACCGCTAATGTCTCTTTTCTCCAGAACAATTGGACAGAGTTGAGGAGGGCATGGATCAGATCAATGCTGACATGAAAGAGGCTGAGAAAAACTTGACTGGTATGGAAAAATGCTGCGGGATTTGCGTTTTACCATGCAACAAGTGAGTATGTCCTGCGAGGTTGTTTGAGCCTCAGTTGAGTACCTCGCAACTTTCTGCTGACATTGAGGCACTGTTTACTTGTCCAGATCAGCGTCTTTTAAAGAAGATGAAGGAACTTGGAAAGGAACGGACGATGGCAAAGTCGTCAACAATCAGCCTCAACGGGTAATGGACGAAAGGAACGGGATGGGTCCACAAGGAGGTTACATCGCCAAGTGAGTTTTTCTATTTTAACGGTCGTCTAAGAGTGTTAGTGAGAGGCTATTATTAATAAATATCGGTCCCAGTTACTTCACCATTACCCTGTTGTATATATTTGTTACGTACAACGGATATATATATATATGTCGTATACCCATTTCGGAACGGTTAGTGTTTCACCATTTTCCATTTTCATTAATTACTCACGTTTAAAAAAAATTTGGAAGGGAATGCCATTAAAACACAAACTACACCATAAACGGAACAACGTACATCAGTAAAATTCAACAGTTTGGTAATAAGAAATATTATTTAGAATGTAACTGTCGAAATTATAATTTATACGGTCGCAATGTCCGTTTGATGTGCGGAGAATGCTCTTGTTGCCCTTATGCGTTTAGTCGATGTTAAAAGGGATAGAAATTAACGATTGTTTTCTTGTGCAGGATCACAAACGACGCGCGAGAAACAGAAATGGAAGAAAATATGGGTCAAGTAAACACCATGATAGGAAACCTTCGAAATATGGCTTTGGACATGGGGTCAGAACTTGAAAATCAAAACCGTCAAATCGACAGGATCAACCTAAAGGTAAAAATAAAATAAAAAATACGAGAGACTTAAGACCGGGACCAAGTCATCTCGTGGGATTGCGAAGGGTTAACCTTTCAACCGAAGGTTTAATCAAAGGGAAAAAGAGAATTTTCATATTTGAATTTTTTTTTCTAAAGGCTCGAACCGAGTAAATTGAATTTGTGGCAATTTGACGACTTAAAGGATTTGTTTAACTTAATTTATTTTTTATTTTTTAATTCTTTCAGGGCACCTCCAATCAGACCAGAATAGCGGTAGCTAATCAGAGAGCCCACGAACTCCTCAAGTAAACATCCAAGGCATGTTCGAGTTATTTTTATTTACTGGCGGTTATCCGAATCACCAGCGTGATCAAAAAGTGCTTAATTTAATTAATTAATGAATTAATTTAAACTTAATTAAGCGTTTTTCCGTTTGTTTGTTGGTCGTTTCGTTTCCATACTGGTACGTGTTTTTTTCGTTTTTTCATGACGAAATTTTTCATATTTTGGTTGTCTACGTCTCTCGTCGGTCATTTCGGTTTTCCCGGGGGAGGGGTGACACCTCACTTTTTGGGGGGTTCCCTCGAAATGGCCGACCGTTCGTTAAGTTTCTCATCATTTTTCCCTGTTGGTTTTGGCAAAATTCGTAATTCCGTTTGTTTATGTGCATGGTGGACACGTCGCCGTGGGCAACATCCACCTTCTTCGGGTTTTTTCTTTCTCTCTTCCATTTTCTCGTACACGTTAAGTTTTGATTTGTAATCGCAAGCAATGAGTCCTTCCGTTTTTTGACTAATTAATTACGTGTTATTTATTTCGTGCACAAATACGGTAAAAACGAGCAAAATGTTAGTTAGATGATTTGCTCGGGTGATTCCAGATATCCATGGTTCACGGGTTTAAAATTCTCCATTAAATCTTTTACTTGGTCAATGGATATCCAAGCTTGATTTTTTTTAAATTTAGCTATTGAAGTATAGATTTTTTGACATGTGTATGACAAGCTTCTCTAACACACAAAACATATACATAGATATATATATATATATAAACATTTATATAATTTATTAAGCATATCCAGTGTTTATTCCACGTATAAATAATATTGATATAGTGCACATTTTTAAGCAGGACTACAGTGATTTTTTTAAATTATTAATTTGAGAAATATAACGGCGAATAACTTTCAATTCGGCAAATGTACTTTATATACCATGGAAAACCGTTTTATTAATTTTACAGAAAAAGTTGCGGCACCATGCAACGTTCCCTACAAGGGAACCACTAAAAACTTCCAAAAAAAACTATTTATATTTATTTTTTGTCGTCGGTTGTTTCGAAAATTAAGTTTTTCCCTGCTTCGAATGGTAAAAATTATGACAACCAGTTTTATCAGTGGTAAACGATCGTTCAAACAGCAATGTCTTCTCCTTTCTCCGACAGAAGATACTCAAAACACGTCGAGATTTCGTTGAGAAACTAAGAGTACAATGCTTGGTGCAAAGGACCATTGCCAAAAGATGTTTTTTTTTTATTTTTCACCCTTTCCGCGGCACCCTTAATTTTTATCTTGGAATGCCACTTTTACTTCTTACATTGTAATTATCGCTTAAGGCGTGGAACGACTAAAGCAAACTACTGTTAGTTTTAACCTGAGGGTAGTTGTCATTGTTATTGCAACTGTAGTAGTGGCTAATTACACGGTCGTTGCCTTGTCGCGTTTACCATGTTGCTACCTTGCTAGGCGAAGTTCTATATATATTTTGGATAGAAGCTAAGCAGGAGTGGATGATTTATTTTCTCCAGATCAATTGACTCCCCGTTTTTCACCACAATTGGCTTTGGATCGTCTCTTAACGGCGATTTCGCTTTTCCCTTTTCTCACCATTTTACCAGGGCCGGATAGAAGGAAGTTGTACATCGGTGGGTTTATGTTGTCTGCAGGGAAGCAGCTGCACCCTGTTTGTGTCGTTTGGGGTTAGGATGAGATCAGGCTATATTATTTAAGCACAACTTTGTGCTGTATCATCCGGATCGCGTCCTAGCAACAGAAACCCATCTAATTTTTGAATGGACAATATTGTTAATGGAGCCAAATAACGATTGCGGACCATTTTAAAAATAAGCACTTGAGCTCCTTCGAGTAGTCGCCTTAACGATATTCCTATTTTTATCGTTAAGGCTAGGTAGGATGTGGACGATATTTGCTGAGCGGTCTAATCCCTGTCCCCAGTTTCATACTAATAATGGGCTTCCATGTCTTTAGCAATAGTGTTTTCAATTTTTATTTTCCGTTCGGCTTCATGTGTTGTCCCTGGTTCGGAATGAATAAAACTAGGTTTCAAAGATGCAATGATTCAGTTGAAGCAGTGCCACAAAAACTACTTAAATATATATATATATATATATTTGTTTATTTTAAGAAATTGACCGTCGATTTAGTTCAATCTGGGAATGCAATTAGCTTACAAGTGTGCACCTTCGTCACCTAACTTTTTCTGCCCTATTCTCGTTAGTTTAACTATATATTTATACATATGATTGAACGGAGTAGGATGTAAAAATTTAACAGAGAATTGTTACACGTTTGTGTCCAACAATGTGACGATCGCTCACTGCGAGTCCATTCGAATATATTATTACTTTTTTTTATGTGTACGACCACATACTGCTCCTAAAACACAACCGGGTTCGCTGCCGTCCGGAGCAAGATGATCGTTTCGATTAAAGTCAAAGTCACCTGAAAGCAGGAGAATGTGACGGTGATGTGAGTTACCCTCTCTCAATGTTAAACGTAGTCCAGGCCTTCTCGATCAGAGCAATAACTTAGATCGCCGTCCTTCCTTTACTGTGGCACATTAGAAATCAACCTTTTATTATTATTATTATTATTATCGTTTTTATTATTATATTTACAATTACAATATCGATCCTACTCACTCTAATGGACTCTAATGAGTGGGTTAAAACATCACGTCGAACACATTTGATGAGCGTGGAATCTCAGTAGGATGAAAAAATTTTGGAATTTCCGTTCAATCGCCGGAATAGATTAAACTATTTGAACACGATGTTAAAGTGTACTACGTAATTATTTTGTTTGATAAAATGATTTGGCACGAGCACTGGGGCACGGCAATTCGTATGCCGATTGTCTAATTTATTCCGCGGCAAAGAGTCAACGTTTTGTGGGGCTTAGGCTTAGCAGAGCAAAGCGAAAGATAAGAAATGTAGGAAACACCCTTTCGTGAATTTCGTAACAAACAAATATAAAATGCATTAACTTAGTGAGAAAACTAAAAGTAACTAGAAAGTAATTGTCATTAGCGTTACTATTTATCGAAAGCAAAGTATTAGTAAGTAAAAAGTATTAGTAAATTCGCGGGAAGAAGTTCAATAAATAAAACTCGACAGCGGGAGTTGTGTAAAACCTCACGGGATTAGGCCCGGATCTTAGGGGACGGGCGTGAGAAAGGTTGAACAACGTATTTAATGTTGTTTTATACATACATACATATATATTATATATATTATACATAAATTTAAATGATAAATACAAAGTTTCCGCAATTACGCAATTAATAATCTTACAATTAAAAATTTTTTCTGTGATGACTATTTTAACAATTTATAATGAAGCGTTGAAAAGTAATAATTGTTTATGTATTTAATGAAACAGAAATTTAGAAATATTTTATGCCTTTAAAATTTGAGGAAAAGTGAATGATTTGACGGAAGAGTTCATTTAAGACCGTCGAGCTCGTCATTGAAGAATTTTCCAATTCGGTATATTTATATATATATAAATATAAACACATATATATATACATATACAAACACATACACAGTCCTCAATAGAACATATTTTTAATGACCCACTTGACAAACCATTTGTTTAGAAAATTGATAGTGATTTAAAATTTATTATTGATTATTTTGATTATATAAAATCCATTTAAATCATTGAATAAAATTGTTATTTCAAAATTATTAGTTTGCTTTATTCAATTCAATCGCTCGTTTTCCGGGAACGTGAAGGAATTTTCTCACAAAAACATATTATTATTTTCAATCTATACGTACAGAAATCGGCTTACCAGGAGAGGAATGGAAAATAAAACACTTGTACACTTCATCCATCGATGGAACGTAGAACCCGTCTTGTTAATAGGAGTCTATTGAAACGTTTACCCTTAATAATCCTTAAATATTTCCACTGTGCGAGAGTTGTACAAACAATAGAACAATTCCTACTCCGAGCCTTATGCATTCCGCATATTTTAATAATCAAGTGTTTTCTTACTTCTTTCACGAATCCTTCGTTCCATTTTCGACATCTTCAGGTTTTCCGCACGGGCTCTACGTAACAAAAAACATTCTCGTCGGTTGAGTTGTTAGTCCGTCTTTAGAATTTTTCGTCAATGCAAATATATTAAACTCGCCTTGATATCGTACCAGTTGGAATTAATTACCTAACCAGGACCTGAATAGGTTGAGAGGCATTCTAATACAACGATGCACGAGAACAGAACAGTTTACGTTCGAGATAAAATGCGACGCTCTTCTGGAAGGACGCACGTCAAAGAGGATGTGCCTTTCTAAGCGATTAAAGCGTGACAAATTCTAGACAGTAGTCATCATAGACTTATCTGAGGTTCTTCACAAAAATAACGACTGTGCGTTTGCAAGTACGTCGACTAACTAAAACGCGCCGACAGGTGTTACTACTCAATGTTTTACTTTTTTGCGTTTAAAAACGCGTATCGGGGCCTACTTTGCTCTCGTACATGCCAATATTTGACATTGATGTTGGGGGAAGAAACATTTTGCATAAAAATTAGGCAAACAAGTAAAAACTTACTTTCTTGATATAAATAACTGTACTGTTCTTCGCGTTAGAAACATGATAGTTGGTGTGCAAAAAAACAGGACCACTTGGTGCGATGACGTAGACATTTAGCTAAAACAAACGCTCGAATCGCTCTACCTTTCGAGCAGAATCCCAAGTTTTCATTGAAGACGTGCACAATGTAGAAAAGCTACGCTGTCAACAGGAAAATTATATTCCATCAAGAACAATTTGGGTCTTGAAAAATCAGGCAGCGTTCATTTAAAATGAAGAAAACGATCGAATGGTAACTTGAAGACCTGCAGGGTTGCAATGGTGACACCTCAAGGGTTTTTATTAAGGAAAACAGATTAAGGAAAGTAGATGACTTGGAGGTATGGGAGGGCAGAAAACATCGAAGGAATCACCAGAAGGACAGACACGATCCATGGACTTCCTGCAACTTGCTCAGTTGTAGAAGAACAAAGAATCCTTCTCCCTCTCCGCAAGAGCACCATTTGAACCATTTGAAAGTTGGCATGTGAGAGTGTTTCGGCAGTTTGTCGATGGTACCAAGCAAACGACAAACTCCGACTTGTGGTCCTCGAAGGAAAGTCTGATTTGTGCTGCACAAAGACACGAGACATAGGAAGGCGAAAGGAAAATACAAACGAGTTTTTTTTTTCGTATACCATTAAACGGAATAAAAATTTCACGGTTGCTTGCCGACACCGCCAAGAAGTTTTCCACAATGTCTCGTCTCTCGGGAAAACATTTGATTTTCTTCGCAATTTTCTCTCTCCTGGTGAACAACGTGAAACTCCAGCCGGTGGACGAACGAACAAATTTCAGAACGATTTTCGATTTGCTTCTCAACATTGGAAACGGACTACAATCCGAAAGTGCAGGTGAGTGCCGAATATTTTTTTAATGCGACACACTCCGATTCCGGGCAACTCGTACATAACTTTTAGAATACCGTGAAACGTTACATTTGTATAATTCCTTAATAATTTGCCCCATCTCGATTAATTAATAAGCTAATAGTTAAATTAATTGAGAAACCGGTGAGAAGTTTCATTTCGTTACACTTTTGAAAGTTGTACTGGACTATTTGGACTTGGATAAACGCTAAAAAGTTACCATTGCAGTCCGAAATGCACTATTCTACAATTTTGCAATAAATGGCGCATCAAGTACCACCAGCTTGATTAAAATCAGAATTTAGGTCGTAGAAAGGTTTTAGAAACCATAACACTGTTCTTACCGGAGTATGAAATACAGATAGAAACGAAATTAAGTAAGTATTAAGTCGTGAAAACCGTTATTGAGTACTTGAGTTTTACGTTTCGGTTAATAAAAATATTGCAAACTTTCTACAAGTGGTGTATATACAAAAATTTCTACGAAGCCTTATTTTTTAGTAGTATAATTCTCGTACTTAAAGTTTTTCCGTCTAAACTCTGGCATAGAGTCGACGTTCATAAATAATTCTATAAAGTATACATGACGAATTTTCAGTTGTTTAAATAACATTATACATTCATAGAAGGCAAATTACCACTAGGAAATATTTGATCAACACTCAATTTCCTACTCTGAAATAGAACCAAACATGCTTAAAGAAAAGCAATTGACTTATGTAAGGAATCACTTATGTAAACATAAATCAATCATAAATCAAGTGATTTTACCATGTTCTGAAGTGAAGAGCAGGGAAGGCATTAAAAAAATTCAAATTTTAAATTTGTACTTCAATGGTTTGGAATTTAAATGATTCAATCCTCCAAAGAATAAGAAATATTCATTGTAATATTTGCACTCCAAAACAAATCTGTTCAACAATCAACTAGTGAAATATTTTGCTCTATTCAATATTGATTAAAACAAGTTTTCATAAAATAACCAATTAAGTGCATTTAACATGAGTGAAAATAATATTTAAAAGAGAGTAGGAAGTATCAAAAACAACTTTCTAATGTGTCACCTTAGCCTCTCAGGCATTACACTATGATTCTAATCAAAACAAACTGATCTTCATTAAAATTCTGGTTTTATCTTTTCTTATGTTTCAGTTGAAAAAGCCTACAGCAGATTGAACTGTCCTCTTTGTGACTCATCAGTCTACAGTTATTGCAGTGAAAAACTTTTGCATGATGCTTGCTGCTGTCTTAATCCATATGGTATGAAAACTTAACTTGAAAATCCTGTGATGATAAGTGAGAATGTATTTTCATAACACTGAGTTGCTTTATTTTCTATTGTTTCAGAGAATAAATTGCCATACCAATGTAAATATGCTGACTGCAGTTTCCTTCATGCCAATACTTGTCGTGAACATAAGCTGATAACAGCCTGTTGCTGTTCAAAACACCACAATAAAGACAACTAGAGAGCTAAGCCCTGGGGTTCAGTCTCAACTTCTTGTTAACTTTAATTGAATCTTGTGCTAATTCCAATAATAATGACTGTTATTAATTTAAGCAAACATCAAAAATGAAACTACAAAGAATTGTTTTGCTTATCAAGTACAAAATTACATTGTAAGCATATTTATTAAGCATAAAAGATTTTGAATTATTGTACAGATCAGAAATATTTTGATAATCCATCTCTCCCTTCAAGTAATTCTTCAAATGATAATAATTTTTCCTTAATATCTGCACCCCATCTGTACTTGTGAATTTTCCCATCTTTTTTAATCACTCTATGACAAGGTATCAAGTAAGCTGTAGAGTTTTTGGCAACAGCATTTGCAACTGCTCTCACTGCTTTCTCTTCTCCTATATCTCTTGCCAATTCCGAATAACTCCTGGTCTGCCCAAATGGAATGTCCAACAGGCCACGCCAGACTTTAACTTCAAACGGCGTGCCCTTCAGAACAACTTCAAGGGTTTTACATTGGCAACTAAATATTTCATCTACTAAAATTGGTATCTTACTATTTCGTATCAACTCAGCACCCGGCCATTGTTTTTTTAAAATTCTAATATTTTCACTGAGAGAGTTGGTCACAAATGACAGGTGACAAATATTTTCATTAAATAGGGCAATCACGCATTTTCCAAAGGGTGAATTCGTTATTTCGAAGTGTATTTTCAATTTTTTCTTTTTCGACATCCTTTTGTATTCATTAACTAGTATTATTTTTAACTTAATCATTACGCTAATAAATTCCTTCTCAAAACGCGCGCACTTTGTTGTGGTCAAAATATGAAAACACGAAGAAACTGTTAACGGAAAATTCAAGCAAAATGGCGACAAAAATCATGGGGACACCCGAAAATTAAATTACTCTGTTATAGCCATTATTTAGCAGAGAAATGAAGTAATATATTTTCGTGTCATAATAATTCGTATTCGTTTAAATATTTTCGAACCTCAAATATCGGCTCTTGGTTTTTAGATTTTTAGCCTCGAGACATGACGCTTCTTGACATTTTAAGACAAATCAAAAATGGAAGAATCGTATTTGGAGCCAATCTCGCGCCGATGACAGATGAAAACAAGCGCCTGAGAAATGGTATTTTGGCACAACGTTCAACAAATCTGTAACTGTTGCGGTAGAGAAGTAAGTTGTACCGTTTGTAATGCATTAACTCATCCTCTTTTGGTTTTGCAACGACGGTTTCGCCTGGAAACGTGAAATCTAGGCGTAATGTCGACAGAGCAGGGTAACCATCATTTCGTTAAGGTAATTATGAGCGTTTCATAAAAACTCGGGCATTGAGTCTGTGCTTCGAAGCCTTGCTCATTCCATCAATCAGTACAATTGCGAAACATCACGACAGACGTGGAAGAGTTGACATCTTTGAAATAAAACTTTACGTTTTTACTTGATTGTAGACAAAAAAAATCTTCCCTGATATGCGGTTTATCATTGATAGATTACAATTATTGAGATTATGACGAAACAAAATGAGAATACTCGGAATTTTCTTTCATTGCCGCTTTCAATTTCTCTTTATTGCACTTCAGTTTAAGGTCTGACTTCCTGGATAAAGGAGACAACGATTGCGTAACAGTACTACACACCAGAAAATTCTTATTCTGTTCTTTAGTTGTGAATAACAATAAATCAATAATATATGCCAATTTTTGCCACAATTCTACTTCTGGACTATTGTGTCAGGTTAAAGGTTGAGTCATTATTACATCACAAAATTCCAAGTATTTCTATAGTGCCAAAACCAACTAAATCAAAAACTACCCTTTGGTAAGTAAACCCTACGAAAATTCTATAAATTCGAGATTATAGAAAAATAATACAGTCTTTACGATTTAGAGTTTCCTGTTGAAATATTCATCCGTATCGTAAATCAATAGCGAAATAATAATATTTCTCGGAAAACAACTTAGCCCATTTCTCTTAAGGCTGGGTTGTTTAAATTTGGTGTAGCCTGCTCCTGAATGCGTCACAAATAGTTCTGACAACTACTCTAAACCGTCAGCATGTCAACTCATTCAAAATATATAAAAAGTGAAACAATGTATTACATTATTCCACCCAGACAAAAGCAATGGTTCTCCAATCAAAACTTATTGAAAACTGCAACACTACAAAAGGTCTCCAAGCTTTTGACAGAAGCAGAGTCTACAACGTTGGTGTCAAACTCTTCGAAGTCCGGATCCACGTGCCGAGTCTAATGAGACACCTCTTGGTCGTCACGTACTTACAAAGTTCTAATCGGTGATAAAAATAACTTATCACCCAGGTAGACGAGAGTGGTGTGTTTACATGCACACGAGGAGCCCATAAAAACACTCGAGAACGAAAGATGACACATCTACCCTTCAGTAGTGTAAAAATTCGTTCTGATTGAAAAAGCTCTGTAGGTATTACTGCTTAATTACTATTACTTTCGTAAACGGCAAGCGAATAACGAAGTTAATAATGTTTACATAATTTACTCTTTCAGTAGACTTCCAGGAATCGAACACCTGTAAGCTTGAGATATTCAGGCGTTGGAATTCTCTCGAAACATGAATTGGCACCCTTTCGTAGACAGAAATGAGTACGTGTGTACATCAGACTATACTTGAAAACTATAATTTTTACTATTTACGCGGAACTGTAGTGCTGCACTTCCACTGCATTCCGAAATGAAGGTTCTTCAGTTTAACCGAAGTGGCCAAAGAGAAGCTCACTGATGATCACAGTGAAAAATGCCCGTTGACAGGGTACTCGGTTTTTGGTGGTTTTAACATCTCCTAATTTGACTTTCAGGTGTTGATTTTAAGTGGTTTGATGGCACTAGAAAATGCAACTCTCCCTTGAGTAATTCGCATGCGAAAGTACAAGTTTGATTTGATGACTGAATTGACCCAAGCAATGGCATCGAATCCGCCTGAGTGGAACTCGATTTGGTTACCTCGGGGTCTCTTCATCTTCATCTCAAAAATTAGAACAGGTCACCGTGGAATTTGACGAGGAAAAGAAATTTGCAAGTCGGGCTTCGTAAATGCCTGTCAAAAGTCCGGTCGTTTGTCAAGTGGAGACAAGTAAGTGAGTGAGTTAGTTGGTGGAAGCTCATGCGAAGAGCAACGGTCGTTTAATTTGGACATCGAAAACACTTCGTGGTCGAAACGGTCCTGATTTCGGAGAAAGGCGGATGGAAAATTCATTTTCTCGCAGGTGGGACACATTCGTGTGCGTTTGTATGCTCCGAGGAGTACCCGATGTGTCGAGTGGCAGAAGTCGGCAAATAGCCGGACCTACAACCGGACTTAATTTCAGCAAGTGCGAGAAATCCATTCTTTGTTGCTTCTCCACGTTTGGAACGGAGGTGGCTTGCGTTGGGAAAACTTCAAGTTTCGGACGGATACGAGCGTCCTTGCATCACTCGATTGCAGGAGGAGGTTAAGGCGACTCCATTCAGTTAGGTCAGTTACAGAGGCAAGCTAAATATCAGGGCGCAGGACTCATCTACAAGTTCCCTCTGTCCAATTTTTTCTTCCTACGTGCAGACGGGAGGTGCGTTTGAATGAATGCACGAACGATGAGGACAGCATACAGTCGTCAGACATACGCAGGCACACAGGTAGACAGACACAGACGAAGGCACAGACAGATAAACATCCACACTCGCACGTGTATACATGTAGACCTAAACCTTGACAATAAACATGGCTAACTAGCTTGCGTTTGGCAGCCTCGTTTTTTTCCGTTTGCTCCGACCGGGGTCGTTTCGTTTTATCAGTGCGAAATTTGGAAAAGACAAACATAAAGAAGTTATCTCGATGTGAGTGAAATCGACAGTTGACCGCAGCCACCGCGATTCATTCGAAATATTCGTCTTTCTCACGAAGAAAAGTTCGCATATTTTTTTTTATATTTAAAAGCCGTGTTATACGTAAGCAGTTGATTTCTCGTGCCATGGACAAACTCAACAAATTTTCTTTCACTTCAATTTGCTTTGTTTCATCCGATTTTGCTATCGGTCATGGTTTTCGCGCTCATTTTCTATCGCGTCTAGTTCGACAGGGAACTCGACAGAGTAATAACAGTTTTTTTGTATTCTGTCAGCACGCGACAAATGGGGGTGCAACGTTAACTTCATACAATAGAAAATTTCCGTTTCGCGCGGACGGGTGTCGGATCTTTGTTATTCGAACTAGAAATTTATCGATTATATAGATCAGGATTCTGTTAGAAAATTTAATAAGTGGATAGAGTGGTATCCTGCAAAGCTAGGACGTTAACCATTTTCGTGCTCTTCCCGTTCATGTTTTCATTCTTGAAAATAATTTTTTTGTTGCCGGCGTTCGCTCAGGAATAGTTTAATGCACCATTAAACATGTCAGAGAAAGGCTAACTTTCGGTTAAATCTAAATCTAGAGGAATTGTTAGAGTAGTACTCAATAATATCACTAACGTTAGGTCATTTTAGTAATTCGAAACGCGACGGACATTTTTGAACGCCACGGTATAATTTTTTCATTATTAATAATTAATACACGGCGCTCGACATCGACACCGAAGTCATAACTAATTTAATTTACAGTTTTAATTTTTTCACATCAGATTTCTCGTCAGGAAAATGAATTTTAATTTTTATGGTGTGTTGGGGACCGTTCGAACTTGGAGCACCATCATAGCTGCATCCGTGTTACTATTCATAGTACTCCGGTATGCTATTAATAGGCTGCTTTTTTTAAGAGAATTATCTTCAATACCTGGACCGGTTGGTCTACCCTTTCTGGGCAATTCATTGTCGCTCACAGGTGGCCAGGATGGTATGTAAAATTGTAACGTAATATTTAAAAGTATAGTTCTACAAGCATGGCTATTAGTACAAGTAAACGGTCGTCAAATTTTCAATAGTTACAGTACATTGTACACAGTAAAATAGTTCGGATAGTAGTTACGTGGGTACATTTTAGGTAGAGTTTTATTACTTGAAAGAAATTTTGCATTTTGTTTTAATCCAGAGAATGTCAACATCACACCACACCACCACCACCATCATCATCATCATCATTATGATCACGACCACTTTCATTAGCTTAACTTCAATCGTTTTCATGTTCATCATCACACCATTCTGTACTTTCTAATGGACGGTATTTTCACATCAGTGAGTCAATAAGAATATTGTAAACACATTTAGGTTAGATGCATTTTAATTACATTTCATAAATTTTATTGTGATTTCAGTCGACCGCACAATTTATTATTTATGTTTTTTTAATTAAACCAAACAATTTCATTTTCTATTAAAAATTTATTGGCAAGTTGCATTTTGTTTTCAGCGTTTTTTAAGCTGTTATTGAAGTACAGGCAAAAGTATGGGCCCATTTTCAAGATTTGGGTTGGAATGAGACCTTTCGTTTTCATTTCTGACTCAAAGTATGTGGCTCCCATTTTGAATTCAAGTTTACACATCGATAAGAGTTACGAATATACATTTCTACATCCGTGGCTTGGAACAGGACTCCTCACTTCAACAGGTAATTAAAATATGTTTTCTTTGATCAGATTTTAATATGAAACATCTGTAACGGTAGAAGGTAACACCTATATTGTCACATTTATTTAAATTTTAATTTACACAAATTTACCACAAGAAACTATAAAATAGAATTGTTTTTCGGCATATTCCTACATGTCATGTCGGGTACGCCAAGCTTCGTAATACGCTTTACAATTATTTATACCAATTTATTTTGCTTATTAATAGTTTAAATACTTATTCTAGTGTAACCGCAAATGTCTTCAGTTCTTTTTTCTTGGGTTGAATTTTATAGGCTAACGTGGAACTTTCTTTTCACTCCTAGGAAACCCTGTCAACTTTAAATAACCTGCGATACACAATTCTTCTCGTAATTTTTCTTTAACATTCATGCGTTCAGGTTTTACACATAATTTTTATTATTATGGCCACCGATTGTGAAGGTATGGATTTGTAGTCGAGGTTTAATGTGGCAGTTGTTGAAAACCGGCCGACCCAGACACTGGAAATTTGGCTGCCACTCACATCCGAAATGAATTAATTTTATTGTTTGAATTGTGCATTTGTAGAGAAAGTAAAATAAGGAATTTAGCACCCCACGGAAGGTATCAAATTGAAGTTTGGAAGTACCTTACCTTTCGGCATTCAATTAAATTTACTTTGTTTACATTAAGTCACATTTCATTGCGGTTAGGAATTTTTACCGGTACGGATTTAGCGTTCAAGGTGAAGTACCTGAGAGAGGTACACCAGAACATTTTCCAGACACACACACGCACACCAATGCAGTTGAATGCACTTCAAGGTTGAAAAGATCAAAAGTCCGTTGCCTCTAAATCGCAATCTTTTTTTGTGTGTCACAAATGCATCGAGGCCTTGAGAAGAATGAAAGACTAGTTTGCAAGAGCCGGTCCTTTGTATCCTATTTATTACAAAATTAAAAAATTTTCCTATTGAATCGAACAATCAGGATCTGACCTAGTCAAATTCGGTAGGACCCAGACTAGGAGAGGCTGCGCTGGACGATGTCACAAGCGTCGTCGTCTTTCAATGGGAATTGAATAATTCATTTGAAGGCGGTCATGTTTTTTTTTTCGTTTATTTTCACCTCATTTGTCTGAACATGTTGTTGCACCACTTCTTTGTACGTCTCCTGTCTCCTGTCCTCCGCCACATTCAGTCTCGGTTATGTTTTTAGTTTTACACAATGAGGTTACAAAGACAAGGTCTCGAATTTTTTTTACAATCCGCCAATATAATAATAAAAGATGAGTTGAGTTCCCAAGCGACGTGATATCACATGGTGATGATGATGATACGTCCCGTACCTGCAATTTAAATTACTCTACCTATTTATGTTGTCAATCTTTGCAATTCGCCTATGTAGGTTCGAAATGGCACAGTCGTCGGAAATTGTTAACCCCGACATTTCATCAATCCTTACTGGAGGAATTCATAGAACCCATCGTTAGAAAAAGTCAAATTTTGGTTTCCCAGCTGGAGAAAGAAGTTGATGGACCCCCATTCGATGCTCTCAGTTATACAAAATTGTGCGCTTTGGACATAATTTGTGGTGAGTACAGAAAATGCAATACATTTGTGCAGATAATAAATACACCGTTTGTTACCATACGTAGATCAATAATTAAGTTATTAGCTGAACACATGCGTAGCTTTTAGTATCTAAATTCAGTTAGTTGCAGTTTTTTTCTGTGTCCTATCAACTGTTCTGGATATTATTGTTGTTCACCTCCAAAAAAACTGCAGTTGAGGCATCATTGAGAAATGGTAATTACTGTTATTATTGTCCAAAATAGATTCAAGGATTTCTCTGTTGAGGTCCACCCAAACGACCTTGACTTGTGACCAGGGAGACATAGATCGAAGTACCTAAGACAAAAACCCTTAAAATGCAAAGATTTTCAGAAGAAACTCTTGTGACTAAGTCGGAAAACCATCCCATCATATTTTAATGGATTTCGACCTACTCATTATGTTTACTAAAACACTCTTGTATTATTTTTACACTCTTGTCGATGGTAATATGTAACATAAATTTGAGATTAATTATGTCTTTACAGTAACTGCGATGGGTAAAGACTTAAATGTTCAATTAAGCAAAGGCACCGAATACGTCAGAGCGGTTGATGGGTAAGTCCTCAATCTTCTGTTGCTTTCTTACTTTCGAACTTCAGCGTGTAGTCTTCCTTACGCATGGTCTCTTTACTTCAAGTTCATTTTGTTTCAACTTAAATAAATAATTGGGACTTACTAGAAATAAATTATCGCTCGGAGGATCACGTTAATGAGACGAAAAAATTATGATGATCAGGTTGTCATGTTTGAAAAACATAAAATTCGTATTGAAACATGTGGCAAACTGAGCTTTGTTTACCTGTTTGTTGGTTCGTAGAAATGACTTTCGTGCTATCGATATCTGCAACTCAAAATACCAAAATATATTAAGTGCCGTTTAATCTAAGGTATTCGATCTGAGTTGGTCTATCGGTATTTTAGGCTGAACAAAATTCTTCAGCGTAGATTCATAACGCCGTGGCTGAAGCCGAACTTCATCTTCGAGAGATGCTCACAGGGGAAAGAACAAAGGATTTACATCAACGTGATTAACGAGTTCGTATCGAAAGTCATACAAGAAAGAAAACTGGAGCTTCTCAACAAGGAGACGCAAGTTGAACATTTGAGTATGTGAAATTGATGCGCACCCATGACTATAATCGAATTTTAATTTGATTTTGATAAAACACATTAACGTCGTATGTAACTGCCCGCAGATAAGCGTCGTGCCTTTTTGGATTTGGTTTTACAAACGGCAGCCGAAGGGGAGTACCTGACAGACGAAGATGTTAAAGATGAGGTCAACACATTTATGTTTGCAGTAAGTGGAACATGTTTACCCCGCCTTCTGCGGACTGCAGGGCTAACATATCGGTACCCAGTAGCGTAGAAGTTTACCTGAAGAAGATAGGGATTAAGATTTTATTTTATTTAGATCTTATTTAGATTTAGATTTAGGGAGCAAGGTAGAGTTCATGCTAAATAACTTCTTATTTTTCAGGGCCACGACACAACTTCGGTGGCAATCAGTTGGAGTTTATACATTTTGGGAAAACATCCCATTGTTCAAGTTAGTATTGTAGTAATGCAGTGATTAATTCGTCTTATATTATTCCTGCATCCACTCGTTTTTGGTGTTTAATTTTGGTATAATTAAAACAAAAAAATGTGAAAATTTATAATCTTACCGATGTTTATTTTAGAGAAAACTTATTGATGAATTTGAGACGCTTGTAAAAGGCGAAATTCCGACTTATTCTGAATTACAAAAGCTCGAGTACATGGAAAATTGCATAAAAGAAACACTCAGGTTGTACCCTGTGGTTCCTCTGATAGCTAGAGACATAAAACATGAGATTCAAATAGGTGGTAAGCCTTAAATAATGATGTTTGTGCCGGACAAGCAAAAGTAGAACCGACTCCAACTGAAGAACTGTTTATTTTGTTTTTCTTTTTTTACAGAGAAACTAACACTCGTTCCGGGAGTGACAGCTTTGATCTTTACACCGTCCCTCCATAGAGACTCAATTGTTTTTCAGAGTCCCGAAGAATTTAGACCGAATAGATTTACAGAGAACAAAACGAGAAATCCATTTTCGTACATTCCGTTCAGCGCCGGTCCAAGGAATTGTATCGGTAAGTGCCAAAATGACAGCGAGGAATGACAGAAGTCGGGTGAAATATTTAAATAATTTGTCGTTTTCAGGTGCGAAATTCGCCATGATCGAAATCAAAATAGTTCTCTACTACATTTTAAAACATTACGAAGTTCATTCCGTTGACTCGGAACAAGAACTCAATCTGATGTCGGAAATTGTTCTTTCGAATAAAGAGGGAATTAGGATCGTCCTGAACAAGAGAATTCGTGATGGTTGCAGTGTTTTGACCGGGACGAAACCAGCAGAGTAGTAGGTGGTAGGGAATGAGCCATGCCACCGCGATACTTCGCGCTGGAACTTGATGGCCGATGAAGAAGGTGACAAAAATCGTTTTTACGGGTGACAATTTAAATAATTGGACTCTGAGGTTGTGAAGCACCTTTATTTATGAACGTTAATTTGTAATTTGCGTTTTTAAAATTATTTAACAAGTTTTGACGACGCGTTCTTAAAACAATTATTTTATTTGACTTTTTTTATTTGTCGTGAAACTGGGTGACGTAACATTGCTTCTGTCTCAAGATCTATTTGTTTTTTATACATATATATATTTGAAATAGTGGCCTTTGACATATTTTCTTACTACTTATCCTCTTTTATAGGAGAATCGTTTCCTATTTCGAACAAACGTTCCTTCTGACGTCTGATTTCTTGCAGAGAGTTTGGTTACCCTTCCTTATTTCGTCTCACCAAATTATTCGTCGTGCTGAACTTCCTGAAAGTTGTAATCTCCCTCAGGTAGGCAGGTGGTCTCTTCCGTAAATCCTGCAATTCAGTTTATATTACATCCCTTGATAATTATTCTGTAGTGCAATGAAACCACATTCATAGACAAGAGCATTAATCAGGCACAAAAAAAGTCTACCTGACGGATATTCATTAGCTCACAACTGTAAATACTAAGTAACAGAAGGGAAAACTGTGGAAACACCAGGAAAGGAAAGTTGGACAACAAGAAAAAAATCTAACAATTTACATTTATATTTTACATAATTTTATTAAAAATTTTGTAGCATAATATACAATTACTAGGTGTCTCGAGTTAACTATAACGAATTTCGACCGGTTTTTTCTTCTTTCCTCTTCTTCTTATTGACGGTTTTCTAAATCAAACTCAATCAATCCACCGTGAGAGGGGGGTATAAAAAAGAAAAGAAGAGAAGAAAAAACTAAAATCAAAGTCACACCATTCAATTGGTGGCGAAAATACAAATCGAACGTACGCGACTCGAGTCAAATTATTTGAGATCCAAATATTCTGTTTACGACTAAAATTGATACTAAAATAGGTACACGGTTTTGCCGTTATTTCTTTCCAACATAATCTTGTCTATTTCTTTATTTACGAATTTACTGAAGAAATATCTATCTACACGAGTTGCTCGTAAGTAATACAATTCGCGGACGACGGTCATCCCTTCCTGTGGTGCGACCGACTTTCTTTTCGGAAAGGCTCTGCTACCCGTGCACCATCTTCCAGATTCGTTTCCCCAAAACGTTGGACTCGCCGGTCTCTCTGCCATCATCGGAGAGAATGGCGGGAGAAACGTTCAAGGTAACTACTTTTGACGGACTTAAATAAAACTAAAAGAGGCTAACTGAGTTTAAGAAACAAGAACTATTCTTCCCAGAATCAACAGAAACGGACGGTGTGCGTGCGCGACTTCGAAGAACGAATTCTACGCGACAAATATAAATGTATAAAAAAAATGGAAATTGAATTCTTCAAAGCCCAAACCTTCGCTCACGTCCAGTTATATACGTTTTTCTCATGTTCCCGTCACATTCTCAAAGACGTTTCTTCCGAAACCAACAACAAATTACTCCACGTTAATGACAATGATTCTTCGGCTCTCTGATCAGGACAATGAGAAACACGTGAACCCTTTGACAAAAACTCATTTAAAAAACTGTTCTGGGACGATAATTACAAACGTCGGGTAACCAATGAAGATGTCAGTTGAGTAACAATCGAAATGTCTGCGTGCTTTCCGACACGGGCAAAATAAGATAAATTCATTAGGTAAATGTGAGATGGCAGTGTTCAATTACACGAATTACTTCATCGATTCCATCAACAAACAAATAATAATAATAAAACACCAGAAGCAACAGAAAAATCTACCGGTACAATTACGTAAATGATTGAAACAAGAAAACTGTATCGTTAACAAAATAAACGGAAGAAATTCTTATGAAGCAAAAAATACGATAGCAAAATGGGAGGCAGAAACAATGGAAAAAATAATCCACTCAAAGAAAAAAAGCCACCAGGAGCTGGCCAATAAGAGGCCGTCAGCAAGTCTGAAGGTGAAAGTCATCTCCTTCGGAAAAAAGACGTTGTCCTTCTCCACCTGCTGACCAAATTTCTGCGGGAGAACCCTAAATTCGAGCATAATGTGAACCTTCCTCGTTATACAACTAAAGGTTCCAATAGGGGAGACTAGTGACTAGGCCATTCCTACAAACAATTGAAAAAGGCACGACGCTCTTTTGTGTCTATTATTTTCAGACATTTTGCAGATTGTGAGACAAGATGACTTAAAATGGTCAAATCTCTTCAGATGTTGCCCTTCAATTATGTTTGACGGTGGTCTTCGTCGTTACCTCTTTTTAAGTACAAATGAAACAAACAAAACCAAACTTATTAAATTTCTGCTAAAAATTCGGAATGTTCAGTTTGGTGGTTGCTCTCTGGGGGTCGCGAGACCTACCAGTCATAAGTAAAATACATATATTTTTTTTCTCTTGCAAAAGCTTCAGTCTTGGTAAATATGAAATGTTACCGTCATTTATAAATATTATTATTTGGACGCTATTTTACAAGGCGTCGGATTTCATCAGAACGATTCTAATCGCGAATCTGTTCTGTTGGCACTGACAACAACTAGTAATAATAATAATAATAATAATCTTTGACAAGTTCTGTCGCATAAAAATAGTAATAATAATCATAATAAAAACAATACAAAAGCAACGAGCAGTTGCGCACCAACCATACAAAGAAATATTGCGGAGGATCGGCCGAGGAAAATCCTTGGCCCCGTCGCTCCAGAAAAAAATTGGTCCCTCGGCCTTTTTCGCAGGTTTTTACGGTACCTGTGGTACCCGTTGAACTGCGGAACAAACCCGCACTACTGGCTCCGTTAACCACTTAAATGCTGCAAAAAAATGGCACTTTCCGCGGGTATAAAACTTTTTTTTATCACTTTGACCGAATCAGTTTTCATCTTTACTAATTGGTTTATGTAGTCTCGGTTAAAATCAAATTGATTAAAATAATTTTAAAAACTCTGTCGCTTAATTCGCGGTTTACATCCTAACTGGTCAAATTTTGGTTTCAACACCAGGACTCTGAAGCGGGTCCCGTGTAGTGATCACTTTCGTTGTCACTCGGTTGCTCTCCGTACATGTCGGCCAATTTCCGGAATCTCGGACCGAAATTAGAGAGGTAGTCGAAGTCGAGGTCTTCCTCGTCTGTGCAAGAAGCCAACGAAGAGAGAGATCCTATGCTGTTGCCATCGCCCTCATACATGTAGTGACGGACATCGTCGAAGGGATTCGTCTCCGGATCGTTGTCAACGGTACGCTTTTTCCCATCTAAAAAGCCGCAGATGTCTGGCACCTCGTCGGGCCCTAAAGCAGAGGAGTAACTCAAATTAGAACCACTCCTTTTGGAAAATTCTGTAGCAGTTAATGATTTACTACCCACCTCTTCCTTGCATGCTGTCCTTCATTCTCTCTTTTTCAGTCATTGGATGCCCATCAGCATCGTACATAAGTCTTAAAACGTTCAGGTCGTAACCTGTCATGTCTCCTTCGCCACCGCCTTCATCTTCATAATTGATTATATTTTCTCTTATGTCATCGGCATCTTTGTACAGATCATCTGTCTTTCTTCTTTGAACGACCACAGCCAATAACAATACTGTAAAAAAATTCATTTAATATTTCACTCTCTGAAAGCAAGGATATTTTACAAAATTTAGTAAGAGTGAACATTTACTTACGTAATAGTATTGCTATGCACACCAGAATGGCTACAATGAAATTGGTGTCAATTCCGAATGAATACGCCGTTGCTAATCCCTTACTGCAACCAATGTCTACATTTTTAGACAATCCTGGCATTCCTAGATTGTAAGCCTGAAAATGACATGAAACAGATTTTTTAACATAATTTAACCTATCAACCGAAAACGATTCACACGAGCACTCCAGCTGCTATGAGAAATCTTACCTTTCCATTGAAAGTTAAATTACTGATGCAACCAGCGAATCCAGTAGCCATTGGTTTGTGATTCCAATTCATTGCTTTTGAAATTTCGTTTAAGTCCACCGCTGCTCCACCAACTTGAAGGGGTCCGTTTACATTCAAATATTCGTTCTTCCCGTGGGGAGCTGTCAAACTCAAGCAAAACGATTTCCTGCAATTGTCCACTTGGAGTTCGATGCTCTGTTGAGAATAGAAATATATATACATAAAATTTCGGGTATAATAAAACTAAAACTTATTACAATAATAAAACATACCACATTGGTCCAAATAATATCAAGATGATGTGTGGCACCGTCATTTAGTTTGATTTCAGAATGATTGACTTGTACGGTCCCTGAACCGTAATCCACAAGTAAACGAGGATATCCGTTTTGCAGTTCCAACGCCATGAAATCTATAAAAAACAAATGATCGTGATAATAAAGAGCTACACATTAAAAAATCATAAAATTGATGTCTCTCAAATCACCTTGAACTCCCAAAGGATTTGACTTCCTAACCGGACCAATGTAAAAGATAAGTCCATCTGCTCTTTCTGGCCTGACATCAAGGGATAACTTGGACTCTTCGCAGGCATCCAAGGAGGGGTAAAGGGCCCAACCATCACCGTAGAACCCAATACTTAAGAGCTCACAGCGTGGTCCGTCGAAACCGTCTGGACAAATGCATCTGTACAAATATATAATTAACCATTACTGATTTCACCCTACACTCACATGAAAACAAATTCCAAAAAATTACTTACCCGGTTTCTAAAGGAGTTCCACCATTCAGGCATATCAACCGTTCAGAAATAACACACGTGCAGAGTGGATCAACCACGGCTCCAACACCCACAAATGAACTCGTGTTAGAGTAGACGGCGTGGGGAATTTTGCTTTTGTTTAGAAAATTGACACAAGAAGTTTCGCAGGAAGATTTCTCAATTAAACATTCATCGATGTTAATCATAATGATTTCCAGATCCAACTCCTTTTCAAGCTGTAAAAGAAATAAATTCGAATTAGTAATCATCTGGTCAGTACACACATTGAACGTAACCACCTCGGTTATTTTGAAGCGCGTACCTGTTCTTGAAAGTTCGATGCTATGTAATTAAGTTTCTCCGGATGGTAATAAGGAGAATTGTGAGCAGCAAATCGAACATCCAAAAGTGAATGATTGGCATTGTGGTGAGAGTGAAGAACGGTGAATACATCAACGTTGTCGACGCTTACGTTTAAAATTTTAGCTAGGCGATTTTGCAACAACTGTCTCTTGCTGATTCCATTCTGGAAATACGAAAAACGTTTATTAGAAATCAATTATAAACTCTGAAGTTTGACGCAATCACACTCAATGTGGTACCTTTGGAGTGACGAATTCTTCAGCTGTTGTACCCGCAAATCGAATTGAACCAGAATTGTCCACAGCTTCCTCTGGTATCTCCTTAACCGTCACATTGACGACAGCATCGACGGAATGTCGGTTTACGTAGCTGGATTCCTCAGTGACAACAAAGTGTAAGACGAATGTCGCATTGTTGGTTCCCTGATTCATCGTTATCATACCGGTGTTTTGATCCAAAGAAAAGTTCGGGTGCTTGGTTTCGGCCCATGTGAATGTCTTGTCGGGAAGGTCCCAATCATCGGGATCTTCCACATAAACCCTACCAATTTCTGTATCCGGAGCTTCACCCTAAGAGTCAACAAATAAGATGATGTCACACATTTGTTTATCGAGAGCAAACGACGAATCATGTTTGCCTCAGGTATTTCTTTGTCTAATAGTCAGATAATAGTATTTAAGTGGTTGGGCCAAACCTGAAGTTCGAATACCCAAACCTCCCTTCACCAACGTCCAACGTATTATCAAGTCACGCTATTTTGTAAAATGATATAAAAAGCAAATTAAAAAATAATTACTTTGTAGTTGTAAACAAATATGCTGCTCTCTCCTCTCTTCATGGCATTGTCGTTCTCGTCGCTTACAATTAGAGTGACGGTGCTGGTTCCAGTTTGAGATGGATACCCCGAATCCGAAATTGCTATGGGTATGAAATATTGTTTTTGTTCTTCTCTATCAAGAGTTTTTAGCGCTTCCAACGAGGACCCACTGATGGCAAATTTCGTTTGTATGTCTTCAGAAGCAGTCACGTCTATGCGGAAGGTAAACGGCGGTCCGTTCTCCTCACTGTCTAAATCTTTTGCTGCTAATGACGCAATGGTGCCCGGAGGTTGATTTTCCCGCCAGTACACAGGATTGATCTGGATTGAAAAAAGAATCAAATTATTATTTTAGAACAACACATGATTGGAATGTTACAAAATATCTGAAACGAATATTAACCTTTGAATCCAAAAATGGAGCATTGTCATTTATATCCGTCAAAACGATGATAACTTCTGTACTCTCCCGAAGACTAGTTTTGCTGTTTCCATCCTCATCAGAAGCCGCTATGATCACCTGCCATATTGGAAAGCCGTTCGGTGGGTCTCTATCTAACGGTTTTATTAGCGACAAACAACCGTTTTTATCTATCGATAATAACTTCTTTTGATCCTCCTTCACCACGAAATAGACAATGTGTTGTGGAGCGTTTCTGTCGGGGATATCGGGGTCATAGGCGGTGATATTTGTTATACAACCCTGTATCAGCACTTCTTCGGATATTGTTATATTGTTGACATAATCATAGAAAACCGGAGGATTATCATTAACGTTTTCTATTTCAATTTCAACAAAGGCATTGTCGGCGTAGGCACCATCATAAGCTCTAACGGAAAGATTATACTAGAAAAAAAAGAAACGTTAGATTATAACTCTCCTACAACTTCAATAAGATCGGAACACCTGTTGCACCCGCAACAAAGACACTCCAAAAATCACTCACCCTTGTGATATTTTCATAATCCAACAGATTCTTTATTTTTATTTTCCCCGTATTTTCCTGAATGAAGAAGGCATCGTAGGTGTTGCCACCGATTATGTGGTAAGTTACGGAGGAAGACGTGTCATTGTCTAAGGCCTTCACCTGAGCCACGAGAGAATAGATGTTGGCATCTTCTCTGATTCCCGTGGCTCTGTAAATTTTCTGTGTGAACCTGGGCGGATTGTCGTTTTTATCAGCAATTTCGATACGAAACACCTGTTCTCCTTTATTATGTTTCCCTGTGGAATACAGAGCTGACGGCGAATTGTCTGTGGCTATGACCTTAACATTGTAAAAGTCTTTTTGTTCTCTGTCGAAAACTACAAGCGTCGTTATGTTTCCGGTGTTTGGATCTATTGAAAAAAGGTTGGTGTGGTCGGCTAGGACGTATGTCACCTGTCATGGTAAAACACACGTGAGTTACAAGTTAAATTACTAACAATATTTTTTGTTGCTTTCAATTCTTATACCTGATTGTGAGCCGACGTTCCATCAGCATCGATGGCCCGGACCTGCATGACCGGAGTCCCAGCAGGTTCTTTTTCCAAAACGGACCCCGAAAATACCTCGGTGAAGGCTGGTATGTTGTCGTTGACATCCTCTACATGAATCATGATCTGAGTTTCCGCCGCCAGATTGTATTTATTCTGAACTCTCACCGTGAGAATGTACTCGGTAACACTCTCATAGTCTAGATATCCTCCCAGTTTGATGTGGGCCTGTTGCCCCTCGACGGCCAACACAAATGTGTTTCCTTTATTTGTTTGCTCGGTTCGACCGGAAACCAATTCAAACAACAATTCATTCTCCTCTGGGATGTTTGATCTGCGGGTAAACATTCAACAGTTAAGTTACCAAGAAATAGGTTTTATTTTCCTTTTTTTCAGGTGTGATTAGAAACTTACTCGGCCGTTATTATTGCAATTGGAGTTGTGAAATCTGAGCTGTTTTCATTTATGCTTATGTCGGGATAAAGAATTTCCTTGAATGTTGGTGCTTTTTTGTGGGACTCGACAACCGTGATTTCCATGTCAATGGTTGCACTCAAGGGTTTCTCTCCCCGGTCTGTCGCTTTTGCCGTCATCCGGAACTTGTAATTTGGATCCCTCTGAAAGGTATTAATTGAAAAGGCATTAATTACACATATCACAGGTAGACGGCCGACGGATGGACGAGATTTTCTCGAATTTCCAGTGAGAGGATTCATTAGTCTCTCGCCTTAATGAGAAAAGCTGATTTTGAAAAATTCATTTTGTCACACAAAACCTTACTTATTTGGAATCTCTCATAAATGAATTAGTGATTTCAGTATCACTGACACGATACTATATTACTCACTTGTCTAAAAAAACTTACATTGATACTCTTATCCAGATAGATATATCCACTCGTGTTGTCAATTCTAAAGTATCCTTCGTCTTCTCTGAATTTTGCCTCTAATTCATAATACACTAAACTGTTATTTCCATTGTCAATATCAGTTGCTGATATTCTCATAACTTCGTTGCCAACTTGAAGATCCTGGGGGACTGATTCCAGGTAGTTCTAAACACAAAAGATATGTTGTTTCAATATATCAACTCTGAAAGGTTAAAAGCAGACGGAAAACGGTAACTTACGGCTTTGTCGAAAAACGGAGCATTGTCGTTTATGTCCTCGATTGTCACCTTAATCAAACAGACATCATCCAACTGGGGATGTCCATTGTCGGTTGCTCTTACGTTGAGGTATACCTCTTTTTCTCTCGTGGGTTCGTCTCTGTCGAACACCTGAAAGAAAACGAAGCCAATTCAATTATTTTTCTTGCTTTTTGAGCATTTAATTCTGCCATTTACTCATTTGAACCGCCTGGAAGTTTACAATTAATCTAAATGAAATACTTACGTATTGAGTTCTGATGATTCCAGTTTCAGGATCAATTGTGAATCTGAGTCGTTCGCCGGGAGATGAGACAAAAGTGTACGATATTTTGCCTCCATTTTCAATTGGGTCCTTGTCGATGGCTTTCACTTGGAAGACAAAAGTACCCACGGGTTCCTCCTCCTTCACCGAAGGCTGATACTTTGAACAATTTATGAACTGGGGCTTGTGATTGTCTTGAACGGTTAATTTTGGCTCCAAAAGGAACTGGTTTGGCTGGAAAAACAATTTATATTATGTAACATTATTTACATACATCTATTTATGAAATATTTATCCGCTTCCAACATGTTACTTTTTCTTTTGGACAAATCCTTTGTATGTTAATTAGCCCGCCAACCCAGACAATCAATTCGCAATGGGAACCGACGGATCTCTCATTTTATTACTTTCCCTTGATGTGCCATAAAGACAAAATGGGTTATTAATAGGAATGACTAGACACCAAAAATGTCGAATAATAAATTATTATTAGTTTGACTCATAAGTAAAATATCAACATTATTGTCAATGTAAGGAATGCGTGAGAATTAACTGTTACGTTTTATATCGAATACTCCGATTTTTCCATAGCTAAACGTCATTTTTTTTATGAATCGTTCTTTTTCTGTATCGTAGCGAACTCGCCTATTTTTCTAGTTCATACCCATAAATAGTTAGCAGAGGAAGACGTGTTCTCTTTCACCCCCACGCCCAATTAACACTGCAATGTCATAGAGATAATTCAACAAGTCGGAAATCTATTTTCATTCCAATATAGGAGAACACTCGACAAACATCAGTAACTGGTCAAATTTATTTGACAACTCCATTTCGAAAATTATAAATTAGCATCAATGATCATTGCTACGAAAGACATCGAACGGCGTTTCGTGGGCAGCTCTCCTAATTGAGCAAAATGCCTCCGCGCGTTTTCTTCCGTTTCACTACCAAAGAATTGGGTAAACTCCATGCTAATAACCCTAGGCAAATGATTTCACTTACTCTGTAGGAAATATCATCGAACGGAAAAGAATTGGAGCTTCTGGTCATTAGATGTTTAGAATGTCGCACCCTTGTGTTTCCACTCAACGAATTGGAATCAAAATTCGTTCGACTATTTTCATCTGAAAGAAGAAAACAAATTACACATTAGCAAACCTCGTTATTCTTTTTGATAATATTATTTGAATATAATAATAACATTACTTCATGTTATTGCCAATGAAACAGTCGGTTCCCTCGTTGCATTCCAATACAATGCAATCGAACAAAAACAATTATTTATTTATTTATTTACAATTGCTAGCTATTTACTTTGTAATGAACTAGGAATTTGAGGTCACTTCGGTCCCAGTGCTTAAACTTGAGCTTTTTTTCCAAGTTTACTTCTATTGGAGGATAAAAAGCCGGCTTCAGAAATATTCAATACAACAAATTTCTATGCCAAAAAACATCCGTAACTTTACAACTGCCTGTTTCGCATTGTAAAATTTAGACCTAATTTACAGTCAGACAACGATCAGTGTGACATGGTTTTCTTGTTTCTATTATGAATCTTACAAATGTTTCTATAAAATAACGTTTAACCACATGAAACTCTAGTTAATATTCTTCGGTAGTTTGTAAAGTGACGTGTAAAGAAATTATTTATTTTGTCGCACATGTCAATAGACATTTTGTCGCGTGATAAGGTTCCATCTTATTTTCAAGCACCGAATTAAATAAACGCTTTTTTCAGCCTGTTCGAGCTGTTGGACTTTTAATAGTAATAAAGTTATTAATTTTATTTTTTCAGGCTACTCAGATTGAAACCTAATTAGTTAATTGTGCCATTACGTGATGAACTTAATTACAGACGCTTGCTCTCAACTTTTGATGTCATATTATCCGGCGACTCTCCCTCATCCATTTATTTCTTTAAAAACATCACAAAACAACACTGAGTGAATAGAATTGGTTTTCTGAATCATTTTACTGCGAGTACTCAAATCATTCAATCCTTTTCTTAGAACTCCATTAGAAGGTTAGTTGGTAATAATAAAATATGTTTATCACCTACAAGTAAATTTCCTTTTGCATTCAAGTCTTCCATTAAAATAAATAAATAGAAGCAACACTGAAAATTATTCCCAGGCATCTTATGGAAAACACGTTCATTATTGCAACTTCCGGTTACTCCCAAGCAATTTCGACATGACTGTACGTACAACACGACTGTTCCAAACATTTTTCTAAAAGGCTAATCCTACAAGACTTGTTTCCTTCTAATGAATCAATTTCTTTTGTGAATTTCCAACTATCCAAGCAGAGGCTGGGTCAAATGAAATGCTTTCAATATTTGTCACATCCTCCTCTTTAATTAGAACTTTTTTTTACTCTTTGTTCAGCGTTTAGCCTTTAAGTAATCGTCTACAAGAGAGTAGCACGAGGAATGACTCAGACGAATTTGAAAATTCATTGCAGCATTTCTTACGACGGCTGTACCCGTTAAGTCACGTAGCCAGACAAAAGAGAGAATGCCCGTCTCCTTGGGACTTTCGACTACCCGTAAGGAAAGAAACCCAATATTACTGGAGTTTGACTTTCTCAACGAAACTCGTGATGATGCTAAATATGTATACGTTCTGATGACATAAACCTACTCTGGCTTAAGTTACGTTTCACCGTTATATGAAAATCATGAAATATTTATAAACTGATTGAACTGGTTTATGTTTTACAAGCTACTAACTCCATTAGGTCAGAGCAAAAGAAACAAACCCAAATGCGGTAAGAAGCATTTGCTATCGTTTTTTAGTTTGTTTGGAAGTGGTCCCGGATTTTAGTTTGTTGTAATTGCCGTCAACATCCTAGCACAGTACACTATGCAAGGAGGAAAGAATAGACGTCATATATTTGATTTTGCCAATGTGATAATCAATACCCTAATTGACCGACGTTTCAATATGTTTCAGTACCTTTTCGGGCACACAACATTCATAAACTAAACTTTTTAAGAAGATTTACGGTGGAACCGGTGTCTAAACAGTTTTATCACTTCAACTCCACATATGGTATCAGAAAAGTCACAAATAAACTACACCCAATCACCAATGAAATTAAGATTAAACAAATCTAACACTACCAGCAAATCATAATCGTGAAAGTTCCACGACAGACTTAACACCACCCTTGAAACATAGGTAGAACAAATATAGGTGGTAATTAGACACCTTTTGTGCAGTATTAAAACACGAAGTTAACACGTATCGCATGTCGTGTACCTAGAGCGGTGAATTCAAAAGAATTAGTTCAATATTGCGAACAAAACTCCATAACTTTCCTACAATAGAAGGAACGAGGTATTGTAAGTTACGCATTATAAATGAAGGATTGAAGGACCAAACGGTAACTTAGCAAACGAGCCAAGTACACAACCGCCTGCGAAGTGTTACTATAATTGAACCCATTCTTACCGCCGACATGGGCGTACTTTTCATTATTAACATCGCAATGCAAGGACAGAGGTTAATTAGTTCCTCCAACCTTTGACCCCCGGTCATTTGCAGTTGACGAAATTTCACGTGGCAACAAAGAATTTTAATAACAAACCAGACAGATATAAACAATATCATTAGGTCTGTACAAGTTTCTAAGCTTCAGAAGAGTGGAATATAAAAAAATTAAGCAATATCTAAGGTCCGCCATAAAGTTATTGCAGGGTCACTAGGTGTTAATACAACTTTCGGTCGAATCAAACTCACCGATAGCTCTTTCCCTAGACTTGGTACAAACTCTGTAACACTATATTTACAGAAGGATATCTAATCTTTGAGTGTCGATAAGAGGGAGAAAAGGATAAACGATCGAGTTGGGTGGGTGCCTATGCAAGTGTTTGGCATTATTAACGAATGTCAACGTTTACCTGATGAAGGAATTTTATGACTGTTTTGTGGTTCTCGGAAAAAAACACTCATATTTTGTCGAAATTTCACAATGCTTGCTCAAAATGAAGTAGGCGTGTAGCATTAGGTAAACCTTTCTTTGCACTTTTGAGTGCACATTTCCTACATATGCAATACATGCATACACATACACACCTTTTTTTGGTTCAATTCAGAACACTTCATTTTGTGAACTTCTCAACCTTCTCAACCTATCATTCTTTCTCAAAGAATGACGTGCTGCCTTTTCAAATAAAGAAAAATCACTCCATTTCACCGTTGCATTATATACACAACATTGTTACCATTTTTTTGTCAAAAGATGTGAGCAACCCAAAAAGCTGTATCTTGCCTTCACACTTTACATCAGTAATTACTTACTTTAATAGTTTCTAACCTATTCGGTTTACTTTTACTTACATCAAATAGGAAATACTGTAGATATCTTACAACATTATATTGTGATGGCAAACGTAAGAATACAGATTTACTGATAGTCTCATTGACAACTAATCCTTAAGGCTTCATTAATATTCTCTTCATTAAAATTGAACATTGAACGGAAAATATATCGAATAATGGTTGAAGTAAAAAACTTCCATTCGAATTTTTATTAGGCAAATAATCTAATTTGACACAATGTTTAACAACACAATGTTTTCTCCTGTGCCACGACTTAATCATCACCGAACTTCGAGCCATAAACGACCATCTTTAATGCCCTAAACACTAAATCCATACCTCTTCTTTTCTTCACTACTCATCTTCTGCCACGGTAACTGTTTCGCTCATAAACTTTTATAACAGATTTTAAAAATCCAATTTACCGCATATTCACGGAAACTAGTTCGGCCTCTTCTTTCTGGGACAAACTCCTACAATATTCATTTTAACAGCATAATCGTGTAACTAATAACGTGTTCATGATATGTAACAAGCTTAAATCATTCCTTAGCTGAACGTACTTCATAAAATGTAAGCAAATTTGTAGTGAGATGAATGTGCCTATAATTTTTTTTTGAAGAGTACCAAACGTAACTCAGGAATGAGAAGTCTGTTGCAATCAAAATCAGCAATGAACTTAATAATAAATTTAATAAAAATAATAAAAAGCTATGTGTTCACGAGGGCAAAGATCTTTTTCAGCGATTTTAATGGAAAGCCGCTCTCCCATAAACTTTGGCCTACGGTAAGATTTCTCGAGCCCTAAATATGTCAGTATGGATTAAACTAATAGAAGTCGCATGTCTTGGGCGGAATGCAGGAAGAAAACATCAATTGGAGAATGTCTGCAAGGTAGGAGATAAGAAGAGTGCGACTAAAAATGAGTACCAGTTGTCACATAACAACGCACCCTTTTTTCCTTGTACAAATAATTGGCAAGAGTCTTTTCCACTCCACAAGGAATCACGAGATATTCAAGCTTAAATCCATCACAGGCATTGGTTTTATTATAATTGAAGATAAAACGTCTGTCAAGTGATCCTCGCCGAGAGGAACTATTGTATTAAATATCTGCAGTTTGAAGATGTGAAATCCAAGAGAATAACTAGCAGGAGCACTCAAAAAATCATTATACAATCAAAAGAGTAGAACCATTATTTAAGACAGAGTGCCAGAGGAATGCAACCAGAGACAGTGGAACAAGTTGTAGCCTTGTGACTCACTAGGACATCTTAAAGTCAACCACCGAGGACTCCAGTTGAATTCATTTTGTGTCCCTTTTCTGGATCATTTTGTCCAATATTAGTTTACGCAGTAAATTAAGTAAATATTATTCAACAACCTGACACGGGCTTTAAGTTACCAGTCATTTCTCAGTTTACAACAAGTAAATCAACGTTTTCAACAGCTAAAACCGCTAGGGTTCTAACAAACAATTAAATCTTGGTAATTGACCCTAAATTTCAGAGGCAATAGTAATTAATGTTAATTAATTTAGTATTTCCAACATTATAACAACGCCGCAAATGTGGTCAATGGATTCGTATTTATACAACCAAGTAAACAAGTTAATGCGTTAGGCCAAATTTGAAACTATGATATCCTTCTAGGAAAACATTTTATCTGCTCTCTGTTACCCGAAATGGGTGCTAGCAGGAATGTCAAAGATCTTAAAGAAGTCAATTTTTTTTAAAGTAACTACATTTTCGAATTACATTACCTTACAAATAACGCTAAAATTACAAGACATGTGTACAAATTAAGCGAATACAATGATACATAATAATAATACAACCCAACTCTAATGAGCGTTCAATAGTTGGTATTCAAACCACTAATTTTATTATTCTCGTAACGTAAAAGTAAGGGACAGAAAATTTACCACAAAGAAAATTATACATATAAAATTATTCACAACATGGAATGCAACGAATGTCCTTTCGGGGCCCAATAAACTTCCAATTTGTCCAAAAATATTTAGTAAGTTTTGTTAAATGGAACCGGCGAAATCCAAAACTGTGACTTGAAATTTTTTTAAAGAAAACCACAAACATAGTAATAAAATCCTAGAGAAGCTTACATTTTTCCCATAATCTTTTATAACAGTGCTGCTTAGTACTCAAAAAGAGCACTTCAACCACTTCAAACCAGTTACACAGAACAATGTTCAACTGTATTTCGAAACATCTCAATCAAAATTTAAAGAAATACGTTTTAACTTGTTAGTTCAAGACGAGTTAGCCCAAAGTCGGCTCCGAGCTCAGAGTGCAGCCAGTTTAATTTTTGGTTTTGAAGTAAACAATTACAAAAGGACTGTGTCACAGTCCGACAAGAGAGATGATTAGAAAAAAAATAAATATAGATTAAGACAGTCCTACGGGGGCACTTTTTTAATAGCCGAATTCTCATCCCCAAGGGTAAGGTCACACTCTCTCTACTGATGACATCCCTCTGATTACCAGTCTAAAACCCTGAATCCTCCTCATGTGAAGAGACAATTAACAACAACTCAACTTGAACGAATTTTTAACGTTATGCCGTTTCAAGTCAAAGGCAATAAACATTAGGTGGCCGACAGGTCAACAGACTTCTTACAAATTTCGAATTAACCGGTCTAATTGTACATGGATGAGACCGCGAACGGGAATAAACGGATTATCTACAGTCACGAATACAAATGCCCACGGGTCAATTAACTGTCATTTATAACCACCATTTAGTAATAGATAATTATTTCAATTTTAAATGGGGACTATTCCACGGCCTATTTCTACCTTTTGACTCACACTCTCTCGTGTGAAATTCTATCCATTCCTAGAGGTTTATTGCGACCATAAATTCAAGTGCAATAACTGATACCGAGCCCGAAAAATAATTTTATGCTCGGTTGAATCGAATACATAGCTTGCATTTCTCGTTCAAATTAATTTCGGTGAGATATGGGAGCGAGTGCCTATTGTATCAACGAGTGAGCTTCATTTAATTTTTTCTCATGGTGTCACACCAATAATCCGCTTCCTCACACGAAGGATTACATCTTCGTACGTAACAAGCTCCTCATAAAAAGTACTCTACATATTTCATATGCAGTACTGGGACTTTAATAACGTGAATACAGGCAAAGAACTTCATTCTTTAAAAATATGTGACACGTATGTTCTGTTCTATTATTAACGAACCATATACCTTTTCACAATTACACACCATATCCAATCAGTGTGTTAAAATAATTGAAGATAGTCCACGTACTACCCGAAATTACTTGTCACGGGTTGCCCCATACCAAAGAGATTTGGTCACAAAAAGAAGGCATGTGGACATGGTGAACAGCCAATTTTGGGGTCCCGACGTGAGGCTTTAAGAAGAAACAAACTGAATTCCTAGTCTCCCCTACGATTTATTTATTATTTGTCGTCCAGGCTGGGTACCAACACAACCGTCCGGTGTACGTCCTTTCATCAACTCACGTTTCTTAGTTTTTCCATGGTAGGATTATCTTTTCATAACTTCCTCTGCGACGCACAACAACAATGACACTGAAAACTTGAACATTCCAGTCAACTGCTCGCAATGAATTCAACACCCTTTGACAAAAACCCACAGCTTATTTCACGTCTTAAATATAACTTAATTGAAAAATAAATTATGATTGAAGTTAGTTGTCAATTATTTTATATATGTTGCTAGTAAAACAGGGTGTTAAAGCACTGGTGGTGAAATTAGAACATGAAAATGACGCTGCCTTCCATTTTAAAGGTCTCCGGTACTTTAAAAATGTAAAATTATTGTGTTAAAAGACATTCATCAGTGTAAGCAGTATAAGTATACCAATAGAAAAGAAAGGCAATCCAAAGCAATTTAAGTTTCTCTATATTATAACTCAGACTTTAAATTGATTACTCAAGAAATGAATATGATTGCATCTTAACCGTTGTCATAAAACGCAGGGCTATTGACTGCTTTGATTAACTCAACCATCATGGCCTACGAAATATCATTTAAATTTTTACTTCTCCTAAGCTATGCTAGTTAGAGACGCAGACTTCAACAGGAAAGTAAAAATTAAAATATTTCTTTAAGCGTATGAAGAACAAGGCTTAGTTTTGCTTCTCCGCGACCAACAACCTCTCATCCAACACCATAACCAGTAAAAAGTATTGTGGAAATGAAGGAGTGAAAAACTGCCAAATGTTTTTTCAAAACTTTTCTAAAAAACAATTAAATTAACGTTTACCGCTACTTTTTGAATATTATCTAACAGATATTTCCACATTAAGTTAAAAGGCAAAGATATCAAACCTTTTGAAATTTACTTATCTTAATTGACAGATTAAAAAAAAATATTTGCTATAATTCACACCTACTTGAAAAATGCCGAACTAACAAATAAAGGACGGGACTATAATTGGTAGGAAAAAATATTATTACAGTATAGCACACATGATAGTTACGTGACTATAGCTACTATTCGGTTTCTAGGTACCTCGTGTCAGAAGTTCAGTAACTTTAAGATTTGACTGCTTGAATTCGCAGAGTTCATGTATAATGGTTTGTAATTACAGTTCATGCAAATATATTGTTCTTTAAATTGTTTTAAAAAGTGGAATGAGAATCTTCTACAAGTTGTTTTCACGCACGTGAAATGCCTACAACCAGGAAAAAGGAAGACCAATTAAATTAATTACCAATTTACAGGAACTTTTTACTTCTTTTCTTGTTACCTAGATTTAATATGTGGAAAAATAAAGTACATGTGTACACATAAAAACGTTTGGAAGTAGGCAGAATTTCAAGGCAAAACTCATGGTAAAACGAGACTGTTGTTTTTATTGCATAGAAAGAGCTCGACTGGAGTCAGAACAAATGGGTAGACGTTAAAACTTGGATTCAAATAGCAGCAACCTGGAGCCAGGCACTCAAGATTACTCATTTCGAGACACCAAAAAATTAACTATAATGACTACCGACCACTGACGACTAGGTCTGACCCAGTCCTACGTGAATGACCAAAAGATGTCGAGGAAAGGTGAATATTTCAAGACCCATGAATTGGACCGTAAATAATTCATCTTCGTACTTGATAGAATGATGATTTGGATAATGATAAAGGTTTAGTTCTGAGTTATCTATCCCAGCAACCCAAACCTAACCTAATTTACTATACTTCATTTTTAGGTACCACCAAGTTCTGTGACACACACGGTGTGGTGTTTTTTAACGAGGTATTTTTCTTACTAGTGATTATTTGGGTTCTGACACAAGGCTAGTAGCCAGTTAGAATCTGTAATATATATATTGTAATAATATTATAAATAAATAAATTATAAAAAAGTTATTATTTGAAATCTACTACCTCTCTTTAAAAACTATATTCTTGAAATTTTTTTCTGTGGACTTTCACAATTTCTACGGATCTATTGTTTTGCAAGTCTGTTAAGATATAAGACAACATTGAAGTGTTGAATCTTTGAATGAGTGAACATACTTTTTATCGAAGGTAGGCTTAACTAAATAAATTTCAAAAATTAAGTGTGATATAGTTGATTTGGATTAAAACACAAGGTACATTTGAATTGAAAAATATGGTGAACAATTCATTAACTGTGGTAACCTTTTGAAGAACCAAATGGAACGTAAAACGTGTGCCATCAACGCCCACTTACATTGATGATGTGATGATTTCATTATGTACCTTCTTCAACTTTCGCCTGGAATTATCTGCCTGGCTTGTTCTGATCGCATAAAACCCTTATTAATTAAAATTACCTCTAACAACTGGAAATGAGTCTAAGCAATGTTTTGCTGCATTCACCTCCCAAATAACTCTACAACGTATAAAAATCATAGGAGAACTCCATTACAATGTATGCAGAAGTCTACAAATGAACACCCAATAATTTACATCAATAATAAATAGACCACTAGACCTAATTTAAAGGTGTCAAAAGGCCAGAAAAACACGTGAAATACTTATTGGCAATTTATGGAAATGCTTTGTTGTATGCAAGACCGCCCGAGAGACCCTGAAACCTAATATTGACAGGACCATGTTTCATTTGTGTACTGTACTGTACGGGACTTGTTACTTAAGCAAATGAACTTGGTCTCAAATATCTTAAAAACTGAATGTTTTGGTCACTACGTCACCATATAGGTTCCTGTGAACTAAAACGCGACTGGGTGAAACCAAGTATCCTATTAATGTATTATTTGCAACAGTCTGTCGCAATATGTGGCAATTTCCAAAAAATGCATAAATTCTGATCTGATGTCTGATGTACCACGAAAATAATGCGTTGCTACGAAAGCAGGTTACCTTAAAAAACTTTCAGTTCACATGTCTAGATACTTAAAAGAGAGCTTAGGAAAGGAGAAAATACAAAACTTTCATTGCAGCAATGGTATGAGGGATAAGTACCAAACCATCGGAATAGCTAGTAGATATACCATGGAAACCAAATTGTTTGACGTTACACACATTTCCTAAAACCCCAAAATTTTAATTCGAATCGAAGAAATAGACTAATTGATAACTTACTCTATCGTACCCCGACATGAGAAATAAATCTTGACATATTTTTCTCATCGACTCCCAACTTCGGCTATTAAAAATACTACCTAAAAAACCCATTCTCATTCCCATTGCATTATCATAGTTTTGCAATGAAGATATTTAATTGCACAAATAAATAAGGAGTTTTAATGATTCCCACGTTTCAACGGTGCATTGGAATTCATTCTAGCGCCAAAAATAAGTTTGTTAGAGATTCACTGGGGTATAACGCCGATGCAACTGTAATTAAGAAAAACTACAACTCGACATCTCGGATGGAGGTTACAGGTACGTAATTGGGGGAAGGGTTAAATGACTTAGAATTTTAGGTAGTTTTCAGGTAGAGAAGACCAGATGGGAAGCGAAACTAAAGTGTGGCCTTCATCGTAACGACCCAATGGTACTACCCGCACTTTTACCTGTCTAGTACACGGGGCTTGGGATTCGAGTCGACTTCCGGCGATTGTCTTCGCCTCCGGCTTCAAGCCTTCCCGAGCAAACTAGCTTTTCTATTTATTATTACAAAGAATAAAAAAGTCCATTCAACTTCCTTCCGTATAATCGTTGAATTCAATTAAGTTTTATTTGCGGGCATTATTTTTATCCACTTCAACCCAGTAATCTATCAGCGAAGATTAAGAAACAGTCACAAAAGCATCGAACTCTCATTCCATTAGAATTATTCAAAAAATTTCAGTAGAACAGTAGTTTGATACAACCTAAAACACCTAATTAAATACAACCAGATGCATATCTTGATACGGTCGGCATCAAAACCGCTCAATTAGTACTTCAACGGTTCTTTCCGTATTATTTTTCACCTCAATTATATCCAAGAAAAAAGCAGTCCACATCAGAAAGCCCAGCATTCATTTCACTTATACTTCAATTCAATACGTATTACAAGATCAATAGTGACACAAATATGTCAAGTATGCAACCTGGAATTCATGTGCTAGTAAGCCCCTTCCCCCAGTCAAAAAAAAAGCCTGATAAATAGCTGCTACTGTTGATGACTCAACTTCACAGTTAAATCAATGTCAATAAAAAGCAGAACCAATAAGCACATTCAGTTTCCTTACGGATATAAGCTCTTGTTGGGAGGCCTTGACAGTTAAATGAACCGATCTATAAAAATCCAAGCTCAAAATTAACACGGCAAATGTATTTTTCTTTTTCGAAACATAATTAATAATAATAGTTTTATTTTGTGTGTGGGAGTGACCATTGAGTCCTATTTCCATTTCCACCAGTTATATGGCTCAACAATTTAAAAGCGCTTGAACAATCGACTTTTTTCAAAAATTAAAAACGCTAATGCAATAATAAATCAAACAATGAATATATTTTCTTTGTTTCAACTTGCTTAGTTACATATAAATAAAGCACGATTCGAATTGCATAATATATTCACCGGCAACCTGGACGAACCGTGTCTTGAATCGTGTAAACTGAAAAAGCTTGTGAAGTCCTGAAAAGTCGCCAACAAGCACTTTTTTGTCACGATTTCCATTTGGAACAAATAAAAAAAAGTTCCATCCTAGAGATGTGTTCACGATTCAGATGGCAGAGCATTGAAAACCGGTCGACATTGAAAACCCAATAACTGATTGCAGCATTAGTCAGGATTGCACAAATCAGTCTCGGTCACCCACATCCTTTCAGAATGGATAATTGAGGAACGAAGAAACCTCGACATCACGTTGGGAAATAAAACTCAGGAACAACAACAATAGTTCCTGTACTTCAGAAATTGTAAATAAAAAACGTTAATTTATAACTTTTTACTATGAACCTGAACCTCTTATTGTTGACTGCATTGTTTTGCGTATTGTAACAATTCACCACTGCACTAATTACTAAACTCTTCGATCTCTAACGGAAACGAAATTTAAAAAACAGTAATATATGTACTGATAATTTATGAGTTTCGAAATATAGTTTCCTTCAATGGACTAAGAATAATAACATTACACATTTTTAAATAGCAACAATGCACCTGACGAAAACTCTAAGCAAATTAAAAACAATAGCAATCAATCATTTGGTCCAATCAACACGAAACACATCATACTTTCTTCAAATAAAAATGACTAAAAAAACCAATATCCGACAAATATGACTCACAATCAATTCATTCACAATACACACAACATGAGCCTGCAAGGACTTCACAAAATTCTTTAAGTTCCAACACCTTTCACCGGTGTATGCACAGCTTCCAAGGTCTTTCAACACAACTGCGAAGTAAATTTGCTCGTACTTGTTCGCATCATACGCAAACCATAATTTCAATTTATATGAATCGCTACATATTTTTCAGTAATCGTCTCATCAAAATAATTTTTAAAGGACAAGGCCGAAAGCAGAACCACATCTACACATAACAAGTGCAAACAGGGATTGCATTCAATTTGTATATGTAACTTAATTCCAATAAAAAATTTAGGTCTAAACCACTGAAAAGGAATTTAACTGGGAATGATTTCAACGAAACGTTGACAAATGTTGAAATCATGGAAACCCATATTGTTCCTTTAATACCTTGTCTCACGACACGAAATCAATTTCTTTCTGAGAACCGTATTAGTAATATTTGATGAGGTTTGGTCTGGGTTTCGAACCAAATTAGATGAGACAATGAGTGTTCAGGTAAGGTTTAAACAAAGGAGAATCTTCTTTTTGAATTTTCAACGAACACTATGAACATTGTTATTTGCTACAATCTGGCTACATTCTCGGCGGTTATTTACATTTGGGTGAATTAACTAGAACGTAATCTTCGCATTGGTTATACAAATATAGTGACACAATTATGTCGATGATAGCTGACAGTGAATGCCTCATTTCTACCTAAGCTATCGTTTCGGCTTCACATATATTTCTATAGGTTCTTTAGCAATTACCAAATTAGTTCCTCCTACCGTACCGAATTGTATCACTTTCCAAGGACTTGAAAGACGGCAATTAAGATCCCACGAACGAATGTATCACGCATTTTTAATTAGCATTCAGTTGGCAGTTAGGAAAATGAGGACATAACTACAGCCGTTGCTCTGAGACTGGTAATTGGTACTTTTCCTCTGGGAGAACCTTTTACATGATACTCCATCTTTCGTATTACACGCAATGTCCTTTTTCCCACATGAACCAGGCTAAGCTCCGATTTCCGGTTGGTTCTAATACTTATTGAAATGCGTACCGGTTGACCGGCTTCGAAATCCTATTGAAGACCTATGGATATTTGATGTTTTACGACTCAATCTTCAATTTTTTCACACGTAACACATAAAATTCATGCACTAGTGTGAATCACTCAGTAATTTCTTCTGGGCTAAGAAATATTTTCACAATTTTAAAATCGTAGAAAGTTTCTTTGATGGAGACTTATTAAACCAATACTCACTTGCTCCGGAAACAAAAATTATGACAGGAAGAACGAAAGGAATAACGGTCTTCCATTTCCTGTTAAATTCATGTATCTTTCTAAATCATTCTCCATGTTACCTTAATACGCACGAAAGCTGCGTTACCATTACCGACTTGGTTGCCTGTTAATGTTTCTAATTAACTGCCATAATTATTGGTGAAATTTACTGCTTGTACACTACAATGAAAAAATTCAAAGCATGTTCTCTAGAAAAATAGACTTGATTTTTCGTAGTTTTTAAAAGACTTGGTTAGGGTCAAATTTATAGTATTTGTAGCAAAACTTCAAACACATTTATTGAATTTAGTCATCACAAGCTGTAAACTATTGAAAGTTCAAGAAATGATATAGAGGACACAACGAAAAATATATTTAGAAAAATAAAATGTTACCATTGACACATTACTTCATTGATGGCGCAATATAATAGTTCACAAGAGTTAAGTCAGAAAAAATTGTTAAGTAGATCGATGGTCAATGTCAGTAGATACTTTCAGAATTTCTCAGGTATGCCCTGATTTCATTATGTACGAATGCAACGGAGGCAATATCAAAGAGAGCAGGCGGATAGACGGGCAAGGAGGCATGCAGGCACGGTGAGTTGGTGCAACAAATCAACTTCGTCAGATACGATGCTACCTACCGGCCTGCATGACGTCACGATTTTTCATGCGAATTAATGACATCATGCCTGTTCTGAGTTCATGCCTTGTAACGTGGTGAGCAATCAGAGAGAACAGACTCCTACCTGAGTGTACTTAGATGAAGCATAAATTCGAATGGAAAACCGCAACCTCCGGCGGAACGGAACCATGACTATGTTCGTTTGACATCATCCGATATAAGAAATCCGTATTGTCAAAGATGATAAACATCAAGAGGTATAGATAATCTGCTACCAATCCAATCGATTGGTAGCTATTGGAAAACGGAGGCAACCATGAATCCTCCAAATTCAGGAGAACAGTTATATCCTTAGTAATCGAAGAAACCGATACTTCGAATACCATTTTGGTGTTAACCAATTTCTGTATCTGCGGTTTTTCGTTAAAATCAGAAGTCCATACCCAATTCCTAATGTGATTCACTCTAATTCTGGTTATTCAAAATCATCCATTAAAGGAAATTAACCTACTTGACAGTTTACATCAAAAGCTTAAATCCAACGTCACGTTTGTAGTGCTCTTCGTATTGGAGGAATTAAATCCTTAACAAAGAAAAATTTCATTATATTTTTCTGAAGTCAAATACCCTAATGCGAGGACATAAGTTTAATATAACTAGATGTGAAACTGAAATAAGCAAATCGATATAGGAAGGTGTGGTACACTCTGATTCTGTCCGAGGGGGACGTCAATCTTTCTCAAGAAATGATTATTTTGACCTTTGATTTCAATTCCATTTACATTGAAGTTTGTAAAATTAACTCAATATGTTCGATAAGCTTCGATCAAATTAAAGACATGGCATACACTGCAAATTTAACCCACAAACGAATATCAAATCAAACAAATGACAGAAACGTGCAACAGACGTTTTATGCGTAACGATATTTTTCGTGGAGTAAAACCGGTCTGCGGGCTCACAACAAGGAAGCTCATTGTTGGCCACAAATACGATTTACACTTCACAATTAGTTCCCAACAATTTCCAGAAAGAGTAATCATATAATAAAATAAGAATCAATGCTTTCTCTTACTAATAAAATAATACAAAGAAAGAACTTGTCCTGTTTACAAAAAAAGCGGACGGTAATGGGCCATTCCTTTAAAGGCACACTCAAAGTGATAGACTCAACATGGGGGTGCGAACAAATAGAATTTTGTCAACGTGTCTCGAACTATCGCCATCGAGCCACCGAACCACTCAGGTAAAGCCAGCGGCGAAGGAAGGTCTCTTTGCAGGTATCTCGCTAGGTACCCATGTGGTTGGCATGCCAGAGGCTTTTGCCAGCTCCAGGAGAAGTTGGTGGTGCGCGCGCCGCGTTCCAGCCGTAACGACTTGGAAAACAAAAACCAGGCAAGTAATCGGACGGCTCAGACTAGATGCTGGGTCAATGACCAACCAAGCAACTCATTTGTAACTCGGAGGTGTTTGACTTGACCGTGTCTTCAACCAGCAAAATTGCATTGAACTGATCCACTCACCTTCTTTCCTGTTCACCGCCCAAATTTCCTATTTGCCCCTTAAAGACATTTAAGCAGTATGCATGTATGGTTATAATTTGACTACCGAGTATTGTAATATTAATTTTACCACTGATTACCAGAATAATTACCAGACTAATACAACCACACTACTTAAAACAAGTTTAATTACTTAATATTACCACCGAACTATTATTTACTTGAGCGTCGATATATAATACCCTTATAGATATATAGTTCCCAAATTTCAAGCATTAGGTGCATAAGGCCTACCATAAATGCGCTTAATTTGTGGGCGCATTACAACTAGGAAAGTATGTACCTTCCAAACATTTTCTGAGTCTGTTGGTAAAATATTGTCGTCATTGGAACATTGAAGAAATTGTTTCACAGGCTACCTGCCTACCCTCTTTTACACCTGGCATATTTCTACAGTGACAGACATGCAACAAATCGAGGTCTCGCGACGTGCCAATGAAATTCTTTAACTGTAAATAAAAACTTACGTCTTACAAATTCCTTTGATTTAAATATAATTTAATGCCAGATTTAATGTAATTGATGTATAGGCAACCATCTCCCAAACTCTGTAAAATGACAGTGACTTGAAATTGGACGTGGAAGGTGTGCTGATGTTTGCGTCTAGTAAAACAGGCTCATCTCCGTAGGATGCGTCAATGGTATACTAATGTAGTGCTGACATCGACCTTAATGTATTGACAGTAACCACAATAAACTTCTAAGACTTCTATTCACATTTGAACAACATCAGCAGAGTGTGTTTTGTTGTAATATTGTAGATCCAGAAATTACATAGTAAACACCTTATGTAGCTGAAACCTACATCCACAAACACTACCGTATCGTATTAATATTTATTTCATTAGATATTTTGTTCAAGGTATGAAACATAATGGCGTCAATGAAAAATTTTTGTGTAAAACATTTTGCTTAATTTGCGTTTTTGTAAAAATTAGGTCTCTTGGGCTTTGTTTATAAGAATTATATCGTCACCTTCCCAACGTAATGGCACTAATTCTCGATTCCGGGGATTGAAGGGTTTCAAGAGTTGTAACCATAATTGTACAACAAGAAGGGTTACCTAAAATTTAATAAGGGTGTTTGTTATACGGGAAATGGTAATAAAATAATTAGGAATTAAGTATGATGTATGGTAAAAATGACCTTTTAATGTCAGCCACTATCGATAAATGCTATGACTAATTATGGTGGACCATTGTAACTGTACTGAATAATAGGAGTGACCAATAGTTTCGATCAAACTCACAATTAACCAGAGAATTTGGTTTTATTGCTCACCATTTAAAACCCCTTTCTGTTAATATTCAGTTCTCACATATGTCACACACCTTTTACGTTATCAATTTGAAATGAGTCGGGCAGTTTTCCCTGCAACTATGCAGCCTCAAAAATTACAATATAGGTATACATGAAATGGGTAGCAAAAGATACATTAACTTGAAATATCATTAGAGATATCAAATCATAGATGAAATAGATGATAAAACTGTGATACGTGAACTATGAAGTCCCTGAATATCCCAGTTGTTCATCTACATCCCAAGGTGACATTTGCACTTTTATCTAACATGTTAAATAAAAAAATCACAGCGATTGAAGAAAATTTTGCCTGTTATATTAAATTACAATGCACAATACCTGATCACTGCAACTGCACATTGCTCTTCATTTAACTGGCATTGCATTACAATATGAAGGTAAGCTTTAAAATTATCTTCCTTCGGGAACATCAAACATACAACCCAAGATAATAATAATTACATACCTTAGCTACGACTCAACATGAAACTAACCTTGAAAACAATAGCTTTCAATTTCTAAGGGATTGGAATCATGCATGACCAGTTTTAACTACCCTGGGACCCCAGAAACTGTTTTACCAACCGTAACAATTTTGCTGGGAAGTGCAGGACGCACAGGACGATGAGATTACATGAAGAGTAGGTTCCTAGCACCTATACCAGCTGAATAACGTATATACGGAACTACTTTTTAAGCAATGGAAACTATTAGTTGATTCAGTTTCAAAATAAATTTAGTTAACATGAAAAGGTTGCCACAATCCTAAAGTTCATTAAGAACCCTGACGTGAAAATTGTCTCCAATTCATTTGCGAATAACCGGTTTTACCGCAAGACAATAATAAATTGTCTAATACACAGAGACACTCCAAATCCGGTATTTGGACCAAGCAAATGAACTATGAAACACTATCGCGTTGTCGGTTTGCTAGATCGGGTCATTTCCTTGTACCAGAAAAACCCTTGAGCCTATTGTCGGCTACAACCATGTGTCATCGTAAATAAGTTTCGTTCTAGCAAGCATTCATCTGATAAAAGACGGCGAATCTAAATGTCAAATTATTGCAACAACGAGATGAATCATCCGCAGAAATGGTACCGAAGATGGAATTAGAAATTTCTAGAAAGGTCTTTTCGTCACCTCCTACAAGAGAACCTAAGCGACCGGGTTAAAATGTGCGACATTGCCAATTGTGTTCGTGGCGGCAGTCGTGTATTCGGCTACCAACAGACTTCGATCGTAATAAATCATTTTCACATGCAAAAGAAGATAAGGAAAACGATGCGCTCCATTTCACAATTCCTTGCACCATCCCAGAGGACTGAAGTAATTAAATTATTACTGTAGTAAGATTGCAATTGTAAACAATGCGGTTACTGCAAGCGGTTCCACATGAAGATGAAAATTAATTTTATGATCAACAACAGAAATACCTTTGAATCTTTGATCACATTACAATAGTATAGTAACAGCCGGCCATTAACATGCGAAATAAATCTAGTTCACATGTAATAAAATTAGGTGTCAACCCGAAACCAAAAATCGAAATGGAAGAGGAATAAGTCAGATATGACCGTAGATAACGACCATTTTTACCTTCTTCTTAGCAGCCCCAGGGTCTTTTGTAGTAAGAAAGGTGGTAAACATAATTCTTCCCTTTTCTTCGAACACCGACGGGAACCCAGTAACCGTTATATATTTAATATGAGACATAAGGAAAAAAATTCCCTCACCTTGGAAAGTGTGGGCCTGCGACGATAACGAAGACGATGCTCCCAGTATGGCACCTACTAAAATGGTTTGCCACAAATTCAGGTACCTGCGTCCCTCCATTACGCGTATCCAAGCAATTGCGGGACACCCAAATTATTTTCACACATAAACACACTGGCACACGCACTATAACTAAATACCAAACGGATGGAATATCACTTGGTCATTTTTTCCCAATTTGTTTTAATTCTAATCCGTTATTCAACAAACGTCCTCATTTCGCCTGACGGTTGGCACGGGGAAAAAGAGATCTGTCGTGGAAGGATCCTCTCTCATCCGTGGTTCCTGACACCTTACGTCGGGAAATCTTCACTTTTTAACGGTTTTCACGGTTTGTTCTTATCCTGTTTTCTTCGCGGTGTCTTCTTGTTGAATTCGAAGGCACACTCAACGTGAAATAAAAATAACTGTTCGATATTTTGTTAATAGATTTGTTGAAATCAAATAGAGTAACAGGTAGTGTTTGTACGAATTTGACTTTTATTACACAAGCTGTTTCGTGAAGTATCCCGCGTTAAAACCGCCGTGCTCTAACGTTTAACCACATACTAACCGTCCGTTGAATTCCCGGGCGCAACAGCACTCTTCGTTTGTTTTCGGAATTCTTCGATTATCATCGGGCAACCATGCCGAGACCACGCCACGCCACGAGTGAACCTGTAATTGATGTACCTCTTTCAGGTACGCTGTCAGCCAATTCCTTGTTTTCAGTGGCGTGCACTGGTTTTGTCTTCTCAGGTAGTGCTGTTTACCTTTTTTTACGCTCCATCCTTGTCTACTCGCCACCTGGCCATCCTCCCGCCCCTATACATTTACGTTACGATCGTCTTTTTTTTTTAAAAATACCTGTAACCGTTCGATTTCATTACGAAAATAAAAAGAGCGACTGGCTTGAAAGTTTGATTCTTCCTATCCCAACATTCGTGTGGTGTCTCACGCGACCACTGCTTTCGACACATAGGTGTGTCTTTTAGGTGGGTCAGAAATATGGATACGCCACTACGGTTCGAACCACTATCTCTAGTAGTATCTTATATCTTGAAAGGTAAATGTATCTTCAGATTCAGAGCACTATACCTGATTACGCTGGTTCATAAAAGGCTCAGTCTGGTTTCTAATAAAAAGGCGTATCATAAATTACCTTGCTACAAATTTTAAATCAACGCCTTCAGTTTTTTAGCTGAGAACTTGTTAAACAACATTTGACGCAGAGGTTTTCATCCCTGGTGTCTAAACTCTCCCTCCATTTCAGGTTTTATGAGCCTTGAATTTTTCGTCAATGAGTTTTAGTTGTAGTTTCTGCACATGACTTCCCAGTTCCTGTCACCCATAACACAATGTTCGTCGGTGAAAATGTCAGCGTAATTCAGGCTAAATAAATTGAAACGTACAGTTATTACTTTTATTACTGGTAATCTTTTCAAACAATAGATTTTTGTCTGCAAATTCCCAGACAAATTCACAAAACCGTAAAAAAATGTGCATCCGCGTAAATTGATTCGAGTGGTTGAAAGACCAATTTTCAGGTACGCTTGAGACACCCCTAGCCCACGTCTTCGACATTTGTGACTCTACGGTTCAATATTCATGACATACCTACACGTGAGTCCAATGTTTTTGAATGAAGCAGAATGAAGTTCTGCGTGACAGGGGCAAACAAATTCGATTTCCAATAAGGACAGGACAGATGCCTTCTTTCTATTCAATCTTTTTTGTACTATTTGGATATGTCTGCGAGAGTTGAGTGGCCATTTATTCCGGATTAATGCAACGGGGAAAAATTTTTCTTTTCTTGTTTACCCCATTTTACACATGTTTGGGTAATCCGAGAATTTGTCATACATTCGGGATGGGAAATTGTATTCATTGTATTGGGTGCGTGCTTCAAACCTGATGCTGCGACCATTTTTACAGTGACATTTCAACCGAATAAACGTTCTCGACGACCCAAGTGGAAAATTCGATTCGGTAGAATAAATTCGAAAAAATAATTTTCCAAAGGCAATCCGCTTGCCGCTTCACAATATAATTAGATACGTTCAAATTGTGAAAATTATTGAACAGAATCAATCAAAGACGAAGTGTCATCTGACCATGTTGAAAATTCTTACCTCAAGGTGTGACTTACATCTCTTGAAATCATTTCTTCCTCCATCTATAAATTTCACAAAAAATAAATAATAATGTTCGCTTGAATGAATATTGGTGAACTGTGATATTCAACACAAAAAATTGTCACAGACGAAAAGCATGTTGTCTTTGGCCGTTTTCATAAATGATTCGGTTTTCATAAAAGAAAGTAAACTTGGATTTAAGCTAACTGTTTTACGTCACTGTTCGAATGAGAAACTCAAATAGCAGTTACGTAGAAATGTACCTGGTAGCAAGTGTACCCTACTTTGTGACAAAACACAGGCCCAAAGGCTTATGTCGACTGAAATAAATAACTTTAGTTCAACCGTGAGAAATTTCAATTGAAACTCTCTGGAAATAACAAAAATGATGTACTCGTTAAAATGCGAAATCTTCACGGTGGAGAGTATTAAAAAGTAATACGAAAACAAATTATTTTATCCAAAGGAAATGAAACTGTACAACCATGATTGCTATTAATAATGATAATCCGAGTGAATTAGAATTCATTAAAAAAATTTTTTTACTAGCAGCAAAAATGTTGTTTAGTTCAACAAGAAATGGGAAATAATATGCATTTCAATTTAGTTGAAAATGATTGGTATGGGAGTGTGCGTGAACTTCTGAAGGCAATTTTTTTCTTACCACAGCATGGATTAAAAAGAATATTACTGAGCAATATATAAATATATATGTATATGTATAATCTGTAAATTTATGGAACATTACAAATATTTAACAATTATTTTAACCGGCAACGTGTTGCAGTTGGTGTTAGTTTCTTTACTCTACAATTAGTGAACTCTTCACGAGCTCTAAAACAAAGTAATAAATACCATACTAGGTCTACTTTGTGTAAATGCCATTTTATTAAATTATTAACCTTTTTCATCGTGATATATTTTAGCGCTTTCTAGACTGTATTCGATGACAAGACCATTCTTGGATTGGTGGTAATTTAAACTTTCGGCGTATTTATTTACAATTTAACTTGTCGCATTCCTTTGCAATTTAGAACTTGTATATTTAGGTAGTATTTCATCAAAGCCTTTTCATACAAAAGTGAGCACATTGTTTTTAGCAAATGAATTAGCGCTCATTTGCTACATGCTTCAATATCCTAATATCATATATTAATATCATCAATATACTACTAAAGGATATTTCACTCGGCACAGACTGTGAAACGTGTACAATACCCTGAGTACGCTTTGTACTCTTCTTTTCCACTATTAATAAATCAACTGTTAGTGGAGGGCGAAAACATTTGAGGTTATTTATTTTTATTTTCACAGTTTCTAAATGAAATAACTATTATATTTAACGATTTGATGCATTCGTCAGAGATGCGGTAATGCATTACTCTTGTGAAATGGAAACCCATCAAGTTTTCAATAATTCAATTTACCAAATGGGAAGAATTTCCGATTGATTGTCTTTTTCGGAGACAGCTACTTCTAGTTTTATCATTAAATAGGTTCAACGTTGACTACAAGACCCAGATCATGTTTGGATAATGTTAAGTTCTCGGTCTCTAAATTCAAACTGGGGTTCACAACCAAAGTAGAAATAAAATTAAAAGTGGCTCAGTACTCCGTCACGTTGCATCCCATACCTTTGAGAAAAAGAACCGTATTCTATTAAATGGCATTCATTTATCTCGTCAACCATCTTCCCCTAGGATCTCGTGGAAGCGGAATCATTCCCGTATTCATATTATTTAAATAGATTCATAAGGCAAGGGATTCCTCCCTCTTCAATTAGAGTCTTTTGCAAGTGGGAAACCTCTGACGAAGCACTTGTTACGAACAAAATTAATCTGGTTTGCAAACTGTTTTTTCCTGTCGCGTGTCCTCCGTCACACCATTCCAAAAAATCATTCAAAGGAGACTAACCGCTGATTAGTTTTAAGACCCTCGCCATTCTTTCTCCCTTGTAATGAGCGATAGGACGAGTCTAGTGAATTCATCAGTCCTCACTTGAATGCATTGTCATAGGAACCTAGGGAAGGAAAGAGAAAAATTACAACTTCCGGATGTTCCTTTGTTAATATTCTGGAGCTTTAATTGAAATCGTCCTGGGAGAACCCTTCTTCATGGTGAATCGTTTCAAATTCTTATTTGAATGCCAAACTGACATTCGAGAGTGACTTTGGAATTGTGTCTCAACATTTTGCTAACCTTGACTCATCGTGTTATATAAACATATATTTTATATAAAACTTATAGTACATCACACTTTTCAGTATATGTAATGCCTTCATCTTGAGTTGTTCTTATTAATACAGAAACTTAAACTTTTGATGAGGTATCCCTACATCGAACTTTTTATTTAAAGTAATTTTAAACTTCTAATGAAATATGACTTATATTTAAAATGTGACGAATCCGGGCAACATACCTTAAATTTGCAATGATAAATTTTGTAACATGACGTTTAGAAAGAAATCTTGGTAAATATGCCGGTGGCTTATTTCAGTCTCATTCGTTAGATTTTATAATTAACCATTTCATTACAATCAATAAGTACGACTTATTATGTATGAATTTCGGATATTGACTCTTAAAATTACAATGACTGTTACAATTAATCAAAATTGACCATTGTGCTTTTTAATTTGAGTACAATTATATAATGCAAAACTTAATTAATGATTTGTATATGTGAAATATCGTTGTTCTAGGTCACTATTAAATGAATTGTAAAAAACGAAATTCCTTTAAAATAATTTTTTAGGGTACAAGTTATCTCTGCAACAGTTCGCCTTAGAGTTGAGGAAATTTTTATTTAGGATGTTAGAGGTATTTTTACCTACGTCTATGGCATTTCTTCGGTATAAACAATGGAGGCAAGTCCTCAGGTGGTGAGTAAATTGCTCATAATAAAATGAATCCAACTCTGCCGGAATATAATGTTTTCAATATTTCAAAACAAATGATTTTAATTTTCAGGGTGTCAACGGTCTTTCCGCCGGGGCTGGTTTGCTGACAAGGCCGGCAGAAGAATTTGAAAACGATGTAAGTTAATATGTCACGTTTTCCTATAGTCAATGTGATTGCATTGCCTAAAAATGTGAAATATTTCATTTTCAGAAAAGCGTTGAGTTAATGTGGGCCAAGAAGGCGTTCGAACATGCCGAAATTTACTTCAACGTGAGTCAAATTTAATGGGTAAAATATTCTGTCAAGATGATAGGTTACTTATGTTGTCCAATTTAATTTCCAGATTCTATGTTCAGTTGACTCAAGTTTGTTAAAACTGACACCAAATGACTCAGAAATATATGATTTATTCAGAAAATGTTTTCCAGACCTCAATGTTGCAGTAATTAATGAAGATGAAATGAAATCAAATGAAGGAAAGGCGGTGGGTACAGTTAAATCATTTCAATGTTTCAATCAAATGTTGTAGTCACTTATTTGTTGTGTAACTGAAAAAATATATGTAATAACATTATAATGCTTCATTTTCAGAAATGGAGGGAGTTTTGTACATATTTCCAAAACAAAGTTGAAGATTTCAGTTTTGGTACATTGTTAAGGAAAAATTGCACTGGAGAATATTCAGAAGAAAACAGCATTTTAGTCACTAGGATACAATTTTTAGCAATTGAACTAGCAAGAAATAAAGAAGGCTTAAATAAATCTATCAGGAGTAAATACAAGCAACAGAAAACTATGAAGTGACATGTATTTTTTTTTACTGTTTTGTATTGCATTATAAAGGATATTAATTCAGGTTTTTTTGTATCATGTAATTTACTTTCATTGTGCTACCACTACTCCATGGTATGTAATCTTTAACCACAGGCAAGTCACTTTTTATGTTTGAAAAGTTAAAAAATAAACAAATTTCTTTTTAAATGATATATATTTCCCTTGCCAATAAAGGATTGGCATTATAATTCAATTGCAGTAATATTAATTACAATAAACAATGAAAGAATAAATGCCTGAGTTTTACAAATAGTAAAAATATTTCATGTACCATTAACATTGTCTGCAAGTACCTCTAAAGTGTAACAAAATTATCAACTTCAATACAACTTCAGATTTGTACAAAATTCAAGAAACTAACAGCATGACATAAATTAAAAGTTTAGTACAATACACAATTTTACAGCCAAATTGGGATGTAAACCCTGCATAAGACTTTACATTAATAAAACATTAACTGAAGATTCAAGCAGCTTAATAATACAATTGTAGATTGTGATTTGGTACATTCAAATCACTTGCATCATGTCTTCATATATTTTCAAACTCAAAGGATTGAGCTGTGAAGGTGAAATGCTTTCTACAAAGTCAATTTCATTAAAATTAAAATCTATTCAAATTTTTGTCATATCAATATTACAGGTACCTCTTTATAAATGGATGAATTTTGTATGTTTTTGTTGCTGATTTAAATTCATAAAAAGCACTAAAATAAAACATTGTCTTTTGTTTACAATAATGAAGGCTTCCTCTGAATAAAGCTCAGGTTATGTGGCTCATGATAAGAAGACCACTTAATCACACTAATAAAACAATATATTTCATTGTATAACAGGATTCTGTAATAAAATAATTACCTTATCAAGTGGTATTTCCCAAGAAGTTAGTACAAGGCACAAACCTATTGTTCAAATATTTTTTTCTAGTAGAATTAAAAATTGAAGTGTTGCAAAGCCAACCCAAAACTCCAAAGACCAAATGCTGTTAGGTATTAATTATTGTAGTTAGCCCATTGAAAATACAAAATTCAGCATCTTTTCATAACTGTTATGATCATACATTACCATCATAAATTTTAACCTTCAACAGGACTTACTGTTTATGTATTTAATGACTTGTTAAGAAGAGAATCAATCAGATTATCAACAAATAATTAAGGAAAAATTAAAGGATTAAACAAACAAGGAATTAACATCAGCCCTGATTTTCCTCCTCATCATTTAGTGGTTCTGGCAGGTAGAAAAGTGTAGGAACATTAAGTAAATTAAACAATCCTTGCTCTAGTAAAATCTGTGTGGTCTTTTCAATTTCCATCATTGATGTTAAACTTCCCATTGTGTCATTCAGGTTTTGTAAATCTCTTGACAGAACTTGATTCCTAGTTTTTGATTCTTCTAGTTTCTTTTTTAATATCTTATGTTCTTCTTCCCTTTCTGAAAATATGAATACTTTTTATTGTAGTCTGTCAGTTAGAGCAGTTAGAGTGCAACAAGTTACATTCACATATAATTAATCAAAGAAAAAAGAGAATTATCTAACCTTTGTTGGCTGCCATAAACTGTACAATAGCATCATCCATATTCAAAGATTTTGAGTATGGAATATCTTTGTTGCAACAATGTTCTTTTACTCCCTTTAAGTAGGAACTACCATCTAAGCTAGATTCATCTAAAGATGTTGAGCTCATATTGGGATTACACCAATCAGGGTCTGAAAGTTTGGTGTGCTTCCCTGCAATTGATTGCAAATGCTGCCTACCATACAAGTGTTCCTTTTTATTGTGCAAGGAATGAAACCACTGATCACATGATCTACAATAGAGCTCCTCATTGTCTTCATCCTACAATTGTAAAAACTCAAATGTACAAAAAGTCCAAAAACCATAGAGCTTTAAAAAAAATTGAAATCAGATTAATTACATCAATTTCATCTGTTGCATCCATGTCTGATTCTTCTGTTCCATTGCCTTGAAGTCTTTTAAGTCTTTTTTTGTGTAGGTATGCCTGATAAGCATCAGACTGCCTATACAGCCTCAATTCCTCCCTATATCTTTTTTTTTCTATTTCAGCTTGGTCAAGGTACACTTTCTTTTCCTGCAGGCTTAATTTACTCCATTCATTCCCTAAGAGTTTAGTAACCTACAAGAAAAGATTTATAAAACTTCATTGTTTAAGATTATCTTCTGCGTTAGGTGTAAAAGTCAGGAACCATACAAAATCATCAGCTTAAAAATAAACCTTCCATTTGAACAACATTTAAGTCACCTTCAAAATTAGAAATTTTACCTCTGTAAATGGTAGGTCCCTGTATTCCTTTCTCCTTTTATTTAAAAATATAACATAACCAGTTGCTGGAGCTTTTGGTGGCCTGATTTCATACTTGACTTCTGGCTTTCTTTTTCTCCCTTTTGGCCATCCACCCCTTTTCTTAGATGTCTTATTTTCTATTTTATCTATCACAGCAGCAGTCACTTCTGAATTATCTGAATTCTCCTCACAGGAGATGCAACTTTCATTAAATAACACATTATTTTTAACTGAGTTGTTTGAATTAATCAATACTGACTCCAAATTATGATTTGTTCTGTTTCTTACAATTTTTTTTACTGATATCACAGGTTGTATTCTATTATTAACTATTAAACTTCTCTTGTTCAGGGTAGACTTTGTAGCTTTATTTTCAATCTCTGTTGTCCCAACATCAAATTCAATTAATATTTTATTGTCCCCAACCAGGTTAACATCCTGTTGTTGCCTTGGCATTTTGTCAGGGAATGTATATTCTGTAGGAGAAAATCCCAAAACTGAATCATCGATGTCCTTAAATTCTTCTAAACTTACACCAGAGTCACTTAAAGTGTTCAGGTTAGAGAAGCCATCAGAAACCCTGCTTGGTTCTGATTGCATTGCAACATTTTTTTTGACTTGTTTAAAAATTTTGTTGGGTACTTCACTTTCACCACTATCTATCCAAAGTGCACTACTCTCATTTTCTCCAGTCATCTTTGGTTCTTCTTGAAATAATAACTGTGTAGCCACAGTCTGGAAATCTTCAACAGACAAACTATGTCCTCCTACTCCATTGTTCAGTGCATCGTTTAAGGACATACAAACTAACCTATAAAATACATCAACAGTGCCAATATACTTTACCGATTAAATTTACAAATAATACATTTATTTCAATATATTCTGGTTTTAACTTCTAGAAGCGCACAAGAAGAATTGTAATTATTTTTCGAAAGTTATGAACTTAAAATAAGGGTGAACATCACTGAATTGTCCAACACGTCGTACCCGGCCTTCTGCCTTATGCCTTACTATGAATTTAACGCTTCTACTTTACCCTATCAGTTCATGAAATTCACAAATATTAAGTACCTGCATGTTATCAACTATCATAGAATGCTGTATTTAAGCCACTACAGGACAAAAAATAGTTTTTTCAAACCGGGTGTCTGACAACTCTTGTCACCTCAAAACTCGTTGACGGGCGTGGACATTTTTCTTTACTTACCCTTTATTTGTTTCGACTAAAATTCCATTTTTAAGAAGTTCTTTGGCCGCATTTGTTGCGCTTTTGTTTCTGGCGACCCCGTGCTCTTTTCTCACTTCTGAATTCTGATAAATTCGAGATCCGATCTCATTCATGATTACCACAGTGAGGTTCGCCTGCATTACATGGCAACGTTGCAAAAACATTTAATATTTCAAAAAATGGCGCCTACAACGCTGAACTCAAAATGTATTTTTAAACTTGAGTTTGTTTTATTAATTCAGTGAAAAATAATTTATGTTATTATTACTTTTGCAAAATGTTATTCAAGTTGTAAAGTTTCTATTAAGGAAAGAATTATTAATGTGCAGCTTAAAATTTATAATTTAGGGATAAGAATATTAGCTGCAATTGCTGATTTAAGTTTTCTGATTTATTATAGTACAGACTATTTTGAATATATCAATGCCTTACTGTTGTCATATTGGGCTTCACAGGCTCATAAAACTGATGTTAACATAATTTTAAAAATTAAATGCTCTTAAGCTCTTTATAAGCAAATATTTCTACCCAATTTCAAACTATCCTAAGTGTATTGGTATTTTACACATGTAAGGAAATGTATGATTGAATTGGAATACTACACTGTATTTTGTTGGAATTTATTTTGCTGTTAACTTTCAAATAATAGTTCCTATCATTTCACTATTTCTCTTAGATTAAAGAAATAAATCATTAAGATATTCATCAAATTCCTCTTCCCTGGACTTCTGTTCATCTTCTTTTTCGCTGGTTTGTTTCCACACATCTAGACTTGCACCAACAGTAGCAGTATCTATATTGTCTTCATTACTTTTCTCGCTATCAATTGGTTTAATTGTGTTATCTATTTTATCCATTTTGCTTGTAGTTGTTTTGTCTTTCGGCCTCAAATGTGCATGTTTTAAATGTTTTATTTCTTTTTTCTTATGGTGAAAATTTAATTTCTTACTACAATTAGGGCACAATCCTGAAATGATAAATGTCAATGAAAAATTAGTTGCAATCAGTTATGTCTCAAATTAATTATGTGGTGGTTACTTACTTATTTTCACTAAAGCATTTTTCTTGGTTCCATGTTCCATATATCCAAAATTCACTTCCCAACTCTTCAAATATTCTGTTTCAGTGCATGTTTTGCTACCACATGTAAACTGTCCTTTTCCACTAATTACTTCTTGTTCTGTTCTCCATCTTAGGCCAAACTACAAGAAGTCAGTAAACAATTAGCATTATTGTAGCTATTACCTGGAATAAAATGCTTACTGAAAAAGGTACCTTATTTTCTTTATATCTGGACAAATCTCCTACACAGTATTCCTTATACAATTTATCGTAATACCGTTTTGCTAATTTTTTTTCCCATGTTGAGGGGGATTCAGTGTCATCAGACCAGAGAAACTGATGATTTTCCCTTATAACATCAATATCTCTTTTGTCAAGTGACCTGAAATTGCACTTTATGAATAGTATAATGCATCAGTAATAACATAGAAAATAATGAAAATAAAATCTTACGTGTCCCTCTTTAGGATTGATTTATTTTTAGTAGTTAATAAATACTCGTTGATCAGAGTTTTATGTAGATCATATGGATTCAAATTCCGTAACCTTCTACTGAAACTCATGATTTCAAGACTAATACCAATATTTCTGTATGTGATAAGAATGTATCAAAACAACGACATTATACTGTGTAATTCTTACAGCATTAACTGATAAAACGTCAAGGGATTTTGTTGACCAACAGAAAGCAGACGACTCATGGACCACTCCAATGGGAAACTCATTGTCAACACGTCGGCTTACTCTGTGCCGAGGCTAAACGTTACTTTCCATGTAACATGTGATCAAATTCCAATAGAAAATTGTGATTATTTGGGATTCGCTGAGTACTTAATTAACTACCCGAAAGAATTAAATTTTCTTGATATTACGTGGTTGACTATTGACATTTATTATTCTCGGTTGCACTTAGTTACCTTATTAATGGTTTACACTGTTTCGTGAAATATATCTTAATCGCCCAAAACAGTTATTTTTGTTCTATAATATTAATTACGTATATCTTTTTCAAACAAAAAATATGACCGTAAAACATATTCTTATTTATTTCAGTAAAACTATTGTGCCCAATGGCATTTAATCGTTATGTTTGTATACAATCGAGTGCACGTGCCATCCGAGAACATAACCATTAAATTTCATCAAATTAAACAATTGTACTTATAAATCTGTGAAAAAGAAATCTCTTCAATAGAATTAAGCCCAAACTGTGAAATGGATTCCTTGTCAAATTCTAATATTGCCACACAAGTTGATAATTCAACAAGTCAAAGTCTAGAGACTGTCTTAGTTAAAGAAGAAAATATAAAAGGGACTGAGGTTTCCAATGATTCAAGTGATGCTACACAAAGTAGAAATATGCTTAAAATATGCATACAAGAGGAAAGTGATATGTTAGAGACAGGAGTTTCTTCTGTTGTGAGCATGGATGACAATATTCAAAATAACACAGTTAATGTGGAATCAGTTGTATCTTCAAATAGTGAAACAGATCAAAATGCGGATTCTGTGGCACCAAAAGTTAACATTCCTAAAAATAATGACAGCACAAGTAGTACAAATAATTGTAATGACAATACAAGTGAATACAAATTGATCACTTCAAATCAAGCAAATACTTCAAATACACAAATACAAAAGGAAGCGACAGATGGTAATTTAGACAATGCAGTTGTCATAATTAATAAAGCTTTGTGTGCCAACTACAGATCAGATTCAGAAAGTGATTCAGTTGACTCTGAAAGTGACAGTTCTTCAACAGATAGTTCAAGGTAAATTTACATGCTTTTTGAAGAAACAAAACTATACTGAATTCATGTGCAGTTAATTTGCTACATAGTAGAATTTTATTAATTGTACAGAAAAATTCACACTAACATATGACTTATAAATATTTTCAATTTAGTTCAAGTGATTGCAGTAAAGAAGAGTCTAAGAATAGGAAACATAATAAAAAGAGTTCTGGAAATGGTATTTCTGACTTTTCAATTTCTAGTTTACCACCAATAGAAGATTTAAAGATAAGTGTGCCTGAAAAAGAGTGTGTAGAAATTGGTGTCATAACAAGCATTGTTGACACTTTAGGTAATTCAAATTTAACTTAAATGTAATACACAAATAACTAAAAGTTAAACACTGTAATATATTTTTTTATTTTACAGTCATTGTTGAGTCTTACAAAGGAACTGCTGCCCTAGATATAGATACAGTTTTGTTTTTGGATTCTGGCAAGAGACCACTCGGAAAAGTTTTTGAAATTCTTGGCCCGGTCTCTGAACCTGTGTATGCTGTGAGATTCAATGACCAAGACCAAATAACATGCAAAATGATTGAAAAAGGTCTCAAGGTGTACTATGCACCCCAAACACAACATACCACATTTGTTCATTTGTCAGAAGTTTTGAAGTGAGTTACATAATTTTTATTTTAAATTTTATTATTAATTTAAATTAAAATTTTTTGAAATATATTTTTTTATTTCAGGTGCAGGGGAAGTGATGCCTCATGGAAGGATAACATTGAAGCACCATCTGAGTTTCAAGACTTTTCTGATGATGAAGAAGAAAACAAATTTAAAAAAATGGTTAATAATGTTTTAATTATTTATTGTTAATAACAATTCTGACTACAATAATTTACCCATTAAACCAATACTTGTAACACCAAGTATTGGTTTATGCATTGTAAATTAATAGATGTAAGAGTGGTCAACAGTGCCACATAATAGGATAACTTTTTTTTAAATTCTTTATTTTAGTTTGGTGGCAAGGGTGAAAACAGCACTAAGGAAGGGCTTCAAGGATCAAGGAAAAGGACATTCAGTAATCAGCAGAATAATGCAGACAAAATAATACAGCCTAGCAGGTTTAAAAATTCGAACGTTCCCAACCCCCGATTCTCTAACAGGGGCAACTTTAGATCTTCGCATCCCAGAAATCCGATTGCAACAGCTCAAGCACGATCCCATTTTTCAATACCACGACATAACAATCCTTATGTTCCTCGTGGTGGGGGTCCAATGAATTACTATCCTCCTCCACCATTTCCATACCACGCGTCGCATTTCCAGGGGTTTGCCTACCCGAATTATGGAAATGTTCAATTTTTCAATCCCAGTGTTCCAGGAATGCCACCACCATATTACATGCAAACCACCCAAACCTATCATGGGTCTTATAGACCCCAGTGGCCTATGCCACCTGCTCCACCACCACCTGTTTCACATGAGGTACGTAATATTGCTGCATAGTGGTAAAAATTACCCAAATTAATTTTTATGTACGCATTACAAATTAGTCTAACGCTACCATTTCAATTTTTTAGGGTGACAAGTCTGGTGGACAGCAGACGTAATTCACTTAGACGTACTCTTTTTTTAGATGTCAGTTACTGTTTACAATTACCATTAGGTTAAAATACCCCCGCATTTTTTGCAATTCGTATCAGCGGAAGGTATATATAAGCAGAATAAACCATATATATCTATAAAAGACCTGGTGATAAGAAACAGCAATGTTGAAAAACGAAAATATATTACATACATTGATATTTATTACAATAAATAAATTTTTCTTGTACGTTAAGCATTGGTATTAATTTCTAATTTGTTTTATAGTCACACTGTTGAAAAAGTACGTTTTCAAATTTGTCACTTATTATATTTGCAAAATTATAACCCATGTTTGCCGAATTATGTGCTCCTCCGAAGAACCGCGTCAATGGCACCAATGATTAGAAGTATGTTCTGATGAAACCGCAGCACCCAACGAATTTCTGTTGTGGAAGGTGTTAATTGTGGTAGTTGATATATGAAATGAGCAACGATCCAAGAAAAGTCAAGTACAACAAATAGCAGGAGTTAACAGTTAAGATACTCTCTTAACCGGTGACTTTTCTAACGGTTGAGAGTATTTCGTTGGTGTAAAATATTTTTAAGAACGTCATCGAATTTTCACAATTTCAAATAGGAAATTTTAATAATATCCGCAGGGGTGAGTTTTAACAATAAGAGAATAACAGGGAGAATTCCTTTTGTTCCTGCATGCTCAATCTTCCGTCTCGGGGAATAGAAAAATAAAACAATTAACGGCTTGTTGGGATTCCGAAGCCCAACAAATGACGTTACAATTGGACAATCGTGACGAAAAAATAAGAATGAAATACAAGCGAGTTTAATATTAAAGAAAATTACCGATGGTGTTGAAATTAAGTCCTTTCGTCATTGAACATTCGCAGACGATACGAAAAGGGACTAGACAGCTTTGCACTCCTAGAATGACCAAACAATACTTTGATGTATTTAATAGAACATTGAAGGCCAAACTCCAATTTGACAAGTTTTCACATTAAACATTAGACTCTTCGTTAAGAGTCTAATAAGATCACTTGTAATACTACTACAGAATTAAAGCCACTACATTGAATTTCGATTAATTACATACACAAAAAACAATTAACAGCTTCCTGTATTGTATTTTCCATTCCTTTATTTTAATGCAGAGTATTGACTTCACTTGAATGAGTCTTCCTCATTGATTGGTAGTTGTATGGATTTGATATTTTTCTTTTCGCTCGACAAATGAATTTTAGTCTGGAAATTGTTGACTTCCAAGTCGGTGGTGATTCCACCCCCGACTTTTTTTTCCGCTCCGACCTTTTGCCTGCCATGAAATAATATAGAAGATGACGATGTTGACGAAGAGGAAAGGGCAGCTCACCACGCAAGCCTGGAAAAACTTTGGGAGACTGTTTAAAAAAAGGTTGGTGAAATTTTTCTTTCTCACTTTTCTCTCGGATTTGAAGAGTACTTTGTCCAAGTACAATTTATACACAAATTTTCGTGAAACTCGTACTAAGGTGAGTGATAAGATTACGTTTTTGTCATGATAGTCTTCGAATTTGTATTATGTCAAGTGGAGGTCTTATTTAATTAGACTGCGTCGCTTTTTTATTACATTTTAAATTACTTATTACTTCTATTGTAGATTACTGGTTTATGCTATATTTTCATACATTTTCATACATAAGGTTTTATTGCTCTGTCACACACAGCCTTCAAGAAATGAATAAGTCTAATGAAATATCCTTAGTAATTTGTATTCACGAAACAGTATAATTTAAGTTCAGTGGTCAGTAGCATGTGTTATGGTTTAAAAAGTTGCCTTTTGAATAACAAAGATTTCACTTACTTCTTTTTAAGTAGGTTTAGGGGTATCCTTGGCTATCAATAATAATTTTGAGCAGAATAAATAATTTTTTTATGTCTGAAGCCGAGTCACAAACAATTTTGAGTGTCTTATGAAAATACTATTTTCTGAAGCTATTATTTATTTGTTAACCAAAATAAAAACCCTGTTGTTTCGATTTAAACGCCTGGCTTTAAAAAATACGCATCACACTTCTACATAAATGTATTAATTAATTTTTTTAATAAAGTTTATTGAATTACACCAAGTGAGCAGCGCCTGATGTTTCCGGATTTAATAAGAAACTTATTAAATTGTTATTAATTTATAAATTGTTTATTCAGGAGGCAATGACACTTGGTAGTAATTGAGAAATTTTTTCTCTTAAAAGCAGTTGTTTTCACTTCCCTGTTTTTCGCTTCCCTGCATGAGTTTCTGCTCGCATTTTTGTTCCTCTCGAGCGACATGCTGGGACCTTTGCTCCCCTGCGATACTTTTCTAAATTCCATATTCCATTCGATTATTTCTTAGCAGTATTTTATTGTCACGAATTTTCTTTTGTACAACTTATTGTACACTTACTTGACTCTAATGTATCTACAAATTTCCGTAGAAATCACCGTGGAAATGATTGTGCGAAAATACTGTAACGTGGAAACAAATTTCTGGAACTTATTTCACTTTGATGTTTGTAAAATAGCATAATATTTTATGTTACACTAAAATAGTATGTTTTAATGTCGTTAAAGGGTCGTAGAATGCAAAGATTTTGGACGCTCGTTTTCGGAATTATTCTCATTTCGACGATATGCCTGGGTCAAGTGAACTTCACTCCAAACTGGGGAAAAAGGACACAACTTAGCCAAGGAGTTGATTCGGGATGTAAAACACCTCTGGAGTCCCTCGTTTACATTTACAGATTGGTCCAGTCCGAAGCCCAAAAAATAATTGATTGTAAAAGGCTGTCAAATATGTAATGTACGTGAGCGACTCTGAGCGGCATTTTAGATGGGTAGATCGTATTAGTGCAAAACATTTTAATCGTTCTAAGTTCGTAATATACTCACTGGATTTAAATCACAAGTTTTTATTTATTTTAAGTAAAACCCTAAAAAATTTTCACTCTATTCCTCAATTTCCTACTCCGATAGACTATGTGTTTCGTTTCTTACACTGGTGAGTATAAAACGCTGGCATCATGTGGCGTCTGATCAAAGATCGGAATCGATCGGAATCCTACGGAAGAGGTCACATAACAGGAAGTATGTGCCTTAAACATGTTGAAAGAAGGTAATAAAATCTAGAAGTAGAATTGTTTGGTCCATTGAACTGGTGATCCACCAGTGGTCGATTCCTTCTGTACATAGTAAGTAAATCCCAGTAACCTCAGTTAGATATTAAGTGAGTTGTTTTGTCCATGTCTTTTAAGATGACCTCGAAAGATATTTGAGAATCCAAATTATGACGGGGAGTAACGTATCTATCTGATTAATAAATTTTTAGTAGCTTACACTCATTCAGTTTTGATGATGATATTAATATTAACACTTTCTATTAACCATTAACACTACCGGAGATATTGTAAATAATGAGCCGCTGAATATATTAAGATTAAGGATTGACAGAGCCAAGTTTCAATACGATAAGTAAAGTTAAGTCATTCATATTTGAAATAAGCTTCGGAAACTATGCAGTTTGACAGCAATGAGATAAATTTAATTGTCAGCTTATTAAGCTGTCAAATTCTTTTGAACACTAGTATTACGATAATATATAACAGCTATTGACCGCAAACTACCAAGTCGTGTTTAATATGATATGAATCATGGTTGTGCCAGTTCAAATAAGTAATCACAAATGTCAATATTTAACATATTTTGATGAAAAACATTATTGTTACGTAGCTATATTTAAAAAACATTTAAACGGCATTAACGATTAATAATTCTATATGATCTCATACAGAAGAGGTGGTTTTGAATAAAATAGGCAGTAAGGCATAGAGATGATTTTCTACTAACAAAGCATAAAGTGGTAACAATAATTATATAAACACATTTTTACAGAGAATCTGAACAGTGTGAACATGGATGATTTTGAGTAGAGCTAGATGACAAAAATATCAAAAAGAAGACCTGAAATTAACACAATCTCAATTCTAAAATTGAAATTTTCATTTTCAAAATTTAAAATTAAATTTTCAATTAAGTTTTGACTACACCGTGGAGTACACCAGGGTGGATTCTCACAAGCTCTCAATTTCGAAGTATTCACCACCGGTCGATAGTGAAGCTGTGGTACATCTAACGTGGAGATGTTTATTAAGTAAGGCGAGAAGTTTTTTAAAAAATAAAATAATTATAATAGCAATAAGAATAATAACAATTTGAATGAACATCGTAGAGTTATACTCAGACCCAAGAGAAATGGGTTGCAACTTAAATTATTAATTTGATTCGGTGGTTTTCGCAATTTTAAGGACATCTTGAGTTTCTCCGTTCTTGCACAGCTCTTTCCACCTTTCCAAATTCTCCTGACAGCCCTTCAGGAGAGGTTTGGCCCCGGGAACGACTTCCGCCAATATCGAATAACACGGTATGCAGATTTGTGTGAGAAATTCAACCTGGGAGGGAGCCTGTTGCCCGGGTTGGTTCCTGTCCATCATGGGTATGGGCTGACGTCCCGCTGCTTTTTCTTCGTCGCCCTGCTGGTAGAACTCCTTGAATATAACCCGAACCGTTTCTATTTGAATGTCCCAAGGTTTGGCACTGGCAGACAAATCGCTACCCGTCATGGCCACGGCCAACATCAAAGATCGATGGGAGGAATTGGTCAGTGAGAAATTTCCATCGGACATAATTCGCAAGAGTTTGTCTTTGTTTGAGAAGAAAAGAGCCAGATCCGTGGCTAAAATGCAATGTTTTATTATGTTGAGCACCTGACGATATTCCTCCTTGTTTAATTTTTGCAGAAAGTTATGCCCATCCTTTAAATACAGACACGAATTGAGTGCACGCTTTTTTAACTGGTCACAGCACGTGTATAATCAGACTAGGTTCTCACCTGTTGCAAAATGGCCACCGTCTGATTGAAGTGGTGATGCTCCATTGTGCTGGTCGTGTATATGTTAGCCAAAGGCGAGGCAGACTCTATCATAAATTTATTGTTCTTACCCCTGTGATCCAAGTCGTGGCAGAGAGCTCCGATGAACAAAGCCAGGCACTGAAATTAAACGGGATAGAGTTGTAAGTGATTTTGTGTAACGGTGAATCTACGAAACGAGATGTCGAAGCTACCTCATTATAGGTAAAAACGGTCGGTGAATGCTTAATAATTGTATACATAGAATTAGCCACGCCAAATCCGTGTGTCCAGTTGTGGTACGGAACTCTCCGGTAGTTTTTCCTGACGGTCAATGTGAAACGTACGATTGAATTTAAGTCGAATTTATTGAATCCGAAGAGGTCGTTGAACATGAAAATTGTTTGCTTTGCCTTCTCCATGTCGTCCATTAACAGGAAATTTAAATCGTAACTACAACACAAAAATTTTCATTGAATACGAACTGAATTTAAATTCAATAAATAAATCTGAGCGTAGCAGTTACCTATCCAAACCGTTTAGTTTCTGAGGTAGGGGCAACACCTCGGCAACTTCGTACTCCGTACACGTGCTGTGATATGAAAGAACTTCAAGGGCGACTTTGTATTTTTGTTCAGAGTTATTGATGGCCTGGAAAAGTCTTGCATGATGCAAAGCGAGACCACAATATACGGCAAACATTTCAAAAGCTTTTTCGTCCTCCTGAAAAGTATTGAGTAATTAGTCCTCAGAATATTACTTATACGCTAAAATAGTATACTTCGAAGTTTCAATAGCCTCCGGAAACGTACCTTCGTGAAGGATCCTGTCTTTTTGTTGACCATTTGAACGACACCGATGACAACTTCGGGTGCCTGAAATATCGGCATGCATAAAATCGATTTAGTTTTGTATCCCGTGATCTGATCTACCGATCGATTGAACCTAGGATCCGAGTAAGCGTCGGCGATATTGAGTAGTTTTCCCGTTTTGGCCACGTACCCGGCTATTCCAGCGTCGGCCGGAAATCTACGAACAAATCCCGAAAAAAATTAGTCTCGAATCGAGCTATCGCTGCCTCCTACAATTCGTTTCCTCACCTCAGATCCCTGAATTGCGGTTGCCTTTCCCGTTCACCGTCTTCCTCGTCCGACAGTCCAAAATCGAACAGTCTGGCGTAGAGTTCGTTTTTCTCGGGATCTATCAGAAACAGGGACGCCCGATCGGCTTCGACCAAATGTTGTGCAAAGTCTATAATCTTAACGATCACGGTGTCCATGCTCACCATGTCTTGAAAAATGGACCTGAAAATTACACAGTACGATGTCTGACTGATCGTCGTTGCGACCTGTTAAATACCTCTGGAGAGGAAATCTCACCTGACTACTTGCAACAGAAATTCTTGAAGGCGTCTTTGTTTCTTTATGGATATATAAAGTTGAGCGTAATGAAAAGCCACTCCTCCCCACACGAGGTAACTGGATACGATTTCTTCGTCTTCTTCAAAAAACGGAGTACCATCTTTAGATCGCCAGAAATGAAGGACTCCAATTAGTTCCCTGTCCGACCTTGTCACGGCTTGGAAAAGAGAATGTTGATGATCATCCTCCTGTGGGTTAACGCGAAAGTATATATATTTAAGTAGTTGTTTGGGGTGACGACAGTGTGCACACATTCTTTATACATTTACATCCATCAGGCTAATCATGTGTATACTATTTTATTAATGTAAATGTAAACATACCGCGGTTCCCGTCTGTTTGAAATTCTTCCAGAGAGGGTCATCAGCAGATAATCTGATTGCTTGACCCGTCCTTGCGACCAATTCTGCGACGTTCTTGTTAACTTCATCTGATTCATTAACGGGACTGAAACAAAACACTGGACTATTAATTATTCAAGAGCAAAACGGTTTATTTTCTGCAACGGAAAGCTCTCCGTGAAGTTAACACTTTCCGAGTAAAATATACATCCCGGAGGGTTGTTTAACATCTTAAGTTTGTAATGCAAGTCGCAATGTAATTTTCGAGTTGATCTTTTTTCTCACCTCTCCGAATCGGTTCCTCTGTGAAACACCAAACCTGATTCCGTGTTCAGGTACAAATTAGTACCGTCAGCGTTCGTCGCAGAGGCGATGCACCTTGATAGTTCTTCTAAAATCCTGAATTCGGTTGGAGCCTCAGGCAGGGATGCCGTCAGGTCCTTAAGCATCGCCCTTTTATCTGCATGGACACAAAACTATAAAACAAAATATCTCAGGATTTTTAATTCCATTGTAATTTTGTAATACTAATAATAATACACACGGAAATAATAATGTCAAGTGGGAAACAAAGAGCAAAAGACAAACGAATCAAACAGGTAATCTTCAGGTAACTTTTGTGTAGAAACTCAATCAATCGGAAGATTAAAACATTTTAACTTTTATTGGTTCGCTTTTACTAATCTTCCTAGTGACACACAACTACAATAAATTTTACACATTTTTCAATTATAACGTAACAACCAGGTGGTGACAAGAAGTTATTAAAAACGTACAATTTCATTTGGACGGTAGACAGAAATTTAAAAGAAGTATTAGTTTTGTTTTAACAGTTTTCAAAGTTTCGTTATAGTACCAGTAACGCTTATTTGGATCAATGACAATAACCAGATAGACCAATTACTAGGGGTCCATTTGTATTGTGTAACTTATTGAAATAAATTTAAATATATGCGAATTAAAAAAAACTAGTAGCTACTAGCATAATCTAGTATTCGACTGTTTTTTTCTTTTGTTTCTGCAGTTATGTTTTCGATTTTTGGTCGATTTTTTTATCATTTATTTATTTTCTCCTTCTCTGCACTTTGTTTTATATATTTTATTTTACTACATCTTTATATTGAACAGTATTCTCGAGTTAATCGTGAAGTTCGGTAATTCAAATAAACACGGCAGAAAGCATTTTTAAATACAAATTTTATAAATAATTGTCAATTATAATTTGCACAACCGACATGTACTCCGCGAATCCCGCAGGTTGAACTCCCTGTTATAAACATTTTTCGAATTGAACTTCCTTCGAACTGGAAAATGAAATCCGGGGGGATGGAAAAAAAGTAATTTAAACGAGTCAGTACCTTCCACCTGGATAAGCTCGTTTTCCTGCAAGAATTTGCTTTGTCCTGAGCTTTGGTTCTTTGAGTTTTCCGAATCGTCCACCGTTCCAACAGCTCCGGATCGACTTCCTCCATTATGACCTTTTCCAGTACGTCGGTTCGGGACTTCAAATAGCTCCGGACGTTTTCTTCATTCAAATATTTCATTGTTGAATCGCCTTGATTTGCATCGTCCGGTCCACCGGTTTGAGTTTGCAGCCCCCTAGACATGGTCCTTGTCTCTGAAATTAAAAAAATTACAAATCAATCGGTCGCGTTGATCACCTGCGATGTTTTTTTTTTTGGGGGGGGGGTAGCTCATTATTATCTTTAATGGTGCAGGAAAATGGTCAGTCTGATTTATTCCTTCCTTTCTTTTCCTACCTTTAGACGAAACGAGTCCCATTTTCAGAGCTTCTCTACGGTGCCGAGTCTTTTCATTTATTTTCCAGTTAATTTTTCTTTTTGTCTGCGACGCAGTACTCGTAGTGTTCTCAATGAACTTTACTCCTATCGTCTATGTGTCAATTGTATTCTCACCTTCGGTTATATTCGAACGCATCCATTATTATTGTTGGATAATCTTGTTTACTACGTGTTACGAATTGTAATAATTTTTTCTTTCATGGTTCGCCTCTCTCGTCTTGGATTGTTTTTTATTTTTTAAATAAATTTTGTTTTATAATTCAATCTCGGTCACCAGGGTTTTTGTATTAGCACAGTCGCAAGTTATTGACACTCTTAAATGCCATTTATGCTACGTATAATAATATAAATACTTTTCAGCTTGCAACATAATTTATGCGATTCTTATTGCACTCGAAATTGTAAACGAGTTCAGTCGTAAATGAGGAACCTGAAAAATATAAAAAAATAAAATAATACAATGGGAAAAAAGGAGTTAATAAGCGGAGAAGAGTAAGAAATAAAATTTAATATATGAAAGGAAGGAAACAGAGAGAGAGAATGTAATAGAAAGTTGTGAGTAGAACGTTAGTTGTATGCCTGTTCATTTGAAACTCAATTTACTTAACATTGCCGCAATTATACCGCATTAGTTTTGCTCTAATAGTTTTTCAAAGGAAAATAGTAATTTCAATTAATGATTTTTAAGTTGCAGCGTGGTTTTCGATTGAGGAGATTCCTAGTGAAGAGCACCAGGAGTGCACCTCGTCCAAGAAAAGGAGAGGAATTTAAATTTTTTTAGTGTTCATCGCAGAGCAGGCAACTTTTATCGCGGTTTGTAACCGGTGCTCCCAGCGAAGGCGGGTAAGGTTGCGAAACTATTTTTTCTTATTTTCAGGTTCCGTTCCTGTTTCGTTCGCCTGTCCACGAATGGAGGCCCCCATTTTGGTGTTAAAACAACTTCACTCCACTAATTTGTTACCGATAACGATCGAATAGTTTCACGGAGCCCTCATAATTAATTACTTTTAGACATTGTTTATCGATTCACTTAGACTCCTGCCACGGTGTTACGGTTCTTATTTTCCTAATACAAACATTCCGTTTTGGTAATTTATCTGCCAACTTTGTTGACGGTTAAACCATCTCTCGGGTTACTTGAAAAACAGTCCGAGTTCACCCAGAAAATCTGTTACGTCGTGGTTTCATATGCAATAAAAATATGAAATTTATTCCGGAGTATAAAATGTAGTTATTTAATTTCTGAATTTACGTCCGAGTAACAGTTGGACAAAAGTTTTCAACAACTTTATGCTCCATTTCTAGAGCGAAAAAAACAAGCAATAAAATTTTCAAAAAAGACTGACACAAATATTTATGAAAAGCATCTGAGTAGGTCAAACGCCATGAATAAATGACAAAAATTTTTGAGGAAGAAATCACTACAAAATTGATTGTTTGACGCTTCCTCTGTTTAATTCAGCGCAATGTAAATAAATAAGATGGGGACAAGATGAACTAGAGTTGTGTGCCATATAATTTACTCAATAAATAAGCTGACTTTAATTCGATTTAATGGTAGCCATGACCAGCCGAAACCGTTCAACTGTCGTTTAAATTTCAGTACTTTGTATAATTGCTATTTAAAGGAATGCTTTATACATTTCTTCAGTCACTTTCTTAAGTGTTCGTAGCTCCCTTGCTGTTCTTATGGTTGCTCCCCCTGTCTTGCTGTTCACACGCATTTTATCCGCACAGGTCACGTAATTTATGTAATCGTAACTTAATACATAATTCAAGAGTAAATAATATTCGACTACCTTATCAAAAGGCTTTAATTGTCATGTGAAGTAGAATCTTTGTTTCCTGTTGGAGTCCTCAACCGCCTCTGTCGTTTTCTCTTGCATCACCGAAACAGAAACAATGTCGCAACACGTCTACATTCATTACGATTGTCTCAATCGTAAAATGCTCTCATTGCGTTGGAAAACAATAAAAGTATGAAGTGCTCAGCTTCTGATGGTAGAAGACTCAAGCCTGTCTCCGTGCACAAGACAGGTACAATTGTTTTGTCTTTTAGTGACCCATCCAATGTGAGATGGGTTTGGCACTCCAAAGTGGAAGAACCTAAGAACCAGTTAACATTATTTACCGAAAATGTTGTTTGGGTTTTAGGTGGGGAGGGTAGTTTAGTTCCATTCATTCTCAACTAGTTATCGGTACGTCTAATAGATGTGACATCACTGGGAGAACCACCGAATTCTTTTAAAGGAAAAATCTACGGCGTAACCAAATATTGTTTTCAATTTTCTAAGATTAAATAGGTCGACCTTGTGTATCAATTTTCCGCCTTATCAGATACGAAAAGATATGAAAATGAGAATTTTACGTATGAAATTGGTACGAACTCTTATACGCGACAATAAACGGGAAATCATTCCCATAGAATGCAAATTTTTTAACAGTTTGCTGAGTTCGAAATCCACCGAACACCAAAATTCTTCACTCCCTTCACTGTCTCTCTCTCTCTCTCGAATCCAATGCCAAAGACGGCGTATTTGTGCCGTACGATTCTTTTGGCAAGTGCAACCCAACGAAAACTTCGTACCACTTCTTAAAAACTTTCACAAAATATATATGTGTGTGTTCGAGTTCATTGATGCAAAACGGGGCGTAATATATCAAACCTTACGTACCTTTCCAAGGCAGGATGACATAACTCACTTCTAGAGACGAACTTGAGTACATAGAACTCGGTATTATTTTTGTTATTCTCAACAAAAAAGCGGGAAACTTTGCGAAATATAATTTTTTTCTTTAGTGGACTGTTGGCTTATTTGACCCCTAAACAGATTTTAATACTTTTTGTAATTCAATTTATTAAAATGTGAATTCTTGTCATTTTTTGACTTTTTATTACGACTCATTATACTTTCGTATACTTATGGTATGATAATTATTTATAAATATATTATTACAATAATTATTAAAAGGCAACACCGTGTGACGTTAAGGCATGACCGATGCAACAAATAAAATATTAAACGGCATCGAAGATTTAAATAGATACACAATATACTATTCTACTTTATAAAATGCTGTACTAAGTATTTGATCACATTAAGTACTCGATCTTTCCTGAAATTAAAAGTAATTTGTATATATAAGTAATTGATTATAACCGTGTGAAATTACCAATTGAAACAATAGACTATTTGAATTTAGTTACAATGTGCACTTTTTAATTTAATTCTACTCCACATAAGAGGGTTGTAATTGTTCATCAGTCACTCAGAGAGCTTCACATTATGTATGTATATAATATATATATATATTTCGCACATCGGAGAGTAACTTGGATATTGCACACATTGCAGAATCCCACGTAAAAGAATTAGCTTTTCGCAATTCAGTTTAATAAAATGGTTTAATATAATAAATTAACAACTCAGAGTAAGAAAGCATGTCGCAATATTGGCAACCTGTAGTAATGGCTATATATAAACAAATCACGTTAAAATCAATAGAAAATCCGCGACAGATGGGATTGACATATTTAATAAATTTAACGGAATTGGACACTTTGGCACGGTTAATCTGTCGGCATCAAAAATGTCAGAATTAAAAGAAGAAAACGACAAGCACAACAAATCTACGTCCCAGGTTTACGAATCATTTTAATGTACTTTTAGTTGCTCGACCATCAACACCACAAAGTATTGCTTGCAATGCTAAACACCTACAAAACATAATTATGAGACACCCTTTCAAATTCCACCCACGCCACGTCGAAATATAAACTTTTTACTGTTTTTCACACTTCAATTAATTAGAATTAAACAAAAAAAATATTTTATGTACTCTACGTAATTGATTTAACATCTCCAAGCAGGTACTTTAACAGGTAGACAGTAAAAACTGTGGAAAAACTCAAGGAAATTCAAAGGAACTTATTCACATTTCGAGGTAGTAAAAATTTTAATATAAAAAACCAAGAAGCAATAAAGGCAATAAAAGTTATACGAATCGGAGTTAAATGAATTTTTAATAACACATGCGAAACCGTTTAATAAATTTTGATTTGTCAATAATAACTGATGGCTGAGGAACTCAAACAACTCACTCTGAAAGAATGAGCGTACTTGAACTTTGTGTGTATAGCCAAGCATTAAATAAAACTATTCAAACACTTTAGGTGTCTTTGGGTAAAGTGTACATTGTAACTTATTGTATAAAATTTACATGTTCTACTTCGGAGTGTACTCATAATTATATTGAACGAGGACTTGTAATTTATGTATAAACACTATCCTCATACTTATACCATTTTTATTATTACACATATTGCTTGCAAAACTCGTGGGTTATTTTAAATCATTAAAAATTTCCACACATATATAAATTTTCATAAACTCATTAACAATATTCACGTAAAGAAAGTGAAAAATACATCTGCGGTTGGCAGGACAACTTCAATTTCCGAACAAACTATAATTAATTATAACAAAATAATTAATCATAAAATTTTACAAAGGCAAAAAATAATATTCTCCTCGCACACGAGAGGAATGCCACTTCTACACGATTGTCATGTGTCATCGAAACACTTCAGCTAACAACGATTATCTTTACAGGTAATCCGTCTGGCCGGTAATCTACTACTACAAAAGCAGTGACGTTCCTTCAAACTAGTGGTTTTTCAAACAATATAATAAAAGTTTCTGTAGCGTGGTTTGGATTTGGAATATCCTACATTGCTTACTTCACACTATATATTTGATACAGAGCAAAATACAGATTTGTTACCGAGATTTATGGTGAAATATGAGTTATGTAGTTTTATAGATACATAGAAGCCGTAAGTTCTACCGTTTTCGCATAAATATAGTTAATCACGATAGTTTTTTCATTCATTTACAGCCCGATAGTTTTCACTAGTTATCGTATTTATTTAGTAAATTTTGCATCATATAGTGGGTGGGGCATTTCTTCGACGGGTCAACTCATCGAGAGGTGATTTAAGTAGGATTAGAAGCGAAAGCAAGAAGATAAAGGTGACCAGGTGTGCAGACTCTAATTAAAAAAAAAAAAAACTAATAATTCCAAGTCAAAATTATTTATTTTGACTTTCAAGGAACCGTCTTGGCTCGAATGAATTTTTCTTCCTTCCTTCAGAGACACGACGACCTTCTTCTACGGATGCTTTCAAGTGCGAATAAAACGGAAAACAGAGTTTCCTTCATTGAGTTACACCTAAGTCAGATGGGAGTAACTCATTGTTAGCAGATGATAGTGTTACATCATCATTAATTTAGAGAGACAGAGGCCTGGCATACATAGACACATATATAGACACGCGGGCGGGTAACCTCATTAAATGTCATCAATATGGAAAAAATTTCCTGTCAACGAATAAAGTAGTTTTCTTGTTTGCACGTCAAACTATAGTAAACTATTTTTCCGAAAACGTATCACTCGGTTTCCTGTAACTCATACAAGGAATTTAATTTGACCGCCTGGTTCAACAACAACTCCAACGAAACCAAAACCAAAAACTATAAATAACGCCCGCTGTACAATTCGTAGTTTTACGTAAACATTTTCTGTGTCGTTCTTGCAGGTTCTGCACCAACCAATTTTCCACAGATGGTCAAGTTCTCGGTCTTACCTCATGATTCCAATGTAAGAAACGCAGAAAAAACTCTCACGGAGACAAACGAGAAACTTATCACGAGACGAAAATGACGGGTTCATCCGTCCTGTAATATTTTACTGTTTTGCCACTGACACTTTCGGTTATGGTTTTCGGAAAAATCCGAGTTTACGGCCGCGTTACCGTACCGTAGCACGACTTTTCGGTTTGTTTATACTCAACCAAGCAGGTACGTAGAAAAATAAAATAAAATAAAATGAGAAAAAGACAACTGCAGTCGGGCAAACGGTCGTGCACTGAGCGAGTGTTGCTGCGATGGAACTTCGTGTTGATCTTGACAATGCGAACTGCGGGCCTGCGCATGAGAACCTGAACGTCGACTTCGCATTACGTCCATCTAAAAATGTTAATCGAATTCGAATAATTCATCTATTTTTATTTTATTAATCAATAACCAGGTTCCTAATGAAAATACAGGGAGTAATCCAATGGACATGTGTGTGTGTGTCTGTGTGCCTGTTTAGTTTCTGGATCTTTCAGGCTACCTTACTTGATTTCATCCTCCTTTTTGCCCAACTAACAAGTTATACCATCTTTTTGCTACCTTTAGGGAGTATTATCATTGGTGAATCGGAGTACGGACTATTATTGAAGAGGATGCTGTGGATTGTAAATGTTTTTCTCTTTATTTTCCTAAGTTAAGTTTATTCAAAGACCCACAATACCAACAAAAACTAACTGGACTTTTGTGTGACTTATTTATTTTTTTAATTCATTGATATTTTTACTGGTGTTTATGTGTTTTCTTTGGTTAGTGCAAGTAAATTGTTATTAATGGTTGAGGACAAGTGAAGGGCCACTTATATTTTCGTAGACTACTTACATAGATGTTCAGAGACCCTAATTGTACTAAGACTGTAGTTTCTTCCTTCCGGGCTGAAAGATTGTAGACCGCACATCACATCAACTAAAGTTTTCTAATTATTAATTCAAATTTTATTAACAAAATGTGTGTCGGTCACAAGAAGTTTGTATTTTCCGGGTATGTATCAGAATCGAGTACGGAGGACTTTGACAGAAAAAGCTGAAAACGAAAGGAAATGTTTGAAACTTAAGATTTTACGAACCACTTTCCTAACAATAAACGGGATTATGAGGTGAAACACTAGAAAATGAAATTTTGTCAAAGGTTGAACTCTCACGATGGACCCATTTCTTTTTTTCAGTCTTCTTAAATGTGTGACACAGGTGAAAAAACCATTACGTGAAAATATTCTTTGCAAATGTCGCCATCCTAAAATTATTACTTGGTGGTACCACAACTTATGAAAAAAAAATTAATTTCGACAATTAATTAAAATGGTTGCCTCGAATGAAACGATCAACAGATGATCATTGATCGCACTGATCACGGTCAACTCAAATGGCAGTCACAGAAAATTAAAGTCAATTAAAATTGTAATGGTCGAGGAGAAAATCTCAATTGAAAGGAATAGAGTAGAATGATGGATACCTAAAATAGTAATAAAGTGTTCGCATATTGTAACGTGTTCGCACCTGCTGAAGGTTGAAATTAACTAAAATCGGGGGGTTTCCACGGTAAAACTAATTGAAACGTTTTGTGCCAAATTTTCGTCATAGATTCGATCATTTATCGAAGTTCAATAGGAACTATAAAGATAACATAGATCGCTGCCGTACTGCTTTTCCTCTGTATTACGAATTCATGCGTTCTGAACTTACAGGTAAAGGTCGACGTCAGGAGTCGTCGAAGCTCGACATTTAAATAAATTACATTATCACAGAAATTATTTAACATCAAATTTTTGTCCTACCATTAACATTATGTATCGATCACAAGACTCACTCACAACCCGATCTTTCCTCGACGAAGCACAAAATAAATGTGCATATATAGACACATAGACACATACACACGACACATATGTAAGAGTTGATGAGTCGAGTCCAACTGTCAGACAAATTGGCAAAGGCGAAAATTATTTTGCTTCAAGTTCATTTTGACTTATCCAACGTATGACGGGTCAGAAACTTGACGGATTCTCATCGGCATGGCTAATTGCATCTGCATAACTCTTCATTCAGAAATATTTGGCAGTTGGCCACACGTGCTCTTAAAAAAAATTGGCAAAGAAAATGGAAGATTATCGAGGTGAATGACAGAGATTGGCTGAAACCTCTACCGTCTGCAGGACCTGTTAAACCTTACCCCAAATTCAATAATACTAACAATAGCAATAAAAAATGACGACATGAGCGAAACAGGAACGCGTTACCTAAGGCTTCTGCCCCGTCTCCTGCCAAAAACTGGGCCATCCATCCATTCATGCCTCCCTCGAAAACTTCTACGACTCGTTTCAAATTGACCTAAATTAACCTTGAACGATTTCAATTTTGCAGCTAGTTCGGACGATGGTGCAAAATATTCTCATTTCCGTTTTTCCGGCAACCGCCTTGCAGAAACACAACATCAAGATGGCATTGAAGTAAGTTACAGATATTTCATCGTGCATACGTATTTAGTTATAACACCGAGCGGTTGGAGACTCCTGCAGCTCGGTATGGTTTGACGTCTCGACGTTTTTTTTTTCTCTTTCGTCTCACGAGAATCTCAGTGTTTCTGTTTCCCATGCAACATCTGCGGTTTCCGGTGGTTCCAATGCAATTCCAAGTCCGATAAAAAGTGATAATCGAACGCCAACGCATTCGATCAACGCAATCCAAACAGAGTTCACTTACTGCGACGAATTCACGTCCGAGTTAAGAATAGTCGAGAAAAATAAAGCTAGTTAATTGATCGTTCGAGATCGATACTTGTTACATCTGTTTACCCTTAAACAATTCGTTTACTTTATTTTTCGTTTCAATATTTAATTCTGCGGGAGGAAAAAAGCGGAATGTGTACGGATGTAGACGAAAAGGTTTCGTGGATGAATACGAGCAGAAGATCACGAGTAAACAATGTTTAGTTTTTGGTAGTCAAATTATAATTATTTTTTGCTTGAGTACCCCCGGTAAATATTGCCGGAGAATCATTATTTATTACAATTTGTATTGACATGTTGAATTTGAAATGTCCGTATCTCGCTGACCGTACTTGTCGTGTCACGTCACCATCACTAATAATCTCAGTATGACTCGAAACTTCTTCACGACACTTCAGAGCGATGATAGTTGTGGTAACGCAGGTTTTCGTTTTATTTAACGTTGCCGTTTCCGCTTCTCTGATTCCCTCTAATACGAGCGATTTCGTCGGTGATCTCACAAAGCTGACCGATCAGATTTTGTCTCGGTATTTTGACAGGTTCAGATGTTTGACGTACATAACGAACGACTTAGAAGGGGTCGTACCCGTGAAACGAGATTTGCCTGTGTTTCTGATCAATTTCGCTAATTCCACGTCTGCCGTCCAAGACGGACTTCTGCGCGAGAGTCACGAACTCTCCTGCGGTGGTTTCATCGTACAAATAAACAGTGGGCAGATAAGTTCCCTGATGGATCGCGTTGTCGCAATCAAAAGGAAAGCCGTGTGTTGTAGGTACAACAATCAAAGGTACCTGTTTTTGCCGGTACGCGAGACGACTACCGATTTTTCCTTCATGACTCACTCGAACGTAACGTATTTTCCTAATTTAGTGTTCGTGTCGGTCAATGAGACCGAATCTTCGAGGGATGGCTTTGTTCTTTTCGGGCACACCGTTTTTAACCACTACAAACACCAAGTTCTCAACGTCAGCCACGAGGTCTTGGACTACTGGACTCCCGAAAGAGGTTTCGAGTACCGAAATGATTTATTTCCCGACCGAGTGGCGAATGTGATGGGTCGAAAGTTCATGTTTGCCGCACTTCAGTACCCGCCATTTAATTTGGCCTTGAACGAAAACGGCAAAACTATTTTTGATGGATTCGAAACTAGGATTGCCGCTCTATTCGTCGAAACGGTCAACGGAACTTGGAATGCGAAAAACTACGATGACTTGTGGGGAGACCTTTTCGTGAATGGAACTGGTACAGGTGTAGTAGGCGCCATTGTAGGTAAGTTCCTTGAGGGTTCGCCTTCGATTCTGCAAATCTGTCGGTGAAGAAAAGCCCTCGTCTTGTGGGAACTTGCAGGTGAAAAAGCAGATTTTGGATTTTCTGGCTTTTACCAGTGGTACTGTGAAGATGTCGACTGCATCAAACCGTTTTATCAGTCTGGAATTACTTGCCTGGTTCCTCGGCCTAAACTCCTCTCCGAATGGTTGACGATTGTTCTGCCCTTCACGGAAAGTACCTGGACGGCACTCATTTTCGCTTACTTTTTCAACACGGGGTTTTTTATGCTTCTCCTGTTGGTGATGAAACATCTCCGAGGTAAAACCGATGTGTCAGACGTGTGCGAACTCTAACACCCTACCACCGGGCTTTGGGAACGTAGTTAAACAAAATAAAATAGGGAAGGCAGAAAATCTGTATAACTCGCATTATAAAACTCGTTAAGTAAAAAATCTGAACTTTGAGTTAACCCCCAGGGTAAGAGATTATGCAAAGTACGTATCGTCACGGTATTAGAAATCTTCTAGAGAAATTTATACGTAAATAAGTTACCTACTACTTCCCATAATGTTTTGTTCTTATTATTCTGTCGTGACATCGACTACTTTATTTTAAAAACCAATTTCAAAGTGACACTTATTGAAATTTAATATACCAGACAAGCCATCCATTTGCTTCCGTTTATTTGTGGTAAAATTTTTAGGTTCGAACATATTCCACCACTTATGGTTAAGTTTGAGCGACTCATTCTTCGTAACATTTCGCATACAACTCCAACAAATTCCAAAAATACGAAGGTATTACAAGCCACTCGCCGTCTACGTCAGGATCTTGGTATTTTTCTCCTACTTCGTGGCGGCCTTTTGGCAAGGAGGAATCGCGTCTAGTTTGACGGTGCCCAGGTGGGTGCAGGGGTACGTCCACTGTTGACACTAAATCTCGAAACCTTTCCAAAAGCTCCGGCGTTTCCTCTTTCAGGTACGAGAAACCCATAGACGAAGCCGGGGATTTGGTTAAGCAGTGGCCGAGGATAAAATGGGGAGCCGACTCGACCGCCTGGATAAATTCAATAAGAGCCTCTTCCGATCCGAATTTGATCGAAATTGTCAGGAAATTCATCATTTTGGACGGGAAAACTCTTCGCGAGAAAACAAAAACGGAGGATTTTGGATTTTTCATTGAAGAACTGCCCCATGGTAACACACGATTTGTGTCTCGTCATTGTCGTGCAGTTGTAGTGAGTGGTCTACTCCGCTCGTCGCTCCGTTTATTGCCGGGTCCTTGAACAACTCGAGACTTACGATTGAAGGCAATAAAATAGGAAAAACAATGACATTCTAAATCCGGATGAAAAGAAACCGAGAAGTAAATTGCTTCCATTAAATATGAAAACGGAATCAGAAATGTCGGATTTGTGCTTCGACGAAGAGGAGATCTTGTATTACCCGCTTAAATGGGAAAAGCAACAAAATATACATTTTTTTTGTCTTTTCGCGTACATCCTTCAAGGAAAATGAATTTTCTCTATTTCAGGTCACTACGGTTTCAGCGAATACATCCAAGAAGACAGTATACGGTATCTGAGACTCATGAGGAAAAAAATATACCGAGCTTTTGGAGTGATCATGTTGCCCAAAGGTGTCAATATCTCCTGCTTAAATAACGCCCCTACATAATAATATACCGATACATAAATGCTTTTATTATATTTTTTAGGTTCGCCATTTACCGAAAAACTTGACAGGTTCGTCATGCGAATTTACGACACCGGGCTCGTTCACAAAATCGAAGTTCAGGTACGGAATCCTAATTTGGATTTCTCAATTCTTACTCTCGACGATGTACTTCACGTAAAAATGTTTCAGGCCACATTAGAGCGAATTAATAATAAATTACAAAATATGATTCGAACTTCGAATGAGAAACCGTCGAACAGAGTGAAATTAGCCGTGAGACACATCGAAGGCTCTCTGGTCATCTTCGGACTGGGAATGTCCGTGGCTTTCATCACCTTTGTTATTGAGCTTTTCTCCGTTATGAATAAACGATTTTTATCGAAGTTATTCGTTAAAATGAAAATTCTACATAAAACAAAAAAACATAAATTAACTCTCTGAAGTCATACTGAAATTTTTATTTCAATCCTTTGCTTACTGGAATTGAACCACATTTAATACACGGTTCAAAGTTCATCAAAGTTCAAATAATAATGGTAGAAACACTAAGAGCATGTATGTAAAATTTATTAAAGTATTTATAGCACGATCTGTCAATTAGAACATTAATTGATAAATAAAAATTGTTAGTTAAAGATCAAAATAAATCAAAAATATAACAAAAGTATGCAAATAAAATAATTGTATATATAAAAACTTCAATAAAATAATGACAAATAAATAAGCATAAAAATAAGCAATTTTTATGCGTAAACATGGAAAAATTACAATTTAAGAGAACAGACAGTGGACCTTCTGGATCTGAGTGGACCTTCAGATGACAAAGGATACACATAACCTTTAAACATTACAAATACATAATTTTTTCCGAGGCTGGTAAAAAATTGCAAACAACCGAAGACAAACAGCATCAGAAATATTAAAACTGTATTAAGGAGGAATTGAATTTGTATTATATTCTTTATACTTCTGTTAATTTTATTTCTGAGCTCTCGGAAAAACCTGCAATTTATAAAGGAGGGGTACATGAGAGAATTGCATACATAATGTTATAAAAGCATATGGGTTGGTGAACGCCTGAGAGAATATTTATTTATAGAAAGACCCGTACTCGGATGTGGGAGTTGAAAATTTCATAACTGCAATTAGAATATGAACTCTGCAATGGCGCAAAATGAATAAATTACAAGTGCTCGAAGGACATAATACATAGTACATAAATATACAAACTTTTCAACTGCTCGACTCGAGTTTTCTGCTCGGAGACTTCGACAAGACTTGGGTTATTCAACTGTGGAATCGGTTCCCCATAAAATTAAATTAGAACATTACATATAATTTGTTACATAAAACAATGTGAAATCCTTAATATTTATTTTTAACACTGATACATTACACGCGTCTCGATTATATCAATTGTTCTGATGTTCAAGAACTTATACGCACGAAACAATAACATCAAATACTGAAATATAAGAAGAATCCACAGCCGCACCTACACCTCACCTAAATAACGATTTATGTACTAGTAATTTCTACAAAATAAAACTGATTAGTCAGTTTGCAATCTTATGTAAACAGTTCACCTAATAAAACATGTATGTAATGACAAGTTCAAGTTGAACTTGTGTAGAAATTAGTTCGATTCTGTGGCCGATTGATTGCTATCGAAACAATTATTCAAGAAATTAATCATTTTAATTTGAATATCTTAATTGATTGATTCAATAAGGGTTTTGCTTTCCAATTTCTGATAATTACGAAAAAGCAAACAATTTCTGCTTTTCGAAAAAGGCACTTCGGGAAAAGAAGAGGAAATGAAAAATTAATTTGTTAATTGAGTCCCTGGCTGAAAGGTAAGACAAGTTGTGTAGGGAAACGTCTCATTTAGACGGAAGGTTGCATTTGCAAAGGATGAAATTTGTTCAATGGTAGTTATGAAGGTTGTAATTTTCATTTTAGTTTGTTCAGTTGTAAGCGCAGGGAGCAGTGTTAGTTTCAATGCAGATCTAAAAGAACTCACCGATCAAATAATAACCGATTATTTCAATGCGTTTGAGTGCGTCACTCACATCACGGATGACATAGAAAATTGGACTCACCTGAGGAAATCTCACCTGGTGTATTTGATTAAATTGACTCTTGACGAGAAGGATGATGTCGAGGAGAGTGTTAGACTGATCGAAAGTTACGAACAGGGATGCGGAGGTTATGTCATACAAATCAAAAGTAAAAATTGGGTTCGGATGATAGAAATGTTGAGAAATGCAAAAGAAGTTGCCGTTCGGTACAGGTACCCGAATCAAAGGTACCTCTTCCTGCCGGAATCCGACGACGCACCTGACTACTCCATATTGTACCACGACCTAATGTACTACCTGCCGAATCTGTTGGTTGTGGTACCTACAAACGGTTCTACGAGTTTCTCCTTGGTCAGTCACACGTTTTTCAACTTTTACAAACGAAACACACTGAATGAAAAGCATGAGGTCCTGGACGTATGGACACCTGACGGAGGATTCGAGGGAAATCATAACTTGTACCCGAACAGAGTCAGGAACGTCATGGGGAAACCATTGAAAATATCACTCATGAACTACGCACCTTACACTATCATCTTAAAGAGAGGAGGAGACACCGTCTTCGAGGGAATGGAGTACAACATAATGGCGATCTTCCTGAGGATGATCAACGCAACTTGGACAATAAAAGAAGAATCTTCTAACATGTGGGGTCACCTGAGAGAGGACGGAACTGCCGACGGCATCCTTGGTGAAGTTCTCGGTTTGTGTCTTCTAATAATAAATTGTAACTGAATGTTACAATCATATCCAAACTGTTTTGTCACTCCAGGTAAATCGGTCGACATCGGATTCTCAGCCTTCTACCAGTGGTGTTGTGATAGGCTGGACTGCAGCTACTCGTACGCCCAGACGGGTGTCACATGTTTGGTACCCAAGTCCCTGGCAATATCCGGATGGAATACGGTCTTGATTGTGTTTCGAATGTCAACGTGGATTGTTCTGGCCTTTGTATACCTGGTCATATCGATTTTTCTCATAATTCTAACGGTGATCACCGATCGGATGAAAGGTGACCACACGGCAGTAACCGCACAGGAGGAAATCAGCAGACACTTTCTTTAACGAGTTTAAGAGTGAAGGAATCGAATATCCTGTACTTCATTACATTTTAATGATAAATTAACTTTTGGAACACAGCCGATTTTACCGTTAACACTTTCACTGACTAATAAACACTCACGTTATTTACGTGAAGTTCAATAACACACGGCTATAACTATTTAATTTTCAGGTATTAAGAGAAAGAGATCGTTTGCAGACTTGGCTTTCGACTGCTTTTACAACATATTCAGACTTCAGCTTCAGCAAATACCGAAGATGAGTCAGCAGTCAACGGCGGTCGTCACTTACGTTTACGTATCCACATTATATTATTATATTATAGCAACGTTTTGGCAGGGAATAATTGCAACGGTTCTAATGACACCTCAGTACGTAGGTCCTTGGTACAGCCGCTGCCTAGGTTCCAGGTACAGCCACTCGTGCTGCACTCGTCCTTCGTCGTTTCAGGTACGAAAAACAAATAGAAACCACTCGCGACCTGGTGATGAGCTACCCACGAGTTAAATGGGGGGCGAATCACGACGCTTGGATTCACAACATATTAAACTCAACGGATCCAATTTCGAGAACCATCGCTGAGAAATTCGTGACGGAAACCGACGAGGAATTGATAATGCGATCGAAATACAGGAATTTTGGGTTTTTCATTGAAAAGTTACCATATGGTGGGTTACCAGACGGTCAAAAACACAGGCAGTGTCAAACACAATGTAGTCGAACTGTTAACGTTGTAGGTCATTACGGATTCAACTCGTACATCAATCACGACACTGTTAAACACCTGAGAGTCATGAAAGAAGATATATTTAATGGGAATGTAGTTACTCTAATGCCCAGAGGTGAGCACTTAAACATTCTAACTGAAAGCGAACACTTTTTTGAGTACCACCACAAAATAGTAAATAATACAAAGTTTTAAGCAAGACTCGATGCATCAAAAACTATTTAAAGAGTGTAGAACCAAGAATTCTTTCCGCCACCAACTTATTATTATAAAATTCAACCCTTCATGCCAGAATGTTTCACACATCAATCACTTGCACTAATTTCTGCTTCATTTAATTTTATTAAAGCAACTTCAATTTCCTGTTAACATTTTTCACGGCATTTCCTCCTTGTGCCACGTTCATTTTTACTCAAACTAAACCGGAAAATGTTTTTCCCTCTGTCGTTCAGGTCAGAAGGTCAACAAAGCAAACGTATGATGCATCAATAAATATTATATCTTCTAGCAACATGTTACTATTAGAGAGTCAATCGATAAGCGGAAAATTCGGTTCCGACCGAAACCTTTCCGTTGGAATCGAGAAAAATGACTTGAAAATTTAATTAAATCGTTTAATGTTAGAAAGCATTTACTTGGTAATTTCCACAGATTTAAATTGGTTAATTATCTAGCAAGGAGTAGACTCGAAACACGAAAGGGCTGGTTGTTTTTTTTTTCAATTAAGGTTTTTGCTATTTGCTATTTTTACTACAAACTTCTTCTACCTAAGAAAATATGGGTGTAAATAAATTTCACATTGTTCTATAACCGATGCGATGTACATGGAGTACACAAGCTAATTTATAGAAGTTGTTGATAACCTTCTTTTCTAAAAGAAGGTCTTCTAGAATTCTTTCTTGGTTTACATATAGCAAGCTTTAAAATATTTTTCTACTGCAGCTTACATTAAAAATAGAACATTAAAAATAATATAATAAATTGATGTACATTAGAGAATTATTATTGCCATTTTATTAACAAGTACAGCAATAATTACTAATAATTATTAATAATTCATCTTGGGAAAGCCGTATTTCAGAGAAATAAAGGATTCCGATAGTTACGGCTGTATCAGTGAGTTAAATGTGTATCTTTTCGGTTAGCAGGAACATCAATAAGACGGGTCGTAAGAATAACTTAAGTTCGAGTTCAGTTATAGAGGTCGCGTTCTTCATTACAAGCAGGTGTATAGGGGCATAACAATAGCAAACTCGAAGGGTAGCAAATGTAAAGAATGTAAAGAATGCGAAGGGTAAAAGGATATAAAGTTGTAGCAGGACAGGCTCGCGGTTATCTGAACCAAATAAACTCAGAATCAATTTATAAAGCGTAATATATAAAAGTACCAGTTTCAGAGTACTTCCACTTACTTCAAGCAGGAAACCATAAGTAAAATTATTTTTACCGAATAGCACCAAGGTTGGTATTTTAATTTTTGTAAAACTGAATTACGACCAATAATTACTATTAACTACTACTAATGTTACAAGTACGAATAATATTAATTAAATTTCTTTGATAATAATTAAATAAGTTCTCAGGTTGGATGATACCTGGGTTTCACCTGAAATAATCAAGTCAAATTAAAATTTTCTTATAAAATATTTTAAAATTAAAAGAAATGCCAAGCGGAAGTACATCGAGCAATCATGTAGAAATTTCTGTTTGCAGATTCTCCTTTTATTGAACTATTTGACACGACATTGTCATGGATGGTCGCCACAGGTCTCGTACAAAAGCTGGAAAATCAGGTAGGCTTCGCTGTCGCATCCGGGAAAATGTCCCCTTTTTCACTACCCGTATGGTTGATTTATTTTACCACAGGCCGGACTGATAATCGACGGACAACTTCAAATGATAATAAGAACTTCCAGAAACCAGGAAATGCACGGAGTCGTAGTTTTGGCTTTGAACCACTTGGAGGGACCTCTCTACTTGTTCGCATTTGGAATTCTATCTGCGTGTGTGATATTTTCGATAGAAAGAGCTATCTTTAAGAAGAACGTAAGGCAAAAACTAAAAAACGAAAAAAGAGCTTGACATGACAGCGGGTACACGTTGAAACATTGAATTTTAATCAAGTTCTGTTGTTTAAGGTCGACACCTGATAAATACCTCTGCACAAAAATATCTTATAACTTATAATAATTATATTGATTTACTCGATGCCTCGTTATATGAAATCTGTCAGTTGACGAACATGTTCATTGCTTTAAATAATTCCATGGTTTTTAACTCAGGGATTGTTGTGCATATTGAAAACATTGAAAAACTAAACAACCGTAACGGTAGTGACTGTATGAGTTTTTAAAACTAACTTTAAGGTAACTCAAGGCTCGAACACGGAGCATAACGTGCAGGTTCAGTAAATTAAGCTAAGATTAATAAACAATTAATTAATGAAAAAGTTTAAGGGATTATAATAAAAAGTAAATGAAAACTGATGTTGAACGTCAGTTTCAATTTTCGCCGGTAGATGCCTCTCGTTGCAGTAAATAAGACACCGTGATTCGACATCTGCACGACTCCATTGTCCGCCATCTTCAGTGTTGAGACGTTTCGATTGCTATTACGTTGGTGTTTGAGATGAACCCGAGCTGAACATTCGTTATTTTTATTCTTTTATTTTTCTACTGGTTTAGAGTTCGGCGATCTGTTGTTTTACGTTTTCCCTTGCAACGCCGTAGCTCCTTTCCTTTGAAAAGAGCTATAATTTCATCGTTTTTTTGTTTGACTTTTTTTTATATTTCTTTCTTTTTTACTTTCGTATGAGACAGAGTTTGAAGTACTTTACTAGTGGGATCGGTACCAGCCATCCGAAGAGAAAGCTGTAAGATTGTGGAAATGAGTTTTCCTGTCACGCAGGGTCAAGGATATTAAGATCCGTTGCTGTGAGTACCTTGTTTTAATTTTAAAAATGTGAAATGAGAACTTTAATTTACTAGGTCGGGTACTACGGATAATCGTAGTAAAGAGGGTTTTTAAATTTGGGATGATTACATTTTGAGACAATGGAAAAGGTCCATATTTTTCTTGCGAATTTTTAAATCTTGACAGTTCTTGTTAAAATCTGGGGAAAATTTCACGTCAAGAATGAAAATTTTGTTCCAGGAGAGTTACAATCACCCAGTTTGTTCATAAAATAGCCCAAGTAATAATACATAAAAATAATTCCTGTCACTCACTTTGTTTATAAATATTGTTCTCAATTTGTTAGGTGTTTATGACTTGTTTTTTAAGTAAAGATTACCATGAATAATTCAGATTTGAGCATTTTGATTAGGTTAACATGTTTTAAATGAATAACAAATCTGTTTACAATCGTATTTAACAGCCAGAATAGTTATGTAAGTAAGTGTAGACAGGTGCATAAGATGCATACATATTTTACATCACAAGTAAGTTAGGCAGTATTGACCTGTTCATGTTTAAAATATATTAATGAGGTTAATATTTTTTAAGAATTTATTTCAATAAATTAAGTCATTATTTTGAATCAAACAAATTCTTTGAGAATGAAATACATACGATTGATTGATGTGACATGTTCAATGATAAATACACCACTGAATAATAGGCATTTTTTCCAACATTGAAAATATTCTGTCTTTTTACAAGTGTTGTTTTTTATGTTGATTAATGCAAGACTTAAAGAAATTTAACCAAGAGTTAATATTCAAATTGACGATCAATAAAATTTCAATTTTATTTATAATATTTTTTCTCAATTCTTTATAATATTTGGTTTTCAGTGATTAAAATAAAAGAATGTGCATACTTCACAATAGCTTTGTTTTAGAATAATAGAATATTAGAATTACATTAAAATATGTTTTCTTGTCTTTACGAAGGCATCAATTTATATTACATCTCACTGAGGTAATATTGAGTCAGACGTTAAACTTATGTTGCATGAATCATTGAGAAATTACTACAATTTAAGTAGCATACAAATGTGGTTTTCCATGTTTTGTTTTATCTTATCATTAACATTCTTTATTGAATAAAATTATGATACTCTAAGCTTTCCTGCAGTCAAGTACAGGTAGTGTTTTTATTATTGATAGTGCAGAGATAAAATTTTTTGGGAACTTTGGTCAAATTAATTCTTTATGGAAACAGTGTCTTTTTAAAGAACTCTAAATTATGAATTTAGGGTATGAATTATGGTATGAATTATCTAAGGAGCATATATCTCGCACTGATACATCATTATTGTTTACAGTAGTCTCATTGAATTTGACCGAGTAATGTAACAACATTGGCAGAGCTTTCTCAACCCATACAATTTGACTTACAGGGAAACTTATGAATGAATGTCAAAGCCTTATTGTTGATGTTGCAGAATGTGGTGCCTTTCAAAAATGTACCATTTAGTAATCTTATTTAATTCTTAGATTATAATAAATGGACCATATTAATTGGACCGAAGAAATATTACTGACCACATGGTCTCCCACCGATAGAAAGTAAACCGACGCAGAAATTGAAATAGGAGAAAATTGATCGTTTCGCAGCTAAATTACCTGTTTTGATTTTGAACTATTAGTTTACACCTTAGTCGGTTTTGGTAGGGAAATTCGATCTAATTGACTCAAAGAAACAATAAAGGCTTTTACCTTTCTCAATCACATTAGGAAAAACGAAACAATGTACACTACTCTTGTGTTCGAACATTTAAATCTAATGTAATATTACCGGCAAGTTATTACCTGTCATTGCCTTATCGATTCTGGCAAACTATGCAACACTATTATTTTTTTGTTGTATTGTTTTCTAACGAGTTCGATTTCCATTTATTCACCTTCAAAGAAAAGCGTCCGAACCTGACCTGATAGCTTCCTTGGTGATTCTGATAGTTCAGCTCATATTGATAGGAGCTCAAATTTCTACTCTTTGCAGCAGATTATTTACTTTTGACTGAACGTGATTCGTACCATGTTTTATTGACCTGTTCTTAACAGTCTCTTAGTTGGTTGTAACTCAGGAGTGGTTTCCGTTGTATTAACGGTACTTCCCCGTACCGAAGATTTAGTTTTCAAGGTAGCACTTGGAACTTAAACAGAAGTTCTTCTGTTAAAAGCACAGGTGGTGTTTGGTTTAAGAAACTGAGGGTACCCTGCAGAGCCGGAAAAGAAATAATCAAATGGCTCAAGGTGATACGCTGCGTTCTTTTTTCTATCTTGAAAAACAAAGTTTAGTTAACTTTTGGCAATAGTTTTCATCAGGAGCCGAGGAAATGGTGGTTAGACACGAACAAAGAAGTCCTCCGCTTTGCCATAATTAACAATAAAAGTTTCAAAATTTGAATTCCTTTATTAGACCTTTTTAATGAGGTACACCAGAGTTTCATGTCAAGTAGAAACAGTCACCTATTCAAAGGAATGTTTAAATGTTTTAATAGTTAACTCGTACAGCTGGTTATACTTGACTAGAGTCCATTAAAAATCTAAAACGGAGCACTCGTCAGTGACAAAAAAAAAATGTAAATGAAATGTATCAAAAGCAATAATTAAAATAAATGATTGCTTATGACTCACTTAAAAGGATTTACTCCTTTTTATGTATTGCTTACGTAATGGATTATGGAAAAAGAAAGCACGCAAATAAAACATCGATGCTGTTCGTAAAACTCTGTTTCGTTTTGACAAGTCTACTACTTTGGGACAAGAGGTGGATAACCAAAAGAGATAGGTAAATAGAAACTTATTGAATTGTCATTAAGCGTACTGATTACACAAAACCTTCACGGTATAGATAAATAAACAGATTAGATCACAAATAATGGCTTATTTGCAATTATCCACGTTAATAATGCAATAATGTATGGTTCTGTTGTGGAATTTTTACCGGGAAATCGTTTCATTAGGGTTAAACCATGTGCAGAGCTCCATTTTGTAAGTGAGGCTGTTGGTATTAATAGGAATGCAAGGTTATTTACTACCTTTACCTGGTAGGTCGCATGTGAGACGTTAATGTAATTTACGGCATTAAGACTCAGCTACAGGTGGAATGAAATGATTCCCACACGGTGATGGCGCGGTTGTGACATATATCTGAACGTTTGTTTTCCCTTACGTTATTTTCTGAATTTGGACAAGTTAAATAAATAAATTAAAATAAATGAGAATTGCTTACTCTTAAAACGTACAAACCGAATGAATTTTTCTTCTCTGTTAATTTCCCCCCATGCTTCCAGCAAGCCTGAATTAAGATTTATTGCTTGCATTTATTGCACGTTTTCAATAAAATTATAACTGTTAAAGTAAGTCAGTAATTTAGAAAGTTAAACAGATTAGTAATGGGTCAGGTTGTCTTTGCGCCAGGGTGTCCGTTTAGTAAATTAGTTTTACTTTCTTCTGATCGGTTCGCACAATGCTGGCTACCAATCTTTTTGCAGACTTACGCTCGGGTAAAGAGGTCTGGTGTTTCAGGGACCTGTGTCACCAATCGGCGATGTAGTCTACGATAGTCTCTATGTGAGGAGTCATAGAATTTTTGTTTGATTCTGACCAGGTGTGCGTGAAAAATTTTGCCTTTGTATTCGATTCATGGGTCTGGCCTTGGAAAATTTGGAACACAGTTCGCAAGTGATCCAAATCCAGCCAGAATCGTAGGATAATCGCCAATTTGCTTGAAATACATTTCTTAAATATAGACGAATGTGAGGTCGAGTATTTCTTTTCAGGTATTTTTTATTTAAGAAATGGACTCTTTTTTCGGAGCTCATATTTTGAATTGTTCGTTGCTTGTGAAAACTTCAGAGTCAATATTTGGGAACAAAATAACTCCACAGCGCTTACAACAGTCTAATGTGTTTAGGAATCAGCAATATGGATATTCGTATCACTAATCTGAACACAAAAATAAAGCATAAGTCTCTGAATCACATGTAAATCTAATCGTTTCACATTCAACTTTCAGAATCTCGTGACTTGTTGGAGTTATGACATTTTACTATTTTACTTCAATATTTTTATTATATTATATTTCACATTAAGTAACCGTATTATTAATAGAAACAGAAATGGTTGCGATATTTCGTTTCCGACGTGTGCTCTAAAAAAATCACATAGCAAATACGAGAATTAAGTTCTCTTTTGCTTTGCCTAATGTCCCTTTCATCAATAATTCACTTAAGTATATCTGCTACTTTTGTGTTTGTAGAATATACGCCGCGAAGGGGAGTCTACATTTTTCATGATTGATCATAGTATCCCTGCGAGTGTCTTTTGAATTATTTAATATCATTGATTGAAACTATGAAAACAATTGATAACAGGCATTACCCGGAAACTGGTTGTTGTGTAGGGGAAATAATGGAAATCATGGTGTTTGATAAGTCAGTGTACTGTGCCAGGATCCGTTTCCTACTACAAAAAGTCACATTTCGGCTTCCATACGTTTTTTAATGTTGGTAATAATTTGTTACACCATTGTGATGTGTATGGGCGTATTGTGGAGTTGAATGACTTTTTTTCATTGGCTTCCTTAATTTCACTAATTTTTTTGTCCAACTGAGACATCGCTTTGGAACATGTCACCATGAAAGCAACGTTTTTCTGGCAAAACATGTACAAGACTGGTTCATTTTCAAAAATATATAATACTTTTAATATTGCCTAAAATGAAGTTTATATGTATTGCACAACCAATGTTTGAGTCGTATTGAATGTTAGGGGACGCAGAAGTTTTCAATTTACTCCAATTTAAGCAGCTCCGTCAAGAGGTTTTTACAAGAACTTCGGAGAATACCTGGAGTTGAAGAGCTTCTGTGTTACGTTACTACCTCGATTTGGTTATCCGTAAGAAATGGATCTTTTCTGTTATATTGCCGATCAAATTACTTTCAGGAAGCCAAACATAAAAAAGTTTTGATTGATTGGATGAAAATATGCAAGCACAGGCGAATAGATAAGTAGTCGTGCGTGCAATTGCAGTTTGGAAAGCCTGTAATTGCACCGAAGGTTGAAGTGGTGAAAATGAAACATAGGTGAAGGGGAGGAGTAGTTTGTTATGGGAGAATAAACTGGTAGCAAAGGTTACTAATGAATGGCATATCTTGTTGAAAATTATAAATTGGTTTTAATTTATATTTGTGTAGCAATTGTCTTCTATATTATTAGTTGGTTACAAATAAACCGTAGGTTGATGCAGCTTTCCTGCCTGATATTGTAGTGCCAGCTCAAATATGTATATCTGGAGTGGCGGCAATCGATTTTTCTAGCAAACTAGCATGTGTTTTCATCCAAAAGTTTGCGTTATGCAGTGAAGACCATTAGCTCGGCAATACATTGAAGTAGGAAAAATAAACGTGTTTCTCTCACCTGTGTATTGTCTGCTGGAAAGGAAACGACTGAATTTTTAATTCTGACTTACCCCAAACATTATGATCCTTGTCTCTCGAGGCGGGATAAACAAATTGTTGGATAGGAATTTTGTTAAAAATTCATTTTCAATTTAGCAAACTCGAAAGGCCTTTCAACTCGAATCATGCGATCTATGGCATTTTCCCTTTTGCTGTCTACAATTGAAATAAATGTAAAAGAAAATGACTGTTGATGGATGTTAAGTCATCCGAAAAAACATTTGAAGAATTCCTCTAACTCTTTCTGATTCTTGTACATTATATTTCAAAGAAATGGAACTTGCTTAGTATGTTCGCTTCGGAAATATGATCGTGGTTATCAGGTGTAATTTATCTAAATCGATCGGGATCTAATCTTGACTTTACAGAAAGCAGGAAAAATTCCGGGTACAGACTGTTGGATAGGGAGGTTGATGTCCAAGCAGTGACAGTGTGAGATCTGGCCACTGACGCCTCTTTACACCCACGTAAAAGGTGTGAAGCACTTATTATGTCTTGTTTAGAGAAGCCCACCTTTTTTTTTGAAAGACATGGTGACGAGAATAGAAACGAGTAAAAACGATGTTAGTAGACATGCCGTGGTAGTTGGTACGGTGTCATGGATTTGTTAGACTACCTGGTTGGGAAGTTATTGATTGAGAAGATTTTTTTGTATGTCACATCGACGAAGTAGCCCTTTAAAGTCTCAAAGGAACTGACGTTGTGTACAGATGAAGGATGTGATGATAGTACACTTGCGGTGGACATTTGTATGCCGTGTGGCGAACACCGTGTCGCTTTGAAATATTTATGAAACTTGTGAAAATGGTTGTAGTACTAACAAAAACAAGCGTCATTGACATTTCTCTGTAGGATTGATGCTCGACAAATTGTGATTTACGAATACGTCTCATGTCATTAATGAGAAATCATTCATGTAAGACATATCTGACTCGACCTGCCATTATTCCCAAATGAAATTCTCTGATCAGGGCAATATAGTTTTCTCAAGAATTTGAATCAATTATTTAATTGTTATTGATTAATAAAATCAATAAGATTATAAGTATTTTAATTTGGTGTCTTAGTCATATGTAGTCAGCACTCGGCAATCGTTTCAGTAGTACCACTACATTCACGCCGTGCCAAGTTCGAAACCTTCAAATTCCAAGGTTCGCAACCTTGTGGTTGATATGAGTCAGTTTCTCATTTCATAGGTTTGATTTCTCGGGTATACGAAATACAAATTAAACTAGAAATAAGCTAGAAAAGCGTCGGTTCCAATTACTGTGGCCCTGAATACCAATTACGGTACGTTAGGGGAGGTTTTGGAAGAAACTGGTCCCACTTGTAAGTAGTTCAATAGGAAACAGGCTACTTATTCTGTGTTTTGACGTCGCTAAATGTGCAATATTGATATTATTCAATGGAATTACAATTAGAAAAAGTTATACAAAAAGAATTGACAAAAAGTTATAACTGTAAAATATAAAAAAATGGCGACATTGTGTTATTGTATTATTGCAAATAGTTAACGAACAAAAAAAGCAATTAAGAATTTCAGTTTTTATGTTAGAGGTTCTGTACGGTGGTGTTGCAGTTCTCTTGGATCGCTGATGATTTTGAAATTCTGTGAGTTACTGCACGTGGAAGTTATAATTTTTTTTTTTAATTTTTTAAACTACGACTTTTCTACGGATAGTAACTTAAAATAATTACATTTTGATAGGTTGAAGAACTGCAAAGACCTTATAATGGCAGTCTGCCAATGTCCGAAGTTCAATTGCCCAACTTTTATTGATGGCCCATTGATACACACACACACTCTAGTAATAAATTTATATTTCGAAGAAAAGTGCATTATACTTTAATAATGTATTATTGGATACAGTGATTGTTTTCTAGATGAAAACTTAAATTAGCACACAGTTACTTTAGAAGCGACGGAATAATATAGTATTATTATATTACATAATCAGAGTTATTTTAAATATGGTGGACTCGTTGACGTGAGAACATCACAGGTCGCTGTTTCAAGCAAATTCACGGGATATTCAACTTCGTAATTTAATTAGACCGAGCGGCAAATCGGAATAATCGATTGGATTCACCTTCTGAACTACTTTTGATTCCATTTAGCATGTCTTTGTGTAATGTTGGTGAGATGCATCTGACATAAGTAGGTCGACGTTTTCTGTCGTTTCCTACGACAAATCTGGGAAATGTCTCATATTTTTTAATCGTGCGGTTTGAAAGGAGACTTTCTAACAGGAAAATGTGCCAACACAGAAATCATCCTATAACTTCCCATTCGGGGTAGAGTTGTCTGTTTTTGGTGCGTTGAGTTTTGCGGTTTATTAAGAGTACGGTACATGGTAAAGGGTCAATCGTCACGGTTGTTCTCTAGGCCTAGGATTCCTTGTAAATAAAGAACGTGGTAGTAAATATATTTGAGCGAATAGTAAAAATGTGAGACGAAACAAAGGGAAAAAAGATAAATCGAAGACATGAAGCTGACTGCTCTCGAGACATTGCCACAGTTTAATTAATATGGAGCCTTGGATTCGGGCCCTAACCAATTAATTCTAGACCTCTTGAGATGAAAGAAAATTCGTCCCTAAAAGAAATTCAATGTTGGAGTTCTGTAGCACCATAATTGTATTGATCGATTTTTTGTCATCGACTTATCACTAGAATAGAAAATATCCGAAAAATTAGTCTAGCAGCCTAAGGTCCATTCATTTCTAATGATAGAAGATTTGTATACAAGTGATAAATTAAAATTAAAATTTGTTGTTTCACATCCGTGACCTTTGTCTGTTTCTGTTGCATAACGTATAATTAATGACACCTATTAAATGTATTAATAAATAAAAAAGTGGCAAAAGCGTGCCAAAAACCGTCAGTTGCACTTGTAGTCGCAGTGAATTACGAAACTGTGTCTTTGCCGGTTAATTCAATGCGCTTTTGACTAGAAGTTATTTAGGTTCCAAATTACATTATTCCGAACTAATTTAAAATTAATTTTCCATTTCAGATGTAATCAAGAAATTTTCGCTTCGAACCTGAGCCTGGAAAGTGAACGATTTTATTCGTTTTGTTACTATGCTAAACTGTGTGAAGAGGTGAGTCTGTGTGGGTTTTGAGTGTAGTCGTTGTGTGCATTCATTAGTACCCATTCACATTAATAAATTCAGATTGCTTTTGTTCTTACCCCGTGATATATAGAAAATTTGTTTCGCTACATGTGACGCAATAAGTATTCTAATTTGAAATTTTCACAAGAAATGTTTTGAATTGAATTAAGAGATTATAAATATGTTAAATTATAAAATATAAGCAAGGGAAGATTGCGAGAATGCTTTTCATCACTTACTGTTCTATGTGAAACATTTAAAGGTCACGAAAGTGTTACTTCTGGAGAAGTCACAGTGTATTTTATTTCATCCTAGGCGAAACTTTTTTTAACTACAGAACCACCCCTGTAGCTGGCTATCATTCGTAGTATTTGGTGTAATAGAAAGGGTTAAGATCTGACACTAACGTAATGACTCGGTGAAGTACGTTGACTTCCTCAGGGATCCATTTTCTTGTGGGCAAATTTACTTATGTTCGTTGAATATTTTGAGTCGTTAAGAAAATGTTCTGCGCGTAAAACAGACATTCGCTTGGCTATGTATGTATCATTAACTTTACAGTAACAATTTGAATGTTTTATTTTTACTCGGCTACTCATTTCTATTAGGTTGATGATCCTGAACATCCGGGATGAGCTCGAACAATTAAATCAGTCGTCCGATCGTTTTTAGTACCCGCAATAAAGTTATTTGCATGCCGTTGAACGAACCTTGTGACATTTGAGTTTGTGAAAAACGTTCGGTCGGAGAGCATACGAATGTGTGTACGAAGTTATTTTCTAAAAAAAGCATAGGAACACATCCGTTTTTGTCTGAATTTAGTTCGGGGAGTTTGCATCGAGCGAACGAGGCAACAAAACCAGGCGTTTGATCTTTTTCGGGGCGTTGAAATTAAATTTCCGCTAGTGTGCTGTGTGTACATCAGTATGTATCTGCATGCCTCATACGAAAATAGGATTTGTCAGTGTATGAAATTAGAAAACAGCCGTCCATTTTCGGTCCATTTTGACCGAGTGCCTTCGAAAAAACTGGCGAACCATTAACCGAAAGAACAGTCAATGCCAAACTCATTAAACGAAAAAATGAAGGAGAAACAATGGGAAGGTGAATTGAATGGTTTGAAGAGTGGTGAAAGAGAACAGAAGTAAAAGTAGCATTCAGACTTGGGTCGTGTCGCAATCATAAATTCCCAACGAGATTTATGAAAAATGACGGATTCGTAATTGCTCATGAAACATAGTAAATAAATATTTGTTTTTTTTTTCGGCAGGTGATACAGGGATGGGCATCTTCGGGTTTCATGGCGGTTTCGTCAAGCCGCATGCCCTGCGGAAAAAATCAGTTCTTCTTCTTCTCCTAATTGGAATTGCCTTGATAGCTCTATGTCTTCAGTACAACACGACGGTTCGGACGGAGGCAGAGCTGAGAAAAGGAGACGTTCAAAGCTTCCACGACGGGAAGTACGGGGATGTCATCGTCCTCGACGACATGCTGCAGAAATCGAAAATGAAGAGCGTTCAATTTCTTGCGGTAGGACTTTTTTCTAGTAGATGTACGACTTAAAAGTATTTCGATGAGAAGGGAGGACGTCGAAATGAACGGCGTGCTCCTTGCCAAGTCTGCAGACTCCACACGTCAAGGTGGTGTGGCAGCAGAGGAACTCGCACCTGTTGCTCGCTGTTGAACGTGGTATTAAACCTGTTGAGTGGGAATTTTTGGAACAGAGAAAACAAAAATACTTCTCCTAAATGAATCCTTTTCATAAATCAATTTCGTAAATTTCTTAAAATAGGTAACTCAAGGTAGAATAATATGAAACTGCTTTCGTACCCACAAAACGTCATGGTAACGTGGTGTTAACTGCATATTAATTTATTTTGTGAATTCCTTATTATGTAGATAGTTTTTAGTTTTCTTTCATTGTTTTGTAGTTAGGGAGCAAAAAGTGTCGCCGAGAAGCAATTAGTTCCGTTTGTTCGTATTCGTTTATGGTTAATTATCGAGTCGAATTTCACAATCTCCCTTTGCAATTAAGATACGCTAAATTGTCATGTTGTTCTCAGGCATTTAATGTTTGATTTTCAGGCGGGAGGAGTAACATCCGGGGAGCAGGCACACGTTCATGAGCAATCCGAAAATGAGAGGAGTCCCCTGAAGCAATTCTTATCGAAAATGAATGGAAAATTACCGGATCAACCGTCTCGGGATGAAATTTCCAGGAGACGAAGTTCCCTGGATTTGTACACAGGCGACAGGGTCGTTCCGGAGGTTACAACGGCACCTTTTAACCCCGACATTGGCGTAAATATTTTTAATTATTAGTTCCCATAGGCGGATCAGTAGAAACAAGTCTTAGGAAGTTTTCCTCTACTTTTAAGTTTTCACATTACATCATGGCTGACGTTTAGATATACATAACTTTACTGTTCTGTTTCTGTATAGAAATCTGTTCGGAATAAGAACCACTAACGGTGCTTGTATGCCTAGATGTATTGTTCGCTAGTTTGCTTGTAAACTCCCCCAAATATTGACTTTAAACTAAGTTACAATTCATGAAATTGAAAACGACACGGATCGGTTTAATAGTTGGCTAGCAGTTATCTACTCATCTGCATTAACTAAATTAGTCTTATTATGGTCGGTATCACTTATTTTTAGGTTCAAGGACTCATGAGAAACATGAAGAACGTTGATGATCAGTTGGGCGCAATGAATGGCGTCTACTTTCAGGTTGGTGTCACCTTACACTGATACTTATTGATACGTATTTTTAATTATATTGGGTATAATTTTATGTTTGGTTTTGTTCAGATGAGAGGAAAGGACGAAGCTCGAAACGACGTGTATGACTCAACCCTGTACTCAATGGGAATTCCCGCAGTCGATCTGGATTCCTATGTTCCAAAACAGAGACTGGTTCATTTCGACTTAAAAGGTGCTCCCCCCAAAGTTAGTTACATTAAAAAGGTGATAGCACTATCGAAGCAACTTGGTGCCACAGGACTGCTCATGGAATACGAGGACATGTTTCCATTTTGGGGTAGGTTTCCAGTTGACCAGCGTCCTACCACTTTGGTTTAGAGTACTCCTTTCTTATTCAGTTTCATTCAGGTTTTCCTTTCATTTCCTGCTACTATAAAAATAGTTTCACGAAGGTGGTACATAATTTTTCTTCCTGTATTTGCTTTGTTAACAGTTGAATTTTTTCAGGTCCACTTTCGACGCTTGCGGCCGGTAACGCCTATTCAAAATCTGATATAGAAGATATCCTCGCAACAGCCAAAGCCAATGACCTCGACGTGATACCTCTGGTTCAGACGTTTGGTCACGTCGAATTTGCCTTGAAATTAAAGAAATTCGCGGATTTGCGTGAAGTACCGGAATCGCCTCAAGCTCTTTGTCCTTCAAACAATGCTTCGTTGGATTTAGTGGAGAACCTAATTGATCAGGTTAGACTTGTCTTTGATTTGTGAGCAGATACAGAGCGGAGAAAATCGTGATGCGATTCTGACTTAACTGAATTTGCGACAGGTGATGAAACTGCATCCATCCGTGAAGCATCTGCACATCGGATGTGACGAAGTGTTCCAAATGGGCGAATGTCCCAAGTGCCGGTTGCAGCCACGGTACAATCTCTTTCTCTCCCATGTAACCCGAGTCGCCGGGTACGTCAAGAAAAATTATCCCAAAGTGACTCCAATAATTTGGGACGATATGCTGCGACACCTGCCGACTCAGTCTTTAGAAGAATTCCATTTGGGAGAGTTGGTGGAACCAATGGTAAGTTTCCATTGTGCGTGGTTGGTGCTGCCAAACCGGAGGACACCCTCTGATGTGACTCTGATCATTGTTCAACAGGTATGGGTGTACGCAGAAGACATATACAGGTTCGTACCGTCACTGGTTTGGGAGAAGTACGCAGAAATATTTCCAAGAGTGTGGGCCGCTTCCGCCTTTAAAGGAGCTTTTGGTGAAACCATGTACGTGCCAAATGCTAAAAGGCATTTGGAAAATAATCTGCGATGGTTGGAAGTGATGACGGCCGAACGTCAAAAGTTCAAAGGTGGATTTGCCGGCATTGTTCTCACCGGTTGGCAGAGGTCAGTTAGATGAAAACGCACGCGTAAACGCTCGGTCCCACGGCAGATCCCGGTAAAAGGCTCTGACTTGTGTTTCAGGTACGATCATTTTGCCGTTTTGTGTGAGCTGCTTCCTGCCGGAATTCCATCGCTGGCCATCAACCTGTTGGCCACCAGTCACGGCTACTTCAACCAGTCTCTTCGGAGCAAACTGTTGACGCCTCTCAACTGCCAGTCGGATTCTCACCGGAATTCAGGAATCGTCAACTTTTACAGTGATCCCTTTATGTGGAACAAACTGTCACGGTGCTTCTTCCCCGGCTCGAGTTTTTACAAACTGTTATACAGGCTCAATACGACAGAGAAAGAAGTGAAGGAGTTTTTAGACACGACGACGAGGTCCAAAGGTTGGATGACGGACTACAACGTAGAGCACAATTTTTCTAGCCCGTTGCGTGTGGACGAGCTCATGGCGGACTTTCCCAGAGTGTACAACAGTCTGACGTCGTTGGAGAGACACGCGAGGGAGTCACTAGAAGAAATCTTCGACCAGTACACAGTGAACGAGTGGATCGAGCAAAGGATTTACCCGAGCCTGAGGAAACTGCAGAAGCTCGACGCGGATGCGACGAACCTGAAGAACGTTCGGTACTGGCCTCGGAGGCCACTCAAATCGGCTCCGGTTGATTCGGCCTCGCGTACTCATACGCCCTCGTCTCCGCCTGCGATTCATTAATTCAAGTTTCTGTTATCAGTTATCAGGTTGTGCGCTTTGGCTTGGTACTTAGGACGTATAGGAAATATCTCAGTGCCGAACTACTTTGAGTCTATCAGACTTTCTACCTGGATTCGTTTTTCGCATTGGTTTTGTTGATTACTTGACGAAGACTCTTTTTTTTTAAAAAAAAAAGAAATGAACGAAGAAAAAAATGTTTATTTTATTTTAAAGTTTTTATATATAAAAAATGTATGAAATGTATGAATGCTCGGGATTCCTCACTCCCGGCAGTTTTTTAATTGTAAGGTCAACGATATATGTTGCTAAGTCTGCGCTTACGGTTTTCTTGTAACGGCGGTTCAAGGGCATTTGTTGAGAATTGTAGAAATAATTTTTTTTTCGTACTCACCTGGTCGATGAAGTGGATGCAACGAGAAAAAAGAATGGAGTGACGAAATCAACGAGCATCCTTAATTAGAAGGTTTCGTTCACCCGATAGTAAAAAAAATTTCTCAATAATGGAGAGTTGTGATTTTTAAATTCGTTCAATAGGCAGACAGCAGAAGTACAACTTTCAGAAAGGTTAGGGATGCCAGCCTCTCGTCCAGCTTTCATAACTTTTAGTTACGGTCACGTGAGAGGTGCTGGTCGACAATGCCAGGAGGAAAGACGTACAACTCATTCGAGACATCCAGTCAGAATTTCATTCGTACTACGTAATAAATTTGCGATCAAATTTAGTTTTTCCAAATGCCCGAAATTGGGCAAGGGTACTCCGGGAGATCCTCCGGGAGATCCTCCCGGATTCTTCTCCCCGAGGTACCCGCGAGGAACAAAACCGCACTCGACCGTAAGAAGAAGTCGTTTCGTATTAACATCGGTCCAATCAAATCAGTATTGATAACTTTATTTAAGAGAAATTTCGACTGATAAGGAACGTAAACTTTCACCCTGGTCCGAGGGGTACCGGCCGCCGCTGAGCTTTCACCCCTGGAGAATTTTATTTTTAAGTTTGGTTTTCGCATTGGGTGGGAGTGGAAACACCGAGAGCCGCGTTTGTTTGTTACTAAAACAGTATAGTTGTTTTTTGGCTGTGAAAAGAAATAAAAATTTTCTAACTTAATTCCAGTCTGTTGAATTAGAAGTTGCAAATGTCGGGGTCGGGTGTTAAAATGGCGCCTGCACACCTGGGGTTGTGGAGTTACTCTGGAGGCAGGACTCGATTCTACAGTATTCAATTTTTTTTTTATTGTATTATATTAGTTTTGTGTACGAAGACAAGCGCCGCTGGGCGACCAGTTCGCCAGTAATAAATTTTGTAAAATTTGCAATTCTCGTTTTTGTACTTGCGCTCGGTGGTGACGCGATGTCGAGTCGAAAGAGATGACAATGCGAGTACATAGTTTTATTGACTTATTTTCTGTCGTAATAAAATAGTTGTATTTTGTCTCGGGACTCTAACGCGGAGTTTTTTTCCGGATTCAGACGAAATGTAAACCGAAGTCGTAAAGTAAAATAAAACGGGACCCAAGACACATTTCCTCAAATTTTATGTATTACGTACGTTAAGGGACCTTCGATGTCTGAGTCGGTTGACTTTGTACGTTGAACGGCAAACATCCATTCGTCTATCCGTTCATCTTCCATCTTGTTTTTTTTTCTGTTCTTTCAGAACCAGAATTGTCGGTGGAAATGGGAAATCTCACTTTTCGCTTTTCTATTCGATTTCAAGGTTCAATTTCTGCTGATCGACCACTTTAACACCGTTCAAACGCATCGCACTCGACACCTCCGACTCAGTCTCCTCTCTCTCACGATGTTACTCGGTACCTGAATCTAATTAAAAATACGGGGTTCTTTCGTCTGTGCGCCGACTAAATTGACTAATTTCCAGGGTTGTGAAAAGAAACAGTTCGAGTTCGGTTGTTGAGTTTCCTGGTACACGGGGTAACGTCGTTTGACACTGGCGCAAATCGCACCCGAGCCCACCGCGCTCGATTTGCAACTTATTAATTAACATTGTAATTATTTAATGGAACTTTGTTAAGATCACCAGACTTATTCACCGAGACCATAGGGACGCTCCTCTATTGGATTATTTTTTTTATATTATTATTTTTTTTTTTACTGTATTGTTTACCAGATGAACTGTTCATTCCTTTGTATACATAAATATCTTTTTACTGATTCTGAATGTCGAATAAATGATGAAACGGCTTTGTAAATGTAATAATTGAAATCATTTATTATTATTATTATTATTATTATTATTATTATTATTATTAAATTATTGATATTTTCAAATGAGTCTTTTTTGTTTTTCTATTGACTACCTGAGTTCACCTGTACGCCACCGACGAACTTGATGGAGATCTCATCGATAACCTCAATGTTTTTTCGAGTACTTCGTAGTTGTAGAATTACGAGTTGTACTTGTGTAGTTTTGTATTTTAACGAAAGTTTTTCTGGTGAACTATGCCTCCGTGGAAGATTAAATATCAACGGCCTGCGATTAGATGATTAGAAATATTTACCTTCGGGAAGAGTACGATTACCTGGTCCGTTTTATTCAAATGAACCCTTAGAGCTACCTCACCTTTTTTTACTGCCCCATTGTGTCGGGCAGGTCAGTTTTCAATTAGTCAAGGAAAGTAATTTAATTACGAGAAATTACGTAGATGGTATCTTGAAATTGCAGAACGAGTTTTGAAAAATTCTCTTTACCTCCGCGGGGGGGACGCCTCCATTATTTATTCATGAACCTGAATTTTGCGGTGGTTTTATTTGAAAAAAAAAATAATAATTACAAGAAAACTACCAATGAGTGCTACGTACAGGGTCGGAGGTGTGTCCGGCCTCCTATTGTCTTTGTGGAAACCACCGAGGACGCAGGTACCAGGCCTGTGTAGCTGTCGCTTGGGACTGCTGGTGCAACAGCCCGGGAAAGACGCGAACCCTGACGAGTGGTTTCATTGATAAGTAGATAATTCATCTATGATTGCACAGGGCAGAGAGAGAGAAAGTCCTTAGAAGGAACTAAGGGGGACCACTTCTTCCTGGGCGTGTCAAAATGGCACGGAAGTGCAAATAAAGAGTTGAAAACGCAGTTGAGTTGTGAGTGTTCGCGTTGCTGGTGTCTTCTTCACCATCTTCTTCCTTTAGCTTCCTCCTTCCCTGGCTCGCGTTTCTACGCTCGCGTTTTGCCATTGAAGACGCCGTTTCGACCGAGTCGACGTCTGAAACGAATCGAGTTCGAGTTGTCGACGAGATCTCGCTGCTTTTTTTTTCCTTTAAATTCGTGTTTTTCGCCTTGAACTTTTCTACGGCATTGTCATCGGTGGACATTTCGGTAGGTCGCCGTTAGCCAATTCTTCTCGGGCCTGGAAAAACTAGTTTTTCACCACTCTCGCGTGGTTCGGCCGTCTCCTCGGACCCTCGAAAAAAAAAGAAAAATAATAAAAAAGAAAAATACCCGGTGAAAATGAGTTTGTCCAAGTGGCGAAAAAACGGACGGTTTCGAGTTTGAAAACGAGAGGAAATGACGGGATCGAACGTTAGGTGACGATGTTTTCTGGATTTTATATATTTACATTTAGAATTTGTGCCGAAATTCATCAATAAGTTGATTTCTGTTTGGAGCCGATTCTGTTGTATTATTAGTTTTTATCGGTGCGAGAAAAGCATAATTCGACGCCGAAAGATGAGCCTGCCCAGGATGCTCTGCTGCAAACTTTTACTTCTGCTGATGGTGTTCCTATTCACCGGTAAGTACCTGCTACCTTCTACCTGGTTGTGTATCAATAATCGATTTATTAATTTTAATGTACGTCAATTCGGGTCCCAGTTACTGGAAACTTAAAATTATTTATTAAACTTTTTTTGTGAAATAACAATAAATAATTTTATTAAATATTTACGTAAGGCTATTCCACGAAAATTGTGTAAATTCTCGCGTACCTGAATTCTATTTAATTTTTTTATTTATGTAAATATATTAAGTAGTACAATCGTATCGGGGGTCTGCCGGTGCAATCGCTGAAGAAAAACCTTTCGGGCGAACTTTCCATTGGCAAAAAAAATAGTGGCGGAGGCTATCGAAATTCCTATGGAAGGAACGGAAGAGTTAATAACTAATAAAATAAATAGATCAGAAATTGTAAGTAGCATACAATTGGAAATATGTCGAACGTGCGACAAAATACACATAATTTCATATTTATTAGCCAATAGACAAAAATTAAATGGAAATTATCGGTTTCATACGTAATCATCGACGGACCGTCGCGATATCATTTTGAATTCTATTTAATGAGCCTGAGCTAAGCTATTGACTCTAATTAAGTGATTTATTAATCCTAGATTAATTGAACGTTCATTTATTTCTCCCTCCGAATGCGAAGTAATAACGTGTAACAAGTTGAACGTGTACGAAATGTAAAAATAAAACACATGGACTTCACGTTAATAAATAAAGTAACATTTTCTTGTATCCGAGGACTTTCTCGCACGCCCGCCCAGAAATCAAACTACGAAAAACCGTACATAGGCTGAGAAAAAAGTGCAGATTTATTAAAATAGAAAACCAAAACCAAGTAGGGCGAGTAGCAGAAATAGCAAAATACAATGGACACAATCGACCCGGTCTTTCCAACAGAAAAGTGAGCCTGCAAGATGATCGAAAAAATTTGTATTCTGTCTGGTAATAGAAAATGGTTGAAATTTCAATTTTAAACTTGCGTTAAAAATTAATAAAATAGAATAATTAACATAATAAATGGTCGAGTTCTGCATCGAAATGTCGATGCAACCGAGGGGATTCGCAGGACGCATTTGCTGTTGTTCCCGCGTTCACATCACCGGGTAGCAGTCGAGTACCCGTCGTGGGTAGACGCTCGTTAAGACGTGATTGTCTCTAGTTCAAACACAGCCAAAATTTAAATAAGAGGAGACATCCACCTTTACCTGTATTTATACACGTGCACACCTTCAGGTGCGAGACGCCGTGTAAACAGCGCGGAAGCAGAGGTTGTGCCGTGTGTTCTGGCCAACTTTGAAGGTTACCTGTTTTCCAAATCCTTGGGGTTTAGACCCAACCCTCCATCCCCAGGGCAGACTCGGTCCAACTGTCTCGAGTGCCTCAGGAGAAAGGGTGCTCAGGGTGCGGTTGTTTCACCCAGAATTTCTCTCTTTTTCTGCAACTCATCTGACGAAAGCAGGTGGTACCCCGCACCTAGCCGGCAGTCCCGTGCCACGCCGCATACCTCCGACATAACTCACAGTCAGCAACCCCACGAATATTTGACTGATACAAATAATTCTGGGCGAACACGGCGCCCATCTTGTTTGCTTTGGGTCCTGCCAAACATAAATGTAAATTTGCATTCTACGTGGAATTTATATTTTAACATTTCCATGGGTTCGCACGCCTCGTGCGTTTGGCCGCACACCCGTACCGCATTTCAACTATTAACCGCCACTCTATTAACTTATTTAAATAAATCTACTCCGTGTCCTACATATCACCGGACAACAGTGGACGGGGACATTCGTTCCACTCGAATTTTGCCGCGAGCAAGAAAGAAGGAGGAGAAAAGTTTTTATTACTCGTCTACACTGCCCACCGTGAAATATTTCACTTAAATAGTTTTGTCTCCTATTCTCCTATTCATCCAAAACTACTGGTTGACGGACGTTTATTAACTTATTATTAAAAATTAATAGCAGAGAGTGCACGGAATCACGGCGCACTTCTCCCCGTGCCAGGTACTCCGATTTGACTTCCTCGTGGCAGGTCTGACTAACCTTCCCTTTTCCATTCATCCCACATTCGACACTAGGATTTGCAGAAATCCGTGAAACAATACCTGGCCGTGGCCTTCTCTGCACCTATTAATAGCAGCCGGTAGTGTCTTCTGGTGTTGCACGGTCGTAATTTGCATGGTCGTACCACTTGCGTCTCTTCCTGCCGGATTCTGTTTGTCACTCCAACTTCTTTTCATCCTGTAAAATTAGCAATGATTAATAGGTTTCTATCATTTTCCCAAGGTTGACTCGTCGTCTTACTCCCTGGGTACCTGAACGGGCATCCGAACAGAAGTGGAGAGTGCAGAAGAAAAAGAAGGAGATCGAGAACAACACCCAACAAAAAAACTATTTTACTGTTCCGTTTGTTTATTCTCAGATCGTGTTCTCTCAATCGCAAAACTATTTTATAAATATTATCGTAGCTGCTCGTTAGACTTTTAGAGTTTTTCTATTTTTTTTGTTTCAAATAAAACGACCGAAACACAATCGGAAATGTATTTATGTAAGGAAACGAAGACGACGGTTTCTGTTAACGACACCAACTAATTTCATAAATAGCTGTTATTTTTTTATTTTTAGTCAGCGCTAACATTTTTTTTTCCACGAATTTCTAGTTTTCTAGTTTTGGTATGCGAATAATCGTTTGACGTATTCTATTTAACAATTACTGCCGTTGCTGTCGTTGAAGCTGATGCTGTTGTTTTCATTGAACTTTCGCAATTGTGAAAACGACATGGTAACGAGGAGCACTTCAGTTAGTGTGCCAGGCGAACTCGTCTTCGGAATTTTTAGCAATTAATACTATCTATAAATTAATATTTCACATAACACTTGTTACGGCACTTAAGAGGGACGTTGCTCGTGTGAAATATTACATTTTTTTTGTCGGGTTAATGGAGAATGCCAGAGTGGAACAATAATTGAACAAAACATTTTAGATGAGATGAACTAGTTAAGGAGACAACGGCAATGCTGTTTGAATCGAGTACAACTGGTTCAATTACTAGTGTAATATCCAAATTTGTTACATACGTAATGAGCACACATGTTTTGTGATAATTAAGTAACTATGTAAATATTCCAAATGGACATGAGCCGCGTACCACAAAACATAAATAAGTTACTGAGAAAAAATAATCAATACTCTTAATAACTGTAACATATCTAATATTTCAGTACAGAAAATTTTTTGTACAGGAAGATCGTCAGTGTCTGTTCCACTAATAGTCAACTGTATTTAAAAAAAAATACAAATTTGTAAGATCTCTAATCTTCAAAATTTTATATACAACTTAGTGCGTATTCTGCTGGAAAGAAGACCAACATAAAATGAATTTGTTGTTGTTTTTCTCTACCTGTCGGACTGGACTGTATCCACCGACAAAAATTCACCTGCTTATTATTCTGTACATTACATTTCTAATCAATTGCATTTGTATGGGTTCTGTCATTTATCAGTATAATTCGATTGAATATAAACTTAACGTGTTGATCGACGCCAAATAAAAAATCCGACAGCGAGTGCCCACACATTAATAAATCGACAGGACGTACCAAAGAGATGAGCAGAGCGATCGGATCACCTGAACTGACGATCCATGTAACTGCGATTCAATTTATTCAAATATTCCGGTCGTGACAGACCGTCTTATTACCTTGAAAGGCTCTGAGAAATCGCTGACCGCACCTAGGAATTTGTCTGTTCGAATTCATCCTGTGTCATGGTACATTTCCTATTATTCTACGAGCGCACAACTTAATGGTGTGTTATCATTATCATCATCATCATCATTATTATTACTATTATTATACAAAACGACTGTAAAAATGAATGCTACACAAAATTCCAAATGATTTTCACCCGAATGATGAGACCGAGAAATTAAAAATCAAATTCAGCTAACGAAAGCGATGAAAATTCAATTCAATTCAATTTAATTTAAGTGCAGGTCTTCTTCGTCCCGTTTTTTCTTTTTGTGGTACTCTCGCTGTCCTGCCCTGTTCACTTCCTCCTGTTGTTTTCTGCTTGACCGGTGAATAATTTCGTCGTTCTCCACTGGATTTCCTCTGCGGGTGCACCGCTGACGACTTTCCTTTTTCTCACAAATAAAAACCGACGTTAATTTCAAAGAGCTCAAAGCCCCATTAATTCGCTTGGGTTCAACGATTAACATTTTTTTGTGTTTTTAATTTGTTTCATGGCAGAGAAGAAGTTCATTCACAGAGGCTTATCGTTAAAAGTTAGAGGGCATGCTGTGTGGTGCGCATATTTTGTCAACGAGGCCTGCTCCCGGCCCCCAGTCACCAGTCCCGCTGTCCGTCAGAGTTAACATTTGCTATTCGACCGTACTTGAAAAACTATTTAAAAACTGTAAGACGAATTGTCGGAGACGTTTAAATCATCGATCAGCTACGTGGTGGCGGGTGAGTGCGCCACGACGGCAAGAGACCCACGTTGTTAACACCGGGATGTTTATCAAACACACGATGAATCGTCTACCTGACCTCGTGTCGGTAGCAAAATTCGTAATCGTGAAATTAAGCTGATAAATAGTTTTAGTTGTCTTCAATGATTTTAAATTGGTCTTCCTTGAACGTAATTGACAAGAAACTTAAGTGCCGCATCGCAGTCTCAGATTATTATCCTAATGATAAAACCATGACGGGTTATTAACTGCGACGCAATACCGAATTTTAACCGAGAAAAGTGCTAAACTCCGAACCGTTCACCACTGCTCTTCCTCTGCCGGTTGTAGTTTCGGTTGTAGTTGTAGTTGGAAGCAGATGACCCGCAAGGGTCGATTTCTCATTTTGGGACCGTCTGCAGACTCAGTTTCCTTCCTGTTACTACCTACAAATCCGCATTTCACACCTGTAGTTTCGATTCCGTTCATTCACCTGGCGTTTTGCACTTTAATTTTTTTCCCCGCACTCCACAGGCGTGAGACTTCCTTTCAGACGTCCCGGACAAATCCTACCGACTTTGACTGTTCTGTCAGAGGACACGAAAGGAAGACACTCGTCGAAGTCTTCTGCTATTGTGCAAATGTTAGACTTAAATTATTCCGTACACGAAACCCGCGTTTAGTGTAATTAAGAGAATTTAAACCTGATTTGCCTGTGGTATGAGCTTAAACTTAAACTTTAACTTTCAACGTGTTCGTCGAAATGTTTTAGCAACGGTCGAGTTATTATTATTCATTGTAGACGGCATTTTGCACGTGTCACACCCTCGAGGTGGTGAATATTCAGCGATTGATTGGATAATCGTTTCTTATATCTGAAATTAAGTTAACTCTACGTATGTGGTTATTGCAGCTAGTACTTTTGATTGTGGGCACTACCTGAGCAGTTATGTCATACTGGTTTATCATTCTTTCAGATGCTCAGTACCACTACGAATGTCCCCAGGACTACGTGCTGGTCAACCAAAATTGCTACTACTTCAGTACATCCGCAGACACTTGGCGAAGCGCCTACTTCAATTGCAAAGATAAAAACGGAGAATTGGCACTCGTGAAAAAGAAATGGATGGACAAAAGTTTGAGAACTTATTTGAAAACCGGAAGGATGGGTAAGTCGACGACGGACGCATGAGGATGGACGAGAGTCCCTCGCAGACTCTTTGGAATTCTTCGTCCCCCGGCGTCTACCAACAGACAATTTACGACGTGTGTCCCACACCGACCGAATTCATTCACATTGACCCAATTGTTTTTGATCTTTCGGAGGTTGCAATGCCTGCGCGATCACACAGATCCGTTTTATTGCACCGAGACACTTTGCTGTTGTGTGATCTTTGGCCCGCGCCCGACCTGACCGGCAGCCGTGTGGCCCACCCAAAACACACAAAAAGCCGACCCGAAACTTCCCTCTGTCGGTCTCGTTACAATTCATAATGGTTTTCTTGGCTTTTTTGACTCAGGGTCGACCATTTAGTACCCACATCCACCTACTCGGTTGTTAACTTTGATGTCACAAAGGAATTTTCATTGCTGAAAATTTCAAAGGTGACCGTTTCTGAATGATTTTATTGAAATTTTCAGATGTTTGGTCTTAATCCATTTACCCTTGTCCTCTCATTTCTCATCCTCCGTCTGTCGACAATTAGGGTACCGTTGATGAGGAGAATTACTCTCTACTCCAGCTGCAATTGCAGAAACGAAAGCTCCGATTTTCATTTGCAACGCCAGCTAGCTTAATTTCGCCATTGTTGAAATTGAAAAATGGCACCGTCTCCAGTGCCGACGCTTATTTTTAGTCGAAGTGAAATTTGGTTGACGAAAAAGACTGTTAAAATGGCGACGTTTGGCAAATACCCCCGTGGTCAAGTAACGGATTCGCAGGCGGTTCTGCCGGTTCTGTCGTTCTGCAGTCCCGGCAGGGAACCTCGCCGTTCTTCCACGGGCAAGTAACTCAATCAGACGTTTGGCGGGGTGTTTGGCTCCAGCTTTATCAGTGGAAAGCTCATGTTCGATGGCGCTGCACCTAAACTGCACTCATTAACATTTCGACAAACAAAGCGTTAATTGTCCTCCGTCGGTTGGTCCAAGAGGTCAGAGAATTTCAGAGACACGTGTGAATACCTCCGTGTACTTGACACATGAAACTTTTATATCGAAATACAAATCCGACACCTTATCTAGTAGACGAGCGTCGAGCTGGGCACCAGCGTCTACTTCTTGGGAAGACGTCGGCGCAAAGGACACCGAGAATGTTCTACATAAATCAATTATGTTTTATTGAATTCGTTCAACTGGAGCTGTGCAACTTGTTGTGTGCTCCATTTTTTATTTTTTTTTCTTCCTTCGTCTGGTGTTTTGGTGTCTTGTAAAGTAGGACTCCTACGCGTCCCAACGTGGAGAACAAGCTCACAGCTTTTAGTTTACCAACGTTGGTTCTGCAGTAGACTATTTTTTCTTTCAGGTTACACGAGGAGTGTTGTTTTCTTGGTTTAATGCAAAGGTCGAATAAATTTTCTATATAGAAATTCCGTTGATGGTTTGCCCACACGGGGAAAAATTGTCCGACTGTCAAATGCTTCCCACCTCTCTTTTCGTCCACCGGAGATGCTTTTTAATTCACAAATTTCGGGTGATTTTCTTTACCGGCCATGTAACACGGCCCTGCGTGTTGTACACATAACAGAATTCGAATTAATTTCGTATGTGATTAAGAGATTTCAACTTGTTTTCACAATAGATGGAAGGTGGACGACTGGAGGGTCGTGTGGGACGTTGGCCCACGAGGCCGTTCAGCCAACTGCCCAAAATTGTTGTTTTGCTTTCCCTCCCAAAGTCACACGTCACGTAAAATACTTTTCCATTGTCTTCCTCCTCTACCTCGTCTGCTTTTTTTTACTGTATCATTATACTTATTAATGTGGTTTTTTGTTAACGAGTGCATGTTACCGGAGTGTGTTAATGCGAGGGACACGCTTGAGACGTGCAAACTCGTTCTTTTCCCAAGATTCTTATCCGTGAGACAGTTACCCCGGCTATGTAACTTTATTAACTAGGCAAAATTTAAGGTATAATTGAAATTATGTGATATTAAATAAATCACTACCCTGCCATGGTACCAAACTGTTCAATAAAAAATTTTATATACGAAGTTATATTTAATATTAAAAACTAACGCGAAATATTGTAGTTGTTTGTAACTAGAGTTTTACAACCTGGGTGTACAACCATTCGTACTTCGTTCATATACAATACTTTCACGTATAAAGTATAAATAATTTTTACTTTATCATTACATTTAATTCATAAATCAATAGATAAAAGCTTAGGTGGATTCGACTACCGTCACTCCCTGTAAAATAACTACTTTTTACTTGACTGGCGCGGCCACACTTGCAGCTTCCCGTCCAAAATACTTTCGGTCTTCCCACACTTTGCATTTCATCCCTTATTTATTAGATTTCAGATGAAATTACCGCCCGTCCTAACTTAATGTCACACATGTCAAGTAAGTCTGCCCCAAACATTAATTGACATTATTTATTTAAAACATAATTCTATATGATTTCTGACATTTAATTACTACTCTTCATGACCAGTCCTTTAAAAGCGAGTACATCCTTTCCACTTAAAATTGGAAATTACGCCACCGGCCGGGGATCCGTAAAACTCTTGTGTATACAGTTACAAGTTCGCATACGTGTAGAGTTATATTATGAGTCGGAAGGCAACTTATTTTCCACCTGACTGTTTTGACTACTTCACCTCAGAGTACTCGATAATTTGTGTCCTCACTCGGTGAGTTTCTACGCACACCGAACCGTAATTTGTTGTCTTGTTCGCATATGAAGTTTTAAAATTTATTTCAAATCCTCCATTTATCGAATTCGAAAGACCGAGGTCAAAACCTTAACCCCGGATTTAACGGTGTCGGGCTTTCTGTTTTCCATCTGGCATTTTAATTTCGTATTATATTATTTGCTTGCAACGTGGCTGTTTTGCTACCGAAAACACACGCACACTTTCAAGTAGACTGTTTATTGTCTTTTAAGTTACTACCCGACCAAGGTCTATTGAACTTATTTCTCCTCTCGAGTGTGAGTTCTTGACGGGGCCACACGAACCACCCGAACGATGCGTTCATAAGCGGTCGTTTTATTTATATTAGATGTTAGTAAGTCGAGCGATATTATACTTGTAGGTTGGGTTGACAGATGGATCGGGGGAATATATGACTGGAAGAGAATGCTCTGGGTTTGGGGTGCCAGCGGTCAACCCCTGCGGTACAGAGGTTTCGCCAAAAGAGTGCGAAAGAACCTGGCAAGCGGAAACCACCAGTGGAAATGCATAAGCATGAATCCCAGCTTCAGGTATAGGTAAGTACGACAGCGTTCCCGGGTTCCTACCCGTGAGCTGTCGGTTCTTTCCAGACGACTCATTGTTTCCTTTGACTTTGCACAGGTGGCAGCCGAAAACGTGCACGAAAGAACTTCACTATATTTGCGAGACCAGGCCACGTACCAACCTGGTCACCAAGTAACGCGTCCACTTCAAATGAGATTTTTTTTTAAAATTTAATTCAATGTCTAACACTTTAAGGAGTAAAATAAATAGAGTTCGCATAACTGACAAGGAAATCCCTCCCGCAGCTGCATGTACAGTTAAACGTTACATTTAATTTTTATAAAAATAAAATTTACAAATAAATGTGTTTGTTACGAATAAATAAGTTCTCTCATTGTTGGTTTCCTCCACTTCTTCTAGGAGCAAAGGAAAAAAAAACAGGTGCAGCAGTGCCTGATCGACTCGATCCAACTTCGATTGCCGATAACCTTAGCTATTAAATAAACGTCGATAACTAATTGATTTCCAGTTTATGTGTCCGGTCGATTGCCAAGATTTAATTCACTCACTGACTTTTTCGACATTTTTCCTTGGCCTTGCCGTCTGTTGCTGAGGATAACGTTAAAACCGACAACAACTAACACTGGTGTTAAGTCGCTTATTTGCATTTACCACAACCGGAAAGTTGACATTTCGTACGAAAGTATACGGTGCAAATGTGTACGATTGACTGAAATAATCACCTGGAACTTGTAAAAATTTAATTACTGCGAGTCCGGGTGGGTTGGGAACCTCGATTTGGTTTTATAATCAGCAACAGGAGCATAAGTTACCGGGTTTTGTTAAATTTTTAAACTATACACGGAGTCGTTGCCGAATTCAGTTGTTTGCCATGTTGCGACACTTTGGTCAATGAGACGATTCGTACGAACTTCACGCAATTTGACCGAGTACATGTACGGATAGAGGAATTGTCACACTTGGGGAAGTGTAAATTCCATATAAACATCTGATGCGTTCACGTTGGGAATTCTTGATGAGGTGAAGTCAACCGTAGGCTTCGTTAACTTCGTACACACAATTTGGGAATTCAATTGGGCGTGAAGTTTAAAGTCGCACAGACACTCCTCAGAATCTTCATTTCTCATTTAAATACGTACATAGTAAGATATATTGATTTAGTATTAACCAATTTGATTGCTTCCCCTAAAACACACCTACCCCCGAGAAAAGCTGTACGAAATTCTTTATGAAAGACGTCTACAGAAAGTAAATTTTTAATTAATTTTATTTTTATTTATTTTATTAAAATATTTAATTCTTAATAAATTTCACGACACATCCCGAATCCACGTAACATTTTGTCATGGGTAATGAAACTTCCTCCCATCTTACATAATTTACTTTATTTGGTTAAAAATTATGGAACTTTGCTTTCCACAAGAGATACTGTTACAGCACATTAAATCATATAAAGAAGAATATGTATAATCCTTATATAGTAATAATAATAACTTATGTAGAACATCAAGGCCTTCTAATTACCGTGTACCTGAACCTGACTTTTACATTTCCCGATTTCCATTATTTCCTAGTTCTCAAATCGCAGTTTTACAACTATGTTTATGCAAAACTCAAGTCCTTCAGTTTAGTAGATGTTTTGTTAGGGTAGTTCTTTTACTTTACGGAACTTCCCATAAAAAATTTTTCTCGGTGGTAAATGTAAGAACAGTTTTAGTTTAATGCATTTCTTTTCAATTACTTAAACGTAATAAATTCCCGGTTTTAAAGGTCTAATAAAAACTATCGTTTCGTTTGGTCCGTCTGAAACTTTTAATGGGCAGAAGATTCTATTCCTAGGCGCAAAATTTTCTCTCGGATTTGCCAAAAAACCAGCGTTTCTTAGACTGCCATTCCTCGCAGACAAACCTCAACCGTCATGGACGAAGTTTTCGGTTTCATGCAAAAAAAAAAGAAATACTCACCCAACTATCATTTCGTAGGAAAAAAACAACTATTTACTATTTGTTCGTCCGGTAGCGATTTTTGTTTACCTGACACGAATTCTTCTAGTTATTATCAAGTGAGACTCAACAGTGGAGGAATGGTTTTTGCTCTCGTGGACTACTGGTTTTTTCAACTTATTTTGTTTTTTCTGGTGGACCACCGTTCCTCCGGTTCTTCTTCTCTTCTCACGCTTCTTCAGTTTACGCCACCAGAGCTTTCGATGGTTGAATTTTAACTCGATTCATCATCTCTTTCTAGGGTTACACCCTGCTTATCTCGGGTGTCCTCGCGTGTCTAGGATTTCTCCGTTTAATCTGATCACTGAATTGTTTTCTTTTCTAGGTTAGTCCGATTAATAGAATTGTTTTCGTCGTAAATGGTCCTAAGAACTAAATTCCACCCTTGTTGTACCCGAATCGTTTATATTTTGTATGCATTGAATTTATGTGCGTGATTAAAAGTTTACTCAGATTTATATTTAATGGATATACCCTGACAAAATGCTCTCGCTATCAATACCAAGAACCAAGTCCTGTTGAATTGGCCATGTTTTAGTTTTTAGTGAACTCCGGGGGCACTTCGACAAAAGTTCACCAAAAGTCAAGAAGTCTACGACTAAGATAGTTTTCGCTTTTTTTTCTCCTTCGTCACACCTTCATAAATCAAATTACTTTGATACTCGTCTCATGGCGAATTTCTGATCGTTTCGTATGTTAAAAATAAAATTAAAACGGCCTTCGACTGACATTAGAAGACGAATGAATGTTTGTGATTCCTTCGCTTGTCATTAGACTCGTTCGACTCGACTTAAGTGGTTTGCCATAATCGCGAATAATTTACTAGGCAGCGTGATAAAAAAAATAGCATCAATCGAATCAATAATAATAATAATAATAATAATAATAATAATAATAGTAATAGTAATAACTCTGGCGTTAAACGGTCTAGGCCAATCGCCATTTTCTATGTTGAGTTGATTGAGAGTTTTTGCCGAGGTCGTCTGTTGCCTTTGCCATCTGCTTGACCGACAGCAAAACATTCCAAATACTCATTTATTACTCTTGTTAATAATTATTAACAACTATTACTAATCATTAATTTTATAAAAAGTACAGAAAGAAAGGGTGAAGTCAGAAACATCACATTGTCGAGGTTGAGTGGGTACTTAACTCACTGAATAAGAACCGGTGTCATCAGAAGTTTCAACGAGAACAACACCCCCAAAACAACAAGAAGAACTTAAACGTAAAGAATAAAAGCTCAATACAATCGAAAACGGTTCCAGACATTGTTCGATGGTCAATGCAGAAAAAGAAGTAAACTATTTTTAAAACCACGCAAGATTTAGTTGCCCCATTGCAACCCCGACAGCAGGGGTGCAGATGGCCGTGAAAATATTCAAAAGAGTTGAGTTTAACCGTGCGTATGCTTTTTATATATATAGTCGGAGGTTGGTCACCGCACTCTGAGTCTGCAAGAGAAATATTTGAAAATAAATAAATATTAAAATCGTTTGAGCGTGGTGAATGGACTTTGATTAATTTCCGGTGTCTGCTGGAACCTCAAACAAAATTCAAACTCACAGAAATTCGGATTCGACCATTTCTCTTTCCGACATAGTTGATCTTTCGCCAGATCTTTACTATTAAAATTGCGTCATTCTTTGTTTCGGTAGCGCAGAAGAACTCTCGTCTAACGGTCACATTCGAAAACAGTAGACTTATTACTTTCGTCCCGTTCGATTTTGGAAGTCGTGGGTGACGGGTCTGCTCCTGACCTCTGACCCACGAGCCTTAAAAGGCAACATTTGCTAAACTCAAGGAGTTTTCCGAACGGCGCTTTGTTTACAAACGTGTCATTACTACTGTTTTTCTTTTCAAATCGTAAACAACAATATTTGTTCTCTTAGGCCAAAACGAAAAAATTTACGATGTTGACCACAACGAGTCTTGTCCCTCCGAGATATACACAAAAATGTATATACTCGAGTTTCGCATACTTTATAAAAGTAAACAATTTTAAACGTCGATCGTGTACATACGTAAATTTACTCGATTTTATTCATAACATGGTACTGTGTCTTTTACAGTCCCATACCGAATTCCCACACTCGTGTTATCGATTAATAAGTGCAACAGTCGTCGTTTGTTAACTGCAGAAAAGTGTATGCAATAACTTTTCATCACTTCAAACACCCACCACTCATCAAATGTGTAATTCAACATCTTTAAATTACGCTCCGCGATCACTCCATTAATGGACGTGAAACTTCAATTGTATTTTGCGCACAAGTTACACTTGGTGTAACAATAGAATACTTTTCCCGGGTAACTCAACGGGTTTTGGGTGTCACGAGTACACGACGTGCTCCACGTCCCATTCAGCCATTCTCCCGTTTAGTTGCCTGGGTGTGCGGTGTCCCTCGTCCCTCCGAATAAACGTCGTATATAAATCGTCGAATTGTCAAATTCTGAAGCGAATGTTTTGAAAACATGTTATAATTAGAGAGTATTATGAAACGGGGTAGCGGGGAGGAGAGCCTTTACAGTTGTTATTTATTATACATAAACCGATGTCAACATGTGCGGAAGTTGCGGTTGCCAAAACCCTTGAAGAAACCTTTGACCGTGTAGTTCACTCCCAAGTTCCAAGTTAAAATTAAAATTCTGTCGTTAAGAATATTAGGTTCTAATAAATGTAGAGTGGAACGCATCGGTTACTTACTCTGAAGTACTTAGCATAGTTCCGTGCCATTAAAGTGACAAATTTAGTTTCTGGCTGTTTTAAGACGAGTCCATAGTTGCCAGGAATCTTTTGTGTTCATTGATATATATATATAATTACGACAACATCCAGTTAGAGTAAGGCGCTTGGTACGCCAGGAGAACCACAGGCAAAGCACTTCCACCAAGTCAAGTATTTCCTACAACAAACTCTTCCCAGCCTTCGGGGTCTAACCAAATGAAACTTCATGCTTCATTCAAACTTATTTTTTTTTGTATACAGAAAAAACAAATTTACGATGTAACAGTTGGACAAGAGGCATGAGTTAAGCGCTGAGTTCATGTTCTTCAAGTAGTTACTTACTGCAGAATAAATTAATATTTACCAAACTTCCAATGCGTCACTTAGCCTTCGATGGGTTTCTATTTTTGAATTCTATTTGATTTGTGCAACTTCTCTCTCTCTATCTGTGTGTTTGTGTGCGTGTGTGTGTGTTTGTATCGAATCCGGTTGATTTGACAAAATCGAATTTGATACTGCCAATTTCTTCATTTGCGTGAAAGACATAAATCTAATTTGGGTAGGTGGCGAAACGCAATTTCCCTCGCATTGACCGATATCCCAGACGTATTTTTATATATACAAACACACAGAAGTTTAAAATAAAATAGTGAACGTTTCCTGGAAGTCTCGAAATCCGACGTTCTCCTCTCAGAAGCAAAAGAAACGTTTCCGTTAATAAAACGGATTTCACCGGTTTACGACGATTTGACTGCCGGGCCCCTATCTCCGGGCCCTGTCCCCCCCCCCAAAAAAAAAATAAAATAAAATTTCTTCTGCTTCTTTGAAACGGTCAAAACAAGAAAACGTGATGAACTCGAGTGACACAATTTCTTTTTCATTTACCACGGCAATAAAAGTTAGGCATCTCGGTGGCAGGGACAAAGGCAACTTCTTCTGGGGCGTGGGCCCTTCCGGGAGATTTCGTGGGCCCTCCGACTCTCCGGAAGCTTTCAAAAAGCCCGAGGAAAATGCATTTCCCCAATTTTAAGTGGATTTCTTTTTTTTTTTGGCGGCACCAGAATTCAAACGGTTCAGTCATTTCCGAAAAACTATTTCGGAGGAAAATTAGGCCAAAAAAAAACACGCGCTCGAAATTCTTTCCCGTCTAGGATTCTCTGAGTCGGAGCAAAAGAATAACTGGGAGAGAAAAAGGACGAGGAAGTTTACAAGTCAAGTGGTGAAAAAGGCGATGGGAAGACGTCGGCTGTGACTCCCCCCCGGGTCGAAACTAATCATTCGAACTATTTATTTTTTTAATATTATTAATCGGTTCCGTAATATTACGATAAATTACGGGAGGGATTTATTGAAAATGGCCGTCGGGAATTTACATGGATTCCCTGAAAATGCCAAACCCATCAATCGAACTCCACGTGGGGAGGAAGTGGTCGAGTACAAAGGAACCAAAATTCTTACAAAAAATAATTATTTATTACCTGATTATTAATGAATCGATTGCTTTTATTACTCAGTTCGGGGAATTATTTATTTCATCACCGATCTATGGGCGTTCTACTCAGGTTCTACAAGAACTCTGCTTCGTCAGCGTAAACGTTTCTTTTTCTTCGCAAGCGCCGATCAATCACCGTCAATCACAGGTAGGTAGAATGACGTCAAACGGTAACACCACAACTGCACGAATGGTCCTGAAATGGGGGAAAAAAAACAGGTACGTGCTAGAAACGGTACACTCAAATAAGTACAGATAAAGATAGGTAAATCTAGAGGAATTCAACTCCCGGAATTATTTCTATGTATGTAAAAGAATTGAACGAAAATTAGGAGGTACCTGCCGGTTTTCGGGTGTCGGTGACGCACAGGTGGCACTCGTAACATTTTTGTCGAGAACTGTAAAAGATGGGTATTTTTTTTTTGCAACAGGTCCGGAGGAACCTTGAGAGATGAACCTCGAGATCTCTGGGATCTTCAAATTATAAACTTGTCACGTCAAACTTATGTGACCGCCATAAAAGTAGGAATTCACCGCTACGGTCCAGAGAAAACGTCCCCGAATTATTTTGACTGTTCTAAAACATCCGATTGGCGAAACCGACCATTAAAATTCATTCATGGCACTACCTGAAGAAGACTGGTGGAAATTTAACTTTAAGTTTTTTTTCTTCAATTCAAGTAGGAAACTGAGTTCCGATGTTGCGTGTGCCTGTTTATTTTTGCTACGTTTTGTTTATTGTACGATGCTAACAATGTGATTTCGCCCACAGGAGACCAGAAGAACCGTTAGAGCAATTGTGTAACAAGAAAATAAAAAAAGTAAAAAGGAGTAGGGATCTATGAATGACTTAAATTACAAGAATATATATATGTATACGTATGAACTACTTTGACTGCTGTACACTACACACACAGGGACGTTAATATTTTTTAACTGTATTTAATTAAATAATTTTTATTTACAATTTATACTATACAATATTTTATTTTAGCAATATCCTTGCGTCTCGTCAACAGAATTAATTTTTTGTTACATTTCTACAATATATAGATAGATAGATAGATAGATATAGATACAATACATAGATTGTTCTAAAATATAACTTTTGGGTACTTAAGAGACAACTGCTCTCACTTCACACACAAGTACACCTTCCCCCCAAATAATCTTTTCATTTTATAAAGAACCTAGAACGGAACCATACAGTATAATATATTTTTGGTCTGTTTGTGTGTTCCTTCTCGGCTTTCCGTTTTATCCCTTCCTAGTAGAAAAATAATAAAGTAATAAAAAACAATAAGAAAAAGAAGGATCGGGCGTAGCGAATTTACATATTGAACTATGAACCGGTACATAATGATTATTTAATAAGTGGAATAGTGTGGGTGAGGTTATTTAATTTAGCTTGCGATCAAGTATTTAACAATCGGTTAGGAATAATCGATGTTTCCGAAGGTCGATTTGACAAACAAAAACTTTTAAAATTCCATTAAACCTGATCAATAAAAATAATTTTTTTCTTCGATTAAAAGTTTAATAACTCCAATGTAAAAGAAAAGAGGAAGGAAGAGGGAGGCGGAGAGGCGCGGGTGGTTCACCAGGGTTCAGGTAGAAGTCTATTAGATGAGGTCCGCCTATTTTCAGTTGTAGTTTTCTGGTTAATTGGTGGGACCGAACAAATTTCCAGAAATTCATAAAACACACAGGGAAAGAACATGGGGCAACATGGCGGTCGAAACGGCTGTCAGCAAGAAATTCGAGTTCTTCTGTAAACTCCCGGTACTTGTTTCTTTAACATAAATGACAAGATGTGATTTTTATTTTGGTTTTTTTCCTATATAGTCCCGGTAAGAGATTAATGCGTAAATCCGTGTTTTATCATTTTTGCCTTGAGTTTAACAACTGTCTTTTCGCGTAATGTTCCCCGGGGAGACCGCACGCCGCATATTTTTCTACTTACCTCTCGTAACGCCACGTCTAGTTTTAGACTTTTGTTCAAGCTCGGAGAGTTACAAAACCTTGACCTGGAAATATTTTTAAATATAGAATCGGAAATAAATGGAGTTTGTGTAAGCGGCATTTTCTCGATATATTCCCGACTGAGACAAATTTTTGGTATTTGAACGGTGCCTAGCAGTGCTGACTGTACGCATCCATTTCAAACCTCTTGTCCATTGTCTTAATTGTTAGGACATCGTGTCACCTGTACTGTCACTACTATTACAACTAGTCACATTTATCACGTATACAGTTACGTTGCCAGTTCATCATTCGCAGACGACATTCGCGGGCACAGTGTCCAAGAAGGTCATCAGGATTTGTTGTACAGCCGACGACAGAAACATAAACCGTTACAGCTTAGTTACATAAAACGATATTTTGTATTTTCAATGACAGTGAAATGTAATTAAAGCAACGACTGCAGTCTGCTGCAATCAACCGTACCCAACTTCTTCAGTCCTCGTCGTGGTACTTTCCTCGAGTCTCAAGTCGTCACCTGTCGTTCTACACGTTTAATACGCTTTGTAGTGTGCGAAATGAGCAAAACAGTTGACAACGTAGACGCAGCTCGGTCAAGACGGAGTTTTACAACAAGAGTCAGGTTGAATCGAACAATTTCCAAATCACGAAGGGAAGAATTCCGTTTTCGAATGCGGCAATAAAACTCTTAGAGTCGAAATTAAAATCCGAAAACCCAATTAAATTGTAGAATTGATTGTAGTTGTGGTACCGTGCCGTTTAAGGCCTCGCGGCTAATTTCAAATTAAAAGGCACTATTTTATTGATAGGAGGAGTAGTCCGTTCGTCGACCCAAAGTGCCGGTCGACGTCTGTCCGATGTGCACCTGTTTCGGCCGGTGTTAACCGGTACATAATAAATTAATAATAAACGCATAACCGAATAAATAAATAACATAATACTGAGCCGTCGACAACGTTTTAAACAATTCAATAAGATGGCGATCGGGTTCTTTGGCGTGTTAACTAAATAGTTTTTACGTTATTTATTAATTTATTTTCGGTTGGACGTGCTAACTGTTTGTTGTATTTTTACAACAAACAGTAAAACTGCTTCATTGTTGCATTACATAATAAAATGTATTTCATCGAACTTTACATGATTGTACCGTCGCGATCGACGTGCTTAACGTACTTCGGAAATATTCTTTATTTCTTATTTATTTTTTTCTTTATTAATTAGAACCAACTTGACTGTCGGACATGTTTTGACTGGAAACGTTTCAGAACGATTGTAATAGGAAAATTAAATAATTTGATCGCCGAAGGAATGTGATCAACAGTTTAATCGAATTAGACGTCGAACTTATTAATGTATTACATAATTAGAGTTAAGTGGCACGTGAAGTAGCAGGGGGTGACAGATGAAGAAAATAGAAATGGCAGGAGGAAATTGAGCGGTCTCCGGGCTGTAAGCCGTTGCTGTTGAACTTTGATACTGATATTTAATGTAATGTAAATGCAATAAGTAAAATAATAGATTGTATCTTTTTTAAAATTATACTTAATATAAGACATGTTGAACCCTGTAATGAGACTGTCTACGTTGACGTATTACTGGCAGAATACTCACTTGTCCACCTGTCAATTTGTGCTTCAAGTTCATTCGTCGGACAAATGTGACTATTTTTACCATTAAATACGTTTGACGGCTTTTCACCCACCAGAAGTTCATTACACTGTCCTCTTCTGACAGCAGGTTATTTTTTTATTTATGTCTTCGCGTCTCCTATCTGTCTGCCATAATATCGAATCACCTCTAACATTAAATTGCTCTCAAACTGTTAAGGGGAAAGTCCAAGTCGGACGGGAGAAGGAAGCCAGCCTAACGTCGGTCGTTGAATTTTTTTTTCCACATTATTTAATTTCGCCCAAATGAAACGAAATTTATGAATAAAATTTGGCTGAATCAATAATATGTAAAAAGAAAACCGAAATAATAACGAAAATATTCGTTAGTTTAAACGTTACGAATGCAGTTTTTTGTCAGAAGACACAATAAAACGGTCGATTTATAGTCAAAGCAATTCAGGTTCGAAACCTAAAGAAAAAAAAACGGCAACGGTCAATTAAACCTCAAATGGAATCGAAACGGATTTGACAAAAAATCAAAAGGTCACGACCCCGAGTTTAAACGAGTTCAAGGAGAGAGAGAGAGAGAGAGAAAGAAGGAGAGACACGGGACCGTTCGTTCTCAGTTCAATTAAATGCAATGTCAAACGATCAATTAGTTGGCTCTTACTCACATCAGTCAAACTACTGTTGTGGTGAGTAAACACTTCGTCATTACTCTGACCGATTCAAAAAAATACACCTTACCTACGGAAAGTACACAAAAAGTTATACAAGAATACATAATTTTGTGTAAGGTTATGTATGTAAGTGGTGGGTAGAATAACCCCGGTCGGGTGTCACACAACTCGGAATAAATGGAGAGGAGCAATTATTGAACAGCAAGACGTTATGTATGATTTTATGTACCACCTGTAAGGAGAAATAATTAATTAATAGAAGGATTAAAAAAATAAAATAATAAAATTACAAGAATTTTTTTTGCTTCCGATTTGGAATGCGTACGGTTCAGTTTCTACTTCAGCAGACACAGCCCGAGTCCTTGCAACTGTTCTCCATGAAAATGTTTAAATTAATAAGTACATATAAAAAATAAACTACATGATATAAACTACAGAAGGATTTTATATATGATTTTATACACGTTTATTTGTATTTAAGAAAAAATATTGTTATTATTATTATCATAACTTAATGTGAGTTAACAGTTGTGTTACCGGGAATGTTAAGAGGTGGAACAAAGAATGTGTTGTACGATTTTGTACCCGTCTGTGTACGTAAGAAAACATACATAGAACGGTACGTGTAGGTTAATAAACAGTTACTTAAGAAGTACAGGACTTAACATGTCGTTTGGGACGTTGCGTGTAGGTTTGTGTACATCAGTCACGAAGATTGATTTGTTTTCACAACTGCATTCACAAAATTGGAAATCTTTCAAGTGTTTTCGAGAAGGTGAACTTGTGCATGTGCAACATCGCCGACACCACCGTTGGCAGAGTGAGAAACGTCAGTTTTTGACTTGCAGAGGTTGCCACGCATCGGCCTCAATGTCAACAGTGCGAAATTTGGAATGTCTTCCTGTTCCGTCAGTCGTTATTTAATTTATAAAATGATGCACGGGCACACGTACGCACGCACGCAGACGTATGCAGACACGTGAAAGTGTCCCTTCGCGGCAACAGAAACATTTTCTCTATTCATGAATAGACAAAACGAAGCCATTAAAATTCATGAATTTCGACAGAATGGGGTCAAACTTTTTTGGAGGGGTTCCTGCACGGTCCGGGGTACCAAATCCTAGGACGTCGTCTAGCCTTAACCCGACCGCTCTTTACTAGGTTTTTGAATGCCGAGTCCCGTAGATAGTTCCCATAATTCAGGTAGTTGTAGGCCGAATCAATTAAGATCTCCATATCAGGCAAAGTCCGTTGGTTAAGCGATCTGATCTTTCTGCGATCACCCCGGGGGCATCATTTGGAATTAATTCAAATAGTTGGCATATATTCTAAAGAGAAAAAAATAGTTTCGAAAGCACGTGCAAAGAACTAATCCAGGAAGCTGACAGATCAAGAGATTAAAATAGAGTTTATAGGAAAATATTTGAGAAATTGCAATTTGATAAATCGAATAGTTGGAACTGGCAAGGTCTCCAATCAATACTCTGCAACAACTACTTTTTGTAGCTGTATTATTAATGTAAGAAATTATTAATTTAATACATTAAAATTAATAATTTTATAAATTTTATGTAGTTTTTTAATAGTGGCATTCCAACGTTCAATAATTGCTTTAAATAAAAATATCAGACTACGGCAGTCAAGTAGATCACTACCTGCCGGGATAACAACCAGGAAAAGTGGTGATCGTAAGAGGTGGACTTAACAAAGTTCACGGGTTCGCAAGTGTCCTAACATACCTGGCATACCTGGCTAACGACAGGTTAACACCTCCGGCCCCGAAAAAGGTTACTAATTATCGAGTTCAGAATTCAACAAACAGAGGAGAGCAAAAGACTCGAATTGTACCGGGACCGATAGGACACTTATTCTACTGACTAGTTGTACTCGGGAAGTTTCGGAAACAGCAAAAAAGGTTTCGTTTTAAGTTCAGAGAAGACGACGTGCGAGTTTGACAAATCGCAAAAGACGATTCATTCAGGGGACATGCCGAAAAGAGCGGGAACTCGTTCAACCGAGCACCTGCCACCTGTCACGAGGACCGACCTGTTGTTGTCTACCCGTAAAACTATGATAGTCGGGGTCAGAAAGAATCGTCCTACGAGTTTCTTTCCGATAAAATCTCCGAGAGATCATCTGACTGGGGGCCCTCTTTCTGGTGCTGAACTGTCTGTCCCGACCGCACGGTACGCCATAAAACGCTCGCGGGCCCTTCACTCATTGCGTAACGCTCACACCTGCAAATAGTTTTCTCCTTTCTTTAAATTTTTCCACCTCCTCATCCGCCGGATTCCTTTCGATATTTGTCGGTCAGAGGACGTAACTGCAATTGCAGTAAGCAGTTTACACTCTTCCCCGCCTTGCCATTAAAAATGTCTGTGAAATTAAGTCGCCCGAGGAAAAAAAAAGGAATGGTTCGTTGAACTAGAACAGAAAACAATAAAATTGTTACGTTGCACACTTTTTTACGTTAGGATTCGTTTTTTATTTTTATTATATTTTAATGTTTCTAGAAGGCTTCGTCCAATGTCACCAGGAATTGCGGTCGTGACAGGTAGACCTTTCTGACCTGAAGAGTCTGCGGTTATTTTTACCTCGTCCTCTATAACGGTGTATGTTGAAATAATCTCTTCCACGCAAACTAAACCAAGTTTAGTTCTATCTAATTAAAAATCTAACTGTTACACCTGGTTACGTAAACCGGGTACTTCTTCTACCTCTTGAGTTTTTCTTCTGTAACACGATCCCCCACGTATATTATCTTCAATTTGTACTCAACAGAAGTTGCTGTCCATGTGACATGTTGAGAGAAACCAAATCAAACACCCAAATTATATTCGAACTAAAACGATTTATTTAACATGAAACAACATTTCATTTCAAAAACATTGACTTTATTAACGTACTCTAGAACATGTAACGATCCGTTCAGAGTCGAACGTGTCAGGTTCAGGTAGGGAAAGTCTCACTTAAATCGTCTTTCAACCACTGGGGTATGTTTCTGGTGCCGAGTCGCTTGAGTAGCTTGGCCAGTGCCGTGTTGTGCGACAGGTAGTACCTCTGCAGCAATTTGTAAGACTTTTCCTCCATCGGAGGGTACTGCCGTCCTTTATTACGCCCTAAGCATTTTGTGTGATCCCCACCGATCACCTGGCAAAAGAATCCTTTTTTTGGATCGTACCTGAAACGGCGTGAAAATTCTCTTTAAATGAAATACACAGAAATTAAAGAAAAAAAAATAAACTACTCTTTAGACCAGGGATGGGATATGAATCGGGGGTGGTAACACAAAGCAACCCCACCTCAATCTTTTCGAATAGTCGAACGGCGGGGTGATCTTTAAAAACCTCTGGAGTTCGTTCATAATTTCAATCGGATTCAATTTGAGTTTGTCTCCGTCGATTATATGCAACTGTTGAGCCGGATAATAAGAGAGCCATCGCTCCAAATGCTGTGCATACTTCCCAGGATTCAAACATCTGAAAGTAAAAAAACGAGGGTTACACACAACTCGTAATTGACGCAAGCCAGTGGTCCAGGGGTGGTCCAACTCTCTCAGTTTACCTGTTACGTAAGTCTTTAAGAGGCCTTGGTGACACGTCCGACGCGGTTATCACTTGATGAAACGAATAGTTCAGAGCAATTTGATCCCCGTGAGCTCTCATATGCTGGTACCAGCTGTACGCCCTTTTCGCCGGGGACAATAAAATCGTTATCTGAAACAGCAACAAAAAAAATTACATTAATGAATGATGTATTAACAATCGTATATCGCTTTCATGCAATAATTTCATTTTACTAACAAGTTTAGCGTGTGGGAGCAAAGCATGTGCTCGACGTGGAACGAACTCTCCATCGAAATACGTCGCACTTTTCTCAAACAGAAAATAATTTGCGCTTGAATTTTTTGACACAGGAAAGAAGTTCATGTACCTGAAATTAATTCAAACATCAGACAACTAATACAACCCCTGGGGTATTTCTCAACGAAGTTAAGAACAAAATGGCGCTCACCAATCGAGCCCTCTGTAGTAATTTTTCCCGTTGAAGAATTGAATTTCTTCGAACGTGTCTGCACTTGGGAAATTACTCTGAACCTCCGGGTGCATCGACAGAAATGTGTAGAGGGCTGTGGTTCCCGTTTTCTGGGGTCCAATGACCAAAAACCTCGGCAGTTGCTCGCAGGTTTTATTCCGAGACCAAATTTTTATGTGCCGGGAGTCGTCGCAAGGATTCTGCAAGGCAATAAAAATAACAAAATATGAACATCCGTTCGTCACCTAGGAAGGGCGACACAAGAAAGGAGTGCTCACCCCCCAGACAGGATCCACTTCTTCAGGATACATCTGAAAATATTTCTCGGCGAGTTGAACAGGCGGAGCGCTCGACAACCTCAAATTCGTCCAGCACTGAATAAACTTGATGACCGATTCAAACGTATAGAGAGCCAGTCTGTCATTTCCATAATTTGACATGTGAGTCATGAAAATATTTATCTAAAAAGCAGAAACAAATAGTTGTGACGTACTAGGACAAATACTTAACTCAACTAACCTAATAAACCCAGTTATTCTCCGACACTTACAGGATTGTAGACGATCGTCTGAAAGAGTTCGCCGCCCTGTATGGCCTCGTCCAACTTCTCTCTCCCACCTGGATACCTTTCAATGAAGATTGTGTGCGTGAAAAGGCCGCACGTTTGACGGGGAAGAATCATTATGTTCCGGTGAACAAAACCTCGACGAAGTCTAGCAGGTCGTAGATGTGGATATTCTTCCGTTGAACTAACACGAATGTTCCAGACTTTTTTCCAGGCCGTGTACAGTAACTCGTGAACGGGGTAGACGCCAGAGTGGTGTGGAGCTGTAGTAGACAAAAACAAATCAGACCAGTCGAACAGACCGAGATAAAGCATTGCATCATCACGTGGGAAAGTTAACTTATTTTCATCTTACGGTTTCTGCTACATGCTAGAAACCTCGAGTGATGAAAAGTGGGCAAGGCCACCACTACACCCAACGTTCATTTCTGTATCACCATTAATCATCAATTAACATAAATTCACTCGAATTGAAAAAAAACCATAAATATTAATGAAAATATCCCCCAAGTACCTATGCTGTAACCCGAATCCACCGGGATGCCATGTTCCTTTGCGAAATTTCTATTAAGTATCATGTCGCTCTCGAGTTGTGTCAGGTTGTCGTAGAGATGAGGCTGAAGATGATTCCACATGTGACTGAACCAAATGAACTTGTCAGCATTTTCTAAAATATGACAAAACCAAAATATAAGAAACCTCCGAGTAAAACGGCACATAATTTTATTGCAAGAAGTCTTTGACGCGTACCTAAAATCATGTCGTCTCCTAAATTCTCCTCTGTTGTTCCGTGATGAAAGTACTTCCCGGAGAAGCCCAAGTTGAACCTGAACCCAGGTACCATTTCTTGTATTCTTTCTTGTGCTTTCAACATCGCCTAAACAGACAAATTGAATGAGGGTCAGGTGTTCTAAACTAACAAGAACAGTGACATTCACCGCTGACTTCTCTACACACCATGATATCATCCTTCCGCAAGCGGGTTCCTCTCTCCCCGACAAATATGTCGTCAACATCGACTAGAAGATACCTCTGCAAATTGATACTGAGTTGTCCGTGACTTAAAAAGGAAAGCGAATCGAGGAAGAGTAATTTGTGTAGCCAAAATCTCATTCCGCTGCCAAACAAAACTCTTTGGATTCCATCATAGAGGCCATGGTCCTAGAGAGAGTGAGAGAGAGAGAGTGTGAACCAACTTGTTTACCCAACACTTCATCCTTCGACACTTCAGATATTTCTGCGAACCCACCTGAACAACAGTGACTAGAGGTGTTCTGTAGGGTACATTAATTATGTAGTCCTCATTCCTGGTGGCCCAAGACAAAACTTCGTATGTGGAATGATTTGGTGAAAATATTGTCCAGTCGTCTCCTGGAAGTGGTCCCCAGGCAGTCTCTCCCGCACGTGTCAGTCTTAAGATGGGTGAAGCTGCATTTAGAGCTGCATCCTGAAGTAAAACAAAAATATCACGGTCACTTACAAGTTGAAAATGTCAGTTCTAGTTCGCGGTTAATTCCGACCCGCCCTTCTAAACTTAAACATTTGAATTAACCAAATTACTAAACTATTTCATCCTTTAATTGCCTGCTTTCTGTGCTCTAAATTTTCATAATTGCTCATCTCCTGCATTCATTTTCTTTTCGCAGAGTATTTAAAATACGCAATTTGCCACTTCTTCTCTAGTTACATTCATACGCTAGACGTTGAAACTATTTCCCTATTTCATAATAATCGATTTATTGATTTATTAAAGCCACTAATTTACAATAAACATCGGGTGTGAGACAATATGACACGACTGACGACACACTTCCATCAGTCTTCTTCTCCTGTCGAGACATTTTTTTTTTGGTTTTCGGGATGGCAAACAGTACGACACGTCACACGCACGCACACGCACATGATCCGTCTTCTCCTTGTACCTACTTTTAATTTTAAATTAGTGTGAATGAATAATGGGAAGCCCTTGAGTTGTGCGCCCACCAAGGATTCCTCGCTCGGAGGTATAAATCCGATGATGCCGACGCTGTATTCTCTACAATATTTGTCGAGGAGCTCGCGATTCCACTTGTCCATTTGCAGGTACTTGTTCAAGTTTTCGAACACAATCACTCCGTACTTTCCCTTGTCCAGGTTCGTCAACACCGGAAGTGATTTTCCGGCAACGTCCACTTTGTACCTGTCAAAATAAAAAAAAAACAAGTTACCTTTGGGTACACCCATTCTGACACCCTCTCCATTTAAATTCGGGAATCTACGACGTACTTAATCCTATTGTAGACTAACAGTTCTGCGATTTCTCGACCCAGTCTGGAGTATGTCGTTTCGACGAACACGAGAACCTTCGGATCGATCCTCAGTCTGGCAGCTGATCGATGATCAGCTGTTTGTACGTTGCCTCTGGTCACTCCATTCGAGAAAGAACACCGAATGTTCGGCTCCGGTCTGGTGTCTCTCCTCATCAGGCTGTGAAAACAACACAACCCCGGTCTGTTATTTAATCTGTTATTTAATAACGACTTAATAATAGGGGTGCACCAACCTGCCCAACGGTGACGTTAAAAAATAATGAGTGAGCCTCAACTGAAAGCAAATCAGGCAAATGCTCGATGCCAACAGTAAGAGTATGAACCGTTTCATGGTCACATGTTTCACAAGGAGAAACATAAAGTTCTTTTTGCTTGCTCTCCTGTGCCTTGCTCCATGGTAGAGAGAGGACGAGTCCAAAGCAATTGCAGGAAGCAAAAACTCCTTGCTTTCGCTGTGATGATTCGACATTTCGATACAGGAAAAAACTACACCTTTTCCCGGAATGCAAATGACTATGAAATGAAACTGCAGTCTTGAACCATCACTAAAAACTCAACGATGATAAACGGGCACCCAAAACGAATGGAAAAAAAATGGCACATAAAACGAAACTTGGCGCTGTAGTTCGATGTTTTGGATTTTCAAACATCCAAAAGCACAAGAATACACTCACATGTACACAATCTCAAAAAAAAAAACAAGTCTCGGTTAACTGGTTACCGTGTTCCGATTGCAACAAATCAACCAACAACTTGTGTGAGCTACGAAATCGCGCTATACGACACTAGACCAACATTTGAGACATTCTTCTTAAATAATAGGAAAAACGGTAAGAACAGAAAAACAGAAAATAAATTTAATAATAAAATTATTAAAAAAACTTGTCGGAGTTATCTGTCTATTCTCATGTCGGTCCTCCATTTGCTATGCTTCCACACAGATAGGTTAAATTTCATCCATGGTGTGTCGGCTCTTACACCCATCTCCAGGGATTATCTGATCATGGAGATTCCAGGTGGAAATGACGATGAAAATCCGGAAAAGGTGAGAAGCGACGACGGCGACTCAACTTAAGCCATGACGACCAGACCTCACCAAGTTGACTTCGCAAGCCTTCGAGGACCTGAGTTTTCAAGCAGGAGTCCAACCTGAGGAAGAAGAAAGAAAACAGAATGAGTTCATAGTTTCGTTGTCGCTGTCCCGGCACGGGGAGGCATAACAAAACGTGAGAACTAGTCGAAGGTCCCAAGGGAACCTCATCCTCTCAACGGGCCACGTCAAAATCTCCCGTGTGGGAAAATTCACCGGGAGAAGCTTCGGCAATGTTTTTTGTCTCAAAATTCCCGTTCGTTCCCTCGGGACTTGTTTAATCCTTTCATTCTCTCTACATAAACGAATTAAAAATTCCAAAAGCAGGAAAGTCAAGAATGAAAGATGAGGCAGGTAGGAGAAAGTGAGAAATTATTAAGGGCACATCATTTAACTCAAAATGCAAAGCTCTGCAAGAACTTTTTACTACCAAAAGTTGCTCTGTTCTTCGGTAAAACAGACAATACCCCCTAATTGTCTAGTTTATAATCAAACGGTAAGCGACCAGGTGACACGGCAAGGTTCTAAACACCGAATTTCATTCACAAAAGGACAAGACAGTACGCTCCAAACGACAAACTCTCCATTTCTGTAAACTATAATTAGTTCTTTAGTGTCAGAACTAGTAAGTTCTGTTGTTTTCAACAACCCTAACATTAGTGAGACAAGGGAAACTTTTAAATGTAAGCATTAAGATTGTTACACATAAATTCCCGCTTGATTTATTGCAGAGCCATCTTGTTTCCTGAGTGCTCCGATATTTGTGCATAACCAGGTGAAATATACATCCAAAACGAAATTAGTTGTTCTCCATTCCCACCCAAATTTATTACACCTCACACATATTCCGGAGCTTAAAACTTAAATTTCACGGGCAGACATCTTTCTCCAAGAGCATTATTGTTATATATTGCAGTTACCCTGTTGTAACTTGGCGGTTTCTTCCGCCGTTTGAAATATTATGTGAAGACGTTTCTTTTTTTCCACACGAGACCCAAGCTCCCTTTTTTAAGTCAAAGCTACTTGAACCCCAGTCGGCCATAACCTACTTGTTCCTTTTACTCGGCATTAAATCGATGCAAACAACTTCTTTCATTTTGAACATAACATCTGACAATTTTAAGGTTGAAAAGTTACTGGTTTATTTACAGTGGAAGAGTTGACAACCCGATGGTTTCGGGAATTGACACGCTTTCCCCGAAAACGGAACACTAAATTATGAGCTTCCATTCAACCGTCTGGCATTTACAACTTAAAACTTTACAACTCGTTCAACTTTCACAATTCCTTCCAATTCCATACGGAAACGGACACGGGGAGAATGAGAAAAATAAACCTTCTTTTAATGGGCTTAACATTCGTTTTAATAAAAGCACTTATCAGCAGACGAAGACAACTTTCGGGAAAACCTAAAGGAAAAACTCGAGTTCGCTCGTTTCTCTTACGGGAAATACCCGCTGCTTAGGGAAACGTTTTCCTCCATGGTTTTATTACAAAAATGTCCGGTTAAGAGTCCAATAACTTCCGTTTACTTCTGATGAAAGTCGAGGGAAAAAGTCTGCTGAACTTGGAGAACCTGCCTCTGGCAATTGGACTAATTTCAATGTTCGTTCCCATGTTTAAACTGTACACGACATTCCTCCCCCCCTTTTTTAAACTATTTAATTCATTGTGATTTATGTTAATAAAATATAAATACGTTACGGGAATTTACGTTAACCTTAAACTTTGCGCAAATTTTTGACCATTAAATCTTACGCCACAAAGTAAATTTAGGTCCTCGTATTTTCAGTTAATCGTCCTCTTCTATCTAATTAAAAATAATATTTTACGTTCCTTACCAATTTATTTAATTTATTAGATTAATTAATTCATTAATATGTAAATTTCGTTTGATGTTTTGTAATATAAGCTTTTTCTTAAGCAAAAGTTAAAGATGTACCTACATCAATTAGGTTTGAAATTGTTTGAGTAGTCTTCATATCAAGTAGAAAAAGGCAAAGAAAAATGGAGGCGGCCTGAAAGAAAACACAAGTTCGGTCAAAATTAATGCATCGAAACTAACAAAAACTATCACCACGCAGCATGATGTCTATCGCTTCACTGACAGAAATTATGAGTTTGTGTACGATTAAAACCAATACAGGCAAGACATAACTACAATTCTAAATAGAGCAAAAATAGCATTCTCCACCAATTACTAAATTTCCATAAGTTATTCATTTACACTCATCCGCGAAACAGTTTGGTTTATATTAGAAAAACTAATAAAAAATCAATGATTCCGCGACGCAGTCAATAGTTAAGGCGATGACACTGCTCTTGCCTGCAGTGTTTCAACAAATCAATTACTTTTCTCTGCACCACCGACAAAACAATCGAAATCGATGAAGAATTAATTAGTTTAAAAAAAAAAACTATTCTTAATTGGTGGCCCTTGAAAAACAGACAGACGTCACGGGACACTTCGACATGAATAAATCACAATTTTGTACGTTCCACTTCACCTTGATTTAAGTAGTGAAATAAAAATTAATAATTCATTAAGAACAAACTTTAATGTCACCATCTGGCACGATACAGACATGTGAATATGGAGGAACCGGCCGAATAATTTTGGAACGATTTTGGACGCATAAAATTTGAATGACACCAACTTGAAATCGATGAAGTACATCCCTTGGATTTTAGCAACAACTTCAAATACTTCATGCAACTTTTCAAATTAAAGATAGCTAAATCAAAATTTTATTTTGGTTAACTGGGCATTTGTTAAAGAGTAATCATCTAACCACAGCGATGGATGTTTAGCACGAGAAAACTACCGTTTACATTAGGTCTTTTGTAGAATAGTTCTAATAAAGAAAAAATTTTAAAAGGAAATTAATTAAATTAAGCGAAATGTGAGTTTAAGTACGCACGCTGGCCGTACTTGAACGTTCCTAAAAGAGCAAATGAAACAAATATTGGATGAATTGTACATATACGTTTCTATCTGGCTAAATTCCATATTTCTTCACAGTCGCTCGCTTTCAAACTCTCAATATTATGATTAATTTCAATCATATTAAAAACAATCAACCGTGCAAACAATGAAATTTCACCATCGTCAACAGTCCCTTTGTTTGCCCATGGAATTTACCTACAGCGAGTGAACCGTGTTAAGTTTCAACTCAACTCCACTGAGAAGTCACAAAATTGAAATTTCAAACATAAACGAGTCTCACCCGTAGCTTTCCTCCGACACTCTTCATGCTTCAACTACCCGGAATAAAACTAAATGAATTAGTTCTGAAGAAATGAAAATTAGTTCGTACAATGCATCTTCGAGAGTGACATTCCACTTAGAATCAGCGAGAGGAAATAAGGAAATTCATACATTTTTTTCTTCTTCTTGATATTAAACTTTGTTTGGAAGGAAACTTAAAAACGATTCTCCTGTCATTGGATAGCAACGTTTTGTGGGAGAGCTTGACGCATTTCTCCTCCACCTCCAATATCGCTTACATCACCGTAATTTCACGCTTTATGCGTAGTATATGAACTAACCGGCGTTTACCTACGGTTAATATACAATTTGACAGGGAAACTGCGCAATAAAACTTTCTTCTTTCCCAAATCTAAGAAAAAAAACTGAGATTGGGTTCCTCCAATCAACCACACACCTCATTCCATATCTTTCTGCAGCTCTACCCTACTAGATTTTCTACCCTTGTAAGGAACATGTCTTGGGACTAACCAATTTTCTTCAATTGATTAAAAACTGTATGCTTTTGTTTCACTTAGAAATTTACATTTGACATTCTGGTTTTAAACAACTCTCCGTACGCTTACAAGCCTTTCAATTTCAAACGTTAAATTTTAAAATACAAATAAATAAAAAAACTCACTCAAGACTCAAGTAGTTGTCTAACTAAAGCACCACAATAAATTTAGAAAATACGGATTGGAATGTGCAGGGATAACTTGGAAGGACTACACTGCACAATTGGCACTGACACGGATATATTACAAATGAATTTCCAAATCCAACTTCATAAATCCCAACTGTTTCAAACAAACAACAAAACCATGTCCGTTTAAGTCATCCGCAATGTGAACTTTCTTGCACAACATGAAAACTCCCCGAAGTTAACCTTAAACTAAAATTTCCAAAATCAATGAACCGGAGTCCTTTCTGAATCGGTCAATTTGGTCGTAATAGTTTTTCTTGCTCTATTACTAAACTTTTCACAAAAACAGATGCACCCAACATTCCATATAAGTTTGCCTTGCATAAAACTACGAGCCAAGCGACCACGCAATAAAACCATTATTAATGACGTGTCAATTAGCGAATAATTAATATCATAATTCCCAATCAAAACAACGAACTATTTTAAGGCGTGTGCTCTCCCACACACAAGAATCTTCCCATTGTCATTTTTAAAAAAGGCGTTTAAGTTTAAAAAGTCAATTTCTCACAAAGTCCTAGCGAGGGCTGTGAAAATAATAGACTGGTTAACGCAAGATACTAACGGCTCTACCAAAGCGACGTTCAAAACCAATACCCAAAGTAATTCACACTAACTTTCTGCATCCATTCGGTCAACGTTCACCAGAACAGAAAAATACATAGCCGTACAGAACGTTAAAAAATTATGTGCCAAGCTGCCAAGAACATCAAAGACGCGGCATCAGTTTATTACTAACTTCTATGCGTTTTCAACAGTAGACGTACCGTTCGGTTTATGGTTTTCATCGGACAGTCAAGGATCTATTCAACACCGCACATCGAAGGCAATCAATTGAACGCCAGTCAATTTTGAAATATATTAAAGCTTTTTTCATTTTGCCCACCATGAAAGCTTGTTTCAATGACCGAAGTGTCAAAATTACTTTGATTTTTAATTAACTGCTGAAAGAGGAAGTAATTTTCACTTTCCTCTTTGTTCTCCGAAAGAATACGCGACTCATTTCCGTTCTGAAATTTTCTATTTCTCCCTCCAGAAACGTCTTTCTTTCTAATAAATTTCACTTCTTTCACTTCCCAATTGTAATTTTAACTCTTTCGCTTGGAAACAACAAACATTTACTGGGTGTTGACCTCTGGGAAACAGGGAAACTCGCACAAGTAGCATACGGTCCTGTAGGAAAACACCCGCGCTCTAACTTCGACGATCAAAATCTCCTATTGCATTTTACAACAGCACTACTTTGGACGAAGAGGAAAAGTTTTCTTGTGCTTAAAATTCATCATTCTCTACTGAAAATGGTTCCATTAGAAACCTAATGAAAATGGTTTCCGCAGCCACACAACCCACATGTAGTCACCAAACGCCAAACATTGTTTTTCAAGGTTTCATACTGAATAGAAGGTTTCTTCAAACCGAATAAAAGGTTCAAGGTTTCATAGGTTTTTCCGAATAGAAATTAAATTTTCATCTGAACTGCTTCAATGGAAATCTGACATCACCTGTTCCTGCAGAACGAATTCTCAAATACCTCCATTCCCTGCATTAGCATTTCTAATGTCACTCATTCCTCCCACGGGACAAAATTCCATTGACACGTGAACGAACGACGGACACACGCAACTCTCACAAAAACAATGAGCCACCCGATAAAAAACTACCGTAACAAAACATGTACGCATTGCAAAAACATTTTGCAGACCTGATTTAAGTATTTTCTTCCTTTCAGAAATAGTTGAACATGATACCTTAAGATACGGTGGTCAGATGGTAATTTTACAAGGTCTCTGGGCAATGAAATATAGACATTATATCTGACATTAAATACTGTGAGGTATTTGTAAACCAAAATAAACCCAACGGCCACGTCTAGAGATAAAACGTTTGGTATTCTTTCAAAGCAAAGTGAAAACGCATCAAAAAAGCTTTCATTTTAAAATTGGCACAACCTACGCGTCATATCTACCGATAGGAGGACAAACCTTTCAAGAACATAAACACATACAAACACACACACACACAGGGAGTTGAACGAATCGGTTCATTTTACTCTGCAACTGGGCAGAGCACAAGGTAATTCATTTCGTAATTGTCAAAAATAATGGGGAAAAAAGGCTCTGTTTTATTAAATTAGAAACTGGAGCATAAAATCTCAAGAGAAGTGATAAAAGCTGTCACTCACATCTGTTGAACAAGTCATTCGGGCGTTGGTAGCGAAGAAGGAGACGAAGAGAAAGGCTTCTGCACGGTTAAATCGCACTGCTTTAACCTTTTCTAACGACCTGACTACACTAAAAAGGTTAACTTTTAACGTTACATTTTTAAATTATTATTTTTTAATATATTTTTTAGGAAACGTTTACAGTTCTCCGCTGAAACAAATGGCAAAGAGTCATTACCTCCGAAAGGTTCTCCTACAGATTGTCAACATGTTGGAAAAATCAATTTGGACAAGTTTCCCGAAAAAAAGTTTTAAAAACTGTCAAAATCTCACCTGAATCGGGTAGAAAATGTCCTCTCGAATGCGAGCGTTACCAGCACTTTGGAAAGAAATTTAAATTTTATAAATTTTGAAGGGTATCAATTTCATGACGGGAAGCCATAAATTTTCGTCATAAAGGAATATCTTCAGGCGATTTGGTTCGATTTGCGTTATTAATAAATTTCAGGTACGACTTTTGTCTTTTATTTACTTCATTAGACTGTCTCATTTGAAAATAGAAATTATTTCTCTCAGTGCATTAGACTTTCCAAGCGAACATTAGTACGACTTTAGGGATGAACTCCTGATAATTTTCCGACATGCTTTTGAAAGTACATTTTAATTAAAGTAAAGGAGTCTCGTGGTGAAGTCACCAGGGAAAATATACACGTTTTTCCCGTATTCGTCCTCAACAAGTTAAATTCCGACTCGAGGTGATGAAAACAACTCTGACAACGTTAGTTATCTTCAAAGGATAACTAGGAAAATTGCTCGGAGGAGGGAGGAGAGTTACCCTGCTCCCGAAAACAGATAGTCCCGTGAAACCTCGCAAAAGTAAGCAGACGAGAAATCTTCTCGGGGGCGAATAGAAAGAAAGTTAAGCCCTTAGGTTTTCCAATTTCTACGACCTATGTAGCAAATCAAAAACTGAGTGGGGAAAACTCTTTTCAGGGAAAAACTTTCTCTTAAACGTAGGCCTCTTTACTGCCTGAAATCTCCCTACCAGAAATATTCTATTTACCAAACCAATCTAAAAACCATTTTAGATAATCATCCGAATGATATAGATTAATCCTCTATTTTTTTTAAAGATAATTCCACAGGAGAGCATAAGGAAGACGCGGGAAAAATAGTAATTAAAAATTCGACTTAATGAAATGAGTAAACTCACGCTCTGTTATTATCTTCCCCCAGCTAATCCCATTAACATTTCATCGCTTCTGTTTTACACGAATAATATGTGCAACATTATTTATAGCTTCTTAACCAAATACTATTAAGCATTACAATAAGATGAACTCAGGTCCTTGTACAATGCAGTCGTTGTACCCGACTAAGGTAGGTGACAAGTTTACTCTATACAAATGTTTCTTTTATAACCACTTAATGAGTGGCACATATGTACGAATAAAGACTACGAATTTTCTTTAATTAAATTATTACCATGTAATCACAAAAATGCGAATAAGTCACAGAACTAAGAAAAGAAATTCATAAATTTTACAACCTTAAACCGGAATAATCACGGCACATTCATGTGCATTAAAACATTCACTTTTCCCATTTTAACGTCAAACACTTAAATTTCTAACCAAAGTGTGATGCTACGTTAACATAAAATCCTACGAACCCTATACGAAATAAAACGTTTATATCCCTACCAAATGGCGCTTAATACAATCTTAAGTTCACCAAATATTAAAACGACGATGGTAAAAGGGGCCTCCTCACATGCCTCGCACCCACGACAAAGAAGGTGCAGTTCATGAGGATGTTGGTTTCTTTTAGTCACACCTCACAAGTCAATTGTGTTATAATTATGTTATTTAAGTGGAAAAACACATTATTATATTTGTTATTTTCGTTTTGTTAAGGTATTGTTGCGACAAGATGTATACCGTCTGGTTGGTCCGAACTAATGAACTTCCACACGAGGAAAACCCACTCGCGTGTGACGACACTGACAGTTTTACACTAAAACTAATTAAACCGAGTACTAAACACCGCACGGTGGACTTGGTGCATTACATACAACAATTGTATTAGGACTTAATTATGCATGAAAACGCCACAAACTGCGTATCGAATTTTTAAGGAAAAATTGTCAAGACATTACTCACTCAAAAGTGACTTTCATATTTCACATTGGAGACCTCCCTTTGAACTCACACAAATATTTTTCGACTGCTTCTTTCAATCCAATCGTTCGATTTCAATTGTCGATTCGGCAATTCTTGTCGTCCAAATAAAACGGATTGTAAATAAGAATTGGGTAAATCGAATTGGGAAAGAATAACTCAGACTGATCTTTCTATCTTGGAAAATGGAAAATTTGAAAAAAGGCTTTGAACCGAGTCAACCTGAACTGCACACGGCGAAAATAAATTATCATCAATTTATTGACTTTCTTTCAGGAATTTACCTGGGGAAAAATTGCCATTTTCCCTTGCTTTTGTTTTCTTATACAAGCTTTGGCGGTTACCACTGTTTTACTTTCTTCAAATTCTCTAAATTCTTTCAAAACCTAGCCAAACGTTTCTCTGCCATTTAAAAAAAAATCGAATATTACGACTACACAAATATTAACAAAACTCGTCAACCTAGCTACTGAAAAACTATACGAAACTAGGGATATAGTTAAATGTTTATGTATTTGTCAAATGCCATATAAATCACGAAGGGAATTAGAAATCATTAAAAAAATTCAACTCCGATCATTCTACAAGAGACATTTAAGCTTATTCATGTGTTTTAAAGAAACAAATCGAGTTAACAATGAGTATTTATGCATAGCAATCTGTTCGATTTCTCCTCTAATTTGTAAACAAAAACTCAAAATAATTCATTATCAATAAATTAATTTTTGATTAAACTTTCATGGAAATTATTTAATTGGCTCGAGTTCGGATGCAACCGGTCAACAGGTCATCTGCAATTGCTTCTTGTAATCGCTAAAGGTCCTGTACTTTTAAAAGATATTGCAATCAATTAAAATCAAATAAATTTTAAGTCTTTGGTAAACCACACCGATTTGTTACGAGCAGACTACGCACAATCGTTTGAACACCTTTCTTTATTGTCGTATGTCAAGTAACCACGTTCACAACGAATAATTTTTCACTCTTCGCGGCTACTGCTACACTATTCGAAACAGTGGATCAGTAGAAAACAGTATTTTTGAGTAAAAATGCAATCGCGATAGATCAATAATAAGGTCTCTAACCTTTTGATACTCATACTGTACCGATAACCCACACCATCGCATCTCGCCACGAAGGACAACATTTACCTCTCAGACTCTCATTACTAAAGGTTCGTCGTTAGCAGTTAATCGCAAAATCACAGTGACGAGAGCAAACAAATGAAAATAAATACACCAGGTAACGTAAGCTGGCGAGAATGAACGCGATAAAATTTTCAAGTGACCGAATTCAAATATATCCAGTTTGCGTTAAAGAAACGCCAACAAAATGAAAACACCTTTTGCAAATTGCCATGCAAAAGGCTTTTCTTTTCCAAGTAAATTCATTCATTTTGCCCGGATGTTTTTAATAGCTCTTTTATTCGTTTTTTCGCCCGGAGTTTCCCCGTTAGATATGGCCGAAGGAGAAAATTCTAACCTGCGAAGGTAAAGAGTGTGAGGGCAGCGCAAAACAAATAAAAAAGTTAATAGACACAGGTTCAAATAAAAATAACTAGCGTCCGGAGCCACCTCAACCTAAAATATCACTGGTTCTTACAAGGCTCCCCATTACATTACTATTAATTCTTTACTCATTTTGTTGCCAACTTAAATTAACTCTAATACAAATACAAACGGTAATGAGTTTTAGATGTACAATTCAACAGAAAATGTGACACCATTATTTCTCCTCAAGACAAAATATTTGTCCCAACGGTGACTTCTTAATTCTTCACATTAAAACCTGATTCTCTCTTTTCGTAATTACAAAAATGCTGAAACAATGTTTTCTATTGAACGCAGCCAGAATTCAGTCGGGCAAAAATTCAACCGGAAAACGAAAAAAACCTGGCAGACTAACGAGAGCAAAAATTCAATTGTTTGAAGTAAAATTGTCACTTACTTTTTTTTCACCTGCGTTGCAACTACTCTCAAGTGTAAACGTCCCGTTAGCGTAACACAAATCGCGCTCGAGGGAAGAATAAAAATTTCCATCTTTAAATTACTCGGATTTCGTATAAACATCTATGCTTTGACGAAAGAAATTAGTACAGCGAACAGTACAGACATGAATGAAAGGTTCAAGGTAACACAGGTGAACTCTGACAGACGGTTACACCAACCGTCAACTTCTCCTCCGATTGAATGAATAAATATACCCAATACCATATTAATTTCGTTACAGTTTTATAACACCCTAGTCAATACTATAAATGAATGATTCAGACAATCCTCAAGAGAAAGACATGGAGTCTGTGAATTATGGTGATGAATCGCCGCTATTTACATAAGGTGGGTACGAATTGATGGTCCTACATTCTATTCCGATTTAACGTCAGTTCACCTGCGCCTAGTTTGTTGCTGTATAAAAAATTAAATTCCCCATATTAAGCGTATTCAACTGAGTTAACACAAGTTCAAAAATACTTAGCTGACCCGTAAGTGGAACTTTATGTTTCACATGTCTGAACCAAAACGACTGGAGAATAACTTAACCTCTCTTTACCTTATTCGCATGCAACGAGCATCTGGTTTTAAATACTTCTTTTCTAATCTATGTTGTTTTAGATTTGGGAAAACTCCACGGCGAAATTAAACATGATTTTCACGCGGAGAAAAACAAGCAGACGTTTATTTTTCTCATTTTTAAATCGAGTTATCCTTTAGTTAAGGCTGATTGCTTCGAGTCCAACGGGATCCGAACTTAAGTCTAACTTAATTATAATTTTTTAATTTATTTCCTTAAGTCGAACCTCATCCTGTATATACTTAATTAAACTCTCTTCTTTCTTTCATCTCCAGGCATTTTCCCATGTCTCCCTCTCTGGATCTTTAATTTACTTTCAGTTCGCATTTCCTCAGATTTGGACTAAGAAAACCGACAAGAAAAGACTGAATGAATTAGAACCGGAGAACTGGTCTCTATGAATTTAATTCTGAATTGTACCTTAATAGGATTTTCCAAACAAGTTGAGATTAAAATCCGATGTAAGCTCCTTTTTTCGGTAGCGCGTTCAGCCAGGATTAAAGGCAACAACAACAACAACAAAAAAATACAAAAATGTATTTCGCCACGCACTTCTGCTGTTGCTGTTGTTCCTGCTGCTTTTGGCGCTCACTCCCACGTTCTAATTACAATTTGACGAGAAGAAAAAAATAATTTCAGGGCTGAACCCAGGCTCTGGATGTCATTGGAAATATGGAGGACGGTTAGTACATGTAGAAAAAGGTCGTAATTTAAACACTTTTAAAAAAATTTATGGGACCATATTACTGGCGTGTCCTCCTAACTTATTCAACCCATACGAAATTACGTGAAATTCGCCTTCCGGTCCGAGTGAACCCGACACGACTTCTAAAGCTTGTGGGTCATGTGAATACTCCTCATTAGACTGCAATAGATCTGATGTTACAGTAATGTACCATTTCACCAATAGACTTAAGGAAAGGGTTGCATTCAGGAAATGATTCAACATCATCTGATCCATATTCAGTATAGTAACGACAAATTCAATGAACACAAATGACTACTAGTTATATTCCTATATCACAAAAAGCTTAATCTTAGTACCGCATATGATAAGAGCTATACGTGTATGGGTTAAACACTTCGAAACAACCAAATCTAAACAAAAACAAGGTCGAAAACAAACGAAAACGAAACATGTATTGAACTGAAAATAAATTCACAAAATAAAACCGTACTGATCATGCAGAAGATATTTCTTAAACTTAATGAAAGCAAAACCTTAAGTAGGAATATTAAAAATTAATAAGGTCTTTAAATATCCAAACATTTGTTACGTAAATACATGTATCTTTCATTGCTTGGCCTGGACATTGGTCTCATCTGGTCAACAATGTCTCAATTGAGATCGGACACTGGTTCAATTACTAATTGAACGTTTTAAATCGGTTACAATCTGCGGCTAATTGCTGGACGTTAGTAAAGTCACGACTTATGAGATTGACATGAATATATACGAAGTATTGAAAACCTAAATAATAAGGACGACGTGCACCACTGATTTCTATTGACCTACAGGGGAACCATGCCCAACAGCATGCGACACATTTTTATAGTGACACGTGTAAGTTGATCAAGTTAAACTGGGCCGAACATTCCAACCTAAAAGCTCTTTTCTATTCGATTTTTCAGAAAAACCAAAACACACAGTTGCATTTTTGTTGCACATCCGAATTTTTGGAATTCATCCAACCCTACAAATGTCACGAATCTCAAATGAAAACGAAAACGACAAAAACTATACAACTTATTCAACTCACTAAGGAATGGATAATATTTACGCTTTTAATAATCAATCTTGACATTGGGACATATTTTCTAATCTATTCGGATCTTTCGTACCGAGCTGTAAACACCTTTAAGTTACGGTATACATCATTTTTCCTTAAGTACTTCGGCTTTGTTGGAAATGTACTACGTTAGAATATCAATTTACGTTGTAAGGAGCTTATTTCTTTGCTGTGTGCCCCTTTTCCCATTGATGCACTCAAAAGTGGTTGGCAATGGTAAATAGCACGTCAACGTTCGTAACTCTTTCAAATGCTGTAATGGAAGACATTCAAATACTATAAATATAAGCTATGTAAATGAATAAAAGTCTTGTAAAAAGCCTTAAGAATTAACCATATGCCAATTATACATTTGGTTATTATCAAAGACCATTTGTAGACTATTCATTAGAAACTTGAAAGTTTCCATGAGCCTATCGAAGTTAGAAAAAATAAACCGTTTTCCATGTTTGAGAAGTCTCTCGAACTACAGTTCATTTGAATTAAATGAATAAATCACTATTGCGGAGGACGAAAACGTTTCGAAAGTTTTACAAATTGTTTACCTTACACTTTTCCTGTTCCTGTCTCCTAGTAATATAGAACAAAGGACATTCCGTAAATCTTCTCCCCTTATTTTCTATTTAAACACTTTACAAAACGTCGAATCCCAGACTGTTTCACGTTTCAAACAATACATACTTCACATTGCTTACTGTCAACAGGATGTTTTACTAAGAAAATAATTCTGAAAGGTTGATTAAGAGGCCATAATTTTTCGGTTCACAGAAATGATCAATTCATCCATTTAAAAAAGAAGCGCTTATTTATATACAAAACAGTTTTGTAACTAACGGCTTCTACGAGATAAAGCTACATAATTTACTGTCTCACCTAGCGATTCCTTCCAGTCTCACCAAAAAACTCGACATTCTTTGTTCCAAAATCTTGAAAATTCCAGGTACTTCACAGTATCAGCCTAGCCTTCTTTTCCTTTTAAAAATACCAACTGTTTAACTGTTTTGCAACGAATCATCAGATCTCAAGGTACCATCCCAAACATTCTTTAAAGACTTCACACCTTATGCTATCATTCCAATCTTTCAACCATAATTACCAAAATTAAACATCCTGTCTACTCTCCTCTCTTTCTGGAATCCCACGATGCTACAATTCTTCAAGTACTTTAATACATCACCACAATCCACTAACTGTTATCCCTTTCATTCGCCGTTAAACAATCATTTAACCACTTGAATCGTTTAACGTCTACGAATCGCACGGGTCTTAAAACGACAAAGCATGACCAACACGACTACTTCATTTAATGCGGATTACTAATTTCAACCGGCACTATTACTACTTCGAGGTGTCTGAATGTACTGGAAATATTCATAACAAGAGATGTTTTGCGTGAGTCTCATTGTAATAAATTCAACGCCCGTACGATAAAGAAAGCATTTAAAAATTGATTCCACCTGCAACAATACACGAATGAATAATACATGAATGACCCAACGTGGAGGCCCTGATTACTTTCAGCAGCAATTGTCCTCCTATGTAACTATGGGGGCTTAAACGTTGTCTGGAAACAAATGAATTTAATTAGGCACAAAACCCTATAAAATTTAGAGTGCAACACAATAACATGAAATGCCTTTCGGGCCCATTTACTCCAGCCACAGTGTGTGTGTATGGATACACATTTTTCCGAGTCTCACGTAAATTCTCAGTATGATATATCAGATACATCCAGAGTTGAATTTCGAAAAATTTGTCTACGACAATCCAACTAAGCGTGTGATTTTAATAATGTGAGTTTTATTTTACAGGGAGAAAAAAATTATGTAGTCTGCCAAGTCTGCCCATTTTATGTACCCAACGCAATAAATAAATCGCCAATAAATAGATGCAAATTCAGGTTAAAGACATTTCACGACTACGCTGAACTGTCTAGGCTTTGACTAAAGTTTTTATTAGACGCAATCTTGTTTAAATAGCAGCCCAAACCCTACTTTACCTAATAAGCTTTAGAACCATTTAAAAATATTTTAAATAAACATGACTTCATCCACACTTCAATTTTCTCGGCTGCTTTAGTTGACTACTTTTAGCTCACCAAAACTGACATGCAAGATAAAAAAAAACTCTTATTCTGATAAACACATTACATTGCAAAACTTGTCTTCTTAAATATTTCGGTGGAAAAGGCCCTGACAATATATATTGAACAGCTCAAAAAAAAAGAACAGCAATGTACGAGCATCAGAATATATGAACATAGAGAAAAATTTAATTCAAGGTGTTTGTGTACCTCGTGGGAGATTCAAGTGAATGTCTCTGCCAGGGTTAAAAATAATCAATGATCCAGAAGTAGGAGGTGTCAGTATGTTTGAAAGTCAGGAAGGCGACTGCAATGTATTACATAATAAGGCCACGTCCAATTTGAGCACTGCCCTTATGGAACAAAGAATCAATCTTTTGAAACAAGATTAACTTCTTTTTATACACACACATCACAATGAATAATGCATTGCACAGAAGAACCTTGAAAACATCTGGGTAGGAGGACACAAAATCTCTAAGAATCCTCATGAATTAAAAAACCAATACTAAACAAAGGAAATTGATGAATTTTCAAGGTGATACCAAAAAGTTATCATATCGAATACTTCAGATTAAAATATTGAAATTTCATTTTGTTTACTTTATGCTGGTGAGTGTTTAAAAACTTTTGAAACTAAGAAATTTACTTTTTGGGCTTCATTATTTTCAAATGAGAAGTACTGCAGTTGTGACTTACATTTAAACTCTCATGTTACTCAGGGTTCTATGAATTCTTTAGGGTGATCTAATACTTCCATGAATGATCAATTTAGTATTTTACTTCTACCAAACTTTTTCTAATTAATTAACTTCCATTTCAATTATTTTTATTGGATAACTTGGAACATTCAATTTAATGATGTAAAAATATTTAAATTCTAATAAATTATAATCATGGTTGTATTACTTATTGATATAAGTTAAATGCCATCACTGCCTTTGTATTGTTGGTAAAAGACAAAGTCATACAGTGATCTTAACGAATGATTGTACATCTTTCAAGTAGAATTCCACATATAGCTGAGGTGAGTACAGTGGGCCACTCAATTGCACATTACAAACACATTTTAATACATTCCAAATAGTTATGTTTTTATTCCTCTTTCATGTTACGATTATCCCAATTACCAATATAATAATAAGAACTAACAATGTGAAACTTCAGCACATGTACAAGTGAACTATTACAACACCAAGAGGCCTAGTAGTTATAACTTTTTTCACACAAATAATTTGTAGCAAAAAAATGAAAGCAAACTGAACCTACATATATAAATTCCTCACAATTTTTTGAACTATACTTCCACCTGCTGTCATAGGCCAAAGAAATACAATAACATATTTTCATTTAATATCTATCAATTTTTATGAACCTCAGAACCATTTAACACTACCACATGCCTTAACAAGCACTTCAAACACAGCAAATTTGTTATGCCATTTAGCATGTGTGACATTTTACAGAGTTACAAGAAATATTTTCTTAAATTCATTATTTTCTATTTTGAAATAAATCAATTAAAATTTATGCATTAGTAATATGACATACATTATTTGTTATCGACTGTTGTTATTGTTGCAGCTTTCCTGCCTAAGAATTACCAATGAAAAATTTAATCAATTAGAAGAAAACTCTTTTGTTTCCAGAACGTTTAAATCCCCATGCAAAAATCTGACTACTTACACATTTCATTCGAAATTCCATTCTTCGGTCCATGATTCCATGGTGCAGTCGAGAAGTAATGCTGATGTGCAGTCAACTGAATCTTTCTTTTGAAAGGGACAGGAAGAAATTTACGACTGTAGAAAAAAACAAACACTGAAACGACACAGTAGCTCCGGAGCAGTGGAACACGAAACGGACGATTAAAAACGAAATGCACACGAAAAAACGGCGGATATTGGTAACAAACCAGAAAAAATATCTGCCCGTGGAAATATATTATTAAAACAAACACTCACATCATCCATTACATTAACACACATTTCCAACGAATCATATTTTTAACCTAAATTTCTCCGTACCCTTGAGCAAGTCGCCACTGAAATTGTCAAGTTTTACCTCGGCGAAGGTTGAGGAAGTGCAAGATGTCGCCACATTGCAAAGCAGCTTTTGACGCCGAGTTTTAAATTTTTGCTGCGAGATGTCGGGCGTGTGTCAACTGAATGCATTGAAAAAAATAACGAAATTTTCATGTTTTCAACAACTAAAACGTACACCGCCCTGTTAACTTTTAATTACACTTCACTTCGTAATTTTTTTCTGCGCAAATGAATGAATTATTCGGACTAACACAAACTCCCCAAGAAAAAACATACGACAAACTACAAGGAATTTTATCCGTTTGAATGAATGGAGGAACAGACAACTGCCATCTGAAAGAAATAATTTCGTTTCTCGGATTTTCATAATTCAAAATAATGACTTACAAAGGTATGATATTTTGTAATAATTTCTATTTTATGAAATATCGTAAAAAATGAAATTTTATAATAATTAATTTGTGTACTTTATAGTACCACGCTTAAGTATACGTACAATAGAAAAACAAATAATATTTGTATATATATAAATATGTGGATGCCGGAACTTTCATTTTTTTTTAAAAGAGTACTGAGACGGATTCTTAAATGTCCAAATGTTTCACACGCTGTAGGTCAGCAGAATCGAACAATTTGCACTCCGGACGGTAAGTATAAACACAGGAAAAATGATTACAGACCCCTAAGGTTTTGCCTTTGCTACCTCTAGTACACGTAACTACGTGAAAACACCAACACGTCACAAACACCAATGAAAATGCTAATTTGGCGAGGATTAGAAACTTGTCCCACTCAAGAGTGTGGCAGCGTCCGGGTACTTCTCTCTGTAGGCCATGCACCGCTGCTGATCGATGTAGAGTGATTTTTTCTTGGTCGCTATGACGAATTCCAAGTTGCTTCTCGCTTCGTACAATTTGGACACCGTTTTGTCGATGTCGTCGATTTGCTTCTTCAGCTTCGATTTGCTGTCGTTTAAGTACCGAATCTCCTCAAACAGACTGGTGAACACACAAGTAAAATCGTTAGAGTCGGGTTAACCAACGGGTACCACCGGACTTCAGGTGCTACCTACCCATACTGGGGCGAGTCCCTGCAGTTCTCGACGCGGGGTCTCTTCAATCGGTTGTCCAGCCGTGTCTGCACGACCTTAGTGTTGTACTCAAGCTGTCGCTGGAGTCTAATGAGACCATCGTAGAGAGACTCGGCGTCAACTATCTGTCTGAGCACATCCTGAAGTTCGTTCTCGAACATTTGCCGGCAACTGTCTGCTTCGTCAATTCTTTTCAGTAAACATTCTTGTACTTTGTCCGCTTGCTTGCGCAGATCGCGAACCGCTTGCTCTACGATGTTCTCTTCGGCTGTTTTACGAAGGTTCTGCGACTTTGCGAGTTCATCCCTCGCCGTGTTTATGAGCGTCGCATTGTACAAGGCCCACGATTCCGAGGAAGATTGACTACGTGTAAGTGAAGACGGAATTTACTATGTCTTAGAACTAGCAATAAGGAAACGTTAACCAGACAATTCACACTTACTTCCCAGGGAACCTGGCAGCACCCAAGTGATACATGATAATCGGCGTGGAATTTCTCAAAGACGCGTTTATAGAATCCAACGTGCAAGTCTCCTTTTTGTCACTCCACGTCAGTTCCAGTTGATTCTTGCAACTTTTGTTGGCCTGAATTTGCCTGTCGATTTCCTTTAGAGTTTCCTCGCACATGTGTCTTACATTCTTAATCATGGCCAGCTCCTAAACGAACAAAAATGACTTTTTTTACTGTAAACAGACCACGTCTTGTGTAAGGCTCACCTTCTAAATACCAGAGCGACGTTTTAGTTGAATTGTTAAAAAAGTACACGAACTGTACTGAAGGACTTCTTTGATTACTTCATATTTTAGAAAAAAAAAAACAGAACGGCACAAAGGGGGAGACATTCTTAAGAATTTTTCAACAGTACTGGTGTTGGAAAGTTTTCCTGACAAAGTCGTGAACTTCGAGTAGGGATTGGTCGTTAGAGGTAAAACGCAGTTCAGTACAGTTTCATCAAGTGATGTCTGAAAACGGAGGAAATAAAACCTCTGCCTCGGGCAATCAATCGGTGATCCTCCCAAAAAGCAGAGAATACGGCTGAATTTCAGTAAGAAAGAAAAATAGTACCTGCGTTCTTGACATTTTTCTTTCAAATCTTTTCTCAAGGGGAAAGTAAATAAACTACTGCAGTACTGCTATGTGGTGTACGAATGTGACCGTTAAACAATAAGGTACAACAGTCCAAAAGATCATCGTAGAAGAGGAAACCAGAGCAATAGAATAAAGAAACGTGAAAAGGAAGAAAGGCACTTTGTACCGAGGTGGTGTAGCCGCCATCGACACCATTGTCTCAGTAAACTTGAATATAAATCTGTGTAGTACAACAAATGTCAACGTGGCTCAACTCGTTTGCAAATCTCAACCGTACCAAAAATCAACCTTCGTACCTTGACGAGCTCGACTTCGACGTCGTCTTTCACCAAATCAGGTTCGATCCGTGTTGTTCGTCTCTCGATGCATTCACCAGCAATCGATTCTGGCATTTTCAATGCGGGCAATGAAAATTTCAGTTTTATTTTTGTTTCAGTGAGTAAAACTATTTCTTCCCTGAAATCTTCACGACAGATAAGTTGAACAGAAACCCTGATGTACCTTCCCTTTTCCAGGAGCAAAAAGACACCTACTTCTTACGAGACCTTCGATTTCGTCTTTACAGTCCCTGACGTCTTTCACCCGTTCCTCAAGGCGGGCCGTGTTCTGAGACTGATGTTTGTCAGAACCCTGGACGATCGAATCCATCGTGCACTGTACGTTCTTCTTTAACCTAAGTAAATCTCTTTAAGTGTTAGGAACATCGGGTCACGGGAATAGAAAGGAAGGGAAGTCGTTGGAAGTGGGATACACATAATAAGTCATGACAAATAAGAACTAAATAAAATCAAACGATGGTTGGAACTTACTGTGACGTTGCAAAAGCCTTGTCCAAAACCTCTTGATTATTTTTCCTCCAGTCTTTCGGACTGTACCGTGTTATACTGTACCGGTCGACTATCGGACGCACTCCTGCAAGCAAACCAACTCGTTGTAACCCAACTCTCACCTACTTCCCTTGAAATTATTCGATCCTCACCAATAAGCCCCGCTGTATTACTCCAGGTGACACGTCCAGTGGCCCAAGGTCCAAGATTCGCTCCTGAGGTGTCATCTTTGAGTGTTGCACTGGCGAACTCGTCGCTCGGTTGCGGCAGGTACGGCGGATTCGTTTCATTGTTGGGAAAAACTCTCTGCTTGGGCTGTCGATTCAATTGTGTTTGTTATTAAATTCAAGGGCGCACGGGTGCAGACGAGGTACGACAGCAAAGGGGTCGAATTCCCCTGGGACTTACCGCGTCGGGGTGTTGAGTGCACACAACGTCTGGCACATTGCAGTGGCATCCCATTTTTGTCTCCGCGGAATTTTTCACACACACAGGAACCTTTTTCTTTAAGAAATTTACAATATCGAATTTTGATAAATTGAATTTGTGTTAAAGCGGACGCGTTGCCTAGTGACTGGATTTTAATTTATGGTGTGAGAATACACAATTGAAAAAAGTTTGTTCAATAGCTGGAATTGCACGTTCCCTTTCGACGGCTGCGAAAGTAAAACGCGCCTTTTTTCAAATGTCTGCACTGGAAATAATAAACTACTCTTACATTTTATTATTACGATTTTCACTTTCTACAATCCACGTGGATTTCAATTTTACAATTCTGCTAGTACGACATGGTCTGGTGGAGTTGTACAAAGCCGCCCTGGTAATTTTTTAGATGTCTGGGTTTTTCGTGGCCCGTGACATCATTGCACTGACGCAATTATCCTCATGTTTACTGACGATTTGCTCCTCCAACAAAGTTGGAATCCTTCAGAGGAGTTTTGTGAAAAGCAAAATGTCCCTCAGACGCGGGGTTCTTTCACAAAACTCACAAGTTTTTACTTCTGCTATTTGTTTACAAAACTATCGCACTTGCCGAACTTTTTATTTACCTGTGATTCTCGTAGACCTTTTTTTACACATTTTTAGTAGATACTCTTGTAGTGAGTAAGTATACAAAATTATTGACATAAATTCTGGGAATATATAAACTGTCTTTACCTTGACGAGAATAATGGCGGGAGAAACCGATTTAGGAGATGAAAGTTCTTCAAAGGATGTTGGACCTGGTTCTGTGGGAAGAGTTGACTGGAGTCCACTAGCCAGACTATCGGGTGAGCAATAACCTCCTCTTGTTCAGTCAATCTATATTGACGTATTTACAATGTACTGTGTGTATTCTTCAAGGGTTTCGACCGCTCGTTTCAAAGTATGGTTTGGCACGGTACAGTCCGATGGAATGGAGGCTGGCAAACGACACCATCACAGGAGAAATTCCTTCGGCAGACGCGTAAGTAAGAGGATATCCTCTTTCAGTAATGTAGAAGCACTAACCAAACTAATCATAAAATTTAAGGCTGGACCACGAAAGCAAAAATGTCATCGCCCGAGTGGCTTCGGCTTGTGACAAAGAGCAGAACGAAAATACTCTTCGTCTCAGACAGAGAGCCGTTGACGTGTACGCTAAGAACACCTTGGTCACCCAGTACTGTGAAGGTAGCTGCTGTACCTGAGTAACCTCTGATTCTAGGACCAGTCGTATTTATAACGTATAACTATTACAGAGCTGAGGGAAGAAGTTGAACAGATGGCTCAATATAAGCTACGCCTGCGTAAGGCTTTAGAAAATTTAGGAATCGTCGAGGGCATTAACGAGGAGTGCAGGGAAATACGAAAGAATCGATTCACTGAAGATTTGGTCAGAGATCAAGTAGAAGAAGAACTTTTTCAGGTATCGAAGATATTTGTCTCTTAATTTTTCTATCGTCAGTACTAATGTATATGTGTGTGTGTGTGTGTGTGTGTGTGTGTGTGTGTCCCCGTTAGGAAAAAGGATTGTGTCAAGAAATTAGAGAATTGTACATGGCAACGTTGAATGAGTTTGACAGCCAGTACAGAACCATTAAAGGATGCTATCAAGAGGTTCACTCTCTTTGGAGTGACCAAAAAGAGACTCTGGATTACGAAGCTGAGAATATTGGATTGAAAAGTTCATCAGATCAAATATCGTTCGTTCACGGAATAGCCATGAACCAGAAAGAGTAAGTAGATGCACTAGAAGTGGTACATTTGAACGATCAGAACATAAAGGGTTGTTTTTGCCTTGCAGAACATCATCCCTTCCCATCTGGGAGAGCTACATGACCAGTACTCTGGCGAATATAAAGAACACAATTGAAAGTTCCCGAGCTCTCAGACGAAAAATTCACTCCCCTGTTTTATCAGATTCAGCGAGAGATCTAAAAAAACAAGATGAAAAGGTGCTGAAAGCCTTCTTGAGCAGAATTGACGAAGTTGGAAACACAAGACAAAGACTAGAGGCAGAACTCGACCAAGTCCTGAAAGAGATAGCTCACGCCGAGGGCCTCTACTCAGCTCTAGACAAATTAGGTCGTCAGGTCGACTTCAACCTTAAGGTGGTGCAGACTCGACTGGAAAACAAGCGACTTCGTCCGGGGGCGGAAAACTGCCGTGACAAATCGCATCAGGGGTGAGTAGCAAATCAAAAAACTTCAACTTTCCACTGCACCATCCATCTTCTTTACCCACAACTCTCCGTTGTTGTAGTCTTCTGCGGGAATTGAAGGTGATTTCCGAACGTGTCACCGCTCTACAGGTGCAAATGACCAACATCAACGAAGGCATCGTAAAACTCTACGAAGCGAGGAAGAACCTCGAAAGGCAGATACACGTGAAGAAACACTCGCTGACACTCGACCAGGAGAGATGTCTCCTCTTCAGAAGTAAATTTCCAAATGCATCTTATTTAATGGGCTTCTAGAAGCCTTGTGCAACGAAAATTTGCATTTCCTAAATCAAAATTCATGTTTTCGTTACCCGAACGACTGGGAAAACTTGACTTAATGCAGTCTAGTCAACTCCGTGTCTCTATATAGAAACTAGTAGAAAAGGTAGATAGTAAGGTGAAATTTTACGTGTACTACAACACTCGGCAAGTCTAGAGTCCGCAGCAGGAATCGCAGCAACGAATATAATAATTATTATTGGATTATTACAGTTGCATTTATACTAAATTTATATAATAAAATCAATTGTATTTTATGTTATATGTATATATAAATATTAATAATTGACAATTACACGTTTTCATAAAAAATCTACATGCACAATAAACTTAAATGACGATTTCCAGCGACTGAGTTAATAATTCAATAGCCTTCATTAGATCTATTCAATTACCGTTCACGATTAAATATATTTTTATATAAAATGTACATTCATTTTGCTTAAATCTAAATTAATAGACGCGTCAATCATACAACATACTTTTTGTACTTACATAAATAAAATTTGAACACAACACTATAAACAGTAAAACTATTGGTCACCTCCAAAAGAACATAAAAAGTTAACTCAAATAAAATTCTCGTGATGACTGTGTGTTTTTCTTGGGGATTCTATCGAAGGAAGGACGGGGTCGCACATCACCACTCCGTTGTTTCCTTTCTGAACGTGAATTTCGGACTGTTTTTTGAGTAGAACTGACTGTACCAGCGACGGTGCCTCGCCAAAGCTTTGTCCTCCTTCACCAGCTGCGGTTTCGACAGGTACTTTTTGTGATTCCACACCATAATGTCTCGTTCGAACTGAAATTGACTCTGTACGTTTAAAATTTGCGGGGAATCCTTGAAAAATGAGAGAGTGAGCTACCTACCATAATGAGCTCTCCGTAAAGCATTAATTTGGCCGTTATGAGCTGCATCGGAGGTGCGTATATTCTGTTGACAACCTTTTGTAGCTGAGGTTCAACGGGTGTGACGGCCTGAAGTAAAATCATCGGGCCCCAACTGCCGTTGACGTTCAACTCGGCATATGCAGGACCCACCTGATCGACTTTGACGTTCATTTTACCCACCGAAAACTTATTGAATATTCTCGTGTCCAAATTGAGAGTCATCAGACCCATGTGACTTTCTGTCGCGTTAGGTTGCCAGTCTCCCGTCCACATGTGTCTCATAAACTTGAGGTAAAATCTCTCGAAGAACCTGAGGTCGTGGCCTCCCAAAAGGTTAGGCGCATGTATAGCATTCAGGTGTGCTATATCGCCTCCGTTTTCGGACACGTCTTGAATGTGACAGGCAATCAAGAACTCCGAACGGCCATGACAAATCCAATTTTTACTTTTGATGGGCTCCAAATCCTGGGGGTACCAACTGGGTTCTTCGTTTTCTGCGTGGTACCACACGAAAATGAATGAGTTGACTTCGACAGAGGGCCATTTCTTCACCTGAATGAAGGTTGGAACCTTTTCGGCGTAGGGAATGGTCGAACACTGGCCGGTGTCACCATCGAATCTCCAGCCGTGGAAGGGACATTCCAGGCAGTTTCCGTGGACGGCCCCACCTATGGCCATGTTGGCGCCCAAGTGGGGGCAGTACGCGTCCAAAATCTGCACTTTTCCCCGATCATTTCGGAAAAGGGCAAAATGTTCACCCAGAGCCGTCACGTCTCTCACTTGGTTTTTCTTCAGGTCGTCTGATTCCATCAGAGGAAACCAGCCGTTTGGGTAGGAAGGCGGAAGATTCCCAATTTTTCTTAGTCTCTGAACCTGTCTGACGAGTTCCTTTTTGTTACATTTACGATTACTCGGAGACTTATAGTGTCCGTCGGTCAGGTAGTCGAAGCCCACGTCGCACAAATCCTGAAATTAAAACACTCGGATTTGCAATAATAAATTTACAATCAGTCCGTCGTCTTTCTCACAGACCAACTCACCCGTTTCAAATTCATCGGAAGCAGAAGAAAGTAGTAGACGAGAAAAGTTAACAGTCCCACGAGGACAGCAAGCTGACAGTAGGAGTTCCAAATCATGTCGTGGAGCAGGTAGGAATATGACGAGCACAACAAAATTGAAATTTCTTTCACTCGTTTACCGTCGACGAACTCCATGCTTCCGTACCTGGGCCACAGCATTTGAAAACCTGTCTCGTTCATCGTAGCCATACCTGAAAAAGGACAGTGAACTGTATCCGGCAGAGCTCGACAGTCAAGGAAAGCTTTGATTCCCGCCCTACAGCCTTGGACTCATTTCCAAGTTTTCCTCAGTCTCTATGCGAAAGGTTTCGCCTCCTTTTCCGATTTAAACCACATGGCCCTCTCATTTTAATCGTTTATGTTAATTCCGGCGATTGCTCAATGCCTTTTTCGACCCCTCGAACGAATCACAAAGGTCGTGACACAAATAAAACGAGTTCGCCAAAGTCTGTTTTTCTTTTTCAAACGGGTAGTAAACGGACAAGTGGACCCACGTAACCCACGTTACACTTGTTCCCGTAATCGATTTTAATATTAATTTCCCTTTGAATTTAGATTTTTGGGAAAAAAATTGATCGGAACCAATAAGGTATGTGAACTATCGCCTTACCGAATTCAATAAATCGCTCGCTCGATTTGTTTCACAAATTTCCCATTACGTATAATTAAGCATTGGTACGAAATCGAGTGACACATTATTAATTATTAATAACTTATGTATTGATTGACGGTGAACCGGTAACCGGACCGTCTTCTTTCCCTCGTTTAATTTCCCCAACCGAGGCAATTTTTTTTCAGGCAACCCAAGAAAAATTCTGTTTGAATTAAATAAAAATCAACGTGAAACCGATCGATTCCCATCGAATTCAAGTTGGACAAAGCAAAACGCTTATTTTTATTTTAGAAAAAAAAACGTGGACACGACAATTGTAGCAATTTTCAGCAGTCACGTGTTAGCCCTAATTTTGTCAGGATGAAGTTTTTGGGTTGCGTCTTACGATATACAGAACTGTCTCCTGGTTTCCTACTACAATCACAAACGTGTCATTTGATTCCACACGCTTTATACAATGGTTAGTTATGCTATTAAAACTGTGTTATTCTATTATTAATATTAATTTTTATTATATTAGAGTTGTATTTGTGTACAGCCAGTGCAGTCTTGCTGCGTATGATTCAACAGATGAATCTCTTCAGTCGTTTTCAGAGTTAAAAATAAAATGAAATAGTTAGAATATGCAACTATCATAATAAATTTACACGTCGTGTGTTCAAGACGGGTTTTTTGTATTATTCAGAGAACAACCACTGAACTTTCAAAACGTTTCGATACTCCTGAAAGAAATCCGACCGAGGGATTAAATTAATTCGAAAAAAAAAATAACAAGAGGCCTCATCTTAGAAGTGTTACAACTTGTATGTTACATTGTGTGCAGTGCAGAGTGCAATCAAGCCGTGGCTCGAGTGGTAGAAAAATTATTTGCTAATGTACTGTTACCATAACGCCGTAAATGGAATTATGCAATTTAATTAACATTGAATTAATTAATCACTGAGAGGGCTGAATTGCACGGCACATGTACATGCACATAACCGCGGTTAAAAGGCGGAAGCGAAGAAAAATAAAATTTTATTCAGTTTACTGTTTGCACATGTCACGAGAGAAAGTCACACTCGCTTGAGGTTTTTTTGTGCCTGACGGAAATGAAACTCCGGATGTGTGAAAATCCCAGGGAAGGCGTTTTCTCTTGGGCTAATTTTATACATAAGTTAGTCCGAGTTACGTTGCAGCGCAGAGACGAGAGAACAAAGGGCAGTGGAGTTCCGACATTTTGACGAAACCTTTCCCAGTTTTCAAGTCTAAACAGTGTACAATTATCCCTTGGACTTTGTTTACTGGAAATCCAAAACCCTGAAACTCGAGTGCGAAGCCATATTTTCTCACCGAGTCACAGTCGTGGTTTTTGTTTTCCAGATGATTCCACCAGTAGTCGTATTAGTAAAAAAACCGATGTTGATGATGATGATGATGCTTCGCAACGACTCACGGACAAACGCACTTACCGGACAACCAAGAGAGACAACCGTACGAAACAAACAACAACACCAACAGCGAGGTGTGCGAAGGAAACATTCGGATGACACCGAAAACCGATCCGAAATTCTACTGTCGCTCTGTTTTCTCAGTTTATTTTATTTATATATCGAACCGTGGATAATGATATTCAGGGGACACACAGGGCCTTGTTACCGAGAGACCTGACTCTTGAAAACGTCAACTGACGCAACAAACGGAGGATGCACGTGCACGCTGAGTTGAGTTTCTTCTCCTCCAAAAGATGCCCAACTCATTTGATTGCTTCTCTTCAGACATTTGTATCTGATTGGCCGGACTTGCAACTAGTTTGAGTGATTTGCCACTCGTTTACGGTATGAATAAGTGATGAAGTTATTTCGGATTTATATCAGTCACTGACGTTGGTATGATTGACGAGTGGACATGTGGCGGCTCTGCTAAGATGAAAGGTTTCTAGGGAAACGGAAGTATGGCAGGGAGCAATCCAGGTCTTGTGCAATAGAAAAAGTATTCTGCACACTGTTGGCAAAGGTTCCCCGTGTACTTCAGCTGCAGCTACAGAATCACTTACAAATCTAACAACAATTGCTTTCATCAAAGACATGTAGACTCAACTAAAAGAGCAGCCCTACAAAAGATAGAGGGAAACTATTACACCAAGTAAATGTTAAGATGGAATACATATAACGAAACGAAACCACAAGTCTTTTCCACAGTTTGAACCATCACCTCAAAAGAAATTGAATTTCTTGTCTCATCCAAGCGGAATTTTTTGTGAATGTAACAGACGTATCTCAACCGGGTAACACATCCAAAGTGAAATCAGCCTTTTTTACACAAAAAAAAAATAGTGTGCAGTCTCAAGCAGAGATACTGCGAATAATATAACAAAACCGTTTGTAACAATGTCAAATGACTGTATATAGGGAAAACATAAAACCACCCAACAAAAAGAAAACGGCTCCCCTTGCACAGTCTTATTCATGCACAATAAAAAAGTAGCGGCATAAGTGTGTAAATAAGAAACCTTGAAGTTTTCTAGTCGTATACGAAGTCCTTCAATGAATAGGAGCCGATTTTTATTTTTCTGCAGAAATCCATTAGCCCAGTTGCAAACCCTTTCAGAGACTCGGACAATAAGTCATAAATCCAAAAGGAAAGGATTGAAATATGGCAAAAAATCTCATCGGCTACCTGAATCTTTTGGCCCATTTTATTATTCAAATTTACGACCCTGGCAGAGTGAGAAAACCGAGTTATGTGTGTCACCCCCGGGTGGAACGTCAAGCCGAAGAAAACATCCACCGAGCGTCCGCAACGGACTGGAGAAATATCGTTTTTTATGGCGTTTTTGTTCACGCCATTGTCGATCTTCTCCACCTGTAAGGTGGTGCTCAAGCTAAGAAGAAAAAATGAAAATTAACAGACACTTTAAATAAAATGGCTCCCCGGTCCTGGTCGAGCACTGGTTTGACCGGCTTTTCAAACTCCACGACTGGATCATGTTAAACTTGCATGTATGTCGCCCCCCCCCTCCGCAACCACACCCTGAGAAGGGGATGCTTTTTACAGTCAGAGGCAGTTCGACAAATGCCACAAGAAAATGGTGGGCATAGAAAAAAAAACGTCTAATGACACCCGTGGAGAGACCTAAAACGTTACTTCCCTCCACTTGAGTTCTTCGTCTATTTGCACTTCGCCCTATGGCGGCCATACAAAACTGTCAAATTTGCAGAGTCAATCAAGTTCCACGCATTCCATTGCGGGACTCCTCCACATGCCTTTTTTTCCACCTATTGTTGATGGTCAATTCAAACCGATCATGTCTATTTTCAACGGATTTCTCGACGGAAATCCTTTATTTTGCAACCCCTTGGAATTCTCGTGAGAAGGGTATTTATTTAGTGTGTCATAAGCGATAAAGAAAAAAAAACTGAGAATAAAAGGAAAAGATGAAACGGTCAACCTTCGCGTCACCTTTTTCAAAAACCCATTAAATTCAAATTTTGACTTTTTCACGTCTGCAGAACCGTACGAACTTGCCGGGAAAAAAAGCCCACACAAAGAAACAATACATCCCGACACTAATTAAAGTGATTCTGAAGGGGGCAACGTGAAAAAGGTAATTGCTGTCGACCGTGCGGATCGACTGGACGTGCCTAGAAAATGCGTCTAGGAGTAGAAAAGTGCAAAATCAAATTTGTTTCGACGAGTTAAGGTAAATTCTGTTCTGTGCTGTTTTCCCTCACAAATCCAGGATAATCAAATTCGGTTCTTTTACGGTTCGATTTGATTCTTAAAACATCACTGAATAATTTCAATCCTTTTAAAATTCCCAAAAGGAAAGACAAATACATAAATTTCGAGTTACGAAGCAACGCAGGTAGTTGCGGGTTATTTATAAAAATTAACTCCTTGTAAAGAAGAATTCGTGAAGCCACGTCAATCGAAACCGTTTGATTTAAAAATTTTATTATTTATCGTAACGAATACCGATCAATAAGTTATTGGAACGCAAACCCATCCAACGCAGCGAATCAGTAACAGGGTCAATAAAATGTACGAGTACTAATTTCTCATGTAGCAAATACTCTTCTCATATTCTTAACTAGTTCTGGTGCATCGAATTGACACAAATCAATGACTTGAAAGCTAATTTATACGGTTCCGGCATTGTGTTGATAATACAGTTATCACAACTTTACATTTTTTACCTATTAACCAGCCGGTGAATGGGTTACTGTATTGGACCAATAAACCAGGGAAACGGGTTGGTGGTAACTGGAGTAGCGAGTGAGTAAGTAGGGTAACGAGAAGACGAACACAAACAGTCAAAGAACAAAGGAAGTGGAAAATATTATTGAGAGTACTATTTTTTAGTGAAAAGCACTTTGTCATTCAGTGTCTACCGTTCAATACGTCAAGCATTACATATATCTATATATACAGTATGGTGGCAGGTATTAGTAGATATGTTAACCTCTTGTTGTTGTGATAGCAGAAGAAGACAATCCGCCAGAAAATACAACGCTCCCGGGGGTACTCCTGCAGCCACTCCGGCCATTCGAACGGATGCTCAAATTTCCTAAGTGAGCCGGCCGGCTATTCCTAATTACCGAAAGTATCACAACCCGAGGCCCCCAGGTGGATTTGGACAAACTTCTAGACCTGATTGGGTATCCGTTTGGTAGCAGCGGCCTGCACGAGTGACCTTTCCTCTACGACCTTGAATTTGGTTCATTACCGAATTATTTGTTGCACAAGACAGGTTGAATGGGTCGCGATTATTAAACTGACAAACGAACTTCGTCCTCGTTCGTCTTCCATTTCCATTTTGTGTCTTTTTTTGTTTGCATTGCAAAAAAATGGGAGCCGTAAAATTGTCAAGTGCAGAAAGGCAGACCTTGGAACGAAGAGAATTGAAAAAAAAGTGAAACGGTTTTTGATTTATTTCTACCCCGGGGGTAAAAATTTCCCTTTTAATATTGTTGACTGTCCGCGACTGCCCCGGACCTGCGACCGTCCGTTAATAAGTGAAAAAGAAAACCAGGACCGGAATCAGGTTTGCACGGAACTTTCCCTTGAAAATCTGCGACTTTGATTTAATTTAATTCGGTCAAGACGAGTCGAGCCGGCTCATTTGAAATAGTTTTGCAATTTTAATATCAAAACTAAATAATGGTAGGGAAAATATTTCAGGTGAAACCCGGAAGAGATAATCTTAATAAGTCAATACGTCAATACATTAACGGATTGTGCGCTGGAAAAACACATGGAATTAATTACTTATGTAGGATATCGTTGGCATAACATTCGACGATCTGCCTTGCTGGCTAACCGTGGTATCGTTCGATCTATCGCTTGGGGGTAGTTGTGTTTTGCGCAGGAATTATGGATAACGTAACGACTCTCCGTAAGGAAGGTTACATCTGCATACATGACATTAATAAGTAGGGCAAGTGTTGATTGGAATAGCGTTACACAAAGTTCTACGCTGAGTGGTGACAGCACGGCCGGGGGTAGTTGTCTAGGTCCAGTGGTCACGTAAAGAAAGGTTACACCGACATGTTTGTGTAGGCGATGTGCAATGTATAACTTTAATTACAGTTAGGGGCAGTAGTATGCTGTACTCACTAAAGATTGCATCTGCACTCCTGAAAAAACAAATTAGACATTCCACAATGGCCGCTTAGGCCTCCCCTTTGCAAAGTTAAAAGGCCGTTAAAAATTTCAATCAGGTACAATGATAAAATGGAAATAGTTTAGTAAACGGAACAAGTGGAGCAAAGAAAATTGACCAGAACCCAAATAATGATTAATAGAAAAAGCATAGGAAATCAAATACATAAAAAACTGCTAACTCACGTAGACAAGTTATTGAATTCTTATAGAGCGTGAAACAACGAACAAAAGTGGACTGTCCGACACTGACATTACAGGTACGTCTTTCACGGCTGGCAAATATCTGTCGGACTCAGGGATATTCTGGTTTAAACATGTTGACCGCAAGATCATGAAGTATTGAGGACGGCCAACCAAGAAAGGAAGTGCTTGTAACATTCGAACTGTGGTGCCGTCAGCCTGGGTGCCCCAAAGCCCCGACATTTGTCTTCCGTACCTAGGTGTTAATTGTGGTGTGGTAGTGTACCTGCAGGTTCACCGTGTAAAATGGTACCACGCTCTGGCGTTTCCTCTCATTTCCTATAATTTCGAAGTGTTGGCAGTCTTCAATATCTCGTGGAAATTTTGCTTTCGAGTGCTTGCGGCCAACTATAAAAACCTAGCACTTCATCTAAGTAACTAAGAATTTAACATCCTGTCTAAAAACTTAACCTGTGCTCCTGCGAAATTCCGAAAATTTGTTTTCACTTTGACGAATTCTCTATCCTTTCACAAGAAAACAACGAGGACGTCATTCCTTCCGTCCATTAGAAATAACTAAATTTTTTTTCCAAAACTGGAACACATTTTTTGGCACATTTGATCCGAGCCGTTGCTTTCGGACAGCACTTTGGTCTTGCATACATAAGTACATGCGAAATTTACAAATTTCTTCTTGGAAAAAATGGAAGAGTAAATAAGTTAATCTCATAACCTGATGTTAAATAACGAGGGAACTTCGACCAATTGCGTAATTCACAACTGCTTTTAAATAAGAAAAATCTCTTTGAATATTAACAGCATCCCTCCGAGTTGGCTAAAATCAAGTCCATAGGTAAAATAGTTTCACCTGTACATGTTAATAACCAAGTGATATTCGCGGACATCATTTTGAATGCTTTGTGTGATCACAATAGAGTTTTCTAGTACTGTCGCGAATGCTTTAAATAAATGTCGCGGACCATTTTGAATGGACAAAAATTACCTAATAATTACGTTTTAAACGGAATTCTAATTTATTGGAATTAATAAGGAATTAATTAGCGGTGCGAGAGAATGCGTGTTGCATTCGTATCGTAACACAGAAACGTCATTTCTATTTAATCGGCCTAATAGTCCGACCGAACTAGTCCACTCCAGATCTAGTTTTTGTTCAAAGTTCCTGTTGCAAAGTCGTTCAGAAAGTTGATAGAAAACATTCGAAACACGTCGAGTAAGTTTGGATTCCGGTCGAAAAATCCAGGTGGCATTTAAATATGGGTCGCACCTATGACCACAGCCATAGAGTATTAGATTTACATGTTTTTATTTTTGAATAGCAGTTAAATTATTTTTAGTAGGATTTTTTTTAAAAATAGGTATCTGCGTATGAAGTTGTAGCAGGGCACGAAATCATGGGCGATAGACAGGTAACGGGGATACGGCAAGACGGTCTGGGTCATCCCTGTCTCTTTTTTAAGCGTAGGCGCTACTACATTGCCATGATGGCCTGCATCGGATACGTCGTCTCTTACTCAACAAGAGTTAATCTGAGCGTCGCCATACTTTACATGACCGAACTGCACAATGTGACTTTAAAGAACGGAACAGTGGTCAAAGAACGCGAATTCAATTGGGATGAAAAAACTCAAGCCGTCATTCTGGCATCCTTCTTTTACGGCTATTTAGTAACGCAAATTCCAGGTGGTTACCTGGCCGGAATCATCGGAGGGAACCATGTTCTTAATATCGGGGTCGCCGGTTCGGGATTGATCAGTTTCGTAGGGCCACTCTGCGTCAAGTTCAGCGTGGCCACGGCCATTGCGATGAGAGTAGTTTGCGGTTTGTTGCAGGGAGTCACCGTTCCGGCCGTAAGTTCACTTTGGGCAAGATGGGCCCCCCCGCTAGAAAGAACCATACTCAGCACTATAGCCATCAGTGGCAACTTCTTCTCCTCGTTCATCATAATGCCAATTTGTGGCGTTATCGGCGATAACCTCGGCTGGGAGTGGATGTTTTACATATTCGGCATTGTTTCCCTCGTTTGGTCGCTCATATGGGTTTTTACCGTGTTCGCCGGACCGGAAAAGGATATTTTCATTAAAAAATCAGAACTAGAATACATTCAAAATGCAATCGGGGAACGGACAGACCAGAAACCGATTCATCCTTGGAAGAAGATTTTTTCCTCGATGCCCGTAGGTGCGGTCGTTGTGTCTCAAACCGGACACAACTGGGGTTACTACACGCTTCTCTTGTATGGACCCAAGTACTACAAGGAAACGCTTAAGTTGAGCGTCAATAACGCTACCGTCTACACGGGACTAGCATTTACAATCACCGGCATTTTAATGCAGGTCTTCGGACAAATATCAGATATTCTCAGGAGTAGGAAGATAATGAAAACTGTTACAGTAAGAAAACTGTTTTGCGGCAGCGGATTCGCCATTCAAATCATATTCATGCTAATGCTGGCCTTCATACGGGAGACCAAGTGCTGTGTGGCATTTTCAATCCTGGCAATCGGCATGGGTGGCATCACTTGGTCGGCCTTCAATGTCAATCCTTTGGACATAGCAGCCCCGCACTCGCCTATCATTTCGGGTATAGCGAACACCTGCGCCACATTCTCCGGAATATTTTCCCCTGTGGTTGCAGGTTTTTTCATCCCGGACGAAAGTGATCCGGCCATGAGTGACTGGATGTGGATATGGATTATTTGCGCCGTTATATACGGCATAAGCGGTTTGTTCTTCGTTATATTTGCTGCGGGCGAAAAGCAAGCTTGGGTATACACTCCGCCTCACAATTAAGCCAGCGCCTGACAAGATGGACATTTCCGCAACGAAAGTGTGGACGAACATGAGCGTCCTGCAGTTTGCACGACTCTCACGGGTATTTTACCTGCAACACGCGTCCTACCTCTGCTTGTTCGAGTGCGTTCATCTATCGTAAAACCTAAATCTGACGAAACGAGTCGGTCGTTATGCAGCCAATTCGCGCTATAAATTCTATGTTAGGATTTAATGTTCTACTACACGTGCATCCTATTACGGCTAACACAATTAATTAATCCTGGTGTTCCATGTAGAAATATACTGTACTTTTTGAGAAACTCTAGTATTGATTACCACGTCCTACAACACGTAACAAATGCCTACACAAGACGTATACATGAAAGACCATATTAACATCTGCAATTTTGCTCAACCGAAAGCTTCAGGTAAGTAGAAAGCGTGGAAGTATGCACGGTTATTCCCAGGTTTTAGGACACGTTCAGTACCAGGTAACTGCCAGCGAAATTTTAATGATTCGTCTCTGCTTGGATGGTTTCTAGGGGTGAGGTGACTTCATGTATGGGGGAAAAAGTTCCGGTCAAGAATTCGGCCTTTCTTCTTTTTCTGCTCACAAAAATGACAAAGTCTCGGATGACATTAATTAATGCGTAACAATCCGTTTAATACCGTCGAAGACTCACAACCCGCGAAAGCCTGCTTACGTCTATATAAATTTTTTTTAATTACGAAACCATCGCACGCATTTTTAAATATTCACTGACCACTGACATGAATAATGCGTAGTAAACAATATGTGAACGAATTATTTCGGTGTGACATTCTGGGATGGAGGGAACAACTTTCGAAAAGTAAATTGGAATTACGGAACCGACGCGTGTAAAAAAAGCCAAGAAAGTGACATTCAGATTTCCATTTCAATAAAGCCAAAATCACCGAGCCGATTGACTTACGCGATTAATAATACATTTAGCATAAGAAGAGGATTATGGGTCAAGTAACGGACCAAACAATTTCGGTTTCATTAAATTTCAAGAATGGAAATGTGCGAATGAAGCCGCTCCTAGCCTGGGGGGACCTCGGTCATCGAAAGCATTCTGATACCTCGCTATGAAGAACAGAAAAATAATATTCGCCCAGAAATAAAATACGGGTCATGCAACGGATCTTCTACATTTAGTAGAGCTTTGAATTGGCGCCAAACTGAAAACTACAAACCGGAAGAGAGTGACAGACCTGCCGGAAACGTGCTTCTATTGGGCGGCGGGGGGCACCTCTGGCGGATGTATTTGCGTCGTAAATTTTCGGTGTTCGTTTCCGGATTTAACAGGCCGGTGCTTTGGTTGCAGCAGCAAGGGGTTTTGCCAACAGTTTGGCTGTCGTGTGCCTGGCTCCGGCCTGCTACCTCCCGACCGATTCGAGTTCACCCCGCACTCTCACCCAATTAAGGCCTTTTGACCTCAAACCTCATTCGGCGGCCAATTGGCGGTCACTTGGTTACATCATTCATTTGCGGTTGAGAGATTTCCAGAGAGCATAATTCTTTTCGTTGGATCGAAGCCATCGTTCGCGGCGGTTCCAAACCGTTTCGATGATAACGGTTGTTTCTGGTTCGCTTAGTCAGAAAATCCCCGAACGTGCCATTGGAAATTTCAAGGTGTAGTTGGACGCCTGCCCATCCATCCGTTTCCCCACCACTGACCTTTCACTGTCAATAACCTCCGAGCGAAATTGATAACCGCCCATACGGACGTATGGAAACTGCGATGTTGGTGTGGAAAATAACCCTGCGACACTGCCACATGCCGCACCACACGAACGATTACGAGAAAAGCGTGCTGGGCACCAGCGCAACTCCTACCCCGGACTCACACGGACTTATTCTGCCTATCGTGCTGGCTAGTTAACTGGCCGTTGTCTCACAAACACGAATTGCAACTTAAAAAACAATGGACACCGACGACATTAATCCGTATTCGGAGCGACTACATCAGATTCATGTACGTTGTGCAGTGCTGCTAGGACAATTCCTACATCCGACACTAACTCGGCGAAATAATTTACAACTATATAGGGTCAATAGGATCGAGACGGAAAAGTGGGCGATTTGTGCAAACAAATTCGTATTAATTTTTTGTCGTTAACTTCGCAGAAATCACACTTTTTGTGCCTTGCCAGCCTTTATGTGTAAATATTTTTACCGCTGTAAATTCTTGTGTAATGATATCCGATATAAGAAATTAAATCTTCCCAGATATCTCGATTATGTAAGTTAATTGTATCTTTGACAAAAGAAATGAATCTAAGAAATTTGTGAAAACTTTTAATTTTGCAAAAACCGAGATTACGAATGTCAACAAATAACACCGATTATGTTACAAATTGTGTTCTGGAAACCTATTACTAATATATGTTATACTCTACGAAATGTGATATTATTTTTAATAGGCGACAACGTATTTTTGTAATTATAGTTAACCGCGTACTACAATAGCTATACTACTTTGATAGTCTAGAACAATATTAGCTACAACAATCAGCAAAATACGTACAAAACTTACCAATTTGTTTCAACTTTTCGTTCCTCTACAAACTGTATCTGTAAACTTACGCACGAACCTGTCCCAAAAACCGTCACAACTAAATTAAAGATTTCGGAGGGTGCCTGGTGTTTTTATAGTATTTATATGACTGTTAACACGTACCACTCGGAGAAATTCTCTACACAAACAAAGACAACAATAAAAATTAGTCCAGATGAAAGCAAACGGTCAGCTTTGGCCGGTCCACCATTACGTCAACAAAAGAATTCTGTTTGTAGTTTCCACTTCGTTAGGTAAAGAAAAAAAGGAACAAAAGCCGATGTACCTGAGAATTTGCCGTCAACAGTCCCAAAAGAGCGCCTTTCCTTTTGGCCATGCCGCGAGGTGATGTTGTCAACAAATGATCAATTCTTTTGTACCACCCTAATCCTCCCTTGAATGCCTTTAAACAAGTACCCGCGGACTGGCATCTATTGTTGTTATGTAAATCCATCCCCATAAAAGTTTCAAAGGATTAATTTCAGGTTTTCCCGGCTTTCCGAAACCTCACACAAAGCGGGCAGGGCCATAATGGCTAATTTTAGTTTGTACACTTGGAATTACATGAAAGAAAGGAAAACAATGAGAAATCACATGGCTCTTTGTGTCCTTCGGCAACCGATCAACACAAATGAGGACCTGAAACTTCCTTGTCCCTTTACTGTAGACTCCACCAACCGACCACAATTGAAATTTGGTGTAAATTACTATGTTAGTGTAAATGAATCATTAATACCATTAATTCAATCGTCCTAGTGCTTCTGTCAAGTAAACGTAGTCGAGGAGAAGTAGAATAGTAGAAAACTGAAGTATTTTCTTCAGTAAAACTACACAGCTTCTTTGGTTTTATTTTAAAAATCACTGTTCACGAAAGGAAACCATCACAACCATGAGGGACTCACAAAGTCTGTCAGTTAATGATGTTTACCCTTCGTGTCAATTTTGTCTGAAAATATGAGGTTACTGAAGTTCTTCTTGGTATCACTGATATCAGCGAGTCAATAACTTTCTTAATGTGAAATTAATATGAGGTTTTTTCCTCTTACAAGAAGCTAGAGACTCCATTTTATTTGATGCAATTATTTTACATGATACAATTTAAATAGACAAATAAATAAAAAATGTGGTCAAACATAGCTAGAACCAGGATCGTAAGCTTAAGTCAAACTTAAGTTTGACGAGGAGTCGACTATCAGGTCCACTTGCAGTCAAAAAATTATATTGAATAAGCGATTTCTCAGAATAGATTTATCGACGGCGTTTTACTGTTATTCTCTGAAAATGATAATCTCAGGTAAATGTAATAAAAACTAATGCTCCCCATTTTAAAACTGTCACTCGTACCTGTTTTGTGCATTCTGTCGACTCATCCGGTCCACAGATTTTGACAGGAAATACTTATGGTAAGTACATTCCACAGAGATAATTATTTTCGAGGTGTTGTTTTACTACTCATCTCGCAGTAAAAGTCTAAGCACCTTGCAACTCCAGTTATAATGTTATTAGTACTTTATCACTGAAGATTACTTTTTCGGGGGCTATTAAACAAACATCGCATTTGTTCCCGTAAGCCTTCAGGTACCTTCCCACCGGGTCTGCCGGTAGAAATCCTACTTAGGGACTTGTACGCCTCCCACAGTCGTCTGAAGGAGTACGGAGAAAATTTTACTTGTTGAATCCATCAGACAGGGCGTGTTATTACTTTTTAAAAGCAAGTAACGGGCAGCTTTTCATCAGGTTAGAAATAATAACTTTGCAGCTGAGAAGAGCGAGTATTTCCTGTGGCAAACCTGACTGTTTCGCACGCAACTTAACTGCAATGTCGTTTCGTGGCCTAATAGGAGAATGAATTTGATTCGTTTCAACTTCTGGTGCTGGTGTCTTCACAGATGCATGAATCTCGTTGAAGAAATCACCTCAGCTCTTGAGCTAATTAAATAACTTTGCCTTAATACTACATTCTTTGTCGAGATTTCCGCGTCAATTATCAATTGCCTGTCTTGAACCACTTGAAAACTGCAGGCTCGACTTCAGGTTCTTTTCACGACCTAAAGTTCACGTCAATTGGTTTCAGGCATTTATTTTTTTACTCTCTCATACCAGACCCATAATTATATATGTACAAGAGTAATGTGGCAAAATATATTAGAAGAGTTTATCGATATTTGTCTTTACGTGCCTAAGTGCTTCCTTCCCAAACCAGGTATCTGCTTAAACACGTACATGATTGCCTACAGTGAATTTTAGCCCCTCGGTCTTATAAATGGAATTTGATGTTTGTACCTCATTTTTATGGGATTTTTATAGTTCACATTTGGTTTAGCGTACGCTCAAATCCCTGATAGTTAGAAGACGTTCGTCGTGCACAAATGAGGTGAACACGAATGTATAAAAGTTTTTCTCCACGGCACTTGACTTACACATATAGAAATAAGAAGCTCCGAGAAAAGGATAATTCCAAATTGGACGTTCTAGATACCTTGCTGTCGCTAGGCTCATAATTTTTCGATTAAAATCTGTGATCGATTACGAAATCAGTTTTGAATTATGGTAATTACTTTCTTGTGTTTTAGTTAGGATAATGCCAGACGTTTATGTAATCATTCATTTCCGACATTCCTACTCCCCTCGTCGCTGCCCTATTTTGATAATATGCCCTATTGAACAATTTATGTCTGAAAGGAACCCATTTTCTGACACGCCAGTCCACGGAGGCTAACAATGCGGAGATGTACCTGGTAAAAATGTGTCCTGAATCCGATGAAAACTACTACATTGCACAGGTGCACAGACACAAACGAGAACGAGCAAGGAAGCGGTATTCATTCTCAGTGTTTAAAAAAATGAGCGTACGAGTTGCTGCTACCATTTTCCTTCGTCTGCAACTCATTTACCTCGATAAAAAATCAAATAAACGATAGCGAAGAAAGTGTTGCTTGAATAGCAAGCAAGTGTGGCTTTGCCGGAGACCGCTGCTACTCCCCCACCCAGCCAACGAGGATTCTCGCGAATGGCAAAATTAAATATTTAAAGCGCCTGAAAGCCAACAATAATGAGGAAGAATCTAAAAACTCACCAGAATAGGTACACAAATATATCGACAATGCAGATGTCCACGAATAGAATGAAAGAGTTATTATGGCAAAGCAAACTTTTAGCATGATTTGTAAAACAAATCTTCTTGTGAAACGGGAAAAGGGTTTTACGTCGTCAAAAGACAGGTGATCCAAAGTACTAAGACACAAAAAAATTACCGAAGGTAAGAACAATGAAAATTTAAAAAGAAACAAAAAATTAAATAAATAAGCAAAATGCTTACAAATTTATTGTTGACATTGCATCGGACAAACAGACGGATAAATAAATTCATGTTTGTGTGCAAAGGGAGAAAATACAGGCGTTGGGATGGTGTTTAGCGCCAAAGTAATGACAAAAAAAAACGAGGAAAAGTACAACCCAATATATGCCGTAGAGTGAGGGAGAGACCGAGAAAGACAGACAGACAGACAGACAGATAGAGAGGAAGGGAGTAGTAAAAACTAGTGCGACGAAAATAGACGTATAGAAAGTTATAAGAAAATGATAATGAATCCGGGGAGAGACAGAGAGAGAGAGAGGCAGTTAGATAGACAGAAAGAGAGAGAACGAGAAAGGTAACGGGGAGGGAAGCACCGAAAGAAAGAGAGAGAGAGAGAGAGAAAAAGAAAGAGACAGACAGATGTACAGACTGACAGTCAGCCAGAAAGAAAAAAGAAGCCGAATTCAATAATAATCAAAAAGCATACCTGATTTAAAAGAGAGAAAAAGGCTGGCAGATCACAACTGTTCAGATACTGGTTAACATCAGCTGACATATCTACAAGAGAAGAAATGTAGCAGATAGGTTGGTGGGGACACGAGGAAAGGGGACAGCTACGGCATTGGTCAAGCGGCCGACACACGCGTCCTCCATGCTTAGATTACCGAGGAGGACGAAGAACTCACGACGAACCAAAGGGATGGTTTAGTACCTACCTATAGGTAGCAGGGAGAAGTAGCAGGTAACAAAAATAAATATTCATAACATTTAAAAACCGTGCAGTCCGTCGGGTCGGTTGTTCTGTTCAAACCTCGGCTTCAAACTGTCCTCCTACTCGAAATGTTTTTTCTAATAACGTTCTCCGTGACGGCTTTCCTCCTGTTCGCGCTGTCTGTGATCGAACGGATCAAAAACCCGAAAAAGTTCCGGGAAATCGCGCCGGGTCCGAGGCCCTGGCCTCTCATAGGCAGCCTCCACCTGATGGGCGGCAGCTCGAACCCATTCGAGGTGTTCACCAAGCTTTCGAAAACCTACGGGAGCATCTACAGTATAACGCTCGGATCGAGTTCTTGTGTCGTGGTTAACAGCTTCAACCTAATTAAAAAGGTACTCATCTCGAAGGGTGGACACTTCGGGGGAAGACCAGATTTCATCAGGTTTCACAAGCTCTTCGGAGGAGACCGAAATAACTGTAAGTACAACCTGGAAATATTTCGCCCTCGTGTTTCTCTTTTCATTCCTCTACGCCGTACCCACGTTTCCTACTTCTCGTTGATGAAAACTTTCATAAAAAACCATAAAATAGTATTATTTTTGAAAATCGGTTAGACATAAGTGGAGTCTTAATTTGATCTCTCGGTGGCACGAAGTTCTCGATCTTTCTACCATCGACGAACACAACCGGTAAATAGTTTACCTCACATATTAATAAAAACTATAAGCCAACAACCAGAAATGATGATGATGATGATGATTATTATTATTATTATTATTATTATGAGTGCCTTTCCGATGTAGGTGTTCCATTTTGGCACTTTCAAGTGTACAACTTTTGCCATTTTCCCAAAAATTTCGCAACCAAATAAACTTTCACGCCAGAGAAAGTCAGTTTATTCGGTAATTCGTGACTTAATTCATTCCTAGAATGGAAATCGTTTCTGGAATTCATTGTTATTCTACGTTATAATAAAAACAATGAAAACAGTCGCAGGTTGGTAGTTGAGCTTAGGAAGGCGAAAACATCGCTAAGAAAGAGCTCGCCAACGCTGGGAGCTGAAATGTACCACGGTGTTCGATACCGTAGTTTTGCCTTTAGTTTTCCATCAACTTATAGTTATATTTATGTAGCAGAAGACGAGCTGGACGACCTTGGTGGAATCCCGTTGTTTCCTTAATTATCAAAAAAAAATTAGAACGATCGCAGGAGGACACCTTACGACCGACCTCCGGCCGAGGTAACGGAATTTGTTAAGAAAACCACCCTGTCAATATCAGAAAAAAAAGTTATGTATGAGTGTGTCAATCGAGTTGTTGTAGGAAGTAAATTGGTGCACGGTTACGTGGTTCTACTTTTAATATATACAAATGCTCTGCAGGTCGCGTGTTCATACTTCTTTTCTCTCTACCTCTTTCGTACACCTACTTAAGTTCCTCGACTTGACCACCCTGTAAACACCCGTAGACACCTTAGTGGGTCGGTAAGACATGCTGTGAATCAGTCTGTGGTGAAATTCAGTGAAAAAAATCGCCACAAGTGTACACGAGTTCCGGGACGAGAGTCAGCCCCGGGAGAAATTGTTTTTGCCCTGGCAAAAACCCGTTTTATTAATAAAATTTTATTTTCCGTCGGTTGCTATGTTATGTTAATAATTAGTGGTGACAAACTGTCAAGATAGTTTGGTAGTGATGTCTCGCATTTATCATTCTCGTGCATCGTTTCGTTTTTATTTCTGGGACGAGTTCCATGCGTCCGTTCCCGATCGAATCAATCAAACACGAGGCTTGCCAATGTCGTGCGGCAAGACACCACCCGCGTCCTGTGCGAAGAGGTAAAAATCACTTCAATGAAAGTAGACTAAGTCAAGAAAGTGCGGTGTTCGATTCCATCTATTCCTATTTGGATCGATCGGGGTGTATGCCGAATTTACATGCTCATCAAGTCATTTTACGACGAGGGTGTGAGAAAAAAAAGGAGAGCGGCTCTCGCCGTGGCCGGGTCTTCTATTGAAGTATTTGGATGCCCTCCGCTGCACAATACGAAAGACTCAGCTGTCAAATGTGCGCACATGCGATACACTTCAACATCAATCGATCACGAGTGCGGGGATGCATGCATCGATCAATCGATCGATCGCTAAGGCGTCCATTTCTACTCTTCAGGCTTGACCTTACTTGTGTGAACATAAAAGATTTTCACATCCTTTGCATTTCGTAAATATTTATGGAGACTACAATGCCCGAGCGAAAACAAACGGGGAACCTTATGTATAGCCTTAGAGCCTGGCCGGCAGCTCAAGTTGAAATTAACTCTCTAGATGACTGTGAAAAGCACAAATTTCTTAATAACTTCGTGATCCGGCCGAAAAACTCCACCGCACAAATACACAACAAAGTTTTCTGTCACCGAATCGCTCGGCTGTGCTCGACGTATCATTTACTACAGGGGCAGGACGATTCCACGTGTTGTTGTTTCACTACCAGGTGCATTTCGTTCTTTTCATTTAAAAGTCAGAGCGGTTCGCTATGTATGAATTCCTTACATAAATTTATTTTACATAGGTGTTTGTCCTTCGTTCCGACTGCATTTTGCACTTTAGCGCTGGAAACCCTGCCGTTGGTTGACAGCACACGACTTATTGAATGGTCAGAATGGGTTGTCACTCTTAAAGGTTTTCCTTATTTCCCTTCTCTTTCTAAGAAATTGAATCTCTAAAGACGACGACAATAAAAATGCTCTTCAAAGTATTCAAATGACGCAATAGAATGGGTTTAACGGTACTCATCTTTTATTTATTTTATTAACCGGAGTGAAAGAAAAGGGTCACCTTGGTACTCTCATGACACCACGGGGTAGTGTGATGCACGTCCGACTCTATAATTTACTTTTCATTTCTAACAGTAACGTCGAGTAAACCGTGTTGTCAATTATGTAACACGTGATCAGAGAAAGATTTACCTTGTGCATTACCTACATCTGTAGGACCCCTCAGCACCCTGGTTTGTAGTGCTGAACATGGTGTCACGACCGGATATTAGTGGTTAGTCAATTTATATAATAAATAACCATTTGCATTGGAAAACGTTAAAAAATTAATTACTGAATATGTAATTCAGGAAAGAAATTTTCTACAACCCGGGTACCGAGAAATGATATAATTGTTCCTTACATGGTGTACGCTACCATCGCACTGTGTTCTCCAGTATTTAAGTGAATATATTTCGTCAGGACGAACATGGAGTTTTTATTAAGATTAAGAATTGGTAAAAGGAAGAAACCCTCTTGTGGGTTTCTGTTATGTAAACACTGCCTCACGGTCAAGGCCGATTAGATTGAACCAAATATCCACCTGCGCATGTTTTTTCCTTTTAAGGTACTCGAAATTAAAAAAAATCGCAAACCCCCGTTCTCAATGGTCCACGTAAGCATTAATTCGAACTTGATGATACCTCGAAAATGAATCCCTATTCAATAAAAACCTTTTTCGTGTATTGGCATTCGTGAAGGTTTGTTTGAAGTACCGGCCGACATCCCTTTTTCCTAACCCTCCGATGTCTTCGTATTTTTCACTTCGGATTGCCTTTTACTTTTTTTAAACACGAAATGATTCCGTTCAAGATTTTAACGCGTCTTTTGTTGCTTTTCTACTTGCAGCACTCGCTCTGTGCGACTGGTCTGATTTGCAGAAGACCAGGAGAAGCATAGCCAGACTCTATTGTTCGCCGAGATTTGCATCCACGAACTACGATCGCCTGCGACAAGTCGGACTCCAGGAGATGTCCGAGTTCAACAGAGAAATCTCAAAGTTGACAGCGACAAGTCCAGACGTCGAGCTGAAACCACTGGTGATGGCCACATGTGCCAATATGTTCACCAGTTACATGTGCTCCACCAGGTTTGGCTACGACGACAAAGAATTCACCAACATGGTTTTACTTTTCGACATGATCTTTTGGGAGATCAATCAGGGGTGAGTTCAATACCTGTCAGTTCGGCTCACGCTCGGGGGGGGAAGGGAGGGAGGAAAGGGAGGAGTAACAATCAATTCCACCAGCACCAACACATAGGAGCCTCGAACATTATTCTAAAGTAAACCAAATTATTACTAATTAGGCCTCCGCCGACTGTTACATGAACCATAATGTTAGAGCCACCGGATCGGGACGAAAACACTTTCCTCTTGTTAAGCACCATCCTGAAATAAGGCCATCTCTCGTTTGTCCGTCGCGGGCTTACCGGGCATCCGGAAATTGGTTCTTCAGGTTACATGCCCCCAATAATACACCTCTTGTGGGATTCGTTTTAACAGAAGATCTCCTTCCAAGTTAAGTTTTTCTCGTGAATTCATCTAGACTATTTATGAGTGGAATTTGTATTGACCCTAATTCCATTCTCCCTGGTTTTGTCACCTTCCAATCTCCATTATTTACGCCATGTGTTCACGTTGATTACATTTCTTCCTTTTAGGTATGCCGTAGATTTTTTGCCTTGGTTATCACCCTTCTATAAGGCCCACATGAACCGCTTATCGAACTGGTCAAAAGACATCCGACAATTTATTCTATCGCGTATCATCGATCATCATCGAAGCACGTTGGACCCAAACGCACCACCGCGAGACTTTACGGATGCTTTGCTCTTGCACCTGGAAGAGGACGAACTACTCAACTGGCAGCACATCATTTTCGAATTGGAAGATTTTCTCGGAGGTCACTCTGCGATCGGAAATCTTGTCATGTTGGCTCTCGCCGGGATCGTTAAAAATCCAGAAGTTGGACTCAAGATACAAGAGGAAATCGACCGAGTCGTTGGATCCAGCAGGCCCGTTGACTTATTCGACAAACCAGAAATGCCCTACACGGAAGCTACCATTTTGGAAACTCTGAGAGTTTCATCTTCTCCGATTGTGCCACACGTCGCTAACCAGGATACGGTGATCGAAGGTACGTAAACACTATATATTCATGCAACACTTTCGTAAGAGCTTAATGGAAAACTGTTTTGCTTTAATGTCTCGCATTTTATAGGTTACTTTGTTAAGAAGGGCAGTGTCGTTTTTCTCAATAACTACGAACTAAACACGGGAGAGCAGTACTGGAGGGATCCGCACAAATTCAATCCTCAAAGATTCGTGGCGAACAATCAAATAATCAAACCGGAATTTTTCATACCTTTCAGCACGGGAAAGAGAACTTGCATAGGACAGAGGCTGGTATGTGCAAACGTAAAAGTACACTCTGAGACTCATCCTCCTCACACGAGACGTTATTCACGTTCTTCGTAACTTTTCAGGTTCAGGGATTTTCGTTCGTTTTACTAGCGACCATAATGCAAAACTACAACGTCACGTGCAGTGATCTATCGACTATAAAGCTTCAACCGGCCTGTGTGGCTTTGCCCCCTTCGACATTTTCACTAAAACTAACATCCAGGTCAACGCAACAAACGAAAGGTTAGCGAAACAAACATCTTTTATTTATTTCCGGCCCATCAGAGGCGGTTTTACGTGGTCCATTAATGATTTTGTTTTTTATTAGTTTTTATTATTTAATTAATTTAAAGAAACATAGTCCCTCCAAACTGCGCGGGGCTCGATCTTTTTTTGCCAAACAGTATTACCTGGCAAACTTACACATTTTCATATATAAATATATATATATGTATATCTATGTGTGTGTATGTATATATATATTTCTCGTTTCTTGTGTGTGATTTTATATTCTCGGTTGTAAGCTTAACTTAGGTTAGATTTTAGCCGCGTGAACGTACCTTAATTTTTATTCCTTATAAAAATCGCTTGGTTGAAGAATCATTAATCATCATCACCTCGATCATTTTAACGTCATTATACCAGTGTTTTTTATGTTATATATTTTATTGCCAGTGGGACGTATAAAAATAATTACCTGATAGATAAAAACTTTTTTTTATAATTATTAGCGAACTGAGACTGAACTAGTTAAGTTAATTGGTTTATATTGCTTAACCGGAAATGTGCGTTTATATCCCCCCGGGGTCACTAAACCCGAAAAATTTTTTGAGCTTCACCTTACCTGGTGGCCTGCACACCGTGCGAGAAGGAACATCTCATGGGTGAAAGGAACCAAGGAGATGGGACTTGGTTTGCCGTCGCCGAGTTGTATGCCACCGGTAGAGTCCCGAGTGAAACAGTCGCGATCGGTTCCCCAAACCGTTTTCTAATTTTAAAAAAACTCCCATTGTTTTTAATATATAAGCAAAATATGTGAAGACAATGAATCTGACCCATAAATCAATTAAAATCTGCAGGTCCACACTATTTAACACAACAAAGTGTGTAGGATAGCAAAAGTTCTTGATTTAGTCAGACACTAATCGAGTAAACATTCTGAATCCGATAAATTTAGAATAAGTTAGTTATCTCTTAGAAATATGGCCTTAATTAAAGGATCGGAGAAAACCTAACAGACTTTGAGTCTCCACAGAAAGCCTACAATTTTTGTAATACTTGCTTACCAAGTCACTGATGATTTCGTTTGCCGATTAAGCAAAATCAATTTAATTTTTTTTGTTGCCATTCGCATTCGTAGTATTAGGGGAAACAACGTGTAAACGACATTTGAACCAAAACGGCAAATTCCGGGTTCATCTTCTTTCATACTTTTATAGTCGGTGCACTAATTCGAGAGATTTAGGCAGAGGTGACGGCCCTGCCGGTAGAGAACCCGAACTTGCAATTGCAAGTCGAGTCGTCCACACCAGAAGGTAAACGCACACAAAACACACATTTGCATGTATTCACTAATGATTAAATAATATTGAAATTCGTACGTGATGAATAGTTTAAAGGAAAGAAACCAATGATTGTTAAACACCCGCAAGGAGGACACTCTCCGATGAATTCCGATGAGGGAAATCCTCCTTGTCGGTTCCGATTCCAAAATACTGGTTTGTATTTCTTGATAATTGTAAATATATTTTATAGGTAAATTAATAAATTATTTTAATAAAGAAATTATTTTTCAATGTGGTCACATCTCTTTTATGTATCGTCTGAATTAATAGCAAGTGCTGCAGAAACGGAACGAGTCAAACTTAAACCTCATCCCGTGTTAACTTCGAGAAAGACTATTCACCAGTTTTTAATTTACGATCAATAAGTCTGATCATGTATCAGGAGGCTAATCTATGTATCAGCATTACCCTTGTGAAATTATATATTCCTCTAAAGAGATGCTCAAGCAGTTGGGCTACTGAGATGAGATGAGGCAGGCACTGTCCTTGGTAAAATTTGGGGGGTGCGGAAAACTTTCCCCATGCAAAAGTACGTTTTACTCAAAAAATACCCCCCCCCCCCCCTTTTTGGGAAGTTCACACCTTGAACAGATTTCAGGAATGAATCGTCTCATTCGTTAGCCATTCTCCATTTTATCACACGTACACACAGACAGGACCTTGAAAGGTTATCCGGAGCTACTTGAAACGCATATAATTTCGAGGTGTGCTAATGTCTGCCATACGAGAAATACTCGAGGTGGTAATAAGAAGCTGGAAAAACGGTTATACCTGGATGGATTTATCTCGACGGCCTGAAAGTAATTTAAACCCTGAAGATTCTGAGCGGTTCAGGTGAAACCGAGAGAAGAACGGACTTCCCTTGGAATCACGTGGCTTGTGAATCTCACGAAAAATTGTTTTTTCTGCTGAACTCAAGACGGGATTTGAATTTCTACCACTGCCAAAAAGGGTTGTTAGGAACCTGATGCCAATGCCATTTCCGTAAAACCGCACTGTGGACGTATAAATCGGGTAAACGGTGTCACCTTACAAGGTTGGACAAAATTAGAGCGAGGCCCGTTTTGTGTGCCAGAGTTTTTTCGAAAAACCAACTTGGAGGACTCCTCCGAAAAACGGTTTTCCCTCTGCCGCCTTCTTATTGTCAGGTTTGCTTTCCCTCGCCTCCGCTGTGACAAAGAGGAGGCGAACCTTTCACGGTTTTCCTTCTCCGAGTGTCGGATTTTCGTTTCATGAGAACTCATCCGTTACAGTATAACCTAACACCGGGTACCATCAGAGGTAGAAATGGGAGAGTAATTTCTTTTTCATTCATTAATGCACCATGTTTCTTCAATTCCTTTTTAATTTTCACGGCGTTCCAAGAGTGTCCTGCGGTGAGCCATTATGGGGATATGCAAAATTAATAAAATCCATTCCTGGAAACTCAAGCAAAGTTCAGGGTGGTTACTAGAGCCTTTCAGTTAATTTTAAGTTACCATACCTTCCTTTAAAAGCTTAAACACATTACAATAATGGAAGTGACTATAATACCCAAACAAGGCAAGAAACCCATAGCCATAATTCCTCAGAACTCTACAAAAAGAACATTCCTATCAGTGGTGATATTACTTTAATTATTTTACTGTAATTCCTTCTATTTGGAATATCTAAAAGTTCAGATATTGGACAGGTAATGAAAATTAAATTGTTTAATCACCTTGGGGAGATTAAGAGCAGAACATTTCTTAACAAAATTAAGCAAAACCGACCTGTTTCGGACGTAGGAAGGTAGTACAACACAATCGAATACCAAATAACCTGGAATAACTTTGTACATACTCACAGCGATAACGGCACTTACCAACCTATTACATTTCAACATCCTTTGATTGTTTTATTAGTTTTTTATTCTGTCCCGAACACAGATTTTTTTTAACGCATCGACAGTACCCCACCATTGTTTGCTGCACATCGCAATAACGAAACTGACCCTTCACATTCTTGATGTGCACTGCATTCAAATAATTATTTGTCTATTGTGTGCGTCTGGTTCTCGTGATTCTTTAGCATCTGATTATCTTAAAACTATTTCTTGTGCATTCTCTACTTGACGTTTCGTTTAAGAGTCACCGATTGCTGGTCAACCCCTTCTCCTCAGGTACGTAACCGAATGAATATTAAGTTCATGCATATCATTTCTGTGAGAAGAGACCCAAAATCAAAGGACCTTACCTTTTGGTATTGTCGAGTCGTTCTCACCACCCGCGTCCTGTTCTTCTCGCGATGCTTTCCTTTGCACGGGTACAGTTGAAAGCGTCCCTGAAAAGAAGATGGATCGGATGATACGGACTTAGTATTTTATGTGATTGATATGTATTACGTGAAATTGAAGTCGCAAGGTTGGAAAAAGCAGATTTTAATCCACACATACACACACACGCTTCAGAAAAGGTGGTAATCAATTAAAAGGTTATTCATACTAAACATGACATTAAGTTGATGTAATCAAAGTCAAAGTTTATTTTGAATTGAATTTCCCTTGGTCAATTTTTAACGTATCTTTGTTTGACTCAGTATTTTATTCTCATACAATAATCTCAGGAAGGCATGCGTTCCGTTTTCAAAATGTCAACACGAAAAATTACGGGAGCACATGCCTTCAACCTGAAAATAATTCCGAGCTTACTTTGGTCTTGTCTCTGGTTAAGCACTGCCTGTCTCCCGCACGGATAAGATACTATCTTGAAGCTATCATTTTAAACGGACGGCTATCGCAGATAATATGTCTTACATGTTTTGGGAAGGAAAACATTCTCGATTCGGAATTATTCCGCAGTTAATATTAACACATGTTGGTACACTCCAACCAATGCTCTTATGTACACATTTATTGGGTTTTGTATGAAACTGCGTGGTAGCTGTGTACCCCTCCAACTGCTGCGGGTCAACAGTTGTAAACGTTCAACAGCAGCATTCGCGTTCAATTTGGCTCGTTGGCCAGATGGCAAAGCTCATGTGTTGATGGCACAGTAGGTATGTCCCAGGTCCCTGGCCTCCTGTCCCCAATTTCCGGTTTTCATTACCCGGCCTATAAAAAAAACAAGGTTGGCGGAAAGGTAGTAAACTCGGAGAATACGAGAGAGAAACGGGGAAAGGCCTAAAGCGATTCAGCTTGAACATTTAATAGTTTTAATGCAATTTTTTGTATGTTTACTCAAATTTACATTGGTTTAAACTTGTAAAGACAAAAATACTGTTTTTTTGTATTGATCATCGGATTTAATGCAAAGTTTTGCAAATTCGGGCATCTGCACAACACAAAAAAATAGGTTCTCCTTGCCGTAAATATTTCACCGACGTTGAGATTTTGACTTTTTTTGCTAAATCAATGAATTTCTCAAAATCATTACTGGGACAAAAATCAATTTTTTTAATTTCATCGGGTTCAGTAGCGTATCTTAGACAGGGTGCGATGACTGTTTTCGATAAAAAAGAAGACCGTCATCGCCTTGACGTGTTTTGACATTTTCCGACTTACGGGGAAAACAGTTGCCTTTAAAAGTTTCCAAAACAAACGTTTAACATGTTTCGGCTTCGGATGTGGGAAGGCATTGCCTTAAATGAAACTTGAAAGATACGGGACGGCAGTAGAGGAGGAAGAACAAGAAGAAGAAGAAGAAGAAGCAAAGGCTTACTTCAGTGCCGCCCTTTTCTTTTGGTCAGCTTAAGGGTTTCAAAACCCTGGGGGAGTGCAACCTCTCTCGGATCCTACACATTTCCCATGCGAACTGTGTGTTTGCCTGCCGATTGCTTATTTATCCAATACAAAACCGTCAAAGTTACTAGCAAATACAAACGTAGGCTTGATCGAGCCACCGCATATGTTGCTAACAACATGATGACGGTGCACGGCTAAAAGAAAAGTGAAGCAAAATAAACTGAAGAGCAGGTGAAATTTCTGTGGAGATTTCTTCTTCGTCAAGTAAAAGGGGAATGTTGTTAAATCATGTACCACGCATTCGCAGAATAGGAAAAAAAAGACACAGGAGGATGGGCATACATTTGTGATGGGCAGACAGTGCAGCACCCATGCATTGTCCATTCCTCAAGGTTGTTGTCATACCTTCCACGATTATGTCCATTTCCGGGTGCAGGTTGACGGGAACACCACGGTCTCGCTGCGCAGGTGTACAACTAAGTGCTTTTCTCGAACTTTGTACGATTGAGTCCTAAACAAAATGAGGGCAAAGAAAAGAAATTCAGCCAGCTTGGTAATTTTAAAACTTAATAATTTTAGCAGTTTACAATTAATTTCTTTTTTTTGCGCATCGGCAAATCGTACGCTTATACACACAGGCTCAACACTGCTCACACCATATTATTTTTGCTTGTGTTAAACCGATTCTGATTCTCACGGAGCATGGAAATTCTAATTCATGTAGTAACAGAATTACAGTTTACAAAAAATAATTAACCTTCACCCACAAACCGATTCAACCCTTAACTGCCAACAATCCCAAAGTAACAATTCAATAATTAGTGAAGATACACTGAAGATATCTGGTTAGTTCAAACCTACGCGAAATTCATTACAAATTTCTTACTATTTTACCCTTGAGTAAATTAAAATTTCTGCCTGTCTGTCCGCTGTAGTTTGTGAAACGAAATTTTTTTCTCGTTCCCAACCCGCGAGAAGACTTTTTATTTGCTGTTTATATATGGTCTTTAATTAAGTGTAACCCACCACCACGGGGAGGTGATCATTTATTAATGAACAACAATCTTATCCCCCAAAAAATTCTCCTTCGAACGTGAATTGAATCCAAAACAAAATAAAAATCGTAATACAACACCTTTTACTGTCCAAAGCGTGTGCAATTTATTTGTCTCTTCTAAGTACAAATTTATCGTATTAATAAACAACAGAAAACAAAGGTTTTGACAAACATTCAACTTCTGTACGTACGAAAAGCAAGGACACAAACCTATCACATCTCACTTAAGGTTTTTAGGCGGGTCGCCGGGCAATGATGATTTCCTTAACCGGCGGTATCCAATTTCAAATTCCCATATAACTTTACTCTAAGTCGGAGCGTTTCCACCTTTGGAAGGCGTGCAAAACAAAAGGAAGTCTCTCTTAGGAGCCGCAGACTCCGGATACGTTAAGTGATGCTACTCCAGTTGCTGTCCTCCTGCTTGACCAGATCGTTCGGGTAGCCCATATCTATTAGTTCCGAGGTAGATGCCGGGTGCAGCAGGTAGGGCAAGAAGTTGCTCAGTTTATGACTTTGGATAGACATTATGATAATGTCACGTGAAAGAACCACCGCCCTGAATTTCTCAAACATGTCTGAAAATTAAACACCAGTTTTACCGAGCATTTGTTGAGCCGAACTCCCAAGCCGGCGTACGAGCACTCTCGTGTCTCCATAATATCGTGTTATTTTCTTTATTAAAACCTGCAGGTAACATACCACTTTGGAACCATTCGGGAGAAGTAGAAAATTTGATTTGAAAGCTGCTTTAAAAAAAACTGGTATAGTATTTTGAAAATTGCATGCACGAGAAATATTTGTGTGTACTGTGCTGACGGTGTTGTGAAGTGACAAACTTTTTTTGTGGGCAATCATTTTTTCAGAGATGTCAACTCTTTGCCGAAACCCCCGACTTTCACTACCAATACTCCTTAATACTCCTTTAGCAGTGCAAAACTGTGCCGGTTCCTTGCCTGTCTTATATACGAATTATTTATCCGAATGTTTACCAATAAGAATAGTTTACTATCCACCGATACATCGTCAACCAATTTGGTTTGAACAAAACAAGTCTCTACTTTACACTAACCTCGTAATTCCTTCGCACTCATGTTCAGGCAATCTTTGTCTGCGATGATCAATCGAATTTTTGTGGAAAAAAAGCTGAATTTCTCGGGTTTTTGCACCAGTGTTCCACCCGAATCCAATATGAGATCCTTAAAAATAGAAATATACACTCTTAGGCACTAAGTAAAAATAATGACAGAATTAGTATCATGCGAGGTCATTACGAGGAAGGAACACCAAGGGGGGAGGTTACTAGGATCGTCACCTCCGAGGTTTTGTATTTTACATAGATCCGGCCCTACATAAAAAGTACTCACGGGTAGCTCCTCCATTAAGACATTTTCAAAATTTCCGTAAAGGCAAATCTCGCAGTTTTTGAAAAGATAGTCAGTAGACAGTCGGGCGGCTCGACATCCTAGGCCTCCTATGGGGTCACAAGTCTCGTAGGCCTCCTCATCCAAGATTTTTCTTGCTTTCAAACTGTTTTCTGCCCAAGCTTCGCTGACTACCCATTTCTTATTGGCCATGGCAAAGAGGACCTTCGGCGTACAAAGGGGAAGGACCTCACCATCGTCGTTTTTATGAAGACCAACTATCAGGTGTGTCATCTCCTTGCTCGGCTTGTTCGAATATTCCATTTTGAATTCTGCAGCGAATTTCCTGACTGTGTTAGGATTCTTCACACTACTAGCGACTATGCAGTACCTCTTTCTAATTAAGGGACTTTGCTTGGGTTGTGACAGATTGGCTACTCTTTTCCATGACTCTGCAATGCTATTTACTCGTCGTACTGATTCTTCTTTAATTTTTTGTTCTCTATCCTCATCCGGACTGATATTTATTCGGTTCTGGTCATTTTCATTTGTGGACTGAACGGATAAGTGGAAATATTGGTCGCTGTGGCACTGGTCGTCGTCCTTCGTGGAAGATTCCTGCGGAGTTTTCTGACCGCATTGTGTGAAGCTTAGTTTTTCCGCGTCATCAAACATTTCCTTCCGGTTAACCTGGCTAAACTCTGGTATAAAATCATCTGCAGGTTCACCACTAAGTACAAGAAAACTATTTTCTCGTTTCAACTCCTCCTTTGGCTCTTCCACTGGGGTACATGTCTTTTTCTCTTGAGAGTTCAACCTCAAACTTCGTGGTCCAAGTGAAAACCTGGAATTCTTGGATTCCTCCATCAAGGAATACCTGGGCCTCGGTGGCGTTTGTTCGACGAAAAAGTCCGAATCCGACTCCTCGCTCTTTTCAACCTTAAAACATTCAATGACTTCTTCTTGTGATTTCTTCGCGTTCTTCACACTCAAATCTAAATCTATGTTCCTCAGTACTTTAAGAATTAGGGCGTCAGAACTTTCAGTCTCCGCTGGGTCCTTCATCCTTTTATCATCCTTTTCGTTGATTTTTTCAGGGTCAGATATCTTCAATTGTCGACTGTCATGGGCCTCTGAAAATTTTGTCAGGTCTGATCCTTTCAATCTTTTACTTTCACGGGCTTCTTCATTAGGAAAATCAAACGTATCTTGTTTTTCATTTCGTTTACCCCTGATTGCTTCACTTCTGCGGTTTGCAGAAATTCGACTCGATCGGTTACTTCGAAGAGGAGACTCCAGTATAATATCATTTGAATCGGTTTTATGGGTTGTTAACTTATTTTGTATTAAGTTTGACCACTCGCATTCTTCCATCGCCTCACTACACGTATTCTTATTATCAACAGCGGTTTCACCAGATGGAGTCTTTTTCAATTTTTTGTTTTTCCCTGAAGATTCATTTTTTAACGGCGTTTTGACTTCTCGTTTTCTTTTGTTCTTTGACTTTGAACTGTCGTTTACGTCGTCTTCGGTTCGTCCCCGTATATCTGTTTCTACTTGAATATCATGTTCTGATGTCTCACTGTTGCAGCACGACAACACCTGCGATGTTTGATTTCCCACAGACCTCACTTCTTTTTCCAAACAACTTCTCTGCACTTCGGTCGACTGTGAAAGCTCCAGAGATGTTTGTACCCCTAATGATTTTCCTTCTTGAATTACAGCTGAAATTCCAGACTGGGAGGTTTGTATTTCTGCGTTACAAATGTTTATCCGACTCGTTTGCACGGCCACTGATTTGTTGGGTCCACGAGAAGTATGAGTTACGCTTGATGGCCAAGATATCTGGCACGTTTGAATTGACGTCGAACGCATCAATTTGGCGGAAGTCTGAACTTCGACGCTTACTCCCTCTTTTTCAGACCTTTTCACACTGTGACACGAGTTCGGTGAAGTTTGAACTGCTGTGGTGCACATTTTTGGAGTAATGTGCTTCCTGCTCAAGGAGAGAAAGCCCGTTGGAAATACCAGTTTGACAACTGAAGAGTTCGATCTTCTGCTAGAAGGAGTCAATCGACCAAGCTGTAGAAAACTAAACAATGGAGCCTTCCTCTTCTTGATCTTTCCCATTAGAGTGAAAGAAACCAGACTGCTCTTCGCAGCTTCCTTTGGTAAAAGATTACTTGATTTATCATCCCTTGTCTCTTCAATGTGGTGCGGAGGAGGTATTTGTTTATTATCTAAGTTATTGACCAAAGACTCACAAGGAATAACATCTGACGAACCAACATCATTTGCTTCTTCATTTTCCATACTCACATTGAGTTCTGTTTCTTGTAATTCTTTCTCCAAATTGGCCACCATTTCCTTTAGAGCTTTTTCTTGCAATGGTAATTCACCTTGTGTACAAAAACCTACCATTTCCACGGTTTGACTACATAAAGGATATTTGTCATTATTTGAATCCAACTGTTCATTCGATTTACTATTCTGCATTTGAGATTTAAGAAGTTTCTGTGTTGTTGAAAAATTATCAATTTGCTTTTCTAAAGGTTTAAATATTTTCAATTTTGATTCTTGGACACTCTCTTCGTTGTTACCCATTTTTAAGTTTGATAACTTCAAGGGTAGATGATTCGGATGGTTGCCATAAATATTAATGGAGTCACTGGCTATCTCCTCTAGAAGATCCATCAAAAGGGTGGATTCCTTCACAGAATTCTTCCCTTTCAGTTTCTTAACAGTGCTTTTTAATTCATCATTCTTTTTATTTTTACCAAAAGCTTTCACATATTTCTCCATCGATTCTTCTAATTCTAAGGCATCGTTACTTCCCAAGTTCATAATTTCAGAAAATTTCTCTGTCTGATTGGTAAGAATTTGTTTCCTTTTTCCTCTTCCGCTTCGGCGGTTATTTTTTTGGGGTAATACACCTGAATTCTTACTTGATCTCACGGGAAAGTTTGCAAACAAATCACATGCCTTGGTATCTGACAAATCAAATTTTTCATCCTCCTCAGCAGATTTTATAATTTCCTTTTTGGATTTGTTACTTGATAGGAATTGTGATGTAGCACTACAGTCTAGAAATTGGGCAGAAGATAGCTGTGTCCCTGGGAATAATGTGTGTGCATCATTGGTTCCTTTCTTTTCTTCTTCTCTAGTTTCTAAAAGAAGTTGATTAAATTTTTGTGAAGCTGTTATTATTGGCTCAACAGTATCAGTATTTTCTGCTGGAGGTTTCATTTCATTGAGTGATGTTTCTTCATCTTCAGTTTCATTTTCAATATTCTGATTTTGGTTCTGCAATATTGAATTTCTTTTTACACTTTCCTTTGTGAAGCTATGGAGCACCTGAAAATCTGGAAGTTTTTTCTTTACACCAAGAGACCTCTTTCGCTTTTTATTCACATGTCCTTTGTTCTGACTTGGTACAAATTCATAAGGATCTGGTTTGAGCTCAGATTTATTTGTACTGTCATTTAGTGTTAGTTTCTTGTAATCAACCCTAATCATTGATTCCAGTTTTTCACCATTACTTAAGTGTTTTGGTCCAGTAATGGTTGGAACACTTTCCTTTGAATTTCTAGTACTCATCTTATGGTCAGACATATCTGGGCAATCATTCAGCAATGAAGAGCTTACTGGAGATGACACAAGTGAATTGTGAAAAATATTGTCTCCAACTGTTTCAAACCATTCCATTACTTTTTCTGTTGCTTGAATTTTTTCAATATTTTTCAGATTTTTGTCTAAATCTGTCAGTCCAGATATACTGTGATGGGAGACAGCCTCTGTCTGACTTATAGAAATGAGATCATCCAATTGTTTTTTCTTGGCACCCATGTACTCAACTACATGTGCACTTCTTTTCAAAACTGGAACATATGTTTCTATTTCACTATTTGGAGCATCACATTCCTCGGATTTATTAGTACAATTCTTTTTCCTTGAAGTCCTTTTTTTTTTGTTCTTAATGTTGGGGCTATCTTGTGTTATCATTTGAACTAATTTTAATGCTTCTATCTGGTCTTCAGTCACTTCTTTTGTGAAAGTTTGGATATCTTTAACTGCAATAAATTTTTTTCCTTATATTAATGAGTAAGAAAACTAAACAATCAGAAATTCACTATCGGTAATTTGAATAAAATAAAAAGCTTACGATCAAGCAAAAATGCTTTCGGTAATTCGCGACAAATTTCACTTAATGTCTGTTTGACTGCACTACTCTCCAAGTCATATCTTTTTAATGGGTGTTTACACAAAGGACAACCACTATTGTCTTTATTTGATAAAAATCTCTTAATACAAGTAGAACAGTAGCTGTGCCCACAAATTGTTGTAACAGGTTTGTGAAACAATTCTTGACTGCAAATGAACAAACATTTCACAATAGTGGATTAAACAAATATAAACCTAGACAAATATACTAACCATATTGAACAAATTAAATTACTGGTAAAGTCAAAGAGTTCCTTGTCAAGGGACTTTATTAAATTAGATATTCTATTTTTTTCCATATTTATTATAAACTACATAACAGCCCAATAAAAGAATATATCCTAAAGTCAATAAGTTCTATCCAACTTGTAATAAATATTCAAAGATAAATAAATTATTGCAGAGTAAATGTTTGAATTCCACAACTTTTTATTAATTGTAACTCAGTATAAATCTCATAAAATAAAAACTTATTTAACATAACTAAATAAGTTTTGATAGTCGATAAGAGAAATTGCATGTCACAAAGAAAGTAAATAAACATTACGAACAAGAGTTAATATAACTGTAATTACAGGAAGCAATGGTTAATTAATTTAAAAAGTTGCAAGAATGCAATAGAAGCGATGTCAAAGATTTTGGATTACCATTAATCTTGAGAAACCTATTCTTTTAAATAATCCTGTACCGAGACAAAATCCATGCATTTTTACATTTTCAGTAAACATAAATGGCGCGATAACCTAACAGACGTCGTTTGTACCACTCTAATATTTTAAACGGTACTCAATATTTTGCCATATGTGATCATTGTTTTATATTGATCGCTGATTTACAATGAACTATTTCCATGTATTATTCCTGAGATAAATTATTTGGGGATTTCAAATAATTGAAACAGAGAAATAGTACTTTTCGTTACAAGTTCAAGGGTTTTATTGACGGGTCAGTAGAACCAACTGTTTCCTTGGTGACTGTTAATTCGAATATTAAGAAATCAGTTAGGAGTTTTAACGTTTTAAAATAGAAAAATGTTCAGTGATTCTAACGTGAATGTTGTCGGGTTTCCTTCCAGTCGTGAGGAAGAAAGGTTCGACTTCATTTATTCCGCCAGTTGCATTAATTCCATTTTACTATATATTATATCTATATTATATACTCATTTATGAGTGTAGAGTAGATTTTCAATTGTAGGAAATTGAACTTAAAAGTCATTGGATTAGAGTTGAAATTTTAAAATTTTGGAAAATGGGTTTCCATTATTAATATTTGAGAATTGTTTTAATTACAGAGTTACAAAATGTAGTGGAAACCAAACTGAAAAAATAGAAACGAAAGATGACCAAACCAATACTGCAACTTCCAAGTCTGCTGGAATACAAACTATTCCTGCTGCTAACGTAAATTCTGGGGGGAACACCAATATTTCTTATGATTCAGAAAGGTTGGCTATTTTTTTAAAAAGAATTTTGCCACATTTAGAAGAGGAGTTGAAAGACTATGCCGCTGCGGAAGATGATGTCTCTAATCCAAACAATGATTACAATGATGAGGACCAGAATAAAGCAGTTGCACTTGATGATAAACAGATAGTATTTAAACCAAAAGAATTGGAGGTTAGTATATCTGCAAGGAACTTTTGTTTGTTACCACAAATTAAATTCAGTGTTAACTGTTTTTGGTTGCTTAGTATTTTTCTTTATTTGAATTTATATCTAGGGTAAAATTGTCAGCTCAATGACTTGGAATTCAAATGGTGTTTCATTGGCCATTGCATTTTGCCAAAAGAGTCATGAAGGCTGGTGCAGTCATGAGAGCACTGTAAAAACATACAACACAAGTAAAATTGAATTCGAAAAGTTGCAGCCCTCACATATATTAAAGACAAACTCATGTGTGCAGTATGTCAGATTTCATCCTTATTCACCATCAGTCCTAACTGCTGGCTTACATAATGGTATGTTTTATAGAAAGAACTTTTATAGGACAAAAAAGTTCAAGTAAAATAAAAATATAATAAAATCAATTTAATATAAAACAAGTTATAAAAGTTTCAGTAAAGTGGCATTCATAAATTCACCACACAGTTACAGATGTAGTCTCATTGTTTTTGTCTGGTTTCATTAATGTGAAACATTGCCTTTCTTTTAATTAAGGTGACATTATTGTTTGGGATCTGGCAAATGAAGATGAAGTGTCATTATCTAAGGAGAAAGGAGAGGGTGATACCAACAGTCACACAGGTCCAGTTACTCATTTGACTTGGATTGAATGTTTAAATGGACTTAGATTGGTTAGCTTGGGCAGAGATGGCAGAATATTATTTTGGAGAGTGACATTAAGTAATTTGACATATCATGTAGATGAGAGGTTTGTTAATTAATTCATGCATCACTAAGAAAGAAGTAAAATGTATGTATTACCCTAAGCATGCAAAAAGTTGGAAGGTTGTTTGTCATTTTTTCATTGTAGGTTTGTCATATTTGAGCAGCAGTCATCTGTGCCAGGCACATTTAAAGATTGCATTGAAGTTAATTGCATAGGTTTTTGGAAAGATAAAAAGTCAGACATGATTGTAGCAGCTGGTGACAAAGTATTTCACTGCTGCTGGAAAAGTGCTAGATCCATCACTTCACTAACTGGTTACAAGGATCCTGTTACAATGACTTACACACCCCATAAAGGAATAACAACATATGTCTCTTGTCTTTCTGAATCTGATATATTTGCTTCGAGTGGAATAGATGGAGAAATACATGTACATCAATTTCAAATGGTAGTTTCCCAATTTCAGTTGGTCACTAATATCTGAGAAATCAAAAAAGGAAGCACTGACAGTAATCTTTTAAATTTCAGAGCAATCCATTGTTCACCATAAGTACTACTTATGCCGTAATGGGTATTTTCTGGACGGCTCCAACATGTCTGGCTAGTTGGGGAAGTTCAAACTCTATGGATTGCCATAAAGTCAATTTAGAGCAAAAACTCCTTGCCACAACTACCTCATGTCAAATTGGCAGGAGTGTAATAACAGTGGACTATAATGTAAAAAGGTAAAAGAAATTTTTCCTATTTAATTCAGTAACTTTTCATTTCTGTGTGTGATGATAGTAAAATGTCCACAACCCCAAAAAATATAGCAGGAAACACACTGAGGCATATTTTAAAATAACAAGGTAAAACATCTGTTGCAGACCCGGAAAAGTTGCAGTTGCCACAGAGACAGGAGTTTCATTTTTGAATAACTTTGGCGTTTGAACAATTCATCAGGTTGTATTGGAGTAAAAAAGGTCAGTGAAATAATGATAGTCAAATTTACATACTTTACAGTAGTCATGATTTCATTAAAGAAAAACACTCATTTTGTCAGTTTCTTTTTAATTTTTTGTGAAAATGCTTTTTGTTATGGTACTTCACTGCACTAATGATTCCCCAAATTTGTTTTGGGTAACTCAACTATCTTCTACTATTTCATATAAGACTCCTTCTTCATTGTTGTCTGTGTAGTTAACTAAAAGGCAAAAAATACTCATTTAGACTTGAATTTGAATTACTAGTTCTGTTGATTTCTATTTGATGAACTTACTGAAATACTTTGGTTCTTCTAAAATAACATCTTCCGACTGTTCTTCTTGGGTTTCTTCGCCCGTTCTTTTGCCAGGTACTAACGTTTTCAGTTTCTTCAAGTTCGTTCCCGATTTGGTTACAAATATCTGGGGGGTTTTCACAACGCGGTTCAACGAGCCAATCAATACTTTGACTCCTTGATCTTCTTCGTTATTTTCTATGTTACAGTCGAGGGGAAATGAAATTGAATCACCGTCCTCCGTGAACGAAATGTCTTTTGGGTATGACTTTTTTGTACTTTTAAGTTTTGCCGAATCTATAATGGGAATCACGACTGGCTGTTCCTCCTGTTGCTCAGAAATTCGCCTTCCCTCCTCTTTGTCTTCTTCACCTTCTGCATAGTAAATTGGTATTTCTACGAGATCGCCTTGGGAGGTACTTGAGGTTTCTTCATTCTCGGCGCGCAATCCTTTGCCTCCTGTCCCAGGTGTTCCACCAACGACAGTTTTATTCCTAAGCAGTATGGGCCTTTGTTGTAACAAGGAACTTGTAGATATAATTTTCTTCGACATTGAAAATTTTGTTCCGGGCGATAACTTCGTTGTTTGACCGGGTTTGGTTGTTTTCTGAGGGCTAGTTTTTAACTGGCTTGTAATTTTTGAGACTGAACCTACCGAATGCAACAATGCTATTAACTGATGTTTAAAACTTTCTTGTTCAGTTTTGTACAAAAATTTTTCTTTTCTATACATTCACAACTATTAATTTTTAATTTAAACTACTCACTTGAATACGGAACAATAACCGGTCTGTTCTGTCCACTGCTGCTTTCCAATAGAATTATATTCGCTCCGCTGGTGGTGACCAATTTGCCAGCGTTCTGAGTCAAAGAAAATTTCTGCCCTCTATTTGGAGGACTCGTGACTTTAGGTGATGGACCTGGACTGGTTTTAATTACGGTGGGATTTCGGGGCACAGATCTGATTTGCGGTCGACCTACGGTGTGGGCGTTTAGAACTGTCTGTGAGGTACTTGCTGTCGGAGATCGATTAGGCACTATAGACTTTCCAACTTTTGGTTGTAGTTTATCAACTAATTGTAATGTGGCTCCAGTCCGGTTGGATTGAGTCGTCGTACCAAATCTGGGAGCTGAAGTGAGCACATGCCGCAGGGTGCCTGGCTTCTTTTCCTCCGCACCTATTTGGAGTAAATAACAAAATGTTGAGAACATAATTTCCAAATAATGATAACACGCTCTATTCTTTTACGCGTACTTTGAATTCCCCCTGAAGAAGTACCAGCAGGGGTGATTAGTAATCTGTTTGCAGACTTTGCAGACAGGCTTTGACCACCTGTTTTCAGAAAATAGATTAGAATGCTTTTGAAAGTTTAAAATAGTTTAGTGATAAAATGACTCCATTTACCGGGAGGTGTTAAAGCTTTAAAATCTTGCTGTGAACCTTCTGAACTATCTCTAGAGAAGGGCATAACTTCCTCAGGCGGAGCTGCTTCAATCACTCCTTGATTCGCTTTTAACGATGTTTGGGAAGTTGTCAATAAAGTGGCAGGTACGTTTCCTGGAGTATTACGGCCCATCCTCAATGATCCGAGAGGTCCTAAACTGGCTAAGTTACCTATATTTACAGTAATCCCACCATTCGAATTGTTAACCTGTTAAAGAAAGTTTTATTACATGTCAATATAACATAAAAATTGGTTTTCATTTAAAGGACAACTTTAATCAGGGATTAATACGTCCCAGTTTCATTTACCTGAGCGTTATGATACGTTGGATTCATCACGATTGATTTTTTTATATTTCCTGGTCGTCTATTTCTATTTGCTGTCCGCCCAGCTCCCTGTTTAAGGTTACCATTAACGTGAACTTTTAGTGCTGCAGCTGAGGCAGCCTGACTTTGTGATTGTGGGGTACCTGGTTAACAATATTCATATAATGTTGTTTCTTCTATGGCGAACATAACGCAAATTTAGAATTCTGGGTGTAATTAACTTTACCTGGTCGTGAACGTTTCGCGGTTGAACTTTCGCTGTCCACCGAGCTGGTTGTTGAATTGTGTCTTCTCCTGGCAAATGCACTTCTTCGAATATCACTCGAATTCAGAAGTGGCTTCGGTGTAGTTAAAACTCCAGCCAGAAAATCTCCTATTTCTTCTAAAATGCACCTATCTACAATACTCTGGGTGACACCCTCAAGTTTTTTCTTTGTTTTGCCCATTCGAAGACAGTCGTCCGCACTTCCGACAACTAAAAGACCAGTTTGCACTCTCATCTTCTCTCTCATTTCTTCTACGTCTTCTTGCCTTTATCAAAAAGAATTTAAATTAACACCAATGTGCAATCACGAAATGTTATCGAAGGGGCTAAAAATAGCAGAAATTTGTTTTCACCTGGACGACGCAGCATTTTCTCCTGTAACGAATAAAACAGGGCACTGTACATCAAGTATTGAATCGTCAGGTTCCCCTCTACATCCTTCTACTGTGTTCGCTGAAAAGCCAAGGCAAACGACAGCAGTGATGGCTTCCGTCACTGCTACTTGACAAGCCAGAGATGCACCTGCCCTCCAGCCTAACAGAATAATAGGACGCCTCGGGTATTCGACCCTGATTTCTGCAAGTTTACTCTTGGTATTCGTGATCATCTGTGCTAGGTAGCTTTGTGTGGATAATTTCGTTCCTAAATGTGCTAAAATTTTAAGAAAACATTTTTATACAAATAATAGCCCAAATTATTCAATTAAAATTGTTTAATTAAGCAAAGTTAACAAACCTAGTGACGAGGAAACACTAACTAACGTTCCCAAACTTGATAAATGAGAATTCCAAATTTGCATCCTTGAATTGCTTTGTTGTCTTTTAGAACCTGATGGCACCAGCAAAATAACTGGGTTTCCAGGAAGTTTCCTCTGAAAGCAATGAATTGTATTTAAGTGACCAACAACCCTCAACTGCTACTTATTCCATTGCTGGGTTACTTACTGGTTTGTGTTGTGTTAAGCTTGCTGCTGTTGGGTCCCAGGGTCGTTTGAGCAAGAGATTTAAGGCATCTGGTTCTAGTGAAGTTTTACTGGTAAGCAATGTATTGTTCATCATCATTTTTTCAATAAGTGGTCCTACTTTGCTTTTTAATGACTGTAGTATTTCCAAATAAGCTGCAAGGTAGCTTGCTGTGAGGTTTTCAATTAGTATGGAGTGGAGCCATTGAGTCAGTCTAACATCCCACATTGTACTGCCTAAAATCTCCCTAAACCGTTGAGCACTTTTATCCACAGCTAATCTTCGCAACACTGGTTCATTTTTATCTCCTGATACTGCTAGTCTGGCTAAACGATCTGAATGTAATACTTTAACCGCTTTATTGAAAAGATTTGATTGAGGAGTTGTCCATCCAGTCCTGCAACAATAATATAATTGTCATTTGTGTTTCAATAATTCAGTCTATTTAACAAAATATTGTTATTTAGTTACTAGAAAGTCAGTCAAATTTCAAGAACTTTTATATTGTGTAATTGTGATGGTCTTTGTGTTGTCTATACATTTTATTGTAAGCAGTTTAAGTGTAAGAGTTCTCTTTATTGTCTATTTTCTCTTTATTTTTTATTTGAAGCTATTTTTCATTTATTTTTGCACAGTTGGTATTATTAATTTTCCTCAATAATACAATAGAATTCATTATGGTACTACCTTGGTATTGCTTCTTCCCAATCTTCAGATTCATTTTCTTCAGTAGTGGTCACATGGATACTTTTTTCACATTCTTCCATAGATTGCTGAGCCTTTGCAACATCATAAGGTGGTGTGGGGTAATACGTTTCAGTAACAACATCTACAAAATCGTCACTATGTGCCCTTCATAAAAAAAATAATAATTCATATATTATTATCAAGTATTTTATTTTTCACTCAAATGCAATTAATTGAAATTAAGTAATGACATTTGAGTTGCTTACCCTGCAGAAGATGGCTTTAGCATAAACAATGTTTTAGTTGGGCGAACATGACTGTGGTAAAACGAATCACTCCCAGACCTGGCATAGTTGTGGTCAAAATATACCTTATCCCATGGTTGTGATACCTTCTGAAATATGTAAAGTGTTAGTGCTAAATAATGGACAAAAAATTGATTTGCAAAAGTAAGCAGACACCTACATTTTGACCAGATACATTGATTTGATTTAAATATGAGCTTAGCATCGAACAACTATCTTCTCCTTGGTCACTAAGTGGACTTTCAACACTTGACGTGGGAGTCCCATGAGACTAAGAAAAACAATTATTCACATTTTTTAATTTTTCAAGCTTAAATGAAGCCACAATTGGGTTAACAATATAAACACACAATGTTGTATTCTTAAAGACTTACACCCAAGCTACTTGAGGGACCAGACGAGAGAATCATTTTCATTAGATTATCCTTATTTTTTGGATCCGTCATGGTGTGTGCAACTGGAAACTATATCATCTGTATGGTAACTGAAAATATTAGGACAAACATTGTGACATTGATGATATGAAGCTAGGAATTTTGATGACATTTCTAACTACAACTACATGCAAATTCATTGAAAGCAAAAAATGCTGTAGAGTATTCTGGTATCAGACCTGTCATTTTTTAATTTCTAATCTGCTTTGGTAGTAAGAGAGTAAAATACTTTTCTTTCTTAAAAATGCTAAGGGCACAGTAACAATAATACGGACTCCATGTTTCCGTATAGTTGGGTTGCGTCACACTACGCTGGAGTTGCTGCCACGACAAAACAAGGAGGCCTTTCCTTAAAATTTCTTGATTGAATCCATACTCAATTAGAACTTCAAGTATGCATGTTTATTTTACATAAATATGATTCATTTTTATGCACTAATGTGACTTAATTTACATTTATATATTGAAACGTAAATAGTAAGTCACTTTTTCAATTAATTCTCCTTAGACGGGCCCAGAAACTTTATGGATTTTGCTAATGTTGAACTGAAAACTGCAGGAATGAATAATATTATTTAATTGATTAATGCTGTGGCGGTAACTGACGTTTCTTAATTTCGCAAACGGTAATTTTAATTCACATTATTAATGTTGCTTCATAAAAGTTACTGCATTCAAAAGTTGGTTTGAAGTTACATAGAAAGTACAATTATTTGGAAATGTAGTCAAGGAATGCTTCATTTACATCTGAAATTTATGAAAAAGAGCAAAAAACATTACCACTGCCAAGCACAAGATTCATTATACATATGTTACCTAATAAAACAGTTGCAATAACTTTCTGTTAATATGAAATCTTCATATCCAACTGATCGAGTAAAACAAATAAATGTATAACAGGGACATGAATATTGAATATCATTCAATACACACCTTAAAGGTATACTTTAGTGTCTGTATAAATAATACACCATTTTTTTGCCCAAATAGATACAAGGATTTATTAAGATTTGATTGCCATTTAAAAAACAAAATTAGGCAATATTTTTTTATTAATTGGTAGTAAACATGAAATGATCATTCTGTGTTTGCCTACCAGAAGTAAATGTTTTCATAATTGTTTAGTTAGAGAAATACACCTGCTCTTATTGATTTATTCATTCTGCAGATTTATTTAATTGCTTGCAATTATAGTCATTAAAATGAAGAGACCAGTAATAAAAATTTATCACCACAGAATGATCTAATTTGAATGAAGTTACACAGTTTCTAACGTTCTTTTCCAATTCCATTGGAGATTTGTTATTGGAAGTGACAAATTAATAATTTTTATTTATTAATCAAAGATATTGCAGAACCTAAATCACAGAATCTAATTTTTAAATGTTATTAATTTTATATGTTTCTGTTGTTGTTCAGCAGACATGAGACAACCCCTAATTCGAAAGAATTGAAAATGATTGGTACATTTGTAAAAAAAACAGAGTGTAGTTAAGGTGATATTTTTTTTTAGGATTTTTCACTTTTTCACATTCATGTCTTTCAAGTTGGAATTAATTTGGAATGATTTGGTGTTGGATGATAAGGCTTTGAAGATGTGAAAAAAAGTATTTTTTGTTTTTCGTTAAGTGGCTCACACTTTCCGTCTAATGCTTTCAAACAATGCCAGCTCTTTGAATAAGGGCACTCATCTGCGGGGTTTGTCATTCAGTTCGTTAACCTTCGAGTTTAAAAGCCAGTGAGAGCGGGGCAGGGTGAAGGGTATAATATAATAATAATAATATAATAATAATAATAATGCCGAACTATAAAGGGATAGAAAATACGTACCAGATATTATTAAGCCAAACCCATACTTTAAACTGTTTAATCGGATCAAAGTTAATACCGGATTTTACCATATAATGCGAAAATATAGTGCTGTTGTGTCGAATAGTTAGTCGCAGTGTGCAATCTCATGCAGTCAATGATTTCATTAGGCAACCTAAATTAATTACATTCGGTTGAGAGGTGTAAATCCGCTCACCGTTTGATGTTTTCTTTGTAGAGCCTTCCACTTGCGTTCGTCAGGTAAAAGCAAACCCCCCTGAGGTTTCCTTTCCTTTTTCACGCTGCTAATTACACCCTGGAACGTATTCACCCGATTACAAAGCCTTTTTTCCATGGAATAAAATAAAAACTCACAGTTCATCCTCTCTGTGCCTCCATGTAACATTAAACATTATCTATTTCCAAATTATTGTCTTAGTCTGGAATCGATTTTAGTCAAGTCCAATAGTCAAGTCCCGATTCAAGTCCCGGATTGTGGGGTTGGTACCAGGAGAAAATTTCAAGTAAATATAATTTGATTAATAATATATTGGAAAGTGAAATTGTATTTGTATTAGGTTTCGTATTCGACTGGTCTTTTCGAATTCTGGTTGTGACAGATATAAAGAAGTCAATTCGTGCAATTCTATGCATAGAATATTTGAAATTGGAAAGTTATTGTTTTCCTGTTTGGTACTTTTTTGTCATCAGCAAAGGAAGCTTCCAATGACACGGAATGGATCCATTTGTTTCCAAGTGTAAAAATATTGCTTTTCCTCTAACAACAATATTCCATCAACAATAATAAAACAAATTTTAACTGTTGTTCAGTCGGGCTAGCAAGTGTTCAATTGTTAATCATAAAAATATGTAAGAGTAGAAATATGTAAAGAGAGGGAAATTGTAACCGAGTACTTTGTTTCCTTAAGGTCACTCGCGCTTCTTTTATAAGTGAAAGGGAATACATGTACCTCGTGTATTCGTACATGTATGGGAATAAATGCACCTGTCGTTACTTATTCAGCAGCATCTAAAAATTTATATTTTTCGGAGTTTCACAGTAGTTTTTCGAATTATTTCTGTCCACAGCAAGGTGAATTAAATTTAAGTAAATTTATAAAAGATATAGTTTCCCTACTTCCTGTTCCTTAATTTTGTACGCTTAATGGAGAAGGACTGCACTGTTTATGGTTTTCGGAAGTTGGAAAATATTTTAAACATGTGAAAAGACAATTTGCAGTTAATGAACTTTGCTCAGTCCGCTCTCTGGGAGAGGAAAACTATCGAATAATTTCACGATAGCGCATTACTTTCGAACCGTTTTGTTTTATTCCACGATACGATTGCTATCTGTTTTTGTGGTACGATAATAAATACATTTGGGAAAATTTTAAAAGGCATTATACAATCCGCTGCAAGGATCACATCGAATTTGTTTTTTGGCTTTTAACTTAATTTGAGTGACGTTAAATCGAGAATATTGGATAAGAATCGTGAAAACAACATTCTTATCATCACTAAAAAAGTTTATTGATTATTTATCGAAGAGCAATAATAACGATCAACGTATAATTGAACTTGACCCAGACTGAGTCGAGTGTTCAATTTTAGCGAATTAAAAAGTAATAAATTTTGTGTAGTCAATAGTCTAGGAGTAAAAGTCTGGTATCTTTGTTTTTGTTTTTCATAACTTCCTGTTCTAATCTTCCCGTTGTAGGATTCTAGGGCTATCATTTTTGACAAGGCTAAAATAATACCGGTCGCATACTACATTGTGTTTAATTTTCGTAGTTTGAACTCTTATTCGCTTTCTTTAAATTCTGTGCCATTTATTATTATTATTATTACTATATTATTATTATTGAATAATGAATTGTTTTACTGCTTGGTATGGTGCCAGAAGTATTACCTGGTATTTTATTAATGAGAGTATAATATAGATGCCTGACCCATTTTCATTTTATAGCTTGAATTCGTAAGCGTTGCCTCTGGAAACATTTTCGTAATTGAAATCAGAGTGAACCTAATGTTAGATTTAATATTAGCGACAAGGAAGAATACCGAAGCATTCATTTTGTCTTTAGAATATCGTTAGCCTCTGCAAAGCAGTTTTGGTTATTTTAAGTTTATGAATACGATTGACTGAAGAATATTCAACACAGTAAAATTAACCCTAAATGTTGCGTGACGAGTTGCAAATTAGTAAATTAGTAAATAAATGCAAATGACACTTGCTGCCCATGTGAGAATTTTGCTCCGTGGCGAAACCTAAAAATCAGAACTTTGTTCTGTATGTGGTACATGTGCCACACCATTGAAGGGATTTAACGAAGCAAAAAACGAAATTCAATTTTCTTCCTCATTTTGCTTCTACTGCTTTTTGGGGAGGGGCAGGAAAACCCAATAAAAACGCACTTCTACCTTTTCAAAGTTCAACATATTCATTCCATCAATGTGTTTTTGTAATTTCTGTTGTCGTCGCTTCAGTTTAACTAGCCCTTTTGCCAAGTGAAAGTATTTTCATTTTAAAATATATATGTTCATGGGGAAGGGGAAACACTCATTCGTTTATTGCTCGGGAAGTGGTCGCAGAGAAATGTCCTAAAATACAGACTGTCAAACTTATCAGTGTGCTCCGTCCATTTGCTTGATGTTTGGGTTTGAGGGAGAATAAATGATTTTTTACGTACTGGACAATTTACAAGGAAGGCATTAAATTCGTTTTATTTCATACTACGCTAGAGTATGTGTAATGTTGCATTGCTGTCTAGAAAATGTACGTTTGAAATGCCACAATTGGATAATTGAAAATAGGTAGATTGTCCTCATATTTTACTTTTCGGATTTTGACACCATTTAGTTTTGTTTGGGGTTTGCAATAATCAATTTAATGTAATTGTAATATCGTTAATGTAATGTATATCTAATTAACCAATATGAAATTTGACAATTTAGGTGCTCGGAGTGTGGCACAAACATTCCCCAATTCTATTTCAGGGGAGTGAAGAATTTTACTACATGTGGGAGGTTTTATTGTCTAATTTCGAAAGCAAAGTGTACATTGTATTTGTAAGCAAATTGAACAGCGGAAGGGAATGCGACTAATGCATAAACATCGTTTTGGTTTCTCTACACTGTTGAAACCAAGTGAATTGCAACATAAATTGAATGTTTGTAATTTTTGGATATGTAACGCATGACCCTTAAAGTTCATTAACAACTTCTCACGACCCTGGTCGTTAGAATGTTGCTTCACTGTTTCCTACAATTACACTACTGTTTGACTAAGCACGACCAAAGAAAATCTTGTATACCATTTGGGAAGTGAGTATGTGGCACAGCTCATTTGAGTAAATCTTGAGTAGAAATAAAATTACAAAATACAGTAAAGCCTTTTTTTGAGTACGCTTTGGCATGTCCACAGAATATTGGTTCTACGGAAATATGCAATTATAATTAACTATTTATTGCAGTTATGTCGACCGCACCAAGTGAATTTAAAATACTTGGGTTTTAAACGTCACACTACGTAGAACATCCTGCGTGGCCTTCATTGGAAAAAAAAACTCAGTTCTCTGACAAATTTGGTATTTCGTTTATTAAGTCCTTCCATTTCAGACGTTATAGGAGAGATGGCCTAGATTTACGTTGACGTTCCAAGACTAAAACCACCGTTAGGATAAGTTAGGACGAGGAGCAAAGAAAAAAGGGTCAGTTGGCTGAAAGATAAAAAATAGTACAGGAAATTTGTTTTGTCCCTTTTTTGCCAAAAATAACGTGACTATTCGACACTTTAGTAAACGACGATAAGAAGGAACGTGTGCACTCGGAAAGTGTCTCAGAAACGTTTTCCAATAAGTTTTCCTATATAGGAACAGGGTTTATATTACAACCTAATATTTCTCTTGAGGCAGTGCCGTTGTAAAAAAAATAAAAAAATAACCATTGATAACTAGTAGAGTACACTCGGTGACAGTTGTTTATTGACCCGAGTTGCAATTAATCACGATACAAATAAGTGAAACGTTCGCCCACGATTGGGCGGTGACAACGTCGACAAACTTGCTACAACAAATGTAATCGATTTGGAATTGATTGGTAAAATAAAAAGACGAATAACCGGAAGTAAATCGTCGTTTAAATCCACCGGGAGACAACAACGCAAACGCGGAACTGCGTGGCAAGTCAAAGGGAACGAGTCGATTCCTAGATAAAATAATTTTCTAGGAGATTGCGAACAATTTTTTATCCTTAGACGAAGAGTCCTAAAATTTCAATGGGTGAGATTTTTTATTTTTATTTTCTGGCCTTCTCCATCTCTCACTTCTCATTCTCCCAATTCTGTTGAACATTTTTCGAATTTTCAAAAAAATATCTGTTGGAGTTATTTTATTGGTTTATTTCGTTAGATATTTGTTTGACAAAATATTTTGCTAGTTGAGTGTTTGCGTGAGGCTAGTTATACTGTGTAATTCCGGTTATTCAATTGATAAGATGTTGAGTGTTAGTCCCATAATGTTGTAAAAGGACTGCTGGGAGGGGGTGTCAGAGATGAAGATCTCGGGGAACAAGATCTCCCGTTTTGATCCTTGACAGGCGATGAGGATAGAGTATTTTCCTATAAATTAATAGATGTTAATCTAAAAATTTAATTCATCCGTCAATTCTTTTTCTAAATATAATTTCCTCCACGTATTCAGAATTCTTTGACGGTGTTGTTATTATTCACTCCACGTTTTTCTATTAAGGACGTTTAATTTTTTAATTATTGTTTAATTATTAATCTGTCAGTGCCAGCAGGAAAAAAATATTGGTTAGTGTAACGCTGTGCCCTGGGAATTACATTAAAAGACCCCTAAAATAAAAGCCCGAAAACACTTTGTGCGAACGTTTCTCTGACATCATGTTTGTGTATTCTGAAGAAAACAAAAAGCGAGTTGTAAGGGTATTTAGGGTTGCTTTGCCCTTAACCGAATGTATTGATTCTTGTTCTCCTTCAGTCGCTCGAGGATTACAAAACAATACCAAATTAGTTGAGAAAGTCAAAGAGTCAATCAATAACTCACTGCTCTCGCAACCTACCCCAACAAGGGTGGGATGTTTCTATTTTAAACTCTCTCCTGATCTTTTCAATTTTGCAATTAAGGGTGACAGTAACTTTCCACCGACTCATAACGGGAAGTTAGAGTCATTGAATTTAACTTTGGATTCTCCATTTTGTTAGAGTAATGATAATTGGATTTCAAGTTTTCTTATCAAGTTGCAATTCTTATAATATTGTGATTAGGGTAAACTTGTGAATGGAGCCTTACGTCTCTCTGAATTTCATGAACTTGTCTTTCATTCCTGGAACTTCGTTATTCGTCGAGAGTGGTAAAAATTTTATTAATTTTAACCATTCAAATGCACAGAGAACATCCACAATGGATGAACACAATCAGACATACATTTCGGTTGTATTACTGTTCTGCCTTTTACATTTTAATATAATTTTGCTTTTAATTAAAAAAAATATATAGTAGAAAGGCTTTTGTGCCGTTACAAAGTCGCCAAATTCCCGGTTTGTATTCATAATAGATTAAATTAATTTAAATGGAATTCTAAAATTCAGATTTACTTTGGTGTAACCCTGGAAAGAAGTTAAACACACCTGTTCGAAGGCCTTAAATAATGGGAGAATACAATACATGCGTTTTACCTTAATAAAGTAGTTGTAGTTTTGATCTTTCAGGGGAAAGGGAAACCGTTGCTTCCAATAAATAATAATGCAGTGTGGAAATAATATTCAGTGAAATGAATTAAGATACAAAAAGTTACACATATTATAAACTTAGATTTAATTGCCGTTGTAAACAATTGCGGAGTTCAACCTGATTTGATAATGTAAAGTTCTTGGAAATATTTTCCATTCTATAAAGAAGACAAGGCTTCACGACGCATCTCCCACACAGAGCACGTTTATTCTCACACATAAGATCGGGAAAAGTACATTTGTTAGTAATTTTGTTTTTGAAATGTGACAATCGGCGACAACACTGCTGATGAACAGCCACTGGATATTCTCTATACAAGCGCACATGAGAATATTGTAAAGTCCTAGCGTACAAAAATCATAAATTATCACTGCCACACAATTCATCACGTGAAAAGAAGTTGTGAAGAAGTGACACGTCTCCGTCTCTTCTTGACATTCGAGTTTTATGATTTCGTACATCCGCTGTTTTACCTGCTACTCTCACAACCGTAAAATAATGTTTGGGGTTCTCACGTATATGTGAAAATTAACCTTTGACCTTTAAAACTTTCGCCGGTACCCCGCCTTACCTGTTGATGCTCGGTGAAATTACACCGTTGTCTTTCTAATCGCCGTTACGTGTGATTTTCTGTTGTTCATCTTTAACTTTCCTTTGCCGCGTTTTTCAGACGATGACCTTTAATTAATAAAACAAAGTTGAAATTCTTGAAGGTTTTCTTACTTGAGGCGTAATAAAAATGCTGAGGCTCGCTCGGCAAGTGTGAGAAGGTTTCCGTTAAAAATCCTGGGAATTTAAGAAATTTAAATTCTCCCGAAATTCTTTTCTATCTGGTTTTTACTTTCACTCCTTTCTAATTTCAACGGATGTTGATTAATTTCAATTTCAAGTTTCCGTTTCTGTTTTTTCCTGCTTCGGTAGGATACAGGATTTGTATTTTTCACCGTCGGCTTGGGGGTAGAAGGCTCCACAGAATTTTTCCCTCTCCGGCTTAATTGAAATAAATTGGTGAGGGCGGATCAGGGTGGAGGAAGGGAGGGAGGGAGGGACGGGGGACGACGACATTTTTGCGCAGTAATCACAAGCCAGACGTATTAATTAATAATGCAAATTAATAAAAATTAAAAGACATTATGTGCATTTTCAGTTGGGATTAAGTAACATTTGTTTAAGGCGGAGAGGCTGTGCACCTTGACTATCGGACAGGTAACTTTACTAAAAACTGTCTCCCACTAAAATTAGATAATTAAGTAAAAAAGGTTGTGTTTATAACCCGTCTAATGTTATAATCAGCGCCTTTTATTCTTCATGTATGTTCACATCGGTTTTTATATACTAGGGATGGCCACCAGTATAGTTTTAACATGTTACATGAGTAGGAAACACTACTTATGCGGGTGAGCAGACGGTGTTTGTTGCAGTTGTTTATAACAAATAATAAATAGAACGACTGGTATGCCTAAAGAAAACAGAAGTTGTGCTAAAATAGAATCGCAGCTTTATAAATATTTCGTTTGGGGGTGGAATAAATCGCCGAAAGTAAAGCTCTGGTGACGGAGGACATTAAGAGGCAAGCTTTCGCGGCTGTTAACCTAAAATTAATTTATTTGAATCTCTTTAAGACCTCCTTAATGGTATCCGGTTTTTCGTGTTACAGCAGGGCCAGCAGTTCTTTTTGCCGAATTAAAATTAATTAAAAGTTATTAAAAAGGGAAGAGAATGGGACGTTAAGAGCCGACCGAAAAATGACATTTGTACGGAATTGTGCATTAAACGTGTAATTCGGGAATTCGAGAAGTGCACACATAAATCAGAATGTTTCGAATGTTAATAATATCATTCCCGTTGAATAAGTTCCGTTCACTTTCATTTTGTTTTCCCGTTTAAAGGGGGATGAAACGGGGGTAAAAGCGAGAGAAAGCGCAAAGGCAAACGTAGATAAGAACTTTAATTACATTTCTTTGAAAAACACGCTCCCCAAAATATCATACCGACGAGTTCCATTTTGACTGACTTTGTAAGGACACCCCCGTGAAATTTTGCAATGGTTTAAATTGACATTCCTTCACGGAACTCTTAACCCAATGCCGTCGCTCACACGAGGTCTTATGTATACATATCCGTATATTTAAGAATAACTCGGGACAACCGGAAAGCTCTTTGTGTGCGAAAACCTAGAAGGAGAAATGAAAATACAGAAGGTTGACATTTGAGACCAGTAGTTAGTAGGAATTTTCCTTAGCACGGCTCGTGATCGTCTCGAAATTATTCCTAAACCGCACAAGGAATAACAAGACGGTACAAAGAAAACTTTTGAAAAGGACGAGCGTAAACGAAGAGCGGATTCTGGCAGTCTGTTCTTTTATCTTTTTTCTGGGAAAGGAATTTTAAAGGAAGTAAAGTGACCGTAACGAAAAATGGCTGCCCGGGAAACCTTCCTGGAAGAAGACGCCCAAAGTCTACCTAAGGGAAGAATAGGAAAGTCTAGCTCGAAAATTATCACGTCGTCGTCCGCAATATTTGATAATGTCGTCGCACTCATTTTGTGGACTTTAATAGACGAAAGGTCTTTTTTAAATTGTGTAAATTGTCTTTTCTATTATTTTCTACTGGAAAAAAAAGGTTTAAAAACGTGAACCGAACTCGTTCGGCCTAACTTCCCCTAACTCGAAAGGGTTGTGGGCGCAGAGGCCGGAGGCGGATTTTCCTACCGAAAACTTTTTCCCCATCGACTCAAACTTTTTCCAACGATGAGTGCCAATCGTGTGAGACTACACTTCACAAACTGTAGTCCGTAATAAAGGATAAACATCGGTTCATCGAACTGATAAAAAAGAAACTTCGGATTTCACGATGTGAGAGAATGGTGCACTCTTGAGCTTCACGTAAATCAGTCGTAGAGATCATGTGATCGATGCGTCTTATACTGAATGTGACTCCTGTTTGTTTTGCATCTTGCTCCACTGATCTTTGCCTGATCTTTCACCTAACGTCGTCGTCGTCTGTTCACACACGTTCACACGTGAAAGCCATGACACGGACGGTTGCGTAATGGGAAACGTGTACCGGGGTAACGTGTAATTGAATTTTCTGGGAGACCCAGCGCAATGCCGAAAACTGGTCGTGAAGTTATGTACTTTGGCAGTCGGACACAAGGCGGTTCTTCCGAATTTATATTTTACACAAAACAAAACAGGATTTTGAGAATTTAGATTGCGCGGGACGGCATGGGATGTAATCCACTTTTTGAACTTGAAAAACTCGTAATTTGGGGTAAATAAATTTGTCGGTTAAAACTCGTTTAAAGTCCCCCTCCCCGAATTTGACAGAGCCAAAGTTAAAGCCAAGAATTCAAATTGAAATGCAAAAAAGTATCTAAAATAATAAAATAGACTCGTAGTTTTGTCTTTTTCAATTTTATTTTACTTTTGAAAATAATAAATTAACACGCACGGAATCAATTTCGGTTCACATTGATGGTTTTGCTCTTGTGATTCGTTAATTAAGTACAGTTTTTTTTTCTCGTGCTTGTGGGCTTTAAAATCCCTCGTCCGGGCTTTTAATTTAAAAACTTTTATTAATTTTCTCCAAGTTAATAAGCTTTGAAGTGCAGATCTGACTTTGTTGTCTGGCGAAATTGCAAAGTTTCTAATTATTGCACACGGTCTTGCATATCGATTTGAGGTCACCACCGTGTTGTGCACTTGAGGTTGACGTTGTAGCGAGTTGCACCTGGTCGGAATGTTCGAGAGACGTCTAAAACCTCGTGGTTTTCCCCATTTGTTGCAGGAAACCGTCGAGAGCTCGTGCTGATCGCCCAGAATCCTAGTGCAGTTATCTAGGATTCTTTAAATATTTCACTGACCCGGAATGTTGTCTTATTAAACTTTTTTTCTAATATATTTCAGGAATTCTTTTGTGTGTTTATAATGTACAAGAACCCGTGATGGAAGCCACCTGTTAAAGGTAATTTTCTCCAAGATATTTCCGGTACCTCCGTACGGTTTTTTTTTTTTTGAGACCACAGCTTGAATTTAATAAACATTAATTATTTGTCTCGCGTGAAATGGAGGGATTAAAGTGGAGGACTTATGGTTGACTGGGATAAAACATTAAATACAGGTTTTAGTGCGAGGTGCAAAATTTACAAAAGCATGGGAGCAATGTGTTGTGTTTGAGGGATGCAGATGGGCTGGTAAGCGAAAGACAGCAAGGAAAAAGAATGGAAAGTTGAAATGTACGAAAGAAGATTAATAATGAGGATAAAGGAGAAATAGAAATTCGGAATGTGGCTTCCGGTACGTGTGGTGGCAGAATAAAGTTTTGAAAGCCGCTTTCTGGGGTCTTCCGTTGAAGGCGGCTGAAGCGGTTCGGCGGTTCTGCGACGCCCAGAGTTTTCCTCCCAGAAATTAAATTAAAATAATTGCCTTTTGACGAAACCTCAAAAATTTAATTTCAAAAAGTTGGCCTCAACCGGAGAGACCCTTTGAGATCGACATCTTTGGAAAACAGAAATATGGGGGAAAACAGGGACCGGAATGGAAAAAAAATGTGTCCCGGGGGCCAAGGCTGAACGGACGATGAGTGCTGGACCAATTTGGGCTGGACCTGCTCGTTCCCGGTCCGCAGAAGAGGACCATTCGAAATCTTTACCAAAGTTGTAATGATGTTAAAAAGCTTAATTTATTATTGATCGTGGTAGTTGATTATTAGTTTATGTATTTTTATAATTTTATTTATTTATCTATTTGAAAGAATAGGTTAGGTTAGGTTTCTTATTTTTTTATTTTATTTTTATTATTTTTATTGGTCGCGTACCATTCCCTAGGAAAGAGGGAGGAGAACTAAAATAATTAGTAGATAAATTTAACAATACCGCTGAGAGCGTTTAATATTGTTATATACAATTTTATAATTTACATGGTATGTAGTGCTAGTTGTAAGGTTAGTAAGGGGAATCTATTCCAGGTATTCACCTGGAGAGTTTCCTTAACCGTAAACTACTTTTGTTCCAAGTTTCATAAGATATTGAATGGGTTTAGTTGAGATCTGTTAAGCGGTTAAAAAATCCCCAATTTCAGGTTTGAAGTCAAATTTGGTTCTTTGTGTGGCCCTCGGGTCGCTCTTACCCAATTTCCTTTTGGGTAGGATCAGCCATTTGTAATTGCTTCTTTTTTGTTCCTCTCAAAGTGAAGTGCTTTTGATTTCTCCATGTAACTTCGAGAAGAACAACCTATGTGTGTTTTTCCATTTACTCGATACAGGGAGTTTCTACGCCGTCGATCGGTCTTTGTACTTGCCAGACATTAATTGTTCTTAATTGTGGGTATTAGACGCTAGACAAAAACACTTGCGGCCTTTCTTTACTAATTGATTGAACAGTTCCAACGGTTGCTCATTCAAAAGGTCTTAATTGTCGTGTTAAAAACAAATTGTTAAAACGTTCTAGGATCCTTATTTGTTGCGAATGTATCCGCATCGGACTTATTAGAACAGTACCCCTCAGGGGCTGAAAATTCAAATCGTTCACAGAACTTAGGTTGAGGCGCTCGTCGAGATTTTCTGTAAATACACGACTAGGAAATAATTCACGGAAGAGCCTTTTATAATGTTTTCCAGAATTTGTATTGCTGTTAGGTAATATGATTACGGATGTAAGTTAGATACTTCGTAGAGTGAAACACGTGGCCATGTTAATGCAATTTTAAGGCAGTTCGAAGTATTAAAAGTGAACATTTGTGTATCCGGAGATTGGAGCAGTGCACAATTAATTTAAATTATTGTTGCGTTATTGAAGAGTAGTCCGGTAATGTGCTCAAACATGGCGTGATAGACTTGTTTTTCACTATGTTCCCTCTCAGAGATATTTTTTTTGTTAGTCACACTGATTCTATCAAAGAATTTGAATATTTCGTTTCTCTCGATATGTTCAGAGTCGATTGGTAGTTTTTTTAAGTGTTCTCTTTTGGTGAACTACAAGGAAGTCAGATGGCAATCTTCCCGCGTGGAAAATTTTTAGGTAACCCAATGACATTTCCCCCTGAACTGCGTGTCTGTGTGTGTGTGTGTGTGTGTCTCTCTCTCTCTCTCTCTCTCTGTTTCTCTTCGTCTAGGGACTTACTGTACAAGACTTCTGTCATTTCCTTGACATTCAAAAACAACAATCTTGAACTCTGACTCTCACCATGCAACGAGTACACGGCTTTTTTCTTTAAGTGAGATGTTTCCCTGTTTCATGGTCTCGATAACGAAAACATGACGTCAGGGCTTGCGCGAGACGTCTCAAAAACATATATAACAACGGTTGTATTTCGTACACGAGACAAGAAGTACCCGAATATCAAGTGAGAACGATCGAAATCGAATTTGAGTTTTTTTTTGTTGAAGAAGAAGAGAAAGAGAAGCGTCTAACTCGTAGAAAATCGCCAGGTAATTAGACTCGTCTTTTTGATTTTCCCAACTTAACGGATACTCGCAAACAGACTCGCTAGACTCGCAAATAGACAACTAGAAAACGGTCTCAATTAGAATAGAATAAAATTGTAAAATTTTCATTGCCCGGTCGGCCAGGCTGTTGTTTATGGTGGGAGGGTTTAGTGGGCCCCGGCGACAGAGCAACCAACCTTTCACTCGTACCGGCTAATTCAATTAGATTTTTGAAACTACAGCCGTTTACACTCTTGTGCGTCACTTTGAGAGAGAGAGAGAGAGAGGACTTGTTTGTCTTCGAGCTCCGAATAGAGCAAAATTAAATTTATGTTTTGTTTTAGTCTAATTTAAATGCGAGTTTCACTACGCCTACGTCTGACACCTTCCCGAACATAAGAAGTCACTCGCAGGTCTCCCTGACTATTTGACTACAAAAGCCAAGGCGAAACGCTTTCCTTTTTGAAGTCTTACTCGTTTCTTGATCGGAACGCCGAATCGATTGTGTAACATTCTACGTTTAATTCACTCATATTTTGGGTAAAAACGACGTTTCGTTTCAGGACGTTGAAGGAAGGAAAAATGATTATAGGATCAGCTACTCGTTTCATAGGAGGACGCGGAGCCGTTCAAACGGTTTATTGGAGAGCTTCCAGGAATAACGAAAAGCTCGTTAAAACCGGAAAGCACTTTAATCTGCAGAAAGCCACGACGGCGGACAATCAGGGAATGAAATCTATATACCCGAGCAAAATGACGGACAATGGAATTCATACGAAATCGGCTCAATAATCAGGTGGGTCCTTGACCGTGTCAAAATTAAATTAAGAGAGCTCGATCAGCAACCGATCACAACGATCATATATAAATATTATATTGTATTTGGCGGGGGGGGGGGTGGCGGCGGTGGAGATGAAGATTTAACGGAGCGAAATGTATCCTTTGAGAATCGGGATTAGCAGACGATGAATGGGAGATTTGAAATTCACAGGGAAAATGGTTACGGGGGTTGAATCGAACTTGTTTTCTTTACTGGTCAAATATTATTATTTTTTTTTAATCGATTATTCAGAGTCCCGTTTTTCTCGGGAGCAAATAAGTTCAATGTTTATCTATGTTCTCAATTACGGTGCTCGGACAAACACGAGTTGCTACCCGGAACATGGCCGCCGTCGTTCCGATTCGAAAGAGCCCAGAGATTTATTTAAACTTGGGACGGATGAGAGGCAAGTGTTAAGTACCGATAAAAAAAGATTACGGGCTCGCGATCGGTAAACTCTCCTAGGTAAACAGAAACGAGAAGTAGGAAATAGGTGATAGGGAGTGTACGGATGCATTTTCCAGGTGTAGGACTTACCCTCCCTCTATGAATTTTAAAATGTGGTCTCGTACGAAAGGACTGCATATCCCTGGGGAACGCCAGTCTGCAGAATAAGTTTCTAATTGAACTATCTTTTTTTCTATGGGAAACCTGAAATTTTAAGCACGTACAAGTTTTGACGTATTTTGTCGGTTTTCTATTTCAGGTTCATCCCGTGACCGAATTATTCAAAAAAGGATAAGCTGGATTGTCGGAGAAGCTGAAGTCGCGCCGACAGCCTGTGGTGGTTCCTGTTTTATAAAAACGCTTAATTTATTTATTTATTTACGTGTTGGCGCCTTAAAGGTTTTGTTATTTATTTTTTTTGTAAAATAAGCTTTTTAAAATAAAGGTATCGTTTAAGTTCTAGATAATATTGTTTGACACTATAAAAATCCCCCACGAAATCCAGAAACCGTCCTTTCTGGTCCTTACTTCCACCTCCTGGTTGAGGTTCCTGGTCACGTTCCCAGGTAAACCTAGATGATCTTATATACGTACTCCAAGTTTTTCATATAAATTATTTATATGCCTTATAAAAAAATCTCATTCTTTAGAGCATCTCACCTCGTAACACCTGTAACACCCCCGGCATTAACAGAAGAAAACATTTTTTTTCTTTTCTTTTTAAACGAACGTTACACGCAACTGCGATCGAGTAAACTTGAGATTGTCAACATAAAAAGGATGATATCACAGGCAGTTGAGAAAGTTGGAAATTTTGAAATGTCTTTTTTAACAGCGCAGAAAGTGTGTACTAAGTGAATTAAAACAATAAATTCGAGAGGTTGTCAGGCGATTTACTTGGAGACCGGAGCTGAGGAGGACTCTGCCTGCTCAGAAGAGGGAAGGAAGAAAAAAACTCTGGTGACACCTGCGGCACCTGATGGGACGACGAACGTGGCAGCCGACTTGCCAAACATCAAATTGTGTAATTTCCTGTTTCAACATGTCGGACGTTGATTTCCATCGTGGACTGTTTCGCTTCTTCAAATTATAATATAAATGAAATTCGCATCTTTGTGTCGTTTGTGATTTCGCGTCGTGTGCATCGAATTCCTCAAAAATATAGACGGGAGAGTTTTTCAGGAGCAACATGGGTGAGTGACATGTTTTACGAATTGTTTACGCTCTTCGCTATTGCACTCGATGAGACACAGTACGTTAGGGAAACGCAAAACACTCAAACGGGTGTTTATCAATCATTGTTTCGTGTCCCCATGAGTAGGTATTAATAAGATAACATATTTCCTGTTGAATAAGTGCAAGTATCAAGCGTCTATCTCACAAGTGTTTACTCTCCTCCGCGAACTGCGGACTTTTATATTTCGCCATTGTAATTTTACTATATAAGAAATATGCTAACGAGGTGTTGATGTCTCAGGAACAACCGAGTGCAAGGACTCGACTCTGGTCCACTGCCAAATTATGTGCTGATAATTGATCATAATTATTCGGTAAAACGTACAAATCATGTTTTTAAGATACACGACATCTGAAAAACCACGTGATCCACCCGTGTGCGTCACCTTCCTACCTCACGAAGTCTTCTGTTTGGTGCGCTCTACGGACTGTGAATTTACGTGTTACCCAAAACCCATTTTGGATGTTACTAAATAGTACAAGTAGAAAGAATGTACATTCCACATAAAATTAAAGTAGTTTAAAATTCCATTTAACTTTTTCCCTCGTACGTAGTTCTCAATTCATTAACCACGTGGGTTATCGCGCTCTCCCATCACCAAAAACTATTTATATATATATATGTGTGTGTGTGCGAGTAGTATGTTTATTTTATTTGAACATGATATTTAAATTAGATTTTCCGGTCGAGTTCTAACCGCGACTACTTCGCCAAGTCAACAGGTAATTTAAGTTTCTAATTACTCGAAATCGAACCATTTCAAAACTTAAAAAACTTAAGTTACACGTGACTTAAAAGTGATTTTCCGTGTTAACGTCGGGAAAAAGGTACGAAAGATGATTTTGCCGAACTTTCTTTCGAACACTAATTTGAGCGTTCATCCAGGAAACCTTATGTACATGAAAACAACGATGGTGGCAGTTATGAAGTCGGACTTAATTCAGCCTATTTATTTATTTATTTTTTCAATTGAGAAGGTGGAGAGAATGGAGTTTTGCAACTTTTCGTCGCACATAAAAAGACCCCTGCGAAATGATTTATTTCACTCAAAACGAAATTTCTATTCCCCCATGAATGAAATCTGTCAAACATAATTTTATGTATGTATGAAAAAGTTTCATGAGTCGCAGGAAATGTGACCGTTGTTTTTCATTTTTACAAATCTAAATTAATTTCCCGAAATCCGTTAAAGCTGTCCGTCCATTTTTTTTTCCTGTGTTTGTCTCGCATTCTGTCCTTCGCATTCTCTGCCTTTTATGTCCCCGAGGAAAACAAAGGAAGTCAGATGAAACAAAAGTATTAATACTGAAAAAAAGTACCGAAGATACAAAGTGTGGTCTACAATGTGTGGGTGCGTGGCGGGGGTACTCACCCACAGGGCACAGTACCAAGTTGCTCATTTATTTTTGTTTATGGTTAGTAGCCTAGGGTGACCGGGTGACCAGAGCACCCTGCGCCGAAAGAAGCTTGCAGCCTACTGTCATAGGCGTTATATTAAACTTAATTTATTTACATATAAAACGCATACATTGAAATGTGAGTATAAACATGTGATGTGTCGAGCGAAGGCACAGTATAAACCTCTAAATGCAAATGAATATGTCTGAGGGGAGAGTTAACCGTTTAGGGGTAGCTGTTCGTGAATAAACTGCATCGGTCCTCCTTCTGCGAAATCGGAGGCTGCGTGTCCGTTTCCGGTGAGTATCCATTTGGTCGTGAGCAAACCTTCGACTCCTACGGGACCTCTGGCATGTATTCTGGCAGTGCTGATACCGACTTCGGCACCTGTGAGACGATAAATAGTTGCGTGTCAGACTTTCGGTTCATGGTTGAGCTACTGACCCTCACTCTAGTTCCACTCACCCAAGCCAAATCGGTAGCCATCTGCAAAACGCGAACTGGCATTGTGAAAAACGCATGCGCTGTCCACGTCTCTTTGGAACTTTTTGGCCTTTTCTTCGTTTTCTGTCACGATGACCTCGGTGTGACCGCTGCCGTACGTATGGATGTGATCAATGGCATCCTCGAGACCTTTGACTACTTCAATGCAACACTCAAGTGCTCCATATTCGGTTCTCATTGACTTAGCGGAAGGAGGCCCGAAGGTCAGAAGTTTAGACAGCCTTGGACCAGAGTTGATTTTAACCTGATAAAAGTTTTCGGGATTTTGTATACGAAGGAACAACTGCACACTTCGATATTTATGTCTACACTAACCAATGTTGGGAGTACAGTACTAAAATCTATCCGGAGGTATTTGACAAGTATTAACTACTTACTCCTTCCTTTTTCAACACAGAACACACATCGGTGAAGAATGGTTCATTGATTAGGTCTTCGTGGATTAAAAGTGTTTCCATAGCATTGCAAGCAGCCGGATAGTCGCACTTGGCATCGCGAACTGTGAACAAAACGATGTTAAATGTTATTGAATACCTAGTGATAACTCCACCAACACATAAGTTGTCTTCTGTACTTACTGATTTTCAACGCCAACTGTTGGTTGCACTCCCGATCGACATAGACGTGACAGATACCTTCGGCGTGACCAAGCACTGGAATATGCTGGCTTTGCTCCTGAATGTTGCGCACCAACTCACTCGAACCTCTGGGTATGATAAGATCGATGTGGTCTTCCATAGACAGGAGGTCAGAGATTTCCTCCCTCGTTGAAACCTTAAATAAGAACGTGGCATTTTGTCGCGTGGTATCCTTTCCATTTTATGCTATACAAGTAAGTCAGGATGCTCACCAGAGAGATGGCATTGCTCGCTCCGACGGATGCCAAGGCCTCCTTGACGATGTCCATCAAGGCCTTGTTGCTGTGAGACGCTTCTTTGCCACCTTTGAGGAGCAAACCGTTGGCTGTGCTGAGAGCCAATGCGGCTACCTGCAAATTAAACCGCGGTGACGGGTACCCATTTAAACTATTTTAAAAATGTGTACAGTTAAAATAACGTTCATCACGAACGTTAACCGAAGTACACATCTGCCCTGTACACTTTCTTCGCCCGATATATTTCGATTGTTTGACTTTTATTACTGGCATTTTTTGTGTCTCTCCAATACAAACATCCCTGCGTTCATCCTTAGAGACGCATGAACCACACAAAAAGTCAAATCCAACGTCTGTGCATGTTTATTATTGCCTCACCCAACTTATGTGCTCCAGTTCAATTCTAAAACTGCTACGATGAAGAAGATTTCAAGTTTTTCCGGTCAAGAGACAACATGGCGAAATTTATAAATATCCATTGACCCAAATTACAATTATTGTACGTTGCTAGTGGTTAATGGACGGTGCACAATTTATGTAAAATATCGCTTTACTTATGTAGAAACACGATAGAAACCACCCTGTGGGTATGAGGGAAGGGACATAGAGATAGATAGATAGAGAGAGAAAAAGAGAGAGAGAGAGAGTTCCCCTTTCTGACAATTTGTCAGTTCACCACCTCCTTGTTATAATTCACACGAATAATTTGTAAATTTTCTAATGAATTTAAATGTATGAGCGTTTTCTCTCCGAAATATTCGACTACTGCCACTTCCCTTCCACTTCCTTTCCTACAGTCTCCAATTAAACGTTTAATGGACCGTTACGTGGAATTAGTTGGGTTGAACAAGACCAAAATCTCGCTCGTTATAATTATAACATCGTTACTAATGTTACGCTGCCAACAACACTTAAAAGTTCTCTCTCTACCAGAGTTAGAAAATTTTGGAGAGGACTCTAATTTTAATAATGAGTTGTGAGATTTACCATTAAATGTTTTCTTCGTTACGTACATAAAGTACGCACTCCTAAAATATACAAATTTTACGTGGGAAATATTTTCTGATACAAGCAGATGAACTTTTAAGGACCTAACTAGGAGTGGACAAATAGTAGAGGAACCATACCGTCCTTAGATCATCGTTTTTTAGTAATTTTTAAGCAAGAGTATTAACCTCCTGTCGAGTTGTTTTGTATCACTCCGGCTCTTCACTGGATCAGAAGGCTTTCTTAAAGAAGAAGTTTTCTTACCTGAGGCAGTGCATCTGGTCTGGATTCAAAAATTACCAAGAGAACTCCAATCGGAACTGTAATTTGTGTCAGATTCAGTCCATCTGCCAGTAGTGTTCTTCTAATCACTCGATTCACATTGTTCAAACTGCTGTCAGCTATTTGATGAAGGCCTGGAAAGTAGAAGAAGCGTTTCTTTCAGAACTCAAAACTGTATTGGTTTTGTGTAGGGAGGGGAGACAAAGAGAGAGACAGAACAGAAAACTCACCTGTGGATAGATTTTTAAGTTTGGACGGTGAGAGAGACAACCTGGAGAGAAGAGGCTTGGCGAGGTTTTCTTTCTTGGCTTCCTCCAAATCACGAGCGTTTGCCTCGAGGATGGTGGCCTGTTTGCTGATGAGCAAGTCAGCGAGCATTCGAATGCAGGAGGCTCTTTCTTCGGGCCTGAGGGCCTGCAGTTGCCTGCTTCCCGTTCTAGCTGTGATGGTAATAATTAATTAATTGTAACGCCTCCGCCGTTCGAGCAGGGCTCATTAACGAAACATGAGGTTTTACCGTTTTCCGCCATGTTTTCGACAGAAACTTGTCCCGTCGGACTGTCCGTGAAAAAGGTTCCTATTTTTCTTCCGGCCAAAATTAGTTTAATCGCTTTCTCTTGCATTCCGTTGCAGATGACGACGGAGACTCCTCTGTCGAGGGCCCAGGTAGCCGCTTGCACCTGAAACGATCGACCCGTTGCATGCGTCTCGTGACTCGTACCTTACGACTCGTACAGACCGGATTATATAGGATATTTACTTTGGAATCCATTCCTCCGGTTCCTACTTTTGACGTCATTCCAAACTGGATCGTTTCCCTCATTTCCGTATTGTACGTGTGTATAAGTCTTGCTCCCTCTTGTGTAGGTGGTTTCGTGTACATTCCATCGACGTCCGACATTAGAATTAAGAGATCAGCTTGTATTTCGGCGGCCAACATGGCGGCCAAACTGTCGTTGTCCTTTAAACTGATGGCCTGGAACAGAAAAGTATTGAAATAGAGAAACACCTGCGCCGAAGCATATTTTCTTGGTGATAAATCACAGGAAAGCGACCAAAACCATATTCACTTATATTAAAATGTAGTTTAATTAAGAAGCATTATACTTGTGTGTTCACAGTATACACGGTGCAGCTGCAACATCTGTGTGAGACAAAGTAAAATCAGATATTTGGGTGGGAAGTAAGACAAGTAGGAATATTATTAGACCTCGGTCGTGTGTCTCGGAGAAAGGTTCCTGTAAGTACTTTAAGACAGTCTCCCGTAATTAGCGATCGTTTAATAAAAAGATTTTTTGATCGGGAAAGTTACTTGAATAAATGAAAAGTTTTAAAATTTGTTAGTGACACTCCAGAACCATCCAAGGAGGCTCGCGAAATATGAAAATTTATTCGACGACCGGTGTTTCTCCTCTATCGGTAACCAAGTGTTCAATCAGGGTTGTTTACATTTGCGGTTTGTGCAGGTGGTTGATCGGATTAGGGGGTAAGGGTTTGTCAGTTGTTTCTTTAAGATTCGATCATCTTAAAGTACTCCACTTACCCCGTCGTTTCAGTCAGTTTTGTGTCAATGTGCTTGTATAAAAATCATCATGTTAGTGACGAACATCGACGACATGCTAAAAATTTAAAAGTTACCGACCTTTTTCCAACCTACCCCACGAATTTCATCGTCAACTTGTGGCGGAGGCGTAACAGCGTCGTTGGTGTTGATGATGGGCACGATGTTAAGGCTGATGAGTTCTGAAAGTGTGCTGAAGAGGTTCCGTCTGGTTTCCTCGTTGTAAAAGTCGGGCTTCGTCACCAGCACCTACTCGGAGGGAAATTCGTGAGCTTCGGATCGGCTACCAGAAAGGGACACTAAGGGACACACACACCCAATCTACCTGAGCTATTTTCACTCCGTATTGTGAGAACATGGCGTCGTAAAGCGACATAAGTCCGGACTGTCCAACAGCAGCAGCCGCTCGTGGTTCCAACAGGTATTTGCCCTCCTAAGACGCATTCATATGCAGCATTTATTTGGTTACATAAGACACTCTTGAGCGTAAGTATACTTACATCCTTTATGTGATCTTTAGGCGACAAAGTTTCTCTCATACTCAGCGACATGACCAATTCTTGTGTTAATTTTTGTTTTCCGAAGGCCACGGCTCCGCTTGTTACCATAATACACTCGCGACCTCCCATGTGACTCTCAGCAACCTGTTGACATGCTCAGTCAAAGTATTCAAAAATATTTATTAATTCCCCACAGGAGAATACAAATAGGGTTGCCTGTTCTTATTAAGAAACCAGCGAATTTGTCGGACACACGTCACTCAGCCGAAATAACCAAAACTTTCATCATCCTACACGCTGGTTTGTAATTTCATTTTTCATCTGTCAGGAGGCTACGATTAGCAGCGATTTAACCCCCTCTCCCATCCCCCAAAAAACAATATTTTCTGACCTTTTCATACTTGATCAGCATAATTTGATTAAACCAAGCTCAAAATCTTACATATTTGAATTGAAAAACGTCAAATATTTAGAAGTTCGTATGATGAAGAATACGAGAGGGAAATTTGAATTGTTGGGATTGCCCCTGGCGTTTACTCTTCCATTTCAATGCAATTTTCGGTTTATAACTGCATCCGTCTCTCTCCTGAATTTGTTTTCCAAAACTTATGCTAAACCTGTATGGTGGATGAGTAGGTTTCGTGTGGGATGCACAGGCGGCCTACCTGTTCAACGATCGAGGCCAATCTTCCCAATGCGATTCCATGCTCGTCCTCTCTTGTTATGACAGCACTGCCCAACTTAACGACCAATCTCCTCGCATATTTCAGCTGACTCCTGTCTGTGAATGTGCTTCTCTTTTTGTCAGCCGTTTGCATTAATCGTCTAAGTTCCAAATTGGAGACCTGCAAAGAAAGAAGTTTGGTTAGAAGACGAAGAATCCCGAAGATGAGTGATGGGCAGTAGGGTGTTACAAATAAATATGGGGAGGCTATCGAATTTATAACATTTATAGACAATTTATATTGCATAGCTTTTACTTGTGTATAAATGTTACTACCATATTACTATATCAAAACATAAGAAGTACCACATTCACTACCAGCACGACAGCTGACATGCTCTACCACATGGTGTTCGTCTTTCTCCTACTCTTGCCAGGGGGTTGATCATAAAAACACGTAGTCAGATATTAAGTTTATTTTTTAAGCGCACATTGGTGCTAATCAACGTTTGGTTATTAATTAATTAATTGATATATATTTTGAACAGTAACACTGTTTTTATTGTACGCGACAGGGAACAACCCCGAAACTCCATTTTACGATATACGAGAAATCCCAATGGAACTGAAATCGCGATTTCATTCGGCAAGACGTATTTCATAATAAATAAATAATAAATATAAAGTACAGATAATCTCGAGACCTTTATCGTTTCACCTTTTAACGTTGTTTTTAATATTTTATCTTGACGTTGAACTTGAACGGAATCATTTGTGACATTGATTTTGTACCTTGTTCGAGTCGATAGACTAAAAAATCACGTTCTTATTAAATGCTCACCGGGTCGCCGGTTATTTAAGCGAAATATGATCTACATTTTCTTTAGCTTAATTACATTACAATTTTTATTAACCTGTCTTCATATAAATTACGTCTGCTTTTCACTCAAATTAGTCGGCTGTTGTTGATCGTCAAAAGAAGTGAGACCTTCGGTTGTATTCACGTAAACTTCTCATTAAGGACCTAATTCTCTTCTTGGACAGCTTCTTTTTTTCTCCTCTCCTTTTACACTTTTAATTTCTACTTGACACACCGAGCTCTTCCTCACTTACTACAACACAACAGTACTTTCGTTTGTTTTGTACCTGAGCAGAGGAAAGGTTTTAGGCGCTAGTGATCCACCTCTGACTTCGGTGCCACTTATAAATTGGAAGTACCGAATCCCAAGAGGAAACTACAGACTTGAAGAGAAAGCAGCAGGTAAGAGAAAAGTCGTAAATCTAAACGGTATATTGTATGAGGACTCGGAAGTAGACAAAAAGCTGTGGACGGAATTGCTGATGAGTTAGACAATTTTCTCAGTCGGCGGACGTTTTCAGGAATCCGATTCTGTTTGACAGGAAACGAATAGCAGTTGTCAATGTCATGGATTATTCAGTGGATTGTCTCGTTCAGTTTCATGAAAATATCCGTCGAGTCTCTTGAACCGGTCTCATATTAATTGATCCTGACGTTTAAAGGCCACATCAAAGGCTCACTCGGATCTTTTTCAATTTTTCATCTGAGTATCGGAAGACCTGCTTGGAAATCTTCGTACTTTGACCACAGAAGTATGTCTTCGGGCCAAGGACTCCACATATTTGAAATTTACTTGACCTATTTTTTTTTTTTAAATTATTTTTTTTCTTTATTTATGTGGACAAGGTTGACGGTGACGCCAGCAATACAAACGGGAATGTAGCGAACGATGGGTACGGCCAGGAGAAAACAAAGGTTATATTTTGTTAGCGATTTTCAGGATCTCGATCCCCAGGTATTAGAACAGGAAAAAAATTTCAATATTTTTTGGTTGAGGGTACATACAGTAGCTGCGCAAAATTAGCGAAAGTAAGACAAATAATTGTTTTTGACTGTGTAGTTAAAAGAAATAAGGCTCTTGGTGAGTTGAAAAATGTTTAACAGAAGAATTAAATTTTAGAAAAACAGAAAAGTATAACTGCATTTTAGGAAGCTGAAGTCATAACACATTATGTATGAAAAGTACTATTTTTTGGAAGTGGGTTTTTGCATACAGAACCGAAACTAAAACTCAAGTAAACTAATGTATGAATCAGCCGGCACAATGATTAAACTCTAAACGGTTGTAAACGGGAAGTTGACGGGGTCAGTACGAAGTCTCATCAGTTTTGCCTAAACAGTAATTATGTTGTTTACTGTAGGAACAACACGAGTAATTAAATTAGATTTTAAAAGGAGTTTGATCGGATCTTATCGACACGAGGAACTTGATGTGTCCAGGAATCTGCTCGAGTGTCAGTCGTGACAGTGAGGCGTTTGATTATCGGGGGAGTAAGAGCAAGTTGCGGTGTACTCACATTTCTCGGTGTGACTATGGTCGAACGCCAGTTTTTGGGCATCGTGGACGCATGTCTGTACATGGCGACGCCATACTTCTGTCGCGGGAGAACCTGATTCAATGGCTTCCACCTCAATGATTTACCGCTTTGAGCCAAAAATATTGAAACCCCCTGACAGAGGGAACAGGCTCTGAAATGTGAAAAAGAAAGATTAGTTCGAATGAGCCGAAACTCGACCGGAGACATCCGGTTAAACAAAAATATATATTATTTTTCAGTGGGAAGCTCTTCAGCTTCGAAAAATGAACCGACGACATTTTTGTTGTCGATAAAAATGCGAATAGCACAGGAGTGGACAGGAAAAACAGGAAGCGCTCAGGAAGGTTCTGTGTCATTCCACAAAGAAGACACCAGCGGAAGTCAACACATGACGGTGGTGAACGTTGAGTGGACAACCCGGTAGTTTTTGGTCGAAATTGAAAAACTTAAAAACCACAAAAATTAAATTTCACTTACCTTCGGCTGTAAATCATTTTAATTTAATCAATTGAATTCTGATAAAAATGGTGTTTCTATCAGGGATCCGCTCGCACTGATTAACGGAGATTCTCGATTGATCTCGGCTTGTTTTTCTTTTACTCTTTTTTTTTTAACTTCTCTTCACTTCTTCTCTGCCTTCATGTCGAATGCGTTCGTAATGTTTATCATAGGAAGAGAAAGTCAACTGAGAAGTCTCTGATAAGACTCTATCGTTAGACTAATAAACAGAAGCGATTGGTCAACCGTCATCTTTCCCATTATCATCTTTTGGTTGAGATCCCTTCGATTTCCGACATTGAAATCAATACAAATCGAAACCAAGTTAAGGACGCCCGTGACATATTGTTTTTACTATTTTTTTTTTTTTTTTGGTTTTTTGAGAACGTTCTTAATCTGCCCGGTGAAGGATTACGAATCGTCTATCTTAATCTATCTCTAGGGTCGTGTGGTATCCAGGTCAGACCCTCGCCTCTTGAAAAAGTCGGACATGACGTAAAGGGAGGGATGAAAACAAAATAGTGTTTGTGATGATGACAACTACTACCACGATTACGACGAATACGCAGTACGAATTTATGTTGAATGAACGTTGTACTCACGTGTGGATTTGTTGTGGTGAGACAGGGTGAGGGTGGGTAGTAATTTTTCTCTCACATTCTACATTTTCAAAATTCGTAACCAAGCTCGAGTGTAGTTTATTAATGATTGTGACTAAACACTAATTTATTGTCGTTCTTTTCCTTTATTCCATCCCTCCCATACATAGGTTTTACTTTATGCAGTGATAAGTACGATTTTGTGTTCGAGGTGACATTACAAAGTAGTCCGGGGGCTGGTGAAGGAAAGTTTTGTATTTCTGTTGAACGGAGGATAAGCTCCTTTTATAGTTTTCCTGTTACATATAGGTTTTAGGTCTCATTGATGTGCGAAACAGTAGTTTTTTTTTCTTCACTCACGGAATGCCCCATTACTACTCTATTCCTCTACATAACCCCGTAGATTGTGTTTAATTTTAGGTTTTTCAGTTCCGTGACGAGATGCATCGGTTCGACCAGGAACCCAGGAGAACGTTGTAGACGAAATGTTATGTAATTCAAAATTTGTAGATAAACATCCTGAGCGCGAGTCAGAGACAAAATTTAAGTACCGGGTAAAGATAAATTGTATCGGAAAAATAAAGGTCGCCAAATATCGACTTTCTAAGTTTAACATCATAGATAATTATTACTGTCATAATAGAAAAAAAAAATAGTCAGAAACGACGAAATTTAAGGAAATTTCCGTGGATTTCGGCGGAAAATAATGATGGCAAATGAGGGTAATGTCGTGTCGGTTGGGGTTGAAAAAGTGAGCCGAGCCGGGGCAAAAACCAGAATTTTCTCAAGAAGAATAAATGTCGTGCACTAACAAATTATTCTCAAAAGTTGTACACCCGCGGGCGTGTCCTGCGTCGGAAGGCTTCCTCTCGGCGAAAGGTTCGAAGGTCTTTGAAGTCAAAAACACCGGGAAGGAGGACTTGCCCCGGAAGACTTGTTTGGTTGGAAAATTTTAGTAAGCAAAAGCAATACGCGAGACAACAACGGAGTTGGGAGTGACGCCATCTTGAGAAACCGGTCGGCGTAAAATTTAGTCAAGTGGATTAGTCAAATTGTAACCTTCTTGTCCGAAGGATTCATGCAGAAAGCAGAAGACGGAATTCTTCCACATTTTCATAGTGCGAAAAGACGTTCAATTTTAACCGGGATTTACCCAGTCGACTCGTGCCCCATCGGACTTGCTCAATTTGGTAACTCCGAAAGAAATGTACGGGAGACGGGAGTTAGGTAGGTGGTGAGGGGGTTGTTTGTTGTCAAATCCTTTTCCGTCCTTCGCGGAAGACAACTTCTCCCTCGGGCTGTTTCGTCAAGAACTTAAAATTAATTAACGGCAATCAAAATCATTGGGAAAGGTAAAAAATTTGAAATTTGACTTCGTTTGCGGTGAATTCGACGGGGCCGGACAACAAAGAAAATGGAAACCTCGAAGGCACAAACGATGGGGAGGAGGTTTTTGCTGGGAGAAAGCCGTGCGGCGAGCCAAGAGGTTTCCCATTCAAAATCCATTCAAATGTGAAAGATGGAAAACAAATTCTCCGGAGACATTGATTGAATCTAATTAGCGGTCGAAATCACAAAAATCCCTTGTTAATTTAGTTTTGTGAAAGGTTTCGTGCCCCTCGTGTATTTTGAGCAACCTTCCTGGAAATATTGAGTGTCAACACTCAGCAGAAGATCGGTCTTTTACTATCTTTAATGTGTTCACCAGCAAAAGGCTAAGGTTTCCCCTACATACGTACAAATCGGAGTGAAATTCATATTAACAAGGATTAAACACTGCCTATTATCGTTATATATTGTAATTAAATATCAACAAGATTGCGAATTAAGAGGGGCTAATCATATTAGGAAAAAATCAACCACCAAATATAACTACAATCACTTTGTAACGTGAAAACATCAATAAGTTCAGTGTGACATAACCTGTGACAGAATCCTTTGCGATTTAGTTATAATTTTAAATGTTAGGGTACCACCGTCAGGAATTGTAGAGCTTACCCATTGTCTACGTACAAATTCATAAAGTATGCGGCGTGTACGTTCCACTTTGGCGTAAGTCTCGATTCGTGTGTTTTAATATTTGTTTAAATCAGGGGTTGGCAGCCAACCCCCTGCCAAAAATTCCGTTGAGGAAAACTGTAAAATAAGCGGAGAAAATTGGTGTTAAGTTGCATTCGTAACGATGTGAGCAGAGAGAAAGTTCACGTCGAAGCGAGAAAATGAAGCAGACGAAATTGGTGGGTTTTCTGACGGGGAAATTTGGTTCGGAATTAAAATTCCGTTTTCTATTCCAGTCAGATTCACACTCGTTTAAGGGTGGAAAAGTGAAGTAAAGTGGAGAAGGAAAGAACAGTCGGGAGGAAGGAGAAGAAAAAACCCTAGGAAAATATTTGACGAAATGAACATGTCACCGTTTCGCCTCATTTTTCCAGGCTCAGGTTTGATCCTAGTCATTTTTCTTCATATCCATTTTGCTGGATTTCAACGGCTTTTCCGGCTGTTGTTAGGGAAACCATTTCTGCACACACACACACACACACACATGCACCCCCATCACGCATCCCCCGGCAGAACCCGCTTAAATCACTTTTTTCTTATTACTGAATTCTCCACCGGTTTTATTGGGCTCTTTCGTCAAACTATTCTCCAACTATTGCCGGCGAATTTTTCGCACACACAGAAGTTTATTAATGAATTTATTCGTTCCTCGCTATTCCCTCGGGATTCCGTTTCCTCTTGTATTGTCCCGGAAAGTAATTTTGGGTTCGTATGTGTTGTACGTTCAAGATGGGGATTACTCGAATTGGGTGTTGAGCACAGACATCAAATTCACGTGTTAATAATATACATAAACGGTGCGACTTATTATTCGGCGTCTGAGCTTATCGAAATCTAATATAATTTCACGATTTATGATAAAGTTTTAAACTTCTCCATAACCGATGTTATTTATCGCAGTGAAAAAAAAACTGGAAGGTAACGTCCCGATTAATGCTTTGTCCTTTGGTAATTTCACATGGAAACTACTTAAAAGTAATGAGTGTTGTACGCACTGCAGTCGCACGGTTGAATTGTTGTATTATCCTAAAACCAGGCGGTACAAGTGCAAGTCTAAATTATTTGCTTCCGAAATATTCCTACTTTTTTTTTGTTGTGCTCCTAAAGGCTTATCTTTCCGCCTCGCTGACTTCCCACAGAACGTAAAAATGTTGGGCAACAGCATAAATAAGCATTCCAAAAATTTAAGGTTACCTTTATTGAATTCTTTCCGAAGCCAAGAAGTGGAAATTAGACAAGTAGTGTTGTGGCACAACAGCGTCGGAGCTACGGGGAAAAGGTTTTGGGGGGGATTTTTGACTATTCCTAGGTGAGATATCGTTGTAGTTGTGCTACAAACTCACGCTCGTGTTCTCCCTCTCTCTCTACTTCTCTGAGAATTTTGGAAAATGCTCTCTGCCTGGATGCCCGTGTGAAAAATTTCCAGAAAAAGAAGGGCTGGAATTGTTAAAATCAACATGTCGATGATCAGTCGGTCGGAATTGATCGGGGAGTTCGACTAATCCAAGATAAATTCATTGCCCTCAGGCCAAACTATTTCTATGATGCGTAACAGGCAAAAAAAAAAAGTTTTCGGTTCAAGATACCGTCGGTAATAAATCATTTCATTAATATTGCGGAAAAATAGTTTGACACAGCAAGTGGCAAGGCCGAAACTAAACGGTCTAACAGTTGCAGGGAACGTCAAGGAAGTGTAGCACCGTGAATGTACACACACGTACATACCCGTGAACATGAATTATTAGTATCCGTACATAATGTATCAATGATATTTCTGATTTCTCTCTATGGATGGGAGCACATAGGAAATAATTCGTTGAGTTTGGTTCGGAGATAATGTAATTTTTCGATGTTCGTTATCCATTGTTTTGAATGAAAGATCTGTGATCTCCACGAAATGATGGGAGCGTAACATTATGTGATCTTTCAGTTTTCCGAGCTTGTTGCGTTTCGCGAGAGCTTAGAAGTTTGACTTCTTCGTAGATCAGGTAATATTCACCGTCAAAATTTTGCCGAATTTTCAAATGTTCACCTCTGGGTCCGAGGGCGTCGTCGCAGGTTTGCATCTCCTCTCATGTCTTCGGGACGGTCTCGTCTTTTTTTGAAAAAAAGCCCACCCAAGTAACAAAACCGAAAGCTCTGCCACCGGCTTCATCTGCACATTTTTTGCTTTTTTTACTCTGAAAGACCACGAGCTGGATGACTTCAATTTCAACGCACTCAGAGAGATGGGCGACTCTTTCGTGAGGAAATGAGTTGTGCCTTTTGGCGTCTAGTTAACGAATTTATAAGATTATTTTCCGGTTTAAACAAAAAACGGATTTTTTTATAAAATGTAAAACTCTTTTATTAAAATTAAAGCGCATAAAATTAAAAGAAAAATTACAGAAAAAGTGTAAAAGATAATGCTCCAACTAAAATATGTGTATACGTTTTGCTTGCACTCTTTTATCTTTTTTTGTACGTTACTCTCCGCTTCGATTACTTACGGCATTGTTTTAATGTGTTGTCTACATAGAAATAAGGTAACACTTGGGAATGATGGAACTACAAATCAGTCTGCAAGTGTTCCTTACCCGTACCTGAATCCTCTCCACCAACGACCTTCATCTTTGGCTCAACAAGTCAAAAATCAATTTCTCTCTCTCTCTCTCTCCCCTTCACGTCATCAGGATGTTAACTATTTTGCTGGTACATTCGTTTAAGCAAGAGTAACTTGACTGCTGTCCGAAATGACCCGAAAATTACTTTTTAAGTTGACGAACGTTTTCTTCCATTTTTACCACGTCTCCATGTAAAACGACCATTTCGTCAGCCCTTCAAGAAATCCGAGTAAATGAATGAATGACAATAACTTCCCGAATGCAGTAATAATATAACAAAATTTAATAAATGTATACACGCAATGCAAGTAAAAGTATGAACCCTACAGAAATGCTATTTGATCAAGTCACAAGGAAGTAACTTATGTACTAATAATTTGATAAGAAGGCAGAAGTAACTTGACAATCATCTCGTTCATGTCGAAGACTTGGAGTACATCAGTTCTACAGGCAAAAACTGTAACGTGACTGCTCTTAAGAGGATTAAAGGACGAACTTGTCTAGTCTTCTTAACTTTTTTTTTTTTTTAAAGAGAAACGTTAAAATGGTCTCATTGTTTCTGAATTGCAGTCGCTCTTTGGTTGGCCAAGTTTTACTGAAAAATATGAAACCACTGATTTTTTCCTCGACGATGTTAATTACTCCAGTCTCTGCCAGAATGAATAAATTTTCTATTGAATTAACAATCCAACTAAATAATGTATAATGTATTGGAGTTATTGAATTGGGGGGTTCATTAAACTCCCCGGTTTTTGTACGAAACATAAATTTAATAATTCTCACTCACTGTTATTGACTCGTGTAGAGTCAGGTGGATTAACTCTAGGCGGCGAGTAACCGTGAGCAGAAGCGCAGGTTACGCGTTAGATCGACCTGGTCGAGGTCAGGTCCTTTTGTAAATTGTAAAACAAGAAATTGACTAAAACCTAATCGAACAGAACAATGAGGCTTGAGGTAAACGTCAACGTCGTAGTGTAAACAATTCGCGTGTAAAACCATAAAATTTATCAATTACATAGTTCGCAAAGAGAAAGAGAGAGAGAGAGAGGAAAGAAACCACCGGCACTGTTCACAAAATTGAGAATAAAAAAAAATAGAGCTTTGTCTAGGATGGCATGAAACTTTACTGATGAGAGAAAATCCGACGTTTCACTTTTTTGTTCACTGCAACACCAACATACCACCAATTAACTACATTTCTTCATAAGCGTTTCAATAAATGCTATGTAAATAAATTAAAAACGTTCTAGAAAAGTTTAATTTTTATGTTTTTAACAATAATAATAATAATAGTTTCGAGGAAGTTGTCGTGTTAAATTGAAATGTATAGAAAAAGTGTTCGAGCGAACGCGCCTCAAGTCGAAACAAAAAAGTGTTACGAACTAATTTGTTATGCTGATGACAGACGAAACGTACAAGAGTAGGAAAAATCCGCTTGGTACGGCAATTCTTTGGCAAGAGGGACACGGGGTAGGTGCTCGTGCGTAATTTCTGACAGACACGCAGTTTCGAACCGGGTGAAGACGGTCCGAGAGCGGACAACGCGGTAACTCGGTGATGAACTCGGTGTTGGGAAGCAGAGAAGTCCTCGTCCTGTAATGAGGAAGAGGAATGGTAAAAAAACAAAAAAAAACAAAAATGGAAACTACCCGCTGGTGAAACTGCTTGGGCACGTCAGGATTTAATGAGGGGATGAGACCCCCGTGATTGGACACATGGGCACTTTGAATCTTTCCAGCCTCGACGTCTCCGTCAAATAAACGTTTAATATTTCAACTTGATTGGATTGGACCTTCGTCCGAGTTGTCGGATTATTCGGAGCCCTCGGACCCCAGAAAACAATTTCTGGTCCCTCGGTTGTATTTCGCTGAAGTTTCCAAGAAAAGAGGTGCTAACCAGAAAGAGAATATAAAATGCTTAGCGAAATGTTTTCCGAAAAGCTTTCTGAATTGTGAATGAGGGAACAGAAGATTCCTTAAGGGTCGTCCGGAAAAGTCTTTTCCACTAATGAAAGTTTTCTGTCTGCTTGACTCGGTGCAAGACCCTCGGAAGCTTTGGCAAATTTTCTAAATATTTAGAACCGGAGGACGAGGATGGGAGAAGGTTATTCCCTTTCCCACACCCCCCGAGGCCAAAGAACTCGCGTCTTCTTCATTCAATAAACTCTTTTATTGCTTCTTATATATAAATTACTCGAATTCAATCGGAAGAAGGAGAAAAAAAATTGCCAAACTCGGTTTTAGTTTTATTATTTTTATCGTTTCGTTTCCCAGGGGTTGTCCCAGTCGGATTTCGTAAACGACCCGATTTGAATAAGTTATGATAGGAATCGTAACGAGAGTTGAGAAAAGTCAGAGAGCACGTGGTCGGATGAATGTGACGCTGCTGCTGCTGCTGTAGCTTTCGCTTAAGGTCTTAATATCAGTAAAACAATAACTTATGTACTCGCTCGTCTCACTCCGATAAAACTTTCCGATAATAGTGAAGGAAAAAATACGGTTTGACACCTATCAGGTGGTTTCGGTGGCAGTTGAAAGGATGGCGCGGAACGTAAATGTCAGGAGAGTTATTCAGCGCGGCTGATAGTTCGACTTGAACGAACTGTACTTCTTTAGCGGAGGAGTTCGCCCAGGGTTCGAGGATAAAATTAAGTTAAATTAACGTAAGAGAAGTGTGGGTTGTACGCGAAATTGATATAAATAAACTAGGCGCCTATTTACTTTTATAATTCTAAGAACCTCCAAGTAAGTTTCTTTATGTCACCCAGATTCCATTGAACTATTTACAAGACTTCTGAAACGGTGCGTTGACTCAGGACGCATAATTTCGTTGTGTATTCCACGAAAACAAAAACATTCGTACACTACGACTATAAGAAAACAAATTATAGATTGCTCAGAAGGAAAATAAGAAAAAAAATTATTACGAGATCAATAGATCAATTATTAAAGAACAAGATCCTCCAAGTGTCCAAGTGTCGTGTATTCCACATGTGGTGTAAATTATTCCGTCGCAGGAGTTAACTTCACGACAGAGTTTGCTCTGGTGCCGAGTTACGAAGCTTCTTTTGGGACCACCGAGAGATCTGGTGAGGTTTGGTCTTTGAGCGATCAGATCGCAGTCAAAGGAGGCGCGCGTATTGACAGAGGCCAAACCGCAGACTCAGCGACTGTACATCCCAATTTATTCTCGAGTTTCTCGTGAATGATAAGTCACGACAGGAACTCCACGACAGGAGCGACCCTTTTTCATTTCCTCTTCTCGAGTTTGGCACTGCCAAAAAATGTCGGTTTCCTCCGGTTCGGAGGGAAAGAAATAGAAAAACCGTACGTGTCTGGCAGAATAAATAAGGACCGTCGTTTCTTTCGAAAAGGAAAACAGATCGATTCGACACCGTAACCGAAAAGACCGGCAATAAGACGTCTAATTGAACCTAATATCATATTTTAATAAATAAATAAATAGGCTCGAAATTTTGATGTTTAATAAGTCGCGCGGGGCTCGCGGTCGCACTCGAGCTTTCAAAGTGTCTTTTTCTCAAAGTACTCAGAAGAAGCAGACTTTTAAGTCGTCGACTGCGTCTCCGTGTAATTTTCCGACATGGAAAATAACATTTTCCTCGTGGAACTAATTTTCCACTTTCACAAAAGTTACATGAATTTATTTCTTAAAGTTTTAAAATAGTTTGTGAATTATTAGAGTTGTATTTGTACCGCGTACGAACGGGGTTTTTTGATTAAGTTGTAATTAATTTACAGACGACTCGATTCCACGGTATGTGGCCAATGGTAAAACGGCAAACGAACACCGAAATGTGACTTTCGCCATTTTGTAATTTAATTTAAGAATTAATCGTACGATAATTTCTGATTGAACTCATTGCGGTGTCCTTATTTTTTTTTTTGTTTATTATTAAACACATCCGTTGAACTGTACTGTTCCTGGTCTGCTGTCACTGAAGTCAACGGTCACTTCACAACATCGTGGAGTGATGTTCACTTCGTGAAAATAATTTTTTTATGTAAAAAAAATAATGGACCTGGTCGAGAGGGGAAACGGCCACGTACGACTGCGTACATTTTTAATCTCTTCGTTGTTATGCTGGCACCTTTATGTACTATTATTTGCACTCATTTTTACGTTCGTCTTCCTTCGCAAATATTTGTTAAATTATGTGTTGGTGTAGTCACGGTCTTGGTGAACGAGCCATGTGCACACATTCCCCGAATAACTCAAATGTAAAATAGATTGTCTACTGCTGTCGTGGAATATTCTCCATTCTAAGCGCTTTAATTTAAATAATTTATTGGAACGTTATGTTTAAAATACAAATACGGTTTGTGTTGGGATGTGAACGGTGACGCACTCTGACAAGGTTTCTCTCGGGTGTTGGAAAGGTTTGAGGGTGTCCTCCAAGGGAAAAGACTGTGTTTAACAAAAATAATTTTATTGTTGTGATATCTCAAAATAGTTGAGATACATGTTACTGTTTTTTTTTTAAATATTTTTGATTTTCCAAAACGTGTTTCTTCAAAATTTGGAGTTGGGAAATTGGAAATTATGACTATGTACCTTCATTCTTGGGAGGTGTTGTGAGGTTTCAATAAAATGAAAACCTTGAAGGTTACGGTAATTTCCTAAAAATTGGCAGGTGTCTCTCTCTGAGACAGATCTTCTATCAGCCTTAAGTAGTGTGTTGAGATTTAATCTCTTAGTATCCGCATCCGGAGACAATTCCGGATCCGACGACGGAGTTTCCGAAAAGGTTTCCGTTGTTGATTCCTTGGGAGACAACAGAGTTACCGAAGAGGTTTCCGTTTCCGCAGGAGGATCCAGAGGAGACTCCGTGGTTGACGAGGACTGGGACGGAGAGTCCGGTGTTGCAGGCTCCGCAGGAAGATCCGGAGACTCCTTGGGAGAGGACGTTGTTACCGAAGAGGTTTCCGTTTCCGCAGGAGGATCCGGAGTTCATGACGACTGGGAGAGAAAGTCCAGAGTTGCAGGTGTTGGAGGAAAGTCCAGAAACTTGTCCGACCAATTGGTTTCCGCATCCGGTGGAGACAACTGGAGAGTCAGCAGAGACTTGGGTTGGGTTGGCGGCCAAAGATCCGGTGCAGGTGGAGGAAACAACTTGGTTGCACTTGGTGAAACCGTTGTTGGCAGATGGGGCACATCCGAAGAAGATTGGGCGTGGGCTAACGAAACCGACGGAGCGGGTGTCAGCTGGGAAGACGTTGCCGAAGGAGGAGGATCTGCAGGATTCGGTTCCGATGAGGGAGTTTCCGAAGAAGTTTCCGTTCAAACCGTTGACTCCTTGGGATCCGACGAGGGAGTTTCCGAAGAGGTTTCCGTTGCAGTTTCCGTTGTTGATTCCTTGGGAAAGGACATTGTTGCCGAAGAGGTTTCCGTTGCAGGTGTTAACTCCTTGGGAGACAAGGACGGCGTTGGAGCCGCAAGAGGATCCAGAGAACTGTAAAAATATCCATGAGGTACATAAGTTAAAAGCTCAATCGTCTGCGGTCTCAGGTTCGCAATGGTTAAAATAGTCAATGAAAACTTACTCCGGTGTTGACAAGACCGCCACATTGGGCAGCAGCAACGGTGGCAATGGCCAAAACGGCAAAAACGTTAGCGATCATTTTGTCGAAACTCCGAGTTGTTCCTGAATTGGAAAATGAGTTGTGAATGATCCGAGAAAAGAAGATGCCTCCTTTTATACCGGAGGAAAGGTGCTGCGGTATCGGAAATTCTTCTTCGAAATTCTAAGGTGTCACAGATAAACCCGTGTGATGGTAGTCGGGTGTTTTACATTTCAGATCAAAAATATTGTGATTTGAATTGAGGGGGACCTCGCGGAATCGTCACAAACGCCATTAAAACACAAGGAAACCCAGTGATAATATGCTGAAAGTGACAAAACAACACGTTTTTTGTTCGTGAATCTGCTTTCTGTTTAGGTTTGGGAATCCTCTATGTTTTTGTATATCTCCTCGCGGAGAATTGTTTTTGTTTGTTGGAAAGTTTTAGTCTTTTGCACGTAGAATTCAACAATAATGGTTGGATATAAAAATGTTCGTTATCGCCCCGATATCAGTATCAGTTTATCTTCCAAAACAGGAACAACTGGGTATTTTATCGAAATGATCGCCAACGTCATTACCGTTTTGGCTATTGCCGCCGTTGCTGCCGCCAACCAATGCGGTGGATTCCTCAACAACGGAGTAAGTTTTCAATATTCTGATTGAATTTGTGTGAGTTTCGACCCTACCCGATGTGTGGGGAGTTCCGACCGGAGTTCGTTTTTCCTAAACCGCACGTCATTTTTGTAGTTCTCTGGATCCTCCTGCGGCTCCAACGCCGTCCTTGTCTCCCAAGGAGTTAACACCTGCAACGGAAACCTCTTCGGCAACAATGTCCTTTCCCAAGGAATCAACAACGGAAACTGCAACGGAAACCTCTTCGGAAACTCCCTCGTCGGATCCCAAGAAGTCAACGGTTTGAACGGAAACTTCTTCGGAAACTCCCTCATCGGAACCGAATCCTGCAGATCCTCCTCCTTCGGCAACGTCTTCCCAGCTGACACCCGCTCCGTCGGTTTCGTTAGCCCACGCCCAATCTTCTTCGGATGTGCCCCATCTGCCAACAACGGTTTCACCAAGTGCAACCAAGTTGTTTCCTCCACCTGCACCGGATCTTTGGCCGCCAACCCAACCCAAGTCTCTGCTGACTCTCCAGTCGTCTCCACCGGATGCGGAAACCAATTGGTCGGACAAGTTTCTGGACTTTCCTCCAACACCTGCAACTCTGGACTTTCTCTCCCAGTCGGATCCACCTGCGGAAACGGAAACCTCTTCGGTAACAACGTCCTCTCCCAAGGAGTCTCCGGATCCTCCTGCGGAGCCTGCAACACCGGACTCTCCGTCCCAGTCCTCGTCAACCACGGAGTCTCCTCTGGATCCTCCTGCGGAAACGGAAACCTCTTCGGAAACTCCCTTGTTGGATCCCAATTGGTCTCTGGCTACGGAAACCAAGGCTCCAACTCTGGACTCCTTGTTGGCCGTTCCTGCGGATTCTAAAAAGTTAATCAAATCCAAATACTTTAAATTTAATTGTTGAACGACAGACTTTGGGAATTTGAAATTTAATCTCGACATGAGGACATTTCAAATCCTGAAGTTTTTTTTTAAATGAAAGGCCTGATCAGTCAACGGTCTGGCCTAGCACAATTACGTAAACATCACTACAACACGATTATGACACTGTGTTGGTCATAGTCACAGTCACCGGTGCTCCAAAATACTACTTTTTTTTCCTTCGATTCTTGCAAGACAATACACAATACCTAAATGTCACAATATTTCTGTTTTTAATTGATTTATTTCACCTTTTCTCCGCAACTCCGACTCAGGAGACAAAATACCTTGGAGTTTTTTTTTTAAATTCAAACTGGAATGCCATTTGGGAACGTTTAAAATTGTATTTGCGAATTTAATTTTTGACACTGCTGCCTTCAATGAGCCTACGTTGCCTGCACTGGTGCTGACGACAGAATTTTCTACGCGCCCTTGAGAAATAGCACCAAAATGGTTTATTGTTTGTCTGCGGCTACGGATAAGTACGTGAAGATTGTGCAAACAGTTGAAGGAAAGGTACGGTACCTAATTTACCTTCGTCAGTGTGTACAGCTCGTGGACGACGAGAATGCTTCGGCCTGTAGGGTGATCTTCCATATCGAGGAGTGGTGTTGGACAAGTAACGGGAGGATACGGTGAAACCAGCGGAAAGGTTGAGAACAATGGCGTAAAAGTAAACTAACAGACCAAGTCGAGGATGCAACTCGGCCGAAGGAACCGAGGAAACCTCAGAGGAAATTTCCGTCAGAAAAAAGAAACGACAAACCATCCCTTTTCTCCTGTTGTTTCTGCATTACATAAAACCCGAAAAGATGTTGAATTTTAGTTGTTTTGCCTACGGGGGGTCGACGCGCCACATCAGAACTTAATTATCTGTTGCCTTTGGCGAGGTTGAAACTTGACGATCTCGGGAAAATCTCGTCCAAGACCCGTCCCATTGTTTTCACCAACAAGTCCAGAGTCCGGGGTCCAGGGTCCGGTTGTCACCGTAAACAATGGGACCCGTCTCGGTGACAGCCGACGGATTTGGACCCGAGCAAATTTGCTGCGGTTCGGCTGTTCGGCCTCGGTCCTTTGCCTCACGCAGTTTTGACGGTTGCGCGCTCCTCAAATCTATTATTTACGAGTTTATTCTATTATTTATGCACCGATAAATGATGAATCACGTTTCTTTTATTATTTTCAATGATTATGTTTATCGCCTCGTATCACCGTCCCAATTGTTTAAACAATGTCGGAAAGAAAAAGATTGCCAAACGAGTCGGACACTTAACGATGGACCGTTATTTATTCCTTCCAACGTTCAACAAATTGCGATAATTAATAAAGTGTTTATTAAACTATTAATTAGGCCGATAATCGTACGGCGTTTTATATGTCGGATTGGGGGTTATTTTTGGGGCGTGTTTTGATGCGGCGTGTTGTCCACCAGCCGACAGACGAGTAAAAATAGAACCGAACATGTTCCTTTCTATGTATAAATAGCTAAAACAACAGATGAACTTGTTCTGTTATCATTGAGAAATGCCAAAAACAAATGATGTGGTTGTAGGAAAGAGGCTGTTTCGGGGTCGGAATCGAATCTGTCGTGGAGATGAAAATGAGTAAAAAACTATGTACACATTAGTGTACTGGCGGGAGATCGGAGTCCATCCGGAGGAATTCTACAACTCAATCAATCATCATCTGATTTTACATAAAATTTTTAATAGCTCCCTACATATATCGGTAGTCCTAGTATATAATATACCGGTGTGTATTTTGGTTTTATAGTCTTGTTTTTGGTTGTTATTGATGTATCGATTTATGTCTTCTGACCAAAATAGAGTGCCCGTTCTAAGAAAGTATTCCGTCCGACTGAGCACTAAAATGGACAGTATAGTTGGCCTTGTGTACGTTTTTAATGTACAATTGTGGATGCTTCTTCAATTTCTTATGTATTTCCTAATGCATATACAATACTAATGTAAGCGATTTACTTTGGTTGCGCACGTTCAAATTATTACTCCAAATTAATAAATAAGACTTCGTGCCCTTCAACGACAACTATTTTCTTCCCGGTTATTTGTGCTATGTACAGTTTGAGTTATTGTGGATTACCACCGAAATAAATGAATGCAAAACTATCGTGGAACGCGAATTTATTGGTTCCGTTTCACTTCTGAGTCAGTTAAAAGTTTTGTTAGAACGAGATTTGTTTTAAGCTCAAAGTCCCTCGCACACGAATCAAACTTTTTAAGTTTGTAAATATTTTAGACAGAAAATGAGAAATGTTCCGGTGTTTGATTTTGTAAAACAGTGACATACGAACGCATATGGGTTCTATTTCTGGGTTTTATATTCCCACACGTGTCAGTGTGTGTGTGTGTGAGAGAGAGAGTGCCAGGAGAAGAGACGAGAAAACTTTTTACAATTTTGGACGAGTAGATTTCTAAATTTTTTATTTATATTTTTCCTGTTGCCACGTAAGAAACGAGCAGGAAACGCTTCGCGGGTTCCTCCGATTCCGTCTCCTGAAGTTCCACAATGACGTTTATTTAAATTCGCTTCGGGTGCATTTGCAGTTGCAGGTGACGGCAGAATTTCAGTGTGGCACTTGGTTACCTAGTTTTAGAACTATTTTCGTGAAATAGTCTCAAAGCTAATAAAAACATTTTGCTCGCGGAAAGATGAACGCTTCAAGTCTCACTTGGTGAACCGGGTGACTAGGTTTAATTACGCAGAAAATAATATTCAGTTTTTTATGAAATTACGTTTCTATAATGTCCGTGTATTCAGATGCAAATATTTACAGGAGTAGGAAAATATGAGTGTGTTTAATCAATAAAATATTATTATTAAGAAGTCTCCACTTTAACTGCAGTAAAAATTAGTTTCTGCATACCAGTACTTATGTAATATTAAGGCGTTACATTATTACCTACATTATTAAAAATTGGTTTGCAATGTAATTAAATAATATAAAAAATACAAGGAGTATATTAATATTATTAAGATAATACTCTTTAAATTAAATTTATTGAATATTACCAAATTATAGAAAATTAAAAGATTTTTGCTTTACTTTTCTGTGCTCTGGTAGTAAGTTTATTATCACATATAATAATATTTATATATTTTTACTGAACCTTACATTACATAATATACGGGGCTTCAAGATTCTGTGTGTTATTAACTCCTTCAGTTTGAAGATGCGATGTTATCTCTCAGATGATTCGTTTCAAGGTTTTTTCCATTATCTCGTGGATAATGAATTGTATCTCCTTCCTTTGATATCATCATATTGTTGTGTACCAGGAATTGTCTACATCGAATTAATCAATGCATCTGACGTTCTATAACATCTAGTGCTGTCTGCGTGCCGGCCACACGCACTTTATGTACGTTTACCGAGAGTTTTAAATAAAAAATACGAAACTTTTAAAATATTCTTCTGGTCTTTTGCGTGGGACAGGAGCTTTCTTATTGACGTTATCGCTTTCTTTTATCATCAATTATCAATTTACCTATTAATTTCGTAGGTTTTGTTGTCTCCGTTTTACCTGCTATCGATCACGAACGGTTATGACATACTTATTACGCCAAAAATAAACGGATAATTTTTATAGTTTCATAATACAATAAATTAATAATTTCTGACGTATTTTCCACGCGTCAATCAACTGGGTTAATGACCAGAATTTTATTTCAGACAGACATGGGGGTCCTCGTTACGAGTACATAAGACTTTTATTAAGGGCAAGAGACACACATTTGGTGGTGTACGACCAACACGGTTAGATTCGAGTGCAATAATTTATAAATATTTGTAGTCCAGCTAAAAATAAAACCCTGGAGAAATGTAAGAGCTTGACAGGAGATTAAAAAATGATTCAATGTTTCGCACGGGAGGAGTCTCGTTAATAATACATAAAATAAGGATACGCGGGGACAGAAAACAAAGAAAAGTAAAACGAACAGGTGAAACGAGAATGAAATGGAAGCGATGAATAATTAGAGAGTTACTTTATAAGTTTAACGTAAAACCTGTCGGACATTTTTCATTCTGTTAATTAGCAACGGGGGGCAGGAGCGTAAAATCATTTATTGTAAATAAAGAACACACACACACACACACACAGACAAACACACGGGCAAAAACACACCGTGCGAAAAACCTGTCGGAAAACAAAAAGTATGGAATCTCCGCGGTTCAGACTAAAAGGTGGGAAGAAATCCGTGACAGAAAAATTTTTTCACTTTTTCAAGTGGACTTAAAACGTTTAATTTCGGTTTTTAAAAACCTCTTCACACTTCCGAGAGAGCTCCATTAACCGAAATTGTTTTTCTATCGCTGACGAGAGAAACGACGACAGCGATAATTTCAACAAACATATGAAAGCGGGAATAAAAATTCGAAAAGTAATGTTGGGGTCGGGGTTTGACACGAGCCGACAGAAACCATAAATACTGATGGTAATGCTGATGGGGAAGGAACGACTCGGAGCAGAAGACAGAAAGGGGGTGGCATTGGTAGGAAACAATGGAGAACCGTCCACGTGAGGTCAGCGAGTTAAAAGCTGCCTGCTGAGGCTACAGCCACGTGGCTGCAGTCAAGGGCAACAAGCCTTGGACTACTTGGGTTACCACAGCCTGCACGGAGGTGCCGTACCAAAGAAGGACTACAGTCAAGTCTACGTGTTTTTCTTTTGGTGGGCTGCTTTGACCCAACTTTGTGGCAAAAATTTTAGCGGCGTAGCCGTTCGCTGGTCGAGTTCTTCTTCTTCTTCTTCTTCTTTACATTTAATAATTTCTTTAACAATGATAATTAGAAGCACATGCGAACGCATTCGGAAGTCTCGCAATTGGCCATTGTTTTTATTTAAAGAACAAAAGAGTGACCGAATTGACTCGCAGGGCACGTACGTTCGGTGTTGCTTGAAATTTCTGTTTAGTTTGTGTGTTGCGGACACCTTGAAGTGGTTTTCAGGCAAACGCAGACGTAACCGAGCTATTACCAATTAAGCCGTTTTTAATTTGCCTACAGGTAGCAACCTGAAAAATGCCAACACGGACAGAATGTTTGGCTCCTGAAACTCCTCTCTCTCTCTGTGTCTGTCTCTCGTGTGTGCGTGTGTTTGTTTTTTGTCAGGTACGGATCCGAAGCCTTGCTCAATTTAAATAAGGCTCAATCCGGTTGGTAAAGTCAACGAAACAACGACGAGTCCACGTTCGTTTTCGTTTGACGGTGGTACCTGGTCGCACGGTAGACTCGTTTTTTTTTGTTTTTTTTTTCATTACCTATGCACAAATGACACACGCAAGTCGTATTTGCTGGTTCAGACCTGGTTGTGACGGTTGTATTTTACGTTGTGTTTGCTTCGTTTCTTTTTTTTCACAGCTCATCAAAGATTGGACGGAGGTCTTCGTTCCGAATTTCAACCCGAGGCTCGTCAACCTACTTTCTTTAAGAGGAATGCGTCTCGGCGCATATTTTCCCGTCGTTTCGAACGGGAGCCTTTGTCAGCGTTTCGTGTCAATCAAAGTCTACTGGCTGACTCCACCCGTGAAAGTTAATTTCGACGTTCGGTTTTGTACGAAACAAGATGGCCGTCTCAGGAGGACTCCGTTTCGAATGTTGGTCGGTTGGGTTGAAGGGTTGCACTCGAGGGGAATCCGCACTCCGGTCACGGGTGCTGTGGTCTCTTTGAAAAACCCCCGGCGAGGGGTGAAACCCGGTCTTTCTTGGTCTTCGTCTTGGCTACCCGTCAGGTGTCCTGCCAAGATGAAATTTCATTTCCGGTTGGCCCCTTTTGTTCTCTCGCCATTTCTCATTTCTAAAGTAATCAAATCTTGTTCTCCGTTCTTCAAAATGTAATTCGAAGTTGTCCGACATAATAATGAGATGCCAGCGCGAAGTGACACTTTGGAGTAACCAACCTCGGAAGAAGTTCACTTACACCAGCACGTCCGAGCACTTTAAATTGTGCACCGAGAATTGTTTGGGAATCCCCGAATAATGAAATTCATATATCACACGTTGAATTAAATTATTGCTTTTGTCATGTAATGCGTCACATTAATGTGACGCGTAATGTACGCCTATTTTATGTTGAAAATTATATTTATATATACTTTTTAAACTCCAAACGAGGTTTATAGCCAGCTGGAACGTTCCCTTATTTCAATTATTTAATAAACAAATAATATAAATCAATAGTTGTAGAATTTTGCCAACTCAAGTGTGTTTTAGTACAATGAGTTGGTTTCTCAACGAGTTGCGTAGAAGCTGGTCAAGCTGCAACAGAACGTGGAATATGTGTACTTATGAGAAGTCAAGTCTTGCAGAAGAACAAGAAAGGCAAAGGCATAGAGAGAGAGAGAGACTGGGGTGGAAAGCAGTCATTATCCGGCGAAAGTGTATAATTCTACGTGTACGTATAGGTAGTCTTAGCCGAGAATAAAAAGGAAAGTTGTCTTCTAAGGAGTCACAAGTCAAAAGCACCACGAAGTAAAGCAAAATGTCACGCTGCGGGGGGCTAAACGCTTGAAAATTTTGATTTAAGAGTTGTATCGATCCGTGGCATGTAAAAAGTAACGAAGGAATGAAGGAGAACGCGGTGCAGTACACACAAAATTGCAGTAAAAGACAACGTCGTCAACGGGCTACTCAACACAACAGCGTTCGAATTGTGGTGCGATGTGGTGAGGAGTCGACCTGGTGCGATGTTCATTATGATTAATGTCTTAGTAAAGTACCTGTAATGTCACTTCTCGCAGGAAATAATAATAGTTTTTGGGGTTATATACACCCCCCTACCCGGCCACTCCACTCGGGTTAATGAGAACAATAGCATTTCTGGTGGTTCGCAGGGAAGGGGTTGGGATGCGACTCACACTAGAGAAATCTCCAAAATGAAATGCATCACTACCGGTGAACGATGTGACAAAATTTGGGGACAGACAGAGGCAGAAAGATTGATGCGGCCACGGCCAGGCTCACTCCTTGAAATAGAAAAAGAAAGTGAAAGAAAGGGAGAGAAAGGAGAGCACGAAAGAAGCGGAGGACCCGACAGGAAGAAGAAGTGAAAGTAACGGCAGAAGAGAAGAGTGAAAAGAGCAGACGCCGCCGCCGCCGCTCTTGCTGCTGTTGCTGTTGCTGTCTCCGCTGCCGTCGTTTCACCTTCAGTTGTACTGCTGGCTGTTCGCGGGTGAAAGCGAAACACGCGCGCGTGCAACCGTCAGACGGGACGTTGGACGAATTTCCCTTTCGACCGTTCAAACGAGTCGATTTCTTCCGAGAGTTTTTCTTTTCTTCCACCGGTTTTTCTTTTTCGATTTTGGTCCAGTCAATTTCCGATCGTTCGACTACCCCGCGAGATGCGAGGACCCCGGTCGTGTCGGTTCATGTGTTTTCACCACGGCGATGCAGACGGAAGAGAATAAATCAAAAGGAAAAAAGTATGGGCTCGGATTGAGCACGCACTTCGTCACAACCAGAGTGGTATAGTTTAAAGTGGAAACGGATGGAGTTGGCGAACTCTAAGGTTTGTCATTTTAAGTGATGATAGTTCGACAGGAAGTCGAGTTGTCCGCAAAACTTTACCGAGTTAAGATATTGCCGTTAGAATCGGGCATAGTAAAAGTTTTGAAAGATTTTCGAGGAGGGAAGCGGCTGTACTTACCATTAATTATATATTATTCCGCCATTTTTAATAACTAAAGTTTGACAGTGTGGGAGGTGTTCTGCTTCAGAAACGTTTATAGTTAGATGCCGTGAACTAAAATTATTCTCTCTCTCGGATGGTCGGTTAGAAGAAAGAAGAAAGTTCAGACCTGGCTTTCTGCGAGGTCTGGCACGAGGTATAAAAAAAAGAAAATGAAAAATAACGAAATAAAATGGTGGCGACATTTCTGAACGTTCGAAATCGCAACGAGGGTAAGGTCGGGTGACGGGCTGTCACCTTTTCTTTTCGACTGCGTTCTGAGGCCCTGGGCGAACGCCTGGTCAAATACTAGGAAAGACAAACGTCTTGAAACGTCTTAGGTCGGGTTGGTGGAAGGAAAATTTAGTTGTTGACTGGTAGGGGCACGTCTGCAAATTGCCGCTCCAAAACACCAAATTTATGAATTTGGCGGTGTGCAAGTGCAGGCAGGTGAGGTGCGGTCAACTTCATGTCCTCCACTCGGCAACTTCCGTGTTAGTCGACCAAGACAAGATTTTTAGTATTCTTCATTGTCCTGGGCTGCAGGGGTGTTAATCCACACCCCCTTCGAATTAACGGGGATGATTTTTAAATAAACTGCGGGGAGTAACGAGAGAGTTAGTTGTAGGTTCACTGCTTTTTTTTACGTTCACCTGGTCGGAATGAATGAGGGTAGGTTGCCTCGAGCACTAAATTCCTCTCTCAAGAAGATTAGACATTTGATTCGGGGAACTGCAAGGAAAGATTTCTGGAATGAAATAGGAAGACGTTGGTTTCCTGACAAAATTAAAGGAGAGACGTCGAGACAGAAAAAGAGAGAGAGAGAGAGAGGGTAAACGCGTGCGTAACGCAGAAGAAGAAAGCCGTGTGGTTCAACGACGATGAGCACACCTAACCGGAAAACTAAACCAATAAGCGGGAACACTTGCAAAACCGCAAATTTAATTTAATTTAATTTAATTTAATTTATTTTGCGAATGTTCATTCTTCTGAAAAGTTTTGCCTGATGCTAATGAAATGAATGAAAATTAGACGATTAAACGGGGGACTAAACAAAACTGCTAACTCAGGGACCAACGGGGCGGGGGCCCAACCTTTCAACTCTCCCCCCGCAAAATCATGAAAATTACATTTAACTTCACATTAATATTTTCCCTCGGAAATTACTTAATAGATTTCGCTACAAATAGAAATAGATTTGCTCTATTTGATTTAACTAAAAGCTAACATTCCGGAACCTGACACTTGTCGACCGTTGAACGCTCGGAAATTCGAGGTTGGAAGTTGGAAAAGGAAAAGAAGGAGAAGACCCCCGGTGGGGAAAGAAATACAAAAGTTCCCCTGGGAGAATTGTATTCCGTTGTAATCGGCCGATGATGAGAGTTAACTACGGGCACATTCCTCCGGTATTTAAACCCTTTGAGGTGACACTTCGTTTCCTTTGACTTGAAGGTCAGAAATGGCGTCGAGATGATTTCTTTCGAAGGAGATTTCAACTTCTCAGAATCGTTTCCCACCGGTCAACCCGTGTACTTCACAAGTGTTAGTTAATAATTGACGTGGAGTAGATGTGTTCATTGTGTTGCACACGACCCGGTCAATTTGTCGAGTCGGAGACACTCGGTGGAAGAAACGCAACGGACGGTAAAGAACGAGAACATCCAATTAGGTGAATTCCCTGAATTTGTCCTAATAAAAATCGGGTGTTGTGTAGGAAACGTCACTAAGTGATGTCTGCGGTATGAAAAGTCCTCGATTGTGAGCAAAAACAATTTTTGATGGGCCGAAGACACTCAGGTGGTGGTGGTGAACGTTTTTCTCGGCTAAGACTCCTTCCCTTCCCAAGAGAAAAATCCCTAAATTTCCACGTCCATTTTGATTTTTAGGGTGGTCGCAAGTGAAGTGGCAGGTGACTCGACCCATCGGCTCGTCCGCCGTAAATGAAACTTTGTCGAAACTTTCAAAGGTTTTCCTGACGTGTGTTCCTGGTCTTTGAGAGGGCACCGGATGACACAAAGGCAAATATGGCTATTGTTTGTCGCGAAATCCGGGTCACTCAGGGGAGGAATCACCCGGTCAATGGAAACGCACAAAAGGTTTTTGCCTTTGACTGTTGTTGACCTCTCGGTTGTTCATCTCCAATGACAATGTCTTTGTCATTGTTGCATGTTCTGTCCTCTCTCTCTCCTGAACGGGATCCGATCGCGGTGTCGCAACTATGCAATTTCATGGGTCGATTTAATTTTTTGTTGTTGTCCGGAGTTCCTTTCTTCAGGGAAAAAGTGTTCGGACGGATTTTGTATCAACCCCCTCGCAGATTTGACGTGTATTTTTTGTAATCCCGTACTTTAATCCGGTTTAATTAATGGCGAAAATTGTTGTTGAGGACCAGAGAGAGTAACGAGCTTAAACATGTTTTCCCATGTTCCGTCGTTAGACAGCAACTCGTTCGTCTCTTGTCTGTTTCGTCTTAACAGGTTCCCGAAGGTGATGGGTAGCGGAAAAGGACGCGTAAAAGTTTCCATGGGAAATTTTCCTCTTCACGCCCGTCACGGACATTTTCCTCCACGTACCTGCACTTCTTCAAGGTGAAGACCTGAGTTCGGCAACAAGTTGGCAATGACCCACAAGTCACAGGTTCGACTCTGCGTTTTTGTGCAGTTCAGTTCGAACGGCTTCATTCAACTCGTGAACCCTGACCGGGCATTCCGTGTGGAATCCTGGGAAATCCTGTTTCAGGAATGTTCCCGAAACCGGAAAGAAGGAAAACACTTGTGTAAATCTTTCAGACGTCAATGTCTCGCTTCAGGACCGGGCTAGGAGAAAATTTTCTATTTCTTTCCTTCGTACTTCATATAAAATTCCTCTCCTTTCTTTCTCTTCTCTCTCTCTCTCTCTCTCTCTCTCTCATTCAATTTTCCTAGTTTTGAGAAATAGACTATTATTTTTCCCTCCTTATTGAACGCTCACGCGGGCGTGTTTTCTTTTTTTTTAATAATAAAATTCCCGCGTTTGCTCAGGGAAATTCTTACGCTTTTGACCCGAGAAAAGTTTGCTTACAGTGTAATGAACACGTTTGTGGTTTCACATTCTGGAAATCTACAGCAATGAGCGGTCAGCGGTGAAGAATTCCGCGGTCGAGTCATTTAATTTTAGCACTATGTGAATTCTAAAGGCCAATTCTCAGGGGCAGCAACACCAGCAGCAGCAACAGCATTTAATTAAGATTCTTTTTGTACCATTTTTCGTGCTCCATTTCATTCTCCTCTGTTTGTCTAATAACGTGAGAACGTCTGATGAAATTGCACAGCATTAAATTTTCAACGGGGAGACGAACGTGCCACATACCTGACTGTAATTTTGCTGTGGTGCGAACCACTCCGCTGCTCCGACTCGACTACACAAGTCGGTCACATGTGTAAGAAGCACTGGGAAAACGAGAGAAATTCCAAATAGCGTGGTATCGACTCGGGTGTTGTGTGTGTGTGTGAGACTTCACCACAGCGAGTAATTAATTACAATTGAGCCGTCGTTGGGACTCACAGAGAGAGAGAGAGAGAGCCGGCACCAAGAAAGGAAATACGTCAAATTACACACTGAACGTGGGGACATCATAAATCAACTTTTCGGATTTGACAACGTGTTGTGAAGTGAAGAGTAAACCTTTCGGGCAATTTTCTTAAACCAACACTGGCGGAATTGTAAAAAAAAAAACGAAGTGTGGCGTCTCCGGCCATTGACACGATGTCAGTTGTCAAGTCGCAGAAATTATTATTTACTTCTCGTATTAATTGCTAATGCAAGGCTCTCCGCTTACCTTTCTGGGTGAAAAAAAAACTCAGTCAGTCCGTAAGATCACTCTCCTTCTGCCGTTGTATTCTCCTCTCCGATTCCAAGTATTCAATAAAAATCCTTTAAAATTTTTGATGTATAGGAATTTTAATGAATATTGATGTATTCGGAAAAACTCTTCTCCTCTTTATTATTAGTCCGTAAACCGAAAAGTTTTCAAACTCGTCCGTTATTCATGGCGAAATAAAATATTTCATTTGAAAAAAATCAAATACCCACCCCTACCCACCGGCCGGGGAACCCCGGGAAAAAAATAAAAATAAAACTCCTAAAAGGTACGATCGAAACGTTCAACTGACTAATCTTTTTGCTCCGGGAAGGTTTAAAATTTATTTTCGACGTCAGAGACAGCTAAAATTGAAGAGACAGACGAAGAAAATGGCGGAGAAAAAGCTCTGAGACAAGAGATGACGAAAGAAATTGACGTCTGTGAAATTACGACGGAAGATTTCCACTTCTTCGTACCTTCTTGTAAATAAATTGAATTGCAGAGTGGGCTACGGCCCGGAGGAGGGGGGGTGCGTGGGGTGGGAGTGAGTGATAGGGAAGAGGGGTGGAAGGGCAGGCGAACCTTCGACGTACCTTAGAAGGAAAGGCTGCATTTACAGCAGGAAAGGAAAGCAGGAGAGAAGGTGCAATTCGAATGTTCCACCGATGACACACAACTACGACCCGAAGTCTCTGACACTTCTCATTAATTAATTAATTAATTAATAATAATAATAACACTATAAAAATTTATTAATAATTTTTAATAGGCTGTAGGCAGAAGACTATGGAAGGACTACAGGCCTTGCAGTAGATCTGCTGAGTTGTTTACATTCTTAATAAATAAGTAGAAAATGTTAATAATAAGGAAAATATATAGAGTAGCTGATTGTAGTGAGGAACGCAAATTATTACCTTATTATGTTGTTATTTAAGGTGTGGTTTTAATAAAATTTATTATTGTATTCGGGTCGCGACCATTCACCGAGAATTACCAAACGCAAGCGTACGAGTCCAAGAAAGGTGCTCGAGCTTTTATTATACGGTCGATTACACATAAAATTTTATGTATACGAAAACATGGCGTCGAAAGCTTCTCTCCTGGTCGTCAGGTTGGTAAATTTAATTTTAGTGAACATCGAAACGGTCCGCGCTTGTGCCTTCTTCTAGAGGTTATGAAATAATTCGAGTGTTCCCATCAAGTTTACTGAGGATCAAAACCAATTCTCGCTGCCGCTGCCGCTGTCGCTGCCTCCTTTACTTTCGCTCTGCGGTTTCTGACTCAACAAGTTTTTTTTTTTTTAGTTGAAATTTATGGTTCCCTATGTGTCCGCGTGTTCGAGTCTTTTGCAGCGTAATCAGAGGGCAGGAGAAAGTTTCTTTCACGACGTGAACGCAAAAAAAAATGTTCCATCTTCTTCTGAAGCTCCTGCTGCTCTTTTTCTTCGTGTTCATCCTGCGGGAGAAAATTTTTCAGAAAGAAAGCTCAGGAACGAATGACTCCTGTTGAAACATTTGTTTGGATGTGAAATTCGGGAATGACTGATGACCATCTCCATCTTCACTTTTTCTTCAACTTATCTTTCTTCTTCTCCTCCTGCAGCTTTAACTTCTCCGATTTTTTTTGTTACCTCTGCCGTTTGAAAGCACACGGTTTGGTGAAAGACAAAAAAAAAATGGCATCTTCGACTCTCCCGCCATTAATAGAAATGACAAAAAGTACGTTTAAAGTCTTATTATTATCCGTTGGTTTAAATTACTCTGCCAGCAGTTTCTTCTTCTTCTTCTTCTTCTTCTGTAGGCTGTTGAAAATGATTCCTGAATTATGCATAGAATTATAGTTATTTATTTTCTCCTGATCCGTTGATGTATGACCTCATTAATTTTGTTAGTTTCAATAACTGAGGATACACCGAGGAGACGATTTCTCACTTAATTTATTTTCAATTATTTTTCGCTTAGTTAAAGTAAACTGAAAACGTAAATATATATATATTTTTGTATTTGTTTGCAGTCATTTATATTTTAATTTATGTGCAAATTTCAAACGGCCATAACCCAATTTTTGCGTAATAAGTGAGTACTACATAAATTATTTATGTAACTCAACGGTAGTCTTGGTTATGTTCTTACCTACTTGGTTTTCTTTGGTTAAATATTTTTCTTCAGCACGCAGGACTTTTGTAGTAAACCTTCTGAAATTTTAATACCTGAAATTTAAAAATTTCTCACACCTATCGCAGAAAAGATATTTTTTTTTTATTTTACACCATGTAGATTTATATTATAATATTATTTTTTTTTTTTTTTGTTTCCCATGTCTTGCAGAACTCAAACTCGGATTACCAGTAGGTTTCCTACGAGTCTGAGTTCTTTGTTCTTCCCTAACCTTGTCTGTTTGTCCTATTTCTCCGGCTCATCACCAAGTGGCAGAATCTTTCGAATTCCTGCCATTTGGCTCCGGATTGACTAATCTGTCGGATGATGTTTCCTATGTTCAGGTCCCCTAATTGTGTCCTCAATTGTCTCCGTTCTGTGTCCCAGGCTGGGCATTCGCCCAGTAGGTGGTTTGTTGTGTCGTTGCCCTCATTGCAATTGGGGCAGGTCGGGTCCTCGGTCAAGGATCTTTTATACAGGTAGCTGTTAAAAGGTCCATGACCCGTCAGGACTTGGGTCATATATTGTGTTAGGTCACCGTGTTTTCTGTCCGTCCAGACTTGTAAGTTTTCGGCAAGTGCCTTTTGTAGGGCATTTAGTTTCTTCTTAGTTGTTAGATGTTTTTGCCATTCCTTAAGTATTTGTTGCTTGTATATCTTCTTCTTTATTTGTTTTGGTAGTCCTGCGGTCTGGTCTATTGCCTCGGCTATTACGTGTACAGGGGGCGTCCTAGCGAGTAGCAGCGCCGTGTCCGCGGCTATCGTTCGGTGTCCCCTGATAGTCCTGATGGCAACAGGTTTCTGTATTTGTAACGTCTGGTTTTTTAGTTTGTGGTTCCTCTGGATGGCTGCTTTCCAGATTTTGGAACCGTACGTCAATGCGTTCGTTATTGTCATTGCGTACAGTCTTCTGTTTTTCTCGGAGGGCCCTTTTCTGTTAGGAAGAAGTCCCTTCAAGAGTCCTGTCGTCCGGTGTATCTTGTGTCTGAGATTTTGGAAGTGTGTACCAAAGTTCCAGTCACTGTCAATTGTCAGGCCTAAGTACTTCAGGTGCGTTTTGATTTGTATGACGTGTCCCCCCACTTGTAGGTTTTTAACTTCATGTCCCTTTTTTTTTAGTAAATATGGCTGCTTCTGTTTTTTGCAGGGCCACTTGGAGCCCCATGTCTTCTATTTTCTTTATGATCGTTTTTATATTTTTTTCAGCTTTTCTTTTTGCCTCTTGAGGATTTTCCCCAGTCGTTATTATCAGCGTATCATCTGCATAGCAGATTAGTCTGTCTTCCAGTGAAAGCTTGGTATGCAATACCTCGTCAAATGTCATATTCCAGAGTAATGGGCCCAGAATTGATCCTTGCGGAACCCCAGCCGTGACGGGATACTTCCTGACTTCCCCTTTGTCGTTTGTGTATGTAATGACTCTGTCACTCAGATAGTCGTTTATGATGTTTATTAGGTACATAGGTAGCTGCTTTCGTGCGGTGGCTTTCCTGATTTCTGCCCAAGGCAGGGAGTTGAAAGCGTTACTTATATCAATACTTGCGAGGATAGCCGTCCGTCCGCCTGCCACAGCTCCTTGTACCATTTTCTTGACAGTGTAGATGGCGTCTGTCGTTGATCTTCCTGACCTGAAGCCGTATTGACTATGTGACAGGTCGTTCCCAGGGTGCTTGAGGTGCTGGCTGATTCTGCTTTGAATAATTTTTTCGAGTGTTTTCCCAATATCATCCTGAGGCACAGAGGCCTGTATGATGAGGGCTCGTTCTCGGGTTTGCCTGGCTTCCGCAGTAGTATTAGCTTGGCGATTTTCCACGGCTGTGGATATCGTCCACTCTGCAAGATGTCGGTAAATATTTTGGCTATGGCATCTCCCCGTTGCCTTATGAGTGAGTTGACGATTGTTTTTGGGACACCATCAGGCCCAGGTGCCGTTTTTAGTTTGTCGTGTTTAATGAGATTTTGTATTTCAGTGGCCGTTACATCCCATTTTTTGTCCCATTGTGAGGGTTCAGTCGATATGGCCGATATGGGTTGATTTGGGAATAATTTACCCACAATTTCCTCAGTTTTTTCTTGGGGGAGTTGTTCTGTGATTGGTGTTGTACCGCTTACTATCTGCTTGACTATTGTTCTGTACGGCTGCCCCCAAGGATCGTTGTTCAGTGTATCCAGGAATTGTGTCCATGCCTTATTTTTGGCTTCCTTAATCATGGATTTCAATAGTTTTTGGTTCGTTTTTAGTTCGGTTTCAGTTGTTTTATCCTGTTTTTTGCTTCTTAGGAATTTCCGCCTGAGCGTGATACATATTTGTCGTTGTTCGGCAAGTTCGCCAGACCACCAGTAGCTTTGCTTTCTTTTTCCCGGTTTCTTTCGTGGCATTGATTGTGAGGAAATTTCGTACAGTGTTTTGTTCAACCAATCAACCATGTCGTCCGAATTTCTGGGGCCATTCCATTTTGTCATTTCAATGGCCAGTTTTAGTTTTTCTTCGTCTATTTTGTGTATGTTCCATCCTTTTAGGCTTTTTATTTTTTGTTGTTGCACCTGTAGGGTTATGTTAAACGTGATATAGAGATGGTCTGATAGTGTCTCAGTACTCTGATCTATGCACCAATTCGTAACTCGACCCATAGCAGTACTGTTCGCCCAGGTGAGATCGATGGTCGATTCTCCCTGGGGTCTTCGGCATGTGGCGCTTAAGTCAGAGTTAACGAGAAAAACCCCAGTCTCAGCAGACCAGCTTTCCAGCATCTTTCCTCGAGCATTGTCTGTTGGGTTGCCCCACACAGTGGATTTAGCATTGAAATCTCCAGCAATTATTATTGGCGAATTCGGGTGGTGTTTTATTTGTCTGCTTATTTCGAGGAGGACTTTTTCAAATTCGGAGATCGGTCTGTTGGGTGAGAAATACAGACCGATGATTAGAACGTCGCCCAATTTCACCGACACTGTGTCCTCTGTTCTTGCTATGGGCACACATGATGCTTTACAGTTTTGAGGTATCCTCATTATTGCAATTCTTTCATTTAGACTGACTAGGCCATTGTTGTATTGAATCCTTTTGTTTGGCTCGCTGATGATGGCTATGCCAACTTGGCGTTCTAACATTGTTTGCTCGAGCAGGCCATAGGCCAGTCGAGAGTTGTTAATATTGGCTTGGATGATAGTGGCCATATTTATTTGTTTGCTTTACGTGCTCCGTGGTTTTTTCTTAGCGCTGAACACTCACCTCGTTTGTGCCTGAACGCCTTCTTCTTGTCTTTGCATGTCCAGCAGACTGGTGGGTTGCTGCACTCCTTTGCTTTGTGGTTTACCTCTCCACAGTTGTAGCACCTGGTGCTCATATCCTCGTTTTGACACACGGCTGCTATGTGTCCTTGTCTCTGGCACTTATAGCAAATTTTGGGTTTGTACTCAAAAGGTACAATCCTTAATGTTGTCCACCCTACCCGAATATGAGGGTCTTGATCGATGATGTTGGCGTGAGTAGGGAGACAGCGGACCATCGCAGATCCCAGTCTGTCTGGTCTTCTCCTGATTTGGGATACCATAATCGTATTTTCTGGCGTGTTTAATTTCTTTGCTAGAGCCGCGGTCAGTTCTGGCTTTTCAACAGAGTCGTCAAGCCCGGAAATTATATAGCTCTTGGAGCCCCGTGGCCGCCGGACCTGAGCGCTACTGCCTAGGATCAGCCTGAGTTGGTCTGCGAGTGTGTCCGCGTGTCTCTCTTTCTCACTACCAGCAATCGTGATCACGACCCCCGTTTTTCCATTTCTCACTCTGGTATCCGTAATGCCCAGCTCATTCAGATCTATATTTTTTCGGGCACGTTTCAGGATGTCTGCATATGATGTTTTCTCCTCAGTCCTAGTGATGACGACAGCTGCTGTCCGCGGCCCTGGCGTAATCGAGGCGGTTTTTTGTTTGCCTTTGGGTCCCACCTTGACCCATTCCCCTTCTTTATTGCGCGACGGTGAGGTTTGTGCGCTTTGTTCAGTAGAGGCTTTCGGAGCTGGTGCTCTTTGGGCCCTGAGATCGCCTTCCAACTTATCAATTTGTGCTTGAAGGGTAGCTTCTTTGTTCGTCGTGACTTCCGCTCGTTGTACCAGAACCGTGGCAGCTATTCGTATAAGAGCTGCTGCATCTCTTATGCTTTTGACGTATTTTCCGCTGAGGTTGTTTGACTTATGTGCTATGGTTTCCAGGATATCTGCTTCGGACTCTATTCGTTCGAGTATCTTCGTGTTTGCCAAGGATTTCAACTGCTGGGCAATATCCTCTTTTTGTTTCGTATCTTTTTCAATATCTTTTCTGGATTTTTTTACAGCAGTTTTGGTCGTATTTGGTGTGGCCATCGGTGATGACCTGTTTAGCGGTGAGGTTTTGGTGGGGTAATATCGTGTAATCGTGGCCATTACTCTTAGGACCCCTTAGTCGTATTATTGAGACCCCTTATCCGTATATCTATAGTACCTATTAGTCGTGAGGTACCTTTATTCGTGTTTTGTATTTGAGACCCTTTATTCGTTTTCTTGGGACTCTGTATGGTGCCTATTAGTCGTGGGGTACCTTTGTATTATTCGTGACCTTGAACCTGTCAAATTATTGCCGCCTAAAGGCGGCGCAAAGAAGCGTGTGTCGTGTTGTATAGTATATTACTATTTTGTAGATGGTTATAGTTTCTTTAAGCCCGAAACGAAATCGAGCCTTATTTAATTATCGAGGTCTGAAACGTCTCTTCTAATCCTTAATAATCCTAGAGTCTGTACGGATCAGAACATGTGCCGGCTTGTCAATTTCCATCTCGTTATGGCAGGTTCACTCGGGTGAGAGTCGCCTTATTGCGAAACAATAAGGTTCTTCTCTCGCCTCATTTGAATTTGTTCCGCCTTGACCGATTTCGTCGAGACATTCGATATTAATTTATTTCGAGGAGCCGACCACCAAAAAACCGACGTGAGTTCCAAGCATCCTCAGGTGGAAACGGTCGACGATAAATACAACGGACTTACGTCACACTTAATAATAGTATTAATAACAATCGATTGATCGGCTGTCGATCGGCCTATCAGAAAAAGAGCAAATTAAAATCAAATCAAACAGATCACTCGGTAAAAAGGAAGAGATCTGACGGAACTACGGGAGAAAAAATCTCGACACAAATTTGCTTTCGTTCGAGACGGAAATTTTGTTTTCGTGCAGGCGCGACCACGTCCGGATGGCAACTCCTTCTTGGTTGATGTATTTTTGAATTTTATGAATTTAATAGTCAAACTTTTAATCTATTATTCAAATTTTTTATTTCAATTGATTTCTTGCTGACTTGCTTTCTTACTACCGATTTTATTTTATTATTTTCTATTCTTTAGTGATAACGGTCATTTGACCCTAATCAGAATTGTTTTTTTTGTCATTTAATGGCGAAGAAGTCAAATTAATAAACTCACTAAATAATGTCTTCTCATTTTGTAAATTATCCGTGTTCTTGTTCACTCTTTCTTGCTGAAAAAGTACCGAAAAACGTAGCTTACAATTTTTTACCTTCAAATTACTGGCGTGCGTTACACAATATTCTGGTGTTCGGAAACAAAATCTATAATATTATTTACATTATATTAGTAAAGGAATATTTTTGTCTGACTTGTCCGACAGACGCGAACAAGAAGTGAGAAGTGCGGTCGACTTCGTCAATTTCCTGGTATTGGCAGAGGAAAACAACCAGCCCTCACAAATAATATTAGTATATTTAATTATTAAAATAATTACACGAACGCAAACTATTTTTATTGGTGGCTAATAACGTCATTTTTTGAAGATTCTTTTGATTTGTTAAACCACTCGAAAATTCCGCGTGCATCTTCCGGCATTTTGTCGGGTCCTCCTCCGCTTTTGAGTGACCACCACTAGGTAGGTTAACTTCCCTCGGCTTCAATCTGTTGCGGTCACTCATCGTTGTTCAACTTAATAAGATAAAACACGCTAATCCTTCAAACTCGATTAGAGAGGGTGGGTGGAATGGCGTCGAGTAAACACTTTCAAGGTACATCTTGAGATTTTCAAGGTTTAAACCTCTCGAGGAGGATCTCCGCGATTAATTATTCAATAAGTGATTTACTTGGTGGCAGGATCGAGATAAAGTAATCAACACTAGGGCTACGGCCTATGTAACTCTTTCCGTGGCCCCCCCTAAAAAAAAAATATGGACGACATCAGAAACCAGTGGGAGAAAAACGAGAAGTGTGGTGATGTCGTGTGCTTTAAATAAACGACAGCGGACCTCCGACAGGAGGACACCTGGATTTCGAGTGGACGAATCATTTTGTTCTCGTTTCTTTTGAAACTATTTAATTCTTTCCCATTCGTACGGTCCCTTTCATTTGCCTCCCCGTCCTAATTTGACAATATAAATTATTCTTCTTCCACGTGAACCGCAGGGGCAAATAAGAAGAGACATCCGGCGGCTGGGGTTGAGTCGATCCTAATCGTGTAATCCCGAGGGAAACGCCGGGCCAATTAAATAATTCCCCTCCTTTTTTTTCGACCAAAAGTCCCATTCAAAATGCTGCATCCTGAATTTCATTTTATTAAAGGCACTAAACTGCCCGTGCAAAAAAGAAAGAGAAAACCTTTTTTTTTGGTCCTGTCAAACCTATCGCGTCGCCCGTCCACCTACCCGTACCTTGAGCGTTTAAACGTACGTTGCAGGATTTTCATCACACGCTTTTTTAAGCCTATTAATTCACTCGTGACCTCTCTGCTCCCCATCCCCCGCCTTCCCACAAAGACCTGGATTATTTAATTATATTTCAACGTCAAGCAGAACTTTTAGAGTGGAAGTGATACAAAGAGAGAGAGAGAGAGAGAGAGAGCAATTTACTTAGGCCGTGACATGTACTGTAATTTGTATATAATAAAGAGTTTACTTTGGTGCCAAAGAGAAGAGACTGGGTAGAAAAAGCTCTCAAGTTGTTGCGTTTGATTGTTAATGAATTAATTTTATCGATTGGTTGAGATCAGAATTGGAACCGGTCAAGGGCAGTAATCGAGCACTAGTTTTATATATTACTGTGTGGATTATTATATTTTCAAACTCAAATTTAAAGAATACTACGAGTGGAAGTTGTTCGGTTGTCGGGTTTTCGGTACACCGTCAACGATGTTTGATGGTTTCGTACAGATATTGTTAAGTGTTTGGTTTTATATATTGCCAATAAATAAATCTCGCACGTGTGAATAAGGTTTTATTAAAATTGTGTCTCCTATTTAGGGTGCACGTCAGGAACAATTAGAAAATTTTCGTTTGTTTCATAACAACTTGGTCGTTTAACTTAAATTACTTGCTTGGTTACTTAATGTGCGTGTCGTTAAGTGTACTTAAGGTTTAATAGCGAATGATTAACTCACGGTCGTATTAATAAACTTATGTAATTATAAAAGTTAACTCTGTTTCGAAGTTGATTTTCCATAACTGTTATTAACCATCGAATTATTAGCTGGTGGACTGGAACGTTCCCAACATTCTGTTGCAGAGTTTTTCCCGCAGTTGTCCTGTCGCCCTGTACAGTTTAAGTTTTTAACTTTATTATTCTTTTCCTGTTGTCCTTTCCATTTCCTCTTTTTCCCGGTTTAATTCGATTTGTTTTAAAAGGACTCTCTGCTACTTTGTCGCATCCTATCCCATTTCACATATAAAACAATGTGGGTCTGCGGGGGTGTGCGAAAGCAGCGGCGGCGGCTGCGGCTGTTTTTGGGGGGGTGCGAAAGCTCGTGTGTCACCGTTCGACTCCCATTGTTTCCCTCAAACAGAAAGTCGGATTTTCCCGAGGGTTTCGATTGCTATAGAAATCAATTCTTCATCTCCGCACCGGAAATCCATGCAATTAAATTTCGAGTCTGGAAAACTTTTGTTAACCCATTTAGTTTTGACGGCTGTCAAACAAGAGATTTATACTTTCATCTTTTAATTCTGACGGTAATACCTGAATTGAATGTCGACGAAATCAGTCAGTCAGGCAGTTCGACCCAATGGAACCGGCAAAACGCCGTTTGAGACCCTTTGTTATTGTTGTAATTTTATTTTTATTGTGTGGACTGCTCGGGAATTGACGTGGACGCAGATTCTTCCTGTAGTCTGCTTAGGTACTTGCTTAGGTACATCCAATGTTGTCGTATGACTCGTGTTACGAGACGGTGACAGATCGACTTTCACACCTCGAGTGACCTCTCGTCGAGGGTCCCGAAGACGTTCGATGAGATAATGAAAACAATAGAAGAAAATCAAATGATTACCTTCGACTTGGCGGGGCGGGAAATGGATGGGGGGGGGTGGCAGATGGGGAGAAACAAATGGGCAGTGACAAAAGCAGGAGCTGCGGGAAAAGCAAAGATTTATGGCCGAATTTAAAAAACGGTGAAAAGGCATTTTTCTTATTCCGCGAGATGGCGAAAATCTGGATGGTTCAGATAGAATAAAAATTTATACGGAGAAAGAGAGGGAAACAAACAAAAATGGGGAGAGGAAAGAGCAATAGGAAGAAGTGAAATTTTGAAACGGGGAGGTAGGGTAGAAAGAAAAGATAAGGAAAAAAATGCTTTTACTGCTACCCTTTGAAGTAGTCACTTTCGACTGGCAATTTTTCAGTGAAAAATTTCCCATTCTCCTGCCACGTCTCTTTCGGTATGCTTTAACCGTTTAACTCTCTTTTATTGGTTCCCTTCACACGGAAAACTCTGAAATTTCTACAGTTCTCCGGACGTTCTTTCTTTCAGGCGAGTTCGATTTATTTTTACCGGGGATTGGCCCTCTGGGCCACGGGGGTGTGGGTTGAAAATGCCGGACACCCAAAACGAATAAGTGCCGGTGTTACGTTCCATCAGGGGTGACTACATTACCGTGTTTCCTTCATTTCCTAAACGCATATATTTTTTTCCCAAGAAGATTCCCGAGAAGGAGAAACAATGGCCGAGACACCGGAGGTTGGAACGTCTCCTCCTCGACTTCTTTACACCTCATCTCTCGATACAGGAAATTAAAATGGTTTCGTGTCGTGACGGGTACCTCTCCCTCCGAACTGGTCCTGATACCAACCGACTACCTGAGAGGCAAAAAATTTTGTATTTTGTATTCTTTAGATGAGAGAACCTCCTGAAGTTCTTGATGTCTTCCAATTGCTGCTTTCATAGTACTATTAACATAATATTGTTCCATTACATATATCTTGTGGTACTTTTACTGATTTATTTATTTAAGCTTAATATGCCATTAAAAATTTTATACCTAAAATAGAAACTTATACCCGAAGACGTTGACACGAGTTTTGAGGAGGACAATTGTATTTTCGCATCGAAGAAAGTTATTAATTATTAATTTAATTTCCGGCACATTTGCTGTGAACCTAAAAAGTCGGTCACGGTGCTTTTGTTTCTACCTGAACTGAAGTCCAGGTGAGTGCACATCAAATTTTGAGTTTTAATAAGACGCAATTAAGAAGGAGTAGTCGTCTAGGAAAGAATCGAGGAAAGAGCCGGCCCCTGCCGAAAAGGACAAAGTAAGCGAAAAAGGCGGAAACGTACTTTGACGTTGCACAAGCAAAGAAACTACAATAACCGAAGGAACGGATTCGCAAAAAATAAAATTGTAATTATTACTCGACAAATAAATAAGCCTGAAAATGAGCGGAGTTGTTTAAATTTCACAACAACAAACTAAAATAATACAGCTGACTCGACAGACAGGGGGAAGGGGGGCGGTGGCAGGGCGGGTTATCAGTTCGCCGGAGTGATAAAAACACTAACACGATAAAAAAGCAACAGGTACACGTGTTATCTATTAATTAGGATGATCAGGTGTAATCAATAAGATCAATAAACCGTCCCGATGGGTGAAAGAGAGAGAGAGAGAGGCAACCGTGCAAAAAAAGCCAAGTCAGTCAAACTATTCACAGAATTCCTGACACTCCAATTTATTTACAAAACAAAATAGTTTTAGTTGAATAGTGCAAATAGTTTTCGGTTGACGTAATTTTGCTACGATTCTGAGAAGTAGAAAAGAGTCGAATGGAAAACACAATTCGTACGATTTTCTGTCGGCTTGCAGGCGGCAGACGGTGCTGGACCGGACGAAAATCTACGTCTATCTGGTCTATTCTATTTCTATTGTCTATGAGGCATTTCATCTATCTCTCCTCTCTCTCTCTAGTGAGAAATTTCTTTAGAGGTCGATTGATTTTTCAGTTTTCCCTCTTCTGATCAAACAAACGATCTCTTCTCGACCGGAGATCTTTCTCTGCGTTTATGGCTTTTTCTCTCGGAAAGACGAATGACGACGGTCGACACGAAGCGGCGGCGACAGCAGCAGCAGTAGGCCAAACCCGAAGGATCCGTCGTCAAAGGTAGCATTACATTTTAATTTCGCTAGAAAAACTCCCCGAGCCGTGAACTTAACTCACCCGTAGAAAAACAAATTCATAAAAATACATACAATAAAAAATGTCGGTTTCAAAATGGCGGAGGAAAGTAAATGGAAAATGCGTGTGGACACAAGTGGGAAACGTGGAGGTCTCGAAGAAGACAGCGTAAATAAGCTGGGAATTATGACCATTTTGTGTACATAAGAACTCGATGGAATTTGTTTGACGAAAAGTCAGGTTTTCCGGGGGTTGGTACCCACACGAGTTTCTCCAAACGGGTACCACTCGCAGTGTTCCCCTTAACGAGACTACACCAAGGAGATTTTCCGTTTGTCTTTCCGTCTCCGTTTTTTTAAATTTTCGAGGTTTTTGATTTGTTACGTTCCGTCGCTTTCCCCAAGTAAACAAGTTAAATAACTCAGATGAATACATACATAATCAATACTCTTTTGTAGGAATAATGAATTTTCTTATTTGCTCACGAGTTTGACTTGATTGCGTTCTCCCTCTCCGTCTAATTTAAGTTCCGATAGAAGGAACGAACAATTTTTCACTTCTTAAAATACACTTTTGAAAGGTTATACTTAAAGAACACGTGGTAGATTTATTAATGTATTTATGAAAGGGACGAAACAATACCCGATCCATTTTAAAATGCGGGAATATTCTACTTGCCTCTGGGAACCGACAGGGAGGTTGATGTTTCTCTCAAATTTCCAGCAAATCAGGCAACACTTTTACATAAAATATATGTACGTAATATAAGTGTATATGTATAAATATAAGTGTGTACGGTTGTACACAAAAATAAACGCTTAGACGTTTTATTAAGTTTTGGCGGCAGTGAAAAAGTGAAATTCCATTAATTAATTCGTTACCTTGTATTTATCAATTCTTTACTTAATTTATGATAATTATTGTTAATGAACATTTAATAATTAAATAAGACAATAGGCCGCAACCGGTGATCAGCCGATAAAAATGTTCAATCGCTCAAATAAAAATAAACGAATAATAATAATAATAATAATGTTTAATGTTGGTTTTTGATTATTTGCATTTGCTACTAATTTATCCTTATAAATTTTGTTACTTAGTTATGGGTTTATCATTGTTATGTATCCATCTGACGAAGTCCAGTACTGAATATTTTTAAAATTCATGAATGGAAACTTGGAACTCCGGACCGTGTGAATACATAAGTAGACATTAATAAATTAGTTATAGGCATCAGCAAATATGTATCTGTCGTGTAATTAATAATTACAGTTGGTCAAGTTGTGCGTTGTTCTTTTGGCGAGATCATTCAGATAAGTAGTACTTGGGACTCTGACTGGATCCAACCGGACCCAACTGGACCCAACCGGACCCGACTGGACCCAACTGGACCCGACTGGACCCGACTGGACCCGACATTATTCACGGCGTTTAACCTCTGGCTACGTGACCCCGAGGGAGATAAATGGCAGTAATGAAATTCGGGAAAAGTTCAATCAATAGACTAGTTTTCCAACGGGGAAGCATCTGCTCTAAATAATTGTCTACATCCGAGTCTTTTATTTTATTTTATTTTATTTATTTATTTTTTGTGCCGATTCAGAATCGAGGGATCGAAGCGTAAAGGCATTCGATTTTTGCTGCTGCCAAGGCGAAATTATTTCTTTTTTAGCGGTTTCCTTTCATTAAACCGCTTCTTTTGTTCAATTCTTTAATTTGCTCGCAAAAATTCTCCATTCGTTCGCATTTCCCCGGGGGTACCCCGTTCTTCCGACAGCAAAAACTCTTTGCGCCGGTTTAATCACGAGACTCCTCTCTGATTTATTCCTGTAGGTAAGTCCGCGCTTAGGCCAACTCCGACGAAAAGGTCATTTTTTAATTAAATTTTTAATTAATTTTACATTAAGTTTTTTTTTTCGACGACGCCACTCTCTCGCACCCACCTGATCCCACCCACCCGTACGCGAAGTTCACGAGGTGTTAATTTTATGTAGTGAAAATTTGCTCTCTGGAAAGTTGCGTAAATTTTGTTAATTTCTTATTGTAAGTTACGCTTATTTCTAAGATGGCGTGAGGTTTCTTACATTAAAATGCTTTTAACTCGTTTCCAGTTAGAGCATGTCGTTTCTGTGACTTACTATTATTAATTTGTTTTATGTTGTTCACCACTACTCTCCGCGTGTGTGTGTGTCTGTCTGTCTGTCGTACCTGATCTCCTGTCCTACCGTTACCATCCAGCAATTTTTTTTAAACTAATATTCCTGTCTCTCTCTCTTTTTTGAAAGTTATTTTTTACGTGATGCAATATGCGAATATAAATAGAGTGTCGTATTACACGGAGCCACGTCTTTCTTATTTCTGCTTAAGCATATATAACGACCGCAATTTTTATTCATTACATTGAATATGTAGGTTCTCGTACTCGTTAGAGGTGACATATTTTCTATAATAAGTCAACTCTCCGAGATTGGCTCCCGAAGGTCGTTCTCTCCTTTCCAATTTAACGTTTGGGTGTACGTTTGCAGTCCATTTAAATTACGTTACTCAGACATCCGCCCCACATGGACACATGCACCATGGCAGTTGTCACGTGTGTGGGGTTGTGTACCGTGAAACGGTCAGTGCTCCTCTGTAAGCAAAATCATCTTCCTGTAGTTTTGGAATAAGCGAAACGTGTCGTGGGAGAGAAAAAAAAAGACACGAGGGACGGCAGCGAAGGGATCGATCTCCTCAAGAAAATAGAAAAAAAAATTCCTTTGATTGGTGAGAAGAACAAAAGGAAATGAGTCAATTGACGTGGAAGATCGAGGTGAAAGAAAAGGTGGGAAAAGAAGGAAAAATTGACTGGAAATGGCGGCCGTGGAGAAACGAGACTTCCTCACTACAATTAACGTCTGTTGTATGCAAATGTGCCGCAGTTGGCTGTGGCTCCTTGCACCATCCGACACCCGTCCGTAAAACCCGTGAGAACAATACATAACAATAAATAAATCGCATTAATAATATTGGAATAGTTTCGACTGTTTTTTCAGTAGAGTTATTTGACGGAGTCGATAATTGATAAACACTAAATGGAAGATCAACGGCTCCCATTTTTTGTTTTCTCTCTTTTGTATTATTTTATGTACTCTCGTGCATTGTGTAGGATTTTTTTGAAAACATTACTGGAATGTTCACAAGACCGCGAATTGGAATGTTCAACCAATTTGATCTTTTATGTTGGCGGGAGAGAGGACGAAAAAAATTACGGCATGTTAAAAAATATACGTTGAGATATGGCGATAGCCTCGAGCGTTCTGTTTCAGATAATAAAATGGAAGAGAGGAACTTTTTTGATGGGACGAAATACCCGGAATTAAAGGTTGATCGTTAAAAGGGGAGAGTGTGGAAATGGCGAAGACACACACACACACGAGTTGGAAATTAGGATAATAATTACTTCGGAACAATGATATTAGTTAGAACTTTTGATAAATTTAATGGAACAACTACGTAGGCTAGTTAGCTTGGTGGCCCATGGCCCATTCATCAATGGCGCACAACTACGCCCCTCCTAGAATTTTCAATTAATTACAAGAGTAGTATTATTACCACTAGGGAAAATTATTAACCGGCAGAAGTATTTACTTTCTAAGTTATATATATATATAGATAAATTAGTGTTGTTTGTTGTTAATATTTTTTAACTTTTTCAAAAGGTAAAAGTGTCAATTTGGTTCACCCTTAACCCATCTCGCCCTTTAACCTTTTGACCTTTCACCAGACTAATTTTACGGTTTGGTTAATTCGTTTCCCTGGTAAACGTTAATTATTGTACTCGTTATAGTCTCCGTTAACATATTCTCTAATGTTCGGGATGAACAGTGTGAAAACTTTCAAAAGTGAACGGGAGGGAACGAGGACGAACCCCAGTCGTTTTTCGTATCGTTGTTTACCGCATTACAACACTACAGCCGTTTTACGGATTGCTCGAGAAACTTATTAAACGAAACTTATTGAATTTTATTTTATTAACGTACCGGTCAAACATTGGTGGTCCGATCTAATTTCTAGGAGTGGAAAAAAATTTCAACTTAATTTCCTCAACTTTTTCCGCAGTTCACGAGATGGAAAAGGCAAAAAGGTTCGGGGCAGATGTGCTCGAAACAGAAAAAAAAACCTAAGAAGGATCGAGAAAATCCTGCAAATGGTTATTTTATACCGGAGATTCTGAACAATTTACAATTTTTTTTTGTTAGATGGCATTACAATAGTAGTAAGGCATTTAGGTAATTTTAAATTAATATTACAACTACAAAAAATAATTGCAATTATTTATTATGTAAATTCTGCACCGCTTGGCGCCAGTCGATCGTATGTGCATGGGAGTTACGAGTACCCAGCAGAAAACGCGTGGAAATGTTAGCAGTAACAGTTAGTTTAAAGTGAAAGAGTGAAGTAACAGACACAAGGGATATCGAAAACATAAACAATCAAGGGACGGACAAATTAGGAAGAATTGGTAAATCCGTGACGTGTAAAAGGAAATTCAAGTGAAACGGAGCTTTTATGGCAGGAAATATGAATGTAAAACTTTTTTATTCAAACTTTTTGCGAGACACACGGAAATCCCTCGGAGCTTTTGTGCTTAGACGATGTTCTCCTCAAAGCTTCTCCCTCGGCTTGTCAGTTTTACAAAGGTGTCGCGTCGGTTTTTCAAACCTTTGCTCTCCACCTTTTTACCTTTCCTTGCTCTCCTTCTTCTTCTTCTTCGTCTTCTTCGGTTTTTTTTTTGAAAAGGCAAAGAGCTTTGAATGGAAAGATCCAGTGTTTTCCAGCAACAAAAGACCTGGAATCTTTTCCTAAAGAGATTATTACCTCCCAGGAAAGTAGAAAATAAACTAGTAAATTAATTACAAAGGGAAAACGAGATTATTTAGAAGTTAAATAACCCGTCCCGTGTAAATCCAAGTTGAAATTGCAAAATGTCAATGTTAATTGGTGAATTTTTCAAATGGAACAATTTTTTTTTCTTAAATTTTTTCTTCTTCTTATTATTATTGTTTATTTTTAACGAAAGCTCGTGTTGCTCCAGAGTTTTAACTTTCAATTAGAGACGGGAAATCGTACGGAATCGGAGGGAATGAGGACTGAAATGACAGACGGTCAGACGGTTGTTTTCGCCTTGGGTACCACCGTCGACTCTCCGTGCACATAAATTCGGTCTTTGTGCACCGTCTAGTTCAAATAGAAGGGGTTAGATAGAAAACTATTAGATTGCTCCGGGCAGAATTAGTCCAAGTCTCAGACGTTTCTCTATATATACAATCCTAACTCTGGGAAAGGATGGCTATCCGTTAAAGTAACTATTTAACTATTGGCTAAGCTGTGAGAATTTTTATTTGCCGTTTACTTCACCTCCGAAAAAATTAAATAATTAGTTTAAGTAGCCATACATAACGTGTAATTTTTTTTAAAGTTACGTTACGCAAGCTTAGTTGGATTTAATTTTAGGGGTTGAGAATAAAACAACTCCAGGGGTTCCACAGACTAATAAAAATTTTTAACAAGGAAACGCATGTTACATATCATTTACAAACATAACGAGGTTACGTTACACGGTTAATTTAAGCGAGACCCAACTACGAAACGCTTTGTTCTGTTTCACGACTTTAATAGGTATTCATACGAAACGAAATAATTTCATGTATCGCGATTAATAATTTACATAAGTTGGTACTTTCCGTCGCGAGTTCGTACGGGCACGGCACATCCTTCAAATGCGAGAAGCTTGACAAAGGGGAATGAAACGATTTAAGAAAACGTGGAAAAGCTCTTCTTTCATAACATTATTCAGGAAAACATCAGACGTCACGTGCAAAAGAACAGTTTCATCACCGTCGTTCGTAACAAATTAAATTTGTTCTGTTCCGCAGCACACGTTTCGCGTTTCGATTACAACAACAACAACAAAAAAAATAAGAAAACACGAGGTATGTTGGGAACACGTCCGATACTCGAAAAGTGTTTTATTAGATTGTGTGCAACCATAAACGACAGCAAAGAAAACGGGGACGGTGTTACCCCCCCAAAAAAAAAGCACCCGTCAAACGAAATACAAATATCAAAATTCGTTTATGTACTACTTTGTACCGAAACCGAGGAAGATTGTTCTTTGTGTGTCGAATGATTTACAAGTTACGGATTTTCACTCGGTGAATTCGAGCAAAGTCGCTCGACCAAATTTCACTAGAGCAAATTGTCCGGAATGAATGAAAGAAACTTCGGTAAATCATCATAGTGAAATTCATTAGTTGGGGGCTTTTCTATTTTCTACGGGGTGAGATTCTGGACGAGAAGTTCTTTTTTTTGCCCCCAATGAATTATTATTTTCTGTGGAGAAATTTAAATTTTACGACTTTTACGCTTGTGCTTTGTCTCCCTGCTCCAGTCTCTGGCCCCTTACCCCGTTGTAGCGATTCGGTAATTGATTTATGAAACGGTCAGGTATTTCGTCCTTTGTCTCCGGGTCAAAGGGTCAAATGGGGAAACTCAAAGACGAAAGCGAAAATAGTAAAGAGCATTTGCTTTAGACAATGGGCCGACGTGATTTTTAGGGAAAAGGTTCGGCCGCCGCGAACGTGAATGATGCACCCGGTACCACACCTTTTCATAACTCTTTCCGGGGGACTAATCGCCCTTTCATAAGAATCCTGAGAAATGGTCGCTTTGTGTAAATAAAATAGAAAAGTCAACGGTGAAGTTTTCCCGAAAAAAAAAACTCGTCGTTTCCTTATTAAGTCCACAAGGGAAATAATTGAAAAACTTTCTTTTCTCTATTGCTTTCTCTCTCTCTCTTCTCTCTCTCTCTCTGTCTCTCTCTCTCACTCTTCATTTTCTTAACTTTCTTTCAAAATATTTATCTTGATTCCATGTGAAATCGTTGTGAAAAGAAATTATAACCGTACTTCACTGTTGGCTTTTTTTCTACAACGGAGGCCTTCGTACTTTTCCCGGGACTTCACTTGGATTGAGTTACACTACAGCGCGAGACGGTGTAGTTTAGTATGAATAGTTTTGAAAAACAATGCGGACGTCTACTCGTGGCAAACGGCTACAAGAAAATGTCACCACATGATGAAAACTTAAAAGTGCATGTAACGAACGTGGACGTAGACTGTCGGTGTACAGTGCGGCGGCCCACTGTATGTTTCACGTTAAATGACGTCACGCAAGTTGACCGTGGGGAAAACTCATCTTTAGTGAAAAGTCGTGCACATTTCTACTTTAATTAAGAGCACTTAAGTGCTGGACGGTTAAAATCCTCAAGATTACAGACGAGGAGATGTTGTAAAAGTTCGATTGTGAAAATTTCACGTCGTGCGTTACAAGTGGGGCAACACACAAATTACAAATTTATAATTACAAACTCGTTTTATTTTTAATGTCGAGCATTCAGAAGTTTTCCCCCGGAGACTCGTGATGCGTTTGAATTATTAAATTTTTAATTAGTTATTTATTACACATAGAACCGAGCAGTATTATTCATATATATATTATATGTATTGTTGCAGTGAGCCGGAGTGCAGACAAAATGTCACCCGCATAGCAAACGGTCGGTCAACATGAGATGAAAGCAAGTGGAGGACGTTTCCCTGGGTGAGTCGCAATACAACTCCTTTCTGTATTTGTATCTTATGTACACCGGACAAAAATGTGTTGTGAATCAATCAGTCTTATCTGCAACAGCATAATGTACAGTAAGAAATTCTACATAAGCGATAATAATAACTAAATATTGGTAATTAAATAAGTGGAAGAGTATAATTAACTTATTACATTTTTATTCTCTGTACAATACAGAATTTGTAAAATAATATTACTAATGAAAGGGTATAGGGACAATTACAGAAGGTAAGTCTACGTCTACGTCAAATTAATTTCTTGTTGGATTTAATAAATTAGGCATCAATTAATGATTTTTAGTTTTTATTAATAATTTGTTTTGTTAGACGTATGACTCAATTAAACTGCTTTTACATTCGAGCGGTTCAATTAAAAAGAAAAAAATGCAAAGGTTTCGACTGAATTTACGTTTCCATTCCCTCCATGCCCATCATCTAACATAACTCTTTCATAATTTTGCTGCTCTGCAAATTTTTACTGACCTTTAAATAGATCATAACTCGATCGCTCGATTAAATCGTTTAACGCTTATGTCGAAAATATTTTAGGTTAATGAGGACCCCGTGAAAAAAAAAAAAACGGCGAGAGGCCTCCGGATGAGAGTTCACTAATTCGTGGTCTTAAAGTTCATTTAACTGTCAAATTACTCGGCTTGACGCGAGGTGGAAACGAAAAACTGCAAATCCAGGAGGCATCGCAAGATCACGTGGGCGGTGGGGACCGGGTAGGTTTCCGCGTGTTCAAATTACACTGGAAGGCAGTCGGGTGGAGCAGATGGAAAGAAACCGAAAACGTTCGCCATTAAGGGGAGATTTGCGTTTTTGTTTACTTTACATTAGAATATAATAATGATACAGTGTAACAGTATAAAGGCAGTGGTTTGCAAAATATAAAACGGTTACGGTAAATGACTGTCCTTGAGCCCAGTGAGCCCCGTGTGCGACGTTCCCGTTGCTGTTGGTAAATTCCCGGTACGGTCTAGGCTGGGTCTAGCCATGCCTGGGTTGGTACGAACCCTCGTAACGAACTTCTCGGAAGGTTCACTTCTGAGGACCCACCACTCGGTGGTTTATTGGTTTAATCACATAATACCTTTATCTTTACACGGATGATGTGTTCGTCACGTGATAAAAGAAATACTTTATACTTACACAACATTAGTACAGGTACATAAATAGGAGTTTAATAAATTTTATTTTTTTAATATTAGAAACATCTCGTACAATAAGTTATTTTTAAGTAAGCCATAGTAAAGATTATAACTTACAATAATAATAATAATAGAGGAAAGACAAGGGTTGCACTTTACTGTAATAATATTCTATACTGTTTGAAAACATTAATTAATTTTCTGGCATTTTATTAATAGATTTCATCAGGTTGCTGTCTAATAAACACCAGACCGAACTATAGTTTGTTATTTTAGAATTATTAGATTTTACTTCAATCGCAGTTAACCGTTTTGAAAACCGTTGAAAATTATTTCATAAGGGGAAGGGACTTATTTGGCTAGTCGTGGAACTTTCCTACAGGAATTATTTAGGAGCATGGTTTTATTTTTTGCTTCGGCATGTCTTCGCACAAGTTGTTCCCCCCCCCCCCCCCCGAGGTGAGCTTTTTATTGAAAGCGAAAGTTCTGTCGCTTAGAAAGTGGTAATTAGCTTTAAAGAAATCACTTTGGACAGGCAACTGACGTACAGTCTACTTTGCTCTATTTTTTACTCTGCGTAGGGAAATTTTTACTCGTTGTGAGTGTGAAATCGTTTTTTCCTTGTTTCCTTTCAGAGTGGTTTGTTTGTAGGTTTTTCCAGATGGGTTAGGGAAAAGATTTGGGAGTCGGGAAAGGAATTTGTGGAAAATAAATTTGATGGTTCGAGAATGAAGTCAAGTGTGAGACTGTTAGACGGGGTTCGTACTACCTGCCTTAGATTTTATGAAGTTGTTCCGTACCAGCGAGTACCAGCGAGTCATAGCACTATAAAATCCTATACTACCAGAATCTTCTAGACACGGTCGTGACCAGTTGGGTAACACCAGAGTGGCACAGAAATTAGACTTTACATGTAGACACTACAAAGTTACTGTTGAGCCCGACTCTTTTCTAACATTTTAATATGAAGTAAAATATAAGAGTACATAGAACTTTTGTTTTATTGTACACATTAAACAATCCTGCGGTGTGTGGCAGGAACTGTAGGTCCCACCAGTTCTTAAGTGGTAAAAAATGTCTAGAGCCTGCTACAGAATTCGAATTTTATACAAAATTTTGCAATTGTCATACATTTTCCTGTCTATTTTCCTTCTGGTTTAAATTTTTATGTTGACATGTTGACTAAACTTATACCTGAGTGTATTAGGTACTTAATAATTTCCAAACGAGTCCAGGTACCTTTCAGTAAATTATTGAAGTTGGAAACAGTGTGATGCCGAAAGATTTAAAAGGTGGCTCACACGTTTCATTTATATTTTTCCCCTCACTTATTATTAATAAATTCTGTCTTCTACTAATGCACACTGCAAAAATCTGTTATTCCGTACAGAAGAAAAGTCAGAAATTTCTCCAAAATACACGAATTGTCCATTTAAGAGCCTGAGAATTTCATCCTGCGGTTTATTTCCACGACTGCACCGGGAAATCGTCACACGAAAAGTGCAAAGGGATGTTCTTACCCTTGACGGAACGACACCCATCAACCGACATCAGAAGTGTCCCCGTCTCCTTTTTACCTGTCGCACCTCTCTCAAAAGAAAAAAAAAACCTCCAATTAAAACAGATCCGCCGTGAATATTTCAGGGACCAAGTCCCTCGTCGGGTAGGTCGGGAGAAAATCTACGGAGGAAGCCGGGAGACGGCTCGGACGGGATCAGTGAAAAAGTTTTAATCTAAGTATTAAGTAATACAAAAGTTTGTAACAGGAAAAAATGAAAAAGCTCGGAAATAATAAGTTGAACTAAGTCGTAAACTGGCATTAACTTTAAGAGAGTTGATGAGAAAGAGAGAGAGAGAGAGAGAGAGTTAATTCAGTGTATGTACAGTTTATATATGATTTTATAATGACAGACGGGGCTGCAGTTGAAAAAAAAATTCTCAGGTAAATTTTTAAGGTACTCGTCAGGTAGCGACAAGTAACAAACGACACCTTCGCCTAGCACAACTTTTATTTATTCACTACAACTTCTGCATGAAAATCTGAAGTTTGTTGGAAAATCGAACGCTTAAACTTTTCGGTTTACTTTCGAAAGAAACACAAGTCGAAGAAATTTAATAATTCCCTGTTGTGACGTCATCGTCGATTAAAAACATCACATCAAAAGAGAAGTGTGTCGGGTGCGTTGACGTTGTTTAAAATTTAAAAAACATCACTAAAGTGAGCTGTGCAATTGAAACGTAACTCTTCTTTTTAATTGAGTCGATTTGTTGATAATTTTGAGGAGTGGTGTGTTGATGATGCCCACAAGAGTGGTAAACAGTACATCACTGCGCTGTAAGACTGTACGTTTTGCTCTCGTTTTCCGAATTAAACTGGCAAAACCCAGGGAATGAGAAGATTGGGAATGGTCCACCTGGATTTTACCGGTCTGTCTTTTTAAAAAAGGTACTATCCTGGGTGTTGATGGCGTGTTGGGTGATGAAATCGTGGGTTATGAATGGTCGGAGAGACTTATTACACGAATTAGGTAGGGTATCAGTGGTGTTGATGAGTGATGTGATGTTTATAAGGCGTCGGCGGTCTTTGTCAGTGGCAACGTTCACTTCGAGCCTGAGTCTGTGCCTAAATTTTGTCGCCAGCCTGTCACTCTCCCGACCCAACTTCCTCTACAAAAAGAGTAGAATCGAATGTCGGTGGTGTGACGCGTGATGTCATTCAATCAGAATTTTGTGTGACTCACAAGGCGGTTTTTTTTTACCTGAAATTCGTCTCCCGGTCGGTCGTTTTTACAAGTTCACAGGCTCAGAGGTGGTAGCACACCAGTCAGCAATTGTAGTAAACCAGAATTTGATCACTAAACCGAACAGATCGCGATCGTTTTAAAAGATGCTAAAGTGTCACAGAAGGGAATACAATTTATCAAAAATTTCATTTTACCCTGCATGAAAATTATGAAACGATAGGAGGAACAGGGGAGTAAATGAAAAAAAAATGTTAAGGTTGAGGTTGGAAGAGAGTGGAAAACATTATTACTGACACCTGAGGATTAATCGCTGATCTGATTGCCTTTTTTCCGACGTGTAATTGATCTTCAACGAGAAGAAAAAAATACAGAAGACCGTTCGGGTCCATTCTTCTCCAGGCGAAGGGAAAATATTGAGGAGATGGGGTAGGGAGAAAAATGAATGGGTCAACTCGAAAATCAAATCCACCTGAGATCAGGTGTAGGTAAGAGCCGGTCAGGTGAAAACGAAATCAAGATGGGACAACAACACAACAATCAAATTAATGAATTTGAATTGGAGAGAAAGGCCCTTAAATCGTCACAAACTTCCTACAGTGGCGTTCACCTGGCCTATGAGCCCGGCTATTTACATAAAATTAAATCTCCTGCGACCAGGTTTTATGTACATAGTAGATGGGAGGGAGCCTTTTGTGTCAGCCATCATTATTCTTATTCATAACTTGCTTTCCTATTTGTGTGTGTGTGTGTCTCTGTGTGTTTGTACTTATACGACCCGACCGGGAACTCATTGTGATCTGTTGCGTTCGGGTAATAATTAAGGACTGTGTACTACTTCTCCTCCCATCTCATCCTACCCACCACTTAATCTATTCGCATAGAAACTAGACGTAGACGACGACATTCTTAGCCTTTCGAATTGTCAACTTAAGTCAGTCTCAACCATCGGATTTGATTACTCTGAATAAGCTCGGAGAATTAAGAGCTTCTTAATCCGCAGCCGTTAACTTAAATCAAGTTAATGACTAATCAGGAAATTAGGTTAAATCTTCCGAAGAGAAGGTTTCGAATTCGGGAAACGATCGACGTGATGATTCGTCTGCGCTTTTCATAACTCAAAACCCGAAGAGCAAGTTCCTCCTCCGTGTGCGCGCGTGTGTGTCAGTGTCGAACGATTATGTCGTTTTCTCTCTCCACTTAATTACGTACCGGGCAATTGAATTTTTGATTATTAACCGAGATTACGTAGAGTTATGAATGTGTCTCGGGGAGAAGTGAAAACTTCACAGCCGTCGCTCTCGTTGGCCGGGAGTTTTTTTTTGTCTTCGTTATGAAACGGTCGAGGGCATCGCATAAACAAAACCTTCGTGAAACTTTCTTCATTTATTTTTTTCTTACGTTTCAACAGGCGGCCCGGGTACGGAACGGAGAGACTGTCGGTGTGGAGCGGGTGGTTTCTTTTGTTACGAAACCCGTGCGACTTCACCGACATTATTAAACCGTAAACCTGTCGTGAAAGGTGACAGGAAAAAGTGTCGAGATAAATCAAAACCTTTCTCTCCCCGTCGAATCGACATTTGTTAGGCAAAACAAGAAAGAGAAATACATCACAACCGAAGGGTTTGGTGAGGGGGTTGCAACACCTTGAAACGTGGCAGCTCATTTAAAGTTTTGAATTTTTGGACGGAGGTTCGAGAGTCGAAATTTGTAAACTTGTGATCGTGGAAGCATTTCTCTCTCCCCCCCCCCCCCCGCTCCGGCAGCTTCCCTAGCCTTACTAGGGGAGTTTAGTGAAGATTTGCTCTGGTCATCCGAGGAAATGGTCCGGTGGTCGTCCATTAAAGAGGAAATCAACTTCCCATTCAGACTGACAGCCAGGCAATTCATAAGTTTTGACTTTTGCTGGGTCGAACGGATGATCCGGCAGAAAACATCAAATCATTCTTCCTGTCGATCGGAATTTTCCATCTTGTTCTCTTAAGAAACCTTTGAGGTAAGAAAGGTAATGCTTTTGGATCGTCTACCGCCTCCTTCCGTACCTTTCTCATTGTCGACGATCCTTTTACCCTCTCCCGTACAACCCTCGGGAACGTAGTCCTTTGAGAAAACGACTGAACAAACTGTGTGTGTCTGTGTATGTACTCTTTTGCACTCTTTCGCTGTAACCCCGTACTTAACATCGGTTTTTGTGTCTGGGGCTCGATGGGCAAAAGGAGAAGCTACCCCTTGCGATCTGATGATCCGATCGTCTTGTTCAAGTGCGATTTAAGAGTTCCGGGCGCCGGTACGGTGTACTCCCGAGCGCAAACATACGGAATAATAATTTAGACGTGTGGATGTAACAAAAGGAGAGAAAAAAAGAATCCGCACTGGTTTCGACGGTAGTTTCCCCACTATTTTTTCCCTGGCCGTGGAAATGCATAAAGAAGTCGTAAATTTTACGATCGTCCGACTCGCTGTGATTTCAACCGAAACTTTTTCCACACGGTTGAAAGGAAACAATTTGATGTTTCTCCGAGTCCCAAAACCCTCGTCTGATGTTTTCTCCGCAGCTGTGAAAATTGTGAAAGTTACCGACACAAACCGTCGACAAATGAAGTGAGAATTGTGCGAAGTAACAAACCTTCACTTGACAAAAAGGACTCCGTTGCAGCATCCGAGCAGAAATTTCAGAGTTGTAATGTGCACTCGAGGGGAGTCTTACGTACTGTCTAACTGCACTCGACTGGGTAATTCAGTTTGTGCCGTGCGAAAGGGTTGATTTGCTCACTTCATGTACACTACACTGTAGCATTGTTACATCGATGGGGATCGACGTACTACTTGCTTCGTGACGACTACATCTACAACGGTCGTAACACGAAGTTCAGGGAGGCTGTGTAATTCATCCCAACAACAGGTCGTGCAGATAATTTTAACCCATATGTTGTTGCTCCACACACTAACATTTGATATGTTTCATTACGACTGTTAAATGGGTGTCGAACGTCACATTAACGAGACGAGAGATCGACCCATATGATTTACAGACACACACATACACACTCTTTTGTACTCCAGAAACCCTGGTACGATTAGACAAGATCGTAGACACGATCGGTTCGCGACCCGCGTAAATGTCGGTCACAATTTATCAAAAATTTAAATGTCTCCAATGAAAAAACTCCGTGAGATTTTGTCGTAAATAAATTATTAAGTATAATTACGTTATTTATGTAATAACGGGAAAAGTTGCAGAAGTTGAGAAGAAGCGAGCTCGTAAAGTCTCCTAAAGAAAATTATTATTCCGCAATTTTTGTTTTCATAATAAATAATTAACTTTGACGTATTGTAACAACGAGTTAATAATATTATTATTAATGGAAGGGACAGAGTTAAATAAAACAATCTGACGTGGAGGACGAAAGACCGGGATGATTTTGTTACTTTCCTTCCTTCTCTACAGCAAAAAAAAAGAAAGAAAAAGAAAAAGAAAACCTCTCCGGCCTGCCTTCGCTCCAGTTTTGTTCCAGTGAACGATAGCAAAAGCTTCTCCGGGAATGAAGGCCGTAATTTTAAGTTATGAATTATGAAAACGGCAGGTGTGAGGGGGCTGCAGAGAAATTTCGAATTGGACAATATAAAACGTGCCTTTTTTTTCCACTCGAGTCGTTTTCTCCCATTTTCCCATTATTTTTATTTTTATTTTTTGCTGGCCAGAAGAGAAACGGAAGTTCACGTAAAAGTTGCCTAAAGCAAAACAAGACTTATGTAAGCTCGTTTTAATTATTAATTGCGTGATTAGTACTTTTTTAGATGCTCTCGTTCGGTATGCAAAGCTCCCTGGAACCTCCCGGGGAAAAAGGTTGCTTTGCTGTCAAAACGACGCCCCCGGAGCCTCCGTCATCCTCGACAGCACGCCGAATTTCCATCGATAGGCAAAACATCAATTTGAACCTGCAGCCGGGGCTATCGATTTATTAATGGAATCGCGTTTTATTGACAAGACAATTACATAATAACGGATTATTAGCATCTTAAGTAGCAATATAATTAGATTTCTTACAGTACAAGCTCTAAAAGCTAATTATAAAATGAAATTAACCCCCGTCGAGTAATCCGAATTGGAGAAATTAAATGGAAAACGGTCCCTGGAAAAAGGGGAAATTGCTTTACTTCAACCTTTAATCGAGTACTTTTTAAAATTATGTGTTCCTCAATGCGAAATACAAAATTTATGAGTGTTCCCCGAGTTAATTTTACGGTTTTCGTACGACGAAAAACCTCCCCGAACGAATTCCAGCGAGGACACCCCGGTGTTTTTTTGTATATACGAAAAACATATAACACGCAGCGTTCGTTTTAACCCGACAGGACGGGAATGCAAGTCGACAATAAAGTGACTCGTTTCCCGTCATGTGCCTCGTAGAATGTCAGCCGTGACAGAGGTTTGAGGAACTTCACTACGACAGCATCTTTCTCTCTCTCTCTCTCTCTCTCTCTCCCCTGAAAAAAAATCCTATAAAGAATATTGTTGGAAACCGCGCGCTGCAGATGTTTTGTACAAATATTTTTGTATATGGGAAAAAATCACAAATATTGATATTCGATTCGTTTGGACAAAAGATAAATAAATATCGCTTCGCGGTCCCGGATTGAAATACGGAGGCAGCGATCCAGCGCCAAAAAGAATATATTTATATCTGTATTTATAGAAATTAAGCGGCGTTTAATTAAATTGTTTTTGTTTGCGGACACGCGAGACCGAAAAATTTAAAAAAAAGGCCTCAGATTAAGGTTTTATTTCGGTTAATTAGTTGTAAGGACATTAACGAGAGGAAGAAAGGCACCTTTTGGGGGTTCGAGAAGGCTCCCGCCGGGCCGGAAGTCGAATTTAACGGAAACGGAAACCTCAAATCGAAGTTTTTCCTCCTCCGTTTGACGAGTTCGACTTTTTTCCCCAACAGCACCCAGTTTCTCACCCCTTTCACCAGTGTTTCTCAAATAACAATGAAAGCGAGTAAATTTCTTCGCCTTTTGCCCTCTCTCCGTAGCCCGCTTTCCTTCTCTGCGAGAACCTTTCACTCGCCTTTCACTACTTTCACTCCTCGACTTTCCAACACTTGGTTCCGACATTCGATTCTGTCGAGTCACGCCGGATGGATCTGAAGAACGTCCTCCGCGGAAAAATTTTTTTTCTCGATTTTTTTTCTGTTGTTTTCGTTCGAGTTTTTCATCCTCGTCGTCGTCGTCGTCGATGTTCATTCTGTCCGGCTCTTCCAGACGAGTTCCCGTTGAACTCACGAGGGAGAAACAGTTACGCTTACCTCCGAGGAGGAGTAAATAAAAAATCTCACTGATCCGGTCGGAACCATTTTAAATTTTAATTCATTTCACGGAAACACTTCGCCACTTCTGACCCACCCCCTAGACGGCCTTCGGAGGACGGGATTAAACGTGATGGACGTGTTTCACCCCGTTCGCCGGGGGTTCGATAAAAATTTACTATTGATCGGAACACCTGGGAACGAGTCTCGGCATTCTCACACCTGTGATGGGTAAATAATAAGCATAATATAATGAGAGTTATGTAACCGATTAGCAAACTCTCTAAACTCAATTCGGAATTTGTAATTTCGTTTAGAGTTGATGATAACGGCAGATGCAGAGCATTAATCACGTTCAGGGATGATTTTATCATTCGCGGGCGTGGGGTGGATGTGTCGGCAGCAGTTAGGGGATGAGTGTCAGATGTCGAAAGTTAAAAATAAAAAAATAACTCCGGGTAACATCTTATGAAGTTCACAATTTGATTTTGAAAGTTCAACGGGTCCAATTCCGTAAAAAGTCATTTGTTTTGCCATACGACAGGGTGGATTGTCTCTCTCCACACCCTCGCCACTTTTTTTCTATTAAGTTCATCTCATTTTTCTTTCTCTTTAATAGAAAGTTGAACAATGCGAGGAATGCGACAAGTGTCAGACAACGCGTTCCAGGTCTGTCTCAGTCACCTTTTCCTCTAGCGACAAAGAAACGGAATATCTGGTGTGTACGTATACCTTAATGGGGTGTTCAATCAGTATACAATTGCAGTATAATCATATAATACAATGACAAGACATACAATATACTTTTCTTACACGTGTTTTATTTTAATTAATTGTTTATAAAAAATGAATTATTAGATTAATTGTTCGTATCCGAACGCACCACCGTACTGGTTATTTTAATACATTAACATAATTAATAGGTTAATAACAAACAGTGAATCATACGGAATAATTTCCACAACTTCGGAATTTCAAACCCTCTATTTCCACTAACTCAGTTTTACATCTCTTCCGAGTTGTATTTTTTTTTTTCAATTTTCCTACAGATTGAAATATTCATCGTTTCGACCATTTATTAAAACTTTTTTTCCGGGTTTGAGTTGAGCAAAGGGACACTGCAGAACTCATTAGAGTAAAAGAACAGACGGTAAAAAACGAGTGACGACGCACTTATAGGTTTTTCTGATCTGAATAGGATTCTGAATACATAAAAAAAACGCACAGATGAACCAGTAACGACGATAAGTCAACATAATTACATAAGTAACGTTTACTATCAATTTTTACGTGACGATGCGATAACACCCCGGGCAACACGGGGATGTAATAATCTCGTATTTACGTGGCACGAACGGGGTACGCAGTCAAACGTTTAAAGGGGGATGATTCGGGACAAAGATGAAGGATCGCTCACGGGAACCATTTTACCATCATGACTGATCCGTGGAACTTATCAGGAAGCACTCATAATTAAGACATCTTGGAATCGAAGCTGTTCCGATCCAAGCACCCCCCCATTCGCCCCCCCCCCAAAAGGGTAAATTACCATTTGTGTTAATTAAAACGGAGGGTTCGAAATCTTTGACGGGAATCAGAAGATCAATTAAAACGATCACCCTCGGGTTGCGAGTGCCTTCCATCTTATGTACGTTATGTTTTGGAATTGTTTGTTTCTATTTAAAGTTTCATTCGGGTTCGAAACCTCGGGAATTTATTAAAGTTCTCGGTGAGGGGTGAAAATGGTATTTGCTTACACTCGGGGGCCGAATTTAAAAAAAAATAAAAGAAAAAGAAGAGATCGATACGCGAGGAGGGAAGATGGCGAGAATTCATGGGTCTGAATTACGCGAGAGTATCCCCCGAATTTATGTAAGTTATTTTTTGAACGTAAACAATAAATCGCTTCGTCGTCGCGAATTAATTAATTAATTACTTAACGTCTAACCCGAGTCGAAAAGTTGAAATTGGTGGTTAAAAATACACCCCGAGAAAATGTATTTACTTTGAGTTCCATTCGTTTTCCCTTTCCTAGCCGACAAGTCTGTTGCTACATCCAATTTAAAGTTTCTACTCTTAGGAAAGATGCTTGTGAAACGCTTTGAATGGGAAACATTTATTCACCTCTACTTGTCGTCTGCACAAAAGGTCAAATTAGAGTGAATACTCGCGTAGCATAGAGAGAGGGAGGTGTCGTGTCGAAGCGAGTCGTGGAAAGTTGATTTCTTTTCTTAAATTTCCATTGACGAGACGAAGAAACCTTTCAACCGAAGGATATTTATCACTGGGTGGAGTGTGAGGTTAAGGGTTGGTTGACCCCAGGGGTTGTTCGGGTGATGGAACAAGTGCAGTCGCGGGATGGTGTCGCCAAAGTTTCGCCAGAATTGATACTTAATATAAAACAAATTAAATGAAAAGAAATAAATGAAAAATAAGGAAATGTACTTAAGCGAGGGAGGAGTGCCGCCGCTGAAGTTCATTATATATGTTAATTACATACAATTAATTTTCTTTGCTGGGCTATCTGTGTGCACTCAGAATGGATCAGTCATTTTAGTTATGTCAATATTCAAAGAGGAAAGCTGGAAAAACACTTGACAGAACACAGATACTAAAAGATAGAAAATAATGTATTTTAGTGTATATTGTGGCGTTACACGTTTATATTGTGAATTCTCAAATGAGACTGAACTCCGAATTAATAATATTGGTGTTATATTGAAATTTCAACGACCGCTTGTAGTAAGTAATGTTTATCGGTAGTCAGGCGACATTAGGAGTGAACTAGTGCACAGTCTGTACACAGTTATTCTGAACATAATTATTTTTGTATAGTAAAATACAATATTAATTAGTGAACAGTACCAAAATCCCCCTGGCTCCGGTTCGAGTTCACCTTGGCAGGAGAGAAACTCAGTTGTAGATAGGATTTTCACCACGAAAACAAGGAAATCCCTCAACTGTCACTGATTTGAAGGGAAAGGGAATGTAAAAAAAGGGGATGAAATGTAGGTGTGAAAGAGAAAGTATAAAAGTGTAGTGTAGAAAGATTGAAAAGGCTCAGTTCGAAGTTGTGAGGCTCAAAAGGTTGAATAAGCCTGATAAATGTGACGCACGAAACTCCCTTTTGTTTTGCCGTTAGGTTTTACAGAATTTCACTCTAACCAGGTACGAGTATCAATTATTCACTCGAAAACTACCCTCCGCTCATTCTTTTCCTGTCATTTTTTTTCTCCATCCACCACTTCAATTATTGTTTTTATTCGGTCGGTTTTCTCAGGGTTTCTCTTCTCACCTGGCAGCCTCGTAAAGTAAATTAGAAATTTTACGAGCTTCGGTTTGGCCGACGCCAAATTTACCCGGGAACTTATTTTCTATTTATTTCGTTTCACTACCCCCGGGGGTTAATGAAGCACACTGATACCGGCAGAAGTGTCTACCCTACGGCACTTTCCTACCGTCTACAAGAGAAGAAACATTTTCCGCCGGGTGCCTGAGCGGGTCCGCACCTGGTCAGAAAGTAAAAAGTTGCTTTTGAGTTTCATCAAGAAGCTCCATATTTTTTTTTTCGTAATAGAAATACATAACAAAAACAAATGGAACTCGGTCACGAGACGATTATTATGTACTACCTTGTATAAATATACTACTCAGTACAAGGAGAATTTATTATTTATTAAATTCCCGAGAATTTATTAAAAATAAATTTCACTGAAAAGGACCGCATTGTCCTCATCTGGGTGGAACAAATTGTTAATTATTGATGTTATTAAGTTATTAAAACGAAATTTTGAATGTTTAATTACTTAAAAGTTACGAAGTTTAATTACTTCGTAATCATTTATTGGCAATAATCAATAAATCGATTAAACACAGTGCGGGTACTTTACATTATTAATAAAAAACACATTTGTGAATTTCTCCAAATATTTGCTGACCCCCCCAAAAAGTATTTATGTTTATTTGTTGCTCGACGGATGCTCGGCTGTGGGAACCCAGGTTCTGAAAAATATGTACATACAGTCGCATACATAAGTTCAATAGGTAGAGAGTTCGCTCAAGGCCTCGCGGTACCTGAAATAAAACCTGACGCGTCTCCTCGAATGTGAGCCTTTCCCAGTATTACTCCTCTTCATTAATATACATGTATTTATTATTGAATTCGCTCGCGGGATACATAGGAGTTTAATTCGACGATGTGCGGCGCACTTTATTAAAGTTCGATTCTTGCAAGCTGCCTCTCCTGCCTCGGAGAAAGCTCTCTGAGAAAATATCTTTAATATCCGCAGGGAGAATCAAAATAAAAATGTATTTTAGGCAAGTTTCTGAGAAAGTCAAATCGAACACATGACGAAGTTATACTTCTCATTGACTTTATTTATTTTAAAATACACGTCGTGGATTCATCGCTGCCGCCGAGATTTTCTTTATTCGAATTGATATTCGACATTTCGGATTTTTTTCGTCGCTCCCTCTCCCTGAACGTCGAACGTCATTTCGCCCGTATTTCCACATTTGTATTTTTGTCAGCGCAAAGTGGACTCGTCGTTTCCCGGGTAATTTCGAGTTGTCTGAAATTTCAATAATGTACTCATGAATTATTGATGATACCAACTCTCTACATATCATTTCCCACTATATATTCAGTCCAAAACTCGTTGTTTTAAATGTTTGCCGAATAAATCGAAACATAAAAAAAATTTTTTTCTTTGACTTTGAGGGTGGCACGCGTTCCGTTCCCGTTTTATATGTACTTATGTATTTATGTATGTATACGTACAACTATGAATTCGAGGTTTTGAGTACTGTTGTGCCTTACAAGTGTTGTGGGTGCCCACCAGAGGTAACGACTAGTACCAGTATAGAGTTTTTCAACTTAGCTGGACCAAAGTATAATCTCGAACGTAAGATTCGAAGGTGACAAGGTGGTAGTCGTACAATTCCTTTTTATTATTTACATATTTTCTAAAGAACACATACTTTTAATAATTCTTACCATAAATCACATAAAAATTCGGACAGTCCGTACGTAGTTTACATACCCAATTAACCAAACATGTAGGTATTTTAGGACTTACAGTATGAGGGGTGGTTAGGACATTCATTTGTACAATAAACCGCGTGTTTTGTATTGTGTCCAATCGATTGGTGACAGATATTAGAACCCATCGATTGGGCTGATGTCTCCAAACGAACAAAAAGTATTTGTACCGAAAAGAGAAACGGCAGGGAAGTCGTGTGTGGGAACGATGCGGGGAGATGGAGAAAATAGTCAAATTTCTAGCTGGCGCATTTCCCCCACGTTCCGTTCGATTTGATTTTCCATGTCGCATTAAACGAAACGACCGGGTTTGAGACGTACGTGAAACGAACTGTTAATTAATCGGACAGCAGTGCAACGGTGGAACGGTCGTAGAGCAGACATTAAATTATTTATTGCCGGGCAATAAATAAAAAGGATTGGTCGTGACACCGACGAGTGAACACATCCGACAACACACAAATTGCTACTACGAAAAAGGCATTACAGCAAATCACGTTTTGCGGTCTGCAAATACATTTTCCAAACGGTCCAAAAGAATTTGCCCGGTTTTCGCGTTTCGCCACGGCCGAAACGGCCCGAAAGTTTTAATTTACAAAAAATCAAATTATCGAAAATACAGTTTAAGATGTGCTCGACTATTAAATATTGACGGGGAAGTTCGCGTCCCGTGCGAGCGAAACGTTTTGCTGTGATTAATTGATGTTCCTCCAATCGAACAGAGCAAACAAGGTTCGGTGGTCAATAGGAAAAAAAATACGAAGAAAAAACTTACAGCACAAACAAATTCCGACATGTTTGCGGACGTTTAATGTATGCTAATAAAAGTAACGTGTCCACTCATTTCATTTATTATATTTAATTGAAAATTCCTACGGGGAGCACCCGGAGGAGAAAAATATGGCGGAGGTAAAGTCAGGCGTGGTGAAGAGGTCGAGAGTGTTAAGCGGAGGAAAGGCTGTGAAGCGGACAAAGGGAAAAGGTCGTTAGAAAAATGAAATCAAAAGAAAAATGAGAGGAGGAGACGAACGGAACGAGATGCTTCGGGAGGAAAGTGGGAGAATTGGCGAAATTCGCAACAAAGAAAATTTTCCAAGACAAAACGGGGGTAGCCGTGGATGTGTTGAACTGACTGGATGGAGAACCACCGACGTGCTCTAACTACTCTAAACTGACTAACTACCATCACAAAACTACTTTCGTCACTGATAGTTTCGGAATTTTTTACTCAACTATTGTGACTAAACGTACCGAGAGGAAGTGTACGAGCACTTGAGAAAATCGTTTTGGAACTTTGTGACTGGGGGATTTTCACGCACTTACAACCCTTTGGAACGTTGATCGGTGGAAACATAAAGAGAGAGAGAGAGAGAGAGAGAGCAGTCATCATCCGTGGAGAATATTTGTAAAGCATAATTCGCCGGTAAGGAAATTGAAAATTGAAGTTGTTTCATTTAGTCGGAGATAATTTGCGAGGGAAAAATAGTGGCGAAGGAGAAGTTTAGAGGATTAACATTTATTTAATTTGAAAAGACAAGTTTCGGCAAGTCGAGATTGAAGACATCAGAAAAGTAAAGATGATTAAGGTGAGTGAAATACCTGAGATTAGTCGGCTCTTTCACTCCTTTTACGTCGGCTCCCGTCGTCGTCGTCGTCGTCGTCACTCGTCGGGTTTTTCACCAAATCTAAAACCCATGCGATTTATATTTACCACTTGAATGATTCATTAAAATTTGTCGCTTTAACTGGGCCTCAATTGGGCGGAGGGGTTGACTTACTGCAGGAAAAACCTTTTCATCCTTTTCGTGACGTCTTTTCAAATTCCTTTAAGTAGTATTTAGAACATCGTTGAGTGCAGGCAGGCAGCAAGGACCCAGGCAGCAGCAGCAGCAGCAGCAGGAAATGGAAATGAGATGAAAATGACTGAGCAGAGTTTCTGTTGTAGTTTTTACTGTATGTGGGAAATTGACATTTCCTTCTCTCTCTCTCTCTCTCTCTCTCTCTCTTTTATTTACAATTAGGTCTTTTCTCTCCTTTTCTTGTTTTCAAACTTGCCATTGGGGTTTTCTCTTGTTTTGACCTGTGTCTTACCCTCCATCTAAATCTCTCGTAGTCGCTTGTTCACCTCTCTCTCTTTCTCTCTCTCTCTCTCTCTCTCTCATTTTCACTTTTCTTTATATTTTACGTAAATCTTTCAGTTTCTCTACTTCTTATTGTTGTTCGTACCTCTCTTTGTTCTCTCTCAATTACGTCATGTAAATTTCACTCTTTCTTTCTGTTAATGATTTTCTACTATCGCAATTAAAACACAAAAGACGACAGTCATGTCACCCCTTTTACCGACAACGTTTAGCGACACGTTTTGTTTTCTTTTAACGTGCACTGAAATTAAGTTCGGCGAGAACTCAAGAATTACAGAAGAGGTTTCTGAGTTACAACGGTTTCCTCTGCGAACGAACCGTTCGTTAAAATTCAGGCTCTCGTCACTTGGTCGGTTTTGCTCTGCCGAGCGTTTTTCTACCGTAGTTGACCCAAAACGGACACACGGGTTTCCAAAAAGTAAAACTAAAGCAAATGTTCTTGAAAATAGGGAATTTGATTTAAGTTAAGAGAGGAAAAATGAGTTTCATTTAAAAAGGAAGGATCGCTCCTGTCGGTCTTTGTCTTGCGTGACGACTCAAAGGTTCGTCCTCCGGTTTTTTTTTTAGAATTCATTTGGAGTCACCTGGAATTTCATTTTTTTCCTCCGGTCGCATCGTACCGTCTTGATTTTTCTTAGTCTTTCCCAAGCGTGCGTCTTCTGGAGGGAGAATTTCTTTTTAGATTTGTCTGAAAACGGATTTCCTCTAGGAATACTCCGATTTATTTTTAGAGTTTTGTGCGAGCTCAAGTACAAAAAATAAACTGTGTACAGAATTAAATTGGGGTCAATGTTTAACCTCGTACTTTGGTCGTCGTCTCCCCCCACACACACACACGCACACACAAACTCCTGACTCGTTTGTTTAGGTGTGCACTTGAACTCTGTTTCATACATTTTTAATTATTTTCAACATGGGGAGTCTTACGGTGTGTGAATGGTTCTCGGGAAACGAACACAGCCAAAGAACACAACAAGTGTAGCTAACAAGGACTATCTTTACTATAAAGTACTACCACTGTAGACTTTGCTAGATGGCCCGCTTCTGAATTAGACGATTCTACGCGTACTATTTTACAGATGCTGTTAGTAAGTTAATAAAACAAGTTCACATGACTATCATGCTCTGAGGACTAATGTTCAACTATTTTTGGATACCAAGAAGGCACAATTTTAATAAATCCTGCAGAGAACATGAGTTCTATGTTATACACAACTTATTCTAAGTAATACAGTCTTCTAGTAATATATTAGAATTAGGGAAAACGGTTCGAGGTAACCAGTACAAAATTTCAAAATAATATAATATTATTAAATAGTAAAAATACAAAAGTTGCCATTATTTAGTAATGATAGAGTCGTACCAATCTCTTGTCGCAACGTTTCATTATGTTTTTGTGTACAAACAACATCACTGTTGCATATGTATATATGTATTTGCAGATAATATATTTTTGGATTCAGATTAGGATATCAGATGAACTGTTAAGATAGTCTATTTGATCTAATCCAAGATATGTAGAATTAAAAAGGAAAATATAATTGGACGGCGATTGCTAGCCTGTCTGTTTCACTTTAAGAAAATTACAAAAAAGTAAACATAGAAAATCATTAACATAATGTATTAATTGGTTTAAGATTAGAAGACGATTAAACTTGTATGCTTGGAATTTTAATGAGTTCGACGGTCTCTTTAGTTCTTGTGTAAAAAATATCTTATTTAATGAGACTTTCCATGCAATCCACGGGAGGATCAGAGAACTCTCAGAGGATTCTTTTCTTGTCTTAAAGAGAAAAAATAGAAAAGTCCAGGACGAAGCAGCCCAGTTGGTTCTCGCAATTCCAAATTTTTACTTACGAGAAAACTCGAGCTTTGACAGGTCTGAATCGGTTTTTTGTCTTAATTAGTTTTGAGCAATTAAATTAGTGTCCCTTTCGCATTAATTCAATTTTTACCGTTTTAACTTTTATTAGAAGTCCTGACTGAGGCTTACGGATGTTCCCTTACCCCCTTTCTCGGTGGTGGTACTCCTCGTATACATACACAGTAATATCTATATAAGGAATTTGTATTAGAAATAGCAACGGTCAGGATTTGATAACTCTAAAAAGGTAGTTGGAGCCACAGAGTCGAGCCTTTTCCCTGAGAATCCCGGGAAACCGTAAAGAACACGTGATGGGATCTAAGATGAGTCTCGTCTGGAAGTGACCAAATACTGAGCAAACTGATGTGAACTCTGTTGATTCTACTATTTTCTACATTCATCCGTACACAAGACCTACAATAGATGGACAAAGCACACTAATCTTGTGTAGTATACAAATCACAAGATGAATTATGAGTTTATACAACAAAAACAAAATAAATAACTATAAAACCAAGTTCAACTCAACAGATATTTTTCATTGTTATATTTACAATATACACTTACAGTACGTGTTACTCAGAAAACAGCTGTATGAGACGTGTTATAAAATCCAAATATCTTAAAATTACAGCAAGCGTTTGCTGTAACTATAAGGCGTTTGTTTATCTCCCTCAAACATTTTAATACTCTTATTTGTGTGTATTAGTTAAATAGATTTTATAGATTTATTGAAGAAAGTTCTGGACCGTGTGATTCTACTGAAAAGGCAGAATCGACATAAAATAATTGAAAACCCGGGGACTCGAGTGATGTGAAAGACGGCGACCGCACGCACACGCATATTTTTGGCAATGGAATGTAAATAAAGTTACATCGTTGAGCATCTAATAGACGTAGAAGTAGAAACGTCGTAGTTTCCTAGAGCAAAAAAAAAAAAAAAAAACGCTGAACACCCGAAACTTCTTTTTCTGCGTTCCTACCAGTTCGCCTCGTCTTGGTGATTACCGCCAAACTTGGAAAATTTATTGCTTTTCATGTCTGAACATCGAATTTCCTTGATAACGATAAATTTTCTCCATGTTGTAATGGTCTCTGTGAGACACATGATGAAACAAAAACTGGTAAACGAGAAACCTTCCAACGAAGAAATGAGGAAACTCCAAAGAATTTGACCATTCGATTTTCAGATTAAAGGACTCGGACTGGACAGAAGGAGAGAAAGGATTTTAAGGATTTAACCCTCGTAGAATTCGTTCGTTTTTAATTCCTTTGAAAATGAAAAATAGGATTTCAAGCAACTACAACTGTTGTAGTAAGAAGTACGTACGGACGACTAGAGACAAGTTCTCTTCTTCACGGCAAGTGTCGTCTGTCTTAATGTAAACGGTACATAAGAACCATTGAATTGAATTGAACTGCTGCTTACACTTTCATTTCACAAATACATAGATCATTTATGAAAACCAATAGGAATAGTTATGAAAACGTTATGACCAACGTGACGACTTAGAAAAGGAATATTTGAAAGAATGTCAATCTCTCATTAAATTTATAATTAATAACACTATAATAATACAGAACTAAATATAATAGTATTTGTGTACTGTACAACTAATAATACATAAACTACGTAATAATATAAAATATTATAAAACATTAAATTAATAACACAATTTCATTAGTTCCTTTAGTTCCTGGATTTAATTTATAAAAATAGTATGCGGTTATGGTTTAATTTAAAAGTAAATTAATGTGAGGTTTTTGTACGCATTATTTAAATATCAATAATACGTAAAAAATTATAATATAAATAGTGTAACAATAAAACTTACAATAAAATCGATTTATTTTAAGGAACTTCAGGTACCAGGTTTTACCTGGCCCACCACTAAACTTCACTCGCAGACCGAGGATAGCAAATAACTAAAAATTTATATTTAATATTTTTTACCCAATCCGGAATCTGTAATTAATTTATAGTAAGAATTATTAAAAATAATAAGTTAAAAAAATATGTACATTTAATACATCAATTTTTATTGCAAAGCAGGAGTTTAGTGTACAGGTGAACGACGTGTAGCGTGTCCGGGCGCTTGTTTAAGCAAATTAAGCAACGCGGAGTTCGCTGTTAAGTTCACTTAAGTTTTTGTTTACATCAATCAAAAAGATAAAAATGTCAAAGTACGTTTTTCAGGTGAGCGATCACCACCGGTCACCAAAATCAAGATGAAACAGTTAAAGTACATAACTCGGAGGTGTGCGTCGGAGTCACGGATGTCGCGGCAATTAAACAAGTTGACCTGACCTTAATTAAAGTGACAGGTACAATTTGAATAGAAAGAGAGCAGGGAGAAAGGCAGGAAGAAGAGACGAACTTAAAGTGCGTTTTAATAAATGTAAATGACTTGAAATTTTTAAATTTTAAAATAAGTTTCTTCTTGTCGCTCCTCAGCGAGTCATCCGAGTGTTTTGTTTGACTTGAACTGACTCCGTCCGAACCGACCAAGACCAGCAGTCTTTTCCTAGGGTTTGCTCTCCTCAGGAGAAGGAGTCTCTCTCTCTCTCTCTCTCTCCAGGAAAATATTTTTTGTCGACTCGCAATAAAAGAGCCGTTATTAGGAATTCTAAACGACGTCGAACTTCTTGTTGTTAAATTTAAATTACCATTAGCGAGAAATTCTAATAGAATTTTAATGAATTATTGTGACACGGAACATGAGAAATCAATAATATCAGATATTTTCTACTGTAGCTGATACAGTCAGACAGTCGACCAGATTCAAATTATGTTGCCATTGCTGGTAGCAAAATCACTTCCAAAAATTCCAAAAATTCGCTTACTTACCTCGTTTTCAGACAAAAAACAGTACAGAGAGAGAGAGAGAGAGAGAGAAATACAGGCTAGGCCTAAGATACATCCATTAAAGTTCGACGTGTGCAATAATGTCGCACGCTAATCTATTAATATACACAGACATAATCAAAGATAATTAACAGGCGGATTAAAGCCTTATGCAAATGTAATTCCATAATGTCGGGTCCGTTAATAAGGGAAATAGTCTCAGTCGATTAGAGTTCACATAATAAATTAACGTAACGACTTGCGTTTTCGGTCGGGTGGGCGGTGGCGTACGCGTGCGTTTATTTCGATTCCGGTGTCGATTTCAACGTCGGGAAAAATTCATCGTTGAAATTTCACCGCAAAAGGAACTTCAATAATCTTATGTTACCCTTTGATGTTTTCCCTTTCGACTTTCTTGGAAAATAATCTGGTTTTTCCTTTAATCCTTTTTTTCACCCCCCAAATCAAAACCAGATATTAGAAACTTTGACTTTTGAAAAGTTCACCCTTTCGCTCCCCCTCCCCCCTCCCCCTTCGTCACACACACACACCTCTCCCTGTCTCTCTCTCTCATCTATAAGAAACTCTACTCGAAAAACAACCTTAACCTGATTGTTATGTACCCCGTCTTGCTTGATCTAAGTACCTTGAAAACACGTGAACTCCATAGGGATAAAAGGTTTTATGTTACTTTACATAGTTATGTGTTATGTATGTAATTATGTAATGTCGATTTCTTTTCATTTTTTTAGTTAGAAAACTCTTAAAGTGGAATTTGAATTTATGGTCAATTCATCCGTTTCGAGAGTTGGTTAGAGTCTTCTCCTTTCATATTTTTCTTTCATTTTTTTTTTCAAATTGGCCAACTTTCTTTTGATGGGAAAATCTTCAATCGTAATAAGGAGTTTAATGTGAAATTATCCTCTTAAGAAAGCTTACATTTGACGAAAGACTTTATTGAGCGAGCAAGTGGAAATTACTACAAATAAAAAAGTTCAATTGAAACGTCCAGAAAAACAAATTGAATTTCACCTTCTCTGTAATGGAGTTATCGCATCGAAACCATTCAGGTCTGAGACAGAGAGAAAGAGAGAGAGAGAGAGAGAGAGAGAGAGAGAGAGAGGTAGAATGGAATGGAATGATTGAAAACCTGTACGGGGAGAATTGTAACCGAAAATCGGCAGGTGCGTACCAAATTTTGGAAAGTTTCAAAATGGCGAAGTCACAACGTGGTTTTCTCCCACCTGTGCCTGAGAGAACATCCTCAGGTAAAGAACCGGGTGGAAGGAGACGAGATTTGTTCTTTTACTATTTCCCAAATCGTACGAGACAAACAAGTTGCAACCGAAATAAAAATACTCGGATTTTGTGGAAGCAAAAGAAGGAAGTCAGACGTGGGAGATGAGCAAAATGAAGGAACGACGATTTTCCGGGATATTAAACTTGTCAAGTGATTCATTTTGCTAATTAATAAAAACTAAACATGAGACAGAACTTTATTGAGTGAGTTCTGTGTGGTGACAGGATGTGCGACAACTTGTAATTGCTAACTCGTCGTAACCACAACTATTATAATATTTATTATCACACATATATATTGTTTTCTATTTACAATAATAACTTTTCATTAATGAGTATACAACTGGCTAGTTGTCGAAGGTTACAGTGCAATACTGTCGTTGTATATATGCTATACCCACGTGTAGACACACACTTGGTGTGTGGTGTGTGCGACTTCGTAGAAAACAGGTGAGGTATCGTACGAATACTGAGCTTTTTGAATGAGTAACAGGTAAAATGTTAACAGTAGCAAAGAGTTCATTTCGAGTGAGTACCAACAATGAAATAAAAATTGAAGATTCCTTCGATGTTCTTGTCTTGTCTTCATCACACCACTCACGGTTATAGTGTCTTTTTAAGAAAATCCACGGAATTGAGAACGTGACTAGTCGTCTTTTCTGCGGTTTTAGTCAGATTTTCGTTTATTTAAATTATAATAACGTTACTTATACCTCCCAAGAGCTTAAAAACGAATGTCGTACGGTAAAAAAGAACGAGACAGGCAGGGATATTGCCTAACGTCGACACTGATTTATGGCTTATAATAACCATAACTTGTGGTAAAAGGAGAACTACAAAGTCAACCGGGAGTTTTCGATCACGTAGATAAGTCTAGTTTTTCGGATGTTTTTTTTGTCTGGGGCTTTCAGGTGAAAATTCAGGTCTCTGACGCGCGCGGCAGATGTTCAAGTTTACATGTTGACATTCACACCTGGTGTCAGTCTTAGGTTACACCTCGTGTGAGACACAGGTGGATTTTCTCAGATTGTTTTTCACCAGGCTGACACAAAATTCAATGCGGCGACCTCTCGCCGGAGAGAGAGACAGAGAGAGAGAGAGAGAAATAAAAAAAAATAACTTCGAGGTCAGCCATTGTGCTTGAACCTGTACAGAACTCTTCTGTACGTCTGAGTCATGAGTCTTCCTTCACTGTATGTGTACGTATGCGTTTGACAAGAGGCAGCAACGTCCCGGTTCTTTTAGAGAGAAGCCATACTTCTGGTTACGCCCGCGTACGATTTGACTCGTGGATTACGACTCGTTGAGAGAAGTCAAATGAAAAAAGGCATGAATTTTCCATGGAAATAATTCTACATAGGAAAAAGAGGAATTTGTTAAAATACAGCGGCAGAAATGGCTGAAAACATTCCGTATTTAAATTAAAGCAACTAACTATTAATCAGAGCTGAATAATTTAAAAATTGGAATGCCAGCGAAACCTTAGGAAAGCCAGAAATTTTAATTCGTAACGTAAAGGCTCGCGGAGGGTGAGCCCCCCAAAACCTCTTTTTTCCTCTCTCTCTCCATCTCACCCCCCCGGGAAATACCTTTTTATCCTTTCATCACATTTTCTCTTCCCAAAGACAATCCGACCATCTTGGCGGACAAAAATTTAATTTTTCACTACTTGCCCAACAGGAAAATTTGTTTTTTTTTCTTCGGTTCCTCCAACTCTTACGGGGTGACAGCGGACCTTTGGCGACAGCAAAAAAACAAAGGTTTTTTCGTCGATGTGCCACTCTGGTCAAGTGGTGTGTAAATTTGCGTCACGTACAATTTGATTGCAAATGGCCGACAGGAAGGAAATTAAAACGAGTTATTACTTCTTGTTTGAAATTATTTTTGGAAATATCTGCCTGTCGTGTCGTGTCTGACACCTCTGACTGAACCCTGTGAACCTCTCAAACGCCCATCTCCATGTCTGTGTTTATTAACTTGTGTACTATTATTAACAGACCGTTTCGTAGTTTCCAATACTTTGTTGTGCGTTTACTAAGACTGTCGACAAAGAGGAAATATCCGTAGCCGAGGACTACGTACGAGTCTTAACTGCTGCATGAATTTTATTGAATAGCCAACTAGGCGAGAGTCAAAGTGGTAAATATTTTCATAACGAAAATATTATGTGCGGTTGAGTGTTTTGAAACGTCACTTCGACAACGTTATAGTTTGTTATCCTTTGCTAAGCCGTTTTTTATTTCGTCAGTAAGCAAAAATAAATGAACTCGGTCGGAAAGTGAATTTTAAGACTAGTCAAACAGTCAGAACGTCAGACGTTCAAATGTCAGGAATCATTCAATGTGTACATATTTTAACGTTATATTCTACTAATATGTACGTGATGTTGTTGTGTACCTTTTACACCCGTGGAACCGACATTTCTGCCGTTCAGAACACTCCCAGCTACCCCCGTGAGCAATTATAGTTTTATTTCGAAATTGAGTTAATTTAAAAATGGAGTTTTTTTTTCCCGGGCAGGGGAATCCCAGTTTTTTCTCTACAATGGCGTCCTGCGATTGAATTAAGTTGGAAATTGGAAAGTTTTGGAACATGGAAATTTTACACATTTCTTTTAATCTATCGGGGTGTACTTGCTCTTGTCCCGTTTTGAAATGTCATTTTTTGCTTTTCCTTATCGGGACGAGGCTTGACCTCCTCCTGGTTTCAATCTCTCTCTCTCTCTCTCTCTCTCTCTCTCTCTCTTTTCACATATCTACACGTCTATCGGAGTTAGAATTTTCCAGTGGAAATCAATCGAACGTTTCGAAATTGAAATCAAATACGCATAAATTTTTGACTCTTTCTCTTTATATATGTATGAACTATCCGCAAGGCATTTCAAGCTCACACTGAAGGATTTTTTTTGGCTGTGTGTGTGTGTGTGTGTCTGTGTATGGGAACGGGTGTGGAACTCAAGCCGAACAGGAAAATATCCTTCTCCGTGAGCAGAAGAAGCAGAGGTAATTCCGATAAAAAATTAAACCCAAGAAGTGTGGAGAGCGGAGGAGAAAAATTTATGGCGGGAAAGTGCAGAGTATTATCTTCCCTCGAAAAGATAGTTAGCTAGTTAAAAGGGAAAATAAATGGGGAGCGGAGGAAGAAGACGAAAGAAAAAATTATGAAAAAGATAAGCAGACAGACTGAACGAGATCGAAGGAGAAGCTGAAGAAACCGAAGCAGAAGCAGGAGAAGAAGAATAAAAAGAAGAGAACTGTAAATAATGAAAATGAAATGTTAAAGATGAAGGAAGGCGGATCAAAAATAAATAAGTAATAAAGTAAATAAATAAATAAGTAAATAAAAGCAGTTAAAATCGATGGTTTTAATTTTAAATGTGGATTCCCCTGTTATCGTCGTGAGAGAAAGTAACATGAAAAGAGCAAAGAAAGCAACTTTAATTTTTAAACGAGTCGGTTCGTTAGTTCTTTTTTTCGTTGCCCGAGAAATTCACTACTTTTTTCTCGATTAATCTTTGGAGGTTATGGAGGTTATTAATTAATAATTAATGTTCACTTAAGTCTAATGTAAAACAAATTAAAACCGAGCATAATATTAATTGTTGCGTTTAGACTTAGGGGAACGGCTTCTTCTTTTCTTTTTCATTGTCCTCGGATTCTGTCGGTTAGCAGACGAATAGTTCACCAAAAACTATTTTCGATAGTTTTACCAAGCTCAGATGTAGTCAGTCGCGGTAGCCTGAGTCGGAGCCCGTTCCGTGCAATCCGAGTCGGATGACGTAGGAAGACGAGAGAAAGTTGTGACGTTCTCAACCATCAAATAGTTAGGAAATGATAGTTTGAGATGATGCCGGAAAAAAACTATTCGAGAAAAGGTTGAATTGCTCTCCGATTTTTATGCGTTTCCGTTTGTTGTTAAGAGCTCACGTTAAAGTCACTACAATCGGAAGTTGTCTTTCCGCAGCATAAAACGACTCTATTTTTATGTATCGTAACTATTATTGTCACTATTCGTCATTCAATAGTTTAATAGTGAACCATCTAATGGCCATTTTGACAAAAACGCGTCTGTACAAGTTTCATGCTTCCTTCCAGGCTCGAGGTTGTCTTCTGGGTTCTTCACTATTTGACCGTCCTCCTCTACCCCAAGTTTTTCTCGTGACACGGATTAATATTTCTTATTACTTTGTGCGAGAATTTCTCTCTCTCACGGGAGGATGATGACGATGATGTAAAAACTAATTACAAGAATACACTGCAGGAAAAAGTTACTTTTCCTGCTTGCCAATTCGAATTGTGTACATCTCGCTTTCCTCTGACACTTTTTCAACTTCCCCTAGACAACATCTCTGAATTTTAATTCGTTTTTTCTTTTAATAAGTCCACGGTAATTGAATGTGTTCGATTGGTACTCATCCGCAGTAAAAATACGTTCCGTAAATAGGAAAAGAATTAATAAATCACCGAGTGCCGCACATAACTTATATCATTAAAAGTAATAATTTCTGTGAAGGTTAGTACCACGGCTGGGAAAAAATAGACCTGTGTCTCTCACCTAAGAATTCGACCAATAAGAAAAAACAAAGACAGAGACGAAAGGAAAGAAAAATAAATTGGTGGCGCCAGTCAAAACCTAAAATGCTTTTAATAGCTATTAATTAATATTTTTATTATTGATTTCAGTTGCGAATACTTCTCTAACATATTAACTAATTAATAAATAACCATATCCAATTTTAAATAAGTTAATAGGTCAGAATGCTTGTGACTTATTGAACTTCCATTCATCCGCTGCAGAGAGCGCGGGCTGTGGCACCAGTCCGACACTCCTTCTATGTAACCACGTTGTTTTTTTTTTCTTTCTTACAAATCGAAGAGATAAAAATGCGAATCGAAAACAAAATTAATTCGCAATAAATTTCGGACGTATCGAACGTCGTAAAGCGAAATGAAACGGACACAGACGAAAACGCGTTTAAGAAGGAAAATTCTTGTCAAAGTAAAGAAAGTTTCCAAGAGTCGAGCAGAAGAAAGGTTGCTATTCTCTGGTAATAAAGTGGAAAACTTGGAAAAACAAATCATTAGGGTCAGTGGAAACTGGGAGATCGTGCGAGATCTCTCGGTTCGTTTGGGATTTCGATTTGATCCGTTCGGATCGAAGATTGGAGTTTAGACCGAAGAAGAACGGTTGACGAGTTAAGCTAAAATAAAACAGAAATCTCTTTAAATTTCACGTTGAATTGGGCAATCCTCACGATGGCAGCCATCTTTTCTGCAGTTTCAGTTTGGTCAGGCGTCTGCTTCCACGATGGATTCGTCCGGGGGTTAAATTCAGGAATGACAAGTCCCCTGATCGTACGGGTCCTTTCCGTTCCTTTCACGATCTTCAAAAACCCTAAAAACTGTTGCTGTCGTATCTCAAAGAGTTTCCTCTCCTTCACTGGTTGCTGTTGTGAATCGCTGCGTTCGATCCCACTTCTGATGCCGGAAAAGGATTTACCCCTAAGGGTGAAGGTTTTTCTAAGTTCCATGTTTCTTTTTTTGTCAAACACTTTATATTCACAATCAGAAAATACAACGCAATACAAATACAACTCTGAAATTCTCTCGTAGAGTCCTCCCTCAGCTTATTTCTACTTCTTCTTGTCTCATAAACCTCCAAAACCTGGTTCCAATCCATCATTTTTCTCTACTCCGTCCAGCGTTTCCCTTTTCTTGTCGTGGGGGATTCTCATTTGCAGCCTTTTCGTTGTTTCTCCCTCCTGATTTTATGGTAAGAAATGTTATCTCCGCGCCCACATATACATATAATATTATTCGTTTGTAAATCAGTGATGTGTTGTTTTCTTTCCGTGAACTCAAGCATGAATTATTCCCGTATTGAAATCAATATATTGCCACGATAAAACATTTGCCGCCAGTGACAAGTCGAAACCTTTTCGCAGTACAAGTAAAACGTTCACAAGTATTTGACTTTAACTTTTAGACGAATCAAAGGGAGGTTCGACTGTTCGGCGTGCGACATTAAAAAAAAATCGTACACTTGCCGGTGTGGGTTGGGTGGTTAGAGAGAGAGAGAGAGAGAGAGAGAGAGAGAGAGTGAGAAGAGAGAAAATCCGTAAAATTGTATTTTACAGTACTCGACTGAGTGAACTGTAATCACACAATACATACAATTGTAATGTGCGCGACACGTCCAAAATAATTCCCCGTGAAATTGTCGCCAACTGGAGTGTACACTTTCCAATTGTACTTCATTCTACATCAAATGTTTCACGTACATGAAACCGGAATCAATTTCCAGTACATAATTTTTCATTGAGTTTGCGACGAGTTTCTTTTTACCGTGCACTACAATATATATATTACAGACTACAACGTTATTGCAATTCGGTGTTCAGATGAAACTAAAAAAAAAACAATTCTATGCTTATTCTATGTTATTTACTTTTGTGCACTTGACTTAATAAATTTTATACAATGTACTTCACTTCCGTTAATGGAATCAATTAATAAATTTAAATTAATAATTAGATTTCAAACGTTCTGAGGTGTGAATTATTAATTTTGATCAATCGTTTTACTTGTACTCGATTGTTGGAATTTTAAAACTCAATTAAAGTTTGATCGAACTCGAGTGGATTCTAATAGAAAGTGAAGTAGTACTGGTAGGTTTACACTTATTTATTTATTTATTTATGTTTTTTTTTATTTCGGGGAATTCCGAAGCCTGAAAACATTAGTTGACCGCACCGGTCGTTTCGTTTGAACAGGAAAAGTCGTTTTCGGTTGAACGGTCGCTTCCACCCGACGAAGGTGTCGGTTGTTGGCATTTCTATTGTACTCGAGGTGATTAGACTTTTTAGTAAATAGATAAAAATGTTTTGCTTAGTTGTCTATTAAATCGCCTCGCTGGGAACTCGAGGGTGCGGCCGTCGTTTTTACTTCCTCGGGTTCCCCATACAGTCGACGGAATTCAATTCTTTTCGTACTTTCACCACGCCAGACACGTCGCAGAGAATAACCAACAGTTTTTCAGAGTACATATTGTCTTGTAAAATAAAAAAAAACATTACAAAAGAAATAATATTTGACAGTGTCACTTCCAACCAACGTTAGACACATTCTCAATATTTGCTTTCTCTTTTCCCGCGTTCCCGTTCGCAGGCCTCAATGTTTTCCTACTTTTTATTTTACGACCCAGACTCTGTTGTGGAGTAGTCTATATTTTATGTTAATATTAACAGATACTGAATGTCGAAAGAGAACTTATTTATACCTGTGTAATTAATCGTGGCTGAATCACCGAAAACGAAACGTTTACTCTAATTATATTTTAATTGATATTTATTAGAATAAAAGGATTAATACTTTTCTTGTTTGTATATATTTTTTAACATATATTTAATACAATATTTAATTATATATTCGATTAATATATAATTATAATACTTTGCGGTTCCCGCTGATTGGAGAACCATCACTGAACTACGAATTTGAACAATCTATGGTTATTGTTTTTAATATGTTAATAGTTATTGTTTTTATTTTTTCAATCCTGCATAATTCTATGTTATTAAGTAAATAATTTCACTCATGAATGTTTAGTTTACATAAAAAAAAACTTACGATAGTTAGGAAGAATACTTAAACAGGAATAGTTAAGGGTGGTCTGCTGGACTACGATGACGTCTAGGGTACAAAAAACAGCGTTATTTTATAGTGTAAACAAACACGTCTACTACAAATTTTAAAATTAATTATTAATAAATAAATATTTGAACCCGACAAATACAACATCGTGAATAAGTACAGGGTACACAGATACAAACTCGATCTTGTTAATATTAATATGATCTACAAATATCGCGTCTTGTAATTTATGAATATTACACCTACTAATTTGAAAGAGATGCATTTAATTTAATAGAAAGCGAGGAGAGACGTAAAGCTCAGGGAGGACAAACTCCAAGGCAAGCAAAACTGTTCTTATCGATAAGAAGAAGTCGCCATTGCCCTTCTTCGAACAAAAATATAAAAACGTGAACGAAAATACGTAAAACTCAGTAAAATAATATTTATACAAACAATATGAGGACTTTTCGCGTCCTACAGTTGTCATACAGAAAGTTCATATCCTTCTTCTTTGTCCAGAGGCGTGCTTATATATTTTACAATAAAATAATTTTATTAGTTCATTCGATTAGTTTCTTTTATATATATTTTATTCAACGGGTCGTTGACCAAATAACAATACCGTCCGGGTGAACTTCCAAAAACTGTTTTATAACTTTCGCAGTAAAAAAATATGAAATATAATTTTATTTTCTGGCATTATCTGAGCCCAGAGAAAAACAGCACGAGTCACAGTCGTAGTTTTTTATTGTCGATGGATAAAAGATGTCTGGCGTTTTTACTTACAATGTAGAGAAGTGTGTAGCACCCCTATGTGCACCGCCTCGCACGTTGTAACTCGAGTTCAATGGAGGTTTCGTTAATTGGAATAAGTTTAATCGGCTTTTAGGGTAACTACGTAAATATTTGGTTAGTTAGCTGACGGAGGAAGGTGGTCGCAAGTTTAAAACGTACGAATCGACGCTTCGAGAGGTAAATGTTAATTAACCATAAGCGAAACGGATTGTCGAGTTTATTAATTTTACAATTGTAATACTTTTAATGTAGTCGAATCGTCGGATTTTCGGATTTGTCTGTGACGTGTGTCGATCGGATGCGGCTCACACGACTAGGTCGAATGAGGTTCGTACAATCAGAGTGAGGAACATTTGAGTTAATAATCACATAACTGAGCTGACAAATAAAGTGTAGTTTATTTAATTGTAATAAAGTGAAGGAGTAGTAGTTGTATATTAAAGTTCACTTCTGTCTGGAGAAATCAATAACAGTCGGTTAATAATTTTTTAGATTAATAGTACGGATGATCTTGACGTGATGTGACGGACATGGACTTGTGTCGGTGATTTCTGTGCAAGTATTGATGATTAATAAATGAAATTAAATAAACACACACGACTCAAGTAGTTCTCTCAACTGTTTACGACCCTAACTGAATTTGGAACTACCTGTTTATCGTTACTGTTGTTAATTGCAAAACATAAAACGTAAACACCTGTTCTATTAACGTGCGATTGCATGTACATAGAAAATTAAGAGTAAAAGTTAACGAATAATTCCCACAGGAGTATTAAAAAACTATAACTGGAAAGTGATGCGAAGACCAACATTTAAATTTTTTTTTTTTTTTGGGGAGGGTGAGGGTGAATGAAAATCCGAAACCAACTGTTTTGGGGATGAATGCGCGAGATGGACGGAGGCATGGAAAACACAAATTATACAAGAAAAACTTTTTCTCATCCATCTTTTCCTCCTCGACTCGTTTCTCCGGTCGGATATCTGTTCCTATCTTTTGCGGAGTCGCAGTAAACTTTTCTTTGAAGAAAATTCGGGCTGAATAAACCAAAAACTTGTCTCGTTAATATCTTTCGGAAAATATGTATGTAATTAATAGTTGGACTTGTTTGGGAGTCAGGGCCGAAGAGTACTCGAGTGTGGTGCGCCCAAGAGGAGTCCAAGTACCCAACCGGGGACTTCTTTTCCTTGTCCCTTGCCTTCCTCCAGGATGGCATCTTCTCCTGGGTGTCATATAAAATCCGTGCGTCGCACCCGAGAGCACGTTTCCCCCCGCTCCTCCTCCTCCTCCGATGTACATAAGTCTGCAGCTTTAATGGATTATTGGAGTCGTTGATATTCAGAAAATGTTACATAAGAAAAAATGACGAGGAGCAGGAGAAATTTTTCCCCCGGAATAAAAGCGGCTGTTTACTTTGACTCCATAATGCCAGCCCCCCCCCCCCCTTATTGTATATATAGATTTTTGGGAATATTTTTCAGTGGATTTTTCAAAGTGAATTTCCGTTCGGGTGCCTCAAAGTCAAATTTTTGCAAATTTAGTGGAACCCAAGTGGGCAACTCGTGCAACGGGGACGAAAGGCAAAATAAAATCGCGACCGTTGACTTTTCCTATCCGACGGGGAGAATTCCGCTTGCTCCCGCATAAATTTCCAATTAAAATACCCGAAAGTGTAATCGCTACTCATTTAATCTATCGTACCCGCCGGGAGGATTCGACGGGACGGAAAAGTTGCGTACGAATTGAAAATTGGGTCGCGTACCTGCTCTTTGCCACCGGCCCCTCATCTCATCACGTCCAATACGTTAAAAAAAAAGGAAGAGAATAAGAAGAGACGATAACATGAAACGCACGCGTACAGAAGAGTAAAAAGATTTATAAAAAATTCATATATTGTAATGAATATTTAATATATTTTAGTAATGGATTGTGTTGTGTACCTACAATTAAATAGAAAATACATTGGTGGACTTCACTTGTCGTATTGTGTCGATTGTAGTGCTACGGGAGGGGACTTCATCGAGTTAATGAAAGAGAAGCTTTAGGATGTTGCTTACTAATTCAGGTATTAACAAGTCGTACTTCGAGGTAGTAATTTTAGTAGTTTAGTTACGTTGAATGGTATCAAGTAACCGTGAAGCTGCGACGACCGTCTTTGCCGAGGAGCGAGCAGGTGGCTCACCTGTGTTTGGTCACTCGCCTGCACAAAACCGATGGCGTCGTATTAGAAATATTAAAGTTGACCGAAATCTTAAGTCTGACTTCTCTTTTCCACCCTTTAATTCATCAAATTTCTCACCTCTGAAAAAGGGTTTTTCAGTATGGAATTCCAGTTCGCAACTTCATTCGCCAAATTCAATTTGGTTCTATCAAAAATGTTTCAAGCCCTTTGACAACCACCCCGTCAACTAAAAGGTTTTTAATCTCATCTATTCCACAGAGATTTAAGAATGGAGCGCTGCGAGGGCGACGGAGAGAGAGAGAGAGAGAGAAAGAGAGAGATAGACGAATGAACGAGAGTATGTGAATGAGAGAGAGAGAGAAACACCTTGCCGAACTATGAAATTTTCATAACGTGAACTACAGAAGTTAACTTAAATTATTTTTTTTCGGCCATGTTTTTCTGGGGTAAGGTTTGATGACGGTGGTGTTGTGTCAGAGAGGAACCAAGTTGAGACTTCACGCTTTTCCCATCCGTTGAGCCAAACCTCTACCCCCCGAACCAAAAAACCACGGGGGAAAATCAAACTTGGGGAGGTGTAGGGAAAAGTAGAGTCGGGAGCAAAGTAAAGTTTCTTCTTCAACATTAGAAAATTATTTTAAAAAAAGAAATGGATTCAGACGAAAGAAAAAAGTTACTTGAGGAAGGTTCGCGAGGAGACAACGTCGGTGAAGCAAACCGAAGAGGAAAAACCCGGACTTTTTAAAATTCAGAGCAGCCTCCGGTCGACTCGTGTGACATGCAACGGAGTTTCCTTCTGTTTTACCTAAAATACATAAAATTGTAATTGGCCGACAATTTAATTTGCTGCCGTCCAACGACCTCTCTGCGACATCGTCCCTCGTCCGCATACTTGACTTATTACGTTTGACTTTGCTACTTCATCAAGTTCACACCTCTTGGTGTCGCACCTTTAACCGCAGCAAAAATAATACTACCATTGTTTCCCTCCTCTCTCTCTCTCTCTCTCTCTCTCTCTCTCTCTCTCTCTCTGTTTCAATCGCAGCTAGTAAAAAGCGAAGTAAAAAGCTTATTAATTAAGTAAAAGTATTTGATTTTTTTCCTCTTTCTCTCACAACTGTTCCGACATAATTTTGTATGTCAACTAGAATTTAATGAAAAGTCACAGGTAAAACTGATTTTAACGACGGCTTAGAGAAGATTCGGTGTACAACAGGGCGAAAGACTCTCTCATGTTTGTTCATCTGTAACGAATTGTACTTTCGACGCCTGTAATTTAACAGATGATGAGACTCTAATCGAATAAGTCGAACTCTGACGGACAAATTAAGAGGAGCACGAAATGAAAGACAGAAACACAACTTGTACCCCACGGTCAGAGGCAGGCACATCCAAAGGAAAAGGGTGGGTTGCGTGCGTGAGGTCGGTCGGCGACACCAAGCTGGTCTCTTGTCGATTTTTGTCGACAATTTCTTCTGGTGGTTGAGTAGCATCTTATGGCATCGCACCGCAGCAATCGTTCGTAATTATGTATAGGTTTTTTTTACCAGATGCCAGCGTGGTTGTGTGTGGTGTCGCGTAGAGAAAGTCTCATTGGAATAAATGAAATATGGAGTTAGTCAACCGTGACAATTTCTCAAATTGTGTTTGAAAATTTCTTATATTGTCTTATATAAATCACGTCATGGAGGAAGAAGTGCACCGTTCGAATTTCGTTCTTCCTCCTGATTGTCGTTTTATCTCCTCTCTCTCTCTCTTGATTTACAGTTCGTTTTTTCTTCATCATTTCCCACGGTTACTTCCACTTACAAGTGACCGTTTCAATTATCACCACACTTTTATTGGGTAGCTTTGAACAACAGCAATCTCGTCTTGTCGTGGAATTGAACCTTTCGGTTTTGCAATCAGCTCATCAAGAGAAAGTGTTTTTTTGTTTCAAGAGCTTAAGTGATGTTGAGGTGTAGCCGAGGGAAAAATCCTTTAACGCGACATTTTCCCGAAATCGAACACTTGCCACGAATCAAAACGAATTTGACAAATTGTCAACAGGGAAATTGTCGAGTGACGGGAGTGACTGTCATCGGTTTCAGGTGACGACTCCCGGGGCTGGGGAGCCATCAATAAATAATACGAAACGGAAAACACGGGTACGTTAAAGCGGAAATGGGAGACTCTTCCGGAAACGGTTAACGAGTAAAAAAAAAACAGTTGAAAAGTGTAGGAAACAGATGAACTGTAAATGACGCATATCAAAGTAAGCATTTAAAAGGGGCAATTTGTTCTGGGGTAAAAATGTCAGTGTGCCGCCGCCATTTTCCTTTGTCTGAATTTCTCCTTTGTCCAGTTTCTACCCGTAGGTGCATGTTCCTCCGGGATCGTTCGTTTCTCCAACTTTCCTCGAAGGTTTCCAGCCTCGAGGGCAGAATCGGATACTTCGTGTCCGTTTAATTGCTTCTCGAAATTAAATAAGTTTTTTAATTGAAATCTCATACTTTCCGGTCTCTCTCTCTCTCTTTTTTTTAACTTCTTTTCCTTTGGCAAGTGAACTTGGGATGAGTCGCGAGTTGCGAGTTGCACGAGTATTGAAATATCGGCCGCGACATCCTCGGAAGAAGCGAATTCACCTGAAGACACTTGTGAAAATTTAAGTTTCCTCTTGAAATTCAATTTTTTACCTTTTAAAGAGATGGAATCGTCTTGAGTTTATGCCGCCCCGTCTATCTCGGAGGCCTCTTTTGCGACGCCATTTTTCATCACTCAGCCCGAAGGTTAGTTCACTCTCGAGTATTCATCTGTTGCTTTTCGGTGTGGGGTGTGAGCCGGCGTTGTTGAAGAAGAATTTCCTAACTCTGGACCCTTTCCCCAGTCCCATTTATTTACTCCTTTCTTTTCCTTTTACAATTGCTACTTTCTCCTCTTTAATTGTTTCTCGCCATTTTTTTTCTCAGTGGACCGCTCTCTCTCTCTCTCTCTCTAATTTTTTTCCTTGTGTTCTACTTCCTTTTGTTCGCCTAAAACGAGTTTTTTCGAGTGACTGACCGGCTTCGCAATTAACAGTAATCTTCTTTATTTGTTTGCCTCATTAACAATTTAAAAAAAAAGAATAAATGTAAGCGTTTATTGTTTACAATTATTTGTTGAAATCACTCGTTGTGTTTCTTTTTTTGTTTTTTGAGCAAAAAGGAGAAGACAGTAATGCTCGGTTAACACACAGCTCGGTTGCTTAATTTTGCATTCCCAATTCGTAAATACTATTTTCTAAGAACAAAGTTCGTACACAAAGGTATAATTTTGCTTTATTTCCACGAACAAGAGTTTAACCCCAAAAAAGGGTAGCTGAGGTGTTTTCTGAATGTTTTCATATTTTACGGCTCCGGGCCATCATCTCTCTCTCTCTCTCTCTGTGTGTGTGTGTGTGTGTGTTTTTTTTTTCGATTTCTCTTAAAGGGAAAATCCATTTTCGAGAGAAGAAGCTCAACACCGAAACGTAACGATCTATATATTATTGCTAAGCGAACCGTTATTACGTGTTTGACTGCATTCATTATAATCTGCCAAACCCCCGGACAGATCGATTTGCAAGTATAATTTGGTCGTACACCTCGGCTGTAGGCCTCGCGTAAAATGCAACGGTCAGCTGTTACCTGGGCATACCTCCGAGTCGAATAAGTGCATAGCCAACAAGAAAGAATCAATCACGAGACCCGTACAAAATTAAATTCGATATTTAAAACAATGACCAATCTGCTGATGCGGTGGACGTTCGATTTTCGTGTCAGGAAAGAAAGTCCAGTTACGGCGCGGTGTTACGAAACGGCTGCGTTTGCTCGAAGTTGACTCGGCGAGCCACCTCCGACCACCTACCTGTCTAATCAGTCTCGTCTCACCTTTCGCGTCGAACAACAACCGCACCGACTTCGCGGATTTCACCACCTTTCCGACTCTTCAGCCACCGTCAACTGACTAGTTTGACACTGACGTTTTCACTATCTGGGAAATTCTCAGAAACGGGTTAATTTGTTTTCACTGTTTTATACGTACAGGATCTTGCTGAATCGAACCGAACGTGACGACATTGCTACGTCTGCAGCCATCCACCTCTCCACCGTGTCTTGTCTGATGAATCGAACCCCCGACCGTATCAGATACAATTTGACTTTTGTCTGAAACGGTTGGGAAGCTGTTCTGTATGGTTACACACACACACACACACACACACCCGAACTTGACTCTCAAGTCGAAATTCTGTTAGAAAGTTTTATTAATTAGAATCCTCTTGTTAATTACCCGTTTACCGATTAATTGAATGTTTATTTGTCGTGTTTGCTTATTTATTTGCTTGCTCAGAGAGAGAGAGAGCAAAATTTGACTGACTGAGAGAGAGAGAGAAAGAGAAGGGGTTGCTCTGCTCCGCGAATTCTTGACAAAATGAGTTTCCTACAGACGAAACCAATTGTGTGTTTTTGTCAAAATAATTTGTACAGACAGTCGTGATTGAGCGTTTCCAAGCTCAGAATTTGAAAAAGGTCAAACGAGCCTTTCTGATTGATGTGGCCCAGTGTGTCACACATGTGATTTTCCTTGTAATCATCACTGGTAGAACCTGAAGATTTGAAAAAATGGACGGCCATAAATAACATCTACCTGTCTCTCCTGCTCTGATTCAGTTTATTTATTTATTTTTTATAAAGGTACGCATCAGCGATTGAATTGAATTGAGTTCGTCTGCCACAGGTCAACGAGGGATTTAAGCTTTTTATGTGGAATTACATAGAAAAACTCTTCACGTGAAATTTATTAATTTGTTTTGGTTTTTACCCCGCTGGGGGCGGCTACCACCACATTGCGGCCTTCTTTCATATTTTTCTTCTTCTTCTTCTTCTTCTGTTTTCTATTTTCACCTCTACTGAGCGTACAAAATGCGGTTTCTGCCTTTGTTTTCACTTCACTTTAATAACGAAATTTTTTTTTTAACTCGTCCTTTTCCACTGAAGAAATCTTGAATTTCTTGAAATTTAATTAGCCCTCGAGCCGTCGAGGAAGGTTTTTCACCGGGACAACCTTTCTCCTTTCGCTCCACACCAGGTGAATACGAAAAAACAGGGCGAGTCCCGGGGTGGAACGCCGAGGCCGTGAGAATTTCGAGAAAGAAGTCGGCCATTGTGCTGGGCTTAAGCTCGCCATCCTCCTTCACCTGACCTCGGTTTTGTCTATCCATTTTTCTAGGTCTAGGCTCCTCGCGGGGATTTTTCGATTTATTTAAAATATTCTTCTTTATTGTTCTGGGAGGACAATGGACCCGTTCGTGCAATGTCCGACCTTTTAATTGAATTCAACTATCGAGGGTTTATTACTATTTTCCCTTCCCTAGCAGAATGCTAGGAATGCGTGTCCTGGTGGCCCTGAACATCACCACCACCACCACGACCATCATCCACATCGTAAAGGAGGAGAATATTTTCTAGAACCACTTACCGTTCTATTTTAAAACGAAGTTAACTGTCGAGTGTTTTGTGAGAAAAATCTCATTAAAAGCGTAGAGGAGATGCTCGCAGACGTAGACACAGACTGTAACCTCATCTTTCTTATCCAACTTATGTTTACCGTCTTATAGAAATTTTGCTAGGTAAACAATTAATAACAAACAAGACAACGTACGACAAAAGAATTTGACGGTAGTTACTCTGTCGGGACGTGATGGATGTCTCAATTTACAGCGTTTCCTAGTGGCGGAAATGCCGAAATTTTATTTTTGTCATTGTGTGAAACTATTCAATAGTTTGGAGAACTCGGAAAGAAAAATCTGTGAGGTTCGATGGGAAATCCAAGAGGAAAATTTTCAAGGGATGTGTCTCCGACACAAACGGGTCGTCGGTCCCGGTAGAATTTGGGACAGTAATGGAACCTGCATTAGAGCAATAAAGAAAAAAGTTACGGCGAAAGGGATAAAGAAGTGGATTCACCTGGCAGGTGCAAAATAAAATGAAGGAGAGAGAGAGAGACATAAAAATTGAATGACAAAAACTTTAGGTGCTAGGACGACGTTCCCGTGCCTGAGCCTTCTGGGAAAACCTTTTCATTTGGAATTCATTAAATGTAAAATTCGATTGAGCGAAATTAATTGCAGAATTGTTCCAACGTCGATCGGATCGATCGATCGGAAGGATCAGAAAGAAAGCAAGAAGTGTAAACATAAGAAACCAGGCGACGGAAAAATTCAACGTTAAATAAAAAGACGGAATGTAATTTTCTAGACTTTAATAAAAGGTTCGGTGTTATTAATGGTACATAAAAAATTATGTAAGTGAACAAACGTTGCAATATAAATTTATCGAGTCGGGAAGGACGAGAGTGCAACTCTTGTCGTTCAACCATGTCAATTACACTTTTAAAAGTGAAATTGGCGTATACAACGACTTATATTAAAAACATTACACACGTGTGCACGTGAGTACAACAACAAAATGATGCAGGTGTACGAATTTATGATTTAACAGTTCAAAGGGAAATAGGGTTAACATCGTCCACCTTCAGTGTGGTATTATGTACTATCAAAAGTCAAAAAAAAAAACACAAGAAAGGATGGGTAACATAAAAACACTAAATAACAAACACTAAATAAAAAATAACGTCACTCGGGGTAAATGGCGTGTGTCTCTGAATTTTTACTGAAAAATAGAAAAAAAAAATAGACAAATAGAACCGAATGGAAAGACTAGGGGGATGGGATTCTTGTTGTTGGCACAAGTTGACCAAACGAACACTTCGTCAAAACATTTCATTCAGATGAATTCATCAAGACAAACACCGTTGACCGCGTTCTCATTCGAAATACGCACGCGAAAAAAACGTGTGTCTTTGTGTCGTGCGGTGTTGATGTTATTTATCCGCCATCAAAAATCCAGTTTTGTGTCAAAAATATCGAAAAGAGGAAATCAATGATTTGTGAGCTTCCTTTTCCTTTTATTCGGGCCTAATAAAAATTTTCTAGCTCTGTATATATGTGTGTGTGTATAAATATTTGTATATAAATATATTTCTATAAAACGCCTGTTCACTTGGTTTTGGGATGGAAAAATGCTGTAGACGTTTTGCAAAATCGTAAAAAAAAATTATATAAGATTTTCCAAATGGAATAATTTTTTTTATTTTGGCATTCCACGTAGCCCTCCGTTTTCGGTCTCCTCCTGAGAACTCCTTGACAGAGGTTTTTGGTTAATTTAACCCGTGCCGTGCTTTTATTTCGATCGCCACATAAATCCGAATTTTACTTTCCGCTCGACTTTTTCTTACCCAAAATGGCTGGAAAGGCATAAAAGGAGATTTGTGTCAGGGGCGACGTGACCCGTTCGTCCGTTCGAGTCGAATGCAACTCGTGGTGGGTCGCAGGTAACGTCCGGGACACGTGGGAAATCCGCGGTCACACCGAGACAGGTGAACGAAAGTCCCGGCGTTTCCCAACTATTCGGTGAAACTATCCGAACTATCCGAACTATCCGAACTATCCCTCCGAGAATCGTTCGGTCTGTCTGTACGAACGTTTCCCGTTTTGTCAGCAATTTGCAAAAACGAGGCATTCACGTCTGCTTTCGAGTTAATTGATTTAATCGGAATATAATTGACGTTTGATTTTACTCGTTCCTTTTCACTGAAAATTATTAACACTCGTTTGAACGTAATTTGTTTCATTTTTATTTTTTGTCCGACCCTTTTCCAGCTCGTCAAGAGATGGAAGACAGAGAAAACTGATGTCGTCACCGATTGGAAACTCTTGTATGTAATTAATCTCCCGTCACGATGAGCGTGGAAAGATCATCGGGAAACTTTATCGCATTTCAATTCCGTTTCCCCCGTCTCGACCCTTGATAATTTAACTTTTTCCTAATGTTCCTCAACCTCTTGGTCGCCCGAGTAATTGATTGATTTGTTTCTGGTGTGTTGTACCGTTGTACCGACGCGTTTTGTTTTGTGCTCGAACATCAAGCAAACATCGCTCGTCTCCCAAACGGAGTCTTCTGTCCGATCAGGGGAAAACAATATGGCCGGGCAATGCGGTTGGGCCGTAGTGTTCGGCAGGCTGCGGATCCGTTGTTTACACCGATAACAAACTTGTTGACCGTTTCGAATCGATGACAGAACAGCCCTCATCTGTGGTTCCCACTCTACCGACACGTCTTGGTCATAATTAACAGGTGAATAATCAGACTCTCGACGAATGCTAACATTAAAATCACACTGAAATACTTAAAACTTACTACTCGAAGTAATTAATTGATAGAAAACAGAACTTGGGTGATAGAAAATTACCTTCACGACCTTCAGCAGACATACAGAAGTGCATAGATATCCAAAGTCAGGGACTCTAACAGTTGAACGTTTGATTTGACCGACCGAAGCAGCCCAGAAGACAAGACTCCAGAAAAACGAGGTCAAAATTGTGAAGTTCTAGTGAGGAGCCTGGAACGATTTATGGCAAGGAACGCTGCCTCCTGATTTGTAACGGTCTGTCGCTTCCTGCCAAATCTCTCAACCTAATTTATAGCCTTCCTCTTGAATTATATATAGTCAAACATACGGAAATATGAAGTTAGAACAACGGGGGTGTCGCGTGTCAACCCCCTGTATTTTTGTATATTCTCCGTTACCTGTTCGCTTTTATCATAATATATGTGACCGATAATGATGGAAGGTAACCAGAAGAGCACGTTAACATTCCGAGCGACGCGGACGAAAACGAGTTTCCTCGTTATACACCTCCTCTACCGTGACACTACAATTTCCGAGTATTATTGAATTTGAAAGTTGCGGATATTACTCTCATCATTTCTTCATCCAGATTTCTCCTAGAGAATTGAAACTCGCATTCATACCGTTAGAGGCTGTACCGGGAACGCTTGATATTATTATATTCATCCCGTTCTCTTCTGCCTCTCTTGAAAGGAACCACATTTTTCTTTCCATCGTTTAATAATGCTAACAACCGCAGACGACTTGTAGAAAAGTATTACATTACGGACGTAAATAAATATCATTCCTCTACCGAGAAATAATTACATGTATACATAATAAGTGCATTGTTTCTGTGAATGGAGACGCTTTTAGAGGAACGTAGGCGAAAATACATTACAATTTGGTAACTTATTATATTATCGTTAATGTATTTTTATAATTTTAATTATTGTGATTTGGGTGTAAGGCATGCGCTTGTAGTTACACGAGATGCTCGACGGATAACAGAAACAGAGATGGTTGTAATTAATTTAACAACAATTTTATTTAATAACTTATTTCTATCTGCAATAATCGAGTTAATTTACTGTTGTAGGTCTCGCAATTAAATAAGAATGAGTAAAATACTATTAGGAGTTGTACTGTATTGTTCCTCGGGTTGTAGCGAATGTAGTACGTAATACTGTATATTAAGGCTATTAAGCGTAAGGCTGTATATTAGCGTACTCCCATTTAAGCTCCACAGCTTAGAAACTTTGTCGCGAACTAATGCACTCCTCACTTGCTGGTCTTATGCTTTCCTTTGATTAATAATTTTCTTTTCAGTTACATGTACGTTAAAAACCCAAGTTTCTCAGAAAGAGCAATTATTTAATACTCCCGTTGAAAAATTGAAAGGTTTTCTTATTTCTTTGGGCATTTCGGTACGAAAGTTACCTTCAGCAGTAGTATTACCATTTCTTCGTGTTCTTCTTCTGCTGCTGCTGCTCTTGCTCCTGTTCCTGCTACTTATTGCTGTTTAATGGAGTGAAAAATTTAAGCACCTTCATAACGGCGTATTTGATTAATGTTTGTTGTAATGCCTGACCCAGGGTAACTCATTAGGTTTTCCCTTGACCGCTTTGGCAAGGCGTCTTTTTGCTCCTTTGACTCCTTTGATTACTTCCCCTCTTTTCCTACGTTTTTCCCATAACAGCAAAATTAATTTCCTTTTGCGTGCGATCGGTCCACTTTCATTTTCTGAAATTCGGCCATCGAACTTATCCTCCTGCTATCGTGACGTCGTGCCGGGAGTCGATTCACGAGCAACGTCTTATCCTCGATTACCAGCCACTCCCTCCATCGGCTCCCGAACAATGCTTTTTGTCATTTTTCACACGTACCTGGATTAACGTTCCAGATAACTTCAAACCGAATCTAATAAACTGCTGGATCAGTTCAGTAAAAAAAAGTTTTCCTCTAGTTGGAACTCTTCGGGCACTGAAAGAGCATATTATAAAATTATATATCAATTTACGTGTGGGTGGACATACTTCACTTGCAAACAAACATACCGTTCCGAAACAAAGTATTAATACGTTATTAAAAATTGAACTCAAAAGCCCACATCAGAAGAGATTGGGAAAAGGATTCTGTAGAGTAAAAAAAAAAACAAGAAAAAACAAAAACTTTATTAATTTGTTTTTCGATCATGTATATAAATTCAATACAAAACTCCTTCCAAAATCAGAGATCGTAGCTGCTTGCTGCGGCTTCTGCTCCTACTGCCGCTGCCGTTGCTGTTGTTGTTTGTACTTGTCAAAAAATTTTCCGAAAAAAAGGTCTTGCATTTTAAAAAGGTTTATGCAAAAGACGGGGGAAAGGAAAACTTCAATTTTTCTCCCGGTCGCGCCGTGGCACGAAAGGGCCACTACAATTAACGACGTTCTCCGTCGCTCCTTACTGTAGTGACTCTCCTCCTTCTTCTGATCCTTAACCCTCACCCGAGGCCGTCGCCCAAACGTCCCAAATTCTAAGGAAAAATATCAGAAACGAAATCCGGATGAGAAAAAGTTTCCCCGTCAGTGTTTCTTTCCGTTGCAAATTGGACGCGAACGATTTGGATTTCACAAAGGTTTCCTCCGAATTTTCTAAATATTTACATTTCTATTTTTGTGCACGAGGAAAGCACTCGCGAAAGGAGAACATATTTACGCTCTAAACCTTTTTAAGGTTTCACCCAATGAAGCCCGTGAATTTCATTTCAGACACTCTTTCAAATCAGATGATTTTATTATTATTATTATTATTATTCTCAGCAAATTCGACGGAATGAAAAATCTTTGGTTGATTTTAGCAAACTTTTTTAATTTCACGAATGTCTTTGAGTTTTTCACTGACGAGTCGGGATCATAGTTTTATCACGAGAGGTTGCACCTATGGCGCCTTTCCAGGTAGAACCACGTGCGTCACCCACATCCTGTTGTCTTCCTGCGTTGTTTTAGTACGTTTCAGCCCATGTACTGCCCCTTTTCTTAACATTCGTAACTTAGTACCGTCCCTGGTAATGACAGGCTCAACTGTTTTTTAAGATGTGATGGTTCTGAATCAAATGTGGTACTCAATCCCTCGCCAAAATTCGTTGTGTTTTATTTAAATGAAACATCTTGAATGTATTTGATTGTATATTTAATTGTATTTCTACCGTGTATTCTTTGAACGGTACAAAAAACCTGCTGGAAAACGGTGTAGTGAACATCATAAGACGAGCTGCTGTAAAACAGGTGATTGGAGTATTGAAGAGTTAAAATGTAAATAATATTTCTTTTGTTTAAAATTATTTATTGTCTGTTAATAGTAGGAAATAATTTACTGTCATCGTGGAGTTCGGTTATTTAAAATTTTTAATTTTTAATTTGTAGTATTCCGGCCTACAATCATTTCAGTTTTGTTTACTTAAGAGGGAAGTAAACACAGTGCGCTCGAAGTGATTGGATATATCAATAATATTCTGATAATATGGAAAAATGTTTTCAATTTTTTGGGTAACCCCAAATAGCTTCATGAATCCCCACGATACAATTTTATATATACATATTTGTGTTGTTGTTGCGGTCTTACTTCGCAGTATCTTTACTTCATTCCACATTCAAGGAATTCTAATAAATAACACCGCCATGGAACCCTTACGAGGCGTACCGAGAACACTTTCACTTATTTATTTTTGTATTCCCGGAGGGTTCGACACCAGAACTTTAGCATCGGTACTTGTGTCCGATGGTAGTGAAGCGACGCGAACTAAAACAAAGCATTCGTCACCGAAGTGTACAAAAATGATTCATTCTACCGCGAGAGAACTCACGGGTAGAGTGAAGCAGGTGAACTATTCTCCTTCAAAAGGGGTAGGAACAACCGGGAACTTGGACGATTGTCCCTTCGTTAACGAATATTCATCCATCTGGGAATTTCATAAGCCGCAACTCAAAACGATCATTAAGAAGTGACGATGAAAAAGACTCGAGGCTTCCTCCTGAAAAATTCAACGTGGAAGGAAAGAAATTCCTCAAGAGGAAATGAAAGGTCGAAAGGATCTTAAATCCTTAGGTCTTAGTGTGGCATTAGAATTTAATACAGAAAGTACTGTAAGAATTAGAATAAGGGGACAGAGAGGAGGGGAGAGAGAGAGAGAGAGAGAGGAGAGGATAGAGGTGCTAAAAAGAGGAAAGGTGTGAAGTGTCGCGAAAGAGTATAATGCGGTTAGTGAATACAGAGGAAAACTCCAAGCCTTATTGAAATTTTAATATATTTTTACACGTAACCAGACAGTACTATCCTTCTACAGTAACTACGGGATTACTTTTTACTACAGTACGAGTTCATTTAAGTGAATCAATTGATAAAATTTATAATAATCAAACATTAAATTGTTAACCAAGTAACCGTAAGTAATGGTGAATATATATAGACACTGTGTATCCATAATGTAAGTGGAACATTCAACAGAATACAGATACTGTTCATCATAATCCGATGTTGTACAGGTAAACTATGTAATGAGGTACAGGTAAACATACGGAATAGCAATAGGTACGTGGACAGTTAAAGTGGTTGAATAAGTCCCTCGGGAACTCTCTTCCCCCTTCCTGTCTTCTCCAAAGGGTTTACCGAATTTTCTACGAGTCTAAATCAATAAAGGCGACTCTGATTGTCTGGACGTGGCTGGAAACGAACAAAGGAAATTTAATTTTTCTTTTCCTTTGTTTGGACTCCTAAGGTCGCGTCCCACAAAAATATTTAAGGGTTCATATTGGGATAATGTTGTTTAGTACTTTTACCTCACATTAAGTAATTAGCGAAGGTAAACAAGTTGACAACTTAGAACCTAACTATTTGGTGTTAGACCTTTTCGTTGTAGTGTCAATTGTCTCACCTTGGAAGAATAAGAAGAAGAGATCAATCTAAACACTAATTTTCACAAGTCGGGAAGTTACTTAACGAAAAAGAATTCTGTAATAGTACGCACAAGGAAGTACATAAGTTCATGTATACTTTTTTGACTTCATCTTTGAACAGCATACCCCTCACATACACTTCTTGCACTACAACACTGAAAGGACACCGCATCTTGTCAGACCAAGGAAAAAGTTTAGAGAGTAAAAGACGACAAAAAAAAATTATAAAGCACAACCGTATTGCTCGTGGCAACCCTAAAACACGAGAAGGGAAAAAAGTAGTGTGAAACTATACACGATTTACATAATAATAAGTCAGCGAAGTACTACACGATAATAATAGAATATTTTATTTATTTTATGTCACCGCCATTGTTGTGAACTCGGGTTATCGTAATTTCATTTGCACTTAACTACCGATACAAAGGCAAAAAAAAATCAAGTTCTCCTGCTGTGGCGTTGAAAAGATTGAAAACTAAAATAGTTGGAGAGAGTAGTTTTGATTCGTCGGCCGCCACTCTAACCCGCGTTTTCTTTTCGGATAGAAAATTTCATTTCTTCTAGTCGAATTTATAACGGCCACACCTCCACTTCACTCGAATCTGCATATCTTTTTACTATTTTTTTCCTATTTCTTTTGAGTGAATTTCAATCGATCGTGCGGGTCTCCACGCGTTCCACAAAATCATTTTGTTCGGTTACCACCCGTCGCCCTGCGCCTGGGGTACGTTCGAATTTTTAGTCACACGGGAAATTCCACGGGGATTCTCTGGAAGTAACTTCGGTACAGCAGGAGGAGATGTTGAAGTCAAATTTTACCGTTCGAGTAGTGCAGTTTTCAAACTACAAAACTACAAACATACGACTTCGGCTTGCACGGTGTTGCGTCTAATGTGAGGATTTTGTTTACTCAACCGGCAACACGAGGTGGCACGCACGTACGCACGCACGCACGCGTTGTGGGTGAATATTGTCCGAGCCAAGTTTCCATGTTGGTCACACATACATATATATGTATTAATAAGTAGTCTTTGGTGGTTTCGTCTTGGGTGGTTCACTGGAATTAATTCGCCCCGTTCGGGTTCATTTGATTTCCGCTTTTCCGAATTTCCGGGTTCGAAATTTTCCCGCCATCGGACACGCCGGATAATTAGAATTTGCTACCCTGAAGGAGGACTTTAATTCGCCACGCCAAAAAGTCTTAACCAGATGCTTTTTGGCGTGTTCTAGGCGTAAAAGAAAAACGGGGATGAATGCGCTGGGGAGTGCCGCCGAGTGGGGGTCGTCCGCGAGGTTTTCTAGAAACTTTTCGTAGATTTCACTCTAGTTTTTGTGGCGTCTAGGAGCTCGTAGAGTGTGGAAGGATAAAAATTAAAAAGAGATTTTCTTTTCTCAGAGAATAAGACGGAGTTAGCGAGTTTGAGAGTCTTGCTAAAAGTATTAGACTTTTTTTTCTTCTTTTTTTTAACTTTATTTTATTTTATTTTTTTTTGCTGGTGAAAAAATTTTGTTTTTGTCTTGGCTGTTCTTGGTTACCACATGCGGACACATATATTCCTCGTGTCACCATAAGTAAAAGAGAGGAGGCAAGGATTAGAGTCAAGGGGGAGGACGTGCGAGGTGGATGCAAAACGTTTTTGCTACACGCAAAACTTTTGCTCGACAAAATGATTATTTAATGACTCCGGGCGTGTTGCTCTCGTCTTTTTCGCGATGCACATTTTCTAGTTCTATTTCTTCTATTTTAAGATTACAATGTTGTGTTGCGAGGGAGAAAACAACGTTTCATAACTACGGAAATATTGAATTATCATTCCGATTCATTAAAAGTTTTCATCACTCTCTCACTCTCTGTGTGTGTGTGTCTGATTCAAGTTCAAGATTGTGTTCACTCCTCATTACACTAGTTAACACAGTTTCTTTTCCAAGTAATTATTCACGGGTCACAACTAACTCGACTAGAAGAAGTCTAGACTTGGTGGGCCGGTTAGAAAAACATCAGGTTGAATGCCAGGAAACCTCCCCCATTCCCGAGGGTACCTCTCTGGGGTTCTTCCATCTCCTTCCAACGGAAATTTCATCTCGAAATCCGCCATATAATTCCGGTAAGAATGTTCCCTATTAAGGAGTATATTTTACATGGATTTTTGCTGCGGTTAACGAGCTCGAGAAGTTGATAATCGACGATTTTAAATCCCTCGAGATTTTCGTTTTTTTTTTTTTCGTTTTTACCTTTTAAACGGAGGCGCAGGGTTCGCCTTTCCGCCCCCGAAATCATTTAATGAACTAGGAATATTCATATTGGTTTTTGGTGAATTTAAATTAGAATTTGGAAATGGATTACGTTTTAAATAGTTTGACGTCGAACAATTCGGAGCAATTTGTTTTTGCGGTCATTTGCATCACGTCGTTCAAGATGAAAGCCTTTTCAACTCTTCAGAGGCAATTAACCGGAAATGATGTTCGCCACGGGCCCCTGGAAATGGTAAAATAATAATCGTCACTTGGGGATGACCCCATTTGGCAGAGGAATCAATGGGAAGTCCTGGAGAACGTGAAATTCCAAAAGTTTTCTCTCTCTCTCTCTCTCGCTCTCTCTGGGAGCCATTTTATGACCTTTCACATTCTTTCCATCCATTCGGTGGCCTTTGTGTGCGTCCCAGAGTGCACGTTTTTTCCTTGCCGAGGAGAAAGGAGCACAGACGAGGAAAACACAGGTCTCCTGAGGAGGTCGGAACGTGTCCAAGTACAAGCCGAGAGAAGAAAAGCATATTCAATTTTTCACAAGTGAAACTTTCATTAAGTCCATTAAGGGGAGACTCGATAAAATTCACCGTTTTTTTTTTCTTCTGCTTTGCAACGCAACGTCTCCTCTCCTGCCACGTGTATTTTTTGTATTCCAGTTTTCTTTCTCGGCCTCCCCACATTTCGCTCCGTCACATCCGACCCGAATTTCTTTTCACTTTTCGCCCATCCCGTCCCGCCTTTTTTTTCACCAACTTTTTACGTATGCATATTTATTTCGTAATTGGAATTAAATTGAAAGGCGATTTGACGTGGAGAAACGTCGTCTCACCGGAAAAAAAAGAAGTGGAATTCTAATTTCGTGCTTAAAAGCTTTTTTATTTTTGACTTCGTACGCGAGGGCGACCGGCGACCGCCGCCCGGAATGGGAAAAAAATAAATAAATAAATAAATAAAAGGAATTGATGAAAGAACTCGAGGTTTAATTCTTGTTTCTGAGGCTCCAAAGAGACAATTCAGTTCTGGAATTCTTCCCGTTTTATGTGCTGCCCTGCGCAATTTGCCAAATTTAAATTCATAAAGACGGCACTCCGTGTCGTGTCGCGTTAAAAATTTAAATGCGTCAAATTTAAAGATTTCTTTCTCTTTTTCTTTTTCTTTTTCATTTTCATTTTTTTTTTTAAGGAAAAAGCGAAACTCATGTCCCTTAAGAGTTATTTATTAATTCGAGACACTGTTTTTGTGGGACGAACGTAAATTATTTTACAGTCGACTAACATAAATCAGGAAACCATAAGAAATTTACAAAATAATGTTAATTACTTAGAATTACGCCTTTATACCTGACATCCGTTTATTAATATCACTAACATTAGTTATGGTTATTAATACAATACGTTAGACCGCATTTTTTAACTTTAGAGTAAGGAATTATTTATTTATATTTCTTTTCTGTTTAAATATCACATATAGGAAACACGTAATATTTATTAGTCTGCCGTAGGACTTTCGTAAAGCCCGTTGGAAATTGTACACGCGATGTTTAATATATTACATATATTAATAATTATTACTATTTATAATAATACATTATTAAAAGTAAAATTGTTGCGCAAGTGCTGAAAATAAGAATAAATTACGAAAGAAACTAATAATTACAAATCTAAAGTTTTGAGAAACGAAAATTATATTCAAAATATCTTAAGTAGCATATTATTGCATGCGTAATGTTCATTATAATTTATATTAAGTTCGTTATGAATTGTTTTACTCGAAGTAAATTATTTGGGTAGTGCTAAGGAAAGTTTTTCCCGTGCACAACCGGTTGACGTCGCTGTGAAAAAGAAAAAAATGTTTATTCGCACTCATCTTATACTTGTAATTGGTGGTTTAATTAATAAAAATTAATACAAATAAGTTAGATTTTTATGTAGCAAGAAAACGTCAGAGGAAGCCTACCGTTTAAAAATTTAAAAATAAATTTATTTAAGTGTACACTTGGAGAGACAGGAAAAAATTCAATTCTAACGAAGAAAAACAAGTGGAAAGGAAGTCTTGTCCTGCCAGTGGGAACTGTAAATACTCGAGCCGAGTTCTCTCTCTCCTAGGAAACTGTTTATGTGTAGTTAACCGTCGTGTCACTTCGAGTTGTCTTGGATTTTACCGTGGAGGTTTGGTCCTTTTACTTTTAGAAACTTTCTCCTCCTTTTCCATTTCCAAGATCATCCTATTTCTGAATTCCTTTTTGATCTGACTGCATTCGAGAAATGACAAAATCAGGAGGTTTCAATCCACCGACGAAACGCTTCTTCTTCTTCTTCTTCCGTGTGTCTATGAATTTGTGATTTTTCTCAGTCCCGGTGAAAGACTACACTACAACTCACACTCGGGATTTGTACGTGTCCTTTTTGTGAAACGTTTCAGTTTTTTCGAATTGTAACAAATACTTTTCACTTCAAACGGACTGTCCTTTTCCTCAAATGTGACGATGACGAACAAATCATTTAAATAATTAATAATTCTATTAATTATGTTTTCGTCGGGAGTTTCCAATCAATTTTGTTTTTTTGTATTTTATTGCTGTTTCGGGTAGGTCAGTCGAAACTATAATTATTCGGAGAAGAGAAGGCTCCTTAAGCGATTCAGTCGAATGAAAAACAACTTCTGAGTTACATTAGAAACTGTGAATTATACATAAACGCAATCACAACTTTACGAAAACGCTGAGCCGAATCCGAGAATTGAATTTTAATAATTTATTGAGTTATTTCTCTTATTGTTACAGAATTAAACACTCCGCTCTGGAGGTTGGACCAACTCCTTGAAATTATCTGGTAAGAATAATTTATTTATTTGCAGATGGCAGGCTCTTTGCCGTTTTATTTAGGAAACACAAAGACGCTGCTAAAGAATAATTATGTGGGTTATTAATATACATTTTTGCGGGAGTTGTACATTACATGTGATGGCAACTCGTGTTTTTGTAGTGAAAAAATGGTCATGAACGTTGGTTGTGGATGGGTGAATACTTGAGGGAAGGTGGTGAAGTTGATTAGCTGCCGGTCGGTGTTTACTAGAGCTCGGGGAGTGTTTTGGGGAAGTTATGTATGTACCGTTCGTTCGTGGTATGTACGTTTTACATTGTGTGTAACAGACGTTAAGCGTCTATACATGGATATTTTATAATTTCAGTCGTGAGGTTGTAGGTATCCAACATTCAGTAGTGATTCTTGTGATTTATTCTTTCTGTTATTACCAATGGATAATATAATTGAATAAAAGCAAAGTAGCAAAAGATGTTACTCCTACTGCTCTACTCCTGTCGTAATTCCCATACATCGATTTTAAATATTAGTTTCTGTCCCTTTGTAAATGACTACGTAACCGAATGTAATAATTTCTACGGTTTAAAACAATGTATGTGACCAAAGGCTTTCTAAAATTAATATTTTCTCAATTTTACATAATAGAAATTAAGGTCAGTGTCGAGGAGCTTTAATCTTCTTGTTAATACTTGCGTTCGACGCACGCAAAAAAAAGGGGTTCCATCGAAAATAAAAGGTCAACTTCGGAGAGGACCGCCTGACAGAGAGGAAAAAAGGTTTGGAAAGGAAAACTTTGATCCTTGGGAGATCCAAATGTGCTCGAACGGACACCGTTAGGTTTGGCGTTGCATTGCCTTTTCCTGTCCGTCCTCGTGGGTCTCCTCGCTCGTGAGTACTCGAGTGTTGGTACCACTCTGGTCGAACGCTGTTTTGATTTGTTTTTGCTTTTGTGAGTCGCATCGTCAGGAAGAATAAACTAATTTAACTTTGTTGGGCTTCATTACCATTTTTCAAAACTATTTTACTTTTGGTCGGGTCGTGTTCAGGTGGAAATTTGCACTTTTACACACCTGCACGTGGCGATTTTTCGTTTTACCTTTGCCTTTTCCTGGTCGGATGGGAGCGGTTGCTCAATTATTTTTGTTTACAAAAGGAAAAGGAGCTGCGTTCGGATAGAAAGTAAAATTTTCACCACCTCATGAGGGTCACATTTGCAACGTTATGTACATGTATGTACATTAAAGCGTTTGTGTCTGTCTTCCTTCTTTTGACTCATCTTCTCTCGGATGAATTTTTAGTTGACCTCAAAGAGACGAGTCGAAATTTAAGCGGCCGGATGTCTGCCAACAACCGGAAATTAAACGAATTTAATTTTATAATTCGAGCACGTGACTTTCTCCTCAACTCAAATTTCATTAACTTTGATTGAGTTTTGACCTCCAATATGGCGGTTCTGGTATTATTAACGAGGAAAAATTTGGGAAAAGCGACTGTTTGGTACAGGACTTATAGAAATGCACAAGGTAGTGTATAATGATTAATGACAGAACGTGTTTGCTGGTTTTTTTGATATGTTGGTTCCGAGAGGTTGGTGTCGCAGTTTTGTCTTCTCCCTCTCTTCCTGGTTCACCCAATTTTGATTTTTGATTACAATTACTGTACAGTTTCAGTGGTCATCAGGTCGGTTCTGAGTGCGAACTGTTTCATTCTGAAATTGTACAAGTCGCTTGAACTGCACGAAACGATTTCTAACATCAAATGCCCCGAAGACTAACTTGACGTGAAGTCATTTCAGAATGCGAGAGAAATCTCAAGGTTGTGGTAGAACAGCTCAGCAAATACAGCACAAGTTGAACGCAGTCATGTCTACGCGAATCACCCAAATCAAAAGTTCTTGTCTTTGAATTTTGGACGCGAAACAACACGGGTTCCCGTCGTTGTCTTCCGTTGCTGTTCTACCCAAGTAACTTCATTCCACTTGCGTTACCTCGTCTTCGTGGTTCATTACACGTGGTTCACTAACTCCTTCCGCCTCACACGCACATTGTGCGAATGCGAGGAACGTCGCCACAAGTCGGAGCCTGTGACAGAACCGTAAAAAATTACGGTAAAAGTCCGTTAGACATCCGAAATATGAAAGAAAGGGAAATTGTCAAGGGCATAGAGAGAATTTATACGGTTTTGGAAAGTACGGAAGAAACAGTCGGTCTCCGGGGGATGGTTTTAACCCTCCTCCGACTACAAAACAAGAATTACTTCCTCTTGTTCATTCGAAACAGACGGTGCATTCGATTTGCAATAAAGTGAGGGTGGCAAAAAGCACACCCTTCCGCCACGGCCCCGTTTTGCGCTTGTGTCAGGGAAATTAGTTCTTCTCGTCGGCGTGGACGTGAGACCCCCAAATAACAATCGAAAACTTCATTGTTTTATTTTACTTTCTTTTACTTTCCAACTTTCTCCCAGTTTTTTTTAAGCCAACAGAGGAAACCGAGGTTTATACTTGCAAAAAAATAAATCCTCCCTTAATCGTCACTTAAACATTAACAGAATTTTTTAACCGCTCAGAACCTGGCAAGAATCTTTTTTAGGAAATTAAAAACTTTCGAAGGAAAGGAGAAAAGGTTTAAGTTTATGAAAAAGGTTTCACCTTCGATCAACTGCCTTTGTCTTAGGTAACAGGTTTTCATTTAATCAGAAACCTGCTCATCAGATTTTGTCGTCGAATACGATAAGATTGATTATGATCGATAGCATTGATGATTGATAATGTAAATTAGGAAGAAATTAGTTATTCTTAAGTAACGAGAAAACATGTAATTTTATTTTAATAAATTTATTCAGTATTTTTAACTCGTATTTTTATTCAGTAACTTAATAATGTATTTGACACCCGTGTACTACGTACTTAATAAACCTAGTTTATACTAAACTAACTACTACACACGTAGTATTCTCTACCTCTTTAGTACACTAATGTAAATAATTTTTACGTTATTTTAATATTTTACATTTTATTTACAATACGTGTAATTTACATACAATAAAGAATTTTTGTGATTAGAATTTTCTTTCCAAAAAATAATAATTAATTGCATTTTAGAAAATTATATAATTTGTAATAATATAATATATAATCATTTTGATTTTAGTTGTGCAGTGTGAACTCTCGATATACCAAGAATACAGGAAGCAACACAACGCACAAAATATTATTTTATTCTTGTGGGTTATATTACAATTTATAAAACTGTCAAATATCATGTAAACGTGCTGCTGTTGGTTAACACTGATTAATAAGTTGCAAATATTAATGTAGGTTATTAAAAAGGGAATACGAAAAATACTTATTTTGGAAAGGTAACACGTGTAGTATTCATATAAAAGGTATAATAAAATAAGGAGGCAGCGAGTCGTTTTTGTGTTGGTTCACAATAAAATTTATACACGCACTTTGACACGAAATTTCAGAATGAAGTCTGTGAGAGGACTGTCGCGCTGTCGGATGCAAATTGTCGACGCCGTAAATATTTGTCGACACTTGTGAATTTTTAATTAGCCCGTACCACCGCGAATTTCTCAGCTCACAACAGCACTAATTCCCGTGTTAATTATCGTCGGCGTGTCGTTGCCCTTTTTCTATTCCTGTTGACGTTTTTATTATTTTATTTCGAAACCGAAGACGGCGCATTTGGTCGCCAGGTCGGATTCCGCTGCTAGCGTTCCACAACTCGGTAAAAAAATCCTTTCGGCAGACGTAAAAAGCTCACCGGGAGCCCGGGAAGGGAGGCCCACGGAAGGACAAAAAGGGAAGTGGGTAATGCAATAAGGAATATGGTTGTTTGTCTTCCATCTCGTTTAGTCCCGTGCTCTCGAAAGCCAATAAAACTCCAAGAGGAAAGCTCCACGTATTGTGTTACTCTGATTTTTTTAGCTTCAATAGGAAAAGGAAACCGAGTCGAGGAAGGAGTCCTGCCACATGTGAGAGGAAGTTTACGAGATTCGCAAACCACATAATTTCATTTCATAACGATGAAACCATGATGAAACCAGACGAAATTGTTCTTAAATAAAAGTTAGAAAGTTAGTTTCGGGGAGAACACACCTGAACCTTTTCTATTACACATTTTAAGGCATATTGTGTTATGTGTGTAGTTAAAATCCTAGTTAAAATTAAAATAGTTATTTGACTTATTCACGCAGAATTATTTACATAGATGTACACGTTTAAACCGTCCATCGTAGTTGCATTATTGTAAATGTGATTAATAAGAGAAAAATGTTTTGCCATATATGACATCTTAGTGACATCTTAGACATCTTAATAACAATAGTAGTTTTCAAAGAAATCGCTGGAGAAGAAACGTCAAGAAATATTTTCAACATGCATATATTAATTGATATTCTTTGTGTGAATACATAAATCACGGCTAAATAATACATAAGACTTAATATAAAGTAATGTGAAAGCACAGGCTGGTGCCCCTGCCGTTCATTTCTTCTTCATCAAATGTGTACATTTTTTCTAACAGTTAAAATAGTTTTGATTATAATATTTACTATAAAATTTATAAATAATGTGATTATAATTTACACGATTGCAGGAAGCTGTCGTGCTGTAGAAATAACGTTATAATTTGGAACTTGTTAGTAAGTATAATAATCACCCCGATACGACTTTTTAGAAAAAAGAAAATTAACAAAAAGTTAGAAAAACTAATTTTGGAGTTCAGTCAACTAATGAGTGGTACAAGGCTGCCGCTTAGGATGTGAACCTTATTAAATAATAAGTAAAGTTAATTAATAGAAAGTAACTTCATCGAGAGGAATTAAATTTTTAAGATTTTCAAAACTTCCCGTTCACAACGAAAGCTTTACACCGTAATTTTTATATGTTTCTGTGTACCCAGACGACATCAGAAATTATGTATTATAACTTGTTAATGAGATTTTTTTGTGCTTCGACTGATTTAGCAAATGAACCGTTTCGGGATAAAATAACCGTCGGAAAGGAGAGTGATGTACTCCGTTAAATTATAATAAATATTTTTTATTAAGTAAACGAAATAAAATAAAATAAATCATGGAAATTAACTTAATTCTCCCCGTTATTACGATGATAAATCGTTACTAATTACATAAGTAATGCTTATTTTAAATGTAACAATTCCTTAAAGTGTAGCCATGTCGTGTACTTAAAATGTAAGAATTAGCATTATGCGCGTTCAATCCAGGAGAATACCGGGAATACCTAGGTTACATAGAAATGATTACGTGGAAAGATTTAACTTCGGAGTACGCCATTCTTGCATTTAACGAACGTCTATTGTACTCAACTTGTACTCCTCGGTGAGTTATGTTAAGTTTCCAAGAAGAAAATAATTCATTTTGCCGTTGTCGAGGACTCTTTTTAAAAATACCTGGAAAGTCCCACAGTGTCGACCGTACGCCGCCGTTGTAATTTCAGTTTTGAGAAAGAAACACGGCCGTAACACACAAGAAATGTGCGAAAAGTTTAACTCTCCATTGTTCCCGTTGACAATAATTATCCGCTTAAATTTAATTTTCGGGGGCATTCGTTTAAGTTTGAAGTAATAAAGTCATTCTCTCGCGGTATTATGCTCTTCCCGTGGCGTTACTCCGCGTGCCAGGAAAAACAAAATTACCGTTAACTACAAATTAAAGGGAAAAGTAGACGGAGTCAAGTTCGTTTCCGGTGAATAATTTTCTCTTTTGTGCGTCTGAACGGAAGCACTCGGGTACTTCTTGATACCTGTCCCAATCAGAGGAATACCTGGGTCGAAAGTCAAGTGCCCGGGTGGGGTGAAGGCACGTGCCAGGCAAAACACAAATGACGTCGGTCCTCTCAAGTCAAATGGAAAAACCGAGAGTGAAAGTGCCGTTAACGAGAGAGAGGACATGTTAATAAAAATATAAAGTTAATAATAAAAAAATAGAAAATTCTATTGAGGTACATAATTTTTATTCATTCAAACACCTCAAGCCATACGTTGTAAGAAGGAATTTTTTTCTGTCGGGATGGAACAAGACAACAGGGGTGTACACATAACCTGAGTTCGGGTAACATAGAACAGTACATAAATAACGTGTCTATGTAGCTTATGTTTGTAGCACAACATTCCCAAGGAATACAAAACAGCAGTAAAGTTCGTCTCGTACCCCTTCATAAATAATGTAATCATGTAGACAAACATTAAAAATTTATAAATGTTTCTCTTCTCTCTTCTTCCACACAATAGTTTTATAGTTTTTTTTTGTTGACTATTTCCCAAATTCTGTTTACATGAATTATGAACGCATTTATTGCGAAAAGCCGCGGGTACAACACAGCGATCCTGTTGTGTCTGCAGACTCTGAATTATAGGGAGTAAACATAAAACCATTACGTTAAATACATTAAGTAAGTTACGTACGATATATATATCTTTTTTATTGGGTTGCCCCCCGAAACCCGGAGAATCAAAAAAGAACCTCCTCAGCGACGTGCCTCTCTGCATCTGACCCCGTTGCACTTTCCCTTCCCAATCCCGGAAAATATTCTCTAGACAAATGTCTTCCTAGCCGAGTATTAAAAACCCAATTTGAGTCTCAAAATTAAGACAACTAAACTAGAAACTTTAGAACATAAAACACGTCAAAACTCCTGTGAATTAGAATGGTGAACGTAACTGAATTATCTTCGTTAACTTCGTGCCCTCCCCTGGGTACTTCATAAGAACCCACTACCATAAAGGGAGACTTATTAAAAATAATATTTGCTTATTGAAATAAGTTTTACATCGTCGCTACTGAGTCTTCCACAACTGAAGTAATTACATGTTAATAATAAAATACGACCGGGTGGTTGTACGTTGGTTTTTTTTTGGTGCCGACTCTTGTTCAACATCAGACAAATAGTACCCTTCAAAAAATATACGAAATTATGTATTACCAGGAACAGTATGAGGAGAAATATAATAAACATTATTATTTTTTTGCATTAAATGCTTTTTAACATCGAGAAGAATTTCCCTCAGGTTATTCCTTGCTTATTTTCCATCCACCTAGGAGTCTTGTGATTGAAACAGTGAAATGTAGTGAAGAGTACAACGAAAAAATAAATTCATAATTTTTTAAGATATCAAAGGTGGCGAATCTTCGAATATATGTGTAGAAGAAATTTAAATGAAAATTATGGTTGTCGAACAGCCTGGTGTGTGTAAGTGTGCAGTGCAGGAGTCTATATAATTTCATAACTTAGTAGTAAAAAATGTCGACTGTGGTTAGTTAAGTAGACCAGCTCGTGGTCAGTTGGCAATTGTAAACTACAACAATTCCACAAGAATTACATGAGGGTCAATGACAACAGCCGAATTGACCGTTACCAGCGGTACACATATGTTATATATTTTACTTTAATTTTTTTGAAGAATAATAATAGCGGGTGTGTTCCGTTAAAAAGAAGTAAAGAGGGACACGGTTAAACATGGCTCTGCTGTGCGGGACTATACATTAAAACAAGTTATAATATATCATATTATACGGCATAAATTTTATCTAACTCGTCTGAGCAAACGTAATGAACTCAAAGCAAAGTTGCCCTTAAAAATAAAAATTTCCATTGCTTTATGAGCCATGCATATCTTTACTTAACCGGATGCTTTTAAAGTTGTACTTTCAATAAATCAGTCAAAATAAAATCGGAGGTCACTGCACTCATTCTTCTTCTTCTTCCTGCTGCGGTGGCACTCGTCCTAAGGTTCACCACATAAAACTCCATTACCATATTGAAGGTTTTAAAAGCTATAAATTTTTCAAGTTGGCAGTGGCAGAAGAAGAAAAAAATGGCCGGGTTGAGTTGAGCGGGAAGAGCGCAAAATGCCGGGGTACAATTTTGAGGTTGCTGGAGAAAAGAAAAGCAGAAGAAAAAAAATTGGAGTTTTGTTCTTTCAAGTTCCTACCTTTGAAGTTCCCAAATAAGTTCCCACATCCTTAACATAAAAACCAACGGTGGGAAAGTTGTCGAGAAGAAAAATAAAGGAAAACAAAAGTGGACCTGGGTGGTTGCCAGGCACGTTGGTTGGGTCTGCTCGTGGCCATTTGGGTTATTTGTTTAATACCCCCCCCCCTAACGTTAAAAAACAAATTGATTTAACATTTTTCACCATTACACGTCCATTTTCGTCGGTTCTCTTGACTCGATAATAATGGAACTAATATCCGAGCTTGTGTGCGTGCTTGTGTGTGTATTAAAACGAGAACCTATTATCTCTTGTCTGGGTTGGAGTATTTCCCAACAAATAACTCGAGGAAACACCAGCGCGGGGATCACAAAAGTACGATATTAAATTTGTAACCGCAAGGTTACTCATAAGGCGAGGCTTACGTACCCCTAAGCTAATGCATGGAATTTGTAGTGAAGATGAAAGGGATGTTCGTCTGAGAAACACAAGACACAATTTACATTCGTTACAAAACCATAGAGTGCAATTACTCTATGGTATTCTTGCCGGGTTACCCGGTGAGTAGTACCGGATCGAGTTTCTTCTTCGGTACTCCCCGAGGGATTCGTCTCTCTCTCTTTCTGTCTCTCTCTCTCTCTCTCTCTCTCTCTCTCTCTCTCTCTGAAGGATGTCTTTGACTTCCATTTCTTCTTCTGACTTCCAGGTCAGAGATTCTCCCAATTAGCTTCTCCTCCGTGAATTCACGTCGCTTTCACGTGGCCGTGTCACATTTCTTTTTGTTTTTGGCTCACTTTATTATTAAACCTTTTTATTCTCTTGAGCGGGAATTAATCACTCACTTACTCGGTAGATTTCCCTGGTGGAATAAAACCGCACGGTTGGAGAGCGATCGCTAAACAAATTGATAGAAGAATAATTAGGTTGGTTCCATTCCAAGTTGTCGGGGAACGATGCAAGGGGGGCAAGCAACGGTACCTGCCTCCCTCAGAAAGACAGGACCAAGACTTTGCAGGGAGTTTTATTTTTAGGACCGAAACTAAAAAGTAAAAATTTAAAAAGAAACTGGAGGAAATCAGAGAAAATTTGTCGTGTCACCCTGTCCTCCATCGATTGCTTGTGGTTAGCAAGTTATTAAACGGTAATTTATTTACTTATGTAAATACTAAATACTAATGTAATACTTGTGGTTTCTTTAATATTTTTTATTTTGTTTATTATTTATAATTATTATTTAATGCGGAAATAAATTAGTAATTTTATAGCAGTACTATATTATGACTAAGTTTACTTACCTACGTATGTTGTTCGATTTTGTTATTAATGTTTTCACAACAGGTACAGGTGTAAAATGCCACAGCCGTGAACTAAAACAAAAATTATGGGCTATTTTGAGTAGTTCAGGTGACACATGTGAGGTAAACTCCTCACCTGCGGTCTCGGGGAGACAAGCAATATTATTAAAACATTTCTGGGGTGTGAATTATCTTCTTTTATATACGTTATATTAAGTAAAGTATATTTTAAATAATTATTATTAATTTTAGTAAATTCTGGTTCTCAGACAGAAGTATCATTTATTTTTGTGACGCCACAAGGCAATGTTACGTTTACATGATGTGAACAAGGTAAAGCAGTAAGAACCGATCGACAAGAAATAAAATAATAATATAAAATAATGACAAAATACATAATAATTACTTCCACCGAGTCAGTTAAATTAACAATTGTTAAGGCAGTAAGTTCGCGTCTTCCTTTAAAGTTTGTGTAACAGACACACAAACACACACACACACCTACACACACACCCACACACGCTTTTACACTTCACAGGACACGACGCATTCATTGGTTTTACGGATTTTGAACTTTTCCAGGTGACTTGCTCTGATCGAATGCATGTGAACCGTTCTGGTGGGAAGATACACATGGCGGATTTCTATAAAATACTTTTAAGAAAGAAGAAATATTAATATGAAGTTGACTTAAATTGATTTTATGGCAGCCGACACGTGTGCATTTCATTTCGCGTTGTGTTTTATTATATTTATATTCATGTGTCGTGTGTCGTACTCGATGGAATATTTTCGATATATAATTTATAAGACGTTTTATTAACTCTAGTTCCTCTCCGTCTCTCTCTCTCTTTTTTGGAACAAATTTTTCCCGTCAAAACAAGTGCAAATAAAAACAAAGAATCGACGTCCTGGTTCTTCCAGGCCACAAAATAAATAGTTTATTTTTCTAGGGCGTTCAAAAGAGAACCGAGAAAAAACTCCTGCCACAAATTGACCCGTTCGAACGTGAAATTTTCAATTGGCGGATTAATAGAATTGTTCGATTTTTACGGGATTGAACGCCGGGAAAAAGTCATAATAAAAAAAAAAAAAAATCCAATGCACACCGACGGATTGAAATCGACCCTGGCTGACCGGGGTGGCCTAGGGGTGAGATCCTCCGAGGCCCAGCCACGGCCTGGTAGCTACCCGTTTGAGCAACCCAAGAAGTTCGCCATTCCGGGAACCAACTCAAATTCTTTTGCTGTCAGCCACCTCTCCGTCCGCCAATTTCAGATTTAATTTCGGGAATCAAAAGGTTCACTTCAAGCCAAATCCCGCCTTTCGTTCCCGTGCCTTTCTTACGGGAGCCTTTTGTGTAACGAACTCCTTTCTCTCCTGGTTTCATCCATCGGATCGACTGTGGAATCTCTTCAACCTTTCTCTCTCTCTCTCTCTCTTTCCTACCGAGAGAATTTGCAATATGAATTACTTGTATTGATAGGCTTCTCCATTATTTTTCAACTACACGGGCAATTAATTCAAATGATTAAGGAACTCTCAACCAAACACAGTTGACGGGATGTGAATTATTAAAAATTAGTATTAATTAAAAAATAAAAATAAAAGTAATTTTTTCCAGCATTTTATGGAAACTAATTTAGTAATACTAATTAACAGTAACGACCGCGGGAAAAATAATGTTTGTGAAATGAATGGGAAGTAATAGAAATGAAATTGATTAATTGGTTTCTATTTGTGTACGACGTGGGAATGGTTAATTTTTTTGTGGCAAATATATCATCAAAAGAAGTGATTTATACAGAAAGATAATGTTCAATTGAAGTAATGGCAATGAGAGAATTTTCAGGGAACGATTTTTGAGATGGCGGTAAAGGCCGGGGTTCTTGCGAATTGGACAGTTTGAATGGATCAAATTGACCAAAATATACGTACAATATCTGTCTTATAATTTAATGTACGACACACAACAAGGACAGTATCTACATGTACTGCCATCCGTGACATTGAACTATATAGTATAGGGTGGATTAAAAATATATATAAGATTTATTTACGTAAACTAAACACGTTATACTGAGTTTATATTTTGTATACAAACACGACTCCTGATGTTGGTCTCCAGAATTGAATTTCTAGACTAATTTTAGTATTGTTTTAATATTAGTATTTACCGTATAATGTATTATATTGAGGTTTTATTTTAAGGCGAATAAGTTTCCAAATAACTCAAACCCTTTATTAAAGTTACTAACGTAACTAACCTGGGTCATATAATTAAACTTTTTATATTGAAATTGTACCTTCGCCGTTGGTCAAAATGTCAGCAATTTTCAATTGAAAAAAAACTGTTTAAAATGGCGACTTCTGAGTGAGAAATTGAAGAAAAAGAATCAGTTTCAACGTAAAAATAATTTATTGACTGCTACTACACTCGAAGTACTCTTAATCAAAAATAGAAGTAGAGACACCTAACTCATACATGCGTATACATACCTATATGTACGATTTTATTAATTAATGAATGAAACACAATATGATTAGGACATTTAATTAGACATACTATAATAGAATTTAATAGGGCGCTCTAGTTAAATTGTACATTTTTCTCTAGTAAGTAGACTTTTATACATATATATATAATACTGTGCGACGTTGCGTAAAGATGAAAAAGTAAAATCACAAAATTTGGTTTGGAATAAACCGGAACTAATTGACCGAACTCGCACAACGACGCGATGACTTAATATAATATTTTACTTTCGAGGAAGTCGAGGGTTTCCGGTTGAAAAATCACTTGACCTGAATCAACATTACCTTTGGAAACCCTAGAAACCCTAATGGATAATCTACGAATAATTTTAATATTCTTCTTAGAACTCGAGTCTCGTTACTTGAACGTCTGGCGGACGTTTTCCTCCTCCGTGCTTTTCCTCTCTATTTTGTGCATGACATCAATTGCCGTATATAATTAAATCACAATGAACACAACGAAAGCAAATTTTATACTGAAATAAGAATATACGGAATATGCGGAATCGAATAAAACTCTCCCTGCGAGAAGGAAAAAAATAATAAATTGTGAGAAATGAGATTGACTTTAAAAAATTGCAAAGGTTTAGAGCTACCATGTTAGAATTGTGTTACGTGTAATTTGTTATAATTTGTACATCTAATGGGTGACTATTTGTTACTGGGGTGTAGACACACAGACACACACAAATACATACTTACACGACAACATACACTGCTAAAGAGTCCTATTTATACTCACGACATAAATGTATACTTTTGTGTTTACGAAGAAAATACCAAACTTGGGGTCGTGTTGTGGTTTTACTAACAAATAAAATGACTTAGTGCAGTCTAATAATAATGTAAGTGTGTATGTCGGTCTGTATTTGTGTAAAGTAGTGTACTTATACATAATACCTAATGTAAGTAAGTGAGTATAACATTTCTTACGAAAATTTGGTGACATGGAAAACCAATAATAATTTAGAGAATAAGTGAGAGAGAAAGAAAAATTTAGGGTTTAATAACTTGCACATTATTTAAATTCCTACTTAGATATTCCCTCTTAATTTCTATATACAATACAGTATTAATACTACTACTTTTACTAGTATTATTACTGCTTATACTACCTTTACTAAACTCAACCTCTCTCTCTGTCTCACGTAGTGCTGAGTGCTACAGTGCTGTAGTCGTAGTCTCAGGAAGAACCAAGGTGTTGTTTGTACGGGTTTGTTGAGAGAGAGAGATAGAGAGAGGGAGGTAGGGGAATGAAGGACACTTGGAAACGATTTAAACCACGTCTAAGACAAAGACGAGAAACGAGTGAAATTTGTGTACGACAGAAAGTCATTTATGGGAAAAAGGTAACGGAATATCCGAACACTCAAATATACAAAAGGTTATTGAGTTAAAGGGCGCAATCGAGCCCGGTTACCTGGATTATTTAACTTTGATGTCAATGTAATGAGAGAGTGGTACGATAGAAAGTAAGTTTGGGTGGAACCTTTCTTTTTACTTTCTCCTCATTTTCCTTGCTGCCAAAAGAAACGAAGCAATTTCTTTGGTACATTTTAAATTAAAAATACCGGGGCGACCGTAGCTTCTTGCCTGCCTTCTTGCCCCCCCCCCCCACCCCGTCCGCGCTACCTCTCACGCAGTTACCTGCCTGTTACCTTTTTCACCTCGGATTCCACGGCGTAATGAGAAAGCCTAGCCCGAAGTGCATCGCACCAGAGATTAACTACATAGACCGAAACCAATTGAACTGTTGAAGCGAAAAACTCGAAACTTACAAAAAGCACCCAAAGCTACCGTGAACGGGTCGAATTATATTTTTTGGGTAATATTTTCTTAATGGTTTTACGAGTTTCCCTCTGCGAAAACTCAACTCGGAAGATCTCGACTTTGACTTCAGAGGATTTATTACTAATTAATTTAAATTACAATTTAAATTTCGCTTCTTTCCAGCATCAAAGTGTGCAGTAAATTAAGTGCTCCTTTGACGTTTCAAATGAAGGTGTTCAAAGCTCGACTGGTTCAAACGTCACGAGCCGTTTTCCCTAAATTTTTATTTTGTGAAAGGATCACGAAGGACGTTGCGAAAGAAAATCACTCGGGGAACTCACTGCAACTTATTTTTTGGGCCTCAGCCACAATAACTGGGAGCCGTGTCAAATTTGAAACGACGACGAACAGGTACACACGTGAGAAAATATTTTATTTTTGTAAACACCGAGGAATACATCTAATAATAAATAAACAAAGAGTGGTTTTATACATGCGACATTACAAAAATACAACACGACTTTCACAGCTTACTGTCACAACACTTCGAATGACTTGAATCTTTGACAGGTTACACTGTCTCCCGCGGTAGTTAAAAAACTTTAAAAATTAATAATTCAGTTACGGGTAAGAAAACACAAACCGGTACTTTTAGTTTCGTTCCATTTCATTTAAGCTTTTGCCCAAAGGTCAAAATTACCGGTGTTGCACAGGAAAAAAAATGTCCCCGACAAAGGCCGTCTCGTTCGCCTGTTGAAAATCAAATTTAAAATAATTACAATTGTAGTGTGGATTCGATACAGGCTAACGAAATGGTTTTTGCCGGGTTGTATTGTTTCAAATTGCGACTCGTTTCAAAGCTCTCGGGTTACTCTGGTCAGCTTGAAAATATCAAAGTCATTTTTATTCGTTCGCTATATAGGAAATGAGAGGAAGTTGAGTTGATGGATGAGGCGTGAAAACGCGGGCAACTGATGCATTAATATTGTATTTTTAATCAGGTTGGGTACTTAAAACGCGGATTTTGGGACGTGGTTTTCGACCTTCCTTTCCCACGGAGGCAAAACATTTTTCAAACCGAGTTGCTTCCAACTGGACTCGCTCAAAATTTCTCATTCCTAAATTGCCGAGAAACGATAAATTTTGGGCGTTTTTAAGTTACAGTCTCCCGTTTTATTGTAACCGACGCTGTTGACCGCGGCAGAAGTTCTACGTGGACTTTTTGTCCCGAAGATATTACCGACGTATTTTTTTTTTATTGAAAGAACATCTCTGGAGGATGTTGTCCTTGTACCCCTGGTCAAGTTCACGAATTAATATTAATAAAACGTTCATTTTTATTGTAGGCGTTCACTGCACGTCGCAAGTGTACTCGTCGACGTTTTGTCAAATTAAAATATCTTTTTATAGGGGATGCTGCTCTACCCTTTTTAATAATCTCCTAAACAATCTATTATTAATTTCTCTCCTTTTTCGTTTAATTTAATCAGTCATCTCATTAATAAATATTTTCTACTTAAACATCTGCTCTGCGTTTCACTTAAGCAGCACCACTGGCCCCCGAGTGTTTGAAATTTTAAGAAAAATTAAAAGGGAAATCCTGTCGGGAAGAAGGTTGAGAATTTAAAAGTAAGCACGGCCGACCGCTTTGCCTAAGGTACGGTGCCACGTAACAGGTATGTTAGCTAATTGCCTCGTCATTTTGTAACTTCAAGACATGCTTAAGTATCTCGGGTAGACTCGCAGGAGGGTGATGTTAAAACCCCACGGTCGGGGACATTTAAAAAAAAGGGTCGCAACGCCTGTCTCAGAGAAGAAGAGCCAAAAAACCCGACGGTTTACTAAAGCGACAACTCAAAGCCGGATGAAGAAGCTTAGATGCAGAGCAAAATTAATTAAAAGAATAAATCTTCCATCTCTCATCTGCCGCACTGGGGTTTCCATGCTTGGAAACTTACAAGAAACCCAAGGCAGAGAACCTTTTTTTAAAACTATGGAACTATTAGTGAAGTATCGGGTCTGTGAAGTGGACAAATAGCGGTTCAAGTGTTGCATTGGTTTTGTTCTAAACACAACAACCGCCAGTTACGCAGTTCTTCTGTTTATATTATCCATGTTCTTCTTCTCCTTCATTTTGACTTATTAAGAAAAGTAATCGACCCGGAAGGTTTTCATTCGACTAAAAATACCGAAAAGTAAAAAGCGAAATATTTCGCAATCGAAATTAAACGTTCCAATTTCATTATTATTAAATTTCTCGAATTCCTTTCGGTTGTTCATATTAATATAAAAATATTCATAATATTAAAAAAAGTAATAATATTCGACGTGAATTGATTTCTTTATTTCCTACGATTCTCATCGATCTCAACTTAACATGGCAGAGGAGGAGAAATTTCCCGACTTTTTGTGTTTTGGAAGTGACGACAACCGACCACAAAGTTAGAATTTAAATTTTCTACTCGACAAAACACGACGTACCCGGTCGGGAGTAAGCAGGATAGTTTAGTAGAAACAAATGTTACGTACAAGAAGTCTGTCTCGTAAAAACGGAATTTATGGTAACGACAACAACGGCAATCGAACCTGAAAACACCAAAAATAATTGTGCTGTTGGTGGAAGGCAGGCCAGGGAGTTCACCACGTAGATAATTCGTTCGGCACAGCTCTGGTTAAACGTTTTATTCGTCGGAAACCGGTCGAACTTGGTGAAAAGGCGACACTGCGACTTCACCTAAAGCAAAATAAACTTTTTAAAGGACTTAAATTCAATGGAGTTTGAGTTAAATAAAAAAATGAAACAGACGGTATGAATTCGGATGGAAGAGAGGTTTTAACTACAATATGAGATAAGGCGATTTTGTAAAGCAGGATCGGAACTATAACAATAAAAACATTGAAGAAGTGGTGACAGACGGTGGGGATGCTTTTACGTGAAAGGTTTTCGTTAAAAAAAAAAAATAATCCACCCCCGAACGCAAGGGAGAATTCAACCCCGAGTCACTCGACTGTTAATTTCCATCACTATTATTTACTATCCGACCGAAACCACAAAATAGTTTAACTCTCGTCAATTTGTAGTTTTCCCCACAATCAAAACTTCGTCGCCATTAATCCGAAATTGTCTGGAGATCCGAGGAGCGGGCATCTCTCCAGTTGTTTCGGCCCACCGTTTTTGCTGTCGGTCATTTTCCTACCGAAATTGGTGTGGACTCCGTCAGGTACGACCTAAGAAAACGGTACGTCTGCCAGTCAAAGGAAAAAGGTTGAAAAAGGTTACCTGCTTCCGGTGCTCCTGCTCCTCCTCCTCCTCCTCCTGCTGCTGCTGCTGCTGCTGCTCCCGCTGTTTTGCTTCCCTTTCTCTCCATTTCTTTTGCTCTATGCTCATAATTTAATTTAATTAATTCTTTACCACTGTTCTGAAATGTAATTCAGTATCTGAATCACTAATGAGTGAGAGCGGCTTTCCGTGACGACCGCAAAACCCCATTTTAAGTTTATTTCCCTTTTACCCCCAGTTTCATAAATACTGTAAACATTTATTTAATACATTTTAAAGATGGTGGAATCCTTTTTTGAATGGCCCGAAGGTGGGCTACCGGCGACGTGGAAAGGGTTCTGTGAGAAAATGCTCATTTTACGGGTCCGAATATGACTTCGTGATTAATAAGCCAGATTCAATGCGAAATATCTAAGACCATTAATATTAATAGTATTATTATTAATAAAGCTAAAGATACTGAACTGACCTGCTCATTACGAAAGCACAAACCGCTCTTTTAATCCAGTATATTTAGTTACACAGAATACTCGTAAATAGTATGAAATATTACTATAAAATATTGTTTATTTATTAAAGTTTTGTGAGGCTATTTTCCGTACATAGATTTCGTCCGGCATTAGAAATTCTGGTGATAGATTTTTAATAGAACAATACCTGGCAGTGAAGTAGGTGAAGTAGCGTATTGCAGAAATATATTGTGGTTTAATGGCACAAACTCTATAATATAATCTGTAACGCCTCAAAATATCTTTCAGTATAAATAGACAATACTACTTTAAAATGACATTAAATTCTCTTACTCTCGTAGGTGTAGTGAACCTCTTAGTCACAATTTAGTCCTTTGTGGGGTTTCCCATGGTCACACACCTGAATTACTCGAGTCTTTTTCCTTTTTGACTTTACGTAAAATTTCAGTTTTTCCGTTGATGAAATTGTACCATTTTGATGACTCGAGACAGGCGCGGGACACGAAAAAAAAATATTGTTTCCACGTTTGTGTATTATTCTTCAAAATTAAAGACTTTTAAGTTTTTAATTCTTAACCAAGTCCTTAACCAATTAAGAAAGAAGTCAAGTCGGGATAATACCAAGGAGACACGTTCATTAATGTTGAGAAAGTTTCACCTCCTCGACTTGTTTCCTCGCTCGCCTTACTCAACTTTCCTTTGCTCGCCGAGAAAAGAATTTTCCGTCTGCCACTTACAGAAAAGATAGCGTGACATTCTCAACCCGGGGACCATTAGAATGCCGGGTAGAGACACCGAGAGAGAGAGAGAGAGAAAGCCAGACAGAGACAGAGAAGGAAAAATCGTTTTGATTCAACTGGAAATGTCAAAAAGAAAACAAAACGAAGCCAATTCAAACGAAAGGAAAACAAAGGGAGGACGAACAAGACAGAGAGAGAGAGAGAAAGATAGAGAAATCAATTATAGGAAATTACAAGCGGCGCGAAATAACAAAAAAAAAAGAATAGGAAATTGAAAATCGAGAAGCAAAAAAGAGCTGTTTCCATATAAGAAGAGATTAAAGGAAAGAAGGAAAAATAAATGTAATGAATGCAAGCAGAAAATGTCGAGAGTAACCCTAAACCTGGAGACCTGGAGAATCGTGCAAGTAGAAAAGAAAGAAGGAAAGAAACAATCGAGCCAAGTACGACTGGAAATGCACAAACGAGACAAAGAAATACAAGAAATAGGCATCATTTGCTGGAAGTGAAAACGTACAGACTAAAGATTCTAATTAAACGAAGGTTCCAGGGCAGAAAACTTGGAAGATTTCGCTGGAAAGGTAGCCGAAGGTCCTCAGCCGGGCCGTACGTGGATTTTTCAGTAATTGATTCGACGCGTCACTCTGGAACTGGTAGGAAGTCGCTGGAACGGCCGAATGAGAGAAAGAAGGAAGGTGGTCAACCGTACTGTTAAGGGAAAATTCCAGAATTAGTCCTTGAGGAACGGCGAGTTTTTCCAGTGTTTCTCCAGCCCGTGTAATGTCGTTATAAATTTGTCCAATTTTTCTCCAGTCTAAACATTTCTGATCTCTCCTTACTGTCGCATTCGATCTCCTTTCTTTCCATTTTTTTTTTCCTCTCCTTTTATTTCTTCCCTTTTCCTCCCGACGTTTTCTTCACATTTTAATCCTTCATTTTGCGGCACAGCTTTGTTCCTAACTTCTTTGTCTTCTTTTGTTACAGAGCTTTCTTCGTTGAATTGCGATTTTTCTCCTTCCAGACTTCTCCCGGCCACCGCCTCTGCGACCGACCCCATTTTTCCGCTTTTATATCCGTGTATTTTTTTTTATTTTTATTTTTTGTTACTCTCCGATTATTCCTTAAAGATTTCATCGCTCTCGTCAATGACTGGAGATCTCCGGATGACTTTTATTTCCTTTTCATTCCGGCAGTCATTCTAACCTCGTGAATCTCGTGTTTCTTCTCCATTGTTTGACACAATTGTCTGAATATGACTCGAAGACTTATTCTTCCCTTTCTATTCCTCCTCCTCCTCCTCCTCCTCCTTCACTTCCTCCATCTCTCTCCCTTTCTGCTAATTTACTCTTCCTTTTCGCATTAATCTACTTTCTAAGGAACCTTCTTGCTCATGACCGGAGTTATAATACCACAGGGGACATTGTTGGCTTTGAATGATGTATAGTTCACCCGTTCTCTCTGAAAGCTCTCATATTGACTGTTGTTGACAAAAAATAGTTTATCGGTACTTCTCGAGGAGAGGTTTCTTAATTTCCCACTAATAAATTATAATTGCCAGCATGTGGAGTGATAGTTTTTCATCACGAATGAAAATCAATGAAACAATTTGGGGTAGGTAAACATCCGCGGAAGTTCCAGAGAGAAAATCACGCTCCGCTAATCCGAGGAAACCAATCGGATTTAATTCGCACACGCACAACCTATTAATCGGACAAAAATAAATAAAAAAAAAACATAAAGTGATTTGTGTCGCCTTTCTTATTTTTCCAACCGGTTGCCATATTTAATTTAGTTGACTTGCTCTGTCCCCTTGTTTTTGAACGGAGCAGACGAAACGGGTTAATTCTCCCATTGTTTAACTTTTAGTAATAAATTTTACGGGATACACAACGGTAATGAACTGTTGTGTTGTTGAATTTTGAAGAGGAAGAGGCAACAAAGAAAGAGGAAAAAAAGTTACGTGGCGCGAAAGTAAATTAAGCATAAATTACGGGGAATAACACGGGAATATCCGGATTTTCATTCTTCCGGTTCAATGACAATTACAATATTAATTATGTTTACTCAGTTACGGTTTCGCAAATGACTGGAAAAGTTGGGATGAAAAATGGGCGATGTGGTCGCCGGTGCCACCAAACTACTTTGGTTGGAGGAATGGTTAAGGGGGCAGTAGTGCACGGAATCGACAACCCGAGAAAAGAAGTCGTGAAAAGAAACAATTTGAAATTGTTTTTTGCAGTGGAGACTCCATGTTAAGTTTCTTTTTTCTTCGGTTGCAGGTCTTCCTCTCCCGAGAGATTCGGCAGGGGTTGAATACCAAGGAGAAGGAACCCGCCTGGCCTCATGTGAGTCTTCATAAACGGACATGCCAATTCAGCCAAAAAAGAGGAATGAGTTTTCTGCCTGAAGAGGATCTGACATCGACGGACAATCTAACCGAGTTGGTCGTGTTGACGACGACATGCGAGGTGGAGAACATCAGCTACCCGAGTTCCTTCGGTGTCAACTTGGCCGTGCCGGAGGTCGAGGCCATCGCGACGGCTCTCATGCTCTTCTGCGTCATCGTCTTCACCATAATCGGTAACATTCTGGTCATCCTGAGCGTGTTCTCCTACAAGCCGCTGCGAACCGTCCAGAATTTCTTCATCGTTTCTCTCGCCGTCGCCGACCTGATGGTCGCCATTCTCGTTCTACCCCTGAACGTGGCCTACTCAATTTTGGGAAGGTGGCTGTTCGGCATTGGACTCTGCAAAATGTGGCTCACGTCGGATGTTCTCTGTTGCACGGCGAGCATTTTAAATTTGTGCGCGATCGCGTTGGATCGTTTCTGGGCCATAACAGATCCCATAAATTACGCGTTGAAAAGAACTTTGCGACGAGTACTCTGGATGATATTCGGTGTGTGGGTTCTGTCGGCCATCATAAGTTCGCCCCCGCTCTTAGGTTGGAACGACTGGCCCGAACAGTTCCACGAGAAAACTCCCTGCAAACTGACGGAAGAACAGGGCTACGTCATATACAGTTCACTAGGTTCGTTTTTTATTCCTTTACTGATCATGGCGACCGTCTACGTAGAGATATTCATAGCGACGAAGCGCCGCTTGAGAAAGCGAGCACAGCAAAACAGCAATTTGAGAAAAGTCAAAAACACGTCTCAGGTGACTTCGGCGGAAGATCGGGTGATCGAAACGGAACAAGAATCGGGAAGCAGCGAAAACAACGAACAGAATCCCATATCTCAGATCGCGAAGAAGAAGAAAGTTAAGAAAAAGAAAAAGGGTGAAAGTCTTCTGCCGAACGGGGAGGATTCCGTCATAGACACGCAGGAGGGATCTTCGGAGTCCCAGAGAGCCAATTCCGAGTATTTCTCGGATCAGAGGGACACCGTCAAGATCCACACGTTCAAGGTAGATCAGTTCATCGAAGAGAAGCAGAGGATTTCTCTGTCGAAGGAGAGACGAGCCGCACGCACCTTAGGCATTATAATGGGCGTCTTCGTCGTCTGCTGGCTACCTTTCTTCCTCATGTACGTCATCCTTCCCTTCTGTCAGTTGTGCTGTCCGACGGAGAAGCTCAAGAATTTCATCACGTGGCTCGGATACATAAATTCCGCCATAAATCCGATAATATATACAATTTTTAATATGGATTTCCGGAAAGCTTTCAAGAAATTGCTGAGGATAAAAATTTAAAACGAATCCTTTTTGGTATTTACACGAGAAAAACGGTGGATCGTTCCCGGTTCTTAACCGAGCCGAATAAAAATAAATAAATAAATAAATCTATTAACAGGTCCGTCGAGAATTACAGCTGATCCTTTAAACCGACACGACACGTACAATTAGTAAAAAAAAAAAAACAAATTTCCCATCCGTTCGATCGCTTAAAAATAAAAAAAAAACCATACAACACCTTAAATAGCACTTCCTCACTTAGTTTCATTCTAAGTCAATGTATAAATTATTAATTTTATTCGTTAGTTATCGATTAATAGATTTTAGGATTTTTTATACGGATCTTCGTCGTAAGCTAACCGCTCTGAATCGGATCTTCAGCTGATCGCCGCCGCGTCAGATCAACGATCCATAAATAACAAATTCGATGACAAAGTAGTCATAAGAGTGCCTTCGGTAATAATTATTACTGCGGGAAGGAGTAATAAATATTTAATGTCAAATTCGAAAACTACAACTACTCCGCCATCGAAGATTTTTTTATTTTTTTTTTTAGTTTTTATGTGATTTATTTTTTGTTTTTCGATCCGCAGAAATTTTGCCCCGACGGCCGACGTAAACAGCCTTACATCGTACTTTGTCAGTTTAAATAAAAGTGCTGATCACTAGTATTGTGATAATATACATTAATATATATGTATACATAATTATGTATGAAGTTGGTGCGCGGAAGTAAAACTACTTCCCTCGTTGGGGGAAACCTAAACGTTCGGCGGGAGGGCCAGGCACTTGAACGTGTTGCGGAAGGTCGGTGCTCACGAACTTTTTGCTGCCGCGACAGCAGTTAAACCGTAGCAAATCCAATTTAAATAATTTAATTTAATTAAAATTTATAACGTCGGATCGATTCGTTCTCAATATGTCGCACACCCGCAGGAGTACCGTTCGAAACTGCCTTCTGAGGTTTCACACAACGTCCCAGTGCTAACCCCAACGCTATACATAATTTTTTAACTGTGATTTAACACTCCTGACGCACTCTAATTTTATTTATTTATTTATTTATTTATTTAGTGTTTCGTTGATGCTTTTCCCCCCGGCTCTGTCGACGCCATCCATCGTCCTGTTGGTCGGAATGTCTTCCATTTCCAACACCCACTTCCCTGCGTTTCTGTTTTTACTCTGGTTGATTGTTGATTGTTCGGTTGGTTTTTTAGGGCCCCTACTCAGGTGTAGGACATTGACACCTTTAAACTACCGACTAAACAATATGTTAACAATTCTTTTAATAGTTTACGACATGTTCAAGCGCTTACGACAGGAGAGCAACTTAGATTTTTAACCAGAATCATTGAAAGAACTTTATTTAAATTGAATAAGAGTCTTTGCACAGTTCGTAACAAGAACAATATTACATAGCACGCCATGTTACCAATAATTCTTCGTCTACATTCTGGTATTATTTTCGTAGAGAGGAACAAACTACGACAGTAGAAGACGTCGCGTACTCGGCCGAGCGAAAGTAAACGACAGAAAGACAGTAAAAACGTCGTGAAAAATTAAACCTACCCCAACGACCACGGTCAAACCCCACAGGACGGTAGTTTGTTTCTGTCGGTGGACAATCAACTACATACACCTCCCTTATGTAATTCATTTTATGTACTGACTGCTCCCTATGTTTATCGGCACTCAAGTAATTTCCTCCGGTGCACATTGCGCTTTGTCTTTTTCTGTGTAGGCCGTTGAAGTTCAGAATGGGCTCGAGCACATCCCTTTGGAGTTTAAAATCTGGCAACCCTTCGGGGCGGCCAACTTCAAATTCACCTGGCTTTATTCTCCGGTGTACAGGACCGTAGGGAGCACCAGGTTTTGACGTTGATGCGAGACACAGACACGGCTAGACATTTCATTTTTATTTTTCAATTAGCAAACCGTTTTCTTTGTGAGGTTCTAGAAATCCCCGCTTCCTTGCTCGACTCGCACCGCCTGCACCTGACTTTGATTCATTTTTATTTCAAGTTCTGCGAAGGGGATGAACGAACCGATTGCTTTTCCCTTTACACAGAAGCGGGGGTAACATCGTTGTATCCTTTGGCCTTTTCTTCTGGCTTTGTTCGTTGAAGTTTTTTTTTGTCGGGACCGAACCGACTTTTTACGTTAGCTAGGCACTCCGTTAGGATCATTTGAAAACAGTCGCCATGTTTTTGGCTGTTTAGTAAGGTGACGCGAAGTTCGAGTGGAACGTTGCCATCTGAGGTGAGTTGTCACGCGGGTACGCCAGTATTATTGTTGTTGTTGACTTTGTTAACTGCAATTTATTACAATTAGTACATAAATATGTTACTCAAATAGAAATTTTGGTCGGGTGAACATTATTAAACATCATTTGAAGGAGGAGTGGTGACTCGAAGACGTACGTAGCTTACTCTCTTTTATTTATATATATAATTAATAATGTACATAATTAGCTGGGCCTACACCGGTATTAAACGGTCGTGAGTTCTGTTGTTATGTAAAAATAAACGTTCTACGGGGATTTTTTGTCTCTTTTTGTTTTATTTTTTGTTTTTGTTGTTAGCAAAGACAAAACGGGGTTTCAATGCAAAGGAGAAAACTTATTTAGTATAGTTTAAAAGTTTAATTGGTTTCATCTCAAACGGAATCTGATTTTGAGTAAAACTGCGAAAAAAAAGTTAAGTTTCCCGGTTGTGCGCTACGTTGTTATTAATTTAGTGCTCGTGCTGTAGGTAGGCAGGTAGAGCACTGCAATAATTAATGATCCAGCAGAGTGCTCACCTGTAAATTAGAAAATTTGCATTTCTTTGTGTGTGTGTGTGTGCGCACGCGGGGGTGGGTTTGTTGTCCCGTGTCCGGTGCACGGGGTGGTGGATTGAGGTTGAGGGTCGATAGTTCGATTTATAGCTGGGTTCGAAACTATAAACCGGCTATAAATTGCTGTTTCCCACAGGAATGAATAATTTCGCGGCCATCTTCGCAACAACAACAACAAAAAAAACACCGTAAAAACTTTCTTGTCGTCGTCAGAAATTGGACGACGGCTTTTTTCCATTGTTTTTACGTGTTTTTTTTTTTCTCCGGGGGTCGCGCAGACCTCCGGACGGACCAACTTTTTCAATTGTTGACATTTTACGGTAGAAAAAGTTTGTCACAATTTAAAATTCAGAAACGGGCGGGGGTGGTCGGTACGGTCGTGGCGCGGTGTGCGGTGTTGTCACTTTCATTGTCACTTGACAAAGGAAAAAGAAGAAATTTTTTTAAAAATAATGGAAAGTTAAACTTTCCCCGAGAAAAAGGTCCAAGATGGATAAGCTGCGACTACGACTTACTTGCCACTGCCCCCCCCCCTCATTTTCACCTGAACAATTACGCAAATGCTCAACCTCCGACACCTGAGAAATCGACTTTGTAGTGTAAGGAAATGATATAGCAATATTCGTTACAACTGACTCGGAAACCTTTCGTTTATTTTTTTGTTAAATTTTATTCAGTCTGGCGTATGATGTACAGGTGGGTGTGTTGACAGAAAGGTAGCAAAGCCGTGTGAACCACCCCACTAATGTGAAAGTGAAATTGTAAATTTTCGGAGGCGTCAGGGAAGGTGTCCTACACTCTCAACACAACCAAATTTTACTGTCGAACACGGCACGTAGTAAACAACAAAGTATGTTACTTAAGTCTCGTAATTACAAGTTAACTATTTTGAAAAATTTGTTCCGGAATGCTCAACCGGAACAACAACAACAACAGAATTTATAATATGAAAGAAAAGAAAGTAATTAGTAAAATGGCCTCCGGGAACAATTAGGAGGTCTCACGGGACGTTAGCACAATTTAAGGTGAAGCTCTTTAACGTGGCAACCTTCTCGCAACTCAATTTAAATTGTTTGTTTTCGGCACACCAAGACAGTCTACATGTAGGAAACTACAAACTGTACGGGAACTGTCACTCCATAATTTCGATGCGAAACCATAAAAGGAACTTATTCACTTCCTGGCCGTCCGTGTCGTAAAACGTTCCCGGAACGAATTTAACAACGAAAATAAAATTGTGGTTTTCGTCGTCGGGGAAAAGTGTAGTTCTGAGTAGTTGTTGAGTAGTTCTGCTCGGAAAAGGAAAACTAATGGATTTCCAGGTGAGTTCCGGATGAACGGGACAACGGGACGCTCCTCCCAGGTCCTCTCGTTATGTTTTTTAAGTATCATTTTAAAAATTGTAGTTAAAACGTAGAACAATTGTAGTGTAGCGTTCCATTGCTCGGCCTATCAGTCGTTGCTTTTTCCTTGAGCACAACGATTTTCTTAAACTGCGTGCTTTGCCAACGTTGTAGTTCAAAACCATCCGACAGCATCCTCCGGTTGCGTTCCTGTTTCCCTCGGTTTCACATTCCAACGCGATCGAGTCTGAAAATCATGTTGTCCTTTCATGTTCGAGAGACGCGACACTTGTACGACATGATTTACGGAAGTCAATGATAAAACCGTTCGTTCGCATCGATTTCGGTACGAGTTTTCAATACGGCAATTTCAATTCTCGAAATGGAATTCGATAGGAGACGAAGAAGATACAAAGGGACAAACCCCGTAGCGAGTCGCCATTTTTTTTTACTCCCCCGCGTTGCACAATGCAAACGGTTAAAATTAATTTAAAAGATATTATCCGAGTTTTGTAATGAAAATATGTAAATATGTATGATACTCACCCGGGTACCCAGACGTGTGCAGTTGGGAGCGGAGAAAAACCTTTTCCGAAGCTTTTGCCACGCGTCGGGCGTCGACTGGCAGTAAAAAAACTACAAAGTGCTTTTGTATATAGGAAAAATACACGTTAAATTTCGAAGGGACGGAAGGAAATTTTTGTTTTCTTCTTTGGAAAAGTTTCCAAAAAAAGGAAAAGATGAGCCCCGTTTCCTTTCGTTCCCTGGGAAAATTTTAGTGTAGTGTGGCTGTGGTCAAAGGACTACAACACCGGGAAAATGTCTTCGTTAAAGGCTTTTCGACCCCCCCAAGCGCCGCCATACCCGTTGACGACCCTACTCCCCATTGTTTTGACCCCCCCGGGCTCCCTTCCATTTTGTACAGAACATGGAAATTTGTAAATTTCGAGTTGTGTTTTATTATTAAACTTAGTTTGTACATTGAAGAAGAGGTTATATTATTTGTATATATTATAAATAAAAGTGAACATAAGAAATATAACGACGTTATTGAATTAAACCGGTCGGTTTGCTGTTGTTTGTCCGCGTGACGAGGTCCTGTCCTTTCCTCCTGTCGTTTTTTGTTGGTGCCAACGTGCCTTCACCAACGTGCCCTGAATTTCAATACTGGGAAATTTGTTATGTATACGGAAATTTGATTTAGATAGCCGTGATTTAGGACTTACCCTACCCGGTGGACCGTGGAGTGGGGTTAATTTATGAGGGTGGAATTGCGAGTTGTCAAGTTGTCCAATAAATTGACTCGGACAAATTTTTTTCTCTGTTAGTTCTTTGACGATAAGAATGAAAATCGTAGCAGAGTTAAGACGTTGAAAAGATGAATTTTTCGAAAGGAGGAGGGTTTTTGTTTCTGTGCGACAGCAGTTGGTACCAGAAATATTATTGAAGTAGGTACCATTAATTAAGTGTTCTTAGGCACCGGAGAGGAAGTTCTCGTACCAACTCTGTGGTGGGTTCTTCTCGGGTGGAGTTAGAACCTGCCACTGTGTGTACGCGTCTTGGGAGGGTGGGATGGTATGGTTGGTGACTAGTAAGTAATATTTTTGTTACTAGTTAAGAGTTCAACCGAACGTAGTGTAATATATTGTATACTATTTTTATTACTACTGTGTATATATTTGTACTACAATGGCTACTTCCCTCAGCTTCGTAGCCGTGACAGCTCTACTACTGTCCTCATCTTAAGTGTGTAGACCGCGTAAGAGACCCCGTAAGGTACCTGTGAAGTGGAAGAATACGGAGACAACGAATGAACACAGCGCTAAGGAAGAGAATTTAGGCGAAACGTTAGTTGTCACAAAGTTGTGAGCTTTTCTAGGTGTAGTGTCAATGGGTGAGTGAGGGTGGGCGTGTGGGGGATTAATAACTAGATTCTGTGCGAATTGTGGTGATGTTGCCAGCGACATTCGTGACACCGCCAACGACGTTTATGAACATGTTTCACCACGTTCGAGTATGAGGATTTTAAACATTCAAACAGAAAAGAAGAATTCAACAGTGAGAGAAAGAGAGACAAGTTTAAAGAATGGGACGCACCAACCAAAGTTTGACTGTCGGCCGGGTTGAAATTCGTCCAAAAAATGGCGTAACACGGACCGGACGGAAGTAATTTATAACTCTAACGAAACTTTACCACGGGGCTACTAAGCTCTTTTATATTTTTTATACCGTATTTTGGCTAATAATATTTGCGACTACTGAGAGAGAACGACGTGAAACCGCATGGATTTGTGATTTAGCGGTCTTTCTATTAGTGAAAACTCTGTGACGTCACTTTACCAGAGCAAAACGAGAACTTAAAACCTTTTTGGGAAAAAGATCCCTCCGACGTTGTGTACTAAAACTCCATTTTGTAATAATAAAATTAAGTAATAAAGGTCAATCGTAGTTTTTGTGTTTGGTTGAAGGCATCAAAGCAGAGTTTGTGTTTTCTGTAGCAGTTCGAATGCAGAACTCGCCAGGCAAAATGATGTTGTGCTGGTGCTGCGGCATCCATTATTTCTATTATTAATAGTGGAATCGAACTATCTTAGGATAAGATTCTATTTATAGGCGAAATTAAATTATCAACATTGAAAAATCGGCCTGGATTCATTCAGCCCGAGTATTCTGGGCAGTCATTCGCTGAATGTCCGGACAACTGCCAAACCTGCAGTTCAAATCTGATTAATCAAAACGGCATTAATTTGTAATTAAGAGTTTAATCTCTTAAAATCAGAAATTCCTTCCCCAAACTCTAATCTTCTGACGATGTCGTCGACGTAGGAAAGATTTAATCCAAATATTCGGAGCGAGTTTCTCTTCGTGTCTTGAGTTTCGCTGATCCACCGGCGGTTGTGAAATTGTCGCTGTAGGACAGACGTAACGGCAGAGTGGAAAAACAGTTCGGAGCAGAAGAGCAGAAACAGCAGCCGACAGGAAAAAGTGTAGGTGGCAGCAGACACAGCAGAGAGGAACGACGTCAGTGCCATCTGCACGGAGTCAAGTTGCTGCTTCTTTGCTTTCGTATTGAACGTTTATACTGTAACTTTTATAATATATATTTATTTATTTGATTTAAAGTTAGCATTGTATACAGTGATCGTGTAGTGTCGTACACGATTCGGGAACTAATCCGTAAAATACAAAACGAGCGGACAGATCCTCAGATCGTACCAAATTGAATCACTAAAATTTTTTTCAATATCACTTTACATTATATAATAATAAATTTTGAGCTGGAGCCATCAAAAACTTAAATTACCTATCCTGTAAGATCTGCAAGTGGAGAGCGTGCCTAATGAAAATCAGTCACGTCACATCAAACCCTTACTACCGGGGGACCATTCTTAATATAATGAATAATAAGCTCAATATTAATATAAAATCTTCACGAATTATAACTCGCAGCACTCGTTCACATCGACTGACGTAGCACTCTCCTAGAACACACGTGTTTGTATAAAAAAAATATGACCTCTTACCTACGACACAAGAACTGTCATTACCTGAACAGACCTGGTGTCATTGGTTGACATAAAATCAAATTTTAAATAAAATTATTGGATGAAATGTTTCGAAGTGATTGAAATGAACAAGTTCAAATTTAAAAAAAGATTTATTCAATAATAAATAAAAAGTAGAACCGTTAATGTAACGGTTAATACAATAACACTATATATCATACATAACGCACCGTATGTATATATATATTTATATATATTTATATAAATCGAAAACGCGTGTTTGAAGAATTGAAATTGATAATATTTAATTGAGAAAAAATATATATGTACAATAACAATGAAAAAAACGAGGAGTGACGTCTCCACCAACACCACCGCCTCCTCCTCGTTCTCCTCCACTTATACATAAGGTTTCTGAATTGTCTTTCCTATGCGATTGTACCAGTTAAACATTGAATCGGTTTCAGAGCTTTGTCATTAGTCAAACGGTGCTTTCTATCTTTGGTACGACGAGGGAACCGTCTGCGGAAGACTCCTCCTCAGACCTCGGAACCTTGCTCAATCTGATTGCAGTTGGTGCACCGAAGGCTCCGGTGGCAGCCGTCAACCTTGGCTGGGACGGGTACGGTCCAACCCAGTGATTTCGAGGTATCGTACAGGATCCTGAGGTAAACGACATCTCTCCAACCTGAAACGGATTTGGTGTAAATTAGCATTTCTCTGATGTCGACGTCTTACCGATGGACACGCGGACAGGCAGGCACTCACGAGTGGATGATGAAGGTGTGGCATGTCCCTCAAAGGCGCCCCGTTCCTTAACGTGCAGTACCCCTGTGGACCTGAGCCTTGGAGACCGGCGGCTAAAAGGCCTCGTGTCGGCGATGTTGTTTCTATCGTTGATATGCGCTGCCTTTTAGTCGTGTAACTAACTCTACCTTCTTCTTCCACTTTAAAAAATATTTTTACATTAGTGTCTTAGGTACGAGTGCAAACCTCGTGGCTCTTGGGCTCGTCACTGTATTTTCTCTTGAAAATAAGCGTAAATTTCACTGAGCTCGTTACAATTTCTTATATTTTTTATATAATTCTTTACGTTAAACAATTTTCTAACGTCTTCTGAAAAATTTGAACGCAATTTTATAATTTATTAAGCCATTTTTGCTTTCTTTAACTTCAACTGCTCGCCTCACACACATGCTCAAAATTGACTACATTTTGTCTGTTGTAAATATTTCCGAATTTTCCATTTTTTAAAATTATAATTTTATTGTAGTGTAGTACAACACAACTAGGTTGCAATGTAACGGTGTGTCCAAAATTTGGCATTTACAAGTATTCGGAATGAAAGTCCAGGATTGTTTTTTTGCTCTTTTCTATAGTCTGCGAGGAAGGTGGAAAAACTTCAAGTTGATAATCCATTAAATTACATTGGAGTACCTCACGTCAAAACGTAATTAATTGATGTCGTGGAGAAGAACGTCACTATCAGTGAAGTGGCAAGTAGCAGCGTTTTTAATAAATGATGGTACTCATTATAAATTTTACGTATGTATATACACGCGACAATGAATACATAATTAATTAGTCACCGTAGCCTACCTGTGTCAGGTTGGGGAATAACATCAGGATTCTTCTCATCGCTGTCTCCGGACGCACATCCACTTTGGTCTAACTTGCTGACGGGCGAACTCGTCGAGTCTTGTCCGCTTTTGTGCCTTTTTCTCCTGTTGGCTCTGTAGCATTGTAATCGGAGTACCAGTGCAATGGCCAGCGCCATCAGAAGCAGTGCTCCTCCTATTATTCCCGCTATCGTTATAAGCGGCGTCATTTCCATAACAGACTTTCGCCTCTCTGAAACCCACGAAACAATCATGTAACCGTCTGCCTAAAAACATCCCTGAAGTTTGACCCACCCCAGCGAAGCGAACCTTTTTCGGATGTGAGCTGTTTCTCAGGTAGTCGTAACGTAGAAGCCTGAAGAACAACGGGCTCGCTTCTTCCTTTCGGATTGAAAGCGTACACCAGGAGATGATACTGAGCCCCCGCCTCCAAATTTTCAATGTTGAACCTTGGAAAGGGTGACGTTGTGTTCGTTTTAATTCCCTGTGTTGTCATTTTCAATACTTCTAAGAAAAAGGACTGAGGTAGGCCACCGTTGAAACCTTCGGTGCATTTGATTGAAAATGACGTTATTGAAACGTTTCCGATGGAACAGTTGATAACTGGATCGGGTCGACCTGCAAACAGTTCCCAGAATAATTGACATGTCCGAGGTGTGCTGTGATGGTCTTAGACACGACCCTACACTCACCTGCTGCTATGATATGGAAGACGCATGGGACTTTCTGGTCGCCGATGGAATTTCTCGCCCAGCAGAGAAGAGTTCCGTAGTCCATCTCTGTTCTGGGCGTGTACGAGACCATTGAAACAGTGCCGGATTTCGTTATGTGAGAGGAAGCCACATCGATGCTCTCGGCTGAGTTGTTGAAGAGCCACCTGAAGGAGACCTCTGGTGGATTCGCCTCAACAGAACAAGAAATGGTTGCTTTCTCTGCCTTGGCGATGCCGTGCACCCTCATTTGATTCGGTCGACATCTCGGTGCATCTGTGCAACACAATCGCAACTCGCTCTATAGTCAACTGAAGGTTAGAGTTTAACAAAAATCTTATTAAAGCACTCACATAGAATGTTAAGATGAAAAAGGTTGCTCTCGCTGTCACCTTCCGAGTTAAAACCCACACAAGAATAATTTCCAGCACTGGAGCGACTGACACCCTGAAGAACCAACGATTGATTGCTGATTATTATTCCCTGACCTATGTTATGATGAAGTTGTCGATTCTATAAATAAAAATACGAAATCGTACTCCTCCGAACTCCGGTCAATTATTATTTTCAATAGCTACAATAACTACTCATAACTAACATTATGTCTCCATTCCACTTTGTACACGGGTGGCTCAGCCTTCACCAAACAATCGAAGTAAACGTCGGACCCTTCGCGGATGGCGTTCTTGTTCAGTGATTTTCCCAGTTCGATTTTACATTCTGGAACATCTGAAAACAAAACGAATAGGATTCTATTAAGCAGGAGAACTACTATAAAATAGATTGCAAGCAAAAAAAAAACAATGTCAACGAACTAACAAAACGAAAACAAAAACATATTTATGTAAAACAGATGGTAGAGTTGGTCAAAAACCGCCATAAAAAAACAGAACCTTTTCGTAACAATGAAGAAGTTGTAAAAATGTAAAATTGGTTGATGAAAAATCTTAACAGGATGGGAAGGGAGAGATTAATGAAACTATAGTGGACAGCGTGAGACCATTTCATAACTCTCATTTCATAAAAAAAAAAAAAAAATTAACTCGTGTCCGAGCAAAAATTTCTCTTCAACTTTTCCCGCCATTTTGTTTTGAGTAGGCAAAGAAAAGAAAGTTTTTCGCGGGTGATTTGTTTGGACAATAGTTTTCTCCAACTATTTTGTCTCCTCTTGAACTTACATTGAATTTCTAACTTCCATCCACTTTCGAGTTCATCGGATGAGACAAGTGTGTTCGACGAGCGACAAGACAAATATTTGCCGGCATCCTCCTTGGACGCAATGAAGGAAAGTGTGCTGGTGGTTGTGTTGCCGTCACTCGATGTCTGAAAAGAAAAATTGATTTGCTTATTGACAAATTAATAAACCATAATTTATCACGGTGCTGGTTAACATTTTTTAAACCTTTTCTTGCAGTAAAAAATTTCAACTGTGACGTCTAGTGACTGGCGGGCGCCAACGTTTTTTTCACAAAATTTGATATTAAAGGAGATGAAGTTCAGTATCTCCTACACACAGCGCGTGTACCGATTTATGTAACGGTCATTTGTGTCAATCGGGGATTGACATTCAGTGAAATGATTACTAAGTTCATACAATGCCGTATATTTCTTAAATATAAGACTTAAATAAATTTCTGAGTCGCAAAGAAACGGTTTCCTGATGTAGAACCGCTGTGGCATGGCGCAAGTGCCAACAGGAACCGAAGTAGATATTCCTTCATCATTCCTGTACACTGTATTTATATTTAAGCATTTAAAAAGTAAAATAATTCATAAATTGGAAATGACAAAACAATTTAAGTTTAGTCAAAATCCAACAACTGAGTGCCCATCCTTGAGGGTCAAAGGAACAAAGGAAAAAAAAACTGAAGTCGAGTGCAGACGATTCAAGTGCAGTGTAATGCACTGCAGACGTATATAAATCATTAAGACCGTAGCAAAAGCTCTTTTTGAAGGCACACACACACAGGGAGAGAAAGAGAGAAAGACTTTGTAGACGGGAGAAGCTTTGCTTCTTGCTCCTCCCGGGGGCGTACCGGAAAATTGTTTTTTGTATAAATAATTTGGAGAAAGTCAGTGCGCCATTTTGTTTTTGCTTTACCCAAGTGAATTGATGACCAAAAAGTTTCGACGGTCGACGGGTCAAAAGAGAAAAGAATTTTTCCAAATCCTGGGGGAAGGGGCACGGTCATTTGGTTTTCCGACCCGCTTCTCAGATGAAACATCAGCTGTCGGACCGCAATTACAGAGATAAATGAATGTATAACTTATTAATTTTAGCAAAAGTTTCAACTCTCTCTCTCTCTCTCTCTCCCTGTTATTTAAACTTGTGATAAATAAGCCGAGAGAAAGATTATATTATTGTCTATGCCGCGGTGATTCCGAATTAAAAGTCAAGACGAATTAAATGAATGATTAATTCCTACTGAATGAAGTTGATGAGGGAAATCTCGGACGGACACCTAGATAAATCGTAGACAAAACTTTCGGGGCTGGCTCCTGGATCGTCCGATGGAGAAATGACAATTTAAAGATCGCCTCGCTTCCTCCGTCAACTTAACTTAACCCTCAACCCTCGAAAAACTTCTCGTGGTTCCCCTTGAATTTTCCTTTTCCCAAGTTTTCATTTCACAACTTAAAACTTACAGGTACTTAAGTTGCTGTCGGAGAAAAAAAGTTCCATTCAGTCGCACGGCACTGGGTCACAGACAGAAGAATTAAAAGGTATTACTTCTGATTTTGCCATATTGGAAGGGACACATCACTCTTTAAATACGTTTTCAACCGACTAAAGTTTCCTGCAAAGTTTGAACATTTTGATAAATTTGAACAATTTGAAAGTTTCCCGATTTATTTTTCATTTCGTCATCGTTTCCTTGTCATCCTGATTTTTTCAATCAAGTCAAGTCAACGTTTCGTAACATCGATGATTCCTACGCGCCGATCCCCTCATGCTGTATTTATTTACTGTTTACGTACACACCACAATGGGATAGTTTATTTCGGCAACTACTTAGGAAACTAATAATAGTGTTAGCCTCTTGTTAGCCATCAGTCAGTCGGTTATCGGTCCCGGGGGAAATAAACTTGTTCAAATTCCGGTTAATTACGAAAACAATTCATTCGCTCTCCCGGAGTTTCTTATTCGACAAGATACATATTTCTCTTTACGTTTCATAAACGTTTTTAATTAAGTTATGAAACATGTCTTGAGCAAAGTTTGAGCAATCTGTCCTGTTTCAAACGCATCGTTGAGATTGAGACTCGTGATGCGTCTCCGGATCAGTAAAAAAAATAAAAAAAAAAACTTTGTTCTTTTATTATTTTCAGGAGCACAAAACATTTGAGTCGTAAAAGACCGAAATTTGATGAAAACAATGGAATCGCAAAACCCGAATTTGTCTAAGGAGTTCACTCAAGAAACTATATACATTTTCAAAGCTTGTAACGACCAAGCTAATTTTATTCCTTCTCATGCTTCTGTGCTTAGTTTTTTTAATAGTTTGATAAGTTTCAGGGAACAAAGGTGAGGTGACCGTTGGATTCTAAATTAAATTAAAATTTCAACCCTTAAAAATTTTCAAACGAGTGCAAACTACCCAACACGAAAAGGAAACTTCTCGTTTGCTTAAGCAATATGATAATGAAGATCGTCGTCTACGTAGTGCAAAACTACAGAAACTAAACGAAAGTCTCTCCTCTTCCCGGGTGTAAAATAAGAAAGCTCATGGAGAGGACCTCCCCAACACGGTCCCCCTCACCAAAAAAAAAAAAAAAAAAATCAACAAATTTGCACTCTCAAACCTATTTAGAACTTAAAAGTCACGTCACGCTTCACTTCGACATCCATTCACACGTTTATATAGGAATTTTTTTTAGGTTGCAATGAAATTGTCGACCATTTTCGGTGTACTCATCTCTGCATCGGGAGGAATTCACCAAATTTTCACTTATTTTTTCTCATGGGAAGGCTCGAGTCGTTGGACACGTGGAAGGGGTTGGTAAAGTCGCCTTAACCCAGAGGGAAACGGTCCTCCGGCATTTGACAAAAATCTCAATTTGTTTTAATCTTCCTGAGAGATTCCTCCTTTCCTCGTTCGACAACTTGTCGCGCAAATGTGAAATCAAACTTTGACATATTGATTTTTCGCATTGTGTGTGTGTGTGTGTAAAATAAAGTTTGTCAATGAGGAATCATCACGTCTCTCCTTTTTAAAACTTTCCCGTGTCTCACACTCGGCCAAAAAGGCAAATTTCCTTATATAGCCAAAATCCGTCCTCCTTCGCAACTTCTGTCGCCGACCGCGCTAACAGATATTCCCTCTGTTTTGAATGTTTTAATTCCGACTTTCGGTTCGCCATTAATCAACAGTCACCACCTTCCCCCTAGTCGCTGTCTTACACTTTGAAATCCCTGCCTTCCATTTGTCTTTTTCTCATTGACACATTTTCCTTTCCGCGCTTACTATTTCACAAGCGATCGATCGTTACGACCGGGAACCGATCCCCAGACGACATTTTTCTACTTTCCTACAAACGGATAAACACACGTTTCTCTTACCGTTTCTTTCGTTCTCTCCAACCGTTCCGAGTCCTTCCACCAGGTTATGCTGGCAGGTGGTCGAGACCCCGAGGACTGGCACAGAAGGTCGTACCGTCTGCCCGCTGACAAAGATTGCATTGAGCCTAAGATTTGAACGTTCAACGGTGGAACTGGAAAAATAGTTAAGTAACATTATTGATCAATCAGTGGCGGTGGCAGTGGTCGTTTCATCGTGTAATTGACTCGTCGGCTTTTCTAGTTCGTCTACAGGTGACTACGTCTACGAGACCCTTGCGAATTTTATTTAGTATTCTTCGGGCCGTCATCAGGAGTCGAACATTCATCAAATGTGCTGGGTGCAGGAACTGAGAAAACCCGGAAAGATTTCTACGTGATTTTTAAATTAATGGATTTATAATTCACCATGAAGGAGATATTTCAAGAGAAATAATTTTTTTTAGACTTTTCTGATCTTAAAATATTTAACATCCGTTTTTGGCTTTCATCCGTGCCGTAGCATTTATATCTCCACGCTGAGAGTGCAGTACGGTGAAACGGGCAAAATCTCAGCCGTTGAATTCTACGACTACGTACACATAAGATTCATTATTTAATTATTAATGTATTATCCACAATATAAGGTACATTTCACAGACGGTAAAAAACTCGTCCAGTACGCCAACTCAAAACAAGGTACAGTTAAACACTGAAAAATCCATAACAACACCGTAACAGTACCGTGCACGGGTAATGATATTGTTAATCCTCATTTTCAAGTGTTAATCTTTATTTTACATTAAGTTAAATAAATTGGTGGAAACTACATAAAAGCGGGAGTGTTTTACTGATGTAATAAACGTAAAAAAGTGTAATTATTCAGAAGATTCGAGTTACAAGTTACAATTTCATAGGTCAACAGTTATCAGCCTCATTAAAAATCGGTTGAATTTTTAGTTACTACTATTTTGTAGGGAACTTCTTGTTGAAAAATAAAAATTTGAACTGTATTTTACACTACTACTACTGCAATCGCTGAGTTGTAAACCACATTAATAGTTTCAGTCTTCCAGATCTTTCCTTCCCTGTCTTCCCTGTCGCAGGGCATTTTATTAATATTTAATAAAACAGGGGTGCACGACTGCCTTTACATTATCCGTTGGAAATGATGAAAGTTTCGTTTCATAAATGACCGATGAGGTGACAAGACAACTTCGAGTCATGTCCTATCTTCCTCCGCGTGTATCAGCACTAAATTTTCTATTTTTATCTACCGCGCTGTCGGAGCCTTTTCATTCCGACAGCGGAGGTACCCGTACGTGGATCCTTTTCCTTTACGCTACCTCCGACCTGTATCAGACTTTTCCCAACCCCGAGGAAAATTCATTAATCATTTTCGCTCCTTTCACTACTTTCCAAATCTTTCACAGCTGCTTTATTTTTCTCCTTCCCAGACCCTTTCTGTCACGTCTTCTCACATTTCTATAAATGGATCTCGCTTTTCCCATGGCGGTGTCGCGGCGACCAAGAAAATCCCGGGAAATTTGTATCCTACGTGTTATTGGACATTCTTCCAGAAGAAGGAATTCGAACCGATCAAAAAATTATGTTCCTTTTCGAATTGCTCCGGGAAGAAAATCAAGAGAACTGCAATAGGTGTAATAAGATCAAATTTTGATCCCCCTCCGCCACACCCAGGCGAGAGAGGACAGTCGGAAGATAAAGATGGGAAACTCAGGGGTTAAAAGTTTCGGAAAACTATTATATACGAGTTTTCAAGCGGAAAATTCATTCTGACATAATTCAAAAATGAATGTCACACTTTCGAGCTCTGTTAAATTTATTATATTCATATTCTTTTTTTGGGTAAATAATGGCAAACCTTTTTGCCAACCTTTCTGAACCTTAAACGGAGCTTTTTGTTCATTTCGTCTTCCGTGAAAAGAGGAGATTAGCCTATCAACTGTTCGATATCTATTAAAATCGCACTTACAGTTCATGTCTATGTGAACGGTCGAAGTCAACGGTTGAGTTCTGTTGTTGTTGGTGGCCTGGCACGTCAACTCCGAGTGCAGGTCACCCCGCCCGAGGTTCTTCAGGGACACCTCCGACCGGATTTGGGTACCTGGCGATGGCGTCACCCGACCGAGTTGCTCGTCGCCTTTCCACCACGTCACAACCGGCTCCGGTTTTCCTGGGAATGACAAAATCAACAAATTAACTTCGGCGGATCTTCGACTGGGAATTGAAAATTGATTTTTTTTAAATTTTCATTTGAGGTGACACCTGTTGCCCTTCTACCTTGTCTCTCCTCCTTTCAAATCTCTTCCTACCTCTCTCTCTCTCTCTCTCTCTCCTGCTTTCATCTCGTTAATAAATTCATGAATTCGACGATGTTCACACCGGAGAATGAGTTCGGTTACGAATAATGTTACCTTTTTACTACTTATATTATTCCAACACATTTTGGTTCTTTAAAATTTCCTCTTATGTATACATTTTTATACGCTTTTTACCAGAACAGACTAACACCGGGGAAAAGAGTCTTTCTCTGGGTGCAGGGTACGCGAGCTCATTTCCATAAAGTAGAAATTTTGTTTGAATTAGCTGTGTGCCTGAATAGAAATCTTTGTACCTTCTGGATGACGCCTAAGTTCCACTGATCTTCACAACTGTGTAGCGTTACGCTAACAAACCAATAAAACACTGGTTTTACTAGCTCTAACTTAATTTTTCTAATTACATTACTAGTCTAGAGTTATATATTTTTGTGTTCTATACAATTTATTAAAGTTAATATGATTTAATAATAATAAGTAAAATAGTTGAAAATAACTTTAAAAATACTTAAAAAAGCATATATTATTCACTTTCGCATAAATACCTGTACATTACGTTTTTAATTTTTAATATTTTCTTATATTACTTTGCTTTCCTCTACTTTGTTAACGAGCTTTATAATATTATTATAATTTATAACATGAGTAAGTTTATATAATCCAATCGATTGTAAATTTGTGACAATAAATTTCTTTACTTTTAGTATATTATTAAATTTTTGTAATAATTTTGGCGGAATTTATTCGTATTATTAACTCGATAGAGCCACCACTGGCGACAGTTATTTCCCGACAAATATTGCTTTCCATCAGGTGGTGCTAAAGAGTCCTGGTCTGCCACGGAAAAGCTCCAGGAAGACTCCTGTTGGGGGAGACGGCAAACGAAAGCATCAAATGAGAAAAGAGAAAAATTTCATCGGCTCCACGTTACCATTTCTGACTTTTCCATCGGACTTTTTATTATATTATTATATTTTTACTCGTTTCGGGATTCGTATTAGGTGCTTTGGACATTACGACTGATTACGTTTAATCAACCGGCCATTGTTGGAGAGTAAATACAGGTTTAAGAACGACTCGCCGGTCTCCTAATTCTCATCCATTGTGGTCACGTTCCCCTTTATTACGTTTTCTTTCGGCGAATACACAACTTTCCTTCATTGTATTTTTCCAGTCATCATATTTCTCTCTCTCTCACTCTCCTCATCTTCTTCCTTCAACCTTCGTCAATCTGTTGTGTACACGAGAGAACTTAAACGTCACAATGGGAAGGGAGAGAAAAGAAAGGTTTCCGGAGAACGGATTTCACGCTTCGTGAAGACTAGACCGTTCCTTCCATGTTGTTTCCATATTATAGTTTATATATTGTCGGGCGGACGTTCTACATTTTTTTCACCTTGCCCGTATCAGTCAGGGCAAATCTTCTTGTCTTAGGCTTTTTTCGGCTCCTTTTTTTTTTAGATTTTCACATCAGGTGCGGAAATTCTTTTATTTTTTTACGTATCATTATTTCCAGAGCTCATTGTTCCGTCCTTTTATTCCCCGTCAACGTGCCTGCATTTAACATCTCCGTCGTTCCATCCATTTCAACGGTTATTGCAGTCCCCCGACTCTTCCAACCTCTCACCGAAATCCTTTTTATATTTCCTCTCCATTACCTAACCTGCTTCCTCCCCCGTCCCGTCCGCCTGACATCCCGATATCTTCCCTACCTCACCTCCCGCCGAAAACTACCCTTATTTCATCCTCCTGTTGATAATAAGCAAATTTAAATTCTGCTTATTTCAAAATTTCCCCTTTTATTTTTCCTCCTGCATCGCGTTCATGTCTCTGGAAAACAAGCTGTTTATGGAACGATTTTATAAATTGTATTGTAATAATAACGAATGCCGTAAGGGCAAAAAAAAATAAAATGAACGAATTTAAAATACAGTAAATATGTTGGAAAATAAGAAATGAATATTATTGGTATTTAATGTTTCCTTTTCGTCCTCGACCAAAGCTAAAGGTGAACTGCATTTACCCTTGGCTGTTGCAAATGTGGTTTCTATTTATTTATTTTTTCTGTTGGTTTAATGTGAGCTATTTATTACTTCTCTTATTATATTCCATAGAACTGTATCCAAGCAAACTGTATTGTAGCCAATATAAATATGACTATGCTTTAAATGCATAATAAGTGAGTTTATTTACGGTTGCAGTATTTATAAATAGGAGGGTATTGCATTAAGCTCGGGCTATTTTGTAGTTCAATGACAATAATCAAGTTGACCTATTACTATAGGTATTTCTATATTGTATGTAACGTTTTTTTGAACACATAAATAAAAGTTACTCCACCCAATAAAATTCATTGTGCATTCTGCAAAGTTTACTGTACACTACCTAGTAATTTACTGAGTAGCGACAGAAGATTATTCTCATTCAATCTGATATAAAATTATCTTAAATATATTTTTATTAGAATTTTTAATATTACTTTGTACTCTCCACACTGTATCCTGCAGGGCAGCTACACACAAATGAAACATTATTTTTCTGCATCACTTCATATATTCTAATTATTCAATGTTCTCTAATTACTCGACAGGGTTTTAACTTAATATTAAGACTACCTTTGATTTACGATGTCGACTGTGTACTATTGGGCCACCAATTTAAATTAAATGACTCCAAAAATCAAACGATTTTGTGCCAAAAAAAGTTTCAGTTTAACACCGAGGAAAATAAAAAGTTTAACTGCGAGAGAAAATATTCCTGGAATAATTTTCACTGCAGTGATAATATAAGAAAATTAAACAATAATTGCATAATTGCAGGATGGAAGAGCATTGGTGCAGTGCCGCAGTAAAACGGCAATTCAACTCGGGGATGGAAACTCCTTAACAGAAAATAGTAAAAAATAATAGCTTTGTTTTCTCTCTTTAATGGACTTTACATACGATTAAACGCAGCATGACCGAATTGAACTCTTCCAAGTTAATCTTCTCCTGAGTCTTTGTCTAATGAAGAATTCAATTTTTCAATATGTTGCACGGGGAAAATATACATTGCTAGACTTAGAACACGCGCGTCTCCTCTCCCGAGATATACAAAAAAAAGATTGACGTATACAACTAGAATTCGAAAACATGTGTGCTTCGCATACACGTTTACATACACACATACATACACACGTACATAAGTATAGGCACACACAAGTCAAATTCTCAGTAGACGCACTCAAAGGTTCAAAACACGAATTACCGTGGCATGTGACAGTGGGAAATAGACTTTTTGGTAAAAAGGTCTACTCAAAAAAAATAAAAAATAAAATAAGAATCCGAGCGTTTGGAATAATAAAATTCCTCGAGAAATATGAAAATTCGGGCTTTATCATACAAAACCTCATCTATATATGGAAATAATAGTATAAATATATGTATACACATCCGGCATACATAACCTCTCTCTCTCTCTTCCTCTCTCAATTTTTACAATTCCGTTCTACTTAATTTGTTGTTCTTGTCTTCAGTTCTGTTCCAAGTATGCTGATAAGGACAAGAAGAATTACTTCTCTACGCACATCACTTATTTATCCCGTTCGTTTTAATAATAAATATTTTTATGGAAACCTCTTGGCGTCTCGGGGCCCGACGTTGACACGAAACGTTTCAGAGAGCCCGGTGATTTTTCACGTCGAGAGAATCAGATTTAAAACACGGTAATACATTTCTTGTATTAAATTGAGTTTGAAAATTAATTACCTGGAATTTATGGTCGTTGTGGAGTTGAAGTTTGAAGACGACTTCAACTACACTACTTGCAAAAGTAATCCAAAGATCACAGTTGACCTAAATATTTTAGTATTGGTATTTAAATTTCACAACTCTTAACTTGTGTCTTAACCATTCTTGTGATCTTCGTGGGGGTTGGGTGTGGGTGTGCGCGACCGAAAGACACCCACCAAAGTACGTCACATTCATTTTTCATTCTATTGTTTTTATTTCTATGCAAATATTTAATCAAAGAAATCTAGTCGGAACGTATTTGTCCCCGTACGAATGTAACTTCGTCTCAAATGGCATTTCCGAGTGAATTTTCGCAATGGCGCATTAGCATTTTTCTGAAAGCTCGGCAACTTGTAAAATTTACTGTTCTTTTTCTTCGCTTCTTTTTCTTCGCTTCTTACCATCGACCTGCTCATCCCATCGACCTAACCAAAGTCCTAACCATTCCTGCCATGGAAAATGCCTTCGCCATTTACTTTCCATTTTTCTATAGCATTTTTTTCTTCTCTCCCTCTCTCTCTCCCTCTCTCTCTCTCCATTTTCTCTCGTCTTTCAAGGCAGTTAATCATGCAACTGGAGCCTTTCGGAACCTGCTGGAGAGAAAAGATGCACGAGCGAACCGGCTGGATGGCTGCTGTTGTGCGGTGCAATCGAAATTACTTTTGCATAAGTTGCCCGTATCGTCTTCTGTCCTGCTCCTGCCCCTGCTGCTGCTGCTACTTCTTCTTCTTCTTCCTGCTGAAATTTCATGGCCAAAGAAGGAGGAAAATCCCGGTCAATGAAGGATTTCAATTACGGAAGATTTATAAAAATTGACTGACACTTTTTGTTTTAGTCCACGCGCTTTCTCCTCTTTTTGCTCCTATTAAACCTTGGTCGGGGACTGAATCCCAGCAAAAAGTAATGGATATTGATTTTGTAGTTTTCTTCTTATTCTTTCTCTTTCTCTGGCCGGGGAGAAAATTCCTTCTTTTTTTCTTTTTCGGTTGTTTTCCTCTTGTCAGAGTCGGATTTGCGTTTTTCCGAACGAGCTTTACCCTGTTCGACCACAACTTCGTGACAGATAAAATCAAACTTAAATTCACCCCTTTCAGCCTGCATATTCTCTTTGTCGTGTTTACGTCTTCACGCTATTAATTTAAGGGTGATAGCTTTGGCGACACAGGGAGGATTCTGTTTTTTAGAATTGAAAAAATTTTCTAACATTCTATCCATCGACTCCATTTTGGTTATTCTTCTTGGTTAAACAGCATTGTTTTTCTACTTCAGCAACCTCACGGTACATAGTGTTATTGGTAATTAAAACACCTGCACCAGATACCTAAATATCTGTCATAATATGTACATATTTGTTGTTGGCATTTTTGTAAACGCCTGCTCCTTTGCATATCCTTCTGATTTAAAATTACGCTCTCATTAAAGTAGTCTTGTGGTACTGTTATTTATTTAGTAAATTGCAGCTTTTTATAATTTTTGTAAGCAACTTGCGACTTTTATTACTGCTGCTTGCTTAATATTTTAGTTATATATGTGTACCACAGTTTGTTACGACACCGTAGTGCTGTTCTGATAAATCAGCTAACATTGTGACGAAGACCGAGAAGAATCTTGATAGTTTTATTAAAGGCCAAAAAATGTCGAACAGTTCGCGTTAGCTACTCACCCCTCACTAACTCACAGATCGAATGTATCACTGAATGATTTACTGATTGGTCGCGTAGCACAGAATTACTCGTTACACGTACCACGGGGTGAAAGTAGAAGTTGTCACTGGGTTGGAAGTCAGGTACCTAAAAATCAATGAGAACGGACACCGGACCTGGCCAAAAGTTCGAATGAATGTGAAACCTTTTTGGGGAAAGGTTTAGGACTACCGCGATGGACACCAAACCGAACACCATTTTTCTTTATTCCAAAAAGAAAGTATAAAACTTAGATTGGGTCTGGAATGACATTCCTGCTTCTGTGACGGCTATTTACTTCGGGCTGGTTGGTACCTTTGAGATGTTTTTTTCATTCAATTGGATAGCCATGTTTCGTACAGAATTAATGAATGAAACGAATGGCTACACCACGACAAATGAGTTACATCCAAATTCAATACAAAACACTACCGTATAATTTTTTCTTATTATTATTTCAAACTTCGTGTCTTTGACTCGATCGAGAAATGTCAACACTTGTTGATCGCGTTTCACCCTTGAGTTGTTGAATGCTTGCAAATCTGTTTGTAATCCTTTCCTAACACTTCATCCTCTTATTATGAATAATTAATAATCTCACAATAATTTTTGCCCAACTCAACGTCTCTACAGACATTCAGACAGAATTTCCGACAGGGCGCTCGAATATAATCCTTGAAGTGTCTAGAATGCTAATTTGAAACTAGTAATAATCAGACTATTAGAGTAACGAAGGACGGGGACACACCTCGGCTCTGTTCACATCAGTCCATTACAACTTGGTTAAAGACAGGGTAGTTCATTCGGATCTTCGCAGAGAGAGAAATAGCAGAAAATTCACATCTTCATCGATTTATCGGTTGCTATCGATGAAATTGATTTTTTAATACGATAAATTCCGAAATATTCGACTTGTTACGCTTTCTCCCACATATCATCCGTCAACTCCTTTTTTTTCTCCTTCACATTAATTGAGTTTGTCTGTGCACGGTAACCCAAGCACAACCTGAGGCTACGTGTAGGAGTGCATTGTCAGAAATCGTTTCGTGTACTGACAGATAAATTCTTGTTCTCTGTGTACATTCATACGAACTACCTTTATCGACTGCTTTTTGTTTATGTCTTAACATTTTCATTTTTATGTTATATATTTATACATATATATTCTTGCGTTCTAAAATGCTTTTAGCATTACCCCTCATATTATCCCTAATTATCCTCAAAAAGAGTAGCGTTTTAGAAATAGTGAAAGTAGTACAATATGTGTCGTTTTCCGGTATTCCAAATGTTCTGGTTCCTAGACCATTTAGAATTTTTTCAATTTCGGTTGTACATTCCACGACCAAATACGCGCTCATCGACTTCTCTGACATCTTCGTTTCGAATTCACAAAACTTCACGGCGAAAACAATAAAACAGTGGTTAAAGGTAATAAAATTTCTCAGATAATAGAGAAAGAATTCACAAGTAGAACAAATGTAAAAATAGTGTTGAAAAGTCCGTAATAAGCCCTAATTTTATTGCATGGAAAAGGGCAAAGACTCCCAAGTACAAGGAGAGAGAGAGAGAGAGAGAGAGAGAGAAGCAAACGAAGCAGACGATGAAGAAGAATAAGAAGAAGAAGAAGAAGAAAACTTGAGGAATTATTTTGAAAAGAATTAAAACTGATTTAATGAAGGTTCGTTAGAAAGAAGAAACTTAACTAAACCAGATGAGAAAAAACGACTTTTTGGAGAAAGTTTTACCCAATTTAAAATAAATCACTTTCTCTCCCCGGATCCACTTTCACCTCGGGGCTCCTTTCAAAAAGAAAAAGGAAAGAAAAAATTTGGAATAAAGACTGCCTACCAAATTAACTTTTTATTTGTGGCCTTAAAAATCAACGGTGCTTCCTTCCAGACGGAAAAAAGGAACAGGGTCGACAACAGAAGCGAAAGAAAAAGAAAGGGCAAGTTACCAGCCGCAAGGTAGTCAACTTGGGTGTGGAGTAAAACAAATCGGACATCTTTTTGCGTGTAGTTGTAGTTAAAAAACCTACTATTTGGTTGTTTCGCTCACGAACCGGCAGGGGAACAAACGGAAAATTATGATTTCTGGAGTTTTACGGTCAGAAAGGAGGTAGGGTACTGTTTATCTAAATACAAGTCCTTCCCCACAGAGTTCGACATTTTCTATCCGACACGAAATTTTACTTGATGTTTGGTTAGTAACCTTAAAGTCTCTATCCACAAACGCCGACTGCTTCCTCCATTCATAAAGTTAATCGTACAAGTACTTTACACTTCAATTACCCTCTGCAAAGTAAAAAAAATTTGAATCATTCAGATTCACCAAAAGTTGGGAGTTTCTCTCAATCAGTTCGTTGGATGAGTTAACAATGAACTTTCCTTCAAACCCCAAACTCTGAGAAAAGGTTATGTTTGAGGAATTAAAATTCCGACTCATTTTATGCAGCGTTTGGCCGATCACTTCCAGGGGATGTGGATGTGGATGAAGTTGTTTTATTCTCCCGTCATTTCAACTGGAGAGAGAACGACTTCGGGGATGGGGATATTTATCAATGGTTATTAATATCTGCAAAGCCGAGGGGCGTCTTACCCAGGTGTGCAATGGACCTTCTCATCATCCAGCCATCAGAGTCAGTCAACGCCTTTGGCTCCTGCTTTCCTCCCCACCCGTGTTTGTTCAAGAAAACCCCATCAAATCGACCGACTCAATTGTAATAACAAGCTCGAATGCTTTTATTGGTTTTCCTACCGGTTGGTACCGGTCGCGAAAGCAAATCTTCATTAATTCCAACAGTTTATTTATATAGACATGGTTCAACCGTGAAACTATAAAACCCGGACCGGGTTATTTCACAAAAATTAATTTGCTCTTCCGAGCCCTTGAGAATAAAGGAAACAAGTTCTCGTCTTCTCGACGTCGGAGAATATAAGAAACGGATGATGACGGTGCGAACGTGTTGAATATGAAATCTCGTACCTGACACAATAGAGAAAGAACTTATAAAACCGGTCTACAACAATGCCAGAGGAAGCTTTGGTGACTTTCGGACGCCATTGTTCTCAGATACCTCCGGCATTAATTCAGATTTTCTTCTTTTCTTCGGCTAACTCTAAGCAGCGACATATATGTATATAACCGCATGTTAAAATACTACTAAAGGAATACGAGTAAAAATCTTTGAATTTTAGTTCCGATCTGTTATTATATCTACGGTTGTCACCGTTAAGTCTTTTAATTTGTCCCATGTAGCAACACATGTAGCAGTACAACAATATTTTTATGCGGCGAGTATTATTTATAACTTTTCACTTTTTATTTATTTATTATTTTTTATATAATTTTATTATAATTTTTCATTTTCTATTTTTGATGTATTCCTGTTCATTGTGTTCTGATGGATCAACACTCGTAAATAGCATTTAATTTCCTTTACGTACACTTGACACTGTTCTAACGTAGTTAACGTTTCATTAAAATATGCAAAATAGTCAGGCTTATTTTTCAAATAATTGATGCATAACATTGATCTATTTTTTATAATCGTGAATAAATGAATGCCTTTTTGTTTGAAATAGCTATGCAGTTGACTGTGCTCCAGGAAATTGTGTACAATGACTTACTATAGAAATACATTTTTTAAAATTTCTCCTGTACTACACAATTTCAAAAAATAATTTACCCAAACTATATTTTTCTGTATTCGGTCTGCTCCTAATGTTGTAACTTCTTCCTTCAAGCAGACTTTCATTCAGTTTCTTTATTAGCTTAATGTAAATTCTGGCAAGGCCATCGCAATTTATATTTAAATATTGCCAGGATTATTATACTTAACCAGCAACTCGGGAACGTAAATTTCTCACTAATAAGACCCGGAGTTAATCGCCCGCGGGTAATTTCCCAAAAGTATTTTTTGTTTGGTAAAACATGTGGACTTAACAAACTCCCAATTACCAAATTGTCTTTCCTAAGAGGAGGAATTTTTAATGAAAAAAAGAGGATATGAAAAATGTCAAGTGTCAACTTGTTTCACCAAATTCCGAAGCGGAAGAGGACTGAAAGGACCCCAAAGGGTTCCCTCTAATCATCTCAAATGTATTCTTCCGGGAAAACAAATTTAAATTGACCGCCTAAAATTATTTCTCATCCGGTTGGAAGTTTTATCAAATTTAAAAACGCAAGCGTTTCCCTTTCTTACGGACTGACCGACTGACTGACTCGGCCTCTCGCCCCTTCGACTTCATTATTTATGTAATTTACAAATGCGTAATATTTGTAGTGGCTGAAGAAGAATAAAAATGACCGTTCGGAAAATTTTTCCAGCGCATTACGTCTCATGTTCCGCATGTTCTTGTTGTAGTAATATATGTATATATATTATTAGCAGTTAGTCTTACTTTTAAATATATTTTTGTTGTTTTTTGTCTAACTGTCCCATATTTTTGTGTTATGCAATTGCTTGCAAATATTGAACTACAACGCGTACCAGTAAATAATGTTTTACGAACAATTATATTGTTAATACTCTTTGTAGTATTCTGGTTTATTTTAATATAACTTTCATTACGCGTCTATTCCGTGTTTTGTTACCACACAGGCTCCATTGCAGCTTGTAAGAGTTTTTGTTTTATAATTTTATACTAAATTTTTTGTGTTGTGTTGTATGCCATCGGGACGAAACTATTTTTTTTTCTTTGGCGACTGATGGTACTCACTGAACGCGGAGTGAAACAAATTAGAAATTTGAGGCTTTAGAAAGTTTGAAAAGTTTCGAGGGTTGTCTCTGATATGTCAGGTAAACAAAATTCTTTGTGTTTGTCTTTTCACTCCTCAGACGAGCCTTTCATCCACTGACTACGTGTTTTGGTAGAAAATTTGGGAAGAATCGGACAGGTGTAACTGCCGAACACAAATTCTTCATATTTGACACTGCCACCGAGAATTGCAAGTTTCACACCGAACATCTATTAACCAATAAATTCAATAACCATTTTACTTAAACCTTTTCTTCTTAATTGTTAAATTGTTACATCTTAAAAGGTTCAATACCCAAACCTTAATGATATTGATATTTCGTGTTATGAGTGCATTAGCAGCCAAGAGTTACACTTATTAGTTAGATATTTTATATAAAAGAATCTTAACAACCGCGTTTCAATTCTAAATGTATACCTTCCTAGTTAGAACAGTTGCAGCAGTGCAATTCCATTTTGCAAGCGACTTTTTCCGTTTGTGTTTAGAGAGGGTAAAACAAAACCCTTCTCTTTAAAGTTCACATTTTTATTTAAACTCAATCGAACGTTGTTTCCCTAAAATTTCAATATTCAATCATCCTGAACTAACTAGCCGAGGTAAATACTTTAGAGTGAACATCCGCCAACTATTTTCATTTAGTTTTACACACAAACTACTAATTGCTTTTAGCAAACTCAACTATTTTTTCGCTAGCACCTGCTCTTTAACTGCTTTGAAGCCTTTCAAATACGTCAACAGGAAGAACACAGGAAGTGTCTTGTTTTTCATGGTTTTACAAATACCACCATTTAACTTGCGAGGGACCTACCGAACGAGAAAAATTTCATACAGACACCAATACATTATGCATTAGATAATAGACACTTACCACCGTAAACATCACATTTCAACAACAGGTCTGCTCCTTCCGAGTAGGGGCCGACGACGGACGTCCTCTCGAGTCCAGCTTCGTCAAGTATGACCATTCTCTGTGGTGGAACTGTAACGATAAAAGTAAAAATATTTAGTCTGAGACATCGTACATGATAACACAGGTTTCTTTAAAAATTAACCCATTGATTGATCAATTTAATAGATGCTGACTACTAAATTAAAACTACAATAAAAATGAATTACATAAAATGCATAATATAAGACATTTACATATTATCATAATTTCCATACTATTTGTAAACATTTTGAAAAAAACACCGCAATGACTTTCCCTCCTATTTTATTTATTTATTTTATTATATTTTATGGGCAATTGAACGTTGCTTACTACATAAAAGACTATATAAAGCCAACCACACTTTCATACCAATGGAAATAATACGAGGTTATAGTTCAGCTGTAATGAAAATCCAAAACAAATTTTCTTTTGGTTTGCCGTGCGGTAATTAACGTGTCTGGAGTTCATTCAGCGGTTGGCACATTCAAAGCAAACCTTTTCTATTCTAACGCTAAGGTTCGCCACGGGGTTAAAAAAAAGGTTGAAAACCCAAAATTGAGTTGAATTTATTGCAAGTAATTTTCCTTTCTCCTAATTGTCGTCAGCAACAGTCGTCACGTCACTACCAGTGCGAGATTGTCAATTTAACGGTGTTGCTCTTCCAATTGGCTTCCTAGTTAAACTCTAGTAATTACGGGAATCCCTACAATGATTTATTATCTCAATATATTTGGTGTCGGTTGTGGGCCACGAAAAGAATTGCGTGACAAATCAAAATGGAACCTTCGCGAACGTTCCCTTTACTTCCCTCGCCAGCAAAAAAAAAATATATATATATCTATATATATGTTTTCTTCTTTTTGCTGTCGGTTGTTCGTCTTGCACTTGAAGTTGCCTGTCTCACAGGAAATAAACATGAAACTCGAGAGAATTCAAAACAGCAGAAATACTTCACTCACGTAAATTGAAGAAAAAAAAGAAGGAAAAGATGAGGAGAAAGAGAAAGAAAGAAAGAGAAACAGAGAGAGAGAGATGTAGACAAGATGGAAGAAATGTAGTAGTCTGAGAGAGCAAATGGTCCTTTCCACACATTTTCTGCAGTCTTCCCGTTTAATAAAACGAGTACCCCCAAGTTGCAGAGTCACCCGGTTCAAATACGGAAATTATCATGCGATAAAAGTTTTTTTCGTTGAGTGATGAAGTATTTGGAAAATTGGAAAATTGATGGAATATAAAAATGTCATTCTTTAAGTTAAAACTGGTGAAGAAGTAAAAGAAGAAGAAGAAGAAAGAGAGCGACGACGACGACAATGATGAAGAAGATGATGATGATGATGTTAGAAGGTTTTAGGATCAGAGTGGTTTTGGTATCAGGAGTCGGGATGAAATATCTTATTTGGTTAAGAGCCAAAGAGACGAAGTAGAAGTACCGGCGGCGGGACACGGTGTGGGATTAAAGAGAAAAGACAGATGGGAGGAGAGAAAAACATGGGAGAAAATGAAAATGGGCCGTGTAGGAAGTGAAAAAGCTCGACGCTTTCCTTTGTACAAAAAAGAGAAGAAAATAAAAACTAAGGAACGGAACACGTCGAACGCGCAACTTCTTACGTTTCCTCCTGAAGACTTCGCCTCGGATGGTTTCCTGTTTCCTCGCAATATTCGAATCAATTTACATGCCACCTTAAAAACAATATGCGCGTCCCCCACTAAAAAAACTTTCACCCTCTCCTAAATTATAATCACCTGCATAAGCCGATCGAACCGTATTGAAAAACACTACACCGAGATACAGCACACTACCTTTAACTTCTCCCAGTAAATCCAGTTTGTCGTACGCGGTCCCGCTCTCGCACGTTTCCATATCTATTTTCTAAAAGTTTACACGCGAAAATGGCGGAATTATACTAGAGATTGTTATTTTCCCCGAAAGAGAAGGCAAAATAAAGTAAGTTAAGTAATTAATATGCACGGTGTGGTGTTTTCTCGCGAATATTTTTAGGCTCTCGCCGAGTTCAAAACGTACCCGTTCGAGGTGCCGGCAGCTGTTCGGAGTCTGACTGAACCATCTGGACGAACTCGAATGAATTATCTAGCCGCAATTTGAAATAGTCAAAAATTTATTTTCCATTCTCGTTCAGGTCCGAGGTCTGACTCGAAGAGACCGGGGATTCCCCCAGGAGCTCGTGCACCGGTGACGTCACCGACAAATACTTCCGATAACTTTAATTAAATAAACAAATTAATTAAGTCTTCGTCGAATTTAAATTCGCTTCAATTAAATTGACTTGAGCGAATTTGTTTTCAAATTTTACATTTCACACAGCAAATGAGGGATTCTTTAATTCGATTATTTAATTAAACCTCGCAGAATTTACTGTACGCTCGCACTCGACTACCTCGACTGCAACTTAAACAACCGATAAGTAACAGGTCTCTGCTGCGAAACAACCCCGACTTCTTTTTGAATAATATTTAAGCATCCCTTATCATATTCCTAATCGTGTTACCTGCGAGTTTTAAGGTACTTGCTCACCTGCGTACCCGTGAAAATATGACCGTAATATGTTAGAATTAATAAGAGTCTCCAAAAATTAAGCAATAAATTGCGGGTAAAGTAACAAATGTAAATGCTCCGGGGGGTTAAATTAGAAGACTCTTAGCCGGTCCGGGGACCCGGCCGGGGGTGTGACGTGGGTGGGTGAAAGTTTTCCGCGTCTTCTAGCCGGCGCTCAAGACGGTAATTTAAATACGTTCATCTTGTCTTTTAAATTTATACTTAAAAAGTAACCGAGTATATTATAATATATTCAAATGAGAAACCCACCAGCAGACATGTACGAATTCAACCTCTCGTAAATGCAATAAAGGTATATTGCCTTTTAGTGTTTCACCTCGCCTTACATCTCGCTCTCAGGGAAGACCGAGGGGTAGGAAAAGGCATCGGAGGAATAATGTACTACGTAGCGACTTCACAAGGACAAAAAAAAAAGAAACGAAGCAGACAAATCTCGTGAAGAGCATTAAAACAAAAAAGTTTTAACGAGATTTGAAAAGAAAAATGAAAGGAGTCTGATGGCTGAGATAATCCCGGATGAACCATCGAGTTCCTCCAGCCAATGTCGACACAAACTGCACTTCTTTCTCGGGAATTACAAATGGAAAATCTCACCGAAATGTCCTGTGGGCGAACCTTTCATTTCGTCGACGGACACAAATCGAACGACGAAACTCGTTAGAGGATTGTTGAGGTACCTGTAAAGTACCTGGCAGCTCGTAGCAGAAGACAGAATTTAACTTTCCTCGACCTTCGCCATCCTGCACCATCGAAACCTCACCGGCTTTTTCAACCCTTAAACTCAAAGTTCTTTAAGCTTTCACCTTTGCCTCCCGTCTGCTCTTCCTCCTTCTCTCCCTCCCCAACGCCCCGATCCATTTAGATATTTAACTTAATTATTTTTAATTACAAATTACTCGAGGATTTTTCTCGCAACTTTCCTGTAGACGTCACCTGTTACTCGGCATCACCGGGAAACGAACCCGACAATGAATCCAACCCAACATAAATGATTAAAACTGACTGACTGATTGACTGACTGATGAACGAGAAGTAGGCCTATTAATATTCTTCAATTTTACCTGTACGTTTTTTAAAGGCTTGAAGATGACAATTTCAGCCGAAGATGGCGAGACTCACAGGGAAAGTTAAAAAAGTCAGGCGGACGGACTTTCCCATCGGCGGGTTGACGGTTAGATGACTTGTTGTATTTTATTTTATTTATTTATTTAGTTTCAACGCCTTAAACTGACGATTTTCGTACAGCATTCATATAATTACAAACCGTCAGGACAATTTACCTAACTTTTTTTATTAAAGTAAGCTAATTCGGTGACTTGGCTTGGCTTCAGTGCCAAGAGAAGAATGCTTTCGGGAACACGTTTAATTATTTGTTTATTTACATCATATAGTCGTACAGTAATTTTCCTACACTTAACCTTCACAGGACTTGCACTCCTTTGTCTTGAGGTGAACTGCAATGACAAGGTTACAACTCACGAGAAGAAAAATTACAATTGTAAAGGTCGGCATCTCAAAAACCCAAGTTTAAGACCACGTTATACGCAAAATAAATCAATAAATGTTAACTCCTGCTGTGTAAAACTACGAACTGAGGGCATACTAGTGATTTACATACGTTACGTTTGTACAGAACCTACTAGTAAATAAATTTATGAGTTAGCGCTTGTGTTATGTTACATACAATGTAAATCAATCTAAAGAATTATATTTCCATATTACAATTGTATTATTCATGTGTTACTACTGTGCTACTCATCCGTACAATGTTTCAATATAAATTTAAACTTCAATGTTCACTCATAATATTCCTTATTTGCCTTTGTTATTTTTTTAATTATACAACCATCAAAAATTATTTAATTAATCAAAAATTATTTTAATTATGTGTCTGTTTGAATTACACAAAACTTTTCTTGAACTTTTCTGCTGTGCGTATTTCCTCACAATTAACATAATTCGAAGGTAATATAATGTCAAGAATATTAATTTGTGCGACCAAATAAAACTCCCAAAAAAGACAACGTGGCATTTAAAAGCTCGAAATTTCCAAAAACTCCAATTGGAAAAAAAAAGGGAAAATGTTAGACCCCTAAAAAGAGAATATTTCCAACGGCGTAGGTGCCCTTTTCTGCTGTATCGATCAACCCTATTGAATGTAAAACTTGGTAATTCCGACAAAAAAACATTCAAACTAACTCCGTTCAACTCAATTAAACTAAAATTTGAGCCGCTATCGGTACGAGCAAATGTGTACGAGAAGTATCATTTACAACGAACCCTTAGTCTCTTTGTAACGTTCCCTTTTATCTTATTATCTTTACCCAACCTTTTTGGGGAGAGATCTGTCGTTATGGAAAAGGAACTCATTTCGTACGTAAGTTTGAACAAATTAAATATGGCGACCGCAACAAATTGTAACGTGCGAAATAATCAAGTAGTAAATAGTTCAGGTAAACAACGGGTACAAGCCCTAAGTACCACAATTGTAGTTTCCTCTGGAAAAGGAACGAGGGATTAGGATTGATTCTTAACAAATTTCCACGCCGTGCTTCATATAAATTTTTTTCTTTTCAATTTCCTGTCCGAACGTGTGTTTTCTCGGCCGTTCAAAATACTTTTAATTTCGCCTCGATATTTCTCCACATTTTTCCGAGAGCACTCTGAAATTTAACAGTTTTCAATTGACCCTTGAAAAATAAATAAAAGTTTTCAATTGAAAGTTTAGAGTTGATTTGCTCATAACAAAAATGACAAAGGCTCACGGTAGTAAGTGATGTTACAAACGCGGCGTCCGACGTTTGAGAAAAAGTTTAATTCGAACGGGTGAAAAAGCCTCAGGTTATAAAATACAGCTAGGCCTTCCCAGGATATTAAAGTCCTCTTTGCCAGATGGGAACGAAGGAAAGAGTAAAAAAGTTGAAACTCTTTTACTCATACGAATGGTGGACATTCAAAAAAAAAAACAAAGAAACACCACACCGTCACACATTTTAATAATCAAACACTTACAAAATATAAAAGAAAAATGGAACTGTGCAATTCAAGTGAGAAATTTATATTACGTATAGAGAGAATTTGATGAGGTATAAAGCGGCAAACGCTAGAAATGATGCGTTCACCTGTGGAGTCGCAAAACTTGTCGACCGCCTTCAGGTATAAACTCAGGTTTCACTTAAAAACCCAAAACTATGGTCTGCATTTCGTAACACGTCATTCATCACACCACGACAGATGTAGTCCTGTCAATCCCGTACATTTTCAACATTTCTTTCTTCCATAAGTAAGTCTTTTCATATTCTTATATTATTTTATATTATAATATACTCCACTGAACGTCCAAGTGATTGAAGAAATTGGCTTTGATACACTCAAGTGTCTGTTCAGTCCACTACTTACAAATAGTAACATTTTATGTATATGCAACAATATACACCAGTAAATGATACCTCAATATAATTAAAACTTAAAATAAGAACAAATTATTAGTTGCATTGGTTTGATTTATGTGATTATTTCTAGAAATTTCTATAAATTCGATTCTAAGCGAGAGTATTTGATAATATCTAAGAAAAAAGGAATTCCCTTCAAGTTTCGTGTAAGCTAAAACCTCAAAACCGCAAAGTAACTCTATTAACTAAACTGAAATCAAATGAAATCGCTTCTTTTGTCGTACTTTTCCGTTTCACATTCCCTTCCTCTTGGCCTATTATGTATACATAAATAATTATGAAATTGCCACACATCCAACGGCTTCATTAAAACACAACAACCAGCATCGGCCTCGTGTTCCGAGTTCTCATCCCACGACTCCAATTCTCGGCCTTTGACTTTATAAACAGTTCGATGTTTCTCATTTTGCATCCTTTCATAACTTAAATCCGATTAAGAATTTAATCGGCCTCGAATCAAATTTTCATCAAGTATGATTTCAATGGAATTGATGCCGAAAGGAGAAATCAGGAAACTGCCCAAACTCATGTTGCTGGAGGATTACCGCCGAACAGAGAAACGCAAGACGTCAGAAATGAGTGGGGAGTTGGAAAATTTCAATTTCAATTTCTACCAGTTGACCTTGAGTCATCATAACTACACATGTGTAGCGGTGTACACACACAACCAATGAGATCAGTAAAACTACAATTCACGATAAAAATAAAAATAGCAAAAAACTAACACTAAAATTTTTATATCAAACCAATAAGATAAGTATTGTAGGGATACGGAGGGTAGTAAAACTAATAGGGTAGTAAAGTAATCTACCACTTTGGGGTGAATTAGAGAACTTTGAGTTAGTAAGACGTGGAGGGTGGTTTGTATTTCACGGGTTGTTGTGTAACACTAAACTTTGCTGCACATACTAGGAATATTACTAAGAAGGTTACTAAGAATATCTTACAATTATAGTTTTAGTTAATATTGTTACAACACAATGGAATCTTGTGAATAAAATATTTCTATCTGCTGTACAATCCACAACTCCCACGTGTATCAAATACAAATAAACACCACGTTAGTCAGTTCCTGAACATCCAAATGTACAATTTCAATGTTTAGCCGAACTTTCCAAAAAAAAAAAAATATCTCTTTCCTAACTCGAAATTTCTTTCGAAGCCTTCGAAACCCAACTAAAACATATTTGTAATACCTGAAAGGGACTGTTTGTACCTAGACGTCGACCTGCGACTCTCTCATTCCTCCTATCCAACCAGAAGCCCACGACGACAACGACAACAAACGAAAATAAATAAATAACTAAGTAAATAAACAAAAGCTCGCTGGAAAAAAGTTTAAGCGCGTAGCAAACTTTAAATTTAATTTCCTTTGTAATTCAGCCACCATTTCCATTGTCAAACCGTATCTGGTTTGCTGCGAAAAAGAGCCAGCGAGGAGCAAAAGGAAGGTGCCACGTCGGGAGGAACACAAGAGGAAGAAAAAAAAATCATCCGACGAGGAAAACGTTGAATAGGGAAATGGAGCGTGTCAAAACTTTTTGGAAATTTGAAAAAGTCAGAAACAAAGTAAGAAGAGACAAAAAACAATATTTTTTCTTTCGTTACAAAGGAATAAACCGGAGAGGAAAGTAACTAACTGAGGAAGAAAGAAAGAAAGAAAGAAAGAAAGAAAGTTTAACAAGTTGAGGTGCAGATGATGCACAAAAGCAAAGTCTCCGGTCCCTTGCTGTTGCTTCCTTTCTGGTTTGGCTCAGACAGAACGAAATAAACAAGACAACAAATTAAAAATATTAAATTAAGAAATGACTGAATAGCGCATAATAACATGTTATAAAATTAAAACTTAATTTATGTTCAGAAAGCCAAAATAATTAAAAAGAATAATTAAAGTTTTGACTCTAAATAAGTGTTTGAGATTTAATTGCGAAAAGCAATTTTGATAATCTAGTTTTGCGCCTGTGGCACCAGCCTTCTTCTTCTTCTTCTCAGAAGGAGAAAAGGAAAAAGAAAGGAAAAAAAACAAAAGAAACAAAACAGGCAAAAGTTGAGTTGTGGGGACAGCCACGAGACCAAAACAATTCGACCAGAACCTTATCTTCGGCTACAGGTAATTGGGTAACAACCTTTTCTCCTCCACGGCCATAAATTACAGGTTACCGAAGTGATTGTGTAAACAATCGTTCGATTAAAAAAAAAATGAAAAAATCAATTTTGGAAAAGGATAACAAAAAGGAGAGCAAAATTTCCAATAAGTTGCAGATGAAAGTGGCGATTAGATGGATAAATCACTGGCCTCTCCACACTACCCCCATTATTTTCGACCTTTTCCGAGGGGTTTACATCATTTTTTTGTGTCGTTTTTAACTGTTGAAAGGTTGCACTACAACGTGTTCAAATATTATCAAAAGTAGTTGAAAATTGTACAGCACAACACCGCACTTCATCGGTTTGTATGAAGTTTTTTGCAATACGAAAAATACAAACGTGCCGCGGCCATTTTGCTTTGCAGTTCTGTTAATTTCAGCTTTATAATTATTCTTATCGAACAATTTTTTATAAGTTTAGTATACGTAATATTACAACATCACAAAAAATTAGTATTTATTATTAAATTATTAATTATTATACCGCACTACAAAAATTATTATTTTACATTAAGTTATTTAGCATAGTTGTAGTAGTCAATTTTGCGCTCAAAGAGACACGACCACACTGAGGCAGTGTGACTAGTTAGCTTTCTGGTTCAGTATTTTTTCCCTGTAATATTCGGTTTACGTTCATTTAGAGCAAAAAAAGCAAAAATAGAGTTCCAGTTACACCTCACCTAGCGAATAATCATAGGTCACGGGGACGTTAGCCAGTTTCTGGGCTATCGTTACAAGCAGGTGCCGGCGAGAGAAGAAGAGAAAGAGCCGGGGCTGGCATTCAAATTCACACAAAAATTTCCAAACGTTTTCACAGCAATCAAAATATTTTTTTCGCCTTTCCCAGGTGGTATAAATTGAAGCAAAAGGTAAAAAAAAAAGAAAAGAAAAGAAAAAAAGAAATGAGTTCAAATTCTCCCGAGGTGAAAATATAATTTAAGTAACTGCAATTACACCTTCCTCTCTGGAATTTTTTCCACAACCGACGCGATTTTGCGTTGGTCCGGAGCTGCTGCAGCATCAGCAGCAACGACAGCCGGCGCTGAGCTTTCTCGCTCGAACCGCGACCGTTTCCCTTCGAGCCATTAGAGAAACTCTGCTTTAACAATTTGCATTACAATTAAAATTAAAGCAATTTTTTTCGCTTTCTTACATTTCACGTCTAAAACACATTTGGTAATGAAAATTATAATTGCGGTTGCATTGTTAATAACTTTTCATCTTCACCATAGCAACCGGAAGGGAACTGATAACAGGTATGGGGTCGTTACTTGGCTACCGCCAACTCTAAATAACTCCTATTATTTATTTCGCGCACGACTTGCCTTTTTAATTTCACCTAATGATTATATATGAATGCTATATTATTATACTGAACAGTTTTAACCGGTACCGTTTCTGGGAACCGTCCTTGCGGTACTACATTCAACATGAGCCTAATATATATATTTCCAGCAGCAAAACGTGGATTTCGTTTTTTTTTTACAAAAGTTGCCAAATTTATCAACAACAATATTCTGTAAATTCTCCACAGATTTATTTATAAAGCGTTTCAAACATTGACATTAAGACCGATTCCCGTTTGTTTACAATCGTGTAGATCGTCGAGTGTATGGATAGAGCTGGAACGCATCTATCCTAGTTAGATTGGCAACTTGTTTGAATTTTTAAAAATTCCACTTGTAAGTAAGAGTTGAGCCACTTCAAAGCATCAATATTTCAAATATACGCATTTTTACATACATAACAACAAATCTTCTTTAAAATCGCAAACTACAAAAGTGTAATTAGTTAATGACAATAATCAGGTTGATCCGTCACCACATGTCTACCTGTGTTATTTATCACTTATTGGGAGGAAGAAAATAAAAAAAAAACTAACCTAACCCATCTTTCACGTGACAAATTCAGTGGCGAGTCACTTCATCGTGCTATCACTCCATACATTTGTCTAGAAAGAACTTCCTCAATATTCTCTTCTCCCTTTTGTAAATCGTATACAGTGAATTACATGTAGGAATTGGTTCAAGGCATGTGCGTCGCTTTGGTATTCGACTAACAGCAAAAAATAACAGGTGGGAGAAAAGTTTACCTTTTCCTTGTCCTTCCTACTGTCACGTGCAGTTTTGTCATCGCAACTTCTCTCCGCCATCTCCTCGCTGTCTCTTCTTTCCTCCCGCATTTCGTCTAACTTTCATTCTCCCATCTTTTCCCCACCGGTGAAAATGGATAATGATTCCATCTATTGCAATTAAGTGTGGTTTCGTGTCGCTTCCGAGGGAATTCCTCCTAACACCGTTTTATTTTTTTTTGTTCGTGTCTCTTACGTGACAGAATGCTTTTCCGTTAGCTTTGGGCGCCACCCTCACGTTTCATAATTTTCATTTATGTATTGTCTTAAAATCTTTTCACCGATTCAATCCTCTTTGCGGTCGGAGTTTGTCCTTTCCCATCTGACACCTGGGAAACGAGCATTTGATAAAATTTGCAAAAGAATGTTCGAAATTAAATTATATTCTTCTTGCATTGGGTTCGCCCGAATCCATTTTAAACAGTTTACAAAATTGTCGCAGTTGCAGTGCTTTTTAAACTCTCTCGACCGTCACTGAAGTTCTACTTTTGTTTGTTTATTATCAAAGAAATCAATTTTCAGGTATACCCCAGAAAAATTATAATTTAAGTGAAATATTTTGTACCACCACCACTAAATACTATTACACATTAATTAATATGTTTGCAACATCGTTCTCGGTATTTATGTACCACACTACAATATTTGTGCGCTTACGAGGAAACTATTAAAGAAGAAGTTTGGTCTCTTCCTCAGTGGAATTAACATTACCAAGTTCTTGTAAACGACTAAAATGAATACTCTTGGGAGCACAACGCTAAACAAAAATTGTTTACGCAACGAGAAACATTAAAATAAAAATAATGGTCTCTTTTTGGAACTGAGTACCTAATACATCAGGCAGAAAGTTACACTCCGGTTGGGGAACAGGCACGAGGCACACGATGAATCAAGGGGGCAGCGCACACGAATCGCAACTCTTCCGTCATTAATTGTTTGTTGCTCATGTTCTCCAACCTAAAATTCCGACTTTATTCCTCGTGCTTTTCTTTTCATTTGCGCTTTCTCCACCAGACGAAAATCGTTTTCTTTTATGAAAAAAAAAGATTCGCAAAAAGGAAAACCCTTTCGCTCGAGGAATGCGAAAAAAACCACCCCATTCCCCATCCATTCAAAAATTTCCCTCTTCTTCGCCTGCCAATGTCTTTGTCTCAACTTGAACGAGTTTCCTGTCCTCGACGTGGAAAATTATCGAATAAGAATTTGCTTTCGTTCAAAGTTTCTTTGCGAATTGAATTAACGAGAGATTTTTCGGTTCAATAAGTGCCGATTTTTGCTATAAATAATATTAGTTCGTCAATGAGTCGGTGACACTTATCATTGACTTTACGTTTGCCCATTCCCGTTACCGGATTTTAACATGGCGCGTGGCGAGGCAGGTTTTTAGGGAGGGAGAAAAAATGAAACTCACCCGATATGAGAAGTAAGAGCGCGGTGATTCCCCTTGTAAATTACGTTTCACTGGAAAGGTTTCACCGAACATTCGAGAAACAAATACAGAGAAGATGTTGTCATGAAAACCGATCCGTTCAGACTTTTCGATTTTCTATTACAACTTTCTCGTTGAAAGATGTAAAAATATTATAAACTGATTTTCTACTAGTCTTTTTCTGTCATCTTCAAATTTTTGCAGCAGCATACGTGATTCCTTTACCCCCGGTTCTATTTTGTTTTTCAAATCAGCGTATTGATTAGATGCAATACGAATCAGTGAGAGACAAGGAGAGACAAATAGACAGAAAGAGAGAGAGAGAGAGAGACAGGAAAAGGTAGACGGTACTGCATGTGCTGCTGCAGAAAACATCTGCCTGTCACTCTACACACTCTACTCTCCTCGAGCTTGCGTCTATGTACATATCTATGGATATTTAATTTAACTTATTGAAATCTCAAATTGTGAATTTCATCTGACGTGAACAAGAAATTCGAGTTCAAATGGCACAAACAGGTAAGCCATAAGACAACTCATTAGATGTCTCCATTTCAAACTATTCCTTTCCATTTCTTCTCGCCCATACTCTGCAGTTGCTCTGCGGTGTTTCTTTGCGAAAATAAAACTACACTAATTAAAATCTATATTAAAGTCTTGAGTTTTACTTTTTTCAATTGTAAAAAAAATAAACTAGTGTAGAAAAATCAATAATAATCACCCAATCAACAATAAAATTTAAATTCGTTAGTTTAGTTTTTTATAGGTTACACATTATGGAAACGTAATATTGCGCTTTATGTAGTTTGTAATATAATAAGAATATTAGAATATATTATTGAGTTACAATATGTCGTTTCAGGGACCCGATAGACTCACTTTATTAGCATAACATCATCTATTATATATGTTGAAAAACATTTAATACCAATTAACAGCAACAAATACAAAATAATTGCAAGTCTTATATCAAACAATATCACCTCACTCGTTTCTATTAAATAACGAAATTTATTCAAATTAGGTTAATAAATTCCGACCCCAGTAGAAATCGTTTACGTTAATAATTAATAATAAAAATCTTACGAGCTCTACGAAATATCATTAATCCTAAAACCCTTATGTTATTTGATAGCTGAAACCCTCAAACAAGTCTGGCAGTATATAAATAAATAAAATATTAATAAATAAGAAGCCACACCTGAAATGAATAAATCACAAACTTAAAATCGAATTTAACAATAAATCAAAGTCAATTGGTGAAAATATAAAACCGTCACTACAAGTCAATTCTATTTAGTCACCCGACGCCGTGATGCCTGATTTAAATTTTAAATTAGTTGATCATCCATTTAGCTATTCAAATATTAACTATAAAATAAGTTATAATGTTTAAAATAATTTCACTTTTCCAAAGTGGCACAAGTTGAAATTTCAAAATCAAAGCTGCCATTTTCATTAGGAATGTTGACTGCTCGCGGTGAAGTGTGACTTTCTTACTCGTGGCAAATTACTTTTTCACCCAATTGTTTCAACCGAACGGGAACATATTTTTATTTTACGACCAATTTTATTAGCCCTCCACCCTCTCTTTCTCTACAACAACGAATTAAAAAATTTTAACTCTAGCGTACGAACGGATTACTTTGTATTTATAATAAAACCGCTACACTGTATGTTCACTTCTGACCAAAGCCAGTTGGAATTCGTACCTCCGTACTTTATTGTAAAAATCATTATAAATAATTAATGAATGGTACATTAAAATATAAAATAATATTATTACACTTAGTATGGTATTAAAAGTAATTTTTTACGTCATCTGTCCGAATGAACAAGATACGTAACATACAGTATGTTTACTGTAAGGGTTCGAGCTATAAAAATTTGTAATTTTAGAAAAGATATAAACGTAAAGATTCCCCTGTACTAAAGTACTTCATTATAATATAATATTATAATGATATTATAATTCTTTTTTTAATAATCCAAATGATTTTGTACCTTAAACAAACTTAGTAGTCTCTACAGAGGTGGTGGTGTAATTACAGACAGCGGTATGTATACATGGAGCGGAAAAAAGTTCATTAGGTCAGTCCTCCTAAATTTCTACTTAAATTCTCACGTTTTATTATGTTACAATGAACACTACATCCTACTATATCGTACACAAACACCACTTTGTTTACAATTCTAAATTCAAATTCCGGAGGTAGCGAGAAGAATCCGCAAGTATCAAACACTACAATTGTATAAAAGCCGAGTACAACAGCATTTCCTTACGGACGTGTTCGTTAAACAAATGGAAAACTTAAACGTTCCCTGTAAACATCCCTTATTGTTCTTTTGATTTTGCTAAATTTTTGCCCTGTCATTGTTGCTGCTGGAACCCCCCCCCCCCCATACAAACCCGTTAAAATCCATCCCCGACAGAACATCAGACATTTGTATAATGAAAATTTAATTCATGCTGCGCTGCTGGGAGAAGCAGAGTGAGCGAATTTCAAAGAGGATTCTAATGGATGCGATCGCTTCAATTAAATTTTTCTTTTCAGACGATTTCAAATTTTCTTTTCCTCCATCCCTTGTTTTCTTGAGAAAAAATTCATTAGTCAAGATAATCAACGCTTCAAACTTGGGAAACGTCAAACGAAATTCTCATCAGAGATCTCACCTTTTCCATTCTCCTTTCAATCCAATTTGAGTTCGGCCGACGCGCCAAATTCAAAATCTAACGACAGGAAAGGAAAGGAAAGGAAAGGAAAGGCAAGGCAAGAGCCATTCACAATTTTAAAACTTCAGACAACTTTTCACTATTTTCCTTCCAATTCTCCTTTATTTTCCCGGGCATTGTCTGTAATCGGTTGCACCGTCAGAAATCAAATTAATAGTTATCGAATCGTATTAATAATGCTGAATGATGAACCGTTTATTTGGTTCGCTAAGTCCATTATATATATAATCAACAACGCTTTTCTTACCAGGTTTAAAATCCTTATTGGTAATCAATGCTGTTAGCGGTAAATAACATTAATAAAGTAATAGTTAAAAGCATTGCAGCAATAGATAACAACACTACCACATTTATGTCGCAATATTATATGATTAATAGATAAATTACTAATTAATAATTAACTGATGAAATCAAACAAAATAAATAAATTCATTATGTAAAATTATTAATTTGTATGTATGCAACATATCTGCTGTAATTTGTACCAATGCAACATAGTTTTTCTTCATTTATAGTTTTTATTTTTGTTATTTAAAAGTATTAATAACTAGCGATATTAATGTTAATAATGTTTTAGTATTTTTTAAACAAAATTTAGTATTTACATACAATATTTGTTATACATAGAGTTATATATAATATTTAAAAATGATTTAACCATTACACCTTTATAATTAAGTCTCTACTTAAATGTCAAGGTATGTTATTTTACTTTATGCTTGCGAGTTACGTTTACATTTTTAGTTCTAAGGAAATTTTGCAGGAACACATTATTTTGGCTGCTGCCGGGGAATCATTTCTAAAATCAGGTTTCTGAAAAATAAATAAACCTTTTGCAAATGATAAGACTCAAAACCATACGCCCTAAGTACAACGTTTACACAGTTTTACATAGAATGATTACCGCGCTCAGAAGGGAGTACGTTTTCACATGAAATTACATCGAAACATTTAATAAAATAAACAATACCAGTTAGCGAAGTTAGAAAGGTCGCTGAGGAAAATAAAATAAAACTAAAAAAAAAGGATTGAGCATTTAAGTTGAACATTCCGGCAATTACATTCTGCAAAATTAAATTTATGTAAAGTACCGCAAAACTACCACAAAAACTGTCTACATAAACTCAGGAGCCATCGACTTGGTTAAATGAACTTTATTGAGGCATTAGTTTTCGTTTAGTTTCATTCATAAATATTCAGCCGTCCACTTCACCGAGTGAAAATTTTCCAAAAGTAAGAAGTGTAAATCCATTTAAATTATTACCGTCAATTGAGATTTTTTCCGGAGCAAATTACGCGTTACTCGCTGGCAAATGGAAAATCCGTTCGGCAAGTTCAACTGGTTTGTTAGGTTTATTTGTTAGCTCCGGCGACAGAAACTTTTGAATTTCACAATAAAATTTTCATCAAATGGTATTTGCGCGAATGAGAAAAAAAAGAAAGAAAGTTTTAAACGTAAATCAAATTACGGTCGCGGAAGCAAATTTGCTGCCGAACGGAGCCTCCTCGTCATCTGCCCCAATTCGTCGCAACAGGAGCTTCGGGCAGGAGCCCCCAGGAAAAGAAGGAGAGACATTAACAGAAATTAAGGTTAAACAGGAGAGTAATGAGTGCGGATAAAGGCCGTTCTGGAAGGCGTCCTGGAAGTCATTCTGGAAGGAAAACGAATTCAAAATTACAGGGTTAAAAAAATAATTCGTTGGTTCGTTTAATTTGAATTGAAAACAAGATGAAGAAGAAACATAAAAAGGAGAAAATGAATGGTTTATGTGGTGGAAAATAAAAAGCGGCAAAAAATGGATTTTTTAATTACATTAGTCGGCCATTTTGTTCTTCCTCTTCTTGTTGGTTCCCAACTATTCTTATGCACATAAATTTGAATGGTATCAACTTTGGGGCCGGGATAGAAGGTAATCACTTCCAGGTAGCAAATCCAGAAAACGACACCTTGGGCCACGTCTTACGTTTCCTGTCTGTCGCTCGCACTTCCCACACCAACATGCAAACGTCCCGTACAACTTCTGTTCTGCCTGATGTGACGAGAATCCTACCGAGCACTTGAACGAGAACAAGAACATTTCCTCTTCATTACTGCCGGAGCCGGAACTTATTATGAGGGCGAAAGGATTAGCGCACAAGCTGAGCTTTCTTTTATTGCGCCGGGTTATCTGACATGCGGTTCCGTTAAATTTCCCATTTGAACCGTAGCAAAGAGCTTTACCAACCTCTAAACATATATCCGACTCTTCATTTTTATTTTTATAAATAACAAATCCGAGAAATTTTATTTTCCTTCTCGAAGCCTAAACATTTCAGTGGCAACTTTTCGCTCTGAACGCCAGCAAAATTTCTTCTTCCTCCTCCTCCGAGTACTCCCCGATTGCTGTTTCGGGCTTACTGCTACTCGTTACTTTCTGTACTTAACTCTTTCAGGTTTTTCCATCGCTTAAAAGTCTTCTTCTCGGATGGGACGAGAGCTGCGTATTATGCGAAATCTCGTTGTGGCGTCGTCTCATTTTTCCACATCACTGCCCTACGAATTTTTCTTTCTTTCCTTCCTAATTCTACAAGAAATAACAGTAACAGTGATTTCCCCCCGGATTATTGCAAATGGACTTCGCAGATGAAAATCCCAAACGTGTTTCCGGCAAACAAAAAAAAAGCCTTCTCTCCGTCTCGCACGCCCATCTGCCTTTCTTTCAGTCAACCTTCTCTCTCCTCCTTTTTTGCATGAATTCTCCGAGTACATCAGCCTCGCACTTGTCGTCTTTTATCCTTCCCGGAGAAAGGCTCCGAGGTATTGCGACCGAACCATTTCCCCCAGCAAAATCAACGCGAACGGACTTTTTTTTCTCAAAAAACGAACCGGTCAACTCCAAGTGAACTTCCATTTGTCCGAAGACGAAACTTTAACCGACTCTCTCCCATCCACCGATTCTTCTTTAAAATGAAAACTTACTTTTTCTGGAAGGTTCCATCTCGAATTTCACCGGTGCGCGCCTGGCCGGTTGAGATGGTAACGCACGAGATGAAAAGACATCTCGTTTGAAATATTTTACGGTTTCCCACGTGTAGAAACAACACCGAAATTTTGCGCTTGTTTAAGCAAGATGAATTCATAAATTTAAAATTACTTACGGTTTCTTTGGAAAAATAAAAGCAATAAAATCATTTATTCTGTTGATTTTAACTTACCTGAAAAGAAACAAAAAACCATTTTAATAAGTTGAGGAAGACGAACAAGAAAATAAACTTGAGAAAAGTGTTTCCTAATTGTCTAATAAAGAATTATATTAAAAATAGAATACTATTTACTACAAACTCCTTCCGGTTATATTTAATCACGTAGGAATTTCAACGACTATTGTAATGTTTATTTCATTACATTATAATATAACTGTGGTATAAAAATATAACACGGTGCTACGGCATTGGCGGGATATCAGGAGTTGTGAATTCATTTCAGGTTCGAATTCCGTGTCTCCCATGAGTATAAATACTTTTTTAAGTGTTTTAAAATACAACGACAACCGTTTGAGAATGGTTCAATGATTGCTTTCAACATTTACTAAAGCTATATTTAAAAAAAAAATTTATTCAAAAGTACCAAACCAGGCGAGAGGAGAATGGCTTAATCGACTTGGCGCTAAATTTTAATGGCTGGAGATTGCAGAAACAGAAGTTGAGCAAAAATTATTTGGCCTGTTGAACATTCATGTTTTCTGATGCATGTAACATGAAACTAAAAAAAAATACTAGTCCGTTATATTAATAATAAAAAAATGTATGGAAGAATCAAAATGGCTTAAGTGAAATATTTTTGATGACAACTTAAAACACCAACTGAAAAAGTAGCATTAAAAGAAAAATATAGTTCCTTTATGTTAACTACAATGTCTGTGTAACGCTCAAATCTTATGACATAGCTAGTTATTTATTTAAATTAAACTTGTAATAAGTACCTTTTAAATGTAACATTTTAGTCGAGTTCTTTATATTTTTTTATTAACTGAGAACTCTGTAATAGTAATTTTTATTTCATTGACTAACAGACTAGGGAGGTGTATCATCTAAGGACAGGTGTAAATTGCAACTCATACACTAATCGACACTTACTAAGCAGAACTGATTAGTGTCCTGTACTGCGCAACATAGTGCGTTTACAGTACGGTTCTGCAGCTTATAAATAATGTTTCTCATATAATGAGAATGTATCCATGCATTACATTTAATATTTGATGTTAAAATGATATAATTTACACCTTTTCCTTTCATTCGTTTGAAACGTGTTATTTAAACTGAGAAATTGCTTCCCTGAACCGGTGCACACGTGGAGGGTCTGGTCTCTTAACTTGTAGGAAGAGTCAAGCGTACGTTACGTAAATAACAAATGTAAATTCTTGACCTGTTTGATGAACTAAACCCTCCATGTTACCTTTCAAGCAATCCGGCAAACAAGACATTCACTGTAGTCGATTCTTAAGCTCCAATTAATATGTAAAGTGAATAGAAATTGGAAGTTTTAGGTGAAATGAATAAAAGGGCCCTGAACCACAAGTCAAAAAACAAAGTTGCTCGAGTAATAAAAATGTAAAGTAGTGGCAGCCATGTTTTAGATAATAAAACCTATTAACACGCCATTTTACATAAATAGGCAACAAACCAGTCAAAACCGAAATAAAAAACTGGTGTTTGTGGCTATGTGTAACTTCAGTTACTTCTTTTCCAAAAAGACGCTCCAAACAATTACAAATTTCAGACGGCAGATCGGTCAAACTATTTTCATTACAAATCATGTAATTGTAAATTTTTTAAATTCAAATCCCGACATAACGTCACATTCTAATTCCACCTGATTAATTCATCTTCATAGTTGTCACAATGTTGTAGTAGTAATACGTCCGAACTACTCGGCAAGGTACTCCAAACAAAAATAATTAAATTTACAACCGGGGGGGGGGGTGCCTTATGGTTTGAACGAGCCTTGTTTATTCAACGTAAAATCAGAACAAAAAAAATTAAACGAAACACAATTTGTCATTTAAATTATGCTCTGTTATGTAATTTAATTAAATAAAATTGTGTGCTTTGAATCAGAGCGAAATTCATTTTAATTAAGGGTAACACAATTAGACAATTTTATTTAGACACGGTGAAAACAATTTGCATTCAAATGACGCATATGCATATTAATTGTTTCATTCAAACGAAATCTATTAATTCATTTTTCAGACATAAGTAATAAAGAAATAATAAAAAAATAATGTCATTAAATAAAGAGAGCAAGAATTTATTTTGGTTTTTTTTTGGAAGGGGAAGAGATGAAGATAATAACCGAGTAAGAAGTGTATTTGCCACCGACTATTGCCAAAGTTAAACGTTTCAACTATTATTTGAACTATCTATTGATAGGAACTAATTTTTCTAGTTGCTTTTTCAGGTGTTAATTCTTTATTGGTAACAATGACAATTTTACTAGTTCTCAGTGCGCATACCTAAACAGTGTACTCAGTATATAATATCAAATATTATGAACGGTCAAAACCCTTCGCCCTTTAAAACACATTGAAAATAATTGTGAAAACGAATACAACAGGAGATTACAGAGTATTTTGTATACTTTTGCCATTGTACTATTTTACTAATAATAATAGGGTTGTGAATAATAATTTTTACTATTTCTTTAATTCTGTGACGAACAGTTTGAGGAACTAAAAATGTTTGCTTTTGAAACGGAGTTTGCATTGGCAACTCAAGTATTTCAGGCATTTCACAAATGTTAAAAGACCAGGTAGATCGAACCTGAAATCCAATAATTTCCCAATTATTTTGCTATTATTTAGAATTGATTTTTTATGGGTATCAGTACACGTTACATTCAGATACCTTGAATATTTCAGATCATTACAATCAAGACTTTCAGACGGATTTGTCATCCGTTGCTTCTTTTCAATTTAAAATATTATCAATGAGACTTTTATTTTATTTCACGACTTTAACGTGCTTCAAACTAATAACAAACGCATGTACATCTAATGATGTATGGTAGAAAGTTTTCTTTGGGTAAAACCGCACCCAAAGTAGGGGACTTTTGTGCTCCGAAGGAATATTTACTTATTAATGTCTTTCACTTCAATCCTCAATTCATCCCCTGGTGCCCACGGGACTGAGCTTAACAGCCTTAAAACCGTCCCTGAAATTCCCATTGCGAATTCAATTCCCATTTGCTCGGGGTAAATTCCTCACTTCAAAGTCCACTCATTTCTCTTTTCCAGGAGAGCATGAAACACTCCGTTGTCCTTACACTTGCCTTTGGGTGTATGTTCTTGGCTCTGCAACAACCCCCTCCCCCAGCAGGATTTGCCACCAATTTACTACTAAGCTTCTCCATTCTTTTCAGCAGAATGAAGCGAGTCATCTTAGAGGGCGGAGGCAACAGGCTGCTGCTGCTGCTGCATAATCATCGCCTCTTAAGTTTTACTACGAACTTGTCAGATTCCCAGGGTGTTGTTCTTCAGTATATCCCTAAGCTTTTTGATTCGACACAACCCTCCCGTCACACATCACTCACTAATCAACATTACAAATTGTCCACAGCTATCAGATACGCACAAATTTCCCAAGAGTTTTCTTCGCTGGCTAATTTCCATTGTGTGATTTTAATTAGAGACAAAACAAATTCTACTAAAAATAGATGACATATTTCTATTTTTAACATTAAACATTGAAAAAGTTATTTGTAGGAGAAGGGCAATTGTAAAAATAAAATATATATAAATATATATACATAAATGAAATATGAGTTTTCTGTTGCAGTACAGCATACCTAAGCGCTTGGTATATTAATATGCACCTATTCAATAGGCCTAATTAAAAACAAATATTATTTAATGCCTTCATACTATTTTGTCTTCGACTTCAACCACAGCTCAAAATTAATAGAACACAAGTTACCCAGTAATTCATCTGTTTTACGTTCCACCAAACAAGTTCCAAGAAATTCTTATGACGACCTCCCAAAACTACTCAACTCCTACCGCACTGACTTTTACTTAATACACACACACACACACACACACACATACCTCCTGATGTATACATAAATTGCAGGCTTTCTTGAGGTGGTTAAGGAACTTCATTTCCTAGGAAATATTTAGGGTTGAGCCATTAAGGTGAGAGTGTGAGTTTGGTTGGGCTCAAGAACATTATGCAACCGCAGCCTGGCACCGCATCGCACAACACATTTTCATTATTACTCTGCAATTTATTTGATCTACACAACGGCAATAGTTTTTTGACTTTAACAACATTAAAAACAGCGCCATTTTCACTTCAGCGAGCTCGAAAAGAAAAATCCAGACCAAGTCTGACCAAATTTTCAACCAATCACACTTCTCACGACACAAACACTACGGCGCACCAGAAATTGGGTTGCCTTCGCACTGCTCTACGACAAACTATTTTGTTCCCTAGAAAAAATATTTATGAGGTATTTCGTTTTATTTTTCTTCAAATATAACAAAATTTCCTTATCTACATTTCTAATCAGATTCCATTGGGAAGAGAAAGGACGAAAACTAGGAAAATAGAACACGCAGAACTCGGTCGATGCTTCCTACAAGGATTCCCTTCTTGTTTACTCTGCTCTTCTTTACATATTCTAACCACTTTCACCGGCGGAAGTACACACACATACACGACGTTGGCTACATGACACCACGCAGGAGTATTTTAATAGAAAATGGTGTGTGTGTGTGGCGCCTCTGACCGTGGACTCTCACGCACAACCCAACTCTCTCAGACCCGTACGTCACACGTATTTGTGCACGAAAATAAAACATTTCACCTGCGAACTACTTTACGTAGGAAAGTATTCCCCCGGAGAGAATTTTGTCTGCATTCCACAAAAAAAAAGTTAAAAAAAACTCGAAATCGGATAATATGAAAATCAGCGTACAAAATGGGTCTCATGACACCGTCGAAAAAAAAAAAACGTTGCCGTTCACCTTAAAACGAATCAGACACTGCATTTATTTTTGCCATAAATTTACCACTAGGGAAAACTCGTCAAACCGATTGGTTTTTTATTATATCCGATGGATTCACAAATAAAAAAAAATATATATTACATCCGTTTTAAAACAGACGCAAAAACCCGTTTGAAAAGTTTTAGTGCGATTAATTAAAGTTTTCAGGACCGGCCCTAGGAACCCGAGGGAAGGAGCCACGGGCCCGGAAATGCGATTTTTGCTTCGGTTCACGGCCGCGCTCCAAGACGTTTCCGCTTTAATTGTGACTTTCGATTGATTTCATCGATTGACCGTCGCAACCGCAGAGGACGGCTCGTAGAAAAGAGAAAAATTTTCTCGACAACTCGGAAAATGAAATTTCTCACAGTCAAATATCTGTTACTGATTATCGGTAGCAAATCAAATATTATCAGAATTCAATTAACGTTTAAAAGACTTGAGAACCGTCTTCGGAGAGAGCCAAACACACGCCGGCAGGAAACCGGATAATTGATCAAACGAACCTTCCAAATAAACGTTAAAAAACGTTCTCAGGTGAGATTTCGGTTCAAAATTGAAACATTTTTTACATTCCTTCGAAGCGATGCTCTTTGGGAAATGCATCAATCTGTTAATCCCGGTTTAGCGCGTTTCCAACGTGAGTTAAACGATAATAAATTTCACGGTTATCTTCCCTTTTTCTAAACGAATGTATACTTTGGTTCTGAGAAACCCTCGTGCAAGTTTTAGCAAATTATTCGTTGAACTATGTTTTTTCCAAAGTACAACGCATTTAAATAAGTTCTATTAAATATGATCGCGATCAGCCGTTTAATAACTGTCTTTCTAACTCAAAGTTCAAATTAAAAAAAAAGAGCACAACAAAACTAATTATAAATAAGTGATACGTAAGTAAAAAAATACACTATTAATATTTAAAATAAATAAGACTTATTAATACCTTCACCAAAAAAATTCCAAAAAGATCCCTCCCTTCATCAAACGCCATTTTCAATTTATAAATCCTCAAATTAATTCCATTCATTCAACTTATTTATTAACTAATTTCCCGGCATCAATAAGCGTAAATAAAGTCTACTAAGCGACTGCAACCCTCTTAAACAACTAATATTTTTCGTCTCCGATTTTTACCGTGAGAAATTCTCCAGGCCACAACGCAAGATGCGAGTTAAATTTCCGAATAGTAAAATAGAAAAAAATAAAACTAGTTTCGTAGTGATGGCGGGACGAGCGTCGGGGGACAAATCTCTCGGTTTCCAGGGGCCAGGCTAGGAAAGAAACGCAAGTAGAAAATAACTTGAATTTTATTTGGTTTGATAAAGGAATTCCATCATGTTGGATTTCGGTTTGAGTAGAATTGAAGATATAAAACCAATTATTAAATTAAGCTCTGATTGGAATTGGACGCAGTTCAAAATATCCTCCCAGGCCAAAATACTCCTTCCTACGTCTCTCCGACTTTCTCTCTCTCTCTCTCTCTCTCTCTCAAACTCTTTACCGATCAACTTAGTTTCCGTCCGTTTTATTGATATTCATTCCATTTCTTTTAAATCTCTCATATCAACGGGAGAATTCCAAATTTTTCAGAGAAAGAAATTTGAACTCGAGTTTTAATTAAAGAGTCGAACCTAAATGAAGAGCAGAATTCTCCTGTTTAATTTGACTTTACAAAATTTTTAAATAAAAGATCGTCAAGCACAAGAACCGATCTGAAAAGGACCGTTAAAATCGCAAAAGGAATGTTCTTTCAAAAGCGAATTTTTTTTCACTTTCCAAAGATTTAAATCTGCATGGAATTGAAAGACGAGGGAGTTTTCTCCTTCGTAGAAGTAAACAAATGTTCGTTTGGTAGTTTCAGACAACTGTTGATGGGAACAGGGAGGGAGCAGAGAGAGAGAGAGTGTGAGAGACGGGGGGGGGTGAAATCCGTTTATGAAAATGACGTGACGACTTTGATCGGATCTCGAAGCTCGAGATCTGATGCCATCGGAAACCATCAAACTATAGTGGAAAACTTTGAAAATTTAGTTTTGAGAGAAGTGGCGCAGAGGCCACGGTCGAAGTGGTCAGAAGAAAGGAAATTCCAACCTTAGAATGTAAAACATCACGTGTATTTAAAGTGCTAAAAACAAAAAGCAAGGCGAATCCTGAGCCCCAAGTTTTTCGCGAGAAAATGAAAATTCTTTTCGAGTTAGTTTTTTTATTACTCAGACAGCACATGCTTAAGTTTTCACTCTTAGATGCTCGACTTTCCATTTCTACGTTCACCTTCATACACAAACCTACAAGATTTCACGTTATTATTATTATTTATACTGCAACGATTACAACGGGAAAATACCCCGCGTTATTTTCGACAAAATGGCCGACGTATATCGCGACGCTAAACGTTCCCGGTGAAAAATCTATAAAATCCAAAATCTGGTGAAAAGGCTTCGAAAGGTTCTCGAACAAACACTCGACACAAGTACCAGAGACAAAGTTATTTTCGTCCCATCACCTAATCTTTCCATTTTAATTCGTTTCCGTTCGCCATTTGTCCTTTTCCCAAGACGTTTACATTCCAACAAATATTAAAATAAATTGTGAACTCGAGTAGAAATTACACACTACGTTTGATTATTACATTACGTTATATCATATGACAGATGTTTAATTTCGTTTCCTCCGACCCGAAACCACGGCTTAATCCTCATATTCTTGCAATTCCTTATATTTAAATACGTAAATTCCAACACTTTTCCGCCATTTCTATGCACGGAGAATAACCGCAAACAATTGGACAATAAATGGGTCCTCCCCATCTCGAGTGACAATCCCTCCGCGGGGGAGCTTTGACGGAGGAAACATCAACAAGGAAGACAACAAACGGATGAAATTAAACTTGTCCGACTGAACGTCCGTCCCGTCCCGTCAGAAGAACGAGGACATATTGAAAAATAAATATTCGGTTACGTAAAGCACATAACGACATAACAAATCATACGACGTCAACTTATGTATGTTCATCACGGTAGACGTGTGTAGTTCAGCTAATACCTCACGTATGGAACATCACAAGGAAAACGATTTATCTAATCCAATTCCGTGAGTTTAGCAATCCCAAGCAAATGTAAATCATGTAAATATTATTAACTATCTTCTCGGGTATTTGTAAGAGCAAACCGAATGAGAGCAATAAACATTCATTGGATTGAAATAAATCTGAGGATGTACCAGAAAAAAAAACTAAATAAAAACACACAACAAGCATGAAAAAATAAGAAAAATGATAGAAGAACAGGCAGAAATAACATGTCGGAGAAAATCCAGATAAATTTGATAAACGTGAGCCTTTTGTTCATCCCTTGATTTTCACTTCTCGCTCTTCACCTCGTTTCCTTTCGCAAAACCAGACAACGAGAACTGAGTTGATGAGGACGCAACAAAAATTTGAAGCTGTTTGAAAATCAATTTTCCTCGCCCGTTTCTAATAGATTCGGCTAGAGCAATTCGACGTCGCCGGATTTACTCAAATTCTCCCGTTGGACGTCTTCCAAAGTATCCCTCCACGAGGCCGACTCGCAAAAACTAATAATCGTGTCCATACATTATGGGAATGTTACAACAAACACAACTGCACTATAACCTATTACAAATTGAACTGGATCTCGGTGAAAGGGAGCAAGATGAGAGGTCAATGTTTAAGTTGGAAGTCAGACATTACAGAAAACGCCAAAAATGTTCTCTGACGTGAGCTGCCTAAAGTGACTTAAGTTCCACGACCAAAAAACGACCCACGACCACCTAAAACTGCTGTTAATAACTTTTTTAGAAAACAATCTAACTTATTTAACTGAGGATGGAATGATCGGTATTGTGTTAAGCACAATATTGCTGTACGAGAAGTTGTAAGTACTAACTACAACATTAACAATAAGAACGGTACTGGACTTGTATTAAAAGCATTACAATGACAGCAGACAAAAATTTCTGCGTCACCCACGACTTGCAGACATTTTTCTCTCAACCTGAAGAAAGGTAAAAAACAATATCAGGCAGTAAAAATAGCAAAAACACAACGGTCTAACGGTTTGTACATGTGAAAAGCGCAAGGTAAGAAAGTTAAAAATAAGCAAAAGTGAGCAAAAGAAAACTTCTTTTGCAAAGTCTTAAAACTGTCAAAAAAGTCTCTTCTGGAAAAATAGTAATAAGAAAAAGAAGAAGGAGAAGGTGATGGAAGAAACGCCATTTTACCACCTAAAAAGAATGATGGCAGAGGAACGCGGCATTTGCTTCCTTTTCCTTTCTCCGCAGTGCTTTCCTCGGTGGTCACATTTTTTGGCAGCGGCAATGACCACAGTCTTCTGTATAATTGTTATATATATCAACAATTATGTTGGGGGAAAGCCATTTATGTTGACGGCTAATGTGTCTTCGGGGACAAACATTACAACCTCTGCAGGGCAATTGTCCGGGATGGACCGTAACCCTTTTCTTTTACTGTTGTTCTTCTTCTTCGTGACCTCTGTCGGACTCCACAGCCAGCATAATTTCCATCTTTGACATCTTCGCTCTCACAAAGAATTGTACACGTCCCCTCGTGTTGAAGGATTTCCCTTCCCCTGCTCCCCGGTTTTTTTTCTCTTCTTCTCAAAGTCTCGCCTATGTGTTTGCCCTCGTTTTCACATTTTTCACAACGCTTAACTCAATAAAAATAAAAGTCAAGCCATAAATTTATGTTTTTTTTTCAGTCGGAGATTTTGTTTACTCCTTAAATTCCGAGTCAAATTGTTTTACTGGAATATTTTAGTGGCGTCCAACTGAATGGAGTTCCCGGAGTGAGATGAATGCACTTCACTCTGATTGTTTGTCTTCGGAGTGGGCAAAAGGCTCGAGGTGAACATTCGCGTCGGGAAAACAAGTTAGACAGTCACAGGCCGCCGTCTCCTAAGGCAACATTTGTTATGAAAGAAGAACTCTTTCACTTCGGAACAAGAGTGGTAGCCCATGATTTATGTTGTCAAAAGTTTCAAACTCTTCTCTGACGGACCAAAAAAAGAAAACGAAGAACCCACGACAGAATCAAAATTATTCCGCCAGCATAAAGCGATTATTTCAAAGTCAAAAAACCAGAAATCGTGTATCTCTACTATATATATATATAATCGTTTATTATATACGAAATGACAAAGGCACGCATTAATATTGTGTAAAAAAACAAAAAAAAATGGATGGAAACGATTTTTTACGGGCAATTCGCGAAGGCGTTCGGCAACAGCCCAATGAAAGCGGAACGAGTCAAATGATTAATGAAAAGAGTTGAGAACAAGGGAAGAGAGAAAACTTGAAGCAAAAATATATATATATATAGTAAAACCTTCATAAAAGGAAGGGCCTCATGAAAGAGATGAAGGAAAATAGTTGCTCGGAACATAGCGCTGCCATAATGTGCACAAGATAAAGGGAAAAGCAAGTAAAATATGATTTATGTTTTCTGTGCAATTGTATTGCAAAAGGAGCAGACACAAGTGACGCACCGTAAAAAATAGTACAAATACAAATACTATGGAACACTGCGAGATAAACAGCCTGTAAATCTACGTTGCTTGCATCCGCACTAATAACCCCCATCGTCCTGCTCATTTCCAACCTTTCAACCTGGCGAAGTACACCAAAGACAAATTTACGTATCGACCACATTTTTTTAAACTACAGAAAGTAAAACTAATAAAAGACCTCTTTAAAAACTATGATAATAACATTAAGTATGTAATTGAGCCTTCTTGGTAACTTCCACCCCTGTCTAATTTAACTCCTTTTTCTTAGGAGTTTCCTTTAGTGCCAGTTTACAAAAGTCAAAAGAACTTTTTTAATTTTATAATTAAGAAAGGCCTGCGAAATAATACGAAAAAAAAAGTTAGAAATGCAATACTTTGACCGCTTCTTTTCCCGCTCATTATGCATCCTAGATTAAAAATTTAAATTCTCGAGGCTGTGATGAAAAAAAAAATTAAAAACCCTTTCATAACTTTTGAATGTTCCATTGAAAGTACAGGAAAGTTGCGGTGGGAGCCGAACAGCAAAATTCTCCTTTCATGCCGCTGATTGAAAAACAAACATAAAACTTCTCAAGTTTGAACAAAATTTGAGAAGTTCAGTCGATTGTGCCTAACGACTCCGCGAGGTAGCTCCAGCGTTAGGTAGAAAAATAGTTGAGAAAAAAATTAAGTGAAATAGTGAAAGTTAAAAAAATTTGAACGGTTAATAATTGGACTTTAGCTTTCTGTTATTTACATAATTCGAATTTTGATAATTTCAAATAATCTGTAACTCTGTAAATCGTACAATATTTCTCAAGATTTTCCTGTTAACTTGAGATCTTAGATCTGACAATACGATTCTTCAGGTTCTGCTGTGAAGACATGGCAAATAACTTATAGTAAAGTATCCTTTAACAGAACTTGAAAATATTATATTATCTATGAGTCTATAAAACTGACACGGGACTTCTTGACTCCAAGTCATCTGGAAATTATTAACACTCGATCTCTTTAATAAATAATCTTAAATTTATATTATTATCACAAGAGCAGTGCTCACTCTCCTTGTATGTTATGTGATATTCATAACTAAGATATTCTAATAAATGTGATTCAACGCGTATAACATGACCGTTGTATTATGTAGCCTGTTGTGCAATGTTGACGTTCAATTTCCCACAAGTTTAATATATCTTGTATTAACTCAATCGATAGGTTCAAGTATTGAACACCATCAAAATGGAAAGCGTCGTAATAAAAACAAAAGGTAAATATTTGACCGATTTAAAAATACTCGCGCGGATCAGATAGAAACCGCCACGGATAAAAGCAAATTTTTGTTCAGTTGACCATCAGTTGAGGAAAAAAAGTCCCATTTTGTTCACGTCTATTGACTCCAATTCAACTCCTGTCTGAGACCGTCACATCTCTCCTTTTCCTAGGAAACTTGTCATCAAGGAAACTGCACGCATTCGCACGGACGCTCACTCCTCACCTAACAGTGATTATTTGTTTGCTTTTATGATTTATCTACTAACTATTTCCATTGTCAACTGTCGGTTAATTTCATTTCGTTCCTTCCAGCTTCTCTCTCTCTCTCTCTCTCTCTCTCTCTATACAAACCTTTCCCCGTGATAAATTCAATCATTTGTGCACGCGGAAACGCTTTAATTTGAAAATTGCACATTAGCCTAATTGAAATTTTCAATTTAAAGTACGACGTGGTGTTACATTATTACCAGCATATGCTCTTTTATTAGATATAACTGACGTCTGACGTTCGAACATGCCACTTAGGTGTTTAATTGTTGATGTATTCTTTCACGCACGCACACAACTACAACATCTTTTTAATAATAAATAATTTGTACGGCAGAGCACACGAGTACGACACAGATGGAAAATCAAACGAAATTTCCTCTCGCTTTGTCGTAATATCAAATTTTATGGCCGCAACCTCAATAAACCACAAAAACAAATAAATCATTCCGTGAATAGGCCAAAGCCAACAAAGTTAAATATATGTCAGGCATCAATAATATTGTTTATGAATTGGTTCGTCCACATCTCAAAAATTCCGATCGATCCCTCAGAAATTCTTGGAAGACTCTTAACCACTTAGTTTAATTAAATAATTTAAACGTCATTTTCAATTTGTTTCCTTGAAACAATAAAGAATAACAAACTCCATTGGAAACTAACCTGCCACACGGATGTTTTACCTATCGATTCTTTTTTCGGAACGATTAATAATTTATCATTCGGGAACCATTTAAAATGAAGCCGTGCGGTTTCGAATGCAAATTTTAAATATAAAACAGTAATAAAATATAATAAATAGCCCTAAATATAAAGTGAGCACGGCACAGAGAATTCCTGCTCGGTTAAATAAGGTAGGCGTTGAAATAGTTCCTATACATAATTTAACAGAACTACTAGAGAATTGTTAAGCAATACCCCACTTAATTTAAATTACATTTAACCTGAGTCTGAGAGAAACCAACAAGCCTGTAGATCCGACATTATAAAGAGGACTAGAATGCTAAGCGGATTACTGCCTAACTCTAAAGGCCCAGGAACAAAGAGCGGTATTCTGCATTACTGTAGTGCTATTAAATATCCTTCTTTATGGAGACGCTGTCTGGACACACATAATAAATAAAAATAAAAAGCTTCAAAACAGTAGGACTGCAATGTCACATGTCAGCAATGCCATCCAGCACTCCAAACATAGAAAACAGAGACAAAGCTTAGGGAAAAACTATACGATTTTATGGTAGAACCACCTAGACCAGGAAAAAGGCAAGCAAACAGTAGTGGACGCCGTTTACCACAACCTCGAGAAATGGACCTGAGACCTCAGGGAGGACTGACTTACCACACAAAGATGATGCTTATTGGACACTTGAACGACTTCCTTCAAGAAATAAACGAATACTCCCACCCCAGTTGTGACCACCGCTCTGACGAGGACACGCCAACACCCACCCTTAAAGGATGCCCAGCTTAGGAACAGAAAAGGAAGAAATTGAGTGGATCGTTAGGATCTCTCATTGTAAAAATTATTTTAAACCAAATTGTCAGCGAAAGATCGGCATGAAATGCTTTTGTCAAGTACCGAAGGACAGTGGTACCAGCACAAATGAAAAATTAAGTAAAACAAAAAGTAATTTTAATGCCAAAGAAAGACAAATTAAGTTTCGTTAAAAAAGTTGTAATTCTGGCCTTGAAGTGTACCTTGAATGCCACTAATCAACGGAGTAAGAAAGACAAAAAAATAAGCGTGTACAGAAAAATACATAAACACATCTAAATTAATAGTCTACCCTTCTCAAAAAAAATAAAATTAATAAATAAAATACATAATAAAAATATTGTGTAGAAGAAGTTATTAATATTTAGTTATTCATTTCATGACTAATTATTAAAATTAATATTAAATTTTTGTACCACTTTATCAACCAACTATTTATCAGACAGACTACGAGTGCACATTACATCACAATCAATTTCATATATAATTGTAATAGTAAAATAATGTAAATAAAAAATATTCAAAGTCATTTTCATTCATTCATAAGATGCAGTGGTAAATCTTTTCAATGGCCAGTGTAGTGAAACACACTCAATATGATGAGTGAAGCTCACGTAGGGTAAAATAATACATAAGAATCGTATTATTCACTAAACCGTAATAATAATTAAAATAAAAACAAAAATATAACCAAAACGAATTCGTCCGACAGCCCTGACGTAAATGTAGGAAAAATCTTAATGAACGTGAGCCGTGCAAAAACTTTTCCTACGGTCAAAAATTTTACACGGAGTAAACGCACTTGTGACCCAATTAGCATTTTACTAAACTTTTTACTTAACGGGAACTTTACCTCGCTGCTCAACTCAACCGGCGTGTAAAATTCATCAAACATAACTACATAAACCACATAGACAATGAAAACTTTAAATCGTGTGCGGAGTCAATAATTCGGACGCGGAAGACTCAATTATTCAAACGCTTAAAAGGTAGGCTCGTTTCTGCCCTGCGATTAATTCATTAGCTGACATATCAACAGGTTAGAAAACCGTCAAGTTCATAGGAAGAAATTCTTTATTCAACCGCAATCGAATGAGCCACCCTAACCGAGAGGGTTGAAATCGAACTCGGGGAGAACTCATTAACATAACCTTTCCTAGAAGTTTCCTCTTGTCAGTACGGGAAGAAAACAACCCAGTTGTACACAACAGGTAGGTTAGTCGGTAACAACAAAAGTTCAACGAACTTAAATAAAATTTTAACTAAAGGCAAAAGTTAACAGGTTAGAAGGCGGTAGAAAATAGATGAAATTATACGGGGAAATAGATAGTTACACAGACGGCGGAAACATGAAGAGAAAGTGCGAGAAAGAAAGAAACTAATTTAGAAGAACAAGCGTTTCAGAAACAATTCACTCAACTTTTAATAAAAGTTCCAGGGGAACAAATGGAAGTAAGTGAACCTTTTTAAAACTAAGAACATTACCGACACATAACAATGATTGAATTTATTATTTAAGTAGCAAAGGTTCGAGTTACCCGTCGCAAAGATAAACAAAAGTGATAAATGAAATAAAATTAATAAACGTCAGTTTGTTTAATGTTTAAAATTTTTCACACCTTCAACGAATTATAATTCCACGTGTACGCAGCAAGGAAACGTACTTTTTTTTTTACCAAATGTCACTCACACCTCACACCACAGGTGAACAAAAGATGTGAGGCAGAAAAGACCAACCGTCACACATAATAAATTTATTAACCTGGATAATTTGTTTGCGTTTGTGCCAGAATATTATTATTCATTAAGGCTACCTTTACTCTTATCATACTTTGTACGTATCTTTATTTTTTACACAAACATTATATTTATAAATAAATAATATTTTTAGGTACATTATATTTTTATTAACTTGGTATCTTAATAAAAATTTGCCATATTAGAACCACGAATTGTCTAGAACCATAAAAAATATCTACAGCTTAAGTTGTAGTTCTTATTAAATACAAGTTTTATTTGTACCTCATCTAAGGTGTGAAGGCTCGTTGTAGTTATTGTAATAATAACTGTTTTATATTTTTAGTTAATATCAAAATTTTTAAGACCTGTTTAACAGTTATCTAATGTACAACAAGTACACAAATAGAATAATAAAGTCACTCCGACGGCCTGCCGGTGACTTAAACAACACAAACCAAGTTCCGTTTCTCTATTATTACTTTCTGGGTGGATGAATTTTCATTGATCCATGAAACTAACAGGATAAATAAGTCAGTGTCCACTACCCTTTTATTAACCGGCGGTTTCTTTCTAAAACGTCACAGAACCGTCCGCAAAGTCGTTTTAACGGCATCCAAAAATATTAAACCTGCTGTTTTATACGGTTTCGACCAAAATTCAAAAACATTAAGTTATCACATGTTAATTTCAATAATTATTTGATGTTCATCTTACTCATCTAGGGATACTGCCTCGATTCATTAGAAACATCTTTTTAACCTAAATAAATTTATGTTTGGAATTTAAAATATCCAACAACGGGAAAACGAGCTAATAATATCACAGCCTCAGGTGGTGATAAATTAGAAAACCTAACAACCAAAAAACTAAAAATAGTAACAAAAATAATTTTTTCCTCAACTAAAAATCCGTAATATGTAATGAACCACAAAAATTAACTTAAAAAAATATTAATGTATTAAATAATTATGTAATTATGTATGTAAGCACGTAAAATTAATATACCTACGTCAGAATGGGCTAATTCGGGAAATACTTTTACTACACAATATTACAGAGTCAATTTACTAATTTAGTATTGGTATACCATCACCGATTCAACGTATTTTAATAAATAACATAATGTTTGATACATAAAATGCTAACTGTGAAACTTCACTTAAACACAAACCGGTTCCCACACTCCTCAGCACACCAGTCGCCAGTCTCCGTCTAGTTTTCCGACACCGCTGGTTCGTGTTTATTTTCATAATAAATAAATATTAACATTTATGTACAAATAACTCGATTCGATCGGTACAACCCCTCAACAAGCCGTCGTCAAGGAGTTCGATTGAGCAGACGGTTGGTCTCCCGGAATAAATTAACTTCTAATCGCATTGAGTGTGAATTGAAATTTCCCATAAATTACAACGTACAAACGAACTCATTAAAGAACTTAAATGGCTGAATATTTGGAAGTCAATTCATTGCCAAATTAGCCCTGCTAATTGATTATTTTCATTCAATAAGCCATTGATGACGGCAAATAATTTCAAATACCAAATACCCGTTGAATGAAACGTTCGATTTTCTTATTTCCTTTTTCAATTTCTTTCAACTTGGACTTATCGAAATTGAGTGTACGTCAACAGCAGTAACAACAACAATAATAATATCGCATAAAACTTATTAACGTAAAATAAAAAGTATACACAAATTGAATTGTTGTTGTTCGCCAGTTACAACTACTGTTTGCCACAAAAAAACTATTTCCAAAATATTACGTGTCAAACTAAACATCCAAACATCACGGACGACAACAAAAACACGACAATCTTCATCGGAAGTAGACTAAAACGCTTATTAAAGTTAAACATAATTCTCTGTATTTTTTTCTAACCTTAACAATTTTTCCAGGTTACTTCAATCGACTACAGTTCTGCCTCAAACAATCCATAGTTTCCAAACAATCATTTCAGTAATAAAAATTCCCCGTTTAACATTCAATTCGAGCGGTAAAAACTTTTCATCGATAACTTAAATTCAATAGTTTCACTACAAAATTTGAAATTCCCATCATTTCCCACTCTCCTGCCTGTCTCCTACAACAAAAACGTTTACTCCCGTGTTTTGCATTTTACTGCAGGTCATACAGCAATTTTACAAAATCAATAAAAAAATTTTCATTTCCTTCGTAACATGATAAGTCGAGGCCGGCAACTTTTATTCATTCCCAACTTCATTCACGAGAGTTTCTCGGTTAACTCGATTTGGTTTCTCCTCTTTTTCTCTTCTCTCACAACAACTTATTTGTCAATTCCATTTCAATATTACTACTTTTGAAAACTTGATATTTAGTCTATTCGTCTAATCAAAATAGTTCACGTCGTTCCGGTTTTCGTCGTTTTCTTTTTGTCTTTCCCTCTCTCTCTTTTTTTTTTGATGCAGAGACTTTCTCGGAGTCGCATACACACAAATACACACAGCGAGGAAAACTTGGTGATCGCTCTTTGCTTTCAACTTAATGGCATTTTTTTCTCTAGATAAAGGCTTCAGCTTACCACTTAAGTTAACAGCAACCCACCGAGGAGATGCTGACGAATACACGCAGGGTAAACCCTAAAAACTTCTCTCAAACATGCACTTTGTTATTTTTCAACGGAAAACTTTCACAAAATCCTGAGGATATTTTCTCTCTTCCGTCTGAGACATAGCAAACTATTAGTTCAGCTACAACCAAGAGCTCAAAAAATGTTACACATATTATTGTAATTTCCTCGTATTCCAACCTCACTAGTGAAAGAGCTTTACGTTTTTCTTTATCAAACTATAAAAGCATATGTACCGATACTGCTCCCTGTAAGTGTTTAACTAAACAAAAAAACATTACGAAAACAATGTAGATACAAACATAAAAATAATTGAAATCACTTCCAAACCACACAACAATTAACTACACTAGTTACATCGGTTCTGGTAGTGGAAACCATTCGTTTTTTGGGTTATTGGGCACACGTTGTTCCACTAAGAAGAAATAGTTTTCCACAGAGTAGAAGTGCATACGAGAAAGTATGTATCATAAGACGGTTCTCCAAACCGTTTTGGGAAAATATTAACACAAGTTAAAGCTTTATTTTCTCAAATTTAGTGCAAGTACAAAAACATATGTTAAACGTTCAAATTACACACAAAATACTTATTGGCTACTTTTCCATTGTCTTCATAAAATTATTTTTTTACGAAAACCAAAACAAAAATCAGTCCAGGACATGTTGAGGGTGCCCATAAATAAATATACACATATAATGAAAAATGTAGAAATTAATGTGAGCAGTAAAAACTAATCTAATCAATGCAATGAGTTTACATATGCTCAGAAGCGTTTTCCATGGGAACAATAAATTTTAAGCAATTTATTACCAAATTGTATAGTGTGGGGAAGGCGAAAATTCAACCAACGACAAAAACTTAAAGCTGGAAATTTTTTCATTGAGGAAACGCCTCCCCGGGGGGCCCATGGAATGAGTGAACATTTGTAAGAACGCTTTCATTAGGAAGATTAACGACAACCGAAGGATATTATACCAACTTTAGAGGCATACAGAAATATATGAGAAGATACTTATTTTACTCTGAAACATTGAAAAATTTATGGTTAAACCTTGAAGAAAAGAACAAAAAACAGCGTAATGAGCGCTGGGGAATTTAAAAAAAAACTCACTGGAACACACAAGTCCTATTTTTTTTTTTTCATTTAAAAAAAGCTCTACGAATGGTTGCGTACTTTGGTGTGTTTAATACAACAGACACAACAGGGAATTTTCCTATTTAGTGTGATCGCTCGTTGCGACCATTAATTTTAGATTGTGATAGATCTAATACGGCAAACCGCAAAACTATTTCAGAATTATCTTTACATGTGTGAGACTACATATTCTGATTTAAATGTCAAAGCACGTGATGTTTCTAGGAACAGTCTTCACCTCTCTTCATTATGGTATTTATATATTTTATTATTGACATTCAACTAAATATGAAATTTATATATAAAAATAACATAAGTTTTACACAAACCAATAAAACTCATATCCAATAAAAAGCCTACTGAATTATAATTCCAATAACTCAAAATAAATATACTCTCACTCTAAGCTCAAGTTAAAAACTACAATTTACTATTTAAAAAACTATTTACACAATTGAACATCTCCATGGTCTCAGACCCGGATTAAACTAAATTGATACTTCCGCCACACACCGACAATTTAATAATTCCCTTAACAGGCAGTTACAGTAACAATACCTATAGTAAACAATAATAATAAAATATAAATGCCTGCAAACTCAAGTCAAAAGAGAAGATCGGGCGTGGATCTGTCGGCTAGCAGCCCAACTTTCTATGGAAATTTTCCTCCCTTTCGAGGCATTGACAATTTTCAAAATGGACGATTCTCTTTCTGCAGTCGCGCACTCGAAACAATGAAATTTACCAAAACAATATAATTAAATAAATGGTCGCCAAAAGAAGAATTAAATGACTCGTTAAATGAAACCGAAAAAAAAAATTTCCTTTAAAGTACCATAAAATTGGCGGCGAAACAGGGAAAGTAGGAAAAGCCTTGTTTTCGCTCCGGGGAAAACTCAACTAGTTCGAAGAAAGCGAGATAAAATTATAGTGGAAACTAATCCGGGGCAGTAAGGCAGCGATAAAGTGGAAAAGATGCCGAAAACTAAAAAGAAATATCGAAATAAAAAGACTTTTTCACTGCTAAGCGAACCTTTCAGGCGAACCTTTCAGCCGACGTTTTCCTCTTGCAAAACTTTGCGAATTTCAAATGCACCTTCCCCTGACCTTTGCCATTACGCCACTTCCTCTCCTTTTCAAATGGAATTGCCGTGGGTGCCCTCGGGGTAACCGCAGATTGCGGCGAATGTCAGCCCCCTAGGAAGGGGGAGGCGTACCCCCGAACGACAGACCGAAGGTGCCTGAAAAGACCAACTTTTTCACAAGTCCTGGCCTGGACACCTGCCAAAACTCGAAAGGGTTGGTGTCTTAGTGGAAGTTAGCAGAAGAAGATGAACACAAAGCCAATAACCATCGAAGGGATTTATGGCGGGAGGGGATGTTGATGGGGTGGAATTGCGGGAATGCTGCGACGAACTTGAGAACATTCAATCAACCCCCACAGGTCTCGTCCTTGTCTTCGTCCCCCCAGGCAGTTGCACCACAACAGAAAAACGATCACTGCAATGCACTGAATAATTTATACATAAATAAACTCACGGGTTTCTGTTATGTACATGACCCTACTTCATACTTAACTGAACTTAACTTGTTCATTTTATGTTAAAGTGGACAATTAAAGTCACATATTTAGACCGATACATTTGCTCAAACGCACAATTTTACTTCAATCCTCTTACTCCTGGCTGGATGTCAAACAAATTTTTTTCTACTTCCCTCAGTTGTTCATTGCCCTTTTCCTGCCGTCGTTGCTTCTGCTCCTGCTGTTGTTGTTTTATCCTCTCAAATTCTCTCAGTTGACTTGTATTCCTGCTTTTCTCTAATCCCTTTAACTTTATCAATATGTCGGTTTACTCTTCTTTCGATTCTTTTCTTTCCATTCCCGGTTGGTAAAGTAAAACAGACCCGAACTCATTTTGTAGTTCGACGTTAAAGAAACGGACGCAACCACAAAACTAGTTAATTTCTTTTATTAAATGGGATTGATGTTTTTCTGTTTTTTGACTCTGGTTTCCTTCACGTCTGTGTACGCAATTTATTAATACCTGTTTTAGCACCGTCTACGGGTGACAGCTACATATTAATAAAAAATAAAACTCTGGTTATTACTTTAAAACTACACATTCAATCGATTCTTTCTTACACATACCCAAACAATAACAAATTACACAATTTTTTTATACAGAACCGAATCAGTTGCGATTGAAAGCGATTTCACGACGGTGCTCTCACTTTCATGATGGCGGAGGTATGCCGGTGGCTCGTCTACAACTCAATGGGGTGGGTCATTCTTTATTTTCAAACAATAAACCCCGTTCGCAGGAACCTGAACGTAAGAAATGTTCGAAAATAGTCAAAAGCCACCGCATAAAGCGTTTAAATAATGAAATTCCCGGATGTTGGAGAATCAAAGCTTTGCGGCGAATCGCCCTACCCCAAGCAAAAACTTTCCTTTGTTTAAACACTAACTTCGCCAAAAGTATGCTTCTCTCCGTCGTCTTCGTATTCTTCTTCGTCATCATCAGCGGCCTCCCCGCAGACGAGAGAACGGAGAAGAAAGCAATGAAGACGTGAAATAGATTGCAAGTGGATGTCGAGATGAGAAGAGAGAAAGTAAATTACACGCATTTGACCTTTTTTAATTGGAAAACCATAGCGTGTAGCGTATGAAAGGAAGGTGGAGAGTGGTAAACTAAACGAGAAAGAGACATGGAGAGAGAGAGAGAGAGATATGGGAGGGACCAGGAGCAGCGTAAAGCCAGAATAAAAAGGAAAAAGCAAAGGAACAAAGCAACAGCGCCAAGAGAAGGCGACAGCACAGAACAAACCTCGTGGACCTCTGTGTTTTTACGTCAGCAGAAATCGATACCTCAGCACCGTGGCGTAAATACACGTTTCTGCACATCCACACCAGGAAGGTACGGCAAACTGTGACAATTCCGTCACCTGTCCGCGTCAGCCACCTTGTCCCACTTTCGGATCGCCTTCCCGCCGTTAAATTTTTACATTTTAATGAGTCTCTCCCTCCATTTAACCGTAGCAAAATCTTTTGTCGGCCGCCATGTGGCGAAGATAAAACCATTTTAAATTATGAAGCACGTCAACCTGTGGATTTTGAAATTAATCAGACGCAAAACAGGTGATTTTCTTCCTTCTCACAATTTTCACTTTTCACCAATTTACGCTTTTACTTTTGCTATTGTTTACCTTACGGAAGCAAAAACCAAGTCACAACGTACCCAACCTATCAATAACTAACTTCTCACCACTATCTACGAGGAGGAGGAAGGATTTCTTTGAACCCTGATAAACAACCCTTCTTCTCGCGTTTTCCAGGCGGACACAGCCAACAGTCAGAATTTACGACACAACCAGAGTACTTCTCTGTGGTACAAAGTCTAAATGATAAAAATAACTCGTCTCGTAGAAACGAAATTTCCCCGTGTGTTAAGACCCGGAGTCAAATATCACGTGTTATGCGTGGTATTATTTGTTGCAAAATGTGTCACTCTGGACCTTGCTAATTACCTGTAAAAACCTTGGAGCGGACCATTAAGGCCCTCGTCTGGTTCGTACGCCGTGAGAAAAGGTGTGAGAAATAACATTTCGGGTTTTAAAAACAAAAAAAAAAGGATTTCCAGAGCTTTAATGTTTGCAGAGTTATCAAGGGGTTTATACGCAGATACGCAGGGTGTACGCACACACAAAAGGGACGTGGCCGACGATTAATCCGTTTCCACGTGTTTACTATTTCTACAACTAGTGTTTCTCCCCTTCCTATTCATAACTTACGTCAAAACTCCGAGACTTGTCTAGTTAACCGGAGACGGTGTCTGGCGGTAACAGACAAACAACACCTGTCAGGAGTGACACTGCCCACGTCATAGTGAAAAAGTAGTAAGTGTCGTTTTCTTCTTACAGTGTTACAACGCGATAGTTGTCTCTAACAGAACAACCCAACTATTCGTATTTCTCACTCTTAGAATTTTACTCGTCGGCTAATCCCGCAAGTATCGTAACTCCTCAACTATTTCAAATTTAAATTCGACTCACGACCGTGATAAGTTGCATTAGAAAGACGTACCTCGCGATTTAACACCTGATTATTCGCTTTAATTACTGGAAACGTACCTGAAAGCACTTCACAACAAACTTTTCACTTTTCCACTTTGTTTGTGCATTCTTTTAGCGTTTCACGGACTCGTTCAGCCAGTCAGCCGTCCGGACGTCACTTTATGTAAGAAAATTCGTAATCCTTGCCCTGGCTTATCTCCTCCTATGAAAGTAAAGACATAAAGGAACCTTCTTTCTCTCCACTTTCATTGTTGGAAACAAATTCTGAAGGGCTTTGTCCGTTTTTTTTTTCTCTCTCTCCTCTTCAACTTGAGTCAGGACGACCCGGTGGAGAGAGAAAGAGAAAATTTGTGAAAATGGAGGATAAGAAGCAAGTTTATGCATTCTTTAAAATTTTATCTGTTTAAACTGTGAAAGAGATAGAAGATAGTGGATGATGTGCCTCAACCCTTACAGAATGGAACGGAACGTGTATTTTGAACCTTTTTTTCCAGTCACGGTACTCGGGGAGAAAGTTGCACGGGGAATGCGACACAAAAGGACACTTTTATGCTCCGGGAAAGGTCAGAGAAACACTTTCGAGAACTTCCCTGCCTATTTTATTTCTTCTGCCACGTCGACTTAGGCCCACTTTTTTTCCCTCAGCCTTCTCTACATCTGTGTCACGACCGAAGACAACAACAGTAAAATTGTTCTCCTACTTGGAATGTTTACAAATTTATTCTTCCGCGATACAAACAACAAATTTTTCGTGTTTGCGTTACGGGGGTTTTCCGGTGACATTTGGAATGAGACGGGTGGGCCGTGGGCCGACATCTGAGGGACCAACTTTTTTCGGGTGTCGCTGGGGGCAGACACGGGACGACAGACCCCCGTGTCGGGGAAACCGGGTCTCCTCTAAGGGTCCCCTGGCCCTGCCGAACTGTTTCACATCCTTCCTCTTTCTTTTCGTTTGTTTTTTCAATTAACCCCTTCCAGTCGAGGACATATTTTTGGTTTCTAACTCTCTGGCTGATGCTTTTTTGCTTTGTAAATTGTCAACCTAAAATTGATTTACCGCTATGTGATGTTTGCCTTTCTTATTGTGAATTATTTCTGTCGAGTCAACTCTAACCGACTGAAAGCTTTTCACAATTCCTAAATGTAACGAAACACGACCGAACCAAATGATCGCTACCGTTCCCTCCCGTGGTCAATTCATTTACAGAAAACAAGTTATAAAACAAGTCTAATAAAACATAATCGTTTCTCGAGACGGTCAAACGGCCATAAATAGAGTCTCCATTTAATTAAAAGCAATTTTTGATGTACACACAATTCGAGGCGTTTATGGCAACTCCATCGGCGACAAAGGCATATATAATATATTAATAATCTCTAGGAGTGAGCAATATTACATTAATGAGGTTAATGTTACGTTATTACCGTCGTCACAGGAATACGGGGTGATGTTAATAGCGCGCAACGATATTATGTTTGCCTTCGCCACACGTGAATGTCAGCCATTTTGAATTGCATGAGGGTGAAATCTCTCTTCATTAACTTATGTGAACCTTGAAATTCATTACGTCGGTATCAAAAATTTATTAAATTAATTTTATGTACTTTTTCGGTTGGAAACATGGTCCCCTGGTTCTAATAGGTACTTAAACGGGTAACGAAGGTTGAGCGCAACCTTTCGCGTGTTACTTAGTGAATTTTAATATTGCTCTTTTGATGTTTGTTAAAGTCACAAAAATTAAATACTCAGGTAGTGTTCACTGAATTAATATACTCTTTTATTTTTTATGTAAGTGGTTAACGACTTTGGAGGGTTGTTTATGTTTAGCCATAAAATAAGTTGTGCGAAAGAATATTTATGACACGTCTGAGCTATATAAATTCCACCGAAAAATACGACCACTCAACTAATGAATTACAATAGATTATTGTAGCGTTAACTAGAATGATAGTATTGATTATTGTATCAGAACTCTACATTATTGCAGTAAACGTCTTTACCCTCTAAAACCAAAGAATTTCAATGATCATTGATGTGGTCGTGGAATTGCAATAACATTTCTAACTTTCTATTAGCTAAAAAATCATTAATTAATCCATTTAAATTAATCCAATAAATTTTAATTTGTCCACTCTCTTATTATATGCACCACTTATTTATTTAATTTTGTGTGTCCCTGATATTCAATTTCATGTCATTTCTTTAATTAATTAATAATTATTTATGCTATTCGTTTACTTCATATTTACATATTGCAGTTGCGTTTTTTATCTTTCTTAAAGGGTCTATTCTTAGTATTTATATTTAGTATCAATATAATTTATTATAAAGATCTCTGTACTCAGTAGTAGTTCTCAACAAAATACTCGATTACTCAAACTCAATAAACACCACAAAAACTTATAATGTCTTCATTAATAAAACAATAGGCATTGTACTTAACTTATTGACTCTCAACAAATAAAAAAGCAACAGAATGAAGTTAGCGTATTGAAATTTAACCTCAGCACAATTTACACAAAAACAAAGAAGGGCCAACAACAAGTCCTGTCCAAATTGCAGTACGAAATAATATTTTCCGTTTATTTAAAGGAAACGGAACGCTTGCGTCGGTGTGCCTAAGTACGCCCGCGATCGAACGTTTCATCTCCGTACATTTCAGCCGTCGAATAATATTTCACTTTCCGTAACGGGATCCCGAACCTTTTGTAACCCTTTCCACCCTTTTTCAACCTTCTCTTATTAGCTCTCCGTTTTTATACCGTTTAAGGAAAAAAAGAGAGGTGAGAAGGAGAAAGGTGGCCATTTCTTAGATACAACTCCTCCGGATGTTTATCGAGCGAACGTGTCGCCACCGAACTTCTTCGGATTCTCTAAAGGCTGAATTTTTATCTTGTCGGTCCATGAGAGGAGTCAAACATACGTCCGTGTCCAAAACTAAAATCTGAAGCTCAAAGCCGAATTATTCGGTCGTACCTGTCACATCCATTCAACTTTATTCTGCCTACCTCGTACCCGCGTCTCATTTTCCTTCGCTAAATTTATAGTTGATAAAGACCTGATAATAGGAATATCAATTTTCATTTGGGAATTTTAGGGAAAATGACAAAACTTTGAAATTACCAATTTAACAAGGAAAAGCCAACGAGATTCGGCGATGTGTACATAATGTCGGTTAACAGGAAATAGTAAAAATGTGCCAACAGGTCGGTCACCCCGAGCAAAATGTTTCTTGGTTCTGTACGAGAAAACCTTAGGTATGCGTTACATTTCCAAATAATCCAACACAGCCTGTAAATAAATTTATTTTAAGTCATCAATCATTTGGCGAGTACATTTCATTAGACAAAACCAACTTGGTGACGATCCTGTTTCCGGTTACGAGTTTTCCGTCATTAGCAATTAAACTCTACCTAAATGTCGTGCCTCTTTGTAACATAAACTAAATATCGTTATTCGATTCCTTTAGCAGTGGCGTATTAAGCCTACACACAAACAGAAAAGTAATATAATACTCGTAGAGGAACCTTATGGAATTTTCCAATATTGTTGCATCTCCTGTTGCTCCGTCATTTTCCCCCGCATATTTCTCTGAATTCTTTGTTCGCGTAGAGTAACAGCTAAACACATCAACTCTAAACTGTTAAAGTCATGGATAAAAGTTGTAAATATTGCACTTATACACAAATACTTTTGAACATTCGTATGTATGTGTCTCTAATCAAATACGACAACATCTATGTACAATACAATTTTCGTTTCTGCTATACTATGTACAATAGAAATACCGCTTTACTGAGTGATAAAAGCACTTCAGTGCTTTCAGTTACATTCGTTATTATTATTACGTATACTGCATGCGAAATTAGGTAACTGCAAAAAACAATATCCTCTTTACTACGTAGACAAAACCTTTTCAAAATTTTTACCGTAGATATTTATAAATTCATACACGATAAAATGTTTACGGGCAGGTACTTCTTCTACGGCCTGCTTACGAATGATTGATTATAATGGGATGTTAAACACTACCATAACCGCTCTCATATACAGCATATATCGTCACAGTTGTACGAGATAAAAGCAATTGCCACTGTTATCATAACTCATAAAAAATCATAGTTTGTCCCGGACTCTTTATGGATGTGAGCAGTTAAAAAGTTGTCGAAGGCCTTTTTTTATGTTGCCCGTTGGTGAATAAAACCTCTTTGAAACCCCTTCACTCGCCGTGGTGAGCCAATTCGAGGTGAACAACCCGCCTTCCCCTACAACTAATTGTAGTTGTCTGGCAGAGGACGCAGGATATGGTGCTGTACGAAACACACAAAACTTACAGGCAACTCCCACCTTTCGTGGGCCCGGCAAAATTCCCGGCAGTCACTTACGCAACGACATCGACGCATTATTTCTAATAAAACTTTCTAGAAAATTCGATCAATTTATACCTGTCCCGTAATAATTAAATTCACTTCTCTGCGGATCCAATTCATCAGTGTCAGGTAACTTAGACTTTGTAGCCTCTCTATTTCCCGTTCCGTTCACTTACACTCGACTTTCCTTCTGGAATTTCCTGTTCCTCTTGCTCGGGCCCAAAAACTTTGAGCCCAAAAGCAGAGCCTTCCATCTCTTCTCTCACCTCTCTTATCAACCTTTAATTTCTCTTTTATCTTTGAAGGAAACCTTTAACATTGCGTTTAAATTAACTCCTAAAACAGATTTATTAATATATCCGCTTGGGTGTGACAATTCAATCAATTTGTTTCGGTTCGATATTGAATTTTCTTCCTTGTGGAAAACAAAAGCTCCGACTTACTCTTATTGTTCGTTTCTTTGGACGTCTCTCCTCGTCTGCTGCCCTGCCTGACCATTTCGTCTTCGCTACGAAGTTTAATCAAAAAGGAGGAGACGGACAAGTTCAGAGAGAGAGAGAGAGAGAGGGAGCAAGAGAAAGAAAGAAAGACGGCTCAAAGGACGATCAATTTACAGTCTTAGACAAAATTTCATTCTTTAGATCAGCTTTCAAAGCAATCCTTCGTCTACGACTCTCAGCAACAAATTAAATAATACCTAAATTATATGAAGTGCAGAAACGTATTGCTTGGATTCGATTTCGCGATCCACTCAATAAGATGACTAAATGTTCTGCGAGCAACGGTTGCTCCACAGACTTCCCAGTAAAAGCAAAGAAACGAGTCATGACGTCACACGGACCACAACCCACGTAAGGGTAAGTTTACAGAATAAATGGCGACCCTATTTAAAACCTGAAAAACAACTGTATTTATACGTAAAGCCACCTAGTAGTGTTTCCTAGTAAATACTTCTATGTACCGATTAAACCAAACGATACATTAGAGAAAGCATTCCTATTTATTCATTAAGTGTCCACATTCGAATGTCACATCAATAAACATAGGTCATGCACGCTATCTTTTCCAAAAAATTTTTTAAATAATGCGAGACACCTTTCTGAAAAAGATAACTCCGCAATTAAGGAGCGTGGTACTTTATTTTTGCTGACATAAAATAAAAGCAATTGACCGGTCATTACTGTCTACATAAAATCATCTAATTCAATGCCTAAAAGTTCCAACCGACTGAATAATTTAATAAAATTATTGCGTTTTAAGTGAGGGGTCGTAGGCCGTTAAGAATAAAACTCGAGAACATGAAAACGGGATGTTCTTCAGTGGTAATCGACTAAAAACGGACCCAACTATCTGAGGATTTTGTCTTGACCTTTCATATCCGAAAAATAAGAGATTAATGTCGATTCCAAACAGTTATTAACCCCGAGAGGCTCTGACACTTCCCTACAGACACTCGACTGAACCTTCAGAGTCTTCTCGGGTTTTCAGGGGGTGACGGCAGATGAAGTCGTCGTTCTGATAAAAATGGCAGAGCCTTCGAGTCTCAACTTAAATGGGGGGAAAAACAAGTTTAAAAATTAAAAAGTTTCTCATATTTTAATCCTTTTCCATTCCGATTGAATTCGTGACGGTGGGTGTGGATGGAAAAGGCCCGAGTTGAGGAAAGGCGCGAACCTGAAAGAAAAGTTTTCAACAGAAATTTTTGGGGTAAAAGTCTTTACGTTTCCCTTAGGCATATGTCATTTTCGAAACTTTTGTGCGGCATTAATTGGGAAAACTTTTTTTCGTAATTGCCCTTCTTCGACCGAGCGAAAATCCCAAGCAGTTGTGCCCCCCCCATCACACCCCCCACACTTCACAGAAACACCCGAATCAATGTGAAAACGTTTTAGTTATCTTTCTGCTCTAACAACATTGGAAAGTTTTAGTTTTACATTACAAAGAAACGAACGCCATCTTGAAAAATGATAATTGAATTTGACGGTAGGCAATTGATGCAGAACTAGAAGGTTATGGTGAGGTGTTTCTTGTGCTGTAAATGATAGGTAAACAACAGACCACCAACCGAAAAAACAAGTCATCCTGTGGAATATTTAAGGTATTATTGGTATTTTGTAGGCTGTGTCTACTAATATTACAGTAAATAATAAGAATGAGTAAAATCGTTTCATGACTTGTTCTTGTCCTATTACTCGGGTCCTGGTGTCATCCTAATCTAAAGAGTAAAGCCCTTCATTACGACTTTTCCTGCTCTATAGGTTGTTCAGGTAGTGGGCAACATTTTCCTCTTCGCATTCCCACTTTGACTGTTGTTCTTGCACCTCAACGGTTCAATTTATTAGCATTATTATCAATACCCCCACATTACAAAACGTATTATAAATTTCTTTTTCAAAATTATGTACAACTCCCAACCAAAAAAAATATATGTTCATACGTAAAATACCCTTTCTTAGGGTACCGACACATCAAGCAAAAGTCAACACTCCATAAATTCCAAGTTGAAAGATCACAACTCAAAGAATCTTCAACAATGACAATAGAACAGTAATTCTATTTCAAAGTTCAACACCAGGCGACCGCTTACATCGACTACAATTTGATTTGACGCAAGTGGAAATCGGACACTTGTAATTAGTTTCCCCTGTGAACAGGTTCCTTCGAGTCGACCTTCACCGAGATGTATGAAATTTGACTTCTTCGACTGCAATAAAACTCAGGTAAGCAACCGGCCAGTAAACTCTTTTTACAAGTTTTTAATCTTCTTTTACGAGTGAAAGGGTTTATACTTAAGTTGAAGGTGAAGTGAAGTGGAAAATTTTATGACTGCCGTTTTCTTTATGTAATAACAATGAAAAACAAGACGATTATTAAAGGAAACACAACGTAACAGGAGAGTCAATTTATAGTTGTCGCTGCAATCACCGGAAGTGAAAATCTGCCGGAAGCAACACGTCTATTAATCAATAACCACCTATTCGTCGAGATAAATCCATAACCCTTTGAGTGGCCTTTCACTTTCAACAGATTTTCGGTGGAATAAATTTTTTGGGCTTGAGATTTTCACTCTTTTGACCGGTGGTGCCTTTCCTCACTGAATTTCTAAACTTTGACTGACGCCCTTTGTGAGGTTTTCTCCATCTGACCCCGGCCCATCTCTCTCTCTCTCTCTCTCTCTCTTTCCCTGTCTCTCCTACTTTGAGATCTTAGGCAATTTTCTGAAAACCAAACGGGTCTAGTTTCTCGCCATTGAGAAAGGAATTTATTTTGCGTGACACAACCTTAATTCTGACTCGCAAAAAGGTACTCTTTGAGATCGAATGACATTTGTTACTTTGGGAATACAAAAATTAGCTTCGCTATTTTCTCTGACCCTAAATTTGTCAGTCTCGCATTAACTTTAACTCAAGATTTTCCTCCTTTATGCGATCCTCAATTTGTTTAAAAGATGGAGATTTCTCATGAGGATACCTTTTGAGCCGTGCCAAATCATTACCATATTGTGAGGCATTGACTTACAAGAAATCATTCACTTTGGATTTTGCTTTCTTAATTAGAAAGCCTCGTTAAATTTAGAATAAATCAAACGCCATAAATTGAAAGGACAACTATCAGGAAACGCATTTGGACAGCTTTTTGGTGCAGTACATTGAACGTACAAGTATTACAAGTGTTGCTGTAAACTACGCGACAACCACTATTTCGTGACATGAAATTAAAATCAACAAGGTAAACCACTTTGAAATTTACCAAGTAAACATTCCTTATGTATCGCAGCAAGTGCATGCCTTTGTACAAGTTACTGATCTTTCTGTGTATTACAAAAAGTTTCTCTTTACCTCATTTTGTTTCGGAGCCTCTCAACTGATTCCTCAATAATGATTTCCTGAATTTAAGCTAAATGCCTCAATATTAAGATACCCAATGCGTCACGTGTCATAATTATGTTCTATAAATTAAAAAAAAAAGTATAGTACCAAATAGATAAGTAACATATTGCTTATTTTCAAAACCACGCTAAAAACCTTCAGCCAGTCATCAAATTTTAACGACGATCATCATAATGCCTGAGGATTACGTGATGAGTGTACAAGCGACAGAGGTAAGTAACAGGCAAATCAAACGCTCCAAAACACCTGTTTAATTGAGCAATCAAAAGTTTCGTGTTGAATACCGATTATGCCTGGAATTTTACACGCAGGTACGCCCAGCCAGGTTTCCCTTATCCAATCTCTGCTCGTGATAGTTAATTAATGGGAAAATTAATTATTAAAAAATTTAAATTTTGAAGGATGGCCGGGCAGGAAGTGTCCAACGAGATTATAATTTTGTCTGAGTCTGAATTTTCATTAACTCGGGTCATTTCAAACTCACACCAAACCGACCGGAATGTCTTCTGAAATGGAACTTCCGGCTCCTGCAACCTTTCCACCTTCGGCCTTAGTTTCGAGCCTTTCATCGGCCGACCTTTATCAGGTTTTCTTTTATTAATTTTACAGGAGGAGGTCGGTCTCATACCGTCGCGGAACCTCCCAATGAACGCCACACTCTCGACTCTTTTAATTCTCTTCTCGTTGGTGAACCTCCATTTAATTTATGTCCAACAGAGTTTCTGATGGTCGGGCTGCACTTATAATAATATTAGTCTAAATATATATGTAGCGAAGGGAATTCATAAATTTCAGAAAAACACATTTGCAGTACGAAGAAAAGCTAAAAAAGTAAATTAAATTTAAATATTACGTACATTTTACCACCATTATTGCTCTCGCGACTTGTATTCCTTATTTTAATTTTTCACATGCTACCTTATCGAAGCTCGTTCGCAGGTCGGGACTCTCCAAACTGCACTTTTTATTATTGCACTATAATTTATTACAACCGAGGTAGTTAGAAAGTTCATTTTTTATTACAATATTAAGGAGTCCGCGTGCTTATTCAGGATAGTTTCCCGAGTCAAGTATCAAGTAAGCAATTTCACAAATGGAAATACTTTATGTAAAATTTATTTTTACTTCACGAAAAGTTTGTTTACAGCCACCAAACCCCAACTCATAAGCAATTCTTTTGGCCCGATCCTAGTTCAAGTCAAAATTTTATTTTATTGACTATAATATGAATGTAGGGCTGCAATTCCACAATGGGATCATGACTTTTTTCAAATTTTGTATTGTCATCTAGTAAAACATTCTACAAATTTATACAGACTAAGACTGTGCAATTTAAACGCTCTAAAATATTATTTAAAATTATATCAATAACGTATTAAATTAATAAAAATTAATTTCCCCAGTTAACAGTTAAATAAAATTCCGTTACCCACCAAAAACACACAGTTCTAATCATCACAAATGCCTTTCACTTTCCAGCACTTTATATTATTCCAACGCACATTAGAATAATAAATAACGGTACAATAATAGCTTTTCCTGAGCCCGTGAAAGCATTAATTAATCTTATGTAAATCTTTTATGTACAGTCGTACAGACAAACTGAAAGAAGAACTGTCACCGATTTAAACAAACCCAAATTCAGTTGGGTTCTTTGGGGGGTTTAATCTCCCTCCGCCACATTTCATTGTCATTCATGAATGACTAAGCCTTAATTAATGAATTTCTCATTCGACAGTGACCAGGGTGAGGTGGGCGATGTACAAACCATTGTGAATTGTATATATTGCGAACACGTCTGAAGAACAATGGAATTTAACACCTTGGAGGAATCAAACAACTCGCCAAAAACGTAACAGAAAAATATTAGGTAGAATTGGTCAGTACCGGGCGCTATAATGGAACTTCAATTACTGCAAGACCAAAGTCTTCGCAAACAAAGTTTTACAAAATTTAATTATGTTTTACAAAATTTTTGTTACTAGTTTATTACGCCGCAAGGCAAGAGTTTTTTTATTCTCTTCAGTATACAACTGTATATATAAGTGCTAGGTGTATACAACAGAAGTTGGGTACCGACTTTGCAGTAATTTTATGTCTCTCCACTTCGGCTATTTTCACTTGCAGCCCATTATTTGATATATATTAAAACACTTAAGCAGGGTTTTATGCGTCAAATTTATTTATTCAATTCCCTCTTTATTATTCTAAATTTGAATTGTTTAGTACAATTTGAAAGTTGTTTAATTTCAGTTAGAAATTGTTTTTCCTTCGCCAACGAATCCATTTAATTTGGAATAAGCAACTTCAAAAGGTCACTGAATAAAGGACGAGAGACTGAATACAAATGGAATGGACTCGGGTGCCAACAGCAACAACAACAACAACAACAACTACAAAAGGTTCGAGTCTAATCTCCATATTTGAAAGGTTTTCTGCTTCCCCTCTGGGTGAAAAGGACATGTTGAACAGGTAAAGGCATTGAACTGAACCCGTGACGAGGGCAATTCCGTGAGAAACTTCAACATTTCTTATTTTGTTTTCAATGTTTGCCGGGGTGGAATGTCACTTATGCTTAGATTTGTTTGAAATGATACGTTCCATCCTGTTCGGTACAGATGTGTGATCGATAGACCGGCAAGAAAAGAAATGGTTTTCGCTCGAGCCTGGTTACCCTTCCGCACAGATGCACAACGAAATATACAGGTAAAATACGCCATATCGTTCGGCAAATGTTTCCTTATATGATAAATACTAAAGTACCAAAATAATTGTAAAGTGGTAAATAGTAAACTTACCGATCACGGTGAGATTAACCCTTGTGTTTCTCGTCTGCGCTTTACGGAAATCCACTCTACATCTGTAGACCCCAGCATCCGATTCTTTCACATGATCAACTCCTAATTCGGCAGGAACTTTGTCAGGCATGAAATAAGCTCGATTAGCAAAAACGTTGTCAGCTGACCAGCGATCGGCCTGAAGAATGGACCGATCCCTCGTGTCAACCCTAAAATGAAAAATAAAAACACTCTTGAGCGATCTGTAAATGACTCTTGATAATATTCAGAGTAAATCTTCTTATGTAAATACTCCGCGACGAGAACAGCCAGTGAAGTGTCAGACCTTAAATATAATTAAATGTAAGTGTACTGAGCCAGCAACACCTAAACCTAAATAGAAGAAGTATATAATTGGCTTATGTAGGAAAGCAATGAGCAAAGAAACATGAAATTTGGAAAAAGACCTCTAACCTTTCACAAATATTCAAAAAGCTGTTCTTTGAGCTGCCACCACTGAAGCCGTTTTAATATACCAGAACATCCTACCTTTCTTTGTAGTATTTTAGCATTTACTATTTGCGCAGTATTGTAGCTTTAGTTACATCTTACAGTTCATATTGATGTACTGACACGAGAATAAGATCTAATTCACGGCTAAAAATATATAATTACATTTAACTTTTTACGAAGTTGAAAAAACTTTCCGATAAAAATACGGAGAGTGAGTTTTCGGGTATGATTGAAATACAACTGGGAAATATTATTTGTACGCATGGAATAATAATAATAATAATAACGATCAAGAGTGTGCACTCTCATCAATCAAAAAGGGACAGAAACAATGAAAATTTTGTTGTTGCTTTTTTTTCCTATTTGCGGCAGTCATTAGAGCTTTCCCCGCGTTAAAAGCTTCATTTTGTTCCACGTGGAATTGTTCACTGACAATTTTCTTGTTCGATTCAAATGGGATTTGGCCCGTTCGTGCTTTCCACATTTTCTACCGTCGAATTCGTTTTCTGCCATATTTTTTTCCGCCTGTCAAGTGTGGCAATGGAGGAGAATGCACAAAAAGAATGGATTGTTTTACAATTTCTTTAACCTCTCTCACGCCACTCTCCCACCACCGACACAGAACCAGGAGAGAACTCCTCTGCGACTGTTCACCTGGCAAACAATAGGAGAAATGTTTCTTCGTATCAAACCCTAAACAAAGAGCACGGGGATTCCCTTGAATGAAAATCCGTTAAGTTCCGATTCTCTTCATCTTTTCCTTTCCAATAAAATACTTCCACTCGAGAAAATGTATTTTAACACCCTTACAATAAGTATTGTAACAAGTGCGTACAACGCATTTTGTCTGAGCTTCAATTCGAATGATTTCGATTTGGTTTAACTCTGTGGTATGTTTCATAACATTTTAATACATTTTAATTTGATTATTATTACCCGTCGCAGATTAATTAAGTGGAAACATCAGGCCTTTTCCTCCGACATAAGGAAAAATCTATACATAACACATTCCGTCTTTGTGCTCTGAATACATAACACTCACTGTAATAACGTTAAAGTCTCACGCTCGCGTGCGTATTTGTGTGCTCTGCTTCGCGTTAAATTGAGAACTACTTATTACCCGGAACATATTTGATTTTTAATAAAAATGTTGAACTTGATACCTCTTCGTTTCGTCGAAGTACTTTACGAATTGTCGACCCTTACAGTCTTCATAAAACCTTTCCCATCACTTTTTCTACAGCGGAAAGGTCCGAAATCCGACACCTTTCCTGCTGTGCCATTACTTCACCCGAAGAACAATGCAAAAGGCATTCAACTCACTCGCAGATGACATCAAAGGCACCTTTCCCTGAACCTGAAGTTTAAATGTCCTCGAGGAGTTTTTTTGGTTTCCCCTTGGACGTGGGCCTTCTACCCTTCTTCATCACTCAGGCTTTACCTTTTCTCTCTGTCATCTCGTTTTCATTTTCCCTCTCCGCCTTCCGCTCACTCGTTGCATGTCTTTCTCGTTCGTATTGTGTTTCAAAAAATTAATTATTACCCTTTTGTTTTTAAGTGAAATAAATTCTACGAAAAAGTTGGCGGTTTGCTTTTCTTGGAACCTAATTAATTTACAATTTTCCAAATTGATTTCGACTTATTCCCGACAAATTTTTCTAATGTTGAGGTGTCACTTCGCTACTACTTCGTCCTGTCTCTTCCTTCCCTCAACGTCATCTCGATCTGCCTCCGTGGTGACCCTCTTTTGCTTCACCTGACATAACTAATAACGGCAAGGGCAATTAGAATTGATTGCTCTACGGAACGGGGAATGTCAATTGGAGATTTTTACAGTTCCTCATTAATTTCGCATCGTTTAATTAAATCAATCATACAATCAACTTTTAATGAAATCGAACAATTTCACCTAATTGTTAGGGAGATTTAAAATGAACCCAAGTGTCCCCTGTAATTATACCCGAAACGTTACGAATCGTCAAAAAAGTTACTCAGTCAATTTTCAATCGGAAATTAACTTCTATTCTAACAAATGCGCGTCTAGTCGTAATAAAACGTTATGAATTTGTATATTTGGTTTGACCGAACAAAGAACCGGTGTACTGCCCTGGTTCTGAAAGGACCGCACACCGACACGGCACCGGAACCGATCACATCAAACTATTAAATAATTTGAAGCACACAATCGAAAGTTTAAGGTAACGGTTATAATTAGCAGTTTATTGTTTAAATAGCTTAGCGAATAGTTCCGGTAGAAGATTTGTGACCTTTGAGCCGATAGGAAATGTCGAACTCTCAGGAATTTTCGACAAGAATGTCGGGGTCCCCGTCCCACGTTTGAGGCATCGTTTCATTACTAAAGGAATTCACCTGACAAGACTTCTCAGGTGTAATATATCGTCTTGTATATGTGTCAGGTGTTCTTTTTCTGCAATTCTTTGATTATCTACCGTCCGAAGAGAAATGACCGACCGTAGCCTTGCTTACCGGGCGATGGCAACCCTTTTTGGCAAACGTCTCAGGTGTTCATTGGCCCTTAAAATTTATACAACGTAACACTGATTAATATTTACGACTTACGTGTATATAGGTGTTCCTAAGTCTTCTCTGTACCAAAGGACGATAACGACGGCATCACCTTCTTCCGACGTGGAAATGTTGCAAGGCATGTACACAGGATCACCTTGAACTGCCGTCACCTGGTACAGGGGAACTGAAACAAAGAGAATTCAATTAACATTCAATTACAGTAGAATTCAAACTTCCTAAAACATTAGCTGTCACCACTTCTATGCCTCCATTTTGTAAAAAAAAACATATAAACAAACTTCTCAACAGTCTGGGAACGCATTTCATAAAAATGAAAACGAAACATGTAGTTACACATACATTGAATGCAGCAATGTGCAATTTTAGGTGTAAGTGAAAAGAACAGTTGACGCGGTTCCAAAATACGATCATCTCTAAATCATCACCACAATCATCATTGTGCACATTACTAAGAAGGTCGTAAATCTGATGCAGCTCGACAAAACAGAGCAAAACATCCTTTGTTACTAGACAAACTCAAAATAAGCAGGTCAGCCTGAAACTGGAGAAGCAAAAATTTATTGCAGCAAATATTTCACATTGAGACAGGTTAGGGGATTTGACAAAAGTTGCTGCAACAACTTGGGCAACAACAAAACCGTTCTGGCATTTGTAAATTACACTCTGATTAAGGTTAAAACAATTCCTCGGGAAGTAAAACGCTTCTTTTTTTTCTCGCTCGAGACAAACAGGAAAATAATAACTTCAACTGATCATTTAAATACATTTTCAAGTGGTAATTACTATTTGGTAGTGCATAAACCATGTGGTCCTGATGTCCTGTGGGAAGACACAGAACTGGTCTGGACACCGTCGTTATTTTCAGGTTTTCACTACCAGATATGTAACCAAAACGCTGCTCACGGTGTGACCCAGTTAACATCGAGGTGCATAATTTCGCCAGCCGTTTACATAAACTAAATAGGTTTTACATGAATTTTAATTTTAAAACAAAATGTACACCAAAAGAATACATAACTGATCGTAACGATTTCGAGGAAAGGCTGTCAAGATTCTGGGAAAGTAAGTACTAGCAATAAGTGTGTTGCATATATTTAAATAAACCGCAGCTCTATAAATATTAATTATTAAATAATTTTTTCTATACCACTTAATAAAAATGTATAACTATTAAGCACAACAGCAATTCTTACATTAAGTACACTAACACCACAACTCCATACCTTCAACATCAAACATTCAACCAACACATAACCCGACATTAGACAATCAATTAATCAATTTCACTTAACCACCCTTAATACAGTTATTTTTCCGAGTCACATGGAATCACCACGTGCAATAGTCGACTAAGGAACAGTGTTGTACAACCGTCATTAAAAGAAAATAATAAGTGTTTTTCGAGGCGACATAACAAGAGAAAACTATTTTTTTGGGTGCCAAGAAAAAGAAGGAGAAAACAACAACGGGAATGGATTAGCCAAATAGCATTTTTTACGCCTCGTGAGTCCACGAACCAAAATTTTTATTACCGACAACAAAAAGAATTATAAAAGCCAGGAATGTCTGACATGGTACTACAGGTTGGCATTACACCCATTAAAACTGAATGAGAAACAGTAATAAATCTAAGGGTACAAGGAATTCACAAGGCACGTGGAAAAAAAACGCTTAATAATACACTCCAAAATTTTCATCCATTAAGCAGAACACAGGGAAAAAAAATGGCCGGAGATATTAAAGTCGACGAAGGTTAATTGAGCAGATAATTTATTCCCAGGCCATAATACATACAGAAACCCTTAAAATGCGGTTTCAGCCGTATTTAAACGTTCGCTCATCCTTCAAATTCAGTAAAAGATCAACAAGCAAGTAAGGGATGAAACAAAAGAACGATGGACCGTGAAAGGGTGGGACGATTCTGCCTGGACATTCAAGTCAAAACCACTACCTGGCAATTATCCGCAGAAAAGCTGCTGCTCCAGCTGCTGCTGTTGCCTCCGTGTCGACTCTGTACGAGAAAATGTGGAAAAATAATACCCGGAAGGGGAAGGGACACAAAAAAGGTTTCTCTCGTGTCCGCTGAAAAAATGGGCGTTCGCGTTGATTAAAACAATTGCATCGATACGAAATGTACAATAGCTGTTGTAGTGCATTAAGGTATCAATAGACTACGAAAAAATGAATTCAAAAGATTTAGTGGAGGGACATGAGAACTGCGCAACAATAAAAATCGATGAAATGGATATGACGGAGTTCCAGAACAACACAGGGACAGATTTCTTGGTCAAAGAGAGAAATCTGCAGTTATAAATTGTACATTACATCAAAGCAAGCATTACACCACTACTACTAATGGCTTCTACAATCACAAGGAACTCCATTGAATGCCACAGTACCAAAACAATACGACTACATAATATGATTACAATTATATGTGTGGTGTAGTGTACTCAGTTCTGCAGGAGGAACTTTGTTCATATTGTTCAAAACATATAAAGAGAGAGAATATTTAATTTGTTAACTTGCGTTATAAACTACAAGCTTCTAATAAATATATTTTAGCACACGATCACTAAAATAAATAAAAAACTTGATATTTTGCTTCTGGTAGTTACTTCTTAAGGGTGTCTAAACTTTGTTTTTGAAATATAAAACCTTGAGCGAAGTCATGTTTTCATCAAAAGTTTTTAGAAAATTCAAAAACTTATTACTGGCACGTTACATGGGAAAGTCTTCTCATTGTATTATTGTTTCAACTATTAACAATAAGTTTTGCAGTCGTTTAGTCGAAAACGCAAATAATATTATAGTTTATGAGTGAAGGTAACACTGAAATTAGTAGGATATTTTGTTGTTTCCAATTGGACCATCTTGAACAAAACCATGAAACCATCAATACAAAACAATTGTTCTGCATTTCTTTATCAAACAATTAAACAGAACAGGAACGTGATGAGTCATTTTGTAAGTTCCACAATCACAGAAGACATGTGCACAAGGTGTAAAGTGAAAGTTATGGATTTGTAAACGACAAGAAATAACTGTAAACCATCATATAGACATATATACAACTCTCAACGAGTTAACTCCAGCTTGTGGCGGTTCGAGGAAGAATATCCCCAAAGTTGAACCGCTCAGAAATGCACAAACCTATAAAGTATCACACTAAACTTTCGCACTCATAATTTCTTATTACATTGGTTATAAAAACGTCACATCTTACATAGCCTCGTGTCATACTTAAACCTCTTGATAAAACTCAACATCAAATTCCTTTAAAATTTTAAATGCTCACACAGAAAACCACCGGAGAATGTGAATTTTACAATTGGTGTAATAACTTTTCATTAATCCGCTACTTTGTTTAAAACTCTGGCTTACACAAAACGTATCTAAATAATCCATTGGAGATTTATTACGCTCCTACAAAAGAAATGATTTAATAGAACGTGTTGTTTTTCGCTTACGAATAAAAGTAATTGGTTCCGATCTATAAGATGCCACCGTCCAACTAAACATTTCGATGTATTAAGTTCGTGTGTGGGAGAGTGCACGCACCTGACGGTGTTTCGCACAAATTTTAGCTAACGGATTTGAAATTTATTAATTTAGATTACATTAATGTCTAATTAATACGTTCAAAAAAACAATTATAATTTGTGTTAACTGGGTGTGTGTTTGTGTGTACATGCACAAAACACTGAGTTTCTGACCGCGGTTAAACATTCATCAAATTACCCATTGTTCATTTCTGTGGAAAATTCAAATTACGACTCTCCACAATAAATTAAGAATATTATTGTAGCGTATGAGACGACAAAGCAACATAAAAGTTGCAGGGAACAAAATCGGTGGGAGTCACAGAGGGGGGTAGTCTTGGGGGGAGGGGAGGTTCACTCTCACCAGGAAAGAAACGGGACGACGAACCGAAGCAAAAGGGCGCGGAATGGAAAGTAAAAAGAAGAAAAACTTGGGTAGAAAATAATTAGAGAAAAGCTTTTAAAACTTTAGAATAAAAGAAAAACATGAAGATAATTTAAGAAAGTGAAAATTTGCCGTGAAGAAAAAGTAGTCAGATAATTTTATTTGTAGATAAAATAAATGTAAAGAGTAGCAAGAGTTGGGCATAAAAAAGAAGGAAACTTCAGTCAACAAAGGAAATTCAAAGTAGTTGCTTGCAACTGGAAATTTCCGAACGAGCCCGGAAAGAAGCGTGTAAAATGTCACCGGCAACAACATCAAAAGTAAGAAAACTCGTGAAAAGTGAGGAAGCGAAAAATTTTAGTAGGAACAATAAGAAAAGTAGTGGTCAAATAATTGCAGAAATGTGACACCGAGTAAGAAAGAGATGGAGAAGTATTTCATGTCTAAAATACTTTCAGCAAAAACGAACATCACGAAAAGAGAAAGTTAATGTTGAGATGGCTCAAATAGTAGTAGTAGAAATAGGAAAAGTTGCTAAAACCAAAATGAAATAGAAAAACACCGAGATACGAGAAATAGTTCACAACAAACACCAGAAGAAGACGTAAAAACCAGAAATACAAAATAAAATAAAAACAGACGTACACCAGAAAGAATATAAAAAAAAAAAATTAGTAGCACCAATAGCCAAACCACCAAAACTACTTCTAGTAAGAAAGATGGCGTCTCGAAGAAGACAACCCACCAAAATTTAAAATTATAAAAACTAGTTACAAACACATCTCAAACTTATACGTAAATTCGGTACTTCACGTGTGCCCATAACTTAAACAGAAATTCAACCGTAAATATTCGGCACGCATCATTCAACTGCAATTTCTACCTCTTTTGGTTTCCCTGAAATTCCAACGGCGTCCTGACGCGCAACCCGAGTGAGTAAATAAAAGGTAAGAAGTCAAAGGTCGGCGAATGGGTGTCGCCATCGCCTTAATAAATTTCTCGAGGAACTCATTAAAGTCAAGAGAGCATCAATTCAATAAATTTTATGCGCTTGTTGGAAAAGCGCTAAATAAATTTTCAGCCGGATTCACCCGCTCCTGGTCGGAGGATACCGACAGGAAGCCGTTCGCCTGGGGTGAACATGCTACCCGGGCTCACCTTGTCGATAACAATATCGCTACACCTGGGCGTTGAGCTTTCCCTTAAACTTACACTTCTTCCTTTTTTACATGGTCCAAACCGAAATTCGGTCTGGAAACTTTTTATTACGGTTATATTTCTCTCCTGCCGGAGTCTTCAGATGGTCGGCAGCCGTGTTTTCCCGGGACCGAACCATCCTCCACTCGAGTCCATCTATTTTTTCTGTACGTACCTGATTCCGGGCCGTGCCCTTCCCCGGACTACCCTTATTTTCATATCACGAATATATTACAGCTTTTAAAATGCAAATCCTCGGGGGTTGATATTTCCGAAATTGAAATCATTATTATGCGTGGAATGATGTGGGAGACTTTTTCTCTTTCCTCTCTCATCTCGAAGGCCGTGGATATAATGAACCGCAGAAACCTTTTCCCATACCGCTCATCTGGTGGCCCGACGCCGCCATTTTACTCCGACCCCCCAAACGGCTTAAACCTCGGTCTCACATAGCTACAAATAACCTAATATGCGTTGGGCAAATATTTATTCGGAATACATTTTTAAGTTAAGAAATGTATGTATTTGTTGAGGAGACAGTCCGGGTACCTCCCCGGACCGGACGAACCAGAGAGAGAAGTTTGTTATTTTAAAGCCTCGTTTTCTCTTTATCTCGACGTTTTAGTCTTTTTCAAGCAACCCGCACGGTTTTTTGCTCTTCCGTTCGACCATTAACATAAACTCGTTGTTTGGTTCATTGGAGGTTCAGCTTTCGAAATTAATTTCCGCCCCTGCTCGCCGTATGCTTAATCACTCATTTATTTTCCGGAAAGGTTTTTTTGATTTGTAAAACGATGGGGTTCATAATTTTCCACCACTTATCTACGTGCATTTATTTTACTCCAAAAACTAAGGTCAACTTCATGTAGGTCTCTCCTCTCATCTGACATTTTACACACCATTTTTTTTTAGTATACCGAAACAGAAACTAATGACCCGACACTCCCTGAATTATTCTTTGCTTCGTGTGACAGAGTTACATTCCGTCTCCCTCTTTCACGACTTTATTAATCCGACTCAACTTCCCGATTTACGTTTTTACCAAGAAATACATAAAAAAGAATGTGCTTTTATATTTTACAAATTCTGATTTGGCTAGGCTAGGCGAATGCCGGAGTACTCGTTTCAAGGACTGTAACACGCAACTATTCTCTAGTAGGACCGTTCTCTAAAACTACACATATCTCTCTTGTACAATCTGCCGTGTCGCGAGGAATTTAATTTAATAACTTTTAATAAAAAACAAATATCATTTGACATTAAACGATCGGACGCTTTAAGTAGAGTTGAAGAAACAGAAAGTTTATGAAAATTTTGAAGTATTTGAAATCTTCGAGACCGAACAATTACAAATTTGGTAGTTGTACCTCGTTACTTCCAGCAAATTCACAATACAAGTTTTGACGGTGAATATTCCATTGATTAAACAGTTCTGATATTTACTACCGAAATACATAAGAAATTAACTGGTCAATTAAGTCAACCTTTCGGAAAGACTGGGGAAAAGGTTGGCTACTCCTTTTGTCTGTCAAACTCACCTTTGGACGACCTTCCCCTAATTCTCTTGTTAAATTCCGTGGCTTTAAATTGTTTCTTTCATTTTAGGCGGATAAATACTTTGGAAGGCAAAAATTAATAAAGCGTAACGATCTATGATAAAATTTTAACAGCCATTCCCAACCTTGGAAGGAGATAAAGCGAAATAATGTTTGGTTTGAGCTGAAACACCAGACAAGACTCTAACAGATAATTCTCCTGAAATGATTGAGATCCTGCTGTTGTTCCAGTAATCATATTAACGTACGATGTTTTGTACGCTGTAGTTTGTATTCTAAACAGTCTAATTCCAACTTAATCTAAGCGTATAATAACTTTTTTGAACTTTCAGTCCGAATTTGTTTACACGGGGTTAATCCTGGTATGTCTCACATTTAATATCTTCCTCTACTTTAGCTTCATTAATATGAAGTTATCGTAAGTAATAACACTTAAAAGAATCAAGTAGATTCGCGTTAAAATTGTCACTTAAGAAGCAACATTTTTACAACTCTGTTAAAAACTAATTTACTAGTAGTAATAGTAGTAATTAATTAATTAATTAAGAAAAATTAATGATAGTGTAATAAAATAGTGAAATAATAATGATGATGGTATGGTAATAACGATATAATGATGGGAATATAAGTGGTAAAATCACACAATATATCGCACCTGTAACTTCGAGTATTACAAATCAATTACATACTGCAATATTGTTGTAAGTTAACAAGTTCAGGTAAGTTTGGATTGAATTCCTAACTTTATCATATCACAGTATCTACTACGATAATTCAGGTGCTCCCACTGTTGTTTCTTTAGTTTTCTTAGCACTGCTATTCTTTCGGGTAATTGATATTATAATACTTCCTGAACAGGCGACCATACTGTAGTGTACTCAGCTTAATATCGAAAGAAAATGAATTCTTTCCTTACATTTCCTCTCTCAAGATAAATATACTAATTCTAATTTGCTAGCTCAGAACTTGAGACCTCTTTTTCACAGTTGTTATTATCACACCCATTCTACTAAATATTTAAAACTTTTAGACTTTTTAGTAATTAAATTTAACTGACTAAAGTCAAACTGTTGAGTGCATTAATTCTCGTCATAAATTTAATTTCTTGGTAGCATATTTCACATTTCACCTTGGCTGTTGTCGACTCTGATTCTGGCAGTTGTACTCTGCCATTTGTTACGGAGTTTAAGTGTAACGCCAAATTATCTGTAAAACTCTAACCGTTCGCAGGGGAAGAAAAAATCCCCCTCACGGTTTGACCTAACTGCTGTCTGCTGTAGTTTCCCTCTATACAATTCTGATGTTTCCAAGAACGAGCTGAAAAGCAGAGGTGACTTCTTTGTCCGACGCCTAGAAAATATTGCTATTAAACCCAAAATTGAATAGACTGTTTACAATGAACCTTAAATACATTTATTAAATTAATACCAATCCCTAATTACGACATTGATTAACTAGTCTATTGACTTAGCAAAAGCTCTATCCTTCTAGAAATTCAGTACACATCAGCGAGCTTTTCCAGATTTTCACCATTCAAACTGTGACTTTGGGGCTGCCACAAAATAGTACAACTAATTATTTAATATCTCTGAAAGGTAACGTAAATATTAAATTTACGCAGCTTAGTTTCAAATTTTCGATAAAAATTTACTATTTACGATAGAATTACTGTTTTTGTAAAGTTCTACACAGAATGTATGATTTGTTTGATGTTGTCCAACTTGTTTATTGCTCTAAAAAAAAGCACATACACACACACACACAAGTTACATTTTACAAAATTAATTATACATAATCTGACGGCAGTCTCCGGGGAAGAACTAATGGCCTTTAGGATGTTCAAGAGCAACAAAATAAAGCAAAACCAAATTCACAAATCTGAGAGAAACTACAAACTATTTCGGACGTGTCGATTTTATAGTAGCAATAAAAAAATTAAAGTGGTTTCCTGTAGTTGGCTCCTCTGCTTTCCTTCAGTGTTTGAGACACACATACATTTGCAGTTAGCGTCGAGCGTCGGTGGAGAAAAACGGATTGGCGGAGAGCAAAAGAAGAAATTTATACAGAGATTTCTGACCCGAGGAGAAAAAAAAATAGAAATGTCTGTGCTATTTTTATAGTTTTCATTTTGCGAAGTTCACTTGTGAGCCAGCTGAGTGGAAAACGCCTTGGCACGATTTAGGTCCTTGAAAGCTTCGGCTAAGATGAAAGTTCCGAGTGGTGAAAATCGGACAATGAAAAGTTACTATATTCAAGATAGTCCAAGCGAGCGAATGGAATGAGATCGGAGTTTGCAAACGGCGAAAAAAAAACGTGCTCTCGTCTAATCCATTCGTCTTAACTCCTGACAGAGCAACGTTCGACCTATTCGGGAAGAAGTCATTTTGTTTGGATGACGTGGATTATTCAGACCTTACCAAATTCAAACACAAATATATTAGACATGATTTCAACATTCCCTTTGGCCGTTGTGGTGAATCACAAGTTCCGGTTTTACGGTACGAAAATTAGAACTTGGATTTGTAACTGAATTAAAACGTGAGCAACTTAGTTTGCCCACCTTTTGGTAAAAACAAAATTAAAAAAAACAAAAAACTAATTCTGTTTTAAATTCTTCAAGAAATTGAATATTTACAATTTCCAAAGGGTTAGAAGTCAAACTTTAAATAAAATACATCCTATTGTTACTAAAATAAATATTTAAACTCCTCTTCAACCTTCTCTACAACCAAGGAAAAATCAGACACTTTCATCCTAAATGTATCAGCTGTAGCACCTTAAGTACTACATATATTATAATACAGCACGCACTTTATCAAATTTGCTCTTTATAAATATATATTATGCGTTACACGGCTTTTGCATTTCTTCATTGCATTCTCCTCCCATTTCCCATTGCCAGACTTCTTCTCCAAGATTTGTTAAATATCTAAAAAGCCGGGCCTGGCAAGAGAATCTGAGCCGAGAGTCAGAGTCAACAACCCTCAATTCGATAAAATAAGGACCCACGGCGGGTAGTTTTAATAATAAATCTCAATATTTGGCATAATTCTCCTTCCGTCCACACTCGTACTCCACGTCACCCCGTTATTTAATGTCATTGTCAAATATTTAACCAACGCGTTACCCTAGCGTCTACTTTATCTTCATTCATTATTTCGAAAATTGGTTTCCTACAGCAGAGAACTGCGAGAACCTGTGAGTTTCCCTTAATTGCAACGGGCACTACGACAAATAAAACAGAATGCACAACAGAAGAGAACCGAACTTAACGTTTCCCAACGATTCTTTCCGTTGTTTTTCCATGGAATTCATTAAGTACACGACTTCCGTTCCGGGCTGTAAAACCTGCACTGCCTGGATTATTAGATTAACCTTATTAGGTTAGTACAAGGTTTATTATTCAAACAAGACCTTCTCTGCCGACAAACCGTCTTGTCTGGTTTACATTAATCAACGCTTGACACTTGACATTTTTCGGTAGGGTTGCAATGCCACGTCAAACAACAATTATTCACTCTGTTTGCTCGAATGCGCCAGCATGAGCCGTAACACTCGTTCTCGGTGTCATCAGCCACTTCTCTTGCACGAACGAATTAAAAAGAGGAACAACAACTTAATTGTTGTTTTATGTCGCCCGTTGTCACCCAAAAATTACGCATTCAGACAATAACAAAAGCCGCAAAACATTAAAACTTTAACGTAAATTCGTTCAACATATGTTTCTCCTCGAGCTCGAGATATGTTCACCGGGAACAGTAAAACAACAACAGGAAAAAAAAAACAACACATTCAACTTTCTCTCCTCATTTTCGACCTTCTGCTGCGCGATATTTACCAGTGCGAAAAAGGTATCCTTCAGGGGTAACTGCAACACAAATGTGATATTACCGGTAATATTACAGCAGCGGTGTAATTTAATAGTAAGTAACTGCCATGTTATTGCTACCCATTTCTTCATTACCCTATTTTTACTTTCTTTCCCATCCGCGGCTCCCACCCCCGTTCTCGTCATCCCGTTTTCTACGATTGCTTTTGACAGACCCCCAGAAATAAATTTAAGGAGTCAAATTTTTTGATCGATACTCAAAACGGCTCTTGCTCCACGACGGCAAAAATCAATTCAATTTGGAATTTTCTACAGCTTCATATGATATCAGCTTTACGTTTCACATCTCCGACACTTATCCGTTCGTTCTTTAACACTCGAAATTTCCCTCTGAGATGACATTTTTGTGGTTTGCAATAGAAATCGATTCGAGGCAAATTAATGTCTCCCGGAGAGGAGAAAGGACTAAACAAAGCGTTTGGAAACGAAGGGCAGTCGGTGCTGCTGGCTGGGACCGTTTCTATCAGGTCATCTCCAAGGGTTGTTTGCGGCATTCCCGCAGCGGGCTTTTGATTAATTGTTGCCTTCTGAGCTTTGCAGCAGTGTTCCCCGAGCGCCATTTTTTTTAAAAAGTAAAATCATTAATAAAATATTTAGAAAATGAAACGATTTATATCTCCGCTCTAATTCCCCATGAAGCATAAACAATTCACGGAGCAGTTACCACCAACTAACGAGGGTAACAAGATAGTTCGACCAAGTTTCATCCGACCGGGCTGTGGCTCCTCTTGGTCCTACTCAAACTCAGTGTCTGCACCGCAGGTCCGCCTACAGTCGAACAATACCGACATCACGGGAAACTTTTAATAATACCATTCCTGCATGTCTGTCTGCCCGTCTGTCTGTCTGTAGGAGAGTGATTGTGAGTGGAAGAGGTTGCCGAGCCTATTGTTAGCACTCCTTGAAAGTAAATTGGGTAGAATCTGGCATTCCGTGTCTTATTTAAAACTTTCCCTTCTCAAAACTAGTTCTCTCTAGGAGCATGCTAAACAAGCCCCGTAAACTGAAAAGTGGAAACTCGATGATGGTGGCAGATTATTTTTCTATGGAAAAGTTAAGTCATACTCCGATGCCTTCGGGCCATTTTCTCAAAATGGTAAGCTGCCTTGTTGAGTCTATGCTTATGAGGGCTGCTCTCCATGATTAAATGAGGTTGCCCCTTCTTTGACGGAGAGGTTAGAGTGAGAAAAGCGCGGGCGGAACCAACTAACTTTGTTACAAATTCTGTCAGAGAGGGAAAAGAAGATGAACAAGAGGAAGAAGCTATGTCTTGAATACTTCCCGTTACATCGAACCGAATCTGAATTATTACTTAGAACCGGCACAACAGAATTTAAATAAAAAGTGTACACTTAATAAATAATTATTATTTTATTACGGATAATTGCTACGCAGGAAAACTGACTCAACTCCTTGAATCGAAGTAATTTATGTACATTCTATGCATCTTTAAATTCTGTCTACACGGATAGAACTTGAGTACCAAGTCAACTAAAATTCATGCTCCCCTTGTTATCCTAATAAAAATTTAAAATTTAAATGTAATTGATGAACTCCTCGTCAGAAATTATATTTCTGCTCTTAATATAATCTTTTCCACTTATTAATTAGAAAGGAGATTTGCATTTGCTGGTAGTAGGAAGGCTTTGTTTAATTTTCTGTTACAATTCAATATTTAACAATGTTATTACAAAAAGAACGAGCACAAGTACTCAACTGAATATAACTGCCATGATTCTGATTCTCAATTTTAGATACTTAAAAATATTTAGTTCGCCTATAAAAAAAATATAGTTCGTTGAAAAAATAAACAGAGTATTAATTCTTTAACTGCGGGCAATTAAACAAACACAAACGCCATTTCAAAACTATCGTAAACTACAAATAGTTGAATTAAATTCGCTTGTAAGCATCTAACTCTGACCCAAATTCCCCTTTTTAAAACCTGTACGTAAGGTTTTATTTTACCCGGCTACGTCTCCGGGAACATCTGCCTCCTGCGGGATCTCCCACAGACGACCGTTCCTGTATAATCTTTCTGTTGTGTGCATGTCAAACGTTCGGGCGCACATTGGCACACTCGGTAACACCCGAAAGATTAAACTTACTTATCCGAAAATCTCGAGAATGAAAACAAAACATTCAAGAGTAAAAGGATCAAATCTTTCCAGACGTGGCCCACACTTTCTACTAAGGAGCTTGATGTAAGTATTAGGAGTCCTCCGGTAAAGTAACAAAGATAAAAACAAAAGGTTAAAACAACAGCAACGGTAAGAAGAGAAGACGAAGGCGAAGACGGAGAAGAAGAAGAAGAAAAAACTGGGCAGAAGAAAGAATAAAAAGGTCTTAAAAACATGTAATAAAACCCACCCCCGCTTCGTTTCATCCCTTATTCTGAAAGGCAAACCTCAGAAAAGCTTTTTTGGGGTCTTCCCAACACGAGGAGAATTTCATCCGGATAAAAATCTCCGGGAGAGATAAAGAAGATTTATTTTCTCCGGGTACCTTCCAACTTTAATCTGTCCCGCTGTTTTGAATTTGAATCTTCTTCGTCTTCAGCCACGTCTTTTCTCTAAAAGACACTCGTGTACATGTATGTATGTGTGTGTGTGTGGGTGTGTGTGTGTCTACGTACACTCAAAAATTATTGGTCACCGGCAATTCCTTTGCCATTTTATTAAAGCAATATTTACAATTTGCATAAATATTAAATAAGAAAATAGAAATGAGTACCTCTGCACTACAAAACAAGAGCCACTTGATGTTTTGTACATTCCAGAAACCGTCGCTGATATCATGCTCTAACGAAAATATTTGTATATTACAAGATTTACAAAAAGGTTCCTACAAAGCACTCGCATTAATTATGAGGCGCTATACATATCAGCACAAGCTTTTTACTTATTTCTTACATAACTCAAAATTTCTCTTTCCAACAAATTCACACTACAAGTGAGATGAAAACTTAAACATTTCACTGGGCACCTGTTCGATTCAAGAAACAGCACTAAGTGCTTATTTTACCTGGAGCAATGAGAAAACGTGAAAGACGTACCCGTCGTCCTCTTTCACACATTCTGCCGAGTTTCGCTGAAGTCGTACGTAGAAATAGATGTGAGTTCGACTATTCTTTGTTAACTAATGCGAAAACAGCAAGACAACAGAGAAGTGTAGCCCTGGAGGTTAGTTAGAGCCACAAGTAGAGCCCAGTATTTGTAATTATCACAGTGGTTCATATGTTCTAGTATTCACAATTTGGTGGTCGCATGGAACACTACATACATTACTAAATTACGTTAGAAATTCTTTCCTCTCTGTAAGTCTGACTTTTAGTAATTACCCATAACGGACAAAAATTTAATATTTTAGTACGTTAAGGTTAGTTGTCATATGCTCACCTATTAGAAGTCTAATTCCAATATTTCTCTGCCTTTCTGGTTGACTTTAACCTTTTTTTTGTTGTTTGCACATGTCAACCCTTGCGCCCTTTCATATTTTTTTCAGCCTCTCCACCCGCACAACTTCCAGGAGACTCTCTCTCTCTCTCTCTTTCTTAGATGCGCACCCCTTGGGGTAGTTTAACGTGGCGTTCGCTTCATTTCTAATTTATTTTGCGCGTGTTTATCTTAAGACTTTTACCCATGCCCTATTTGCGAAGTAAAGAAATGAACATTTCAATATTGTCGCCTTTGAACTGTCATTCTTTGACGATTTGAATTACTGCAACTTGTGCGAAATTAATGAGCCCATATTACTTCTTTAGGTTTGAATTTCACAAGAATCAGATCAAAGAGCCGGCATTAATATTAATTAAAATACAATGCTTTGGTACATCACTAAATATTTATTTCTAGTCCATTCGAAACTCGGGAAGCGTTTAATGAACACTTCCGTTAACAATGTGCCTCGATATTTTATTAAATTCCAGTTCTCTTATACTCAAAAGATGCCACTCGGAGCAATGAAGTGAACCCAAAGCAACTACAAATTGAACTGCGTAACAATTTTTGTTTTATTTTTTAACCCGGTTGACCAAATTCAGTTCTGCGACAGCTCCTGTGTACACTAAACTACATCCAGTTAAGTGTGTCGTGTATTTTTCACATGTTGGAAGCAGTTGTAGAGACATCCTGCTGATTCAAGGGAAAACCAACAAAGAAAGCACTCACACTACACAGTCATTGTGTACAGTTATTTATGTTTTCACGTTCTATAACGTATATTATTAGGGGTATACAATCCTTTCAACCTCTCATACCCAACCGTTACTAGCTCTACTACTTTGCCTGTTCCATTCTACCGCTTTACCCTGCACAACACCCTCTGGCCTCAGCAATTTCCATCAGGATATGAGAAAAACCTTACAATTCAATGTAACATTCAATTGAAATGGCCGGAGAAGAGGTGATCATACCTTTAAGAGAGTGATATCTTCAAAGAAAAGGTAATATCAAACTTAGATTGAAAGAATTGCCAACTTCGAACCGCGTGTATTGTTTCTATTTTCTATTTTGTCTTCCTTTAAAAGTTTTCCCTGCCGGATTAAGAGATGAGAAAAGGAATGAGTGGAGTGAGTGGTAGCAAGTAGAACAAACTCCTGAATCCCGGGCGATAGAATTTTGTTCAAATTGAAAAAAAAAGAAAACCCCGAATCAGTACGAGACCGTAAAAAGTCTTTATAAGAACAGAATTGCAAGTTCGTGTTCGTCTGCTTTTCATTTCCGTCGCCCATCGATTGCTTTTAATTGGCAGTAAAACCGACTCTTCTGACCCTCAGGCGAAACCTGATTTTCCAGGAAGCACACAACATAAAACCTAACTGAGAAAATATATATGAGATTACGTTAGATCTTATTAAAGGTTAATCACACCGACTGAGAAAGATTTATGTAGAGAAACAAATATATTTCAAAGAGGAACGCTACCGCCACTTTTAGGGATGTCCGATACAATATTATTTTTTTTAATATTCATTCACCAAGCCTACTACCTTTTTAAGTTTAGCAATTACCAGTTGCACTTCCAAATACTTCGCATATTTTGTAAACAAGACTATATACTTGCAATGTAACTGCAATACACATGTTGAGAGTTCAAATTTGATGGTTGGACGTATTCCATTCCACCCTGGTAGAAACGGATGTTAAACTCCTCAAGAGTATCAGCCAGCAGGAGAATTTTAAAAAATTATCCAGGAATACAGCTAAGAGGTAACAAATGTTAGAAAAAAAATTAGAATTTCAATAATGTACGTACGTATTAAGAGTGGACAAAAGAAGAGCCATAATAACGGAGATAAATGTTAATAAGATAATTAAGCGAAGAAAGCATAGATGAAAAGGAAACGAAACGCTTAGCAATTTTTGAATTTAAGCAAAAGAAGAATGTAAGTAAAATTGAAGAAGGAAACCCGGGGTTAAATTTTATTAAGCGGAAGCTCGGTTAATAAATTAGTAAAATATAATTTTGTATGCTATAAGGTTCGCGTTACCGTTAACAAGATTAAATGTCGTGTCAGGGCAGACCGTAGAGATGCAGAGAGTGAAAAGGATGGGAAAAACTCAGAATTTTAAAACTAAAAGTTTCTTTCACGTCCCTTGAAACAAGACAAGTTCCCGGTTGCACCTGAAATGCCAATTTCGAGACACCATCTCGTGCGCTGAGCTTGTCCAATGATAACGAACGTCTTCTTTCTAACTTGTACATGACAATCATATAAATGACCCGAGTACCTGCTCTGCTCCAAGCATCCCTTCGTTCAAAAAGTCAGAACTCCGAGCGCTTCGACCCCATCCCGTACTTAGAGCCTTTTAACGTTCCGTTGTAGATTCATCAGTTCGAAGGATTCCCACGAGCAACTCTCTTTCTCAACCTATAACATCCTACCAATTATAATTTTTAGCCGTTTTCCCACAGATGACTTTTGACACAATTTCTCTCCTCACAAACCTAACACTACCACTAGGGTGGTCACAACCAAAATGCGTTTCTCTTGCCCTCTTAAAAATGTAAACAAAAAGCGTCTGGTTGACGATTTGCACCAGCAATTAATACGAATTTATTTTTAGTAATAATTATAAATGCCATTATATAAAAACTAGAACAGAAAGTTTTTCGTAGAGGGGCAAGCAGCTCAACACTGGAACCATTAAAGGAATTTAAAAAATTACGAAATCCTCATGCTTTGCGACAAGATGTAGCATTTTGAATGACTGGAACCTTCACTTGACAACTATTTCACCGTAGATAAAATAGTGTCGGAAGTGAAAAGCTCGAGAGCAACTCCAACTTATGCTCTGCTCCCCTGTGTTCCTTCAAACTCTGCTTTATTTCTTCATTTATTTCCACCTTCTTTCTCCATCACCGCGACAATATTTTCATGGTAAAAAACGAGCCGTTTTAAACCTTTTCACATTCAATATATTCTCTCTCCTAGTGAAACTTTATTTGCAAAATGCAAATTTATTTAAAAGAGTGATTTCTTGCCTTCTCGCGACAAACTTCACTATTTTCTGTGTCTTCTTCATGAGGCACGCATGCTGCACACACACACACACACTCACCCCCCTCCATTTCCCCCGTGGTTGAACACCCCCTTTCTCTTACCACTCATGTCGATCCTGTTGCTCTCTCAAGAGCTCCTGTCAAGTCACCTCTCCAGTCCTTCCCCACCATTTTATTTTTTTTAAAATGTTTCTCATTAACGACGTAATTAAGCAGCTTGATGGCAATAATTAACCATTATTATAACTTTAATTAACCGCCTTTTAAATTTTCTCAAGCAAACGAAAAAAAGTTTTCCCCCATCCCTGTGTTTTTATATAATAAGGATAAAGGAAAATACAAAACCTTATTTTTACCTTCAAAGGCAATCATTCTACCGGTAATTTGTAAACCTTTCGCTACATTTCCGATTAATGAAAGTCAAGTTTTTTACGGTCGATTACCTGCCGGAACCCTGCAACAAATGATACTACTCATTACCCACCTTTTTTCCAAACAAAAAAGTAGCGCAAACATATGCAAGTGCACAACATGTTCCGGTAAATTTGTCGGTTATGTTATTGTGCCTACTAAGCAATTCTTCATAATCAATAAGGGCTCTCATATTGACTCTACCCCTGTGCATTGCTGTACTACGGTAGTGAATTGTAGTTCCCTTAGCTCAATGCTCGAACTACTAATCTTATGCACACAGGCGCAACGGCCTTTTTAGCAATATGTAAATTTTGCTTAAGTGTACGCGTAAGTTTATAACCTTAGTTGAAATGGCAAAACATATATTATTTGAATTACTACAATAATTACATCTGTAATACCACGCGCTACACCCTCTACAACACTTGAGTCCTTTTACCAGTATTTTCAGAATCCCTGAAATTTGGATAGACCTTAGTTCTAGATTTGGTCTAAGGAAACAAAAAATCTACCTCCTTCAATTTACTGCTTACACATAATTTATCTCTCACAAGTACAATTACAAATATCTAATCAATAAATCTGTTGTGAAACCCGTCAAACACTGGAATATTCGGATATTTTAACATATCATAAAATAATCGAACGTGGTTCCAAGTATTTCATTAAAGCATAAACTAGAACAAGGTAAGTTGAAGTCTCAGAGTCAATTTGGGGAGTGCGACGGAGTATTAATTATATAAGAGAATGTGGTTTTGACGGACGTGGGAAAACCACTTCAACACAACTCTATCTCGTCTAGGAGCCCGGCTGGAAACAGGAACGTCAGCACGTTAGAAAGTTTTCCGGTCCCAAACCGAAGGTGTTCATTCGGATAACCCAAATTCATATTATCAGTGGAGTTTCTTATTTACCTTTGTCTTGTTATTTTAAGCCCGGCAGTTATTTTACGATTTAATTAAAAGAGTACGAGCGACCCAAGTGATTTTCAAGTCTTGTGCGGAATCAAACTTAATATAAACAATAATAGTTTTCCAGTACCACTTACACATACACTCATGCAGCTACCTACAGTTGGTTTGCTGTGTGTAGTGTACTTTGCTGTACATAAAACACCGGTCACGATCTTTGTGTATATTCAAAGTTCTATTAATATTATACTTGTACTTTTTATTTTCAAAGCACAAGGCTAATAAAAAGACGAAACAAGTTCAAGATGAGGATGAAGACCCGAATGAAAAGAAAGATCTTGAGAAGAACTTAAAGGGACTTAAGAGTTTATGTGTTAAAATAATTTAACGGACGGACCAATTACTTAGTCTTAAGTATTTTCTATTTACATATATAAATTTATTTTATTCCCGATTCAGCTCCAAGTAATTCTCTTTATGTTTTATGCGCTTGTTTCAAAATTTATTTTAAATAAATTACACATAATTCGGTGTCGAGCGAGTGTCTCCATCCTGCGAGGAATGCCGAACCTAAACGAAATTCTATTAAAAGGGTCGTGATTTATAATTCAAACTTGGCGAATCTGCTTGGGCTACAAAAAAGCAATGAGCCCGTAACAGCCTATCAATTTCCCTCAGGTGACATCTGCTATTGATTGGAGAAGATGGCGAGATGGATGGAAGTGGAGGTTCCTTCCAACATCTGCTTACAGCCCCTGACAAACGGCATGGAATAGTAGACTTTTTCATCGGTTCATCTGCAGAGCATGAATCACGCTCCGGGGCAAATTTATGTACGTTATTTAATTACATAAAACTCGTCTACGGTTAAGACATAAGATTCTCTCACTTAACACTACACACGAAATTCACGCTTAGGTACCGTCACCTTAAACATTATTCTTATTACATTTGTCTAGGGCTCGAACCAGTTTGTTTCGCCCGAGGAGTAACTCGAGGTAGTTTTCTGTGGCAGACAAAAGGATCCCCCAAAACACGTGTTCTTCAAACTACTTTTAACTACTCTTTGACGCCTCTCTCACACAACACTCGACACTACTTAGGTGTGTGCCGTGGAAACAACATGCACACATCCTCGAGTCTTTTTTGTCGACTCGTGTGCAACCAGTCGATCAATCATTCCCTCTGCCCGCACGGGGTTCGCCTCAGCACATTTCCTACCTGACTATTCTTTTTCCCGTCACCGGTGGCAACATCGCAGGTGAATTTTTGGCATGAAACTAATTGGAGAAAAAAAACAGGAAAAGTATTTCCCCGACAAAGTAACCCAGGAATTCTAAAATCAATATTGATACAATTTATCGTAACTAGGAGAGTATGACGTTAACAAAGAGAGGATCAATTTCTTTTTGGCAATTTCTTTCCAATTTTCAATGTCAACTTTGAAAATTTGTTTGATGAATAGAATCCACATTGACTCCAAACTTGTGACTACCTGAACCGCAGGAGCCCGGATTTAATGATAATCAAATATTGATAAAGGTCAATTCTCCCAACGGTCCTTGTTCGATTTTCGTTCCGGAGCTCCCCACCAAACGTTTCTTTAAATTACCACGCCGCCGCAGCAGAACACACATATTACGTACATAAAAAAAAACACAGATGCATCTGTAGAAAAGGGTACGGATAACAAATCGAGCAATCAAAACAAATGTTTTGTCTTTTTCTCAAAAAGTCTGTATATTGCATCCAGAAAATATTCCTTTGTCCTGAAAGTAGGTTCCACAATCGGTTCACGAGCTCACACAAATTTACCGTTCGTAGTGCACGTAGATGCGAAACCAAACTAAAAGACACAACGAAAGCACCCGTCACCTTCTGAGCCCTCTTAATCGATAACAACAGTGATAACAACGACATATACTGACTTTTCACGGAGTGGGTGACCCGTTCTGTACACGTCTCTCACGCGGACTACTTCAACACGAAAAAACTACATAAATTTTAATTGTTTTATGTATACAATAGACATGTTTTCTAGTTTTCAGTCGTTTGGAAAGTACACGGCTTTGCTCTGGCAGCGCCTGCAAATCTTCTTGATTGCGCTCCTCTTTAGTTTCACCTCCTTGGCCGCTTTAATTGTGTTTTTTAATTGAGACTTTACCGGAGCCTTCTTCCTTTTCCGCACCTTCTTGGCCACAATCCTTCTCTTGGGCTTCTGCAGCGACGTGATTTTGTCTCCTCCCTCGGCGGTCATCCCTTCCGCCGCCGGCTGATCCGTCGCTTCACCCGGACCCTCCTCTTGGAATTTGGGTATGTCCTGCAGTTTGTACTTGCCGTCCTTGACGGTTATTATTCCGTACTGCATCGCTCGTTTGAGCGCTTCCTGCACCCTCGGCGCAATCTCCTGCGTATTCATCTTCAGTTCATTTGTTATGAACTTAACTATGTCGTGGGGTGACGACCCGTCTCTGTCCTCCAGGTTGTTTATGGCCAAGATGATGAGCTCCGACGGTCTCGCGGGTACCGTCTTCGTCCCCATGCCTGCAGCTCCCCGACAAAAAATTTTGCTTTCTACAACACCTTTATCTGTCGTTTATACCGATTCAAAACAAAAATGAGTTCACTTGTAAATTTTGAAACTTTTTTTTTGTTTTTTTCTCTCTCTCAGGACGAAGTAAATAAAACAAAAAAACATAGAAAAACCGTTTCACTTTCCCGCCCTGTTGGTTCGTCGCTCCAGAACTTCCCCCGAGCCACTTTGCCCTGAGTGGAAAAGTAGAAAAAAGTCACAGTCGATCGAAAACGCCCAATTTGTTTTCTCTCTGACCAATCGACCGTCCGTACATTAAATCGTTACTTTCTATGATTTGTTTGGGAACGTTCGCGCCAATATTTGACCTTCCTCTTTCGATCTCTTTCTACCTGAAATTCGACAACTTTTCCTGGGTTGAAGTTCGTCAATTTGTCAGGCACGAGCAACTCTTGTGCTCATCCATGCACCTGAATGAGTGATTTACTGAAGATAACTAAACTCCCAGGGTCTATCTGACCTTTCTAAGGTGAGGCAGTACCTGCAGTGAGCCTCTTTCCCATTCGCATCGCTCGCATCTTATATTTAGTACTTAACAAACCGCTACCAAATTAATTGTTTTTATTGTAAATTTAAAACTACAAAAATTATGTTATGCATGAAATATTATGTATATTAAGAGACTTTGCTCAATGAGAACAATGGACAACTACTCCGACCTAGTTGCCACCACCTCGGTAGACTTTTGCTTGTCTTGTGAGAGTCTGATATTCTCAGAAGTTCTCCGTCTGCACAGCCGACTTGCACGGTCCTTTTTCGTCTTTTCCTTCCGCAGCACTCGCATCTCCTTGACCTGTCCATTGACCTTAACTGCTTATTGTCGTTTGAGTTTATCGGTCCCCCTCGTGACCAAATTCTGTTTTTCCTGTGACCCGACTTTCTGGAAATTCTTTCGGTTTTGTTTGACGGACGAAACTTTTGTCTGACAGATTTCAAGTGTTTCACCGCAGCATAGTTCCCATATTTCTTCTGCTCGACGGACGCTTCGCCCATTCTAAACTTTCCGTTAGCGAACGACACCAGCTGCAGGGCTACCGTCCTTGTGAGAGCCGACTTGACTCTACCTCTGATGTCCTCGGGTTTCCTGTTCAGTTTTAACGCTATGAACATGACTATATCCCGTTCGCTGGCCCCGTATTCTCTCTGGAGGTTGTGAACGGCCAGCAGTACCAACTCAGACGGCCGAATTCCCGGTTTTCTGCTCATGGCGATGACACTTCCAACGTCCCGATGTCCTCCCGCATTATTGTACGAATTTAACAGAAATATTTTCCCCTTTCCCTCTTGAATTTTGCACTTGGTTGATTTGATACACGTAAACAAATGTATTTATGCAATTCGTTTTTTTCCCCACAAGGTTGGCGTGAATTTGAAAACCGGCGAGAACGCGTCGAATTTTCCGGTAATTTCATGTCCGCATCAAAGCATCTTGCAGGCTTCTGCATGTCAAAATCATCCACACCTGATTGCCTTGATGGCCAGTGGCCATTTTTTGAATTCAGCTATTGATGTTTCAAACTTTTCTACCTGTTCGTTAGGATCCGTTCGAGTTTAATTCACGAAAAGTAAAATTGTTTACATTGTTTAATTTATTTATTTATTGACGGCTATTTAAATTTTACATTTGTCAGAGGTACCGTTCAACTGGTTCAGCCATCTGGAAGCGTTACGCTTGAAATTTCAAATCAGATGTCACTTTTCGTTCCACGGGGGCACCGACAACCCTTGTGGACGCGGTTTAAACTATTTTACTGATTTTCTCTCTTGTCAAATGGTACCACCCCGCATTGACGCAATTTGTAACATGGACAAGCATCTAGCGAATGGCTCTTCGATCAATTTGTCGAACCGCAGCAATAAATAACAATCGTTTTGCCGGCCTTCCTTTTTTTGCACAGCAAAAAAATACATGCTGGGAGTTTTCACTGCAGTTTTCACCGACACACACAGAGACCGGTATGTTTTTGCTACCGTTTCGCCATATTTACTGCTTTCCACTTGAACGCAAATTCCAACGGTTTCATGTTTTAAATTTTTATGTAGGTAAATATGTCTGCCTGCCCATTAACGATTTATTCCGTTCTCGTGTCACACTCACTCAAATAATAAATAATTTTGCATTTCATTTGGAAAGAAACTAAGTTACGAACGTAATAGCGTTAACAGAAATTGAAGTGGAATTAATAATTAATGCAACGACTCTTTTTACATTAATAATGATTTTAAAAATATCGATTACGAAAGGGAAGTAATAAATTTACGAAAACATTTCAAGTAACGAATATTTATACATAAATTAACTGAGGTTTTTCGTTTGAGAAAATTATATATGCTTTACATTTGTGTAGAAGTAACAGTGGTAAAAATGTAATCTTCAGTTAAAGTTTCAAAAAAAAAATCTTCACGAGTAGTGTATTAATCAAATACAAGTGGAAAAGGTGCACTACATGGATACAAACTAATTTAAATTTGAATACTAATAACTCATCTTAATGTTCTCGTTTCGTGTAATTTATTATTAATGTACTTTGTTTACACTTACCATAGCAAGTCACCCATAGTTTTGCTTATTGCTTATTACATTCGAGACAATGATCAAAGGTTGCGTCACATATTGAGAAACCCAAGGAGGTTTACGGCCCTGTGATTTTCTGTTCTGCAATATTAGAGTTACATCTTCACGTGGTACGACTACCTGAGGGTGCGCCACGACATGCCCAAAAGTACATTTGTGAATGAGGCTGAAACACTCGAAATTTCGAAGGCTCAATTCGAAGAAAGTAAGCCCTCATATTTTCAGTGTACCATTCCGAAGAGATCAAACACTCTACTCCCGCACTTGCAAGAACAATCAACAGAATTCATTTACGGAAATCAACAGCTGAGTCCAACGCGGAGTCGTACAAAATATTGTAAACGAAGACGGGTTTGAATCCTATTCACAAAGCTTTCATATAATCAAAGAACAAATTAGTCAAACACTGGCGTACTACAATTTCACCACAACACATAAGCCACCACTTTAATGGGTGCCACCACAAACAGTCAAGTCGCTTTACAAGGCAACAGCAAGACCGAGCAAGACTAAAATATTAACTCTGTGCCTTCTGGTGTTTAAGACAACACTTGCTTTCTACACATGGTCCTAACCTCAAATTTGAGAACAAACAGGTTGATCGGTCTATCTTCTGACACGCACTCCAATCTAGTTTCCCCCTACAAGCAATCGCTTCATCCAAGTAATCCTGTAATCCTTTTCGGGGACTTTCCTAATCATCTAAGTCATTCCCGACAGAAATAATTTCCCTCTGGGGGAAATTCCTGAATTGTAGAAGGATTGGATGGTTGAAAGTTTAATCAGTTCCCGTCATACTTTCAATAATTTTCCGAATGATTCTTTTCCCATCCTCTCGGACCAGTATCATTACAATTTCCTTCCATAATTTCAAATTTATTTGCTGTCATTTTTTATGAATGTCTGCAATATAATCTCGACAGAAGTTAAGATTTATTCACAACTTTCGGTCGTGTGCTCATCTCCTCTTTTAATTTATTCCCGATTTCCCGTGAATTTCGCAGACATGTGGAGATTCGAGACCAACTGACGAATACATAGTTCTCAACCGAAAGAAACTTTTTAGAGAAATTCCTTCGGCGTCTGCTTAGGGTTCCATGAGGGTTTTTGCCGGCACTAACTTGATGCAAAACATGTTTCCCATTTCTTACAGTTGTGAAAACTTTCCTCTCCTTCTTATACGGATTTTCCTTCGGAATCTCTGGAAACTTGAGGAGACGGCGGAAAAAAAAATTATGACTTTGGTCTCAACACTTAGGGCCCCGGCGGTAGTCCCGGAGACTTTTTCTGCTGCATCAGAGAAACGACAGAAATTGCTACTTTTCAATTAGAGCGACGTCATTTCCTTTCATCAAAGAGAATGAGAAAGACGTGAAAATGGAGTGCTCTGCTCTGCGCTACAAGAGGACGTAGTGTGAGGCCTTCTTACCTTCCTTCTCTCCCGGTGTAATCATTTAACGTTCGTTTACTGCATGCCAACACTTCTTTACTTTTCACAACAAAGAAAGCCATTTTAAGAGGCGAAAACAAAATTTCGTGTTCGCCTGTCGCCACCACCCCTCCGGATGCCAAAGCTCCGGCCTCGGGGCGAAATAAGCTTTTCACTTCTCCCAAAATTTATCGTTCAAATTGGAAAAATTCGATCCGGGGAAAAAACCTCCAAGCTTTCTCTGTTTGGAAAAGATAAAACAATTTTTGATGTATTCCTTTAGGTTTTTCCTATGAATGGTAATCGCTCAGCAAATTAAACAACAACTCCTAGGCAGATTTTCTAAGCTGCATTAGAGAAATATCGAGTCAGCAGCAGACATCAAAAGCTCGTGGGTGTTGTGGCGCCTACTCCTGCTCTATCTCCTCAGGGTGAAAACCATCTGCCCGTGTCACGCCACGCCTGCGAAAATACGCTAAATCAACGAGAAAATGCTACAAAATTCTAAAGATGTCTAATTTAACTGCCATAAAGTGTATCCTTCACACTCATGCATTCCGTCGACATGCGGTTTGTAAACGGAAAGTACTCGGTCTACATGACCGTTTACACGTCGTTTTCTGTTGGATCAATCAGAGTTGGATTCGCCGAATTACCTCCACGTCCCAGGTCGATCATTATTTCCCGGGCCTCCGTCTGGGCATGGGTCTCTATCTTTTCTGGGTGAACGTTAGCCTGCGACTCTATTTCATATAAAAAACATCCCCGCGGGCCCACATTTCATTCGGTCCCCTGGTGTGCCATCATATCGGCGTAGTTAACGAAAAGAACAAGGCGAGATCCTACTACGAGATGGCAGGTATATTACCATTTTATAAATGTTCCTGAAACGGCCACGAAGAACCGGAAGGAAATGGAAAGAATCGACGGTTACGAGGCCTCGCCGTAGCGCCTTCTCCCAACCGGCGGCCCCAGCAAAATGAGCCGGAATCTAATTTTCACGAAATTGTTTCAGTTTTCCAAAGTATTAGATTCCCGGCGGTGAAATTTTTATCGGTGATGCTACAAAAGTCGAAATTTATTGTTCACAAAGGATAAATATTTTCCCCGAGTGCTTATGACGTGAGCGGAAAGTGCCTTTGATGATGCGCATACTTAAATCGTTTCCGGTTCCCCTTTTTTACTGCCATTTTGCTGGCAGTGGTTTTTGCGGCGCATACGAAAACCCATTTAAACGGGTCAGAAATTACTGTGGTGTCAAGTTAATAATAAGAAATAGTTTGCTTGCACTGATCGTGCCACAAAGGTATTTGTTCCCCTCTTAAGCAGCAACGTGGCGCTTTTATATTTGGCGCTTTTATATTATATTAAAAATATAATAAATAATTATTAACCTTGACTAATAAAACTAATCAGATACCATTTATGCGGGTTAAATATAATATAACAAGTATTCTTTCACAATTTTTTAAAACAACTCAAATTTTTTTCTATTTCTATTTACTAGAACACCTGGAATATGTACCCTGTAATGTTTTCTATCCCACGTAATACCACTGTAATCATGATGATACTAAAAAATTAACTACCTAGCTTTTGGGACTAAAGTTAAGCCGAGTATAATTCTTTCTTACATCAGAGATAGATAGCCTTTTAATAGATAGAGTGTTAGTAATACATTTATAGAACATCTTCCTACACTTGTAATTTGTTAACTGTTAGTAGCGTTTATTTCGCTAAAAAAATGTTTATTGAAAGTAATAAATTATGAGTGAAAAGGTGAGAATAGTCCTTAAGGCTCTAGAAACGTGATTACAAAATTAAGAACGGTTTTCCATTAACGTTGGGTCATTAGCATCCTTTCGTTCATTAAATTTACATTCAAATTTAAAAATTGCAAACCTGAAAGAGACACAAGTTTTTTATTTCAACAACATTTTTTATTGATCCCAATAATTAATATTCAATGTGGGGATGAATTTTCTTTTTTTCTACAATAGAAATTCTCGCACGTAAAAAAGACATGTCATAAGTCGACGGGTTAACTCGATTCGACAATTCTTTTGCACAAACACCGGAAAGCAGGGGTTGATGTGCATACAGAAGAACAGAAAATTTCACGGTTTGAATTGGAATTAAGAGAACTCATAAATACAAGTTCTGGCAAAGGAGAGAAAAATACGGTGGAACCGTATAATCGCGGATAATATCGGGGGATAGGAAAACTCCGGGACAAAGTTTAATCAGAAAAGTTTTTTCCAAATGAAACAAAATTCTACAAGAAAAAAACTGCATTTGAAAGAGGCACAAAAAAATATGGTTCGCTCTTTGTGAAACGGATTTCATGCTTCCAAATTATAAACTTACCTTCAAATTATGTCATTACTTTTAATAATATTATTAATATATATGAGTACTACTCTAGCTATTATTGTTACTGACAAAAATAAGTCCTAGACGAAAACCTATAGTGTGAGGTGTGAAATCTTTTGTTTCACAGCAATCTGTATTGCAATTATATTTATCTTAATTTAAGAAATGTTTGAGTTCAGGAAAGTAAACCAACTAGAAGGAAAAGTAAGCTAGGTAAGAACTCATAAGAAACCAGAACCCAAAAGGAGAACTCGAAAGAACTACAATATTACAAACAACCATAAACCAGAAATTCTCGATTAAAGGAAAAGATAAACAACGAGAGCAAATAATAAAAGAAACCAAAATAACTTGTAGTTGTACAAAACACACATAAACTACATAAGATGTAGTTGAAAAATAGTTCCCATGAAGCCGCACTCTCTGTGACATTTAAATAAATTGCTTTCGTGTGCTTCAGATAAAAACATAAACACTAAGTGTCAAAACATTCATTAATTAAAAAGATTGTATCAAGCCTAGTCGTCGTAACAGCCCCAAAAACGCATGAAATAGGAAACTACGCCTAGTTAAGTATTCGGAAGAAAGCAACTGCTACTTATTCCGCAAATTTCGGGAAGAAAAATATAAACGACATAAACAAAAGTGACGGCAGACTCTGCAGGACAAATCGTCTTGTCGAAAGCCGTTGGAGCGGCCATTCAAATCACGATTTTTGAATTTTGAAAAAAACGGCGGGAAACCCGTTAAAAAATTCTTGAAAAGAAAGATTTATTCGCAGAAATCGAATGGAACTTGCACGTAAATACGTCTCTGCTTCCATTTTGTAAATATTATTTAAATGGCCGTTTATCTTCCCTGGGTAAAACCGATTTCCATGCATAAATTTTTGCCTTTTGGACGACGAAGACATATCCGTGAATCAAACATAAATTCCAGTTTAAAAAAAAGGATTCAATTTCACGTGACGCTTTTCTTTCCATTTTTGCTATGAATAACTCCGGCACTCTATCCTTTTTTACACGTGTCTGTAGCCAAAGGGGAAATTACCGCTGTTGTCGCAAAATTTCACACAGGAAATAGCCATGAGATATTGACTGAAATTCTCATACAGAGTTTGCCAGGAAACTATTAACTAGTATTAACTATCATATATTACACGGTACTGCAGTGACCAAAGTACATTTAGGGAAGTCCGATTTTGTTCAAACGCTGACGTTAACAAGCCAAAAATCCAGGGAAGTTCCTATGCAATGTTATGTGATGGTATCGTACATAACCCCGGATGAAGAGGATTTTTTTACTTTTCCCCATGGACGTCTGACATACTACGATAGCAAAAGAATCTCTTATTGCTAGCATTTAAGCAAGGGACCGACGATTAAACTTAAACCAAACGGAAGAAGAAACCTCAGATCCAGAGTTCGGAAATAAGAGAAAATGTTGAGAAAAAAAAATGAAATGAGAAAAAAAAAACGCATTTTTACCGAATTTGTGCTTGAGTGTTTGTGTTCGATAGACATCGACCATTCAACATCGACCAGTCACAAAACGGAGAAAAAGCAGAAGGAAAATGAAAAATTATTAACGGATATTGAAAGCGTTTTGCGAGTGGAAACACACAAAAATTTTGGCATGAGTTACAAAATGATCATCAAACATTTGTTTACCACGATGACACGACTTATATCTCTACGAAACTATTAAATCAACTAAACAAAACAAAACAAATCTTTAACTTTACTTTTGAGTAGAAGCATCATTTTTTAAAACTTACCTGAAACAAAAATAAAAAATTTAATTAATTTTTTGCAGTAATCAAACATTATAAAATAGAATTCTCGAACACAAAATTGTACGTGAAATGACCCTAAATATTATATATATGTATAAACGTATACACAAACTACTGAGTGATATTTCCATAATTATTTTCAATAGAAAAAAAACAAAACATAGTTTGCAGTATACAAAAAAAGCAAATTACAATAAAAAACATTTAGTAGTAAAAGAGAAAAACATTACTACAGATATTATGAGGTACTGAAACTATAAAAACGGCATACAGTTACTACCACAAAAGGGACTTTCTATTTTCTTTCCTTCGCCCTTCATTTGTTATCTTTTTGTTATTACTATTTACATACAATAGTTTAGGATGGGTGAACTTTCTAAGAATTACGCGTACATAAAATGTGTACAATTTGATAAAGTGTTTCCCGGGAGTAAATTGCAAAGTTTATTCTAATGAAATACTTTAGAATGGTGCATAGAATTGCCGGAGGTGTCTGCCCTGACAGCGTTTACCTTTCCTTCATTTGAGACCTTCCGTTTTACACAATTCAAAACTTTTAAATGCATTTTTTGCATCGTAAATCAAAAAAAAAAACAATAAAAAAGTTTTAGGAAAAAAGCGCAGTTTTTAAAAACTCTTTTCACGTAAAACAGAAAACGATAAAAATATGTAAAGAATACACATAAAGAATACACATATGTATATATGTGAGAATAGAAATGAGGAAGTACGACGAAAATACAGGCCTACATCACTGGTGTAAGGCAGCTCACTTTGACTATTCGACTAAATTCACTGGAAAATTTATTCTAACTTGATCTATTGATGTTCGCCACACACCACCAAAAAATATACATAAAATATTCAAAGTTTGGTCTTGCAGAGACTCACAGGTTACCTCAAGTCTCCCAATCCATGTAACACACGAAAACCAAAATTCGATTTAGCACTTAGCATTAATGCTTATTATTATTTGTCGAGGAGCATTAATTTATTGAATTCCGTGAAAAAAAAATTTAACCCGTTTCCTCTTCATAAAAATATCCGAAAAAGTATAAAAACTAAAAGCAAGACAAGAACTAAGGGTGGCAAAGGATAGGGTCCGTTGTGAAATCTCAATCAATTAGCAGATTAGGACAGAGGAGATTAAGATCTTACAACGAGCAGTTAACTAATTTTATAGCAGGAACATTGCGAGGGATAGCTTCAAGAACCGATGAGTGCATAAAGCTATTCCGGTAACAGGAGATGAGCCTTTCTCTTCCCGGTTTACTCCTCGGGAAAATGAGGAAAATGGAAAGAGGTGGAGAAAATCAAGTTTTAATGATTCGAAATCATCGCTTTTCATCATGCGGGGAGGAAAAAAAATCAGAGGTTCTTCTAGGAGGACTTCGCTTTCCTAGACCTAATATCCTCGTTTCATCGTACATTATGCTTTCCAATTTCTTCTCTCCAAACCAAAAGTCTTCCTTCGTCCATTTCCAAATGTTGACCTTTCTATTTTTTCTCCTTTTTCTAATAGCTTTGTTCCTAACAAATTCCTCTTCTTATTTGTGTCATTCAAATAACCGTACTTCTAAGAAGTCTTATTTTTTCATCTAAGAGTTCGCAACGGAATGACAGGAAATATTCGTTTACTTCTTATTCTTTAATTCTGTGTTTCTGTGGAAAAACATAAGGTAAAAAGTAAACGAATAATGGTAGCCATTTATGACTGTAACGTGATGCAATGGAAACTGTCTCTTATTAAGGAAATTCTGGTCACGCACTCAAACTGTCGTTATTTTAAGTAGCGATTAAGATGTTCTTTCGCTGGAATAATATATGTCGTATTTTCAGAACTTTTCCCTAGTACTGTTAATTATGTACTGACGTTTTCAAATTCCATTTGAACAGATTCATTGCAAACACTTCGGAAATGTTACTAATTGCTTGGGCATTTGAGTATGTTTCATCCGGGTAATAGAGACACATCGCCTACACCAAAATCCTACCTTTTCCTTTCAACCGCTGCTCCCTTGTTTTACCCTCCTTTGACAATTTCACACCTGGTCTTCGCACTAAACAACCAAAGTTTTTAATTTTTGTCTGTACAACCTGACGCTTAACAAGATATTTTCTACTTAACCCGACATGGGCTTCGTATGAGCTTAATCAGGTTGTCATTGGGGAAGCCTTTATTTTAAGAGTTTTTGTTATGAAACACTTTGAGTGTGAGCACACTACTTTCTAATACTTTCTGTTGGAAATTGAACTTAGAGAAAGAATATTTTCTTTATTATCTCCACGAGTAACATTTCGTATATTTCACTACCTCCAATAGTGCCACACAATGCTATGTTATGTATATTTTAATATACTGCGCAACAATTATTTATTAATTTATTTTGTTCTAAATGAATGCCATTTTTAATTTATCCTGCTTCTTATATAATTTACTACACATTACATCGTCTCATTAATTTATAATTTAAGCTAATTAAATATTACAAAACAACAATTAATTAATTACCGGGTGTATTACTTTAAGAAAACATCTGGTACCTTAATAGCTTTCGTGGGAGGAAAATAGAAAGGCGAGAAAAGATTTATATTTACTTTTTAAGTGGATTTAGGTCATTTTCATTATTAGCACAATTTTATTTCTTCAATATAATGTAATGTAATATAATTCTATGCGAATTATTACAGGAGCCCACATAAACACTCCATCCGTCAATATCGTTGATATAATTTTTAATTAGTTTGCAAGGCGCAACTTACTAATTTGCTTTTCCCTTATTTGAGAAACTAAACCTAGCACAGTCTCCTCAACGAAAAATTGCTGTTACGCATAGAAATTTTGCGATCTAAAAAAATATACATCATCCATGTTTCACCGGTGCTTATGGTTCGTCTAAAACACCTCGACTTCATGGAAAATCTACATGAATAATGAGTAGCTTCTCACTTAAATTTCAAGGGGCTACTCCTCCACAAATTAGTTGTTGAATAAAAGAGGGATAAAAATTTTTCTTTTGTCTTCTGATTGAATAGACTTTGAGGTTCGAAGTGTTCAACAAGCACCAAAAGATTTTCAGGATGGAGACACTCCGATTGAGGAAAGCCTTTGTTTTAGAAAACAATTTTCACTCTTTAGTATTCCCTTAATTCTCTTAATGGTCCTCCATTCTTTAACTCCTTTGAACTGCCAACGGCCCGGGCCCAAACCAGTCAGCCAAATCTCCTTGTTTGCACTTCTTCGACTCTTTTAAGGACCCCAAATAAAATTCAACGAGCAAAAACCGTTTTTACGCCAAAATTAAATATTTTTCGTGATTTCTTCGTTCACTTCACTTCTGTTGCACTGGTTCCACTCTTCCTTTTTGTCGGTCTTCCCCGTTTTCAAATTAAACGGAAAAATTTTCAAGAATAAACCTCATACTGGATTGTGAGCTGATTGTATTGCAGTGGCAGCAGAACAAAATGAGATGGAAATTTGCATTCATTTTTAATTTGTGTGTAGGTTCCTTTTCTCCTTATCAAATGTCGTTCTTAAAGACTCCAAAGTTTGGTAAACCCGTCACATTTCCAATTAAAATTAGTGGAACAAAAAAATTATTCCTACTCAACAATCTTTTAAGTTCCATGGTCAAATGACCTACTTCAATACGATTCAGAAAGATGTATGAAAAGCACATGGTATACACCTATCGTCCAGGTTGTACGAATAGATCAGAACTGCTCAGAATGTGCAGCTCAATTTCAATCAATGCAACACTTACCACTCGAGTATTCTCTTAATGAATCCACTTATGTAACAGCACTCTACCCATAAACCGTCTCAGCTCCATTCCACAGATAATCGTTCCAACCTCTAAAGGCCTCATATGAAATTGACGAGTAACCACAAAGTTCAGAAATTAAGCAACCCCTCCGCAGGCTATCAGACGTTTAAACGAACTTAGAGCGGTACCCGTTGCCACGACAACCAAACTCTCAACTTTCTTTTTCTCTTTTGCTTTCTTTTGTCTCCTGCGTAAAGTTAACAACTTTCGGTCCCAAAAAATTTAACAATTCACTTTCCCAAGCCTGGTGAGACCTTTGTCCACAACCTGTCTTTTGGCTCATCCCGACGACCTTTCAATCGAATGTCTTTGTACAGTCGGTTTTCCACTGACAAAACGTCACATGTGCACTCTCTTTTGGAAAGTTTCATAAAATTGAGTAAGAGTATATGAAGGAGATAGACAAGTGGTTTCCCAGGTCTAAACTGTCTACTTTCATGACCTTTTACTTAGTCAAATACAACTAAAGCTGTAGCTTCAAGCTTTTGCCATCGGTGCAATGTCGCGGACTTGTACGCAACTTCCTAAAGCTTCTTGAGCTCTGGATTAAGTTCCCTTTTTAAACGTTCATCTACTACTACATTTTCCCTAATGAAAATTGATAATATTATTTATTAATATTAACAAACAGAACAAATGCAAATAAAAAAAATCAGACCAAGAACACGATTTTAATTTTTAACCAACATTAACTCGTCCCTTACTGTTTCTTTCGGGTTTCTGATTTCCCCGAATATTCCTACTCCATCTGCTCCTGTGTTTTTTGATCATCCATTCAAACATTCCACGCGTTACCTTCCACGCCAGAATGATTTTTCTACATTGTTTGCTAATGTAAAATGTCAATTTCGAAGGTTGCCATTTAAAAATTTCCTTCTGGTAAAATAACCAGGAGAATTTGCCCGAGATTTCCGCCATGTGAAAATTCATCAAGCATACAATTTACACCGTTTAATGTTTCATAATTAACCCGGAGGTTTAAATATTTGCATGGGCAACTCGAGTCCATGGCTCGACTACTCATATACAAATGCAAAAATACATTTTCGGACACGATTGACCAACAATAAGACGCTGTTTTTATTCAATAACCTTTAGTTTAACAGGCGTGTAATATATTACAATTACTCATCTAGTTAGGTATAATAAATTAAAAAACGTCACAATTCCATGTTCAATAACAAACAGTTGGTTTCCGACAAATAATGCTTCAACTACAATTTTACACAGTGAATTCAATACATAAACTCTAACTGTAATATTCTTGATAAAGTGCACTTCCCCTAAGCCTTGTAAATTTCCACCTCTGCATACCCTCTCTAGCGTTTCCACTTCTCGTATTAAAATGTCCAAAAGAAGTAAAAGCGTAGGGTCTACCTAAACCTCAAGTAACAACCATAAAACTGACGATAAAGATAGATAAGTAACATATCATTATTACTATGTTAGCCATATTAATTTTACTCAGGTCAATCTACTTATAATTATTATTGATGTTATTTTAAAGAAGCAACTTAAAGATTATTGTAATGCATATTGAAATGAACTACTTGCTGGTGACATGGTAGCAGAGCAGAAATACCATACCCTTCATCCTGCGAATGGTAAGTAAATTTATTACAGTGTTTGTTGGAATTACTAAACCATTAAAAGTCACCGCGAAATTTATAGTATGAGCGAATTATTAAACTACTAAAGTACATAAAAAAGTTAGGGGTAGCATTTTCTTGTTTGAGTGTCTACCTCATCCTTTTTTTGAGCATTCCTTTAAATTTCACGTTGCCGTACGTTACCCTCCTTCAAAGAAGAACGCGACATTTCGACCGTGCAAAACGCAAATTCTCCGGTTAAAACGATGCAACCCAAATTACACGACGTTCGTGTGAGAGTTTTAATACTGCAAGAAATGAATAAAATTTGCACAAGCGTGGCAGGGAGATACAGGTAATTGAACAAAATAACAGATTTAGAAATGTTCGTTTTGGTTTTCCACTTCTTTTAGACTGCAAGATATTCAATGGAACCTTTTTTGCTAATGTGTTGCGGTTTGTAAACCAAGACCTATAAAACGTCACGTTACATTACGTAACATAAATTTCATTCTAACGTCCTACAATTTATAAATAATGTTTTCTTTCGAAGAGCATTCATATTTTATAACTTGTGTCTAAGTTATTTGTGAAAGCTTCTGCTGAAAAATACGGATGATCACAAAATTGAACCAAAACATCTTCAGCTTATTACGCTGCCCTATTTGAAAATCTATCATTACGACAAATATAAGACGCCTTCAAAGAGTAAATGTTACTTCTAAATTATATTACTTTTATTAATTATTTTTCCTTGTACTGTTTTATAGGATAATTATTTTAAAGATGAATGTAAAACTTATTCACTGAACAGAATAAATACTGTTACAATTCTTAAGATATGGATGCATCATGTAACATCCGGTTTTGGTTATCCCACTAGATAGAGTTATTTTATTGTTTTTTTCTGTCAAAACACATCTGGATAGTCTCTATTTTCTCTCATTCACAACTCATCGCAGCTCGTGAAATATTTTGTAAAAAAATTGCCGTTGACCTGAAATCAATTTTTATTGTATCCAAAACCAATTCAGAAAGAAAATATTGAATAAAATATAGGAAAACAGAGACAATCGTAGGCATTAGTTTGTTATTGATTTAGTTGAAAAGGTTCACCTTTCACTTCATGTTCGAGTTCAAGCAGTGCCCTTTCCTTTGACACTTCACCTTCCCACACAATGTCAATTGTAAATCCAGGGTCATAAGAAACGGAGAGAGAGAGAGAGAAAAGGACATTTTAGAAACCCTGTAAAAGCATTTTCGGCCCTAAAAAATAGATCAATCCGTCAAAGTCATTTCATTCTTTAAGTAGAAGGACCCTAATCTCATAATCAAGGCTGTCACCAAAGAAACTGATTTTTCACAAATACTACACAGTGTTTGTGACAGAATTTTCTACCCTTATTTTCTACATTCCAATCCTTTGAATTTCTGAAACTCCTACCTGTCCTATTCCTTTTTTTCTATTTAATTTTGTAATTCTCCTCCGCCTCATCGGTCTTTCTTCTCCTATATTTAAATTCAAAGAATGAGGAAACTCATACAATGCGACAGAAACCTTTTTCAGTCTTCCTCATTTCTTAACTATTCGTTCAGTTTTGTCCTACAAATTTAACAGTTCAGTGTGATTGGAGTACTTGTAGTTTACAAAAATAAAGTGTGGAACACTTGACTAATAAGAACTTCTGTCCTCTATGAATTCATTCTCATCATTTAACGAGATTCTACTTTCTTTTCTACCTCAATAACAAAGCCGCAGCTTTGACCGACCTGGGAAGCCACCCGAAGTCAGGAACCTTTCTAATTCTTAAACCTTTTTGAAATAAGCAGATCCTTTCCCAAGGAACCGACGAAAAACAATGGACAATATTTTCAGGCACTCTTCTACACTTCATCAAAATTACATACTCGACTCTAAAGGACGCAATCAATAATTACTGCCACTTCACATTTTAAACCTCTTTTGTTCTTAGATTTCTATTTCTTTGTGCCAAGCAATTGCAAAAAGGAACGAATCGAGAATCTGATTTACCTTCTGAACTTCTAAATAATTATTTGTGACACTAATATGAATTTATTTATTAGTAGAAATTAAACCGCGTGTGAGATTACTTAATGTGAATTGAGTGTTCCAAAATTATATATAGTATATTTCAATCCATCAAAAAAAGCATTTATCGCTTACGTTAAATAAGTTAAATTTTTAGATTCTGTCCAAGCCAAAAGTCATAAATCACCCGGGTTTGTTAAAAAAACAGTTTCACTAAACTCATCCGGGGGTAAAAAAAATGGTTTCACCTAGGAGAAAAGTTGGACGAAATTCTTTACACTTGGAGGACGAAAAGGAAAGTTTTCTTTTCAAGAGACGACACGTGAGGAATGCATTTGGATTTACTACGAACCGAAAAATTGTGACAAATACTACTTCTGAATTGTTTTCACATCCTTGGAATGTTAAATATTTTAGTGACAAAACATACGGTTTATACGGTGCAGTTTCCCTTTCCCAGATCTTTCATTAGAAATATCACACGTGTAATTCTCCACGAGTAACTTATCTTAACTTTTCTAACTTATTGTCGTTGCGTTATGAATTTATCATACGAGACAGAGGGTTTTGATTTGAAGAGGTTCTTCAATTTATCAACAACAAAATAATTTTTACGAGAATAAGAAAAAAAAATCACTCGAGATCACGCTCTGCTCCGTGATTTCTCTTCTGTTGTCAACCCAATTACACAGCACGATCGTCACAGCTTTCTTCCAACTGTTGATTAACTCTCGTTACTCCACACATTCCACACATACGTTTCAATGTACATAACTAAGTCGAGGTAACATTTGGGAGTAATAAAATCCAATTTCGTCAGAATAAAAATGATAAAGGTAAAACCTTTCTCAGTTTTCATACCTCTGTCTCGTTTCTTGGCAACTAGAACAATTTCAAAGCACATTTCGAATGTCAGAAATGTGAGCCTCTGATTTTGTCAGCCATGGAGATTCCCAAACAAAATTGCCATCCTGAAGAAGGCCATTTATTTTTTGTTCATTCATCCACCATTCGACCTCGGAAAATTTTTCATAACTCAACGCCGTACGAAAAGCACTTTTTTGTGTGACACCACAACAAACCCATTTTACAAAACGTGGCGTCGTTTCATTTTTTTAATTATTCAAATTATTAGTGCACTACAATCTGATTGACACCACCCATAAAAAAATCAATACAAAACCTCCTTGAAGTAGAAAATTTCCGTTAATTGGAAATTTTGACTAACTCAACTACACTATTCCAACATTTTTCGACGTGTAAACCCTTACCCAAGTACTCTTTACTTGGAAATCTCCGCCCTTTTCTTTTTTAATGTAAAAACTGCCGTTGGTGACTACAATTCCTCTCTGCATTCCCATTTATTGGGCTTCTTCCTATTAGAAACTTCGTTCATTTTTTCGGTTTCTATTCTTTCAACTATTTCCGCACGCCAACTTTTGCGGTCTGAGTCGACCAAGTTTTATTATCGTGTTTCCTCTGACGCTTCGAAAAAAATATATCCTTAGTATTGTTAACATTGGAAAAGCAGAGCGAAATCGTAACTTCGAAATGAAAATTCAATTAACATCGAATCTTCCGGCAAGTCTTCTTTTCATTCGTCCTGGGTTTACTTCGAAACCGCGAGACTTTCGGCTTTGCAGTTTTATCACTCTCGACACTCATAAAAATTTAATTTCAAATTCAAAAATTAATTTTGACTTATTGGCACTGGTGGGTCGGCAACATATAAGTCAAAGTAAAAAGTGGATCAAACCAAATAAACAAATTACATTAAAAAAACCAACAATCAGTATGCTGCACCTCCTCCTAAAAGAAGATTAAAGTTTTAGGTAATGTAAGTAGTCGAGTCATATATAGTTTTTTATATAGTTTGCAGATATTACAAGCAAATTCTAATCAAACCGTACTTTTCCCTTCTCGGTAAGCAGCAGAAGGCGACTACAAAAATTTGATTACATCTGACTGAAATCAGTAAAATACAATAGAAAAGCAAACTCGAGTTGCAGGTAACGTAAAGGTGGAAGTGTAAAAGGAAACATAAAATGCAAGGCTTTGAAAACAGAAACGGAAAACACATAACGGAAACAGCATAGTCGCTTCGGCCATCTCCCTTTCTTCAGCTCACATTCTACGTAAGTAATTTAAACAATTGCTCCTTAGAATTAACAAACGGAATTGCATGGAACGGCAATGTTCGAGGAAAATTTATTCAAGAAGGAAATCTCTAAATTAGATTCTGGTGTTGAAAAAAGGAAAACAAATTGAAAAAACCATCGCCGTCAGAAGTTAGTCTCAATAGGATACATTTTCAGGTATTGTGAATGAAAGAACTTGGGGATTTCGAATGTGAGATCCAAGGAAAAGTTGAACAGAATAAGAGAAACATTTTTGGAGAAAATTTAAAGCACAAATGACACTTTCATTCCAGGGGGGAATGATTTAGACGTGGGTTAAGAAACAAAATAATAAAAAGAAGATGAGCCGAAGGAAAAGGAAAGGATAGGATAGGAGGCGAGGAAGATTTTTCCCAGCACAAAGGCAGCTTGAAAAAGGAAGAAAAGGATCCCAAACAAAAATGGAGGAACCAGGGGTGAATTTTTCAAAGGAAACACGGTCGGGATTTAGGAAAGGAAAACAAAAAATGGACACGAACAAACCGTGAAGACCCAGACACTGGCAGAATGAGTTCGAATTGAAATAGAAAATTGCAAAGTTTTCTTACTATTTGCTCTAGCGTTTTCAGGCCAAAAGGGAAACCGACGTATGGCTGAATAAAAGGAGAATTTTTGCAAGGATTGGAACGGTTCCCACGACTGAGAACAGAAATAAAATTACGGGATCTTATAAAAAGTAGAAAATCCTAAATATACGAATGAACAAGATGTAGAACGTGTTTAAGAAAACGTGTTAAGAAAAATCTCTGAGAAAAAGCTAGTGACATGAGACTGCGTAGTACCCAGTTATTTATTCCCAAAGTGTTTGGTAAATATTTGTAGGTCAAATTCAAAACTTCTTCAGTTGATCAGATTTTTTCCCCTATAAATATGGTTCTTTTATCTATTTGTAACCATTGCACATGTCAGACATCGTACCGGATTGAACATTAATAAATACGTTAGTCTAAAGAACATATTAACAGTGATTATGTGATGCTTAACAAGTTTTATGGCAAAAAATATATTTCAAGTTTGAATCATTCAAACATCGTTCCTCTAATTCCTGGTAGTACGAAACAATGAACTCAACAGAAACCTGCAAAAAGTTCTAGAAACATGAAACATGCAAATCTAATATGACAATTGATTAAAACCTTTTCAACTTCCGTCTCAAATTTTACGAACCATTTTCTTTGTTTTTGTCATCTCGAAACATAGAACTTAAATAAATGTAGACTTTCTCTCTCTCAAGACTGATTAATAATAATAAGGAAAAACGGTTTCTTGAAAGTTTATGAAGTCACTTAGCCCTCGGATTACTGACTCATGAGTGACGCACGATATTTTTTCAAGCAACGTAATAAGTAAATAAAAAGTAAAAATCTCTAAAGGTACAAGGTGACGGGATGATTCCGACAGCGAGGTACACTCGATAAAAGAAAATACGACTTGCAGCGAAGTTTAGAACGTTCATTTGGGGCTCGACAGGGCACGGCGGAAGGGAGATCGTTAGAAACGGGAGTCTGGAAACAGAACGAGAAGCAGAAATGCAGAATAATTAAAACCGAAAGACCAAGAGATACGTAAAATGAAAATCGGGAGAAAAATGAAAAGTAGAAATGGAACAGCCATAGAAACGAAATTTTGCGGGAATACAGCTACCTAGGAAGAACATGAATAAATAAACAAAATGCTAGGGAATAAAACAGTATAGGCAAGCACAAGACTAAGGCTCACATGATTACATCAATAATAAATGAAAAAGTGAGATATGCCAGACGGATGGCAAGAAACAAGAGGTAAAATGGAGGCGTGCAAAGTCAGTGTCGTTCAATTTGGTTCTCCTTTTCTACTGTCATAGAGAGAGAGAGAGAGCTACGCATACACAAAAATTACTCTCCTGTAATCGAAACACAACTAACAGTAACACGGTACTGAACATAAAAGAAGCCACGTCTGAGCAAAATGAAAATGGCTCGAAAGATTTCGAATGCCGAGAAATGATATGTAACATATTGTACGGTACGTCTTTGACCAACTGTTACTTGTGTAAGAGCACACAAAAAGTTTTAAACTACAAATTGAGTGTTGGTGTTGCCTGTGTGCCCAAGTTATGTCATGTAGAAAATAAAAAATCATAAAAACCGTCGTCAGTGTTCTTTAATAAAGCCTAAACGTACGTGTCATTTATATGGAGTAATAGACGCACGGTGACGTCATTGGAGTACCACGAAATTTTTTTGTAAAAAAAGGAAAACTGGAGCAACCTTCACAGAATCTTAAAAAAGGAAGGTTTCCGGTTAGAAGTAGCACTTAAGTGTTGTCAACGGAAATGAAATTCATGTAGATAATTCTAAAAATTTAGTTAGTTCCCTTCTTTTAGGTCGGTTAGTTCAAACGAAGTTCGAACCCGTCTAAGTTTGTTTTGTTTAGGAATCGTCCGACCCGGAAACGACCACTTCCTGCAAGTAAACACACTCGACGATGTCACCACCGGGGGAAACTTCTTCATTTTCCGCCCTTTTAACCTGTTCTTTGTTCCCGTTGTGGATTTCATAACTTTTGGTATGAAAGGATCCTCAGATTTCAATTACACGCATGAGAAAAATTCTCCGAAACTTTTCTTCAATTAGCAGTCGCGCCTATGAAAATTTTTATCGATTAAGAAAATATCCTTTAATTAATTTCTTTCTTCTGCTTCTTCTTTCTTTTCCGCGAGTTTTCATCAAAAGTTTATTAACTTTTTCTTCTTTTTTCTGTAATTCTCCTTCCCGTGCTGCCAGTCGGAGAACTTCCATTACATTTTCCTTTCTTTTCTCTTCTCCTTCGATACACAAGGCCCCGAGTTTCCCTCCTTCATTAGGAGAGAACAATAAGGGATTTGACTTTGAATTTTTTCTTCCTTGTCTCTTTTTATGAAAGGAGAGAAGAAAAACTTTTGTGACTGGGTTAACAGAAACGAGAGAACTCGACATGAAATCCCGTTGGAAAACGACGTCGGTGCACGCACCTTTGTAACGCACAAACAATGTGTATGTATTCATCAAACAATACGAGAACGAGCCATTTAAATTGAGAAACAAAGTTTAATTTACGAGTTAAAACGATTTTTATTTACGATGACCTCCAATTCAAAGAGAGAACATTCTGTTTATACTTGGTTAAGTCTGAATTGCCTCCGATTTTAATAATTCAACATTAAAGCATCATCCTGGGTTGCCATTCATTCATTTTTGTATGAGTAAAAACACCAAAGCATACTTAAAGTTCTTCTGTTGATGTACTAATGAGCATTTGTTCATTGTAATAATGAAAAGAGACCAACAGTTTTAACATCAATAGCAGTAAAATGTGCATAATTGTTAAAGAAATCGCTCATGAATTCACTCCCTAAAAAAGTGATAGATTTGGGAACACGTTTGCCCAGGAAAAAGAGTAAAACAAGAATGCGAAGCGAGGGTAATGAAATTCGAAGAATGAAACGCACTTAGGAGAGCACAAAATGGCAACATAAAATATTAAAAATTTAAAGTTTTGCTGTTTTTGAGACGCCATTGTTTCAAGGCTCCTTTTTCTTCCACTAACTTAACAACTTTATTTCGCCCATAGTACGGTTGTAATGGGACTTCTAATTTAGTTTTCCCTGAGTTTATCAATTCTGCTTTTGAAACAGTCACATCACTTCTTTTACATTGTACACAAAAATAGCTCTAACTGGATCAAACACACGTTAAAACCGACAGTGGAAGAGCAGGGTACTTTTACCCAGCCGAAAATGAAGCTGAGGGAATGTTTAATCTCTGTCTCCCTTTCCATCTCTCCATGTTTCGCTGGCAACTACATCTTGTACAAAAGTTTTCCGAAAAAAGGGAAGAACACCTTTGCAGCCCCTATGGACCTGTTACACTGCCAGTTTCCCGTATAATTTTTCACGATTCAACCTTAACGAAGGTATTATAATGGGTGGAGCGGAGAGGCCTGAGCTGCGAAGCCGCCTGGATTTCACCTGATGTTTGTTTTCGAAATTTCACGCTCAGGGTTTCCCCCGAGCTCAGAAGAATACAAAACCAGGGTTTCCATTTTCTCTAAATTAATAGTCCCGGGTTGATGCGAAACTCGATGCCGAGTTCAAATAGGAAGGAAACACGAGCCACTTCTCAAAGGGAAATTTGCGTATAACTTTTTTTATGTTGCCCTTATTTTTTTTTAAATATTGTTGTCGGCAGGTATTCGTTTGGAAACCATTGACTTCCTCTGATTAGTTTCTTTTTTCGGGGCTCCACGAGACTAAGCGAAAATTTCCTGAATGGAATTTTGAAACAGAATAGAATATTCAATAGCTGGGACACACAACAAAAGACGCGTCTATTGTTTACGAAATTGTGTCGCCAATGAATAAGTCGCGTATTTATAAATTACTCTTCCATAGTAATAACCTATTTTGAGTCAAATAATAATAGCCGCTTTCATGTTGTACGCTCATCTAATATACTTCTAATTATAAACCCATGATACAATGCCCTGGGTTCCTCAAACATTTATTTTTCTTATTAATAGGACAGCAAAGGTCATAAAACACAGAACGTATAATCGTACTGAGCCAGAGGACTACCTATTACACCACTAATCGTAGTGTTGTGGCACAATGCTCAGAATTTCTCAAAAATTTATTTCTCGTATTCATAGAATGGCAAAGATCAAATAAATTACATCTATCAGATGGCCTCTCATCTCACACACCTCTAACCGTCGCGCACATGGCACGGAATGTATAAAATATATATTTTTTCTTTCGCCCGAATACGGAAATGAAACAAATGGTGATGTCTCAGACAGTGTCATTCAAATCTGAGTCTATTTTTATTTTCAGAAAACTTCCCAAGAAGAACTTTGGTGAACAACTTGAAAACCGAACGTTTCAATGGAAATTTTCAGTTAAATGCGGTTGGACCCGCGTCAATCAAGAAAGCCTCTTGAGTGTGGCCTGTAGGAAGACTTGGTTCATTCTCTGTTAGAGCCCGAGAATGGCGGTTTGGTGAAAAATGTTTGGACATGACTTGAGAGGACCATAACGCCTTGTCACAGGTGAAAAGCCTTCTTCCCCAACTCATACTACAACTGCTCTTTCCGTCCGGCTAACTTTGTGCTTTACTGTAAATTTAAAATAGACTTTAATAACGTTTGCGTTTACCTAAAGTTTTACTTCAGTTTTATGCGACTTTAACCGGAGCTTTTATTTTTATTTTATGTTCTAACTGATTGTGTTTATACTTCTCCCCTTACCGAAAACAAATGACGTCTGATTTAAAACGTTTTTGCTTTGAACAAAATGATAGTTTTGTACTCAATATTTCCACACTTGACCTCACCAATAATTATTAAAATCAATAATAAATAATCTTATAAAAATAAGATTAGACTTCTACACAATTTTAATTTTTTGTAGTATAATTTTTAAATTATAAAACAGGCATTTCTCAAATATGATCCAATTACGGCCCACAATATTTGGTACAGTAGCTTCTACTAAGATTTTTAATATCATCAACTTCAAGAAATACAACACCAATAGTAAGCAAAACGTTTTAAAGAATGTTATTTTATTTTGTTACTTCAAAAAAATGTCGTGGGCCAGAAAAAAGACAAAACGTTTCGGTACGACGGAACAAACGAGATGAAAATATAAATTTGTAACATAAATTAAGTCGAAATAAGCCAGACAAAACTTGGAAATTCATCTTGATTCACTGAAAAATTCGACCATGCTAGTCAAACAGAAAAGTGACAGGACCAGCAAACTAAATAGGTGGAGGGCAACAGAGTTGAAGAGTTCACGTCTGTGAAAAATAATCATAAATACGAAGATATAATCAAAATTAATGTTTCACATAGCGGCGGTAAAATATTAAACGATAGAAGATTTATAATGCAGAAGAAACGTAACGGTAGGAAAGGCTACCTTTTTGCGGCCAAAGGGCTCCGAACAACATTTAAAAAGAGGAAAAATCAAATGAATGGAAAAAAAATGCAGAAAAGCATTTATCAAGTTCAATGGTTCCCCAGAATAAAAAATATAACTCTGACCTAGCGAATTGAAATTCACATTTTTTCGGTACAACATCAACTTCAAATGACCGTCAATTAATCTCAAGAACTATAAATTTTTAACCATTGGATCCGTCCTACAAAACGTTCTTTTTTATATAAAAGCTCAATTAAATTTAAATCCGTCGACATATCAATGAGTTACCTTACGTCTCTTTGTAATTACAGTTACAACGTTCAGGAACTCTGGCTTGCATTACATCAATACAAATTTCCCTTTCTCAAACCTTACAAGGATTAGAGAAAACTAAAGGTTTCAATCCTGGTCTGACTCGGGTTTATTTGCAAGCAAAGTTTACTTTAATTTTTCGCTTCAAATAATCTATAACTTATTCGCAAAGAAAGATAAAACTTTCACATGTAACTTTACAGATACCATCGCTCCGACTTATAAATGAGCACTGCCTCGGTCGGTATATTCAAAACACCACATCTACCATGTAACGAAATAATTTTTTCACATTACAGACTTATTTTATGAATCGTAATAATCACGAGGGCTTCACGAAGCCAGCGAGCATGCAACCCAATGCCACTGGATGGTTACAAAAGGGCCGGAGTGAGATTTTATTACCTCGCGACACGTACACACAATATGTCATGTTCGAGAAAATAACAATAACGTTTTAATAGTGTACTTCACCGTGATACTTGGATGGCTTTTGGCATCGAGGTTCTCCGTTCCGGAAATCAGAAACTTTTCAAACTCCCTTTTGTCGACCGGCTTTAATATACAACTAAAGTAGGAGCAAAGTCTCAGGACGAGGAAACCGTAGAAACTTTAAAAGGCATAGAGATTTCCACGGTTTCTGCTTCCGGTGTGAGGTTGGCAATTCGTTTCTTCCGCCTGACGCCGCCTACCCCCGGCACAGCAGACATCCGTTTCATTTTGCTAAGAAAATCAATTTAAATTTTCTTTAATCAACCGGAAACTTAAATCTTTCACAGCCGACACCCCCGTCCAACATTTATTAAAAGGATTTCCACGTAATTTGTGTCCGACGGAAATGTTCCGTGGGGGTGGTGGTGACAGAAAAGGAAATGGCACGAAAAAAAAAAAGTGCCAACCGAAAAAGCCCCGCTAATTGAACTAATTACGATTGCAGGTAATGGACGATTGAAATTTTCCAAAGTTTGCCCGGGTAAAATTTGTACTCGTTCGGGTTTTCAACTTTTTTAATAGGTAACTCCCCCCGGTAAGTCTTTTGCGAACTCATTAAAACATCAGCAACGCTTAAATGAAATGTTAATGGGGCAATTAATGACTGGAAAAATGACGGCCGGAGGACCAAAACGCGATTCGACTGGAACAGAAAGAAGGGAATAATTCTTACGGACATTTTCCAATTTCCCTCAAGCTTTCAGTTTTTGCTTTGCCTTACTTGAGGCTTCATTCACTTCTTTTCTGCTTCTTCCGGCAAGGAAGCTCCGATACTGGTAATTACCTGTTGTTGAGGACCCCAAGACTTTCCCAGCAAAATATTTTCCAGTATCAGATTACCCAGGTATTGTTTAACGGTGTAACAAAAAAAAAACGGGAATAAAAACAGGAGCAACAGCACCCGGTTGTTATATCGTATTATGATATTCATTCTCTCGAAAAGGTAACTTAAATTTATATTCTGTACGATTGGATAATATTTAGGACTGGATTACCCTTACTTGAGTTTACCTAACGAGTAATTTTACTTCGCCGTCAAAAATATTCTATTACCCCAGATAGTGAAAGATTGATCGTTACTTAACACTGTATAATAACATTGTTTGAAAAGAAATAAGAGACAGGGAACTCTCGGAGCAAGTTTTGTAGCTGCAAGCTTTTATAATTAAAATTATTCTTTTGCGTTGATAACTAACTAGTGTTGTTATTTCAACTCCTGTGGTTTTAATTGCTTTCATTATCCAGTGCGCTACCAGATTCGGATTAGAAGTATTCATGAATTCCAACCTGTAATTTAAATGGGAAATCTCAAGAAATTCAAAGTAATCAATCGGTTCCGCTCATTATGAATTCCAGACTTAATTAGTCGGTTGGCTGTACAGTTTTTTTCTCTTCAGCAGCGGAAACAATTGGGTAGAAAGCAAGGAAAAATGACGCTACGAGGCAAGAAGAAGAGCTGAAACGTGGTGCTCAACCAACCAAAAGATATTTTTTTTAAATTAAATGTTTTAAGGGATGATTACTTCGTAACGGATGTTATTGTCGTATCAAATGAACCTGAAGTTGAATTTAAGGTGTGCCAATTAATGTTAAAAACATAAAGCATAAAAAATGATAAAAACTTAATTTCTAATTTTAGTCGGCTTTGGTATTCTATATCTACAGTATTAATTGACTTTTGTTGAGGAATATTTTCTTTAAGTAAAAACTGATATGAGACATGTCTGGGTAAGAATTTGTTCCTAGCATATTGGAATGAAATAAAATTGAACTGATACTTCTATCTGACCCCAATATCTCCTTACAATATCAATTTCTTTTAGGTTTGCCTGCGGACATTGTATGCATAAGTATACATGTATATAGATGTAAGGATAAATGAAATTCACACTGAAAACTGCTTCTCTAAAAGAAAATAGGAGCACAAAGACCAGATGAGGAGAGAAAGGGTAAAAAGGTCGGTTTGACATTATCAAATTTCTTTTGATGCCTTTGTTAAAACCTAAAGTGACAGGCAACTCAGTAAAACCTTTGATTTTCTCTTAATGTCTGACATGAATTTAGAATTTGATATTGAATATGAAAGGTGAAAAATGTAAAAAGTAAAGTACAGAAATGGTAACAGTTACAAAAGTATGTATCTTATTTCGGCATTTCATAAATGCCAATAAAATTTCTAGCAGTTGATTTAAGATTAAAATAATGATTTTGTAATTATTCGATGTTTATCCAGGGTGTGCCACACTAACTGAAAAGTAAAAAATATTGGACAGTTGTACACAAAGCACAATAAAAGCATTTTATATAAGAAACAACTCCAAACGAACCATTGATTGTTTTCTCGTACAGAAGTAACTACAATAGTAATGTACATAAATACGTGGTAAGCGAACTGAAAAGGTTTTAATTGGAAAACTCAAAACTAGCACTAAATCAATAACCTAAATAAGTTTCAACTTATTGAGAACAAAACAAAAGAATGAACAAGATAATAATTCACATTTCGAATTTTCGAAAGAAAGTATGGATGGTAAAGAATCCTATCAGTCCCAAACTTTAATCAGAATTTTCTAATCACAAATATTGACATCTCAAAGTAAGCCTCCACAAGTAATAACATCAGTACATGTCCAATCCACGAATAAAATATTTTCGTTGAACTCGTTCGCCTATGCTCCGTCGGTAGCTACACGACTTGTGTTCCTGTCTATGCACATAACACATATTTATATTTACGTCTGTACACGTAAAAAAAAATGGGAGAGATTGAGAATGTTCCATAAAGGCAAAAGCCTTTCGGAGCCACTCAACCGGTTAGTATCTGCCTCACTGCATCTCATGCATCGATTTATTATGTTTTGTTTTATGATTGAACGAAATGGAATAAAACTTTTTTTGGAACTTGAACATCTTTCATCTCCTCTTTTCTGCTCCAGCTTATTTTTTCCCTCGTATACAAAACACAAATAGACAATTCGTATTAGTGAAAGTTCGAGAGAAAACAAAAAGGTCAGCTTCAGTTGAAAATAATACAAATAATACGTAGACTAACCATAAATATAACATGAGCAAAAGTTAATGACATGGCATAAAGTCGAGAGCACTGATAAGCTAATTGCATGTTAATATTAAGAATGAATAATTTCAAGTTTTGTACATTTACAACCGTACACAAGAGTTTGAGAGAATTTAACTTAATATCAGTACCTAAATATTCTAACCGGAAATAAAAAATTCAAAGAATACCCGACGGTTTATAAATGGTATGCCAGTAAGTTACCTTGATGTTGGCAGTGTTAACAAATGTTTCTTACGTTCATCGCACATTACATGCAACACAAAAGGACCTATTTACGTAAATTTATGTTAAATTTTTCTAACCTACCACAGAAAGGGATGTTCGTTTATTGAAACGATTTTCATAATTTTGTCCAACCCTAAGGTTGTATTCTTAGAATGTCAAGTTTTCAAAATTACTGAAATGATTAAAGGTAAAATAATAATAAGAAGAAACAAAATTGGGACATTTAAGGTTTGCAAATCAAGCCGCAAACCCAAAAAATCAATAACTGATGTATACTTTTCTAAAAAAAATTTATCTGATAATAAAACCGAAAATAAACTAAACAAAGAAGGCTTTCTGAGTGAAGGTGAAACCTAAACAGAATTTCCCATGTCAGCCATATTTTTACATTCGGCAACGCCGCATTTCACTCAGCCAAAGCAAAATTTTTTTTCGCATTGTCACACTTGCCTTTTCTCAAAATTCCCAGCTGATTCTAATGGCGTTGGGAAAATGTCTGGTCTTTTCTAACGAGAATTTCCCCGCAATTTAACCCTTAATTTACTTCTGTGTTTTATCTATTAGGTTGAAAATCTAGTATTGTCTTCTCTCGGAAGGTTCTTTAACCGGGTCAAATGGATAAAACCGATTGAAAGGAGCAAGTCAAATGGAAAGGTGTGATTCCCTTCAAGAAACGTAACAGTAACGATCCAACAAAGAACCCATTCCTTGAGAACAGTGACCAACATAAGGACTTGATAATTCACCCTAGATTTTCGTCAATGTTACACATGTGATTGCAACACCTCAAAACTTTCCACCGCCTTTGGGTTTTCACTTGTTTTGATAAATTGCCTTTGCCGTTAATACCAATTAACTCTTGACCATGACTTGATTGCTTTTTCGTTTTATAAATACACTCCACGGGGTTTTTCAAATCGCAATGTTTTTGTTGAATTTCGCAAAGTTACACGGCACGGATTATTAAATCCCAAAATTCAGTAATGAAATTAAAATAAATTTCCCTGAAGGCATAACATTTTTGCTTTTAATGCTTCGAAAAAAAAATTCGCTTCACGTTAACCTGGCCGCGTATTACAAATGCCGTCAATTACTTTACATTCTGAGAGGGAGACAAAATGGAAATGATGTTACGAATTTAGTTAATTTGCTTTGTTTTTGGTTCTGTGGGGAATGACGCTTAATAAAACACACTTTTGCAGTTTAAAATCATCCATGAGGGTACATAAAATAATTTAATGAACCCACTGTGCACCTCAACAACTTAAATTGTTGATTTGTCCTTTACGATATTAAATTTTAAATTGTAGATCATTCCTGAACAAAAGGCTGTAATGCTAGATGGTAGAAATAAAAGTCAGTAAAAATGTTCATCACAAAACGATCAAACAGTACCAGCCACTTTTCAATGTTAATTTGAACTCATTTGTACTCGTAAACTCATTTGAAAAACGAATCTTACAATTACTGTTAACGGTAAAAATTATTTCCAGTATACGGAGCTGAAAACAAATAAGGTTCAAAAAACTTTCAAATATATATAAATATATTACAACCGCATTACATATCTACATAACAATTCATCTGAAGTAGAATCCGTTTCATATTTCTGTCACTTATGTGTGGCGTGTTAAATAATTAGTAATACAACAAGTAATCAAGACTTAATAAATTCTATCAGGCTATTAGAGCAACATGTTACATAGTATTTAATTTGTACTTTAAGCTGTATTTTGATTTTTTGAAATTCAGCGACATGAGTAGTGCATGTGTCAAACTCAATATTTATATGAGCTTATGAAACACTTAAAATTGCTGTACATTTTATGTTAAAGAACAATAGAAAAAAGACAACGAGGAATTGCACACCGTAATACAAATGAAACCCTGGAGTAACAAGAAACATGGTCGGAGTCGAAGAAAATACGATTACGAAAAAGGAAATAAATAAATACGCCAGACCCATAAAACACGAATAAAAATTTACAACTGCGGTGACAAGATATATATGAATTCACCGGAAGTGCAGTGCAAAACCTACGGAAGAAAGCAACCGGAGGAAGTGGCAAAACCACCACGAAAATCTTGAATTATCACGGGAAAGACCATGACCTTTTGAACCTCGCAGGCAACACACAAAACCATTCAATTTCTGTACATAAACCAACTTCAGAACTCAGGTATTCGAACCAATTAGCCGTTTCGCATGGTGAAATGCAAATGCCAACAATTTTTGCTGCTTGACGGAAATTTCATTTTACCTTTTTTCTTCGCATGCCGTTTCCGGTTCCGGTTCCAAATTCTCAATTTCCCACCTGAAATTATTTTACACCTCTCCACGCTTTTTCGTGCCGCGTGGAAATTTATTTCGGTTCCGTCGTTCTCACTATTCGAACCTAAATTCTGTTTATTTCGAATGGAGTCGTTCCTCAGGAAAACCCATATAAAAAATGATCGATGAGTAGAAAATTAGTGTACCCGAGCGTTTCAAAATAAGCAATACACAGAGTAAACTCTATTTATTCTATTGATTAAGTTCTAAACACACTACGCGATATTGCAACCAAAAAGTTTGCATTTCAAAAGGGTTTATTACGGCAAAAATGGTATCGAATATTTCTACAGTGTGATAGTGGTTCCCTTAGCTCGTTTCCCTAAAGAATAACAAAAGTATTTTCTTTCTATTTTCTTCCCTATATTGAAACAAAGATTGCGTGATACGTAATCATTTAACATTCACTGTCGTTTATTATGCCTTTTGAGTGTGGCTCTGATTTACAAGCGGCTATTAATTAGAAACCGACTCCTTTGAAACCCTCACATTCATACGTAAACAAGAAAGAAAAAAGTAAAAACCTTGTAAATGTGTTAGAATAATATTTATACGAAGATGTAGAAGCACAGGGTTGAACACGCCTGTTCGTACGTAGAATAAAATCATAAAAAGTCAAGAATAAAAAAAAATCCAAACTTTATTTCGATAGTCATATATTCCTTGACTTTCCGTTTGCCCTTTATTTAAACAATTTATTACCCTAATATATGACCTTTTTATACTAAGCGGCATTGCGCATCTGAATTTAACTTTCATTATTCCTCGAATTCATAAAATTATTCTCGGTTCCCCAGTTTTCTTAGACTGTATAGCATGACTTACAATACTACAGTATCAGTTTCTTACACCTAAAATGTTATTATCGGTCTCACTTCAGACATTACTTTTTACGTTTTGAGTTTCTAAATAAAAGTATAACCTATACGACTGCAATTATAAAAAATTATATATTACACACATAGGGCAGCAAGCTTATAAATTAGTGTATAAAATATATCATTCGATTAGTTTAAGTATTTGATTTAATTACAGATTTTTTAATTTCAATCCTCATTTTCCTCTATATTGTGCTACAGAAACCTTTCCGCAAGCTTTTAAACAGTTACAATGTTGTGTACAACATATGAAACATTAATTTTACTTACACATATACGCAAGTAACTTATGTATACGTCTACCAGTCAACCTTTCTGTAAACCTTCTTACAACATAAAATTGGTTTTTAATCACAACAGGAAGGAAGGTCAAGGAGATGGGAGGTTGAATTGAACAGTCTGTCTCTCCTTCTGTCTGCAGAATTTTCATCAATTTAAAAGCGATTATGTCTTCCAAAAGTTTAGGTCTGAGATTTTGACTTTTATTGAGTTTCAGAACCCCTGGGGAGAGCTATTCGATTTTGATGAAAAATTCTCTTCAAGGACGTTTCTCTTGATGAAAAGAATGATTTATAATTTAAATTATATCTGTTCCAATCGAACCAATTAATCTATTAGTGTCGCGGGTTCAAAATTAATGACCCATTATACATGCAACGAATGAAATGTTTTTCCTGAAAACTTTTACTTCCTCTCCCAGGCTGGAAGCACATTCCTCTATCTCATCGTGTGCCTGTGTTCCAACCTCCCTTGAGATTGTGTAACAACAATCCCTTCTACTGGGGAAAACGTAAATTCATTCCGACAACAAATTTGGAAGAATTTGAAATTTAAATTTTAACTTTTCCGAAAGTAATTTTGGAAACCGACGTCGAGTCGCTATACAAAAGTTGTGTTCGAGTTATTCAACAAATATTTATTAACATCTATTTTAATATTGTCATAATTTATAAATTATCAACTGTAATTTAAATCTTTTACTCCCCTGTAAATATTTACCTTAGAGGTGGACTTGACAAAATTTAAAGTCGTTCGAACCATTTCGGGAGAAGTAAATAATACGCTCAAGCTAACAATTATTTCCAGTCAACATAGTTATATAATTCACTACCTCCGTTTCTTGGTTGGTTTTTCAATTCAGGTAATTGGCTGACATATTTCTAGACACTTGTTCATGGTTGATCAACAGTAGGTTTCCTCCAGATGGGTCTCTCCCAATACACCGTATACTTTTGAAAAGCTTTGCAGGCTATCAATCTAGTAAATGAGGGAAACTCATCCGTGGTCTTATTCACAATCCTTTTTCTTTTCAGATTCTGACAGGTCTTATTATTCTCAATGACCCTAAATTTTATTGGCGACAATGCCTATGAATTCACCTTCATCCAACGATTTTGACCCGAACCAACTTCACTACAACGGCACATCTTCGGAAACTTTAAATCTGAACAACCCTAACAATTATGTCGACCAATAAATTCTCAAGCCTCATTTTCTCTCGTCAAACCTTACCCTCAAGAGCTTTCCTTAAAGCCTTTCAAATTGTTAAAAAGTTCACCTTCAAGGGCAACCAAGGGAAAATATGAGTCTACGAATGACCTCGTCGGCTTCTATCGAACAGACTAAGACTCTGATGAAGGTGGTTCGCATGCATCTCCTGTCCTTCATAGTCCTCCTCTTACTACTGTACTCAACTCTTGTTTCTACATAAGCAGCGGAAGAAAATTAATAGAAGTCTCAGAATATACAAATAAACATTCAATGAAAAAGTAAGATTCACGTAAACAGAAACGGCTGTTCGATGCTGTTTTTGAGTTGCAAAAAATGAAAAAAAAGTGAAAATCCTATTCAAAAAATTTTATCAAAAGTAAAAGACATGTTTTACAAGAAAGTCAGAACTGAAAAGATTGACAAAAGTGTGCTAGAAAACCTAGTGTGCTAAAAAAAGTCATTATGTTTGTGTCATTCTTTAACATACCTGAAAGAATGTTGCGGCTTAAAACATTTCCACATTAAAATGTTGAATAGAAACTACTCTCAATTACACGTTCTTCAAATAGCGACGTCTTATTAACGGCAAATGACTTCCTCCATTTTCACCGTGACGAATTTAATTTACTCATTTCCTAAGAACATTTCGACTGCGTTCTTAAGATTATGATTTATCGTACACAACATGTCGCATAGCAATTACCATTGCTTTTATTGATATTATTATTACCCGTACTAATTTATATCAATAGTTGAAACCTTTCACACTTATTATTTAAATTATATTCTCGAGCACACATCCCACACCCCCAAAGTAACACTAAATCGGTGGTTTACATGCTGCGGAATTAAGCCCATCAGAGGCTGCTTCAACTAAGAATTACAGGTGAAAATGCCGTTCCTCCATAAATAATTAATAATAATATTTCATGGATATTAGTTTTAATCAATGCAGGAGAGATCAGGAAAAAGGAAACGGTATAATTAAGCGGTTGTTCTGAAAATTCCTAATGGGATTCCACTTGAGGCACAAACTGAACACGTGGCAAACCAATTTTGAATACCTTTTCATTAGAAAAAAAGTTCTCCGTGAAATTGTTCTGCAGAATTTAGAGCCTACCGCTTCGAGGAGTGGTTATGGAAAACTGAAAATTCACAATTCTCCAGTTTTTATTTAGAGCCCAGTAGGGAAGGAGAAATGGCAGAGATCGGACGAAAGAGAGAAAAACCTCTTCGTTGAAACGGCCTAAATGAAAGTCATTAAATATTTAAGAGACACTTTTTCTTCTTTTTTATCATTCTCGGCGATGTATAGATAATTGTCAGAATTGAATTGAAAGGACTAGAATTGAGAAAAAGAGGAAGGGGTAGGAAGCTAGAAAGCACCAAAGGATGGAAAGTAAGAGGAGAGAAATCCAGATGGAAAAGAGTAAATTGTCGGAAGGACTTTTATTTATTAATTTGCAGAGAGAAACGTTTTGAGCGAGGCTTTAATAATAAGAAATTAAGCTTTTGCTATCGTTCATTTATCTCCTCGGCAAGAGCCTATGCGTGTTGCCCCATTCCTCTTGTATTCCTCATGTTAATTTTGTAGAAAATTGCAACTAATTTCGCCGTCATTTGAGACTTATTGAGCACCGGCCCTGACGTCGCAGTTATATTAAAACCATTTTATTTATCTAATTAACTAAAGACTCTAATTAAATTGTTTTCGTTTTTATTTTTTTAATGGAAGGATGAAACGAAAAACTTTAATAATGGGAAAACGAGGTACAAAAAAGGAATTCCTAGGGAAAGGGCCATGTTTTTATGGGAAACAGGCTCTGTTTTGCCTTTTACGTAAAATGAGGCAAACGGCAACGGGGTTTGGAAAGAGTGGCGGACTAAAGATTGAAAAGAGGCACACGGAGGGGCAAAGAAAGAAGCTAAGCAAAGAAAAAAACTGGATGAAAACACGGCAAAACTTTTCAAGGAGCAAAATTACCAAGTTTTCCTGTTTGCTGCGGTTATAAGTTTTTTTAAACGCTGAAAATGTCCTCCGCGTTCATTTTTAAATAAAAAAAACGTTTCCTCTCTTAGCGAGCTGTAGTATTACTAGTTTTCCGTGAGTAGTGACATAAGAAGAAAAATTTTGCAAAAAAATAGAAAAATCTATTAAAAATATATAAAATCTTTGTACTCTTAGTTCCTATTTTTAGGACCATACTCTTTAGAACTTTTTATAAACCCTATTTTATAAAAAAATCCTGTATCATTCATTATATCACAGGTAGTATTTATTATAATGAAAAATTTCAAATGAAAATGAATTAATGACATAATGACACAACTTAAATCTCCTTTAACTTTCAATGATCGAATCCTTAACGAACGTAAGAATAAATACAAAAGTATGTAAACGTAGTAAATAAATATAAGACAAGTTAATAGTAAATGGCGAATGAATTTAAATAAAAATTCACCGGATGCGCGGTAGAAAATAAAATTAATTAAGGAACAAAGGAAAACACCAGTCAAACAAAGAATGAACAAATAACGTGAAGGAACCGTGTAGCATTAGCGGAAAAGGGAAAGGCAAATGAGATTTTAGGTGAAAAGGGAAAGTAAAAATAGAATAATGTAACAATGGAGAAAAAGCGACCATGACAAAAAAGGAATAAATGAAATTAAGAGGAAAGTACAAGATGAAAAACGGGAAAACGATACCAATGCGATGAGAGGAAGAGATTGGTGAACAAAGGGTAGGACTAAATAAATAGAGGGCAAGTGGGGAAACTAAGGAAGGATAGATGAGAAGATTAAACCAAAATTATAATGCGTTGAGAAAATTGAATGAAGAAAAGATAAAGTAAAAACAAGAAAAGTCAAAGGTAACACGGTATGTCAAAGACAGAATGAGATAAAAAATAGAGAAAGACAGAAGTAGGAACACAGGACAAATGAATAAAGATTCAGATACGGATAAAACTAGCGAATAATTTAATTTCCTAACTAGCAATGTACTGACCCTGGAGCTTTTAGCAGATTTTAACTTAATAAATGTTGACCCTAACAGTCGGTAAAAACTTAAAAAGTAGCAATGAGAAGTATAATGTCTTATGATCATTACATTACTAATAGCCATATAGTTGTAGCATATTGTAGTACGCAATAACCAAAGCTTGGTAGAAATCAAATAACATGTCTTCGTATTTTGCAATAAAATTATACTTTATTATTATAACTATATTATTAAACTCCGAATACGTTATTTAAAAGAATCACTACTAGAAAAAACAGTAATTGTCTCTAAATCTTTGATCTGATTCAGGTAATTGTACGAACTACAAAGTGGTTCAGATTAATGGTGAAACATTGGAAATAAACTCACGGTGACATATTGCAGAAGAACTGAGGTTTGAAGACAATACTCGTGCTATCACTTTTTAGTTTAGAGAGAAACTTTAGAAGGAAAGGTAGCTGAGACAAGTTGTTCAAGTGGAACAGAAAGCAGCAGAATCTGCAGGAATGTTCGCATATCCCGCGTGTAAGCAACTGAGATCATAAATCGAGCAAAACCCTAAGCGAGATGAATGGATTCTCGTGAAGGGTTGCAAATGCAAAACAACATTTTCTAATCTCCTAAGAGGGTTAGCCAAAGCCTTTTTAGCACTACAATGTTCCGTGCTTCTGCTGAACAGGTCAGAGGGTCTCTAGGGAGTCCTCTCCGATTCTCAGCAGTAGAAATTACACGAAACCAACTTATAACGCATATCTTATTCCCCTATTTCCACAAGAAGTAACACGTCTAAACTAAATAATGAATAAATAAAATATGCGGAAAATAAGAGCGGCGGTACTGTGGTACTCTCTCAAACGATCCAAGTACTCATCATTTCAATAAGTTCTTGTACAAGTTGTTACAACCAGCCTATTAAAACTCGGCTCTAATTAAGACAATTGAAAAAAAATGATAAAAAGATTGGTATATCTATACAGTTTTCCTTCGTTGTTCAAACTGATCCGCTTATTCGAAACGTTTCTTTGTCTGCTCATCTGTTACACATATCCAGGCCGTAATTAGTCTAATTTAGTAGAGCCCTGACCACTAACTCATGTCAGATTCGTGCAGTCGGTCAAATTAAATGATAAATAGCCAGAGGAATTAATGAAATGGGTCCGGTCTGCGGATAAATTGTTTGAATTCTCGACAAGAAAATAACATTTCACCATTCTGGGTCAACGTGGAGGAAAAGGACCAGGTATTAGCACACGTGTATGTGGTCAGTGGCAATCGCTTTCTAGCGTGATTTAATTAGCTTAAAACTTTTCAAAGCTTTAAATTTGAGGGAAGAAAACTACTCCGTCGTTAACGAGTCATCAAGCATAAACAATTATGTTCGAACTCTATGTTCAAATGGAGAGAGTTAAGCATAGGTAATACTGAGAGAATTGTCAAAATTTCATTTCACAATGCTTCATTTTTGAAATTGCGAATTTAAAGAAGGAAAGAAAGAAAAACATAAAATACAACTTTGAATTAAACAGGGCCAAGACGAATAAATAGAAAAGAATGGAGCAAACAGGCCCTTGAAAAAGGAAATGAAGAGGAAGACTATGAAAAAGCTCATGAAATAAACATGAAGTAACAATGGAAGTCCGCCCTGCCTGCCCTCAAAGATCATCTGCCATTTTGGATTCAAGGTTTGATAGCAAAGGGCGATTGAATATATTTGGAACTGAAATGAAGAAATTATGACAATGGAGACAATGGAACCGTAAGATTGGTAATTTCTACCGTTTTTATTCTACTTAACTATTTGTCCTACTAATAACGTTGTAGGATTAGACAAAACTAGGGGTTGTCATATAGCCTTAGTGCGATAAGACTACTATTTTATTTTATGTTTACATACATTATTATTGATTAATTTTTAATTATTATGCATTGTTTTTATTGCTAGCCATGACTGAATTAAATCGTTTCACTTAATATTCCTCACAAAATGTAATTGGTTTATAGAATCTTGCTCCCTTACCAAGTTTTTAGTTCACACTCTTTAAACATTTCGTGCGTCCTATTGTGTTCAAATCTAGCAAAAATCTATAATTCTATGTGCGACGGGTACGAAAACCATTGCACCGTAAATAAACTACGAACAAAGGATTTTGTCCGTCCTAAAGGTTAGCTTATACTAACCGCAAAGGACATGCTCAGTATGCGGTTTAACCGGCTAGAAGTAGTCGGTACAAAGCTTACGAGACAAAGATCTCCCAGGTCATTGCCAAAGGGATTCCCTGAAAAACAATTTTAGGATTCAAACTCTTTCATTCCCTCAGAACATGTACTAATTGTTCCAAACAACAATCTCTCTCTATCCATATGTACGAATACGTAAAATAAAATTCTTTCTTTTTGTATTTTACAATGCTTAAGAGAAACCAAAGCAGTAAAAGAGAGAACCTATCTCTGATTAAATAAATTCAATATTTGTTTTACTTATATATTTGAGCAGTAGAGGAATAAAAAAATCGAAATAATTCGAAAGTGGGACCAGGCAAAAGTACTTAAAGCACCATTTTTCTTCTTTCGAAGCGGCTTCTGTCTCCCCAACCTAACTGTGACAAACAAACAACAATTTTCTTTCTCTTTTTTATAATTTTAATATAACGGTTTGAGGAGCCTTTTCACGGTCGTTTACTTTGTTTGTTCCTGTTGTTTGCTCAACAATCGTAATCGTTCAATTTTTCATTTTCCTTCAACTCAAAACTTGGAGCCTTTTCTCTACTAGGCATTTTGCATTTTTCCCAAATGTCGTATCAATCAGAATTCACCCGAAATCAATTGGGTAATTTTGTATCATTCGGTACGTTTAATACAATATAAAAAAAGTTTGTCTCCCATACTCTCTAAGAAAACTTGTTCCTTTTCAAAAATAAACCCACACTTGGTCGCGTACTTCACAATGTAATAAAACACGACACGGCACATGTTAATTGAATGCCAAAAGTGATGTTAAATAATTGGGAGGTAAAGAATATACGTTTAAACAGGCAGAATATATAAAAAATTACAGAAATGAAGGTATGCCGAGAATGAAAAAAACAATAAAACACATAGAGAGTAATAAATGTCCGTTAACCTTTACGGTCAGACAAAATATTAGGCCCAAAATGTACACGTAACTGAGTGCCTCTTTCACTTGTTTACTTGCAACTTCACTACAACCGCAACGACCTAAAATCTAATTAAATTGGCCAAAGTTCCAAGTTAATTTTACAGAGTTCTACCGGGGGAAAAAACAATAACTAAACGATGTAAAATATTAATTTTACGAAGTACTTCAATTATATTTTAACTGCAAATCAACCTGCCAACAAGCATTATAACATTCTGATATAGCTTTCATTCAAATTTCAGTTTTTATACCATTTCGTAACTTCTAAAAAAGGCTCAAGATTTCTTTGCTTTTAGATAAAGTGCTTGTTCTTGGAACTTGTATGTTTACTTTTCTGATTTATATTCTAATGGAGTAATACCTAAAAGTGAACATTAAACTTTGTTGATTGTTCCAAAAATAAGTTTCTCTTTTTTTGGCCCACTGCCGAGTGAGGGTTACATGTAATTGTTTTAAAGGGCAGTTAAAATGATTGCTGAAAGAGAGGACACATAAATAATAGAAAATGACTATTTTTTTACTTCGTTCCCGGATATTGTTGCAATATCAGCATCACGACACTTTCTATCCAATGATATTTATAAATTTATATTTGTATTTAAAAATATAAATTTATAGTGTGCATTGTATAAATCTAGACTCGTATATTTTTTCTTTTGGAATTTTTTGGTGTATAATATATCAGTAGCGCACCATATCATTGGTTTTATGTCCCCATATTTTATTGAACTAAAACAAATGCATCGCTTTACATTTGCAGCGAGTTTGTTTAACTGAAGAGGATCTCTCTCACCCATTGAAAATTTCAACAAACTTTTATCTCTTCGCTATCCTACCAACAAATTTCAACCCTTATTATTATGCCCGGGTTTACCCCAGCTGCGTTACACTTACTTATAATTTCACTACACTCTACGAAAAATACAGTAGTGTAAAAAACAAAATTCTTGCAAATTGGATGACAACGTCTAACAGGCATTTCAAAATGATTAAATATAATGAAACCTGAAATAAATATATTTAAAGCAATGAAACCTGGTACTTACTGTCTTTGGCGGCAAAAATGGTTGTAAGCAGGTTAAAAACCTGACAGACGAGAAGAAATCTGACGAAGGAAATCCTCAACGACCCGAATTTGGGAGCACTCACGAATACCCGCTTTCGAACACTCGGTTTTGGTACCCACCGGCTGCCGGTCCAGCCAACGTTTGTACCCGCCGACACTAAATTGTACCTAAAAACCCAACCTAACATTCCCCTGTTTTCACTTTTAACTTCCAACACTTTTTCAACAACTCGTTGTACGGTTTTAAACACGTCCATCATATTTTCACGACACTTTTACCTTTTCACATGGAGCTTCTTGACACTTAAAACAATCACAAATCCGCCGTATGCTAAATCGCGTGTCCACACCCGTTCTACATTCATCGCCATCTTTCTCTTCGACTATTTTCGTTTGAGATTTTCACACTTCATCCTTTGCCGCATTTCTCCACCCACTTTCGTGCTTTTATTCTGTTTTAACAGAATCTCTCGAGTGCTCGTTTTTCCTTTTTTCTACAAAAACCTGAAATTAAAATGTAGAAGTTTAAATTCATTTTCTACTAATAAGTTTCATCTGGAGCGACAAAAGAGCCCTGGAGGAGTGCCTTATAAATGTTTTAATAATCTACTGAAATAATTCTTCGTGTATCCGATGTAAAATACATATCGTTTCCTTGGTAGAAATTCAATGCGTTAAAAATTTCAGCAAAGGCTGCACGAAAATAACTGTGGTTACCATCAGCAGTGGTATGAATTAAAGAGAACATACACACATATACACGCAGCCACGCAAACATCGCACGCACTTACAAAAAAAGTAGCATTTAAAATACTAAAGGAATAACTTGCCATGCATTTAACGGTTTGAAGTAGTCATGTAACTTTTGTGCAAGTCAAAAACTAGCAATTCAGAAAGAAAACTACAAAAAACAATGTTTCAAGGACTACCAAAAATATTAAAACCTTTGTCGCAGTGCCAGAATTGAAAGTAGTAACTAATTTTGTAATAGTTGTAGATCGAGGTTCACACTCAAAATTAAAATCAGTTCAAGACGGAGCAAACTTCTTGTAAGAAGTAAGATAACGGTTATAAATTCGTACCGTGGTAAAATAGAACCTGTTAGACAGATGAAATTGAAGCAGATAGCACAGAAGTACCAAAAATTTAAATCAAAAAATAAAAAATAGATAAGTCTTTAATTTTTAACACCGAAGATCATTACGTTTTCTCGGGTTAATAAAAGTTTCTACATAAATCTAAATGTACCTATTTACAGTTGAAAATCTCTAATTTGAAGTTTTGAACCATTGAAGCGAAGCTTCTTGGATAACCGGAAGAGAGTTTTGAATTTTCCACTGGAATTTTCTAGATTTCCACTCTCCAAATCCGAATGAACAAAGTGAACAACTTTGAAGAAGAAGTTTCAAGACAAAAAAATTCGAACCTGATAACTCAGACTTTTTTGTTCTGCATGTTCAAAGTTTGCTCAACCCGTTTTCAAGCCTCTTAAAAAGACGTTCGGGTGAACTTTTTTGCTGCAAATAAAAAAGATATAGGAAACAGGCCATGAAGAAAAGGCACGGACTGAACAAGGAAAAGAAGTGTTAAAAGGGACGAAGTGCTCAGCGTGAAATTACGAAGAAAGCCTTTCACTCACACGTTTCTCTTCACATTTCTCCATGGAATCCATTAATTTCACACTCAAATTTTTTCTAAACCCACGCTAATAAATGTTTTTCACCAAGAGGATACAACAAAGAGAATACATCGTCACTTGTTTAACAATAGATTTTATCGTATCTCTCACAAGTGATAACAATTTGAGAGCATCTATTGTAAATTTACAGCTTCGAGCATCACTCTGGAAAAAACTTATGAAATATCTATAATCTATAATCGTTAAACATTTTCATTTCATGTTAAATTATTATCTAGGCACCGAGGGATGTCATTTTTGATTAGCAAAAGTATTGTTTGAGAAGCAATCCCGGTAAAAGTTTATTTGCATTCTTCGTACCTACTCTGGTAATATCTTCTTAAAAGTTTCTCATTGATTTTCATGAAATATTTTTAAATTAAATTTCTGCATGTGTACGAAGCTTACGTATTCTCTAACAAAGAGACCATGAAGTGAGCAATAATGCAAGCTTTAGATGACGTTACAGCTCCAAACACTAGCAGAAAATTCCATTTATTGCACCAATACCAAAATTCAAATGCTTAACTTAACAAGAGGCTTATTGATCGGGGTACATAGGAGAGCGACGTGGGATTTTACCCGAGCGAGGAAATGACAGGTGAACAAATTGACATTTTATTTCATGTCCAATTAATTAATCTACCAAAATTGAATCAATTAATTAAGAATGATGTTTACGTTCTCATAGGCGGCAAATAGTTAATGTGAAATTTGCCATCTTGGACAGAGTGTAAAGAGCTGGTTAAAAGGACGGGAAAACAATGATAAGTAGAGGATTCAAAACAAAAGATATAAAGACAAGCAAGCGGATAAGAAAGAAAACACGGAAAATCCGTTTAGAAGAGTTTCACATTCGGGCCCCTGGGGTATAAGTTTTGTGATTTGTGGGCCCTCTGGCCACGATTTTTCCTTTCTCCTCCTCTGTCGCCAGGTAAGAAGAGAATGAAAATGCAAAGTATGCTAACATGAAAACGTGAAAACTTAGGAAAAGTCCTTAAAGAGTCGTTAGCCGGGTGTGTTAATTAATTAGGAGATGGAAAATGTCATCCTCAGTTTAAGGACCATTAATTATAATTATTTTATGACGGCCAAACAATTGTTTACTCGGAAGGTTTCAATTGAAGAAAACATTTATCATATCATATAAATTATGACGAAAAATTACTTTTTTGTTCCAGTCATGAAAACTCGAAAACCTCCACATTTTATCAGTAATTTTTTTGACACATACAACTACAATTTGTTTTTGGTACAACAATACGTAGTGTCATTGATCGAAAGATTAAACCTTTTGGGAAGCTGCACTCCAACACCTCATGTGAGATTTTGTGAAAAACGAAAATTACCTCAACTCTAACAAAATAACATATAAATATACAAATCATGGAAAAATTACACGGAAGATTTCACTTCTTTCAACACTGCCGGTTAAACAGATCAACAAATTTGGAACAAAATCTAGAGCTCTCCTCGTAAGACCTCACACGCTGCATGTGACCTTATTTTAAACATCTCCGAGACGAGCACCTTTAAGTCGACGCTTGCGTTCTTTAATGAAACAATTAAGACTTAGAATGAGATTTTAATAGAAAATTAAAATTCTACCAGCGGGTTTACCGCCCCTCTTGAGCGACATTTCCTTTATATTCTCTGAATACTGTCGTCTTTCTTCATACAATTACATCTCTGACTATTTCCAACGCCATTTTCTTGGTTTCTAAATCTTATTGTCACCTATTATTCTTCTCTTATACGTTTTCTGCTTTTCTTTTAAATTTTCACCCTTGTAAAATTGGCAAAGTAAAAGTCCGAAAGTACCAACATATCGGTACATTTAGTTGCTATTATTTTTTAATTCGGTTTAAAAATCTTCAAGAGAAAAAAATTCAGCGCTCCGATAAGTACGTTAGAAAATGTCTTCTTCTTGAATTACAACTTATAATTTATAACTTCAAAATAAAGTGTTGCGGTTCCTTTTTGAGAATGTCCAAATGTCCACGAAAATAAATGTAAAGGTAAATTAATTTTCATATTTCACAAAATTGTGCATATTTATAATAATTATAATTTGCTCCTAAAAAGTTAAACAAAGTTTCTCACTAAAAACTTTGCCTATAAAGTGGAGGTGATAACATTATTGTTACCTAGATTTATTGTGTCGTATTGTTGCACCAAACAAGTCCACACTTTTGAAAAACTAAGTGTAAACAAAGTTCCCAAAGAACCCCAACTCCTGACACAGGACCTAAAAAGTATCATTCGCTTTGTTACAATTTTAATGAACTAGGATTTAGTAATGAATATACCATTGATATAAATACTATTATATACGTTTTACTGCCGCACCATTCATGCCTTTTCTAATCCTATTTGTGACAAATTTGCATTGCGTTGAATTACTAATAAACTTTTATATATTCCACAAAACCACAATAAATAGTGGGTAATATTTCGTACAGAAATTAGCCAATTTTTTATACTTTACTACATTTAGCTATAATAGTACATAACTATTAATGGATTGTCTCTCTCCTCCCTCCAGTTGAACAAAAATAATAACAATACGTAAAAATTGAATTGTAAAAAGAAGTGTTTTTGCCAGATAAAAATTTTAATTAACCATCATTCAACCAAAGGACTATTGAACTTATCGATTAGCTATAGCAGCAAGCAGGTGATTTTTAAATGATTTCTGCAAATCCAGCAATGGAAATCGAAATCAAAAACCAAAGAGGAAGAAAATTTTCGCCTGCATTGGAAAACAGTAGAAAGTGGAAGAAAACCCATTAATCATTTCTCAGGAAATTCTAAAAAAAGAAAAAAGGGAAACAAACTACGTTTTGCGAAATTTCTTTTAATTTAAACGTCAGAAGCAGACGAAAAAGTTTATTGTTCCGTAGCATTTCCGGCAAGGCCGACGATCGCCATCTTGCCATTACCAGCACGGTTTCCCTAATACTCTATTCTTCTTCATTTCAAATTTCTGGTTAACGTTCTATTTTCTTAAGAAGATGAATCTACACCAAGTGTGAAATGAAAGCTTTCATTTAATATGAATTTCGCCGAAACCGTATCCGTTTGAAATTTAAATAAAATCCCCATACAAAAATATTTAGTTTTAGACTTTCAAATTATACATTCATATTTACTAAGTAACTAATAGGATGTTCATAATACTGTTTCATTGCTTGGCAAAGGTAACCCGTAGTCAGTCAAAAGTCAGAAAAAACGTTTAAAAACTTTGGGTAGCACAACTAAGTAGAAAAAGTAGTAAAAAAATTAAAACAAATTATAAAAATGGTTGAAAACTTTTAAAAAGTAATACTTTTGAAGTAAAAGTTGTGATGTAAAACGTGAAACATCATCCTTGTTATACTTTTCAAAGACCTTGGAAAGGGAAAGGGTAGCAAAACATTTACATAAGTTCCGAATAATAGCACGCTCTGAAGTACTGGAATGCAGTCACCGTACCCTTAAAGGCCGAAAAGAAGGTAGGTATTTTTATTTTCATTTCATGTGCTCTGCTTGTTACTGCCCAACTGTTTACGGGAACTATAAAAACCACAAAGAAAAAACCAACCATTGTATGAAACAATGCGTCTAATTTTCTTGGATTCCTAGAACATTTTAAAAACTTTCAGAAAAACTCTTTGGAGGAAATTGTGCATCCACTGGAACAAATGCAAACGGAAAAGTTCCCTCTAATACTGCAGCCTCAACTCATTAAAGAAAACTACTAACGGAGAATAAGATTAATGAGCGTGGAGCTTAATATTTCGAAGTACAAACGAGCTGAATACCACGGTATGTAAATACAAAATTTGTAAAGACTACACATTCAAATGTACGTGAGTGAATGAGACCGACAACAGCAAGAAAAAAGTAGGAAAACCAAATAAAACAATAACACTAAGAACACAGAGGCTTCCTTTGAAAATCCGAGAACGAACTTCTTTCTCCTCAACTACTTCCTTATAACTCCTTATATTGGTTATTCCATCCTAGGTTGCCAATTTATGTTCTTTTTGAAATGAGTAATTAAGTCGAAAAAGTTGGACGGAATTTACGCCAGAAATGAATGAGAACTAACAGGAGAAACGGAATTTCTGACAGTACAACAGGAGGAAAACTTTCTATTTACTTGAAACCTTTTAAAAATTAATTTAAAATTATTTGAGTTACATTGAAGGAAAGCGTAGCGAAAGAAGAAAAAGAGAAGATTTAATGCATTTATGAAATATTCAAAATAAGAGATCGAATATTAAAAAGACACTTTTCTTCTTGTCAATATATTACACTTTTGTCACCACTATTATTATTATTATTTCTATTACTATGTAATAATTGGAATTTTATTGCAGTAAAGTCGTAGTGTGGGTGGTTGTTCTTTCCCAACCGATTCTTACAGAGTATTTTAAATTGTCTTAGGCATCTGTAATCGGTGCATATATTTATAATAACAATAAGTTTTAGCATAAATGAATGACTAGCTGAAATTATTGATTTGCATAAAAATTTTTGTTAAACTTGAATGCATGTTTGCACACAAAGTGATCCAACCTAGAACTGATAGAAATCTACAAGAAGTAGAACATTTAAGAAAAATACTTACTTTGTATGAGGGAATACTCATTCGAAAAGTTCAAAAATAGCTCAAAAACAAGTTTTCATTTTTATAAGTTGTAAACTTCGCAGTATTTTGAAAATTATTGTATGTGTTCACTAAAAGTTTTGGGATGTAGTGTCTGCGCTCTTTCGGGATTTCCAAATTTAAGTTAAGTTTATTTTGATTTAGTCTTCACACACAAGAATGAATACATTTGAAATGTTCGCAATCACAATACTGTATGGTTTATCAGATCAAAAGACTTCCTTTTAATTGATTTAATTTTACTGTACGATGCATTTCTAGAATGAATATTAAAAGCTGATATGTTAATATTGTTACCATGAAGCGAAACGAAAATATATTGACAACTATCTAATGGTTCCATAATTTTGTTTTAACTCAATAATAACTCAGTAAATCAATGCGGTTCCTGACCACTCCTCAAATTTGTATGCTGCATCAAATTTAAAAACCAAATGTGGGTCACTTTAACTAATTTAATATCAATAAATAAGATTACAGCAGATACAGCACAGCGAAATTTTTTATGTTTAAGTTCTCAAAAATCGCCATTAAACTTCTTTAAATGTACCCGCAAAACACCAAAGTAAAAAACATCCAGTGATAAAAAACTACCCTTAATTCTCCATATGTCCTACAGTAAATCAAATTCACCAATCATAATATTATCACCCCTTGTGTTTCGTCATCTCGTAATTGGTTTAGGCCTACATCGCGTGGATCTCGTCACGACCATGTTAAAATCACATTATTCGACGCTGCTAAATATTTAGTTCTCCTTATCACGATTGTGTAACAAAGGGGGTCTCCAAATTTAAATTCTGGAAGCTTCAAAACAGCAATAATTCCTAACAAGAAAATCATTCTCTATTTCCTCAAGGCGGTCTACATCCATTTGCTTATATCTTGTCTTCTTTGTTTCCAACTTAGACGGGTGTCTGTGTGTGTGTGTGTGTGTATGTGTGCTCGCTATGATGAAATTGCTTGCACGGCTCCTCGTATCCACCCCATTTGTTGCAGGTCTTAATGACATTCGCTTATAAACTGTAATTATTGTTTAACACGCGATTGGACCAATGCTCGCATGACATAATAATCTCACGGCAGTTGCGCTTGAATCTGTGATATTAAAACCCCCAATTAGTGTCGTTAGTGCTTAGAGAGGGAGATTTTCCTTCCCAAGTTTTCTTTGGTCGTATGCTAATATAGTTGTCTAGTCGGCTTCTGACTAAAAAATATAAACGGTCGAAAAGTACAAGATTCAATAAGAGATTCAACAATTTCACATATTTCTTATCTTCCAAGTATCAGAGATTTAATTAATTTTTGAAAATTTTTGGCTATTTTTTATGTTATATTTACCAGCATCTGAATTATGTAGTTGTGTAATAAATTATGTTTATTTATAAATACCTTTCAATACTTTACAAATAATTTTCAACATTTTATTTTTCGTACTTAAATTTACTTGTTTATGTTTTCCTCGTCATTTGGTTAGGGACTTGATAAATTGCTTTTTTATGCTCTTCACTTACCAAATTCTTTTTCTAGGAGAGGGAATTTAAAAAGAATTTGTCTTTTCTTCTATTATCCCTTCATGTACCCGTTATCAATCTTTCTTTGTTTTCGAGAGAATTTTCCTAAGTTAACGTACTTTCCTACCATCTTACCTATATTGCATTCATCTTCACCATCGAACGAAACAAATTCATTGTTATTCAGTCTGCGCCCACAGTTGTGGGTTCGCAGCAAGGAGAATTAAAATAATATTAGCCTGTTATCAACTGTTTTTTAGGGTAAGAATGTCAGATTAGTTTATTCAATAAAGTAAACAATGATGTTGATACTGAGGGCAGAGACTTCAAGAATGTGTTCGATCTTATCTACTTCCCCCTTACTTAATCAATTCATCGTGAGGAAGGTAAGGGGAAAAGTATCACATAAGTCTACGGTGTGAACCATTAGTACTGTTACAGCATTAAAGGCATTATCAAAAAAAGGCACTCTAGAAAAGTTTCAAATTCAAATTCCAAGATCAGTGAGTGGAAAACCTAACTGGTAAATTTCGTTACGACTGGCAACTCAGTGAGTATTCAACGGCAAAAGAAAGGATGGATTTACAGTATTCTTCCGTTGCGCCTGACATTCGGAATGAAGAAGAAAAACAAAATTAGAGTCCCGATGCCTAGCATTTGACCTTTTTCTTTCCTTGCAAGGTATTTGCAAAACCTTTAACGGGGAAGGTAGAAGGAAAAAGAAATCAAGAAGGATTGTTCCGAAAAAGAACATATAAATACAATTGATCCTTTTACGAAGGAAACTAGGAGAGAGATCAAAAAACAAGAAGAAAAATGTTTTTCTTTTTCAATAGCTCCCACACCAATGGGCCCTCACGTCTGAGGCCTCCATCAGCCTTTGTCCATCGTTCATGTCATCATCTCTTAGTTTCTTTTTTCCCTTCTCCTCTTTCATTTTCTTCTTTATTTTCATTTTGCATTCACATCCTTTCTGTTCCAGCAGCCTTAATAATCTTTTTCTTTTACAATTCTTAAGCTGCCCTCGAGCATTTTCTACCATCTCTACTGTATTTCCTTTTCCTTTTTTCTCCTATTTAATTTCCTCCTTTGAGAAACTTAACTGTAAAATAAACTGTTTCCATTGGTCTCTTTTTCACTCATGAAAGAAATGGCGGTTTGTGTACGTTTTAGCGCCTTTTTTGTCAGAGAAACAGAAGAAAATATAATGTGAAATTCAATTAATTTTTCTTCCTCCCTCTATGAAACTACTACGAGTGAACGATGAGTGAATCAATGAAAAATAAGAACCACGACACATCTTGTCTGCTACATACATTAAAAACAAAAATAATTCATGCAATTCCGCAAACACAACACCTTATGTAAAATTAACTATTTACATTTTATTTTACTTTTGATTTTGCACCACTTAAAATAATTTGAAATGACATAAATTGGACTAGAATTGAACTCTTTCTTTCTATTTTAAAAGTAATTCATGATAAAACAAAGAATAAGAGGGATATTTTTCTACCAAATACCCACAGTTTATAATCCCCACGTTAAAAGCGTACAGTATAAATATGTTTTCTGCATTATAAACATTTTTACAATTATTAATACGTCCTTACATTAAACAGAATAATCCATTAATGCGTACATAAAATTCCTTCAATCCAATGCTTGAATTTTAGTTCAATGAACCGATGTTGAATAAAGAAATGTTATTTTAATACATTACAATAATACATAATAGTAATAATTACAATAATTCACAAGGCAGAGGAGTTCTTTTGCTTTTCATTTTTGGTAGAGAAGGAATGTTTATTCGACTGGTGAAGATGAAATTATAAATTCAATTTAATCAATATAATGATTATAAATAAAACGCTTTTTACACGGAATAAATTGTTTTCAAATAGTTGAACTTCGGGAAGCAAAAACCGAATTTCTAACTTTGACTAATGCAATTGTAATTTTTGAAAAGCTGAAAATGAAACGAGAAAGCAACAGGAAATCAACATAATAACCGAAATCTCACAGCGATTCACTTAATAATAAGAGAAACAACAATGAAAGCTATGGGAAGCACACTTAACATAACGAAACACCGAATAATTATGAAAGGGCTTTCAACGTCGTGCAACGGCGTCATAGAAATTGCTTCGTTAGTACAGCTACAAGTGTAATTTTCAAGTTTTCCAGGGTGAATTTAGACGTTTCAGTGAAAGATCCGGAAAGGAAAGAGGAAATAAATAACCGTAACAGAAAATAAATTGAGCATTAAGCGAATGATAGAACAAGTAGGTTTCGATTCATCTCGAGCTACATGAACTCGAGTTCAAATGGCAAAGCAAACTGTTTACCCCTGAAATAATTAAGCCTTTTAACGAGTACCCGCAGGTACGGGCTCCATTTTGAGTGGTGCGTCACTGTCATGAATTGATTTAATTAAAAATTTTCATTGTGTAAAATTTTCAGTTTTTAAAACCTCAACAATATTCAGAGGTGCACCCTGATGCTTTCCCGTGTGCACTTCGAACGGTGGACAAATCAGAAACGGGTTTTATTTACCGGATTAGTGTTTATCCAACGCGTAGCATTTCGAAGACAGAAAAAGATGGACGCTTTCTCAGTCACATTTATCCATGATTGTCAACGGCGGTATCCAATTATGAGTTTGAACTTGTTTCGCGAGGAAGTTCTCGCTCCGTTCCCGTTCGCCACTCGCATTTCACCCGGGGAGGCACCCGGCACTCGCGGAAAATTTTGTACAAATCTCACTTTTGGAGGTGACGAATTGTAAATCGTTTTTTCACGGGTGCCAATTAAAACTAACGCCACTACCGCAACCGCATACGAAAAAACCGTTAAAAATTTGTCCGTTGAAACAACCGGGCAGGAGAGACCTCGCTTAACTGAGCTTTCGCGCTCCCTGCTTGGGAGCGCTGCTGTCGCTTTTCCAGACCCCCCTCCGTCCTCTTCCCGACCGACTTCGTTCCTCTGTTTTCTTTTCCCGCGAACGTCCACCCCTGTCGCAAACCCGAAACACCCCCGCTTCCTCTAGCTCCCCGCGCTGGTCCTGTAGCAAACTCCCGCTCTCGGCTTCTCTCTCTCTCTCTCCTTGATTTATTTCCGAAAAATCTGCTTTTACCTTTGAATTACCAGGTTTTCCTCTACGAGGACCTGATACTGATTCTACTAATAAGATACCTGAATTTGAAATGTTATAATGAATAACCACCTGAAGGAGAGCCTGAGGCGAAATGATCGTCACGCCAACCTATTTGGCGTGACGTCACAGCGTTGCAGGAAAATTTGACTTTTCTTTGGATGGCGTCCCAATGACGTGGAGAAGACAAACAGGCGGTGACTTGCTACCTTCCGCTCCTTAACCCTCAACTTCATGCCAGTTTTGGTCCATTGAACGTGGCATTATTACCGTAAATGTCTGCTATAATTACCGGTTGTTATTTTATATTTTGATTGTGATTACGGGCACCAATAGTGCGACGGGAAGACCTTAATTTGTGTACTTGTGTACTAAACCTAAAAGAAGACGCCATAATGAAGACAAAATGGTGAACAGAATAAGGTAGGTAAACATTTGGTTTAAATAATGTGGTTCTTCAGGTTTTTTCATCCTGTAAAAAATGTTTTAATGTATACTTTGTGTTCTGCTTGTTTTCTCGTACTTAAGTAGTACTTAATGATAATGATAATAGTACACGTGCACGATTACTAATTTTGCAAAATGTCGAAAGGTAATTTTAAAAGTAGTCCGACCAGTCGACAAATCTCGTGGTTAAATCGCAAAGCAAATTTTCTCTGTGTTTCTCAGTACAAACGTAGCTTACTTCAAGGTTGATTGCAGGTAATGCAATTGTGTGAAATACTTATCTACGCGAGCTAATAACACAGCCCCGTGTTATTGGGTCAACAGCAATAATCTTAGAGTGAGGCCAGAATTTCTACAAGTCGCGGGTTTACCCACTGCAGGGTATTTCTACATTGAAAAAAATGCTTAATTATGGTTTTGATTAATTCCATAATCAAATTTAATGAAAATTCCGTGACTGTAATTGTTCACGTGAATTTTTCAGGCTCTCGAATTATAAAATTGTCACTAGGCCCGGTATAATTATTTTATGTGTACGAATTACACGTGTCAGTACGCGGTACTGTTATTACAGTCACAACTACAGCCCTGATTACCGTTCATAATTCACGTCTCTTAATTTTATTACTGTTGTTAATTTTTTCGTACCAAAAATTTAACGTCCATAAATAATGTGAAATGACTTTGATATTTATCAAATGTCATTTTGTTTTTTTCGAAGGAAGAAAGTTCAAGTGATGTTCTTCATGCCAACAAACCAACTAACCCCGAGTGACATTATGGTTTGCACATTATATAGTTAACGAGAGTGCCAGTTGTATTTATTAGTTATTTATTACTATTACAATTAAGTGAATTTGAGTTATGGTTACACCAGAAGAGGTGTTTATGTGAACATAAGGAAACAAACGTTTTTGTAACTTCAGAAAACCATTTGTAGAAAAGGAGAGGCGAAGTGTGTAAATACCTGTGTCACAGATTTTATAATACGTGGTTGCTTCCGGTGACTTTTAACCTACTCAGCCGTTCCTGTTTGGAATTGAATGAATATAAATGAGAGCACAAAAACATCTGGAAATCGATTCTTGTTACTTTCGTACAAGATTGTGAAATTGAACAGAAGCTTGGTTAGTCTTTTATTGTGGGGCGCATTCATAACAAATAGTCTATTTATAATAGGCTCACAGACCGTTTTAATGAGCTCATAAAAAGTAAAGACGGAAATTTTTAAACGTCGGACATTTTTCAACAAAAAAAGGTGGTGTGAGAACTACGATCAGAACGTTGGTGATACCAAAAATGTCAGCGGCATGCAAAATAAAAGTCTGACCCGAACACCTGTTAGTTCCTTAGCTTTCCGAGATTGAGGTAAAAGTGTGGAATAGAAACAATAGCGAAGAGAGTTCGTGTGTTACGAGCTAATCTGTAGCACTTAGAGAAAACGAGTCAAGTTACTAAAAATTTGTCGTGTGAGCAAGCAATATGTCGTTAATAAGAGTGAAGATGGATATCACAATTAAAATTGAGTAAGTAGAACTGTTCCAGAGAACCAGGCACACCGAACATTTAAGATGCTCATTTAGTATGACCGCAGAGATTTATTGCGCACCATCACTTGGCAAGGGTCACGGAGATTCAAGTGATTAAATGTAGAGCAAAAGCCCTTTCAGATGAGAAATTTTAAGCAAAATGTCACGATTTCCAGGGAGTCGTGGTTAAAGGAAACAAGGAAATCGAATCATATAAAACATATTCTGGGAAGTTTCAGTCGTAGCCGATGTATTTCGCAGTTACAAAGTTAATAATTTTATCAAGGGGAAAGGCCATTGTTCTCTCGAACAGTAAGTACTCGACAATGGAAGGAACACGTTTCGATTGAGAAAGGCTCATGCAATGAACACGTTGGTTTTGTTTTCACCGTAATGTAAAATCAAGTTATAAAATACCCGGAGAGTGCATTACCTGATCGCACAATGTAGTGAAAATATTATTAAATTTAAGAAGGAGATTATTTGTAAAATATGCCTAAAATGAAAGTGTGCGTGTGTGTGTTTATGTACGCGATTTGGAATAGGTGTACAGCTAAAGATCATTTAATAACATAATATTTTATATCAAAAATATGGCAGATTTCCTCCTGGGCATAATTGAAAAATTAGCGAAATTAAAGATGAAACTTAAATCTCAAGATAAGAAAATGGAAGCAGAGAAGTTGGGTATTTTATAGGTAAAAGAAACGTGTAAGGGCGTTGATAAGGCTGAAATTGTAGAAGGCATAGAGGAAAATCTTTTCTCGAGAAGTGGAAAATGTACGGGAAAGGTTTAAACGGAAATATAAAAATTAAAAGTGAAATGGCGAAAGAGACGAAAAGGGGAAAAAAACCAGAAAAAGCATGGCTAATGAGCCATAGGAATACGGAGAATTTGAAAAATCTCATCAAAAACGAAATGCTCATTTCAAGGAGTCCTGAAGGAATCCCCAAAAAATGATCTCCATTTGTAACATCCCTGGATAAATCCTAACTGCCATCCTACTAACGCCCAAAACTTAACCCCCAAGAGGTAGATTAAATGTTTAATTTCCTTTCGCAAAGGTGAGAAAATTGAGAAAGGTGAGAGATAGAAAGGGAGAAAGGGGAACAGTGGTAAGGTTTATTACATTCGCTACGAAGACATGTTAATGCAGACAGGTACACGTGAAACAGTTTACTCTTGACAAGGTGAAAAAAAGTTTAAATGCAACTGTAATGGTGACTTCTGTACAAATGGAAGTGTGTAAAATGTCCGACTATCACTTCAGTCGCTCTGATGGAGTTTAAATTGTTTTTTTTTTTTATGTAGGGCAGGGCTCGTAAAATAAGGTCAAATACTTAATTTGTCCAAGTACTCAAGAGGTTCTTTTCTGTATTGTTTGTGTGCCGTTAAATTAATCTGAACTTTTGTTTACTAATATAAGTCAGTACCTGTAGGAAGTTGAGTACTGTATGAATTATTATATATAAGCGGTGTACACGTAAAAGTGTAATATGTCACGTGTCAATTTTAAACTGATTTCTTCTCTTTGCGTCGCTATGTAACTCAAGCAAATGGAAAAAGTGTTTGACTAATGAAATTTTTCTGTTTGCAAAATATTCATCCGAGGTTTAAAGCTGTGTGAAATTTGAAATGATCTTATTAATTTACGGTATAAGAAATTTTTGGAAGGAAACCAGAGAAAGCTTGAAGCGTGCAGAAACCGAAAAAGGTTTCCCCCGGAGAGGTTCCTGGTGCCTCGAGGATTTTCTAGTTTAAATATTTAATCAGGAAGGACCTTCTTTAATAAAGCTTCCGATTTTAAATTCCGGGTTTAAGAAATATTATTTCCGGTACTCTCGTTTCCGATGATAGGTTTCCGGTTTTTTTGTCAAATCGGGTTTGCACACTGGAAACGGAAACGATGACCTCACCGTTCCTTTTATCCTGTTTTTGCAGACTTTCTTGTTCGTTCTTCGTGGGTGAGCCCACTCTTTGTCAACTCGCACCGAGTTAAATTCTTAAACTTTTAAATAAGCCCAGATAGTTTTATTTGCACGTTGTAATTTTCCACGCCTTTCATCAGTCGGTTTGAGAATGTTTTACGACAAAGAAGAAAGCTCTTCATTTTTGTCGAACTTTTCTATTGTCACTTTTTGTAGTGTAAAATTCAATAATAAATTTTTCTGTATTTCGTAAAATAGTTTTTGCGCTCCTGTTCATAAAATTTTGAGGGAAGTGGAAACAGGGTTATACTAGACTCACTGTGTAGAAGTAGTACAGAATCATAAACAATATAAATGAATTCAATCGATAAGTTAAGAGAATTACATGTAACGTAATAAGTGGAAGCCAAAATACATAACCGTTTCTGGAGAATAAAAGTCAAGTGTTAGAGGCCTTTACATTCATGTGAGAACTCGATTCTAAAAGGGAGAAACTCTGGTTCGTTTCTTGTTTGAAATTTTAGGTACTTTCGATTAGGAAGTCGAAGGAAAAAATCAGTTTTTGGAAGGGTAGAAACAGACAATCAAGAAAATTGGTTTGATTTTCTGACTGCCTCTTGCAATTCATCAAGAAGTTGGCGAAACTTAAGGACTTTATCACGACAACTTGTTCAAATTAGTCGGCCTCGGCTGATTATAAATGATGAAGAAAAGGTTCTCATCCTTCTTCTTCTTCTTCTGTTTTGGAAACTCTTTGTAGTTTTTTAATGCATGGTTGTTTGTTTCAATTAAATCTCTGATTAATTCTTGTCGGATATGTCGATAGAATAGAGATAGTTATTCGACACTGTGATGTTAACTGCAAAAGAAGGCAGATAGAAGAATATCTGTCTAATCAGGTCTTTCAGGTCACAATCACTAAGTCTAATATCTGAATGTTTAATATTATAAATGTCGCTTATGGCTGAGGAAAACGTGATAAACATAATGATAATAAAAATTAAATAGTTGCAGCTCGGACGGTGCTTTCCTCATTAAAGCATAAAAGTGTTTCAAATAAAGGTAAGCTAATAAAATTTATTGTAATACATTCTAATAATTGTGAGTCGGTCGGGAGTTTGGAAGGTTAGACTGACACAGAAAAGGACAGTTTATAATATGTATTAGCCAAAACTATGCCAAACTGCCATTAACACAGACAAAAAGGGTAATTTTTATGAGGCTCAAGTAACACACACAAATACGTACAAACGTATTCACTCACACAATTACTTGTAGCAAACGCTTTAAATTACAACATGTATGTAATTAATTTTTCTTAGACATTAACTATATATTTGAACGAGAAAGCGACGCGGAAAAAGAAGGCAAATTTACATTATTATGAGTTAAATGTTTTACTTTTTGTGTGTGTGTGTGGAGCAGGCAGTAGGCGACATTTTTATTAGAACAATAGGCCGGCAGGTGAACACGCACGGGAAACCCTGCCCTTACGTAGGGATGAAAAAAAGGCCACCCCCGGAAAAAGTGAAAGCAACACGATAACAACGGAAAACGTGCTGCACAGGTGTGTCCAGCAGAGGGTAAAGGTGTAAATAATTCTGAGAGATTGCTGGAGATTATGGAAACGCCGTGAACGAGGAGAGGCTCTGTCGGCTGTCGTCGGACAATATATGTGAAAAAACAAAATGTCGTGATTAGACCGGTCAATAACAGTTGCCCGGAGTTTCGCATCGATTATGGTCATTCATTAAAATTAAAATTTTGATATTCGAATCGACAGTTATGGAGGTATCGAAGTAATAATTCGGCCATAATAACAATGCCAGAAATTAAAACTCGATTATCTGGTGTTAGCTGATAAAATCGTCGTTCTTTTTTCTCCACAGTCACGCGACTACAATTGACGAAATGAAACCGAGGTGATGTTAACTCTCGACGGTGGAATAGTTACCTGTTACCTGCCGTAGAAGTAATTGAGAGTATAAAAGAACAAGAAAATTAAAACTTATGAAACGTTAAAAGGAGCCTTTTAATTTACATTTAGAACTCTTTTTTTTCTCCATCCTAATTTCTACAGTGTGTAAATGCGTACGTATTGTAGTTCTCGATGGTAATTCGTTCTCTAATTGTAGAGTACCGGTAGAAGCACGACACACGTAAATTTTATTACAATGTAATGTATGTTGTTAAGATTTGGAATAATTCAGTGTGAAGTGTGGTGTTGGTGTGGCTGCACACGTATTTTTGCATTCATTCATTGGTAGGAGAAGTAAAATCTGTGGGATACAAAGAAAAATGGAAGATTCCGTGAGTGTCTCTATCTGTTGAGGTGTCCTTCGTTCTTTTTGTAAAGTCTAAGCTGTCGTTTCAAGAATAGACAAGATTTAGTAAGCCACCGTTTTGTTCGATCCTACTCTATCAGAAGCCGATGAATTGTATTTCTGTGATTTATGCGTCGACTGAAACTTACAGAAGGTGAAATACAAAGGGAGAGTTGAAGAAATGAGGACGAAACGCAAGTTTCAAGGTCGACTGCATTCGGTTTCTTTGTGCCACATTCGCGTTACAAATATTTTGTAAGAGGGATAATGTAGGTAGAAAAATGCAAATGATTCTGAGCTTTGTCAATAAAATTTCTAGAAGAAACAACAGAGGGAAATTAAAAAGAAGAAATTTCAGAATTAAAAATTATAAAAATAACAACATTAAAAATACATATACTTTGTATCGAAATACAAAGATCTGGAGATCTAAAAAACAGGAATGGCAACAAACAAAAGTAGATCGAATAGCGATACATACGATGTGGTGAATTCACTTTTGGGTTCTTTCCATGCACTTGAAACCGTTACTTCTTCATGTCTGATTTACGGCGAGCAATATCGTTTTCGTTGGTCACTACAATAATTCCACTTCTCCTTACGAGAAGATACGAGTCCGGTTCCTATTTTAATAATATTTAAAGTCTCATTACTTGACTTTTATTAAAAAAAATTAAAATTTATAGTAAAGAATAATTTTAATTCCGCTCATAAATATGAATTTAATTTTTGGTATTGGTCAGAGGCAAGGAATTATTGTCGTCTATTCAGGAAATAAAGGGAAGAGTCGTGGGGGAAAAGTTGAACGAGTAGGTGGGAGAGTGGCACGAATGAAACTAGAATGAAAAGATTGTTGGAAAAGGATTTTTCAAAAGATAATAAAAATGACAGATTGAGGAAGGCTTCGAGTTAGGTGGAGGAAGGTCAAAGAACCAAATTCCTGTGCAATATTTTATTCCTGAAATGAAATCTTAAAGAAAAGGGCAAAAGGAACGGACTCGTGAAAAACTAGCAGGAAAAAGGGAAAAAAATTTTTCCTTCGGCAAGCAATTCAAATTTTCGTATGGTCGGAGAGACACTAAAAGGCTCGCCGTAAATGGCCGCCTTATGCAAATTATTTTCTCCCTGGAAAAGAAAGAAAAGAATAATGCAAAATGAGTTGAACAGAAGTGCAGGTTGGTAAACAAGAGTTGAGTATGTGAGATTGTGTGGGGGACATCACATAACCACCACCACCATGCTCCGGCACCTCACATCACATCACATGTTGTGTGTGTGTGTGTTTGTGTGTGTTTGGACTGCAAAACTGCACTTCCACGAACGAATAAATTTTGATGGAAATAGAATGAATGTAAAAATAGAGCGTGATCACCTAATCGAATTCCGTAATAAAGTAATTTAATGGCCGATTTAATTTAAATAACCTGACACATTAATTTTAATAGCAAAATTTAAATAAATTCCTTTTAAATGTTAAATTAAAGGCACGTCAACGCGGAATTATACGAGAGATTACATTCGTCGTTCAACTTTTAAACCGTTTTCTTAATGGTCTTTTCCGATCAATAGATAACAGATAATAATCCCGATCGATGTATGTATTATTATATCTAAGTCATTTATCTGTATACACAGGTTATCACGGTCTAACACGTTGACAATTTTGCGTTTTGAAACTTCGATTTGTTGCTTAATTGCTAGCCTGGTGCCCACGAACGAGACTTTCATCGCAACTTTATTGTTCTCGCAAACTGGAAGCTTCCAATTTGTCCGGGGTGACGTTGATGTGTAGAGTGGCAAACTTTTTCATTTTAATGAGAATACTTTGGTGTTTTTGATGCCACAGCAGAGTTCGGAGAACCGGAGACAAAAATATGATTTCCATCAGTCAGTCCCGCGTGTGAGAGGATCGTATTGCGTATCGGATATCAGGGGAAAAGGAACGCAAGCAATCAGGCAAATTGTTCGTTTAGCTCATAGTCAAAGGGTCGAGCTAGAAATTTGAAAATCAGTTGAGGAGAGAAGAAAAGGATTACTCTAAAAGCAGACAAAAATTATCATATATATTAATGTGGATATATTTAAATACTTTAATTCTCTTTCCTGTTCCCGACCGACCGCCGTTTAATTTGGTAAATTTTTATTGTACAAACAATACACTTGAGGATTGTGTTTGTGGTGGAAAATGTCCTTCACTTTTGTTTCATATGTACTGTCTAATTGAAAATAAACACACTTATTGAATTTAATTGTATGAGGATTGAGTGGATTTAAAATGTATGTAGTCGTTACTCGTGCAATTAAAAAAGTGATAGTGGTAAGCAACCGTTGACCGAGACCACAATCGTTTATGTATTTTATGTCGTATTTATTAAAAATATTTATCGTAAAGTGTATTTTGTAAAGGTTTGAGCACTACTTTTGTATATTATGACTTTTATGAGAACTTGAATTCGTTTGCTCTGCAGAGCAGCAGGTGATTGTCAATTGCTGTTCGTAACTGTTTCGGAAATTTTCGTTCCAATTATAGTTTACTTAACCAGTGAGTATTACTAATTAATCTGTAGTTAATGGCATGTCAATAAGCAATAGGTTGAAGCACAGCTATTTATAAATTTGAAGAAAGAGAAATGCTGTTGTGTTCAAGGGGAAATTCTCAGATGTTTGGTAATTAACTATATTTAATTTAGTATTTCTATTTGTTTCTGTTCCTGATATTTATTCATCAGGAGATTGCTTCAGTTCCTTGTATTGTAGTGTACACGTATGAATAAGAGCCTCACTACCACGTGGGAGTTGAAAGGAAAAGATAATGTTACACGACTATTTTTCATTTGGTGTCAGTCAACTCCCAAAAATCCCGTCAGTGGGGCGAGTTATGAAAGATTTTCCGTTTAATTTTGCTTTCTTTTCTTATTCTGTTTAATTCTTGTTTCACTGCCTTTTTGTTTCTTTATTACATTAATTGTCGTACTCCTTCCTGCCCTCGTCGTTGGGTTTTGGATTTTCCCTGTTCATCCGTGTCGATCCACCCCAAGAGTATGTTCTCCTCTCACTACCTAATGGTGTAACTGAGATATACATACTAACCTTTTGGAAATTATGAGTTGGTAAATGAGTTCCAAGAAGTTCTAAATCGTGCATGTGTAGAGCCCAGGTACATTTTTTACGTTCTGTATATTTCTGAACTCGTTGTTGGAGCACTCTATTTAAAAGAGTTTAATTTTGGCAAGTCGTCAGTCTACGAGACAAGAACCTTCTCATTGTAGATAAAATCCCACGTTAATAATATCGATTTGTATTTCGGCTGAAAAATGTAATTTTCATCCTTTTAATAAATGTTTAACATGTGGTAAAAGTACATAAAATTCTATGAAATACAGTTAGGATGCCTTAACTATGTCGATTACATTTAAATAATAGAGCCGCGAGTGGCTGATGCAAAACTTGAGAAGAAGATAACCCAGTTTTAGCGAAAAAGCTCCTGCTTTCTCTTATCTACCGTTTCTATCGGCAGTTTCATCTATTCCAAAATTGGAGGGAAAAAAGCTGCCATAAATCACTTCTTTCGTCTTATTATTGTGAATAAAATTATGTAACGGAAGTTCTTGCACTTGCAAAATTGCCGTCTTAAGTTTTACCCGAAAAGCTTTTAGGGAAGCTTTTTTGTTTGTCATTTCCTAAGATGAAAACTGCACCCGGGAAAATTATATTAATATTTTAACAAATCACCTTTTTCGTCTTCCTGTGCTATTTGTCTTGTATTATTAAATTACAAAAAAAGGGAAAATGTTTTCTATGACTAGACGACAGGAAAACTAGTTTTAGTTTGGGGGAAATGGAGCAGGGTGTTAAATGTTGAAATTCAGACGTGTGTGAATGCAAGTCAGATTTTGTTGTGTTTCAGACGTTAAACAGAGCAGTCGTGAAAAGCGAAGGGGGTGGAAGAAAAAGAGCAAATGTGGAAAAACTCGAAAAGTTCGTCTGGACCTTATGTTACCATAGAATAACCGCAAGCAAGCAACCACTTAATTACAAATTAAAGTGCTCCACGAAATATTTTTTTTTCTTCTTACGGAAGGGTTGCAATGTTCTTTTTACATCAACAGATTGTTGCATGTCGGTGGATAGTTTAAAGGAGCAATTCTCGTGGAAGTTCACCATTTTCCGGTTGTTTGATGAGAAACAAAGGCGCCTGGTAATTTAAAAAAAAAAAAAGGTAGAGCTGGCCAGGGCACATGCACACACATCATGGCAGACGTTGATTCTGGAGTTGGAGATGAGAACACCTTTGGCTGGAGGAAAAGGTTTTTTATTAAATTTTAACCAAAAGACTGATATTAAATGGGAGAATTTTATTAGATTCCAGTCTCGCGGAAAATTTAGATTTGGATTTTCCAGGAATGGTGGCATTTAATTTTTCGTCTTGTGGAAATACAAATAGTCATTCATGTAGTGGGTGCAGTACTATTCTCGATTGTACGCCTCCTCCTCGTCCTCCTCTCCCTCTCACCGACTCATTGAAACCTTTTTGTGTTTTGTAGTGCTGTAAGTGAAGTACGTCGACAAAGGATTAGTTCCACCCACGTTGAAATTTCATTGCATTTTTCACATCTGAAAGCACCGAGTTAGAATACACGAAAACATCATTTGAAGTCTTTCAACTATTTTAGTTCTAATAAAATTTTGGTTTAATAATGATTATAAATAGCAATAAAATAATAATTTATATTAATAATCTGGTAGAATCAGTGCTGGTTTATGTAAACGTGATGTATGGAGATATAAAACGCTCACGTTCAACTGAAGAAAAATACTCGGAAAATAAGTAGAACGTAATGTGGAATACAGAATTTTCTTTTTAATAATTTTTTTAAAGTATTTAAGATTATTTTGATTATTTAAATGTTTTAAACTAATACGTTTCGAGGGTGGTACACTTGGAGAACGTGGTATGTGTTCATCCCGAATATTAGTTACCGCAGAGTAAACGCTTGAGTATATTTACAATCTTGAGGTGTCTGAGGTATTCGGAAAATTCACCGCGTCCTGTGAGCACGGGAGGATGTCCTACAAATCAGGATGGATTCTACCACCTGCAAAAGAATTTCTCCAACCACCCCGCGTCAGTTTTGAACTATTGTAGTAGGTTCTTTTCATTTCAAATTTTCCTTCTGGTTTAAATAACTCGTAGATAGTTTTTGGTAATTTAACTAGGAGAAAGTCAACATTCGGAGGAGAGCGAAAGAAGTTTTTTCATGAATGTTGATGTGAAAAGCGAAGAAAATGAATGTAAAATAAGATTTGACGAAATCAAAATTCAAAAGAAGATTTGGACTTGGTAAATAACAGTCTGGGAAGGGCATGTATTGAATGTAGTAAATCATTCATTGCCATCGAAAGAGACCCAGTCAACAAACATTTCCACTTAAACCGTTTGAATAATTAACCGCAACTCGATTTTATTTAAACCAATTTACGAACTTTTCCCTGTCAAATATCAAAGTCACCGGTTAAAGTATATGAAACCGCATGTTTCCATGTGTCAAGACAAATTCGTCACTGCTTACACGTGTACAAATTTCAATTAAAAAGAAAAATGGCGTCCGTGCGTCGTTCGGTGGATGCCACACGAAATTGTACACTTGCAGCGTGGGTTTCTAAATATTGAAGGACTCGTTTTATTGAATTGTGTAGAGTGCACACGTGCACAAACTTCAAATTTAAGGTACGTGCAGTGCACACGACAGTTAGGGTCCTGCGAAGAGCACAATTCTAAAGTGTTTCCCTCTGGAGAAGTTAAGGACTAGTTTGGTTAAATCTTCTTGACTTGTTCGAGTCAAACTCATAGATTTGCAGCTCTAAAAAGAAACAAATTTGGGATTTTTCCAGTTTCTTTCTTTCTCGCCAATTTCACTTTTCCAGGCCAGAACTTTTCTCTCGGAGGAAGAAGAAGACGAAGGAGACGGGGGTAGAAAAAAAAACTTTTTCCATCCTCCTTTTTTGGATATCGAAGTGAGAGACTTGGTCAGTCGTTCAGCCTTGCATTTTAGCTTACGAAAAAGCTTTTTTCTACGTTTCCTTAGGTTGTTGATCTTTTAGCTTTCTGTCAATCCTTTTTTATTTTTCTTTCACGTTCTTCCCTTTATTTTAAATTTTGTTAGAGCGCTTCTTATCGCCGTTATTACCACTTTCTTGTCAATATCCTGGTCGGCATGTTTCTCAGTACGTTTCACTCGGCTACACGAAAGCCCTTCCCCTTCCCCGGAAACTCTAATTCCATTGTATATACCACTTTTTTGCAGGTTTAGATTTGTTTTCCTTTCGTAATTTCTAGAATTTGTTTCCAACCGCACGTTTCAGCTTTAGTACTTTGTATACTTCCATCGAATAGTTGTGGCTTGTGAATTTCACATAATCCTTTTAATGCATTTGTCGTAACTTTTTACCTTGGTCGACTTCATGTGAAAAATCGTCGTGTTTGTTGTGCTCCTCCAACGGAAAGCACTGTAATAAATGTTACATAAATTTTTAATAAGTTACGACGTTGAATACAAGAGTTTTATGAATCTTTAGTTGTGGTTGAAGTTTCGAAAAAATGAAATTACAGAGAGATGAAGTGAGATTTTCGTCAACTCTTGTAGCGTGTCTAGGCGTGTTGGTGCTACACTACTTTGTTTTTGATTCTTGTTGGTCCGTCAAGTTGCCAGGTTTCGGTCTCCTCGCCTGCTCTTCTCGAACATAATCAATTTTGCAACTTTAGTCAATGATGGTTCGATCGTCTATTTTTTTTTAGGATTTCCAACGTTTTTTGGTACAGAATGCTTTCGATTTTTAATAAATCGTTCCGTTATTTATGGATAGACGAAGCTCTTTTGGGGGGATGCTGTAATGTTGCTCGTTTCTCTCTTTCCCTCGCTCTCTCTCTCTCTCTCTCTCTCTCTCCAGCTTTTGCCATCCACTGCTGCTCAACTCTTTTTGTTCTTTTACAGGAAATTCATTCACCAATCAGTGATGTTATTGCTACTACCACCATTTTCTCCCTTTCTCTCTCTTTTGATAGATTATTACTGTGCTCAATGAGCGATTTTCCGTGATTTTGATTTTCCCACATTTCCTGCTTACATTTATTGATTACTTCATATTTTCCCCTTTAAATTTTGTAACCGAGGGTGTTTACTCTATCCATTTCATGTTTCTTGTAGGCGATCGTACTTATTTTTTGCCCCTCCCCCCCTCTGTGTCAAGTTCTCGTGGATTTGCAATATTACAGGGATGAAATTTTTCACGTCCCAGGTAAAAACGTCGGAGAAAAATTTTTCATCTTTTGCTGTTGGCTGAAATAAGTTCAGGTTTTCTGGTGCATTTCTTACGTGCTCAGACCGACACTGGAGAAATGCAAACACATCACATTAATGATAAGTTAGGTGGAGACAAGAGCCGTGCAAGATTTAAGAGGAACTCTGGCGCAAATGAGATTTGGGAAAATGAGGTTTTCAATCGCCATAGAGCAGATGAAAATGCACGACATTATTCAGTCGTAAGCTGGGAAAGACGTAGCAATCACCTCCGTTTTAACGATGAGGAAATGGAATTTCAATTCAAAGGAAGACATATCGTCCTCCATTTGATGGCCGATGAGTGGCAGAATCAAATTGATATTATTACACATTTTCTCTCTATTTCTTTTGGATTTTCCTGACTTAAAATTACATCAACCGTCAAAGAAAGTTTAAAAGCAATAGTCGGGAGCCACGGGAGGAGGTTGGAGTCAAAGAAAATGGCCTTGATAAAATCTTCCGCATCATCTAGTTTGAACCCTTAGAAGTAGACGAAAAAAGTACTTATTCGGTTTTCTATGGTGCTCACACAGATCAACCCACCCCCGCTCTTTCCCGGACCACGTCTGGTTTCAGCTAACCGGTCATTTCCTTTTTCCTAAAAGCACAAAACGCCTCCCTTAATCCCTAAAAACATTTTCAAAATTGATGCGACTGTCGGATTCAGACTCCTACATATCGATTTGCTACTTGTAATGATTCATGTTATTCAGAATATATTTGTTCTGCCCCAGTTATTCTCTGGTTATTTTCGATCACATTTAAATTGCTTTGGATAATTAGATCGCTTTAAACATTGAAAAAGTAATAACCACATAAAAAGAGGCTTGTGTGGAAGAAGTCCGGAATATGTGGGATGTGATACGTGTAAAAAAATGTTGTTTTTTTTTTACCAGAAAGGTGGATTTAGTCACAGCTGTGTTTTTGAGATCCAGGAGCTTAATTGGTTCAAATAATTGGAGTGGAATAATAATTAACAATTAGCAGTTTGTTGATACGATACGGCCGGTGGTACCATTCCAGTTATTTCAATTTATACGAGGATAAACAATTACTACAATAAACTTACGAATAATTAATAATGGAGAAATAATTCACTGCAACTTATTGTCATTTTATGAAGACTCCAGGGTCGCAAGACAGATAGAAACTAATCGAGAGCGCCTGAAATTAAAATTTTAAAATAAATTCACCGAATTTAAACAGATTATATTCAACAATATTAAATAGAAATAAATAATCTATTATTAACACGTCGGCACGGTGGAGAAATCCTCAGATAGAAGACCAGAGAAAGACCTGGCGAAATCATTCATCTGTAACCGATTAATCGAAAGAAATGGTCATTCTTAGAAGTCCTCAACCGGAGTAGAAATGAAAGGGAAGTGAAGAGCATTTCCGGTGATTGTTCTTCCGGAAGTAACGAATCGGAAATCGGAAATTTTATTTAATGGCGAACGGATCACTTGCCGAAGGCTGGAAAATCGCCTGACGCCTTTCGCGCTTTTCTCTTCCTTTTCCTTCTTCATCTTTCACTCCCGTTCAACCAGTCCGTTGCCTTTCCATTGTCATATTTTAACTGTTTTTTTTCCTTTGACCTTTCGATCTGTTCATTTTCGTCTGTTTTGGTTTTTTCTCTCTCTCGCAGACAAGTTATGTTTCAACGAGTCCCACGCTCAATTTTGGTTAATTAACAAATGCTATGTCTAATAAATTAGTTGTAGTGTGTAGTAATGGTAATAATCAGTGTTGCTCGCTCTGTCACTTGTACGGCCGGAAGTTCATTTTTGAAAAAGAATCTTTGCCCCAGGTAGACTACTCTTGGGAAGCCGATCCAACAAATTGCCGAAGAATTAGCTTTTTCCGTGAGAAATTCTTTGGGTTGTTGAAGTGTCTCTGAATTTCTTGAACCAAATAATAAACCAATTCCAATAAAATTCCAATAGAAGTGTTGCAGAAATACCTCTCTCAGAAGTTGAGTAAAAAGTAGAATTCTTCAAAGAACTCAACTTAATTATTATTTGTTGTACAACATCTACAACGCGTAAAACCAATTCATTTCAGGTTTCTGATAGAATTTCTAAAATACTAATTTGCAATTCAGGAACTTCAGGAAGTGTAAATAAATATTATTATTCAGTATATAAATACTGTATGTAATAAATGTAATACCACTACTAGTATTGTACCTTGTACTATTGTGTATTAAAGGAACAAATAAATAAATAAAATAAACTCGATAACTGAATCTGAAGAAACTGAGAGATAAATAGTATATAAATATTGCCAAAGATAGTTAACCGAATTGGAATAATAAATTAATAACAAAATTACAGGTACATAAAAAGATAAATATATAACAATAGTTTGACACAGATTTTATATTTTAACATTCACTTATATTATTTAATTGTTTACTTTCTTCAATTTAGAATATATGTGTATTTCATTTTACAACTTCAGTAAACGTAAACAAAGACCCTCTATCTGTTTTTCTTAATAATATAAATTGACAACCAATAAAACTACAATTAATAATTTGTGCTCTAATTTGAATCTGCGATGTCTGTCTCATTACATCACATAGAATTTGGAAAATTATTAGATTATTTATTTATTATGTATTATTTTCTGTTTCATTATTATTTACTTATTGCCATATTATTTTTTACAATTATTTAGATAGTTATCGATGCCTGTTTTCCACTATGCAAGCGCGGAAGCCTGGAAACAGAATGATTACTTACACAATAAATAAGAACATCAATGAATGGAGAAAGGCGTAAACGATATAATATAAAAATAACAATGTTGTATAAATAATGCAAATTTCAGACAGTCGTAGTGAAGAAGTAGGAAACTGGAAGTAGTTAGCGAACTACTTTTAACTAATTTTTCCAAGTTCTGAATTGTTCACCGACACACTAGACTGTGTCGAAGGAATGTTTTTTCTGACAAGAGCAGGTTACCGAGTGATTTCCGTTATTCCGAATGAGATTCCGCTTTTTTCTTGATCCTTAAGCCGGAAAATGGAAATCCTTTTTCTTCCTTTTTCTACCCATCTTATCCATTTTGGCTCAACTTCGCCCATTTACCTTTTATTGTTGTTTTTATTTCTATTCTCTTCTAATAATCCTCTTCCTTATTTTATCTTCTATTTTTTCCGCTTTCAAACCGATAGATTTCATTAGTCTCTCGGTCTTAATGTGCCTTGTTTTGCGGAGGTTCTAATGTGCTTGTTTAAGGTGAGGTTCGGAAGCGCGAGAAGCTCCCCAGAAAATGACGGATAATTCTCAATCGGATATATTAATATTGATTGAGTCTGACGTGAACGTGAGGATGGTGCGACATTAAAAGTGGTGTGCTCACGCCAAGGGAACGGTGCCCGAGTGATGGGGCCCGGAGTAATAAATAACGTTCAAGTTTTAACTTCACGTGAAACACACCTGAGCCGCAGTTGAATCAAACTATTCAAAAGAGTAACGAGTAGTGAATCGAACGGGGGGAAGGGAGGGAGAGGGACAGAGAGAGAGAGAGAGAGAGAGAAGTGGAATGCTTTTATACATGTGCAAACGGAAGAAACTTCATCCGTTTGAGGTTACATGTGTAGTAAAGATCAGATCGGTCAATGGCAGAATCGAACCAGGCTCAAGGCAGTGGCTCACGATCGAGAAATATGAAATAGAACGGGAAAACAATCGAACTGTTACAAAATTAGATTTGACTGTGTTCAAAGGTCTCACGAGAACTCAAGTTGGACTATGAAATTTCATTACGATGAGACGATGCATCACGAGGAACGAGAGGCATCTGCTTCCACGACAAATTGCTCAGGCCGTTTCAAATTTCAATTGAAGTGGAGAATTTTCGCCGAGAGTTGAACATTCGACTGAGATGACAATGTATTCATCATTGTTTAACACGTCCCGGAAAAGATTATTGCAAAATTCATTTCATTTCATTTCAAATTTCGTTTGACCTAATTCGATTTCGGTAGGCGAGAAAGGAAAACTTGCTGCTGGAGCACGTTGCACTGACAAAACCGGTGAGAAGTCACGAGGATTTTAAGACTGAAAATCGGTTTACGTGGAAGGAGGAGTCCTCGAGGGATGCTCCCCTGACTTGCACTTTTAATGTTTAATGTACCACACCTATGTATAAGAAAGGTAAACATAATTAAGAGTGATGAATTTATGTTCCCGGCTTTATCATGTTCAAGAGAATTATACGAATATAAATTATTATCTTATGGACGGCATAAAGGAACCGCAGAAAATAGTATTTGCGTAACGTGGAGTAGTTCACTTACGTTCAGTTATTAATGAATAAATAGTAAATTAAAAGATACCGCCTATTTAAAAGCTGATAAGTTAATGTTAACGTGAAATAACGGATTCACCCAGACTCAGGTGTAAAGGCAAAACCTTTTCAATAGCATTCATTGGATATTGTTTTATTGTGTAGTTAATTTATAAATAATGTTACACATTCTATTGAATTGTATACTACAAAACACATTCTGAAAAATTTTACATGACCATGCCCTACAATATACAAGTATGAATATTAGCTCATTATATTGACTACGAATATTCTGAATTACACAGGTGTAAATAAAAATGTGGTCGTCGTTTTTCTCTCGTGACACCTAATATCTCACTTATTTAAACAGTTCACCTACGGCAACGTAAAAGAAAATAATGAATATTTGTTGTAAGGAGTGACCTAGTCAACGCGTAAAACATACAATAGTTAGTGGAATGCATTAGTCAGTTAGCCGTTGTGAAGTAATAAATTTGGTGTACAGGATGTTCTTATTTTTTAGTTAACCGGAACGAAAAAGTTTGTATGAATTAAACACTCGTAGGAGAGTAAAAAATTGTTTCTGTACCGTAGGTATAATATAAATCGTTGTCTACTTATCTTCTACCGGTACATGTCATTGTTACTTGGAGAATTTGTCTTCATCGGGCTGGCTGGTTAAGCTTTACAGCCGAGTACAACAACAACAACAACAACGGCAACAACAAGAACGTAGTGTGGTCGTTTGTGTGGTGTATCAGCAGAGGTGAGGGGTTTCGCTTGCTGCTTAACTGCTTTTTATCGTTTAAAACCGAGTGGTTTTCCGAGTTACACCGTATCATTGTATTAAGAGAATGGTGGCGATTTATTTATTGTCGTGTCACGAACTTATACTGGCTTTTCCTCCCGTTTTTTATTGCCACCCTTATCCTTCTTTTTGTGTCATTTGTTCTATTTCTCTCTTTTTTTTACGCATCTGAACCTAATTCTACTACTTTCTGCCGTACCTTTTTTTTCAACCGAATGACGTCTTAATAAATAACAGGGCTTTTACATAGGAGAACGAACCTTTTGAGTTTCAATTTTTGTAGGTGATTGCTACCAAACAGATGTGTTGTACTTTCTCTATCCTTTTTTTATGTAGAAAGTTTTACGAAGTTGGTTTTTGTTCTCCACGAATAGAAGCGGAGTCAGGCATTGACAATGCTCGTACGTCATGTACTCAAAGTGGTAGGATAAAGATTACGTCTGGTGTTGTATTAAAATCTAACGTGAATGTTAGTAGTAGGTATGTGTAACCTTAAAAATGTTAGTATATGGGGCATGACAGACGGTAAATTGCATGTCTAAGAAACATGATCAAAGGGGATTTTTCCTGAGGTCACCCCGGAACTCTGTAGGTACTTTCACGCATACCACACAACCTCAGTGCAGAGGGTTACTCTGCGGTTATTCTTTAATTTGATGTGTGCCACCGCGAATGTTCTGTTTCTGAGTTCTTCGGTTAGATACCTTCTAACTTACCCCCAGGTGTTTGACCCTTCTACTCTGTTGGTTTCAACCTGTAGTTTCTTCTTTTACAAATAAAAGCACTTCTTCCTACATATAACGTCTTGCTGTTTTATAAATTTAATAATTCTCAATTTTTACATTGGTGTTATAGGTGTTCATTAATTTTCAATAAAACGCGACCGATGTGCGTCACAGGAATGGTGCCACATAATCCTGATAAAAATATATGCGAAGTGATATTAAATATGGTATCGGACAATTCGTGTATTGTCAGGTAAAGAACACAAGTAAGTGGAATCTATTAGAAACTGATTTGTGGTTGAGGGAGTGATGTATTCATTTTAAATGCATAGAGAAATGAGTACATAAATTTTTACACAATTGAAAAGTTTGAAAAATGACGGTGTCAAGAAAATGACGTTCTCAGCAGCGAGAGCGGCAGGAGCACGACTACCACCGCGAGGGAAAACCCGTTTTCCAAGACAAATAAAAATTTTTCTGCAGATTGTTTATTCCAGTCTGAGTTTTCCTTAGAAAATGTCAACGTCAACGTCAAAAATTTATTATACAAGGCTGAAAGGAATCAAAAGAAAAATTGGAAAAACATTCCTTTTTTCTTCCTGACACTGACTCCCCATTGAATGAATTTTCTAATGGGTGTTTGATATACTTCGAAGTCGATACATTGAATACATATAGTGATGCGTGTAGGTGCGTAAGTTCGTTTTCGTGTGTCATTGGAGTAGTAATAGAAAGCGTTTACTCACAGCAGTAGTTTTTTCCGCCTTTTTATACGCAACTGATAGCCACGAAAGGAGGTTGAGTCGCGGTTTTTCAGTCAGGAGGTCCACAGTCCGAATATAAGCACGAAAATGAAATTAAAATACATCAAGATTTTTTAATAGATTAATTAATTCAAACCCATAAGGCCGTAATTCGGCACATAAAACTTCAATTCAGCCACAGTCCGAAAGTGTTTCATTTTTTACTAGTAAACAACGAGAAAAAAAGACCATCTGGTCCGTTAATTTCCCTTTGTTTTAAGTGCAAACATAAGAAAAATGTATATAGTCGAACGTGCACACCCACATCGGGTGCGTTTGCCCCCTCAAAAGTTCTAAATAATTGAAGCAAATTGTTTAAAAATGTGGAATTAATTAGAGACGGTTATGAGTTGAGTCTTGGTTAATTAATCTTTATTTTTTGTTATTAATTAATAAGACTAATAAGTACTAAGAAGACCGGAGGGGGTCTCGTGAGGAAGCGATCAAACGAAATTGCGAGACGAGTTGTAAAAATTTGTGACGGATCTAAAATCAAATTCAGGCATTCGCGAACGCATTTGAAGTTCAATAAAACTAAACAATAAAGTCGTGGGTAGAAAATTCAAGTCACGGGCGAGTGGTTTTCTTTTTTTCTCCCCCTGCCCCATTAGCCGACAGGTACTCACCGTAAAACCGTATTGGATGACTAGGAATTCGCGAAGGAGACGGACGAAGAGAAGAGCACAAGAACCAGATGAGGTTTCCTTTTCATTCTTTCATCAAGTCAACCGGAACGAGAACTCAATGACGGGTGAAAAATTTTTAATACAATCTAAGATGAAAAGAGGTTGAAGAAAAAAAAGGGAAAATAAGGGGTGAAGAAAGGCGGAAAGGAAAAGCAACGAACGGAGAAAGAAAAGAAGTTAGCAGGTGATACGCCTGATGTAACGTTCCAATTTTAGATGAAAATTATTGATTGCGTCCATTAAAGAGAACAGCCAACGCGCAACCGAACTATATTTATGTACATAAAAAATAAATAATGTGGTGGTCCGCGGTCTCCCTCAAAGAAACGCGAGACTCATTTTATTAAGAAACGTAATATAAGGTTTTCAATTTGTTTAATTATATTGTTTATTTTTACGGATTATTGACGTGTATTTATTATTTATTGATTTATTTTCCAGAGAGTCCGCTTTGGTTAATGATTAATATAATAATAATAATAATACATTATAATACATTATAATAATAATATTACATTATAATAATACATATTTAATAATAATACATTATAATAATAATGTATTTTTTTTTTCTCAGTGTTGTGCAGGACTTGTAGGATTTTGTGAGTGACGTCATTTTGCATGTTTTATGTTTATATTTAAGAAACGTAACAAATTATTCAGAGTTAGTCTTCGTTTGCCGTGTCTCCTTTTGCACCTGATTGGTGTACCTGGTCTCATGTTAACACCCCAGAAGTGTCAAAGTGTGTTCGTGTTTTTTGGCTGTTGATAGTTTAGGCTCTCACGCACTGCTTTAGGCTTCCTCTTGTGCTGCCTACTTACTTTTTCGTCTGCATCTTAGACGAAGCCTTGATGTCACCTGTTTCAGGTACGAATGGAGAGGTGTGAGTTGTCCTCTAGGAACATTCGGTTTTGTGGTTTAAACTGAAAGTATAGACGATTCGATTGTTCAACACGCAGGATTCTTCTTCCCACTTCATTAATTTGTTTCCGGCTCGTCTTTTCCGCTACTTCCTTTCTTTCCATAATTCATGTCCTTCTCCGTGTGCCGTCCATTACAGTAGTTAGAAACTTTGAAAATTATAGCAAAAACTACTTAACTTGCGGGGACAGAATTCTCTTAGTGAGAACCTTGACTTTCCTCCAGCGCATCGCACGAGCAAAACTTGTGGTTTTTCTTGTAGTCTTCTTCTTTCTGCTTTCCTTGTCGTACCCGACCTCGTCTCCAGGGCGGAATTTTTTTTCTTTTTTACTACAGAAGGCACTTTCTCAGTTTTCTCCCTGGGTATTCATTTCAGCCTAATAAACATCAAATTTCAAAAACTGTTTTTTCTCCCTTTCTTTCAGAAATCGGCTTATTCAATCCAGGTTTACCGGTATAATTGATCGTCGGTAATTTAGCACACGTCTCGGTCTCTCCCTGGTACTTTCGTCGCAGACAAATCGCGACAGGATAGGAAACAAATGCGCGAAATTTGATGATTTGAGTCGCCGGAAAATTCGGTAAGTTGAAGAAGATGAGGGCGGAGAGCTGGTCGAAGAAAAATGACCGAAAGGTCAAGAATTTAATCCTTTTTCCCGAAGGGTTGATAATTCATTCCTCTAATTATTACCCTTAAGGATGGGTCTAATTTGAAGCCGACGGAGGGATGATGGATGTTGGCGGTCGACCACCGACATTAACTCGAAGAAACTGCAAGAATGAAATTGTCCAAGTAAGAAAATTCATTAGTTTCTGCCATCTTTGAACTCGACATGAAGTTTGGATTTTCCAAAATTCATCACATGTCAATGAGTTTCTCCAATTTCCTACGATTTCTCCTGTTGTGCCGTTTCACTTCCCCACCGGGGAACAATTTGGGCTGCTGTCGTTGTTTAATGTCCTCATTCTCCTTCGACGATTTTTCACTTCAACCTCACTCTCTGAATGTTTGTTTCGGTTCACTTAATATTCTTTATAACTACATTATTATATATATAGTTAACTGGTAAATAAATATTATCGTCATCAACTTTCTTTCGTGTCGGAGCTTTAAGATGACAAAAAAAATAATAATTCTTCTGTCAAATCCGAGAGCAAACGTGGGAGCCCGTAATTCTTCTTCCGCCCGTCTATTTCTTCTCCGGAGAAGGACCCCGGGAAAGAAAAATAAAAGGGATGATGGAACTTTCTCCGTCCGATGATCAGAAACTTGTCAGAGTCATTTTCTCTTACTTTGTTTTTTGCGGGTCTGAAGAAAATGAAGACTAAATCCACCTTCTTTCCATCAAGTCGGAATTAGAAAGCAATATAATGACAGCGTCTGAATTATACTAAGTGAAAAGTCTTTGCCGATTTAGTAGTGAAATTCCACTTTTCAATATGCTTTGGTAGTCATCAAAGGATATCAATTTTCAGGCTATCAAAAGGAAATTTACTATTTCCGTTAAGTTGACTGGAAGTTAAGCTGGGTTTGGGCCAGGGAGATTATCCGCCCCGCATCTTTTCGGGGATTCAACCAGCCGCCCCATTCGTCTTTTTGTCCTAATCCGTCTTGTTTTTCATGTGTTTCTACTAGTTTTGTACAACAGGCAGGTTCCTGTTGTTTCCCAACCTCCCCAAACATTTTTCGATCGTTTTTCCGCACGTTCTTCATTACCTCGAAAGAAAATTTATATTCCAGGACCGAATCACGAGGGGTAGAAGACACGTAGAATAAAAAGACAGACTCTCGAGTCTGAGGTGACTGTTTTACTTTCCTTGTTGTGTGTGGGAGAATGCATGCATCTTTTAAAAAATACAGGTGGGTGGCGAGTGAAACTCGGCCACGAAAAAATTAAGGTCATGTTTTTTTGTTTTTATTTTTTAAGAAAAACTTATCCGAAAGGAAAGAGAAAGGCAAATGCCAGGAAAATGAGGAAAATTGAGATTTAAATCAAGGTGAGAGAATAGGAGAATGCATGATAAAGCACCGAGAGGAAGAGCACGATATTAAGAATTTGACTCCGAGAATGAAAGAGAGGTTATGGAAAAGGAAAACACCGTGGAAATGTGTAGAGAATGAGTCGCAGGACGAATCCGGGAGAAAGATATGAAAAATGGATGAAAATGGATGAAAATTATGAAACGAAAGCCGAGTTCTGACTGAAGAAATAAGAACGGGACAAAATGAATCTCGGAGGCAGGGAAGAGGCTAAAGGGGGGCGGGAGAGGGAGGGAGAGGGGGAAAACTGAGAACAAGTGGAAGTAAATGTGAACTAAATTAAATGAGAAACGAGGGCGTAAAAATGAAACCTGAAACTTCGTACCCGGGAAAGGTAAAAATCAAATATATAATTCGATTAGATTAGTTAATTCGATACGACTGAATGGAATGATTTAAAGATAGACGAAAAGCGGAGTTCCCCCTCACTCCCTCCCTTCCTTCCTCCCCCCGAAACGGACCTGAAAAATCCAGGAATCCGAGAGACGTGGGGTCCAGCTGCTGGAAACTGCCCTCCTGGGCTCATCTTCACTCGGTAATTTTTGGACGGCTCCCGATGTCCGCGTCCCTTTGGCTTTCAGAGAGTTGACGGGGATCCCTTTGAAGTTCAACACCTATTCAGGGTTTTGTATATCTGTCAAACGCATTCTGCGAAAGAGAATCGGGGTAAAAGATGGAAATTATGTAAAAATAAATTAAGTTGGTGAAATCTGTACCGGTAAATGTATGTTTACAAAAGTAGTGGAAAAGGACAGAGAGAAATCCAAGAAAAACTTTGACAATAGGATGGATGCTGCGTGGGGGACTTTGCGCCAGTTTAGTGAGAAGACGGAGAAGGTATGTGGTTACTTAACCACAGCAAAATGTCGGAAAACAAAGCGAGTTAGGTGTTAACAATGTTGTACAGTAAAAATCTGAAAAAGAGCAAATGACCTGGCTGACCGAAAGCAGTAGAACAATAGACCGCTAGATTCGTAGAAAGATACACGGGAGCAGGACATTGTGCAGGTCTTATCCGGGCACGGAATCGGAAAGAAGAAGCCAAAAATTAATTTTTTTTGTCTCTGCCCCCCCATCTGTTAAATATATTGAACCAAACATGGCGGAGATTGCGAACGCGAAAACGTAAAAGTTTGCTTTCATTTTGCGGCGCTGGACTTTCATTTTCTTTCACCTGCTGGACACTTTCCTTTTGCGAGCGCAATTCCTCACATTTTCCAGTCCCGCGTTGTCACCTGTAACATTTTACGCCAACATCCAGGAGCCACAATTCCCCCAATTCGGCCCATTTTCCCTTTCTGCTTCTTTTAATTTCACATTCCGTTATTTTTCAACATTTTCAGGGTTGCTCGACTGTTTCACGCAACCAGGTTTTCTTTCCGCTCACAACTTCAACATTGGAATTCCTTCGGCGGCGTTGCATCTCATCGGACACCATCCGTGCCGTTGTTTTGTCTCGTTTGGTTTTTTTTTTTGGAAGGGAGGTTTTCGGAATAACCCCCAGGGGGTTGGAGAATTTCGGGTAGGACGCTTCGAAGCGGATAATGAGTATGGAAGAGTGGAAAAGACTGTAATCTTCTACTTGTACGTCCGCTCATTTTTCAAAGGGTGGTTTTAATTTGAACCGATAGTGATTTGATGATGAAGGAAGTGATGTTGGCGGCGAGTCCGAAGGCCGATGGGCCCAGCACGTCCTCCTCGATTTCTTTCAATCCTTTTAAAATCCATCATCTTTCAGTTGAAAATCCCACGGATTAAGCATCGACGAGATAATTACAAAATTAAATTAACTTTTCGCGCTACAATTTTGATTTGACAATCTTGTTCTCTCTCAAAGTAAAATAAAAGTCTTTAATGTCGTTAATACGGAACAGAGTTAAAAGATTATAAAATTTATAATTCCGTAATGAAAGGAGAAGAGACGCCACGAGAACTTTCCTGCACTTTAACGAAACGGAACTCGTACTTGAGAACTAGTAATTGATGGAAGAGGTAGAATTTTTTTTTTCTGTTCTTTCCTTGTACTGAGCTTCGGATGGTTCTGACCGGTCAAATTTCGGCAAAGGACGGTTGTCAAAGGTCAAAACGGCGCGTTTTTCATTCCCACCCCTTTTTTTTCTATTTGAGTGGATCCCATGTAATCTACTGCTACCCTCTCTCTGTTCTGTTGCGACCGTCCTTGGCTCTCCTGTTGTCATGCACTACCTTTTTCACTATATATATATTTTTTTTTTTTCATGGGGAACCGTTAATCTGTTTCCAAGAATGTTTGCTGCGGAAGAGAAAATTCATTTGTCACTCTTATTTCAAAACGTAATCCACTTCCATCCCTTTTTTCATTTGGTAGAAAGCATCTTCCAGTAATTAGATGAGGAAATCCCACATGTGCTGTGACCAATAGCTGCTGCAGATAGAGAGAGAGAGAGAGAAAGATGGAGCAGGGAGGAGGACTGGGAATGTGTAGTATTTGCTTCATAAGACCGTCTATTACGCACAATGTGTTACTACAAGCAAAGTGCCTTTGTCTACCTGTCCTCAGGTGGTAGCTAACGACCTCAAGCTAATGTAAATTGTTCATTGAACAATATTTTTCACTTACACCTCTTGTTGTGTGTTTTTGTTGTTTTAGGGTTTCGCTTCAACCCCTTTGGCGTGTTCGTTTTTCCAAAGGATTACAATAGTATTTCTACTTGCCTTTATCTATCACTTAGGCGAGGAAAGGTAGGTAGGAGAGGGTGGGAGAAGTTCAAAGTGGAGGCTAACTTTTGTGAAAGAAATATGCGAAAGACCACAATATAAGAACTCTTCTATGTGTGCAGATATTATTAAAAAAATCTGATTGTTTAAGTCCTTCACAAGGTTCTGGTTCATTGTGTTGTGTATTTGTGTAATCAAAAAGCAGTTAAGGGTGATTTCGCAAGTGTAAATTATTCATCTCTATCGGGGAAGTTTCTACCCTTTCTAGGTCTTACACTCATACAGGGTTGTATTTATACTGCCGAGTAAACAACATAATGTAATATCATATATAGACGCGAGTATCTTTTACGTACCAATAAAAGAATTTTTTACGTACCTTATTTGAAAGGCAAGGCATCTGAAGGTTGTTTATGCACAAAAGGTTCTGTTGAATGGTTTTCAAGCACGCGATGAAATTACAGAAAGTCATAAACTCCCATAAGGAAGTTCTTCACCACCGCAGATTCCGCTCGTTCAACATCTTCTGGTTCTATATAGAATTTCAGTATGTGTTGGGAAAACCAGTGGAGGTTTCCTGTTGTTGAAGCGACTTCTTAGACTTCTTACTTCTTAGTTGGAATATTTTTCTCGAAAGAAAGTTTTTTTATCATCTCCAGGTATCTCCTGGTAACAAATCAATTCATTAAGTTGTCGTCCAGATGCCTCCTAACTTTTTTTCACGTGTAATTCTCTGTGGTGTGTTGTAGCAGTAAATTAAAAATGCCGGAGTGTTACCTCTATCAGATGGAAGAGCAAATGACTAAGAAGAGAGGATTTTCTAGTTTACTCGAGCTTTATTAATATCACGTCTTCTCCTGGCCATATTTTATTCTCGTTCCTTTTTTTTACAGTGACCTTTCTTAAAGTTTTCTTCGTTCCAGGACGAGGCCTCGCTGCCAGGACGGAGATGTTGGACACGAGATGACGTGCTAATGCCAGGATGATTTGTGTTTCATAATGTTCACGTCAGTTTTTTTTCAGTGTTACTCAACTTCCACATTACCGCTCATCTAAAATCGGCCCATTTTGAGAGACACTTAGGTACAGAGGGTAGCCCTCGTGTTCAGGACACGAAAAATATAGAATTTAAAAGTAAGTTGGGAATGTTAAAGGTAGTGATGCAACAGAACGATTATAAGACCGATAGAACCATTAATAAGACATGTAAATTACATAAATTCAGTTATGAAACTAAACCTTTTGTGCTCACCTTTCTACAAATATTTGAACCCCTGGGAATCCTTGCTTTCCTGTACGTACAAGAATGATACTTAATGAGACAACAAAGTATACCTGCAGTGTTTAAATAAAAGTTACCTGCGCAGTCTCTGTAAATCTCTTTTTAAACGTTTACACGAGTTATTCCTTCCTTATTCATATATTGACTGATTTATTTATATATTCCACTACAATGTAAATAAAGGTCTGTCTGTTGGGTAGGCTGAGTTAGCGTAAAATTAAATAGTAAAAATGTTTGAGTCAATTAATGTTTAAAATATTATTATTTGTGGTATTCATAAGATGCAAAGGGTAAACAGCTTGAGTGCATGACTGCGTTAATAAGAACTACGTAAAACAGCAGAAGGCTTGTTCCACATTATAAAAATTAATATTTTCGTATAGTTTGAAAGCTCCCTTTCCACTATTCCATCACCGTTTACATCATCTCCGAACATTAATTTTTACTCTTCTCCCTCAATCTTTCTTCTCCCACAGCAAAAATATGAGACCGTTCGGTTGTAAAGCTCTCTTCTGCACTTCAGGCAAAAGCTCACCGTGAAATTTCTCCGGGTTTTTACCGGGCATTTTATCGGGAGTCTGAGGCGCAAATGAGCCCGTGGAACCAAGCCACCGAGAGGAGGGAAGTAAAGAATTCTCAGGCTCCCGGAAAGTTTCTTCTTTCGAACGATGGCCATATCACTAAATTTTTATAAGACAATTACACGCCGATTGCTTTTCCCTGCCGTCGTCCTTAGCCATTTTCATCTTCTGCAGAACACCAACGTTCACAAAATAAAGTAGGACCCATTTCCTCTAATCTCCGATGATGGTGTTACAACAGGAAATGAATGCCGAAGAAGTTGAGTTCGCAGGCTGACCCAATCGGAGGAGGAAAGGAACTCCTCGTAAAATAAGCAATTTAAAAAGGTTTTAAACGGTCGTTTTGCGTCTTTTTTTTAAGGTACTTTGAGCTCCGAGAGGACATTACGAGTAGCCGACGAGTAATATAAAACTAATAATTAGCGAAATGTTTTTTTCGTTCGAACGGAGTTACCCCCGGTGGCTCGGATTTCGTGCATCCTTGCCGGGTTTCCCCGAGTTTTCCCGGTGCCAAAAGCCCTCCGAAGAGAACATGACTTTGTTCTGGAAGAGGAGAGTCGATCCAAATTCAGAGTTATGGAACAAGTCAGATCGACTTCAACTTTCTCTGCATAAATTTGAAAACTTGCGTGATGTTATATATTGATGCACGGGTTAGGTATTTAACTTCGATACTTTTCTATATAAGTAATTTCTCTAAGCGAAAATGTAATTCGAAATTTCTTAAAATGTTCTATCTTCTTACACTTGCCAGTGTGCCCTGCAAGTTCTTTTGGCTTAACGAGATTTTCTGTGTTCTATTCCGACTTCCTCACAAATTATTCAACGGCAATCTCTGCTGCAATAAAGTTCATGAAACGTCTTATATTATTATACATAGAAGAAGAAACCATAAAAGTGTGAGAACTTGACGGAACAACCGTTGAAAGGTTGGCGTTAGACCAATGTATTATTTTGTTCTGCTGTGTGATACAAGACCATATAAGATGAAATAAATAATTATTTGATTTAGAGTAATAATTTGGTATGTTGAGACATTCAAACTGAAGTGCAGTCCCCGATTGATTTCCTTTTATTTGTGATTGGTAACAAATAAAACATTGAACGCAATTAATTAACTTAATTGAACTTAAGTGAACTTAATTAATTTGCGTTCCTTCCACTTTATTTATGAACTTAGCATGTTTTTTTGCAGATGATGTAACTTGTAAGGTAGGATACAATGAATCGTGTAGGAATTTGTACGCTGAGTTTGATCAGAACTCTGTCACCTGTAGAACTTCCACCGTAGGCAAGAGACCGGATGTTTGTGGTGTGTCGCAGCATATATAAACTACATTTAGTCCCTCTCTGTTCTGTATCTTTGGGAATCCAACTCTCTTCGTGAAGGCAAAATGGCGCAAAACAGCTCATCTTTGTTTCGCAAAGGTGAATAAAGGAGGAAGCCTCAAGGGGAAATAAAATATTTTTTATCAAAAATGTGTTTAAATTTTCCATGGAATATATCATATTCATATCATACAAGGGTAGGAATGTTCTCGATGTTTCAGTTGTCTCAAAGTCCGACTCGAATTTTCTTAATCAGAATTTCACCTTTGTGCAATTTCCCTTTCGGTTCCTTTATTTGGCTTTCCAATCAGACCTTTCCTTCTCTCAATTTCAGGCCCTGTGGGTGTTCGTTTGTGTCACATTTAATAGGCAACAAAATTGAATCGCCTTCAGGGGGGCCCACATAAGATGTTTGACAGGCGTTCGTTGGGTCTTTGGGCCCACAACATTTGGTTTCCGATGACCTTAACGTGACCCCCGTCCACCGGCCTTTAATGTATTTTTTGGAGGACCGAAAGGTTTGAATTTTTCCATCGAGGCCCATTCCTTCCGCGGGGTTCATATTCATCCCTTCAGGCTCGATGGGGTGAAAAATTGCATTTTTTATGATTTTTCTGTTGTCCAACGAGGCCGGCGTGCATTAATCACGACCGGCCAACTTTTTGTTTGCCCTCTGATTTCAAAATGAAATTTAAACCCCCGAGGTGATGAATTTAGTGTAGCAGGAGCCGGTCAGGAGCAACCGCCGCTGCACAGGACTTCTACCCCTGGAAGTCAGGAGAACAAGCAAATTCAATTTCTGCTTGACACTCTTCCGTTACATATCAATTATTGGCCTCTAAAAATATGACGTGAAAAATATCACGCTTTCCTTTTGCTACTTCTATTAAATAATATTTCCCTTAATGGAGTTGACCATTCTGCTTCCAGTGCATTTTCTCTTCGTCTCGGTCACTTCAACCCAAATCCTACCTTTGGACAATATCCTTTCATTTTTATGCCCGTCCTGTGCTTAAGCTTTCCTCTCTTCCGACCGTTTCGCACCTGGTCCTGTCGGGGTTTTTTCTCTTGGAAACTGAATTTTTCTACTTTGGCCGGGTGTCTCGGGTCGATCTGAAAGGATCCACCGGAGTTTTGAAAGTGTACTTTGTTTAGTACCAAGAAAATAAATTCGATGGAGGGGACTAACTAATTTCACCGTGCACAGATGGTGCAAAATTCAGAAATGCTCTTTGCATGTCGTGCCATCTCCGCGAGCCTTGTTTTCTATTTTGAAACACGAAACGATTCGTACCTGCATCCTCGAACGGGTTCCTCGCCTGACGTGAAGGAATTTGAAAACATGGACTTTTCCACCCGAGCTTTTCAAAATGCTTTCGAGCATGAAAAGGTATAAGTAAATAAAGCGAAGAGAAAATTGTTTATTTTTCTAAATCTTTGAGAAGAGAGTAGGAAACCGGTCAAAGTGGAATTTCATCGAGGACTAACCATTTCCGTTCTTTATTAATTTAATGAGTGAGGCGACTGGAATAAAAACAGCTGTAGGCGACTTTGGAAAAGGAGAGAAGAGGAACATCAACAAGGGCAAAGTGGGAAACAATTAGTGCAGGTAAAGAGAGCGAGAGAGAGAGAGAGAGGAGCGAAGTTTGAAAAGAAAACCAGAAAAAGGTGAATGCATCAAGGTGAGCAATTAAGCATCTATTTGAGGGCACTAGACAAAAACGAAGAAATGTAATTTACCTAGAGGAACCAGTGCGGGAGAGGAGCACGAGTTGTTTGTTTAGAACAAAAAGGCGTAGCCTCCCACCGAAAAGAAAGTTAAAGTTCGATGGAAAACTAGTCAGTTGATTAATGTCTCACTTCCTGTTTCATAATTTTGCTCTTTCGTTCATTTCCGGTTGCGTTGTTGATCTATCGATTTCATCTGCGTAAAAGCTGAATGTTTTTTCGCATTGTTGGGGCAAATGGCGATTGGCGACACGTTTTCACCTCTTTAGTTTAGTCAGGGTGGTCAGCCGTGGAAGAATCTCCACACAAGACTTTAGTCCTACTGGAATGTGGGGTAATGTAAGGCAACGTTTTACAGAAGAGTAAATTATCACATCTCTTCTGTACAACCAATATCACCATACATTTGCACCACAGAACTTAGCCAGTTGTGACGGCGCACGGTTGTCAATCTACGTAAGTGAGTTGTCAGAAGGAATTTTGTAGTTTACGTTACTCTGAGGTTAGGGTTTGAAGGTGACTTTCGCGTTTATAAAAATTGTTGAATATATTTATATTGTACATATATTGTTCCGATACTTTCGTGCGTTAAATTTTTTAATATATTTATAATAATTCTTACTATATATTCAGTACTAATTCCAATTGGGCAAGAACCTTGTATGGTAAGGTGTTTATACTGTAACTAATTTTTTTTAAATTATATCTTTTTCCTATCGAGGTACGAAACCTCCTTTTTCGTTTCCTTTTGTTTCCTGAACTTGTTGAGTACAACAAAATTTCCCCTAAACATTAAAATGTCGGAATGTGTGCCCAACCTGGTCAACCCATTTGATTTTAACACTAATAAGGGAATTAATTTAACTTCAAAGTAGGTTCCACTGACGGGCTCCGTTTGGGAATTGGGGAAAAACTAACGGCCATGTGTTTTTTTTTAAATTCTTTTAATTCCTACAAAATTCTTCGAAGCTCGAAAGAATTTACATGAAAATTGACTTTCAACTTATGCTGAAAATTTTTACGTTCAAAGTTGCAAACCCTCACCTCCTCCCTCACCTCTCCCCGTTTCCAGTAAATAAATCAATAGACAAAAGTAGGAGAAAAACAATGAAGAATGTTTTATAACCTTTTTTATTAATCGTTTCCTTTAGAGTTTCTGTAAAATTTATCAATGTCTAGTACTACCGAATTATATTCCTTACAAAAATTATCCTTTCATATCTGTGTAATATGTCTAAGCTTTTAAAATCAATGGGAATTCTGAAGGGCAACAAAAATATTTCTCAATGCGTTGCTCAGGTTTTGGGAAGTTCATGTAAGAGAACGCAAATATTGACTTTCTCCTTATTAAAATTTAAAAATAATTAAAATAATTGATAATTAACGAATTTCAAAATCATTTATTAATAAAACACGCATATAAAAAACATATACTGCAATAAAATAGTATTATTATTGATGTATTATTTTACAAAATGCACTAAATCATTTTATACATTTTATAGTAAAAAATTAATTGCAGTCAAAGAAATGTACCATTGAAACAAGAAGTATTGACTGTGGATGTCGACTATTCCACAACTGTACCGCGACATGATAAAATCAAAACTGAATTTCCCAGTCCACAATTATCTTCCGCCAAGACGTTTTCTCAAACTATTATTTACACAATTGTTTTGGTGAAGACAACGCGAGTTGTGGCGTGTAAATAAAACGCCATATTGAAAGTACAAATTTGTCATTTCAATTGATTTACGACTTTCAAATTTGACGGTTATTTTCCTTGGTGAACATATTAAGTCACGATTAATTAATAAATTAATAGAAGCTCAATATTCGCATAATTTTTTTTGTGTTGAAGTTTTCCAGGCAACAGATGGTGTGGCAGCACGCGGTTCAAGTGCAGGTTCCCTACGATTTTTGACTTTTCCCAGCGTTGTCAAACTTCCTCAACTTCTATTATTTTCCCCTACAATATGTGTTATTTGTCTGACTCCGTGCAATTTCGCCAAGCATCACGATGGGAGGTGAAAATTCATGTTTCATCAGAATCCTGTTTTAATCAGCCAACGACGACACCACCCTCACCTGCCCCTACCAAAAAAAAAAAAGTCGGACTACCCTCCGACAGAATAATTTTCCGCCAATAAAAAAATATTGATTGCTGTAGAAATGTAATCGTGACAAAAATTTTGTGAGCGACCGTGTAGAGCGTTTAAGCGAATCCATGTTCAAATTATGCGTACGCCGTTGTGTACTTCTGCAGACTGTAACGTTTCACTAATTACGTGGGACATTAGTAGAAACACACTCTTTCATCCGGCCGGTGAACGTTCCGAATTAATAAATTCACGAGCACGCGACGAGGATTCGACTCCTCTTGAGCCTTCTTAGGTTGAACGTACCTGATAAAAGGGTTTTTCCAGCATCTTGGAGTTTTCTGACGTAGGAAAAACAGCCACCGTAAAAACTATATATTATAATAATTACCAGGCGCTCCCGCCATTTTAAATTGCTTCAAAGGTTTACGGAATTCCGGACTTCTTATTATTATGCCTCGTGAATAAATTACAAGGAAGAGAGAGAGAGAGAAGGCTGGGAGGATAATTGAAAAAGAAAGGATAAACGGAAATGGAAAGGAGGAGAATAAACGGGTAGGATGTAGAAATTTGAAAAATTCCACGTCTTCCACATCCCTCCCGGTGCTCCGGACACAATGGCAAACGCACGGGAGGGATGGTCGTGGCTGGTGGTGGGAATTTAGGAATAATTCGGGAGAAAGTGGAGAGAACATAATTTCTCATCGGTCATTTTACGTTTTTCTAAAAATAAGAAAAAAGTTTTGCCCCCCCCCCCCCCCGAGACGAGAACCTTTTTTACATTGTAAGAATTTTGTGGAAATGGCGAACGCCTTCTTAAGCCCACGGTCAAATGTCATATTTGCGTCTGTCGTCGAAGGATTACGACCTTTTCATCCCTCGGGAGAAATTGTCTGCGGCAACGGGCAACGGAGCACCACCGCGTCCACCAGGCCATGCCCTCCATCCACCAGAAAATCTAAAGCTCTCACTTTTTTCGTTTTTTACTATTTCTAGTATTCCTCTTCTCTCCACGTCCAGGTCTCCACGTCCAGGGTGCTCCTTTTCATTCTGTTTCATTAATCATTCCCGTTGGTTTTTTATTGCCTCGTCGCTCCTTTTTTTCTGTTGCTGTTGTTTGTTGTTTGCTCGACCGTTGTTTTCTTAAATTGTTGTTTCTTCTTCTTTTTTTTTTTGAGAGAGAGAAGTTGTGGAGTTCGTCCTCGGACTTTTTACTTCTCTTGCTTTCCACCGTTGACACTGCACGTCTAGCCGGTAACCATTATCGAATTGTATGTACTATAACGTAGTAGAATGTGCCATATAAATATTGTAATAATTTATGTTAATGATGTTTGCCGTGACAAATGCCGCGTTCAACCTCTCTCTGTATGAGTGTCGGTGCCGCCATTTTGAAAAAAGGCCCCATCTGAGGAATCCAACCCCTCGCAGTAGTAAAATGTCTTAATGCCTTGAGACGTTATTTCTTTCGCTTTCTCAACCTAAGAAATATTTCTATTCGGTTAATCTGAAGTGGTTTATCTTCTTAAAAAGTTGAAAAGGCAAGAGCAGTTGGTCCCCGAGGAGTCGTTACCAGGTTTTGCGAAAGGTTTTCATCAATTTCCACTTTCACCTCGCACGACTTTCACCCGAACTTTTCATTTACCAGAAGTCTGCATCCGCCAAGGGTTGAACGGTTTATGATTGTCAAATTTTCTACGGGTTGTTTTCCCTCACCGGAGTTGGTTCCACAAATGCTCTAAGCAAAAGTAGTTTTTCTTTTTTCTTTTTTTCGTTGGTGGGTCAGATGTTTGTTTCGTTTTCGTTTTTTTTTTTTTGGGGCCGTTGTTGTGAGACCGATGGCGCTCAAGGTAGGAAATTTGAAAATTTCTGGCGGATTCCGACTGTAACGAAATGAAAAATCTTACAAGTCTCGTAAAAATCTCAATTTACATCGGATTCCACGAGTAAACCTCGTATTGAATTTCCGTTCACTTCCCCACACTCAACTTAGGTATTTATTATATCACAAATGTCGTGTACACTTGTCGTTGACCCGTTTTGCTATTGTCAACTAATTTCCCCTTTTTTAAGTTCACTTCAAGTTTCTCATGTTACAATAAACCATCTATTTTTTCTTTTTTTTCTTTTATTTTTACATATTTTCCTTCCCGCCGTTCGGTCAGATAATTTATATATGTTTTCGTTACACCTTCTCTACTTATAGAACATAAATAGAACTGGTAGACTTTTGGGAGACGGATCTTACCGTAACCCGTCCCAGGTTTCCAGACTTCTTCGCGCCTGGACTAGACTCTCTTCCTTGTGAATAGAAAACGACGCGAACCGCACTTTGTTTTGTTGTGATACTTTTGTCAACGGGCAGGACATCGGATCGATTTGTTGCTCGGCTCCCCATTTTTTTTTTCTATGAATAACTGGTTAATGGCGGAAAGGGGGAACGACAAGAGGAATGACTCGATGACAACTTTTAATTTCGAAATGGTTCATTTTAAAACATTGCCTCGTAAATCTTTGGGAAATGACACTTTCAAAATGAGCGGTTCTTCGGAAATGAAGAGAAAGAAACTTGCAATTTCTTCGGTTACGTTTTTTGCCTCTGAATACCTTCCGAAAAGGTAAAATGTTACGGTTTTCTGGATGGGTGTGCAGTGAAAGGCTGCAGGTACATCGTCATCATGTTACAGGATTCGTTTAGTTACAGGTACGGGTACAGGAGAGGACTGTTATTAAGTAGTGTGAGAAATCGAAAACCTAATTCTGTACTGTTACATTTTAATATGAATTTACTGAAAACATATTATACAAATTTCAATATATATAATTATCTAAAGCAGAGCTTTTTTCTTCCAAGTTTTTATTGCTTTACGGTGACGTGCTAACCGGATTGAAACCGAAGACCATAAAAAAATGAAGGACTTTACGTATTTTTTTTTTTGCTAAATCCTAAGGCATATTTTTTATATTATGAATTTATAAAAAAGTTCACTCAAAAAATAATTAGATCCTTTTCCTGTAACGGTAAATTCAAGCTTTTACAGATGACTTCCTTTATTTTTCTTTCTCTTCTCGAATGTGTTTCACAACGCGTACAAGTGTACAGTTTCTAACTACTTGAGACGGTTTCGTTATAATTATAATTATGTTCGTGCGGGGTGGTCGTGAAACTTAATACTTCAATATGTAAAGACTCTTATAATATTGTCCGTTTTACATCATTTTTACAGCGTAAATGTTACAAGCATGAACCCGGTCGCCAGACTGACCGGTGTTTATATGATTCTTAATGTTCTTGCTTTTTTCAGTATAAGTTCGGCCGTTTCCGGAAAACTTCTCCTGAGATCCATCCAGTCGTCGCAGTGAAGAACTATCACTTCTACAAGTGTACGAGCCCTGTAAGTGAAGGACTGAGGTTTAGAGAACCAGAGACCCGAGGCATCTCCAAAGTAGTCTCCCTCGTACATCCTGCCAACGACGAACTCCAGGTAGGCCTTGTCTTTCGTCTGGTTGATGACGTACACTTCTCCCTTGTGAATGAAGTACATCCTGTGATCGACGTCGTACTGTTCCACTATCACCTGACCGGAGAAATATATTTCACGTGTCATACGTGCGAGTAACTGTTCCAAAAAGTCCGTGTTGACCGACTGAAAGAGAGGACATTTTTTCAGGTGTACCAGGTACAGGTCTCTCATTATGCTGATTCTTATGCTCGTGGGAGATTTGACCAAGAACGTCGGCATGCTCTCGGACCGTCCGAATTCCAAAAGATTGAATTTGTATTCCAGAACGCTGCTCACTAGGATGGGTGACGTGTCTTTGCTCTAGAAAAATCGTGTCAGCGGTCAGCGGCAGTAAATTTGAAAACGTTCGGGTCGAGGTGTTACTCACCACCAGGTACGACTCCAGAGCGACCACCTCCGACTTGTAGTTGAACTGAGCCAATCCTTTCGCGTGAATGATTGACAGCACTCGTGTCATTATGATTCCCTTTATGTACGGACTGACAACACCTAGAAATATGCTGAACATCAACTGTCGCTGCGTGCTCGGAACGAACGAGTGCAGGTTCGCAGACGAAATGCAGGTCAACTAAAATTCGAATCAAAAGGTTGAATGGATCGAGTCGTTGGAACGTCCGATGGTCGAATCAGAGCACCAACCAACTCACCACGTATTCGAAGGATTCGACGAGAAGAAAAAACTGTTTCGTAGTTAAAAAGTATGGGTTTGCAACTTGGGTGGCGACGGGGTTAGTGGAAATGATCACGGTAACGGCACTCATCATGACCACTCCAATTATTAAATACATAACTAAATGAACATAAGTCAAATAATGATTTCTCTTAAACTTTTTCCATTCCACTTGCAAATTTCTCATCAGACACGAGACCCGGAGGAGTCGCGGAGATCTCAGCAGTGACACCAAGTTATGATTGACGTCTTTCAGGTCGTGAACGATCGCGACGTAGACCAATTCGATGGGCAGTAGAGCAAGAAGATCCAAGATGAATCCGTCCCATCGTTTCACGTAATGCTTCGCCACGAATTTAAAGTCCGTTATGACGTCACCCTTGATTTTGTCTATGTAGCCGACACGGAAGGACAGTATTATGCCAATAAGCCAGAAAAAGTCTAAGACGGCGAAGACGAGGAACGCCTCCTTGGTGAGTCCCCCGAAGATGGTCAGGTAGGGTATTACTATGATGGTGACGCAGGCGTCCACCTGAAGGAGCCCCACGTACAACTTCATCTTCCAGGTGTCCGGGTAAATGGTGAAAATGCGTTTCTTTTCGTCCACCTTGTACTTCAGTTTTTTTCTCATGAAAATGGACGACTTGTCCGTTTCCTCGAAGTAACTCTCGTCCTCGAACCCGATGATTCTCTCCTGCAGACCGAACGCGTTCAGAACGTCTTTGCTGTCGACGGGATGCAACTGGAAATTCCGCGTGCTCGTTTTCGCCTGTAGGAAATTCTCCATCGTCGTGACGAGTCTCAGGTAGCTCTTTTCGAGGTTCTCGAAGTTGTTGATGACCATGAAGAAATCGTTTGAGGAAATCCTGAGAAGTTCGACGTTCGTCAGAGCGTAGATCTTGTTTTCCATCACTCCCGTACGTTTGAGATCTCCTATGAGAGATCCCGACTCGAGTTTGACGAACCAATCGTAGACGAAACACTTGCCCTTGTGTATGAAGTAAAGGTCGGATTGAACTTCTCTCTGGAAGATGATGACGGAGCCGCGGTTGAAATAAACGGAACTTATGTGCTTGCAGAGGATTTTGTAGAAACCCTCGTCGGCGTGGGAGAAAACTTCCGATTTCCTGAGGGTCGATCGGTACAGGGGGTAGACCAGTTCTTCATGGAGATGCGTCGGCAGCCTTTCGAAGGTTTTTTTGAGGTTCTCGCCGCGAGTATTCGACCATTCGTGGTTGTAGTAAGACAAAGCGTGTTCGGTGACTTTGTCGTTGGCGTTTTCCATTTCCAGGAACTTGGCGAAGGATATTATCTTCTCGTGGAACACCGTCTCTCCCAGGTACGTGAAAAACGAGTTGGACGCTATCAAAGAGTACACATATATTTGTAGTATGGTGCCGATGACGCTCAGCGCGTAGCCGGCGTACAACTGAATGTCGTTGGGTTTGTTCAAGCCGAATTCGGTTGTGTTCAAATTAGTCAGCATCCAGTAACAGGTGAATATGTAATAGTCCCAGAGGGAATTATTACGCAAAAGATTCGGATATTTCGGGAGGTATTTCTCCGGCAGCGTGAACGAGACTATCTTGTACGGGGCCGACAGCGTCCAATCGGCCAGCACGAACATCATGAAATTGATGAACATGTTGAAAGCGATAAAGACGCAGAAGAATAGTTTTAACATCCGTACCACGTACATATTGTTGATTATGTTCTTCATCGTGTCCACGTATCCCAGCAAGTGCATTATCTTCATGTAGAGTTGAAAGAAGCTGATGAACACTATCCAAATGGGTGACGTGGACAAGGAATTTATCCACATGAACCTGTACAGCTCGTATATCGGAAAGAAACAGAAAAAGTCGACTATGAAGGAGGAGAACAAGTAGTTGAGGAGCGTGTGAAGCGGATGGGTCACGAGAATGCCGATTTTGTTATAGTAGGGACACCGGCATCCCACGAAGAAATTGAAAAGCGTGAGAACTTTGGTGGATATTAACAGGGGCAACAGTAAGTCGGCGTAATAAATGAGAAGTCCGAAACAGTTCGGCCACATAAGGGCAAAAGTAATTATGTAAATGGTGAACACGGCTTCCCATTGTCTGACGAACTTCATGTCGCTGAAACGACTTCCCCGAAAAAACAAATTGAACAAAGAAATGAAAAATCTGAGTCTCCGTTTTTTTTTAGTTACGATTTTCTCGTTGAGAACATTCGTCATGCTCTTGTCCCTTAACATGACCAGTCCCGGTTTGACGTCGTTCATTCTCTTGAGCAAGTCGAGCTCCTTCAAAACGTCCAAAACGTCCTTGAGAATGTTAAAATCTATTAAAATCTTAAGGAGATCGTCCAGATGTATCATGATGAGTTCGCAGTCGGTGACGCTGACGACGCCCACGGGTGCCGGAACGTTGCAGAGGCAGGAAAGCATGGGAAACGCGGCGCCCGAACTGACGACCACGGGCCAACCCACCCCGGCAACCGTGTCCTTTCCCAGGAAACTGTTTATCTGACACACACCCCGGTGAATTATGCTGATCATGTGACTGGTGTGACCGAAGGAGACGAGCAAGGACCCGGCCGGTACTGCCACTATGATGCTCCTGTCCATGACGGCAGCGAGACATTCAACCGTTTCGTTTTCAAACATTTTGCATATTCTGAGGGTTTTGTACACGCTCTCGTTGTATATTGTGTTTCGGATGTCGAAGGGAGCCGCTTGCATGATGGGAACGTCGCTTAACAGGTTGTCGGCGTTGTCGTACGACCACTGAAACTTGACCGTTTTCAAGAGACGTTCCGCGAGTTTTCTGTTGAGCTGAACGCTGTTGAGAAACTTTATGATGCGCTTGAGCAACATAAGAAACGACTCCTGACTGTAGATTCTGACCACGTATGACCCATAAAAGGTAATGAGAAAAAAGGTGAAGAACAAAAAGAAAGCGAACTTGAAAAAGCAGTTTACGAGTACGGTTAACGTTCTCTCGCCGTACATCAAATAGTCCGGGATGCCGACTGCCATCGTCAGAGCATTCAGCACGGATATCAAGTACTTTCGAAGAATCCTGCTCTCTCTACCTTGAAGAAAGTTATTTATCCAAGTGTCACCTTGGTACTTCTTCAGCACGAACAGATACTGTACGAATTCGGAGAGCCAGTACAGGAGAAAAATAAATATGATGCAATTTTTGAAGAGCGTCACCTTGTCCATGTTGGGACCGGAGGGTACGCTCAACCTGAGGAGAAGGTGAGATTTCAATATGGCCGGATGCAGAAGAAACCCTGCCTCGTGCGTCTTCGGGTAGTCTTCGTTAAGCATGAAAAACATCTGGTAGGGAAAGGCGGCCAACACATCCAGGTAAAAAGTCGGCTGTCTAAGCTTGTGCTTGAATATCTCGACGAACTTGGTGTGTATGAGATGTTTCGTTTTGATGGCGGTGAACAACTGCAGAAGAAGATCGACTTGAAAGAGGAGGGTGACGACGAAACTGAACTCGAACACCTCCTTTGGGAACGTCACCAGCCAAGCCGTGCAAATCGGGTAGAGAATGTTCGGAACGAAGCACACGAACAAGATGAATTTGTTCCAGACCTTGAGAAAAGATGCAGAGGGGTCTATGGACCATGGAAAGTTCATCTTGAGACAGACGGCATCCCTTTTTTCTTCGAACGCGTCGCTGAGAACAAACAGCTCCAGGTAGTTGGACACAAATTCCAGCTTTATGTCCGGCAGAGTGACCCGGTGAAAACCCGGAATTCGTTGTCCTTCCTCGATGGCTTTGATGATCATCTGTTGACGTTTGTGTCCCTCCCAAACCGTCGACCATTGCGTCTTCACCCATTTGACGCAGTCCTCGAGATTCGACTCCTGTCCGAACCTGCCATTTTTTCTCACTCGGAACTCATTTTTACGCCACTGGGTGTACCGCGCCATGAGTATCCTCTGCTGGAGTCTCCTCTTTATGTATTTGTTATCCTTCGGGTAGTCCTTCAGCACCGACATGGTCGACTCCATTGAAAGCGTCTGAAATTCGCAGTAGGACTTGCACTTGACGATGGCCTGACTGTGAATGTGCAAGAAGAGGGACAACTCGCCAAAGACGGTGCCGTTGGAGAATGACAAAAGCGGTGATTTCTCGTTTTCCTCGGCCATGATCTCGACGATGCCCTGAACGAGGTACAACATCATGCTCTTATGTTGTCCCTTGGTGTAAACGATTTCGCCCGAGTGATAATAATTGGTCTTCATGGTGAGCGATAATGACCGTTTGCAGTTGCGTGTCAGCGACCTCAACAGTTCCGAATGTCTGAACGCGTCCCAGTAAATGTCGGTGAAAATTTCTTTCTTCATGGCAAGTGGCACGTTCTCGAGGTACAACTGAATGTCGTCGGTACTCTGCCACGCATCGAGAAAATTTTCCAGGATTTTGCTCCTGACGTCCGCCCGCCTCACCATGTTGTTGAGAAAAGCCATGAGTTTCCGGTATTTGTCGTAGTAGCAGGTTTGACCGTAGTGAAGCTGCAGGCTGACGAGCAAACTGAGCGGATAGAAATACGCGTAGATGAGTATGAGACCTGCGAGCATACCCAGGGAGACGAGCACGTGTTCACCGTCGGTTCCGAACATGGACTTCTGACCGTTCCAGTTGAGAATGACCACTTTGGCCATGTGAACCTCGTACCAAAGGAAACATACGAATTTGTCGGGATCGCACGTCACGGTCTGTTTGATGTTCACCCAAATGCAGGTGAGAATGTGCGAGATGAGCAGGGCCTTCGACAAAAACAAGAGGACCATGAAGAGAACGTAGTGACTGCACTTGCGAACGATCATGTCGTAGAGTGTCTCCAGTTGAAAAATCCGGTAAATTCTCAGGACTCGGTTCTGCAGCAGCATTCCGCTGACGAACACTTGATTTTCTTGCTTGTTGTTAGACACGTAGTGGTAGGTGTAGAATAACTCCGTGGGCAAAACCGAGACAATGTCTATAATTATGAAGACCCAGGAGCGACCGAACCCGTGCCTGAGTTTCTTGTACTTCGCATTCGTTCTAAAGGAAATCGTGAAAATTATTTCGAAAAAGTAAAAAAGGTCAAAAATGTAGTGAATGACGACGACATCCTCGTTGATGTACCGAAAGGCCAAACACGATGTGCACATAAAGAAAACAATGTAGCATTGCAAGGCTATCAAGAGGTTCCACCACCTGCTGAATGAGACGATCAGTACGATTTTCATCCATTTTGATGTTTTCTCAAAGCCCAACTCATTGATTCTCTCCAAATCCATTGTCTTCGTCCATGTGAGCTTTCACTCCTCTGCAATTTACACGCAGACACAAATACATTCGAACCTGTCACCATTTTGTTTGCTTACTCCGTGACTTTCCCCGTTCGGGTGTATGCGAGTGTGGCAGTGTGGTAGCGTGCCGGGTCAAAAGTTCGGGAAAACGTGGAACGGAGAAAATCTGACCAGTACCAACGCTACTTAATATAATATAAATTCTCCTCACTACTATTATTATATTATAAGGTGATTATATTACCGATATTAAATTTTATATTTGGTATAAAGCTCCACCATATACGCTTTAGATACAGTATAATATATTTAGAGTAGGGTCATTCTCCGCTCAGTAAATTTATTTATTTTCTTTTAATTTAATTCCGTGGCGTGACTGTAACTTAAATAACTCCACTAATTAATAATTAGATAATAATTATTTAAAAAAATCAATACACTGTTTACACTACAAGTAGCAATAAACAAATTAGAACTAAAAAGTACTGATATATATACAAATATTATTGTTGGATAATAGGTTACATTCATTTTCATTATTTATATTATTTTTTTCCTTACGCTTTTTATGTTTCACTGGTTTCGTGTGCACTCATTTATTAAAGTAGAATTATAAACTTAACATACGGGAGATGCAAAACTCTCTAGAGTTGTAGGTCGCCCTCAAACTTTTTAAACATGACGGGTAACAAAGAAATGATGAGAAAAAGTAGTGAAACATAATTTAAATTACAACCACGTCTATTTGTGATGAATTACTGAGGCCCATTAATTATTAATAGAATTTCTGTAGTGAAAGCGTAAAGTTCCGTTACTTTTGTAATTTTACATTTACACCACAGAACCGCTCGACTTCTCTGCAAAAGATGAATTTTCCTACCTGCCGAGATTTCGATTCGGTGAAGAAGCAGACGATGAGCGAGGCAGAGAAAAAGAGAGATTTCATTTTTAAAAAAAAAAGTTACACATGTTATACCCTGCTTTCTCTTGGACTCTCTCTCTCTCTCTCTCTACTTTTCTCTTCTCCCTTAATTGTTGCAATTATCTTTCTACTTTAACGCATTTAGCATAAACTTTATTCGTGTGTGTGTGTGTGTGTGTGTGTTACCTTGTCCTTCCCACTTTTTGCCTACGTCATAAATTCGTTTTACCGTTTTTCCAAGCTGGAAATCCCGCTGTTGGACCCGAAAACTTTCTATTCATTCAATGTTTTTGTCTAGGTGCGATTATTGAACTTTACGACTCTCCGCGCCGTTTCAACTTATTCGAAGTGAACGTTCTTCCGAATTATTAAAGTTTTTGCTGCCTCACACTAAACCCCATCCCCCAGCTACCCTATTCGTACCCCCTGCTTTGTGGGGAGTTTTAAGTGTTTTAAGGAACTTGCGATTGACCTTGAGCGTTCGTTTGCCCTGTAGAGTACGTTGAATAATAGCATACATTCTACTGAGTATAATATAAATTGTAATAATATATGTGGTTACTGTTGTGAGAAAGTATGTGGAATAAAGTTTAACTATTAGAAGGAAAAATTACACGGGTGTAGTTTACTTTGACTTGCATTGTAGTGTAGCGTACATGGTGCAATTCCGGTGAAAAACTCCTGTGAGGTCTCTGACAGGTCTGTCTGCAAATTCTACTATGAAATCACCCGTGCCCAGATGCACAGCACTAGCGTAAAAGTCATAATGGAATTTATGTCAAATAATAATTTTCAAATATACTTTTCGTTGTTCTTTTTCGAAAAACACCGTGTCCTGTTTTGGTGACGGGGGTTACCCCCCTTCCCAAACGTTTCGCCAGCTTTCCCAGCTGCTGGCATCATCAGTGGAACAGTTTTTTAGCCTCAATCGTTACTTACTCGAACCGAGTCAAATAACAACTAAGGCTAAAAACCACACGCGCGATGAAAACGCTGAAAGAGATGAAAAGGAGAGCTAGGACCAATCAGTGTGGGAAGGAGATAGGATTGCAACAATGGTATTTGAATGGACAAATGACGGTATGGTAAAATTATTTGGTTTAGGAAAACGGATGAGACGAAAAGGACAAGGAAATATTTACGACATGAACACAACTCAATTCGTACTTCTTGAGTTGTGTTCATGTCGTAAATATTTCCTTGTCCTTTTCGTCTCATCCGTTTTCCTAAACCAAATAATTTTACCATACCGTCATTTGTCCATTCAAATACCATTGTTGCAATCCTATCTCCTTCCCACACTGATTGGTCCTAGCTCTCCTTTTCATCTCTTTCAGCGTTTTCATCGCGCGTGTGGTTTTTAGCCTTAGTTGTTATTTGACTCGGTTCGAGTAAGTAACGATTGAGGCTAAAAAACTGTTCCACTGATGATGCCAGCAGCTGGGAAAGCTGGCGAAACGTTTGGGAAGGGGGGTAACCCCCGTCACCAAAACAGGACACGGTGTTTTTCGAAAAAGAACAACGAAAAGTATAAACACATACGCCGTGAAAATTTAAATTCGATTAATAATTTTCAAATATTAACTTTCGCACGAAAAAGGGTCGGAACTAGTTCTATTACGTCTGTTTCAATACACCGACTTGATACAACTACTACACCGTAAATATAACTATGTAGTTACAATGCACCGCATTGAAAATATATAATTTAAGAATATTTCTGTATGAAGAGTAGCGAGAATAAAAAAAGACTAAAACTATTACACGCAAAAGTCACGTTGAATTACTGTATACAGAAATAGTTATTTTACATTAACAATTTCACTGGTGGACCGTCTTTGTGCCACGCAATCATCGCATACAGTAAAATAACTCATTCGACAACATATTTACTACTCCACATTTTTATTATTTTATTTTTTTGTTTCCTAGGAAGATTCACTACGGAGTGACCAGGTGCCGCGGGATGGGACGGGTGCCCATTTTAAGGCAGGTAACTTCACATCGCCGGCGTTACGTCCGGAGAAAACCTTTTCTTGGTTTTCGCCTGTCTTCCTCTGGAGAAACTCAAAAGAATTATTATCGGGTTCTTAATTTTGTTTATTGCCGCCGAAGACATAAAATGTTTTTCCCCCTACAAAAGTCTGCCATTCCTTTTTCTTTCCCCGTGAATTACGGCCTACTCGAATGAATAATCCGAACATCAAAGGGATTCTGCTCAATCGGGAAGGAAAGGTCATTGTGAAACGCCAAACTGCCTTCCATTGTACTCCTTTAACTGTTCGACAAAAAAAAATACTTTAGAGTTTAATGAAGGATGAAGGAGAACGCGAACTCGCCAACAAATAATCGGAAAGCTTTTGTGTGGGTGTGTGTGTGTGTGTAAAAGAGAGAGAGAGAGACAGTTTGTAGTATATGTAAAGTTGTGAGGTTTTGTGCGATATTTCTTGTACTAGTTGGGAATAATTAAGATCACTGGGAGTTAAGAAAAATTGAAAGAAATCGTATTAATTACTAAAAAGCATGAAAGTTTAGTAAAATTGTATTGTAAAAACAAACAAGATTGTTAACATCTATTGTGCAATGATAAAACAAATAGAGTAATACACTTAATAAAGTCTTCGTCTAAAAGGTAGGCTACCTGTAGTATGAAGTGTGTTGTTTGTTTCATACGAAATGTAGTACGTAGTATGTGAGTTTAAGACAAAACATATGTACAATACGCAAAGCATGGTACACTAAAAGGTGCAACTTATTAAAAAGTTTATTATCGGGGTTTAAAATCACACACACACACACACAATAAAATAGTATAACACACACGATAAGTTCAATTAAGAGATAGTTTACACAACTGCATCTTAACTACATATTGTAATACCAAACTGCGAGCTGTCTATACTAGCTAAGTCCACATACACAGAGAGAGCGAGAGAGATGCAAGCGAAACGACGACAGATTTGAGTGTTCACCACGTGGAGGGGCGAGTTTCATGTCCGTGGTTTATTTATTGGTCACCTGTCGATACGGTCACCTATGACACCCGCCTTTTCCCGGTGAAATCAAAAGATTACACACCTGATGGTACGCGTTAACAAAGTTGCGGTGTGCGTACTCGCGCTGATTTGACCAATCGCCACCACAGGTCCTTAAGCGAAACTCTTTCTGCTGACACGTGAAGACATATTGGAAAAGTAAAACAGGGTCGTTATTCCAGAAATTTGGGGAGACCCAGACGCCGATGGCGGTCGTGTCGCGTGGGGGTCGAGTCGAAGGTACAAATGACCGAGAATACTTATTGAAATTTTAATACGATGACCGGGACAGACTGATTGGGTTGCGGTCTCTCTTCCTGGGTTATTTAGAAACCGGAAACCCGATCTGGTTGCTTAATATCGCAGGATTATATGTCATTGTGGTAATATAATAACGGAGGGAACGCGAAAGGAGAGAGTGGAAAGTAGAGAGAGAAATGGAAAAAATATAAAATTTCTTTTCTCGTTGATTTCAATTGGGACGTGGCCTCAACCGGAAACTCCAAAATTTTTTTTTCTCCTTTAACATTTGTTGACTTTGCTTTTTGCATTATTCAACCACCTTCGACCACCACCATGTTCACCACACCCTCTCCTTCCCTGTCCCGCACGCTTCTCTGAGGGACCGGGGGTGCTGGACGGAAACCTGCCCTCTCGCTCGGGGCCTGGAATTTTTTTTCCCTCTCCTGCCACGACGCACAAAATAAATTGTTTTGAATTTAATCAAGCCGAGGACCGAGGCAGGCAAAGAGGGTGGAAGTAAATCCTTCCGGTTAACCAGAATGAATTTTTAAAATTTTGACCGAAACTCCGGGGAGAAGAAAATCTCCACGTTAAATCGAACTAATGAAGGAAAAACAAGGACGTTCCTAATGGACGACATTATGTGCCTTATAACATTCGTTACCCCTACGGTTTTATTTTCTTAACTGGGAATTTTTTTTATTATTTTAAGGAGAACGAAGTCACAGGGAAGTTACAAGAGAGAGAGAGAGAGAGAGAGAGACGAGCAGACGTACCCATTTCCATTGTACCAGGTATGAATGCCTAAGGTAGTAGACTGTAGAAGCTTTGCCACGATCTGTTCATTCTTGTAAGAGTTGGGTCCGATTAACTTGGGCGCTTAGACCAGGCCGAGACGAGTACTTTTATTTATAAAAAGCTCAACTATCAAGACGTGCCAATTTGAAATTCGTATACAGTAAGAATCGTTCATTTATTGTAAGACAACACTGAGGGGTGAGATTCGAGATGGCGTAAGTTCGAATTTGATCTCATAAGTCAACTCCGTGCTACACACGAAATCCCCCCAGACTTTAACGAGTACGACAGGTAAACCTAGATTTATGTAACATGAAAACTTAAAATTAATTCAGCAAACTACTCGGGCGTTGGGTCGTTAACCCCGAGTTCGATTGAAAAATAGCATTTGATCTCGACGTCTTATGCTCTTGCGAATACAAAAAACGAAGATAAACTTTTTGTTTTTACCAAGCAGAATTTATTCTATTTGAAGGAATACTTTCAGTGAAGCCTTCCTTTGCTGGAAATGTGTCTATTAACCGCTTAGATATTTACAATTCTTTGATTTGAAGGACTCGTGTGTTCCCTCTACTTAGTCCACGTTGGTGAGGCGGAGGTACCCCTCGTTATGTACCACGACGGGTGCGAATGGTACGCAAGGATTTTATTTCTTGTGAATTAATTTACCTATTAAACATATTAATTATGAATTTACTTATTAAGCGTGTTCCTCATGTAGTATTTTATTTATTCCGTAGATAACATATGGATTATTTTACTTATTAAATAGGTCAGTTACGAATTACGTTACTTACTGAATATGTTGATTGTGGATTATTTTATTTATTCAGAAGGTTTGTTATTGATTATTTTACTTATTTAGTAGGGTTCTCTTGATTTATTTACTTATTCAATAGGCAACTTATGGATTATTTTACTTATTAAAAATGTTGCTTCTGTATTATTTTATTTATTCCATTGATTACTGATGTATTAATTTACTGAATAGGTATGTTACTTATAGACTGTACAGTATTGATTGTTACTTTATTGTTATTATTTTATGACTTGGATACTTCAGTTGCCTGAAGTTTCACCTGAGCGTGTACCTTAAGAAACACAGAAAGGCATCAAAACGACTTCACCTGACTCGTGTACTCCTGAGTTTTATTTTATTTACATAATTTTACTTAATGGGGGAACGTGTGCGTTCGCGTCCGGTCAGACTGACATTTGACGAGATCCGGCAGAACATCGTTCTTTTTAATTCGCACGTGCCCCCCCCCCCATTTTGTTTTGGGCTGCCGAATTTCATTTAAAAAAAAAAATACAAAAACAACGAAGTAAACAACCCGAACTCAGAACCTGTACCATTTTCCCACGCGTTCTCCCCACACTTTTGGCAGAAATTTTCCCATTTCTCAGGTGGGTTGATGACCTCGACGACGAGCTCCCTCCCCAGGAGAACTCACGCCGCTTTCCTTTCTCAACCTACTCGGCACCTTTCCAAAGGAAAATGATTATTATTTTTGTTTAAATTAACGAAACACATCTTGCTTGTGATAACCGAAAACAAATTTTCCTTTTAATTTCCTTTTTCTTTTCTTACTCGGCCAGGGGGAAATGAGGCTTGAACCTATTTCGGGCTCTCTCCCCCGTTGGATTCAGGTGAAAATGAACGGAAAGAGTAGAAAAAAAAAGAAGGAATGGCGGCAGCCGTTACAATAAATTTTTATTTTTATTTCCTCCGGTGGAAATGATTTTTTAAATTTATAATAACCTCCTAACAGATATTATTTATAAGAGAACGCTAAGACGTTTGCTATATAGCTGAATTAATTTTACGCTTTTAATAGGTCGGGGGATTTCGCACCTTCTTCTTGTAGTCCTCCACCTCCTGTTCTTTTTCTTCTTCTTCTTCCACGGCTGTTAATCTCCGCGGTGAATTTCTGAAAACAAAGGCTGACTGTTGTTGAGGAAGTGAAGATGTGACCGAGTGTCCGGAGACGTCTTAATTTTAGATGAATCTAATTCTAGAAAAAAACCCCGGACCGAAACATGTCTTCGTGTTCCTCTTCTTCTACGAGATTTTTAGGTTTTCTTTCGGTTCTTTCGCACTCGTCGGGACAAAAACGCACTTCCGACAACGAAATAAGCAATGAATTTCTAGTGCATTGTCGTCTGCTGTTTAATTACCTGTACTAAATTATTAATTGACCGGAGAGCCTGGGTAGATTTTGAGGAATCCGCCAGATCTGGTGTTGACTTCATTTAATTTCATTCGTCCGTTTGGATTGAGCATTTATTTTATTTATTTTTCAACTATTTATTAAAACGAAAGAAAAAATATATATTAAATTATTTAATGGCTGGAAACGAAGAAATATTTTTTAACAAATGTTACGTTACACCTCATGAAATTTCTTTGTCTATTTATTTTTTATGGATCCTCTTCTTATTTGTACTCTGGTCTTGTTTAATGTATTAATGTTAGTAATTTAAAAATGTTACATTACAAAAAAGTTACAGCGTTTGAGTCGTTTCAAACCAGGCAAAAGAAAAAAGATAATTATTTACATAACCGTAGGCGTGTTGACACGTTTAGTATATTTCCTGGGAGTATCCTTAGCCTTGCGAACCTCAAACGTTTGCCCACACACCGGTATAAAAAACTGAAGAAACCATGAATTTTTAAGTGACATTAAAAAGGTGATAGCAAAGGTAAAACAACATAACGTAGAGAATGACAGGTACTAACAAAGAAGTTACGTAAAACTTTACTGAGGTATAACCGTAACAACCGACACGTGGCGAAGGATCACCGGTTAAATTCGTTTAAATATTGAAAATGTTTTCGGTTTGTAGTGTGTTGACACCGTGTGAAAAATAATTAAATTTTTCAATTATCTAAAATAATAATAGTAGCAGTAGTTGTAATAGTGCAAGAAGAAAACCATACAGAGTACAACACTTAAATTACTGTCACTGTTACTGCTGAGGAATGAGGAACGGGCTGACAGAGAAAACGATTAAGAATTTCGTAACTTTGTTTCCAAGTTGCGTTGACTAAAACACTAAAATTCTGATGTAGTTCTTTAACACTGTGTGTTGTTCATGGGACCGAATTAATGTTGGAAGTAATTAAAGAGGTTTAAAAAAAAGGGCTCGAAACTGTAGGAAACCGAATTGTATTCAAAATTTTAACGGGGTCTTATGCTGATGTTTATTTTATTATTTTGTCGGACATTACCCAGAATTAATTCATTTAATACTTTAGTTGGGGCGTTTTAATTTTTATTTTAGCTTTGACCAGTAAATTACGCGGAGGATTAAGTGACCTGCCTTACCCTAGCGAACTGTTGTCCTCCTTCTACGGTAAAGAAAATTCCTCTTCTTCTCAATCCTCGCACTCGGACTGACCTGACTTCTTTCCACACCGCGAATCAGGTACGTCGAAGTGCTCCCGCGTTCTCATTCAACACTGACGTTCATATTATTAAAAAAAAACAAGGCTGTGTAGGATAAAGTAGGTCGGTCGTGCTTAGAATCCACAAAATCCGCATAAATATTTTATTATTGGGTCAATACATCGAACCACGCAAGTAAAAAGATGAAACCACAAACAGGGATGTGATCAGATGGGAAGATTTCGCCAAATCTCATCCTTCAAATTAACTTCGTTGGAACTTCAGAAACGTGAGAAAAAAAACTACAAAGCGCCACGTTTCATTATTAAAATTTAAATTGATCCCTTCGTATGAGGAAAGGAAAATGTCGAAACTTGGTCAAAACCCAAAGGGTAGATTTAATAACCCACTCGAGTGTAACGTCGCAAGCAGGCAAATTGGTAGGATCTAGCAGAGAATACGAACAAGACACCCGTGCAAGGGATGTAACAGAAAAAAAATGTTTTAAAATGACTCAAAAATGCTATATTCGGAATGATCAGAATCGGACCGAAAGGACGAGGACGAACCTCCGTCAAAACCAGAAAGCTCACAATTTGCAAGGGCCAGGTCTGAGAGTTTCGAGCTAAAACCCGCAGCTCTGACCTATGCACATCGACACGAATATTCCTACCTTTAAAAAAAGCAATTAACAATCAATTGGTAAATTACGCTATTAAAATTTCCAATAGGAAAAACATGACTAGATTCACAGTTAAACATCGAGAGACTCTAACGGCAATTGTCGTAGATGCACTGCCAATCGACGCTGTTAAAAAAAGGATGGCATTTGACGTCTTCGGCTCCGTTCACGCTGCTGCCCAACCTTTCGAGGGGTTCGTATTTGAGGAGCTCCGTCAGAAGGGAGCAGGCCTCAGACGACAGAAATTCCGGGAATGTCAAGATGGTGTGACCCAAAATTCCTTCCGGGTAGCAGGAGAACAGGCTCTGAAAGGAAAACAAAAAAAATATGTAAAAACCCTAAATGGCGTGTACACCTTCACGTCAAGGTTTTTACTTGAAAACCACTAGTCTCCTTCACCCCAACCCTCTCCCATTCTAAAAAAAGAAAGAAAGAAAGAAAACAGTGTAGTTTGACGCAAGTTAACACAATTCGGACGTCTCACGGCCGTAATTCACCACCCGATTTTATTTAGAGAAACTTTTGACTGTACAAGACGTTTTTAAAGTCAGTAAAGTTAACATCACGGTTTTATCTCTCATGAGAGTTGACCATAAAATGTGCCTTCTCAGATGGAATGCTAAGACGACCGAGTCTTAGACAGAAGACAATTTATCAAAAAGTTTTTTTTAAAACCCCGAAACTAGTTGGCTTTCTCCGCTGAAACATTCGGTTGATCCTTCAGCATGCCTTTCTTCGCCGACAAGAAAACTAACATTTTTCTTCCGCTTGACCACTCGTTTTCTTAACTCTTCGTGTAAGGAAACGTGTCGTACCTTGCCTGTCAGGAGTTCGTGAAGGAGAGCACCGAAACTCCACCAGTCGACGGCTGGAGTGATGGGAAAGATGGACAAGTTCTCGGGGGCTGCATAAAACCCCGCGATGGCTTCCTCCGAGACGAGAGAATCGACGCCTGTCCAGTGGGCCTGGTAGGTGAGCAGAACGTTGCCGCTCCCATCCAAGAGGATATTGGCCGGACGAAGGTCCCGACAGATGACACCGTACCTGTGAAGAGTCTCGAGTGCGACGAGTATCTCAGCTGCCCAATTCTGGACGAGAGACTCGGAAATTCTAGGAGGTAAATCGGCAGCCAACCTTGACCACTCGGACCTCCTGTCGATGCTGCTCGAGGCTGTCCGAGGTCTCGACTCTGTCAAGTCCTTTTTTAAGAAAATAAAAACCAGTCTCAGTTGTGCAAATTATTTCCAACTACTCACTTGGGGTAGGTACCAACTATCAACTAACCTCTGAACTATAACACTTTTCTAATTTCGATTTGAGAGCGGCAGATTTTGATCTCTTTTTCCTTCCTTTTGTACCTGACGAGTTTCGATCCGATTTTTTTGTATTGACTAATTTACAATTTAAATCAAAGACGGTTTCGATGTCTAGGAGATCCATGTTGACATTGCTCGTGATCTTCTCGCTGATTTCCAGGGTTTTGGTCACAGAATTCAGCAATTTTTGAGAATTTTCTAACAAATTCAACACCTCTGGGTCTCCGATCACAGTTGGCTCAATTTCGTTTTCCGGTTCTTGTCCCTCCTCAGGACAAAATGTTTTTATCACTGGCGGTGACATCATCTGCTTCGTTTCGCATTCTTCGTCTTTCTTATCTGTGCAGCCATTCGTCGCATTTACACACGTGTCCTGTTCTTCGTCTAAACATCCCTCGGCACCGTTTTTGCATGCTACCCTCACATCTAATTGACAGTTGTTTGACGAACAGCTCAAACTATCAGAACCTTGCGTTTCCCTGCGAGAGTTGAACTGATAATTTAACTGATCCCACAGTTTACCGCCTCTTGCGTATTGCAATACTAAAAATATTGAGTTTTCGTTTTCAAAATACTTATGTAATTTGACCATGTAAGGCACGTTGTAAGGAATGATTGTTTTTTTACTGTTTAAAGGACACGGAGATTTTTGTAGAACTTTGATAACGTAGTATTTTTGGTCTGTGGTGTCCACGACTAGCATTACGGAATCGAGAACCCCTAGCACTTTGTACAGTTTCAATTCTTCTACGGGGTCTGCAATTTTTTTCGGTCCGACGACACTGTCAACAGCCTTGTGTAGCCCGTATATGTTTTCTGCTCGTTGTAAATACTGATTTGCTTTCTCCGCAATGGCCTGACGACGAACCGGATCATCTTCGTCTTGAACGGCATTTAAAAGACAACCCACGGCTGCTTTGTAGAAGGAGAAAGCAGCCTCGAATTTGCCTTCGATTTCCAATTTTTGTGCCTGGCCTATGCGGTAAGCAGCCTGGACGAGGTAGTCCTCGTGGTCACCAACAATATCTGATGATCTCTGCCAGGACTCTGTGTCACGCGACTTTTGAAGAATGAGAGTATCACATGGGTGATTATTTTCACGGGTAAACAGTGAGTCGGTTAATTTGTCAGCAGTGCAGCTTTCAGCTGAAAAGGCATCTGGTTCCACTGATGAATTTGTTAATCCTACTAAATAACAAATGAATTTATTTTATTTATTTTTTTGAAGTGAGTGCAATGCTTTTAAAAGAATTGTATTTTACGTACTTTCTTCTTTGGTACTCAGCATTTCAGTTGTGGAATGTGCAGGGCTCAAGGAGTCTGGTGTGCATACTACTTGGAAGCTACCCTCATCTGAGCCATCAAATACAACAGAAGTGGATTCACTGCTTGATTTTGAATCCCACACTTCTGCATCTAACAAATTTCTACAAATAAAAATATAATAGATAATGTATTGTATAGATTAATATTTATACCTAATTAAGATACCTTTCAGGAGTTGCGTCATTTGACTCTAAATTGTTTCCATTTTCATTAATTCCCCAGGTTCCATCAAAATCTTCTGTAACTTGATATCCACTCTGAAAAACAAGTATATCATTAATTGTAGTTGAAATTCAAAACCTGTGAAAAAATTATTTTTAATGTTTCCAAGAAATTTTTACGAATGTCAATTCCAAGGAACATTCAAATTTGAGCCTACACATTCAAGTTTGATTACAACTGAATGTGAAAGATTACTACAAGAACATCTTGGCAATTAAACAGTATAAATTATAAATTACTAACGTAAAATCATGCATGCCTCTACTAAAATATACTTTTTATTAAGTAACTCACATTAAAAAAATGAAGGAAGGGTTCACTTGTAAACAAGCTCTGATACCTTCCTACGAAATTTAAAAGCTCAAGTGCAAAACAAATTCTATCCTTAATTATACTTTCTTCAAACCTGGAATAAATTTTTAGATTTTTAGACTTTTCTATCTGTGTAAACCATGTGCCAAAAATCATTGTAATTATTTATTGATACAGAAACACACAAAACACATCAATAAACTTATTTATATGGCATTCAGACCCTCATGTCGATGTCACATTAATTCAGGCCATTAGAGAATAGATAAAACTGTATTAAACAGAATATATTTATGTAGATATATAATCATTTTAACTTTAAAAATGTGAAACATCATAATTTTTTGTATATTTATTAAAATTGAAAAAAATTTCAAGTCTAGCATTAAATTTACCTCTTAAAAAATTTTCCCTTACAAAGTTGTGGAAAATTTTCACTAATTTTTAACTGCTTGTGATAACTCTTCAAACTCTTATAGAGTTTCTTGAAATCATTATATCTTTTCCAAACTGTAACTTTTGTGAATGCTTCTGGTGCAGACCTTGGAAAAACCTAAAAAATAACAACATTCGATATTATTTTAACTTTACATAAGTGATTCACTTTGACTCATATGAAAAGTTGGCAAAAAACAGATTTAAACTGTTCTCCAAAGATAGGGATTGTTGTTTTCCAATTTATTTCTTGAGATTTGACAGCTAAATTGTAAAGCCTGGTATTGTTGTCTTTGTATTCAAATCACAGGGTTGCAATTTTAATGATGTAGAAAGAAGAAAAATAACAACCATGTCAGGTGTGTCCAGTTATATTTTATTTGTTAATTTTGAATTAAATAACATATTCCTACCCAACAATAGTAACTGTAGAGTTCAATCAAAGGCAAAATGATTCAGAATCATCTGCTTCATTAGAAATTTTAATGAATTAAATTTGATTCATTTTTAATTAATTAATGAATACTTCAGTGTCGTTTGTTACAACTGTAACAAAAAATCTGAAAATCATTTATTGATAATATGTTATCCAATTTTAAAATCAGAATTGCACCTCATATTCTTTTTGAAGGTTAAGGTTTACTAACAGAAAATATTGGTTTCAAGGATTCAAAGTTAAGTTTGAGTTAAATAAATAAGGGGTATAAATGTTGACAGGAAGTAAATTTTAAATTTACATTATTTCTTATATTTAATATAATTGCAGGTACTCACCACTGAAGTAACTTTGTAAATGGTAAACCCATTTTTGTGCTTTCTAGGATCCGTCACCTCGAATCTTCTCACCCAATTATCACTTCTAGCTATGGCCATGTCGTGGACGGTTTTCTGTCTCGAAGAGACTCGTTAATAATTGCATGCTTACATTGTCACACAATCAGAGTTTGAACTTCTTTTATCTCTCAATGGCCGTTTCAACACGCATGTTGTCGACCCTGCCAGTCCGTGTGTTTGGTGGCGTTGCCAATAACCTGAATGATAATTTTATTTATATGTGAGTTCCTACTAAATTACGGCCTATATGTCAGATAGTGATACTGATTTCGAGGGTGCAAACGAATATACAGGACTCATGGATGGTCATGTAGCCGGAGAAGTTGCAGCCGATGCAACTGTCGAGAAACCCGGACGAAAAAGGAAGTCACACAAAAAGGATCAGGGTGATGGATATGAGTCACAGGTAGCGTCAACTGTATTTGATCCCACAACTTTTTCCTACTTGTCATTGTACGAGATTAATGTAATATTAGCCCAGAAATAAGTTCCGCTTTTCCCGAACCACCAGTTGAATTTGCTCCAGTGAGACTGGGATGCCTCCCCTGGTTGTTTCCCTGTCAGTCTACCAGTGAAACTTCTCACTTCATTCTACATAATGTTTTGTCGTTGTGTGCAGATCCCTCAGTCGGCGTCTGATATACCAGATGCTGTCATTCAGACTGGATCAAGGCAACCACCCGCCGGGAGTGCACAGGGAGATGAGTGGCAGGAAGAATTAGAGTTAAAATATGGTGCTAAACATGTCATTAAATTATTTGCACCTGTCTCTTTGTGTATGCTTGTGGTAGTTGCCACAATAAGTTCCATAAAATTTTACACAACAAGTGATATGTATTTGTGAGTTCCCTTAAAATATTTTTCTTTGCCATTTGAAATTGATCATTGAAAAGGATTTCTCTTAATTGTTTGTTTACTTTTAGTGTATATACACCATTTCATGAAACAGATTCAAATCCAGGTACAAAAGCCTGGAATGCAGTAGCCAATTCTCTCATACTTATTGCTGTGATTGTTGTCATGACTGTAATTTTAATAGTATTGTACAAGAAGAGGTGTTACAAGACAATTCATGGGTGGCTTATTGCATCTTCTCTAATGCTCCTTTTCTTATTTTCATACTTGTACCTTGAGTAAGTTGTCGATGCAATTTCTTATTAAAGCTGTTGTTAACAATTCTCCTTTTCATTAAACAAAATTTTCAAACTATTTATTTTCAGAGAAGTACTAAGGGCATACAACATTCCAATGGACTATTTTACATTAACAATAATAATGTGGAATTTTGGTGTGGTTGGAATGATTTGCATACATTGGAGAGGTCCTCTCCTTCTACAGCAGGCTTACCTAATATTTATAGCTGCACTTATGGCTTTAGTGTTCATAAAATACTTACCTGAGTGGACAGCTTGGGTAGTTTTAGCAGTCATATCAATTTGGGGTGTGTTACTTGATAATGAACTTTATGGCTAACCTGGTTATGAAAACCTGGTCCCAAATCTGAAATTCTCTTTTACAGATCTGATTGCTGTATTGACTCCAAGGGGACCACTTAGAATCCTGGTAGAAACAGCACAAGAAAGAAATGAACAGATATTTCCGGCTCTTATTTATTCTTGTAAGAATTGAGCTGAATAATTAATGCAAATGAAACAAATTTAAACTATGTATAATTATATTTCTTAACATTGCAGCCACATTTATGTACAGTTACATGAGCAAAACAGATGAACCAAGTAATTCGACATCACCACAGAGAGAAATGCAGTCTCCTGAATCAGAAGAAGACCCCGAAAGTGGGTTTGTCAGGGGCTGGAGTGATCCTCAAAGAGCAGAAAGAAGAAATAGGGAAATACAGGAGGCTGCTAATGAAGTTCGGTTCCAGCCACAGTCACAAGATCAGCCAGATCAAGGTGCCACAGCTGAAGAAGAAGAAAGTTAGTTTATTGTTGTGTTTGTTACTTAAAATGCAGAATTTCTGTCTGTTAATATGTTAAACACCGACACAAACATGAGACATATTTTTTTTCTGTATTTGACTATTTTGCATTTCAGGAGGTGTGAAACTGGGTCTTGGAGACTTCATATTCTACAGTGTTCTAGTAGGAAAAGCATCTTCATATGGAGATTGGAACACAACTTTGGCATGTTTTGTTGCCATTCTCATTGTAAGTCCTTGTTTTTCAACCAAGTTTAAATAGAGTTTTGTTACAAGTTGTTGATATATAATGAAACACTCGAACTAAATGACTCATATGTTGTACAGGGTCTCTGCTTGACGCTTCTTCTTCTGGCCGTTTTCCGAAAGGCACTTCCGGCTCTTCCCATATCAATCACATTTGGTCTCATATTTTACTTCGCCACAAGAAAAATTGTCAAACCATTTGCCGATAGCCTCGCCGCAGAACAGTTGTTTATCTGAGCCACAAAATGAATTTTGTACAATAAACTAATTTTTAACATAACAATTAATTCCAAATAAATTTTTAAATAATTTTAATTTAATTAATTTGCGTTTTTCAATAAGAAATCTTTTTTTTTCATTTCGTCGTACCGAACGTGCTAAATTTGGGTCGTTTCACTGCGGTAAACAAGACATTACTTATACATAAATCTTTTTACAATGGTTTTTATATTACTTTTTGTAATTTTTTACTGAGTGATTTCATATTAGATACATTAAGTATATTTTAAATAAATATTATTTAAAATTAGTACCCCGTAAATGCGAGAAAGTGACCTGTTAGAGCACCGCGTGTACCTTGTCCAGAACTTATCGAAATTAATCGAAGCTTAATTAAACCGAGAAGTATATTTGTCAATCATATTCATGAATTGTAACTTCCACATATCCATGTCCTGGGCGGCTCTTTCTGCTCGTCTCTGCGTTAAAATAATCGGCGTGCGTATCGCCCCTATGGTTCGAATGGGCATGTTGAACTTGGCGTAATGACTTTGTAACAGTTTCTAAAATTACACATGGTCTATTTAATTGGACCATAAAGTAGAACACACTGTTGAAATATGTTAGAAAGGTTTTACTTACCACTATGAGCTTGCTCAGGTAGACACCGAACAGAAGCATAGAAATCGTCATGAGAGAACCTTCCATCGAAGGAAAATGAAGACCGGAGAATCTGGCTTGACGTGACTTTGCGTGAAACAAATTTCTGATTCGTATTTCTTGAAAACAAAAAAGATATTAACTGCATTTAAATGACCGTTATGATGAAGTGTAAAATAAGTAGCCGTTGTCTCGTACCTGCTTCTGCCATGAGGTTTTGACTTATTGTGTTGACAAAACTTCTCTTCCCCGGTTCCGTTTTGGGTATTTTCTCGTTTTCTTTTATCAGTTCCTTCAAATCCTCGATAGAAATATCCCATTCCGAAGTTGTATCGCTATTTAATTCTTCCTGTTTTCCAGCGAAACTCATCATTGTTAAATTGTGTACGTCTGGACAAGTGTCGTACTTCTTATTTCCCAGCTTCGGCGTGTCCTTTAGAGTAGTTTTATTAGACATTTGTTCCTGATTCCCAACAGCATAATAAATTATTTATTTTAAAGAATATTCACTTTAAAAACCACAGGAGAATTTTACGTACCTGACGTAATGGAACAAACGGCACCAAAACCCAGTCAGAACTGCAGTAGTTGAGACAGAGCAACATAAAAATTAAATGTCTTTCCATGGCAGGTGTCAACGAACTGACGAAACCTGCTAAAATTGTTTCACTTATGGATGAGCATCGTTGATTTTTGCGACAATTGTTCTATGTCCTGACCCGAAAGAATTCACACGCGTTCTTGAGCTTTTTTTTAAATTAGCTGTCCCCATTATACATGATCTCTTCAGTTCGTAATCTCGACACAGTTACATTGTTACCATTTAAGATTCTTCTTCACAGTAATCCCAACTTACATGTATTGCGTGATTTAAATTCACCTTCTACTACAACAGCATTTTAATTACAAAGGAGACACAACCAAAAATGGTTTTCTCTTCACATTCTTAGTGATAATTATAAAATTTTCGAAAAATAAGTTAAAATGGCGCTCAATTTCATTTCATCATGGCGGAACTTACAGCACAGCCTTCCAGTAATTTCAGGCAAATCACATGATTTCGTCTGCTGTTCTGTCATTTCTTATTTCAACCTGAGTGCTGGGTTTCGGTTATATTATCGATAAATAATTGAAATAAGATTTAAAATGGGAGCCTCCGTTGTTGCCGTTGCCGTCTTTACCGTTTTATGGGGAATTGTCGGGATATTTTTACCCATTATTGTCCCAAAGGGACCGAATAGGGGGTGAGTTTGTCTTGTAAATTAACCTGACTTCCTGTATGTTGGCCTCCAATTCAATTTACAACTTTTTTCCTCTTTCAGAATACTACAAGTTATCTTAATTCTCACAGCTGCAACATGTTGGCTATTGTAAGTATATCAAGAGAATATTTTAACATAATTCTGAACTAATATAAATCAACTACTAAAGAATTGCTACTTTAAATGTACCTATTCTGTACCTGTTTTTGGTTATTGTTGTTAGCAATTGTGCCTTTTGTAGGTGAATGTATCATTTTGTATGATTAAATATTTATTATAAAGAATTTGAACTACAAAACTAAAAGCATACTTTCGTTAAAACTCTTTAGAATTTTTGCCCTAGTTGTAGCTAATTCAGAGCTTAACCATCAAGAGATTGTTTTTTTTCTTATGAAGTCTATTTTTGGAGACATTTAAACTGTAATTCATCTCTCTGATTTTCACAAAAATATTCCTCCACTTTTGTACAATACATACAATCATTCTTGTGTATGTTGTACATCTGTCAGTTCATGTAGGTTGTACATCTGCTAAAACTAAAAGGTGCTAATAGAATACAATTAATGCTACCATTTAAAAGAAATCTCTTTTAATTTAACATCTTTTCTGTACTCTTCATAAAATGCTTTGTAAACAATGCAATTTTCTAATTATTTATGCATGCTTTTTATTTTCAGTTGGCTGTGCTGCTACATGGCTCAAATGAATCCACTCATAGGACCAAAGCTAAACAGGGCAACAATTTTGATAATGAAAAAGTATTGGGGTTAAAACATCTGGGAAATTATTTTTATTCATGTTTAGATTGAAGTCCTGTACATAAAAAAGTATAAGCACCATTATAATGAGCATAACAATGAAAATCAGGTGGAAAAGCAGTGAAGGTATCACAATTAATTATTATTAAAATTGTTATAATTGTTTTTTATAAAATTTTAATTTAATTCTTAATTTATTATGGATATTGTTCGACTGTTGTAATTCAGTCAGAAGTAATTTTTATGTCACTGTATATACCAAGTGCATATTAGAGTATATGTAGAACAAGAATCATTTCAGTTTCAATATGTATGTTAAAATTAACATTATGTTACATATTTATTTACCAACAAATTTTTTCAAATAGAATCAAAATTAATTAAAATTTATGTAAAGATTTTATTAGCAATGGTCATGCAAGAACTTGAATTGCTTGGTTAATGAGTTTTGTATCACAATGTTCTTCATTTTAAATATTTTAGTTTCAAGTTAGAGAACCTCAATTTATGTGAATACAATTCAGATTGTTTAATTCTTGGGGTGCATTACATTCCACATCAAGAAAAAGTTGCTAGTAACTCTTAAATCATATAAGTTGAATTAAATCACAGATCTTGATTTTTCATATGTAAAATTTTTTCTCAACATGAAATTTAATGTATAGACAGTGAATTTATATTAATCGTATGGTGTAACCGCATTTATATGAAATATATAATTATGGAAGAGTAAAGTCATGTTGCTGTGATAAACTTTTAACCTTATGAAACAACCCCAATGGAAACAACGCCACCGTACCTGTCAAATTTTCAATGGAACAAAGGAAAATTTCAAGTGGGAGAGGCCAAATGGAATTCAGTTTAAATTGTAAACAACGAAAATGTTGGAAAAAAAATTAAAATTTTTAATGGAGAGAAAGATTTTTCTTTCCATTGCAGTGTAAACCTTCAACCCCGTTTCGGATACGTTCAAAGAAATCGCGTCAAAATTCAAAATTAATTAATCGTTGGAAAACAATATATATAAAAATGGCACGAAATGTAAGTAACTGGTAAACAGTTTCAGAATGTCATAGTATGTCACGAAAGAAAGTTGTTTCTGTAGTTTACACGAAAACCACGATAAATTGTATAAGTCTTCAAAGGGACTGATTTAGACAATATGAAGTCGTGGGTTATTTATAACTCCAATGAATTTGCTTCTAAGTAAGTCATAGGTCTGGGTGAACAAGAAGTTGTTTCATCTTACGTTCAAGTGTCACCCAAGTATTCCACCTTGAAGTTCATCGGTCAATAAAACCGTCCTGTTCATTTGTATTTCTAAAGTTACAAATACTGTTGGGTGTCAAAACTCAGTTTTCTAACTTTCAGAGTGAAATAATTTCTATTCATGTGGGTCAAGCGGGTTGTCAGCTGGGTAGCGCTTGCTGGGAAATGTTTTGTATAGAACACAACATTCGATACGACGGTATCATGTGTTGCGAAAAAACGGCATCTCCTCCGGTTTCCTTTTTTCGTGACACAGGAGCCGGCAAAGTCGTGCCGAGAGGTTTGTTCGTCGACCTCGAACCTTCAGTTGTAGGTAAGAATAGACGCTAGAAAGCAAACACTTGTGTTTCGACCGAGTGGAATTTATTTAAAATTTCTCCCGCAGATGAAATCAGAACAGGAAAATACAGGAAGTTGTTCAATCCGAAGAATCTGGTCACCGGCAAAGAAGACGCTTCCAATTGCTTTGCCAAGGGTTACTTCTCTCCAGGAAGGGAGATTTTAGACTTTTTACTGCAAAGATTGCGCTCTACGGTCGAAGAGTGCAACCACCTTCAAGGGTTTTTCATATATCGAGCCTTTGGGGGTGGCACAGGTTCAGGTCTGACCGCAAGCATACTGGAAAGCTTACACGAACAGTATCCCAAATCCATCCTACTGGAATTATCAATTTTTCCAGCGCCAAAGGTAGCCATGCGACCCGACACCACACTACCCTTTTGTCTTTAGCGGCGGACTGCACCACCCTTATTTTATTTCAGTTGTCGTCCATTGTAGTAGAACCATACAACGCTGCTCTCACCACTCATCTCTCGTTGGAACACTCGATTGGAACTTTTATTGTGGACAATGAAGCCTGCTACGACATTTGTAACCGTTCATTGGACGTTTGCAACCCGACATTCGCTAACATTAACCGTCTAATGGGACACGTGATATCTGCGGTCACTTCTTCCCTGAGATACGAAGGTGACGTCAATGTTGACCTGAACGAGATTCGAACTAACCTGATACCTTATCCGCGCATTCAGTACCCGCTGATTAGCTACGCTCCGCTAACATCTCAAAATCGGGCCGTGTACGAAAACACGTCTGTGAATTCCCTCCTGGGCTCCTGCTTCGAGCCTGCTCATCAGGTGAGAACAAATGTGAGAGGTACAAGGACCCTCCTGTTAAACGTACACTCTTTCACGTGACCATCCCTTCCATTGCAGATGGTCAAGTGTGACAACAGGAAAGGCAAGTACATCTCATGTGCCCTGCTCTTTCAAGGTGACGTGGTGGGTTCCAGCGTGAATGCCGCCATAAGCTCAATAAAAGCGAGAAGGGCGGGCAATTTCGTCGACTGGTGTCCGACAGGATTCAAGGTAGTCCCCCGCCCCAAAAAAAAAATAAAAAATAGACGTTATTTTTTTTAAATAATTTAATGCGCACAAGAGTCTGGTAACATTGTCTTTTCTAGGTTGGCATAAACAACAAACCACCGCTTAATTTGCCCGATGCAGACCTCTACGTCGCGGATCGGTCGTGTCTCATGCTAGCCAATTCAACAGCCGTGAGAACCGTCTGGGAGAAAATCGCGAGGAAATTTCAAATCCTCTACGACAAGAGAGCGTTCCTCCACTGGTATTTGGAAGAAGGACTGGAGGAAGCCGATTTTCAAGACACCAAACTCGACTTGGAAGCACTCGACATGGACTACAGGGAAGTTGAGGCTTAAATACACACACACACACAAATTCATATATACAAGAAATTATTTTACGCAAGCTGAATTTTTTTAGCTATTTGCTAGTCCTAAATCGTGGCGTCCTTATGTGAAACCCAGTGCTGACGTCTCGAGCCTGAGCATCTTCGGCAGAGCTCTAAGAACATAGGCACATTGGACTTTGCACACGTGGTCCGACAGAAGCGATTCTTGAGAAAATGATTTAGCTAAGTGAAAGCAATTTGCTATTTTTAGAGACTGACACACCGGCTGAAATTAATAGAAAAAAAAAATAAACGTCAGACAAGTAACTAGACAAGGTGGACGATCGGGTGAACATCGGGTACTTACTCCTTCCTTCGTACACGTGCACATGATGCAGGGTGAAATTCTCTTGGCAGAACCGACGTTTATGACGACTCTGTCGATTTCGCAAGTTCTTCTTTCTTTCCAGGGCTCGAGGTTGAGAGAAGGTAAATTTCTACATGGCACAATTGGATTTCTGAAAATAACGAGAAGCAGTGAGCATCCTGTCGAGTGATCTGTCAGATCTGGTCAATTGGTCAATTGTTCGCTTACAGGAAAGGATCGGGCAGATCCATTATGTGTCGTTGTATTGTCGTCATGCTGTCAGAATTATCACAGATAAGCTTGGCGAGAGTAATCTTTCTTATTTCCATCAGCTGAGCTTCGGTGAACCTCACGAGAGAGTCGTCGTTTTCGTACCAGAACCTGTCGCACTTCTTCAGTTTCTGGAACTGAGCACCGATGATGCAGGAGAAGGTAGGACCGATGACTCCACCCTTGAGTGGCGTCTCCGACAATCCCCCAGGGAACAGATCGATGTCGTCCACGTGAGAGTAGATCCTCCTGAGCGATTCCACCACGGGACCGGTCATTTCCTTCTTGAGGTCGTCGAACGTTCTCGCCCTGGTCATGTTGCACAGTTGTCGGTAGTCGTTGTAGCTTCGAATACCGTGGTCGCGACCTCTTTGAATGTTGATGGCCGCGAGGTCCATACCCGAGTAAGGCATACGTCTGTCCTCGAAGAGGTGATTGGTCACTTCTTTAGTGATGAAGGGGTCAAGAGTTTCCATTGGAGTTGTCGCGAGTCCTCTCAACAACTCGTCGATCATACCCTGCTGGTAGATGACTTCAGGATTGAAGAAGGTGTCTCTCAGTCTGACGACCGGTTCTCTCAAGTTATAGTTTTCATCCATCCGTAGCAGGGACGGTTTCAGGAGACTGTGACCGAACCTGAAAGCGGCGGAAGCAAACTCATTGACGAGGGTGGCATCGCAACCGGAGTCGTAACCTGAAACAGAAGTCGCATCAGGGGAAATTCTTCTTTAACGGTTTTCCGGACGGCCAGCTACCTGAGTTCCTACCTGAAAAATATCCTTCGGAATTCAACGTCAGGTCGTATTTGTGTACTCCGTCCCAACCAAAGATTCTCGGCAGAAGTTCCCCAAATGTGATGTGTTGCGTGGCTGCCGAAATAATTCGTCTGGCTTCCTGATAGATTGTTTCATCGTTCCAGTGAGGATTCAGCTGGGACAAAGCCTCTGCAAGTCTGTTGTGCTCTCTCAAAAATATCGTGTGTATGGCCGTCAGAGCCGGTTGTTCGCTGGCTCTTGCGTCACCTGAGGAAATACAAAAAAGTCAATTTTGTTTGTCTCGTGATGAATGTCACCGCAGAAATAGGTCAAGGTGTTCCTTACCTCCCCTAAAGCATACTTTAGACGGATTTTTACACTCGGGGTGAGTCGTTATTTGTGGCATTAGAGCTTTTCCTATTCTTCTTTTTATGACCGTGGTGTTCATTCGTCCACCGGTGAAAGACCTTAAAATTCGACTCTCGCAAACATCCGACCCGTACACGAACGAACTGTCTATGTAAGCTGTGACCTGATTCAGTTGTTCTCGATAACCGAGGGTGAGACGTCCCGGCATCGACCTGAAACCAAATCCAAGGGAAGTTAGTTTGACGAACGCAAAGGTGTCCATTTCGTTTTGGAAAACGGGGACGCTCAACGTACCTCGTGACGGGGATGCACAACAGTTCTCCGGTGGTAGCATTCACCTTAGGAAAGTATGGATCTCCATTTGGGATTTGAATGGGAAAACATTCGGGGTGGACGCTCGTCATGGCGTCACACGGCCTGCAGTCCAAAATGGCCTCGCCAACGAAAGCCTTGTTTACTGGAGTGTGGGTGAGATCGTGGTCGAGCAGTTGTGCGAATTGCATGAACATGAGCGAGTAGCGAACGTGAGGACGACTGACGTCTGGGTGCATGTTGGTGGAGACGAGACGAGCACTTGGCAAAGGCTGGCCACCTATGGCTCTCATCCTCGGAGTTCCAACGCCGTCATCGTAGACTGGAGGCAGTAACCTGGAGAAGGCTCTCAGCGATTTTCCCTGCCCTGGCGTTTTCAAGTTGTTACACCAACCGGTTATCGTCCTGTATTTGTTCGTGTGATCACAGGGGAGAGTTTGATCGTCGCAGCTAAAAATCCTAGGAACTTCTAAAACATCAGTCAGGTCGACGTTCGGAAGAGCTTCCATGAGTTCTTGCAGATCTTGAGGTTCTACTGAATTAAATCCTGATTCTTCATCTTGTAATTGCCTGTGGTTTCAATAGTCAGTTGTAATGAATTATTGTAGCACTTGTAATCTCGTGACAGTATGACAACTTACCCTTGTAAGAAACTATTAACGAATCGTTTCGATATAAGTTGCAGAACCAAAGATGTGTTGGCTATCTCTGCGGCTTGTCTTTTGGGTCTGTTAAATCCGTAGGCCGTGCCTACAGGTGAGAGAGGATCTGCCGTCTTTTTATGTTCGAAAAGATCTTTCTCGTGTTCTATCAGTTCACTGACATCTCGTTTTGCTCGTCTGATCGCGTCTACTATTATTTTATCCGGAATGTGAAATGATCTCCTCGCTTCCTTCCAAATGTTCAGGTTCATTTCTTTAATTCCACCTTTGTGGCACGGCATCACCGCGTTCCTACGAGAAAGGAGATCGGTCATCGGTATTTACTCCACAGAAAGTGAGAAGTGGATCAGTCAATCATTTGTACTCACAAGAAAGGATCCCTGTCTAGGAAGACTTGAGGTTGAATCTGTTTGATGTTGTCAGAATTGTCACAAATAACCCTGGCCAGAGTGACCTTACGGATCTCATTAAGTTGCTCTTGCGTGAAGGAAGATGGTGGCAGATCATTTTCGTACCAGTAACGATCACCGCGACGCAAGTAGTGAAACTGTCGTCCCAGGAGGCAAGCCAGGGTTGGACCAACGACGGCACCAGGCAGCGGCAACTCGGAGATTGCTCCGGTGAAGAGATCAACATCTTGGATGTTTCTGCAGAAGAAAATTTCACTCGATGCTGATCTAACTTTTCTTATAAAAAATATTTTCTCAAAAAAATAGACGAAAATCTCACCGGTAGGCACGTTGGAGAGAGGCAATGGTGTCAGGTAGCATGATCCCCTCGAGATCGGAGAAATTTATGACCTTTGGAAAACGGCAAAATTCTCTCCATTTCGTGTAACCTGGAATTCCGTGATCTCGACCCATCTGAATGATCTGCGCGGCCAGATCCAGTCCACTTCTGGAAGAACTCTCTTGAAACATATGGTTGGTCATGATTTCGTTGATGTGACTGTCCTCTCTCTGGGCACGTTGATTCAAAAGGCTCTGCAGGACGGTGTCCAGTCCGTTCTTGTCGTAAAGTGAAAAAGGAGCGTAGAAAGTGGCAGCGAGTTTTTGTTCTCCGACCACATTCTCTTGAAAGTCGTAGACATTCATGGATTTTGGCATGAGTGAGGATATGAAATTGAGAGCGGCTGCCGCGACCGAATTGGCCGTTCCAGCGTTGATGTTGATGTCATAGCCAGTGAAGAAGCCGAAAGGCTGCAGAGCGAGACCGAACCTGCTGACGACGTCCTGGAAGACACAACAGGAAAGAACTCAAAACATGTACGCGGAACATATGTTGTGCGAGGGCCATCAGGTTGAAAGGTGTAGGTACCTGACCGAGAATCATAGGAAGGTACTCGTTGTACGTGATGTGTTGTATCTCGGCAGCGACGATTCTTCTGGTTTCTTGAAAAAGAGTCTCGTCACCCCAGTGTGGGTTAACCTCCCTCAGTTTGTCAGCTATCCTGTTGTGTTCTCTCACCCAGAGAGCGTGCAGTCCCGCTATTCCAACGTGTTCGTTTGCTCTGACGTCACCTGTTTTGAAACATTTCTGGAAACCGCTCTGCCTGCACTCTTCTGGACTAGACACAGGCGGCGGCAAGGTATTCCCATATCCGGTCTTTTGAGTCGCAAGTTTCCCGCCAGAGAACTGACGCAGGCTATCTGCAACCGCCTTGGAACTTCCATAAATCACGGAACCATCAATGAAAGAAGTAACTTGATTTAATTGTTCTCGGGGTCCGAAGGTGCAGCCAGTTCTTGGAGCCGTGGCTGATCTGGCGTAGTCTTGGCACCTTTCACCGAGTTTTCCATGAACGGGATCGTCATCGGGAAGTCTGATGGGAAAACATTCCGGGTGAAAATCGGAATAATTAACAGCGCAACACTTCAAACGGCTACCCTGATGTCCTAGAGGAAGAAACATGAGGTGTCAGATGCCTGAGAGAGCACAACTGGATACCTGGGAACTGGAGGATGAGAAACCGTACCTGATATCTGAGGGGCGTGGGCAGTGTCGTGGGCTATGAATTCACCCCAGACGGCAGTGACCACCATGAGGTGGTTGTGTGGCAGATCCGAGTCTTTGTGTACCATGAGGGAGACATCCCTGGCACTCGGCAGCGTACTGTTTTGTATTCCTCCACCACGTGGCATGCTGACATTGTCCGCGTAGTCTGAGGGCAGGTACCTTAGGAAGCGAGTGTTTGAGTTACCCCAGCGAGGGCTTTGTACATTGTTGCAGTACCCGGAGTAGGCACGGTATTTCTTCGGCTGGCAGGGGTAGTCCACCTGGATGGGACACGTTCGACCCAAATCCATGTTCCGGATGTCAATTTGAGTAAGACCGTAGCATATTTGTTCTCTCGTTAATCCATAACTAAAATACAAACGTACAATAGCAGTGAAACGATTTTATTTCGCAATGAAGATGGTACATCGGTGTCAAACTGATTTTCAGGTAGGTTCGACCGTACGTCACCGTCAGACAGGTCACTGACGCTTTGCAAAAATCAGTTCCAAAAAAAAGGAGACTCGTCAAAAAGTTTGCCATTTTTCATTCTTGCATCATAACAATAAAAAATAAATAAAATAAGTAACGGTACTGTCTGGTGTTTAACAATAAAAAATTTAATACTCACATCTGACTAATGTATTTGGTAACTTCTTCGGCGACCATCGCAACATCAGTTAAATTTTTGGCAGTTTGTTGACTCGTTCTCGAGATGGACATGAACCAGGCGGGAGTGTTGGGCGCCAGGGTGATACCCCGGGCCTGGAGGTCCGGCTCGAACACCTGGGTTCTCTCCTTCTGGGTGAGTTCCGCCTGAGCGAGCAGCGGATGCAGATCTTTGATGCTTAAATGTGGCATGCGAACCTGAGGAGTCGGAGGCAAAGGCTCGATATCCACAACCGGGTACAGGTTGAGATGGTGGGAGCAGAGTCCGCCGCTCGTCACGAGGCCAATAACAATGAGAATGCTGGAGAGCATCGCAACCGGAGTACAAAAAAGTCTCTGCAGAAGAAGCAAAACAGGAGAGAAATGACATAACGTGACGGTAATTGAGTCAAGGATTGGAGGCGTGTGACCTTTGTGTAGGCACGCGAATTACTTTTTTGTTAAAGCACACAATTGGGATGTTCTTCTTTCGAACTCATCATCAGATGACAGAGGAGGTGTGTACGACATCGAACATCCATTCTTGTACACATCTACTCGGGTGCCACGAGTACTAGAGGCTGAAGACACCCAGCGAGTACTTCTTTTAGGACACCACAACTACTTCTTTATGTTACATTACTTAGACTGACACTACAAGACTTATCAAGAGCGCCTTCACCATCTCTTAAATGTAAAACGAACGCAACACTTGCTGGATATCCGGCAAAACCTAAAGTGATAGTAACATCGACCTTTCCGGTGAGAAAGAAAACTTTTGAAAGTTCTGATGGTTGACCACGCTATACTACTGTCGACCTCAATTTGTCTGTGTAATAGCTGAAATTCTTAATTTATTAATTTATTTAATTATGTTTGGCGAACTTGAAAGTTAACAGAGGAGAAGGTGAGATTTTAGTTTCTGTCCAGTTTGAACGGCAGGAAAACCGTAAGAAAAAGTCGCTCGGTGCGAACTTCATTTCGTGTCGCCATTTCAAAGATGTATTCTTTTATGAATAGACATAAAGTTACATAATAAAATAACACGTTTGGCAATAAAATAAAGCAACTTTCTTTATCGGGCTTAGTAGTCATATGGGGTCATTTATTTTTAGACGGTACGGTCATAATTCCGAGAGAAATTATCCTCCCAAACCGAACTTTCGGCCGATTATCCGATCGTTAAACGTCGAGCTCATGCTGAGATCAGCCGTCCAGATCGTGAAATATAAAAGGAATTTTTGCGATCGTCGCGACCGATCTGGACGATCCGGACGATCCGGGAATTCCGGTTAAAAGATGGCCAGGTTTTCCCGAACTTTTCAACTCGAATCCGATTTCGCATCCGTCTCGGTGACAGGCACCAAACCTGACGGAAGATCGTAAACGGAGGATCCGTGAAATGGCGGAGAACGGACCGATTGTTTTTCTCAGAAGAATTCACAAAGACCAGTCACTCTGGAAATTACGTAAAGAAAAAAAGGTGACGCCTTCAACGACGGACTCTTCTTTCGACTGACTGGTAACTACCCCGTGAGAACGACCATCGAGCTAAGAACAATGGCATTTCCGTGAAAGATAAAGCAGGCCACGACGTGTACAAAAAAAACAGCTCCCTGAGATCTTGTTAGATCTATTAAGAGAAGATAAGATCATCGATGCAGGAGTGTTTGACCATCAAAATTCGCATTGATTGCACTTATGAGGACAGACCGTCAGAGCAGCGTGATATAATATTACATTACAACAAAGTTACATCATACATTAAATACATAATTGAAGGTAGGACATGTCAAAGAAAACGATTCTGTGTCACTTAAAAAGTTGAGTAATTGTTATTAGCGTGTATTGCCCTCTTGATAAATCCTTAAACATTATTAATATTTCGACTTGGTAGAAAAATTCGACCAGAACATATATACATACATTATTAAATCATTATTGTATGTTTATGTATCCGAATGCAGTGTGCAGACCACTTTATCTATTGGTACACGTTATTTACGTACATAATTTTAAATACTTTATGTAAGATGCAGTACAACTGTCACCGTTAACAACCCGTGGCAACAATGTTATGTATGTTATGTTTTTTACGGCGAGTCGGGTCAGCATTTGCCATTTTGTAAAAAGAAAAACAAAAATTTATTGACCATTTTATTTTGAGTCAGGTCCATAAATCCTCCTTCATTGCAGCTTCTTCTTCTCGAATGTTCCACACATTGAGGGAATAAATTGAGAAAGAAAGAGAAGGGGTTCAAGTGGAAATGCCAATGGAGCGTTTTGGGGAATTCCTCCAAATTTGGTTAAACGACGCGTGGCAGGTTGTTGGCATGGGCCCCGGACCTAACCGAACACTCGTCAAGGGTACCTGGGTACCCGTCAAATTTCGCAATGCTGCATATTTTTGAAAATATGCATTTTTCAGGTACTTTAAAAGGCCGTCGTCGGAGACTGTTGCGGCTGCCCGTTCGGACCGAGTCCCGAAGGACGTTTTAGTAGCCTGCTGTCTGCAGTCCTCCGACAATGCGATGGAAATCTTCAGAAACCTTGCACCCTGAGTCATCTTCGAGAATGGCACAAAACAATTTAATGGATAGTAGGAAACATATTAAGTCATTAGGGAAGAAGTATCCTTGTCTTAGTTTGTGTGTGTGTTTTCTTGTCGTTTCTACCCATGAACACGAAAGAAAAATCAATTTCCCTTTAATTAGAAACGAAACCTCAAGGTTTGTCCTCGTCTGTTATCTTTCTAGACGCTGAACCGATGGCAATCGCCTGATACCAACTCGACTTTTATCTCCGTCGATATTTGAAGAAGAAAAAACTAGAAGAAATTGATTAGCCCTGCTTTCCTCTTCAGAGGTCGTCTACTTTCAACCTGTCAAACGAGTGTCGAACAAATGGAAAGAAGCAACGCGAGGCTGTGACTCGCGAGGGCAGGTACTTCCCACAGGTACACCCAAGAAGAACGTGACGGGTCCAACTCGCGTGGGGAGCTTCTAGAGCCTCATAGATGGTATTCACCCTGGCTCATCACCATTTTTGTAAGGCGGTGAGGTGGTACCTGTCCGTCGGAGAGCAAGCAGTCATCGACGTGCCGTCCTTTCCGGTGATGGAGGTGAAAAATCGCGTACATTCAATGTAAAATCAACACGGTCACCGACTGACCGTCTGGTACCCACTCGGATTCCACAACCCGTGACTCTGTACGTTTCGCCTATTGAGACATCTTCGACTTGTCGCCCGTCTTTCTTACACCATCGACACCTTGAGACTCCTCTTATTTGTTCTTTCTCTTTCCCTCCCACCTATTCTGCCTCTCCGTCCTCCACCTTTTGTTGCCATTGTGTTCCTCGAAAAAGATACCTTGAAATTCCTCAATACGAAATTCCCCCGCACCTGACCTTCACCATTTCACAATAATTAAAACAGGATCAAAAGGTTACGTCGCAGATTATAAGACGAAAATCATAAAAATTCTTTCGAGGGATTTCCTATGTGGTTTAGTTGACTCGTTCGGAAGATTCACGGTCGACAGGGACGACGCAACCGTCCAATATTTTCACAAAAGGTTTCCACATCATCAAACCTGTTTCTTGGAAACTAATATGCATTCTGTCAACTACTTTTCTGCATATCAATTTAAGGCTTATCACCGTCAGAGAGAGAGAGAGAGAGAGAGAGAGAGAGAGAGAAACCGAATGTCTTGGGTGGACACCGGACGAAGGAAACCCGAGTTCATCCCAGTTCCTTCTGAGGGAGAAGTACCTTATTTGCATTTGTACCTTATTCACGGTTTTCACTCGTGACGAGTGTTATTCATTCGAAACGAGGTGTTCCACAAATGCTACAAGTTACCCGCATTTATGTCAGATGATGTCACCGCTAAAATACTACAAGTCACTCCTACAAGAGTGTAATTTCACTCGGAGTGAGTTCCTGCAATTTCACTCGGGGCAAGGAGAGTAAAAGTACGAGACGGTCGTCTCACGTGTCTCGGTCGAAAATAGCGAAAGTAATCGCTAGGAGTAGTGAGTTGGTGGTCCCCAGAAGCGAAGCAAAGTTGTAGTTTTTTTTTGGGGGGTGTGCTACTCACTGTAGTACCCTTCGGCTGCCCGTGGGCCTCCCACTCAACTCGGACACTCGTGCAAATCGTCCGACCTCGCATCTCCGCTTAATTCCCAATCAATGTGAGGTACCTCCATGATTAATAGGTACAGGTACGCTTTCGAAAGGAACGTTCGAATGTTTGCTCCGGTGCGCAAAAAAAAATAAATAAATTCGTTAAATTCCACGTTAGTTCCAGTTCGTGATGGAGGCACACGAACTCAGCAATCTCATTCTCCTTGACGGGGGGAAATGTTTTTTTTTTCTCTCTCTCTCTCTCTCTACCACAACCCAACTACAACTACAACTCGTCGTGACATCACCGCGTCAACCGACAACCGACACACATCAATGAATAATGAGGATTTAAGTAAGCAGACAAAAAAATTGAGGATCGAACAACACAGTAGCAAGTTCCTGTTTATCAACCGGTCAAATTATTCGCGGCGTGATCCATCGTATTTTGCTGCGGTTTAACGCGTTATGTTTTGATTGCTGTAATTAATTACCCGGATTTTAATAATTTTTACATTATCGAAAATCCTTCACAAGAACTTTGGCTTTTTTTTTCTAATCGTAACACGTTCCTCCGGGTAGAGTTGAGGAGAACGACTGACCGTCGAATGAGTAATTCGTATAATAATTACATAACTATTTATTAAAATAATTTGGTATTCAACTCAATTAAGGTTAAGTTATTAAATTTCTTATGAATTCAATATTAATGAGACGTGCCCAGGGTTACTGGAAACCTCAAATAATGTACCGTACTAATGGTACGTGCTTTATGAACTCGTACCCAATGTTTCCATAAGTTTTTTGTAGTTTTCTGTGTACATTCCGTAGCACACAGGTTCAAATGTACACAAGAGAACTTTGAGTTTGAGTTTGAACGGTTTTCTTCTTAGTATTAACTGTATTACTTTACCTCAGTCTTGGGACCCCACTTACAAAAATTACAACCTTAATAAGTGGCCCGCACGTACAAAATTCTATCCGAAATCAGATGATTGAGTACATAAACATAAGTCGTAGGAGCAGTGACGAGTGTATGTTTAACAGATGGAATGCCATCTAACACAGAACTCGTTTAATTAGCCGTCTATTTATTTTCGTCCGGGTTTTCCTTCATCTCTGCCATGTAAATCGAAAGTCGGTAGCCGGTCTAGTTAAGAATCTGATGACTTTACTTTAATTTACGACGTCTGAACGAAAAAAGTTAATGTGGTGCGCTAAACATACATATTAATAAAATATATTTTTAATGGAAAACTCCTAGCCTACTTATTTATTTAAAACTTGAACATTTATTAATTTTAAACGTGTAGTAGTTTGTTTTTTTTTTTAAATTAATCGAGGAGTACTAAAGAGGATTCTGATGCATGCCCTAAGACAACATGCCCTACACTACACCAAAGTACTACAAAATAGGTAGGTGTGTACACATGGCAAGATACCAAAGATGAAGATTTAACTATCCTACGCTGTCTAGTTTTAGGTTCGTTCACACATTAAATTCAATTTAATTGATAAATTAGTTCGACATTTGTCGAATTGTGTTAAACAAAAATAGTACAAATAGTGAAAACTATTCTTCCGTCAACGTTTTTTTATTCGATCATTAAATTGCGCAATGAAATATTAACTGATGCAACGAATCGTCAAGGAAGTACAGAAGTATCACGTGAGAACGGTTTAACATTGAACCACATCGGGTGCACCACACGTGCACGACTCTCCTACTCAGGTACTCAACTCAGGTGAGTGACACTTTCTTCCTATACAGGAATTTGTTTTGATATTCACAGAAAGCAGAGCAGGGAAAGTTTTTCGTGTCACAACGAAAACGAGAAAGATCAGATCAGAGATCCTGGCAGACATTCTAAGCTGGTCACGTGGTTTTCGTCTTCACCTGGATTTCAGCCGTTGTCGGAGGTTTCGATTCGGCACACCTGAGATTTACCTCACCACCTTCCCAGGTGGTCTCCTTCGGACGTGCGAATTCTCAAGTTTCGGGTGACTTTACCGCCGACTCGCATAAAATCTGTATTCCATTAAAAATAGTTGAGAAATAGTTTACGTTTGTTCAGGTTGTGTCAAGGTTTGGGTCAAGGCCTTGTCGACTCCAACCGGCTCTCGCACCTTTCCCTCGCACACTTAAAAAAGTGCACTTTTTAGTGGAATCCATAAGAAGTACAACCGGTCACCAGCCAGTCACCCACCCGTCACTAAAAATCCCTACACATACAAGAAACCAAATCCTATCTGCCAACTTTCAATATCTGCGACACAACAACAAGGTACTGTTAATTCGACTGTCACACTGTAAATATAGTTCACCGAAAGTATTAAAAAATTTTTAATTGCACACGTCAAACTGGATGACAATACACAAACAGGAACTACCAACAAATCACAGAGAATTTACCTTGACCGGTCTATGAATGAGAAACCCAGAAAGTCCGGAGGTTTTTAATATAATATTAATGGTAGCAAAAAAAAAATGGAGGCGTGAGAAATTTCAAATTGACCGCAGGCAATGCCACTGCCACACGTTCGGAGATTTGCTGCAAGACAGTGGGATCTTTTGTTGCGATTACGAAAGAATCGAACCGACTTTATGTACATTAATTTCGTTCGGTTCGTCTCGGAGTTTATTAAAGTGACGTCAGACCAATAAAAACCCGCAGACAATTTACCGGGGGAATTATAAAATTGAATAAATATTTTATTACGCCGCATGAGAACCCATAAATTTATGTATTATTGAAGATTACGGGTACGTCTCGTCTCGCGAGTAGTTTCGTACCACTTGAACACAAACATGAGTCCACAGGTTCAACAGATCCTCTCGCAGACACTTTGACTGTTACATAAAAGAAAAAAAACCTCAAGAAATCCAATGGGAAATTTTTTTGGCAAGTCCTAATTTCGTTTTGGACAGTCATTCTACATAACGAAGTCATTTATTAATATCGAATCCTTAGGTAACAGTAGTTGATTTCTAAAAACTATTATCGACGTCCTGTTGCAACATTGTTCACTTCGGCAGTAAATTTTAATTTAAACTTTTGACATTGACGGTTATTGAATTATTCGTAAGGCCTGTGCGATTTTTAAATAATCCTTACGTATTGTGAAATTATAATTATTAACATTATGCATGTGTAACTATGTACTAATAGTTTGACTTTCTACAGAAGACCTACTAAATAAGTACTATATTTTAATATATAATGTAATTAGAGTGAGTGATGTTGATTTACGAAATCATTTAATTAAATTAAAATAGTTATTTATTGGTTATGTATTCAAAGTAGCTTCTGTAAGTTTCAAATTTTGAATTTGAGTCGTGAATATGTATAATTATGTATATCCTTGTATCCTTAAGCGTATTTGCACAGAAAAATAACCCGCTGGTTGGTGAAACTGCTTTTATTGTTTAATAAAAGTCTTCCCACCATCTTGATTTTTACATTTCTATTTTATTTTACATTCTATTTTACATAATCTTCTTATGTACAACTGCCATGTTGTACTACTTTTTCTATTGTGTATTTATTGATTAAACTTTCCGGGTCTTTCGCGAACTTAACAAGTAAAATACTCCATGATGGCTGATTCGATGTCGACTTTTCTTTTTTTAAATTTTCCCAATCGATGAACGTGCCGGCACATCAAATTCTGCCAACGCGACCTTCGTTGCCCAATGGAAGGAAGATTCGAGTACCCGCGGGTACCTGCACTTGAATCCCTGCTTTTCCAACGAAATTCCTCAAGCTCAATTAAAAGTGGTAACCCGGAGGAGCATTTGCCACGGGGAAGTAAAAGAAGTCGCAATCGACTTTGATGTTTTTCTTCCATTTTTTTTTTTTTGCTGACCGAGGTATTTTCCACACCTTGAAGACGAAGCGCAAGTTGAGGTTTGGTACTTGCCAGGTGCACCCGGGTCAGACTCGATTTGAATACCTGAATGTCAATCATCGTTTGTTCAAAGATCAAGACGAGATGATCGGTGATCATCGCCGAATCCAAACGTATGCAAATACTTTTTTTCTTTATTATCATTTCCACTCTTAAAAGTAAACAAGATATTATTCAAAACAATTAATCAGCTGCAACCGGTTTGAAGTTCCCTTTCGAAAATCAGTCTTTCTCAAATGCCATTTAATCATGGCCGCCTCAAATTTATAGCCCTTTTTTAAAGTTTCCAAAGTTCTAAAGTACAATGGGAAACTTTCTAGTCTCCCTCTCTCTCTCTCTCTCTCCTCGAGTGTGATCACTGCACGTCTAGACCTGAGTGTTGTCTCGTGGTATCACTTTACAGGTACTTCTACCCTTTACATTACCAGTTAATTACGTGTGATAAAACGTGCACTTCCATATATCAATTGCACCTCTCGAACTAACAGCCGCGATACATTGTTTGATAGCTTGATCATAGATTTTAATGTCACGATATTATTATTTGAACACAGTGTTTTTCATACAATATACTAATATACAATATACAAAACTTATAAACCATTGTTTCTTATATTACATACCCCCTAAAAGCGAAAATAGGTCAACAAATTTTCCTATATTTTTCTGCGTTGTTTATTATTATTATCTTGTATTTACAATTATATAGAAATAAAATTTGGGTATGTAAGTATATATACTGCAAGCGATAAAGAACGGGTTTTCATATATTTAATATTAATTCTTTTGATTGAGACAACTCCCGCTGACTATTTGCCTGGGGTCGGAACTTAGTCGTAAACGGTAACCCATAATTATATATATATAATATATCTAACCATGATATTTTTGTACTATAAATTATAGTGATGTGCATGCTACATAACGTCCTCTGAACGTGTGTAAAACGTGCACACTACTACCATTTCTACGAGTGTTTACTCTCTAATAGAAAAATAATTACACGTTAGTTTATGTCCTTTGCGGTTATTAATACATAATAAAATTCATTGCAAGGATTTTCTCCTTGATTTATTTTCCCTTGATCTTTCGATACTAAAATCCGTTGATATTAAAAGATTTGGTCCACGCGGAAGTTTAGTCGAATCCTAGCACAAATATTTATATGTAATAAATTGAAACGGGAGAACACGTAGAGGATTAATATGATTTAAGTGACCAAAGGATGACGTCGAGGATGTAAAGGCTGGGAACAAATAGCGGGAAAAAAATCCCACAGCCAGGTGTTTTCACGGGTAAAAATTTTGTTAATAACAATATGTAAGTAACAATAAATATATTTCATCTTCGAGAACCTTGACTTTTGAGGAATTCGACTTGGACTTCGTCGATTGCTCTGCTAAAGGTAAAATGTTTACGGAGTTACAATACACGTGGATTGTACACCTTTTTATCGAATGGCGTCCTGTTGGGTCTTCCACCGAACGTACGAAAGTTTCCGTGTAGCTTTTAGTTTTATTAACTTAATAAAAAATAATTATTACGAGTCCTTTTCTCAGAATGCCAAGGATTACCCACGATGTTGCTGTGAAATGTTGTGGTTGTGCCTCTCAAGGGAAAGAACAGCTCCATTGGGTTGAGGGTTTCTGATATTTTTACTTCACTTCGGCACTAATAAAGAACCGTAAATTCAATTAGTTTTACAATGTAATAAAAATAGTGTTGGAGTTGAAGGTATTTGGTCAGTTTTTCCAGGTTCCATGCTGTGTTTCCACTCAGAACTATTATAGAAACGTTAATTTACGGAATAAGAAAAGTTCGGTTACTAATAGATTGAATTACACAAAAGGTTCACTTTGTGAATTTATGTTAAGAGACGGTTGAGTTCAATTTTAATTAATAGATGACAGTCTGTTGCCAATGATACTAAATTAACAGAACAATTATGTCAAACTTGAGGGATAGAACTTATTATTTATGTTTATTTATTTATGTTTGGGGCAGAAGTAAACATTAAACATTGAACACCGTGTATGATTAAGAGTGAAATATAAATTCTGTAGTGTTCTAAATGATAATGTCGTTTATGTGCTACGGGGTACATAATAGCAGTGTTACAATTGTTGTGTTATTAGTATATGTGGTTATGTAGTGTATGTTAATAATTGAGTGGTTTCATATTTATATTTTATATAAATATAAGTTACACTATTACATATTTATAACGTGATGTGTTTTACTTATCACTTATTATTTACTTAATATTTGTACTCAAGTCAACGGTATTTATTAAATTTTTGAAAGCGGAACCTTTCAGAACGTTAAAAAGTTCCCTAATTCAACCAACGCAATTCAATAAATTAATAAAAAAGAGAATTAAATAATATGAAAAGAAACATCACAAAAAAATCAGTAGGCCTTTGATTTTGTATCGTCGAGTGTCTGTCGGGCGTGACAGCTGGAACGGGTCATCGGCAAACAGCACGGGTTATGTTATTAAATCATCAGTTTCCTAATGTACATAACTTTGAGAGAGTAACACGACTCGAGGCATGAGAACCACATGACGCAACTTCTCACCCGCATAGATCCTAATCTAATTTTGCGAAACGTTGAATATTTTTAAATTGCAACAGCTGACAGGAGAAGAGGTTTTAGATTTATTTGACAAGGTGGAACATTCAACGGCGCTCTCAGGTGTAAAATATCAATTCAAAACGGTAAAACTCCTACGTTTACCCAGTGAACGATGAACTGGGCAATTCGGATCGGTTTTACGTGCCTGCAGCAATTCATATTTAAATTTTAAAACACACAAGCGTAATATTATTTATAGTGACAGTGAGGAATGGAACAGTTTATAATTTACACTACACGCGACAAGTGGTAAGTAAACAGTAAGAAATTTTTAATGTTATTTCACAGGTAAACTGCAATTTTATTTAGAGTAACACGTAATTGTACGTATTACTAATATTATTAATAATTCGTGTGGTAAACAGTTTGTAAATTCCACCTGACTACGAGTCTCGTGTCAGAGAGCTTGCACTTTTACGGTTCTCTACGAATAATTTGGGTGATAGAGCTGTACTATTTTTCTATTCGTACGGTGTACTTCTTTTCCCTGATTTCCTCCATCACCCCACGTGTGAAACTATTCATTTCGTGATAAAAAGTAGTAAAAATCTGATTTATACGATATCGTTTGTAATAAATTCTGGTGAACTAACACATTTACGTAAATCATGACGAAATAAATTGAGACTTAAATTTTTGCAGAACACAAAAATACGAGTTGAATTTTTCAGGTTTTCGGTCGAGGGACGGGAGGATGAGTCGCAGAGGTCAGAAACGTAGCACGACCTGAATGCGTAAAATAAAAAAAAGGTGACAGGAAACCGTCACGGGACTTCGAGAGATGCGTAAATAAGCACACACATACATTAATGTAAATAATTAAGGTTCGAATCACTCTCTCCGGTGAGGTAACAGAATTCCAGCGAAAGCGATGGCGAAGACCTCGTTTTCTGGAAGAATGAACTTCCTCTCCCCTAGTTTTCTATTTAAATAAATAAATTATTGATCACTGCGGAACGCTCCCATTTTACACCTAACTATCGAAAACTACAATTGGTGCTTTGTGGTGTTATTTGAAAATTATGAATGGCATGATTATTAAAAAAAAAGGAAAGAGACAAGTTACCATAACGACAATTGGAAAATCCAATTATGAAATTTGGTGTGATCTAGGCTAGTCTGAACTACGTCTATTAGCATAATTAGGTAAACTTCGGATTTTAACATAAATTGTACTTTTGGAAGAATGGTGGTGGTGAAAAGTACGCGTGAGGGGTTGAATTCTACAAGAAATTTCACTCCGTGTCTTGAATATGTGGGGCGAACGAACGAAGACGGAGGCAGCGTTCCGGCGATGGTAACATTTACCTGAAAACCTAAGCTAAAGGCAGACACCTGATTCCGGATTTGTACTCGTACGACTGGTACCGGAATGCTTTGACCGGGGACAACAATTTTTTACCATTTGGGAAGTGTTGAGTTCTACGACCTCATTGTTATGGCACACAAGAGGATTTCAGTTTTCCCAAACAGCTCGTATTTAAGGGAGAATAACTTTCTTTATATAGTAAAATATATATAGTAAAATTAACAAACGTTTTATTGTTGTTTAGGAGTCTAGTAAAAACTCAGATTTCGAATGGAGCTTTATTGTTAGGAGTTAGTAGAATACTTTCAAGTTTAAAAATATTTGGGTAGGTCGTCGTGATAATATATTTATCATTATTATATACTCAATTAGTATAATAAATTCAACAATAATATACATATATTTATCATTCTATTGAAGTTTTGTCAACAAACAAGATTTTTGTCTTCTACTAAAACAAGGTCGGTCAAGGACGTGTTGAGATGTTATCGGAGGCCAAGTTTTGGAAATTTTGAAACATTAATAATGGTAATAGAAAACACATTAAAATAAAATATCGTTACATTAATTTATAGTTAATTAGTTAATTGTGAAAGTGATACCTTTGTTTATTAATTCATTCATTACAGTTACACGTCAATTACCTATTATCACTGACCTATATAGGTAGGTTTTTGTAAACAATAATATTTCTTACATGGTACTCACTGGCCCATGAGTCAGTCAGGGAACATTAAAATATCTCAAGAGTTAACAGGGAGCTTACTGTTTATGTGCACTGAATAAAAAATACAAACAAACTGTTGCATCACAGTAACTGACTACCACAGCTGACAAAATATTATTGACTTGCTTTACTCTACTGACTCGCATCCAGTCACTTGGAACAAAGTATTTGTTTATATTACTAACCCGACACCAAGTTGCACCTCAGACGTGACATTAAAGTCTTTTTCTATTCATTTCCTTCCCACACTCACGTAGGAATTGACTCTATCAAGTAAAACTACTGTTCCTAACTGAACAACAGACAACCCAATTCATTTAACTTTGGCCAAGGCTTCGGTTTGAGCATGAAAAATTCTTTGACTTGAAATTTAGTTTCTGAAATGGCAAATCCACATTTTGTCACCTAAACCTTGTAAACCTTCCTTTCATATTATTTTCAGTATAATAAAAAATATATTAAAAAAACAACTAAAAATTATGTTACGTCACGACTCCAACCCCGATGCGGCACTTGACTTTGACATCAAAAGAATATTATTTTATTTTAATAGTTTTCGCAGTTTAGAAGAATTTTAGTTGAATAGTTTTAGAAGTTGCACTCAAGTTGATTCACGTGCGTGACATTAATAAATAATTTAATTAAGATAATTAGATAATGAAAAACTCTCTAGGAATTGAAGAAACGGGGCGGGAAAATTCTAGCAGCGAACCGAATCAAAACGTAAAATCGACGGCCCTTTGTTTAGTACGTTCGAAAATTTGAAACAAATTCTAAAAAAATAAAATAAAAATAAATAATTCACGTACCTGAGTGAGAAATAAAATAAACAGTTTTCCCTCCTATTTTTCTCGATAATCCAACCTCACAAAAATCATTTCTGTGAAGGTGAGCCTCGTTTATTTCTACTACTAAAAAACTATTTCCACAATTCAATAAATAGAAATAATAGAAAAATAGAAAATATACTTTTGGCGATTTCGAATGGGAGAAAAAAAACGCGCGAGCGAAAACAACTGCGAAAGAAAAAAATTATTTTGCACTCCACCGGTCTAAACACTGAAAGAACTCGCTCAAGACTGGAAAAGAACCCGCACGCATTTGGACAATCCAAACTCAGGTTGAGAAGAGGAAGAAGATGCGGGTACCACCTCCGAGTACCACCGAGTACCCACCTCCGAGTTCCTTCTGGGGTTTACCAATTTTCCGAGTTCATCCGTGAGAACCGGCCATTGGCATTTTCCACTCTAAGGACTTTAATTTCCTCGTAAAAGCTCTGACGAACCTCTCAGGTACGCCGGATGGCTCAGGTACCCCTGCCAGAAAAAACCGACACGTCGACAATTAAAGGTATTTTTTGTTTTCTGGAATTTTTTATATTTTTTCTGGGAATGGCGAGGACAAAAAAAGGACTTTTGGGATATCATCCGGGTCTTGGGTCTATTTTTATCTTTTCAAGATTACTGTTCCACTGATTCAGATAGTTATTATTTGAGTTAAATTATTGACTATTTTCTTCTGCGAAATTGTGGGGGCACTTGTGTACCTGAGTTTACAGGTCTTTGACCTAAAATGGTGAAAACGAAAAGAAGAAGAACCCCCCGAATTTATACAAAGATAAATAGTGAAAATGAATACAGTGGCATTTATTGAAGTCTCTGTAGGCTAATAAATAAATAGTAAAGAACCTATTGAAAGTCGAATTAACGCCCTCGAAGGAGGTTAGAGTAATTATTTAATTAAAAAATAAGAAGACCCGCAAAAATCTATGCTTTTGAATGTACCCGTACATTATGTTTATGTGTACATACAACTAGTATAAGTTAGAACAGTAATAAATATATATAAATGTATAAAAATATATAATTCCTTCTATCTTGCTAATAAGCTTGCTATTTAGTTTCTTTTAAGTTATTAATAATCATATATTATATCTGAAACGGCAGAATAATCATTCCCAACCCTTTCTCATTGCTTATTCTCCTCGTGGTTCGTTATTGACCTAAAATAAGTATTCGTTACGTCAGCAGAAATTTCAGGTAAGACAGAAACATACGACAGTCCAAGAAACGATCAGAAGAATCCTGTCAGAAGACGGGACTTAACCAGCGTGACAAGAAGCAATTTCGAGGAAGGTTCGCGACCTCAATAATTGAGTTAAGCTACTGGAAAAAAGGCTATCGAGCACAGTGATAATTAATTCATTTTAAGTTGCTTGCTTATTTATGTACTTGACTTGGCGGCAGATCCATACGAACACACACACACACACACACACACACACACACACACACATCCACACACAAAAAACAAGCTGAGGTGAGCTATAAATCAGGGGAAAGGGTCTTGACCGTTGCGAGCAGCGAGCCCTGAGACAAAAAAAGTCAGTCGGATGAAGAAAAAACCCGGTACATATGTAAAATAATTAAAAAAAAAGTTAAATCACTCGAGGTACTCGCTTAATTGCCGACATGATATTTTCTCCCTCTGTCGGGTTGAAGGCTGGATCGATTTGTTTCGACCTATCGAACAGAAAAATGGTAACCCAGGGTGTACTCCAACTTAACTTTGACTTTCCGGAAGGCCATCCCATTTTGAATTGGAATTCCCTCCGAAAACACACTCAAAAGTTTCGAAACAAGTACAGAGAAACGGAGCGGATTGAACTATTTTGCCTATTATTTCACTAGGATTCGGTTTGCCGAGTACGAAATCATAAATTCCTAGAAAAATAACAAGAATGTACTCTGATGTCATCTTATTACTATCCAAATAGAAAGTTTATCTAGCATTCCGACACTCTCTTGCCCGGATTCTCCGTGCAAGAATAACGTAAAAATAAACATACTACATGTACTTAGTGGTGTGGTGTGAATAAATAATACCTAAGCATTATGCGTAATGCCTATGTATAACTATTATGTGTTTTGTAGTGTACACGTCATGTGAAATTATTGTAGTGAAAACTGGCACCCCAGCTTCGTCAGGTATTCAAGTCTTCTGGTAAACAGTTCGTCCCAAAAGTTGAAAATTATATGTTAGACAATGGAATGCGTAGAACCGACCAGGACATTTCGGTCCAAGGTTTACATTCCGAACGAATGCAAAGAGAGTCAAAGTCTATTGCGTCCACACGCGGAATCCCAACGTGGTTTTATTAATTACAAATTGTAGGAAGATGTGTAGAGTTAAACGTTACAATTAAATGGTATGGGAGACGGTGCTGAAGCTGAAGACGAGTCAGGAGGAGATGAGCTTTTGAATGTCAAATGCCTGTGTGGATGTGCACTACACCTCTGACATGTAATTATCGCGTCGTGTTATTATTTTTTATTATTTTTTTTTGTTCTTATTGAACTCACCTTTTCACCTTCGTCACTCATCCAAAAATATTTATTCCATCAACCGAGTTGAATGTCTGAGAGTTTCGTCATCTACCTCCTGCCTCGATTGATACCTCTGGGCCTCTCCGGGTTTTTCGTTTCGTTCCCCACCCATTTGCAAATTGCCAGGCAAAACGAAATTGATTAAAAAGCGCGAAAATTTCCCACCAATTTCGCCATCTCCCACATAAAACCGTTTTAATTACTTTTATATGCATAATTCGTTATGTACATGTGTTTAATAAGGCCGATATTTCAATACAAAAGATTTCCATGGACGCTTGCTCAACTCGCCTGCCTCATCCGAAAACGACTCGTCTAGCCTACTTCTTTTGGATTGTTTTGCTCTCCTACGGGCGTTTAACCACCTGTCAGCGGTGGCTCATCAGTCAGGGTGACGGTCAAACGGACCCTTCAGGTAGCTTCTAGGTCTATCGCTAGGATTTTGCCTCGAGGTGAATGAGCCCCTGGGGATCCCCCGCGAAAAGTGAGGTTTCCTTTACTTCTTTCTGTGGTGCGCTCTCGACACCACGTCTTGTGTCCGTTTTTGTCTGCTGTTCTGTTCAGCTGTCCAGTCGAAGGCATCTGTGCTAATGACGTTTTAATGATGGTATTTAATACATGGCCAGAAGTTATGTGTCACGATTGACACTTGGCAGGGTTACCTTTGTCAAGTTTCTGTGTCGCGTACTTCTCCCGTGGGTGCGCCTATCTCTCCCTCTCTCTCGCCTGGTTTCTTACTATTGTACTTTTGGTAAACCATTTTGGTGTACCTGGTTGAACATATTTCACACGACCGAGAATCCCACGAATGAAGGGAAAATGTCGTAACTCAACCAAAATACTCGAAACAAATGAGAAATTTTCGGAGAAAAACGCGGAAAAGAGTTGTTTTCCTTTTCGATTCCGAATTGTAACTTATTGTCGAGTTACGTTCTCTGGCAGACTAACAATGAAGGACTAAAACAATGCGGAAATTCAGTGAGTTAATAGATAAATAGCTCTGAGATATTTCTAAAATTGCGCTCATCCGGTCCTTCTCGATGGGAGGAATATTGTTCGTCTTCGCCGCGGTACCCTGCACCTGTCCAAGTCCACGTTGTGCAAGCGAGTACCTCCGAGACCTCCTTAAACACGAACTTGTTGCCCAACGTATAGAATTAATGAAAACTCTAAAGACTCTACTCAACACCACTTTATGTACTTTATACAGACTTTTTACAGAATTCTTACTAATTCGAGTGCGAGTGGTTCTATTTTGATGTACGGTGGGAGTCATCTACACAACGATAATTGAAAATAAGTAAAGGCTAACCAACTACTATTTGTTCAGTCTCTTTCGAAATAATATATAACCTCACAGGAAATCCTTTAAAATGTTATTATTAGTAAATCAATGTAAGATTTTACGTCTGGTCAGAGAGAGATGCGAGTTAAATAAAACGCGTTATGCCCTGAACTCAGTACTTATCTATATGTAATAATAATAGTTTCGTGAAGTTACGAGAATTAATGAAATTATTACTAAAAGTCCTTCACCGAAGATCGACTTCCCAACTATAAGACCCGAGATTTACGTAGTTGATGTACTAATGAATACCAACTCGCTTCCTTTTAATTACACAAACATTAATTATACGTTTGTTAAGTGTTAAAACCTTTAAAACTTTGTCTTATTTGAACGGAAGAAGAGCGTCAAACTCAGGCTCGAGGTTCTTCTACGAGGCGAAGGGCGAACCACTCGTAGATTTGGCGAAACCCACAAGACCAGAGTTGGGTACCTGAGTGCGCGTGTACCCGTTTCCTCCTCTGAGGGAACAACACCGTTCGGTTACCTCATTGTTGAGAAGTGGTGATGTTCAGAGAGAATGTTTAATTAACATTCTCTTCCGCGCGCAATTTTCCGAATGAAACGTTTAATGTAAATAATTTTTTATGTATTATTCTGACTGCGGTTACATAAGTTCACCCCGAACAATGGGTGTCTCAACTACTGCGGGTAACAATTACTAACTCATTCGATACCCCACGCTATTCAAACCAGAAAGGAATGGAAGGAGAAATAACACTGTTGGTAACAACAACATTAAGTATACGGTGAACGGTGAAAACGGGTAGGTACCTGTTTGCTACTACCCATGAACGGGTGTACCGTCGACATTACGCCCCGTTTAACGTTCCATCTTCTTGAGATTTCACTGAAGTAATAAAATCACATGGTCTCCCCGTAAAATGAACACTACAATCTTACAAGGTAATTTTCATGCTGAAACGCCTACGCCAACAACCTTTTCGGGTGGCAAATCACCCGGGAACCATTCATAAATCCATAATTTATTGCACGGTGGTGCACTTACAATCGTCGGTTAAAAATTTTCAAGTACTACAAATCGTTTTGTAGGTTATTTTATTGAAGCAATAATATTGAATTGATTATTACGGAGTTCGGAACCGACCGTAAAAAAGAAAAACGACACTAAAAGGTTATGAAAAGGCGTGTGCTCGTGTGAATTCGCCTACTCGGTTGTGAATGGTTGTAATTGTCAGTCAGTCACACCGGAGGCGAATTTCGTTTTAAATTTGTAATGTTTCTAAACAAACAAACTAATCCGTTTTCTAATTTTCCCCGCGGAGATTTCATTAAAAGTTACGGTTGTCTCCTTTGTTGTATTGTTCCCCTTGCCCTTTTTTTTCCTAACTCTCCCACTTTTGCTTTCCTTCGTCATTTGCCGGTGAGCCACCGCAAGTTGCTACTCTTGCGCTTTCTTTCATTGTTTCTTTTTTGTTACCGGGTAATAAAAAGCATGCCGGAATTCGACCGAGAACTCTGCCTTCTCTCCATGCCTTTTCTTCCTTTCTACCTTTCCCTTTCGAATTGGAACGTCGTCTTCTGGTTAAGGAAATCTGATGGGTTAAGTGTCCTTTGGCCTGTTGTCGCGGTGTGCAACCCACGAAGTCTGTCAGTTTCACATTCCTCAATGGTAACGGAGGAGGATAGAATTTCGGTAGTGCGAATAAAATAGAATTTGACATAAAAAGAGGAGAGCGTCTGTAGCACCTGAGTTGTTGGCGGTAACCAGAAGCAGAACATTATTATGAGCGCAGCACTATTTGATAATTAATTTATTAAAAAATTATTTCAGTAATTAATAATTATTTACAATTAAGTAGTTACATAATTCGGTTTAAATTCCCACCCCAACACCCCGCGATAGAGAAACTGCAATTTTATTTTATGTATTCGTATTGACATAAGGTATGCAAATTTAAATCTCTCTAGAATATTCATTACTTCTCGCTGTGTGATTTTAACAACGCCGTGAATTCTCAACATACATAAGAGATACACTTGGAATCTGATTTTAATAAAAAAATAAACCATAAATTAGGTACGTAGGCAACAACGTTGTGTGTTGGAATTTCCATGTTACTTTGTTTTTACAGGCTTACAATAACATGTATAACACAGGCATAGTTACACGATTACTAAACACATCTCCTTTGGTGGGAAGAAGCTGTTTATTATTATGTAAGTGTCATTAATGCCTTATTAATAACAGAAGTAACGCAGTATCACGACGTTGTAGTTTACTGTTTTAAAGAGGTGGCGAACGACAAATTCGACTCTGAAGGTTTCTGCAAGGTTGGGTTTCACTTCCAGGGGATGCTGACGATACTTCACGGTCATTGACTAACAGGTCAGTATGTGTAACGTGTTCTATGTACATAAATTACATATTTAAATACGTATCGAAGGTATATCGTCTAACACTATGAAACATCTGACACGAGGCTTATGACCCGTTGGAATTTACATTGAATCTTTTCTAAAAATTATTACAAATAAAATAATAAAAAATCACAGCCTTAAAAAGGTTCTGAGAATGGGTACCAACAACTATAACTACAACTAAAACTAACCTTTAAATAATTTTTTACGTAAAACCGTGGGAAAAAATTATTGGGCAAACGTCTCGATGTCGAAATGATCCACAATGAACAGTAAACGTATACACTAGCACACTAGTAGTGAAGTAATTCTTCAAAATAATGGGCAAAATAAATAATTAATTTTAATAATCAAATAAATAAACACTAAAAGTAATAAATAATCAAATCACGACATTAAAATTTTAATGTACTCCTACAGGAAGAGGAGTGACCATGTTCTTCGGGTCGTTTCAGAATAAATCCCGAGTCATTTATTAATTACAAATTAACCGACGATAGGCTCTACAGATTTAAGAAATAAATAAATAAGTGTAATAAATTTATCAACGTGAAAATTTCCATTTTATGTTGACTGAATGAAATCCGCGAATGAAATAAAACCAACAATAGAAGAAAAGCGTCCAGCCCACGCCATGCGGTTTTGATCGTAAACGATTATCAGGTAATTATATTATTCTTATCAAAAGGATGATTAATCGAGAACTTTCGACGTGTAAATGACGATTAGCAGCGCCTTGGCAATCTGTCCTGTGTGGGTGATAGAGCTCGACACATTTGAAAATAAATCTCACTTTCTTTCACTTTCGTCTGACATGAAAAAGCCATCAATAAGTGTTGTACAAAAATAACACACCACATTGTCGTCTCGTAATGAACTTCTGCGTGTTGTTCCGTAGGAAGAAGTTCTGTGAACACTTTTACTTGTGCAAATGAATAATTCATAAGTACTACCTTGGTAGGAAGTCTCTGTTCACTATAAAGTAAAATCCCTGCAAATGTGTAGTGGCTGAGTTTCAGATTATTACTACTTAAAATACCGACGACTTAGACTTCACCAGGTGACAATAAGAAAAAGCCTCTTATAGTAATTACTTGTTTAATGTTATATTATATGTTTGTGTTTATTTCACCGACATTTTACTTGAATACGAAAATGAAAAATATCAGTAATTAAATAATATGTAAATTATAATAGTTGTAAATAGTACCTTGTAATGAGTTGCTCGTGTTATGTAGTTCCTATTCATTAATAAATAATTCAACGTATTTATTATTTTAACGTATTGATCAGCATTACTAAATTTAAATTTATGTATTAATAATTTAATCTGTTCCACTTCATGAAAAGTATCTGCTCGTCTCAAACTTTTAATAAGAAATTTTAATAAATTCTGCCACAGAGATTGTGCTCGGTTAGAATTATTAATCCATGAATTAATTATTAATGTCGAATTACACGTAGTTTTAATAAGAATTATTACAAAAAACCTATTATGTATTTAACGGGTACTCAACTTAAAATTTCATATTAAGGAACTTCGAAAGCGTGGAACAACTCCTACAATTCGTACTTTAAGTATTCTTCTGTATTTTTTAAAAAATGTAAGGCACACAATTGTCAAAGTTGTAATTTCATCAGTTGTGCAACCTTCGTTGTGTGTGACAGAGCAACAAAGAAAAATTGCGAGTCACCACGGCAGTGCAGCCGATTCTTTAGAATGTAGTTTTATGGAGTAACCAACCGAAAAACCATCGTCGAATCCTGAGATTCTTTGGTGTTGTGCAACACTCGACTGTACCCACGATGAATTTCGGTGGTGAAGTTTGTCGGATTCGAATTCCATTTAAATAAGAAATAAAGTGTGATGTCTTGGTCGTTGTTGTTATTGACCTCTTCCCGTACTTTGAATTTACCTGTGACGTGTGAGTCCTTTTAAAAAGTCGTCTTCCTTAGGATCGGCAGTTTGTGCCACCACAGTTGAGCACTCGTTGGAAGTTTTTGCTTTTGAAAATTCGATTCCTTTGCCTGAGAAAAATCAAAATGGCGAGAAAGAAAAAAATGAAATTATTAAGGTTACCCGAATTAGTTTGAGTGCTAAAAATGCGATGGTCGAAACGTAAAATGTATTAATTTGATGTTTTCCAATTTACGTTAAATTATAGATTTTACTAATTCCAATATTTAAGTTTAATATAGGAAATTGCCAAAATGTCCTTAAATTATATTACCTTGAGTGTCATGACTGAACGCTTGAGAGAGATATTCGTGTTGTGAATGTAAAACTCAGGCGTGAACTCTTAGTTCAGTATACGTACAATTATGTATTGTAGTACATTTTTATTATAATCGTAAAAATCACACTTTTTATATATCACTATTGAAGTGGTGCAAGCAGTTGTTACAAAACGATGATGGTTAGGAACTCTTTTTTAATAGTATTTCACTGGTTCTACCTTGTTTTTTTTTATATTTTGTTTTATTTATTTAGTCATTCAAAACAAAACGCAAAATACAATACATAATTACCTGTAGTAATAGGTCAACTTCGTGATTGCCATCAGCCTATTATAAGAAAATTAGATAAATTCGTGATAATTACGGATATATTTATATTGAATCTTAAAATTGAGTATCCGGATGTTTCAACCGGTTGTAAGACTTCATTCCTGAGTATGTATTACTCTACGCAACAATTCCGACGCAAGCCTAATGGTCAGTTACTACTTATACATAATACATTTATAATAAATAATTATATTGTAATAAACCTAATTAAAATTATAATGCTTTAAAAAATGAAAAAACAAACTTTTCCGTTACGCCGTGCATGTTCAGAACACTACAATTTAACATCGTTTTTACAGTTAGGGACCACACGTAATAAAGATTTCGAAAATCATTAAATGTCTTCTCTTTAAAAAAACAAAAAACAAACGATAGAAAATTTTCCGTTGTATATAAAAAAATTTGTAACTGAGAATTCTTTATTTCATTGATGCATTATTTAAGGTATTAGAGCTACGGTCGGATCGGAGCAGGGTAAACCTTCAGAGACGCCAAGTGACTCGATAAGGTCACCGTTGGACACCCGAAAAAATGTTAATAATATTATCTGATGAAAAATAGTGACAGACAGACGTGCGTAAACACGTACACAATTATACTAATACCGCAATTTTTCATTCGCCGCAAGGTTTCGCCGGGGAATCTTATTAATAAATAAGTAGAGAAGCTTAGCTAAAAACCACTTAACGTCACAAGGAAGTGATTTGCCAGACGGACAATTTTAATTTAGCGGCGTGTCACTTGTGATGGTATTGATGGGTTATTTTTTAATAAGATGCCGGAGAGGAGTCAGGTGGACTTGGCACTTAACGTCACTCGAAAACCCGAAAATTTATAAATTTGTTTACTAACCGACCGCGTAGAGAAGATCTCCGCAGACCTTGACCGTATTCCTATTAATTTTATTTTGCACTCTTACTTATTCTCCCCGTAGGTTGCGTTTAATGGACCAAAGTGAATGGTTTCAGGATAAGGTCTTTAAAACATAATCACACATCTTGGACTGAAAACGTTCCGTAATACACATGAATCGAACACATAAAAATAATTATTTCGATAAATTGCAGTCCTCCAGTCAGTCACTTTATTATTTATTAAAACTGATGGTTTAACATGTAAGCGGTCTTATGTAGTACGGCCTTAGCACCAGAACTGTTTTGTTGGACTGAACAAGTTCTAGTTGTTATTTGTGTTCATCCTGTTGTTACTAGACGTGTATACGTTAGCTATTATTTTTAATAGTATTTTGTCACGGCTTCTGGCTCGTCTTCCTTCAGTAAATCTGTTCTCTTAAAGGCCTTCCGTGCTGTCCTTTCTCTTATCGTGTTCATTACTTTGTGAATGATTAGTGCCTTGAAGCTTTCTCGTCCTTCCCTCTCCGGTCTGTCACTTGTCGCGTCATCTTTCTAACAAGGCTGACTAATAGTGATCACGGTTAGTCGCATAAGTTTAGTTTGTTGTTAAAAAGTTCATTAGTTTTTACGTATTCTCGTTAGGTAGCAGACACTTTCAGACAGAAGCTACTTATTTAGACATCTGATGGAGAAGATCTCGCTTAGGAGTTATCTACCACCGTTACAAATTATTTCAAGACATGAAAAATTAGTGCCGCATAATATTATTACACATAGTGTGATAAATTCAGGCGCTGAATCGATTTTCAGATAATTGTATTTAGTAAGAAACTTACATAGTACTTTACGTAGTTACATAAAGTGTTATATCGTTTATATTTAGTACGATAAGTAAGTGTAAATTTAATCTATCTAAATAGTTATTTATTAATCGAACTCTTCAGTCCTGATTGGTACTTGTTACTCGTCGTCAAAATGAGAATAAATACAGTAGTAAATGCAAGTAGTAAACAGAAATAAAGCAGGGAAGAAAAGAAATAGTAATAATTCCCAAGAATATTAAAATCTTCACCACGGAGATTCCAGATATTGCAGAACGAATCAGTCAATAACACGAACAAAAATATATTGTCAATAACATGTCGAAGCCTCAGTGTGAACACTCTATTAGATATTAATCGTAAAAATGAAGAAATCTCCAGGAAACTCACGAAGAACATTACAATTTAGAAGAGACCGAGGACTTGCACGGCACGATTTCCATGCCTTTCTCTAATGTCAGAAGAGAATAGAAGATACATAGAAAGCGCCGTACTGTGCGTAAGGTCTCCATTTTGTATCGAACCGCTCGGTGGTGCACGATGCACCAGAAATGCACCATCGACATGCTTGCGACACCACTTGAGCATAAAAAGAGACCATTGCCGGGAAATTCTCCGAGATGAGTGAGCGTAAAGTGCACATAACAAGTGTACTCAACGAATTTTAACAAATGCCCACTATTAACCATTACTAAAATATTAATAAATTACAAAAACCAACAACAACAAAAGAGTACACGTCCATCACATCCGTTCGTCTTCCTCCTGTCCAATCATCAATAAGAATGTCATCAATTTCTCATTTCGAGTACTCACCATGAGTACTCACCCGTAATTGAAGAGTCGATAATTATTATGGAAATCGTAATAGCAAATCTTTTGTAGAATTAACTGGAAAAAAATAAGAATTTCAAGGAAAATACTCGGTACGAAGAGTGAAGGATTCGCGTACCTCTGACGAAGTACCCGGAACCGCAGGTACCCAGGATTCTTCCATGTAATGACATTATAATGATATTTCAGATATTCGGTTTCATTAAATCGTCACTGCAACAACTTTTTTTTTAGTTTTCCTGCCTCGGCTTCTAGTAATAATCCCTAGGTGGTTGTTTTTTTCTCTTAAATCTTCTTCAAATCTTCCTTGAGAAGTAACGAAATGCACTCAACGGTGAAATGATTACTTTACATAAGTTTTAAGTGTGGGTATTACGAGTTGAAGTGAACAATTAATGATTGTGATCGGTGGGAGTTCGCCGCGTGTAAGACACGGTTAATTGAAAAATTCAAATGCGGCCATTAAAACGGTGTAGATGTGAGTAATGTCAGACGGCATGCACCGACAAGGAATTACAATCTTCAAGGGTATGTCGAAACATAAATGTTCTCTTAAAGACATTTCCATTATCCATTGAATGCTTCCACTACCCGTGTTAAGATCATTACACGTTTGATTGATTTCCTCATTTGAACCCATGCGAGAAATTCTGCTACCAAATCAAGTGGCCTGTGCAGTCTGCTGACAGACCTGGGTAAGACAAGTAGGTTTTAGGCCCCTTCGACCGAAAGATGGTTTTATATCATCCAAAAGCTCTGTTACCTTGAGGTGGTTCTTGGTGTAACAATAAAAATTTTAAAGTAAAAGAATGAGCGGTATGCGCTCCTGCTGACAACAATAATATAATTTTACTATTCCAAAGTAAATAATTTGGTAGATTAGTTAGTAGATAGTAACTTTATTTTTTATTTTTTTAATTATTACAATAAATTTATTACAGCTTCTAACTGCCCGTAGGCCTTGTGTCAGAACCACTATATGCTTATTTATTATTTGAAAGGAGTATATACATATACGCACATGCACCCACACATACATACATACACATACATACACATATATATTTAGTTCAATTCGACAGCAATTCTTTTTTGTTAAAATTCTTTATTTATTAGAAGGTGTGCTTCCTCAGAGAAGTTTCTGAAATTTTTGAAGTTTCTATAAATATTACTATAAATATGTTTGTTTATTTGGTATTTTTGTCTGACTTGCACCAAGCGCGAACAAGAAGTGAGGATGTGGTCAACACCATCCACTTCTTCGCTCTGGCACAAGGAACGGACATCAGAATTTAAAATTTTGAAAGGGGTCAGGTACTGTTTGAATTTCCCGTGACCCGTTAGGATTTGAACTGTGTTGATTTGAACTTTCCAACACATTCTAGTTATGGATGTGTCAGTTATGTAATTTTTCAAAAGACATGTGTTTTGGGGGTATAGGTTATTAATTATTATTGCTCGCGCATTGAATAGCAAAGTTCTTTTTAATAAATATAAATCAAGGGGCAACTTTCTGGCAATAACGGGTAGGGAGATCGTAGAGGACGTTCTGTAACTTTTTATCATTATAATTAAGAGCTTTCTTTGAATTGATAATAATTTATTTTTTGTTTATTTTTTAGTTTTGGGAAGAATACTGATGCTCCGTATCCGCAGATTGCCTGAATTAAATCCTTATACAAAATAATTTGGTTGTTAAAGTCACGTCCCCAAGAGTGTCCCCAAAGTGCAGTGACAATATTAGAATATTTAAGTAAATAGATAGAATAATCAAATGTAAGTGTTTTCCCAACTTTCAATGTGTTTATCCTTCTATGTAAATTTGACAGTTTTAAATGTTTACTGTCAATAAATAAATCCATAAAACTTAAACAGTACCTTTTAAAAAGGAAGAGTTTTTATTAATTGACATTGCTATCGAACCAAAGGTACTGATACTGATACTAACACTGAAGATACTGAAGAAATAATTATTATAGTTATTCACTAATGCACACTTTTTGACACTTAGGGCCAGTAGAAATTTGTATATAACTAATACTACAAATATACATACAAATATATATATACATAACCTTACAATTACAAATTATTTATATAATTTTATAATTACAAATATACATTTTATGTAATTACTTGTAATTACAAATATACATAACCTTTAAAAATATTTGTACATAATATTATTAATCTCTTCTTCTTCCGTCTTATTATCAAACTACCTACCATTTTCCTTCTGCTACATTTCAACTAAGACCAAGTGTAAATCTCCAAGGCATGAAAATTGTAAAAAAAAAAATATTACACGGTGCACTGCCTAAAATATGAGGGAGGTGGTGAAACATCGCAAAGACCCAAGGACAATTAAAATGACAAAGATTTTCACTTGGGAAACCACGTTTAAATGAAAATACATTGCAACACTATTGAAGTAACAAAACAAGTCAATAAACTACTTAATAAGGTAGTATTTTTTTAATTTAGACATCAAGAGTCGACCAGGTGAAAATATAATATTTAATAATTAACAATAGTATATCTTCTGACAACAGGATTATGGCCAGTTAGAATCTGTAATCAATGTATTACAATATTCATTACAAATAAGATCATATCACCTACTTATTAATATTCACCATTTAATATAGGTTCTTTATAATTTGTATTTTATATTCCTTTCTATTTACTATTTGTATAGCTACAATATAAATCATAATATTGTAGTGTAGTTCCTCTTCAGTATTTCACTTCTCTCCTCCCCGTTTGGCGGGCAACGGTACCAAAAACCTGTGAATCTGCTGTCTGTGACTACTATTTGTGGTTGTAGTGCAGGTCGAAATTGTATGCTGCAGGACCGAACCGAATTTGTTTTTATTTAAGGTTACGGTGTCTTACCGACCTTGGTCAACCGAGTCTGAGTTTCAAACGAATTAATTAGTCGGTTCCAAGTGTAACCCGAAAGTCATTTTTCATCCTTTTTGAGATTCTTCACATGTTTGTTCAACTTGTTGCGAAATACCTTGAATGAGAAATCGAAAATTATCGGATGGTTTTTTGTTAGGTGCATTAAAATGCATTCGACATGGTCAGTCGGAGTCTCATAATTCGCGTGTGCCTCACTTTATGTATCGGGCCCGGCATAATTAATTACTCCGCTTGGAGCTTCGACACAAGACTCATCATCTCGTTGCATAATATATGTAGATAAACATTTATATATATGTAATTTAACAGTTGATTCTTCAAGGTGATCGTCGGATTATTTTTTGGATACCGTTCGATCATTCATTGCTAATTGTCGTTTCCTTAGTTTGTCTTGCTCGTCCGCAAGGAGACAGGAGGACTTTGAATTATTTCACTGGCTCCTTAATTACTTCTACCAGACAAGAATTAACAACGACCCATTCAGATTCAGAGTTCAACCTTGACTTGTCAAATTTTCTACCGGGATTTATGTTTTTAATGCAATCTGATAAAGCGTTCGCACATAAGGAGCCCGTTTGAACGGGGGAAGTTGCTGACTAAACTTGCTAAACGAGTTTCGGTGGTTGGATAGAAGAAATACGGCCGCCCGTAGCACAACAGCCTTTTCTGTAGTGTGTAAATTAACTTGCCTGTGATTGACTTGAGAAGCAGAAGTGCACCGAGTGGAAGTGACTTTTTCCATTTTCAACAGATCAAATCGACCTTCAATTGATTGTGTTGGTTTATGTTATTCATATTGCTTCCGTTCTCGTCCTCTACAAAGAACTATTATTTTTTTCTTTAATAAATACATCCATCGCGTTTCTACTTGTTTATATAGTTAACAATAAATTACACATCTGGTAATGTTACATAATTACGAGCGTGGAACGCATTCTTGTTCATCAAGTCGTACAGGTAATGTGCAGGTATCAACAACAGTGTTATTTTTAGTACATCATTTTGAAGCGTGGAGTGGGCCCCAGGAAAAATTCTCAAATCATCACATAACTCCATAGGACGAAAAATTTTAATACAATTAAACTTATTTTTATTTGCTTAACTGAAGTTGAACGGCATTGAAGAGAGTAAAGTACACTACTGATTTCACTAATATTAAATGAGAGACTATTAAAATGTTATTAAGTCTAACAACCGACATGAGAGAGGGATTAATTGATTAATCACCACCGATATTATTCCTATTATTAAACACCTCTAACCTATTAAGTAAATATTTTCTTATAATTATATACGGATACGTAACATTCTTGTGTTCTTCTGTTACCATTGTAGAGTTCTGTCCATTCGTGCGTAACGTTTTTCAGTAGTCGCACTATTTCCGGTCACATTTTTGTTTCATTTTCATGTTCATCGACTGCTTCAGATTCCGCTTTCCAGCCACTACCCATTTCAAGGCTGTGCAGAATCTTGACTTCCGAACAATTTCTTGGTCAAGGCCGTTCCCATCATTACTTCCTCCCATTATAGTTCTCGTTACCCATCCCTGGGAAATGTTCGTTCGCTCCCTCGGTCTTCTCCTTCTGCCTTATCATTCAGGAACTGCAGCGATGCCTTCGGAACCCGCCAAGGGAAAATATGTTTTATACATATTCAAAAACAATAAACTGACGTGGCTTGCTTATTCGTCTGTGTTTTTTTTTTTCACGACCGGTTCATTCAAGGAGTGTCGAATCGCACACCGAAACGGATGACGGATGAACCTCATTCAAACTTGACCTTTCAGGACGGAGAAGGAACGCACACGATTTAATAAAATCGAAATCTTAGACTCGATCGGATCGGACAGAATTTAACGCGGTGCTATTTTTATATTTCGGCCCTGAATAATTATAAAAAATAAGGCACTGTCAATTAGAAGGGTGATTATCCAATTAGACGGAACACTTGCCTGGAGGCACCAGCACCCGAGTTTGAAAAAACGATGCTTGTCAAAAAAAAACAGACAAACTTGACATTTAATAATAGAAATATTATTATTTGTAACCTATTACTACTATTTGTAATATTCCTGATAGTCCATCTAATCTAAAAGACTACACTAAACGCAAGAGAACCTCAAGTTTGATTAGTTGAACGTTCAACAACAATGCGTATGTTTACCTAAAATGTAACAGTAAAATTATATGTTGAGCAGTGGAGAATGTGACAGAAAGAGCCGATACAAAAAAAATGAAACCTATAATTTTTGAATATTTAAAGTAGATTCGGGCAAATGGGCAAATGGTTCACGCACTGTTGCCGAAAACAAAGAGCCAGGTAAATATTTTACAATTGCACAAAATCCAAGAACAAAAAAAACACATCAAGGTAAGTTGTAAACAATAATTTAAAGTTAAATCCGAACGCAAAATGCCATTAAATCAACAATGATGAGATCACGGGACAAAAGCGAGGATCAGAGTAAAGAAAAAATAAACCTGGTTAAATTGTAATAGGATTTTCACGGTCAGACGCGTAAAAACCTGGTTTGCCACCTACAACGTCTATGAAAGAGGCGAATTCAGGTTGTTAGTCACCGGTCGTAGAAAGGGAAATCACCGAAAAAAAAGTGAAAAAATGTTTCAGGCAAGGCAAAGCGAAACTTGACTGGAAACCAATGACCCTTTCGATCTGCAGAAAAAGCAAATTAGCCTCCCGAAAACAGGTTTTCTAGTGGGTCAGTTCAGGCACACCCATGTCGACCATCTGTGAAAATCAGGCTCGAGGCTATGAGTTTTGACTTCTCTTATTTGGCGCCATTTCTACGTTTGCTTGGCTCTGCAATTGAAATACAAATACCAAATTACTATTATAGGGTACCTTAATAAAATGGAAAGGTCAATAGCACACGAATACATAAAAATAATAATAAAAAAAACCTATTTAAGATTTTCCTCTATTAACCTATTAAAGAGAACCTTCCACACAGTCCACGTCTTCTTTTCGTGACGACGTCATATTAGTTCCTTGTCGGTTAATTACTTTCGACAGCTTAAAATCAACAAATTAACAGATTAATAAAATTAAAAATTGACGTACACCAGACGGGCTGTACAAATGATTTAATAGAATTTACAAAAATAAATTAGGCGAGTAAACAAGGTACAGGAGCTGTCGTGACGTCACTGCAGGTATACAACAACCCAAGTCTGTCAGGTTTCGGAATACCTACATCAATGGATATCAAAGTTGTGAAACCTAATAGCGTAGAAAATTTTAATAAATTTACAATAACGTCGAGGTTGAAAAACCTTGGAATGGCAAATAAATTAATAAAACGTATTGCTCGTTACACCGCACATTTTTATGTATTTATGCGTTTTTTTTCCTCTCCATCGAAATTATTATAATTTTTTGATATTCGACAAAAACAGGGAAATAAAAACTTAACAATAGTCAATAGGTGTAACGTACCCCTGTAGGAGTACGGTTTAACGAGGGTATCGGTTAATAATTATGTATACGAACACTTAGTCGCGGATATTCGAGCCTTGTCATTCGTGGTGACAACTTTATGCTATGTAAGAAAATATGTAAAGCTTTATTTATAAATAAAAATATTTATTACCCGCTGCGATGCGTCTCCGGAGGAACATATTCATGGCTTACTGGTAATCAGGTACGAAACGGATTATTTTACGGGTTTCAAGCTTAAATCCTTGTCCTTTCAACCCTTATTAAGTACCTTGACAGTGGCAGACCATCCCAGTGGTTCGCATTTGAATAAAGTGGGTACAGCCTGTTAAAAGTAGAAGATGCTTTTAAATATATGAAATGGCGTACATTTCAAGTACACGAGTACAATAAAGGTAATAAAATTAAATAAATGTTTTTATATCTTCGTTATGTCTCCACATTTACCACCACATTCTTGCGGTGCAAAACTACTTTTTGTCAGCATTCGGAATTGACTCGGTACCCGAATAATGTCGCTTTAGCTACCTTGAAAAATCATCAGTGGCGGCTCGTCTCTTCGCAATGACGTTAAGTTTCTAGGAATGCAGTTTTTAAGGATGTGCACATCCTCTTCGGCGCGGCTAACACCTACCATTTCATCGTGAAAATAAGGAAAGAATTCGGATGGCTCACAAAAATAGGGGCCAATCCGTAACTTTCTCCTTTGTAACATGCAAAGTAAAATAGTGTTGACCTTTGCACCAGGGAGAGAACCAGAACGCGAGTACTGTCCTCCTGTCGTGAGTATTTTTTCGGTCCAATTCGCATTCAATTCAAATTTCTTGAACGTGCTTTCCCTGGTCCTCTGGTCCTACCTTAAGGCGTTACGCAGTGGATTTCTTCTTCTTCTTCTGTTTCTGCCGACCTGAGAAATGTTTCTATTTACTTGCACTTTTTTTCCACTTTCTTACTATCTACTTTTCGGCTTTGTTTGATTAACCTGCCCCGCCTGGAGTTGTTTGTCAGCGTGACGGTCAATTTTTTTTTTAGTAATTGACACATGACAGTAAAACTCATCCGCGAAATTTACACTTAATTTTTAGTTGGTGTACTCTCCATTATGTCGTATGAGTTTTAAGTTGAATAAAATAAAAATACGTTTAGTATAACTTCATATAAAACTATTTATGATAAACCTGGTGTAATTACTTAATTCTGGGTTTCAGGGCAACCCGGTAATTCCATATCAAATGAGCGTGTTATTTGTAATGCACCACTGGCGTTACTTTACGAGTTTCTCCAGGCATTTAAATTTGGGGTTTTTATCCGAACTGCTCTTACCCCCTTAGGACTTACCTGATCAATCAAAAATCAAAGTTTTGGTATTCTCTGACAGAATTTTTGTATGTTCAACGAATCTACCTACTTCGTTATAAGTATTGTACATATGTATACATAATGTTCAAGTCTACTTTATAATTTATCACCAAAATACGAGTTCAGAATTTGTTAAAAATTCGAGAGAATAATTGTTTGTTTCGTACATCTTACGTTTTGACAAAATTCTTTATCACCTCTCTACTGCATGATGTACTAACGAAGAAATACATGTAAGACCTCCGATAGTAACAAGATATATTTTCATATATTGCCATATACATAAAATTCAACAAGCTTTATTTATTTGTAGACAACTTTATTATTTCAACGGTGCGAAACTATTGAATTTTAATAATTGTTAATTCATGGGAACGTACATATAATACGTCAAACTCTTATTTGAACATTCTCCCTAGTTAACGTGGTGTCTTTAAGAGAGCCTTGACTAACACATTTTTCTATCGAGCTGTCATGAGCTTTGATGAAATTACGTTCGTACATAACCTTTACGATGATGTTTTTTAATATTAACTTTTCACATCCCCGCACACAAATTATGTGATACATCATTTCTCTTCGTTAATTATTTCATCGAGGTATTTCATGGAAACGCTTAACGATTTTACAACTGCAAAACAATAGTGGCAATTGCTTGTATTTACGAAACTTCAGCTCAGCCTCAGAGAAATTGATTCAACTTACATAAATGTACATACAAGATGCCTTTTTAAGCGGAGATTAAAACCTTGACACTCTCCGCAATCAAATGCAGATTTTTATTATTTCAATCGAACTGTTACACGTTTTTCATAGTCGACTTTTCTATTCCCGACTCCGACAAGAAGTCATTAGCTATTCCACACGAAATAAAATAAGGCAATATAATGTTCGTCGTCGAACACGTTTTAATTGTACGCGACCCTTGATGGAGTGAGATTCAAGAACAATATCAATTACAATGTTTAAATGATGAACATATAAGAAAATTGCTATATCACGGGGAAAAGAGGCGTAGCGGAGGAGGCTCCCTTGAACATCTCTTTTTCTACACGACCGCGGGTAGGATGAAACTAGTTATGCCCAAGTTGCCTTGAACAACATCGGACACAAGGTCCGGAAAGGACAGTAGCTACATGTGAATCACACACAGTATACCAGGAACAAATGATAACTCAAGATGAGGTGTATCAGTCAGAAAAATTCCGATTCCTAAAATTACCAAAAATAGATACCTGAAGAGAACTGCAAATACTTACCGCTTAAGTGGTCCTCAGTGGCGTTACGAAATTTCATTTCAGTAGAGGACCGTATTTCGACTTCGAGAATTGAGGTGTGAGAGTTCAACATGTGAGTGAGTAACCTTTGGGACAAAAATTTCGTTTATGGCGACTTCCCGCCAAAGGTCACATTAAAATTTCTGTATTTCGTTTTGTCAACGAACCCACACACTGTACGGAAAGTGGAAGAGAGAGCCTTAACAGATACTCATCTGTACATTTCAGTAATTAAATTTATTTTTGAATTGTGTCGGTCGGGAATGTTGTGACATCGTGTGATACGTTGAAAATATTAAGTAAGCAACTAGTAAATTGTTATAAATTGCAGACTTTTAAAACCTGAAGGTTTCAAGGTTCGAGCCCGGTGAACGCCCATGTGACTCTCCCTGAACCAAGGCTTTCCCAGATTGAACATGTAATCCGGGGGATTACAGTAGAAAGGACTACAACAAAAGGTCCATGGAGGAACATCCTACAGCCTCCGTTCTATCTCTATTTTCATTGAATATATTCGGCTTTCAGTTCTCTCTCTCTCACCCACTCGTCTCTTCGTCTTAGTCATGACACAGACCTCACCCATGTTACTCTTCTTCGTGCACCCGCCAGCCCATATGCAGATGAACCCGATTTTAATTTATCTTCGCCCAGTGCCTTGCCAGGATTAACATATCTAACTCCTTTTACTTTTACGCGTTAGGCAATCGTTCCCAATTTCACGTCATATTTTGTTTTTCAAACTACCCATATTTACAACACGGTGCCCACGTTCGTTTTTTTTTCTGGTATTTCATTCGATCACCGTTGAATTTATTCATATTAAGACGACCGTTGACACACAACACAGAACGCAATGTGTTATTTTCAAATGCGGTAATTATCATTCTCTTAGTCTGGGGAAAACTGGAAGAAAGGTGAATAACCAGGAGTAGTTTTGTCATGTCACGACAAATGTTTCCGTCGTCTGTTTCCTTCCCCGAACCGAACTTTTCTATTTACTTAACAAACAAATTTGAAAGTTGAGTTGTAATTGGATTCGTGACACTGACCGACGACAGTAGTCCAGAGGAAAACATCGGTGAACTATTTATGTTAAAGTTATGTATATATTTTTCGGACTCCTGTTGTGACGGCGATTCACGAACACTTCCAGACATCGAAAGTGGAACAATACATGCTCTGCGTTAAATTATGTAAAATAATTATTTATTACGCGTACGCCAATGTCAATTTTAAAAATAAAACATCAATCGTCGGACACGACAGTTAACTTGAATAAATTAAACCTAACTGAAAACAAGTTAAATATTTTAATATTTAAATATTATTTAAATATATTTAGCGTGTTTGAATGTGAGAGTACATTAATAGAAGAGGTTAAGAGATTGCTTTTGACCTTTACACCCAGGTGTTGATCAAATTCAAATAATTGTGATCGTAACCTTGTTTCCGTTTTCTATTCTTTTTTTTATGTTATCAATATATAGAATTAAAGTGGTTGATGAAATGATAACCTTGACAATGAGGATGTAAATCGGGAAAATTTTATAATCCCCGTCTGTGAGTGGTGATCTGGTACAATAGAATTGACCTTCGACCTAAGAGATCTTCACTCAGTGCCGTGCTCATTGACGGAACTGAAACTGAAACGGCGTAAATTTATTGAGATTTTGAGAGCTGAAACCTCACCTCACCTCACCTTTTGTTTTGTTTTTTTTTTATTTAAGTTCAGGTGAGAAAACGGCAAAAGAAATCCTTCACTTTGGAAAAACCGTGACTGAAATTTGCATGCCAGACCGGACCCATAATTCAGGCATTAAAATGACCTAGTGAATAAATTACCCGTGTAGGTGAATGGTTTCAACTCCTCCCATGTTTATGTTCATTAATGATTCGATTAGAACATAAATACGGGATAGGATAAATATAAAATAGGATAAATGGCGATTCATCACAGACATCTTTGACGGAACGTTTTTCGACAGAAGTTACTTGACCCCTGTGAACATGTAAGTACGGCTTTTTGTTAGTTTCATCAATTTACTTAGCTTTAAATTTATTACAATTGTCCTCTGTCAGATGTACACCTACACTTGCATTCCCTAAATTAGACACTTTTACATTCCTAAAAAGGTTTACGCCGATATTTATTGATTCGGTTATTACTTTAAAGATTTAGTTTTTTGTCCGCATCACAATAATACTTATGTATGTATGTATGTATGTATGGTAATACTCAGGAAGTATTGCTAAGAACTTGAGCACTTTATTTCCATGTCGGAGCACATGGTCAGACTCTGCTCTTTCACTGGAAATAAAAATACTAATTGAATTAATAAAATCAAATTAAAATTTCAATAAGCAACACCATTTGACACTTCATCTCCTCGGTATTAATGCTCATGAAAAAAAAAGCATTTAGTATAAAGTTGCTCGTTGGAACGATATTCATTACTTGGGGATACTTTAGAATGCCACGGTCAAAGAGAAATCCGTTTGAAATTCAACACAAATAATTACGTAGAATTGCATTAACATTAAAGTGTCACATTCCTTACTCCAATCACTCTCTGATTGACCACTTTTAAAAAAAAACACGAATTGATTGAAACACAGAAATGTAATTACGATTATTATACGCGCATCGGATTAATCAAAGTAAAAAAGTGGAAGGATTACAACCATTTATTTATAATTATTAATAAACCGGTCTTAATTTTTTTCTTCAGATTAACCAATCACTTTGACGAACTAGGCTTGATGACCCCTTTTAGTAACGTTGCCGGTGTTGAAAGATCGGTTTAGTTCACCAGTATTGTACTAATCAATATGACACGTAAGGAATAAAGATAAAATTATGCTTTAAAAGTATTTTAATATTTTTCTAGGTTTCAAAAAGTAACAAGAACTGTAGATGTTTTGAAAATATTACTGGATAACAAGGACCAACTTCTTTAGTCGGGACTACAACGACTGCACGATGTCTTCGCCGGGAGCGCCAACCAAAAACCATCTGCACCTGGATTTTACGGCCTCTCTTCTGACTAATCGTTTCTTGTCATCCAAACAAATTTCTAAATCGTGTACAACCTAAAAAAAATTAAAAACGGCGAACTGAGTCAGGGTGCAATGGACCTAGGGTATCAATTTCAAATCGATTGTACGCTTACCTTAGTTTTAAATGGTAACAAAATGAATGTTGCATAAGAAGCATAAAAGAATAAGCATCTCAGAGCTTCCATTCGAATCTTCATATTCGTCTCGAAGGTCGACAACCTCAGCAGGTTCGGCACAAAACTGACTATGCGGTCTCCCAGAATGGTCTCTTTTACTTCTAACAAATCTTTTGTAATTCCCAAAGCAGTCAAAATGATGTCTGACTTATCACTGCTTAGGCATTTCAATAATAAAAGAGTCACACTGGAAATTTCTGCCTGTATGAGATGCTTGGGTGTTCCTTGCAGGAGTCGGGCTAAGGCCAAAAGGTAATTTTCTTTCGCTGCTTCCTTACAATTTTCATACATTTTCAAGAGTTTAGAAAAATATCCGAAGATCCTTTGCCTATACAAAACTCTGAAAACAAGTAAAAATTGTCTTGAATCCAAGCTAACATCTACAATACTATTTTCCACACTGAACTGGTTTCAAAGAACTAGTTTTAACATCTTTACCTCACATTGCAGTGACTTTCAAAATTTAAATACATTTCTTCATCCTGAAGTACAACTTGAAAGCCCTCAGCTATGTGTTCTCCAACATCTTCTCTTCCTAACATATCAAACCACTTAAATAGACATTCCTCAAAAGAAGGTTTACCCCTGAGCATAACACCTTTGATCATCCAGGTAAATAAAAAAGCACAACTACTTTTCAAACTTAATTCTGTAGGTTTATCTAACTCGGAATAAATCGTTTCAAATGTATGATTTAAAATGTCGCTCGCAACAGATTCCTCCGACTTGTTTATTATTGAAGCCAACAACCTGGACGAGTGCAATCGCGTGTTCTCATTTGGGGAACTCAGCACGGTTGATAATAACAGATTCCTAATTGTTGAAATGTCCGGTATGACTACCTCGGGTCTCACTGAGCCCAATACAGCTTCTATAATTACCACCTGTAAATACAAGTTAATGATAATTTATCGATTCACCTTTCAACAATGACAATTATAAATCGATCAAAGCATACTTACATTTTGATCAATCTTAAGTGTCAAATTATTTCCTATTGTAGAATTGCAATCCCCCTCTCCCATTCCCAGGTTATTTGTTAACAACTGAGTAAAATTGTCAACTATTATTTGTTGTTCTGCTGAATCTTGATACCTTGTTATGAGAGCTATAGATTTGGATAGATCAAGAAGAGTTTTTCCATCCAGGCAGCAGTTGTTTTGCCACCAGGAAATTAATTGTTTTAAAGCTTCATGTTTTTTGTGTACTTCTTTATAAAAATGGATTGAATTCATTTCTTTCGCATATTCACAAGCATTTCTGTAAAAAAAAAATGTTATTTCAATAACATTTTACCTCATGTCTTTTTTGTAATTATGGTAATCAAACATATTCCAAATCTTACAGTAAGCTTTCAAGGCCCAGTTCATAGTTCTGACTATTAACCACAAATTCCAATAGAACTGGAACAGTAAAGGAAGTGAAACTTGGATGATCTGCTAAGAGAGAAACTGCCCAGAGGTAACCTGCTGTGTATGGTTCCAATTGATGGGGAGAAATTTTCATGTGGTCAAAAAGTAACATATGGAGCTCCTCTGGATGGTATTGAGCCAGCACTCGTATCACATTCAAAAACTCTTTACTGAAACATAAAAACAAATTTACTAGTGTTCCAATCTTAAAAGTTGAATATGATTTCTAAAAACCAGTATTTCCAAACCTTTTTTTTATGTCTTCATTAGTCTTTATATTGTGTACCACAACTTCATACAATTTTTCTCTTGCTTCCTGGGAATAATCAGGAATCATTATAGACACTCCTGAATATGCTATTTTTCTAATGTCATAATCATCATACATTGCAGAAGAAATATATAAATTCACTAATGCCTTGTAACTTGACAGTACTTCAGTATCATCAGACTGGTATAACTTATGTGTTGAGCACAATTTCAAAAAGGGTAAGAAACTTGTCAAAATTATTTTTAACTCCAATGAAGCCTTAGTGTCTCCTATTTGATAAAATGGCTTGATAAAGAGCAAAACATTATTAGCAGCTATTTTGGATTGAACAGAAGTAGCAACAAGTACACTTATAGCAGGTTGAAACATATTTTCATCCACTTTACTGGCCAGTGATTTGATAGCTGAAACATATATATTTTTCAGATTTTGTGTCGCTGAACACTGCCAACCAAAATGTGAAATATTTCTTACCTCCAATTATGTCACCAAGAAATTTTACAAGAATGTCCTTATTTGATTTGTGTTTTGAAAGCAGCGAAACAACATGTGTTAAAGCAGAAAGTCCTGCCTCACAAACTTCTTTATCTTGCCCTGGAAGCACATCCTTCTGAACAAGTTTCCAAAACTCAGTCAAATGGCTTTCAATATTTTCAACTCCAATCATCTGTGAACACTTCTGTAAAAGCTTGTAAGAGTCCAATTTAGCCACTCTAAAGTTGGAATCTAATTTTTCAAAAATGATAGGCAAGCACTGAACACTAAATGATTCATTTGCTGTCAAACATTGTTGTAAACCTTCAGCTAAATCATCCCTGGAAATTTTTGTATCATCTTTGGCTGCCTAAAACGAATAATATTTAGTTTTATTAAGCATTTGATAATTGCAATAGGTTCAAACATCTATATAATTCTACAACAGATGTTTCTATACTTACTGCATTAAAATCAACTGGGAAATAACAAGATAGTACTTCAAATAACTCCTCTGATAGATGACCCAAGTCAAACTCAGCTATAAAGGCAGGTAGAAATTTGAAAATATGGTGCAAACACTTTGGATCTGTTTCTCCCTCAATAAAAGAAATGAGACCAAAAACAAAATCGGGCCCCATCTGCTTAATATCTTGAAGGTGATTTACTACAACACTTTCCAACAGATTATGTAAATTAAAGCGATCTATTTGCAATTGAGTACCACAGTTTACATGTTGAAATAAATGTACTAATATTTTCAATATATCTGCTTTTGTGGTATTTTTCATTTTAACCTAAAATAAAACATTATTATGGTGTCATGTTAAATGTGGTTAAATTTACATTAGGTAAATATACTTAGTAACCTCAGTACTTACTATAGCAAGCAACCCTTTTATTGTAGCAGGTATAAAACTATGGTGCCCTTTCAAGCAATCACAATAAAAATTAACTATTGCTGTTATTTCAGAACAATTAAGCAAATCTTGCGAAATTTGGGTCATAATCCTGGCCAAGAAATCCACTCCTCGTTCCCGAATATTAACGGTTTCATGGGTTAGAACCTCTTGGAGAGACTCAACAACAGTTAAGAACTTTATTTTACCGCAGGACAATTCTGTAAGCAAAATATAAATACAGGCGCAATGTTACTAGAACCCTAAACAAACAATCATGGTCTTATCAGTAACAGCAAAGTATAATAAACTCCACATTAAAAACACTGTAATGAACTTTAAAGAAAATCCATTTCAAGCACATACACATTTTACATACTTATATAACTGAAAATTATAAAATGTTGAAACCATAACTAAACTTACCTGAAACAATGTGTTCGTACTTTATCTCATCCACTGATTTTGTTGTCAGACTTTCATTTAAATTGCCCAAAAAATTCGGATCATCCATTTCAAAATATTATTAATAAACAGTAGGCTTCAATGAATTTTTATCGATAGACCGGAAGCGAGGGTCTCCTTACGTTCTTCTACCACGATACATTTAATTAATTTAATTTTAATAAGTACTGTTGTTTTGTATTTACTTCCTTATTGGATCCAGTTCTGGGTAAATGCTTTCAAATCTTACGTAGCATTTAATGTGCATCATTTAGAAAATTATAATTAGTTTTGTCTAACATTCCTTGCATGGAATTTCGATTCCTACAAGGTCGGCAACGTTGTAAAACTTACATCTAAAACAGAATTCAATAAAGAAAGTGATATTTTATACAGTATCCAATAAAGGAAACAATAGGGAAGAATACGAAGGAATTAAGTAAAAGTAAAATTGATTTTGAAATGTCGTTGTATTGCACTGATCCATTATGGGCGGGTGTTTAGGGCTTCTGCGGAACAGACCAGGAGTTACTGATAATGCCACTAATGCTTCAAGATTTAATACAGGTACTTTTTTTATTTTGTATAAATTAGGACCAATTTTAATTTGTTAAAAGAATTTTGGTAATAAACTTTTAACAATTATCAAATGAATTTTATAACATAATCACAAAGACAGAGCACTTTATGTTCTAAAATTATTTTTATTCCTAAATGGTATGCATATCATTATTTTTAGGTTGTGAAATATTTACTCAATTTAATAATATTGGTGATGGAAATTCCAAGTGATGACCAAAAAATGTAGTATAAGCATACCTTAAATGTAAATTATTGAGTTTTAAGCAATTGTTATGGATATTGGAAGAGTTCTAGCTTGGGTTGAAATATTAGACACTTAATAGGACCCCCCAGTAGATACTAAGAAATTATGCTTTTTCATTAAAAATGTTTAAATACATCTTATTGGTTCTCATAATGATATATGAGTCTTTTATTGAAATGCACAACTACAATGTATAAGTACACAACCAAAAATACAATTTATTGGACTTTCACAATGTCTTGGACTGACACAACATAATTTGGAATTACAATAAATTAAGAAGCAGTGTAGTGGAATGTTGAATTAATGTTAATATCATTCTTTTAGGAAATGGTAGAAAAAATCATCCTTTGTGCCATGAAGGAATTAGATGGAAATCAGATGTGCCATTGACAGAAGGACAACTAAGAAGTAAGAGAGATGAATTCTGGGATACAGCTCCTGCCTTTGATGGGAGAAAAGAAATTTGGGATGCCCTGAGGGCTGCTGCAACAGCAGGTGAATCTAAAGACTATGAACATGCACAGGCCATACTTGATGGTGCCAACATTTCAGTGCCCAATGGGTTCCTGACTGAATGCTATGATGAACTTGGAACCTGCTACCAGGTACCTGTTTATTGCCTTTCGTACCCCATAAACATAGTGGAAGAAGATGGCAGGGATTCACCTGGGGAGAATGCAGATGATGTTGAAAGTGGAGTAGAGTGTTCATTGAAATTAAGACTTTCTACATCCTGCAATGATGTAAAGTTAACAGTTAACTCAAATGATACAATTGGAATGGCAAAGAGGAAATTGCTTCAACAATTGCAGGGCTCCAATATGAAACTGGAACCCTGTCACCAAAGGTGGTACTTTGGAGGAAAATTGTTGGTAGACAAAATGAGAATAAGTGAGACAAAGGTTCAGCCTGGGTATGTTATTCAAGTTGTCTACAATGAAATCAGCAAAAATGTTAATTAACGGTTCATATCAGTTAGGCATCAGGCAATATTCTAACAATTGCAGTTATTCATCATTAAAAGTAAATAATAAAGAATAATATTTTCAACAAAATTAGAGTGTTTTTTGATAGTTATAAAAAATCAATTTTTAATTTTTAAGAATTGTTATCTTACTTTTGCTTTTAGAATACAGCTAAATTAATAGAAACTACATCTCAGGACAATATTTTCCACAAGTAACAGCATATGCTTCTTTACATTAAGTGCTTAAAGTTCTAAGTGAAAATTTCTTTCTGTGAAAAATAGTACTTACCAGATTCATTATTTTGATATATAAAGATATACCTTCCTTTGAATGAATGAATTACAAAAAATACACACTTTAGATTTGTTATTATTGTTAATAAATGTAACTGCTTTAGTTCTTACAATTGTAGGCAATAAAATGCTTAAAATTGTTAATCTTATGTGTGACATGCAGGTGTTGTTCATTGACAGAATCAGATTTGGAACTGAAGCAATAAAGTTTTTGTAGAATTTTGAAGACTGAAAATTGCTCTGAACTGGACCAATATCCAAACAGTTGTACTCACAAAAATAAACTGAAAATTCATTTTGTGGCAGTTGATGAGCTTCTCTGTAATAAAAGAATGCAGAATGAAAAAGAATTTAATATTTATATTCTTGCCTCTGCCAGGAAAATAATTTTTATAATTTTATTATATGTATATTATGATTTATTGTAAAGGTTTGAACATGTAAATAAATACACAATGTTATTTAATTCTAAAAATTTTCTTTCATTATTTTTCACAAACAAAATTTACGTCTTGATCACATGATCAGTATTCCCCTTTGGAGTCATCATTTTTTGTGTCAATTCAAATGTTAGGTGATAGTTTACAATAATAACAGATGTCAGGTAACATTATAGAAGGACAATATTTGACTGGTAAAAAACAAATGTTCGCCATCGATTTGAATGTTAAAAAAATTATATTTAAAAAATATAACAAATTTGACTTCAAAAAATGAGGTCTTCCAATACCTTTATACATGCTTAGAAACTGGTGAAAATAAATCAATAAATATGACAATAAAGGGACAATGACATTTTCGATATTGGCTGACATTTAATAAAAATTTGGTGCTTTGGTAACAAATAGGCAGCCGACAAGGTACAAAACAATATAAATATATACTAATAAAAATAAAATTTGGGGTGTCAAACAACGAAGTAAAACAAATACAAAACTTTTATTTTAACATGCATCATGGGAATTTCCTTGTATACGTTCGCTGTTCAATGACCATCAATATAAAATTGGCCAGTGAACTGTACAGTCTTTTTAATATGCAACATTTAGTTGGAAGAAATTTATTCTGTGTAGTTTGTGGTGTAATTCAACTTAAACTATCGATGAATAACTTAAGATATTTAACATTTATAACTAAACCGAAGAACGCTTATGTTTTGTTTGGAAGTTTACGTTTTTTGGCTGATACACTGGTTCTAGGAAGGCGTGAGATTGGCATTTGGTAGGTCCTAAACAAGTACATGAGCAAACTGATATTTGATCGACATCCGAACCCATAGCTGTACCTATGTGACCCGCTAGGAGCTTCCCATTGACATTAACCACATCGTCGTCCAAGGTAATAACATGCTCGGTCGAAGCCTGCAGTTCTACATCTTCTCGACGAACGTCTTCAGCGTTCCTGTGGGTAATCATTGGTAAATTAACCATCATTTCTCGATCACATTCACCAATTTAATGAACACAAAAAATAACGTACATCGTCATGAACCTCAGCACCAACAAATTGATACTGGCGGCGACAACGGCAAGTCCGAAAAGAATAAAAACTAAACTAAGAGCAACATATCCGGGTTTCTTCGTCAACGCCTGGTCGTTCTGCAACACAAAGACGTAGTAATGTTTAATTCAACGTTTTTGTGGCTTAAAGTAAAAAAAAGAATGATTGACAGTTACCTGAAGAGCGACATAATCACCGAAGCCGATGGTAGTCAGAGTCACAAAACAATAATAAAAAGAATCGAAATACGTCCAGCCCTCATATCGGGAAAACACGGCAGCCCCTGTTGTAATGATAATCGACGACAGAAGACCTGTTGCCATCATCAAGTTCATTTCTGTGGCCTCGGTACTGCTGCAGCGAAACACCTGTTTCGCTCTTTGGATGACAACAGAAGCGAATTTGTTTAACCGTTCACCTGAGAAATAAAGTCCCATGAAATCGTTGACAATTAAATATTGTCCGGTCGTCGTTTCGTTCAGGTACACCTACCTATGCTCTGGAACATAATTAAACCTAGGGGAATACCGACCATTGCGTACCCCATACAGAAAGCTTTGCCTGCAATTGTTACTGGCGTCGAATGACCGTAACCTAGTGAAGAAAACTTTTATGAAAATACTGAACTCTTAAGTGAATTTGTGTTTACAAATTTGATGAGGAAAACTTGCCTATCATTGCTAAAACGACTGTTGCAAAGTAAAATGCTCCAGTGAACTTCCATTGTGGACCTGCTTTGTGCGGTTTACTTTCGATTATTACTATTTCGACCATTTTGTAGTCTTCATCGGTGATTTTGTATTTCCTCTTCAGGTTGTCTCTCACCTCTGAAATTAGTTTAGACATAATAAAAATTAGTTAGTTGGTTGTAAACACTTCTTTCAACTGATAACTGATGTGATGCTCACCTTCCAGGAATTTTGCTCTTTTGTGTTCTGTTTCTGATTCAAGAGAATCAAAAACAGCGGCTCCAATAAGGAGGTAGGTGAAAGTGCACACCACCAAACTCAGAGTTCTCACATTTTGTCGTTTCATTGTTTAGGATTTAACTTTAACAACTATTCAATGCTGACTGCGACATTGTGTAACAATAATAAGTGTCCGATTCACTTTCTTCATTTTTTTACGGACACAAACGAATTATCTACACTCGTAGTCAAATGCAATAAACAATGTATCGTTATTTTTTAAAAGGATCAAAGCAACTAATCGTTGCTAAACACTGCAAGTTGCGTTCCTAATAAGAAAATACGTCCAAGAACCGGGGAGACTGAAACTATTGATTTCTTCCCCCTGGTGGACAAATCCTGAAATATTCGACTTTAGGCCGTTGGACTTGAAAATTTGTTTTACTACAAAATGAAATGCTTTTTAATTTCAATGTTGGAAATGAAATCATGATTTAACAGTATCAAAATTGTCACTTATATTTCAAGAATAAACATGTACACATTTAGAATAATAAAAATTTCAAAACATTATTGGATTTTACAAAAATAACCTGTTTTAAATGTTTATAACATGAATTTGAGTTCACAATTCAATTGTCACTGACAGTTGGACCTTACACTTAAATTTAGAATTTGTTGAAGCTGTAATGTTTACTATAGAATCACATGGCCTTTTCCTGGAGATTATAAAACTAGCTTGTCACATTTCTAAAAAATTTGTAGTCCTTTAATACCCCAAAAAAGATTTTTCAATTGGGTAAGAGTTCCAAGTATTCACTTACAAAATTGCTCAGGTAAGTTGCACATTTCTGTTGCTTATTCAAACAAAAATTATTTTACAGTTGTATAATGCTGGAAATTGGAGAGATATTGGAATCCAAAAACCATCAAAATATTACTTAATTTAAAATGGACTTTCTCAAAAAGTAGTTTTATTGCAAGCAGTTCTTTGGTGTTTTCTCATACTTACATAAAAGTATGATAGTAAATTTGAAATATCATGACCTATGAGGACTAGGTTTTTCATGCTGAATCAAATTAAATTCTCTTTCAAGTTGTTCTGCTTTAAGAGTCCCCTCAATCGCTTCACACCCTGGATTGAAAACAGAATATGCACTTATTTCACCTTCTTTCTTTGGTCCTGTTCTTGTATTAAAGTAAATGAATACAAGTCCTGATAAAACAAGATAAACATAACCAAATTCCAACTGAATGGCTATTAAATAAAAAATCACCCAAAGCACAAAGTATAAAGCACATAACAGCATATTTGACCATGTCATCAAAGGTAATGAAATTGAAATATCTGATGAGGCCACTGATAGTATACTTCTCTCATCATCATCAAGCACCTGTAAGAATATTACATCCATCTTAGCAATTGAGTAATTGATTTTATGTAGTAATGATTCATATTTTTTTATACTTACCCGGGGAGTATTACCAGGAGATTCTTCACCTACTAACGGACTCTTTACATTTTCTTGCAAAGTATCATTTTTAAATGAAAATCTATCTAATATATCATTAAGTAATTGCTTGGGTTTGTTTAACAAAATTTCTCTCCTCCGCCTGCTTTTAAATTCCTTAAGTTTAGCTTCCATTTTAATAATGTGACCAAAATGACATGTAAAATGAATACGAAAAAGCTCTACACGGCAACAGAAAATCCAAATCACTTGAACGTCAACATAACAAAAAAACCAAACGTTACAAAATTAAGGTGGTGACGTGGGAGGAAGGCGATGTTGCCGCACCTGGTGCGAACTAAAAAACGGTTTTTAGTTCAAATAATTTTCTCCAAATTGTTCTCTAAATTACTTTATTGAGATGTATTAAACCCATAAGTAGTTGATTAGAATTCCCAAAGTACGTACTTCAGTAATTAATACATGTATTTTCTGCGATCAATGCCAGATTTATTATGTTTGTGGCACATTCTGTTGTTATATTTTGAAGTCCTACATTTTGTACTACCCAGAAGAATAAAATGGAAATTAATAGGTTTCGTAAAAGATATTCACGTGAAGAGTAAAGGCACAACAGGAAACCATACTTACGTACCTTAAATGTATACCTCTAGACTGCAAAAGTCAATGTAAATAATTTCATTACATAGACATATTCTCGGAAAAATAATTGTAATTTATAGAGAAATCTAATTTACTAAGCATTAATTATTTATTTGAACAGGTCTTCAAATGTTGAAGTAATAAAAAAATATCCAAAGGTCAGTTACTGCGTCTCAAAACGGGAAAAAATCAAATACTAATTTGAATAATTATTAAAAATATATATTAAAAAATTACAAGTATTTATGTGACATTTATGTAATATGCCTCTGATAAATGATACTAATGCACTATAACTAACAGTTTTATAAATTAATAAAATTCAGTTCTAATGCAGAGCACTTGATGTTTATTCAGCTTTATAGCTTTAGGTTCACTGATCCAAAAGATAGGATAATTTTGTGATGTTACACTGCCTTCATTTACTTAATTCAAAGGCTACACTTTTAAAAACTTCCTAAAATTATTCCTTTTGTTGGTCTTTTACTTAAAACAAGAAACACAGAACAACTAAATTGTGTGATTAATAACATGGTAGAATTAATGTTTTTATAAAAAAACTGAATTTCACAACAAATAAATACAATTGTAAAAAATTGTTGTTTTCTGATACAATTCAATAAAAAGTGGACCCTGAATAACAGTATATAAGCAATGCAGTTTTGGCTTATTCTTAATAAGAATAATCAGACTTATCTCCCTATCACCTGATGCATTTATTTAAGATGGAATAACTTGTTGAATAACTCATTTTGAAATTTATTGTCAGACAGAGTTGGGTACTTGATTTAAACTTCACCCGGGATTATAACCAACATAAATTTGGTTGAAAATTTACTCATGTTGTGCAATATTTATTTGAAATAACTAAACAATACCTTCAATTTCTTTATTTAAATATTTTTGTTCATATATAGAGCTTTATTTATTTCGTTTGTTTTTTATTACTTAGGAATACAGTCAGGAAGAATGACTTCAATAAGGCGACGGTGCAACTCGAAAAAATTACTTATTCACCGTAATTAATAATTTTAGTTAAAAATTATCAATTACGTACACATACCTACACCACATAACACAACCCGATTCTAAAAGTGTCTACTAAAAAAATTTTACTTTATAACATATCGACTTAAACCGTTGTAATGTAGACCTCAATAACTGTCAATTAACATAAACCCTTATATCAAAATATGGATATAGAATATTTAATAGTCATAATAGTAGTCGTAATACGCATGATATGTACATGCAATAAATGTGACCTAAACGGTTGTTTATATAAACGTGTTTTGGAAGTTTTGCCATGTACTAACCGTGGTGATGGATCTTTTACCTAGGATGAAACTTCTTGGACGAATCCTTTGCGTGATCCATCAGCAATTGGCAGGGTTTGAAAGTTTCCCCGTAGACGGCAGCGAATTTCTCCATGTAATTGACAAACTTGTCGCATCCGTACATATCCAGCCATCGGAATGGACCACCGGTAAATGGAGGGAATCCCAAACCAAAGACGGCACCAATGTCACCTTCGACCTGTTACCCACGTTTAATTTGTTAGAAGCACATAATTCATTCTTTTAATGGAAACAGGTATAATATAAAAATTTAAGTACCGGATTGTCCAAAATTTTTTCTTGGAGACACAACACAGCTTCATTGACAAAGCGACTGACGAGTCTCATTCTGTTATCTTCCTCAACGAGTGGTGCTGGGGGGTCCATTCGGTACTTCTGTATTACAGCCACTGCATCTTCATTCACAGGTTTAACTTTTTGACCTGTGTTGTACACAAAGCAACCCTTACCAGACTTACGACCTGTAGAAAGTAACAAACAATTACGGTTAATAAATTATGTTCTACCAAATTTACAGAAATTATTAAAACATCAAAAGATCATTTTGCGTCGTGATTCATACCTAAAAATCCGGCGTTCACCAAATCTTTTAAAATATTTGGATCTCCTCCACCGAATCGAGGGCCAAATGCTTTGCTCAGGTCTGTTGCTATGTGACTGGCAACATCAATCCCGACTTCGTCAACCAATGTCGAGCAACCAACAGGAAATCCAAACCTTTCGGTTAGTTTATCTAAGGCAATAACATCAACGCCCTCCTGAAAATACATGTTCTGTCAATTATTTTTGAACCCACAACAGAATCCGAAATAAAAAATGTAACTTCGTAGCGTTTGACCTGCAGCAATCGAAGTGCTTCGGCTAACATGGCACTTAAAATTCTTGTCGTGTAAAAGCCAGGACCATCGCCCACCACAATGACCAATTTCTTTTGCTTCAGGCCCACATCAACTGCAATGGAGCAGGTTTCCTTCGAAGTTTCCTTGGCAGCTATAATTTCTAACAGCATCATTTTGTCCACGGGAGAGAAGTAATGCATACCAATTACCTTGAAAGAGCAGGAGAAATATCAGGTAATCCTAACTCTAACTATACTTAAAGCGCATGTATACTAGCTTACGTTGTCTTCAACTGACCTTAGATGGGTCTTTGCTTCCCTGTGCTACTTTACTTATGGGGATAGCACTTGTATTGGTGGCGATGACGCAGTGTGGCGGTGCTACTGCCTCAATTTCTTTAATAACTTTATGTTTAACATTAATATCTTCAAAAACGGCTTCGATAACTACGTCACTATTTTTCAATTTATCATAGTCTAGGGTAGGCTGAAGCTTGCTCATATACTTTGATCGATTCAACCTGAAAAATTAATTTTAAAGGATCTACTACTAATACCGACTTATGCAATGACTTATGTAATTTATACTAAATGTACGGATTCTTACCCAGTCATTCTTTTCCTTTTGACGGCTGTTGCAAAATTCTTTTGTATTTGCGATACACCCCGTTGTAACGCAGTTTCATTTACATCTTTCATAACGCAATCAATATTTTTGTCAATTGTGACTTGAGCAATACCGGCACCCATCAAACCGGAACCAATAACGGCGACAGAGCTGAAATCAGTTTTTTTGGTTATTATTAAGAATTTCATTGATAAAGTAAGAAATTTTATAGAGACACACTTTGCTGGCTTTTGTGGATCACCAAATCTATTTTTCTGGCAATGTTTCATTCCATAGAAGAGTCCAATTAAACCCTTTGATTGTGGTGTCATGGCCAACTCTCCAAATCCTTCAGCCTCAGCTTGGTAGCCTTCTCCAGGCTTATCAATGCCTTTTCTGATCACCTAATTACAAAAATACAATTGTAAGACAACTAAAAATTAAATATCAGAATAAAAAATAGGAGTAGGAAAAATGGAAGACATTCACCTCAAGAACTTTTAGAGGAGCAGGATAAAATCCTTTTGTAGCCTTTGTGATTTGTTCCTTGGCTTTATTAAATATTATATTCTTAACAAATTCTAATCCCATAACATAATCCATTAATTTTTGGACTGTTCCCTTTTTTCCTTCTCTGTCTATCTTAATTTCACCAGATGCTATCTGCTTGGCTATGGATATAGCAACTTCTTCCAGATATTCAGATGATCTAGTAAGTCAAATTTAAAATACATAACATCACAAATAAAAATCGAAAGAAATGAAATGATAGGATAAATACTTAATAAATTGAAATATAAAATTAAAATGTTCACGTAGTTAACTATGTTGTAAAAAAAAAGAAAACATCACTTAAGTTTATAATTTTAGAAAACATACCTTTCTGGTCCAGGTTTGGTGCCAGGTCCCACTGAATTTACAACAACATCTACTAATCCCATCTTCTTTGCTCTATCTGCTTTTACTTCTTTACCACTTGAACACATTTCTATAGCTGTAGGAAGGGATACCAGCTTAGGCATTCTCTGGGTACCTCCACCACCAGGTAATAAACCCAACTTGATTTCTGGGAGTCCCAGTTTTGTACTTTTGTCTGAGAAAAACATTGAAAAATTAGTTGCAAATTATTGTACCTGAAACCTGATCTTTAATTAATGTTCTTGGCTCACCTAACATTGCTATTCTGTAATGACATGATAGGGCAACTTCTAAACCACCTCCTAAGCATGAACCTTTAATTGCTGCAATAAACGGCTTTTTAGAATCTTCAATTTCTTGTAGTATTTGTTGCCCAGATCTGGATATAGCTACAACATCTTCTTTTGTTTTTGCTGCAGCTAACATATCAATATCAGCACCAGCTATAAATATATTTGGTTTCCCTAGGTTCCAAAAAAATAAAGTGTAAATTGAATTAAAATTGTTAATTACTGACAATTGTCCATATAAAATTGTAATAGTACAGTGTAACTACCTGATATCAAAACAACTGAAGATATACTGGGATTGCTTTGAACCTCTGATAACAATATCTTGAATTCATCCATAATTTCTTTGTTGAGCATATTAACTTTGGCTCCAACATAATCAATTGTGGCAACACAAACATTGTCAACTTGCTTTAGCTTGATATGTTTACCCTGCTTTAATGCAGTGGAATAGTTCCTGTAACCTATTTATAAATGAAGTAAATTACCTATTAATTGATTACAGAGGCAATATAAATGGCACCATACATATTTAGGAGCAATTGCTACTGATTTTAATAACAAATTTCACTTCAGTAAGATTCCAAATCAGTGTGAAGTAGTGGTGTGTTAAAAAAAATCATTACAGTCCAGATTAGTTTCTGTGATTTTCCAAAAGAAATTGTAAATTTTTTTATTTTTCAGAAAAACATAATCTTATTTTTATAAAAAGTATTAAGTCAAAAGCAATTTCAAAGACTCACAGGGATACAAAACTGGGAAATATATTGGTATTTTGTTACCAGTCATACTAAAACAGATTAATCACAAACTATTTGTACCATGACCCATGCCCAAGGACCTAACAGATCTAACTGATAAAGAGTTACTTCACTTTTTTGAAATGAAAATGCAAAAAATCCACCGAAATATATAAAATACAATTCAAAGGTAACACCCAATTCCGTTTTTTCTAAGCCAAATTTTTCTTTAATTTGTTTTTAATTAAAAGTAAAACTTAACCTCATTTTACAAGGTGGTAAAATAAATGGTGAACTGTGCGACAACAGTATAATCGAAACCAGAAAATTACAAATTAAACTTTTCGTCAAAACTTTGATCGATTTAAATATGTACCTGACCATCTGTTGAATTTAATATTTGTTTTGGAAATCTGCCTCAATACACCTGACAATCTAACCGACGCCATGTTGCACAACTCAAATAGTTATTTGAGGCAACCAGCGTAAAGTTCAAACCGGATCGGTTATCAATCGGTTTCCTTTCCGGTTCAATACCAGAACTGTTGATCCAAAGGATTGAATTTCCCATAGAACACCGAAAATAATTCAATTATTTTAAAACTTATAACTTCCCTTGGGACACAAAACAATTAAATGAAAAATATCATATTGCTTAAGGATCATCGTTGTAGGCGATGATCAAACGGAAACTTCCAAAGTTGCTTAATAATTCACAGAAATCGGAATTTCTATTGAGATTATTTAACAAATAAATATTTAACTTTTTTATTATACAATTGAAATGTAATAATATACATTTATCTTTTGTATTTTAAATAAATAAATGAGTAGAATGAAAGTCGAAACGTAGGACTTGAAACTAGGTAGTCTAAGATGTGTAATCCAACAATGGTTTGTGTTCGAATTATTGGTTTTCAACATTGGCCTCAAATTAGTTAGTTAGGTTTTTAAAAGCATACAAATTACTGTTATTATTCAAATGATTTTATACACTAATATGTTCAAAATGTATTATTTGGTAAATTATAGTTTAGTACTTATAGTCAGTTGTAGTTATGCATCACCCGGTCGCCGTTCACTATGTACCGACCACTTTAGGAATATCAAGTAGCCATTGTTTAGAGAAATACTTATATAATAATAATCTCCAGGAAGGGGATGGTTATTGAATGAATGGATCTGTGGTGTGTCTCTCAACACTTTTAATATATTTTAAGTCCGAAGTAGAAAAATCCACGGCATTCAGGTCAACAATTTTTAAATTGCGCCACAAGAAAAACGCGACCTCCATCTTTCGTCTTGTAGTTTGAAGCAGTGTATTGATTTAAAAAGAGATGTCAGTCCTACTGTGCGGCTTAGAAGCACAGCCATTGCACCCTTTGACATGTGCCGAGGGTGGAGGGTATAGAGTTGACTCTATCGGCCTTTCTTTCTTCAGTGCCAGCGTCGACCTCGCCCGGGTAGTCGTGTGCTTTTACCATCCGGCAGGCAAAATCTTTGTCTCGTCGGGGTGAGAAAATCAGTAAGGAAAGTGCTTGTGAAACATCTGGTGAGAGGGCAGCCTCGGTAGCACTCCTTCGGACGGTTCGGTTTTCCGTGATCCCGATAATAAGTCGTGTGGGGGGGGCTTTTGAAACCTGAAAATCAGCTGCATTTTGAGCCCCCCCAAAAAAGGGAAATGTAACTCATCAAAATCCACTTCTAATTTGAAGTGAATTTTCCGGCCTTCCGCTTCGACAGGAGAATCGAATTGGTCCGTCGACTCATCTTCCGGAAGGAAGAAAAGGTAAATTGTGAAACCGATTCACGAGATCGGGAAAATTGCATCAGGTTAACTTAGATTTTCACATATTTTGTCTTTTTTCTATACTCCCTTTTTTCACGTAAAAAGGTTACATAAAGGGAAAAAGAAAAAATTTTCTTAACCTGTAGAGAAGATAAATTGATCCGGCAACCTTTCTTAACCGGGCACGTGTCGCAGATTTGATTTTCCACAGCGCGAGTCGCAGGCATTTAAATTATTAGGGAAAAAGTGTGCTCGATTAAAATTTTGTTTAATTTTTCAGAGGTCGATGGAATCACTGTTTAAGCATTATCACTTATTGAAGACTGAAGACTGCTAAATTTTTAATTAATTATTGAAAAGTGTACCCCACCCTGCCCACAATTGGTTGAATAGAACGGTTGAAATCTACCCAGTTCAAAAATTAAGAAGTAACGCAATTTGTAATTTTTTTTCTGGGGGGCACACTGTGCGATTAAAGGGAATTAAAAAGTCCGCTACATTACATCACTGATTGCTTTACAGACATATTGGAAGTTACCTTACTTCACCTCTAAATGTGTATTCTTCCCCTCCTGTGATTTATTTGTGATAGTCAATCAATATTATGCAATTGAACTTATTCGACGGTTGATAACTAGTTACCTATTTTCTTTTTCAATTCTATTACTAAAACCACTAAATTGCGTATCTTTTTTACTTCAGTTGGACTCATAGAGTATGTATACGATTGAAACTTATATTTCGCAACCATGCAGGATAATCCCGCACGTCATTCTTATTTTTCGCAACGGAATACATTGTGACTAGAAATACATGGGAAACCTCTGTAGGGGTGCCAGTGATGTTAAGTTTATACAAAAATAAAAACTACTTTTTAATATAATTTTTTTATATTTACACACTATACAAGTACAATATTTATATACTTTTAAATAATTTTATAAAACTTCGAAGCATTCAGTTCCTAGTCATTATTACTAGCAATACATATTTGTCTAAATTCTTTAAACGTATTAAGCATCAACAAAAATATGTTTCAAAACGTATTGGAACGAATGCACGACTCTCAAAAAAAAGTAAACTATTTAAAAAAATATTTTATGTCTAGAACCTCAATGGCTGAGCAATTAAAAATATTGACTAATTGAATATAGATAATCAATGTGTTTATCCTGGTCTAGTTACTTTAATAATTCATCACGTTGGGCCGAGTTCAGAGTGTGAGTTAATACTTGATGTTACTCGTTTCGTGGTGGCGTGCAAAATAATAAAATAACGTATAATTTCGTAATCGAAACGGTAAAATTAATTTAAAGTGCCAACAAAATTTTAAAATCTAAAAAAGTCTTTAAAAGAACACAAGCAATGCAATTAATATGTAGTTTTCGATCGGACCTCAACAGCATAGCTCTTACTATATGGTCAAATATAGAAAAATATATATATATATATATATTTAACTCTATATTGAACGCGGCGCTGGCTTCACGTTCTCAAATAAATCGTGGAATTTTTCCAGGTGAAATTCAGTTATTCGTAGACATATTCCGGTAAAAGCCTCCTGAGATTGAGAAATTTATCAAATTTCTAAACCGGCTGATTGTGAAACCCATAAAATTTTTCTGTGTTTTTTTGTAGAATTCCGAATACCTGCATTTGATGACACGAAATCCAAGTTAAAACATACACGATTTTCGTAAGATGTACGGTTTGTATAAACCAGCAGCAAATTTGGCAGTGGAATTCTTTCCAAAGTCAAAACATAATTACATAAATTGTCTTTTAACGGGCTTTGTGGAACTTTGAAAAGTTTTACGTTAAAGGTCACACACACAAATATTTAAAATTTATTTCACCGAGGGAAAATTACAACTACAATTATACAATTGTACGTGCAGAGACCGAGCAAAACTAAATTCAATTACAACGCTTTCTTTTCAGATATGGAATTACTGCCCGAGGGGAAAAACTTTCGACTTGTAGCAAAAGAAGAACTTCCAGAAATTCTAAATGTCCTCGAAAAGTACCTACTGGAATCGCTGAAGGTATGACCGAATGAAAAACAGGGGTTCGACCGTTGCATCGAATTTCTACGGATCGCACCTGAATTTCACCGATCCGCCAATTATTAATATCACTAATTATTCCTCACACAAAATTCTTAATTACAAAAATTTAATGCACTTAATGGCAACCGCACTAATAAATTTTTAAGAGGGAACTCATTTGTCATTCACTAAAGCCTGTTGGTTTTGCTCTTGTATAATTTTCTCCGCAGTTTTACCATGTAATTGTTATTTTAATCACTTCAGGCTGATGTTTTCCAAGCCATGCTCAGAAAATTTCCACATTGTACACATGACTTTTCGTATGTGAGGAAAAAATGTCTGAAATTTTTGTGTGACCGTGTTTCCACGGTGTTTGACATTTTTACGTTGCACAAAACAGAAGATTAAAAAATACCACGATAGGAAGGTAGATGCAGCTTAATGAAAGGCTACACACTTAGATGTGTGGCAGTAAATAAACCGAGACATGAACTGATTGATGTCCTGAAATTTTTAGTAGGGCGATAAAGTAAAGTGTTTTACATGAAAGGACAGTAGATAACGTCCGAATGTGTCCTTCCAGAAGATATTAATAGAGATTCCTTAATAGGGATACGACAATCGCCATTCTCACTGAAAGGAAAACTGCTACACGGGAGCAATTAACAGTAAAATTAAAGTTGAGTAAGTCTGACCCGAAAACACACACACACACACACACACACATAAATATGTATACTTTCGCATTAAACCTTGTGCTTCATGTCCTGTCAGTTACCTGCCCTTTTTCACCTTTCATCATTTGTCACAAGCGTCAGAACCTTTCGTTTTCGTACTTCACTTACTATATTCAATCAACAAAATTATTGTTGTGTGTGCTTTTCTAATTCTGCGTAGACGGTTTTTTTACAGCCTGGAAAGCCTTTTTGGAATGATTCCAATTGCAGAAGATTTCAATTTTCCTTTTTTCTCTTCCCAATTTGTTAGGCTGGGCCACTTTAACTCGGTCGACTGCGCCCTTTGACTTTTTCCTGTCGTTATTTTATTTTTTTGTGAAAAATTCTTCTTGTATGTCTACATTTTAAGTTCATATCAGGTACATATTAAGTTCTTAAGTGTTGAAAACCTTTTCGTCATGTTCATGAAATAATACATTTTGCCCATCTCAAAATATTGATTCTCTATTTAAGCCATACCTATACGTAAATTGTACTTGAAATCTCCAATAATTCACATTTCGTAGTAAAAGCGTATCCAATTATTCGAATCTTTTTGAGTTATCCATGCCCGAGCACAAATACAGTGTGGTAGAATCGAAGTCACTCTACATTGATATTCAGATATATCCAAAAGCTTCACGGATTGCAACACAATTTACACTTATGTAATAGCCCCGTGAATATTTTACAACTAGTGTTATAACACATATGAATAAACATTATTTTATCTACGGGGAATGATTCTTCTCATACTCACAATTTTTATTACGATTGCGTTCCTAACTCAGTACCAATGTACATATATTCTTTTACAGTTTCATCAAACAGTTAAGACATATTTGAAAGACTGCGTTTGGGAATTTCATTTTTACGTATCGAAGGACTGGCCAAACGATCCAATTTGCCTTCATTTTCCGGGAATGACCAGTTCGGTGAGTAACACATTTTTGGGTGTTTGATGGTATTATATCAGACCTTCAATATAGTTAGCACTACCATTTATTATTACACGATAACACATATCTTATGTAGATACGGGTTAAATAGCTTTACCCTAAGTTTCATCGCTTGATTTTCAATAGATGGGACGAGGGGATTTTAATAATTACAAACAATTCTTAAAACCTGACCTTTGTTTATGAATTTTTATTTCTCCGTGGAAGAACTTTATCAATTAAACCACCTGTTGCGTAAAACCACCCGAAGTACTCTTCCCAAGCTATTCAATGTAATACTTTTCTCCGACATCCATTTGGAACCATTAGGGTTTTCTTACATGTGAAGTCATTTCAAATATATTGCGAAAGCCATAAAATAAAAATTACAATTATTAGTAATGGAATTCTGTGAAGTTTTTTGTGAACAACCTACAGATTTGTTTGGTAATTCATTTAATTTCATAGGCCTAATTTCCCTATGCAATCCCTTAATTTCTTTATAATTTGCTAGTGTATCTGTTTATGTGTAACGGCTTATTCGTCATCCATATTTATTAGATTCCATTTCGATTCAACTACTGTGTTCCTAGCTCCGATGATATTTTTAAATGTATCCAAATATGATTTGCTTATATTGATCACTTTAGTAATACTGTAACTGATATTAACTACGATCAGTGCGACTGACATAATTAATTAAGAAAATTATTTGAGCGTTCTATTACTTATTTCTGTATTAAACTAATTTTTAGTAACTGATAATATTGTAATATGTAATTCATACAATATTTATACATTTTTCTCGAACAGGAACTGGCACTATTTTTCTACTTTTTCATATTCACTCTTGGCACCGTACTGTGTATTTTAATCACAAAAAAGAGAGAATCCACCAATCTTGTATACAATTATTACTTGTCAGCTCTTCGTTCTATAATTTACACTTTTTAAAAGAAGTTGAAGGCTCTGGTTTTTTCAAACGTCGGTGATTGCTTTTTTTCCCTTATAATCAACCCATGGAAAATCACGTAGCAAACAAATCAACAAGGAGTCATCCGTTGTCCAAGAAACTCTCCCATCGTCCTTAGTCATCCTACAAGACTACACAAAGTTTCTACGAATGAGAAAAAAACTTATATGCTGCCAAAGTCTGGAATAAATCAAAGGAAAAGGATAAGGATGTGTAAACTTTTCTTTAATAATCAGAAACAAGTCTCATCGTATATGTCCTTATCAGTTCAATGCAATAATCAATACGTCGAACTTATAGCAACCAAGAAACATCCAAATTTCCTTCAACATTACCTACGTTCCGAAACAGTTCAGACCTGGTGGAACTTCAATTAGAGTTCATGCAAAAATTCGGGGATCATAACGCTAAAATATTCATTAATGACTTTATGGTACAGGTTGGTTGCCGAAATATCGAGTTTCTGCATTTTAGAATGCCAAGGGTAAAAGGGTTAAAGTGTGAACCTTAAGTGTGAACATTAAGGTATTCCGAGTGCGAAATTTCCAAGTTAATTAAACATGCAACGCCCTTGCCTGAAATTTTCTATATATATATTTTCTTTCTCAGCCGAATGGACTGCTCTACGAAAGTTTTAGCGTATTTTGCCCAAAGTCCAGACTCGATCTGCTTTCACTTTTGGAGGAGGAAAACATTCTCCTGGACTGGTCAAAGCCCATCTATCTCAATTTTACTCACACTAGCATTACTGAACGCTTGGAATCCTTCTACGAGACTATCGGAACTGTGGAGAAAGTCATAGGAGACGTCTATATGTGCGAGGAACCCAAAAGGGACGGCGAACCAGAAAAGTTAGTAAAAATAACTACAACTATTCCAATTTTTGGAACCGGATGTTATTACAGTGTATTGTGAACGGCGAAATACAAGAATTATCCGTCCGGTAAGATATTCGTATATGTAGTCATCCATTGAACAATCTCTACGAAAGAGACTTTCTTAGTAGATACAGAATGATGTGAAAGTGCAGACATATATAGTCTACACAGCCGAAGGCGTGTTTGAAGCGTCCTCAACTCACATGCAGCCCACAGCTTTACCTATATATTTGAAAATTCTTTTAGAACTTTAAATCGCCTAACAATATTTTCAATACTAAAAGTTATATTGATGAAAAATAATGTGTCATATTTTAATACAAACATATTTTTCCCTATTTTACTATCTAACTTGAAAGATTATCTTTACATCTTTTCCTATCGGCACATTTTCCAAAATTTTTATACTTGTAATTTCCAGCGTACAAGAAGGATTCGAAATCAGACAGCTGAAGTTGGAGGATGTTGGGACCATACACGAACTATATCCAGCCAATGATATGGAGGCCGTCTCGGTTTTCGAAAAGCTGATAATACGTCTTCCCGCTTTTGGTAAGTCTTCATCTGCAACGGTAAAATAATATAACATTATTTTTTCATCCTTCGTGCGAAGTAAACCGAGGTAATTTGCTAAACAGCGAAACGTGAAGTTCATCATAAAGTACTTTTCTTTCTTTTCCTTCGTATCCCCGTAACTTTATTTTAGAATTTTATTAAATTTAAGTAGACAAGATACAAAATGTAACTACTCCACCAAGTTTAATACATAATCGACGTCGTCATCGAGTCAGCTGAATTCTTTTCTTACGGATGGTATTTGATCCGTCGAGCACAACCGCACTTTTAATGTTCATCGAAAAATAACTTTTTTACTTTGCTATTGTAATAAAGTAATAGCTCTAATATATCTGATGACACTTGACTTTTAATTAATTTTTTGTCCAGGCGTGTTCTGTTCTGGTGAACTCGCTGCTTGGATGGTTCAGTCTTACTACGGAGCTATGTTTTCCATGCAAACGAGACCGGAATTCCGACGCCGCGGCTATGGGATTCTTCTGGCCAGAAAACTCATGAACTTGGTCATCGAGAGGGGATACCTGCCCTATGTCGTAATTCGCCCGGAGAACGATGCATCCAAATCCCTGTACACTAAACTGGGCTTTAGGAAAATCTATCAGACAGCAAGAGTGGTCTTCAAGCCGTACGAGCCCACAACGGAGCGAACAAGCACTGGAAAGTCGAAGACTTGAGTGGGAGAGCACACGACCAGGAGCAGTGGTGAATGTCTGCACGCCAACTCATCTCCTACATAGTTTTTATTTTCGCTTTTTGGGGCTACTCGTTGCAATAGGTGTAATGGCGGGAAAACCGAGACTTATGTATGGGAAAATCATACATTTTTAATAATTTTGCTGACTTATACTTGATTAGTTATTATTATAATTACATGCAAATTTTTTATATGAATGTACATACGAGTGTATAACCAATTATGTACGCGCCCGTAAATATATTTATATTCAGCCATCGAATGAGGGATGGAATGGGATAAATAAAAAGTGATCGAGCCTTATTCCTGCAGCGCCTTCCAAAAAAAAAAAATTATGGGGCCCGGAAATATTTCTAGTTATCCAATTGTGAAACGGGACGGGTTAAACTACGAGATTACCAACTAGTCGAACGTAATTTTCATTATTTCGTATTAATTCCATCGTAGTTAATTACATTTACTTGCACGGCATATGTGCCACGTAAAACGCCAAGCTTTTGATGAGTTCAATTCCTGTAAAGTATCGCTATTTAATGAAATAGTTCATCAACACAATATACGTTGTACACTTCGAAGCATTTAAAAGACAACATAAGTTACAATTCTATAAATAAAATTGCTTCCACTCTACATCCGTCTACTCTCTATATGTTTATTTTCTGTTTTACATTTCTGTGTAAAAATGACGAGTAATCATCCGATCAGACGATACGAAAAAATCAGTATGTGATATTTGTGATAAACGGAATAAAAAGTAACCCCGTCGATAAAACTGATATAGAAATGTGATGTGATTACGACGTATCCAGGTGAAACCCCATTATTCACCCCGGTGGAGGGTTGGAATATTAATAACATGCAACATTTCATAAAGCGTACACATTTTCGCTGAATCTATGATGTGAAGCAGCGAAATCGTGACGAAAATCGAAGTTTGCAGTGTGCTTCTGCTGCTGCCAAAATCGACCGCCGGATGGAGGAAAAATGAAACCGGTCATCCAAGAAGGTATCCCAAGTGCCAGGAAAAGGAGAGATCATATTGAAATGCTTTACACCGGTGTTAATGGCTTTTCGTCAGGAATTTTAGCAATAAAATCCTCAGCAGCTCCCGCTATTACCCCAGTCAACCTTGCCGCAACAGAAAGATTGTTAATTTCGAAAGTTCATGGCAATTCCCTAAATACGAGTGCCGTGTTGGAGGCAGGTGCACACCCATTCCATTGATCCCACCGTAGTACCCTTTGTACAAGTTCTTGACTTGGAAGGTCGCAAACACGCAATGTCGCTTGAATCGTGAGACGAAACAGTCGACTGATTCTGAGAGTGAATTTCTCATGGGTTGCAAGACCTTGAAAAATTATTACCTTTGGTGTTGAGGTTGGCTCTTTTTCATATTTTGAAAATTTGTCTGGGATGTCAAGATATACCTACGCTTTCTCCATACATAAAACTTGACATGATTTTCAGGGTTCCAAAATAATTGAACTGCTAGTTGCACCACTCTGACTGAAACTGGAAATTTATCCTCTTGTATCAAATTCAAGCATTGCAAATTTATTAATCTGGTACTTCACTCCATAGTATTCTTTTCTCTTTCAAGTCAAATTTCTCTTAGATATTAATCAACATCCTGTATATTTTAGTGCCAACTCTTTTACATGTAATTTGAGAAATAAGCCTTCTTTTTTAGGAGAATTTATACAATGTTGCATTGAACTTATGGGTGTAATAGTGCACCAAATATGTCTTTGCAATTTTCTTTCCTTACTTTTAGAACAGATTAAGTGCATGAAACTTTTCTGAACATGCTTAGCGAGTTTATTCAGTATCAACAAAAATCAACCCCTAAATTGATTCTTTATTATTTCAAAACAGTCCTATACTAGTTTGTTGGTGGTGCCAAGATATCCATAAGGATGTTAACAGTATTACATAAAAGGACATTAAACTATTAACAAGAGTTTACAATTATACTCCTGATATTTACCACACATAAACCATATCAATCCCAGTTGGACCTTCTTTTGTGATACTGCTCAGTACCGTCAACATTTACACTCGGATAATATCCCATCTTTTCGTATTTATACCTCATGTATACTATGTATCCTAGGAAGGCAACGAAAGCTGTTGCACCCATTCCCATAACGATATTATTCTGAAATAACAAAACTAAGTAAGACTAATCACATGGAGATAATTTAAGGATCAACAAGCTCTCAACAAATAAAAGAGTCCACGTACAGGTTTCACATACAATTCGAAATTTAAAGCTCGGAACAGATTGCTGGTTTTCATTGATCTGATCCCGTCTCCGGGTGTCGATTTCTTTTCCTCAGTCATTTCGAATAAAAATTCAATTTAAACCAAGGACTAAGCAAATGACAATGATAAGTAACGTGTCAAATAAACAATCTTACAACCATTTTATACGACATGTCTTTTTTGTTAAAAATAAAAAATACAAAACACGAAATTAAGAAACAATTTTAATCAGACGTGACCGCAGTACCATAGATATCAATACTCTTTTGAAATTTATTCAAGAAGTTACTCAAAGTGAGTTGTATCGACCTCTGTGATATTTCAGGGCATTTAAACCGTTGACGTAGCAGTTAGGCACTTAAAATGGGATTGTCAAAATAACGGTAAAAATGAAACTGCAAAGATTACTCGTAGTTGCTTACTTGTTTTGCAATTAAGACTTGTAACACTTTTATTTCGAGTACAGCATTGCATCCCATTACTATATGAATTTAAATTTTATTAAGAGTTAAGTTATTATAAAATAAATCTCATGCCGTTACCTGACAGTTTATTTACTCGCAAGGAATGAACCCAGTCGTGACTTGTGAATCAAATGTAAGGGGTTCTGATGTTTAATTACAGTACCATTGACAATCAGGTAATTTTGATTAACGCAGTTGGTTTTTTTCTTGAATGAAGCGCCGTTAATGACCATTGTCATTAATTATTTTTCTCTCTAGATCTGTAATATGAAATAATAAATACAATAATATGGGCCACAAACCAAAAAAAGAAGAGGCATCCATTAAAACGTAAGGTTTACAGGTTGATTCAAGAAATATTGTGCTGTTATAAGAAATGAAGTATGAATGTCAATTTTAACATAATCATTTAAAAATAAACAATAATGTTGCAGAGACCAAGACTGGTGGTGGTTTTTTATTGTTATCATTACACTGACAGTATTGACCAGATTTTACAAAGTGACTGAACCAGACCATGTCTGCTGGGATGAAACACACTTTGGAAAAATGGGAAGCTGGTACATTAACAGAACCTTTTTCTTTGATGTGCATCCTCCTTTGGGAAAGATGCTGATAGCCCTTTCTGGCTATTTAAGTGGCTATGATGGAACATTTCCTTTTGAAAAACCTGGAGATAAATATGACAACATTAACTATGTTGGAATGAGGGTGGTGAGTATATAAAGTTCAATTCCTGGGTTGTTCAAAATAAGTAGTAAGCTAATTTATTATTTTGAAAATCTGGTTTAAATTTCATGTTACCACCAAATGCTGTAGTTTTGCACTTTTATGGGTGCTTCAATTGTTCCTTTTGCTTTTGTGACTGTATGGGAGTTGACAAAATCAAAAATGAGTGCTTTCCTTGGTGCTTCATTCATTTTGCTCGGTATGTTTTGAACTTCATATTGGTCAGTCATGAATTAGATCCAGTTTTTTACTTTGAGATGTATTATTTTCAACATATTAATTTAATGATTCTAGATGTTGGAATGATAACACTCAATCAATACATTCTGTTGGATCCAATTTTATTGTTCTTTGTCAGTGGTTCTGTTATGGGAATGGTCAAAGTTAAGGCTAATCAACACAATTCTTTCACACCACAGTGGTGGCTGTGGTTAATATTTACAGGAGTTATGTTAGCAGGAGCTATAAGCGTTAAATTTGTTGGACTCTTTGCCATTATATTAGTTGGACTGTATACAATTGTTGAGTTATGGGAAATTTTGGGTGATTTATCAGAACCTGTGGTGAGTCACATTTATGTGTAATAATACCATGAAGAATCTGGACAGGATCTTGTTTTTAGTGATAAATTAAGAGGCTAAAATCTTTTCGTTCATTACTGACTTATACTCTCAAATTTCTTAAAATGTAGTTTTATGATTAGTTAATGACTGCTTTTTTTGTTTTAGATGGTTACAATAAAACATTTCCTAGCCAGAGCTTTATGCCTTATACTTTTGCCAGCTGTGCTTTATATTTCATACTTTTATGTACATTTAGCCATTCTGAACAGAAGTGGTAATGGAGATGGATTTTATTCTTCTGCATTCCAATCAAAATTAATTGGTAACTCTTTATATAATACAAGTATGCCCATGGAGGTTGCATATGGTGCTGTAATAACACTGAAGAATCATAGAACTGGAGGTGGATACCTTCATTCCCATTGGCACCTCTACCCAGAGGGAGTTGGTGCTAGGCAACAACAGGTAAAGCTCAGGCTGTTCAGATCCACTACTGACACTGACAAGAAAAGAATGATAACATAATATAAATGTTACAGATTACCACCTACACTCACAAGGATGATAATAATAAATGGTTGATAAAACCTTATAATAAGGATAGAGCTGATGAAGACATAAAATTTGTAAGAAATGGTGATTTGATCAGGTTGGAGCACATTACAACAGGAAGGAATTTGCATTCTCACAAAGAACAAGCACCACTTACCAAAAAGCATTTACAAGTAACAGGCTATGGTGAGGTAAATTGATTATTGATAAGTAAAATGTAACCCACAAAAACTATTTATCTTCAATAATGTTGAAATGTGACTGGAGAACACCTTTTTTTCAGAATGGAACAGGTGATGCAAATGATATATGGAAATTAATAATTGATGGATCTGATGAACCAATTTCTGTTAAAACTGTCACAACTAAAATAAAATTAATACATTATTTACAACATTGTATACTCACTACCACATCAAAACAATTACCAAAATGGGCATATGAACAACAAGAAGTAGCATGTAATCCAAATATCAGAGATGGAAATGCTGTGTGGAATGTGGAAGATAATTTTTTTCCAAAGTGTAAGTTCAATTAATAATTCATTGTATCACTTAAACCCAATTGTATACATATAATAATTATAAATGTACTGATTTTTTTTTCAGTGCCAAATGTCAGTTTTGAGATGTATGCACCAGGCTTCTTAGAGAGATTTTTTGAATCACATGCTGTGATGCTTCAAGGCAATGCAGGGCTCAAACCCAAAGAGGGAGAAGTGACATCAAGACCTTGGCAGTGGCCCCTCAATTATAGAGTAAACAGAAATTTTTTTAAAGTTTATTTGCATTCATTTGACTTAATTTAAAATGTTATGTACATTCTTGTTTTTAATAGGGGCAATTCTTCTCTGGTAATAATTATAAAATTTATCTGTTGGGGAATCCTGTGATTTGGTGGGGAAATTTATTTCTCTTACCCTGTTCCCTGTTATTACTACTATATAATGCAATTTTGCAGAAAAGAGGAACAACAGAAAGCAAGCAGATTATCAGTAAGTAACACTTCATCAATGGTTTTTGAAATAATAAAGCAATACATTACTACTATCTGTTTGAAGAAAAGTAAAATTAAAGTGTCAACTTAAAAAAAAATACTTTAATATTAAATCATTTGTAACATGACTTTTTATATCTTCACAAATAAGTGTTTAAATTTGGAGTGTGTACCATTATTTACAGATCAAAGAAACAGAGTGGCTGAATCTTGTCTTTGGTTATTTATTGGCTGGTTTGTTCACTATGTGCCATTCTGGGCAATGGGCAGAGTGCTGTATTTTCATCACTACTTTCCTGCTGCTTATTTTTCATCAATGCTCTCTGGAGTTATTGTAAATTACCTTCTTCAAGTGCTTCCAAGAATTTTTCCAGAAAAGTGGTCCACAGTCTTTTACCATTGGAGTTTGGGTTTTTTATTCTCAGGTGTATATTACAGGTAAATTTATTAGAATCTCACACTAGCTTTTAAAAAATGCTACTAATTGTACTGTCAAACAACAATAATTTTTTATCTTTTTCTGTTTAGTTTCTACTTATTCTCACCTCTTGCCTACGGAATGGTGACACAAGGAAATGAAACTTACATTGAAATGCAACACCTCAGGTGGCTGGACTCATGGGAATTTTAATTTATTTTTGTACACACATACATCATGTAAAAGACTGATTTTATAATCTTTTTATTAAAATACTCAAACAATCAGTTGTTCATTATATATTCAACTAAAGATGGTCCTATAAAAGTAGTGGATAATTATTTGCTGCATTAACTTTATTTTTGTCTTTTAGTCTGGCTTTTTCCACTCTACAGTAGATACTGTTGTAATAAAATATCAGAAGCAAACATTGTGTTTGATTAACATATTGTAGAGCAGTTAGAACAAGACCTGCCAACAAGATTCCATTGCTTAAGTTTCACTTCCAAAAATCCCACTTCCAGACAAGCATTTTTTATCCATTGGAGAAACGAAATTTGAATTTCTTTTCCACTTCAATATGATTCACTGCCTTTATATTCTACAGGACGTTTTGTTTTCATGAATTTGCCCCATGGAAAGAAATGAATTACAAGAACAGTAGGTAAGAGCACCGCTAAAAACAATTTTTTCCTTGGAAATTGTTTTAGTTTCGTCGACATATTCAAGAAATTATATCACCCAAAAGAAAGAGAAAAAAATTATGTCCCCAACAATAAATTATCTTCAATTAACACTACACCCTCGAGTTGGAGGGTTGTAATCTGACGTTAAATTGAATAAAAATTGTATTCCATTTTGTCAGAAAGAAAGGAAATGAAATTTACTGATTACTCGACGTCTAGTCTCGTTCCACCGCCACCTCGCTTTGCTCCACTTTTCAAATCGAATAAAACTGTTGGCGGTATTGAAAACAACATTCCTAAATAGATTCTTGTAGTGTTCGGAAAGGTTTTTGCCATGAATATGGAACACTTGTGAGAGCAGTGTCAGCTGTGATTGTTATGAGTTCCGAGTAGGATAAATCATCGTTACTACCAGAAAAGCGAGACACAGAAGGGAAAGAGGTCAAAGCATTTCGCGAAGGAAGAAAACATAAAATGTCAGTTTTGCGTGTCGGGTAACGAATGGTTCAAATAATAGGTGAGTGAGTCAGGTCTTAGTTTTTTCCTACTTTGAATCGACCGTTTTTATTTTTTATCAAGCATGATCCGTTTTATGTTGCTTATACACAAACTGTTAAGTGGGTCATCACTTAAGAGGTCTACAATTTTAGGATTGTGTAGGCCATCAAATGTGATGTCTTCTTCTTTCCATGCCCATTCAATGCCTTTTGTTTGTGTTTGTTACCTGGGACCGTTTTTAATTGAGTTAATTGACAGAATTGTCATTTCTTGTAGATAGGCAAGTGGTGTCACTCTAAATTTTTTCTTATTTATACCTAATACTTAATATTCTTAAATCATTTAATTAATAATATTATTTCAAAGCAACTAAACTTATTGCTCTTTGAATTTATATATATTTTGCTTATGTTTATTCTTTACCACATCAAATGTTACATTACCTTCACATTATAGTGGTAATTATTTCACTTATCAAGTATACTCAGTCAATCAAAATGTCAAGCTCCAAGAGCAACTGTGCAAACAAAATTTGGAGGAGCCAATTTGTTTTTTTTTTATTTTATTTTCATAACTTACATTTTTTATTGTTTGAATTTTGTAAAATATTGTACCTGTAATGTTTGTTTTTGATTTGGAAAAAATTACTTTCAGATATTAAATGCAGTACAAAAGCAATGGAAGAGCCAGAAGTGACTTTTCTGTTCCAATTTGGTCTTATTAGGGATACTGTTAGTGTTGCTATAAGCACACTAACACTTAAAACATTGAAGGAATTGGCTTGTGACTTTATCAACAAAAAGGTAGGAATTTAGTTCATTTTTATGTTTAATGTTTTTGAGAACAAAACATCATGCTCGCACATATTTCTTAATGGAAAATGAGGGGCTAATGTTATAAGATAAATTAAGCATTCAAGTAATTCTTAAGCACTGTACTTGTGACTCCTACATATTTGTCAGGATGTAACAGTTAAAGTACCACCCAAAGAAATGAATTATGATGAATTTCTTTTTGATTTTGTTGGAGTATGTAGAATTCAAAGGTAGCCAACAACATTTTGAAAAGATTGTAAAGATTTAAAGAAAGGTAGTCAGCAGTCATTAAAAAAGTGTTGTTAACCACATTTCCCTCCTCAGTCAAATAATTGAGTAAAATATTTTCTGCACAGTATCAAAACCCATTTAAGAAGAATAAGTTTCTTAATTTATTCATAACCAACTGCCACCCAGTGAGATGTATTTTTCTGTTGACTAGAAAAAAAATTATATTAATATTCTAGCAGGAATCTCAAATTCATGTCTCCCTTGGAACACTTTTTCACTTGAAATGTCATATCCTAGGAAAAAAAAATAAGAGGGAAAATATTTTACAGCCTTGCAGCCTGCTTTCACCATTCTAAAACCATTTCCTGGTTTAAAGCTCTTTTCATTGTTATTTTTTTTTTGGAGTTTTCATATAAGTTGGCTCTTATTAACTTTACTTCCTGCAAAAGAGAAGACGTGAAGAAATTCGATTTGATGGAGCTATTAAGCCTTAGCTCGGCTTTCTTCCATAACACCCCCGTTGGGTTTTACCATCACCAGGGTTTATTTACTTTTGGGAGAGTAGTTCCAGAAGGTTGTCTTATTTTCTTCAAAGACCAAACCGAATTGGAAAATGCATTTGATTGTCTGCCTATTCAAAACAATTCAATTGGATTTATATGTAAAGGTCGCATCCGTCGACAAAAAAGGAAACTCAAATATTTCTTTCGCTATTTGGAATTTTACTTGGAATTTATTGAATTTTATTTATTTATTTTTTCGTAACACATGTTAACGATTTTGAATGGCCAGTAACGGCAGAGGTAATATTCGTTTAACTATTTTTCAAGTGGTGTGCTCTTGTGGAGACCATATTACCAATTTGGATCGCACTTTCCACTGTAAAATTTTTAAACTCTTGAGATATTTGCGATTGATACCAAGCATTTGCTGCACCTGAAGTTCTTGTTCTTCTTTGCACGTTTTACGTCAATAGCGTGGACATTTCCCAATTTTTTCCATCAACTCAACAATTACTTTTTTTTATTACTTCAGTTGTTACAACATCAACATCTAGAAATTCTTCCTGTTTTTTTCAATAAACTAAAGGGTCTTAAGATTATTTTTAGTTGGCCAATGGTTTGTGAAATGCTTTTTCATAAGACTTACTCTAACCGAAGATAACTTTGTTAATATAATTATTGTACGTTAGTGCAAATGTGACGCCATCTTATTAAAATTTCATGATGACGCAATGTACAGTGACATCACAGGTCTTTAATAGCCCGACAGGTTTTTTTCTAGTCTTGTGCTTAGATATTCGTAGGACTTTCGTTGATTTTCATCCTCTCACGTACATCTTTAATTTGCACCCTAACACTGGTAGAGTAATACGTGGTTAGAATAATTTCTGCTTGAGATTCTGTATTTAATTGTAACTATTTTATTATTTGTTGTTATTAATGATTAGTGTTGTTAAGGCGGTTAGGATTTTACAATATCAACTGTGGCAGTACTCTATGAGCAGTAATTTTGAAAATTCAATATAAAATTATGCTAATTCCTGGTCATAATATATTGCAAATGTCATTTCAGTTGTCGCTTTTATTAAACAAGGGTTTATTCTATTGAAATTTGACTCCGGAAGAAAATAATTATTTACCGAAATCAAAATTTTTCAAATAAGGTGTTCAATAATTTATTTCTATCAAGTGAAAACTTAGGAGTTGTGATGAAAGACACTGAACCACCGTGAATTATAATATAGGACTCCATCTTGGAGTTATTTGACATGAGAGTTGACAACTGTGGCTATCCACCGCAACATCTTCATCGTTGACTTAATTTCCACTTTCGAACGTCTAGAATTAAGACCATTCTCACTCATCGTCCTTGGATTTTAGTTGGTTGAGACTTGAAAGAGAAATATATGCAGTTGCGACTGGAATTCCGGGGTCGAAGTACGTTTGATCTCCAGAGTTTTGCCTTTGTTATTTAATTTCTTTAATCATTTTGGACTCAGATAGCATCTACCAAGATACAACTGTTGTGGTAAAGCCTTCACTGGTTTAAAACTTATTTTTCAACCAGCGTTCGCTGCAGTGAGAAGGCCCAAAATGAGTGGATGTCATTAATTAGAGTATTCGTCGTCTTAAGCTACAACTATGTAGTGTGTATTTTATTTACTTAAAGCCTGGAATCGGATACAACCCTCCATGTAAAACCAAAGTAGTAATTTGCTTGCTTCGTAGAGTCTGTTTTTCTGGGCTCGGTTCCACATTTAAGCATTACAAATAGAACATGACGTAATGGACCGTCAACCTGAACCCGGGCGATGACCGTCTGTGTGTGTTTTGTCTTTCTGTTTTTGCGTGACTTGAAGCGGATAAGTTAAAATTTTTAATTTTATTCATAGACCTATTTGTGCCGCCTTTCTCTTTTTCTATCCGAATTAATAGTTTTTTAAGTAATCCTTTTCCTGGCCCTCACTTTGTCAATTTCAGGTTTTATCCTTTTCCCACCTTGAAGTTAACTAATCCTAAACGAACATCATAACTTTCACAAGGAATATTTAATCCGTTAACTTGAAATTTAAGTTTCACTGAGGAACGTGAATTTGATACAGAAAGTTGGAAAGTTTTTCAATTTGTTTCAGTCTCAGGCTTGCTGAGGAGTTCCGTTCAGCCTTTTTTTATCGCCAAATTCTTTCTAGTTGGTGACTAATTTTGATATCGATTGTGGTTGTCACCATACCTTTAGGCTGGTCCCCCATGACGTAAATTGGAATTGAAGTGTGAAAATTTAACTTCTAGCGGTACAATTTTGAATTTGACAAATGTTGAAAAGAATTGAAGAATTCTAGTATCTATTTACTTGAAACTAGTGATTGAAATGTCGGGGTTATTTCAATTTATTTGGTTATTACGAAGGGAAACAAGGTGAAGTGAGCACAGAGGACTTCCTAGGAATCTGACATGGATATCCAGAAAAGAGGGAAGTGAATTGTCTTTATAATATAAAGCTCATAAAACCTTAAATCTTCTTCAGCACCTGATGAAAACGTTGTTTTGGATGCCAAGCAATCCTGTGTTTATTTTTAATAATAATTTTAATAATAGTAAATAATAGAAATCTCCGGTGTCAAGAAGTGAATTCTGTTTGAAAATTTCTTATTACTTTTGCAAAGAAATTTAAAAAGAAAAGGTTTTCTAGAACTGTCACCTACACTTTACGTGGTGCAAGTTACTTACATTTTTTATTGAGGGACGCAAGTGAAAACGAAGCTTCTTGCCTTTTATTTGCCTACTTGACAGCTAACATCTTACGGTATGACTCTTTGACATATTTATTCAAACGCACTCGAGTTGAAGTTGTTATGGACCCAGTGAGCTTGTTGCAACACAATCCAGTGAATTTCTAAAGTTCAAGAGAAGCATACATTTCTCGATTATTTAAAACGGAAAGTGTCAAAAGCTTTTCACGTTATGTAACTCTCCATTTTCCTTTCCACATTTTCATGTTGGGCTTTTGCATAATTTCTTACATATAATGAAAGCTACTATGTATTCAAATCAATTTTGGGATTCGGTCTTCAATTACCTAGTTTCTAGAATTGGAGTTGAGTATTATTAAAAAAATAAGCGTCATAAAAATTTTGTAGAAATCAGAAAAATTGAATTGGAATGAAATAAAGAACAGAGTAAGATGATTAGAATTTTCTCACATCGGTGGTTTATCAGACAAGCTTTAGCTATTATTTGGTAGTAGCAAAACTATAAAAGTGTAATGTTACCATCTGGACGCGGCTTTCTTTTTTATTTTTATAGGAATTCTGCGATAATGGGTCTCGTAGTAAAGTTACAGAAAGCTTAAAACGATCGATGTAAAATTTAAGCTGCTTTATGGTACTTTATTTTTGTTTCAATTACTGCGTTACAGAGTAGTAAGAACTCAGCTTCAGAGAAATCCTTCCTGTCCATCCTCAAACAACCCTCCCAGGTTCTGTTCTCATGTCACGAGGCAAATCTATAATTTCATAAATTTCACCGTACTTCTGTGTATATGCGAAAACGTGTCATTTCTAATACAGAAGTTTTTAAGGAAAATGTCTTACGTTAATTCAAGTCGGAACAGTAGCTGTCAGATTTCCTGTCTCATTGATTGAAATAGCGTCTCTCAGAATTTTCCTTGTATTGTTAATATAGCTGGTGGAATTTGGTGTTGCGTATGACCCCGTTCTGGAAGTTTGGTCTTGTCGGAGAATCGAACCGCAACTTCGCTTTTTCTTAATGAGTTCACTTTGAATGTGATTCCTTCTGAACTACGAAAAACTATCTTGCATCTCTAAACTTATTATCTAGTGTAGTCATAAAAGCTAAACATTGTTTAAGGCACCGGTTTTACACTTTATATTTTATTGTTAAATATTCAAACCTTGTTTTTGAGTTATTTCTTGACTTTGATCATATTTGCGCAAGGACCGCTTTAATAAGTACCTCAACTTTTGCAAACTTGATTTACAAAGTTTTCCAAGCTAACTGATTCTATTTCTTGAAACTCTTCCTTCTAAACTTTGCCAAAGATTGTAGTAAATCCCAACATTTTTAAATCTTTAATAGGAATTATGATCGAAAAATGTTGTTAAGTGCTTGAAACCACAATTCTGTCAGTGACAATAAATGAGTTTTTATGTACTGCGTACCATATTGTATTTAATGGCTTTTGAGGACTGTCAATAACAAGCCCAAAACATTGGTGCAGCACCATCAAATATTGCCAGAGAAATTGAATTTGGCCTTTTTTATATTTCTGATTGTGATCCGTCAATTTTGTCGTCCTCATCAAATTCACTGGAAAAGTATACATCGTCTGATGTTCTCTCCGAACTCGATTGAATCCTCTCAAACCCTTTCTTTTTTCGATCAAACTTCTCGGGATTCAACTTTTTCTGTCGCTCTCTGCATGGGTCCACCGTCTCTAATGTGATTATTCTCTCGCAAATCTCTTCTACCGGTCTGGTCAGTGTCAAAACTTTGAATTTGTTTTCCCTATGTCCCCTGAGACCGTACAAGTAAGTTCCGATTGTCGGATGGACGCATGAACTGTCTCTCTTGGTTTGCACTTCTTTGTCCTTATCAGGGGCAGCATAGATGCCAATGGACGACCGGAAGTGAGAGTGATTACTCGTTTGAACCGATTTGGTGACACATTTGGCCATTCGAGAAAGAACAAGTGCTCTTTTTTTTAGTTCCCATTCGCTAAAAGTGTAGTCTTTGTCCCAATATTTTTCAATTGGATGGATAAGGGTCTGAACACTTTGCGCTACGCTTGAGACTTTCCTACCTACTTTTTTCATTCTGTAATTGTACAAGTTTCAGATAATTAAGGTGCAAAATGAATGCTTGGAGTAGATCTGGCAAAAAACTTACAGTTGTAGTGATTTTGTATTGTACAACGTTTCATAAGCGTTCAAAAGTCCTATAAGCTCCGGATTCAACCTTAAGAATTCGTAAATTCGAATAAGGTAATAGTACGGATCCTTACTCCACATTTCCTGTCCGACTTTAGTTGCGAATGAGTAGTACTGGTCATTATATTGATAGTAGCCTGAACTCTGGTTCCCAGGAATGAGGTAGCCCTCAGCGAAGTAGAGCGTCCACGCACAAAAACCTCTAAACTGAAATTGAAGTAGCAAGGTTGAATGTTGGTTTCCGGGTAATGGAAACTCCTGAAGTATCTTTAAGTGAATGACTTTACCTCCAAATGAAAATCCTCGGAATCGCTCATGAGGAAAACGCTTGACGGCACGAGGCTCTTTGAGCTTTCTTCTTTTAATGACTTCTCTCCAATTCCTTTGCCCGGAATGTGAAAAACTCTTTCCAGCGGGGTGAGATTGAAATATTCTTTCTGCAAATAAACGAAAACTGTTTTAAGAAGGCACTGTTGCATTTGTTAAGATGGCCAATTAATTAGTTTTGTTATAAAATTTGTAACAGGGAAAACTCAACCCCTGGAAAATTTCAATTAAGAATCACCAAATGTTTATAGCACAATACATTTAGTGGTAAGACGTTAATTCGGGCCATAAATGGATATACGAAATAAGCCGCTACTGGAAAAACAATAATGTTATAACATGCCATGTCTTGCTATTGAAAGGTCACCAATGATGAAGTTTTGGTAACTGACCTTATTTATTTCTTCTAATTTATTGGCGACCGATTGAACACTTTCGAGGCAATAGTAGTATGAATAGATTTCTGTCCAAATCTCCCCAGCCCTTGAGAAGTCATCATAAACATCAGCTGTTGGTACTGTATCTCGTTCCTGTATGATTATCTGAAGTCTTTCCAAAATTTCGTTAAGTTTTTTCATATAGAAGCTGTAATCTCCGTCGATTTCTTCCAGTTTACTGGTTATGTCACTGCAGAAATGTAGTAAAATGGAAAAGATGCACTACTCTGCCATTAATTAAACCCATTCAAATGAACCTTTCATTTCTCGGATCGACTTTACCCGGTATCATACTAGACTGTGATAGGCTAGATATTGTGTTAATATCTTTTTGATTGAAAGACTGTACCCGACATAAACATTGTGTTGCAGCATGATGGTGTGAATCTGTTTTAAGTGTCTGAGATCGGTTAATTCAAATTCTGGAGGTAGATTAACGTCAGCAGGTTCGCTCGTGTCTTTGAATAAATAGTCTACTGCCACCACATTAGGTATGACGTTTTGAATTTCCTCTATCCTTGCTGCAATTCTCCAGCCGATCTTTGAAATCTTGTCTTTTTCAGCTTCGATCATCCCACCAAGGTTTCTAACTAAAAGGGAATTAATATTCTTCATTAATATACACAGAGAGTTTAAGATTTGAATAATTTAGTACATTTTCAGTTTTATCTTCATGCTTTTATGAACCAATGAAGATCGACGTTACCTACCGTCTTCTATTGCTTCCCCTGATTTGCCGATTGATTTTAAAAAGAGTCGGATCCCCGTTACTTTCTTGGAAATGTCTTTGATTTTTTGAATCTTCTGTTCTTCCGTTGCATTGACCAAAGCATTTACGTGCCTCATTCTGAGGATGCTGTGTATGGTGGCTGAAAAGTAGTAATTTTGTTTTCAGTCGAACCGAATATATTTATAACGTCGAGGACACTTACCGATTGTTTCCCTCATGTTTGTTATGTTGTTTATGGGTCCCAAATTTTGCACTATTATCGTATAAGAGGCCAAACTTTTAAACAACACATTTGAATCCTCTCTCTCAAGAACTAGGATTTCTCCCAAATAGGTTTCGGCCTTTTCCGCTAGCGTCGCATTGAAATCCATCTTTAGTTTTTCTGTTAAAATATTTACAATGTAGGAGGGAAAATTGGTTTCGTTTGTCACCCAGCAATTTCATTACTCACCAATGTTTAGGTTGATTGTACTCCAAAATACTTGCATTCGAATGCAGTTCATTGCCGGAGTGTGTTGCTTTAAATCTTCGACGACCTGGCTCACCAATTGCTGGGTCAGATTCCGGGGCATCACCTCCGATGCTGTAAAACCATTTTTTGGATTCAATAACTTTACTTTAACCTGAATAAAAATGTGAATGAGATACGTGGGAAAACATTCCTATGGATTACGTATAAAATGTACTCTGGGCAACTACTCCTGTTACCAAATAGTCAGCCATTTCCTGCGTCGCTTCAAATCCATTTTGTGAACACTCGAGTACGATTTCTTTGGCAATGTTTTTGACTATATTGTTCTCTCTCTCAACGTTGAAATCCATTCTTTTTGTTGGGAAGGAGTACACACACACGACTCAATCCATTAAAGTATTACGGTAAAAATATAAAGTTAGTAAAAAAATTTTGGTAAACAAAGTCAGCTGATGAAATGTCGTGGCCGTAGAAATTGACATTCGTCAAATTCTACCCAAATATTGTACTAAATTTGATTTTGGAACCATTTACACGTGAATTGTTTATCGAAACTACCAGCTGTAACCCGATAAAATAAATAACATTGTTCACCTGCTAAGGTGTATTTCAGTGTCTTAAAATATATGGAGAGAAGCCTTGTAAACCTTATTGTTTTGGTTTTTGCAGTTTCCTAATCATGGTTTGTCAAGAGTCAACGATCGCCTTCTTCTCTTCCGTCATGACTACTCTTCTTCCAACATTTTACAACATGTTGATTCTGTATCCCATATCGGCGATGAATCACTGGTTGAAATCGTCATAACAGGACAGTTGCTGACTGAGGAGGCACCTCTTCGACCTCACGCTGTCGTAGTCCACTCCTATAAGGCACCCACATTTTGCGATTTCTGTGGGGAAATGCTCTTCGGATTGGTTCGGCAAGGACTCAAGTGTGAAGGTAGGCACCAGTATTGTGGACAATGATAGTTTTTAATATATATTAAAATACAATAATATGTAATACAGGTGTGAATGGAAGGTTAATAAAAATAATTTTTCAGGTTGCGGTTTGAATTTTCACAAAAGGTGTGTCATAAAGGTGCCACAAAATTGTTCACAGTCGAACGCCTTGAACGACAAAAGAAGACGGTCGTCGACTTTGAACGTTCCTAGGAGTTCTTCGGAAACAAGTTCTACGTCTTCCTTAATTTCCACGTCTGAAGAATCCGGTCATTCTGGGGCGAGTTCTCTGATTGTCCCAAAGCCAAACCGATCGCCTTCTTTGAATAGTCGAACGCCTGGATGGACAGACAAAGATGGTGGAAATAGAATAAAAATTCCACATACTTTCGCACTTCACTCGTACACTCGGCCGACGATATGTGGATACTGCAAGAAGTTGTTAAAAGGCCTTTTCAAGCAGGGCGTGCAGTGCAAAGATTGCCAATACAATGCTCATAAGAAATGCATAGAAAAAATTCCAAAAGATTGTCCGGGTGAAAACTTCAAGGATCAAGCAGGCGATTTCCAAGACGGCCTTTCTAGTTCTAAGTCGGAAAAGGAGGGCTCCAGAGATGAGATGGGAGAAGAAGACTCTGACAACGAGACGAGTTCTCCTTCTGCCCCTAGGAAGTCTCCCACAGCCGATGGAATGCCCATTTTTAACGGTGCTAAATTTAGTGTAAGTGTTGAAGTATTGTAGAATGTAGCAGTCAAACGCAGAAATTATAATTTATGAATTTCTTTCTAGGACATGATACCAGGACATGATGAAGACGATTTGACAAAATTCAGGGCAACAGTGTATGTTTAAAATGATTCCTACAATGTTCGTCCTAAGTGTAAATCGAGTATCTAAACAATCGTTTCATTTTAACTTTTAATTACAGAACATCACCAAGCAATAACATTCCACTTATGCGAGTAGTACAGTCGGTTAAACATACCAAACAGAGAGGGTCAAAGGTTTTAAAGGAGGGATGGATGGTTCACTTTACAAACAAAGATAGAACCGTAAAGAGGCACTACTGGAGACTGGACACAAAGAGTATCACACTGTTTCAAAGTGAAACTGGATCTAAGTATTACAAAGAATTACCTTTGGCAGAAATATTGGCAGTGGACGGTGCTAGAAAATTAATAGGAGGTACTGTTGGTGTACTCCAAAATTATATTTTTCGGTTAACCAAATTTTTGAATATATTAAACAATTCAAAAATTATGCTGTTACAGATGTCATGCATTGTTTCGAACTCAGAACAACGAATGTCGACTATTATGTCGGAGAAGATCCTACATTTGGAAAGGGTAGTACAGGACCTCTGCCGACCCCCGATACGGGAATTGGTGCTTACTTAGCCAAAACCTGGGAAAACACCATCAGGCAAGCTTTGATGCCTGTTCAAACCTCAGGAAGTAATATTCAAATTTATCAATCCTTAATACAAATATTTTTGATCGCTCTTGTACTCAGGGTCTAATATTTAAATTTTATTTCAGTTGAAGCAGAAAGCAGCGGGAATACCGAAGACAGAGTAACAGATATGAGTCAGGTTTACCAGATATTCCCGGATGAAGTGCTCGGTTCCGGGCAATTCGGTATCGTCTACGGTGGAACTCATAGAAAATCTGGGAGAGCAGTCGCCATCAAAGTAATAGACAAACTTAGGTTTCCTACTAAACAGGAGGCCCAGTTGAAAAACGAGGTGGCCATCTTGCAAAATTTAAGTCACCAGAGTGTCGTAAACCTGGAAAGAATGTTTGAAACATCGGAGAGAATATTCGTTGTAATGGAAAAACTTAAAGGCGATATGTTGGAAATGATTTTATCATCCGAGAAAGGAAGATTAAGCGAAAGAATTACTAAATTTTTAATCACACAGGTGAGTAAAGAATTTAATTTCGGGTAGAGGAAACACATTTTTGATGAATTCAATTTAAACCGTTGATTCTTGCAGATCTTGGTAGCCTTGAAGCACCTGCACAGCAAAAATATCGTTCATTGTGATTTAAAGCCTGAAAACGTTTTGCTTTCGTCAGATGGAGATTTTCCACAAGTGAAACTTTGTGATTTCGGTTTTGCCAGGATAATAGGAGAAAAATCTTTTAGAAGATCTGTCGTGGGCACTCCCGCATATTTAGGTTAGTCATTTTGTTTACTTTGGTTGACTAATTTGTCGTTTAACAAAATGTCATTTCATTGTTAAATATTGTTACAGCACCGGAAGTACTGCGAAATAAAGGTTATAATAGATCTCTGGACATGTGGAGCGTAGGAGTCATTGTCTACGTGTCGTTAAGTGGAACTTTTCCGTTTAATGAAGACGAAGATATAAATGATCAAATTCAAAATGCTGCCTTTATGTATCCACCCAATCCATGGAAAGAAATATCGGCCGATGGTAATAACAACTGCATGATTTATTTATTTTAATTAATACTTTTGTCAAGATAGTATTACAAATATTTTATTACTTACAGCCATTGATCTGATTAACAACCTACTTCAGGTGAAACAAAGGAAGAGGTATACGGTGGATAAAACCTTAGCACATATTTGGCTTCAGGTAGGCTCACACACAGACATCCATTATTGAATGTATTGCTACTTAACACCCCGGAATAACCCTGGTAATATTTTTTAGGATTATCGAACATGGTGTGATCTTCGGGAGTTAGAGAAGCAAATTGGAGTTCGATATCTGACGCACGAGTCCGACGATGCTCGGTGGGAGACATTTTGCAATGAAAAAATTTGACCATCCATAATAAACTCGATTCAAGCTAAACAGGATTGGCTGTGCGTTGCCAAAACGAGATTTCGAAAACTTATGAGAGTTTAAAATCACAGATATTTTGCCTTTTCTTGCAAAATTACGGTTAAATGTGACGCACAAATTCAATGCCTCCAAATGAGGGAAATCAGTATTAGCTGGGGTTGTTTGTTGTTTAGTGGATCTTTTGGTCTCATTCATTTGTTGTGAGGTAAAAATGAGATAAAAGTTTACACTTTATCTTCCCGAAATTTTTTTTGTTGGGAATCTTTGAATGCTTGCATAGGTAACCCTCCAGCAAATGGCGTGGAGTATTGTTAGCTGCAATTGTTAGTTACATGCTAAAAAAATTACATGAATAAGTCATTGGGTAGAGGCCGTTTATTTTTCAGTTTCTGTTAAATATTAATTTGTATCTAATTTTTATATTCAATCAAACATTTAATGGGTGAACTGATTTAAATCGAATTGAACCTGTCAATTCCCAATATATATGTATAACAGTTGTAACAACGAGCTGAAAATGGAAAATTAATTTTCCGTTCAACGTTAGCCTTAAACCTTTTTGCATTTTTTTATATTATTTCGGTCTGTTTTGACATTCTTGTATGCATTTTTAAGGATTGTAAGAAGGCATTAGTTTTTAAAATTAGAGATCTCAAGCAAATTTTTCAAGCTTATACCGCTTATCCGACTCTGGTAAATTAGCTTAAGAAAATGTGCCAAAATAGTCCTTTAAACCAATAATTAGGTACAATACTTGTGATTAAGAGATATTAAATATTGAGAGTTTGTTAGGGTTGGAGTTTCAGTGGTTGTTGTAATTACAAAAATGTACTTAAATCGATTTTCATTTTTAAAAGCATTTCTCAAGTTTTTATTAAGTGTCTTTGTTTAACGGTGATGCATTTAAGTACGCATAAATTACGTAGAGAGTGTTACACAAAATTCTGCCTAGAAGAACCGGAATCTTTTCCTTTGATATTACACCAAGGCACAGATTTGAATCTCGAAAATGGTGTGTTACGTAAAATTAACCTCATTGTTAAATTTCATTGTAGAATATGAAAACATTTTTGTAATACTTATACATTTCTGTGATTATACGTGCAACGTCGAGGCCAACAACACGGTTGTGAAGTTAAAACGTTACAGCAGTCCTCCGTGATCTATTCATTAGGGTTAATACGTTACTTAATAAAAAGTTATTTAAATGGAATGAATGAATCATGAGAACTGTTTAAAACCTTCGTATCGCTAATACTGTCGAATATATTATGCAAGAAAGTGAATGTGGCATACTACTAAAAGAAATTTTTCAGTTAAATGAAATGAATCTGAATGCAGCTAAACTTAGTGTTTTATTCTATGTTCTGTGAGTTTGATTGGACTCAAGAGATGTACATAGAGCTTTTGAGAAAAAAAATTCTGCAAGAGAATTTTGTAATGAATAAGAAATTGATTTAAATGAAGTTTCATCATTTATGCGTATACTTACATATATATAAAATATGTCCCCTTATATATAAAATATTTGTACCGTTTATTAATTTAATTTATGTATATATACATATGGTTATAACCATAAGCAATTTGAACTAGTGCCGGTTTCGGCAAGGCAATTTAAGCACTTATTGTCAACCAGTGTGCTTGAGGAACTGACCGTCATTTATTTTGTAATTTGTATTTTTTACATTAATTCGATGAGCATCACATAATTGTTAATTTTGTATCGTTACTTATGGTATCATAGTTTCTCAAGGTCGCATATTTTAATAATCATAATAAGTTTATAATTTCAGACGGCATTTGGGCTGGTAACTTGTGAAAAAAAAGTATACAAGACGTTAATGTAAGTCTTGCCCCGGATGCATTTTGTATTTTAATTGAATGGCGTTTTATACCTTCAGAGAAATTTTGTTATCTACAGATATACTTGAAATATTGCTAATCCATATGTTGAAGGACATCACGTGCAATTTATGAACAAAGTCTTACTATTTGTTTCGCAATATATAATATATTCTTCAATCTAGTTACATTCCCACTAACAGTAATAATGTTAACGGTTTCCATTAACGAAGGTATTTTTTCATTTCACAGTCTATTCGGAAAATATCTTACACGATTTTTTAATTATTACTTTAACTTATGTACTAATTCACCAATACAGTTTTGCCACTTTTGTGCTGGCTGGCCCTCAGTATTATACAAATGGATCTGTTCGATTATTCTGTCTACGAGTTATTTCGGGCAAGAATTAACCCGTGGAATCTTTCATAAAAGTAATTATATTCCATTCACTCAACTCATAACATTGTGACTATTGTGATCTCCGAATCAGATTTTCTCCTATTTCGTAAGGATTTTTTAAAGTTTCACACAGTGTTATCAATCGTAATTCATATTATTCGGGTATTTTTTGTTTTTATTCATAATTTTTGTGTTGTGCAATGGTTCTATTGAACTCGTTTAATTGTTGCTTGAGTTAAATTTTATAAAATGTAGAAGTGTAGTTTACGTTAAACAAATCATTGTCAAATTCTCTACTTTTCTTTTTTTTTACTGTAATGGACTCATTGGTTCGTAGATGACACAGTATCCCATTTAGACGAACAAATATTATTAGGTCAATTAATGTGTGCGTTTCAAAGTATTAAGTTTTCTGTGTGTTTGAGTTACACTTCACTTATTATCGATTTTACCAAACGGACTAATATTGGCAATCACAAATTTGTGGGTTGTGATAAATAAGTTGCTAATAATTGAATTCTTTTCGCACTCTGCCTTAACAGATGATACAACCAATGTCAAAGGTATTTATTTATTTAGTTATTTTTAATAACCCAAACACTTAACATAACGCTCAGTGCAATGTTATTTTGGAAATGTACCAAATTTACCACCTACCAGGTATCTAATCTGATAATTGTGTGTCATTTTTATCGGTTTTTGTTTGTACATAAACTGTTGTCTTTTCTTACACTCTTTTTTAAAGAATTGATTGAACCACATGTTATTTACCGTAAATTGGATACTGTCGTGCATCTCTCCTTGTTACAAGTAGATACATTCAAAAGCATTCACCAATTACAACAATAGCAATAAATCATTTGGAAATTTAAATCAGCCCAAAAATCACCCCGGGGAAAATACATATTGTAAAATTTAAGGAAAAACGTTTGTGTATTGTTGTCTATTTATAATGCTGAATAACGTGCATTCTTGTGTTGAAAGCTTTAACTTCGTTCAAAACGGAGAACGGTCGACCGGTGTAACATGAAGTGCAAAACTGCTGCACACAAAATTTAAAAAATTCAACAAATGTATGATATCACATTTATTGTGCATTATTGTTTTTTTTTTTTTTCATACGTCTAATTACATTTCGAACGAAACGAGGTAGACTGTGTTGAAGAGAATGTGTCGCAAATATTCTTTAATTTGTGCTTACCTTTGGGATTTCGATTTGGAAAAATTTTGCATTCCGTTCCCGTGACATCACCATTTTATAAAGTATGAAATTTTTAACTTTTTTAATTGTTAGTTATATTTTCAATCGGTATTACATTTCGGATTTTAAATTGATTTATCATTCATTAATTATCGTTTTATCGCGATAAGTAAATAAATTTTATAGAGATCAATCCATAATATTATATTTATTTCTATTAAAATTGTTATTTTTCATTTGTGCTGATTTTACCCGAAATAGGTTACCGGCTCCTGGTGTAACGGTTATCCATTGAATTCCTGCACACTTCTCATATAGGTAGTAAGTTGTGCTTTGAATGCTTACCATTTTTTTCATGGGAATGCTTACCATTTACCAATATACATTTTTCTCTTGTGACGTGAACTCAATCCCGATATTACAGACGTTCGATGTTACAGAGTTTTTTTTTTAAATTGAAATTGGTAAAACTCAACAAATATGTGATTTCTTCCTTCATTCCCCCGTGAGAACCGTTAAAAATTTGAATTTTTAATTCAAAATGACGTCACATAGGAGGCGCTGGTGACGCATACGAACGTTCCGACTCAGTCGGTTGGTACTTCCCGATAAAGCAAACAGACAGTGAGTGATTGTTAATTAGTTTCATGCTCAATAATTATCAGTGATGTTGAATGATTAAGACGTTGTACAATCCAGTTAGCAAACAAAAGTATTCAACGATATGTCTTATGCAAACTGGAACAGATTTCTGGATAGGTAAATAAATAACGTTTTAAATTGTGCCTCTGATTTTTTTTACAGTTGGCTCATGAAGGTTAACGGACAAATCCGATATTAAATAATACTAGGAGAACATTTCTTATTTAAAATTGTGGAGTGTAGATAAACGATTTTTTGATAAGTGTGTAATGTGATAAAGGGTTTTCTTCACATGCAATTCATCAACACAATTTGACAGTGTCGTCCCAAAAATTGAAAGTTTTACCAATTGTCGTTTTTATAAAGTTTTGTATTAGTTGGTAACGACTTTATTCCTATTTTTTAGGTTGCTCAAACAGTCAAGCACTTGTAAAGGTATTTTCAGTGCCATTACAACAAAGAAGAAAAATTACATTTTATACAATGCAACAGGTTTCTGCAGCCAGGAATGGAAGAAGAAAAGATATCAGAATGAGGGCAACTATAAACTTAGTGTTAAGACTTTGGGTTTACTCACTGCCTCAGCAGTTTTGTATTATGCAAGCAAAAAGAGAATTGCTTTCACAGAAGCAAATGAAACCAGTGATGAAGAGAATATTGTGCCTGGTAAATTTATTGACAATCTTCCTATATATGTTGAAAGTGATGTGGCAAAGCATTCAACTAAAGAGAATAGGATTTGGGTAACTTATAAAAATGGGGTGTATGATGTCACTGAATTTGTGGAACAACATCCTGGTGGGAATAAAATTTTACTGGCGGCAGGATCATCGATTGAACCATTTTGGGCTTTATATGCAGTGCATCACACCCAAGAGGTATATGGCATGCTAGAGCAACTTAGGATTGGGAATATTAAAATTGATGAGAAAAAAGTTGATGATAATTCATTAGATCCCTATGGGAAAGATCCAAAAAGACATCCAGTTCTAAAACCTGCATCAGTGAAGCCTTTTAATGCTGAACCACCACCTTCTTTATTGGTTGATAAATTCTACACTCCTAAGTGAGTTAGTTTTTGCTGTTGGTTCTAACACATATAAATGCTTACAACTGTTATTCAACATCAGTTTGCCTTTGTTATTTTTGCTTTAATGCTACCACAAATTTAAGCAGCATAAAAATTTCACACTAATAAAATTCAAATTTTAAAATTAACATAGCATTTAAGTTTAGTCTTAGTCAACTGTGTTTTACTTTGAAAATGCCACACATTTCATTCATAAATTTTGTTTTCCAAATGTGTATTCCTTTGCAGTTCAATATTTTATGTGAGAAATCATCTCCCTGTACCTGAAATAAATGAAGAAACTTACAAGTTGGAAATTAAAGGAATTGGAATGGACACCAAGTTTTTCACGCTTAACGACATCAAGAAATTTCCAAAGCACACGATTTCAGCAACCGTGCAATGTGCCGGAAATCGACGCTCAGAAATGTCCAAAATAAAGCAAGTCAAAGGGTTGAGCTGGGATCAAGCAGCCATAGGAAACGCAACTTGGTCAGGAGCAAGACTGACAGACGTTCTGACTTCTTGCGGGTTAGACTTAAATCACCCGGAAATCCAACATGTTCAGTTCGAAGCTTTCGACAAAGGACCAGACAACGTTCCCTATGGTGCCTCGGTGCCCGCGGACAAGGCTTTGGACCCTAAAGGAGATGTTCTACTGGCGTACGAAATGAATGGAGAAGTGTTGCCCAGAGACCACGGGTACCCGTTAAGGGTAATTGTTCCTGGTGTGGTGGGTGCAAGAAATGTTAAATGGGTTTCGAAGATTGTTTTGTCGGAGAAGGAGAGTGATTCCCACTGGCAACAGAACGATTACAAAGGGTTTAGTCCAGGAGTCGATTGGGACAGTGTCGATTTTAAAAGTGCCCCTGCCATACAAGAACTGCCTGTCATTTCAGCAATTTGTGTACCAGCGAACGAAGAAAACGTAGAACCAATCGACGGCTGTATCATGATCAAAGGTTTGTTTCATTTTAATTATTCTAATTATGTATCATTTTAACATCATCTTAGTGGGTTACGTATATGTGTTTAGGGTACGCTTGGTCCGGAGGTGGCAAACGTATTGTTAGAGTGGACGTTTCTTCAGACAAAGGGAAAAGCTGGCACGTGGCCGATTTGGAGCAGACCAACGACAACAACTCCAGACATTGGTCTTGGACTTTATGGTCAATACTTCTTCCTGTTCCTGAATCGAACAAGGTGCCGATATTATACATAATTGTTTTTATGCTAATTTTCTACTGCTTTGCACAATGTAACGTACACCCGAAAAAATTCCCTCAACTTATTTAATATGAATTTTTATTGCAATTGTATTGCAGGTGGAAATTTGGGCCAAAGCTGTGGATTCAGCCTATAATACTCAACCAGAAAGTATAGAGAACATATGGAACTTGAGAGGAGTTTTGACCAATGCTTATCACAAGATTCAAGTGAACCTGATGAATAATTCGAATGAATAGTAATGGTAAGACAGTTTACAACGTAGAACTTTGATATGTCAAAGTGTTTGATTCGTATTCATTTAATTCGGTCATTCAAAAAGTGGCAAATTTAGGTTCATTTGAAATATTGATAGTTTTATTTCTCTCGTTTCGCCCTTTACATGTAGCCTTGTGTTGGTGATGTGTTAAATTAGGTAGAGTAGTAAGGGAAACAGAAATAGTGGGGGTCATCCAACGACCCCAGACTTTGTACCTGAAAATGAAATTATTTCATTACCATTTCGTGTAGTAGTTTCAGGAGTACTTCATTCAGAATTTTCATTTACTTACCCTGCTTTTTCACCTTTCTTTTTCTATGAAATCTATTGAATTTGACCATTTTACTAGGCGTAAAGATCTTACGTTCTATCTCATTTTCTGTCAGATCTTCTTCTTGCGGTTGATAGGAAGAATTCAAATCGGTTTGCACCTTTGCTGGGGCTTGCTTTTTGTTATCATTGAATGCTCTCCTTAATTGATATGATTTTTTCTGTAAACGATGAATTTTTTTTCAGTTACATAAAATTGCCAGCTTGTTTTGGCTTCGAGGTTGTGGTTATTTTACGTTACTAAAGGAAGGAAGACGGTGATGGGCACAGTAAGAAGTTGTTGCGCCTCAATAGAACGTATTTTTCAGTGATATATTGACTAGTCATCGCCGAAAAGTTGTTATTAATATTTTAAAATTACCGATTGCTTAATTTGCGATGGGCCAAATTGTATGAGTCACAAAACTATCTATGCGGTGCGCAGTTTTTTAAATCCATATTTTCAAGAATTTATGAGTATTTTCTATTGCATTAAACACTTTTTCTTACAAAAGAATGTATTAATTTTTAACTGTTTTAGTTTTATCACTTAATAATGTTGTTTGAAACAAACCATGAGGTATACACGTAATGTTGCAAAAGAGGTGAACGAAAGCGTTAGGAAGTAATAATTTGAATATTATATGTATGTACAGATACGGCCACTTACCTTGATTATATGAAATGTAGCAATCACAGGCAAATCCCTAAGTTTGGGATAGTAAAACGAATTTGCAGGATGCTTCGGATATTTCGAGGTTATCTTAGTAATTATTTCTTGCGGCTCCGTTTCCCAGTTTGGGGCTGTGAAAGTGTACCCGCTATCCGTGCCAGCATCTATGGGACCTCCCTAGAAAATTTATATTAAATTGTTGTTTTTCTAGTACTACTTTCTCGCACAAGAAAACCTTCCAATATCTGACTCACTTCGATGGTTATGCTGTCCAGCCAAGAACCCTCAGTGCATAAAGCCAGACTATCCACCCCTACGAACCAATCAGGTGAAGGAATGATTTTAGCTGCCATTGAAACCTGCCAAAAATGAAAATTTAGGTACATTTCTTATTTATTCATTCTTTTTATTGCGTTTTAACTATTTCTACCGTAATGTGTCTACTATTACTGCAAACAAGAAAATGAAGACAGAAACCAAAATAAGCTTAATGATTACCATGGTGTGATTTCCATCGACGAAGAAAGTCACTTGGGTTTTTCCAGTTCCGTTTTTTATAGAAGACGTTGAAAATTCATCAAATACGTGAGTATTGTTCTCCTTGCCGAATAGGTACGTTTTTCCAGTTTCTGCGAATAACTTGAATTTTTCGCTTGCTGTTCCACCGATGCGAAACAATTCATAGTTCTCGTCGTGAGACATTCCTGAAGAACGTAATAACCAATTTATAGGAATTAGGAATTGCAAAGACCTTGTTGGGCTTTCAACAAAAAAATCGACAAAAACCAAACCTATCAACTTCGACCAGTGCGCTGGCGGCCTGTTCTCCGGGTACTGCTTAGGAAATTTATCCTTCGCCCAGTGAGTTTCAAATATCAATGTGTACACGACTAAGTCATCTTTGTTGCATTGATAAGCTTCCTGGAGTAGCCCCACTTTGTGGCCCTTTGAGACGGTGGTGAGAAAGCAAAGAAAGAGACAGAGAGTCCCTTTCATTTCTGCTTTTCTTGTTTTTGTTATTTTATAACTTTGACTTGTCTTAGGGCTCCCTTTTTTGTAAAGTGCTTCAGAAGGATTCCTCTTCAGGTACCGACGAGGGCACGATGACCAATGTAAAGTGCAACCTGTAATTTTAAGTATTGCATGTTTAAGAGAGACCTAAAAGGCAATGCTTTAGTAGGTAGGTTCGGTCAAATTGTTTTTCCTACAAACCTCTCAAACCTTCTCTTAGTTGGAGCCACCGAATCTTTAATTTCCTCGGGCTTATTTGGTTTTGACCAAAATAGAACGATCCTTAAAATAACAGACCTGCGCCAGATAAGTCTTCAAGTTCAACTTTCGTACCGAAATCAATTTATACAGGTTGGAGGTTAAATATTAATAATAAATTCGGCGTTGAAAAAACTGCTTGACCTGACCTAACATAAATGGAATTGTTGTTCGATTTCCCATATTTTGAGAAAGAATGGAGGACATGAGAAGAGGTCAGGATTTATAAATATTGCAAAGCAATAAATAAAAATGGTCGACATTCCAAATTGAAATTCGATCGAGAATTAATTTTGCCAAAATTATGCCTTCCCGATGACGGTTCCTTCCCGAATGGATTGTTAATCGGCGGGACCTCCATTGGATTCCTACAAGAGGATAATTGTTACAAGGTACCTTAAATGGTCAGGCTCATAAATAAACCACATTGTCCCGGCAACCTCTCTATATATCTCGTTCCCGGCAATGGAAAATAAATAATTGTAATGACAGATACTAATTTAAAAGAGACAGCGTAAGGCAGACGAAGGAGATTTCTTTTAGGCTTGAATACGCCTTGAATAGAAGAAATTGTTTGGCCATTATATCCAAACCGCTGTGATGCGTGAATATTAAAGTCCTGCACAGAAAGGTGTGAAGGCAAACAAAGAGCCTGGGTCTGAATGGTACCATTAATTATCATAGTTTTAAAAATGGCCAACAGTTGAAATAGAATTTGTTACGAGCAAAAAATTAACCGTGGTCATCGGCACTCAGTAACTTGGTGTCAACGGCTTTAACGGATAGCACGTAGATTTCCCAAAGTGTGTGTAATTTTAATTACAACAGCGTAAGGTTTTTTCTTATGGTGTAGTTTCTCTAAATATTCATTGCTTGTGCAAAGTAATAAGCCAAAATTAAAATTGGTAACGGTCAGAACGGCATATCCAATTAATACCCAATTAACACAGAGAAAATTATATTAAAGTGACATTAGCATATATGAACAACGTCCAAATAACAAATTAAATGTAAATAAAAATAATTCCGGAAAATTATGACTCATTTCTTTAAAAAAAAGTTCTTGATTGAGTAATATTCGGGACGACTATATTATCAAAGAAAAATAAATTTCATATGAAGTACAACTTAATGCAATTCAATTATTCAACTTTTGTACTACAACACCTATGTTTAATTTTATGTTAAAGAATTACGTAGCCCTGATAAGGAAAGTTGACTGGACAATGTAAAATTACAAAAATTAAAAAATGAAGCGAAATGGCGTTATTTACCGGAAGCAGGAAAGAATTACTGACAACCTGCAACCCATGTGCACATGGAACTTCGACTTCTCTGTAACCCCAAGAATACGCGTGGTGGATGTTTTCTATTCTTTGAAATACCAAAGTACAACTATCCAACTGCGAACTAGTAATTGTTTAGCTCTAGAACATAACCGAAACATATTTTCGACTATTTGTCCACGTACCTGAAGTTAACTCGTTATGTCCGTTCAAATTCCCTGGAAAATCGTCTGCTTTGTACCTTCGCTGATTGATGACTGGAAGCTAAGGAGTCACACCAACGCCAAACTTATTTTGCAGTTCCCGTCCACCTTCTCTTCCTCCGCTTCATCTTCCGTGCTCTTCGTCTTATCCGGCTTTAACACACCTTCTTAAGCTTACCTATGCTGTGCCACGCGATAAACACAGTTCCGAATGCAGAGAATATCAAAATAATTAGAATAAAATTGCTTTTCAGCAGCGGTGTGTACACTCGCTCATTCTTCAGTGTAAATGCCCTATCCGTTTGAATGCTATATTTCTTTTAATTTAAATGGAAATTCAGAATTCCACCACATTGCTGTTTTCGTTGCAGTAACATTTAAATACAACAAACGGCTAGCATTTCAGTATTCCACTCGTTTTGATATGATACTTAATTTGAAAGTTCTGTCATTAAAAGGGAGTTGGGTTTTTTATTTCAGCGAAAAAAACAAATGAAAAAATATAAAAATTGGGACGTATGTCTTTAGGCGCAAAAATGAGTGGTCCGGGAGTTGACGAACTTGGTCTTAAGTAATCGGGTACTCGAGGGGTGAAAACAGGTAAAACAAATACATATTATATTATGAAAATCAAAACACATCTGTAAAACATAAGAAATAGTAACGTATGAAAAAAATCCATAAAGAGGTTTAAACCCATTTAAAAATGGCGGAGAGCAAACGATTTAAAAAATTGAATCACCCAAGATTCACGGTGAATCGAATTTCCTGTATCGGCAGAGCGCAAGCGAACGAAAAAATTCTCGACGAAAAGTCTTGCCTGGAGAAAGTTTTCAAGACTCCAAATAGACGGTCAATTTGACGACAAGAGCATTTCGTCGTATGTACTCTCTCTGTTTAAGAACGTCATGTGGGAAGGCAACTTCCACGCATTCGTGGTTGTCACCTTTGACGGGTTTCTGCCAGTTGAAGTCACTGCAGAGAAGATTCGGGTCCCAAATCCTGGAGGCAATGTCCTCGAAGACTCGGCCTTCCTTCGTCTGGTCGAGAATGTGGATTTTGTGTCTGAGAGGAAACGGCCATTTGAGAGATTCGTCAAACTCGCCTTTGGTGATGCCAACGCGAACGTTGAAGCTGGTCTCGTCGTATCGGGGGAAAATGCGCATGTACATGCGGTACCCGCTGGGAAAGACGTAGAAGCTCTGACTTCTGAACGATTTCCACGGGTTCCAACCTGCGGACAAGAAATTAAAGACAACACATCTCACAGATGCCGTTTACACTTTGAAGTTTGGCGTAAGACAGAGGAAGAAGGAAGCTCGGCGGTTAGTGGGTCACGAAATCAAACCCAAATAAACAGACGTGCATCACTCGAGAAATAATCAAAGTAATTGAAAAAGAAAATGGCGGAAAATTTTCAAGCGTGAGAGTTGCCAGAAATTTGTGACGTAATGCAACAGATTTTTTGCGTTTCAAATTGGTTTTCCTATTTGAAATTAAAAGGCTTCGTTGATTTGAAAACGAGACGTGTTTCTCATCTGATGCGACGCACACGTTTCCACGCTCACCAGCCAACTTGTAGTCCATGTCTTTGATTCTCCAGTAGTAGGTGAAGACCTTTTTCGGTGAACCGCTCACACCTGTTTCCACGTGAATGCTGCTGTTGAATTTTAATATTTCCGGATCTCGTACACCAGACGCGTCTTCCTCTGACAGATCATCGTCATCGGTGTCATCGGTCGAACCAGATTTTGTATATTCGTGACCGGGGGACTTTTGATTTTTGTTAATCACATCGCTAAATAAGAATTAAATTTAGCTTGTTGTTAACTTCCAATTTGAAAATTTTAATTCGGTAAAAATGGAAGACTTACGGAGTCATGGGATAGTTTCCCGGGTATCCCTTTGTAATGCCACTTAATAGTTGCTTCTGGCCGTACAGCACGGCATCCCCGTGTTCTCCCAACCTTTTCTCCAGGTTTAGTATCATGTTCCGTATCGTGCTAAGTTGCTTCAGCAGGGAACTTTCTAAATATTGAAATCTCTCCTCCACGTCATCTATTAAAAAAGACAAAAGATTGCATGTTGAAAATAAGATCATCGGTGAGCTGTGGGTGCATGTACCATAACAATTGGATTATTCACATTGTTCAACTTACTCGAATTGCATAGTCCTTTTAAGGCTCTTGTAACGGTTGCTTGTGCAGTCGCTACCAATTCCTCTGTGGTAACTCGACAGGCGGCACTTTGATTGTCTAACCCGAAGTCGGATACTTTCCTTTTTCTCTCCACGTTCCACGTCTCATTTTCCAGATCAGACATGTAGTTGGCCGTCAAATTCATACCTTCGTTATTTCTCGCATTTCCAAATTTTCTTTTCATGTCGTTCTTGGAGTCTTCCTGATCTTCAACCGGATTTGCAGTAACGAGCCTTGGGATTTCGCTCTTGTACGATTTCCCTTTCTCTGTCCCGGAAGATGAGGGTTTCCCATTTAATTGCGTTGCTCTTGTAGACGTTTCGGATCCGTCACGAAATAAATTAAAAGGTTGCGGGGAGTCCTTACGTTCTCCATCCCTGTAAAATCTCGTCAAGTCCGAACGAACATTTCCGGCCGAAACGACAGCGTTGCAACCGCAGAGCATGAAACTTGCGAACAAAAATACGGAAAAATGTATTTTGCTGTTTGGAAAACCGAAAACCGCCATGGTAATTGGTCGTGGTTAAGGCTCCTACTGAACTTAGGCCCCATAGTATGGAGTCTCTCTTTTCCTATCAAGTTGATGTTTATTTTTTGCTAATATTCTCATTGGCATGCTGTCAAAATTTTGACTTTTATTGCGTGTACACAACTTTTTACGACCCAACAGCGAATTTAAACGTCCAAGTCGTTTCATTTTGCTCTATTTTAGCACTCAATGCAAGGTGATTCATATTTCACAGATTAATAGTCCTTGTCAGGGACGCATATTATTTACTTATTCAAGGGTAACCGAAAATATTTAAATTTCCTGATGACATTTATAGAGCAAAATTTTGCTTCACAATCGTAAGCATGGTAAATGCGCATAGAACACCAATAAATTGAGAAATAGCTCCACTGTTTAAAAAAAACAAAACATGCAAAACTTTACATTCTAACCTAGCATTATTGCTCGTAAACTTGAACACATTTGCAACATTTCTTAACTTTCATTAATCAATTAAAAATACTTTAATGTGGTCACAAGATTCATCCCCACAAGGCGGTTCTGTAACGGAAAGTTTGCCACAAGCGCCATCTGAAAAATTATTTTTTACTGACACGTCCTTTCAGGCTATGGAGAATTACACTACTTCCACTGCAAATGTAAGGAGAAGGGATCCTTATTCGTATTAATATTTTTCTATCGTGTTAATTCTTTTCTACACAAAATGGTTTTAGAAAGTACTATGATATGGTAGGTACCGAAACCAAGTATTCTACATAAAAATCTGTTCCCGGCGACTTTACCGCATTGTTTTAATGATGTGTTTTTTACTGGATGACACAGCAAAGATTCGTTTGATTTTGTTTGTGTTGATCGTGTGTGGAACAATTCATTCCCGCTGTTAATAGTTTTATCCATCGAGCCAATTTCACCTTTGTAGTGTTAGTTCATTCAAACAAATTCTAATCATGTTTTATTGGTTAAAGTGTGGACAATAGTGATTTCATGAGGAATGGTGATTTCATACCAACGAGACTTCAAGCCCAACAAGAAGCGGTTAATTTAGTTTGCCATTCAAAAACTCGTTCAAATCCTGAGAATAACGTCGGTCTGTTGACCCTTTCGAACAGGTAAAATTACTTGATGTTAATTTAATGTGAGTGTGTATGATGATATATTTATCTAAATTATATTTGCAGTGTTGAAGTGTTGGCTACCTTAACTTCTGATGTTGGCAGAATAATTTCTAAACTTCATGGAGTCCAACCGAATGGAAACATTAACCTGCTAACTGGAATTAGAATTGCTCATGTAAGTAATATTTTACTATATATTGCTTTGTTACAATACAAATGGTAAAGTTCATTTGATGCAATATTTTAAGAGGCTCAATTGTATTACTATAATTTTAAACAAAAATAAGGTGTAGGTTTATATTACAACACTAGACTACAAATATTTAAAAATTATTTCACAGCCATAATATGTTTTGTCTTAGTATTACAGTTTTTCCTTTCAGTTATTAGATTAACTTTTTAGTATTGTGCATTATTTATGTCAAAACAAATATTTACTGAAAAATATTAACAGAGTTAATTTTTCTTTTTAGCTTGCTTTAAAACACAGACAGGGAAAGAACCACAAAATGAGAATTGTGGTATTTGTAGGGAGTCCAATTTGTGTGGAAGAAAAAGAAATGGTTAAATTAGCTAAGAGACTAAAAAAGGAAAAAGTCTGTGTGGACATTGTTAGTTTCGGAGAAGAGGTATAATAATGCTTCATGAAATTATTTAGATTTATTTAACAAGTAATAAGTTAGTTAATTTAATTTATATTATGCAACGGTTTTTGTTTTTATTTTTGTGCAGGCTGTTAACAATGAAATTTTGACCAGCTTTATTAATACATTAAATGGCAAAGAGGGTAGTACAAGTCATTTAGTGACTGTGCCACCTGGTCCTCATTTGTCAGATGCTTTGATTTCCTCACCAGTGATTCAGGGTGAAGATGGAGCAGGAGGAGCTGGACTTGGTGGCTCTGGATTTGAATTTGGAGTTGATCCTAATGAAGATCCTGAATTAGCCTTGGTTTGTAAACATAAAAAAACTATTTCCATTATTTAATATTAAATTTATTATTTTACTGTTTAATATTACTTTACTTTTTAGGCCTTGAGAGTATCTATGGAAGAGCAACGTCAGCGTCAAGAGGAAGAAGCCCGTAGAAATCAAACTGGTGCTCCTCAAGCTAGAGAAAGACCACCACCAATTGAAGAAGGTAATTAATTTCAACCTTTGTAAATTCAGACTCTAAGTTTCATACTCCACATTTATTCAAGTCTGTAATTCAATGTTAACAGCTCCTAATGAAGAAGTCATGCTGAAGAGAGCTTTGGCAATGTCAATGGAAACTGAAGAAACATCTCCAGCTCCTGTTCCTGACTTTGAGAACATGACAGAGGAGGAACAAATAATTTTTGCTATGCAAATGTCAATGCAAGATGCTAGTAAGTAAGACTTGTTAAACAAACTCAATAACTCAAAAAAGAATAATTTATTTTCCACTTGTGAAACTTCTCACCTCAACAGAAGATGATGAAGAAAAAGGAGGAAAGAAGGATGACACTAGTATGGAAGTTGATGGAGAGGGTGATCTAGCAGAAGTAATGAAAGACCCGGAGTTCATAGCCAGCGTTCTGGAGACGCTGCCAGGTGTTGATCCAAATGATCCGAATGTTCGACAGCTGCTTGCCAACATCTCAAAGGAAAAGTCAGAAGAGAAAGACAAAAATGCAGATAAGGACAAAGATAAAAAATAGATGTTTTGCTTTGGATTTTTACAATATTATTACTTTATTATTACAATAATTACAATTTATTTAAATTAAAGATGTCAGTAAAATGGTGTTTGTATTGCATTTTAATTCCTAAAATTTATTACCATTCATCATAAGTGTATTCAACAAGTGAGCTGCCTAGCTTACCCCATCCTTCAACCTACCTTTATCTCAATACATCAATGAAATTTATTGTTTTCACAAATTTTTTGAATGTGAATGAATGTTAAAATTGACCACAATAGCTGATAAACATTGTGTGATAATACAGGAATAGAACAGAAAGGAATATTTTGTGATAAAAACCATTCAAGAATATTCCTTGGCTTTATTTTGTAGCCAAACTCCCATTTTGTGTTTCATTTTAGAGTGCCTGGTTTCAAAGCCAGGCCAATTATTTTAAATGTTCTGGAATAATGTCCTTACAACACAGTTTTTGCCAATGTAATTTATGTTCAGTTAAAACAAAATTTCTAAAATAAAATAAGAAATTAATGCAACATAATTTTTATTTTGTTTGCATAATGCTTCAAAAAAAATAATTTTATATGTTTCACTGATCTGCTCCATCTCCTGAAATGCAATACATAAACATTGCTTTCAATGTTATTAATTAAATTGTACTCCACAAAATCTGCAACTATGTTATTCCTGCATCACAGATTTCTATTTTCACTGTTTTTCCAGTTGGTTGACATTGACTTTTTAAAATTGTAAGGTAACACTCATCACTGCAACCTCTTTTTCTTGACATAATCCTCACATTGGGTACATAAGCCCAATATTTACCCAGTGCTGGCATCTCCACTCTTGAGAAATTCACAGGCATTTCAATTTCACTATCACCTGAACTCATTTCACTTGTCCAAGAGGTTACAAAATTGGTTATAAGTATTGCCAAGTGGTATTCAACCACTAACATTTTCATAATATTTGCTATTTTATTTAATACTGTGTTTCCCTCTGCAAAATTATAAAATGACTGGAAAAGTATGGAGAGAGAATCTATGATTATAAGTTTAAAACCTAAATATCTTTCACTAGATTGAGATAAAGAAGTTGTCAAGTGATGAAGATCATTTAGCAGTTTACAAGCACTGGTGGGATGACAAATTTTTATTTTCTCAAGAACTTTGCTCTTGTTAAATACATTTTGTGCAGAAAGCATTTGTACAAGTCTCTGAACTGATATATCATATTTTGTGTCCATGAAAAGAACCTGATGTGGACTATTCAAACAAATATTTAGGGCAACACTCATGCATAGTTGTGTCTTTCCTGAGCCTTCCAGTCCACATACTTCATAAATGTTCCCTGAGTAATTCAAAACATACTATCAACATTGGTAATTAATTCTTGTAAGTTAAGTACTTTATATCTTGTAAATGAAATAAATCAAACCTGTCATAAAACCACCATCCAAAATAGAGTCCAACTGCTTTATCCCACTAGGTATAATGGCACAGTGTTTGATGGTATCTAAATAGTACTTGTCACCTCTCTTCAACGGCGAAGAATATTTTAACAGAATGACATCTTTTATTTTTAATATTTTGTCATAAGGCAGTCCAGTTATATTCGATAAAAGGTTGGAATTCTTCTGAACAAAACATAAAGTTGTGAAGATGGATTTTTTAAATAAAGCATCTAGTACATCTTGCCTAAGATCCGGATGTAAATCTGTTGTTAACCGAGTCATTTTTATAATCCAAATGTAATTTATTTAACCAAAGTTTACGCGGGTTTTAGAAGTGGCAAATAACCGTGGCACCAGAGCCCTTTGGCTTTTATTTTTTATTTTGTTTTCTGATTTTTGATAGGAAATCGTGTTGGTTTAAAAATTCAAAACTTGAAGACTCAAATTTAATGTCGCTTCATTAAGTTTGATAAGAATATTTGTCTGGGAAAAAAGAAGACAACACCAAATCAGCGCATGCATGGTACTGTCTTTTTAATGATAAATTAATACCTTGTTTGGCAATCTACGCTGTGTTGCATTGATATGACGAAGACCTTGACTGACTTGTAAGACTTAAGTAAGAAATCAGTATCAGTAAAAATGGCACTCAGACGATTTACGATGGCTATCATACAATTCACCGTGGGTGAAGACAAGTGTGAGAATATGCGCAAAGCAGTTTCCTTCATAAAAGCTGCTGTAGCGGCCGGTTCAAAACTTATCGCCCTACCGGAATGCTTTAACTCTCCTTACGGTACACAATACTTTAAATATTATGCAGAAGAAATACCGAACGGAATGACCAGCCAGGCGTTATCTAAGGTTGCTCAAGAATGCGGAGTTTACGTTGTCGGGGGTTCCATACCGGAATGCGATGGCTGTAACTGGTATAATACTTGTACAGTGTGGAACCCCAATGGTGAACTCATAGCAACACACAGGAAGGTTCACATGTTTGACATTGACATTCCTGGAGGGATGCAATTCAAAGAATCTGATATCCTGACTGCTGGAAAACAACTTACCACTTTCCAGACTGATATGTGTAAAATTGGTATTGGCATATGTTATGATTTAAGATTTGAAGAAATGGCCAGGTAATTTTGCCATATTTCTGAACAATCAATAAATTGTCATAAAGGGTTGGTAATTTAACCAACTTTTTTTTTATAGAATTTACAGAAAACAAGGTTGTGATGTCATTTTGTATCCAGGAGCCTTTAACATGTGTACAGGACCAATGCATTGGGAGACACTCCTTAGGTGCAGAGCTATTGATAATCAGGTTTATGTGGCTGGCATATCACCTGCCACAGACCAATGTGCCAAGTATGTAGCCTATGGTCATTCAATGATAATCAGTCCATGGGGAAAGATACTGACAAGTGCAGAACATGAAGATTCTATTTTGTATGCTATTATAAACTTGGATGAAGTAAAAGATGCAAGGCAGCAGATTCCAACAGGCGATCAGAGAAGGCATGATATATATGAAACAATTTACAAAGCATGCTCACATTGTACTACCACACCATGCAAGACTACAAGCTGTACAAAATGTTAAAATTTTCATGTATTTTATTAGTTTTTGATTTATGTAATTTTTTATATTTTATGGGGATATATACAGAAATTCAAGGTTTTCATTTGTTTTCTTTTATATATCAAATTTATATAAAATTTCCTAAGTCACTTGTTCTTAATAGATACAATCTCAAACAATATTCAGTTGTCATGAAACTGAATTATCAGAAGGAAGTGTAATTTATCTCACAATTTTTATTTTCTACTCTTATCAGCTATTGTGTATTTATCATATGTTTTAGTAGGATCGTAGGGTTCCCACCTTGATGCTGGGAAAATATGCTTGTTTCTTTCATACCAACTCCTAAGCAAAACTTTTCCTGCATGTGAGTCTTCTTTTTCCACTGAGGCATCATTTGTTAGTCTAATATCATCATGAACATCAAATGTAAACAATGGTCCACTTTTACCTCTTGCCTGCAACAAAATATACAATATGAAATTTGGATTAAAATGATATCATAAGTCTATCACATTTATTTTCACCATAATAATTATTGACCATCACCTTTGTTACAATAAAGTCATAGAATGTGTAATGATGAGGTAAAATTAAATCTTCCTTCACATACATTAATTGATCTGCCATAACTGTTTTCAGTTCACTAAATTCTTTCCTAAGTAATTCTAAACAGCGTTGAAGGAACTGATATATTGAGTTTCCTGAAATATTACCGCAATTAAGCATTAGAAGAAAGCCATTTTTTATTATTAAGATTCATTGTAATTACTTCAAAAGTTTAGCCAAAGAAGATAGTCAACAAACCTTTTCTCATTTTAACAGTTCTTCTGTGTCCAGACCCATCCCAATAGCTAAATGTTATCTGAATTTCTTCTTCCTTTAGAGTTGCTTGTTGGGATGCCCATTCCTGTCTAAGTTCTTCACGTAGCATATTCTCTTCTTCTTCCCTGTCTCTGAAAAAGAAAGTTTGTCAGTAATAAAAAAAATAAGTAACAATTTGGAATAATAACTTTGTATCTCCAAAAGTTAAATAAATTAAACATAGAGTACTGCTGATGTAAATTGTTTCTGATAATATGACACAGACACACAACTTTAAGGAATCCATAGTACTTATATCTAAAACTTAATGTTGATATAATAATCCTACCTGTCTGGCAGAAAACTTGTATCTACATCAGGGTTTTTTTTAATTTTTTTCAAAACTGGTTTTGAAACTTCCTCATCTTCTTCTTCATTCTCTTCATCATCTTGTAGATTAAATGATAGGGATTGAATTTGTCTTTTTTGTTTATTTTTTTCTGCTTGCTTAGCTTCAAGTTGCCTTTGTTTTTCTTGTTCTTTTTCTAATTCTTTCTGTGCAAGCTTTTTTTCTCTTTGCTTTACTATATCCTCTTGCTTAGCTTTCATTTCATCTAATGTGACTAAACCAATAGTTGAACTCTGAAATAAAATATTTAACTTTTATTTAATACTTTGTCTTGCTAAATTTGTTCAATTTGTAAGACTTTGTATGATGATTACAAAGTGAAAAAAATGATAGTCATATCACACATACTTTTAACTGTTGTTCCACAGCATCATAGTGAGCAGCAAATTTATTTTCTATATTTGAAATCTTTAATTCTTCTTCTATCTTCTTCCTTCTGTATTCTATCTCCTGTTGGGCTTTTTCTCTCTTTTTCATGAGCTGCATGGCTCTGCCAGCTTCACTGGCTGCTCCTTTGTAATGTGCCATATTACAGTAGTTTAGTAGCTGCTAACCACACTTGACAATTATAACCGGCGTGGTGTTATATTTCGTGTCAACAACAAACACGGAATTAATGTTTTCTACACTATATGTATCAGGTTTCAATGATTATTAAAATCAAAAGCACAAGCTACTATCACATCACTAAATGTCAAAACCGATTTGAATTTTTGTTATTTCACCAGCAGATGCAAACGACCATCGACATTAATAAAACATTTGGAGCTAGAAACTAAGCCTCCGCGACCTCCGGGTTTTTATTAACAAATATATGAAAATCTAAAGAGAAATCTCAAGTTTCCAATATGTCATGGCATTACGTAACGTGTAATAAATGATAGTATTTTGTTGCTTTGTATTTGGCCACTACGTGTAACCCAGAAATATAACAATTTTCAAGAGAAATCAACAAGTTGATTCGCATTTCGGAGGCTTTGGCATCATTTAAATGTCACCCTTAAGTGAATACGTTGTTTACAAGTCTTAAAATTTTTATTTTCTTTATTAGAACATTTTTAAAAGTGTGTAAGAAATATTAAATGTCAATGGCAGACATTATATTGACCGGTGTTGACGATAAAGTTCTAATAACAATATGTTGTGGTCTCGTTTTATTTTTAATAGCCGGATTTCTTGCCATTTCAAGATATCAGAATGCTTCCCCTAATCGAGGGAGATCAGTAAACGTAAATGACAGTGACCATCACAGTTTTAATAATGATGTGTGTCCAATTTGTCTGGGATCTCAAAGACTGGCGGTTGAGACCAATTGTGGTCATAAATTTTGCGGTTCCTGTCTGAAAAACTATCTGAATCGAACGCCGGGTAATTTCTCGTTGTTCAGCAATCCTGCACAATGTCCTATGTGTAGGCAGGACGTAAACATCCTCCTGTTATGTTTCACGTCAGAGGACACCATGTCAATAGATTCGGATGATGAGAGAAGAGCAGTCGAGTCACTTGTTCATGAGTACAATATCCGTTTTGGACAAGGTCCCCGCACCTGGATGAGCTACATTAGTGATTGTCCTGTGCTAATCAGGCATATGTTTTTTGACTTCTTCACATTTGGAGGCCTTGTTTGGATGTTTAGATTGAGGGTGTTACTCTGCTGTTTTGGTGCTATTGTTTACCTATTTAATCCATTGGATATTATACCAGAAGCAATGTTTGGAATATTTGGTTTTTTGGATGATGTTATAGTTTTTGTACTTTGTGTAATTTATGTCAGTATAATATATAGGCATGCAATATTAAGGAGAGCCACATCCAACTCTTAATTGAACTTTAGCTGTTGTATTATATGGTTAGTGATATAATATTTTCTCTTAGAATAATGTAAATACTTGGTAACAAAGAATTATTGTAAAGTGAAATACAAGAAGCCTTTTCAAATTATCTTGATAAGTCCCATTAATTTATGGGGATAAATTTCTTAATAAAAATACATTTTCTGTAACCTCTTTCTATAAAATATTTGCAGTCAACATAAAAAAATTAGCAGAAGACAAAATGTGAAATGTTTTGCAGAACAGATTTTAAAATGTGATGTTGAACAAGTAATTTAGAATAATATACATAAACTAATAATTTAATACTAATACTACAGATGTGATGTTGTACATAAGATTGTTGCACAGTAACTGCGTTTAGTGGAGTTTAAAAGGATAAACTGACTGATGCCTTTACATTTTGAAAAAATTGAAACTTGTTTGTAAGATATTTATTTTCTATTTATGGCGCAATAAACTTATTAACGTTTGTCATTCGACCTTTTTTTTATTAAATTCCATCGGTTTTGAAAAACTTCGTTAAGATTTAAATTCTATAACGAATTGTTTTCCCTCCTTATCTGTGATCCTTCCAGATGATACAGTAACAGCTGATTTCAAGTCATAAAGGCAATAACCCCGAAACCATATGTGCCAGAATTAAAAAAAAAATAGGAAATTAGGAGCCTTTCTATTTTTTCACAATTTGCATTTATGTAATATAAAATGATTATATTCGCAGATTAATTGCATTTTTTGCGAATGAAAAAAATTGAATCAAATACTTGGTCTTGAGATGCGGTAAATTCATAAGTGTCTATGGTCGAATCGAAACCCGAGTAATATTGTACAGTATTTTGTAAATAAAATTTCATTTTGAATTCATTCAGGTAGTCCTTAGGGATTTCATGTTTTGTGATTTATATACCCAATTTTGATTATAATACCAGCTTTTTCTTTCAACTGTCTAGATCAGTTTGAATGACAATTCGGTATTGCACCAAAAATTGTCAAAACGACTAATGTTTAAAATTATTTAAACTTTGTTAAAGTAAGACGAGTTGTTTTCTAGTTGAACGTTTAATGAGTCAGACAAAATGAAGAAAAGTAATTGTGAAGACAAAAACGTGACACCACAAGATGTAACAACTGAAAAGGTAATTTCACTTGACTAAAATATGGTTATTTTTTGTTTAATTTTAATGTACCCTTTCTGAAGACAAAATTACTGGAGCAGTGGTTAAAAAGGTGATAAATTTTTTTGGTAATTCTTTTCTTCAAGTCTAATTTTTATTCTTCACATGTAAGACAAAATATTTAATTTACTTCAAAAGATGTATGATTTCAACCAAAATTAAGAAGTTATATATTTTATTTTATTTTAGAAACAAAAAACATGTGATGAAAAAGAAGAAAGTGTGATTGTTAAAAAAGGCAATGATTCTACAGGAGAACCAGAAGTAAAATCAGTGGCAGTAGTAAAATACTCAGCAGTAGAGGTGCCAGCTGCATTCACAAGACTCAGATGCAATACTGATCTGAATTTACCACCTTCGAATTGGTTGAGCAAATCTGTAGAAACCTATGGCCTTAGACCCTTCTCCTTTTCTCACAGATCTGGTTTTTCCAGTTTTAGAATGGCCAATATGTTTCCTGACTGTGTAGGTGAAGTTGATGTGGTTTCAGATGCAGAAAATGTAAAAAAACTACTTAAAATTCCTTACAGTCGTGGTCCAGTTAGCATGATGATTCACAGGATAGAAAACACTCTATTGATTGATGAATTTGATGTGCACAAATATTTACTTAGAGAGGCTGAATGTCAATGGGAATGGTTCAAAAAGTTTTTCATTGAAAACGTAATGAAATCTGCCAATTCAAAGGAGAAACTGATTCATCATAGGGATAACAGCAGAAATGCACTTCAACAGAAAAGCCTTGTATCAAAATTTTTATACCACAGCCTTGTGGTGGCAGATCCAAGCAAACCCACAATTGACAAGCAGAGGGAATCAGAGCATGTCACTGATACAACTCCATTGCCCCTGGCTTATAAAAATGACCCTCCACTCCCAGATCCATCAATGGAGGAGGAATCACCAGAGCCAAGTTCTAATCACAAATTTGCCAGGAATGTTATTTGGACATTTGAAGATATACAAATGCTGTTGGGAACAGACATGCCAATATTTGGTGGAGGAACACACCCTTGCATTAGTCTGCGATTGAGGGATATGACTAAACCCATAAACGTACTCACTGGTATGGATTACTGGCTTGACAATTTGATGTGCAATGTGCCTGAAGTTATAATGTGCTACCATTTGAATGGCATTGTTCAAAAATATGAATTGATTAAAACAGAAGATTTACCAAATCTAGAAAATTCTAAATTCTCACCAAAAGTAATTCGCGACATCGCACAAAATATTTTGTCATTCCTGAAGGCAAATGCTACAAAAGCCGGACACACGTACTGGTTGTTCAAAGGAAAGGACGACGACGTTGTGAAATTGTACGATTTGACTTCCCTGTGCACGGACGTTATGGATGAAAAGGGTCAGACCCCGTTCACCGTACCTGTTGCAATGCTGCTGTACAGAGTTGCGAGAAACATGAAAAATTCAAGTGATGCCGCCGGTCAGGCAGCCACAATCCGAATGCTTTTAAAAAATTGTCTTTCTCTACTGTCGGCCGAAAAATATCCAGAAATTGTTACTTCGACTCACTATATGCTGTCTGATTTATACATTCCCTCCGACATCAATCCAGCGTGTCCAGAGTTTTTTACGGACCACGGCATCGGTCCGGAGGAAAGATCACCTGACGAGAAACAAAACGTGGACGAATCGGAAAAGGACGTCGCCATAAAATCCATGAGTTTGGCCAACATCAGGGAAATACACATGGACGAAACGGAATTCATATCTCCAGCTCCACCCCTGGCCATGGATGTGGAGCTTCGATGCATGGATAGCCTAGATAATGTATTGCAAGGTTTGAAATCATTAAAATATTTAGAAGACAAGAAGAACGTAGAGAAAACCGAAGAACCGGAAATGGCAAAACCTTTCCAAACTATTCCAATGCCCTACCAATCGTTGAACGCAGAAAAGGACGAGGAGAACAAAACGGGACAGAAGCGAAAAAAGAAGAAAAAGGATTCAAAACAGGCCGACGAATCCCCGAAGAGTTTATTGTGCAGGTCCAAAGCTGAGGCGATACCTACCTGGCGACCTCCTACCCCGAAGAACACATCATCATGGAAGACTCACCTGAAATCGCTGCTCTACGAGAAAATGTGTCTCATATATGCTACCCTCATGGAGAAGTCGTACGCAGATAAAAAATTCGGTTTGGCCCTGCTCTACACCAAATTGGTGTTGATCGCGAGGCGAGTACTGAAATCGATCAGGCTAGATTTAAGCATAAACGACGTGGAAAGTTATCTGTTAGGGAGAGCCGGTGACGCTTTGTTCATGATAGTTCAGAATGCACAGAAAATCGAAACATTCAACAAGGAGTACAGAGAGATGTCGGCACACGTTCAAGAGACGGTAGAAGAGTTGAAAAACGAAACACCTGACGGCGGTTTGGACGAAGAAGGTTTCCCGGAGCGTTTGAAAAACCTGGAAGATTTACTTTTGGGTAGCGTCGCATGCTATCAAAGAGCCATTGGTGTCGGTGAGGCAGGGGACAATGAAAATCTCCTGCGAAGATTGGGAAACATTGAAAACGAAGTCGGAGTCTTCTACATGAACCAGGCAGCAGGTGGGAGGGATATCTCCGTTTATGCAATGTAGACTCGTTTTCAGATTTCAGGATATGAATCATGATGTCTTTTTTTACAGCCAAGTACCAAGAAGAGGAGAGCTCACAGGAGAAGGAAATTCAGTGCTCCGTTTATAAGAAACTGTTCACAAAATCTCAACTACACTTGCAGAACGGCATCAAAGCCTTTGACAGCGTTAAGGACGAAGCCAACCTGGCCCTTCTGTACTCAAACACAGGACGACTGATGAGGGTTCAAGCGCATTTTCTTGCTGACTCCGAAAGCGACGACAACGAACTGGCAACTCAAGAGAAACATTACTATAAAAAGTCTATTTCTAATTATCAAAAGGCCTTACAGGTGTTAGGAGATAGAAAGTATAATCCGGTGATCTGGGATTCGGTTCACTGGGAACTTTCAACCGCTTTGTACGCCATGGCAACTCGACTGCAAGACTACCCCTGTTTGAAGAACAAAGAAGAGGCTGAGAGGGAACTAACCGAAACTTTACATAAAGCGTTGAAGTACTGCGACGTAGACACACCAGGCTCAAGGCAACCGGTCTATCAATACAGAAGCGCAATGATTCACCACAGACTGGCTTCCTTGTACCACAAATGTTACAGGTATTGTACAGGTGACAATGGGTTGTGACTAAACGTATCATCAAATTCTCATGCGGTGTGAATTTACAGAACGCGCTTAGAAGACGATGCGAAGAGGAAAAAGCTCTGTCAGCTTTGCAAACTCCATTACGAGAAATCTACAAAATTGTTATTGCAGCTGGAAAATTCTTCAGAGTACCTGCGAGTTCAGCTGGAGCGTGTGGCACTCACCGAACTTCAAGCAGAAAGTAAAAACCTTCATTTTGCTATTGGGTATTTAATAACAACTTAGAGAAAAAATAATTATTCGCACAACTCTTGTGATTGCAGTTGTTCCCAATACTCCCGGAAAGGTGAAGTACTACGAAAACGCATTGGAAATACTTTTGGAGTGTTCTGGAGTGTTACAAATCATATCAGAGAGGGATCTCAGGTTCTACGACGAAGGTGACACGAAAGTCGATAAAACAGGGGAAGACAGTCCGGAGGCGAAAACCGAATTAGAAAATGAATTAACTCTTCTGGGTTTCTTCGAGCAAAGACTACAGTTCATACTTTTGTCTCTGACGAAACTCACCATGAATCGTAGCCATCCGAAAAAAGGGTGAGAATTTCATTAAGCTCCTCGTTCGTTCAGTAAAATTCCTTACTAATTAATAATAACTCTTTCAGGTGCGGGAACATTAGTGAAACCTATAAGAAGCTTTACGCTTTGACACTTCGGAAAAATGTCACCCAATCAAATCCGATCGTAGTGTCCAAGTGGCTGCTCAAAGTCGTCCTCGAAATAGCGGAAAACCTCGAAACCGTCTCGTAGCCTTAGTTTGTACACATTTCTAGGTATTTGTTTATTTTTTTAACTTGAATTTTTTGTATTTGCTCTGTGTAAACGATCGTAATGTGTTTTACAGAACATTTTAAAGTGCCTCAGGAGTACACCTTTTGTTCTCGTGTCCATCCATCGACCTTTAACTCACTCATTGGCTGAAGCATTCGCTTTCATCCTAAAAATGTTGAGCTGAGAATGTTTTAGTACCGGTGACCGGTGTTACCATTAAAATATGAATGTATTTTCTCGTAAGTGAACTTTATCATTGGAACTAATGTTTTGCGGGACTACCCAAGTAGTGAGAAGAGTTGCAGGGAATGATAAGGAACGGTTATTTTATTGTTATGTACATGTTATGTAGACATATCAGTTTCATCAGAATAATGTTACTTTCTCTTAAATTTAAATTTTTAAAAATTTAAAAATAAATAATAAACGCTATTTTTCTGCAAGTTAACCCTAATTTACTCAAAAGTTGTGTCATCCCCCTAGCTGTTGGCTATGCAGGACATAGGAAAATTGGAATGTTCATTCAGAATAGGATTGCAATAATGAAAACTTTTTTTTTATTAAATATACGTGTTACGTACTAAAAACCTAAAACACAAAATTTATTGAATATTTGATATAACAAATTTTATTTACAAAATATACAATGAGTAATACAAACATTTGTTATGGAAACGCAACGAGACTGCGCCAGTGCAGACGTTTCCTTCGAGCTTATTTACATAGTCTTCAGAGATAAAACGAATGGGAAAAAACCATCGTAACAGTTTGTTTCAACTAGTATCAACGAGTATAAAAACGCCTCTTGAGCCATTGTCACACAGTTTTTTTTAAATTCAATAACTAGTATCACTAAGATTTGACATAAATATATTACTATAAAAAAAACAGATTTACATAATTACGCATTAAAACGTGGTCTTTTACAATTATACCAAAAAGTTTGCGATTACATTAGTTGTAAAACGAATAATTTGAACAAAAACCTAGTAAATGAGTCTGAGCAGTTTTGGGTTAAGGAATAACTAGGACTAGATTCTTGACGACATCTATTTATTACATTTCCGTTACAAATTTACCAAATTAAAAATGGAGGAGTTAATCATATTTACGTTATTTTATTCACTGACCGTTAGTCCGAAACACACTCTTACTTGTAATTTATTTTATGGTGATGCCGTGATATGTTGAAAACACGCCCAATATCGACTGGATTAAAATATGCCTTATCCATCTATTATTGTAATGTCACAACTTAAACAACGTTTATGATGTGTTACCTTCTACGGAAGTTACCGTTAATTTTTTTTATTAAACATAATGTAACGATTTTAACTATGTATAAGTCGTTTTCATTTTCATTTTCAAGTCGGCATTCATTTATCGTTACATTACGACTGCGAAGTTTTTACATTTTTATTTTATACGTTGAATATTGAGTTATTGTAGCGACTAATTTCGACTGATAAGTAATTTAAGTTATTAATTTTATGGCATTAACTCGAGAAATAATATTTTCTGTTTCTTTTAGGAGTTTTCACTGCCAACAACCGACGCAAAAACCGGTGGATGTCTGGGGAATTTAAAATTTTAAAGGGTCCGCAACCGTTCCGGTGTGAGCCTTTCCGGGGTCTGAGAGTGACAACCGCCGCAAAAACTTTAAATTCACGCCCACCACCGATTTGTCTTGCGTAAAATAATATATTGTAGTTTAAAATTAAGTTTTTTTCGAAATCCGAAATCTTTTTTTGTGGTTTAGAGGGATGTGCCTGACGCAGAGGGAATGAGAATCATTTAATTCTCACTAACTTAAACACTAAAGAACTAACAGTTGATTAATAAAATACTTAATGTGAAAAGACATTTAATAATGATGAAATTCAAGGGATACAAGTAGAAGAATTATTTTAAGAAGAACTCACACCAAAAGTAGAGCAATTAAATTAACTATATGTGATGATATTCCGTACCGTTACCGTGATTTATCTTAGTTATTAAACTCTCATTATTCAACAACTTTAAAATTCACGTTCTCTCTCCTACCCACACGCACGCACGCACATACACACGTATACACATACAGAAATTTTAAATATACAATAACATAAGCGCTTATACAGAAACGTAAATTTCAGTCTCAAACCTCTGGTTATGTACAAAATTAAATGAACACAGTCGAGTCGAGTCGAGTCGAACGAGAGCAAAATGATCGTCAACATTTTTAACGAAAGCAAAAATCATTTTATCCATCTCAGATGGTAAATTTTTTCAAAGTCATGAAAAAAAAATTATTTTCATCGAACGCTTGACCGGTGTCAAAGCCCAGGAAGTTTATATTAAATTATCACACGTCGAATTAACAATATGCACCCGTGCCGAGGGGACAATTTGACACGAATCACGCGCTAAATAGGTACATAGATACATAAGAACAAGACGGGGTCACGTTGACAGAGGTGCCGACTACCTCGTAACGATAATTCATATTATTATAAATTACAAATTAATATGAAGAACCCACTTCAAACATAAAAATGTTTCTTCACTTGTAAGGCATTCGTTTTATGTATGACTTCTTTTAGAGTGCAGACACACACACACACACGCACACGCACACACGCACACACACATCTTACAGTCAGTGTTTTGTCACGAGTAACAGAGAAGTGCTCGGTGGACGAACGTTGATCATTTTATTTAATAAAAACTGGCGTAACGGATCTGCTGTGCGACCACAACTCACAAGTAAATATATAAGTACATGTATTTCGTAAACACATCTGGAAGGAAAGGTGTCATTCACCGACACAAACAATTTTCGAAATTTAAATTTGTAGCTTTCGTTGAAACGGAGTACATCCCTTAAATATCATCCCTTAAAATGTTGATTCATGTACTGGTATATTTATTTTCGCTCGTCCTAATGAGTTGTACAGCAAGGCGTATACTATATGTAGTATCAACTTACTCATTAGAAAAAATTAGTAAATATCTTGACAGGCAAAATAGTTATCAGAATTGGGTCGAAAGTAAAACCGTTCAGAACTTTTGGGTTGATCTGAACTCTTTTATTATTTTTCGTTTAGAATTTTATTCAAATTTCCCAAATCACGTGTAATCACAACCGAGATAGAGTTGGAGGTAAAGTAACCTTTTAGGAACGGTTGTCGCGGGTTCTGGTCACCAGTAAGGTGTGTTGATGTTCAGGTGATTCCAGCTGGCAAATTCCGACCAGGACTCCAGTTGAGTGTTCGATTTCACGCTCGGATTGATCACTTTGTTCCCGGACGAATCGTTTCTCTTAATACTTGATTCTTTCTTGAGCACGTAATTTTTCCCGTAGTTGTTGTCCCAAAAGTCGGTGCCGGAACACTTGAAACAAACACAAAATTCGATTTTCGATGATTTCGGAGGCAGCGTCAGCCTGAAGGAGAAGGTGTCGTAGAGGACGGTCAGTCCATGTGACGGAGGACTGTTGGGAACGTACAGGCAGAACGCGTCTTCCTGTGTTTTCCAGCCGTCCGACGTCGCCCTGACGAACACTTCCTTATGAAAGTCCAAGTTCCTGACTTTAACGGTACCCACAACGAGTTGTTCGTTCTCTTTGACTATGACGTTCTCCAGGCACACGTTGTTGATGTCCAACCGACGACGGAAATCCAAGTAGTCCGAAGCGGGTTGTGGAAATGTCACTTCCCACGGTTCGACCGCACTTTCCGAATTTGGAACTTGGTTTAATTTTGTAAAAAGCTGCGCGTTTAGGAGTTGAGGTGGCACGTTTGAAGGCTCCGACATTGTGCGAATCTGAAAAAAAGAGTTGATTTTTAATGGGAAACAGACAGGTGTGGGAGCAAGAGGTTTGGACCACAAGACCCGAACTTACTAAAGCTAAAGGAAACCCTCTGTCGTCGGCGAATACGACCCTTTTCTTATTTTTTGTCGTGCTCGGCAGGTCCAAGACATCGTAGCGGACAACCAGGCAGGGTCGACGAGGTACTGCCACAGGCATTTGTTGACCGTCTGACGTGGCCAATCGCAACTGACTAAGATTTCTGCTCAAACTGACGGATGCGGTCGGAACCGTGCGGAGAGTCGGTGAACTGCACCGGCCGTGAAAGGTGAAATGAGTCGGAGGACTGTTGCTGAAGATCTGAGGACTCGTACCCAAGTACGAATTAGAAGTAGAACTCGAAGTCAGAGATGGAAAATCCAACGTGCTGCTACTGGACCCAAACGCCGATGATGCGATACTCGAATTTAAAATATCAGACGAGGCATCGTAGTCGTGAATTTCGTTTTTAAACCGGTAGCTCGGTGTGTAGCCTATGGATGAACTTCCAGCAACGAGGATGTCAATATCTGCAGGCATTTCCGCTGCGACGTACCTGAATCAATGACATGAAACAAAACAAACGTATAAATTTAATCGGTTCGACCAGACGAAAATTAGTTCAAGTCCTGCAGCCGAAAATGAGGACATGGACGCTGCTCAAGTCACTCGAACGGACTATAAGGTCATTTATTAATTTATTTTTAATAGAATCAGTTGTAAGAGAGTTAAATAGAACCGAACAAATTCTAACAGTAAAACAATTTCGAATGCAAGTGGTTCAAGTTCAAGAATTTCTTCTTGACTTAGAAGTGACAACTTCGAACCATTCACAAATGGATCGACACAAGCAACAGTAAAATAGTGACTACCGAAAAATATTTGGTAACATGAATCAACACAGAAACGTAAAGTCGTTCGGACAAGGAAGATGAGATGACATGTCTGTTTGCGTGAAATAAATAAGTCCCAATGATTCACTGTTCAATTCCATGCATCTATTACTAATTCCGAAGTAGAGTTAGGTCGTCGTCTAGTAGGCAACGGTAGACCCGTATCGTAATTGAAAGCAGCCTAACAGTATGCAAAGAACATATAGAAACAGAGTGCACAAGCATTCTCATTATATGATTCAGAATATTTTGTTTTTCAGCATGTGAGTGTCGTCACCTTTTTCTTATTTAATCCCGCCATTAATCCCCTAACAGTTCTAATCGCATTCTTTCTATGTGAAAGTGTTACAATTTTCGGTGCGACATCCGTTGGTGCTGCACACAACCTTCTATTATTACTCAACGTACTATATTAAGTAAATAACTAATTTTCAAAGAGTGCGGATGACAGACCTACATTTTGTGTGCATTAACTAATAAATAACTTTTTAAATTTTATGAGGAGACCTGTGACAGTTGTACTCACGCGTAACGCATATAGCCATGTTTTATTGCCTTTGTAACTTATTATTCATTTGTTAGTAACTTATGCGGCGCTGGTAAACAAAATTCGTAGTTGGACGATACAAAAAAATAACAATTCACACTAATAGAAGGATGCACACACTCGTGATGCAGCGCACTAGTATTATTTTTTCGGACAACAAAGTGCGTCGAGAGTCGTCGACGCTAGACAAACGGAAACAGTAGATAATAGTAGAATAAATATGAATTGTGCCCGAGAAAGTTGTAAGCATTTATTTTATTGTTATTATTATTTTCTGTGTGATCGGATTACTGTTTACAGATCCGTGTCGGGAACGATAATGGTGACGCGAAAGTTCGATGTGTAAAGTACGCCGGAAATTTCGGATTCGGAAGAACCTGTAAAGGTACGGAAGTAAAGGGTTGGCCTGTCTCTTACCAACTAAACAGAAGGAGCAGTCTTGTCTGTCACCAACACCGCGGTAATGTTCAAGTTCAAGTCCTCGAAACAATTCGACTTTTCAAAATTTGTAGAATGTAAAAAAATGACAGATTTGGCACTAAAAAATTGGGTCAGATACGTTTGATGGAATCGAAAAAGTGACCCGAATGCCAAAGAAGTAACATCAGAACTTTGACAAGGAATGAAATTGGAAAATATTACGTTTGGTGCATCGACTACTGTCATGGCGGACCGCGGAGGATAGGCGGATGGTTTCCCAAAAAAGAATTTCACCTCTCAAGAGGAAGAAATCAGAGTTAGTCAGAACATCAGCAGCACATCCATTGATATTGGTACTTGTTCTACTCAACTTGTGTGTAATCTCACTCAATAAATATTTTAGGCAAGGAGCCCCCTACTGTGTCTACAATTGCACCGCCATTTTCTGTTTGACTATGAAACGAGTCGGTCACACGTAAAATGCAACATTTAAATGACAAAAGGAAGCAGTTAACTGTTTGGTTGACAACAAATCAAAAACTTTGTTGATTATATAATATCTTGGAGCTGGTTATTATTATCGCAACATTTTTCATTGTTCTTTGATCACTTCTTACTGGTCATGTGAAATTAAACTGGTGTAACTTTAGGTTGTCCCCAGCTGTGATGAAGGTTGTATCCAGTGGTCAATTAAATTACTGAGATTTTGGCAAGTAGCACCTGTCGATGAACCTGCTATTCACAACAAAATATATAATTCAAGTGTCAAGTGTCACGTAAAAATATATTTATTAATATATTAATAAAGCTTTGGTTAAAAGATATGCTCTAAGTTATTGATAAGGAATTAATAGTCTCATTTAAACTAGTTGTAACTACACTAATCATTGTAGTTGAATACTAAATGGAATTTAGTACTCAAATTTATTACTCATTTATTTCTGATGGGCAAGAACAATTTGCCACTGACTTCTTTAACTGTTTAGAAATTTTCTCTGTCGTTTTTTCAAAAGGCTCAACGACTAGATACGCTGGAGAAAATGTCAGGCAGGGTACATGTCCGGCTGGAATTTGAACTTACTTTACAATAAGAATTATTACAAGTACTCTTGTTATAGCAAAAAAAAACAATATGCTAGAGTTAAAGTTCGGTAGTCCACAGCGAGAACAATTACTTTTAGTATTTGGTACGAATTCCTTCTGATAGTGGAACAATGAGGATGCAAACGATAAAAGTTGTACTCTATACAATTAGTTGCACTTCTCATCGTACCAATAAAAGTGAACTTTATTGTGCGGAAAAAGTATTCTTTATCAGAAATATTATCCCTACATACATACTGACTCTCTTCAATGGGTTTTTGATTTAATGGCGTCACACCCCAACTAAAATTTAGTTTGATATCGAACTTATTGAAAATAAAATCATAAAACGTATGAACTACAACCGTGGGTTATGTAAACTACCATAAGCGATCAATCAAATTGTTACGGTGTAATTGTTAGTAATCATTTATTTTTATTGTCTTCTAAGTGTTTACCTCAAACTGAGTTAATCAAATGTAAGTAACGTATACTTGTATAAGACTAACTTACTGTTGAACTAACTCTAAACCAAGTTAAGAAAATTAACTCAGCTTCACAGCACAGCTTTACGACTTCATTCATTTTTATTGAAATAATTCGACCGTTGTGAAAGTAAAAGAACCCCGTCGTGACTTTGGGTCAACCCAATTTTCAAGTAGAAATCGTAAAAATTTGGCATCTGTTCTTCCTGAACTCATCCTTATCAGAGAAACCCCAGGAAATTACTATCATTTTAGGGTTCATTGCCTTCTATTAGTCAAGCACTCACCCTTTGCAGCGTTTGTTTGACATAAGCCAAACCCCCAAAAACCAAGTAATTCGCGCCTTGTACTCCCAACAGGTTCACAACTGTTGACACCGACGAATTGATTGTAACTGTTTCATGTATAACCTTAACAAGTTAATGAGCTTGTATATATATTTTTTTATAAATTCTTTTACCGCGGTTTTTGACATTTAACCTCGGACGCTGCTGACATGTTTGTTTTGAAGACAACAATATCATTTGAAAGCAGCAGCTCGGTAGTAAAATATTTGAGCTTTTAACCTTGAATTGTAATCAAACTAAAACTTTTAATTTCGCAAATCGTCAAAAGGGCAAACACGCCAGACTGCCAGCCTGTCCTGGTACCGTAACACCGAATTTAAACATAAAATAAATTTGAGTACGTTCATTATAGAATGAATGGATGAAATAAATAAAGTAAAACAAATCAAAACAGGTTTGATCCTGGGCAAATCCCACCTGAACCTTTTCACCGAGACCGTCCAATTCTTCAGACTGTGCATGTTCGAACTACCAAACACTTTTACTGCAGCCGGTGTGACAAGTATCCTAACTATAAACCGAGTTAGCAACTTTTGACGTTCTCTAAAAAAGTTCATTAATACTTTTTTCCCATCGCTTTCTCTCCTCTTCTCTTTTTCTCACTTATCACAACAACATGTGTTTAAGCTCTAAAAACTGACACCTTGGCCCTTAACCATTTTGGTGTCGTAATGTTTCATTTTTTTTCACGGCAAATTTAGTGATGAACAGAGCAAGACACTTCTCACATTCATTGAATTCTGAAGAAAAATCCAATTGAATTCTCTATCCGTCACAACGCTTCCGGTTCATATATTATTCAAATAAAAAATGAATTAAGTAAATTTGATCTCTCCCTTAAATCAACTACATGTTTACCAATGTTACTTTACTAGCCTAACTACAACTATGCACAACAATATTAATTCATTTATTAAGTCAAAAATATAAAGAGGAGTTGTGTATATTGAGCATAACTGTATGTAAATCCCACTTAATAAATTCTTATGTGTATGTAAAAACTGGGTTCAACCGGTTGCAGCCAGAAACCAATGCTAAACTATTTTACACGATTCCTAAATATCTAATGGGGAACGATAAATTAGCAGAATAGAAATTATTTTTCCCAAAAGGTTTTCTCTACCATTAGAATTTTTAAGAGGAAATTAAGGTTTGCCATGTCAAAAAGTGGGTCAGGTACACGGAAACCTTGACGGCCAAGAGGCTTCTTTTCCGGAACCAAAGTCTAGGAAATCGTAGGGAAACGTCCTTTAAGTTGGCGTTAACCCGTCAAGGGAACAAAGTAATCTGCGGAAGTGCCTTGCTAGTGAACTCTCAACCGTTAAATAAGCCTCTGAGGACTGAATATCTTAAAACTGGGTTGTAAATTTTTATTTAAGGCGTTCTGATTTATTGGTTTCATACCAGTTCCATAAAATTTTATATGATTACAATGGAGTATTTCGGAGGAAACAGAGAGAGAGAGAGAGAGAGAGAGAGAGAGAGAGAGCGGACAAGTAACTTAGACTTAGGTTAATCTAATGTTTCGGTTGAAATTTTACTATTTTTGGGCCGAACCCATCCTTAAAAAAAACTCGTTTTTGAGGAGTAGTTTTGGTTTATATGTGCAGAGATCTAAGTTTTCTATTAATATGTTAAAACCTGCTTGTCGTTCTTGCGAACGACAGTTCAAAATAAAGATGTCTTGTCTGGCGTCAGACATTCGACTGAGATGATCAACAAAGACGAATTCCACATAATTGGAAACTTAATGATTTTATTACATAGGACCGAGGCTGTCGATTAAAGATACAACAAAACCCCTAAATACTCAATACTCAACGCATCGAACTGTTGACTATCAGGGAACCCTCCCAACAAGTTGAAAGAAGTGAAGACGATTAGAAAAAACCGATGGATCACCAGGCCCGACATTTTTTTAAAGAGTCCAGTAGGCGTTTTTGACTCGTGAAATGAGTCTCGATCGAAAACGATCTTTGAGAGATCTTTAAAAAAAAATTCATGTAAAGGATTAAACCCCGAGACCGACCGACACTGCGGCAACTTGCATTCTTTGAGAGTCCCCCAGTCCCGCCTAATTCAAAACTTAATTCGACCAGAAATCAATCAAAAGTAACGTTACCTTATTGATCGATAAATACTTTTGAATAAATCCACAGAGTGTGGGTTCCTCCTCTTTACGCGATTCCGACGAGCCGATGTTCAACCGTCACAATTTCCGTTAGTTACATTATAATCGCTAAATACAATTTAATAAAAATAAATATCACAAAGTTGAGTTGTGCTATAAATAATTTACAAAACTTTAAACTCTTAATTTAAACGCGTGTTTCGATGAGCATTCCCCGTTTCACCTAATTTCTATTTCCATATTTATTTATTTGTTTATTCCGTTCGACGCGGTCTTGCCCGGTCCTTTTCAACGGCCTCCGCATAGACCAACTTTCGTAGAACCGAAATGAAACTGACAAACCCGTTCGACAGTAGAAGTCATCAGCCCAGATCGTGTTTCGGAGATTCTCAAGAATGTTAGTAGTGGAGTTTCGCCCATGTTCGACTTATCCGCAGACACTTGGGAAACTGTTAAAACTCACAACCTTCTATGAAGGGACAGAAAGATGTTCATTAAGACTGTCCGGCCTCATATTCTCCACCTTCTCTCCTACGAGTTGTCGGCTCGTCCTTAAGAAAACCTTTTTCCAGGTACGTGTCCAGGCAGCCTCCACCGACGACCTCGTCTATGCGGGATGGAAAACTCGGAAACAGACATGCATGGTACCTTCCAGTGCCAGCATCGAAAAAAAATTCTACGTGTATTTTGCAACTTTCACATTATATTCGTCCCATTTTAATATTTTTGTCCACTTTTCCTGCTTCCAGGGCCTTTGCTACATCGAATGATTCGACACCTTTGACCGCGACTTATTGTTACTACCAAGAGGTCAGACTGTGAATCAGACAAACTACTAATTTTGTTGTCCACGACCACCGGTGTTCATGTAAACAATTGTTGTTTCATCCTGTCAGTTCCAACACGTCTCGAATCATATTAGTTATTCATCGAAGTTAGTAATGACGGAAGTTAAAATGGATTTTTTACTCCGAGTTCCCGTAACGTTTGTCTCCCAGTACTAGAAGATAATAAATAACTTCAAAGCTTCAAAAACTTCTGTTTTAAACATTACTGTTCCGATTCATTTTTTCATTCGTTCATTCATCTCGTAGGAAGTTGTGCTGCAGTTGCAGTACAACGTTTGGTGTATTTTAGTATTACAACAAACAAGTAATTTTGAAATCATTGTACGCGGTAGGAGGAACGAGGACAGTATCGTAGGGTCCATTGTTTGAAACCACATCAGTAGTAACCACTTGATTTTATTCAAATTCAATATGGTTAAAGTTATGGTGCGTTTCTAAAATGACCAAAGCGATCGACAGACGCGATTCGGATGGTTTGGCAGCTGAAAATCATGTGACGAACACGACGAAGAAGGTACCGACCTTTGACCTGGCAATTCTCAGACGACTGCGTTGGTCACGAGCCCTGCGAATGAGTGTAAAATTCCTAAACCGAACCTCCGGATTCCGTACCTGAACCTTTCGGATTCCGGGGTAAAAAAAAACACACGTTCGTTCAGATCGGAGATAATAGTTTTTTCCGATCGAACCCGAACGACTTCAACCATGAGCGAACTATTCCTAGGAAACTTTCGTACAATTAAATGCTAAACATACCTCACCCTCGTCACGTTAGAGGGTCCCCCCATTCACAAGTGCAGGAACGTGATGTTCACGTGGACTCACGTGGAGTCATAAATTTTTGTTCGGAACGACCTACAAAAAAGTAGAAGTTGAAATTCTTTTTTCTTTCAGCGAGAATTTTAGTAGAATATTTCAAAATGCAGCCTTGCGATCACAGACCGATACAGACGAGGCCTATTAACAGGATGACCAATTTAAAAGGAGTGTGGCGTACACAGTAACAGGGTGTTGCCCTCTCGGTCTCCGCATTCTGATAATTTCCAAATAAAAGTTAGATAATCGATATGCTGATGACGACCATGTAGTCGTGGGTTATTGATCTTGCAAAACTGTGATCCGTCACAGATTTTAGGTGGACCGGCTGACGTAGTCGCACCAGTCTCATTTCCAGTGAAAAACTCTTTTCTCAAGAGCGACAATAACCGTCGAGCAATGGATGGAAATGGAAGGACAGGTTCTGGGGGAAATTTCGAAAAAAAAAGAAATTTCACGACGACGGCGACCCGTGGAGAGGGTCCGATGTCTGGCCGAAGGATCGGTACCCGAGACGAGAGAAATGTTTTTGTGAAGGGTCACCCAGGGAACTTTTGAAAGGAACGAAAACGACCGTTACGGACTCGAGTGAAAACTAAGATGGCGGATGGATCGATCGTTCGATTTCTTCCTGTGTGACACATTGACTTCATTAATGAGATTCACACGGTTTATCTGTTCTCTCGGGTCCGATTTTTCTTTCCCTGTGGCGCCACTAATTTCACTCGTCACATTTTGGTCTTCTTCGGTGTTCCTTGGAGTGCTCAGACTCTGATTGGCCGACACCAACAATCGAAAATCCCACAGCCTTTTCCTTCCGGATTTGCCCTCCTTTCCGACTCGACAAAAACAATAAATAAAATGGTTGAGTGTCGGACTTTTTAGCAAGCGCAATACTGCCGAACATTAATATTTGTATTAATTTCTCAGCTGATTTGAACCGCCAAGAATTCAGAATAAGGTAATCAATTGGGTTCGATCGTTTACCGAACGATTCGATCGGTTTTCTATTTCTATTTACTTTCTAATCGAGCAAAAGGACACGACTGTGACAGAACGAGGGGAGAACTTGCGGGTCTCACTGGCAAGGTATTTTAGGTTTTCTAGGATCTCTATGGATTTCGGTTATTTGTATCGAATATTGGATTTTACAAAGTTTTTCAACTTTGAGAAAATGTTTTCTTTAAGCTGAGCTGTATTTTGTCAGACAGAAACTTGCTTCCCCTGGTGCTCTTCCTTGCACAGGTAGTCGAGGCAGGTGGACAGATATTTTTTTTATTGATAACAATTTTCTTACCGTTTTCTGTTTGACTAATTAAGATCGATCGCATACAAGTAAATAATAAATGAGTCAGTTTTACGTCATCCAATACAGTTCACATTTCAAGTATAGTGTCTGTAAGTGTCTATAAGTAATAAATATGGTAATAATTAATGAATTGTGCGGTCGACTTACTGTGTATATTTTTCTTTTTAAAATTATAAAACAATTTAAGCAAAGTCTTAAAGCTTGTAGGAGTACCTTCTCTTTTTGATTCAATCAATGCCCACGTGAGTTTCTACACAATTTCGAATTATTAAGTAAGTAATGACGTGACCAACAAAGTACTAAAGTTGTCGTACTACGAACGCAGCTATGTGTCCATCATTAACAATTCTGAATCCCTTTTCAGGTGGTAAACTATGTCGGATTTCGATGTATCCAAAGAATTCTCCGGGAAAACTTCCTCGGAGCCGACTGAGTGTAAAAGACCGAGGTTAGAGAATACTAAATGTCTCCGAAGGAAAAGAGTGGGCAGGAAAAGACTGTTGAAGATTTCGATCAGATCGGCCTACGACTTGAGACCGAAAAACAAAACATACAACTTCAACTTTCGCAAGCAAATGAGAAAGATGAAATTCTCAAAGAGAAATAAGGAGCTGAAAAAGAATATTAGACACCTTAAGAGGTTGTGTAAGGGGATACCCAATGACCAGTACAGAGATGACGTGAAGAAGCTGAAGGACGACAGCAGCAAATCGGAGGAGGAGCCGGACACAAAGAAAGATGCGTCGACTTCCGGGCCACCGAAGGCAACCGGAAAGCTCACCACGGCACTGGAGAAAATACTTAAGTTGCACAAGATCACGAAGCGGAAAAATCGTCTTGCGACCAGCAAGAAAATAAAACCGGAAGTCGTGGACGAAAAAAAATCAAAACTAATATTGGAATCGATCGTCACGACCGAGAAGCTCATCAATGAAAACTTAAAGTTTAAAAACCCGAAGGAGGACTACGTGGATCCCAAGGGAGAGAAAAAAATGGAGAAAATGTTGCGAACGGAAGTTCTCACTGATTCACTGGAAGATCTCCCCTCGACCGGCGAAAACATTTTAGATCAAGCACTCAAGGACAAGTTGATTGATCAGCTCAATAGTATGGATGGAAACGACGGACTGAAGAAGGACGAAGGCGACGATATGGTAGAAAAAGAAATGGTCAAAGAAGTGGAAGAAGACGACGCTCAGGCGGAAGGGGAATTTTTCCCGGTGTCTCCGACGCCCACCACCCAGTCGGTGAGCAACAAGTCGAGCATCAGGGTGACTATGGTGCTGAAGAAAACAACGACGATACCCCTGAACGAAGAGTGCATCGTCATCAAGTTTCCCAAGAGTTACCCCGGTCAGAAGATCAGAAACTTTCAGACGTTGACTCCGGCCTTTTCCGAAGCCATTCAGAAAGCTCTTCATCAGCTACACGGCGGACTCTGCCTGAATCGGAGTTACATACTCAACATAGAGCCCATCGACTCCCAGACGGAAATTCCCATGGAGAAAAAGAAAATATTCAGAATCCACGAAAACCAAAATGATTTGTGCGTGAGGAACGTCGTCGAACACAAATGGCCGAGACAGCAGCAACAGCGACAGCAGATCGGAGAGCTGGACGAACCCGTGGATGAGAAAAAATGGGAGAAAGACTGGAGTGAAGGTAAGGAAAAGGAAGATACCGAAGATGAGGCTAAGAGAGACAACATGTTTGCTGGAGAAGAGGACGACGAAGAAGGAGAAAAAGACATTTGTATGGGAGAGGAGGAAGACTCGACGGAAGTGACAACTGCTGCGAAGAAAGAAACCGAGAGCACAAATAAGGACACCGTACCTGAAACTGTAAAATCGGAACCGGAAAGCGATGTGGAAATGAAGGAAGGAGAAAAGGAAAAAGCGGAAACGGAACAGCCCTCGTCTAGTCAACAACTGGAGAAGAAATTTCTCAGTCAACCCCGCGAGGGTTTCTTTCGGCCAAATATCTTGAGGAAGTCCAACCCGGAGAAACGTCTGGCGGATATAGAAAAACTCAAATCGGATATTTTGCTGCATCTGTCGGAAAACTCAAACCTCGAGACGATTCTCAAGAGTCGAATGGAGCACATATTCGGGGGTAGCACACAGTCGGAAGAATATCTCAAGGATTTAGATTTTGTTTTCATGAGGAACCACCTGTCGGGGCTGACGGAGAAGGAAAAAGCCGACTTCTTCGCGGAGACTCTCTTCAACATGAAAAGAGAAGCGCGTAAGACAAAGAAGCTCATCCACGAGTGCGAAATCTGTCAGAAGAAGTTTGACAGACTTTGGGTTCTCAAGGGTCACATGAGGTTACACAGCGGAGAGAAACCGTTTGTCTGTCCGGAGAACAACTGCGGGAAGACATTTGCAGATAGGTAAGACCCCAGTTTGAATCATCTACCCTTTGGCCCCAACCTTTGGTCGAGTGGTCACTTACTTACCGAACATTGTTTTTCACGTCCGAAGGTCGAACTTGAGGGCTCATCAAAGGACGAGAGGCCACCACAAATGGGAGTGGAGATGTGCGTCGTGTAACAAAGCCTTCAGCCAAGAGAGGTACTTGGACCGTCACAGGCCCGAAGCCTGTCAGAAATACTTGCAGGTAAGAAAAGAATCGCAGCCTCCGTGGTGCCTCACGGCCTTACATTCACGACTATTTCTGTTGCTCGCACAGTATACCGTCCGACATGGCGCCAAGAAAATACCCAAAGCCCTCGACGAGAACTCAAATGAAGACGCCGCAAAGGAAGAAACGTACGACTCGGAGCTGTCTGACAAATAAACCTCACTACCAGTCGATCTTCTCTCCCGAAGAGGAGGAAAAGGAAAACGGAAATGCAATTAGGTCGCAGGTAGATTCAACCGGAAGTTTCGAGTCTCTCGCTGAAAGGCCGGTCCTTTTGCTCAACAGAACTTCTAAATATTTCAAAGAAAATGGGGAAAATCGGTTGGCCTCAAAGTCGCAGGATGGAATTTTTTATTTATTTTCTGTTGTTTTGATTGTAAACTTACAGCATGACGTGACTTTAAAGTCATCAACAACATTTTCTATGATTTTTGTACTACCCAAAGGTCTACTTTAAGGTACAACAAGTATCATGTTATCATGATAATATATCTCATGTTAAATCATGTTAATATATCTTTATGTTTCCGTGCTACAAACATTTTTTTGTTCGTTCAAAACTCCACTTTCCGAACTCGTAGCTGTCGGTCGGATCAAGAAAGGTTCTACTCAACCCTTCCGAACCTTTTGTCCATCCAAAACGTCGATAATCTCCAAGAGAACATGGCAGAAAAAGACTCCGTCGATGACACAAAGTCGTGTCTACCTATTGTTGTCCATTTCTTGCCATGTTCCCTGCAGTTGCAGGCAACAGAAAGAGCTATGACTTGTCAACAGATTAAGAAACGTTGGTATGGGGCCCACTTCATCAGTGTTGGCGGTACATTAGGGTACAAAAAACCTAACTAATTTCAATCACATACATAAAATATTTTTCTGAATAAAATTATTTACGGAAAAAAGGTTTTGTACATAACAGCGGTTTTATAAAACCCAAATAAGAATAAAACATTTTCAATAACGAAATAAAGCATTTGAAGAAACCGTTCCACACACACAGAAGTACACCAATTCTTTAACAACTCCAGGTGCCGCCCAACATGTTATTCTGCCCGGTGGCACCAAAGACAGGAAAATACACACAACAGGAGGATGACGGAATGGTGGCATTTAATAAACAACAGACAAAAATTACCAGTGACAAAAACTTTATTTTTAAAAAGAAAAAAAAAACAATTAAAGTAAAACCAGAAACTTTAAAAAGCATCCAACTTAATTATGCCAAAAAGAAGAAACTATTGGAGCTCTAAAATCAACTTAGATTTCTCTACAAAGAAAAAAATTAATAATTCGAATAATACAAATCCAAATAACGGTCACCGGCAAATTTTTTTTTCGAATTTAAATTTCCAATTTTGTCGCATTTTTATGAGCGTCGCCTTTTTTCTAGGTTTTCTAGCAGCCGTTGGTCTAAAACTTTCGATTATTTTCTCTATCATCTTTGGAAAATTTTTCACTTTTTAGAATTGAGGCAACCGTTTTATAAAATAACAAACGTTTTTTTTATTATTATTAATCAGAAACAAGACCTCGGGGTACACCCAGGTCCGTGACGCGAGTCACCCAGGTGACCGTCAGGGGTGTACCCGCCGACACAGAAACCTTCTCGGGTACCCCGTGGGGGAGCACAGAAAAGGTTTCGGCTCGTCCATAAAATTCTTTAAACAGTTCTGTCGGCGACATTTCGCCTACCAAATTGTATTTGTCAGCGGCAAAATTCCGATTTCAATGTCACTCGGCCTGTCAAAATCAGAATAGTCCGCTTATTGCGATCGTTTCGCCATTTTAACGAAAACAGCATTAATGCTGACGGAAAGAAACGAGGACGAGGGTTGACCGCGAAGCAAAACCCCCGAATTACAATCTGAATTTTGAAAAAAAAAACAAAAAACGAAAACTATTACGTGAAAATAAAAACTTTAGTCCTTCGTCCTCGCCATACTCAAATTTTTAAGAAAAAAAAAAAAAATACGACGGTCAACCGTTCTACTTATTAAAATTAATTGCCGACGGAGAATTAGGTATACATATGTCGACAGAAAAAAAACCAAGATGTCTTCCTACCCTAAACGCAGAGCATGCGTACGAAAAAGAATCAAAGTAGAAACGAATGATAAAAATAGATAAAAGGAAAATCCGGAAAAGTTTTCAAGGGGAAAGTACAGTGTAGAAACCTTTATCGTACCTGCCGTGAAAAAAAAAATACATTTAAAACCGGCCAATATAACATACCTAGCAATACATTACTTGAAACTTCACAATATATAATATATATATTTTTTTAATATACGAGGCTATACTTAATAAATTCCCACTTAAACTCTTGACTATGATGTAGGTTCACCAATTCAGAACACAAATTTCACTTTAATTTTCCGCGAAACAGTTATTAACGTAAGAAACCTTTAGTAGAATTAGACCTTTCGAAATTGTCATACCTAACTCATGCTGATGACGTGACTTTCGCTTTCCGGATGGCGTCCACCTTACGAATTTCAGCATCAAAACAAAAAAACCTAAATTTCGACATTTAACTTAAAAGCTGGGAAAAGACAAAAACCGAAAAAACTGCACTTCGTGGTAATAATAATAATAATAATAATAATAATAATAATAATAATAATAATAATAAATACAAATTAATTGGTGATGATAGTTTAGACGACACTACTCGTAATCAATGTTAATAATAGTTCGCAACGAAGAAAAATCAAAAGAAAAAAAAACTATGTTTAACTGTTAAATTAAAAAAATTCAAGCAAATACAAATTACAATAAGCAATTGCCCACGACGAGACGACGAGACGTGAGGTTAATCAAAATGGTTAATTAATCGACCGATGGGTCACCTATGTATCACTTAAATTCTCTTAATAACCGCTAATCCGCTTCTTTTTGGTTTTTTTTTTCTACAAACGTCGTCAAAAAGGAAAAACAAAATTAAGAAAGAGAGACAACTAGAAAACGGGGAAATGCGAAATTTACTATTGGAAGTAAACGAAAAAGTTACTCGGAACGAAGTCTAATTCAATTCAATTCAATTAATTTTAATTAATTTTTTTCCCTTTATGTAATTAATTTTTTTTTGCTATACGTATTTACACGTACCAAGTGTCTCAGTGTCAATGTGCATGCATTCCTATTTTCATATTTTCAATTCGCACTATATGTATGTATACATATTTATTTTTAATTATGTTAAATACGCGACGGTCCGGGTGTGGTCGGCGGGGGACACTCAATTTACCCACCCTTCATCACATCACACAGTGTTCTGTATCCTTCAACTCAGCAGTTTGCTTTAAAAAATATTTACCCGCTTCATTTGAAAACGTTTCACTGTCCGATTAATACTTTTACGTTTCCTTACGTTGAAGTGATACTCTCTCCCCCGGGAAACTATATTAATTTAAAACTAAGAACTATTCAAATTAAATTACTTTCTTTTACTTTTGGTGAATCGCCGCCGCCGTTCCCGCCGGACCTACCCCAACGGAGGGGGTGCAATACGTGAGTTAACTTGCAAATTAATATAATTTTATTGTACCTAATAAATCCATATACGTCGCATTTATATATAGATGCCGTACTTTATACAAATATATATATATATACTCTCATGTATATACTGATACATTGATTATAACTTTTGAAACTTCCTCGCTTCCTCTAATACCAGCAGGAGAAGCGAAACAAAAAAAAAACTATTAGTTAAATGACTTTCGTCATGTCCTAAACCGGAAGTGAACTCGGCAAATTTCAGGTGAGACAGGACCTCACCCTGCCAGACAGACCTGAAATTCGGTCATTCGGCTCTACATCCGGTCTCTTCTGCTTGCCCAGCAATGCCCGGTGGAAGTTTCTCTTTTCATTTGCCTGTCTCAGGTTCGAACGCGTTTCGGGCATTGCTTTTTTTTCCGGCAGACAGAAATTTCTGAGAGTGTGAGGAGACAGAATTTCGCAGCAAAGCTCCTCCATCCCCGGGGGTAAAAAGAAAATGTCGTTCGAAGTATATTTTCCACATTCGAGTTGAATGAAATCTCACTATCACAGCCGATACATTTTTTTTAAATTTATTAATATACATTGTTATGTAACCGAAATTATTACCTCAACTACGAGTCTCACTAGGATTTATTTATTTATTTTTTTTACGAAAACGAGTAAGTATTAAACCCTTTACGCATATTCATATGTACACATATTGAAAGCGTTATTTTCTCATTTAAAATTTTGAAAAATAGTCAGGTTAAGTTTTGACAAACAAAAGACCAAAATAATCGAATCTCACGTATCTGATCGATTTTCTCGGGGATATTCAAACAAGTTTAACATTAAAACGGGAGGGGGAAGGTGGTGTATAGAATTCAAACGTACCGTTCACTGTTGGAAATGCAATTTCCAACGGAAAGAGTAGTGAGTCCACTTGGTTATTCTACGGCTGTCAAATTCCCACTTCCCACCTCGTTAAAAAAAATACTCGAAGGCAAAAAATACATTCACAACAAACGACATCAATAACAACAACAATCCATTAAGCTTGGCCGAGCTTCCACCCTGCCACCATTAACGTTAAAAAAAAGAAATGAACATAAGACAGGGTGGTGTAAATCTGTACCCCACTAATACTATTAAACAGGTTCTCCTGTTTGTTGACAACAGGGAAAAACCAATACAAATTAAAAATGATTGGCCGAGTTCATTATTAGTAATGTAGGAACAAAGGAAGAAGCAGCCACAAGAATTGTATGGGTTAACAATGGGCTTATCAAATTAAAGAAAAGGCCGGTGGAGACAACGCTGGTTCGATTTCTATAGTTTCTAGGATTGAGTCAAGAGGGTAAAGGTTAAGGGTTCGATTACTCAAATGTCTTCTTCCTTCGATCCATTCAATGTCGACTTGCTCTTCACCTCCCTTTTCAGTTAATTTTCGAGAAGCGCTATTAATTCCAGTTTGTATCTTGCATTTAATAATTAATTAAACATATTTAAGTTCCTAATGATCTCCCAATATTGTGTGGTAATAATATTATTGTTTCATGTAGTACCTGTTACGAGGTACCGTCATTCATTTTCGTTCACCTAACGCTTCAAAATTTATTTAAACTACCTACGAAATGCAACCACCTGTATGGAACCTAGTTTATGGTAACTTTTAAAAGCGAAAAGATGTAGGCCTCTTTTTTCTGTTAGACTAGTCCATAAACCCTACGAGGTTTATTGTTAAACATATAAAAGTTGAAATTTAAAAAGTTGAATAAAAATTGTTCTACAATACGTTGCTTCGATTGTCTTTATGCTGTGCACTTATAACTCAAGTGTTCATTTCTAGAATGTGCACTTAATATGTATTTTATTGGTAAAATTGGTAAAAATGGTACTAGAATTTTATCAGTGATTATCCTTAGTCCGTTAAAGACCAAAAGAAATTTGAGTCTGATAAACTAAGTAGCAAATAAGAGATTCGTAGTAAAGTGAACACCAACTAAGAGAGTTTCTCTTTTAGGTAGTTCTCCACCACCTGGAACGTCGCCCAAAGTATACGTATCCCTTCTACCTGGCAGAGAAGGCAAACTCCCGTCGAGGTACAAGAGAGAGGTCAGAAAGACCATCCCCTCGGCCATGACAAGGCCTCTCACACATGAATCATCACCTGCCTCAATAACACCCGAACGAGGATAGCAATTGAAGGTTAGCGACGTCAGAGAACGAGTCCCAGACCGTTCAGCAGCCCCAATCACAGCCGCAACACTACCAACAGCCGAGCCACCCAACACCTACAGGCAGTACCGAAACCGAGTCCACACAATGCGCTCATCTTTGGTCGCATCGCTTCCGACTGGTTTGTGCTTACCCGCACCATCCAGGTAGAAAAGCAGAACATGCTTACTGTGCACTTGGAACTATCAAAAGAACAGTTCATTAAGACGTGCAAGACTCTTGAAACGCGTTCGGGACGTGTTCGAGAGAGAGCGAAATGTAAGGTCTGATAATTACGTCAGACTTGCACGGTTAATTACTACGCCAGCTCCCTGGGCTGAATTACTCTATGCGATTGGAGCATTCCAGAACTTCAGGAATATTCATTCATGTTTAACAGCCCGCTAGACCCGCTCAGCCTGAGTCATGGTGATCGGCAGATCCACAACTCGTCATGGCCTGGAACCGGATGATGGGCCGGTTTCAACACCTCTGTATTATGAGGGAATTCCCGTCACAAAATGACTGGCAGCATAAACCAAAAAAATATTTATTTTGTCGTCGCTTTCCTTTTTTCGGAGGTAATCATGAACCTGATATTGTGGGGTGATTCTAACTTTTCCGCCACAAAAATTTCAAATAATTTATCTATTGGCAAACTAAGTAAAAGGTACTATGTTGTATGTACATCCAGTCAGAGCAAAATTCGAGCATTACTAATAAAATCCTTCTGCTGACTCAACTATTTTCGTCAACATCTAAGAGAGTAAACAGATAAACCCATATTTTCCCCTACATTTTTGGTTCACTTCCAACTTCTAAATTCCAAAACCTAAAGCCATAAGGTGGTTGCATGTTTAACCCTCATCTATTAAATCGTCATGAATTCTGAAGTTCAATTGTTTTTTGAAGTATTTATAGAAAACCAACAATTTGATGAAGATATTTATCAAATATAGATCCTCTCAAATCATTCGTGCTCTTTCATGTTGGTCTTCAAAATTGAATGGCGACACATATAGTCGTCACACAACACTAAAGAATGGAGAAGTCTAGAAGACTTTCTGTGTTTGTGGCCTCTCCACGGCCGTCGAAGAATTATCCCAAAGTTAACACGAAATTAAATTGCTAAACAGACTACCGGTTACTACTATCATCTAAAAATAAGACATTTGCTAAAGGAGAAAGTTTCGTTCACTCAATTTTCATTTTCATTACCGTGAAAATGGGGCTTGGTTGAATTTTTATTTGGATTCGGAATAAAGAAACAAACCCTGTGACGAATTAATTAAATAAATAGGCCTAAATTTAGATATTAAGCCCCCTTGATACTAAAAAAGATATAATTCGAAAGAGAACATTAAAAAATATTCTTTCCATTAGAGTTCCTGCAGCTTTTCTTCAACTTTTGGCAGGTTCTAATGGTTTTGACCGTTACGTGCACTCTAAAACGAGACAATAAAATGTCGAAAACCATTCGTATTTTTGTCGAATTGGATTCGACGAGAGAAGAGTCGCAAACCCGTTAGAGCAATTTGCAGCCCTTGGTAAAATGATTTGTTTGCAGCGCTTGCAAAATGTCTCTTCCTACAACAATAGCGAATTCGTTCAAATCCTTTAATAGCACATTCCCTAACTGAGTGACTTGTCTCGTGAACGAATTAACTATTGCATCTTTAATGAACGATATATATAAAATTAATATAATTACAAGGAAAGTGGGCGTCGCAATCCATGAGACAGCGGACAAGATTCACCTTTCATACAGGACGCATCCTCGAAAAAAGGACAAGGAATGGCCGAGTCACAATGGGCAAACCTGCAGTGAGGTCGACGACATTGGCCTTCCATGTACTGATTGCAAGCCTTTTGGCTCGACGAATTCCTCCTGTAAAAAATAAATAAATATTGTAAGCTTTAGTTACAACCGGTCAGCCATATAATTCAACTAGAATTGCAGGTGTACCTTTTCCGCTCTGCCTGGCGCATTTCAGCAACAGTTCGATTGGTCTTCTCGTTCATTTTGTTTTTATCGTTCTCTGATAGTTCGGGAAAGAGCCTCTCTTCTGTCCACAGGCACCTGAGGTCGAAACCATTTTTCATGGGTTCCTCCTTGGCAATCAAAGTGCTCCACCAAGCCCCCTTCCCAGGATACGCTACATCCAGAGGCGGAAATCCGTCACTTATCACTTCCTCACTTGAATTTTGATTCTCGTCTTCGTTGAAGTCGGAAACGGTAGTAGAATCGTCGTCACACCAATCAGAATTGGAGTACAATTGCTGAAGACAACTCAGATCCAGTAGGAGCTGTTCACCTTCTTGGGTCAGTTCCTCCCGGAAACGAAACTTGTCTTTCGTCGAAAGTTTTTCAGAGTTTAACTGACAGCTTTCGCAAGACACATGTGTCTTCCAAATTTGACTCCATTCTTTCTCCTTATTTGATCCATCAATTGAGTTCTGATTCCAATCCTTTTCACCGCCACAAACGCACTGTTTTGATTCGGCCTTATGATAGGATGACACCTCTAAAGCATCCATCTTACCACTGATGTAATAACAGTCCTGATTCGTTTTAGCTTTTTGTTCGCATGAATCTACTTCTATGTCTTCGTGTTCCTCTATCGAGTTTATTATGTTCTGCGCAAGTTCATTGTCTCCTGGGAAAAAGAATTCATCATCGTCCGACTTGCATGAAACCGATTCGCAGTCCGTGTCGTTGACAGGCGGTACAATTTGATCATCGTCCAGATCGTCCGTTTGGATGCATTTCTCGTTGCTTTGACGAACGCGAAATTTGGGCACAAATTCTTCTCCTGAAGATGCATCACTATCCCAATCCCCTTTATTTAAACCACCTTCTTTCTCTTTGAATTCCATATATTTTCGAGGTGTTTCTGCATCTGCTTCGATATATAGCAGTCCACTTTCGCTGCGTTTGAATGAAACCTTGTCTAGATCGTTGGATATAGCAAAAGTGGTACCATCTGCGTAAATCCCTGTCTGACTGCTGCCCAATTCCTCCGTTCTGATTGGACGAAAATGAGTTTTGGCAGATGTTAGCAAATCTTCTTCTTGATTATTTTGACTGACGTGGGGAACGTGGTATTGGAACCCGTCTGGGCACTTCAAATTAAAATCCGTAGCTTTCGATGAAGGATCCACAAAACTGTTCAGCTTTTCTTTTGTGGCGGTATTCGATAAGTTATGTCCGTCTACCGCCGACCATTTGTGAAGACTGGATAGAGTTGCGTTAAAAGCACTCAGCACATTATCAAAGTTGTTGTAGGAATTGGAAAAAATTGGAGACACAAATTTATTCCATTGAGAGAAAGAAGATTTGCAGTTAGAAAATTTTGCATTCTCGTTTGAGCCCTCTTCGGTCGTCTTTCCGTTTTGTTCAAATGACCAAATAACGTTGGGCCCATATTGAATGTAGGGGTTGGCCAAAAAATTCTGCTGTAAAAGGTTTTGATATTTGACGTTTTGCAAGTGATCCGATTCCGATGAGCCTTTCCATATTTCTTCAACATTTGCATTAAATTTAGCAATCAGATTGTCGACTTCGGTATTCCCTTCATAAACTTGTTCCGTTCCTTCAGAAACTATAAGATTTTGCATATTGTAAAAGTTTATGTGATCAATCTCCTGATTGTTCTGGTGATCCGACCGGTTCCACGTGAATTCTTGCCCAAGACCTGTTGTTGGATTGTCATAGAACAATGTGGAGAAGTAGTCATCCATTTTATTCTTGGTGATTTCCGATGCTGAGTCATGAAGTAAACCCCGAGTCCAACTTGAACATGAAATAGGGGGTAAACACGGTTTAATAGGTTCTATGCAGTTCATTCCGCCGTTGAAAATATTGGAGAATCTGTAATACATAAAAAAAAAACATTCATGTCTTGACGGTACAGTATCCTGAACAATATTTTCTCTATTATACATGTTCAATCTGGTAAAATTAATTATTTGAACGTCGAATTTTGAATTAGTGGTTGCGTTACATTTAAAATTGTAACAATGACACATTTTTGATTGATTGTCAATTTGACAGCAAACAATTTAGTAGACTGCATTATTTAGGAATTTAAAATATGTAAAATATACTCATGGGGTTCAGAAAGCAAATTCGTATCCCTCACAGGTTTGCTATCTCAAGCCAAAAGGAGCAAAGTGCGATCACTAAGGCATCCTGAGATGACTTATTTAAATACAAGGACGTTACAACATCAGCTGATTCTATCTAAAAATGGATGATGACCTCACCCAAGACTTGAATCCATTGCCAAGGTATCAGCGTCGCATCCCGATGAAATTTCAAAACGCGAAGAATTCCTCTCAATGTCTTTAAGTTTAGCAAGAAGTTCCTCGATTATGCTTTCTATTTGGCGTTTCTGAAAAAAAAGACACATTTCTTCATTATCCAAACATACTCACGATTACTCATTAAACAATTCTACAAGTACCTGGTACCCCTAAATTAATTTTACCATATAAAGTGTCAAATAATTACATTTACTAAGCGTTTCACAGTTCATTATGACACAAAATATCATCGTTCGACGGAAGCGAACAAAACATTTTACAAACGTAGGATCAATCTTTAAGAATGTGACAGACCTTATCGTTTCTAAGAGTCAAATGTGACACGATTAGGGGTAACTGATAGAACATTAACCTTACACTGAAAATAGTACAAAATCCACGGAGCGATGAACTTACAAGAAATTTGTATGTAAAACAAGTCTTCAGGTAGAAAAATTATATTAAGTTAGAGCAAGGGGCTTGACAATCAGGAAATGATTCATACTATGGTACATTGATTGGGTAAATTTTTCCTTTGTGTTTTTTCATTGTCATCAGGATTAAATTGCCAAGCAAAGTTCACAGAAACAGATTTAGATTTCAAACAAAATTTCCGAAAATGTTTTATTTCTGAAGAAATTGGAAAATAGAGTTATTAATTATTGCTATATGACATTGTCAAAGAATATTTTGAAACAAGGAAATTTAGACACAGTAAAAGAAATATAGTAAAATTGTAATAACAAAATAGTATTATTATTCTACTTGTGAAATATAAGAAATATTTTCATAAATAATAAAAAAAATAGCATTTGCATGTATGTTTGCTAATCCATTATTCTAATACTAAATTTGAGTTGATAACTCCAACTATGAGTTCAAAGTCTTCCAAATTCCATTATTTACCATTTAAATAAAGCTAAAGTATCAAGTCAAAATATTTAAAACCATTTAAACATTTGATGGTCTGGGACCCCAAACTTATCAGGAGACAAATCTAACAAAATATTAGTAACATTCCACTTAATATCAGACAAGTCATTCATTTTCCTAATATTAACGTTTATGCATAGTTTTTATCTATCTGGTTATGATTGAATATAGAGGAGCCTTCTACAAAAATTTTAATAAAAATGAACTTACCTCATAATAGTCCAAAGTGCCAAATGTATATTTAGAAGAATTTTCTAAATTGTTTACTTCCAATAAACTGTTTAAGTACTTTTCATAAGAATCTCCATCAATTCCGTAAGATTTTAATTGTTTTTCAAGCCAATGCTTAACATCCCCAGACATGTGGACCAACTGGGAATACTTCATGCTCCTTTCACCTGTAATGTTATTTGGTTAATCATTTTTATGTAATAATTATGTTTAAGTAACTTAAATGCAAGGTTGTATGTGAATAAACCAGCAGTACAGAATAAATTGGATGCTCTGTAGGCAATAATGTTATAGAAAACAATGGAAATTGAGTAACCTTACACCTTGAAATTACAAATTGCTTAATTTTTAAGGTTTACTCCCTTCTTTAAATGTTTCACCAGGTATTACAGCTATTGGAATTTTTATTTGAACATGTATTAATTTATGATTAATGTAAATAATCAGTTAAAAAGAAACTATTAAAACATGGTAGAAAAATAACTTAAAATAACTTTTACATACTAGGAAGACATTAAAGCTGCATTTTTCAAGTCTGTTTACAATGAAAATTCTTAACCATGCACATTGCATTTTATTTATGTTTAGTTTTGTCAGCTTACCTAACTAATAATCCCGTGACATGTGAAGGGAGGAGCCTGGTTGATAATTATGTGGCCTTGTGAGACTCCTGTTGTTGCTAATAGGTTTAACTGTGTCTCTCCCTTTGTGTCTACTCTTCATTGCCACAGGATGCAAGTCAAAAATGAGTCATAAACATTTGTGCATTTTTTATTAAGATTTGCACAAAAATTGTTACTGTTTTCCATAGGGGTAAACAAATATTTAAATGAATTAATCTACTATCCCAGTTTATTGTAAAATTTTATATGTCCTAATGTATGTATGTATGTTTAATTGGATATAATGAATAAATTTTCTAAATAACAAGGGACAATTAAATTAAAAATAAAAAAATTTGTTATGGTCTACAAACTGGCTTGCTTTTTTGGTATGGTTCTACTATAGAAATAAAATAGAATTCTACTTCATCAATTGTAGGCACCGTCCCATTTTCAAACTGCAACAAGCAAAAAAATTAACATTAATGTGATTTATTAATACAATACAAAAATTTTGAAAAATGAATTACTATTTTTTTTTAAATTATAAGTTTTGGAAATGCCAAGAATTGTCAGCCATGACATTGAAACAATTTTCATGGAGGAAGAGATAAAGTAGGTCAGCAAAAATTGATTGTAAACAATTGCACCACCTTGCACCTGATACCTGTCAGAATTGGAAACCACTGTAAATTGATTTCACAATTGGATGTGTTTGAAAAATTATCTTTATGGTTGGTCGAAAAATTAAAGGGCATAACTTGTTATACGTGAAAATTGTTCGCAAGGCTTAAAAAAGGGCTAAATTCAGATGTTTTATCATGGATGTCTGACGCAATTTCTTCTTGTTCACCAATGAGATGTACAAAAATTGTTTCATTCTTTTGTACATTAATTAAAACTGATAAAACTGTGGAACAAACTTCACAATACCCAAATAATTCGATGAGTCTTTCAATTGTCTATCATGAAACAAAATGTCACGTGAAAACCGTGGACAGTCTAAATAAATTTAGGTAACGAATTTGGCACACGTTTAGTTCATAGACTCGACACGAAGGGAAACTTCCCTTCAGTTCATGTTTAGGGAGAAAACAAATGTCGTCAAAATTTACCGCAAAACAATACAATATTCATCAACGGTTCACTTCACCTTCTTTTAAAATTTAAGGTCGCGGTAATGAATTATCTATTATAAATCGACAGTAACATCTCCATGCGTCTCACTCACCACATTCCGCATAAACCGACGCGAATTATGTTCATAAATTTACAATTAGAAATGTTCTAAGCATGTTAATACTTCGTATAAGCATGCATGAACAAAACTGAAATATTTACCTCCTTATTTTGAAGGGACGATGCTCTACACAAATTTTGCAATATCTTTTCTCCCGTTGTAAATGAACATGGCGGTCAGATAAAACAAAAGGGCGCCGAAGCTTGTTTCGCCCGGATATTGGTCTAAGTTCACAACATTCAAGTAACAGGTGTTCACGTACATTTCCTGCAGACAAATCAATGTAACTTAAAATCACGACACGGAAAGTTGCCGAAAATATGATTTTGAGCAAATAAAGAACCCTTAGTTCCAGGAATAAAGGCGAAAATTTTGAATGGAGGGAATTAAAAATTCAGATGGTGAAAAATGCATTTGCTAAAATCAAACGCTAGGTGCGCTACTGCTCAAGGATATGAGGAGTGGACCGTTTTGTACGGGCAGTGGTTTTAACAAGAAAATAAGTTTTTGGTCTGTTTTTAGTTTGAGTTTTTAATGAAATATCATTCAACGGTGCAGGTCAAGAACTATTGAAAATTCACAGTAGCCAAAATGGTCTTGAATACCGAAGTCTTCCAGGAACCCCGTGGGGTAATGAGAGTGATACAGTTTATTTTTGCAATTTGGGCATTCGCAAAAACCGTGGACTATTACAATGAAGTTACCATTTCATATTGCTCCACGAAAAGTACTAGTTTAGGATTTACGTACCCGTATCACCTAGACAGTGTCAGTACTACCCTACAGGCTTGCCAGCCGAATCAAACTGACTTGCCGTTTCAACTCGTCGGAGATTTCTCATCTGACGCACAGTTTTTCGTCGCCACAGGAGTTTTATCAATGTTGTACTGTATCGGAATCTCAATTTGTTACGTTTTATTTAACGAAGTATATGTATCGAATTCCACGGTGCCGATGGCCGATTTCTTAGCCACCCTCTTGTTGGCCGTATTTTGGCTGTCTGGAAGCGCCGCCTGGGCCAATGGTATAGTTGGCTTGAAAGCCATCACTGATCCGCGAAACATTGTAACTTGGAAATCGTGGCAAGCATTGCAACCGTTCTACCCCTTCCTATCGGTGGGAAGCTTTTCCGGATTAAACATATCTATAACACTTGGATTCCTGAATTTCTTCCTGTGGGCGTTTGACCTGTGGTTCTTGTACAAAGAAACGCAATGGTTTAAGGATGCAGCCAAAACTGCAGTACCCAACAACCCAGGAGTGACAGCTGCTTAGGAAGAAGGTAATGCTAGTAAAAAGACTGCCAGCAGCAAAGAGTTATATTTTTTGTGGTACAATCAAACATTAAATCAAATGTTACCTGTTTTTATTGTAAGAAGTACATTTTGTATTTAATTGTTATGAAAACAGGACATAACCTTTTGAACTTAGTCTCTTGAAAGGCCTACATGAAACATAACTTACAAAACAGCTACATTATTTTGTCTAATTATTGAATTTCTGTCACATATTAATAATTTGTAACTTAGGTGTACATAAAAAGATTGATTACTTAGCTTGATTTCTGTTTCTCACATGACAAATTCATGTTTAATTCTGATAAATTAATAGGTAAAAATTGCACATACATAGAATTAAAAAGTGTATTAGATTTTCTCTTACATAGCTGGGACTTCATTATTAAAATTTTAGCTTGTAAGTTTTAGAAAAATTTTGTTTCTTAATTTAAGCTTGTAAGTGATTAATCAACCTGTGCTAATTAAAACAAGAGGTAGTTAGTTTCTCCCTGGTTAAGTATTCCTGTACAGTCAACAGATTTTTCTTTCACCCACTGCTGTGTGTGCACCATAAAAAAACATCAGCAATCATTATGAGTTTCAGTTGAGTTGAATTGATAAAACATACATTTCCAAAAAATGTTAATAGAGCAAATCCATTATGTATACATAATTTATTATATTTTACTTTGTTTCATGATTATTTGTGCATAGAGGTGAAAAAATGACTGTAAAACAAAAATGAACATTCACACATGTCAATGGATAGGAAAATCTTATTAAAGACAGCAATAAAATGTTATACCTGCAAAATTTTGATTTATTTAAAAGGGAATTATAGTATTTATTAGGCAGGTAGAACAGTTTATAGTGCAGTAGAAGAAATGAACCAAACTACCACAAACATTTCTTTAACAGGTCTCTTGATAATATTTTAATTGCCCATTTCAATTGTAACTTAAAAACATTCTTTTGTATAATTACACTTTCACATGAATTCAAATTTAAAATTCTTAATTTAAAAATGAATTTTAGCTTATTACTGAATCCGAGCTAATTATTATTAATTCTCGTACTGCCTGGTCACTGTTAACTCACTTCACCAGTGAAATACTTTACTCAATTGAGTTAATGGAAAATTAAATTTTTCATCCAGTGTTAAAATACCAGTATTCAATATCTTGAGGACAAATTCATATGTTTGTAATACTTAATTATTTTTCATTTAAAAGCTGTGGTTTTACAAGCTCATACTTTTCAAAAAAAAGCAAGACAACAGTAATTACTGCAGCCCTAAGAGAACAGTATTTTTAAAAAGGGAAAGCAGAACTACCACTGAAAATAATTGATTGGAACTAGTCACAGAGTTTTAAAAGGCAATTCTTTTACATTTATGTAATATTTACAAGTATTTTATATGCTTATTAAAATTACTTTTAGGGTCAAATTAGTTATACTCAAAAAATGCCACGTTGTTTTACATACAAAAATTTATTGTACAAAATAAAGCAGACTCAGCCGAAGTACAAACATATACAACGTGAATTATTTTGTATCAGTGGAGAGGCACCGTGCCATGTGTCCTTGCTGAATCAAAGGTTACCATTTTTACCAAAGGAGGATTCACAAGGATTCAATAGAAATAATAGTTGGGAAATTATGGGTTTGAACTGATTAAATTGTAATTGGAAGCGTCGTTTTTCAAAATGATTAAAGTTGAAAGAACTATATAACCCGAATAATTATTCGCCAGGTCTCTGGAAGTTCTACTGAAGTAGGTACGACTGCGAAGTAAGTTTTAGTCTCTTATCTTAGTATGATTCACGGTTCTACTCTCGGGTTTGTCGTTTGACATGCTCGACCAACTGGGCGTTGTAAATAAGAAACAAGCAAGCACGGAATGTTACAGAATTTCACCTTCGGATGGAACAAACTAGTTGCAAAATAATTTCAATATATTAAACTATTTATTTAAAAAATGTGTCCCAAGTAGGATTTGAGCAGAATTGCAAATGGTGGGACGCTTCTCGACGGCGAAATTATTTAGCACATTTTTTTTAATACCTTGGTTAATTGGTTCTCATTAATTGTAGGAAATTAGAGCACAGACAAGTAGCAAACTGTCGTGGGTCTCCTTGTTTTGCTGAACAACAAGAGTTTTTACACAGGCACGAGGCTTCGTACTTAGTGTTAAATTCCGGATTTTTTTTTGGTAGGAATTTGAGGAATTAGGTATACTTAATTTTAGTTGAAATGTCTGCTTCTGGGAAAACTGCCCGAAGTTGTACTCTGAATAATTAGGTTATCCACTTGCTTCTGATATATGAGACTACAAAGAAGTGTTAAAGTTCTGTAACGGTCCACAATTTGCTTTAGAGAGTTTAGGTAACCTTTTCTTGAGCGGAATTAATGTCGAACGAAGGATGACATAAAGTGTGAATCAAAAGGACCTGCAATACTCTGGCCCTTCTGATGTCAGTCGGAACCAAATTGATACACGGGTAATTGAAGCTAATTTTGAAGCAATTAACATGTCCAATAGATTTGGTTACTTGTACTTAACCAACGCCTGTTGGGCACCGTCATTTTCAGTTAATTTCAGTGGTGGATCTTCTTTCCGATTTGCATGATTTAAATCGTCACTATTTGATAGTAGACAACAATGTTTGATTGTTACGTACGACTGAATTCGTTGAAATATTTTCCTCTGAATCTCAGACTCTCTGTAGAGATGAAAAGGTAACAAGGCTTTTGCATATCACCAATTTACTCGGTTATTGGTAGCATCCGAAATTTAAGCTCTCGTTTTTGACAATCTTTCCAATGCGCATTCTTTTCCAACGAGTTTTTTCTTTTACCCGGTTCCGAGCACTTTTTACCTCATCACCCCGGACTGGTTGTCATTGTGCTTATTAGCCAAATCAATTTAGAGTGCCTGAATAGTAACTATGAACATATCCTTCGGTTAACAATTTCTTCCATCGTGTTGCCTTTTGTAAGTACCCGCAAAGTGAACGGTGGAGTTAAATTCTTATTGTGTAAGCCTTTGCCCCGACAATTTCACTCTACTCAGACACAAGTAAACACGTGAAGACGCATTCTTTCTGTGTCTTTACACACTCATTTTCATTTTGTTGCGGTGCTTGTGATTCATTGAGAAAAAACCCAAGTACACCACTTCGTATTTAGAAGTTTTAATTTTTGTCAATATTTTTTTTTTGGCTTTTATTGTGTTACTTATATTGGTTAAAGATATTCGACATTATAGTATTGTTGAACAATGGTGAACTTAATTCGCGTATAACTACAAATAAATAACTAATAGTGATTTTCGTTTTGTTTCATTCATATCTGTCATTCATGTACCTGTCCCGGGAAGAAGTTGATCCTATCCAACAAAAGTTGAATTATTTTATTGGGACTCTGGTCGGTATTTTACATGTAAACAAACGCACCACAAGGTAAAGGTTGACTAAACTTAATAATAACTTTGATACAACTCCAAGAAATCGATTGTAGAGATGGAAGCCAAGTTCCCGCATGACAATTCCCCAAGGACTCGAGATCAACATCCTGAAAGTCTGATGCCCTCACTTTTCCGTATTTTGCGATACAAAGAAAAAAATTACTATTTTTAAACAGTTTTACCCTTTTCACCACATTTCGATGACTTTTGCCAAACCAGACTTTAATTTCCTGTTGCGTCCAATGTCGTGTGAATTTTAACCCCCCTAAGTGCCAAACAAAACAAAACAAAACTTGAGGGGTTCACGTGTCGGAAGACAAATTATTTTAAAAGAGTGATTTTGCGGACGATTTCATTTTCTTTGGACAATATTTAGCATCAATGAATCGAGATTTTCCGACCTTCAACGTTTCATGTCACCTTACTCCGGAACGGAAATGGCTGTCGTGCACAACTAATGACCATGGAATGGAATATTAAACTTAAGACGGTAAATCAAATATCAGCACATTGTCAGCAATCGACTAATTTAACTAAGTACCTAAATAGTAATCAATAGAAATCAATTAATTAGTTAAAATCAATTAGTTTATTGCACTGGCAAAAAAACACAATTGGTTTGTTCACAGTAGATTGCATTGAAAAAATAAAAAAAGTCAATGAATAAAAAAAAATTAACAGCATATTTGACATATTTATTGTTTATTCTGTTATTATAATCACGACCATCATTATCAAATACATTGCCACACACTTCCCATTTAGGAAAACGAACAGAATTGTAACATTTTCTCACTTTCATTTCCTACCCGGCTCCTCTTCCTTATTCTTCCTAAAATCCGTATTATCCGTGACAAATCCTGTCAAAGGATTAAGGTAAATGAAGATAAAGGGTGAAGAAAATAATTAAAGAAACAATAAAAAGCGTTATATGCAGCTGTATCCGACATATTAAAAAAAAAAAAGAAGCAAATTGCTTGAGACAGAAATTCCTGCAAGACCTTAACAGAACATCAGATACTGAAATAAATGAGGTTTTTGTGATAAAAAAATATCAATACGTAGGGTTCGAGCATATTCATCCAAAGCAGGAGGATGGATTGACAGTAGTGTGATCAAATAATCCTGAAGCAAACCACGTCAACCAGAAACGTAGCGAAACTCCACCGCCCATTCAATTTACTTGACCAGAAGGAAGAATTATAATAATCAGATGATCTGACACAAACACAAATGCACACAAGGGGAATCGGAAATTAACAGCGGATTATAGACATCTGATAGCCGGTACCAGGTTTACCACCGATGCCAAAGTAGGAGACATTGAAAATTGGACATGTACTGTAGACAATGAACCGGAGAACACAATCAGAGACACCTGATGTAATAACGTGGGATACGGTGAGGTACCACACGAGAGCCAATGTGTGTTCCCATGTGAATCTCACTTGCGCAGGCTAATTGTTACGTCTGCTAATAATTTAGCCTTTTGGAGGCGAAAATGAATTTATTTTTTTAACTTGCCGTCCGCATTATAACTTCTTTGTCGTGTCGTTTTTCACATCCTTTGGTTCCGATATCGTATTCTTGTTGGACGATGCGTTGGGCCCCATCGACATGGCTGCTGTCTGTTTCTTTTCGGTCACAGGGGGTCCCTTCGTTGAGGAACCATCTTCGGAATCTGTTTTTTTCTTGTCGTTTGTGGAATTAGAATCTGTCGAACAAAAATTCGATTGTAGGCTCCGACGTACATCTATGCTTGGTATAAGTCTCTGACTGCAATATAACATACCCTTAGGGATGGAGGAGGATGCTGTTTGAACTTTTTCTGCAGTTGATTGCTTTTCTAAGGCCTTCTCTATTTGATCTTCCAATTCGAGGGCTTCTTCTTTGTCCATAAGATCTAGAATTTCGTCTAGCTGTTTCGTTGTCAACTGCACATGTTCCTTTCCGATTAATTCAATTACCTGTGAAATTGAAAATAGTTTTAACGAAGGTCACAGTGTACGGGCCATGACAAAAGAGAAAAAAAACTTTCTGTTGCGAATAACACAAGGTAAACGTGCATTACAATTAAGCTAAATTAATTCAAGTCTTTTAGCAATGGGTAACAACCTTGAGGACTTCATCGACACTGATGGCTCCATCTCGGTCGTCGTCGATTTTTTCCAAGACTTTTGAAATTTGCTGAATTTTAGATTCGTCGGGAACTTTTTGAATTCTCTTTATAACATTCATTAATTCATCAATTTTGACCAGTTCTTCTGGTTTCTCTTTCCCTTCTTCGGGTACAGAAGCTTTGATTTTCTCTCCTTTGCTTTCTAAATCTTCTAAAACCATGTCCATCTTCGAAATCATGCTGTTGACTTTTTTGAACAAATTCTTGGCGGCTTTCGTTTCCTGAATTTTTGGTTTTTCTGTTGCAGCAAGAACTTCCGTCAGTTCTTTGACATCCTGAAATTTTGTGGCATGTTCATCAGTTTTTGCGTTCTCCTGCTTTATTTAATTACTGAACGAGTCATTTACTTACCTCTTCATAATCTTGCAATTCCTCTTTCAACTCGTTTAGTTCCTCCTTTTCTACGATCATCTTCTTCTTTTCCTTACCCAACGTATCTAATGCAGTTTCTAGCGTTTCTATATCCTTCGCAGTGATTTCCTCCTCCGCTGAAGGCTCTACGGCGTCCTTCTTCTCCATTTTAACAGTACCCGTGTCAGCGTTGAGAACTGGAGCCGTATCAATGATTTCTTCTTTGGGTGCCTCCTTTAACTTTCTCTGCTCTTCTTCCGTCTGCTGTTCCGCTCTTTCCTCTTGAATTATTTTTTCTTCTGCTTTGATTAATTCTATTTTCGTCTTATTGTCTAGCGCTCCTTCCCTTTCGCTTATAGCCGCCTTTGCTTTTAATTCCTGCAACCAAGGTATTTAGGCATTAGGCACACATACTTGTACTAAGTTTTAGGTTCAATGCAGCCAGAAAACGTACCACTGAATCTGGTAATGCAGAAATGGTAGCTTTCAACTGATCGGTGGCGGCTATCGTGTCGGGCAACATTAAAGCTCTTGATAGGAGAAGAAGAGAGGGCGGAACTTTCTCATTAACACTGAGATCCAACCACTGACTCAACTGGGCTTTTAATCTATCTTCAGAGACACCATAAGCTCTCATGGCTCGTGCTTGACACGCATTTTGTAGTTCTTGTACAGTTAATGAATCAATTCCTTCTTTAACTATCATCTGTAAAAATAAAAAATAATTTATTACAACTTCACTTCCATCTAACTAATATTGTGTGGTGGAATTTAACTTTGTTAGACTGTATAACTTAAATTATGTTACCTTATCATCAGCTGCCAAATTTCGCAGCCTCATGCGAATTTGAAATCTTAAGAGGTTGGTTGTTCCCATTGGATTGATGTCTAATACCCTGCAGAGGGCTGTTAGTTGTTGCCTGGACAGAGAATCCAGTGTAATTTCATCCTCAAATAGTGTTGAAAACTTGATTATCTCCTCATTTGATGGAGCTTCTCCTGATGATCTGATTTTCTTGAAGAATTCAGTAAATTCTTTTGCTGCATCATTATTTTTATCTTTTGACTGTACTGACATATCATCAAGTGTTGTTTGCAAGAATTTAGCCATCTCCAATCTCACTTTAAGAGACTGCTTTAATTTATCATCTCTTTCAGTAGCAGTTTGAAATGTTGATGGCAGCATACCGGGAAACAATTTAATTGCCAATGGCAGCAACAATTCCATGAAAGGAACAATTATAAATACAGAAAATGGAACAAGACGAAACAAATCTCCAACAGTTCTGACAAGAAGCCTGTGTTCCCTCCTACTCAATGTTTTGCCGTTTAAAATTCTCCACAGCAACTTTCTTGATATATTTATATCAATAAATAACAATCTAAAGCCATGATAGTAATGTAGGATCTCATGCCATATTCTTTCTTTTAAAGGTTTCTTTACTGGTGTGACAGATCCTGCACTTGCTCCTTTCTCTTTTATTGCCTTAACTGTTGTTTCCACTTTAGATGATGGCTTTAGTGGTTCTTTATCCCAAAGAGTTGAACTTAATGACAAGTTTCTGATACAAACTAAATTTAATCCAGTTGATTTACCAGGATCCATTAATATGAAAGGTGAAAGTGAATAGTGATTTTGCTGTGCAAAATTCTTTTTGGTGTATAACATGTTTACAGCGGTGGAACATCTCGGTAAAGAACAAATTAATCTATCTGAAGGTGTGAAATTCGTTAATGTCAAGTTGTAATTCGGATGCTTTTTCCATCCGTGGCACCGGCAACGATCTGCAGAATACACAAAGATTTGAATTAATGATTACATACAGCGTTGTGTGGACAGTATGGGACACTAAATTTGCATGTGTCCAACAAACTGAAAGTTAAAATAAGGAAGATAAATAAGCATCAGGGAGTACTTTATTGGCAGATGTCAACAAACATCAAAAACATGAAGGGTGTAAAGAACTTCTTTTGTACTGATGCAATTAACAGATTAATTAACCTACCCTGGATGACTTTGGATCTGACCGCAACATTTTGTGGTGTTTTTAAAATGGCCTGCATTTTATACGGCTATCAAATCATAAATTTTTAAATATTTTTATTAAAGTGTGTATATATATCACAGTAAGATTTCGAACGAGCGATTATGTCAATATAAAAGAATTTTCATGTTTGTCGCAAAACGAAACAAATGTCGAATCTCTGCTCACGGCTGTCGCAAATCGAAACGCAAGCAATTGAAAACCGCGTTTGAAGAGCGCCCGAAGCAATCAAACACTGAAAAATGAACCATAACGAAATTTTTTTATGACATCATTTTATTTGGAAAAAAAACTTTATAAATTTTATAGTGTTTTTTTATTTTTGTCGTTCAACGACTCATGGATCTAAATAAACAAATAAAACAAAAATAATAACAATCGCGTGTTCCTTTAGAACTACAAAATTGGGCGATGCAGAGTCATAGAATATGTGAACGCCGCCAGCTCGACGTTACTTCCACGGCGGTATAGGAATCGTGACCTAGGCGAAAAACAGAATGCCTAAACTTGGCAATGTTGCATATTTTTGTGTGTATTCATCTTGTGAAATATACAAAACACAACAAAAACGTTCGCTTGACATTTTTCAAAAAAGCTGGCGTTTTCCCGTTCGGTTCGATTGGAAATTCGCGTTCGACCTAACGGATTATCTACCAAGACACAAATTTAGAAATAAATCGTGAGTTGTCAGTGGTTTTTATGGCGGGAACTCGATAAAGGAGACCCTTCTGCTTCGATCGAGGTGAGGTCATCAATTATCTGTTACTTTTTTCTCCAATTTTTTTTTGTTCTTTTCTTCAGTGTCCAGTTTGAGTTTACGAAAGTTGAGGTAAAGAAATCTTCGTCCGGAAACGACCATACCTGTCAGGTATTACAAATTCCAATGCCCGTAAATACATGATGTTTTCTGTTTGTGAGATTATTAAGTAGTCAACTTCTCGGGGACCCCATGGCACGTCATGTTGTGTAATTCCAAATCAAAACAAGCAGAAAACAATTCTCGCCTACTTCAAATCTATTTATAGCCAATTATTTTAACCTGTTTCGAAAAAGTTAAAAGTGACAAAGGAAGGAATAAATGTGTCGATATCATGCGTTTCCGCAAGCGTTCTTGAAATTAATATTATCTTTCTCACTAATTGAGATACAGGCAGCAAAAAAACACATGCAGTAAGCATAAATGCCACTTTATTCGATGTATGAGAGAAATCAAAGGAGCGACAATGTTTGACGAGGGCAAAGCGAAATTCTAACGGATAAAGAAAAGAAAACATTAGATGCGGGATTGCAAACATACATAAACATAAAAATGTGACATGATTTTCCCTCTCGTTTCAAGGAGACTCGAACTAAAAAAGACAGAAATTCTGTTCGCTTTTGGCGTGTTGTTATTGTTTATGTTTTCGCGCAGGGCCAGGAAACGCGGAGGAGTGACATTTGTGTCCAGTCATAAGATTAAGGGGAAAAAAAACAAATCCGAACCTTTTCGAAAATTAAGCGCCAGACTAACCTGTCGGAATTTACATGTGGACGTCATTTTCAAAATCGAGCCGCATAAATTCCAAAGCGTAGACGTGAAAATTTGAAATTAAAACAAAATTTTAGTTCTCTGAATTTTCTGGCCTTTCAAATAATTAAACACATAATAAAAATTCACTCTCACTCAAAATATGCAGAACTAATGTATTTATGGTCCCTAGGAGATATCAGAAAGGCTTAAGAGTGCACCAGTAGGCCCCCCCTAATCAAAGTCCTGTGGGATAAGGCCCTGATGGAAAAGTCTTACGTGGGCTGACTTATAATTCATCATTGCATTAATTTGCTAAATTTGCGAATCCTCTAGAATTAAAAATAAAGGTATGGCGGCGCCCTGTCACTTGTTAACTTCTAGTAACATCTAATGATCATTCTTTAAATGGTAATCTCTAAAAAATTAAAAATATCACTCATGGCGTTAAGTGTTGAACGAAATTTTTAACTCATATTAAGGTCGACCCTAGGCCCCACCCTACCGAATTTAGGAAGCAAAATATAGACGTAAAGCCTTGAGGTCAGCTTTTTAGGAGTCCGCCTGAGTACAGGTGGATGTAACCTAACAAACCTGCCTCAAGGAGAAGAAGATTGTACCTTCTTGTGGCTGCAAGAAGATTACTCAGGTTTATTTCGCAGGGTGAAAATTTAATTTACAGGAGTCAGGGAATGAAGCGAACAAAGTACACCGCGGAAAGGAAGGTTATTCTTCTGACTGAGGTAGTGGCTGGTCCTATCCGTAAAAATTTAACGGAAGAGTTAAAAAAAATTGGTGTTTTCCAACTGAACGCTTTATTAATGAACGCGAGCCTAAAATAAACTCACTGGTCGATGTTTGTTATTGCCGAAGTACAATGTCAGTCCTTGAAATTATTTATTTCATTATCCGCATTGAAGAAGTTTGAAAACACGCACGCACGCACACACACACAAACACACTAAGTGTGTATATGCGTGCATGTGTGCTTTTGATTCATTTATTTCTTCTGACCGAAAGGTTATTATTGGAGTAGTTTTGAACGGACTTTAATTCTCTTTAAAAGTATTAACGAATGAAATTCGAAGTGGGAAAAGATGGTGCCAGTCTCGTATTTTTTTTTACCTTTAAAAATAGCGTCGTTCGTGTCAAAGAAAAGGAAGTGGAGTAAGAAATTTGGGCCGTAATTGGGATTTGACCTGAGGCAATCCAACCGTACAAGTTGATTTCATTATGTTTCATGCCGGTGCTACTGCCAAGGCCTCAGAAAATTTGGCTGTCTGACGATGGCTTTGGTTGTCCCTCGCCACGTGATCAATTTGCCATTGTGACATTTCAAGTGGTTCCATCACCGTAAACAGGCTGGCTACGCATGCGTGCGGATTTTACGAAGTGTACGAAACTTGTGTTGTTTTTATTGTTTTGCTACATATTTTTCGTCGTGCCAGCAACGACAGCCTGAGCCTATTCTTCTGACCAAAGTTTGGCTCGAAAGGCTGACGACGATGATGGTAATGGCGGCGGCGACCTCCCTTGGACCCCCGTGTTTTTGGTTTTCTGTCGAGGAGTACCGACAGAAGACTAGCTGTTGCGACATGACCAATATCATCGTACAGTATAAGTCAATATTTAGGGTTAATTGCGATTATGAGTTTTATAATGTTGATCAATAGATCGAATGGAGACGCATCTTCTTTTATTTCTTCTCTCTGTCCAGGAGCATTAGGATATTGGAACACTATTTTTTTATTACCTAGATTTACATTGTTTTATTTCTGTTGTTCCCTCATTGTTAGGGATTATTTGGTAGTAGGCATTGCTTGGGATACTTCGTGTAGCACGCCGTTTGTCTTAAGGGATAGCCATAATTCCTCGTCTCTCTCAATCAACATATGTGTCATGTCAGCTTTTGCAGGGGTCGAAGGTGAGGCGATCGTCTCAATTTAGTATATAGTTTAGAAATAGTTGAAAGACGCCGTGTTGGTTTTACTATCAATACCACAAGGGTCATTTCGTTCTTTATAGAGAAACTGGTAAATAGATCTTGACAATTAATATTTACGTTTATCTTGACATGTATTTAACTTTTAAGTAGGGTTGTCTGTGCAGAGTTTTCAGAATCAGTTGGGTAGTTGTGAAATGGTTTTAATGGAACAGAAACATTGAGATTATGATGTCCAGGTTGTTTAGTTTGGATGTGCCATTGTGGTTCACCAAGCTTAATTTATTTGTGTGTATTATTGTTCTGTGCAAACAGTTGCTAGAGAACCATTTTTCCCCCAATTTTACATCTCTTCATCTCGACAACTGCTTTGCTTTCCTCAAATGAACTTTTGCTATCAGACGAGACCCTGAAATCCGTGTCATTTATGTGTTATTATTTTTTATTATTATCACAACAACTTTGTCGTAAACGAATTTTGACTCGTCACATTTTAAGTTATTTGGCCCTGATATCTGTCACGGTTTCTTATCATTAAGGATTTGTCCGACCATATTTTGCATTGACAGATCCACGTGGATAAAGAAAAATTTCTTGTTTTTATTTATTTATTTATTTTACTGACGAGTAAAATTTGAAAATTAAAATTAGAAAAAGTGAAAGGAGGAGGTTTTTGAATGGTCTTCCTTATGGAGCATCGCGTGCTGTTCTCACTTTTCTCAAAAATTTGGAGATTTGGCCTCCTCGAACACCTGTTGCATTCAATAAAAATCTTGCACTTCCAATTTACACGGTGTTCAGAGTTTTATATGTTCGTTGATGAAGTTGGAATTGCTGAAAAGCTGTGATGGTATGTCGGACACGAATTCCGAGTAAAAAAATTAACATTCATTGAGTAAAAGAAGGAAAGCGATGGATGACGGCGAGGCCTAGACATTGGCGGAGGTAAAACAAAACTTTGGCATTTGAGTTGCATTCGAGTGATGGCAAAGAGTGGAATTCTGTCCTATCGAATACCAGCTGACCTCAGGAGCACAGGTTTTTTAAGACTTGAAGGTCCTGAAAAACGCCTGAAAATCTAATAGTGAGCAAACCTAACAGACCGGCCATTGCGGTATTTCCATTCACTTCTCAGGCGGACGTTGCGGAACCTTAAAAAAACGGCACGGGTTCGTGTCTGACGCGAAGGTCTTGCCACCAATTTAAATTCACTCAGGTACCTCGTCGTTAGATGATGACCAGGTACGAGCGTTTTGCCGCCATTCGCCAGGTTTACTCGGATCGCTTTCCGATTTTGCATAAAATCCCGTCGAAGCTAAGAAATTGGATTATTTCACGGGTAGTCTATTTCTTGTACCTGAATTCTTGAAATTAAGCAGTCGCACACGTTGTATTGGAACATTATTTTCCCGATATGTTCTTATCAGAATTGATTAGCGATTGGATTTGAATTTCATTTGTTTTGTTGAATTCCATTCATAGAAATGGTTTGGCAGTTGTATTGCTTGAGCCTTTTCCTTTTCACCTCCAACGTGGACAGGATGGAACGGACACTTGCAGTCAGTGAAAGCGGTCAATCGTTTAGTTTTCTAGTTGTTGTATTATTTTGTGGAAATCTATGAATGTTATCTTTCTTCCGTTTGTAATATTTATCAAGGTCACTCGCCCCACCTAACTTTATGGTTTTTCATACCTGAACCGAGGAAAAAATTGTTGATCCAGGAAAACGTAAACAAGAAAGTAATATTTACAAAATTAATAATGATAGTCAGGATAAATAAATTTATTTTTTTTGGGGGGGGACCGAATGGTAATTTGTCACGAGCAGTGTTGTCGGTACCTCTTGGAGATGACCAGTTCAGCTCCACTGGAAGTGAAGAAACCCGGGGACGACTCATGTTTCGTAAGTTGGCGTCACTTTTATCAGAGCCATGACAGACGACGTCTGGGACGGGTACCACTTTCTCATTTTGGCGTCACGGTTATCATTGTCGCAGAAGAAAGAGAGAGGAGCGCAGTGGGAGAACATGGTCTGAGTCGCAGGGCAAGTGGACGCTCGTATCACCGTGTAAAAAACCTTTCATCAAATTGAATGACGTAGAGGAGTTATCTTTCGCAGAGGTTGTTTAGATATCGAACAGTTATTGGTCGACAAGTCGAAAAATAGAGTTGATTGGTGGACCTTTGCCTACAGAAAAGGCCACTCGATTTAACGTAACGTCACGATCACGATAAGAAAGAACGCAGTGTTTCCGTCGGAGCAGGAATTTGGGTATAAAAGGAGAATGGAATGAGCGCGAACATCAGTTTGTGGAAATGAGAATTGTAGAATGAGTTCGGACTGAAACGCATCGCAAAACAATATATCCAATAATGTAAGATGATATCATCAAGGTTGTAGGCTTGCTTGGCAACTCTGGCCACACGTGCCTCAGGTTCGCCAAAGACGCTGCAATCCTACATGAGAGTCAAGTCGAAGAGGTCGACTACCAGGTTTTGGAACTTCCCAAACAGGACTACTCAATAAAATTGATATTAACCTTAGAACACTCGAGTTGTTTGATATGTGTTAAGTGCTTGAGAAGTAGGATTTTATTTTTATATTGCGGTTTTAAACGTAAACAAAATGAAGGGTACACCATAAGTTCAAACCTCTCGCCCTATTGTGAAATTCGTTTCTCCATATTTTTTTTCTGTTGCGGGGATGAAGCAAATTACAAATCACTTAAGTTGGTTAACTTTCCTAACTAGAATAAACTCATTGGCTTTTTCTCTTCAGGTTAACAAAGCGACTTCAAGTATGACTTGAGGTAGACGAGCCACGAATGCCTCCCAATCATCCGAGGCCCATGTAGATGACCGAAAATCTTTGTCAGAAAAGAGAGTAGCCGCGACGGAAATAAGTCGGAGCGATTACTGAAGAAAGAAAGGCCAAATCGCCGTCATGGGGGATCCCATGTATGCGGGAGAGTTCTTCATAGAGTCGGGCATGCTAATCAAACAGGAGCCTGGAATTGACCAAATGTGCACATCAGCCAGCGTACCTATTCCTCAAAGGCGGATGACGGATTCATCGGAATTCCGCGATTTCAATTTCGATTTCAATTCGGACATATTGAGTATGTCGTCTCCGGCGGGAAACGACCCTTGTTTAGAAAAACAGACGAGTCTGACCGGGAACGAGAACAATCCGTGGGGGAAAAGCGAAACGAAAAGTGAAAATTTCATAAAAATGGACGAGGAAGACATTTTCCAAGTTGACAAGGCTGATTTGATACAGGGACCGACGCTTGCTGAGTTGAACGCCAACGATGACACTCTCCTGGGAGACCTCAGCTTCGACGATCTTCTACTTCCAGATGAACCTAACTACTTCATTAATGCACCATCCGTCAGCATAGGGCAGCAGGACATGAATGCCCCCATCGTACAAGTTACCGATAGTCAAATGACATCGCAGTCCCACTTGTCGGTCAATTCGCCTTTTGCCCCTTCATCCTTTCCTCCGGTCGGTTTAGGTTTTCTTAGAGACGGTTTCAACTCTTCGTCGAGCGTTCCTTCTAGTCCTCTCGATTTGTACCTGCAAGGGGCGACCTCGGCCTTGTCCCCGTCCAGTCATAGTCAACACAGTTCTAGTTCTTCCATCCTTCAACCACCTCCCGAGTCGACTTCTCCTTCAAATAGTATAAGTCCATTACAAATGAAACATAGCACACTTCACGAGCTCCTCCTGAAGGAGTCTTATTCCTCGCCGGACAGGCTACACTCCTTGCTGGGCAGATCCCCCAAGAGGCCTTCTAGTCCGTCGGCGTCGACGGTCTCTCCCACTAGTCCTAAAATTCATCATACAAGGTCCGCCAGGTACAGTTCATCCCGTCTTTCCTCGTCGGCTCCAACGCATTTGGGCTTGGAACAAATATGGCAGAGGAGGGAACCTCGAAAGCACTTGCTCTCTACGGGATCCCTTGCAGAAGCGGGTTCAACTTCTTCAATTTCAATGGGCGTTCTCAGTCCCGAATCTCATGACTTCTCTCAGGACGAAGGTTCAGAATCTGAGGACGAAAGTGATCATTACGAATGTGATAACGGCTCCTCTGACGCCGGTACGTCAATGCTGTAAGGTTAATCTGAGAATGCCTATGAATTTATCTCTTATTTACTTGTACTATTTGTTTAATTTAATTCAGAGTCTAGTGATGGCGAAGGCGGGAGAGACAAAGCTTCGAAGCAGCAAATTCCGAAAAAGGAACGGTATTTCTGGCAGTACAACGTTCAAGCGAAAGGCCCAAAAGGCCAGCGATTAGTATTAAAAACGAAGTTGGAGGACCCTCATATATTAAACGAGGTGACGGACCCGGTTTTCAGTCCAAGCTGTTCTGTTAGAGGTATTAAGCACAGCGGTAAAGCGAGGAAGGGAGACGGAAATGATTTGACACCCAATCCTCGGAAGCTTCATCTGATCGGAAAAGAACTAGATAAGTTGGGGAAAGTAATCAATGACATGGCGCCCGTATCGGAATTGCCTTTTAACATCCGTCCAAAAACGAGGAAGGAGAAGAACAAATTGGCTTCCAGGTACGTGAGAAAACTGTTACGGAGAAAGCCACGGCTCAAGGGTAACGACTCAATTTGTATCGTCTTTCCAGGGCGTGTCGTCTGAAAAAGAAAGCTCAACACGAAGCCAACAAAATAAAACTCTTCGGACTGGAGCACGAACACAAAAAGCTATTGACGGGAATTCAGCAAATGAAACAGTTGTTGGTGGCTAAGGTGAACACGACGGATTCCGGGGGAAGGAAAGAAATCAATAGACACGCGGAAAAAGTGATAAAAAATGCTACCAGTAAGTGTTTGACGAGAGATGAAAGTAACCTCCGAGCTCCCTGGTGGTGTCACTTATGAATGGAAAGAGGCTGGTGGACCCCTACGATTGCAGCAATTTGAGGACTTAAAATTTGACTAATAAACCACCGATTCCTTTTGTACTCGAACGACTGTAGTTTCATTTTATGTATTTTATAAGTTTAAGCAAAGTTGAACATGTGACACGATTTCTTGGAGGAAGTTAGAACCGAGAAAAAGAGAACCCATCATCGATAGACAATAGTAAATTAGTTGTACATTCCCAAACACCACGACACGCTTAAGTGCATGGTGTAATTAGCAGAAATAGATATAGTTTTCTTATTTTGCATGAGACTTTGAACCTTAGTAATATTAGGAGTAATACACTAAGTAGTGTAAAAAATGGAATTTATACCTCAAAAATTTGCGATTGGTTAACATAAAGTTGAGGTGAAATTTTAATTTTTCCTCAGTTTTTCTATTCTTTTTATTTAACTGTAATATTTCATATTTGCAATTTGTTATTGAAATATCTACATTTATAGTTCCTCATTTGTTAAGAGTTCTATATTTCTATTATTCCATTATTGTACTTCCGAATGGATGAGTCAAGTGGCTTCTCTTAAATCTTACGTACTTTAATTTTACATAATTAAATGTGAATATTGCAATGAAAAATTTTTGTACCTCAATCACAGAACAAACGTAGATTTACCACGTTTATGTCAATCAAAAGGACTTCAAGTCGGAATGATCACAGGGTTCCGAATGGTCAAGCAAAGCAGAATATTTAGCGGCAGAATTTGGTTGAAAATTTAGCAACAAAAAAATTTGCAAGGGAAACTCGCAGGTTGTCGTGGAAGGAGAATCGCGTACTTTGTGTATTTTCATTTTCAGTGAAATTTTTCCGTTACAATTAGTTTTAACGCTTTGTATATCAATTTTCCTCTTTCTTGACCATTAATTAAGTGTTTTTGTTTTTCAGAGGTGAAAATAGCAGGTCACACAACGGAGTACGTAAATCGAGTTTTGGACAAAGTCAGAAACGGAGTTCCGGACGGCGGACTTGACGAGTTCTAAACCGTCGACTTTTATTAAATTTTTGCACCGAGGGTGAACATATAGGAGAGAATTATGGGTATTGCAGTCCGTGCTAAGTGTCCGTGCACAAGTGTTACTGTTGAAAAGATGAGACGGACGACACAGAGTGGGAATACATGAAATTTGTTATTTAATAAGTACGAATTGGATTACTTACCACTTGCAAATTCGAAATGTAGCGATCGCGAAATGAATATTAGTTTGTTACTTTTTACTTTTATACGAAATTTTATACTATAACTGTCTAATGTAAACATTTTACCATTAATACGTGGTAAAACACTGGAAAGGAAATGGAAAAATTTTCACGCTTTCTATGTCAACCAAAAAAAAATCACGTGAACGCGAGGTCATTAAAAAAATAAATTAACGTGCTTTAAGAAATTTTAAATTTATACTGATTAAATAGTTTTATTATTACAATTTGATAACTGCACATACATTTAGGCATATGCGACCATGATATATACGAATTTTTAAGCGGAACGTCGGGTTATTAAATTAATCGTCATTTATATATATATATATATGTGTATGTTTTACGGGAAAGACGTTGGTGTTTTCGAGTTGTACATGGCTGTTTTGTATTTCGATATACAATTGTTAGGAATGCTTGGAGAGTGGCACCTGATTGTCTACTATCTGTTAGTCCCACAAGTTACCATACTCTTAGGGAGCATCAGTTGTTGCAACGCGTTGCACAGGCAAATAAGACAAAACTTGTGTTTTAAAGAATTTTTTCTAGCCGTACTTTTGGCGCCTTGAAACGTAGTACTAATCGTTTTCAATGTTAAACTTAAGCACAAAAATGTGTTATGTCAGTTCAATTACTTTACTACGAAAATTATTATTTTTTTTTCACAAAATTCACTTGTAAAATTGAGGAGTTCCCATTAGGTAATAACGAACGGTCATTTAAAACAGTTCATCGTTCGTAATAATAAAAATGACATAAATAAGAAAAGCGAAATCAAATTGAAACGGTACTTTTGATATGTTTTAAATAGTTTGCGTTAGAATCAGTGGAACAAATTTATGTTTTACCCGACATTTTGGCCTGAGTTATTATTTTTGGTCCGCGGGAGCTCAGTCGGTCAAAGTTTTGAACAAATATAAAAAAAAGAGTGACATGAACCCAGTGCGTTTCAGTGAAGCTTGTGAGAGATACAAAGTTAATTTTGTACGTAGTAGCTGCCTCTTAATGGCTCTAAATAGTTCACGTTTGCATTTAGGTAACGAATATTTTTGTTATTTTACTATTCAGTGTGCATTACGTTAACCTCGAGGATCTGTCAAATAGGTTTTGTCATTTCTGGCCAGTTGTCCATTTTGCTATGTCTATTTTGTTGTTCGCATTAAGAGTAGCCGTTTCCTTTTTTTCCAGATTCTGTTGAATTGTAAAACTTATTTTTGTGTTCGAGAACAATTTTAAAGAACCAGACACGAATTGATGTTTCGTTTGAAATCCTTAAAAGCTTAAAACTAATACAGCCAATAGTTTTGTTTCACAGTTAGGCCATTTTAACAGTTTGCTTCCAATGTTACAATGCCATATTTGTTAGTTTTGTTTTTTTTACTCTTGAATAATTGTTACAAAAAAATCGCTAGCCGATACTTTTTTCCGGGTATCTCCGATTTGAATAAAAATGTCCAATTTATATTGTTAAGCCTTGATTTAGAAAGAAAAATATTTTAGATATTATATTTAGAAGTGTGAAACACATAATTGAAATATTTTTGTACGTTTTATTACGACACAGTTAAATTTGTTGGTAAGAATAAAATTTATTTATCGAATGAGAAATTAATGGATTTCAGTTTTGTAGATTGGGAGGGTTGGTTTACGTCTTGTACTTCTGGGAACAAATGCTATGCTTTTGCTCGATTTTTGGGTATTCCTGCACTGTTTGATTTCTGTAGTGTTGGTAACTTTAATTTGAAATGAGAGTCAAACCTCTGATGTTGGATGCTTTTTTTAATTGGTGAGTGTCAATATCGATGAAACAATAAAATGGATCACTCCTGACAATTCCTCTGCGTTTGGTTAATTTTACATAAATGTGATTAATTTTTCTTGGCGGTTGTATTACTCTTGATTCTATTGATTCTACATAATAATACAAAAATTCGTGTAGAATAATAAAATTTTGCTAGCCGTTGTTGGGTGAAACCTGCCTTTGTATAATGTTCGACGCTACTAAGTACCAAGCACAATTAATAATGAAGTAGTTGTAGTTCTAACGGTCATTAGAACCATTTTTTTATATTAACTTATGTATAGGGTACTTAGCGTAGAGGATGGACCCTCAGAAACCGTGACTTTTTTTTAAATACATAGTTTTAGATCGGTCTCGTATATTTACATTAAAAGCTGAGAAAGTGGAAAGAGTGAAAGTGAACTTTCATCAATAAATAACCCACGGTTTCAGTTATGTAGCCACATATACATATATATATTTCATGTAGCACGTACGGACGGTTAGTTTGTAGTTGTTGTTTGTCTGAAGCACACAAAGACACCGGCGTTATTATGTGTTGTTGTTTACTTCTTTTTGACTTAATTAAACGATAAAGTCAGACATGCTATTGAGTGCTGGTGAAAAATTTTGTATTCTTTAAGTTATACATATATATATAAAGAGATAAAGTTCCTGGAGAATTTAACTTTGGTTAAAAATTAATTTAGTTCAAAGCAAAAAGAGAAAGAAAGAAAGAAACTGTTCACATTTTGTTGTTGTACATATGTGCCCTGTTGTGTAAAAACGTTGTATGTATAGTAGTACCTTAATAAAATAAAAGATGATTCCATGCGCTTATCTACATATTAGATAAAAATAATAGTAATAAAAAAAATAATAATAATGTTACATGAAACACATTTCTTTTGCGGAAATATTCGGTAGATTTATTATGATGCTTTTTTAATACTGTTAAAACCTGTACATATTTATATACACACAAATATATTTTTTTAATGTTATAATCGGAGTTGACTATTGAAAAAACAAAGGAACAAGTGAGACGTAGACGGACAGACAGACAAGCACACACACACATATGTATAAGTCGAGTTGTCTCGTTTTTTTGTTTTTCCAAGGTTTACTTAAATGTGTTCAAAAATGTGATAAAATTTGTATATGGGAAAAAAACATACATGTAATCATACAAACTATATGTATATAGAACGAATTCGACGGATTCGACGTGGGTGCTTTTTGTTAACGAATGTGGTAACTCGAGTGGTACCGAATTTGTTTTTGTTATTTTCGCTCAATTAAGGTCTGGAATTAAAGTTTTACATGAAAATTTGAATTGTTACGAGAAGATGTCCTTGTTTTATTTTTGTAAAGAAATCGACTCACTGATAGTTAGTGTTACTCTTCGTCGGAGAATTGAATTTTTGTTTGACATACGAGGAGGAATACTCCTTGACCGCAGGATCGTTTTTCTTGAAGTCTAAAGGTCGTCATGGTGAATTCTAGACGTTTCATTCATGTCTGATATACAAAATCCAAACGCATCCGTTTGATACTCAAAAAGCCTAAAAGCAGTGTTTTTTTTTATGTTTGGAGCAAGCAAAATCGGGACCCAGTTAAGTGCCTTCGAAATTTTACTCAAAAAATTATTTTTGCGACAATACAATACAAAAGTTGTAATATCTACCCAAGAACTTGCATTTGTTCTGCCGGAACAGTAAATTTTGTTAATTTTATGTTCAATTCAATTACAGCATTGACAGTTGACAGCAATGAATAGTTTTCTTTTCCACTAGTTTTTAAAGTAAGTGAAAATGAATGATTTGTCGGAAGTTCACAGGTACTTATAGTTTGACCATAAATTCAGCTTTCATCGCGCTTTGCTTTAGTCCTCAGAGTTAGACCTGTAGGCCCATCTCCGCCAGCCTTTGGACATCACCCGTGTGATATCTAGGGGAGGACCGCAGGAAAAAGGGATACTTTCCGACGTTGTATTTTTGAATTGTGACATTGAAAAAGACACGAAAATGTATTCTACGTGGTGTATTATTCCTCGGTACGAAAACGGGGGGAAAGGGATTTTGTTATTTCGCTTATTAATTCGTTTGCGGGATTTATTTTCGATTGAAGAGAAATGAAAAATAAGTTTGACACTACAAGTAGACAAACAGTTTGCCATTGAACATGAGCGAGTGAGCCACAACGCTCTGAAAAGAAAATTGTACAATTAAAAGTTTATGATGGTTGTCATGACTTGTTAATTTTTTTTATGTAATAAATACAACTTTTTAGTACTCACGCCTATTTCGTTCACACCGGTCCGTGCGCCATTTTTTTTTAACAAGTGAGGAATTTTATAAATCAAAAGAAACCTTACATTTTATACAGATTTTATTATAAAATAAAATAAATTCTTAAGTAACAAAAATTCCAAATCGAATCAAACGGAAACATAAATTCTATATTAGAAACGGTTCTGTCAATACACGGGAATACTTGGAAAGCAATTCCTCCCGTTGAGTCTGAAAGAACTTTGTCAACTCCTGAAGAAGCACAGACACAGAAAATTGCTATTTAAATAAATTATTTTTTCGGACATTCGTTTAATTTGATTCGGGGTAGCACTATTCGAACACAACCAGGAATTCTAGGATACACATTCCTCATTCCTGATACTATAGATTAAATTTGTTCAACGAGTGCTCCAATAGAAAAATCCAATTAGAATTGCCTCAAACGTCTTCAATTGTAAGTGGTTTAAGTAACCCCTCACCCAAGAGAGGGTCAACTGCCGTATTTCTCCTTCGCTAATACTTAATTACTTTTAAAATACTTTCAATAGATAAAAAATTCCGTGAAACCATGACGCTTGACAAAACATTCAAAAGTTCACTCCGTTCCTGATGGATTTCATGACGAAAATCCCCCACAAATAAAACTACTAAAACAGCACTACTAGTAAATGTTAAAATAATAAGTCTCAGTAAGGTTCAACGAGTTATTTAAAAGCCTCAGAATAACCGTACACATCAATTGAATAAATTTTTGTGAAACCTTAATAATATTTAAAGAAATCAAAGCTTGAAAGTTCGGAGTCCGCAATAATCAAATTCTACATGTTACAGATTAAAAAGGCAACGTTGAAGAAAATAACTCAGCATGCACTTTAAAATCCTGAATGAATCAGATTGCCAAAAATATGAGAAAACCAACCGATAATTAACTGGCATCATGTATTTTAATATCAGAAATTCTATTAACATAGACTGATTGATAAAACATTGTTGCAATCGACAAGGTTTCCAAAACTGCAGGAGTGATATTTTAACAATGTAAGAAAACGTACTGGAACGTTATTGTAAAAGTAATAATTAGGACAGTAGCAACTCAAAAGGCCTAATAAACCCGAAACCATCCAGAAGAATACTTTCAGATTGTGTTCTAATAGTAATCAGTTGTTTTGACGGTGAACTCAAAGGGAGGAACAATCTGGACCAACACAATCATTACAGTTACAATTTCACTCAAACTCTCGAACTCGTAACAAAAGAGTTCTGACTAACATTTTACAATGATGAATTGTTTTCTTTGGTATAAGCAATTCTTGTTTGAAATGGACTTGGAAAGGAGACAATACACCTTTCCAGGTACCTGACTAGTTGAATTAAACTCTCGAGGAATCTGAGATCATTTTTCATCGTCAGTAACTTCGTCACCCTCATCATCATCGTCTTCCTCTTCTTCGTCCTCCTCTTTGAATTCGTTTAATTCGTCGCCGGAGAGTAGAATATGTGCAGCAATTTTCCCGGATAAATATGCGCCATGTACGGTGGAATAAAAGCTGCTGTGCGTGTGTTCGCCAGCGAATAAGAGCACAGGCTGTAAAGAAAAGTAATCGGAGTGGGTAAAGTACAAGAGGTTACCAATATCTGCCAAAGACTTCAGGGAGTTAAATGCTGTGCACTTACCTTTTTCTGTTGCGAATGGGCACACAAAGGCTGAGCCACACGCCTTACGTCCATTTGCGAGGCTCCAACAGCAATGGAAGTGTACGACCCCTTGAAATGCTGTCGGCTGTACCACTTTGAAGAGAGGCAAGACTTGGGCAGTGGTATGTACGGATCGTTGAGAAACTTCCTAAGAATTTGCGTGCATTTCTCGCCGACGACTTGTTCCGGGAGAGTTTCCATGTACCTGGCTTCCTTCCCGGATATCCAGCCCAAAATCAGCGTTTCCGTCACTTTTGAAAACGCGTAAATTTTTTTAAACCAGCTACTCTCAAGGGGTGTGTCTTCGGGCTCTGCCTCCCACAGGAGCATCACCTCGGACACGTTCCCATGCAAAAAAGGTCTCGGATACTCCAGGTATATTTTGTCCACCGTACCGAACGACAATTTATTTATAGAGTCCAATTTATCCTGAGGCAATTTAGGTGAAAATAATGTGGTCGCCTTTTCCTTTAGGACACCCAAAGGTATTGTGCATATGACGTGGTGGGCAAAGAACTTCGCCCCGTTTTCGCACACGACTTCGCATAGGCTCGATTCCTTCTCCTCGGTTATATCGCAAAGTTTTTCCGACACACTCTTGTTAAATGTTTCTAATTTATCATCTTCGTTAATGATTCTTTCTACACTACATCTATTGGAGGTGGAACTCCGTCGCCTCGGGGTCGGAGTTCCTCCGGTGACCGTTTTGTCAGAGTCCGAGTCATTGTTCACATCACTGTTTGCCAGGAGGTCGATTCCTGAATCGTAGCCGGATCCATAGAAGTAGTCCCCGTTCGAATCGGCGCTTGCCCACTTCACGTCGGACACAACATGATTTAAAACTATATTTTCGGGAGGAATATCCTGTGCTACGGCATTCAGAATGCTGCTGTAACCGCCACTTACAAGGATGTTGCCACCTTGTAACTCTGTGTAACTTCCTAATTCAAGGAGGTCAACATCTCCCATGTCATCACAACCCGTAATGCAGGTTTCGCGTTTCAAAAGGCAATCAAATATTAGTTGTTTTAGGTGCTTCTCGTTGGAATTGGTCATTTTGTCAAGGTAAAGCTCTGCTTCCAATTTGATATGATCTCCCACACTTGTTATTCCGTCAGGGGGCAGGAAATCAGATGTGAAATACTCTTCGCAGCGTTTCAAGAAACAAATATATGCCTCATAGATTTCTTGAAGTATTGAAAACGGAACTTGACTCCCATCTTCCATTGCAGCCACAACATTATGAGGCTTTGGTGAATGTGTTATGTCTATGAGCCCATGACTTAATGCTAGTTCATACATTGGGTTTCCAAGTATACCATGAATGTAATTGGCACCCATTTCTAATTTTAGTTTGCCTGAAATAAAAGTAAACATTGCTCTTTTGGAATGCAATTTAAAAGAAAATCTAATAAATCAGCTTTTATAACTCAGATATTGAGAATGTATGATGGAGAGAACTGAACTGGTGTTTTGATGAATAAAATACTAAATATTTGCAGAAATTTTTTTCCTACTTTTTAAATAGAAAAATGGGTCACCTAACAGTTCAATAGTTTTAGAGAACTTAATAAGTCTTTTTGCATTATTCTCTCTTTGCAAACCTGGTATCATTCATTTTATTATCATTCAAGTTATAAATTACATATATTGGAAAATGTTCAGGCTGTAAAAAATTTTTCACAATGAGAAATGTGATTGTAGTACAAGCAAGTTAAATGGTGAAAAGGACCAAACAAATAATTCTGGCAAAAAAACTGCATGACTGATAGAACTCTTGGGCACGGAGCCATATAAACACAATGAACTGAATTCAAAATAAACTGCAGGAGCTTTGTGTTAACAAGAAAATGCAAAGTGACAGTTGCAAGGGGAAAAAATATGACTTAGATCTACCTGCTTCAATGGCTTCTATCCTGCCACCAATTTTACTGCCAGCCTCCAATATTTTAAAATCTGTAATCCCATTTTTGGTGAGAGCATCGGCGGCGGATATTCCGCCGATTCCGGCTCCAATTATAATTATTTTCGTAAAATTTTTATCTGTCCATTCTGCTGCCTCGGCCATTTCAGGCCTTCGTGGAATTAGAACGATTAGGCAACGTCGCTGACTTTTCACAAGTATTGTCTGAAATCAGCTGAGGCAGTATTTATTTATTTATTTTTAAACTTAGGTTTAGGTTCCACATTTTGTCTGTTAGTAGTGACGACTGATTTGGTTTACTCAACATAGTTATGATCTACCATGCAAGTGGGGCCAGAACGTTTACTTTCGGGGAAACGAATACGATTCAGAACAAATTCCAACAACTACGACCGTTTGGAAGAACTGCACAGCGAGAAAAGTGTCGATTCGAGCGGTACGATTTTTACTATTTCAAGTTTCTTGTTGTTTTTGACCGTGATTGTCACTGAAATGTGTTTCAGGTACATCGAAACCATCTCTGCTTCAGTTTCTCAAAGTTGAAGTAACCCGCGGCTTTTTACTGGAACACGATGAAGAGCGATATACGAAGCGTAGAGAGAAGGTTTACTCCTTCATGAAAATTCCCCGCGAGGTGGAGAAGTTTATGGCCTATGGATTTTTTCAGGTGTGGCTTGCAAACATTTTTTATTCCGCTCCACTGCATTTTCTATTTCATCAACGTTTGTGATTCATTCATGCATTAAAAACTAAAATTATTGTTGCCCTTTAAAAAAATAATACCCACAGATTTAGTTGTTTCAATGTTTGAATGTCTGCTGGGTACGACTAACTAAACTAAAATTTTATGCCCAACATAGAGCCTGGTACATTAAACAACTTATTATTGGTATACAAAGTTTATTTTCAAAGACATTACTAGAATTTCAAGAATTTCTGGAATATCACATTCCTAATATTTAATATGGGATGCAATGTTATTTGTATGTAAGACCCAACAAATAAATCCCTTAAAATTAAAAAACTTCCTGTAAAATGGTTTAAATAACCTGCATATTTTGTTTAATTTATTTTCAGTGTGCAGATTCATTTTTATTTGTTTATACATTTTTGCCAATAAGAATAATACTCTCATTATGGGGGATTTTATCAAGACCAATAATGAATTGCTTTGGGTAAGTAAATTGTATTACAAGTTTTATAATATATCAGTTTTCATTTTGTTTATAAAATTCCAAGCAATATTATCATATGTAGTGTGTATGTCTTCTAGAATAAAATACCATGTTATGTTTAAAGTCATGCAATTTATAAAAATGACTTCAATAAAACATCTTCAATGTTACTGTTGCAAACAATTCCAATAGTAACTTTAAAATATTATTTTACATTTACAATTTGCCAATAAATATTATTGTTTTAATGTAATTTTTATTTCAGGTGGAAACAGACCAGAGCAAAGTGTGTTTTAAAACCAGCAGAAATTTGTGATTTGTTAAAAGCTTGTATTTTGGTTTTCTGCAGTATATTGATGCTTTACATTGATACATCAATGATGTATCACCTAATAAAGAGTCAATCTGTTATTAAATTGTACATATTTTTCAACATGCTAGAAGTCAGTGATAGGCTGTTTTCAGCTTTTGGGCAGGATACAATCGATGCTTTATTCTGGACTGCAATAGAACCAAGGGATAGAGGAAGAGAACATTTTGGTCTCATTCCTCATCTGCTTCTTTCTATAATTTATGTGTGTATCCTTTTATTAAATCTCAAGTCAATGGTAGGTCCTGAAAACAAAACAGATGAAACTGTTTATAGCAGTAGAATATTTCAACACAAGTAAATACATGGATTTATAATTATAAATAAGGACTTAATTGCACTTTATTGTTTAGAGTGTGGTACACATGTAAAAGTGTACCATACATTTTATTTCTAGTATATTTTTGAATTGTTCCTTAATGAATTTTACAGTTCTTCATGGTCTTTTAGTTCTCTTCCAAGCCACCACTCTTAATGTTGCCATTAACTCTGACAATAAAGCTTTGCTGACTATCATGCTTTCAAATCAGGTACAATTAATATAATACATTGAAAACTACACCATCTTAAACTGAATGTGCCCTTATCAGTAAAAAATATTATTACCATGTAATAAATTATTATTTCTTTCTACTCAAAGAATTTTTAATAAGTGGTATTTTGTATTTTCAGTTTGTGGAGTTGAAGGGTAGCGTTTTCAAGAAGTTCGACAAGAACAATTTATTTCAAGCATCATGTTCGGATGTTCGGGAGCGTTTCCACCTCTTCGTTCTTTTATTCATTGTTGTACTTCAAACCATGAAAGAATATTCATGGAAGGAAGGTAAGTGGTGTGTTCAATTTTAGTGATACTATATACTGAATTTTAATATCTGCTTTTCTCTCAACTATTAGAATTTTAAAAGCATAAATATGTCTGACATTAATCAAAATATTTGTGTCCTATTTGTTTTTAGAACAATTTTGGATACTGCTACCGGATTGCATTCTCGTACTAGTCTCAGAAATGTTTGTTGATTGGATAAAACACGCATTTATTAGTAGATTCAATGAATTGCAACCAGAAATATACAAGGAGTATACCATTAGTCTTGCCTATGACGTGGCAAAAACACGCCAAAAATATGTAAGCCTCGATTTAATTCTTTAAAATTGTGCTATGTATTTGACTGCAGAATAATTAATAATTTTTCTCTAGGCTTTTGCCGACCACTCTGACTGGGTTGCTCGGAGGATGGGGTTCATTCCGTTACCCCTTGGAGTTGTAATGTTCAGAGTTCTGGTTCAGACTGTGTCCATAGAAGACAGTCAAAGTGTTATTTTACTGATAATAGCATTTTTGGCTCTCGCTTCCTTCAGAGTTTTGAACAGTCTTGTGATATTAGGGAAAGCCTGCGATCTTATTTCACAGCACAAGTGAGAATTAAGGATATTTCGCAAACAAAACTTGCTCGTGCTTTATGAAATTCAGAGGTCTTAACAGCCACGCTTATTTTATTGCCTACAGGTTAGATAAAGCTTCTAGTTCTCAGAATATAAGTAGAGCAAATAGTCCAACGTTGAACAGTCCCCCGTCAAAGCATTGGAGGGATTGTCCAGATGTCGTGACGAGTCTCTCGTTCAACTCGGAGGGTTCTCAAGTAACAGTAAAGCCTCCTCGGTCCACTGCTGGTTCGGACACGTTTCCGGTTTCTTCCCCTCCGCGACGGAAGAAGAATTCAAAGGTTATGGATCCTAATTTGGGACCAGCTCCGCTGTTTGCCAACAGCACGGTGGACATAATCGGTGTTTGTCTCAATGAAGAAATGCTTAAGGAACCCAACGAGAACTGCATGAAAAACGAATTGGAGACCCTGTCGCGAAGTACTCCGGACATACAAAAGGATATACAAGAGACCCAAGAATCAAAGGAGGCAAATCAAATGGGAAAAGAGTTCCTCACAAAGCGAGCAGAGTCGGAACCTTCCATACCCTTTCTAGTCGATAACGAGGAACCAGACACAGATTCATGAGCTTATGTTAATTAAAAGAAAGAGAAATTATGTCAACTTTTGGTTCCCAGTGCCTTTATTTCCGGTCAAACCGTATCATTTGGACATGTGTACACATGTCTGATAGAAATTAGGTTGTGGAGTTATATGTCAAGGCTGAGTGGTGTTTTGGCGTTCAAGTCTTCGTCATTTTTTTTATATTTTTATTCTTGATCACCCAGTAAGTCTTTACTCACCTTATATAAAACGTTTATTTTTTTAATGCTAGTCTTTAGGAGATTTACAAGCACTTTTTCGTTAGCAAACCGCAGGGTCGTAACACATTTCACAGGGGTAGATCTCTCCAAGACATTGACTGAATAAATCACCTTCTTCTCATTTGGAAGAATTAGTGCTTAACATATTTTGATTTTTTTAAAAATGATTTGGCGTATTAGTTCGCAGTCGTGTAGTCTGGGGCTTGTAGAGTAGTTATGATTTTGTATTCTGTCTTTCCGGTACGTATTCAAATTGAGGCGATTTGAGATAGTATTTATGTGTAATTTAATTGTACAAATAGTATGCATGGGCACCAATACATCTTACCATACTTTTTTTTCATATTTAAATAAATTTTAAATAAGTTTTAAATATGAAATAATGAATGAAATATTTAAATAAATAAAGGTTGAATTTAATTTATTACATTAAATAAAAGACCAGGTTTTGGATGTTGACAATAATTATTCTGAGTTCATCGTTTTCAGTACCTTAACACCGTCAAACGTCACGTGAGGTATTATGCCAGTACTTGTATTATATTTTTTAGTTTTTAAAGAGAATAAATATTTTTAAGTAGTTGATTAAATTGATTTAAATAATTAACGTTTTTAATATCACATAAATTTCAGGTGCTGTTATTGATTATAAAATTAGAATTACCTTTCGACTTAGCAATAACTCAAGTACAGGGAGCACGTCACATGAGCGAAACATTGGACTTTTCTCTCGATGGCGGTTTGTCCTTTTTGTTAAAATTCAACTTGTTAACAAAACGCTTGAAAATTTGGAATACTTCACATAATAGTACATCATTCAAACAATTGTACAGTTGAATACGCTTACCCGGTGTGTAATTGGTCACCGAAGAGTAAAATAAAGATGTTCCTTAAAGCAAATAGCAAGTTGTTACGTGTGACTTAAATTACAGTAATTTTGAAAATTTCGGTGTAAACTAATTTACCATGTAAGAACATGAGCAACTCGCACCAGGAACTGGCATTTACTGTTACACAGAGAACAATGTGGATATGTTGGGAAAGAGTTGGAGAAAATTAATGGAGAAGATCAAATGTTGCAGTGCATCAAAGTAAAACGTTTAAAGGTCAGTTGGATTTCCAAAGAACGCCTCCTATTTTGAATGACAGTAAAGGGAGATGAGATGGTAAAGGTCAACAGAAAAATTAGGAGAAAGGCTTTTAACGCAATAAAATGACGATCAAGTCAACGAAGACGATTTGGATCTTCAACCCAACAGTAGAAAAAACCGCAAATACGTCGACTTGATTGGAGTCTATGAAGGACCATCAAACATCGAAGTTTGAGGACCAGGGAAAGTGTCCAAAAACCTAACGAATTTCTCAAAAAAAATAAAAACGTTATGAAATAAACTAAATATCTGTCCAAAGATAAAAATGTGAGGGAAGGAAGAACCCGCGATGATCAGAGGTTTGCCCCTACACAGTGATCGATTGATGAGGATGTTGCCTCCGCGGGGATCGACAGAGAACCTGCTTTTCTCGGAAAATTTTCCGACAGGCTACATTTGCCCTTCCCAGCATCCCGGAACGCAAATGTTAAAGGTGAGAAACTCCCGCTTTTTATGTGGGAAAAAGGGAACGACTCGGGCAACGAGTTGGATCGTAGGGAAGCGTAACCTTTTCTGAAAAGACAACCCTGGTTTTCATTCATCCCGCTCTAGTGGCAACCTTGACCTCACGTTAAAGCTCCCCTGACCTCTCACAGTGAGATCGGTCCATTATCTTTGAACTTTACATTCCTCCAGTGAAACCATTCGTCTCCTTTTTGGTGATTTTCAGGTGACCTTTGCACTTTTTATAAAATTCGTTTAACGTTTTGATGCGTCCATGTATTCCTTTCTTGCGGAAGTGAGGTGAAAAGTCGATGATGATTTACGAGGCATAAATCTTACGTCGTTCAATTAGAATGTCAACGATTAAATAGAATCCGACGTTACGTACACCAAAAATTATTGGTTTCGAATTCAAAATTGCGACACAAGTAAGACTGAATAAAATTACGGAGTCGATTTTTCCAGGTTTTGATTTTATTGTTTTCAACCTGTTGCTATCGATCAACTCTCCGTTTCTCATCCCTTGCACTCGATACAGTTCACACGAAACAGCTGAAATTTAATTTCGCGGCTATTCAAATTCAATGTTTGCAGAGAAGCGGTGATTATTTAATTAAACGCGCAATTGTCAGATGATGTGGGAGCTCGGTTGATCGATCGATCCTCTGATTGATTGACCGACAGATGATGATGGACTTTAGAAACAGTCAAATGCTCTGACCCCGGAGAACAGACCCAACAACAGTGGTAGTGAAGTAATCGTTGAATTTCTAGTAAAATTAATCTCAACAAAAACGGATTGAAAGCTCACAAGCGAAAATTGGCAAAAAGCTCTGGTCGGCAGTGTCACCTAGCGGGAAATTCAGCAACTAATTTAAACAGTTTTTCTTCTTCTGATGAGAAACCTCCTTCAGGCACGGAGGGTTTAATTTAATAATTTTTGTCTTTCCAGTGACGGGTACCTGATCGTTTTGTCGTCACTCGTCATCAGTCCAGTCTCGTCGGTGCACACGTCGGTGAGATGGTTCCTTATGTTGGTCACCGATCATCCAAACAATTTAATTGACTCATATGGAAGAAGGTTACCCATTGTCGGATACCCACGCAGGTACCTCATTTTTCGCCCAGGCACTAAATGTGACCGGATTTTTTTTTTCGCCGTGGCCAAGGAGGCGGTGAAGCTTGAAAGTCCCATATGACCGCACCGGTACCTGTTTACCATCCGTCTTTTCCTAGCTTCTATCTGGTCGGTTGTTTCGTAAAAGCGCCAAAGACTTTTCTGACAGTTGTTTTCTCTCGTATTATTAGCTTACAGAGGACACTTTGGACCCTACCTGTTCATTCATAATTCGAGTTGTAGGTGCGATTCATTCAGGTTTCCTCTCTCTCTCTCTCGCTCTGTCTCACTCAGCTTCGTCTAATTTGTTTCTTTTCTAACTGAAACACCGTGCAATATTTTCGACCTCGCCGTTTGATTTGTGTCGAAGCAAAGCCTTGGACTCTCAGAGTACCTGAAAAATCTGTAGGTTGCATCCACTTCATTCATAAGTTTTTTTTTGTCCTCCACTTTGACAGGTACGGATTGGCTGTTCCGTATTTGTTGTTACCCGGGACTGGCCTTTTCTTTTGTTCTCGACCGTCAGTTTTTCTAATGATGCAGCCAAGCTTAATCAAAACGGCGATGGCGCGTTTTCCTCTGGCCGTTGTCGGCGCTCGTTAAAAAAAACCGGAACCACCGCTGTGCCGAATTTTCGAATTGAAAATGGCACCTCGCAATTTATTTCTGTTATTTTAATTCCAGCCTTTCACGTCTCTATTTGTCCGCGAATGTCTGGTTATCCGATTGACGTTGTGTTTAACCGGTACCCGATTGCTCATTCGAATTGATTTCGGCAATGGTCTAACCCGTTGTCTCTCTGCTGTTACTCACAACCGGTCGTTCTGTTCTTCCTCCATTTTTAAGCCTGGCCAGCACCGGTCCCTAGCATTCTACTCGACTGATAAGATCGATAACGATTCTCTTCCTGAAAGTTTTTTAACCCCTCGTCCTTGAATGTGTCACTCACACTCTTCTTCTAGAGGCTAACCTTTTTTTATTTTTTTTATTTTTCCGAAGGTTCCCGGGGTGCGAATTCAATTCGGGGAATTCGCTTTCCGGTTCCTGTGGTCCGGTGGTACGCGCCGGTCACATTTTCCGTTATTAATGATAATTGATAACGCCGTTTCCCTACGTTTCGTCTTTTCTAATTTCCAAAAACGACCCGATCCAAATTTAACCGTTTACGCTGTTTTCGTCAATTTCTATTTATGAATGGATTCCGCTCATCGATTGTGTGCCGGGAAAATAAAAGTGTGTGCACACGAGTGTTCGCATACAAATTTTCCAAAAAGCCCTGCCAAAATTCGTTCGTTTCCATGAATATTTTCGGTTTCCACCACAAATTTCTATTGTCAAGGTTGAGTTTTATTTAGAATCACGGCAAGGTGAAGGCGTCGCGGCAAGATGACGAGAGGTAAAACGAAAAAAAAAACAACGGGAAAGGAGAAAAGGAACAGAAACGGGACGTGAGTGAGACAGACGTCGCCGAGAAGTTGTCCTTTGGTGAGCTGTCGGAAAAGTCAATCTGATTGATTTGCGCTTGTAATTGTAGAAAAATTAAAAACAAGACGGTACCGTCAAGAAAAACGGCACGAAAGTCACATCGGACTTGGAAAATGGCGGTTTTCTGCCCCTAAGGGGCCTCGCGCCATTTCCAAGGGGTGACGCGATCGTCGCCCACCGGTTTTTCTCCGTGACGTCAGTTGCTTACGTCGGTTGCTGACGTCAGTGAAATATGCCGTTGCCACAGAAACACATTGGGCCGTTCTGTGACGTATTTGCTGTCAGAGAGTTTCATCCTTAAAAGAATCTGTCTGTCGTCGTTTTCGGGTCTTCTCCCCGAACCTTTCGCCGTTTCGAACTCGACTTTGAACCACGGAAATGATGGAGGCTTCCCTGCAACCCCAAACGAATTTCCTAAGGTTCTTAGACTCCGGAAAATTTCATGAATGAGATATTTTTCCGGGATAGACCGAGCAAAAACGCTCGGTAAGATTACGTCTGAAAATTTTGCCTTTCAACTTTTGGCTCTTCGGCTATTGAGAACTACAGGACGTTATGAAAGCCGGCCATTTACGTACGAGACTGTGACAAAGTCTGGAAGAGAACTGCACTACACCTACAACCGGTCTCCGCCCAATAAGAAATTCTGACCGGAGTTGTCCCGTCTCAAATTAATTGTGGACCAGTCGAGGCAATACTACCTAGTCATGTGTGAACTATCAATTGTTAATAGAATATAACGATGAAAAACAAATTAATGTGATTGTCGTCACGTTGAAAAGTCTGACCCTAATCAATTTTAAGCATTTCACAACGGAGAACTTTCAAAATGACGTTGCCTGGTCCTAAACATATGTTCCGTGTTTATGTTCTCGAACACATCCAGTAGCAATCAAACGTCAAAAATTGTCTCCATTGACTGGTCGGTACTGTTACGATGAGAGTATTTTACTCGTAATATATGTACAACGACCGGACAATATATTTTCGTCTTGTATTAATTTCTTCGAGGATGGCAGGACCGAAATGACCGGCGCCATAATTTGCAATTTAATTGCAGAGACGTTTGTTTCAGTCACTCATTCAACCTTTTTTGCTTGCTGCCATTCAACGCTTTCTGAAATTTTTATTCCATTTTATTAAAACCCGTTTTCTCTATTCATTTCTTCATTATTTATGCCTTTCATTCGGGAACGGAAACTTTTCCGCTTCTCCTTCTTCTTCTTCTTCTGCGCGTTTCGTCCCGCAGAGGAAAATTTCAACCGTCGACTCGTGTGCCTTCTCCCACTCCAAAAAAAAAAAAAATGGGCGAGGATCGATCCTTAAAAACGTCGCGATTAAATCTCGAAACCGATTATTGACGATGAGAAATAGTCTTTTTTTTTCAGAACCGGAACCGCAGGTTCACCACCGATAGAGAAGAAAAATAAATAAAAGTTGGATGCGAGGTGACACCTGAAAGAAAGAAAAAATATTGAATTAATCGTAAATTGTAGTATTACGACCGAATATCGTTGGCCATTCTATCGAAAACGGTGCTGGACTTCTTCTACAAACAGAAGGTCCTCCAGTTTAGATTTTTCCTGCGACCAAACTTGGTATCGTCGTTTAAATATTTTTACCTTAACAGAACTGATTTAGTTTTGTCGGATCGACTGTTTCTGGACAATACGTTATTTTTTTTTGTCCTCTGCCTCAGGTTTGAACGGCCGGAATGCCAGAAGCGAGTTGAACAGAACTGTACCGCACTGGCCACACAATGCCATTTACCATTTACACGTTTGGATGTATCATTTTCCTTTCATATTTTTTCGGCGCGGAAGATTTCGTGGCCGCTTCTAATCATTCGCATTAAGTGGAATGTTATGTCTTTGATCGGGAAACTTAAATTTCTATGGATTCCATCGATTCTATTTTTTTTCTCTCCTGTGATTTTTAATAAAACATAGGATTTTTTCGTTAGAGCACGTTGCTTGTCTACGAATGAATGTCAAATACAAAAACTATCTATCGTGGCCACTCTAAAGCGTCGATATTAAGGAGAAATGCCGACAACAATCATTGCGTACTCTGCACTGAAAGGAATGTATAATAAAATAAAAATAATAAATAATAAAATATAAAGATGGAAGTTGGATGGAACCGTGTGGCAAACCAACGAGTGAGACGTGAGTTTATAGGTTTTCCTTTTAAAAGGAAACAAAATGTAATAAAAATAACTTAAATGACGAGCACTGCAATACTATTTTGGTTACTAGACGCATTAGCGAACCGTAAAATAAATAAATGCGTTACCAAACACTACAATGTTAGATTTAATGCAAGTGAAGCAGAAAATAGTTGAAAAACAGAAAGGTCCTATTTTAGCCTGCGGAGTCGAAGGGGTGGCCAAAAAACCTTCTCCCACCAAAATTATCGGTATTACAACGTGTTTGAAAAATGAACATAAAATGTGCCACAGTGAAGAAACTTCATTGTGGTCCTCGGAGGTACCCGCCTCATTAACCTCATTACCAATTTTCTAAGGTGAATTTAATGTTTGGGTGGTTTGTCTCTCTCTCACCGAACAGAATCCCCATCCCATCCTTCTTTCTTCACTCGTGGGTCAACCACGTTTATTTCGTGTGAGTCTGTTCGACCAGCATGACCAACGTCTGGGAAACGGGAAAGACGTGAAAAATTAGGTCAATCCGGGGCACCAGGTACCGCGGGACTCTTCCACCCGAGGGTGTCCCCAGATGAATCAAATTCGCGAGTTCCTCACCGAGGTCGGTGGGTGTTGCAGAGAGTACAATGCCTGGAGTCAGGCCGAAGGTGCTCGATTTAACAAATCGGATCGTTTGCCAACGTCTACGACGTTCGTTTTAATGTTTTCTTTTCATTCAAACGGTTGTAATCCATCATAAGGGCGGCTGGCCATCAATAATAGTTGGTCACGTAGGTGGCTTAAAAACTTACCGCCTCTTGCAGCCTCTACTCAGTCAATTCTTCTTCTCTGTCTCCGAGTTCGTTTTCCATCTTTCGGTTCGACATTTGTCTTCGGGTATGTCTCGGGTTCGACAACAGGTGACCGTTGACTGATCCCTGTCAAAACCGAAAGAGAACGGAGGTTCTGGCTCTAATGGCCGACTCACACTCGTGTTTTTGTTTGAATGAACTTTCTTTTTGCCCGTGTGCACACATAGACACATCTGTCCGACCGGACTTTTCTCCTCCATTCAGATGCATCCATCTCGAGTTTTGTTTATTAAGAGCAACTAATAACTCGAGTAAGATTTGAATGAGTCTCTACTTGACACGGGCTCACCTCTGACCTTTTGCCAATTGACTCACACGATTCATAATTGACTGGCCTCCCATTAATAAATCTGTTAAGCATGAGACTTTACTTCTTCGGAAGTGCCTCATCTCTCTCTCTCTCTCTCTCTCTATTTTTTTTCTTGACTTCGTCCTCTCCAAAGGCGTACCTGACTGTGTCTTGATCAGTTAGGCAACATCAGACTACTAATGTTCGTTGGATGTGTTATTCTCCTTGTTTATTACTTTTATTCATCGGATTCATTATTTTACTAACTCGTCTGACCGTCTTCACGAGGAGACTTGTTTACTATGTTTCATTCCTTTCATCGCGGACATTTAGAATTAATTTCCGTTAAAATATACACATTTCCAAACTTCATCTTTTGATTTATGTATCATTCGATTGGTTTCCCGTATTCTTTTTTGTACTCCTTTCCCTGCGGACAGTACGCATGACAAACTGCTACTTCGTCTCCAACATCGCCGTGCATTTAATTTACACACAGGTGGTTACTTTTGATCATAGTACACAGCTTTGCGGCTGTCAAATTGAAGTTCACAACCTTGACATTCCCCAAAAGAGCCAGACAGACAGACAACCAGACGGTTATTAAGAGAGTCTAAGAGTTTGTAAAGTCAGCGTAGGAAGGTGAAAAGCTGGATGAAGGCATACAGAGAGAGAGAGAGAGAAACAGAAATCCATTTAGAGTAATAGTCAAGTTTACAATATCACTCATGTGGTCCTGCTGTTGGATGTTGTCTTTGTCTTCGGGAGACACCTTCACCGTGTTAAATCTCACCCTTCTAAAAACTTTCTCCTTGCCTACGATTCTTCTTCTTCTTCTATTTGAGAAAAAAAAAACAGCCAGTTTTAGCAAGTTCAGATTTAGAATCTTCTTTGTATACCCTCCTTTCTTTGACTGGGTCGTCTCCAAGTAACCTTCCGCGTCATTCGAGAACTACTGTGACGTCATTCTCATTTTTCACATGACCGAGCCGGCAACACAAGAAATCGATTCAAACAGCTACCAGGTTTAACTTTCTCTTTCCTCTCATTCATTGTTTCTCTCTGCTATCTTTTTCTCTTTCACCTTCTTCTACTTCCCCTCCTCCTAGTCCTCTCTCTCTCTCTCTCTCTCATTTCCTTTTGTTCACCCTGAACCTTTTATGCTCTCCCGAAGTCTGTACGTTTCTCTCAAAAACTCTCTAATTGTCTTTCCCTGTGGGTTTTTTTACTCACAGAATAATTAACATCAGACCCTGCGTCAAACTTAACTCCTGTCATCCTGTGAACAAAATAGTAATAATAATAATAATAATAATAATAATAATAATAATAATAATAATAATAATAATAACAAAGGCAAAAACGTTAGCTTTCTTATATAAACACCGTCCAAAAACCTTATAAAGGCATTTATTTATATTTTCATAATTTTCCGTGACGTGTAATTTCACAAATAACCTTTACGGACCGTAAATCACGGTCTCACGGTTGGAACTAATTTCTCAATAACGTATTATTTAGTAATAGTTAAGTTTTTAGTTAAGAGACAAAGTCATTTGCTCGAGTGATAGGATTCTGCGGAGTTACGAAATTGATGGTTGGAATCGTACGAATGCAACTAATTAATTGTTCGTTAACAATAAACATAATAATTGTTCTAGACGTGCGTGAAGGGTTTTCATATATCATTGCTCTTAAAAAATTTTTTATTGAAGGTTCCATCCGTTTCTCGCAGTCCATCCCGTTTTGACGAACTTCCTTAAAAGCGGAAGACCGAAACTCTACTTTTTTTCATTCGGTTGTAAAATTTGAAAACCGAAGAAAAAAAACCCAGAAATTTATTTGGAAGAAGTCAAATTTTAAGCAAAATTTGAGACATAAAAACACATTTGATTGAGAAAAAGATACATTCGATTCCACCTCTTCAGTCATTCGGCTACACCTCCGTCTTTCGAACATGTTCTTCTAGAACTTGTTACTTTGCTTTTCCTTTGTGCTTCCCCAACTTTCAACTCATGTTCCTTTGTTGTGTCAAATTCTGTTGAATTCGTTACGTTTAATTGAGACCCGGTCTACGACTATTCTAAACAACTATCCGAATAATTTCATCATTTCAGGTTTACACGACTTGCTTACCCGATCACTAATTCTCAATTATTAACATTAGTTTTTTAATTAATATTGTTATTTTTATTATACTTTTTTAAATTATATGTTCGCAACAAATGCAATAGTTCAATATTCTCGTTTCCCGTTCAGTTTTTTCCCTTTCGTGTCCTCAACGTGCACGGAGTCAGTGTTCCCGACACGATTAGAAACGTCGAGAAAATATCTGTGGCAAGTAATCGTCGGAAATTACAAAATAAATACAAATTCAAAGTGAATTATTAAAACTGTAGCGACCTTCCGTTAAGGAAATTCCACCACACGATGACACACAAAGATATATATATATATATATATATATATATATATATATATATATAAAATGTCATTAAGGTTGTTGAGTGCAGCTTCAAATCTCAGCAGGGAAAGTTCTATAAAAGGACTTCAATTCATTTTTTTAATACATTTCGAGCAAAAATAGTAAAACGTATTTTCATATGTAGTCAAATGTATGTACATATATATATATAACACGAATTTGGTCATTCATTCCTTGACCGATCGAATGCGACATGACAAACTGATCAGACGGCAGTGAGTGATGTCTGATTGTTTAAGTTTCGTCTGACGGGTGCGACGGTTCCGTGCAAATCGCAAGAGTGCCTGAAGAGTAAGAAAGCCGTCTCATCCTCTTCGAGTGTCTGAAATTACTCGGAAAAAAAAATCGATTTTTGAAGGATGAGACGACGGTCGGGAGAGCGAATGAATGAGAAAGCTCGTGGAAAGCACTGGAAAGTTGTAGAGCTTTTCAATAGAAATTTCATCTTTCGCTCCTCGACTTCTTTCATCTCCGTCAATTTCAAAACAATTGAACGCGACTAATTCTAAAATTCTCCGATTAATTCATTCGTTCAGTCAGTCATTCATTCATTCATTCGTTCGTTCGTTCGTTCGTTCTTTAGGGGATGATCCAGCGTGTGCATTTTCTGTTTCACCTGCGTAAAGTACGCGACAGCGGGAAAAGGAGGGGTTTCTCTCGTTTCTCTCTTTCGGACCGTCTGAGGTTTGAGGTACCTCCGATGAAGGTACCGGTACGAGTAGAACCTGGCAGATTCGAGTCACCTGCGAAAATTGGGCCGAGACGAGTGTCATCACCCGACTGACCCCACGGCACCTTCTTTCTTGATGGGCAACGACCCCACCTGCGTGCATCCACCTTTGTACCACCGAAAATGATTTCGTTTAATAAATTGGTACGATTCGATTCTTATTTGAAGTACCTAATGAAGTACCTGTCGAAACGTTTCTGACTTGATTTATTTCCGAATTTTTCGGTCGGACGTTTCTCTCTCTCTTTAGCCGACGGCAAGACTCAACGATTAATGAAAGTTTTCACGCATTGGGTGTACAACGCTTGCGTGCCTTTTTCTGCGTTGTCCGACAGTCCAGCCGACAACATCCAGCATTCCCACAGGTCCCTTGGACCCCCCTCTTTGTCTTTTACATGCTCCACTTCACATTTTATACTCTGTTATTTATGGTTTTCCACGCCTGGTGCTGTTAATTCGATATTATCTGAATGCATTTGAGTGGCTCATAACCCCCGTCTTCTGTGTCCTCCGGCTTTTTAGATTTTCCCGTTTTACTCTTTCGGACCCATGGTAACTTGTTGAATGCGTCCGACCTATTAAAATGTCACTTAATACGATTCATTTGGGGAACCGAGTAAAAGATACTCGCCGACGTGGAGGTAATTTTCCCATTAAAATATCGTTCGCTTTTTGTGTATGGTACATGGTAGTACTGTACATGCGGGTCAGGCATGGACAACCGTGCCGTGTGTCCGTGCGTGTGTGCCGAGTATGCCTTGATTTATTAAGAGTTCTCCCTACCGACGACCGTCCACTTCTAAGGAGGTGTTAATTACTTCCGCCACATTCTGCAACTGTCGTCGTCGTAGCCGCAGCCGTTTACCCTTTGACTTCGCTTCGGTTTCACGTGAGCCCGAGATATGTCTTAGGTGGTAACTCGAGCCTGCGGGGGTTGAAAAGTCAATACGCGTGGGGGTGGCAGAAATAAAGGTTGTGACATAACCTAAAGATTCGGATATTAAGATCACGTCGCTGCCACCCGTCGGCCGTATTTCACCAAAATTCATTCATTCAGAGCTACCTTCTGAAGAGTTTTCTTTTCCACGGGTAGTGGAGTGGAGGAGAGTTAATTGAAATATGAAAAGACCCGAGGCATTTGCGCTTGTTGTGGTTGTAGAAAACTTGAAGATCAGAGAGAGAGAGAGAGAGAGAGAGAGAGAGAGAGAGAGAGAGAGAGAGAGACTACATTTTCTATCAAACATCGTAGCCACCGAAGCATTCCAGAGCCTACTTACATAGAATTGACGAAGAAGAGAAAATTCTACAATCTTTTCAAATCAAACTCTTCACATTAATTCCTGCTGTGTCTTTCTGTAGGAAGTGACGAATCAAGGAACGCACAAGCTAAAATGCCAACAATAATACTTAATAATTGTTTTATTGATTGATTGGGCAACCATAAAACATCCGTTAATAATTGTTTCGTGAATTAATCATTCATCTCGGTTCTTGTTCTTTCCATCCAGACGGTCTCTTCCAATTAACCATTCCAAGAATATTATAAATATTACCGTGCGGTGCAACCAGTGCAATCCAATCGAATTTCTTCGCCGATTATTATTTCGTGTAATTTCTCGAGTGATGAATCGTGGCACCACAATTCCGACATTAATTTTTTTCCACGTGACTTATTGTGTTTACCGGTTCGACTAAATGATGTTTCGAGGGTATCTGTCATTAGACCACGGAATGAAACAACCCAAAACGGTTTTTCTAAAGTACTTACCAAGTCCTCCACGTCAGTGTGGGAGTAATTATGGAGTGCTGTTTACTTATTGTTAATGAACTTATTATGATGGACGTATATTAAGTGTTTCCCCAAATTATTTCGTGGAACTTCACACCTCGTTAGTTTGCTGTGTACGCGCTGAGCTTTCTTTTCCTGACTTTTTTTTTACCGGAGACTGAAAACTTCCTCGCACGGAGAGAATTCTTCGTTAAGCTCCCGAGAAACTGATGAGGGTCTTAACTTAAATGCCAACAGATCGACTCCTTCTGCCACTCTTAATCTAATAAAGATATTGGTCAATTATTTCGTTCCGGTGATGGCACCGACTCCTATCCTGGAATTTGTCTCAAATTCAATAGAACTCAGTGGAATGATATTAAAAGAGAAAATACGATCATTAAGTCCTCAACTTCTGTATTCAACACGTAGGTTACAATATTTTAACTGAGTTAGAGTATATTATTTTAACTCTTCATTGCATTTTTTGTGTTTTCTTTTTATGTGAGGGTTGATGTAATTCCAGGTGTGGTAGTGGAACGAAAGTACCATTCAAGGCAACCAAGGTAAATTTGCTGTAGGAAAGCAATTTTTTTAAATTCAGGGAATTTCATTAAAAGTCAATACAAAAAGAAGTAGGTAATTTAATGTTGAGAAGAGGAATGAAACGAACTCTCTGACAACTATTGTTGCGGTTATAACTTGGAGTAGTTCTTTTAAATTTCTTCAGAAAATGGTAAAACTTATTTCACTCAAAGGTAAATTCCCATGTGCAATAGCCCAAATCCTTAAGAACGGAGAACAAAATAAATTAGACTTATCGCCAAACTGGTGTCACTTCTAAGGCGGACCGATGGGACACCAGAGATTGTACTCCTAAATCCCGGTAACATCAATTTTCCACGTACTTGGAAGGCACACGACCCGAATCGGTGACAAAGAACGACATGCAATTAAGTTTAATGACTTCCATCCACCTTCGAGTTTCCCACAAAAGGAATAAGAAACCGATTTGATCGGTGAGATGAGAATGAATGAGAATTAAATTAGTGGAAAACGGATGAGTGTGACACGAGGATGAATCCACTGCTGACTTCACCCCTTCCCGGTGATTTCCTTCCAGAAATTGGCATGTGTTCCGACGGAACAACAGAAAGGGCAAATGCCGGTCGGAGTTACTCGAGAGGCGAGAGAGAGAGAGAGGAGACGCCAGCTACGCAGCATCCATGCTTGTCCATACAAGAAGTGAATGGCTCGTAGTGGCCCCCCTTCCGTCCGTATAAGTAGAGGTTAAGTGATTGTTGTCAGTCTGACCACAAAGGATATTAAAAGAGGCCATTAAACAACCCGACTTCGCTTAATCATTCTTGAGCGTTTTACACGCAATCAGATTGCACGTCTTGTCCGCGGGTCTACTTATTTGTTTTGTTCTTCGACCACACTTTCCACATGTATCTGTTTAACCGTCTGCTCAGGTGTCGTTTTCCACTGACTCGGTGCACACACGAAAGGCTGAATGAGGACTTGTTTGCGCTTCCGTTTTCTCTCCGGGTCCTTGTCTCCCCGTCTTGTGCAATTAAACCTTCGGTGCCTCCTTGTTTTCGTACATCAATCAACGAGTGGTTAACATTTTTTTCTTCGTCTCCATTGACCCGACCGAATCGATTCCAACACGATGCTGACACGCTTGCTCGAGTGAGTTACCAGAACCGAAGTTGCTTTTTCTTTAAGATGTTACTCCTCCGGTGAGAGTACCGGCCCTGGGGTGATTTAAGAGCACTTCACAACTGTCACACGCAACACTCGGTCGTAGAAATATTAATTACTTCTGCGACATCCGAGTCTCTTTTTTTTCGTCAAATAAAAACTAATGGTTACTTACGATTTAAGTGGTTGTATTTCAAGGCACGACGCCCTAGGGGAGCCCTCCATAAGGTGACGACAGGCCTTATGAATATGCGAATGTACGAGAGATTGAGAAGACACAGCAAGAGACGATTCTGAATTTTCTTAGCCTGCCTGCCTGGCATCACGTTAATAGACTTGTCCTTCCGATTTTTACGACTCCGGCTGTCATGTTTTCACCTCTCTGGCACTTCTTTGTTTTTTTTACTGACACCATTAAAAACTCGATCGCGACCCGAACTTACGGACGTCTGCCGGCTTGCGTCTGTTTGTGTGTGTGTGTGCCTTCGCTTCCAAGGGCAGATACCATCTAAAGAGGAATAAGATTTACTATCTGTTGGATCTTCTTTATCACTTTAATTACAGTCAGAAAGGTACAATTACAAAGAGTGAAAGGTGGAGTTGTGGGCCATAAATGAAGCACCGAAGCATTCAATACCAGACATGTGTACCCGAGAGGAGATGACAAGAGACACGGGGATCAGTAGGGAGCTATGGAATAAGTGGTGGGTACCTTTAATTGCACACAAATCCTCCAATAACAATTACTTCCATATTGTGCATGTAGTGTTGCGATATCACTAAATTGTAAAATTATATTGAAATTAAAAAAACTGTAATAATAAGAATTAATTAATAGATTTATTTTTGCTTTTAGTATATATTCTTCAGTATAGGACTTGAGCTGTACTCATTCCTCGGACATTTGAGCTCGGCTATTTATTATTAACTACAATTGCGTCATGTAGTGTCGTACATGAACGACAACCAAAAAAATATTATCGATTTCAGTGATTAATTACTTTCCTCTACAGTTGTCATTTGATGCATTACCAATTTGTTTAACCAACCGAAGAATCAATTTTCTTGTTGTGTTCCACAATGTAGTTGTATGGCGTCGTTCATACAGTTAGACAATTGGGTGTAGTTTTTTTTAATTACTCATCGTAGCCAATCATTTATAAAATCATACACACCACGACTTATTCACGGCCGTGTAATTACCGATCAAGCAATCAATTCCGTGATCAAACTGATTCGACGAACTCTTCCGATGCATGTACAGGTCCATAAATAGTTATGTTGTACTTCATTTCGACGAAGCAAAAGTTATTAATAACGCAGTGACCGTTGACAACGTCCCATGTCTTTTCTTGTCTTGACGAACTTCCCGATCGCCGGAAAGAAGACTCCGTAAAGTCTTGCTTGTTATTAAGACATTTTCTACGTGGTGACCACGTGATTTTTATTTATTTATATTGCAGGTCTTTCTCCCGAGGAGGTGGATGAATGTCCGCCAGGATTGAGAACCTGAAAATGTACCTGAGGCCAATCAGCCTCACCTTCCAACGGAGCCATGAATATTAAGTACCTGAACCTGGATTGCGGCCTGCTGGCTCACCACTTTTGACTCTCACTTTTCCATTTATAGCTGTTTAATTGAATTATTTTAGTTTCTTCTCCTTTCTTTCTTTTGTGCATTGGCTCTCTCTCTCTCTCGCTCTTTATTATATTCAATGGCGTTCTCTTTATGTAACACAAATGTTAGAAAAAACTTACGTTAACATATAAAATAAGTAAAATTAATTACTTACCATTCATTTTATTGCTAGACGTAGATTATTGGGGCGTTGAGTGTCTCCCATACAGTTGTTGTTGGACGCATTTATTGCGCAAAATATTCAGTTGGGTGAGACCGATCAAAGGCTTGAATAGGAAATGACGGTCTTACAGGCAGAAAGACCCTCTGACAGTGATTGTATACCTTCTATACTCGCCGAGGATGTTACTCCCTCTCTTTCGCCTACATCACTCTAAAATATTTCAATTTGTAACTCCTTCTTCTTGTAAACTCCACGCATTACACACCGTCTTTCTTAACCATCTCATTATGGTTTCATAATAAGACGATTCGAATCGTCCGAATTCTCTTGAGTTTCTGTCTCTCATGTGGTGTCGTGTGGTGCGCACGTAACACGCTTGATACCCGTCATTAAGGGCGGGAGTCATTTGAATTAAAAGCATTAAACATTTTAATCTATTTGTCTTTATCAAGGTGGCCAGTCACCGGAGGGAGGACCAAGAATCTCCGAGTTTAATTCAGGTATGCGGGATGTTCTCGTGTTGCTGGCCTACAGAAATTAGACAGGAACCGTTTCAGGTAGCCGAGATGATGCAAATATTTTTGTTCTCATCTTATCCACCGGATGATAAACAAAATTAGAAAGGTTGGGGACTTGGGTTACCGTCTCCCCTGCACAAACGAGCCTCTGAAAAATTACTTTCGTACGACCTCAGTCGGTTCGTAACCTTTTTACTCGTTCTGAGTAATAATAATGGCTTAAGGATCATTTAATCTTTCTTCTATCCTCCGAGCCCGGACATTTAAAAAAAAACGAATCGTTATCCGAAATGTTTTTTGTTGTTGTAGTGATGCCTTACATTGAGTTCGAAGCAATTCTTGACCCGGTTTAAGAGATTAAACATTCCAACTATTTTCTCCCAAGCAATTTCTATTAAATCACCGTGTGGTGTTACATTCCTTTTAACTTATTCTCACGTCTCTGTATACATCTTTGGTGTTCGTTATGCTGCTTGTCTCACCACCTTCATATTGTCTAATTTTGATTTCAACTGCATCTGAACATTTTTACTTCCGTATTTAATATTTTACGAACACTACAAGATCCGTATAAAATGTAAGTGCCAATTGGAAATAGTTTGTTAAGCAGATTTCGAAAAGAACAAGTGTCGGCCTGAGCTTTGAGCTTTCCTTTTTCGGCTTTTCCTTCCTCTAGTCGTCTTCCACACACCTGTGTGTCAGGTCCGTTTTGAAAAACCACAAAGGCTGGAGGAGGAAAGGATGACCCGACGTATTATTCTGCAACGTCATGTCTAAGAGTTCACGGTCAGAATTCAAATAGAGGAGTTCAATTATAATATATTCCCGGCAAAAAAAAAAAAATGGTGAAGCCTGTGAAGAAACTACGAAAACGCGGAAATACCTTCGAGTTGAACTCAAGCAAACCAGAAATATTTGATCACAAGAATGAATGAATGAATAAAATGCTAAATAAAACCTGAATAAAAAAAAAGTAGTGGAAAACGTCGGAAGGCGGCGAGACAGTTATGCAAGCACACGTACCATCGTCGACTTGCAAAGGTTGTCATGTCCAGTACGTGAAACGGCCAGAAGTTGGGTCAACCCGAGAAAGCTGAAGGATACGGACCGAGCACCGAGTGGATGGTGTGCACAAGATGAAAAGATGAAGAAGATTCATTAGGTTCCTGAGCCTGAATATGTGGGCTGGTGCTGAGGGCATTGGGGGTCATGCAGTTGAGGTGGGGCCCAGCAACGGCAAGCAAGGCACGGCACACGCTCTTGTTTTGTCTTCTTTACTTGTTGTACTTCCACTTCTTCATCATCAGGCTGGCTGGCTGGCTGGCTGGCTGGCTGGATGGCTGGAGAAGTGCGTCGGTGAGGATGTACTCCTAATAAGGTTCACTCGCCCACCTTATCCGCTTTTCAGGTTCTTTTTTGCGATGTTGTCACTTCTATGCCCTTTATTTGTCACTAATTTCGGCTGAAATATCATTCCTTCTCGTTCTATCTTCGCCATTTTCTCCGATCCAATGACTCAGTCTTCTCTTGTTAGACCTGCCGTGCACACGCCTTACAACTGCCAACATCAACTGTACAACCCGGAGGGACTTGACTGGAGAAGAAATAAATGGGACGGTCATGGCCATTTGAATAACTGAAGATTAACCCGAGATTAACCATTAAATGGCAACTTTAACTGTTGGAATAGTAAAAAAATAACTCTGAGATGGCTCTTTTATCTAAGAGATCGGCAACCAACGACTAATTTACTCGATTTTGAATAATATTGTCGTTTCTATATTTGCATTTTGTAATTGGGAAACATAGATGCGGTTCTTGTAAGTAATCTGGTTCGTATCTCTCTGTGTGTGACAAGAAGAATTGAACTGAAGTGATTGCGGTGTACCTGAAAAGGTACCTTTAAGAGGAGAGCTGAAAATTGTGTTTTCTGTACTTCGAATGGTCTCTTGGCAAACGCGGTACAGTCAACAACCAACTCAGTCCTCCATCAATCTTTTTCATTAATTTTTTTTACTTCTCTTTGACCGTCGTTTGATCTGTGCACGATCTCTTTGAGTAATCCTTCACAGAAAGTATTGTTCGGTGTCCTAGACTTTCCTACTGGTTTAGGTATTGCACAAGTCACCAGTAACTAAGCAGTAATGATGTTTCTAAGCAGACTAGCAGAACTCTACCTGTCAAGCAAACTGATCTACAGATCTATCGGGAGAGATCTTACGGATTAATCCAACTGTTAACTACTGGGGTTTTAATATTCGTGGCGTGACAAGCAAGTACTGCCACTAGACACTGGAAGGCAACTAATTTATCTATGCCTGCGAAAAGAGTTCCCCCCAGGACAACATTCGCCGAATATTTAGCAATTCATTGTTTATAATACCGAATTCTCAGGTACAACGTACCCGAGGTTAAAGTAAACAAAAAAGGTACCTGAAAATAAAACTCATCAAGGTAATGGACAGTCGTCGCTTCCTCAGGTACGGTAATTCACTTTCGGACTCAGGTGTTAATTAACTTAGTTTTAGCTTTCAAGCAGCTTTAAGCTACCGTAACATTAAAATTTATCTATTGATATAAATAAATAAATAAATGTTGTGATTACTGACGGGTGTTAATTTTTTTTAAAACATTCCATCGAAACGGACAGTTTCCGCCGTCAATTTCTGCTTTTAAAAGTGAAGTGAATGTACACAAGGAGTAAGTGTTTTGCACTTAGTTAACTTCGTTCTAACTTAACACTTGAGCTACTTGTTCACTTTTTACGAAGTGTCAAAAGCCTACGGAGACTTGAGAAGTACCTGAAGGTACAGAAAAAACGAGCGGTTTTGGTAAATACTCCAAAGCCCGAAGCTCTGTGATATTCAGTGTGGATGAAGGCTCACCTAATCGATGGCATTCCACGAATAATAATATTTCACACTATTTCCAGGTGAAGTGGTTTGCTTCGGATTTTTTATTTACAATTTATACGGTTGTGAGTAACACTGGGGGCCTACACCTGCTCCCTTGACAAAAGGTAACGTAGTGAACTTTAAGCGGAGATCAAAAAGCTTTTGTGTCGAATGTTAAAATTCCTCGAAGGAACACGGACGACGTTACAACGCTCCGAAAGAAGTTTCCGAATAAGTCAATAAAAACTAATAGCACGAAATTACAAAACTCGTGTTAAATGTGAGTTGACACAGAGAAACAATATTTGAACAGTTAGATGTACAAACAGTTGACGAGGAAGCCAAGTACAAGAAGTATGCGTAGCCAAAAAAAAAGTGTAAACTTTTGTCACCCAAAAGTTAAAAGTTCAACCGATTTCTTACGAGCATTTCGACAACTACGACAAATAATAATGTACATACATTATTATATGTTACAAGTCATTACACTGATGAACTTTAGAAAAGAATAGTTCATTGCAGCGGAGTGGAAATGAAAATGAAAAAGGAAGTGAGCGATTTTTTTTGTCGGCCAGCATAAAATCTTATGTAAACGTAAATTTATTGACATAATTTTGTTCTCTTGAAGGAGTTCGTTAGACAGAAATAACTGTAAATAAGGAGAACGCAACAAATGTGAGCTTTCAACCGAAAGAAAGAAAAAAAAAATAGAACGACACAGTTGGCAACAAAGAAACTACAACACTGGGCGAACTGTAATTTAAACTATTATCCGAAGGAAAGTGGAAAATTTATAGGCGAGCAAATCGAGTGTTGCAAGTAGCTGATTATTCGTTGAATGCCAAAAATGTCAATAAATTAAATCGTCAGCTATGGAGAACTGATCGAGTCGATGTGTCTAGTCGGCACAAAAAAACCCAAGAGATCGGAATAGTGGTCCAAGAGATCTTACAGATACATAGATCCGAACAATCCAATATTCCAAAAGAAACTTGTACCACACGTACAGGTGCATCTATCGTATATTATTATATGATTATTGCATTTAATGTAATAAGTAGAAACGTACAAAGTATTTGTCAGACTATTAAAATAATTCAATACCTGAATTTGTACATCGTACAAAAAGCGGAGTACAACTTGGGAATCGTGTTTAAAACAGTGTACCGCTCTCCATGAAATGTAGACAACCGTCAGCAGCAACTCAAACCGGTGCTATTTATGTCATCACGTAACGACCTGTCCTGCCTGATTCGTCACAAGCCCGGAAAGATCTCGACAAGACGAACAAACACCAGGATTTCGTTTAGATTTACCAGAAAACACAAAACCGATAGACGAAACCGGGTGTTCGAGAGGAGCACTCTTGTAGTGTGACACAAGCACCGACTACACATGGAAAATGGTGCGTTTTGAGAATTAGCAAAAGTAAAGTTTTAAATGAGACGCGTGTCGAAGGAAGTGTTTTTGTGGGGTAACGGTAATTGGTCGTTTAACGGAAATCAAAATCCCCGGTAAATGAGAAAACGGAAAAGGCTCACGGTGAATAGGAACTCATTAGCCGTTTCCGTTTAAAACGGTCTTTTCGCTTATTTTCCCATTCCGTGGGGGATGGTCAGAGGGTTGAGACATGATGAGACACCACAGCCTCCTGTCTTTTTCGGCCTCGAAAGAAGACAACTGCCAAGTGGGCGTCACATCACGGGTTTCTCACTTCGGCCGGTTAGTTTTTCTTTCGACACGATGAAGAACAGGTTTTGAGCAGTTTCAAGGTTTTCCTACTAAATTTTACTTCGTACAGATTTGTTGTAGTGAACGAAAAGCTTTCTCGAAGTTTACCAGCCGTACCGACGCGTACACCGCGAAGTGTCACGTCGTCACATGCACAAGTTGTTTACATTGTAGTTTTTTTTTAAATATTGTCACCTGCAACATAATTTCAAATGACAGACATTAGTTTCAATATTTACATATTTCAGTATTGATCTGTCCGATTGCACACTTCCTCGACTAATTTCCGGGGTGTGAAAAATTATGGGCTATGTAGCACGATAGAATTCATAGAAATCCACCGTCGATTATTGGTATGGACAATTAAAAAAAGTTTTTACAAAACAAAAAAAAATATAAAATTTTGAAGGTTCGCGTTGGGTGAGTTCGTCCCCTTGAAACCTGCACACAACTTGCCACGAGTCACCTGAGTTTTTACTGTAATAAACCTCAATAACAGGAAATCGACCGGGGCTTTCAATAATTGCCAAGCCCTGGTCGACGGTGACGTTCCAAGCTGTCACATAATGGCTCCGGTCTCCCGTCTTATTGCTATTTATTTATGTAAACTTTATAAGCGACGTTATTACGGACGATTTCATGTTTTTTGAAAGATTTTTCGACGGTTGTCCGGCGGGTTTCTGAAATCCTCACCTGCCTAGACCTTGCTGTTGCCACGAAACTCGGCTCGTCCGAAGCCGTTCGTGTGTTTTATAACGACAAATTAATGTAAATTGCAATTAATAATATTTGTCGTGTTGTTGCACGAGTTAATTGTGTTGTGTAATTATTGTTATTAAGAACAAAAACTAGTTAGTGCTAAATAATGTATTCTGGCACAGGTAAAAGTACTTATGTATTGAATGTCTGTAAGGGTACATAAGTTAGTAAATCTTTAAGTAATCTTCTGGGTAAATATTACGATTCAGAGTATACGGAGAATACATACATAGGTACAATAGTTAGTTCAACATATGAACGGTGATGAAAACTAAATGAGGGGTGAGGGTTAAGTTAGTTAAGTGGTCACCCTTCTCTTTAATAAGTGATAAATTGAAAATAAATTGGTACAGTTGGTGTGACCAGAGCTCAGCTTTCGTTCCTTTTTTTTAATTTTACATTACATAAAGGTATTATTACACTCTTTTTATTATTTTAAGGTGTCATGTAGTTTCAAAGATTTGTGTACATTACTTGAGATTTCATAACTCGGCCACGGATTAACTCGAACTCGAAGATGGCCATACGGTCGTTTAGTCCTACGACGGAGGTTAACCACTCCTATCCAAGTGGCGCCAGCCCCGTTACCTCTACACCAATGTTTACCTGTTCTCTTCTTCTTTTTACCTTCTTTGTCATTTTATTTATCCACAACGGGTGTCTTCCCGGTGCACAAGTCCAAGTGTTGCAATTGATGTTAAATAACATACATGTATTTGCATATGTTCTCAATGTCACTCGTCTGCCTTCATTAATTATCATTTAGATCTACCTGTACGACACCTTTGTACGGATTTGCTACCTCTCATGGAACTTCTCGTTTATTGCTCTTTCACCTTCTTTTCCCAGAGAGTTTTGCTATCCTCCTAATAGAACAAATGAGCTCTAAGGTAGCAGGTAGCAGTCTGTGTTTTACCAGGTTACCAAAGTCTTTACAGTAAAAGGTAGACACAGTGAATATGCACCACTATGTATTTTATATGTCAAATAATCTATGTATTTAAGTTTTTGTCTTAATTCACAAGCCCCAAACCCAAACAGAACCAAAATGTATTCTTTTTCTAAAAGTATATTCAAAAGTACCAGACACTAATTCTGCATGTATTTCGTACAGCCTCACTACAATATATACACATCTACAGTTTAGTTCGTTCTCCAGTTCCACCTCGGTATCTTTCTTACTCAGTCCCAAGTTCTGAAACGGTACTTAAAAATCCGCCAGACCGAAATGGAAGTCAGGGAAAACCGGTTACTCGCAAACAACACAACGATAGGAAAGACGACGAGAGAAAACAACTATTATTGGTTATTAATTTGACGAGAGAGCAGAGATGGAGAAACAGGAAATTATGACATTTACGATGAGTTGTAGATGGACACCATAGAGCACACGCACACGCACACACAAGTGTACGTGTGCGAACAGAGCAAGCGGCCAATAAAAAAACACGTCTTTTTCAATTAGTTCGGAGGTGAGGTGTAAATTCTAACTGCAAAACAAGTTGTAAGAAAAATACAAATTCGTTTCTCCTACAGCAGACCACCGCCATTTCCCTCGGAGGTTTACACGCAAGAAGGGGACAGTCACTGTGGTCCAAGGCATGTCGGCTGAATTTTTACATAAAAAAGCACGTCAGGTCTAGTGCTGATGGCCAGAACTCGAGAATAAATTGAAAATCAATGTAATAATATAAATTAAAACGACAATATATAGTACTTTTTAATTTGCAAGTACATCAGTCGGGAAAGTATATCAGTCAAGACTATGAAAAATGAAACTGTTAGGAAAAATACAAGCAACTAGAAACAGGGGTACACTTCTTGGAGAACTAGTAAGGATTCTTCGTTAAAAACAAGACGCATTCTGAAAAAAGAATTAGACTTTAAAAATAATTGAGATGAAGTCTAATTGAAGGCGAAAGAAGAACAAAATTAAGTCAACTCTTTTGCAAAAATTGTCTATAGCAAACTCAAACGGGGTCAGGGCTTAGACAAGTCTTCTAGGTGAGGCCGACCGAGTCTCCGTTCACTTTGAAATTGATCCAACTCGAAGAAAACCTTTAGAGTGTTTAAGGTTTCACCGACACCAAGAGAATAAATAAACCGATAGCAAATGCATAAATAAAAATTAATAAATGACCGAAGTAAACTCGGTTAGACAGTACAATTGAAGTGTATTGACCGAACAGCAACGCATTATATATGAAATAAGCATGTAAAGGTAAAGTACCCGGTACCGTGAGAACTTCAACGAGAACGCAGCCAAAAATGGAATACCAGCATAATTTGTAAACTATAAATCCTCTGTAGTGGTACATAGGTAATTACAATCCCTGATTCTGATGACAACAAAGCCAATGTGAAACTCTCGACGTGTTTTTTTTTCTTTTTACTGTTTTATATAGGAAAGTACTCGGTTAATTGGTTCGTTCAAGGCGCGAGCCTTGTCTCTGCCGGTATTAAAATGAATAGCGTTACGACTGTTATAAAGTAAAAGCTTTAGTATAAACGAAGGTCATTAATAATTTTTACGTTATGTACATTATTTATGTCGCATAGAATAAGTGACGATGATAATAATAATAAAATCCCGGTGCTAATGAACGGTGCCCTGTGCAAAGTTCACTTTGTCACTTTTTTTTTTTTACCAATGTAGCTAATTTTCGTTTTGGGTGTAGTGATAGGCGAACGCTTCCCTTCACATTTCTCCCACTTGTTTTTCTTTTCTTTTCTTTTTCATCCGTGAAATCAATTCAATTTCAACTCCCACATCTGATTGATGAGGGAAGACTTCGCGAAAATAAAAATCATCAAGTGCGACTCGACACAATGGCCAGGTGTCGTGACTTAACTGCGAACCCAACGACGCTGTGTCACACACCTCGGTCGTCTTATTTATTTTCTATTTATGTTCGTGGTTTTTCTTTTTTATTTTTACGAATTTATGAGTGTTTTCTACAAGGTTCATTATGTGTCTTAACTGACTTGAGTACGTATTGTTAGGGTATCGAATGATAACATTTATCACACCTGACTTTTGGTTTTAATTTGATTTATTAACTGCAGTTGTGTGATGTTTACGTTGATGTGTTTGGATGATTGTTATTTACAATAACGCGAACATCCGTGTGTTTTCCATCACATACTATGGTTGGGTTTGGTGAGGAGTTTTCCTTTATTAGTTATTTTGGAAATGTGTTCACACTTCACCCTATCGCATCGCAGGTTGACTGTAAAAGAGGTTCTCCCCTCGTTTCCAGTTAGTTGACCGCAAAGTACATCACACTCGTCTCTTCTTTGCCTTCCACTCGTATTTAGTGTCCAGAATGAAGTCTTAACTTTCTCAAAGTGATCGCACCTTACGGATCAGGTACGAGTGTATTTGGTGGAGCGCCAAGGTACACAATCAGAAGCTCCGTGGGAATTATTTTCATTTCAGACATACCTGAAATAACAAAAGACTCGCGACTATTCATAATGAGTTGGGTTTCTCCGTTGTTTACACATGCGGAGTCGAGGCGCACCTTAAATATCAGCCCCGAGCAGCTACCCGAAACTCTTCTTGGCATACCGTCCATCTTCCAGTTCTTTCTTTCCATCCTTGTACGATTCCAGGCACGGAAACGTCTGCTACCTCTCGGCGAAGTTCGCTGAAGCAGCCGTTTGAGCAATGCACCGCACCAGAGACGTTGGTTGGTGGAAATCCTTCTGGAATGGTTTACTACACTCGAAAAAGAGTGTATTGTAGTGAGCGCGAGACCTCCACCACTTGGTACCACGACGCAGCCTTCCTTGCACATTTCCCCCTTTTCCCAGAAGAGTTTCATTCAGAAAAGAGAACGACGAAAATTGGATTAATTTGATGGTGACACGTGCTCAACACCCACAGTATGGAGTGATGTAGATGGTGATGTTGAGAACCAGTAGTCACTTTCAGAGGGAGTCGATTGGGAGGTGCGGCCCTAAAGAGTCCTTGAAAGTGCCTGACTCTGAGATTTGGGCCCTGAGAAAAAGGTGTCTGACCAGTCTTCAGAGCCATTTATCAAAATTCATTGGACTCGGCCTTTATTTTCTTATTCATTTGTTTCAATTTTCCCCCAACACTCGCAACCCATGCTCATTTTAAACGTTTGAAAACTGACAGTAGTCACTCACGACGCTGAAATTACCATGTTTCTACCGAACAATGCAGAAAATTGACAGAAAAAACGATTGACTGACTGATGGAAACAAACAAAGCCAACACTTCGACCAGGAACCGGACAATAGGCCGACACAACTTCGAATTGAATTTCACAAACCTAAAGACCGGGGATTAGAGGAGTTTACTGGACGAACCAAAGAATAGAAAAATGCACCGTCAGACACTGCTAGACAGCAGAGGAAACGAGATAAAATATGACAGTGCAAAGCCAATTGCAGTCATTGACACGAGGAGGTTAGTTGGTATTAGCAACAGTTCAAAAAGATGACAAAGACCCCAAGAAAAAAAATAAATCGATCAGTACGGAAAGAAAAGGATCCTTAAATCTCTAGGAAAGCATCCTAGAAACAATAGACGAAGCTACCCAGAAGAATCCGGGCGAATGGACCGAACGTGAGAATTTCAACTTCTTCTTGCACAACCTTGCCACGACTGACATTAACACAATATCTGGCCGGCATGTCGTACACTTTATGGATTCCCTCTATTATTTATTAACACTTATGTTACGAAAACTATTGGAAGAAAATGTTAAAAATAATAAAAAAAAAACGATTCGCAAAATATAAATCTATCTGAGGAGAACTGATGTTCCGTAACGAAAAAACAAGAGGAGAATGGGAAGCCTTTAAACTTTCACCAAATGCTTTCAGCAGTTTTCTAACTATTCATCCTAACTGTTATTTTTCGATTGAACACTTTCAAATGTTCCCTGATTTTGTTTTAGTCTCCAAGTTGTGGGAACGTGTCATCAGCATCGACTATATAAGAAATTGGTAAGAAAACTTCAGACAGTGTGAAAGAGTCGTACTTTTAAAGGGCTGTTTAACAGAATCGACAGGTAGTCAGTAACACCTGACCGCATCGCGACGTCACACATAACTCGTTACGTGTTAACAAATTGATTTTGTGTGAAGAACTTTACGACCGATTTGTGGTTTTCTTACTTCCCACAAATTGTGTTCTTAATTTTTTTTATTAGTTTGTTTGTGTTCATTGTTATGGGCAATATTTTTTTTCAATACAAATAAATCACATGTTTTCCGATACACTTCCGATCTCTTCAAAAAAAAAATATGTATCGAACTTAATTGGTTTATTGGTTGTTTTGTTTAATAAAAATTAAATGGTACCGCTTTGGGTTCGGTTCGTACCGAACGAAATTCTTGAAGAATTCGAACCTACCGACATCCACGGGCCTGTGTTTACGTCCGAACTCCATCGGTCGGTTGGCGGGTTAGAAAAAGGTTAAAATGTCGCCGTAGAACAGTAACAATACGGAGATGAGTGTATGTGATCCCCGTACACACACACACCTGGGCAAGTTTCTCCCTGGGGAGGTAAACGCCTTTAATAACAAGTAAATATTTCACGAAACACAATTATTTTTACCACCAATTGCGGCTTTTTGGCTTTCACATTCCCATTAATTCGTTGTAACCGGGGGCTTTCCGTTCGAGAGGGGCGTCCATTGTCATTTTTCCCCGGCGTGTAATTAGAGTACAAGGTGGTCCGGAAAATTGTGGGCCCCACATCGGACCTCCACCGTCTCGAGCCCCCACAACTCTAATTGAGATGTTACGATCGGATGATAACATAATAGACGACGAAGGCACCGGGAAAGGATTTTTTTCAAAGTGGCCCACGTGGCGCTCGAATGGCCCCCGACCAGGCCTTAGGTTTTCTCATGACGAATTTCTTTTAAAATGCCGGGGACCTGGAAATTTTTGTACGGCTCCAGTTCTACTCTTCTCCCTTCTGATTTTATTTTATTTGCTGGTCATCCTCCGGGTACTTTCCCTCGAGTGTTAATTCTTCTCCTCTTGTTCCTTCCATGTTTTCTATTGTTTCTCGTTTTGATGTTGCACACCAGCTGGGAGTGGAACGCAAGATCCCAGAGCTGTTTTTTTTATTTTTTATGTTTTTTATGTTACTACATGTATTTCGTATATAGGGTGCTTTGTCAGTTGTACGGATTGGTTCATCAAAGCTTTGAAGAGAGTTCAATTTGAACTGTCCTAAAGTTCTTGAACCAATAAATTTCTCATTCTGACAGAAAGACAATTCGACATCGTCTCATCTGGCCGTTCTTTCACCTTCTTATTCCGCCGTGTCCAACGTAAAAGAAAGATTAACTTTTATTTTCCTGGCAGTTTCTTCTGCCAAACGACCTAATTTTTTTCATATATAATTTTCATATTTAGGACAAGTGTAAATCTCTCCCGAATCATTAATTAACTATATAGATTTAAATATAAATAAAAACGTATTCGATCCAAAAAAAATTGTATATATAGATTATACCCGAGGTATTTTACTCTGTCGTGTCGCTTCGGAATCGAATACAAGATTCTCAAGAAATTTAAAAAAAATTTTCAAGTGGAAGGATGTCGTTTTCATAACTTGTGTTTCATAAAATTGAAGGAATTGAAGCGTTTCTCCGATGGTATTGTACCTGTGGTGATCGTCAGTATGTTGAACGAAATTAAGGTAACATACTGAATAATCAATAAGTCATTTATTGCCGGAATGAAGTATGTACACATTACAAAGCCACACTTATCGCTTCAGTATAAAACAGACTTATTTTAACAAATCATTTTCCCTACATAAACCTATTATTATTTATTACACGACCCTATAGAAGTGGTCTCCGAATAAATAATAAATCCTTCTGGTGTTAGAGTGAATTTCTTTTACATTCCTTCGACCAGATATCATAGAATTATTCTAGACTCTGCTTTCTAATTACTACGGAGTAAAACTACCAGAGAAGAGGAGGACGTGTTCTTATTAATACGACTCAAGTGAAAGACTTGACATAATAACTCTTGTTGAATAAACATTAATAATAAATAACTGAATAATTAAATGTGTCTACTAATGAACCCATTTGTTTAAAATCTGTACAAATTGCTTAAGTTGAAATATTTCTTTCGGATAGGTTGGACAAGCAGGCAAAATAAATAAATAAATAAATAAATAATAATGATTTTAGACAGTACGAGTGTCTAGGGGCCGTCACAGAACAGGAGAGAAAAAAATGGCAAAGAAAATAGTGAGGAAACGACCGTTTAAACAGTAAGGATAAATTTCCAATGAAGAAAAACAAGTAACAATTATTTTTTTTATTTAATTTAATTTTTTAAAAAATTATTTATTTTCACTTTTTTTTCAAATTTATTTCGTATTTTGTACTTTAAAAAATTTTTAATAATATTTTTTTTTGCTTGAAATTTCATTATGGCACTGGCAATTTCTCTCGAGACAGTGATACCGACACTTTTACATAATTCAAAAGACATTCATCGATCAATTAATTAAATGGAAATTTTCATTCGGGCTGGATAATTTGAAAAATTTTGGCGCCAAAAAGTTTAAGGTTCCTTCTGTCGCCGGGAACACGACCGACTGTTGTTTTTTTTCCCCGCGTGTCCGACGCGCACGTGTCCTCTCGTGCTCCCCTCCCGTGTCCTGACAAATTTTACAAATCGCCCGACAAATTTTCTTTTTTACTATTATTTGTTTTCACCGAAGAATGAAAATTTTCAATAACAAAGTGACAAAAAAGGTTGATTCTCTTGATATAGTCTATTCCTCGATCGATTCCGTCCCGGCGAGGTGTTCACACATTTCAATCAGTTTTCCTTTTACGTTATTATTATTATTAGTAGTAGTAGTATTTAAGGCTGTTCCGATTCCTGTCCTTTCCTCAAGAGAACGATTGACTAATTCTACATATTCAACAAGAAACTGAAATCGCCTCGATTCCGCATCGTTCCGCGTGTCCCGTTCCACCCGGTCAATACTATTAATAATTGTTAAATAATTTACAGGCGTTCCCGGGAGAATCGGCACGGGAGAAAACCGGAATCGAGACAATTCCAGGGATGAACACCGAAAAAAAACACGTAAAAATCATGGGCAAAACGTCAAAATCGAAATCGAAAAACACTTAAAATTGAAAAAATTTATTCGGACACTTGGAATTTGAATTCCTAGGTCCGGTCAGGTTCACTCGACCGTCGTTCAGGCATCGCGGAAAAACAGTCGGAAAACCTCGCCGGGAAAACCGGATCGTGTCGGAAACAGGTACGCATGACTCACTGTTTGTGTGTCGAAATCACCGATTGTTGGCATCCCGCGAAGTAATTGACAACGAACACAGTCAAATGACAAGTTGAAAGGTACAGGTGAGAGGAGTCGAGGGATCTTCGGGGACTCCAAAATCGGTTCTCGCCGTTCCGTCCCAAACATTCAAAAAGAAAAACACGTTACACGGACAGTAAACAGTTACGGGTTGTTAGGATGATGAGGAGGAGGGAGTATGGTGGTGGTGGTGGTGGTTATGGTGGTACACGAAAGAGATTTAATTAAACTATTTGTCATAAATTGGCTTGAATTGGCTCGACAGGTTACAGGTAAAGGTACAACAGTTGAACCGACAGATAAATCTGCAACGACTGGGACACAGTCTGATTTCATTGATTTCTGACATGGCCGTCGTCTGAAAAATCAGAGGAGTTGCCCAACTCTTAGACCGGTGAAAAAATAAATAAATAAAATAAAATATTGGCAGATTCACACGACCGTCCGGCCAACTTCTACACTCACCCTTTACTTGGAATTTATGTATCATCTCAACTTTTATCATTTATTCGCGATGTATTACGGATATCAAAGCAATACATGTTTAGTACGGTGGCAAAACTTGAAAATACATCTTTTTAAAAAAATAATTATTAAAAATTATTCTCTTTGTATATTTTTAATTAAATAGTTTGGGTGACTACTCCAATTTTGTATTTAATCCTATTTTTTTCCTGCTAGCCAGAAATGAGGACTCGATTCAACCTTGTAATTTCCAATCGTGTGTAACTGAAATATTAAACGTAATGCCAGGGAAAAATGAAAAAAATTTTTACGTTTAATAAAATTTTAAGTGTAAGGAGAGAAAGAAAATCAAGTGCTTTTGAAACGGGTGAAAGCTCAAGGAGAAAGTAAAGTCGTTGTAAAAGGAAATGAAACACAAATGAGAAAAATCATTTTGTCCCGGTCAGGATAGGTCAGGTGGATTGAGGAAAAAATCCTAGGGGCGGGAAATGAAACGAAAGGTGTACCGAAACACCTGGTGAACGGAAACGGAAACGGAAACGGAAATGGGGAAACTACAACTTTCGTCGTCGTCGTCGCCTGCCTGTCGTTCTGTCAGTCTTTCAGTCTGATGGGGTAAGACACCCTAGTCAGGTTCCACTTATTAATCGCCATCCAAAATACATAACTTGTCATGTGCACGGCTGCAAATCGGAACTTTGCAAAGGCAAAAAGACCACTGTACTGCCTAGTTTGACCGAAGTTACTCTGTCACGGTGACTCTGAGTTGAATTCGGTGACAGTGTCAGACTGTACGGAGTAATACGTAAAATTTTGATTTTTTCTTTCCTACCCACGGAAACATCTACCCAAAGTTGTTAATAAGTGGAACCTTTTTTTTGGCGCCTTGTCTGCGATCGTCCCGCCCCTAAGGCCTAATACTTGGTAAAAACATAAGAGTTGCTACATAACTTACTTTTCGTATTCAAAATAATTCATTCGGTCGACCCAGCTCGTCGGACAGGTAGTGGCCACGCGGTCGCGTCCAACCGTTTACCAATTATACACGGGGATTTTCCCAACTAATGAGGCATTGAGAAAGTACATATATGTGTACACATATGTAATAAGGCACAAATAAATGGGAAACGAAGGAGTAGGACGAAAGGTGACTTGGTATTTTTAAATATTCGACGTACGAATAGAATAGAAAAACTAACCAGCACAACAAACTAGGATAGTTAAATAGATAAAACCGGTTCACGAGAGAGTAAACTAAGATGGTGGAGAGATGACTTTGATTTGTCACCAGATCGGCATGTAGTTTAGTACAGTTCGACTGCCGGGATGGAAAATAATAATGGGACTCGTTAACATCCTAAACGGTTGTAAAAGCTCGATTCTGGAGGACCCGTCCGCTTCCAGCAGGTACTACCCGTCCGACGTCGTACTCGGCCTCCTACCTTTTCCCAAACGGGCCAACCTTTTTCCGTTCAACTACTCGTAATCAAAGTCACCTAATGTCAGCCTTAATTTGTCACAGTCCCTAAGACGAATTCGATGCGAATTCCCCACGAAAACGCGCGCGTTCAAAAAAAAAATATGAAAAACAAAAATTTCCAATAACTAGTCTAGTTAAAGTTCGTACGAGTTCGTATAAAATCTCCGCGTAGGGTAACATAACAACAATCTTGATAAAAGCCACGGTGATAGATTGATCGTGAAAAAAAAAACAAACGGACCAAGACAAACAATTTGTGTGAAATAGAAAATAAAATAGAAAATATGAAAAAAGTAACGCTTGTCAAGCAACCGAATAACAATAACTCACATAACAACAATTTGTTTTTAGTTTTCTTTTTTTTGGCAATGATAAAACAAATTTCATCGCCACGAAAGGCGTTCACAATGTTATTTGTACCAAAACAGAAATGCGAGGAAGGGAAAACAACCGTCGAAATGGTACCGGGTACTCTCGTGGTTTCCCCCTGGATAAGGTGGCACGCCATGCCGCTTTTCTGTTTCGCTCTCGGTAAAACTGAATCGTCTCAAACACCCGTGGGATGTTAAAATGTTGTGATAAGCCTTATCAGCCGGCACTTGGGTACCCGTACCGACAAAGTGATTATTCTCAGTCTTAAAAAGTAGCGGCCGTCATTTTTATGTATCGGTATGTGTTCGTTTCGGTGAAGAAGTTCAAACCCAACTCTGGTCAATATCTACCTTGGAGACTGTTCACCACCACATCTGCTGCCACGTCGGGTGTGTCACTTCCACATTTCAACATCCCCCGAAAAGAACTCGAAATGCCACATTCAACAGGGAGGACGACGAGAGTACCTGCGTACCTCTTTCTATTTGTGTGTCGTTCCCCAACCTGACGTTTGCGTTCCGTTTACAGCCACACGTCTTTCTTTGCGGGGAGTGCCCGCAACCAGAAATCACCACCAACAACAAAAATATCAAAAATTTTCGATTCAAATTATTTAATTTAAATGTCTTCGGAATGTTTCGAGTTTCCGCTGTTAAAACGTGTTAATTTGGCAACTTTGTCAAAAAAAAATAAATATAAATAAAAATTATTTCCCGCTTCCCCGGCACGTACAATTTACCTACGTACCGTAACGTACATACATACATACATACATACACGACGTCATGTGTCCGTGCAGAGGAAGCGCGACTAAGAAAAACAGAAAAGTTACATTTCTCTTTTTCCCCCCATTTAAATTGTCAATCAATTACAATCGATTAATTAAAGCTTTTTAGTTAACAAAAAGGTTTTTTAAAAATTTAATTTACTTCTTTTTTATATAATCTAATAATGAAAAGGTTTTTGTTAAAAAAAAAAAAACAGAGGAGAAGTTTCATTTGTTCTTTGTATATGTTCGTGTAAAAAGGAGAGCCGAAGACGACGGAGCGCAGGAGGAATCCGTTCGATCATCGATCTATCGATCGCCCGGTCTATCGGCGGTCCGTTTTTGAGCTATTTCCGGTTCCGGAAGTAAGTTCCTTTCATCCCCTCAGCAGTCACACGTTTCCGGAATATTTCTCTTTTCCGTTACGTCGACAGTTTCACCACATGTATATATGAGTTTTTATGTATATACGTTTATGTAAATACACGTGCATTCATATGTATCCATGTGCGTGTGTCTGTGTGTGTGTGTCTGTTTGTGTACGTGTTCGTGTGTGTACTTTTGTGTGCGCTCGTACATACAAGTAAAACTGTATAAACATTTATAAATTACGGAGTTTCACATTTGGAAACTGATAAAACACATTCACAACAAAACAAATGGTATCCGATTTATCGAGTCGGGTTGAGGGTCTGTCAGGGGATACCACTTTCGAAGAATGGTAAGGGTCGGTGCGTGTGCAGAACCCACGAGATCACAGCTAGCTTAAAAAAAAAATAACTAATAGAAGTAGAAGAAACCACTGATTGAAGGATGAAAGAGAGTTTGGATGAGGTTACTTCAACCTTTTAAAAAAGTCGATCTTACAGTGAGGTCGTCACCACGGGCATGGAAAGGCTGTCGTCCGACGCGTGCCCGTGGTGGTGGTGGTGCTGTTGCTGGTGTATTTGGTGATGCTGCTGCTGTTGCTGTTGCCCCTGGCCACCCTGACCACCGTGCCCGGACTGACTCGTCAGCTTGCTCTCTTTCTTCCGCTGCTTCAGATGCACCTTGGCATGTCTCTTCTTCTCGTCACTCCTCGCGAACTTCCTACCGCACACGTCACAGGAAAACGGTTTCTCTCCCGTGTGAGTCCTGATATGGGTGGTTAGGTGGTCTGACCGCGAAAACGATCGCATACATATCCGGCACTGGAACGGCTTCTGACCAGTGTGGATCCGAATGTGTCGGGTGAGTTCGTCCGACCTTGAAAACCTTCTATCACAGTTCTCGACGGGGCACGCGTAAGGTCGTTCGTGTACAGGAGTTTTGCTAGGTCTATTAGGATACTTTCTAGGTTTAACAGGGACTAGTTTGAGCGGCATATGAGATTGCTGGTACACCTGAGACAATATCTCGTGTCCCTTGCTCGTTGACACGTTGTATTCGGCGAGCTGAACTGAAAACTGACTTTGTCCTTGAACATCACTTGAACTAGTACTCGTATAAGGTTCCTCCTTGGGTATAACACCAGAGGGTCCAGGTACATGTAATTGACTGCCGTAGTCCACATTTTGGGAATCTAACCAATGATACTTAGCGGTCGAGCCGAGAGGCTGGGACACTCTGGAGTATGACAGATCGGGTTGAACCTCGCTCATCGAAAGAGCTGAAGAAGATGTTGGCACAGAACATGATGAATATGATGGGGGTTGCTTGAGTGCTAGGTTATCCAGTCCTAGCCCCAACAACTCGTGCTGTTGCGAACGATCATCGTAGTGACCCGACGGTGAGCCCGTTGTGTGGTACTGCTGCGGCGACCCTTGTCCGGGCTGCTGTTGGCCCAACAAGCCAAAGATCGGGGGAAACAATGTCTTGTCCGGACTGGGCAAGAGCCAGTGGTTGATGCCTCCCGGTGTGGGCGAAGGACTCAATCCAGGTAACTGACCCGATGTGATTGTAAGAGGACTCGCACCGGTCGTGGTGAAAACTCCCCGGTAGCTGATCTTCCCCTGTTGACCCTGTGAATCGTGACCCGGGAACATAGTGCTGCTGTTGCTGCAGGAATCCTCTCCAGTGGGACTGCTGCAGAGACTGGGTTCGGCTTTGAGTGATGTGATTTCCACGGGGGTTGCCGAGGGCTCGGGCGGATTGATGCCCTGCGGACTAATACTGTGGCCTCCACTTCCAGCCGGTTCGAGGGACAATTCTTCCGGATTTAACGAACCTAAAAATTAGAAAAAAAACAACGTAAGTACTTTAACGTATCGGTTAATAATTATTAAAAATCATTTGAAAAGGCTTAAATTATCGGTCGACCAACGTTCAATTCTCATATAATTATTTACTGATCAATTGTTTTTACATACGCTTTAGGGAATAAGTTTTTATTTTATTTGTTTTAATCATTTTTAATTTATTAGAAATAAACCTGACGATTTATAAATCTGAACGCCGTGAAAGAGGTGCTCTCCTCAGGTAAGACCGGCGAAAATCAACTCAAAACAAATTGAAGAGACCTACGGCCGACGCAAATGGCGGACGCAGCGACAGACTAAAAATATATCAACCAGAAGAGCAGTTGAGCAGCGTAGGCACGGACGGGAAGTAAACAGAAACAGACGGGAACTCAGCTGACACGTTCGGCCCACAGCCTTCAAGTTGGGCCTTTCTACTCAAGGTCGACCATGAAATGGGTCAAACGAGTCCGGTGCGTGGGTCCCTGCATCCCAGCTGATCGATCGGAGGTACAGACAAACCGGGGGAGGCGGAAGACCCTCGTGGGCATGCAGCTGATGCACTCTCCTATGTGGGAAGCACCACAAAGACATTTAGTCTGGTGCTCCTCAAACTCCCATTGCCAAGATGACAAACGACGATGGCGAACGGTAGACGGTGGGTGAACACGCGGTCAAAAACAAACAAAACATGAAACCAGGTGCGTTTTCTGCATGACCGGGCCTCCGCGGTGGACAAGACAGGAAATCACCGGTGCGACCGCTCGAAGAATGTGAATTTTACGATGTCCGGCAGTGGAAGGTTGGCACCCACAGGAAAACAGGGGGACCAGAGGTTCTGACGATTCGGAGGCGACCACTGCCGGTCCCGGTGGGACCAGGGAACCAGAGGTGGATGTCTCATTCTTGTTTTGTCTACTCGGCACCGCTTTTACGATTTCCGGCGGCTTTTTACTGCCTCTCCAGTCCGGTTAGTCATCGGAAGCTTGAATTCTATGCGATCGGAATCAGATTTCCGAATGATCGTTAAATTAAATAGTCGACGACCCTGGATAACAAGCGACTAGTACACGAGATGAACGGGAGGTCTTTCCTTTGTACGAAGCAATGCAACTCTCAATGTTAAGAAAAGGACGAGAGACAGCAGACAAGAAAGGGTTTCGAGCAGACAATGCGGGAGTCCATTAAAAGGAAGAAGTTGAAGATGGCGAGAAAGACGTACAATTATACGTAATAACTGAAGAATTGGTAAGAGCAGAAGTGGAAGCGCAAACCCAGGGTAAATGACCAAAGTGCCTGATGATGGTGAAGACGACGACTAGGAAGAGGCGGTGACTGCCATTTACCCATTGCCATTAATTAAATGAACTATTACTCTTTTTCTAATTGGAATCCTTCGAGGGAATAAAATTAACCGAAATGACCGTTAAATTGGTAGCAAAGATGGAGTCATTTGTATTTTTGGGTTGCCATTCGACACAAATTATTAATTATTAAGATGACACCACACGCTGACACCACACTCTTCTCCCATCAACCAAAAAAAAAACAAACATTTTTGAAAATTTGACATAATTTCCTTAACCGTTGTCATTCGAAGTGGCACGACAATTTTCAAATAAAAACAAACGATAATAACATATATCATGGTGTATAATATCATTACATGTAAGATGCGATAGCAGAACGCAATAAGTAACTCCACTAAGCAACATAAATTGATTAAAACAAACCGTTTGCTAGATGATAGTTCCTGACGGGAACAGTTCCTTCAATTCTGCAAATTGAAAATAAAAATGGAATGGAAGCGGGGACTCGTTCCGTCCACCATCTTGACAATTTTTAAATTATTTTCCATAAGAAATTTACTGCCATCTAAGTTTTATTAGCATTTCTTGCACATTGAGAGAATTAGTTTGGTACAAAGCGAGGCTGATGGTCCAAAGTGTCTATCCCTCGACCAAAATAGGCCGCAATGAACTGCATGCGACAAGAGGGGAGTACCTATACCTGAGCTTGGGTTAATTTTCCCGCCATCGCAGAGATGTCCAAAAACAACCGCTCACAACAATGACTGCATTAGTGGGCTGGTGTCTGCAAGAAGCAAAACCGTCAGACACCGACATTTTCCCTCACCTTCAAATTCAAGCCCAACATCTCCCGCATCAGAAATCAAACACTACAACGAGTTTTGTTTTTATTTTATTTGACAGAAAACTTTGTCCAAAAAAAAAAAAACTCCCCGACAAGTTTTATGGTTCTTCTTTACTTCGTCCAACGAAACATCTCCAGAATAATTGATTAATTACAACTGTTAATTATCTCGACCTTCACGGTTTATTATGCTTTTATGTGTGCCTGTGTCAACACGAGTGAACAGACAAGAACATGGACCCGAGCTCCGAACCCTGTTTGAGCTTCTCTTCGACACAATCAGGTAAATCCAAATCGGAGAACCTCCGGTGTTGTGGTACTCACATAAAAACCTGAACGGTCCCGAGTTAAAGAAAATCATTGAAAAGTTGACTTATGTTAATACGAGTCATCCTCAAACATTTATAGCGCCACATCACGACAACATGTCTACCCTTTTCTTAAATGTAGTTATTAGACGGAGGTGAGGAGGGATGGCTAATCACAACTCCGACACAAAAATCATCTAAATTACGTAAATAATAGTTATTACGAGAACCGAGTTTTAACGCTTCTCTTTTATTCTCCACCAGCGTACAACTCGACACGAACCACCCTCTTCCTAGAACCCCGCCAAGTAGGTCTGTCACCGAAGGCAGGAACACCACAACTCCATTCACAAAATTAAGTGTCCGCGAAGGAAGCAACCGGGTTATCGAACTGTCTGAACATTTCTCTTTCAGGTAACTTCTCTTCGGGTGCTCCACGTCATGGTTACCTTCTCCCTTTGACGTGTACGGGTTCGAGTGTTCGGATACGTAAGTTTAATGAGAAATTAAACAACGGCCCGCATTCCGGACTAAAAAAAAATTAATAATTAATTTATGTAAAGCAGACCGGGGGTCCCTTCCATGTGACAATGTCCGCTCAGAGGTTTTGGACTTCGTTTCGGGTACCGCTGGACCGGGCAGTTTTTCAATTAACTTTGACGTAAAAATATAAAATAAAATAAGAAATTGAGAGTCGCCGATTTCCAACTGAAATCCTTTGAGAGAGAGAGAGAGAGAGAGAGAGAGAGAGAGGGAAACGTTTCCTTTGCCAACTTGAATTTTCCTTTTTCGCTAAATCGAAATCCTCTCGCTCGTCTTAAAGTCGAAGTGTGCGTGTGCCTGATTTTTGCCTTTTTATCTGCCCACGTCTCATTCCCCAGAAAAACTAAAGTCGATGTGTGCGATCGAGCAGGGGCAAAACTCTGAAAGAAACTTCCTTCCGAGCTCTTCTAATTTGACACAAAAACCGTTTCACGAACTCACAATGAGTTCCAGAAACATGTGGGTACGCGTTTCAGCACGTTCCCTTTGATGTGTCTGAGGTGTTCAAACGACTTCGCTCACAAATCGTTATATTGTTGTAACGGTAGTTGTTAAATTGCCCCGGACTATTCTCTAAATAAAAATTCACTTCTTCATTTCACTCATGAGAGTACCGAGGCAGGAAGCCAAATCCCGATAAGACAAGTTCACAATTGTCCGAGAGGGGGAAATATCAAGTTTTTTTCATTAAAAAAAGACAGAACCTATCCTGCTTCACCTAAGATGTGACATTCAAGCATTTAAATAAATTAAAAGCTCACGGAATTTAAGTCAAATCAACGCCGCCATATTAATAATCGACACTAAACAATTTGCACCTTTGAAACTATTGGAATTTAGACTTGAGAGTTACTCATCTGGTCTTAGTCAGTCAGGTATTGCACCGCCCAAGTACGCCAAAAGAGTAGCCATCAGGTAACAGTCACGGGTACCAGTGGAGAACGAAGGGAACTTAACGTACTTTACAAAACTTTTGGCACTTCGCACGCTAGTTAAAGGAGTTGAGCAGGATCAGAAAAATGAAATAACTCTATTGCCATTTATTTGTGGGTAGATTGAACTAGTAAATCAAGAAAGACTAGACGAATGAACAACGTGACAGGTGGTAATATTCGGGTTACGAGTAGGCAGATGAATAGAGAAGATGGCGAACGAATGCGCATACAAAGTAAAATATTTAACTAACGTCACTTGTTGAGTTTATTAAAACTGCAGTAAAGAAAGACTCGTGTCACTCGTTAGGTGCGACCAGACAAACGACAGACCTGTGACTCCATGACCAAATTTTATTTCGTCCATCCCCGGAACGGAACCAAACGGTTAAACCGATTCATTCCGACTTCTCTGGGAAAATCATTTCGAAACGGCGAGCGTCGAAGGTGAGCCATTGTGTAAAAAATATTCAAAATAGGGGCGTAGCCTAAATTCACAAGAGAAAAAAATAAGTTACATAATAATTATGTATCGTAAACGAGAATTTGATTCATTCGAGTCGAGGAGGGCAGCTCTGACTTTCAGGGCCCCCCGCTCAGAGTGGCAGGGCCCACGTCTATGGTCAAATATGGACTAAGGGGCTGACCCTGTTTTTTTCCTCTCTCTCACTCTTTAAAATTAAGAGGGGCAATGAAAGAAAGAAAACTAAGGAGAGAGAGAGAGAGAGAGAGAGAGAGACCAAAGTGAGACAGACACGAACATCAAACTTCGCAAAACGGTCCTGTCCACGTCTCCAACAACCTTTCGTCTCTTCTGTCAACTGTAAACCTGTGACAGGTGCGACAGGTTCGAACCTCGACACACCAGTTGCAAATCTCCTGGACAACAGTCTAAACATATTTCTCCACCGCGTAAGCAACTAGACATTTATTATCAAAGAAGTAAAAATATATCAATTTAGAAAATTGAATTTGAAAAAGGGCAAAAAGCGTGTGCGCGCTTGGCGGGGGGGTTCTTATATTTATAAATTGAATTTCCCTGACGGGTTCCTTCTACTTTTGTACTTCAAAGTTATTTTCATTCGATTCTCACTACAAACTTTCCCAAATCGTTAACCGGAATTAAAAAATTACGCTGTCCAACCACAAACGCAGCAAATCATATATAATAAAGAAATATTAGTGTGGAGATGATTTTGTTACAACCTCCGACGACTCAGCTAAGCGTTCAGTCGAAACCGACAACTTCTACTTTCATTTCTGTATATACAATTTTCCGTGGACTCCGTACAACACGAACACGTCTTTTCCACTTGATTAAGAATTAAAATAAAGAATAGTACTTCATCAGTCACGACGGACCCAAAGCTTCTCCGGGCCGAATGTCCAACAAACGTCTTTGTCTGTGAGACTCGGAAGAATAGACAAGGTGATGAAAATAGAAACCTGACTAGGTGACAGAAAACCTTTTTCGGCAAATGTCGAGCCCGATAACTCATTTCATTTACTTTTATTTATTGTATTTATTGTTGTTTTTGTTGTTGTTGTTATGACCGTTCTCTAATGTCTGAATGATTTACGTCCATCCATGACATAACACCGTACTTTTGCCTATTCATCACAGACGTGTTAAAAGACATTTTTGTCTTCGGCGGCGGCGGCGACGTCAGCCTTCCTATACGCCAAAAAACACGTAAAGGTACTAAAAAAAAAACATAGGTAGACATAGACGCAGACGACGTATCTTGAATTCGGTCTGACACTCAGATTCTACCCGTGTGTCCTTTTCTAGATGATTTTGGCTAATCGGACCGGGTTCATTCGATTTTCGGGTACTCATTCTGTCACGAGTATCACGTTACCTAGAAAGTTACAGCTCAGGCAAGGACTCGGGTACTTCTATAATACGAATATCATAAAATTTTATCATGTCATTCGGCTCGTGTGGAATGCAGTTGAGTTTCTCAAGACGACTGCCGATTCTTTTTTTTTTTTTTAATAACAATACATAACTCGAATAATATTTAATACCGTTAACCCGGTACGAATTTTGGTGGTGAAAGCTGCAAGACGAGGCGTAGGGGAAACACCTAAAATTAGTCACACTTGCTTTCGGGATGAATACATAAGTGAGATTGTGTCATTCGACCAGTTAAGAAAAATTCAAAACATACATAAATCCGTCCCGACAAAAAGAGCATCTCACAAAGAAAAGAAACACAACGCGATAAATCACCCGTATAAAAACATTTATTACGGGATTATCACCCTAAAGTACTTGAAATTAATTTTTGAATTGAAGTTATTAAGTTGAAAGAAAAATAACATAACTCAAATCTCGTCTATGTGTGAAGAGACAAAGTACTTGAAATATAAATATAACCTCGTGAGGACATTTGTCTTTCACGTTCTCTCTAATGACCACTGTCACATGCCAGAAGTCACCACCGATGAAAACCGATGAAGCAGATGACACAAGAAACGTTCGTGGCGCAAATACATAACACATAAAATTACGAATTACATTAATCCTTCCATTAATTGAGTTAATAACAACCAAGTAAGTAAGTAAATAAATAAATAATTCAACTGTTGTTTCACCCCATACAGAGTTTATTAAAAAAAAATGGCAGAATTCCATAAAGGTTTGTCAGGAACGTTCACCACCGACTAATTAATAACCTTAACACCACAAAACAAATAACATCCATAAACTACAAATCGAGATAATTAAATAAAATTAATTTCGGGTTTCGGTAACCTCGTTTCTCCCAATTCATCTATTATTGTTTTAAATTAACAAACAATTTCGTGCAAACGTTATTATGTACTTAGATCCGACCATTTAATTCATAGTTGAAACGACGATGATGATGATGATAATTAGGGATAATTTAAAGGTTAATAACTCGTCTCCAAACAGTTAAATCGGTTTCTTTTCAACGTCCAAGAAAGTGTTAAATTACTTTAATTTCTACATTTTATGAAACTTCTAAAATTGTAAATGTCCTCAACTTAGCCATGTTTTCTCGGCTTCGAGTATCGGGTACTCGAAACGGGTACCGGTTTATTGTACGTTTTTTCTTAATCATTTCATTAGTCCGTCGCTTAATTAATTAAACGTCCGTTAATAAACACATAAATTGTCCATTTGTCACACGGTCCAACTAAAATTTTTCAGGGACGAGCGACTCCGACTATTCGAATTTACTTAAAATAAACTCTAGGGAGTAGACCACTTGTGTGTCCACCTAGGAGAGCACTTGTTATTGCGAAACCAATAGTCACAATCGCACTATTTAATTTTACTAAATTTACCGAGACGATGAAATTTATGAAACCCGTCGGCCCACTTTCTTAACATTCGATCATGTTTCTGCCTCTCCTCTCTCTCTCTCTAATGAATCACACAATTTTGCAACTGAGCAATGAAATAACTCACCATAAAAATTGTAAGTAAAGTTCTCCCAACCCTATTAAATAATAGCAGAATAGGAATAGATCCTATGGGGAATAATTAACGACAATGTAAAGGTTACACTGAGACGAAACTTGTAGCAAAGCGACGGCACAATGCTATTGACACTTATTTTGAAATAAAGTTTACGCAAAAACATGTAACGATGCCTGACAATTAAAATGAAGCACAAATAAAATGACAGATCGTAATTCAAACGGGAGAAGTAGTTCCAAACTATCATAAAACTAGTATCAGCGAAAAGTAACAAGATACAAGTACCGAAATTTTCTATTCAGCCGAAGAAAACAACTTGTATTTAATTGTCTACAGACAAGTACAACTGTACACACAAAAGTCTACTAAGTTTCTTAAATTATTTAAATGATTGTCTAAAAATAAAATTTTATATTTATGTACGGTTATCTTGTAAGTTTTCGGACTTTGCGAATTGGATTTTTTTATGGAAATGGGTACTTTGACGATAAAGAAAATGGCGCGAGTCATCCGAGTATTCCGTAATACACAAAAATACATTCGACTTGGATAAATTTAATGGATTCTGCTAGTGTCAGTAGTTTTATTTACTAAATGTTAAGCTCCCACACCTTACGGTCTGTTCTTTTAAAGGCCCACCACCAGCCAAGGCAAATGGGTACCCATTAGCTGACATTCACGTTCTCCGCCATCTTGTTGCTTGCTCACCTGTTATTGGGGGAGGTTCGACGACTGTGGAAGGTCCGAAAAACGACGGAATTTCTCCAGAGGTTGTCACGGGAGTATTGAGATCCCCGTGCTGTGGTTCTGGTGCTGCTGGCTCGGTGCTGGCGGATTCGCCGGAGGCCGCAGGTACGGGACTACCGCCGGGTGGACCGCTCGGTGTGCCCTTGTACAGGCACGTGTCGAAGCTGAGGACGTTGAAGGCTGCTGTCTCGGAGAGCAGGAGGGCTGAATGCGGTCGGTGCGGCGGCAGCGTTTCCAAACCGTCCATGGTCATGGTCGGCGGCGAAGTGGCTGCAGGCACGCCTTCAACACAACCACAAGAATTGATATCGTGGGGCAGGAAGGGGCTCAGGGCCCCGGCAGAAGGCGATGGGGCCTCCGATTTAGGGCTCGTGGCAGGTGCTGCCGATGTTTGGCACGCGATTTCTTTGAGCAGGGGATCGGGGGCGGTGATGATGTGACAGGTCCAAGTGGTCGGGGAAGGGAGTAGGGGGAACCAAAACACGCACCCAGTCGCCGTCAGGGTTGCACTGTCACAGACACCGTTTAAAATTTTCTATCAGGGGGCAACTACCCCGACTGATACTCGACAAGATCTCTGTGTGTGTATATGTCACGTCGGCATACAAACTATCCGCACTCACAAGCACCCACACGTAGCAAGAGCACGTAAATCGACTGTAAAGGAACAACTTTTTCTATAACTTGTATTCGGCCCTCCACGATCAACTGACCCGACTCGCGTCTTCTCGTCAACTGCTCCCCCAGCGCTCACAACAACACTTTTATGAATGAAGTGTCTGTCCCATATTTGGAAGTCGCAATGAAGCTTGTCGGCCAATGAGCGGGCGCGCGCGCGCCACTCGGTGACGTCAAAATGACGTAATGACTCCATATATCTCGGGTTGGGAAGACGATGGACGGCGAGAAACAAGGGGGAAAATGGATTTTCTTCTCTTTTCCCCGGACACGAGGGGAAAATGGATCTTCTTCTCGTTTCCCAGGATGTGAGAGTCCCATGACCCTAGCCAAATATCCTAACTTACGACCCTTTCGTGTGCCTTTCTCAAATGATCCTGACGAACCCTTCGACAAGAGATTTTACGAAAGAAAAATTTTTAGTAAAAGCTGCTTGAAAGCTTCCAAAAATTTTCTCAACTCTTCTAAGTTAAGTTTTGAAAGTGTGATTTCTAATAAAATACAACTTGCTCTCTTTCCTATTTTGTTTTCTGTGTAAATAAAACGATAACAATTACCAGGGGCCTACGAAAAAATATGTCGGCTCTTATCCAAAATGACAAAATTCTCTGTTAAGCAAGACCGTGTATTAACAGCAAATACGTTTCCCGTAGCAAAAATTTGCCGGTAACTGATTTTTCTCAAAAGTTTACCTACGGTCGAGGTACTCGTCCGTCAGTTCCGACGCGGACACATCGGCTGTGCATCAAGTAAAACACGGGAGAAGCGTCAATCTTTACAATTCTGTATCTATTTACTTTTCAGCAGCAAAATGACACGAGCCTCCCACAAGGATGTTTTCTTGTTCCGTGGAGAAGTTCAAGGTCGGTGCTTTGCAAAAATACATTTCTTCTGACAGAAGACGGAAATGGAAGTAACGTCAAGCGCACATAACCCGAAATCATGTTCATATATATATGTATAAGTGTTTATGTATACGTACATTAAAGCAACTCAATGTCGCGTGAATTAAATACACGGTTCCTGTATACGTTTTCTCGCTTATTAAATTAATTCACTTCACACACCATGGTGCAGTCATTGTATGGAAGTCAAATTTTACTTATCGGCTCAGCTCTCAATTATAACCTTTCATTCAACCTTTTTTCAGTCGTCATGTGTCACTCGCGTGTCTTGTGTACCACTGTGGTGCCTCCCAACAGCCGATCAAGTTATACGTAAGCTTTATTAATTAAACTCCGTACCTGTGTCAACCCTTCATGCCGTGTAAATTTTCCAACAGCCACGTATCCGATTGTTCCTCGTTCTTCTCCTCCTCTACAGTTCTCTCTCTCTCGAGTGTTTGTTTGTTTTTTTCGAGAACAAATTTCCAATTTGACAAGAGTCCAACCCGAGGAAGAAAAGTAAAACAAGAAATTGCTGCGGTTGTATGGACGTCGTAGCGCCCCTCCCATGGCTTCATCCCAATCGACTCGGGAATTCGCTCTCTAAATTATTACTCAAATTTTCTGATTCTAAAAATATTTGGACGATGTTGTCATCCCGTACGTCATACTCAAAAGGCAAACAAATATTACGTGGAATTTGGGTTCGGTGCCAACAGCAGTACGTTCGATGCATCGGCAAAAAGCGAAAGAGTCCGTGGGCAAAAGGAAATTTCCCTCGATTTTATGCCTTTTTCCCCCAAAACGGATTTCTCTCGTACGAATAAAATTCCGGAGAAGTAGATAAAAGATCAAAATGGCAGAACATCAAAAAGAGATGCATGAGTAAATAAGTTGAGGTAGAGCGTCTGTCTCTGTGTGTGCGCGGTGCGTGCGTGTGTATGAACGTCAGCAATAACAAAATTGGTTTTTGCAATTTCCAACCCTTCAGAGTCGAACTTGTCTAGTCTAACAGTTGCTCGATTTTGAATTTTACTTCCAAAACTTTCATCGTTTCATTTGTAGGTAGGAATGAAAAAGTCGAGCTCCGGTTAAGGATAGGACGATACAAATTGAGGGAAAGTACTCGAGGTGGTGCCAAGAAGCGGGTAGGTACCACGTAAGCAAAACCGACCGACACCTGCACGCGAAAAGACGCCGGAAAGTTGTATTTTTAGAGATGATGTTGGACACAACACCTAGGAGAAAGAGAGTGAGAGAAGTAAAGGGACAATACGAGGATGGACACACGCAAACTCGAGTCCTCGGATTCCGTAAGTAAGCGAAGTGAGCCACGTGCCAAAGCTATTGGCCGATCAAACTCCCAGAATAACTCGATGGGCTATTTTCGAAAGCCATGTTTTACGTGGGCCCTAGGAGACAGCGTTAGGGCCCTCGTCAAGAAGAGGCAGAGGGAATTCTTTTTACGTCATTAACGCAGAACTTTTTCTTAGATGGTCAATTCGACGGTGGAAACGTAACGTTTCTTCTGTTGGACGATGAGTCAAGCTGTTGTTTACGTCACGGTTCTCTACAACAGGTACACCGTACCCTCTCGCGTTCGACCCTCAAATTTTTATTTTCTCTCAGACTGACATTTTCCATCGGAACAAGTCCCTCGTGCCAGAGATGGACCTCTTTACACGAGTACAACTGTTCCGGATCAATCTCCGTATTTTATGTTCGTCTGAGTACTAAAACGAGAATACTTCCGAAGACACCCAACGTTCTCTACTCACTTTTATTACATTTCTCACAAATTTCCACTTTTGTGTCTCGGACCCACCGACATATAGACAAACACACATACCGGATTTATCTTTTTCAAAAAGCAAGTAAATAAACAAATACATAAAAAAGTGAATAACTCCGTGAGGAATCAATTTATAAAGGAAGTTTAATAGATAAAACAATTTAAATATTTAGTTGGCGGACGTTTTGATTGACAACCTGATATCCCATGAAATAATAAGCCGGGTTTTTGGGGCCTTCGGGGCAGGCACTCGTAAACAAAGTCCGTCCGTTCGTCTGACCGATGGTATGTGATAGGGAGTGGTACCCGCATAAGGAATTTTGGGCGAAAATGGTTTCCGTCATGTTCGGTGGTGGTCAGTGAAGGCCGATGAGGACCGAGAAGGAGAAAAATGGACACTCCGACAGACCCATAGACAATTGTGACGTGCACCCGAGACTGAGACGACGGAACGAATGACACACAACGCGGGAATACAGGTCTGATTGAAAGCTCAAACTTCAAAACTAAGTGATGTGTTGAAGACACGTAGAATGTGAAGAAAACGTATACAACACGAGGAAGGTAACTTAATTTGATGTATCTGTTGTTGCCTGACTAACATTTGACCATTCCTCCTTCACGTCTACACCCAAAGTGTTGCCTCTCAAAGCTCAGTCAGGTCTTACCAAGACAGCGTGCCTGCGAAGAGTACCATGAATGTCCTCCGTACTGGAAGAACACATGTTGTATTTGTTCTCCAGCTATTTTATTTATTATTCACTCGGCAGCAATTCATTCGGGATGAATGTTACTGCCTCGTAGTAATTGGTTTAATTAGTTTTGATTGATATTGGGACGACACGAGTTCACAGTGACGTTCAACCACTGCTCCGTCATGGAGGCCACCATTCAGATGATGGTTGAAACAAGCGGGCTGGTTAAGTCGAGCCTTTTTACACGTCACCAATTAGGGGAGACCACGTTGTGAAACCTTCGACATCACCTTTGACCGCAAATTAAGACTGACTATTGTATTTTATTTTTAATATTTTTAAATACATTTTCTCTTTGTAATTTTGAGAATATTTAGAATCCTGACTGACCCGACATATTTCAATTACAAGTTCAATTTTCCGTGTGTTTAACTCCACTTTGAGTTCAGGCACAAATTCGGTTTTTCGTCGACCTCCGTGTAATTAACCCTTTTCAGGTAATTCTAGGGGTAACTGAAACTCGACCGACCTCTCCAGGCAGTGTGATTTATTGAAGTAATTTTTCGACTCGACATTTCGCTCATAAATCAAGCGAAGAGGCAAAAACCAGGCTCGTGGGCAGGTACGAAAGAGATCCGAGCAATCGGAGAGTTTAACTTCGACATTGAAAAAGACTCGCCAAAGAAGAGAGCAGTTGATCGATCAACGAGTCAAATAAATAAAATTTCGCGGCATATTCTGCGCAATTAGTTTTTCGTCAACTCGTCGTTCCCTTCTCTTCGAGCGTTCCTGTCCTACTAAATCCCATCCATTAAAGAGTTTGTTATTTACATAAGTCTTATACTTGTAGAAATATTAATGTGCAATTCTCTTGTAAAAGAAATTGAGCTCTCGGCGAAGCATCAAAAAAATTACATATCGTTGGTGCAGTCAACGAAATTGGTGAAATCGTTATGTACATAAATATATATATATATAGGGTGATGCCGTCTGCGAGCAATAAAAAAATACGCTAAATTGAAGAATAAAAATGGCGACTAAAGTTCTGACAAATACGGAACGGGATACAGTAGAATTAGCCAGGGCAACTGGAGGGCAACTTGAGAATACTTGGTGGGTACCACCTCGGGGAGAAAAATAAATCCGCAAGTTGAAAATAAAATCAATTAGGTCAAATAAGGTTGAATTGTGTGCAACCGCAAAGGCAAGGCCAAAGTATCAAGTTTTGTGTTGTCTCTCCCTCTCTCCCTCCCCCTCATGGTATCTGTGGGCCATCTCTGGGCCATCTGAGGGCCATCTGAGGGCTCCAACGCGGGGCAGCTCCGAGACCTATAATTTCTGCTATCGAACCCCGAGCATCTTCGATTGTTTAAACAAATTATTTTATAACATTCATTTATTTATATTATCGTATGGGGTCCATCTTTTCCTCTGAGCGTTCCATCAACATTTTTTTGTTTATTACTCCGTTGGTTCCTCTACCAAAGTCACTCCTTCCTTCTTCCTCTTTCTCTCCGGTGTATCTCTTTAATCTGCCGTTCGTCCTCAGCCCCGCCACGGTTGATTGCTCCTCCGTGTCCCGACGAAAAGGGTCCCGGCTACCAAAATTTATATTAATATCTACATAATCCTGATTTATTACACGGGATTCTTTTGAAAAGACTTCTTTTTTTTCATTTAATTCTCTCCCAGGCGTTAAGTGTTTGTAGGAAACATGTCGAAACGGAATGAACTTGATCTGGCACCTTGGCACCTACGAGCGCTAAATACAATTGTTTACAGGTGCTTCGACCATTTAGTTCAAGTAGCGAGTTTTGCACGTTGCAGAAGGAACAGAAGACACAAAAATTCAACGTCAGCCAGCCGGTCTAGTTTCAGGGTTTGATGGATTTCATTCAGCCCGGTTAATTTTTGGAAGAATAGTCTACAACTCTTGTAGTCTACGTATTGCCGACTTTATTATTAAAGTAGTGATGGTACCCGTGAAGGAGAAGGAGGGAGTGATGGGATGCGATGAATGTGCTCTGGTGTTGGTGACTTTTGATGATCGTCAGCTGAACTGTTTGTTTTGTAGGAAAGAGCGAGTCAAAGGGGAGCGAAGAAGAGAAAAACGTTGGGAAATTAAAACCCATCAGGGAGGGAAATGAAAATTATTTTTCTTCATTTTACTAAGCGATGGATAAAAACCGGAGAGGGAGAAACGACCATTAGTTTGCCACTCTGTTTTATCCATTTAACATTTTTCTTGCGTAAAAACATAAAAGGAATTAATAAGGAATTAAGGAAACTAAGAAATTAGAGGCTGAGAGGAGAGACTTCGGAAGGGGCGGCACGTGGACGTATCCGAACCATTCAGAACAAGCCGAACAGACGAAGAAACTAAGAATAAACCCTAAAAGAAAATTCGGGTACTGAAACGGTACCAAAAATCATCAAATTATTTTTAAAAACCTATTTAAATTTTATACACTCAGATTAATTCTTTAACCAGAAACCGTCCAATCGTATCGTTTCTAATGTCGAGTACCTAATAAAGTAACTACATTCGTAGGGCTACGTAATTTTTTTTTAATTTTCACACCACCAACACTTTTCTCTTTCCACAACAATGGCGGAAAGACGATTCAATGAAGAAAAAAAAACAGAACTGCACACATCAATCTCGGGCAACTGGTAACCGATTCTCGTTTAAAAACAAATGTTCATTCATTCGGTAATTTGCCATTTGGAACCGAGTAAAGAACCTTGAGAGTTCATAAAAGAGATCAGAAGTTGACGTTCCACCTCCTCATTCTTTCTCTCTCTCCGGACGGGTACTCGGTGCGAAAGGAAAAGTGAAATCCAGAAAAGCGGGGAGAAATCTCCGTGGAAGCTGACGCGATTGTTTCTCAAATGTAATCTCAACAATATTGGAGAAGGAGGAGAGCAAGGCAGGCAGGCAGGCAGGCAGGAGAACGAGGAAAATGGAGTAGTAAAAACTATATAGGGAAAAGCCGGGTTGAAAGAAAATCGTGGAGAGTGCCGGTGGGAAAAGGATTACCGGAGGCAACAGCCAATGAACAAATCATGAATGAAACGATGACGTCAGAGGAGAAATGTAGCAGAAGAGTCGTCGGATGGGACGAAGGTGAAGGAAACGGAGAAGAAGGGCAGCGCGAGAGTCGATCGATATATCGATTTTCCGGTGCTGACGTACTGCCTTTCCCAACGGATTTTTCCGGGACCCCGGCGGCACCGGCCTCTCCCATTTTCAATTGTCAGCTCAAATTTTCACTTCTCCTTTCTCATTCTTTATTTTTTTAATTTATCAGTCTCATTTTTAAGTATCCCCACATTGTACGTGTCCAATTTTAAATAGATTTTTCCCTTGGATTTTGCACAGTTTCTTTTAATTTCTGGTTATTTGTCCGCGAGAATTCAGTCGAGGGTCGAGTCCGCGAGGACAATCAAATCCGATTCCCCATATAATAATTAGAGTTCAAAGTGAGTACATGTTAGTACTGACGGTTGGATTGGGTAGTCTCGTTTTGTAGAATGCTGGAAATGGCTGAAGCAGTTATGTATGGGAAGCGCGTCACTCAATTTTTATCAATTGTCAGATTGCAAATTGACCGAAACCTGAACAAACCACACCATGTGACTTAATATAACAATTACATTAATCATAATTAGTGCATGTGATAAGACCTGAAAGATTATTATATATTACAATCCGTACATCTTTCATTGAAGATTTAAACAATCTCCCCACCTACGAATCAAGTACATTTGTACCGTACATTTTTAGTAGTGTGTCCCCCCAAAAAAGGGTTACATTCCACACCAAACAATTCATTTTACCGAAGGTTCGTTACACTTAATTTGTGTGACCACCGAATCCTTCGTATAAAAATTTTATCATTCACTTCTGACGAGACGTAAAATTGTTTCGCACGTATAGCCGAAGCAAAAACGAAGGAAAATCTCAAAGTACAATTCATTAAACTTCGGGGGGGCTTCAACGGAAGGCCAAATAAACAATGAAACCGAATTAACGTTGTTGAATAGGGATTTAACGGGAAACGGGTTCGATTCTGAAAAAACAAATTCTACACTCGGCACAAGTGTCGCGGCGGAAATTCAATGACGAAGATAGGAATTTAAAAAAATGGATAAAACTATTCCTAGAACAATAGGCAAAAAAACGTGTACGGGTTGAATAAAGGTAAATTCACCGAGAGTGCAGACCTCTCCGACAAAATACAATTTTATGTACATAACCGTATTACCCTTGTATACATATTATGTTTTGTCGGAAAGGAACAGGTGAGCAAGGCGTGAAAGCTCAAAAAACTCGAAGCTGTCGAAGGTAGCCGACGCCATCGATGAGGAAATTTTTCACCTCGAACTTCTGGAAAATCTCGGAAGGAGGCACTGCGTCCAGTCTCGACTTTTCCTTTTGTCTCCCTCCATTTAAAAAAAGGTTCGCAGCCTTAAATTTGATTGAACATTTGTTTATTTTCCTGGAAAATTTTCCTGCACTGCTATATATTAATAATCATTCCCCATCTCTTAATAATTATAATATAATAATATATAATATAATTTAGTGGGAATGAAGCTGACTTAATCGCACGTGTTTAAATTAGTCGCACTGCAGCATTCGTGTCACTTTATTTTTTTGTACTTTGTACTTTTTTGTACCTGTAAGTTTGTTGGTTGAGGATGATGGGGATGATGTAACGACTCGACTGATTACATAACTACTTTGTTCATTTTTCCTAAAGAAAAATCGAGAAAAATGAAACAAACTTTTAAAAAACCTAGCAAACTTTCAAAGCTTTTTATATTCCCCGTTTCAACTTGTTAACAATTTGATTGACTTATTATATAGGTTATTAAACACAATCACGAGTCTCGATGTGTGTTTGGTTTTCTATACACGTGACAAATGGGAATTATGTCACATACATAATTACAAACTCGTAGCAAAAAATTATAATTCAAGACGTGTCGCACAATGCACACGACGACATTTCACACAGCACCGTCGTATTACATTGTGCATTGCATAATATATATATATATATATATATATATAGGATAATTACAAGTTGACAAGTTCTTGTTTTTGTTGATGATGGCAAATATAAGAATTGTAATTATGTGCGATTATCCGTTTGGGTAGCCATCGTAATTTCATTCACACGCGACACGTCAAGTATGCACACGATTAACACGTTTGGAAATCCGTGGTTTTCGATTAATTGGAATCTCGTTCCTCCACGGCACTATTTTATTTACTCGTCTTAACTTCATAGGATGTATTTAGCGAGTCATGGCGGGACAACGAGGAGATAATGACGGTTTACGTGTCATTTAAAGGCTCGCCCAAAAGAGGAAAAACTCCATTAAAAGTCAGGTGGGGTTGTTCTCGGTTGTTTATTTATTGTCTCGGGCATCGGGTCCTACAGTATTATCTTTTTCCAATAATTAACCGACTGTGTTGATAAACGCGCGCGTATCACTTCGATTATGCTAATCCCGACCGGGTTCGAGCATCTTCGCGAGTGAGAGAGAGAGAGACCTACCCGAGGTACGAAACGATTTCGTGTGGAAGTTAAGAAAACACGAGACCTGGTGAATATTCGTTTGTTCTATTAACAATAAATCTAGCTAGTAACAATTGTCTGAGTGAGTTTAAAGTTGATGTTACGCCTCAATCGCAGGCAGCCAAGTAAGGCCACGAGTGGGGCTCACCCACCACAACGAACTCAAACCGAAAAAGGAACATAATGGACGGTTGCAACAATGTTAACAGCAACGATAATTATTTTTTTACTGCTTGTCTTCAGACAAACGTTTAATAATAAACAAATTGCCCGAATGTCTGCTCTGTACATAGGAACTTATGTATGGATGAGTACCCGTTCGGGAGGTAAGTCCAACTTCCGTCACTCCGTCGACTCCGCTGGTATTCCTGCGGACGATAAACCCAACTCAAATTTATTACTTTCGATTATTTCTTCATTTATTTGTTTTTTTTCCGGGGGGGGTGGGCATTCCAGTTGTGCTCTGTCCTGTCCAAAAGTGGACCTCACCGAAAAAACTCGAACTCGTTCTTTTCAATTTTGTATTATTGAATTTGTTCTACCTTATTGAGTTTTATTTCTATGTATACGTTCGCTTCTTATTTCTTTTTATTAGGCGATTTGTTACTATCATCTCCGTAAATTCATCCCGTATTTATATTATCGGTGCAGTATCTCGGTCGTTATTATTTTATATTATACGTGGCCTCGACATTTTCGAAAACGCCATGACCGGTTTTGTAAAATTCGACTAACAGTTATGGGTAATTCGAGGAGTTCGGTGACTTCCCTCTTCAATCCTTTTATTTCTATATTTTGTATTTCTGTTTCATAAAATGTGTAATAATTTACGTTACGGCTGCCTAAAAATGGATTCGATCGAAGCCCGTGGAGACAAATCCATGGCAATGAGACTTTCTCGTTCTCAGAGCGAGGATGACTCGAGTCTGAATCAGGATGGTGAGTAGAACTCGATACATAGAAATATTATTGCTTACTATTATCATCACTAGAATTGAAAAATAAATTCTGGGAAACTTAAGATAAAAGTAAAGATATAGCACGCAGAAAAAAAACCGTTGGCCAACAACCGTAAGCAAACACGAGGAGGAAAGTGTTTGGTACGAGCGGGTGATTCTTTGCCTCCAGAAAAACGTTTGATTACTCAATAATGAATAAAAATTACACCACACCGATTAAAAACCAATGAATACATAAGAAAGTATTACGCATCGATAAGGTACCGACACGGAATTGTACACGTTTTGGAATTGAATATTCGTTTGGGTCAAATGAGTCAAGTAAAGTAAAAGAAAAATATTATGGATACCAGAGGTGAACGCGGAATGCGAATTAATTTAATAAGCAAAAATTTACTATTAATAAACGAGCACAGGAGCATAGACATGAACGAAACAGAAAACAAAGAGCGCCATAAACGCATATCACACAAGACACACCAAACTTGGTTTAGAATTGTGACTGATGCTACGAAAGAACACGCGGGATCAAGAACAAGACGAGGAAACATTGAAAAGTCTAAATAGGAAAGACACATGAGACGGAGGTCGTCACCGAACATCTTTTTTTTTCACGGTGGATCTGAAAATCGGAATTACGAAATCAGGAGTCAAAGGAAAGAATTAAATGAACACTCCCACAACTAATGGCCGAGTCAGAAAGTGGTCAGGTCAAACGGATGAATAAGAAATGGAAGAAAAGAAGAAGACAAATATGAGAAATGGACACGGAAAGGAGAGAAGAGGACATCATTTTCACCTTTGGTCTACTACGAGAGCATCAATGGAAAGATGAAAATAAAAGGAAGAAAATGAATGGAACCGGTCTTTGGGTGTAACGAAATGTGACGTCACCTGATGCGTTGGTCGTTAAAAACGTTATATGTGGTTCTACCTTATTAAAACACGTGAAAGATTAAAGATCGAAATCGAATAGACGATAAATTGCACGTCAAACAACACTTGAAGACGCGGCGAGATGGGCAAGGAAAGAAAACGCAGCACTGAGGCACACCACCGTCACCAAAAGAGCAGACAAACCTACCACCCGGTACCTCAGGTATGTAATGATGAGTCCAACAATTACCCGAGCACATCTACAGATTGTTGGAAACAATAGGTAAGCAAGAGCGCACAGGTGAGAAGACAATGTCTTTAAGTGGTGTGGACGCTACCCGTGAAGAGGTACAGTACCGTAAGGTCTGAACTGCCAGGAACTTGAGCCCCTTCAAGAGGTTTACTTAAAAAGAAAGGGAAACATTCGGCAGGTACGACCTTTTACTTAAATATGGAAGCTGCGACTGTTTCATTTGTTAATTCCAGAATTTGGTTTTTGTTTCAGATTATCAATTTTAGAGGACATGTTACTTTTATGTTATTTCTTCCTAGTCCTTCCTATTTAGTCCAACTTGTAACAAAAAATCAAGGTTATGAAAAAATAATCACAGGTTTTTTTGGCAATTCCCAACGAACCTCATGTCATGAATAACTTCTTACATCAACTTTAGTTACAATATGCAACCTAGGAAATTCTTTACTAACTGTACACTAACATTGTCCGATCTTCATGTTCCGGTGTGCTGTCGTGAAAGTGGAGATGCACCAGTGAAATGCGCCTTTGTACACAACTCTACAATACTTACAATCACAGTGAACGCCAGTTCCATTTGACAGCACACTGTGTAAGTGCGGTAAGTCAGGCACCAGGCGTCGACTTTTAAAAAGCCTTCACCTTTCCATGTGTAAACCGTAAAAAATAAATACCAAAGGACATACATAAGTAAAAGTATGTGTTAAAACTAATAAAAAAAAGCAACACAAAGTTTTGTTGACCGGTACATCTGCGACGTAGACGACGACGACGACGACGTCACAAGCCGAGAAGTCAAAGAGTTCGAGTTCGGATCTTTCTATAATCCAATAATCAATACTTCAAATAAAGAAAATAATGTAAGCTTTATTTATTACGAGAAGTTGTATTTGTAGACTTATTTTAACGAGCCCGAAAACAACCCGAAGAACCTGACGGCCAGGTGTTGAACGAGCCCGTGGACTCCGCTCTTTGTCGATAACAAATGTGAGGATCGTACCCTAAGGGTTAGAATATTATAATCGCAAATAATGTCAAGATGCTGCCCAATATTTCGAATGGTCAGTCATAAACACTTCGCATGCGAGATTCCGGTTATAACGAACGACTCAAATCCTGATGATGAGAGAGAGAGAGAGAGAGAAGGCAAAATATTAGCCCGGATGAATATGAGCCCGTATTTGGTTCCAAGCTTCGTTTCGAATTCCAGTTATTCCAATGTTTATTTATTTATTTTTCATTATTAATCATCTTTCAATATGGCGGGTTTTACTGTCTGACCTGATTGTGCATGCCGACTGCGGACGCACCACATCTGTCAGATTTGGCGAACGGCAGAAATTACCACCACACTCAAACTTATGTGAGTCGATCTGATTGATTATTTGTTTATTGTTTGGTGACTTGTAGTTTATTAAACTATCACGGGAACTTTATGGGAGGTTCAGGTGTCGTACGTTAAACTTGGAATTTTTTTTTAGTTACCAAGTTACTTACGTGGTTAGCAAGGCTCATCAATATTCAGTTTATTTCTAGTACGGCGTTCAATAAAAAAAAAAGTAATAATTTATTCCCATCAAAATGGCGGTGAAAATAAGTTGATGACGGTTCATGTACATAGAACCGAATTTACAAGTGTTAATAACCACGCTTATCCCAGCTTTAGACAATCCAGGTGTTATTTGAAAATTCTTTTAGAGAGATCGAACTCAAACACTCACGTATTCCTCCCGGTGGAGTTTACATCCTGGTTGTGACGTGGTTCTGCCGAACAGGTACACCACAGGTACACTCGTTCGAATTCTGCACCGACATTCACACAAACCTTTTGCTCCTAACTTTCCTATCCCTAGTGTTTTCCTAGTCCTCTTCTCCTGAGTGGCCACCACTCAAACGGGAACTTCGCGGGTTTCTTGCGTTCGCAGAATTTTCATAAAGAAAAACATGACCTATGCTCGTGACGTAACGGCCTATTAAAATAAAATAAAAATTCCGCAAAGGAAATCAAACGGATTAGCGAGAGTGTGTTAAAAACAATTTAAATTTCTTAGCCGTGGCATTAAATGTAAAAATTTACCCGGGCGCACGTTTCTCCATCGCCTCCGGTTGTTTGTTATTTTCTTCAACTGGTTCATGTCTTCTTTATTTTTATTTTTTTTTATTAACACTCTCAATTAAAATCTTTATGAATGATATTCTTAAAGTAATTAACAACCGACTCGAAACGTACGACTACCTTTTTATTGTGCTTATTAAATGTCTTTAAATTGGACCGAATCATTAAATAAACGCAGGTCGGTTTGTACCTCCTCGGTGGGAGGTAGCACCGCCATATTTTATTTATTTTTTTTACATCAGACAGGGGAAACTATTCGCTACAATTATTTTCGCACTACCGATTGTGTCTACCGTTATGGTGTCCTCTGGTTGGTACCTGCAGCGTTTTGCGTCAGCTGCTTCGGAGGGCGGTTCTGCGTGGTTCCCACTCCAAGGAGTAACTACTTGTAGTGGTGCTCACTATTGTATTGCTTAGTTGGTTGTAATAATGAACATTACGGTTAGTTCAGGTTTTTGCTTTTCTACTAGAATACTTATGTGCTTGAACATCACACGCTACCAGGCTCTTTACGAAATGTTTTTGCTACTTCAAGTCACCAAAGTGTTTGGTAAACTTCAAACTACTGTTAGAGTGCTCGTGAGGACAATTTGCTCAGCCTCTAGCCTGAATTTCCTTGTCGAATACCTCGTCTGTGACATTTCATTTGTGGTACTCGGCGAGTGCTTCACATTTTACGACTCTCAAACGGAAAACCAGACAGGATGATGTTTCCAGCTGATAAGACCTCGAGGTCTGATAATAAAAAGAATAGAGAAAAGTTCTCTGTGAAGAGTTGCAGGGTCGACTGTTCTCGTCCCGTGAAAGAAACGAATGTGTGGTCCTCCAGTTCGGTGGTGTCACGCCTTGACTTTCATTGTGCCAAAAAGCCAAACATTACGTTTTTATCTTTGAAATGTTTACGGATTGAGAGTTGTTTCTTTGTGGTCACCAAATTAGATTCTTATCATGACATATTTGCTTGCACTACAATCTAAAACCCAACCCAACCATCGCGAAGGGCCGCTCCGTGCCACCAAAATTTGCCGAATCGCCAGAACGCAAGAAAAAAGGTTTCATTGACGGTCCTGACCCCTCAGGAGAAGCCTCACGAACGCGACAGAGTGACTGACTTTCGTGAAAATAAGGTGGGTACCTGATACCTGTTAACTGGTTCAATCTCCTTCGGGGTAATTCATACAGTGAAGAAAGCTGTACAACGAAGGGGACCCAGGCGGGGAGTGGGCCGAGGTGTCTCCCAGGTTCGACCGAACCTCGAAATGAATGACAATCAATCGATTTGACTTTCTAATCGGAAGATTCAATTGCAGGCGTTCTGAAAACATACAGGTTTTTCATGGAAGACCCGTTTATAGAGGGTTTCCAGGTACGAGTAACACAAGAGGCGAGAGATCATTAAGGACGTGTAATTCGGACGGGAGATTTTGTATTTCTACTAATGCAACACCTCAGAAGAATCGATCGAATTAATCATTTCGATAATTTCATTAATTATATAAAGCCGAAAGGTAGAGAGAGAGAGAGAGGACTTAATGGAATTCAAGTTTTAACTTAATCAGACGGAGTTAATGAGATGGCAAACGTATTGTTATGATGTCGTTAAGTTAATTTGTCGAGGTCTCCTCGTGCTCTCGCAGGTACACGCCATAATTGCAGACCCGGTCCAAATGTTTTAATTTTTAATTTGAACTCAACTGATCACTCGAGGTTAATTTGTGTTGGTAAAGTTGAACGCAACAACAAACGACGCTTTAGACTTAAAGACAATGACACCGGGCAGCATAAATGCTGGTGAATGTTTTGTGGTGCGAAGGAAGCTTTTTCACTTCCCCAAATGTTTAGTTAACACTCGGTCAACTACATAAGTTATGTAGGGTTACATAACTTAACCGTTTGACTTTTGTCTGTGTCTTTTCTACGTTCCGAGGTATCCAAACTCGTGTTTGAGGAAAATATTGATAATTTGGCAAGATCAATTGCAGTTCGTGAGTGTTCATCGTCAAAGTTCCACGATGGAAACCGATCCAAGACGACTGAGGAGACACAAGTGGGACGGTTTCCGTGTAGTAACAGTTGACCCATCAATTTCTATGACCTATTTTCTAGTTGGAGTCATTCGTCTTGCCAGACATTCTGTCTGATAACTAGGCCTATCAGGTCGTATGTTTGTTCTAATTGTAAGTCTCAACGGAAGCGTGTAAAATAATAACTAAGTTTCGGTTGTAGTGTCACTGGTCGTCTGTGGAATTCTTGTGACCTGACTACGACTGGTGGAAGGATGGAATGTTTCCGAGCGTGTGCATGTGTGTGTGTGTGTGGGTGGGGGGGCGACTCTACTACTAAAACTTCAAACGGATAGTTGTGCAGAATATTGTTTTGTTCATTTTACTGAGAAAACCAACCTGCATTTCCTGATGAAGTGCCAAACCAGAGAGCAAAAAGTTCTTCCACATTTGGTGAATGACCTCCAGTCTGGGGAGCTGGCGGTAGCAAGTGTGGGCTAGTTGTCAGACCTTCAGCCAACATCCGTGGTTTTGAGCTTTGTTCCAATGAAATCGGAACTTTTCCGGCGAAGTAATCCAACTGCCGCGACTGGTACGGATATGGAAAGTAGCGATCCGGAGATCTGATCAGCGGCTGCTGGGACCCCGCGTACGTCGAAGATGATGGCTGCGAGTGTGGCCTGTTCGCCGGCCTCTGGGGAGCTTTGCCCTCTTCCGACAAAGTCAAAGAACGATTAGTCGCCTCGTATTGCTGTTGGCAGTCCTGCTGTTCGCCGGCTCTATTTTTGTCGCTGGCAACTTTCCCCGATGAACCAGCCGAATCCAAGAGCAGCTGTTGAACTTGAGTTATGTCCACGTATTCGCTTTCTTGCTGGCCCTCTTCGACCCCGAACTGTCGAACGTAACACTTTTTCCTGTAGGATTTCCGCTTCGTGTCCTCGTTTCCGTCTCCCGACACACCGCACCACTGACTTCCACCGTCTGATTTTTCTTTCCAAATTTGGGGATTCCCTTGGGAGCTGTCAAATTTGTAGTAATCCTCCGGGTCTTCCTCTTTGATTCGTAATCCTTTTCGGTCAGGTTCTTCTGTCCTTCTCATAGTTAAAAGCATATTGCATTGTTCTTTGGGACTGTCGGTTTTGCGAAGGAATGACTCGACGTTTGCAAACTGCCATCACTTTTATTATTATATTTTCCTATTTCACCCTCCGGCATCGATTTTGACGCGAATCCGAGCAAAGACACGCGTACACAACGCGATGCGATTCAATCACAACAAAATGCACAAACAATTCATTCTTCACTGCAAAAATACTGGACAGTTGTCATCACTCAAAACGAGCACCGTCACCACCATCCCGGTAGGTCACCAACACCATCACAAACCACCACAGCCGTCGCCGTCGCCGCCGCCGTTGAATACGTATCCTCACGCGAATGGCAAACAGGACCGGCAGAATCCCTTTTTCTCCGACTGTGAAAAAAAATGCACGTGTCACCGGCGTTTGGCAGTCTCGAACTCGAATCGACAGGAGAAATCCGCGAACGACAGAGGAAGTGCCCGTCTCCGATGGTATCAAGTATGCGATTTCTTATTGACTGATTCGAAAAATCATGAATGAAACTAGAAAAAGAAAATGACATCTCCCCTCTATAGTGGAAGGAAAATGGTTGGAAGCCATTTCGCAAATCAATTTAAAATGATTGGGATGGCGACCGAGTGAGAACGTGCAGAACCGGTCAATTCGTGACTTGTCCGTTGGAAGACGAAGCTTTCCTCTACCTACCGTTAGCCTACTGACGACGCCAACGCGCCGATCATGTGTACGTGACGTCATATGGCGTCGTCATCGGCCGGCTCTTTGCCAGGCCGTGCTGCCCACGAGGGTGCGTAGGCCCTGGCTCCCCTTGCGTGCCTGGCCCCTGCTCTGCCAGCCGGGGCCCCTCCACTATGGGCCCCGTGTCCGGCCCTCGTCCGGGCCCCGTCCATGCCTTTTAGGAAGATCGACCCTGTCCAGCATGCACGCGTTTGTCTTCTCTCCTATTTCATCTCTCTCCTTCCCTGTCCGGCTCGCTCTTTTCCAGATCGTTCCTTATATGTCACGACCGTATCCTGTTTTTCCACCTCCAGCTGTTTCTGGATTCGCAATCCCATCCTCGCATTCCGTCCCGGACTTTGTGGACTTGAGTGATTTTGCCTTTTGCACCACCGGCACCGGCACGTCGCGGTAAAAGTCACCCATGTCAACTGCCTACCCGTTTTATTCCGCGTCTCTCTTTTCTCACCTTCCTATCAATTGGTTCGTTTTTTTTTCTTTTTAATTATAGAGAACCGGTGCACTAACGATTTACTCATTCATTCGTCGTTCGATTGATTTACCTTTTCGTTATTATGCATTTTCTCCTTCCTACGTACCAATAAATATTTTCGTTTCCTTGCCTCCCTCGTTCTGTTCCACTTCCATTGTTTTTGCACATTTCACAAATTATTTTTTGACTTTTGAAGGACGTTTCGAGATTGAATTGCTTCGTTTTCGTTTGTCCGATTCGACGGTAGGGAAACGCCGGTCTGTCATCGTTTGAAAGAATGGATTTCTACGATTACCTTCGGGTTAATAAGAATGTAGAAAGAACAAAGGAGACATGATACCTTCGTTGCCTGTACGTGAGCGTTTGTATTTGTACTTGAAGTTATACAACCGTTTAAAATCAAGCAGTGAAATTTCTTAACAACTTAATATTAAGTTCAAATCGATTCATTCGGATAATTTATTCGTGATCAAGCAACAACCGATTTTTTTTATTAATACAATTCGTTTAAGTGTGCGTCCGTTGAATGAGATTACAGATCTTTGGTCTAGCACCGCTTTCCATTAAAGAACCGATTGTTCCGGATGCTTTCTAACTTAAATAAGACTTAAAAAAAACAAATTCAATGAATTGAATTCATAAAACGCTCGGAAATAAGACATTCTCTATCGAATAGTTTCGAATAGTTTTATTTGTTTAAACCGATGGAAATTGAGGGGGACAAGGTGTTTCGTTCAAGTGGACTCCGGCCGGTCTCTCCCTCTCTCTCTCTCTCTTTTATTACTATGTAAGCATTGGCAAAACTATTTTGTAAGTTCTGGCCAATGGAGAAATTCAAAATTCATTTTAATGGCTTTGAAATTTCTTGTTTGTGCCCCTCTTGGGTTGACAGAATCGTTTAATCTTTATTTTTATTTGTACTTCTTTTTCGTCTTCTTTCACATGTTCTGTCCGGCATGTTCCGACGCCCCTCTCTCTCTCTCTCTCAATTTTATGTACCATAAAAATAGATGTTTTGGCGCCAGGTCCTCCGATCAGGCGCTAACTTTATTTATTTATTTCACTTTTACTTTTTCGTGTTGGCTTCATTTAAAGGTGTACTTAACGAGAGTGACTTGCGTCTACTTCGACTTACTCCGGATAAAACGTATTTTTAAAAATTATGTATTTTAAAAAAAACGCGGAGGCGTTTCCAGCTTGTCGAGAAAATGCTAATTGTTGGTTGGTCCTAGCGGTTTCGACGGTAAGAAAAGGTGAACTATTAAATGACTAACTTATTCGGTCGTTTTGTTAAATCAATAGTTTCTGGAAGTCGGTTACCGAGAAGAAGAAGAAGAAGTAGAAGAACGGGCCCTGCTCATTCATTCATTCATTCATTCAGTCAATGAGTGAATGTCTTTAAGGTTGAGATACACCGTGCAAACCTGCCAAGTCCTCTGAGTAAGGAAAAAATCCTGCGAAATGAAACAGCGAAGTGGTTACCGTATGGTCGGGGTAGTCGTATGTTTTATTCTTCAAGTTAAACGTTGTGTTATTTTCCTATGTAAATTTCTACAAAATGTATTTAACTAACGGAATTATGTAAAAGTTATCTGTTGTGTAAGTTAAAATATGTACAATGAACGGTTTGCTTTATGTATTACTTTTACATAATTAGTAAATACACTAAAGATGTGTAAAACATGGATCCTCTGTGAAGGATGTGGTTCATCTAAGCACAAGCTGGGAAGTACCTTCACAGACAAATCATACCAGTGAGTAAGGATCAATAGAGGTCAACCAATATTCCAGCTTAAATGGTAGAGGCTAAAGTGAAGTCGTAAACACAAAAGGCGTTGAATTAATATCAGAAAATTAATGAGTAGAAGACCAACTATCAGAACTATTAATCGCCAAGCAATACAGCGATCGTTTGAAGTGACAATGTTGGCCCTCAAAGATCTATATATTTCACATGGATTGAGAGTGAAAGAATGAGGCTCATTCGTCACGGTTATGAACACACAGAAGAAATAAAAAAGACTCGGGTAATAGGTAGAAATATGTGAAAGCTTAATGTATATTCTAAAATGAATACTCCAAAGAAACAGAAGACGCAGAGTGAAGTTTCTTATTTTACCTTGGAAATGTGCTGTAGATGACACCACCCCAAAAGAGAATGACAACCTGAAAGGGGAAATAATAAATTATACATTGAAAATAAATTCTAATCGTTACTTTTATACTATATTTTATAATCAGCACGACATAACTTTCTCCATAAAATACATAAACGTGTAAGCTCTATAAATGAAAGATGTATAAATATCCTGACCATCGGACTGAATGCAATTATATTACAATTGTAGATCAGTAAATAAGTTAAATTACGAAGTTCGGTTTTCTATCTGTCATTTTAAATGACAAAAGCGAGACGTAGACAAGGTTTTGTTTGATATTTCCAACGTTACTCCTACGTCCTAGAAGCTTCATTTTGTAAAGCGCACCTTTTGAGAAAAGGAAAAGAACCGCAAAAAATCTCGTGAGTGCTGGTTACTTGGAAAGTCGGTATAAAAATTTAATTACAAAAAAGTCACCCGAAGGTGATGTGCTACACGTGACAACATAAAGAAGATTTCAGTTCGAATCTCGTCCCTAATTGACAGGTGGTAAAACAAGAAACTTTTTTTCACCACCTCAACCTAGACTGGTGCCCACCACAACTAGTAAACTAATTTCGTTTCGGTTTCCTAATACCGCGTCGGAAAAACGTACAAGTACTGATGTGTAAGCACTTAGGGGTTGTAACTGGTACCTGAACATGACCAGAGCTTTAAGGTACGCCTTTGTACCTGCGATGATGATGACGACGAGGACGACGACGTGCCACATCTTTACGTCCATTTTTCTTCTTCTTCTTCCCGTACTAAATTACAACTATTTGTTTCTCCGTTTCCCTTTGGTATAATTAATTCTAATTAAAAATCTTTTAATGTTTTTTTAATGTTAAAACAATTTTAGTTGGTGACCGGAACTGGCCCTGTGAAAGGCCCACCACGAGTCGACTCCGCCTCGGCCCCGCCAATTCTCAGTTATTTGTAACTATTTCCTTTGACTGACTGCCCGAACGTTCGTGTGGTTAGTGGGAGCTCCATTAAGTACAGAGACCACCCCAACACCATCCGTCAAAGTCGTATCGTTTTCTAGAACTTAATAACAAAGCCATTTCGATTTGTGAGCACGAGTCCGGTAATGGCAACTCGCTCGCCATGAGAAAATGAAAGAGGACCCAGACCTCTAATTTAAACATTAACTCAAATCGTGGAAAAAACTATCAGGAGGTACCCGGTAGCAGTGGTCAGCTAGACAATAGAGGTGTCGACGGGGAAAAGGAGTTATCAAAATTTCACCTAGTTCCGGTGGTCCTTTTCTAGTCACTTTTCTAGCCACCAATCAACCGAGGAAAACATCAATTAAATTGTTGTACCAATTAAATGGGGGGGCCGAATATTCAATTAATTTTTATTGATTAAACAGAAGTTGATTTTGGGTTGTTTTCATCACAAAATTCTAGATTATTTAATCTGTTTGACGTGAGAGTTAAGAATACGTTTAGGTAAGATAAAATGGGTTAAATTGAGGGTTTGGAGTCTTCGGCTTTAGACGAGTTTCTCCGGAGAGTGGAAATTCGTGCGAGCCTGAAAAAATATGTATCTGTATTATTATGGGTTGTAATTATGGTTTAATATTACACTACTATTCTAATTACAAAATACTAATTACAAAAAATTTCACACATAAAACAAAAATTGTCAAGTCAAAGTAGAGTGTGAAGGAAGTACCAGTAAGTTTGACTTCACTAAATTTAGTGAATAACACCCAAAAATTAATACAAGCAATCTTGTTTTATTTATTTATTTATTAAACACAGAAACCCAATAAGGAATACATAAATATCTGCAGTAATAAGTCAAGTTGGTTATTATCGTTGTCCAATCAAGCACTCCTTGTGTATTATTATATTTTTGATTACTTTAATTAATCCAACGTCCAACGCATAGCACACAATCTACCAGGACGAAGCAGAAAACTACACAAATTGTAGTACACCCTAATAGAATGTTCAAAAATAGTAAATTTAGTATAGTAAAACCAACTAGTTGTCTACCCCTAGTGATCCAAGTTTGCCGTACAGTTCAAGTCATGTGGCCACGTTACATAAAAGTAACTTTACTCTTCGAAGCGTTTCACCGTCCACCTCAGCGCCAAATAAAAGTAATGGTAGTTTTTCGACCAAGTTACCATCCATCTATAAATGTTACCGTCCGGTGGATGGTTCGACACGTCCAGAAACTGCAATATAAATATTCAGTCAATTAAAAGTCCTAAAATGCCACCCAAGTTCGTCTGCGGTCACCCAAATTTTACAACGTCAAATATACAACTTCGGTTATTTATTTATTACCAGCAATAGTCGGTTATGATGTGGTGTGTCTTCGGCCATCGCAACTCATGTTTTTTTTTCTCAACATTTCTACTAATAGTTTTACGTTTTCCGATCTTTTCTCCGGCCTCTCGACTCCGTCCGTCAGACGTGATGTATCGAATCATGGCAGCCTATTATTAATTTTCTTCGAGGAACTGCTTCTCACCTTTCACTCGTGTAAATTTGATTGACGCGACGACTCGCTTCCACACCTGTTCGCCCATTATATTTCGGCCGATTCACCTGACAGTTTACTACGGTCGAACCCCGTGTAATCCGAAATCAATTTGGAATTCCGAGTTAACTTGGTCAGCCCATTGAAGAGCAAGAGCCCTCACGTTTCGCACGACCTGCGTTTAACCGACAGTAATTGATACATCGTCTGCCGAATGATACTGTGATGAATAATTAATTAATAAGATTTGTCTCAATGGTCGAATCGATACCTTTTCAATGGTAGTACACCTTCCAGTGCAGTAGTACACCCGGTACTGTTATCACATATCGTACTTACATATTTCCTGTATCCTGTGGAACTTCTTATATATTTACATATATAACTCTCTTACTGTTTGGTAGTAGTTAAATTAATTTAGTTAATACAATTATCGTAGTTCATAGTAATCAGGGGACGCCGGCTGTGGTTCTTTAAACATTACAGGACACTACACTAAACTTTGCATTAAATACTTGTATACTCAACATTAAATATAATACAATACAATTTGAAAATTTGTATTGTACTGATAATTTAATTGTCTTGCGTTTAATTTAAGTGAAGAAAACGGTTGACTGTAAATTGTAAACTTGAATTGTAAGTTTAAGTTTTTAAAGTTGTAGTAGGTAGTACTACACTTTTTGCAGTTGTGAACAATTCAATCAGTTTCATGATAAGAGTGCACATTAGTTGCCCGGTAGAAGAGGGAATGACTTGTAGTACAGTCAGGTAAATATTGTAGATTAGACAGTTAAAGTACTGTGAAATTTCGTATGTAGTTGACGAGTAGTCCAACCCCAGCTTCTTTTAATTTCTTCTGGTTATACAATTTCATGTATTGCTTGTATTCATTCAGTGAACATAATTTGAGACCGGTGGTCACCTCTTGTAACACGAATTTCATTTCAACGAAGGATGCAACGAATGTGCCCATGTGTCCCGGCATTGCCACAACCATTGTAAACCAATACCGAAATGTTAGCTACTTCCATTGTGATAACTCGGGTCACTCGGTTCTGAGTAAGAAAAAAAGATATCAGGTACTTCATTCAGAGACCAGAGACCTTGTACAATTTCATTTAACCTAGCGAATGTCTTCTTCTTCTTCTTGTTTAGTGAATGATTGGTTTCGGGCCCAGAATGTCGAAAACGTCAAGTCAAGTAATTCTAAAGAATAAATAAAACCTTTTTCTCTCCGTTCCCGTTTCCTTTTCTCTTTCTTTCGTTCTGACACTCAGACTTTGTTTGAACTGTCAGGTGCCTACGTCACCGTGCCGGACACATACCAATTAGTAGTCTCCCGGCCGGTCATTACAACGCCGAGGAGGCTTAGCTGTCCGGTCGAACACCACCGAGACATCTCTCGCGCGTTCTTCTTTCCGGAAAAACACCCGGAGAACCCGACAAATTGATGTAAACCTGCGAGGAACGAGAATTCTCACGGTGAATCCGCCTTGGAAACAGCTGACTCTTTGTCTGCAGCGCCCACGGAGTACCTCGGGGGAAAAACCTTGGAATTGGCGAAACTTCATGTGACTCCGTGGGTGAAAATTTTGGAATTAAACGAGTTGCCATTCAAGATGGCAGTCGCCCCAACACGGCGGTATACTATTTCTACTTAGACATATTACGGCACCACTTCTCCCTCTTGTGTTGGCACCGCTTCGCTTCTGCAAACCAATTGGCTCGAGTACCCGAGAGGACGGTAGCTGCCCGACCCATCTCTCTTCTTCACACCGTCGTTTTCTGCATCCTGGAATCTTTTCTTTGAAAAAAAGAAATGGTTCACGTTATCGAAAATTAATTAAATAACACTGTCAGGGGTCAAAGGAGATGTATATTCTCTCGGTTCTTTTAAATTACTTCGAGTGTGGCGCCCGAATGACCTCAAAGTAATTGTTGAACCTCGTTCGTACCTGAAAGGCGAGTCAACTTCGCCACCTGTCTGCTCTTTCTTCCTTGTGTCCGTCCACTTTTCTTCCAATTGCTTCGGGTTGATTTGAGCAATCAATCAAATGGTTCCGACATCACGGATTCTTTATTTATTTCCCTTCCTCCTCCTTCTTCTCCTCCCCTCCCAAAAAAAAATATTCAATTTCTGGCAATAAAAGTTTTGTAGAATTCGAACCGCGGAGGCACCGTCACAAGTACCAGGGATCTCGAAGGTACTAAAAGTCGTCGTGTACCTCTCTCTCTCTCGATCTCTGTTGAAATACACAATTAACAATTATAGATCTCATATAGTTTAATCATTTAATGGGTACTTTGGACCTTCCTTCGGGCACCATAATAAAACTCGATGACCTCTCGACCCGAATTGTCTTCCCCACGAGGTTCCCACATCGGGTACCTTGCCTTACGCTTGTCCCTTTTTTGTTGTTGTTATCATTCACGTCCTCGGGTATTTCAACCATTACTTTTTCATTGCGGGTATTTTTTTTCTATCCTCTTTTTCATCTTCTTCTCCATTTCCGGTTTGTCTTCACGGGAAAATTTGAATTATGACTGCACCTGACGGTAAGGAACGAGCCCGTGGGTGCCCGCGAGCACTGGGGGAATCCTTTTTTCTTTGAAATTTCTCTCGTTTCCCAGAGTCGGTCGGTCGGAGAGACGTTTTGTGAGAGTTTTATTTTATGTATCGGAATTAAGTCTTCGTTAGTCGATGGGTGGGTCAGTAGAATTTCTGATGTTGGCACTTGATGAACCCGAGTTCCATCAGGTGCGCATCACCCGAGTGCCTGTGGAGAAACCACAGTCGACGGGCTCGAATCCGAACTACTCAAACACGACATCTATGCGCTAGCAGTTTCTTAGATGCGACCGTCCGATGCTCCTCAAGTCAGTGTATAAACTATTAATCAAACCGTTCAGCGCGTAGAGATGGTTCCTCTTAAGATAAAAGAAAAAACAGCGTCGCCATGAGGAGAATGGTACGAACAAAACACAGAAGAAGCAGGCACACACACACACACCAGAGTGCTAGACGATAAGGGACTATCAGGAAACCAGAGGAAAGAACAGGATAGAAAGAACTAGTAGATAGGAGATAGTAGAGTACGTTTCCGGGATATCGCACGCGTTTTATCAGTGGGCAACGTTCCTCTTCGAGAACCAGCCAGGCCGATTAGGGCTGTGACTAATTGACATCACCAGAGCCTGAAGGACCGGAAGAAGACGGCAGAAGACCTGAAACCATCGAACTCCATCCCTGACGTGACATCGAGGGTATAAATTAACTCTCAACCGGTGGTCCTCGTCGTCCATCGAAGGACAAGACGAAGAAGAAGAAGAAGAAGAAGCCCCTTGGGAGACTCCACTAATTTCTCAATATCAAAATAAACCAGTTTGAATTTAATTTTTCTTATTTAATTTAACGAGATTTGAAAGCGGAACAGACGAAACAGAATTGATAGGAGGAGGAGGAAGAAGAAGAAGAAGAAGAAATGGACGAGGAAATTTAATTGCAGAACTCCAAGCCCGAAGGAAATTCTTAATGTACGAAACAATTTTGTATATGAATAATTTCATTCGAATCCCACGAAGTGACAAGTGCAAATCGCTTGGCACTCCCATGTATTCCCTCTGGTGATTCCTCGTTTAGTCTGTTTTCTTACGGACGCAGACGGTTCTGTACGCTGCGGAGACGAGTTGCAGGTGTGCAGAACGTCTGCAACACCACACCACACCACGCTGCCGTGGTGACTCGGTTAAAACCCGAGATGTTTTCCACCGTGCAAAAATGTCCGCCTCTGTGAGTGAAACATTAAAATGTCCGTTTCATCATTCTCAGTTTAACTAACCGTACTTAAACACGTTATCTACAGATGATTAACTTCTTACCCGCTTCTTATTTTCCGTTCTATTTACTTTCATGCACTTCAATCAGGATTGCGTTTTACATAGGCAGCAGTCACCGTACGGGGTAGATGCACCAACAATAGGCCTTTTATTCACTTAAGCATATACTTATGTAAATATATATAATATAAATACTTAGGTTGCGGAGGTTATGTATATATATTTTATTTTATTCTTGCTATTATTTGTATTAAACATGTAGTATTTTACCGTTAAAGAGGCCATGAAGTCCTCCGGTTACGTCTGTTGTTCTCACCGGCAAGTGAACGCCAGGCAGTTCTTGTCAGTGTCCAGTTCCATACCGTACACTTCGTCCGTGGCTAGGATCGTAGGAAGGAGTTGGGTTAAAAGGGCAAGTCCAAAGCGAGGTGACCATCAGATAGCACGGATCGTGTTCAATTTAAAGGAACCGAGTAGCTCAGGTACCTCTGGTACTTTGTCTCATCTTCCAGCTACCGGTTCAGACGTTGATAAACGGTTGGCAAGAATCACATTCGGAGATAAAAGAGGAGATATATTAACTGGAAACCTAACAGATTCCACCGGTGGATCAATCATTGTGAGCCCCCCCCAATCCATGCACACGCATCCCCCCATTTTTTGTGTTTTGCGTCTCCGGCACGGGGGACACACCCCGCAACAAGACGTTCCTTTCCTCTGTCGCTCTTTTGTCTACCATTGACTAATGCCGTTAATCTTTCCAGTTTGAAATTCTCATTTGTTACCGGACCTTTTAGGGAGTCTCGGTGGTTTCCGTCCGTGTTGCGGTCGGGGTCTTTACATACTTAATTTATCTACGGTAGGACGGACTGTGCGGTTACTCGGTACCGGTTAGCTACTCCGTTTGCCATCACTTGTTCCTCTGCCATTAATACAAGTGTATTTAATACGTCAAGTTCTTCGACCTCCGATGCTGATTTGAACACGAGTTTTGCATGTCTAGAAATAGTTAATCTGCGTCCGTCCGGACTGATGTCGGCTTACCAAAAGTCACGGAGACTCTCGCCGGGTACCGCTGTAGCGGGTACGCACCACCGGGACGAACGTTACAAGGCATAAGTGTAATGACAGTTAATTTTATACTTTATTTGTGTTTAAGCTCAAGGTCAACTACTCCAGTTCGAACTCTAATAGTGGTATCATAGATGAGATGACAATTGGGAACGAGCGAGAGAGTAGTAATTCACTCGCGGTTCTCGCACCCGTGTTTAATTAGTTTTCATTCGTGGTAGCTTTAATAACGTCCGAGAGTTATTATACCTGGAAGAGGTGAGCTCCTTGATCGGACACTTTTGAGATAATTAAACCGAGGTAACTCGCGACATAATTGTACAATGACAATGATTCATGTCCGAGTTGCGTTTAATAGCCGCCGTTTCGTCCCTGTTCCAGGTACCAGGCCTCGAAGGGAGTCGTAGACGACACAGGAAACAGCCGGGGTACCTGCACGCCCGTGAATCATCGCGCAGGAACGGGATAGCACCGCTGTCTTTTTCTTCTGACCTGACGTCAACCTGAGCGAAGGCTCTCGAAGGAGTCGAGTCCGAGGGGAAAGGCACCCGACAAAGTGACTCAGAGCACAGGTGTGCCAATTTATTTTTGACCATCTCTTGTCAATACTTCAGCCATTACTCTTTGATCCCGCATTTGAATAATGATTGACGAAGAGACTCGTTCCCGCCGCGTACCTGAAGAGGTGAAAACCTGTTTTCTGGGCCCCGAATTCTGTGAGTCATTTCCCCTTTAAAACAATTCATTTTCTTTTTCTTCATTTTCTTCTTCTTCTTCTCTTGCCTTTCAGTGATTTATCTTTTCTCCTTTGGTTTTAGATAATTTACATCTGTTCCCTCTTACTTATCTCCTAAGCTTTTTCCTGTTACTTCGTCTTTGAATATAATTTTTCATTTTCCCTCTCTCTCTCTGTCTCGCTCTCTTCGAGGCTTTTGCACGATGTTCTCGGGCTGTTGTCAAAACCCCGAGAACTTAATATTTCACTTAAAATTTAAATAATTGTGATTTTACTCGGAATGGGAACTTATCGCGTGCTGTCGTGTGCACTGCACGTTACTTTAAGTTCGGGACTCGCGTCCGTTTCAATTAAAACCAGAACTGTTTGTCTGGGTTCTTTGACATTTATAGTTACAAATAATTTCCAAAATGGCTGGTGTTGAAGTCGTACATAAAACTATTAGCGTCGAATGCCCGATTCTAATCGATCTGAGGCGTTTAGGGGCGGGCAAACGCGTGCTCTACCATACAGGTAGAGTAAGGTTCTCTCTCTCTCTCTCGCTGGTTGTGTAATTTTCACTTGACTTGCCGAATTGATGGTATCAGTCGATTTGGCCGAAAACCCAAATTCAGTTGCAAACGACTTCTGTGTGTCCGACAGCTCCTCCTTCTTCTCCTACTGCTATCTTCTAATAGTTTCACCATCGAATTCCATCAATTAATGGCATATTAATCATTTTTCGGTAGCTGGTTTTCGGATGGCGGGTTAACAGGTTGTTTTCTGCTAGTCGTGAGATACTCGTCACTGTTACTAATAGTTCTGGATTTCTTTTTTATTTAATGGTGCGACTAATGAGGCCGCCGACACTACCTGAACTTCACCTACTGCCTGACCAGTTGTAATCATCGGTTCGCTTCTATTGAAGAAGAATTACGAGAAACTGAAACTTCTGAAAATGAACTTTGAGTAATAGAAAAAAATAGGGTTGCCTTCTATGTTGTACGGTCATATCGAAGTGGACTTGTTGATTTCGGTAAAACACGTTTAATAAGTTTCAAACATTTCGTCTTTCAGCTGGCCATTCATGCCCTTACTTTAGCGGCAAGTTTGATTAATGTCTTCCACAGGGAACCAACACGTAGAAAAAGAACAGGATGGGTGGAGAAGATGGAAGGTTTTCTTCGTCTTAAGATTTCGGTTACAAATTTTTACCGTTTACGTTTTACGTTTACGTTTGTCTGTAGCTTTCGGACGACAGCAGGGCTGTGTTACATCCGCGGTAGCAGTAGTGGACGGTTACCTAACGGACACCGTCAGAAAACAATTGGTAGAGTGGTGAAGTGGAAAGGTAGGGCCGGGGTGGAATGTGGCACACCCGTCGTTTCTGCTTTTTCTCTCTCCTGACAACCAAAGAGCCCATTTACTCCGGAGGCCCTCTAGGGGGTCATAAACCAAGAGGAAATGAAAACGTGGCCAATCGGAGGGGTTATTTATAATGACCGAACAGACAACTTTTGTGTTCGACATATATCAAGGACCGTCGGGTTAGGAAACCGGAACGCGGAATGCCCGAAGATGGATGCCATTTGTTTTCTTCGATCGGAGTCCATCCGATGGACCTGTCATTGGACCATAGTCCGACCGGACCTTACTCCAAGCACAACTAACACTTCTTATTAATTGTTTTGGTGGAAACACAGTTTTCCACGGCCTGGCAAGAGGTCACGTTGGTGTTCGGGTCAGGGAGAAGAGATGCTATTGTCGATGGCCTGCTGTGCCACCCTGGCCGAGACGGTGGTCTCATGGCATGTCATCGACTGCTTCTTCTCATACCTTCAGGTATCACATCCATGTCATCGATTTTTGGTTGCTTCCAGACACGCTTTTACTCGTAAAACGAGTCCTCTCAGGCATCAACGATTTTATGAAACCGATTTTTCACAAATATATAATTTCCTTCGTACACCAGCAGCGTTATTTATACCTCAAGAAGTAATGTCTGTCGGGTCGACAAAATTCCATGCTGATTTTAAACACGTTTTATAACTCTTATATTGAAAAAGAAAAGGAGTTCTTACTATAAATCAAGAGAGCCATCAACTCGAGAAGAAACCCGTTTATGTACATATATATATATATTATAAAAACACACAAATTAACGTTTAGTATATATTTTATACAAGCATTTTTCTATACACATATATTTATACGTTCGATCGTAAACAATTTTATTCAACGTGTTACTTGCTGAGTTCTCCCGGGTTTTAGGAGTGAACCAGAGTATTATCTTTCAGTGTGAGGTTTATGTACCTGAAAAATACCTGACCCAGACAGGAACACCTGTCACGGTGGCGAGTTATTAATTATACCGTTTTGTTTTACGGCACCAACCACAGCACCGGATTTTCGTTCACACCGGGTGCTGCTGACTGTCGCAGACGACACGGAGGAGACGTCGCACTTGATGACATTGCCTGCTCTACGTACACGTTTTGTAAACAATGATTTTGTTCTTTTCCATCCGGCACAAGTTTCTTTTATCAGAGTGTTTGTGACGGACAAAGGAAAGACCGTCGACGAAGGGACCGAAGTCTCCGCATGTGGCCGCGTCGTGGCAGCAGGCAATCGCGCAAACAGTTAAATCACGCCCCGACACTTGCATTAATAATCCATCCCGTAGCATTTCTTATCCTTTGCATTGTCTTCCTCCACCGATCGACTTTCATTGTCCAGGTTCCTTCCCCGGGTTCGTGCACCGAGCCGCCCTCGGAAACGGGAGAGAAAAAAATCGTTTACCGTCCCAAAGGCGACACAATTCCAATGGCGGATCCATTTTACATTTAATTAACTGTCAGTCCGATTAATCGATAAGATATTAGGTGATTGGGTTCCGGTGGTTCGATGCTCATTTTCTCCACTTAATAGACGACGAACGGAACGTAACAACAATATAAAATTAATTAGATTCGATGATTAAAGCGTTTGATCAAATGCTCCTTTCTCTTTGACACGGACGGCTACCCCCGGGAATGTGTCCCTAGGTGTGGAAATCTCTCGGGTTGTGCACGGAGTACGACGCTTACTGCTGACTGCGAATTCCTAGTTTTCACCTAGGACTTTTGACTAGGACTTCGTCCCCAATGTTAACCGTTGTGTTGCTTCCGAGCAAAAGCCGAGAAAGTTTTTTGTTTTTGTTTTTGTTTTTTTTTTTGAGTAAAAGCAAATTAAATGTAAATCAACCGAAATTGTTTTTCCCCAAGGGTCTCCCCATCGACCTCAACTAGGAATTTTCTATTTTACATAAATCATTTCTTCATTGTTTCATCAGCAGGTTTTAAGGCGCGTTCCGATTCTAATCGAGTCAAACCCTGCAGATTATGTGGACTTTAGCATGACTCGTCTAACTATTATATTTTCAACAATGCGGTCATTATAATTGGATCTCAGTAATCGGTCTATTTTCTAGTGTGGTTTACCAGTAATTCAGGCAGTCGGTACCCGGTCGTTCGTCTACCTTTTTCGTTCTGTACATAACCGCTGTCAATTCATTTTTTTTTTCATTAACATGACTGTTTATTTTTGTTGTAAGTTGTCTTTCGTCCTATTTAGCTTCTACGTTTATTCGAAACGTTCGAACATGTTAACTTTTTACGCCGAACAACTTATGTATGGCTTTTTTCACTATCCTGACAGTGTTCGATGAGTGGAAGTATTATTATTGGTCATATTTTTAAACTTTAACAAGTTACAATTGGAGAGTTGAATTGTAAGTCAGCAATTTGTTTAACTTAATGAATCCCCTAGTAGTATGTTACTTTTTAAATACTCCAGGCACACTGCATGGGCAGAATACTACAGTTGTATGAAGTCGAATAAATGAAAGGGTCACCGTAATTCCAGATGATTCATGTACATAATTAATATCCTATCCTACTACAGCACTAAATAATGTACGTTACATTACATTTGTATTCATTTTGTACTGTGGTTGTTTCTTAAAGTTTAAAGCATTGAGGCTTTTCCATTTGGTTTTAATGTACTTATGTTCTCGTTTGAAATACGTCCCTTTGAAAGAGTTGTACTTGTTGAGGGTACTTAATTACTCGACTGCTGTTCTGCATCATCACTGTAATACCTGATATTTTATTGATATTATAATGCATGAACATGTGTTTGATTCGTTCAGTTATAAAGGATACAGCATTAAAATTCATTAAGTCGCGCCTTTGGACATCTCCGGAAGTCTCCGCTTCTTTACATGCCTTTTGGGCAACTCATGTTGTAATATAATAAAAATATATCAAAAGTAAATCGAAAAAGCAGGCGCGGAGAATTCCGAGTTGCCAGGAGCTGCCGGCAATCCTCATCTACTCTTAGAAATCTCTCTCTCTCTCTCTCTCTGGTCTCGAGGTTTCTGGTTCAGGTACAGATGGTACCTCGATCACCAATAATTTCACCTTGAGATTTTCATAAGGTCCACTCCGTGTCCCGAGGGAACATCAGCAACGAGACGGAACCTGAGGTCGGTGCGATGGAACTGGGAACGAGTTCCGGTCAATTCGACCAGGTACAGGTACGGAGACAGCTTGGGTACCTTCTTGTCGGCGTTTAATCCGCCTTCGTCATGCTTCCGCGGGTTTTCTCTGACCGCCGATTAATTACAACAAAACGTAGGAAAAATATATGTTTTTCTCGACGAATTTCGACTTCGCCTTTTGTCGTTCGAACAGCAGAATAATAATAATAATAAATACAAACAAAAATTAAACAAATAAATAAACACCGGCGGTTTTTTGATGGCGGAGACGGCGGCTCATTACTCGACCTCGACTTCACTAAACAAACAATTAATGATTTAATAAGTAAATCGTTTGAAGATTAATCAAGTTTTAATAACTAACGAGTTATTCTCCGCCTCTTTCAATTTCCTCGCAATAAAAAAACGAATTAATAAGTTTGAAATTTTACATAATAATTATCGTCATCATCTCATCACGGTATGTGTTATTTAGATCGTCGGGCTCCCGTCGATTTTTTTATTTGTTTCCTATCGAAGTCCTACTTTCGTCGTGGGTTACCCACGAGATGGCAAAAATCGTTTCTTCTCCTCCATTATTGTTTAATTATTTACTTTTTATTGATCTATGTTTGTCGGGTGCTCGTTCGTCGAGCGACCCGTCACACTAACATTTTAACGTTCCCAGGGATCCCGTGTTGTTTTTGGTCGTGAACGCTGCATAACAGAAAAAAATCATTAGTTTGTAGTGAGAGATTAAATTTATTCATTAATAAACACTAAGGTCGTTTCCCATGTTAATGTATCGGTCAACTGAACTTAAAATTACAACATTAAAAAATTAACGAGTGCGAATTGAAGTCGTACCGATTTGAGTTAAATTCCCCAACCCCCAAGTGAATTGCTCACTCTCGTTTTCACATAAATATTTAATTAAACACGACGAGATGCATAAATTGGTTATTTATTTATTTATTTTACGTCTTTAATACGTGACATTCGGTTTATTATCCGCGCTCGGCAGTGCTCTCGACTTGATTCGGTTAACGCCACGGGTACTAATGGACCGGTCTTGAATGAATTGATAAATTGCCTTTTATGGTTGTTAAATGTTGTCATATCGCTGGCCGATTTCTTTATTTATGGACGTAATGGACCGAACAATACGAATACAATGCGACACCGTGAAACTGGAGGAAGCTAGAAGACATTCTATGGTAAATTTGTTTCACAGAGTGGAGAGAAAGAAGCTGCCGAATCTCCGGATGGCGGGAGAGTGATCACATTAATGTTGCTACAAGTTACGCTTGCTGAGTAAGTGACCGAGTACCAGAGTACTGCAGTTTTGTAGTAATACCTCAGCATTAACTGAAATACATCACGTTAATGTTTTTGACGGTTTTGAAAAAAACTGGGAAATTATTAGAGAATGGTACTAACTTCTTTCAGGTTGTAGCAAAAACTGAGAAACACCTAGAGATGGTAGTGAGGGGATAACAAAGTGTACGATGTGATCTGTTTATTTTGTACTAAGAAAAAAGAAAACAAGAAGAGAAACCAAGGAAGAAAAAAGAGAACAAGAACGAGAGATTTAAACAAACATAATCGATTCTCCATCAAGTCGTACATTATTTCGTGAATTTTGTTTCATCGTTTCAATCGAATAAATTTTATGATTCAATATATTAAATACAAGGCTCAATATGATGCCTTTAAGACGTGTAATAAACGTGTATAGTGACGTAACGCGACACACAGGTGTACGAAGTCACAAGGTGCACCTGCAGGAAAGTCAGCAAATTGGAAAATTCAATTGCCTTAAATTCGTACCTTTCACTCGGAGTTCAGGTGTCTCGGTTCTCGAAAACTCAGCATTAAGTACCTGACGAAAATGACCGTAGACGAGGATGACCATGGACTCATGCGTGCCACCCGAAGACGTTGGTGACGTTTCAAAAGAAAAAGTAACTTCAATTTCGTTATGTAAGAAATAAAAAAAGAGATTTTTTTACGATCCGCCTTGAAAGAATTTTTTTTAATAGGATCATTCAGGTGTGGCACCTACCTAAGAACCCAGGTACAAGTTTTTCCTTTAACACCTGGTCGAGTTTTTATTACTACTAAAAAAGAAAGAATTTCAAGACAGAAACTTTAGATAAAACTGAACAAGATCGACATCGAGCAGATTTTTTTTTTTACTTCGCTCCGTTTTCTTCTTTTTCTTCTTCCTTAGATTTGAAAGAAAAAACTAACACGGGGGTTATCGAGACCAAAGGCCCTGAACCTGACAATCGACACAGTCGAAGATCTCTGGAAGATTTTATTACCCCGCCATCGGACGTGAATGATTTATCTTTGAGGTAATAATAGGTGAAGGGAGATAGAGAACATCGTAGATAACAGGAGACAAATCGGTACAAAAAAATAACAATTAATAAATGCCATTAATAAATTAATAATGCAAAAACACAAAAATATTCTAAAAGGAACTGCAATGCAAGAGATGGTGCGATCGATGAAGGTGACATCACCTACCACCACCGCGATTTCAACTTATTAAATATTATTATTATTATTATTAAATAATTATAAAATATTAATAACTTATTTTATGGACGTTTCAATGATAATTGTATCTCATACTTCGAGCAAAAGGTAATCAAAACTCATTAAACAGGATCGTTATGGGGCACTAAGTTACTTCCTCATGGTTTCGTTCCCAAGACCCGAGCCCTGTCCAACCGGAAATGTAAATTACTGTAAAAACATAATATTACTTTAGTGACAATTATTGGTATATAACGATATAACAATTACTACTATGAATTAATGAATCGTTTGAGGTGATCGATCCTCGTGTGTCATCCGATACGATACGACCACAGTGAGTAATTACATGAGCAGTAGAAGGAAATGATGAATTACTTCCGGTCATAAAACATTGTTAAGAAAAGAACTTTGCCAACGGAGAGTACTTGTCTAGGATAATTCAAAATTCAAAGTAATAAATAACGGGCTGGAGGATGAAGTTGAGTTGAACCTCAAGGTGTTGAAGTTTCGGGGTAAATTCGAGCAGTACGCCATCTTGGTAAGTAGTGACCTACCGAAGCTTACAAAAGTCAGGTACTAGAAAGGTACGGATGAGTGCACGAAGGAATAATTGTAGAAATTCAAAGTAGGCAGAGGAAGACTGCGGAGGTATCGAATGGCACCACGGCAGTAGACACAAGAACGTCAGGTGTGGAAAAGTTGTGCTTTCAGGTCTGCTACGCGACACACGTGACTTTGCAAAAAAACCTGAGTTACGCCATCAAACATAAATTAAGTAAATTTATTTTTGAATTAATTGAATATGACGACCTAAATTCTCCAGTGTTCTGCAACTCTTTCGAGTAGATCGGAAACGAATGAAAATGATTGTTTCCAGCGGTGATGTTGTGATCTTTCATTCGATCCAGGCGACAGTGAACCGACGTGTCAGAACTGCGAGTTACGATCCGTACGATACCAGATTTACAACATCTCCGTTTATTCTCTTTTCAGGTTCAGGATCGGAGTCCCCCATGGTGACACTCTTCATTAAAACTCTGCTGTCTTCTTGATTTTCCCCCGATCTTTTCTTTTTCGTCAAAAACTTCAAACTTTCTCTGGGAGCTTCGACGTTTTCAAGTTCTCTGGCTAAGCAGCCGTCGCGATCCTCATTCCTGTCCGTATCCTGGTGGCTTATTCATTTCCCTAATGGTTTTCTCAACATCACCAGTGCTTCTTCTTCGGAGTAATTACCTTTTTATGACCTGCTGATTTATTGGTCCGTCCTAAAGAGATCAATTAATGGTTTTAACTCACATAAAAATTGTAATTGCTCCGCGTGCCTTGGGCCGGGTTCGGTCATTAACGAGTTGAACTATCAGTTCTCTTTCTTGACGATATCAGTTCAAGCTGGCCGGTGTTCCATCATGATCGCCGCAGAGATCAGTAAGCCATTATGGGGTAGCATACCGCCCGGGCATCATTAGCATTCACTGAGATTTGAGCTTTCCATTCTCGGTGGCAGGAGGTAGCACAGCACTCGACACTGCCAATGTGAACGACACCGGCCCTGTGAAGGAAAAAACCACACGACACTACTGGAGTAGTGACCCGTCACCGGTGCATTGTTGGAAGTAAAAATATCAAAATTATGGTTGTCGCGTCCTCTAAATTAAAACTCTGTACCTGCCGGTTTTCCCCTTCCGTCCTACCTGATTACAACGGAGCTGGAAATTCACCTTTTTACTGCCTCACATAATATCGGTTACATCAATTCAAATCTCTCTCTCTGTCTTTCTTAATTCATTTTCTTTTTGTCATGATGTTTCTATTAGTACACCTAACTTATGAGGTTGGTCTCGGAGAGTTGAAGGTGCGGTCTCGAAACGAGTGTTTTATAGGTGTACTTTATAGTATTGTTTGGCCTCGATTGTATTGATACAAATGACCGGAGCGAATGAATAAAATATTAACAAAAAAAATATAAGGAAAAAAAACTTAACGAGGTTTAGGCACTCAAGAGAAGTGAAAAAGCAGCACTGAACAAAGAGAGAAACAAAAAAACGGATCGGTGCCCGTTGCGGAATGACAGTGTTGAATGGGCAAGAGAAAGAGGACGGAGGCACACGACCACGGTGAGTGGAAAGTCTCAGACGAGGAGAAAGACAAAAAGTTTAGAAAATTGCAAAGTGGAGTCGAGTTGAATGAATGAAAAATCAGGGAGTGTAAACAAAATACAAGGCAGACAATCAAGGACTAGAAAAAGGCAACAATAGGGCAGATACCCTGGAAGTTAGGCCCGATGGTGTCGGCCATTTTGCTCTGCTACGGCTCGGTGGTGCCCACCAACGTCTCCCGAATCTTCTCGGCACCCTAACGATCCCGACGGTGGTGTCCATCTTCCACCCTTTCAGGACCGCGTGCAGGTACGCTAATGTTAGGTCATTAGAACCGATCGGCAGACTCCGTGCACAAGATTGATTTGATTGCTTATTGAACTCATCAGTTATTCACGGGCAGTGGGTCATTCATTACTGGTTGGTCTGGTCTGCATGGATCCATGGGAAGTGGGGGTGGTTGCTTCGGGCTGAATCATTACCTGGCTAACTGTCACAACTGACGTTTGGGAAGGAACATGACCAGCACCCCTTCTGGTCCAGCTAGGGGAGGCTGTCTCACGACTCATCTCTCTCCTATAATTTTCACGTCTTGTTCATCTTTCTGTCGCAACCTTCTTCTTTTTCTTCCTGTCCGCTTCATTTAGTCGATTGATGTCCTGTCCGATAAATCTAAATGAAAATTGACGCCTTGGGCCGATTGACCACCGGTTCGCCGCTTCACACCAAAAAATCAGGCCCCTTAATTGTAGTCTAAATCTTTCATCTTCTCTCCCGCCGTCTTCCACGGTTTCTCTCTCAAAGCATAAATTTCGTTTGCTGTGCGGGTGTCTGGCAATTTATGGTTTTTGTACGAGGTTTCCGAGTTTTTTTTTGTTTTTGTTATTTTTAGGCCTGTTTAACTGGTTTTTATCTTTTCAACCGCGTGGAGGTGTAAGGCATAACAAACAAAGAAGGGAAAGGTGAAGCTCCCGGTGCAATTTGGCACGCGTTACCTTAATATGGAAGTGTTGTCGAGTGTTACGAAAGGTTCGGTCGAGTCCTCGGACTTGCAGGGCGGTTGTACCAGGCACAGAGAACTCTTTTAAAACCACTAGACTAAAATTAATTTCAAAAATCACGAAGGGGAACTAGTTAACCATCGGTTCCTTTTTAGAAGGAACTAAAAGTGGAGAAAGTTGGTTGGTCTATCCACCCTTCAGCAAGATGCTGCAGTTACAAAGGGTTGGATTTATTTATTTTCAAGTTGAAAAGTTAAAAAACAAAAAAGAGAGTGTCCACAAAAAAATAGTTATCAGTATGTATATGGAATAAACAAAGTTAACTTACAAGAAATTGTCTATAAATGGAAGTCAGGTGAAAGTACCAAGAGAACGAGAACATAAGTAACGTACAAGCAAACTGAAATTTTCAGTATTTTTTGTGTAAATATAATATGAAGAAATCTGATGGTGACAATATCGGCATGGATGATAATGAGCAAGACAATAAGTCCAAATTACAAGGCCACCGATGAGGATGACTTAACTCCTGATTAAATTAATGATGCAATTTCGTCAACTCATGCAACAATGATGACATTAACTAATAAGCAAGTAACGATGACGCGACAGTCAGAACGGACAGGGTTGATGACTTCCCGACCAAATCTGCAGTGCAAGTGCCAGAGGGTGAGCAACCGGACTTGCTTGGATTGTCAGGGGTAAGTTTCGGGGAGTCACATCGACACCTCAACGGTATACTCCATATTGTTTATCTGTTTGCAGAATACACGTGTTCGCCACGGCACGTCTGCGTATGCCAAATCAACAATATACGATTTTTATTGTTTGTGTTGCTCGTTCACCTTTGCCACGCTTCCATCAATATGTTTTCCTCGTTCCGACCATCGACTGACACCTTGTTATTGTAATTTCCGTTTCTTATTTGTTTAAATAAATGAATAAAAAACACACTTCAATTTTCATAAATTATTACAAGTTAAACGAGTCGATGGACTCGAGTGATTGATGACGCGATTTTTACCGGCATCTTCGGATCCTTTCCCCGTCTTCGTCTTCTTCTTCTTCATCTGCATGTTCACTTCCGTCAAAATTTATTACCCCCCGGACCGTTGGTAGGTACAGACGTGAGAAAGTCCAATAATGGAGAATTTATATAGGCGTAATTAGATGGCAATGGAGAGAGAGAGAGAGAGAGAGAGAGATGAGCGTGGTGGTACCCCAAAGGGGTACCCGACACGTCTCCGTCTCTTGCCTGCTAACTTTCCTACCATCGAACGTTTGATGGATTGAGTGAGTTCCAAGTATAAGTGCCAATTAGACTGACACTATGGGTAGATAACGAGTACCTCCACCCTGACTAGAACGCAGTCCACCTCTTCCATCGCTTGGTAACGGAGTTTCCACTTCTTCTTCTCCTCCTCTGCCGTTTTCGTCATAGTCTTACTTTTCGTTTCCTCTTTTCATAACTTTTCCTGCTTATTAAATAATTTCTTCGGGGCCGTTGATGTACGAGGACGGGGTCAAAACCTCAAACGCATTATTCTAAATTCTTCCTCTTTCAGTTTTCAATTATCTCTCTACTCTACGAATATTATCATTATTGATTTATTGATTTTCGAAATTACTTTTTGTTTGCTTCTTTTTCTCGTATCAATTTGCTTTCTTCGCCTCGCCAGTGTGGTTTCATGTGATGATTTGAGTCAGACCACGGTGAGGAGAGGGGAGCATTCCGTGTTTTCCCACATTTGTCAGGCAAAACGGGAAAACTCCCCGGCCCCGAAGAGTCAGACGTGGTAAATAAGGTAGAGATGAAGGGAGTGACATGGGAAATAGAACAATAAATGATAAAAATAGTTAACCAATGTAAAACCTAAGATTTTAATGATTACATAAAGCAATAAATAAAATCAATAAATGCGTTAACGGAGAAATAGAAGTGGACCGAAGAGAAACTGGACGAGAAATTCCTCGAACCGGCAATCAGGGTACTTTACAACTGTTGATTGAATGATTGATTGATTGACTGCTCAGAAACGAGTCATAGGCAACTTTTATAATTCAAGTCACTCCCATTCTGGCAAGCATAATATAATATAGATATTACGAAGTTTATGTAATACGACTCGGTGTCGATTACTACTCGTTGCAGGTTTGATCCTAATAATTAACTTCGGGTTCCGAACACTTCCACTCATTATTAATAACTCGTACTCAACGATACGTTTTATGTATCAATTGATGCATTGTCAAAACGAGTCTTAAGGGAACTCAACCCTCACGGGAAAATATCTTGGGTTTTTTATACTTTTCAACAATTACTCACGGTTGACATGTTTATACGGTACTTAATATATAATACATTTTATTGAACTTTCCCTTTCTATCACGGAAACATTCAATAAACACCTAACGTCTATAAAAGCAAGTTAGATGAAGTCAAACATAAAGAGACAATCTCCTAGTAAACAAATCCCCGTCCATCTTTCCAGGGTTGGACTGTGTCGTAAGAAAGTTCATTCGTCTCGGTGCCAATTCAAAATGGCGATTAATTCAAACTGTCTCAAAAAGTGGATTTAGTATGAATTAGAGCATCCGGAGCTCAATTATGGTCTGTTAAGGGAACGAGGAGAAATTCACAAGGCCGGAAGTCCAGAATTACAACAGTTGCTGGGTTATTGTCTCAATGACGAGCATCCGGATGCCCGCTTTTGATTTGTATCAATCTAGGAATACAGAAATCAGCATTTCCGGTTGAGAAGAAGACTTTGCGGGATTCGCTTCGAGTAATCGTCCACTAAAACCTCATAATTTATTATTTACGTACGTAACAGGATGTCAACGGACTCGACGGGGATGGTCTGACCCGGAGAATCCTCTTGTCTGCTGCCACGTTCGATATCCTCCCGAATGTTTCCTTTCGATTGTAAAAAACTACAGATTGACGAAGCCGAGATGAAGAATTCAATCGGCGATCAGTCATTCATGGAATTAATTTAGTCTTCAATGGCACGCCCGTTAATATCTCCCGATGCCTTCGGGCACTTTCTTTCCACGTCTCCTTTATTTATCCCCATCAAATGCACCTGAAATTAGTGCCTTTGATTACGTTAACATTTTCATTTGGTTTACCAACAATTACCCGTTTGTCGAACCTATTTTTTTCAGTACGGATTTTATGTAAATTGTAATTCCGATGACGCTTATTTTTTAATAACATTCGGAACCTGCCTTGACGTTAGCTTGAAATGATAACAGAAACAACGTTATTCATTTTCATAGTTAAATATTTTGGTGGAATGGAAAAAGTTCAACCGATCGGGGTGGTAGCCGTGAACCTGGTGTTTGTCGAATTAAAGTAAATTAAATAAGTTAAAGTAAAATTAAGACGATTATTATTAGATTCTTATGATCGGTGATCACGGACGACCAACTGACACACACACACCCACAAACAAAGTAACTTGATAGCCGTTCGGGTACCCATAAAAAACAAATTCAGGTACGGAACACAGTAGCTGGTGGGAAGGCAGAAGAGGAATATTCTAACGATGACCATGGGTAATAATTTTAGTTTACCAGGGGGTTAGACGGGAGTAAAAAAAAATAAAGTTGGAATTTTCAGGGGAAGGGGAATTGGACCGAGTACCTGGCGTACCTGGGACGCAAGGGGGTGTGGGTGGGAGAGATTTCTAAACCTGTTTTCTCATCGTTGAGTTTCTTCCTAATTGTTCCATATGAACGTCACATAGGATTGTGTTTACTTAGTGTTCGAAAGCAATTCAAGGTTCTCCCGTACCTGACCGGGGCCCCTCAGGAAGGAACTTTTAAATGTTTTTTTCTCCTCGTACCTGAGAATCGCCCCGACATTTATTTAATGAAATCATTTTGAATTGGTGATTAATTTTAATAATTCATAATTGAATTTTCTTTCGTCCGTTCTTCTTCTTCTTCTTCTCATTCTTCTACCCCCTCGTTCATTTGCTCTTCTTTCTCTTCTGTCCTTCGGGGCTATTTGTGCACTTCAATTTGCAATTCAAATTTATCGAAGACAAAGATGCACATTGTAGTTCTCTGTACATTCATGAGCTCAGTCAATACCGACAATGGGTCCGTCAGACAATTCAGACACTCAACTTCTGCCTTTTAGTCCACTTCTGATACTACAAATCATGAGTGTTCATTTTTTTTATGTTCGTCGAAAACTCTACACGTTACTTATGTTCTTATCAGATTTCTCTTTCTCTCTCTCTCTCTCTCTCAGTCTCTCTCAAAGGCGTCCTTTGAGACCGTATCTCAATTAAATAATAAAACCAAAAAAAGTGTGAAAAATACGACTGAAACGTTTTGGAGTGAGCGAACAATATTTAGTTTGTGGTACCCCAAATTCAAGTTAAGCCAGTAGATTAGGTATTTATTAAAGCTGGTGAACAACTTCGATGAACTTTGAACATGAATTGAATCAAATGGTACTCGATGTACACATGGGCCAGTCTTTGTTCACAATTAGAACATTGAAGTAGAATCATCAATAATAATAGTAGTGTTGTGGTACTAATTTTACAGACTAAAATAGACGTAGATGAGATAAAGAAAAAAACTAAGAAACAATGATAGTCATGGAGAGCTTAGAAATCTGCAACACTTCAGTAACCCAAGTGAAATCAAGAAGTCCATGCGTAAGAATAATAAAAACTCTTTGCTTTGAGGCTCTAACAGCGGACATCGTCATCCGGGCAAATCAATTATTAATAAGGTCTCAATCAAAAGTAAATCGTGGAGAATTCCAGGGGTTCCATAAAAACAAAAGACAGGTGCAGAGCAGCATCGAACCGGTGGGCACAGATGAAGTCACAGATTACCGGGCTGGAAGGTAAGGAATTTGGAGAAAAAGCGGAAGAATTCAAAATAACAGACCTATTGAGATATCGTGAGAAGATAAGTGAATAAAGGGGAACGCTTACATAAATTAATACATAGATGAGTTGTTAATGGAGGATCTATTATGACGGGGGAGAAAAGTATGAGGAAAGCCCTGGTTTACGAGCGAGGACTGGCAGATTCCAGGTACGGTCCAATGCACCAGTCCACGAGTAACTCGAATCCCGTGGAGATATGATTGATAAAATTCCTTAAATGTGGAATCGGAAGTGCAACATGTGTAGAGAACAGGTACGAGGTTGATGGCAGACAAAACGCCAGGGTGAACCAATAAAATGATGAGCTGCCGTTCGGTGAACCTGTCACATCGCGGACCTAAGAGCATTTCAGGTTCAGGCGCAATTTAGGACACGAGAAAGGAGAACTTTGTTGAATTTAGTCAAAAACAAAAAAAAAACAGTCGCGTCGTACCTACCCAGGTCCAAAAGAAGAGAGTGGTGTAAAAATGAGAGAGAGAGAGAGAGGAAACAAAAACGAGGAAAGCGTGAGATTTGGGCATTAATCATGTCAGTCGAATCGAAATAATTCAAACCTGAAAACTAGGTATTTCGAGACCTGATTTACACTTCAGGAACATCTTATTATCAACCTTAAATTGATTGTCAGACATTAGCTTATTCTTGTAGAAAACTTTTTCTAATTTAAAGTTGACCAAATCAGAGTATTCGCCGAAGGAGAAACACTACCTGACGTACCTGAAAGTGAGTTTCTTTATATAAATATAAGTATGTGTGTATGTGTACGTATCTAACTCATCTCACGTCGTACCTGCTACTACTACAACCGCGGCTACTATCCCGTACCATCTTGTGCTGCTTCTTGTACTTTTTCCTTGACTGAGCGGTTCAACCGGACGATTTGACATAATTAATTAGGTACGAGACAAATAAGAACCTCATGGCCTGAGCGAAAAAAAGAACCTGAACCTCGGATTGAATGGCAGTCACTCGAACCTGAGTCTGCAATGCCGTCTCAAATTATCATCCTGAAAACCTGAAGTCTAAGGAGGGCCCGAAACCTGACGGCACGTGCTGAGCCTCGCATTGTTTGTTACATCAGGCTGGTCCTCCGCCATCTCTCCCGTGCCTGGGGCCATCATCGGCTCTCGCGCGACTACTCAGGCTCTTGTCCTTCTTGTTTGTTGTTCTTGTTCCCTTTAAATCAGATTTGTCACGGAGTGGCTGACGCGAGTCGTTAGGTAGGTACCAGACCGAGTCCCCGGCTGACAGGTCGTCTTACTTCTTTACGAGGTGCCTTCGTTTGTTTTAAGGTATCTGCTTTTAAGAACTTCTCGCCATCGGAATGTTTTTATGCCATTTTGAGTGCCATTTCCGTTTGAGTGATGGCTTCCCCCGTTTCGTTGATGTTGTTGAAATTGCCTCGTATCTCGTGGGCACAGCGTTCGACTTTTCACCGGCGCACACACAAAGAATGACACCTGACCATTCTAGGATTTTCATCGTATTTACATATATAATTTAGAAATAATATGTTTGTGTACGTCATCATTACATTATATGTGGCAACAGACGTCATTACATTTGGCGTTGTGGTTAGAAGACGTGTCAGTTTCCTCATATCATCGAGCGAATTTTAGAAAATTATTACCTAATTTGATTTATCTAAATGTATTATTATTTTGTATTAATAAATTAATCAACTTATATATCTATATAATGTAAATTGTTCTTTTGTTGTTTTATTTTTAGACGTCTTTGATGACTTGTTATCCGTTTATTTCTTCGTCGTTTTGTTCCCTGACGGTTCAGTGGCACTTCTGTACGTATGTATTTATTCTCTATTTACCTACTTGTATGCCTGCTCTCTTTCGGTAGCAGAAGCTAAGAATTTGGTTCTGAATACTCAAAATTTATCTTACTACATTTAAAAAGCGTCAACTAAATTTTGGTGTAAATGTGTATATCTTGAATGTAAAGATTAAGCCAATGTGAAACATTAAGTTTTACTTTATTGAAAAAATAGTTTATCTGTAGAATTTCCCTTAATGGTTGTTCATGTATGGACTTATTATGATATGTAATACATCACGTGTCACTGATTGCAGAAATAGTCAATTATAAATCGGAAGTGAAAGTAAAATATTCAAAGCGCATAGTGTTCATTTCAAGTAAAACGCCAGTTCGTATAGTCTGCTTTTCCCTAGCCAAGTCTTTCCTACGGGACCAACTTCCTATTTCTGCACCTTCCTCGCGAGCCGAGCAAGGCACAGGAAATTCAGGCTCGTCTTTCAGGTTCGAGTCGGCTATCTCAGCAATAAATCTATTCTTGAATTTATTAAATACCTCGTCATGACGGTCGTCCTCGTCGTCGTCATTCTCATCATCACTATTTTTATTATTGCCTTTCCGACGCGTTTGATTTACTCCTTTCCCTTCGACTGTACTTACCCTATTCAGGATCAACCGCATCTAATCCTGTCCGTGGCTGTCGACCGTCCGACAAGGACGAAACCAAGATGATGTGAGGATGATAAAGTCCTCGATGGTTTCAAAAAATCGGTGTGATGCAACGGAGTTGATGTTTGTGAAGTCGTCAAGGCTCACACGAAACTTCACCGGCACTTGACTCTCTCGGCTTTTTTGGAATTCTTCCGTCCAGGTATTTTTAATTTATTAAAATAAAGTAAAAAAAAAAGAAACCTCAAGAATGATTGCGGTACCGGTAAACGACATTTACTGCAGACGATTATGGGTCGAAATGACCGGAAGGGAAATGGAGGGAAAATGAGAGTTTAAAAAAGTTCAAAATGCGGTACGGAATTAGTTTTCTTACTTTTTTTTTAAGTAAATTTATTTCGACCCGTCATTACGACTTGAGTGTAGTTTATTACTACAACTACATATATAAATTTTAAGATGTTTCCAATAAGTTGGGCAACGTTAACTGACTCCTTAAGGAAAGTCCCCAAAACATTATCTAGAACTACTTTAAATAGTTTGCTTACCTTAAGTTTCAAGTTCGGACCTTGAAGTGATTTAACGTTGATTGTTTGATCTTTAAACGAGGCTTTTAATGGGGGTGAATATCCCTCGTACATGCACACATACATCAAATGAAATCAAATTATTCAATCAATAAGTCACGTGCCGAGTCAAGTGACTGACCACGAAAGGATGAGAGCCGATGATAATGAATTATGAAGACTACGGGGTAGGATGGTTGGGTCAGAGGAGATTCCAGATGAGGTGCGATGTCAAAATATGAAAAGAAAATGGCAGTGATAGTGTTATCACAGGAGCAACCTAATTGCTCTCTAAAGTGATGTATACATGCTACTGTGCTAATACTTTCATTCTAACATTCCATTCATTCATTCGTTGAATGGGTATTGAGTCGATAATGATCTCTGGTGACTGCACCGAGATCATGTGAGGATTCCGCAGCGATCTCTTTCTATTTAACTCCAACTTTAATGAAGATTTGTATGTTTTGTTGTGACTCTCCTACTCCGCCATTTTACTACCCTCTCTCTCTCTGACCCATTATTCTGCGCCTTTCATACCTCCAAGTCCGTTTAATTACCTTCAGTTACGAATTGTCCTAGGAGTTGATTAGAATTTATAACAAGAATGAAAAAGGATGGTTCGGCTTGTTTCCTGGCATTGTGTTCAGGCGAAGCAACCGAAGCCAACGCCTTCGAGTACCCAACGTCAGGGCCTCGGGGTCCTCCAAGTCAACTCAGACCCATCCTGCAATTCATTGTCTTTCTCGTCGTCATGAGAAAATTTCTGGATTTTCTTATTTTTACTCAAATCATTTGTCCGTGGCAGAACACCCGATTTTCATAAACTCCAGCATTAAAAGTAAAAATTCCACGGTGCGTCGTTGGCTACCGGGACGAGGGTCCTGGAGCTGTCGAAGTAAGTAATAAATGTAAAACAGCGGGGGATTCCAGTAAGAGAAAATTCATCAAAGTTGACCAAAAACCTGATTGTTGGAATGGAGACACACAGACACACACTCACAACACACAAAATCTAATGATAAATTCTTGGGATTGCAAAGGGTTCCTTTGTGAGTGTCCAACCTGCCTCCATCCTCCTCGTGTGTGGTTTGTTTTATCGACTTCTTGTGTTACACGAGCTTCAGGGGAAAGGTCTCTACGATGCCACTTGCCAGAAAAACCGGGACGAATATTTATGAGTGACCATTAAAAGATATTCTATACACCTTTATATCGGACAGTACGTTTTTTCTTTAAATGATTCTACCATTGCCACACGGGTTCTTTCACGTGGCAGAAAGAAATTCGGCGGTGACAGAAGGTTCTTCTTCTCCGTGCGCGTTCTGCAGGTTTGTCGTCTCCAGGTACCAGCAGGAGAACTTTGACCCGGACAGTTTTATTCGGGTACTATTTGTCGATGACGAAGATGACTATTTTTATTCCATGCGGACGCTTTCCTTCGTCGACGATAACAACTCATCGGTCTGGAGCATTAAAATAACCACTCACTTAAGGTACTCGTCCTGTTTTTCCAGTCGAAGTCGATTGTCGATCAGGCTTGTAAAACCATTTCGAACACCCATTAAAGGCGTTAGGTACGCAATGAAATTTGGGTGGGCCTCCATCGGGTTAAGAGGTTATCTGTTTTTTTTTTTTTTTGCTAAACGCTTTCCCTCTGCTCCCACTTCAACCTTCTCACAAGTGTGAAATACCCATTTTCATTTTATTAGACAGATAAGTTGAAGTGTCATAACCGGCAACGCGTGCTGGGTAATCGATGCCTGATACCTGATACCAAGTATCATCATCTCTTCTCAACCGCCCCACACCTAATTTAAGTGTCTGTCTTTCCCTACGCATTGCCTTTGTGATTTCATGGTTGACTGGACTGTCGGAGGAATAAAATGTGATTCCTAGTTAGTGTCGGGTGTCCTCGGTGATTCACTTAACGACTAACTTTCCTTTCCGTCGTTGTTTACCACCTCGGTCGAATGCGTCAAACTGTGTCAAATTCTAAAGTCACCCCCACGAGAGGTGGTGGTGTCGTTTTTCCTTGTGCTTAATCACCACTTAGCTGGTGATTCGCCTGGTGAAGGAACACCACTGTCGGCGAGACACGAAGGACCAGGAAAAAGTTTTTTATTATATATAAAGTGTATCGATGAAAATACCATTCGTCGTGGGAAGTAACGGGAACGTAAAAAAAATTCAAAGCCGACAATCGGCCGACGAGAGGCAGTAGCCAAAGAGGTGTTCCGCTGAATGACACCTACGGTCTACCTATGAAGAGGGAAAACAACGTGGCAGCAGATGGCGGCGCGTGCACAAGGCGCTAAGGCAACCTGCTTGTGTTAGGAACTGTGCGTGACGTGCTCCACTCGTCTATTAATCGCATTGGTGTTCTTGGGTGGCCTTTGGCGCTATTTCCTCACTAAACACACACACACACACACACACACACACACACACACACACACTCACATGTGTCCGGATACATATACATAAATTTACTTATTTAATAAAGAATCCTATTATTGAACCTTTGCTATTCTCACATCTGCTCTTCTTGTTAGTTTTCCTTAGAGTCCTGCCCCTTTCCCCTACTATCTTAATTAATAAATAAAAATGATTATTTATGTCATTTTATACGACCTCAGGTTGGTAACTTTTATTATTCAAATGTTAACATTTGTAGTGTCCAATACGTAATTTCATAAATACTTACTATACATAATACATACTGCAAAAATACTTAAATACAAAGTTTCCTGCTGGTTTTAAAATATTTTCTCCTTATATTTCTTTAAACAAATTAAACAACTAGCAGACGCAATATCGTCAGGTAATGCTATAATATATTGGACCATATATTCCATGTTAATTAATTAATATCGAGCAACTTTTACGACCGATTTACACCCCGGGAGAAGGCAAACTACTTCTGGAAATCACAGTATAACATATTCACATATATATAAATAGTACCACATTATTAAATTAAAAAAAAAATAAACTCTGTTAACCATTGGACTCGTTTCAGCCATAAACCATTTCAAACTTGCTGAACATGCATAGAACCTATATTTTTCTGTTGTTTATTTGAGTGTGTCGGAGAAGAAAAACAGTCGAGAGAGAAAAAACGGCCGGGAACAAGAGGAAACCCCCGGCAACTCCCGAAATCAAATTAATAATTAATTTCAATTGACAATTACTTGTATATTATTATTATTGAAATATTAAGTGATAATAAATCAAACTGTACGTAATCGACGAGGAGGGGGATTAACATGTCTGACACTCAGGTTCAGACAAGACACCACGGAACATGACGAAATCAACATCTAAATTGATTGTTCCAAAGGAACAATGTTGACCTTAAGTTCTTTTGGGAAAGCACAGTGACGGCGAAGGCCACACTCCTCCACACTCAAGCAAAGAGTTTAATTAAAAATTGACCTTTTAATTAAGCGATCTATTTCTATCTATCTCTCTCTCTTTCTTTCTCTCTCTCTCTTTTCCTTAATTAATTTAATTAAGACGATTGTTAATTGTTAATTATAAACTAACCGAAGCGAACTATGTCTTCCTATTAAGAATTTCGGTGAGGCAAAGGTCTCGTGATCATGATATTTTGGCCGATGCCACCCTGGACCACAATAAAGTTGACCTCTTTGTTTTTGTTTTCGTGATCTCTCACTTCCTACTGCGATCCGTCCATCGCTCGTCGCCGCTCGTCAAGGGTACACAATTTGAATTGATACCAACATCTTGTTGTCTTTATTCCGCTTAATTTATCTTTTTCTTCCGCACTTTGCCCTTTCCCCGTTGACGCCGATCTAAAACGGTCGTTCAAACATTTCAGGTATGCCGTTCTGGAGTGACGAGGAGTGATGTTCGAGGAGAAGAAGCGACTCAACCTCCGGGAGGACAGCCACGAAGAAGAAGAAGAAGAAGAAAGAATAATGGCGGTAGTGGCAGTAGATGATGGAACTGAAACGAAACCTCCGGCGGTCGGCTAATTAAAAAATTACACGAGAAACACAAGAGGAGAACGACTAATTTCACGTCTTGAAAAACGAAAACATTATTAATTATATAAATAAATAAAATTTTTATTAACGATAAATCACTCGAGTGGACGGGATTTTGTAAATATATAAATTTAAGTAATGGACCATAATGGACGTGGAGGATTCCGAGAAGAATTCGAGCACTCGAATTTCACCGGAGGATTAAATTTAACCTCAGAAGAGGAGGAGTAGGAGAAGAAGAAGACAAGTTGAAGGATGAAGAGCGATGGAGAGGACAATTGAAATTAATGACAATCGAGAACAAGAACAAGGAGAAGTACAAGTGGAAGACATGAATACCGGTAACAGGAGCAGAATGCTCACTTACAAGTTGTTATAGGCGTAAAAAATTACGTAGCAATAATATGAGCAACTCGTCAGCAAATGGATCCTAATGCAAATAGGAAAATAGAAACTCTTTACGGTACGTGTAATACATAATTCAGACCGCCAATAAAGGTGTTCTCATATTCCCTCGCGACAGCTCAGGTGTAATGTAATTAACCGGAACATTGAAATAAATTATTTTTAAAACCGAGACGTTTTTAGTTAATAAGTTTAAATAGGCAACAACACACTCTGGATTTGAAATATTAAAAGAATGACATTAAAATTTTACGCGGGTTATTTACCATCAGTCGGACTCGTTTTTAATGTTTTAGTATCGCATCTGTCGCTTCTTCGACGTGGCCACTTTCGGGTTTTTGGTATTTTTGGTACTACAATGTAACTTAATAAAGATACGTAAAAGGACTCACGTTGAAGGTGGACACTGAAGTTGAAGCATTCGAACCAACCGAACGGGTCTATCTATTCAATTAAAATTTAATTTATTGAGGTTTGTATTCAAATTTGTACGGTTTATTGAGGTGTTAGGTAAAACAGTAATACTAGTAGTGGTAATGAAGTTGTGTAGGAAATGCCATGATGAGACAGAAATAACTGATATGACTAATTGATAACACGATTATTAGTAGTGTAACTATGAAGGTAAGCAAGGTGTGGAGCTTTGTGTTTCGTACCTTAAACCTGGGGAAAAGCTCGACGCTTAGGTTCACTTATTAAAACTGGGAAACTGGTTAGAAACTTGTGAAAGAATACTTTCGGGTTAAAGACATGTGTCTTGTGGCGACCTTCGTCTGATCGCATCGAACTCACCCCATTCAACGACCTTTCTGCCTGTGTCACCCCAACATATTCTTCTTTCTTGTCGTGCACATGACTTGTACTTGGGATCGATCTCATTTAACTTGACATGCCTCGACAGAACAAGAACAACATTCGCACGTGTTTTTTTTTACTCGCTGGTATGAATGAAATTACACGTGTAGAAGCAGAGTAACCGGTACGCCTCATGTGCCCCGGGCCCACGTGGGCGACATCGATGACATTTAACCACCGAAACCGGGACACAATCTTCTTGCATCGATCAACTTGTCACGGGTCATTCATCCTCAGGTAAGGCCCCACACACGCCCGGCCAAAGGAAAGCCCCTTCGGGGGGAATCTTTTCCGTGGAAATGTTGAACCAGGCCAAGGTTCACGACTACCTCCCACGAACTTGCGAGAATGACTGCACCGGTGTACGAATGAATGAATGAATGAATGAATGATTTTGATAAATGAATGAAAGAGCGCATCAAACCGGTAGCACGAGTACCTTACACTGGTACCTGGACTTATGCAATCCAAAGTCGGTCCGAAAAAAACATTTTCACCAGCAAGAGGACCAGCAGGCCTGCCAGTACGGGCGGACGTGTGGCGCGTGTCTCAGATTTTATGGTGAGAAGGAAAAACCTACCTGAAAGAATGCCAACCTTATTGTAGTTAGTTTGTAACCAAACTAACAACCAAAAAATGAAATATTGAAAGTTCCACCTCAGCTGGGGGTTCAACCGCCATTTTTAAAAATTATTACTTCAATGAGGGCCAATCTCTGAACTTAACTTTCCCTACATGACATTAAATATTTTCCTTTCTAAGTAACAGTTTTCGGGTTCAGATATACTTTATTGTCAAGATATAAAGCTTGGTAACACAATTTCCACGGAAAATCAATTGATTCAATAATCCTTCACCTGAAAAATTTGTCCATTTGCTTTATGTCGGTTAGCCAATAAATTATTTTTATGTGGGCCTAATTGAAAAGTAATAATTTCCCGAGAGAAACCGTAAAAAATAAACCGATAAAATAAATAAACTTTTTATTACTTTCCCATTGATTATCTAAAACCGAAGATTTAAAAAATACAAAAATCCGGAAAGGGGTGATTTTTTTTATTATTGCGAATAAATTGGTGTGGAAGTAGCTTGTTTGAAAAAATCGTTAATTGACAAATACTGAATCGGACACAAGGGACATGCAGATATAACAGTTGTCTAGAAGCGACAGGAAACGACAAATTGGCACGCTAATAGGTATAAATAAACCTTAAAACCCACTTCTGAGTCAACGAGACGGCGAATTTCAAACCCATAATGTTTTTCTATAGAGAAGACCGAAACGGAACCGGAAATAGAAAAAGGTAGTAACGAATTACCCGGAAACAATTGGGGGAAAGTTGAGTCGGTAAGAAAACAAGAGCAAAACAAAAGCGGAAGTTTTCGTTTCCTCTCAGGAGGTCACCGGATGAATGAAACACAGAGACGGAATTGTAGTGAAGAGAATTCCTTTCACGGAAAGGAAAATTTATTTTTTTTTAAATTTTTGTGATTTTCCACTGATCGGCGCCACAGGGTTCTACCCCTAAAGCTAAACGAACTGAATTCTACTAATTTCTTCTGTAAAAATCTCCTCAATGCGAACAAATTTTCGGTATGTTCCATGTTCCTCGACAAGCTAATGTTATTTCCAGGGCTTCTTATGTTACTTACTTGAGTAACGAAATCAGGTTTGAGGTTTGAGGGAACCGAAGTTCGCGTAGGTGCTTAAAGTAAATTCATCACATGTGAATGCTACCGAACCGGAGCGGTCAATTAAGCACTCGAAACTTAAATCTGAAGCCCGTCCAATTTAAATTATTGTTATTTCCTCACATTTAGTGCTCTCTTCCTACACAAACATTAAAAATGTTGTAGTGCGCTTCCTGCCAGGCTCCCACGTGCAACCCTTGAAGGAGTCAACAGTCACAATCACACCGACTGCAAAGACTTCCTAAACACGACAAGACTACTACTAACTACATTATTTGTATAAACCGTTGTACGTATAATAAATATATATGTTTCATTAGCTGAATTTGTAATAAACTGCAACTAACTGTTTATAACTCAAGTCCTTTTCTCGCTCGGACTTGGCTTTCCTATTTATGGGGTATAGTTTACAATGGTGATCTGGTAAATTCAGTTTCTAACTTAAGTTTGAAACGAACTTTGCAAGTCAGTAAAAGTAATTTGCCGAGTACTTGCAAGGTTGTTAGCCTTGGAGTCCGCTCAGAGAATTGCTTAATCCTGTCATCCTAGAGAACTTCCAACGACAGTTCAACTGCTCCCAGAATCCTCGAGAGAGGATTTCGATAACTCAATAAGTCGGATAACCGTTACAATTGTTAACCCCCGTGCGTCTTATGTAAATTATACTAATTTTTTTTATGCAAAAATTGTGCAACATGGACGAGTGCACCGAAGAGGATGACGAGCACGACCGCGTAAGCTCAATGATCGTAAATTCTTGGAGTGTTTATGGCCCAAGAATGGAACGTTTATAATCTCTCGAAGTAATTTATGTACCTGAAACATCGGACCCGGAGACACCATAAATTAATCTATTAAACGAAGTGATATAAGAAAAACGTACACGAAATTTGAAATCTCCGATCGGCGATTGAATTTCAGTATTTTCAGTTGTTGTCGCACTCGACGTTCTCGCCCGCCATTTTCAAATTTTTCCAATTGCTCCGAGTGAGTTCCTCCTGGTACTTGGTACTCGTTGTTCATTTAACTTTCCAACATTAATAACGTGACAAGTGGTTGTGTTCTTTTGATTTTGTGGTTACAAGCATCGTTGTAGTGTTTTTGCCGTACCTAAAACCTTGAATTACGGCTCTTAACGGCCTCAATAATTAATTACGGCTCGATTTCTTTAACTTATACACTGAGTTTAGAAGTTCTTAAATTAATTTCGTTAGACACATCGTTAAATTTGTATTTTATTTCAGTCATAACCTGGCGAAACGAATGCCTGACTTTTTAAGGTTCGAACTCAACGAATCGAGTTCTGCTTCGCTACTGTCAATGACAAAATTCGTTTCCGAAGGTTCAAACGAGTGAAAATTACAATGTATATTTATATTAAGCGTTCAAGTGTGTGGGGTTCAAACAATACGTTACCTTAAAGTCTACAATACTGCTTAAATCAGACAATAACAGGACTACGTGTCTGAAACGCAACATTAACACCGATACCTTGTATACAATAAGCACACAAGTTCGAATGCAATGTTTGAATACAAGAACTCTCTCATAAATGAAAGAAGATAACAATTTATCTGATCGGTATGGATAATTTTAGTGAGAATTGCACAATAACATAAAACTCTAATCCAAACGTTCTACTAAACGTCATCGTACATGTTTGTAGAAATATGTTTATATGTATTTGTATACATATACGTATACGAATACTTTGTCTCATACATAAACACCATATAACTGGGACTATAATTCACAAATCCTTCGAGTATTTTTTTTTTTATAATTTCAGCGTTTTTTAAATCCTACTTTTATTTAACTACTTTTATAAATTCTCCTTAAATGGGTAAAATAAAAAAGTGCCCAAAACAGGCACCGTAGGTACGGGTACTTGGCCGGTTGAAAACAAACAGAACGTGGAGGCCGCCCATGACGCGAGAATTCACTTCAAATCAATAAGTCGACAATATTTCTTCTTTTTGGAAGTCAAATGTTAATAAATCTAAAACTTAAAATTGAATAATATTATTATTGTTGTTGTTGTTATTAATAATAAAAAATGTTAATAATAAAAATACATAAAGCGGTAGAGGAAGGGCAGTTTAATGAAAATCCAAGACTGCATGCAGACGCCATAAAAGTCACCATATTTCACTTGAAAGGGATGAGGAGAGCCAAGGTGAATTCTGCATTTTATCGACCGGTTTAGTGGGTTTGGACCGCCATCGTGGCCGGTGGACAGGACCTGGCGACTTTTGGGAGTGACCAAAAACCTAATAGATTACTAAGAGAGGAAATGGGCAGCAGCGGTAAGACCGATGGAGCCCCTCAAATTCATCTATGACTTTCATTAAAATGGCGAACTATATAGGATTTTACAGGCAGCACTCTTCCTCGTTCCTCCCGATTTTTTCCTATTGACGTGAGCGGTGCCTTTTATCCTCAAGCTTCATGCGGTACCTGAACCTCACTCTCTTTTCATACCCATGGGGTTTTTATTGTTGTCGTTGGATACTTTGTCACCCGTAACACTCATTGTTACATCTGTACATTTCTCTACGACTTTCAGAGTGGACCATGTCGTGCAAGGATCTGCTTTCCATATTTGGAATATTACGACTCGGTCATGGCTTCTGGAAGTAAAATGAAGTCATCGGAATAATTAACACTCATTAAATCAAAAAGAGAAGTGAATAATAATAAATTAAAAGTATAAGTAAACAAGAACCGGTCGACAGCCATGTTCGACTTGAGCCGATTGCGACAAAAGATTTTTATTGGACGTTGGGCAGCAGAGCTCTTTTGTTTCCCGTCGAATCTCCAAGGGTTATTTATTAATAAATAAATAAATAACAAAGGGAGGAATGAACGACAATAATATCAGACACACGGCAAATATAAAAGGACTCAGTGTCTTCGAACGACTTTAAGTAAGCTTTCAAGTAATAAATAACGTAAATAATTCATATATTTCAGGATAAATATAATACGAGGGGATTAAGAACTATACGTACAAATAAATAAATAAATATTTATTCTACGGAGCTGCGGGGAAATTATCCTAACCTCAATTCCAGGCAATATAAAATTTAATAACGTTTAATGTGTCTACTTGTAGCTGATTATTAATATTTTTTAACGAATTACGAAATAATTGAGCCGATAACACGGACGATGTTTATTCAATTACACGGAATCTATCGATGGTCGAGCACTTCGGTCGAGGTTATGATGTCCCATAAATCGAATCGAACGGTCTCCGTGTCAAACCGATAGTTTCAACTATTTAGTACTCACCTTTGGTTTTATGACTCGCGGGAAAACGTTTTATTTCCAACGGCTGACCACCGGGCAGGAAGTTAACCTTCCTAAATGGATTTTAACTGCCCGAATGCCCTGACACTTTTATACCATCTGTAAGAAACTGGTTGACAATTGCTCACTCCTATTTGTGTATATATAGCAGAAATAGAAAAAACCGTAAATGGTTCATTTCGTGAATATTTTCGTTGTCGACTCGTAGAATCAGTATATTTCCTGAAAGAAGTCAATCCATTTATTAAAAATATACATTACTAAATTCATCGTGTACTCTCGTAACTGATTTCGTAACTGATAGAGTGACCATAACATTGTTGCTACATTTGGTGGAATTTTTTTCTGGCCTGCAAGGAAATTTCTCAAAAAATTCTGCCAAACGAAAGAGATCGACCTCGAGTGAATGAATGAATGAACTAATGAATGAATGAATGAAATTGTAGCGAATGAGAGTGGTCTTGAAATGTCAGGTTCATCTACATTATGTAAAATATCATTAACTTTGGGAATTTTTTAATTTTCTGGGTCGTCCATTTTAAACGGTCGACAAAATTCACGGGACGATTTCGGCTAGGAGAGACATCATTTTGCAGGGGTAACATTCGGTTCAACGCGAGTCAACGATTTCGAGTAGCATACATAAGAAGTCACCTTAAGGATAAGAACGTGTGATAATTGTTATTAGTATCTGACAACAAGTAAAAAAAAACTATTAACTATGTACGAAATGTTGTTGTCCGTCAAAAGAACGATGCCTTTTGGGTTATTCGGTCCCGAGTGATTCATCTCGTTATGTGAAGTACACGAACGGAGAATTTTGATGAATTAAATATGTTAACGAGAGTACCCGGAACTCTTCACAAACTTTCAACTTCACTCTGGCTTAATAATAATTCACAATGAGTAACAAAAAAAAAGCAAAATGGCACTGAGGGAGAGGTTAAGTAAACGAGATTCCTTCGAATGAACTTGCATTTAGTTATCCGTGCTATGATTAAGATCTCAATTAAACATTGTATTAATCAAACAAGCAGACAGACAGGCAGAGAGAGAGAGAGACAAATACAGGTACAGAGACAAGGCACAGGCCAAAATCTCGTTATTTAATTGAGGGTTCTCCTATGTAATTTAGTAATTCCGACGATTCGATGCCATTTTAAAATGTTGACGAGCGCCCTCGCACACGTACAACGAATACAAACACACTAAGAAAATGACAGATGAGTTCGGGCAAATCCCAAATGGATAAATAAATACGTGTAAGTCATCCCACCGAAATAGACAAACTAGAAATTGCCATTAAGTAGCCGGGGCCGAACAGTAAGAAGAAGAAGAGCCGAGTCGAAACAACAATGTCTCAGATCATTACGTTTTATGTTATTCATAAAAGCAGCTCGGTCGAGTTGTTTCGTATTTTTTATACACATGTATTAAATTTTATATAGTCAAAGAGTTACACACTTTTATTTCGAGATTATTACTCGATTCACCCACCAACCATATTTAATAATATTGCCGCGTGTAAACCGAATTACGAGGTTGCGGCCATCAAATTTCGGGTGGGTACCTCCCTTTTACTCCCCACTTTATTGGAACTCACCTGACGTGAGAGAAGGGCCAGCAGATGAAATATTAAAGTGTTAACTTCCTGTCAGTGGGTTCAACCCTCCCCCTCCCCCCCAAAAAAAAAGATGAAGCCATGAAAGAGAGGAAGCGCAAGCTACCGCTTATTAATGGTGTATTAACTCGAAAGCGTTTACTCGTAAATGTTTTACGCGTTCAACGGTGGCAATTACCGTGTAATTCCATGGCTCGTCCGACTTTGTATGAATTGCCCAGCCGATAATCAATCAATCGTTAACAACAAGGGAGCAAATACTCGAAAAACGAACGGAATTTCACTTGTCACGTCCTCGTTGTCGAGTCGTAAAAAGACGACCGTAAAAAGCGGTCAATTGTTTCCGGTTGGGCGCGGAAAATTTCCGGAAACCGGCCGTTTCCCTATCCGGACCCCGAGAAACTTAAAGTTTTATTTCGGGAGGAACGCGGGAGTGAGTATAAATCGCAAAATGTTGCTCTGCGTGATTTGATTACTCTTAATTAATCATTGCCTTCGGCTGTTTTAATTACAAGATGGAGACTGACACGGAATGGCCGACAAACAGACTCGAATGTTTTGCTTCCCGACACTTCGGACGTCCTCGACGGACCGAAAATTAAATTTTAACTTTTGACGGGATCGACTTAATCTTAAAGTTCGGATTATTCTTTTGAAATTACCACGGAAGCACACCACTTTAGAATTGCTACACCTACGTGTATTTCTCCTCTTTGTCCTATTTAAATCCGCACACATAGAATTGAATGAAGATGTCGGACCGAAGATCTACCTACTGGATTCGCCAATCACAGGAATACACGTGGAGATCAGATCACCGTTTCCAGGAGTCCAGATCTTTACTCACTACGTGGGCAGGGGTTTCAAACATTGGGTCTTACATAGTCTTAAAAAAAAACACGAGTAAGAGAATACCCGGTTAGGAAAAACTTAACGCTGTGACTAATAGTTTTCGCTGAAAAATCTGGCATTATGTTATTGCCATTTTATGTATCGTTACAATATTACTTATTTTTGTACTTGTATTTTTACAAAAATTACCAAAGGTATCTCTTCTTTTTGTTCGTGAGGTCTGTGACAGGCCGTGCTACTTTGCAGATCCAACATAGTGCGGTTTTGGGTAGTTGCAACTCAGTCCTACTTCCAAAATCAATCGACAAACTTAAGGATAACCCTTGCAGAGCATTACCTTACAACATGTCAATATATCGGATATTCCCTGGACTTGGTTGAACATACGCGAATTATCCATTGTCACCGATGGTAGTACCTGCGTTAAAACAGAATAGTAATGGTTGTTAAGTTAAATTTCGAAACGAGAGAATGAGATTTAATGTGGTGATGGGCAATAAGCATTCTTGAATGACTCCTAATTCTAAGTGTGATGGCTCCACCTCTCTCTCTCTATCTCGACGTCTTCAGTATAATTTATTCAAACTACAAAGAGGGATTAAAGTAAAGTTTCTCGGTCTAATGAATAATGCAATACTTGAACATTTCAGAAATATTGAATTGCAATACTTTTTATTTCCTTTAGGTTCGGTGTTGAATTCTGACCGAAAGAAAAAATTATTTTTTACTAATAAAATGATGTGTATATTGTGCTTCTTGATCAAAAGGGCCACACAAAAACACGCATGATGGAGGGCAGGGAGGTACAAAACCAAAACAAGGACCCACAACCTTAATTTTGCTATAACAAGAGAGGTATAGTGTGGGCAATCAGTACGACACATCGATTGCGGATTATGGGGATTATCCAACTAAATTAAACAAGAACTTTACATTAAAAGATATACAATTCACCATTAAGAGCTCTACTAAATAAGTTTGAAACTCGTTCGTAATGCCACTCATCTTCGGCTTATGTGGTTAAATACCAAAAAAAAGTATTTTAGTGCCGTAAAAAGGAGAATCAGAACTTCTTTACGGAGCGGTACTTCTGGTTTAGTTTTAGTTGCTCAACAATCTAGTACAGTTCAGACATTATCATTGTTTCTCGCTACGGAGTAAAAGTTTCTGCCAAACATTTTTAATTAAGGTTAGGACATAGAGTACTACTTGTACCGATGAAGAACCAAACACGAAGGCGACGCATTCGAGGGGATCGATGACTTCACTGCAAAAAAACACGGACGAAAGCACACAACAACCCACTCAAGTGTGTCTCTTCTGGTGTCTTTCACTTTGTCACCAGTCTTGTGTTTCCTTGTAGGCAGGTGGCTCATGAGCCACGCCAAGGGTGTTACTTTTCTCCTGGAAATTTATTGTACACCTAGTTTTTTTTGTCACAGGCTATGGGGCGTGTTTATTTATTAAAAACTCAAACAACTGAAACAATTCACGTTTCAATGGGGGCCATAAGACAAACGGATGGAAGTCATAGGGATTTCACCTTATTGTGGCCCATTTCTTCCACCCAAAAGTCTCTTCGATGCAACGATTTGGACATTAAGCGTCATAAATACATATTGCATGTATAGATCATAGAAGTATATTTCATGAACTAATTTCAAATATCTTCCTACATTATATGTCGTTGACAAAACATATTTTTGTCAAACATTATATAATTTAGCAATGGTAATAATGGAGATGCATAAACGAGCTGCAGATTTATAATATTATCACGATTTATAATATTACCTAGTAGCACACTCTTCCGTATACCGTTTCTTAAACTTTGCCTTCTCATTTAATAAACCCGTCCGCAAATGTTTGGGTGTCTCATCGTGTGCCTAAGACGTTTTTTTAAAGGCGTTAGAGACCGTAACTGTAAGTACTGTAGAAATAAATCGATTATTGTGGAGATATTATGAAAATATTTTAAAACCCCAATTTGTAATATCAATAATCTTCTCATTATATCTAATATTTAACAGTGGTGATAATCTGTAGTCATTGTGGGAAAATATCTTTATAATTCTTAATGGCTTAAAGCTTAAAAGGCAACACGAAAAGTAAACTGAAATAATTTCTCAGTCTATTTTATTTACACGTTGCCGTGCCCACTGTTGAATATTACTCGGAAATAGTTCTTATAATTTGTTTGTCAAATAATTTTATAAACGGTTTTACATTTCATGTACTGATGCGGAAATCTGGTCGACGGTTTTTTCCTACCCCTCCTTTATTCTGTACCTTTAAAAACGGTACTCCTTCAAGAAATTACGGTTTGATTTTCATAAACGTAAATCAAACCGACATATTCAGTACTAAATAACATGCACATATTACCATTGAAAACTATACATTCTGATTATGTCAAATTATATCGAAATTTGATACACATCTCATCAAAGGTGCATGTGTTAAGGCGTTAAGGCTGCAGTTTTGTGCATCATCAAATATCTTTATTTATTTAATTGATTTTTGAGTCTCATGGCGAATTTAAATGTTACGACATGAAATGAATAGTAACCGTAATGCTGATTATAAATTAAATGCAAAACTTATTCATCTCCGTTCCTTTGACAAAAAAATATTACCACTAATACGAATTTATTCTGACATCAATTTACAAGTTTTGCGCCAGAGTTGTTGTTTGTATAAGGATAAAAATAATATTTTACAAGTAATTTAATTTGCTGACATTACATAAGTTGTTCATTAAAACAGGTATTTTATACATAAAAACTTACTATTGCCTTTTCTGTTTCCTACTCAGTTCATTTCTCAATTTCAGGATTTTACTTAAATAACTCAAATAGATAATACAAGTTAGGTTAAAATATTCAATACGCATTATTACGATGCAGGACAAGTACTATTTTTTTTTAATCTTGTTAAGATATTACTGAAATTAAGATAATCATGTCGAGAATAGTCGGACCTTGATAAGATCACGTCTTAGAGCCTGTAATTAACAAATTTGTTCAATGTAACCCAGCAATAGTTTGAGGTATTTGAGATAGCTGAAACACATCATTCTTTCTTAATAGATTCAATTGTATGAAACTCCTTGGATTGCCCCTGTATGGATATAACATGTCCCACGCGTCTCTGAGCTGGTCAACAAATTCAATAGTTTTGATGTTTATATAAGCAACATTCACTTTGGAGTAAGCAGCTGATCAGCGATTGGGCCTTTGATAATTTGAAATCAGTCATATTTTCAATGTCCACATATTACCATTAGATTCTGATGTTTACTGAAAGATCATTAATTTAATACTTTTGAAAAATGTGTACAATAGTAAATTAAAAAGTTTGAGTTCCAAATCTTTAATAATAGCTTGATTTTACTAAAGTTAATTATCTCTCAATGGGTTTATTGTTTAACCCTCTGACAGGTAAATAATAGAAACAATTCAATGGTTCTTCAAAGTGTCTAATAAGAAAACTGCACATTATCAACAGTTTAAAATATTTTCTACATGATATGCAACATGACAACGTAATTTTATTTAGTACAGTTTTCAATTAGGAAAATTTTACTTCAATATGCAGAAAATTTTCAGTTAATCAGTTGCAATTAATTTGATGAAGTGTTCTCTAATGTAAAACATAGTACTGCTGTTTTGTTTCATCAGCAACAGTTAACAAATTTGGCACAATCAATAAGAAATGCGGCCCAAATTAGAGAACATGACCCTTTTCAATCATACATCATTGTTCATAACAGTGAAATTATACAGAAAATATTCTTTTTTCAATTATGACATAAATTATATTTGTCATATTTATACACATAATCCTACATAACACATATACTTCTTATGAATATACTTCTGTTTGTCACCTCTACATAAGTTTTTTTGCAAGAAAGCTCTTTATTTGCTGTTTTAAATTATATTGTTTTTGTTTCATAAGTCTGAATTACTTTCAACATTAATTTTTTAATCTGTCAAAGCTTTTTTTATCACACTTAATTCAAATTTGATGTTCTGAAAGAGCGACTCGTTCATAATAAATGCTACATAAAGTTTTGTAATGATAAAAAAATTTATCTGAAACAAAAACACATTGAATTCCACCCTTTGAGTTAGTCCATTATGATATTATAGTTACGATCAAATTTAAAGAATCCTACAAAATAAAGCTATATTTCCTAAACAGTTAGGTTAATGTTTTTTTTTTCAATTCTCGATTTACGACATATGCTGTAACCAAATGCTTTTTTCTAAACCATAATCATTTTTATGATTTCCACACGTCAGTTTCCTTCGTTCGGCAGCAGGACACAAACAAAATGGCCACCTTCCCCTAGTGTTGCCAACGTTGAAAAACGGCGCCCTAGGCCTGTAACCGTTACAGAAAATTTCGAAAATTTTCCCTTATATTTCAATAATTGAATTTCTGTTTGTTTCTGTAACATTTTAAGCGGAGGACTCGAGCATCCCTGTAAGTACACTTGCTGTTTATGTTTTCTCTCAGTTATTAACGTATTCCCTACACCACAAATTATGTACTACTTAATCCCCAACATTATTCCCTATAACCTAACCTACATACCTTAAATTCCTCTCATATCCCCAACTGCATTTATATTTAAACGACGTACAGTCTACAGGATATGCCACGAACAACTCTAGAATGAGATGATTAATTAGCTAGAGACAAATATGTGTACTCAACAACACACACGTGTCACCCTCAAAAATTGAAATTTCGAGTACGAAGTATTTATTGTAATGTGTCTTGAAATCGAGGCATCTGTAAAACAAAGGAAACCCAAAAATTAAAACAGTGTCGTGTGACGTTAAAATTCAAACAGTAATTTCATATATTACATAATATATGATACAGTAATAAACTTATCAACAATTAAAATACATTAGTTTTACTCAAGCAAATTTATATTTAAATAACATTTAACAATTAATCGCCATATAATTTTTTACTTGTTTTATCAGTTTATAAACTATAAAATTCATTTAACAAAATGTTACATTACATTCCCGTTAAACTCCGACTTTTCAGAAAACTAAACATATTTAGTTGGTTTTTCTTTACTTTCATCCTCAGCTTTGTGGATGGGGGATGGAATTTAAAGCGATTTGAAAGGTGACAACTTTGGAATCTTAGATAGTACAACTAACTAGTGTCGTCCACTCCAGTCCACTTTACTACTTCCAACTACTTTTCTACTCGATTCATCACATTTAGTTCCGTCTACTTCGCCTCACAACTATCACAACATAAAAACTGCCGATAAGCCGGAAGACCTTTCATGTTCACTTCTCATTCTGGATTGTCATTTGCTATTTCAAATCTGTCCTAAACTCTTCTTCACTGCCTATTAGATAGCCTAATAAGCCCCCTTTCTACGTTTCGGACGGTTATGTTATTGTCTATTCTTATCCATCATCGTCTTTTTCCCTTGTATACTCTAATTGTTTTCTTATGTAGTCTGGTGCTTGTTCGCTTATGCACGTCCTTACGCACCTTCCTACTTTCCTGTCATCCCACTCGATTCTCCCTCACCTGTCACAATTTACTGTGTACCAGAAGTTTCTGGAAAGGACAAAAATCACACAGTCACATTTATCATGTTCGTCGTCGAGTGACTTCTCTGGCAGTTTTTTTTTTTTGATACTTCCACGTGGTCCGATCAATAAACCGACATACATTTTGGTCACACTACAATTTAGTTAAGTATTTTAATACGGACACGAATAATATTTAATATTTAGTATCGTTGATAATTCACAATTTCTCATTTACAAAATATTAAGATATGTCTATATGTGTTCGAGCGTCTTTCGTCGGATCTCTGTCCTCGGACAGGTATACGTTTCTCACCTGTATATATTAATTTTATATGAAGCAGGCACATGTAATATTTAAGTTGTATGCATCAACACTTTAATAAGAGTGGTGAAAAATGGGCGATCGTGCCCGCAAAATTTACAAAAGAAAGGAAATCTTCGGTGAAAGTTGGTTTTCGCGTTTCCTTTCAACGCATCAATTACAATAAATCGATATCCAATATAAATACGACTGAAAAATAAATACTTTCGGTATTCTTCTAAGCTGTCGAAATGCTTTTCTCGCAAAGAAAGAAAGTATTCTTCGGAATAAATGTTTACAATTTGGACATTGAAATCATCGATAATCGATTGAATAAAAATATTTCATTTTTGGTCAATACATAATAGCCCTCCCTACGAAAGTTTAATCCAGGCTAATTTATTAATTATTAATAACTACCGGTGACTTATTCTTCACATGACACTCTATGGTGTTTGGACCGTTCCAATGGAATTTAGTTGAGAGTTCGTCTACAACTGAATTTATTGGTATCGGTCCTTTTGGGTCGGTACAGTGGCGACATTTATAAGTAGAGTTACATTAATTAGTTATTTGAATATGGATATTCATTAAATATTCCGTTTTTATGTCCGTTACCGGTGTTTAGAAGCGTTCAGAATCTTCCTCCTCCCCGAACAACCGCGGTCAAATAACAAAGTGTGTAGAACTGTTTGTTTATGTGTGTTTATGTCTGTGTGTGCGAGTGTGTTCGATTGGTCGGAAAAAGGCATGAATTGAATGTCCTTGGGCTCGGCTAAAATTCCATTGGCAATGAAGTGGATTCGTCCAGTTCTCCGCCTGTCATTTTGGGTCAGAAGGAGAAATCGAAAACCTCCATGGACGCTGAAATGTCGTTGTCGGCGGTGCAACAGTCCAAAAATTCTTCTATCGTCACCACCCCGTCCTGATTGATGTCCATTTTCTGGCAGAAGCGGAAAAACAAAGGTGAATTATGGTTGATTGCGTTTTCAAATTACTACGGCCGTAAGGGTCTCTCACCTGAAATATCCGGTCAACTCTCTCCTTGAGGGTGGCTTCGTCTAGGGGTTCGATATGCTTTCCCATTAGATCGTAAATGGCTGTGATTATGTCTGTCATTTCTTTCTTCGTGATGCATCCATCACCGTTGATGTCGTACAGGGAGAAGGTCCATTTTAGTTTCTCTTCTAGCGTGCCTCTTGAGAGAATTGAAAGTCCCGTCACGAAATCCTGAAATGAAAAATAAAACGTCAGAAGGTATTTTTCTGAGTAAGGCTGCATTTTGCAAGGTTGGAAACTCCTGCGGGGACGTCTCCTGCAGAAGCAGAAAAGAGCTAATGGGCATCTGTCGGCCTGCTATCTCATCTAATTCTACCCTCAATTCTTTCTCAGGAATGAAACGCTGTAAACAAGCGATGTTGAGCAGTGAGATGTGTGACGGCTCCGAGGGCCCTCTACTTCGGTCATTTCCTTCACAGTTAGTCACAAACATTATTTGAGTCCAATTAAATAAAACAAATTAAATTAAACTTCACATGACAAGAGGAAATGCATTTCTCGATCGTTCCATATTCTTCTTCTACTTCTCTCAAAGAAAATAATTACAAACTCAGAAATGGTAGATAACTTGGAGACACGAAATACTTTTTAAACTATGCCGATTAAAAGTTTTTCCTCTTTTCAATTATTTCCCGTTCTCATTATTGTCTAATTTCTGTGGTTCGTCTCGGTCGTGAGCCAGCTCGGTGGTTCCCGGTGGTGAAGAACCGAATTTGTTGGGGTGGCGTCGACACCACAGAAATTCGTGCTATCGTGACACTTCTCCGGGAAACTAACTTGAATATCATGTTTTCCACTTTCTAACTTTTTCATATTCTTAATTTAGTCTCGCTCTTGAAAACTTAACTTACTAAGTGTTTTTTGCGTTTCTTCTTGATTATTAAATTTATACGTTTCTGGTGGTGGGAGAAGAAGCAGGGACAATAAAAGCAAATTTCCATCTATGTATTCACCGAGTAATACAAATCTCACTCCTCCTCCCAAAAAATCTAGTCCTTTCACTCGGGACGTTGGGATGGGAGGGGAACAATCGCTTTTATAAAAAAAACTGCTAAGGGTAGAAAATCGGGAGAAGCATAAACTAGTAGTTGGTAGTACTACTTCCGACGATTTATAAACGAATCGCAAATGCAAAACGCCTGAAGTGGGAAGTAGATAAAACTGTTGAGAAATTACTCTTAAGGTGTCGTAATTTCTCCTCAGGCACCATCAACCCGAAGAAATTTACTACAAAATATAAAAGAAGGAGAGAGAAGTTAAGTTATTTACGTTCGAGTCCTTCACTTCGAACGGTTAATAAATTAGTAACTCCAAGCTACATTTTAAACGGGTGGATTTAACGGAACAAAAGGGAAAATAAAATACATAAATAAGTTCTGTTGACGGTCAATTGGAAACTTCAAATAATTTTAAGCAATAAAAGCTCTCACCTGAAGTAAATTAATAACTCAGGAGCAGCACTTCTTGTGGTGGGGAGTACGCAGTTAAAATGATTTTTTTAATTCTGTAGATTAGTTACCTAGGAACACGGTGGAGAAGCAATAGAAGAGACATATAACTAGTGCTTTGGGTGGTTAAATAGGTAGGGAGAAAGCGAAGCGAAGAGTAAAATGTACATGAAACAGCCGAGTGAACATTTCAAATCTATGAGAAGGTTCAAGCAGTGAAATTTTATTTAGAAAAGGTTAAGTTACTTCACGAGGGTTTGCCACGACGCCAAGGACGTAGAAATTTGTTTAACGACACGACCCGAAATTATGCCGAATCGATGGGGAACAATAAAAATAATAATAAAATTCAAAAGTAACGATTCTTTTCCGTGAGCCTGACAATTGCACAATTTGATCGATGTTCCGTGCCAAAGTTGGAATTTTCCTGCTCGAACCGAAACAGGAAAAACGGATAGGTGCACAGTACAGTAAATACTGAGGCAGTGCCTTTCGTACCTGACAACTAGAAAAAAGTTCCTGGAGTTCTCAAATGCAATGTGGTTTTCCTTTCTCAGCATGTTCACATTCAAAGGCAACATGAATTCCATTTCACATATTACGCCATCCAGCTGTTATATGAAAATATGAAAAGTTCGGTTTGACTTTACACATACAAGCAAGGTCCGGCAAAATTTATGCTGGAAATTGCACAAAAAAAAGTACGCACTATTTTTTTTGCAGACTTGCTATATTCTCACATGATTTGTAGGATTCATTTGATTAAAGCCCTGATTAAATTCGAACTTGGAACAATCCTAACTTTCCTCACAAAAATGTCACGAGCATCCCCAGAAACCTCGGCTACGTACAGGCGTTAATCACCGAAAAAAAATGACCGCACTGTCCTGTCATGTTCCAGCCTCTCGTGTTTCCAATTTGTTTTTGTTAAAACAAGTGTTGGACTCTTGTTTTCCAGAACGAACTCGAGGAACGGGGAACCGAGAAAAAATACTCGAAATGAAAGGTGTACACATAAATAACAGAGATCTGTCACTTGTTCTTCCCTCAATGGCGGCGTAACGGAAACCCGAATCGTCATTTCCAGTGACTCTATTTGAATTAGATTTACCTTTCGGGTGGACGAAGGTTCATCCAGGAGGAAGTAGCTTAGATGTTCGAATCTCAATCGATTAAACCTATTTCTTTTTTTTTTCGGGCAGGCATTCTGGGACCTTCTCAAAGACACGGTCCAATGGAGAACGTTGAATTATTCATTTGAGGTCTTTTCATTCGTCGGTTTTCTATTCTTTCCCTTTAGTTTCCCTGCCTCGTCTAGGAGCTTATTTCAGTCGTTTTATCTATCCGCTAATGGTTCTTACTTCATCTCTCGGCCACGTTCCATGTTTCACGCCTGAAACATTTTGCCAAACGGCAGATTTTTATCGTTTTCTTTCCGTTCATATATCTCCGGCCTTTTTATCCGCTCGGCTGCTCTATTTTCTTCTACTAATAATAGTCTTTCTTTATCTGTAATAGTCTCATTTAACTGAACCAGAACGCCTACGCAGAGCCTTTCCCCGAATGTCGTAAATTGTATTAAGTTCATTTCAATTCCGCTCTGTAATTTTTTGACGAATGTAAAGTTCAGGGAGAATGCTACTCTGTATACGTAATCGGAGTGTTAAGAGTATTTTAAAATTTCATCTTATACCTTAAACATTTTACAAGTTCACTATTCCACGGTTACGTTTGACCACCCCGAGAAAAAGTTGACTTTTATTTTACACTTGCAAGATTCAAAAACATTACCGTGCGTAGGAGGATCTGGTACCACTATTTGTCATAACCTTCTTTCAGTTTGTTCCACCAGGTTGACAAGAAAGGTTTGATTTTGCACAAAGAGATGGAATACTTAGCGGGATGCGACATTCAAGTTGTTAAATTTAAATACAATGTATTGTCGTACGGGGATGAGGCATTATGAGATCCAACAGAAATGAGAAAAGTTTAGACGATTGGTCGGTTACAAAAAGGGGAAAAGACTGCAAAATTAAGAAAGTTAAAAGTTAGCGAAAACGAATGGTACAAAAGTAGAAATTCGTTCAGGTGTGGAACAAAGAATAAAGAGAATTTTACTAGCTCAGAGGATGCTTTAAAATCACAAGATTTTCTAACGGTGTGAATTATCCTAATAAAAAAATAGAAGAAATGGCGTCGTGGTGTGAGGAAGGAAGTCACATATTAAACCCGAGACCAAATGGAAGGATATCATAAACTCTTCCGATGGTTTGCAGGAAAGTGTCAGGTAGCAATTGCATTAGAGTGAGAAAGCATTGTTTTTACGTCACCATAAAAAGAGAAAGGCAGTGTGGCAGGAACAAGGAAAAGCCAAAGGTACATTTAGAGATGAGAGATGAAAGAAGACGTGGCAGGAGAAAGTGTTTTGTCTTCGAACAAGCATAATCCTGGTAAACTCGAGAACCTTCGACTCGCTTAATAAAATATTATTTGTAAAAGCTTTTTCTCCACTCTACTTTTGTCATATTTTGCGGGAGCTCTTTAGCAGAAGACGCAACGAAACCAGCATCCCTGGCTTCAGGTGTCTTAAATATTGATATAGTGCTTTGACAGTTTCTTACTCTCCCGTTCGGTCTGTTTCTTTCCAAACTTTTCCAATGTTACGTTTGTTGGGTGCTTCTCTTTCTCTCTCTCTCTCTCTTTTCCTCCCTTCTAGCTAGATAAATAACAACATTTGTCTCAGATCACATCAACTCAATCGGAAACTGATTTTTTTCAGTTCGATTCCATTCGTCGTGTAAATATTTTATATCTCTCTTCTATTAACGGTCTATTTCGCATCTAGCGTAAATGATAGATAAAATGTCGACCGTCCAACGCAATGAATCAATAACGTCAGTGCCTCTATCCTTCGTCTATTTTTAAAGCAAATGTTTCTCCATGTTTCTTCGTCTTGGGCGATTTATGTCTGTTGGGTACTGCCGTGCTCTCTTTCCCGAGTGACGGGAAGCACGGTGTGTTTTTCTTAAGTTTCGACCGCCTTTTAGTTTAAATTTTGTAGTGAATTTCTGAAGGAATACAAAATTAGTTACTTTTTTAAAAGTTTTCGGGCCTATGTCCCACGGTAACCGCACGGGGCCATCCCCGAGTTACGAGAGTGAGAGTTACGAAACAGAAAATGATTTGGTACGGAATCCATCTCTAGGAAAATTTGAAATTAATTCAGAAGCGGATGAGAAGTCAGATGATAGAAGAAAAATTCTATCGTCTCCTCGTCTTCATTTAAATTCTTCTTCTTCTGCCACATCTATTCGTCTATCCGCCTAAACTTTTCAATCGTTTTTGCATTAATGCTCCTGCTTTCCATTTCGACTCGGGAGCGATTGCTTGTTTGTCCTCCTACTCATTCGTCAACATTCCCATTTGAATCTACTCTTTATTCTACAAATCTATTATTTCCTCGTATTCCCCCCTTAATCCGTTCTTTCTTATCTTCCATTTGTGTTTCGTGAATTCCACCAAAATACATCGGGCGATTTGTCTGCATCACACGAGTAAATGCTCGTGGTGAGCCAAGCCTGGCAGAAAAATGCCATAAAATGTGGAATGTTTTTGACGACATTGGACAAGGACTTCCCACTTTTCTACAAATTCTCAAAAGAGGAAAACAATAGAACTGTACTAAAAGCTACGCAGACCTATAAACCGAGACTGTGTGGAGCGAGTGGGACTTTACCCCTCCTGACGTTGTGTGAGTGAAAGTTCAATAACAAATAACCCAAGTTTACTACTGTTGTCTTTCAGGAAGGCAAAAAAAGGCCGAACTTCACGGTGTAGGTAAAATAAATATAGGACTAATGCAAAAGAACCAAGTCAAACTAGTTGTGGTCTTCGAAGGAGGCCCACATCGTCAAATTTTGAAAATCCCTGTTTCTCACTTGGGAAACTCCGGGGAACAGTTCATCGAGTTCCGGTGGTGTAATTATTCAGAATAAGCGAGGGCTTCTTGTTTTCCATCTGCCGCGATCTTAACTTTCTTAATTTTCCCGGCGGCTCAAACAGAGTTAAGTAAAACACAAAATCGATCCAATCAGAGAGCTTTCAAATTTTATTTTTACCTCAAAGCTTAAAATTCCGCTTCGGTTTTGATCGAGAGTGTTGAATACGTAATGAGCATACTGACTTGCATTGGCTGAAAATAGAAAAAGAAAAAAACCCGTTAATAACATACAGAGGAACCGATGATGAAAGTCACGTGGGAAGACGAAACGGAAGAGAAAGAAAAAATGGTGGAAAAGGAAAGAAATCAAAGGAAAGTCTGCTCTGTGACTCGGAGATGTTCTTTCATTAGTTCTTTTTAATTGCTTTTGCGGATTATTTGTGTAATTTGGATGTTAATTGGAAAGTAAATGAGGGACGAACGGTGGGTACCTGAAAATGCCAACGGTTGCTCTTTCACGGCAGCCATTTTGTTTTAAAATTAAAAATCTTTTATATTCGATCAGAGTCATTAGTCAACACTGAGTTTCCCTTTGTGCGAAGCTTTCATTTTTATAACTCCTTACAGAAGTAATATAAGTTCTAACATAATTAAAATGTACATTCATGTTGAATACCGAATTTCGTTTAGTCAAACTTTTAAGTGTTCCTAATCCGAAGATCAATTTTACATCAGATATAATACAAGAACCTCCTTATTCAATTAAAAAGTCTTCGTTCATGTGAAATATATACGTATTGTAGGAACCTTCGTTTTCCTTTCATTCCTTTGCTCTCCCCCCCAAAAAAAATCTCTAATTCCCCGTATTCTTCTCAAAAGTTTCGGCAATGAGCCTCGAGAGCGGTTGTATTCGCTCGAGTCTCGCATACTTTGCTCCGTGAAATTAATAATATATTTGTACCAGAACTCGACATTAAGTCGTTCGAATCCCCGGTGAATTTCTTCCTCTGGCTGCTGATCCCAAAATGTTCAAATCGTTTAACATAATGTTCGCTAACAACATCTTAATGTCTGACGTCTAACAACCCAGTAATATCTGTCGGAATCATTTATTTCCTACCATTAGAGAATGAATTAAGAAAGTTAGGAAGTACGCTTTCGGAGTAACAATTCCCGGTGTGGGGTGGAATGTTTATGTAATATCGTATGTTCACAATTTCTAAAATAGAAGAGTGATCGATGAGCCTGAACGGAAATTAAATTATACATACACGGATACAGTTTTATGTTGTACAGCAGACTTAAAATTTATGAGGTGCTGTGAGGTTTCAATCAGATTAATGTAAAGCGACAAGCAAGGAGGAACCTTTCGGGATTAAGGCCGAGCCCCGACGAACCCCGAGGATAGGATCGTTGAATCAGGATGCCGGAATTAGTAGAGGAGAACTCATAGAAAGATCAGAGGAGGAAGATCGGATTTTGATGGATTTAATAGAGGAATAGATACAATCGTCTGCTGGATCATTAAGCGCATAGATTTGACTGTCTTCTTATTATATACATTTGAAACACTTGTACACGACGAAATCAAATTTCTTTCTTTTTTCGCCGTTTTATTCCACCGATTTGGAATCCATTCAGCCGAAACCGAATTCTTTCTTCTGTTTCCTCGTAGAATTTTTAGTAATTTCGAAATTTCAAAATTCTGCAAGCGATTCTCACGAAAAGCGCCGTTTCTCTAAGCCTCGCCTTTCCATCAACTTCCTCTTACGCACCCACCGGGCATTTCAACTTTTACCTGCCCGGGTTTTTGGTGGCAAAAACGAGTTCGAAAGGCAAACAGAAGAGGAAATCCCAAATTTCTCGCCCCCTCCCCCGGTTTTTCCTGATGAAATCGAGAGAATTCTCTTCTTATGGTTTTAGGCGAAACGCCACGTTCCAAATGGAAAATTAATCAAGGGAATGACTCTGACGCGTACTTTCACGTTACTTTCTTCGCTCACGAACTCAACTTGAACGTTAAAAATTGTTTTGGGCGAAAAAGAATTAAGTACTCTTCTTTTATTTTCCTCGGGTTCCGACTTGAAGAGTGTCAGTCCCTTTCGAGAGAGCCTTGGCTCTCGAAACTCAGAGCCTGAAGAACGGCAACTTAGGGAATCGTCTGGGAAACCCTCGCAGGTCGTATGGTCGAAGATGGAACCCCAAAATAATTTAATCATAAATGAATAATAGCAAAACAAAATGAGAGTGGTGGTCACATCCGTTTCACAGCCTTCGCATGCAATGGAAAAGTAGAAAAATGTCCGAGGATTTCCTCCGGCTGAGGCCTTCTGTTTACACGCGAGACTCCCATTTCTCTATTTCTCTATCCTTTGAAAGGGAAATCAAACGCCAAAAATTCAAAATAGTTTTAGCAAATTACGTCGACGTGACTTAAAAGGAAGTTTCTCGCAGGAGTCAGACTGAAAGGCCGGCCTTTCATTTGGTGCTTCATTCCCTTCCAGGTTTGAAGACCAAAGTGTGTTAGTTTCTCTTCTAATAGGATTCGACCATTGAGCGAGCAACAAAGGAAAGTCTTTGAAGACTTGAAAATGACGTTTTGACGGTTTCGCGAAAAATTTAATCTTCACTTGTTTTCGGGCTGGTTCCCACACGCCGACATCTCATCTCAGTTCGTCTTTCCTTTCCTGCCATCCGCCCGACCTGTTCCTTTGTGTGCGAGCATCCCTTTTACTAAACCTTTCCTTTCAACAAGTGGCTCTGCCATTTTCTTCTTCCGGCTGTCATCCGTCATCATCTGCATCTCTGCAAACGAGTCGTGCCAAATTCATTTTTCACTTCAACCCGACCGGTGTCACACTGCCCTTCGGTTTCTTTTTTCGCCCTCTCGATCCCTCTCGAATCGTCCATTAATCCCATTTATCATCCGATAAAAATGCGAGATCGTCTGCCTGAGGACCTGAATTTCGAATCAAGAAGTTCTTTCGCCGTCCTTACGTTTGAAATGTTTGATTCGAAATCAGTCTGGCATAAATTCGAGACGGAGAAAAAGTCGTCCAGATGAAGTAAGAAAGGGACGGATAATGTACCGTGAAATTCCGGGCCGTGTGAATAATGAAGGAACGGACGAAACCTTACAGAGAGGTCGAGAACCGAAGAAAAGGCAGGATTCGTGGATGTGTAGCGAAAAGCCACGTTCAAATTAATTACAATTTTCCGTTCGTTGAGGTTTAAAATTGTAACGGTTTTATTGGCGTATTGTTAAAAAAAAGCGGCAGTGACCAGAGCGGAATGAAGGAAGTGAATTACAAATTTAAAAAAAAAATGTTCTCACCGGACGAAAGGGAAACACCCAATTAAATTTAACGACAATTGAGAATTACCGACAAATAGCGAAGGTAATGAAATCATTCATTCGAATCCACGGACGCAATAAAAGCAATTCCGACAGAACGAAAGCCTACGGGAAAAGCAATAAATAAATTACAATTAAACGGGTATTTTTGAAAGACAAAGAAGAAGAAAGGAAGGCCCTTCGAAAGGGTTGCAAAGACTTACAAGTTGATTGGAAGAAGTTTAAAAAATAGTCAAGGAAGAAAAGTGGGAATGTGCAAATTATACGGAATTCTCAAAGGAAACGAAAAAGGAAATAGTCGAGAAGAGAAAATTCAATTAATCAGAAACAGGCGAACATGTACGAGTAGAAAAAGGGCCCCGAAAACTATGTGACGAAAAGTTGGAACGTTAAGAAACACGCTCAAAGGAAATTAATTGGATACATTTATCAAAGGATAATTTCCCAAGCGGCAAATTCAAATTCGGTTTTGTGCAAACGTGAGAAATTTAATTACACAATCGTAATGCACCCAATCTTTAAAATGTTGTCCTAGACATTTTGTCCGGTCAGAAGGACAGTGAAGAAAAGTATAAAGAGCAAGATGGTTAAATGCCACGGGGACGGTGAGAAGAGAGAGAGAGAGAGAGCATAAATAAAGTTCATTAAAACTACAGAACAATTCGTGAACAAAACTTATTTTTATTTTGTAAGAATAATATTTAATACAAGGAAATGTTCACTGAATACGACCATCTGCCAGGTTCTTTCCTCTCTCACTCCTAGAACGTACCCTTCTGTTAAATTAAAACACCTCACACGAACCAACATTCATTGGATTATAAAAAGGTATGTCCAACGAAAGGTACACAACGAAAGGTGAATTCCCAGAGCCAAAGGTTCGGTCGTCAAATACTTCAAAAAAAGATAAATCCCAACCCGGGGAAAGGGTAATGAAAATGGAAGAATAATTTATGAGAAACTAGAAAAGTTAGACGGAAAAACTCATTTCGATTTAAACAAACAGATTAATAAATAATTTATGTATTTACCTAAGTTTCTTAGAAGATCTGTTAATCCGATTTTATGTCTCAAGTCGGACCAACCGGACTCACTTCAAACGGAATAGCATGAAAAGACATGACGTCTGTGGTCAACTCCTTTGCGAGTCTCAGGTTTAAAGGAGTCAATGGAAAGGAAATTCGATTCTGAGACATTTTCGCCATTTTTTTTCGGAGAAGGTTATGTATGGTTTTTATGATCGAGAAAAAAGACCATTTTCTTATAATCCTTCTCTGGATTCTTCAGGAAATACTTAATGTGGCTGACTGTCCGTTCGTCTGTCTTTCTGCCTGCCTGCCTGTCTGTCTGTCTGGTCTGCCGCAGAAGCTATCGATTCCGACGGCATTTCTGTCTTCCCACAGCATTCCCAGATCCTTCCGTTCGCTACTTCATCTGTTCCGTTACACACCTAGGCTACTTTCCTTTCCTTTCCTTTTCGATCCTGTTCTTCCTAATTAAACAGGTCCTCCCTTTTGTCCGGGATATCCCGGTCAGAGGTTTAGGCTTCTCTCATTTCGAGAATTTTCATTTACTCCCTGACATTTGTAAATTGTCCCATCAGCCGGTATTTTGCGTCTAATGGCTTTTGAGTGAAATTCTCGGATTAACCTTTGGGAACATGACAACCGGGGAGACGTTTGTGCGACACGTATTTACTTTTGTAATTTGTTCCGACAGGCACCACAACACTCGCAGACAGAAAGAGAAAGGGAGAGACATTTTCCTTTAGTCTTATTATGCCTTTGTCTAATAACTCAAAAATGAACTTGGTTCCCGGAATGGAAACGTAGTCAAAGGTAATGATTTTGTCGGAAAGTGACGTGAATACGCCAAAACCTTTCTCTAACGACTCCCGAAAAACATTAGCCGAACCTTACGGGTGCAGCCGGTCACTGAGAGAATCGCATTTTAAGTAGGTCTGACCCGTGAATTTAAGTGAAAATTTATATTTTTTCGCAACGTGTAAATAACTAAACATCCCTTGCCTAGTTCCACTTTGTATTTCTTCCCCGATTTGTCGACACATGAGAAAGTAATTGCTATAAATTAATGACCAATGACCCGAAGAAAACAAATTCGGAGCAAGTTACGTGTTTAGTGTACGACTGTGAAAAAGTGAAAAATAGTCAAAAACTAGAAAATAGCAGGGTTGATAAATTTCAGCGCGAAACGACTTATTCCTTGTACGTGTCTTGCACTTTTACAAAGTTTTGAAATTTATTATGAAGGCAATAATACCATGAAATAATGCTTTGATCGTCGATCATCCCGAGCAATAAATAAGTTCCCGTCTGATGGTCTAAACAAAACTAGAAAACAAATCCTATCTTCTTTAATAACTGTAGATCAAATACTTTCCAAGAAGTAGTCATGGAAACCTAAACACTTGTACATCAAATTGATCTCGGGGTTTGACATTTCACTTTATTTAGATACTTATTATTAACCAATAAGTTAAAAAGTAATTTTATATGGATCTTATTGATTCATATCCAGAGATTTTTTATTAACGACTAATAACGCGATGAATAACTTTATTTAGAGGCTATAAATTCTTAGTCAGAGCTTTTTTTTAAAGATGAGTAATAACTTATAATAATTAAACTTTGATTGGACCTTATTGATGTGTATTCAAAGCTTCGTTAATAATTATTAATCAGTTCCTACGATGAGGTTGTTTACGTTTATGTTTAGGTATTTATTATTTTTAATATCGTTAAATTTGAGTAGGAAGTCGGTTCCGTAAAAAGTAAACGCAGTTACACTCCTTTGAATATTTCCTTTGACTACTTTTGACTTCTTTCGCGCGTTTCCCTCCGTTCCAGTTCGCATTTTCTGATTTTCATCCTTTCTCCTGGTAAATTTCCCTCAGGGTAGACAGATTAATAAATTTAATTTTTATATCCCATTTTGTATTTCCAACGTATGCGGTTTATCATTTTTATTCGCTTCGTGCTTCTCTTCCGGACTACTTTTTTGTGGTCTTTCCTTCCAAACTGGAAAACATCTCTCTGCAACACTTTCTCCTTCCTCTCTGAAGAGTTCCGTTTACTTTCACTCATCTCGCGCTCTGCTTTTTTTTAACCGCCCCCGGGCCCTCTTTTCCCCTCCCCATACACACCCATCCACCCCTGTAGCCGTCACCCTTCTCATTTTCAACCCGCAGGTTTTGCCGTGCTTTTTGGGTTGGGAAGACGCACATCGGCCGATCGTTTTGCCTCGCTTCAGACTTTTCTTATCCTTTTGCTGGTTTCTCATTTAATTTATTTTTTTCCAATTCGCTTCCCCCCGAATCTTTTTGTCGTAACTTAATTTTCTCATTTCCTCACGCTTAATTTACCTGCCGCTCTACATCCATGTCTGCGTTATTGTTCCCCCACACCGAAACGAACCTTCTGCCCTTTTTTTGTCCCAACCGATTCTTGTCGCAATTAACTCGTCTGCAAGTTGTTAATGCCTTCGCACCGTGAAATGACTCGTCCGCTTCGCGGGTCTTTATGAACCATAACTCGAATTTATTAAGTGCGAAAAAGGATTTCTCCAACATGGTGACTCTCTCTTTTTAAATAATGAAACTGTAAATTTGTCAACCACAAATCCGTCAATCATTCAGTGACATATTGTGGTGGGTACAGGAAACAGACAACCATTCCCGTGATGTTGAAAATCGAATTTGAAGCTATTATCACCTCTCGCAGTCATGTCCTTGGGTTCGTCGAAGCTCTTCACCCGCTCACAACTATTGAAGTCACTCTAGTCGCGAATAATTACTCCAATTTGTACTCAGTTTTTATGATAAAATCAAGAAAAATGTCGAGACCCGTTCATACCCAGTCATTGGAAGAACTGACGGCTCTCCGACCGCAGGAAACCACAAATGTAAAATATATATAATAATAAAGCGAATAATGGGTTAGGCGACGAAACGGCGAAAAAAAGTAATTGTAGCAAAATTTTTTTGTCGCAACTTTATAAATAATAATAATAATAACAAGGACTCATATTAAATTTCCATTTTTTATAAACTTTTAACGACGAGCAAGAGAAGCTGTGTTGTGACGAAGCGCTACGACAGCGGAAGGAGAACTTAATGACGTCAAAATAACTGCGACAAAAGAGAGTAGAGAATCGTCAGAGTTGTCGTCATCGCACTAAAAGCAGATTAATTAATGTAAGTAAAGAAGAGAACTCGCAAAAAAAAAGATAGAAGAAAACAAAAACGGAAGGCGGTAAGCGTGGATTGTGAGAGTGAGAAAATATGGTTTTCGTTACAAATTACCAGTACTATTAGTTACGCATAGTTTTCGTACAGTTCTATTTACGACTAATACAAAAATATGGAGGTCATAATAATAATTTGTAATTATTTGAGTTTAGAGATTGGAAGTTGAATGGAAGTTGTGGTACAGGGGCACATATTCACGAAACGGCAAAGTGTAACGATTGAGGTTTTGCTGTTCTACAAAAATCCAAAAAAGGAAATAGTTAACAACAGCAAAAATGTGGAAATAAACATCGTAAAATGTCGACAATTTTAGTTTCTCTAAAAACGGATTACAATTCTTTGTACCCTTTCTTGTTACCCCTAGTCAATTCAATTAGGTAAACAATACAACAGAAAAAAGCATTTTCTGTCTTTTAAAATAAACTACTTTTACTTTCACCAACTTGTTTCCCTGATTTAGGAAGTGAAGGTAAAACAGAAAACGAGCTACACAGGTTCCTTGGAGAAGGAAACAAAACGTATAAATTTTCGCGAGGACCTTTTGACCCTCGCACAGTTTTATCCCTAAGTGGTGCACTTCATTAAGAGGAAACACATGGAGTTATTAAACCCGAAAGCAATTCCCGTGGTCGAAACCACTTCAAAGATTTTAGTTATGAAAGATGTTATGCAAAGTCAACGATCCGAATTCTGACAGGTGATGAAAACGGCAACGTGTCCCGACGAGGACGAGAGGATGATCCTCTCGAAGGTTTCAATGGAGCTTTCACTTTGTTTTCCTGGCACGTTCCTCCATCATCAGGGAAGGATTTTATATTTCATTTTGACTTCCTTTCTTAACTTGACACTCACAATCTTTCAATCAGAAAGGTGGACATCTACCTTTTTAAATTAAGTTCCTTTCGGACGGTTGCTTTCACTCAACCGTTGATTATGCAAATTCAAACCCGGGGCACACGAACATGAGAGCAAGAAAGAGTGATATATGAGAAGAGAAGATATGCAAGGATTAACAACTTAAAATTAAGTTAATTGTTACTTGTACATCCCCACCCCATACTCTCTCTCTCTCTCTCTCTCTCTCTCTATGATAAGTAAGTTTCCTTTGACAAAAATCTCGAATTCTTTCTGTTGGAATGTCGATGATCCAATTTTCATCTCACTCTCAAATCAAGCTTTTTGTTCTTCCCGAGTTTTTATACATAATTTTTTTTGTACCTTCATTCTCGGGGGAAAATAAAAAATTTCAATTATTTAACAAAAAACAATGGCGTACAATGAAAGAAAAAGGAAACAACCGGAAAATAATAATTGAAAAATCACTCTCGAGGCTTTTAAAAGACGTCACTACCATTGAAAGGGAAACAATCGCTTTGGGAGAGAGAGAGAGAAAAGTGCTGTTGGTGGTTGCCATTAAGGATTTCGAATAAGAAATAATCGAATCGCATTTTGGGAGTTAACGATGAGACAATTTAAAATCGTGCCGAGTTCGATTCGCATGTGTGGAATGCTAATAAAGTAAGTCACACTCAATTTAAGTTAAATTTCCAGCGTGTCTCCTGAATCTGATTTCGGTTTGAAGTTACTGCTGATTCGGTGTTTACTGCTGAATTTTACAGCTCTGTCGCAACAGTGTTGTACCGTTGTCGGTCTCCCCATCAGCACCCAACCTACCATTAAACCGAACGAGTTTTGTCTTCCGGCTTGTTGATTTAGACTCCGTTTTGGGACTTTTTACTTTACAATAATATTCCTGTACAGCGTGACAAGGATTTTTACTTCATACGGATGTTAGAATTAGATCATGTAAATGCTGTAAACCCCGGTTGTAACAAGCTTACATTTGTTATTCAGTTTAAAACACTTTTTTGAGATCGTCTTACTAAAAATTAAATTAAGCAAACTGTTAAACCGTTAAAACCGTTAAAATTAAAAGTACCATCTTTTGCAAATGTGTCCAACAAGCTCTCAAAAAGATCACTGATCTATCGTGTCATAATAAGCACCTGATCAAATGCCTTCCTTTATTTTCAAGCTTAAAAGTTGACCTGTAAGATTTTCCTCGTTTTAGTTAAAAATGTCACACTAAATTTTATATAAACCGTGAAAATAAATGACGACTGCAAAAATCGAGTGAGCTGAATCGCTCATAAAGTCTTTCTCGATAAAGAAAACTTAAATTTAAGTTTTTTAACAGCACAAAGGTCGTGAAAAATTTATGGTCAGAGAAAAAAAGGAGTATAGATAACTATATTATAGGTAATAATAAGAATCCTGGGCAATGCCCTCGTGCTCTGACATGTATGTAAACACCAGTATAATTTACTACTTAAATATCAATAATACTAACGAAGTTATACTGAAAGTTTTTAACTTAAATTTCCACTCATAAAAAAGGGTTCGGTGGGTTTAACTACACCGAGTGTAAGGATTTTAACATTATCATCTTCGTTGTACACATTTTCACTACAGACTAGAAGCTGTTGGCTGATTTAAGAGCACAGAACTACGGTATAAACGTAAGTTGTAGAGATATTGTATGCGAGACTACAAAACGAGAATGAAAACTTCGATGGGAACTTCGCAGATGGCCGAAAGAAAAGTTCTGTTTCCTGGTCGAGAGAAGGTTTCCCTGCCTTTAGGCGTTTTAAGTGTGGTCAGGGCATGTGTCCCGACCGGTACTTTTCGGGTACTCGTGTACTTACCACCCTGCGGAAAGAACTGCGAGTAAATTCCTTTGAAGGTTTCCTCCCTGACGACTCCTGTGGGACACTCGGCTTTGAATCCTCTGTAGATCCGTTTTATTTCGGATTCTGTGAATTTGGTTGCTCTGCAGAGCGCCTTGAGACTGTCGGGCCTGTACCTGGGCGGGCTTTCCGACTCTTCAAATTCCGAATCTGAAATTAGGAGAGTGAATAATTGAGTCGATACAAGTGTAATATAAATATTTGTTCTTTTCCATTTCCTTTTTTCCGATTCGATCCTCGTTCCTCAGGCTCTGCAATTAACCTGCGCTGCACAAACTTTTCAACTTTATTGCTTTTATTATTGTAGGATTTGAGTTACGTACCTTTATCTTCCCACTTATTGCAACTCTCTAGGAGTTCTTCCTAATTCTTTTCGCCTGCATCTGATAGTCCTGGTGGACTATTTGCCTGCCTTGTTTTATCCGAATTAAATCTTTAATCTAAATTTTATCCTGCAACTCAAATTTAAATATGTCCCGCAGAAGTATGTTGTAACACACGTGTTACACGCACACTATAAAACCGTGATGTGTGTCCCCCGATACGAAATAATAAAAATTTCAGAGTGTTAACTCTATCTTTCAGACAGTGAATCTGACACACTTGTTATATCAACGCTTCGAACATCCTGTACAGGTGAACCAGAAGGAAGTTTAATTCAAGTTAATAAAAATTATTTCCAGGACGTGAAGTTAAACACTGCTTTATTTGCCAGGTGAAATTGAAGGAGACGACAAAACGTTCCAGGATGCCGAGAATCGTAATTTTCGTGCAAAATTCCTCGAGAAATATTAAACAAAAGGTCTTCGAAAGGGGAAAAGGAGAGAACCCGTGACAGATAACTTTGGAATAGTTTCAAAAGGAAATCCTAGAAATCCTAGGAAACGGTGTCACCGAAAAAAATGTAGATAAAAACTAACGAGTACCATCAATTTTACTCAGACACAAATGGCCGACTTATAAAATACACTGAAGATTTCGTACCTCGTGATTTAGACAATAATTCAACAGATTTTTAACCGGTCCATCGTACCATGAGATGAATAATTACATAAATTACATCTGTCTCAATTCTCTATTTCGGTTTTATCCAGGGGACGTACAATTGAAATGGGACGACTCCACGACTTTGTAACATTCGACCTCTTTCCGATCTTGCCTTTAGACAAAAGAAAACAGTTGCTGGATTGTGTGTCTCATCTATCGGAATTGGAATTTATTGAAATTATTGGAAAAGGACGAGTATAATTTATTGTATTCAATTTCTCGAATGTTAAGAATTCGTGGAAATCAGGTGTGTGACCTTTGTTGCCGTCGAAGAATAGGACGCTCGTGGGAGGAGGAAGAGTACGGTCTGCTGCGACTTGGACGTCAGACAAGAATCGAATGTGAGAGACAATTACACGTACATAACTCCAGGCTGTGGATCGGTTAAAAAAAAAAGAACTACACTTACCACCCCTTTATTTTATTTAGTGGAATGCTCCCTGCGTTCAGGTCAACGCTCCTTCCCCAAAATAATTTGGAAAGAATATATCACGTGTGTGTGTGTGTTAAAGAATTATTTGCAGGAAACCAAAACAACTTCAACTCGGCAAACGTTCCACAATAAAACAAGTCATAGAGTTCAGGAAAATAAAAGAAAGTTTCCTGTCCGGGAAACTCTTGAAACTGGAAAGTAGTGCTTGATGATTTTTTTAGGTTTCAATTGGTTTTTCGGGAAGATTTGCTTTCTCAAACATCTCCTATATAGTTTTTAATATATGCATTTCATTTATTTTAGAATGGACATCGTCCGACATTTCCAACAAAGTCCCGGTCAATAGATTCTGGGGGTAATACTCGTGTCTGCTAAGTACGAACTACAAAAGTTTAGTACAACGCACCTCTGTCGCAGTCTTCCCAAGTACTTTTTATGTATGACATTCTTTAATGTTTTCGCAGAGTCTGCGACCCAATGCTGTCACTCGGTAGACAACTTTCCCTGCCCTCGAATTATTAACTTAAAATTCATTTAATACATAAGCAGTTATTGGGTTAATAAAGTTAACTATCACCGTATATTAAATAAATAAATATTAAATAAATAAAGCTAATTAATAAGTCCAATTGATTTCTAGAGAATATTATTTTGTAATTAAATTTGAAAAAGGCAAAAAAAACGTTTGTTTTCCTTTGTGTTTTCTCTTGTGGTTCACACCAAATTTTATGGTTTTCTTCAAAAGGTAACCTTTCTTAAAAGCTACAGGAGCTTTTAAAGTGCAACTTTCTGTAGAGCACCCCCTCCCCCGTTCAGCCACATCATTCGTTTCGCATCACCCACCCACCCCCCTTCCTTCACCTTTTTTTAAATTTAATTTTTCAATAAAACGATTCCAAAATTTGGGAAATGGAGGTTATGTGTTACGGGGCGATGAATCTAACATTCGAAGGTTCGATTTCTGCAAGATTAATATTTGATTGAATTAAACCCGAGTTGAGTCAGCTAAGCGGCAAAATGTGTGACTTGGTTTTTTTTTTGAGGGGTAGAGGGTTGAAAATCTTGTAACACCACTTACGGACAAGTAAAATTAATGGGCGAAACCTGCGCCATTTCCAACAGATGTGCGTTAGCGCTTGAAACAGTTTCAAGGACTACATGTGCTTTTATGGGTTCGGTAACACACGCATTTGGAACTTCCCTCGAGAGGAGGGCTGCTTATACACCGGGGTGCGTTTGCAGTCACTCGAGCGCTCGGCTGTTATCTATTTATTAAAGCATCTCAAGATGATTACGCCCTGTAATCGTTAGATAAATGGCTAAGCTGACAAGCAAGTTCTATTGAACTATTCGTTCGGAGAGGATTAACCGAAACTGAAATCTAATAAATAAGGGGGAAAAAAATAGTTAAAATTGGACGAACCTCAGCAAAAAAAGAAAACCTTTCCCGGAGCCTTTCGAGGGAAGATGAGACGCGGATTTACGCCGGAATTAAAAAGAAAACGGTTTTCATTTTCTGGTTGAAAATGTGAATTTTCTCATTCGGTGAGTTGCGCTGGCTTCAGTTTGCTCGGTTGTTCTGGCTGGAAAATGCCAAAAAATACCCGTTGCCAGTGAGAGAATGTAAAATTTAATATTATTCTGTGTCGATGACGCCATTTTGCTGGCGTTAAAAAGGATGAAATTAAGTGGAAAGATAACAGTGTCACCTTTCAGTGTGATATTCGCTGCTCGAGTGCAATCTGAATGAAGAAGCAGCCTTTTCATTAACGTTCTCCGGTTATAGCGTGGTGCCATCACCTCGAAAGCTCTGACATTTTCAGGAAAAACTATTTGTCTAGGCGCCGCGGAGAAAAGTTAAAAATGAGATGAAACAACCTCGGTCTACATTTCATCTGAATACTATTATTCTATTCATAAAACAAAATTTGTCTACTGTGTTTTACTTTTTAGTTTACGTCACTCGCGTACTCGTGAACGCTTCTACTTGGTGGTTGCTTCCTCGGTACCTTAATAATTTTTCGTTAACGCCTTAACACCTCCGACAATGAGTTAATAGTGTTGGGTACAGTTGTGACAAATGTGACGGGAAAAAAATGCATATTTGAAATTAATGTTCATTTCCTGAGAATAACAAGGATGATAGTATTTAGTAATGTACAGGCAATTTACTTATATACACCCACACGCACTTATTTACACGTAAGAACCCTAAACAGTGCAAGAAGGTGAGGTCATCCGGTTTGCCCACCACAAATCTTCTTCAGCGTCTGCTTCTCTTCGGTTAGCTCAGGTGCACTGAGTAACGAGAACTTACGTTTAATCTTCACTTTCTTCGAATGTCTTCGCTCTACCCTACCATTTTCGGTTAATTAAAACCACAACCTCACAAGGTCGATGTCACCGTCTTAAAGATTTTCCACAGTCCTCTTGATTCTTTCCGTTGACACCATTTTGCCCCCGGGTGGTTCCCGCCTGGATGGATATGGGGGAAGGAGGGGTCATATGCTGCTTTTCATCCCTTTTTATTTCTCCCGACTCCCGAAATTAATGCGATTTCACACTTCCAAAGCTGATTATTTTACGAAAATTAAGATGTTTGAGTGTTTTGACGGCTTCTATTTTAAATTTCTCATTCGAGGCAAGGCACCGGGTCAGATGGTCCCGAACAAAAGAAAAACTTTTGTGCGGAGCGCCGAAGAGTAAGACAATGATACGAGTCGGAACAATCGTCTTGTTCGACAACTAAAACAAAGTGAAAAGTACTCGAGAACAGGAGAAGTCCGAAATAAATAAATAAAATAATTAATGTTCTTTACAAGTGTCTGAAGAGCGCCGAACTTAAAATGCGAGCAAACACAAGGAAAAGTAAGTACGCTGAGAAATAATTTCCCAAACAAAATGTGTAATCCCGAGGGAACCGAACGGGAACGGGTAAATTGTAGAGTAATGTAATCACAACAGAGTATTTCCACAATGGATTCATCCCAAAGCTGTTCTTGTCGAGTCGTTTCGCACGTGTCGTGCGTACAGGTGACAAGTAGAACCTACGACAGGAGCAACTTTTACGACATTTGAGACGAGGAGGAGTGCAGGGTGTCCCACGGGACTCTCGTCATAGCACCACCGAAATGTGGTTTTTCCATTTTCGAAATCTTCTCGGGATACTTTTCCGATTTTTCCTCCTCTTCATGCGGTTGAGGTTTTTCTTGTCAAGTCTCATGTACTCGAATCTAACGAGCAATTCATGCGATGTTTTTTTGGTCATTGCAAACAAAATTTAATTGCATTATTTATTTTTCTACTTTGTACAACGACACGTTCGCGATTTGTGTCTGTTGGATGTGTGTGATTTCAAGTAACATTTTACATTTAAAGGTATCCTAACATTTCAAGCGATCAGCTAACCGGAAGTTACGCATCTGTGCTTATGGTTTTAGGGTTCGTAGTGCAAACTATAAACATCTAGGAATAGAATAGGACCATACCTAAAGCAGTTTTGACGCCTGTCCAAGTAGATTTGACTAGTGCGAGTAGCCGCCGGTAGACAGAATGATTCTGACGTCGCCGGCGACGCTGAGGGATGTTGCTGACTATACCCCCGTGCATGTCCTCTTGACGGGTACTACCCACATCCTGGTCGAGGTCTTCGGTTGTTTGTCCCTGTCCGGAGACGTCCTTGACGCTCACCCTGAATGCTGCGAGTCCTCCAAGCAGTGTCCTGTCCCTCTGCGCAGGAGCCACCCGTCCGGACCACACGCATTTTCCGTAGCACAGTCGGACACCCTGAAAAGTCCCGATTTTGACACTTTTCCACCCGAAGGCATCACACACGGCTAAAGGTTCGGACGAATTCTGTCACCGGATTTAGACCCGTCTTGGAAACAATTTCGTCTGCTTCCACTTTCAATTTCTTCACTTCGTCTTCTTCTTCTTCCGAGCTATCGACTCTTACTTTTATTTTATTCTTCCTTCCGCCTCTCCGTCAATAAAAGTTTCAATTTCGCTTTGAAAATTCGTCCCTGATAGACTTTTCCGTCTTAACTTATTCCTGCAAGGCAAAAAGAATTTCCTTTTCTTCTCGTCTTCACTTCGGGGAACTTTGCGTCTTACTTAATTCCTTAAATTTTAACGTGTGGCACATGGTAGAGAACGCCAGAGAACGGTTTCGTAAACTCTTCCACATCCAGATACAACATAATTAATAGATCTACATTATTTCTTCTCATATTTTCCTTACGTTCCTCATCGAGGAGCCCACGTTTACACTTCAATGTCACGCAAAAGTCAAACAAGACTTTAAAAACTAGACAGAGTCGAAGAGTTGGCGAACACAACAATAGAATATTTCCGTTTCCTTTTGCGCATCAAACAAAATCCTCGGGGTTGAGCTTTATGGGGAGGAGAAAAAAAAATGACATGGGTCCTAAAGGCTGACAGAACAGGATGAAAACGTGAAATAATTCAAGAAGTGGGTTTTCACGAGGGTTGACCAACTCACCACCTACACTACTTTAAACTGTCGTATATTCAAATTATAGTGCTTGGTTCCTCATACAATATAGTTATCGAGATATTCAATAAGTATGATTTTATTCATCCTTTGCCAAGAATCTCTAGTTTTATAGATCGCTTTTGTGGATCTATTTTTATGGCATTTTAACTACGGGCCATTTCGTCTTCTATTGATGTTAGAAAATATAAAAGAGAGAAAAGGTTTGCGAACCTCAGTCACGACGAGAATAAAAGAAATTTTTAACGAGAAAGAGATGTTACGTTTCTGATATGAATAAACACTGGTTAATAGATGATGTCTAATGTATATAAAAAATTTTACTGTCGGATACACACATTAATTTACGATTATGTACATATTTGGGAATGGGTTTGACTGATCAACGAGGTTTTTATAGAATTCTCTGTGACGTTGGTGTTTGCAAATGTTTAATACCCTGAACACGACCCTGATTCACATGCATGATAATTGAGTATGTTTCTACGCATATGCGGAGGATACACTTCCTAGATGAAAAACAGAGAGACAGACGGAAAACTTTGTCATTTCCTTTTGTAACCACTCCGGTGAAGTTTCTAATGTTGAAGTTGTGTCGTGGATTTAGAATCAGTACCGGTACCTGACAGGCATTATTTCTCCTTCATTTACTTTCTCTACCGGTTGGACAGTAGCGGATGTTGAACTGACACAGGGTACACAACGTATCCGCTTCGACCGCTTTGCAATGAAAAATTATCGTTGATGGATTAAGGTTCGAGTGAGAAATAACAACAAAGAAAAAGTACTGACGACACAGCAACAAAAATTTCCCAAAAGAAAAGGCGGTATCCTGTCTGAAACGTCAGTGAGTCAAAAATAAATGCTTTCACGTAAATAACGAATCTTTCATGACGTCTCCCTGCCCAAATCTCATGTTGTCTTACGATGCTGATATTGGACGATAACAAAGAAGAATAACGGGAAAACGAGAACTGTGTACGGTGTCTCGTATATTTTTTTTATTATCAATATTAGAAAAAAAGGAAAGGCTGAAGTTAAGCTATTTGTTCGCTTTAACAATGACAAAATTGGTAAACAGAGGGAGAGGATGGATTTCAGGAAAATGGCGCTGAGAGAATGAGGAATGAAGACGTCAAACGATGTGAAAGAGCCGTACGCCAACCCCGAGTCAACCTGAAGAAAATAGTTTAGCTTTCGGTCAGAGGTTGAGTGGCTGACATTTGCCTGTTGGTGGCTTCCGCCATTTTTCTAATGACACGTTCAAGTTCTGTCCTCAAGTTTTTGAGGTAATTTGCATTGGATTGTAACATCCCCCCATTTGCATATACTTTTTCCAATTTCATTTCTGTCCATAATTATCAAATATTAGTTAATATTATTACAATATTAATGACTGCTACAGTGTTTTCTGCTTGTTTTTATTTGCCATCACGCTGTACGGTTCCACGTCTCCTCGGATTTTTTTCCCCTTGACGATTCTTCCCTTTTTCTGCTCATTTCGCTTTCGGATTTTTTTCACGCGCCTACCCTTTCATTTTCCTCCAATTCGTTGGGCAAATCTTTAATTTTTCTCCGTTCCTCCTGCCCCGTGCTTTTTTATCCCTCATCTCGGAGAACGTCATTAATCAACCGAAATTCGGGTTTATCAATTCCCTCCCTTGTCGTCCTCGAATTTCTTCCACTCAAATTGTACTTCCTCGAGAGTCGGATTCGACGTCTGTGAATCCGGGAGTTGGAGGCAACGGGCAAATGTTTAGATTCAGCCGCGAGGAGAAGATGACTGAAGAAAAATCAATGAATGGGATTTAGTTATCGATCCGAGGACAGGTATGACACTGGAGAAGACACAGAATGACGACATTTCATGCCTTTCCATCTATTTCTTCTCACTCTCCGACTTATTCGTCTCATCTGTCCCTGACACAAAGAAAAGTGGATTCGGATTAAATTATAACCTTGAACTCGATGGGTAAAAATCTTTCTTTTCTACGTACAAGACAACAATCATCGTATTCTTAAAGAGAGAGATAGAGAACATGGGGGCAGACTTAACAAACTGACGTAGAAAATAAATCAAACGACGGTGATTGAATGGAAGCCAATGACCTCTCTCGTTTACCATGTTCAATCCTTACAAAACTAAGTTATCAGTCTCCTTCTTCTTCTTGTAAAAGACAAAATTTGTATTTGTATACGAAGTTTCAAACAAAAATAACAAAACAGTCAAATCGCGTCAGGTTCAGCCACCTGGGTGTTGCTCTCTTTCAAGTTATCATTCAATTATTTGACTAAATTTTTCCAACTTCATATCGGCTTAAAATCCAATCAGGTAACAAATCAATCACCTGACCAAATTTCAATTTTTTTTAATGAATGTTTTTCTGCTTCGAGACAAAATAATTTTTCGAAAAAATAGAAATTTCAAAATTTTGACGAATCAATATTGTTACCCTACGTTTTAACGGGCCTCGCACAATGTTACCACAATTTATTTATCCTTTTTGTGTGCACTGTCATTTTACTTTATGTAAGTAACACTTAATGAACGGACATTGTGGTTGTGGACGTTATTTTTCTCGAGGATCAGTTAAATTAATAGCTCGTTGGTAATTTTTCTTTTTATATTGAGAAGGAGAAGTACACCACTTTACATCGCCTTATTGAGAGTTAACAGAATCAGGGTGAACTCATGTACATTATTTAAAGTTATGTGTGTGATGTTAATTTGTTTATTATTGTATATAATCACTAGTAATTAAAAGTCGGACGCCACCAATCGCCGGCTAAACTTTGTTTTTTCTAACACCCCATTAATTCTATCGCAGTACATAACATGTGTTGATTCAATGTCTAACCCTTGTTCGACTCAAACCAATTGAACTTAATAATGTGAAAGAGTCAGAGGTTCAAAAATAAAAAAATATCTCGAAAGGGAAAGTGGTACCCGAGGATATTTACTTAGGACACAATGGAAATAGTTCGGGTGAGAAAGCATAATAATTTTTATTATTCCGAAACCTACGAAAAATTTGTTTTTAGAAATGTGTCGAAAACGGAGTCGACTCTTGAACAACAAAATATACGGTAATCACACCATGTTACTTTGTTTTATTTTGTGTTCGCGGTCTCCTCGTGACCCTTGCAGTTTTTACGGCAACGCGAAAAGTTTTCATTCAATGATGGAATTATTTCGAAAACAACCGACTCGTTTGATTTGATTCCTTTAAATATTTATAAGTCGAATTTCCCCAGCTGTGTGCTTATAATATATTTATCTAAGTATAAATGATAAATCCCATAAGCTCGACCCCGGCTCCGGAGACGTTCTTAATGGGAATGCCTTTGCATTAATCCAAGACATTATTTTTAGAAAAAACAAAATTCTATTAAGTCAATCTTAATAGTACTCGTCGTCTCACATAAATTTCGTATATAATTTTTGGATTTATTGACATGTCGGCTTTTCTTAAGTACCCGTCTCAAATTCAGTACACGACGAGACAAGAAGAGGTGCCCCATTTTGGTCTTGGGGAGGGGGTGTTGCGTGACACTTGGACTCGTATAAATTTTCACCAAAAAAGGGAAGTTTTTCGAGAGTTTTCCACTCCAGAATTTTTTACACTTGCAAATTAAGGCATTGAACAACGATGATTTTCCGGCGTCGCGAACGTGTCGTGATTTATTCTCTCGCCTCGTGTCCATTTTGTTGCGTGTTCCCCTCGAGAAAAAGTGAAGACTGGAAAAAGGACGAGATCTCGTCGAGGAGACCTTTGTCTGGTTCACCTGATTTCAAGGAGTCAACCGGTCTCTCCCTCTCCTTACATATACGAGATAAGGATGGTGAATGGAAGAAAAGGAGACGTAAGGATGTTCTCCCAATAATGGAAAGATCCAGAGGAAGACGTCGCCGTCGTCGTCGTGGAAATAATCAAATTTATTTGAAAAGGATGAAGCGGCCATTGCTATAAAAGAAAATGGTCTTTAAATTCGGGGGGTTGCGATTTAATTTCAACCATTAAGAGTTCCATTTAAACGGTAGCAACCCCCGAATTGGATGCTCTGATTTCAGACGTTGAAATTGCAATTCCATCCGGACAAATGTTCAATGGCTGACTCCTTGAAATTAAATTGAAATACAAACGGTCGGGGAAGAAGATCTACTCCTACTTGTCCGTATTATGTATTCATCTACATTCCTGTACTTCTGTCACGCTTTCGCGTCAAAGAAATTCCTCCTAAAAAAAATTGAAACTTGTTACAAAAAGGGATTACTCCGGTCATCTTGGACAGCTACCCTCCCCCACAAAGTGTGAAAAGTGTAAAGTTCGTGGTCCAAAGTACGTGACAATTGAGAAGGACCCTTTTTTTGTCTTAAGTGGAGCCCTCGAGTGTTGATCTCTCCCGTTCGATAGACCAATCAAGCAATAATTCATTCTCATTTACAATTTAATAATATTTATGTGTGTGTGTGTGTGTGTGACGTTTGAGGGTGAACTGACACGTTGAAGGCAATTTAACTTGAAGAGACATATATTTATTGTTTTATGTCATTTTGTTCCAGGCTCACCGTGGTTTTGTTCGAGTGAGTGGAACAATGAGCATTTATGTAGTTCAATGGAAATGTGTCGCCTCACTCTGCCGGAGTAACGTGAAATAAATTTGATGATAAATCTGTGTAGTGAAAAAAAAACAAAAAAACATACGGGGTAGTACATTTTTTTAATTTCAAAAATTCGTTCGATCCGTCCAACTCAGTGTCAGAATCAACCGTGAACAGGACTATCAATAATTGTCTGACACACCTGTTACTCGTCAGTGTTGTTACTGGGCGACAACGGGAGTTACCGTCGCGACGCGTGTACACAATACACACAATTCAGACGATGACTTCTTAAAGGTACGGAATAAAACCCCGGAGGGGAAGTTAGTGCTGGAGCCGAGGTTAGTGCCGGAAAGAAATGAAACAAACAAACAAGAAAGTAACTATTACTCTTGAGAAGGAACTAATAAACCAGAAATTTTTTGTTGTTGCGGGAAGCAATAGCCGGAGGGAAAAAAGTAAAAGGGTAACTCTCGTAAAGTTGAATAAAAATGAGACCTCCCAATGCCGGAGAAGATAAATGATGAATAAAAATACAGTTAAGAAGAATTAGAAAGACAGAGAAAGATGCAGTGAAGGATGGCGAAAAAACCGAGTGTTTTATTAACGTCGTAAAACGGTCCAATTGTTTCGGTTCGAAGATTAGAAATAGACACACCGTTCTGGGCGAAACGAAAAAAGATCAATTTCTTCAAGTTCTTACGATCGAACCCTTTTAATAGAAACAACCGTGTTTATTTATTTATTTATTTATTTAAGTGAAATCCGTGTCACCGAGCTCCACAATACACGTATGGTATAACGTGTTGGATTACCTAAGGTTACATAATAAATATTATTTATGAGTGTGGGTGTTTCGGTAGGAAGTTAACTTCCCTCAGTTCTTCCAGGTTGTTCCTGCTCTCCCGCCTTTTTTTTCATAACTTTTTTCTCCTCAGAGTTGTCAAAAACGGTTGTCTGGCTTGTCACGGGCATCAAAACCTTATTATGCATACGTCGCTTGGTGTGAAGTCATTCTCCCCTGAAAATTTCATTTATTTTTCTCACGCGGTACATAAATATAAATACATTGATGTATATTAATGTCGTAAATTAAAGTTGGAAACTGTCGATTGAGTCGTTGCGGATCTCAGTCCGAGTTTATACCTGAATTTAATCGCCGGACTGTCCGTCTTGTTGGTAAGTGAACTTCCGGCGTGAAAAAGCCGGCGTGAACGCTCTTGAGTCTTTAGGTTTTCGTTTACAATGTGAGTGGGTACCTGAATCTCGTCCTCGTTCGATATAAAAATGAGTTGAGTGACCAGAATCGCTACGTCACCGAAACTTACGAAGTTAGAAATAAAAATACATAAATAAGTAAGAGCAGAAAAAATAAGTGTGAGAATACATTCGACTGAGTAACGACAACTATTTTAAACATCAATTCCTGCTTTTAGGTCGAAGCTAAAAAAATCCAAGAGAGTAAAAATTACATTTAAGGGTGGGAATGTTCCCGGGAAATAATTCGGGGAATAAGTCACTGAGTCAGTCATTCCAGGAGTTCCGTCACTCAAATCTGTCGCAAAGTTAATTTCCGGGAAAAATTATTTTATTAAATTTATTCAAATGATCAATTAATTACACTGACGTAAAAAAATAATTCCGTTCTTTTTTCCCTGTGAAAGAGCCCAGGCCAGTGCAACGTTCTACCAAAGTGTTGTCTTCCTCGTGGAGGGCGAACGACTCGACGAAAGTTCCGTGGCCCCCGACGTTTGTCCGCTCAACCGGAACTCAATTCCGTGTGTCCGTCGAGCACTTCCGGTTCATCCGAACGTAATGGAAAAATTTTTCTTTTAATTTCCGATTGCGTGATGAAATAAAAATGAACGAAAAAAGCCGTTAATTAAAATTTCCGCATTTAAATGTCGGACGTTCACGTCGATTGACAGCAATAAAACGAGCGATCGGTCCGATTTCCGGGGCTCCGTTTCCGGTTTTCCACCGAAATGAAAATTTCACAATTTTCCCCGAAAACGACTGTTAAACGAGTAAATCGAATTATGCATTTAGACCGGGAGAAAGTAGGACGTGTCGAATGCGTGCGCGAAGGTTTCACGGCCGGGTTTTGCTCGGACCGGAGGGTCCCGCAAGGCCCGCAACACCCGCCAGAAACCGCCGTCTTACCCGTGCGACCGATTTAAATTCTAATTTTGTTGTCATCATGGCCGGAGATGAGGAGACAAGAAAAAAATAAAGGGAGATCCAATTCATTTTTAATGTCTTCATTAGCTTCTTTTGTCTCTCCTCGTCGCATTCGGGTGGTGGGTACTCGGTGGGTCTCGGGACGTCACTACACACCTGGTCCAACCTTTTCCACCTTTCTGTCGCTGCATTTTTTCCTGTGCTTTTTTTTTGGGGGGGGGGAGGAATTCCTTTTTGCGAACGCTTCACTCACCACGAAACCAAGCAAAGCTTCCAAATTTATAATTAAACCGCGGTTTCATCCTTGAAATATTCAAATTATCTGATGTATATTGTAATCCTTTTCACTACCCCGTTCCCGTTTTGGTATTCTTCCCGATGGGAATTCCGTTTTCACCCTTCGCCGTGCATATTTCCCGCGGTTTCCTTCTCACATCCAAGCGCTACTTTCTTTCATTTCCTTCTTTCTCGCTCTTCGTCCTCTTTCAATCTCCACTTAATTATCTGTCGTTTCGGCGTTGTTTCACCTAAACCGTTTAATTCGAACTCTTATTTTTCATTTAATCAGAAATTAGGACCCGAATTCGATTCGCCTTCAGACTTCAGACGCGTACTTGGTGCGGTAGAGAAGAAAAAAAAGGTCAAATAATGCGTCCATTTGCGCCGGACGTATCGGTTTCCAATGCTAATAAATAAGTTCTATTTTATTATTTATTGTCCGTCGAGGTTTATTCCATTCGAACGGACTCGACCTTCACGGATGCTGAATTTGCTAAAAGACCATTTGAGAATCCCCTTTTTTATTGCTCACACAGATACATATACATAATGTGTGTTTTTACTTTTACAATTACGCAGGTCGTGGATTTTATGAGTCTGCAAAGTTTCAGACAATTTCGCGTATTACACGTCGGAATGAATTTAAAAATGTGAAAAGACAAAACGGTAGGTAAATGAAAATTTTCACTTGTTGTTGAGCACTCCTCCGGTGGATATCCACCCGTCGACACCTACGTAATCTTCTCATCCGGTTGAAATTATGCCGGGGATCCGGACGGTTGATTAAGATTGCGAGTCTTTAAAAGCTTTCAAACGCGATTAAATACCGAAGAAAATTCTAGAATTTAGACGTCGAGGATAAAAAAAATTTCAGGGCTTTTCCCTAGGAGCGCCGCGTGAGAACCGAACGCCCGCGTTTCTAGCTCTTCCTAGAGTTTTCAATAAGATCGAGCCTTAAATTGCTTTTGCACGTATCTTCCCTTTGACTTTTATTTTCTTTACCTTTTTTCGGGATTCCATCTTGTGAGATTTCATCCGATGTATCGATCTTCCTGTCATATTCACACACATACATAGTGATATCGTGCGATCTCTCTCTGCATATTGCAACTACAATTGCGGTAAATTATTACGCCTTTTCCCTCTAACTCTACTCTGTTCTATTTTTTTGTTATTATTATTTTATCTTTTCTATTTCTAGTCTTATTCTATCTTTGAGCTGTTGCTGAGTTGTTTATTTATGTGTATTGTTTGTGTAAGCTTCCTATTACCTGTAAGAATGACCCGAGACCGGTTTTAATTAAAAAAAAAAGACAGACTGTAAACGGTCAAGTTTATGAATTTTTGCGTCGGGAAACTTCCCCCCAGGAAAGACGAACGTTTCTTGCCGCAAAAGAGGGACGTTTGCCCGGCGCAAATTTTAATTTATTTTTCCGGGCTGGCGTTTATTGTATTAATTAATTTATTAATTGACGTAATGGATTCTAATTTTCATGTGTTTTGCTACCGAGACTTATTTATTTCTTGTTGTTTTTTTTTTCTTTCTTGATGCCTGTTAACCCCGTTTTTACGTCGTTTAGACGGCAGACGAAAAGGACTTCACCTTTTATTTTTTTTTTTAAAAAAAAGAAGGTTAATGGAGGGAAAAATTGTACGAAACCTGCCAAAAGTCTCTCACTCGAAGAAGAAGAAGAAGAATAAGAAAAGCACCAAGCGAAACAAATTATTGTAGTTAGACCGGGATGGGAGAAGACAGATGGAAAACAATGGAAATTCTCACAACCAAAAAACTGTACAGGAAATCAAGGATAAGGAATACGATGACAAATGTCCAAGAAGGGAACTTGAAGAAAGGGAAATTAATGCAAGGAATGCGGATGCAATTAGGAGAAATAACGTTGCAAAGAAAGAATTCGGGACGAAGTGGAAAGGAAAATAGTTGGAATAGTTAATCACCCGGGGGTAGAAGACGAGAATTTATAGTGTAAGGATTAGTGACCGTTCGGTAAGAGAAAGAGTAAGAGAGGCAGCGAAAAAAAGGGGTTAGGAATGTTGCAAAAAAGAGGGTAATGGAGCAAACAATGCAGGGAAAGATGAACGGGAGCAAATTACTTGTGAGTGAAACTGGAAACCATCAGAATCAAAAAGTCTATACTTCGTCACCTTGAGTTGACATTTTCCATTAAAATGCCCACGACCTGTCCACTCGAATTCTTTCCCAGCAGAAAAACTCACCAGAAAAACTTCGTTTTTCTCTCTCTTCACTCCCGGCAAGTGTATTCCCTCAGGACAAGGAACCTACCGTACATACATAAAAATTGCAATAACCACAAATATTCCGGGAAAAACAATTCATTGTGAATTGTGTACGGATTATTCCTTACACTCGAAAATTAATGTTCAACTCATTGATTGCTTCGGCAACTCCATTAAAATTCTACTTGTTTCCTTTCAACAAACTCGAAATTCACAGAAACTTATTAATTGTTCCCGGAACTTGTCTAATATTTTTCACAGGAACAAATTGAGACCGTAAAATTGAGCTGGAAACTTTTTCTTGTCGTCTTTCCCTCGACTTATTACTTCGATCTAAAAGACCTAGACGAAGCTCAATAGAACATGGATTTCTGAAAATTTACAAAAAAAAACAGGTGCAGGTCATCGTCTACTGTTTTTACTGGTGAACGGGACAGAAGTGAACAAAAAAAAGTTCACGGATGATATTTAGAAAAGACAGTTCCCAACCTAGATAAATAGATCGGAGGAAGAGGCGTAATTTTGGAAATATTAAACCCATTTTGCCTATTACTCGGTGTATGAACCCAAAGTACAAAGGATCAACCGACAGGGATAAGAAGAAAAAAAAACAAAACAAAAGTAAATGAAGTAAAAATACGAAATAGGACTAGAGAATAGAAAGAGAGAGAGAGAGACGAAATATTAGAGAAAATTCCTTCTCATTTTATTTCGTCGAAAAAGGCTCAAAGGAAGATGAGACCGGCCGGGACCTTTGAAAGGTTCGTCAACTACAAAGGGCTCATTAGCCCTTGTCAACCGCTAAGAAATTGGGCCGCTCACCATTTTCATGTATTAAAATTCTCATGGGGATTTGATAGTTAGCAGTGACACTCGATTTTCACGTTCTCTTCAAACTATTTTTCCCGTAGACAGTCACAAATTCACTATTTTTCTGTGTTCTGGAGAGTGGGAGAAGGTGGAGAGAGAGAGAGAGAGAGAGAGACGAAAGATGGCAAAGGCAGAATTTGGCTATGAGCCACGTTCGTGCCAAAATAAATTTCTGACGATGGAAATTTTACACATTCGATTTAATCGTTTCGAAAATTCTCTAGGAATAATGCAAATTCGGAAATAATGCGGATAGTTGAAACCAGTCGGATACGAAACCATAGACGCGACCCGTAAATTGTCCGAGTACATGAAACCGAATTGAACTTTACGACGAAAAGTCACAAACTACATAAAATGTTAATTATTCTGGGAGCAATTAATAAAATTAAAGACGTCCTCGCGTTACAACCCCCCATACAAACACAGGTCCCCGTGCCCGTTTCGATGGTTTTGACACGCGATACCAGAAAAAAAAGTTATAAATTACACGTATATCGGTGATATTATTAAGTAATAGTTCTGCTTGAGTGACAGGTAGGAACCCAAGTCCTGATACTCAAGAGAGAGAGAGAGAGGAACCTCACGACTACAGGTTAATAGTTTCGTTAATTAATTTTGATGAAAATCAAATTGAGTAAAAGTTAGTGACGATGGTTCGTTGGGCTGGGTGACGAGGAAGAATTCGTTTCGGGATTAATCCGATTTGATAAGATTTGAGTCAGAAATTAATCACCGCGACTGTGAAATTCGTGGGTGAACGCGAAAAGTTGGCGGCGGGTACATAACTAGAAAAGATTTTAATAAAATTGAAATTAGACGCGGTTTCTGGGGACTAACGTAGAGCAGGGGAATTAAAAATTTTACGATGTAAAAATGGGAGCAACGGACTTGAGGTAACCCCGAGGTCGCGCTTAAGAAGGACCTTTAATTTACATAAGCGTGAGAGTTATGTTCCCCGTGCAAGTGGCCGTGTACGAGTGTTTATGTAAGTGCCGTTATTACTTAATGGATGCAGCACCGAACTTATTAATCCGGCACTTATTGGTAGTCGGACGGCAATTTCTTCTCAAGACAGCAATTCGGTCACGTTCTTCTCGTGGAGGATTCCCCGACACGGCCGCATTCCCGCCGATACCCAAAATTCTACCTTGAGTTTACCTTAAAGTTGAAAACCGAATTTTCTAAATCGACCGTGAGAACCCTCCATCTTGGAGGAGACCATTTCACCATCAAAATGCTCAGGTCCCGGTCAAACCGCCCGAGTCGACCTCTTGCCGACTCAAATTCCCGAATTTCCCACAGGAGTTGGCGGTTTCGAGTCCGGCAGTGCCTGACATCCTGTGGTTGAGTCTTCATTAGAATTTTACCTTCTTAAAAAAAACTTCTGCATGTGGAGGGGCAAGTACAAAATTTTGCCGTGACGTCAACCAAAATGTAGTTCGATAGAACTATCACATGAAAATTCAAATAAAATAGTTTTTTTTTTATGAAAAACGTCAGATTTTGATGAATGACTCGTGTCTGGTCATGGAATTGGGTAACTCCAGTTAAGCACAACACAATGGAGTGCACCGAAAAGGAGAAAAAAAGACGGTGAATGAAGATAAATTCGAGCGAGATGGGTAGCGTCCGGTGACAGGAGATGATAGAGAAGAGATGCCCTAGAAATTGCCCAGATAGTCGAGCCAAACAGGAAAATTTTTCTCATTCTCAAGAATCGACATTTAAATATTTGACTCGACTGCGGCTCCGTGTCAAACCATCCATCACGATTATTAATGTATAACTCTCTTCATCTATTACAATTTCTATTGAGTGATTTTCCTCAATTAAGAAACAAGTTCTTAAAATTTTGCGAATTATTTTGTGGTGTAAGAAAACACCAAGTTGGAAACTTTTCAGACATAGCACAACAACTTTGCATTGTACGAGGAAGTTGATTATACTGAAAGTTGATACAAATACTGAAATTCTATTCACCAATCAACGGTCGTGTTCCTAATAATTTGTAGGAATTTTTATAACAATAATAATATGATTTAATTCTATAACTTAACGTATAACGTAATAATGTCTCCATTCTGTTATTTGTAACTCCTCTCCGTTCAAATCTTCCTTAAGAAAACGAGGAGAGATTTCCTATTTATAAATTTCATTGGTTTTTATATATAATTTTGTATGCGAGTCACTTAATCAAACACGCTATCTGCTATCTATTTAATTAAAAATAGTTTATTTGTAAATACAAATTGGAATGGATGTTGTACGAGTGTTTAACCGAAGAATACCTGGTAGAGAAGAGTAGACAATTAAACGAATTGAAATTTTGAATTTGAAGGAAAGAGTACTAAAATACTAAATGAATTTATTGATTTGCTGTTATGTACGCTACTGAAATACATAAGTGAAGGAACCGAATTGAACAAAAAGTAAAACAATAGAACGAATGTAATGGCGAGGATTTACCGTAAATAATTTTCCAGTTTACTGTGACGGAACCACAGAAGTTAAAGGCATTTTAAAAATCGTTTTGCTGTCATTCAGAAATACTCTAAACCTATTATAGTCTAGTATAAAATAATTTCTTGAACTTTTTCCCCAGTTCACTTCAACATGTTTAGTTTAGGAGGAAAATTATGACATTTTAGAAATAGTCGGTGCGCTCAATTTTACCACAAAATTCCGGTTTGCTGCCGTTCAAATTCTTGGTAAGACTTTGCTATTTTTGTTTTCGTTCCTTTATTGTTTCTTTCCCTTGCTCTCCGCTGAGGAGATTTATGTCTCCATTCTTTATTTACTTAAGTTCGCTATTACTTATGCTGTTTCTGAGGCTTATAGTCGTTTAGAAAATGTATACATGAATTTTGCGAATTCATATAAATAAGTATAGGTTGTAAAAATACTGTCGTTTCATTCCTTTGCTACGGTTTATTAGATTTACGCATGTATTTGTTTTGCTGTCACTCGTACGGTACCGGAGACTTATTGGCGTGCAGAAGAAGTAGACAACGATTCTAATGGACGAATATACATCCAGAAAAATATAACTTGTTTTATTATTTAACTTTCATTCCGAGTTTGCTCTTGTTAACAATATCTCAGTGTAAAGATGGTATTTTCTTTGACATTGTACATAATTTCCAACACTTGAGAAGAAATCTTCCGCGACTGGGGTGATTTGCGGTGTTGTTAACTTCTCTTTGAAGTTCTCTCTTGCATATTATTTTTATGTACAGTTTCTCAAACGTCTTGTGTCAATATTATGTATTAATAAGGAACTTCCTGAGAAGGTACGCAACTCGGGACTTCGTTTTACATTTTGTGTACTCGTAAGGATTTCGCAAAACAACTTTGGTTTTTTTTTACCAAACCGTCTGAATTCGTCGTGACTGACAACGCGAGAAATTCGAAATCCTGAAATTACTTCGAACTTGACTTTGAACAGAGTTTTTGGCCCCCGTCAGCCTTCGCGATTCCACCCCCAATTTCCGACTTTACCGGCTTTGATAGAAAATTTATTAATCATTAACTATTTCCGATGTCGATTTAATCCACCGCACTGTCCATCATTTCTTCCTTTGCTGTCGTTCAGGTGATTGACCGTGAGCACGGAGGACTAACGAAGTGGCTAAAATTCCGAGAGGAAAACAATTCCGACTGTTGTGTTTTCTTCTTTGTGACCTTTTGAGTGGGGGGTGGTGTTTTTTGTTGGGATGAATTGTCTCTTATTTCTTCTCTATTTTGTTTTATTGTTACGTTCAATTCCAAGTCCAATTCCGAATGCGTTCGTTTCCAAATTTTGTTCGACCATTCTCTTCGGGGTCTCCCTGAATTTAATTTCTCTGAGAATGCGAGCAGCCATTTATTTAAACAGTTTGGGAGAGGGGTCATCAATAAATTTTTCAAAATTTCCAGAATTCCTTGGCCCCTAGAACCGGGAGCAGGGTGTTTATGGAATATTAACAAGACGCGTATTCATCTGATTTGTTCTCTTTTTGCTGTCATTTAATCAGGTGTGGGACTGTTTGCTTTTTTTGTCCGCAACGAGGACCACACCCTGAAAGGCTCGATTTTCAAATTGAAAAAGGAACTGTCGATGACAGGAAAAAAAAATTAAACTAATAATTCTTATCATATGTACGTGACTATAACCTTTCACATGTGAAAAAAACAGATGAAGAGGAAGATAAAAAGTTAACAGGGAAAAATGGGAGGGATGAAACTGTAACGGTGGGTAGGGTGAATTACAACCACGCAAGCACCAGACGATTCTTTAATTATCACCTTTGGTACACAGGAAAGTGCTATGCTGCTTGGGCTTTTCGGGAAAGTCCACTTTTTACGTCTTCCAGTGCCTTTTATGTCTATATCCCGGTTGATAATGTACACTCCTAGCTCAGCAGAAGATATTTAAGCACATGAGGTCCAGGGGTTCGGTCGTTTCAAAGGGCGAACGTGTGCCGGTCGCCATCATTACGGAAAACCAATAATTGACGTATTGAATTATCCGAAATTATTATACCTTTTCAAATCATTCTGAAATCTGACTTTTTTTCCAGCGGAACCTTTCGTGCCCCCCCCCCCCGTCAGATGGAAAAGTGAAACCTACCCCAATATCAAAATTCATTCGAAATTAGAAACTTGGGGAAATGGCCCCCGGGATGACTCCACTTGTAATTCTCTTCCGTTTCCTTCTCCGAACGCTAAATTAGGGAGAATCAGGTGAGGGTTGTCTCTTTTTCAGTGAGCACACACAGGGGAGACTTGGCGAGAATGTAACCCCCATGTAAACTCCATGTAGACTAAAGTGTTGATCAAAAAAATTGCAGGATTTAACGTGTACCCAAACGGGTGTGTTGTGCTGTTGTCTGCTGGATGGATGTTAACAAATTTTGAAATACTCTACTGGATGTTTTGTAGAGTAGAGAATCGATCGAAATGTATCAATCAAACTGATTGAAAGTATCGACGATACCCGAGAGAAGCGTGCAGGTTCCTCGGTGACAGTTGCTTTTGTTTGGTTCTCTCAACAATTTAACATTTAAAAACTTTAATCCCAGGGCTTTGGTGATTTTTATGGTGGTGCTGTAGCAAAGAGCGAGTGACTCGGTTATTGTATATGTTTTTGTCGGCTTTATCATTTAAGCTCCCGAGTTAATACACCTGGAATGTCAAATCAATGAGTTCAGGTTAGTTTTTAGTCGGTCGTTGTTTTTAATTCGCTCTTACGCATTTCAACTATCCGACATTTTCATGGTTCTTCAGGTGGTGGTATTCCCTGATTCCATCACTAAAATTATTTACACCTCAGTATTACTTTTTTTTCCTTATTATAAAATTTTTATTACAAAGCTTAATCAAAGTCCAACTGCCCGTACGCCTTATGTCAAAACTAAAATAATTATTTATTTAACTTGACGGTATTTTTGGTTCAATTCGAGAGAAATTTACATTAATTAAAAAAATTTACGGTTTACGCTTTGAATAAATAAATTAATAAAAGAAGAGTCAATTGTAATAGAAAAATTGAGTTGTTATTTATTATATTTATTGTGCTGTCGGATTTCTGTTGGTGGAATCCAATGGAATCCCCTCGATTTACTCCCTCGACCGACGAATTCTACGTTTACAGAGCAATTTTAATTGCAAGTTAAGAATGTCGGTCAATTAATGAAATATTTCTGTTGGATTAAATGCAAAACTTTTATATGTAGGCTGAATTCCAGGTGGAGTACACAAGAAAAGCAGGTGTGTACGATTAAATGAACTTGAGAAGAAGCTCATTAGCGGATTACACTATTAAATATCTAAACTATCTATGGTAACGTCTTGAGAACAAGTTTCGAAAGTAGTTAAAAACAAAATCCTTATTTTCTCTCTCATCTTGGCCAGTTTTGATTTCGGTAGAGAACGCGTCTCTTCAAAGTTTACCCTTTTTGTCACATCAAAGCACCCCCATACGTTTCAGTACTATTAACTTTTATAACTGTCTGCTTTTAACGAGTTTGAAAATTTTTTCACTCTCTTAAAATGACACTTCCTTTTCCTTAAGTTCCTTTTCCCCTTTGTTCGCACGAAGCGAACATTTTCCTCTTATTTATTTGGTTAAATATTGAGAGGTACGTGTTATGCAGTAATCACCTGACTACTACAGTTATCAATTTATTGGGGCATCAATAAATTATTAATCAGAGGAATTTGAATGTCGGTTTGACGAAATTCGAAATTTTCTGCACGTAGCAAAATTTGTACATCTACGTGGGGTACTCAAAAACCAGAGCAGCAGGTTTTATTAATAAAATCATTAGTGCGTTAACCAATTCTGTGGTAGAAATTAATTTGTTATTTTAAATATTAAAAAAGCTCCGAGCAGAATTATTGCTCTTCCGACAACTCCAAAATTGTCAATACCACACAATTCACTTATTATTTATGCATTCCGAAGCAATCGATAAGTCGTAACGTGGAAATAAATTGAGTATTTAGTCGGCCCGGTTGTGTCCTCCTATGAGCAATCAAAGACGAGCTTTACTATGAGAAAGACATGATGTAATGTCACAAACACACTCGTGTAATCCAATTTTACCTGTGTAATTGAATAAGTCACTCTTTGATTTCAAAAGTCGACTAACATTACAATAAAGAGACAGAACAACAGTAGCTACACAGGTAAAAAAATTAACAATTGAGTAGAGGAGAGACGACAACACTTGGGAACGTAATAACGGGGATACAAAGTAGCAAGTGAACTTCCCTTGAACGTACTAAACAAGTGTACAGCTTCTCGTTCGTAGCCTAACGATGTTCGCATGTGTATTTCATTACTTAATTACATACCGTAACGAAGTATGTACGTAGATGCGTTTCGGCGTTTCGACTGAAATTTGTTGCCGACGTCAACAACTGACGTGAAGCTAATTGGAAAAAAACCGAAAGGGATGTAAGTAACCCAATAAAACTGTCAGAGGAGAGCACTGACACACTACAAAGGTAGTCACGAAGTACGAGAGCAAATAAAAAATTCAAGTACAACAACAATCCAAAACGATAAGACGGGAGCATATGGGGAGAGAGAGAGAGAGAGAAGCTCAACAAAAGGAAAGCACACAAAGGAATGAAAAGATAATAACAGTTTTTTTGTTTTGTAGTAAAAGAAAAAGAATTTCGAAATAACAACGAATTTAATAAAATGTAACATTATGCGGGATCAAAAAGAAGGAAAAAAAAGTTTTGAGAAGAAAAGAAGAAGCGAGACTCCTTTCTGTTTCGATTCTTCTGCTTCTCCTCCTCCTCAAAATTGTATATATGCAAAGTACACTTGTTCAGTCTTCGTCGATGGTGGTTCTCTCGTCCGGACGAAAATCCAGAACTTTGAGAAAGTAAAAAAAGGCAGGTGTGTTTGTGTGTGTGTACGTATCTTTTGAATGCTTCCTAATCAATCAGATGTGGGAAGTGACTTCCGTCGTGAGCATTCCGGGGTGGAAAAAAAAGAAGCGAAGAGTCGAAAATTTATTTTTGAATAATGCTGACGGTGAAGTGTGTCTTGTATGGATTGAAAATCGATTGTTGTACGAAAGGAATGGAAGAAAAGTAATGATTTGCATAATTGACAGCGGCAAAGTAATGAAAAAAAAATTGGTGAGGGAAGGCGTCACCAGGTGAGAAGAATGTGACTGCGAAAAAAACTACTTCTGCTGCTTCCTCAGACACTGCCATCTCCAAGACTGCAAGACAACAGCCATCCTGCGACCATCCTCCACCACAACCCTCAAGACTACAATCAACTCCTGCCGCCACGACCCGAATGCCCCTCAATTACTGTTTACCTTTGTTTAAAATTACGACTTCTTATATTGTACGGTATACTGTAATTATATTCTTATATTGTATTTGTATAAAAACATAAAAATCAATAAAGGTTGGGTTACGTTTGGTTTTCTGGGTGTGAAAATTCAATTGGAGCGATTTTGAGAAAGAAATAAGATTTTTCAAACGGTCCGTGAGGTTTTCAACTGGCTCGTAAAGCTCTGAGCTTTTGGCACACACAAAAGTCAAACGAACTTCCCCTGGGGTAGAACCGGATTTAAAGGCAAAAAGGTCCCCGGGGGGGAGTGAAAGAAACCTCTTTTTAATAGACCCAGGTGTGAATTTTCTATTTGCTATTTTTTTGTTTCGAAGGTTTCAAAGAACTCCAGTTCGTTTCCGCTTTCCCATCGACAGCCTTTCTTTCGAACCTTGGCTTTTACGAATTACTTCACCTTTCTTTTGTCTTTGGCTTCCTCAAGGCATTTCACCCCTGACGGACGACACATTTTTTTTTGTATGTAATTTTTCTTGGTAATGTCGGCGAAAGCGGATGGGGAACGGCATTCCAACCCCCCGGGGGGCGGAAAAACGAGAGATTCAATCGCGCTGGCTTTTTTTTTAGAAAAAAATGCTGTAAGTTACCTTTCCCACCGATGCACCGATGCTCACCTGGCAACTTTTCAATCTCGTCCCTTTGACAAAGTCAATTTTGATTCGTAACTTCGTTTCATAACGAGATGATTCACTGCCCTACACAACAACCAGGGTAGTGAACGTTCGAAGGAAAGTAGTGCAGTAAACTTTTACGCTACAAGAGAGAAGAGCAACGCTTTAAATATTACCAATAATAATTCCCTATATAGTCGTACGATTTACCGGAATCGAATGATTTGAAATTTAGGCATTATCAACTTCACGTAGTTTCTATATATTTTTTTCTTATGATTTGGAATACATACAGTCCAGTTTATGTTCGTGGATGTTTGTATTCAAGAGACAGAGCCTGAGGCCCCGCGGTTTCGTTGTTCGTATATAATAAATACCATAGCTGCGTTATCGGAATTAATCGAAGGCATCGTTTTAGAATAACCAAACTGTTTTCGTTCTCCTCCTTCGGTCTCATTCATAAATATGTAATCCTCATCCCGAAAGCGGCTAGGGAGCTACAACAAATTTCTTTCGGTCTCTTCCCATTAATGTTCACCATTCGGGGAAATCTAAGAATAAGTCAAATTGTACTTCGACCCCCGTGACGCCAAACAAAAAGAAATCAAAGGAAAAAGAGAGAAATTAGGCGAACGGAACGTTTTCCTCGTCACCGTAAGGTTCGAGAAGAAGTCGCTGGGTGATCGATGGAGTCTCCACGTTTGAGATTCTAAACATTTTGCTCGAATAAAACAAATTTCATAAAAGTTTCTGGGACAATAAATTAAAACGTGGGATATCAAAAGGCAATTTTGGAAAACCAGTCTGTTGACAGAAGATGAAAGTTTCCAAAGTGAACGGTGCCGGGAAATTTCACCGATTTTCTTCACGGGGACTTTGGCATTCTTTCAGAAATTTTCTATTCCACTTTTCTATTATTTGTGAATTATGTTTTTGTTGGTGTACCACCCTTTTGAAACCGCTCCCTCGTGCAACGTAAAAGAATTCGTCTATCAACTCCAGGCAGGGTTGTTTCCGTGCAAGTTACCCTGGAAGTTGCCTTTCGTAGCCTTTCGCGTTCCACCACACCCACAACTCTCGCAGGACGCGCGATGGGCACCATCGATGTGGTCGACCGGTATCAAAGCTTTTATTAAAATTGAATTTACGGTCAGTCACATGAAAATTCAAAATAAACTCAGATCGCTAGGGTTTTCTTAAAGGTCGTCCTCTCTCTCTCTCTCAGGTCAACGAACATCCATTCCGGTATTAACAGGGAACTAATTAATACGATCGAAAGGTCGCAACCTTGGAAGGCTATAAAGGCTTAAATATTAGGGCAGAAAAGTTTGAATGCGAACCTGCCCCACACCCTCTAGCTCACCCCCACCCGCATCTGCACCAAACCAAATTAATCCTTCTGGTCTTTCATTAATGTAAAAACTCCTGGAAGGACAACACAAAAAAACTTAAAGTTCATTTGACCTTCTTACCTACCTAATTTGTGTGCTTCGAGTGTAAGAAAGTAAAAGTTTATAAAACGTGGAAAGAGACAAATTTGAGCACGGCGTGTGTGTGTGTGTGTGTGTGTGTGTGTGTGATGGAGAGAAATTTTGGAAAGGTTTCGAAAAGGTTAAACTGCCTCTCGGAGGGGAAAAAAACTGAATTCCCTTTTTTTATTCCCTTATTTCGAAAGAAGTATTTGCCAAACTTATTTCTTCAACTTCTTATGACTACCTGGCCGGATGGGAGCTTTCGGGGAGCTTTCGGAATTCGATGGAATTCAAAACCGCGCCCGACCCGATGAAAAATTTCTTTTCAACTTGTTTATGTCGTTCCCGTCTTTTCACAAAAGATTTTCAAACCTTTTTTTGTTGTTCGACTGAACCGAATTAAACACCAGAAGACAGAAACTAGTCATAAGATGTTCTTATCTCCTCTCCTCTCTCTCTCTCTCTCTCTCTTCACCTGCTCCTTTTGGACCTTTACAATCACGCGCTTTCACTCCTTTCCTTAACTTTCCCGAAAGTTTACCTAATCTTCTCTCAGATGCTCGTTTTTCATTCAATTCTTATTATTCCACCTGCCCCCCCCCTCCTGCGATAAGACTCGTTCGTTCTTATGATGATGATGATGATAATGATAATAATTAAAAGGAAACCCCGTGACGTGACTTCAAGAGAGACAAACGGAAGGGGAAAGGAGTAAATCACTTTAAAGTGATCGACGTCAAAACATTGTATTGTTGTTGTAACAAATTCATTTGTTTTGATTTTCACTTTTCCCTAATGTGTCAGAGGCCTTCTTGTGAACTTAATTAAGTGATTTCGGGGGTTGACTCGAATTAAGGCGAGGGTTAAATCCAATTTTTACTTCGGCGGGAGACTCACCCCTACTGGAGGAACGTACGGTGCCTCACGTAACATGGGAACTTTGCACCATTTTAGTTTATTATTTTAATTTATTATTCAGAATACTTCTGTTAGGATTAATTATTTCTTTCCGGTGTCATAAACTGCCACTCTCGTACGACCGAACCCTAAACGCCCCTAAACGTTTATATTATTGTACTGAATGGAGTAATTTTTTTTCTCGAATTACTAATAATAGGCAGACTACATAAGTGGTAGATCTTTTCCCTTGAAAATCTAATTTTTGGTTTTTAAGTTTAAGTAGCACCTACAGTAATACATTTTAAAAGTATCACCACTCCTATTTATCAAGTTTTATACCTATTATACATAACATAAAAATATCTTTTATTTTGCAAATATATTCATCAGCACAAACGAATTTTTACTGCCTAAAATAAAATTTTACTTATTAATTAAAACTTTAAAAATGGTCCAATCAAATACGTTAAAGTCTACCTAAAATAAAAATGTTTTGGTTTCCTTCAGAGATTTGCGTCTACAAGAAAATTTCGTAGGCGACACTACAACCCTGCAGCGTTTAGCACTCTACAATGTCTAAATCACAATTTTCTGTGTAACCTGTGGTAATAACCGAGTTGTCCTGCACACATTTACGTATTTTGCCTTGTGTTTGGAATGAATAAATAGAAAAAAGTAGTACTGTAGTACCTAGCGGCACCTACTACTACAATTAATTGATCCAGGAATTAAGTTTCCTTCTTTACAGTTATCTTTTCCACTATTCGATAGTTGAGCAACTTTCATTTTCCTTTGACTTTGGTTTTTATTGTTTTCCACCGAATCCGCGACTCGAGAGAATTTTCCATCTTTTTTTATTATTCGAGACTGTAACGTCTGTATAACTCGATCATAACCGCGTAATAAGATTCTCGTGGGAATGAGCCTCTCTCGCTTCGGCGTATTAATCGAATGGAGTCGATTTGAATTTCTTTATTCTGTACTAATATTCTTTTATACTCGAATCCGTTCCGCCACTTCATCTCCCTCCGCTATTTTATTATGCATCCCGAAGACTACTTCATAACTTTCTAGTCTTTTTTGTCTTCTCCTTAAATCGTTTGCAACTCATCAAATTTGCAATTGATGAAAGCGACCGAAAGGTTCCCTTTCGAAATTTCTACATCCGTCACATTGTAATTGGGTTAATACCTGAGAGTTGGTGGCTGGTCGTTTCTCAAAAGTTGAAAAATAAATTTCATTCTCTTTTTCTCTCCTTCTCTCTGAATGTTAAGGAAAAAAAGTAATCGTTTTCTCTTCCTTCTTCTTGCCACTTTTCCTTCACCAGACTTTTTCTTAACTTTGCGTAATTTTCTCTGCTTCTTCTTCGCGCGGCGGATGCCAAATTTTTTGTTTTTTCTTTCTTTTAAGGCATTGACGTCTTTCATTTTTATTCTTGGCTCTTTTTTTAAAATTGTTTTCTTGTGTTTTTGCTCAACTCCCGGTGATTTTATACATTCGAATTCGTGTTTGGTGCCAGTTTCGAGTTTTGCCTAACTACATTCGTACGCATTTTTATTGTTAAAGTTGAAGCGTCGGAGCGTCTGTCGAAGAACAATAAAATTAGATATATATAAGATGGTTAGTACGCATATATTGTTTTCCCAGAGTATGATTCTCACGATCTCTTTGCTGTAATTTATTTTTCACTTCAGACAAATTAATTTATCTGATTCCCTTGACTCCCAACATTATAAATAACAAATTCATCAGTTTGTACGTTTAGATTAATGTCGTTGTACTGTCACCATCCTATTTTAATATCTATTGGTAGTGTAATGTTTGTAGGTAGCTTTTATAAAAAAGCAGAACGTTTGTAGCATTGCAAAAATTGATTTATTTTTCTACAAACCACACTAAGATTGGAAAGTATGTCTGCTTTTCCTGCGGGGTGAAATTTCGAAGAAGATTTTTGAAATTCCTAATTAATATATTTTCAGAATTTCTCATCATAAAGGACAGTATTACGGGAATTATGAAGAGACCCGCTGCAATTCTTCCTATCTTCTCAGTTTCTCTAATGATGGTTGTTTCTCCGCGGCCAGAGATTCCTACAAAATACCTCGCCTTTGATGATATTGATTAATTAAGGACCAGTACACGGCTATTACCTGGAACTCCTACATTTGAGTACCTTTCTCTCGTTTCTACTAAATATCTTTCGTCGTTATTTCGCTTATTTGCAATACCGTCTTTAATTTTCAATTAGAAAGTTTATACTGCATAACTAACTTCTTTACTTTCCTAATTAAATTACTTTTCTATTTGCCGTTTCCTTCTCTAGGTAATTAATAAATGTCCTGATAAGTAACAGAACAAAATGATTATATTATCAGGTATCTATATGCAAGTGTAAATAAACATTTGAATATTTATTTTAGTTTGTAACTGTACAAAGCTTTATAGTTGAAATTATCGCAAGAAAATATAAGATTTATGAAATCAAGAAATTTATATTAATAAATAAAAATTTATAAAAATAGTTAAGTTAATAGAGTATAGGCTTACGGGCATTTGATAAGGTTACTCAATGATAAAAGGACGTTTTCAGGGAACAATTCTGTTACAAAAAAAATATGCGTTGTGCTTGAACTCTCCTCCTGTCTGCCCACGAACTACAATTCGTTTACACCTTTTTGAGAGGGAATAACAAAAAAGGGATAAAGAGTAAGAGGAAACGTTATGAAATTAAATTTAAAGTGTCTTCGCACACGGTGGAGACCATCTCTTCCGTAATGAAATAATATGAATAATAATGAAGGGCAAAAAAGGTAACAAATCATTCGTAAACGTCAGGGAAGTATGAAAAATGTCGGTCGAAGATCTCCAGCCGGTTTTGGCCGTATGCCCGGAGGAGTGTCGTTAATTTCAGGCCGAACAAGTAACTAGGAAAAACGGGAAACGGGACACAGAGACACACACGTACAGACAAGAAGAAAGAGACAATAAAGGTTGACAAATTGTGTAAACGGTGAAAAATAATAGAAAGTGTGAAAAATGGCGTGGCTAGACAAGCGAAAACCGCACTTCCATCAAGCATAATATGGCGGAAGTCAAATTCGTTTTCATTGTTCGATGTCAAACCGAGAATTAACGATGATTCGAGGGAATTCGGTTAGAAAGAGTTTGGTTTTTGAACTCAGTCAACCCGAAATCATAGGCCGAAATAATTGGAAGAAAAGAATTGGTAAATCGGGCCGTTCGGAAAATTTCCTAGATGGAACAGGAGAGAGAGAGAGAGAGAGAGTCGTTGCATCAGCCGTTCTCCACCAAAGTTAGGATAAATCTTGCAAGGAAAGAAATGAAAAATGATACGAGGGAAGTAGAAACTCAGAAAGCTCAAGCAGACCCTGCCTTCTGGAGCCTGCGGAAAAAAAATGAAAGGAAAGGAACAGGTCACGGTGCTGACGTCGACTTTCCGAGGAGGGAAAAGTCAAGTAGGTGAAAACGCGAGCGAACGGAGTTGTGGCGGAGAATGAAAAAAAAAAAAGAATAGAACAAGTCTAGCAAAAATTTTTGAGTCGAAAGAAAAACACAAGTTAGAATAACTCGGGTTAGAAATTAGAAAAGCGTAACTATGACTAATGCAACAGCAGAACTTTTTCCTTTGATGTGCTCCACTTGTCTTTTTCACGTCTCTCATGTCAAGACTTTCTGGGACCGCATGGGGGTCCGTTCTCTACATCAACGCGTACCGCGCAATAAAAGAGAACGCATTTTTAGTAACGCAGAAACGATCGATGACGATTTCATTCTCTCCGATCACAAAATGGAACCGTTCGAATCGAATCAAAAACTTTGATGTCGTCGTTAAAATCGATCCCACCGTAAAATGTCTCTCCGAATTAACAAAAAACGAATTAAAATTTCTTCGCATGTGCGTGTTCCCCGTTGTTCTCACGAATAAATACGGGAACCAATGTGGAAAAGATGAAGTCTCGGAGGCTGCGGAGTCAATCAACCGAACGAGAAAAGACGAAGTTGTGAAAAAGATGAAAGGAAACTTCATAAAACGACAGGAAAAGGCACCTTAACCTTGGGTTAATCGGTGTTATGGGATATCTTCCTGTCCTTAACAAAAAAAATGTGAAAAAACACAATGTAAAACACACGTAAACGACAAATTGTAATCAAATTACAATTGTGACCCCGTGAAAATGGCCGAACGTTTTAGCAGACGCGAGAAATATTCATTTTTTAAATGTTCACTGAACCGGTTCATGAATTTCTAAATTTACCCCGGGAAATTGCTATTTGCTCTGTCCTTTTCCTACTTCCGACCTGCTTGGGTTTATAATTTTATATACCAAAGTTCTTCAACCAGAAGAGAGAAAAGAACTTCTCTCTCTCTTCCCCTGCCATTTCTATCAGGTCGACTTGATCATCAAACCTTCTCAACTGTGCAGATCCTTCTCTTAGAACAAGTTCTTTCACCAGCATCTTTTAATTCGTTTTTTGACCTGTAAATTTTAAAGATTGGTCGGTTCGTTCACACGCACGGTCCACAAATATTAATTACACTAAATATTCAACGTATTAAAATGTAGAAAAATATTATAAACTTGCACCAGTAGCAATTGATATTAAAACAAGGCGATCGAGTGTAAGTGTCTGTTGCCACGTTCTCATTGTCACTTTTATATTGCGATCAAAACTTCTTCTTCGTCGCAATTCAATAAAAAGTATGATAAATAAGTAATATATGGTTTTAACCCATCCTCATTCTTTTGCATTGCGTTTCTTCAACCACTCAGGTAGCTCAAGGAACATACAACTCATGTCTACATCTCCCGGTGATGTTCATGTGTACATATCTTATGTTCAGGTGTTGTATATAGTAATTTAACGTATTAATTAACTGTTGTACTGGCTCACAATATAAATTCGGTTTCAGAGTATCATTCGAGTCTTCTTCAATCTTCTGCAAAATTGCAGACGTAATATAACGTTACACCATCTCGGGGGACGAAAGACTGTTTTGTTTGGATTTCGAAACTACCAAATTACCCGTCCGGCAAGTCCACCCCGAAGCGGATCCTCCCCACGTGGGGGCAGGGTGGTCCCTTTACCACCGTCCTTTTCAAAACCGCATTAATTGAATTCTCATTTCCCGGTGTTGACCTACGCGACTGATTAAGTTTCATGTTTGAACACTAATTTCACGAAGTTCCGCGATTATCTTCTTCGTCGGGGCGGAAGACTCGATGGAAAAGAACGGGAAACAAAATTAATTGCTCGACATCTAAATAAAATATTATACAAATGAAAATTAATAACTTTGAAAAGGAGTACCGATGCTGGTGTCAGTTACTGGTGGTGCCTTCTGGATGAATTCTCGGAAGAAAGTTAATTATACATAATTTAATAGTTTTGTTGAGAATATCAACAGCAGGGTTCCTGCTGTCGGCGAGAGTGTCATTTGTAATAAACCGTGGAAGCCAACAAAAATTGGTTTTTGATGTATTCGACTGCAAAATTTCCCATCAGACGGATTTGCATTAACTAAATAATAAAATGAAATGTTAGCCTGTTGTTTGGAAGTAAGAAAAACCACAACGTTTTGTGTAATTTCCAGAGAGAGAGAGAGAGAGAGAGAGAGTGAGAGGGACAGTAGAATTGCATAATTAAACCCACGTTAATTACCGCTGATTAATAAATATTTTTCGGTTTAACTTATTCATATTATAAATAAAATTCATGACTAATTAACCTCGGCGCTAATTTTAAATAGAGCACATAATTAACACAGGGTTCAAATATTCTCTTTCTCTCTCTCTCTCTCTCTCTCACACACCTCTCCGATACACTCTCCCTGCCATCCTGAAATAAATTTGGAAGTGACGCAACGGACGGATGAAAACATCGTCAGAAAAAGGATGAGTCTGACGAATCAAAGGATTGCACTTGACAGTGGAAAACAAAAGTGAAGGGAAAAAGGAAAGAGAAAATGGACGGGGACAATCCTTTGTTTAGAATTTTGGCAGAGAGGTACATTCTTCCGAGTGGCAACTGGAAATCTAATTTAAAGTCAAACAGACTCAATCGTTATGAAAGTTATGAAAGGCATAATTTCGGGGCTCCACTTGAATTATTCGTCGAGAATGGTCGAGCCGAGGGAATTATTTAGGGGAAAATTTTTAATTCACGCGACGTTTTTATTTATTTATGTAAGTGTGTATTACTTATGTTTTAATTGGATGTAGTTTAATTACAATTAATAAAATTAATAATAATTGGTTTCGACGAGCACGCGGACACTCTGTTACGTCCGGTGATGAAATTCTTCTGCCTGTGTTTCCGAAATGAAAAATGTTTTCATTTATGTATACAATTGTTAATGGTGATTGTTATAAATACTATGTATATTTTTTATATACAATATTTTTATCAGAGTACTGATTAATGTGAACCAAAATGAGGAGATGGTCAACAACGTCAAAGCAAAACCTTTATACAAAGCAATCGAATACTGCGAAGTAGAAGAAATTATAATGTTATTTCGTACTTTGTATTACATACAAAAAAAATTGTAGTTTCTCTTATGTTTTCCCTAAACTCTTGCAATTTGAACAGTTGCATATTTAAGAAATTGTTTTTATTTTAATTTTTTATTGATTCGAAACCGAAAACCGAATTAATAAAGATAAACAATACGATCGCTCCGGACATGAGCGATGGTAATTTTATTAACATAATTATTCTCTTTGTTTTCGTTTCCGCTTGACAATCCGATAATTCAATATATACCCGTTTCCTTTGTTACTTTTAAGAAGAAAAAGTAAATAAATTCTAAAAATAAAGATCCGACCGCGAGACCTTTCGATAAAGGCCCAACTCCCAACTTCATTCGTTCAGTAGTTTATTTTAGTTAACTTCCGTTAAAATCTCAGGAAAAAATTAATACATTTAAATAATAAGAATGATAAGAATAATAAAATTAAAAATTGTAATTAACTTTTAGGAACCCCAAGGTGGCTTAATGGGAAGTAGAGATAAATCGTCCACATGCAAAATATGCTTTTTACCGTATCTTAAATTATTCCGGGCATATGGTATAATACTGTACTTAAATACTTATTATCTTTATTTCATGTTTGCGTTTAATATTATTATTATTATTATTATTATTATTATTATTATTATTATTATCGCATTATTATCGAATGGACTTGACTTATTACTTGTTCATTAATTTTTTTTGTATACGAATTAACCGTGGATTTGCATGAACGTAACGCAAATTCCCGTGTTTACATCGAGGGGAAGAAAAAAAAATAAAATTTATGAAACGTAAGAATTTCGTCTGCTGTCTTTATGAAATATAGAAATTCATAAAATTTTCACTTAAGAAGAAAACAAAATGCAAATTGGAGTTTCAGAAGTGTTCCGGCTGCTCTCATTTTCTTCTTTCCAGAAAAAGCCCCATAGTTTCCTCAGGAGTTGGCCATAACTTGGGGAAGTGAAGGAAACCGAAAAGGCAATATTCAGTCGAAGTCTAGGTGTTGGTAAGTTGGAAAGTTTTCGAAACGAATAAAGTCTAGGATGGAACAAATCGAACCGGACAAAAAGAAGAGCTCAATAAAAGAAGATTACCAGAGTTTTATGGTTGGTTTCATGACGGTCCTGGGAGGACACGTAGATCCTAGCCCGAGTTGAAGCTCGCCTAGGGTAGATGGCTACAATTCGCAGTCTGCGTTGGTGTTCTGAGTACAACTGTCCAAGACGTCATTGCTCCCAGAACAGAATAGAAAACACAAGAAATAAGCTCCCTCGTTCGCCATTTTCTCTATTTCGTCTGTTCACTTCGAGGAATACGTCACGTAAATTAAAAAATTCCTGTGAAAATTCCACTGAATAGGAAAAATTGATTAGAGAACCTGCAAGTTAGGGAGACACAATGAATCTTCTATCGTAATCAGTCCTTTTATTCTATTATGTACGGAGAATGATACATAACTGCCCACTCGTTTTATTCGCTCTTTTCACAAGCCACGGTCGATTAAGGTTTCGTCACGCCATTCAAACCAGAAAAATCTGTTTTGGGAAAACCTTAAAAGGTTCGCGTACCGAGCGGTCCAAAGACACGGTTTCCACCCTCGAAAAGCTTCTTTACACCCTGTGCCGTTCAGGTTTTCGAACGGAGGGTTTTGTTCCGTGTGACAATTTCTTTGGAACTTTTCTTCGTCTTGGGTCTTTCAGTTGTTCCCGTTTGCTATTTGCTCTCTTCAAAGTTGAAGAAAAAAAAGTTTTGTTTGCATTCGGAGTCAAACATTTACCTTTTTACTTCCGCAGCGATACACACAGTCAAACATTGTCAGGAGTGTGCCGTTGTCGCACATCCACTCTAAAACTTTTAAGTAATTAAAATTCTGATTGGATTGACAAGTTAAAGCGGATAGGTTGGAACTATAGATGACCAAACGTTTCACTTCATCCAGCCAGAACTATTTTTAAATATTCACCTCCGTCCGATCTGACCTAAAGATTTTCTGCGCCACTTCTAGAACTTTTACACTAGAGTTTCATTGTTTACTTCTAAGAATAGTTCCCATAACGTTGAGAAATCAATAATAGACCGAGATTCAGACAACGGAAATTTCAACTATTCATCCCCACAGGAACCACCACTTGTGTAATAAAAATGGCGCGACGTCAATGCGAGCAATGGTAGGCTAGGGTGTCTAGTGCTGGCCACGCACGAAGACTTAAAGTAGACTAAGAAACCAATCGATGCGTCTGCGGTACAAACAGAGAATTTATGAATTAAAATGGGAGAACGTAGAAAGTGATAAGACGATAAGAATCCAATCGGGTCCAGGAGGCATTCCCTATAATTTGGGCAACAACTTAACTCCGATCCCAGGGGAACGCAACCCCTAAGACGTGAGGTAGGACACGACCTTCGCAGAATTTCATAAAGGCACCCCACACTTTTCTCCAGGGTCTCGTCCCTAGGATTACCAGCCCGGGTTGTTGGGTTCCTTGACCAACTGACTGCGAAAGAAGGAGAAAAAATCTTATTAAACACTGTGGGCGTCTAGAAAAGTCTTTTTTTGTATCCCGAGGGTTGAAATTTTATCCTTAGAACTTGTACTGTTCGAGAAAGTAGATTTCTTAGACTTTTTAATAGAAGAAAAAGAGGTCCGACAGCAATTTCACTCTCATTCTGTCGCTTATTAAAAATATTATGGGAAATCAATGGATGCTTTAGAGGCCAGAAGATTGTTTTAATGTCACTAGGGTAAGAGAAGGCAAGAAAAAAACTTTACTCATTTCGAACTTAAGTGGAGAGTCGCCCACGTACTCGTGCAAAAGACAAAAATCAAACTTGAACTTAAAAGAAACTTGTGTTCTTCTTCGGATTCAGACCTTGAAGGATTGTTATTTTCCGTTTGTGTCCTTCTGACCTTCGGCTCACTCCATGCCTTTCTGTCTCTTCTCTCTCTCTCTCTCTCTCATTCGGTTTTTTCCCTCAACCTTCCCTCTTCTGTTAAATTCGACTCCCGGATTTCTCTCAAACTTGGACTTCTTCCTTAATGGGACCTCCGAGAAAGAGTTTGATAGCCACAGAATTTTTTTTTTTTCACAAAAATTGTTATCCCATCTATTTCGAAAATTCTTCGCAACATCTTGCCCCCATTTTCCACTTCTATTTTCTTTATTAACTGCAGGATTGTATTGTTTACAGAGTTTCTTACGCCGATAATAAAAGCGACGGGATGGTTCCCTGAAGTCCGGCGCGGTGGCTCGTCCTGCACCCGGTAACACTCCACGCACACAACGTCTTGTGTGGACGAGCAGTAAGTTTAATAAAATGGATGAGGCCCCGGAGGGAATCGGCAACTCTCAAACCCCCGGGGGAAAATTCAAATTAATAAATTTGCTACGAGAATAGCAAAAATCGCAATAATGTAATATTTTGTTTTGTGGCAAACAAAATTGCTTTACGTTACGTCGAGGCCGTGTAGTTTTCTCAAATATATGTAAATATATTTAACATAACAAGTGGATTTGGTTTATTTGGAGAGCAGTGATGGAGCGGTGAAGAAAGCAAACGTCGCTCCCAGAGCAAGAAGAAAAAACAAAACGGGAAATGTCGGGAGAGTGGAAAGTTTGACTCCGTTCGATTTTCCATCCATTTTGTTGAATCCTCACGTTGTTGACGGGAACGAACTCATCAGTTTATTGCCTCCGGATATTATTTAATATATATATATATGTATGCTATCCATTTATTCGAATGTTACGTGACTGGTGTGGACGTGACCATCTTTCATCGTAGACTTCACTCGAGAGTCAGAGAAGATGTCGGACAGACTCACACAGGGGTCTTTTGGAAAATAAATTTTGAAGGTTTCCCCACGCTTTTGAGTTCATTGACCATTAAATTCAATTAGAAATCGTATAATATGTGCGTTTCCGAGAATCACATAATGAAAGGCAGCAACAAGACAAATGTTCCGACGAAGAGACACAAGAATTAGTTAAACATTATGCGTGTGTATACACGCAGATACGTGGCGGGAATATTTTCGTTTTGAGTTTCACAAAGGAGACCAGTCATTCTTACGAAAATTGAATATGTGTAAAATTTAACTGAATTCAAATTTGCTCAAAGAGCAGAAGAGAGTGTTTGGAGTCTTTGTGTGATAAACAAGAAACCTTTTATCAAATCATGTGGTTCTGCGGCCGGTTCTTACCGAGGCGTACAAAAAGTCTGCAGTTTTTCTTTCCTTTCCTTTGCTTTCCTTTTTTTTTGGTTCTCTCCAAAATCAATATAATAAACCACCGAAAATGGAAAAAGTTGGGTAAGCGAAATCTCAGGGAAGGAAAACATTACCCAAAAAAAACCCCGTATGAAATTGTGATATATTGGACTAGTTGAACGTTTCGACGAGAATGTGCCCGGTGCACGGAGTCACTGATTAAACATTATGTTTCGCATTATCCTTGCGATTTTTTTTAAGATATTCGAATTTATACGTCGTTCCAAGTAACGAAAGCAGTTACCACGCGAAGTATCAGAACTGTAAAATTTGACCGAATAGTTATGAATGCGTAATTATGAATTTTAACCACAGATTCGCCCCTTATAATCTAGTTGGACTGTAAATTTGGAATTCATCCATTGCGAAACTCAACTAAATTCAACAGAGAAAGGTCCACTTCAGTTTCGTTCTATGGTGACTCCACATGCCATTCGGAACCTTTCGCCGGTCCTTTTTCCTTTTTCTTAGCGAACCTCCCCAGCAAGCAAGCCTTTTCCCCTCCCCATTTTCCTATAATTCTCTTCTTTTCATATCAGCTGACGTTTATTGAGTTCCTTTTCCCTCATTCAGCTCTAGTTTTCTAGTCCGAAAGTTTTTTTTTTCAATTTTCTCAATGTTCCCCTTTCTGCAGTCATCTCGACAGCAGTCAACGCACTCGGGCTCGCTCTTTTCTAACCTTAAGAGAAGTCGTTTTAACTGTGCGATCCTGCCTGCCACTTCTACTCGGCAGAGAGGGAGAGAGAGAGAGAGAGAGAGAGATCTTATTGCTCGTACAAAAAGAAATTGGAAATGATATCAAATTCAAATGTTAGCACGACATGGCGGTTGCAACAAAACCCCGGCGAATAATTCATCGTTCCGTTATTACAATCATTGTACCACACACTGAGTATGAATTTATTAAACTGTGGCAAAATATTATTTTCAGCTAAAGATTGAATCGAAAAGCGAAGAAATAGTCTCAAATATAAACACCTTAAATCAACACGTTGACACCCCCAGAGAGATATTTAATGTTCAAGTACTAAAATGGCCAGTACAATTTTTCTTAGTGAAAATGATCACAAGATTTTTAAGAGTAATCGGGTTATGTAACAACTGTGCGTCTTCCATACAGAAACCTACAGATCTGAGTAAGCATTGAACGCATTGAACACTCCATGTCGAGCGATACTATAATTCCTATCTTTGGTACTTAGTTACTTAAACTGTAAGCGCGTGGGTGTGTACACTTCATTCAGCCTTGCAGGTCAAGTCATGAATGAATGTCAAGTGTACATAGAAATGCATTACACAAACGTATTTTTTAAATTTCTTGTTGTTACCCCGACGAACCAAGGCACTTCTCACGGACCATTGAATTATTAATTGAATTGAATTAAAATGAATTGAATTAACAGATTTGGACGTTTTTACAAAAAAAATAGATAGAAGAGTTCACTTTCTCAGGTTTTTGTGCTGGAGATCGACCAGGTCTGAGAGAAGCCGGGGTAAAGCGTCTTCATCCCCTGTTGAAATATGCATTTAATAACCGAAAAGATAAGAAACACGCTTCCTTCCAACTTCTTTTAATACTAAAAAACCATAAAAATTCAACTTATTCAATGTGTTAAATGAGACGTATTCTGACATTCAATTACAGTAAACTTTTACACACTTCACTGGGACCTGAGCAATCGGGGCATTGAAAATATATGTTACACAGAAAACAAACGCAATAACAGCAATAATATAAAATAACCATCACTCGAGGTTTAACTCCTCTACAACACCGAAACATTCCTTTCGCCAAATTAAAATTTCCAGACTTTAAACTATTTACGTGTTCTCCAACTACTCCAACGGGAATTCTCAAAATTTATAGAGTTGAAATGCAGAAACAAAAATCTGATACGTTACCATATAATGAGAATCGTTCAATCGCTGATCTGATCAGTTTACAAAGGTTGGAATGCTACAGCCTTCGCTCGATTCCACCCCCCGCCACAAATATTGGATTACATGCGACCCTCGAAGGAAACACTGCTGAAACCGAACGAAAACAAAACGTCAGGTCCCTGAATTTACCCCCGGGGTGTGGGTCGGGGGGAGAGGAGGTTAAAAATTTAAGGGTGACCAGAATTCTGCGGAAACCTGGAAAATTAGGACGGACCAAATTACCTGTTGTTTACCTTTGAAGATGTAAACTTTGCAGCGTACCACTTCATCGAACATCGAACGACTTGATTAAATTTAGATAACCGATATTATAGGAGAAGATAAATATCGTGGAATGTGGCGTAGTGGAGTGTAGTGAAGGTAATTAATGATTTTATACGCGGCCCACGTACGAAAAACGGTACATAAATGCCAAAGGTACATTATTAAGGTGTGATATTCATGTATTTAATTCATTCGATGTATACGAGTTAATTGAACGTGGTCTGTTGTGTAAGAATTCGTCATGTGTTTCCTCGTTGTTTTTCCATTGCTCCCCGAGAGATTACCGACATCCTGAAAGATTTTCATCCATTTCGGTTCCGGTTTTCCGGTTTCTTCAATAAAATGGAAGATTTTCCCCTGGAAAAAAAAACCTCTTTCCGTCTCCAATTCCGACTCGCTCTCCCATCGTCTTGCCTTTCGAATCCATCAATTCTCTCTCGGTCGTCCGCAGTTTTCTTTTTTTGTACTGCGACCTCCGCAAAATGAAAATTTCATCTTTAAATCTATCCGTTCGGGTGGGAAATCCGTTCGGGAAAACAAAACACGTGACAAATTCAAACCAGGTCTTGTGTGCGCGATAGGAAAATCACCCCTTTTTTTCAGGGTGGCCGAGGTTAAGGGTTCGGAGGTGAGAATGGGACCGTGACAGAGAGATGACATTGATGAGAAGGAGGGTTTAAGACGGGCACACCTCTCGACCTCTGACCTCTGGTTCCGAACCGAAAAAACCGAACTTTAACTATCCGTCCGTAATTTGTATCTTTAAGGTTGTTTTGACTTTGGATGACACCCCAAAAAACACCGTAGAGCTTTCTCAAGAACAGCGAAATCCTGTAGGAGAGACACGTGACTTTGTTTATTTATTTTTTCGTTGATATTTTGTACATGCAGCGAATGCGTCTAAAACAACGGGATTAACAAAGGAAACGGTGTCAGAAGTAGAGAAACTAAGATGAAAATGGAAAATGTTTGTATTACATTCGAAGTGATTGATGATACTTTGATTGCTTGATTGATTGATTGATCATGCAATTTCATCCAACAATTTCTCAAAAATTCCCTGGCGGATCGGAACGACACGTAAGTTTGCAATTCTTAAAGCAATTTGTGTTCCATTTTTTTTTTTAGGACCTGTGTCAGCAACACCTCCTCCGCGCACACACACACACACACACACTCACACCCATTAAACCGACAATTAAATTTACATTTGGATTTTTCAATGTGAATTTCATTTATTGGTGACCATCAGCACGTTCAGAGCATTTTCCGACGATAAAAGTTTTTAGTTATGCAGTAAACTACTTTTTGTCTGTCTTTCTGGTGAATAATAAAATGTTGTCTACGTACAAACCAATTCAAGTCTCGATAGGGAAATTTTTATTTTGTTTCAAATCGACTCCCCTTGACTCGGCCGGATTTTCGGATTATGCCACGACTGTTCTACAAGTCTTTCACTTAAATACTCATTTCGTGCTTTTTAACAGAAGTTTAAACGGTTTTAAAAGCGTAATGTAATCGTAAAGTACAAAACCTAACTTCCTGTTATACGTTACTGACCGGTTTTCTAGTCAAACAATAGATTTACATTGTCATTTAACAACATTTATTTATTTAAAGAAAGGAACCGCTCCAGTTAATCGCGTAGTATCATAATCCAACTCCTTCTATTCTTTAATAAAAAAAAATGCGGGTGAATACTTTGAATTGACCATATTTTTCTCATCGCACCTTCCGGGTGAAGGTGTTTTATGTATAGGTAATTAATTACCCGAATACACAAATTTAATTATTACCGGTCGGCTTTCTACGGGGCGTTCTTTGCTGTTATACAAATGGCACAAATAAATATCCCGATACCTGTAATAAATCCGAGTCTCTTTGGTCTCCCTTCTTTTCTCGCGAATCCTTAAAATTTAAGTAAATCCTTTCGGGAACATTAACTCAATTTTGGTCAGTAATAAATTTAGAAAAGAAACGCGACGATTAATTAAACAAATTCGCCTATTCATTTTGAGCTTTCTGCAAAGCCGTTGTTTTTACATAGACAAACTCGCACATCTGCCATTCGTGATGTGTTGCCTTGACGGTGGCCTGAGCCGCCACATAAATATTGTAGTATTAGTAGTGTTCTAATTTACAATTAACCCTGAAATCGGTTAAGTACAATAAAAAAGTTAAATGACTTCGACCTGAGACTTCGTTTTATTTAGTGGACCGTTATTAAATGAATATTCACCGGTTTTCGAGTCAGTTCTGGTTCTATTCGAATAAATGAAGTTTAAATTGCATAAATTATGTAAATAAAGTAATCAGAAAATCGTGCGAACTCTAATCGGCACAAAAAGGTAGATTGATTCTTTTTTGTTCTGCTGCCACGAAAGTTTTATTTGTGGAGTCCTAATATTGGTGGGCCTTTGAAGCTCTTTTACTTCTTACCTACGATGCCTACGGCAGTCCTCATCTTCTACGCAAAAGGAGTCCTCAGACTATGAAAGAGAACTTTTAGGGATGCCACAAAACAACAACAGACAAATACAACGGTAACGAAGTAACATTATAAATGAATTCAAGTTAAAGATACTTTTGATCTAGAAAAACCACAATTTCAAGTAGGTCCAGTGGAACTAGTGGAAACGAAACAAAACTAATAACATAAATTATTGACATAAGAAACATACAAATGTCCTACATACAGTGTCCGTCAACTGCCATTTTTTGGATTATCTTAAGCCTGTCTATTTCTTTCTACTTATTTATTCCGTCTGTTTTGTCACTGCTTTAAATTCTATTTTCTTCAAACATCTATTCTACGGTAAGGTGTCAATATGATTTGTCAATAAATAACGAATTATATAGAATAATGAGAAGAAATAATTTTTGTAGGTTTTTTCAAATTAAATTCATGTTATGTAAGTAGAATATTTAAATGTAAATTAAATTCAAACTAATTGAGCGTTTTAAACATATTCGAAGTTAAAAAACAAAACCCATTACGAGGATAATCTACATAATAATTAAATATGTATATTACACGGTGAAGACATACATACAGTAATTAGATCTTCGTCAAATTTATTTTTAGTTGACGATCCAAAATGTTGGAATTTTCAAACGCACGCACACACGCACACACACACACACACACACAAACATACACATACACACGGTCATATAGTTTTATGCATACCCACAGAAGAAGATACTCCGATTCCTGTTGATGCCGCGCACTTATTTGACACAAGAAATTAACAAAACACTTGTTGCACGTGAAGAGTGGGAATAAGAGGCATGGAAGTGACAGAAAGACAGGGAATGTTGAAGTCTTCCTCTGGTTGTGGCTGCCGTGTCAGTTTGACTTGTTCCACTCGTGACACTTCGGTGTGACAATTCAACGACACCCTCGTCACCCGGGCGACTCGACTGTTCCTGCGACTCGTGCACTTCCGACACTCTCTCGGTACTCACTTGGTTGAGAGGAGGCAGAATGTGCCACTCTCGCGTGTTTCACCGTCCGATCGCGGCAAGCGAATCTTTCATCTGATGTATCTCTCTTGAAAAACGCGGAATCACTGGCGTCCTCCGAGGAGACGCCCGCGTCGTCGCCTAGCAACCCACGGCTGGTGCCTTAGCCCCTGCAACCCTACTCGTAGACTCTATGGTTTCCTAGAGTTCGCGTACGTACGCGTACGTTTACGGTGGGGGTCCACGTACCTGTCCGCATGCGTTTCTCCTCGACTGGTACTCGGACACAACTGAGCACTCGTACGTTCCTCCGGGGTTCATGTTGTCCTACGCCAACAGCAGATACCCTTGAGATAATTAATTCCCGTTTAAGTGGGTCCGAAGTGGCAACTTGTGTTGAAAGGGTTTCCATGTTGAAACGATGCGAAATGACTGAGCGGTAATTTGCAAAACGATTCCCCCTGTATTTGCTCTCGTGAACAGTCATCCATTGTTTTATGTGTGAGTGTGTGTGTATTTATATATAAATACACATATAAATCAAAGAAAAGGAAAGAAACACCTCACTTCGAAAGTGATAAACCATAAATAACCGATAATGGAAATAGATACTCTCTCAAGTTTCAATTCGTTTTATTTGCAGGCAACAATAAAATTACAATAAATCTAAAGAGATTTATCACAATGTAACTGAAAATCGGACGGAATTTTATTGACGCTCACTGCAATGTCCCATTTCATGTTGACTACGAAGTCCATCGTCATGACAACATAAGTGCACTTAACATAATTTCAAAGTAGTGTAATTAAAAAATACTACGGTGTGTGGTAATTTGCACTTGACTTACACTTTGACTGTGAACTCCACGGAGAACTCCTTTTTCTATTTATATTATTCTATATATATCAAATACACATTCCCTGATCGTTTGTTGTTATTCCAAATTATACATTATGTTAATAAGCAGTCCTCGCTACTTGTTCGGATCACACGGATTGGGCTGCAGCTATTTCTGCAAGCCTTTTCGGTTTCTCTGTCTTACCGGCGACGTCGTCTACCTTTTCACTCTCCTAAATTTTTCCTACACATTTCCCAGTGACATATTTCCTCGTTGACTTTTATGACATCTTTCACTTTAAGCACTTTCCTTCACTTCTTCCACTATTTCTTTTTCTCCTTCTCTCCTCGCATCACGCCTTCTCCTTTCACACGACTTTTATTCATTTATAACATTCCCATTTATCTCCTACGGGGACCTGTTACTTACTTGATTTTATCGTTTTTTTTTTATTGTTCCGTACGCAGCTAGAAAGGTCGTTAAAAGGGCCCGAGTCTTCCTTCGGCTGTCATCCGATTGATGGGCTTTGACAACATCAGAAACCTTCCGTCCTTGACTACTCCTTCTTCTTCTTGTTCTTCCTCTGTTTTTTCTACCCGATACGACTTTTCATTAAGCAGAAATATTTTGTGTGTGTGTGTGTGTGTGTGTATATGTAGTACATTTACACTATTTATTTTAAGTTAATCCTTCAAAAGTATTTTTCAGTTTCAGCGAACTCGGTTCGTCTCCCAGGGGGTGCACATTTTCTGCTTTTTCGACTGTTCAATTCGATTCGACTTTCATCTCTTTTGCCGGATCGCAGAGGGAAAACACATTTTTTATTGTGTTATCAGATCCGAATGTTTGCACTCCTCGGATTTTTTTAAATGGATCTAACTTTCTTCTTGTTGAGGAAGGAATTTATTTGTTTTGTATGGGATGCTATCTCGTTTCAGTCTGACCAAGAAGTACGGGGAAAAGAAGTTGACCCTGCGTTTGTTTGTTTTCTCCGTATCTCTTAAGTCAAATGTAAACAGAAAACCAGTTACGGACTAATAACTACGATTTTTTTTACAAGAGGAGTGAAAACATCAAATGCGAAAACAATACCCTAAAAAACGGCAGGGCAGACAATGCCGTAAGGGTGAAATAAATTAATTGTACGACGTCGCGATCTGCCGGACAAATCGGCGAAACTTCATTCTCGAATGAGACAAAATTTACTTCGGGCTCTAACCAATAGAGTGTGTTACAGTCGAAATGTTCCGTTATTAAATTTTCCTGAAATTTAACTTTCGCAAGTCCTGAAATTTCACAAGTCCCCGGTCAGCTTCAATTAAGTCGTAATTGCTGTAGATCCACGAAAAATTGATTTTGTAATTATAATTTAAAATTCAATTAATACCAGTTTGTAACCCCAGGCGCCGAGACAGGGCGTGAAATTAATAAAACATTGGGCGTAAAAGCTCTTGTTAAAGCTCCCAGAATATCGGTGAAGCCACTTTCCTCGACACCAAAATACATTCAATAACTTTTCCCTGTGATTTTAGGAAGTGTATGGATTCTGGAATGATTTATAATGAAGATAAAAAAGAAATAAACATTCGTTTTGAAAACTCGGTTAAAATCGTGCGCACCGCAGCCATAAAAGTGATTTAAGGCCAATTATTCATCACAGCCACTCAACGTTCCAACATATAAATTAATAATTCAGATTAATATTTAGTACTTACAACCCAGGTAAGAGTCGAAATTTTCAGATAGAGTTCTTCTGATTGTCTTCATATTTTCTTTCCTTTTCTTCCAGACTTTCTTCCAAACCTTTGAGAGAAATGACTTTCCTGTAGGCTCCTCTGTCAGAACGTTTTCGTCGTCCATTGAGGAGACAACTGGACCTGCTGTCGGACCCATCGGATATAAATAAAAAATATATCATAACTTTATTTATAATATATAAAAGTAAAATACATTTACATGTTACGCCTACAGTAAAAACGGATTAACCCTATTTTCAAGTCTTTGGTTGTCGTTAACGTAGACAATAGTATTGTATGCGACAAACACTGTTAAGCTTGTATGGGTTTGTTGTTGTTGTTTTATTATTATTATTATTTATTTATTTATTTTATTATTATTGGTTTTTTATTTTTACATAACTGCTACTGGCTCCCGTTCGATTTAATAGAACTGAATACCGTAACTTTGAAAATAACAATAAAGTCAGTTAACCCATGTTCTTCGTTGAGGAGAATTTTGTACTGCTCAAGTACTTTCCGTAACTTTCTTTTAAAATTTCTAATCTTAGATTTCATAATTAACCACAACAATCATCTCTTACTTCTTATATTTTCATTTATAAAGAAATTCTCACAAAACCAAATATTTTCAACGCTTAACATGTGAAACTAAATGAAATGTGTGAAGTGAGAAGTAGCCGGTCGTGGAAGAAACATGGAGGAACGAAATGTCTGTCGGTTTTGCGGAATTATAATTCGGAATTGTTTGCCAAATTTCTATCAATCGCACCCACACCACATAGTTTCATTTTTTAAATGTGACAAAATATAGTTTTCCGTCTGCCATGTGAAATTTTCTCGACAAAAACGAAGTCCCACCACCAAAATTGACGCTCGTATTGGTGTTCGCCACTTACTGTGGTCACTCGGGATTTTGTCTGAACTTCCTGTGGTCTCATTTCCGGTTCCAATTTGAAATTACACATTGCATTATTATTTGGTTAATCGGTAATAACGTCTGAAATATACTATATAGCATATAATATAATATATCAGATAATTTGAATGCCTCATAATATATTTCCTAAAAGTGTAGAACATTTACTTTATGTCAAGCTTTTAATAATTAAAATGTCCTGAGATGAACCCAGGTGGTAAATTGTTTTCATTGAAAATTATACAAAAAAAATTGAGGAATGTCAGTCACGCAAAAATTTTATTTAATTTCAACCACAAGAACCCTGTTCAATACACTGACGGCAACAGTTATTTCCATCCAGCCAATACTAAATCTGTTCATGAGAGAAACTTACAACTTACCATGCATCGCGGTTATATATATTTAAAAAGCAATTTTTTTATTATTCGACCACTCACTCAACTAATCCTTGACCGAAGACTGTCGTATACAATAAAAAATTTGGCTCAGCTCACCTCTAACTTCTATTGACTAAAACATCAACAAAATATTATAATTTATTTAACACGTGTTTTTTGAATTCTGTGAAATGTAACTTATGTAACAGAGTTCTGTCGTCTGCTACTAAAATAATTTCAATTATTAATAAATTTTCAAAGAGAAGAGCCGTGCTCTTAGCCGTGCAGTGTCTCGCATCGCACATCTTGATTTTATGCTTCCATAAGTATATTTAAACGATTATTAACAATTCTGAAAAAAGTACAAGTTTACTTCTGGCTCATTACGACGAGGCGTTAAAGAGAGAAGGAGTTTTATGAAAGAAAAATTTCGGAACATGCGTTCTTTTTTTAAATAATATATAATACACCTAGTGACATTTGTGAGTCAGTTTAAATCGTCCAAAAAATAAAGCATAAATTATGTGCAAAATCACAAGAATGAGACTACCAGACCTGGAAATTTGAACGGAAGCCTGTTGAGGAAGTACTTTCGGCGTAATAAAAAAAAAGTACATTAAAATTATTTCATGGAAGTACTTTCGGCGTAATAAAAAAAAAGTACATTAAAATTATTTCATGGAAGTAATAATGTACAATAAGTATTGTATTAAAAAGTAACACACGCTGTTTTACTGTAGAGACAACCTTCAATGGTCATCCGTTAGGGTTAACTCGAGAAAGACGTCAAATTTCCGGCTATCCACTCATTGACTCCTCCTCGTCAATGAACAATTTCAGGGCGACCCGCTCGAATTTGTATTTTCGTCCTCTCTTGACGTCAAAACTCTCGGAAAATTCTATAAAAAGTCCATTGTTTTCGGAAAGTCCCCAATTAAGCTAATTGGAAGCGAAATGATAACAGAAAAAAAGTTAGTTCTTTGTCAATTGTCATCCTCGAGTTGTGTATTTAGTCCCCGAAGGACGGAACTCGGAGCGCTTATTAGTTTTCTCACACCATTTCTATAAATATTTATTTACGGGGTGCATTAGGTGAGCGATTAGGTTTAGGGCAGTGGCAGTTTTACGACAAGAACAAAAAACCCACGGACAGTTTGACGACACTCGAACTTTTCCCAATTTTTTACACTTTCGCCTGGAGAAAACTAAATTTTTCTTTTGGTCATGCAGGTGGTGCCCAGGTGAAGTGTGCCAGCTTCTCGTCTGCTTTTTCTTCGCAGAAAGAGTCATCTTTCTCCAAAAATTTATTTTTAGTTTACTGATAGTTTTCTATAAGTGGAGACAAGCTCGTTACATTGAAGCAAATTACCTTGCGTTGTGCACCTCTACCTGTACGTCTAAGTTGTAGTGCAACACGTATATAAGTTCCTCTCGCTGATCCGACACAAAGTGTCGCAGTGTTTGCACATCAGCAGCTTCGCCGCGTCCAAGGGATATCTCATAGTTCTCCATGTATCGAGGAGGTCGCATTTTAGTACCGTGATTCATGGAACAAACACTCGTTGCCGGGAACCGACTTTGTAAGTCAACAGTCGCAGGTACGCGAGTGATGCATCCACAAGAAAGACAATGGTCGTCTTCAGGAAATAACAGAATACCTCGTACATCACCATCAAAAGGTGTGATCACACATTCCGCTTGCTGGATGGAACGAGTAAAAATGCAAAACTCTGCAGGGAAGGTGTGAATTGCGACGCAGATTTCCGAAAGCTTCACTTTACAAACTCGATTTTCGAGGAATACGAATAAGAGTTCTCACATTATCGATCCGTAACCAATAATAATCGGTCCCTGTAATTGGATCGCCCGACGAATTAAGGAAGAATCCAATAATAAAAAAAAAGTCTGAGACACGAGCCCGAATGCCATTTGAATGACTGAATGAATGACTGACCGAATGAAAAGACTTTTTCCTGGAAAGGCTCGCTGAAAAAAATAGTTTTGAAATTTTCCCGTAGTTTTGGTGCGTTTTGAAATCCTCCGACCGACATTCTTTAGGGGAAGGATACCTCGGGTACCAAGTACCTCACACTCCTGCTTCACGTTCGACTTACCTACAGGTTGACGGATGAAGCTAAATTCTAATTTGAACCTCGCGGAAACTTCCGGTCAAAGTGCTGTAAGTTATAAATAACCATGATATTATGTAAATATGGTTTCCGGAAATATTTCCTTACACCTGGCGTAATAATTCTAAATTTTGTTACTTAAAGAGAGAATGTGTCAGCGGCTAGCCTCAGGTGAAAACAAAAGGAACGCCTGTGTGGCGCCGCAAGGTAACTTCAGGGCTTGTTGAACATTGCAGGGGCTGGAGTCCAAGGTCAGACTGTACCTGAGAAAGACTCTTGCACCAGTCCGTCATCGAACACTTAGAAAATGTCGTTAAAAAACCCGTTAGTTCTAACCATAGACATGAAGGCGATAACCTATTTTTACACTTTAAAAGAAAGTATTTTCTTATCCCACACATAAATTCCACGCGCTCTCACGAGAACTTTCGATTGCCTTTAAGAGCGCACACAACTTTAATGTAATCTCTTCGACATATTTATTTTTATGAAAACTTTTTAAGTTTATTAACTCAAATAATGTTCTCTTTCTCCTATGTTTGTCAGTGTTCTGTTACAAACACGGACTAAGTACCCCCCGACTTACTTCTGTATTTTACAAGTTAACTCGCTCACGATTGTGTTTCATTGAATGTCATACATAAGAGTGACTCTTACTCTTCGAAAATGTAACTCACCAGTGATGGGTAACAAAATTCTATGTAGGACTACACACTACTGTAATTTTTTTTGACCCAAAAGAGGTTCCCACGAGAAACAGACACCCTTTTTTCTTCTGACTCAGAAGAATAGCGGAGTAGAACTCTATATTTTTTTATTAATTAATATTACATATTTCGACAGGTTAAAGTAGTAATAACTTTTTTGGATTACACTTGGTTTGGTATGCGTTCATGTTGATGGAATCATCTAAGAAAATAACATTGTCTTATCTCAGCGCTTTTTGTGTACTTTCGATTATTTACTTTCCACCGGCGAAGTGCTTCTCTTCCTTTGTTTTCGTGTCATTCGTTGACTTCTCCAAATCCTGGTTACGAAAGTTTCGAATGTGTCGAATGTGTCGAGCAACCTTAAAAATATTTCTTGCAAGAAAAACAAGTGTTTTTTTTAGGAATTGTATGTGGCCATGACTTGAACTTGCTTTCTGCCTACATATGTGTGGCTTTATAATTAAAAGACTTGTCCAATTTTACTTCCACTTGTATATACAATTCCTATTGATTTACTGGTCCGTTTTGTTTCTAAGGCTCGCGAGTATATGTTTGAAGTCCTTTGTTAAGAGAAGCTCAATAGAATTCTGAAACACTTTTTGCAGAAAATAGTATTCTTCAATTATTCCAAATGCTTACTGATGCTACAATAAAATAACTGTTATTATATTAACAAAATGTGGTAGAGGTTTTTATTAGAATGCCAATAAGTGCAGCAGACGCTTCGAATTTTGTACGTAAATTTAGTAGGTTTATTTTTACGTAAAAGTATAAGAAACAATATATTTTTTAATAGCAGAAAGAAATCTCCAAGTTCCAAGTTGTCTGCTTACAATTTACATCCTGTCAGTTTGTCGCAAAAAAAATAAAGTTTTTACCCAAAGGGATTCTTTCCCTTGACATTTCAAATTTTGGTGTTCAACCCCAAAGTTCGCCTTCCGACTTTTGCTCAGGTAAATCAATTTGAACTTGACTACCCCTCGTTTATAAAAAGTTTTTCGTGGCAGTTGACCCGAAATGACAAGTGTTGAGGGCAAATTCTTCCTTGACTGTCAACTTCACAATCAAAATCCATCGACCGAGTAAACTGGTTGTGTCTCCATCCAAACCGCCTTCGTCTGCTCTAAATTAGTTCTTTTATTTATTTTTGGATTTTCAAGACCGCGAGGTCAGTGACAGATGTAGCAGTCGAAATCACTGTTATAACTTTAGTCAAAGTGAAATCTCATTTGTTCGAAAACTCAAATTGTTGTTGCAGTACAGAAATGGGGTCCGTGTCACGATCACTGCGGTTCAACACTCTTCTCTCAAGCGGTTTTGTTGGTAAAAACTATATACAAAGGAAGGAATAATTATGTGTGGTATGTTGGATAGAGAGAGAAAGAGAGAGAGAGAGGCGAAGATTATGAAAAACGAATAAAAAAATCGAGAGGTGAATACGTAAGAAATGCACTTAACAGGCAACGTCTTGTAACCAATACAAATAATCTCAGTTCGTAGCTCTTGATCGTCACGATCGCGCACTCCTTTAATTTCTACGTTTTCCCTTGTGAATTTTTACATTTACATTAGCATTTACAAGGGTACTCGCGTCAACCTAGAAAAACAAGGTGCTCAAATGGTGAATGAGACCGAGATACGGAAGAGACATGTAAAAACATAAGTCAGAGATTATAAATTTGACAGTGAAATTCGGTCGTGAAGCAGACGCCGCCATTTTGCACCAGCTAATTTGACGGAAGGTAAGTTCGTACGACTATTTTTTGTGGTCTTTGCACTTTGTAACGTTTTGGTCAGGTCGTCAGGTGACAAAACGCACGGGGAGACGGTTGATGGTGATAGTTGGAGAATTAACAAAGTTACAGGTATCTCTGTGCGGAGACCCCGTCCGAGACATTTTAACGTGAAAGTGTTTGTAATTTGAAATGTTGACGTGTAACTCCCATCTTAAATTATAAGTGCATAATGTTTGCGTCTTGAATCGGATGATCGATCTACCTTTTCGACAATTTCCTGCTCCTTTGATGGGAAGGCTCGTGTGATCAGGCACAAACCGAATCAAAATAACACCGACCTCGGTAGGATCGAGCCCAAAAGGCACGGTCGAGGGACAGGGTGCCTAAAAAGAACTCCGATGGGAATGAAAGACTGCCTGGTTAAGAATCATTTTATATTTTTTTTTGGTCAGTCACGTTAGCCTGGTACACATGTAACCCTTAAGTGAAGGACGTTCGTGGTTTACGTAATACAAGGAAAGATAGACAAACGGAAAAGACGAAACGTTTAAATTGACAGACAACATATCTTTCTCCTTGTCGAATTTTAGCAATGTTTTCTGTCGACACAATTTCCCGGCATTATAATTGTGTTCTCTGAAGGAGAATTAATATAATTTTTAAGGTCACTTTGTAGAAAAATCGATAATGTTCTTCAATAGGTCTGATTCCCCGTGTCCTTGATAATGCAGATTATCGTGTTCGTAATCCCCCGAGTTCCATTCTTTAAGCTACCGGTCACCCTAAGATCTTTTAATGGTTACATCGGTCCAACTTTCTGTCGGATATGCGATTTAGATTTGTCGCAATTAGCTGTGAGACTACGATATTAGTTATAAACGAATAATAAAGGGGGAAGAAAACAAAATACCCAACAGGTTTCTTGATTAGTGAAGTTTACTAATTATCTGCCGTGACCTTAGCCTTGCAGCCATTTCGTATGTCACATGGCAGAAGCCTAAACGGACCTGTATAGATACCAAGTACCGTTAAAAGTAAGAATGTTTTTTCATGCGACCGTAAAATATCATACGAATACATTTATTGTTGATTTCTATTAACATAAATTTTAATTAAAATATCTGGTTAAACTATTATTGTACATTATTGTTCTGATGTGAAAGTAATAGACTGTGAGGCTGCCATCTGACGGTGAGACCAGGAATTAACATTATACTGAGTTGTCGCGTTTCGGCGATCCGCGACACTCTAGTCCTCGTTCCTCGTTTCTAAGACCACGTGCCACAAAGCACGTGGGTGAGGGTGAACTGTATTTGATATTTTGACTCTTATTATTTATTTTCCCAATTGTAATAAATGTTGTAGTCTTCACAGCGCGCAGTAAACTATCAAAACGAATGGATAAAGCCTTAATAGAAATAAAACTAATAAGGCAGTGTAACGGTAACAACGTTGCCTATAGAGTACAATAGATTACAATGGTGTGCTTATGGAAGTACAAATTCCCGTGTGCCTGTAAGGACGTAGAAGGGGTTACCGTTTAGAAAAAAAATCCCCAGGGGAAATACCGTACCGTCATGTCTGGCATTGACCTTGCACACGACAAGATTCCATTCATATTTTCTATTAGGATCTTATGTATATTCTTTAGTAAGTAAATAAAGACTTCTGTATTTAAATGCGTAGCTCTTGTTTGTGACTTAACCGAAAACTAATATTTCACAGAGGTAATTTCCATACCTGCCTAGGCTACTTCGACCTGGATTGCATCAGTTTGTTGTTTGGGTATTTCTCTTTATCAGTGAGTACTGCCAAATTGTCGGTCAAAGTCAAAACAATAAACTGTTCCACCACCTCTTTAAGATTTTTGTGATATTCTTACAATTTTGATCCTGACTTTAATGATCAATGGGAACAAAGGCATCAGTCTAAGGCACTAATATTTTGTAATGAAATTGTGCGTGTGCTTTTGCGTACTTTTTCGTAAGACATGCAAAAAAAGGAGAAATTTCCTAACAATACGCAATTTTGCAATCTCAATTAATTCTTCTTATACTCCTCTTTCACTGGCAACCTGTCACGAGCGGTAAATGTTCCCCAAGTGACAACAAAGTCTTTCCCCTGCCGTGTAACTCCGTCTTATTCCGAATACCGTGCAGAACCGTACAGAATAACATCACGGAATCTATGTTCCATCAGTAGAGTGCATCCTGAGTTCATTCTGAGACATTCTTAATCAAAGTCGGTCTTAGTTATTCCGAGTTGAAAGAGCGCTGCCTCCAGTGTAAAATTTTACATCATCTTGGTGATGGCACCAGTAAATCGCCAATCTACTTATTTGGAAATACTGCAGTATCGGTTACTTACTTATCGGTGTATTGATACTTTTTGTATCAACATCTGTAACAATTGTACCAAATATTACGTTGAGAGTGTGTGAACTAGTGTCTAAGATCCGACACCAAAGTAAATTAATCGTTTTTCGCACATTAAAAAATGTACGCACGACATTCCACGTAAGCAATTATACCAATTATTATCCCTGTAACGTATCCGTTACTGAAGTACTATAAAAAGACTGATTACAATAGAAGATTCATTGTGTCATTACAACTTTCGGGTTTTCCAATCAATTTTCCCTTTTCAGAAGAATTTTTTAATATATGTGACGTATTCACTGAAGTACACAGACGAAATAGAGGAAATGGCGGATGGGTGGGCTTACTGCCTGCCGTCTCGACGGCAGTGTTTGCTATTCTGTTCCTCGGCAATGACGAGATCTGCACGTAAATATTCGCGGGAAACAAACCCTGCGAATTGATTAATCATAGCTTCACAAATATTGAAGAAAGGGACACTCCTCGAGTGTGTGTGTGCTTGTGCGTGCGTGTGCTTGTGCGTATATGTGTTTGACGCATATCCACATGCACACCAGGATATAACTGTATTGACAGTTGGGCAGTTGGATGAACGTCTACCGACAACCGGATGTGACGTCCGAGAGTTTAACACGTTGTGTACCCGATGGAGGCTTTAGCCTTCTCACTACCTGCCGTTTACCATCTACCTGAGGCGGTACTCTTGAGCTTTGGCACTTTGACGTCAATTCCACAGGAGTCACGTTGGTCTTCGTGCTAATTCTTCTCCTAAATTCACGTAATAGTTTTGGTTAAACGTGGACGCCCGGCATATGCGTGAGTGTGCACTCGTGGATGGGTGTGTGTGTTGGTGTGTTTGCCGGGGTCTGTGTGTCTATGCGCACGTCTTCTTCTCTCGCACCTTTCCCGTAGACTTCATTCTCTATTTTTTACGACTGCTTGATTGCATTTTAATGGACATCTCAATTCGATGTGAGTCAATTGGAATTTCGGGTTTACGATTGCCTTTCTCACTTCTCGTGTAATTGACTTCACCGACTACCCGGGATTTCGCTTTCCTTCGTCTTCTCGTGGGGACTTACCATTTTCACATATGGTCTTTTTTTGCTACTTCTTTCGAACGACACGGGTACCGCACAACTAGCAACTCTCATATTATTGTTTTTTTGGGTTTTCAACTTTCCAGCGTTACCCCCGGCGAAGTACAGTTGCAGCCACGTTCTGACGTGTTTGCATGTCACACAGTTAACACTGGATCTTCATATCACATTTAAATTAATCTTCGCAAGAAACAAAATTGAAGTTCAAGGAATTAACACCGTGCCCTCTCTTAATTAATAATTAATGTGCCAGCACGATTCGCTGGTGCAGAAGTAATCTACATTCATTCATTTCTATATATTTTCCCCGTGTCGTGGGATACGTCATTTAATACGGTTTATTGTTTCCTCATTTGTTAACTAAATATAATTCGACATATGACGCCGGCAAAATAAAATAAATAAATAATAACGTTCGAGAAAACAGAATCGCTTTACCGTACAAACCGATTTCAACTCCATCCCGTTTTTCTGTGCCATCTTTCATTCTAAACTTGTGTCATTCAAACAGTTACGTTTTTACCTGTAGGCCCTAAATTAAATTACAAGTGAAACAAGATAGGTGTAAATTACTTGGAAAACAATACTTTCAGTGTTAAATGAGGAAAGAAGTAAAAATATAGAAAGAACACAATTATTTTTAATGATGGCCCGGATGAAGAAGATTATTACTGTTACGCTTCCGATGCTTCCGTTGGTGTTGCCCCTGTCCGACAGAAATTTATTTTCGTAAACTGTTGTTATTGAGAACATGATGGAGACACTTGTAGGCGATGACGAGAAAATTTATAAAGTAGTAATACAGTAAGCGGAAATCAAGTAACAACCGAGAATGTATTTCGGATGTCCCACTTGGTTGAATTAAATTTAACTAAAGAAACCCTTAATTTCATCAAAATTAATATAGACGCGATGTGTAGCAATGTAAATAAAAAAATATTAACGTGTACGTGGATCTAAAGGCTGGTAATGAAACTTATCCCACGTGTCGTGCCGAAAACAAGTTCAAAAACTTGCCAAATACTGAAAGCCTGTACATAAATTAAATAAAAATCAAATTATTGTGAATATCCAAACACCCTTGAAAACTACGCGATCCGATGTGTCCAACTTCTCCTGGCTTAAAAGAGTACTTATAGTTCTCACGTGTTGCAGCAAAACCTGTCTGAGGAAAAGAAAAAAATTTTAAGGGACAGGAATTTGAGGAATAGTCCCAGTGGTAGGGCAACACACAATACATGCTCGCCCCGGCTCCCGGAAGACAAGAATAATTCAGGTATTAAACTAACAACTACGCGATGGCATATTTTTTTCGCTTTCGTGAATTTCACAACGAGAGTTCAAAGATGAACAGCCTGAAGGGAGGCAATAGAAGAGAAAGATAGAAATACGAAGAAAACAGTACGAAGGAGGTGGAGACAGGTGACGAAACCTTAAAGCTGCCATCTCAAGCAGTAAATCTCGACATTCCGGAAATTCCAAATACCTGCCTCGACCGCCGACGGTACCTATGCGAGCCAGATTACTCATTTTCTTTGACCTACTCACCATTCAAAACAAAAACAATTCAGGTTCGGTTCTTCGCCGATCTGAGCGCTTGTCCAAAGTGAAGATTTTTTATTTTTCCTTCGTATTTCTTGACTTAAGTTCACATGCGCTCTCCCCCAATGGACTCCCATAACAGGTTTTAGTAGTTTCGTGGCTTTCGCATAATGACAGATTCCGTTTGGATGACTAGTCATTTGGGATTTTTTTTAATTGACTCGATACATTTTCCCGTGAAGTTTCCATCGATTTAGTGGAACTGGTAAACGATTTCACGAGAAATTGAGGCGTACTGTAAACTAGGTACCTTCGAACGAGGTACTTGCTCCACCCGAATTTCCATAGTAAAACTTCTGCGAACTTTAAGTTTCACGCATCCTCGTCCTTGAAACTGAGAATTTAGTTTTCCCCTTTCTTTCGAGATCGTCGCACAGGACTCTCCTTTACCGTGTACCGTCTCTTACTTAAGAACCTTCACCTGTACATGTTATTCATCAAACGACGAATGACAAATTCTCATTTCCCTTTAAGGTAATACGTGTGTATCCTCTGCATCACACCGACGCAGCATGTGCCGCGGAATTTGGCGCCTTCGGTCTCGACCGAGACGAAGTGAAAACGTCCATTTTTTTAACGGATTCTGACCTAACCCGTCTGAATGCGTCTCGAGAGAGAAAGAGGCAATCTACCGTAAAAATGTGCATTACAAAGCAGGTGACTGGATTACATGAATCAGATTGAATGAGTCAGTCAGTCAGTCAAGGAATTAAGGTGCCGAAGAAGAGTTAGTAGAATTTCTCATTCCGTGAAAATCGACCTTGGCGGTCCGCCCGAAAGACTAAATGTAAAACGAAAGGTATACCTATGTAGTAACCTCATCATTGCTGGCATTAATTTATCAGTACTTGGGGTTCAGATTGAAAAATTACTTTCGTTAGACATTTGGAAAAACACTAGGTCAATTGCCGGTAGCCAAAGCAAGACGACGACGACGACGACGGGAAATCCCAGCTCATCAAAACTAGACGCGGACACGTGTTTGAGATGAAAGAGCTTGAGGAATTTTGAAGCAGAATAGGAGTCGAGATGTTAATCATGGACGGGGGAATATTTAAGATATTTACTGATACTAGTTCTGTTTTCATAACAAAGTTTAAATCATTCCAATACGGATCAATAACAAACTAAATGTCTTCGGTGGTTTTCTTAAGGTCGAAGACAAAGCAAAAGGGCATCAACCAGTGTATTTATGTTAATATCAATTCCTCGTGCATATTTTCATACTATAAATTATATAATTGATAAGAAATGGGTTTCTCGGGCGTGACACACTTCGTTTCACCTTGACCGAAGAACTGTTCAAAAACACCTAAAGTTATTACTTTCGTCAGGCATTGCTTCACAAAAACCTCAGTAAACTCACCTGTGCCATATTGTAACTCCTGAATCTACGAATACACGGTTACGTATACAAACCTTTGCAGGCAACATAAGGTAACGCACTACAATGTTTCCTTTAAATATTTTATTAGTACGGATTACAACTTTCACCTGAAAAATGTATTCAAAGGTTTGTTACGATTGAATATATGACATAATTTAATACGCTTGAAAACAAATGCCAGTTGCAGTTGTTAATACACAGTTAAAGCAAAACATGTTGTGTAATTTTGCGTTGTATACAAGCGGTGCATCTTTGTTTACAAATATATTTTGGTTATTTATAATAATAAAAAATCTAAAGTAAGTTCTGATCCTATTGATGTGATTGACTTATCCACATTCCCGATATTTTTGTTTTCTTTAAAGGGTTATTTTATGGGTGTAAGTTCCTGCTAGTTCTTTACCAGACTGTAATACAATTGTAAAATCGGAATAACATCTCATACAATTCCACATATATGAATCGAAACATTCAAACATGTAGGACATGACTTGTTTTACTCTAGAAAACAAATACGAATATAATTATTTACTATTAAGTCATCGTTATTAGCGAAACTGCTAAAATATCGAAGCCGGACAGTCTCTATGGTACTATAAAGTACCATGTCTTAATAAGAAAAAACTAGACTAAAACTAGTGATGTACGAGGAATTATAGTATCAAAAATATGTAAGATTGCACATAATCCGATTCAGGGCGTATTGTAGTTATTGAACTTGTTATTACACATCGTAAGTTATTTTACTAACATCACAGACAAATATAGGCTGAAAAGTAAAATAAACTTAACCTTTCTTGACATTTTCTTTGAACGAGCGAAGGAGAGTGACTTCAAATTTCGAGCGTTGCACGATTTCAGCACATATTTACAATAAACCCTGCAAAGAAGAAATGGATTAGAAAATTCAAATAGTTACTTGTGAATGATTAATGCGTGAACCAAATATTTTGCCAACAAACAGAGCACCAAGCAGACAGACTCAGAATCCTACTTATGCTCATACACAGCCAGTGCACTGTGACGGGTATTCGGTATTTTCTGCGAATTTGGAGCGAATGTACATTGCTGTACTTGAATGTACAGTTGGTCTTTGTACAATGATCATAATACAATTCAATCTATTTTATCTATTGTATTTGCGTGTGAACAACTGATCTGTACGTTCATTTGCACCTCTGGCTGTTCTTCTAGAGAGCAAGAAAATAAAAAAACAAAGAACACTTATAGTCAACCGCAATCATTGACTGACATGATTTATATACTCTGTTTGTATAGCATCGTGTACGACTGAGTATTTTTACGAATTGCATTTTACAAGTCTTTTAACAGTAAAAAGTAAAATTATAGTCCTCATTAGTTGATTGCTGCTGTCATTTCCTGGGGTAGAGCAAGATATAAAATGGTGAATCGACTTATGTGGCGCCAAGACGTCAGAAACATAAGGGAAATATTCCTTTGACTCATCTCTTGCTTTTTTGCTGTGGCGACCGTCTTCTACTTAGTGACTAGAAATAAAAACCTGTTGACTTCTCCAATACTACTAGTATTGATTGCTGCTTTCACAAAGCAGCTGAGAATTTTTTTATTCCTCATGCCAGAGACACTTTCTCTGCGTTTCTGCACTCGTGCCCTGAACCCAGACTTGGTCATTTCTCTACAGAGACAAATGAATGACGGCAAATCCTGAATCAGACGTAAATGTTTGTTGTGGTATCTCGAACGACCGCGTATAGGTAATTCATTCTGCCGACACATAGTGTCAAGGTCATGGAGCAGAACCTGACTTAAGAATTGTGTACCTTTGATAAATTGCGTGATTCATGTGTTACAACATGCAATTGATATATGCAACGTCGTTCAGACGAGGATCGAAACGTCCAAAATCGATTTTGAGGAATTCAGAGGGTGGTTCAAGTCTTCTTCCTCATTCTTTTTGTTTTGTCTTTACAGGGTCTGTCCGAGGAGATCCATAACAGCAGGGCACGACTAAAGTAAGTTTATTATCTATCAGCAATTTGCATGTTATATAAAACCTAGTTTGTGTATTTTAATTTTTTTTTATCAACTTTCAACCAAAAAGGCATACAGGTACAATGACCCTCCCGAAGAACAGGTTTTTGCACGATGAATATGGAAAGGAACGTTTGATGGACATGCGGGAAAATCGGGTGTCCATCAACGTCATTGTTTGCCGTTTCTTTGAATGCTGAAATTCGAACAAAAGCATATTTTCTTTCTATTATTATTAAAATAATCGTCACCCGTAGAATTATGTATCAGTATAAAAACGAAGGGTAAAATATACCGCAAGTGTCCGGACAATAATTGGTTCTTCCTTCTAATTTTTTACGCAACAACAGAATGTTTTTATCCTGAAGTGAGGGGTAGATATACGTGCACTCGTGTACTTCCATGTAAACAAATATTTAAAATAAAAATAAGGTTCAACTTATTGACAAGGAGGCTCCAGGAAAAGAGGAAATCATCCTTCAGGCGTAAGAAATCCTTTGAGCAAAGCCTTTTAGAAGGGGTCTGGCACGAGACGGGTATCTTGTCGGTCCAACTAGTCTCTTTAATGTACGGGAGACAGGTATTTGGGTGTTTGACGGAGGTTCGAAAAGTTAATGAGAAGATTAACGATTTTTATTGACTTCTGAAAGAAGCTGAGATGGGCGACCAGTACGAAGGAGTCGCGTTTGGACACGGAGAAATTAAACAAAATTACAAAAACAAATAAAAATGAGTAATTCTTGAGACGCATTTTATTGCCAAATACGCGGTCACCCAACCTGCCATCAGTAACCTTGTTAACTAATTAATCGAACACATTCATTTTAATAATCCGGTTTGCGCCTACGCGTGCATATTTCAGGTGCAACTTTCTCTTTCAGAAATTCGCGTAACTCTGCCGACTCTTTGACCGTCATGTTTGTTTACCAGATGTCGCGGGGAAAGAGAGTACTTCTGAGTATGGTCACTTGCAGAATGTCTGGTAGTTCCCGTTCTCCGAGAGAAATCCCTAAGATCAGGGTCTCGAGATCAGGATTTTTTCCCAAGGCGGATCGCCGTGCCTCCACAATCCGGACTCTAATGATACCATGACGTACAAAAGCATTTCCTCTTTCTCGCTCGTGTGTCATGTTGACGGTATGAACTTGGAGCATCCGTAAAACATAGTAAAACGGGTTGCACAGAAGATGAACAGCATACCTAACCATAATGGATTCGAGGTGTCATTAAGGATGTTGCGTTGGACACCTGGGACCAAGAAAACAGGTCTGAAAAAGGAAGTGACTCCTGTTGTGCACTGATCGATCTCTCAGAGTTTCCGTTTGGTTGTAACACAACTGTTGTAGAAATGAACGGCAAATTGATCCAACTAATGGCCGCTGGACTTCCTATCGGGAAAACCCGTAGAATTCCGTGTCGGTCCATCGATTGTGTCAGGTTCAGGTTTTCATTAATTACTCCCGGATTCTTGTATTTTAACTACTGCTGCTACTTAATATTTATTATTTTCATCTATATTCTTTTCCATCCGTGATACTGAATGGTTATTATAGAGACCACTTCTTTGAGCAGAACAAGACTCGTGCCCAACGTAATGGAGCTTTTAAGAATGTTGTCATTATGCTAAGGCTCCCATTCTGTCCGCGACACCTGGTAATTCACGAGGGTTTCAACCAAAGTAACACATTTAGACATTTGTTGAGTACACATTTGTTTACAAAGATTCCGTGCTTGTGTCCATTTAGAATGCATCCTTCATTTTAATAGAGTACAAATAATAGTACTCCAGAGAAGTATCATTACAGAAGGGTATCTTTAGCACTGTCAACACCTACTTTCACAAAACGGACACGAATTAACTTATTACTGGTGTTTCCCCATTTTTGGCCAAGGACAAAACACTTTTATTTATTTTTAGACATTTCCAAAGAATTCAACTGATCCATTCATCTCCGCTTTTAATCTTTTCCATCTACTTCTATCCTCTCCGCCTTTTCATCTATCTACCCTTTTACCCTTTCCTGTACCTGTAACCATTGCTTTCTGTCAGTTCGCCGTCATGCGGTTTTAAGCGTTTTTTCTATTTGTCTCTCACCTTCTTCGTCCCTAATCTTTTCTGAATCAACAATTCGTTTTATTTTCTAAATTTTATGACCGACACCTCCTTCGGTATCCACTTTGTTCAATAGAATGTCTTTAGTACTTCTGAAAGTTTGATACTCCCTCGAGATTGGGGTGATACAAATCAATTTATTGTTCGTGTCTTAATTTTTTTTTTGCCAAGTTCATAGTTGGTTTTCAGGAGGTTGCTGGGAAAATCGCCGTGGAGTATCTAATACACCCCCTAAGTCTGTAAGGCAAACAGGCAAACTTTTATTCTATTTAATATTCGATAAAAAGACTGGTGACGCGCACACTGTGACAGGCTGCTCTCTGCGGCGTCAGTGGGAATGACGAATTCTTTCATTCAATCTCTGACGGCACATCTAACCAGAGGGTCCCCATTAGCGCAACTATTAGGAAAGAAAACTATAATGGCACAACAAGTAAAACATCATAGGTACATGACTCGACAAGCTAATTTCCAACATACCGGTGACGGCGTGAGATTGTGCAGACTAGCAGAAGGCTTCCTACGAAACCATTTACGAGTCGGTTGCACGAAGGAGTTCCCCTGACGAGGCTCTACCTGATTCATGGTGATCTCCGACCTTCGCAACTATTTCTTCAAGTTCGAAGTACCACATTCCAATGGTGATATAATTCCGAATATTTCAGAGTCCGAAGATCCTCCCCTGAAATTCTTGTTGATCCACACATTTTTTTGCGAATGTTTCAAATAAATACTTAGATCGCGTAATATAGTTTACATTGGCTTCGAGGTGACACCGAAGTGCAGATTCAACACAGTATTTTCTTATATTATGAATGCACTTTTATGGATGCCTCCTCAGACTTCCGAAATAATTTTTTCAAGAAGAAAAATCTACCCAATATTGTAAGCTAATTTATAAATACTCTGTGAACGTTTGCGGTGGCTCAGTTGAACCTCTGACTTTCTGTTTGTACAGGTCTTTGGTCTTTCACTTTTTGTAAGTCTTATTTGCTAATTGAAATTTTCTTCTAATGAAAAGTCACAGAATACCGTTAGCTAACATAGAACAGCTAACATTAGAAACATTAAGAAGAATTTGTAACATACGACCGGGGAGAGGATTTGTACCGTCTCCTGTGTGAATCTGTCATTTCAGTTATTTCAGTTCGCTGGATTTTTCTGTTTACTAATTTTGAATGTAATTGAATTTAAGACAAAATGAGACCGGCAAAGATACATCCTGAAGTAGGAGTATCCCGATATAAAACAATCGAGGGCATTCCATTTCCAATGGAGTCCTTGAGAATGACTTGAAGGGTCTCACACGCTCCGGCTCCGTTTTATGAATCATTTTTTGGAAGAGGAAATTCCATTAAGGTCTTGGAAGAACCATGAAAGTTGTACATTTCAATATGTAAAAATGTGTGCTGCAGTTGTACCATCGCCTAATAGGCCAACCAGTACAGAATTAGATTGCTTCAGAGCAGCGACCTCATTGTCTTATCTGTCTCTTCTTCACAAAAATTGTTTCTCTTGTGTCCACTTCCCGGATTTAGGTTTTCCGCGGAATTTGTTTACAATTTCCGTTAAATCTATGATTAATCAGAGATTGATATTCGTGCAAGTTGCAGGTCGAAGTTTTTTCATCAGATTTACACCGAGTTTAAACACTACTGGTCTTGTCACCCTTTTCGTAGGCTTTGAACGTGTGACGTCATCTGACGAGACAGCTAAATAGACAGCAAGTCGGCCGACAGTAATGACGTCACTGCGAACTCTTGCCAATAAAGCACTAAAAGGGATGGTAATGAGAAAAGAAGGAAACAATGGAAAAATAGATTACAAATGGTCCTGGGTTTATTAAGTAGCAAAAAAGTTTTATTCGAACTTTCTTTGCTAAGAACTAAGACCCGGAAACGTGCCAGCGAAGATTTCACAGCAGGGGTATTTCATCCCGTCTCAGGTGACTCTCCTGTAAGTTACTCAGTTAGGTATTGTTTGTCTCCTATCAAATTTCCCAGAAAGCTTAAAATCCGTCATCACCTTCGCAGACCTAACCGGCAATAAGTTGAATGACGTCACGACGACGTTCTTCGCGCCTCTAATTGAAACTCTATGTGTTCTAATACATTTTCTAGATAATCAATTGATTGAACAGTTGACAATATTGATCACCCATCACTTGACACCCACAATGCTCTTACGGTTGTGGTTCTATTAATTGGCAGTTATTAACTGTGCAAACTACTGTTGAATGAGCGTTAGGCAGGCTATGGTTATTTTTAACATTTTTATCACAACTCGGTTGCACGAAGATTACGTACATTTTTTAGAATTACCCAAATGTAGGTCGGAGTTCATAAGGATTGCCACCGTATTCCCGACACCCCCAAATGTAATTAATTTATCACCATTAATCATGTGCACAAAATGTACCATCTCTATTATTTGCTTTACTTTTTAGATCCAACTTAACGGAATCGCCTGCCATTTTAATTATTCCTGTTTCCACCGCTTTCTCATCTTGTTTTTAACTTTTACAACGTTTACGATGTAGCATAGAAAATGGAAAAGCATAAGTGGGCTAGGAAAGGAGGAAATGAACACAAAAAAACCAGACGGAAAGAAAAATCCCGAATGTTTGAGATCTGGTTTTTGATTGCAGTGACGTATGTATGATGTCACGTATGGCGGGGGATAGACAAGTGCGATGCGTGGTCGTTCTCACGTGTGGTGTGTTGTTTGAATCAAGAATTGAACCGAACCTAGCGCAAGACCAACTTGCCTCAAATAAGTTCGTCACTTTCACATTTTGACTCCGTGCAAACAAGATGCCAAGTTCTGTTATTATTTTAAATAACGATGCAATTGCATAGTTCGACCAGGGAATAATACATGACCTATCCGACAGTGGAAAATTAAGTAATTTTTCGTATAAGTAACAGAAATGCACAGCCACAGCCATTCATGCTGAGTGCCTCGACCACAGTAGCAGGTAGCTTGAAGCGCAGATGGTGGGGAATGGCGCCCGTGGTGACAAAAATTGGTGTCAAGTTGAATTAAAGTAAATACCGGCATCGGTAAACATGAGGTGCTGTGGACCTGCCTGACAAAAATAATATGTCGGAAATTGGGACACTGATGGTACCATTTATAGTTCTGGAGTCGTCAATTGGTATCAGACAGAGATCTAGGCCACAGACCGCAAAACCGGAAGACTAATGACAATGAACGGTTCTTTCCATCCCTAAGCGGATGTCGCTCATGTGCAAGTCGTAGCGAAGACGGTCAACGTCAACCGAAGACAGCATACAATAACTCCGTGACAGACATAACCAAATATATCTTAACATACAAGGAACACGGATGAAATGGGTCACAGAAATGAAAACTCAGCCTAAAACCAATAGAATTCATGAAAAAGTCATTTTAAAAACATCGGAGAGGACAAATGGCGCTTGTGCCGGGAATTGTCGGTCACTATAGATCACCTGGTTGTGGGCTGCACGGTGTTCGCAATACTTGAGTACCCTGAAAGGTACAAAAGGATGTATAGGTATTCGCAGTGGCACATATGTCGAGAATTTGGAGCAGAGAGGGTGAGTAAACAATGGTTTGACCACACGCCTGACTCTGTTACTACCGTGGAGTAGCGCACAATACCCTAGGGCCACACAAACCGAATACAGAAACGGTGTAAATTCGGTTGAAGTCTATGTAAGATGCTTAGAAAAGCCGAAGCATAAGGCCCTAGCAAAAGTTAAACCCATCCCTCTCCATGTAAACCCGTAGGAACGACGTTTCACTAGAATCTGATGAAAAGCCCAGGAATCCACCCAGACGAAGCCCAAAATACTGGGTCACTGCCCACATACTAAATAAGTCCTGTGATTTATCGTTAAACTTCTCTAATTTTATTTATTTGCTACATCTAATTAATTGGTTTTATTTATTTATAATTTTCTCTTGTAAAACTATTTTTATTGTTGTCTGGAACTATTACCAAATGTACTTCAAAAACTATTTCAAAAAAGTTCACTCTAACTGGAATTATATACATCCATTGTTTATATTTGGGGAAATTTCTGGAATCGAACGTTCTAGAATTTATATAATAATTAATAGTATCAATAGTATAATAGAGTTAATAGACGCTGTCTTTTATATTCTGCTGCTAGTCAATTTTATTGCATAAAAATAAAACTTATTTTAAAGAAGCCTGTTTTGCATAACGATCATGTCTAGTGAAAAGTTTCTTATCCATAATCATTATAGTTCATGTTTTTCTTATTGTTCGGTTTCTTCATCCATTAAATTGAAAACTAATTTACTGAAAACGCAGAGACATAATCGAAAGAAATCGCCTTTGTGGTTATGCGTGCCACAAATGTGTTGTCCTTATGGTTATGAAATACAAACACTTTTCCGGCAAAGTACAGAATTCTTCTCCAAACTCATTTCAAAAACAAGAATATGCTAGGCACTTGCTTAGGTGGTACCCCTTGTGGGTGGCGCGGTGTGAACCTGAATTTCCCGAAATTCGGAACAGGAATGTACTCAAGACACCTGAAATTGTCTCGTCTCCCTTTCCTGTTCTGCAGATGTAACCAGGAAGAAAAAGTAAACCACTCTTTTATAAGCATATTTATGTAAAGTAACTTTGCATAATGAATGTAGCAAATAGGTCACTTTTTGACTAAATTTTTTAAGTAGTAAACAAGTGGTACACAACTGCACATATTTCTTACATTTTACGTACAACGAAAATTAATTGATCTACTCAATCCTCTTTCCTCTCCCACAGTGTAGCCATTGAAATTAAAGCAACATTTTTTTAACTTTGTGACTATTACAAGAATAGATTTTAGACAAAATCGAAACGTGGTACAATGGTCGCGGCATAATAAAAATGTAGAACCAAATACAAATTCACTTGTCCAAAGCTGGGTTTGATATTTATCATATTGAAAAAATTGAAAATATTATTAATAAATAAAAATACAGTAAATTTAATTTTCATAAACCCGTCCAGGCACACAGCCTTGACTTCATCCGACAAGATTCAACGTACATAAAAGCAACCCTCAAACTTTATTTTTCGATATTTGCGCGGCTCGATATTGAGGCTCAAAAACATTATTTTTGAATGTTTCGGTCAATTCGGATCTTCCGCCATCAAAACCAACTTATTTGTATTTTATTAGGAGTAACATTTAACTGTCCAATTTTTCAGTTATTTGGTTTGGTAAAATTTACAGGTTTTCACCTGTTTTCACCGCGACAAAACCCTATTGACCGACTCAATCATCCCTGCGTAGGGGCGAGTTATGTTTTATTTATTGATTTATAATCTCTTAACGAACGACCGTTGGTTTTTGTTACGGGGCGGTATCTTTTTATAGCTCGACAGAATAGGGTGTTTTGACCGTGCCCGCGAACCAAGATGCAGAGAAAAGGATCGCCCGCGAAGTATACGACTCGGAATATGGGAACGGAAAATACATTGAAGAAAATCCGTTTCCGTTTGTAATTTGTCAAAACCAGTAACCAAACGAAAAAAAAAACTAAAATAAAATGATGCAACTAGAAACCGATTTAGCTCAGAAAAAAACATTATTACGTAACAGTCTCCTGATAGAAAGCAATAAGGTTGGTGGTGATTATACATCCAATATTGATGTTTAGGAAAATGACGAAAATTTGATTTCGAAAAAAAATTGAAATGATGTATTTTCGTCAGTGTCAGATGGACATTTTTTACCCCAAAAATACCTAATCTATTTGTTTGAGATAGTACGAAATGAGAAGCTCTTTCAAATTACAATAATACTGTGTTAACTATACGTGACACGTGCCGCGTAGAAAACGACAAGAAAAAATTGGCAAGCGAAGGGTTGAAACCCGTCGGAAGAGTTTCTCCTACGAGAGCAAAGAAACGTCAGAACATCGTCAATATTTTATAGTTTGTGTGACTGGTGTCGGTGTTGTAAATGAGTTGGTGCCCACTGGTCGCCACCCAGCGTACTTGGTGTCCGACTACTCGCTTTGTCGTTGGGAGAAATTCTAAAAGAGAAAGAATGAAAGAAATGCGGAGATGACCGATAGTGATGGTTACGTTTATGGTGCCCATTACAACCACGAGTATTACGATGGTGGTGATGATTGCAGAAAAACAGATTTATGAATGAAGCTCGCCCCTCCTCTGCACAAGCATTGGCCGAAGCGGGAAAGCCCGAGGCTTCCATTCACAAGAAGTTCGTCATGCTACCCCACTCAGTGACTTCTTCGTGCTCCTTCATGAATCACGACCGTTTCATTCCCGTAATTTCCAGAATTAGATGGTAGGAGTGGGCCCGCAATAAGGGGAAAATCGGCGGAAAAGTGGCTCGGCGGGGGAGTGTGACCGGTTACCTGCCACCCTCGCCCCCGAACATCTTGACACACTATTTTACCATTAGACGAAAACAATTCACCTGATAAATAGAAAAAGAACTAATAATAATAAATAAAAAGAAGAATAGGAAGAAGAAAAGGCGATTCGAGAGGGGAAAACTGTCGCAACTTGTTAAACGACAAGCGATTCGCATAAGTTAAAGGTGAGCGGTGATGCACGGCTGGTTGAACCTGAGGCCCGTAAGCTAAGCGTACAACTCACTTAACGTTGCGGTACCTCTATTTGGTGCTCTCCGCGGTAAGGTTTGGACACTCGTCTTTCTATCCTGATACTGTATATATGTTGGGATCAAGGAACTTGTCACACATTCGCTTTTTTACAAACACGGAGGTTAGAAACGCGATCGCGAATAATTTTCACACGGCAAACAGTGGAAACAGAAAAAGGAATAAAAATAAATTAGTTTATTATTTCGGTCGTGGTAGCAGACAAATCGCGGACGTGAAATTACGCAACTTTTCCGGGGGGGCCCCGAAGGAAAATTTTTTCTTTTTGGGGAACAAGTGAGAAATAAATTTGTATTTGGCATTTGAATTGGATATTTCTTCCGGTGCTTTTTCTCTCTTTCTCTCTCTCTCTCTCTCCCTCTTACTCTCTCAATCACAGTGTTGGATGATGATGATATAAATTAGCTCGCGATTATTTATTACCTGCGGAAAGAAAAAAAGTACAAAGAAGAAGGACAATAGGACTATAAGAAGCAAGAAAAGGCTGTTTTTAACATAAATTAGTCAAAATGATTACCAATATGGAGAATCGAGACACGAATCCAGTCGAAACGGCTACGAGTTCCATCGAAACCTTTTTCAGCTTGTTAAACCGGGATCAGAGAACGATACTCACGATAGATCGAAATGGGGAGAGATATCGACGTGAAACGAGAAACTCGGGGAAATTTGCGAAAAGGAACGATGTGAACCCAGTCGAAAGTCATGAGTTGGACGTTGCAAATTCCATTTCGGTCATCGGTAGGCTCATTAGGAAAATTAGGAGTAAAACATCGGGACGGAGACGGAGCGGAAGATTCAGTTACCATCACCTCACGGGTAGTAAGTACCTATTTTATTGTAATTTAAAAGTTCGTCGGATGGTACTCATTGCTGTTGGAAGTTCCCGACAGCTAAACTTCAAACGAACTAGAAACTACCTAAATGGTAAACATAAAAATGCGTTTTAAAAGAGTCAAGTCAAGGTCGGGCATGTCTTTGTGAACTGAAAGGGGGTTCTGTTTGGAGGCAGAACACCAGAGAGTTAGAAGAATAAGAAAGAAGTTAAAGGTTTCATAACACGTGGAAACATACCTGATATTAAGTTATTAACAAACAACGTGTGGAAAAAAAGGTTTCAATTCCCTCTCTGAGAGTTGACGGTCATTCGCACCCAAATAAACTGCTGATAGTTTTACTATATTGCTCATTTTATTAAGATCGGAAATCAAATAACCAAACGGTTTATTTAGTGCACCTGTTTCTTCTGTGCTACCCCAAGTTGCTACAAGTTAATGAATTAAACTTTAAGGTCAGGAAGGATTCGTATAACCATATAATAAGCACTTGTTTTATTCGTCATTTTATTAAAATTAATTTAACAGTAGATTTATTAATTTTATAAGTAGTGTATAATTATTATAGATTACTGGATGAACAGTAAAATCAAACTTTCCCCACCGTTTCACTGTAATTCATTAGACTAATAAAACGCTTGCACCACGATACTATTACATGGCAAATATTGTGACTGTGAAATTACTCTTACAATAACTTTGGTTGTCAACAAAAATAAATCAGAAAAGTCAACTACAGGTTTAGGAATTTTCCTTATATTTTCTTAAGTATGTACTAGACTTTTCCACCGCTTACTTTTTATCATTGTACTAATACCATTCTCACTGCATTGTGTAGAATGTAGAAACCTCCTTTTGAGTTACTTTTTAGCCAAATTCTTCTTAATAACAAAAAGCAAAACTCACTTAATAACCGAAATGGCTGTCACTTAATAGCGGAACCTATCCTTCAACACTTAACCGAACATATAAATAATAATAAACAACTCTGAAGTTCTTTGTGTTGTTGACAAAATTATATTTTCATTAGCACACAAGAGTATACAACTCGTCTGTAAGTTATAATTGAGCTTTTTCTGTGGTGCAACCCATAGGGATTTCATTAAAGCGACCTGATTCGAAACGAATGTCCAAGTTCACCGGATTAGGAAAAACGCAACCTGAATTGCCACTTTGAGTTTAAAACGTTAGTCAACAGATCAACCTGAAGTACCTAAAAATTTCAGCCTGTTCACAATAAACAATAAACTAAAAAAACCACTGAGCTTGTTATTTTGAATTCTTGTGGAGTCTTCCAATGTGGTCAAAGGTTTTCATTCCGAAAGGCAGCTTTTTTTACTTTTAAAACGATGTCTCATTGAACGCTGGGTTTTCCTTAAAATAGTTTCACATTCGGCGTTTTGCCAGTTTGTAGTTCCATTTGTGGAATTCTCTTGTACCCTACAGGCTTTACTCTCATCCAAAAAGTAAAAATATTTATTTTTTTCAAAATCGTACTGTATTGAATTATACTGTTAACTATACGTTGAATCGTACCATTCGGTGTGCAATGACAACGCATATACACATACTTTCTAAGAAACGGAAAACAATGGCGATAATAGTACCATAACTAGGCGTGAGTTGAATGAATAAGAGATGACAAATAGAAAAAATATTACTACTCTAGCAGTCAATCGTATTACTACTATAATACTCCTTTTTCAACCACATTAACAATTCTTTCCGATTCTTTTGATTGCTTGAAACACTATGATTACTATACATTTTAAGTGAATTCATAGCGAGTTTAGCTTGACACCACTTGCCCAATATGCTTCAAATATAGCAAGCTCAAATGCCGAGAGGTGGGCCATCAATATTCGGCACCCAACCTGAAATTCAAAATCATGCCGTTAAGTGCACGGAATCTAGAGTCAAAACTGATACTGTCCAAAATCTGCAGGTGGAAAACTTTTCATATTCTGATAGACGCATCATTTGAACAAATTTTTATTTTAATTGTATTTATACGCCTTGTGTACTGGCGCTGCTCTCTCTGTAATACCTGACTCGCGCTCTCTGGTTCTCCTTATTCTGCGCAAACATTTCATCAACAATTTTCTATATAAGGGTGATGAAATTTGAAATATAAATTGCATACGGGCGAAAATGTTTGCGAACCCTTCAAACAGACGAAAACATAGACTGAATTAGTCGCTTCCTTTTTGAGACTTTTCCATTTTCACTATGGTTTTCTTTTACTATACTTTCCATTCAGAACAGAGCGAGAGATTGAATGGTAACCTTTCACTCATTGAGTTCCCCAAACACCCGGTTTCATGGAAGCGGAAATGTAAACCGGAAGAACACCGAAAGTGCATAAGACCACATAAGGCTGGAGAATAGAGGTATCGAGAAAAAGTGAGTCGGTAGCAAATCTGACAATCAAATTCCATTCTGCATTCTTCGAATACCCAAGTTGACTTGTCACAACGACTGTCTTGTAGTATTTCGTCATCGTGGTGTAGTGACGTCATTAAACGGTGAAATTTTGGGAATCTCTCATCGACGTCGTCTTCCTGTTCTCCCTTTTTTTCTCTATTCGGAATGCATCCGAACATGTCGCCTGAATGAATGTCACCAGTGGCAGCACCACGTTCGGAAGTTGTAATGTCGATGACGAGGACCCGATAGCAATGCCGGCCGGCCTGTAACGGATTTTTCGGTCGAGAAGACTCATCCGTTTAACTAGAAAAGGCGATGAAATTTATAGAAAAATGAATTATTACGGTGTCTATAACAAGCAGTGACGAATGACATTTATCGCGGATTTGAGTAATCAATACAATACCAACCGTGATTGTAGCATAGGCACGGAATCAGGAAGGGGCATTCGCTTGGTAACGGCAGAAGCTAAGGCCTCGCATTGTGGTTCAAGACTTATAGTAGATACCCTACGAGTCTCTCAGGTCATACAAACACACATTCTGGTCCCTAAAATTTGAGGGAAACCTCGGACACAACGTTCCATTAGTCCTTAACATTTCCTTTTCCACAGTTATTGTCGGCGCTGCATCCACGCAATTTGGTAACAAAACAAAATTTGTTAAGTTTCATGTTTCTTTTTAAAAAAAAAAAAAAACATTTCACATGTGGAAACTTTTTATCTATGGAAAATATTCTTTCCTGCATCGAAAGGAAGGCGGTGATTCAAAAAGTGAAAATCTGGTATTCCAGTTTAAATTATGAGAATAGGAAACGAATAGAACTCACTTGTCGAGTTGTCCGTACTGTCCGGAAACCGACAAATCGTCAGTTTGTACTATATTTGTATTTTGTAGTTTCCTACGGGAATATATTTTGAGGAAAAACGAAAAGGAAAATATGAGCGGGTTACGCAATGCAGCCAAGGACTGGGGGGGAGGGGGTCCGTTCACTGTCCATCAGCTACCGTTACTTTGACTTGTTACATGCACACTACGGAGAAGACTAAACGTCGATGTTACCTACTACAAAGTAGGAGTTATAATCGCCTGCATTCTTTTTTAAAATTCCCAGAATGTCACTCGAAAGGAAAAGAAACAATGAATCAATCCAAAGTGTGCCGTTTCTAAGAAAATTTTACTCTGTTCACAAGAAAGTTTTCAGTGATTCTATGAATCTAACACGCCGTCTGTGATAATAATAATAATAATGACTATTCTTAAATTCTTGAAAGCTCCACCAACCGTTTACGGAGATTTGCGGTTACTTGGAATCTTCTGACACGTACTTTTTGTACATGAGTTGTAGTAAGCTATTGCAACAGACTCAAGTCGACGACGTCCGGGCCTTGCTGGTACTTTGGTACTCGGGTTTGGGTACCGGTCACACTCCAAAGGTCTTCCCTTATTTTTAGAATAGATTATTCTGTGCTGTGCTACCATGTTCCCAGGTACCTCGAATCTCGAATGCACCCAAGGTTAATCGCTCTATTAACTTTTATGCGGTTATTAAGTCAGGAGGTTTGTAGATGAAGGTTTCACGTCGAGAGTGTCACATTGCACCGTCCAAATTTGGACGGCATGTTTTTCGGTCCTAGAGTCTTTTTTGACTTTGGTTTTTCCTCATGTCACGTCAAACAGGCTCCGGAAATATGATTATGAACCCAATAACCCACGCGCCACAATTCTTTAAAAATCGCGTATTTTGTATTTTTAATTTCTGAAAGTGATAATAATATGAAGTAAGGATCGCGACCTTGCGCGAAGGTCAAGTCAATGACAACGGAAGACAACAGGTCCGTCGATGACCTCAGTAGTAACACAGAAAGGACTGCTACGTGCTGACCATCTCTGAAAAGACCACACTCGCAGTTGGGTTCAACGACAACTCGCCCGGTGCCTTTACACCTTTCATTTTGTTTGATCACAAACAACGGAACAAGTGACGTTCACCATTTTTCAAATTAATTTGACCGCCAGTTTGTTTTTGCTACTGCTGTCGTCATCGGCTATATTTTGTTTATATTCGGTACTTTTATTATTTTTATAATTGAAGGAAAATTGAATGTTTTTTCTAAAAAAAATATTTTTGTCACGAAATTTTTCTTTTTTTACGATCGGTACATTGCGGAGTTGTAGAAAGTGTTTTAAAAACAACAAAAACAGAATACAGAAAACTATTTTGTAGTTTGTATGAAAAGTGTAGAATCACATTGGTAGGAAAAGAAGGAAGAGTATCAGGTCTGACAGACATCTTTGAGGGAATTGGGTTCGTCGAAGAAGCAGATGGAATTTTTGAGTATCCCATTTAATATGTCGATCTGGATACGCTCAAAGGTACTCATTTCGATTCGCAATTACTGCCTTTTGTGCAATAATTGCAAAAATATTGCAGTCCGCACTAGGCAGCCTAATTGTGAACTTTTATTTTGCATTTTGTAACGTCACGGCATTGTTTTTTTTTTAAAGTATCATTTCGATATGTTGCACAAATTCTAACGGAAATCATTAACTCCTTTTTCTGCCGATGGGAGCAAGAGTGACCTGTCATAGTAAGGTTAAGGCAAACATACGTGGCAAGTACTGACAGTAATTGCCGCCAATGGATCGAATAAAGTGGGAGTACTTTGGAGTGTGATTTTATACAACAAATTTAATAGTCCTTTTTTAGTTTGTGAGCTCTTGCGCTCGAACTAGCCCCATCATTGCTTTCTGCACAGGGCGAAGTAAATTAAAACGCCGGTTAGAGTGCTGTTGTTGCGTAGCAGGTGTGCAACACCAAGCCTTAAACTGAAAGACATTTCATTCAAGACATTTCACCCATTGTCGTGACTGAAACCAATGGTCAAGAGAAATATTCTTTATTATGCGTACGTTAAGGTGTTTTCCACTAAATGCGTGTGCTGTTATTTAACGCACTCGTGAATTGGTCAAAAATTAAGATGTTCTACACTGTATTAACAGTCATTTCATCCGTACGCAAAGACCCGTAAAAGGACTTTTTAAGGAAATAAAAAAAGCGCCAAAGGGTTACGAAATATAAAGGCTGGTAGTAAAACGTCATGTAGGAATGAGAGTGTGAGAGAAAAAAATAAATCAAAATAAAAACGTTTATGGCACTTATTAGTAAAATTCAATTTCAAAGAGGACGGTTAACAGAGGATGAAAAGGCGAACTTAGGTCCAATATAATTTTTTACGAGTCGGTTTTTAATGATAATTAGACCAGGAATCGAGTGCCTGAAAACATAATTCCCGTAACTGTCATAAAACAAAAGCGGAGAGGAAAGAGAGGGAAAAAAACAAAAAAAAATTCCAAAAAGCAGAAAAAAGGTATTGCGGATCTGTTTTGGGTCCGCCTGAGCACGTGGTTTGCCCTGGCATGGCTAACGGGTACCGTCTGGGTAACCCATTGGGTTGACTCTCCTCTCGGAGCCTCCGAAATCTGAATGGTTCCCCTGACCGATGTATGGGGAAGGAGTGGAGAACCGATGGGAAAACTCGAAAAGATTTTTATAATTTTTGTGTGGCGTTAATCGGCAGTAAAGTGACCAAAATGCCCACCCGCGTTGCATCGACGTCTTTCAAATCCTTTCCGAACGATTTCATGTCTCGTACCTGGTGCCTCATGCTTGGTACCTCGTGCCTGATGATGCCCCGTGCAATACAGATTTGACTCCAGGCGTGATTACCAAAGCACTGATGGTCACCTCAACTCTGACGGGTGTAATGCCAGCAGTGAAAGATATTTGTTTATTATCATTATTACTGTTTTATTCCAATTTTTAAGGATGACATTTTGTGGGAAGTTTCAGAACACAACGTGACTTGTGGTATTACCGACAAACAAAATTGCATGGTCATATATAGCAAAATTAAACTAAATTTTTGGGTGTTACATATCAAAATGCGGCGCGATAATCGAGGATAAGTCAAAACAAAGGGCTGCCATGTGGTTCCAAATAGATAAGGTTTTTCTCCCGGCAAGACATCACAGTTACATGAAAATTGTATCTCGCGTGCCAGTTTTAGTCTTATTTTCCACAAGCGGTCAAGTATGCCATATGCGAGTTTATTAAAATATCTTCATCTTTGCTTTTCAGGATTAGGTGAAGTCTTCGTTGTCGGAGTCTGTCTTCTAACCCTAGTTCGAGTTCCAACCGTGATGTCGGCGCCTTCCACGCGTTATGTCCATTCACACAAGGGAGGCCACAAGGCGCCGGAAGACTCTCCCAGCTACATGTATCCCTGTGGAAAGAGCCACGAGGAAGAGATGAAGTATTCCTCAACATCCAGAGAGAGCGACTCGGAGATTCTCAAACATATTATCATCAGTACAAAGAGTGCTCTCTCCTACGCGGAAAGCTTCAGGGATAGATATGTGAGTGTCCATCTGATTTTTGTTTTGTTGTGTTTTCTCTATTTGTTTTGACTTGTGCGAGTTCAAGAAGGCGGCGGAAGAAGTTTTAATGCCGGAAATGAATCCGTTGTAAAAAAATTTGTCGAATTTCCGTCACACCTTGCTGTGAGTGACGGTGCCGCGACACAAATATTTTTACGACCCATTCGCTCGGATGATGAGTTCGGAAATGTAAAGCCAATCTGAAACTTACTTGGACACCTGGAATGAATTCAACTGCACGGTTGAGTGTTACCTCCGTCCCAAAAGAGGCACCGCTGTACAGTGGTCTCCGGTGGTACCCTGCAAGAGTTGGCTTCGTTGCCCTTTGTTTTCCGATAGCTGCCAACACACGCGAGATTCGCGGTTGGACTTGTTTCTTCTCCTTGTCCTAAGACTCTGTTTTGGAGCACTTGTATAATGGGCAAACTCTTTACACCTTGAATTCGTCAGGAGGAGTAAGGAAAGGAAAGTTAAAATTACATCTGAACTATCGGATTACAAGACCGTTGTACTACCTTAACACGTCCCTGACATCTTTCAACTTAATAAATCCAGCGTTTGTTATTGACGGGTGGTTTTCAGGCATTTCCTGTCAGTCTTATACATAATCAACCGATTTCTTTATCTTCCTTTACAGAATCACTTTCCCATAGTTTTTCCTTGTACACAGATTCTAACTGTTTTTGCTACCATATTTTAACCTGCATACCCTGACCGAGGTAGGTGTGAAAGGGTTGTGAATCAACTGCACTAATTTCAATTTCAAAATTCATGTATATAGCTCAATGCAAAAGATTGGTTTTTCTCTGTTATTTTTTTGCGGATTTGTCCACCTACGTTGTAGGTCACTTCGATCTTCTAGAAATGTGAATGTTTATCTGCTTTACTGATTTTTAAAAATTTTATATCTCTGTTGGTTGCCTTCGAGTCGTTTTGCCTCCTAAATGATTGCATCAGTAGTGGACTATAATTCTCATCATTTTTTGTACTTCTTTAGTTATTTCTGTAGATGGTTATTATTCTGTTTGCTTCAATCATGTTTACGTTTTCTGTAAAATCTTTCCGGTGTTTGGCACCATTGCCTTACTACATGCTTACTGCGTACTTGTATCGTTGTGTATTACCCGATCAACGATCCTGTTCGGTTGTCTCAATTTCTACTTTACCTTTTTTCTACTTGGGCGTACAATTGTCGCACACCGATTCCCACACTTTGGAACTTGCCTATTTCATTACCATCGGCTGTCAATACCATTCCGGCAATATTTCACCCGACACCATCGGACCGGGCAATACGTGTTCGGTATCCATTTCAACTTCGCTTGAGACACTCCTTTTCCCCTGAGATGTTAACAATGAGTCGTGAATCAATGACTGCACAGGGGCAACTCTCTCTGCAAATTCCGAAATTCCTGGAGTGAAATGGTTCCCAGACAGCGTGGCATCAACACCAAAACGTGTCACATTTCAATTTCTTTTGGTCTCTCTTTTCCCTTTTCATTATGTGTTTTTTTGTTTGTACATAACTCCCAGGCGGGACCTCGTTGAACCTCACCTTTCCACCTGAGGAATGTGACTCCGCAGTAAGTGTTCAGTGTTACCACCGTATTTGTTTCTCCTCTCCTTCTGCAACTTCCATTCAATGCCCGAATTACATAAAAAATAATTTTTATGCGAATCTATGGAAAGGAGAGAAGACGAAGTAAAACAGAGCAAACGAAATTCGATCGTGGCCGCACTATAATAAGACATTTTGTTGACACTTGTACGAATCGGAGATGGAAGAGTGCTGATTTATTTTCACTGACGACGGATATTTTCACCTCGGACAGGTGTTCTTGTTTTGAGAATGTTTGCAGCCTTGCGTCGTCTCCTTGTAGGTCAGCCATCGTCAATATAATTCCATGTGGATGTATGTGGACTAGGTAGGGAGAGGCTTTGGGAATTAGTCGGGAACTTTTTACCCGGGTATTGATTACTCAGATGGCTTCAGTTTCAATGTGGGAACACGTATTTACACTCGAACTTCTCTTCTGGCTTATTTGTCGTATCTTGAGGTGGGAAAGCCTCTGTTCCTCCTGTTGCAGTCACGTCATACTTGGACGGTGTTATTTTCGCTCTTGTCAACGTGTCTGCGAGGGAACCAGCAAATTCTGAACTTTCGATTATTTCCAATAAGACACTACTAAATTATTTGGTTGTCCACCACCATGCGTAAGGCAGCATCATCTCCCTGGGGTGTGTACTCGGTAGCTCTGAAACTCCCCCAAATACTTTCTCTTCTTACGTAAGGAATAGCTTTTTTTTGGTTGTGGAATTTTTATAACATCCGGACTGCGTAATATAAATCTCACGGTACAATAGTTAGAATAACCTGCTCGTTTGGCAAGTGCCATCTTCGTTTGCAGCCATTCGTCCCGTCGTCATTATTAAAGAGAACAGTGACGGTACCAGACTGTCATTTAAATGATTAGGCTCTTCTTATTGGGAATTATTATAATTAGTGTTTTTGAGTATTGACCGATACGTGGGAAAAGTTTCAGGGAGTCTGATTATATTGCCCGAAAACGGTCGGTGGAATGGGAGAGACAGCAAGGGCAGAAAGGGCTTCTCAGGTGGTTCGTCATGCAATGCCAATTAAACTCAGCGACCATTCTGCTCCTAATTATACTTATGTCCCTAGTATTATCGGTTTCTGTGCGTTTATCCAAGACGGTTACACATGTGGTAGGAAAACCTGATTAATTTGTGGTGTCTTCTTTGTCTCATTTTAGGTAGAAAGCACGTTTCATTTGTCCTTTGATCAACACCACGCACAGTGGGTCAATCAGAAGTATGATTGGCTTCCCAACGAGGGCAATGGAATTCCTAAAAGATTGGGGAAAGGCGTAGACCCCATTCACTTGGAGAGCAAAACGTTTGACGAATTTCTGGTTAACATCTATGAACACCTGCAGAAATTCGCAGTTGGACTTGAACAGGTCGTCTGGGACCAGAAGAAAACGAATGGAAAATTTCAGGAGAATTTTCGAATGGCCGAAGTCCACCTGAGAAACGTAAGTGTATTCGACATCGCTACCATTTCTACATACTTTTCGGCTTGAATTGATGTGTTTTACCAATGAAACATAACATCTTATTAATGTAGGTTCTTTGCGAGATTCGCATGGCGATGATTGAAAGGAACGTCACCCCCAGGGACCACGTACCCAGAAGCATCATGAAAGACGACTTCCGACACCTCGAATCGGCTTCATACAGGAATTTGCGGGACTGGTTCATATTTAGGGACTTGATGAACAGTCTAGAGTATGTTATCCAGGTGTTCACCTTCATTGAGGAGAACCTGCCCTCTTCAGCCGGGGCAACGTCATCATCATCGTGAAAGTTTCCTCTTCTTGGAAACTCACGGGGCATTCGGACAAAGAATCGCAAAATGGCCAAACGAAGAAAACCGCTCAACCGAAAGAAATCGAAAGAATGGATTTTCTAGGAAAGGTCTGCAAAGTTCTTTTTCCCATTCTTCCCAAAATGAGGATGACAGCCATGCCCTTATAGTAACAGAAATATATAAACCAAAACTTTTTCTCATTTTCCCCTTTGTAATAGAGAACCCCAACGAGCTCCAAGAAGAGGTTTAAAAACAACTTTGCGAGAAGAATAAAATAAATTAAGAAATAAAAAAAATTAATTTATTTATTGAAAAAGAAATATATGTATGTATGTACGATGTAAGCGAAGATGAAAATAGGTTGATAAAATTTATTTTGAATTTGAAAGGAATTGTTAATGGTGTGTGCGCGAAATGCGGGTATTATGTATAAAAAAATGCGAAAATATACAGCCAGTATATGTGCTTCAGTGAGCGAATAGGAAATATAAAAAAATATAAGAAGATTAACTAAAATTTATTAATAAGTCATTCGACAGTGGTGCACTTATTAATAAGTTTTAGCCATATGTTTAACTTACACATATATTTATAAAAATAAAGACACCCCGTTAAGGTAATTTAAGGAGACCTGTAACTAAATGAATAGATAATTAAAATTGAGTTCAACGAAAGAAAGAGTCGTAGTAGAAAAAAAATTGACAGGATGTAAAATATATGTACATAATATATAATAAAAGCCTAATTTATTTTTTATTTGTTTTGTCTTTCCAAAATGATTGATCAATAAAAATGAGTGATTACGTAGGAAACTTTTGTTTTCTCTGTATTCCTTCTGTACTCATCATCGATGCGATGGATTTCACAGCTGTCGCAGCACAGACATACAGCACAACACACACATACATAAACCTTTAATCATACATATATCCGACCGGGTTGCGTGTGTTGCACCTCAAGTGGAAAAGCAAAAAAAACAGAGGCTACGGAAAAGATGCTCGTGTTTATGGTTAACATTCATTGACTTTAAATATTGTGCAATTGGCTCTTAGCAAAAGTTTTTTGCTGATTTTTCCACCTTTTTTACACGGGAATTTTGCTTATACTATTTTGTTTGAAATTATTTTTTTCTCGGGTTTTCGCTGTTCCAATGCGGAGCTTTACTGAGTTCTATTCTTTTCCATTTCTTGATTATGTCAATTCTTTTACAATTAACGCCTTCTCTCAAACCAGCACATGCTTTCTAATAATGAATACAAGAAAATAAGATAGAGTCATTTATGGAGTTGAAGTCTCAGTTGGTTTTATTTACAAATGCCATTTAAAAGTTGTGTCAAACGTCTTGTGAATGAAAAAAGAGAGAGGGAGACCAACGTCCCAGAAGAAAGAAGTCATATTGGCATGTCCGGCAAAATAGTTGGTTTTCAGCTCTGCATTGGCGATTTTATTGCTTTTCCGACACGGTGTTTAAGCGGTTCTTTAAGCGGGTAATTGAGCTGTAAAAAAATAACTGCAAAATCAAGGGGGTATTAAAAATGGTTGGTACCAGAGGTATTGGAAAACTGATGTGGCGGATGACGGGGTCAATTACTCAAGTCAGAAAATGCGACAGTGGAATTGGCTAAATTAACGACCGACCCTTTGAGAAGGTAAGAAAAACAAGAAATAATTAAATATGGAAAAAAAAGGTGTTAAATCGGTGCCATGTGGCAACGCCGGGTACCCGTCACCGGGGCGCATAAAAACAATGGAAGACCTGACTCGACTCTTTCTCACATTGTCACAGGAAAACACATATTTTTTATACAAATATTTGATTTCGTCGCTCTTCATTGTCAATTTACTGTTCTCTCAGGCGGGAGTCGAAGGGTAACCGCCAAGATGGAATCCATACCTGAGGGTGGCAGGGACTTCGGAAAAGTCACAGGCGAGAGACGGCTAGCCTCAGGGCTCAAACCCTGCAAAATCACTTTCAATTTAAACTTGCATATGGAAGGAGGAGTTGGACAAAAGAAAATAAACCGAAGCCAGATGACCGACGCAACATTGATGAACCGAAGCTTAGGAGATGAAATTTAAACAATAAAATTGGAAAATCAGGCAGAATATGCCGGAGCACGTTTCCTACTACAACTACCGGAAGCTTCATTGTCTTGAGATCGGTGCTGGTTCAGACAGAACGTGATATAAATCTGCAAAGCTTGGCCATTTCCTCGCTTTAAAAAAAATGACTGAAACTAGAATCGAATAGAGCATAAATGTAAAATTAAAATGCCTCGAGGACCATTTGCAACATTGGTAAAGCTTTGCGCTCGAGAACCGAAGAACTACACAGAGCACGTGAATAGAAATATTACACTGGTTATGAATACTGAACTAACGTACTGAAATATACATGGATGAGTGACCGCATCAGAGATGATTGAGAAGATTCCGTAAAATATTACAAAAGAGATAAATTTGATTCTAGACCACGACACTTCGTTCGTATGAATTGCTGTTGGTAAGTTCCATCAACTGGTTGCTGAAAATCCGAAAGAAAGTTAAGTTCCTTTCTAAAAAATCAACGTTTTACATATTTTCGCATATTTCTCGTTTGAATGGAACCCGATTTCCATTTCATAATTCATTCCTTGGAGGAATTTGTCTTCTAAGACGTTTTGTTTGGTTTCTGCAAGCATGCACATGCAAAATCTTCATTGGTCAGGTTCAAGACCAGAGAAAGGGCCCTGTCCACTCTGCAATGTGTCCAACTAATTACATTCGTTTTCACGTCATTTTGCTGGCAGGTTTTCGATCAGAACATACAGGGGACGACATCGGGGAAGCGGCTCATCTCTTCGTCACTTTTTTCACACGAACGTGTGCTCGCACGTTCAGACACTCACAGGTACAGGTGATCTTAGGTTGACGCCTCCATCGCAAACAAAATCGTCACATCCGAGATCACACTTTCTTTGTTGACTCAACAATTGACCAAACCCCTTTTCTTCTTTGTTTCTTTTTCAGTTAGCTGCGTTTTCCTCTCTAACGTCTGCCGTAACATGAAAACGAGATTGTAACGCTTCCCAGAGAGAAATTACCACCTCGTTAACACATCTGCGTAACCCCCTATCTGTTACGGGCCAGGTTAGTAACGTTAAGCTGGTGTCACGCCAGGGAGGTGGTATGTTAAAGAAAAACAGACAGCGCGTCCGCAAAAACCGTTTTCTCTCTCTCTCTCTCTCTCTCTTTGTGTTGTATTAATAACCTAAAATTGTTAACCGGCCATTCATGAAAGAAGAAGTTTAAAGTGGACGCTTGATTAATTGTTTGGCATTTTCTGCCAGGTGAAAATCTCAAGAGAAGGCTCTTTTGTGTCCGAGTCCCATTGAAAAAAATGTGTCATTTCTTTTTTGACAACGCGGCGCCAGGTATCAAAAGCAGCAGACGAACCCCCGGGGCCATAATTTTTTTTTCCTTCGCATCTTTCTCTTTCTCGTCTTCGATACCACACCGACATTTTCTTTATTTATTTGACGGTGAACCTGAGAAAGAGATTTTCGGCTGCCTCCACGAAATTTCCGAATTGCTTTATTTTCTTTTGCGGCACGCCTGAATGCCATCGAAAATGGGAAGCACCGGGTAGCTGCACTCCTGCATTCTCTATTGTTCCTTTGACTTTGCCACCAATGGAATCATTGAGGGGACAGTCGTCGACGGTAATTCGATTCATCGACGTCCATGTCCAACTGTAAATTAATTCACAATTGGCGATTCACCTCAAAATTGGTAATTCACTAACTTTCAATAGGGAACGTGCGTCAAATATGTTAAAGGTTGGATTTTTTTATCGCTCGATTTGAATCAAATTACTTAGGTAACGTTTCATAAATCAATGTAACGTAACACCACTAACAATATCAGTAATAATAAATTAATAAATCGAGTCATTATGGAATTTGGACAACGGCACTGGCAAAGGGTTGTCAATCAGAAGATTCCGTTCGGATTGTCAGGCTTCGATTTCTGATCTGATCTGAACAACTACAAAAATTCTTGGAGAGCTTTCAATTAACCCAATATTTTCAGGGCCTCCTTTGTCACCCATTCCATATAATAGAGTCTTTCAAAGTAAAACCTTTTTGCCCGTTCGCAATCATGAACCAAAATAAAAATGACAATTGTTGCTGTTCAAAATTTACAACAAAGAAAAGACTAAACAAGAGACGAAAGGAGAATAAAGAAATAAGAGTAGCGGGAGGAAAAGAAGAAAATACACCTAGTTATTATTATTTATAATAATGTAAAAGCCGACACTGTAGATCACACCTTCAAGGTAGAAAAAATGTCAGGGTTTTCGGTATTTTAGTTTCTTTGTCAAAAGTTTTTTGGTCTCCTTTTTCTACGGCTATATAAGTGTATGTGTATGTGTATGTGTATGCGATTGTGTGTGTGTGTGTGTGTGTGTGTGCGTGTGTGTATGTGTGTAGGTACAAGCACATAATAAGGGAAAGTCAAGGCGGGCATGAAGGAAGAGACTTCATTCACTGTTCACCAGGGGCCTTGCATTGTTCAGGTGGTGCGCGGTAGGTCTGGAAAGGTCTAGAGGAACCTGAGGACCTGGCGTCAGCGGGGCTAGCAATACAAGAAAAACTCTTGAATTCAATGGTTCAATGGCTATTTACTGACATCTGATAAATTTACAGATAAAGATGTCCACCTCTGACACCTTGGAACATTCAAAAAAGGTGTTTTCAGTTTTTTTTCTTCTCCCCAAGTCTGCCTCAGTCTACCCTCAAAGGAATTTTTATTTTATGTATATAGATTTTTTCGTTTCCTTTTGACATTGTATGGTAGCATTTCAAGTGTCATCAATTTTTCCCTTTTTCTTTACTTTTTCTTCTCCATCTTCATTCTTTTTAATGTCCCTGTCCAAATTTATTAAATGAGATATGTGTATGTTCACACGCAAATTTGAGTTCTACACTGCTTTGTCAATAACAAAGAGAGATTTGTCCGGAAAATAAGTATGAAAAACATAATAGGGGCGTAAAACCGCTGTAGAAAGTTGTTTTTTCACGCCTTAGAAATGATGTGGTCAAATAATAATTTCTCACAGGTGGGTTTTACAGTGTGTTATATTCCAGTTGCTGTTGGTCATGTGTTGTTGGTCTACCATTTCAAAGTGAGTTTACATTAGACGACTTTGAATGACACAAAAATCAGAATAAAATTTTCAATAATTTTTAATAAATTTAATTTTTAATTCTGATAAAATTGTAACAGTACAGTTGCGATTTTGTATAGTTTATACGTAAATCATACGATAAAATATATACCGATTGTAGCGTTTGTTTTTATAAATCCTAATGGATTGCAACGATCTAAGTTTGTAGTTGTTCTGCCCGGTCCTCTTGAAGTTATGACAACAATAACAATTAGGTTGCGGTGATATTTTTCTAGTTACAAACCTGAGATGCTACCGTGAAAATGAGTTCACTCAAAAGGCTTAATTTTACATTAAAAGATAATATTCGGATATTTTTCATTAATTCAAGATAGTTCGGGTGTTACGAAGGAAAATACAGTTAGAAGAAAAATTATGACCCATCTCAGTCAACAAAAGCAAAGGTAAAAATTTGACGGAAAAAAGAAACATATGAAAGAAAACAAAAATTGTGGGAGGACAGTCTCTCCGAAAACAAAACATCCCAAAAAAGAAGGTAAACGTTCCTCATAGATCATCCACCACTTTGCGGAGGGCAACTGTGAAATATCGTAAGAAATCAATATTTAAAAATAATAATGGTAATATTGGCGATGGCTTTTACAAATGTTCGTAAACCGCCCTCGAAGAAGTAAACTAAGAAAATGCGTGTAATGCGGAGAGTTTGGTTCGATTTTAACGACAAAAGATTTGTTGGTCCTCTCAGGTGGTGGCCATGAAATCGACATTTTAACACAAAGTCCATTTAATTTTCATGGTTGTTAGCTGTAAGACCCTCTCGGGGGGTTTCAAATTGTTTAAAAAAAAGGAAGAAAAAAGAATGTCATCATTGTCAGCTTCTAGCTATTAGCCTTTTTTTGAAAGATTCATTCAGGTTTCTCAACAAGAGCTTCTGGTACCTTGTGGGAAACTTCACTTAAAAAATACGGTTACAAAATTCTTTTCACTTGAAAAAGTTAAATATTGGTGAGAAAAAATTTGACTGACTTCCTGTCACTTCATTTTATTTACTCGTCCTTTCTTCACTGAAAATACAATAAATTTCAGCAATTGCAATAATGGAAGTGTATTTAAAACATTACTTTTAAATGAAATTTAAAACAAAGTTCAGGTGGTAGAATGCAGATGAATTACAAAAATACAAACATCAAGAGCTCAAAAGAAATGGAGAAATAGAAAAACCTTATGTACACCTAAACTGTTTTCATTCTTGAGGATATTTTTAAAAATACCAAAAATTAGTTTTCAATACTCTGAGTATTAGTGCGTAGTAAAAGTAAAATTGGGCCGTGGTGTAGTTGCCGCAGAATAAATAATACAATTAGCAGAAGAATTACCAAGAATGAGAGTGAAACAAATGTGTTTCTGATGCTTTTACAATTATCAAAGAAATACATCGCAATTTTTTATGTTCGATCTTGGTGGAATACATTAAGGCTACGAAATATCAAGTTAGTTTCTGCGGCTACAGACATACATTTTATTACTTTAAAAAATTTCACTCATTAATATTACTGCTGTTTTGGTAAATATTCGAAACAGATTAATTTTTAATTTAAATCACAAGGAAATCTTTGGTAACCTAAACAAAAACATTCTTCGAAATTTCATTACGACGGTGACATTTTGATAATTGAATAAATATGAGGGGAAACCTAATTACTAGACGCATCTGATCGTAATGTACAACTTCGAGCCCCAGAGGCAGAAATAATAGACTAGGTTGTAAGGTCGGGGAGTGTCTTTATACAATTCAAGAGAAGAAATTTTGAAAACTTTCGAAACCCTTACGTATGAAAATGTGTACTAAATAGAATACAATTAGACAAATAATATAATATAATTTAATATTCATGCGTGTAAAGACAATAAACATACACACATATTCATATATATTATATGTGACAAAACTTTTACATGACTCTTATTCTATAATTCTTTTGTTTCTATTATTTTGTATCAAAAATAAATCCAAAATTCGAAACTTCATAAATTGGTATACGTCAAAATTTAATTGCTACTTATATATTCTTTGTTTTTTCTAATTGTAGCAGTCAATATTTAATCTGTCATTGTCCAAATTTTAGAAAATAAGTTGTAACTGATGTCCTACAAGTCGTCCCACACTTGTTCATTGCTAATTTTCACATTAATTGAATGGCAAGATTTTCTTATTTACAAAGAATCAGATGCAAACCAGATTTAATAATATTCTACTAAGTATTTTCTACCAATTGTTGTGGAAGCTTGGCAATTTTAAGAGGATCAGTTAACATTATGTCCTGGGGAAAATCGTAACGTACAATAAATCTCTTTTCAGATCGATCATCTATTGAGTCCACCATGCCTAGCCAATAAATAACCATTCCTGTACCAAACCTGAAAAGCATAAATATTATTTTCATCTTTCTCTGTTTTATATTTGCTTTGTGTCTGCATTTTAGGATTTTTTATTAGTAGAAAAAAAAATTTTCACCTATTCCAATAACTTGAATATTGGTCCTTTGTATAATTTTGATGTTCCTCTGGATCTCCAAATAAAGCTTTACTTTCAATCCAATTGACTACAAAACCATCTACAGCAAATGGAACATCTAATTTAATATCAGGAGTTTTGTCATATCCATAAATTCTTAAGTCATTCTCACTTTGAAATGTTAAATTTTTTTCCCTAACAATTTTTTGTAAATAGTGCTCATATTCCTGACCAAAAGATCTGGAAGAATTTTTTATGTACATTACATAATTTCAAAATGAAAAGTACAACTCAATTTTTAATTTTTACGTACTGTCTTATTACATCATTTATGCTTCCGTATTGATAATCATATAGCTGACACTGAAAAAATAAGAATGTTATTTACATACTATTATTATTGAAAAATAAATTCATTACAAAGAATGTCACACAAAATTGACACACAATCTGAAGTTGTACAGCTTATTTTGTGGTTAAATCATACTTATATAATTCAGTTCATTTGTATTAAATTATTTGTAACATAAACACAATTGTAATTCATCAACTTTTATTTCATAGGACTGAAAGTATAAAAGTTACTAGGAAACTGTACATTAAAACCCTAAACATGAAAGCAAGTGCCAAACTATTGCTAGAAACATAACAATTTAAATCACTTTCATTTTGAGCATCATTTATTTTTACTGAAAATACTGAACCTTACAACATTAAGTTACAATACCCTTTCCAGGAATGCAATAGAAAATTGAACACTAATGTTGAAACTACATTTTTAAACTAGGGTTGATATTTATTTGATATTTGATATTGGGTTGATGATTTAATTGGTCAATATTATTGAATAATCAATTTCTTTGCGTAACAACTTACCATAAACACATCATAAGCCAAATCTTGTTCTTCAATTAATGTTGTATCCTTTAAATATTGCTTTATGTTTGCTACTTTACTGGAGGAGGAATCTGTGGAATCAACACTTTCATAATATTTTTCTAAAATTAATTTGGCTACCAGTGCATAAGGCAGATCAAATTCATCTGCCAATTTTAGCATTACCCCTGAAGCATCTGTTGAGTCCTTCATACTCAAATACCTAAAATCAAAAATATTATTTCACATAATAATAAAAACTGTCTAAACAGCTTAAATCAGTAGACATTAATTAAAAACCAACCTCTCATATAATTTTGATGTGAAATTACTGGTTTTATGTTGAGATTTTTTCATTTTCCTTTTATTTTCATTCAATATGATACTTAAAATTGTATCTTTGGGAAGTCTTGAATAAAAAAAAAATAGTATATTAGTCAATTAAATTGAATAATCACACCTGCACCAAATTTTCTAAAAATTACCCAAATTCATCGGACAGCATATTTTCAAGTTCCCTACAATGACCTTTATAATTCTGTATTTTTGTTATAATTTGGTTGTAGGTATTTGTAGATACTATCATTTTGAATTACTTTCTTTTTTACTTGTGACAATTTGAATAAAAATTTCTATAGGTTCCAAGGTATGAGTTTTTTCCTTGAGTCCTACAGAATGAAAAATAATTAAAAATTATGTAGCAGCCCAGTAAAATCCATTGTAGCTTACAGAATTTATGGAATAATAAAGTAAGAATTTGCACCCCCTTACATTCAGACTGCTTGTGGAATAATGTTTATTTCTCTGAACTTCTATCCCCTACATAAAATGTACAATTCACAAAATGTGTTTCCATCAAGTTCTAAACTACATTTGATTCAAATTTAAGTGCAACATTCAAATAAATGGTATTTTCAATACAAGATCAAGCAGCACAGCATCCATATCTACTTTCCCAATATTCTAGCTTTCTATTTCATGATGATAAATACAGAATGTGCTGGTCAAATAAGACATAATATCGCCAAAATTCCGTTAACCACTTGAGTCCTCCATTTTGAATTCGTCATAGAATAATTGACGTTTAAAAAAGAGGGAAAACATATGTTGGACTTTAATTCGAAAAGTAATTGTAATTTAAAAATACATTAAAGAACCGGAGAAAGTATTTCAAAAACAAAAAAGAATACAGAAAACTATCTTTTTTATTTTATACCAAGGATGGTGAATCACATGAGTTGGAAACGGAAGAGCCTATAAAGCCTTAAAAAGTACTTACGTCGACATGTTTACGCTGACAGGTACTCATATCAATTCAAAATCATAGTATTGAGTTTATTATTATTGTTAATAAGTATTTATGTCGCACTGCAACACACATAAACAGGAATAAAAAAAAAAGAGACATCTCATTTAAAACTCATTATCGTAGGTAAAATTCTGCTATGTAATGCACTCCTGAATTGGTCAAAAATAAAAATATTCTGCACCATATTAACAGTCATTTCATCAGTACAAAGACCCCTAAATGAATTTTTTAAGGAAATAAAAACGCGTCAAAGGGGTTAAGAAATATAAAGGCTGGTAGTAAGACATCATGCAGAACGAAATGAAAGTGAGAGGAACGATTTTGAGAAAAAAAAATAACTCAAAATCAAAAACGTTTATGGCACTTATTAGTAAAATTCAATTTCAAAGAGCACGTTAGCAGAGGACGAATAGACGAACTTAGGTCTAATATAGTTTTTTACGAGTCGGTAATGTAACGGGTGCCGTTTCAGGGCCTCCGAAATCCGAAAAGTACCTCTGACTTATGTGTGAAGAAGGAGTGGAGAAGCGATTGGAAAATCCAAAAAGATTTCTATGATTTTGGTTAATTGGGGGTAGCACCGACTTCAACCAAGTGCCTTCCTAAGAAATTCATTTCCCATTCCTGGTGCTACAAAACAAATACCTCCTCATACTCACTTTACTACCGTGTTATAGTACTACATGTATGTTCCAAATTTATTCCAATATTAATCTCCATTATTTAAATAATAAACTGTTTTTTCTATTTCCAAGGTTGCCCATACGAATATCATCTTAACAAATTCAAGCTTTAAGGTTTTCATTAAAGAGCTGTGACGAGTAGGATACAAACTCATGAAGTTTTGATTGTATGGTAGACTGACGCTTAGAAAGGAAAGAAAATAACAGGTCATTAAACATCTTGTTAACAAAAGTGGTATTTATTTTTATATAACCTGGCATTTATGTTGGAGTATTTCCAATAAATGTACATATATTGATCAGAGCAGATGAAATTTAGTACCAGCCGTTTAAAAAAAAACTTGGTGCAAAATACCTACGTATTGTGTGAAGAAGAAACTTTTCAATATAAATATTTTTCGATGGTGACTATCCCGTCGTGTAATAAAGCGGCTTTATATTCTTACAGACGTTTGCGCAGGCAACTGTCAACTGCCGAAACCCAACGGAAGGAAAGTGTACGGATTTGTCATCGTCGAGTCCTTCCAAACCGATTCTCCTTCACTGGGCCCATAATAATAATTATTTTCAGTTTCATAAAAAACTCCCGTGTCTTGTCTTTGAACGGTCGGATTGCAGAGGAAAGCATCGGTCTCCGGTAGTGGATAGCACTTGTCAGCCCAATAAAAGGTATTCGATTTGTCATCCTCGTAATTAGGCTCCACAGCAATGTCAAGAAGCGATTGCAAATGGCGGATGTAGCGGATTGATAGCCTGACAAAAAAAAACATTCCTTTTGTTTCTCTTTGTAAAACAGAAAAAGCCCTGAACATTTGAGATTCACAAAGTATTACCTGAGGGCTTCTATTTTTGATAACTTTTTACCCGGTGACTTTGTAGCGGGAAGTTTCGCACGAAGCATGTCGAAAGCTCTGTTCATGTCTCTCATCCTTGTCCTCTCTCTGTCGCAAGCCGATTTCTTGTAATCTGTCGACACAGGGAAGTTATTTCCATCGTTTGATTCACTTAATGGGACAATAAGGTAGGGTGAAAGCAAAACTGGGCCAAACAACAACACTAAACTTTGTAAATTACCTCTTTCCAATTGGGTGGCAGCTTCTTTCCATGCAGGATTCGGCACGGACGTGATGATCGTTTCGTTCTTGTTCAGATCTTCGATGAACATTTTTATCTCACAGGGAACGGTGAGTGGCGTACCTTTCCTTGCATTCTCCTGTTCTGGCAAACGAGTGGATGTTGTTTTTGTTTCTCCAGAACAAGACTTGTCTTCTCCCGATTCGAATCCATCCTTAATTGAATTAACACTGGCATCGTTTGACTTCTCACCGACCGAGTCCGAATCCGAGGACATATCCGATTTGTCTTCCTTGTGATCGCGAATAAGGTGGTCCATATCCATAGGAGACCAATAATTCGACCGATTTCGGAAGATAAAAGCAACCGAGAGACAAAAAACACTGTAATTCGAAACTCAGGTGTGACAATACACAAATGAAGACGGCAAATGAAGTGATGCAAGTGTCCTCAACATCTTTGCAATCAACCGATTCGACTTTTTTTACATTTGAATGGGGGGAACTAATTATATCCGTATTGTTTTCTTATTTTTTTGTTTACTTACGTTCTCGTTACAAATTCAGAGTACCGAATAATCGCATTCGGATGGATTAATTAGAATAAGACGGATACAGGGATATTGGGAAGCGAGGTAAAAAAAAAGCCGTTGAACAATATTGAATGTTTGCATAGGTTAATAAGCTGTAGAATTTTTTTGTCATTCTTCCGGACGATTAGTCAGGAAAAATGGAAGGTTAACCAGGTACAGCGGAATGAGGGGACCATTGGGAGGTGAAACCTTAATCGTGTAACATCTAGGCAACTAATAATATTTTGACACATAAAAATGGGAATTCTCGTAATTTCTCACTTTCTGATGGAAATACGGGAAAGTTTTGAACTTTCTGTGTACCCCCAACTTGTTCAGATAATAAACTTCAAAATGCTGGCAATATAATTACTTTTATTTTTTATATTTACATACATGTCCAAATGGTAGTTGGTTTCGTAGTCGTCGAAATGACCGTAAATGATAATTATAACTTCACAAAATAGTAAGCACCCTTTCAGTTTTATTGACCAAAACCACACGTAAAATTTGTGGTTTTGATATTGAAGAGGGGCCGTATCGAATGCCTTGAAATAAAAAAACAGGTGTAGAGGGAAATTAAAAAGTTTGGAAAAAAAATAAAAATTGGTGGTACACTTGTGACGGCAAATTTTATTTGTAACTTACAAATGTAATTAAGTGTATCTAAAACTAAATAAATAAACTAAAAGCCTTCAGGAATTCACCAGAATAAGTTTAAAGATTTTGCTATGGTCTAGTGAACACTAATTCAGCCACCCCCTTACACGAACCGATGTTTTTCAAATGGAACAAAACACATCAGATGTATTTCATCTAATTTTTGCCGCCAAAAATTTTTTCTCCAGGTGGAAATTTCCTTTTCCAAAAATACCTTTGAATACTTTAAATTGTTTCGAGGTGGCAATAGGTTTAGTTGTCGGGAGAGACAACTTTTGACCTACTTCTTCTTAGGTAGTGCACGAGGGGTAACCGACGTTCGTTTCCTCTTGTTATTTTTACCTTTTCGTAGGAAACAATTTGTGGTCTTACGCGATTGCGTGCAAAACTCTCTTTCACATTTCTCACGGTGCCGTAGACTCATGCACAGCCGAATGGAGTGCTCTAAATGTCGTGAAAACAAGTATCTTTCTTAAATGGGTTGCAAAAGATCGTTGTACTGTTGGAAAAACGGGCCATGTGCCAGCGATGAGGCGAGGAAACAGATCTGGGAAGATAACATAAAATTTAGGTAATCAATAAGTTATCCTAAATCAATTTCTCTTGTGTTGTAACACTTTTGTTTGTTTCGTTTAAAAATGTGTTTTTGTATTTGCTCTCCGCGGTGCACCTGGTCCCAGTTAGAACCCTTTTGTTTTTTGCGTTGTTTACGTTTCCATGCAACGTGTTTTTCGAGCGATAATTCTAATCACTTTTTCCCCATCTAAAATCGACACCAGCTTAAAAGGCAAATTTAGTAAGAAAATTTCAGGTTCCAAAACTTTTGAATGTACCTCTCTTGTATTATCTCTTACTGAGTTCTAAAATTTAAGATTCCGTATTCTTTAATTTGTTAACTCCAATGTGACTAATGTAAACTCAAATATCAATTTCTTGCCATGTTCTGGTAAATGTTTCCAGTCATTTTATATTATTCAGCATAACAAATCATAAAATCTTTTCGTTTAGCTTAGAGTTTACTTTACACCTTTATTATGATTTTATATAAATAAAAACTAAATTATTACATATATTTGTGATACTGCCGTGAATATGAGTGGCATGACAGTCATTGAACAAGGTTTTCACAAAACATTACCGATTAAAACTTATATTCAGGCATCGCTGAGGCATCTCAGCAAACGTCAACTTTGTAATTGCAAATTGTCTTGTTGGGTTGATCATATTAAATCTCGCGTAGAGTACGTAACATAGTTGGGATACTTCCTTTTCTTCCTTAGTGTGGCCCCTACTTTGCACTGGGGAATTTTAGAGTACATACTACGTTCCCGTGTTTCATATTACGAGGCAAAAATGTTTTTTTGTATTCCGCAGTATTTTTCTTTTTCTAATGTAATACACAGAGAATCTAGGTAACTATTATTGTTATCATTATGCTTTTTGACATTTATTAAGTTATCAATGCCTCCTAACGTATAATTATTGTTCTATTTTTCTAAATTTTTGTATACACATTGAGGTTATTCTTTTTTGCAGAAAAAGTCTAAAGGATCTAAATCAATCCGATCACTATTGGTCTTTTCAAATATCGAAGAATCTTTGCATTTGTCTGGAAGAGGAAGAATTTTTTCGCCCCATCAGGAGGCCACTGGCAAAAAGATTTCACACAGGCTCCCTTCAAAGGCTGGACGACATCCATTGCACGAGTGTCACCCACGATTGCAACGGTCTAAAACACAGAAATTGCTTCGTTCATTGTCCAAGCCTCGGAAATTCTCGATGTGATATTAGAGCAGTAGACCTACCCGTTCCGCAAGCAACGTTATCTGTGAAAAATATAGGAGCTAAAGAACCCCTTAGGCCATTCAGACCTCTTCATAAAACAAATGAAAACAAACCAGAAATTTGTAGCAGATATAAAAATTTTTTGACAAATTCCAATCTCCAGACACAAAAAAAATTTTCATCTCAGTTGAATTTAGCAAATATTGACAAAAGGTTGGGAGGTTCGCTGCAGAAAAAGGTTGCACACGGATCATGTGATAACCTGTCAACGGGGCTTAAACCAATCCACTCGGAGACCTCAAAGAATGTTCAGAATACGGAGCTTCACACGGACAATAAAGCTACCGATACACAAGAATTAGATGGAATAAAAGATTTAGGAAAGCAGAAAAAGGCGCAAAAAGAATTGAACCCGGTAGTGGTTCCTCCAGGTCATGAAAATCCTAGAGGGCTAACGCCAATGTCAAGAACAACAAGGAAAATGTTGCAAGACAGCAGGCAAATTCCTTTCGTAACATTTGGATGCAACAACAATAATCGTGACATCGGCAGCAAACGAACTTATAATGTTCTCGCTTCCAAGATGGAAGTGTACCCGAGTGCCTTATCAGCAAAACAGCAGAAAAGGAATTTGATCCTCAAGTATATGCAAAGTGAAAAAGAATTTCAAAATAAGTGCCTGCAACAAAATTTTAACAAGGTCAGTTGTAAGTAAAATTTACATTACATAAAATCAAAGTGAAACTTCATATTGAAATTACATTGTTCAGATAGTCATGCTTTCATAATTTGATTACTTATGTAAATTCAGAAATTTTTCCAGAAGTTAAATATTTAATAAGTAATAATACAAAATTTATTTTCAGGGCAATGTCAACCACACAAGTTTGTGGTCCATTGAGAGAAATGGTAAAGAAAATAAGGCAACTCAGAGAAAAAATACTAAAAATATTTTTCCAGTTGTAAGCAAACCACCAAAAGCATTAGGTGTACATACAACAAAGTTGGATTCCTTCCCTTATAAAACATATAGAAAGCCACAGATTTATTTTTATTAACCTACCTCATTATGGTATTTTTGTTTAAAAATTTTATTAAATTGCATTGTTTGTGTTAATTATGAAAGTTATTGGATGGGAGCTACCATAAAATAACAATTTAAATTATGATCTTTATATCAGAACTAACAGTTACGAACCAGCTTGTTTATAAAAAAATCAAAAAAATCTCCAAAACTACAACAAATTTTTAATATTAAACCTAATTATGATAAGAATTTCGTTGTAAATGTTTTATGTGTCTATTATTTTTATTTTCTCATTGCTCATTTATTTTTTTTTAATTTGCATTTTAATACAACATAGCTTATAACTGAAACACTTAATATTTTTCAATAGAATGAGAAAATCATTCTTCTCTTAAGGTGTTACATTACCAAAGTAATATTGTAAGAGTTAATAGCAGTATTATTATCTGTAGTAATAATTGCATTATTATAATTCTTATATTTCTGTTGTAAATGTTCCTCTTTTTGTATGTACCATACTCATGTTTCTGCTGATGTTTCACAATGTAATGTCTCATCTGCATCAAAAGTAAAACTGTAAACTATAGAAATACAAATGAATGAAACATAAGCAATTGTTGAGGTAGTATGATTTTAAAATATTTAGTTATGGTATTTAAACTATTTAAATAAATCTTAACACAAAAATTATTATTTCACAACTGCGTACGTTATATTGTCATTCGTTATTTCATCATAGCTGCCACTAATTTCAGGCTTTAGACATTTAATTACATTTGAAACTCATAGTTTTAAAGTAATTGAGAACATTCAAAAGAAAGACGATGTCATAGAGAACAACGCTTTTGCACATGGACAAAGGAAATCAAAGTTTTCCTTTTCCAATTGAATTTAACGAATGCGATTTTGTGGACGGTTTTGTCATTTACTTAATTTTACGTCAATTCATGTTGCAGTTTAATAAAAGATTCAATTTCTTGGTGTAATTAAAGGATAACGGACTCTCGCAGTTTCTGTGAATGCTGGTTACCGCAACATGGAGTCTCCAGGGACTTCACGAGCAAAATTCCGGGAAGGTTTGTTTTATAATTGTGTGATTCAAAACTGGTTATATAATACCAAACAGGAATATGGAAATTGATAAATGATTCGTGCTTAATTAATTCACCCTTTTGATTTAATAATTGGGCAGTACTGTAGTATCACTTCACAACAACTGAAATCATGAAGACTCATGCAGAACTTCATTATTACATGAAGTATTTAACCAAAACAATATTCTTTTATACTACTGACCCAGTTATAATATACATTGTAACCTTTCTCAGCTGTAGTTCCTAAAATTATCTGCATTTAATCAACATTTTTCATTAAATCTCAAACTTTTGCACCTTCTTTGTAAGATGTTAAATATTGTAGAAATATAAATTCTGTGTAATAAAAATAACTACTACATAATTGGCACAGGTGACAGGGCGATATATACAGAAAGTTCAACACCAACAAATCAAAGGAGGACCACTGAAGAGTTTTGCCTGTACTATGTTCAAAAAGAATCTAGTCCTAGCTTAAGAGCAGGTCAAGACGTATTAGAAGTTGGATGGGGTGATTCACCAGGTATTTTCCATTTTTCCAATATTATTTATTATTTGTGAATGATACAGTGTTTTGTATTGTTGAATTATTTATTTTAGAACCACTAAACATGGAAAAAAAATCTGCACTAAATAAGACACCAATTACATGTAGAAAAAAAATTGAATCAAAAGAGTCACCATTATCATCAATATCAGCAAAGAGAAGGAATATTAGATCCACACTAAGAATACCCTCTAGATCCATCACAGATATAGCAAAATATGTAGCAGAAGTACAAGAATTGTCGAAAAATATTATGAAAGAATTAAGCACAAACAAAATAGAAAAAGAGATAAATGACAATAAAATGCCAATGTGTAACAATCAAGCTGTACATAGTATTACATCTCAAGCACCAGGACATTTAAAGAAACAGAGTATGGAATGTTCTAAATCAAAAGAAGCAAAAAATTTGAAAAGTGGCAAGGGCAATTTAGAAAACAAAGATTCTTCTTTTGATAGTATTCTTCAAAGTTTTATAAATGAAGAAGATGAATGGTTGTCACAAGCACTCTCAACACAAGAATCATCAAAATCACTTCAAAAAATTAGCTTTGTAAAATGCAAATCAGAAAATGAATTATCATTCACACAACCACTAAGGAGTGAAATGAGTAAGTCACTTCCTAACAAAACTGTAAATAATAATTTTAGGAGAACTTCATCATTTGATGTGTCCACAGGACAGGTTAATTTAAGCAATTTAAATAACAATAATGGCAGTGGAAATTTAAATAAAAATACAATAGGTTCAAGCACCAGTAAAGAAATTCTACCCAAACCCCTTACTGTACAATATTCTCAACAAGAAATTGAAAGGAAAAGATTAGAAGCCATATACAGAAGAGAAAGAAAAGAGATAGAAAGAAAAAAGATGGAAGCATTGAAGAGGCTAGAAATGAAGAAATTAAGAACAATACAGACTTAATTAATGTGATAAAAAAGTTAGTAACATATTACAATATTGGTTGTGTAATATGAATAATAAGAGGTTTGAAGAGTTATTTGTTTTTTTGTACTCAACCGTAATTTACAATTTTTATATATTAAAAGAAGTAATGATGAGACTGAATATTAAATTGTGTAATGTAGTCAGTATTAAATAGAGCTTCTTATAAGTTTATTAAAATTTTATATTGAAATTTACTTGATAATAATTGTAGCACTGAATTTTGAAAAATGATCTGGACTCATATTTTTTGGTCACAAAAAAATGCTTTATTTAGCAGTAGTCACCATTGTTAAACATTGTTGGAAGAGTTTTGTAAAGTATTACATCTGTAAAACATTACATCTGTAAAACTTAAAATTTAAACCCTGGAATAAAGTAAATGCTCTTTACAATAACAAATTTTTAAATATTTCTAAATTCCTGTCCTTTTGAATTTCTACAATTATTATTAATAATTAATATTAATTAATAATTAAATAAAATATAATTTTTATTTAATAGAAGTTTTTAGTGTCCTAGAGCCTTTATAATTATATTTAGTATTTTTGGTAGAGGTGTAATTGTAGAAAAATGAATCTAACATATTCATATACATAAGATTTGCCTAAAAATACATATTAGTATATAAATTTTTTGTAGGGCTCAATATTAAATAATACTTAAATTTATGGCTAGATTATCAGAACGAGTTAGTATAGTTAATATTTACAGCCATTTGACTGTTGTTCAAAATTAGAGAAAAAAGGAGAATTTTACGAATGTAAATTTTACAAATGTTAAATTCTACTCTACGGCTCTATTTTTTAAATTCTTAATTTTGTCGTGGAAGTAATAGTGGGCCTTACGTCCTGTCATGCAGTTGTACTCTATGGTTGCGGTTGAATTTCATTTGTTATAAACCAGTAAAATATCGTATTTGCAATCAAAAAACATCCAGTGAAGGAAAGATAAGTTTTTAATTATACAAAATGACAGCCATACCTGGAACTATAGCTTTCGATGAGTATGGTCGGCCGTTCATTATTATTAGAGATCAGGCAAATCAAAAGAGATTAAGCGGAATAGATGCTCTAAAGGTATTGGTTCAATTTGTGTCGAATTATGCAATTATTAATGTTACATTTATGAAACTTCTGACTCTACTTAAAAAAAAGAATAGTTTCCTTGATAGTGATTGGCAACCTTCATCTTTTTTCGCAATGTACTGTTCCTTTCATCCGTCTTTTGAATTTTAAAACTCATATGAGGAACGATAATAATAATAATAATAATAATAATAATAATGCCGGTGATTCATTTTTTAAATAAATTTTTGAGAAGACTGAACGGTTACAATATTAAATAAATGACACCTAAGAAATTTTCAATTTCAGAGTCATATTGTTGCTGGAAAGACAATTGCAAATACATTAAGAACATCACTTGGACCAAAGGGTTTGGATAAGATGATGGTTTCTGCTGATGGTGATGTCACAGTTACCAATGATGGAGCAACCATTCTAAAATTAATGGATGTTGATCATGAAATTGCAAAACTGATGGTTCAGTTGTCACAAAGTCAAGATGATGAAATTGGAGATGGTACAACTGGTGTTGTAGGTAAGATACTGATATAAGTGTGAACCCTGAGGTTTTTCATAGTTCTTCATTCTAAAAGATATTATTGCTAATTAAACTAATATTTTACCTTTGCAGTTTTGGCTGGAGCCTTACTGGAACAGGCAGAGGCTCTGTTGGATAAAGGCATTCATCCCATAAGAATTGCTGATGGTTATGAACTTGCTGCTCAATATTGTGTCAAGCACCTTGACTCAATTGCAGATTCATTTCCAATTTCACAAGACAACATTGAACCATTAATAAAAACAGCAATGACTACACTTGGATCTAAAATGTAAGTATCAGAAAATGAGTCCTCATTTAAAGGTATAAAAAATACCAGACCTGTAAAACATTTCCGAATTTTCAGTGTTAACAAATGTCATCGTCAAATGGCAGAAATTGCTGTCAATGCAGTTCTAGCTGTTGCTGATCTGAAGAAGAAGGATGTTAATTTTGAATTAATAAAAGTTGAAGGGAAAGTTGGTGGTCGTCTGGAAGATACAATTTTAGTAAAAGGAGTTATTGTAGATAAAGACTTTAGCCACCCTCAAATGCCAAAAGTAAGTTAACAGATTTAAAATTAATAGGGTTTGAAAATTTGTCACATTTATCCTAATATTTGTAACTCTTGTTGTAGGTATTAAAAGATGTTAAGCTAGCTATATTGACTTGCCCATTTGAACCACCCAAGCCAAAAACAAAACATAAGTTAGATGTTACCTCAGTGGAAGACTACAAGGAATTGAGGAAATATGAGCAAGACACCTTTAATTTGATGGTTAAACAGGTGAAAGACGTAGGAACAACTTTGGCAATTTGTCAGTGGGGTTTTGATGATGAAGCAAACCATTTACTTCTCCAAAACAATTTACCTGCTGTTCGTTGGGTTGGTGGTCCAGAAATTGAGGTATGTTACATTTCAAATGAAATTACTTAAAAATAAGCAGAGTGAGGTACCTACAAATGAACCTAAAAAACTAATTTAATTTGAAGTTGATTGCAATCGCCACTGGTGGAAGAATTGTACCCCGTTTTGAGGAATTAACTCCTGATAAGTTGGGGAAGGCTGGTTTGGTGCGAGAATTAAGCTTTGGTACAACAAAGGACAAAATGCTTGTAATTGAAGAATGTCACAATTCCAGAGCTGTGACTATTTTCATTCGCGGTGGCAATAAAATGGTATTTTTGTCATATTTTGTGAAATTATTGTGTTATCCTTTTGTCATATATTGGGATCGTATAAAGGGATATTATCATTTTATTTTAGATTATCGAAGAAGCAAAGAGATCAATCCACGATGCCCTTTGTGTTGTGCGTAACTTAATTCAAGACTCCAGAATTGTTTATGGCGGTGGAGCTGCTGAAATATCATGCGCTATTGCAGCTAGTCAACAAGCTGATAAGGTATGCTTATGACATTACATTACATAAACTTGTCCAATATAGCAACGTCTATTATTTATTTATTGCAGATATCCTCACTCGAACAATATGCGTTCCGAGCTTTTGCCGAAGCATTGGAAAACATTCCTCTTGCATTGGCTGAAAATTCTGGTTTATCTTCCATAAATACTTTAACTGAAATTAAAGCAAGGCAGATTAAAGAGAACAATCCAGCATTGGGAATAGACTGTATGCTTAAGGGAACAAAAGGTACGTGAATCACAGAATGTTACGTTTATTAATTAATCTTTTGTATTACTTTCCATACACTACATCATTTGTCATTACAGATATGAAGGAACAAAATGTCATCGAAAGTCTGCACTCCAAGAAACAACAAATTTTGTTGGCAACACAATTGGTGAAGATGATTCTCAAGATCGACGACATTCGTTCTCCGGGTGAAAGCCGTGAGGTGTAATTTTTACGCTCTGCGAGGCAGTCATGTCGACTTCAACATTTTGTTTTATCGTTCTATGCACTGAAGAATTAACAAAGTGTGAATTGATCTAGCTGGATACTAGTTTACGCTTTAACACGACAGTTGCGAGTTTTCGTGCAGGCACCGCATAGAAGGACGGTGTATTAAAACTCAATGTATCAATGATCACACAAGATAGGGTTTAACATCCATTCTAATTTTTTGTATTGAACTTACAAGCAATTAAATTCAGTTTATCCTACACAATATTCTTTCAATTTAAACATTTTCCCTGAAGCAACAGTATTACATCAAATATTGATTTTAAATATTTTTTATTCCATTTTCTGTACAACAGAGTTAGTTTTAATTATTTAAAAATCAAAAATTGGGACCGAACCATTTGAATTCTCTCATTTTAATCAAATTAATGTGATATTTTTAAAGAGATACAAAGGTATTGTTACTTTAGAAGATATAAAATTGCGTGAACAATTAGTGAAATCTATTTAATTGTAATTGACCCCAATTAAGTAAAAAAAAACTCAAACATTTTAATGTGGCTTAATTACCTTTGGCTTAATGTCAAGAATTATTTTTTGTAGTTTATTTATTTGTGAGGATATTTGTGTTTTCTTATTGAAGGATGGTGACATTTTTGGTGAAAGTAAATTATTTAAATTGAGTAGCATGTGATAGAACCAAGAACATCATCTGTAGTGGGTCAACTGTACCCATAAAAGCATGGAATTGTTTTTCTTATAATATTCTGAATCCTCAAAGCATACCGTTTGAGTAAAATGGACTCCATTTTGACAGATTGGTTACAAACAGCAATTCAAATGCACACAGTTGCCATTCAGTATTCCGTTTATAACGCTCTGACCATGTAAAACCTTTCAAATTGTCCAGCGGCCGTTCAAAGAAAAAATTACTCTTATTTTTATATGTAGCAATTGTGAAAAATAATTTCATAATTATTAAGTATTGCCATGTATTTGAATTGACAGTTTTACTGCTAATAACAAAGGGCTCTTAATCGTGCTGACCGAATGAACCGAGCTCGCTCGCAAATAAACAGTTGTGTTAATATTTTATTTTACATGATGGGATAGCATTTTAAATAATAACAATATCTTTAATAAAAAGACGTGACAAAAATTTTGCTCTAAGGAGTTAATTTAGCGTGGCGCAAGAGAAGGCCACCAAACAATACGGTTAACGCAATGGTTGCTTTACGTGACGGTTACGATAGTAGCAATTAATTCAATCATTACATTTGTGTGTATATAAAAGATGACTGACATCGCAAATTCTGTAAAGGCAAAAACTGCCGCCCCAACGGTAGATCAAATTAATGCAGATAGAATAACCCAGGTAAGCTGAACTTAGGGTTTATAATAATTCTAACCTTACCACAATTAGTTTTTTTATTCCCGGCTTCTCAGAAGCGACGTATAAGTTAATTATACATTTTGTTAATATGTAACATTTCAGCTAGCTGGATTATATTGGGCACCCCATTCATTAGAAACATTACGTCCATATGACCCTCGTGTAGTTGAAGATGTTTACTTTCAAGAGATTTTGGGATCCAAGTAAGGATTGAAAATAAATATGACATCAAATGAAACTTGAAAGTTTATTTGCAATCACTAATAATGTTTAAAAACTGAATTTTTAGTTACTCAATAAGAAGAATTATGATGCTTGAGTTCAGTCAGTATTTGGAAAATTACTTGTGGCCAAATTATAAAGGCGGAGAAGCATCACACGCACATATGATGTCAATTGTTGTCATGCTAAATGAAAAATTCAGAGAACGAGTTCCAGCATGGGAGGCCTTTACAAAGCATGATGACCAGTTTCCTGCATTCTTCCAACAGGTGCTACAAGCATGTCAATCTGATCTGTCATCAATTAAAGAACAGACTGCACTTCTTGTTTTTCTGAACCATTGCTTTAACAGTATGGAAATAGATTTGGTGCGGGACCAGGTAAATATATTAATTAATTGATTGTTCCAAATTACTTATGAAGACAAGGCATTCATGTAATTGAACTTTTCCATATAACATTTTATTTTGATTTTTGTAACAGGTTAAGAGATTAGTATCTTTATCTATGTGGGTCTCTTTACAAGAAGGGAGAAGGGAGCAGGAATTTAAAAAGATTCCTAAGTGGCGAAAATATTGGAGACTTATACAGAAAAAAGATGCTACCATTAAAAATAAAGAGAAATTAGATTGGGAAAGGAAGTTTTTGCATAAGTTAATGCTTAAATTTATTAATTTACTCCAGAAAATTACAGTGGAAGGTGATTTAAAAAATTCTTTTTCACATATAAAATTAACAGACAAATTATAAATCAAATTTTTTATTTCTTTTAGAAGAAGCAACTAGTGACAGAGTTAGGTATTGTGAAAGATTTTTAGAATTAATAATTGACTTAGAAGCCCTTCTTCCAACAAGAAGATTTTTTAATACTGTAATGGATGATTGTCATTTAGTGACTCATTGTCAAATGTCAAATCTTGTGAAAGCTGAGGCTGGTAATCTTTTCTCACAGGTGATTACATCAAAAATATTAAATTTCTTAGAGTGTATTTTCCTATGAGTGTAATGTAATAATGTCTATTGATGAATTCCTGTCTATTTTTTACAGTTATTGGACATGCTAAAATTTTATGCTCATTTTGAAATAAATGATGAGACTGGAGATCCATTAACTGATCATGACATGACCCAAATGCATTATGATAAGATAACTTCACTTCAAAAAGCTGCATTTGCTAGATTTCCAGATCTAAAGAACTTTTCATTGTCTAATGTTGCATCTGTTGACACCAGAGAGGCTCTTCTGAATCATTTTAAATCATTAAGGTAAGTTTTCAAATTTTACAAAAAAAAGAAAAAGGAAGAGAAAAATATATGGAAATTTGACACATTAAATTTATTTCAGTCCCAAGAAGCTTCAGTCAATTGCAGAATACTTGAATTTAGTTCCACCAGATGAAAGAAATGAAATAGAAAATTGGTATAGAAAAGATGCTGAATTTCTCTTAGAGCTCCTGATATCTCGTCACGAACGACGGACATCGCAGTTGGAAGCTTTAAACGAAATGCCCCTATATCCAACCGAAAATATTATATGGAATGAAAACGTTGTACCTTCTGAATACTTCTCGGGTGAAGGGTGCCTAGCGCTTCCTAAGTTAAATCTCCAATTTTTAACTTTACATGATTACCTTTTAAGAAATTTCAATCTGTTTCGATTAGAGTCCACTTGTAAGTCTTTTGTGCATATTTAAAACACTCATTGAAATTTTAATTAATACAGAGTATCAAGTGGATTTGTTGTTTGTTAGATGAAATTAGGCAAGACATAGAAGATGCTGTCAGTCGTTTAAATCCATGGAAAGCTGAAGATGGAGCCGTGTACTTTGGTGGTTGGGCACGAATGGCACAACCAATTGTCAGTTTTGCTGTTGTTGAAGTAGCTAAACCAGACATAGGAGAAAAAAGTCCATCAAGAGTAAGAGCAGACGTAACCGTAAATCTTTCAGTTCGAAACGAAATAAAGGCAGAATGGGAGAATCTTAGAAAACATGATGTTTGCTTTTTAATTACAATAAAACCCACAGCAGCGATTGGTGCGTGCCAATATATTTAGTATATATTCATACATATATTTTACAATTGCAATACAATTTGTTTAATTATCAGGTTCAAAGTACAATCCCAAAGATTCTTTTATTGACCAAATGGGACTCAAATATGTGAGGGGTTGTGAAATAGAAGGAATGCTCGACCAAAATGGCAGAGTAATAGAAGACGGACCTGAGCCAAAACCTGTCTTACCAGGAGAAAAAAGAATATATCGTGTATGGTTAGATTGCAATCAGTACAGGATAGACATGGAAAACTCCAGCAAAGGAAATGAGGTAAATAATTATTTTGAGAACTTTTAAAAAGCAAATTACTTGCTGCGTCGTACAGTAATAATAATTGTCTTTTAGGATGTTTACGAGACATTTAATATACTAATGAGGAGAAAACCAAAAGAAAATAATTTTAAAGCCGTTCTCGAAACAATCCGCGAATTAATGAACACCGAATGTGTAGTTCCTGATTGGCTGCATGATATTATTTTGGGTTATGGAGATCCGGGAGCTGCCCATTACTCCAGGTAATAAATGGTTACCTGTACAATCGAAAGACATCATAACATAATTTCTTTAATATTATTCTTCAATAATTTTTAATAAATAATTATTCTTTTAGAATGCCCAATGAAATAGAAACATTGGACTTTAATGACACATTTTTAGATATGGATCATTTACGCGCAAGTTTTCCAGATCACGAGATAAAAGTGAAAACGGATGACCCAGAAAAACTAGTGCCTCCCTTTAAGTGAGTCTTATTGAACAATTCATTAGTTAAATGACCACTACGTGAATAGTGTGCCTAAACTGCAATTTGCTTCCTTTTAGATTAACTTTTCACGATGTTATGGCGAAGAAAAGAAAAGCAAACAACGAAGATGTCGACGATGAACCTCAAGAAAAAAAAAGCATTATAATAGTTGAACCCCACGTTAAAATAAATGAAGGACCGTACAGATTCACTGAGTTGAAAAAGTATGAGAAATACAATATTTATTACCCACTATTTGTACACATAGGGAGTAATATTTGTGTGGAAATATTACTTTTCAATGTGTATTATTTAAAAATATTAATCCCCAGAAAACTTTATTGATTTGCTTGTAATTATTACACGTTACTATTTTGTTATTTAGGAACACTATACCATTCACTCCGACACAAATTGAAGCTATCAGATCTGGCACGCAACCGGGTTTGACCCTTGTTGTCGGACCACCAGGTACTGGAAAAACGGACGTAGCTGTTCAAATAATTTCAAATCTTTACCATAATTTTCCCAATCAAAGGACACTCATAGTAACACATTCAAATCAAGCTTTGAATCAGTTGTTTGAAAAAATTATGAGTTTAGACATTGACGAAAGACATTTATTACGTTTGGGTCACGGAGAAGAAGCACTGGAAACAGACAAGGATTTTAGCAGGTTTAAATTTTGTGGAGTCTTATAGTTGAATTACGATAGTATTAGCTGCATCGGTATTTAAAATTTTGCTGTTTACGTTTTCCCTTGTTAGATATGGTCGTGTAAATTACGTTTTGGCCAAGCGATTGGATCTATTATCTGAAGTTGGGAGATTGAAGGAGAGTTTAAAAGTAATTGGTGATGTGGCCTACACATGTGAAACCGCAGGTCATTTTTACTTATATCACGTTATGACCAGATGGGAAAAATTTATGAATCGCGTTAAACCAAAGAATAAGAAGGTACAAACTACTTTAAATGAAGCTCCAATTCATCTGAGTTGCTGTTTAATGTTTGCTAATTATTTGTTACCCTTACAGCGTCCCCCTGTTGCCACAATCAGTGATGCATTCCCGTTTCATGTATTTTTTGAAAATGCACCGAAACCCTTATTCAAAAATAGATCTTACGAAGAAGACATGGAAATAGCAAGGGGCTGCTATCGTTACATACATAAAATATTCCAACAATTGGAGGAATTCCGAGCATTTGAGCTGCTCCGAAGTGGATTGGACCGGTCTAAATATCTTCTTGTAAAAGAAGCTAAAATAATTGCTATGACATGTACACATGCTGCTCTCAAAAGAAAAGAATTGGTCGACCTCGGTAAAGCACTTTGTAATACTTATTACATAAAGTATTTGTCTCTATTTCCGAATTCTACAAGCAAATTGCTTTTTATAGGTTTCAAATATGATAATATTTTGATGGAGGAAGCTGCTCAGATCTTGGAAATCGAAACTTTTATACCTCTCTTATTACAAAATCCGCAGGATGGTTTCAGCCGTTTAAAGCGATGGATAATGATAGGGGACCACCACCAACTGCCACCTGTTATCAAGAATATGGCTTTTCAGAAATATTCCAATATGGAACAATCACTTTTTACTAGAATCGTTCGCCTAGGAGTTCCAACAGTTGATTTGGATTGTCAAGGACGTTCACGACCTAGGTTTGATATTTTTGCTTTAACTAGCAGGCTTTAAAATTTTCGGAACTTTGAGGTGCACAATTTTTATTGCTTTAATTTTTTCTAGTATATGTAACTTGTACAATTGGAGGTATAAGAAACTTGGAAACCTTGCTCATGTTGAGAATTGGCCAGAGTATCGAACTGCCAACGCGGGTTTCTGTTTCGATTTCCAGTTAATAAACGTGGAAGACTTCAATGGCGTTGGAGAGTCAGAACCCAGTCCGTATTTCTACCAGGTAAGCCACTTTGGTAATTATATTTAATATTGAATGTGTCATTTGGAATGATATGCATGACTGTACTTGGCACTAAAGGGTCAACTTTGAATTTAATTTTGTAACCTTTTTTAGAACTTGGCAGAAGCCGAATACTGTGTTGCTGTGTACATGTATATGAGATTGCTTGGCTATCCAGCCGAGAAAATCTCCATATTAACTACATACAACGGTCAGAAGCATTTAATTCAGGATGTGGTGAAGATGAGATGCGCAAATAACCCTCTAATTGGTCGACCCCATAAGGTAGTTACAATTGTTTGGTTTTACAAAAGTTAGAGTGTTTTACTTTTGTCTGTTCTACCTTTGTGGGATATTACCCGTGGTTTCTGTACTTACATTTATGTTATTCTACATTTTTTAATAATTTTTAGGTAACGACTGTGGATAAGTATCAGGGTCAACAGAATGATTACATTCTATTATCGCTAGTCAAAACAAAAGCTGTCGGTCACTTAAGAGACGTAAGGCGTTTGGTCGTCGCAATGTCAAGAGCCAGACTCGGCCTTTACATTTTTGCTAGGGTTTCACTATTCAAGAACTGCTTCGAATTAACACCTGCTTTCAATCAGGTGAGGCACTGTTTTTGTGCGCTTCTTCGATGATTCATTTTAAAGATTTTGTTGCATATGTGTGCGTTCAATTTTAGTTAATGCAAAGGCCCATGACTCTTCAAATAGCACCTCATGAAACATATCCAGGAGAACGGTCCAATACAGCACCCCCAGCGGCATCTATGGAAATGACTGATATGCCACAAATGGCAACCTTTGTGTACGAGTTTTACATGCAACGAGTAGAAGCCATGAAACTCGCATTCGAGGTGATTGCTAAAGAACGTGATTTTTACAAAGTAACAAATCGTATGTTATGTTTACAAATGTTTGATACAACTTTTGATTTTTAGAATACAAAACAGGAATGGAAGAAACCTGGAACGGTTAAAGAATCTGTACCAGAACACTTTGTTTCCGTACATCCGGGTGGGGAAGATTCAGACGAAGGAGAAGATGATGAAAATGATGCTGTTAAAAAAGAAAAAGATGTACAAGATACTATGAATGGTAATACAAACAATGCAGGTCCTCAAAATTCAATGGAAGAAGAAGATGATGATGATGAAAAGTAATGATTGATACAATGATAAATACAGTGTAATACTTACAACAAAAAAAGACTAATACAACACATAAAGAGCCAATTATTGTGCTAATAATTTTCGCCCTACCCTTTATACTTTTCTTAAAGAATATTGATTAATGTTGTATGGTAATACAAATATGAATATGCTGTTGTCAAAATATGCCTTCGCTGTCCTCTTACGCTGTGGTACACTTTACTTACTAATAGTAACTCGAAAACAGTTTTACAATAGTTATTTAATTTGCCAATTAATTTACGGTGTTAAAACGACTTTGATTTAAATTAGGCAATGAATAAGATAGTGTAATAATTGAATTGCATTGAACGACATTTAACTTTAAGACGTGGCGGAGCCCAATAGTCCAAAGGTAATCAATCATTCAGACACATCACAGTTTAATACACAAACCGTACTTTTTGAATTAATGAGTAAAAACAATATTATTTCTTGTCCCCTCAGTATTGTCTCTTACCACAGCTTTCCCGCACTAAGTAAATTTTTATGTTTATAAGTTACTTAAATAAGGGATCACTTTTACTTTAAAGGAAAAGTGATGTGAAAGTGACAGAAGAAAATTACCGTAAGTTTAAATAATATGAAAGTTGTTAATTACAAATACATGGGATGTTCTCAAGTTAAATTTTCATTGTTAAAAATTAAGCATAATTAGAAACTGTTTACCGCACCTATGTATCTACAATTTTATAAACCCAAAATAAAAGTGATTTTGAAATGCGTGTGATCGTAGGGTGGACTTGACGTTTTCACCGCATCCATATAAGGTAATCAAATTTCAGGTCTTTTGCGAGGATTCGACTCCCACTTGTTTCAGTGCGGGATTCTCCCGTGCCAGGTGTGTGAAACAAATCCACTTTATCTTGGAAATTAAGGAAAATTGGGAAAGAAAAATTGGGAAATATGTTCCTTCGAGCAGAAAACACCCGCCGTAACCAGGCGTTTGCACCAAACAACGGTATAACGGTTTTGTGACTTAGTCCATTTACGGTCGTTATATCGAACGGAATTGCATGATGTGTCATGCGGTGCCAGAAAGAAACGTGCTATCTCCATAATGAGAGTAACGAATGAGTCACTTGAGAAGCCAGACGTGAATCAGTTAGTTCCGCGTGGTAGCCTTCGTTTAGAACTGGGAAGTCAGGCTTTAGGGCTTGGTCTGCCGATACAATTCCAAATTTAAAAATTAAATTCGAAGGGACAGAAGTTTAAAATAGAACCATTAACTTTACAAAAAGCACTTTGTACAAAGAACAACACTTACTAGTCCCAATACATAATTTAAAAAAATGCATTTCTTTCCTTTGAAATAGGTTACTTTTTACTAAAATATAAATGGGAGGGTTAGGTCAATTTGACTAAAACATTCGCATTGGTACACTAAAAATCCAAATGACAAGAAAGAGGCATTAATCACTAATCTTTTGTTGAGATTTAAGTAAAAAAAAAGTAGAAAATGGTGGAATCTCAAAAATAAAAGTATTATACCACCATTTCAGTTTCAAACTTTGAACCCTCATCGAATACCGACATTTCAATTATTCTGAAAAATTTGATGAATCAATTGCAATTTACAACTGACTTCTGCAGATTTTTGTTTTGAATTACTTAAAGAATACAATACTGTTAATAAATCCTGTGGAGTCAATGAATACGAAATTCTTTGATATCGTGGTTCCTCGTAATATTCAGCCAATACCGAATTTTTGCATGACACAAATTCTTCCAAACAATCTCTCTGAATCATTCTCAGTCAACTTATGACAATGGTATCAGGTGAATAGATTGATACATATTTATTTGTATTACATCGTTCTTGGATTACGCATCATATTTTTCGGTTAAACAAGAATTTAGCATACTTCAATTTCTGCATAACAGCATCTGCTGTTTTGGCTTTTACTTATACAAAATTTTGAAATTGATTAATCCATTAATCACTTTTGTATAATAAAACCAAGCAACTTAATGACAGATATTCCTTACCCTTATAATTTTTCATTTCTTTATTTAAAAAGGAGAGCTTTATGATACTCCCTGAAACGGTTTCTATTTGCTTAATGCACGACGCCTAAAACTCGTTAATGTAAATCGAAAGGAGATGGAAGGTTTAAGACTGAAACTACGCCAAAACGAAAGGTCATTCCAGCCAATGAAATCGCTTAACCGTGGGACGCGTCCGAGATTATATATAGACCCTACAACGCTTTTCCGCTCTCACAATAGTTTGCGGAGCCCGTCACTTTGCTTCAAAAACTATAGTAAATCTTGTTTTTAACGTTCTTGCATTATCTGAAATTTAAATAAATTAATCAAAATGGTGAGTAGCATTTATTCTATTCAGCTTTATTACTCATGAGATTAGCTAAGAATCAATTAAAATTGAGTTATTCGAGTAACTTCACTTTGAATAAAAAAATTGGGAAAGAAAGGTGTGGATGGTGACGCCATGTTTGAAATGACACATGGCAGAATAAGGTAGAATTTCCTATTCTTATTAAAGTGATTATAACTGTTTTTTTTTACTTTGCATTTCATTTTTGAGGGCACGGAATTGGTATGACAAATGTCGGAAATGGAGTTTTTTGCTGGCAGTAGTCTTTTGCAGGGTTTTGCCGAAATCGGCCACGCCGTTAATTCATTGAGCGTTGGGATTTTGCCCCATTTATTGAGTTCCTCCTATTGTTCGTGGAAATTTTGTTTCATTAAGAACCTGTTTCAGTTTACGTCATGGGTATGGATCCAGTGATTTCAACGTGCATTTTTTTCTTTTTAGCGTGAGTGTATCTCAGTTCATGTCGGACAAGCCGGAGTCCAAATCGGTAATGCTTGTTGGGAATTGTATTGTTTGGAACATGGAATCCAACCTGATGGTCAGATGCCATCCGACAAAACCATCGGTGGCGGTGATGACAGTTTCAACACCTTTTTCAGTGAAACTGGAGCTGGCAAACATGTACCAAGAGCAGTATTTGTCGACCTTGAACCAACCGTCGTAGGTGCGTTGCTATTATTTTGTACCTGATTTTAAATGGTATAGGATAGCATAGCTGATGATAGAAGTTTTGAGTCCGTGTTGTTGATATTCAATGATAATAACTAACAAAACTGCTGATATCTATTGACCAATTTATGTTTAACAAATTTTACCATGTTTTTGATCTGGTAATTAATTTAATATATTACCCTTACAGATGAGGTTAGAACTGGAACATACAGACAACTTTTCCACCCTGAGCAACTCATTACCGGCAAAGAAGATGCCGCCAATAACTATGCTAGAGGTCACTACACAATTGGAAAAGAAATTGTCGACCTTGTCCTTGACAGAATTCGTAAATTGGCCGACCAGTGCACTGGACTTCAAGGATTCCTGATTTTCCATTCCTTCGGTGGTGGTACCGGTTCTGGTTTCACCTCTTTGCTTATGGAAAGGCTTTCAGTTGATTATGGAAAGAAAAGTAAATTGGAGTTCGCCATCTATCCAGCACCACAAGTATCTACTGCCGTCGTCGAACCCTACAACTCCATCTTGACCACCCACACTACGTTGGAACACTCTGACTGCGCATTTATGGTCGATAATGAAGCCATCTATGATATCTGCAGAAGAAATCTTGATATCGAACGTCCCACCTATACAAACCTGAACAGACTGATTGGTCAAATTGTATCCTCGATCACAGCTTCCCTCCGATTCGATGGAGCCCTCAATGTTGATCTGACTGAATTCCAAACCAACTTGGTACCATACCCCCGTATCCACTTCCCATTGGTCACCTATGCCCCAGTTATCTCTGCAGAAAAGGCCTACCATGAACAATTGAGTGTTGCTGAAATAACCAACGCTTGCTTCGAACCAGCCAACCAAATGGTAAAATGCGACCCACGTCACGGAAAATACATGGCCTGCTGCATGTTGTACAGAGGAGATGTCGTACCAAAGGACGTTAATGCCGCCATTGCTACCATCAAGACCAAGAGAACCATTCAGTTCGTCGACTGGTGTCCAACTGGTTTCAAGGTCGGTATCAACTATCAACCACCCACCGTTGTGCCTGGAGGAGACTTGGCCAAAGTTCAAAGAGCCGTGTGCATGTTGTCAAACACAACTGCTATTGCCGAAGCCTGGGCCCGTTTGGACCACAAGTTCGACTTGATGTATGCCAAGCGAGCTTTCGTTCACTGGTACGTCGGAGAAGGTATGGAGGAAGGTGAATTCTCAGAAGCTCGTGAGGATCTTGCTGCCCTCGAAAAAGACTACGAAGAAGTTGGAATGGACTCCGTCGAGGGAGAAGGAGAAGGCGGCGATGAATATTAAGCAAGAAAAAATACATGAGAAATTGTAATATGGCCAGAAATAAAAGCCCTCCGAAAAAATGAATGATAATTTGAGCCTATTTCATTAATTGTAATAATTGCATTCCCTGAAGTCCCTACTTAATTGAGTCACGCTACTCTTCACTGGTCTGTATTAAGAATAAACCCTGGGTTGACTTGGGGTAAATTTCTATGACAAAAAGCCTTTCGATGAAGGAGAAAAATTGAACTAATGGGTTAATGATAATATCATAGGTAAGAAAACCCTAAACGTTTACCTGGTTGCCATTTTTTATAATTTAATAACACTCATAGTCACCTGATTAGCAGTGAACTATTCATCCTCTTCATTCTTAAAGAAATGCTAAGGCGAGATACCTTGGGACGGGAAGGATGCCTGGCAGGCAATACTAACACTGACTAATGGGTTAATGCACAGGAAATCAATAACAAGAATAGTAAACAATTAGTAAAAATTTAATTATATAAAATAAAATATAAAAGTGAAACGTTAATTTAAAATAAATAAGTTACAAATATGTAAAATTTCAAAGGCACTTAAAAAGCGTGTAAACGTAAATCGATATTAAGATAAATGTGCATTGCGCGGATTAAAACGGATTAAAACAAGTGAATGACACGATTTGAATATAATAGTACGATATTGGACCTTAAAAGCAGCAAACTGAATTATATCTCAAATTGCCAATCGTTTCTTTAAATAATTTTAAATAAATTAATGGAGTTCAATTACTCCCACGAGAGGGCCTGTGTATAATGGTTTGTAAAGTTAATTGACTTAAATCAGGTTTTTGTTGATATTGCATGTGACAGTATTTTTAGCACCATTAATACGCTTTAGAGTGACGTCAAGTTTTTCCTTTTTCATGTTACACGTTTCTGCTCCGCAAAACACCAACTCAAACTCCACTGAAAAGGAGCAATCCTGTTCTGACGGTGGAAACTCCATAACGAGAATCACGATGTTGCTTGTCAAGCTTCCCTTTAAGGCGTTCGCCTTAACGTCATCAGGTTCTTTCAAATGCAGTTTCCACCTTCCGTGAAGGTCTTTTGGAGTAAATTCGATATTCAGCTTTAATGAACCGCCACTATTGCTCATGAAACAAGTTTCTTGCCATTTGCCTTTCGAAACAGTATCTGTATCTTCGACCTCCGCTTCCTTAAGTTCCAGCTGAACAATTAAAATTATTTTATTACACTATTTATTTTGCAAAACTGTAAAATTTAGTTTACGTGAATATTACCTTTTTAACAACGTTATCGGTAAGGTTTACAAACTTGATATCACCGTTGTTGGTATCACATACGTAAAGAATGTCTGCGGAGTCATCGAGACAGCAACCATTTGGTTCATTGAAATTGATTTGATTAGTTTGCAGAGTTTTACACGTACCAAGTACTGGGTTAATTACTTTAATTTTGTGATTGTAACTGTCGCAAACTATAAGTTCTTGTTCTTTCGGATTCCAACCAATACCCAAAGGATGCTGTAGTTTTGCTTTGTAACCCTTTCCATCAATGTCCCCATAGGAGAACAAATCCTAAATTATATTTTTTAAACCAGTAATGTACTCCTCTGATATAATGTATTTCATTTTCTAAGAATATTAGTCTTACGTCAGGTGCCCTGTTTCCACCCACCACATGAGTGACACTGCCATTCTTTGTGGATATTTTCCTTATTGAAGAACTTTCTGAATCGGCGACAAACACAGCTTTTAATTTTTCACTGTATACTAATCCTGAGGGCTGGGCGAAGGACGCTAAATTTGGATAGCAGTTATTCCTGTTCTCTTCTCTTCCGGTACCTGCCACAGCTAAGCAGACATTTTTCTCATACTTTCTGTAGAAATAAATGTATTTACATTACATTACATCGAACGATATTCTTGAATTTGTAATTTGGGTATTACAATTTAAAATTCATCTTACTTTCCCTTCCACCAAACACCTGCTTCAATGAAAAATGCCCAAATTTGATGGATTCCAGCGGCAGCAATAAGTAGAATACGCGAAGGACATGTGTTACTTGCCTGAGTGCAACAATTAGGTTGACCGGGAAGTCTAGGCGGAAGAGGAGGTGGAATACTGAAAGGTTGTGTATTCATAAATACAGGCATAGGTGGAGGAGGAAGTACAGGTAACGGATTACCAACAGTTGCAGAATGCCCATCAAAGGATTTAGATTCAGACTTCAGTGGTACAATATCTGCATCTGAACAAGGTACAATACAAATGTCCCACGGTGATGAAATCTCTTGTTCGGTTCCACATTTGCCACCAACGTAATCTTTTCCTTGTGAACCATTACCCACGACTGTAGAGACGGTCATTTCTTTAAGTTTGGCTAATCTGATTGCATGGTTTTCGGTATCTGCAATGTATAGCGTGTTGGAATCGTAAAAGGCGAGACCTTGCGGTGAATTGAATTTGGCCTGTTGAAAATTTCCATCTTTGAAACCTGGACTTTTCCCACCTATTACATACTGACATATAAATAGAAAAATTTGTCAATGCATGAATAACTAAATAAAGGAAAAGAACTGACAGTAAGCTTACAACTAAAGCATATGTACTGGTGGTCTGGTTATTTTTATTGCATTGGTAGAATTTTACTTCAGTAAAATTAATTTAATGCTAAATATATTCTAACTTTAAAAAGATATAGTACCTTACAGTAACAAAAACATCTATTGCAAATTACCTTTACAACACTATCTTTATTAAAAATTAAAATTCTGTGTAGGCCACAATCAGAGACAGCAAACTGATCTTGCCATCTTGTTATTTTGACAGGGAAATCAAGCAAAGATGATTTTACTATTTTATCTGAATGGATGATAGGTAAATTTTCTGTAGATAATCTGTTTTTGTAATATTTCATTACTGTTTCAATATATAATAGCATTTCTTCATTATGTCCTTCACCAATTAGACAAAATAAGATTTTGTTCCCTGGACCTAAAAAGTGGTACATTTATTGTATAATTTGTTTTATAAAAATACTACAGAAATAATTTTCAGATAAACATAACTTACCTATAATTAAAATTGTGGGCCAACAAGAAATGTTGAGCTTATTCCATAATGTACATTTTGTATCATTACAAACTGGATGAGAAATGTTGTACCTTTTAGTGGCGGCAAGTAAATTTGATGAGTCTTTTTCATTATCAAACTTTGCAGAGTGTACACCAATCTAATTGTTTTTTATAAAGAATCAAATTAGTCTTGGATAGCCACATCCGTTCTTTCATTATTGTAAATTACTTACCACAACCAAACCCTTAGAGTCTGGATACTTGATTTCGACTTCTCGAAGGTGAGGTATTACATGCAAGCAATTTATGCAACAGTATGTGAAAAAATCCACAACAACAATTTTATTTTTTAGCATAGAAGTATTGAGTGGTTTATTTACATTAAACCAGTCCAAACCTTAAAAGTGGCAAGAAAACAAAGTAAATTAATTTTTATACAATAAGTTTGAAACAGATTTGGTTAGAATTTTGACAGCTACCAGAAGGGAAATCGGGAAAGTCATAATTTTTCTCTTCAGCTGAACGGATATGTTCAAAAATAATATTCTCGACCTCTGACTCATTTTTTGCGTTACTTAAGACATCCTTCAATTCATTTGTCAAAACAGATAAAATATCCATTCTTAAAAGAAGTATCCTCCTAAACCATATTTACATTACTTTCGGGGCCTTATTCTGTTACGATAGAAAAGTTAATTAACTAAATCATTCTTGTACCGCTATAATTTGTGGAAGCAAATTTGAAATAAATCACCAACTTGTCCTTTTAATGACCATTCATATAGCTGAAATAATTTTTTTATTTTTAGGTAGCAAATCTGATTTGAACATTGTACCCTTGAAAATTTCAAATTATATTAGGATCCAGCAAAAAATGTTCTACCTTGCAGTAACAACTACTTTATGTAAATGTTTTAATAAACTTAATTCCAAGTAGTCGGTTATGAATATAGAAACATTGCTAAATGCCAGGTCGATTAGAAATTTAACTTTAACAATAAAATAAAATGTTAAATGATTGGCAGAAATAGAACGGTTGGGAATGGGTGAGCAAGATTTTAGTTCGAGGAGACAATAGTCAAAACCTGAGAGATAACAACGTATAAAAAATTTAATTTCAATACAGTTCAACAATAGTAATAAATCTGAAGTAACAAAAATGAAGATTTGACTCAATAAATTGGCTCAGAATCAGAGATCAAAGTGACTAATTTCACAGTCATCTTAAAAGGAGTTCGCATCTTCGAAACGGACCTCAACTTTATTGACAACTCTCTTCTCTTTTCCTCATCATGCTCTTCAGCCAATAAAATGAGTCATCATAATATTAATTTGGGCCCATTGTGGTGTATATTTATCGAGGGGCTAAGCGGACCTTAAAAATAATTCCAAAGTTCGTCATATGTAAAGTCTACTGCGGTGTTCCCTCGCAGAATTTTTATAAGCTCAGTGATAAAGTAACTGAATGATTTCTATTAAACTTGCAAATTAAAAGGGTATTCCGGATGTGTTTCGACACTGCAACAGAAAAGAATCTGATTAATTGTTAACTGAAAAATTATTCGATGTAACAATATGAAATAACTGAAATGAAATAAATTGTTCATTACCCTTTGTAGAAGAGAAAGTCAAAAATTCTTCCTTTTTCCCCTCGATCCAGAGTTTGAAGTGTTGCCATATCCGTCTCATCCAGCTTTATATACAGAGCCTGAAAATTAAAAATAATTAATATTTCTTAAATTTTCGCTACCCTTGTAACATTTTTTTAGGTTTTATAAAAAAACTCACTTGAAAGTTTTCTTTTATTCGCTCCTTTGACGAACTCTTCGGTACGACAACAATACCCCTTTGAATGAGAAACCTCAGAAGAATTTGGGCAGGGGTTCTCCCATACTTCTCGGCGATGGACAAAACCGTTGGTTCATTTAGACAATCGGGCACATCTTTGACTTCAAAATTGTATTTGTTTTGAAAGTGAGTTTTGGCATTTGGGGATCCGAGGGGTGCATAAGCCGTTACCGATATGTCCAACTTCTTGCACAGGTCAACCAATTCGGATTGTTGGAGAAAAGCGTGAACTTCTATTTGAAGATTTGCAGGTGGAATTTCAGCTTTCGAACAGATCTTCTCAAGTTGTTTTTTATTAAAATTTGATAGCCCTATATTCCTCACTAGACCACAACGAACAGCTCCCTCCATCTCCTACAAGGACAGACTTTTTCAAAGAATATCTCTTCTAAATTCGAATATTGTTTTTCTTAAGTCAGTAGTTAGATTAGAACCAAAGAATATTTTCTTTTTAACTTAGGTCACCTACTAATATTGCCTTACCACCAAAGGCGTCCTTTGAAACGTACTTTCCAAATAGCCAAATGATCGGTTCCTTTATCTAAAGATGGAGTTTCCAAACCGGTTGGAGGTTCAAAAAAGCCGAATGGATGGTGCACAAGGTATAGGTCTAAATAATCCAGTCGCAATTTTGCCAGAGATTCTTTTAGGTATTTCAAAACGTCTGAAGCCCTATTCCCAAAGTTCGGTAGCTAAAAGAAAAAATTATTGTTGAATGAAATCGATATTTATAATAGTAGTTGTGCATTGCACAGTACAGGTGGTTCCCCTGGTTGTCACACTTTTCGTAACTGAGGTTTTCAGAGAATATTGTAAGCGTTATTGAACTTTTATTATAATTATTCTACAAGCACGGTCGCTTATCCCCGTTACAAAAATGTACCTTTGATGTAATGAAAAGTTCTTCTCGGTTTCCACCCCTCGTAATCCAAGCATGAATGGCATTACCAATGGCCTCCTCATTTCCGTAATTGTACGCTGTATCTATTAAACGGTATCCGACATCTAATGCCCATGAAACTGCGTTTTCAACCACTTCCGGTTTGGCCTGCAAAATAATTTTCACTTAAAATTATATGCACCAATGTTTCTAAAGTGTTATATGATGGTTACCTGCCAAGTTCCAAGCCCTATGACCGGCATCTGTTGTCCACTTGGTAAAATGACCATATTCATTTTATTATTACTCAACGATAAAACGCTTAAATCATACTGTGAACAAAAAACAAAGTAACTGAAAACCAGTAATATACAATTTCCGTCAACGGCAAAATTTCATCACAACGTAGAAAGCAATGGCTCCCAGCTCTCAGCAAGACAATCACCAGACAAATAGCCAACTATTTTTACCGAATCTTCTCAGTCGTAATTTAAAAAAATGTTTTTATTTCGAACAGCAGAAACGTTTTCTTTTCAAAATATTTGTACATGTGCCGTTAAATCTGCCGCGATGCGCATGTTGTGATGACGTCACTTACCTACATAAACCACTGGTAAAATAATTATTTAAACAAAACACGTTCCATAAATTTAATATAAGAAGTTATAATCATAATAAAATTCGAATTAAAAAAAATAAATTACAACTTTTAAAAATATGATGCTAATAATTTGTAGCAATTAAACAATATCTAAATTGATACATTTAAACACTTTAAAAAAGTAAAGGAGGCATCTGAAAATAATAAACCAATACAACTTTTAACAACTTTTTTGTTCAACAAAAATGACAACTCCTATATCAAAGATGACCCAGTTATTTCAAGTTGTCAGATCAGTTAAGTTCAGATGACAAAAATATCTTTTAATCATTAACGAAACAGATTGAGTCTAGTGGTAACAGAATGAAGTTCTATTAAAACTTCCGACTTCCCACTTCTTGAAAAATTGCTTTACTTTTTGGGGTTACTTTTACTCAAATATTTGACATACTTAAATTCCAACATTATTCAGCGTATGGTATACTTTTCTTCATTATCTTGAGTTAGATTTATACTGGCATGAAAAAGTTTCATTTCTTTAAATTAGTAGTTCATAAAATTATGATGGCTCTTCATTCAAAAATTGCATCACAGATACTTCAGATTTCATGTATTCTTGGTGTTTTTCACAGCGCTTTACCATTTCATCGAAATCTTGGGTCCAGCCCAGTTGCTCGACGAGTTTCTTACACAGATCATCGCAATCACCCAAGTAGGCCACGTCTCTGTAATTCTTCTCAGAGTCTAAGTCGAGACCTCCACCCATTCCGAAAATGGACATTAATTTGTCTTTGTGTCCGACCTTCTCCCGGTTAAGCAATACCCTTGGACATGTCGGACTGACTCTGTCTACTAAAGAAGCAAAAGGCTGAACAGCAAGTGAAGACCCCATTATAATAAGAAGGTCAGCCTTTGGAAAATCTTCTTTGGCAAGGTAAAAAAATCGCTCCGGAAGATTTTCACCGAAGAAGACAATATCCGGTTTTACTAGCTCTTTGCAGTCCTCACAATGTGGAATGTCATCAGAGAATATTTTTTCTACAAGAAATTCATTTGTTATTAGAATAATATTAAAATAATTTGTAAAAATGGCCATTATCACATGAACAACCTTTCATCCACTCCAGTGAATATTCCTTTTTGCATGATAAACAATGAGAAGTAAAAAATGTCCCATGGGCTTCAACTATTTTAGAACCTGGAATGCCAGCAACCTTTTCCAAACCATCTATGTTTTGGGTATAATGCCTGAGAAGCAAATTCTTTTCATGAAGCAACTTTACAAAATAATGGGCAATTGTTGGTTTGTAGGATCCAGGAAATAATTCCTTGGCTAGGTGGTAGAAAGGCTTTGGATTTTCCATGAAATAATCAATTGAGAAAATTGCCTAAAATATAAACATAAGAGTGTAAAAGGCAGTTAAAATTTTTCTGAGCTTGAGATTTCTAAAAATTAACACTAATGTGTACTGACCTCAGGATGTGGTAGTTTATATTTACATAAATTGGCATACAATCCAGAGCCTGGAGAACGAAAATCTGGGATGCCTGCAGATGTAGAAATTCCTGCTCCAGCCATTACTATTATCTTCTTGCACTGATCAGATTTAATATACTTCACAATACCACTCACAGACACTTCATCAAGAACCTGAAAAGTTAGCTAGATTGAAAAAATAATAAAAACCAATTCAAATGAACATCATAAAATCAATGACAGATGATCCTGTTTTTCAAAATCACCTTATCAGGAGGTTTTCCACAAAGTGAACAACTGATACCCATTAAAAACAAGATGGATTTAAGCACTCAGTATCAAATTCATTTTTTCCTTAATTTTAAGAACTTAATTTCCCTCTGTACACAAAATATGAATTTTATAATAAGTGTTTATAATAAATAATAATTTTATAGTAAGTGTTTACAGAATAATATGTACTTCAGATTTCTGCATATTCAAATGTAATAAAATATGGAAATCAAACAACCAAAAGCCTTAAGCAATAAAAAATATACATTCTAATAAAATTAGTAAACAAAATAAGTACTTAAATATGGCTGCCCTCCTTGTTTAATTTCCAGACATTTTGTTTTTTTACATGCTTATGTTTGTACATTGGTCCTACATATTAAGTTTAAAATTTCCTTCTATAACAAATTAATGGCACCTTTATACTGACAACAAACCTGTTTCTTTGGTTTTTCATTTTTTCCTTCAGTTAAACCCAATTTCTCTGCCATAAACTTTCTAATGGCTTCCACAGCAGTTAAATCATCCTTAGGACCTCTGTTTTCACTGGGTTGTAGTGTTGTTGGTAGATCTAAGTGATCATCATCATCATCACTGGGTGATTCACTTTCAACAGCGGTTGCACTAGCAGCTCCAACGTCCTCTTCATTTTTTGTTTTCTCTAGTTCTCCTTCGGTAGTTTCTGAGACATCACCTTTCGTTGAATCTTTGTTTTCTGTAATATAAAAGTCATTCTCTTATGAACCTCCAGACATTTAGTATAAAGATTAATTTATAAACATCATCTACAATTAGTTGACACCACGTAACTCACCCATTCTGTTAAATTGCTTTAAATAAATAAAATATTGAATTCAACGTAATTCAAAGTCAATTAGTGATATTCCAGTAAGTAGTAGATGTGTAAGCAGTAGACAGCACTAAATAGAGCTGTCGAGCTGAGTAACTAGCCAAGGTTGGTTTTGGAATCAATGAATGATTTTTGAATTACTAACGACAAACTGTGAAACTTAGCCTTCGCTAAATTCTTCCGAGGAGAAACAATTAGTACATGTGATGTAGGTTTCACCGCTAGAAAATTGATATTTGTTCATCGTGGCACGAGAAACACCATAAGTAGAGGGATTCCCAGTGGTTTTATTTAGCCTGTAAAGAATGCCCGCCTGAACAATTTAGTATATTAATTTAAAATACAGTGTACACTATTTTGCCACAGTTTAAAATGCTGGCCCTTAAAATAGGTTTATGCCGTAGCAGTTTCCCAAATAGTTTTATCTTAAAGTCTACGGTTTGTCAAAATGGAAAGTTCAGCAGCTTGGTAAATAAATAAATTGTTACTTCCTATAATTTACTTTATATATATCATAGTATTAATTAAGCTTTATTTGATATTTTAGAATCAGACAACTTTTTCACCAAAATATAAACTCTTTCAAAAGCCAGTGTCAGTAAATAAATCAAATTTTCTGATTAGACAACAAATTACCACTGTGGCTGCCAAGAAACCAATTAATAGTGATGTAAAGGTAGGCAGATGGTTGATTATGTGTGCTGGTATGGTTGGAGGAGCTATAACACTTGGTGGATACACACGTTTAACAGAATCTGGCCTTTCAATGGTTAATTGGCACTTTACATTTGAGAGTGCTCCACAAACTGAACAAGACTGGATCAATGAATTCAATAAATACAAGGAGTTTCCAGAGTTTAAACAGTATGTAAATTTATTTTATGTGCATAAAAAATATTTGAACATCACTTATTTTCCATATTTTTTGTTGCAGATTAAAGAGTGACTTGACACTTGAACAATTTAAATCTATTTGGACCACAGAGTTTATTCATAGAAGTTGGGGAAGATGTATTGGTATATTTTTTTTAATTCCTGCAGTGTCATATATGATGAAAGGTTATTTCAATCCAGCATTGAAGAAGAGAGTATTTGTATTTGGGGCCCTGATTGCAGCTCAAGGACTGTTAGGGTGGTATATGGTAAAATCTGGATTGGAGAATAGGTTCTCTGAGCCAACTGATATTCCAAGAGTCAGTCAATACAGATTGGCTGCACATTTAGGCTTGGCTCTCACCCTGTATACAGGATTGATGTGGACAGCACTGGACCTATTAATGCCAACTCAAACAATCAGTAAAGCCCTACCACATTTAAAAAAATTAAAAATATTAGCAAACAGTTGCAAAGGAATGGTATTCTTAACTGCACTCTCAGGTAATCATTGAACAGGTGACAGTTCATGACTTTTATCACTTTTTATAGTCATTTTGAAAGTTACTTCACAAACTATTTTACTAGAAATGCACCAAAAAGTAAATAAACTATTTATGAACTACAATATATTTTATTTTTTAACAGGTGCATTTGTTGCTGGTTTAGATGCAGGCCTTGTATACAATTCATTTCCTAAAATGAGTGACAAATGGATTCCAGATGATATTTTTTCATTATCTCCAATGTACAAAAATTTCTTTGAGAATCCAACCACAGTTCAATTCAACCATAGAATTTTGGTAATAATTCAATATTAATTGATAGTATTTAAAACTGAAAATCATTGTCATTTTTAAACTGAACAACACTAAATCAGTTTAACTATTCTTGTTACAAAAAGAGATATCACTAATAACTAAAAATCTGTCTTTGCTTTCAGGGAATTTCAACATTTACTCTTGCTGTAGTTACTTCAATCTTAACCAGGTGGTATACTTTACCTCAGAAATGTCGCAGAGCAGGGACAGTATTAGGAGTAGCAGCCTGCCTTCAGGTTTCATTAGGGATTGCGACATTACTTCATCATGTACCTGTTGGAGAAGCCTTAGCTCATCAAACAGGATCAGTTTTGCTGTTAACAACAGCAATTTGGCTTGCCCAAAGTTTGAAAAAGATTAAATATGTTCCAAAATAAGAGTAAAATAAGTATATTAACAAAATTAAATTTGGTTTGTATCCTTATATTTGTCATAACATATTGATAACAACTTGTCCTTTGATTTCAAGCAGTGGAAATGTTCATTTAAGCTCTTCATGGATTTCTCAGTTTTTACAATTGAACATAACATAAAGTAGACATTTTCATGAGTGGTGCTTTCATTAATGTTTTTTTATTAAATTGGCACATACTTTGAATAAGTAATTAATAAGCTATTTAAATAGAATTTAGTAATCAAGCCAATTAAGATGGGGTCGTGCACTCAACCATTTTATCATACTTGCTGGACAGTGTCCGTGCAATATACGACCAATAATGGCACCGAATTTTGTCGTACTTATTTTCAAGTAATTCACAAAGCTAAAAAGAAAAAACTGATTAGTTTTCACTTACCAATACATACACTTTCCATTCCTAAATAGCGACTCTTATACATCTTTACCTGCAAGGCCAATTTTATGTTAAAGAAACTATTATCTAAATTAAGTTGAATCATTTCATCACATAGATCAACTAGGTAAGCCAATAGAAATGGATTAGTGCTTTTATTGTGATATAAGTCCTTGCAGAAATTGCAAACTTTTTCATGAATATCAGATTGAACAATACAATGGGACATTAGCCTGCAAAAAATAAAATAAAATGAATTGGTGATGCTAATCAAAGTCAAATAAATGGTTCAACATTAAGTTTAGAAACTCATCAAGCAACTGTCCAGCTTGTTGTTGTAAGTGATCTCCTTCACATCACCTGCTATTTTTGTTCAATCAAAATATATATATATAATATAATATAAATATAATTTTACTGACCCTACAGTATCTTTATTTGCATAAAAGAAATGTATTCTTTGTGAATACATTTCTGATTGATATCAGATTCAACAATATTACAAATCATTACATGAAACTGTGGTCACATATTTTGTAGTATTAATTACATTGTGCAATAAAAAATATGTACTACTTAAATTAAAAAAAATATAAGTTACTTACATTCTTAAATAATTCCAAGCACTTTCATTAGAAACAACTAAATTAATTTTTCCTATTGTAAAGTCAACTTCCTTTTGTAAAACATTGGGTGTAAAATTTGTTGTGCCCTTAATTACAAAATACCTTTGATTCCAAGCAGAGTTATTTCTCACATCATCCTCCAACAGTCTTTCAACAAATTCTAGTTCATTGTTGTATAAACTAAAAAAAAATTTTATTTATAGTTGATACAGAGTTACAATGCAAGGTAATGGTGAGGCAAAATATTTTGCTATTTTCCTCTGTGATGTATTTCTTACTTAAATGTTTTGATGACCCACTGTCTGTATTGCCAAGCATGGTAATTTTTTGCATCAGATGCCAAAATAATTTCTGTAAATCTGAGTTCATGACTGGGATCTTGCAACCACTGAACTATAACACGTCTGTGATGCCTGCAAAATATTAATTTAATTATTACTGCCTCAAAAACGAAGCAGACAGAATGAAATGATTTATTATGTATACTAACCAAACCTGGTAATTTTTTTCATTTGCTTCAATCATGCTCCTGGTATAATGCAACTCCTCAAGTAGATCTTTTTTTAAATACTTTAGTAAATCTCTTCTGTACTGCCATACTGTGTAATTCGCCGGATTCAATTCCAATGCGTTTCTCGTTAGTTCAAGAGCGCGTTCTGATTTCTCCTGACTTTTGAGAATCGCACGAAAATAGTCATACACATCGACAACTGCACAACGAGAAAAAACGATAAATATGAAATGTCTTCCAAAAAGTTGCAACTAATAAATAATTAAAGTCAATTTCTCACATCTGTCCGTGTATGATATTGAAACGACGGGGTATTCACCATCGTTTTGAGGCACCGGTTCGACGTCAGCCCATTCTTCCCTATCCTTGTAAAAAATCCAGTCTTTGTCGTTGACGCTAGGTAATTCGTTATTTTTGTCGGTCATTTCAAAATTTTCTAACGAATTAGTAACTAATATTACTCATCAAGTGTAAAATCCTGAAACAACCATGCTTCCTATATAAAGCAAAAAACTCATTTGTAACCACCGAATTGAAAATGTCTTTCTCTATGGAATTCTAGTCCCACATCAAACCAACGTAATTTCAAATAAAAAACGGTTAAAAACGATTAACTTTTAACTTTCAACTTTCTAAATTAGATTGGCAAAAGCTTTTGTTTACATTTTCATCATTTTTCGAACGTGTACTATAAAAATTGCAACTAATGTTCCGACTCGACCACTTAAATTTTTATTTTAGCACATTCATAATTCTGATGTTCTTCCTTCTGATGGTAAAATAGTTTTCACTCAAAGAAATGAAAAGTTGTTTCAATAAAGCTGATGCAACAAAAATAACAATCGGCAGATGAAAACGGTGAAATCCACGTTACTGTATGATGTACATAAACACACAATACAAAACGATCTACGGGTCAACCGTAGCTACAATATCTTTAGCTTAACACAAAATAGGAAAAAAATGCCCAGTCACGTCCGTCGAAAAGTACTGAATGAAAAGCGGGCAGTTAACATATGAGTCAAACTATTTAATTTGTTGATTGTTTGTAGCATTTACTTACAAGACGTTCGATATCACTTCTCGCCCAAGAACATTAATTACGTCTCACGGAAATAGAATGAATTTAAATAAAAAAAAATCCAAAGAGTACAAATGCGTTCGCTAGGAAAATTATTTACTCGTATATTAAGAGTGAAAAAAAGGTAAACAACATAAAAGGAGATGAAGGAGTCCTGAATTAATGCAAGAATAAATGAAATGTAAATTAAGTAAACGAGTCGTGCCAGAAAATGTATTCAAGAGCGGTCTCGATTCGTGGTCGTAGATCAACCGGTTTTTTCATCTGTTGTGAATTGAGTGGATCAAACGTGAAGAATGGTGAGTAACAAAAGTGATGAAAAGAAGAATTACATCTCTTACCACCAGATCGTTCTCACATTTTGTTTGGTTAGCTGCAACAAGTAGACCAAGAAAAGGAAGGCTGATTTTAAGGCAAGCCCGAGGAGGTTTCCCTCACGGAAAGAAGTGACACCCAGCAAATAATGGACTCAGGTTTCTCGTTACACACTGAAGGTCATGGTTTGGTTTTGATTCCCCGATATGCTCGGTGCCCGAGGGCAAGTTCCCGTTCACCTCTGTCATGAGCCACAGAGAACTGCACTAAACCGGTTCGACGATTTGACGAGGTTTCATTTCGGCCACCATGTTTACAGTTACACACAGTGAAAGAGAAGTAAGACAAATTAAACGAAATCTTATTTTTTATCTTTCGACCCGTAATTCTTCTCGTTTCCGTAAAGTTTAGCAAAAGGAACTCTGGCACCACCCACGAGGATGACGGGCACTTCTTACGTCTTTTCTTGCACCATTTCGTTACAAAGAGAAGTTTCGGATCGATCATTTGTGTTCTCGAAAGGGAAGCAGGTCACTCGAATTATTTCTACGCTGGAGAGAAAACAGTCCAAAAAAAACATCAATCGACCCATCTGCGTTAAATTATTTTTATTAATATTATTTTTAAAAATCCATTTTCCGTTTACAAAAATTTGTTTTGTTAAAAGCCTTAAGAAAACAAGATGCGAATAAATTGGTATTCCTTACATCACACTTCCTTTAGTCTGCTAATATCACAAATCACTTTAAATTGGAGGATTGTAGTACTCTGAAACATTTGAATTTCTGCCACCGTAACGGTGAAAGTCTTCTAAGCAACAATGGACACGATAGTCGGATGGGATGTACGGTGTCAGTTGTGAAAACGCTCCCGAAAACTACTATTCGAGTAGTAGTGCGTAGAACAATTTTCCACCTCCCGTATTCTCCATTTTGTTTCTGTACGTTGGCTATCTGACGACATAATTTTGTTTTATTTCGTCGCTTCACGCCTGAGCTCCTGGACACAGGGAGAAGGCTACCTCCGTCGAGTTATATCAGACGTAGAAAGAAATTTGTGTGCTCCTTGTTCCGCTCACCACAACAAAAATCAATCAATGCCAAATATTATTGAACAAAATCTATGAGATATGCCAACGAAGAAAAGAACACCCTTAATTATTCCAGAGTATACACTTGAGTATTCGTTTTGGATTGTGCAGAAAAGAACGAATTCATGGATTCACGAACTTGGATTGTAATAAATAATAGTCACTTGTACGTAAACTAGATAAACTATCAGTTACTAGTCCTCTTAAAACATCATGAAGGTAGACGGACCGTTAACTTTCACTTTTGTCCCTCCATCTCCGGCATTTTTCCCATAGCCGGAGTTTCGTCATCGTGAAAAGGAAGTTGAAAGTTCGAATTGCCATTACAATTCGACGACAGTTCCCATTTCAACGGCAGGAACCGACATTTTCTTCGTGTTTCTAAAACCTTTCGACTTGTTCTCTAGTTCGAGTTCCATTGTCAGGCTTTCCACTTCGGCTTCGAGAGTTCGAGTTCTTCTGAACATCTGAACATAGTTGACCTGGAGTTGTCTCTGGTACCTGAGAACCTTTTCCTTTTCCTGAGCCCAGGTGATTCGCTCTTGTTCGAAATCCGTTCGCTCCGAGAGAAGTTGATCCTTTAACCTGTGAAGCTCGTTATTTAATTCCTTCAAGTTCTCTACCGGAGGATCGCTTTTACTTCCTTTCTCTTGTTTCAGTCTATCAACCTCCTTCTCTCCCCCCAGACTTTTTTCTAAGGGTTTTCGTCTCGCCGCCTGCAGAGTCTTGGACCTTTCCATTTCCAGCTCCTTCCTCAGTTTATCGAGCTCTTCGGTTAATTTCACACGGTCGTCCTGTTCCTCTTTCAGCACCTGGCACACATCCACGATCTCTCGCCGAAGAGTCGCTACTTCTTCTTTTAGTCCCTCCGTCTCGGATGTATCTGCACGTTTCTTGTTCTGAGATTTGCTTAATTCTTCACTTAATCTTTGTTTTTCGCTTTTCAGACTTTCTAATTCCTTTTCGCGCTTTTCGCCATCTTTGACGAGGTGGGACATCTCGCTTTCTCGCCTATCCAATTCGATTTTCAAGTCCCTTATTTGATTGCGGAGTTGAATGAGTTCGTGACCCTTTGAAGTCTGTTCGCCCTGGATAACAAGCATAAAGAAATATAAATAATTACTGTAATACGTAATTGAATATCTTTAATGTGATGCGAACGAGTCGTACCTGAGAATCCTTTAATTGTGCCTTTAACAGAGACATCTCTCCTGTTTTCTGGCATAGACCCCATTCGGTTTCTTCTAGTCTTCCTCTTAGTAAATTAACTTCCTGTCTTAAATCGGTGGTTTCACGGGCAGCCCGATCCGCTTCTTCCCGTAACCTTTTCTTCTCCTGTTGCAATTGGTAAGTTTGCATCATCAACATTTGTTCGAGTTTCAAAGCTTTCTGCGCGCTTGTTCTCAATCGGTTCTCGTGAACGGCTTTAAGCCTTCTTTTGTCTCTTTCCCAAGCTCTTTCCTTTTCCTGATACACGCGGATAATGGCTTGCTCGTTGTGCTCCATTGTTTGCCTTAGGTAAACCAATTCCGAATCTCTTTCCCGTAAAGCAGCTTCCAATTCGGCGACTCCGGAATCCGACGGAGACGGTGTCAGGTCTAACAGGCTGCTGTTACTTTCCGCATTTGAAATCATTCGAAACGATGAAGATTTGTTTCTGGAATTAACATCAAAACTTCCTAAACGGAAATTGCACAGTTCCGATAGAAGAACGCAGTGTATCATCAGCCTGAACGGCCAGTTACAATCCAGGGGTACTTGTCTGGGATAAGAATAACTACCCACGACTCTTGGTAGGAAGCTCTTGAATTTATATGTAAATGTCTTCTACATTGGTAACTTACTTGGTAGAAAGACTGCAGTGACTGTTATTTCTAGAAGAAGTAGACGCTGGAGATTTACAGTGCCGCACGCTTTCCATCGAGTCATACGCGTGGAGCTTTTGTGGTAACGAAGACAGAGACGCCATTCCGAGTGGCGGCGATGAAGCGGAAGACAGAGATTTCCTGTCCAGAGAATAGTTGAAACTATTGTGGTGATGCCTCAAATCCGTGCTACCTGAAGCGGAGTAATAAATGTAACATAATAATAACATAACTGTACAGATGACGATATATTTGAGCAGATGTACTCACTTCCGTATAGCGTGAGTTGAGACCCAGGTCGAGTTAGAATAGGTGTGGACCCATATCTATCTCCGCCATTATTATAAGTCGAATTAGCCATCAAACCTATCGGTTTGAATGCAATTGGCCGCACAACAATTTTTCCCTGAAACGAAAAACTTTTACTTTATCTCACGGTTAGCTTAACAATACCATAGCAATGTATGTTCACAAAAAATTTGATGGTGAGTACAAGAGTTTGGTTACTTTCTGTGTGTTAGTAAGAGTGATCAGATCCCTTCAGGTAGAGAAGATACACAGAATGAAAGTTGAGAGGGTATCCATTGCAACGAATCCGCCAGAGTAAGAATATACAGTGCACTATATTAACTTCATCTACACTGAGACCAACAGACCGGTTCCGAAATGGAATATCATCTTTGAAATATAACTCTACATAGAGTTTTTTTTTGGTGTGTAATAAAGTCACATCAAGTTAATTGTTTCTGATAGGCCTTGTAAGGGAAGGGTAGTCGGACCACCCACAAAGACCTTTTGCCCCTTGTGAAGACTTTCTCATGCGTGTTTATTAGTGCTTTACAAACTGACTGATTCTCCTGCGTTTCTTTTCTTCATTTTTTATTTTCATCATCGCATTCCACGGTCGCGCGTTCGAAATATCACGGCAAGAAGGTTCGACGCCTTCTACGTTCTACCGGACTTAATAGCTGTGATGGGCCACCGTAACGATATTGCATCAGGTGTGCATGCCTCATCAAGGTGTACCTAACATTTATGTTACCCATGCTGGTGACTAATTATCCATAATAGCAGACTTCGGTAAATGTCTCTTTCAATTGGTACTTCTTTCGTTAACTGGTGTGAACTTTCCATTAGATAATCGGCCTAACGCCACAAGACTTTCGAAAGAATCGATCGGAGACAATGCCGACCGTTCTAATTGAAAAACAAAAAACCCTCTTTCGTCTTATTTATATGAAACCATGTGTTTAAATAGGTATCAGGTAAAGTGGACGTATCCTTCGTAAAAGGTTCGGTCGTAGGACGCACGAACCAAACCTGTTTTTAATAGATCCAAATCTGAAACTTGGGAGAAATTACGACTACTCGAATGGTCATGAATTCAGTTCACGACCTCGTTTAACTGCCCAATTAATTTAAATAAATTGATATGTCAAAGCCGAGGGATAGTTAACAACAGGACTCTCGTCACCGTTTCCTTACTGAAAAACAGTAAAAAAGTATGCCGCAATAAATATGCACGAGCAAGCTACATAAAAGTGCTATTGTAAACGGTAAAGTTCGAAACAAAGAAAAACGTGTTCGAAGGAAATGCATAAAGTTAATGAAAAAGTTATGAAACAACTCGTAAACGAACAATATCTTCATAAATAACTAACCCAATTGGAATACAGTTATGTTCATATGCTGCACCGTAGAGAATACGATGTGATGTTGAAAAGAAATTATCAGGTTCAACGGCAACTCCGGTTCGGGTAAACAGGCACGGCCTATAGAGGCCGGCTGGAACTGGTAGACGGAATGACCGCCACAAAACCGTGGTACTCGTTCAACTCGTAAAATGAGGTTTCAACTCGGAAACGGTGTGCACGAAAATTACCTTTCGAAAAGTCAAAAGTTTAGAAATTGTCACGACCCGAGTGATTAGAGTGCCACAAGTACGATTCTCCTTAGGAAATCATCTTCCGAGGTAGGATCACGCCCTGAAAAGATGACAGTCAGATGTTGGCCGAAGAAAAATGTCGGTCGTGGAGAAAACAATAGTCGTTCGGAGGGACGCAGACATTAGCAAAACGAGGTCGAACCTGAAGAGAGTTTACAGGTCTCCTGCCTCCAGGTTTTCCACCGTCTTAGGCACAGTCTTAGGAAATGAAATGAATGACCACCCTGGTACTATAACCGGTGTTACAGTAATGACGTTCGATGATATCCCAAAAATTGGGTTAATTTCGTGTCGTCTATCCAAGCATTCGCGAAACTCAACAGCCACAAAACCTCTAATTGTTTTGACGAATCCCATGAACTTAAGGATACAAATTTGTAATCTGACTGGAACTCAAAGAACTCGTGAATCACCAATTTGTCATCGCGACCTGTTCTCCAGGCAGCAAACGACTGGATTAAAATCCCAAGTCATTAATCCGTGATTCCTTTAAATTTTGAACATACGCGGAGTAAACACATGGAACCTGAATCTCAACTTCAGCACCTCATTTTTGACCTTTTGCATTATGTACTTGACTAATATTCGTCCAATTGCCGTCTGCAGTATTCTGAGTAACATTTAGAATAAGCACGTAGAGGACGTACCGCCCCATTATGTGATGGAATAACCCTTCGCGTCTAATTCAGTCAAACTAACTGCTTTCGCATGGTTTCCAACTTCTGGACCCAATAATTTGAGACAAGGCATTAGAATTGGCCATGGTGCCGGAGAGACGTAACCCATTCCTATTCCCTTGCCCAATCTTGCCAACTTGGAATTACTGTTCTTAATGCGGTTTATTTTAATTGCGGAGAGCAATTTTTCACATGAATCTTTTCTCTGTTCTTTTCTCTAATGTTGTTCTGCTCGCAGCAGAAGGTTCCTGGTGTTGCAGAACGACTGCTTCACCATATTGACCGTTGTGGTTTTTCCCAGAGTTCCATCATCTGTCAAATTATAAGTAAATACAGCATTATATGCCATTAATAGGTTTCTCATTTTAATTGAGTATTATTTATATTAATCTTTCCTAATATCTTCTATCTTCTAATTTTAATTAATCTAATCTCCTAACATCTAATATCTAAATATCTTTAACTGATGTACTCATCAGTTTAATATACCACCAATCAATTGTGTGTTCTTGAAATCTATAAGTCCCCCGGAGTTCCGTTGTGCATCCAGTCCGAAAAAGATTCATACATAGTTTCGTATATTATTAATATTTCCTAAAGTTACATGAATTTAATTGTCGAATTCGGTAAAATCTGGAAAGTGTACTGAATGTGATACATAAGGAATGTATCGTGTGTACCGCTTTAGGGTTTCCATTCACGTTATATTCGACTTTTGTAGAAACAAAATTCCTCAATTTCCTAAAAAATATTTGAAATACGTAGTTGATGTGACGCTTTAGGGCGAATTCTGTCAAAGGCGGCATTTTAGTCTAAATGTAGCAGTATATTCGAGGTGTGCCTAGGGACTTATGGTGGCCTCTTCGAAGTAGAATGTTCTATGAATTACACGGCTCGAATTCTGAGATGTTGATTCCGATGTTGGACTGTGCGTTACTATCCGAACCTCAGAAAATAATGAGAGTAATGACGGCCTAACAGACTATCCACTCCAGTTATCATTTTCGGTAACGTATCAGTTGGATATTTGTCAGAAACTCAATAAAAGGTGCACTCTTTGTGCTACTCAGGCCAAAACTGAGGTCTTTCGAGCTCATCTTCTTGCTATTTTTGTCGTTAACTTGAACTTGCAAATGAATGGAAGCCATGAGAGAAGCGTAGATGAAAAACTAATTTCCAAGCCACTAATTGCGCAAAAAATTACATCTACCGACTTTTGTTTTTTAATAAAACGTCATGTAATATAGAAAAAATTATTGTTGTTACATTAGAAACCGATGGGCAATCTAATTCGTTCCTCTACATTTCCTTGCAATATCATGGTTTTTATGGCATATTCAAACAGGAGATCCAAGAACAGACCTCATCTGAAATCATCTGTCTATTTCTATTTTTATTACAAATCAAGATATTTTTTTAACTTATATAAAAACGCTTTTGAGAGTACGAAAAAATAGGTGGTGATGTTTGATTATTGGGTAAGTTTGGAGGTCTTACAAAAAGGCTAATGAAAGTTATCTTCTGAGTTCCATTGTCTTTTGAGCAGTCGAGTCATACAATTGGCATACTTTTCTTTAATGATGTGTGTCATAAAATTTGTTGTCTAAAACTGGTAAATTGACACTATTCAACTGAATTTATTTTAAACTCTGGTAAGTGAGGGGGAATGTTTGTTACCGTATACATAAGCGAGTAATACAATGACACTTCCTAATGAGGACCGAATTCCTTGGATTCGCATCAAAGCCTTGCACCTACTTTTAACGATTGATTGCATCTATAATTGCGTAAAATTTGTTTAGGCAAAACTCGATATTCGATTGGTCTGTCTCCTACTTGAAAAAGCTCACAACTAATTTTTTTTGTAAAACATTCGCCGGTAAAAAAGTTATTCAACTCTTGGACCGAAAAAAAAACAGAATTATAAACTGGCAGATAAAATTATACAGTGAGAAACTCTCCAGTTCTTGTGCGATGTGCGATGCCCCAGGCTTTCTTTATCTACTTTGATCTGCAATTTTCAAATTTTCTTTACGGAACCTATGATGTAAATTTAGAGGTCAAATTAAAAAACGAAGAAAGAGTATTGGTAGGCGATTGGTAAGTTCATGGTAAAATTTTCTGTTTAGTGGCAGCCCTCCAGGAACCATCCGACTTCTCTGAGCTAAGCTCTGACTTTGTTGCTGACTACCAAACGTGGATTAATAATAAATGTCATCCATAATTGTACCACTTATCCGATATCAATAGTAAAGTTTACAACAGTCGTATGGTTCCTTAAATGTACATCCACAAGGTATGTGTGATTGGTATAAACATACTTCATGGACAAATGCACCAAACGGTAGCTTTACCACAATAGTATAATTTTTTGTAGTTTCGAATGAACAGATGATTTCAATGCACGCAAGAACCTGCGTTAAAAAGACGAAAACTTGGAACTTTTGAATTACGCCCAAGAGAAATTCTCAGTTTCATTGGTAGCTTCCCATCGACCGACACCCACGGGTTCGGGTTTGCAATCTCGCTGATATTCAATAAATATAATTTATCGTGTCTGGATTACATGAGAAAAGGCAATACTTGATAATCCCCGGACGACGACGAAAATGGAAGTAATCTTTTTGGGTCCTCCTGGATTGGCAAGATGGAATTGTCCGTCACAAAAAAAAGAAGTCTTTAATTCCAAGATTCTTCGGACGTGTGAGAAAATGCGGCTTCTCACACCAATATGAGATACATGCAGACAAGAAGAAACTAATAGTAATAATCATCAAAACGTAAAGCTGACATTGATGTATGGCAATTACCGTAGCCTGAGTCATATTTATTCGGCCATTAGCATTTGCCTAGTCAGCCAAAATGTCGGTGCCAGTCCAAGGATGGTTAAATGTCCGCAGGAACCATCGTGGGATTTGGATTTTCGGTAGGAAGTACCTGGTATTGGTCATGTTGTTCAATCAAAATATAATTGGTCTGTTTCAGTACTGAAGGATCGTGGGCTGGAACATTAAGAACCCATGCGGCGGGTTCCTTATTGTCAGGATCCCGGTCTATTTTCTATTTTTCAAGGACTTGAAGAAGTCGAGGTATAATTTTTTGCTCGCCATTTATGGTGTAAAACCTGTGAAAAAGATTCTCTCACCCATTATGTGTTCCCCTTACAATTTAATTTTAATCTTTTCCAATATAAAATATGGGGTCCACGAGGGACACACGGAGTCTGCTTCCAACTGGCAGGTCATATTGTAAAGCTAAAGCCTGGGCTGTTCAGCCCACGTCTCAACCGACTCACGCTATAGTCGATGTTTCAATATAAGGCAACGAATCGAAAAACACAGGCCTAAGAAACCGGTGTTCACTTGTTGGAAAATCGTGAGAAATATTATTATATGAAATATAATAAAGTACAAAATATAATTTAGTTTTTCTTTCGTCTGATTTATACAGTTGTATATTATTCGGCGGGTATTTCTGTACAACTTAGCTCCGAGGACATCGAAGCGAAGAAAAATAAAAGTAAGCTCTTATTTAGTGTCCAGTACTTGGTTTTCGTCAGCTGTGGGCGACATTAGAAACTATCATCAGCCACGGAGGTTGCCACGAAACAGCCTGAGTAAGAACCACAGCGACCGATGCTGTCAAACATTCAGAAACGAAATGAGAGAATAAAAAAAGAAGCAGTTGCGTGAAGTAGTAAATCGTGATTGGGAAATAATTGGCAAGACGTGATAAAAGGGAACAGCCCGTGTGAAGACTTGTGAATATGTACCTGACAGAAAATTAGCCTACCACAACTTCTAAAAAGGAAAACAATTTGGAATAATTTTGGATAGAATAGATACATGCGAAATATAGGTGGTCATCGCCCTTTTCCGGATTTTCTTGTCTGCATTGCTGCTTACGTGGTGTTTAAGTTGCTTTCGAAAAGTGAAGAACGAGAGAGAGAGAGTAAAGTAGAGTATGGCAAATATGTTGTGGCAGACACACAGACAGACAGGAAGTAAGAAGTGACAGGAGTTCATGAAGTGCAATTCATCAAACTCCGAGTTAAAGGTCATGACGAGACCAAAGCAAAGAGACAAAGAAGAGAACCGGAGACTGCGTTTTAGGTTTTACTTTATGTGGGTTTTGCTTAGAAAGATGGCACGGATCCACGAATCAACACCAACGAGAAACATCCACATATCTTCACTGCCATTAGAAGACAGTGAAGACAAATTATGCTCAAATTAAATTGTATCCTACCTTGTCTAAGACCCCACTGAATGGAGTTATTTTGGGAGGCACTAAGTTTTCTTCAATGCCTGAATTTGTTTTCTTCGCCTTTTCACTATCACCCGCGGAACTTTCGGCATCGTTGGATTCTGGTGGAGTGGCCGACAACTCGCAGGGCGATTCATCGGAGAGCAGGGTTTCATTGCCACTGTCCAGTCTTGCCATTCTGCTGCAATCATCTGTAACAAATGAAAAATGTTCTTTAAATAAGGAAGTTGCAGACGTTTCAATTACTACCCATTGGATACCATGCCCTTGGTCGAATTCATTGCTAAGATACCTGGGTAATGTGAAGGGTACGAACCCACCGTAATGTTATCCATTATTCATTTCAAATGGAATTGGTGGTTGTGGAAAAAAATAATGAACCTCTACCGAAAAATGGTTTTAACGGTTCGGCTACGGCACCTCTAATTTAATAAAATCATTAGTCAACAACAAAAATTTAAATAACAAGAAAATGTTATTCATCAGGATTTAGCAAATCCAGAGGCATCTGATAAATCTGACTGACTCCCACTCGGGTGTCGGTCACCAGATCCGACAGTTAAAGCCGTATGAGTTCCTCGGTCTTGTCTCGCAATTACCCAAATAGTGATAGGCACAAACCGGAGGTACCGTCTGGGTACCTCCGGGGAAACTTGTACTAAGAATTAAAACGAACGAGCGTTTTTGAGCCGGATTTGTACCGTCACCGAAGCAAAGTAAACCGAAGAAAGTTTGTCTGTATGCCAAGGTGATCGATTAAAGATCAATAACTTGTGATTAATGCGATATTAAGTGATCAAAGCTAGCAAAACTAAGGAATTTGTGAATGAAAACTATCCGTCGATATAGAAGAGTGCTAATCCGATGCAAAGAGATAAAATCGGGGACATCTTGGGATAAATCTTCCGATTGAATATCTTACGTATTCAGACCGTCCAGCATCGGTTGAAAAGATTAAACGATTGGTTATTTGTCAATTGCGGAAATGCGTTATTTAAAAGTCGACGTCATGTCACTTCAAGGAATTCATATGCAATTCATATTTTTTTTAAATAACACGACTTTGTCTGTTCTTCCTTAGAAATGGCAACCGGATACATTTTCTGCGCTACATTGTTTCGATCTTGATCTTCTCTGGGTTATTAAACGTACATAAAGGTCACTAACTTATCGATAAAGATTAAAAACATGTAGTGTTGCCTTTAAGAAATCGATTTGGTTTGACCCCATCCGGTCTTCTAACTCCTCATGTGGGAGTGCACGAACAAGGTCAGTTCAGCACGAATCCGAAAGACAAACACCCAGGAAAAACCAGATGGAGAAAGGTGATTCTCAGGTTGGTTTGTGATAATGTGAATGATTCATTAGTACCCGAGATTTTGAGCGATAAATACGCATTGCTTATATATATGCGCACAATGCAATAATGTAATTAATCACGTAATTAAGACAAAATAAGAATGATTTATGTAAACTAAAAATTACAATATAAATTTTTTCTTTAGGAGAAGTCATGTTGTTTAAAATCAATAGGTGGTAACAAATGTAAATCAACAATAACCGTTTATAACTCTAGTATCAATTAATACCAAATCAATGCCAATAAAAATGGCTAAGAATGGCCTATTTCAACGCTAAGCTGAGTTTCTAATATGTGGTACAGATTGCGAGACATAATATCACTAATTAGTGAAATAATTTTGAAATGTCCGGCTGTCGTTACGATAATTTCAATGTTAAGGATGCCCTTTCATTGTTATTCTTTGTCAGGTTATAGTGGTTACCATTAGTTGCACAACAGTATGAATAAATTCACATAAATATTATAATAATTTGATGTAATTCATCACGGTTTTATTTGATTGCTTAAACCAAACGTTTTTCGGTAGGGTTCTTCGTCAACGCCAGAAGTGTTTTTTGGTTTTATTGAGCACTTAATGATCTTTTAATTTAAGAAAAACTAATATTCCTTACGGTAACTCCTTGCACTCAAGAACCGTATAATTACACTCGATGTAATCAAGGTCACAAAAAAAGTTTTTCGCCTTTAATCTGCACTCATCAAATGCACTCGTACCTTAATGGCACATAAAGGTAGCCTTATAATTCCTTAGAGTTCATTTACATGGAAACCACAACATTTCCTTAAACACAAATTATTCCCTATGTACCATACAGTTTGGCCAGCCCTAAACGAGGCAACAGAAATTTTCACGGACTAGATTTTACGAAGCAGTTGTGATATAGCCAAAGAAGCTGAAACCTGGCTTATATAACGAGAAGTCATAAACCGTTTCGGTCCGAACCGACCGACAAACTCAATGGGACGCGTTCTTTACTTACTGACAAAGGGTCGCGGCTGTAGATTAATCTGTGATTCCAGAAGATTACCCTCTACATAAAAATTACCTTCGAACTCTCTCTCTTTCTCATTCTTTCTCTTACACCTCTGATATAATTCAGAATTGGGTCACTCGACAAAGAACTCGACTTCTCGCAAAACATAATTTGTGTGTCTGATTCCCAAAGGTGAATTCAGTCGGACACGAACTTAAAGGTTCAAAGGCCACTCGAATGGAATCATGAAGTACAGTTGACGAGATACACGTGAATAATCATAGTGAGTTGGTCATTGTGCAGAGGAGGCTCCGTGGAAAGAGTGAGGAGAATGAACTTAATCCATACGAGGAGTCACGAGTCATGCACCTCTGCCAGTCATCGGGTACCAGCACATTAATACAATGGACAATAAATTTTGTAAATATCATGATTGGCTTTAAGAACATGAAATCGTTTCAGTCTCCCGATCACTCATCGAATTCTCTGAATGATAACGAAAAACTCATTCAAATTATTTTTACGGCCTAGTTGTGTTTCCTCGTTTGTAATTGTGACAATTGTCACCAGGTGTACAACAGAAGACCAACCTTGTTTCATAATAATCACTACAGCAGCTAGATCGGTATACTCTGAGCAATCTTTATGGGACCCTAACATTTGTATAAACAATGACATTTCAAAACTCAACGCGAGAAGGCAAGAGAGAGTGAGAATAATGACCACCCTAGATGATTGACAAATTTCTGAAATTCTTAACTACAGCCAATAAAACTTGTGCCCCAGTGACTTAACCGTGTTTTCTTCACCACTCAAAATATATTTTATATAATATTTAAAATTACATACATTTTCGGAAATAAATTTTTTGTTGCAAGTGAACCATTAAAGTAATGAATTTGTACTTATGGTGCGAACCAGTAAACCGGAGTCTCTGAATTACGTACCTCTTTGCAATATTAAAAGCAGTTATTTGGTATAATTCTTTAACACTGCTGTAATAATAGAAATTGTTATTTCGCATGTGTCGAACATACGTGAAGGGAGAAAAATCAATGAGATATTTAATTTGCTCTCAGTAAGTGGGTGTGCATGTGGTCCATGTGTGGAATATGGGTGACCCAGGGCATCCTTTCTCTCATACCTTATAGGGCGATGTAAAAAACATAACAAAATAGCCTTTATACACTTACTCTGGATAATAGCATACACGTCAGGAAAAAGAGAACAAAACCTAATAAGCAATCGAGTTCGGTTTATAATTCGAAATATCATTACACCCAGACTGGGGCAACACAAGGAATAATTAGAATGATTAGTTTCACAGTGTGAAAAGCGAACAATGAAAACGTAACCGAATGTGAAAGTAGTGTAGTAATAACTACTCGCAAAATTAATTTATTAATAAAATAGTCGCAATTACTACGCACAACAACTAAGTTAGATAAATAAGTAGTTTTGACTGATGGGGCACATGACACGAGTACTCTACAATACATTTTAGTTCACAATTTTATAACACAAATCATTATTAATTTAAAACAATTATTATTGAAGTGTAGTTCATCAATACAACTAACGGATATTGTTTTGGCAATTGAAAAAGCAGTTTGCCTTTTATCTAAAGAACATAAAGTTGGTTTTACCACTCTTTGTCTAATGTTAATTATTAATGCACTAAGTGAAATTTTTACTCGTCACATCCTGGTAGCAATCTGCCATTCTGATAAAGCTCAGTTACACTGCCTAAGCATTAATTTTATACAACAGTTACAAGTATTAATCACAACGACTACACTGACGAAATTAGTTTAAGATCGGTCAAGCCTTCATGACCTCGTTACAGAAGAACATGATGACTTAAAAAACCTATATAATGAACAGTTTATATCGCCGCCGTGTCATTAGCTTCCAGGAAGTCTAGAAAATTCAATATCGGCAACATAGAAAACGAACTATTCGACATCCAGGTATTTTGTGGTTTTTGGTTCTGTTCGCTCCTGCCCTCCCTGTCACCTGCCAACACCCACTTCTTTCAATACGAACGTAGAAACCATAGTGTTAAAAAATCCTGAAAGGAGCGGCTAACATTGATAGCAGTAATAATCAAAAGAGAAAGAGAATTAAAGTTTTCCAAAAGTGCAAGAAATGGCCAAAGGCATCTCACGTGGTTTTCGTAACCGGACAACGAGGTCAACAAGAGGATGTAAAGATCTTTTTCCATCCTTCTTCTTCAATACAGTACTCTAATGCACTTTAATATCCCCTCTACTTGATTGAAAAAACTCAAACTGCTAGGCTCTCAACCGAAAATTAGCCATTGCGTGAGATCAAATCGGTTCACCGATCACCAAAAATCGAGGTATGGCTAGCTGCAGAATAGAAAAGAGTTGTCGAACAAAACTCCGATCAGAGGCAAACGCTTACGTCCCCTACTGCAAAGGCAATAAAAAAAGCGAAGATATAGAAAATGGTGAATGTCGGGTGAATACAAGTGGTAAAAGGTATTTTACGTTGACAAAAGAAAGAAAACTATTTCATGGAATGTTAATAGCGTGGCCCATAAAATAGAAAAACAAAGAGAAAGAATTAGCTTTGAGTTAAGGCGGATTTCTGGTTCGACCAACAAGAGCTGCACGTAAGGTCTGCCTTCGAAACAAATTTTGCAACTTGTCATTCACCGTGAAATTAAGTTTGTTTTACCGCAGCCAGAGAAAAAATTTAATTTTGCCACTTTTTTCACACCATAAAAATTAGGCTACGGATAATTTGACCGGATGCAGAACTTTTACTTTGACCAGGAGGAGTGAAATTGCAGAGGTCCCAATTAAACGCTTCTCAATCTGTCTCATAATATTAGACAAAGTAATTTTGTGTAATTAGCAATTCTCTCAGCGGTTAATTACGGGCCTTTAGACTCTTAATAATCCTGGCCTGAACTTTAGAAAAGAACTTCCTTTCATTTGCACTAACCGAAGAAGACATTAAAACCGGGACCTATCCTGTTGCCTGTCTGCAATGGTACCTATGTGTAGTTTTCTCTGAAAGCATGATTTTGGCTTTACACTACTGAAGTAACCACTTAGGTATTTCGCTTTCACTTATTAAATACTCCCTTTCAAATTCTTTATTTCGTTTCCTGTTGTTTTCACCCTTAACTTCTATTATTTTCCCTTGATTTACTTGACTACTGCTATAGACTTTCTCATTGCTTCATTTCTCTATGACTCCTTGGAGACAGTCGCATATTCCTAAACATTTTTTATCGACCTAGGTAATGGGTTGTTCCTTATTTTATTTAATGTATTTTATTTATAATGCGACTATAGGAAACCTATTAAAGCGACGCAGTTCTGTTTAATCTTTTGCTAAAAATGTTTTGACTCGAAACCATTAAATATTATTGTAATAAATATAATTGAAATCATGTGAAACAATGTTGAAGAATGCAATTTTCATGTTCCATATCTAGTTCTTTCTATACCCGGCACGTTTCTCTTATCAGGTAACCATGTGAAGTGGCGTGACTGCAGTCGTCTTCGATAACGTTTACTTTCACATCAAACATATATTAAGTCAGATAAGAATCGAATAATCGGTTCTTTGGAAAGGCAAAATCATCTGCTGTGTCAAAATAAACGGTCGAAGGATACGACGCAAAAGACAAATAGGTACTTAGAAAGAAAAATGACCGATTTGCGACTGTAATGAAGGTGAAGTTTGTCTACTGAATACCTCATCGTGAAAACAATGGATGTTGTCGTTCTGTGTACCTATTGACCCGTCCTTGAATGAAATAACAGTAAATGACCAATCATCGGTAGCAATAATAACAAAAGCACAAGAACGTTTCTGAATGATTATCTTATCAATAGAATGGACGAGATTGAAACTCGTACTCCAATCATTAATTCATAACTAAACTGCGGTGTCTTAAGCAAACGAATTACAAGATGTGAAAAGAAAATTAAATTTGAGTTCTTTCCACAAATTTCAGAATTTTGTTTTTGTTTTCAAAAGAGTCTCTCGGGAGTATTGGACAATAAAGACAACATGAGAACATATTGGCAATATAAAAGGTTCTGAGTTTTAACAATTTCATTGCAACTGAGCTCTTAAATTAGAACAATTCCACATAAAAGACAGCTGTGTGTTACCCAATTTTTTTTATGTAAAGCAAATAAACGGGTTTTCTTTATTAATTTAATAATATTCAGGCAGCTACTAATTTACCATTAACGCAAATATTGTACACTTGCCAATGAAGATTTCCTTAAGCCACGACTTTTTTTCACCTTCCCTTCACCTTCATTAAAAAATAAAATAAAGTTCAAAAAAGTTAATTAAATTAATAACGGTTTATGTAAATATCATTTGTCAAATTTTCTATATTCCGGCTACCTGTACCCAATTTTGTATTTCGATTCGATGAATGACGAATACCGTTTTACTACATGTAAAAAAAGACTGAATCGGAGTATAATGTAAATCGATTGTTAGCGGTTTACCTATCAGTTCAGAGCAACGGTGAAAGTTTTTCTCGTTACATAAGTAATAAGATGATGTTGTCACCAACAATAGAAAATATGCTAATTAAATAATATGAGGAACATCAGAATCAGGTTGGTCGAGATACTAAATTTAACCATTTAAATTATTAAGTTATTACTGCACGTGTTCACGTTATTATTAAGTGATCATTCGAATTTATCATAAGAATCGTCTGATGACCACCTATACTTAATCATTTCAAAAGGAAGCAATTAATCAGAGCGATGTGCACGATTTATTTAAAAAATTACTGCACTATATGAATTCAATGATATCAATTTGAACTTTTCTACAAGAACTCTATGATATGAAACTGTTTACGTTAATTGTGAGCGGTATAATATTGATTTAAGTTGTAACAAGGATCTAAGTTCAATTTACGCTGCCATATATGATTGTTTTGCCATTAAAGAAACCGTACTCTCTTATAAAATTTATGCGATGAGCAACTTCTGGGTAAATATGCTTTTCAGTCGAAGTTTCATTCTCAGCCTTTTCCTGTGCTAGAACGCTTTTCTTTTCGACGGTTATAAATTGCAATATTTATATCTGTCCCCCCGGTCGGTAAAACATTTCATAGTTTTTTATGTATGGGTGACCTTCGAAGAAGTAAATAGTATTGCAACAGCCGGCGAATCGTTTGGAACATTTGCTTCGGCTAGAAGGGAAGAGGATACCTGAAAGAGAGCAATACCTGAGCAACCTGGCAAGAAGCAAAAAACTATTATTCGTTGTCGGCGACCAACTTTGAATCATTTCGACCGTAATGGTTTTAGCGAAAAGAATTATGGCGACCCTGAAAACCCATGAAAATCCACAACTAAAATTTTTTTATTACTTTTCACACCTACAATTCAATGCTCCTGACAAATGTGTTTTGTCTTCAGACAAGCCTTTTACCTTTTTCAGAAAGAATTATAAGAAAATAATTGTTACACAACCGTTCTGTTTTGATGGTCTCATTAACAAATACAATAAACAAGTACTCTGCTCGTGTGGAGTTAGTCAACTGAAACTGATGTCCGCTTCCGGGTTGAAGTTCTACAATAACCAGTTTTTCAACCCTGCAGCCGTTTGGTTATATTATTAGTTGGTTAACAAAGAGTACCCATTGGAACTCGGTAATCAACTTGACTAATGATGAATAATTCGGGATTGAAACAATAACAATGAACTTGAACATTCATTTCTTAGTGATTCAATGAATCTCACAACTACTTTTCATATGGTGTAATTCATTCGAGTTGGGATTCATCCACATTAACTATCTTCGAAATTACAAATACAATGAATTCTGTTAATATGAATGGCCATACTCGATTTGCTTGCCAATAAAACTGCACTTAGACTACCGAATAATCACTAAAAATTGACACTTTAAAATTGTTATTTAAACAGCTTGTGTCTCGTCAAACTGACCTATCGCAAGAGGAAATGAAAATTGAATGAAGCGGAATTTTTTCTCAAGTCTTTGTTATTAAGAGCCCCTGATACTACTGATTATTAGTTACTAATAGAAATGACTGAACAAGAAAGGTTGGGAGGAATGTTTTTGATTTACTTTGATTATTATTTTTAAGGAAGGTCACACAAAACTGCTCAAAAGTGAAATACCGTTACTATGCGATAGCAGTTAATCGAACAGCTTTAGTACTACCCAAATAAATGTGAATTGTATAGAGACATAAAGTTGAAATGATGTGTGCCGTAATAATGGTTTGGGTAATAAAGGAGGTTACACACACCGTGGATACACGCAAGTACAACTGCGAACAAGGTCGTGAAAATCAATTTACAAATGTTGGATCGCTATGACATTCTACTAATCTACAAACAGAGTGTTCTAAGTGAGAATGATTTGTGCTTTCAGTTTTTAATTAAATCAAATTTTCGGATATGTTTAACTTCATCCCAATATTTTGGGTTGACAGGAAACTACGACACTATCCATCTGACGCCAAAACTATTTCCAACATTTAATAGTAGAATTCTATTTGACCTGACGCCATAAGTAACAATATTTCGTTTATCTTTTTTCAAATGAACCGGTTCCTTATAGAAAACACTTCTATTTCAATTATCAGGGATGCAATGTTCTTATCCTTCAACCTTTGATCACACCAGCCTTTGATGTGGTGGATAAAATCCAGATACGGATATTTAAGAACCTTTCCTTTTAGTGTCGTTCACTAAATAACATCAATTGCAAATTTCAAGGGTCGGTTTGTTTTCTGAAATACATAGCTATTATTATGAATAAAACAACGTTCCAACAGTATGAATTCAGAAGTGTTTTCCGATGTTTGGAATTGCACCGAAGGGTTATGCTGTACATGTTCTTTCAATAATCTGTCACAATAAAAAACTCCGCAGCCTCCATTAATAACAGGGTCAGGCACTGGTATTTCTAGAGAGAGTAACGCAGGGAAAACCTCCGCCTTCGACAACGCCCTAGAGTGATCCTGTAGAAAACTGTAAAAAAATGGCGAGAGTAGAAAAAGTGGTGAAAACGAAATTATTGTATTGCAAAGGCAATGAGAACAAAGTTTTTATTAAACTGACATTCAAGGCCCTGTGTCGCCCAGAACTCGTTTTTTGTCTATAGTTACATTGATTTATCGCGCTTTATGGTTATTAATAACCTAACGATTCGATAATCCATACCTGGATAATGATGACATTCTCGTGCGAATCGTATTAAATAATTATAAAAATTTTTTGGCTCTATCTTAATGAGTACGCACAGTTTTTGTGGTAACAATTAATGAGTGAGCACAGGTGGATACGAAGATTTCTAGTTAATATTTCCTCTAAGTTATCACTAACACATTTGCTCTATCACACAGTATTCATGAACTGAACAGAAATGTACTCTTTGATATTGTTACCTTACATTATTGATTACAAACTTTAATGCATTAGGGCATTGGAACCACATACTTTGTGCGAGAAAAGGAGAAAAACATTCAAGGTTCATCAAATTCGAATGTTCGAAGACGTTCAAAACGATGGCCTGGTTCCGGCGACGCTGTGCCTGGTGACTCACCTTAATAAGCAGAATAGGCGAAACAACATAAAACAGAATTTAATAACGCTTACAAATAGCAAGCCGTTGATCTCATCTTAATGGACAAATCACCGAGCGACCCTGGAAGCAATTTCGCCGGGATATTGACAACAGGCAAGTACATCAAAAAACCCCCCTGAAGAATATGTAAAGCACATTACACCAGAGATAAATAATGTAATGGCTAAGAGTGTGGTGTTCGTGTCAGGTTTTCGAACGGGGAACTGAAACTACAACGTTACTACAAAGCTGAAATCAATGTATGGCATGTAATAACAATTATGTACGACGGTGCTTTGCTCCTCACTTTATCCTCGAAATTTCTAGTAATTCTCTTCATTCCCGGGACGTGATCTTTCGACGGGCCTTAAAACTTAAAAAATGACCGCCGTGTCTCGTTGTTTTTCCATTATTTATCTTTCCGGTCGAAATTTATTTACATACTTTGATTGGGCATTACTTGCATTGTTCCTTTTCCCACGACCCGGTTAGATGTACGAATTTGCTTCGTATAGACACAAATTAACTTCCCAACCAACTCAATCAATTTATTACTGGATCAACAAAACTGGGTCAGGGCGTTAGATCAAGCTTGGAAAATAAAACTGTTTTACATTTATAATCGTGTTAATAATTTTTTGATAATCGGACATAAACAATAAGAACTAACGGACGACTGTCTAACGAAGGAACTTAATTCCGTTCGAAGTAGTAATCGGAATTTGTCTGCCATTTTTCTCCTGTGCAGCACCCCTGATTTAGTAGTGTTGCAATTCTTTAAAATAAGAAATGCAGATAATATAAAATTGTTAAGTAATGGCATAACTAGTAGAACTAATTTCATTATAACAGTGCTTGGTTTTACCGGCGAAACCCGGTTTATGTAATTAAATTAAATTTAAAATCACAAAACCAAGTTTACTCCATTCTTGAACGTGGCATAAAAAGAATTTTAAACACATTACACGGCAGTTAGCGTACGAAATTAAAATTGGGTTTCTTATTTCAAAATTCTCCAAATGAAACTAAAAAGTCAAATTAGTTGAGTGTTCACTTTTTAGTTGAGGATGTGAGGCAAACATTTCCAAGGATAATTCATGGCGATTCCGACGAAATCGAAACCGAATTACCGTCTTTTATGCCCATTCCATATAAAACGTAACGTTTCAAGCGGTTATCCGTAATTATATTAAATTAACTGATTGAATTGCTCTATTACGATTTCAACCAAGTTTTATATGCGATATCAATAATGCAGAGGATTTCAATAGAGTAACAATGCTAAAAAGCGAAAGAATTAACCGTTAGGACATTTTGGTCCGGCAATCCGAGGTCCCGAAGTGTTAGGTCACCTGAAATGTTTCTCTCGCTCTTGAAAGACCCAGAACAATTTTCTAATTTGTTCGCTCGCCAAAAAAAGAAGCTCTGACCTTAAATATTGTGTAGGTTAATGAATTAAAATCTCGTACTAATCCAATAACATCAGTGTTCGATATGCTGAAAGTCAAGTCCCCACGCAACGAATCGATTAAAGCCCAATAATCGATTGAGAGTGAGAGAGAGAGAGGAAGAAGCGGTAAAGAAACTTATCCGGATTTTCTAGCCCCCCTGAAAGTTCCGTTAAAAACTGGGCCCCCGAGGAAAGTTTTGTAGTTTTTCTCTCTCTCTCTCTCTCGACTAGTCCTCCTTTTCTCAGTTAAACGATTTCAAGTGGTTATTATCACTAAATCACACTATTCGTTCGTTCGTTCGTTCGTCCTCTGGCTCCATGTGGACATGTGCGAGAAAACCCGAGGCCGAAGGTTGCGGAGGACCACCAAAGAAGGCGAACCCGAAGGTGAAGAATTGTAAAATCAATTTGTGTCTCATTTTTATTGGTTTTCGGCCGATTGATAATAAATAGAATTTCTTCCATTCACAAGGTTCTCTTCTCCGGAGAGAGAGAGAGAGAGAGAGAGAGAGGAACGACGTAAAAGTTGATAATCAGGTAAAGAATTCCCACCGTCACGGTCGCGTCAAATCTCTCGGAATATCTCTATTACAGAATGAGACTTGAGAAAACGGTTTGATTGCCGCTATTTCAGGTGTTGGTCCGTCAACCTTTCGGTAGTAACTTTGAAAACTTTATGTCCCCGCACACCCGTGACTACTCGAGTACCTGTGCTGGGATGAAAAATCCCGTGGGTATCCCGCGATGGCAATGTGAGAACTTTCAGGGTCGGAAAATAATTTTTAACAAATGATTGACCACCAAGGTGTTTTTTCTTCTTCTAATTCGACCACCGGTTTTCACCTTTACACATGTGTGTGGTCATATCAAGACATTAAGATCGTGGAATACACTACGAATCGACAATCTTTTTTACTTATATAATTATTGGCGTAATATGCGTAAACGTCCATGTTCCATGCCCACCAGGTAAGACTAATTTCAAACGATAGACTGAAATGTTTCTTTGATTTTGCCTACCGTTTGCCCAATGCTAAAGACCCAACTTCCTTGACTACACCTAACCCGTGATTGCTCTGGCAGGCATGACCATTGGGAAAACTGCGGCCGAAACGTTCACACCGTTTACTTGGCCGTGACAAATTTTATGGACGCATTCTCCTCCTCAGTCATGTGTAACTGCCTGTATACTTTCCTATCTATTGTTGCTACGGATGATTGTCTTCTTGTTTTACTTGTTACCTCTCCGCATCCGTCATTTCCACTTAACGATATTAAGAAAGATGTTTAGCGCCATGTCCTACATCTTCCACGAGTGTAAGAAAACCGTTAAAACAACTCTTAAGCCTTCCCACCTCGTAGACGGTCACTTCATTTGTAATTTGAATTAACCCAAAGAGAAGTGATGACACGAGTCGTTGCCAATTTACCAAGAGAAAAATTCATACTGAGTCATCAAAGTCACTTTAAGGATTGAATTTTATGCTGAGTTTGAGTGAGCCGTCATAAAGAGGCTCAACAAATTTGGTTGGAAATATAATAAAGACTAGTTTGTTCCCCGTCTCTCCAGAGCTTCGCCTATGTAGATGAGTATGTTAGAGTAGAAGAAATTATTGATGAACAGTCGAAACACAGAAAATACATTAACGAAAACTAATTTTTTCTATCTGAAAAATCCGAAGTTCGTTTGTCACATAGCGACACTCAGAAAACAGGTTGGAACGAAGGAACTTAACGTCACTTAAAACAGTTTCTATGTGTGACAAAAATGATAGATTTATAGGTCAAGCACAGCAGTCCATCTGATATAATAAATTCTAACGTGTAAAGCACATTCAATTAATTAAGGTTTTAGACGCCATTAATAATTGTATGAACTACCCTTCGGTTCATTTGTTCAAGTACCCAAAAAGATAAATTGACCAGAGGAGCTTTTCAAAAATAGTTTGAATGTGGCGAACCCAGGAGTCAAAGTGTTGCTTTCATTATCCGCAATTCAAAAATGAATAATTGATTAGATTGGATGGGTGGATTTGAGTGAACTTCATGAACCGTAGAGGTAATATCCAGGTGTACAGGCACCTGAAATGCACAAGGGGGTGGGGAGGAAGTTACAGGTATATACAGGCACGAGAGAGAGAGAGAGAAAAAGAAACGTAGAAAGAGATGCCGGAACTATTAACAAACTTGATTCCCACGTCACGCCCATCTTAGGAAGACCTTCATCCTTGTACTTTATTATATTCAGGTATCGGTATACCATTTTTTACTTTTTCTTTTTCGAAATGTTTGTTTTACTTTGTTTACTCGTATTGTGGATTGGTGTTTAACTAAAAAGTTGTTGTTGTCATGCATTCGCACCGCAATAAGTATAAAGCTGGTTGATTAGCGCCCACCCATTTTGACAAACTGAATTTCCACCTCATATTTTTATAAATCCCAAATATTTTTAAACATATAATTATTCTTTAATAGACCGCTAGTTTCAGTGAACTCGCGGTGAAGCTGCGTTTAATTGCCACATGCGTTTCTGTCTCACTGTTTGGCGGAAGAAATGTATGAATTATTTTTTAACTTCTCGGGTATGATCGATTCTTCAGTGTAACATCGAACATTTCATTCAAGATTTCGTGGTATCTATGCGTAAAGTAATACGTGTGAATACGAGAGCCTTTTTCTTTTTACGAGCCTAGTGCAACTATAATTATTTAAATTACAAATCTTAGGCGTCAACCTGGGAACCAATATTTTCCCTTTCGTGTTGGAAGTCCAAAGTGTTAGTTTGTAGACAAGTTGTGCGGCATATTTTATAAACGTACTACTTCTCTGCGTCTTTTCCGCCAACAACTTCTTCTTCATTCCTCCATGTAAAAGACAATAGACGAATTTGTCGTCCGTCAGTTCACATGTTCCATCACTTCTTACCGTCTTGAGCACACACTAGATTTTGATTGAAATGAAAATATCGATAAAGCCGAAATCAATTAGTAATATTTTACAAATATGAACGAATGAGTTGAGAAATTATAATGTAGCACCGTTGCACACGAGAACCATTGTTAAGAGCTGGAAAAAAATCAGTAATTAACCGTGAGGCAGTCGTTAAAACCCACCATTAAAGCAAAACACACGTGGGAATTGGGCAGTAAATCAATTTAAAATTACAATTACAACCACAAGTGTAACAAATTTGAACTTATATACGTTTATAATAGGGTGTCGAAGTTCTCAATAAGACCTTTGATTTCGTTGAGGAAACATTAAAAGACCGGATATCTGTTTACCAAGTGCGAAAAGATTGTTTGACCTACTGTCGGGTTGACGGATCATGTTAAGACCTCTTTGGTACAATAGGGACTTAAGAATGTCATCCAGGTTGAATCATAACCTATTAACAATACCAAGGACTTTACAAGAAGGGCTTACAATGGAAGTTGTGATTCAGTTCTTAGGTCACTGGGCTCAGCCATTATTTTAACGTCTCTTTAGTACTTTCGCATTCAATAGAGTGAACATAAATTTTCGGCAGAATTCTCGGACCTTCGATTACTCACAGCACCTTTCATGTATTGTAGTTCATTGCAGGAATTTACGTGTACTGTACTACGTCCGAATTTTGACACCTTCGACACTGTTTTCCATAATATGTTTCACATGAAAAAAATTAGGCAACATCAAAATTTTCATAAATGGTTCGTGTTTTAATGACTGGGAAATTCACTTGGATTAAATCCCAAAGTCTCATTTTTTACCGTTTTACCTTTTCTAGATATTTTCGAATCATGACATATCGAGGCAATTCGAATCCAAAGAAATGAAAAATTGAAACAGTGAGGGTAAACAGTAAAACAACGATTCAATAGATTATTTATCGATTATCAATAACTGCCTTCAATAGATTATTTGATATTAAACGAGTAATTGCTGAATAAATTGACATTTTATGAAATGTGGACTCAAATAAACGTTACGGCTGATTTTTTAGTTAATTTAACGGTTTTTTCGTTCCTTTGTAAAGCTTTCAAAAAAATGAAAGGGTTAAGTTGAATTCATCTCACCAAAATTGGATGTAAATCCTAATAAATTTTGCTAAAGTGAAACATTGCAATACAGAATAAATGTACACTTAAGTTACGATACTGAAAAATAAAGGCCACGAATAAAAAACAACACAAACTATCACCGAGTGGAAGAAACGAACTGATAAACTAAGCTTCTGCCATTCTCGTCCGGAATGGCAGCTTCAATGGCGACCTCTATGGGTTCCATCGCCTCAGCTTCATCTAGGAATCGGCGGGTGAATTTTCACATGGAGCCAAATTTCTACTTGAATGAATCACGTAATATTTAATTGTTACTTAGGAAGAGAATTGGCACCTCTGGATACCGTTGCATTTTTAATTATGGTTTCCAATTGAATCTCTAACCGTCGGCTTTATTAAACCATTTGTGGTTTAAAACTGGAAGACCCAACAATAATCTTTCCATGTTTTACTTTTGTATGTCAGACACGTCATAATAGTATAAATGCACTGCTATGTGGGATATTTACATATTGCCATAAATATATTGAAAAATTGTATAACAATAATTTATTTAATATTTTACATCAGGCTTTACATCAAAGCATATGAATTAAAGCTGATGAATCTAAGTGAAATGTTTTGTTTTTACCACCATGTTGCCAGCCAATGACACAAAGTACAATCTACTGACCGTTGCATCAAATAACCCTTCAAAGTAGTTGGCGAATTCTATAAGTTTATATTGTTTATATTACAGGTAAACCGTATCCGCATCTTAATGTAATTTAAAATGTATTTTAATCATATTCAACCACATTTACCATATAATTATATCTTGATTACAATACATGTTTTTATACAATATGATGAGATTTACAAGTTAGGGGCTACATATTTCCATTAGTAATGCATTACCTATTAATATATAACGAGCGTAACGCAAAAGAAGAGAGCTTGAAATTTACAGTTCATTTAGTGTGCAAGAGATTCGCTATCATTTTATTTTTTTGTTACCAACAAATTAGTTTTGCTTTGATTCAATGTTCCTTTATTCATTCATTTTTTGTTGATAGTTATATGAATGAACATAAAAACTATAAATTTTTCTCAATGATTTTGCCATTGTCACAAAAAAGTTTAACTATTTTAATGTAGTGAGTGAAAAATTGAGCAAATTTGTATGTAAATTTGACTTTAACATGTTACATGTGAAATCAAGAATGCATCACAGTTTAAAACTAAATATTTCATATTAATTTCATCAAATTACACAAATATCTGTGTTTGATACACTAAAACTAAGAGGCAGGCATGTGACATGCTCAGTGTGTCTCCTGATGACTTCTCAATGTAGATTGACATTAACTAATTCACTGATTCGTTGTGTCAATTTCATTTCTAGTTATCTCAGAAAAGACCCAGGCTAATGCCCATTTCAAATTAGTTAATAAAAACTTCAATGCTTTGGTCCACTGCTCTTCAGAATTAAATTGAGTTCTATAACAAGGAAATACAATACATTAAGAATTTTATTATCACTGATTATGCATGATTTAATTGCAATATTCATACTTAATGGAAAATGATGTTCCTGTAGCTGAATCTTCTATTTTGCCTTTATCCATTTTATAAGGTAAACAAAATTCAGAATTACCCTTCTCCATTTCCTCTTTGAATTGTTGCAGGCAATCCAAAAATGCCACCATTGCAGCATCAAATTTACTATCCCATAAGTACCTAAAGCAGAAATATTGTGAGACATTGTTGGATTGTGGAAATTAAACATATTTTATGGAGTAATAAAAAGGAAAACCAACCTAATACCTCCTGACCCATAAAGAGGTAATTCCTTGTGATCTTCCAAAACTTCAATGTATGAGTGGTTTCCAAAAGGAACTACCTTATACCTCTGGAAAGTTAAATTTATTTTCCTTGCCAATGCATTTAATAGTAAAGCTGTTTGACCCCAAGCTGCATTAATTTCACTCCAATCCACTGGAGCACTTGGTAACCTGCCCAGTCTAAAATTATTAATAGTCCCAAAATGTCCTCCACTATGCCATATGTGAAATGTTGCATTAAAAACATTAGTTTTCTTTAATTTTTCTAACTGCGATTGTGTATATGTATATTGACATTCCAAACTTTTGGACTCATCCTCAGCAACCATTAATTCATGCCTATGGTGTGAATATTCCCTCCAATACCTGTCTTCCTCCCTATCTAATCTTTCTTTTTCTAATTCTTCCTGTTGTAATAACTCCTTTGCTTCCTTTTCTTTTTGTTGTAGTTCTTTTAATTCACTAATTAGTATTTCTTCTTCATTTTTTAACTGAAACGTTAAAAATAATTAAAAACTTTTAATGCATGTAATGGGGTAGAAACATTTAAAAAGTTGCAATGTTTAATGACAATGGTACAAGTTTATGCTAAAAGCATATGAACTAATAAGAAACTTTTTAAAAAATTTATTACTGATTGTTCAGTATCATACCACAATAAAACAGCATATTGAACATCACTCACATTTTCTAGTTCTCTTTCTAGATCTTCTATGTTTTCATATTCATCATCATTCTCTACTTTTCTTAGAAAATTACTATAATCGTTTAACTCTTCTTCTGTTAGTCTCAGCTGCTGATCCATTAAATCTAATAGAGAGTCTGCACATTCCTCACACAAAGGATGATCAATATATGAATTGGAGGACATGATATCAAATAGGCCTGCTGTTACTGTCAATTGTTGATTTAAATTCTCTGATTCTCCTTTTCTGTCTACTAGGGTAAATCCATTAGATCCATTTTTAGAATCAATTAGTCTGAATGCAGGTACAAAATGATCAAGGCTTGATAACTGTGATTCCAAGTCAACTTCTGGAGTAGTAAAAACTGGCACTGAAAAATGTAATTTGAATATTATTTTTTTATCTAATGAGCTCCAAAAAATGAAGTTTGTTTAAAATACAGGAGTTAGAATTTTATTTTGTAACTTTGGGGACATAATTCAATGTTATTACAACAAAAGTCTTTAGTTTAATATTCATTTTTATCTTGAGATAGAAATCAACTTTTACGGGCCAGTGATTATAGATTGACAAAAATTAGAACAATAACTAGAAAGTCAAAAGAATGCTCACGGGACAATTCGGCCAGTGTGTCTCCTTCTATACGATTGAAACTCTCATCCAATTTTAACGGCTGAAGACACCGTTGACAAGCGAAATTCACACTGACATTTAACTCCGTCATTTTTAAGAAAAATAAAAATGAAATCAATAAACATTAAATTATTCTATCAAAACACAATCAGCTGTTACGTAGTAGCTACGTTGTCTGATGCCACTGACAAGGTTAATTTGAAACTTCATAGAGAAGATTGTGCACACTTCTTTTAATTTGAAAATTTTGGCGTACATCTTCTCTGTTAAATGCCCAACACAATTAAATGTCCAACGGGACACATGTATGGATTTTTTCTTTCCAGTATTCTCACTGCTTTGTTATATTTGTCAATAAATGCCTGTCTAGAGCCCTTGTCAATTCTACACACTCATGTTTGGTTCTTCAAGCAAAAATATAAATGTAACAAATTCATAATAAATGGGACAGTAGCACATTAGCAAGACAAACATAAATTAAAAATTTTATTAAAAATGGTACAATATTACTTTAATTATGCTATATATATAATAATTATACATAAAATAATTGCTTGTTGTTTCATTGAAATACAAACGAATCATAATTTAGTTCGGGTAATCTTTATTTAGATGTTATTTTACACAAATGATATGTCACTGTATTCGGTATTGAACGTCAAAGGATTTCAGGAAGTAAAATAATTTCACCAATTTTAATAAGTCTCCGTTAAGCATTATACTTGCGGAAATCTAAAATACATTCCTCAAATAATAGGTTTGAAAACTACGAAGGTAGCTGAAATTTCTTTTAAAAATTTAAAATTATATTACTGTTTTAAAATAATATAAATTAATAATACAATAAATAAATTACAAATTTGTCAACATTACAGCAATCAGAAAAAGAAGTCTCTATGACTAGACTTCGTTACAAGTGGCAATATCATTGCTGCTCCGTCTGTAGGTAATAAATTCAATTTAAAAGTTACTTCTTTTAGTACAAAAACAGATTTTTTCAACGTCGACTAGAATGTATTTACACGCGGTGATTAAAATATTTTGTGCTCCGAGTAAACATAAATATAATATTAATTTTCTTAACAATATCAGGCAGTAGTTTGCGCGTAAAATTTGTATGACTGAAATTATTATCGGTCAGTAATGATAAGCATTCATCGCCATCATTTCTTCTCCCCAATCACTTGGGTCATTATCGTCCGGTCTACAGCAAGGGCAGACGCAATTCTCATTACAACAAACTTTACGTAACAAATAGAGAACTCTCTTCTGGCTGATGACACACACTATGAATATAAGAGGTGCTTGAAGAGCGTTCGCCATTATGTAGGTATAATCAAGAACGTCATAAGGCAGCCAAGATATCAACATGAATAGCCAACATACAGACATAATTAGAAACAGTTTGATGAACATTCCAAAACTGAAATATAAAAAAAATTTTGCTTGTTTACTTTTTTAAAAAGACGGTCGTCAATGATCAATTTCGATTCGTCACTTTTTTGTTGGAATATTAATAAAGAAAATATAACTTTAATTGTAAGCCAATGATAACTAAACTATAGATAGTCCTACCTGAATTTCATTTTGTTGTGAATTCTCCCGTAGGTGGACATTCGACTGATTGTCTGCCCCGTGGCCAGATAAAAGAAAATGTTGACTATAACCGTGAAGGCAATTGGAGTAAAAAACATGGCCATACCCAACCAACCTAGTGGGAATAAAATCAGTATTAGTAAAAGTCTCCATAGTTGAAATAACAATAAACATAATTGAAAAGCAAAGTGAACTAATTACCAACAGTTCGCTGACCGTGGGATGCAACAGGCATACCCCGGTCGTCCTCAAGAAGAAAATGAGCCGTTAAAGCCAAGGCACACATTGCTGTTGTTGCTCCCCATGCATAACAGGAATAGTAGCAGTACTTCCTCCCGTCAGTCACTCTCAAAAATACGTTCCTCGACCTGAACGTTTTCCATATATAATAACCGAAACAGTTGAGCCAGAAGAATGCCGCCACGAGACTCAAGTGTGTTATTATATCTGAATCAAGAAATACTGTTGTTAGTTTACCAATTAAAATTACGCAGAAAATTTTATCCGGGCATCTTACCTGCGACCAAAAAGCTGACGTGATTTGTAAACTCTGTGAATACTGTGACCAACTGTCCAACTTCCTTAACTATCATGCAAATCATCATTGTTGTTAGCATGTTTCCTACCAAATCTCGAAGCGGAGGCAAGACAAAATAAATGACGGCTACGGAGAGGAACAATAGTATGGCAACTACATGGAATACGGGATTTAACACTTTTCGAACAATAAAATCAGTGTCGTCCCATGTTACAGGTATCTCAGGTACGCAGACAACGGCTCCTTGTGCCGTGACTATGGAATTGGCCGAAACGATTAGAGCCTGAAAAATATAAATAGAAACAACACATTTTGGAGACTTCACTTGTTTCGATTTGTTTGTTACCCTCATTCAATTAAAAATAGTCTGAACAATTCAAATCTGATATCTTTGAACATGGTGAACTAAGAAATTTTATTGCTGAAATTTTTGTTTGACAGAACCATTCTTTTTCTTCTGTCTTATTATATCTCTGCTACCGATTGAGAAATGTCGGGGACTGAGATTCCATTCGCTACTAGGTGTAACTATTTACCTTATCTAAGCAATAAGATCCCTGGGTGTAGTCATAATACCTAGGTTCGCCATCGGGTAAGGTAGGCGAATGGGTAACACCATCGGAGGCATCGTCCGCATCCTTTTCTTCATAACGCGGATAATGTCTGAGAAACCCGCTGGGTAGCAAAATTAATCTATCAGTCGAATTTTGGAAGTGATAAATAGGCCATTGCTGAGTTGTTTTGCAAGCAGGAAATCCGATTACAATTTTAAAATCTGTAATTAGAATGTTATTTATTTTTTACTGTAAGATTTAAGAGAGTTTCAATATACACAAGGCCATGTTTAAAATTTCTTGTCAAAAGAATAGTATTGAGGAGATGTGGACGGTGAAGACACAGTGAAATTTTAACACCGGGAAAAGAATTGCCCGGTTTAGAAGCGTAAGGTTGTGCAGAATTCGTAGTGACGAGTTATAATTGAAAAAGTACAAAATTAAAATCAGTTCATTGTGTCTATTTGATGGACAATTCATTTCCGTACAGGTATTAATTTAGTTCACCTAACGGGACTTTTATATATAAACTCATTATGATTTGTACCTATTTGTAAATTATGTTTTCCCATATCGTCACTGAAGATGGGAGACCAGGGCTGTGCGTCTGTCTTGTTCACGTGAAGACAATGATGCTGAAAGTTCATTATCTCGTCTTTCTCGCAGCACTTGTTAACGATAATTTTGTTTGATGGTATTTTCACAGCCAAGTCATGAGCCGCCCTCGCGGCGCACACCAGGACACACATGAAAATGTATAGAACTCTCATTTTCCAAATTGTGGAAACATCTGAAACATATCGTTGTGGAATTAGTCGTAACTCTAATTTTATACAGCTGTGTGTGTCGCATAAATATTGTAATTATTGTCGGTTACATTGAATAACAATAGAACGGTAATGAATGGACAAAACATTTGGAATTCATCTAACACTTCCACTGAACATTTTCAAACTTTGGTAAACGTTCATTTTGAGATTCTATTCGTATTTTCTCGGCCACCCCCTTGTCACTTCCTGCGAACTGTTTTCGTTAAAATTATTCCCATTTGAAACTCCCGGTGGCATTACAATGGTCGTTTCTATTTTATTATTTTTTACGTTGTTGAAAACTAGATTTAAAGAGTTAGTGCTTGGGAAGGGACCGTTGAAGCATTTAATTTTTCATCTGGGGCTTATGTCTTTCGAAGTAAATTACATTCACACTGTTGTTGAAAAATGTCTCAACATTCCGGTTATAGGAGGGGACGTGCACACATTTTGTTTTGATATTATACACCCTAAAAAGCGGGAAGGAATGTCGGCGGGTTCGACGTTGTCCCCTCTTTGTGTCTCTTTTGAGGGCATACATTTTTGCGGAGACGAAAACCGTTTTGCAACGTACCTTTTATATTGAGGTTTCCGGAGATGCGTTTTTGAACGCTAAAAACACAATTATTTGATGTGGCTGCATCCCGAACATTTTCTGACCAATTTGAAATAAATAATGCATTCTCACAAGTTCACCTTGAAACACCTGGGTGCCACCTTTCCGAAGCGAATTCACATTGCCACCAGGTATTTTCGACGCGCGCACAGGAAAGACTCCGCTGTGATTGCCCGGATTAATCGCCCACAATGGAATTTTAACTGGCAAAATTATTTTCGCTTCACTCGGACACGCTATGGTGTCTATATTTTTGTATAAACATTAAAAACTTGTACGTTCAACACACGATCCCTTTCCGAACCGGGTTTACTGGTAGTTTTCATAGTTGAACCCCTTAAAAGACGGATATTTAAATGCATTTATCACACCTCTCATCGTAATCTTAGGATAGCGATGGCATCGAGATCTGATGGCATAGTTTGAAACTAAAGTAACCGTTGTACATTTTAGAAAAAAAAATGTCCCCTTTTCCTGAAGTATTCAGTTCACGTTATCAAATCTAATTTTTCGTTTGTTTTGTACAAGATTTAAAATTTATTTCTCAAATAAAATTCCATCTTTAAACGTCATTTTGTACGACATGGTGTGGCGATGTATACTTTAAATTCCACGCTTTATTAAATTAAAATTTTCTTCCATTACGAAATAAAATTACCGTAACATTAAAATTAATAATTTTAAATCGTATATAACTGTACGGCTTCACTGCGAGTCCTGCATAAAAGTTTAACTTGTTAATTTTTATTGAAGCAATTATTAGCGGTAAATAATCACTGTAGAGGTAGGCTTGTGTTTCTAAATTCTTAACGGTTAAACTTCAAAGGAGAATTAATTATTTTTGTTAAATTACTCTTCATGTGTTCAATGAGCACTACATGTAATTAAAAAATAATATAACATTGAAAATTTTAATAACATTTTATATTACAAAAATACATAATGATTGTTTCAACATTTGGTCGCATACAGAAATCAGTAACAGGAGTTTACAATTTTATTTTGGTAAAGCACGATACTGATGCGTTGCAATCATTTTTTATAACAACACAAGCAACACTTGTTTCAATTTCAATTTCTTTAATTGACTATTGTTTTGCGTCTATGATTGAACACATCTGCACATTTACAAATTTCTGCTGAACCGAACGTTTTCCAGGACATCGGGAAGTTTGAGAATCGTAACAAACTTCCTTCGTTGTCTAAATAAAGAATTTTTAATATGATATTAATTTAAATTCTTAATAGTACACAGGAGTATTTGAAACTCCCAAAAAATTTATTCGTCAAAAATTCATTCTAGTTCATAATTTAGAATTTGTCCAGTCTTCTTCGGTTTCATCATCCGGTATTGAATGTTTGACTTGCGTCAAAAATAACTAAATCGGAGTGAGTACAAAAACAATTAATTTTTACCGACTCCGTAGTTATTATCGTCATCATTTTTACAATTGACTTAATATACAGCGCACTATCTACGGTCCAATCGTAGAGAAATGCATTCATTCTTACGAGAAATAGTAATGTACGACAGATAGGGAGACAAGTAATAGTCGCAGCACATTTCTGTCCTTCCCGATTTAAATACATATAGCTTGCATGCATTTCATATTATTCCAATATCAGTTCTCGGAATATCTGAGGTAATTATTTTGGCCAACAGCTCAATCTTTCGATTCGCTTGACTTCTACGCTGATATTACCGATGGGCCGTTCGTTCCTCCGTTCATATTTGGCTGATCGGTTTCACAAATCTGAAACGAATTATTTATAGTTGAAATATTTCTTCCGTTTATTCGTACGCAAAGTATGTATAATAGTTTAGCCAATGTATTTATGGTTTTTTGCTTGCACCAGGTACTCCTTTAACTATTGCTTGTTTGTATTCAAAATGTGTCCTAAATATTTTCAATATAATACTATAGCCGTACACCGTTTGTTGCAGCTGTCGGGAACTGAGCAGACTGCTTATCTTGTTTACTTTAGGTTGATTAGTCTTAGTCAGTATTAGTCTTAGGCTGAGTGTGAGAAAGAGCAAGCACTTCTTGTTGTTGTTGTTACTTTTGTGTTATTGGTGAAGCGTTGTGGAAATTTGTTTGTACTAAATCATACCCATAGTTTCTTGTTGTATTTCTACCTTATATGAAGGATTGTCATAAGCGGATTGCGTCGCTCTGGAGCTTATAGCTGCCTTATTCTGTCCGTGCTTTTTCATAAGAACTAATAATAATATTAAGGCCGCCATAATGGCGAGGGCAGCTAGTATGGCGACGGCTACGAGAGGACCGTAATAATCTCCAGGTTCCATAAGCGGTGGAGTTCCAGATAATTTTCCTGAAAAAAAAACAGATTCTATTTTGTAGGCATGATTTGCTGATTTGAATTTACATTAGTAATGTACTGAATTCTTGAATATCAAACTCAAGTCGACTGCTATCGGCATGAATAGCAACGGACAACAATAACGGACGGGACGTTATGTAAATATTTGAACGACACTGCACGTTTAATTAACTGTCACTTTCGGAAAGATGGTCCTCGCTTGGTAGAAAAATGTCAACTAGGTCACTGGTAAATAATAATGGTGAATATTTGTTTTTTTGCGTAGATTGTGTTCTTGACGTTTCCAGAAACCTCACCTTGGAAGGAAGGAGCCACCGTTTGTGCAGTTCCCGGTTTTGTGACAAATTCTTTACTGCTACTCTTCTTTAATTTTCCGTTGGTTAAATACGCTTCCAACCATACCGTATACCTAAAAATAAACATTTATCATATGTAAAGATTTTTAATTTTCAACGATAGAATGATCAACGTAATTGTGTTTAAATTTTTTTTCCACAGTTCATAGTTTAGCAAACATGGTTAATTTTTCTCAAGGTTCCATCCGTTACCTACACTAAGATTAACCCCCGTATCACCTTGACCTAATGCGCCAGAAAACTAAATAATAATTTAACTTATGTCGATTGTTGAAATCGCATATTCAAAATGGTGTAACAATTACAAAGATTGCACTGTTCAAATACCACGAAATGGGATGTGACATTTTACAAAATATCGATCCTTCCGAAGGTCAGGGGGGGGTCAGGTCATCCATTTCCATAAAAGATTTACCTCGTTGTTGGTTTCAGGTTCGTGAGCAAAACTTTGGGCAGGGAATCCCGTTTGGCGATTTTGTAACTGCTGAAGTCTTCCTTTCCGGTCTCGCTCTTATATATAACTCTGTATATGTTCACGTATTTATCTTCTGGGTAAGGCACACCGTTCCAAGTTATTTCAACCGATGAAGGTTTCGTCGTCAGTACCTCAAGGTTAATGTCAAATCCATACCCATCTAAAAGCAAGTGAATAATAAAAAAAATATTAGCAACTCCATAATTATACCATTAAGAGAATAAAGGTAAACCATGGATGATGCAACTTAATGTGTTCTTAAGATGTTTTACCATTGTCTGAAGTTGTTTGAATCTCCAAGCCTCTCTCTGATTGGAGCTCCGTAGTTTGCCCAGGGTAAGGCAACAGAAGCAAATTTAATCTGTACGTTCCGTTTGGCTTCAGTCCTTCTAGAGTGTAACTTGTGACCAGTCTGTGAATCAACGGCGTTTCTTGGTATGTCTGAAATAATAAAGAAACTTAAGTTTACGTTGGTCAATACTACAATGGTTAGGGTATTATTTTTATATGATATTTTATTGTTTTTTAGAAATACTTAGGCACTTATTTGCAATTACAGCGTAAAAAGTTTACAAAAGTTTATTTTTATATAAAAATAAGAGCAGATAGTAAATATTGTTTTAAAAAATTACTTTTCAGTTTTAAAATTGCTTTAGGGTTGCATTCGGTTTTTAATTTTATTTAAATGTCGTACTCCGTGAATTAAAACTATAATCTACGACAACTAACGTATTCTGCATTTTAATTGATCAATGATGGAATTTTTGTTTTTATTTGTATTGAAAATTTGTAATATATATTGTTTCTGCCTGACACAAAGTATTGCTCCTAGGCATAAATAAATGAATTATTCCTTCTACATTTCCTCGCCTCTTCTGTTCAATTCCTATTATTTTATTTTACAAAGAAAGTGTGGTAAATAATTCCACGGTAAATCAAATTATGTGAACCACATAAAAAACTCAATTCAATTGAAATAATAATGTGGATGTGCTATTTAATTGCCACTCACTGGTTTGTATTTCTATTGAATACAACCAATAGCAAAAAGTACCTATATCAATTTCCCTTAAATTTCAATTTAAATATTTTAAAAATTATTTTATTTTCGACTAAAATCCTCTATTTATTTACTCGAAAGCATTTATACATATTATATTTTTGTTACGCATTTATTATATCGGGGTTACAAAAAAGAGCTTAAGAAAAACAGTTTACAAGCACGTAAAAGCGAGTAAAATAACGAAAATATTCTAAGCTTCCATTATCCTTTAAACACGGCAGTGGTCATTAATTAAGCTCGGATTATTTGACGCAGAAATCTACAAATTTCTTCAAATAAGTTTTGTAAATTAACCAAAAATCCTTGAGGAACAGACGCAACACCAACCTTTCCATCTTCGTCTTTGTATTTGATTTGAATACCGTCGATGAACTGCTGTTCGAATTGGGTGAATTTTCGCCAGTTCAATCGAATCCACGTGGAGTGCACCTCATCCACAGACAATTCTGGGTCGATGGGTATCTGTGGGGGAAGCGTTGTGATTGGACCACTGAGTGGTAACGTTCTCACAGTTAATACTGGACTTTGTGGCATATTAGACAAATCTCTCAAGATAATTTTGATGATAATACTGTAAGTTGTGTCTGGAAGGAGATTGCCAAGGTCGAAGTGAAGTTGAGGCGTGGCGATCAGATCACCCGGTGGTGCCAGTACTTGAAGCTCCCAAGTAGAGGGATCTTGGTCGCTACAATTATCAAACAAATATATTAATGACAGTAATTTACCTACTCCAACCACAAAGTAACAAAAAGTTACTTAAATATCCTGAACGAATTAACTTACTGTTTATTTGCCGTGTATCTGACCTCAACACGGCCATGAAGTCCAACTAATACTGGAGATACGGAGAATGCCAATCTGACAGTATGTTCATCTAATGGTTCCAACACCTGTACAACGACACCATTTTGCATTATGTGTCCTTGATTTGGCAGACCCGAGAAACCGTGGGGAAGTCCGGCACCACTTGGTCCACCGTGTGGAAGACCTGGAGGTTAAACAATCATTAGTACAAGAAAAACACATTAAAATTAATTTTATAGTATGCGAGGTGAGAATCACTCTGCCGCACCTGGGTGTTGAATCTGCGGACAAATCCAAAACAAGCAACAATCGTCTCCAGGTAGGTGATGTAACGTCGCTTGCTCTGGAGGACAGGGTAAATCTGGTGGCGGCGATGCAGGAACTGGTGGACAAACTTGTTGGCACGTTACGTTTCCAAATTCACAGTAACATCTTTTTTCACAACCTAAAAAATAACATCAGCTGTTAATTTTCCGTCGACTTTTCCTTTCGGATTTCGGACAGTAGCCAAACAAGCACCTGAAATTTTGGTTGGAATGTCCGCCCAATTAGGGAAAACTTCTCCCATAAAATTGCAAGAACCATTATCGAGGCACCTTACTTTATCTGGACAACATTTCGGTGGAACTGGATTGAAATCTTTCGGTCTCGTCTCCCACTTTACACAAGTAGGATCTAGGACATCCAGACCGAATTCCGATGGACATTCGATGGCTGAACAGTCAACTCCCATTTCGGTACATATGCAATAAGAAATACACCCGTCATTGAATTCTTCTCCTAAAGTGTAATTTTTTCCTTTGAATTGGCAAAACTCTTTGGCTGGACTGTTCACTTCGGTCATGTTTTCCTTCATGCTCTCCTTCATGTTTTCTTTCAGATTCTCATTTGTTACTTCTGGCTTATCAGTAGGGAGTACGAATATGGGAGTGTTTTTCGGTAATGTAATTGACACATCGTTGCTGACAACTCCACCCGATATTACTCTGATGTAATATGTTTTACCGGGTTTCAGGTTATGGACAATAACACCATCCAATTCAGTTTTGTTCCATTTCACTTGATCTTCGCTCACTTCGGCCGTTAAATTACTTTCTAGTTCAGGCTCACCCAGAAAGTGAATAATCGCGGATGTTGAATTAAGAGCATCTGCCGATTTCAGTAATAACTGCGAATCTTTGTTTGGAGTTTCATCAGTACCTGAAAGGTAACAATTTTTTCGGTTGCTTACTGTTGCTTCTGTTACTTACTGTTGCTTCTGCTACAGTACGACTATATCGCTGATACAAACCTGTTTTTGAATTGTCTTGATCGCCCAATGTGACATCGCACAGCACAACCGTACAACAAGGATCTGCCGGATCCGGCACTTGAACGCATTGTTCGGCAGTACTGTTTGAGGTTTGTGGGCATCGAGGCTTGCAGTGTACCTTTCCTCCACTTTCGCAAGAGCAGACGGCCTCGCAGCCATCATTGAACATTTCTCCACGATGGAAAGATTGGTTTTTGTGTATGCAACCTTCAATGGGCTCCATTTCTGGAAACGAAAAAAAACCGTTAGATGCAGGGGCGTTCGTGTTTGACGCAACGGGGACCAACTTTGATTGTCTTAAATTAGTCGTAGCAGTTACCTGTGTCTTGTGAACATTGAACTACAACGCAACATTCATCTTCGGTTGGCATCTCGTGGCAAAATTGATCTTTGCGAGACTGACCTCTCGCCTGTAGAGGAAACTTGCATCTTTCCTCGCAAATGATCTGTCCGTGTTGGTTGCATTCGCATGTTTCATTACAACCTCTATTAAATCGCTCTCCTGCTTTGTGTACGGTGAAGCCCTCTGAACAAGTCACCGAATGTTCAGTAGCATTGTTCAGCTGTGAAGCAATGCTGGTGCTGGTGGTGGTCATACTGGTTGTGGTAATCGGAGTTGTAGTCATGACTTTTGTTTTTGAATGGGTGGGTTTGTTGGTAATGTCCATTAGCATTGGTACATCATCCAAAGACAAATCGTCCAATGGCCTTGTTTTATTTCCTTCCGGAAGAACAGGCTCGGTTCCGTTTGAACCAGCATCGATGGATCTCCCTTTAATTACCGTATTGTTTTCGGAATTTAAATTGCTCAATCCTTCCACGATTATGTGTTTGATGTTCATCGCATGTCCTAAATAATAAATTTGTATTAATTTCAAGCTTAAAATTAAATTATCGGTTTCATAGTTTGAACCACAATACATTTATGTTGCAAGGAGTGAAACAACGTGTTATCACCCCAGAGATTTTGAATTAATTAAATTGTGGTTACCACAAATTTAGTGTGCCTGCATAAGAACACAATGAAGGACTCGTGTAAAAGAGGAAATGTGAAGTAACGGGTAAAATGCCTCTTTAATTGCCCAATTGTACTGTGTACGTATCTAACATTAGTAATGTTAATCTATTATTACAGAAAAATGTCTCTCACACTTGTATCTGTATCAATTACCACCATGTGGCGTAGTAAAACATTTTCAACAGTAACAATTATTAAGAAGCTATAATAACTTTACAATTTAAAACCTCAATTTTGCCAGTCACATGTTTCTCTTTTTTTGAAAAATGACATGACATCCAGTATTTTATATACTTCAAGTGTAATTTACATACCACCGTATCGTACACATTCTGCGGATATTCAGCAGAAATAAAAAATATTGCAAATGTCAAGAAGAAGGCAGCGCTCCGTTGCGGGGAATTAATTGAAACATTATTACAACATTAACCCAAATCAAAACTAATGATGGCATCAACAGATTTGCCACGGCGTTTCATATGGGTAACACAAATTATTCTTCTCCTAACCTCATCTTTGTGCAATTTTAACCATCTATGGAGAAACTATTTCTTCAGTCAAACACCTTGCTGAGACATTCGGAAAATTTATATTTACATAATTCAAATAGACACCGAGTACTTTCCTTCAATTACTTCCCAACAAACCTCAAATGAAGCAATTACTAATCGTAATTAATTAGGTCGTGGTGAACGTTGTGGATTGTTTTTTTTCTCTCTTTTTTTACCAATGTGGTAAATATTACGTTTATCTGTTTCCATTATGTAATTGGAATTTTTATTTCCCATGGTTCACATGGTCTTTCTATTCTTAAAGAAAACGTTTCATGTATGAATAATTGCAACTGAATCGTTGGCGTTACTTAATCGCCATGAGTAATTTTCGTGAAAGATTTCTAATGAGGTTTTGCGTCTTTTCAATAAGTCGAAATCTTTTGATATTCTCATACCTTTCTGGTCTGGATTGGTGGTGTATCGGAAATATACAATGACGCGACCGGTTCATTCGTCTTTCTGGTGAAAGAACAACAATATTGGCCTTGTTAAGTCCCTTAAACTTGAAAACTAATATCAGCCTTCACTTTTGTACCGTTGATCGTATCTAATGTTTTCCTCTCTTCTTTAGTCTTTAATCTTATGAGAAGGAAAGAGAGAGGCCGAACCAGCCAAGTGCCTCAAGTAACTTCCAGTGCAGATTCTGTTATCCTGGAACGGTTACCACTTTAACAAGGACGGATTCAGGATGTTGCACTAGATCAAGTTCTGTTTTGTCAAGTTCTGACTTCAATTGGTTTTCCAAACGGGTTTTGGTCAGGCCGTTAATGACCCGCAATGGAATTCTTGACTCGTCTTTCTTGTGTGGTTTTGTCGTGGGCTCCGACGGTGGTACCTTTATTTTTGGAAAGTTATTTCCAGTAAGTAACTTTAAGAATGGGTTGAAGAAAGGTATTATTATTTCTGTGGACCTGAGTAGAGTTGTATCGGTCTATTCGAGTGTATTCTAATTCCAGTGCAACTAGCCATAGCCCGAGCAACTGGTTTTGCCAATTTAATAAGAGCCATAGTTGTACGAGTACCATCTAGAAGGCACAAGTTTCGACAACTTGTAAAACAGCTTACGTGGTTGATTTAAAAAAAATTGTGATACTATTCTCAATTAGATATATCCAAACAAAACTGAACAAATTCACTGTACCCGTCGATTGTACCGACTTTAATGAATTGATTTTTTTCAAGTTACGTTAGCCGAGTACAACAAAATGAATTGTTCTCCGCCAAATGAATTCTCACCATTATGAATCAACAATAAATAATAGGCAAGACTGAAACTTTAATGCTACAAGTATTAATGAGTATCAATGAGTACGAACATTAAACAAAAAAAGAATCGGTTTGGAACCCGAGAGAAAGATACGAAGTTCACAATATAGTACCTGGACAAAATTAACCTCATAACGAATTTAGAAATGCGCCATAACGCACTCATTAGTGTCGTTAAATATCAAGATGTGTAATACAATTGTTTAAGTTATATTAAATGTTACTCACGTAACGGTCACAGGGACCCCTGTTACCAAGGAGAGCAATTCACCTGTTTTACATTGGGCACAATATCCGCCAAATTACACCAAAAAGAACAGTACTACATCAGCAATCGAAATCACCAGTTGAACTATTTCAATTGATTCAAAAATTCCAAAAAAGTAAATCATTAATCGATAATAATAACGATCGCAATAATTCGCTTCGCCCTACTGCCTCTTTTCCTGTTTCCTTTTCCCAAAAAATTCAGCTTGAATAATCCGATGCAGTTTTTGCACATTGTTAATTAAACTAAAATTCTCACCTTCTTGCCCTTGGTAAATTACATTCCTCACACGAAAAGCTTCTCGCCAATAAAAAAAATGGGATTGTCGAATCTAGGATGACGGTTTTAGAGTGACGAGATTACTCATGGCCAGAGAATGAAAGAAAAATGTTAACATGAAAGCATTCACGGGGGAGCTAAAACAATATTTCAAAAGAAACTAGTGCCACTTTACGAGAAAGAAAATATGAGCGAGTCGTGAAGTGCCTGTGTGCCTTTACGAAGGCCTCACGTTCTTACGGCTTTAAAACGTCAAATAAACATCGATTTGGTCTCTTCGTAAGACAGAAAGTGGGACGTCTATGTGTTTCCCCTGAGTCAACATTTCCAATCACCTTCTCCTTCTGTGTAAAACCAGTATTCGCGTGTTACTTTATATGTAGCCGTCCAACAATGATTCACTTTAATCGTCCTGACCGAGAGTATCCACAGAGTTGATGAAACTCGTGGGAAGGACATAAGGCTACGACGAAATGTAGAAAACGCTTTGAACTTCAATGAAAAATTATTGTTTAAAGCGAAACCTGGTCGGTGAACCTGGGAGGGTATGGGGAACTTCCCCCGCGGTACCTGCAGGCACCTCACTTCTGGTGCCCATTCACTTTGCAGCACAACGAATTACAGGTACGATGAACATTCCAGAAACTTCGTTTCGCTTACCCTTTAGAATGAGAATTTAGAAAGTGTTTCTTTTTTTATTGTTGTAGTCAACCTTCACCCATGTCGGACCTTGAGACAGTTGTATCTAAGTTTAAGTTGACGGCGACAAATACAGTAATTTCAACGAAATATCATCGACTTTGCCATCTTTGTAAACTCAGTAATTGATATTTATAAGAATTAAATGCAGCACCTATGTTGTGTCGTTTCAAATTATTTTTCGCACATCTCATTTGTTCTCGCTGTTCTAATTTTAACCCTTGCTGTATAGGTACAACGTTATTATTTAAAAAGAAAAAACAACCAAATCAAAACCTCAAGGTTCAAAAACGAAATTATTTGTTTAACGAACGATGAGAAAGTCGAGTTTATACAAATTTATATAACGTCTTCATAAACCATTAATTGTAATAGTATGTTAACTAAAAAATTAGTCACCGAGGCTAATTCCTAATAATTAGGCCTGTAATACACTTAATAACATATTAATACATTTTAATACAACCTGTGGGCTTATTATAATTATCAAGTGCAAAACACGAGAATAAATCTTAGTGGTAAGTTACAAACTGATATTTAATTACCGAATTACCAATTTAAGTAGGCTATAGACTAAAAGGTGTGCTTTTTATGGAAGGCACGGAACTAATGAAGAGGGTCATACGGAAATTTAAAAATGATAAATTTCAGATCAACATCAATTTGCACTTATCCATTCATGATAGTGGCTAACCGAAAGGTCAAGTGAAAACATTTTTTCTTTACGTGTAATTTCCAACCGACTTCCTACCATTGATTTTTACACTGCATTAATCGAACCACCGAGACTTATTAAAAAAAATTCTCAATTAAAAACCGATACTACCGGTGCCAAAATAAGTCAATACATAAAAATTATTATTGCTCTCAACGGTCTGATTCCTGTTGGGGTAAATCATAATAAAAAATTTTGTATATTCGTCAGTAGTTGAGACTCAGTAAGTTGAGACCGGTGTGTCTGGCAAAATTGGCTTTTTATCCATTTTTAACGGACAAACAATATCTTGGCATCCCTGATACCATGTTGGTATGTTGGTATTTAAATCCGAATTTTTTCCCTCTAATCAAAGAAATTTTCGTTTTAGAAACCTGATATGCCACGATCGGAGAGTTCACGTAAGTTCATGGGCAAACCGTGTAGAAAGGTACTTCGTGATTGCACTTAAATAAAAATTACGCTATGGAAGTAAAAGAAATTTACTTCACTGCCCTTTTTTCTTATTGAAAAATGTCAATTTAATTTTTTAATTGTCCAATTGGGTCTCTTTTTTGTGCCGTTTGCAAAACAAAAACCGATTCAATTTTCAATTAGATGAACCTGATAATAAAATAACGGAAGCAAGGGGCCGTGAAGTGTGCCACACGTATACACCTCCACGCTTTATGATGGCACAGATCATCTGATGAATGAAGATTCACGGTGGAATATTTGTCAAACAATAATTGGAAATACACAAACAATATGAGCGTGTTAATAATAATAGTAGCGATTCAGGTTTTCGGTAAAAATGAACGAATGTATATGTGAAGCTCTAAAATTCTTCCAGGGTATGCATACTATGAGGTCGAAAAAACGTGAATAGATGAATGGTGCAGGCAAACTGGAAACAGGTAAGAAAGCCGAGTAGTAGAAAATGTTTAATCTCGCTCAAGGTCTCAAGAGGAACTGACCAAGTGATTCTTTAAATTTCTATTCTTTTCTCTTTCTCGAGTATGAAACCTCTCTCCGGCTCCATGCTCGGCGGTTTCTTCTCAAAGACCTGCTCTGACGAAGCAAAACATTTTCAAAGCTATTTCACAATTGAAGTTTTATTATACGAGTAGAGCACGAGATTAAACAAGAAACGGTCGGTGAAAAAAAAGAGCGATGAAGTCAACTTTTGGCAGGTTAAAAGATGGCCAAACGCTTGGGAAATGGCGACATAAAGTACATGGTACCGGGAAACGTTTTGAAACATTCTGGTTTTTCCACGTCTACCTCCTTCGTGATTTTCCTACCTCGATTGTTTGCATTGTTCGGTTCGAAATTGCATGCCCTATACAAAGAGTTAAGTGAGAGAATTCAATCAGAGAGAATTCCGGTTGTGACCTCAATAGACCTGGAAAATCCATCGTACTATACATAAGTAAAAATGTACGAGCGCAAGCGGCTGTAGAATATTAATATCGTTAGGGTCACAACCGTGATTTTTGGTTGTTTTCAGAGACATTCTACGGCAATACACACTTCTAAGACGAACTACCAAGATACATAGTAAACAATTTCTTACCGCCGTCAGTAGTTCCCCTGTCATCATTATCCGAGGCGAATGTGCCATTGCAAGTGATGATAAACAGGAAAACCGGAACAAGAACTTTGTATATATTCCAACGCATGGTTTCCCGATAAATGACACAAAAAATCACCTGAACACGAGTATAAAAATCATTTGAAACAGTTAAATTGTTTCTTTCACCTGTCCTGGGGCCCGGCACTTCACTCCAGGTACGTTCGACGGAAGACTGCTTCGACGATGGCTAGCACACCTGTAAACTGGTATCTGAACGACACGACATGGGTGCGCGCAAACCGATTCGTCCGATTCACGGAATGCCTTAGATGAAAGACCAATGGCGAGGGGCACAACTTCACACGGAGATTTCTAACAGTTCAAGTGGCCCCACAAGAGTATTGACGACAAGGTTGGCAGGAGATTCCAAAAATTAATAGAGAAAGATTAAGAACTTTCCTAGGTTCGAGTCTGAACTTGTGAAGTTTACCTATTCAATATGTAAATTATATCTAACATCAATTACTTTTCCTGGAACAAAACTTAAAAGGTAAGATTTCCAAGTGGAGGCTCCCAAAAACTTTGAAAATTTTATGAGACCTTTATTTGTATGAGACATATTTGTATGACATATTTAGACAATCTCTCATCGTTAAACTCATTCTGTTTAAAGACTTCAAACTGTTCCTTTAAAACTATTACTACTGAACCTCCAAACTAAACCACACCGCCTATGACTAAAATGGAGCTTAAACGGTACTTTTCATCTAAATCTGTGCCACTTCACATTTCTTTCACTTGTCTGTGCAATAGTCGGCTTTTTCGACATGGCAATAAAAAGTCGAAAATTCGGTGAAGTTAGGTAGAAAACGAAAGGTTAAAACATCTTCAACTAAAAAAGCATGTATAACAAATGGGAACTCGAAGTGGCAATATGTCAAGACTCTGTACGATTACTTGGGGCTCATGCAATTGCAATGAGTAATGTAGACCATATAATTCGCAACCACCAGTCCAATCCGTTCCCGTACCACAGATTCTTCTTCGGATGACCGAAATGGTTCCAATTAGCTCGAATGTGGGATGGTTGAAGGATAAAAAGTAGGAAACGTTTTACCGTGCAATTATAAAACTCCGGAAAACCCTTGAAAATAATGGAAATGCTAAAGTTTCACAACCAAAGTTTCCAGATGACTTCGCTCGCGGATTTCATTGTATGTGATTTAATGCTATGTGTGTTTTTGCTTCACGTTCCAAGTTAACAGACTTGTCGAATGTGAAGTTCCAAGCTTTTTAACAAATGGCAAAGCATAATTTTTTTACTTTGAATATTCTCTCTTTCTAATGCCTTTAACACGAAATGCAATGCTGACAGTGGAAGAAGATGAGAACGTTACATAGGTGACCGTATCACTCGTACAGTCATTGCATGAAAATTTATGAAGTAAAATTATTTCATTTTAAACCGTGAGCAAATACATGAATAGTAAAAAGAAGGATACATAATAATAGTTTGACACGAAGCCACAAAACTACAAGACATTAAAGGTGAGTAAACCCACGAAGGACGGATGAGTGGATTAGGTTTTTACGCCTCGTACTACCATTTCCAATTGCCCAACTACACACAAGGTGCTTATAATGATTGTATTACAATGAATGAAGGTGATTACACAACTACAAGGTAATTTTAATGAAAAAGCCCTGGTGGTACTCCCCAGAATTAAAGAAAAACGAAGGCGATGAGGACAATACGGGATCCGCATTCTTTTCAATTCCATTCTTATGTTTGTCGACTGCACCCAACTGATTTTTACCTGGTTACAATGACCCCGTTCTAAGGTAGAATTAAGGCCCGAAATAAAAGTTTCGTTAAACAACTTGCGACCGCAAAATGAGCCGAACTAAGGCAGCAGTGCTTACACCCGATCAAATACAAAACGACAGGTTAAATAATAAAAGGAAGGAAAGATTGTTTGGGGCCCCCGTGGCAACCGATTCCCACCTTCTCAAAATGGAAGGGCTTACAATGTGAAAGTAAAAAAAAACGTTTCTAGCACAATCTATAGCAACGGAAAGTGGGAAACGATGACATGAAAACAATTCTTCGCCCCATACAACAAGGGGAATGGCGCCTTGCTCACGAGGGAAAATGGCTGTCGAGGGCGCAAGTCCCTTGTCGATTACGTCATTTTGAAAATCGACTAGGAAACAAGAAATGATTCACAATGGCGGTGAACCGGTTCGGATTTCCATAAACAGTAAGTTTTATTTTATTTATATATTCACACGGATTATTTCTATAATGCGCTTTTCTGATCTCCAACCGGAAATTTTCAAATTTGAACGCCCGTTCAGTTAATTAAAGAGGAATTTCGACGCTCCTGTAGCCGACGAACTCCTTTGCGATCCTGCAAGAAGCCAAGCTGACAGACGTGTGGAACCGAGTTTTTATTTTAAATAACACATATTCTTTTTGATTTCTTATGAAAAATAAAATTGTTGTGGCACGTAATTTGTTTCCGATTGTAAAAAGTACCGATTAAACCTACATATAACATGTATTAAACAAGTGCAGGTACCAAGTCCTTTTCTCCATAATTTTTTTCAAGTATAGGTTAAGTGTTTTAGCAACAATCCGAATATCGGAGGTAAGAAAAATGTAAACAAATTAGTCTGGCTTTATGAATGCAATTCAATGGCTGCACTTGTCATTGGATATGAAAACGGGGAGGGTTGATAATTTTTTTGTACCTTTCCCATGAATTACAATTACAATAAACGAATTACAAAATGAATTACAATAAACGCTAAAGGGGGAAGGCAAAGAGGAAGGCGCTTCTTACTGGCTAAGTAAATTAATTAGCTAAATTTTTAAATAAAAAGGAGTTATAGGTTGTAATGAACTAACCAGAAACGCATTAAAGCAGTTGTGAGACTATTCGTATCGGTATGTCTGAAACTCTGAGCACGGTAGTACATCTTAAACAAGTGCAGCTCTGCAGCACCCATCTATGCATGTATTTGTACATTAATAAGATTTCCTAGAGGTTCAACATGGACATTTTTATCAAGAATGTAATAAAGAATCCGAATGGAAATTTAACGAATGGAAATGGCAACAGTAAAATAACGGTAGCTATTAAAGTACCGATAACTTCTTTTATCGCTGTTAAGCTCTAGAAATGTGTATCACTCTCACTAAAGGCTTAAGTAGATTATTATGGCTTCAGGTGCACTAATGAGGTTAATTTGTGCAACAGAATTTCATATGCAACTCAAGGTACAAATACACGTAAGACAGTTTATTGCGTAATTTCCGTTAAATCTTTTGAATATGAATATATATATAGTGAAAACCCTCCCTCGGAGTATTTAACACCTTAAACCAGGTACAGAAGCTCTGAAAGTTAAATGTCTCTGCCATGTTTGCCTAGAATGTTAATGATGATACAGAACGGTATTCCCTCCTATTCAGCGCGTACTAGTTATTAAAATGGCTAAACATCTTAAACGAACACGTTCTATTAAATGTTTCATTTTCTACAACATTTTTAACAATTGCACTTCATTTCACGTTGGCCATTGCCTTACTCCCTGATAAGAAATGTTGTGCGAAATAAGAATATAAGATGCATGATTTATTACTGTAAGGTGTAACTATCCAAGTATATTCAAATTATTGTGCAAAAGCAATGACATATACAAATGTCCCGTAAGAATATATTCATTTTAGGGCACATTTTAAGTGTGAGTTGCCTTCCGTAAGGATTCCCACGGATTATTTTTCCTTTCTAGTATCACAGGTTAAAAGCACAAAACACTCATAATTAAATGGTTTTGAAAGAGTCGATCTCTGACAAAGTAGAATTTTCAAATTTGCAAACAGTTTTGTAGACCACATAGTTTTCAATGGAAACATTAGCGATGAATCTTAGCAAGTAGGTGATAATTATGAATAAGCTTACAGGTACTAGAAGTGAACCAGAGGGAAGTACGGATCAATCAAATATTCTGTAGTTTAATGTATCTGATCATTTCATTTAATCTGGCCTAATGTATTCAATTCCTTCTCTTTTTGATCAACTAAAATTGTTTAATAGTTCCTAGCATAATAGGATTCCTTTGGGTGACACTAACATCTCGTAGCATTATATTTCACTATAGCAATCGACCAAGAATTAATTACTCTCGGCGCTGTCACAAAAACCAGCTAATAATAATGACTAATTCAAATCCGAGTGTAGAACAATTAATCAAAAGTATTTTCTCGTTTCTTTGTTTTACTTTTAACGCGTTTTGTCCAGGTTGAACAGCATAAAGAATCAAACATGTCAATATTACCGAAACCACGGCTCGTTGAACAGGTTGCCTCGTATTAAAGAGAGAGTTTAAAAATTTTACTTTCCAATTTGTAATTAATAAACTGTAATAATAGGCAATGTTCCGTTATGTTTGTTCTATAGATGAACTTTCAGTGTCACTTGAGTGTTCGTCTAAAAAGCGATGGTAAACGACAAAATATTGGAACACGCAAAACTGTTCTCATCTGAACAAAAGGTACGGCTTATTCTACCTTAACATTGTGGTACCGAATTCTTATACCACCCTTGAAATAACTTTATTTTCTTCCTCGCATCCCTCTTCTACGAGAGGCGCCACACACGGAGTCTATTTTTCTTGTCTGTGTCTTACAAGCTACCTATCATCTTTTCTACTGCAATGAATCACCACTTTTGTGTAATAATAAATGGGCACATATTCAAATAATTGACGTAATATTCGCCTAATTAAGTGAGGTTTGTAAAATTATTTCCTACTATCAAACACTTAGTTTCATGTTCATTAATCCTATACAGCTTTAATAACTTGCTACGGTAATTTATAGGTATCGTGTTAGAGATTGCTAATAAACAATAAAATTCACAATCAAGGTATATTGTACACGTGGAAGTACTAAAAAGCTCTAAATTGTCCAACGCCACATTCGTTTAACTTTCGCTAATGACTTGGTAAAATGCACTTCTACATGTTAAATTTGTCACCGTCATTTAGTAAGCAATAATTTAGTTTTGGTTGTAGTTTCTTTCAGCCCAAATCCGCAACCCGTTTTCACTCCTTTCTTTTGTTTTTATATTGTTTGATTTCTGAACAGGTACTAGTCTTTTTGCATTACCTGTCTACCACAGGTAAAATTCTAGCACTAATGGTTCAACTAGTACTCCAGTTTTGCTGCATTCAGGCTTAGTGGGTTGTATGTAGCAGATTGGGAGCCCGTATAAAAGCAGAAAGCAAATGAAATTTTGAAAAACGGAATTGAAAGATTTACATTTCCAATACCTTCGATCATAAGGCAAGTTGTGTTAGGTAAAAATATGATCTATCATAAGGTAATATGATGCAATCAGATTTCAAATGAGGTATCCAAAACACTAATTTAAGAACAGAACCCGATGTAATATGCGCTTACAAATAATTATTACCGATAATATTCAGGCATTTGACACTGCCAGTTTTGCGTATTTAGAGGAAAAGTGTATCACTTATCTTCATTGGTATATTCTATTGTTTTTTGGAAAGTGGCCACACCCCAAAAAATAATTAAAATGAGCGTATGCCAATACCAATAAAGGTATTGTCTTCTTCGTGTCTAAGGCTAATACAGTACATTCCCATGAACACACATATGCATTAAGGAAATGTTAGTCAGGGCAAGGGTTTTGTCCGCTAATATCGAATATCCTTTTGTTTTCAGCAAGTGGCCAAAACTATGACGACCAGCAACAAACATGACCGATAAAAAAAATGAATATGACAGTGAAATCGATCCACCGCCCCTCGGTTATGGTTGTGAGGACCACTGGTCATGGAATCGGCGAGATCGAAGCCATGAAGTCAGGCTCTACGGTCCTGGGCTTCGAGTGGCACACTTTCATCCGAATTGGAGTTCGGGAACGGCTGGAGTTCGAGGGACAAAGGCTCTAGACGCGGGGCGATACTACTGGGAACTAAGGGTTTCGCAAAGAATTTTTGGCACAAGCATGATGTTCGGAGTGGCGACAAGGAGAGCCCGACTTCATGCGAATACCTTCACCAATTTACTGGGTGAGGACAATCAGGGTTGGGGCCTGTCTCATAAAGGACTTCTTTGGCATGCAGGAAAGTGGGCTCCGTTCACAAAACCCTTCAGAGAAAATGAGCCCACGACAATAGGTATATTTAGTTATAGTAAATACAACCTAATAAAATGCAACTTTTGAAGTGCAACTTGATCAACATTTTCACTCCTCTGTAAAACAATAACGCAGGTATACTGTATGATGGAGTGGCCGGAACTCTGACTTACTACAAGGATGGTCAGAACTTAGGCGTCGCTTTCAGAGATTTAAACCGTTGTACAGAACCTCTGTACCCCTTTGTATGTTCCACGGCAGCCAAGACTGAAATGACTCTCAATAAGCAGAGAAGGGAATTTGTCAACCTTCAGGACCGCTGCAGAGACATTATAGTAAAAAGGGTAAAGACCATCGAGTCCCTGGAAAACCTTCATCTGCCTCCGAGAATATCAGACTACTTGGCAGAGGCTCTGAGTGAAGAACCGAGACCATTTCAACCGTTTAATGCCAATGGAATCTCGGTTATGTAATTCTTCTATAAAATCTAGTCATTCGCAAAATTACTGCCCCTTACTCCTAAATACTTCTTCTAAACAAATGAACGAGTAAAACCAACGATGTTTCTAGCCAAAATTGCTACTTTTGATTTAAACGTTATGTCCTTTTTCAGACCCCTTCCATTGTACAGTAAAAACGATGAGAAAAACAAAATAAATGTTTCAAAGGAATGATTGAATATGATTAAAGCAAAATGACATACCTTTACTGTAATTGTCGAGAAAGTTCCGTACAAAACCTTCATTAACTGTCTGTAAGTAGTTCTAGCGCGATATCTCGTCCTGTGATATCTCTTATTTTCTAGTCATCGAACCTGAATTTACAAATATTATATTTTTAATACACTAGCTGTATGTGCAATATTTTAAGTACATTTAAATTACTTTAAGATTTGATTTCAGATTGTAAATAAAAATAAATATGGAAATACATTTTCTCTAAAAATAAGATAATTTTAACTTTATCCTTCAACTAATAATATTTTATAAATTTTTAAATTATATGCATAAGATTGTAGTAGTCACAATTTACCGATTTTCACTAAAAACTGAAAATCCAAGAAAACGGTATCGAATGCATTTAAGTATAACGCATAGTTGACAATTGAAAACTATTTTCTGCCGAATACCGAAACATATGTTGTATTCACTAAGCGTTGTTACGTAAATTCGTGGAGTTCTTCGGGGCAACCTAATAGTACACCTTTTGGGGACACATTGCGGGAAGGTAAGTCTAACATTATCAGAGCACTTATTATGTGTAATAAACATCTTAAGAATTATATTACCCTATTCTGTTTCGAAGGCTATACTCTGCTTCACTGTAACCTCGCCCAGATGTTTGCACTATAGGGGTTCATTAATTAAGGAAGATCAAATGTAAATATGTCCTCAGCGGTACCGTCATGAATATTTTTTATTGTAATAAGATATTTCAAGGAAGGACACTTGTGCTTATCACCTACAATTGACATTTTGGAGGAACACGAAAGGACTAGATGTAATACCAAGAATAATATAACCCGAGCGTAGACATTCGACCACCCTCAAAAAATAATTAAAAAATCTTTTGATCGTAATATAATGTCAATCTCAAGACTCAACGTACATAAGAATTTTTGAGTTAAAATTTGTCGTCTAGATGACCATAATTTACGTACCTAATTATACTATTAAGGCATCCACCACATTCATAATAAGATTCGGTTCATAATTTACATTTTTAGCCATTTATAATTAAAGCTGAACGTAAGTTTAATGTTAAGTAATATTCTATCCCATTAAGTCTAAAATGGAGGGAACAGAATAATTATTTCCAGATAGTTTTAATTTCTTCTTAGACGAACCACTATCGGAGTCTGTCAATGGTCTTTTCGATTCCTGCAAAATATAAATTTGACAAATAAGAAACGATTAATATTTCCGTTTGATCGGTCATGTGATAATATCTATCTTTCAATACCTTGAACTCTGAACCTTTTATATATACTAATGGTTCGGACGCCTGTTTGTATTAATTAACAACACCCAGTAATTAAGGAAACAATTTTGAAAGTTAAATTTAACAGTTATACAACTTACTTTTTTCGCTATTTTAGGCTTTTCGGGACTTTTTGTTGCAAAAACAAAATTTTTTGAATTTTTAGGACCCCTAACGTTGTCGGTAACGGCCGACGTTACTTTGGCCAGCTTTGAGAGAAGTTCTTCGTTTCTACTGAGAAATGAGCCTCTAGTAGTCTGCAGAATGTAAAATTTGAAAAATGTGTTAATTAACATATTCCCTTTGCATTGTTATAATTAATTTGTAATTTTTAACTATATTTTTGTTATATTTTTAGTGTTGTGTACGTACTATTTTACGCACTATATTTTTCATTCATCCTGGAGTACTTACCTGCGGAACAGATGGATTCACAGCAGTTGTCGTAGGATTCGTATTGCTTTCTGTATTTTTCTTGTTTTGTTTATCATTGGTAGCTGCATTTAAGAACTTTTTAATGGTGGTCACTTTTAATTTTTGGAATACGTTTTTAAATAAAGTGCATTCAAAAGACAGTTCTCCTTTCTGCAAAAATAATTCTTACTTTTTTTATTGCATCCATTGCACTAAAGGACGTATGTGCATACATCATTTGCTTTACACATTTATACATAATATTCTTTAATAGGAATTATAAGGCAAGAATTTAATCAAAATATATTAGTCTGCCCATTTAATATGATTTAGATAATCAGATGACAAATATCTAATCAGAGGAATATTTAAATTCTGTTTTAGGGAATCTAATTGGGATGGTAATGAAACAAATATAAAATAGTTACCAATTATTAGATCAGTTCCCTGATTACAAACATTTCCAAGAAAAAAATAACTTTAAAATTTTCAATTAGTAATACGCAGACAAAAAAATCCTTACCTCTTTCATTTTTTCAAAGAGTAGCTGATTTTCTAGACGTTCCTTTCTCGCCTGTAAATCCTCTGTGTCTTCCTCATCACTACTTTCAACGTTATCGGTCCTGTTTTCCGAAGTATTAAATTCAATTTTTTCCTCCAGGTTAGCTGCAAAGAATAGTATTGAATGTATTCTTTGCGATAAAATTTGTACTCCAATATTGTTATTATTATTAAATTGGATCATTTCTCCTCAAGAGTCCAATATTCCTTGCAGAATAGCGACCAGAACTCAATTAAAATAAATTATCTATTAAGCTTTCAGTGATTACCCAAATTCTTCCATTTGAATTTCTTTTCATTTGCGTCAACCTGAAGATCTCCATCTTCGAAAAGCAGCTCTTGAAGAAGTCGAACATTCCGTGAATCCTCATCCAGTAATTTTCGCCTGTGTGAATGACTTTATTAAAACTTATTCTGAAATGCTTTCATTAGAAATGTCATACACAATGAACAACATACAAATGTATTCGTCCTAATTGTGATTGAATTTGATCGTAATCTAAATCATCTTCGTCACCCGCTTCTGCATCGAATTCATCTAAACCTCTTTCGTCTTCGTCACCACTATATTCAGAACCACTTAATTCAGCTTCTCTTTCAAAAAATTCCCTTGCATTTGTTATTTCATTTTCTTCTGAGTCATAAAAGACGGATTTACGATCATCATCATCATCATCATCATCATCATCATCATCTTCTTCTTCATCACCATCATCTTTACTGTCCTTTCCATCATTACTTGTTTCATCATCTAAAACAACATGAAATAAATGTGTACCCAGAATAAATTACATCAAATGCTTTTAACATAATATGATACTTTTGAAATGTGTGATACATACATGATACACATACAAACCTGAAAAATTTAATATTTTTGCTTTCCTGATTTTTGATTCTACTATGTTCTCTGAATCTTCCTCATCATCAGAAATAATTCTTACTGGTCTTAATTTTTGTTCTTCATCTCCTTCAGTTTTTTCATCTTCATGTGCACATCCACTTCTAATATCACTTTCCTCATCACTTTCTTGTAATACAATAATTCTCTGCAAAACATTATAATTTTAATCGTGAGTAGATAAATAAGTAGTAAAAAAAATTCAAACTCCTGTTCTTTAATGCCTTCACATATTACCTTTTTGGATTCAGAATTTTTTTTTGTCAACCCAATATCTTCAGTATTTTCATCTTCATCAACATCATTATTGGCAACATCACCATTACAATCCCCTTCTAGTTCATCATCAGCTTCTTCATCACTACAAGAATCTGATGCCTCACTTTGAACACTGATTTTAGATGTTTTTGGGGAATCATTTTCTAAAAAATATAAAAGTTACTAAAGTTCTACTAAAACTTCAAAAATGATGTTTATAAAGCCTAGAATTTTTAGTGAATTTTTTAATTTTTTAAAGTATAATCAACAGAAATTACATATTACCAGGAAATACTCCAGAGCAAAATTCAAATGCTTCATTAAGGTCATATAAATCACCCTTGTTTTGTGACCCCAGAAATGAGTTGTAATTACTGAAAATTGAACTTCTGCACTTCTCATTCATTGAATTTTCTTCAACCTCATCCACATCAGAATTCTGAAGGAAAATTGAATTTATAAATTTTAAAAGATTGTATAGAATTATTATATATGTATCTAATTATTATATAATTTTATATTTTACCTTAGTGCATTGAGAATCACCAATTGCAAGCCTTAAAGAAGGTGACATTAATTGTGGTGGCAGACCCTGAGAGTATTGGGTTTGTTCTGGAGCAGAACATTGGGTTGCACTTCTGACTTGGTATGGAGGAACCAGAGAGTATTTATCAGAAGAACTGTCTTCATCATAGGCATCTTCACAGGCAGAATTATCATTAGTCCAGTTGTATGTTTCTTTTGTCAAAGCAACATTTGCTACACCAATATTGTCATTGTTGTCTTCCGTATTATTTGTTTTACAGTCATATTTATAATTCTTTTCACTTCCTAAAATAAAAATGTAGCCAATTACATTGGGAATTGAGACAGATGGGATCCATTATTTTTAATTTTTTATGTGCAAGTGCTTTACTAATTCTGTGGAAAAAATTATGATGTTACAATTTACTACCAAGTTATCTCCTAGTTATTTTATTTTAGACATAATTAACAGTAAGGGTATACTGTTAACTTTTGTATTACCTGTAATATCATCATTATAAATCTTGTCTTCACTTTCGTTTTGGGCAGCAGTGTCCCGTGAACAACTGCCCTCACTACATTCTGCCTTTTTTTCATGAGTAAAATTATCTTCCTCATCAGTTATTTTTTCCTTTTCATCTTCTTCTTCCTCCTCCTCACTCTCGTTATTTTCCTTCTGATTTTGTTCCATTTTCCATTTCTTATAGTCTTCTACACGCTTCTTATAGTCCTCATTACGTTTCTCAGCCATTTGTTCCTCCAGCTTTTTTTTCAGTTCTTGCAATTTTTTACCGGGTTTCTCTACCCTAAATGCTCCTTCTTGGGAGAAAGGCAATGAGAGTCTTTGAGATATCGAACGACACAATCGATAACTCTCCTGATAATTTGAATCAACTCCATCCTCTATTGCAAGGTTTTTGAAAACTAATTCTTGCTTTTTGAAAAACCGTAACATAAGGTCTTTGGCACCTGCTTTCAGAGTGTCTTTTTCGGAATCCAACTCTATTACAGAATTATTGCCGCTACTCAGTTTAGGTGTAATTTCTAAAAGCTTTGGATCTATTCTCTGTAAAAGTTTCTCCCTTCTTGAACTCATTTTAAAACCTATTTATTTTTATTCATAAAAATTGCTTAGACAGACTTTTTACCCTCAACATACACTCACATTGCGTTCTCGCGCCTTTTTTGGGGCCCGAAGTTTGTTGGCAATATAGAAATGTAGCAAGAATTATAAGAAGCGCGATTTTTGAAAATGCTAGACATATGAATTTATTTACTGCAATAAAAAGTTTAATTCAGAAAAGTTGTAACCACCGAGTGATTTTTGATAAAACAATTTGTTTTTTATTTTAAAAACCAACATTAATAAACAGGAATCTCGTCATTTGTCTCGTAATAGTAAAAGTGTTCTAATAAAAGTATGTTTCTATATATTAATTTTATCAATCGATCCCTTTTTTTGCAATCTTAACTTTACAAGTGGTTGTACTTTGATACCACATTTAGGTGAGAATATAATTTGAGATAAGGTAATAATACCAATCAACTTAAAATGTTATTAATGAGTAGGATTTATTGTGCTATTTTTTGTGATAATTTGCCTTTATAATAATAATTAAAAACGCAGTTTTAATTTCTTACAGTTAAAAATAGCTTCACAAATAATTTAAAAAATTGGCCCTTTTTAAATATTGTTCTATAAACTGATAAAGCAAATATTTTGCAAATATTTGATAATGACTTGAAATTTACGATACAGATTATACTAATGATAATGCAGTTTTAATTTTGACCTTAAGCTTCCATACAGTAGAATAATTTAATTTGGACTAACACAATTTAATTTTGTTGGGTTTATACTAAAATTGAATTGAAAATTATTAACTCAGAGCTGATATTAATATTGTTTATTTGATGTAATGTAAAACATCTTTTCTGCAGTGTTCTCTTGAATGTCATAAAATCTCACTTTCTTTAGGGATACTAATGGAAGTTAAATACTGTTTGTAAAGCTAAGAAATAAAATGGAGGGAACACCAATAATAACACATGAATACATATTGACAAATCCTCCTAAGAGGAAAATACAAATAACTGAATCAGTAGCAGAGTTTATCCTTCAACAAATTAAGAAGTTTGGAAACACCCAGGCTTTGGTATGGTTATGTTATATATTTTCAAGCTACTATTTAATTATAAAAATATACTTACATAATTTATTTTTTTCCTTCAATGTTTTTTTTAGGTTCATTCATTAACTGATGAAGGAATAACTTACAATGAAATTATCACACAAACAATGTGTATTGCAACATCCTTAACAAAGAAAGGGGTTAGACCTGGCGATGTAATTGGAATTTGCAGTGAAAATCGACTTGAATATGCCAGCACTATACTTGGAATTTTGGCAATTGGGGCAACTTGTGCTCCTTTAAATCCAATCTACACAACAAGTAATAATTTAAATTCTCCTAAGTCTCTATAAAGCTGTTTGTTAAAGATCTTTGACTGACAGTTATTTAATTGTTACAGATGAATTGTTACATGTTTTGTCCATATCAAAACCTGCTTGGATATTTTGTTCACCTTTCACACTTGATAAAATTAATGAAATTAAATTAAAAGTGACATTTATTAAGGAATTATTCCTGTATGGAGACCCTGAATTTAATAGGAAGTTTACACCGTTTGAACAATTTCTTAAGATGCCTGTTGATACTAAAACATTTAAAACTCTTAAACTAAACATCAATGAATCAGTAGCATTTCTTTTTTGCTCTAGTGGAACTACAGGATTACCAAAATGTGTTGAATTGACTCATGCCAATTTTATGAATCTTTTAAATTTTATAATGTAAGGAATTAAACATTTCCTTTAAAAACTTAAAAATCTGCTTTCATGGTTCTGATGCTTCTCATGTTTAATTCTTAAATGAAATTCTTCAATTCTAACTTAATGATAGGTTGCTGTGGAGTAAAGAAGAAGCTGGACAAAAAAGAGTTACACTAGGATTAATTCCATTTTTCCATGGATATGGATTATGCATTTTATCATTGAGTTTGTTGTTGCAAATTTTAAATGTTGTAATGCCTAGGTTTGATGAAGAAAACTTTTTGTACTCTATACAAAAATACAAGGTACAACCAAAAATGTTTTGATTTTGAGATTATTTTTGACTCCAAAACATTATTTTTCATTGTTTAATTTTTTGCAGATTACTAATTTATATGTTGTACCACCGATTGTCGTATTCCTAGGAAAGCATCCACTTGTTTCGAAATATGACTTATCAAGTGTGAGAAAACTAGTTTGCGGTGCCGCGCCTCTTTCAAAAGAAACGCAAATTAACGCCCAAAAAAGACTCAAATTAAACTTTGATATTCAACAAGGATACGGAATGACCGAACTTTCTATATGCTGCGTAGCCTTTCAGTCTGACGTCAAGAAAGTAGGGTCTTCAGGTACAATTGCCCCTGGAATGGAATTAAAAGTTAGTTCTTGAAGTTTGCTCCATTCGATGAAGTGAAGTAAAATTTTCTACCAAATTCATGTAAAATGTAATTTTTCCATTTTTACAGGTTGTTGATATAGAAACTGGTAAAACCCAGCCACCGTATGGACAAGGTGAATTATGCTTTAGAGGTCCTTTCGTTATGAAAGGTTATAAAAACAATCCAAAGGCCACATCGGAGACATTCGATGCCGAGGGGTGGTTTCATACCGGTGATATCGGCTATTATGATAACGATGGTTTTATTTATATTGTTAGCCGTTTGAAGGAACTTATAAAATATAAAGGATTTCAGGTACCTAAGTAGTTGCCATTGAAATGTAAGAGCAAATTATAATCAATAATTACTTTGTTAAAAGTAATTTTACTATTCAGGTGGCGCCAGCCGAATTAGAAACAATCTTGCTCGATCATCCCTCCGTAAAAGATGCGGCAGTTATTGGAGTGCCTGATGAAGAAGCCGGTGAACTTCCATTAGCATTCGTTGTGAAACAACCCGGAGCCAAAATATCGGGAGAGGAAATTAAACAATTCGTTGCGAGTAATGACAATCTTCCATACTTTTTGTACCAGTGTAGATCAGTTTTGTTTAACAACAATTTTTTACAGGTAAAGTGTCCCCACAGAAGCGACTGAACGGTGGTGTGAAATTCATTGATGAAATTCCAAAAAATCCCAGTGGGAAAATTTTAAGAAGAGTCCTTCATGGCATGCTGAAAAAATCCAAACTTTAGACGTTTCATTGGGATAATAAATGCCTCAGAGTTATATACAAATTTATTTATTAAGAATTAACGGTAATTTTATAGTTTATTTTATGAAATAATAGTTTAGGGGTGGTAATAGTTTAGATTTTGTTTATGTTATAATAACTTTACCATTTTTTAAGTCAGACAAATGTGAACCAATCACATAACTTATCGATTAAATAACCTCAATATTTGGAGTTTCCCTTTTCAGTTAATTTTTGTTAAATTTACACGTCAGATCATGTCTGCAATTTCGGTATAAACCAATGTCACTAGGGTATTCTTGTCTTCTTTTTTGAAAATCACGTTATTAGAAACTTTCATCAACGAACGTAATTTAAAAATTGCCTATTTCTTTCTAAGTTATTTCGAAAACGTGACGGCAAGCATTATAAGCATTTAAGTATGTAGTGATTCACTAATTATTCAATCTAATATTCTTTTCACACTATTGAGAATACCCTGAACTTTTTGTTCTTGATATTGCCAAAGCAATAAAATGAAGGTCATTTATGAGCCTAAAATGATATAGCTTGTAGTGACTGGAGGTCACACAATTGACTCATAATCACATTGATTTTTCTTGCACAGTATTTCTTTTATTATCTACTGCAAAAACAAATGTGCTTGTTGCTCTTAAAAATGGTTTTTGAAATTTTATATTGCACAATTATTGTAATGGGTATGGTTCCAACAAAAAATATAAAAACTATGTTCTGTTTTACATCAGTATATATTAAAATTTTACAGTTAAATCTAGAACAGAAATACAATTTATTTATTTAATACACCTGCACCTTAAATATTCAGAATTTTTGAAAATAAATGTAACAATAGAGCTTTAATTTGCACATGATTTGTGTGATATGTTTAGCTTGCTCAATCTGTTTTCTTTAAAAGCCACAGCACTCAATGCTGTGAAAATAAATATATGTACAAGTTGCTGTGCAGGAGGCATCAATCTTCCCGTAATCCAACATAAATTTTCATTTTGTAACTGGTAACATTTATTTTTAACAAGTACTATAAAAATCCATTTTTGTCTAAAGATTCTACAACCAGTATGGCCTACAAAGGAATGATTCCACTAATTTTTAATGCAATAACAAATCAGTAGTTGACTTTAACCTTGGAATGTGAAAAATAATTGACAAATCCCAATCACTTTGCTTGTTATCATTAATTTATTAGCTTTTCATATGAAAATCAATTTCTGTTGTTTTTTTGGTCTTTAAATTTTCAGTGTCATGTGTGGGATAATTTTACTGTATAAAGATTACTCTTGACAAGACTTGTTGCTGGAAATTAAAAATGACATGAGCTACAATTTCAAGGCAGTTATTACAGACCTTGGTACTTTATTCAAATACCACTTATGATCCAATCCTTTGGCTGTACCCAGAACTCCCCCTGTGTTACTGTGTGGTGTATCCTTATTATAACAGTAGTGGTTTCCTGCCATGTCAGTTAATTCACCTCCCAAAGCTCTTAATATTGCTTCAGGAGCACAGGTATCCCATCTTTTACTGCCTTTGCTAGCAAATACATATGCATGGGCTTTACCTTCCATTAATAACATCACCTACAATAAACATATATGATTTCATTTTGTGCAATAGTAACCCTGATAAAAAATAAAAATATTAATATAAATTATTACTTTATGACCAGCTCCACCAACTCTTATAACTTTGGTTGGTTCCATTGCCTCAACAGCTTCATTTACTATCCCATCAGAATGTGATCTAGTTGTTGCCACAATTCTTTCATTTGGTGGTGGTTCAACAGGTGAGAATCCTCCCACACCAATGCCTTCAATACCCCAAATTGTCCTTCCAAGTTCATTTGTTCCATTTTCATAATTGAAGTAAGGCTGATGAATAACTCCTCCTACAGCCTTATCTCCAACAGCTATTCCAATTAGAACCGTAACATGGTCCAATAATCCTTGTGTATATTCTGATGTTCCATCCAAAGGGTCAACCCAAACAACAATCTGCACACCAATGAGAATCAGGTGATTAATTTAATTATTAATACAATTTACAATTTAGTGTAATTTAACTTACATCATTATCATTGATTTTTGACAGCTCTTTTGGACAATCCAATTCAAGCACTTTTTTATCAAAATCAGATACAAGCCATTCAGGGGGAACATCACCATCATTGGAGCCCTCTTCTCCAATAATATGAATGTTTGGAAACTGTTTTGTCAGTGATGATATGATGCATTTTTGAGCTGATCTGTCTGCTTCTGTTTGTAAGTCATTTTTTCCCTACCAAGAAAACCCCCAAAAAATTAAACAATGGCAAAACACAAAAAAAATGTAATTTTCTTGCACTAACTAGAGAATTTGATTTAATGTAAAGTCCCTACCTTCTCCACAATTGCTAAATCTCCACGGGTCATAATGTCCCGTATTATTTTCCCTGCTTGATTAGCAGCACAAACAGATGATGCTACTAATCTCAAAATAAGTGGTGCGGTTTGGTTCATTTTTATGAGATGTGAATATGTAAAGATGCAGTTGTGAATAACGTAACGGTAATTACGAACCGTTCAAATGTGAAATATACTACAATTCTTTTTTAAATCGACAAATATAAAAAATATTTGGAGCTGCTATATACGTTATACAGTTATATAAGTCAGACTGATTACACGAATTGTACAATATATATTAAAGGTGATAAGAAACGTCAAATTTAAAACAATTAACAAGTGAAACTGTCTACCTTCGAAAATATGTTTCTGACTTCAAATCCCTTCCAACGTACCCAATCAACTCTTACCCCCCACCATTAAGGAGCAGATGACATTTGTCATCAGCTACACGTAAGTAAAGTAAACATGACGAAACTTGGTGTTTATCCCCGACCAAATTAAATGTGTTGGATGGTTGTATTAATGTTGGTACTTCAAACTCTAAATAAATTCATTCTTTTTGCATATCCATCGTATTGTAGTTAGTTCACCACCGAAAATGTGGTCGTTTTTCTCAAGAGATCCAAGCAAGGATTTTGCATTTGAAATAGGAGAACCTGTACAAGTTTTAGAAGATAAAAGTTTATGGACATTACATAAAGCCAGGAAAAAGGTATCAAAAAATAGTTCAACTTTTAAATTGACTACTTTTTCTGGGTGTTCGGAAAAACAATACATCAAAATCATGCTTCATTAGTTTGCCACAACATTAATGATTCCTATCTTTGTTGCACAACTTTCATTGCCAACAGCACATCCTGTTTTTATCATTTAAATTAATTGACATAAATTCATATAAAATGAATTCTTTTATCTTGCAGGGAACAGGGGAAGAAGTGTCTGTTTTTGTGTATGATTGTAAACAAGGTAATGACACACAACTTGAAATTTGTAAAACCGCAGTTAAACGACTCAAAACGTTACGGCATCCAAGTATTTTAACATATATAGAAAGTTTAGAGGTATTTAAACAAAACTTATTACACTTCTAATTATCTGATCATTTTTAAAAAATTGAATTGCATTAAAAAAATCAACACTGGTATATCTTAGCATAACTGAAATATAAATGTCATCCCAATAATGGCACAAGATAAATTATATCAACCATACATTTTTTGCTATAATTTATGTGATAAGTTAACATATCACATTATGTTACAAAACAAATATTTTAAAAGTTAACTAATAAGTTAATCGACTAAGTAACTAAGTTTGTTGAAATAATTTCACATGTACATCATTAATATCTTGAAATAAATTTTCAGACAGATAAGGCACTTTATTTAGCAACAGAATTTGTTGAACCACTGGGCAATCACATTTCATCACTATCAAAAGAAGGATTCCAAAGAGATTTATATCTTTCTTGGGGAATATTTCAAATCACTGTAAGTTTTTCAAATATGCAATATTTTTAGCATCTAACTAATTTATTGTAAAATTGATAATTACATTATTTCATGTTTCATTTCAGAGAGCTTTAAGTTTTTTAATAAATGATGGAAATTTGAGGCACAATAATGTGTGTCTTTCATCAGTATTTGTTAATGCTGCTGGTGAATGGAAATTGGGTGGTGTGGAATATGTGGCTGGAGTTAGCGACAGTCATGCGTTGCCTACAAAATTAATACCTTCTTTAGACAGATATGATCCACCAGAAAAATGTGATTCTTCAAAGCAGCATCTAATAACAAAATGGTAAAATCATTTATTAATTAACTGTTCTACTGAAACCCAAAAAATCAACCCACAGATTAATATCTCTTTAATTTAATTAAATTAAATGATTTCAAATGGTATGTTATAGCTCTACTGATATGTGGGGCCTGGGTTGCTTAATTTGGGAAGTTTTTAATGGCCCATTACCAAAGCAATTGTCTCTCAAGAGTTTAGACAATGTAAGTATTGTTACAAAACTGAATTCCCTCTCCCAAGTCATCATTTAATTAATATATAATTGATATATTTTTAGTTGTCAGAGTTCTGTAATGTTAATAATGACTTAAAACTTACATCCTTCTTTAAAATATTGTAGATTCCAAAGTCTCTTGGTGCAGTTTATTGTGAATTGGTTGGTGCTAATCCTGGATCACGTCCTAACCCAGCAGATATTATAACGAGATGTCGAAAGAATGGTGGTTACTTTAAAAATGAATTGGTTGATGCATTGTTATTTTTGGAGGAAATACAAATCAAAGAAAAAGGAGACAAAAATAGGTTCTTCACAGCATTAGTTACTTCATTAGATAATTTCCCGGAACATGTTTGTAGGCATAAAATTTTACCACAGTTAATCACTGCTTATGAATACGGAGAAGCTGGGTCAGCAGTACTAGCGCCAATGTTCAAGGTATTTCGCAGTTGAGATTGTTTTATTGTTTCCAAGTGTGAGAATGTGGAATTTAATGATGTTTCAATTTCAGTTAGGAAGGCTATTAAATGAAACAGATTACCAAAAGAAGATTGTTCCCTGTGTTGTAAAACTGTTTGCTTCAAATGATAGAGCTACAAGAATTCGTCTGTTACAACAATTGGAACATTTTATTGGTCACTTACACTCCAATACAGTTAATGACCAAATATTTCCACAAGTAGCCCATGGATTTATGGATACTAATCCAACAATTAGGGAACAAACAGTTAAGGTGAGTACATTGGGACAAGTAGTTTGAAGTTATCATTAGTGTTTAATTATGATATTCTAATATGTTCTTTTCATTGAACTAGTCCATCATTCACCTTGCACCTAAACTAAATTACAACAATTTAAATGTGGAAGTTCTGCGTCACTTTGCCCGTCTTCAGTCGAAGGATGACCAAGGAGGAATTAGGACTAATACAACAGTGTGCCTTGGGAAAATAGCCCAACACCTGCATCCTCAAATCAGACAGAAAGTTTTAATATCCGCTTTTATACGTGCCATGAGAGACCCTTTTCCGCCAGCTAGAAGTGCAGGTTCTTATATAATTTTTTTATTAAGGCAAAACGTAATGTGGTTGTAACGTCTTAATTCATTGTCCAATAATTCCAGGTATCCTGGCAATGGCCGCAACACAACAGTATTTTTTGCTTTCCGAAGTCGCTGCCAGAATATTGCCGGCTCTTTGTCAGTTAACTACAGATCCCGAGAAGAATGTTAGAGACAGTGCATTTAGAACTATTAAAGGTTTTCTAGGAAAACTTGAAAAAGTTTCAGAGGACCCCAGTTTAAGGGAATCAATAGGTTTGTCTCTTTAATGGAATTTTACGTGAAGCACAGTAATTTTAGTAAAATTAGACCTTTAGTAATTGAAGCCTTATTCATTCTATTGTACTCCAATTTCTTGCAGAGGCTGATGTACATGCTGCTACACCAAGTTTAACTAATGCAGCGGCGACTTGGGCGGGTTGGGCAGTCACCGCTGTAACTGCAAAATTTTATAGAAGTCAATCTGATACGGCAAAATCTCATTCCCCAATGAGTAGTAAGACGCTTAGCAAACCAGGTTCATTAGGTACTTTTAATCGTATAACAGTTGCAAACTACTCTTCCAACCTCTGATTATTATTTGATTCCTAATCAATTTTTTCTCATCTAGAACAACCTTCAAGCAGTAGCATATCCACCACGACTTCCAGTGTTACATCAATGACATCCCTAGAGCAAGAAGAAAGTAAAGGAGGAGAATCAATCTCTGATTATGATGAAACCTGGGATACTGAAAACTGGGGAGATATGGAGGCAGGTTCAATTATTAAAACCATACAATACCAAAAAAATAATACTACTCTCAAACACTAATAATACTGTGAAAAATAAAATTACTGTCATATTTTCTAGATGTATAGATTGTATATTTGAATTAATTCATGTATTTCCAGACGCAAGGGAGCGGATCGAATGGTGGTGAATCCAAAATATCCCAAAACAAGGAAAAAGTTGAATCGAAAAATGACGGTTGGGACAATGAAGACTGGGGACCTCTCGAGGATTTTGAACCCTCGGTAAATAGGTTGCACTGAATTAGTTTTAATAAAGCAAACGACACTACTCTATTTTGTTTTTCTCGCTATTAGACCGAAGAAAAAATACAATCTCATACACCATCTGTGGGTAGTTGGGACCATTCCGAAATTAAAACGCCCAGTAGTTTGGGAGACTCCAACGGACCGAACGAATTGTCACATTTGGGTGTGCGTTCGTCAGGTCAAGCACGAAGTCCTTCAAGTGTTCCCGAAAACGACTGGGAATCATTGGATGATGTTAATAGTGAGTAGCAGATTAGATGAGGTCTAAGTCCATAGGCCAGCGGTTTCTTATAAAACATTTATATTTCAGGTTCCGCGGCCAAATTAGAGGAAGTTCGAAAAAGACGAGAAGAAAAGAAAATCCAGAGACAAAAAGAGTTGGAATCTCGCCGAGCTTCTCGAGCAGCAGGTCCAATGAAACTTGGTGCAAAAAAAAATTAATAATATAAAATTTCAATATCCTATCGCTGTCAGTCAACGAAAAAACTCTCTAAGTTAGGCTATATTCAGCTTGTTCTGAATATTAAATAAATGTCAAAGTAGGATTCTTTCTACAAATGTAAGTTTTGATTAAAATGCATTCCGGTGTGAGCTAAATGAGCCATCTTGATACCTCACTCAAAGGGAGTACATTAACCTATAAATTTATGAGGTTATTGTTTGTTAGAAAAACATAAACAACCTAGTTGTTTAAATATTTAGCAGTAGGTTAAACGAATCGCTAAAGGTGATACACACGAGAGAAGAAATTAGGCGGCCAACACATGGCAATAATTATATATTAGATTTACCTGAGAGATGTAAAGAACAACATATTGTTTTCGTTATTTATCGTGTACCTCGAAAACCAAATGGCAAAATCTAACCGACAATTTTGCAGTTTTTTAAGCCATCGTAACAGTAAGAGAACGAAAAAATTCCAAAGAAGTTTTTTTTACGTTTGTTATGTAAATCTTGGTCCCCATCAACCAAGTTTGGAAAGTCTATTCAAGCATTTTAAAATACAATTATTTAAATAATTCAACTTTCTTTTTTGCTTCTTTTCCTTAAATTCTCATATTAAATTTAATACATGATATTTTAGTATAATTCAAAGGTGGAAATACTGCCGGTCCTTCCACCAGAGATCATCTAGAATTTTATGTATGTTTACATCTGATGAGAATCTTTCCGCCCAGGATTGAATTATTCCTTTGAATGAAGGTTCATACCGTTTAAGAAGAACGTTATTTCCTGACAATAAAATTAGAATTAATCGTTTGAAAATACGGTCGGTACTCATGTACACAATTACTTTTGTTTCTGGAATAGTAGACTTTACTCATTTAAAAACAACAAAAAACACTCACCTTGAATTTCGGTATTAGGTTGAACGAACATTCTTCTGGGTTTCAAATGCATAAATGCAATTTTTCGCCAATTGGCCCAAGGACTTCCCTCCTCGGGAACCACAGAATAATGGTTATACATGGCTTCAGCAGAAGCAATGTCGCCCATTGATTTGTACACCTGCATAAAAAGCAAATATTTATTTCTATTAAAGACGAAAGTGAGAATCAAATTGTACGGAGTATTTTTGATCGAATTTGCAATTCAACCATAATTAATGAAATCTTATACTTAATAGTTTACATATTTCTGTAGAAATGTTACATTAATTCTTACTTGTAATTTAAGAAGAAACTCCTTAACAGCTTTCATCCCAACGGTTGATATTTTACTTCGATCCAACGAAACCAAGAGATTGTTGCCCGGCTCCGTTTCTTTAACAATTAATAAACCATCTCCTGCTTCCATTAATACTCGGAGCAGAACGTATCTTGCTCTGGCATGTGCCTTATGCAACGTAACATAGTTTAAGTACAAAATCATATCAATGTTTGCATTGTAGCAATAATAACGGAAAAAAATGATTCTTACTTGTAACCAGCATTTCTTCTCGTAACTGTATGACTCCGGACCGTTTGCAATGACGTTCCACATCATTGATAACCAATTTACATAAACAATGTCCTCTGCTTCTTTCCCTTCGTAACCAAATATTTTCAAAACTTTTGGGTGTGAGCAAAGGTAAAGTCCAACAGCTTCTGCGCGGCATTCTTCATACGATGAAGAAATTGTTGTGAATTTCGAATCATACGTTTCGGTTGCTTCGTACCACTTGTCAATCTACAATAATTTAAAAAAATTATTTTGTAACCAAGACAACAAAGTGATGATCATAAAAAGAAATTCTTTAAAATACTGTCATAATCGTCATGCATAAAATTCACTTATTCAAGCAAAAAATTACTTTTCCTCCAGTGAGTGGATTAGTAACCGAAGATACATCAAAATTAAACTTTCCGTCGACTTCTCTCTTAAACAGTTTACCACTCCCGTGACCAAATAATTCGTGTAACCCTACTTGAACTTCAAATGATTTTTTCCTGAGGTCCTGAAAGAGTTTTTCATCTTCAGGGCTTAGAAACTGGACTTTATCGTCTCTAAATGACGATGAAATGACGTTTCCAAGAGACACATTTTTATATCCTTCATTTTGTCTAATGCAATCATCTGAAATTTGTTAATTTAAAAATTAAAAATGGAAAAAGTATTGTTTTAGGGTGTAAAAATTTTCGTTTTACTTACAATTGGGTATATTTATACCCGCAGGCACATCAGAGTGAGCAAAAGTCAGAACATCTAACGAAGTAAAATCGGGTTGCAGGAATCGGTCTTTTTCAAATGATTTGTCCCAAGGAAGCTCGACCAAGATCGAGTCAGCCGATTCAACGAGCTTCAGAAAGTTTGCTGATCTTTCCTTGTTGACCATAGCCACCCATCCAGTGAAATCAGCCCGTTCGCCAGCCGGGTCTCGATAAGTTTCGATAAATCCAATATATCTGCAAAAAAAACATATTACTGACGGTTTAAAAAATTTAACAATGTAAATGATCTTAGTATTCAATGTGTGCTTAGTAGAAAAACTATGAGCCAGATGTTTATTCTTTCAAAAAAAAACGTACGTTTCAACAATAGGTCCTTTGTCCTTAACCCAAAACCTTGATCCATCTTTGTGAGCATCTAAGGACCCTGTTCTAAAGCTTTCAATATATTTTCCTAACATTGCTTCTTGAGTCTGATTTGCAGCATACTCCTAAAAATTTATAATTCAATGAAATAAATACATAAACCCAATGCAGTGTAACTTTTTGTATAAAATATTGGCAAACCTTTGCTTTTTCCAAATAGTCAGCAAGTAACTGCATTAGAGGAGCATAATCACCTCTAGTAACACTAAAATAAGCACCATCAAATTCTACTTTTTCTATATTGCTATCTGGTAGACCAATTTCAGCAGAAGCCAGTCGAATCTTTAATTACATTAGAGTAAGGTTTAATATGTAATAAATAATAATGAATAGGTTATCATAACTTCAGTATGCACCTCATAATGAATGTTACCATCAGGTAAGTGGCCTTTGAATGCTCTTGAATTGTAGGCTTCCATACCAATGTGCTGAAGAAATCTACTGATCAACTCTGCATCACATTTTTTGCAATTTGATGATAAGTAAGTGGTGACTGCCTGTAAATTCCATTATTTAATAATTTTACTGTGCAAAGAAACAGTGAAAAAACGTTTTCAATATTAAATAACATGTGCTCACACTATCAGGGAAACCAAGAGTTTTTTCTCTTTCAGTTAGAGAATATATACATGGTTTTACTCTCTCCCAAAGAGACATTACTGTGGTTTCATCTTTTTTGAATGCATTACTTGACTGAATGACTGCTTCAAATACATTAATAGGTGCACCAGGTACAAATTTGCTGTCTCCAAAACTTTTGTAGTTGGCCAAATTGGTAAGAATTCCACAGGCATAAACAAGAATGGCCTAAAAGAAAAATATTAAAAAAATTTTTAGTAATGTTGATACACTATAATTTACCTGCATTCATTTATTTTTATTTGTTTAAACTTTAACTAAACCATTTGTATGTAAAATTCCTCCAAATATAATTTAGCATTTACCTGAAACTGTTCCTGTGTCACACCATTTTGCAGAACCCTTTGTTCCAATTCACCAATGGGTTGTTCTCCAAATACTTTAAGTACTAGGGAATAAATAAGAGGAGATTCTGGTGAGCCCTATAAGAGTAATTTGTAAGCTACATAAGTAGAAGTTATTTTAAGTAAATTTTGTTTTCCCTCAATCTTGCAATACTTTAGTTCAAAATTAAGCATTGAACAACATCTGATTAATTTGTGTGACTACTTTTTTATAATTAGTTAAAATACCTGAAACAGGCAGATTAAACTTCCATACCAAGAAGCTTTACTGTAATAGTGAGAATATAATTTCTCCCTTTGCGTTAAATTCTCAAATGCTTGGGCAGCATTCAATTCAATAACTGGTGTGTTCAAGTTAAGAATGAATTGGGAATCAATTTTATTTTGATTTTTCTCGGCAGTTGAACAATTCGTCCTGAAATGATAAATTACATGTTTTGGTAGCCGGATAAATAGAAACGTCATTACGGCCAAGAAGTGATCCTGAAATAAGTTGTCCCGTGTTTTCAGGAACTTACATTTTGGATGCTGCTAACGATTCTATAGATGCCATCGTTAGAGTGTGGTTTCGTAGAATTCCGAATCCAAATACTGCAAATAAATGACAAGTCAAAACCGCTAATCAGCGAGCCTGGTATAACAGCTAATGCCAACAAAAACCCTAAATAAACCATAGAGGTTGGAGGTTTAAAATGTGAATTTTAGAGTACAAAAGTAAGGGTACCGTTGACTATTACTACTTTCTTAACAATTTACATATAAAAGAAACAGAATAATAAGAATTGTAAATAATAAATTACAGTGTGAATTAAATGTAAGAAAAGCAATAAAATGGATTGAACCTCACGCGTAAATATCAATACAAAGGCATCCTTTAAAAAAGGAGCCAATTCTTTTTAAGTTTGAAAAAGTTATGTGTCGTTTACCTAAGTTTTTTTGAATTAATCTAAGATTAACTTAAAATGGTCCACAAAAAATTTGGGTAGTACCTCTCTGCATTCCTAGTATTGTTTGCTAAGTTATTGCCTTCGACTATTAATGGTTAAGAAAAGTGAAACTTTTACACTCTTACAGATTATTTTAGATAAAGTAATGTGGATACAATATTTTTATTTATTGTTTAGTAATATATTTTAAATCATCATTCATAAAATGCGGTTACATTGTAGTAGTAATAAAAAAGGGGTTTGAATTCGCTTTATTTGGCTTTATTGCTGAGAAATTCATTCTAACATGAAATGATGTTTCGATTTCGGAAAGAAGTTCATGATCAAGGTATCCGATGGTCAAGCGATGACGTTGCGCGAAACACATAAACCTAAGGATTCCTTTGAGTGAATACCACTCTCAGATAGGCTTCAGGATTACACCTTACCGTAAAGCTGAAGACCGTTGGAACGGGTCATTCGACTTATATACCTGTAAATTACATTGCAGTTACTTCCTACATAACACAAGTGTTAATGTGAGGTTTTCCTTCAATTTTAACAAAGTCATTCTAAACGGAATAAAATGTGAGCTTATTTTTTTTACATAGGTAAAAAATATTCCTTATATTTTTTTTGATAAGTAATTATTTAATCTCTTATGTTTCAGATGGGATGTATGAAAACAATTTTTATATTAATCCTGCTTGCAGTGATATTCGTTGCTGCTCTCATCTTTGGGCCAAACACTTTACCGAAGGATGTAACATTTACCGAATTTTCTGTAAGTGATACAAGGGACTTGGGTCCAGGATACAGATCGAATGAATTATTAAATAATGTCGAAAGAATGTTCGAGGACGAAATCAAAGGTCCGGAAGGGTTTGCAGTATTGAATGGTGACTTGTACACAACTCTGCATGGTGGCTATGTGGCAAAAGTGTACGATGACCAAGTCATTCCAGTCGTTAAATTTGGAGAACAGTGCGGTAAATATTTTAAATTTTAATAGGATAGTGATAATAGTACAGTAATTTTTAATTATGCTATTCATTACCACTACTTTTTTTAGGTCTGGTACACAAAATATATTGTATTTTTAAGGGGTTGATTAAAATATTGATATTTATTTGTCAATTACAGAAGGATGGTGGGAAGAAAGTAAATGTGGTAGACCATTAGGCATAAAAGCTGTTGGAAATGATTTGATTGTAGCAGACTCTTATTATGGAATATTCAAGTACAATGTCAAGACCAAAAAAGTTAACAAGTTGGTTGACAGAGATGTTGTAATTGATGGAAAGCAAGCAAGGACCTTTAATTCTGTGGATGTTGCTAAAGATGGAACAATTTATTGGTCACACTCTAGCTCTCATTTTACTATTGAAGATGGTATTTTTCAGTTCTTGGCTGATGGAACTGGAAGGTGAGAATAAGAGGATTCAAATTATATTTTTGATTAAATTTTAGAACCATAAATTAAAATCTACTTTCTATACTTTTAGATTAATGAAATATGATCCAAAAACTAATTCTAACACAGTGTTGATGAAGGATTTATTTTTTGCAAATGGAGTTCTTTTGTCACCCAATGAAGATTTTGTACTGGTAGCTGAAAGTGGTCATAGCAGAATTCATAAGTATTACCTAAAGGGCCCAAAGAAATTTACAAATGAAATTTTTATTGATGGACTGCCTGGAGTGCCAGACAATTTGAGAGCTGTAGGTGATGACAGATTATTTGTACCCTTAGTTACTGTTAAGAGTGAACACTCTCCACTTTTGTTTCAAACAATTACTCATTTACCATTGTTGAGAAAGTTCTGTGCCTGCTTTTTATCTCTTCTGCAGACTGTTCTGCAAAAAATAGACATAATTTATCCTCATAATTATTTTAAAAATGGAGTCCACCTTATTGGACATCTTGAGTCTATTTCTTGGGCCATGCCTTCTAATACAAGTTTATTAGAAGTGAATTGGAATGGAAACATTGTTAGGAGTTATCATGGCTCTGATGGGTCTTTCCCAAGCCTTAGTGATGTAATGGTTCACAATGGTTACCTTTATTTGGGATCACCATTGAATAAATTTTTAGGTAGAGTTCAGTTAACAAAACTAGGAGAGATAATTCCTGATATTGAGACAGAAGTTTCAAGAGGTGTAAAACATTCCAGCACTCAACAATCTCCACAAAAACCTAATACCCCACCTCCTACTACAAGACCAAAAACAACATCACCACCTCCCACTACTACTGCAAGGCCCAGAACAACAACACCACCTCCCACTACTACTACAAGGCCCAGAACAACACCACCTCCCACTACTACTACAACTAAGCCTAAAACTTCATCAGCACCTCCCCAAAGAGCTAATACCCAACCTCCTAAAAAGAATGTGGCACCATCCCAAGACCCAGAGAAACCCATTAGGTAATACATATATATTTTATCTACCAAATCAAGATGAAAAGCATTTTTATTTTAATAAGTTTTTATGTTTAGAATCAAGGCTTGTACAAAATACAAGAATGTGGTTGATGTACTGAAATAGGGGTGTAACTTGCAATGCAATTTGTTATTTTGGGCAGGGACGGTAATTTATGGGTATAATATACATGAATCTATACGTTTGGAGCATCGACTTTGAAAATGTGCTGTGATATATATAGATGGGTGTTCCTTTGTATACAAGTATAGTAACTTGCGAACAAATATTTAATGTTATTTTGTACTACGGTAAAATGATAAGTTTTTGATTTATTTTTTGGTTGCGAAGAAAATAGAAAAATATATTTTGTTAGGCAATTTTATAATAAATATATAGGTTTCGTAAATTATACTTTTTGTTTATTTTTGCAATTCCAACTAACCGATTAAAGTTTTCCAAACAATTGAGTCAAAAGAATTAATTTAATTACTCCACCAAATAACTGAGTAGTTGTATCATAGAAAGAAAAATACTGTAAACTGAACTGAAACAAAATGTACCCTCCAAACTCTCACTATATTTTTCGTAGCTTTTAAATATATTTCGTACTCCTTTGAAAGTTTCATATTGCAAAAATATAAAATAATAATACCCCAAAAAGATTTCCTATTAAATTTATTTAAGAAAAATGTGGCACCTCTATAAATATATAAAATGAAAATTACAATATAAATTCAACACTGCTAAACTTCCATTTCTTAATATAAAAAATCAAGCGCATCAGTTTTGTAATAAATTTTAAGTCATATTGATATTACGTTATAATTTTTCGTAAATTAAATTTAGTCTTTCCCATCCAAGAGGGACATCATTTTACACACTGCACTGTTCAATTCAATCTACTTAAGCCTAAAAGTGGTACGATATAATCGGCCCATGCTAGGTAACATTTGTACTCAATTAGTTTCCGTTGCCCTGGGTCATTTCATCCGACCAATATTCTTTTCTTTACACTACCGAAATATTACTCTTATTTCATTTGCACTTAAAAAAAAACAAAAAATTTATTTCACCAATTACACAACAGTCAATTAAATTCAGTCAAATTCACTTTCGTGGCTTACTCTGGTACTGCGTTTGTTTTCACTGCAATCGCATCTGACCTTCAAATGAGTTCCAGCACCTTCAAACAATTTTCAAGTGGTTCGTCCCACCAGTCGAATATTCAGGTCAATTGAACAACCCTTTTCTTCGGAATAAGTTAGCTAAATTCAGTTTTAAAGCTGACCGAGTGAAAAAAATGTCAACCATACGAATTTTAATTTAATTGCTTCGCCGATTGATCGTTGACGGTGTGATAAGTGACTTCGTGTCCCATCATATTTAAGTACTTAATATAAAATTAGAATTTTTGAATCGTTTCAACATAGAAGCGGTCATTTGTCTTACAGTTAAACGGTTGTACACCCATTAGTAATTTAAACAACTTGGAGCACACCGGTGTAACAATGCAACCATAAAATCTAGGCAGAAGATAACGGATACAATTGTATATTCGTTGCTATTTTGAATTCTTTCATTTATTTGCTAGTCAGTTAGACTTAGTTAAATAATCCAAGACGCTTCAGCCCCGATCTCGACGCCTGCCTCTTGAGGTCACCACTCCAAGAGTTTGATTTGATCCGAAATTTCCTGAGATCATTTTCATGCTTGGGATCAACCATTGGCTGATAGGAACATGGTTCACAAAGTGATTTATGCGTTGAGAAGAATGACTCATAGCCGCCGTGCAGCAGATAGACCTCTGGGTAATGGAGGGAGGGGTAGCTACTCAAATTCCGATCGCAACGACGCAGGAAACGATACCTGAAAATCATACCATTTCGTTTAAGTTAAAAAAGTACTTTATTGTCTAAAGTGATAGAATCGTTACAATCACCTAATGGAGTACGGTACGCATTTTCATTAACAATATATTCTTTTTCAGGTTGAATATGATGATAAAATTCACGGATCTTTTATCACATTAAATTGGCCTAATGTTGTGTAAAAACTGCCATATCAACAGTCAATGGACCAAAATTTCAATAAGCAAATTGGAACTTACAGTGTTGGTCCTCGCTCTAGAGAAAATTCACAGTGAAAAATCAAAATATTTCGCTTGTCATTTCTCGATTCTCCTCCTGTTGAGTCCGATTCCTGTGTTATTTTACTGGTGAATAGTTCCTGTTCCACATGTTCTTTTGTGTATAAATTTATCGAGCCTTTTATATGTCCTCCTTCATATTCATAAGGATATCTGTAGAAAAACAGAAGAAAAATCATTACTCTTGAGGTATTTTATATTTTACCTAATAGAAAACTCTTACTTAGTATCACAAACAAACCTGCAATCGATTATCTTAAACGAGTCTACTTTATTTTTGAATTCTCCGTTAAGCAAACCGGCTAAGGTATCGGATGTTATGCTTTTCAAATCCTCATGTCGTCCGGATACAACAGGCAGTGCGTACGGTCGCGTAAAGTCAGCTATCAAATCAGCTGTAAAAGAAGTAATTTTTATAGAAAATTAATTACATTCACGCTCAGTTTAGAAGGGCAAGAATAAAATGCTTGCGGAGAAAATGATTTGATCTTACATTTGTGGAGCATTGAAGACAATGAAGAAGCCGCGGTTTCAGATATACTCCTTTGTAATTTGTATCTTGAATTTGACGTTTCTTTCACTGATTTTTCCCATATTGTTTGTAAGGAACTTGATTTGCGCCTTTTGGCTGAATTTGTGTCTATTTCTCTCGGTCTCTTAAATGCTAATTTATCGCACCGTGGAGATTCATCTGAGAGTAGGTCGTCACGAAATAAACCAACTCGAGCCTACAAAGAGGGTTATTTAAATAAAAACTTGACGCTTCCAACAGGACAAATGTTAAATGTTTGACAATCACCTTGCTTGATGCTGGTGAAGAGTAATTATCCATAAGAGAGTTGAAACGACGAAGTGGAGGCCTGACAACTCCGCTTTTTTCATCATCGCTACAAATACCATTTGTTCCTAACAAGGGTCCTTTCAATAAGTTTCCCAAACCAAAGGGCAACTCTTCATTCTCATCTGTAAACTGTAATTCAAAAATTTATGTTAAGCCAGCTGTCCTTTTTTTCATGTCTACTGGTACTTTCGAAATTTCCGCTTACAGATTTTTCCAAATCCCAGGCATCAAGAAACCCATCATCAAAGGAGGATCCCGAACCAAAGCTTGATTTACTTTCGGTTTTTCGACCAGACATTTTACATAATGCACTTTCATTACAACCCTCTGTTGAGGGGTTAGGGGAATCCCCAATCGTTTTCTTTGGCGCGAAACCGCACGGCTCGGCGAACCTGTAAAATTTACAATTTAAAAGTGAGTTCGTTACAAAGGGATTTTTGAGAAAGGTTAAAAAGGACTTCAAAGCAAGGGGCTGAATTCGCCGCACCCCTCACCCTAAAAACAATAAATCTGTAAAATTACCGGAAAGAAGAGTCATCGACGGCACATCCACTGTCCCTGGAATCGCTGTCCTGTTTCATTGGACTGCTTGAGGTCGAATTTTTCACACCATTGAAAACTACCAAAACTTTTGAGTTCTTACAATTGCCATCGTGTCCCGTTTCGCAGTTTTCGCTGCTGCTGTCAGACAGAGACCCACTGGGGGCAGAATTCATTCGACGAAATAAGCTCCCTCTTCTACTACTAGACAATAAAGAACCCTTTGACAACCTGAAAACAAGACACGTGCCTTCAAGAACCTGAAAATCAGGTAGTGGTGGTTTTAATGGAGGCATTGTGCATATTAATTTTGTAACAGATGAAAAAGCCCGAGAGAACGCATGAGAGACCTTCCCTTTGTCATCGCGCACACATGTTCTTTCTTTTCTTAATGGGCTGGTGCCTCGGCCAAAGAGGGTCCTACCCTCATCAATGTTCCCTGTCGGTCATGTACCTCGAGTGCATTCTCCGACCCACAGTGCAATGTAATCGACTCAATGTGAAAAAGTATTAAATTGCGCTTACTTTGTTTTCAGACTCACTTTGTTACTTTTTTACGGTTACAATCAAGAAAGCTGACGTTTGGGAGAAGTCGAGATGGAACACTATTTGAAAGAAACTAAAAATTCCCATACAATATGGGCAATGGCTTATTAAATTAAAACTCAGGTTAAATTGCGAAAAGGTATAGAAGACACAAAATTAAGAAATACCAAAATAGCCATAAAATACTATTCCATTGTGAAAGAAAATTTAACTCAAGAAATGCATAACATGTACATAATGTGATTAGATTCCAAACACACTGTTATCGGAAATTTATTTGAGCAGCCTAGTGATCTCTGACTCTAACCAAGTTATTTATAATGGTCCAATTATCCTTCAAAGAAGCATTTAATACAATAATTTCAAAACTTATCGACTTTAACTTGACTTTGGTTCCTTATAATATACTATAGCACCTTACCTAAGTATTGAAACTATACTTAAGTTTTTATAAGTATTAAATAATTAATACATAATAGTACAAAACAAAACCAAAAGTCTACGCAACTTTAGTGTTTAATTTCGAAATTTGAAAAATTGGTTACACTACCAAAAATATTAACCAAAATGGGCCTCGTTTTCTTATATCGGACAACGTAAAGGAATAGAAAATATGTCAATGAGGAGTTCCTTAGGAGACAATCCCAGGGAAAAATCTACCTGAACTGAAAATGGAAACCCCTGTTCAACGTCTGTTGGATTCTTAAGAATAAAAATTAAAATAATAATTAGACCGTTAAGAATTTTTAAGGCCCTAAATCAGATCGATTCGAAACTGAAAAAAACCGTCAGACCCCAAAAACCGTTCCTTCGGGAACAGAAAGAAAAGAAACCAGAAGACGGGTCAGGGGGTGCAGAGAAAACGTTACCCTGTTCATGGGTCTCCTTGTTTCTTTCTTATTCTTGCACTTCTTGTTTCGTTTTGCCATTTCTAAGTCACAGAACAACTGTTGACGTCTACTACCGACGGCAGTTTCAGAACCAAATGAATTCAATAATAAGACTCAATTGTAATTTAAATTCAGCAAAGAGAAGGGAGAGAAAGAGAGACCCAGGTGCAAGAGAAACCCATTGCCACGTGCCCTTTCCCAGACCATTCCTATCATCTGCTACAGTAACTTTTATTATTCACCAGTCGGGAATGACCCGGATAAGGTAGGTCCATTTAAAATTACGTTAAGATTTTATAATGTTATCACCCTTGCATGTCCCTCCTTTAAGGAACCCGAGTGGTCTGTTGACTACGAGGTCATGTGCTCAAGAATCATTACTGTTACGTATTTGTTGAAGAAACGTTTCACTTCTGAAACTAAAACGGTCTTGACCAAATTGGTGGTTGTCCATCCTGACACTGACATTGATATTCCGAAACGTAATAAAATAGAAAAAGAAAATATGGCAAACACTTAAGGCTTACTGATTAAATGTTACAGAGTAACAGATAAGCCTATAATAGATACAATAGATAACAACAAATAACATAAAAATAAAATAAAATTATAAATAAAATAAATAAAATAGATAATAGCAGATACGATTGTAAGATAGTAATAAAATAGAAAGATTATTGTTAATATTGTTGCTGCTAGGAGCCAAGGAAAATAAGCCCAAAAATGTATGACACACCAAGTGCATTAAAGTTGGCCGTACGCTTGCCACATTACGTGCGGTTCTCCCGTTTTTGGCGGGAATGTCTGCCTTTACCACATCAATGCATTCAGAAAATCCAGAAGGGTATTGAACTCTTTGCGGTAGCGATGACACTAAGCCTTCTTGAGTGAGAATACGGAAAATTAGGTCAGTGAATAGGGTACAAACTAAGAGCTGATTAAGCTAACAAAACAACAAGCATGTTCCATTGTCTGCAAAAATTCAATTTCCTTCAGTACAAAATCAGTAAAGTACTCTTGGAATTTATTTCGGTTGGAAAAAAAATTACTAGTTCAAGTTATTTATGTTAAGAACAATTATTCGGTTAATGAAGCCACTATTTGAGCAAAAAAAACTAATGATCTAGACTCTAATTTCATCCGTAAATCCCTCAACCTAGGCAATTGTCTACAAGACAATTTAAATAATGCAAAGCATTTGAAGCTAATATACCTATTGACCATATGGGTCAATGACAATAATCAAATTGACCCATTACTAGAGGTTAATTTATATTGTATAAAATATTAAATATTTTTTTGAAATAAAAAAAACTATTGACCATCTCTTAAGATTTGCAAAAAAGGGCACTATTTAGATTGCATTTACACAACTATTTAGATTCTATTAGATAACTATTGAGATTCATCATCGGTAATATGAAACTGTAGTCAAAGCCTCTGGCTTGGTGTTTGAGTGACTTTCGATTATTTAATCTTTTGAGACCATTAAAGGCTCGTGTCTTTTGTACCTCGAAATTATCAACGACGCATTAGGCGGAAGGAAGGGCACGCAAGCGTAAAACATTGCCATAATTCTAATACTTCTGTATTGTTCATTTCATGTTCAAAATCATAAGCCTTGAACTTCACTTCCTGCAGTAATAATTCAACGTTCGGAAGACTCAATCGAGACAATTTGAATATCACAATCAAACTTATATGAATCTAACTGAATTTGACCCATCTTTGATTTTGTTTAACAGTAAATAGTGATATGCTATAAATGTAAACCATAACTTATTCTGACAGTTTTGGGGTGGGTTCCTATAAAGCAAGTATATAAAAACAATTTTGTAAACGGTTTCTTGGGGGAAATGGTCAGGTTCGAAAGTACCTGGGTCAATTACAAGTTGATGCTTCTAGTATAAATTCAGCAATGGCTCACAAAGGACATTCACTGTCAAAGAGCGAACAGTTCAACATTTTAAATGCCGAAATGTAATTTGATTTTTGAGCACATAAGAGTTAATACTCAGGATTACCCTCACTGACAATTACCAACGTAAAACAAGTCTTTCAAAACCATACAATCTGAAGAAATTCAGTCATTTAGCTGTCCTGTTTCTTACCTGAATGCCAATTTGCGACACGTCATTATTCTCCATTAATTTTCACTGTCACTGAGTTTGATTTAGTAAACAAGATGACACAACCCCGACGTTAAATGATAGTAATATTGTACGACTTACAGAATATGTGACGTATTATTAATAAAATATTACCCATAAATTCGTTTTTGGTACACTCTAACAATTAATTTTATGAAAGTATCTATGATTTAATGGGTTTTCTACAAATACGAAGAGAAGGCCTTTGCAACATTAGTAAGTTAAAAGTATAAAACCAAAACAATGCATTGCGTTCAAATATTTCTTATTTTCAGGACATATATTCGTTTGGCAAGATGGAAGTTTCGCCAGAACGTCGCTTGTCATGCTTTTATGAAGTTTCATTCCAGAGATCTACCAAAAATCGTATAAATAGGAAAGAATAGAACAGTATAGATAAAAAAAAATGATTCACGCTAAAACAGGTTACTTTTACAGTATACCTGTGAGAATACTACCGACCGCTTTGTAATAAAATGATGAAACCCTTAGACAAACCATTAGATATATGGTCAACTGAATACTACCTAAGGAATGTTCAAAGTAATTACCTCAAGCAGAATGCGGTATTATTATTTTTTACAAAAATTCATAGCCCTCAATTCATAATCGAAAAAGAGGAATCAATTTATTCGTAAGGGCACCACCTTCTCTACATTCAAACTCATTTATTCCTCAAAAAAGGGTATGAAGAGTATCAACAATGGTCAAGAATTCATTTTTCTCATTTTGAAAACAACATTAAAAAGTTCTTATCTATTTGGATCAATGCCAAGGGTAAAGAAAAGGAAATTGAATGTAACCAGGCACAATAGCAAATATCTCTTTGAAGAAATCGCGGTATTTCACTTTTAATTGCACTTCCTTTATACCATCCACAAGGAAACCAAGTCCCCTAACATCAGGTCACAAAATAATAAAAAAATTGTTTTTCCCTTAGAGTTTGAAATTACCCTTCATACCTAGCATGCATGGAAGATTTTAGCAAACAAAGAAATACATATATTTATTTTTTTTCAACTCACCTTGGTGTGCCACATTTACCTGAAATGAAAAATAGTTTTCATTACATTATTGAAAAATGAATAGTAAGAGAGAATTTCCTGTACATAGAAAGAATCTTTTAAATTGTGCAATAAAATGTACAATACTTCAGGGAGTAACATAAAAACATCTAATGTGAAAACCGAGCTTTTGTTACAAAGGGAAAACCATCATAAAAATAAAATTGTGGTAGCTGACTCAATTGAAGAATAGTACTGTAGAACCAAAAGTGAAATGAAATGTAATGTGGGAATTTTCTGACTTGAATTATCAAATTTATGAAATAAAAGTTAGCATTAACAATAAGGATAACCATTATTAATATTATTAAATAATCATTAAATAGTAACTGAATTACACAAAAACTTAATTTTATTTATTAATGTATTGAACATACAGTCAAACTTTAAAATGAGTGCACTAGTAATGAGAGTTATATATTTTGTTGTAACATGTAAAACACTTGTCTTAAATGTGCATATTAAATTGCTGAAGTTCTATGTTCTGAACAGGATATTTAATGTGATAAACTTATAGGTGGAAATTTTCATGCCCAAATTCTGTGCTGGTTCTACAATCTCATTCTTTGTGTCTGTTCAAGATACCAAGATACATATATTTAAATTAGTAGATGAAAAGAGCTTTAACTTGGCAACTAACTTGGGTCCATTTGTGAATTAAATGTAAACTCACTGTAATTGAAAAATTGCTTACCATCTGCAATATCAAGAGAGCTGCTGTCTGAAGGAGTCTCTGGAGTCAAATTAGACATTGATAATCTCCTTCCAGAAAGCTTATAACGTGGTGTAGAGGACAATGACGTTCCACTGAAGTTAACAGTTAAATTTCTCATTGGAGATAACCCAAATGAGCTATCCATTAAGTCAGCAAGAACCCGATTGTTTGTGCCGTTCATCATTTTTGCTTGGATTATTATGAAACAGCAATTGCAGGTACAAGAATTCAAATTCCTAAGGAAAAATATAAAGGCGATATAAATAACGCATTATCTGTTAATTCCATTTCTTGGAAAAGCATTTTTAAAACCTCTAAACGACAATACAAATAAATAATCAATGGGAGATTATGTAGTTTTCAATGAATCCAGAGGAAAACAGAATGGCGGCAAGGCAAGATTTACTTGTAGGAATATTACCAGGATACATTGGCAAATCCCTTTTTGTAATAAAGTAAAAGCTTACCTGATAAATTACATAAACCTATGGAATTCATTTTTGAGTGAAGATGGTTTATTTAACTAATTGATTGACATGAATCGACTTGTCCGGCTTTCGTCCCGGTTCAATGTTTTGTGAGTCCCCGATTCACTTGTCCGTTAAATTCCTTCAATAAGTTTCATTTTTAAGTTGCCAACTTGTTCCCGCTTTCACTTCACTTATTCTTCTTTTACTCTTTTTTTCAAAACGCGATTAATTCTTAATGAAAGAAAAATAATTTGTACTATACTTGTGCTAATATCTAAGTGACTAGAACGATGCAAAAAATAAAAACTCCACGAAAGATAGCCTCCCAAAGTCGAACGCTAGGAGTACATCAAATGCCAGCTCGTTCAGATGTTAACGGCCACTAAACCCCAGAGGTGAGTTACCCTTCAGTGAATACGGGTTTTCATGCTTTTGATTGTCGATTGTTACCGCATCACCCCCTATGTACACGCAGTTTTAGATGAACTTAAATGCCTAGTTTCCGTTTAAGAACCGGTATGTTTTCTATGATATTTGGTTGAGTATATCGCCCATAGTGCCCTTAGGTAAAATTTAACTTTTACAGTTTAGTACTGGGAGACAACTTGTGTCACTAATTGTTTTGCAACTAAGAATTTGGCGCGTGGCGGATGTTCGTGTAAAAGAGGCCAACATTTGCCTCTTGAAAATAAAGTAATACTTGGCACTAACAAAAATGCTCATTGCATGAATTTATTATTGCCATACAATTCAGTACAAATTTTAGTTAAACAATGAATTCGTAGACGTAGCTTTTGTGGTGGTAAATTAGATTACACAAAGTAGCAATAATTTTGAGGTGAACAAATAACGTTGTAACCAAATTGGTGTTTTTAGTATGATAGAATTAAGGGAAAAATTTTAATTACATCACATTAAATGTATATGATTTTGATAAGATTATTGTTAAGATTCTGTAAAATTCTTATGAGAACTAGGAACAAATAAGCAATTGATTGAAGTCAAAGTAAGATTTAAAACAGGAAGGATAACTCATAACCACCAAGACACCATGCTTATCAATCTAAGTCAGGATGTCTTGCTTTTCATTCTTTTACTAATTCAAAATAAAATTTGTGAAATTTGGTTTCAACTGAATTTTAATTTTAATCCAGAAAGGGTTTTATTTTTTTACAAAGAAACAATTAAAATACTTTTGTTCTGAAATGTTAAATTTATATTTTTCAACATAAATAAATAATACTAAAACTTAACTTTTATCTTCAAATCCTTACATTGTTTGAATTATATCATCAATTAAGCTGTAGATTTTTAATGGGATGTAGACATTTATGAGAAATGGAAAGTAAATTCCCATACTTTGTACTACTGAGGAATAAAATAATTACATAATATCTACACACTAGAAGACATGTTAGGGCAATTTCTAGTAACTTTGATAGTTGACTAGACCTAAGTTATGAGAATTATTTCAAAAGCTTGTAAAATGTATTTACGTCTTATATAAAACATTACATGTGATGTACACTCAAAAACATTCTGAAATTTGAAATATGAAAACTTAGTAAAAAATTCTACAACACTGGTTGTTCTAGTATCTCAAAAACACAAATTACACTGTGATTTAGAGAGAGAAATAAATCATTGTGAGTCTTAAGCTTAAGTCACATTTCATTGTATACTCCACAAAAATTTTCCTCAATAACAAAACAAACTGCCATCTCATTCTTGCAATGATATTACTACATAAACAGGCTAAAGTCACTGGTAAAAACAAAAATAATTTTGTTAAAAATGCTGACCCAAAGACACTATATAATAAATTAGTTTTATTTTTACTACTACTTTTTCATTAAGTAGTTTGTCTCCAACCTATTGCACATTTCAAGTAAATTTGGGAAGTTTTTAATTATTGAACCTAATTCTTGTATTTGTGGTTGACCAGTTAAAATGCAGAACATATGTCCATATAACAATGCATCTAGTTCTGTTGGAAATTCACCAAAAAAATATGGATTTTTATCTAATCTTTCTGAGAGGCTGTGGCAGCAATTTTTGACATCCTCAAGTACCTGTAGAATTCAGAATTAAAATTAGTGTTAAAGCTAATGAAAAAATGTCCAGTGCCATATTAAAAATAATTACTTGATCTTTTGTTTTCTTAGTCCAGCCCAGAACTTTTAATTTTTTAGTGACTGACTGCTTTTTCTGCCATGTTAATATGTAATTTAATGGCCATGAGAAGACTGAACTGTATCGATACCATGTAACTGAGTCATAATAACTTTTCTCATACCAGCACATGTACAGTTCAGCATTTTGTAAAACATTATTGACTAAAGACATGTAAGCTCTCATATCAGCCCATTGTGCTTTATCCATCCGTTGACTCGTCCCAATTCCTTTATTACTGACAAAGCTCAGGATGGATTCGTACTCGGCAATAACGAACGCTCCGCATTTTATGAATGGCAACTTTCCAGAAGGAGACATGAATTCCGCATTCTGCTTTGCAACTAATTCAAATTTAAGGTTATTAATTTTTAAAAATGTCTGCACGGCTATGCAGTTTGCGTAATCCGGCAAAATTTGGTACTTTTCGTCTTGCTGGTACAGGGTCACATCGTCAGGCCATTGTTGTTGACCTGGAAATAATAAAGTAGATGTTTTTGGCAATTAAAGACAGCGCTTATTATTTTAATTGAAAAATGTCAATGTTCTTGGTTAGTTTTGATAAGCAACTTATCCGGGGGCATTGAGTTACCTTCTAATTCAAGTGTGAGCGACTCCGTTAGCAAAACAGACGGCATTTTCCAAATCGAATTATACTTTTCGTGCGCGAAATGTTCAGCAAAATACGCAACCCCACCACAAATGGCAATGTTGTCATCCATCCGTTACACAACACGAATTGCCAAATTACCGTTGCCAGTTGTTCTCAGGCAGTGTTGCCATTATCTAAAAAGGGACATCTTTCTATATTGAGTTTTAAATTAGAATGAAAAGTTAATCAGTTCTGTAAAAAGTTATTAATTAAATGTATCTCTAAGGCGCACTTTTTCGTTCATGGTCTTTGTTTACAAACTCCAATATAATATATTGGAATGTGTAGTATAAATTTAATGAGTATTCCTATTTTTTTGTAAAGGTTTAGGTGACCGTTGAACATCAATTTTATTAATAAGTTTACAATTCAATACATTTTTATGTTTAAGTAAAATATGCTCAATTATTATTTTTTAAATATTTAAAAGATATTTACACAAGGGCATTTAAAAATGAGTTCTGTTGAAGAATTCAAATCAAATCCTGCCATACAACCTTTTCCTCTTCCCCCACCTCCTCCTCCTCCTCCTCCTCCTCCTCCTCCTTATTCATTATCACCACCTGTTCTAGAGCCAAAAAATTTAGTTGGAAAGGTTGAAAATTCAATGCAGTATGAGGAACAAGTACAATTTGCTTTGGACCATGTCTTAGGTTTAAATGAGAATTTTACTGAAATTTATCATATGAGCAATGTTGAATTGGAGCCACAAATTCAGGTGGGACCCAAGTGAGTACAAATTACATTTGTAACTGATAACAATGAAACTTACTCTTGAACTCTAAAATACCATTTAAAACCAAACATTTCTTTATTCAATGCACTGCCTAATGCAAAAGCATTGAGAGAATCAGTGCTAATTTTAAGTTTTACTCCCATCAATCAAAATTAATTACCAAAATAAATTTCAGATGTGGATTGGTGGCCCTCAGTATTGCAACATCACTGCATCAGAGGCCAGTAAGTGTGGACATGATTTTTGAAAAAGCTCTCCAGCTGGGCTACACAAAACAAGGTGAAATTTTTAATGTTCAATTTTTGGCCGACCTGGCTAAACATTGTGGGTTCACAACACAAATTTTAACTAGAGGTCTACATGCCCACGTCGACTGCATCATTCATCATTTACTTCACAAAAATTTAATTTTAGTTCCGTATCCTTTTATTGGAATATACCTAGAATTTTATTGTTCATTCGAAACGAACAATCGATGTGTTCTGTTTCTGCGATTTCTAGAAGATTTCTTTGTCGGTTCGCGAGCACTTTATTTTCAGAATCACTTATTATGTATTGGGTATTAAATCTTAATATTACATAGATACGACGCTGACCACAATCATTCACCTTGCTGTAAGAAGGGTCACAAAGCCCACTGGGCGGTGATAAGCGGTTTCCTCATTGCCACTGCCTCTACTTCAATCGATGGTGTTGTAATGGATTCTTCCCGCGCTTTTCAATTGTGTCACTGTGTGCGTAAAAAGTCCGCCGACGGCATCGGTGGCGTTACTCATTTCGTTAATAATGGGAAATTATTATTGACCAGAAAAGCTGTAAAGGATTTAAACGAAATCAGTTACTCGGAGGGTAAACTTTACCTGATAGGACGGCAGGGCAAAAGTAAACACGTCGGCATATGGCAATTTGACGAAATGGCTGAGAGTAATGACAATCTTATGTTTTTCTCCACGGAGAGAAGTATCGATGAATATGTTTTGCCTGAAGGAGGTCTTGTTGAAGGTCTTAAGGCGAGAGCTGTTATTTTACAAAGCACTGAAACAAATAGATAAAATAAGCGAGGGTGTGTTTTTCAATTGTTCCTGTACAATTATTATGTCAAGTAAGCTATAATATATATTATTATGTTTTTCATTAATTTCGTAGTTCTTTCCACCCTGTTCCCAATGTGCACAATTTTATGTTGTGGTAATCATATTGATAGGCTATACCATATCTCATCACAATTGTATTAGTTATTTATAATTCTTAATTTTATTTTAAGTGTTAAAGGTATATTCTCTCTATGTATATTCTACACGTTAAAGGTATATGTTAAATTGTAAAAGTCTCTCTGATCAATTGATTACTTCAACAATAAAATTAAAACTTTAATCCATCCATTGTTTCGTTGATTGGTCGGGTAACTTAATTTTGTACTTTAATATTCATTAATGGTAATTTCAGATTTGTATGCGAAATAATAAATCAATTCTGACTTTTGTATAATTTTCTCACTTCAAAATCGATCGTTTTCGGTTGCCAATGGGGACTGACTTCTTTCTAGATGCAAACAAACCATCTAGTCGCTGTGGAAGTCGATCATTGAATAAAAAAAAAACAAGAAAATACGGAGTTTTCTGTGGTTACAGAATTTTTTAATTTAAACTCGAGTCAACGAAACGGATGTAAGTTTCTGCTGAAAATGTCAAACAGGAATACAAATGTTTGTGAATAAAAATTATGAAAAAAATGTTGAAAAAAGAAAATGTAGCATCGTTGGCACAGTGACCTGAGACGTAATCTTCCACCAAATTATATTTACTGTGCCGGTAGTTTATTTGTAACCTAGTTTACGTGCTTATTTGTTCAAAAGGTACCAAAACATAATTACGAAGACTAAAGTGGTGAACGAGGAAAACGTCGCTTATGAAAAATAATGCGGCTAAAACGACCGACTTAGGAGTAGAATGGTAATTTAACAATCTCTAAAGTAATTACTAGCAAATCATCAATATTCTGGGTTTGTATAGTTGCAGTAACAATTTAATAACATCATCGTCACATATACACATTTGATTCCACACGTTCAATTGGTTAGTTAATAAGTTAAAATAATAAATTGTATAAAAACTATTTTCATTACGACTTAAGTTTGATAGTTACCCTTTAGCATTAATACTCTTTTTACTTAATACTCTTTTTCAACACACCGATACATTATTCATTACTTGCTTTCAATAGTAATTTTGTTTCACGATTTTTTTATCAAAACGCCAGATTACGCTCGTACACAAATAAATAAAAGATTCAGAATAATTTTTGTAGTTTTAGTTTGCATTACTCGGCGAAGTCAAATTACAGTAATATTTCCTGTTAATATTTCTACTGTAACGATAATTACTAAAAAAGTAGTTTTCTCGCTGGCAGAATGTTGTGGAAGAGAATTACATCCGTTATACATCTAGGACGCGTCTTCAAGATATTTAATGGAGTCCTACAACTACAGGAGCAACTTTGTCTCTGATATGTTAAAATTGTTCTCCAGGTGAGATCCATCTCATAAATATCAATAATAATAATAATAATTCATACCAATGTAATGAGTAAGAAACAATAATACAATGTGCCAACAATACTTCTGTTCAGATTAGAATACTACTTAAGAAACATTGTTGAATTTCAACAGTTTAAATTGTTATTTTCCTCAGGCCAAGAATTTCGCCTCGATTAATGGAAAGATACGAAAAACTGTGTAAACTGGGAGAAGGCAGCTATGGCTTGGTCTTCAAGTGCAAAAATAGAGAAAACGGACAAATAGTGGCAATAAAAAAATTCGTAGAATCGGAGGATGATCCGATAATAAGGAAAATAGCCCTGCGAGAAATTCGAATGCTCAAGGTGATTTTTATTATCTTAAAATTTTAACCTGACTTTAACTTCCACGTCTTAAGAAGAAGTCAAATCTTTCAGAATCTGAAACATCCGAACCTAGTCAACCTGCTCGAGGTGTTCAGGAGAAAAAAGAAAATCCACTTGGTGTTCGAATACTGCGATCACACGGTTTTGAACGAGTTAGAAAAATACCCAAGGGGATGTCCCGAGCATCTCACTCAGCAGATCACTTGGCAGATCCTTCAGGGAATATCATACTGCCACCAGCATTCTTGTATACACAGAGACATTAAACCTGAAAATATTTTATTGACGGCTCAGGGAGTCGTCAAACTGTGTGACTTCGGCTTTGCCAGGATGCTGAGTGAGTCTCTTCTTGAAAAATAATATTACATGTAGGAAGCATTAAATTCTGTTATAATTTTTTTGCTTCTCAAGGCCCGGATGAAAATTACACCGATTACGTTGCAACGAGATGGTACAGAGCACCTGAACTTCTCGTAGGAGATACAATGTATGGACCACCTGTTGATATTTGGGCCATCGGCTGCGTTTTTGCCGAGCTTGTCCGTGGAGAAGCTCTTTGGCCCGGGAAATCGGACGCCGATCAACTGTACCTGATTAGAACATCTTTAGGTATACAACTTAACTGCTAGATTTACTAAGAACGGGAAGGTTACTTTTGGGGTTGCCTGAATGTACTGCATTTACTTTTAGGTGACTTGATACCGCGACACATGCAAATATTCAAGGCTAACGAATTTTTTGTTGGTGTCACTTTACCTGTGCCCCACAAATACGAACCGCTCGAGGAGAAGCTACCAAAGCAACAAAATCAACATACCGTGGACTTCTTAAAGGTAACTGATAATAAGTAATCTTCGACACGAATCTAACTTATTTCTTGCAAAATAAATTTTATTTTATTAATATTTGATTAACAGAAATGTGTCGACAAAGACCCTTTGAAAAGATGGTCCAGTCAGCAACTACTCGAGCATCCTTACTTTAATAATTTCCAACTAAGCGTGACATTAAAAGAGCGAATCACTAGCTACAAGAAAGTCAGGGACAGAACACGGGTAAACAAAGCTACTTCTAATCAGGAGTGCTGTTACCAATGAAAATAGTAATTTAAGTTCATTTTTTACAGGACCCCCTCCAAAGCAACCCGACGTTATTGCCACAGTTACCCATTCTAGATCTTAGTCCGAGAAATCCGGAAGGCTTTGCTCGGACAAACAAAACTCAAAGCGTTAATTTGCCCAACATTCTCTCGTAAAAAATTCTTTTACTTAAGGCTCCGATATCACATAAGTTTAATTATATAATGATGTTAAACCGTTAGATTGTGCTAAGACTTTTAAGCTTTCTTATTTAAAACTTCTCTTGTAAAGGGGTTGGGGTTTGGGGTTAATGATGTTCGCCGAAACACAAATGAACACTAACTCTTCTTCGGAAGAGGTAATTCCATTTTACACACAAATAATAATATGGTCAAATCTATATTTATATGTTTCGTCTCGTGTTATTTATTTATATATTTTTTTAATGTTGTTAATTCAATTTTCAATTCGAGAGCACTAAATAAATTTTAAATCAATCGAGATTTGGTGTCATTTCTATGTGCCTACATTTTCACGTTGAATTTTTTGCATATATCAATTAAAATAGATCCCTTCATTCACGCCCGATAATTGCTCTGGTGATTTGGTGAATTTCATTCGCCAGGACTCTTGTGTAAAAAATCATCCACTTCATATATGACTTTTGTTTTTATTGATTCAGTCCTGCAGACATCATTACAAAATCACAGAATGCTTATTACTAGGATTGCCTACTCTACTGCTTACATTTCTGTCGAATCATTTTGCTTTTACAAACCTGTGAATTTCATTTTATAAATTAAGATTGTACGCGGCCCACAACGGGAGTTAGAAATGTTAAGTATTAGTGAGACAGTGTAAGGCACGTTTTACCACTTCTACGATTCCAGCACGGCGTCTGGTTTTACTATTTGATACGTGATTAGATATTCTGGATACGCCTGCAAAGAAAATAGATATTTCACATGTTTTGTCTTTTCGATTTTAACAAGTCAAATGAAATTTAATTTCCGTACTTGTTCGCCTCTGTAAACAACGTATTCGGGAAAGTATAGGCCACCAGCGCTTGGTCTTCCAACCACAGAATGATGACCCGGAGGAGCGTGAGCCATTTTCATGGCTGAAAATTGTAGAAACGATTTACCTAAAGTAACGCGGCATAATATTAAATTCCTGTAAAGAAAATAAATTCAATGTGACTTTCGTGTATTCCGGGTAAAAACAAATTTGGTCTTTTAATGCGTTTGTCTGCACCTCTGGCAAATGTAGCACGATCTGTCTTTGTGAGCTGGACAACCGGTTCCACCTCCGATTCCATACACATATTGATTACTTTTAGAAGAATGCTCAGCGAAGTAAATGCCAGCACCGAACATTCCACCCATGTACGCGTGTCTTTCGTCGAACCCTTTCTGAACAATTGCATTAATAAAAGGAGATCCATGAAACAGCATTCGCTCGTTATATTGGTTAGCATTTTCTTCAGCAACTTCTTGACGGCGGTGGGAATACCTTTCCCACAATTTTCTATTTTGAACTTTTTGAATCTGAAGCAAGAGAATAAAAAATCATTCCGGTGAGACATGTGCTATATCAACACAGAAGCTAATTCTAGTTGACCTACCCTAATTATATTGTAGCGTGAGAAAATTCCACCAGATTGTCCACTGTCACGGTGTTCTCTCACAGTTCGTTGCATTTCTTCTTCGACAGCCAGGTACTCCTTGTCATCCGTCAGTAGATCCACGAGCAACGTCCTCGGATTTGTTGACGCCGACCACCACCCACTGATGCTGGAATTCAATTTCTCAATTCCTTTGATAATTTTATGTCGGTATCCGTAGGCGCTAACTCCGACCTGTTTTAGGTCATCGTGAGACATTTCGGCAAGTATGTCCAACGTTATTTGCTCCCGTTCAAATAATTCACACAGTTGTTCCAAGCCCAAACTGAAAGTTTAATGATCATGACATATTAAACTATTCAATACGCAGTAATGTACTGCAACTAATCCACGATCTAACTATAATGAAAGAGATTTTACCCTCGAAGAAAACTTGGAAGCGTAGTAATAGGATTATTAGTATTCTCCTTCCCTCCTTCAGCCTTTATGGTATCGGCCGTTCGACCTTCTGCTTCGGATATCACAGTATTAGAATATGAAACAGGAAGGGACAATGCTACGGAAGCTCCTGATGGCATTAACACTGTTTCGGTAGGCAATGGAGTACCCTGAGATGGTAAGTGTAAGGCCACCCCTTGCTGAAGGGCCATAGCGTCTTGAAGAAGGCACCTTACATCTTCGGCAGTCGCCAGATCCAGAGGCGTCTGTCCTTCCTGATTCTTTAGGAAAGGATCAGCACCATGTGCAAGCTGGAAGCAAAACATATTAATAATAAACAATTTGATCAAAGTTATTGAAGTGAATTACGTTTATCGGTGATAGAATCCTACCAAGAGAGCACATAGCTGAGTTCTGCCTTTCTGGGCCGCTTCATGTAATGGCGTAAACCCCCATTTGTCAGTGGCATTCACAACCGTATGATATTTAATGAGAAGTGCTGCAATGTCCAAATGCCCATAGGATGAAGCGTTATGTAAGGGTATCAGTCCTCCTTTATCTTGAGCATTGACATCGGCACCATGCTCTAGTAGAAGTTCAGCAACTTCAATGTTGTTATAACCGGCTGCAAAGAAATTGTTTGATTGGAAAAGCCTCCCTAGAGATGATATTTTGTGACAAGATTTGATAGGAAAATGGCGTTTTAATTACCTGCTAAGTGCAGTGGAGTCGAATTTCTGCCTTGAGCATCTCTACAGTTGATATTATCAGAAGAAATCAGTCTTTGCACGCGACTGACATTCCCTTTTTTGGCAGCATCCAAGAGAGCGGCATTGCCCCGAAGCAAATCTGCGACTTCTTGATCTCCATCTCTTACTAAATCTAGGGGAGTCGCACCATCTCTATTTTTTTTACTGGCGTCAGCTCCATGCTGTATAATATAAGATGTGATGGTCACTAATTCCAAATATTTAGATTTGAGCATGTAAATAGTTACTCACCTTAAGTAAAAGTCGAACAATGTCGTATTTACCCTTTGCTGCGGCCTCGTGAAGTGGAGTGAATTTCCATAGGTCAGCGACATTGACACTTGCTCCATGTTTTACGAGCAATTCAGTGACTTCATAGTGACCATAGGAGCATGCATTATGCAATGGAACCAAACCGCTAGAGTAATATTAACGTTCAATAACGAAACGTACTTCGTTAGTTTCCATTTCTAAGTAGACTTATGTACAGTGTAGAGCTAATAATAATTACCCCTTGTCTTTCGCGTGGACATCAGCTCCATGGTCCAGTAAATATTCTACTATGCTAACTCTGTTGTATCCTGCTGCAAAATGTAATGGGGTTGAATGTCTGCCATCTAAATCTCGGCAATTAACTATTTGAGGATAACTTGTCAATAATCTCTGAATTGCTTCTAAATTGCCTGATTTGGCAGCTTCTAATAATTGGCACTCCATGTCTGCACTTCCTGATGCAGGATCTTCAAAGAGTAGAACAAATTTTTTTTACTAAAATGAAATATTACATGTACGATTGTTCTTATTAGAATTGTGTTCATGAGCCTACCTTGAAGTATCTTTGTGACGTTTTCAGTGGCCAATTGGGAAGCTGTTAATCCCTGCAGTGAGACTATTGACAAATCAACATTGTATGAAAGAAGAATTCTGCAACCTTGAACATTGTCATCTCTGGCACATCTGTGCAGGGCTAAAAAGTGAAACCATTTAAAAGTAATATTTCAACATGGCAGGTATTTTGAATTCAATGTTTTAATATTTCATCAGGTTATTCAGGTATTTAATAATATTTCATCTATTTTACCTGTTTGTCCAAGGTCATCTAAAGCATTTACTTTAGCCCCATGTCGCAAAAGTGCATCCAGTACATCATAATATGACTTGTCCGCTGCCAGATGCAGTGGTGTTAAAAAATTTTTATTCTTCTCATTTAAGTTTGCACCTTTCCTAATTAATGTCTCCAGCACCTTAATAAACCAAACATGTGATGGTGTGATTGGTTTTTCAACTTAATAACTGCACATACAGTAATACCACAATAAATACCTGTTTTCTCTTAGGATATGGAGAAGCTGCTACACAATGAAGTGGAGTATCTCCTGTGTAGGGATGTTTAAAACTAACCAATTCAGCTGATAAATATTTTTTTACTCTAGTTGGATCTGTTTGTCTACAGGCTTCAAGTAAGCAGTGCCCTTTGAATTCATCTACAAATAAAATTTTAATGAGGTTTACATTACAATCTTTTACACTGGATATGTACTAGTAAATAGATTAAAACTTACAAATAAGTTTTTGTTGTAATTCCCTAGTTGGAGCTACATCAATAGGTGACTTTGAATGACAGTTAAAAATGGTAGGATCTGCCCCCTCACTCAAGAGTAAAGAACACACTTCTATTCTAGATTTTGAAGCTGCTTCATGCAGTGGTGTAAATTGCCATAAGTCCATGGCATTCACATTTGCACCATGTTTAATGAGCATTTCAGTAACCTCAAAATGCCCATAAGAGCAGGCATTATGAAGTGGTACAAGACCCCTGAAAAGTGGTCAGTAAACATAAAATAAATTTTGAAATTCCAGCAAAGGACATATGAAATTATCAAACTAAAAATGTATTAGCTAATGAATCTTACCCTTTATCTTTAGCATGGACATCAGCTCCATGTTTTAATAAGAGTTGAACTACTCTTCCTCTGTTATATCCAGCAGCTAGATGTAAAGGTGTAGATCTCCTACCATCACTTGCATGACAATTAACATTTAATGGATTTAGCAAAGCTAGTAGGCGATCCTCAGCACCTGACCTAGCAGCCTCTAATAAGTCTTCTTTTTTAAAATCACCAGTCAAAACTGGTCTTGTTGAAGCATCAGCCAATTCTAAAGCTGTTTTCCCTTCACTATTCCTAATATTAGGATCAGCACCATTTTGCAGCAAAGCTTTAGAAAAATATATCTTATTAATTTATACTCTCTTTCCAAAAAATCTAATTACTTTAATTTAGTATCAACTTATAACTTTACAACCACATGTATAGTATTTTATACCTATGCAGACATCAATTTTTCCTTTGATTGCAGCTTCATGGAGTGGTGTATAACTCCAATTGTCTCTTGTATTTGGGTTTGCTCCTGCTTCTAGTAACAATCTCACAACATCTGCATGACCAAATGAGCAGGCATTGTGAAGGGGATGAAGCCCACCATCATCCCTGGCCTGAATAGAAGCCCCAGCTGTGAGCAGGTATTCTACGACATCTCTTCTGCCATATCCTAAATTTTTTAAATGAAGAATTATAGATGTTTTTCACATCACAGAGTAAGATATTAGACAGAGTAATACTTGAAAAGCTATTTAGATCTTCAATACTTCTTTATTAATAAATACAAATTTACACAACTTGCACAATTGGAAAGCTTATCAACCAACAGATTATTAAAGCAACACTTCTCAACAAAAGCAGTTATATTATTATCAAAGTACAACCAATGATCAATGATTGTTGAGCAGTAAACAATCAAGTAAATGTAACAGATTGACTGATTATGATTCAGGTTGAATATCTTAATATATAGCAGGAAACATTTCTTCTGCATTAAAATAATGGGAATAACAAACAATTCATAAAGAAAAATTGCCGGAAGGTGAATTTTTAAAAATCAAAACATGACTCAACAGGTAAGCGAATTACAGCCTTTGAAAACAATTGCAAAGATTTTACTACGGCAAGTTGGGACTAACGCCACCGTTGTTCATTAACAACTTATACATAAATGTTTCTTCTGAAAAATAAACTTCTAAATTTCTTTTTCCTTAAGGCATTCAATTGTTGGGTATGTAAAAAAAACTTACCAGCAGCAAAGTGTAGGGGTGTCGATTTTCTACCTGCTGTATCCCGAGCATTCACCGATTGCTGTGTGACTAATTTCTTTACCCTAATTAGGTTCCCAGTCTTACATGCCTCAAATAATTCCCGTAATGGATCACTTGAACTTGTCAAAGATTCTGAAGATGTTGACAAAGCAGACCTGCGACTTGACATCTCACTTCACCATTTTATTTACGATCTAGTTCCACGCGCAATTGCAACCAATCACTACGGAGAAATCGGACGTGCCACAAGAATGAGAAGGCGTAATGCCCTCTAACAAAGCATTCAAATTTTTAACCATTGTTTTCACCATTCCTCAGTAAAACGTATGAATTAAAATCTTGTATTTGTACTCCATTTATTGCCAAATTTAAATTGAACTCCTTCCCCCGGCAATCTGGATGTGTATGGTACATTTTTAAATTGTCACAAAACACATTTAAAAATACTCCATGTATTGTCCTACAATTTAGCGATAAAAATAAAACCTTTCTGATCTGTAAGTTTAAAAATCTGCACCTGTACGGAAAGTAATTTTAATGTAATGAGCAGAAAGTAAATGAAACCCCTTCATATGCCAAAAATGACCTAAATATAGAATGATTTCAAGTGATGTATCTCTAAAATTCAAAACGAAGTTTTGAGGGTTATAAAAATGTTACGGTGACAGATTTAAAATGGCAGTTACGCTTTAAAACTCGTAGTGTCTCAGAAACTGTGACTCTCAACTGTACAATAAATCCAGTCTACGTTGAACAAAAATTAATCCAAACAAATTAAAATATAATCCATTACTGTATATTACAATTATTATAGCTATTTACAGTCTCTTATGAGTTATTGGAATTGTAGTTTTTGCATAGCTTTTTGGATTCCCGATTTCCTCTTGAAATAAACTTGCACACAATATACCCTTCAATTGTGCTCATAGGATCCTTCACTTTGAGACATTTGGAAAACCGATATTAATGCTTTTAACAAATGACGTTAGCAGTGACGCCATAAAATTGCTGGTCGTTAACTACGTATTTTCCCTCGTCCCAACGTGAAATAAAAAAAACTCCGTTAATGGTATTCAACGTCACGGTGGCTTGCACAGCAACTCTTGGAGGTGGGTTATTCATCAAGCAAACCCTGGTGCTCTTTCCTTCCTCTCTTCAGGATTGAAATTCAAGAAATGGAAAGCATGGAGTCATCGATATATTGATGACGGGTTTCCCATTGCCACTTCTCAGGAGAACAAGTCATACGATATAGGCAAAACTGCTCCCTTTTTATAGCTTCCATCAAGAAAATAATTATTCGCCAGATAATAATGTAATAACCACCGTATTTAATTAGCCTGATTAGCCTGATTAGCATCGTTGTCGAATTTCTGAAGTCTTAATCTTCTTATTTCTTTCTGTTCCTCCGATGATAATGGGTCCTCGTCCTTTAGTCGGTCGTTTGATTGTGTACTGGAAGAGGTTGCAGCTTCAGCATTTGTACCTACAACGGTTTCTGTCGCGGATGTCGTCGATGTTGATGGTGAGGACAATGGTGGTGATTTATTTGAGCTGACTGTTGCCTTAGGAACATTGCTGTCATTGTTCGAAGTTGATTCTTTACTTGCAGAATCACTTGGCCTCGGTATTCTCCTCGCGGAATTACTATTAATATTTAAAAAAAAAGCTCAGAATGCTACCAACTCATAAAAACACTACCAAGTAATTTTATTTTATGCTTCATTTTACTTACATATTTGTTGCTGTCACTGTAGTCATATATTGTTGCATTACCGTAACGGATGCGTCTAACAATAATTCTATTTGGCGCAAGCACTGAAGTCTAGCCTCAATACTCTCTCTCGCATCGCCTTCCATTCTTCGCAAATCTTCGTCAGAAAGACCTGAGAAATTCGAAGGAGGCATGGGAGGTGGTGGAACTAAGAAAAGTAAAGAATTGTTACAATTTTTAAGATTCTCATTGGAGAACCCGATATTTTATCGATTCTAAGTTTTAAGTGTACTTACATATTCCAAAAAAGGGTGGACAGAAAAATGGAGGAAGTGTTCCAAATGGTGGCATCTGTGGACTTTGCCTAGGTTCAGAATCACCGTTATTATTTTCTTCGCCATCATTTGGAAGGACAGTTGGATTACCCTCATTCGAGGTTCCTGATTTTAAATAAATTTCAATTTACTTATACGTCAATTACATTTAAAAAAAAATTATCTGAGAATCAAATCTGACCTTGCTGCTGAGGTTGTTGCTGTTGCTGTTGTGGCATTTGTGGAGGAGCAGGAGGTGCTTGTTGCCAAAATGGAAAATTACCAGGTGCTCCAAATTGCGGAAAAACTTGGGGCTGTGGTTGTGGTGGCATTGGAGGCTGACCAAAAACAGCTCCATTCAAACCTTGAAAAGGAAAACCTGGTTGTGGTTGTTGTGGAGGAGGTGCAGCAGGGCGCGGAGTTGTAGTATGAAGTATATTCAAACGGCATGTAGGACAAGTTTGTTGTCGCTGGAACCACGACCGAAGACATGATGTATGGAAAATATGATTGCACGGTAACTTCTTTGAAGCTGAAACATAATACAAAATTTTAATTTTTGAATTCATTACAAATGCCAAGGAGATTTACAGTCTCTTGTGACTCATGACAAAATACACTCTGTCAGGAATCCCAAACAAACTGCTACATTAATACAATTTATAACAATCCCTTAATTTCTTCAGATACATTGTCACAAGATTCACTATTATTAAACATTAACATGCCTGTGGTCATTTCTTCTCTACAAATAATGCACACATTATCAGCTGCTGCAAGTTCCTCAGGTGTTGCATCAGGATACAAAGTATTCATATTTTGAATGGCACGCCTTGACAAAATTACATCATTGCAAGCTTGCTTAAATTTCCTAAAATTACAAAAAAATTAAAATTAAAATTACACATAATATTAATATTTATTCAATCTATTTTGAAGTAATTGTACACAAAATCTTACCTAATTGTATAATACATTGGTCTAAATGCAAAGAGTGGTAATGTATAAAGTCGAACCATAATACCCACAAATGTCACATACAAGAATACTCTTATGAATCCTGTAAAAAAAAATTTAATAAAAATTCAAGGTTCTACTTTAATTGATAAAACAAAAAATTCAATGAATAGTAATTGTAGGATTTGCTTTAATTAAAATAGTATTTGTAAAGAACATAATATGTTAGTTCACTTAAATATTATGACTTTCAAGTTATAATTTATTCACACTGAAATATCCAGTTCTTTTAAATGTATAACTTGCTTCTATTTTCTGCATTGATAATCATAACTTACCCATAACAACTTCTGTGTATAGTAAGAAGACAGTTTTACTCTCCCAAGGATTTTCACTGTTCAAATCCACAGTGTGTAAAACATATTTAATGGCAATATTAAAAATTATTGTTGTTAAAATGGCATATTCAAATCCAAAAACTAGTTGAACTGAAGCTCCTTTAGTGATAGTAGACTGATAAGCATGACATATAAATAATACATCTAAAGCTACCAAAATTATTAATAATGCTGAAATATAAATACAAATTATTAAATGGATGAAATTCTAGTGGAAAGTTTATGAGGATGAGTAAATTATAACCTATTAGAGGTATATATTTTCATTGACCCATCCCACACTTACATTAATTTTTATTTATTTATATGTAACTATGTTTAAGGTAACGAGAAGTGACATGTACAGCACAGCACAATAATAATTGAGTTAATAATGATGAGAGTTTATCTTACCTGATACCCTGGCATGAAAAATCCATGATATAACAGGACTTCTCTCCATCTGTAACAGAAAAAATTTCATACTTTTGGTTGATATTTTGTCAACCAATTAAAAATGACTATATTTTCACTTAAATTCCAACAATACTTACAAAGTCAACTCTGTCTTCTGCGAGCCAATGAAATGACTTAAGGAACAGTAAAACAGTAAATAGGGCTACAAACTTTGGTGTGAAATCATCACGAAACAGTGTAAATGCCAGACATGTTTCTGTTATAGCATACCAAGATCGCTCCATGAGATGCTCAAACTCAGCAGCTCTTAACTCTCCAAAGAAAACTTTTCTCATTAGTTTCCCCATTAAATAGACCAAAATGAAAGCTTGTATGTAAATCACCTGAAAATGAGAACAAGTAATTCTGTGTGATTTCTAAATTTCTATTTCTAAATTTAAGAAAAAATAATAGCAATGTGAAAAATGGTACTTCCAAAGCCAGTTAACAAATGTAGGTGATGTGGTCAATTCAAGAATTTTAAATATATATGTATTGGGGTTGCTGTTTGGATTTTCGTACACCTTCGTTCTAATTCAATGTCATAGGAATTTAGCAGCGTAAAATTCATTCTAAATCGCTGCCAAAGAATTGCTGACAGGGCCAAATTAAAAATTTTATGTCTTCTTATCAGTTACTTACAGCCATACTAGGGTTTGACTTAGTAATGTACACAACAGATGGATAGAACTGCTTTTTACGGTAATAAGCGTTGCCAATGACGGCTGTCGTTAATGCCAAGCTTATGAAAGTAATCCCTAGGGCTCTCATCTTGTCCACAGCTCGGCCACAAGGCTAAAATGAAATCAATATCACTAAAAATTTTAAACCCAATCTTGAGTATTGTATTTTTCCGTAGCTTGTGATTGACGTGCTGCACTCTGTAAACCGACGTATCCAAAGGAAAGTATTTCCTTTGAGGTTTCACCGCCTTTTTCTGCCGGAGATTTCATTCGGTTCAAAAAAAAGAGGAATGGTAAAATAGTTCGAATGAATTTTTCGTAACGATTAATGTTGAGGAATTGAGACGTCACGTTCGAAATAAGTGACGCCAAATGTTTTCCGGCTTCAATCTTCAAAGCCCTCTCTAAATACAATTAGTGTAAGCAGATAAAAATGACGGACGTCGAAAACATAACATTTTCGATTGAAAAAGTGTACGCAACTAAAAGGGAGCTCCTACTTTATCTTAATCTACTGGGTAACTTAAAACTTCATCCAGAACTTCATTTTCCTAGCCTGAAAGAGCATTATTTGGGTTTGGAATATGAAGATTAACGTCGATTTCTCCGAGGAGGGAGGTGCTACAATCAAATTATCCTGCTTTTCCAGATACTAATCCTATAATTCAAAGATTTTTACAATATGACAGTTCTTATTGCCTTGCTGATAAGTACCTTATTGCCATGGTGTTCATTTATTTCAAAAGAGCTCAACTCAGTCCTCAAGATTACACATATCTGAATTTTTTTGCAGGGCTGTAAGTTATTAAGATTTGAAGGGAAATAAAAAGAGTAGACTAGAAGTGTCTTATTTTATTGATTGTTTAGTCTATTGAAATTGGGTTTTATGATTGATGAGAAATTATCTTAATTGAATAAAGCATTATTTGAGCTTACAATATTACATATAGGTTTTGGTATGTTTTTTTATTGGGATGTTTTTTGTTTCAGTTGCTTAGCCCAATCAATGGAGGAAGACATAGATTTAAGCCCAAATATTTATCCTTGGGCTCTTGGGAAATATGTGCAAAATGAATTGCCAAATCTTTTGGAGTTGAAAAGTCTTTTGTGGCAGGCAATGGATCACAGAGCAGCTGTTAGCTACCATTGTTGTACACAAGTAAATGCTTATTCTTGTACAAAAATAACTTGTGAAGTTTAGATTTAATACCATTAAAAAATTACTTTTTTACTCTTTAAAAAATCCAACTACTCTAAGAGATTTTACTCTTTCATTTAATTTTTAGTTGATTTCCATTTCTAATGACCATTATGTTTGGAAGAGAGAAAGATCTTCCTCGTTTTTGGAATTCTACACCTCAAAGTATATGAGGTGTTTGCCACTGACATCCAAACCAAGAAAGTTGAAAAGAAGCAGAAGAAATTTAAACAGTGATTGTCATTAATCTTCCATTGGTTACTTTGAATTTAAAATACATTTTATTTATTGTTTCATTTACATTTTAACTTGAATGAGACTTCTATTCTGCAATTCTGCAAGAATGAGAGACATCCGTTTTGAGCTACTTCCAGGTGGAAATTTTTAATGTTCCCACCCAACAGGTAGGAAGAAGTGGATATTCTTTCACGTGAATCTTTCGGTGCGTTGAACACCAAAAATTAATTGTGACCTCATCTTTGAGAAGGCAACACCTAAAACCATAACTTTACTTGTTTTTGACAGGCTTATTTTCATTATAAACTTATTTGTTTTTATTTGTTCAGCCCTCAGTTCGTCCATGTTGCGGTTCTTTCAGTTCAATTTTAACAGGTGAGACTTCAATGTCTTTGGTGAGGGAGGTCCCCTCAGTGGTCACAAATGGAAAGGATCTGCTCTCAACTTAATCGTTCGGAAGTTGAGGAAAAGGTACAACAAAAAAAGGCCATCAAATTTATACTTTTCTTTTCTTGTTTGTTTTATTTAGTTTTAATTTCAAATAAATAGGAGTAAAAATATCGTTTTTATCCGAAGTCAAATTTACAAAAAAAATGCACGACATTTGGCTCTGAGATCGTCAATTAATTTCACATAACAAAAAACTTTTTTTTCTACAATTCAACTGAAAACATTTGTGGTACAAATAAATAAATAAATACATTGGCGACGGTTGGTTTGCAGCTATTTACTGGTAGAATCAGGCTCAGAAACTAGTGAGTGACAGAACAGAAAAGGGGCCAAACGCCACCAAATGCCCACCAAATATGAAGGCAGGAGGCTTTGACCTCCAGTCAAGAAACTTCCCTTGACAACGGTTATAAAAGCAAATGAAATAAAACAAATTTTGTAGCCGCAAACTCAAGATGTGTCGTCTCCCGTCGCCAATGGCCGGAGGAAGGTGTGCACTAAAGTTTTCCAGGGAGTTCCACTTCGAGCAAACCTGCCTGTCCATAAATTTAAGGTACCGATTTTCGTGTAGGAAAACAAAATTTCTACGCATGAACGCTGCTGGTTCGACCTATTTCTTCTCACTTGCATTTGGTACAAATTCTGCGGTCCACAGGACGCAGACAAGCACAATGTTGGCATTACATAGAGGCGCGTGCACGGACAACAGTCAAACAATATTAATTTTCAGTTATTTATCGAGTCATTCTATTTTAAATTTTAACGTGAAGCAACGATAACAGGAACAGCAGAAACAACAACAACCGAAACAAGAAACTCAATTATCACGTCGAGTAATAAGAGAGTTGGCGTGAACAAAGTGGAAGCCTGGTGCTTAAATTTACATCACTTGAAACGATTGGCTATCAATTATAAATCAAAACTTTAATAGATTAATTTGAAAAAAGTGATTTAAGGTACTTCAGAAATCGAGGCACGTCACAATGGAACCCCCCTCCCCCCAAAAAAAAGTCATTTTGAAATAAGCAAAACGAGAAAGACTGAAATCCAAATGTAAAATAGAAACTTAACGGAAACATTTAATTTTTCAAGGAACAACGCCAGAATGACTCGATAAATTCAATTTACTTTCAAGTAAGGAGTCTGAAATCGTCTGCTTCAGTAAAATATAATAATATACGGTGATTCAGTATAAATAAGACAACGTTGTGCGACACCGGACACAATTCAACGGAAACTTCAGCTTTTTGTGTCTTTTTGGGGCGACGTTAAACTTAAAGTAAAACTCCAATTTTACTTTTCCGATTTAATTTTTATGTGTCGTCGACGATGAATTTTGTCTTTGACGAAATATCCCCCACACAAACAGGTTTTCACAGATGAGTTTTCATTCATTTCGTCGATTCGTTTTGTTACACTTTCGTTGGCAAACGGTCAAACCGAGGCGTTTGAACGCGACAAAAAAATGACTGTCATGGCGATGGATTTGAGTTTATGTCAGTCGGAACGAACCTGACGCGAGAATATGCCGTTTTCCGGGCCTACCTGACTCATTCGTTTATTTGTTTATCTTTATTTATTTAAATTCTACAAATTTTTACGAGTCTTCGCCGGGTCGTTTTCTCCTCGTTAACGACTTTATTTTCCGCCATTTTACGACTCAAATGGTTCGCGAATATTTCATTTTACGTAATCCGGGGGTTTATTGTTTTCTTACTACCCTGTAACCTTCTCTAAATGAAAAACTGCTTCGATATCATGGGATTATCGGCGAGTAACCTCTTTTTACCGGCTCCTCTGACTAATTATTAGTCGTTTAAGCGTTTACGACGTCTTGAAGGTAGCCAACATGGGCAGGATAACTCGCGGGTACCCAGGCAGATACCATCTGACGTATCAGGAATTGATTCATCTTCCCTGCTCTCATTTCGACTCGTTCACCGCGTAATCCACCATCCTCATACGAAATACTATTGTCTTCAATTTTTCTTTTACAAAACAGGATGGATTTACTAATGACTAGACGAAACTAGATGATTATTACAAGGATGTGGATCAACTGGACTTGGGCCTCTCCTGCTCTGACCGTGTTGACCGATGCCCGCTTATTTAACAGACTACTGTTGAATGCGACCGACGCCAAGGGAAGTGAAAACGGTTAATTGAAAACTAAAAATTAATTATCTTTTTCGACGATTTAGCTCGTAGAAAAAAATTTTCGGAGACCGGAAACGGAAACTCTAAAGTTCGTTAAACCGACACGATCTCTAATGCTCCATTAACGGCGTGTCTCTCATTCTACATGGACAAATGGATTTTTTTTACACGGTCCTGGTACTCGAGTACCCGGAGTCCTGAACAAAACGTTTAACGATCTTGCTGACCGGATCCAAGTTTCAAATGGTAAAACACACGTCGGGGCAAGTTTGTAGAGAGGAGATCACCGACGGATCGAGATGTCCGTGCGACCACCTCGGAGATCGCAAACGATCGTGCAGAAGCATCAGATAATTCCTGCTCGTTAGAACGGAGTAACTTGAAAACAAAACGTGAAAATTCGTTTGACAGTTGGCCAAATGAAGCTTTTACTTTCCTGCGCGGACTCATATACCAGCAAAAGCACTTGAAGATGTCGTCGAACATCGCAAAGAAAAAGATTTAACCACAGACAACAAAGAAACCAAAACGAAAAATAAAATAAAACAAAGTAAAAATAGCACGGAAGAAGAAAATAAAAATTGATTGAGTAACCGATGATAGAGCAGACCTTTGTTGACTTGACTCGTCAAACTTCGACAAACTATTATTTACACTGATTCAAACTTTTGGTACGTAGCTTTTCTCTCTCATGCTTTCCCGATTCCGTTTACTATTATAATATATCTCTCTTTCTCTTTATGTGTACAAATGTTTCATCTATGTATATATTTATATAAATATCTATAAGTGAAATCGAGAGTTTCTGTACAGGGGTTCGTTTCTTTTTTACAAAATATGGCTACACCCAATTATTAATTTCTCTTTAGCAAAAACCAAACTATTAACAACGTAAGAAGAGACAACACTCGCTCTCTGAGAGAAAATCTCGGAGCGGAAATGACGGCCCGGAAGTAGTCGAACAAGTCGTATACTTGTTAACAGACGTCGATTACTTCCGATCATCGATTTCTAATTGCCCGTCACCTCCGTCCGACGTCTTTCTCTTTTACATTTCAACTTGTTTCAGATTTCTTTGCGCTTCCCATCGGTGACGGTCACGTGACGAGTCAACAGCCTCGGCGTTTTCCTTCGTCCTGTCCAAGACCGGGAGGGAATTTTCTTCGTCACGTTTTCCGCGATCGACTTTCCTCTGCTTACACGTCTACGTAATGATTATCTTTGGACTTTATTCCAACACTAGGTCGAAGTATTCCGTTTAACAATAGTAGTATTAGAGTTTTTAGTAACAAAACAAAAAAATAGTAGAATTAATAAACGTAACGTAACCTACGATCACTTCCTTTTGACGGTTATACACACACACGTACGCACACACATAAATGTATGTACATAAGCATACGCTTACTAGTTCACGCACATTCACACCGCCGTACGAGTACATACGTATATGTATATTGCTTCTTTGGATTATTTAAATATTGTTTTCCACACTTTTCAGTTCGACTTCCCTTTCACACCGTTACCGTCCATTTCTATCAAATGGAAAGTCGAAATCTCCTCACTTTTTTTCACCCTTCAATCGTCGTCCTTCTTCTCTGGTTTTAAATCGACCATAGCGTGCAGTTCCTCCGGACTGAATCTGCAAGAAAGAAGCACACAAGTTACTTTTTTTACGGGTATTTTTCCTATCGACCTGTGAATATGTTTAAGATGGGTTGCCGTTCACATTTGGATCCCACTAGATAAATTTTAGTTCTTTTGGTTGAATTCCATGAACGGATGAATAACGGAAGAAAATGAAAATTATATAATTGCTCCAAGTTGAATTGTGTCACAAGACGTTGTTCACAGACCGTGGACCTCTACGTGTAATTACAGTCCCGGTGCTGTCTACTCGTGACAGAACTCTAAATTTCAATAAAATTTACGTCATCGGCAGTAGCTATTTATGGAAAACAATTTGGCAAAATAAAGCGAATTCCTTTTTCAATATGCCATGGAATTTTAAGTGTACCAAAGAGGAACACCACCGAAGATTGCTATCCATGACCGTGGGTTTGTAAAAAAGTAATCAAATAAACCACACGGGGTGTTAATTTGATCTACGTACTAGTAGTAACTGGTACTCACCCTAAGAGGCTCTGAAGATCACAGACGTATCGGTAGACGTATCTTTTGCCAGCAGTCTTATGAATAATATTTTTATCATAGTAATACCTCAGCCCTCGACTCAACTTTTCATAGTTCATTTTCGGTTTGTTTTTCCGGATTCCCCATCGCCTCGCCACCTCGTCCGGATCCGTCAACTTGAACTCCCAACCGTCTCCCGTCCACGAAATGAATCCCTGACATGTTTTATCCGTTAGAAGCTCGAGCAAGAATTGCCAGAGTTGTATGGGACCAGAGCCAGTGAAACAGGGGCCTCCGCCCGAATAGCCGGCTATCATGGCCGACTGTAGGAATGGCTTGGCCTCGCCATTTTGGAAGTCCCTCTGGTAGCCCATGAGGAATGCCGGGTGAGGCTCTTGCCCGCTCCAGTGCTCCCCGTTCGCACCGTTCGGTACGGTTTGAAACGGGCCGCCGTCGAAAGGCGAACTGTACGCTTCGCTGTATGGATCGTGATGAGGATAACGACCTGAAAGGGTCATTGTTGGTTCCACGGTTAATCCTTGTGTCCCATGGTTGGGTCCCCTCGCAAGTCCTGAGCGGATGCTCTGATTCTTACCTCTTGAGCCGTTTTTTGAATAATGTGCCGGAGAATATTTGTTTTCCAGGAGAGTTTGTTGGGAGTAAAATTCAGGAGAATTTTCAATATAATGGGCCCCGTGGTGGCCTCCCTCGAGGCCATGGTACTCGGATTCTTGGTCGAAATGTGTGTAGCCCACGGGAGGTGGCTCGTCCGATGGGGACGGACCCGTGGGTCCCTGGCTATTCATTTCAGCATTTCCTATCTGATGCATGGACTCGGCCAATTGACCATAGGCACCGTCTTTGTGTAGATAATTTTGAACTCGGAGGGGATGAATAAATCCGTTGGAGGCTGGAGATTCTTCTCGTCTGTCCCCGTCCGGACTCCTCATGTGAGAATTGTATCCTCCTGCAAAGAATAGAAACATTAAAATTAGACACACGTTACACATATATATCACGTAGAAAGGTGTGAAGTGCTTGCCACCTTGAGTACCAATCTATCAACCCCACGTTTCTATAATGATGAAACAATTCTGGAATTTAACGAAGTAGACAATGGCTTGGGGCGATTTTGACCTCCATTTGATCTGTCCGTTGGTGGAACTAATAGCTGAGATCTTTAAGAGGAAAGCCAAATCGGCAGAGGCAGGGAACGTGTGATTTTTAAATTCAATTTCAATTTTACAGCCTTACTGCTTTGGAATGTGATATATATGTATGTACATATAAGTATAAGAATTGTGGGATTGAAAAGTGACGATGAGACCACGTGGCACCAGACATGCTTCTCGGTATCTTCGCTAGACACTTATCCGCCAGCTAAACCAAATCACTTCAATTCATCATCAAGAGCACTTAAAGGAGTACCTACTCCTGTCTAACCTACTGTTTCTGAACATTACTTATTGAAGGTAAGAAATTAGTCAAGGCAACCGTTTCACAATCCGTAAATAAAATTTCTTCTGCTTCGCGCACTCCGATGGCATCTACACTACCAGTCTCACTCTCTAAATTAATTTTTACGTGATGTCGTCCTGCAACCCCAAAATTTACAATTCCGAAGACAGGTGGCTGAAAGAGCAGTAGATATTGTCAGGTGTCATCGACAAAACTCGTGTTTAGCATTTGGCATACGTGCCCCTACAAAAATCTAGATAAAACACCCTGAGTTTTCCACCTGAAGTTCGGCTGGTGCACATTGTTCTGGAACTTCAATGCCGGTAACAAATTTGTTCCTTTACTTGGACGCCAACCCAAGTCTTCTGTTCAACGGCAATATTAGTCCTTGTCTTTGCATTTTGTAGAGATAAGCCAGAACAGCGTTGGGCTGGGACGCCGAATCGTAACGAAACCGACTGGCTACGGCTTTTGTCTGTACGTGTGTAGCAATCCGGTATCCGGTATTTTGCGACCAATACTTGTACTGTGAGGTTGTTATTTTGGCTCATTACACCACGTGTAATTCTTCGGTAATTAAATATCCTTGCTTAATTACGCCGTAATCAGTTAAATCATAAATTGTGTTTGGAAAGATCAGTTAGGTCCAATTTCGATTTGACTCTAAAGCCACCCGCTTTGTTAGAAAACATTCCTTCTGCCAACTTTCCTTTGTCATGGACCTCATTACATCCATAAACCACGTGTGTTACTAGGCCCTACATTCTCCTAGACACAAGTCAACATACCCATTTCCTTCTTTTCTCGCTGTTGCATTCTAAAACGCTATTATTCGTCTCCCCACCAGTCATCACCAATTTCCGTGTTCATTCTTCCATATTTTCGGACATTTCCTTTGTTCTTGTCTAGAGGCTCGGACCTTGCCTCGTCACTGTGCTTTCCACCGTCAATACCGTTAACCAGCTCATTTTTGTTGCTTTTGTTGTTGTTGTTGCTGTTCCGAGGAAAAATTTATTGCCCTCATAAATAAACCGGTAAAATTATCAACCATGATTAATAGTGATATTTGCGAATAGTACTAATTTATCGACTAATTTTGTGGTGGGAACTCATGTGAGCTCCACTTATGAATCTCTCTCTTTCTCTCTCTCTCTAATATTAATAAGTCCGTTTCCTGCTGTCCGATTTTAATGTTTCCACTTGCGCTTCGTGATTCAATCACGACTGTCATTACGACTCGTTAGATTAACGTCCTCTGGGTTTTGCAATTAATTTCAACTCCATTTTGAGTTTAGGATTTACCTGGACGACTGGTAGACACGGCCAGAGAATACTCAAGACAGAGAGACACCAGTAAGACACGTTTGGTCACCGAGAACGTGAACGACTTCTCGCTTCTGACCACTCGGGTCCACACAAGATGGGTCACGTACTTCCATGTCCGACGATATATCGTTAAATGTTTTCTGCCCTCCTTATGCCAAGGATCCAGAACTCGGGGGGACAGGAGGAGTAAGTGATACTATTTTGAAGCCCGTAGGCTTCTCCCAGGTGTCAAGTACACTTTCAATCCGGTATCCCCGGTATCGTTTTATAGTTTTTCAATGGACAATGACTCTTCCCTCTCGCACTGGCTACCCATCTAATCTTCATAGAGGTGCATAAAATTTATGCCTGAATTCCTCTTTCGAAAAACTGCATACCTTTTTCGCCTTCATGTTTCACGCTCCGAAATGGAATCAGCCGTAAAACTCCTTTTCAATTTCGCCGGCTTTCCATCAAGCTACTACCAACACCACCCATCTGGGTAATTCATCATCAACACTTGAACATCTAAAAAATGGGAATTGCACGTTTGGAAAATGGGTATCTAAAAGCATGAAGCGGCCCATAGAGACCGGCACTTCATCGAACACCAGTCAGGCTCAACCTGAACGCTCACAGGTACGCAACAACAGTCAGACCAACTCATCCAAGGCTTCCAAACAAAGAAGAATATGAATCCGAAGAGCCTTCCTGTGATCCCCACTGACCCCCGTCCCACCCAGCGCTATTTCGATGGAAGCTCATTGTTCTCGTCCAACACTTGCACACTGTAGTGTGTCTCTGGTCGATGGCTACCACTTTTTTCAGGAATATACAATTTCGTCACGGTTCAGGTACCTTGTTGTTAATCAAGGTTTCCCTCTCGTTTCTCTTGTGCAATGTGGACAAAGCTAATCATAATAAGAAAGAAAAAAAACATTATTTTGCTTTTAGCTTTACTTTTCTCGAAAACGAGTTCTACATTTAATTAGGGCTTAACTTTATTACGACGTTTTCCTTTGTTCTTTTGTGTCTTGGTCCTCTTATTATCTCAACCAAGGAAAAATGGATAAGGAGGCGAAATAAACGACCCGATCCTATCACCCACAACGGCCCGAACTTGCTCTAAGCATAAAACAGTACATTTTGCTTGACAGCGAGAAGGAGCTATAACTGTAAGTTCGCTTAAAGCGATGGCAGGAAATGCAAAATGCGCTCCGTTGAGAAAAAAGTCCGTTTATAATTAGAGGTGGAGAGTCAACAGAATTTCACGGATGCAACTACCAAATTTCACTTAATTATAGCGGAAAAGGGCAGAAGAAGGAAACGATGGTGATGGGTACCTTAGACGACTAAGATCGATGCCACCAGCCTCACATCTCATATTAGCCTATTCAGCAACGGTCCAACGCTCCGGACAATAGCGTCAAACAAAAGACAAACAGAAGAGTACGAGCCATCAACAAACGGCCTCCGGAAGAACAATATACAAAATTAGGGAAGTGAAACACAAATTTCAACCTCCCAGGCTTTAATTTAATTAATTTAAAACGATGAATTAATAGTGCAGTGCGAATTAATAGTCCATCTGGGCAACCGAGTAAGAAAAAAACACTGGAATTAGCTCCAATGAGCGGTCTCGTTGTGGAGAGAGAGAGAGGTACCCGGTACTCATGGAGATACCCAGAATTTCATAAACTACTACTGACGTTGTAATGAACTAAAGAAGATAAAACGGACATGATAAAAAATAATTTCTTCCGCGTTAGAATTAAATGTTTGAAAAAATGAAGTCGTTAGCTTTCGAGTGCCGCCGCACAGCCTCCATTTCGCATCCATCCGATCTGAGAAGAAAACTGCCACCGGAAGCTACTCGACGAATTCGCCATAACAAAAAAATAATTCATTTTCTCTCATTTTCTCGTTTTATTTTGCGGTCTACTGGGTGTTTGACCGCTCTCGCTTTCTACCGGCCGCTTTCCGCTTGGCCAGGATGTGCCGCTGCCACCGCCATTGTTTCGTCATCGACTCCGTGAAAAATAACAACAAAAACTAATGAATAAAAAGAAGAACAGCAACAACCAGAACTAAAATGTGGAGCAATCACGTGATCGCGCACCGTGTATTTCTGAAAACATTCAGTCGGAGAGACTTGATATCCATTTTGAAAAATAACAATGCAAACTTATTCTCCTTCTTCTTGTACTTACTGAGACGTTACTCAACCATAACCAAGGAGGACCTAACAAAATTAGAAATAAGAAAGAAAAACCTAAAATATAACCCTAATATTTTGGACAAGGTTCAGTGATTCCTTGTCATTTTAAACGCTCGCATGAGAACAGTCCACACAAAGTGTTTAGAAATGAAAAATACAGAAAAGAGAAACAACAACATCAACAATAACAACGAAAAAAACTTTTAGAAGCAATCAAACGAAACCTGAAGAAAATTTCTGCTCGAGTTCGAATTCAAAGAACAATAAGGTGAAAAAAATCAAATAGGTTTCTGAGTGGTCGAGCAATAAAGAGGCGGGGTCTTGTATCGGCCAATCAGGTCGCCCGGTGATTACACGCAACGCTCTGACATTGACGCTTGCCAGTGGCTCAATTTCGCATCACTTGATTCTACCGAATTTCTTCAGCTCTTCATGACACTCAGACATCCGTTAAAGTTAATCTGCGTCATTCATTATCGCAGACTTTTCTAAAAAAAAAATTATGGATTCCGTCCGAACGTATGTCATGCGTACAGCTCTACGACTCTACCTCTTTTTAAATTCCCAACTTATTTTTTCTAATTAAAAACCAATTTCTTTGTTCGTATGACGAATGGACGCCGGAAATAATAACAAATAACGGTTGTTTCTGTTTCTATGTTATTGTAAAGTCATCCCAAAATCGTACCGCATATTACTGGGATTGGTTTGACATGTTTCCGACAGTCAGTGTTTATATGCGATATATATCTTAAACCCGTGAAAAAGTGTCCCACTTAAAAATTATTTTTTTTTTTGCATTCAAGTCAAAATAGTTTTAACGATTACAGATTGCTTTTTTTGAGATTTGACGTAGCATCTTGGTCAGTTAGCCCTAGTTTTTCGTCCAACATCTTGTGTCTTTTGAGTCGTACCACTCATCCCGATTTTCAATTATTAAACTGACAGGATTTCTCTACCTTACTAACTCGCTATGCTAATGTAAAGCAGCTTTAGCACAAGCCACACCTACCAAAAAGCATGGCAACAACAAAAATGGAGTCAAATACGTCAAAGGAGAGGCGAACGAACAACGAAAAACGGTCACCCCAAGGTCAGCAGAGTGATTCTGATTCGCCCGACATTCAAATCTAAAAGTTTACTTGGCGACGCCATGTTTTTCGTCATCTTTGTTCTATTATCTGTCCGGCACAGACGTGGAATAAAACAAAATGGAATGGTTTGCCTGAATAAGTGAATGGGTGTACGCCTTCATCGCATCAGGCAGCTCAAACGTATGTTCTAAAAAGGCACTAGCAATGAGTAATCGTCTCACCAAAATATGGTCACATAGTATGGCTCTAATAGAAATTTTGTAAGTCAAACATTTGGGAAAAAAAAGAAAAGTCGTACTATATGATGTTTCTAGTGCTTACTTCTTCTACGAATTTCATTCAATTATTTCATCGAATCCAATTTCTCTTGAGTAAATATGTGAGCAGGGTAAATGAATTGTTCGTGGGACACAGGGAAAAGGTACCCAAATGCGGAAAGGATTAAAGAATTGGCGGTGTGTCAAAGACTTGAAAAGGTTCAATCAATCAAGCCTTTCTATGTAACCAATGAGAGAGACCGCCGACGCCAGTCCAAATGAACCTTCCAAATAGCTCCTATTGATGTCTGACTATCTGGAGACAAAATCCTATTTCAGGTCCGTCAATGGGGAAGACACCAGACACCACAACCAAGTATTATTTCATACGAATCGTATTACATCAATTTATGCAAGGCTGCATTTTTTAGAGTTTGTAAACTAATTAAAAATACGTAATGTATGTTTAATCTGCATAAATTATGTACATAACCTTCACGCGCTGTTAATAATATACCACCTATTATGTATTTAGATTACTTTATTTCTTAGTTTTATCCCACACCTGTTTACCCTTTCATCACTTGCTTTCCCTTCTCTCTGACTTCTCGTAACATCCTATTACCACAGATTTAAATTTGTATGAAGCAATTCGACTGCCTGTAAGGTACGTCCTTACGATCCTGGTTCTTTAGGTCGGAACATTTCATTCTCATTAGCTATTGAATTATTTTTTAGGGAAAAACGATAAGCCTCGCGTTTTACCAGAAGGCAGTGATCATTATCCACACGCGCATTTGTCCGACGTCCATTTTTTTTACCTTCCAAGAACCCACTGCCTACGGTACTAGTTCGAGACAAAGCCAAGCTAGTGGCCTCTATGTCAAGCAATAAACTTGAAAGTTGAAGCTTATTTGCATTTGAAAAATTCATTGTAATTCACTTATTTCGTGTGATTCCCACGAAGAGAAAAAGAGGGCAACCATAGGGGAATTGGAGGTGGGTCATTTAGTGATGAATTGTGCGCTAGAATAATGAGTTAGGCCCTTCCATTTCCGCTCAAACTCAAGACCTGCCCGAATTATTTTACTTTTTCTGTTACCATAAAATTACTTAAAAAATAAAATGTATATTTAGGGACGAGTCTCACCGAACGGATAGAAAAAATGATGGGTTTTTCGATCACCTGCGCTATCCACGCATTGCGCTTCAAATTGAATTCAATATGGCGGACGCGATATTCAGGTTGTGCCGGCGACCTCACAACTCCGTGTTGTGCTCTTCCCGTCAATTCGCTGTTACTCTACTACTAATATTGATTGCTCTATGAGCACTTTCCTTATTATTACCCCGAAATATGTGCACCTAAATGAAATGGAAAAATCAGATGGGAAACCTGAAAATCAATTAGCAAAAGACATAGAAGTGTCAAGTTCTTCGGGTTCACCTGAATCAGAAGCGGATGCCAGTCTTTGACGACCTCTCTGAAAATCATAATTTGCGGCACGAAAAATCAAATTAAACAGGCCTTTAGACATTCTTGAGATGTACAGTTTTGTCAATTGACGAATAATAAATCGTCCATTCCGCTTTGAATTTGTGTTTAGTGTGGTCATCACAACTATCTGCTTCCTCCAGTCGCTTCACAAGAGTGAACTACAAAGCAGGAAGACTTTTTAAAAAGTCGACATGCGAACCACCTGTTGCATGTAGAAAGCGTTGCAACGGTTTAGATCATTCAATACCATTTCCGTCGGACACTCTTAGTTGTAATACACTTCCCTTTGTGAACACCCGTGGCAAGTTTAAATCGAACTATGTTCTGTTCTGCAAAATTAACATACTTTTCTTCGCAATTGTCCCCGTTAACACAACTTGCTTGCCCTTGTGCATTCGCTATTCACTTAACGCTTTTCGTTTTGCATAACTTAATTAGCTGGGTAGGTGTCAATAGGCAAATCCTAAGGGGAGGAAATAATTCTATCAGGATGTAGCGAATTAGACAAATCAATTATCGAGAGATGAATTAGAAGTAAAATATGATTCACAGTATCTGCAACCCAATTGCCGACCATATTCAATGGCGAAACACAAAATTGAAAACCCAAAACGTTTAGACGAACTTAAAAATACAATATCTGCAACCATTATCAAAATTTTAGTGGTTTCATTTTTTCTCTTTATCCCCTTCGAATTGAGGTTCAAATGAGTAGACAAGTTCTGGTTGAACAATACTTTTTGTGCTTTCGGTGACGAAGGGTAGTTCGTTTATTCCACAAAACCCATTTCCATTTGCCCTGCTGACGTACATCTATTGCGGTAGCAAGTAACACATTTTTTACATTTCTGATGATTTTCTACCACAAACTATTCCTCACGCCTAATATTTTCAATTTGATTACTCAAACATTCCCGACAAAAACCACAAAAATATGGCAAATCACTTTGTACTAATCAGTTGTCTTTCACAAGAGAAAAAACTTTTTGATAAAGAACTAGTATAAAGCTCTCTTATCGCCCAGAGAACCCAACACAGGCTTATCAGCCCCGTGACTTCTTGTTTGCAGGCAGTGGGCTATGGCTGAGCCATTGCGACATCCGCGACTTAGCCATTCGCGATTCACAACTCTTCAAACAAGAGACAAAAACCTTCGGCCGAGGTACTTGCCCCGGGCTTCGACAGGTACCCCGCATTGCTACCGGGCCAACGGAACTACAAAATGGAAGGACGCGTGACGATCGTCAGAGTCGATCGTGTTGATACCTTTCGTTTTATACTTTTTGTTCCCACTTTTAACAAATATAACATCTGTAGAAAATTATTATTGCGGCGGAATGCCGTTAGTGTTCGAATGCAGGTGCGACGGCGAAACACCTGCATCTCCCATACCCACAGCATGTCTTACTCAGTCTGTCCAATTCGACAATCGGACTCATTTTAACATATTGCTTTTAACCTCTTTTTTCGTGGACGGTTACCCTTATTAATACAAGTCTCCATTAATGAATTGCTCGATTGTCTTTTTCACGGATGAGAATTGGGGCTCGTCAGCAAGCCAATCACTCGAAACCGTAAGGAAACACCTTTAAAAGCAGTCGTAAATCATCGACAGACATTTACCTTAGATTTTCCGTATGAAATGCAACAGTGTAAGGGGTTCCTACAACTTGGAAAAGCGTAATGAAACTTCTTCTCATGATCTTCGAAGGTTGAAGACTCAAAAGTCCGCGAGCAACGTATTTTTTCCCCAATTCTTCCCTTCCTTTATTCTTTATGAATGTCCAATTTAAATTGAACGTAGGAATAAATTTTATCCGACATGTTAACTCGACTTTTTCCACTTTTTTCCTCTCTTTCTCTCTCTCTGCAACCCAATTACAATCAGCCTAATTCTTTTGTGTGCTTTTAAATTTTTCTGAACAACTTCCGGTCAATGCTTAACTTACGGCACGTAAACGAGTCAGAGGTTAATGCACTTTGCCTTTCCTTTGTGCTCCCGTTAAATTTTTTTCCGCTTTTCTTGTAAAATAAAAACTATGTATGTTTATGTCAAGAAGATCAGCTAAAGAGGGAAAGGACAGTGCAAATGGAAGGGATGACACTTCACGACAAAACTATAATTTTACCGTCACCGAATCTGAATACTTCAACATCAGATTCTCTTTCACGGTTCTCTAGCATTCTGTCTTACTCCGAACGCGCATCAGGGTCCTGATTTGCCTTTTTAAATTCAACCCAAAGCCATTTTATGTGAACATTCGGAGAAATTCAATCACTCTTCGAGCCATTTCTGTAATGTCAAATTCTTGGTTTCAAATAAAGAAGCGATTTCCGGTCTCCGTTCTAATAATCAGTATTCCTCAAAGCAACTTGTAAAATGAAAAAGATAACTTGTTCAATGCTCGTGAATTAATTTATACGGTTGTCTAAAGTGTACCTTCGCCTGCATTTTCTCAATAATTTTCTGTAAAAAAAGGAATATCTACACTGTGAATATATGTGACAGTAAGTGTTAGATTTACCATAGCTAAAGTAAAATTTGTAAGGAAGAAAGAACTCTCCCCTTTTGGAACTTAAAAACGAACCGAGACGGAGAGAATAAGAAGTCAGGGAAGAGGAAGAGAGAGAGACAGAGAGACAGAGAGAGACTTTCGGTGGCAACGGCAAATGGGGAGAAAGAGAAAGAGAGAGAGAGAATAAAACAACAGGTGCGAAATAAGTAGAACGTGTTGCAAAGCCTATTGCGTGGGCAGCTGCTCGTAATGACTTGACAAGGCTAACAGCTTTAGGTACAATGCTTCTTACAAAAACATATAAACGGGTCATGTTATATTATGCCCATCTGAACTACCGAGTTCCAAGTGTTTCTTAAAAACTTTGTTACAATTTGTCTCACCCCACATTACTGCAACAATCCATGGTCATTGATCTGATCTGATCAATGTGATATTTTGTAGTCGAATGTATTATTTTTTTGCAACCCTTGTTAGCATTCATATGGATATTCCAAAATTTAAACTTTTTATGATATTATTGTATCACATAAATATGATACTTCAAAACTGCCCACGTACCACAATCTATCTAAGCTATCTTTTAGCAGAGTGAAAAACAAAATGAAAGGCGACACCTGATGAGGTATAAATTTTACAATAATGCCAAAGAGCGTCAACATGTGCGTGAAAGTAAATATCCCGAGACCCAACCTGGAAGTTTTATTGTAAAATCAACATCCTATTAGGGGTGCGAAGTAAGAGATAGCATACCAAGTTATAGTATTAACTAACCTATCGTTGCCAACGTAACATTTCTTATACAAAAACAGTGCAATTAGATTTCATAGTTCGACACTCGACGTTTCTCCTAACGGCTGTGCCTTGTCTTGGCCCTTTCAAACCACCGTTGCTTTACGATCAACTGTTAAAGACACCTGCCGGTCAGTCATAGGCAATGCCATCCATTTCGGACTACATTCCTTCTGCCATGTGACACATTATATTTGTTACATTATTGACGATTCACTAAATTACTCTTTATCAGTCCGTGTAACACTTGAGAACGCAAACGAAACAATGGCGGAAAAAGACATACATACTCGTTATATACGATCTGTCGTGCAGGTTCAATTCCATTGAATCTATCAATTTAATTTCCTACTCTGCTCTTTTGCTTATGGACTTCAAGGCTACCCAGGTAAATACATTCATTCAACATCAAATAAGGTCTTATTCATTTTCTATTCTAAGGAAAGAGAAGTGAGCAAATCAAATTTTTCTCTCACACTACTTCTGCCGGACAAACGTTGATTGAATTTAATCAAACGCACACGTCTCTGAATTAAATCTATTGAAATTTATGATTTTGTCAAAGAGTCAGGACGATATATCTACATTGTAAGTGAAATTTCACAGGGCTGGGGGCGATAAATTTGATTGAGACATGAAAATATAAAGAAATCAACTGCACAATCTCGGTCAAATTAGTTTGACTTAACTCATGGCATGAATGAAAGAAAGACAGTGCCACAACCTCGTGGTGTTCGTAAGGCAAATCTTCCGTGTGGACTTTGAAAGAAATGGTCACCTGTTAGGAAAGGAGCCCCGCAGACTTCAAATTCATTCATTTTCATCTGAGGGTCTGCACCCTTGTCATTGTGAGGGTTTTATTACATTCTAAAATTGTCAACTCCCATACGGAGGGATGATTGCACTAATCGTCTGGTCCATTTCTCCATGTCTCCATTCCTACATTCCTAATGCTTTTCATGCAGTGCACCCTGAAATTTTGTCGCCCACCTATGTTACTACGATTGAAGTATCAGGTTGTCTCAAAACAACATAATTATATTTTGACATAGTACCATTGCTCTTGGCACAAGTCACAATAACACTAATGAGGCATATATGGTACTGTTGGTGACCGAGTCCCAAGAAATCCCAGAAAATAATATAAATAATGAACTTCGTAGGAAAACTAAAAACTACAGTACCACCCATACAGACGGCAAGATGCCTTCACAACATGAAAATAAACTGTACAAGTTCAACCTAAATGTCTGAAAACGGTTTAAATAACTCGATACCCACTGAAGGGTACTCATCATTCATAGAAAAAAAGGAGCCGAAAAAAAACAAACTCCTTGAGACGTCTAGCTATTCATCTGTTTAATACCGATGTAATTATAGATTGAAATGGGTGGCAAGACACGTCGATTGTGGTGGTTTGTGGCACGAGGGCACCCGGACAACAGTTGTTCAATGAGCCTTGTAGAAGGTACGGACGTTTCGAAGCAACCGGATGGAAACCTGCGTCTACCAGAAAGAATCTATCTGTGAATTCATTTTGATAAATCGATTATCGATCTTGAAGCCATTTAAGTTATGCTGAACGCTTCCGACAACGACCACCTTGCCGTCAGCTTCTTTTCAACTGCCTTCGGAAGACACCGTCTGGCAACTGCTACCAACGAGTACTCAGGTTATACATACTGGTTTGTATGGCGCAAATTCAACGTATTTTTCTTTTGAACTACACAATGGGCACGTGTTCGCTTGTGTCAATTCGGACGTGATTGGAAAGTACATGACCTTCTGTCGTCCATTTTGTGTTACTTCTAGTGGAACAGGAAGAATTTGGTCAATGCGAAAGGAATCTACCACGAGAAAAATATCTGGGTACCCGAGTCGTCCAACCTTTCAACTGAGAAGCTCAAAAGAACTCTGGGTATTGAAAAACACGTGGTCCTCACGCACAATTTTAACGTTTCCACAAACGTTTCCAATGAGTTAACTATTCGACTTATATTGGTGTTAGTGCTAATGTATTCGACTCGAAACACAAAGGCTTATAACTGAATTACAATTATATAGATTGTATTTCAATTGAATCGTCTTCCATGGAAGACTAAATCATCGATTGTTCTGCCTACTTCGAACCTTTTTCATCTTTTTCGTGCAACGAATCGATTTGATTGAGTGTTTCGTTTGTAATTACATTCTGAAAATTCTACTCACACTGCTACGAAGTGAAACAATTTAAAAACATAAAATTTTCTAAACCTAATCATTTTATCAAGAATGACTAATCAACTTACGAAAAAAAAATTGTTCTGTATTATTTAACTAGTTTAAAAACATTCGGAAAGTTTTTTAAGTATTTTCATTAAAAATATTTACGTCGTGGTGCGTACATCGATTTTATAAAAGCAAAAAAGCTTTTTCAAATTATTTTCGTCTATTTCGTATTTTTCTGAAAGAAAATGAAGTAAGACTCCAACGGTGTTTACATTCTTACACTCTCAATTAATTTTAATACGAATCGCACGGCCGTTACGTTAAAAGCAACGGAAATTCGGTTTACTTTGGAACTATCGTTAGTTTTTCGGTTATGATAGTTGAACGATTTTCACACAAATTTATGTTCGACCCTCGACGACTAAAAATAACCAAGCTCACGGGTTTCGAGAGACCGAAATGAAAACTTTTACTAAGTAGCATCGCCGGAAAAAAATGAAAACGAACAATGGCACTTTGATTCACATGAGAATACATAAATTTTCGTTCAAGTAAATGCCTTGTGTGTGTTACCGCGGTCATTAGACAACCACGGACTTTCAGACACCGACCGACATCATGCCAACCATTAGGAAGGTTGCATACAAAACTATGTATGATTCCGGTCATCATTCTGCAAGCTTAACGAAGGTTCAAAGGTCACGCCGAAAGCTTTGCCCCTTCCTGTTGTTTGTCAATGTTACTTCTAAAAAAATTTCATTTTCTGATTCTAAATAATGGAAAGGGGATTATGCATTTGATCTTGTAATCTGAAGCTTGAACTGTACTGTACTGTTTTTCTGTAATAAGCAAAGAATGTTATTTCAGGTATAACAATTCCTCTTCGATTGTTGGATTGATGGAAAAAATCAGTCAATTAGTTACATTGCTACAAACTATTTCCAGAAATTGTCACGAGAATTTTATATATTGTATACTTTGTACGACTTGATACTTTGTACGGTTGACTTGAAAATTCAATATAAAATTCTCTGTCATTACTTTATAAATGAAATCTATTTACACCTTCGATTACTAAATTATTAATTTGTCACAAACCTTTGTAGTAGATTGTGGTAGATTTTCAGATCAAACTACTACCCAGACCAAAATGTCTAGTAGAATACATGCAGATTAGTAATTGTAAACCCTTTACTTAGCGGTCACGCCAAAGGGGGTTTATACATTTCATTCATAAATTGTTGGCAGCAAAAATATTCTACCTGTGCCTAGATTCGAGTTATTTATATAAGACCTTTAAAGTTACGCAAGAAAGAGACATTTTCCAAGTAAATTATCCATATTTTGCCTACACCCCTTACCGGAGACAGTCCCAGATCCCTTGAATAAAATTCGTTGGTGTAGACGTTGCTCTGCACAACAAAACAACAAGTGATTCTCAACTATCCAAACAATTATTAGAAGCTGTATATACGAAAACAAATCTCTAAAACTACGACATATCTTGAAAGACCATTTAAAAAAGATGTTATTTACAAATAACATCTAATGAAAAAAAGGATTTACACGGGAACTTTTTATTCTGTGTATGTCAGGGCGTGCTCTATATGTATTTCTCTGTGTTCATGTGGAAGGCCACATGACTTCACGGCCTATTGAAATAGGAATAATTCACTTTCGGTCGCAGCGGGGCGAGTCTTTTAGGTATCTTCAATTAAAAAACACTGTGCAAAACTCACTTTTTGTACGTCACCCATACCAAACAAACGTATATACACATAAGAGAGTGATAAGATTATTCAATAGGAGTCTCACCGGGTACCATAGTCGTGTTAACGCAGCTGTTCATGTTGAAATCCTCTAAGCCGGTGAAAGATCCGCCGTTAGATGGACAATCCTCATACAAAACGTCATTTGAATTTACAAGGTCCACCATGTGTAATACCATTTTTTAATTGAAATAACAACCGATGTCGACCGTTCGACTCTTTCAAGGCGAGATCCACATGTCGGCGAAGCAGACAAGACAACCAGAATCGATGACGACACGAAAGCGACACGGACACAGGAGACCACGTGAAATTAACAGAATTTCCAAAAGGTTGTCCCCGCTCAAACAGCAAGAAAAATAATCCAGAAATGTTTTCCCGGGGCATGCACGATTCCCACGTTCGACGTTCTGCAATATGACCAACGACACCAACGAGGCTCACAAGACCGACTGATCCCCACTCAAGAGGCACCAAGAGATCAAAGAAGACTGTGCAAACGAGGCCTCCCCTCTCTGACCATGCGCTGCTTGACTCTGCTCAGCCCTACTCTCCTCTCCGGGCAGGCAAGCTGCTACCTGCCTGCCTACCTTTGGCTACCTCCTACCACCAACCTCCTATCTTTTTTACATGTCCCCACCATTTTTTCTTTCTCTCTTTACCATCGATGAATAATTTCGTCTCCATTATCGGCGAAAATCGCCTATCTAATCCTACGCCCATTTTGGTCACAATTCCATATATTAATAAGGTAATGAATATATACGACGAAACCGAAGTACCCATCCAATGATCAGGCGGGACATTTACAAACAAAACTGTTCAAATTGAATTGAGAGAGCTCCTTGTCACAAATATATTGCAAAATATTAAAATAAGTAGAACAATAGTGTACTGGGAGCTCTGTATTATCACAAGACCAAACCTTTTATTCCTGTAATAATGTAGAAAAATTTATACAAATATACAATTTGTTGTTTGATATAAGTAAGTGTTCAAATTATTTTTTTGTAACCGAAAGCAACAAATTTTGTTAAATAAAATTTTTGCAATTATAGTACTACTTACGATTAATTTTACGATATTTTCTTCCTTCATATACATTACACAATATTTGAAACTTAAGTTACATGGGACACTCCACCGATTCACATATACATAAATTACATGAAATTCTTAAAAAACCATAAATCCATTTTGCAAAAAAAGCTAAAGTAGTTAATTCTACAATTCACAAAATGTCAGTTTTATACTTCTATACTCGCGCAGCGAATAGATAAATCTAGCAATTATATGTATACCGTCGTATTGAACATATTGTGAAATACTTGCAAATGCATGACCAACTGTAAAATACATTTACTTCTGAACTGATTAAATAACATTCGTATTACCGTACAATGAAAGTTCGTATCGTGTCTCTACATCGTAAATTAAAGCTGATTTCGTTTACCTTCAATTAAATTATGTACAACTTTCATGGCTAATCGTCCATCAATTAATACATTGTCGTCGACTTAATTTTCAAACTTCGCCCATTTTTTGTTTAATGTGAAAATGGATATCTGGGTAAAGTTTCCGTATTGAAGTCTCTCCGAATCATTTATGAGTGCAGTTATTAATTACCTGGTAACATTTATTACCGTGATTTATGCCGATGATAAAAGCGACTTCGGCAACTGCACATTAATGGGAGTTATAAATTCACGTTGATCTCTCGGAATACCGGATATAAGCAGAGTGAAACCCACAGGTATTGGTCGTTGATTCTGTAGCGCGAATTTAGTTTAATAATTTATGTTTACGGCACAACAATGTAAAATAAAGAAAGCTTGAAATATCTGAAGAAGGGTGTCTAACACTGTGGTGTATTTAATTAAAGTAGATAAATCCAAATATGATTATAAACAACTGGGTGGCAATTTGGGCCATTCGCGATGGCAGCTTAAGCATCCATCTTCTGCGCAACAGCAGCGTCGGTCCTGGTTGAAATTCGAAAACACTGATCGCATATCCACCCTACTTGAAACCTTCTCCCCTCAAGAGACAAGAAATAAAACACGATGCCTAGACAGTTAGATGTACACCCAGGTCGGCATCTGGGCCATCCTTGTGTTACTACAATTCAATGAGGTATTTTCTTCATCCACCGGAAGTGAGACAAAAGACGGAACCGGTCTTCCTAGCTTTCAGCGAACGCCTACTGACGGTTGCTACCATTTTTTACTCTACCATTGAACATCTTTTACCCTAGAACCACCTTCCCTCTTGCTCCTTTAAAAAAATTATCTTTCTTTTAGTTACATGAAAAGAGAGTTCGGTTGCTGAAGAAAACCCGTTCAGCTAAGCCTTCGAGCGAACCTTTACAGGAAGCATACAAAAGGAGACGCATCATGGAACTTCTAGGACGCCAGACGGGTGACGGCTTCGTGGGCACCAGCCTCATTGCCACCGGTGGTCCTCAACGATGCATCACCTCGCAGATACCAAAAAAGACCGTCCCGAGTATCTGTGACAGAAATACCAATTTCGACATTGAATCCAAACTCTTCTACCAGAAGCCGGAAGCAATAAAGAGCCAACGGGGTGTCTTCATTGGTTCTTCTGAAAGTCCGTGAGAAGTACGTGACGCGCCAATAAAACTGTTTAATGTCTAGTTAATATCAATTCGCCTTTATTTTGATGCATTTAATTGAGGGGCGTTTAATCAGACATCCTACGGTTCTAATGCACTTCCCCGTGCACCATTGTTCTCAACGAGTACGTATGTATCAGTAATCGTAAAAACATATTTATGGTGAAGCTGTGTATCAGAGTCATGATACATAAGACTCCTCTCATATCAGTGTTGTCGGCAAACAGGAAAATCGCGAAAGAATGAAGCTAGCCAACAGCGGTTTTGCTAAGAATTAGTACAGCAACTAGCAAGACACAATCAACTAATCAGAGCGGAAGTGAAAGCGCATGACCGGAAACGAATTTTTCTACTGGATACAATACCAGAAGGAAATTAGTCTTTCTCAAAACTAACCTTACGCATCGCGTAACTTATAGTTGCTCCCATGTTATATCGAATTCAACCAAAGCTCAAAACCTTAAAGTTCGAGACAAACCTTACACTAAATCGCAGCACACATTGCCAATTCCGATACGCCAATTATTGTTCTCGTAACTTCCCTCAATTTCTACGTTCGGTAAAATGAAGAAATAATACATAAATACAAATATAAGCTGGTATTTTCTGTTTACAGGCATACGCGCATACATTTAGGTAGACAAAAGAAATAGCCGAAACCGGAAATCAGAACATCCTCCTTCTCTATGGGGTAGGAAAATGGCAATTGTCGCGTGACACGATGTAACCTGAAACTTACTATCGCGGGTCTAAACGCCATTTTTTTAATGGTCCTTTGTTTAATACAGGAAGTTTCGTTGATCTTTTGTGAGCGATGGATGCAATCTCTCTCTCTTTCTCTTCTGTTTCTTGCAAGGCTCTTAATAACACACCAGGTGTCTTTTTCATCGGGCACGATCCTCATAAACGTTAAAAGAAAAAAAATGTGAAAAAATTGTGAGATACATGAAATCATTTCATTAATCAGGCATCACATATACTCAACAATGAACGTGAATATCAAAAAATTTCACCAGGACAGTACAATCGATTTTGACTAAGTATTAAGCCACCATATGGACACTTGTAGTTGCGGAGGGCGAACTACACGTTCAACTTTCCATGCATAATTCATGATTTCGTTTTAATTAAAATTAAGGTCCTTCTGTTGAAGAAACAAGACTTGAAAGCGGTGACCTCGAAAGGTTGCATTGGTTAATGTCCCAGAAAAGAGAGAGAGAAGTAGGAGGCTTTAAACCGAGCAAAACCAGAATGGCAGATCACACTGTTGGCTGGACTGTGTAAATTACGCCTCGTTTTTCAAACTAAATGGATTAAAAATCAACCGAATAGGCAAGCTAATGGCAAAATATCTCTTCTAGAAAATATAAACTCCCAATAGACCTCCGGATGTCAACGACAAATTTATTTTTAAATGCATTTTAATTGGACCTTATTTATGAGCTATTTGCTCTGTAAAATCTCTTTTATGGGTTTGGCCCACTCGTCTGATTCACCATTCCGAGTTATGAAAGCGATTGGGGCCCCCTCCCGGGGGAACGGCCCTTCCACTCGCAACGTTTTCTCGAGGAAAACCACTCGGTTTCTTCAATTCTACGTGTCCTGGATCAACGCTTTTCATCACAAACGCCATGCTTTTTACCTCGCAAATATTAGACTTGGAAGAGTGAACAACTAGAGCTTCTTAGTGATGTAATTCCAAAGAAAATTACGTAACTTATGCCTTGTGTATGTGTGTTTATGTGCACTCGTCTGTGTGCCATCAAGTGTAATTTAATAACACCACCGAAATTTGGTAATTCTCCCGACTCGTTTTCACTATATAAAGATTCTCATTTTTTCATCCGCCTCCGTGAGCTGTCTGGAAGTTGCCTACCTTCCCCGGTTGGTCGAGAACATATTTTTGTTTCAGACAGCCACGAAAAAAATTTATGAAGTACCATTGAACGTGCAAGATGTTATGGTCAACTTGTCTCCCTAGTGCGAAAAGTAAATTAAGTGGTCCTAATGAACACAATCTTTCGTTTTTTTTTTCTGCCGGTTGACTACGTATTTTCTTTTGAGGTAAAGTACGGGCTCTTATAATACATTACTTTGAAGTCGAAAATCATAGTTTTACGCAACTTGGTTCATCATCAATATCCTGCCATTCAACCACTTTGAAATACCTCTTTAATAATATATGATTCATCCTCTATGTTTCACCAAAAACTTTTCCCACTTTTACGAATTAATGTGTTGGTGTTGTAAATTTCGAGCTCCTTAATATCATTCTTGCACAATAATAACAATTTAAACGTCTGAAAATTGTGAAAATTCACAAAATGTAGCCACTTTGTGGGTCTAGGAGACCAAACGCTCTTAAATTCAGGCATCAAACTCTACGTATATGTCACTTAAAGTATGATTCTGACACTGATACATCAGTAACTAACATTCAAATTACAACAGTGCAATTATCTCTATCATTTAAGCATAAAACATAACTTTGAAAGTTAAATTATATGTATCTTATTATAATACATCTCAATTGCGTAACAGTTGTTATTCTTGAAAACGCAAATGACTTAATTAACATTATTTTTGGTCTAAGAAAGAATCCAGGTAACTATCACGGTATTATTTGTTCTTTGATTAAATCTCAAAAACGCAATAGGAATGATTTTAACGCAAGGAGTGGAAAGATCCAATAAACGGGTAACGAATCAAAACTATTAAATTACTAATGGCAAAAATGTTATGGTAACCCAATAAATTTCTCTTATGAAAATGAACCTCTGAACTTTGAATATAAATGAACAGACTTGAAATAGGTTTCATTTGAATTTTTACTTCCAAATTTTCGTTTCGCCACATTCGCATTGGTCAACCCGGTTTATCAACAAAGGAAATTATAAATTCGACAATAGTTTACTAATTGTTACACAAATGTGGTCCATCCGTGACCGGGAATATATATATATATATATTTGTGTGTGTGTCGGTTTTATATCAGTGCACAACCCATAAATAAATATTTTGGTGCGAGAGAGTAAGAAAGGTGGAAGAATTCAGGTACGCTCAAATGAGTTTTTCCTTTCGTAACGTCGACTATTTCATAAGATTGATGCGTAAAAAGTATAAAAGAACTACGAGTACCGAGGGGCACCCGTACGGAGTAGAGGGCAGCAATTGTAACCATGAACATTACGTAACATTCGATTAATTAATAAATTAAAATGAAAGAAGAAATTAATTAGGCTAAAAAGAGAAAGTCCGACACATAAAATCGTCCGAGTGGACCTGCTAAGTTTTTTTCTTCCTTCAATGCCTTCAATGGTGGTTTTGATGCAGCCGAGCAAAGTACCGGAAGTTCAATTCATCCTACAATGATTGCCACCTGCAAGGCTCTGCCCCCGCACAAGAGATGCCTAACAACAACGTAACAAAATAAAGGACGTACTTCCCTGTTGGAGCACCTGTGTAATTTAAGAGTTGGCAAAAGGAATACGCATAATCCCCTAAGCTGAAATTTTAGCCCAGTATTTAGGTTTTTGTCTGACTTCTGTTGTTTAGCAAAGACATCTGATCGTTTCTATTGAAAGGCAGCCAAATTTTAAATGAAAGAAAGCTTACCATCTGGTAAGTGATAATGGGACGTGTGACTTCCGGGCGTGCTGCTGGTGCTGGACGTGGTCTTGTGAGGCTTCCCTTCTGGCGATTGGTAATTACCCAGAAGATCATTCAAGTCAGGCACACAAACGGATTCGTAGAGATGTCCGGAATTTACAGCTGTGGAGATGTTGCTTCGATCTCGATCTCTGTCAACTTCTGCAAAAGTAAGAAAAAGTGTCAAAAGAAGAATAGGAAAAAGCCCCGACAGTCAATATCTTTTTAAAATTAATTTTATACTTTGACTAAACCATTTTCCTTATTTGGTTAATAGCGAGTGATATTTTCAAAATTATAATGAATTAAACAAAGCCATTTTATTTTACAGTATTTAATACTTCATAAACTTTTACCGCTCTTACTGTTATGTATTACCTCCAAGGCAACATCAAAATCAAAAAACCAGAGAAAGTAAAACATCCTCGATAACACCCTTCCTGCACTGATTGTAAAGCAATAGTAAATGTTAAAAATCAGTGCAAGACTTGTAATCGCTCTTAGACCTGCAACATGCAGTACTTGATCAGTCATGTATCTACCTCCTACTAATTTGGTAGACGTAGCCTAACAATTTTTGCCGGGTCAGTGAGTCCTTACAAAGGTAGTCCAGCATAAGCAGAAGGGTCAGAGGAGAATCTAAACTGAATTGCAGAAGGGCAGAACGGGTTAACGAGCCGAACAGCCCGTGTCCATTTGATTGGACAGGTGAATCTAGTGAATATGAATGAATCAAAGAGAATAATACCTGAACCTGAAACGTGTACTTTGCTCAGGGGACAAACCGAGGAAAAGAGCAGAGGAACAGATGCAATTAAAGTTATTTTATTAACCTGACTAAACGCAATAATTCCTAGCTACTGTGCAGAACAATACCTTCGAATGTCCATTAATATCCACCATTTCCCCGGGGTCATAATCATGAATAAAATTTACATTTTAACAACTGGATCTGCTAAGTCAATTTCGTTTATACATTGCTAACGGACCGGGTCGTTAATAGCCGACAAAAAAAGAAAAGAAGTAGAAAAATCAAATTAAAAATTTTCAGGGCAAAGAAAAGAGAACGGTCCCGATTGTTCAATTTAATTTTTTCAAAATGGCGATTCGAGCTTCGAACTCTTTGACTCAAGAAAATCGCGTGAATAATCCAATGTTGGCAAACAGGGCCTAGATTGTTTATCGGGCAACCAGACTCTCACGCATTTATTAATAAAACTATCACAGCGACCAAAGTCAAAGATGAGACCAAATGTTTCAAGCAGTGTCGATCAGTTGATACCCCGTTTCCGCCGAAGGACCGATGCGACACTAAGAGGTTGCTGAGAGATGCGACGATAAAGTAAATAAAATCGCACGTGTGTGCATGCATATCTTATTAAGTGAGCAACTGAGGAAATAGAGAGTTGACCTATAGTTCATTTCAAAGAATCCATTTGATCCATTTACGTTTTGCAATGATGTGAAATTGCACGGAGACATAATAGCGCGAACAAAGACAAAAAGTCACAGCCGCTTAAAAGTAGGAAAATGTCTTCGTCAACCCTCAGGTGGGTTATAGACATTCACTCATAGCACACGAACTGATCTTTGTAAAAAAGAAAGCCGGAGGTAGACGAGTGACGGTGAATCCCCAGCACGCAATTAGGTTTCCTTTGATGGTCACCAGCTAACAATGAGATGTGTCAGAGGAACTGAGTGTTCGTTTGGCGAATAAAGGCACAGCCACCTGGATAGAGTCAGACGTTGCATAATGGCGGAAAATCCGCGTATTGAAGGCAAGGCAGTGCATATTTCAACACTAGGAGAAAGCTGTGAGAACATAAAAAAGCTATTTCGGTTTTGAGGTCAATCGCCAATTTTTTCTTTGCTGTCGCGTCAATTGAATCTTTAAAAACTCAACCCTGCATCCGGTAAGATGACTGACACAAACATTGAGAAAAAATTAAACTCAACATTTCTAAGTTTCCTCAGTTCATGTGCTTCGTTCGGATCTTCGATTTTCTCACTGCTACGGAAACCATCAAAGCTTACGTGGTGAGTTTACCTTTCTGCAAAATTTCCAGATGTTCCCACAGTATGTCTCCGGTGAATGGTGGTGCTCTTGCTAAGAAATTTTCTTTTCCCATTGCGCAAATGTCCTTTCCTTTCATGTAAAACTGTTGAATTGAAACTCCTTCTAGGGAGAACTCTCTAATGGCCCAACAAAGCCAATGAGCCACATGAGTCTCGGTCCATTGCTTGGGATCTGCAACAAGAAGAACGAGACAGTATTACATATAATCCGATTGTGTATTCTCAGTGCAATTTTCACTGCGAGTCAAATGTCGGAATCTTGATGTTCAGCAATTTTTCCTCTTTCCATTTTTCCCCAGTCGGAGACTACGGCCCTAATCAAATTGTCATTAACGGAAACCACATTTGCATAGAACAATCGATTGCGTAAGATTTAGAAATTTTGGACGCGTATTACGCATCGCATTTTAGTAATTAACAATTGCTTGCTCTGATAACTACGCCGCCTGCCTTAACGCACTCATTAACTCTGTCAGGAAATATTTACTAGCATATGTACAACCCTTTCCTATTCACCAAATCACTTCGAAGTTCTTCGAAGAGAAGCGAATTCTCTACTAACTCCCTAACCTAATTTACTGGAAGAACCAAATCAAAATTAGATTACAAATAAAATTATAATAAAAGCTTTCACAATTACGACATCTTTGGTTTACAATGATTTCTTATGTTAATTAACAACAGTAAACTGTGTGAAGTGGAAACCGGTTCTAACGGTATTCGGGGTATATTTGATTCGTTTCATCTTTCCCGGAAACACGGTAAGTAACCACACAAGGATACTTATGTATTATATACATAAACGATTCATTTTAAATTACAATAAGGAACGTGCCGTTTCATTAAAAAAAGCTCTGTGAAAGCCTTTTGCAGAGTACATCGAATTTCTCAGAAATATTACAGAACTGGCAATTAAGGAAATTTATATTTTAAAACTTAAAATTAAAGAGAGCAAGATTACATGAGATTAATAATGCAAAAGTGAAATTTTCGTTCACCTAAAGAAGTAGGATTTGCAATTTGAAAGTAAAAATTGCGGCAAAAAAGAGATTTCGTTGTCCCTCTCGTAAAAAAGCCACACAAGTCCTGGGAGATTGAATGGTAATTAGACAAAGGCTACTCTGGAATTCTTAGTCCTTATGAAACTGTCGGCAGTCGAGCTACAAATGATAACTTTCAAATGAAACAGATTTTTCGCAAAATTTCTTCAAAGATGATCATTACAAACTCATTATAGCTCATTACAATAAACCCGAGAAGTTTTTCTTTGAGAAAATCGAAAGCTGCACCACAATCCAGGTAAGTAAAATATTGATAATTATATACGTACTACACAAAAAGGTTGAGACAATTAAAAAAGAGAGAAGACACTCCTGTGAGCACAATAGAGATCTATTTTTGTCGCGACGAGAAAAGCCTTTTGTTTTAAAGTTGAGTGCGAAAACACTTACAATTCAATTGTTTCTTGCATTAAATCAAGCAATTGCCCTTAATAAATTTGTAATCATTGCATAATGTAGAATACATTACAAGGTAAACAATCCAATAAGTTCACTTTCATTTATCACGCAAAAAAACGGGATACCCTTGTCTAAAATTTAAAAGGTCGGTGGGGTACCAGACGTACCCACGGGTACTCGGTGGACTGTCTCACTCAAGACCGAAAGGACCGCGGCAAACAAGAGACCTGGATTTATTGTTACCCAAATATGGCGGCAAATAAAAAGCCAAGATTTGTTTACTCGAGTAAACTCTCTAGTGTCGCTTGTTTGCCCGTCAATAGATTTATGTTTACCCACAAATCAGATAAATATTGGCATTTTCTCTGAATCGCACAAGGGCACACGAGATACAAAACCATTTACCTGATGACACTTTGAAGATATTGTGGAACGAAAAATAGGTATGATGAAATAGACTACGCGGAAAAGAATGCTCAAATGGCACAACAAAATGTCCTTGCAAGACACGTAAGGACAAAATGAAGTCGTATTTTTTTAAATATAATTGTAATTTTCTCACACAATTTATAATGCCAGTGTTGTTTATAGGAGATAACTTTAAATCGCCGATACGTAAACATTCGGTCCGGAGGAAAGTTCACCTGAACATTGACACGACTCTCAAAGATGCAACATCTTTGGACGATGCGAAAACATGGGGAGCAACAAGAAGAAACCTGTCCCACAAGTCTGTGATAATGAGAGATGAATGAATTGGGCCCGGTAGAGAGAGAAAGATAGAAACAAACATACTACATGATGTGCGTTTCAATTTTAAAATATTCCCACAAAATTGTTTGACCTTTCTATGTGGAAAATTTAATAAAAATTTACATCCAGTTTCCATGAAGTTTCGATTCCCCAAAATTATTGACCTTATAACCTTTTTCTTTGACAAAGTCTCATCGATTTCAACAAATCAGATGTTGGAGTGAGTGCAAAGCAAAGACCTACACATATACACAGAGAGACAGAGAAAGAGAGAGGTTGTAACTCCTTCGATCGATGATAATTAGTTCGTGTCGTTTTAATTAGAGGCAATCTGATGTCTATTCTAAATTTTCCTGCTCTTTTCCTTCTTCGTTCTCCCGCAAGACTACTTCGTTATTACTCTGCTTAATACGTCAAGTGGACGGGTTCGAAAGAGATCGATTCCTTGTGGCTGGTAATTCACTCTCGAATGGAGAGATTAGATGGCGTAGCGAAAGATCAAAGGCAAATACAGCTCGAGGGATTGCGGTAACAATTATTGTCTTCACCTTTTGTCGTATGTCCCTTTAACCCTGGAGTCATTGTCTGGTTGCCATGGTGGAATCAGAAACTTTTGTCCCATTATTCTTGTAATTACTTCTCCTACCATCCCCCGTAAGATGGAGGATCATAAGAGTCAAAAGTATCGATGGTATGAAAAAAGCGTGGACGGGTGTGATGGCCAGTCTCTCGTGGAAGCTTACCTCCAGCTGAGATAATTCATGGAAACAGATAGAAATGGGGCTGGTGAAACTGTTTGACCGTGACAGCATAGCACAGCTGGGAAACCCAGAGACGAGGCCTGGGAAAATGTCTGACACTTCACGTCGAGAATACTTCCAACCCAACTTGCCAGCCCTAATCCCATGAGAATAATTTTAAGGTACATAAATTTCACAAGGGGGCAGGGCTCGTTCGAATTAAAATGAAACCATCCGGAACACGAGAAGGTACCGAAGCACCGTTTCCGTGAATGTCAACTGGCAAAAGCTTCAAGAGATGAAAGGATGATTCTTTCTACAAATCGTCAATGGCAAAGCTTGCAGGTGTGGCACCACATCAGAAATCAAAGTTCCGACTTACCTTTCACTATATTTAACTTCAATTGCTCTTTTTCCCAAGAAGCGAATGAGGCCTTTAAGGCCTCCGTCATCTTTTTATTCGTCCCCGGCGTGAGTGGAGGCACTTGCGCGGGGATATCTGAAACAACAAAAAATAAATAAAAGTTAAAGTAAATAATTAACATGACAAAAACGAATAAAATAGTTCAAGCAAAATCCCCAAGGTGGTCGCTATAAAAAGAATGTTTTATTCTTGAAGGATTTAAGTAGTATCAATGCATATAATTCAATAATGATCCGTAACAATTGTTAATCGAACGTGATTTGCTTCATCCCGTACATTATTTAACCAAAACGGAAGGGCCCATTTTTTGCTAAAGATATTAATACCACTATTAATACTAATTTTGCACAAGCTTCGCATTTAAACAACCACATAAGTACAGATAAATCATTAAGTATACATCAAAGCTGCGCCACCGTCACATTACCACCAAAATTTAAACAGGCCCAAGAATTGAGAATAACAAATTTTAGTTTATTACAGCAGGTAGTAAAAAGTTTGGCGGAATGTAAGTGAGCAGCCCGTTCCTGATAAGAAAAGCGAATACTGAGGCGTTTTTACTTAACTTTAACAAGCCAATCTTTCTGGGAGACATTCAGAATTTAAAAGAAAATTTATTTATTACCACATAAAATGGATGGTGCGGATTAATAATATAAATTAATTAAACAAATAAAATTTTTTAGTAATTTCAATTAATAATTTCTTTTTATGCCCGCGGAATGGTTTGCCTGCTTCTCTCCTGTTTCCGATTATAAACTGGTTTTCGCGGTTTTCCTTTCGCTGTTCCCTGCCACTTCTAACTGATAATTTATTATTCCTTACAACTGAACTCGGAAACTGACATGACAATTATTTTGTGTCAAACGTCTAATGAATGCTGTCGTGATTTTCTTCTATAATGATTTGAGACTACAGTTTCGTTTATAAAAAAAAAGAAATACCGGACATATTAAGAGAATATTTATTTAACATATTTCGACATATTTAAGAGAAATAAAGTTTTGAAGCAAAATAAATTATTTCAGTAATTTGGGGAACTCAAACAGAAATACCACGTTACATCGTACCAAAGCATATACGGTGCACAAGGCAGCAAATAAAAATAAAGTAATACACTTTTTATCGGTCCGCACCAAATGACTGTAATTTAAATTAATCAAAGGCAAAGGCTTCGAGCCTTTCCATCACATGATAAATTCACCCAGGCAAACAGAGACAAGAAATGGGTACCAGGTAGAAAAAGGGTACAGTTGCCTATTCACAATCGAAATTCCGGTAATTGCATACTCGCAATATTACATTTACGTTTAACCATTAAACTCTAAATGAAAATTATTACAATTATCTTTAACGGTAGGCATAAAAAAATGAATGTGATGAATTGCATCCGTGAAGAGATAGCCCCGGGACGAGCTTTACAAGAAGAAGCAAAACTATGAGAAGGAGGAGAATAGAAATTAGATGAGGACCTTTAAATGAAAGAGAAAGATAAACCGGGAGAATAATTTCTATCACCTTTCCGCCAGAAAGAAATCCCGATTAACCACACCTCTGTTATTAGGCCGTGTTCAACCGGTAGCCGTTCCCGACCGGTAGAGCGAGATGAAAATGTTAAATGAGGAAAAATTAATGAATGAAGACGCTGATGATTTTATTATTGCTCTTAGAGAATCGAATGAGAAATGAAGGTAATGTACGATAATGAAGACAGAAAGCGAACATAAAAATGGAGCCTGCGCGGAAATAAAGAGTTTGCGGTTGCAGATGAGAATGAGTTGAATGGAAAGCTAGGGAGTACTTGGGATACAAGAGGATCTCATGACTGGCAAGACTTTTGTATGCAATATCATAAGAAACAGTTTGACGGCGAGGTTCACCACAAATGAATATAATTACGAAGGAGAGTTACTGTTTGTTCACTTGACCGCGACCTGGTGTATGATTTTTAATCCCTCCTGAATCTCTACTTAAATTTATTTATCTAATCATTTAGAAGTCAAAGGACAGTAATCCTGCAAAATATTAGAATATATTGCATATTACAAGTTTTGGAAACATTTAAAGGGTAAAAGGGCTTTTTTAGAGGTGTCCTGAACAAAATGACTCAACAGGTGGTTAACTCAAAAGGGTGAGTTTTAAAGGACATGACATTTCTTTTTTGATTTGAGATAACAATTGTTGATCCATTATTGCGTAACTTATTATTTATGTTTATTTATACCGATAATACTTATGTTTATTACACCTAAAATAGTTAAAATTTTACAAAATATGCCATTCTGCCCTTTGTCTGTCTCAGTCTCTGCTCAGTCATTTCTTATACAATCCAACTTTATATATTTGATGTCATTAAATACTGATTTTTTTACTCATAAAAAACAATTGTTACACTTTTGAAGGACGACTCCGGAAAATAACATTAAATAGAATGGTATGGTTTAAAGTTTGATTATACACATTTTATGGGAGTTCTCGAGCTACCACCTGCTTATAGTTAGATCAACTCACCCCCATTTTACCGTTGGTACTCATCACTAAAAGGTTGATGAACTTTCGACCTAATCGGCCACAGGTGAACAGAAAGATACGGTGGGGGCAAGAGAGGTGAAAATTAAATGTTTCGAAGACATTACAGAATAGCAGCAAAAAACCGGTATAAAATGTACAGCTGCACCTGAAAGCAATTCATGATTTAACCCTACGATAAGTCGTATAATGAACTGAATTTTATATATACTACGATGCATGGAAAAGGGAAGGGATGTATTTTGGAATCGAATACGCAAGCATAAGAACAAAGAAGAAAAGAAATTTCAAATTGTGTAGGTCAGATACTTTTAACGAATTATCTAATACATTGCGCCTTATTTCGTAGGACAATTTATTGTGCTTATATTCAAATGTGAATAATATTCAAGAATATTCCTCGATAAATTATGAATGAAAAATATTTATGAACCTCCCGTAACTTTTAGTATCTTTCGGTTGTTGTACTTCTTATAACACTCCTACTCAAAATTCAAGTACACAAGCTTCACAAAAAACAGCAACAATCACTCGAAACCCACTCGAAAAAGTCAAATAGTTAAATTATTTCTCAGTCATTCCATTTGAATCCACGAATTTCAAAGTTGTTTGTCACCCTAAAACACATTTTACATGGCGATGATCGTTGACAGGTGTTTCAGGTACACATTGAAATTCAACCGGTGATGTTAACCCCTTCTCCCCCGGACCCGGGTATACGGCCAGAAAGTACAACCGTCAGGTTCACAGGTAAAAAGATCAAGAGTTAAAACTCCAAGTGAAAATCGAGAAGAACTAGGTTCATTTTCGGTTGCACTTTTATTGGCAATTCTTCGGGGAAACACCGTCAGGCACCGCGTCCAATTAGCAAGGGCAGAAGATGACAGTTCAACAAAATTTAAAGTTTAATTAACCGTGTTCGGTATTTTTAATTAGCAAACAACGAAGAGACACTATTTAAATGAATGAGGAATTTTTTAATTATGCAAAAATTAATTAATAACAAGCGTGATAAAGTTAACAAATGAAGTTCCCTTTTTGTTATCACTAGTTACTTGTGTGGACAATAACCGCACGCTTAGCGTTCGGTCAAAGACATACATATATTTATTTATATGAAAAGATTCAAGATTGCGCGTTGCGGACATGAAGTTTCGTGAATCTTTTCATATATGTTAGACATAGACATGCATTCAAAGAGATACTAGTACTACAAAAATTCACAAAGAACATCTCCCGTCAAACTTCTCAAGTAAATTTCACATGCGTCCTCACCCTGGACAACAAAACAAACTTAAATTGCGTAATTACACGCCATCACACGCGAGCATCTATCCGTCTCCATTCTCATTATCTTACCTTTAAACCTGGCAATTGATTTCATGCTTTTGATTCCCATTACTACAGGTAGGAGGGCTCCACTCCCTTTTAATTCCACTGAGTCGTTTGTATACCATGAAGTAATTAGAATAAAAGTTTCGGAAAACACTTTCTACAATCGGCCGTGCAAACACTATCACTTAAATACAGTTACGTCCGCTCGATCCACGTTTTACATATATTGGTTTTAAATTTATTTATTGTGTATAAATTAAAAGTAGTTTCACAAGAGAGCCAACGTCTTCGGAGTTGGCTGCATTTCTTTCGATGTTAATCCATTGGTAAAACAAAATTTCCCACCAACAAAATGTTAATTCAAGTTCTGTTGACAATTAAAAATGATTAATAGGTTCCGATCGATACAAAAAAAATTAACGCTCCTAATTAGAAAAAGTTAAAAGAGCGACCCGGGAAAGGGAGAAAGGCATACGGAATACAGGTAGGAGGAGGAAAACGCAGGTATGCAGACGTGGAAAGAGAGAAAGAGGTGGGAAAACGGCGAGTAAATAAGCGAGAGCGATCAACCTGAAATTTTGGACAGGTAATTAAGAGGAAATAAAAAAATCGTTGGATTAGAATAAAAAACACGATTCCGGTTTCTGGCTTGTTTTAATCTATTCCCACGATGAATAAGCTTCGCAGCAGCTTTTTTCTCGGCCACTTATTCAATTACCCAGAACGACGATTAAATGTATATTTATAGGAGATTACATATGCATTTAATAATTGTTGTATGAACACGCTGTGCCACGGCAAGAAAGCAGAACTCGGTACCAACATTTGGGTACCCTTCATCTGTATGAGTGAAGCATATGTATTATATATATTTATATATACACAGAGAGAGAGACGATGTGACGATGTTAGTGAAATGCCACCCGAGTAGACGTACCCGGCATTATGAACAAAAACTGAACATTTTGTATATATTACGAACATCTTAATACATACATACATAGTTAAATACGTAATTGTGCAAGTGTGATACCTGGTCGTGTGGTGCCTACAATTGGATTTTTAATTGATAATTAGATTTCGGGTTTTGTCCTTCATTTCCGGGCGTTTGGCCAAATCTTTAGGTTCTCCTCTGACTACTCAATTTGACAAACAAGACCACCAAAGTCGAATCTCATGCAACATCTTGGAACCAGATAAGACTCGGACTTTGAATACTCAACACGAGACACTATTAACAAGTCCAAATGAAAGTTGTGTGATTTTTGTACATCAAAGGCAAAAATTCCGGTGATTTTGCCTATCAGATTGTAATAAGGCAATTACAAAGGAAAAAATGCGACAGACTCCATAGCGAGATGAATATACAACGGATACCTGACCCTAAAATTTATTGTTACAAATTTTTGTATTTTAATGAATAAATGTTTTTCCTATAAGTTAATTTAGTTTCATTTATAAAACAGTTCTTGATTTGTGCCCACGAAATGTATGTATCCTTAGAAAAGTTGACAAAAGTACCTGTACCTTGTTCATGACATTCAAATTGGTGAATTAACTTAGGGTATTGAAAGAAATGAGGAAGTTACTTCTTTCAGGGCCGGACCATCTCGCGAGCCAGTAGAAATTGAATACTGCATCTCACTTGATGTTTACAGGTGTATGTACTGTTTGGCCAACTGCCCAAAATCTAATATGAATGGTTGTGTAGCCCGAAAGCATGGCACCTGTAGGTTCCATTTTAATTAATCTAAAGCCCTCCGGGATGAACACAAACATTTCACTATACAGGGACCTTACTGACATACACTACCGTAGGTAGTCGTCAAAGAACCTCCAGCTACTACTCGATTGACAATTGGTATTCAAGAGGACGAACTTCCGGTCGTCATAATTCTGTATTTTACCTTCGGTCTCGACCTGAGCCGATTCAACGCACCGCTTCTTTCACACTACAAGAATTATAATTGTTCATTTTTTCTTCCTTTACAAAGTAACCGTTCATCCACATACCCCCAACACTCAACCAGGTCACCATCCATCACATCCAGACGTCTCCAGAGTTTAATCATTCGGTAATGAATGAAATACACCTCACATTGTTCTTTAAGGTTGTATAAAGCAGTAGCAGATAATACGTTCAATCTGAATAATTTATCAGTGGCATGTAACAGAATGAAATAGTTGAATGTTAGATGTGTCCTGTCTAGCTCTTCAGAACCAAACCATAGATAAAGTTCATATACAATTACTCATAGTATTTTTACACATCAAACTGTGAAAGTTTTGTAGGTCGTTCTACTCTGTCTTTGTCGCTGTGCCGCAGAGAATACCTTTTCCAACAAAGAAATCACGCACTTTCATGTCAATAATTCCTCTACTCGGCAAAAAGTTGTAATTCTTGTTTCATTTAAAAGTTTAGCAGCATTGAGAGCGTCTCATGGTTCTAAATTACTCCTGTCAATTGACTTCGTATTTAATTGAGTTTTATAAGAAGTACATCGTGTGAGAATTGCGAGTGTATGATCATCATCTTATTATTCAATGTCAATTCATTCCTATAGGAAATGAATATTTAAAAAAGAGCTCATGTCCCAGAAAAAGATAGTAAACAACTTTCCTAAGAAAAAAGAAATCTCTTTAGCTATTAGTTTACATAAATATCATTCACGCAATTCAAGAATTCTCTTGCAAAAGATAGTCATCACAGAAAGTTACTTAGAAAAATTATAGATCCTGAATGGCAAGATATATTACGGGTTTCAAAACGCATGTAGTCGAAGTTAGAATTCTATTGATTTTATAAAACTTGAGGTATATCCTTAAAGAAAGAATCGGCGCAGAAAAGGTACATCAGTGATCAAACCCTTCAAAGTAATGCATTTAAACGAACTTTATTTGTCAATAGAGTAGAATCACTCCGACATTACAAGCTTCTCGAAAGAAAATTCTTCTAGTTCGTAGGACAAAGTGAACAACTAACCAACTAATCGACCAAATACATCCATTCCATCACTCAGTCAAACACCGTTTCATAGAAAAATTAATAGCGCTCTCATTAAAAAATAATAACCCGCTGTGAGAGAAAAGAAGAGGAACAAAATTTGCAGGGCGGTGAGGGAAACGAAGAATTCGAAATTTATTAAAGTAATTATTTCTAAATAATACCAACATCCACAACTACAATTTAATAACTGCTAATATTGAGTAATAATACAGAAAGAGTGAGAGAGAGAGAGAGAGAAATATGGTCATTGGCAGAGAAAGAAGAAAGAAAAAGAAAAACAACAAACGACGGCTGCCGCGTTTTATAAATTCATTATTTCATTTAATGTAAAAGCACTTAATTAACTGAAGGCTTCATCGTCCAGGCCCAAGCCTGAGCCTCCGTTCTATTACATTCAAACATACGGGGACTGCCAACTCGAAAATACTTAATGACTTTAAATGCTATAAAAGTGTATTATAACAGTTATAATTAAAACTTGAATGCTTACGCGAATGAAAATTAAAGTAATAATAATAGTTGTTGGGTTCGGAGAGGATCGGACTTCAACAGAAGATACTGATTTACATTGATTCATATATTGGTTGGAAAAGCTTTGACAGCTTCGACCTATGCAGGTGGGCTTAGTGCTAACTAATCGCTGTTCTACAACAACATGTACATTATAAATTCAATAAAACTATGCTAGTTTTTATTTTATCGATTTTCAATGGAAGCGCGTAAAAATCCCCAAACTTTCATGGGCCTATTTTATTTGTCAGCCATCAATGTAATCGTATCACCATTCGCGTCTAACAGTAAACACAAACAGGTACGCAATAAGTCTCTTGTATTCGTTCCTATTCAGGTTTTCATTTAAAGCCATTTAGGAAGTCGTTAAAACTCATTTTTATTTTGTTATCCTCGTTATTATTATTACCGCCGCCCTTTTATTATCATTATTATTATCATACCTTCTAATAGGACGTTGGCCAAACTAAAGAGAATAACACAAAACAGATAGGTTTGATTGGTCATTCATTAATTTCAAATGAATTTTACAGCCGACAATACGTAGTAAATTAAAACTGTTTGATCAACTTGACCCGTATTTGGCAAAGGAATGAAACGTTACTGATTTTTAAAGAAATACAGATACAAAAAGTTCCCACATTAAAATGCCCAGTACAAATACAAGTGCTTACAACCTTGCAACAACACCGGACTCAAATTTCCGTCAAATAAAGAGAGGCTATAGTGTTTGGGCGGGTGAAAGGTGAGAACACCTGTACCTCCATACCACTTGGTAGATGTAGAAAAGAGGGTATGTAAGAGTTTCGACAATTACAGCACAACAATCTCCACAGGCATTTATCTCAAGAACAAAACAAATTAACTAGTAAAAGGAAAACATTCATCTACAAAATTTCTTATAAATGCCCAAACTAGAGGTAATCCAGAGAAAAAGTGACTGAACTCTACCACTGTAAGGTGGTGCGCGACCCGTCGACAATTCGAAATTACCTTTAGTAAAATGACCTCGAATATAATTGCGCTTAATAAAAATTAAGTAGATAAATTAAATAAATAATTGGCGTAATAATTATTAAATAAGATGTAACATAAATTTAATAAGGTGGACTTTTAATGCTGTAATAACCCTCATTCTGTAAGTTGAGCTCGGGTTGCAAAAGTAATTGGGATAGTTAGCGGTAGCACCTATTTAACACGCTATAGGCAAGGCAGGACGACTGTAGTTGCTACCTTCCTATCCGAACAAGGAACCATTCTTGCCTCTTGATCCTCGGACCTGAAAAACTCATAGCCATACCTTTTCAATATTGTGCGACCTTGCCTAGACGTGCAAGCTGGTATCCTTTTGTTCTCTCAACGCTTGTGATGAGCGCTGGGACAAAACACAGTCCAGCAAAAGCTCAACACCTTATTTCAATTACATCAATTACATTACGGTTGTTCACAAAGCCAGAGCTTGACAGTTCAAAAGGCTTTGTTTCTACATTCGCAAGCATCCTGGTGAACATGTCAAGGCACCGAAAACGACCAGGAGGATAAAACAAAACATAAAATTTAAATAAACGTCATTGACTGGAATTAGCCATCCATTTTAAATATTTATAAACTCGGTCGTGGGCATCTAATAAAAATTTCTTAAAAAATTCTGTTCGGTAAACACATTTTCATTCATTTAGGGAAGCCATTTTCGGATGGCAGAATGACTGACTGACTGATGGCCCAGCGACGGGGACTATTGCCAAAAAAACATGTCCATTCACGTTCATTAATGTTTCAACGCATTTTTTGTACTTCTTTTTTTACCGAAATCCGGCTGCTTCCTATCTAGTTCTATCTTCTGATTTCTTTTTTCCATCTCCCACTTCTCTGTCAACGCTTTCGTTTCACATAATTATTTATTATTTTTCAAAAGGGAGTCTCTTATTTATTTTGTTTTTCCCCCTCTTCAAATTGTATCAAAGTACCTCTTTAGTAACACATCCAATTTTGCTTTAAGTTTCATGCAGTGTATTAATGCATTTTTTGACACTTTGATGTGGAAAACATATAGGGCGGAAAGATGAGGATGGCAATTGCGCTATGAATGAGACAGAATAATATCTGGAGGTCATGGAAAAAGAAACGAAGTACACATTAAAACAATGGAAGAGTCATTAAGGCAGAAACATTTCCTTCTGAAACACTATAAACACCCCAAAAGAGCTGTACACAAATAGAGAAATTAATGAAAATGAACTTTACTACTGCTCCTGAGTGAAGGAACCTTTCTTTAATCAAACATTTAATCACTGATACTAAATACTGTTAATCACTACTCTAAATATTATTAAGTGAACGACAAAAGGCTAGGCATAATCGATTGATAAAAATATGTAGACTGTTAATCTGCGGAACACAAAAATTCTCTATCTGGCATTGTAAAAGAGAAAAGAGGGTTTCACTCTAACAACCGGTTCTACATATTAACACAGAGCTTGCCCATATAGATTCGATTAAGAAAAACATTCAGAAGGACCATGAAACGAATCAAAATGGGTTACGATCTTAAAATGAAGTTTCTTTTCTCAATTAACCAACGTGTTTCCCCGGCACTCACTAGTCAATGAATGAAAATTACTCCGCGATAAACTCGATACCAGAAATTATCGATTAAACGTTACTTGGGAGTTCTTCATTTACAAATAATATACATTACCGATAATAATAACAGAATACTTCATAATACGTTACGAGTAATAATAGTAATGATGATAAACTGATTCAGCTACCTGAAATATGACAGAAAATTTCAAAGGCAAGGCGAAAACCTGAAACATCTTGACTCCGTGGTGGCATTCTTAAGAATACGCCAACTGCTTATTAAGAAACCTGAAGAAATAGATTCAGAGTAGAGAACCAGTCGTCGATCTCGGTGCTACTACTACAGATTTAAGTCACATAGCTAATCAATATTTGTACTTAGGTTACGCAGATACCATTAGCTCATAGCCTGAGTTCTCAAAGTGATAAAATAAATTTTCAAGAGCCTGACTTTATCCAATGCCTGCCATCAAACGACGACACCTCAGACACCCTTTCCTCATAATCGTCCATGTATGTAATGATAATGACAAGAACCGGTATCTTGACATAAAAACAAACAAATCATTTAAGTTCATTTTTTGCTTCATTGAGATCCCTTAGTCCACCAATCTACCATTGTAAACTTGTATCCTTCTCTGCGGTAATTACAAAATCTCACTTCCATGTGTTCATTCTTATTTGCAAAAAAAAACGCCATGGTTCATGATGATGATGACGATGGTACTAAAGAACTCATTTCTCTCATTACTTAACAGTCTGTCGTGCAGGAGCCAGCTGAGCAGTCAAACCACCGGGTACACAAAACAGGCGAAGGGGGATACAGGTACAAAAATTTGAGGACGGAAACCCGAGACAGAAAGAAAGAAAAAAAGCAAATGAAAAATTCGTCTAATTAAAGAAAAATAAAAAGACGGAGAAGACGGTTGGTTATAAAAATGGTTGAGCAATTAAAACACAGTGAGGAGAGCAAAGGGACACGTACAAGGCTCTTACAGGTTGTAATGTATTTGAATATTAACGCTTGCCATTAATCTGACTAATATAATTTAATTTTAATTATTAATGCTTATGTAATTAGTGTAACTAAATAATCATGGGAGAATTATTTAAAGGATTTATTTCTCAGGTCACACTGACATGTCTGGTGAAAAGTTTAACAAATAAACTTTGCCAGGTTCATCTGCTGCGGTGACACAATTCTGAAAAACAATAATGCAGTTCTGTTGCATCTAATCTCTTTTTCTATGGTCAGTTACATATGTAAAAGCTCGCATTTATATAACTACAATGCGCAACAAGACTGGGGAGTAATGTAACATAAATAAAAATTTACGTGCTAATGTTTTTGATGGTAACCCTCTAAGGATCACGGCTGTTGCAAAATACTAACTTTCTAATACCTTAAAACTACCTTTAAAATATTCAACCTCTCACTTCATTTATTATGTTTAACTTTCTATCTGCAATTGGGGTTTTCTCAACTCAATAGGATTAAGTAATCAAGTGATACAAAGTAAAAAACATCTTAAACCATATTCATAACAATTTTTTGAACAACATTGAAATTCAACAGTAATAATTTAACCTATGCTGTATGCACTTAATAGAACAAAAAATGAATGAAATGCCCCACTCTTTAGAGCAGCCCTAATTCGAGTATATTTTCAATCGATTTTACTGATAACTCACTCATTATTTTTCTACATAAGCTTGGAATTTTCTGCATATTCTTCGTACGTGTACTTTTGTGATTTAATAATTATTAAGAGCGACAATTTTCTTTCTGACTTCACTTTCTAACTTCGCTTAACTATTTTGCGGCAAACACCCCAAACTAGTTTCCTACGAATTATTTTAGTCGAAATTTATAAGACATCAATATTTACGCTAATATTGTTGCCTATTCCTAAACTACTGTTGTTGTGACGTTTACTATCGTTATTCTTATGATACTACCCAAAAAAGGTTACTTCCCATGGAAGGTCTTCTACCATTTCCGGTCTCGACATCGTTCACATGGCATGACTTAGGGTTGAGCGGAAGCGAAAATTTAATTGGACAGAACGAGGACTGAGCCACAGAATTTTTCTTCACAATTCTAAACTATCACGTGCTAAAGGTTTCATCACCCTCCTACCTTTAATTATTTACGTAAAAAATCAATTACCTATTCATACGTACACCGAGTGGATAATTTCTTATCTAAATAGACAAAATATGTCCTTTTCTAGCAGTCGTAGGCGACCACCGCTATGAGAAATATAAAATCTAACTGACATTGAAATGAACAGCCGCTCTTTTGAGAGGGGTAACCAATGTAAATTATTATTAAAAAGGCTTTCGACTGAAACGGCACTTATCTATTAAAAGTAAGAAAAAATTAATTGGTTCGCCTGCTATTTGCAACATCCAAGCAATTTCATTTTTAATTTCCCATAAAATTGTTTGACTCATATTAGTACGGCATTAATTTAAGTGAGCGTTGTTCTGAGGACTTACGGGTGTACGTAGATCAGAAGGTACTCGATATTCAACATGGAAATAGAAAATACATAATTGCCGATGTTACACGAAAGTAACCTAAACCTGAAAACATCTCATGTTATTAATTTACGGCTGTCCGAAAAGTCTTGTGCGCATACGGAAATGAAGTATGATGAGCTGTAAGCCATGCAAAAGTAAGGGGGGGGGGGTTTTAGGCTTCGCCAAAAAATCAGGTACAGGTATCAGCGATTAAATGGTGAATGACGTAATTCATAAACAAAAATAAATTGATGAGGTGACGAATGGGAAAGTGACGACGATAAAAGTCAGAAAACTCTAGGAATTCTGAAAATAAGCATAAAGCAGTATTTGATAGCCATTTCCGTTCTACTTTTAGTTATATGCAATTAACAGTGAGAATTTTGGGACACCGATACTTGAAGACAACGGTGCAAGAGGGCAAAGTCCATGAGGAATCGCCGTGGTAATAACAACCAAAAGAACTTAAGTTACATGCTAGGAATAACACTCGTCACAAACATATTTCTCAAACCTAAATGTTTGAAACACTACGTAATTTCATTTTAAATCCAGTACCTATAACACAAACTTAGTTTTCCCCGAAACAACGTCCACAGACAATTCCCACTAAATTAAATTCACGCAATTAATAAGAATAAGCGACGAATGAACCTCCGATTAGAAAAGCTCTTGGACGCTCATTGTAGTGCACGTCATGCGTAACTTCGGGGTGCGTTGAATCAGCTCTTCCGGACCATCAGAGAAACAGGGTGAGGATCACGTCCTTCTAAGGTACATCCCCAACGGAAAAAAAGCATAAAGACAACACCAAGAAAACAGACAAAGAAACAATTAATAAAACAAAACACACACACATACAACAGTATTGACGCGCATCCAACGAATGTTTCGGCGGTTTCGGCCGGAAAACTCTCTAGCTTCCACGAACAAACCGAAAAAACTAACCGAAGTCTTGACGAACGCAAAAACCTTTCGCGACTTCTTCGAGTGAGTACTTTAAATTGTGGCAAAACAAACGAGAAAAACCCGCGGACCGATCAAATCTAAGTGAGTAGCAGAAGACAGACTAACACAACGTGAGTGTGCAAGCGCAACTTGTGTGAATATGAACGAAGGCTTATGAATGACTGGGGGCCACTGCGTAAAGCGAGGAGCGCGCGGATCGTCGCCGGTCGCACGACGTCCGCTGCGTTTCTTTCAGGTTGTCGCACACCAACAACCGGAGGATATCAAAAAGACCCTACAACGTATCCTTCTGTGCCTTCTTCGGTGCCTGCCTCTTGTTTCGTTCCCACCTAGTCCTCGTCATCCATGTTTTCGTTCTATCCCTACGACCTGGATGAATGAGAATGTTTCACCACGGGCACGGCACTTCATCGAATTTCCAGATTTATTTTCACTCCCAGCATGTTGTCAGATATGCATTGTACCCCCTCGATGCTTGCTTTTTTGCGAGGTTCACTAGTTTTTCAATGAAGGTACTGATTTTTCCCACCTTCTCTGATTTCTTTTGTAGCTTTTTCTGAAAAGTTCAAATAGCCTAAATTATGTAGCGCCGTACCTGCGCTGAGCTGCGTCAAACGGGTGTGTATCTGTATATAAATATGTATGTATGCTCCTTACCAAATATCCTATGCAATAACAAACTATTAATGTTATCTGACGACACTTGATGTGTTTCATTCTGTCTCCTTTCCTGTAGTTTACTTTTTCTCGAGTCGCTGTTCTTTCAAAAACAAAAATTTCAATCCTACACTTTACGAGGAAAAAATATCTTAATTTATTTAATTCAAGAATTCCCAACATCCACTTAATCAGTTATGTCCGATCCATTTTTCGTTCGAGTACATGAGGGAATTTCTTTTTATATTTATTCCTTAATCCGTAATTATAACCAAGAAAAATCTTTTTAATTTGATTTCAAACTGAATGAAACAAGACCTTCATTACAAGGCAGACATTGATTTCTGTGTTCCAGGTGGCGAGACATACTACACGCACATTAACCACTGTTCGACCATTACCATGTCAAAGTTGCCTGGAATTCTTAAAGGACTGAACCTAATTGAAATGTCACAATTGATGCCCTACCTGTTCTTCACGATAATGTAATCAAAAAGAATATTTCACTTAAACGATTGATTAACATGCATTTTTTATCCTGTTACCTGACGTCTGTCGTAGATGAACCTTTGTGTGCCATCTCTAACGGAAAACCGAAAAGTAGTAAAATAAATAATTAAAGCAATTAACGGAGGTAGGAACAAAGAACCTTATTGTGTTAATAAATAATATGTGGAATAAAGAACCCGGGGAAAGATCTACAAATAAAATGAATGGAACCAAATGCACCCTGTGAAACCTTTCTGACCCTAAAAATCGTGTCATCCTCTTTCCCTTGATCCATTCATTTCATGGTTCCTCCCGAAAAAGCCACTTCACGTGAAACAAACACACATGCACATGCAACCACTTCTTCTGGAGATTAATATTTTTATTTATTCGAGTGTTTTGCTGTTCTTTTTATATTTCTGGTCTTTCTGTTTCGATGAAAGTAAAAAACTGTCATACCCTTATGTCATTTAAACCCTTCTCTCATCATTGAAGGTGCTATTAGAAAGAACCAAATACTGAATAGTAAAGATCGTTGTTCACCCTTTTGAACCTATACTTTTTGACCCCGTTTGAGGAGAGATGGAACCATTAATAGAATTCTAAGAATTGTGCATTTACCGTTTACTTAAAACAGATCAAATTCATGTCACTATTTAACATCAATTATAAGGTAATAGTGGTTTCCCTTTCATTTATTTGTCTACAGGGCTGAGCACCAGTACAATCAAAATTCACATTCCACAAACCTTACGATTAAAATTCAGCTGCTCTCCCTAGAATAATACTATTGCACAGTAAATTTCAAATTGCTCATTAACCTAAATCCAGTTTATTACTATAGCAGGATCTCGTGATCGTTATTGCCTAAAATACAAATAACTGGTACACAAAAATAATCAAATCAACCCATAAATCTGGATTCGGACGAAATGCCTCGGGGCACGGCTGTGGTAGTGATGTTGAACATTGCTATACGACTTCCCCCCCGGGTTCATATGGGTAGCCCCGATCTTGTTTAGTTTCACCAACACAGTCTGAGGCAGGTTAGGTTTTCGCACGTAATTCGGCTCAGTAATTAACTACGATCTTTTTCTAAAAAACTATATTCATGGCTGGCAGCTTTCCAATCGGTGAAATTTTAACCCTTTAAATCGATTATCCCTTAACAGAAAAGATAGTCAAAGTGAACGTCAAGTAATGTCAGCCCTTTCCGTTTTATTGATAAGTGCGATGTTTTTATCTGCAGTCATACAAAATATCAGCTAACTTACACGTACAATTTCTTTCTTAAAACTCACACGCAAATCCTTACATAAAGTAGTTGTAAGTTCCTCTAATTTGGACCTGAATTTTTATATTGTAGAATTTAGGCACAGTGATTCCAATAAAAAGCATCAGAACTTAATGCAGAACAATTATCCACTTTTAAAAAGGGACGAAACACTGCAACCCTCCATGTGTACTTATAAGCAAACATACGCATATATACATATATCTGTGTAAGTATATTTTACTCAAGTCTGCCATCAATGGGGTGAATGTAATTAACCCTCAACTCCTTTGCGCTATTCGACCCCTGGCATTAATTCAATAACCTATTTTTCGTTCCACTCAAAACCCATTGTAATCATCTCCTTGATCTTCTCTTTTCGTTATTTATACCGGGTATTTCACTCCTTCGCCTGCATAAAGGAAACACTCCCAATGGAGGCAAGAATACATGAATGACAGTCAGAAAGCTCTTGCATGGTTTCTACAAACAGAAAATGTACCATGCTGTAAAACAATATATCTACAATCTATGGAATTGCAAACAAAGGCGAGCAAGAAACCTTGCAAGGACGGTTCCCCGTTGAGGGAGTGGCATCACCGGGGAATCCCATTTGGCAATTTTCAAAACAAACCGCTTCCATCGATGTGAATGAACGTCAATAAATCTAAGTGTGCATGTAGTAACCAGGAAAAGAAACTAGAAGAACAGAAAACTAGTTAGAAGCACTCTGGCTCTAAATTAAAATTATCCTAACCTAAAAAATGTTTTGTGCGGCACTGCCGCTCCTGCAACGTAAGGCCCTCAGGCGATTCAACCATAAATGAGCCATATAAACCGTATAAAAAGCAAAAAGAATACAAGAAAACCACGTAGAAAGAGAGTCTGAAATAGAAATTGTTTTATATTCTCTTGTTTTAAAAAATGAATCCATCGTAAGAAAATCGTGCCGACTTTCAAGAAATATTAGCACTTCAAATAAATTTAATGGCAAATGAACGCCGGGCAATTATTAAATAATGACTTTATTTAAAGTAAAGTGACCTCCGGGCAAGAACCCGATTCTGCCACTTTGAAATATTTGATACGGCCAAGACACCTGAAGAGACCCCGATATTCATTCATTCAACGCGGAGATTACCAAATGTGCCTCCTTAGTTCACTCAACGTAAACAAATGCACATGTGGACACGGGTGAAAGCTTGCGAATTTAACATTGACTGTGTAGAACCGTTTTAAATTTTAAACCATTGCAGGTTTATGATCAGGTGTATGTGTCTTCTGGCATTCGCTGGCTGGTCAACGAAATAGTGGAAGTTATGTCCCTTTCAATTTAATCTCATTTTGCCATGACAACGATACTGATTCTGACGATACTGATGTCGGTCCAACGTTTACCTGTATATATAGCACCTAGTAAAGAAAGGTTCCTTGTCCTTGGCGTACTCGAGGAAAAAGATAAAAATCTATAATTATTCAAAGTAAATAGGGTATGGGTCAGGACGATTGTGACATTGTCGTATCACTGTATGCTAGAGGTCATAAGCTCTCTAAAAGTTTCTGAAAATATTCAATTACTTACATGAGGCTTGACCAACAATATAATCACCTTGAAACCTAATCTTTTACAAATAAAGAAATTCGAAACGAAAATTTTTGGGGGAAAATTCCCGCAAGAGTCAATGAATGAGTTTAATGTTGTAAAACCACAATGGACGAAGCACCTGAGGTTTTCACGAACCGCACTTCGTCCACGTGCTTAAAGAATCGATTCAAAAAAGGATTGCGTAGTATAACGGTATAATTTTTTACCTACAGCATTCTGTGGTCACTATCCATACAATACACAGTTTGGTGTACTTACACGAATACAAGTCAGCTGATTCGATGTTTAATATGTTCAAATTTGTTGCATTTTAGTGTTTTTCGGATGTCACTATGAAGTTTTAAAGGAAAATTAATTTCTTTCGTTTGAAAAGTACACTCATTCTTTTTTAGCTCAAAGATTAAAGATGTCATTTACGGAACGCCTCCCAGGTTGAGCAAACGCACTAAAAACATTTCGAGTAACCTCAACCGTCGAAACGTGTAAAAGTAAAACGACGACAACAACGCAAACAATAAAGTTTACCCATCAATGAAATCAATTAACCTGACTGGGGTACACCCCAAACGGATGACTCAGAGTCCGATAACCTGAAAGACAAGGCACCAAAACTTCATTGAACCAGAGTCCTATTCGTTTCTCAACAAACAACAAATACAAACAAGCGAAAACCTTATTGCCATTCATTTGGAGGGCCGAATTCTCAAACCGGAAATTGGTATTCATCATTAAACCGGTTAAAAAACTAAACTGAAGATGAAGTGGGGCGCGGCGGAGGCAGCGGACGAACAGAAGCCAATGGATGAAGATGGACAAGAAGCCAAAGAAGAAGAAGCAGAGGCTGAAGAAAAAAAATTATGCGGCAGACATTAACTCGGCCACAAATTAAAAACCAGCTCAATAATTATTTTAATTGTATGAGAACCTGTGAGAAAATGACCTTTACCAGGTTACTCTGAAAGGGGGTTAAACGCAAAGACATTTTATTTCCACAAAATTGACTTGGGTACCTTGGCAAACCTGAAACCACTTTTGAAACCTTTTCAAGAACAATCTCGCTGCTTTCCGTACCTTTAAGATCGCGCGCGGACCGCGTACCGATCCAAATCGAAGACAACCTTACCGATGTAATTAATATCATTTGTTCGGAGGCTGTTTGGGTCGATGCCTCTGGCAACCGCAAAGGAGATTGTTTATGTGTATACGGGTTTGCATCTAATGGAAGAAAGGAACCCGAACAGACCAATCATCGGTTGCATATGGAACAACTTGTGCAAGCCACAGAGTTATGTGCTTGCGTGTGGGTGCATATGGCGTCTAGTAAGTCACGGAAAAATAGGCACCCGAAATTAATACCAACTTCTTCCTACTTCTTTCTGCTACTCATTCAATCCGGTTAGACAGCTTCCATTCCAGTAACTGTAATCGTACCCTTCCACCTAAGCTTTTCTTCTTTTGCCCGAGTGCCGATTCCGAACGCGCGAGGGTCTCTATAATGAGTTCATTTGACTTTTCGGTAATTTCGGTCCTATTTCCTTCCAAAGCACAACTTCGGAGGTCTTCCGAATTTAAAAAAAATTACACTACTGATTTTATCTATTAAACACTTTATCGGGAGTTTCCATCGCGGGTCTTATGGCCGAGTCGGTCGTTGCTTGTCCTGAGTTTCCTCATCGTCAGATAAGTTTATCCGACTTATAATGTGTTTCTACTATTTTATGGCCTTGTTCGTCCGGTCGCCTTGGTCATCTTTTCTTCCTTGCCTTTGGACGTGCTTCTCCCTTTTGTCTGGTCCCTTTCCCCTGTGGGTCTATTTGCCGGCAAATTTGCACCGATTATTCAATTGTAACCGCCCGGAATAAATTCGCTTTTTGCTACGTGACCAGAACGGGTGGAAAACAGAATGATCTCTAGGCAAAACACTTTCCAGAGCTTTATTGATCCATTGTGTCACTGACAATTCCATTATAAGCGGTTGTTGTGGCGGCGGACAAGAGAATAAACACTATCACCGATTCGTTATGTAGAATGCCCTTTGAAACTATTACGAGTTGAAATTTTTTCCACTCCCTCTGAATGACAAAAAGCCACACAACCGCATTAATTAATCTAGGATAAAGTCATTTACATGAGACAATTCTATATGACTCCGTTCATGTACCTGGACACCCATTGGCTGGGTTCTTTTCTGATAACACTTCTGACCGTGTCTTTAATGACAGTAAAATAGTATCATCAAGGATCTGCCGACACATTAATTTCGACTTTTAATTTCCCATTAGATCTGAGTCATTAGTTCGTATTGAAGCAGTCTCTAGTAATTAATCGCGTCCTGTGCATCAATAAAACTCTGATAAATCAAATATAAACAAACATTACAAATGAAAGGAGTGACGATGAAACAGGTAAAATCACGACTGCAAGAATTATTTAACACTCGGCCAGCAATGGCAATTCTTCACCTCACTTGGTGTACCACTGCCAGGTACAGCCTTCAAATTGAGCAGTTGTACAACGGGAACAACCCAATGAAAGAGTATACAGTTTGGTCGCCAGGGTAGACAGTCAGGAGAAACTTACGTAAAATGTGTGGTTTCACCTGAAAGGCTAATGGGGAAATTGGAAAGAGAGAGGAAGAAGGTTCAGAAGACACGAGATAAAAGTGAAATTTAATAAATAAACGAATTCAGCAGTAAAACCAATAAACAAAGTTAATGCTATTGTATCAGCTAATGTAATAATTGGATTTGCACAGGCCGTCTCCCACATGAAAAAGACGTTTTATTTCGCTAATGGAAAACAGTAGCGAAAATTTAAAGAGAGTTTTCCCCTTGATTTCCTACCAATTTGCGTTTATTTCGCTTCACTACGAAGGTCTTCAACCACTTTGCATGCATGCCCGTATCTGACTCCCTCTCCCTCTCTCTCTCTCTTTAAGAGTGTGCGTCTGTGTGCCTGTCAATTTGATTTCGGCATGTGCTCCCATGGAAAAGAAAATATTCTTCACTATTTATTTAGAGGTACAACTTTAGAGAGAAGAAAAATTAATGAGATAAAAATGGAAACAACTAAAACACGATCGAAAGAAACCTGAGAGATACCGGTGTTCGTGGAGATGACATGAGTCCTAAATTAGTACCATTGAGAAAAGACAAGTTTTCCCCTTGCTAATTACATTACTTTTTAATTACTTTACCGTCGACCTGTGGTTCTACCGTCGATAGGATACCACATATGAAGTCACGCCGGTTTTATTCTGCTTGAAATAACAGTTCAGAAGTTCTTTGCAATTTAGTGAATCAAATTTTGCGGCTTGGCATACCATTCGTTATAAACATCACAACTGTTAATGTCAAAGCAAGTGAATTCGGAATCACCTGCATTTTCTTCAGATTACAAAGCACCGAATGTTTCGTCAGAGTGTACCGCGTAACAAACAAAAGTCACATACATATGACTTTTGTTACAGGTCACAGAGAAGAAAGAAATTAAGTTTAACCGTGGTGATTGGAAATTCTGGTCGCTCTTCTTCATGTTCGACAATCAAATCAAAGCAATAAATTTAAAATCTGGTTGGGTTACGTCAACTAATGTCCTTCGGCTTAGAGCCACAGCGTCACCTCTTTGTGCACTTAACGAAGGAAAGGTATGGCTAGTTAAAATATCGACGGAAGGACAGTCAAATTCCATCCCAGCCATGCCAGATGTTCTCTTTCTGCGACGGGACAGACGGGTTGGAGGACACATTAGGAATAAATAAAACCAGTCATCCAGTTCCCCAGTCCAACGTGTGGAAACATTTGGTCACCTTATTCTGAAGGGCCCTCGTTTGCATGGGTTCGTCCCGTGGGATCCAATGCCTTCACATATTGCCGCTTCCAGGCATTCGCCACTAAACCGCTTCTTCGTCAATTGGAAAAGACGTTTAATGCAAATCAAACGGCGTTTTAATATGAATTATTTAGAACCGGACAAGGCTTGATCATGCGGAACGACAATAACCACTGTTTCCAGACTGCATCATCATCGTTATCACACGCCTGGCTGCGATTCAGTCAGATTTGTAAAAAAGAAAACAAAAATAATACATATCTACTCTCATTCCATTTTTACGACGTTATCTTAAGAACCCGTATCAATTAGCCCAATCACAGCACGAATCATACAAAAAACAGTTATGTATCAAAAAAAAGTTTTTTTTCTTATTCATGGAAGTCCTGCAGAATATTGATAAGCAACTGTCAGAAATTTTTAAAGCGTGGGTCGGGGCGATAATGAGGAATCGTGGGAGTTATATAGTTTTTACAGGCCACCATACACGATCGGAATCATGAGAACAAAAGTACCAATAAACAGTAGTAACCAAAAATTAAAATTAACCATCACCATTTTGAATGACAGGAACGTCGAGAGTGTAATTCGTCCGACATATGCTTTTACCCCGTAGATAGGCAGCTATTGACGAAAGCAAATTTGCAAAAGCAAAACATCCGCACTCGCGCAGGTTGGGAAGGGTGGCGAGGCGGACCTAAGGCGGCGGCCTCCAACTTCATAATTAAATTTTTTCAAGCTTCACCCATCGGCAATCTTTTTCCTATTCTCCTTCAATCATCTTCCTCCTGATTTTATTTTTCCAGAAAATAAATAGCGGAGGCACCGAAGCGATGATTACGGATTATTAAAAAAATAATAAAAAACATATGAAGAAAAAATTAGCCAAACAGTATCGATTCTCGGTGTAATCGATTTCCGATTGATTTTTTTATTATTAATATGGTGCTTCCATCATTTTTGTGAATTCGAATAAAGCAAACCGATCAAATTTGTCTGGCGTAACCGTTTAGTAATTACAAATTTTCTGTTTTATAAAATGCATTGGAGGACTCACGTTGGATTGGGAAAAAGACAGTGTAATGAGAACAGACTGCCATTGAAAACTCAAAATTTCCTACTGGAAAAGAGAAAGGCAGACCAATTTGAAACATCGCACGGCCATAAGTTTATATGGATTACAACCGTTTTCATCAGGAGGATCTTTTACATTTATCGTTCTTTCATTCATTCAACTTGGTCTCAGTGAATGACACATAAAGAAGAAACATTTTCGCGGACCGGTTGAATAAACGAGCAGATTCCGAGGAAGAGAGAAAAGTTGCGCAAATTGGAACATGTTTTCAATTTTTTTAATACGCTGATTAGAGGGCACTAATCAGACTCCCTTGAATAACCAGCGCACTGTCCTTCAATTATTATTTTTCATATGTATTTATGTAAACGACCGCTTTGCTTCCCTGGTGCATACAGGCAAAAACGTGCAGAAAAACCTGGTAATAGGCAGGATTAGCAGGGTGCCCCTGGCTAAGCAATTAAAAATCGATGAGCCACGACCGATTCTTAGTTCCACCTTGATATTCACGTCTAATCCAACATCGGATAATACAACTAATAGGATTAGCATTAATTGCTTTGGGTATTGCAATTCGTCTACCGGCTAATAAATTTCCAGTCGATTGGACTGTTAGGGACTCATCATTTTCAGTTCCTCTGGACGATTCTTTCAACTAACAAACTCCGACGAGCAGGGCATTCAAGTCATGTAAACATATATATGTTATTCAATTGATTAAAATTAATTTAGAAGGTAATTGAACAAATAAAAAATATGTTGACGAGAGCTGAAAAAACGTTATTAAAACTAAATACATGTTAAGCCACATGCAAAGCACTAAAAGCAGGAAACATCTAAGAATAGAAGCTGCAGAGAAATAAAGTTAATGTTCGTAATTTATATAAATAATATATAAGTAATTGCAATTACATAAATAAACTCTGTGCTTTAAGGTAAACTGTAACTGCACTTGTTACATACAAAAAATACAAACGTTAATCGCTAGATATTGCCTACACCATGATTGCAGCGTTTGAGTCTGACTTATTGACATAATATTGATAATATCCAGAATCCTTCCATCTTTGTTCCGTGTAGCACACGTTTCATGATAGTAACAAAGAATAGTGTACAAGGTCCGTTGGGCGCATTACATTGGTATAAAAAAAGTCTTTTTGAAAAGGAAACGTGAAAAGTTCAAATTTTATTTTCAATGTCGATTCGTTCTGCGCATAATACAACGAGTTCTGGTTTGAGGACTCTCTACGAATGACTCCTGGTCGTGCTTTATTTCCAGATTTGCCGATAGATCCTTTGACACCAAATTGGTCAATTAATTCTGTCAAAAACGTCTCATTGCTTTTCTTCCATTTACTCGCCATTCCATTTTAATTTACATTTAGATTGGCGAGACTTCAATGGAAAACATAATGAATGAAAAGTGTCATTGTTACCGATCTTGCGAAGAATGTTTAATAACTGACAAAACAATACTTAAGACTGCAAACAAAGGTAAGGCGTGATATTATTCAACTATGAAAACACGTGCTAGTTCGAATTTCTCTTTTCAAAATGTTTTCTTCTTATCTTTTATGGTTCCGGAGAGAAAGGAGGCAAAAGATACGTTCAGATGATGCCCGGATTAAGTCATGCAGACCTCAAGGGTTACATGAAATTTGGTTTCAATAATTTGGTGTTAAAATGTATCTGAAACATAAACGTTCCGGTGACATCTATATTTTTTCCAATTGGAGGCAGAACTATGGGTGTATTACTGAGCTATAGAGCTACTGATGGACCACAATGAGAGATAATTTTCACCCGAACTTCGATCAGTCCTGCTGTTTGCCGGAAGAAAAGGTGTGTCTCTCTGAAAATAATTACTTTTTATTTTCCGTAATCTGCGGCCAGCAATCGATCTTACCCTTCTTACCATTTTTAACAATTTTAACATTTGTCCTCAAAAAATGAATGCCACATTTACATGTTACGGTGTTACTGCACATTGGATCGGTCAAGTTGCTTTTTTTAAGACTGAAAACTAATGACAGCGAAAGTGCGTTCCTAATGAGAACTTTTAATGTTTTCTAACTCAGTAATCCTTGACATTGATGGGTTACTGCAATATGTCAGCTGCATACTTCAAAAGAGGCGCATTTAAAAAGTTGACTATTTACATCATCTTCAAAACCCGAATTTATACTGGACAATTTTTGTCAGGTGTCACCCTAGTAATCACACATTACTCTTCCGAATGAACACTAAAATATATAAGCAAATTAAAAGGCTTTTCTACAGATACTTCGTATTTCTTAAAGTTGTACACCAAATTTTTAGTTTTCATTCAACTAAAGTAACAACATAGTACATCTGAATTAAAGACACATCTTTAAACACAACTGTAAACGTTATTTCATCCATTTGGACCAGAATGAACCGGTTAAACTTCAATGAAATTGTCTTACAACTATCTATTTGTAATCTAATTTACAACTTTATGAGCAGTAGTACAAACATATATATCAGAAATTTTTACACTACATCAAAGAGTGCCATTGAAGTAAAATAAAAACGATTGGTGGTCAACCAATTGGCTTCTCTAATACCACCCACAATAAAAACCACCCAAAACCTATACAGTTTAGGTACAATCCGTCGTTAAAAAGCCTACAGGGAAGTAATTCTTCGTGAACCAAGTGATGCGAATTAAATCAAGTGGAATTTGAAAACGCTTAACGAAGACGAAAAGTTGTATCTTCTCTGGGCCATTCGCAAGGGAAAGACAATGAAGGATGTCTGCTTGAACGCACACAGAGAATAATCGAGAAGTGTTCAGGAGGTAGCAGAAGGGAAAGATGAAGGCGAAAAATGAAGAAAGCTGAAAGTCTCAAGAGCCTGCAGTCCTGTCTTTAGTCCACTTCAGTAATCAAGAATTGCGATTAATAAACCCCTAAACTGTTGAAAATATGAATCTAGGGAGTTAATGGTTCTGTTAGGACATACTTGGCGACAGGCGACATGCACATTAATTTCCTGCATTTGCCATATTTTTGATCCTATTGAAACACAGTACGGGAGCTTAATGAGATATTTAATTAAGACCACGAGATTGGAAATATTAGGGATTAGAAAATTAATTTTCTGCACCTAATTAAACCAAAGATAGAAGCAGAGGTGGTTGCAGTGAAAGTGTTATTTTTGCTTCTGGGTAAAAAGGTGCTGTAGTTTAAAAGTCGTAGATCTTATATGAAAAAACTAATGGGCTACTAAAGTGAGTAGAAAAGAGATATATAATTTTAATATGTGTTTTTAATGAGTATTAACCTTATGCTTTTAACTGCAAATATTTTTCCTTAACACATGTAACAGGAGTACCTAGATCTTGAATAAAAATAAAAAATTTTCCTTCTCATATACTAACGGTAATTGGAGACAATAATGCCACTGCACTCGGCTCTGACACTCACAATCTGTGCAGTGTATTTTTCGTTGGCAAATTATAATGAATTTCAATTTAAAAATGCTCCCCTGTAAGATATATGAATGAAGTGTGGTCACCTTTGTAGATTTTATGAATGCATTTGAATTCAACTAACCCCTCACAAAGGTAACAGAAAATATTTTGATAGAATAACAACAAAATTTGAGTTACACAGGAAATCTATGGATAGGTAAGGCAGTATGATTCCTCTAAATCCCTTCCTCAAACGGTGAAAAGGTTAGACCACTGAGAACAATCTGAGAGGCGGTACCAAAGAAAAATTTTATTAAGCTTAAGATTCCAATACTAAATCTTACTAATTTCCTTTTAGGGGAAAGAACCAACGGTGCAAAAATTTGAAATGATCATAATAGGAAACAAATAAAACACACTATTCTATTCTGTGCAGCAAAAGGCAGCGCTTTCTTAAGCAGAGTCGTTAAAGAAATTTGTCTGAATCGGTCAATCAATTCAATCGCTTTTGTGTAAGACACCGCAATCACATCGAACAGCCTGTATGAAAATAGGTCAGAAAACCCCCAAACCTTATCTAAAACATAAGAGTGCCAGAGGAGATTATCAGAATTTGTTCGCCTATCTCTCACAAACATCTGTCGAAGTTATACAGTTAATCAGGTCTTCATTTAAGCGAGCCCTATTGCAATCCTATGAATTAACATTTTGCATTCTTTTTCTCCAGAGCCCTTAATTTTTTTCGTCTATTGCATCCAGCCTTTTTTTTACGAAATCCTCCTTTGTCTTTACCTCATCCATCTCTCTCTCAAATTAATCCGCACCGCAAAAATACCTTAACACCTAATAACCACCTGCGTCCATTGAATTCGGATCGAATCTATATTTATTTTCCCCTTCTCCGCCGATCTGCGGTAACCAACATTCACCTCTCTTCAAAGTTCTTACGGAAAATCTTCAATTAGAAAGAAAAAAAATTGATTCGATCACTAGTAACTGGGTCACTACTTCTTGTTCCTGGACAGATCTTGCTTCTATCATGTGTTCATGTAATTAAATCTAACTTAGAAAGCGTCGTTAGCAAAGAAAGTTTCTTCTATCTTGGAGGGTTTTGCTGAATTGGAAAATCGTGAAATTTAATGTTGACAAAGAAACAAAAATTTGGAGGAACACCAAAACCAAATTGAGCATGTGTCATGCCTTTCAATTCCACAACCAACTTTCAGGAATTGTTTAGTATAAAAGTAAGCAATTGCATCCGAATGGTAGTAAATTCAACTTGCTATATTTTTTTATTTAATTCTGAAAAGAAGGTCGTGCACTTTTTAGATGTTAAAAATTTTGGGAAATACAATGCCTAAAAATTATATACATTTCTAAATTCAACAAGACCTGGTCTGGTCTCTCTCTTTCTCTGGTGTATGAGCACTGCATAGGAAAAATGTGAACAATGATCAGCTCGAGTTACACCACATTGTGTGTGTAAAAATAACGTCATTTCCGATTCGGCACGGGTCCGGAAGTCATGAATAAATACCCTATTCAAACTCTATTCTTTGTTTTTTTCTCTCTTTCTCCCTCATTCTTATTTAAGGTATATTAAAATAGGTATAAGTGCTGTCACAGGTCTTCACCCTACCCAAGTACCGAGTGTTTAATTTCTTATCATCACCTGCACTAAGCAAATAGCTTATCAAATTCAGTCATTCTTCAAAGGGGGAACCCCTGTATATTGAATTAGTTTAGAATCGAATGTGACCAGAAAAGGTCCGTTTGATCAAAATTAGATGTCCGTTAAATCTATTACTAACTTAAGGTTGTCCAGTTCCAATATTGATATATCTACATTTGTATTTCCTGTTTTTGCCCTTGGGAAACCTGCATAAACTTAGGTTACGGAGATACTTGTGAGTGAGAACTTATATACTGTGTGGAATTGAATAACATTTAAAACAAAAAATTTAATAATTTCGACTAACAATACCTTGAGAAGACATACCGCTGTGGCACCATTTGGCCGAATTTATCTTATTAACAAAAACTGGAAGTAAAACACAAATTACCAGGTCCTTAACAAGGAGCACCTCCTCTATGTAAACCGGCTCTTGCCGTCCGAACATTTCCCTGCAATTGTAATAAACGGAGAAGTCCCTATTCAATAGCCTTTAGCTTCCGGTTACATAAGAAGGAAGTCAATTAAAAGTTTTATTTCTAAAATAAAAATGAAGAAAATCAAACAAATCGGGAAGCTTTTAAAGGGTAAATGTCTTCGGGGCGTAATTACTCCCGAGTTAGACAAGTGTAAGTAAAGGAGATGGATCTTTGTCGAAGTAATATCGTTAGCCCTATAGGCAAGTGAGTCATCACCTAAAGAAAAATAAAGTGCAAGCACCATTTCTTCTGCCGTTTCTTGTCCTCTCTCATTTCACGATTTTCCGTGTCAACGGAGGCAATTAGGCAACAGTGTAAAGTGTTCTGCAGAAATTTTTGAATATTAGGTAGAATATCCAACGTTGGAGATTGAGAGACACAGAAACTGGGACGAACAATTTAATAATGTGGATACCATAGAAAGATACAGAAATGCTGTGTCAATACCTTTACAACCCAAAGCTGTATTATCCCAAATACAAATGTCAATAGTTTGACACATGCAACACCAACCACTGATATCCATATGAGGAAAATAAAATAATTAAAAAACATGGGGCGGATCAGGGTGGATAATTAATGTGGGAAAAATATATGATAATAATTTTCAATAACAAATAGGGTGTTTGCACAGTTGGACAAGGGCTGGGCAGGCGTGTTTCTACATGTAATGGTATTAAGTAAAAATTTTTAGAAAACCCTTAGAACCCCACTAGAAAATTTCACCTCCCCGAGTACCATGGCATTGCCTAAAACGTAATACTTATAAATACATATATTTTTCATTACTAAGCAGTAATTAAAATGTACGCAATACCGACGCCTGTGGAAATGATTCAGATGACTGAAAAACGCAGAACGAATTGACCGGAACTTAAAATGAATGCGTGTTTATCTGTGTACATATGAACCTGTATGGGACAGAAAATGTATGAACACGTAAGATCCCTTAACATCTGTATAAATATAGTTTTGTTCATTCATACACAGCTCGGAACTTGGCTATGCCACTTACACGACCATCACTTCTGCCACTCCAACCTTCTTTTACTTTTACGTTTAGTTTACGGAGAGTACATGAAAAAAACTGTGTGCGATTAGAGTAGAACGTGGGAAAACGGCGCCCGTGGACTCGATGAACTCCGGACGACAAGTTCTAACCTACAGTCGACACCCTGAGGCAGGTAAACGAGCCAGTCATCTTTTGATGCATTGCAACTCTTTTTTACTACTTCGACCACTTGTTCTTGTTCTTCTTTTCCTCCTGTCCCGAATTTTTTTCAGACTTCTCCACTTTGCTTCCTAGATGCTAATCTTAAGATTTTTGTAACAGTCATTCAACCCCAGTCAATTAGAAAAAAATCAAGACCAGAAAAATCATGTGAATTGCAACTCATGTGTTTCTTTTCGTATGTGTTTATCTTCCCACTGATTGATAGATAATTTTACTAGTTCTTTCAAAGTTGGACAACTATTGAACTCTAAGTCTGAAGAAAAACTTGATTTTAAACGACGGTCAATGTAAATTATATACACCCCAACGGTTGTGTTTAAATAACTTCGAACATGCGGCACTAAAGGATTATCTCGATACCCACCATACAACAGGTGAAAGCAATGATGGGGGTCGCTTAATGTAAATGACGAATGTATCGGTAAACGAAAATTAAATTAATAAACGAATATGAATTAGTCCAAAAAAATTGTGGTACAAAATAGAAGATAATTTTCTTTTAAGTCCAATCACCTCCCGGTATGTAGTAAATGACAATCTCTCGCGGTGATACCAACTTTAATAATGAAATTATCTAATCACGAGTCAAAATCAAAATAACTGGATCTAAAGTACCTTTAAAAGCTTATTAACTAACTATGAGCTATGAATAGTAAATAATAGTTAAAGAGCGACATTTGTCGTGCTCGGTTGCTAAGTTCAAGTGGTAAAAACCCCAAGACATAAATTCGCCGCATGTGCACTTACGTGTGTAAGAAGCAGAGGGACAACTTTCAGAAAATGACAGTCATTAATTCCAGAAATAACACATGCTACTGGTTTTCAGGTTTTCAAGGATGCGGGTGTGGGAATTTAATCCTCGTCCAGTTTCATCTGAACACTAACGACCGGCCAGCCACATGGCTCTGATACAAAATGACCGAGAAGCACGTGAGATTTGCCCCCCCCCCTACTTTGGTAGTCAATTACCATTTCGAAACCGCAATATAAAAAACATAAGTAAAATACAAAATTTCGACTTTTGACCAACAGAGTGGTAAGATGGTAAAGGCGTACCTGAAGTAATCTTGTTCGGCTAGGTCAAAGCTGTAACACAAATACAAACTTTTCGCAAGGAAGCAACTATCAAGTTCAGTAGTGGTGTACTTTGTAAGCATCGGACATTAGCGTCCCAGACTTCATATATCAAAACTAATTATAGGCATGTGGTGAAAATACTTTGACATTTTATTATAATTAGAAAAATGTTTTTATTCGGATGTGAACAAGATTGTACGCGTTAGAAAAAGGTACTTTGACGAAATAAAATCTTAGAAACCCAAAATATAAATATGAACCTAATGCAAAATGTACAATTTTCAAGTACTACTTGGTTAAAAAGGCAGGTAGGTTCGCTGCCAATTAATTCTTGTGTATACCTAAAATTCAATCACCCGGTGTAAGATGATTGCGAGTTATAAAAGGACCAAATAATAAATATATCGACAGTGGGAAAATTTTCCATATAAATTTTTCGTTGTTTGTTCTTTTGCCCACGCAACTCCATATTGAAACAACTGTCCATGGGAAAAACTCAACCAACCGTTTTAAAGTAATCATTAATTAGGTGCCGGACAGGTGTTCATCAGAATTATTCAACTGCTTGCGCCATGAGAATATCTAAGCTGTCGACATGTCGAATCGCTCCACTAACCACACAACCCGCTTGTATGTCCTGTGAGGGCACATAGGGCCAGAGAACTACTCCAATGAAAAAGAATTGTTTTTAGCCAGTGAACACCTGTGAATCATCCGAATAATTTATAAATTTTATGACTCTTATTTTTCATTGCGACAATCACCATAAACTTGTCTGGTAGACAATTACATTTTTTTAATAATAGAAGTAATGATCCACAAGCCGATTCAGTAAGACACAAAATTCTCCCACTCGATTTGGTTTTCTTTGGTCAAATCAGGAAGAGATTTTCAAAATATTTAATTACCGGTTAGCGTATAATAAAAGTCATTCACTAATAAAAAAAGTGAAAAGTGCATAGCGGAACAATAAAATTTTGTGACTGTAAATTATAGTGACAATATTTCCTACAAAACGAACCTGAAACTGAGATAGCTTATATATTTCTCATAACTTTCACCTGGAAAGTTCTCATAATTTCCTGAAAATTCCCTAAAAAGGAACACTCAATCAATGGTTCCGGACACTTAATATTCAACACTTGACAAGAAGGTTCAAATTGTTTTTGATTGCTTTCAATTTGTTTCAAATAGTGTAACTATTTTTTACATTCGTTTTCTTGTTCCATACAGTACTATAGTCTATCTACTGTAGTAATTCATTCAATGTCAGGCATCATCTACTTTCCGTACACGTAGTTCCTTCTTTGCATTGACGCCGACCATTCTGTACTCTATTCAAGCCCTCAACCTTGCTACTCAGACGTCTTTGGAGTTTTTGACCGTAGTAGGGGATAGTTTGATTGCCTGCATAAAAGGTACTAGCACTTGAGAAAAAAAACAACCAAGAATAACACCTAGTGAATTTGAATTGCAATGAGACAATAGATAAACATTGAACACACTAAATTTTGAATTTCACATGTGACTAACGGCAATAGTTAATGTATTAAATCTGTACATATCTAACCTACATAGGTAACCTATACATGTAAATCATTTTTTCGATAATGTTGAGTTTCGAGATATCGAAAATATACGAATAGTGTTAATCAAAAGGAAGTGATCAAGAAAACTGTTTTTGCAAAATTAGTATTGCACTATTTTTAAATCCATACATAATTTATGTTGTGTAAGATGTAATTGATGTAAGAGAGTGTGATAAGTCCATTAACTGTCTGTGAAACTCAGAATGAGTAGTAGACTATAGAATACCGAAATATAGTTAAAGAAATTAGCTTCATTTGAGAACAAAATCAAAAGTTGTTTACTACAACCAAAATATGTTTTATAAATGTAAAATACAACCGAGACATAGCAACATTAAATGTACGTGCGCCTCACGCCCGTGCCATCTGGCTACATATGGGGAAACTAAAATTATTCCGACTGCGATTACCAATTAAATGCAGACCACGTTTTCGTCTGTATGTTTTAACCCAAACTCGTTTGACGTGCTTGAAATGACACAAAGAGAAGGGAGAATGCATGGTAGGAGACAAATAAAATTCAAAACATGAACCCGCAATACCCACCCAAAAAAAGGCAGCCCTGACGGACACCAGAAAGGAATACTACGTAACCCAAAGGGGCTATACTTTCATCAACTACCCTAAGGGAAACGGCTGACCTTTCGTACAGGTCTCCTCAATCATTAGCACTATGCGTTCATTTTTGCGGGAATAGACGGTTGATTACAATGAAACTGGATATTCTCTGGTCAGTCACGACCAAGCAAATGCATCGACACATCTTCATTCATTTCATTTCCAATATTATATTTCAATGAATGAAGAAGTAAATTGATTCGAATCGAAAACTCTGGTGAAATGAAGCGAACACTTTGGCATAATAAACAGCCAATAATATTTGTATTATACAGTACATTACGAGCATTGAAAAGGTTTAGTTACTGTATTTAAAAGGATCACAATGATTTTTTATAAAAGAGTGATAACCCATTCGCCAACTTTTTGTTTAATTCATTAAATACATTTCATTAAATTCAATTATGTAGCAACAATTACTCAACAAAGAGGAACCACAAAGAGTACTAAAACATATTCTGATAGAGTGCTAAAACCAATGACTCGCCGTTAATCATAAATCCAAAAGAATTGAAAAATAAATAGGGTTAGAAACAACCTTTTTCAAGGATTTTATTGTTTATTGTTTGTTTAAGAAGGTTTTTTGGAAGTGAGACCCACGCATCAAATCCCACAACATTGACGATTAATTCAATAGAAGTGTGTGTCTACATTTTCCGTAGAGTTCAATTTTAAATCTAAGTAAGGTAGAAAGAGACAGAAATAAAGGTAGTAAGTAAACATAAATCCAAACCTAGGTGCAGGTACGAAATTGCCGGCAAACAGAACCTATCGTAATTGGGGTGATTTTCCCATGAGAACTTTCAAAAAGAGAATTTCGTAGACTCGAAAGCAACAGGTGCCTGCCAACCCGAAGTTCAGAACAACCCTAAACCATAAACCTGATATGACCCCAAATCTAAAGGTATTTAGAGTTAAATGGATGTAAGAGGGAGAGGTTGTGCAAAGGTTTGCTTTTACCTCTAACAGGTAACACTCATGTGATGTATGGATGTCGACAGATTTCCAGTGTTCATCCGTAAGGTCAGACACTTCTTGGCGAGAAGACAGAAAAAGTCATTCCACTGTTTATTATGGGACATTGTACTGCCTCCTGTTCGTCAATATCGGTGACCAGCAAAAGTCAATTAAGGGCTGACTAACGGATTTTTACTTGCAAATTTAACCAAAACATTCATATTTCATTGTGTTTATTTTCCGGTGATTCCTTCACAAGCGGTTTCTCGGGGTGGCGCCTTACTCGATGTGACCAAAACATTCATCACGTTTTAATAACATTGAAAAAAATCTCTTCCTAGAAGGAACAATAAAAGTGACTTAAAAACGAGGTTCAAGGAACAAAATCACTTTGAGCGCTTCGCAGAATTTAGTGCACTTAATTCTTGCAAGAGTGCAAAAAGTATATATTCAAACGTAATGAGGTAACTCCTCAAATATCAATAAGCACCTACAAACACCAACCAGGTTGGATTCCTAGATAAAGGACAGTGAACACATCGGGAAAACTGTGTGCACCCATTTGGAATTACGAAAGCGATGGGGCTATATTTTTGTTTACTATGGTTACTTAGTTCGATTTTGCGCGGGGCTATCCCTGTGGTTTTAAATTCACCTTACGAGATCGTAAGAAGGAGGTACTCACACGTGTTGCTACTATGGAACCATGAGGCAGATCAACAGCTGGGGTAGACCCATTATTCTCTTTCAATGAATGAATGGGAGAATGAATGAACCCAAAAATAGTAGACGACTGATCGACACATTTCGAAAGAGGCGACATCTAACGGGTGACGGCTCAACGATGACAGTGGGAACTATGAATTTCTTCAATTGACATACACAATTTCTACTCCCAAGCAATTGTAATAATCGTTCACAGAAGCAGTTAAATTGTTTAATTGAATGTGAATTCGTGTAAATAATAAGTAGAATCGAAAGGATGAAACGGTGGCCCGAAGCAATAGGACAATGTAAAGTTATCAATGCTAAAGACAATTATAAGATCCTTCAGAACATTGTACCTATTTAAACTTCTCAGTATCGGCAGCTACCTCTTGCGAATTAACGTAATATTGTACATATTCTTGCACAAGGAACAATACACAAAACTTTTGACATTTTTTTTACTTTATTACCAATACCCTGAATCTTGGCAGAAATTTCCATTTAGATGTACCTGAATGTAAAATATAAAATAGACTAAAAAATAATTTCAAATCTCACACTATGCCTTGAGGCATTGGCGACATCTTCAATTCAGATTGATGACCGCAAATCTGTTTTTAAAACGCAAACTACTATTTCAAATAATGATCGCTTCGTGATTCCTTTTGATTCTTGGAACCGCGCCTGTCAATGATTTTCGAATTGGGAAATTCCGCCCTGCATTGTCACGCAAAATATACTAATCGTAGCTTGAATATCACGTTTTGCACTATGAAAACCAAGAAGAAGAATCATAAAAAATTAATTGTCCTTAACGAGCTACAATTGCAATTAATAACACTCCTTTTGTATGTGTTTTGATATAAAAACACAAGGATTTTAAGATTCGTCGAATTCAATTTAAACTAAATTCAATTGCAATTTCTCGTACACTTATAAACCGTAAAATTTAGTTTTGGAAACCTCCCGTTTCAAAAAAGATCAAATCCCAAATTAAGTCGAAGGAGTAACTAAATGCCAAACAATATCCTAAAACAAGTATTGGGTAGCATATGATCAAGTACTAGGAGACCAATGATTGCCGCTTTGTTTTGAGAACTACTCCAGAAACATCATATTTCCATAACGTCAATGAGAACTATACTTGATAAAGACTAGGGCATCTAGGTTCAGAATATTAAATCAAGGGTATTCCTCGACTGTGTAACAATTCTGTACAGCACGTTTACCGTTACCAATGTGCTTTTACACCATCCACGACCAATTTTCCAAGCATGCATTTGACCATCAATGAACGGTGTACCCTGTAGATTGATCTTTATTTTCTTAAATACAGATATTATACATTTCGCCTTCTTTGTTCACGAATTACGCATAAGAAACATAAGCTCTTATTAATTTGCTTTTATGATTCAGCAGGCACCATAATGTGCTATTCAAGCGGTTTCATCATCGGTCAGAGACCAATTCTTCGCCTATAAAAGAAACTGAAGGTTGGTGTTAATCGAATTAATGTCTCCTCAATCACCCCGTACATAAATAACATAGTGAAAAACCAGACAAAAATCTAACCCTCATTTCACATATGTTCTGTTTTATCTAAATAACCTATCTTTCGCCTACCGTTTCTCTGCCTTAGAACCAAATAAATCGAACCTTACTGTGCGCTTCACTCCCTTATTTCTTTCTCTTCACGAATTTTTAACGCGATTAGAATCACCTTTAAAAAGGTAATTATTTTGAAAGCCGACCTGAGAATGATGATCAAAAAATCTGGGAAGTTGTTTCGAAGTAATTACATCAATCTTCTTTGGGATTTGGTATACGTTTCTGAGTAAGAAACGAGTAAGAAAGATTTCAGGTTGAACGTTTATGATGTAATTCACAGAACACACAAATCACACACTCGGGATGAACTATTTATTTTAAGGTATATTGAATACCGTATCGTTTCTCAATGGATCATCCAGTATTATTAGGAGTCTGACAGAAATTTGATAGTATTAAAAGAACAGGAATTATGAAATTGATAAATAAATGGTATTACGGTTGTGTAATGTGAAATGTATGAATATTCTTCGATAAATTTACGGTGTGGCTGGAATATTAATTAAGGGCCCAAAACATATCTGAATTAAAACTTTACTCATAGTTTTCAGGTAAAATAATACATTCCCTTGAAAGATCAATGTCAAATTTTTTGTCATTTACAGTTCAGTCGCTGCTGACTTTGTTTCCTGGTTCTTCAATACGTCTGGTCGATCACGTTTTGTTGGCGTTACTCACGAGTAAAAACCGTAGACTGCTTTCAATAGCATAAGCATTTTTTGTAAAGTTAATCAAATCTACTACTTTCATTTATAGTGAGGACCTTACTGCGTTTCTCATGTCGTAATAAACCGGCGCTAATTTATATGCAAACACAACAAGAACATTTTTTGTAAATGAAACGGAAAAATTGCTAACAATTATGAAAACTTGCCATCAATTCCTGTGATCAAACTTACGGTGTGCAATTGACGATACGAGTACTCATAAAATATAATCGCCGCAAATGATAAAAAAAAATTGAAAGAACTGCTTGTCAACCTCTAATTAATGTAACAGAGGAACTGCATTACCAAACGTTTCGCCGTGAGGGTTTCAATAATGAAGATGTCTTGCTTTCAGACAAAATAGAGTAATTGAACAGCTAAGCTTATTGCTCGGGCTTTCAAATGTTCTTTCGGTGACCTCATTGTCGAAAACTAACAAGATGTCATCTACCATTCGCCGCTCAACATCCCTTTTATAAATCTTAATGCCCTTAGCATCGAAACATCCACTTATACAGCAATACTAATTAAAACAACAATGTCAAGTTCCAGAATGAAATTACCCCGACCTATGGCCCCTATCCTTTTATAATCATCGACCGTTGCCCTTTAAGGTCCTGCCGGGTTTTATTGAGCATTGAAAATTAAGCAAATTAATTTTAATGTAGGAACAAATAATCACTAAATAAATCATCATTAAGGTCTGGTTATTTTGTACGTAATAAGGGATAAGAGGCAAGACAACTCTTGCTGAAGAATCCGAATTAAACCCGTGGAAACAATCATATTTAAAATAAATGGGTGGTACGATGATAGAATGGATGAAATAAGCCATGTTGGTCCTAAGTCAAATAAATGCAGAAAAACTTTGTGTGTATATGTGTGCGTGTGTGCGTTCAGGCTCCTGACAGGGTCGAGTGTTAATGAGGATGCTGGTGATTATCCTATTAACTCAACAACGCATTGTAATACTGCGTTTTGTACCCAAGCATTTTGTAAATCTTTATCGGGGTCAAACTGACTAAGCTGACTCTCGTCCAGACTTCTGTTTTTGTCTGCCGGTGCTGGAAAGCAAACACCAAAAATAATAGAAAACGTCTGACTCACCGAGTGAACTTTCAGGATCGCTAAGGTCGCTGAAAGAGGGCACTTTTCGCATAGAACACTTAGAAGGTACGCAAGCTTCGTCTGTTACTTCCTGTTTGATATTCGTCATGTGGACTAAGTCGGGAGCAAATTTCTGAAAATAAAAACGAATGAAAAGTGAATAGAAGATGCTTCACAAACACGTGCTTCTCTGAACCTGTGCCTCAGGAACAATTTCTTTAATAAACAGGAATCCGTTAATTGCCACGGATTTAACGAATTCTGAAAGAGATCAATAAGCTTATTAACTAGGAGCTAATTGTTTTTCTGAATTTCAATTTACACACGCCTCGTAAGTAGTATCGGGTCTATTTAGTGGTGAATGGGTATGGTGAATGGATATTCACGACCCCAACGAATTTCGAGAAGTGCATTGCTCCATTGAGGAGAGTACTACCATTAAAAAACCTAGCTCTAACAGATAAGTTCACAAAACGAAGAAAGCCGTCTTTTTAATTACAATTTTTGTCACATTATTCTTTCCTAAACATTTTTATTGCAACAATATTTTACATGTGGAACAGATGTAAGTCTTGAGTAAGTGCCTTCTTGTATTTTTTGAAACTCCTCTTATGTGTTCTTAGTTCCAACTGAACCTCTAAAACAAAATTACACTATTCGCTAGTGGTTACTAGACCGGTGGCAGCCATAAGAAAGAAAAAAGTGTTGAATTATTTAACATATTCGACTATGATTCCCTTAAAAAAAGGTTCACGAACAGGAACTGTTTTATAACAGCCTACGTGGTTGCCTCGTCTACTGCTCCGGTACTCTCTCTGCCTTGTGTACTGCTATATTTCTTTTGAATGAATTTTATACCAGTTTCATATTGTTTATTTATATTCTACACGAATAACCACCGTTATAGAACGTATGACACACGTTCAGGGCGCCCCTACTGGACAAAAATAGTTTACGTTTTAGAGTGACATTATTTTCTTCTTGAGATGATCTGTTGCTTCATCTGAATTTTTAAGAGGAAAACGGGAGCATGAAATTAAAAAGTTTTTTACTTTCGCAATGAATAAATAAATATACAATATTTAAGGTGTGGAGGATACAAATTCATATTATACAAGGTGTGGGAAACAGTGATGTGAATTCAAAAGATTGTTATTCACACGAATCTCTACAAAGATTACCGTTTATTTAATTAATTTTGTTTTTAAATGAGTGTTCGATACCTTCATTGTTTTTATTTCATTTAAAATTTGTCATATGCGCATACATCTGATTCATTTTTAGTAGTACGAAGTAGGCAGAGAATTTAACAAAAAATCAAGCGTTTGGGAGTAAATGACGAAAAAATTCGATGCCTATTGAAAGTAGAAGCAACTGTGCCTACTACCTTAATCAATGGCTGCGCGTCCCTTAAGGGTATACAATTGCACAAATATAGTTTTTAGTGGATCAGACTACACTAGGAATAGGAATTGAGAACGCATTATTTCGAACTCGTCCTGGTTAATATAAATTGTTTAATGAACTGGTAAGAAGACGTTATCTTTTCCCAGCAATGATTTACATTACATCACATTAACCAATTAGTAATATTATTTTAATGTAAAATTAAATGTTGTGTTTTTCGAAAAACAAATTTCGTTAAGTCACTGATAGGTAAACTTGAAAGTTTTGTAATTATTTAATATTACGCAAAGCCAAAAAATATACAAATGCTCTTTGTATATTTGTGTTTATTTGTGTATTTGTATAATTATGTACAATTTAACATTAAAGTAAAAAACGATACGTAAGAAATAGCAAATCTACTTCTTCGAGGCATCACTTCGTTTGAGTGAAATTTAAAAATTTAAAAAAGGTTTACTTACTGCAACCGATAGACCGACAGTAATTCCTTTTTGGTAACTTCCGTCACTTTTTCTGATTTCAAACGATTTCATTTCAACTTTGAAATTCAGGTTCACCTTCTGGCGAAGAAGGAAACCTCTCTGACAGACTAAAAACATTGCGCAGTCATTTTTTTCTGTGTGCCAATACTTCACTTCGTTTCAAGACATAACAAGTAGTTTATCCGTTTGACAACTCAAAGACACAACTAACGAGTGACAAATTAAGCAAACATTTCAATAGCATCATAAAACCATTGTAAACCTATTGCAATGTTCGAAATAGCTCGAACCTAGCTTCCAAGATATTTTCCCTTTGAATATGTGCATATGCAAAAAAATTATGGATTGCCAAACCAAAAATATTTGATTCAATTATTTTGAAATAATTTGGTCATGTAAGAACAGTTATAAAATGTCAGAAATAGATCTCATTTGTGGTTAATCAACCCTTATCAGTTCAAATGTACACATTTACAAACAGTTGATTCATATTTAAAGATGGCGGGCTCCTATTAGCAGGTGAATTAAATGGAGACATCTGGTTCCCTCTTACAAATAACTCTCTCATTTGTAACTATAGCTTACCAGTGTTTTCGTTCTCTTGTGTCTCTCTTCTTTTCTCTGTTTGAGATCTTCGGTTCCTAAAAGATTCACGTTTCTCGCTATTCCTTCTAACTTGACAGTATCACTGTCTATTTCCATCGGAATATGACCGTCCCCGCAATTTGGATTTTGGCGAATCCGCGTGGTTAGCGTCAGGTCCTGCACCATTGTGTCTTAATTAGTTCCGATGCACACCTTAGTTTTGCCACCAAGATTTTCGTTTCATTCGCACATAATTACAATAATATTATTTCTGTCTTTTTGTATACACGCATTTATAATATTCCCTATTTTAAAAAAATAATGTCAATAACTTCTAAAATGGTTGCAAAATAACACATTTAGAACATCTGCAACCGATAAAGAAAGTTTTGTAAATATTTGTAAATCAACAGTCACGCAATAACATTAATAATATTGTTCTTACGACAAGAACATAATCTGAATTCAGTCTGTCTGTCAAACATTTACAACTATACTTATTATTATACGTATTGTTATTCGGTTGGAGAAGCAACTATCATTTAGAATGCAGTGCTAGCAAAGAAGAGCAGTGGGAACAGACTTATAAATAAGACTTTGAGTAATTAAATTCAGATTAACGTGGAGTGAGGGAAGCACCAACAGTAATATAAGAAACATTTAAAAGCATTTAAAAATCGATAATTTATATGAATTTAAAACGGGAAAACCTAAATAAAAAAATCTGAACAATGCTCTAAGTATATAAATAACAAGTTTCTAAGTCCGGCCGCGGTTCAAAGTGAAAAAGAATTGGCTGCTCGACATCATCATCTTTATTTTCAAACAACAGGTGCCTAATTTGGTTAAGAAGGGTTTGTTATTATCACCTTTGTCACGACAATGCCTACATTCAGGGTAGGTTTTTTACCATATAGACAAAGAGAATAAATGACACGAAGAGCCTTCGTAAGGGACCTCATTTTTCGACGGTTCAAAATTTGGCTTTGACTCGATTCTGTGGACCATTAATTTATGAACACCTTTTCTACATGAAGAATTTCCTTTTCCTGTCGCAGGAGGACGTTTTTGGGTAATTGAAAACGACAGGAACAAAAATACTAACGACGAAGAGAATCCCCTGCGTCGAGGGTTGTGTATTTATGTGTTGAGGCATCGTTACAAGCGCACTCTCTCGCCACAATGAAATTCATTCATTCGTCTTAATATACCAGGTTAAATTTGATGTTAATTTAATGTTTTCTGAAATTAGACGTCAATTTGAATGTTGAGGGTGAGCCAACCGTAAGTTGGTAAAGAAAAAATTGATGATGGTAAACGAAAAAAATTGATAAGTTCTTGGGAAAAGCGGTAGAATCCACGCGATTCTCATGAACAATATGTGAAATGGTTGACACCATCTCTAATTAAATTGGGTATAATTTGTTCTGATGCTCATTAATATATTATTTTGAAAACTACCAATTCAATTGTGTTGTAGCGGCGAAATAAGGGAGACAGAAATCAAAACATATTTTGCGAGGGTCAGGGTTTGCCCCAGGGTCAAATATAGGTTTGAATAAATATCCCACAATGCCTGTTAAGTAGTGACAAAACTTGTTTATCGCAAGAATACGATCACTCAAATGTCTTATTTGTTCTTCTAAATTTGAATACTAATTAAGTAACCACCAAAATTTTCACTTGTGTATTCTTGTGCAATTATGTAAGCACAGACTTTTTAGATTTTCATAATCAAACAATAACACAAAAAGTTTCAACTTGCAATTATGAAAGGCAATATTTGTACCACGTTAAACAAAATTAATAAAATAATTCATTTCAAATGCATAACCCTGCATTTCATTGTCCAGTATAACTTACGTTGTACGTGCCTATTCGGTTCTTTAACGTGTTTGTGGTAGAAAAATTAACAAATTACAACTAAAAATTACATAATAATTTTGATATGATTTTGATTAAAACACCAGATGTATTTTGTACCACTATCCACCTTTTCGAGCATAAACAACTGACAGATCTACTTCCAGCAGGGATAACTCACGAACAATAAACTGAACCAAGAAAGCGAAAGTGTCAGTAACTTACTGTACCAAAACATTAAATAAAACAATAACAATGAAAATTTTCTCACGAATGCTTTTCAAAACTTATCCATGAGACGACACCGGTGTTCAAACTACAATTAAAACAAAAAACTCCGCAACGTGCCGGCCACTAAATCAAGTTCGGCACTACCGTTTATAACGTAACCGTCGTCTTGTGAACTTGAAAGTTTTTTTCCCAAAGATGGGATAAAAAAATCAGATCAAAAGCAAGTTATCGAGTAGACTGAAAGTAGAGGGAAAAGTTTGAATTACTACTATTTCTGAATGAAATTCACCACGACATAAGTTTAGCATGTGATTCATCGGAGTGAGACTTTGAAGAATCGTGTGTTGGGGAAACCACTTGGCAAGCAGTTGTTGCCTTTGAGTTGGGACTATTGATGCTTCTTTTCCCACACCCACAAGTTCCCTTGAGTCGATAGATCCGATTGATTATTTTTAAATAAAGCAGTAGAAAACATTTTAAATCAGGTGATCCAACCTAATACTCAGAATTAAAGTAAATATTATCTTGTTCGTAAATTCGTTAAAATAGACTCCACTTTTTATGTGAGTGCAAGACTGTAGCCTAAACTCGCCGTAACTACTGAAAATAAAGTAGTACATTTTAGATAATTAAGATTAATACGGAATGTCTTATTTAATATCGACATTTTAATATGTTACCTATCCTCTAAATCATTGTTCTTTAATTTACTTTACTCAATTTATGATACCAATTAAGAAACAATGGTACTTTTTAAAGTTTTAATAAATTATTTGTGGTTTTTCGTTTCACAATTTTATTTGTTGGTGGTTGACTTTGTTGAAATCGATAATTCCCGACATAAATCTAAATATACAAACTAGGTACTGCTTTACGTTAAAACCCCTAAAGGGCATCAGGTTTTTTCACTACATTGGAAGTTACAAAAATTACGAATTCCCATCCAAAATTATAACTTGTTTAGTTTCAAATCCATCCAAAAAAGTAAACAACGTTACATCCATCTTACAGCCGTACGATGACCCAACTTCCTAAAACTATCAATAACCTAAAATGGAATCAAATGAACTCATCGGAAAATATGACACCTCAAACCAAAGAACAATCGATAGAAAATTGATCCTATTATCGATTGAAGAAAACAACATCCCATCTAAAACTGTCCAGTAAATTCGATCCGAAAACTTCTGCAGTGAGAATTGAATACATTCCCTCAGACACACACACAGACACATACATATGCACACATGGTAAGAAAGAAGTGTGTATTTGTATGTGGACAAGAGCCGAATGTGAGGAACTAAATCTTATTGTCTGCCGGCAGAAAAGATGGGCTATGATGTAAATAAAACCAACACAAAGTACCAACGATGTGACCGGTGTCATCTTGTCACTTTTATTTCCCTTGTAAAGGAGGACCAAATAATTCGCCCGTACGTCGAATTGCTACGTGAAAAACAGTAGCAATAGTAAAAAACAGCACTCAATTCCATTTTTTACTATATCCCAAAATGTTTCGGAAGTTCTAGATGGTCGGGAAAGCAGAACTGGTTGTCATGAGAACCGCATAGTACCTAAATGCTTAAACATTTAAATATAGAAACTAAAAATCACCCCCAAGAGTTCCAGCTCCAGAAGATGTCTGTGCTACAATACCAAAAATAAATATTGGAAGACTCGTCAAAATGATTAATTTATTCATATAGTGTTATGAGCATTACACATGCAGACATTCTTCAAAACGAATAACTGTCTTACTATTCAGTACACATTACCTACAGTGAACTAATAGAATTCTTGAACCTAATTCTCTTAAAGTAGTGGTCTTTGTTCGTGTTCTACCCTGTTTGCACAAGGTGTAATTGCGCTGTATCAGATTCTTTGGTCATGCTTTAATAGCCACCCCTCGTTTGGTTAACCCTTGAGTAAGGATGCCACGGAAACGGCAAGCATCTTCCTGTGTTTTACTTAATTACCTATTGAATTGAAAGGCCGAGGAGTGGTTGCGAGGAGATCCTAATTACGGATTCTTTTCAGGAGACAATCAAGTAGTCAACGATTGTGACGATGATTGTGAGTTTCATTGATTGAAATGGTCGGAATCAAGGTGTGTGTGTGTGTGTGTGTGTGTGTGTGTGTGTGTTTATGTATGTACGTTGGTAATCCTCCTCCACAGAAAATGTATAGTCTTCATCGCACGGGCAGTGGACTTACAAAGTCATTTAAAAATAGTTGAAGAATAATCTTTGTGTATAATCACATCATCACCTCAAAAATTAAGAATGAAGTATGTTAAAAAATAAATTTCTTCAAGTGGAAATAAATATAATTGTCAGAGGGTCAAAAATAATAATTCGATACTAAAATGAAGCATGTATGGATCTAAAATACGTCCACTTAATACCACAAGACGAGTACACACCCTCGCGTAATTCATTTAAACCCCTTCACTTCTAATTCGAAAACGTTATTCCTCTGAATGATCTCATGTTCGATTGAAAATATTTATAATGGAATATAATGAAAATTATAATGAAGAAAGTAACGGTCTTCCATTTCTTGTCATCGATTCAATAAACAATGTGCAATTTTGGTCATCGTATTACACAGGATAATATATGCTATGTTGTACACAACTTTTAATAACAAACATTGAAACAAAATTTGTCCACTTAAATTTAAGCAATGTTTATTTGGACGACATAAAATATTTTAAAAAATTGATGTAAAAGTTGTGAATTAAAACACTTGATTTTGTGGCTTTATTTAAAAAGTAGTATTCCAAGTATTTAAAAAATGACTCCCTACACTTTCATTGACAGAAACAATTCCTTTATACTTTTCTGCCAGCAACAGATAAGCACATGGGGTAGATATGAATGGTATTTGGAAACTTACCGTAAAAGAACCGAATTTAATCTTTTTATCGCGGGAAGGACTCTCGTAAAAATCCTCATCATCGGAATGACTGGAACACTTCCCGTAATCTTCGTACAATCCGTGCAAATCCATGATTTATCTTAAACCTATTGAAAGAAATACAAAAAACGGGTAATAATGGTAATAATAATAGTGTAGGAACATGAACGGGCTTCTTTTACTCTACTACTAAGTTTATTCTCACGCAGGATCGTTCAGGTGAATACAGGTGTCGCATTACAAAACCTTTTACAAAACCAACCCCATCGACATGTTTCATCCCCTTCAGATTTGAGCGATAAGATTCTCGTTCCATTTAACATTTTTAAAGCCATTTTATTGATTTTAAATTATCGATCTGACAACCGTACATCTTAAATAGACTGTAATCCGTAGTAGGACAAGTGTAATGGCTGAGAATGAGCCGGCGGATAATCCCTAGGACAAAACAAAACAAAGAGAAGGCATCAAGTGCCATGATGTGGCCCCTGGAATCTATGTTCCGAATATTATCCTTATGACGATTGAATGAGTTTTACTATAATCCGTACCACGGATTACTTAAGTATTGCCTTATCGTTTACCATTTACACTTTACTTAGAATAGAATAAGCCCAAGGAGTGAAATGCAAGTTTGGCGATTGTATCTTCTGTTTATTTGTAAAGGAGCTAATATTAGTTTGACAAATTTATGGAACTCCTAACAGTTGTCGTACCTTTAAGTTTAATATTTCTTTTACCTATTACGAATATTATAGGTTGTCTTTATGTTACAAGTGCGAGCGCATATGAGAAGCATATGTACTCTGCAGGTTTAACACAACAAATTGAACATAGTGAATACCACTAACTATTATGATTATTAACTGTAAAAAGGTGGATGGCAGTATTTTCAAAATATTTGATGATTCCCAATCTTACTCTTGCTGGCATTAACATTCAAGACTTGTTCACGACAACGCCAGACAAAACAATGACCCCAGAATTCTATTAAACGGTGGAATGAAATGGCGACACGTTTATTCGACAGTAAATTTTAAAATATTCCATTTCTCAAATTCAAACGAATACCTTTGGAATTGAGGAAAGACAAAGCCCGTCGAAAATTCTAAAGTGCAACTAACAAAAATGCAAAAAATGTTGGGGCCAATTATAAAGAGAATTAAATTTCATCCAGTCAGTCGATTTCTAACGCCCTTGGCAATGTAAATTGGGGAGACGAAAGAATTGAATTTTTGTTTGGACGTTCATTTTCAATTTAGCTACTTAAATTCTGAGTGCGAACATAACAAAATCAGTCGACTTTGTTGTCCGGATCCGTGAGAAAACCATATACACCTTGTCTAGGCGAATTATTCAATAGACTGGCATTCATAAATTAAATTAGACTGGAAATTGTCATCACCACTCCAAGAGCAAAATTGGGAACTATAAAAGTAACAGAAAAGTTGGATGAGAAATTATTGGAACTATGTGCATCGATTATTGATAAATAAAATCATTGGAGAAATGTAAAAGTCAGTGCTACAAGCAGGAATAACCACGACAATTGCCATGGAATGTGGCATTATGCAAAAATGTGAAATTGAAATTGCGTAATGAAAACAGTCGTTTTCGCAGCTTAATTCCACCTTCCAGGCAGTCCTGCCTACCACTGTCGCCCAAACCTAAATAGACAACCGTGGGATTTAAGGGAAGATTTTTTAAGTCAGTTAAAGTTGTATATGTGTTAGCAATTCAAAAGGGAGTTACCGAAATTTTAATGTAGTTTTCACATTAATGTATCTCGATTATGTCATAACAATTAATGCCTTAAAAATTTAAAACCATTTAGTTAATAATACGATGTAACACGATATCTGTTTAGAGGCCTACAAACTTATAGAAAGGGATACTAATAACGCAATAAGTCCCATGCAATGACTTACCGAATTCTGATATAAAAAATCGACAGAAGGACACATTTTTCCGAAATTGGGAAATCAAAATTTGGCGACTGTCCAGGTTTTTGCCCTTCATCCGTTCACAAATTAATCCGGCAGAAGCCACCCATCAGAATAATCTCGTTTTTATTGAAATTAAATCGTCGCGAATAGTTTCTTTATCAGCACCGATAACGGGTGCCGAACAACAGATGTGTAATTCGACAATTTGGAGGCAAAATTTGGTATTGCAAAGTCAAAACCGAGCAAACAATAAACGTTATGTTAAATGAAGTTTCAATTTCAAGTACAAAAAAATTACTAAATATTTGTGTGATTTAATTTTGCACAAGAAATGGCTGGTTTAAATTTGTTCTCTTAAAGTAATATGTAAGCTTTCGTCGTGTGATCAAATTTGAAACGCTTAGATTATTTCCATTGTCATACAGGTGATTCGATGCAAATGCCAAATCTGTCAGGGTGGGTTTCAAAATGACTCCAATCCTCGGTTTACACAGTCATGAATAGTAAATGGATAACTTCCTTGAGTGGTGCATTAATTTGAAAAGCAATTCATCAATCAATTAATATGTAATAAATTTTACCTCACACATCAAGACAATCGATCACAGGGAATAAAAGTTGTGTTCGTTAGTTACGTCCGTTATATACCTAACCGTCGCCATTTTGTCACACATGAAAACTGTGACTGGAAAGAAAAGAAAAATATCGTACCTGAGTCAATTTGCTTTTTCCTCGGATTGTTTTTCTGTTTTAATTGTGTGTACAAATGTCGGATGATTGCCTGTATCTTCCCTGAACTCTCAGTGATAATTTACGAGACACATGTTTCTCGCATAACTGGAAAATAAAAAAACACTGAAAAGTAACGTTTTACTGTCTAAATCAGTTACACCATGAGCCGGTTCGCAGGATTCAAATGATATTAATGTAATATGCGACCACTAGAGCGAGCATCGATCAGCGAGTGTCCGACATTTTCAATTTTCTTCTGGTTTTTCAAGTAACCTAACCTGCTTCACCCGAAAAACTAGATAAAGGCACTTCTAGTAAGTTTATTTTCTTTTTACTATTCATTCCATTTCAAGGATATTAGTAGGTGCCGTGTACAAATATATATTACATTTTTTAGTTTTTAGTTTCGATTGCTGTTCTTAATGAAAAATGTGGAAGGGAAATTATGGTTTTGAAATAAAATCAATGAGTAACCTATTTAATATTGGGTTTTAACTTATTTTACGCGGATGCCTTCTTCCTTATATTCGTGCGTCTAAATATTTCAAAACGTTTACAGGAACTTTAAAAATGCAGTTATCTTTGTTGAAATTGGGAGGCAGAGTGTCCTGTATCATTAAGCGGGACCTCGGTATTTTTGTTCCATTTATGCAGAAAGCTAGTGATCCAATTCAACAGTTATTCTTAGACAAAATAAGGGATTACAAGTCTAAGAGTGGGTAAGTAAATTTTATTTCAATAAAGCTTATTACTAGGTTTTAGTATTAGGTTAGGTAGTATTAAAAATTATCATAACATATATTTACAGGAGTGGGAAGTTGGTTGAGCCTTCTCCAGAATTACAAAAAGAATTAGCAAGTGATAGAGAAAGAGTAATGAAGCAGTATGGTTTTAAAGCTGGGGATGACGTAACAAAATTTCCGAGCTTTAAATTTGATGATAAGCCTTTTGAAAATCCAGGTTTGGTAGAAAAGAAATGAATGTGAACTACAAGCCATTAAGACATTTTAATTGTCAACTATTTATTGTAGTCAGCCTTTAAGCAGAAATACTGTTCTCACATTTAGATAACAGAAAAAAAACATTTTGTGAAATCTTTAAAACATTATATGATAAAAGTAATAGTATCATGTAATTTGTATAAATAAATATTTCTATCTCCATAAATTATGTATTACTTTGTATCAGAATTAGTTCCTCCTAGCAAAATAACTATGTTGCATGTGTCATGTAATTATACCTGGTAATTGACAATCAAAGAAGCAAAAAATAGGAAAATTAAAAATGACATTTCAGGGTTTTAATGTTTAAAAAGCTTGTGATGCTGTTTATACAAGTGGAACAGAATTCATAAACCTTTTGTAAATAAGTTAATTTAATAATCACACTAAGTAATCAGATTATAAAATTAAAATTAGTAAAAGATTATAAAACAGCAATTAAAATCACTGACATAATTTACAAACATATATATCAACAATACATTTCTAGCATCCAATCCACACAATCTGTTAAAAGTGGCATTGAAAAATTTTTAGCAATGTCTTGTAGTGTTGTAAGTTGGACAAATATGTTCTTGGATTGTAGCAGCAATTTGAAATTACCTGCACATGTGCAGCATTCATTTAAATTCTCTGCAGCGATCTACAATAATATTAATAAATAATATTAATATTGTCATTCAAATTCTTCCCATGAGAGTTTCAGATTTAAATTGAACACATAGTTCAAGAGTGACTTTACCTCCAAACATTTTTTACACTGTAAATCTTGAATTGTGTAAGCCATTGTATTCCTCTGCACCATATCTAATAATAAATACTCTAGATCATCTTTGCTATAAGGTGATTGACAAACTGGGCATTTATACATTTTCCTAAACAAAAAATTTAAATAGTGTGAGCTTAAGTCATGAGTCAAGGAACTGCAGCACACAAGATTTAATATTATTAAATTGTAAGTATGAAATTTAGAACTTACTGTCCATTGATTTCAGTCACATGTAAGTCTTTGCATAAATCTATGTCTCTGCAGTGACTGCAAGTCTTACAGACTACTTCGGTAAGAACAACAGTCTGGCAAGGATCCTTCCAAACAGCTTCATCGTCAAATTCTCTAACTCCAATTAATCGCAGCATGTTGGAATTCAATTTATCAACTTCCTTCTCTGTTGAGGCATTGAGTGAAAGAACTTTACAAATTGATTTAACAAAATCCAGCGCTGGAAAATGCACTTGCGATTTTGATCCCAACTTTGACGACTTTTTGTGTCCAAGAGTTGCTGGATGCGTTCTGTTTATCTTCTCGGTAATTCTGTTAATTCAAAAATGAAACATTAATTGGTTTTTCGTACTTAAGCTTTGGTACACGTAGTTCGAATGTCACAGACCCAAATAATTCAATGGGCATTTCTTTGGACACTAATTCTTTCGCGAAGTTCTCCAATGTCTCGCTTGTCCCACATGGGGTCAATTCCGGTTGACTTTGACTGTCGGTAATTCGTCGAATTCTTGGAGTACTTGGATCGCCGTATTCCTTTTTCATTTGAGACCATAAAATATTTAAATATGTGACAACTACCTCATCAAACGTTGGTTTAATACTTGGTAAAAGGAAATCGGATAAATTCCAATTCATAACAATGGCATACTGCAAAAAAATTTTTCAAATAAATAATTTTTAAAAAAGGTTGGTGTTTTTAGAAAAAATACACTGAAATAGTCTTTCCTTTACATTATCCTTTACAGACTTCAACTTTTATCAAGTTTTCAACTTACATCCATATCTTGTTGACTGTCTTCTGTCTCACTGTCTTCATTGCTTTCTTTTTCCGTATCACCTTTACAATTTTCATTAATCCTTTGTTCCGTAGTTTCACCTTCGTCGCCATTTTCATCCCCTTTATGTGCTTGATTCCTCATTTTATTTTTAGATTCTTTTATTAAATCCTTAATTTTTATTCCTCCAAAATTACTCTGTTAAAAATTTTAAATAGACAATTTGATACTTCAAATATAATAAAGTGTAATTGGTAATTTAGTGTTACTTGAGTACCGACATTGTCCAGCCATAAGAGCAAATGCCATGATTGGCCAGCAGTGAGTTGAATGCCGTGAAATAATTCCTTTTGTCTAATGTTGCTTTCAATAAAATCTATGTATCCAACAGCGTTTTCAAAAGTATTTTTTTTCGTGCAGATGACAACCTTGTTGAAATTGGCAAATACAACAATCGCGCCAAGTCTTTTAAATTCAGCCAAAAGTTGAAGAAATAATTTTTTCATCATGTTGTGCATCATTTTGCGAATGGCGGGATCGTAAAGGATAGCATTCGGTGACCTCACCCACCTTTAATAAAATCAGCAATTAGTGAATAATTTTGGAAATTATTGTTTTCTTCGAATAATCATATTAATCATGGATACCTGTAGAAATGAACGATCTGATAATCCGCATACATATTTTTAAACATTGAAACGTCACGTATCCAAGTACCTGCCACAGAACGCAGTACTTTAAAAGCAGGACTACAAACGGCAGACTCGTCGTATATAGAAGAATGGTTATTTATTCCTGAAATCATGTCATCCACCATCACCTGAGGCGCTGAGTCAAATGCCACACTTGAACTTATCCCTGAAAATTAGAGCGAAAATGATGTCTGCCAGGCCACGATAATGAAAATTTTAGGTTAATAGTACCATACCCTCAGCATCATTCACGTGATGCAACTGCAATAAAGTATTCACTGCCAAGGAATCAATATCAAGTTCAACAACTATGGAGGTGTAACAACCTTCCCTGTTGACAATTGTGGTTGAGAACTCCTCAAAGTCACTCAAAAGTCTGCTGTCATCAGTTTCACTGCCGCCAAGGTCCGGCAACTCGCTGTCGGAACACCAGAGGACGAAGTTATTTTTCAACAAGTGCCTGGCGTAAAATAAATCCGCCCCAAAAAGAGTTGCATCCGCTGGAACATTACCTGCGAATAAATAAATTGTTCGCAATAGGCTGTTTTCAGTAATACTGATAAGGCCTGGGTAATACCTATAGTTACCTATAGGTGCATGAAAATATCGTGACTGCTCCAAAGTAGCATTTAATATTGTATTTGCATTGAGAAAATGGTTGATCATAAGTTTGGTTCCAAGTTTTTGCCATTCCATTGTTGAATAAAGCGTTTCTGGATCTCTAGTATGAAACTTCACAATGGGAAAATCAAGCAAACCAGGCATCAATGTTGTTACGGTGGAACAATCTGGAAGTAAAAGCTTAAGAATAAAACATGTGTTCGTCGTTGGAAAATGCGACAGTGAACCTCTAAATTATTACCTAAAAACGTTTGAAGTAATATTACACTAGCCCCAGGTCTTTCACTTTTGTAAGCGCTCAAAACATGTTGTATTGATTTGTACACTTCCTTTGGATTGTTCGCCGCATGAACCTCGAAGTTCATATCTTCCGTAGGAAGATCACTTTCATTAAATCCTTTCGAAATTCTGAAAGTTTATTTTGCAAATTATGTCAAGGCCCGTGTAGTTTATGCACCTACCACACAAAATTTAATACATTTTATTCTACTTACTTGTTACCTCTTTCCTTGACGTAAACATTTTGCAAGTTGGGAACTTGTATGTTCTTAACCGTGTCTAATAAATATACGTGAACAGATTTCGAACCTTCCAAAAACACTCCATAGATAGACTTCTGACTATTTTTCGAACTGTGCTGATATAGGAATATAGTTTTAAATGGCAACGTGCCAGCGTCTGACTGCAAAATAACAAAAATAAGTTGATGTAATGGTAAAAATTTAAAGTTTACAAATTATTCTGAGCTGTTTTCTTGGTTTGACGGTAATAAAGAAACACATGAGAAACCAATAAGAGTTGTTACAATTTAATAGATTAAATTTATGAAGCGTATAAAAATTATTACTTTTTTAAGGTAGGGTGACGTTGGATGAATGCTAACGAAGTTTAATTGATTTAATGTGAAATTATCGGCGTCTTTGGAACCACTCCTTATTCGTTTATTTATTTCAGCTCTGTCGACAGAGATCAAGCATCCTAACTGCACAATTAAGCGAAAATCCAACGGAACTTTAGTCTCATAGATTCCTTCCACATCAGGAGAGGAAATACTAGTGAGTAATTCTCTAAAAGGAAATTACAATTTTGAATAAATCTATTCCCTCAGAGTGAAGTTAATCAAATAAATTTAAAATTCATGATAATTATTATTCAACTATGACAATCTGCCGGAAACTTTAAACTTACTGACTATGTGACTGATAAACACTTTCAGGCACACTATACTCATACAGATTATAAACCGGTTTGGATCGTGGTAGAATTCGATTAACTTTTTTCCACACGACATTACTTTCATCTTCATTCCTGGCCGTTCTTTGATTTACGTAGAATATTCTAGGAACTGTAACTTTTATTTGGTGCAAATCCTTTCCTATTATAGCCCAAACTCTATACAACCCTGGTTCATTAGTCTTGGCGTACTGAAAAATATTTAACGATACAAATAATTTTATTCATTTGGCAATCAAATAGTTTTTAAATAACTGCGCTAAATTCCTTGATAAGGGTTAGTCTCAGGTATGTCCGTTAAAGCAGAATTTAAACTTACTTGTATGACTTGCCATGTATTCTCCAAAATATTTTGTTGTGCCTTCTTAATAAACCCACCAATAGTTGCCGTGCTTCTGGGTACCGTGCCGACAATTGCTTCCTCGCGACCTGTTCGATTTCTTTTATTTGCATTTCCTCCCTGTCGCATTTTCCTTTGACACCATTGAAGCTCCCATTTCCGTTTGTGGAATCGAATCCAAGCTATTAACTCGTCCTGCCAAGACAAAGTTACTCAGATTATTTACAACATAAAAGTTTAAGTATCCAATATTTTCAGAAATGAAAATGAACGCACCTTAGTTTTTCCACGGGGAGGGGGAGGACCCAAAACTTCCTTCCAATGTCTTGATAAATCTTCTTCAGTAAAAGGAACTGATGCATTTCTTTTCCTTTTTTTCGTAACCGAATAATAATGAAAAACCTTTGGTATTTTCGCAGGAGGTTGAGCCGTTTCTTCAATGTCACACACATTAGTGTTTTGCTGTCGGTCAATTATCAAAAGAATTCAGTAGAAAATTTTGACAATATAAAAAATATATGTTTACATTTTATTATACTATACCTCAGACTTTGGAACCGAAACGAAGAACTCGTTTACTTTTCGCTGTTTCAGAGTGTCTGTTTTTTCCAAAATTTTTTTATGTAACCAGTCAGGATGTCTCACCCTAGGTACAGGATTGTCAACCTATAAAAAGCGAGTTTTGTTAGTTATATTTTCTGTAGAACGTACGCCAGCTTTTTCAAGTGCTTACCCCTTGTAACGCGGCTGGAATGGTTATGATCTTTTGTATAGCTCCATTCAAGCGTTCTATGTAATAGTTCCAATCTAGTACTTGTCGAATATCAATATCGGTAAGAGAGTTGTCCTTTAACCACTTTCGCAAGTAGTGCCTTTTGACACTTGGTTCAGACTGAAATATGGCAAGTGGAATAGCCCTGAAAGGAAGAGCACCACACGGATTTAATAGCACTACACGTTTGGATATCACCTCTATTTTCCTTTATTGACATTCACATCCTGTGAGAATTACATTTCAAAAATTGAAACTTACCTCTCGGTCACTGGTGAACCTTCTGGCTTCCTTGAGATAATGTATCTACATGACAAACCTTTGTCCTTCACCATCTGATCACCCAAAAATTCGGCCAAACGTTTGGCTGTTGAAATAGACGTAGATTTCTGAGTACCATATTCTTCCAATTTTTTAGACATTGAACGATTTTCGGAAATTAGTTCGAATAATTCAGAATCTGGAAGAGTTTCGGCCTGGAAAAGGGAAATTTTAATATTAAGTAGCAGTTCTTGAGTAATTAATTTGCGGGATATCTATTTAAAATAAGTGGTTACTTGATTTCCCTTGATTTAATTTTATTGCTTACTTTAGAATACAAAATATCAAGCCAATAGTCGGCTATTTTGGCCACAGCTTTGTAACAGTTCTCAAGAGTATCACCTTTAAGAAAGGCATCAAACACGGAAGACTGAAATATTTTTATAAGCTGCAGTTCTCCGCGACGTTTAACCTCGAAACTGTAAGTTCATAAAGACACCACTTAAGCAACGTTAAATATAATTAATACGCTCTTGGTTTTTGGATTTACTTTATTCAACGATTTGTAAAAATCTGCAGTAAAATAGATTTACCCCTTGAGTTCGGCTAGGGATTTATCAAAGTTAAAGACTGCATATCTCTTCTTGAGCTTTTTGCCTTCTTCTTTTGATGCTGGAAGGATCATGGCTAAGTATGGTCCATCTACTTCAAAAAAAATTGAATTTTCACTTTTTTGTACGTATGTTAATTCTTGCGGATCAACAAGGTCGAAGTAAACATGATTTGTAAAAAAGTCCTGAAAATACCTTGAAATTAATACCTCATCCACGATTGGTTCACACTACTTAAATATTTGTTCAAAGTTACCTTGACCATGCAGTTTAACACCGCATTAGGAAAGGAAATTGTAATTTTCTTTTTCTGTAAGTTAGTCGTTAGAATGTCGAAGTTTTGTGGAAACGAATCAGGCAAAACGCACCAGATTCCATCAGTGTCGAGTTCGAGAGGACGACCAACTTGTTCTATTATTTCTCTTGCTTTCGTTATTATTGAAGCACCCTTATGACAAACTACACCAGCCATGTGCATGCTGTGCCACCTTGCTCTATAATCATAGTTAGACTAGCAGAATATGAAGGCATTCATTTTATTAAATTGGTTCATTATTAACTAAATTTCACCTTACCCTTTCCGCATGACATATCCGTAAAAAGAGTTCAGGATACACTTGTGGGCGAGTTGCAGCGAGTCGTATAAAACTTCCAGATTTTTCGCGTTTTTTATTTCACCAGCATCACCTTTTGCAATAGCTTCCGATACCTGTTTTTTTGCAACTTTACACAAGCCTTTATATTCGTACCGTCTATCCCTGAAAGCTCGAACAGTGTCCACGTAAAAAGAATTTTCTTTCTGACAAATTGTTGTTTCCCTTTCTTCCACTCGAGTAACGTGTATTTTCTTGTAGGCCTTTCTACAGTACTCTGTGAGTCTTTTCTTTTCATATGTCGCTTGTTCCTGTTTCGAAAGCTGATGAAAAGCTCGTGGTGGTCCTCCCGGGATTTCCGGTGGAAATTTCTCACTCTCCAGCTGTTGCTGTAGTCTTTGAAATTCGCTTCTGCTTGCCGGCACTAATGTAATAATGTACACATGTAACATTGATTGATTACTCGTAAATTAAAAATTTCAAGCAATATTTTTTTCGTACTCATTTCTCCTCGCCACATCCATTTCATTTTCTTTTGGCACACAGCGCCAGGGGTATTAAAGTCGCAGGAAGCACAGTCTTCTTCGTCGACAATTGCGTAGGGTTGCAGGCGGTCTGTTAAAATGATATTTGGGTACATAGCACCCACATCCAAATGGTAAATCACAGGATTTTCATATCTTATAGGATTGTCCCGTAGACTTGAGAGTTTTGCCTCAATTTCAGTTAAAACTTGTTCCAAATTGAGCACTTCAGCCAGCGGGATTTTTTCCTCCTCTTCTATGGCATGTTCCAGTGTCCGTCGTACCTCTCGGATTAACGTTTCGAAGGCTTCGGGAATCTAACGACAATAAATTGTAATGAATTCCGTATGGATCTAAGCAGAAATTTCGTAAAGGATATTCTTACCAATCGAAAGCGACACGGAATATCAGCTCTAAAAACTCCAGATTCCAAAGCTTCGACATGTCCTCCAACATATGTTTCCGTATCAAGGACATGACCATCAGAAGTCATTTTATTTAATTCTTGCTCTTGTTTATTGGGAAAAATTATACGTGCTTGAAATGCTTCCACCATCAACAAAGTTTCACATAAAGTTCCTGAACCTTTTCTCAGAATTTCATCCGGCTCCATAGGTATTATAGTACAGAGAGCAAAAATGAAAGGGTGAACGTATTTCATATATAAATAGTAGGTCGCGACGGCATCAGAAACAGAATAATTGGAAAGAACCTAACGAAAAATCATTGAAATATTTTAATGAAATAATGCAAGTTTAAGTTGAATAATAAGAGTTGTAAAATTACATTAGAATTACCTGAGGCTCTTCCGCTGCAAGGCGACACATATCTTCGGGATCTAATTCTACTGGATCATACCTTAGCTTGGCTTTTGCGACTGCTTTCAAATTGTGAGATCCGACAGGGAGGTACGAATCCCTTTTTACCCAACTAAAAAAATTTAATGTTTATAATCTTAGGCAAAAGCTCATTTAGACTAAATAAATTGAATTCATACCACAAGCAATCCATATGTATAATTGATCTACAAAAATAAACACCATCTTTTGAAGAAAATCCAATTTCATGTTGCATGTCCAACCCATGAGCTGCTGCTCTATTTTCTACAAAGGGCCAGTCAAAAAAATCTCCATTGTATGTGACAATAACATGTGGTTTAACATCTGTAATATGTTCAAAAAATCTCTGTAAAAGAGCTTTCTCATTTGGTTCATTATAAACTATGAAATTCCCCTCAAACTCTGGTTTGGGAGTGTACTCAAAGTCCTCAACATCTTCAGATATTATTTCTCTATTATTAATCAAGAATCTATAAAAATAAAATACATTAAAATATTTAGCATTCAGTAGGACAAATCATTACAAACACATTGGAGGATTAATTACCCTTGACCATCAATCATATATGAAATCATAATAATTTGATCAGTATCATAAGATGGAAATTTGAGTGGTTGCTTTGTACACTCTATATCAAAGGCCAAGACTATAATATCTGGAATTCCTAACCGTTCATGATTCTTAGTCAATATAGGTTGCAATCCATCTCCCCTTATCTTCACAGTATACCATGTGCCAGCAAATATCTTATTATCTATAGACACTCTTATATGGTAAGGAATGTCATACTCCCTGAAAGCAAATATTGTTCACAGAACATATTCTTTATTGAGAGATTATCTAATGAGGTAAAGTATTTAAAACCTGATGTCAATAATGTTTTCTAGATGATCTGTGCTTTTTTTGAACTGAACATCATATTCATTGGCAGAGTTCATATTATTCAGCAACTCAGAATAACAATTATTAACCTTTGCCATTTCTTTGTGTTTTTTAACAGCTGCCATAATGTCTTTCCTTACTTTTAATAACTCTGTGATTGAAAAAAAACTCAGTTTCAAATATTTTTGTTTCAAACCAGTGAGGTGATTTGGCTGCAATAGATAGAGAGTAATTTACTAAATATATCACATCATTTTACTAGTACTTAGTGGTATAATTCTCATTCATTTCTCTAATTCTTACCAAATCCAAATCCTCCTTAGACACAATGTCAATTCTATCTATGATTCCCACATATTTTTTTTTTAAAAATGTTGACACCTCAAGTATTGTGCCTTTCTTTGGCAGAACATAAAAATAAGGTGGAAAGCATAGGGTTGCTTTGAAACGATTCCCATCATCCTCAATGAAATAATAGTCTACTGCACTTTTCAGCCTTTTATCCTCATCAATAACTTCTGTCTGTTAATCATTTTTGATGTGAATACAATTAATAATGACGTAGTATTATATTATATAGCAGGTAAGGAATAAGCAAGTGGTAAAAGTTTACTCACCACATGCATGTTGACTAAAAAGCCAACTTTTTCTGTGACATCCTTTATTCTATCAAAACCAAACTTTTTATCTATTAAATCATTTTCAATACATTTCTTCACTCTCTTCTCAGAGGATTCCTCACTACAAGAAAAATTTGAATTAATCATTCTTATTCAGTCCTTTAAAATTAGCAAATTTAGGCACATGCAGTAATTTTTCCTGTTGCTACGGATAAATTCATTGAACACTTTGGCCAAAAAGCTTACCTCTGAGGGAGATTAATGTCATTGCTCTTCTTTTTATACATTTCTCAATTTAATTAACATTCTTGCCAGGAATCACGAACTTTTGTTGTTAATGTGCCCTTACTGTCCCGCCAAAATATTACTTTAAGTTGGTAGTGAAAACATCGTCAGCGCCCCTACACGTACACGTCATAATTGATAAGTATTGTTTTTAGTGTAAGTTGTTTTACAATTTTATTAATTAAAAATGGTAACGGCAATAAATACTTTCGATACCGGGCATGAGGACATGATACACGATGCCGAACTGGACTACTACGGTCTTCGTTTGGCTACGTGTTCTTCTGATCACACAATTAAAATCTACGATGTTAAAAACGGAGCTCAGACATTGATGGCTGATCTTAAAGGACACTATGGTCCGGTATGGCAAATCAGTTGGGCTCATCCTAAATTCGGCAATTTGTTGGCATCTTGTTCGTACGACAGAAAAGTTATAATATGGAAAGAAATGGGCGAATGGAAAAAGCTTTATGAATATCCCGGACATGACTCCTCAGTAAATTCAGTGCAATGGGCACCACATGAATTTGGTTTGATGTTAGCTTGCGGCAGCAGTGATGGATCTATATCAATTTTGACGGGAACAGGAGATGGAACTTCTTGGGACACAAAAAAAATTACTAATGCTCATACAATCGGTTGTAATGCTGTCAGCTGGTCCCCACCAACAGTGCCAAATCCTGCTTTTGATTCAAATGCCAGGGTAGGACCACCTGTTAAAAGGATTGTTAGTGGAGGATGTGACAATTTAGTTAAAATTTGGAAAGAAGACGGTGACAGGTAAGAAAGATTAAATACAAGTTTTGCTTTGTATCTGATATCTTGCAATACAGGTGTTATTTTCATTATTTCAGATGGATTGAGGAAGCAAAACTTGAAGTTCATTCAGATTGGGTTAGAGATGTAGCTTGGGCTCCATCAATAGGATTACCAAGATCTGTTATAGCAACCTGTTCTCAGGATAGGAGAGTTATCATTTGGTCTAGTGATGACAACATTAATTGGACACCAACCATTCTAAACACCTTCGATGATGTTGTGTGGAATGTTAGTTGGTCATTGACAGGCAATATCTTGTCTGTATCTGGTGGAGATAATAAAGTATCATTATGGAGGGAAAATAATGAGGGACAATGGATGTGCATAAGTGAAGTCAATAAAGGGCAGGGAACATTGCCTGCAAGTGAACAGAGAGCACTATAACATTCTAAGCTGTATAAAGTGAAAGTTTAATGTTAAGTTCAAGGGCTTTAAAAAAGCAATGAGTTAAAATGACCAGTTTCTGATGGTTAAAGTTTTGTACACCACGGAACAATTGAATACTCAGGTTCCATTCTATTTAATATTAACTTAAAGTTTTTGGCTACTATGTGTTAATTGTAGCCTGTTTCCTGCTAAAATATATCTCTTGAAAAAGCATAAAAGTATGCCTTTAAAAAATTATATAAAAAATCATTACATTCAAACTAATGATTAGTGTCTTTAATAAGGCGTAATGACTGTTTTTCAAGAAATTATTTTACATATAAAAAACTTTTTTTGAATTATTCAGATACTTTATACTAAAATAGAATAATAAATAATAATATTAAGTAAATCTGTTGTATTCACTTGTATTGTTGTATTCAACCTTAACAAGCAAATATAAAATGTACTCCTTCATGCAAAGTAAACAAATGAGTCCCGCCCATATATTATTATTGCATGTAAAGACTGGCTGCAAAAACAATGTCACGTTTAATGGCATTTGATGCATCCTCCATCTTTTGCTGCAGGGTTGGTTCACCTATAATTCTCGCAGCATCTTTAACGTCCCTAATTGTTTCGTATAACTGTTGTATGCACCGGACAATGATCCCCTCTTGAATGTCAGTAAGTTTCATTATTTCTGAAAACGGCTGCAAAGCGTAGAAAAGAGTAAGTAAATTTTTTGTATATATATGTATACATATGTATGTGTGTGTCTGTGTATGTATGTATATGCGCTAGAAGTACACAGTTCCGTTTGACATCTACCTTTTCCCTAGCCCACTCGTAAACAACGGGTACCAAATCGAAGTTCAATTCGTCTTCATTTCCTGTTGCTTCGGACTGATTAACACCGCATTCCCTTTCAGCTGCAAAAACCTCACTGGCCACTTTCTTAATTGTTTCAATACCCTGCAATAATTGAAATCCCTTGATAATCACTTCTTACAAGTAGAGTGAAGATACGTAACTTAGATAGAAACATGGATCTTACAGCGTCCAAAGTAGCTGTCACTTGTATCGATTCATTTTGTTTTTTCCCATGGTACACAAAACAGGAAAGCAGTGCAGCTATTTCTGCCGGTTGCAAATCGTTCAATGCATTCCGCAGCACCAGCTCGGTGATCAAAAGTTCGTGGTTACTCATTTCACACGCAACATTACCTTTCATTTGTACTGATGAAATGAAAATAAATGGTATCATCGTAAATGACTTCATTTGTTGAATATTTAGTTTCAGATTTAAACGTACAACCAATACCTGAATATTTGTTATCGACGTAATTCAACATCCTCAGAACTTCTAACCTGTTCTTGTAATCAGCGTACAACGACATGCTCTGGTAAGAGAGCAGATACTTCAAATTTTCTTTCTTCTTGTTTAAGTATGTGAATTTGAAAACATTTTTCAATTGCTCTTCGTAGTCGAGAATATTGTCGGTGTTAAACGAAGTGATTTTCGTCTTGAGTTTTATCAAATCTTTCAATTTATTATAATCGTCTTCGCTAGTTATCCGCGCATCCTTCAGCATATTCAAGAATTCAATTTTTGGAGATAATTTGACAGAGTTTTGAGTTATCTCTGTTAATTCTTCAAGAGCCCTTTGAAAACTCTGACCCGGTTTATTATCCCTGGAGGCATATGGTTTTAAAAATCGAGAAAATGAATTTAAAATAAATTTCAGAAAAGAAAAGAAGGATTGTCCACTGAATTACACCAAATGCTTTGTCATTTTGGCAATATTACCTGAATCGTGGAATCTGTCGGTTTTCCCAATCCCCCAATATGATTTTAGGGTCTACTTTAACGGTTTGGGTTGTCACTTCCAGAATGCCCCAAGGGTCGATAGTCAACACCGTATGAGGGCCCAAAACGTCAGGAACAAAAATCTTGTCTGCATTAAGTAAGCTGATAACCCTGTACCATTCTTCTTCCATTAATTTTGAATCGTCGCTGGCATCTTGAGTGACCTGGTTACAGAAAATAATGTCAAAACCAAAGTTCACGCAGACTAGAATCACGGTAAAAAAACAAACTCAAGGCTCACCGTGGAGTCTTCCGTTCCATTCGTTAACACCAAAACTTTGAATTTCACTTCTTTCTTGTAATCACAGGAGACTATAATTCCAAGTTTATTCATGTGGGTTTTATAGGTGACAAAAACCACTCTTCCGGGAACCACGCTCTTCAGTCCTACTTTATCGCTTAAAATTTTCACACTCAAGTCCTTCCATTTTTCGTAATAATCTAAACCCGTGAGGCAGATCTCGCACATTTTTTCCCACGTCGTGCTTTTCTCAACCATTTTTTCCAAATTCGACAGGTCCTTTTCTACCTGGCTCAGAGTGTTGGCGTACGATTTTTTCTTTTTCAAATGATCGGCCTCTTTGAAACTGTTTGCCATCAATTCCTCGACGGTAACTCTTCCTTCTGCGACGATTCGCTTCCTCTCCAACTTAAGTATGATAGAATATGTCAATCGAAATTGGGACTCAATCTTTTTAGGAAGACCTGCAACCCATACGAAACGAAATAATGTGATAAATTAGGCCTTGCTTTAAAAATTAGAATGAATAATTAATTGATTAACTGCGTTTTTAATCAGGCGTGTCAGACAGTACCATACTTAAACTAAACAAAGTACCTTTCATTAAATTAATGAAATCAGCTTCTGTCGGCACATCAGCTTTACAAATGATAATTACGGTTCCTGTTTTGTCCAGGCCTCTTCTGCCTGCCCTCCCCGCCATTTGAATATATTCAGATGGCAGAAGCATTCTGGGTTCGCTTCCGTCGTATTTCTTAATCGAATCAAAAACAACTGTTTTCGCTGGCATATTAACTCCCATTGCGAATGTTTCGGTTGCAAACAAAATTTTTACGCATCTCTCCTGAAAAAGCATTTCAACTATTTCTTTGAGAATGGGTAATATTCCACTGTGGTGAATTCCAATTCCGTTTTCCAGTAGCCTTTGCATTTTCAGAACCTGAAACGAATTAATTTAGGAACAAAAGAATTGGAATAAGAAGCTTACGCTAAAGTTAACAGTAATACCTTACACTTTACAATTACCTGGGGTAATTGACGATCCGGTTCTTTTAGCCGTTGGATACTTTGATAGAAAAAACGACGAACGTGAAATTTTTCTTTGGCCGTCGTTAAATCGGTCGATGCCAAACTCTCGGCACATGCATCGCATCGTTTTCTTGAGAGCACAAAAGCCACCATTGGAAGTTTATCGAATTTCTGCAGATGCTCAATTAAGGCTACCCAAATTGTTGTATCTTGTTTTCTTCCGACTTGTGACCGTTCTTTTGCACCCTTTTTTAATTTGTTTTCTCTCTTCTTTTTTGCTTCGATGGCTTCTAAATACCTTTATATATTTTATAAACGCTTAAATTATTCTCGAGAAATGAACACCTTCTACTCTTACAGAAATTAAAAATGCGCGTCGTTTACCCCTGCTTTTGGAATTCGTTATTTGCTGACAATATGAGAAATCTTTCGTCTTTACTATTTCCACCTGAGCCCGTGTAGAGAAAATGTTCCAGTGGCACTGGTCTCTGAGAAGTACTGATGACATACATTTTTTGCTGTTTTGTCCTTCCCACCCAATCGGCAAATTGCAGGGTGTTGGGAACCGTTGCGCTTAGCATAACCATTCTGACTTGTTGAGGAAGCAGAATAACAACTTCTTCCCATACATGGCCGCGCTACAGAAAAAAATTCACAAATATCTGTAATAATGAATACAAAGGCATTTCAATAGAACTGAAGTTCAAAAAGTCACATTACTCACATTTAAATTATTTATATAATGAACTTCATCAAAAATGACATACTCCAAGTCTCTGATAATTTCATTCTGAGCTAATAACATTGACCTTAAAATCTCTGTTGTCATTATAAGACATGTTCCTGTAGGATTGATTTGAAAATCACCAGTAATCAAACCAACATCTTGAAATGTTTTCCTGAAGTCTCTGTATTTTTGATTTGACAAAGCCTTTATTGGAGAAGTGTAAATTGTACGAGTCATATGACGCTGTGACAATGCAATTGCATATTCTGCAACAACTGTTTTTCCAGCTGATGTATGGGCAGCTACCAAAACACTGCAATGTTCTTCTAACTTCAATATGGCCTGTAACAATTTCATTATGAGTTTTTTATTTCTTTATGTAATTGCTTAAATCACTAGAATCAAATATTTACGCATAAAGTAAGCTTGCCTGCTTCTGAAATGTATCAAGTTCAAAATTATATGTGAATGCCATGTCAGGTATCCTTTCATGAAAGTCTGTGACTGGCTGACTGACATCTATAACTTCAGCCCATTGTGTAGAGGTTGCACCTTTGAGTGATGTTACCTCTGACAATTTTATAACTGGAGCACTAAATGTAACTTCCTGAAAATGTTAAATATTGAGATAAATTGTTACAACAAGTATTGTTACAAGGGCATTCAGTGTCGTAACGAAATATATCTATTATGCTATCTGTTCTTGATATGTTTGGTATTAACTTTTTTAAACCAAAACTGACCTGTGATATATTATTGATGACATCTGAATCCTCAACTTCCAGTGGTAATTTGTTAGTTTCATCCTCTGCCTTTTCTTCTTCTTTATTTCTAGTGTACTCATTTAAAATTTCATTAACTTTAAACAAATCCTGATCAGCTTTTACCAAATCAACTAGGTTAATAATATGTGGATCTTCAGAATTCTTAGATAAACAACTCTTATCAAAAATATAGTCTTCACCAAAATCATAACCTCTGCTAAACCATGGTGGAGTTGTCAATATTTCTATTATAAAAAAACAATGATATGTCAGTAAATATAAATTAACCACAAATATCCAATAGGTAGGGGACCTAGTGTCATACCTTCATTTCCTAAAATCTCACCAACATTTTCCAAAATATTAATAATATCATCAATACTTCTAATTTCAGGTTCATTTTCTTGTTTTGGCAAAGGATCGCCATTCATAAGGACTTCTTTGAAACCTTTCAGTTCACCATTTGTCAAATCCCGGTATGTTTTTAATGTTGTGCTCATTTGAGACAAATCAGAGTGATACAATTCAGAAGGATTGGGAGCAACATCCCAGTGCTGCTGAGATGTTTCATAGTTGTGAATAGGTAGTCTCTCAGGGCATAGAATGTATTCCTGTAACTGTTTCTGAACGTCAGGAAGAATAGGAGGCGCTCCGAAAGGCAACTAGAAGTAAAAATTAATTATTTCCCTTATTATATTGAACATTAATACATCAATTTTTGCTTCACATTAGCAATAATTGTTTGACAAACACATACTTCCACTTTTAAATCCATATTTATCACTCGCAAAACGACATATTTTGCCGCTATCCAGTTGTTTCCCTCAAATTTATTTCAAGTTTTCATTGGAGCGATCCCTGCTAAAACTATCCTTTTTTCTAAGTAATCACGCCAGTTATTTCTGCTACGACAACATAAGAAATTAACAAATCAAAGTATTGCACGCGTTCACCGTTCCGGTCTCAAGAAAGTTTCTTTTCATTCGCTTCCGTTGTTCGGCCGTGACGTCATCACTGTCTAAAATCTATTTTCATTACATTTGATGGTTAACGAAGACGAATAATTGCGTTTTAATTATTTTATTTTTCTCCAGTAGATCAGCATCTATTGACAATGTCGATAATGATTGATTCTAAGGAGGACTTACAACTTCGAATGATGGAATTACAACAAAAGTTGCGGGACAGGTGGGCTTAAAAGGAAATATTCCATTCCGACCGGAGGTTAATATTTTTAATTTCATTCATTAGAAATATTGTATTAAAATGTTAATTCACTGTTCCAGTGAGGAAGAACGAAGGAAACTGGAAAGAACGTGTGACGTATTGGTCACAACATTTAGAGAAGAGTAAGTCATTGTTTTTCAACAACTTTTTTACAAGTGTTTCTTTACAGGCAATTATTAACTGTAATAATTGAGGGTGGTTGCTGCCGAATTTTAGGGCCGCCACTCATTGCTTATTATGTGCCCTTTGCCTTCTCTGCTGCTCATGCTGGATTGTTGTAGAATATGTTGTAAATCAAATTTGAGGCAAAATATTTGCTCTTTTTGGTGCTACTATAAATTTTTTTAAGCTCCTTACAGTGTCCACAGATGAAAGTTATACTTTATTCACAGGCACAGAATGTATTATGAGGCTTTGAAAGTTAGGTATGAAAAATTTCTTGAGGACTACAACATTAGGAGAAGACGGAATGACATAATATTAAGATCACTTTGTAGAGTTGAGGACAGGGCAAAAGCAATTTATGCAAAAACTGAAAAATTGAAATTGTTGAAAGTGAGTGTAATTCAAATCAATAGTGATACAGAAATCACTTGTCTTACTTTTCAATCTGTTTATTTGAATCACCTGAAACTGCAATGAGATTCACTCAACACTGCACAACATTCATTCCAAGTAGTTACTGTTTGCATTCATTGCTTTAATTGATCTGTCATTGTATTTCATGTGAACCATAACAGTATTTTATGAAAAGAGTCTTTTAAGAACTATAAAGAATGATTTTATCATTTTTCATATGCCTTTAATTAATAGATTGTATTAAATTCAAAAAATTATGTTGTCTGCCTTGTAACACCAATTTGTGTGAAATTTATTGCTTGTAACAGTAAACTTCTATTTGTAATATATAGGTAGGACCACACACATTAGAATTGACCACTGAATCATAAGACTTGTTATCTCTCAATTATTCAATTGTATATCTTATTAAAACAAACACAATTACCAAATAGCTTAACAGCAATTTGTGCACTACAACTACACATTTTAAAATTGTAAGATTGTAAGTAAGTGTAACAATTTTGGTCTGTATTATTTCAGGATCGGTATATATCCTACTTGATGCAAAACGAATTTTTGAAACTTGATGAACCAAAACTGAAGAGTTCATCATCTTTGGGACAGACCATAACTAGTGATGAAACAAATCAAAAGTCGGTCCATTGGAAAACGCCATATTTGGCTGATGTTCGAGAGTTCAACACTCATGATTTATACAATGCCAACGAAGGAAGAAAAATCGATATCGGAAATACGTATGACACGGTTCCTTCAGAGCTGAATAATGAATCTATGAAAAAATCCAACCTTCAGCATTTGTCAACAACAGACACTAACAAATTAAAGGGGAATGAGGATCCAACGAAATTAAGTCTATTTTCTGAAAACATTGATTTTCCTACTCGAAGTGAATTAAATAGTGCGGAGACAAATTTTACAGGGTACAACAGAGACAAGGGTGAAATCTACAGGAGTCAGGTTGCTGAAGAAGCCTTACCTGCCCGTGACAGCAAGGCACAAAACTTGCAAGAAACATCATTCTCCAACACTTCCTCAATTCGAGGGCCCCTTATTGACGATGCAGAGAAAAACTATAAGTCACATAAAGACATTACAGAAACAAATTCTGTGAAACGAAGCAATGAAGGAGCAAAACAGGAATCAGATCTGCTTGTCCAACAAGGTTCACAATATTTGGAAAAAGACGCTGTACAAAGAAAAACGGATAAGCCAAAACATGAGGAGACCTATGACAAGTTGAAACCAACACTGGGAAAGAAAAATATTAATCACGAAGGAGAAGCTCCATTGAAATCAGATGAAGACGATAAAACACCAATTGGGCATGAAATTGAATTCAACAATAAAGAAGTAAAAGCGAACAATTTGCACAATGAAGAAAATTACAATGAGAATAAAAATCTGAAGGATTCGGTACCAATTTGCGATGATGAAGATGACGGTAATAATTTCGCTCAAGTTCAAGGAAATGGTTCTGAAGGAGAAAATTCACCTAATGAATCCAAGAGCGACATGGTGTACCCAACAGGTTTGGATGGTGTTGATTACCAAAACGAAACTTATCCCGAGAGCTACTACGAACAACCTGAACATCATCACAACTACTCAAATATATCTTCAAACGTTATTCTCGAAGAAGACGAATATGAAATTGACGTAGCTCAGGCCGTAACGTCAACTTCAGATCATTTGAATGCTCAAGCAAACGAATCGAAGAAATCACCTGATCAATCAATGGATTCTTATTCGAAGACATTCGATCACGGAGGACTCAATATTGAGTCTGATACTTCACCGAAACCTGTAGATATTTCAGAGAATTTATTAAACGAAAGAGTACATTCGCAAGAACGTAAGAATGTTGAATATGTGGGAGTGACACAGGAAGAGGACGAAATGAAGTATTCGAAAGAACCCGATTTGGGAAATGTAGAAACAAATTTTTCCGATAAATCAAAGTCGGAAAACTTGCTAGATAAGATGAAAAGCCTTACTCCTCCGGCAAAAAGTAATTTGGTTCACTTACTAGAATCGGATTCTGAATCATTTCAAATTGAACATGGAGATGCTACTTCAGCAAATGACGACAGTGACTTTGACTTTAGTTTTCGCCAAAACCTGGAATGAAAACAAACACTTCTGTTAAATAGTTTTGCTGATAATGGCGGAATGTAAAGACACACAGCATTAATTTCGATTTTACTATCGAGCAGTTATCAGTGTTTTAATTCGACGTGAAAAGTAATTTCCTTGACAATGACAATCATTTATTACGAAGTAGATTCGCGTCTGTTATTTCTATTTTACGAAACGTTCACATGTTGAGTTTTCATTTCAGAGATTTGATCAAGGTAGAATTTTTCATTGTGGACAATTTGACCATAAGGAAAACTATAATTCTTCCATTTTATCAAAATATTTAAAATTAATATACTTGTTCATTGATCAAAACAGTTAAACTGTAGAATATTTTACAATTCAATACATTCTTCCTTAAACAAGCGCATGATATTGAAGAATAATTTTCATTTTAAAATGTGATGGCATGTTAAATTACATAATACAAATTTTATGTAATTATTTTTACGATATTCATTTTGCCAGATTTTCATTTCTGTCCCTCTCTCCTTTGGTGGTCGTTATTTAATCAGTTTATGTTTGTTGATAACATAAGTTTGCATTAAATTAAATTTTGAGATTAAAGTGAACTAACATTCCAGCGAATAGCGAATTTCAATTGAGAAAATATGACTTAATTCTTGAAATTAAACGTAGTTGTTCGTAATTTTAAAGAGTTACATAATAACCGCTCCACATTTTACTATATCTGCATCGTTCGTTTTAATCCTATTCTATTGCACTGCAATTAAGAATATTGACAAAATGGAGACTTTACAATGTATACCAAAAAGATTAAATTTTAAACTGTCTTTAGATAAGTCCAGGTCACCTTAAGTTCTACTAATCCATTCAATGAAGCTGAAAATGATCTTCAGTGAGCCCTGAAAAGGTTTGAGGTAGATTTAGCAAAAGAACTAAAGAGAAAATAACTACACTAATTTTAGTAGCGCGTAATAATAACTAAGAACGGAACTTAATACAAGTCTTTTTGCAACTCGAGTCGCGAATTTTTAATCACTTTTTTATAAAATTTGGCATAATTGATGCCGGAATCCTGCTCCAAGTTTCAGTGTGTATGAATTTTCAAAAATCAGAGGTAAAGTAATAATTTTCGCGCTAAAAAATTAACAGTTGGCATTGATTTCAAATTAATTTCTCTTCCATTTTGACAGTGCGCATTTTCATGACGTAATAATCAAGGTCAGTTTCCACGACACACCTTCGAAGAGAGCCAATAGGAACGCGTTCGCGGCAGGCTTATCTTGTGTAAACGTTTGAATGGTATCAATATGCACGTATATATGAAGCATGCTGTGGCTGAACACATTTAGTATTTCATCAACGTGAATTTTGTGTTAGGTTGGCCGTTCAGACACCTCACCGAACTGAAGCAGCACTCGGGTCCGGTCGAACCACGCAAGGTTTTTTTTTTTAATGATAACTTAAAAAAATTAAAATCGATTTTAACCTTTGCGTTTCAGTGTCGCGATTTATTTATTTATTTATTTATACGGTTCGATTTAATTTATTACTTCGTTTTCGGAAATAATCGTCCGTGATGGGAATTGTCGATGAATTAACCGTCTCGTATGAGGTGAGCCAATTTCTTATTATTCCTTTCTTAAAAAAAATTATTCAAGACAGAAAGACATGCAATTTTTAATTGAGAAAAGGGGAACGAAACGTATTGTGAAATTTTTGAGAGGAAAGATATTCTAGAAAAATCTCTTGAATTTTGTAAGACATGCAAAATCAGGTTTATGAGTTTCAGAACAGGTTTCATCATGATTTGGTGGAATTGGTCACTGTCAATACTTGTTTCTACTAATTTCCCCTTAAGTCATTTTCATTAAAAAATTGTACCAGAATTTTCAATTTTTAACCTAAAAATAAAAAAATTATCAACTTGTCAAACAATTGCATCTGATCGAAGAAAAAAACTTTCACATATCACTTCAAAAAATTTGATAGTATTCAAATGAACTACTGGTACAGAAGATGGGGAGCTTTAATGTTTATATCATTCTGAAAATTGACTGAAGGAAATCTTTTCACTTTAGAATATTGTGCAGGTGCAAGTTATTTTTACATTCTAAATGTTCCATGTTAAATTATGATGTATCTCACATGGAAATTGGATTTTACAATCTTTTTCAGTACACAAATACAAGTTGGAAATATATGGAATTGAAATTATTTTTTGAATTAAGGTTCCTTTCTATGTTTTCAGTAAAAATACCAACATTTAATGTCAGTCATACTGTATAATTGACATATATTTTTGTTTCTCTTAGAAATCAGGTCATAGTTACAAAATTTTCCTGTTGAGTCAGACCTTGCAGGGCTAACATTTGGCACTTAATAATTTCACAAAGAATCCTTTATCATTCATTCAATTTAACAAAAAAAGCATTTCAAAACTTTTTAATGTTTTTGGATAAAATTATTTCATGAGATTGTGCTCTTGGTGACTAAATTTGGGTATAATATTTTTTGCTTCTTAAAGCACTAAATGACATGGAGAAGATTTAAATCAAGTCTTAACAGATAGATGAGGACTTGTATCAAATTCAATGTCAATTTTAATGAATATTTTAATGTGCAGTTTAATGTAATTAATAGTTGCAAGTGATGCCTATCACTTCATTGTTCTAGTTTTCCCAATGAGTAGTTCCGGAAAATACTAACTAGATTTTATATTATTATCAGAATTAGTGCTTTTTATATTTTGAATATTCTTCTTTAAACTTCATGATTATTCTCTGAAATGATTGATAAATCAGGAAAATAAAATATGTGAAAAGTAGTCTGCCTTGATTTGACCTCTGGACGTACAGCCGAGCCTTTGGTTACCAAGGACCAACGATAACGGGATATTATCTTCAGTAGAATCTAATATCCTGATTATCTGTATACAAAGATCTAAGGTCGTAATACGATTAGTTTTTATCTAACCGACAAGTAATTTAATTAATCAAAAAGACAGGAAAAGCTAGACGACTGAGAAATAACCGAAGCAAAAGGAACGAGATCTTCTCTTATATCATAAGAAAGTTTCAAGTGCTTTAAAAATGCAGCCCCCAGGCGAAATTGTATTGAAGTTTCAAGTATTAACCTGGAGAAGAACGGAGGAATACCTGACTTCTTTGAAGAAAAAAAGAAGGGTCGAAGTCATTGATGATTTAGGATAGAACCGGTTGATACATGTTGGGTAGGCACCCAGGAATTACAGTTAGAGATGGTGGATGGTATAAATGAGGTACCGAATTCTGAATTGTGTCTTTTCCTTTTAAATAATTTTGAAAAAGTTAAATAAAAAAATGTTGACAGTAGAATAAAATGACATGAAAAAGAGGACTTACAATACATGGTAATAAAAGGCATAATAAGTTGCGAATTCTAGAAATTACTACTGTTGTGGTGTAATACGTCGGATCGCGCCCATTTATTTGCGTTATTGTGACGCAATTTTAAGAATTAACGTTACTAATTAATAAGAAATTCGTTTTTGTCGCACCTCCGTCAGGTTTTTTGACTCGGCGGAATTTGATTTGCTTTTGTCAATAAAGTCTTCAATGAAGGCGTGTATTACAAAGGGAGGAATTCAAATCAATGAAAGCATTATCTAATAAACCTTTTACGACTCTCATCGTGCATAATTCGTCATGAATCAATATTTTTCTTATTCTCTCGAGGACGAAAGATGCAACATTTACTCGCACCAGATGATCTTTGCGTCTGGGTCAAGTTAGAATTGGCGCCAACACATTGGCGAAATGAAAAATAGTGTTGGTCCACTGTTAAACAAAAAGTGCGTTACATTTATATATTTGTTGTTTCTTAATTCCTTCAGGTGAAGAAAAAATGTCAGTCGTTGATATTAAGCAACGAGCAGTTGTTAAAGGTTAAGGAGAAGTTGTTGGAATCCATAAAGAAAGGACTGAGGAAGGAGACGCATAAAGAGGCCATCGTAAAATGTTTTCCAACCTATGTGCAAGATTTACCAAATGGAAAAGGTAAATATAATTAAATAAGTCGATTGGAGATTTAATTTTGGGAAACGTTTTGTTAATTCTTTGCTGCTTGACAACTAAATTTATGAGCAGTGATTGGAACGCATTGATGCCATCATCATAATCATTCCATCTTTATTCAACAAAGATTTACAGCTGTCGCTCATTTGGTTGTCACATGACTTGGCATTCACGAGTTTGTTCATGATCATTGTGTGTGATTTTGAGTGTCGTCAAATAAACTGAATTACATGAATTTCTTTCCAAACAAAAACTGCACTTATTAAACAAATGTCACTCTATAATTATACTATTAAATTTTAACTCAGCTAAAAATTTAAATTTTATTAACTTCGGTTAATAATGAAGACTGGGACGTTGACCTCACTTTGCAAAACGAATCAAACATAAGAAACTCGGTGTTTTTAAAAGCTAACAGAGGGTTTAAGACGGTTGATAGGAGACTGACAACCACTGCATGAAACAGGTAAAAGTAATAGATGAAATGAAATGTTGCGGTTCTTACTTGAAACCTCAGGCTCATTGAATGCGACTCAAACGCAACCTAGATGATTCGATATTTTAGTCCTTAACATTCTTCCAAAGTCCCTTTTCCTATATTAAAAACGTGGGATAGTACATTATAAGTTACCGTGATCACGGGTTAGAAATTATTTGATATCTCTGGGAATAGTTAGACTTTGATTAAAACAACATCTTCATTTTGAAACACCAAGTTGATTTTATGAGTGTTGTGTTTTTCATGGCAGTAAGAGACAAGAGATAAGAATTATTAAAAAAACAGAAAACAAAACGGAAGTCCGAATTCACGACCAAAAGACAATGGAACATTCTTGTGTTGTCGAGACATATTTGTGTTTGTCGCACCCTTTTAAATTCGTAAGAGGAAAGTTAAAGAAAATTACATCCTACTCGCTAGCGTGTCATATTAAAATTTGGAAGGATTAGAACCAAAAAAATTTGGTTGAAATTTCACCCATTTCGTTCTACCCGAATGATAAGTCAAAAATAATAATTAATGGTAATAATATGTAGATTTAGACGGTTTACTTTAATAAGCCAGGCAGTGGTCTCAGAATGAGCGGTCTCATCCACATCCAAGGCTCTTTTCTTATTCAGGTATGTCATGTCAGTTCGCATTGAATAATGTGAAGAAGCCTGTATGGAAAGTAACGGCGGTAATTAACGTATTGTTAGAATAGTCCTACCATAACCAACACTTGGTCTCGTTCCAAAAGCTGTTTCTGTGGAATATATGTACCTAAGACTCAGTGTACCACCAACATTAGAAATTCGAATCAAGAATTTTATCGGTTCAAAATGATAGGTTTGTAATTATTTATGTCGAAATAGATTTTGGAGATATTTGGCCTCACATTTTCTAGCCAGGGCCCTTGATTTGGGTAATACTTTCCAGTATGTCTAACTATTTTTATCTGGAAACTATAAATACAGTTGGTAGACCGGTACAATGAAAGCAAATTACTACTGATATTATCCACCTTGACCTTGTTTCAGAACCATATACTACCGTCTGAGATGGTGAAAATAATTTTTCGAATTGACTTTATTTTTTTGCTTGCAGAAAAGGGGAAGTTTTTGGCTTTGGATTTGGGAGGTACAAATTTCCGGGTGTTGATAATTTATCTGGAGGAGAATCATTTCGACATGAAATCAAAAATATATCCGATACCAGAAGCAATCATGTTGGGCACCGGAACTCAGGTGAGTGAGAGACGGACATGTTGCATAAACACAATAAGAAACTACAAAATACGTGGGTTCTAATTAAAAAGAACTCAATTTTTTCCTAATCAAATAACTGAATGGTGAAATTGGTTGTGCAACTCATAAGTTAAGCCCCTCCCCCATTCAAATTTATTAAAAAAAAGAAAAAGACAGTTATTTTGTGATTTTTGCAGCTCTTCGACCACATAGCTGAGTGCCTGGCGATTTTCACAAAAGAGAACAATGTTAACTCGGAGAAATTACCTTTAGGTTTTACATTTAGTTTTCCTCTGCATCAAGAAGCTCTCACGGTGGGTCTCTTGACTCGTTGGACGAAAGGTTTCGCCTGCAGTGGAGTAGTCGGTGAAAACGTCGTCAGATTACTGCGGGAAGCTCTCGAACGTAGACATGTATGTAATTGCGCAATTATGAGAGTAGCAAATGCTGTCGACGTGAAAACGCGGGTCTAATCGAAGATTGTGGTCTTTTTGATTACAGGATGTGCAAATTGATGTTTGCGCCATATTGAACGACACAACTGGTACGCTCATGTCTTGTGCCTGGAAAAATCCGCATTGCCGAATTGGATTAATTGTGGGTAAGCGTTTGACCTTTTGAGAGCACATTACGTCAAGTAATACGATATCGGAGAGAATGACGCAACGAGATCGTCATTGAAATTGTGGTACTCAGACTGGTAGCATGTAATTTAATTTCAGGGACGGGAAGCAATGCATGCTACGTTGAAAAGACAGATAGAGTAGAGACTTTCAAAGGAGGCGAGAAGAAAAAGCCCTACGTTGTGGTGAACACAGAATGGGGAGCCTTTGGAGATGATGGGTGTTTGGATCACATTCGAACATCGTACGATACAGAATTAGATGGGAATTCTATAAATTCCGGAAAGCAATTGTATGTGATCTTACTATAAGGTTTGATCTTCGTAAGAATGAGAGCCCATTAAGATTTTTATGTTTTTAGGTTCGAAAAGATGATTTCTGGAATGTATATGGGTGAACTTGTTCGTATTATTTTAGTACATTTAATTGAGTTAGGTTTGCTATTCAACGGTAACAGCTCAGATATAATCGAAAAAAGAGGTCAGTTTTTGACCAAATACGTGTCAGAAATTGAAAGGTAAGCCGAAGACTCAGAAGGAACGAATTTTTAGTTACGTGTGATGCCGTGTTATGTAGAGTTATTGATGTTAAATATATATTTTTAGTGAGAAAAAAGGGGTATACGATAAGTGCCAGCAAGTTCTAAAAACCGTAGGAATCACGAGTGTTACAGACGAGGACTGTGCAAATGTTCGGTTTGTTTGCCAGTGCGTGTCGCGAAGAGCTGCTCACATGGTGTCAGCAGGCATCGCTGCCCTCATCGAGAAAATGGAACAGAATAACATCACGGTGGCTGTTGATGGTTCTGTCTACCGGTATCACCCTCACTTCCATGATTTAATGAAAGCCAAAACTTCCGAGTTGCTCACACATCCTGCAAAGGTAGTTGATTCACACAAATATAAATTCGGCGTGCACAGTCGTTGTATGGAAATTCTTAATCTTTTTTGCAAATTTTATTCCAGTTCGATTTCATGCTATCGGAGGATGGAAGCGGTCGTGGTGCTGCACTGGTTGCCGCCGTGGCCTGCAGGGTAAGCCTGGTTTAACAGCAATTACCGAGTAATTATCTCGGTAGTGCGTTGATTAGAAACAAAGTTATTGCAGTTTTCGATTCGTATCAGCGCCTTTCTAAAATTCCAATCCAAAGCATCAAATTGAGACAACGTCATTGAATTTAATCGAGTTTTACTGCTCTTATTGTATTTTTATCGTAATATCATTTCGAATACGGCAGAGACAATCATGAGCTTTACCTTGCGTAACATACTTGTCATTAAATCTGGTGGTTAATTTCTCAAATGATACCTTCAGTCCAATTTTACGTGACGAATTGTCAATTTCAAGTATTAAAATGGACCCGAACTTAGTTTTAAGTGTTGGTTCTTACTGCTCGGAATGACTGAAATATTTCTTTCTACTTTCATTCATGTCTGTTCAGTGGGTCAAGGAACATGGAGAATTGGTACGCATAAAACAATTTATTTCCAAATATGTTTGTTTGGTTGTTTTGTCTAGTGTTTAGGTATAAATTATTTGCAAACACCAAACATTGTAATACCTTAAAGGGTTGTTAATTTTTTTACATTAAATTCAAATGCCAGTTTGAGGTTCGAATACTGAACTTTATGAGGAATATTCAGTTTAAAATTTCTTATTTGTTTCAGGTAGAAAAACAAAATTCTTAGTCGTATGTAACAGTACGTTTCCTGTTGATTACTACAACATTGTCAAGAGAAAACAATAATCACATCCGGAATTCGATAAGACGTTTTGTCGGCAGTTAAGCAAGGACGTCGAGCTAGGAAAACTAAGCGTATAGTCAATGGGATTGTCTGTGGAGTCTTTTTGTATCGGAACCGAAAGGAAACAAAATTTAGACTATTTAGATATTTAGAAAGTCTGATCAACCTAATTACAACAAGATAATTAGTTTAAAATGGAGGGAGATCACAAACTGGAATACTGCACCGAACAATGTAATAATATGGATTGATATGTGCAGTATAAGCCTAAATCTCAACAGACACATCTGTTAAACATTCACTAATCTGAAGTGGACTGGTTTTGTTGTAGCCGTAATGTGCTATTTTATTGATTGTTAGTTAAATGGAAACCGAATGCTTACCCGCAAGCGAGTATACGAGTAAGAAACGAACTTGTAAGCACTTAGCAGGTTTAGCGAGAATAGTCAATCGTTTTGTTCGGCTCAGAGGAGTAGTATTGGAGTCGTGTTGGAGCCTGATCGATGAATATGTCTTGGGAAGATAATGCCAAAGGGGTAGGATTCGTCATTATTGAAACAATGCGAATCCAACTTCTATTGTAGTCATAACTAATTAAGTAATACAGCACATATTTCATTAAGTGATTACAAGGGGACCAAATCATATATAAATTTTGCACATTTCAGCATCTTACATTCACATTAATGTGGGAGATTTTAATAGTAATTTATTCTGTTGTACCCTGCGGCGCATTCACAGAGGATCGTTAAGTGCTGCGAGTGTTACATTTACTACTTTGTGAAAATAGTGGTTGTTGTCGACTTCAATTCAACCTGTTTTGTACAAAAACAGGGTTAACTCAGGTAAAACTTGTTTTTTGAAGAACTTTGGGGATTTGTTGTTTCTACATTGATTTTTTTAGATGTTTGAAATTTGTATATTATTCAATCGCAAGAATTGTAAATTTTACGCGAGCGTAAGTGTATATTTTTATCTGTACACATCAGAGAGAGTAAATTGACTTTGTCTATCACACCTGAGTGAAAATAGGTCGTCTGTGTAAATAAGTGTGTTTCAGGTTGTGAGCGTTTTAACTACTGGGATCTCCACGGTTGTTGCTGTTTCCATTCATTTGAACTGTCTGAACTAAGCTTTTTTATACTTTTTTAAACTTATTGTATCGCATGGGTGCGAAACTGTTTGATAACCGATTTTTAACTGTTAAATTATTTTACATGTTTTTTTTGTATTCAAAGTAAAATATCGATTGCCTAGAAATTGCCCTGCAAGAAATAATATCCATCTCAAAGGTTATAAATTTGTCGGTGCCTGTTCGTGCCTGAAATTTCTTGCACCGGTTTATCTTTATGTAAAATATTGAATAGCACGACATTTCGCCCATTCAGTTTTCTGCCCCAGATGTAAATTATTCTTTTTTAATGAAGGGCAGGGTACCCCACATTTGGTTATTTATCCTAAAGGCGAAGAAAATACTTGGTTAATACTAGTAATCCTAATAATTTGTTGTTAACAGTTGGCCAACTTTATTATTGCACCAGATGTGCTGAATCCCGAAAAGCAGTGAAGCGAAACTTTTAAAAACTTATTTTTGAATAGATTTTCTAATTTTATAAATGTGATCTTTAAGGTGAAAAGTTTCTAAGTTTAATAGTTTTACATCTTTATACAAAAGTTGGTATTGTAGCAAATAAATAAAAGAATAGTAAATTGCAACGGATTTATTAAGATTTCTCTACCTATAATTATAATCTTTATCTATGTAATTCCCACTTTGTTATTCTAATACTCACTAGTAGTCAGCAAATATTTTACCTTAAGTTGAAGTATCCAAAACTATAAATAAAATACTAGAAAATCTAGCAACGAGGAATGAAAGGTAAATCATTGGGAAGACGCGATTCACAACCAAGATGTATGCGACTTACAATTTGAAGTGGAGCTTTACTAATCCTTGAGATAAGAAATCATTTTACCATGACGGAAGGTAATGTTTCTCTCATGACAGCTAAAAAATTTCTTTTCAATAAAGCCTTAAAACCGTTGATATCTTAAGCCCTCAATTAAAACAACTGAACTTACTGAAATCGTTTGACCCTCCATGAACTTTCAACGGCATTTCCGGTATTTCAATATTTATTTTCTTCGCTAACACTATTTCAAATTTAGTTATTTTTATTTAGTATTATTTTAAATTAATTTTTGATGTTACTAAAATTATTTTGAATTTGTGGTTCAAAAACAAATGGGAAGGACGACAGTTTGAAATTTTACGATGTTAAAAAATGTTTCGAGTTTTTATAAAATGATTATCGATAGCAGACGATTATTCAACAAGTTGAATTTATCGGTCCATTTCTGTCGCAGTTTCATTTTGAATATTATCGCTCACACTTCTAGAAATTATTTTATCGAAGGCACTATGGTGTGGCAAACTCTGTGTCCAAAACCACAATTTTTATGGTATACATTACGATATTAGAGCGATTAAATGCCGGATTTGTGAAGTAATACTAGTCACAATGATTCACCGTATTTGGTGAGTTTTCCCGCCTTCAATATTTTGTTTTGTCTGCTTTAGAACTTGTTGTCCAATAGTTAAGGTGCTCCTTTTGTGGGGGGGGGGTGTAGTGAAGTTATTCAGAAATAAGATTTGTAGCAAAATTAATATTGCACTTTCCTACATCTCTGTACCCCGACCATGTTATTTCTTACTAACACATCTCTAATATCTCTTTATTTCTTTCAGCATGGTGTCTGATTTTTTTTATCCCAATACTGGAGGAGTTGAGGAACATATTTTTAACCTGTCTCAGTGCCTTATTTCAGCAGGGCATAAAGTGATTGTAATGACACACTGTTATGGTGACAGGGTGGGAATACGATACATGACATCTGGCCTTAAAGTCTACTACTTGCCCATACAAACTTTCTACAACCAATGCATTTTACCAACTGTTATCTGTTCCTTACCATTAATAAGATATATTTTTATAAGAGAGCAAACTACCATTGTACATGGTCATTCTGCCTTCAGTGCACTGGCACATGAAGCTATGATCATTGCATCATTACTGGGGTTAAAAACTGTTTTTACAGATCACTCACTGTTTGGATTCGCTGATACATCAGCTGTGATTACCAATAAATTTTTAGAATTATCTCTGGCTAACTGTAACCATTGTATATGTGTGTCACATATAGGAAAAGAAAACACAGTATTAAGAGCTCATGTTAATTCCTTAAATGTCTCAGTCATTCCAAATGCAGTTGATGCATCTTTGTTTACACCAAAACCAAACTGTACTACCAAAGATTTAAAAACCATTACAGTAGTAGTTATAAGCAGATTAGTCTACAGGAAAGGAATGGATTTATTAGCAGGCATAATTCCTGAAATATGTTTTAAGTATGCGAATGTGAATTTCCTCATTGGAGGTGACGGACCTAAGCGTGGTGTATTGGAGGAAATAAGAGAACATGGACTGCAGCATCGAGTAACACTATTAGGCTCAATTGAGCATACAGAAGTTAGAGAAGTTCTAGTTAAGGGTCAAATTTTTTTAAATACATCACTAACTGAGGCATACTGCATGGCAATTGTTGAAGCTGCTTCTTGTGGTCTTCTTGTAAGCATACAATAATTCAAATTATTACTTCAAGTTAAACTCTAGTCATCATATGCTATATTTTTTCTTAGGTTGTCAGCACCAATGTTGGTGGTATACCAGAAGTCTTGCCCCCAGATTTAATTTGTTTGACTGAACCAAATATTCCATCATTGATTGTTGGATTGGAAAAAGCCATTGTACAAGTCACTGAAGGAAGAAATTTAGACCCTTATGAGTCACATATTAGAGTGAAATCACTGTACAACTGGGTGAATGTAGCAAAAAGAACAGCACTTGTGTACAACAAGGTGGCACAGGAATCTGTCAAATCATTGGCAGAGCAATTAAGAAGATGTATAAAAACGGAAGTCTTGCCTTGGCTCCTCGTAATTTCATTGACCTATATTATTTTAAAATGCTTGGATTTTTTAGTACCAAAAAAGGTGATTAAGTTTTTTTTAATTTTCATAAGTACTTATACCAATGTAATTAGAGTTTTGCGTGCTTTACAATGAAACGATTAAAACTTATTTCATTCAGTTTGAAACTGCCAAATACCTAAAGCATTTGATAAGATTTCAAGTTAAAAGAAATTGAATTGGACATATAATAATTACTTAATTTTGTATTTCTTTTAGGAAATTGACATTGCTGTAAATTATCCTCATTCATCAGCGGAAAATATGTCATCTGTTACGATATCAACAGAAAGTAATTTAAGGAAGAGAAGGAGAGGAAAGTAATCGAGGAGAGGAATCGAAGAATAATCAAATTAAATTGTCACGTGGAGTAGTTTCTATATTAATTAACTTTGATGTGTTCAGGTGTGTGTGTGTGTTGCACAGAGCAAGGCAACATTTTTGCTTTGAAATCCGCACTTTTTTTATACAGGAAAACACATTGCCAATGATCTCCACTTAATAACAGCCAACTTTGGCAATTCTACCTATGTAAGATTCAGTTTTTCTTATTGTTATCTATTTATTACGATTATAAATTTTATTATGATTGTAAATTATCATAACAAAATAGTATTTTTATTTTTAAAAAAATGGTGACAAAAATTGTTTGTATTTATTACCTTTGCTTGAGCGTTTATTGGACCTTATAATTAACAACCAAAAGTTTTGTCTATGTGGGTATCATTTAATCTTAAATGTTGATTAAAATGGACGTCCCGTTTCTTTTACAAAAAAGTTAGTCCTGAGTTTGAAATAATGGATTGCTATGTGAACAATCTATTATTTATTTCTTGCTGGAGAGCTGTTAAAGAGCCGTCTGGGAATGATTTGCCCTTCGCGGTTACCACGTCCTTGGTCGTCATGGCATTCTTCAGCAGCACTGTAAAACATCCGTGCGAACCCTTAAACGCATTCAGTCGAAATGGTTCGGTCCTCGGATTGGGAATTTAGTTTTTCACTTTCACCTTCGACGGGGTGAATTCTTAGCCAAAAGTGTTTCAATCTCAGGAAGAAAAATCGTACTTGTTCTTCCCGAGTTCAACGTTCATTCCACTTCCTTTTCATGTTCATGTTAATGCTATTTTGAAAGTTCGTATTTTCTATTCCAACTTACCCCAGTGGTTTTCACTCAGGCATCAGATACCACCATGAGACACCCAATTACCAGGATCTCGGGGGGTGCAACACCACTCATGTACGCCTGTCAGCAATGCAGGGAGAAGGATGTTTTGGATATTCTTAAAAATATGGTGAGTAATACATTGTGAATCTATGAAATTTGAGTACCTTGAAGAACACAGAAATATTTTTGAGAATTGGGTGAAAATTTTTAAGACAAAACTAGTTTAAAAACCTCATTAATTAAATATTTTAAAATGACGGAGCCTGCCAAAAGTTCCGCAAAATTTTCTTTAAAAAGAACGTATTGTATGTTTAAGAGAAGTTCATTAAAGGACACGTAATACATCGTAGCATATCAGCTTTTACATTATATTTACCAGTCAAATTTATTTCATTTGACGAGATAAGGTCGAAGAAATTCACCACTTAAATATTTTTGACTCCCGAATATTCTCCATCATCCGCCAATTGCAGCCATGATTGCTCGTTTTATGGAAACTCATAAATTGAAATCTTATAAAGACTATTATTTGTACATTGTAGTTGTATTGCAAAAGTGTCATTACCTGGAAAAAAGTAATACCCCTAGGAACCGTAATTTTCACGAATCCTGCTCGAACCACAATACATTTGTTCCAGCCTTACTCGGTGAAAGAAAGGGACAGAACATTGAAAACTCCGCTGCATTACTGCGCGGAAAACCAGAACAACACCTGTGCCGAAGTCATAATAAAAATGGCACCTGAGTTGGTTAATGCTCAGGATGAAAATGGATATTGCCCTCTTCATCTGGCTGTTATAGCGGGCAACAAGGGTCTCATCAAACTTCTTTTAGCCAGAGGAGCCGATGTGAATTTGTACGACAACGAGGGTCATTCGGCTGTCCACTGGGCAATTGGTGAGTTTTCAACTTAATCGAAAATTTGGTTTCAAGTTTTTAGGACCTGAACATACATAAATGTAGCGTGACCTAAATACATTCACGAGCTTATTCCTCGTGTATTAACGAGGCAGCAGGAGTTTCTTACGGTCACGTATGAAATGGCAACTTTTAGGAATTCCATACTTCCAGTACTATTAGATAATGCGAATTACGAAGACAGATCTAAAATCGTACCTACGATATCAAAAAATCTGATTCTGGATGAAGGATTGGGCGAATTGAAAAGAAGTTACACGTAACAAAAGGGTCAGTAGAATTTAAAAGAAAGCTGGGAGGTTCACGATTTGGATACATCAGCACGAAGAAAGAACGTATGATTTGGATGGCAAAATTTAAAAAATTGGTCCAAAGCGTCACAGATATGTTAGCACAGTGAGGAAATTTCCTACGTTTAAACTTCAGTCGAGCTCTGACCTAAGTAATTCGAGGAGCAAGTGGAAGATTTCAAGATGGGGGCTTGGTAGTTTGACAGTTCCCTCCTAGGGAGTCATCCCATCTTAAATGGCTTCTTCAGGCAGACCACAGAAGGGCCCCTGACCTGACACCATTGAGGTCAGCAATAAATAGTTCGTCCTGCCTAGTCTGGTCTATCCTTCCATCTTGGCTGTCAGGTTAAGTCTCGATACGAATTCTCATATCGACGAGAGACTTCCTATAGGGGCCGCCGTGACCTCGTACGAAATTGATGACCAACCTCAGGGGCAAAGGAAGGAACCTTCGTGTTTCATCGTGAATGATGACCATTGCCGCACCACTGAAGCAAAGACAAATTAAAACACAATCAGCAAAGACCGTGTAGTCGTTATTGTCCTTTACTCTTTGCTCCTAATCACCTTCTCATTACAATTATTAAGTGTTTTACGTGAACGAAGAGCCTTTCAATGACTTTACCGACCACTGATTGATAGTTACAACACTTTTCTCGATAAACGATAAACATATGTGTTCCAATTGTGTCGGGTCGAGGTTGACGCAATGCATCTCTAAGTGATTACCTAAGCACACCTGTCGTGAAAATAATAATTCCAGGTCAACATTTTTTGCCGAAAAAAACTGGTGGTTGTATGTTAAGTAGCTCGCGAACACAAACGCCCTGGAACCGGCGGGAAAGGTGAACTTTTGCCGTCGAACTGAAGGATACACCGCGAGAGAATTCGTGAGGAGTTGGACACTTCGACCTTACTCATTCGGCTAAAGCCCCATTTCCGTTTGCAGTCATTTTCTTCTTCTAAAGGTCCGTTTCTTGAGGAACTCGATTAACCTTCAGAAACCGATTAAATCGGTCATTATGTGGATCGCGTGTTCGACCATCACATGTAAGTTTCTTCACGAAAGGTCAACCTCTGATTTTAAAATATTATACTGTATGCAAATAGACCTGACCGAAAGGAAGTGGACTTGTCAGAATTGGACTGAAATTTCACGGTCGAAGCAGTCGGAAAATGAAAAGACCGTTTTTCTGAATTACCCAATTACTCTGTCTCGGTCGGCTTACCCTTTTTTATTTTTGGAAATTGTCGAGATGGTGGGTGGCAGCCACAGACCTTGGACGCCTTGACACACCCACCCCTGCCATTCCAAGTGGTGGTTTCCTTCCCCTGGAAAAGGCACCACTTTGCAGAAAATTACAATCCGAGTTATTAAATTTTCGTGATCTTTCCCGCTTTGAGGGAAAACCTATTTCGACACTTCATCATTTTTATTAACACTTTTCATGTCTCACTGTTTGAATGTAGCAAAAAAAAATTGTTTTCTCACGCCCTAAGCCATCCAGTCCTGGCTCCTCTCTCGCTCTCATTTTGTTTACGGGAGGTGGGCCAACTCCTCCGACTAATTAAACCATTCAATCGATTTTGTATTTGTAGTAGAAGTACTTTTGTTGATTTGAATGATCGATTTTTCCGGTTATCAATTACATTGTTTGTGACACAACTTAGAATAACCCTTCATAAAATATTTGATGTGATTCGTAGATTCAGCACTTTAAGCAGTCATCCGTGGAAGTTAATTAATTGTGAAAATGCAACAGATAAATTACTAGCAATTTTAAGTAAATTCAAAATGTTTTTGTGAAAATACTCAGGACTACCGTTTTGAATTAAGAGAATCTGTTATTATCTTTTCCCTACGTGACTATCCCAATAAATTCAACCACGGTGAAACAGTACACCTCTCCCACCGCCGTTGAGAGAACCGAAACATAACTTATTGTCTTTTTTTAAGTATCCAGTGAAAAAGAAGCTCTCGAAATGATAATCCAGGCAGGAGCAGATCCTTCCACTCCAGATATACACGGCGGATACCCGTTACACTACGCTGTACAAATGTGTGGTTCGAACGTCGACCTGAATAACAAGAGCTTAGGAGAGGCCATTAAGGTAGTTCAAACGCTTCTGAGGTGCGGAGTTAACGTCAATGTGATGGACAAAGATGGAAGGCAACCGATATTGTGGGCAGCAAGCGCAGGTATATTCCGCACTCAGTGCGATTTGTGGTATATAACTTTCGGGGGTTATTTAGTTGGTTTCATTTCAGGTAGCGCCAAGGCCATCACATATTTAATTAACAGCGGAGCCAGAGTTGATGCTGCAGACAAGGACGGTCTAACAGGTAAATCTCGATCCTGTCATGTTTTGTCAGATGAGGACACCTCTTATTAAATTTCATCAACAGCCCTTCACTGCGCTGCATCCAGAGGCCACACGAGCACCATCGAAACCCTTGTGACAATCTGTGGAGCCGAAGTGGACATCATCGACGGAAATGGTTGCTCTGCGTTATTTTACGCTGTCACATTGGGTCACGCGGATTCGACTGCACTTCTGTTAGACCTCGGTGCTCAACCCAATAGGCAGGACAGGAAAGGAAGGACGTAAGAACCGTCAATTATATTTTTAATAATTTCAAAAGCTTTGTGTTGAGAACTTTATGGGTTTCAGACCCGCACATTGTGGTGCCGCAAAAGGACAAATAGAAACTCTTAAGATTTTACAAAATCACGGCGGAAACCTGTGGCTGAGAAACGTCAAGGGAGATTTTCCTTATCATGAGGCGATTGCTTCCGGACGAAGAGAACTGGTTTTATGGTTTCTTCAGCAAAATCCTGATGCCATCAACATCGGCAACAATGATGGAAGGTGTGCTCTTCACATTGCCGCTATGTACAACGATTCGGAAATGATAAAGGTTGGTGTACAAATGCTGGCGCCACACGCATTTCGCTATCCGACCCGCATTAATTAGCAATTCGATTCTGTTGATAGGTACTTCTCGACAGAAAATCCTTGGTCAATCCCGTAATGAGGTCCAGCAAGGGAGTCCTGATGACGCCGTTGAACGTAGCGCTGTGCAAGGGCCACCGCAGCAGCGGTAAACTTCTACAGCTTCACGGTGGTGTTCCTTTCTCAAAAGTCTCGAAATCAAACTCGGATTATTACTACGCAATGAGGCATGTTCATCCTAGTTACCGGTGCTCATTCCACAGTTCTACAGCACGTAATTAATAAATAAGTCATTCACGAAAGCAATTAATTTATGTTTAGGACTTCGGCTTCCGATAATATTCTTAACGATAATAGCGAATGGGTAGAAGAGCTTGTGTCACCATCTTTCACGGTAATCAACACGACTCACAACGGACACGATGAACAAGTGAGTATTTGCAATTAGCAAAGTCTACGAAATAATTAAACTACTGTACAAAAAAATGTGTATTTTCTTCCAAGATGACAAGTGAAAAGAAGAAGATTTACAGACGACGAAAAAAACGTAGAAGCAACTCCGATGGTAACAGACCGGACAAAGACGACAGTGACAGTGAAGACACCACTTACGAAGACATGAGACACAGCAGGGCGACATCAAGAACGGTTCAAAGTAATAGTCTCGAAGCCGAGAAATTGAACAAAAGAAACATGGAAAGTTTGGACATTCAGAAAGATGCAATAACATCTGTAATACTTATAGATGACGAATCGTATCGTAGGAAAAATACGGAAGAATTCCTTGGAGACGATGGTCAATCTAATACTCTTCAAAATACCTATGAGATCACCGATCGAGAGAGATCACAGAGAAAAATATCTCCAACGGAAAGTAAAAGAATCTCATCTCTTTCACCTGGTGATTTCCCACCCAAAATGCAAATCATAAATGTCCGAAATTTGGATTCGAAAATTACCGAGACGGAAATGGACGAAATTAAGACGTCTACCGATGCAAACCTAAAGTTAAACTTAGACGTGAAAGGTATTGACGATACCGGAGAAAGCAAAGAATCGAATCTGAGTGAAATGACAGAGGATAACAGCGATAGGAAGACATCGACGAAAACCAGCGAACTCCTAACTCCTTCTTTCAGGGTCCTCGAGAACAGCAACAATTCAGAGGAACGGTCCGGTCTGACTAGTTCGGATGATCTGACGAGCGAAGGAAAAAGAAAAATACATAAAGAAGTCACCGTTCAAAAGTTTGAAAAAACGACCAAAACGGTTCACTCGAAATCTTCCACGGTCAGAAAATATGAGAAAGGAGCAAAAGGAACGTCAAAAAACGGTTCGAGAACTGAGGGAAGCGATGACAAGCCAGGTAGTGGCAGTAGCAGCGGCTCGGACCGAAAGGACCGAAAGAAGACAGATGTGTCTAGGGGAGGTAATTCGAGTGATGGAAGCACCGCGAAGGAGTCGAAAGGAAAAGAGAAAGCCACAACAGTCATTGAAAATAATGAAAATCTAGCCGTAAGTTCCAAGGGTGGCGACAAAAGCGATGAAAAATGTGCAGAAGACGAACCCTCTGAAACCAATGCTTCCGATATTAAAGCTTCCGACATCGAACCTGACAAATTACAAGAAACTACGAGTGAAATTGCTGCAGAGGCGTCCGAGTCACTCGGACAAAGTGAAGGAATCGCCAATGGAAAGTTAGATGACACACAAAATTCTGACTACATAATTACAAGTCCCAACACTGAACTGTCGAGTCAGAAAGATGCTCCTGTCGAAATTTTAGACGAAACAAAAGAAGAGAAAAAATTGGAGGAAACGGCAGCAGCCGATGATAGTTCAGGGACAAAGGTCGAGGATGTACCTGTGAGTCAGGAGACACCTCAAACGCCTTCGAGACCCGAGACAGGAGGAGCAGAAGAAGTGAAAGAAACAAAAACCGAAACGGCAACAGAACCGAATGGTTTGGTGGTAGAAGAACCCCAAAACGCTAATTTAAACGAAAAGAAATTAGAGGAAAACGATTTTATCGTAGTGGAAGAGAAGCAAGAAGACAAAATGGAGGAAGAGCACGAAGAAAGGACAGAAGAGAAGCAGGAAGAAAAAGTGGACGAGAAACCCGTGCAAGAAATCGGATCTGAGCCTGAGGTTGTACCTTCAGGTATATTAAATCTTATGGAGCAAACGACCACCTCTCCCGTGCCGTGAGACACTCAGAACCGAACTCTGCGGTCTACCGATCCTACACAGAAAATATTACTTAGTGCGACACTACATTTTGCTTGTAACAGAAGATTGTAGCTGTCAAGCCTTAACTGTCAAAGCTTTAGAAATTGCACTTAAATTTGTCCACTCCACTCTTACGACAACCCTGACAATTTCAAGTAGCTGAATTCATTCTTTTTGGTGGATTCTCCTCACGGTAGACATAGAGATTGTGATATGTTTATGATGCACTTAGTTACTCAGTGAGAGACCACTACTACAGGATTCTCCTGTTTAGAAAAAGAACCCTCAGAGCCGCTGACCTTGCTAACTCTTATTGACTACGATATATACAAAATGAAAGGAGATTTTGTTGCACTTTGAAAAAGCCCGTCATACGTGCAATTCTCATGTTTGTTTGATAGGTTGCGGATAGTTTGAGTGTTAGCAGTGCTTCCTTCATTAGTTTTTGCAAGGTACTACTCTCGCCCACCATCAAAGCAAAAAAGTGTTGGATTACACTTTAGCGAGCTATTGTTGGCCGCAGATCATCCGGGGCCTTTAGTAATTAATTAATGTATCACCCCTAAACTGTTTTGACCTCTTCGGGGGTTTAACCACAGACCTTCAGGCAAGACTTCAGGGGTACCGTGATACCAGCTATGATTATTATTATTACCACCATGCAAATCCTTTGAAACCAAACGCAGTTTTATCCTGTACGATGCCACCGATCAACATGTTGGTGTATGTTCATCTATTGTAGAACAAAGTCAGGTCAACACGTCAGAAGTAAATGAAAATTCGGATATCCAATCCGTGACTTCCGTAAATGTCGCTTCCGGTTCCGCTCTTGTTGAAATGCATTCTACTGCAGTTGATAATGCCATAGAGAACGGTCATCACTCCGACTTCTTAACCTCGAATGCTTCCGAATCGTTTTCTCCATCATTCGTCAAAACGGAAAAAAAGATAGCCAAAAGAGGTTCCGATCGTTACATCCAACCTCACGGCATGTTGCATTCAAATTCTCAAAGGTTCGTTTCACAGCTATAAAATCGGTCTACCACCCTAAGCCAGTGTGACGTATAAAAAATGTTTGATGTTCTCGCCAGCGAGAGAAGCGATCAAGCTGCATTAGGACAATACGAGAATAATAGTAATGCGACAGAACCACAAGAGGAAGGCGACTCACCGTCAATATCCAATTCCAAACCCGAAAACAACTGGATGACAACCGATGGCCGAACCCACAGGACACACAAGATTTCCAGGCTATGTAGACGGAACAAGGAGCTCAGAGATGTCAACCAAATTTCGGTTAATCAACTGGTTCAGGGCACGATACGAAAGTAGGTAAATCTCTGACGTTCAAGCGCGACAACGCGTCTGAAAATAACTCACGTGATAAAATGAAACTTACTCAGGTACCACCTGGAAAGAGGAATATTTCATCAGTTACTAGAACTAAAACGATTGCAAATCAGAGCAGGAAGAGCCAACGAACAAGTTCTTGTCAAACGACTGGCTGACGAGTACGAGAGGTCTTGTGCTTCCCTCGGAATGAGACATTACAATCGAACCTACAAATTTAAAGAATTCGAAAGGTTCCTGTACGGTGAGTGGCCAAGTGGATCCCGAAGGGAGAGAGAGAGAGAGAGAGAGAGAGAGAGAGACAGAGAGGAGAGGTTCCACCTACCACTAAAATGTTAATAAATAATAAAACTTTCACTGCAGATCAATTAAAATCACTCAACAGGAGTCACTCGTTCATACCTGACATGAAATCCTACGACGACATCGACGCTCTATCGGGCATTATGAAGAAATCACGTTTCAAAATTTTGAGCGAAGTGCCACCCTACGAGCCCTTGTGTTCCTGCCTTACCCAAAGATGCCACCACACGACGCGAGCATACACCAGCATCCCCTGTTCGGCCTACGGTAAGTCTGAACTCTCGAAAGCGTAGAGGACCCCGGACGAGTCTCGGTGGTAATTTTGACTTTGTCACAGTGGCCAGCATACGCCGCAACAAATCGCACAAATCGAAAAAGGAGTCCTTTCTGCCGCACATAGAACAATTCCAACCGTATAGGTCTGCCAGAGAGAAATTCTGCGATAGCAGTCCGACGACTCTCGAACTCATACAGGGAAATAACAAACAGGTGAGTGTGCACCTGGTTCATCTTGTCGCTCTACGTGACGTCACAATCTAATGAGTAGGGTTCGTCGCGTTCCAGGTGATCGAACTGCCACCGACTCAGTCCGACAGGAGTAAAAAATACTACATAACGTTCACCATCAAAAGTGCTCAGAATTTTAAAGATGGCGACGGGGATGATCACATAGATGACGATCTCGCACATGGCAGCAGGAAAATCTACTTCAAACACAGACACGCAAAAAGCGTATGAGGTCGTACCGTACCGTACCGTTCCGTTCGAAGCGCTTAAAACTAGAAATCAAAAATGCCACAAAATTGTTATTTAAATATGCCACAGAGGTTTTATCTGTTTTATTGTTCTCTTTACAAGCAAATAAATCATAAGCTTATTAAATGTTAGCAAAAACGATTATTTGTATATTCATCATCTACACGTCGATTCCGATCAATTCACCTTCAATCGATTCGACTACCGTGGAATAATATAAAAAAAAGGATTAAATAAATAGATCAGTGAAAGAAAAACATTAAATATGTAAAACGTAAAACACTAATGAAATTTACTATTTAAAAGGAACAGAAATTGAGAAACGATATCTCGAAAGTGGGAAATTTTTCTCGTCCACTCGCATCGAGCAAAGACGAGGCAGATCGTCTGGAGTGTGTCCAATGGCCGTGTGCCTTCTGCTGTCCGGCAGGTTCGACCGTCAGCACTCGTCTGCCCTCGACGCTGTGACTGTCGTTAACGAGTTAAATCTTTCGCTTACGTCTAACGCGTTTTACAATTATCGGGTAAACCACTGAACAGGGAAGGGCACATGAGGAAGGAACGCCTAAAAGCAGGAAGTACGACAGTGTCACTTGCCACACCTCGGAATTGTGTTGCCGATTTGTCTTCCCGGAAAGTCTTTGTTACTCCAAAAGCTGACGGTTCGCGGCTTTTTATCGGTCGTTGTTTCTTCTGACGCATTCTCGTTATCCTCCGGTTTGTCGTCTTCGTTTCCACTCTCGACGGATGCATCGCTTCCCACGGAAATCCTCTCCTCGATTTCCGACGACGACTCCGAAGTTTTTCTCTCAAACACCGGTTTCGCTCTTTTCTTTCTGATGATTTCGGTTGTGCCAATTTCCGAAGATGCAGGACTATCGTCGGACGACACCCGCAACCTTGTCTGCGACTTCGATCGAATTATTCTGCAATTAGTTTTTTCTTCCATGGATTCCTCGCCGGATTTCATCACTTGAATGACTGAAATGAGTTCTTCGTTCTCCGAATCGGAACTGTGCAATTTCTTCACCGTCTTGTCTTCCGCAGAAACTTTGTGATTTTTGTTGTTGATATTGTTTTTATTATTATTATTATTATTATTATTATTAGTGTCATTCTTATTATCATTGTCATTGTTATTATTATTATTATTATTGTTGTTGTTATTGTTGTCGTTGCTGTTGCGCCTCCAGAAACACGTCGATTTGTCGCAAGTATCCGCCATCTGCATTTCGGATTCATCATCCGTCTCGCTTTCTTTCTTGTTGTCCGGCATTGTGAACTCCGAGTCGGAAATGATTGGGTAGGGAGTTAAAAGGTCAGAGACACTCTCGTGCGCTTGATTCAAGTCAAAAAGGCCCTTGTCTTCCGGTATCCCCAACTGAATTCTTAAATTGTCCACTTCTTTCAGCATTCGACCCTGAAATGTTTATACATTTTCTGAAAAATTGTTCTTCGAATGTCTTCAACTTAGACTATCGACTACTTCCATCTGCTTCACATGTGCGCACCTACCTGCTCTAAAATTTCCAAATTGTTCAAAATATGCTTTTTCATAACTTTTAAGAGCGCCTTGTTGGTATACAAATTCTTGGTTAATATTTCTACCGTTATGTCTTCTATAAATTTTATGTATGGCTCATCTTCTTTTATTTTCCTGTAATACAGAAATTGGAGAGGGGGTTGTGGTAGCTGCTGTGAGATATGTTCTGCTGGTTTATATATGTAAGGGATTACCTCATAATACTGTCCTTCTGGTCGCCTTTTGGTTTAGCTGGAGGACAAATTTCTTTTGGAGAGCCGTCATTAGAGATTCGGTGGCCACAGTTGCTTTCGACATCCTGTGCAGGCTTTAGATTCTCTGTTGCTTTTCCTTTAGTATTCTCTTCTACAATGCTGTTCTGACGAAACGTTAAGTTTTCATTTTTCAGGATGCAGCCGCCATCCTTTTTTATTCTGTGATCGGGAGTTGGACTTCTGCTCTCTGAGAGAGATGAAACTCCGCCGTTGTAAGCGGAATCCCTGCTAGACGTTTGACTCTGCTCCTTTGGTTGAACTGAGCTCTTTTTTATTTCGAGGGCCTCATCGTTGGGGTCGCAAATGCACAATTTCCGACATTTGCATTGCGGAACTTCCGGTGTCAATTCTAAGGGCAGTTCGGGGGAACTCTTGTTCTCCAACTGAAAGTAGAACTATTATTAGTGAGCATTTGCCTCTGTCTGAATGGAACCACAGATGACTTCTACTTCCTCACTCCGGGACTTTCAACCCTAAATTTATGGTGCAACCCACACAAGTGTAAATGTGAACGTGAAAAATGTTGTTCGTCACGAACAAAAAAGTACTCTAGTCGCCCTTGTGTGTCCGAATTAAAGGATGTGATGCATTCGGCCGACCAAAAAGCAGACCCAGTGCTCTCCACCCCAACCAACAGCCACGCAATCAATCGTGTGCATACTAGGGGTGGAAGCCTCATGGGGAAGAGGTGTAAAAATGCAACACAACACTTAGGAAAACTTATTACACGGTTTACAAACCCTACTGCCTCTTCTTCGGGGCGGATAGTAAACCCTTAAACTTCGCAATTTCGAAACGGCATTCGTTTTCAGGATTCTCGGCGTGAAGTCCGCGTTTGATGAAAGGAAAAATTTGTTTCTATTGGCCGATATGACCGTCGGCTGCGGCTTTTCCTTCATGTGGCAGCAGTGAACGAGGATAAACGCTTTAAATTTCGATGCTACCATTGATACACCCCACAATTTCAGAAATGAAAATTAACTTACATCTAACGAGTAAGACCGCTTTTGATTGGATTCATTTTCTTTGTTTTGCAGGCGGCGCTTCGAATTTCTTGAACCCTGCGATTGATTCAATTTGTTATTCTTGACATCTTGAACCTTGCAGCTTCTACTCGTCGTCTCTGTTTTATGGTCCAACCAATCGTGATCACTAAAATTTAATAAAAACAGTACACTTTTGACTTGAACGCAATACATCATTAATCCATATACTTATACAAGATCTTACCAATACGCGGACGGTCCATTTTTCGTATCGTATGTGATTCGATCGATCAATCTTTTGTCGAATTGATACTTTTTATTTCTATTAGAATGTGGAATTTCTTCCACGCAGGATGCATGGAACCGACTGCTCGGATAAGGACCCGTGCAACTACAGGAATTTGTCGAAATGCTCCTTGCGGTTACCACAGGACTGATATTTCTACCTAGACACTGTGGTTTTACCTTGAAGGTTCTGACAGTTGGTAAAGCCGGTACCAAATGTGCGCTCCCAGGTCTCTTCTGCTTGTAGCAATAAGGCGGAGATGTGTCCACCACTTTTTTAGCATTTAATATACGCCTGTAGTGGTTGGACATGTGCTGGTAAATGAGTTCTTGACTGGTCGCACCCCTCCCTGAATTGTACGCTGCAAGCAATTAAAAAATCTATACTTATACTTAAATGCTCAGAACTTCTGTAAACTAATAAAACAGCAACGTCAATGTAAGGTAATAATAGGTAATTGTAGTGAATATTTTGATTAAGTGAAACGAGGTCTGCGAACAAAAGACAGAAATTCATCTATTTATGAAAAGGCATTGGTGTAGATTTTAATTCTTCTGCAAGCGTTATATTTTAGATTTTAAAACTGTATAGGAACACGAAATGGAAAGGAAATAAAACAATAAATTACCATTTTTCTTGACGTATTTCTGTTGCATGTCATATCAATTTCTCTGTGGTGTAACTTTCTGAATTACTAATTCCTTTTCTTCTCATTGTCATCCTTTCCATGGAGCGAGAAAGCAAATAAATGTGTAAAATACTGTGAACAATATGATATTCATGCGATTGAAAACAATATTGCCGATTATCGCGGCAAAAGAAAACGTCCAGAGGCAAATGGTGAAAACGTCATCCAACGGGACTCTAACATCTCCATTTCTTTATTTCGAACTAATAAAAACAACTTTTATAAAAAAAAATTTCTTCACACGAACAGTTCCTTATTAATTCTCATTTTGAAATAAAACGGAGGCAGAATAATTTGTTTTTTCTTTCTTTTTTACAAAAACCGAGATTTAAAAGTGCTGAACGAAAAAAACTGATGCAAAAAATAAGAATTTTTATCAACTCTAAATCACAAATGTTTGTTTTGTCGGTTACTAAGAGAAGAGTCCCGGAAAACAACCCGATTACTTCCGAAGAGAAATTTAGTTGCACCTGGTGAACTCTTCGTACGCGTCGATTGTTGTATTCTCATTCGGACATATATTCATATTTTATTTTCATCACTGTTACATGAACAATAGATAATACGGAAAAATTAAATAACACACCTGAATATCTCGCTCCTTTCAGACTATTGTCTTACTCTATGGAATTGTCTTGACGACTTCCAATACTAGTTTAGGTTATTAACTTTGCTTTGGTTAGATTGGCAATGTTCATTCGTTTCTCAGGGAGTGATCAGCTTTAAATTTATGACTTTTAGGAAAGTCAAAAAGAGGAAAGTCAATAGCGTTTGATTGATTTAAAAAGTGTAAAATGTTTCAAAGAAAACTCCTAGCTTTGGATTATCCAAATGCCAATCATTTTAATATAACCGGTACGTTCTATATATGTAAATCCGGTATTAATGTTGTAAGATTGTGAAAAAATATCGAAAACAATTTTTTTTATAGACTTTAGCTAATGAAATAATTTAATTGAGAGTTTGATAATAATGAATTGAGAGTGTAAATCTAGATTTAACAATACGCAAAAAAAGAAATAGAGAGATAGTAATGTCCCTTTTATTAAAAATTATTTTACCTAGTTAATCTGAAATCATAATGTCATATCTCAAACATATTTAAGACAAAATTTAAGCAGTAATTGTTATAGATTTTATGATTGCATTGTTTTATGAATCTAAATATATATTACTGAAAATGGTGACTTACCAAAAAGATGGGAACCTTTTAGTATTACACATTAATTCATTAATACTCTGAACTGTTTCAGATGGAAATGAATTCCAGAGTTTGGTTCTCTTTTTGGAAGATCAAAGAATTAGACATTATAAAGTGGAAGATCGAAGCAATTTAAGAGATTTTAAGTCTCCCAATTGGGAAACAACCTACAGAACTTATTTGAGTGACATTGCATGTCCTGTGACAAACAAAAAGCGTGAGGAAGAGTTGGAATGGATGTTGTCCTTTGCTGTACGCTTGGAATATGGGGACAACACCAAAAAATATCAGAAAGAAACAGCAGAAAACATTTTGAAAGTAGATGAAAATGTGCCAAAAGTTGTTTCTGAAAACCCATTGGATGGATTGGATTTCAACAGCCCAGAATTTATAAATGGAGTGAATAGTCTGGCCAGCACACTAAAGGTGGCAAAACATCCTGATCATATGGTAACATTAAAAGCAATCAGTAAAGTTGTCAGAGAAAGACTATCACCTCAATGTTTAAAAAATCCTAACTCTATTATAGTCAAGGTATACTAGCATTTTATGGTGTGATATTTTTTCAATACAAAAGTATGTGATAAATAATACCTATTAATGTTTTAAATTTCAAAATTTTTTTTAAAGGGCACACCATTTCCATTTCAAGAGGCAGATCTTGGTTTTGACATGGGGGATTATGTGTTAAACACAGCAGCCAAAATTTTAAGGTTGCTTTACATACATAACTTAAGGAATTTACAAACTCAAATCAATGAAACTATAGTGGCTGTACAAAATATCATTGCTGATCCAAAGACTGATACAAAACTGGGTCAAGTTGGGAGATAATGGAAAATCTTCACACTACAAGTAATTTAACATTTTGCATAATTCACTAATTTAATATTGATCACAAAGATATACATATTTTACAAAGTAATACCTTTACAATTTCTAATTAATAAAAACTTAATGTTCATTACATTTTTTTAAATGTAAAATAAAAGCTTCAAAAATTTATACACTATATTGTTCATATAATTTTTTGGTTACAAAAAAAAATTGTCTTCAGATTTACAACAAATTTTATATGCATTACTCGACTATAATATACTTCATAATAGAGGTGCATTTAATATTGAGTTCAAATTTTTTCACAGTATTTCACATACATTACCTTTATTTTAAATGTAAAAACTTGAGATGGATTTTAGAAAAATCCATGAGGATTTAATCATTTTAAGTTATTACTAATTAAATTTTTCTGAAAATTTTCCTATAATATATTCATCCTCTTTATGGTCATTGTTAATATTAACGTGTGATTTGTTGCTTGTCTCTTTCTTGAATGGTGGAAACCCAAAAAGTCTAAGGGCTCCAATTAGACTCACCCCTTAAATATAAAAAATGAATGTTTTAATGTTACAGAAGTTTAAATGTCCCTCCATTTTATAAGAAAAACAGTTACCATAGCCTATTGTGGTTACACCGTAGCGGGAAAATCCTTGGAACTTTCGTCCTTGGTTGACTACATAGGCACCCGCCAAAATAAGACCTCCGCCGCTTATTAGCCTGCACTGCCAACAATATTTTGAATCATCAGACATTATTATCAATATTACTTAGAATTAAAGGTTCCCCATTCTTATGACGGTTTTATGTTTTTGCCTAAGAGTCACCGCCTCTCAGAAATACAAGGGAATATTACAACAAGGAGCCTATTCTACCGCCACGTGAACACGTACTTCAGAAAATGTGTACTCTGATTTTTGGTGATCGCACAATCAGTCTATTTTGTTTTCAATGTTAATATTTTAAAGAGAAATGTTTCCCCACAACTTCAATCCGCGAAATAAGATGGATCTGCATTTGGTGTTCTTTGTTCTAATGTCAGGACTTTTAGCTGTTGATGCAATTATGTTTCACTTAGAACCGAATACTCGAAAATGCCTTCGTGAAGAGTTGCAGGCCAATGTATTGGTCACCGGTGAATTCGACGTAACAGAAATCCACGGTCAAAAAGTAGATTATGTGGTAAGTCTACGAAGACAATGCCTTCACCTTGTTTAAGTGATTTGACCGAAACATTCAAGAAATATTGAAAACGGGCAATCCCTTGCCCTAAATTGTCAACGTCAGTTGGTAATACATTATGGTTGAACTACCAGAAACCAAAACGACTTTTCTCTTGCAGGTGAAAGATTCGAAAAATCACATCCTAACACAAAATAGTGATATTAAAGAAGGAAAGTTTTCTTTTGTAACTGAAAATTACGACACATTTGAGATTTGTTTTATCTCGAGAGTGCCCCCACAACAGCAGCATGTTTCAAGGCATGAAGTTTCACTCATTATTAAGAGAGGAGTGGAAGCTAAGAATTATAAAGGCGTAAGTAATCAAAAAGCAAATTAATGGTTAAACTACTTCAATTATGTTTGAAGTACATTTCCACCATAAGTGGAATTATGGAAATGGAAGCGGTAGAGCAGTATTCCGTATTATCTCCCTCTTAGTTTAGATAACAGAAGAAAGGCAAATATTAATGATGTTTTAAAAAAACATTTATTTTTTCAATTCTCCCCTGAATAAAAGTTTATATAATTTTTAAAGTTTCAGCACACCACAATATCCACACTACTTAATTTTTATTTTTTTGTTATATTTTATGTCAATTAAGTTCAATGACTATTAAGTATTCAATGATATGATTAATTAAGTTTTTTATCTAACTTCATAAACCATCTGCCTCTTCATACATCATATACAGACCCTGGTAATTATATTTCTCTGCTGTTTTGTTTTATTGCTAATAATTTCACTACACTAAGTAATATTAATTTAAGAACTGAGTCCAATAAATGACACATTTAAATGAAAATAGTCTGTTTTATTTAAGCTGAATGAGTGTATTGCACTAATTACAATTCCATTGTAACAATGATTGACTAATAACAATAGCTACAAATTGTAGAAGTGCACATGACAGTAATACAAACATATTGTTTTGTTATTTCATTAAATTTGGCACAAATTTTGTTTGAACAGTGCTAAAATTTAGGTCACACACTCTTTAGTATATGTATATACTTTAAGCAGCTTTCTTAAGCAGCTTAGTTGAAACAACCATAAGTATTTTTTGGTTACAAGTTTTACAGACTGATGGTATCGATGCTTTCATTAAGAAACTGCTTATATTGTTTTTGAATGATTTTTTGATGTTATTTTATTTTGTTTAGTACTCTGTTTGCATTTTTTCTCACAAACTAAAGAGAACCACAATGAAGATTTAACATCTAATTGTGACACTTTTCTTCTGTGAGTTCTTCTGTGTCTTTTTTTAAATGCAGGAATTATTTTATTTCACAGATTCAAGAGGCAGCTAAACTGAAGCCTACTGAAGCAGAGCTTAGAAGACTTGAAGATTTGTCTGAGGACATAGTAAAAGATTTTTCTATTATGAGAAAAAATGAAGAAGAAATGAGAAACACAAATGGTAATTTAACCTTATTGAATTATTTCATTGCATTAATTTCTTCCCTCAGGAAACGTGATTTAAAACAGCAGTACATAATTTTTTAAAATCTAACTTAATGCTTATTAACTAAATTATTATGGATAATTTTTGTTGTGTATTTCTTTGTAAAGATTTTCATTTATTATTATTTATTATTTTTATTTTTGTGATTGCACAATGTAATGTAGGATAGTTTCCATGCTACTAGTAAAATTCTATATTAATGGTTTTAATTTTGTATAAAATGTGTAATACAATTGGACATTTATTTTTTTGTTATAGAATCAACTAATCGTAGGGTACTATACTTCACTGTGTTCAGTATGTGCTGCCTTCTTGGATTGGCAACTTGGCAAGTCTTCTACCTCAAAAATTACTTCAAGGCCAAGAAGCTTATAGAATAGAGGGAGACATTAGAAGAGGAAATTAGCCAGCAAAATTTCTATTCAAATCAATTTTCATTTCTTCCAGTTTAATAACACAACACTGCATCATATTATTTGTTTATCATGTCCCTCTTTTCTCTTCATTAATCAGATTCATTTTGTTCAATGTCCAGATCTTTATTGTACTTTTGTACGTATTTATAATTAAATGAATAAATTATTAATGATTCCAAGAGTAAATGTTTGCATTATTGACAAAATAATTTAATAATAATAATTTAAAATTGGTTCATCTACTTCTTATTAAAACTTGGTATTGTTCCCAATCTCGCAAAAGTAATAAGTGCGTGATTGTGTGTGTTTAAAACAAATAACTACATAATATATTTATGTTCGACAACCCACTGAATCCCACTTAAAAATCTTACCAGAATTATTATTTTATATACTCCTGAGTAATTTAATACCCACCTTCATTTGGTATCATAAAAAAGAACCAAATGGGTTGAAAACCAAAAATGTACCACCGTAACTTTTAGGTTCTTACAGTATAAAACGTTTATTTTATTCTATAAAAATATAGAATTCATCAATGGAAGCGTTAATCACGTCTCTTCTAGAGTCCACTAGTAAGTCATCTCCTAACAGCCGCATGGTAGTAATGCACACCTATTATTTGTAATTTATTTCCGACCTCTAAGCAACGGCTAGGATCCATTTTTGAAAGTTTCAGTTAAAAATTAATAATATTTTCACCATCTTCCTCATTTAATTATTGAAAATCCGGATGATTTATGGGCAACATGACGGATCAACGAAATACAAACTGGATTATTCTTCAGGGAATGGGATCTTAGAAATAAATAAAAATCCACAAGTTTTATTTTATTTAGTTAATTTAATTATCAAAAATCTTTTATAGTTTCATTCAATTTCCTTAACATTAAAATTATAAAAAAATGAAAATGAGTCGCCAAAAAGATATAAAATTCATTTCTCATTTGCAATAAATTGATACAAGTATAAATATATAAAAAGAATTCATAATTTTAATCTACATATTGTGTATATATTTGTCTGGCGCCAAATCAGTTTTTTATACAATTCTAATGGTAACAACTTATCTGAAGAAGCCTTCCTCTAATTTGCGTTTGAGTCAAAGCCCTGCTTCGGCCGCTAAAGTTTTCTACTCTCATCTAAATATAATATTATGTATAGTATAAAAAATACAAATATTTTCGTGTCTTTCAAATCAAGGCAGACTTTAGCAACAGAAGAAAAAGAATCTATATAGATTTATATATTTTAAATAGGTTTTCTCCGTAAAAGGCAGTGCAAAAGGCTATCGCATTATGTCTTTACGCACTTCCGCTGCCTCATCGCACCATCACAAAGACACCAGCTTCGGGGGGTAAGAAGTTTCCGGGCTGGCGAGATCCATGGCAGAGGAGTTCCTCTGCTGGCTGGAGCACGAGGGCACCATGGGGGTCAGACCCGTTCCGCTGACGGGTGTTAGCCCAGTACCTCCATCCATCAGAGAGTCAAAGTTGAAAGGTATGCCCGCAGAGGGTGTGGTGATTGGCACTCCGGCCACTTCTAGGACAGTCGTCGGACCTGGCTTTGGTGGGAAAGACGAGAACGGGAGCGAACTCGGTCTGGAGGGTTTATTTCCACCGGAAGTAGCTGGGTCCGCTATCATAGGCTTCTTCGGAGGACTCGGTTGAGACGAGGGTGCTACGACGGAATTCTCATGCTGAATGATCACTTTCTGATCATCGTCTATGAAGATGATTGGTTTTATGTCCGGCGGCGAGGGAGGATTGTCTGTTCCGGCAAGACGGCAACAGGCCTTATGAGCTTCCAGCAAAAACTCCAAGTGCTCCTTTTCGCTCTGAAGTGACTGAATTTCATTTTGAAGGCTTTGTTTTTTCTGCTCCAAACCATCCGTTTCCTGAAACAAAAAATAGCATAAAATTTACTTTTGGTCTCAAATCACAAAAAATAAGTAAAAATGGCCAGGGTTGGGCAACATTCCTGTGCATACTGTTATTCCTAACACTCCTACGTCACCTTCGGAACTTGTATTCTTCCCAAAAAAAATATTACGATTTATCGTAGTCTCTTTCCCTGATTGTACTTTTTAGTCTTGCAATTGTCTTACCGACAGTCTAAACTGTATGCACCAACCCCGTTGGCTCATTCCACATAAATCATTTAGCTGCTACTTACCTTTTGCAATTCGTTTGTATGATCCAACCTCCTCTTCCGGCAGCGAGCAGCGGCTAATTTGTTTCTTTCTCTTCGAATTCTACGTCTTTCTTCTTCCTCTGGTGAAATCTGTTGAAAGTAAAAAATCCCATTTCAAAAACTCTGTGAAAAGCAACTTAACCCTTTAACATGTCCAGACCACTGGGGCCAAGTACCTACCCCGCTGTTCTTCGTGGGTCTTCGACCTCCCATGTTTCTCCTAGTTGGTTGTGGGACATTTTGCTGAACGATCGGCATGCTGGCCGAACTGACTATCGTCGGCCTATTCATCGTTGTGCTCTGATTCGTAGTGATTGTCGTGCTCCCACCTATCCAAGCTTTGCTATCGACTAAACTAATGTATGAGCTTTTTCCTGCGAACAAACAAGAACAAAGAAATTGAATGAACTGCCATGGCCAGTATGTGAGACCGTAAAGCGTCGCAAACAAACAAATTTGTTTTTTCTCGATTGTTTATCTCCGACAGAAATTTCAAAGATAAAGAAACAAAACTAAATAAAGGAATTAAAAGTGTTGAAACAAAAACATCCAAAGTTCCTTGTTGCAGATAAGACACAAAGGTGCGTTGCACGTGAGAGCACGGGTACCTACATAGGCACCTCCGCGGGCACCACTAGATGGAAACAGTCATGTGCTGCTACACCCAGCAACCTAAACATGTTCGACCTCAAATTCCCCATTGGCTGCCCCAAATCGTATTAACATTTGCTGTTTTCCATCATCATTTTCCGTCATTAGCATCTAGTTGCTGACTCCGTCACAACTGCATTGACCCGAAATTGATTTTTCTCTAGCCTCCCAAATTGACAATAATCAGTGACACAATCTGAGGCAACCGAATGCATGACTTCACACGTTATGTGTGGAGGCCACTGTCAACATCGTTCAACATCTGCCACTACCATTACCTCCAAATAGAACCGATGAACTGTTTTGAGTATATACTAGGTATCATTCAGACTCGTATCTCGAAGAAAAAATTTGAATGTCAAAACCAACTCTGTCGTCCAAGTTTCGTTTGAGTTTCACCAGTCGATGCGGAAATGAATGTGAAGGTACCCAACCCGTCCGGCTTCCAACGAACATATCTATCTATTACCTTATTACTCATCTGTTTGTAGTACTCGATCCTTCAAACGGGTCAAACGGAAAACTATCGAGTCAAGGAATGTGGTTGATACTAGCAATACCGCTTCCTAGGTTTGGTAAAATATTTTCAACAAAAGATAGTGCGATAACGACAACCGACAATCAACGCAAACAACAAAGCCACAAAAAGGAAAGAAATTAGCGTCACGGCCTTGAAACTTAACGATTAGCCTTCTAGCTTGTAGTTTTTTCTAGTTATTCTGTTGCAACCGCAACTTTTTCACGTCGCAAAACTGCCATTAGCTAATTAATCAAAGACAAGTCTGGTCCGTAGTCAAATCCACACGCCACCACCTACTTACTGTGTAAAAATGACATTTTTTGTATAATTTTCCTTTGTTTAATTAGAGCACTTCACATATTCTCACACAAACTAATGACACCAATTACACACTAGGTAGTAATAATAATAGGAAGAAGAATGCAAACTGTCTCTGACAGAGTCCGTATGGCGTCAGAAAATCGAATGTCATTTCCCTTTTGTGAATCAATAAATCCAAATTTTCAAAAACAAAAGATAAACGTGACACGTGGAGGAACGTTCCTTCACGTCTTGTCTGTCTTCATCCGACTTCTCTCAACTGACTGGAAATCGATTCAGTAACATCCAAGCTTTTAAGCTTAATCTTAGCGAGGACGAGAGAAAGACGGAAAAAATAAACAACTTAAATAAATAAATCAATAAAACTGAAGGAGATAGGCAAAAAAACAGATAAAAAAAATCAAGATAATAACGTTCCGACTGATTAGACCGCCACTTAGTGAACCAATGAAATTTCCTATTGAAAACAAGTCTTTGTCCAAAAGGTGAATTGTACTTAATGTAACCGTGAAAAACGCACATACCAGTACAAATATTAAATATAAAAAGGGACAAACTGGCCGGTAAATAACCAACAAACAACCTAATCTAACCGGTCACTAGTTCGGCAGAAATAATTAGATTTGATAACCCAACTACAGTTCGACTGTTGTGTCAATTATTCGAACCAACTTTCAAAATCAATCAGAAATTAAGAAATGCAAATGCCAAACATAAAACACTTCATCGGTTCCCTGAGTGAAAAAATTGGAAGGAACGGGTTCCAAGAAAAAAGAACCAACAATAGGGAGGGGGACTCGAAAATCAATTAGACTTAGTATTAGAGCGAACTTAAAACTTAAATTAGAGCCACAACGGTATTAAATTAACACGAGGATGAGATTCTTCGCATTTTACGTGTTAATCAATGTTTAAATATGTTATTGATGATCAATCGATTCAAAGTCGACGGCTTTTGTAGCGTTACAAATCTCCAGATTCGTTTCCAAGTAGGAAAATCCCACTTTGAAGAAATACTCGAAAACCTACAAAAACTTCTCATGTAGGAATTCTAGGTAACAAAATAACACCTTTTGTCCCGCAACAAATAACCATAGAGGAATTTAAAGGGGTTTCGAAATTTCCTTTCCAATCATCTATCTCAAAAATTGGTTTAGTTCCTTGTGAACATGAAACCATTCACCCGAATGAAACCAGCAAGCACAAAGTACAAAATTTTCCACAACAATTATCCTGCAACCAATTAACAATACACTATTCTAAAAGGTTTTTACTAGAGTACAATTCGATTCAATTCGATATCACCCAGACCAAATCGGTTTGATATTTTCAAATTGACGTAAAACTCGTGTTCGAACATACAAACAGACCTTATTAAAGGAGGAAAGAAAAAAACCGATAGGATTAAGCAGGATGAATAAAGAGAATTGGCCAGAACGTTTATCAATAGCCCAAGAAGGCAACTTCGGATCGAGTCCCTGTCGAAATTGACGTGTCAGAGCATAGAGATCAAAGATCCATAAAATTCATTGAGAAGTGGTTCCGTTTTATCAGTTAGGAGCAAGGAGACAACTCGAAATCAATTAATGGGTCATCTGGTCCTGGGAGAAAGAAGTCCATCAAAAGCCAGGACCGACATTAACGTCCACGGGGGGACATCCATGTTGGGGAGATGAAGCAAAGATGGAACAAAACGTGTTCCTTTATTAACCAATTATCCTTATACCCTGTGGCAATTGAAATATTTTTCATTTTAAACACATCAAACCGATCTGGGAACGAACAAGACAAAATTCGTTTGTGCTGCCGGCCTCGAGCATTTCAGCTGGAAGATTACGGTAACTACCTTTCCCGAGGCAACATTCCTCTAAAGGAAGATACACCCCCTGGATGTGGCAAAGTGCTACATGAGCCCGGGGCCGGACCTGTGTCAATTAATACGTGTAAGGTAAACTAGTCGAATGTCCAAATGTGTAGAGTGTCTTCTTACCTTGTGTTATGGGCTGAACAACCGGTGGCACAAAACCAGCCTCGTTTTGGTGGGGCTCTGTCCTCTCCGTTTCTCTTGTCAATTCGATGAAAGTCTGCTCTATGTTCCGCAAAGTAGTCGGAGTTAGAGTGGGTGTCGTTCGCGTAGGAACCCCAGTGTGGACTCCGTCGAAACTGGTGAACTGCAAACAGAAAATAGAAAAGCAAATCAGCAAAAGTTAAAGCAGTGATGTGTGAATTCCGTAAAGGCAATCGACTTTAGTAAAACGGCCACAAAAACAACAACTACTGGATTCTACCATTTAAGGCAAACTTTCTTTTTAGCAAATAAATTTTCACTCTAAACCTCCGTCTACAAGCAACAAAATCCGTCTTCCCGGCCCAAGGGATATCGCGAACTTAAAGGAGTCTCACGACAGGAGACAATCAGGAAAACCTAAAATATTTTCCTAGTAGTTTCCAATCAGAGGAATCCATTATAACCTAACTACCGACCAGTGTGAAATCGAAAGATCAAGGAGAACACACCATGATGTGTTCAAACGCCTTTAAAAGACATTTTGTATAAAAATACATCGCGTCCTTAACACGTTTTTAGTTGCACGAATAACAACAAAAACAAGAACAACCGGAACGTACCTGCTGAAACCAGAATTCGGGCGTTAATAAATAACTGAAATCAATAGAATCCATAACTGAGGTCAATTATTATACAAATATTAAGAGATTGTTCGCGCGCGAAATCAATTCGAATTCTCGGAACAAAAAACTAAAAAAACTATTCGTTCGTTCGAAAATAAAAGTCTGAAACTTCCGAAGTTCGTTGTGAGAATGGCGAAAATGAGCAGGAAAATTGCAAATTTCAAACGTGAAAAAAATTCCAAATTCCTGCCAATTTGTACTCGATCCGCACCAACCTCTACCAACTGACTGAAACTATTTAAAAATAATACTTTCCGTCGCAGCCAAAAAAAAGAAGTACAACAGCAGCCCCCGGATCAGCCCACACCTACCGTAAGACAAACATGCAGTTCAGGTACCATTTTAAAGAAAAGTTCAAGGGTTGGTGCATAGGTCGAAAATAACACTTAAGGTGCACTTATTTCGATTAAAAGAATTGTTGTTTTGATCAATTTCATTTGAATTTTTGGACTATTGAACTGAGTGAGTCACTATGTTTTTCTTAAGGTAGGCCCTACGTAAACCAATTGAAAATAATGCGAACAATGAAAGTCAGGCATTTAAAAGCGGGGATTCAATAAAACGTTTCCTTCCTACCCGGCCATTACATTGTCTCACTTGTTTACAACTCATAATCGCTGCAACTACGTAAAACGATATTCCGTTTTTCTACTTGGCAGCGAATTTCTTCCAAATTGCCAAAGTACCGAGTTGATGTCTGCTAAGTGGAATCGACCCGACACTGGCAGGTATTCGTCTACCAAATAATTAAAATTTCCAGAAAAGACCAACTCTACAGCGACTTCCCCGTTAAAAGCCAACATGAATGTAAACACACGGTGCTTTGGCACCATTTCTGTCGACTCAGACGAAGCCCCTTGATTTGTTGAGGGGCCATACGGCGCCTTGCACGTCATTTTAATTTGCATTTTAGAGACCGGAAATTCCAATACAATGGGTACTTTCCTAAACCGGTTACTAAATCTCGGGTACTGGTTTACAAGTAAAATGTCGGCTCTCGAAATCGTTGAGCTTTTTGTCCCAAGTCCTTTTATGTGCAACACAACCTCGGACTTCACCCACACGTAAAATACAAACCCTCTTATCCGTAATAATTAAAATTATGCATTCAAACGGGGCATTGTCACTCCCCTTTGAAATAAAAAAACATCGTAAAATTAAATTAACATCCTACACAGTTGAAAACCCTGGAGTAAAGTAGTACATCTGTTCTCCTAAAATACAAATTTGCTTTGCAACCTTAAACTCACAATAAATTTGCTTTGCAACCTTAAACTCACAATAAATTTTCTTTGACACGTCAACCATAGGTCCCCTGAAAAGAACCTATTTCAACTTGTATGAAATAACCAAAATTTGTATGAAACAAAACTACAACTTCAAAAACAAAAAATTTTAAGTCTACATACCGATTGAGCAGACTACAAGATAATGTCTTATCAATGAACCGCTAAATTTGAATAATACATCAAGTTCCCATTTAACAGGCCGACTTCGATCAAAATTTTGTACTCGATGTATACGTGGGAGGTAAAACCTCTATCCAGAGAAGATGGAGAATATTGAAAGATTCAACCGTCACAAAGAAACCGAATAGAACCATCTAAGCGACGCAACTGTTAAAGAATGACACGAAATAGACATAACTAGTTGGTTTGAACGCACGATTAAGAAAACATGCTTAGGCCCTGCTTTCCTGGTAGTGACGTTATTCTTCTTAAATAGAACTTGTTTATGTGAGGGAAAGCACGTGAGAAGTATTCAAATCATTCGAATAGGGGCTGACTGCTTAATTCAGTGAGTAAATCAAGGCAAAATGGAAGTAGCAGAAGCGACAGTTGGGGGGATGGTGTCTTGAAGATAAGCCACAAGCAGGAAATCCAAAGCAAAACCGATAAGAACCAACAATGGCCTTCTGACAGTTGGGTCCCCTAAAGTATAGAAAATTTAAGGAATTACTATTTTAGTTAGCAAATTTTCAAATAATGTTTACTCACATTGTGCTCACATCGAAAAGTTTTGCTACAACTCAAATGCTTATAAACAAAAATATCCTCGCTACCACACACAAGTGGGGACCTCTGACTTATTACCAACCTAATGGAACTGATAAATAATCCACCTGGAAATTATATATAAAAAAACAGAAGTTCGCTCTCACATTTCCAAAACACATGGTGAGATAGAGAGAGAGAACCTGAAAACCTTAGGTGTGGCCCTCTAACTTTAAAAGACGTCACGACGACGTCACTACACCTGAGAGCCTGACCTACTCCACCTGTGTTATTTTTAGATTTACATTTTAACAGCGACTAAATATGGTCCTACCGCGAAGAGTTGCCAAAATTTTAGAAACTGGGTACCAACCCCGTACAAATAATGTGTATGCATCAAAAGGACGGTTTCTTTCAATGTTATACCTACGGCACTTGATTTCACCCAAATTTTTATTTGTAAATACTACTCACGTGGCCCGAACTTTTAGTTCAAAACGGCCTATTTCAAGAATACGATCTCAATGAAACAGAGCGACTGCTACTCCTAATCAAAGATTTATGGGTTTAGGAAAGAATAATAAAACTTATCAAGCATTCTGTCACTCAGGTAGGCATGAAGGCACAGTTCTAAAAAAACAAGGAACAGGTCACAAGAAGCAGAAGCATTTCACTAAGACTTTTATGGCGAACATGGGCGTTTTGCGAATTGCCAAAGTACAATTTCACCAGCACATTAACGGTATTCGGCCCACGCTTGAACCCTAATTTCTAAAGTCAACATTTCAGGCCGACTGTTAACATGCCATATAACTATTCCAAATTAACAATAACAATCAAGATGTTATCACACGGAAAGGACACATTTGGAATGAAGACAAAAAAAAAACAACACCTAAACTGAACTATAAACTTTGCACTCGTCCGACATGTAGCCCTAACCAAAATCGGATTTGTCTCACGTACCGAAAATCCATTCTTACATAACAGAGGAGTACATGTAATAAAAACATAAAAGCACAAACGAAAATACTAAAAAGCTAATTGCAATATCAAATGAATTAACGAAATTGAAACAGATGGCTCGCGACTGAGCGGAACTCTTCCAATAAGACAAACTCATCATTGGCAACAAAGAACAAAAATTAAGTTCTTGCTCGAACTTAAATGCAGAATATTCTTTTGTTCCGTCAACTTCGTATCTGTCAATGAGCCAAAATCATCAAATCGGTTGGCTATCGATAATGAAGGCCTTGAACATTAGTCCGTTGTGTTGCCTGTCATCGCCATCAAAAAAATTTAAAAAATAGACTTCCAATTCGTGTCGACAAATACATTCTCTGGGCTTCCCACGGGAAACGTGTAGAAATTTGACACAAAATATTTCTTCTAAAATTTAACAAATCAAAAACCAGTTTAAAACCTGTAAGCGACATTCCTCTGCAACCGACGCCACGGAAAGAAAGAGCCAACGGAAATACCTTCAATTCTTTATGTAACGATGACGTAGATGCACAAGTCTCAAAAAATAATTCCGATACGTATCAACTTGCAATATTTATTTTTGTATTTACTTAATTTTCGCGACAATTGAAACCGACACATCGAACGCGATCGCATTTATTGGGACTGCAAAGGTCCGAGAAAGCCGTTCGCAAGAGGTATTCTGTCTGTGCAACGTCGAGACAACTCATTAGATTCAATTAAACCGTTTAATCGACTTACCACTTTTTTCCCGGGAATTGTCAAATCGCTGTACATTGTGAAAAAATCCTCTCGAATCGGGTCCAACAATGGCGGTCCTTCTGGTACTAGGCGAGACATTAAGAAACCCCGTGAAGGACGGTTTTTCCCAAATTCAATCCAACTTCCGCGAACTCGCAAAACCACACAGAGATTCACTGGCACAAAAGCGGGGAGATTTGTTAACAAAAGTGGCTACCAAAACACCAAAATACAGCAAATAATATGCGAATATGAAAAAAGGAACTTGGGCACTTAAACTGAAACTGAAATCCGTCGAACGCAGTCAACGCTCAAATCTAAACTGAAACAGTGGAGTTATCAGAATGAGAGTTTTGCAAGGTCGTTTTCGTGTGTCGCGGAAACGTAAAAAATCGGCTCTCGGAGTTCTGTGCGCATTACCGGCTAAATCGTCTTATTTTCCAAGAAGGGCTACGCTGGCTTGGATCCCCACTTAAAAGTTGGCGACTCCCCAAGTTAAACATGAGCGTTAAACGCTTATTGGACCTCCACAACGATCGGTTTCACACTAGCATGACGTCATATTTATTCGCCATTAAATTACTTCTTAGAATCCGACAAATTTCGTTATGAATCATACCTTCTTATTTAAGTTGAGAAGAGAATGTGAGTCGAATCGGAATCAAAAATGAAACGAATCGTAAAACAATAATGAACATTAGGAAAATGCCTGAAGTTTTGATAAAAACTCAGCAACAAAGAAATTAATAAAACCCACCTAAAAATAATAATTTAGGAACACTACCCCCACCCTTATTGGTACCTTGGCAGAACCGTTTTCAGTTTGGAAAACCCCAAATACTTCATTGTGAAACAGTTGTCATAATGGTAAAATGCAATATGAAAAATTCTGCAAAAGGTAAATAAAAAAATCATTTTTTTAAAAATAGGTGACCGAAGGTTTTGGCCATTAAACTGCACTTCACGAAAAAAAAACAACTTTCTTTTGGCTAAAACTAGTGACCTGAACAAACGTTATTGAAACTCACAAGGATGTTTCACTCGCCACTGATCTTGCTCACGAGAAATTAGCTACAACGGCAGACACAAATGGTAAGCGAGGGCCATTCGACAAAACCAATCGATTAGAAATATAAAAACGACATTATTGATTTTTTTGCGACTTTTCTAAGTAACCAGGGCTTAAATTGCATTCTCTTAATTGTAAAGCATTTCTCTAACTGATCATAACGTGATGTTAATATGGACATGTAAATATCCATCATTTCGATCTTCACTGCAAACAATCGATGTATCTCAATTATATACAGAAGTAGTACAGGTGATAAAAGGTTTCACTTGACTTTCTATTAGATCTTTAAGCATTCAGCTAAAAGTTCTGCCCTTGGCTGGCTAGCGAGAAAAAGAAAATCGGCTAAAATTATTGTTGAACGCCCATAAACTTCACGACAATGGGCGCGACCATCACATAAAGCCAAATGAAACAGCTAAACCTTGATTTGCATTAGGTAGGTTTATGTAGGTTTGTTAACGACCTAAAAGTCGAACAACTCAGAATATTCTAGACGCTCGTGTTTTTTCACGGAAGAAATATAAATACAACACGACAACCATGTGTAATGGCGGATAAAAATGGCGGCGGCGGTCCAGTAACCGGATATCGGTTTGCTTTGGAAAAACCTGATTCCAAATTAAGGTTTCTCTGATTTCCTAACTGTATGTTTTTTTTTCATAAACCAATATTACATTAGAGGTCTCCAGAAGAATCATTATGCACTGTGTGCAGCGATGGTTTATTACAAAATGTAAACAAACAACGTATGGCTATTTGCCACTTGCGGTCTATAAGAAACTGGTCAATCTCAAATTCAGTTTAACCAGTTAGCATTCAATTCAGAAAAACATTGCTATCAACGCTAACTACAGCCTAGTAAAGAGTGGGTAAAACTACCTTGTAAAAAGAGAGTGATGTAGACCTCAGGATCGTACTTCAACAATTAAAGATTCTACCTCTGCCTGTCACGTTTGTGTAAACCACAGTAACTAGTCCAACTTCAAGACACCTAAAGTATTCAAAATTTTTAAACTTTGGTCACCTTGCATTGCCTACTTCAAAAACAAACCCGACCTTGGCGATCGATCGGTCGTTGGGTCACAGACTTGAGACACCCCGAGACACACAGCTTAGTTTGGTTACACCCATGCACAAGGCAAATAGAAACGGCAAAATCAAAAGGGGAAATAAAAACTAGGGAATGAGAGTTGAATCGATAAGCAAGAGGAAAGTCGGGAACGAGACGATTCCAGCCGGAAGACACAGAAACACACGACTCGGGGCCCATGAGGGCTAATCCTCGAACTTGGTCAGGAGGGTCTCATATAATTGCGTGTTAGGGCCCTTGATGGGGGAAATTTCACCCTTAAAGCCTTACAACGAGCTTTTCCAAAAATGAGTTTCACATCGATACAAAAAGACACTTGCACTTTGCAGTTTACCTCAGTTTTAAGAAAACACTCACCTAAATAAATTTAAGACCTTTTACTATTCATATGAAATTTCACGCAAAACCACAAATATTGCAAATTTTACTGTATGTTAGGGAACATGAAAAAGCAAATATACAAGAGAAAAATTCCACACTTATTCTTGTTTCAGGACTTCGAGCGAATAACGAAACTAACTGCCTTATTTTGCGAGCTATATCCATACAAGAATACTTAAATATATTACTTTATAATTTCTTGCGTAACTTGTTAAGGTCAGACTTACTGTTCCATTGACAGAACTCAATTTCAAAACACACATTTTCACACAATAAAATATCTGGAATACAATACAGGATTTGCCTTTTGTCGCCTGATATTTTCCGTTATACTAAAACCTTGTAGTGTCTGGCCGTCGACCAATTTTATTACCTTACCATTACCTTTTTCTTTTATAAGGGCAATGTAAGTTGACATAATCCACTGGGCAATAGCGTGCCATTCATGTGAACAATAAAAAAGCACAAGATTCATATAGGTAACTAATTTACTCTTCCTAAGTGGATCACATAATAAAGGTAAAGGGTTGACATCATTGAACTTTCCAAACGTTTTAAACTTTATTTTTTAATAAAACTTACAATCCGACTACTGAGATGCAATAGTTATTATCACCAATTAGGTGATCTTTCTAAAAGATCAAACGTCTCGCCCGATGCCTATGCTTTCATAAATATAAAAATCTAAATAAGAACCGTAAACCCCACAGCCTGCAATAATCGGCGCCATAATCTTCTATATAATTTTTACACATAAGTTACTACACGGTCAAAATACATTTTAGTTAACAAACCTTGGGGTTTTTCTGAGTACCTGGTAGTTCTCGCTCCAGGGGTTTAAAGGAACAACCCGAATTCCATTAATCCAAAAAGTAATCTGACTGGAAGATACTAACTGTGAAATTTGCCCCTAGGCCTGGGTTTCTTCCTGCACCCAATCTGATTTTTTCATCGCAGCATCATTCGAGGCCATACATCCGTAGACGTTTCTTACCTTGATGATGAACTATTTATTGGTTCCGGGCCACTTGGTTTTGATTGCATATAAACATTTAAACCTTTTTCTTTACTTTAAAAAAAGAAAGGACTTTGAAAAATGAGTCTTCGTATTCCCAAAATTTCCTTCAAACTTAGAGGTTCGAGTTCAAATCCTTCAATCGAATACATTTTGGGATCGACTTCTCAGATGTTTTATGTTATTCCTTAAACAAATATAAATAGTAAATAGTAACAAACTGGACATTTTAATAAAAATATGGGGTTTCTTGATCAGTTGCACCAGTAAGAATACAGTGAGCCAGAATTTTAGTCAGGGATGTATTGCGTCATGCTAAGTACATAGAACACATGGCGCTTCATTTACATTTGCTTTCGCCAGGATAACAAGAGTTAACATATGTTAAGATTTTTAATTGTTTGCTACTTAATTGGTGAGGGATACATATATGTACAGTACATACCGAAAGAAACTGCAAAACAAGATCACTTAAATGGAGTAGGGGATATGCCAGAGATGTATAAGGCACTGGGTATTTTCTGTTGACTTTTTTTACTTAAATCCATGTATTTTGCACAGGATGTCAACAGCACAGACTATTCCAATCATCTTTGCCCTTCTTGTATCGCATTACCAAGCGGAAGTTGACTTCGCGGTCGCCGATATCGTAACCCTAACCTTAAGGATAGTTTTGGAAGACAGAAAAATGTTTGAATTCCAGATAAGAAAATAACATAGTGTACAAGTTGACTTGGGGAACTTTCGAAACCACACTTTTAGAACGCGATCAAATACTCCTTCAGGCAGCAAAAAAAACACAAAATGGTATGTTACCAGACTCGAGCCGAAGATGGAAGTATTTACACCAAGATTAAAAGGAAACATGATGAAATGAGGATAGATGAACATATGAGGCAGTAGCAAATCACCACAAGGAGGCAACAAATACGAAAGCAAAAGTGGGCGTTAAATTCATGTGGGAATTCGCCAACGATCAACACGGAGTTATATACCAAGAACCAAGTCTCCGACATAAATTTGTAATGTGATTAAACGGAGTACTCATGACGAAGCGGGTAACAAATTTAGGTAATTTGACATCAGAGGTGAAGAGTCACGATAGCACAGCCAAAACAGTAAATGAGAGACAGGTAAAACCTTAGTGGCTCATTCTTAATTTCATGCGAACGACGTGAGAGCATATGTGGGTTAGAGCATTTATGTCAGTAGTAAAGACATTAGACATTATTTCTGTAACGGCTAATTCAGTAGAGATACACTCACACTTCAGCGTTAGCCCACGAAATGATTTCCCCCGTGAACCCCTAATTGTGGACAGTCCCTACGAATGGGCACCACAAATTAAGAACTCAGACAGGGCTATTTTTTACCGGATGTTCTCGTATCTTAATTGCATTACAAAAAAGGAGTAAGGGGCATCGGGATTCTAAATGTCCATTTATAGTTCAGTCGTGTTTACGTTATCCACATTTTGTTTTTCTACTTTCCATTCTTCTGACTCCATTCTGTGTTTACCTACCCGTTCCGCGTTATCAGATATTTCGTTTCCCCATCCTTACCATTATTCTACCTTTTATGATTTACTGAACCTTTCATTGTCTAAATTGTCAACTGGATGGTGAGGAAATAACCATACAAGTAGTTAAAATACAAAAACGCAGAATAAATTAAATGGCCGCAAATACTATTACTGTTGCAGATTTCAAATGATATTGAATAAAATATTTTAAGGCCATTGAAATTCAAACATTTCAATCCAAACACAAAAGTTACCACAAATGCGAAATTCTATTTGCCTTCGTTGCCAAGACAAACAGCCAAAGAAAATGCGGATTTCCCCATAAAAGTAGTTCCTATTGAATTTAGTGCCAAGTGGTTGTAGAAACCATCCTCCATCTATTCAAAACATTGCGAAATGGCCGGTAGGAAATTTAGTCCTACGTTTTGTTTATTTAAAATTATTTCAAGGTCGAAACGACAAGAAAAACCGTGCACCATGAAAAGCAACGAACAGAGAAGAAAAAATTATATTTTCTGTGCCTGATAACACTTACACAAAAATTTTATCTAAAACTTTTAAGACCATTTTATTGAACACATAAAAGTGAATAGTTGGTACCCTACTCCGGACTCTAAGAAGAGTTTAATTTGTTTATAACAACTACTACGAGGATTTTTTTTTCAAATTATTGCAATACTAATTCACTAGGTACAAACAATTCTGCTCTTATTTTTTTGAAAAACTGTCATTATCACTTGCAGGCTTACAACATTAAGTCTGAAATACTGATGTAAATGATTTTTCAGATATTTTTCTTTCCAGGGAAGAACACAACCACTGAGGAACAGAGTTATACATAACAATTCCATAAATTTCCATTTTTTTGTAGGAATTAAAGCAATTTATTCTAATTATGTATTGCACCTCGTACTAAATGAAATAACTTTTCTTTATAACAGCTAAAAATGAGAAGTTTGTATTTTTGCAGAATGAGACAAAACAATATTCAGCATTTTGTCAATATCCCAGCTTGCTTTACACCCTTCATTTTCTTCTCATTATTAAAGTTGCGGATTAAGAATTGAAATTCACAACACCCAACTGTTGTTGTGTGACAATTTTTTAAGTTAATTTCGCGAATGGAACATTTATTAACAAAAAAAACTGACATAAATCATTAAAATCCAATATGTACATCATTCAATCAATTACATCACGAGTCCAAACGTGATTTTTTTTCAATAAAAGGGGGCATTGTAATAGACAGAAACAGATTTTTCGTCTATGATATATGTATCTCAAAAATAAAAAAGTGAATGAAACGGATTACGCAGGGAATTACGGAATGGTGGCCAACAAGTGTTAATAATTATAGGAAAACGGACCGCACAACCGGCCAACTAAAACGAAGGCCAAACCAGCATTGATGGCATAAATTTTAAGAAAAATGGTCAGTTCGACAATCAACTTCTGCGTCAGTTATCGTTTCCGAAGACGGTCGCAGGAAGGCTTATCGCACTTCAGTTTCTGGGAGCGCAAACTACGAAGGAGATAGGGAACGAAAAAAGAAACTCCACAGGTGCCAGAGCGAGAAGAAAAAGTCAGTTTTTTTTATCGCGTTCAAGTGCCCCATTGACCACTCCCATTTTTAATTTCCAGTTTCGAACAGTCGCGACAACATTTCCACTTTTCGACAACGTAACCTCGTGCTACTATAACGTATTTTCATAAATAGAAAATGAAACTTATTTCCCTTGCCCCACGGAACAAAAAGTCTATTTCTGTGTGCATGTGGAAAACGTACCGAAAATTAATCGAAATCATGGTATTGTATTAATAATCACATGACTTGAAACTTATCATTCCCCTTTGTGCCCATTTGTAGGGTCCAAAATAAAAAAAAAAAAAAAAGGTGGAGAGGGAGAAACATTCCAAGTTCAAATCTAATGAAAAGATAAAACACGTGTCCGTTTCATGATGCAATTGAGTACTTACGGAACCGCATCCTGAGGTTTCAACGATCGAATTCGCCTGAGAATGGCCCAAAATAAACGAATTCGAGTTGGAGTTGTTTGAAACGTCACTCACATAGTCGTTTTCTCCATCCGAAAATTCTTCCTTTATCCGCACTTCGATTTTCATTTTTTTCCCCTAGCTGATTATTTAAAGTCCGAAGCTGACTTTGAGAAAAATGCCAAAGCGGAGATGAACGCTTTTCTTATTTTTTTTGTTGTTTGATAAAAACACCGCAACAGTAAACTTCACCTGTTCCGTTGACGAAAAGGTTCCCTTGATTCTAAACAAAGATGAGTCACCTTTTCTTAGGGGAAATCCTCATCGATTACTAGAACTACACTTTTCACTGGATGATGTCATCACCCACAACTAAAGTTTCTGAAAGGCCTCGATTCAAACCATGGAAGTAAAGGAGTGTTAGAAAACCGTGCAGGCCATAAGCAAGTCCATAAGGAGGGGTGGCATTTAACAAAAGTACAACAAAAAGACGACTAGTGCACTCTCACGTCTTTAAAAGCCCTGGTTGGACAGCAAACTAAACATACGAAACGTAAAGCATTATATATTGTATATCAACATTTCGTTATAGCGTCGAGTTTTGATTGGTTCCGAGAAATCACGAAATGCCCCGATTGTTGCCATCACGTGACGATGACTCATTCTTTGTTGGCGGGTTCCGGAAATGTTTATTTCGTCACCGAAATGGAATGCTTCCAGAATTTTCAGTACCAGATTTCCTGAATTACTCCACATTATGGAAAAATGTTATTACTTTTTACTATTCACACCGGCAACGGTTAATTTATTAAACATTTCATTGTAACTCAAGTTATTCAAATCGGATAATCTTATTTAACACTGTTCAGATTGCTAAATAATTTGCTTAATACCCCTTGAGAATGAAATTACGAATAAGTAGATAACTCACCAGAATGTTTAATTTCTATGTGAGGGAAGATCGTTTAATATTCATTCAATGCCATAAATATATATATCAATTTATTAATTGTTAGAAGATATTTTCTCTTAAAACACAAGAAGGGAAAATGATGGCAAAACAAAAATACATAAATTTCTCCACAATATAACGACATTTTAGCACTGCTACATTTCACTACAAATAAAAGCTAATAATGTGTAACTGATTCGTTAAATGTAAGCTTACCTGAACGAAAACTGGCAAAATCTACAGAAACAACTTCATCCACGGAAAGTTCACAATAATCGTAAAATCCACTATTTTACGAGTTCACCAATGTGCAAAATGATGAACCGTAGCATAAATGAATAAATACAACGGTGTTTAAAAAAATATTTTTGGTTGTTAATCAAGTGGCGTACTTTTACGGGAAAAACTTCAGCTAGTCCAAGACACGAGGTTTTCACGTGCTTACCAATACTCAGGTTGACAGACGACTATCGTTCGTATTCTGATTACCGTTCGTTGGTTACCAGTGACTCACAATTGCGTGATTCATTTTCCACGAGCAACTCACAGAAGAAACGAAGTCTTGGAAATTTTAAACGTGTGAAATTTCAAATAAGGCGACGACGCAGACAGGATAAAAAGTAGAAAGGCAAGGAGGGAATTTCCGGTCAAAACAAATTGTTCAGGAAAGAATCTGGTCGGGAGATGAAAATTACCACTTTCCTGTTCATTTAAGTCAGGTAAGGTTCAGGAAATCTGTGCCAATCCATGCCATTTCTGTTAGGTACAAAGCTCAGTGGCTCTTGCCATTCTAACTATGAGACAGTGTCCTAAGAAACTGACTGAAATAACACAGCCTAGTTACATTGTAACTATTATTCAATTAAGTATGAGTAGCACCTTTACCATATTACCTTATAGTAAATTTTACTTTTATCGATATTTAGTAGGAGAAATAAGGAAGGGTTGAAGAAACTTCCGTGCCTGTGACTCCAGCTATTTTACGACTTATAAATTCTACGCATTTCCCCGTGGCCTGCCTAAAGTGCAATAAATTTCAGAAAAGGTGAGTACTCGTCGGAGAAGTAGTAAAAGTTTTCCTTTTGGACCTTCATTTTTCGGATTGATTTACTGTTCATGTTGCAGGCTACGGGGAGCGACCCCACTCAGTCCAATGGCGCCAAGATTATTTGCATGAATCATTCGACCATTCAACCCCACTAAAATAAAAAACACCAACAGCTAGGTGGGGAGGAAACTATTTTTCATTAAAATTCGAACTTAAAATGCTTCATTTCCACTGCTCACCTATAGTGAGGGACACGATAACTTCGTTCTTGACTTAATTACAGTTACACACCTTTTTTGCTTATTCCATCACACATCTGTCTCGGCTCTTAAACCAATCACGTGGATCATTTACCTGTGGCAACGCTACCCCAGAAAATAAAATCAAGTTCACCATATCACTTATACGTTTTTCTTTTTTGGTAAATCTGCAATGCTTACAGCCCAGAAAGCAGTAGGTTTATCTTAAGCAAGAGAGTTAAATTTAAATCTTCCATATTGTGTACTACATTAGCTTGCTTTATAGTTATTTTGTACATTGAAAGGTGGGAATAATGGATATGAAACATGAGCAATGGGTCTGTTGAGTTCGATTTTCTATGGTTTTTTCATGGATTTGTATAGAAAATTTATTTACTTGACTGGTATAAAATATTCGTGCCATAAATTGAAATGTAAAATTCGTTACAGTTTGTGACTATTCTAATATTTAAAGCCGTTTTGGTGCCATTTTAGTCAAATTCGAATAAACCAAGAGAGCAATGAATATTCATAAAGGTACACACTAAATAAAAAGTTCGGTAAACAATACTTTTATATATATATTATTTTTTGGATTCTATACATTAATTTACGTTTTAAAACATTTTTAAGCATATTAAAAATTAATTTAGTATCAAATTCTTAAAATCAACAAGTCTTACTATTAGTTGTAAAAGAAAAATTTTGGAATAAAGATATCAGATTTTATGAATTTGATTTGTACTTCACAATTTGAATGTTATTTCCGTGAAGCTGACAAATAATTTAATAGTGCAGTATGAATAAAAGTAGAAAATTCTACTTCCTATTTTCGTTGTTTGTTATGAGAAAATAGTAAAGTGGGGACGTGCTCCTAAACTCAATATCAGATATTTTTTACCCATTACAATAAAATGAATTATACGTGTAATCTATCCGACAACTGAACTATAAGTATAAAAAATATTGCGACTATATGATTTAAAAACAAGTAGTAGAACTATTGCACAGGTCGAAAGTGTTTCTAAAAGTAAAAACGTAACTATTTCCAAAAGATTTTTTAATTGTTATTGAATCTCTTTTATTATTATTAGGGTTCCCATTTCCATTTCCACTTTCTGTTCCGTCTATAATGACCAAAAATTAAGGAGATTTTGTAAATGTAGACACAAAACATAATTTTTTTTTTAATTCAACCCTGAACGAATAATTTTGTGTCGCGAATATAAGCTTACTAGAGGTACATTGGGACGGTAACCGTATGAAGTATCAAAACATTGACGCTTTTAGTCATTTCCTTTTACAAAGTAGGTAAGGGAAGAGCAACAATTACTGCGGTACTAATGGTTGTGCTTAAGGTAAAAATCTCACTTCACTTTGACTAGCATCCGGCAAATACCTGAAAAGCAAATAAACGATGTATTAATTAATATGATTACTTGAACTATTGTTTTATTTACTAAACAAATTATTATTGGTGGTGGGAATTATTATTGGTTAAAACTATTATTGATCAAGTAGAGGTGATTAAATTAATGATAACACGTCTTACCTAAACTATCTAAACTCTCAGGGATGTACCCTCCATCTTGTAAGATTTTCATTGGCTGCGTGCATGAGCTTACGTGCACTAAGGAAGGACAAGTCCGGAAAACTTTCCACTACAGCAAATGCTTCGGCTTTAATATCACTTGGTTTCGTTACTGGAGTCTCACTTGTGGATGGAATGACCGGCATGAGAACGGGAGAATCCTGACATAAAAATTCTTCCGAACTGGATCTAGCTGCATTGAAAATGTCATCGGCGAACGGTTTCATCATCTCAACGGGTTCTGTAGCGTCCACGTTTGTTTCATCCATTATCTCATGGTTTTCTTTCTCAAGACCTGAGAGGTTAAAATAGTCAATTCAAAAATAAAGTTTCTCTTCGGTCATGATCATCAATTTTAGAAAAAGAAAGCACATTTGTTGAAGCCGTTACTTACTAGAGTGAATCCAAAACTGTGAAGCAGAATCGGGGTATGAGGAGATAGCGTCATATTTTGTGAAAAAATCAAGGTCAAGAAGTGTTAAATGGGATGCTGAGAAGGAACGTGAAATAAGCGGGAAAGAACAAGAGAATTTGGTGGAAGGTTTGCGAAAAAACAAAGTGACAAAAATATTAGAATTGGTTCCATAAAAATATGCACTAGTCAATTATAAAGTAAATGTGACCTCATTAGTAACCCCAAGCAGCGTATTGTTGCGAAACTATTAAATTCTTTATTCTGTTATTATAGCAGAAATTTTGTTACTATCCCATCACAACAGGGTTTATCACCCTGATTAATTTTGATACAATGATATAATATATATAGTACGAAGACTCACCATCCAACGGATTGGTTAATCCACTGCTTTTCCAGTCGAACTGAGCTGCTGGGACAACATTCTGTAACAAAACACAAACATAGTATTAATAAAAATACTATTATGTGTTTTGGTTAAAATTATTTTACTTTTGTATAAATCCAAAACAGATAATTAAGTCCTTTATAAAAAAAAATAAATACATATGGCAAATAAAAAGTGAAAACCAAAAATTCGGCTAAGTAGTTGCTAAATAAAAATTAGTAACTCGCTAATGCTATTTCCTGATCTTTACACGGCCTGGTTCTTGTGTATTAGTTGTAAACTGTTTGTAATTATTTATAGTTCCCACCTGTGCGGTATCCTCGAGTTGGTGGTAACTTCCCTCGCTAAACGGCGTTGGGATTTCATTCGCTTTGACCGGCTCCAATGGATTCACTCCAAGATTAGCTGCAAACCTTGGCACGCACAAGTTCCACTTTGCTCCAAATAGCTTAAATTGATACAAAATTAAAAATTGAAACAAATTCCACTCTCATAATTCCTTATAAATTGTCATGAGTTCATATCGTAAAACCCAAGCAGATGGGAAAACAAACCGTGGGTCAGTAAAGAGGGTGTAGCATTTAAGTCATCCACCGACGGTGCTTTTTGAGTAAAAGTTAAATTCAAGTCCAAAATACTAATTTTTAAATGTAAGTTTTAACGTAGGGTAGTTTCGGCATATAACACTAAAATAAGGCAACATTAGTAACAACCTACAATATTTCTACAATCTATATTGAGCGACGAAAGCAATGTCTTGTTTGCGGTAGAGCTCGACCATTGATAAGACAACGCATTACTGGTTTCTAATTCTTTCAAATGTCCCCAAACAGAGCTACTGTCGTCTAGGCAGGAGTGAAGAGTGTCCGTCAGCACTGCTATATTTGCATCTTCCGCCTCAGAAGAATCAACCTGTCCACCTTGGAACATCAATTTTAAGGTCTCCTCAACAGTGGGCTGAAACGAAAATTATAAATTTAATTTTCAACAGAGGTCAAAGTAATTAACAGATTTTATATTGGTTATTTTGATCCTCCTGATTAACAAAGCATTGCAACTTTTTTAAGATAATTGCTTAAAGACATATTGTGTGGTACAACATTTTAATTGATTACAATGTTACCTATTCACAATTTGTAAAATTGTGCTCCTCATTCCCAGCAGAAATCAAAATGTTGTATCAACTTTAATAGTTTTTTATAATTTTATAAATGCCTACCTCCTATCAGATATATGTAAATTATTATATAAATTATACTGGTGATTTGTAGGCTAAATAATATTGTGATAATATGGCAATACATGATATAAATGTTTAATCTATGATGTAATGCATTGTCTAAAAATGGCAAATGTGTATTTATAAAAAACTGAATTTCATGTTATTTACATAAAGAATCTAATTATTGGCACACATATTTGCACATATGACATATTAATTTTTAACTTATCAATATTTACAACTCCTTTAATTATAAAATTGCCACAATACATAATGACAATATTAAATCAAATACATTAATCACATACATTAATAATAAAGTTTGCCAGGACAATTCTTTTAAAGAAATATGTATACAATACCTCTTTAACTGCAACACAGGATTCAAATTGTACTCCTTCAAAATCATTAAAGTCATTAAAATCATCAAAGTCATCAAAATTATCTTCTTTTTGTTGTTGAATATCATTTTTAATAGAACCCTGATACTGAGAAAATGACTGTGTTCTACTTTCACTATTTGATGCATTATATGTTGTAAAATCTGTAAATTCACTAAAATTGTCACTCATATTTTCATCATGTTGATTGTCACATTCACTAATATCTGTAGTTCTATCACTACAATTTGTAACACTTGATTTAATAGTTCTAATTTCATTACACTGATTATTATTTATAAATGTTGCAGTGTTTTGATCATTTTGCACCACATTGTCTTGCACATTACATTTGTCAGATGTACAAGGCATCACATCATTCACTGGTTGATGAAATGAATTTTCACTTCGTCTAATACAATTTGCTGTTGCATTTTCAGAATTAGATACAACATTAAGCTCTTCATCAATTACGCTTTCATTCCCATCTTCAGTTTGATTTCCAGAAGAATCTGAATTTTCCTTTAAACCTGAAGTGAAATCTTCAAAATTCCCAACTTTTTCTACCAATTTCTGTGATGTTTCCTCTGTGTTTTTTGAGAAAAGAATATCACTGGCACTATCAGACACAATATTTTTATTTTCTTGTGGTAGTTTTGTAGATAACTGTATTTCTGGAATTCCTAATTTATCACCTTTATTTTGTGGTAATTCCATCCAAGGGTTCAGTGGTTCTGGAGAATCAGACCCTGCATTGCTATCTGCAATAATCCAAAATATTAATAATTCACTGTACGATTTTTCATATATCATCATGTTTTTCAATGCCAAATTATTACCTTATGCAGGATAAAATAAAAGCATTCACTTCCTACTTGATAAATGTCAAAAAAGAACTACTAAGAATTTGAATTCTTGCATATGTTTGCACAAAATTTATGCTGTGAACATTAATTATCATGTAAATTTAATATACATACCGGTTAAAGCAAAAGAGTGTTCTGCCATTCGAAAATCACCAAATTCATCGTCTTCGTCCTCCTCATTGTCATCAATTGGTGGAGGACACGATGATAAAATGAAAGGCATTGCATTAGACATTTTCTCAAAGATCTTCCTGACAATTAAAATCCAATAAACAGAATTTCATTTTTTGTTCTCCTACGTGCTAAATATTGAGTAACCAAATTCTTTATCTCCTGATCTTTCTGACTTATCTAAGACACTACTGATGTGGCACGAATTCTTCATTGGGTACAATGAGTTAAATGTTTTTCACTTTTTACAATAAAGCATGGCTGCTCAACTCTCTTCACCAATATTGATAACAAATAATGTGGTAGCATTGAAAACAATTTAAAAGAATGTCAGTACGTAACTGACATCAGGTGATTAACGTCACCTGTAGCAACCGCCATTTTGAAACAATAACGATTGATGTGCGCGCAGGAGGAACTCGATTCAACAAAAGTTCTGGAATCCTTTCGACATACAGGGTACATGAAAATTGAAACAATCTAAAATTCATTGTATATTTAAAAAGAAAATATGTTTCATAAATTACCAATTATCGAAAGTATAAAATTCGAAAAGGATTTGAGCGTAACAAGGTAGAACAATGAAAACCGTTGCTGCGGAAACGCTGAAACTGTTAATTGGAAAATTCAAAATTAAGCAGTTTCGAGGGAAATCTGGACTACAATGACGGCTACAGTAATTTGCTTAGGTCCTACGGGTGCTGGAAAAACTTTACTGCTGAAGAAATTGCAAAATAAAGAGATCGTGGATGAAACATCTTGTACCGTACCAACAACCGGTTCGAACTTAATAACTTTGAAATTCACCAACGAAAAAACGGGAGCCTCTAAAGAGTTCATTGTGCGCGAATTAGGTGGAGCAATGGCTCCCATATGGCATAAATATTATCGAGGGATAGACAAAGTAATTTATACTGTCGATGCTAGTAATCTATGTCAAATTGCAGCAGCCGGAATATTGCTCTACACGATATTGGCAGATCCACAATTACTTCACGCCAAGGTAGACTTAATTAATGCATTGCATTGCAATTGCTTCCAGTTTATATAAATGTAATGGTTGATTTAAGGTGCTGATAGTTTTGACAAAAATGGATTTATCGTATCGCCAAATGCGAAATGAAGCTCTTCTCATGCTCCAAATTAAAAGGCTTCAAAAGGAAGTACCACAAATCGTAACCATCTTGGAAGCTAGCGGAGTCACTGGTGAGGGAATCGATAATGTGGAAAAATGGATTCAGGGCAAACTTCCAAAAAACAAAAGTTTGGTTGTTAAGTAAAAAATAATCCAGTTCCAACTATTTTTTTACTTTTGAAAGGAACTGGAAAAACAATGAAGCGGAACAACTTCAAACACAGTACTTTTATTACTGACTATAATAATCGCGATCAACTGGCCTGTCGCCTTCAAGCTTGGTGACGGTAAATTGTAAATTATAAAAAAATCAATTTCTTCATTTTCTTAACTGTTTTTGACAAAAAATAAAAGACAGTTTCACTTATTTGGTACCATTCTGCTTTTTTTAAGGTGTGAAGGCCATCACCATAGCAGAATATTAGTAGTTTGTTAACTTAATATGTACAAAATCTAATGTATTCTAGTTAAGTCCTCCACCATTTTAACTAAATCGTCCACGGTGGCTTCGTGTTTCATTCCGCTACCATTATCAATCTGAAAAATGTGCACAATTAATAATTTACTACAAAAACTACTAAGTGTATTAAGATTTATTTCTTTCATTATTCATTAAATTGGCCGACTGCTATACCTGCAATCCCGCAGCAACTTCTTTCATTTTTTCCTGAGACAAATCTAAGAAGCTTTCAATTAAATCCCCATCAATGAAACCATCTGATGGTTCAGTTTTGATTTCTGTTGTGAAACTTCGCCAGAAACTGTGCTTGATTTTACCGACAGATTTTATAACTTCAGTCAACTTTGATTCTAATTCGTGCAGAAAGTTGTAGAAGCTGTCCGATATCTGAGTGACCAAGCCTTCAATAAAAAATTAGAGTTTTTAATTTTTATGCTCATGAACTTACAACAGTCCTCAATAAATATTATTACAATTTTGAACCACCAAATACCAGAGGCATTAATTTTGTGCAATATCTGCTGACCTGATTTTTATCTCAAATATCACTCACCAATTGCTCCACTAACGGTACCAAACAGAATACATCCAGTAGTCGGTGTGCTTGTTTCGCCTACATTTTGCATTATTAGAGATCCATGCCTGAATACATTAACCATGTCACCCAAATGAAACATTCCCACCGCGTGCATTTGTTGCCTTTCTTCATCCGTTGCCGCAGCACTGAAACGTACATAATTTCTTTCGTGACCTCCAACCAATATGCCAGTGAATGAAAAAATGAATCTTCCAACTTACCTGTCTTTTTGGCATACAAACAAATTGAAAGAGTTCTCGGCACCCAGAAATGTATCATCGTCTATGATTTCAACAGCTGTCATCCAATTAGGATTGTGGTCCCTGGCCATCTAAAATAAATATAATGATTGTTAAACTCCGGTAAGAAATCAAATTTGTAGTCAACTTGGAAAACATCAATCATTTTTCCTACATCAATCAATAAAATTTCCTTGACAATGAGCAGTTCATAAAGTTATAATTTACCTCTTCAAAGGAACCTTCCATTGTTTTGTATTGCAGTAATGTCATTGACCGGATTAAATCTCCTACCAGAATGAAATCGCCTTTTGTTTTTAGGTATAGAGAAATTATATTGTTGAAATGACTGCACTCTAGCCTTAATTCTTTTTCTGCTGTCCATTCGAATAACCTAACCTGCAAAAGAAACTGAATATTAGTTACTTTCTTTTAAAAAACTTTTGGTAAGTAAATGAGTTTTCCTACCGTGCTGTTTATGCTAGCAAGAAGTTTTCCATTGAATTCCACTAATGAAAATGCGGCTCCTTTGATTTCTTTTTCAGCCACCTGGTATAGTTTTCCTTCTTGAAATTGGAATATTAAAATTCTGCCTTGCTTCGATTCACTTTCATCGGGATTAACCATTGCAGTACCAACAATGAAATACGTGTTTGGGTCGTCTCCCAATTTCGTAGATATCAAACTTAATGCGTATTCTGACTGCATGAATTGATGGGCGTGCAAAACTTTTCACAAGATAATGAGTACAATTTAAAAAATTCAAATTACAACTGACATAATATTTGAAAAAATACCTTCAAATGTGTGCTGATCAATAACTAAAAGGTTATGAATTTCTACTTCTTGACCGAATTCAGCAAATGTGTTGATGGAAGCAGTGGGTCCACTCTTAAGATTATGTGCGCCTCCAATATTACTAGATGATGAAACACTTTGGGCCTGTGTACTGGCACTTTGCTTCACTGGCATTAACCCAGACCTCTGATGAACATCCATTCTCATTGTGATAACTCCAAACGTCTAAATAAACATATGTCAGTTTTCATAAGTAAAAAGTTCCTTGTTGTTTTGCGTCAAAATAATATTAAAAGCATACTTGAGTAGTTTCTTGGTAGGCTATCCTCCTTGGTGATTCACCCAAAGGTACGGTACGAATGTGCAATTTCTGAATTTCATCGATTGTACCTATTGTAACTGTACTGTCAGTGGCTAAAGCCAAGCTGTCTGGGTACGCCTCGGAATTGAGAGAACACATGTGATTCACCTCTTTTAGATTCACATTTGAAAACACAAGTTTATGGTTAGATGAGTAAATTACGGTCGGTCGATCTGAACAAGCGAACACATTCGTCGTTGAAAGAGAGCGGAAGGTTCTTAAAACGGTGGGTTGTGTACCAAGAGTAACCTGAAATGTTTTTTTAAATATAGCTTCTAGTATTTTTATAAGAGTACCCTTTTCCAATTAAATAATTACTTTTCAATGATTACCTTTTTTTTATCACACAAGATACCGCTTTGCTTATTTAAAGAGAAATAAAACATGGAACCATCTCCCAGGGCGCAAAGCAGGTAATTGACGTTTTCAAAGCAAGTCATTAGAATTGATCTGGGAATAATTTCACCTCCAAGGTATTCTCTGTTCAATTCTTCAAGAGTTGGAAGCTTCAATATTCGAGCAGATATATCCGTCCACAATCCAACGGCCATTATTTCTGCCGTATTACTTCCATCACCAAGAGGTGTTATATCCAAACATGCAACTTCATACTCCAGAGTTGTGTGACTGAAATATTTCATGGAAGTTAATAACCGTACAAAAAAATACAATGGGAAATGAAGACAACTAACATCAACCGACCCTTTTTGAATCAATTCGTTTTTTAAAATCTCCAAATAATACAGATCACTTCCTGCTGCACAAATAGCTTGGCAAGAGTTACAAGCAACGACACTAATGGTTTTTCCGGCAGGCGGCCGCCACTCACTAACCAATTGCTTACTCTCTACAGATATTAACCGTGCACATGTTGGAGTCAGTTGGATCATATTACTGTTATCCACATTTCCACAATAAAAGGACTGTTGATCGGATAAAAAGCCGGGAATTTCAGTTTCCTCTACTTCCTCTCCATTCAGAGTTAAAATTCTGAAAATGTAACATCATGGTAAAGGTGTGCTACATAAATATAAATACCACAATTTTTTACAAACCTAGTCTGCCCAACAAATGACAACACAATGGTGTTGTCATATTTACTATCAAGTGACGTCCTTAAAGCCCACATTCCTTTTATACCCAATAAATCAATTGTTGCATGTTCCTGAATGCCAATTCCATTTCTTATAATTCTTAGCGAACCCTCTTTGAAGGCACCTACAATGAATAAGAAGGGTACTATGTATCACTCTTAGTGACAATTGCCAGTAAAATTGACTGAAATATACAACCTACCTGAACATGTCACCAGTTGGCCCTGACCCTGCCTTTCTAAATCCACTACTACCATATCTAGAATAGGTGCTAAATTGGTGAACGACTCCATGACAGTTACATAATATCCATTTTCATCGGGACTTGTATTCAATTTGACAAGTTGTGAATCCCCGCAACGAGATCCAATGAAAAGAACACCATTATCTAAATATGTGATCGCTTCTGGAATACTTATTTCGCCTAATAATTCAACCTTCAGTCCATTTTCCTTCACCGAAGGAGTTCCGTCCATTTTCTCCTCCGTTTCAAGTAATAACATGAACAAATGACCAGCCATATCTCCTAATAAATATCGAGATCCATTTGAATCTACTTGAGTGTAACAGGTAATTGTACTTTGCTGAAAGCAAAATGATTAATTGAAATATTATCTATGTATGTCTGGAAGCATAAATAATTTTTCAATGCACTGCACAATATGATATATCTGTTAATCAGGAAGGACAACTGTACTCACATTTATAACAGGAGGGGCTACTGCAACATAGCCATTTCCATTGTGGTACAATATAGACTCTTGACCAATAATAATAGCTCCACAAAGTGGTTCTGGCACTGGGATCACAAATGAAGCATCAGGTTCCACATTATCTTGTTTCCAAGGCATCTTTACAAATTCCTTGTCCCTTAATGAAATTTCATGAGTTTTGACATGTCGACCATTTATATCCTGAAATATATTTTAATTCAAATAATATGCCACAATTATTAGTGATCAACAATGTGGTGAAAATTTTCTCACCTGATGAATGAGAATAATTGTTGGATTTTGACAACCATGTAGAAAATTCAAGTCCTGAACTTCAACCTCTTCCATTCTTATACTTGAGGCTTTTAATTCTGAATTATCCTTATCAAGTGGAATTATTTTTAGCAGTCCATCATACAGTCTCAGTCCAATTACCCTTGCTTCTGGATCAATTACTGCTATGATGCCTAATGAAAAATACAATAATTTGAAAGATTTTACATGCAGTTATGTTATATTAAGTTTTAAAAAATAATTTTAATTAGAATTTTTTTAAAAATTAATTATAATTTGAACTAAATTTTTTGGAACCCAAGTTCCCATAAGTTAAAATCAATTTACACATAATATTAAGCTCTCTAATATACAAGTACAAGTAGTTTAATTGTAAATTAAGCAATCCTTATTGACATATTTAATTTTAGGTGAGACTTACCTGTTTCCGATTGCTTCCCTATTCTATCAGCTACATTTCCATGGGCTTTAGTAATAATTTCTAAATTTTCACCATCTCCAATACATTCTAGTATCATTGCATTGTACCTAGTTGTAACTATGAAAAGCAAATCCTTGTGTTCATGCTGTAAAAATAAATTTCAATGCTTAAAAAGGCAACACCAACAGCATCAGCAGGACACTTATAGTGTAATATTTACATATTGTGAGAATTAAATTGAAATAATCATCATTTAATCTGAACAAATAATGTGAATGCACAAATAATACTCTAACTCTGTATCACAAGCTTATCAGTCCTTATAATGTAGTTTGACTTTTTGGTTATTCCCAAAGTGATTAAGGAATACTATTGTACTTACTGGAGGTCTGAAAAACTTCATGACAGAAACTCTGTCATAAAGTCCAACTTCTTTTAAGGGCCTTAAGCCCTCTGGGGTAACCAGGTGTATTTCAAGTCTTGTATTCTTTGCCAAAATGAGATTCAAATCACTGGGAGAAGTGAAATTACCTGCAATATTTTTGTAATTGTTAGCATTTAAAAGTCACAACAAGAATGTAGTTCATTGCAATTGTGTATATAGTAGTACCAAGGAAAGATTAAATAACGAAAGAGTTAATTTACTTTTATTTTACTTTGTTTCGAATAATATTTGAGTGATACATAAATGTATCACGTTATACGTATGGATACCTTCAATTATCGTTTTTCACGTTTCGTGCAACGTTCTAAGCAACATTGTTTTGGCTTGTTTTTTCATGTATTTGAAACATTAGATTTGTGCAAAAGTAAAGAAAGTCTCAAGTATGTGAAAATTGACTTATTGCAAAAGATTTTATTGTCATAGATGTAAAGCGAATAAATCACATTTTCTTAGGGATTGTCAACCCGTTTCGCCGGGCGTAATATTTACTTAGAAACAAGAAAAGTAAAAGTAGAAACCCACCAGTGACACATGCTGTTACCGCGGTCGGTTTCTGAGCAGTAACCACGTAATGGTGCGACATATTTAATAAAATAACACAAATTTAAAACTAAAGAAAATGAATCCCAGGTCCGGCGTACAAACAAAAACAAGATCGCAGTCGAAACTGCTCGATTGACCGGAAATAGAATGTTTGAAATTCATGATCCCACTGCTCGTTTAATTTGAGACATTAATTTTAAAGTTTCATCAGATAACAATATTTAAAATTTTATATTAAGATAACTAGAAATATCCAAATGTGGAGCTGTAATAATGGGATTCTTTCCTCATTTGTGGGATTCCGCGAACTTGTGGTTGAGTAACGAAGGGATTAAATTTTTTTAAGACTGTTCTTGTCATTTTACCGTATAATGCTTTCATTCAATACAAAACATATCAATGTATTATCGCATGTTTAATTAAAAAAAATTATTAAATCTCGTGAAGTATTACATTATATGAAAATAATTTTTTTCCTCCAAATTATTTCTATGTTGTTCATAATTTTGTGAATTTTGTTTACATTCCTATAAGAGAAAACCAGAATTCATCAATAATCTTTAGTAAGGATCCTCTTCTTTTGTAAGAAAATATAGGTCAACAAAAACATATTCCAGTTCAACAGCAGCAGCAGAAGCAGCTGCCTCCTAAGTTCTTACATTGTGCTGTTGAAGCAATTACCCAATTACCAGCAATTCAAACTCCATATTCTGTAATGGCTTAATAGTCTTTGGCAACACAATACTTAGTCTAAGATTTAGGTTTAAAATAATTGTGTTTTGATTCTCTTCTCATTAATACATTTTCTTCCTTTACTTCCACCATTAAAAATTACAGTTCCTTTTTCATGAGATACAAGTTCATTACATTTATAAAATGAAAGGATGGTTTGAATGGATAAGTATTTTTTGATAAATTTATATCACTACAGAAATTATCCTAAATTTATTTAAATTCACTTGTGCAACATATGATAATACAAATAGATTTTAGCAAAGATGGGGAAGGAAAAATGTTACTTTTGATTGATTTTTAATACTCATATTTGTTACCATTCATATCTGGTAAAATAAAAATAGAAATAAAATATTGATACACATAAATATACAAAGAGTAATAGGATATACGAAAATATAAATGTCACTCTGTTTTTAATCTAAAAAATTAGATAACTAACCAATAACTAATATTTAGGAAAGGCAGTAATTATTAACACTGTAGACAAAACTAAATTCAAACTTTTAGTGGGCAAAAAGTAGTGATGTCAATTATTCTGAAATAGTAATAATGTATATGAAAAAGTGAAACTTCATTTCAGCAACTCCTTCTTCTGAAGAGAGTTGAACCAATTATCATATTGACAGCACAAAAGAGAATAGAGAACTGCACTGTAATTTCTTTTAAAAATGTGGCATATGTAGCCCAAAATCTAAAAATTAACTGAAGTTAATAAACTTTAAAAATTATAAGCTTAAAATATAAAATATATATTTTTAAAATTACTTTAGTTTAACTGCACAACACAGTTTAAAATCCATAAACGAATGTTAAAACTAAACATGAAAGTACAATGAAATTGTGATTTACATAAACATACACACACTCAGTCAAAAGCAATGGAAAGTTCAAATTTATCTATATCATTAAAGTCAGAGTTAATATTGCTTGCCCATTTTTCAAACTCCTGTTCCTCTGCAGTTACTTTTTTTGTTTTTGTTCTTGAAAGTTTTTTAATTTCCATTTCCTTAATAATTTCATTTGAAGGTTGCTCAGGCACCACAATCTCTGTACTTTTTCCCTTGCACTTTCTTTCATATGATTTTCTAATCTTCACTTGTTTTGTTTTAGTTAAAACTTTGCTATTCACATCAGTTAAAACCTTTTTTCTTGAATTTGGTGTCCTCAAAATACTGCTAATATCCATTTGTGTTTTCTCTGGTGTTTCCTCATGAACCTGTAAACATTGTAAATTTATTTTTAATTAGTATTTAATGTGGAATGTTTAGCACAGGGTAAGAATAATTCAATTGTAATTAGGTCTTAACGAAGGAGTTAAAAGCATACCTTTTTCTCATTGTCTGGCCTTGTGTTTTCGTCAAATAGCATAACATTGTTTACTCTCTTATATCGTGTATTTTTCGTTTGATTTTTAGTTTTCGACTTCGAACTAATATTGCTTATACTACTAATATTACTTTCATTTTTCCTGGTCGTGCTTAGCTTTGAATTTTCGGCTCTCAACGTAGTAGCATTAAATCTCCTTCGGTCGCTTGGTCTCGCATAAAGGGCGAGTCTATATGGTTTATTTGTTTGAAAGTCCGTTGGAGCCATTGTACTATTCAGGACCGATGAAGTATTCCAAATTGATAAATTCACATCTTCCTCATCAAAACCGAAGCAGTTTTTGAGGGTATACGCACAAATATTTTGATTTCTTGAGGGATACATCTTGAGTCACTCACTAACCGTTAAACATTATACAAAACGTGGCACAAGAATTTTCATGAAATGCTTGGCGGGCTCCTGCCCGCAATTGTTACTAACGCAAACAGCTTTTTCTTAATTTAACCACTGAACTGTTATAGCTTCCCTTGTTAATGTATTCATAATATGAATTACAGTAATTCATTTAAAATATTAAAGCTGCAATATTTATATTGTGACAAGAATGAACTTGGCTACAATTGAGTTACATTGTCAAGATTGTATTATCATAAAACATTAATGTTCGTAAAAACTTTTTCCCCATTTTAAATTGTTTTTAACATACGATACTTTTTAGGAAAGAAGATCAGGAAAAAAAAGTTAATTTAGAATTTTCGACATTTAATTTTATTCAGAATTTAATTAAAAAGCAGAATGACATTGTTGGCCTCATTGACTCTGAATTGATAAATTGCACAGTTTGGCTAGTAAACTGGAGAGCTGCAACAAAGAATTGGTTCCTTCAACAATTCTCACATGGGTCAAGCCAATTTCCTTCAAGAATTGGAGAACTAAATCCACAGGAGCTTTCAATAATTTAGCCCCCCTAAAAATTGTAGATATAATATCTTCTGCTGAGTAACCCAATTTCCACAAATGTGCTAAAATCTATGAAATTTAAGCTGTCAAAACACTGCTTAAAATGTTTATACTACCATTTGGAGTTATTATTATACAAACCTTATATGCTTTTTGAATGTTACCCTGTAAACAATGTTGCAACATTTCTTCAACCATTATAGGATGAGGTTCATCACAAACTTTGAACACATTAATGCTATTGACATGTGAGAAGCCATTGTGAGTAGACTGAAGATTATTTAATGCCTGCCTCAGGTCACCTTGTGCTGAGAAAATGATTGATTCAAGCCCATCATCTGTGTATGAAATCTAAAAAATTTTAGGTGTGAAAATTCTTATACCACATCAATATTAATTTTATTCTTAAAACCAAGGAAAATTACTTTGTACCTGCTCCTTTTCACATATTTCTATAATTTTCTTTAAAATGTCAGCATCTGTTAATTTTGTGAACCTTAGCACAGCACATCTAGATTGCAGTGGTTCAATAATTTTTGTACTGTCATTACAAGCAAAGGCAAATCTAGTAGTCTGACTGTACATTTCCATTGTTCTTCTTAATGCCTGCTGTGCTCCATCTGCCATACTGAAATTATAACAAAAAACATAAGTAAAACATGACACAAGAAAAATTACCACAAAATCATAATTTCACAAACCTGTCAGCTTCATCAAGCACAATTATTTTGTGTTTCCCCCTAGGCAATGTAACCTTTTGTTGTGCAAACATTTTTATTTTATTTCTTACTGTGTCTATGCCCCTATCATTTGAGGCATTTAATTCCAGCACTGCTTCTTTGAAGGAAGAGCCCAGCAAAATTCTGGCCAAACATAAGATGGTGGTTGTTTTACCAACTCCAGGAGGTCCCTAAAATGATTAATATTGCATTTATGACAAAATGTAATTGTAGATTACAACCAAATTCTTTTGTTCAAGAGGTAATAAAGCATTTTAAAGTTTACTAAAATGCTCTGATTCTTCTCTCAAATTTTCTCTACCAGCATCTATAAAAATTAATATTTGTTTTTTTAAATACTAATTTTAAAATTATAAAAGATCACTGGCCATGTATTATATATGTATTAAAGGGAACTGCTATTTTACATATTTTTCTTCAACTTCAACTTCCTTCAACTTTATAAAAGTTGTGAAAAATAATGAGAGAATGAATTCATTATTCAGCACCATATTCTCATAGAATTAACAGTTGCATAAGTAAGTTGTTGTGTAGTATTGTAGTGAAAGGAAGAGCTGGAAATAAATATCATAAACACTCACTGCAATGATAATGTTTGGTACATTTCCGACTTTGGCAAATGCAGCAAGTCTCCGAATGGTATCTTCATTTCCAACGACATCATCGAACGTCACGGGTCTGTATTTTTCTATCCTGAAATTATATATCTTTGAATACAAACACAGACCACTTATAAGGAATGCAATTTAAATTTAAGTTGCGGTACCACGGAACGTTCAGCATAGTATTTGTTTCCTCTGCGCTATTGTGAGTACCCGTTGTTGTGGACGTCTGATCCGCAGAAGTCAACTTCTCCTCCATGTCTACTTCCATCATTCCATAAAAGAATCCCCTATTTGCGTCTATCAAACCTCAATAACCTTAAATATAAAAAGCCGCGACGATTTCAGAAGTTGGCTAAATATAGTCGTGGAACAAGACATTTTGGTAATCGTGGAGCATAATTGTCAGCTAATATGACAAGCTTCTAGGAGTTGCAACATTTATTTTTATTTTTTTGTTTTTCATTGGCATTCATTTAATCGGTAATGAATTTCAACGCTTCCGGAGGAAGGCACCGTAAGTACATTTAAAATTTTATAACATGTCACAAATTCTTCACCAAGAAAGTGCATTGTATGTTCCATCTCAGAAAAATCATGTGAACAAAAATTTTAATTAGAATTTTAGCATTTTGATCTTTTAGTTTATTATTTTTATTATTGATTCGAGCTCAGTCAACGACCTTTATTATTGCGATAATTCTAACTTAATTAAAACTTATAATCCCATCACACAAGACGTGGTTTATTCCAATAACACCATCTTCTAAAAGTTTTTTAATATAAAAATAACATAGAAACAGCCTGTTTTTGGTTTGATTATTTGATTTCACAAGGTTATCAAGCTCTTTCCACACAGTCAAGCAGTAAAGAAACGAGTAACCTACAGTGAATTAAAAAAACAATATTATGAACATGTTGCTATGCTCCTCAGTTTTGTTCTGTTACATATAATTTGCCTACAAACATTATGAATGAATTTACCATTTTCAATGATTCAACATCCACAGTAGGAAAATAAGATATGACCAGAATAGTAAACAGAAACTTACAGTCAGTATACCTCATGACATGTTTAAATCATGAAATGTTCTGAAATGTTTAAAAATAATTATATTTTAACTATATTATATGTAACTAAAATATATGTAATTGTTATATTAAATTGAATATTAATTTTAAAATGACATTATATTTCAGCATCAAAATTAGGAGCCAAGAGGATGGGGAGGCAAAATAATGATGGAATGACTCCTAATTCTGGTTTTCAACAATCTTACAATCCTTATGGATTAGTCCCACCTCTTAATAATGACTCAGTGTATCAAAATTCAAATTTTGGTGCCTATCCCACTGGGCAACCACAAGGTTTTAATTGTTTTTACAATTATATTTTCCAAATTTATTGTTATATATTTCATACTTATTCTTAGCATATTGTATTAGAAAGTCCTTATTATTTGTTATGTTTGGTTTAGATCCATTCAATGGAAATGTGCAGTATGGACCACTTCAGCAGCAACAGCAACCCCTGCAACAACCCCTGCAACAGCCCCTGCAACAACCTCTGCAACCTCAAGAGGGCCCTGGATTCACACTACCAAATCAATATTTATCTGATCCATTAGTTAGTGCAGCAGCAATGACATATGGACATTTTGTTGGATCTGGAAAAAAATATGTTGATAAAGAAATTGAAAAATATGTCCCTGTATCCAGACTAAAATATTACTTTGCTGTTGATACATCTTATGTTTACAAAAAACTAGGACTAATATTTTTTCCATTTACACATAGGGTATGTCAGGAATGCACCTTACCTTTATAGCTTGTATGTAATAATTTATTGATGATGAAACAAAATTTCTTTACAGGATTGGTCTGTAAAATATTCATCAAATGAACCAGTACAGCCCCGTTATGAAGTAAATGCTCCAGATTTGTACATACCTACAATGGCTTACTTAACATATGTTCTGGTTGCAGGATTAGCTTTGGGAACACAGGTATGTTCTTGTTTTTAGAACTCATGGTTATATAAAATTGCAGCCACATGCCCTATATATATTTACAATGAATACGTGTGCAAATAAAAAAATAAAAAACCATTTTACCTGTCATTCTTTTCATTCTTTTAGTAAAATAATTGTTGTTATATATTTCCCTAGATCTATCATTATATAACAATATTTTATTATAACATTATACATTATTATATCAATATATTATTGTTAACCTGAATTTAATTGTGGTAATTGAATTGAAATAATATTAGAATCCAAAAATTTTAATTTTACAGGATCGATTCACACCGGAAGTTTTGGGAATTCAGGCTTCATCAGCTCTGGCATGGACAATCTTTGAAGTTCTAATTCATTTAGTGTCAATTTATGTGTCGGCTATTTCTACATCTTTGACGACAATTGACATTTTAGCTTTTTCCGGATACAAATTTGTTGGAGTGATTTTTGCAGTGTTGAGTAGTCTAGTTTTTTTTAGAGTTGGTTATTACTTAACTCTCATATATTTTAGTGTCTCTCTGTCCTTCTTTCTGGTGAGTTGCCATTCGGAATGAATAATATGTGATTATGTGACAGACCTATTTTTTATTTTATTTCTGTACTTTCATTACAGATTAGAACTTTGAAAGTTAAGATTTTACCCGTTAATGTGGCACCGAACGATCCATATTCAATGCAACAGCACCAGCAAAATCAGTACCATACGGGCGAAAAGAGACGACTTTACCTTCTTTTATTCATTTCTGGTGTCCAGCCCTTTCTTATGTGGTGGCTCTCCTATCATTTGGTGCCTACCGCATCTTAACCAACGCATTCTTTATTTAACTAAGAAACACAAAAAGAAGCGTCCGGAACAAATACAAACATATAAATGCATATTCTGTTTATAAGTTTATTATTGTTATGAGAGAGGCATAATTTCATATATTTTTATATCCAGGGAACATTTTAATGCCCTTCTGGTATCGAACCCATTAGTCTCGATCCAGGTGTTTCATTTTTCTCTAACCAAATAGGGGTCAGCTGAATTTGGGAATGTCTTTCCCAAAAATCAATTGCATTAGGAATGTATCAATTTACCGTTTATAATTTTTTAAATTAGTAATTTTTATGATTAAAAAAGTAGTAATAATTCTAACAGTTTAATGTTTAATATTCTGTACATGCATTTCATTTTTCTATTTGTAGCGCGGTAAAGTATATATATTTTTTTGGATACAAACAGCCTATAGTTCATTATTAAAGTACATTGAGCTCATGTTTTATATTTTATACCTCTACCTGGAAATTTTTGTTCTACTGCCTGTTAGTCTGGTACATATCTTGTTTGAATCGTGCAGTGTGGAAATGAAATACCGCTCTTCAAGGTCTATAGACATCTGTAACAATAGGTAACAAGAGAAAAAAGTTCTACTTGAATGACTAATTAAAATTAAAATTGAACAGATTAAATTACATGGCAGGCCGCGCCATATTATTGCAGTTGTTGCTTCCAAAATCTCGTATCTTGATTATAATTGTGCTTTGATTGAAACTCTCAATTAATCTCGACTTTTATCCGTTATTTTGCTATTTTTCATGTAAAAAATGTGTACTTTTGTAACTATTTAAAATCAGCGCTTGGGGAGGCGTCCTGCACCAGTGCAAAGACAAAAAAGGGTGCTATAAAAATTGAAATTTATAGAAAATAATCAAGAAATTTCGAATATCACTAAAAGGTGATATCTGAAAGTATCCTCCATGTACCACAAGGATACATATTTATCGGGTTGTTCGGCTGATGTTTTATTATTTTATTTACAACTGAATGCAAAAAGACAACTGAAATTTTTCTTTCAACATTCAAAAATTGAAGTTTAAATAAGTTTTATCCACTGTTTTGTTTACGCTCTTAAAAATTAATTTTAGCAGACGACTACAAGGTGGCGGGTCAATCGAAAGTCTCCGTTCACAAAACCCTATATTATCAGTATATTTCGAAGTATGAAGTGTGTTTCGTAAAAAGATAAATTTAACTTTGAGTGAGGTGTATTACATGAAAGAGCGCAATTGGTTAACCCGTCTTCGTTGTAGATGAAATCTTCAGGTTGCATTACTTGTCACCCCCGGTTATGTGACGTTTGGATTCAACTGTGAACGTCGAATTAGGACCAATGCTTGTCTTTTGTTTACTTCCTCAGTTAGTGTCAACATGGCGGACAGGGGAAGTAAGCCTCCGCCGATCGTGATCGGTAAACCTGTGCCAATGAAGTTATTTGCGACTTGGGAAGTGGATAGAACGCCTCCTAATTGTATTCCGAGGTAGGCTTATTTTAAATGTTTTTCCACCTCTTGCCTAAATTGTGTATTTCACTTTGAAACCAAAAGAAATAAAAATTAAGGCGTCGGCCATATTTTTCGAAGACGGTGGTGTGCGTCAACGACCTGGCGATAATACATAGACAAAAACAATTTCAGTTTATAACAATTCTGAAATTGCGATAGCCATTGGTAACGAATCTACGAGGGCATCAGAGACATTGGTTTAAAATCTACGAAAAATTGAGAAATGTCGCGAAAGCTAAAAATTTTAATTGATTAAAACGAGCTTTTCTTTCCTCCCTGTGTTTCCAGTCAATAGTATTATATGTGCTCAGTGAGACGAACGAATTTTTTTTCGCATTTTTTTTTTTTTAATTATGAAGAGACTGACGGAATTTTACATCAAATTGTATTTTCAAAGAATTTCTGCTGCAATGAAAACTTTAGAGAACCCTCAAAGACTGAAAACAATTAGAATATTTGTTTGATTCATCCTGCATTGAACTGTCAGTGTGAACACAAAAGGTGTCTTTTACAGTATTACATTTAAGAGAAAACAATTTTACCAATTCAAAATTGCTAAATCAAAAGGAAGTGCATTTCAGTGTAATTAAAGTCATTTATTGACAGTCATATTAGATGGTTTTTAATGTATGTTTGAGTCTTTCAGATTGGTTTTCAACTAGATGTAAAATTATTACAGCCTATGATTCACAGGAAATTGTCATATGATACACATCAACAACCCTTACTTCTCATATTGATTTGTTGTTGCTTGACAAATAAGTAGTCATGTCTGACAGCAAAATTTAATTTTTAAAAACATGAAACTGATTACTTTTGTGTTAAAATTTAAATTTAGTACAGGCTTTCATGAAAAATTACAAATTATGATTTCTATCCTTTAATTTTCATGTTGTTTAGTGTTTCTTTGAGTAAATGAATGGATGACTGTATGTATATTGTGTAACTGAATGAATCATTCAGTTCAGTTTCTTGGAAATTAGTTTTTGTAGTGCACCTTGTTGAGTGGCACATAAAGTCAAAATAATAATACTTTCTGGGCAGTAATTATTTATTTTATTGTTCCTATTTTTCTGTAATAAAAATAAGTCTGTCTTGTTTATCATTAATTGTACTTTTATGTAGAAGTTTTTGAAAAAAGTTTTTAGTGACAAAAGCCTAATCGCGGGACGGATGGTAAAATGTTAATTTATCATGAAATTTGTTCAATTTCAACACGACTGATATGTAGCACCCAAATGTGTGTGTGATCTGTTGATTTTCGTGTTGATTCAAATGGCATAATATTAGCCTCTGCGACGTGAGTTTCCGTGGTGTAGTGGTTATCACATCCGCCTAACACGCGGAAGGTCCCCGGTTCGATCCCGGGCGGAAACAATTTTTTTATTGGTGTTTTTCTTATTTCCGTCACTATTCCCTAAATTTTTTCTCATGAGGCCACGTAAGAGAGCATGATAGTTTTATTTTATCAGAGTATGTAATGTTTATTAAAAATGTTGGGAGACGAATTCAGTCCAACGTTCAACGAATGAATGTAAAGCGATAATGCATCGACCAGAATCTATGACGCCTTTATTTGACTTTCTTTGAGAATATTTCTTGTAATTATTTTTAGTGGACGTTCAATTTTGTGCAATACAAATAGACCATAACGTTAAGAAAAAGACATTTTGGGAGTGAGACCATATTTTTATTTCGCATTTTGTTATGATTTCTCAAAATATAATTTTTGCTAATATCAATTATCCAAGTTTTTGAGTTTCTTTTCTCTTATGTATTAATTGAAGCAATTTCTGATGAGATATTTTTTGTATCGAGCTTTGAAAAACCACTTGAAACGTCGTAAAGAGCTCCTTTCTTTATATAGTTAACATTTGTATAGTTAGCACAGGCGTAATACTTTGGTACTGTTGCCGTATCATCTTCACTAAAACAGAAGTATAAAATTGTCTCTCGCTTATTGTCTGGATTATTTGTTTAAATTTTAATCTTGAATATAATTTGGTGAAGTCCAGAATTATTTTCTTATAACGATTAATACAATAGTAAGGAATAATTTAATAGAAATGACATGTTTGATTTGTACGACTATTTGCCTAAAATAAACCAAATGTCAGTAATGGGTAGAAAGTTTTTCGCCGTAACAGTTTCCGGAGGTAATGGCAGGTTTATGTGAAACTACACGTAGGGTAGGTATTACGGTCGACGAGATGTTTTTGATAGCACATTAAAAATGAATTAGGTAAGAAAAATATTTAGCAGCCGAGAGAAAATCCTGAATGGCACAGCCATTGTAATTTCCTGTTCTCCAGTTTTTCAAGCGATTTATGGGGCATATAGAGACGGAAGTTAAGTTTTGTTTAATTTGGTCTTACGGTTTCTGGGAGTGAAGATACCCAAGGCATTTTAACGTAGAAGTAGATGAGTCTACTTTAAAGGGAGGATCACATGCACGGCACGAAAGAAATTCAAATCAGGGTTTCCTGGCGAATAATTTTGAGAAATCAAAGTAGAATTTTTCTGTGCAAAACATCAGTCGAACCCGGTCAAAAGAGATTTATTCATATGTTGTAAGCCCACGTCATTCAAAGTCATTTTAAGAGTTCTAGTTGACGGCAACGCCTGGAAGAATACTCGAATTCTTGGTATGCTTCTGGGTGTTTTTAATTAGAACCGAAGGGTGATGATAGTAGACGAAGAAGATGACTCGAACTCCGAAAGGTTTATTATACCGAAATTCTCGTACAAGTCTCTGAGTCTTTGATTTCGAAAAACTTGAACGCAAGGCTTGGAGTTTGTTCCTTGACAACGATTGAATGAACGTTAATTGACTCTCAGTGTATCTGGCTGCTGTAAAAGCATACGTTTGAAATGTAAAGTAATATGCCGTTTCATTAACACGAAGTAATAAAAGTGTCACCTTTTCACTGGGGAAAAAATTGCTGTCGCTCGATCGCGCATAAATGATATCAATTATGCAAGTTGAATTGGTTGAGTTAGAGGATGACAGATTCTATTTTAGCATACTGTGTCGGACATTTCATGAAAATTTTTTCGACTGCACGGTAAGATGGTTAAGGACATTTCCAAGGGCTTTAGGAAACTGTTGAGTGACGGTGTGCATTCAAATTAGTGGCTCTTGCAAAACTGCTTTGTACCTTTTTAGGAGAACAACTTTTACTTCTTGTTTCAGCGTCTATTCGTCATTCGATTAATATACTCTCTGTCGTACATTCTTTTTTCAGAGTAGTTTCTCCCATTGATACGGGATAGAAACGGTTTATAACTTCCTTTTCATACATTTTACCGAAACTTACGCCTTGCTGGTTCAATACTAGGCGACTCATTCTTATGATTTCTAAGGCTCAAAATATTGAGTTCCCGGGAGCTTCAGAGAGGAATTAATTTTTTGGTAGTGTTTAACGGCGACTACTACTTGCTTTTCAGCACAAGTAATTCGTCACCAATGGTTTCGTGATAAGATTTTGATTATATTTAAGACAATCTGGCTAAACGTTTAACAAGTGATTTAAGCATTTTCGGTGTATCCTAGGACCTAGCTGGTGGTCCATTTACATAAGTGGCGGTGTAATGGTCCCCCTTATTATTTAGATGAACCGTTGTAAATTTATTATATATCATGTAATTTAATTGTACATATCACGAAATGATTCAGTAATGTGGAGCGCACTCATTCTCATCGTGTAATTGCTAATGCATTTGTCCTTTAAGTGGGACTATGAGTGGTAATGGGTTAATGGCCCATGGCAGGCTTTCCTTCACTACTTTACATTAGCAATTGAGTTTAGAAATATTTTCTATCCGTAGAAAACATAGACCCCTTTATTGTAACTTGTGTACTGAATTTTGTTTTCTTTATATCAATTTCAGTTTTCTTCTCATGTCATTTATCATTTTAGAGAAAGTCTTACGTAACAGTATTCCATATATACATTTAGCTCTAAAAGTTTCTTCGATTTTCCCGTTTGTTCCTTCATATCGAATTATATTTTCTTTAAAAATTGGGTGTGGTGTTTTCGACCGAATCGTTCAAATTTAATTTTTATTAATTCTCCTTTTACTGAGCGTAGGAGGGGTCACGTAATTACTTAGCCGTGGTTTACTCCGTTGTCTTTTTACATTAGTTCGACCTGGCACTTGAACTACTTGTTGAGCTCAGAGGTGTAATAGGTTAAAACCAGTTTTTCGAAATAATTGAAGAATTATTTAAATCAGGGTTTATGCTATTTGAGGAGAATGACAATTGATAGCATTGTCAACATCTGGGTTTAACCGCAGTCAGGCTTGGTTCTGCACAACAAAATGTGAATTCACCTATGCATACAATTGAATACATCCGGACATTACGTTGGTTATGCATTCCCATACTTGGTGCAACGCGCGAAATCATTACGATAAATGAGTGTTGGAGGAGTAATCATAAAGGTTTCAATACAAGACAAGTAGCCGCCTTTTACAGCTTGTGGTCAAAATACCTCGACCTTACTATTGTATTCTCTGATTATTACCAAATTACTTGTACTCTCTGTTCGTTATAAAACGATGGCTTGTTCTTTTCAGACTGTGTTCTTTGACCCTTTCAAGACTGGTAGTGCTGCGGCCGCTCGGAGCCGAATTGGCCTCAATTAGTGTAGCTGTTAAGATGCAAAGCTCGAAGAGAATTTTGCGCTCAAATGAGATGACTCTACCTACAAACGGCCTTCTCGACACCGAATTAGATCTCCATTTTGCTTTACAATATCCACATTTTCTAAAAAGGGATGGCAATAAACTGCACGTGATGTTGCAGCGAAGAAAGCGATACAAAAATAGAACAATTCTTGGATTTAAAACATTGGCGGAGGGAGTCGTTAACATGTCTCAGGTATTATTCGCTGTTGTGTCATCAATTGGACGAATACATAAAGGAATGTTGTCTGATTATGGGTTTGGGTTGTTCAGGTTCTCCAGAAACAAATGGACTTGGAGCTGGATTTGCTAAGCGAAGGAAAAGAAGGCAAGGGAGGAGGTTTAGCCGCCAGAGTGACAGTAAATTGTCTCAGCAGTCAACCGGTGGATCAGAAACATGTGTTTGGTGATCCCTGCGACAGAGGAGGTGATTACTCTGACGAAGATGAGGAGTTCGCCAGCAGTCAAGACGAGGGAGAAGGTGAAGTCGATGGGAGTGACTCTGAGCCCATGCTGGACGAGACAGGACGGCGAGCCCGAAAGACGCAGAGGGTTAAAATGCAAACTAACGCTAGGGTAGGTTAAATCTGAGTTGCTTTTACTGCTGTACGAAATGATGGCTTTTCGATTTTACTGCACGTTGCACTTATTTTTAGCACGTTTTGTACTTTATTGTTTCGTACTTTCCACATTCGGTTCCGATGATTATGAGTAAGTAACGCATGTAGTTCTTAACGTTGAGTGACCAACAAGAACTTTCCAGAGGGTGTTGGATAAAACCTACATAATATCTAAATTGTGTTAAACGAGAATCGACTCTTCAAGAATTTTGCACTGAAATCTACACCCGGATGTTTCTGCTTGTTCTCCCGAAACTGTTAGTGTTATTTAGACAAATAATCCAAAGTGTTATGTGTTCATTCATCATCGCGTCAGCCTCCAAAGCTCCACTTGACACGACTAAATTTTTTTTCTTTTAATTTTACTAATTATGCTCGATTCTTAAGAATTATTCTTAAATATCAATTAGCCCATCTTTTGAGACATTCATATAATAATCTGGAAGCATTTCTTTGATTGGAATTTTTTCAGGCACCACGTCGGTGAAGTTCCCCTTCATTATGCTGACATACTCTGTGTTTTGTAGGTCCAGTCCCTTTTTTTCCAAACTTTTTTCACCTTTTTTCACACTCTAAGATATCTTAAATATTATTTTCGTTCTATTGAATTTTCTCTTCTTTTACCATTGTACTTACGCAGTACGTACCAAGGTTTTCCTTTTGCGGATTTCTGCAGCAGTGTCAGGATTCGTTTAAATTGTTCTAAAAGCGTTACTCTCCTTATTTTATTCGAGTTACCCCAATTTACTATTTAGTTTACGACTAATTTACTGAAGCAAAGCCTTTTTGTTTTGAACTTTAAAACTCTCATATTTTCACAAGATCGGGCATAAAAGAAAGCGGGCAGAATAAAAGGACTCAATTTTATTTATTTTGCTTTTCGTACTTTCCTGAAAATTTGTATGTATAGAAATTTGTTTTGAGTTCTTTTCCATCTGTAGGGCACGCTTTCTAAAACTTCCGAAAAAGTTTTCATTTCATGGGGAAACAAATAGTCTCGTGGGCAACTTCCATCCATCCGGCTCTTAAATTTGTTCTAAAGTTGAGTTTTTTTTACGACTGCAACAAAGTGTTCTGGTGCGGGGCAGAATAGATCTATCATGCATGATTTACCTTCATAAGACTAAGGGCTTGCGAAAAGTAACGGCAGATAACAAAGGATTGTTGTCGGAATGAATTGTTGACAAAGAGAGTTTGATCCATAAATTTTGTCAAAATGGCATGCTTCTGATTCGCAGTACAACTAAATAAATAATAACTGTGTTGGAATAGTATTCAAAAACCTAATGCTTTGCTGTCACTAATATCTAGATGTTGAGTGATTCAATTTAGGACTTCTTTGTTTAATTAGAAAATTACGGTTCAGTTGGTCAGACGGTTAACTCTTTGCTTCTTACTGACATTTTGCTGTGAGTTGGAACGTAAAGTATAGAGGAATACCAACCCCTGGACAGATTAGAATTCGCGGGTAGTGCAGGTCTGTAATCCCATTCATCGTAAGAGAAGAATACAGTTAAGAAAGTCTGCAAGAGTCTATATTAGTGTGTACTAACTAAGCTACGAGGCTCATTAACTCATTGGGAACAGCGTTTGAAATGCTTTTCTGGCTAACGGGGCTTCGGAAGAATAAAGTCTTTGTGTCTGGGCGTTACGGCGTTTTTCCTGTCCGTTTAATGTACATGCATGCGTTTTACGCATTTAATTCATCTGCCAAATAAAATTACCGTAAGAGACGTATTTTTCTGAAGAGACAAATTGCATTCTCCGATAGACTGCACAGTTAATACCACAACAAGTTGTGATGCTGAAGCTGTGGCTGTGGCAGCAGCAGTCGCAGCAGAACGATTCGGGAAGAAGGGCAATCCTGCCATTTTACGTGTCAGAAGGTCCAGGCCGGTTTGCCAAAACATTTGTCATCCCGCCTGTCAAATAAATCAAAATCGGGCCAGCATTCAAGTAGCTTCTGCTCCAAATTTATTATTAAAACAGCTGGTTTCTACCGGATTTTTCTCCCACTTAACAAACGTAATGTCAAATTAAAAGTTTTACTGTTTATTGCCCATCGCTTCATTTCTTTTCACAGAATTTGTTAGCGATAAAAATTAAATTATCGAATTCTTAATCGATTTTCTAAAATGAGGAATCCATAGTTGAATTCTCGGGCAGCACACACGCGTTCTCAGAAGGTGATACTTTACGGGTTCATTGTTTTGCTAAATGCGTTTTGATTTTCCCGAGAAGTTACCCCTTGTCGATGACCCTGATGACTGCCTAGTCGGTTCCATGGACCAAAAATAAATCGGGTCTGCAGGAAAAGGCAATCTGGAGCAAATTTTGTTTCTTTTATTGCAAATGCCGGCCAAGTCAATCAATAGAATTAATTGATTCGGGCCGCAGATTAAAAAAATCAAATCCGTGCCAAAATTTTCGGCTTTTGTGGAATTTCCGAATTTCACAAATTTCTATTAATATTCTGCTGAATTAATCGTTGTGTAATTGGATTTATTGGTTCCCCCGAATCTGCGTCCCTTTTCTAATTCAAAGTCGTACGGAATAGATTTTAAGTATAATAAGGGGGGGGGGCTCTCATCGGAACCGTACCTGCAAAGTTCAATAGGTTGCTCTGCCTAGTCGTCAAAAGTAATGTCTAGCTATGGCTATGAGGGGCCCTCATACGCGACGAGTTCTGGCGGGTTATATTTTATGTTGTATTATTATTTTTATTCTACTTTTAATAATTATACTAATGAAATACTGAACGGTCCGATATGAGCGATCCTTTTGTTCTTATAGAAATCGAAGCTAAGTAAAGGAAGTGATAAAAAGTCGAAAAAAGACAGGGAGAAAAAAATGACCGTAGGATTTTGGGACATGGCTGGACTGAACTATAAAAACCAGGAGATTTGGAGTTTTATAAAGTCCTTCGAGGTGTCCGGCCTTATGGAGACCTGGTTGGATGAGAAGTCGTGGAGTAAGGTAAGAAGATCAAAAAAATAAACTGGGATTATGGGGTTTCATTTTACGGAGAGGTTAAGAAAGAAGGGAAACACAATTTTTTTTGATCTAACATTGTAGTGATGTTGGGGAATTTCAGGCGAAACCGGTCTATTACCACGACTTGTAGTAAAGACTATTAGAATTTTCGTTCGTTCGAAAACTTCACTTTTATCATCTTCCTTATGATTTCTGTAGAACAGTCACCTTCAAAATGTTACAAAATTGGGAGCCAATTTCGTTTCATATGTGTTCTTCCATTAAAATTCTATCTAAATTAGTGTAGATCATGCTAACGGAACAACGTTCTTGCAATCACTATTTCTAAAACTAATAATCTTTCATTACTTTTTTTTAATTCATTTAATTTTTTTAATTAGCCCAATTTAATCACTCTTAGTAGGTAATTTGTTTGAAATGACCAAAATGAAGCAGGTAGAAATTTATGCTTCACCTTTTGTCGAAACTTTGACGTTCAATATGTCAAAGTTGTTTGTTTCTTGGCAAAGGTCACTGAAACTTTGACAGTGCCTATCTGACTTTGACAGGGTTGCATAAGGTTATTGGTCCATTGAAAAAATTGTACATTGCTTACCTAACAATCCGGTACATCTGCTTAAGCTCTCCTAGTCTTTTGGGGGTGTGTAATTTATTTATTATTTCCACATTTAAGTTTTACGTAAATGTTAAATTTAAGAGGCCGATAAGAGCTTTCGATTTTTAATTTCTTAATCTTTGTAAACTTCCGGAGTAAAAAAGATGATATAACTTGTGGTTCGACTTGATTTGGTTACCCAAATAAGAAGGTCCCGCCCTGCGATGTAGCTTTAGAAATAGTGTATCGGTTCCGGGCTCAATTTTACACATATATTACAGATATACTTCACCTAGACTTAAAAAATCAAACACTTAATTAATTTGTTCACATCAATTTATATTTTGTTACTTCGGTGCTAAGAGCTTTTTCAGTACTGTAATTGATTCAAATAAAATCAGATTGAACGGGAACTATTTCGATTTCAGAATAGAAAATTCACACGGCAGTTTGTAGCTGTCAGCAGCGAGGGAAATCGAAGAGAAAGCATTACGCTAAACCACCTGGTTATTGGCTCTTAAACGCGTTGAAAACTAAACTCATATTAAAATATTAAAACTCGGGCGTTGAGCAATGGCATTCAACACTCGGAAAGATTAAAGAGGTCGAATAAAACAAATAAATAAATGTCCTCAATGAAGTTTACTTACGTCACACATGTGCGAACATTTGTTTGGTTACAAAAGTGACGTGAGTGCGTAGAAAAGACGCTTAGCAGAGAAAAACACAGATACATGAGTTTCAGGTATTTGGGGTTTGTCTCTTTCGAACGGGTATTCCCATACCGTTACAAGTTATCTGCGAGGTATGCAGTACCATGCCCAACGAATCAGCACAGAATCTGAAATCTTATCAGTAGTACTTACCCCCATTTTTTGTTATCGCTACGTCTGACTCACTTCACCTCAGTTCGAGATGTCATAACCGTAATCACCAATTTGTGAAAATAACAACGAAAGGCTGCGGTTCGACGTCGATTTGTAATCAGAAAAACGAGTTAATACCTGGGAAGTGGTCCGCTAGTGATGAGATTAAAACTCTGCGATTTCCACGAAATAATTTGTTTTGCTAAGTTTAATCGTCTAATATAAACGGACAGTTTGAAAATGGGAAGGAGCAGTCTGAGAAGTTTATTTTGTGATCATAATTGTTTCGTACGATAGGAGCCATGAAACCGACGGTAATGGAACATTCAAATTTGTCACTGGTAGTTTGGTTTCCAACGAACCTTTGTCAACTTTGTTGCCTTGTCCTTTCGGGGTACCCAACTCGGTTTCTTGCTTGGTATTGTAGTAGTCTTTTTTTTGCTTTTTTTGTTTTGCTCCACTTACTCACACAAGGTGTAGGTGTAAAAAATTATTTTGTTCTGTCTCTCTGCTTCTTCGCACTTTATTAATTTTTTATTCGCACACAATTTATTAATTTCACTGTTTTGTATTAGTTTTATTGTTTTGTAATAATTATTTAGATGTGTTCGATGGTGGGTGAATGTCGGTCCACAGTTTTTTGATGAGTACAACCACTGGCGTCCCACAGAACTGTTAAGAAATAGTTAGGAATGGCTACGCGTAGAATTAAAATATTCGAAATGTTTTCGTAAGAAATAGGATGTTAACGGAGAATGAAATGTAAAGGTCCGATAACAGATAAAAATAGTTCAAAAGTGGTTTGGAATGTATTCCAATTGACATCATTGAAACGAACTGGTCGGAAATAGAGTTACGAAAACTACTCGAAAACTACTATTTTTTTTAATTGCCTCCCTCCATAAAGGCGGTTATTTTCGCAAAATCTATCAAAAGACATGGATTAATGTACGTTTGTTGATTCCTAAAGAGTGGAAAATGAATAATGGGATTTCGGAGAAGAATATATATTACATTAAGTCGTTTCTTGACGTACTAATCGATACGCCTTGCAAAAGTTTGTTTTGATTGATTAGATTTATCGGCGGTATCGGAAGAAAATGCATTTTTCATAAAATGATGGGAATAAACAAATTTGTTTTGTTCAAATTTCCGTTCATTTAGGGTAACATTTTTATTTCAAATGTCTCACTTTTCCTGCGGTAAACATGTATTTCAAACCTTTGTTCAATTTCCCACTAAATAGAACCTTTGCGAACTATGTTTGAACCGTTTTCTTGGGAAGAAAGTAGTAGCATGTTTTCCAATCGGAGTATTCGTACGAAAGGGTAACAATGCTAGGGTTGCACATGATATCTCCTGTCGGATCAGAAAAGTATCGAAATAAATTTTTACCCTTTTGTTTTCCAGCAACGAAACCTAAAACAGAAATTCATCGCTTTACTAAAGAGATTTCGCCAGAACGAGGGTCTCGGCACAGACCAAGAGGACATGGACCGAAAACTCTCTGGAGGTGACGTCGATCCGACTGAAATCGAAGACTTTTTCGAAGAGTTAGAAGACTTATCGGAATCGGGTCCTGAAATGGACACGATGAGCATATCGTCAACCCCAAAGCCCAGCCTCCGGCCTTTCTTCTCCTCGAGTCGATCTTTGCTCCACGACAACTTTAGTTCTCCAGGTAGGTTACAGGTGTTGAGTTAGAACTCGTTGGGTGTTTTCCATCCGTTCGACAACATTCCAATCGGAGGACTGCCATGCGGAAGAATTATAATTCTACGTGGGTTTGATGTTACCTTTTTTGAGAAAAGAATTCGAGTGACGCACTTACCAACTTCGTTAGTCATTGGAAAGGTTCGTGACGATGGCAAGCGAAATCCAAAAGCGAATTTTGACTAGCAACTGTAAAAATCAACATATCATCTATTAGTTATTAACTCGAACTATTCAAGGTGTGGAATTAAATATTAATAGAAACGCAGAAATCACAAAGTGCTGTAAAAGTAGGGTGACTTTAACCGGAAGTCCTTTGTCTTTGGAAAAGGTGGAAATACTTTATTTTCGAGTAATTGATTGAACGAACTTAGATGGAAGCTTCGAAATCGACACGTTGTTTCCTTTGAAACAACTAGTTTAAGTTCTGTAGGACTCGCTTTTATTATTTTACCGTTTTTCATTCAGGTACTAATGGAGAAATCCTGACGTGGAAACCGGAACTCAACGGCACAGGTACCTCAGCCATATTGTCGCCATTTCCTATTTTTCTTAACTTTCCTTCTATCGATTTGTCTTTGACTTCGGTTGCGGTTGCTTTCGTTTTTTCGATTGGTTCTTTATCTATTCTAGATCTGGTGGAGACACAACACACACACACACACACACACAAAAACTCGTTATCTACCCCACAGTTGACTTCTGCTGGGTTTTCTTTATCTCCTCTTCTCCTTCCACACATACGACTACGTCACTACCTTCTTTTTCCGTCTCCGTTTATTTTATTGCATTTCTTTAATTATTAATTGATTCGAGTTGAATGGTTTTATTGCATGTTTTAATCCATTTAACTGCCAATTGTTTTGGTCTTTTGTCTAACCGCCGGAGAATATGTGCATATTTCTTGGCATTCAAACAGACATATACACACGTTGTGCATACCGAGTCAGTCAATCGAAGGTCTAGTTGTTATTGATGACATCATCGACCATTTAACCTTCAAATTTTTAGGTTTCTTGCATTTCTCGTGTTCAAATGTCTTAAAATAGTTTCATCAAGAAAGTCAGGTGAATTATATAAGGAGTTCATGCAACTTCCCGACATGTTACCGTAGAGGGCGGTAACATGCCCCTCTAGTAATTCGTTGAAATGCACCCTTAAAATTATTCGTCGTTCTTTCATCTTACAATTAGGCGAAGTCAAAAATATGAATTCTTTGACGTTTCCAAGAAATAGTACGGTTATTTAAGTATTCGAACGGGTTAAAAACACCGTCACACAGGATAGAGTCGTCTATTAAAAATGAAAGGAATTGAATTATTTAATGAACTCAAAGCCGTCGAAAATGAATTCAGTTTCTCATAAGTAAGCGTGTTTTCTCTTGAATTATGGATTTGGTTTTCAAGCTCGAGAGTTCTCTTTACCTATTGCTGCCCTTGTTTTTTTATTCATATTGCCGGGAATACCATCAAATTTGACGGGAGACTTTGTCAAAATCGGCTTGCGTCGAACACTTAAAAACTGTGTGTAAGTTACACTCGAGAAATGTTGAAAGAACACCTATGTGCATTATCTGATGGGATCCACAGTGAACGATATCTGTCAATGCTAGTGTTTAATGCACGAAGTGGCAAAGGTTAACCTTATCCTTTGTAGGCGACCTCTTTATCTTTGGGCAGACAAGTTGACACCAGGGATGTGAAGGTATAGGTCTGTGTCATAAAGAGATAGATTGCTAGTATGCTAGCGAATGTGAGGATTGTCGTCATTCACCTCTCTAATGGAGAGTCTTAAGGGATGTGTGGGTATACGGCACAGAGATTTCAAGTACTAGTAAAGCTTACAAAATAGAGAATGCGAAAAACAGTTTGTTTGAGGTTTGTATGAAACAGATAGACTTGTTGGTCTTATTCATATCATCTGCTGCAATTTGTTGGTTTTTGACCTTTACTCATTTATAGATATTTTGCCAACTCTCGCATCTGTTGCAGTTACCTTGAGTGGGTAGTTGTTAATTCCACGTTGGCATTTTCATGGGACGAAGAGCCAGAAAAGCGTTGAATGATTTTCGGAAACATCAAGGGATTTCTATAAACCTTTATTTTAAAAGTTTAGATAAGGGACGCAATGAACAGGAACAGGAATAATGGGTATTTGGCTAGTAAAAATGGAAAAAATCCAGTTAGGACGCTTTAAGTTGGGATGATGGATAGCGGTATAGTTTGGAAGGGATGTTGCCCTATAAAAGGAGTTGTTTTTTGATGTCATGCGAAATATAAATCTATGGAATTTGTAAATAATATAAGAAATTGCAGGGAATAGTGTCGCTGGTGCGGTGGGATGATTATAATGGAAAGATTACTAACCATACTTTACTTTATATGGGACCTGAAAAGTTGGAGTTCTATTCTTTAGTATGTTCTTTCTATATTTCTTATCTGTTAGATATATACTCTTCTAGTCGTATGCCTTAATTTCTCTGTCTGGCTGTCGTGCAAGATTGAGCAAGCAACTTTAGTTTTGTGAATTCTTTCCTTTCGTACAAGAAATATTTATTTAGTGAGTGATGTTAGTTGAATATATATTATGCATAACATATGAATATATATATATAATGTACTACATATTATACTATATACTCTCGTATATAGTACTGATACTATTCTGTCATGGTATATTAATAGTAAGCAGGAGTTGGTTGTTATTTTTCTTCTCATTTCTTTCTGCATCTGTTGGGTGGGCAGAAGACACAAGAAAACGGAAACTTAGCTGAATTTATGGTATCTTCATTTCAGGATTTCAGGATCGACTTAGTGACGAAAGTTCAAAAGGGGGACGAGGCGATTCAGATTCGCATCCAGAGATTTGGACAGATCAGGATGCCAGTGATCCGCAATCGACATCACCTCTGAAGGACAAAGAACCTGACCGGAAGTCGAGGCTGTTTCATAGGGACAAACCTTTTGGTAAGCCGAAGAAGTCACTCAGCGAGCACAGGACTCTGACGGCTCCTAGTCTCATTCTCGAAACGGTCGGCGAGGTGAGTACCCTTGTCACAAAGGCCCAACATCCATGCGATCAAGTTTCGCCACGACTATTTACCATTTGTCTTTTCTCTGTTGCAGTCCAAAAAGTTCGTAACGGAACAGATAAACAGGGTACTCGGTTCGGATGAATCTCTCCCAGATCATTTGCTCATTATTTCCGCAAACGATCCTCAGGGATCGCTTCTTGCCAATCGACTGCAGGAGACACAATTGAAAGTTCTTCCGGTTTTATCAACGGCCGAAATCCGGCTAACACTTACGTATCTAGTCAACAAAATACAGAAGTTGTAAGTAACGGAATTAAGTGATGTAGTCTACGATGAAAAGGGAGTATGATATGATATGTCGGTAATGAAAATATTGTTTTTATTTCAGTTGTCATACAAGTGCCAAGTCACCAAATACAATAAAAATCATGCTTGTAGGAAGCGACTCATTTATCAATAATATTCTTAGGCAGTATGTCGATCAGTTGTCGTTAAAACCCCCGGAATGGCAAGGATATATCAAGTTCCTTATTGTACCATTAGGTATGGAGTCAAAGCAGTTGACTTACCCCCAATCGGAACCAAACCAATTTTGTTTTCTATTTGTATTGTCCAGGTTCTAGTTCAATATCAAGATATTTAGCGAGCGTAGATAGCACGTATGGAGCATTTTTCACTGGAGACAAATGGCGGGATGTGATAGAAAGAGAAGTCAACGAAGTTGTCAATAGAATTAGTCACTACATGAACAGTGTAAATTATACAATTCTGCTTCCTGTTGCGGAAGCAATGTTAACCTATAAGGAAAGAAGGTTCGTTTTTCGCCGTAGTATTTTAATTATTGAGTTGCACCTGCATTTTGACTGGAATTGCTTCTCTTTCACCTACAGCTCAGACGATGAGTCTTCACAGATTTTTGTTCCTTTCGTCAACGATGTTCGCCTCGGATCTCTGGACAGTTCCACCACAGTGTCTGTGGATTTGGACGAAACACCCGCGACTTCGGGTAGTTCGCCGCCTAAAATCACGCCGCCATCTTCGCCCAATGTTAATTCTGTTAGCATATCTGCCCCATCCAGGTACTTGCCTATGGCGCAGATTTAGCGTCCATTGAGATATAAAAATTCCAGGAATGTCATTGTTAATTTTTCGGCTTATTGTATCACAGGGAGCACTGCTTAGTCGAACCCTTGGAATTACAAATAGACTACTGGACCGCGGGTAGGTCGTCTGAAGCGAAGGAAGTAGGCAAGGGAAAAGACTCGAACAAGTCGACGCTAAAAACAAATTTTAAAGCTGTGCAAATCCAAAGAATTCCGTCTCCGGGAGAACAGCCCGGTTCTTATTTCCTAATGAACTACATTACCAAAGAGAAGAAACAAAAGAGTAAGTTGAATTGGGAGTTGGTAGATTCAATTTGCTCAAAATTACTTAAAAATTATGCCCACATACCGTTCTTCTATTTTTAGTTATGAGACTGGGTAAGAAGAAGGAGAAAGAGAGAGAAACGGAAAATAAAAATCAACAAATCGAAGGAGTCACAAGACTTATTTGTTCACCAAAGACACATACCTTGCCTTTGAAAGGTGAAACATGTTTTTCATTTGCCCTACAGAATATGTTACAATTGACAAATAAATATAATGTCGATTCCGTTATGTTTCAGTCAGCATCGACGGAGTCGAATGGACAGGAGTGAAATTCTTTCAGCTCTCTGCTCAGTGGCAGACTCACATAAAAACATTCCCTGTGGCGCTTTTCTCGCAGAATCCTTCGTAAAAGTCGAACGAAACGAGACGGTTTTTTTCTGAGGACGTGAGCGAAACCAAATCTCAAGAAAATCTCCCGGAAGAAAAGAGCGTGTAATGTATTTTCATGTTTTATGCACATACACACGTATATACGCATACGTATATATACATATGACAAAGAAAATTGTATAGTTGTATATGTAAGTGTGTTCACCCACATAGATTATTTAAGTCGTCTTTCATAGGAGGTAGAAGTCTTAGGAAATGTTTTTATCATAGAAGTGAATGGATTTTAATCATCACTAGGCTCGTTATCATTAAAATTATTATCAAGAAACCGTCATTCCTGTCCACATATCATCAAATTTCAATGACATTGGTGTTTAATAACGTGTAGTCCAAAATTTACAGCCACTCTCATTGCATTGTTTCCATCGTAATCATCGTAAACGTCTGTTTGAAGTTGCTATTTACTAAGTGTTTACACAGAGCCCAAGGTGGCCTAGTTGCTGTGAAGCCTTACCCGAGAAAGTAAACATACCTTTTCATCGTTTCCCGGCTAACCCCGTAAATGTTACGGCTGATTTTATAGTTTACATGAAATGATAGTATCTTATTACGAAAAAAATGTTTTTAAAATGATAGTTTTTATTGGACGTGAAGAATATATATACATTATTTCAATATAATGATGAGATTTTTGTTTTAATGTAATTGAGGACCTCCTCACCTCCGACTTTTGGGATTGTCGATGACACAAAATTCGTTTTCGAGTATTCAAACGGGGGGGATACTCTCACGTCATGTTGTTCATTTGAGTAACACCCAACCAAGTGCACGTTTATAAATGAAAAAGTAAAATAAATATGTCCCCCATGTAGTATTCCGCATTTTCTTCCTGTCCCCCTGCGGTGTAATTAATTTTCTAAAAAAAATCCGGTCTCCAATTCGTAAGGTAGGTTTTCACCTGTGTTGATGTAGCACCTGACTCATCCGGCAACCACTTCGACAACGTATTTTTAGCGGTGATAGTCACGAAAGTTTTAAAAAACAAACAATGACACAGTTCATAGTGAAACGCGGGAAATGACTTAATGGCTCTGACCTCTCGAGTTTTCTAGAATTAAAAATCCTCAACGAAAAAGACTAACCCGGTACAACAGCACAGTTTACATTCAGTGCAATCCAACCGGCATTGTTTTACTATTTTTAATTGGAGCTTTTTACCACGAGTCAGTGAAAACGTACTCGCATCCATGCACAGCTGTCCGGAAAGACCTTTGGTACAACAGAGTGTACTTCCCGTCATCTGGGAATACGTTCGACGAAGGAATTTCACCTGGCTTTTCCAAGTTCAAAAGTTCTATTGACGTCACCATCTCGCGTTAGACTTTCTAATCCCGTGAAAACATTCATTCAACTTCAATCGGCTTATGATTTCGTCATAGTACCCGAAACATCTTAAAACATCAGGATGATTAAATGTTTGCCATTCTATTATTGTTTGAATTGCTAAAGTGACACGTCGTGTCTCGCATGGTCGAACAGCCTACTGACACCAGGTGAAATCCCGATGACTGTTATTCATAATTTGTGTACCTTGTTTTACCTATGTTTAATAAACTAAGGTTCCGTCAAAATGAAAATTTCTTCCGTCGCTCTTTTTCTCTCTCCCATGGTGAAAAGTGCAATAACAGTCGCATGGTCCGCGTAAATAAGGTGGGCCTTAACATCAACAGCGTGCATGATGTCATCGAACCTCTTAAATATCGAAATTACGTAAGTATTTCATTTAGATACCTTATCTATGGCAAAAAGGAATAGACGTAATATATGGAACCATTTGACGAAGTTCTTTTTATCGGATAAGCTTCTCTAGGATAGACACGCAGTTTCAGAATCGCAAGTCAACCAATGTGGAAGTCAAATTAGTTCTGTCGTAGAAGTTCCTAACTGGACACAGTGTAGAGGTCTTGTATACATACACACAGGCCGACTACGATCCTGGTAGAATTCCATCATGTAACATCTTACGTTGGACTAACTCTAGACACCGTGACGTTAGTACAACTACGTTACCGAACTGACATCCATCTCCCACTTGTCGGCAGAAGAATAATTGCTCCGTGACTTGAGGTAGCATGAAATGTCTTAAGTAACGGTCGGTTCTACCACTGGTTGCAAGGAAAAACAACCAATTAACAGTGATTAGATGAGAAAAGGTGTTCCCATTGGTAGGTCCTGCGTGTCGACAATGAGGCAAAATTAGTGTCCCTGCCACCGCATTCTGGGCGTAAGAAGGTTAGTCACGTGACGGTGTGGATGATACAGCAGGGCCTTCGTGTACGCCATGAGGAAATGCAGGTTTCACCGCGCACACACAGCTACTGTAAATTACTACAAAAACGAAATAATTATCTTCTGATAAAATTATTAAGACTGCGTGAGATTTGATTACACAAAGTGAACGTACCAGACAAATAGATTATTACATTGACAAGAGTTTAAGTAGAGTGTGAAATCAAGTGCAAGGCAAATTATAAATGGAATTATTTTCATTCAAATAGCGTGGAATACACGGTAGAAACAGATAACTCAGACATTTAACTATTTATTATTAACTGATTACTAATTAAAACCTTTAAATACAGAAATAGTAACATTTCATTTAAATCGGGAACATCATTATAGATACATTCATTCAGGGTTACAACCTTTTTTGAAACCTGCTGTGGAGGTACATATTGATGTCACACTGCATAAAAAATATTCACTAGAATTGTACAAAAAAAATAATTAAGTCAAGCATCAAACTGTACAGTTAGTTCGGTGGGTAACAACACAGTTTTGTGTATAGTATCAAGTGACAAATGGACAATCGTAGAACCTTTTCCAAGATTTTTTCAATTCTCGCCTCACAGGTCCTTTATCGATTCCACATGATACCTGTTGGACATGGATAACCTGCATCCTACGGAGAACAAAAGTCAACTTTCGTTAATGTCTCTCCGGCCAATGGTAATTAATAACTGTCTAAGGGGAGGTTACATGGCAGATGGTTGTGTATTGTAATGATATTAAGGAGGAGAAGCTAAGAGAATAGAGAAGCTAAGAGAAGGGCGAAATAGGAGGAGATAGAAGTCAGAGGCAGAAGATGACAAAGCGAGGAGGGGATAAGAAAACATTGCTTCCTTACGACAATGTCACTTTTACGTGGTTACTGAAAAATTCGAGTCAATCAAGTTGTGCAGGATGTTCGACAAATAAGTTCTCACACCGAATCGAAATTGTACAAATTAATAAGTTGAAAAATTTATAAAAAAATAAGTGATTCGTGTCGAGTGGACGTAAAATTATGAACGAAGGGTTGTGTTTGTGCAGTTGAACGGAGCTACTGCGAGCAGAGGTTCATCTCTGAGGATGTTGACATGTTCGTGTTGTCACCTCGGTCAGTTCAGGTCGGAAGGTGGTCAACTATGCTTTTCTCAGGTAAGTAACCAAAGTGATCTATTGCTAAACATAAACAATAGATTAGGTATATTTTGGGAGTGCACTCGTTAGGAGTAATAATAGATCAGGTGCATTATGTTAAGTGAATGACAGCAAGTGTATTGTCTAGACCAGGTGTTCAGGAGTCATGATGAGTAAAAAAAATAAATTAATAAAAGGTTGGAGTGTCGTATAATGTTATGAAAAAACTACATTTGTGAACTAAGTTTTGTCAAGAGTACTTGGGCTACCCTGCACCCCTGGGGTTCCCATCAGGGAGGTGTCCACCAGGGTTAGGGTTTACTACCCTATGGTACTCCACTATGCCCACATCCAACCGCCATTTCGCGGGCTTTTGCACGAGCATTAATTTCAACTTTCAATTTTTTTGGCAATCGCCCTTCTAATGAATCACTCCGCTATTGTAATGTTCAAATGAGTCAGAAGTTAACCCGAAAGCCGGGAATCATCTGGTCCTCTCACGATGGCCTCACTAATTTAGAGTGCCGTATGAATGTGTGTGGTGTGTGTGTGTGTAAGCGACCGCGTGTGTGTCAGCTGTTTCACGGGTTACGTCAGTTTTCAATCACGTTGACATCGATCTCTCCGATATAAAACCATTCGAGTGCGATCCTGATAACCTGTTTTTTCTTCCCGGAAATTTCCAGGCACTCGTCCTCAACTTCTCCGAACCATTTCCCGACAAATCCTTTTCTGGAATAAAACAGTTTTAGTCACGAAGTTTTCTCTTCCCATACATTCCGCCCTGCGTCTGCCCACACATTAGGTTCTTTATTGGAAATAATCAATTAAGAACTGCCGCCGAGACGAATCTGAGTGTATCATCGGTGACCGTTAGTCATTCCCTTTAAATCGTACCTGATTCCGAGAATTCTACCTGTACCTGTCTTTACCCGCCTTAATTTAATTCATCGGCCGCTAATGATTCATTCTCGTAGTATGTTTGGGGAGGGGAGGAGGAGGAGGAGGATGTGAAAAACTAACGTGCTCGGATGTTGATCCAACCTCGTTGCAATTTACGAAAATTATGACTGCTTTCTATACGTACAGTTTCATGCGAACTGTCACACAGCATCATGTATCTCTAATTGGTTAATCGGGTATATGGATATTGAAAAATAATATTGGTTAATATACCTTCGGTGAGTGAAAAAAAAATTTCACTTCAATTATTTCGAGATACCGGAAAAGGAGCTGGCTAATTATTAGTAGAGTGAGGAATGCAAACGGCGAAGAGAAGCACCAACTGGGGTATAGTTTATGGAGGTATACAAAAAAAAAATGATGGTAACCGGAATGAAGTTATGGACGGATGACAACAATAAGTGCTTCTGCTCCCCAAATAGTCAGGTGGGTCATTCGGACGTCCACACTCACGTGGATCTCTTAATAAGACAGGGGATCTCGCCGATTACTCCTGCATCTACCCGGTACGAATCCTAAGTGACGTGGCGAACACGTAAAGGAAATCTAAAAGTCATGAGAACTTGGGAAAATGATTTGTTTTAATGATAGATCTCCCAGGTTGTTTGTGACACGTAACGACACTTTTATCACTGTTAGCCATCTGATCAAGATACCAGAGTCTAATAGGACGTAATAATTTCTATGTTCTCAAGGTTGACGAATAAATTCCAGAAAATAAAAATCAGGTATGCTTCGAACCTACCGGGGCGGCAGACCACCTGTCACACCACCACGGTGGGAGGTGAAACCCTTTGAATTTGGGTGGGAAAAGCTCGAATTTATTGGAAATGTCGATAGTCCCATGGGAAGCGCATTACGTTCCACACAAATTACACCACATAATTGTGTATTTAGTTTTTTTGTTGTGTGGTCCTTAGCACAAAAATTATGTTCCTGTGTGAAAAACAACTTCATAAGCTCGACTCGTGTTAATTCCTCTCTCGCTCTCTTCCTCTCTCCATTAAATATTAAATCTTAACTATAAAAGCTAATTCTAAGTAAACGAACACACAGGAGACATCCTGAGCAACTCATCCATTCAACAGAAAGTTAGATTCTCACCTTTATGGTTGACAGCGTCTTCCTCAAGTTGTCAGGCACTTTGTATTTTAAGTAGTCGTTTTTTTTTCTTTCGATTTCTCAACAGATCTCACCATAATTATAATGATCACGGTCAATGCGTTAATACTCAACCAAAGTATAGAGGCGAATGAAGTTCTTACGGTGGAGGATTTGGACTTTCATTCCCGCCGAATATTAACCGGTCGGCCCGACAAGAATTTCCTGTCGGAAAACAGAAAGAACAAGAGGTTCAAACACAGGTTGCACCGGAATTCGTACGTCGATCCGATCATCATCAAACTGAACAATGTGATTGACAAGTACGAAGTGAGGAGAGGAGATCTCGAAGAACTTTACATGGGGGTGAGTGTAACCCTAAATTATAATAGTATTGCTGACACATGCCTCATACTTTCCTACCCTTGTCCTTTCCATGGTCTCAGTAATGACACTCTGCCAGGTACTGTTCCATAGGAAGTAACTTGCATGTTCTTCGTCGAGGGAAGGCGGAGTTTCCTGCCACCGTTTGACCCGCCCACAAATGCATCAGGTGCTCTCGTCATACAGAACCGTCGATTTTTTCACTAATTTGCCGTAGTCAAACTCAAAATGTTTAACCTAATTGTAGAGTACTAATTATATTACAAATTATAGTCTACACTTAAGAAAAAATTGAATCCAGAGAGGTTTTTTTTGCATTTCAAAAAGAAACGAAAGTTGTCACAACTTTGTTTCCAAACGGCATGTCGGTATTACGGTACACGTCTTGGAGCAAATTTAAATTTTTAAGAGTGGCCAATCAGCTTGGGAAAGCATCTAGGAATGCTGTGCTGAATTCCTTATGTTCATTTGTTTCTTCAGGTAGTCGGATGCGGGTTGAGCAGGTGTGAAAAATTCAAAAATTTAATTCCAGAAAATCAAAGACTCAGACGACTGCACTGCTTCAAGAAGCAGAACGGATTTAAAAGAATGGTATATAGGTTTTTTCGTAATATGCGGACAAGCATCGTCTACGTAGAGACAATTATAGTGAGACTTCGTAACTATTATTTTCCAGGTGACGGATCTCTTGCATACGTTTTACAATGGGATTCAAAGGGTCGACAAAAGTTTTCAGTCCGTAATTAATTTCGAGAAATGGCCTCATTTGTCGAACAGAAGCAGACAGAGGATTCTAGAAGAGTTCAAACTCGATGTAAAAACGGTAAGATGCGATTAACGTAAAACGACTAAAAGCACAGTCTATTAAGTGAAACAAATAAAAATAACAACTATAATATCCTACAAAATATTTAAATCCAAAACACATTAGCCACGAAATAACAGTAAACATAATTAACACATAAAAACTAATATATACAGTTTTGATTGAACAGTATAACTGTTACTATTCTCTAAATTTTTGTTTAACGAGGTGCCTAGAAACACGATTTGCTGTAATGAATGAAAATGAAATACTCCCCGTGCATATAAATAAATTATCAAATGCCACAAACACGCTTGTTTTTATTCTTTGTTTTGATGTCGGTTCGTTATTCAACGTGATTCACCTCTGTGTAATATAGTAACACAAAAAAAGAAACAAGCTATTGCATTCCTGTTGGTGATTTTATTAATCAATTGCGTTGGAATTCGGCAGGGCAATTTCGCTTCGTCGTAAATTTTCTCTAATACATAAAATAGTACAACCCGAAGGAATCTTTTCTGGGAAATCGTCCTTGAAGAGAATAAGTTTAGTAACCGTGCAAAAATCTCGGTCAATCATCTGTTGGGAACTCTGAGCGATTCATAAAGCTCTGATTTTTTCCGGAAGGACTGCCACGGTCCGAACCCGGAGGAATCTCTTTCATTCCCGTTGGAGTTCTTTGGCAGTTCGTCGGAACGTGCGAAAGCCAAATGCCAAATTCCGCTGGCATTCCTCCCTCATTGTCACGGACGTTTTCCTCTCGGCCACTTAATGCTGTCATATTTTTTTCGGAATTGCTAAATTTATTAGCACCGTTCTTGCTGAACAACTCGAAATGGCCTTCTGACAAATGAGTAATAATTTGGGAGCAAACGGTAGGGGAGTCAACTGCAGCTTTACTCAAATATTTTGACACATGTGCCAATTTTCAATCAATTCGACCCCTTTGCTTTTGGCATTTATTGCTACCATTTAAGTCGGATGATTAAGTGAAAATTATTTCTTTATTATGTTGTATATAATTTTTCCAGAAGTTACTTCTTATATAATATTGTTATTTACATGAGTTCAATCTACCTCAGCGATTTAATAACAGTAAAAATATATAAATACAATTTTATAATCTATTTAGCCTGGTCCTTTAAATTCTTTCCTACATACTCATATTCATATGTGAGAGGGAGAGAATGAGAGAGTCATCGACTAAGATAGCAAAAGAAATATTTTAGTGGAAACGCTTCTGTTTGAAATTATCAAACTATGAATCGGCATTAGATAATTGTTATCGATCAGATTGATTTTTCTACATCTATGATGTCACGTTCGACAAAGATTCCTTCGGAAAATCTGTTACCTTTTACTTAAAAAAAATTTGACACTCACGAGTTAAGACTTTGAACTTTGGGGAAGCGCCAACGAAATGACAAACATGTTTATCGCGACTGTATAAAAGTTATTGTAATTGTCTGACTGTCCTTTGATAAAATAAAAAACAAAATTGCATTTCGTAGCGAATCAAAACAAATAATAAATACTACTTTAAATAAAATGAATGGAAAAGTAATGGAATGCGTTTAGAGGTTTAAAATAGGTAGGTGAGTTCTTTCGACGGTGATGGAGTACGATCAAACTCAGAGGAAAGAAGAAGAAACATAGTTGTTCATTCATTGAATTTTCATTTACATTACTATCTCCATTCTGTTACATGGAACTAAAAATACAACTGACGTATAATATTATAAATTGCGTTACATTAAGTTCTTCGTAATTCAATCTAAATTATACAGCATTCACATGTTCACATCGATTCACATCGAACTAGAGTAATCAACAATTGATAATGGATTGTATATTGTTCAGGGGTCACACGTGTAGATTTCAGGTTGTACTATGTGAATTGATTAAAATGTTAATTAATAATAATTACTTCCAGTTAAACGTGGAAATAGAAACGGCACTCGCATCTAAAAGACTGAATAAGGACAAAGAACTCAAAGTTCCAGTTCTCCCGCGTTTCCAGCGACCGGAAAATCAAACTCATTTAATGATCTACGAGTGGAGGATAATCCAAGCCTCTAAGAAATTTCTTCGGGACTGGCAGAGAAACCTGTACAAGGTGTCCAGGTGTTGGAAGAGACGACGACAGAGAAAGCGCGAAAGACAATTGCTGACGGGATCACTGGATCCCAGTATGGAGCAAAATAATTTAATCAAGTGAAGAGATTTGTTTTTGATGGACACTTGTGGGCCCGGTGAACATGAAGTGAACAAAAAAGTGCAACGTGACACGTGAACAATGTGAAACAAAACAAACCAAACGTATCACGTCAGAACTACGACTTATTTTAATCCTAGAAACTGCAATTACGATGTTTTACTTATTTATTTCAGTTTTCGTTTTAAAAGTAAGGTGACTATCAACTGTATCAAAAATAATAAAAAATGCATTACCAATAATTCAGTAGAGATGAATTTTCTATGTGTACACATCGAGGTATCTGCCGTGTGCTGTGCTGCTTACTGTTGAAACCCCTTCAAAATAGTGCTCAGGCAATATTAGGTACGTGAGAGTATGCAATAGTATGCTCAACTTTTCAAAGGCGTTCTCCATACAAGCGAATACAACTCTCATTTACCTCGTGGTCCTGGTCTATCTAGAATCCCGTAGTATTCGTTGGGAACAGGCACAATGTGAAATTTTTAAAAGGATTCACGTTGAACAACGAATGTTGAACGGTTTCGAATTATAGAAACCTTGTGAAGTTGAATAAAACTACCAAACATGTGCGGATGAGTGGGGATGTGCAATCTGAAGATAAGTAATAGAGTAGAGTAGAGTTATGACAACTTGATCGAGGAAAATTTATTGAAGGAAGACTAAAGCAAGACTTAAAAGCACTTAATAGGAAAATAAAAAAACTTAAAGTGGACGAATGCAGAAAAAAAATCTCACACCGAAGTAAATCGTAAAGTCAAAGTAAATCGAAGCAGTCGGTGATGAATTGTGGTAAAAGGTAAATGTTTAATAGAAAAAAATAAAAATAGATTACAAAAACTTTTTCACGTAAAAAAAGGAGACATGTAAGAAAGAAGTATATTTAAGGGCAGTTAAATACTAATAACAGAAGCATTTTTTAGGTATCTATAAGCTTTGTCAGGTGTCCAATTGTGAAAGCTTAACAAGTAACGGGGAGACGTACACTAATTTAGATGAAAGTGTGAAGAGGACAAAAACTGATACAACCTCATGTTCTATCGTACGAGGAAAGTATGCTAAGTTCAGCACAAAGTGTATATACAAGATTATTTGAGATCGATGATGATGGATCAACCCCCCAAAACAACACGAGATCAGATCAGATCAAGGAAAATGTTCGATGTTCACGAGAAGACCTTTGACATGACGTTTTGTGCAAGTCTTGTGCATAATCTTACTTTTTAATTTCCTTACTCTTTTTTGTCATATATATATATATCATTCTTTTGAACATCTTTTGCATACGTTAAGAAATCTGTTAACTCTGACTTTCTCCTTCTGATTAATTACCTGATTAATCCGTGGACCACGCGTCTTCCTCTATTGTCCCGCGATTGATCTTTTTCCCTTCCGACCCGATCTCTCATCTCACCCCTGACATACCACCGTCTCATCCAAGTACGCCTTGTGTTATTTGGTAATTTCGGGACAATTGAGATTTTGACCTTTCGAGATTCGTTTCCACCTCCGAACATTCGAAATGAAATGAAAAAGTTTCATTCCTTGCTACGAATAGAAGGGAATAATAGAAACTTTTCAAGGAGAAGGTCGGCACGGTAGAAACACGTTTAAGAAGTTCTCACGAGCCTAGGAGACGGGGCGAAAGGACCTTGAGTGTTCTTTCTACCATTATACGATATATTTATATATTTATAGATTTAAAATTTTACTCACATATGATAATGACCGGTTTAAGAAATTCGGAAAAAGGTTGCGTGTTTTTGAGGTGAGGGGTTTCAACAGTTCGTCCTACATGTCGCAGAAGGAACTCCTGTAGTCGGGTGCATACGACCTGTCTCCCGTCTCAGAGGTGTTCTCCTTAAAAGGTAACGAGACGAAAAAAAAACGTGAGGAATGCCGTAAAGAAGAAACCGAACAATCGTAACAGTAGATCGGAGTGGTAGTAGGTGATGGTTTGAATGCCACACGGGTGGGAAGATCATTGTTTTTCACCTAGGGGAGGGGGATCTTATAGATTGGGTTTCCAGTGATCCGGCGATCTGGCGATCTGGCGATCTCGCGGCGGGGAGAAGGGAGAGAAGGTTGCACGAGTGCATGAAAACGAGAGTCAGATACTCAGTCTTGATTCGCGGGTCCTCCATACGGGTACGTGTGAACAGTCAGCCGTTAGCTCATGCATCAAGTAGGACACGTGAATTTTTTTGTCAGTCACTGCCGCTTCGTAGACTTCTCGTTACCTGGGAGTGTTGTGATACTTTTACTTTGGATACCATAGATTAATAGGTATAAAATTATAATAAATTTATTTAATTACAATAGAATAATTAATGGTTGGAACTAGACCCGGGATAAAATTAAACGGTTTCGCCCGTGCTCAACACGTACTGGTACTTCACAGAGTGAAACTTATTAAACTTATTATTTATCTTTTCTTTAGGAATTATTAAACAAATTAATAAATGGTTCTTTAGAGTTGGGAGTGAAACTTTGTCGTTGATCATTTTTTTCTTTCGTTTGGAGAAATCGAAACATCGGCTGATTAGTAAGCAAATTGAATGTCATACTACTTACATTTCTGTTGGGACAAGGGGTAATAAGAAGTGAAAATTTTAAATTAAAATTCAGGCAAACTACAAATTAAGAAGATGACATAAATATGTATGAAAAGACGTGTGAAAGTTTAGTAAAATGAAATATTCAAAATAAATGTAGAATTATTTGCGTTACTTTTAATGTACGAAACTTAAGTGGACTGATTCGCTACTGTGAGGAACTTATAAACTGAGTCAAACTCTTATCCTAGGACGAAAACTTAATTGATAGTACGAGTAGTGTAGTGAACCAATTGGTTAACTCTTCGTCAAAAACAAGCCTTCTGGAGTTCATAAAAAGCCTTACAAATTTCAAATAAATGGCTTTTGATATTGTATCATCAACGTTAAATCACACCAAGCTTTCTAAAACTTATTTAGTTTTATAGTAATTAATTTTATGTACTCCAAACCAAACAGCCATCACCTCTCAGAGTACACAAACAACAAAGATAATATTATAAATATATGTTACGAGTGTTAATTTGATTATCTCCTGCGCATTCGATACGATTTAAATAATTCTTATATTACATCGAGTAGCAATTGACAGTGAAGTACCACAGATTCATTAATGCGAGAAATATGATAAGAAATGAGTAATTTAAAGTGAGAATTATATAGGTAAAGAGCAAGAGAATAATTTGCCGAACAATTACTTCTGTGAGTTTTGAAATAAGAAAATTCTCACGTAATAATATTTTTTCTTAAATTAAATTTAATAAATGTATGAAAATTGAGCATTGAAATTTTCATAAACTTGCGTAAACCATTTCTTATCAAATCGTGTCATTCCGTGACTGATCATTAATAAATTTGTAATGCTGAAGGGTATCTTAACTTATATATTATATATTATATATTTTTTTCAAGTTTTAATATATGTACCATTGATTACAATAAGCAGGCTTTGCGTTCGAGAAGAATACGCGACAACCTCGCTCCAGTGGTGCTAACAAAACTATTACGGGCGGTAACTACTGGTGATAATAGTAGTTACGACTGCTACTGTTGTAACACACATTTCTATTACAAATTATTCTAATTGAAGTGATCGTTGAGTCAGGCACAGGACAAAATGAAATTTCGTCACGTTACTCTTTGTTGATTCCCATCCTCTTAACTTACCATACCTGATAATCATTTCAAGGTATCGCCTGTCTATTTGTCTTACGTCTGTCTCATCGTGACATTTCTTAATTTTTTTCTTTCTCTCTCTGTGCATGTGGCGTCCTTTGACTGGTGCAATCCCCTTCTTCCACAACGCCTTATTGTCCGTCTTATTGAGGCATGTTAAGGACGCGTTAAAAATTAATTAATTTCTCTTCGCGATAAAGGACGAATAGTTCAGGTGAATAGTTCGTTGTATTAATGTCAAAGTCATTAGTTTCGCGTCGAGGGTGTTGATTACCCGCCATTTCTCGGGGGTGGTGGAGAGGGAGGAATCTCTTGATCTATTTTCGTTCTTCTACGAATCCTTTAATGTCGTCCAAAATTACCAGTGTCAGTTACCCAAAATTATCGTGGTGCAGGGTCAGTTAGTCACTTCAGAAGACTCACACATCACCCTCAAATCGGTACTCCGCCTTACTGAAGCTTATTATTTTCTACGAGCGAAACACATGGTAGTATAAAACGTTTTACCACTTTTATTAATGTCAAGGATAGGCGGAAAAATATTAAGGAATGACATTACGATTAATTCTCACTCGAAATGTGAGTTCTAGAAAGCTCACATTATGAAAAAATAATGTATATTTTTTTATTTATTAACGCGGTACCTGACCGGTGCATTTCGCGTGCCAAATCGAATTAATAAGTACGGGAGTTAATGTAAAATTTTTCAATTTGGACAGGTACAGTGATCGGAAGAATAATAGCTCGGGTGTCGAATATATAAGAAGAAAAAAAACTATTATATACGATAATGTGACAGGAGGGGAGCGGCGGATTTAACTCGGGAGAAATAGAGCAAAGTCCCGCGAAACAATAAACTCCGTTCAACTCGTGTCGAATAGATAATCACCCTATAAATTTTTAGAAAAATTCGACAAAAAGTGTAAAATTCTGTAAAGACGTGACAAGGACATTGGAGGACCTTCAAGAAATAAATAATTAGACGAATGTTTCAAGGGCCCCCGCTATGTTTGAATGGCAGTTGACTGAATAAAAATATCCAAATTTAAATTTTTTACATAAATTGGTGAAAAATGGTGGCAAGGTGCACGAACATGGACACACAAGGTATATCAAATTCGAGAACCGGCCAGTTTCCTTATTGTCGTTTTTTGTTATTTATATAACCCTATCCTAGTAATCTAGACTCTTATTCTAGTCCAAAGCACACGTGTACGTCTAGATGTGCGGTGCTATTTTTTATTCATTGCAATAAATGAAGGATGATAATGAAAGAATATTAAACATTTCTTGGTCTCTTGTTACTCCTGTGCATCTGACACCATCCTCGGTGTATAGGCTTAGGTTTAAGGCTTTGACAATTCTTAAATAAGTTGTGATCAATACGTACTATTGGTTTTCATACATATTGATCCATTTTTGGGAAATGAAACTCTCTTAAGTAATGCAAGAGTCACAGATCAACACAAGTTAGGCTCGAGTCTGCTTAACTCGAGTACATTGCTCAATAAAAAAGTTCTCTCCCTGAAGGAAACCTTAAAACAGATACAATAATAAAAATAACATGGCAAAACTCATATATTTTTATATAAAAAGTCTCACGACTTCAACCAATGCCAACGTGATGTATAAAAATGTTGCGGGTAACTCCGCATTCCATTTGCTGCAACCCATCCCATTAAATTTTACCTAATAAAAAGTGCTACAGTTTTATTAGAGCCGCGACATAAATTGTCGAGTTTATGTCTTCGAGAGGTTGTGAGACTTTTAATAAGGCCCTTTAATCGAGAGCGAAACAGATCATTTCAGGCGAGCTCCGATGTAATTAAGTTAAATTAAATTCAAGAGCGAGTTACAATACTTCGCAAAGGTGATCTTGAGCGACTTATTCGAACGGATTAAAATTTTCAACTGCTGGCCTGCTTTGTTAAATGTCTCTGATTGGTAATTGACTTTGGTCAACGGCAATCCAATATGTTTGATAAGCTTAAGGGTTTCGCAACGTAAACAAGTGGAAAACAAAAATTGTAAAAGAAAAAAAATCAAACGCCAATTTGCCTTTGACTGCTCTCTCAACGAGCCGGAAATGAGAGTTTTATTATTTCCGGCTTGTTACGAGCACAAGGCTTTGTCTCAAAGGTTAAAATTTGTGGCTGCCCACGAATAATTTTATGTGAACGGATAAAAGTAAAAACGGCGGTTAACCTTACTTGGTTTCATCTGTCCATTAACTTTTTATTGATCTGATCGATTCGTGACGTCACGTCCGCATGGTTTGAATGACAGGTGTTGGTCAAAGCTCGGCAGCCCACATTTCTCGTAATGAGCAGTCATGTCATTTTTTTTCGTTAAGGACCTGGGCTCGAGGGAGAGTGTAGTAAGAAGACCACACTCTCGACTGACACAGGAAATTATGACGTAAATAATTCTAATTCCACAAACAAATTAATCCAGGGGTCGAGTTCCGATCACAATTTTGTTTTGCTGAAAATTTCCCTAGGTGTAAATGTCATGTGATAGGTGGTATTGATCACATTGATCGATTAGATTATAACAAGCGTTTAGAACGATAAAACTTGGACTTATGTAAGTCTTCAACATAACATGCTTCAACTGCTCAATTGACAACACAGTAAAAAAATTATGTATATACGTAATTATGTATGTATACATATATATATATATATACAGAATGCTTTGAACCCGAAATACTTCCACAAACGCACCGTGAATTTTTACTGTTTCAAACGTTCATCTCAGGTTCACCTATAATAATGTTAAATTACACGGTCTCCTTTTTAAAAAAAATATGCATAAATGTTGACACACGCCTGTGTCACGTCAAAATAAGTGAACTATGGTGGCTCTTCCGGACCAATTATTTTGCTACAATACGCCTGGTCCAATTCCCCTTGGTGTCTCGGTTTCGAGTTGGGACGGCGACGGCGTTACGAAACGAATTTATGAAATTCCACTTGAGAAAGTAAAAAGAACATTTTGGTACGATCCAAGGAAAACGATTCACGTGATACATAATTCGCATAAAAGTGACAAAAACCACACGAAATATCTGAATAATTAACAAATATGGAAGGATAACATTGCTAAACGTACGTCGTTAAAAGACACTAAAAAAATATACGTATATAAACCGCGAGTCACAAATAACTCATTTCCAGCTGGAACAGGAGTAGCATGCAGTCGACAGAAGAAATAGTTGGCAATTGCTGGCACTACAACTGTTGTAGTCGAACTTCATCGGATGGAACTGGAAAAGAAGTCTTGAGTAATCTCATTATGGAACGTCAGATAAAAGGTTTTCTTTATTATTAACGGACCGCCACAATAAATTTTGCTGGATAAAACATATTTAAGTCAATCATTATTGCAAATTAATAATGAGATAATAACCTTATGATAACACATAAACCGATAAGTACGCTCAACTTTAATATTGTAAAGCGATTTTTTTAATAGGTATTGATTACAGTTACACTAAAACTTAATTAAACTATTTCACTGCAAATTGCACACGGTCAAATTAACAGAACCACTTTGAACAGAACCACAACAATTTTTTTAATTGTTTGTGTGTAACGAGACCTTACAATTATTTTTCTCTTACTTATGGAAAATTCTCAACTTTACATTCAATTTAGATCTTGAGGGTAAACCGTAATTCTATTGGTTAAAGTTCTCGGTGAAAGTTCCCCTTCATATTTGGCAAACGAAATCTTTGAAATAATTATTTAAATATCACTGCCAATACATCGGTTACGAGATGAGACCACTTCTTTTTGATTAGTAACAGCACCGACAGACTCACCACATAATTACAACTTTCTTCGTTGTTCTCATGTATCAATCGCTTGATTAATTGACGTTTTAGTCTTCTCACATTATATGTACGTATCGGTTCCCTTTGCCTGTCTTATACTGTAAAAAATTTGTCTTGGTATTCCCTCAACAATATTCGTGAAATTCATTTATTGTAAGAGTAATTTACAATGTGCGCCAACTATAATAACGAAAAGTAAATCTTATTGTCTTCATCTATCGCTGTGCATTTTTTCAAGGTGGAGAACGTGTATTTTACTACTTAACGGCAGCGATATTTATAGCGGTACACGTTTGACATTCTTTAAAAAAGTCACCTGTTGGGTGGAAAATTTTATCCGTAAATCAAATTTGAAATTAAAGTTATAAATCAAATATTACTCTGTAAATTTGAATAATTTATGTGTAATGCTATTTAGGTGTTGTGCTACCATTCGTCAAACTAATCTCAATCATCAATCAATTTCGGTTGTACCGAATATTTTATTTACATCGTTAAGACATAATAAACGTTAAAGGTTATTAAAAATCTAAAATTAATGTATTGAAATCGGTTGTTCCATAGTTTCAGGCTCCGTTCGGTTGGTCAACCCGGCATATTAAAACAAAAAATTATTATTCACACCTATTTTCCTCCATATCAAATTATATAACTCCATTCCAAGAAACTAAAAAATTTAGCGGGTGGAGTTAGAAAAAAATTCAGGCCGGACGACCCACGCCAAATGATCAATTTGACCCGGAAAATTTTTTTGAAAAAATACGTTAAAATAATGTCATAGAGAAACACAACTCACTATTGGTTTACTATTTATTACAGAGACAGAGACAGAGAGAGAAGCTCCATCTTTTCCAGAGGAGGAATAAATCGATTTTGGCAAGGGCCATTAGGAAAAAACAACGGCAACTGTTATGCAATGTGATAAGTCTGACAGACGGGAAATGGATTAACCGAACGCATCTTATAGATAAATCTAGTCGCAAGTTTTAATTACCTTAGCACGGGAAATTCCGTTTTAGAAAGGACGCAGAGTAGAGAAAAAAGTGAAAACTTCAAACTCACGCAAAAATTCTGAATTATTCAGCTCTCGACCATAAACACTTTATTATTTTATAACTGAACTGCAAAAACATAATGAACATGACGCCCATTTTTTTCGCCATCTTCTTCGCCGCCATTTTCTCTAACGTTTTCGGCTATCCAACGAGTACGTCGACAATCAAAGGTAAGTCAAAATCATATTTTTTACCTTTCTATCAAGATTTTAACGAGTTACCATTGCGGGAGAATTAATTCGGTTTCGTTATTCAATTAATAATAAACCGTTTGCACCCGTTGCAATGGATGAAAGAGCATTTTTACATGCAGTCGAGTCGCGTTTTGCAATATTTTAACGGTTGTTCATTGACTTTTACCTATTTCAAATTGATTTTCTATTTTTTATTTATTGGTAAGAATTGCGATGAGCGACGTAAGAATCACGCTCTGCTTTATTAGTGCAATTTACGATCATATTACCAAAAATTAGAATTTGTTTTGTCCAATCGTCACTTTATTTTTACTAATAACTATAACCAATCTTGGTTACAATTTCAATTTTGTTCCAGTGTAAGTGTTTAATTCTTTAAAATGAAAATCATTAATGAAATTAAAAAATTCGTTGTCATTCCGTAACTAAACTTTTTGACAGATTGATCTTTCTGTGACACTCTGCCATCAGTAACCTTCAAAATTTTCAAACTAACCAGATGTCACACGACCTAACGCAAATAAAATTGTCATCTTCCATAATTCTTATTAGAATTAATAAAAACCAAGAAGTGTCAGTGATACTATCGATAAAAGTGAAAAAATGAGTGTCCTAGATATTTTAGAGTTGCAAAATCTCGCTGCTCGTTGTTTGAGTGATGGCCATAGCCTCTATAGACTGTTAATAAAATTACGGGGCCATTGAATAGTCAAGAACAACGTCTGTAAAATGGAAAAAACTTAATTATCATTTATTTGGTAAACTTCGAATTGGCCAATGCTTCCTCCTTCAAAACTCCTGCGAATCGATACGCATCAGGTATTTCCTTTCAACTGGCAAACCAAAGCCAAACGAAAACCTAAGCTTTGAATTTCCAAATAATGACAAAGAGAAAGAGTATTATTGGCACACAAAAAACTGTAATAAAATACGCTTGGGCGTCTCTGTAAGGAATTTTTGTGTATGAGTTAAACTTACCGAACCATCTACAGCACTAGTTATAGGTGTTTTAAATAGTTAAAAGGTGTTTTAGGTAAATTCAAAGACGGTTACATAGAAATTACAAGAGCTGTACATTTGCTCCTCACATTTCTTACGATTCTAAGGTAATTCAATTAAAAAAGAATTTATGAAAATGAAGTTAACTTTTTAAATTTACCTTACCAAAATTTATTATTCAATTACAGTCGCAGACCTTGACTGCTGGCTCAGTTGTGACACTTTACGGTTTCATATATTGATTGCAATATTTTTCACGACAATAAAAATAAGTACCCATTTATAAAAATTCAACAATTACAACAATGGCGTACTTGTGTGTCGAAATATTTCTGCGTGTGTCAAAAAATAAATGTCCGTGTGAGAATTGTGAATTATTGGGAACAATGAGCAGACACCGCAACGGTATCCCATAAATTTGCAAGACCTCAATTTCTTTGGTACCCACGGTGGAATCATAACTGTTCGTAGCAGCCAAAAAAACGGTTACGAAAAATTCGAGTTTTTCCAAGCGGACTCTCTTGTTTTTGTTGTCATCAACTTCGATTTATCGAGAGTTTAAATCGAAATCATTAACTTCGAATTTGTCGGTATCACCACCTTAATGGCTTACGGGTTCGATAATAAATGAAACGACCCGCGATTTGTCTGGTGACATTGAAAAATTCACTTTTATAGACACCTCACACATGGGTGCTACTTCTAACGGGTTTTCTACCTTTTTTCGTATCTTCATAAAAGACGGCCATTAAAGTGCACAATCGCGAGTGAACCTTAAAAAGAAATAACTCCAGAATCAATTCAGGCGAAGTGAGAAATCGGACATTTTTGACGGACGGATGAAGCTGTTGTTGATCTCTGATCAGCTCACGCCAAGCCAGACAAGGAGTTTAACTTAAGTGAAGGCAGAGTTGATCTTCACACCTTTTTTTACTTGGACTGGTCTCTTTCTCGTGTGAGCAAACACAAAATTTTCCTAATTGCAGTTCCCGAAGTGAATTCGTGACCGTTGTGAGTGCAGCTATGTATCCGTTCACCTAACCTAAAAGCTATTTGCTAATGGTTAAATAATGAATATTGCCATGAACATTAGCGATTATAGAACTATAATACTTTGCCTTATTGGAATGTACTTTCGAGTCGGGCGCGTGTTTTTGTCCCTGGGCCATCTGCTTCATTAATATATTACATTATATTATCCGTCATGAATGTCAAAATTGAAAACGCTGAAGGAAGGTTCAAGAGATCCACACGTTTGTAATATTGTTTACTGCTTTAAGTACAAAGCCCCTATTTTCCTATGGGAAACGTCATGCCGTGAGAACCCGATCCGCCATTTAATTGGAATGAAGCAATAGAAAAAAAAATTTCTGAAAAAAAACGTTGCTGGTAAAAGAGAACGGAGTTTTTTGTTTGCAAAAAGGCATAGGTTAGTACAGAAAGACACACCTCCACCATTTAACTTCCAATAGAACTGAAATAGCACAAACACGTAGCGAAATCGAAAGAAGCGGTTCGTGGAGTTAAAAAAATAGTCGATTCGATGGCTATCGAGATATCGAAACGGGTTTCAGCACGGATTCATGCACGTGACGGCACGGTTCTATATTACAATCAATTATCATTACAGAATCAACTTATTATTATTGTAATGAATGTGTGGGGAGCCCTGAGCCGAAGTGACCCACTTTGGCAGAGGACGAATCGTCCTCACTAGAATTCAGAGAAAATTGGCAGGGCACAGCAAGGCAGGCCAGGAGCCGAGATCAATGACAAGATGCAGTTTGTTCCGTTTTTTCTATGTTCACCTTGGCCAAGTCCCGTTAAGCTAGGGAAGGCTGGAGAGACAACTTGAGGGCTAACGGGCCTAGCCATTCGAGGGAACAGAGATAGACAGGCCGACGTTTGACTTCTATGATCTAAAGATATCTTGGGATAAAAACAAAACTGGTTTCCTTAACCTCAGTAGGAACCGGATTGTCCAGCGTGGAAAATCCGATTTGTTTGCCTTATGGAACAGTTACTTTCCCGGAATTGGCAACTGGGATACTCTGCTACTCCCTAATGTTATGTAATGAATCAATTCTTATGACAACGTTTGAGTTATGCAGATCCACAGGGCTAAAGAATACACCCCTCAAGGCTACCAGGCTTTTATTTAATGTAATATTATTTAATACAATAATAAATAAGTTTATATCCAAACTTTCGTATGAGAACTAGAGAGATCAAGCATCTGTTCAATGCATAGAATCTGTTTCCAACATTAAAAGAATAAGGTTGTCAGATTCCACAGAATATTTCGATAGATTCACGCAATGTTGTTGTAAAATTCGTGGTGAGAATAATGACTAGATATTGTAACACAGACTATAGTCCTATATTTTATTCAACTCGAGAGTGAGAACGGTATTGCTCTTTCCAGGTTTTGGTGTCGTACTACATGAGCACCAACTCAGTTTTTGCCACTAATATTTGCCATAAATAAACACTTAATTATTTCTGCAATCAATTAATTAATCTTGACTTCTTGCTAATGAAATTAACGGTTTCTGATTTTGTGGTAATGAGCTTGCAAGTGTGACAGTTATACGAATAATAAAAGATCAATAGAATCTTGGTATCCGATCAATCAATAATTAGTCGTTCGCTCAAGGATCTGACCTTGCATAAAAATTCGGTTACGCGGTATAGTCACCTTGTTCTTTCGTTTGAAAAGGTATTAATATTTATAGAAGATTGATATCGCCGCGTCAATAGAAGAGGAGCAGGAATGCAGTGATGTCAGGCTAAAAATTTAAATAAGGTCCGAGCTCATGATAATAGCTCCGGTTTCGTCGAACCTCTTGCGAATACTTCTTGAAAGGGTGTGTGTGTGTGTGTGTGCGTATGTATACGTATGATGAGTGTACAAGAAGTACAGTTGAGGGACAAAAACAATTCCGTTAAAACATGTCGGTGTCCATGACATCCCGTTCCAAGTGTTTTTATCGTCTTACTAGAGCGACCTCGAATGTAACTTTTCCTGAACCTCAAGAACCTTCGAACATAGCGGATCGGAAAAGTCGAAAAACCGGATGTGGTGAATCATTAAAAGTAAAATTCCGAAACGTCATTGACCCGATTCCAAATCAGGGTTTTCTTCCATAATTCATCGTGTAACTGTCTATGATGCGTCTGGTATGGTAAACTCTTATCTTTTTGTTCGAAGTTAACACGAACTAATGAAGATGGTTTCGGACGTTTGTTTTTAGTTATTTTTTATGAGTTACGCAATAATACTTTCTGCAATTTGTAATGATGATCAACCTAAGAATAATTACTAAAACGAGATTATCATTCTCAAATAGTATGCAACCGTAAACAAAATGTACCGTTAAATTTCGTATAATAAAAAATCCTTATTTAATGTTTTGTGTATTTGTATACCACATTATTGTATCAGATAGATTTGTATGTAATCTGTTTTACTTCTCGTTAATTCTCGGTGGGATCTAATCGATAACGAATAATAAAAATAATGTTTACCTTTTTAATAAAAATGTCGTTTACCCATGAGTCATTTTATAGCGTTATAAATTTTAATGTATGATCTAGACCTTACGTATTTGCTTCTAGTCTCCCACATCCCGCCAGTTGTTTTGGTTCCTGTAGGACCTATGTAACCGGATAATTCCACTAAATTTACATTACTTTGCACTAACTCAGAGTTTTAATTTCATAACAAAATTTAGTCAGTTGCAAATGGAATTTGAATTTTACCAGGAAAAAACCGGCAGAGAAGAACACCGTCAATGTTGAATTGAAATGTTTATTCTAGGTGTTAAGCACAAAAACTTGATAAGTGAAAAGAAAGTCCCAGAAATTGGTGGGCGCAAAAGTGGAACCCTCGGGCAAAGCCAGATATTTGTAAACCAATAGTGGTTCAAAACAAAACAAAACAAAAAAATAGAAGAATAACAAACTTCTTTAGCTACAACTTCATATAGGTTGTGGGAATCAGAAAAGAATATCTATTTTAAGTTTGAGAATGTTGGTGTAAATCAGAAGTTTATTTATTCGTATTTACCTATTAAAATAAGTCATAGAATCTGAATAATACCACCAATGCGGAAGAAATAAATGATTAATGGGCAGTAAGTTTAAATGAGCAACCGAAAACCGACCGCAAACTATTACAAACCTCTCTTTTTCCTGTTTACTTTTATCTTCGTGATTGACTTCCCCAAATGATAAACAGTAAAAGTAAATTGAAGTTTGAAAAAAAACGAAAGTAGATACCTGAGAATTTTATCGCATCTATGAAAGTAGATTCTATCAGTCGCATATCTATGTAATTACCAACGATCAATTATAAATTTTACAAATTGACTTTCGTTGAGGAACCTTTTTCAGTGCAACCGGAACTCGCTTTATTTTTCAAATCGTACTGGGCCTTCCTGTTTTATTAACTTAAGAAGTTATTCCGATTAATATTACATAACTAGAAACTAGCTTGGAGATTATTGCAGTTATATTATATTCAAATTATAATATAATTTATATCCCGCCAAATATCAAATAAGCCGTTATTTAAATTTTTATTTTATATTCGTTCGTTTTACTTCGATCTACGGTAATGGTAGTCCTTCCCTCGGGTACCAAGTTCCGACCATAGGTAATTGAGTTTTTGTTATCGAGCAGATGTTAATAACGGATTCAAAGTTACTTAAATATTCAACAATCTTCTCAAAGTGTTGAGGGTTCCACATATCTTTCATTCGTGCATGTTAAATTTGTATGCAGTTCTAAGTTAATGTGAGTACTCGTATCAAGTTGTACGAATCCTCCGTGGCCTCCAATCAAAATCCTTGTATGGTTTAATTATTGAAGATTCTTCATCGTCTCAATATTCCAATAATTTATTTTCGTGTCGATTATTTCCTTTAATAAAGTTTTTTTTTTCAATGCGGTTACATTCATGTAACCTCTGAGTTGACCACCGGGAAAGGTCGACAAGGAAGGAAGGAAAGAAAGAAGACCGTGACTTCGACTATTTGGTTTCTTTCCTGATTCTGAAATAACGGTAGGCAAGAGTCCATGTAATGGACGGCGGTGACCAGACTTTTATCCGATCGCAGAATTGCATAACCGCGCCATCACTTGCATTTAACAAAACTAGACGTCACCATCGTTCACGATCTACAGGTTGATGATCTTGTTTAGATTCCGCCTTGTATTATTCTCGTTATTTTCCTTGATGAGATATTACATAACGTATTATTTAGTGTAAATGTTTATTTTGCACGCTCGGACGCGTTCCTAACTTAACTATATTATTTATTAAGAGCATTTACCTGCAGTGGATAAAATATTTTGCCAGGAGGTAAGTTGGATGAATAAATTGTTGTTCTTGTTGATGTTCAACCCGAGTGTATTAACTTATGACATTTTTTGATTTGAGTCTTGCCAGAAAGGAGGTTGAGAAGTCGGGGAATCACGGCAATACCACAATTGATGCCGTGTCCATCTCTTCTGTACTTCTTTTTTTATGCGTAGAGTCGTAGAGGTTGACCTACTTTCTTCGCTTTAAAAGCAACGTGTCTCATTGTTTTATGTCCGGTTGGCAGACTTACTTAAACGGTGCATAACCATCCGGTCCCAGACGAGCAAATTCAAACCAGGTACGCCGACCCGAACCAGAAGATGTACATCTGGTGAGACCAGGTGCGCCATTTTGACGCGCCATTGATTTCTAATGTAATCCGGATAATTAGTAACAGTCAATATTTGTGTTCACGCCTTTGTTGCATAATTTGCATTCTTTTTTCGAACAGTTCACGGGGCGGACGAAACAGATAGTTACGACAGAAATACCAAAATGAATCTTTCACTTCACGTTGAAATTTTCCGCCGTCATTGAGGAAGAAGTCAAAATACCATTTGATGTTGGCAGTACATTAACATATGTTCCTCGAACGGGTAAATCAAACCTGAATTGATTTCCAATACATTCCAAAGTACTAAGGCATAATCAACAGATATTTAAATTTTGTGACTGGATGGTAGGTGTTATATGGATGGTAGGATGGTGGTTGTGAGGCCATGCCGGTCCCTATTCAGATATTTAAACTAGGACTTGAGCTTCCCTATAGTGTTATGGCATCCGTCTTTATTGTGATTAGTATCGTTACGTAACGATTAAAACGAATGTGTAACACTTGCATTGCCTCCCGTAAGTAAAAGTGGTTTTTCTTGATTCAAAATGCAAAAATGCATTCTGACACGAAGGCATTTGCTTTTGTTCGAAGCCGGAGATATTCCGTTTCAACGTAGGAACACAACGTATCTTACAGCGGATTATACCATTTATAAATTTCTGTATTTGGCAACGATAGGTCTCATCTACGTAAAAGTTAGATGACGTTGTGCTGCCACCTCCGCTTTGAATTAATTTTCATCTTACCAACAATGATTTCCTTTGGTTATCATCGTGTTCACGTTGTGCCCTGTAATCTTTAACCTAAGAAAACGTGCACTCGTAATTCCATTTTTACCATTTCACGTTCGAGATTCCTTGAAGCGTCTTCGGAGTACTCATAAAAAGTACTTGTCTGTAGTAATCAGCGCATTGTTTGTTAGTTGCGACATGTTTCCATTGCAGAGAAAAAGACGTGAGGGAGCACCAAAAGGACGAACAAAGTATACTGGCACAATCTAAGCCTCTCGTTTTTTAATTTAAGTTTAGCGTTACATAAATAGAGTGATTCTACTTTTCTAAAATACTATTCGCTTTCGTACATTTCGGTGCATCAGACAAGCGCAACTTAATAACTCGACTCATTGAAACTGAGGTTTCATTATGAACTCTTTTGCTTTGGTTCACATTAACGTCTCGGAGATCAATACAAACTTTTCAGAAGATGCCAGCAGCTGTGAAAGCTGGCCAACACCTAAACAGGCCGATGTTTCATAACTTACATGCTTTTTCTACAAAGAGAACAGAAACTTAGTTGTTACGAATATGTACAACAATCAATTGAGTACTTATGTGGGTAATCAGTCTACAGTACAAGGTTTGTCTATTTGAAATACCAAAAGAAAAAAAAACAATGGAAACACAGTCTTATTAGAGGAATGTAACGTTACGTAATGTTAATATAAAAATACCCTAATGTCTCCACTGTTTTTTTGCTCACCCGCCACCGCAAATTTCTGCGGTTTTGCCTTGCGCAAAAAGAACGTGAAAAGATAATGGAAATAATAACGAGTATCAAAATTTATGTTGGTCAATGATATCTGACCACAATGATCCCGCCAAAGATATTATTGAGAGAAGCGATGCTGATGTTTCCTATTTGTGTAGTTGCTCAACTACCGTTGACATACTCAGAACTATTTTCTGCATATGAAATATTCCCAGGATCGAGTTATTTAAGAGTTGACAGGGTTATGTATCCGTTAATTATGCATGTGAGCAACATATACTTAGGTATAATTAGTGCGTAACAAGAGCAAGATTATGAAGTTATTAGTTATGTTGCACTTGCGGTTACAGTCAATTATCCAAACTTATTTTAAATTGACTTGTAACATAAATGAAATTATCCAGAAAACTCTCGGCTACAGTTGGCAAACGGCAAACTTGAACGAAAAGAAGTTAATTAAGTTCGATAATTTAATAATGTTGATGTGTAACGTTGTAATTAATAGCAATTTAAATTAATGAGAGGCACAAAAGCAGGTTGACTAATCTGTGACCCTTGACCCCCGTGTGGATATCCTTCATCGTATAACCATCCTCCTTTCAATCAATTTCAGGCTCGTTAACTCCTGAAAATCCTGAATGAAAAGAACATGACAGATTTCTGATTTGTCGAACTGAATTTTTGTTGGTTTCTACCCTTTACCTTTCGCTTTCTGGTGCGACCTTCCTTTCCCATTTCCATTAGCTCCGTACCATCTCGTGTTATTGACCATTCGCCGTAATCGTGTCGAACATTGTAATTTTGTTCACTCACGTGGTAACCACTTAGTCTCACGTTTGTTTGATAGATGTATGAGAGATGCCTGCGTTGCGGTAGCTCTAGACAAAGTCTCAATTCAACTGACGTCTCCTTCTCTTCCGTTCCAGTGATTAAAGTTACCCAACTCATTTTGGTGGTCACTATTATTTCGGTCTATCGATGTATACCGAAAGTGTAAACCAGCAATGTAACTAGCAGTGCTTAACCTCTAAAAGATGTTAAATGTTTTCACTTTCACTTCAGATCATTGGGGGTGCACACAACTATTCTTGACACCAAGGTCTCGAACCTACCTAAACATTTAGGGCATCTATTTGTTTTTCCAAAATTTGCACTGATCTTTCTGTACATTGGTTGTTTTTTGTTGTTGTTGTGGTGGTAAAACCTTGAGGTCAGCTGAGTATCCTCGAGAGTTCGTCATTAATTCAAAAATGGTTTCCTTTTCTTGTCGACTTTGACTTTTGGAGAACACAATCCTCACGATTTATGCGCCCTGGGTTCCATGATTCTTCTTTAACCTTTAGCCCACTGTTGTACCTAGAGCGTCATCGAATGCGATGGGAAAATCCTTGAAACCGGGATTGGGTGGTGTTTTGAGTGGGAATCACACATTCCCCATGGGTAATTATTCAACATGTTTGCAAAAACCTGGGGTTTTCATCTTCGTCTTCTTACCTGAAATTGGTCACGAGACCTATTGAAATCGAGTTTTCTTTCACTGGAAAATATACTTATTAGGAGTATAAATCAAACGAAAAGATGGTTCAAGGTTGAACGAAACAGGAATACCCGTATCACACAAAGTAGCCAAGTGGCATCATCACTTAAACACCTAAATTGATTAAATTCCAAAGAAATCGTTTTTATTTCAAATGAAACCTACGAGTGTTACTTTATATGCTTAAACGCCCATCAAAGTTTATTTCTTTTCACCGTTTCGGTTTATACAATCATGACTTTTTTTTCACCTCGTCACGTTTTCATAATTAATGTGTGTTAATCACCTTCGGCTCTTCGTTTGATACGATTTGATTGAGATGATGATACATCGCCCACATACTATATTCACTTTTCCTCTCGTTTAAAACGTTATGTGAACGTCACAAGCAGCAAGGTCAGTACTAATGGTGGGCTGTTGAAGACCAATAAAGTCACATCCTTTTTATTTTACAGGTTGCAAAAAAATGCTACCATTTTTATGAGGGTATGAATATTAGCATGGGTTTGTTAGTGTTTCATAAATTATATATTTCAACTGCGTGACAGAAGGATAGGATGTTACGGGCGTAATAGGAAAACGTAATCAGAAGTTTTTTGTATGAGTTTCTTTGGAGGGACTGAGGCACTTCGATGAACAAAACTAACTTAAACTTTCGGGTCACTACATAAGAATTTGGACCGTTCAAGTGTAACTAAAGTAATCAGCCACGGGGGAGATTCAATGAAGGAAAGAAAAGTAAAATTGTAGAGGAAGCAAAAAATTTAAAATCTTACTTGCTTCATCTGTTAATCTGTCGATTTCGTTGCATAATCCTGTCTTGCAAGACAGCTAAACGAATCTCTGTCTAGATCATCCTCCCAGTATTATTAATAATGAGTTTGGTGGGCTCTGCCTCGCATCGAAATCAACTTTTCGATGGATTCATTGCTGTGCGACCTTCAAAATGATGTGACCAGCCCTTTTTTAATGAGCACCAGGAATCCCTTTAACACTTCTTGTACTATAATCCACAGCCAGGTAACAATAGCAGTAAATAAACTACCCGCAAAGGTCCTTTCCGGGTTTTTGTATTCTTCTTGGTACCTGGCGAACATCCAAATCATTTAATTATGAATGTTTTCGCCTGGAGAGCAGTTTGCGTTTCCACCGGAGTACATGCTTGACTTTAATGGTGACACCATTAATCTTCTCACTGACTACTGCTCACGTGACTTATTGAACAATCACTCAGTTATTGGTTGCCACTTTCTAGCACGAATTCGTTTAATTCCCTATGAAGGTGCTCAAAAGAAAAAACTATTACTATGGGTACACTAATTACATTTAAAAACGTGTATCCATCCACGTTATTCAATGAGTCTTTCTCTTTTGATTTAGTTTCACGTTAACTTACTGAGTCTGTTGGTTACAACCTTTGGTAGTCCTCTAAGCTTTTCAAAGATCTTATTAGTCGCAAAATAATACTTTTTTGGCAGAAGTGGTGTTTTACTTTATTACAAGAATTGAAGGAGTCGAATCAAATTACATAGGAGGCTGTGAGCGTCTGGGAATTAATTTTTTATTAAATTTTTTAAGAATAAATTTGGTCACCTTAGATTAGTATATTGAACGTTTTCAATCGATTTCACGCTGTCCACAAAAAAAGCATTCGAGAAGTGTTATTTGAGGCATTGGTCATGTGGAAAATTAGCATTCTTTTTTATGACAATTACTGCGGTTATTTTTTTACGTATTTGCGGAATGGATTTTCAATACGTCGGTTTCTCTGCCATTCGTCTTAAGGTCATGCAAATTAGTTGACAGACACATGGGAGGAAGTATTTACGCATGATTGAGTGGAACTCACTGTCCAGCAAGCAGCATTTTGTGTATATGTGGTAACACCAGATACTATCCATATTGTAATACTTTTAAATTGTCTTCAATGATGCAAATAGTTTCTCCTTCAGATTTCTATTAATAATTATTATTTTAGTTTAACTTCGGCGCAGATAGATAAATTATTTAAATGAACAAGAATTTTACCAATAATTGTTACAATTGTACTAATGTTCTTTCACACACCAGTTACCTACCTCACAGGTTCTAAATCTTTTTTGTTGCGCAGAAATGAGTAGAAAAATAAAAGGGACGCCGCTCAGCAAACAAGTAGTTTTGCTTTCAGGTACTTATACATGTGTAAAAATATTTGCCACATTGACACGTTGCCGGTATCAATCAGTTGACTTTATTTTATAACAACATTTAGTAGGTCCCTTCGGTTTCAATTGCAGTGCTTTCTATCCGGGTTTTTACCACAGTGACATTCGGATTAAGTGCGAACCTTTCAATGCTCCTTTTATGGTCACAGAAAATTAATTTCTTTAGAAATGTAACGGATATTAAACGTAAAGTAAGTGTGGCAAAAGAAAGGGCTCGAAAGGGAAAGTTGTGCTGTGGATTAGTTCAGCTTCAATGAAAATTGGAATCGATTCGATCTATCGATCTAACATCGAACATCATCTAGTTTAATTTCACGCCAGATACTTTTTTGTCATCAATGATTTTGTCTTAAAATTTTTTTATTCTGTCATTCCAAATTTTCCTACTCTTAATTTCTAGTTTGACCCTGTGCAAGTCGATTCGGTCCTTTTACGAACATATCGGCCTTTTCATTATAATATCATTCTTGTTTGCGAATGAAATATGTTTTCCTGATCCTGGAATCACGGTTATCCATTACGGTTTAAGTGCTTTGGGATATCTTTGAATCATTAAATGGAAACGTAATTGCAAGGAAGACACACTAAAACAAGTTGTATAGGAAGATACCACATGAACTCTACCGGGCCGAAACCAGGGGGCGACTGTTAAGACGCATAAAATTTAATTTCTAGTTTTGACAAAGTTAGGCAGGACCTTGAGGAAACAGCGACATGAAAACTCCGTCTCTGTTTTTGATAGACTCAATAGGAAACAGGTCCTGTCAAAGGGCATGTTAATGTAATACAAAAATTATTCTGATCATAAAACGCCACCAAAATTGAAAACAATTATGAGTCAAAGTTTACTAATTTGGCGCGATACATAAATTATTAAAAATTATGATAGTAGCTGTTATATTAGTGCCTCGATAGGGATACGAAATCGAGAAAGAAAAAATACAATCCAAGGTACGAAACACAAAAAGGAAGAATTACTCACACCGAATACCAGGCGATCGCTATTAGAAACTTTTAGACCAACACAAGCTCTAATTTTCTGTGAAAAATTACTGCAAAGTGTCTCTTGTAATATATAGAAGAAGTCATTCTTTTATAATTGTGAACAAAATCATTGAGTTCTCACAAGGTCAACGGAAAAAGTGTGTTCTTTCAGACTCAATTTTATCTGGTCAGCCATTGTACTTGTACTATTTTAATATAATGTGATGTGACGAGTGATGAAGGTTGTGAAATCGTATCCTACTACTCTGTCTAGAAGTTCCAAAAGATCTCTCGATTAAGTAGGTGGTTGATGGTGATGATGTTGACAGTGATATAGAATAATCTGTATTTGTGTTATTCGTTTACATGAATACATCACAAGTTTTATTAATAAAGTTCAACTGAATCGAAATTCATATCGTTATGAATGTATGTGTGTGTGTGTTGGCCTTTCTGGATTATGACATTTTACGATCTCATGATGACGATTATACTTGCACGTATTTTCGAACTTGAAACTTAATTTACAAGTAACTTTCATGAGAGTGGAGTCTAATAACTACAGTCGTATATAATGGTTCGAACTGAAACGGAATGAAGGCTACTTAGTATATGAGGATTTAAGATTACTTATCACCGTAATTCCGGGAGTTTTCAATAATCAATGAGTTATAAATTAAAGGCTAATTCAAAGTGCACATTTCAATAAGCCCATACTGAAAGATCTTTTCTCGCAGAAGAAGGTTGCAGCCGAAATGTGAATCGAACATTTCGTATTCGGAATGTAATTTTCTAAGACAAACAAGCGAAAACGTATAAACTTGTTTGCAACCGGAAGAGTAACCCAGAAGTGGCTAAGTTCAGAGACAAGATTTCACATTCGTAGTAAATATATTACAATACACATACATAAAACTTAAAAAGAGGAAAGGACGAGTGTGAGCATTTAGGTTTACCAAGTGGCTTGACCGGACTGTTATATCAGTTTTATAGTTGTTGTATTCGAATGGAATAACACGGAGCTGTACATGTTTTCATTCCATCATCGATTACCAATATCAATACATCATCGATTTCCTTGCACTTTTCTCGGATTAAATTTATGTGGATTCTCCTTTTCAACACCAATGCTTCTTCGCCGGCTCTGAAGAGATGGGGGGGAAGACGAGGTATGGCCGACGGGCAGGCCATGATTTAGATGGATCCTTTTACTAAGGTGCCAACGAAAAAAATATTTGGCAAACACCTCAGGTGCCAGAGATGAGTTTCAAGGTAAGAAACCGTGATCGGCAAAGTTCAAGTCCTTATCCTGGCGAAGAGGGGGCACCGGGTTAACCGATTCTTTTGTAACATTTTTTTGTTATTGTACTCCAGATGGGTGGATCGTTGTTACCATTTTGAAGGTAACGGTTTCGTTGAAAAGGTGAGCGAGATGAAGGTTTCAGTCACGGTGGGAGTACTGGCTTAGTCATGCGTTACCCGTAAAGTCGGCTGACATACGCGCACACAATGAGAGGCGATGCCCATTACAAAAAAATAAAATTAAAAATCATATTAATTTCTGTTGGTTGCAATTAATTCGAGATAGATTACATTGTGTACGCAACGGTATGCGTTGATTAATTCGGTGCGTGCGGTGGTGCACACTCCTCGAATCAAACTTGTATAATAACAAATTATTTTTGGCATAAAAAATAAAGAAAACCTTGATCGGTACCTCTTAAATTTTTATGTTTTATCTTCATAACTGATGGGTGTCCTTGTTTAATTAGCAACTCGTGTTATGAATGTCGCGGACCTGAGTCGTTTTAGCTTTACAACGGATTTGATCACATTTTGTTGCTTTTACCTTAATTATATATTAAAACAACTCCTTAAATTGCAGATTAGTCATTTTGTTTTAAATAAATGTAGCGAATAAGAAAATACAAGGGTACAAATCAGTACCCATTAATTTTATTGGGGGATTCGACAAAGTAAACCGAGTATTAAAAAATATTCTCTGAGCGCTATTAAGGACAGTACGAGTATTGTACTCACAAACTGAATTATTGGAAATAGAAACCTCACTAACCAGAGATGATTTTCTTTCTCCTCAGTTACAAATAGTATTGTTTGAACAAAAAAATTTTAATAAATTTATACAAAAGAAGTGTTCAAATAAAACAAATACTGCAAAGTGTGAAAAATTAATAACAAGTTTGAACGGAACAATGAGTAGGTTTATTAGCAATATTGGGCTTAACTTCAGGAAGGCAATGTCCGACCTGATTTAGTATTTTCGTATAATACAACACACTGTATTTCCATCATTAAGAAATCAAAAGGATAATTTATCATTGTTCATTCATCGTCTTGATAATGGCCCTGTCTAAATTAATACTTTCTCATTTAATTTTTAGTGAACACGTGAACGAGTAGTTCCCTGCTGGGAAGAAAATTAAATACATACAAGTATTCAAATATCATTATTTGTTTTATGAAATTTTTATTGCAGTCATCGCATAACAATTCAAGAACAATTGTACCATTCAAAGAGTGGCAAAAATTGAGCGTGCGAGTACTTTCACAAAAATTCAATAACACTTGAGTGATCCATCACCATTTTTTCATTGTGCGGTGTAAAAAAGTGAGAAATCAAGCGGTTTTTTTTGGGGGGGGGATGAGCAAAATCACATTTCTTCTGTCATCCCAGTCCGGTAGGGTCACAGGTACCTGAAAAAGAGACCAGGCCGTTAACGGTCATCCGTGCCTCCTTGAGATATTTCTATTGCATAATCAGCTTTACCAACGACCTTCTCGGTTGAGTGTTAAAAGACGTCTAAGTGGAAACTTGTAACTTGTACATTTTACATATGCATGCTTGTTACTACACGATTTTCTTATTCGGACACTTGTTCGAATCTCCGGATGCAACCACCTAGGAAGTCAACCTGAGCTCTCTCGTAATTAGTCATTCAGAGATTGACGCTGCGATAGGAGAAAGGAGGATAAATCAATGTAACGTTCTCTTACTTAGCAATGGTTTCTTAGATAGATACCTCCTAGTACCTTTTTCCAGTTTCATTTTTTTGATTTTGAATAATAGTGTAAACCTCCTTGGGTGAAATATTCACGAAAACAAAAATCGTACGCAAGTGTGCTCGATAGGGTGATCACTTGATGCGAGACTTATATTTTTACGAATGCTGACGTATTCGTCGACCTTCAGCAGGTGTTCTAGGTTTCTTACTCGCCGTCGATTTGGGAAAAAGCATGACGCGAAAAATATGACAATTCCAAAGGAAAGTACAAGGAGAAACGAATCGTATAATCCTGGTCATTGTTCTGTCATCGGGAGTGGAACTATGTAGAGTGGCACACGCTAGTTTTTTCATTCTGATGGGTGTGAAATTGTTTTGCTTGGTACACGTGACTTTTGTTGCAAAGAGCAGCAAGACTCGAGAGACATTTTAAATGTTTAATTCAAATTGAACAGGATCCCCCGCGTGGATTTAGAGACATAAATTGGGACGATTTAGAAACACTTGCATAATTTTTCTAGTAGTTTGACAACGCCGACTTTTGTGATATAATTAGACGACGTCTTGGAAAGTGTTGCAGTGTGGCTCTTAAGAGCGATTGTGGTCGCATTTACAGTAATATCGACCGTTATGTATTACAAAATGTTATTACATTTGGTATGTAACATTAAAATATTTCACGTTGCGCAATATTCATAGAAGAGTGTTGAAAAGTCGACTGCATCGTGAATTACTTTAAAATGAATCAAACAATAGATGTTGCAAAAAGTGTAGTGGGACGTGGAAGTAACAGTGGCGTTAAAACTACCAACTCCCCTTGAAAAATAAAATAGTTGTGCGATAGACTCACCACGGATACCCTTTCTAGGAAAACAAAGAGTGGGATGATAAAAGGCAAGTCCAAAACGAAAAAAAATAGGCAAAGAACACATTCCCCGGTGGTATGCAAACGTTTATAAGGCAGTCATATATCACATCTGGCCTCTAGCCGTTTACCTTTTACTTCTACTAAAAGGTCAATGCAAAACAAAGTGAATGAGCCCGTCATTCAACCTTTGCACCGGTGACCCAGCAAAAACCGTAATCGGTGCCCTGTCGAAAAATAAAATAGGTAAGGTAGAAACGTCAATATGAGAGGAATAAATAAATAAGTTCAATAAATATCGGTTTGGTGGTTTTCCACCCTGCAATTAAGCTCGCCAAAAAAAGCCTGTGCAATTCTTGGATTTATGCGGAAGCCTAAAATAAATCAATTGATCGCCCTGTAATTAGGAAAATTTAGGATCGATTGAAATACGCACATTGCCTTGCTACTCTTGTTACTCTCCATAACTTCGGTTCGATTTCAAACTCCGTTATTTCATAAATGATGAGTACTGAAGTAACATAGGTCGTTTGCATTTCTCTTCCGTTAGGAGTAATCAACGTCAGTCCAACACACTGCACTTCAGATATTATTAATTGAATATTCAATAGACCAAGTTCTTTTTATGTCGAGTACTGCATAATGTCCTCAAGCACATCAACCCGCCGAAGAAGTCAATATCTAAGAGATTAGTGTTCGGTCGTAGTCAACAATAAACGAGTACATGAAAATTCAATTTCCATTATGTACGCTGTAACGTGTGACATAATTTATTATGTAAGCCAGGTGAATTGTGAAACTAAATAAAACGCAGAGAAGTGCATGAGAGGAAGACAGCAGTGCAGGGTTAACAGCAGAATCGAAGCCACTCGAATTTTAAATAGAAATTTGCCTTGGTTTCTTATAAAAATCCTTCTAAGGTGTTATTCAACCGGCGAGAGGAAACATAATTAAGTACTCATCCACTTTCCGGGTATCTGCTACCGCAATTAAACATCCACAAATTTTTTTAAAGACACCAATCGTCTCACCATTCTCACCATGATTGACATTATGGAACGGTCGCCTGAATGTAACAAAATTTCGACCATGATAATCTATTTCTTCTGCTTTTACCTGACTTAGGATAGAAGGTAAATCGATCGAAATTACAGGTTTTTTGTCCGCTTTGTCTCTGGTACATTGCTACGAACCACAATTTTTTTAGTGGTGGTCAATTCATTAAATTGTTCGGGCGTCAGTTTGGGCCGGTCCACTGCCGGAGCACCAATTTTTGGCCGAGAAGTTTATGGAAACCATCGAGTGGTGAGAATCTTCCGAAGCACAATCGATCCGTGCCAAATTAAAACGATTTCCGCGGCATTCGAATGTTCCGTTATTGCGGTGATTCAATTACAGGTCCGGAAGACGGCAATTTTACCGGCAGGTACGGAAGAACGAGAATTGTATTATGCAAAGAAGATTGAACTGGCAAAATTAAACAGTCCACGCGTTGTTTGGGCCAAACAAAACAAGTTTTTTTTCTTGTTTTGTCGCCGAGTGACACTCCTGAGTTGCACGAACGATCATTTATGTGTCACCTGATAGGAGAATAATAATGCAAGAATTCCTCTATAATAATCAATCAATTACTAATCTTAAGTTCGCACCAGAATGTTTGTCTGGTACCTTTGATTGTAAACCAATTGATTTGAAACTTGTAAAAACTCAATTGAACGAATGAATATAAATATATAAGCATAGTATATATATAGTTTGAATGTAAATATGAGTCACTTGTATAGTAAATTGTTTGTGTACATTCAAGTTTTGAATAATTTTTTATTATTAATTACCAAATTAGAATTTTCTGCCAGTTGCGCTAATTTTGTCGATACCCCTTTGCAGTACCGTTGGAACGTGGCTTACAAGGGTTCGGACTATATTTTAAGATAGAAATTTCTTTTTTGTCGCTGGTGTCTTTCTGTGCTTCTTTTACTTACCGAGAGGAGATTTTACAAAAATCAGGTTCTCGTGTCATTTGTAATTTGCATTTAAAGAGATCGCAGACTTTCCATCTCAGAAGGCGGCCTTCCTACTTGTCCTTCACTCTTTTGAACAATCATAAACGGTGAATAATTAGGGGCCTATATTTAAATTTTTCTCTTCTCAACTAATAAGTGCTATATGTAGTTACACATTTAGCATGTACGTCTGCATTCTAGCCATTCATCCATCAATTGAAGTAATACAACTCGGGCACATGAATCCAGTCCTATGAGTTTAGTCTGGCTTATCGTTTGTGGGTTCCTAAAGCGGTTTCTACAAGGCTCACGTGAGATTCTTTTGCCAGGTTATAATTTTCAGCTCTGGAAGGCCTTCGACTACACGCATATTTCTTTTTTTGGCGTTACACGTTTTAACGATTCGCGTTTTATATTAATTATTACCTGTGCGATTCACCGTACGACTAACGTTAATTAAACACTTGAGGGTGTTGAGATTGGGTAGCTGAAAGTCATCGTAAGAATGCGGCTACATAGTTCACAGATGAAAGATAAGTTGGCATGCCAGCGGCTGATGGTAGCTGATTTTTTCTTCGGCTCACCTTGCTCCCATCAAATCGATAAAAATGTTCATTGTTAATTGTTGCTTTATTGACGTTCTCTCGATATCACATTAATCAAATCAATCAATGTTGATAATCAATTAATGGAAACCCCTGCTTGCTGCACAGGTCTTTTGTCCCCTTCTCCGTCGTGGGAGAAGAACTTGATCTCTTTACGAGACGAGACCTTGAAGATCAAGGAACGATCGCTAAAAAAATTGGCAAAGAAAAGTTGTTGTTCCCAAGAAAATAAAAACTTTGATATTAATTAATGCAAATAAAACAACTGGATGAGCACCGAGTGAGAATAAGAAGAAAAAGAAAAGGATGTTCTGGACGGACAAGTACAATTATTGACAATGAAAGTTATCGAGACGAATTACATGGGAACCTCAAAGAGGCAAGAGCAGACTATTTTCACAAGGAAGTTGTCATTAGGACCCGTGCGAGAACATAAATATTTAAATTTGGAACTTCACAATGGTGAAACGCCAGATTATGATAATAAAAGAAGGAAAACGAGTCGGACATTGGAGTAACCAAACCCCAGACTTCGACTTCCAAGCAAAATAACCGATTGACTGAATGAAAATAAAAGTGTGAGAAACTGCAATCATAGAAAGTGGAATCTGAGAGGATTGTGAAAGGGGACGGACCTACGATTACCACAAATTCCGGGGATGATCTCTTAAACAATAATAGTTGAATACTAATATTTTACAATCACCGGAAGTACAGTAGAACTGAAGGCTCGATGACCGATCCGTGGGTACGACAAAAATGAAGAGAGATAGGTAGAAACGCGGTCATGGGGAATGAGAAAGCCTCGTTAGAAAAAAAAAAACAAATGCAAATTCTGTTTCTAGGATGAGTTATTAGAATGAAATATCTAAAAACCTGTCCGTTTCCAACGACCCACCGACCGAATGTATATTATGTCTAAATTAATTAGCTTGCTTAAGACTGGTTGTAGAACATTAATCAACACCAGGTGTGGAAAAATAGGAACGAATGTCATAGAAATAGATGTGCAAGAGGGAGTAGTTGAGTAATTGTTTCCAACTAAGAGCTAAGATAAACCTGAGGAGTAGCGATACCATCTTATTTTCTAGACTTGAGCATTTAACACAGAAACGGATTGGGTAAAAAAAAGCAGAGACGAGAGGGAAGAACAACACGGGCCATATATACACCTGAAATAACACGTTTTTTTTATTATTTAAGAAACTACCGTTTGCCCGCGGGGATGTACAAGCCCAACCGAGTCATTCTAAAACCAAATTTAAATTTGTTAAATAATGTTTTTAAAAAACTAGAAATTTTACTCCGTAGATCCTGATTATTACATGACTCGTGTCTGAACGCTACTGCCCACCTGGTTTCTCGTGTCTGGGTCTTTGCACTCTACCTGTGATTTTCCTAAACGGCTATTTGCCGATTTTCTTCAGGATGGTTTTCTCGTGGCCACAGCCTGACGACCAAACACAACTCCTCGAGTTCTTCGTAAAGTGTCAAACAGTTACCAAATTGAGCTTCTACCTGGTTAATTACAGGATCTTCTGAATTGCGGAATATTTTTTCTAGGGCTGCAGGTCGATGTCTGGCCATTTTGCCCCCTGAATTTCTTACGTCTCGTGAACGTCAGTTTCTTCTTCTTAACACGTCTCGGGGTCAAACAGGGCGCCCGTAACAAATAAGTCATACCCTCGGCCCACAATGTTTCATTATTATTTTTATTTGTAGTAAGAAAGAACATAAATCACCGGGTTTTACTACCTCGTCCATCATCTTTTTTTGGCGCTTTACCCGTTACACAGAAGTCGAGGTTTTTAGAATTTTGCATAAAGACAGGATCACTTAAAAAGTATATATAATTATGTGGTTGGTATATCACCCGGTATTATCTCACCGGGCGCTTTTGCATACAAAATATGATGTAACATCGATGAAAGTGAAATCGTTTTGCGAAGAAACGGAAATACAACCGTGTAATCGTGTAGTTTGATTTATAATGGACGAAATGTTGTATTTTCCTTCCAAGGTGTGGAGTGCCTTGTGTGCGTTTTCGTGGGTTAGTTAAATATCAGCAGTGTAAAGGTTGAGGAAGTTGCCCCCACCAAGTGTTACATCAATCGTATCGTGAATTCTTCGGCACACACTTAAATTAGTTTTTATGAATATTATTGTTTTTTTGTTTCTTAAGCTAGCCAAGGCGATCAAAATGGCAAAATAAAAATAAATTTTCAGGACACCGTTATTTTCATGTATGTAGTGTTACGGTAGTAATCAATCAGTGAATTGTAACCATAACCGTGGTTAATTTCTAGTATTTTGCTTGGCTTTAGTTGAGAAAAGACAATCTCACATTGAGCAAATGAAAAGTCAGAAGAAGAGTATTGAGATAGGTCGTTGTTGTTTTAATTGAGTTAAGCGAACATCCTGGCAGGTAGTCGGTCACCAGGTTCAACCTGGGTGTGTGCAAGTGAGACAGAGAGAGAGAAAGAGAGAGTGAGTGAGAAGTACCTTGACCGGTGTCTCTTTCAATAGGGAAACATGAAAATGATTCTCAGAGCTTGACACAAGGCCTTTCTTTCATGAGACTTTTTGATTGACGACATGCAATGGGCATTTTGTCTTCTTCTACTCCCTTTAGGGAAGGTGAATCAAAGGTTATTCGACACCAGCCAATCTATCGATGGGTAAACGGTCAATCAATTCAAATTGTGAAATTTGAATGTAATCCCTGGAGGAATTGAAATGTGAACCTTTTTGGCGGAAAGCCATGACATTTCAGGCTTAAATCCAAAGCTTTCTGTGTTCTTTTCCTTCCAGTGACGTAATAAATTATTAATAATGGCAATCATTGTATCAAAACATCTTAGATCTAGTGTCTGTTAGAAAATAGAGATTTTCTATTAGATAAAACGAATTTGTACATAATTAGAAAACATTATTTTGCAAATAATGATAGCGTCGAAATTTATTAAAAACTGTTCCAAACTCTTCTGGCGACGACTTTTCAAAAAGAAAAAGTTCATGGCTTTTTCAATCCACAATCAGTCAGATTTATAAATGAATTCATGGATACTTTAGATTTTAGTAATTAACTTGAAATGTCAGGAAAAGGGCGTTGGATGATTAACATCTGTTCTTTTGCCATCAATCTTTGCTACAATCCATTATAATTTACCGTGGTATAATTTACTAAATGAAAATATTAATGGTAAACACATCATTGTATTAGGAGTCTTGTAAGAGAGAATTTTTACTCTATTTGATACACCTGGGAACGGAATAATCCTACGCCATTCTTTTGCTGCCCGTTACAAATGAAATTCGAGTGAGTACCCCCTACAAAGAGACTGTTGCCGTGAGGTCGAAGGTCAACGATATAAATAAATTTCTAGTGTGGTAATTGAAGTGAATCGGTAGGGCTACCAGAACGAGAATCTGCGAGTCCTGCAGACACCAGCGACTTGAAGACTCAAATTAATTATACTCTAGGTGCATAGGTTTGATTTTATCTGTTAGCAAGACTTCATACTGTGCAATTTCATGCAAATTATAAAATTTAGCAACAAAAGTAACCTGTTTAATGAGGTTATACGGGTGCCGATCTGCTTGAATTAAGTTCCTTTGCCTATCCAACAGAATGTAAACTTATCAGACACAGCTAGAGGAGGTGATGGTGGTGACAGCCCACAGGTACACAGCCGTTAATTTAATGTGATTTGATAAAGTTAAATCTACAGAAGATTATGTATACGAATAAGTAAGATGAGTTTACAAAAAATATATCTTATAGAAAAATATCTTCTCTCATACGAAAAGTTTCAAATCTATATTTTTTGTTATTATGGTATGCTTCCTAAAATTTTGTTACATTTTTTATTCTTTTGGTTTTGCTCCGATACTATTGGGTTCTGTACTTCCAATAGCAATACGTTACCAAGGAATAACGGAATAATTTTAGTATTCACAACAAATAAAAAAACACGTTGGAGTTTAAAAACGAAAATTCCAATAAAAATTTACTTGAAACTGCCAGTTGAATAACCAAAAATTATTCTTCCAGAACTAAATACGAAAGAAGTAAATGACAATAATGAGTAAATGTGAAATGCGTAAACATAAACGTGTAAACATCAATAAACTCTGGCAGGTTACAAACAACACCTGATTTCTCATCAGTAGAATCTCGGCAAGGTCATTTGCCAACTCAACCTGCTCAGAACCTTCGATATCTTTTGTTCAACCCTATGAGTAAATTCTAAATTAATTTAAATAAATTATTAATTTAAATTAATTACTTCTGAAAATCAATTACCAAGACCCTACCGCATTACTCAAAGTATTCTCATGTTGTTCGATTTATGACTTCGGGAGTTTCGTTAGATTTTATTGGAAAACGTTCTCCATGTGGAATTTAATTAAGTATATAGAAGGTTTTTTGCTTGATTTTTTACGTTTATTTTATGTATAATTTGTTTTCATGCATCGATGAATACGTACCGTAAGATTACGTTGGAGTTGTCAGACATATCCTGGATAAATTTCACTCAGACTCTCCGTTACTTGTGCAAGGTGTAACCTAATTATGACGTGCTGCTCGGGTACCGAGTTATGCAACCGAAGAGCACTTATCAGTAGACCATTTCTATGATCTAGGTTGTGGGTTTTCATAGTCATTATTCTAATGTGTGCACTTTGGTTTGATAATCTGATTCGTGTCTTATTTTATAAAGGTGTTAATTGTAATTAAAGTACCGCTGTCACCTGTTTCTTTCTTTCCGCAAGACGGAAGTTCAGGTTTTGTTCTGGGCATACCACACTTGTCCATTTCTTTATGACACTCTGGGTAAAATCGGAGATTCATCATTTGGACCGCAACTTCGGTTAAGCGAAAAAACTTGAGTAATAAATCGAAAAACCGAGGGTTATCTTCAAGTTGCGACTCATAGAAACCGTGAACCCGAAACCAGTTGCCTCAAGAATGGTGGCACTGTTACAGAGGCACAGGAGGAAAAGGTGCAAAGTATTACTCAATCGGTGTGTTAATGCGTCAACGTCAACTCTGTTTAAGTTTACATGCTGGTCACCTTCGCGGTGATGAAGATGTTTTGGACTGCCACCATGTGTACCGCTACAATGCCAATCCTACTTGCCAAAAAAGGATCTGTGACATTCGTGCCAGAAATGTGTACCCTCTGGTCGTATCCTTATTGTTAACATTTCTTATTATTTCGTAAAATTTCACAGTATATTATTAAAAGTCATAAAAGCGGTCTTACAAAGCGTTGGAGCAATTACGTTCACGTACCTTAAAGGGTTGATGTTACACACCACATATATATTATTGAAGCAATCTTATGTTCCAATAAAACTATTATACGGTTCCAATAGGGCACTTGAAATCTGCATTATACTCGCGGCGACGTTTTTTCCACACATGGTCAGCCATTTTTGTACAACATTATTTAATGCTATCGCTCTGATTGACTTCCTACTCTTAAGACAACCTCAAATGCGACCTAGTAGCTTTTCCTAATAAAAGACTCAATTTAATAATATTTAACAAGGCCTTAAGGAGTTCCACCTCTTTAACACCTTGCTCAACGTCTTGCAATCAAGTGGGTCCAACTGTCAACCTGTCATGCATTGACTATTGACAAGGTCCACCAAGGTGTTATAAATATTGTTTCTGCCTAACTTCTCCATTTACCGCTTCTATTGTGGATAATAAAAATCAGGATAAAAACCCTCGACTGCATTCGGCGGGGTGAACATTTTTACCCCATTGAACAAAACCTCACATAATTTAAGGTTTGATTTAATTTTGATGAAAAGAGCGTGGAAAACTAGCTAAATTGGAAAACCTGAAGAAAGAAAACTGAGTAATATTTAAGTACCTGGGACTCCTCCCGACAAGAAAAAACCTTGGGCAAGTTGTTGCAGGTAAATAACAAAGGAATCGAACAAAAACGATCGGTTTATTCAATAAATCGTGCGGTGTTCCTTTTATACATTCAACTGAAAAATCATTTTAATCAGCAGTAGAAAAAGTTGTTATTCTGAGAAAAGATTACTTCGAGACGTTTTAGTGACTATTTTTATATTGTTAGGTCTTTGGTAAGGTGACCGAGAGGGTAATGAAATTTTTGAAAATCATTTTACTTATCGCAAAAAATTCATATTTGATTTATTAAACGAAAGGTGAGGAACACTTAGAACAAATAATCCGGGTGAATAATCCGGGATTGGAGGAAAATTCGAGGCAGTCATGAAGATCCGAGACGAGAACTTTTTTTAAGTAGTTGGGAGTTGGTTTCGTCAATCCGTAGGCCAGTACAGAAATATTAGGTCTCGCTAGTAAAACAACAAATCCGGAACGATCAAACGATCCATCCAAACATACCAAAATTAATATAAATCAGTGTGAGGCTAGCACAAGTTCCATGGAATGCTCTAGAATAATATATGTATGTTCAGAAGGAGGGTTCAGAGGTGTCGATGACTCTAACCTGAAAGGGGTTAGATCATTAATGCAAAGGTTGCTGGATTGCAGGTAATCCAATAACTGAATAAGTTATTTCCTATGGATTTTCTGTACGACATTCCATACATGTAAAAAAAATACATAAAAACATTTCTGAATGTCATTCGAGTGCTTGTAAGTTGAGAGACGAGCAAATAAAGTTTTTTTTCTACGGTTGTAGTGCCAATAATGTTAGCTGGAAACGTATGTCGAGTTAAAGGGGTTAATTACCGTATTATTTAACATTAACTTACATAACTTTAATCAGACTCGATTTATACTTATGTAAAATAAAAATTCATAAGTTCAATTGAATGGTGACATTGTTTCATTTTACAAAATTCCGAATCCTTTCATGAAAATATACAGTATGACGTGAGTGAGTTTCAGCAAAAAAGTAGAATTTTTTCTGGATTTGGATAGTGTCAGTGGAAAATTTTATAAAAATGACAGACTTGTTCTCGTTTTCTCTTCTTACGTATATATTTATTTAGACTTTGTCCGTGGGAAGTTCGTTTACTGGTTTTAATATTTGCTACCCTTCAAATGGGATAATCAATAACCTGTATAATTGGTTTGCGGTATTTGCATGTCGGCTTCGTCACTTTTCAGCAAGTCATTTCGAAGATCTTAATAACGTTATCAAAGTCTATGCTCCTCGTACTTCAGATTATTTATTTATTTAATACGCTTTGTGTTCGCAAAAAAGTTGAATTTTCATTTTTCACAACTAAAGCAAATAACCAAAAACATACTCAATAAACTTAACGTTTCTTTTTTCCCTAATTATGCATAAGATTTTTCAATAATATATTATTACTGGTTTTTTACATTATTACTATTAATTTTCTGGCATGGCTAAGCAAGGTCTCGTGTCTTATCTGTTTATTTTATTACTATGTAGATTCATTGACTTTCATTTATTCTCCTTCTTTAATAACATGAAATGCTCGTTTATGTACATGTGTCAACTTCAAGAAAGTACGGAAAATAGCTTTATGTAGAAAATCTTCTAGGGGTTTTGGTTAAGGTAGAGGTTTTGCTGAAACCAGTGCCTTTTTTTATTGCTGAGTAGAAAGTAAAATAGCAGAAAGACATAAAATTAGAATAAACAGTTTTTAACATTTTTTTCCCACAAGGAAACAACCTTATGGCTCGACATAAATTAAATTTTGCTCTCGTTCATTTCCTTTGAATTTTACGACCAGATTTTCGTGCGGGTTTGCAAACATAAAACTTTAAGAGTAGGACAGTTGGTTTTTTAATTAATTTATTTCTTATTTATTTTTTGTATTTGTTGCAGATTTGCATGGAGCACGAACATCGGCGGCGGTCTATTTAAACAAGCCAACACGTAAGTTTTATGTTTTTCTTTTTTTTATTAGATCAAACGCTGGAGACGTTACATAACCCCTGTTATTTTCTATAAAAACCGATAAACGCCCGGTGTCACGGGGAACATTTCACTCATTGACTGCATTAAATTTGAATTGTTAATTTAATAATTTGATACTAATTATTTAGGTTACGGTGACAGAATGAGCAGTTTTTAATTAATCGACCATATACTCTTAACGATCACCGGTCCCCCTTTGCTCTATATTACATTTACACTTCGTATATTATCATGTCACTTTATGCTAATGCAAACACATAATCATATCAAGGACACGAGCGAGTCGAGTTACAAAATGTTTTTTTTGTAATTTTGTTTTCATAATATTCAATGTTATGAATACATAAGCCTAGTATATGTAACTTAAGAACATATATTGTTTGTTTAGTAGGAATAATTTGGAACTTTCCAGAAATTTATTTTAATCCAACCCTTAAGGCTTGCGTATTTTCTCTCCCAGGTTTCTCACCAGCAAGCCTGAATGTCAACAAACTACTTACTTAGTGATTTGGTGTCATTCTAGTTTCTGTAATTTTCTAATCAACGCTACTTTTACTCCACTTTTTACGTGATTTACGCAAAAATAACTTTCCGTTATCTCTCGCAAGGTGTATTTTTCTCACAATAATTTCTGATTCTAGTCAAAGAGCAATCCAATAAATACGCGTTTAATTACGCGATGTTTTGAAGTTATGTTCTGCTCAGGGGACGACGACTTCCTCAGGTGTCCACCCGAGACATTAAACTTCTACGTTATGTAATCCGAAGTATAAATCCCGTTTAATTAATATGCGGTCCGTAAGATTCGAACGATAAATTTTTGCGCCCGAAAAACATTTTCCTCCCACTCGGCCCAAATCTTCTCGATTAATCACAGCAACGTTTTCCTCTCAGAATTGATTTGTTTCATCGAAGGAAGATGGACCAGATAATTCTTTTTATTGTGATGCAATTATTCAAGAGTTTTACACGCTAATTACCATCTTTATGTGGTTAACGAGTTTTAGTATATTAAAAGAAATGGCGCCTTATTGAATTATGTAAGTATCGAGCGGGGGAGTAACGTTTCTGGCTCTCGTATCTACATTTAGTTATTTCGGTCAGTCATTTAAAGTGAACGACTCATTCTGAAATTACAGATATTAATTAATACGTTTAATACGCGTTGTGGAGTATTCATAATTTAATATTATTAAAGGGATTGAACTAAAAAAAATTAAATGAATCAAACGTTCGTAACGCCCGATTTGTCGGAGATTAAATCAAATTATATTATGTAATGGAAGGATTTGCGAAGCAATTTAAGTACAGTCTGCAACTGACTAAAAAATACAATTTTATTTTTTGTTTCCTGGAAGAAGAAACTTGACTTGTAGAGACCTCAATACTCCCGGGATCTATCCTCCGGTCCAAGGGTGTGGGTAGCCTGCCATTGTACAGTCATACAATTATTTCCTGATAAGAGATAACCCTGTTACGTCCACTAGGATGAATGTGGGTGGTTGAAGAGCAGACGGGTTAGGTAAAGTTTATTATGAAAGAAGGAAGTGAGTGGACGGGTGAAGGATTATGCAAAAGGTGAACATTGCAGACCTAATGGAGTAAAACAAAGGTGCAAGGGGATGGTTGGTTCCCTACGGTTATTCTATTAACATGACTAATAATGGGATAAACTCGTTGTAAACTAATAATTTTTTTGTTTGAAAAAGTATAACAGTTTTGAGAAGAGATGGGTGAATTGTAATTGAAGGTATTACAAAAGAAATTTCACGTACTTGTCTCGCTCCGTGAACTTAAACATATGGATGTATTGAACTAACCAACTGATTCTTCGTGATGGAGTTGTGCAAGAATCGCCGAGTACAAATGAAATCTCATTGGGTATTGTTAATTATTAAATACGGTTCAAGTGTGGGGAGTTCACGTTTCAGATGTGTCTGAGAATACAAAAAAAATGAAAACTATTTTAGTTTCGTAGAGTGCCGTAGAATGCCGTAGAAGGACTTGTAAGAGGAACATGTCACACTCGCCAAAGAACGCCATTCATCTTTTTAAGATTGTTAGTCTCATCAGACCTAGACTTCACTTGTGACTTACCTAATTACCTGAAAATTTACTTAAATTGCGACACACAATTTTGCGTCGGCTCTTTGTCCTCTATGTGTCACTCACAAATTCTTTTTTAGTTTGCCTATAGGAGAATGATCCTGTATAAATGTTAAAGGATCCAGCATTACAACTATTGTAGTCTCAATTGACGAACAAAAAGTTGGTATTATAAAATGAGAATGTTTAACAATACAAACAGAAAGTTCATACAACTAAATCATGTAACACAGAAATGGGATTAAATCATTAAAATTTTAGTAATTCTAATAATATAATAGTGTCAGCAATAAATCTGTTAGAAGACGCATAAAATGTACTTTACGGATCAAAAAACATTGTTTTATGTTGTAAATACAGTATAAAAATAATATAAAACTTCTAACATGACTGCACTCCGCCATCTCATCAGGTCAGTAAACTCACTCCCTGGGGCTTTTTAAACGACACTCTTTCTATTTAAAATGTCAAATACCCCATGTGAGGGACATTGTATGTCGCGAACAGGTTCAAATGAAATCTCCGATACCAATTGTCCTTATTATTTACCGTACTGCCTTACATAAGTTCCAAGTCCCCGCCAACTCATGTATCTCTATATCGGGCAGCGAATAACATTAAAGGAAGAAAAAGAAAGAAACTTATAAGGGGAATTCAGTTAGAAAATCCAATCGCTATATACGGTTTTAAGGGTCGAAATAATTAAAGGTCACCTCAGAGGTTACATGTTACTCAAACCATCACCAAAAAAATAGTGTTAAAGACAAAGGGTCTTTCCCTCTTGCATTTGAACTCGAAAAGTCAAAAATAATAGTTGAAGCAAAGTATTAATTTTGTTATTTCAACATTTTATAGCTCACGTATTTCTACTTCTATTTCGTCTAGTAGCAACCGAGAGATTTCCATTCCATTCGTAGTTGGGACGATCGTTTTTATCAGGAGACCCGGAGAGGTAGGGAATACCTCACAACTATAGTTCTAATATATTTCTTCGCACCGTTCGATAGAAAGTTATGTAAGACTCTTGCAACGCGCTTGCAATGTGGCTTTTAATAAGGTTAATGACCGTGGCAATAAATAAGGTTAATGAAGGCATAGTTTACGTGTACCTTAATGATAATTGCCTAGAAAACAATGCCTCGGCTGTTATCGGCCAAGGCCCCGTGGGAACCGTTAACATTTATTTCGAGAGTTCCTAGAGTCAATATTGTACCAATATTGCGAATAGATAAGAATAGATAGATAAAAAAGTGAGGGGCACTTAGGCCAACAAAACAAAATAAAGGGCAAAGGGTAAATTAATTTTTGGATTATTTGAGTTCAACACCCCTCGTCGAATAACCGTCGAAAGCTTTAATTAGTTCTCTTGTAGGTAAGACACCTTTAACGTTCAATGAATGCAACTTTTTGTTTCGCTAAATCTAGCCGAATGCAACTTTGGTAACATTATTCAACGATTTCGTAAACTACTCGGGGTATGCTTCCGTACCTGAAACAAACACAGCAACTGTTTTGGTTAATTGCCAACGCACCGTTATTTTATTAAACTCAAAATAAGCGCGAATACAAAACATAATGAGAGTCAAAGACCATCGTAAAACTATTTTCCTAATTTTAAAATAGTGAAGCTTCGAGTGCTAAAAGCAGGAGAGACGTCTGTTTAAGAGGTGATGGCAATTGTCATTTTTGTGGCATTCGCCACTGGACAAAGCAACTGGACAGATTCGACAGTTTAAGTCAACTTACGTCACACGTGTCGGACGTCTTGAATGAAACGCTTCAAACAGCATTTAAAATGTTTCCTAACAACTATTATAAACTATTATGCTATCAAAACTAAATTGCCCCAGGCTCGTCTACATGTGATTCGAACCGAGTAGGAAAACTTGTAGTTTAAATTTAATTTCGCCTACCACTTTGTACTCCTTGTATTTTTTGACTTGATTTAGTTTAGTTTGGTTTTAGTTCCAACTATCGAAGGACTTCCTCCAGTTGAAGAGTTTTGCTCTTCTGACACATTTCGCTTTATTGCTTCGCCGTGTTTGATAATGACGAGTTCGTGACGATGGAACACATCGAGTTCTTATCGGCACTTTGGCAGTCCCATCGCAACATTTCTTTTGCTCGGATGGTATCGGGCAGTTTGTTATGTCACAAACCGGAATTTTACTTCCTACATATCGAGTTGAAGATGAAAGTGTTTCTATAACTCATCGACTAATAAACTCGCAGTTATTTCAATTATCGATTTCGTGCACCAGAATCTCCAATAATTTGAATTCGAACGAAACGAAAGTCGCCATTTGTTTTGACTGATTTTCTGACAGTCAAAGGAATTCTCTCAATGGAGCGTTTCCATCGACAGAACGACCGAAAAAGTTCACCTTTACGTAATGACTTTGTATCTCCGAGTATACGTGTAATTTCGTTGGCTACCTGTTGATGGTTTCGGCATAAATCAGATGCAACCACGACAACAACAACAACCGCTCTAATCCAGTGCCTGTGGAAAAATCCTGTTTACGTAACTTTCTTACCCGATGGTTCGACTAGATTTTGAGTTGTAAGAAGTCACACACGTCAATACATGTGACAACTCACAATTTATTTCCTGCTTTGTCTTACATCTATATATGTATACCTCCACGGATTAAACCGAGGGGTTAAACATGCCTAAAACTTACTTACAAATTATGTAACTTTTTAATAACCAGTCGAGGGAATCTTCGTTTGACCGTCTCAAAGTTACATTGCTGGTTTGTGGCGACATTTCAGACGGGAATAGTTTGGCTGATTTAGTTTGGCGAAGTTAAAACCGTTCAAAGTGAACCAGTGCCGTATATTCTTTTTTTTGAAATTTTGCCACTGCTTTGGTTTTTGTTCGAGTTCACTCGAGTCACACGAGCCGTCAGAAATTCCACTCAAGGAGCGGTTCTGCATCCTTGTAATGTCAGATTCAAGTTCAAATTTAATATAGGCGTTTACTATACACCTGGAACTGTGATTGTGTTCTTACACAGGACAGAAAAAAAACTGTCATGTTGTTTTTGCTTGTTCTCTCCTCTCAGTTTTAACGAGGTTTGTCATGCAACGAGGAAAGTTATTAGTGTAGTTTAATACGACAGCGTCATCCAACCCAACTTTCATTTATTAATGTAATTTTTGCAATTGTACCTGTCAAACGCATCATTCATTCCAGGTAAACAAATATTGAAAATTCCATGACTGACGATAAAATGATTTGACTAAACGTCGCCTGTCCTTCCACGCCTTGTTATTTCACTTACAGAATTATGTATCTTATTAATTGGAAGGAAATTGGGAAACGTATTATTTCTTAAACGGATTATTTATTTAATACTTTAATGTTTATTTAATTAAAAGGAAAATATCTTATTTGCCTTAAATGGCGTCGACAACAGCTCAACTATTGAAAAACGTTTTCATTTATTTTATATGTATATATGTTTACTACGTCCGAGTTCTTCCTTCCCTCCGGTCAAGTGGGTTCGAGACACAAATTAATTTCTATGTCGGGTTATGTGTAATAAGTCATAGTTATGTAGTTATGTAACGGGGGTTACATAATGACTCATTTTTCTCTCTAGTTGCCATCACTATGTTCTTTATTATTAATAATCGACGTGAAAAATAAATTGCAATAAAAAATGCAAATTTTCTATATTTTTCTAAGCGCTCGAAACTTTTCTATTTGTCATAGTCAGTTTTACTTCGAATTACTCAAGTTTGGAAACCTGACTAAAATACTTTCTTAACTTCTGATTAAGTTTCTTGTAGGGGATTGTCATCATCTTTGTCGGGTCACAAATAAAGTTGGTTAATACTAATAATACCATTACAACCTCCGTCTGCCTATGTCTCCGTCTGCTAGTCTCGTTCCTGATTTATCTAATACGGTTAAAAATTTGTAGTTACCTGTCTGACTGTCACTACTCATTCGTCTTGAAATATTTTAGTGATTAGATCACTTCTAGTGGGACATTGTGGCGGTAAGAACTTGTCCATACACGGCAGACATTTCATTAATCGCTTCAACGGTGCAGACGCAGACGAAGGCATCCCTGACGGCTCCGCACATAAAACCGGCTCTATAAGACGATGGTCGATGGTCAGTACTAAATTCCTTCAGAGTCACTCCACAATGGTCGATAAGGAAGAAAGACGTGAAAAAAAAAAATAATGGCGACGCCTCGTACGAAATGACAAACCGGATATGAGTATCTGAAAAGGTCATCCGTTCAAAGATTTGGAATCTCCCAAAAAGACCGACGCCAACTATTTTTATAGATTCAATATTTGAACTACAAAAAAAAACAAGTCGCCACAGCTCCGTCCTGGAACGTCTTCAAACGACTTATTAAATGTTAAAAAATACATGAAATTAAACGTAATAAAAATTCAAATCATAAAAACTCTACGATGTGTGTAATTTCTCAGATGCCGGAATATAACGATTCTAAACTATAAATGACATTTCAAACAGGTTGACGTGGTCTTGTGTGGGTGTTCGTCGCTTATAACGATGGTAGTGCTTCCTAACTTTTTTATTAAATCGAATCAATTATTCATTTATGGGTATGAGGTGATAACGTATACTACGGATCGAAGTGGTAACATTTTTACACATTTCTAATAAATCATATGTAGGCAAACTTTCCTTTAATTCTAAAAAAAACAAATAATGCTAATACATAATCTATTTACATTAATTATAAAATTTTCGATTCATTGCGAACACTTGGATGTGCACCTGCGCTTTAATATTATTCAAATGATACTGCAAATCTAGTCAAGAGTATTTCAAATAATACGAGTATTGCATAAAACCAAGTTCCATTTAAGCGAATCATCTATTCCAAAATTATAGTAGATAGCAGAAAGTAAACACTGAGTGACGAATCGGAAACTGGGACTCTGATCGAATAAATAAAATAAAAAGAAGAAAAAGGCAGCGGGGTCTTCAATGTTGCACAATGGCAATTAGTTAATTAAAATTACGATTAGCATAAATAGTTACTTTTTATGCCTACTATTATGTACGGCTGCAACCGTTTCTTAATGAATGATGGAATGTAAACGATTGAAATACTTACTAGTGTTGTAAGTTCCAGTTCGTAGAGTTACTGTTTTCACCACTGCTACGCAAACCTTTTAGGGAAGCATTGCGGGAGAAGGTTTCGACAGGACCTTCCTGACCACCTTGAGAAACCGACCTCTCCGTCACCTTACGAAACATCCTTTTGAAAAGATGCAAACGGTGAGATTTTCAGTTTCGGCGAGGTTAGTAGTAGCCGATCAACACCGTTTTAACTACACCGACCACCGACCCAGAAGAACACGACCAATACCATGTTTCTATTTATTCTCTTACTCAAGAAGACCAGCAAATTCCACAAACCACCACATGCCTGAATTAATTTGAATGTGACGTAAAACATATTAAAACGTGCTTAATTAGATTTTGTAATTTTACCTATTCTGCATGCTTTCACATCTGATTTGGAGCGTGTGCAACCGTGCCTGCGGCTTGGCGATGATAGTAATGTGAATATCAAGTTACACGGATATTAAAAATTACACTAAGCGTCATATCGGGTATCATAGAACCCGAGTAGTCGTGACAACAAAGAGACATGGATGGAGTTCTTTGAAACTGTTCACCTGTGGGTCAGGTCACACACACGAACGCACATCTAAACGCTTTCTTTTCAATTTTTGTTTTCAGAATTGCAGAAAAGGGACATTGCAAGTGACACGCTTTCCGACCATCCGGATGTAGCTCGTGCCGTAACCTTCAAACCAGGATTTTCATCAGAATATAATGTTCGACAGGTATTTTTATTATCTTGCCCAATTTGAATTCCGACGATTCACTTATAACATTATCATAATGATCACCTCGTTTAGGATGTTCCTTCTTTGGAGGACGACCCCCAGAGAAACCGTCCGAGAAGAGATTCTGAAGCGGAGGAGTCCGATCCGTACGAAACGGAAGCCGAAGACCAGGAAGGAGAAGAAGATGACAGCGACATGTTCATGGAACCTTTGGAATTGGAAAAGCCGGAGAAACCAGCAGAGAGGCAACCTGTGACGGTGAGACCTGACGCCATCATCGAGGCAACTACCTTCGCCAGGGACAACCACCCCATGGGACAACACTTTTATCCTTCCTTTGCCCCTGTTTTTTCATTGGGGCACTCCAGACCTCATCAGTTGTTCCATCAGGTGCGTGAGCGTTTCAAAAACCGTCACTTAATGTTTATAGTTTTCTAATTCGATGACTTATTTCAGCAGGAACCATTCTACACTAGTAAATCGAGGGCTGCCACAACCTTCAGCTCGGACTACAACCCCTTCAGAAATTCTTTCAGAGACACCTCCTATAAGGTTCCTATCAACTTCGACGATGACGCCATTTCTAACAACATTCTGGGCTCTGGAAACTTCGGCATTCTGAGAGGAGGTACTGCTTTTCTGGCAAGGTCCCCTAAGTATGGGGATTTAATTTACAATTGATTTCCACCATCCACCGGATGTTGCATAAAGATTTGCCAAGATGTCGGCAATTTCTGGAAAACTGGTATTTTGCACTAATTCGAAACAATTTGGAGCAAACCAATTTCAAATGCTCAAGGGTCAAACCTTCAGGGTTTGACCTCTTGTGCCGGCATCATCTGCAGTTGTGCGTAACTACCTATTTTCAGTCTGCCTTTTCATCTTTTCCTGGTGTTTAAACTTCGATAATGAGATTCGTTAGAAGAGTTTCAACTCTACCTGGAAGGTTTCAACAATGCTCGTTGAACGGGTTCAATGTAATTGCTAAACTTTCCCTTCGATTTAATCTAAAAATCTGTGCACCACTTTCCACATCATCCGTGTTTACGAAATATTGGAACCCTTTTATAATATCTGAGGTCATTATGTCCACGCCTTTGGCAGTTGGAATCATAATAATATATTTTATTTAATTTGTAGCTTTTCATCTCGCCGTAACTCATTAAATTTTGAATTGGTTTTTACGTTTACAAAGGTACCTACTACAATGAAGAGGATGACTACGGTCTTTTCAATTCTCACTACTCCAACAATGGTCACGGCAGACCCTACTACTCGAATCCTCGGCCTCAGAAGTACACCAACGGTGACTTCTTCTCTAACTTCCGAGACTTTGCTGAAATCAACACGCCGACGAAAACATCTTACTCCCAGTACATCGTGGTTTACGTGAACAAGAACGCGACAAAGTCAAATGACGAGAGCGAACTCACTGCAGCATCCGTTCCTTCTTCGGTCATTGCCAAACCCAAGAACATCTTCGAGCAGTTGAGCCTTCTCGACCAGGCCGACGACGAGAGCCACGAAGCCGAAGAGAAGAAAACCTCGTTGCACAAGCGAAAATTGGCCCTGCTCAAACAGGAGGAACTCAACAAGCAAAAGAAATCCTACTCGACGAGCAAGGAATCATCGAAGGATTTCCTTGAGCCTCTGCTGGCTCTCAGCTGAACGTTACCAAGTGACTTGTGAAAAGACATTTTCCGGAGCACACCGACGTCCACTGAGGGACGTCACAAGAGAGGTACTTCTGGGGTTCCTGAACCCAAAAAGACCTCTTCTTTTTACCTCTTGTTACCCGTCCATTTTGGAACGAAGTACCTGAACAATAAGCGCGCGAAATGTTTTTCGGAAAATTCAAAACGTTTTGTTCGAATGAAAAAACCGGACGACAGACATTCATGGAATTTTATTTTTTCCACGTGTTGAACTCGGAAGAACCTGAAATTATTTTCTACGTGAATGCTTCGAAGCGGAATAGTTTTGTTCTTTTTTAATCGAATGAAATCTATTTTAAGCGAAGTCTTCAACGACCTGGCTGACTTGGACTTCCACGAGAAGTCCGAAGGGTTCAGACATCCATGAGCCTTTTGAATTCAACGCCTGCGTTTTATTTGGTCTTTCTCGTGACATCGGAGTTTAAGGTGAAACCTGAAAGTATTAAGAGACTTGTTCTCGCAGAAAAAAGTTAACAATTTGTATAATTCTAATTATAAGAGAAAGGCTTCAAATAAAATTCATCCTTCTTCCACTGTTAATTGTAAATTATATTCAAATTAACTTTGTTTTTTGCCCTTTAAACTGAATAATTAAGTTAATTAATTTCCTTTTATGGAAAATAAAAATGCAATTTAAAAAACAGAAAAGCGTCCCGTTTTCTTTTGAACCTTTCTTTATGTTTTATTTCTGACGTACGAAGCTCCCGAAGGAGCTCAAAAACGAAATTAACAAATAATGGGAGTGGGAGCACTAACTACAGATTTGTGGTATTCTTCTGTTTCATTGATTTGATTATTATCACAGATTTATTATTAGACTTTATTATTATTAATTATATACAGTAATAATTATTACTACAATAATTATTATTAAATAATAATAATAGTATTATCATTATTATTAAGAAGATTTTTCCTTATTTTGTATACTGAACAGCTGAACGTTACAAATTGTACAGTAAATGAATTTTAGTTCTTGGGAAACAAAAGTTGTGACGAACATTAAGGCGGTCTTTATGAATCTCACGTAAGATGTGAATTGTAGGTGTGAGGTAGTAGGTAGAAAGAACCCGAAGCTATCAGGTACAGAGAAACGTGATAGGTATTGATTGTTGGACGGACATTTTCCGACTTTCAAACCATCTCTTTAATTACACATAATTGTAAGCATTTCATCAGTCTTACTTAATATTTTGCCATCGTGCTTTCCTTGGGGAGAGGGTTTTTAAGATAAATACGAACTCCACGACCACAATGGAAATTTGTGACTTTCTCGAATGCAAAAATTTTTCTTTCGGGTTGACTAACGAAACCGTCGAGTAGGAATTCAGCACTAATAAGGCCGTTCACTGTAAATGGTAGTTCTGGCTTTCCACGAAAACTATTTATCGAATAAGTCACACTGGTTTGTGGTCTCTTACATAATGTTAGAAGATTAATACCATTCTTGTTGTACACGAAAAGGGTGACTTTTGAAATGACATTTTCATTTAAATATGCCCGTAATAAAGATCCAAATCCTTGTTTTCTTTGTATTGTAAGATTTCCCTGCATCCTTATTTGTCGAAATTCATCTCCTTCCTGTGATTAATTGAACTAACAAATAAAGTTTTGGGAACTTTTGTCACCCGGAGGAAACCCAACGTTAGAAACGATCTAATCAGGAATCTGGGGTTGAGAGCAATGAATACGTCTGATTCATCAAACCCTTATTACATTTTCTACATTTTCAAAGAGTATGTGAAGTCACTGAGTCACTTGAAGAAAACTTATACTGTAACTTTAGATTGTTTGAATAAAAGCAAAAGAAACGAGTACGGCTCAACCGACCGAATCACCGCAAAGCACGACGTCCGAGTGACGTCAGAGAACAACAATCATGGAGGCTTGCAACGCAGTTGAAAAAGAAGTTGACAAAGTTATAACAAAATTCAGTGGTATTCATGAGCACTCGGAGAAAACTTTGCATGATCTGTCGAATGTGATAGAGTCTCTTAAAAAAAAAATAGATGAAAGTGAGTAATAGGTGGGAGCAAAATAGAAAATCGACAATGTCTGACTGGTCGGAATCCTTTGTTTTTGCTCTCTCCTTATGTTATATGTTTTATTATTTTGATTAAGTTGTACATTTTAATAATTTTCAAAGATCCTCCAGGTCATGAGCTGACTGTAGCGCAGATTTTAATTATGAAGCAGACGGTGAACCGCGTCAGAGAATCCGTTCATAGACTGGCTGCAGATCATAGGGATCTACACAGTACTGTGTCAAAAGTGGGCAAAGCAATTGATAGAGTAAGAACATTTAGTTACAGTCCCAGAAAATAGGGCCATAATCTTGCAGTATTGTAAATGCCCACTGCTCTGTTTCAGAATTTTGTTTCTGATTTTGCATCAACAAGCAGAGAAGATGTGTTTGCTGGATCAGATAAAATCCAGCTACTGAACCAAGTGATTTGTCAGCATTTCTACAGGCAAGGAATGCTTGAAATAGCTGAAGAATTATCTAAAGAAGCAGGAATTAAAACAGAAGAAGGTGGAAAAGAGCCTTTCACTGAGCTTAACAAAATTCTAGATTGTCTCAGACAACATGATTTGGGGCCTGCCTTGAAATGGGCCAGAGCAAGGAGAGAGAGTTTGGAAGCACAGAACTCCAGCCTAGAATTTAAATTACATAGGTTACATTTTATAGGATTGATTCAAGGAGGATTACCAAAGCAAAATGAAGCAGTTCAGTATGCAAGGAAGCATTTCCATCAATTTGTACATAGACACGAAAAAGGTCAGTCATAGTGATAAACTCACACAAGAAACTTTCTCGAATACATAAACACAATTTGACTTGAGTAAACCATATTTTTAAATTGTAAAAAAAATGTTAGGAAAGTAGGAAGGGTAATGAACCTTTATTAGGACAGAAATTTGAAAAATATTTTGGTAACATTGTCCTCACAAGTGGAGAGCATAATCAATTGAATTCTAAAAACTTAATTGACAATTCAAATTGATTTTCTAACATTTGAATTTCAGTCCAACCTACATCGAATAATTTGTCATGATGTTTCAATTTTATTTTTCTATTACTGTGATAAACAGTGTTCTCATGTCAATTGTTCCATTTCCATATTCCATTGGCAGAGATTTTTGCACCCTTTTGATGAATTAAAGTCATGTTTATATGTTCTGTATTATTTCATACGTTATTGATGGTTACATATTGACCTTACACTTTCTACTGATGAGAATCTAATATTATTTATTATTTGCTTTACAGAAATACAAAATTTAATGGGAATGTTTTTATACCTACCTCAGGGACTTTCATCATCCCCATACCACTACCTTCTTGATCCCACACTATGGGCTGAAATTTATGAAATATTTACAAAAGATGCCTGCACATTATTGGACCTCAGCGTAGATAGTCCTCTATCAGTGTGGTACGTTTCATTTTTCATTGGGTTTTACTCTTAGGGAAGAAAAGCAAAATTGTGATAATTATATGCAAGTTGCTTAAATAACAATAACTATAATTTTTTTATGTAGTATAAATGCCGGATGCACGGCACTTCCCGCACTTTTAAATATAAATCAAGTTATGCTACAACGCCAAGTTACTGGCATTTGGAATGGGAAGGATGAACTTCCGGTGAGTATGCATTATTTATGTAGGTTCAAATGTTGTTCCTTCATCATTTTATTATGAATTTTTGGTTAACTTTCAGATCGAGATCGATTTAGGTCAGGAAAATTTGTACCATTCAGTCTTTGCATGCCCAATACTTAGGCAGCAGAGCACGGAGTCCAATCCTCCTATGCGACTTGTCTGTGGACATGTCATTTCTAGAGATGCTTTAAATAAGTTAACCAGCGGAAATAAGTAAGTATCATAGATCATAGGAGTACCTAGTAATACAACAAACATACTTTTTAACTTGTTACATAAATTGCTCTCTGATATTTGAGGTACTCTGCAACCTCTAAAATGTGTAATGTTTCTCTTGCTGCAGGTTGAAATGTCCGTATTGCCCGATGGAACAGAATCCGGCCGACGCCAGACTGGTTTACTTCTAATCCGTTTTGAATCGAATTAGATGGCCGCGGTGGTGTCCATAAACGAAATTTTTTATTTACGTTTTTTATATGTTTTTTGTTTTTTATTTTCTACATTGGTCTTCAACCTCTAACGTGTACTTAGGATTTAACAACTAGAGAGGTTGCAGATTTGGTAGATGAATGTGTAGGAGTGGTCCAGAGGTTAGGCATCACAGAAAATTTGGCCGTGTTTTTTCTGAAGGTTGAAGCCTTTTCACTGAGGTATCTACGAGAGACGGTGACCCTAAATTTTGGCCAAAACAAAACTCCTAACTCTTTTTGGCTTTTAATCGTGAAGCAAATTATTCGTGAATTTTTAAAAATTTACATCCGGGGTGCAACTGTTAGACATCATTGTGACGAGGAGCCCTCGAATTTAGGACTTTAATATTACTCTTAAAATTATGTAAATAAAATATTAAATTAAAGGAAGATACTATTGGAATTGGTAATTTTCCGAAAAGATATATATGAATGATATAATAAGCTGGTGCTTGATTATGAAACATGAATTATGAAAAAGGAAAATTACGTACAATTTAAATAAAAATTATCATACGAAATAAATTTGTACTTACACCTTTTTAAACTAAGAAGACTATTACCTGAAAATTTCACTTTTTTCCAGAAACACCTTCTAACCTTCTAACCATAGGAAAAAATGGCCTCCTAATATTAAATAAACCTTTCTGTACAATTTTTATTAATTATTTTGTACCAATGGCAGCAGTCTCCAGTTGGTTAATGTTTCTAGAGCTATGCAAAATAATTTTTTTCTCTTCTTTCCTTTGATAATTCACTCTATGTGAGAAGGAAATGCACAAAAATAGGGCCTGAGTTGCCTGCATCTTTTGGGTTCAATCGCGGTGTAAATGAAGAAGTGTGTAGTATGTTCGGAGTAGCATTTCAAATGGTCGTTGTATTTCTAGTCGAGTAAACATCAGGAATTAATTATAAAAAATGTAGCTTTGGTCTATTCAGTACACCAGACCACCAAGTAGACTCACGCATTGTTCATTTTGTCTACGTCTTCATTAAGCATTCCTAGAAGCGAGTTTATAGTCGGGCATAGGGCAGAAGGTCATAGATCACCAAAGAATTAAAAAGAAAACAAAGCAATTCAAAACGGTTTTATGCAGTTAGAAGCAGTACCGACATAAACTTAGGCGAATTCTGAAATTATTTACCAAAGGAAATGGGAACGCTTATTTATATTGGCTCTTTAATAATCATGACCCGACAGCAGTGTTATCTTAACACGGTTGGTAAAAACATTTATCTTAACAATAATTTGTTCCAATCCATGTGCAAAATTCGTATTCAATAGGATTCAATTTCTAGGATTTATAAATAACAATAAAATAATAAACATATTCTGTGTAAACGAATATTTATTGTACAATACAAATTTTTCTCAACAAAAAAATTCAAGTAAAAAAGCACAAAGAAATAAATTAAATAACAGTTTTCTGGGCTAAATCTTGCCTCGGAGGGAGTAGAAAGCGGATTGGTGCCCGGGAGAGAGAGAGAGAGAGAGAGAGAGAGAGAGAGACAGACAGAGACAGAAAGTTAATTTAAAGGGGACTAAATTGCCGCTCCACTCTGATCCCTGGAATAATAATTGATTAATTTCCTACATAGCAAATAAAAAGTGAACATAAATTGCAAAATGGCGCTTAGAAAGGGTTTTCCTCGTCGTCCCTCACAGCGACACTCCTACCGGTTTCTAGCTCTCCCTTTCTAGTTTTGTCAACTCTTATGGAATGTTATGGTATGTTGTTAATGGAATTTAAAAAAAAATACAAATCTCATTCGAACCGGCACGACCTTTGGGTCTCAGACTGCGATGAAATGAGATAAAATGTTTAGTTAAGAAACAGAAACGAATTGAGAGGGATCATTCGCCTGCTGCCTTGCAGGGAGCTTCTGGTTAACTACAACAAGTTACTAAACAATTTTTTAGAGTTCTCGTCCTAAAACTACAACTCCACAACCGAATCTCACATGCCTCCGTGTCAGTCACGAAACAACATTATTACTTGTTCGGTCAATAGGATTTTCAATGGTAAACCTCCTTGAGCGCCAATCCCTTGTCAGACCCAACCTCAACTTCCCATAAAAAGACCGCTGCGTTCCAACCGAATCGCTGCGGCCGAGTAATAAAATAAATAATCTCTCTTTTTTACAATTAAAACATCGTTCGGGGAGTCTCCTGCTCCTCTTTCTTCTTGTCCGTTGTTTTAATTGGTCGCATTGCTCCTCTTAAGTTAATCTGTCTTTAGCTGTTATCAGCCGTACTTGTTAAAACTAAAGCTCTTTTGTTTTCAATCGACCCTCGTAGTTACTCAACTTTTAATCGTTTGCTGAACTCTTCTTGCTGTTTTTCTTTCCACTCCTTCTTCACTGCAGACCGCTTTAGCTGTCCATCCCTAAAATAAGGACGAGTGTTCCTCATCAACATGTCTGTATGCCCAGTTGTGTACTTCTCTACAACTTAATATCCACTTACCACATTAAGTCTACTAAACCTCCTCGTTCCGAAATTGCTCTTTTCACTCTATTTGCAAAGTCTACTGAACTCTCTCCTGGTCTCTGCTGCATAGGTGGAAGGTACCAGACGTCACAGACGATGGCCCAACTCGTCATCATGCAGTACAAATATTGAAGCATCGAATATTTGCTGCTGTTCCAGAAAGCATCACCAAATCTTGCATCATACTGCAACGAGTGAATTACAAAATTTGATGAGCCCACAGGTTGGAACCGAAGGATTTTGATTCGTCACTCAAATCTGTTCAAAATACAAAAATTATACTGCAAATACCTTAATGGCTACGGGGTATACGGTACCCCCAACTTCGAAGCTACCCTTTTTGAATTGCATGACTGATGTATTATTTATGCAGGTTCCCTCTGGGAAAATAAGAATGGGAGGCTTCGTCTCATCAGAAACGTGCTCCTTCAGTCTCATGGCCACCGCGTGCCTGTCCTTCACCTCCGATCTTTCAAACCAGATATGTGAAGAGGCTCTGGCCAAAGCCCTTTGGACTATACCTAGAAATCCACCATGTCTTTGTCCGATCTGGAAAATACATAAGAAAATAAACACCTTTTAGTATGTATTGCCTTCCTCTTTCGGGGGTTAATGCAATGTTTTTTTGACACACAGACACATGTCTAAATTAATAATCAATGAGAACTTGTAAGCCCCGTGACTTACCGAAACACACAATGTCTGTCTACCTACCAAAGCATAACAATTATCACAGGCGAGGACTAATACGTCGATGGGCGAAGTATGGTTGGCAACGCATATCCCATTTTTGGGACGGTTTTCTTCGTTGTGGTAGTTGATGACGGCCGACAAAGCGGTTGACAAAATACCAAAGCACATAATCGACACATGTCGGTTAAGCCACCGCTTCAACTCTCCCTCTGGAAAGTAGCCGACTACGGCCGTACACAGCGTTAACCAAAGAGTCTGGAAAAAAGAGGTACATGCAGAGCCCGAATCGTCACAGTAAGCGGGGATAGAACCCTGATAACAGTTATACCCATGGAGGAGGTGGTGGTGGTGTGGGTTCGAAAGGCTTGCGAGACAACACAAATTCAGACAATTTAAGCTCTCACCAGGCAATTGGACTGCTTACCAATTTTCATAAATAAATTCGGACACTGACTCGTGTGACAAAATGAGTTAATACAGGCACGAATGCATAGGAAATCAAACTTGAGTTCCAAGTGTATGCAACACGAGTTCCCAATTGTTTGATTGTGATGAGATGTAATCCCAAATGGGTCACAAAAGGTTTCCGATGTTTTCCCAATTATTATAAGTCTTCAGCCCCAATTTTGACATCTTCAACGGCATTCCCCCGTTTCTGTCTTAAAAAATCACAATGCCATTTGTTGCAACGTTTCTATCCAAACATTAAGCGTCGCATCAACCACCAAGGTGACTGCCAAACCCAAGACGATTTAACTTTGCTTTATTTTTTCCTCTCGATTTTAAACTCTACTAACCAACGAGTACGCCACATCCGTCGAGAGTATGGCCACATCAATAATGGTCGTGTGGTTGGCAACACAGATCCCTCCGTTTCTTGGTTTGTGCTGCCTGTCGTGGAACCTGACGACGGCCGACAAAGACCTCATGATAATCCGAAACGCGATTATGTTGGCCTTTTTATTCAACCAGGTTTTCACCACCCCGTCAGGTAGAAATCCGATTAGGGCGGTTGACTGAATCAACCAAGCAACCTGTATTCGATTTCCCAATTTTCAATCAATTAGTTCACTTCGGGCTAACCGACACTACCATAGAGGTAACCGTTTGACATTTCTATTTTCTGCGAGGGGCACGTTCGTTCGTCACCTTGAAATAAGTCAAGCAGATTATGTCAAGGCGCGTCGATGCCAAACGTATTAGATAAGTCCCGATATCAATCAACACTATTAGTTCGTGACTTTTTTGCCGACGGCAACTCAACCGTTTAATGTAGTTCGTGAAACTTGCGGAAAACTCACTACAACTGTGTCTAACACACAAAATATTAAATTTGATATATGATGATTATTCCTGAGACAGGTATGAGAAAATACCCCGACCGGGAGAAAATATAGTGTGAAATTTTTACTTCCTTAACTTTTTTCACGAATCATTCAATCTAAACACAAACCCTTATCGTAAGATTAGTAATTTTGGTAAGCTAATTTATGTACAGAATCAACTACCTGAGATTATTAAACTTACATGTCTTGCAATCTTTGGTGCACGCGTACAATTTGACAACTCCATTATCTTATCGATAAGTGAAAAATCTCTATCAAATTCAGTCTGCCTTTCATCAAATCTTTCCTTCACGAAAACATTTGTTTTTCCTTAAATCCGCTTCACTACATATTATGACATCTTCTTACAACAAAACCGTTTGCTTAATTACAATTTTCCACGAAGGGAAATAAATAATAAGTCGAGTGACGTCATTCGAACAGGATTGTGCACGTTTGCCTTAGTGTCTATTTTATTAAACGAAAAGACAACAACTTACCCCAAAGAAACAAATAGCCACCCTAAGTGGCATGAGAAAAGCGTATCTCATTAAAAAACCAAACATCCAAATGACCGTCAATCGCCAACTGATGAACTCGTAGTTGTGGTTTGTTCTTGTTAACAAATTCCATGACTTGAGTTCTTCAGCTTCAAATCTTGACGTCACCTGGTCTTCTATGATGGCTTCAACCCCCGTTCTGATGTAATCGAGGCAGTCTGACAGTTCGAACTCTCTCTTGGGAGGTTGTGACTCCGCGCTGTTTGGATTTCCGGCATCTCCATTTGGTAGACTCCCCTGAAAGAATATTCTATTTATAAGTTACACAAAAGAAAATGTTATGTGGCTGACATGAGTAACCATAGTACCTACTAAAATACATCAGATGGTTTGTGTGAAACTCACATAAGCATTGCAAGAAAATGTCTATTTTCAAGTAATTTTAAGTAATCACAAATTTGCAACTTTTTTTGTGCAATATATTTTTTAACATTCAGAAACCACAATCACTTTGGTTATTAAGTTAAGTTTTCCTTATCAAGCTTATCAACATTATTATTCATTAATGCACTGTAGACAACATTTACTCTTTTAACTGACCTTCAAACTTTACAATTTTAATTTTATTTTTTATGTCTCAGAGTAATATAATATGAGATACTTTCCTCATATAAGTAAAAATATGCATGTTGTTAACTCAATGGTCATTCAAATAAATATTTCACCTTAACTAAGGTAATTTATGAATTAGAAATGCAGTAAAGAATTACTTACATTATCTGGATGATTGCCTTGGACTTTCGAAATATGTAAGTTATTGTTCCCAGTGTAATTTAACTCAGGATCAGGCACAAGAATTAGGTTCTCTCTGCTGATAACTACTGATTTTGTTTTGCCCAATCTTTGTGAGTCTAGATTTGTTTCAACCCCTCCTCCACCTTCATCTTCATCATCTGACCCTTCCCTGCTTCCTTCCTTGACTCTTTGTGCTATTTCTATGTGTTGCTTTCCATACTGCAAACAAATGGAAAAAGTATTGCCATTTTTTTATTGTATTCAAGTAACATTTAGGGTTACACATTAAGTTAATTATTAGTTAAGCTTTAACTGGTCAATTGCAAAGTACTTGATTTTCAAACCAAAAATGCCCTTGATTTAACCTGCATAAAATACTTGTAGTATAGATTTGTTTGCACAACTTTTATTTTTTTAATCTTTAGCAAATGAAAATAAATAGAAACTTTTGTTAGTGAAATTTAATTGTAATTTCAAATGCAATAAGTAATAGTTTAATAAAATATTAATAAATAAATAAGTATAATGGGACCCTTAAATAAGCAAAGCTCTATTCCTTTTAAATTTAAGTTGCAAAATAAGCAACTTCAATGGTTATTTTGTGCAACAAAGAGTGTAAAGCTCCTGTATTTAGTTTCTTTTGTGTCATTCTACACAAGTGTACATATAGTTATGAGTAGCAGGGGTTTTTGTTTTTTCAGGTGAATGATGCAACACTAAATGATAGTGTCTACACTGAAATACAATATTTAAAAAAAATGATGATTCCTTATTTTGTGCAAAAATTTGCAGAATAATAATATAAACACATTTTATACAGTTCAGATGAATTGTAATTAAATCTCAGTTAACTACAATTAAAGGCAGTTCAGCATTAATTAAAAATTCTTTGGTTCTCTTTTCAAACACTATTACTTTGCAAAAATACGTGCTACATATTACATTTCAGAAAGGTCAACTGGGCACTACACAGGTTCCTTGTAATTCAAATGAGTTGATGGGACACCAAGCAATTGGTATATTACACTTCACAATTAGTACAGCAACTCACAAGTTTGTGGGCCAGGAAAAGTTTTAAATAGAACGATCCAATGTCACTGTTCTGTGGGCACTTCCGATAACTTGTACGAAAATGAATGGGAGAATCGAATGAAAACAAAAAAATGAAACAAACAAGGTTGGGTAATTACCTCGAATATTTGTATTAATATTTTTATGTACAACCGCCGGAGTCCCAGTGATTTGCCCATTGACGCTAAAAATATCATACCCAATAAAAACATTAAAAAAGGTGTATAGAATAATGAGAAGCTAACAGACACTACGTTCCACAACAACGCCATCTTGGACACTACACACAGAGTTTCATCAGTTGGAGTTTATATTACGTAGGCGTGCGCTCCATTAACTGAAAGCAAAACGTTGTGCGCGCAACGTTCATTTGTGGTATTAATCATTTTGAAATATATAGATGAGAAGATTTGTCCTATGGGGAATTACAGGCAGGAAAACGTGGAGGAGCAACAGGTTCAGACCTGAGACCACTTGCTACATATAAAAAACCCAAAACAAAAACTGAGAATTCTGAGAGAAACAAGACATCGCGGAGGCAACGTTAGGGTTTGATTTTGAAAACGGTCGAAGTCGCAAGGACCTTTTCGTGGTTTCTTCACTTTCACTGTTATCATGAACATTAAACAAAAACCGGTGGATGTCGCACCTCTGATTAGGGTAATGTATCCTAAGTTGCCACCTTAATGATAGATTTGACGATAAACCAAACTATATCATTAAAAAAAATATTACTGTTGGAACGGTTCTCTATGATGAATTCACCTTCGTTTGTTACGTTTCTTATACGAAAAATTCAGGGTGCTCGATGGACATTTCTCGTGCTTGGGGTTATTTATGCCCAAAATAAATTAATCCTGTACCGTACAATGGAAAGAACTTTGGGACCTAAGCGTCAGAAAGAAATAGACGACCATGCCGCGCATATTAAGGAAGAAAATATCAAATCATTGTCAGGTAAAGCACAGATAACAGATATAGTAAATAAAAAATATATTAGCATTTTTACATTAATGTTTAATTCTGAAAATTTTCGACAGTCAAACATCTATACGTGTTTAAATTGAATTTATTTCATTTGCAGCGGGTTTGATATTGGGAGCATCCATTTTTGGTGTTGAATTACCGCCAAATTTCCGATACGAAGAATAGCTTTGGAAAAAAGCTGTCTGAATAAAACTGTATTTATCAAGTTATGAGTTTTGTGTTTTTTCCTCTGACTGTGTGACTTTTTAATCAAGAACGAAATAAAGTTAACGAATTTTAAAATCAATTTCCAAATATCGGTGGCAGCGCACAGGCAATAGGGAGGCTTCCGTCCCGAGTGAAAATTTTTATTTATCTTCTGCTTAAAATGGCTCTACAAGCTCCTGTTAACGTTTCTCCGTTGATTAGGGTAAGGTGTGACAACGTAATTGCTTCCAAAAGCCTCCGTAAAATCATAAAAATTCATGTGGACCAATCCTAATCCTGTTGGACTGAATCCCGGATCTCCACATCCATGTTGAATGCGTTAATTAAATGTTGCACCTGACTAACCTCTCCTGCCGTAAGTAATTCCCTTTTCCTTGTTTTTACATATTGGCTATTACCAAATAAAACATTTTTACTGTTATTTCACTAAATAAAAGAAGTTATTAACACTGGAAACATCGCTAAATGCTGTTAATTTTAGGGTGCCCGATGGGCCTTCTTGGTGTCTGGATTCCTATATGGAAGTATGCGATTAAGTATACTAAAGAGAGGTGAAAGAAGGAGGCTAGATGAATTAGAAAGAACAAGGCCTGAACGTGAGGCGAAAATAGCATTAGAGAAGAAGATGAAACAAGAAGGTGTGTAGATATGTAAAGAGTTCTAATCTTTACAATAATACATTGGGTCAATTTAATTTTGTTTTTTATGATTTCAGCTGAAACAAGAGAATTGGAAAATATCATGTCACCAGCAACAAAAGCTTAGGGTCAAAAACTAGCAAGTTCATGTAGTGTGTTAAACTGAAAATATGAATCCATTACTTATATAATAAACTTCAATTATAAACAATTTTCACTATTTTATTTTTGTGTTATTCTAGAATGAAAGTAATTAATTAATTCAGTACAATTGAGTTATAAAAATTGTTTTATTGTTTTACGAAAATGTTCATATCATGAGTGCATAAAATAGAAGAATAATTTAATTATATTGTCCTCATTGAGCTACTTTTATATGCTTAACTTAAAATACGACATTCCAAATATACATCCCCATTACACTCCTTCCCAAGTCTCAAAACTGTCAATGAATATTCCACTTGTGTTTCAATTTCTTTGTGCATGTGTGTGTGTGTTCTGTAAACATCATGTGTTGTACACAGTGTACATTTTCCTATTTATATGAGGTTTGTAGCTCTCAAGTTTAGTCATGAGTTCAAGGGAAAATGTCATTAATGAAACTAAAATTTATTTTATTCCTTGCCAAAAACATGATATAAATCTTTGGTGACAGCAATACTTGGTTTAATTGACCAAAGAATTGAATTTAAGTGAAATAGTAATGAAAATTGATTTCAGAATAGAGTGTTACATTTTATAAGTAATCTAACAGTTAAATGTTAATGTAGGTATTTTTATAATAAACTACATATAAATTCAATGCAAGTGTACCTATATAATGCCAAGTATAGGCATAAACTCAAATTTGTTACCAATAAAATTAAGCTCCCCATCTGCAAAAAGAGAATTTTTACATTGTACATTTTAAATCAATGGATTACTGCATGTCGAACTTATAAAACAGCTAGAACTATACATAAAGCACATATATTTTCCTTTAATAGAGTGTTAACAATAATTTAAAACTTTCTTAATTACACAAATCAGTTGTTGGAAATATTTTGAAAAAACCATTGGATGGCAGCAAGGAATGAAGGAGGACTGAGAATATCTTTTGCTTCCACATATTTCTTAACTTCAGGTACTGTAAGTTCAACAACTTCAATAAACTCTCCCTCTTCTTTAAGTCCACCTCCAGCTGAGACTTTTTGTTCATCTGTCACTTCGGCATAATATAATGTTTGCACTTGACCTGTTATACCAACCCCTCTGAAATAAATATCACTTTTAAAAATCTATTTTTACTGTATTGGTTTATACATAAACCATTAGAAGCTTAAAAGCTTAACTTAAATAATTGACAAGCAAATTTAATACCTAAAGCTAAATAACTTTCTAAGATTTGTTACAGGAATTTCATAACCACATTCTTCCAAAACTTCATCTTTTGCTATTTCATCTATATTACTGTTTTTGTCCACAAGGCCTGCACATAATTCTAAAGAGTAACCACCCAAAAGATTGTACTTATCAGTGTCAATTATTGTTCCATCTTTCTTATCAGGAATTTGAGCAAGGTACATGGCTGCAATAAGAAAAAAATATTCAGTTTTTGTCAGGAATGCCATACTTACCTGAACAAATCTACACATACCTGGGCGAAATTGACGTACTAGAACTAGAACCTTACGAGTTGTATTGTAAATCAGAATTGAAACACTGAAAATTAAAGAAAAATATTAGTCATCTAATAATTTTAAGTGGCATTCACAAGCATTCATTTCAATACATCATTACCTATCGTGGACCGTCAGAAAATCCCAATATTTTTGTTTTCCATTGATCTTATACTCTGCCCTCAACGGCTTCATGTAAATTGACTCTTTAAGAGTTGTGATCTTCATGTCACTTATTTTATCATTAATTTGTTGAGCCATTGCAGAATATGAAGGTTTAACTTTTGCTCAAATTTCTATTATAATTTCGTATAAAAGTCATAGAAGCAATTGATCCATTATTTTGAGTCCATCAATGACTTCCGTAAGCAGCAAACAAATCCACTCGTCAATTCTCAATTGGCCCCTTTTGGTTTGAATAAAATAAACTTAAAAAATATGAAAACACAAGTTAAATGGCCTGTTAGGACGCCATTTGACCTCCTCTCGCAGGTAATACCCCTTTACGACGGCAGAATGCGCTAATTTGACGTTTTCGAAATTGTCAACGTTCATTATGAAAATGTAACACGCGACTCGAAAATGTCTTTTTTACTTCAAATAAATGTAAGTAAAAGCTTTGTTTTTTTTATTTTCAGGCTCGATGGATGTACATCAAGGCGTGCAATCCTATGGATGTTTCCTTAAATGTTATATTATCAATATTCCAGTCCAAAAACTTTAAACAACTAAAATTTTTGTACGAATGATGTATTGTATAAAACATATATATATTTAAGGAACTTCTACGTGTACCTAAGCCTTTCCAAAACTCAATATAAGTGAGATAATTAATACAACGAAGCACAAAATTCTGTGGAAAGGCTTTTGGGAATTTTTTTTTAGCAACGGTTAACCAGCAGCCATTTTAAATTGCGTGAACACATAAGATAACACACGCATAAGTCTGGGATGTAATGGATGGGGGTTCGCCGTTGTTTTTCTGGCCACCTATCCTAAATATAAAATGACTCCTTATTTCTTCTTTGCCGGGGGAGGTGTCTTTCCACCTTTGCCCTTAGCCGGTGGCGAAGGTGGCGGCGTTAGTACCGGCGGAGGAGGTGGAGGTGGCGGCAAGGGACAGTCCTTGGGATTATACTGCGTTTGATGGTTGACCATTTGGATAGCCGTGTCAGGTTCAGGTACTTCGAACTCGAACTCAAGATCGGATTCGCTGTCGTACTCATCGTCCAAATCCGGTCTGTTGATGGTGAACTTGAGTGGCTGCTTGATATCTTTGTACTCATCGCCGGGTTGCACCACCGGGTACATTGTGATATGGTAGGAGCCCTTGTGCCGATGTACGTGTAGAGTAGGTGGTCTTCCTTCGATTTTATCCGGCAGTGGTACCAATTCGGAGCTTTTCCGCCGTTTCGTTTTGGGATTGACTTTTGGTGGGGGCAAACCCCGTCTTTCTCTGCTTAATTCTATCAGTTCCAGGATTTCCGGTGGAATGTCCCCAGGTTCCCAGTCCTTGGACCGCTTCTGTAATTAGACAAATGTAAGAGGGTCACATCAAATGCGTACAACTCTGTGGTTTGCTCTATAGGTTCCGACTTCTGGATTCCTTTCGCTTCTTTTTGTTTGATTTACACCATACAATTGACCTAGAAAAGCTGTAGGGAAATAAAGTGTTCTGGGGTGACAACCGAGGTTATCACCACGGCAGAGTTATTAGAATATACAATTTCTAAAAGCCATCGAAAACGTTCTGTATAATGAGGATGCAATTACAGTGAAAGTCACAAATAGTTCAAGACCCTCTCTGGTACTGAAAATCGAGAATGTGACATTCTTCGGCAGCATGAGTTTCCATCAAGTACAAAAACAGTACCAGTTTCATAGAGGTGAGGGCGTTGATTAATTTAAATACCTCTCTGTGCGGTGTCTTGCTCTGACCTAAGTGTAGGCAGGCAACAGATCGGATGTCTTTAATTGTGGGAGAAAAACAGTCGGTTGACCTAATGGGTCTGGGAATTTGTAGTTTGACTTTGACCTTTCCTTGAGGTAAGCGGGTGTTTTGGGTGGAAACTTAAATTATAAGCCTTTGCAACCGCAACGTAAAAGTCACCTAAGTTTGTTGCGGAGAACTCTTTTTGCTGTCGCTCAATGCACGTTGTTACTTGCGGTGGCAAAACTATGAATTAACAATGTAATTATTCCGTCATAGAAAAGTGTGTATTTCGTAACATAAAATATATCGAACATAAACTACCGTTATTGCTAATCCTCGGGAACTTGCTTATTTTTACATCGTAGTTTCATTATCCATTCGTCCCAAGGATAAACATCGTCTTCGTCATCTCCTTTCTTCTTTCCTTTCTTTTTGCCTTTACCCTGAGAAGAATCTGGCTGTTTGCTGGAACCTGCTTTCGCGGATCCTCCCTTAGCCGGTGCACCCTTAACCGAAGCGCTCTCTTTTGCACCACCTTTGCCACTGGGTGCCTTGCCCTTTGCTGGCGGTGCCTTTCCTGAGGCGCTTTTGGCTGGTGCACCCTTTCCTCCGGCATCCTTTTTGGCTCCACCTTTTCCAGCAGGTTCCTTGCCTTTCGGAGGCGCCTTATCTAGGCTCTTGTCCTTTTCGCTTTTGCTGCTTGCCGTGCTCTTTGCAGAACCAGGTTTCTTCTTTTTAAGACTGGCAGCCGCATCAGCCGTAGGCCTTTCTTTTTTCTTCTTCTTTTTGATGAAGACCTGCTTGGGCTGAATTAGTGGAAGATCTTCATCGCAGAACTGTTGGGCTTGATGTTTGAGCTTCGGCGGTGGAGGGTACGGCGGATCAGGGACCGTCAAGTCCAATTCTATTTCAGACGCGTCGGAACCATCCTCCGGCCTTTCCAGTGTGTAAACCACCGGCTCGGGGTCTTCTTTGTCGTCGGGTCCCTTAACGGGATTCATTGTGACATGATAAACTCCCTTAATCCTGTGAATGTGAACGGTGGTTTTTCTAGTGTCCGGAAGAACCGGTCGCCTCTTCACCTTCTTTCTCTTTCCCATTCTTTTAAGTTCTTCGACAGCTTTCATCGTCGCCCATGTTTGTTTCAAATAGGCGCCGGGCCTTCTTCCTCTTACGTCTTCCCACTGAAATTAAACACGAAAGCGAGATGTTTGTGAGCGTTTTCCTTTGCATTTAACAGAAGCTAATAATTTTAATGTAAACATTCAGTATGAATTATGCATTTCAATGGTTCATTGCACGAATCGATTCTTCTCGCTTGCGTTTTAATTTCAGCAGAAAGGTAAAATCTTTCGTGGCTATTATTTTTGCGAGCCTCCATTACAACGTATTACTAATACTTGAATTAAAAGTACTGATCTTAAGAATCTCTACTTAAAACCCTGTCCAGAGCCCTACGTACTGTATTATTATAAAAGGAACCGTACAAGTCTTCGACAAAATAATCAAGGATCCTACCTTCATCCCAAGTGGTACCGTAGTCTTCCAAGCCCAACCGTTTCTAGCAGGAACTGGCGGCCCTTGACTGACGCAGTATTTGTGTCCAAGTATAACACCAGGGTAGGCAATTCCCTGCGGTACATGAAATTTTGTTTTCTTTTTTCTTCTATGGGTCGTTAATTTGACTCCATTTTCCACATCTATTTTTTTTGGATCGGCACTTTTTCCACGCGCTTTGGGTTTTGTTCCCTGCTCTTTCTTCACTGCTGGTGTTGATTGTGACTCCGAAGGTCCTGTGTTAACGTTTCCATAGGGTATTCCGTTATCTTGGGTATCATCTGGATACCCGACCTCCATGCTTGCAGTCAACCCGGGTCCCTGGAACTTGAGGTAAGACCTGATTTAAATTTCGGTTTTTCTTTCTGTCATTTTCAATAAGGCCTCGGCTACGAGGCTTGAAGGAATCACTTACTTCGTGCCTGTGGAACCCAGGACCTTGAGTGTACATTTCTCTTGGCGAAGATCTCATTGCCGGATTACAGACATCTTGGTAGCCCTCCGTCATTTGCTCCTTGTCGACAAGACCCGTACTGGCATTAGCAACAGAACCATAGCCACCCTCCCAGTAACCTTCATTGCATTCTTCTTCTTCCTCGTTTTGCGGAGGCAGGCGAAGGCGTTGTATGGGCTGCCCTGGCATGCACTTCTTGCACTTGAACTCGTAGTCTTGGGTTTTCGCGTTTTTGAACAGAAACGATTTTTTATTGTCCGCTATTTGAAACTTTGTGATAATCGTTTTGCCGAAACACGTCAACCTGACGAGCATGGTAATGGTTCCGACATCTTGGTCTTGCATATTTCTTAGAGGAAACGTGTCTTGAATCATTTCACTTAACGGTTCCTCCAAAGCCCATTCGGCCGCTCTTTTGATAATGTTCGACATGTAATCTCCAAGAGGAACCTGAAAGATCATAGAAATAGGACGTATGAATTGTATGAAGCAGATGTCACAACACATGCATTTCTAAGGACCCGCCTGTCCGAAAGAGTAGTGTCCTTAGATATGCCAATTTTTAAAGTTTTAATTTGTAATTTTATGTATCAACGTTACGTGTAATGCTAAATATTGTATGATATATTGTCATAACAATAACTAAGTATTGCACCTTTGTTTGTCCAATGATTTCGGGCAGGGGTGACTCCTGATTCTTTTTGAAGACAGTTACAGCCATCGGGTACTTTATCAGGTCTTGTATTAGTTGTTCGGGATCCATCGGGAACATACATGACTTCCCACTGCTGAAGACTATGGGTACATTCAGGGGGTCGCTATCCGGCCTTTCCCGGTCTGGAGGAGCCAAGTCCTGGGTAATTTCAAAACATGGGAAATCGCTGAATTTGACTCGGATGCGCACAGGAGTGTCAGGTTCATCCTCACATTCCGGCATGAAAGCTTCCAGAGCCTTAGCCAGCAGTCTCACTCGGTCGACGAGGACCTCCAAGAGAAAAAGCTGTTCGTAATTTGCCATCCTTTGAATGTGGAAATGGAAAATTCAAAACAACACACGTAAAAAAAATTTTTTTAGTCATCAGAAATTTTGTTATGCCGACATTTTGTCCTTCAACGGGATGAAAATAAAAATACTAAATCAGGGGTAAATAGTAACGAAAAGGTTTGTTTGGAAAACGAACTATGCGATGGTCAGATGTCCGTTTCGAAGCTTTTACGGTTCAGAAATTGACACAGAGTGTTGGCGGTACTTCAGAATATTATGAAAGCGTATTGTAGGCAGAATGACCCCTTATGTTTATTTAATTTGCAAATAATAACCTGAAGAGTGACTTGTCTACCTGCAATATGATTGAAAGTTTATACATGGGTGAATATTTAATGAAAATAGTTGACTTTATTGAAGTATTTGACCTGTGTCGGGCGGCAACCAGCTACAATCAGTGGAATACGTAAGACAACCCTGAAATATTGCAACAAATCCATTAAATTTCCTTGCAGTTGACATTAAAAAATGCATTAACGTTGCATACGCGAAGGCCTGTCCTCCCAGTGTGGGGAAACCATCGGTGCGAATCAACCGCAACGAGCTCTTTTCCTCTTTAAGATTTGCATATTAATATTTTACCTTCTTAATTCTGAGTTATTGATCTCCTATTTGTTATTATTAATAGTATAATTCAATTTATTAATCTCTTGTTCGACCGTGTAAATTACCGTGGGAGAGACTTTAGAAAGTCAATAAATGCGACCGAAGCTTGGAAGCCTCCGTAGGCATTTCCTCGTTGCAACTCTGACAGGAGAGTAAATTGCTCCACCGGATTACGTTATGACCCGAGCATACCTGAAAATGGTACAGGTTCTGACTGTCAACGTTTACCGTTTACAAGCGGAATGATAACCGCCAATTACCATCTACCCCAAAGCCAATCGACCTGTTGGATTAACGCATTAACGGCCAATTACTGAAATTCATATAAAGAGAACGCTAATTTTAGCATTTAATGGTATGAAATTTGTGCGATCGCAATGCTGCAGAATTGAATAGAAATTCTGACGAGTGTAATTGGTATTTTAAGATACACAAGTACCGCTGGAAAATATGTATCCGCGTCAGGATTAATTAGCTGCAGTTCAAAAACAATGGTCTTATTCACAACTCGTCGTAAACTATGTAATCAAAGTATATAAATCGGATCGGATTTTGAACTGGATGTTGGGTAATGTGTAATGTCGTTGGGCAATTTCAGAGGGGTGAAGCCCGTGAGCAATTATTTTGTAATGATATATAATATAAGGATAAATAATAATTTAGTAATAATGTGTCGTTATGTACGATTGCACGCTTGTGTACCGCCGCAGTAGATAAGGATTTTGATTTCTCGTTGTATTGGACTTATATAAAAAATGAAAACTCAGGCTCGCAGGTAACTTATGGTTGTTTGTAAAACAGTGCAATTGTAGTTAGGTAATTCGGTTACGTAGTTAGTGTCAGAACTTAGCGATTGTCTTCCAATGAAACTTGCGGCAAACTTAGGCCAACTAAATTAAAATCATCCATATTTTTCTCGAGTCCGACTGCTTTCCTCAGTTCTTGTTTAGGCACACCGTGATTATTAAAAACCATCAAAGTTTTACATACATTTGATTGCCCCTAGGACTGTCCACTTTTTCTTTTTAGCTATGTTTGTTATTTCCGGTGGGATTGACTATGCCCCACGAAAAAACTATCAAAAGTTTTGAAGTACGAGACCGCTTTTATTTTGTTTCGTTTACAATTTATTAGTCGATGTTACTACATAATATTGCCACTCGGTTCAATGCACGAGAATTATAAATAACGTCCAGTGATATTGTGCCAATTTATTAATTAATTACTCGGGGTTTCAACCGTTCAAACTGTCTTACGAAAACGCTGCCCGATTTGAAAGAAAAAAATAGAGCAAGAAATTTGAAAGTTTTGATTGATTTTTAGAGATAAAAATGAAGTTACGATCGTGATATGTACGGTAACTCTCAGGTACAGATACAGGTAAATTAATGAAGTTCTAGTACACGTGAGCATACTTTTGGGACGGGTACTCACTCTAGGAGAGAAATAATTTCAAATAGAAGTGTGAGAAATTAGTAGTATCGGTGAATTTGCCATCTGTCGTTGTCCCGGATCGAACTTCTTTTGTACGATTTCGATTGTTGCACATGCCTACGGCACTGATTGAGGGAATGGCCCTCAAGCAGGGGCAGGATCTGGGGGCATGTCACGATCTCGTGAGCCGACGACCATAATGGATACACATCAGCACGCTATTTAGATCTGCTCAGAAGTGAAGTTTCTCTCTCGCTTTTTCTTTCGTAACTTATTTTATGTAAACCTTTTTTCACGGAATCCGTTTCAGTTCTATTACATTAATTTAATGACACGATTTTTACATGTTGCAGGAATCAACCAATGTTCCACATGATAGAGAAGTAAATGATAGAGTTCATGCCGAGATTGTGCAAATGATTAAGTCTCGGTTAGAGAAAAAATCAACTGCTGGTACGGCGCTCCAATAAAACGGTATTTTCATTTAACTTCTTGTTCTTTTATGTGTATCAAAGGGTAAACACACAACTACCATTTGCTTTGTACTTCCCTTTTGTTCCTAGACGACACAATAATTGTAGTTTCAAAACTTTAAAAATTCTGTTTTAGTACTTTCGTTCTCAGAATGTCCGAGTACCGACTAATTGCAAATAATTGTGTTACCAATTAAGAAGGTAATCTGAAAAGTTTGCCCCTACGACAACAGAAAACAGTAATCACACGGACCAAAAAGAAACGAGCAACGTCAAACGACTCCTAAACTATAGAGATTTCATAGAGTTTTGTACCTGAATACCGGACCTCCAGGTATGCGAGCCTTTCGAAACGCCTTTGGAGGAATCCTGGGAAAGTAGTTTAACAGATCCAACCGGACCGGATTAGCTCTAATTTTAATAATCAAACTCCGTAACCGGTAAACACTTAATTACATTTCGAGGTTCCTCCCACTCTTCCCCACCCTCGCTGTACCTTCTTCATGCCATGTAAGTTGAAGTTCATCTGGGCACCCTCGTACCTGTACCTGCTTCAACTCGTGTCGAGATGTAACCTCAAGTAGAAAAATGTAAATGCTGTCACCTTTGCCACTTCAGACTGCGCGGTTTCAAAGCAACTGCCCTCATCCCTGTAATGTCCACTTCGGGTACATCAATTCAAAGATCGGAAACGTAGTGCACTTCCCTAAATGTACATTAGTATAAAGACCGCTAATGTGAAGGCACGTGAAAACTCCTCGGCCCCAGGCCTGATTATTTTTAATAAAATCAATCACTTCCGATTCGATTATTAACGGCTTAACAATTTTGTTTATAATTAATATTTTGCCCATGGCAAGCATGGCTCGAATATTAATATTAATAATTTGATTTGATTTACGCGTACTCTCGAGTTATTTCTTTAATTTATGAATCACATGGGTTTTCTTATTTGAATCACTCCGGTAAGTTTCCAGGAAGTATTAAACATTATTTATTTATGACAGTTGTATATTTTAATCAGTTATTAATATAAATGTTGGAATAATTTCTTATCTATTTCTATCTACTTTTGGGGAGTTTTCAACCAACAAAATGTACACCCGCGTGTTTTTGTAGGGTTACGGGTTGAGTTGAACATCAGTTTTAGTCAAGTGTGGTGAAGTAGTTTCCCTTCGAAATGGCATCGAGACCAGTGTTGTTTTTTTCTTCGTAACTTTGTTTCATAATTGCATACCTTCCTCACTGATAAAATTGCTAAATGATAGAGTATAATTTTTACAGTAGACAGTTTATCTATTCACCACGGTGAAGTGGTGAACCTTCTTGAACATTCCTCAAAAAGGTAATTTGCTTGTGTCATTCTCGTCGTTTCACTGTTCGACGTTTAGAAACTATTATAGAAAAAAATTGGTGCATACCAATGTACGCCAATAAAAAAAATATGAAAACGAGGGGAAACTACAATTGCACTGTGAAAACAGCAAGTCATTAATTAAAATAGACCTTCTCTTGGATGTAAGACCCTTACAAATTGCGGGCATTTGATTTTTTTCGGTTTTTATTGACATATTAATGTGACAGTGTGTATCACATACCATTGCTAACTACAATTTTTTAAATGAAAAAAAATTGTAAAGGAGTCTGTCTAATGTTTTCAAGCCGTCGTACAGACTTCGACAGTTAGAGGTATCGTACAATATAAACCTGCTGTCGTGTGTTGGCCAACGTGTTAACTTTACGCCATATTAAATTCTATAAAATGATATTCTTTCCTGTTCCATGTGTCATGACCAAAACATAAGAAACTAATAATATTACAGAATTTATAGCGCCGGTTCAAAAAAATTTGTTGAAATTCCGACCACCCGAAGCTGACCACCAAATATTTCTATTACTTTGATATCATTCTAACATTGTAAATTAATCAATTTAAATTTTCTATTGATCTTTCTCTCTCTCTCTCTCTCTCTCTCGTTTTCTCTCCAAAGGTTCCACATTCATAATTAAAAAGTCTAGAACAATAATTTCTTCTTTGAAACGTTCCTTCGACCATATTCCAATGTATTATTCATAAACCAGGTAGTATGACCAACTCTCAAGCCTGAAAAGTAAAAAAAAAGGAGACGTAGCAAGTAAGAAAGACTGGCTAACCGCCGATTCAACCCGAAATAAGAAAAAATAATTTATTATTTGGGTTATACCTGCAAGGTAAAGAAGTCATCGCCGACTGCAGATTTATGAAACAAGTCATTCACAAGCAAATGGAAATTGATCTTTGTGCTTAACTCGAGATTGTTTGAGTTTGATCTACAGCCTTGGGAGAAGCAAAAATGGTAGAAGAAGAAACTTTAAGTCAATGTAAAAATAAAAAAGGTAACAATAGTCAGTCCGAATAAAAATCAATAACTAACCAATCAATAAATCAACTTGAAATTTTCAAAATCCATCTGTTTAACGCAACAATCGCATACATAGGAACAGTAACATAATTAGTGACATAGTAAGACATCAAAGTCCGCACGGTCACAATTTAAATTCAACTATTTGTAAAACTATTAACCGCCTTCGCGAGCGGCAATAACGTTGTAAAAGTCCGGGTTAATAAAAACAAGCAAAAATAAAACGACGCGAAAGACTTTAAACGCACAAAATGGGTTAGTTGTGAAAATTGTCGTGCGCATAAGAAATGAGACCTCCCTCAATCAGACCCGGGTGATGTTCAGGTGACGATCGACTCGACCAGGTACACAACCAAGCCAAATACGTATCTTAATTAATATGTCGTTAAATGCCGGGGAAACAAATTATGAGGAAAAAACCATCGATGGGAAATTAAATCGGCCATAAAACCGTAAGAAAATGCCAAAAAGGGGACTGAATCATTCGAACGGGTGACTCACCTGCGCGACCTACCTGTCCGATGTCTTCGCCATCAGAGAACAATGTAAATTCACAAATTTAAACATTGAAAATTATTTTACGTTCCTCCGCAACCTGGTAGGTATCCCATGCGGTGCCCGAGGTATGCTTTTAATATTATTAAAAAAATGACACGAATATAATATAAAGCGTATAATTTTTGTTACCAACAGTATGATTGTTGTCGTCAACCCATTTGCTTGGAATAAAACTATTGTACATTATTTATTACGTATACATTTAAGATTCTTGCGAAGAATATTTATTTTTCAATTTTTTAAAGTCTTCTTATTGGTTCAAATAAGTTGTTTATTTATTTTTCATTATTAACCTTTACTTCAGCAATTTATTTTTTTACATTGTTAAGTAAGTTATCAAATTACTTCACCCGTTGCATGATTTCTTAATTCAGAATGATAATTTCTGGTTACCTTCTGATACCAACAAAAATAAATGTAGTAATTACAAAACAAATTACAAAGTATTATGTATATGTACATAATGAAGAAGCTCGGGATAGTACCACGCTACTAAATCGCAAGTAATGTTCTCATAATTGTTCTTGTTTAACACGGGGAAGATAAGAAATACAACAAATGAGAACTTTTCGTTGTTGCTTTTTCTAGCAGGCTAATAGACTTACTCTTCAATGTCCTCCTACCTCTCCTAACAACGAGAGGAATGGTTACCGCACTCTGAAAACCATAATCTGGTAAGAAGTTAGTGATACATGATAATCTAGTTGTAAGGTAAACAGAAGCGTGTATTGTAGTTCTTTGGTTACAAACTTCTCGCTCCTGAGCGATCGTCGTACTGAACAACCTTTATTAACTTATTGTTCAGCACGTACAGGTTTTGCTTCCAAGACACCTGATTTTCCTTCTCTCGAACTCGAAGCCACGTCAGGTGTTTGAATGAACTAATTACACGGGAGTCTCAACTAATTAAGCGACTTTGCACAGGCCACAAATTTGTTAGCAACAATTTTAAGGCATTTGACGTCGGCAACGAGCCCGGTGGACCCCGACCGAGAGATACTTGGAATCAAATACTTTTTTCTAGTATTTTTTTCATCTAATACAGTGAACAAGTCTCGTTCCTGGGTTAATGATTGTTTCTCGTGAAACGAAACGTTAATTCTCCTTATTTATAAATCGATTTTCGGCTTATCGAAAATGGCGTTCGGAAGTGAAAGAAAGAAAATGAAGTCGAACATCGGGTTCTAACTGTAATGACTCTCGCGTTAGTACATTGTCTCGGGAGGTTACTTCACCAGAACTTGACTGGAAACAATGCTGTAGAGGTGTGAAGTGGTTTTTCTTTTTATTCTAATTAAATAGTATTTACCTGCTACGATTGATTCCCTTAATAATATTTTCCTGAGCAACTTCCACTCTGATATGTTTTTGTTCATTGAAAGCTCAATCATTTTTCTAATAATGGAATGAAAGGTAACTTTCAGAGTGTTTACCGGTACTGAGAACTTGTTTTACACCGTCTTGTTAATTACCATACGCTTTGTTACCTGCCTCATTTTGTTTTGTTCTGTTACTACTACATTCTTTCTCACTATTTGTTATTTACTATATTTTACTTGTTTTGTGGTTTGCGACGTACTCTTTCTTACCATCTCTTATTGTGATTCAACACACTCCTTGGCGTCTTTTGAAATTTTTGTTACCTACTCCGTGTACTCTCGATGATTTATTCATATGTAGTTTGTATTAAAATAATAACGAGCCTAATATTAATTACAGATTTTTGTGTTGTTTGTTTTTTTACTGTAGTATTTTGTGGACCCGATGAAAATCTCTTAAAACACCTATACTTGTACTTGAAAACTTTTATGATATTGAAATTCTTAATTTTAGTTCAACTACTGCTTAATCTTTTCTCTCATCTCCTTAACTGCAATTCACTTCTTATTCGTCTCCTTTACTCTCGCCGTTTATAATGGAGTTAATTAATTTTTCCTCCGTGCAGTTTAGTGTTTCCGTTGATTGTTACTTCCAGCCGGTTATCAGGATTCCAGGTACTCGTTCTTCCAGTTTCCCTCCTCCTCGATTGCACACTTTTTTGACAGGAGGAATACCTGAAACATGGTGGGCACGGCCTCTCTCTCTCTCTCTCTCTCTCTCTCTCTCTCTCTCTCCACTACCCGCTCGTACAATTAACTTAGCTCTTTATAACCCGTCGTCTTCCACTTCTTTTCATCTTATTCCTTTTCTTTTTTATGTAACTGTCTCTCTCTCTTTCACACACACACACACACGCACACCAAAGATTTTAATGGTTTTCTCGTTTGACTCAAATGGCAAAAATTGTTTTATAACAAAAGATTCTCTTCATGTCCTCCATGAGCTCGATACTTTTCTCCATATGTGATCTGCTAAAATGATCTGTCCGCATCCCTTGTTCTGGTAGGGATCTTCTATTTAAGGAAGTCCATTGACGTTCAATATATCGGTACTTTCACCTCATATTCGGCCAAAGTGGCAAGGCTCATTCATTTGACTGGATGGAAATGCTTCGTGCAGAAACTCATAGAACTAATCGTGAGACCATGACGGAGTTGGACTTCTTCGATGACAGAATTCAAGTTTTCACGCGGAACACTCGGATAAAGGAGAAAAGATATATATCGGATAACGGACAACGTATTATTTATAATTTTTAATAACAGTGATTTGTCTTGCAGAGTAGACTGGATGAAACGATGGCCTCTGAAGGAAAACTTTGGAAATAAGGGAATGATTTTTCACGTTTCGTCTTTGTCAGGGGTGGCCAACCTTCGCCTCGGCCTAACTATTAGAAATAGGCATCACTGTTGGAAAAGTGGACTGCTCTCCCGAGCAGAGTCAGGGTCATCAATATGTGAAGACACCAACCAGGTATCCTGAAACAATCAGGTATTCGAATGACATATCCGACCGGTTTGGGATGTGGATTTTCTTATAAACTCACGGCTTAACTAATCGTTTCGAATTGTTATAGTTATAAATGATGATCAAGAACTTTAAATTAAGTTTAGAGACGTTCACCGAGACTTGTTTCAGTTTTGACGCGAGTTTCAAATAATTCGGCGAACGGTTCGAATTACTTCAGAGTATTTCGATTGCTCGAGTGATGGAGCTTGGTAACGTGTGATACGATTTTCGCATGGTTGATCAGACACACTGTCGGATCTGTGCACATCTCCAAAGAGAGTACTCGTCACATTTAAAAGATCTCGATCAGTTGATACCTGATTACACGGGTCACCAGCGGTAAGGGTTTCCATATCGATATTTCAAAAAACGTATTTCCTCCGAGAATTGATTTTCTTTTCGAATGCTTCGATGATGTGAGGACCCGTGAAGAGCCAGACCCGAGCCGTCTCTTCCTCGTGCCCATCCGACAAAAGATTATTAAAATTTTTTTGAAATCTGTCAGGAAGTGATCGTTGAGACGGTTGTTTTAATATATAATGAAACGCATCCGAAGATCAGTAGGAGGTCCTTAGACCCTTAACTAGGGTTCTGAAGTCTGAGAGCCGTAGTTTCAGGTGCAACCGAACCTTCTATCGCAGGATTTTCTTTAAACTTTATTTTCTTTCAACCAGGTTTAGGAAAACGAAACCGGGGTATGCTACTTTCTACGAAAAACGACAAGCCGGGTGTCAATTGGCGACGAGCACTCAAATTAAATTAATAAAAGCAACGAAAATGTACCAGACACGAAGGTAAAATTGTTAATTGGTGTATAATTGTTATATGGAAGTCATGAAGGTACCCGTGAGAAGCACCTGGCACCCAAGGCTAGGAAGACTAGTCGTTGCGTCTGAATTTTTTCTTGTACGTGCCGTGGTAGAATCAATATATCACTTCGCCCACGCATTTGAAACTCACTAAATTGGGTTAGCAGTGACAAATAACATAAAAAGAACTAATAATTCACTGGCCATCTAACACCGGCCAGCAAAGAGCGGGTGTTTGTGATATTTCTGCTCTTCACAACCTGCGCGGCACACATAATCCATGAGAGGTCCGATAACCGTACAAATAGCAATATAAATTAATTGTATCGCTTGTAATGGTATTATTACGAATCTGTCAACCAGTTTAACCGATGATTAAGAGCATCAATTAACAGCTATCGGTCGTACATCACTATGACTTGCTTCGTCTGCAAAAACCGTCATCAACTCATGTCCGCCAATAATTAAACGATGTAGTACAGTTTGATGTCATTTCCATTAGGTAGCCATATTAAGATAGCCTGACACGGGATTGAATTACTTTGTACCGTTAACGTCGAGTGAGTTTGTTTCAAGTAAAACATTCGTTAATTAAGAAAAGTAATAAAATTAAAACGCTTGAGTGCAGAATACTGGAGCGAATAATAAAACTGTTGTAGTGGAGATTAGTGTCGGGATTTGAGGGAACATCAGACAGGGTTTACTCGTCGTGTTCCATTTATTTATGTAAACCGGCAGGCATTATTAGAATCTGATGAACACTTTTCTAGTAGAAGTTTCTAAAAAATCATGTAAGGAAGTAAAATTATTCGATTAAATGAACTTGAACTTTGCCATAAATTCGAAGTTATGTGAAAATTGTGAGTAGCAAAAAATGCATAGAAAAAAGTCATGTGTCCATGAGGAAGTGAGCAAAAAATTAAAATATAATTAATAGTATAACAAAAAAATTAAATGGCAGCCAAGTGGACTGGTTTTGGGCAGACAACGAAGAATCAACAAAACCGACCAAAACGTTTTTTCTTTTTCTTGTAGACGCAGAAAACAAACGTTGGCAACTTGTTGAAAAATTTCGCTTTTACCCAAGCGTAAGGCTCGGTGCGATGGCCTGTAAATTAACATACATAAGTGAAAATTTGTTGGGAAACATTAAATTTCCCGGTCGTTTAATCCGAGTCGAGGATGATTAAAATTTAAATTCAACAAACCCGAGTCTCGGTGTACATAAATAAACACATAAATAAAATATTATGTTACGATAAAGGGGGTACACGAACGGTTACATAAGAAGTCGATCAACCGCAATGGACAGATGCCAATTATTCTCTAATTGATTCTTTAAATAATCCCCATTTTTCTTAAAAATAATAATATATATATTTATTGGTATGAAATTTACTTCTTGAAGTGGATAATTATAATTTTGTTTTACTGGTCGTGTGGTCACGCTCGACTACATCCTGAGACTTACACAAAAATTGCATGTTCTTTGCCAGGTGAATTACATGAAATGCCCCCAATGAGAATTGGATATCATTATTGGTGTGATGAGCTTCTCGTTTATTAATTGAATTGTTTGTTTAAGGGTTTTGACTTCATCCAAAGTTCAGTTTGAAAATGCTCAGGGCGAGACAGACAAAACTTGAGTGGTGAAGGATGTGCCCGTTACAAGGTATTGTCACTTTATTTGTCCTGTTTATTAAGTTACTCAAAGGTTAGTAGTATTTTCTGTTGAAGGGTGACACCGTAAGGTATCAATTATTAATCACAGGACGGTTATGAAACAATACATGAATATGTATCTACTGCTGTGGTTGTGGTAGTACTGGAGTCAAGAGAAAGCTCTGATGTTTGTATCGGTTATCGCTGCTCATTTACACCCGTTTATTGCCCTCCACCCTACATTCATCTCAGCTAATTCGTACTCTTACTTGGTATAAACCAACCTGTCCTGTTCTAGGTGTTAGATTTGTGCCCGCATAATTATACCTGTTCATTAACCACACATTGACATGTAGGAGAGAGAGAGAAAGAAAGAAAACAAATCTAAAAAAAGAGAAAACATGGCGAAATGCATCTGAAAGGACTCTAATTAATGTGCAAGACCGTTGATTGTTGCCGGGTACCTTTCGAACCTGATTTTCCAAAACTCGGTTTGGAAATCGTACGACCCAAACGGTTTCCACGATTTCCATTTCTTTTTGATCGATCTCTCGATTTATCTGATCGATGTCGATTCGACCTTCGACTTCAGTTCTCGTTTCGAATTTGCTCTTTCTCTCTCTCTCTCTCTCTCTCTCTCTCTTTGCTCTAGCCTGTTTCGCACACTCTCGGTCAAAGGAAACTAATCATTCTGATAAAAAGCAGATTTCGTGGCTCGGCAGTTTCCCTGAGTTAATTGCATCAATTCGAGGGGATTTTCTTCATTTGATTTTCCAGTTGGTCGACAAACAAAACATTGTCACCACTACGTAGCTAACTAAATCACAACCACACGACGCTAGAAATTCATTTAAATTTTCAGGTACTTTAGAATGAATAAACCGGTGAGCTGATACGTGTAATTACATACAAATCAGAAATGTAAGAGTCGACTACTTTGTAAAATGTCAGAAATACAAAACCAGAAAATAATTAGAGTGATTTTTAGAAATGGAAACTGCTCCATCTTAAGTAACATTGTAAAGTTCAAGAAAGTGTTTTTATTTTATTACGGCTCAATTTGATAATGAGGGAAATTCAGGAGACTCTAGGAAAACACAACAAAGAAGTATTTAACAGATCAGAAATGGATAAACATATAATTTTCACAGAACAATTAAATCAGGTAGTTTTACACAAGGAGTGGGAAAAATTAATGAAAAAATGAATTATTATATTATCAATTCAATCTTACGCTAATGAAAACAATTGAAAAAATGCGATCGTATCCGTGTGTCATTCCTTCACTCACAACTACTTCAGGGTACCGTATTGGTCTCCTATTTTCTAGGCTAGATGCGACGAACAACATCCCAATGAACCAACTTAATAAGTCAGAGTTGATTATTTTCTCTTCTCAGAAACCGATCTGATAATCTTGGAAGTGAAATAATTAAATAGAGGAAAGATTCACGCAGGCATGTACCTGTACGGTACGCCGTTTTCTTCCACGAAAGTAACGTTAGAAAAAGAAAGGAAAAAATATCACGAAACTACTGAAACGTTGCAATTATTCTAACCTCTTTGTCCCTGTCTATCGGACTCTCTCGCGTCAGGGGAAAGGTAAGTCGTGCCTGAACTTAACAAATCTCGAATAATTCATTAAATTACAATGGGAATTAGTACGAAATATTTCACCTTGTTGGGGTGTGGCAGGAGTTACGATCACTGTAACTGACAGAAATGAAAAATTAAACCGAAGAAATCTTGAAAAGGTCTAAGAGAGAAAATGCTACCTTTGACCGGGCGATTCACTGATTCATGTCGGAACCGGTCGGAAAGGTAAGAGGAACCAGAAAGTGGCAAACTACCCAAGAAATGCGGTCGCGTGCGCGCGCGAGCGAGGGTCTTTGTGCCCAGGTATGGCACAACACCCAGGTACACCTCATGTGATGATGGCCAACGGTGCGAAACGGCCAGCGGGAGGGTCGCCGGGGTCACCCGAGAGAAATTCAATTCTCGAACTTTAAATGCAATTTTGATTGCATCCTGAGCCACGGCACGGCAGAAGACAATGGACACCAGGATGGGACACCGCAAGAAATGTTCACATTCGCCACGGCCATGTCACAGGTGAGATTCATTTTCTCGAGACAACATTTCCACGATGAGCAATTCTTTCGATAGAAAAAGAAAATTGCCAGGTGAAATGTCGCAAGTCACCCCGCGAGTTCACGTTGGAAAACAACCCGTTTCCGCGCACAAAGTCGTAGCAGAAGGAAACGGGTGAAAGCTAATTAATAAGATCAAATTACGCAGGTAGTATGAACTGGACCGTTACTTTAATGTACCTGATTTGTCTCAGGACGTTGGAACGCCGTGATGGCGGAAAATGCTATCGGAGATAATCATGTGTTCATCTTTGGGGTATCAGTCAAGCATCGGTCATCGGCGTTGAGCATCGGGTAACGAAGAGATTGATAGGAATTATGCAATTGCGTGTTACACAAAAACAGTAACAATATAATAAATGTACAGTGGGAAGTAATTAGTCTACAGATGCAGACAAAATTACAACAGAAGATGAAGAAGAAGAAAAAGGAGAAACGGAAGCAAAGCAGTAAAATAACCCTGGGCTGAGTAGAAACGTGGCAGAAGAAGCAAAGGGCAAAAGAACTCAAGACAATCAATCATTATGTCGTAGTGGGGGTGGGAACTAAGTATTAAAATATCCGAAAGACCCTGCGGGGTGCACTAATCGAGCGAGCGTGGAGAAGCAGTCTGAGTGTATATGCCCGAGTGGCTGTGTGTGTGTGCCAGGTAGGCCCAGGAGTGAACCTGGGCGGAGGTCGAATGGAAGGACCTGCGCCAAGAGGCAGGGGGCACCCCGACGTAGCGGCTATGATTTTTACTTTCGACTCTTGTGAACTTGTTTCCCCAAAAACCGAGTACAAAAGTTATCTAATTAAATTATAGTACCCGTACAGGTTTGGGGCCTCCGAGTGGTGACCCGGAGGGCCAAGGCGAACCGCCCCGCCCTCCGCTATAAGGAATCTCGCTGGGCAGTCATTTAACATGTGTTTTTACGCTGCTGCCACTCTTTCACTGTTCAGGTACCATCCGTCTGAGATGCCACCCCCACGTTCGATCTAACCCCATAAGGCCGGCGTCTTTTCTCTTTTCTCTCTCTGCGTACCTCATATTCATTTCAACGGTTGTTGTTTTCTTGTAGGTACACACCCAAAGGTTCTAACACAGGACCGGTTGTCTGGTAGAACCGGTTCCCCTATGACTGCTACGTATTCATGGTCAACTTTCTACTCTTCAGAACGAGAACTTGCAATGACTATTTTTATGCGGTTTCTTCACCTATTTTTGTGTGAACTCATATTTTAGTGAACAATAGATGTTTATCCGATGGTTATTATCTAGGAACAGATATTTCTCTGGCTCTACTTCTCTGTAGAACGATTTGCTTAAGCTTCTTCCGATTACTGACCTCAACAATTTTTGGAATCTTGAAAATGGAAACCTGTCCGTGCAATCATCGGCCACGTATGTCATGATGCCTTCGTCTGAACTTTTAAATCCATTCTTAGAAGATACCCGTTCGAGAAGGGAAGTAGTAGACGAGAAGGTGTCCTTTAAAAATTCTTCTCGTTTTTATTGTTTAATTTCAGGGAAAAGGTTCAGGAACCTGAAGTCAAGTTCGAAAATTTTGATTTCCTCCAAACCAAAAATCAATTTTGGTATATCGAAGAAAACAATTTATTTTAATATTTTTTAACAGAAACAGAACTTTATCATGGATGTTAACCCTTTCAAATAGGTATTTGAGAAAAACAAACAGACGTTCTACGACTGAGAAAACTCTCAGGTTTTCAGGTACGTGCGTGAAAAATTCAAAACGGTCCGGAAATTTTGTTGATCAGAAGATGACAGGATCGGCCCGTGCCGAATCATTCAGTTTGTATTTACGAATTTGGCAAATGGTCTACAGCCGATTGATGAGCGACCGCTCTATCATCTCTCATACTTCTTAATTCGAGGCAGGGACCCTCTCCGGTCTATCATCTGACCATCTCGGTCATCTTTCAGGGCTCATCTATCAATTACAGTACACATTTCCAAGCGTGAAAGAGGAAAAAAAAATAGGAGAAAGGAAAGAGTTGTTGTGTTGCGATCAAGGCGGCCGGACGGAACAAATCATCCTCGTTGATTGGAATTCCGAGTGTCTAGAGACTACATAAGCACATAGCAACCAAATGCATAAATAACGATGGCGGTGATGATGCCGGCGAAAAGTTAAACATTTTCCACTTTGCCATGGCGACGAGCCCGAAAATGTAATGGCGGACGTTCGTGAGCCTGGGACAGGTCTGACGATTTCACGGCCAGAAAATGTCTGTCGAAGTCGTTTAAACTTTTCTATTTGTTAATGTACTCGCATCGTAAAAACGCGGTGAAAAATTGCCCAGGTAATAATTGCGGTGGCAAATTTTCTAGCCTCTTGAACTCTCCCAGCGATGCGTTTAATTCATTCAGAGAAGGCCGAGGAAGCAGAAGAAGAAGAAGAAGAAGCTGCACATCGTTGACGCACATCGTCGTTCGCACGCATGTACGCACGCGTACCAAAACAAAGACCTCTCTTTCTTATAATGTGAAATTTATTAAATTTCCAGAGACAAAACGCGACATTATTTTTTTTCTTATAGGAAGGAAGTAATAAAGACTGCTTAAAGCATGTAACCATTAGAACGTGTGCGTATCCTCGTCGGATTAACCCGTGGGACAACAAATTAAGGGATTAACCCCGAGTACGAGACGATGTGAACCCTTAAAATTGTTTTTCAACAATTAATTAAGGGAATTTCGGTCGTGATCAAACAAATGTCGCTTTGGTGGTATCGTGGATCCTCGTGGAAGTTCCACAAATTGCTTTTGAAACCCTAAAACCGTACCGGCAATAAAAAAGAACTGTAAATATTTTTATATTCTTTGTTTTCAAGCACCGCCTTAAGTGCAGACCTCGAAGAAAAGGACACGGAAGCCGGAAAGGCACGGAGACAAGCACCTGGATGTCCTCCAGAGGAAAGGCACAGTGCCGTAGGATCGAAGGACAGGTAAGGTGCTTTAACTCGAGGGCTCATTCACCTTTTTGGTACGCGACTGGACACGTTCGAGTTCTCGTTTAATCCGGCGAATCGAATTATTAAACGAGAATTAAGGATTTATTCCAACGATTGATGAATTATTTGTTGTTGGCGATCGACCAGGTAGGTGGACAATAAGTCTTATTCAAACAGGAGATTTATCTTCCAAGAGAATAAGTGCAGATGAGGAGGTGACCGAGTCCCGACACCGAGGACTGAGAAAATAACGCATGAAAACAATATAGAAACCGGAAGACAAACGGAGAAAAAACATTTGTACCTAGCCTTAACAGGTATTATACCCCACACTCGGAATTCAAAACTGCGGTCGAACTAATAGGAATTCCATTTGTCTATGTATGGAAACTGTCTGTGTGGGCTTGACAGTAATTTAAGTGAGAAATAGGAAAAAGAGAAAAGTTTCCGCAACTACAATTAGTGGAAAAGTGATGTGATGTATTGAACAGACTAACCGATCTGATGTCCAGTTCTTTTAAAACGCAAATTGAGAAGTTAACATGGTCTTTAACACTGTTAAGCGGAAATAGTGCAAAGTCTGCAGAGGTGTGTTCCAAAGAAATGGTACCAGAGATAATAATTCATATTTTAGTTTGGTGCTAGTTAAAAGATAGTTTTCGTAAAATGACAGTCCTAATAAACTCAAGGACCGTCAGAAATGTGCGACGTTACGTGAAACAGACTCTCCAGATGTGACCGACACTACAAAGGGGTGGAAGTCCAGGTACTCCTGACGTTGAGTAGCTCTCTTATCTGCATCTCAGCGACCCTCAAAAAACTACCACCGCCACTAATTTCACTTCCATCTAACTCTTATCAGTCATTAATGGTTTTTGTTGGCAAAATCAATTAGTAAGAAGAAGAGTTATGGAGAGGGTGGCAACGTTTGCCAGGTGCCCTCCAAATTTATGTGCATCGCCAGAGTGACTTTCAACCGGCGGTCTCTCTCTTTCTCTCTACAGAGAGCTCCTGTATAGTTTTGCGATCAATTAAAAGTTGCAGGCGTGGGAAATAAGTAGGAAATTGGCGTTGATGCCTGCAGGTACCAAAATGACCTTTAGCCGGTAGTGGGTGGGTTCCCCGTTTGGCTCTGGAATTGGTCCTCCACCGCGACCTACATCCAACCGATTATTAATTATTGATATAGTACTCGAAGGTGTTACATCAGAGCTACGTTATTAATTCGCGGTGACCGTACAAAGCAGAGCAAACCGATACGGCAATTAAACAGGGATAAATAATCACCGCCATCACGGTATTTTCGTATATAATAATATGCAACAAAACTGTAACTGTTTTGCATTGGACTGAGCGGAATTTTATGCGCGTGGCTGTCAAATAGGACTTGTCTTATGTTTAGCATGTTACTCGAAACCGTGGAAACGAGGCTGTGTAAACATGTTTTATGTGTGAACACAAACACTTGCGCAAGCTTTTCATTTGGTTTTGTTTAGGGACCAGTGTATCCGAATGTAAAACAACAAAGGAAAAGTATTAAAAGACCAAGTTGGAATAGCCGGCCGCTACTACCCAGTAGACAAACTACATCACAAAGAATTCATAAAAGTAGCAAACATTTATATAGCGCTATATTAAACTTGTCTACATGGTAGTATATGTGTAGGATGCGTGGTATCTTGACTACATCGAGTCAGAAATGAGATGAAGAAGCAACCACACGGGGAACCGAATTAGTTCAACAATGACCGGACAATATTTGAAGGTACCGATTTAGGAGAGCCACGACCATGGAGGACCCCGGGTCCACGGCAGAAAACTCGTCATTTGGGACTAAATAAACAACGGTTCGACACAGGTACAGGGGAATACCTGGAAGGTGGGGGTTAATAAGATGGTTCGTTTTGAACTTGATTTTGGTCGTTATGCTTCATGAGTCAACGATTTACATTTTCTGCCTCCTTTCGGGTGTTAATTTGTCAGCTTCAAAACATTTTTTGTGACTGTTTGAACGAGTTTCCGTCAATCGGGTACCTGAAGGTTCGACGTGCACCTCCTTCATTCTGTCTAATTTCCCATCTTTTCTACCTTTTAATTTTCATTCTCCGGAGTCGGGGTCCTTTTCCCGTCAGCCCTTGCACACGTGTGAACGCCGCCTGTTGCTTGTCCTAACCCCGGTGCACCCTCACCGTTCCTTTTCGTGTTTTCATTCGACCGCTAATTCCGACTTGTGACCAGAAAATGATTATTTTGAAGACATCGTGCCGACGAAAAGCCATAAGTCAAATTAACATTGTGCCGGTGTACCTGCTCCGTCGCGGAACCATTTCAAGTACAAATGACCGGTCAATAATTAATAGCCAATCGATACCAATTAATTGGTATTGGAAAGACCCGTGGAAAAAATCGATTGGTAAATTAATATCTTTAGAGTCAAGTGTTAGTCACCGGTTGTCTACTTCGTCAGTTTTTGACCTTGCGGTGGGAAAAACAACTGTTGTCATTCTTTTCCAGGGCCAACCACCAGTCTGTCGAGACAATTCCCAAATATAAGCCACAACTGCTGGTAATTTCCTCCATAAATCTTTATTATTTACTGACTAAATAATAACCGTTTTGATTTTCCCAAAGGAAACAAATATGGTTTATTCAGTGTCACTGGTAGTACATAGAAACACCGAAGTGCAAAGCAAGTGAGCTTTAATAATTAATAAATAGCTCGAGAAATTAGTAAGCGTGGATCGGACGTTAATGTTCATGGTTGAATTCGTTGCTTTTGTCTGGTCGAACAGCAAAGAAATACGAATCTGGCAAAGGAATTAATTAAAATCCTCGTGACTATTAAGAGCAGCTATTAAGCAGTAATAAGAAGAATTCAAATCACTTTTGGAAAATTAACCATTCGGTTATTAAAAATTACATTACTTGTGGGTACCTGGTAGATCATGACTTGACTACTTGCTCGAACCATCACACCTTGTAGTGCAACTCTATGGAGTTGTTGCGGTCTCTGCTTCTTTTGATTGCTGGCTGTTTTGGTTCTTTTCGTCACACCACCCGGTACCTGAAAAGATGAGATTTGAACCCGACCGAACCTACAGGCCACAGATCAATTGGGTTAATCCGGATTTACACGCTTCGAATTTTTATGATTTTTATCCAGGCTGTGATTTCAACGTAGCGTCCTTCACAGTTAATATAATTTTTGTATGATGTCATGGTATTTATGATTGTTTATATATTTTACATTGTGTTGGCCGATTCAGGGCGAGCTGTGCAGGAGAGTTGCTGCAGACTCCAACGTGGGAAACGGTGACCTCGGAATGCGTCGAAAGTAACCGTAGATCACTTACCAAGTTCTAAGTTAAGTTAACGAACTTACATTTTGCTTCTCGATGACAGCTTGTTGCGTGGTTCTTGAACTTTACGCTGTGCTTATTGTATAACAAGCCGGTAGTGATGATTTTTGGGTAAGAAGAAAATTGAAGAAAGTAATTATTTAAGTTAACCATTTCGAGTTTTTGCTTTTATTAACCTGTTTATTTCAGAGATCTGCTGCAAGTAATTAACCGACTCCTGAAGGCTTGTGAACAACACGCTGAAAGCCTTCCACCTCAACGTCAAAGTTAACATGAACCCCGAAGTGATCCGTGGCTAGGTTATCCCACATTCCTTATGGACTTTATGGATGGGTGTGGTTACTTATTACTATGTTTATTGCGCACGGTTCTGATTGTTGTTATTAATGCCATTTTATTAAATCGGCTCTCGGTCTCGGCAACTCATTTCTCGAGCGTTCATTCTCCAAACAACGGTAAAATGGGGCACGAGGGTTATGCCGTTCGAAAAACAAGGTAACCTTTTATTGACCGGCGTTACCTCTTGTCGGTACAATAATGGTACTACCGTTATAATAAAAAAAACAAAAAGAAAACCACGACAAAGTTCTGTGAGATTTGTTTCACGTTCTCATTGTTCCCATGATTTTTCACCAATTAAGTTTCGTGGCGTCGTAACAAGTTCTGGAACTCACTGGACGAAACCGAGTTGTCAATTGTTCAGCGGACCCAAGTTTTGTTGGCTGTCACTTCAGACTTACAGGATTATAATAATTTTGTGGAATTTAGTTAAAAATCTAAAAGGTGAAATAAATTTAAGTTAAAAGGTAGTTGACAACCTACTCTCTCTCTCTCTTTGTCTCTCTCCGAATTCCCGGTGGGTCTCATTGATATGAATGATTCCGTTTCGTCTCTCGTATTTCTGCAGATTTCATCTGCCTTGAACTTAACCAAGATAACAAAGAGAATCATGGTTCTTTCCCTTTTTTTTCATGTCAAGCGCATGCCGGGAATGACAAAACAACCCCAAAAATACATTCGGAATAATAATGTCTTCGACGGCTTCATTACCCGAAGATGTGAACTCGGTTTGGCCATTCTCAACTCGATTCTCTTCGACTTTGGTGCCGGAGACCTTTCCCTATGATCTCGGGTTTTACTATTATTTAATGCCTACTGCTACAACGGAAGATGTGAGAGAGAGAGAAACGCTCCTACCTGTCAGTTGTGGTGAATCTGTCGTACCTGTCGCACTGAACGCACTCCCGTACAGGAAATCTGTAGATGGCGGAAACCGCCGTCCCTCCTTTCATTCCATTTTTCTCACGCCTACTGTTGACTACTGCGCGACCGCAAAAGAAGGTTCCAGATTCAGGTTCGGGTTCTCATCGGCGAATGCCCCGAGACGGTGCATACTAAAGAAACAATGAAGAAATCTGTACTTATTCTTTTTTTTTTGGCGCGGACAAAAATGCGTAAATGAGCGGTCACACTGGAAGAAGGTGAAGGTGGTGGAGGGCCATCGAGGGGTAACAATAGATGACTACGTGAGAATATCGGGAAATTACGTAAGACTATGTCCAAGATCGGACTCGGAAGAATTTGTTGAATGTAATGATGCGTAATGAGGCTAGTTTTGTGGTGGTTAAAAATAAGAGAAGATGAAAGAAGCAGAGAGAGAGAGAGAGAAAGACAGACGGAGAAGCAGAAAGGTGGTAAATGCGGCAGGTATCCTCTGATACTTCGCTCCAACCTCCGTCTGTTTCTCCTTTTTTTGCGTTTCATCTTTTCTACATTTTTGTCTCATTATTTTCAAATTAGTATATTACAAGGGTCATTTTTTTTACTTGAAAATACTATGGGAATTTTGAAGGATGATTCGCGGTGGAAAAATAGTAATGACGAGAAAATCGATAGTCAGGCAATGTTTTCCGGAGAGGCGAGGACATCGATGGATTTCAATAGGATGTCAAGATAGAATTTTTACGAGTGAAATAAGGTCAGAAACTTAGTGAGTAACATATTTTATTTGTCTTGGTATCGTATCATTTTGGAGATTTGTTTTTTAGATCCATAGGCTACTGCATGGCATTTGTAACAAGTACCCAAGAGTGTTGGGTACTTGGGTGAGACATTTTCATTTCGCCATCAAGAAGGATGCTTGAATGGCACCCCACAAGAAGGATGTAAATAAGTAGAAATGACAATTAAATTAATGTAACAAGCAGAGAGCAAAGTCGATGAAGGTAAGTGTAGTATTCGTTATCTTTCTACTGTTTAGGTCAATTACGCTGAAAATATGAGAGATGTGACCCTTAGTCGGTATTTAGCCGAAATACATAAAATTTTGTTCTTTTGGCAGCGACTGTAAGGTCAATGGTAAAAAAAGGCCCTGAGCCTCAAAGGGGCGCCATTGTGGCAAAGGGCCATTCCGAGGTTTTGTGATCTGAATTTGTTCTCTCTGACATGAGAAGACTTGTTTTCTCCTCCAATTCTCAAGTCACCACCGGAATATCAATCCCCGTGATGCATGACCCTGCCAAATTATCATACATCTTCCGCAGGTACGGTTTCTGATTATTAACTACCCGTTGTGGAGGATGCGGCCGGGGGGGGGGGGGTGTAAAACCACGAGACATACACTCTTTGACGAGTGATTTATGAACAAATTTACAGCTTATTGATCTTTTTCGCACATCCAAACGTCATTCATTCAAATTTTTCAGCCGACAAATATACACACACACGCTCAGACGGACGTATTGCGTGAACTGAATAATAAATAAATAAATGACCGATGGTGACACTTGCTCAAACTGTGTGTGACACCGAGTGTGAGTGCCCCTTTAGGTAATTACTGTTCTCACCGGAGTCACCTGTTACTTATTTAGCAGTGTCACGTGACCTCGGAGACGGAGAAAGGCATTCTTCAGGTTCGTTAGTTGGCAAGAATGAAAAGAGAGAAAATATATCATAATTCATACCTGACGGTTACGCCCTGAGATAAAATGCATTGATTCGATCGGGCCCGGCCGCATGAGTCTTTATTTCTCACGGGATTACTCCAGAGGTACTGGTCTGAAAGTGAAATTTCAAAACGATCGAAGGTGATGCCCTGGCCTTAAACAGACACGACGGATTTGCATTAGCGGTGGGTAAAATCCGGTCGAAGTTGATACGGGTGAAAGCCGGACGAAAGGTAAAATACGCGCAGAAGAAAGGAGTAGACGAAAGGAAAAATAAATGTACTGTGTAGTAGTAGATAAATTCCGAACGAGAACAACAAGTAAGAAAACTGGAGGAAGTTTTGATTCGGTTCCATCGAATGAGAAACGGTGGGGAAGACCGAAGATTCCTGAGGAAGAGAAAAAAAATGGAAATAAGTAGGTGTAGAAAGACTGAAATTGGTATCGAAAAAATTCCGGGCAGTGCACAAAAATGAAGAAAAAAAAGTGAAAACCGACAAGGTGAGTGGTACCCATTCGTGGTACCCGTGAAACTACCAACAGGTTCGATTCGAGAGACGAAACCTTCCGCTCCGTCGTCGACATCTTCTTTCCCGGATGGGGTCGTTTTAATTAAAGTCGGTCTTGTTAAGGCCGTAAATTTGGGGCCCCGAGAAACCGCCCCGTAACCCGGGCGAAGCGGGGGAGGAAAAAAGGGAAGCAGAAGAAGGTAAGTCACGACAATGATCCTCTCAGCTGGGTACCTCAACGAACCTGCCTCGCATTGATCACCTGATCTATGCCCTCGCCTCCTAGACGAGACACACACACACACACACAGATCACGGGTGTTGGTTGCCCCGAGGGAACCTCATTTGGGAGAATCAATAGATTTAGATTGATCTTACCCTTTTGGGACGGGTCCTGTTGCCTCGTTACTGTAAATCGGTAGGTCGGCATGGCCACCTGTTACACCAAGCGAAGCACCGATCGAGTGCAGGTGTCGACAGACAGTCGAGTGACAACCCGATAGGTCAGATGAGAGCCACAACAGTCCTCCTGGGTGGCATCCTCTGCAGATAAAATCAGTTGTAATGAATAAGATGAAAGGTTTCCACAAGGTGTAATTATATAGCCCAATGAGTTGATGAGCTGTCGCATTTTACAATTCAACCCGTTACTATTTTAATAGTTTTGTTCTATCGTAGTTTTTTATCTGTTTGACGCACATCTACCTGTTTAATTACTTGTAATTATTACCTGTTATTATCATATTTTCTATTCTTCGCTATTTCACATACATTCTGTCTGTTCTATTGGCTCGGTGGAGACTCTGTAAATTGTTGTAGCCCCTCCTCGTCACTCACTCTTTCTTTCAACAAAAATTAAATTAATGTAAATCCAAAAAGTGACATGTTCGTTCAGAAAATGTCTTAATGCCTTTGACAACGAGTGGTAGGAACTTGCTTGTGTCTTGCCGTCACAAAACCAGAACGTCTCACACTTCTAGTGGTTCTCGACTATCGTTGAACCGGGACATAATTTCATATAGATTTAGTAACCTTCAGGTATTTTGTGTATTGTATTGTTTTTTCATACCTTAGAAGGGAGGTTCGTTTAATAAAATAAATCAGACGTTTCTGACTGGGAAAAAAATGGCGAAACACTTAACTCGGACACCCATCCAGTGAGCTACCGTAAAAAAATAAAAAAAATGTTTTGTTCACCCCAAGAAATTTAAAAATAACGGCGTCAAACCTCACCTTAACTCCTAGGAAAAAGGTATACTTTAAAGAGCTCAGGAACAACAGAAAGTAGTAAGTATTGGATGGAAATTCACGCTCGGATGTAGATATTGAAAAATTGAAAAATTTTCTTTTGCCATTGGTCAGTGAGAATGCACCGGGACCACATTTGAAATTGAAAAATTGGTTATTAAAAACAAACACGAATACAAAACGGTCAAAAAAGAATGGAAAGAACACAGTGATTAAATGTATGGAAAGTACCCTCGGACTATGCTTACAAAACATAAAAAAATAATAAAATGAATAGCTCTGATACGGTTGAATTTGAAATTATGGAGTGTTTCCTATTTGACAATGGCAGACTGCCCTTTGACTGACAGAAAAGTTACCTTCGTACCTTCTCAGTGTGCTTCTTCTTATTATGTTCTTTTGTTGTTAACACCATTCTCCAATAACTGTTTTAGTTACTGGTACGAAGTATACAACCTTTCGCCGTAATTCTGTACCCATCTGTTTTTTTTACACCTTGAGTATTTTTCAACTATTTTTCGATTGGTAGTTACTGTACTAAAACAGCAATAAAAATTGTACGATAGTTTTAGTGTTTCATTCTAGTTGGGCTAGAAGTAGAGCTGCAAGTAGGTGAAACAAATTAAGTTCGATCGGGTGACGGGTAGACCTCGTTGGTTCAACATAAAAATTTATTTCCGCTTTTTTTCCATTGTCTTCCATTGTTATTGTCGGTGGTTGTTTTCGTACAACAACTCTTGGCGTACTCTTTTCTTGCTGATAATTTTATAAATTTGTATCTCTTCCTGGGATCTCACTCAATTTGTAAAAAATGTGGACCTAATCTAATTCCCGATGTGGAAGGAACTTACTATGGGAAACAACTTATTTCCCTCGTTTCTGACAAGGTGGGAGCTGACGATAATGCTTTTCGATACATATATAATTTCTCTAAGGTTGTGTAGAAGCCTACGGTAACACCTGAGCCCGTGCACCGAACAACAATAATTGATCGTTTTGTAGATAGTCGAGTTTCTGGTATTTGTGAAAATTATCAGATCATCCGGTCGTACTCTTAATTTTGATTCATTTGCAGTCTGGCAGGATTACTCAACCGGCTAGATCAATGTAGTTTCATTTAATAGAGTAGACACTTTGAAAATTGAATTGTGAGAGAGCGTTACTCCCTTGTGGTTTCGTAAACCATGGAAATTTTTCTGTTTTATTGTACTTGGAATCCCGCATTTGATAGAGTTTTCCGAGAAATAGAGTAACACCATTATCGGGCGTTCATTTGCCTTGAATTCTAAATCGACTCAGGTTGTATATGCCGTTACAGGACTTTCTGAAGTTCACTTTAGTGACCGCAAACTACTTATTTACAAATTCCTTGTAGACTCCTGCTTATTGAAAGCTCAATTGTTCTGATTTTTTTCTGAATTTAATTTAATATAAGTGATGTTAGTTGTAGGGGTAGAAAAATCAAACGATTACGATAAAATTTTTTTGGTCGGAAATAAAATTATGGGATTCTAGGAATACGCATAAGTTTCATCGGTAAGCGAAATGTCTCTGAACACGGTAACAACAAAGTTTCAAGATGTCCTTTGAGTTCAGAATTTTTATTAAAATGCCATAGCATTGCTGCTCACTTGGAAAATAATAATTCACAAAGAGAACGTGTTCGTCAATAATATGGCCAGGAGGTTAAAGTTCAGAGAAATATAGAGCCATTCCGAAACGAGGCTGGAAAAGTTGGGCAATTAGGAAGCGGAACTTGTGAAAAAGGCCCAGAAGGGCCCAAATGTCAGTTCCAGGCTAAGTTCCAGGCGGGATCAAATTGGCAGGGGATAAAAGTCCCCCACCCTAGAGGCCGCGTTCTCTGGGCGCCGATTGGCCCGGCGGCTTATACGCGAGCTGCGCATGCGCTGGGCCCTCAGGCGGACTCCTCCAGCGCTTATGTGCAGTGGCCGTTTGTCATGTTGAGAGGGCTGTGAGTTGTAATTTTGTTGCGAATGGAGTTTGCATTAAAACCCAAAAAAGGGTGACCCAAAGAGGGTTTAAAACGTTTTATTTTTCTTTTCTTTTTTTGCGTTCAACAGTTGAATTTTTTGCCTTTTTGTTTTTATTGAATGTACTCGGTTCGTTCGGGGGAACAGGTGTGGAAAAAAGATTACACGTGTTAATTGAGGATTCGCTCTGGCCTCCGCTGTGGATTCTTTCGTTGTGAATGCTCAACGGTTTTCACGGCATGACAATCACCTTTTCTGCGATCCGTTGGAATAAAAACGGTTTTCAGTTGATTGTGGTTAATGTGTGACAAGTGGTGAATCAAACCAATTTGCGTTAATTCTCACGGGCGGTCGAATAAGTGTTTGGTGCGGGCGGTAGGGTTTTAATCGTTGTAGCAAACAACAGCAGCAACGGCCGTAGCAATCTGCAACGTCCAACAGGTGTCTGGCAATTCTAGGGTGATAATTTACGAAGAGTTAAATCTGAATGAGGGATAACTTGGCACGCGAGTAGAGAAATTATGATTAACCGACGGAAGAGCTCGAAATTTCGCGACCATGAAATTTGTGATGTGAGGAAGTGAATTCAATTGGATTCGATACTCGATTCTGTCAGGGCGAAATTGATTTTTGCTCGGCCGGTCGAGAGAGCATAGGATTTCGTACACGCGGATGGGCCTCATTTCAAAAATGAGGCCCCCGTCGTTAAGGATGTGCCATGGCTACTACATATTCGCGTTCGTCTTCGTCCTCCTTAGGATTCAGGTAGGAAAGAATCTAATTGCCTTCTTCGTAATCAGAGAACCGAACAGAACACACAGATATATAAATATATAAACACTCGTAATATATACCGAAACCTTCCCTACAATGCGATCCCAAGAAACAATGAATACAAATACACCGTCATTAGCAGTTGTACGGTGGCAGCCTGCCACAGACAACAAGTCTGTCATACCAAAATAGTTGCCACTACATTGCGCAAAACTTCCGGCGGATGAGCCATTCCGACAAATAAAAAGCATCGTATTATTTTTACACAACAAACACACTACACTACTTCTCCTTGCGTTAACCCATGCCACAACTTTTAGAATTGTATTGAGAAAAAAAATCGCTCACGGAAATTAGAACGGCACCGATCAAGGTGACCGTATAATATATGAAGCAAAGTAAAGTCCGAATAACATTTAGATGCGGCCATATACGAAACTATTACTTCATTTCAGTGGAAACTGGGTGAACCTCAAGGTAGGCGATAAAGTTGAAGTGTCTGTGGGTGACTGAGTGTGTGTTTGTGTATGCGCATTCATTAACCCAGGTGTTTCTATCGGACACACGAAGGTAGGGTGACAAGAGGGCCCGTTACAGACCCAAAGGCAAAAACATCTGTATCAACAGTTGCCAAACAAACAGGCAGGCACATGCACATGCACATACAGACGGAACTCAAAAGGGTTGCGTGGAATTCGAACGAAAAATACACAAATTGACCTTATAGGTGAACACACGCAGGGCTACCCTCCTTTTTCTTCAACCGTCACTATTTAATTAAGTTCGGTAGGTCCTCCACTATTTTATACATATATATAATATATACGTTTATTCGTAACGGAAATTGAGTAATAGTTTTAATTGGTTACGGAAGGAGAATATATTTTTGGGAAACACAAGTTGTGATTTCTTTACCGGAGAGTTGAGCTCGTGTTGCAGCGAGCTAACATGAACGAAACGTGATATGTTTTTAAAAATTCTTTGTTAGATAGTTAAATAATACAATAGTTACAATGAACAGAGGTTCGTGAAAATTGCCATTAATAACAGACAAAACCTCTAATAATTTATATTAAATTTTTATGGTTCCGTACGTTGTGCAGCACTAGTTATTTTATTAAATAATAAATGTCCAATGTTAAAACACATTCACATATATAAAATTCCATTCCCGCAGAAGAGAATAATGTTCATTGCTCAATTTTAGTAATATTACAGTCATTAATTTATCGTAATACGTAAATTTAACTAAATGTAAATTCAAGTAGAGCCAGAACTGAACTTGTACAAGTTTCTAGATTGCAATGAATCGTAGTATTTACGTTAAAGTTATTTTAATGATTATATGGTTACTGTACAAAGTGGTGAGCGTCTGCACTGCAAACCATCAAATGAAAAGTTTTCATTTAGAGTAGTCTTAATGTTAATAAACCTTACATGAAAATAAACATGAACGTAACTAATTCGAAATAATTTAGTTTATTATTTTGAACGAGAAGTTACAGAGACCGAGTTTGTTAACTAAACAGAGTAACGCTCTTGCAGTTAATTGGATTTGCAGAGTTCTAATTAAGTAGAAATACCGAAATGCTTCAAATGTTTTCTCTGCAAAGAGAACATTTTTCTTCTTGCTGGTTGTCCATCGACGACACAAAATTATACGACTGGTACGTGCGTTAGTGTTCAAGCGATTAATCTTAAAAATATTTGGACGCGTTAATACATGATTTTATTAATTAGTTCTGTTTGTAATTACCAATGTCGTAAAATTAATTAAAGCAAAGACAACATTGCATTTAACAGAAAACAATTTAAAATTAAGTTGCGGTGCAGTTGAGTCGACCAAACAGTTCGAGTTTGACCATGCGATGCACCATTTTTACTTTTATTTATTTATTTATTGATTGATTATTATTTTCATTATCATTTACCTGTTCTATGCACATCACCTGGGTTTAATATTTCCGGTGAGAATTTTTCTTCTTCGCCTTATTTTTTAATTATCCTTCGTGTTCGAGTTGAAAAGTGTCAGAAATTGACTCGAACCCGATGGTCAACAACATGACGTGAAAGCACAACACGGTAATTTTACAGTCAACCAAAGTCAATTGATTATTTGCTATCGGTTGTGTTTTTTTATTTTTATTTTTTTTTCACTATTCGGCACAACTAATATTTATTCTCGTTTAATTTAGTTTGCGTGCACGCCACTCATTTTACCCGGTTGCATTTTCCGGTTAATTTTAAATACGAGTCAATTATTCGGGGTAGAAAATATAGAAATTTACGTAATTTGTCATGAATGGTCAATCCGAGCGTAGGAAACAATAAATTGTTTGTGTAATTGTAAAATTGTGTGTTTACTTTAGCATTGCGAGAAAGTTTACATGATTTATTAAAGTATGTAATTGTGATTTTTGATCGCCACTCCGTTGTGGAGACGTTGTCTCGGCGAAATAGTAAGTAGTAACTAAAATCCTAAAAAATAGGAGAGCACAAACATGGCAGTAGTTTTTGTCAATCGAACAGATTGAATAGTCGAAATAATTTCCAATGGGAGAACGCATAATCTTTTGATGAGACTTGCTCGCGAGGACGACTCGTGGCCACTAACAATTTCACAATTTATTGTAATAATAAATATTAGGTAATTCGCCATTATTCGTAATGAGAACTCCGATGGAATATTTCCGTCACATTAAACCCCAACTTGGAATTAATAATTTTTAATAATAGGATTGCTTCAGACCCCATACAATAATTATAATGCATAACGTCGTTTTAAATGAGATAAAATTACTTTTTTTTAAGAAGATATTAATTACCGGGTTAATATATTTCTTCAAAATTAAATACTCCCATTTTAAATTTGTATCACTAGTAATTATACGGAAAAATAGTCTTCGGTCTTATATACTAAACGTTTTCGATTTTTTATGGGGTTTTTGAAAATATTTATGTATTAATATTTAAATACTCGTTTTGCTTTATTATTTTAAAACTATTTATTTTTTGTTTGTGTACTGTGGTATGCGAGTTTAATAGGATTTCTATGTAATTCTCTATGGTTGAAGGCTTTGATTTCAATTTCTCGAATCTAGTTCCTAGTTATTATTCCTGCCTTCCTTGACGTTTACTTGATTTTCAAAAAAATTATCTCTAAATTAATAATTCTAAATAAAGTTATGTATTTTATTTTAAGTGTGTGTGAACGTAAAAATTATGAATCACAATTGATTTTCACCACTAATGTGTACTTAGATAGCTTTGATCTTTCTTCTATTGTAGTTTAAATTTACGAATTTATGGTAAGGTTACCTGAGGCAACTGGGAGCACTCCAACCAGGATGAAACGAACCTCGGGTAAACCTCCTGGCAGAACTCAATCGTGTGTTGCACCCTTTCTTACATTTCACGAAGAACCCGTCCTCCAGCTTCCCTGTAGTTCATCTCATTATCCTTTCCTCTTGAAGATTACCACTTTTGTCTTTGGTGTCTTTCAGTTGTCATTTTTTTTATTCTTGTTGAGTCGGTTAATTTCTTTAAAACGTGTAGGATTCTTTAAATATTGTAATTTTCTTAAACAATTTCATCTCTTTCAAACATAGCGTTGCGCTTCTATACAATGCAGCGTTTAAATGAATGTGATCTGTGCTTGGCACTGAACTCTCAATTATTAATTTCCCATCAGCCATTTTTTACTGAGTGAAACAAAAAAATGTTCAATTAATTGATGCTCAGAAAATGAATCGAACCATCAGAATTCCGATTTCAGGGAACCACTTTAAGCATCGGGTCCCCAATCTTTCGATCTTTTCCTATCCGGTCGAGGGTACCTACCTATTTTCATCTACCTTGTTGCTCTATCTCTCACTCTCCTTTCCTTGTCACCCGTGGTAATGACGTTCCCGAAACGTTGACCGGTTTTCTAATTGGTTAAATATGATATAAAGTCTCAAGAATTCTCTAATTAGGCATCTCTTCGGGGGTACCAGCCAGGAACACCGGCGCTTCCGATCTCTGCCGCATTAAAATTGATCACCTTGTAGTCGAGTTGACAACGATTCAGATCAACTGCTCGATAGTCTTCGTCATTCCTTGTCTTTTTCCAAAAACTCCCTTCTCTTGGTGGGTGACACCGGAGAGTTTTCAACACGTAGAGATCCAGTACCGGATTTCGTATGCTCTTGTGATCTGGCGAAGTGATCTTTATATCGGAACAAGTGAGTCATATTTTCTAGAAAATGAGTACTCGTGAATGAGCTCGGAGCATTAAAAATTGGTTAAATTAATTGGAGATTTTTAATTTTAGATTAAATTAGTTGGTTTCGATGTCTGACTTTCTCAAATTTTCCACAAATCTCGAATGTTAACAATGTTATTTCTGAGTAAAGGAGTTGGAGTTTTTATTGTTTCGACCTGCTGCCTTCGACCCCGTTGATCTTCCGTGATCTCACCAACAAAGAAGTGTATCACTTGTACGGATGTGGCATGTAGAGCTATCGAAATCCCTCCGATAGGAGTTAATTGCCCGGATGCTTCCTTCGCCTCCAAGCCTTTCCTAACCTTCTGAATGAGTATTTAACTACCCATCGATCGATTGTAAATAAGTTTTCACGACCCCCAGATAACACAAGACCGCACTCAGGATTTGGTTTTCCATTCATTAGGTCCGGTATTTTTACGATCAATTTTATTACGGTCAGAGATTAATTTTTAAGATCTACTTCCGGTGATTTGTCAGACTCGGTCCAGGCTGGTGGATTCTGGTTAATACGATGCAACGTCTTGTATTTCCGGTAGCACACGAGAGACTCATTGATCTCCAGAGATTAATTCGATTGACCTATCGTATTCTTCTGCTTGAGATCTCGTGGCGAATTAAAGTTAGGAAATCACCTGTGATTACGTTTTACGAATTAGTACTATTAAAAATGTATTGATTTTAAGTATTGGTGTGAATGTTGAACTTGTTCTCAGACCAGTTCTCGGGGATGTATTAGTAGATCGTAGTTATGTACACACACAGACATAGGCTAGTTGAAGCCACATGTGGATGTTTTTGTGAATTTTTGTGTTCGCGTCTTTCTTAATGACTTAACCTTTTCTCTTTTCTCTCTCTCTCTCTTATTTTTCTTTCTGCCTCTCATCAAGAACATAATACGGATGAAGAATGATTGATTTACTCATTACAGTCAATTTTTCTAATATCCTACGGTCTAATACGATCGTAAAATGGTCACCTACTTATTTATTTTCCTGTTTAAATGATGTATCTGACGTTGAAGTTGCATGACTTGCAACGGAAGGCTTCCCCGATTGTGTGTGTCGTTGGCTCTTTATTTTGCACTTACCGCGCACACATTCCATCACAGGTAATTTTTCTTAGATTGTTTTTGTGTAGTTGTTGTTACCATTATGGATGCACAACAATTCGGTAAACTAAAATTGAGTCGAAGCTAAACATCGCGGTGTTCTACCTGGGTAACTCATTTTTAAAAAAGATTACCCATTTCATTTGAGAGTCTAGACGTATCCCAGCGAGACTCAGGCAGTCATCCATCCATGTAATAATCACTTTCGTTGATTTCTCGACTGAAACGAAAAACGAAAAGGCAAAACCGTTTCAATGGCCGTTCGTCGAGTTGTAGGCGATGGGTGTCGGTGACAACTTTCAGTGCTGACTAACCCGGAGACCGAAGTGCCGTGAGATTTTTTTCAGGTTCAGGTACGGCGGTTGGTTTTCGTAAAAGGCTCGACACGTACACACACCAAATGTGCAATAAAAGTCCATGAAGAAATTGTACTACTCGTCGGGTACATAATGGTACTGGTTTACGACGTCATCAAAATAGTATAAGTAACCTTCCGTTCCGCAGTTCCTATCCCAGAAAATTAAATTAATTTATTATAAATTACGGCTTCCCTCATCCACGCAGAAAACTATTTATGGTAAAATTTGCGTGAAGGGTATTACCAGTAATACCACATGTGTTGCCTATCGTTGCACAGAGGGAGGCAGGCTCGGTGTCGGTGGGTGTTCAGCTCCTCCGCAGTGTTGTCCATTGTCAAGAAGGAATTTTCTCGTTAAAGCAAAACTACTTAATTGGCCCCGTTCGAATTAAGTAGTCTCGATTTTGCAATATTCTTATATTATATTTTTATCAAATCAACTCCTTTCGGGTTATAGGTTTCAGTCGTTCAGATTCCACGGATCACTCCACGTCTTTGTTCTTAGAGCGTTGCCTGTTAAGCATCCTTCGAATGTTGCATATAAACGTTTCTTCGTATTGTGTTTTTTTTTCTTGTTCTTCTTCTTCTTCTGCTAAGTGTTACAAAATTTTCAGTCGTAACATTTTTTTTTGTTCTCCCCTTCTCTCTCTACTTTTCTCTAACATTGTTCCACGCAGAGAGAGGAATGGTGAGGAGTTTTCGAAGAGAAAAAAGTCGTGCGAGTTGGTGAAACGAAAGAATAAGAAGAACAAAGAAGACGATTCATATTGATGCATAATAACTGAATTTATATGAATCTCACCAGACAACTCCGGAGGAATCGTTCGACTTTGTGTCGTCGCCTCTCGTTTTCTATATTTCCATCTATTATCCGTTCACTATTTGTATCATCTATTTCATTATTACTATTATTATTATTATTGAAAAGGATTTCGAGATGGTAAGAATGATGATGGTATTGGCGGCGATGGCCGAGGAGAGCCAGGTACGTTGGGGGTGGCGGAGCTGACTGTGGGAGAACCGACGAGGAGAGTTGAGTTGGAAAACGTTTATAAAACTCAATTTATTTGTGCAATGAATGTTAAAAGAGTTTGGGCACCCCGCTGCACGGTCGGGCAGGATTCCAGCACGCATGCCCTGTCAAGCATCAATTGGAGAACAACGTGGCCGGCCAGGACTCGGACCTGTGGAAGGGACCTCATGGGTGTTTGTCGTAATCCATCTCCCAACCAGGAACAAAACCCATTTCAGACGTCGTCTGCCGCTTACCTGGCCAAAGGAGTCCTACTATCCTCCTTACTTCCTCCGGTACCTGCCACTATTGACCGTGCCACCTCCGTCTGCTCATCTTCTATTTGCCTATCGTTTTCTTCTTTGGTCAGGTCGATTCGATTCGGTCGAAAGCTTTTCCCCTGTGTCTTCATCTCCTTGTTTTTCTCTTTACCTTTGTCGGTCTTTGGGGAAATGTACATGTTTGGAAAGTTGGAAAGACCACTGCTAAAAATTTTTTTATTAAAATTTGGTATGTGCTGTAAATGATGTACAATTCCGTACATTGACACACTTGTGCTTTGGCAAGGTCAATTTATGTTTACTCTCTTACACGACTAATAAAGTGATCAGTTTTACCTAGATTTGATTGATTTTCTATTTCAGGTCGCCTCAGGTAGGGGTTTCTTCGAACTCGAAATAATCGAGATGACCAACTACCGTGGGGAACTCGCCTCGGGAAGATGCTGCGGAGGACTAATTCACATGAAACCGTGCCCGTACGAGTGTCACACTTACTTCCGGGTATGCCTGAAGGAGTACCAGATCAATGTGACATCGATCGGATCTTGTTCCTTCGGGAACACCAGCAGCGCTATTTTGGGCGGGAATTCATTTCGGCTTTCCGATCCCGAGAACTCCAATGGAAAACTCGTTCTGCCATTTTCCTTCAGCTGGACGGTGAGTTTGTTTTGTCTTTCGAATTATCCTTTATATTCCTGGGTGCTGGTACTGAGTGTTGTGCGTGCCACAAGCCACCAGAGGAGTGACTGTTTCGGGGCCCTTAGCCTCGGGCGTCGAGTTCCCATCGCCTGATCTCCCGTAATTAACATTTACCAAACGTTTTAGTGATCTTTTTATTCTCCCATTTTTTTCTTCATTTTGTAAGAGTTTACATTTTATTTTGTAAAATTTAGTCAGGAGTGGGATCATTTCGTAACAGTTCAATACGGGTATGTGTGCTGCCTTGTTTTCAAATGCTTCTGCCCGATCATCTTGTGGGTACCCTATTTACGTATCGGCATACTAATGACACTTCTGAGCCGGTGTAAACTGACTTGATTGTTCATCTCGTTTTGACACCTTCCATTTCACTTTAGGGTTTTTGGGCAGGTAGCCTCAGAAAACTGCCACCTACTACCAGGTTAGGCATCCTATAATTTGAAAATTATAACTGAGAAATGTAGTGCAATTCTTAATTGTCTGTTTTCAAAGTTCTTCAGCATTGTATTTAGAAGATAAAATAAGCTAAACAATACCTAAGATGGCGCGTTTATATAAAGGCTTGGTTTAAAATAAGTTAAAGGGGTGTCCGGTGAACCATCCACCGATCACCGTCTCCTGCGTAACGGTTTTTTTGGGTTGTGGGTTCGCCTTTTGGGGAAACAGAATGTCTGGGGATTGCAGACAAGTCAAGCTCGACTGCCCGGTGTGTTTATGTGTGTGTCTCATCGAGACACCTGGCAATGGATGATTTGAATAACATTCTGAACCGTAATCCAACAAGAGTACGTGATGTAATTTTTAACCGATTGGATTCTATTTTCATTCAAACACGTTTCTTATCTGGTCCGAGATGAGGATTGTTTTCATCCCTTTCAGGGTGCCACTTCGAATAAACAATCCTCAAGGAGTGGTGTAAATGTAATAATTCGAGTACTTCCCTGGTACAGCCCTGGTTCACTTCTTGTGCAGCCATTTCACTGTTATTTTATTTGCAAAATGAGTTCGATGCAGACAACGGCAAGCAACTTACGATAGGTCTAATGCCTGAGGTAATCAAATGATAGCAAGAAGATGGCTACAGGCACTGTCTACTACTGCTCTGGTTGTTAGAACTCGGTTACAATGCAACAACACCTGCTACCCGCTCTGAGGTCAATTTTTATTACCATTTCCTGTCCATTTGCCTCTTGTTTCATCACCGTATACTTACTGGCGGCGCCCAGCAACCGTTTCTTTTCCTTTAGTTGAAAACATCGGGGCAGGTAGCCACGTATACACGTTTCTTATATCTTTCATCTGTTGTTTTTGCAACGTTCCACCATTATCGGCCATCATCGAAAAGATGTATTTTTGTAAAGCATTGTTTCCCTCGTCTAATTACCACCGTTTCTGCACCTTTCATTCGGTATCTGTTTCATATCTACACTCGCGCCGTGATAATGTACCGCAAAGGTAAACAGCGTCGGGGGGGAGCTGATCGTGACCGATCGTGATCATTGTTATGTGCTCGGGGGTCCTTCTCTTTCCCGGCTAGGTGCAAACAAATGGACCCGAGTCCGAATTAAATTGCCTGCCCAGGGACAAACACACCTGGTTGGTCTCGACTGCCGTCGGTACCCCGAGACGGGGGCCCCTGAACATTAGGGTTGTGTGACCCAAGGCATCGACATCCGTTTACCTCGTTTCTACCTCTAATTACCCACGTCGACTGCGTGTTCTGTACCATAACGTCCATTTGTTATGGCGGGGTCCGCAGGTATCCGTGTAAATATTAGCCTCCAAAGATTAATGTTTATATAAACTGTAGATATATCACTTATAACAATTTTTGTGCTCGGAACTCGTGTCTGAATTCACTCTCTTCATTTATTTCCATCCACTTGTTTCTTCTTTTTTGTTTATCTTTATCTCACCCGAATGTTAATTGACCCTCTCTCTCTCTCTCTCTCACTCACTATTTTATCTTAATCTAACTGACGGTCGTTGTAATACATTTTTCTCCAAGTACTCGGTGCTTTCCGAAAGTTGCATTCATTTAATTGAAAAGCTTTGATCTTTTTATTAAAAACTCTCGAGATCGAACTCTCCGAGATAGAACAAATCAAAGTTTGTCGGTAATTTCTTTTTAAAAAAATATTGGAATTCACTCGAAGAAGAACTCGTTTTCGTTCCACCTTCCAGCACCATGACGAATCAGTTTATTCGTGAAAGAAGGAAACCGTGGACGCAGGGAGTTCGGATAGTGAGGGTGTCGGTTCGGTGGTTGCAGCAGACTAGGGTTGCTACTCCGTAGGTAGAAGAACCTCGGAAGATTGTAAACAGAGTTGGGTTAACTCGTAATGGATTTTAGCGAGATTCTTCATGACTTGTTAGCAACTTTCGATCAACTCTTTTGGTCTGATCGAAACCGTAGATAAAACGATGACGGATGAGAGGTAGACAACAAACAAGAGGTGATCACCAAGAAGTTCACTCAGATCTTAACTCAATACTCTAGTTCTCATTAATTTTAAAGGATTAGAGATCAGTGGGTTTTTAATGTCTGATGTCGGAGGAAGCGAGGAAGACTCGTGTTCGCAGTTCTACAGAAGAATTCTAACTGTCGCTCGTCCGTGTCCTTAGCTGACAGATCACTCACCGATCTTCATTGCAGTTAGCTGTCGGGTACTACTTCATTCAACGGTTCTGATTCTCGTGTAACCCATACAACTTACATCATTCGCTTTCATTTCTCCTATGTCATGTGAGGCTTCTGCTTTTCTCGGCTTCCGATCTCCCACACGTTTCTTGTGGTTCCCTCCACAATTTTTTCGAGCAGTACCGAAACCGTAAAGTTTGTCGACTCGTTTCTTCTTTCCGGTTCTCCCTTTGCTCTCACCGAATGACATCTTTATTTATCAGCGGCTAATTAAACTTCCTCGGATTCGTCTCCGGGACCCAAAACGGTCGTTTAATCACTCAAAGACTCGCTTTTAAGTGGATGACAATGTCAACGTGATAACCGACCTCAACGTCTTCCTTTCGAATCGACAAGTTCCGAATGGCCGATTATCGGTCGCCGACTCCGATGAAAAATCTCCTCGACTCAACTTCTGTTTCCTTTCCCATCTTTCCTTTGGCTTCCTCGGTGTCCAGTCGGCCGTCACTGACTTTGTAGTCGAAATGTGGGAGCTCGGTCGTCGATCTTCTCGGACGAATAATCGATTATTATCATCCGGAAAAACAAACGAAGAAATAATTGGTGACGGTTTTAAAATGACGGTTGGTTTTTTGGATGGTTTCCACTCCCGTTGGGTGGCAATTGGGCACCATATCAATTTTACCCTGCCGTGTCGGTGATTAATTTGTAGTTAACATTAGTAGTGATGATTCGGCACGCCGACTGCGTTTTAGAAAAGGAGAAAGAGAGAAAGATTATCTTACCATAGGGGTTTCTTTCCTGCGGTTGACACACAGATATGGGCCTTTTGTTGTCTTGGCCTCAAATTGTTTCCGGTGCTGCTTATTGTTTTTGTATTGTCTTGTCTGTTGACTACTCAACGTTTTGCTACCGACTATACCTGACGTGCTCCCACCTGCATCACTCGTTGCTTCTTCCGTTCCTCCGTACAGAGGACGGTGGCGTAGAGTTTAGTACCTTTGCTTCGTCGTTCTTCTTTCCTACGGACTAATTATTTACTCATGTGTCCGTGCAGAACCGCGGATCCAATTACTTAGAATTTTTGCTCAATATTTTTGGGACCGCGGGGAATTACTCTTACCGTTATAATGGGATAATAAATGTAACCGAGAAGGAAGAAAGCATTGGAAAGGGAAACAAACGTGCCTGTGGTTTCGGGCATTAGCGAATAAACGAAAATTAAATCAATCGAGGCGTCCATGTCAATGGCATAATACATTGGCAATCGCCGATAACAATCGATTAATCGGAAATTGGTGTCTGCGATCGTCGGCCGATGATAGGAATCACTGGCCGTGATCTAACGTGTTGGAGAAGACAAAGAGGTGTGAATTGTAACAGATTGCATTAAGCAAATTCATTTCCCAACAGATTATTTTATCCGTAGCAATTCTGCAGACGGATTGATTAATCCAATGCATCCGTACCGACCGCAAAATGCGAATTGTAAATGTTTTACGATTTTGCGGTCAGCACGATTGAGACGGTGGCATCCTACCTTCGCCCACGGTCTCGTCGATTCACTTTGGCCCGATCAAAATTTGCTAAATTTTGACCTTTGAGAAGAAGGAACCGAAGTGAAACTGTTAGTGCATTCCGTTGAGTTACGCCCGGGCTAAAGGTTACTTTGTTCTTGCCCGCAGCGGACCCGACCCCGGACGGGGTGCCGTTGCGGACAAACGACTTACAAAGTCGTAAATGTGTTCCACAAGGAAAAATGTAAACCATAAAACGTAAAAAATATAATACATAAAATACATAAAATGTAAAATAATTTTTCAAAATTGTTTTATCCAATTAACAGTCCTCCAGATCTTTTTTACGATGGACGGGTCTCGATGATTCAGGTACTACCCGTCCAGGGTTGGGATAACACGGGACGTGAAGGGTGTCGAATTGGTTCGGAAAGATGTTTACCGCCCAGTGAGTATTGGCATCAGACAATCGACTGTGTTAACACGTACGAGAAGGTGAACCTTTTTTATTTGATTCAACTACACGTCAGATACTCGTTTTAATTTCCGAGGATTTCTATTATTTGTAGAAGAATGCACGTACTATTCCAGTGCATGCACGAGTGTGTGTGTGTGTGTGTGTGTGTGTGTGTGTGTGTATATAACACATGCACAGTCGGTAGCACACAACGATTAAGCGATTACACAGTAATTTTATGTTAAAGGCCGAGGGGGGTAGACTCACGCAAGGAAAAACAAAAGTGAAATGGAGAAAGTCGTGGGTCCTCGACGATCCCATTCAAGAATGAGTGGTTCTTCACACAACATCCCAAGGGTAGAAGATGTCACGAAAATGCTAATAAAACGGAAAAACGCCCGGGGTGCACGTTGATGCGTTCAGTGAAAGGAACAAAGGTTGAAACAGGTGCAGGAAGAAGGAAGGCAACACGCGAGTTTCTTCTTCGGGGCCTTTTCGGTAGCCCGTTCATTATCAATAGATGGTGTCTGATTAAACGTTTCGATCCCTCGGGATAGAACAAAACGGTTCATTCATAACCTGATACGATTGATTCGTGGTTGCGGTGGTTCCATAGACCCTCAGGGTACCTACCGTCCTTTCCATACGCCCGGGCACCTTACGTACCGTTCTTAGGCTTTTTTACCCTTTTCGGCTCGACCGTCAGACTACGAAATGACCTCGCCTATCGATTTGTTTTAGCGGTCCAATTATGTCAATTCGGGATAGTCGTGGAGGATCTGGAACCTGCGAACGGGAAAGTCGTCCAGGAGCCGCAGATGGATCCCCTAGACGGTTACCCGTTCACCGGGCGAGTGGGTAGTTGCCAAATTGAAAACGTTTCCTAGGTAGTATGAGATACCTTGAAAAAAACCTTGATTACAGGTTTCGTTTCTAGCCTCCCTCTCTTCTAAACAATATCTAAAACTCTTAATTAGTGGGGATTATTTTGAAATTTATTTTTCGTGTGTACCTAGTTTTTTTGTGCCCGTGGTTAAAAAAAACCAGGTACGTGACGGCGTCTCGTTTAGCACCTCAGGGTCGGTGCCAGACCGGGGTGCACGACATACCCAAGACAATCGCGTTTTTGTCGTTGTTTTATTTTGCATGCGACACAGCTCGGGCATTCATGTTCACGCATACCTGGGCAGTAGCTTGTTAATTTTTTTGAATACCTTAAAGAGGTGCCAAAGTTCAAGGGAACTGTGGGGTGGTGCGAGCGTGTCGGATCATGCCAAAATTAGGCTTTTAACTCAGGTTAGTGGATGGTGTCGTTCACTTTCACCTTTCCCATCGTTTCTTTGTCGGGTCTCTCGGTGTCCGTCCCAAATTTTTAAGACGCGGGCTTAGCTTCGAGCACAAACAAGAACGTCACATTTAAATTTGGCACTTTGAATCGAATTTTGGTGTCCATCTCCGTAAGGTCCCCACCCGAATTGTTTTCCCATACACCCGAAACTTTTTCAGGTATTCTTCTCTCCTTCTCCTCTCTCTCTCTCTCTCTCTCATGCCTCCCCTCGTGCATTCTTCTCTTACTTATCACTTGTAAATCCGTGGTTAGGCAGCATTCTTTTACATCATGACAACTTTCTTGTTCAATTAAATACAATTTTGTTTGTCTTCTATCATGGCTCTTGACGTTCCGTGTGAATTTCAACGGTCCGATACAGATCCATGTTATTTATTTCTCGGTGAATTCACTGTGTCATCTTTTATTCTTCTCCTTCGGAAGGAGCCCGGTACCGTCACATGGTTGCCATCAAACCGTTGTTCCTCTCTCGTTAAACAATTTCTTTTTTACTGGAACCGATTTATTTATTTGATTTTTATGGATATGTATTTGTATTGAATTCGTGGGAATTCATTAATGTAATTCATGTATGATAGAAAAAAATTTAGGACTTCGGATGGGGATATATTCAATGTAATTCTTTTCAAATTGAATTTGTTCACCATCTGTAAATCACGTTGGTGAGCAACAGGTTTAGTACCGCGCTCATTGTAGACAAATTGTAAGAGAAACAGTTACTTCCATCCTTTACATACAATTCACATTTTCCAAAGACACGACGGAGGAACGAGTCGTCTATCCTCTAGGAAAAAAAACGGCAGCTTATTTTTAGAACTTCGTAATCCAATCCTTCTGTATCGACGCTACTAATTTGATGCTTTTTTTAAATGTTTTCTGCCATTCTCTCTGGAGGGATGAAAGAAATGCACCGATAGATGACATAATAACGATATTAGACGAGTAAAACAACTCGACGAGAGATGAGAGGGCGGGAGAGGATGCTCTGAACGAGAGCAATTGCATCTAAGGGTGAAATACAAGAAGCGAAGAAAAATGTCGAACGAAATGGAAATGACCCAAAACGAATTTTTTGACACCCTCGGCCCAAAAAAATGGCAGACGTCGAGGGTTTGCCGGATTGTAAAAAAGCCAAAATGAGCCGGGCGTCGTCGCGTGTCTCGTCCCGGATCATTAGATCTGCCACGATCTACTTCATCTGTTTCACCATGGAAAAACCGTTGACAGAAAATGTCTTCGGAAGATGTGCGATTCGAAGTGGGGCCAGTGATGGAAGTGCGGCTTGCGGGACTAATTGGACCACGCAATTTGGGGGTCTGACACAAATGGAGGACACGCGCTCCAGGTCACCCACGACTACCTGGAGCCATGGGGTGGTGTCTCAATTGCGACCTACTGGCCCTTTCGTCCATATGTCGCCTCCGCCATTCAAGTGGTGCCTTCCTGCCCCCGTTGTTTCCATCCATCCAGACAAGTGGGTTGACGATACTTTTCCCAATCATTCCGATTGTTCTTTAATAAATTCCATTTACATTGTAATGATTTTTTTTACTCTGTCCTGTCAATGGTGTCACCTCATCTCAACTTCATTCTTAAATCTTCTTCTGACATGTGAACTTTATGCGGACAAACACACACATGCGATGAGTTCCTTTGTTGCGTCTCATCTTTCTCCGGATCGGATGTCATGTACACTTTGTACACGTATTAATAAATGTTATTGATTTAATCCGGTAGAACGAAATAATCCACTCGGAGTACTACATTCTGGTCATTCATGTTTAATTTCGTTTTTTTTCTTTTTTTCTTCTTTTCTCCGGCTCATGTGAACTCCTGACCAGTCAGAGTAACTTGCAGTGGTCTCCTTCAAAAAAAAGAACTCTTGTAGTTGACAAATTGTAAGCCGTTTGTAAGGCGGTTGTAGGAGCATGTGCAGTCCTCCGTCATGTGTACATGAGATGATTTCCTAGATTTTCAAACTCGTTTTCATTGTCTCCATTGTAAAAGTAGTGTGTGTATGTGTGTGTGTGTGTGTGTGTCAGTGCTTCACCTAATGAACTTCTTTCCCTCGTTGCTCTCTCGCCCTTTATTAATTAGAGTTACACTCGACCGAGTTATCACAATTAGTGATAAGCCTTTTTGTGAATTTGTTACGGTCGAGCTTTCCGTGTGAAGCTGACGGACTCGATTCACGTGGCTCTTGTCTCTTTTTTTTAATTCCAATTAATCTCGAAGGCTCCGATGGGACTCATCGGGGGTTGTAAAAGAACTCACACAAACAGTTCACTCTTCCATCGCCATCCATCGTTTCCATCCATTCCCATCTGCCGGCTGCCGCCTCTATTTCTGTAACTCGCCTCCCCATACATCATATCTTTTAACAAGGTATCCATTTTATGTCTCCTCATGATAATATCTCTGTTTTTTCTACCGACTCTTCCTATTTATCGTGTGTATTTTTGGAATTCTACGGAGGGAGCAGATGATGATTGATGGACGTCCATCGACGCCAAATTTTGACGTGACTCGCACTCACTCAGGTTTACCTCCGGCTTCCTCGATCCCGTCACCCTGAAGAAAATGTCAGGAAACCGCAGCACGGTTTCGACGTGTCGCGAAATCTGATTGTAGAATTCCTGACGAGGAATTCGTGGACGGAAAATGTGGGACACCGAACTGATGTTTGGATACGTGAAAAGAACTTAAAAATCTAGATACCACCGTATTTATTTAATTTATTATTAATTTTCTTCTTCATCACCTCTGTCTTGCCGGTATGCCGGTACATAATAGGTACAGGATAATAATAGAGGATTATTGCAGAATATTTTGTCGCACAACATTTATGTTTCTGCATTTTACGTACTCGCACTCCGTGCGATCTCATTTCGATCTTGACTCTTATCTTATGCGAATCGTGTAATGGGGAACTTTAACCACAGATTTTGTTGATTCTACAAGATTGAAACTATTAGTTTTAAATAATTCAATGTTTATACCTCTTTACTCTTTCCTTATGTCTCGAGAGAAAGCGAACATGCGTGAGTGTCTAAGAGCCGCAACGTCGGAAAATAAGAGCATGGCCTCGGGGCATGCATGCATATAAACACCGTGTTTATCGAATCAACGGTAAGCATCTTGAAATTGTGGTTAATTGCGCTCTGGGTAGCTATGTCTTAGACGGAAAGTAATAATAAATTTAAATTCGATAAATACGTTATTGAGATTTGATTACGAATAGTAGACTAGGAACAAGGGGTGACGGACTCACCATTCCACTCCGCCCGGGGGCATCATTCTGGTTGATTCAAGAATAATGTCGGACTAATGAAAGGACAAAAGGCTTTTTCATCCCTCAAAACGGCTTCCATACTCCGTGACCTTTGTCATTCACTTGATTCTCAATGATTTGGTTACAACAGGGGCGTACTATGGTGCTGGGTTAGTCACCCTCTCTCTCTGTGCTTTCGACTCGTGGCGTGAAAACCGTAACATTTGTCTTTGATGTTTGATGAGTGGAGGTCAACCACAGTAAACGATTGATTGTAGTACGAAATGGTCGAACTACCCAAGAGCATGCTGCCGTGGTTTTGCGATTGATTGCCACGCCGATTACGCCTTGTCCGCGTTAACTGCTTTTTGATTATTTGGTAATTTTAAAAATGAATTTAGAAAATCAATGTCACGCATCGAAGACGGTCATAGGACGATGAGATCGGCAGGTTTTTCGTCTTCACCATCACGCCGTTTCAAAAATGGATTTCCATAATTTCATTCCTAGATAATTTTACCCTTGCCATTATCCTAATTAAGCAACAATGTACACCCGTTTAGAAGAGGAGCACGAATTTTATTCTCTCAGGTGTGAGCCAGGAAGAGAACAATGGAGATCAATTGGAGGTCTCTGTGACTCTGGGAAATTACAACGTTTCCAAATCTGTAAATTACTTCATTAAATACTTTAATAACTTTACTTGAATTAATCCCGATCGAAATGGGGCCTCTCTCTCTCTCTCTCTCTCCCTGTCTCCCTTTTGGTGATTGTGGGCCTTTCAAGGTGACGAATACCTCCTTGAGAGATGTCTCTCCTCCCTGGTCTAATAAGGGTAAATCGTCCGTCAAATCATCCTGCCTATGATTACGACAAGATATCCGTGTAACATGGTCAGAAGTGTCAAAAAATAAGGAGTCAAAAGAGGAATCACGTTCCGACGGATTTTGCCAGTTAAATCCCATGACGAAGTAGAATCCGTGAAATTACGTCACTGAGATGAAAAGAAAACAACAAAAGGAGGCGGTGTGGCAGTGGCTTCGGTCCAAAGTGACCGTGTGGAGCAATTTAAGAGCCGAAAGGAAAAAGATGGACAAACCGGGCATTAGGAGACCCTGAAAACTATTTCAGATGCGCGCTATTAGAACAAACCGAAGAAGAGAAAGAAAAAAATTGAAATCGTGGAAAAAAATAGTTTTGAAAAATGGCAGCCGAAAATTCGGGGTCTTGACGTTTCAAATTACCAACACTTAATAGCGCAAACGGAAATAATTTCACCGGTTACAAAATTAATTGAGCTCTTTTAAATAGTAATTTAGTTGCCGCCAATTTATATCACTCGAACAGGAAGGAGGTAAACCGTTAGTTTTGACATCCGTCGAAGGAAACATCTAAGTGGAAGCAGACGTTCACACAGACACACACACACACACAGAGAGAAACTTTGTCTCCGCGGGAGTTTCCACTGAGCGAAATTTCATATTATCCACAGACTTCTTTGTATTTATGTATATATATACACAAGAAATGTATACATGTGCTCGATTACAGATGGATACGTGACACGTGCTCGACACATCTCCTGCTCTAACACGATGCATCTGTGTCTGCGTCTTCAGTCGTAATGACGAGCGACGCGTTCGTGCAATGAGATGAATCCGTTAAGATTATGGTTTGCGGTAGGTCGGGGGTTGACACCTAGATGAATTTCCGCTTTGCTGGACATGCTCGGCTCGGTCACAGTCAACTAAAAATCGGAAGTCCACTTACCGGAACTGAGACAACCGCTCGTATTGACGTGTGTTACGACGGAACGGTGAACTGTAACCGCGACACCATTCTCTGCAGACTAACGACGAAGGTTCGACGGTGACCCTGACACCGGAGAAACCACTGCAGAATTTGAAATGAAACGAGCACGATTCCATTTAATAGGAGATAAATAGTCGGAGATACCATTGAAATACCCTGGGAAGCATAAAACTGGATGAAGGCAGGGTATCGAGTATTAATATCAATAAAATCAATTATCCGGAGATGTGTAACGTCCATCGAGCGACGCCGTGAGAGTTCGACGGGCAGATGGCAGAGGAGAGGAGAGCTGCGAATGCGATTGTTCGGAAGGTCTCCCTCAACCTGACTAGAGACCTTCAGGTTCAGGTAGAAGAAATTGAGGAGGCGGGAGCGTCAAACCGGCGATGAAAACTTTCCCACACGGGAGACCTTCCGTACCCGGTGAAAAAGAGAGAGAGAGAGAGAGCGAGAATGGAAATGGAACATTTTCTCAGATGGCAAATCTAGAATTCTGGAAGTTAATGATCCGTAAGATTAAACTCGTTCACTGCCACGGGTAAGTGGACATAATTATCCGGCCGGAAAAAAAGTGAGTGAGTTAGTGAGTTGGTGAGATATTTATATATAGATATACATATATGTGCATGAGATAAAGAGTTAAAAGGAGGAAAAAATTCGGCCTCTCGGTCTATCGAGAGGTTAACAGATAAGATTAGGTTCGATACCCGCGACGAGACCACCCTCGTCTCTGTTAAGAGATATATATATGTACTCTCGCCGAGAGTGATGATTGCTACCCGTGAGACATGCCAAAAGACCCGAAGAGGATGATAACGAGGCAGGCAGCCGAACAAAAAGTGGTGTTAACTTGCAGGGGTTGAAGGAAGGCTCTCCGAAGAACAAGGAGCCGGATGCGATGACGACTCCTAAGAACGGCACTATGAATTATTAAAGAAGAAGTGAAAGGGTTTAACCGTATGGGACCGGAATAAAAGCGGAAACGGAAACACGAGGGCATGGGAAAAAAATTTATGTAAAATAATATTGGACAAAAGGTACGGGGGAATTTGAATGGGATGGATAACCGGCTAACCGATAATTAGAATAGTGAGAGGACAACTATCATCAAACGGGTAAGGAAACAAGTGGTGAAACTGACATTCGGTCGGAGGCACTGCCTCGTCTGGACAATGGAAGTTTCCATCGGAAACCTCAAAAATTTAACCCATTAAAATTGTGTTTCTGCCATTGCCAACGAAAGGGTAACAGAATTTTGTGGTTTCGGCCAAAAATAGTTACGAATAATGTAGTTTTGCTTGACCCCTGTGCAGTCCGGCCGGGTGAGCCCGGCTCAGGGGGTACCGACCATCGGCGAGTGGTCGACCGAAGGAATGAAGTGCAATTTGAGGGGAAAAATTGAACGAGGCCGTTGCTGAAGAACATGAGAAAACTCCAAAATCGAAATCAAATAATTTATTTTTACAAGATGAAAGGAGTAGAGAAAATTGAAACGGGTGCGTTTGCAAGTGGCACGAGAAGAAGTGGAAGCTAACGAAATCCATTCGGAAAACACCGATGAGTTCGGTCGTTAGGTCACAGGCAACGGCTGAAGATCCCGGGGAACGATCTCAGGGGATCCACTAAAGGTTTTTTAACCGCGGCGGATGACGAAGTGGTGCAACGGTCGCCACGTTGTCTTCTGGGATTTTTCGCCCTTGTTTAAAAAAGCCGAGAGATGCGTCCCTCGGGACCCTTTGGAACTTCCAGACAAAGGACTCCTGCCACTTGTTCACATGCGTGCACACCACAGTGTTCCACTCACAGTTTGCCTATTCTGCCAGATGTCTCATCCCCGAACTCTTCCTTCCTTTTTTTTTGTTACACTCTCGACTGATTTTTCTACGACTTTTGTCCATCTTCAGTTTTTTAACCCTCTGCCTATGTCTCTTCGGCAGGATTTTTGAGTGTTCCGTGCCAGCTGTCGTGCGAACTGAATCGAATCTGTTGCTGCTCTTGCCGTTTCTTACAACAATTTGATAATCACAAAAAAAACGAAAGTAAGGCAGGAAATTAAAGAGAAACAAACGAAAAGGCGATGCCTTGAACGAAAGGCCCCCGGGTCTCAGGTTCCCTCTCGTCCGAAACGCCATAAAATACAAGGCTTAACATGTCAATGTGTACATAAAACGTACAGTAGATTTCCATAAACAAGACTGTAAATTAATTCAGGTTTCGTTTCGACTTCTTTTTTTTATCTTGAAATATTTAAGTATATGACGCGGGAGACAGGTGACTCGAGTCGGATGAAGGAATCTCATGTCAATGAAATGATTGGAACCGAACTGTCTACAGTGTCCTGACTCCGCAAGAGGGAAACTGTCGAAACGCGCACTTTGACTCATCTCGTACGTTTCCGTTCGTGTGCTAACAGGTGGATGTTTTTAAACGAAGAAAATGAGGTTAGAAATGTTGTGCAATTCCAAGAGGAAGATTCCACCTTTTAGTGTAACTACCTCAAATTCTATTGAGTTAAGTGGAAGTGGATTAAATGGTGATAAAAAGACCAGGTGAAAAAGAGTGAACTACAAAAAAGCCTTTAAGTAATTTTTGGGGGCTATCACTTTAAAAGAAATTACAGGTACTTGAGTTCATTCTTGAGCCGTGTCACCAGACACAAAGTTAGGTTTGCGTTACTTACAACTGTAAATAAGAAGTACAACTCCTTGGACAAGAAGTACAGGTACCAGACAAGGGACAATTCATAGAAAACGAGGCTAAGCATAAATGGTGGCGAGAGAGAGAGAGAAAGTTATTTCGTCAATAGTTACCATTAATTAATGAAAATAATGTTAAGAAATAAAAAAGAAACACGTAAATTAAGGATTTACCCCGGCGAACTAGAAGACATTTAGTAGAACAATAAATTCCTGGGAATGCAGAGCCATTAAAGTCGGCACTAATGTCTCTATCGGCCATATCGACAAAATATGCGGATAAAGGAGAAGGCAAACTCGGACGGGATCCTCCCACCTGAACCTGATCTTTCCCCGGGTACCTGTTTGCTTCTTCTCCACAGGTGGACATAATTCGTACCTTTTGACCAAATCAAAAAAAAAATACAAATCGGCCGACCGATGAGTGTCTCTGGCCTACCCAGGTCTGGTTCTTCTTAATGACGGTAACTCGGTTTTATTAAATGCGACACTCCCGTTCTTAAAAATGGAAAAATAAAATATAAATTTAATCCCCACGCACTCTGTCTCTTCGTCTCTCGCGAAGATCAGTCCCTGCAAATATTTATTTTACGTTTAATTACCCTAATAATGCGACACAGGTCGGGTAGGCCCGGAGGGATCGCACGAGAAAGGAAATGCAATTAGACAGGAGGAAGGACCCGATGATGAGATAAATGATGCTGTTTGGAAGTCCGAGGAAAAGGAGGAGTCATTCCCAGTGATTGATACGAATGGTTAGAATCGTAGTTTTTGGTAACAAAATTGCATAGCAAGTAATCCGATGTGTAAGGAGGAAGGTACGAAATCAGGTGTAGGCACCCTCGGCGAGAAACTCGGGCAATGCCCCGTTTTACTGTTAGACCGTTCTCACAGGGTTCGGTTTGCACCACGGTGACACGGTCGGGTCGAACCTGGTTTGTCCAGGGATCTCCCGCAATGCAAAACAAGAATTTGACCTCACTTGGAGGCCTTAAGAGGCTTAAGATCCCCACCCCACCCCACCCGGGAACATATGCAACCTCATCGTCATAAATCAACCGTTCAGGTTTATCTTCTCTCCATTTCTACACCTCTGGTCTGTCGAGTGTTCCGACCGGCGTCTCAACTCATTCACGATGCCAAACGAAATTATTTTTTTGGTTTAAAGCGCCTGAAAAAAAACAGTTGAAAACAAAAACCGATGAAAATCCAAATCATCCGTCACAGGTCGTCCGGAATTACCAAAACTACCCGGTCACCAGCCAGGTACTGCTACCACCACCGTTTCGCGTTACGCAACTGTACGCCCAACACAGCCAAACAAAGGATATTTTTTTCTCGTCTTCCTGTCGATCTTTTTGTCTCCTTGCCTCTTCGAGAGATGACCCACCTCTGACTTGAAATTCTTCTCAGGCTGGTACCTTCCTTTAAATTAACGCGGATTCGAGTTAAACGAAACGACGGTTAATTACTCATTTAATGTAAGCCGAGACCGAAATGAACTTTCGAATGAGGAACAGGAATTGGGAAGAAAAAATGAAGGAACGTGTAATTACCGCATTCTTGCCTGGAAATTATTCATTCTCCATTTTGAAAATCTACTTTGTAGAAAAGATTAGTGCACTCTGACCGGAGATCGAGAGCGGAGAACCGGTTTCGGGTACAGGAAAGGTAGCGCACACAGGTGAGTCGAGCAGGTGAACGCTTCAACCGAAGCAACAGCACACCAGAAACGGAGCCGGTGGCAGTCGAATGGGCGAATGGGCACTCACGATGGGTAGTACTCCACGCAAAGTAGAATTCACAGGTCGTCCGATGAAGCGGAAGAATCTCTCGCTCTGGTGCCATTGAGCCGATTTTGGTACCGGCGTCGACCGACTCAATCCAATTCAATTGAGTCATCCTCCGGGGGATTCGTTCTCGTGTGGAACAAACGGAGGTGACAATTTGAAATGTCATCGAGTCAATTCAAATAAATTAGTTGTCGCCTACGTAAAACGTGAGATGGATGCAATGTAAGGAAAAGAAAAAAATTCGACAATTGTTCCACATTAGAGTCACGAGGTGGCATGGTCTCACGACTCGACTGGGACTCCTCATTGTGCTCTGGACAAACAACCATCCATCCATCCATCCGTACATCCATCGGAGATGCATGGGCTGAAAGAAAGCGTGTGACACCTATTAAACTCGAGTCATAAATTATTTCGAGCAAGTTCGAAGAATGGACAAAAACAAACATTTTAAATAATTAATCAAGACTAAATAAGCGTGGGGATGTGTTCCAGCTCCGAACGCAGCTGGAGAAACAATGGCCGAACGGAGAGTCGAAGCAATTTTTTGACGTAACGCCGGTACAAAATGTTTATTAGTGTGGCCCCGAGTGCCCCGGGGGCATGCGGTCAACGTGAGTACTCCGGTATCATACCAAACAGCGATGAATTTAGTCGGCCACATCGGCAATCGAGTCGAACAATGGGTGATTAAAACGATGGATGGAACTGCACACCAGAAACATCGGCCGGAACATGGGTTTATTGGGCCCGGTCCGAAAACTGCAAGGCTAGGAGGACACCGAAGAGGAATAAGAAGTCACTCTCGACCGGAGCCACCTCGAGGCTACCCTTTGATACTCCAGGTGATTTTGTACGGTGCCGGAACGAGAAGACCAGAGCAGAGTAGTACTCGGACCGGTTATTATTATTGTTTAGATACTGCCAACACGAGTCAGTGAATGATTGATGACCGATGTGACCACTAATATCCGCGGAATCAAGTGTTGATGATTTAAGGGCCTTCGGGAGTGGAACAAATCCACCGGGAATTAGTTTTACCAACTTTGATTGTAGTCCGTGACCTCACAACCGTTTCAAATATTACATTTCAATATTTCATAGTTTTTTTGTAACACCCACCAAGTTCATCTTTTCCAATCTCTTCTTCTTTCTTCTGAAATCCTCCGGGGCTCTGCCGGCGGCCGGCAAATGACCTTCACCGCTAAAATCTTTCTCTGTATAGTATCCGACGTTCTTCCAAGTTTAAACGGCGAGCACTCATTATCGAGGAGCAAACTGTGCGGCAATTATCCTGGACGAAATCACAAAAATGAGGAGTTGGTCAGGTGATTTCGGGAGAGTCGAGTACCCAAGTGTTACATCGGAGGGAAGGACTCGAGGAGGAGGACGACGGAACGAGAATTTGATTGATCAAATGACTAATTGATTTGTGAATGGTTGCGATGGTAAACAAGCGTTGTTTGTCTTACTTCGTCGTCAAGCACATGGCACTGCTTGGCTTAATACCTGGGAGGGTAGAGGGTGACAAACAAAATTCGAGTAGCGAAAAGAGAAGTAGGACAGGAATTCATATGACACGTACTGACACTACAAATAGGATGTGGTAGTGTCAGTCACTCAATTCCAGTCTCGGTGGCACACTCTTGGGTCGTACCTGAACATTTCCAAACTTCTTTTACGGCAAAAGTCCAAGACCCTGCATCCTTGGTCCCGTTTCATGTCCTCCTCAATCAGACAAAATCCCAGTTTCAATCCCACACGGTTTCCGGCCTTCGGTCTCCTATCTACTTCCGTTAGAGCTATCATCTTCCGCGTTCATCTTAGGAAAAATCATCTTCGTCCTTTTGCTTTTGCTTGGTCTACTGCCCAAAAGTTGAATCTTGAATCTCTACGCTCGCCCATTTTGCTAACTTCTACGCAAATCCATATTTTAAATGTTAATTACGCAGGCTTTGAGAAAACTAAATTTTAATAAAGATGTACAAATTATCATTTTCCAGTAATAATAAAAAATTGAACTGGTTGAAGAAAACGTATTTTGTGACGAGAACTTCTGAAGTTCACGTGGAGCCACATGAACTTGGCAATCGCGTAAAATGCAAGTTGAAGAGATGAGACGGCGTATTCGATGATTACGCAGGCGTTGCATAGGAAACCGGTGCCCTCAGGGACATCCACCCCGGGCTGCAACCTGTCAAATCCTGATTTTTGAACACCCAGCCGAAGAAATCATTTCATTAATTGGTATGGGAACATACTGTTCAAGGCCGTCGTGGAACAAGAAAAAATATGTTTTTTGTTACTCCCAAGTTTTTATCTGTGAAATTATCTGAGTGGATTTTAATAGTCGAAGATTATTTGAGTTGAGCAAATTAGCAAAACCCGTTTCGCTCTGTCTGTCTTTTCCCTTTCTCATTCTGCGTTCTCTATAAAATTATTTATCTATGTCGTTGCATCTTCCTAATCGTCTTCCACCGCCGCCGTCGTCGTCTGCATGTCATCGTCCATGTGGTCCGGACGAACGTATGCCACCGACGGGCGTCTTCGTAACCATCGAGTCAATCGAAGAAGGGGAGGACCACAAATGAGAGCAAAAAACTTGGGTCTCACGAACCGAAGAAAGCGGAAGAAAATTAAGAGAAGCAGATCGAAGAAAAAGATCTCATCAATTTCGAATCGATTGATCGGCCATGTTGAATGATTGAAGACCGAGTAGGAGAGTTCGTGTCGAACGCGCGGCTTTTTAGTCTGATTGACAGGCCATGGAAACCTTAAAGAGGGCCCTTGGCAGCCGAACTTGTGTTTACGCAGGTATAAAAAGCTAGATCGAAATCATAGATAACAACAAAATGGATAGTCGAGGCGGAAAATTGAGGAAAATGGCAGGCATCCCTTGAAAGTTCGATAGGATTCGCCTCCCGGGCAAAAGGGAAGGTACCCGAAGTACCTCGAGCCGTCACACAGGTGTCATTCATTCCAAACTGTGGAACCTGGCCTGTACCCGGAGATACCGTTGAGCAGAACAGGGTCGTCCGACCTCCGCTGCTCCGGTCATCAATCATTAATTACGTGGGCAACGAGACCCGTGGAGTTTGACATGGAAATGTCATGGCGGGTAGTTGGCAGAAAGGTACTCAATTCGTTAAAAAAAAGAACTGAGCTCTTGAGCAGGTACCTTGCCAAAAAAGGAATTAAAATCGACGACGTAGGTGAAACGGTCATTGTGAAATCTCAGGAAAAAATGTAAAGCTCGGATGAAGTGACATCGACTGCCTGGGGAAAAATAAATAAATAGGTAGGATAAAATATACATAAATATGTAATTCATCAAGTGTCACTGACTCGAGTCAATGATTCAAACCAAATCAATAAATCAAACGTTCGATTTCGGTGTCTTTGAACTCCTACGAGTCTCTTGCGGCGCCTTCTACGAAACAGCATGGGGTAAACAAATTTGTCTATTAACTTCTTTGAGGCTTTGAACTCAACTCTCGTGAACCTTTTGGAAACCTTTAGAAGGTTCAAGATTCCGACTCGAAAGAGGACGCATCTAGGTGGAGGAACCAGCGCAACTGGGTCAACCGCGAGACGCGACAAAACAACACCGAACAAGTCCAAGTGGCAGGTACGAGGTACCACGAGAGATTTTGGGTGCGGGTTTTTGATACCCCAACATCACTACCTTCCATCTACGTGAAAGTTTTCGAGTTGGTTGCCCGCATACTTGAACTGTCATTGTAAAACAGCAGAGTCACGTCTTCAAAGTGAAGAGTTTGATGTCTGACATATTAAAACAATGCCTTCTGGTTGGCCCCCCTCTCGTCTGTTTATCTCGTTCGCTCGCGTACTACCTGGTTACACCACTTCATCTTCCTCTTATAATCAACTACCGTAAATTAAATAATAATTTCATTCAAACCGGAGAGAAAACGAATTGGATATGTGCCCAAGGAGTCGGGACGGTCAACCGACGGGTGTGAGTTCCGAAGAAGGCAAGTTCCATAGGAAGTCAGTCAGAAAGGTTACAGCAAACCCCAACCGAGGTTTTCCCTATAGACTGGAATTTAAATTTCCGGTGAGTTGACGTAACTATTGAGAGAAACCGTCTTCGGGGCGGTAGAAAAGTTACGAATGAGACAGTAAGTAGTAAAATGAGGATTGTATATTTTTTATATATAAAACGGAGGTTAGGTACGAGAGTAAAATAGGGACGAAACAAGCGTCATGTGACAGACCGTCTTAAATCTTAAACCTTCCTGGCACCATCCGATCACCAAAGTCAGTTTATCACCTCGCTTTTCAACGTGTTAGCATTAACTAACGCATGTCCTGACTCACCACCGCGTTAATTAGACAAATGCATAAGAAGACCCTCAATTAGCGTAATCGGCGGGCCAACAGTTGGTTCGTAGGAAACACGTGGTGCTTAAGCGACAGAAGACACTTCCTGACAGAAAGGAGCGAAGCTCAAATTTAGGTTTCGTTCATGTGACGCGACACGAAGAAAAAGGTTGGCAAGTCAGGTGCAGAAGGTGAGCCCGCAATCTTAAGAGAAATTAAGAAGGTGGGCACGTTAATTGGACAACTGTGACAAAAGTGTAACACACCCAGATCGGTGACGTGGAATTAGAATTTGGGGTGTCTCTTGATGTGTTCGGTAACGCTTGATCAAACCTTTTGACTGATCGAACCCTCAGAGGCTGAGTAACCCTTTGTAACATCAAACGGATTGAAAGTAACCACTACGATAGCCGCTGACATCTCAATCTCCCAAGTTCGATAGAAACAAAAGCAACCGGATTTTGCTAAAGGAAGCTGTACCTGTACCTCCAGGGTACATCTAATGAATAAAACAAAGATAAACATCGTCCAGATGTGTTCGCTGGGTGACTCGTGCCTGCAATACACTAATTTCTTCTTCCTCTTGTTATTTTCAGAGATCTTTCACGTTGATTCTTCAGGCCGTGGACTTCAACAATTACACCGTGCCAGGTGAGCAAACAAACGAAATGTCAATTTTCCAAGAAATAAAACAACCGCCGACGGAACCGACCTAATTCTCGAAATTTTTCAGCTACTCACGAGATAATCGAAGAGACCAACTTCTCAGGTATCATAGACCCGAGCGTGGAGTGGCACCTGCTCAACCACCCGGGTCAGACGGCACAGCTTACCTACAGGATCCGAGTGCAGTGCGACGTCTATCACTTCAATCAAACCTGTACGAAATTCTGTAAGCCCCGAGACGACAATTTCGGGCACTACATATGCGACAGGAACGGAGACAAGAAGTGTATAGAGGGGTGGAAAGGCCCTAATTGTGATATTGGTGAGTTACCACCTGTCAGGCAGACTCTATTGTATGATGTACGTAAAGCTGAACAAATTCTACCCTTCGATAATAAAATGTTTACAGGGTTGATATACTTTATAATAATCTATATTGTTTGCGAACATCTCTCGAAGGTACTTAGTCACACTAGTCAGCCATCATTGTGTGGCTATAACAGTCCCGAAGTCTTTTAACTCGCCACTCCCACCCCATTTGTATTTCCTATATAATAAATGTCAGACCGATCAAGTCAGACAGTCAATTTAATTGTGCCTGAATTTAAATTACATTTTTTCCGTTTTATTTCAGCTGTATGTAAGACTGGATGCCATCCTCTCCATGGCAAATGCGATCAGCCCGGCGACTGCGAGTAAGCATGCCTTCTTTTTGTTTAATTTTAAATGGACAGGAGACCAAGGTTGAAGTCGAAGAAGACAAAAGCGTCTTCAGGGGTCAAACAAGAGAGAAAGAAAAAAACTAACATTTGTCAGTTCGAGCTTTGTGGGCACTCGAGTGTTTTCATTCCGTACGTGGAATGTTAGTCTAACTAATAGTCGAGTTGTTCCGAGTATTTGTTCGCCAAACAAAGAATTTAACATGAGAGTGGCAGTGAGGCTCGAGTCAAGTGAGGCACCAAAACAAACTGGGCTAACATCAAACCTTACGGCTGTCCTCCGCCCACGTCTTCTGCTTCCTCTTCTTCTTCTTCCTACCCGTCACCGTGTGCCATTGCATCACACCATCCTCACCTGTCTTATTTATTTTTTTTTGGGGTTTTGGCAACTTCTCGACCGAGATATCTCTGGAAGAAATGTCGCTCCTGTCAACGTGTCCTTTACCTTTTACCTCCCTCCTCCCGGCGATCCCCTTTTCTGCCCAGGTGTCAAAGAATGTTTAATTTCCTTCCCTTCGTTTTTCATCGTCTCAATTAAGGAAAATTTTAGGTACCGATACCCGGGAAAACCAGTTTTTGTTTTACCTACTTGGTTACTTCCATCTTCTTATTTAGTTAATGAAGATAGTTGGATTCGGTGAAAAGAAATAAAGATATTTCGTTTGTCAAGAGGAGAATGGATCTTTGGGACCTATTGACGAAGCCATTTGCCCGGGCCACACGCATCCGATTATTGCCTTGTTTATGTCTTTCCTCTGCATTTTATTTACCCATTTCGATTTAATGAGAATAATTTACATGTTGGATTACAAAAGAAAATTCTGATCCCATCGAAAATCAGGTTTCCTTCGCCTCCTAGTCAGGTAGCACCTGTGTGGCTCCTCTCCAGTGACATCTCTCTCTCTCTCTCCCTCTCCTATAGGAATAATTGATTTTTACACGTAGGTTTTGGTTAGGGTATTTTTGGTTCTTTTGAGTCAATTAATTTAACATTGTTTCTTTTTTCGTTTGTGCTCATACAGTTGTCGTCTGGGCTGGCGAGGAGAGTTTTGTGACCAGTGTTCACCGTATCCGGGATGCAAGCATGGGTATTGCAACGGAACACCCTGGCAGTGCATCTGTGACACCAACTGGGGAGGCATACTGTGTGACCAAGGTGAGTTCAATTCGTTTTTTTTTCTCCTTCAAGTTCACGACCGGAGATGAATCGAATTCGGACCGAAACGCATCCAATGTGGTTCTCCACGTATGATTCGGTGTGGTAATTAAATTATTCTGACGCGGTGGCGGTTTTGAAATGGACGAATTCATTGCTAAGGTTAAGTCCATTGAAGACACTGACGGTTGAAATTGTTGCTAGCCGAGGTAGCCGGAGACATTCTCTTCAATACCTTCCGTGTGTATGTGTTTGTGTGTGTTTGATAATCACGTTAAACAAATAAAAATTTCACGATCCACTAACTCCACCATATCTAATAATAGTAATAATGCATCATTAGTAATCATCGGTTAACTTTCGCCATGGCGTTTCTTGCGTTGCGATGCGTGCATTTCAGTGGGCGATTCGTGACAAATGCAAAAACCCATCAAAATGGCACAATAGCAATAATAAGAATGAACTATGTGAAAGGTACTTCTGGCAAGAGGACATGTGTACATTACGTGAAACGAAGGAACGATCAAACACCGCACACAGTATAATAAAGGGATTTTAGGGAGACACGACATGTGGGGGTATTTGTAGTGACTATTTTGCGAATAATCTGGAGTTAAGGGTGTGAAGAAATATCGGAGTGACCACACCCCTGCCTGTAGTGACAGCTGGTATTGCTTGAAAACAACAAACCCGACGTGATTGTTAAGCAAGTTCAGAAAGTGCAGTAGATCTACTATTTTCTGACTTCATTCTAGCAACCAAACGCAAAAGAATACCAAGAAGGTATTGGATGGTAGGCAGCTATCACATGTACATTGTAATTTGTGTGTTGGAATACTTTAGTGCAAAACAAAAGTGGCGATTAACAATGGACAGAAAAGCTACGTGAATTATATGTCAGAAATAATGATTATTATTGGTGTTATAGTCCATTGCGTCCCGCAGTGAGTTTAAAAGTGATTCAATGTAAATCTGACACAAGACAATGGGAGTTAACTGGAATTTTCCAGGGTTCAAAAGGGATGTCATTGTCAGTTTTGCAGAATTCAATTCGGAAAAAAGAGTGAGGGTAACAAGTGTTTAGGGCTTTGTGGTGTCATTTAATCGGATTATCCCGCCGTATGTCCCTTGTGAGATTAGCCGTGAGAGGATTAATGAAAACGAACGAGATGAATCTTGCCCCAGGAGTGGGCCCTCCGTCTGCTTAGGAACCACCCGAAAATCTCATGTCGGACAAAAATATTCCACGCAAGTCTAGTTGTAGTTTTGTAAGACCAAGACCTAAAATATATATGCTTCGCTAAATGCAAGTTGCGTTTATACGTAATTTGTCTGCTTGGTGGTTTGTAGAAATGTGGACTTGTTGCTTCAACCTGCAATGTACAACTTTGATTCGAACAGGTTGGAGTAAGAGGGTGATGAAAGCCCGTAATTTAGTCATAAAATATGAGGAAGTGAAAATAATACATGAAATAATTCAGACTGAGTAGGCAAGATATGTAAAGCGAAGAGGAAGTACGGTGGAATGAACAGATAGGAATACGGCAAGGGTATAGCAAAAGTAACAGGCAATGACAATTTGTTGTTTACCTGAGGAAGAAGAAAAATAAAGAGAGAGAAAAGAATACCGTGGCAGAACGAAGAAAGTCAAAGGTGTAGCTGATGAAACATGGCGAATCGGAGTAATTTTTTTCATTTGAGTTTAAATTAAGTCAGCGAGACCCTCTAATTAGGCACATTCATCTACTGTCCGCCCAATCTGTTCGAATTTCTCGTTCGTCTTCCATGCTCTCAGGTACGGGCCTCCTCGGCCATCTCCTGTTCCTCTCGACAGAGCACACAAAAATAAGTCGTATTAATTGGTCACGTTTTCAATAAATAGATGATTTGAATGGATACGTCACGAATGAACTCGTGATCGAGGACAGGATTCTGTGCCTTCCCGATGAACTTCGTCTGCCATTTTGTCGAAGGATCTCCCTTCCCTAACGGGCCGGACTTGTCGGATGTAGCGTTTTGTAGTGCACACTGACTGCACACTGACAAACCCTGATAAACTGGTCTTTCTCTTGTATTGCATGTGCTTATGTACTACGTTACATAACAACATAAAAAGTAGTTTCTATTAAACGCCTGTTTAATAATTGTTTCGCGTGTTTCAGATCTCAATTATTGTGGCACACACGAGCCTTGCTTGAACGGCGGCACTTGCGAAAACACGGCTCCTGACCAGTACCTGTGCACCTGTTCGGAAGGCTTCTCCGGGGCGAACTGCGAAATCGTAGAGAATCCTTGTGCGACGAGTCCTTGTGAGAACGGTGGAACCTGTCAGGAACTTGGTTCCAATGGACAGTTCTCGTGTACCTGCGCACCTGGTTGGACGGGACAAACGTGCAGAACAAGTAAGTGGATAATACGTATATTACTTTATGTTTACCAACTTGCAGTACAAATTTAGCAGATTAGAACTGCAGTTCTGTTGTTGTATACATTGACAAAATTATTGTTCAACTTGTTACAATCTCTCTGACATAATTTCCCACGCCCTCCAACAATACAACCTTTCAACTACTTAAATCTCGCGATATATGTTTACACTGGTGACTAATTTCACTTCTTAGTCGTTGTCGTATTTCTTCTGTACACTTATAATTGGGAAGGTTCGCACGTTTACGCATTACCCTTAAACATCCACTACTACATATGTTCATACCATTCGTTGGACGTAACATAAATATTTAAGGCACTCCTCTCAAATTTCATCATGATCCATTTTTTTTCTTCTGCCGTGGAACGTTCCGGGTGGTTCCCACAACATTCCTAACCGCCCAGATTGAATTTAGTTTGATGGAGTCCAGAAGAGGAATGGTAAACTACCCAGGAAGTCAATTTCCAATAAGACCAAGCTCCTAGGACGTCAGAGAAAATGAGGGATGAGTGGGAGGGGTGGAAAAGAAATTAACAACGGCAAAGAAAAAAAATAGAGAGAGCGAGAGAGAAAGGAAAAAGGTAGAGTCTACCTAACCAAGAACAGTAAATCAAGAACACAAAAGGGTAAGACCCATGAATCAAAGTAGCCTCGGCAGCGTTCAAAAACCCAGCAATTACATCAAATCAAACGTCACGATCGTACTAAATCATTGGGAGCCGATGTGGTGCTGGTGGTGATGAGGATTACCAAGAAAGAGGATAAAGTATCCGTGCACGGAAAGAGAGTGAGAGAGAGAGAGAGAGAGAGGTTCTTAGGTACAGACATTTACAACATAACAAAGGCCCCAGAAACTTGGTCTACACTGGTCTTCACGGAGTACGTGGTTCTCCTCGATGATCCACGCCCGCAAAACTTAATTACAAAATAAACTCTGGAAGGATACACCCTATGTTGAGAGGCAACTGGGCACTGGCTAAGCAGCAGGGTGCCGTCACCTTAGCCTGCGGGACACAAAGTGCATCGTCGGACCGGACCCGGGCTCGGATCGAGTTGGTTTCTATCGATGGGTTCAATCAGAAATTAAAAATAAATAGAAAACTCTGGGAACGTGAAATGGCCAGGCTCGCGGAGGTCGCGCCCGGATTTTGCACGGTGAGGGACGCACGAGTCGGTACCTATGAAAATGATCCTAGTCAGGTCTTTCTATTTGGTTTAAGAGGTACAGGTCAGACGGTCAGGTACACCTGTAGTTAGAAGTGATGGGGAGGATGACTACTGGAGAGAGAGAGAGAGAGAGAGAGAGAGCAGGGCGGCTTCTCTCCACTTAAATTCGTCACTTAATCAGTACGTAGTGACGTACATAGTAAGTAGGAAAAACCCATGGAAATTAATGTTATTTATGCTACTGCTGTTGTTCATCCATCTTTATTTACCGCAGTAGTTATGTATTGTCCAAACCATGCCTCTACACAGCCATTCAGACGCTCTGCTCCATACGGAAACTTTTTCAAAAACCAGTCAAAAGAGAACATTCCCAGCGCATAGTTTTCTCACAGCAGAACTAGGAACGTTCCCTTATTTTTTTTTTTACAAACCGACCGAACGAACTATTAATTGAAATCCGAAAGAAAATAGTTAATTTTCCCCGAAACAAAGAAGAATTAAATTTACTTTGCTATTTCGGGTACTTCCGAATTCATCCATCTGCCACTCCGCCCATGTAATATACAAATAGTTTTGCAACCTGTCTACTACCGAATGGGAGGATAAGAAGGAGGAATGGAAAACAAAATTATATACGTCTAACATTCGTTGGAAATTAACTATAGTTTTAGTTGAAAAATGAAGTTGCTTCTACGTGGGTTAAACACGGCGGACGAGCGCCCGAGAGACTCCCACGTCAACCCGCGGTCGACCTTCCGAAGTTGCCAAAAAAATTTTCCGCCCCGGTCAGCGCCTGACCCATTTCGGACCCGTGAAATCGTGAGCCGACCCGAAACGGGTACCTGACCCTGGTTCCCACCCCGTGCAACCCTCTTAAAAACAGAAGACGAAATCGTTTCAATTTGTTTAAACGGTTTTTAATTTTCTTTTTCTTCCTAAATCTTTCCGTTTCATCTCGGAGTAATCAGGCACGGGGTGTGGAACCTGTAATTTGGAAGGTTTCTCTCCGGTATCAGGTGTGTCACGTCGAATTCGCCACCCGGGACCTCGGAGGGATGTTTGAGAGTGGTTAATTTCAAACTTTATTTGAATTAAAAAAGAACTATATATAACGTGTTCCATTCGTGTCCGTTTAATTTGTAGTTATCGGCCAATAACTTCCATCCTTTTTTTTCCTCCATTTTTCTTTTTCATTAAATTTCTCTCTCTCTCTCTCTCGCTTTTTTATTGTTTGAATTCGTTTCATTAAGCGCTATTAAGTTGTGATTCAAGACTCTATTTCTTACCCTTTTCCCTTTCCATAACTCATACGATTTCATATATTCTTCCTCTATCATTTGGTACACCGCTCAATTAACAGAATGCTATCCTACCTGTGTGTCTGTGGTTCAGCAGTACGATTATGTAACAGGTACTTCTCTGCGGCCTACCTGTGTCGCACCCCAACCTGTGTCAACCAACTCAATGTAAACTCGTAAACCTTGGAAACGATCAATTACATTAATTAGTTATAAAGATTGGTTTGGTTCGTCAACTTTAACAAAATCTGTCGGGCAATTCAGTAACGGTAGGAGCACCAGGACAGTTGTTCAATGCGACGACTGAATCTCAACCTGGGCACCTGGTCACAAAAACCCAGGTAGGGCGGGTCGGGAAAATACAAAATCCACAAAACGAGCGAAAACACACACACATGGAGAGAGAGAGAGAGAATAACAAAATGGCGACGAACTGGAAGCCGTAATAAAATGACCGGTTGAAAAAAAAACTCCGAACCTGATACCTGGATGCGTCACTGCGGGTCAGGAAACTCTTAAGATACCTTCTCGAAAATCCAATTAATTTAAACCTAAGGAAAATAATAGGTTTCGAAGCGACCTGGACATGCTTCTGTCTTCTTGGTCGTACCACGTAAGAAGACGACTCGTCAGGTTTTCATTTCCGTTTCCTCCGGCATTTTCTTAATCCGCACTTTCAGGTACGTCGAGGAGCTTAACAGTGTGCAATTTGATTTTTCGGCTGGGAATAATTGTCCAATTTTTATTTTATTCTCGTCTGTTTTTTTTTTTTTGAATCTTCTTCTTCTCCTTGCGTCCTCTTTACCATCATCTCCACCACCACGACCACTACCATTACAATCATCAACATCAAGAAGAAAAAGAAGAAGATGAAAGAGAATAATGCCTTAATTTCGTGGGGATGTGTTGTAAACGTGATTTACCTTATTTGTTCGAATTCTCCACGAGAAACCTGAACTTTATTTAAATGCCATTGTGTGGTGTGGTGCGTTTGCATGGCCTCCGGTCTCCGGCTCGATGGCTTCTCACTTTTTATCAATGGGATGATCGCGGCCAGGTGGTGTTCAATTGCTTCTTTACCCCCATCGTATTAGGTGCGTGACAATACCTGTATGTTTTCAACCTTGTTGTCTGATTCTATCAATTTGTTCTGCTGTCCGTTAAACGATTACACTCTGCCTTACAACGAGTTCGTGTTTCCCCCGCCGGCCTTTTCTCTTCCCATGTGGACACTTTAATTTTACTCTTTGGTTACCCCCTTCCTCTTTCCTTTTTGTTTGCTCACCACCGGACGTGTTTCGTCGGTTTGTTCTAATTCTTCGGTACTCTCCTGTCTTCTGTTTTGGTCAGGTCGTCCGCTAACTCTTTCTCCAGTTGTTACCAGGGTCGACCTGATTGATGTGACTTGTTTCGCTTATTCTTTTCTATCACTACTACCATTTTGCAGTTCTCCTGTTATTTTTTTTCAAGTCGTTGACTCTTCCATTGTTGTTATTGTTGAGTAGTTGGTGAACGAAGTTATTAATTTATTGTTACTCTCGTAAATTAGAAATAATACCGTTGGTTTTTGGGAGTTATGAAAATTTAGGAGTCAACAGACAAGAAAGTGGGAAAGGTTCTGGTGACCTGCAGGGTTTTGGCAGAAGAAATTTTGTTGTGTCATTGCTACGAAAGAGTCGTCAAAGACCTCCCCGATATCTCGTTGGTGTAAATTAATTTACAGAAACCGAAGGTCTACCAAATGAGGAATCGGATGAGAGCAGACGGCCACAAGAAACAAATTGTCGTGTTCTTGTCTTTGACTCAAAGAGCTTTCATTCAAGTTGTTACTTTCTCTCACCTTGTTAGCTCAGGCACTTTTTTACTCAGCGTTTGCCCCTGTATTTTAACAAAGAATTCAAAAACTGTAGAAATGTTTTGTGGTAAATATATATGAAAGTACCCCTGTCCAGGTAGTTTTTAACGTTGTTATGTACCTGTTGACAGTTTGTTCTATTTTCTTTCAGATCTCGACGAGTGTAAGTCGTCGCCCTGCATGAATGGCGGAACCTGCGTGGATCTCATAGACAAATTCCAGTGCAACTGTCCACCCGGGTGGGAAGGCTTCGCATGTCACATAGGTAAGATACCTATAATTTTTTCTCCCGTTTCTGAGTCGCCTCGAAGGGTTTGTTTTGATGTGACCATCTACCTTTTAGATGTCGACGAATGCAAGGACAATCCCTGCACAAATGCCGTCTCCTGTCAGAATGTCATCGGTGACTACCAGTGCAAATGTCAGGACGGATGGTCAGGTAAAAACTGCGAACACAACATCAACGACTGCGTTGGACAGTGTCAAAATGGAGCTACCTGCATAGACCTGGTCTCGGACTATCACTGTGCGTGTGTTGGAGGCTACATGGGAAGAAACTGTGAAACTGATATAGACGAATGCGAGAGCAATCCTTGTCGGAATGGCGGGGAATGTGTGGACCTCGTTGATGGTTTTAGGTGCATCTGTCCGGTTGGTTACAGCGGGACTCAGTGCCAGGTAATTTTTGGTTCCCAAGATGCTTTGTGCAACTTAAAAGTACCAGAGGTTTAATTGTTTCACCTCACTTTCGCAGATCGATCGGGACCACTGCTTGCCAAATCCGTGCCAGAACCAGGCACCTTGTTTCAATACGCAGTCAGACTACTACTGCCTCTGCCCGGAAAACTGGGTTGGTAAAAACTGCAGCCTGCCCAGGGTCACATGTAAAACGCATCCGTGCAATCGTAAGTTTAAACGAAATAAAACCATCCGTACATGTGGGACATGCAATTGTCTAATTGTCGGTTTCACTTGCCATTTCTATAGTTTACGATAGCTGCGCCCTGCCTGTCGCCATGGTTAACATCAGTCGAGGATTAGCATCAAAGGCAGGGCTTTGCGGTGGACATGGAAGATGCATTGGACAAAACGATGGCGGTTTCAGGTGCATTTGCGACCCTGGATATACCGGAAAATACTGTCACGAGAGTGAGTTAATTTCTCTTTCACTGAGTTTTGTTACTCCTCCTTATAAAACTATTGTTTTAATTGATTTAATTTGCAATATCAGACATCAACGACTGTACACTAAACCCGTGCCTGAACGGTGGAACCTGCGTGGACAAAATCCATTCCTTTCAGTGCATCTGCGAGGAAGGTTGGGAAGGAGAAATATGTTCTATGGGTGAGTACTCTAGCGGTTAATCACCGAACTAAAATTGGAGAGGCTCCAGTTTTAATTTCTCATTTGCTCGTTTACCACCTGGCAGCGCTGGGATGAATTCTCAGGAGCAAAATTTTATTTTTCTAAAGGAAATTATAAATTTAAGAGTTGTGTTTCGTTCCGTTTTTCAGACAAAAACGAGTGTGAGTCGAATCCTTGTCGAAATAACGGAACCTGTATAGATGCCATCGCCGATTTTCATTGCACCTGTCGCAACGGTTGGAAAGGGAAGACCTGTAATCTGCGAGAAGGACACTGCGATCCTTACACGTGTAAAAATGGCGGCACGTGTCAGGATCTGGGAAATACTTTCGTGTGCTTATGCCCTCCGGACTGGGAAGGAACCACATGTCACAGAGGTAAACTCGTTTTTGAAGTGAGACGTAATTGTTCCGTATTGTTTTCGGTTTCCCTAATTGAAATTTCCATTGCAGCGAAAAACAATGCTTGTAAATCGAATCCTTGCAAAAATGGCGGCACGTGCCTGAACACCGGCAACTATTACACCTGTATATGCAAGGAAGGATACGAAGGACAGAACTGCCAGCACGACATCGACGACTGTTCTCCACAACCTTGTCATAACGGGGGTCGTTGCATAGACGGCGTCAATTGGTTCCTCTGCGAATGCGCTGCCGGATATGCCGGACCAGATTGTCGCATAAACGTCAATGAATGTGCTTCAGGTCCATGTGCCTACGGAGCAACCTGCATAGATTCGATTGGAGAGTTCAAATGTCAGTGTCCGCCAGGGAGAACTGGAACTCGATGCGAATTAAGTGAGTACAACGAAATCGATTTGCCGAAAGGTTTTCATTTTCTAGACTTTTCATTAAGTTTCTCTTTTTTTCTTCAGTCGAGGAGTTGGCCTACGCCAGAGGGTCATGTTTTAAAGATGGACGCTACTACGCACACAACTCCACGTGGATGGATTCGTGTAACATGTGCAGATGCAAATCCGGCACCGTTTCCTGCACCAAAGTGTGGTGTGGACTGGGCAATTGCCTTGCTGGCAACCCGAGGTCTCGGGATGCTGTCAGTTGCAATGCGAACCAGGTGTGTGTCCCATCACCCAAAGAGTCCTGTCTAAGTCCCGTTTGCCTGCCGTGGGGTGAATGTCGGGACGCGGAAGCAAATCGTCGTTTCGGACCACCATCTTTTCCTGCTCCCGTTACGTGTTGGCCTAATCAAGCTGGTTTGAGCAACTACTGTGCCAGACTGACACTAGTCGTCGAGAAATCCAGGCTGAACACCGGGGTGACAACTGAAACTTTGTGCATCGACCTCAGACGGTTGATGGTAGCCAATCAGGCACTAATGAACCGCAGCGATGCTTTGGTCATTCTTTGCGATCTCAAACAGGGCTACAACGACTCGATCGAAGTCACCGTGGTAAGTTGCCATCCCTTCGGTTCTCCTTTTGGATGCCTCCATGGAATTCGTCTGGTTCATTCTGAATATTATTTTTTCTAGTACCTCGCCAAGGAAAGTCATCCTCAGGGTCAGGCAATTGCCGAGGCTGTTCGAGTTCTCGGAGAATCCATCAGCCGAAAGGCTCCAGGTCTGTCTCTGGCTGCTGTCGTTGAAGTCAAAGTAGAGACGGCTGTGATCAGTGAGGAAAAGCAGGGCAACGGCTACCTGATTGCTCTCGTCTGCATTGTCGTCATCATCGTTGCTGCTGCTGCTCTTGCTTCTCTCTTTTATTGGCACCAGCTGAGAAGGGATGTCGTTTCCTTGAGTTCTGGGGCTCTCACCGACTCCTGCAGCAGAAATCACGACGATGAAAAATCCAATAATTTACAAAACGAAGAGAACCTGAGGAGGTACACAAATCCCCTGAGAAAAGAGGGCTTGAATGCCATCGGAGGAAGTCTGGCTAATTTGGGGAGTTTGAAGAATCCAAAGAGTTTTATGATGAAGCCCTCGGTCAGCGCCATTGACTTGGTGAGTACGACAGAGAAAAACAGTTTTGAACAGGTGAAATTAAATAGAAAAGCACTACGACAAACCTTGTTTGACTTTCAGGCACCCAAAGTGAGTCTCGTTCGTCCCATGTCGTCTCTGGGAGCTTCCGACACGAGTTCAGAAATGTTAGAAATGATCACAGAAAACGATTTAAAATCGGAGAGGAGAGAAGGTGCGAGTTCGTGTGAGAAACTCATGGACAAACTCTCGGTCGAGGAGAGGCTGACGGCAGCCGAGAAACTAAGTCTCGAAGAAAGATTTGGACAGTTGGCTGGATCGAGTTCGCACAGATCGAGTCAAGTACTGTTGTACAAGCAACAGAACACGGATATGAGAAACAACACGGCAGGAACGTTCGAAGACTCTCCCGGGAGAAAGGATTTTTCTAAAAGCATAATAAACCTGAAAAACGCAGTGGTGGGCCCAGGAAACAGGACGTTGCAACAACCGTCACCCCAGGTGGATCGCGGAGGGCCCGGTGACGTTCTTACCATACTCGTGTGACGGTGGTGCTTACATGTGCGGGTGAACGCGTCGGGTAATGAGGCGAACCGTTTGACTCAACATGGTGACGAATACGTCGGTGTGGTGATGTGCGAAGGCCAGACAGGTCCAGGAACCATTGGAACCATGGAGGTGATTCTGCAGACCTTGCCGAGGAGACGCAGGATCAAAGCCCGCGAGAGGGTAACCAGAGAGAGGGGTTGAACGACCCCATCTCAAAGCTTCAAGCACTTAAACCGAGCAGAAACGAACTTTCGTTTCCAGTCAAAAGTGCGACAAAATTGTGGACGAAATGTACGGCAAAATTTGAATTCTCCACGGTCGAATCCTCCACCGTGTCTGTCTGCCATTTTAGAAATTATATATTTATAGAGAAATCGACTGAATTTTTTTACTGCAAAATTTTCGGCCACCGTTGGCTCAGCCAAGGATGTTTTTACTTGTAAAATAAAGCAATTTTTTTTTTAATTAAAAAACAAATTTTTGAAATGCCAAAAAATAATTTCTGTTTACCGTTGCCGTTCCATCCATTAGGACGAAAATAAGCTGGAAAGGAGTTTGGAAAAGCTCAATCGATTCCCATGATTGATTTGATTAGTTTCCGGTACAAATCCAGCAGCAACAGTCGAAAGATGAGGATCTCTTTGTTTTTTTTTGGGGGGGGGGGATGCAGAAAGAGATCTTTCCGAATCCACGTGGGGCGATCTATCGAAACGCGCATGCGATATCTCGAACTCGATTAGTCACACGTAGGGCCGTTGCGATTTTAGTTGAAGCCGAACTGTCGAGCCCGTAGCTTTTTGCCGAGGTTTTCGGGTTCGTTCCCAACAGACTTGGGAGATTTTCAAGTCTTCGTGGTCCATGCATTTCGTCACGGTGTGACGAAAAATAGGAGAGACGCCCGGGCGTACTCACTGGGTACCCGTCTGTTGTCGTTCCCCAGATGATGAAAGTTTTTATTTCGTTGCAAATGTTTCGAGTGGGTTTGTGATTTTCGGTGTTGGTTTCTTTTGTATTTTGTGGGAGAAGGACTTCGCCGGCCTGCAGTTGAACTTCTTCTGCGACTCTTTCGACGGTTCCGTAAAAATCTTCAAGTTCAGGTATGGTTTTCGGCTACGTGTCGGATTATATGATGTTTTACCCCACCCAGTCAGAAAAATGGTCATCTGACACTCTCTCAAACTTTATCCCTCACCATTTGTTGTGTGTGTGATTTTGACAGTTAACAAACAAGCAAATACAGAAGTTCCTGCACTAGAGGTTTTTTGTGTACACCGCACACGGCCACTTTACAAAGTATGCCTTAAAAATTTTGTGTTTATATATTTTTAACAGTGAGACTGTGAAATTCTAACGCTGGGTCTTTTACATACATTCCTGCTGTGTTCCATTTAAAGCAAAATTATTCCTAAAGGGAATACTTTGCGCTAACTTCTACAATATATGAAATTTTAATGAGAGCTTCCTTTGTAATTTTATAAGGAAGCGTTTCCAAACGAGACAAATACAAAGTCGTAAAAAATTAGTGTACTTATCGAAGGTGTAACATATAGAAAGTTAGGTGTATTCTTAAAAAGTTTCATCCGTTTGACGGCAGCAAATTTTTCAGATTGGGTGGTTGATCGAATTACCCTTAGTCGGAAGCAACACGTGGCTACAGGACTATGACAGCGAGAATATTGTTTAACTGTGATCTGAGAGAGATCTCGAAACCGATCTTAAATGCAGCAGCCGCCGGAAAACTTGTATTTTGAGTTCTACCCCAATTTTGTGGCCTACCCCAAAACCCGCCGTCATGGAGGCATAAAACGTAGGCATTCGGCAAAGCATGTGGGAATGTGCATATGTCGGACAAATTTCGATTTTCAACTTCGTCTAACGCTAACCGACCCCCGGACCCCCAATATAAAACCTTTTTGGGTAGAAAATGAAATTGCCACCCCCACCCTGATGAACCGACGTGATTACCCGTCTTCGGAGACAGACAAACCAAAATGAAGATGAAATTTCCGATTTGAGACTTTAATCTTCTGTCCATCGTGTCGTTTGTTGCAATTTGTGGACTCACCCTGAGTCACTCAAACTCGAGATTGAAACGTCAAGGTTTCTTTTGCTATGCGTCAAATTGACACCGGTTCTAAGTTGTCGAGGGGTGAAAGTAAACACGAGTGATACCAAAAAGAGAAACCCTCCCCTTTAAGAAAAACACCACTGGCACAGAAAAACCAGTGATTTCCACATTATTATTAATAATGTAAATAATGTACTGTTTTCAACTTAATTTGTGATCTTTTCAATACAAGTAGCGTTTTAAATCATATCGTAACAGTACAAGAAGTTAATCAAACTTCGTTCTACCACTTCTTTAGGGGTGTGAACCTTCCTCCTACATGGCTGTGTTGCGACTTATTCATTTAAAAAAATATTACCTAAGTAAGTAGAACTATACATAAGGAATTATTCAACTACCTGCGGGAAGCCCGATTTGGACTAGCCTCTACCCGTGGGCCCTACCGCTTCAGGGGCCGTCACAGGTAATAAAAGGTTTGTGAAAGTCGGAGACGCAAGCCCAGAAAAACCACCCCAGCAAGAGCTGAAGAGAGCTCACCCGGGGATGATTGCCACCAAGCGGTGAAGGGCCACTTTGCCGGCGCACCCTGATGAGCACCCCCAGCAGCACGCGACGCCCGCGGAGAACCACGTGGAGGTTGCAGGCAGCCTGAGATGGGAGTGTTAGGTCAGACAAGTGGCTACTGTTGATACAAATATTCCACAAATATTATTGTCAATGACCATCTCCCAATACCTGTCAGGGTCAATTAAATACCACCCAGTAACTCCAGGAGAGGGCAGAACTGTACATAAAATCAATATCATAAATAGTTATGAAAAATAGCAATGGTACCGGCTAAAAGATGCGATACCAGTAATAAGAAAACCCGCGCTCCAGCGAGCACACAAAAATAAAACAGACAATATTAAATGATTAAAGATTATTCCGTCGTAATTACAAATATCAGATTAAATAGATGAAATTTGTTAATCTCGACCCGAAATATTAAAAATTAAAATAAAATTCCGTGAGTTATTAATACTCGTAATTATAAGATTCATAAAAGCATTATTTATTTGATTCGGTTATTAATATTCAACTCCATTGCCGAGTCGTTCCGGGACTGCACTCGCTGCACTTTCGACTCGTCCTGCGTCTCATTTTTTTTCTATTTTCGTTCCTATGCATTTTTCTATTTGTTTACTTTGGCCACTTTGGTTTTTTATTCTATTTTCATTTCGGAAGTTGGTTTCTCTCTTAATTTCTACCGTTTGGGTTTTGTTTGTTCTCCCGCTCACGCGCGTTCGCACGCAAATAATTATTTTCGGGTCGTAATTCATCGTCTGAAGACCGTTAATTATGAAGTGGTACGAGGGGAAAATCCCTTAGTACGCACACACCCCCCCGCAACAAGATGTAATTAATCGCTCTGCAATAACGCTGAGAGGAGAAATCGTCGATGTTAATAAATAAATCCGAGGAGGAACGAAGGTTTTCGTGGTGTTTGTGTGTGATGATTACAAACATCGTATTTTATGGCTCCTCTGATGGATTGACAAGCCGAAGAAACGAAAATTCCGATGACAAGTTGGAACTTTCGGTGGAAGTGAACTGTTCAGTGGAATGCATAGAAGAGATCTATATATGTAGTTGTTTGTAGCTGTTCTAGCTCGGAGTGTTGTTCTGGTCTTCTGTGATTCTACTTACTGGTATGCCTTGACTTTTAGCGTTCCAGGAATTCTGCACACGAGCCCCATTAGGCGCTTCCGCCATATTTTGAAAATTTTGTACTCTAAGCTCTGACCAAGTCTTTGTGCCAAACTAATATTCCAGTTGGAAATTAATAGACGGAATAATAGTGGTCGTAATGCAGTAACTATATCATATTTTGAAGTGGTGGAATTTCCTTCGAGTTCCTGAACAAAAAAAAACGGCATTTAGTCTGGCTTAGGAAAAGCCTAGACGATGGCTGAAAAGAAAAGCTACGCGGAAATTCTAATCACGTCGAGGAACCTTCACACCTTTGAAAATTTTCTCTTCAGAAAAGGGGGAAAACCAATAAATTCTGGAAGGTTCATAACAAATAGAGAAAAAGTTTCTGAAAAAAAAGACACCACTTGTAAGGCCGTTGTGAGCTCTTCTCGTGACGAGATGGTCCCATTCACGCATTTTCACTTCTCCTTTCGTCTGTGACGTCATCAGTATATATGCACACATACGTACGCATGTTTCTCCAGTAAAATTTGACTTTTTTTTATTTACTCTTTTCCTATTTTTTATTTAAGTTTTATATAAAAAACATAATTGGGAATTGTCGGATTGCAGAGTTCGATGATGTGCTTTTCGATAAAATAAATAGAAAAGGTTGGAGAGAAACTCCCCGAGCATGAGGGTTGACTTTCTTACGGTGGTTAGGGGATTTTTCTTTTTTGCAGGCCCTTATTTACATTTTTATATACATGTCCTACATATTTGTATATAACATGTATTATGTATATCCATAATAATTTATGGATCATTTTTTATTTTAGTCAGTTATATTCAAGAGTATTATATAAAGGTTAATATGTACACAATTAGACATGTAAAAGTTGCTTGTTTCTTTTCTGCTATGTATTATTCTATTATTATTATTATTATTCTATTATTATTATTATTATTATTATTATTATTATTATTATTTTACAATTATATTAATAAAGGTTTATATATATTTAATGGTATTGTATTACTGAATTAATAGATATACAAGTAAAGTGCTCATGTTGAGGATGAAATACTTCGAGATACCTGAACTTGTCCCAATCAGAAGTAACTCAGCTACCGAGTCCACGCCGATATTACACAACAACTCCCATTTTCTAGGTTGACCGTGTAGACTTCCGGACTACCTGGACTAGACTTTTCTTCTAGTTTTCAACTCTGCGTTCGCCGTTCTTCACCATCAAAACTATTTTGCTGTTTTCATTTTTCCCTCTTGGTTTTTTTCCACCGCATTGCTTTCTCAAGTAGAATCACTCGTTTTGTTTTTCGTATTACGCATTTCAGACGTCCTTCAATCCCGTTTTCCCGTTCAGCTTTATTGTGCGTGGCGCAGGAAACTGAGAAAATAGAAAAAAAAGTGAAAGTAATAAGAAAAACTTTGAAATATTTCCCTGAAAAATAATTTTGAACGTGTCACTTTTGGAAAATCCCCTTTCCTGAGTACCAACTTTCTTGAATGTTTGATTTATTTCTTTTCATTTATATATATATTTTTCCTTCAGCGATTTCTCCCTGTTATTTTCGTCTCACTTTCTCCTTAATAATCTTCCGAGAAAGGCTCCTTTTAATTCGCTCAAAAATGATTTGTGTTGAGAAATTCCTGTTAATATTTATTTTACGTGTATTCTCCTCTTTGACGCCGGAAAAAGCTGGGCGACGACGAAACTATAATTAACAAATTGTTCCACGTTTTGCTTCACAAAGGTAATTAAAGGTGGAAATTTTGTTCTGAGTGATGGAAGGCGAAAAAAAGAGAAATAAAATTTTCACTCGAGCGACAAAGTCCAAGATGAAAGAGAAAAAAATATATACATAATGAAATTTTTTTGTCTGAAACTGTTTGAATTAAATAAGAGTTGCATTAGGCGACGAGACAGAAATTAAACTCTAATTAGTTACAACTAACTTGTCAAACATTGGAAATTGAATAAAATTGAAAATTGAAAACTTTTGTGTACATTGAAAATTATGAATATAAGAATGTTTCGTAGATTTTAATAAGGAAAAGGCATAATACTTACATTGTTTAATTGTGTTGTAAAGTACAAGTTTCTAATAATCCTCGTGTACTATAATATTAATTAAAAAATAAATAAATTTTAATAATTATAATTACAATGTATCATCTATAAATATGTACACAGTATATAACATACATATGTATAATATGTATGTATTATACGTTATAATTGTAAATAAAAATGTACCAAGAATTATTGAGTGCAACATAGATTTACAATAATTACAATAATATTAATAATTTGGTGTAGTAATATTTAATAAGTGTTTCGTCTCGAACATTAAATAATACTTAAACTACATGTAGATTTCGAGTGGTCAAATCAATTAGACGCGCTGTACAATGTCGAATATTACTAATGCGTCTACATAATTTCAGAATTCCTGTAGTAAAAGTATAAAATTCCCGTGTACTTCATGATTGTTGTTGGTTATGCATTTGATTTTACAGTCTTGTTCTTAGTCCAGACAAAGCGAGAGATTGTGTCTAATAAATAAATGATAAGATACCGTGTTAAAGTTAATGACTTTAATAAAATATATGTAATCTTTTATACACACAGACACGTACACATGTGTAGCAGCGAGGTAAGAATAACAGAAAAATGCTTCATGAAAAAAAGCGGATTACAGAGTTTTTAATTTAATTGACCATTTCGTTGCAACAGGTGGATTCTATTGCAGGAACACAAAACAAAGAACCAACAGCCTCATGCCAGGTTTTTCTACCCATGGCAAAAAAGCTTGATTAGCAGCAAAAAAAAAAAAAATAAGACAGATGGTGAACGAAATTACAACTTTTCTAAATACGAAATACCAGTGAATTGAATTGGAAACGTGGAGAAAAACAAACCTCACGTGAAGACAAAACATAGGGAGAGAGAGAGAGACAAAATCAGAATAAAAATATACTATCCGTGAACAGACGAAACGAACGAGTACTACCATCTAAATCTACTGCTGGTACCTGGCCGATGAGAAAATGAATTTTACATCACCTGAAATTGTCCATGAGGAACTCGCAGTCCCGCGAACAACCAAAATCTGTCTATTATTCCGTCCTAGAAGGTCCTAGAAGATTTGCACCCGTCCGTCAATTTGAATATTTCAGGTGAGACGTGACACCTAAGTTTGCTTTTCATTTTATTACAATCATCATCATCATCATCATCATCATCATTCCCGTCTCGGAATTGTTATCGTTCGCCAACTTCCTAAATTAAAGGCAAAAGTGTCAGACTTTTAACTCTTGGCTGGAGCTAAAGATTTAACTCAACTGACAGACTTCGGGGACTCCGATAAAAATTGGTCCCCCGAGGCCTTCAGAAACTCTTTAGGTTAATTTCAAGAACAAAAAGGTGACCATTGAGGCATAACTGGAACAAAACTTGTACAGAGCAATATATATTACGGATGTAATGACTTTTGCCTTTTTCCAACCATCAATTCTCTGCTAACTAATTGGCAAGCAAGTTTAATTAAATAAAAATTTTTATTTTTAATTATTAAATATTTTAAATGATAATATAAGCCATTCTTGTTATGCTGATGTAAATATATTTCAATGACCATACTTCCAACTACAATAATGTAAAATACCTATGATATATCACTAGGGTCAAGTAACTACAAACATAATATTTTTGTGCTTTACTGACAGTTTAACTAAGACTAACTCTCAATATTACAAAAATTATATTATAAAAGTTCACTTGCAAGACCAAATGCGACACAAATACAAAAAAATAATAAAACCAATAAAGAATAAATTAATGTAAATAAATGTACGACGGCGATCGGTTGATAAGTATTTGATATTGAACTACCACTACATAAAATTATGTACGTAATATTAAAATAGCGTAACATTCTAGGCGGTCCGCCTGAATGGTGATGGGTACGGGAACACAAAAGAGCAAGTACACCAAACAGAACACGAAACCGGTCTAACATAGGTAGACGTTATTATGTTACACTGTACATACATAAGTTTTACATTAAACAATACAAATTATAATGAATTTCGGTTGTTTTCCGGTCTTGTTTATTTATTAATTACGTTGTTTACATCGGCGACCCACAGACGTATCTTATTATTATAAATCCATTCCGGAAACAAATATTAGGAAACGTTGTTTTTCTCTATTAACGCTCGAATTATTTAAAATGCATTTGTTCCAAGAACAAAGAAATGAGACACGAGAATTGCTGAAATTTCAATTAATTAAATTAATTCGGAATTGTGGAATCGAAGAAAAGTGAAATTCGGTCAAACGAATTCGATTAATCTTTTATCGATTGCTGTTCCCTCTTCCTCTGCCCCCACCCCCCTCATTCCCCTTCCCGGCTCGAATCAAGCGCGGCCTCCTGTACAGGAGAATAATCGTTGCAAAGCCTTCCCGAAAGAGAAAAAGAAATGCAAAGGAATAAAAGAACAATAAATCTTTATTTAAATGTTATTACTTATGGGAGATGCCATTCGATTGGGAGCTCTCGCCCATCTTCAATTTTTCTTTCGCCCCGACCTACACCAACGAAAACAACAGCAGGAAAGGTAACGTATTCTTCTATATATTATTGTTTAATTCAATAAATGGGGAGAGAGAGAGAGAGAGAGAGAGAGAGAGAGTCTCTGTGTGTGTGTGTGTGTGTAACTGTCTGGGGACCTGAGGTTAAAAGGGTACAATTTGCAGAGTTTCAAAACCTTAACATTTCCTCCCCCATTCCAAGCAGGTCTTTGTCACACGCCACAACTCGCCCCGAATTTAATTAATTACATTTTTTGGGGGGAGGACCCATTGAAAGGTTCCCAAGACTCCGAACTTGAACATTTTTCGTCGTTCCAGTTCCCTGGTTGTCGAAATTCCCACCAGGGGATTCCCATCTCTCCCACCAGGTTTCCTGACAGGAACGTCCACGTTCTAAAACAGAAATTAACTTCGTTTTATTACAAGACTTTTAAATTTGTTTCGTTCGGTTTCGTTTATTTTGTAATTTGAGGGAAATTTTCAAGTGTTGAAATTGCTTTACCAAGTTTTCGCAATCAATTTAAACGACGGCGGTTTTCCCGTGGACACGGTTTTTTTTTTGTTTGATGCACGGGAAAAAGTCGAATGGAATTTGACAAACGGCGGAAATTTCGATGTCTGGCCGAAAGCGATCGACCCAATAAAAGTATTTTAGAAAAAACAAAACTATTTTGAGAAGAATCCGGAGGTGGGAAAGCAACGTGCCTGACGCTGAGATTACGGACAATCGAACAACATTAATGTTTCATAAACGTTATTTTTATTTTAAGAACATCTAAGAAGTTGGGAAACGATCGAAGGATAGCTCGTACATCAATGGCACACACTCCGATGTATTTAATTTTTAGTTTTTCCAAAATAAAGCAATCCCTAAGAATTACAATAGTACTGGTAATACTACAGTGATGCGCACACAGCTTTGACGACTAAAAATCAATAAAAAATTTAAAAATTTATTCAATAAAAAAGAAAGAAACAACTTCATTGAATAAGTATCTAACGTAATTATTAAATTTATTATTAAAGTAACCAGACAAGGATTAACATCTCGAAAATTACAATATAATATCTGCAAAATATTATATAACGTAAAGGAAAAAATAAAAATAACAGTTTTACATAATTTTATTTAATGTTCTAATTTTAGGTGTACTTTAAGGATAATAATCAAGGTTACCTATTTTAGGTTAGTTCAGATTCTTGATTAGTGTTTATTATGTATTACTGTATTATGTATTATTATTATTATTATATATGTATTGTGTAAAAATATTCAATTAAAATACTTAAAATAATATTGCAAGAATTAGAGAAGAGTATGTCGCAGTGAACTACGCTCTTATACGAATGTGCAGTAAATGACAAACAATAAAATATTAATGTTATGTAGGTTAATATCGTGTGAAACGTATGCAATTATTATTTATTGAAATTATTCTTATTTATCGTATTGGGTTATGTATGCTTCCATGTTCAAAAAACGCGTCCACCGTACGAATGAATGAAATATTGAAGGGAAGGGAGTCGACACTACTAAAAAATTTAACTTTCGTCGAGGATAAACAACAAAATGGACGTAAAACGTGAAAAAGTAAATAATTTGCCTTTAATAAAATTCGTACGAGCCATCGCGAGCTGTTTGTTTATCAACTCCATAACAGAACACTTCCCATCGAGTTTGATTTTTACGTTTAACTGCACTCCTCACAAATGGAAAGACATCACAACTCAATAACACAATAAGTCAACCAAAATTAATAAAAAGTGACATGAATAGACGAGAGGCGTACTCTTGCTAGGTAAGCCCATAAACTGAACGAGCTTTAACAACACAATTATTACTGACTTATTCTTATTTATTTAAGTGCTTAATGGCAGTCATGTATCCATGCTTTTGTTACAGAATATTATTATGCAAGTCTTTTTATATTTGGCGCTGCGGAAGGCGTCGAGTAGACACTTTCTGTATTCTTTTTTTGTTTGAGTCCTCCAAGTCAGGGTTGACACAGCGTTGAGGGATGTAACAGCAAGTAACAAAGGATATTTAGAGTGAATTTTTTAATCCACACATGAACAGGCCACATTAAATGGGTGGGGGAAAATGCTTAGGGCAGTCCGACAGATTCAGGACTCATACATGAATTATTAACATAGATTATGTATTTACAATTGTCGTATGTTTTTGGTGAGGAATCCAACAGATTTAGGTTACGCAGGAAGGAGCGACCGCGAAGGCAAAATCGGAAAACTTTTTGGCTTCTCTTTAATTGAAAAATTTCGCTGCATGTTTTGAATCAAATTTTGCTGCCCGGCTGTCGTATCAAAGGGCCAACAGTCTTGAAAATTAAAAAAGAAAAATATGTAAGCGAATTTTCGGGCGTTGAAAATTAGCCGGGTGCTCGAAATTGATGACGCAATTTCCGGTTGAAACCACAAGCACAAAAGCTCGTTGTAGACATTTTTTTGAACTTTTCCATTCTTTTTGCTCTCCTCGAGTTTTCTCTCTCGTTTTTACTTAAACCTTCAACTTTTCAACAGAAGACAAAAACACACTGAAGTGAACCCGATTTCGTACAGGTCCAATTAACCGCCAAAACCGCCCCCCCCCAAAAAAAAAAATTGGAGTCGTTGGGGTTTTTCTCCACTTCCTTTCCATTCAATTTACTTCCTTTTTAAAACCTTTTTTTTTCGTCCTTTTGTCGAAGGACTTTCCCTCCACGGTCTGTTGTTTGCCGTTCGATGGAGACATCGGGACTTTTCTCCGTTATTTTATTGTAGTTTCGTAGAAAAATAAGTCACCACCAGATAAGGGGTGTCAATAGTCCTTAAGTGTTAAATTCGTCAGTCGTGCTCATTCATCGTGCCTTCATCTCCAATAACTTTTTTTTATTAAATAGTTAATTTCTATTTCAGTTATTGTATACTCCATCTTGTTCGTATGGTTCATTTTTTCCTTTGGGTTACTTGCACAGAACCGGTCAAGTGAAACATATCTTACTACATTAGGTTTTACATTGTAGTAACACCGTGTCTATTATGTATTTATTAACAGTTGTAGTTTTTAATAACGGTGAAGTTAATTCTTGAAAGACGTTTTCTTTTTTTCCGAGAAAAAAATTTCCTTTTTTGAAGAAGCAACAACTGGAAATCCTTCAAGTTAGTTGTGTGAAATGGTGGTTTTACTCGAGATGAGCTGTCATCTTGCAAACCATTTCCTTCGCACAACCTTTTTCCTTCGTTCCGACGACCCATCACCGTGAGCTTTTTTTTGAATTTTTTGGAGGAAAAAAATTCAGTGTGGTATCAACCAGAAAACGTGACCCAATAAAATCAGCCGCCATGTTTCGTTCGGTATTAACATATATACATAATGTTAATATTGTAAACATTATGTAACAATTGTACGTTCAACAGGTTGAAACCTACAGGAAGGGAAATTCATCGGGCAGGGGTTCAACAGGTACACCGTCCTACTCGACAGCTTTCAACCCCGTTCAACCCTTAAAATTATTAATGCAATCACAAGCGGAAACTAATTCTTGAAGGAGCGGAACTCGAGAAACAAAAATATAAACTTTTTGGTTCGACTTGACGAATTCAACGTGTTTGTTTGAACACGACGACGGCGTCGCTTGAGAAAAACCGGAAATTAATTTTCTTTTTCAACCAGAAATCTTCCCTTTTCTCCTTCCACGTTCTTCCGCTCTCCCTGTTTGCTGTTGAATTTATTAATTTTTTTTTCTGCATCCAATTTTATTGGCATGTTCCCTTGTCTCCCTGGCCTTCCCTGACCGATTAAAAGCTGAATTCTAACGGAAACTAATGACGTCGCTGATAATCCAATCGAATTTTATTGGTTTCCGACATTTTTGTTTTGCTTGCGGCTCCCGGGGAAATATTCCCGAGGAACTCCTGGTCTGCTGGACCGAATGGGAACTCCCACTCCTCTTCCCTAGTTCCCTCGCCCTGGCTCCATTTGATCAACCAAAATCAGTTCACAAGGCTTCGGTGTACGAAATTTCCTCAAAGATGACCGAAAATGTTTTTTGGTTGAGCCGGCCCATTCGGTCGAGGGGTCCAAATTCCAATTAGTTTGAGGGTGAAACTTGTTCGATCCCTTCGATTTACTCCTCCGGAGCTGAAGGGTCCGAAAACGGAAAGTTTTGTTTTCCTGAAGACGCGACACACAACTTAATTAATTTTTCATCACGGGATGAAACGTGGGCCGACGACGTCGACGTCTCCTCCTGACTAATTCTATTTGAACAAAATCCTGTGACGAATGCACCACAGGCAGAAAAGTCGGAGACAAGGTCACCACTGTCGACGTCTTGGTTTCTCGGAGCGATGAAAAGGAAACTTTCGAGGGTGATGCCTTTTAATTTTTGTCGGGTGGTTACGACCACCCTGGAGAAGGCAAGAGTTTGTCGCGGAGAAACTTAGCTGTAGTGCTCGTTAGGAAAATGATCCGTCACAAAAGAAGTGTGCTGTGAAAGGCTAAACTTGATGGTGTCGTGGAAGAAGAAAGAAAAGGAAAGGGAATGGTTGAACGTCGTAAAAGAATACGTTGAAATTATCTGACGGTGAGATGTGACCACTAAAATACGTTTGCAGTTACGGTAGTTTGTGTTTTAGTGAGTCGATCAAGAAATAGTTCTGTTCAAACCTCGGATCCTGAGGTTTCAAGACAACCAGAGCTGTAGAGCGGATTAAAAGGTCAGGTGCAAGGGAGAAAGATTTGCCATCCCCGGAAAAACATCATCTTAAAATTTCACAACCGGAAATTTCCCCGAATTTTGCAAAGTTCCACCACAGACCGATGAAAAAATTTCCATTCATAACTTTTCGGTTTTACGGTTTTCCGCGGAGACAAAGCACGTCTTTGTCGAGAACTGAAAACAGGCGGCGGGAACCGGATGTGCGGTAACCGGAACCGGAAATAGAGCACCGTTTCAAGCAGAAATGTCTCGAGGAAGGCAGGGTAAAAACGTAAAAAATTAACGAGGAGCTACGCAACAAAGAATTATGAAAACTCTTTGAGTTGTTCGCGTTAACATTTTCCACCTGGGTATGAAAGCGAGCGGAAGCACAGGCGGAAGAAAAAGATGATGATTTTATTTTATTTTTATTTTAAATTTCTATCTTTCGTTTCAGACAATTCAACGCCTTCTCGCTTTTTTCCGCTTTGTCTACTCCTCACTTATTGAGCTTTCATTTCTCTCTCTCTCTCTCTCTCTCTCTATGTAGCAGTATTTCATCACACTTTCCACGGCCTTTTATTTACTTTTCGATACTTCCACCGCCTGGCTTTTGGAGTGACATACCGTTATGAGTGCACATCCTCGTCTCTCTCTCTTTGTCTCTATCGGGTGAGTTATTAAAGTTTCTGCGGAAACACACAGTAATTTTTCATTACACAATTTCCATCTCCTGATGCGAGAGACTTCGGCTAAAAATCGGACTTTCTTTCGCCGGCACATTCTCTTTTTCTCCTGCCACGACCGACTGCCTCGCGTCTTCCTCTCCTTTCGGACAACGCTTTTTTCTTCAGTTTCTTTTTTGTATTCTTTCCCTGTCCGCGTCTTCTCACGGCGAATTTCCCTTTTCTAACGCGACGAGGCTTCAATTTCCTTTTCTTCCTCGCTCACTCTGAATTTATCTCTCTTTCGTCGGCTGCGTTTCCAACGGAGTCTATCTACTCTCCTACGGTTCACTCCGCGTCGGAATTGTGTCCTTTCATTTTTCGCTTCCTCCCACCTTTTTTGTTCCTTCGTTTTCCATCCATTTCACTTTCGTAATTATATCCGCCTCGATTGAGTTCAATTTAAACATTCTTAACGGTAACTTTTCCACTTTCGAAAGTTTCTTTTTCCACGAACTCTACGCACTCGTGATTTTCCATCGGGTTCCGTCAGGTTTTTGTAATGCTCTCGTCCTCCCCCTCCCCTACCCATTCCCCAATCTCGCCCCCCACCGTTTTCAGAGCATGACTCCAACTCGGAGGAATACATACGACTCGTAATTGATAGGTAATTCGTTTCGGTTGATTTTCCCAAATGAATTAATTAGATCGTAGAAAATGTTCTGTTTTTAAACGAATTTGTCGAACGAGAAAAGCAATTAAACGAGCTCATTGAAATCATTTCTGACGGGGATTTTTTTTTTTTTTACCGAGGGAAACGGCAAAACTTCCGTCGCCACGTCTAAAAATACATTTTTAAATGTTTGGAGTAATGCGAAATCGATTTAAATCCGTCGACCTTTTAATTCAAACGTTTCGACAAGGAGATTTTGAAAATGTCAGAAACGAACACACGACACGGGGGCACAACAGGAAAGTCACGACCTCAGGCGAGGGCCTTGTTCTTCTCCTGACGAATTCAGTAACTTTCTCAAAGATTTATTGTAGGGACTGAGAGAAGGGTTTTCACGTTAGTTGAAGATTTTCATTTGAACACAAAAGGTTAAAGTAAACCTTAGGATCTTTGATACGGAAGGATCTTTGTAACCAGCTAGAACTTGCGTACACTCGACTGTATGTACGAAATAATTATTGTGCTACAATCGAAAAGAGTAAATATTATATATATATATATATATTTATGTATTCTTAATTTTTACATTTTATATATTCATGCACTTTTATTTTTAATTTTTATGCATTTTATCTTATCTTTATTTTTTGTATATATATCTTGAACCTACTAATTATATATACTGTCGTAGATGTACATATTGTATATAATGTCTGCAATTTACGGATTGAAAATCCGTTAAAATTGTTCAAAATGCCGAGACGTATGTTTTTGGTGAGCTCAAGACACAAAATGGCTGTCAATCGTTCGGCATTCCTAAACAATTGAATAAGAGTTGAATAATAGGAACAAGCGAACATTTACAAACGGAATAAAATAATGAAACCAAGTTTTTGTAAAGGATCAAAAACTAACATATTTTTAATAATTCTTACTTGAAATTGGGTACAAATGCCAACTGGCCAGAGTCAGAAGAGTCAGAATTACTTTAACTATTTTTTTAATGTACTTGGTAGTGTCTAAAAGTTTTGATACTTCTGCACATATTCTTGTGTCATGATTGAGGGGGTGTTTCTGTCTAACTTGCACGAAACGCGAACAAAAGACATGGTCAGCATCATCCTGGTCCGTTTATACATTACATAAGATATTTATAAATGTTTTAAAACAAGAGATCCTGTTGTTTGTCAATTTGATTATCTATACATTTATTTGATTGCGTGGAGAAAGAGAGAGGGAATCCAGTTACAGAGTCAGACAACTGTAAATGGAACAAAGTGGAGATTCTGCGGATTGTCGGATGTCTTCCTCATCTCCTCACCAGACGAACTAATTAATATCTTGTTAGTTGTAAGTTATTGGCTCTTAAGTGAGAAGGTAAGGACGAGGAGAGTAAATTGTTTTTCCGGCAGTGTCACGTCTCGGACGTCGCAATGACAACTCAGGTGTCTGGCGTCTCTCCTGCCACTCTCGTTTCTTTCCTTCCACAAATTTTTAGTGTATCACAACCGTAAATTTCTGAATTTTTATGTCAAAACTTCATGAGAATATAAAGTGGTTTTCGACCGAGGTGTTTCTGCCTTGTTTTACATTGTATTGTGTTCTTCCGAGGTATCTCCTCGAGTTACACTTAAACCAGAGACCGGTTTTCCGTCCAACTGTTTCGGGTCTTCTTCCCCCGTAGAACCGTTGAGCCGTTGGAATACTTGAGGGAGTTTCTACCTTCAGCTGTGCTCGGGACAAAAGTTTCTTTTTAAAAGTTGGCCGAAGCAACTTTTGCACGTCGAGAAACCAAAGTTTCTCTTTTTCTCTACCGTCCCTTGACTCTGTTTGTTCGTTTTGCCTTTGTTTACTTGCGGTTTTTCACTCTGCCCTTCGGAACATCGGCGAAGGTTTAATAACAACACAGGTGTCTTTCCCGTTTCACTATCTTTTCTCCTGTCGTCTTTCTTTGTCTTTCTCTCTCTCTCTCCGTTTTACGGCAGAAATGATTTAAGTGCGAAAAAGAAAATTTGGCTTTTGCACGGGGATAAAGATACGTAATGAAGTTGAAAAGTTAATAACGTGGAAATTACCCCCTGCGGAAAGGCTCCGCTTTCTCCCGCCACCCCCTAACCCCCCAATCTATCTATCTACATATCCGTCTAACTATTAATATTTATCGTTTTCCATGGAAATCATCGTCTCTCGGCAGCTTCGTTTCGCCTAAGGCCGTGAAAAGCAAGATTTGTCGAGTTTTAATAAAGTGTTTGAGACGGTATCATTTTTAGAAGCAAATATAAAGACAAACATGTTTAAGCATGTCAATAGAAATTGATGGTTTTCCTTCGGGTCGGGCGCACCGTAGAAACTCGTTGTTCACTCTTGCGGATCGGTGAGTTCCGAAGAAATAAGACTCGGATGGTAACGTCAATCTCTTCCTCTGACTTATAAGTCTCCTTCGATCAAAGTAAAGAACTTTACTTTTACATATTTGGTTCCGTCAATTTGTAACTTGCTTATAATCTCGCGGTACGCCTGCGTACTTCTTTTCTCTCCATTTGCTCTCCCCGAACTGCTTGACAGTTCAACTGTCTTTCTACGACCTTTTTCATTCGCAGAGACAAAGGTAAATATTTTTTCCCTCTTCGGATAAGAGTTCAGAGTCAATAAATTCTGGCGTTTAACGTTATCCGTACGTTTTTAATGCCCCCCCCCGTCGCATTTAAGAAAAGGTCATAAAATTAATTGAACGGAATAAAATGGCAAAAACACATTTTGGCATAAAACCGAAATAGTGAGAAATAACCGGAGGTTGGGGGTAGTACAGTTGCTTTTGATAGGAAAAAACTGAGACCAATCCTTTTACGAATTACTTTAGCCCCCTCCCCAACTCAAAATGTTGTTTATTCCTTGTGTTTTCTTAATGTTTAAGGGTTTTTGCTGGTGGGAAGGGTTCTGGGCTGACGAAACCACAGGATTCCTTTCGACTTCTTCAAGGAACGAGTCTTTAGGTTTCCTTCATGGCAACTTAAATTTTTTTATTAATGTCGGTCAATTTGCAACGTAAAAAAAATCCTCTCACTTGGTGTCCCATTTTTCTATTATTTATTATTTTTTTGTTGCTGCTGCGGAGCGTGACGCCATTGTTGCTTGAGCAACCGATTCGAGACCCGCAAGAAGACCCGTTTTTTTTTTCTGGAGTGGCAAAGCAGGAAACTCATTTCCAAAGTAAAGTCATTTCTGAATAAGAGCGAGTAAAGAAGAAGTAAATAAGGAAAGAAAGAGAAAAGAAGGAAAAGAAAAAAAAACAAAATTTAAACTTATAAATTTTGGGCGTGCGAAACGAGGCGGCGAGGAAGGAAAAGCTGAAGTCTAAACGCTCACGTGGGCAAGGGATGAAATTACAGGGTTTCCAAGACACCCCGTAATTTCAAAAGGAAACTCCTCGTTGCATATTGCACACACCGATTATGTAAGTTATAACATAAGTAGATGTTACACAACAAAGGAGAAAGTTTCGACAGGTGAAAGCGTCGTCGGCGGCGACGGCTACGGGAGGGAGGATATTGGAGAGACGAAGCAACAAGTCCAGGCGGCAACAAAGCGTTAAATCAGATAGAATACCGAGATATAGTAATGAAGCTAATAGACAAAATAGATAAACAGACGAAGAAGGGAAAGGCAACTTCGTCGACGAGATGCGAAAAAAAAAACTACAATGGCCGAACCGAAAACGAAAAAAAGAAAAACTCGAACCGCGTTTCCGGCGGAAATAAATTCGAATGAATGTAATAGAGAAAACTATTTTCTAGCGTCGCACTATCAATCATTTGTCTATTGCAGCTCCGCTTCCAATACTCGAAGTGATAAAAAGTTAGAGTTTCTTTCACCCTTTTCTTTACATTTCCCTCCTTGCTGAGGTTCTGCATTGCTGTTGTCTAGTGTGTTCGATCTATTTTATGTATTTATGTTAGGCTAAAACTCCCCGATCCGTTATACACATGTCTTCCCAATCGAACAAGACCACTTTGACTTTCGTTCTTCCACTCGCCAAATTCGGGATTTTCCTGTAGTGGGAGTGGTGGCGGCTAACCCTTACATCCCCCCAGGTGGTCCGTTAAAACGAGTCTCCCGAGACCAATTTCATACAAGTTCAATTATCATCCACCTATGTAATTGCTCCTTCTTATTAGCGGTTATTTCGTCGTGAAAACACCGGGTTACATTAATTATTTCCGCCCGAAGATCTCCAGGTGAAAGTCTTCCCGGGAAAACCGTGTGATTTATGAAAATTAGGTGACCGCCGTGCATCCGCAAACGCACCACAACTTCGCAACGGCGTTCAACTACGCGCTGCGTTTCCGTGTGTCCGACAGCGGCCGCAATTACCACATCGATGTTATTGCTGTCGGATACAAACCTTTTTTATTGGCTGCCTCGCACAAATCCACTTAGTAGGCGAGGATTACGGCACGGCTTCCTTCGTAAATTGAACAAATTGCCTGTTTGTCCAGATGTCTAACCGGCATGTGTCCGGTCGAGTCGACCGACAGCAAAATGTCGAACGTAAAATTTTCTCCTTTCTCGAAATTCCGAGTCGTTAACGGAAAATCGATGGACACCTTGAATTGCTTCTTTGTGTGTTGTCAGAAAAACAAAAATGGTAGAATCCATAACTTTCGTAACCCTCTCCGGAGCGTGGCAAAAATAGGTTGAGTTACATTGACTACATTTAGTAGTGTGCGTGGTTGTGTGAATTCGAGTGTGGAATGTCTAACCTGGATTTGTCTAACCTTTTCTATGTTTACGCTCGGATACCAAGTAAAAACCTGTCAACAAATTATTATTTTTTCCGTATTGACTTTATAAGTAGTTCGTTTCTCAAAGCATTAACATTTTCCTGTGCATGAATATTTATGTATAAACCTTTGTGGATTCAAACATGTGCCTTTTGTGGTGTTCCTCTCTCTCTCTCTCTCTCTCTTGCAATTTCTCTGAAGCCCCGGGCTTTCAAAGTTGGCGAGGCTCTGTTTCGAATCGACTATACACATTGTATAAATTTCAATGGATTTATTCATGAATATTTATGTAATTAAATTGCAATAATAATAATTTTATTTAAATGAAAAAAAACTGAAATTTCAAAGCCTTCAAATTCTTTAAAAAGCTCTCCCGTGAAAATCCCGCAGATTTGCTGTGAAGCCACGCCACCGCATAGGCCCGTGTTTTTGTTTTCTATTTCCTATTTCAAACGCGTCTACGTGCCCGAAGTTTTAGGAAACTGCAATGAAATTATTTTTCTGTTACTTGTACATTCTAAATTATATTTCCCTTTCCCCATGCTCTATGAGCTCCGTTTACCTTAACTCCTGGTAAGAAAGTACATTCTCCGTGTCACAACATCGAACTACGCAAGTGTTAGGTTATGTTAGGTTGGATGATGCGAAACGACTTTTAGCGACTGGTAATTTTTCATTTCCCGACTAGGAACTTTAAAGTCCACCCGTTGAGGAACGGTGATAAATGAAAAATGAATGCGAAAGGTCAAAAGATAAAAAGGTGAAAATGTCAAATCCGAGTGTCAAAGGATGTAGGATCGTACGAAGATGTCAAAAGAGCCTTTTTCACGAAACAAAAGGTCGGGAAATTTCTGGGCCACCGAAAATCGAGATTTATACGACCACACCCTTTAAACTGTAATACTCGTTCATGACTACTCTGACCACTCGGATTGTAAATAAATTGTGTACGTCAGAAACCGTTTGGATTATACCGGGATCTATCGGAGTGGTTCTTCACACGATTCGAGATGATTGATGATGGGTCCCAGTACAAGCATTGTCTGATTTAACTGAAATTTAAGGTACTCGTAAAGAGTAGTGAAGCAAGACTCGGTCCGAGAATCAATAAAATTGACAATTGCGTGTTTGTTCTTTTAAATTCTTATAAAATGAGTTGCGAAGATTTACAATATAAGTTGATAATATGTCGTGATTATTCCTGTAAGTAATAATGTTGTAAGGAGTAGTAGTGACAAGTATTAGTTATTAACAGCAGTCTTTCAATCCATTTACGCGAAACGTATATCAGCATTTATTTATTTATTTCATTTGTACCTGCTTAGCTGAGCCAGGAGGTACCCGCATCTGTAAAATTCGACACACCGCGGGAAGTTCCAAGCTCGAGCTCCGGAAGAAAAGGTTCGAGTCGGGCTACTCACATGGCGAACCTTCGATCGAAATTGAAAACCCAATTTGATTTCATTCCGATCGGCTAATCATCAAATTCTAAAGCAATTTCATAAGTTTCCTATCGAATTTTCGGGTTTTATAAAATGAAGATGTCGTGGGAGAGACGGAGGTGAGTCGAGGATGAGGGACTCTGGGTGAAATGAACGGGAAGAAATGGAAGTTGCGAAATTTCCTGGTAATCTTCCAATGAACACGTCAAAATGATGCTGGAAGTTAATCAATCGTTCCAGAACAATCAAAGGAAATGTGGAAATATTTATGATAAATTATTGAGACAGACACACAAAAAGAGAGAGAGAGAGAGAGCATGAAGGAGGAGAGAAGGAAAAAAAAGTCAGAAGGCTGAGACACAAACAGAAAATAAAGAAACGGAGAGAGAAGAAAGGATAGGGAACAGGGGACAGAAAGAGATAGAGAGAGAGACTGGGTAAAAGGCAGCAGAGACAAAGAGAACAAGCAAAAAATCATAAAATAAAACAAAAAAATAATCCTACAAGAAGCGGAGTGTAGAGAAAAGAGAAAGTAAGGAAAAGACAGCTCAGCGGGCAGAGAAAGTGAATTATTCCTGACCGTCCAATTCAAAAATTTAATTATAATTTTTTGTCGCAATTCGAAACTATCAGGGAAATAGTTTAAGATTCTAATAGTGCAGTCGATTAGTTTATCTTTCCTATTTCCCCCTATAGTAAAGGAGCATTCCACTTCTCTTTCCACCATTATTTACACTTCCTTAATTTTCTGCATTCCTCTTATTCCTATCTTTCGCTCTCTCTCTTTCTCTTTGAGTCTTTGAAAGTGAGCTTTTTTGTCTGCTTTTCCTCTCGACTTCTTCGCCATCTCTGCCGCGTCAACTTTCCTTCTTCTCCCTTCTCATATTTCATGGATTTTCATATTTCCAATGTGACACTCGGGATGTAAACATTTATCAATTGTATTCCGGCGAAATGTATTTGTTATAAAAGAAAGTATTTTGTCATCATCGGTTGGAAATGTCAAAGTACGTCGGTCATTTCGTCGTTCAATTCAATTGGGTTTATTTATTGCAAGACAAATTTTACACAACGGTTTGTACCATGAATTAAATTCTAAGGAAACGAATGTGACAAAATGTGGAGGGTGGTCAGTTCTGCGTAGCCATCGAATGGGTACAAATTTACAAGATGTTGGAGGTTTGACTCCGACAAAAAGTTTAACCTTTCTCCGAGCAATAGTCTTACACGACGGCCATGATGGTCTCGTTGTAAAAAATTATCCATGGCACGACAGCAGTTCGTCAAGCGGTTTCCACGAAGGCACAACAAACTGGGGCAAACGGGGCCAGACTCCGTTTGTTTTGTGTATCCGTTACCATGCAACACGTTAAAAAATCGATTTGAAAGTTATATTTCGTGGGGAAACAACCGAACGAATTTTACTGCTTATCGAGGAGAGGGAGGTTAAGAAAAAAACTTAAGAATAGTTTCACATTGTGGTACTTCGGCTAGCCCGATGAAACCATCAATTTTTTTGTCACTCGAGACGGAAGAACGTATTTTTCTCTTTCATGGGATTTTCATATATAGAAAAATCAACGTTCCCCATCTGTTGTCTACTAAAACACGGCAAGGACCACATCGAGAGTTTACGTGACTTTGTTATCAAGCTTTTAGTTCTTTTTTTTTATTTTTAGAAGAGTAGGGTTTAGATTAACGTAATAATAAATGTTACCGTTTTGGAGCTTTTACGGGTTACTCAGAGACGCTAGTGAGCGAGCGTGGGAACCCTGAGAAAATGCCAGGGGAACAAAATACAATCCAATATTAATATTGGAAACAAATTCAATTAGAAATTGTACCGAAGACGACATAAAAATGTACGGCAGACGGAAGACAGATAGGAAGAAGAAAAATAGGTTGAGGGCACGTGACACGGGCCGGAGCCGGTGAAGCGGGGACGGTGAAAAGCAAGAGAAAGCCTTTCTTCCCTCTGGAAATAATAGAAGGAAAAGAAGCAAGAAGTACGGGAAGTCATTTTGCGAAGCTTCGAACCTTTTGCTTTTTAATACCCCGCAAAATTTTTATTGATTGAAGTCACATGTTCGTCATATTCGAATGCCCGTTTTTTTTTCCTGAGAAAAAGGTTGCTGAAGGTTGCGAAGGTAAACGCCAATTATTTTCTGCGGTCGGCTCAGGTTCGAAAAAAAAAGAAAATTTTCCCGTTCGAATTATGCACTTGACACCGGTTCTTTTGTGTTGTCAGATTATTTTTACAGAAGTCAAAACGCAAGCAGAGTCGGAAAATGCGGGTCGTCGAGAAGTTCCAGCAGAAAAACAGGAGGCGGTTAGGTAAAGTCCGTGACAGTTGTTTTACAAGAGTCTTAAGACGAAAGAAAAAGTTTGACGACAACCCTTTATTTAAATTACGGTCTACTTGAAACTGCGGACATCGAAAACCCGTGGTGAACTCCACTCTGCCTTCTTCCTTTCAGGCGGGGGCTCCGACATGCGACAGCAGAGAAACAAAAATGGCAACAAAACTCGTAAAAAGTAAATTACTCGGGCAATAACAAACGACGGCAATAAAAAATAGAATAAGTATGATCTAAGCTCGTGTACGTCCCAATAAATAAAAGTCTTTCTCTGTGGAGGCTGACGTCTTCTGTCAAGCAGGAGGTTTCCGCGCTCTCTCGTCCTCGGCCTTTCTACCTTTCCATCTCCTCGAGCGAGCTGCTGTCCTTCTGAGAGTCCTCCTCATTCTGCGGAACCCGCAGCACGATTCATCATAATCAGAATCGTCGTCGGCCTTTGTGCCCTCCGCATGGGAAAGGGGTGGCCACATCAAAAATTTACCTTCCTCCCCCGTCAGATTGGACAGAGTCACCGTGGAAAATTTCGTGCACGTCGTCTCGATTCTTTTCCATTTTCCTCTCTATCTCTCTCTAACCTCTTGCATTTTAAACCGCGAAATGAAATTCCTCGGAGCCGAGTTTAATGATTTTACCCCCGGGGACGAAATGAAATGCAAATGAAAAATATACGTATTTTTAAGGAAAGGCTCAACTGTCAACTTGGGTAGGATAGCAAAAGGAAGCGACGTCTCGCGACGTACGAGCCCGCCCGAAACGTGAGCTTATGCTCGTGAAGGCTCAAACGCCATGAAAGAAAACAACTGAAAAACCTTACGTCGTCGTCAAAGAATATTGGCGGTTACTCAGGAATTTTTAATAATTGTCGACGGCCAACGCTCGACTCTTAAACAATTCTCTCGACGAGAGTCAAATGCTTTTGAAATGACACGAGTTTGACGGACACATTGAACTCTACACGACACTGTAGGCATTTTTTGCTGTGACTTGTAACGGCGGGCAAAAAAGCAAAACGGTTAATGTTAATAGGTTAATAAATAATCGCGTAGTTATATATACATCCATAGAAATGTATATTAAGGTTACTTGTTTGAGTTTTGTAGAATCAAGTTTTGTATTCCCGCAAGCTTCTATTTAGGTACAATGATAACTTTAATGTGGCAGGACACTTAAATGAGAGGGAGAATAGTCACACCGACAATTATGTTGGAATGTGACCGGATGACGTACGGTTTTGCTCGACGAAGTGTGTGAAATGATGGCGAGTTGAAATTCCAACAGGAGATACATAAATACTCATTAGTAGTCATGCGACCGCCAAGCGCTGCCACCGGCCTTAATAAATATGTGCAGAAGCGTTTAATAAATTATTTGTAGTTTAGGCAAAAAAGGGTAAATTAGGTTCGCGAGGAATGAAGTGGACTGGGGGTGCTTTGGAAATTACACCGAAAACCGAATTAATTCGAACGGCGAGTTAATTGCAAGCGTAAGCCTTTCGACCGGGAAGGAAACTGCTCTCGGGAAAATCATTTAAACGCTGTTGTTCTGCGCGACAGAGAAAAAACTCCTGCCGCCGTCCCGTGCGGGTTCTTTTTTTTGTTAGATAAAAAAAAAAATAAATCGATTTGAATCAAAGCGAATAAATATTTATACAGAAACAACGCATTGCGACGAGCCGTGACTCCGAGAAATTTCTAAATGAAAAAGAATGACGCAGTGCCGGGAAAGAAAAGAAGTTAAAGTAATAAACGGTAAAGTGCGTGTCTGCGTGCCTGAGTGCCTGATTGCGTTCCTGCGGCTTTCTCACAGACTCATCGTAAAGAGAAAGGCTTTTCCACGGGCACGCGGTGGAAAGGAAAAACCCAAAAGAATTTTCCGTATCACTTTATCGATAATTGAAATATCTAGATGTGCTCGCGCGCGCGTGTGTATATATATATTGTTGAAAAAATGGCGAGCGGGGAAGTTGAATGCACATGGAATATATACATAAATATGTGGATGTTTTGTGTTGTGAATAGAAATATTTTAATGCAGAAAAGGTTACAATACAAAAACTTGGTCATCTCAAGAGGAGTTCACCTCCCGAACAAAGGTTTACTCTCTCCTTCTCTCTCTCTCTCTCTCCTTTATTCTTTAGAAGCTGTGGTGATGTATTCTCTGGGAGTTGGGTAGAAATAGTTACGAAACAAGCACTTTATAAAATTTATAACATCATAGCATGGTACATTTGTAAACAACAAGTATACTTTATAGATAAAAAAAAATAGACAAAGTGGCCATCTTCACGGAACCGTTTTAAAGAAATAATCAACCCCTCTGAAAAAAACCTCGGCCAGTCTATTCGTAAACTGTACTACAAAGGAGTTAATAAAGTTGAAAATAGAGAAATAGAAAAAGGTAAATTGGACAATAGAAGAGACAAAGAAACGCAAAAATGAGGTGTTGTGCAGGCTCCAATAGGAGAAATTAACTCAAATGAATTGATGAAAGTGAAAAATTTTTTCCCAGACAGACAGACAGACGGACAGTCAGACTGACGAACAGAAATTTTCCATTTTTGTCCATTTAGAGAAGTTTCATTCGAGTGAAAAATTTAAGCCGATAACCAATAAGTTTTACATGCAAACTCTGTCTTCGTTTAATAACCGTAAAATTCACTTCTTCCACTTTTATTGCCCGGCTCGAAGCACTCCGGGAACGCTGTAAAAGTTTAACTAAATAAGAAATAATTTAGTTATTTAAACGAAATGAGAGTTAAAGAGGAACGAGAACGGTAAAATCGATGAAACGCGATTAACAGCGGAGAAATAGAAAATTATTAAAATGCTTTTTCCCTCGACCTGACTTCAACTTTCTCAAGTTTTCAAACGCAAATAGAAGCGGAGGAAAAATGCGATATTTTAATGTAAAATTATGGAAATGACAAAAATCTCAGGTACGGAAGAGTTTAATAGACACAGCAACGGCAGATGCCTGGAAGAGAGAGAAGAACAGAACGAGAGAGAATAATTCAACATTGACTGTACCTTCTGTAACCACCAGAATACGCCGCCATTTTTATTGCATTACTACCCCTATTACTGTACTGTTATCCTGTAGTCTTACAACGCGGACTGAAATCATCTTCTTTTAAATCAAATATAAAATATATGTCGTAGTCAACCGCAATGGGGTAGACTGTCTTTTTTTTCTATTTCAATAATTCTGATTCAGACTTTAATTGCATTGTATAGACAATTTGGGAGGGAGTAGCTGACATTCATCAGAACAGACAGATGAGATTTCTGCTTAACTAATTAATTGCTCATTTCGGAAAATGTTTCGTCCTGTTGGCCTTTCGTAACTCATTCCCAGACGAACTTCCCTTTCCTTCCATCTTACGGACTTAAGCAGCCTTCTGATGGATTCGTTTGGTTGTCTGCCTTCCTGCCGGTTTTCCTCGGTTACCTGCGACCGAGTTCCGGCAAAAATAGGCATCTGACTGGTAGATGGATGAATTGATTGATTGACTGACTGACTAACTGATTGATCGATGGATTTTGTTTTCCATATTACTTGTTCGACTCAGTCGGTCTACTTTTTCGTAACGTTGACTTACATCTACACGTAGAAACAGAGCGAGTTATGAAAAAAAAAATTTGGGTTGCGAGCTGTCGTAGTTCTCGACAATAATTAAGGGTAATGGTTAGAGGGAAGGACACGTGGAACGAGAAAAAAAAGGAGAAGAACGCGACTGAAAGAAAACTGCCCGACGGAAAATTGAAAATTTCGATTGCTCCGAATGCAACGCATTTTTTATGTTTCGGGTCCTGAGTAAAATGGTATCATGTTGAGGCGAGAGATGAGCGGAAGTCAAATCTTTTCTAGGAATAAACCTAGAGAAAATTGAATATCTTGAACTTTTCTTTTCTACGCACCTTTCCTCGGGTATTGAATTCTTCCTTCTGTGTGGAATCAAGTTTCTCAGTGAACTTAGTTTTCCCGCAGCACTGGGTAAATCAATCGAAATAAAATTATTCTGTTTTGTGTACGAAATTTATATGTCAATGTATTAATACAGAAACACACACACACACACACACTGCTATTGATGATTTCCGATACATTCAATTTGTTCAACAGACTCAATAAAGGAAAAAAATGATTTTTTGAAAGAGAATCAGACATAATATGTCCGTGAAACTTGTCAAGACGTTAAATTGGTTGATTATCCCGTTCGAATTTCTCTCTATAAAATATATATATATATATAAATGAAAGGAGTCTCTGAGTGAACTTCGTCTGAGTCACCGATCAATACGTGTTGTTTCTGTCGGATGACCTTTCGTCTCGAACCTTCGTAGCTCAGGTTGAATTTATGCGAACAAAAGTCGTTACTCATCACCGGAAACCTTTTCACCTTTCAAAGTCTTTTGCCGGAAACCCGATTCGACCGAATTAGAATCCAACACCCGATAGAGAATGAGAGAGAGAGAGAGAGAGAAAAGATCGATTCGTTGGTGACACTTACAGGAAGGTTAATGTCGCAACTTGTCTCTGTCATATGCCGTCATTTTCATATAGATCGCATAAATTCAGATGTCCACCCTGCTTCCCTGCAATACAAGTTGTCGACAACGATAAATTAGTGAAGGGATTTGACGACAACACCAACCGGAACACCAACCGATGGTGGTGACTTAGTCTCAGACCGGAGTCGAGTATTATTGCGGATTAACAAGAGATACAAGCGGAAACTGCACGGCCCTGAAGCGTTCTCCTGTATAATTACACCGTAAAAGCAAGATATAAAACGTACCTCAAAGTAATAATGCGAGTAAGTGGCTTCCAGCAATGAGACAATAATAATAAAAAAGAACGTTCGACTTTGACTACTTAAGACTCTCAACGTCAACTTGCAACTAAGTTGCAAACTTAAAGATGTGGCAAGATGTGCACATATATATGTAAACTTTTTTGAAAAAATTAAACGCTTAAATATTTGTATAAAATCTTAAAAATTTACAGAGAGAGAGTGAGAGACAGAGAGATGCAGACACACGTGGCAAAAAAAGGGCAGGTAACACAATTTGGCGTTTTCGTTTGTAATCTCTCCCCTGCTTTGTGCTTTGAGCTTTAGCATTTGAAACGGGGCTTTTGTGGTCGACCCAGCAGAAAACACCGAAAGAGTTCCAACAGTAGTATTTTCCTTGCCTAATTAGACAAAATTAAATTTGATTCCCATGAAATTGTATGCGTTCATCTCGCTCTCTCTCTCTCTCTGTCTGTCTGTCTGTCTCTCTCTCTCTCTGTCTCTCTCTCTCTCTCTCTCTCTCTCTGTCTCTCTCTCTGTCTCTCTCTCTCTCTGTCTCTCTCTCTCTCTGTCTCTGTGTCTTTGTGTGCCTTATAATATATATATAGTAATTTGGCATGGAGAAAGTAGAATTGGGTCGTTCCCTCGAGTCCGGAACGTTCTCCTTTTGTGGTTCCATCCCGAGGTTGTTCATGCGTGGACACGACAAAAAAAGGTTTTACAATATTTGACGGGTACCTGAGGCTCTTTGGGGACCACAACAGAACGCAACCCTTATTAGATTCTTCCCTTGAAAAGTATTTAAAAGTATTTTTAGTTTTATTAATTTTATTCCACCGGATCAAACCCGTTTATTAAATATGAATTTTATGAAACGCAAATACGGAAATCGATAGTTTTCTTACGAAACTATTTGATTCGGACTCGGAGAGAGGAACGGGTTTACGAGGAAAAGATTTACATTTGGTTCATTAATTACTAATTGATTGGGACTTATTCGAAACCGAAATCAAAGAGATTTTAGGTTTTTCATTATTCGAAGCCAACAGCACGAATCTCCAAATAGAAATCGACAGTCTTTCGATGTTTCGACAAATTAAAGTTTGTCGTTCGGTAACGCCTGCGTTTACCATTAATTTCCAACTTCGTATCTGGGCTTTTGTTTAGAGATTTACCTTCCTTCCGGCACATTCCCTACATAAATAAATAAATAAACTGTTCGATATTAAATTACGTATAAGCGGCAATAACCCGAGAGCCATCAACTCAACCGGAGCTCTCTCTCTCTCTCACTGTTGCCTTGGGTCGAACTCTTCTCGGGGATGCTGTCGGGGAGATGCGTTTGCACGTCACCATGACACCCCCCTGCTGTTTAATCACTCGTGTTCGGGTGAAGACAGTCGTGTCGCAAAAAGGTGAAAATATGACGGACACTCGGTAGGAAAACGTATCGATTTTCGTGCGACATAACCTAGCCTCCCCACCTGCCTTCCCGCTGCAGAAAGCGTGTGTGTTTTTGTGCGTTGTCTGTTGTCCGTCCACTGTCGACAATTCTGTAACACCGTACTGTCCTCTCTCCTGTCGGAACATACGTGTCGACACGTGTTGAGCAACGCCGACAATTTCGGGTCGTCGTTCTTGTCCGGCCATCAGCTTGATTAAATTTCAAAAATCCGATAGAATGGAAATTTTCGTTTTTTGGCGTCCGACGTGAGCCCCGCCGGGAAATTACACCGGGGGGAGAATTTACCTTCTTCTCCTTGCTACCCCCGCCCGAATTGAATAATCAATTCTCCCTGTTCAATTTTGCGCTTTCAAAGTTGCCAAGTTTCCAGGCTCACAGGTAATCGGATCAATTTGTACAAAGTCTGAGTTAAATCGAGGATAATTTATTTACCTTTTAATAGTCGGATCACGCATCATCATTTTTCTTTTCATTATCATCCTCCTTCTCGTTATCGTTTGCCTGCCACCCTGACTTCACTACCTACCTACCTACCTGCCTATCTAGTGCTCTCCCCCCTCGGGGAACAATTTGAATTTCTTTAATGGTGATAGTTTTTTGTTATAAGGAGTCATCAATCAAGAAGGCGTGGAACTTGCCGCGGGCAGGAGGGCAAGAAAAACGTCGAAAACCAATAGAAAGGAAACTTAAGTAAAAAGAAAGAGGATGAGACCGAAGAAAAAGGCCGAAGGATTCGGTCGACGGGGAGGCTCGAGGGCAACGCTGCACCTGATTCTAACTGAAAGTACCAGATGTTTCAGAAATAAAAGCAAAAGACCCGAGTGTGCAGGGTGAAAGATATTGGGGATGAAGAGAGCTTAGAAACAGCTTACCGAACCAACGGCTACGGACACAGAAGTGATGGGAAAGGTACGAACCTTCGTCTAATGACCTGCGAATGAACCACAGAGAAGAAATATATACAATTATTTTAACAGAATCGTGCTTACCCTTTTTTTATACCTCCCCTCGGTATCATACGCAATTATTAAAAAAAAAACATGGAGTTGCAAATGTACACTGGGATGAAGTAGTATATTTTATACATACAAAATTTGGAAAATTTGTATGGCGTAACAGAAAACGGTTAACCCTGTACAAAGTTCACTTTTAATTTAGTGTATAGCTGTATGAAGTGTAGTAATAGGAATTTTTGCGAACTTTTACCAAAACGTCGTCCCACATCGTCCGAGAGTTAATCTCGCAGAAATAATATTGATTCTACAAAGTTCCCTAATGGTGTTTGTAGAATAAAAATTTAAATGACTTTTATCGACCACCACCCGGTGTCCACCAACTTCACCTGTGAAATTTGGTCGCAGGCGAATGAGAATTCGACACGTGTCCGAACGAGTGTGCTGTGGGGAAAGGTAGACAAATTTGAGATGGCGAAAAAAAATTGAAAATTAATTACGTTTCGAATCATGACCACACGGAAATAATATCGATGGTGGAGAATCGCATTGTCGCCAACTGGAAATTACGAAACCTTTTTAAACGTCACGTGTTCGTTCTGGTGAGACTCGACTTCTGAACTTTGGTAAAAAAAAATATCGAAAGGTTTTGAATATGAAATTTCAAGTGCCCCACGGAAAACGCATAATCAGATTAAAAACGAAGCAAATGAAGCGGGCGAAAGGTTCAAATTGGAAGGTCCGATTTCCGGGGATGTCCGTGCTCAAAAAAAAAAAGAATTTTATCTTTTGCCACGGGCAAACGGCCTCTCTCGCATCCTTTTCCCACACCGGAAACGCTAGGCGGAAATCCCACATGCCTTTGCATTAATTTCCGGTCGCGTTTCTCCCACGCTGTCCTCGGCCGACCCGCTCAAGTCTTATCATGAATCAAAACAACTCAACTCAATTTCTGAGTTCTGCCTAAGTCGAGCTTAAGTCGACTTAAAACCGTGAAAAATTTGTAATTTGAAATTTTGATAAATTTCAAGGAGTCGTTCCCCCGACTGAGTCCAACTAATTCTACGACGCGTTTGAAACTTTCAAATTATTTGTCTTCTCGTTGGTTTAATTCCAGGCGTCGGTAAAAACGGGTACAAATTGAAGGAGACGGAGAAATGAAGGAGGTGGGTGATAAGAAGGGAAGTAAGCGTGGCGAAAAAAAAAAGAAAAGAAAAACATTCGGTATTTTTTAGAATTTTCAGGCAGTACAGAGACACTATAAAATCTCTGAAGAAAAATGGCGACGATGGCAAACGGCTAACCGGAACCTCCATAAAAAAGGAAACGGAAACAAAGACGCGTCCGGGACCGGGAGAACGAAACGACATCCGGCAGGAGATCGAAACAAAAACCCGTAAACCGTGGTTTCCTCTTTCGACTTTACACCGTTAATTTATTGCATTTTGCGGTCATTTTTCCCTTCTCCGACTTTCTCATTCAGAAGGTGTCTGCGGTCGCGAAGTGAAAATAAAAAAAATTGTTAATTGAAAAATTCAGTTGGAGATAAAAATGCGGAGTCTCCGATCGGACTCGGCTAGCTTTTCGCGAACGGATAATCGCAGCGGATTTAACACGGGAACCGTTCGGGTCAAAGGTCGATCTGGAAGAACTCGAGGAAACCTTTTTTTTGTGCCGTCATCTTAGTCAGGACACTCCGGTGAAATCGATATGATTGAAAAAAGTCCAAACTTCGTGTCGAGAACAACAACGAAAAAATATTAACGAAAAGCTCAAGAGCTTCGAGGAAAGATGGCGGCCACCTACGAAAAATACAATAATATGGATTTGTAATTTGGAGTCAAAGGTCAACGCGAAAATAGTCGATGAAGTTGTTTACTCGGGGAATTAAGTGAGATTTTCTACGTTGTAAACACTCAATAAGCAATTATTATTTAGTTAACAACACTGAAGACAATCTCTCTCTCTCTTTCTGGACCGGGAGATTCTCTTCATCAAGAGAATTTTTATTAGAAAAATTGTTTATTTTTCTTATTAACTTATTAATTTATAACTTTATAACATTATAACTTATGTGTATATAATGTTACCTGAGTATAAGTATTATTAGATACATTGGTACGAACACAAAGAAACATGTTTCTTATGTGTATGTTTCACATACAACAAATAATATGAGACATGTAATATGTAAATGACATAATTAATAATTTATATTTATTTTTATTATTTCGATTATCACATTATTTATTACAAGGCAATATGTTTTATTGGGTTCGTTATAAGAATATTTACAGTAAACGTGGAACTTTTAATGTAACCATTCCACGTGTCACGTATTTTTCAGAGAATTTTTCTTCGTCAAGGTCCAGCCTGTCGTGGCCGCGTGGTAAATTTTTAAATTTTCTCACGCATAATTAGAAATTTATTTTTCTTTACTTTTTTTTCTTTTCGTAAAGAAGCGTTATAAAAGTAGAGTTTCGCTGCGGAGAGCAGACATTCGCCGATAAAACATTTTGTCTTCACTATTTTTTTGACTTTCTCCAAGGAGAAATTTCATTCTTCGGGTTATGCTTTCGCCGTTTCCTCTGAAATTCGGAAATGTCGGAAAATGTTTCTGCTTTCTAATGCCGCAGAAATATCGTTGTTCTCCACGTTTTTCCAATTTCACCGCGGCTTTCCCCTGCCACCACTCCGGCCCGCGTCGTAATGAAAAATCTTTCGGGTGAAACTTTGGAATTTTTCCCTTATTCCTACCTGACCGTGCACGAATACTGCATTTGTACGTAACGACCACGCGTACAAAATGTACAAGAGTTGAATTGAGACTGGACATGACACACCGCAACAAACATCACGTTGAGTAAAAAAAGATCCCAATTAAGTTACCTTTTGTAGAAGTTGTCAATCAGAGTGTGTTGCTTTCTGGCGTGGCGACAGTCGGAGAAGTTCATTCGTTGCTGCTCAAGAACGGCACCATACCACGGTCCACGGTTCTAAGTAGCCCCAAACACAACCTGTTCGGAAGTTCAAATACAAATACAACTGGTGATGAACTAGAACAGTGTGCGTTCGGTCAACTTGAAAACTTTCACTCTTCAGCCTTCGGGCGTTGTTTCCATAGGTTTCCTTTCCTCCGTTAAATTTTAAAGCATGGAAGTGATATTGTCTGTCCAATGAACGATGGTGTCCCTAGAACGAAATCAGGCAAATAAAATTTAAATTTAAAATTGAATTTTCCACCACCCGTAGGGAAAAACCAACATTTGTGCCTTTTAAAATTCCTTTGGGTCGGGTTCATCCTGTCAATTTGAGAGGTGAAAAAGGAAACCTTTTACGCGGTTTCAATTTTCTTCCGTTGTGAAATGCGAACAGGAGGAACCCGAAAGGGAAGGGGGTCAGGCTTTATGACGTTGGGATTAGGTGAACGAGTATTTTGTCCAATGAGTTCTTCTTGGTGCGAATCAACAAATAACAGCAGCAGAGAACCTGAGAGACCTCGACATCTTGCCGTTTTCACGGCAGTCGCCTCATTACAACTCGTCTTAACGTGTTCTTCTGTTTGTTCTTTTTCACCCGGCTCAACTATAAATCCGGTGACTAGGAGACTAATCCCACCACAAATCGGACAAAACAAGAACGTACATTGTGAGAATACCGAAAATGTTTCCATTACACACAAAAATGAGTTGTCGAACTCGTCGACTTGTTTTACTTCCCTCCATTTATTTTTTTTCCACATACTCGTTAATAATTTGTGGTGTTGCCTTTGCTAACTGAACCTATTTATTTATAAGTGCAATATAATTATGTATATACAATGTAATACAATACAATGTTATTTACTCTATTTGCAGATGAGAGAATGAATAATTTCGGGTTTTGTTTGACCTTCCTTTCCGCCATTTTCAATTTTGACGTCGGTAAGTTGAAGTGTTAAGTTCAAATATTTTTATATAATATATTTTTTCATGTAATCGTTGTATTTATTTATTATTCATCAATCTAATTAGCCGATGGCTTTCAAATATGAGACGCGGTGGGTAACACAAACACAAACCCTAGTGGAATAACACAAAATATCATATTATTGTAATTTAGAAATTAGTTCCAATTAACTATATTTTTACAAAAATTTAGTCGAGTATCTCGTACGAGATACCAGCAAGAACCCGTAAACCGGTACATGGTACCGGTGTGACTAATTTTAATAAATAATAGTAAAAGTAGCACAATTGCACGACAACATACAGTCACTTTTCCTTAATTTTTAAGTTCTTTCAATAGTTATTTCGCATTTCAGAACCTTTTGTTATCACCAAGTGCCCCCCTTATAACAAACCCGCTGGCCTGGTGTTCAGGAGGAGAAACCGTCCACAAAGGAACACCAAAAATTCTATGTTAATAATATTTACTAACTCTGACAGAAGAGCGAGGCCGGAAAATCCGCCAAAAAAATGGTGTACCACTCCTCTTCAGCTCAGAAAGTGTTAAATGCGCGTATTGTTCAGTTTTTCGAGTGAACCTTTCATGAAAGTGAGAGTGAAAGTGAAGAACTCTCGAGGGCTGTTCCTTCAGGACAGACGTCAACGAGGTGGAGGACGAAGCGAGGAAAATAATTCGTCTGGGAAGGATTCGTGACTGATTAAAAAGCGATCAGGTCCGAGGCGAGGGTTCCGATAAAAGTCAGAGCCGGAAACAGTCGAAGAAAGGCTTATGGATTTTAGTAGAAAAGGCAACGAATAAAAGAAATCGAGAAGTTAAGCTAAAAAAAAGATTGGGGAGGGGGTTGTCGGATGAAAGATAGAAAAGGCTGCAAAAGGTTTTATCCGATTTTTCTCCTTTTTGATGCTCCCCAGGGGCCGCGAGTGGCGGGGGTAGCGCTGCTGATAGTACGGGGTGCATTTTAGTTGCACGGAGAAACGGAGAGAAAAAAAGACCTGGTGAAAGGAAAACCTTTCCAGCAAAAGGCTAGAGCTCCTGTTTTACGACCGGCTTCGGTGGAGAAAATTTACTTTTCGGAGTCCGCCTCTCGTCAGAACCTGAAAATTTTTCCGGGGACTCCACGGGTTTCCCTCGTTCTCCCGTGAATATTTTTAAAGTCCAAAAGCTCCATAAAAAGCTTTTTACAGGCAGAAAAACCATCAATCCTGGTTCCCTCCGAAGAGAGCTTAATAAGGACGTCATGGCGAAAGCCCGCACGCAACTCACGGAAACCGATCACTACACGTCCTACAATTTTTATTTTTATATTTTACGATCACCTTAGTTTTAATTTTTATTTACTTTCTAGGCGATCCATAAAATGAAGTCGATGTAACCATCGATGACCCGTTGTCTAGGAGAATGTAAATAAACTCTGCGAAAGAGTGCGGTGGTCCACGTGGACACGTCAACAAGTTCCTTTCTCACTCTTTTTCCAACTTTCTCCCTGATGTTTGAAGTGGGTCGTCGATTAATCTGCACACTTAAAGCGGCTTATTGTGTTAATTGTGTGTCATGTGGAATGTCAAGAGCATACCCGTCGATGACAGACGACACAAGTACTCCACTTGTGAAGTTCTCGTACGAGTACCCGTAACCTGTCTCCTCTCCCGGGTTAGAAATTTCGGTCGCTTACTGTCGGTCCCCGCGTAACGCGTCCCTTCTTCCGTCGGTTCTCCGAAAGTAATTAAGTTTTCAACCAAGTTCGGACTTAAGTGGATAACAGACTGAATTGAAATATGGGTAGCCAACCAATTTCGTAATGCCGCCAGCCCTGGAACTCATTAAGAAATTCAGTGATGTCCGGCTAGCCTCCACTCATCTCTCGCTGCCTAACATGGCTATAGAGAAAACTTCTTTTCTAAGTCTTTTCTTTAAGCTTCTCAACAGCTAAAACTCTTTCTTTGAAGTGCACCTAATCTTTTTTTCAATTTTCTGACAACTTCAACAAGTTTATGTGTGGCAAAGTAGACGAGGTCACGTTCTCCCCGTTTCCATCCGAACGTTTCTTTTAAAACAGCTTTTCATATCGATTTTTCCGGAAAATGAATGGAAAACCCCTGCGTGCACAAAACATGGCGATATTAATAATTTATTGTTGCGGGCAATTATTAAGCAGCGTGCAAGAAAATTAATTTGAGGTAGAACAAACGGGAGAATGCAACGGGAAAACGGTGGGATTCTTACCTGCCATACTGAAATTAATGTCTGGGTCCGTGTGCGAAACGACCGTGTTTTATTGTTTTGAATGCAACTGAACCTCCCCGTCGATTAATGAGTTTTATGCTTTTCTTTTTCTTTTCCTCTTTCGGTCGGTTATTTTAAGTAACACTTTGGTTAATAGTACCTTTGACATTATTGCGACCACGACTGATGACGACGAATCGGCTAACAATGTACCCAGATGCTACAGAGTAATGAGTAGGTATTTCTTTCACAATTAACCGACTCAGTTGCGTAAACTGACCACATTTTACTAACCTTTTACTCAGACAACTACGACCAAAGAAAACTTATTGTCGTTCTGTTGCAAGTTCAAGGCCTCTCTCGATATTGGATTTTGAATTGAGTAACAAAACAGCGGGACAAAATATTCATTACTTATAAATAGGTCGTAACAACTCGGAGCTTTTCATTTCTTTCGCCGCGAACACTAAAAGATACATAATTTCGCGTCGTGGATAAAGGCGAGCCCGGTTAAAGACACGACTTTAAACGAAGGATTAACCGTACGTAAGTCGTGTGAGCTCCGAAAGCTCCGAATTTCAAATTTCATCCTGACAAATGCGTTCCGATAAATCTGTTTGACAAGAAACACAACGCGAGTTAAGTTCCACGTAGAAAAACAATTATGGGTCTCATTCTCCCTCCCGTAGTCACCCCACCCAAGCCGGAAACGGGTATCATTTAATATTTAGCGATTTGAATCGGAGCTTTTAATTAAAAATTTGGCGGGAAGAGAGTTTAAGATTTACCTTCTGCATTTAAAAGAGGACCTGCGCTTTTCTCCACGCCACGAACTTGTTGATCTCGTGATCTGGCAGGAAGAAAAGGTGCGACGCGAAGAAACGAGAAGAATAGGAGAAACCGCGTGGCAAAAGAGAGGAAAAACATCTGGCCAAGTCTCCGCAGCCATTTGTCTTTGAAATTATCCAAATGTCCCGTTTCTAAAGCAATTTACGCCCAAGATTAACCTGTCACGTTTAAACTTTCCCCTTGGAATTTTACTCTTTTTTTTCCATTGTGCCACCGACTTTCCTTTGACTGGCAGCAACATCCCCCCAGCTTTCTCTTCCACTTTTTTACCCTGATCCTTCCGGCAGTCGTTTTCTCTCTCTCACTCTCTTCGACGACGTCTTTTCCCTTTCCTCTCACATTGACGTTTTTCACATAAAAAAAAATGGCAAAAGCTTTCTCTATTATTATCGCACCCTGTTTAGATATTCATATCGTTTTCCACACAATCCATTACGTGCATGTGCTTATCTCTCGTGTTTCTTATCCAATCGTTGGTTACTTCATCCCTGTCATCCCGTCGTGACTGTCTTCCCTCCTGTGTGTTCTTTTTTTTCCGAGGACGTTTTTGTTATCATCCGCATTTTGGCCCGATTCCTCTCGGAATAGACACGTCGCACTCGGAACTCGATTTATTCAAGTTGACTTTCACACCGAAGAAGGAGAAGAGACTCGATGGAACAATCGATTACTGAAAATGTGTCAATTTCGTGTCGAATAAGTAGAAGATTTAGACGTACTCCGATACTCGAGGACTGGAATGATAAATTCTGGTGTGTTGTCGTGCGGTGTGGACCATCAGAAGCGACACCCTGCTCGGAAGTTAAGCAAACAGTTCCGTAGTTCGTGTCATGCAGTCTTCTTCACTTGAAATTCTATATCGACTCATCGAGTGGACGTTTTTCTCCGGTTACAGTGAGAAAACCATTTTTAAAGTTAAGATTTGTTTGGCGTCATTATACCTTTTCGTTGGAGTGTAGCGTTGGCTTTTCACGGGACATCTCGTCTACCTAAGGCAAATTACAAATTCATCACCCGTAATAAAAAAAATGTATATTATAGCGAACATTAGACACCGAAGGGGTAAGAAACCATCACCCAACCATCAGTCCTAAATTATACGCCATCGTGTAGGAGGAAATGAGGCGGCCATCATTCACCGCGTGGAAGAATCTAACTCGTCATTAACACACTTCACTTTGAACTTGGAAACTTTAACGAGAAGATAAATTGAAGATTAATATGAAACATTGCAGAATGTGAACTTTTTCTTGTTTTAAAATGAATAACAAACTTTGAATAAGTTAATATTTTCTCCGCGGAACTTAATAAATTTCTGAATTAAGTTCCTGTCACTGAACACCGAAGTGGAGAATGAATGAATGAGTGAATGATTGATTGTGAATGCTTGTCACAACCGATTATGTTAACCGAAATTTTGAAGTTTTCTTCCAAAAACATGTAGAAGAACAGAAGATCCACTTAAGGGCTTGTTCTACAACAAAGCAACTGAGCACTACTACTATCAAGCACCAGAACTACAAACCGGTATCGAATTACTGTACTAAGTACAAGGCCGATTGAAGGAGCTTTCATTTAAACTTTTGATACGACAGCAAATCCTAAAATTAAAGAAATTTATATGTCTTAAATGCACCAGTTTTATTCTCCAATATTGGTTGCTTAGTTGACATAACCTAGTATACTTAAAATCATACAGTAACAACCAGAATTTTTCTACCTAGACTAATCGTTTGTAATAAAATCTTCCATAATTTGAAATAACATTGCGTCATCTTTTTAGGATTATACCCCCTCCCAAAAAAAGCAACATCTTCGGTCATAAGACTACTATATATGTGTACAAGATAAGAAAGCATAAATAGTTAATACAGTGAATCGATTTCTGTCTCGTGTCTCAAAATAGCCCAGAGACACCATTCAAATGCAAAAAAAAATATGGAAAATCACTGTTTTCCATTTTGGCAGAATGCTGCCAAACAGAGAAGGTATATAATAAAATCCGTTGAATTTAATAAGAAAAACACAGATATAACACACATATATAGCCCCCTCTAAAACGGTAAACATTATTGAAATTGGTACATATCTAATGAAGAAGAAAGAAAAAAAAATGGCTGCCAAAATCCTGATGAAAAATGCAAAGTTTGCCGAAGAAGAATGTCACTTTAAACAACCTTCAGTTGTTTTTACCGTCTTGATAGTTTTGTTTCTTCTGTGTTACACCGACATTCGATGACATCCTTATGGTTGGAGTTTAGCAGAGTTTGCCTTTTCTTTCGCACAGGACGGTTCCTGCTGTTTCCTTCAAATTCCTCATTCTTCCTTCGTGGCTTTTCTCCCCCCGTAAATTTCATTCTTTCAGTTTTCCCTCGTGACCATCTCGGCACCTTATTAATCTTGTCTCTTAACACCCAAATTATTAATTATTTCCTCCCATCTCGGGGGAAACGAAGGTACCGGGGGAAAAGAATGAGGCAGCGAAGCTTGTCTGACAATTTCATCAAATTTCTGTCAAAGCTCTTACTGCGAGTCAACTTACCACGAACTAATAATGGTGATTGTACAAAGCATTGGGAGAGGGTCGGTAGATCGCAACTACAACAGTTTGTGATCGGTGGGTGACGCGGGTAAAATGGAGGATTTAAGTGCACGAAGAAACGAAAGTAAAATGAGGAGGTAACGTTACGAAACTAAAGCCAATGAAGCAGAATTTATAATAACAGAGTAAATCGTGTTGAGTAATAATTTGATAAATGAAGGTAACAAGAGTAAAATTTTGAAGGTTAAGAAAAGCAGAGAGCGTCGCGGAAGAACCAAATGTGTGGGGGATGGGAAAACAAGGCAGAGAGAAGTGAAAATGAAAAAAATTAAGTTCTCGACGTTGTTTGAGAAAGACTATGGATTTTCTTTTGCTTTCTTTTCCAGTTGCGGGAGCCATCGATTGCTTCAAATGCGTCTCCATAAACGGAGACAATCCGGCCTGCGATGATCCTTTTCATAACAACTACACGGCAGAAATTTACGAATCGCCTTGCATGGGAGGAAGAAAAGACAGAAACGGACTGTTTCCTGCGACTGCCTGCATAAAAATGGCCGGCCAATATCGTAAGTACCTGTCGCCTGTCTCCATGAGAATTGAAGCACGCACGATCTTCTGCTGCGAACCGACATCACTCCGCTGTACGGTGCTGTTGTGCATTGGTTTGAACGCGCAAAAGCATCGTCTTTGGTTAGACCACACTCTCACTAATTTGATAAGTTAAGACACTAACTTCAACTACAACTTTAACAAAGGCTTTTGTTCCCTGCCACTTATCATGAGTGCTAGAACTTTCCTTATTCTTCTTGGAGTTTCTCCAAACGACATGACGTTATTCCTCCCCAAGCTTACAAAGAAATCTCGCGTTTTGAACAGATAATAATGTCAGGATGTGAAATCAACACAAACATTGCCTAGGTATTGTTATAAATTATTTATTTTTTTCAGAGAATGGCACGAAGATTACAGTTCGCGGTTGTGCCTTGGACAGCGGCTCCTTAACTATTGACACAGAAATCATACGAATGTCTCACTGTGGAGCTTTTTACTTTGATGGAAAGTAAGTCGTGTCAAATAACTAATGTCTTGTATGGTTTTTTACTCCTCCTATAAATCATGCACAACAGTGAAAATAAAAAAAAATCCGTTTAGGACACACAACAAATCGCCAAGATTTACGGCTTTCCATTGCAGACTTTTTGGGTGTTTTCCTTGTGACGATCACTTCGGGTAAATCTCAAAATGTCGAAGAACCATATAGAACTCATTCGGTTAATAGACCAAGAGAACTTTTTAATTTTTCAAAAACATAGGCATACACACACGCACGGGTTTGCCCGGTGTCTGATTAACATAAAAGAAACTTCGATTTCCGAAAATTTCAAGAGTTTGCCGAAGAAAAGAAGGTAAAACAAAATTCTTTCAGAACTTTAAAAAATGTCCGTGTGGAAATATTGTTCTTTTTTGTGAGGGAAACACTTCCCTGAAAGAATGGGACTGGGAATTGTCAGAGTTCAAGTCGAAGTTGTATAATTTTTGTCCCAATTCTCCCGGAAACCGTTCACTCTGTCCAATCCCTGGAGTGCCCGGACGGAAGGAAAAGCAAAAAGTTAAGGACAAAATGTCTAAAAAGGTTTGATCTAATCTATCGGTTGGTAACTCTTATGTCGTACAAAAAAATATAGTTCAGAGTGGGCCCAGGCAGTAAGATCTGTAGTTAAGGACAGCACCCCATGATTGCAGGGGAATGGAGAGTGGTAAGTTACTGCTGCCGTCTAAACACATCAGTACAGAAGAAGAGTAGATGTCCTGTTACAACAAGAACCAACAGAGTTTCCGGAACCCGGTGGACGACAATTCACACGTCTTCTTTTTAATTTCAGTTACATTCGGGGTTGTCTCCTCAGCTGTCACGACGCTGACGCATGCAACTCTTCGACGAGAAGCAGCAGCATCTCCTTCTTCTTGCTGGCCTTCTGTGGGCTCCTTCTCATGAGATAATATCGACCACCTGAATGTTGTTTCGTCGATCACACAATTAGGGAATCAAATATACAGATTAACAGCTGCCTTCTTGATATATTCCTCACTCAGTCACCTTCAGTCAGCAGGGCTGACTCGGCCTTGACGCCGGCCAACGATTGCACACCTGGTGAGGACCAACCAGTTTGAATGGGTCAGCCTACCAAAAATGTGCCGCCTCTAGCTCTAAAAGCTCGGAAATCGTTGAATTTTCTAGTTTGATGTAAATTCAATTTTCACATTATTTCGTGTTTTGAAGGATACGACTACACTTTATTGTACACTATAAAATTTATATATATGTATTATATATTTATGTAATGTAAGAGACATTTTTTTTACTTATTTACATATGTACCGAAGCGAGAAGAGTCTCGTTGAGTCTTCCTTCGCCTGTGCTGGCATACCTGAACAATAAGTTATGGTGAAATTGTAGATTTTCACTACAACTTCCACATTTCCATCTATCATACGAGACATCAAACGCGACTCCTTTGAATTCTTTGTCCGGTGACGATCTTTCTATCTCACAACTCTCTTTATGAGTCTCTCATATGGTAACGTCCCTCAATTCTCCGTTCTCCTAGCATTTCCATTTTATTTTTATTTATTTCTCCATCCATCTATCTATTCAAATTCTTTTTCTCCGGCCTTTCAGATTAGATTTTCCGTTTTATTTTCACTTCGATTCGTATATTTTTCATATTTCGCCTTTCCCCGTCGTAATTTCAATTCCATTTTATTCCCGGCCGAGAATAACCTATTTTCTTTATGCGTGCCATCATTGAAGTTTCACTCATTGAAAAAATTTTATTCGTCTACAGATTGCTTTTCATTTCCACTTCTTCTTTCTTTCGGGTGAGCGAGGATACTTTTACCTCGTTCAACCTCATAATATTTACACTTGTACACACTGTTTGCCATGTATCACTCTCACCTGTTTCTAAACAGACTTCGAAATGCCTACAGCAGTTGCCAACGTACCCCGTTGATAGCCTCGACAAGCACAACTTGTGATGCGATTTTCCCGGAATTTATCGCTAACATTTAGAAGTCGTAACAAGAGCAATATAAAACTAATTGAACTATTTATGTCCAGAGAGAGAGACCTGATAGGAATATTCAACCGAAAAATTTTGCTTTAACCATATAAAACGGAAGAAAATAACTTACCTGGTGCCGAACATTTTCAATTCTAAATTTACCTATCTGAAACCAAAATCGTACCCGTGTAGGTGTAACTCATGCTGCAATTTGTAGCACCACAAAAAATAAATGTGCTCTCATTGCTTGAAATTTACATAAATACTCTGAGTATACTAATAATTTACTGTTTATTTACCGGATCAATCATTTTTAAACTAATAATATTAAAATGACCGCATGCATAAAACACCACTTTGGGTAAACGGTAATAAAATTAAGGCCACCACGTGGAAATAAAAGCAGCAGTATTGCTGATCGGATACAGCGCGTCTCAAAAAAATTCCCTTAAATTAACAACAAATTAACAAGTCACTTCACTCTAAGCTTTCGATTTCGGGTATGCTGACGATAAAATCGTCACCCTGATGCGAATGTATCTCTACGTTTCTGACAGATGTGTGTAATTTTCCTTGTAGAAAATTTAGAATCTTTTTCTTCCTTTCGGGATTCTTCTGTATCGCAGCGTCGTCTGCGTACAATAAAAAAATTACCATTGATTAACTAATATTCAAAAAGTGCAAAAAATAGTTAATGAACACAACTCACTCAGCAATTTAAATGTTAGGGCCATCGCAGGAACTTCTAAGAACTCTGATTTCATTTTCCGTAATTCCGACGCATCCAAATGACAGACGTTACCGAAATCGAGAAAGAATATCGTGTACAACTCGAGTTTCTCTAGAACTATAGCCCTGTACCAATTACCTACAAAAGTATTGTTCAAAATGTTATTGCCCGTGTCACACATGTCCGTGTCTCGACACTGCCTAAAGTCGAACAAACTACCACCTTCGAAGCGAGCCAAACAAACTTCTCCAATTTGTGGGCTGTATGGTTCAAGCAAAGCATTACAGTAACTGTTCAACTTTGGCATTAATGTCTCGTACAATGAACAAAAATTGTTCGACGACATGTCGGTGGCCCAAAAACTACAATCCTGGTCGAACTCTTTTTCGTCTACGTGAAGAATAACTAAGTCGTACTTTTTTCCACAGGTTATATCCGTCCACTGTACCATATCCTCGGTCAGAATCTCTGCGACAATGCAAACAAAATTTTTTAATTTCATAAATTTAACTGTATTGCATGTGTGACCGGTATAAAAATTTAGAAAATAATAGGAACTTTAATACCATTCTTATTTGAATATGTTTTCTCTGCCTTGTGGTCAACTTGTACGGCTTTCGTGTCGCTTACTTCGCTTTCAGGTTTACTCAAGTTGTTTATGAGTCTTCCACTTCTCTGCTCCCGTAGTACGACATTTTCCAAATATCTCTCATAGGTCTGAATGATTAAACAGGTGAAATGAGTTATGGGTTATTTACAGAAAAAAGGGTACACTGGTCATTAACTTACCATAATTAAATTAATCTTGTTGTTAATCAACTTCTGAAACTCGATTTTTTCCTGTTCCGAGAATGGCTGATTCGAGATGGTGACCGGGACGGCAAAACAGGGAACTGACAACAATAACCGTGGCAACTGTTTTATATCAGTCAATTTTATGTTGACCATTTTACCACTATCAATGAGTTCAACTTGAACTTCAGTTTCATTTACGGACTCCACCACGGCTCGTGCCACACTTCCGTTGATTTCAGTGCAACAGACAAAACCCTTTGATCCAGCTGTATTGCTTGTGCATTTCGCTACGAAATATAAAACGGATATTTGAAAAATGGTATTATGTTACAAATATTAACAATAAACGAATAGCCACCTTTTTTCCAGTAAGACCGTAACTCTTGGTCGAATTCACTAAATGATTTTGATATCTCCTTTCCACATTTCTTGACGTACAAAACGTTAGGTTCACGCAAAGCAGAAATACGTACGACACTTCCAGATCTCAAAAAACATGACTCTATGAAGTATTCTTCACTTTTTGAAGGTTTTATGAATAATGCTTTCCGCCCATTGGTGTCACTTTCCAATTTTCGTATTAAACATGACCATTTTAACGAATCCGTATTGCTCAGAACTTCATAAAAAACATTGTGGGAAGTATACTACAAAACGAGTAAGAGTGGAATTAACCCCTCTAACGCTAAACATTTTTAGGAAAATGCTCTTAAATTTTCAGTTTTCAACTCTGCCTTGTTATGATTCCTTACTTGATTTAAATTAAAATTACTTTCCAACTTAACTGCCACCAACATGTCTGCATGTTGTTTAGGAGAATAAACATCTTTTACATTTAGCACTACTTCAGTTTCAGTCATGCAAACCCTATAACCTCCGTTCGTCTTTTCAAGTACTTTGGCAGGATGTCTGTTGTTCTCCACATCTACGATTAATACGGAATCTCCATTCGAAGCTCTAAAACACGCAATAATGTTCTCAAACTCTAACTAAAATATATGAAAATAGAAAATTCCTTGTACTCACTCTATCGGTGTCAAATCACAATTTGGATTCTCTAGATTTTGGTCTGTTGGCCTGTGTGGTGCGACCACTCCAAAACAAATATTTCCGTAACCCCGTAACAACGATAATTGGCCTTTGTCTGAGACTTTTAATTCATCCACCAAATGCCTGAGGTAAACAACAAGTGAACATAATTATGTCAACTGATCTTGGATGTTCATAAAATAATCAAGAACACTTTTATTATTAGTTGCATTTTGTGAGAAATGAACAATGGAAATTTCGTACGATTCTCACTTTACTTTGGGCGCTTCGCTACTCTCTTTCGCAGTTGTAGGCATCAGAGGTGTTCGTTCACATTTCTTGTTACTCTCTTTCGCAGTTGGAGGCATCAGAGGTGTTCGTTCACATTTCTTATTACTCTCAGCGTTCTGCGTCTTCTCTGGCTTTTGTGTCGCGGGTTCACTTACTATTTTCACAACGGGTACAGAATTGATTAATCCAACTTGACATATTTTGATTTTACACGCTACTGTGTCTGGAATCCTAGACTGATATTGTTTGTGTATTGTAACTAACTTAACCTGAGAAAGAATTTTATTTAATTGGTTTTTATTTCACAGTTCATATTTAGCATTACTAAAATAATTTAATATTAATTTTTGGGAAATTCTAAACTTACCAAACCAGGCAGAGTATTCAGTTTTTTTGGTAGCAGCTTAAAGACATTATTATACTTCTCAGTATTACCGTAGTCGATGAAATGAATTTTTATTTCAGGTACAAGGGAAATAACTTTTGCTCTATACCTATAAAACAATAAATACTGGTATAGGTTGAGAATGTAAGTGCCTCGAATGTTTCACAATAAGGGCAACATTCTCGTTCATCGAGCATTGATCTTTTATTATTCTCTTCCTACTTTCAACAATTTAAAATTGACGTCTCAATTGCTCCACCTGTCCACCATTTAAATATCACACAATTACTGCCTAGACATAGAAGGAGCATTTATATTGGTCTTCAAACTATTAATTTGAACAATCTGAATTTCTTTTTTGTAAACAAAAATTGCCATTGAATTGTGTGGGTGGCAAAAACCATCATATGTTGAGAGACAAAATTTAAATCCCTGCAATTTCTGCCAATTTCTGTTTTATTCAATTGCACCTATGAAAATTTAATATTCAAATCTGTAAATTACAATTAAACTTTATTTATTGCAGACCTCACATTGAGAAATTGTACAAAGCACAAATTCGTTAACCAGTAGTACCCATCGAGATAGAAATAACTACGTCTTAAGCAGTTAACACCTAAATGATTTTTTCTTCTACGATTACCTACCACTCTCCTTCGTAGAGGCAGCCATAGAGCTTACCAAGTTGTGGATTTTTTTCAATTTGAAAACTGTGAATATTTTTCATTAAATATTCATGCATTAGTGTGTAATCTAGTTCCTTATTGGACGGTAATACCCATAAATCTGTCGCCGATTCCTTTAAGAGGTAAATGACCTAAAAGCACATTGCAAAATAGAGCCATTTGTTTTTTCATCAAATTTATGGTCAAATTTTCCCTTGTTCCCTTCCAAGGCATCAACCCATACCTGTTCAACTTCACTTTTTCCTGGTGAATTTATATCTGCTGAACTGCCAGTATCAGACATTGATGAATTAGAAGTGACATTATTCTCTTTCTCCTTAGACTGCTTCTTCCTCCTTGTTTTCTTTAAATTTTCCTGTTTCACTTGATCATTGGACAAATTTTCCTTTACATTGGTTGGCTTACGGTTTTTGTCTGCTGGAATTGATGTTGAATTTTTCAATTTCATTTGATTCCTTACTTGTTTGTCCTTCCCAGTGTTACCTAAAGATAGAACATACTACTAAAATCATATTACTGTGTGACAAACAGACACAGTTGTTAAACTCTTTTACTGTGCTAAGTACAAGGTTCTTATTAGAAAAATATTATTAAATGAAAAAATACTGTAACACTGAGATGCAATAGTGAAATTCTTAAAATATCCAGCTCATAGGAAATTGTGAAATTTGAAAATCATGTTTTAAATTTCAGGTTGAGATGTATAATTATCACAGAAAAGGGTTGCAACACATTAGAAAGAAAAGGAAATTTTCATGTAACATTGTTGTGGGTGAACCTACTCACCAAAATTGCTTTCTTGTTTCCCCTGGGAAGTGTGTAAATGTGGTAAACTTGTGAGCTGCGGTGAAAAACACCCATCAAAATTTCTATAACATGCATAAAAGGTTTCAATTAATATATTTCATTGGCATACAATTTCTTGAGTGTACTACACATCAAATTATGAAAACTCACAAAACTTTTGCTGTCTGAGACTCTTCCACTTTGGTAAGATCTAATTTTGTTATTCCATCCATTAGCAATGGTGTATCATTTTCATTGATTCTAAATTCCTGGGAATTAAAATTAAATTATGCAAGTACCAAGAATATCAAGGTTTCATTATAAAATTATACATCACACTAACTTGGTATATCCGCGACAAATACATATGTTCCAATGTTTCCATTATTACCAAAGTTTTATTGTCTACCACATTACCAGAAGGTAACATTTTTTTTTTACTGTAATTAAAATAAGTGAAAATTATTTATTTGGTTGTTTATATGTTTGACTTTATCAGATACTAGGTCCACTAGCAGTCACACAAAAAATGTACCTGCTCATATTTAAGTAGAGTACTTTGAACAAAAATGATGAATGCGGTGCTCTAGTTTATACCTTCGGAACTTATTTATTGTTTTTTCCTCCGTAAAACATAAATGGACACAAAACCAATTCCATGTAACAGTTTTTAAACTTTTACTGGTAGTTTTCTTAGCTTTGTCACTGTAACACCCTTTACGGTTGTTTTCTTTCAACACCAAGTATGTTAAAAAAAAAAAAACAGGAAAATCTGACAAAACATATGGGAAGGGGAGAAATACCTTACAACAAACAAGTGTGAAGTTTTGAAGCCGAAAAGCTAATTGTAAAATAAAAATACCATTTCATATTTAAAAATTTTTATAACCAATAAAAATTTATTACACTACGTTTATTTCGTAGAAAAATTATCTAAGTGTGGATTTTTGAGTCAACCTCAGGAAACACGTTGTTATGCACGTTCTTGCAGGATTTTATCAAATCACACGTGCTTAGTTCAACAAGTTCAGTTACCAACTTTTCGTTTCAGTCACGTGAAAAAAGTCATATCAAATGTCACGTTCACGCACTGCTGCCACGGTCATCATATCAAACAATCGCGTCTGTTTGTTTCTTTCCCCATCAGTAAGACTCATTACATCACACAAACGTGATGGGGAAGGATTAAAAGATGTAGTGGAAAAATTCAAACACAGCTTTTCTGCTCGTTCGAAAGGTTTACGAGGTCGATCCGTTTCTGATTATTAAAATGCTACTGCGAGAATCTTTTCACAAGGTAAATTGTTATGCAATTGTAAATTTACAGTTTCTTTCATTCCATATTTTCAAGCAGATTGATTCGTCAATACGATCGATTAAGTTATTTTTAATCCTTGTCAGATACCACTGCTCTCGGAAACTCGAATGCCTCGAATGAATCCCGTGCTAACCATTGCTCCCCATTTATTTTGTACAATAATTGATAAACAAATAAATGTGTTGGATATGCATAATTACTGCTTGTCATCTTCCGCTCAAATCTGCGCATTTAATTTAATTAAATGAAGAGGCTGCTCTACAACTGGCTGCAAGTAAATTGAAGCAAAGAGGCTGTTGACCCAAAGCCAAAAAAAACAAAACATATTTGCAATATTGAGAGTTCTCATGCCAATAATGTAAACATTAATGTCAAGGTTTCCTTCAGAGGTGTTGCAACTGCTTGCCAGGCCATATAGTGAAAGCAATTTTTAAAAATTCAATTTTATTCTGCACTTTTGTGGAACTGGAAACTGTTTGAGGGATATTATTTATATAAGAGAACATTATTTTTTTGCAATCAGCTGTACTTACAGCTTGATAAGTGTATTTATGGATTCTACAAATATTTCCAGTTGTGGAATATGATCAGCTGGTCAAAATTTATTTTGAAAAAAATGCTAAAACTGAAAGGAAACAATAAGACAGGCCATCAATTGGTTAGTATCTGTTTTGCTGTTTTTAAATTATAGTTGACTTGTTCAATATGACCAAAATGTTTTGTTTTATATGATTGTTTACATTAGTATGTCACACAGCAACAGTCATTTGGACACATTGAAATTTATTAGTATTACTACTAATGTCAAGTATCCTGTTCTTTGGGAAAATATGTTACTAATTACATTATGTTACAATCTTATGTGCGTATAATGTATAATAATAGGTCCTTGTTGGACACAATTTCAGAGTATTGCATCTTCCATGAAACTTTAATGTTTCACAGCCATAACCAGTTTAAAAAATTTTGCTACATAATTGATGGATCTGAAATATTAATTCCAACTAATAACTATCCATTGAAACCAAATTTTATGTCAGAAAAATATTATTGTTCTTCAAGTTCTCTAACACTAAAAAAAATTATTTTATTTCCACAATAAAATTAGGATAATTTCGCTTTAAATGTAAAATTGTATTACATAAGTGTTTAGCCAGCATTTAATTTTTGTGCAAAGCTAAGTAAAATAGAATGATGCCAAACACTTATCCTCAGTTCATCATTCAAGCCAATCTCCATTATGAATTTTTATCATTATTCATTACATAATTCAAATTTTTCCCTTTCAGAAACTCTAAGTCAATATGGAGTCTTTCATGTCACTATTCGATCCTAATGACAATATAGACATCCCAACTGTTAAAGATTTCTCCCACTGTCAGCAGTTACCTCCAGAACCACAAGTTGGAAACATAGAGTACAAGTTGAAGTTGGTAAATCCTTCAAAACTGAGGTTTCAGCACCTTGTCACGCAGGTTTGATAATTAACGTTCAAATGTGCTGAGGCAATACTCTTTCGAAGGACCTGATTCCATTTATTTCGCTTCAGATGAAGTGGAGGATTCGAGAGGGGCACGGAGAGGCAATATACGAAATCGGGGTAGAAGACGATGGAGCTTTGGCCGGTCTCCAAATCAGTGACATGGCTGCCAGTTTGCAAACATTGAAAGAAATGGCAGTTAAATTAGGCGCGACATGCTCGGTATTGCGCGAGAGAACTTTAGACAATGGAAGACAAGTGGCTGAAGTTCTTGTCAGAAAGGTAAACCTGTACCCTTGCACCTGTGGACCATTAATTTATATTAGCAGTGTTTCAATGTGCTTCATTGTGGTGTAGGTTCCTGATGATCAGCACAATATAGAAGTTAGAGTGGCTGTGATGGGCAGTGCCGACGCTGGAAAATCAACTCTTTTGGGTGTCTTAACACAAGGAAACCTGGACAACGGTCGAGGGCGAGCAAGGTTGAACATGTTTCGTCACCTTCACGAAGTTCAATCAGGAAGAACGTCTTCCATATCCCATGAAATACTTGGTTTTGACTCGAAGGTAGAATAAATTTTGTCTAAAACTAAACGCCCTTGGGGAGACGGACAAATAACAAAACAATATTCTTTCGACAGGGGGGAGTTGTCAATTACAGTGAACTCATGACATCGGAAGAAATATGTGAGAATTCGGCCAAGTTGATTACTTTCATGGACCTGGCAGGACACAGAAAGTACCTGAAAACAACGGTGACTGGACTAACTGGTTACCTGCCACACTATGCCATGATAGTTGTTAGTGGAAGTGCTGGAATACTCGGAATGACACAGGAACACCTGAGTCTGGCCCTGGCTTTGGAGGTTCCTTTCTTCGTCGTCGTTACCAAAATCGATGTGACTTCTCCGGATCAAACACTTAATAATTTAGAAAGCGTATTAAAGAGTACGGGGTGCAATAAGGTAATTCGACTGATGAGTTCTACTCCATCCAAGAAAGAATTAAATTTGAGGATCTCGGATTTCTTATTTTAAAATTTTGCCGTTCAGGTACCTCTTTTGGTGCGGAATGAAGATGACGTGATTACGGCAGGCTCCAATCAACAATCTGGCAATGTTGTTCCAATGTTTTGTGTGTCGAATGTAACCGGAGAAGGCCTCGATTTACTGTCTAAATATTTACATTTGTTACCACCCGGCATAAGTTTGAAAGAAAAGGAAAGATTAGAACAAGTGCGACCAGTTTCTTAACTTTCTTAACGTTTCTTAACCGAAAACTTAACTCTGTCAGAATGAAGTGTTTAAATTGTTTTTAATTTTCCATAGGAGTTGTGCGAGTTTCAAGTGGATGAAACGTTTAGAATACCAGAAGTCGGTACAGTCGTAGGAGGACTCCTAATTAAAGGTGTAGTTTTGGAGGGAGCTAACTTACTCATAGGTGTGTATAATCTTTTGTAAAGTCGAGTCTGCTGTTTGATCAGTCTCATTGAAACAGACACTTTTCAGGTCCTTTTGACGATGGTTGTTTTAAACCAGTTAAAGTACAGTCGATTCACAGGAACAAAATTCCTTGTCGAATGGTGAGAGCAAGTCAAAGCGCATCACTGGGTTTCACGCAGGAAATTCCCGGCTTGAGAAACGGAATGATTCTCGTCAGTCCCGAATTAAAACCTGCAGGATCCATATTTTTTCAGGTACTTACTACTATTCCAAAATTTGAGTACAAGGTAATGCATGCTTGGAAGAGTAGAAGTTTATTTAAGGTAATGTGAGCATATTTTTTTTCTTCAGGCGACCGTCATCGTTTTGTTTCACGCGACGGCAATACACCGCGGTTTTCAAACGACCGTACACATAGGAAACATCCGTCAAACGGCCATAATCGAAGGCATCATGGCAGTCGGTGGCATTCACACGAATGAAAGAGCATCGGTCCTCTTCCGTTTTGTAAGACACCCGGAGTATGTGCGAGTCGGCATGAGACTTCTGTTCAGGGAGGGAAAAACCAAGGGCATCGGTACTGTCACCCAGGTATTCGCATACCAACCCCACGCCGGTTAATCCTTCACCCATCGAACCCAGTTTTCCTTCGGACAAGGAGAATCGAGCCGAGAGCGGAGAAGAAAATGAAATTAATAAGGGAGAAATAAAATTCACGAAGAAGAATAAATTCAAGTCTTATTAAATGTGTAAATTCTGGGCTTTTAATTGGGCAGGGGGTAATACAAACTGTAATACAAACGTGTGACTTTGAGTGGAGTCATAAATTTTTAAAAGGACGGAGATGAGCGTGCAATACAAGATGTCGTGCAACCTTAGAAAGGATGGGCCTTTCCCACCAGGGTGATCCTCTTTTCTGGGTTAAATCTCCACAGAAGCACTAGTTCCACTATAACCACGATATTCCTTCAGCGAAATGATAACTCTGCCAATGACTGAAATTCTAGCCTCTAATTGCTGACCACACCCTTAAATTATGCTTAATGTAAATAAGCATTCCAAAGGAATCCAATATGTCAGAAATAAGTTAAGCAACTATGGAAAATCACAGGTTAGACAAGAGTCATTAGAGTCACTAGTCAAGAGAAACTTCAACTTTCAAAGTTTCAAAGAAAGTTCAAGGAGTCTCCATCAAGAATTAGTGGAACTAGTGTGCGATCGTAGTGGTTAAATTCAAAATTAAGGCTAAAGTGCTTACAGGTATTAATCTGATAAAAAGTTAAGCAGTTAATAGGCTCGATGGTAAGAGAAATAAGCGCGTCAGGAAGAAAATAGTGTATTTTCTTCTAAAACTCTTACCAACAGCAAGATTCTACTATAAAATGTAAGGTTCAGCGACATCTTATTCTCGAGTAGCTGTCACTCGTAAAACCCGCACAAAACAAAGGTACTGATACCTTCCCTTTATGAATTCTTATTACCTTTCGTTTATAAGATGATGTTCAACACACGTCCTCGTGATTGATGCACACACCCGACTTTCTAAAATTTGACACAGGCGGCTGTGTCAGTCATGATTTTTTCTCCTCTCACCGCGACGTGTTTAAACGTCACCATTTAGTTCTAATTAACGTGATTTCGTAGAGATTTAAAAATTTTTAACGGAAATTTAAGTCAAGGTAAAATCTGTACATAATTTTCTATGTATAAAAGAATTTGTACACGGTAGGAGTGCGTAAATAAGAATCGAAAAGTGGTAACAGTACAGGTACATGTAAAGAGACTCGGTTTGCAGTTAGCCTGCCGGCAAATTTGTGGGGGGCCGACGACTGCAAACGAGTTCAAATTTATTTCAGAGGTTAGGATTAGACAAGTAAGGTGTGTGTGCGCGCGTGTGTGTTTGTGTGTCTGTCTTTCTGTCTAGTAGGAAACGGAAACTTGGTCGGGGTTTTTTTCTGATTGAAGTTAGAATTTAGTCAACTTTTATTGTTACTTCTCGTCCAAGTCGAAAACTGTCAACGAGTTCAGTGCGTTTTGATTTTAATTCAGATTTTTGTATCTCTTCAGTTGAGTGAAACAATCAGAGAGAGTAAATATTTAGTGCTAAGCTAAGTTGAATTGAACGAGAGTCAATGAATTGGATTTTAGTCAAGTCGTGTAGTCTTCTTAAACGTCGTCGAGTATTAAAAGTGACTGGTTGTGTTTTTCTATTCCAGTACTTTGAAAAATTTGAAACGTGTGATTTGTACAAAAGATTTTAGTTAAATTTAGTACAAAGTAAATGAGAAAATGCGTTCCCCGAAGCATTTTACGGTAGGCAAAAGTTCTGTACAGGAATTACAATGGAGGACTGATGGGATTTACGTTTTTTTTTTTTTTTGAATCGGTCACTCCGCACTTATTTTAGTATTTCTTATTTTAATTGGTTGAATCTGTGTGTGCGTATTTAGTATTTTGACAAGGGCAGCAAAAAGATTTTTCAATAGTTTTGCGGACAGAATTAATCCTTTACAGTTACGGTGACGTATAAAAAATACCGAAGTGTTACAGTACAAGAGCAACAAATGGTTACCAAGTGTGTACATTTACTCGTTGTGACAATGACGAAATTCATACCTTCAGCTTACACGACTTTTGCTAAATTTGTAGTGATCTTGCTGAACCGACAGCAATGATCTCATGCATAGGGTCTGACGGCAGACCAGATCAACGCCGGTAAGAATGCGGACTGTTATTGTAAGTGAATTCAAATGAGAAACACAATTTTTCAATCTCGCATCGCTTTGCGACTTTTCTTGTTTTCTTGTTTAATAAAAAAATAATTAGAAAACTTATTAAATAGAAGAAAACTTATTAATAACAGTATGACAAGTAGTATTAGCATGTGAAACGAAAGTTTTTTTTTGATATGCGTGGTTAGGATGTGTGAAAATGCGGTAATTAATTGCCTATAAGTAAAAGACACGATAGAGAAATTATTTGGTGCTGTAGTAGTTTTTAATCAATCAACACTAACAAAGCTATAGGATTACTGTGTAATGGTTATTTTTTTGTTTTTTTTATCTAATTAAATGTGAAATGATATGGCATTGTACTTGGGTAACTGCAAACAAAATTCTGACAGAAACTCACTTATCGTCAATAATGCCAAATGAATTATGTAACTGTATGCGCTTATGTTACCGATTAGTCGGCTGAGGTGATTTTTTTATTTTTCAAATAATTTAATATGTATGGTAATTGTAGTAACCTAACTTGAAATGAAAATAAGAATATTGTTTGGGTGAGGTCACGCTACGTAATGCCTCTTCATTATCTATATTGTTTTCTGTCAGATTAATACATATATATGTAAATATCACGATGTAACAACACAGAGTGTATCTTTTAAGTAAAGAGTTTCTTTTTCAGTTAACACCCGTCTTAATTACTGTTTATATTTCCTCTTAAAGCCATCCATAATTCAATGTGAATCACCCTAAAGTTTATTCAAATATAAAGTAATTACGTGGAGTCCTTGTGTAGTTTACGCAGTTTGAGTTCATTCTGTGATTTGTCAAGAAACCGGGAAACACACTACTAAGCACCAATGTTTCGCTAGAACCAAAGAAACAGAAAAATGTTTCAAGTGTAAAAATATATTGTGCATTCAAGTTGAATATTTTTCTAAAGTTGCAACTAATTCCATTATAAAAAAACTTTTATATTTGTATAACAGCTGGGAAATTCTAGGCAATACCTGAGAAGCGAAAAACCTTGACGCTGCCAGTAACACGTCTTATTTCGAACACAATGAGTGTTTTTTCCGTCGTCTGTCGACCTCTTCATGTTTACATGGATAAGGTCGAGAGGCCAACCAAACAACCCAACAGTCAGCCCAAGTCCTTGCATTAAAGATTTCGATTCATTTGGTACTCGGTCGGGCGCTACCTGATTCGATCGATTGATCTAATTTACTCTTGCAAATTTTTTTTATTGATTCTTGACCTGTTTGTTCGGCCACTTGCATTATCCTTTCAATGTCATTCAGCCTATTGGAATTGACGGCCAAAATATACGCTGAAACCAACTGTTGAGTGTCGATGAACGCATTCACCTAAAATGGAGGCAGAGTTTTCATTGACAAGTATGTGTTAACTTAGACGGTAACCGAGTGTAAAGCTTAACTTCTAAATTTTCTTCAAATTAATATTACGTTACATCATAATTAAATGTATTAAATTCCCAAGTACCTAAAATGTCGCACATGACTTTCCACCTGGGGTTTTTATAACCAATTCCAAAGCAAACTCATTTGTTTACATACCCTCAGTTCAACGTTCTTTATTAACTTTGCAAGAGGCTCAAGCTCGGTCAGGGGTACTTCATTCTGCTTCAAGATTGGAATGCTGACGCTTATCGTTTTATCAATGAGAGGATTAACATCGGCCACACCAGATGTTTTCAAGCAATCGACCAATGCCGGGATGTCGCTGGTCCTACCATTCTCGGCCAACTTCTTTCCGAGTCCGATGCAGATGGCATGCAAGTCCAAGTGATGATCTTGAATTATTCTACAAGACCGTCCGTAAGTAACATGAAAAAAAAACATGAAGTTCCGCAACGTTTGTAAGAAACCTACCTGAAAGCGACTCCGAAACCTTCTGCGATATTTTTACCGAGCAAAACAATCATTTTGACCAGAATTATCCTCTGAGGATTTCCGTCGAATAAAGTCGGAAGTTCACATTCTTCGGTCACCTCATCGGGAAAAATGTCTTTAACGGTGAATTTGTCTTGAGATTCACACGCGGACAAAAATTTCGCAGCTTCCAGTTGTCGCCAAATTGTATTCATGTGACGGTTAATTGTTTTAGGATCCATTTGCATGATACAGTCGAGCCTTTTAGTCTTCTTCACTACAAATAAACCGCCCGGTTAGTTACTAACCACAGAAAATATTAAAAAGATAAAAACGGCCAAACTTCAGAAATTGTGCCCTCCAATTTACCTAACAACCCCAGGGCAATGTGAGGAAGCAAGAAATTTATGTGCATTTGTGTTCATATAAAATTACTTAAAAATTACTTACTAATTGCCCCTAATTCTTCTTCCAAGTGTCGCAGAGCAGTGTGCAAATGACTTGAACGAGAAACCAATTCAGTAAAATTTGCTGCGCTTTTTTGGTAGAGGTGAATGCAAGTGACTGCCGCACGCACGTAATCTTTCATGAGTACTTGTAGATCGTAGAGAGTATTCAGGTATCCAATCTTTTGCAGAATTGTGCAAGAGTGTGACAGGTATTTCTGTACAAAGAAAAATAAATTTTTACGGACGTTGACAAGGTCAAAACTTAGCATTCTTTTTTGGCGCCCAACCTTAAAGCTGTCCAGTGAGGAATCCACAGACAGCAAGCTTGATTTGAACTTCTCGTGCTGATCAGATCGGTAGCTGGGTAGGAGAAGGCACTCGTAAAACAAATCTGGTTCCAGTTGCATTTGCAGGAGGTAGTTCAAAGCGTTTTTCAGTTCGTCCTGCTTGAAGTAGAAGGAGAGCAACGCCTGATGACTGCCATACGTCGCCAAGTAGTAAATTTCTTCCTCGTAATGGACGGAGTTTTTAGCCGAAATCGCTGACAGAGGAAGTGACTTCCCTTGTGAAATATGTTTGAGGGTGGACAGAATTTGTGCTATTTCTGAATATTATTAAATAATAAATTTAACTGTGATTCCGCACATCGTAATTTAATCTTTATGCATTTGAATGTTTTACCTTGTGCTACGACTTGTCCCTTTTCGGGAAGTTTCTGTTGTATTTTCACATTGGGGAAGGACGTTGCTGACTCCAATATGTGACATATTTCATTCACCAAGGGTGGATTTCTCGCAGGTTTAGGTGACGACTTCAAGCAATGAGAAAATTTGATTCTCGCATCTTCCCAAGATCCCGCAGCAAGGCAGACTTTTCCCCAGGCGGCCCAAACTCCGGTTCGGTCGAGTCCACACTTTGTGGAAATCTGAAAATCCAACGATCAAGTTCGATGAATTTATTTTCGTACTGGAAAATCCGGGTATTCCGAAAAAGAACTAGAAATAATCAATAAATTGTTACAAAAAATGTAAACAATTATCTTTGACTAATAAAAATAAATGACAATCTATTTGACCGAAACCACATAGCCTCCTTTTTGGAATACTCTCAGGTTTTGACGACCAAAAAAAAACAGAACAAGATGATGTTTCCATTGAGAAACGATGTCACCATCGAGTGTGACGCACCTGATCCCTGGAAATCAAATTCAACTTTTTGTAAAATTGTGAGAGCCGTAGTGTTCGTAGTGGGAGTGCGTAAGTTTTGGTATTTTTCCTGCGTAGGCTGACAAGAGCAACGACGTTCACGGTTTGTTTACAAATACTTGACACGTGCACTTCTCTTCGACAGTTTTCTTGTTATTGTTAATAAGTGCTTGGAGTCAGTCTAGCAGCGATGAGAGCTCACAACCGTCACCTTCTTTTCAGTCATCACCCACTGAAGCTCCTCCACAGCAGACGACCTGCACCGTTGAAATTGACGACAAAATGAAACAGGGTTTGTTTGTGTCGCTTTCCCATTCAAACAGAGCAGTTAACTATCCCAGAGAAAACCGTACCTGACTGATTTTAAAAGTTCTCTTTATTTTTAAGAAATAAAATCGTGGATTCAAACCGAAATACAGAAGAACTCAAAACAGTGTTCCGCATCAAGTTCAATCAATCCGGAGCAAGTGAGAAATTTGGTCAAGGAGGAAATAAAACGGCAACAGAAAATACAATTAAAGCCCGATTTTGCCTCAGCATCGGCGGGTAATTTCATTTTATGACACTCCTCATTGAATAATATATCTAGTAATATGAACCTACCACCCGGAATTGTTATATTTTTTAGGCGGGCTGGTGATAAAAGCGTCACCGACGTGGACGGACGGCTACTCTTACATATACTTCCTTTTCATTCCTATAAGGTCTACAGCACCACCACCAAGCATAGCACTTGAGGTGAGCTCTTCCACTACGGCACAAACAAGCGGTTTTTATTATTAACACAAATCATTTTGGCGACAAATGTCTAATCAAAGGAATATTGACATCCTTTACATGAACACAGCCCACGAGACAAGCTGGAGATTGTTGGCCGATGGAAGGCAGAAAAGGGAACATACTAATACAATTGGCAGCCAGAGCTAATATTGTAGGTTTCACAATGGAGCACATAGATCCTGCCATGTCTCTAAGCGGTGCTACCTCAGAGGCCCCAAACAATTTTTCTGTTTACGTACGTCTTCTCATTTCCCACCTGGCTGTTATTTGACTCTACTTTTTAACACACATATCCCTGAACTATTTTCCAGGGAGTCGAAGATCCAGAGATGGAAAATAAGAAACACTTGTTCGGAATTTACACGTATGACAATAAAAACGATGAGGAAAGTCAATACTTTAGGGTTCAAAACATAAATCGAAAGTCATATTTGTATATCTTGCTGGAGATCTCCTCGAATCACGGAAACGACAAGTACACCTGCCTCTACAGGTTTCAGGTTCATGGATTCATAGATAGAATTAATCATTGTATGTAGAACACTTCTGAAAAAGTTCGTTTGTAACGCAACGATTAAGCAGTAAGTTTGCAAAACACGGTGAGAGTCAATCCGGTAAAGTATACATTTTTATATATATAATATTATTTAAGCCATTTCCATTAACACTAAGGCTAGCTGAAGAATACTCTATAAAAATAAGAAAAATACTCGAAAAAAATTCTCAGTATAAACTTCAAGCTACTGTGAGACAAAGTAGCTCGGCGAATATTTTTTACTATTTATATTTTTGTAGGCTGATTTTTAAGGTTTTCTATATTTTAGCGTATATAATAAGTAGCATTTTAGATAAGGCGTACATACATAATACCTCTATTGTTATGACTACAATATACAGGTTTATATGTGTTTTAAAACTTACTTCCATCGCCAACTCCCACAGTTCTTCTTCGACCAGTTTATCGCGTAAGCAGCGAAGTGTGGCTCCGCTGAGAGGTTCTGTAGGTATCAGTCCTGTGCAGTAATTGTCAATCAGAAGTTGAATTATGTCGACCTGACTGAGTAACTCGTCGCAGCACTCCATACCAGAAATCAAACCGGCATGACTGTACTTCACTTTGGCTCCCAGTATAAGGGATCTGAAAAAATATTCAAATTTTCATTTCGAATAGTAAATTCGACAAGCAAACGTGATACACCGAAGTTACTAATGAAACACTGACAATCTTCAAAAAATGTGACTTACCTGATGATTTCTGTGGCAACACCAAAATCGACTTCCGAATTTCCGGACTTGCAATTCTGTTGGAGAAGTTTCAACATTTTCACACTTTGCTCGAAAAGAACTCTGAAAAGATATGATTATAATTATACATAAACTAAGACATTATAATTCACATAAATTTATTTGTGATTTGCTAGTAAGTTTTTGTTTTTACCCAGCATGTGTCCCATCCGGTAGAAAATTATATAGAGCCAGGCACAGAGTTACATTCGGTGTGTACTCGTAACTGAATTCTTCTCTCAGGGTCGCATTCCTCGAGGAATCCGTTGAGAGCAACCAGCAGTTCAAGTCCTGCTGTTTTAAATTAAAACTCTCAAACGTGTCGACCGATTGCGAACCATTCTGCAAGTATAATTTATAATTTAATTGTTGTCCAACTTAAATCTAACATTTTATTATATGTTCTATAATATGCGCTACACATTCCCACGTATGTAATGACAGGTTACGAAATATAAATAACAAGAACATTTTCTCATCCTTTGAAGGTACGTGAGACATGCGCATTCCAGAATCCTGTCGGGAAAAAGCTTAAGGGCGGGGAAATTTGAAATTCGTGGGTTGTAGTCTTAAAAAAATAAATGTAAAAATTTCACTTTGAATTTATTTTTTGGTTAGGTTACAAATTTCGGAAAGACAACTTGGTTCAGGTGAGGTCCGTTTCCATTATCAACCTGACATTTTTCCCTTTCAATCATAAAAGACAGGATCAAAATAACAGTCTACCAATTTTACGTGATTGTTTTCCAAAAGTGTCAGTGTATTTACTATAGCTTATCACCACAGTATCATGACTCTTATTCCCTTAACCCTTAGCATTTAACATGAAGAGGATGAACTAGTGCAAATTTAATTTTGTACTCGAAAATTTCCCCTTCGCATTAAGTGCAAATATCAAGATGGCTCCATCAGATGATGGAAGTAAAAAGAAAAACTCTTTGCCGGGTTGTTTAACTCATCCGCCGCCCTCGAGTGCCCGACTACCACACGAGTACATACAGCAATTGGAGGCCGAACTTCAGGAAGAGAGAGAAGAAAAAGAAGCCCTCAACGTTGAACGGGCCAAACTAAAAGTCTGTTGGGAAATGACGCTGGAAGAGTTAGCAATGACCAGAACCGAGTTGTCAGACAAAATTTTTAGTCTAGAAAACGAACTACAGAAGCAGATGAAGTGGAAAAAGGTCCTGCAGAAATTGTTGCGGGAATACGGTGAGAATTTAGAAGAGATGAAAGGAGTTATAGAAAACATATTAGTTGAGAGACCGAAATGTATGATAAAATACTAGTTCAAATTATTGAGTAATTCTATTCTACAATGGAATGATTCAAATCAAATAATTTGAACTTTGAACATCGTTACACTTTTCGACAGTAATTTATATACCTTACCATGTCATCATCCGCTTTCATTTGGTAAAGGTAACAATTCTGGCAAACTCTGACAACCACTCCATGATATCCAGCCACCTAAAAGTAGGCGAAACAAATAATTTTCTATCACTAACTATTAATATCAAATGTAATCAATGGGCTGTTTAAAAATACATAGATACCCTAAGCCTTATCAATATATTTTTTACAATAAATTACGTCTTACCTTCATTCTATGAGTAGAACAACTCCCGCACACAACTCTGCCACACCTACGACAGTGATGACGTCGGTTGAACATGGAAAAACTAACCAATCGGCAACACATACATAGAGACACCTAAACAAAAAATTAAACGTTTATTGTCAATAGCCATACGCAATGGTACAGAAAGTGTTAATTCCCAAAAAATGTACTACGTTTTTGTATGTATACTTATCATTAGTTTGTGTCGCACAACACTGTGTCCTGTTTTGGTGAGGTGGGTAACCCCCTTTCCAAACGTATCACCAGCTTTCCCACCTGCTGGCATCATCAGTGGTGAAAGTTTTTTTAGCAATAATTGTTACTCATTTGAACCGAGTCAAATAACAACTGAACGCTTGGGAAAGGGGGTAACCACCAATACCGTCCGTCACCAATACAGGACACGCTGTTATTCGACACAAAGTAATGATAAATATACATACAAAATAGGGTACGCCGTGAAAATTTAAATTCGATCATGTACCATGTTGTCGGGGACCCATTGAGACTTGTCGGGAACCTCCAATGGTACCATGAAATCTGGGTTCCCGTGACTCGTTGTACTTATAAAGGATGCCTTCATGTCGTAGTTTTTGTCAGCTTTTATGAAATCAAACTCAACGGATTTGGCAGCGTAGGATACGATCAATTTATTAATTTCGTTCTGATCAAGCAATTCTTCATCGGTTATTTGCCGACCCTGAAAATATGAATTTAACAGATGTAAAAGTATCAGGATATTTTGAAGCAAACCGTCGAGTTTGACCGAATTAACGTAATTACAAGAGAAGACTTACGATTTTCAAAACTGTCTCTAACGCATCCAATTTCATGTTCATTATGAGTTGTTCGATGATCAACAACGGTGACGATATCAAATGAACCAGAAGAGATTGATCTTCAGGATCTAGTTGGAACAAAAATTTTAAACTGATTTCAACGAGACGATACCGCGGAGACTGATCTACTCGCAAGGCTCTCTGGACGAGGTAAGAAATGGATGAAACGGAGGTCAGTTGAAACATCACATCGTTATAAATTTGACATAGTTTTTCCCCGGGTAAAGAATCCAGAAGTTGATTAACCAACTCGACTTCTTGTGAAAGGTTCTCAAAGAATGGGAGAACGAAATCAGAATCAATGAAGGGTTGAATCGAGTTTAGGACACCGGGAAGACCAATCCACTTAAGACACAGTTCCAGCTGAAAGAACCAAATTAATCATTTAGATATTTGCAAATGTTGCCTCCATGTCTCTAAATTATGAAGACATTAAAATCCACCTTTTTGTTTTTTAGTAAACATTTTATAATAACTTTGGGTGTGTCGTTGGCTATTGTGCAAACGTCATGCCAAGTCCTGGCGTCCAAATCCGAGACAAACTCCTGAATGGCGGTGTACACTTTGATTTTCTTTATAAGGCACATTAACATTTCACGCGTTTCCACAGGTAGCAAAGGATTATCATACACGATGGACGTCAACTGGGCACAAGCAACAGAACCAGGCCAATGCTTGCAACAACTCATCACTGTTGCGGTTCTGATATTAACATCGGAAATGTGTTCACTGAAATACCACGACTTATGTTGATCTGAAACTAAAGAAAAAACAATTTTTTGGATTTAAGGGTACTGGGGGAGAATCACTCCATTGTTCAACTACCTTTCTTCGATGCGGCAATCGTTGCCTCGCGCAACGCAATGTCTTTGAAACGTTTCACTGTCAGATTGGAGAAAACAAAATAATCGGGCAGAGCAAACAGCACATCCACACATTGGCTCCAATTAGAACTGGCAACGCATTCTTCAAAAAATTTGACTAGATTTTCATCTTTCGGGTATTTGCTCAGTGCCGCAATTACTGTGTTTCCATGAAACAATGCCGACAAATGTTGAAGCCAAGGAGCTCCAAATAAATGGTCCAAATATTTAAGTTTTTCCTCAGTGAGAACATCCCTGGCGACTTCTGTCGGCACGGGTTCCTTGGCTTCGTGAATCTTTTGAACAATATCGGCTAGAATGCGAGAATTTTGACTAAAATGCCTCAAGATAGGTTCGGTTAAACTTCTACTCAGCCATTTTTCAACAAATTCTTCTTCTACTTGTTTGGCAGAATTCGAGTATGTCACGTCGTAACTTAGTCTAAACATAATTTCCCTGCACTTCGGACGAACTTTCACTAAAATATCTGAAACTAAAATTATGTTATCCTTGTCAAAGAAAAATCACACCACAACACACGCCAAGCAAAATACAAACCTGAATTTGTCAATCGCGCTAATTCGTCATTGAGTTCATCTGATGAATAATCCAATAAAAACTTAAGTAATACATTATTTCTATTCTGATCTGAATCTTTGCTATCAATGCATTGAGGCACTAGGATTTTATCCAAATAATTCACTACTAAATCATTAACAAAGACTTTCTCCTCTTCTACAGTTACCGATGCTTGAACATATTTCGCAATTGCTTCCTCCAATTCGGTTTCGTAGTTTTCAAAGTTGAGTATAAACAATGGAGGAGAAGATATTGTAAAGTTATTAATAGTGGCAAAAAGTAACCGCGGATCGGGACTAAAGCGAAGACAATTGGGGTTTTCTAAAAATTTCGAAGTGAACCCGTAAACAAAAACGTCACCTAAAACGAGTTGCCTCACGTCGAGTATTGACACGAAACCTAATTCTCCTACGTTATAGCCCAAAAAATAAAAGCCGATGTCGCGGAAGAACAGGTGATTCGAGTAGATGCTATCGGTTGTGTCCAGTTTTGAACACAGGTAACAGTGGCACATCATTAGATTTAACAGACAAGTAAAGAAAGTAAGAGATTCGAACTCATTTAATGTTTTCACTTCCACAAAATTTAAATCCAACGTTTTCTCTAGGATTCTTTGAATTTTCATGTCGCTACGCAATTCGGATATGTCATTTAAAGTCAATAAATCCTTTCCGCACTCTTCTTCCATTTCATCGCATTGTTTGTTCTCCGAGTATGTTTGAAAAGCAATCAGAAGCTCGGACAAAATGTTCGTGACGACTTTAATGGGATCTGAAGGAGACAAAGACTTGTAGTCCTGAAATGAAAAGTCATTATAACAATGCACACAAATATCACAAAAATTTTTTCTTAAGTTGAAATGTCGTACAGGAAATAATTCATTCAAAACTATCCTGTCTGCTAGTGGACAGGCGGAGTTTTCGTTGGCTGACATCATTTGTGGAAGTTTGGGACAACAACCGGCAATCAAACTGGCTAATAAATTAAAACCAAGCTGTTGAGCCTTTTTCTCCAGAACCCCTGGTTCGATGTGGTGGTCGAATATCAATTTATCAACTATGTCAACGGCACTTTGCTCTAATAATGTATGTAATGTTATTGGTTCTGACAAAACACCTGAAATTTAGGTGACTCTTAAGTACCTGAGTAAGATTCAATAAGTTAACTGATTAATAATATCTTATATTGTCACCTCCTTTTGTGGATACATTTTCCAATACAAACGTCGAAAGGTCTGATAAATATCGAGACAAGAGATCACAGTAGTTTACGTTTTTTGAGATTTCACCGGCAGGAACATCAGGTTTTCCAAGATCCATAAATTCACTACTACTTTCTGTAAGTTTAATGACGCTTTCAAATATATTCTGCGTTTCTTTTATATTTTTCTGACACTTAACAAGGAGTCCTGAAATAAAAGAGAGTATTATTTTAAAGATAATTCCATAGTAACGGTCATTTTCTATTATAAAAAATCCTTTTCACCTTCTTTTGAGCCGACTAGATATCTACTCTCTTCGACATTTTTGTCAAAATCTAAAAAAGCTAAATTTAAAAGTTTCCAGAAATTAATATTATCCTTAAGCGACTTCAAAGAGAAAGGATACTGATGACTACGAAGAAACTGATGAAGGGAAATCTCCGCATCTGTATCACTTGGCCTGTTACGATTAATCTCCTGTAGTAACATCATTAAGTTCTGTGTGTAAACAATATATCCGAGGGGTTTGGTTGACGTTGCTTGAGCACTGATAGGTGACTGAACCCTCGTGTTCAGTTCAGGACAATACTTGGATGCTATGTTCAATAAGTCTTTAAAGTCTTGGAAAGTGTTAGCTGTCGTTAAAGCCAGATCGATGGTGATCATGGCCGTGGAATTTTCAATACACTGGAGAACACTGCCGGCGGACACCTTTGAATGACCTGAGAAACACTTTCTACATTGTAATCCTGTACCTTGAATAACTACAACTCGTTACGAATTTTAACACTTACTCTGAATACTGGGTAACGTGTGAGCCGACAGAAACCTCTCAACTTGATTTGTTAGAGCTGTCGAATTGACTCCCTGATTGGCTATTATTTGAATCGCTTGCAAACTTCTGGCTTTGGACACAGAGTCCATTCCGCTTTTCCTTGGGGATTCTGCTGAGAGGTTATGCAGCTTCTTTTTCAAGTCATTTATTCCTCGTGTGAAATTTAATTCTCCCTCTAGGTTTTGCCGATTTTCTTCGGTACTCATCATCTGCAATGAAAACGTTTTCCAATAAACTTTCACCTCTGTGTTACTGGGGGGGTCTTGAACAAACCCGACGAGTAAACAAAACTTTAAATTAAAACAAAAATATTTTGTAATTTTAAATGTCTTTGTAAATAATGATATCTACTCGGGCAACGTACTTTGAAAAACCTCTTTCATGAAAGCTGAACTTGTAGTTACACTCATTAGATACGTGCTATTTTCCGTAGTGGTTTTACGAGCCTCCTCAAATCCAACTAACACCGAACGCACCAATAAAGTTCTCAACACAGAAAACATTATTCTCACCTTGGGTGACATTAATGTTGACAATAATGACGATCTGGAGGTTCTGAGGGGCGTTTCCGCAGCTCCAGATTTGGATAAAAAACTAAGAAGTTTCCACGACGTTGTGGAGAAATTACGCATTTCGGAAAGCATGAGAAATGACGAAAGGCTTCTGCCTCCTCCCGAGATTCAGCGTAACGTGAATTCACAGTTAAAAACCTATGAAATGCCGTACAGGAGAAATTTAAAGAGAACGAAGTGGCAGAGTCGTCTAGGAAATAGAAAAAATAAGTGGAGGGACAGGTGGGTGTTAAAAAAACGAGAAGTTAACTGGACCGGTTCATTCGATGTCGTTCCAAACGGGGACGGAGACTTGGAGAAGGCCTACGAAGACTTTGTAGAAATAAGCATGAAAAATAATACATGTTATAAGTACACAGATGAAGGTGACAGGCACAACGATATTTCAAATTTCGCTGAAGCACAGCAACCAAAGTGTACATGACTAAAACTGATAACTTTCAGGGAAACCTGAGGAAGACATATGGGACATTATTGATAAACTAATTGATTTTAAAATGCCAGCCAATTGTTCGGAAAACAAAGGATTTGGAATTACGGCTGTGAGATGTGTCATAAGGAGAGCAAACAATAACGAGATCACTCTAACACAGGTCTGCCTCCGTTTGGCTTACATCTTCTTCATTTGGTTTTGCATTTATCTGTCTGTGACGGTTCCACTCTGGTGTATCAAAGGTTACATATCAATAACTACCTACAACTATTTCTGGTAATCTATTCTTTCTTTTTCCAAGCATTTAACATTCATTTCAGGCTGGTGTTGCTGTTGTTTTCGGTGTTCGATTTGCTTACCAAATAAAACTGTTGAGGAAATTCAGAGGTACATCCATGAGAATCCACCGGGCGTTTACGTCAATTCAAGGGGGGAGGAAGAACATTACATCCCGAATCTTAGAGAAACTGAATTGTACGAAACATTAAAAAGAAAAATTGCCGACTATTAACTGAACCCACCTGAATTATGTGGTCAGCGTTGAGCACATCTCCGCGTGACAAGCATTGAACCACAAGTGAAGAATCACACGACAGCATTTGATTCATAATGGCCGGCCCATTGACACTTCGGGATTGCATACTGTACATCTGCAACTCAGAGGAAGTCAAATTTTCGTTTCCAGTACTTGAACTCCTGTGGGACCCAATCTCGTCCGCCTTTTCATTTGACTTCTTTCGCGTTTTTAAAAAGCCACATCTGTCCAACTCCTGCTGAAGATATATCCACTCGCCATCGAAATGATGATTTGAATTTTTCCCACATGCAAATTGCATTGTACCGATTTGTGAGATAAATTCGGGATCAGTGACAAGTTGTAATCTCCAAGTCGCTTCACTAACTGATTCTAACAATCTGAAAACGAATCACAGCTGTTGTCTAAATTTTCCAAAGAAGTAAAAAATATTTGTCGAAATCAAATCTGTTGAAGTACGTAAAATATAGGGGATTTTGAGTGCAGTGAAAAAATCATTTATTCTCAGAGTGAGTTGAAGAGTGAGGCAGTAGCCAACTCTTAGACCAGTAGAAGACTCAGTCGAACAAAATTGGAAGGTTTCATACATTTAAACACAGAAATACTTTTAAAGCAAAAGTACTAGTCACATACAAAAAACAAACCTGTCCAAACGATTTTCCATTTGAGATGGCTTTATCGAGCAAGGAACATCCACCGAAACTGATTGATTCTGTGCTCCTGAATCCTCTTCCAACTTCTCTAGACATTCCTTCACTAAATAAATCAAGTCCCTAACAATGTATTTCTTGCACATGAAACCCCTCAACTTGAGCTTTTTATTTGCTTCTTCCTCCTCGTATACTTGAGAAGCGGGTACGTTTCCTGCGGTTGAAGTTAAATTTCTTCTACTGGGTTTTTCAGAAAAGGAAAACTTGTTCTTTGCCTGAACCTTCTCTAAATACTTGTCCAGATTAAAAGAACAATTTAAAAAATAATTGAACTTTTTCATGTCTTCATAAGTGGTAAAAATGGAAGCAAAAATATTCTCAAGTATTTCCAGACGGAATGCGACCGGATATAACGATTGTAGCATCGCTTTAACTTTCTTCAAATTTTGGGTCACGGTGTCGTTATAAAGGGACGCAAACGCACCATTCAAACTATGTATGTCTTCCAAGTTGACTTTCTGCGCTTGAGCCATTCGATAAATCTCATCAGCGCTAATTATGGCTTGAAATACCATAATCATGCAGCAGTAACCATCAAACAGAACCAAATCCCATGATTTTTTATCTTCTGTATCGCTTGATTTTCCATGCTGAAGTAAAGCCCTTATTTGAGACCAATCTGTCACAGATAAATCAGTTGTATTGTTAATCAAATAAAGAACACTGTGTTCCTTTGCCTTTTTCAACAAATTCTGCTTGCTCAATTTATCTTCTTTATTTTCACTTATTTCATGCTTCTCACACCACCTACAGAAACTAATGTACCACTCCAGAATGTAAGTGATTTGAGTTATTGTTTTGTCTTTTGTTGCTTCCTTACACTTTTCAATTAGCTGCAGCAGAATTGAGTCAGAGAGTTTGGGATTGTCCCAATTGTACAGCAATATCAAAGGCCAGGTAAATGGTGGAATATTTTTAGACTTGGAGAGTAGGGGAAACTCATCCAAATGACTATTCAGCAAATCAATTATTTGCAGCAAAAAATGTCTCTCCATAATTACCATATCTGAGAAACAAGAGAGTGGTTCAATTCCATTGTCCAAAAGATTTTGCAGTCTCATTGCAGAATTGCTTCTGAATAATTTCTTGTGCTCTTCAATCATTGAGTGGATAATGTCTATTTTATCGTTAGCAAGAAGCAGCAGGCAGAGATTGCTTTTCAATGATGTTTGTAACACACTCACAATTTGAGATGAATGAGGTGATACAGAGTCAGTCTTACATAAGGTTGAGACAATTAAATTGCAAAGGTGTTCATTGCTTTTGTCCATTTCATTTAAGATACTCTCACAAGTACCTGCAAAAATTCCATGTTGAAGTAACTGTGTTAGAAATGAGTGAGCTGTTGATGGACTTTCCTTAAGCAACAATGTGAGTAAGTTCATTAGGTTTGAGTTAAAGTTTTTTGTTTCACTCTCACTAAAAGATACAGGAACATGTGTTTGAATTTTTGAATATAAACTAAATAATTGCTGAAAAAAATATAGCCCATTTAATAAAAACAAAATTAAATACTAATTTAATGTGGTGTTTTAAAAAAAATTACCTGAACAAATGGGTCTGACCAGTGCTTTCTAAGGGTATATTGGAAGTCAATTTCCTTCCGCAGAAGATCTATCTCATCCTTTTTTGGTACAACCCTACCATCGTTATCTCCCTCTAGTATATTTAATGCCATCCAACATTGCTGCCAGGGTGTTGCTATAATGTGGGATCCAAAACTGTTAAGAAATGAAAGATTCACAGTTAAAATGATTATGAATTTTTGTTTCCCATGTGGATTATATGAGAGCAAGACACAACTGGGGTTAACAAGTTGTGGTATGGTGATACAAGATGACATGGTGAATTTATCATTGGTATGGTACCTGTGAACATTTGGATGAACCGCCACAGACCAAAGAAATTCGTTTTGAAGTTTGCTGTTTGGATCAAAACACTTTTCGGCGATTTTCCACAAGCCATTACTCAAATAGAAGTGTAGCTTCTCCATTTTTACCGGCTCTATGTTTAATATTTATGATTGATTTCTTTATATATTTACATTACAGTCAGTCGATTGGATATGATTAGCTGAATTGTTAAAACCGATGACGATTTGATTACCGAAACACTTTAAACGATCAATTTGTTTATAAATTTTAAATTTCTCACTTTTGTGCCGCTTCAATTTCATTTCTGTTACGTACACACGTAACTATTTAGAGTAAAGAAAGTAAATTTGTTGTAAATCAATTGAAAAATAATTAAAAAATTCAAAACAAAAAAGACAAATCCCCATTTCTTTGACTCTCTCTGCGTCTTGCACATTATCAGTGACAGACATATTTTGGTTTACTTTGAATCAAAGCAAAAACGTGTATCGCAGGTAGCAAACTGATAACCGTCATTTTGATGTCTGATTTTCAAATCACAATTTAAGCCGCAGTTTTATTATGTAATATTAATAATAACGTGACTGAGTAGGTCAGGTAAAAATCCCTCCAAAATTGAAATTTTGTAAACCTTCGCCCTCTTTGTAAAAAAATAAATCCGCCCATTTGCTTGAACAAAATGAATGAACGAAAGCAAAATTCATGCTGCGTTGTTTCAACAGTAAAATATTTATTTAGGAAGATTAATAACCTTCCTGTAACTTTTGCTTATCACACCGTCGACCCCAAATATTCCGTTTCAATATGTAAAGTTTCTGTTTTGAAATAGAGACGACTGATTTAGAAAATTGCGCAATTTAAAATGGTCCTGGCATGAAGTCGGTTAATGTAAAATGCGACAATCTTTGAATCAATCACCTAAGAAAAGATGGTTTAATTTAAATAATTATTCGTCAGGAGATACCTGACATTTTGCTCTTGCCTATACTTGTTGCTCTCAATTACACCCCATTGGTTAACTACAATGTTTGTTTTGGCTCTATTCTATCAAAATTTTTTGAAAATTTCTTTTTACTTTACATTTTCTTAATTCAACTTTGGATCAATTTACTGCCTTATGACTTATACAAATGGATTGAACACTTGCAATAGTTTAACCCTCCTCTGCCACTTATCAGGTAAGCAAATTAATTGAAAAGGTAATTCACTAATGTAAACAATGCAAATTGTTACTTCAGACGTGACACCTGAGACACACGTGACAGAGACTTAACCACTTTAATTTTCAATTACGACCAGGTTCAGCTAAATTTTTCGTGTCTATTTAAAATTATCAGTTAAAAATCTCAAAGAGTTTATAATTGTTGTACAAACTCAACAATATTTAAAATTGTTGGGCTTCTTTTTTATTACTTTGCCCAAAACGCCTTGTCAGCGTGACAACATTACTTTCGGCCTCGAATACAGTGCATAATGTAATGTGGTGCAATATTTCATTATACAGTTTTTGGAAACACAAAGAGCTGTAATTTAAATCTGGTAATTTAAGTCTTTATGAATTTCCTGTGAGTTGAGACAATAATTTTCCCAAATCTCGTCAACTGGAGTAAATACAATTGACAATTAATTAATTAAAATTAGTTTTAATTTGGTAAATACACAAAACAGATACGCATAAAGCATATATACACATGAATAAAACTGAGGTATAAGAATTTAACATAAGAACTTTACTCCTCTCAGTGAGATTAATTTACCACTTAATTTAGCTAACACAAGCCGACTTTTGCTAATGCAAACATGTGGTAATTATAAATGGTTCACATTGTCCCCGTTAATCATGCTTTTACGAAATGAATTATTATTTTTGTAATAAATTTGACAAAACAAAAATTTCGAGTTCCATGTGTCAAGCTACTAATTAATTTTCTATTTCAGGATGGGCTTTAGTAGAGTATATCCTATTTTGCCTAGTCATATGGTGGATATCATACCTACTGCTCTTTGTGTTCTCCAGACAAAGTGAAGAATGGACCTGTCGAATCCTGACACTTTTCCACGGGTCCATAGTCTCTTACTCTGCCATTAGAGACATCACTGCCTGTTGGAATGAGACGAGCTTTCAAGATACGCCGCTGTCGGACATTCAGAAGGGATACCTCTCCTTCATGTTGTCCTACTTCCTATTTGACATCGCTTGGATGCAGTTGTACGGCAACGAGACCTGGGTAATGTCTGCCCATCACATTTCAGCCATTCTCATAACGACCAAGGTGTTTTTAAGCGATTTCGGGGGTCTGGGCGTTTCCTTCAGCGTTGCTTGCCTTGAACTGACGAATCCTTTCCTCCAGATGAGGTGGTTCCTGCGAACCCACGGGTACCAAAGCCGCCCCATCTTCACCGTCGTAGAAACTATTTTCTTTTGTCTCTTCTTCATAATCCGAGTTTTCGGAGGAAGCATTTTTTACTATTACGTAATTTTTCACGCTCACGTCGACTTCATCATGAAAATATTGGCCACGTGTATTTATTTAGTTTCTCTTGGACTTGTTTACGACTGTTACAAATATGTCAGACGGAAATATTTTAGCAATGGAAGGCACGTCAGTTTCGTTCCGGTAGACATGTGGAGGTCAAGGGTCGAAACCGTGAGGGTTGAAACCTCAGAATCTCCCGAAGAGGAGTAAGGTTTTACGCGGTACTTAAACGTAAGGCAACTCTTCGAAAGGATAAAGGAACCACATTAATTTACAGTCCGATGTCGACCGCGGCAGGAATCTCGATGCCACAAAATAAAAAACACCGTGACAAAATAATAATAATTTGATATTTTTTTATATTATAATTCATAAATTTTCTCATATCCAATAATATATTACAAGAGTATTATTATCAATTTATTTAAATCAGTTACACAATATTTGTAAGTATGTACTTTTAAATATACAATTTTCACAAATGGTCTCCTATCGTAAACAACCACGAATCCATATTTATATTTTTGCATATATATATATATATATTTATTTATTTATTTATTTATTTATTTATTTATATGAATATACAATGTCGGAAAACGTGGGTGATCGTTCTTCCCCGTAGTCAATTTTACAATTATTAATAAACCACTCGGTCGGTGATATCACGTATTAATTACGGAATCCTTTTCTTCTCTTTCAATTGCTCTTACACAGTGCATTTGTCTAACGCGAAATTTTTCTACATTCGTATGGTTTCCCGGTTTCATTTTTCATTTTCTTTCAAGTATTACTCTAGTCAATCGGATTAATAATATGTTTCTTCTTTTTTATTGATTTTTTTTCTCGGTCGATTTGAGAAGACTTTAATCCACTAATACGAGAGAAAGATTGCCGACGTAAGAAAGTTTGAGCAAAAGGAAAATGTTCATTGCTTTAAGGTTATACAATGACTTCTTTCTTGTCAGTCACCTTTCTTACGAAAATTAAAAGTACGACAAGCAGTCTTCCCATGTGTGAGTATTCGTGGAGAAGAATCTCTGGCACCGTCTCGGAAGCCAAATTGAATCCTCCAAAGCGTTTAAAAATGGTGTCTTGGCAAACCATCCCTTGGGCTGGTTATCGGTTAGACGTTAACGACTTTATTTTCGTTACCGGAATACCTATTAAAACCTGAATTATTTCGCTAAAAACTACGAAAAAATCATTGTTTTTTTAACTTTTGTAACCGCGCTAATTGTTCTTCTATTTATCTTTGGCGTGTCGGTGTTACCTTGAACACCGTAAAATACAAGCACTGACAATACTAAAAGCAGGGATGGCCGACGTTATCACACCAAAGACAAGTACAAAATCAACAACTACAAAAAATCAGTTTTCCACGGTATTAGACGTACTATACTATGAACACTTCCTGCGGTTCGGTGTATCCGTCGCAAAAAAAGAATAATAATAAATCGCCACAACTAATAAATAACTATAATATTGAACGATATAAAAACTACGATTTGCAAGATCGCAAATAAATATTTATGAGAATGTAAAAGAAAATTGTAGAGATCACGATGAAGTGAGATTTGTGCCCTGTAAATTTTGTAAATTTAACCGTAGCAAAAAATTTGTTATAATCTGGTTTTGATAATACAACGAAAACTACACCGAGGGAAATGGCAGTGGTTCGGATTATTGTTGGCACCTGTTTTAGAATACCTGAAAATCATTTTTATTTTCAACGACCGCAGTCTCCGGTTAAACGCAGAGATATTTACTTGAGGAAGACGTTTACACGTTGTAAAACTTTAAAAAAATGGTCTCCGTTTCAACTAAAAATGAAATTTTTAAATGTTTGCTTTTTGGAGTTGATTATTTTCTTTACCTTCAGTTGGGAATCATCCTCAAACTGAAACAAATAAAAAATCGGTTAAAATAATTTTAAACAGAAAATTCTAAACTACTCTAGGTGAATGATGTGATGTGGTGCAACATGTCGGTTTTTCTAGGAAGCTATGAATCACTGATGATCCGCGTTAAGTTTTGTTCTTCTGCGATCGGGTTTTGAATGTGAGCATTTCGTCATGGATGATGTCGGACGTGTCCATCTGCTCTTACCCTCGGTGTGCACGCAACGACTGACTAGATTGACTTCGGCTCAGCTGGCTGCTTGCTCTATCACAGGAGCCGGTTTGTGTAAGATGCTTATCGGCCTCGACGAAAACCTTTGCTGTTGATGCTGTTGTGATTCCTTCCTACGTAACAGTTCCTTATTTTCACAGCCACCTTGCAACACTTCACAATACTCCTTTATCAAATTGGCAATCTGAAAGTGAAAATGAAAGCCGTGAGTTCGGTGTGACCCAACAGACCTGACAAATTCCAAATGTTAGGCAATGTAGTTGTTGGTCGGTTACGAACCTGGAACGCTTGTGAAGTAGTCAGGATGACTTTACTCTGTTTCCTTTCCGTTCCGGTCACGATCATCAAACAATTCAATGCAGGGGAGTAACTCAAGACAGATTCGTAGTCGTATGTAACAAGAGCGTTCCTTGAGCGGTGTTCCAGCAAATGTAGGCCCATTTGATCCACAGCTAACCATAAAACGCGAGGCCAGTTCGACGTGAAAGATTGCTGTAAAACCAAATCAATACGCGTGTGAACAGCACGAATCCTTACAAAAGAAATTATCTTTCCAAACAGGGCGATCACTTACCATTACGTCGAAAATAGTAGCTCTGTGAAGGGGCCAACTCTGTATCAAATTTAAAAATGACTTTTTGGCTTCTGGTTGCGTCATTCCGCGGAGGCTTTGGTGATGCATGGCAACGCATTCATGAGGCACATGAGGAACAAATCGAGGGGCCAAACAGTGGCTGGCGACGCCTCTGTAGTCTACCAATATATCGCCACAGTCGCCTAATTCAAGCTGGGCTTGCAGAGCAGTAAGCATAACCTGTGCAAACGGAATAATCATATTAGAATAAATAGATAAATACACGACGTGAATTAACACTTAGTTTAACGTGTCTTACCGCTTCCTGTTCGGATATCGGAAAACGATCGCATCGTAACCCGTGCAAGACTTGATGGTAGAGCAACTCCTTCTCAACAGGGTCATCGAGGTTCATGTACTGGTCGAGGAAGAGGTGTTTCTTAAATAGGAAAAAGTGTTGCTGTTTCCTCGAATTTTTCATTTGCATCGTATTGCCACCATTCGTGGCTTGAGCAGCCGTCGCCGTTCTGTAACGTTCCCATTTGGACATGACATCCGCAACTTTTTCTTCTGGTACCAAACTTCTTTCAGATGATCCCAATACTTCGTAAAGTGCGTAACCTGTAATCCGTTTATTATCGACCTAATTAGTACCACCAAAAAAAGTCATCTCTCCATCTGAGTAGTAACACTGAGAAATGAACTCACCCATTGCCGATTCTCTCAATCCTATTTTTCCTTTCATTACGTCCATTACTTCTTTGGCTGTGGCAGATGGTAAAATTCAATGGCGTGATATTGTCCGTCCATTAAATGAAATCTGGCATAAATCGGCCGTCGATTTATTGTACACATGATTTCCTCCCTTGAGGGTGGCCATTGTCTCCTTCGAGTTCCCTGCGTTCGGTACAGACATTTCTCAGCAAACCTTGCATATTTCCCCTCTTCAGTGATGCAGTCACTCGCACATCTTTTCAAGTGAGCTATCAGATATTTTCGAAGTTGTTTGTGTGGCGGTAAGGCGACGGAACAAGCAAGTGACAGAAGAGCCCAGTGACGAAGGTTTACCCTCGAGTTCGGATCTGGATGATCTGTGGTTTGTTTAATTAACTGGAGGTAGAGTTCATTCAGTAGAATATCTTTTCTCATGCACCGCTCCATTATTGTTTGTAAGAGATTGACGTGTTCGTCTTCCGCACGTCGGATTGTATCCCCTGGAAAACGGACAAATCGATTGTATTGTAAAGAATTAAAGTGCAGTTGCAACTGCAGACAGAAATTTATGCGAAACACACCATTTTGGCCCAAACCAGCGTAGGTTAGAATTAATTGTGACACCTGGAGAGCAATTTGTTCTTCGGCCTCTGGTATTTTACTGAAGCTCTGCACCAGAGGTTGCCTTGAAAAAGCCCAAAAGGTGTAAGGGTAACCTTTAACTCCTTCTGTTTCTCCGGCAAAATCTGCTCGCAACTTGTCCAGCCTGTGTTTGCTCAACCTTTAAAAATAACAAGACAAAATTAATGACAATTCCAAGATATATTTTATTTTGTAACAATTATTAAGAAATAAGAAATAATCCCATTACCTCCTCAATGTGCTCCTAATAAATCCTCCTCCGGTTTCGACAGATTTCCGAAGTAAATCACTCTCCACTAAGTTTCTTCTCGCATTAACTAAATTGTGGTACAACCTCGTTCTGTCTTCGTTTGTGATTGCTTTCACCTGCAGTGTAAAGTGAAAAATTAGCGGAGGGCACCAATTGATAACCAGTTTGGGTCAAACTTTAGACGCAAACCTTTCTGACTGCAGCTTCGTTTTCTATGATCCAGTTTGCTAGCGACGGACAGTAACTCACTATCAGGGAACCAATCTCGTTTTTGTGTGTCGTTTCGAAAACGAAACATCTATGCGTATTGTCGGGAAGATGTCGCATCAGATTAATAGTGATGAAACTATCGCTGGGATCGAGGAATATGCTTTCGATATTTTGATATCGGTACTCGTAGAGAACAAATTTGTCGTCTGGTTTTATGAGTATCAATCCGTCACAATTCACTCCCAAAATGAGGTTGTTACCTAGGTGTATATCAAATTTTAAAATATCATCTTGTTATTGTTATATTACCATCGTGGCACATCTGTCTAGAAGACCAGTACTGCATTATCCCAGTACCACCATGTACCTACCATAAGACCAGTAACCTCTATACGTAACAGGATACATTGTCGTTCCATATAGAGGATACTGCATGACGCAGGAGAGATAAAGAGCTTTGGCTGTTAGTTCAGACCTTCCTGTTCCATATTGTCGATGCGCTTGCCCAATGATTGGAACCTATTAATAAATACATTTATTAAGAAATTGATGTAACAATCGGGCAACTCAATTCAAGGTGAAATTGTACAGTATTTTTAAGCATACCCAATTGCAGTCTGGTCTCGCTTTTGATATTCTTTGGGGTAAATAAGTACCAACATCAGTATAGTAGTCAGTTAGCTTATTGTTTTCGGAACGTGGATCACCTAAGGCTACCTGAGCCTGAAGACCGGCCAGTTGAAGAGCAACTTTTTCGCTGACAGGAAAATCATCCGCCTAAAGAATAAAAGTTTTAATCAATTTTAGATGAACATCACTATGCCGTTTCTACCTCTTCTTTAAGAAAGTATTTATTATGTATTTACCCTCACTACACTATGAACTGCTTGCGCATATAACATATTTATTTCCACGGGATCCTGTGACAGTGTTCTTGTATTCCTGAACAATCTCTTCTTGAAAATGAATCTGTTTTCTCCAGGATTTAAGGTTGTCTGATTACCACGGCGAGACAGCGACGGGAAGGATGAGTTGTTGATTCCAGCTTTGTTTTGTTTTCTACAGATAATGTTGCGTGCATTAAATATATGTGTTCACCAAGCAAAATAAACCCCGCTTGCTTGGACCAAAAGTTGGTGATACTCACTGTTCCCAAGAGGCTATGATATCATACAGGTAATCGTGTGCCTTTACATGCTCCTCGCCGTCAGGCCTGTTTTCATAAATTGCCCAGCCTTCGATGTTTCGTAGACCCAATTTATCAGACAATTTAATAACGGCATCTGCAGCCGTGTCTGTAGGATGAACATCGATGGCTTTAGTTCGTCCATCAAGAAAGAAAAAGCGACAAACAATTGTTCCCAACCGTTTCATTGCCTATAAAAAATCATACAACATACAAAAATAGTTCCAAGAACTAATTGACGATAGAACAGCAAATATTAAACACTCTCAAACACTTACAGATATTTCCACAGTTGATGGGGGAAGCGATCTATTTGTGACTCTATTATTGTTGCAGTTATCTAAGCACCACTGTACGTATTGTCGAAGCTTGCCCTCCAGTGAGAGATTTTTCTTGAGGAAGCAAACAAAGTACTGAAATAAATAAAAATAACATGAGAAATATAAACAAGTAACTCTTTAACCACGATGTGCCACTGCTGCTTATCCTGCCAAGTACCTTATAGAGTAGTTTACTTGGCTGGAAGGAAACTATGCAGAGACACAGTATAAGCCAAATTCTTTCGGTCCATTCTGGCTGTGGACAATTCGTCACTTGTCTCATGCACTGCACGAAAATCTCATCACGCAACTCTTCCCTCTCAATTCCGTGTCCAATGATGGCCTGTATGGTGGCGACCTCCGTTTCTGGTTTCAATTCTCCTCTTAGGTACTTGCACAAATCCTAAAGAGAATGTCTTATTAATAAGTTAACGGTTTGAATGCTTGCTGCGCTATTCGTAATTGTGGTGACGTACCCTAAACACAGCACAGGCGATGTTCACATTGTCAGGATCGTACATATGAATGTGAGAATTCGGTATGGTATTTCCCTTATAGTAGGTTACCATTTCGTACTTCGGCATCATCTCCATTGATTTCCTTGTTTTTCTTGTAAGAGTAGCCATGATTGTACCTACGGCATTTTATTAATTCAATTTCCATTCAATATCTTAAAGTCTGATTAAGTGTTTGAGGACGTACCTTCCGGTGAACGCTCATGAGAATTAAAGAAATTTTGAGCGAATTCGACAATGTCGTGATAAGGATCATCCACTTCATTTGCAATTTTATCTTTCTCTTTGTCCTCTTCCTCAAGTTCTTGTAATTTCTTCTCAACTCTGAACTTCCGTCTCTGTTCCTTTTCTGGATCTTCCTCTCGGGCGGCTCTCCAGTTTTGAGCTCCATTAGACGAAGCTCTAGAACTGGGACGTGAGTGGCATTGTGGAGAACCTGGAGCCCTCGGCCTGGGACTTGTCGATCTCTCCATGGAGTTTCTTTGAATTCTGTCAACCCCCGGACTTTTGGCCCTGAGTTTGTGTGGTGGTGTTGGCAATGGCGGTGGTGATGGATTGGTTTCCTCCCGTGGTAAAACAGACTCATAAATTGGTTCATTACCCGTTTTCTGACCGGCAGTTGAGTTTTTAGTTGTGGTGCTTTTGGTATTAGCTTTGGTCCCATTACCTGTGAAACATGAATAATTTAGTTTTTGGAACTTAAAAAGTGTTCATAGTATTAAGAAAAAACAACTGACCGTTTACGGTTGGGGGTGGTGGTGGTGGCATCGATGGCTCTGGCAGCATTGGGTGCTTCCTTAATCTGACTTCAACATTGTTCATTTCATTGTTGAGTCCCTCGAGTTCTTGCTGTATTACCGTTTCCAACTAATAAAATAAGTGCTCATTTTAGTAAATTAATAGGAAAACATGTTATTTTAAACTAGGATAGTAGGTACCTCCACGTCCAAGTCTTCTACCAAATCTTCCATATGCGACGATATCTCTTCTATGATGTTATGTCTGCTGCCTGGTTGCATGTCAGACAAAAATGAAAACAAATTGTCCAAATCGACAGAATCGCCGCAGTGATCGGTTGACATTAATTTTGGATTGATCTGTTCTGCTATCTGACTCAATGCTGCTATCTGCTCTTGTGTTGCCCTGCAATAGATAAATATTCGTTTTTATTTGTATCACTTAAACTTTGAATTGTGTTACAGTTCGTGCAACCATCGATCTCAATTCTGTGGTTATTCGATCAAGCAAATTTGGGTTATTTGTGAACGTTCGTTATGAATTCATTAAAAATGTCAATTAATTTCCGTGCAGACTACACCAAGGTATTTTCCTTAGTAAATGCTCACCCTGAGTCTGCTCCAATACTGTCTCGGAACTGTTTGCTAAATAGAAAAATCGGTACGTTTAATAGAAATCTGTATTGTTTTCTTTTTATTTGAAAATATTTCCTCAATGTCCTATTCACTAACCTCTCCAATTCTTCTAGGTAGTTCTTTCTCCTTTCCTCTTCTTCTTTCTCTCTGAGCTTCTTCTCCTCTTCCAACCTTTCTCTCTTTCTCATTTCTTCCTCAACTCTACGCATTTCTCTCAGGGCTGCAGCAACTTCCCTGGCAAAGACTCCGCGCAAGTGACTTTGAATGACGATGGCAGCTCTTCGCATTTGAATGAACCGGAGCCTCTGCTTCCAGCCTCTATAGGCATGTTGAAGTTTTAAGACGGCATTTCGTTTCCTTACATATTCTGTTAAAAATATTTAAATGTAAATATTCGTAACTCACACAACTTAATTTACCAAGAAATATAAATGGATAGTTTCACCTCAGGCCAAAGATTTAATACTTTTAACGACTTACAAAAATATTATTAAGTGAACGTAATTACCTTTCCTAACGTTGTAGCCCCTCCACGTCCTCTGAATCAGAACGGAGCAAACTCCCAGAATTTTCTGGCGACTGTCTTCCAACGGTTCAAAAGCGTGAAACCTTAGGAAAACTTTGGTTTGGCCAATTTGCCATTCAGTTTGAGGGATATTATGAGTATTAATTATAGCACTAAAAGTAGACAAACAAATGTTTTACACATCAATGTGATTTTTGCTTTCCGGTATACGCATGGTTTTGGTTTGCTGTTCTACAATTATGAAAGGAATATTCCTCACCTGATGGCTTCCTTAGGAGATGCGGGAAGGCGAGTTTTTAAAAGACATTTAAACTTCTGTATAAATTCTGATAGGATCATGTGCACTGGAAACCCTTCTTTTCTTATTCGAATTATCTCTAGCATTCCTAAATATTTAAGCTGATCCAAAACTAACTTATCGTTGTAGGAGTCTGGTGCCTTTTCCATATTCGGTTTGATGCATCTGACATACCTGTAAATAATTTAGTTGCACCGTGTCATTTCAATGATAAATGTGTTATTCATAATTTAGATGTTTCACTTCTAGTCTTAAGCATTCATGTGAAAATACTGCATTCAATTTAATTAAATGTTTCTCACCAAGGATTTGTTGCTTGTAAAACGTCCACCAAGGCCTGCAATTGGTATCTAAAAGTATCACTAACGGTGGGCTTCCCTTTGGTTGTTCCTCTTGCCATTGTTGCTCCCATTTTGGCAACGGTTGATCCCAACAAGTCCTGGTGATAAAAAATGCACGTATTGTTTTTGTCTACCTCTTCTTTGCTGACTCACTTAAATACCTTAAAAACCAATGTACCTGATACACTGTGATTTCTTGTATAAATTCATTCGTTGACTTCCTCATAAAATCAAAAAAGACGTCTTGTTGGACATCCCGGTTTTTGTCTACGAAACCTTGAACGGTATATGTCACGGCACCAGCGTAGTGTTTTATCCCAAATTCTGCCTCCCATTTCCTTCGGTCTTCACCTTTCAGATACTGCGGGTGATTTTCAAATTCGGCATGTAAATTGGTTAGATAAGCTGAATCAGACCCCTGCGAAAACAAAGAAAACAATTAACCACATACATCATTACGCTGGTGTTCTTTAAAAATCTCCTTTTAGAAAAAATAATTTGCAATCTTCTCTTTTAATTTAACTCACCTTAGGCATGTGACACTGTTCTGTGAGCAGTTTTAAAATACATCTGGGTGGTTTTTCAATTAATTCCAAACAGAAAGAATTGTCCGTGAATTTAATGTGAGAAAATTCGATTTGTTCTTGGCGATACTGAAAATTTTATGACAAATTAATGCTTTTATTGGACGAGCAGTGACTGTAACTAGCACTAAGTGGTTACATAAATAAGTGACTCACAATTTCTTGTTCGAGGGCGAAAACATAGTGATTAAAAAATTTATGAAGTTTTTCATTCGTGTAGTTGATGCACAATTGTTCGAATGAGTTGACGGTGAAATTTTCAAAGCCGAAGATATCCAGGACCCCGAGAAAACGGGAGGAATCCTGTCCAGGATTCGTACAGGTGTTTATGTGATTGACCAACCATGCGAAGGTACGAGAATAAAGAGCCTTTGCCATGGCATGGCGATTTTCCTTTGCCTAAAACAACAAAAAAGATTAATATCATCCATGCCTAATTGTGTGTTTAAATAATTTTATTACAAAATTTTGTTCCCACGAGGTTTGTTTTAGGGATATGGCGGGATTCAACAAGTTGCGGAAATCATTCGGAAGAAACGAAAGGAAGTAGAGCAGACTTTAAGAACCTGAAATACCTGTATTTAGGCGAACCGGATACAATTTATGAGAATAGAATGTAATTGTAAAGGCTAACTCCTTAGCGAAAGACTGTACCGTAGCCTCATATCACCAGAACCTACCTCTTGAAGCTTTAGTGGTATCTCGGTTATATTGCCACGAACGTTTATTTGCCTGAGAAGAGCTACACGCACAAGGTCATCCTCCTGTAGTCCTAACAGATCTGCTACTGTTGCCAGCACAGTCCTATCATTGTCGGAGAGTTTACATTTTTCCCCGTCAATATCCTGAAACAATTACATGTAAATGTGTAGGAAAGTCAAATACAAAATTGACGGAGTTTTCTATCGCATGATTTCTCTACACCAACCTCAAATTCCAGATTTCCCAGCCAAAGAATTGCGGATATGACGGCAAAGATCCCATCGACCATTTGTGGAGGAACCTGAACGACGTTGAAAGCCAAACGCAGAGCGTCTAGTTTTTTGGCATCTGCAACACCTTCGATTTGCACACAGCCCGACTGATTTAGGTATTTGTAAAAAGTTGGAGGCTTAAGGTGAAACTGTTTGATCAATTCGGGGTTGTTCTGTTACAGAAAAATAGAAATAATTAATTCCTTCGACCGAGTGATAGTGCTGTACACTGATAGTGGATGCTCACCTTGGCACCTTCTAGTAACTGATAGAATACATGATAGTTTCTTTCGCCTCTGCTTTGAAACGTTATGCGAGATTGTTCTAATAAATAATCTTGTATTATGCAACCTTTTATCATCCATTTACTGTCGAAGCAAACTTGCATGAATTTTCCAAACCTGCTGGAGTTGTCGTTACGAACCGTTTTAGCATTTCCTAAAATAAAGCAAGGGGTTAAATATAACTACATGTAACCTACGTATATGAAACCTCTCAGCTCGTCATTCTCACCGAAGGCTTCAAGGATTGTGTTGGCTTCCAGTATTTGATGTTCTACCCATGTGGAAACATTACTTGTCACGGAACAGAGGTACTGCAGAATAAATTTTGTCGTTTCTGTTTTTCCAGCACCACTTTCACCGGATATGACACAGGATTGGTTTTTATCGCTGCTTTTCATTGAAGTGTGTGCAGCCTCGGCGAGTGCATAGACATGTGGGTCGAGTTGCCCTATCTTGGCGCCATGGTACTGAAAGACGTATTCCTGAAGAAAGAGACAATCGAATTAATATGAGTAATAAAATAAAACAGTGTGTAATTTGACAAAAAAAAAAATACATCAGATCCGTGTAAGGCGATGAGTCACCGAACGCAGTTCAGCAGTGGCATTGATTTGTTATATTGATTTGTTCATCCTTGGGTCGAATGTAGATAATTACAAATAAGTTGAGCACTGAAAATTTACCCCTTAAAATTCTAAATTTTTCGGGTGCCAAAAAGTGTTCAATGTGGTGCCTACACAGCTTTACCAAGGCTGATGAAACATTTCCAGTTCTACGATCAATATAAACAAACTAAAAATACTCCACCTGAACCGATACTGCTCTCTCAGAATATTAATCAGTAGTGAATTAATTAAGAAGTAACACATAAATCAGTAATCTACGAATGATGTACCCTGACATGATTCCACATGTCTGCAACCATTTCTGTTCCCTACCGTTTCGCCTCACCAATACCTCATTCGCTTACGGAAAATTCCAGATTTATAATATTTCCGTAATTCAGAAATTAGGCACACAGTAACAAAAGTGACTCATTACAGTTATCATCAGTCATAATTTCCGCATAATTACCGGTTACTGTAAGAGTAAAACATTACATCGTCACGAGAAGAGTACAAATACCAAGTGAAGGAGAATTAATATTCTGTCATCGTGATGTAAAAATTATATTTTTGTTATATGAGCAAGTTGTTATGTGCTCTTGGTCTGAAATTCCAAATAATATTCTGTAATTGTAGCTGCCTGTTGGTAAAATTTAAACTCGATAACCGACAATCGGTTTCATTGGAACCTAACCCATTCCACATTTTTGCATTTGAATCGACTCCTTATTTCTGGGCAACGTTTAAATTATAAGCCCCACAAAAGTATTCATGCTTCTTTTCATACTTTTCATCTTTCATTGGCACAATATACGTATTTGTTTTTGTTGTGTCGGTAAGTGCGAGAGCTGCGATGTCCGAGTGGTTAAGGAGTTGGACTTGAAATCCAATGGGCCCTGCCCGCGCAGGTTCGAATCCTGTTCGCAGCGGTTTCATTTTTATTTTTTCTCGTCTTTTGAAGCACTTCCATTACGAACTGTTTTCAATTGAACACTTTTCTAGCGAGACCACAAACTTGTTTCCCGACGCAATGAAAAAAGAATGACAAGTTTTGAGAGTCCTACGGCAAAATCAGATTCATGCATTATGTTTTGAGAAAATGTACAGAGAGACAAAGAACTTGACAACAACGGGTAGAGCAAGATGGAGTTCTAAAAAATAAAAAGCAGGTCAAGACTGAAACCAATTCAAATCTTCAAAGTTGTAGTCAAACGCAAGTCTGACGGGAAACCAAAAGAAATAAAATCTAATTCAGCGACAGGACGTCGTCATCCTGCGGGCTAACAGGGGAAAAGTTCTCCTCCATGTGGAAAATCCAACTCAACGAGAAAAACTTGTTCACAACTAAATTATTACATAAATCAGGGCATTCATTGGGGGTAGAAAATCGTTTTTAATCCGGGGAAAAACAACTTCCCCCGTTTCGTTCCATACAGATACTTAAAATTTCAAATAGAATCTTTTGCTCTGTAAAACGCTCAGTAAAAATCTCACAAAAATATCCTACACTCCTTTATTCTTTTGTACTCTGATATCCCAATGAACTTCAAACCAGTCCAGACAGTTAACTCTAATTTAAAAAATAACTTCCACCATTAAATGAATATTGGAGTAGTGTTTCGAAAGCATTAATCTTCCAATATGAAACATTACTTATTATTTGTAATCAAAATCTCGTAAGAGTAATCAAACAGTAAAAAACAACAACAGGTAACACCCAATGTAGGTATCAAATACCACAAATATTTATGTGTGTTAACCATAAATGAGTAACTAAAAAATTGATCAATAATTGAATCGTAACAGTTGAAGAGGAGAGTTCAAGTTAGTCACATTAGTAATTAAACGAAGGGGTTCCATTTAAAAATACCCACGAGCACGGAATGCTACGTCTGCCCAATTTACAGGACTAAAAATTTATAGCACCCACAAAAATAGTAAAAAAAAAAAAAAACTCGGAAAACAAAATTTATTCTGTTGGCGATGATGAAGGAAATGAATTTTTAGATTGAAAGTTGTATTTGATTCAACTTCCGAGCTCGTGTTTGTAGCTTTCCATATACCACTTCAGGAGTCCTCTTTTGATATACCTTAAAAATTACTTCTCTTTTCGTGATGTTATGAAACAAGGAAAAAAATTTCAAACGTGTTGAGGATGGGATTTCTGGGAGAAAGTCGTCTTCCCTTACACAAAGTTAAATTTCCGGTGAAAAAAAATTTTTAAGTCAAAATAAACAGCTCGGAATACTTAGAAAGCTTGTAGTTTTGGGTGTGGCATGGAATGACGGATGAGAATACCAGGTTAACAGATACAATTATAGAATAGATTAAATTGTCACAGTCTTTTTTCGTTTAAATAAATTTTGGTTTTCGTAAATTGTGTCCAACTTGGATTATTCGAAAAGTGCAGAGGCTTAGAAGATACCGACTGCTTCCAAGGTATTTGTTTTTTTTCGTTTTCAACAAAGTAAATGCTATTCACAAGAAATCAGAAAATAAGTACTTCATAAATTTATTATCCGTAAAATAAAGTACTCCGTGGCATCTGTTAAAGCTAATACAATCTGAAAGAACATTAAATATTTCCATAAATGAAAATAAAAATTCTTTCAAGCATTCCAATGCGGAACTTGGTTTACATTGGACATACAATTATAAAATATATTTTATTTGTTGGATGCAGCTAGTTGACTCCACCGTCTTGGCCATTAGCAACTAACCTCTGACTTCATTTTAAATACACTTAATATCTCAAACTTTCTTCTCCCGGCAATTGTGACCATCAGGAGCTTTTGAACTTGAAACTGCCAGAGGCATGTGCCACCGGTCGCCAACAGTTCCTGGAAGTTGCCTGTTCGATTCGGGTATGAACTGTTAAACGAGGTAGGAAGATGCCGTTGCACGAAACAAAATTAATGATCATACGACAGAAATGGTTATGGCACGTGCATCACGCGTGCAACACCACACGAGTCTGAGACGTCAATCGAAGAACGGCATTTTCAAATGATTTCGGCAAGTGGATGACTGCTTTCTAAATGTGAAATGAGGAACCCCAAAAAGTCGTTAAAAATGTTCAAGAGTATTTTTTCACTTTGCTACAGAGCAGCAATGTGGCGTTTCCTTCGGTTGCATTTCCCCTTACACTCCACATGTGAAGGAGAACCTTTTAAAATTTTGACAGCACCCCGTTTCATCAATCTCCAATCCTAATTAATAAATAACTTCACGTGAATTACTATAATTTGTTCCACAGTAATTGATATTAATTTTCAAAGTCAGAATTCATTTTTGATTATTTATAATGATAATAATAATAGAAACGCAACAGAAATGTACCCCCAGATCTATTAGTTACATTTAGAATTAAGTGTATTGGCATGAAATGAGCCGCTGACCGAAAAAGACTGGTAGTAGATAGACCACAACCGGACTGCGTTGAACTATAAGACGTATCTTGCATTCCTGATTATTACCCATCCAAAACCATCGTCCAACAATAATAAAATGCATTCATAATTAAAATAATCGGATATGATGTAGTGAATGTCTTCTTCTTTATAGCAAATTTTAGAGATAGTCTCACCTTTTTTTCAGATAGTGGTTTAGCAACATTCACTAACATTTGAACAAGACCTTCGAAAACTCCACAGCATTTGATTGCGAATTAAACTCTAATCCACGAAAACAAAATGTGAATTTGCGTGATCCTGAATCGTAACCTTATCGTTTTTAAACAATCAAAAGAACAGTTTAACAGTATTTATAGAAAGGTCTATGATATGTTAATTTAATTTCTATTCCCCTGTTCAAATCCGTTTAATCTTACTACTTTCTAAATACATTGCTGTACCTTCAGGCGGTTTAATTTTCTTAGTAGTTACAGTTTTAATTGGTTGTTGGTATGGTGTTTTTTACTATATAATTAATAAATGAAGCATTATTGACGTGTACTTACCGGTGTGTAGATGTCTAATTCCTTGTAAGGATTCACTGCCACCAGAATAGTTCCTGTATATGTCTATATACATTTTAATTAAGGAAAAATCATAAAGATCACTGACAGAATGCTAAAAACATGTAGGCGTAAGACTTCCATTTCCATTTCCATTTAACAAAATTTAAATCTTGGAATTTTTTTTACAAGCCACTAAAAGGCGTACAGTGACTGTTATCACCGTCTGTATTCAGTGACAAATTACACACACTTTGGTCTGTTTACTTCGTCTCTGTGGTTCTCCTTCAAACATTTTATAGGGGAACAATGGTCGAAGCTGCAGGTCAAAACCTCTTCTTGAACAAATTCATTTGTCTTTCGACTTGATGAAGACACACTGAAGTCTAATTAAAAAAAAATAATACCAAATGAGACCGTGATGGACTATTAAAACCAAATTAGACCCGACGATGGACAGAGGAGTGAAATAAGATCAAAACGACGGAAATAAAAATGGCGATGTGGCGTCACTCGAAGGCTTTCACACCACGGCAAAATTCAGGTCAGCCGTGTTGATTCATTTATTTGGCCATTTCGAGCCTCCAGACCAACAGAGACCTCCTTCACCGCTGACAGATTATTTACTTCAAGTCTTGCCAATTAATAACAGTGACTAGGGTGAATAACCAGAAATATTGACTATTTCGCTACCAGTAAAAGACAAGTCGGACTCGAATAAACAGTGCAGGTAAGGTAAGCAGGACTCAACCAAGTCGTCTCGGATTTGTGAAAAATCAATTTATTGGAAATGACCATTTCTCAGATAACCAGCATGGCTTTTATTATCGCAACATATTGATCGCTTCCCTCCAAAAAAAGTTCAAATTACCTTCTCTTGAACTTTTCCGAGAAAATTGATTGAGGCAATAGACGAAACGACTGTTTTATCGCGACTTCTCACGAATTTCGTCTTCTGGTTTGTCAACCAAATACATTACCGTGTGCCCCGAGGGATTATTCAACCAATGTTTCCAGTCCGCGGCTTATTCGTAGAAAGATACCGGGCCAATGTTATCTAACGATTATCCCCGGAATTCTTTCCTTCTTAGATTGAATTAACAACGTTGAGAAAACCAATCAGAAATATTTCGCAGGAACCGGTCACAATGCATTCCAAGTCGTGAAACCAAACACCAATGGAGTCCATCCAGAAGTTACCACAACTAAATAATGAGCAGTACTTATCACAGTTTCCGAATAACAGAACATTACCATGGGCTGGTGCTATTTACAAAGTGTAATTATAATTTCTCAAGTTAAAACCAATCCTTAATAAAAAAAAATTGAGCTTACTAACAGTCTCAGTAATGCGTAACACCACCAACATAGCGACATTAAAAAATACCGATACCTCAGCATCTACGAGTTCTAGACTCCGAATGGAAATAACAGGAGATTCACAGGCGGGGAAAACGGAAACAAAACAAAATGCAACAAAATGAAAAAGAGTTAACTGTTCCAAAATAATGAAAAGAAATGGCTTTAAACGAACAAACCAACGGGTAAAGGAACTCAAAAATAAAAGATCAAAGAACTAAATATACCAATGTTAATAAACGTTCAAAAAGTAAAAGAAATTTGTACGCAAATTAAATTTGTTTTCGTTCCTTATGACTTTCGTTCATTTTTTGTTTCCTGTAAGCCATAACTCACTTTGCTTTTCCATTTTTAATTATATCGCGGCACGTTTTTGCATTGCGGCAGATCATATGCACGCGTGTTGTTCTACCTATTTTATTTCTCTTCTTTTCCTATTTGTTTACCGGAGGTATTCCGATTCGTTTCACGAACAAAATCAAAACATCATAAACTTTTAATCTTTCTTCTCGCGTCACTTTCACTCGTTTAAAGACTTTTGTAATATTGATTAGTGAATTGTAAGCGTGATATATATGTGATATTTACAACCACGAAAATAGAGAAAACATTTTAACGCTTTTAGAATTGAACTTGCTACGACAGCAGTTGTATTACACTAGTACTAACTGGTTGTAATTTTTCCTATAGGATTCACGCATAGCCGATCGTTTAAATTTTTACAAATATGCGAATAATAGAGTATAACCTTACAAGACTGGAAGTTACTAAAATGGTTACTTCCACGGACGTAAACAATTAACATGACGTAAGAACACTGGCAAATGCAAATGAATTCAACTACCGAATCCAAACATGCAAGTGCATGTTTGCAGGTACTATAGCACCACAACACAAAAAAAAACACACACGGCTAGGCAAGACGACTTGAAGTGGAGAACAAAAGGACATTGTCGCACGACAACTTCCATCCCAACAAAAGACGAGACCCTCAAATTCGGTCGAAGGAAGTCTCGTCGCTTCCACTCACTGTGCTCCACCGTCACAGCAAAGAAGTCCTCCTCGTTGACCACATATTTTAACTCCCACAATTATGAGGAATCGATTAAGCTACCTGGTTACATGATTACGACAACCGCACGCTAAGCATCCCTGAGCCACAGGGTCTGGGTCTGAATCAAGGGAGGAAGCACGTGAATCACACCCTAAGGAAACCGTGTCGGCCTGTCAACTTAATGTGAGACGTACTTTGAATGCGTTATCAATTGAATTTTATATAACCACCTGGTCGATTCATAAGCTTAATCGTGCACCTTGAATGCAAATGTGGTTACAACACGAAGCTGAGGACACCGAAGACAACCGGAATAAAATCACTTTCAGGCGGTCAGGACAGCCACAAAACGACGAGGGGGTTTCTAGTGGGAGGACGAAGGAAATTAATAGTAAATATCCGGGATTTCTTTGTTACAACCAGGCCTGACAGGTACTCACGTTCTTCAAAAGCAATTTAACATGAAACGTTGATTCCGTTCCGACCGTAATCAATCAATTCTAATTATTTTATTAAAGGTCAGATTTATTGTTTGTTTAGTATTTGCAGGTTGACTGAAGATCAATCGAGTCAACACAAAAAAAAGAAATTTCTGAGAATCACGCAGGTCTTAACAGTTCGGACGAGTACAAAGATTTCACGATATTTAGGCAGTAAACTACACGAGAGTTTGTTTTCCTTTTTTTTTAGTTGTTCGTGCTGAATGAGACCAGATGCTCCGAGAGCATTTTACTGGCCTTTTGAAGCACACAAGTTATGATAAATACGTTTAACTTCTTACGAAACTATCAAATTGTTAATACCGGATGATATCAAAACAATAGCAAAAAAGTGCAACGTATCGTTTGAAAGCAAGCCCCGTTATGTGATTAATCTGTTGTATGTTGCATCAAAGCATGATCGATTGGCACAACGGATTCGACGACATAATCCGTAACCGTAAAATCATTTTTGCCTGTCTGATGTCATTTCCGTATCCGCCGTAAATTTTATCTAATCATTTACACCCCGTTGGTTGTCAAAACGATTCTTGAAACCCGTGCAGTATAAAACATCACGGCCAAACATCACAGAAATTAAAAAAGTAACAGAAACGGATATATATTGAAAATTGTCGGCAGTGGAGAGCACCAATTTTAAAGAGGAGGAACAGGGCAAAATCAAAGTCGATGAGCAGAGCCGGAGGTCGTGGACTTGTAAAAGAACGGAGGAAAAGATAATAATTGAAATTTAATAATATTTGCTAAAAATTGAAGCTTAGTGGGGTTCGTGGAATTCAGAAGAGAACTTCAAAGCTAATGAAACTCTACGTGGCGATGGCAGTGAAAACGAAATTTCATTTCACTCCAAAATTTCTACAGCAAAACCCACGTAATTTTTTAATTATTCAATACCGCAACAATATTATGCATTGATAACACAAATATAAATGCTAAATAAATAAAAATATCTTCCGACTGAAGCGTATTCCTCCACCATTTTGCATATTTGGAACAGAAATTAGTACTTAAGAATAATTCAAACAGCCAAAGAAATGAAGAAACAATACAGAAAAATACAATAAATTTCGAATACAAAACATTTGGTACATTTTAATTTTCCTTTATCTTGAGAAAATTAATTGTACAAACTTTTAATAATCCCCTTCCATCGAGCACAAAGAAATAACTTGGTGCTGTACATCTAATAATTTGTACAAAATTAGGCAAAAACTAAGCGAATCAACACCAAAACATGCGAGTTTTGAGTTCGGCAATGCAACAGAATTCGATTAACGCCATTTTAATAATCAAATCCCATTCCTTTGTCTCGGTTTCTGTCAAGCAATCTCGTACAAAGGAATATCAAGGACCGTAACGGCCAAAGATTTAATTTCTTGCAGTGTATGTCAGTATCATATTTTTGTATATTTATTTGTATTAATTTTGAAAAGGGCAATCGTTTTTGCGTGGGGCTACAAATTACAAGTTGACGAGCCATCTCCGCTCCGATTCCCAGGGCGTACCTGAACCTTGAATAATAAATAATTCAAGTTATTTTTTCTCCGGTAACAACGAACAAGTCAAATTTCTGGGTATTTAATCGTGAGAAAAGTCTGCAGACAATAGAATTAAGGAATAAAGAGCATTCATCCTCCACTCTCCTATGGTACGGTACATCCTGACCAACGTTATCCTTTTGTAGAAAGTTAAACCCACCGAGAGACGCCGGAGACCACCTTACCAGAACATCAGTATTAAATAAAGCTTTAAACCACAGCCAACTGTAGTCTAGCCAGATATTCACGCACTTCTGCAATTTGTTAAAGTCTCCTTGGTATGGTAATAAATTCAAGGAGAAATCAAACAGCTGCTACGTTATAATCTGCGAGACGCAGGTGTTTCTCTGAGTATCACTTGCTCTACCACTTTTAAATCGGTTCCACATCGTCAAAATAACTAATATCATACTTTTGATTGCAGAACCCTAAAAATGTGTACGGTAAAATTACGTTTCGGTTTCCCAGATGACAATAGCCCAAAATTTTGTAACGTTTTCATACATGTGCAAACTCTAAATATCATTTGATGAGTCACAATGTGAACTTCGTTTTTTGACAATTAAAATAAAGAAGGAACCAAGCGAAGACCTTTCCCAAACGCTGTCTGACATCACACTGATAACAATATCCAAATGTCGAAAGGCTCTTAACTGCAAGTTAACATTGTGTTGACAAGTTAAACTCTCTTAAAAGCACAACAACCACTTCGTGAATGTTATCCACTTCTCAGGGTTCGGTTTTTCAATCTGTTTTTTAAAAAATACAAACGGGAAAAAAGCTGATTACACGAAAGGGAAATCATGAGAATACAAAAGATTCCAGTTAATAAGGAAGAATTAAATTGTGAGATTACAGCTGAATATACATAATCCAAAATGACAGGAATGGAGGAAAAGCGACAGATGATGGAAACGGAAAGATTCGAAGGCGGGAAATTTTCGAAAATGTCGACGGCGTCCACCCCAAGACACCCCAAATGCATAGGGAAGGTTTAGTTGACTCATGGCTTCCACTGACTCATTCATTGAGAAAAAAGGTTTCGTCTGGAAGGTAGCCATGATACATAAACTAATTGGCGCCATTTGTCTTACAGTTCTTCATCCCGTACCCATCCGGAATCCGGATCAGTTTCTTCCCGGTTTTTCTCTGTCTCTTCCTGGCCCTAACTTTAATCATATTTCCCCACTCTTGATTCTCAGTCTTTGCAAAAACTTCTGTTCGAAGCGATGTTATAATTTATAATTCAACTTTTAGCCCATCTCCTATAGTTTTACGTAACACCCCAATTATCAATTCTACCTTATATATTAATTGCACCACGCGGTTTCATTATTAGGACCAAAAAGCTGTTTAGCTTCGTCTGTTTGACAAAATTATTTGCAGTTTACATTTAATTTTACTTTCTCTCTACTATTTCCTGAACTTGGGATTTAATATATTTTTTGATGTTAACACAGGGTTTTCAAAATTTTTAGGGAATTATGAACTTTCTACTATCTTAATTTTCGCAAAACTGCAAACCAACAAATCAAACGCCTATATTTTTATCAACATTCAAACCAAGGCCGCAAACAACTACCAAAAGCAAACATGAGCTCTTGAGCGTATATCCCGTGTCAAATCAGGTAAGTACAAATCGTTTGAGAAATCATTTTCCGTTCGACTTCCTAATCGGCCATGTTTCTTTGTTCGACCCCTAGCAACCTTTCGTCCACCATACCTTTCAAATATATTCTAGTCGCTATTATTTATTCCACGATAGCATTTCACATATATTTGGGAATAGTGTAGCGGCAGTTAGCTGTCATCGTGAATTCCCTAAATCACTAGCTTTTCTAGGGTGTTGCCACCATGAAATATGTCATCAAACAATTGTCGGCTGTTTACGTAGTACGAGACATGTGTTTGATTCAACTTCCGTTTTGGCAAAACTCCCGTTTTAAGAAGCATATGGGCTGTCTTCAGATCTTTATGGTCGTTATCCCCATAGTCGGTCAGAAATTACATGTGAATTATTTTCGTGTCTTTCTACAACACAGTCACTAATCAGCTATCCCCAATTTCTAGGAAATTTACATAATGAAACAACAGCCACAAACGCTTTGCAAAAATGAACGTCTAAGTACTTAAAGTCGAATGTAGATCATTCACAAAATTTTAACTATTATAACTGTGTCTTTGTTCGCCTAATTGTTTTCTCTACGGCTTGCCCTCGGTTGACTATGCCAAAGATAATTCGCTATCTTTCTCCATTTCCGGATTTGCGGTTTTCGTTTTAATTGTAAAAGCAAATTTGCTCCTACATTATTAGAATGCAAAGTTTTTAAAACTACCAGAAATTGTCAATTGTCCTCTACGTTAACGTAGGTAGAAGTACGAATGAAAAACAATTTATCACTCAAATGTAAACCACATTTACATTTTTTATCAGTTTGTAGCCCGATTGTGGCTTCCCACTACGAAAATTAAACTTGTTGCATTTTCTTGGATGGACCAGCAAACACGCTCTTTAACTTCTTCGGCGGCGCCACATCGTTCACGATGGACTCTTGAACCCACAAACGCCACGCGATAAGTATTTATAAACGACTTAGTGTCAAATTGATGATTCCTCCTGATGACGAGTGGTCCCATCGTGTGGGGGCCTGTGCTACATGAATCCTCCATAAATTAATTAACCATATAGCCGCGATTCTGAGTATTCACTAAGTTCATAAAGCAATGGATTAGAGAAATTCCAGGTTTGAATTCCAGGCTGCTCTACTTTCCCACTAGAGGTGAATGAATAGCCCTCTTAAGCCTTGTAAGACATCCAGGTTTAACAGCTTCGCAGCTTACAGACAACTTTTCTATTCAAGGTGGAAGGAGTGTTCGACGATTACTTGTAGTACTCGATCATATGATAAAAGGATACGTAAATCCGATCTTTTGCATATCGAACTTTCAGATTTTGATTTATGATGTTTTCATCGATGTCGGATAGAGAAGTCATGTCTGGCACGCCCGACTCGGCCTTGGAACCTGAAAGAAGTTAGAAGAACACTTTAGATTCCCGACACCTTGAAAACAATACCAGCAGAAGTTCATAATATATACAGTCTGTCCCAATTGTCTTGAGTGTAAAAGTCAAATACTTGAAAAAGACGAGACTACTCGTGCGTTGAAAGCAGATGGCACAGAACCTGTTTCTGTTGAGTTGGGTTGTCTTCAATCATGCGTTTGAACCTCTAGAGATGACCGGATGGCTGTCACAGGTCCTTAGCCGAACGCCAAACGGATGACTTCAAATTTTAAATTTAGTTATAAGGGTACCTTAACCATTTTACCCCAAAAGACGACGTGGTTTACGTACAACCTCACGAAAAACTTCAACCGGCAATGATCGTCTGATAAGAAGCGGAAGTTTCATTGTAAAATGTAAAATTAGGGTTGTTAAAAGGTGCACGCATACTGGCAGGTGTACCTTCAAGCAGCAGGCACAGAGAAAAAAATCAGGGTGGTAGTGGTATGAATATAGCAAAATATAGACAACGGTATGCCAATAATTTTAATGTCACTGCCTCTATTAATGACCTTCATCAGTTCGTGCCAGAGGACTTACGTACATTACTGAGTGCATTCGACATTAATTCGATTTAAACGAGATTTATACGAATTACAAATACAAACTGAATCTGTAATAAAAATACATATTTTACTTTTTTAATCATTTCAATTCACTTGTTATAAATTCTTTTAAAATTACTAATCCATGATTTTTGTAAACCTCTTGTTTACACATAGTAGTGTTTACACAAAATAAGATTAAACTATCAATTACTGTTTAGAAATATTTTCCTTCTGGTACTTTTATTTTTCTATAACTACTATGTAAGATTTAAATATATTGCCTTTTTGGTAATCTAAATGCGAAACGGATAAGAGAAATAATCTTCAAATTAAACGGTTTCCGTAATTCCATTTTGAAGTTATCAGGGATAAAAATAGAATTGAGACGTATTTGGAGTCTAAATGAAACTGTAAGTGACAAAAACTGAAAGCTAACAAATGACTTGCATGACAATTGACATATGTACAACATAAATTTGGAATGTAAATTTTGGGTCTATTGTATTCATTATTACTCAAATATTTCCATAATTTGTAGTAGATCCGATTTCAAACTTGTGTCAGTCCAATCTTGTACTCAATAAAATTTAGTTGAACAGAATTACATAAGTGTTACGTGTGAAATGAAATAAAAACCGTGGTACGCTTTGTTTAAACTCAATTGATCTTCACTTGGAACTGCAATCGTTTTCTTCTAACGGTATAATTTAAATGTTTCTCCGTTAAAATTATCATTCACCAGCAGCAATCCCACCCATGAAGCAGAGGGCTACATTTCAAAAGTTATCCACATTATGTACTCCATGTTGAATACGAACTTTACCTCAAAATTTGAACTCTTTGGTATTCCCACGTATGAAGCAATACGAAGGGTGAGTTTCAAACCCATACGGCCACCTACTCATTGCCAATTTTATGTGTTACCGATGAATAGGTATTTTTTTCTACGGAACTAAGAATCTTATTCATGTATTCGGCACATTGAAGAGAAATTCAATCGCCAACTGCTCATTCAACGCTTCAACCGCATTCGGATTTTTTCAATATCAATGAAACAGGTTATTTTGCCCAAGAAACCACCCTTCATACTTTATTATACCACTAGAACAAAGAACCCTTTAACAAATTTAAATAATTTCACTTGTAATAAGAACCCGGTCGTTTCAAAACAGAAATGCAGAACATTCACAATGCCACCGAGTATTTACCATTTGCGTTCAAAGTGAGCCATCGAATCGGGTATTTTCGATGGTCGCCATAAATTATACACAATCCTTATTAAAATATCAGGTTACCGAAAACAAAAATTGATATGAGGGATACGCGGGAAAGCTGTTAAGTTTACAATACGAAACGTTTTCTGCTCCCTCAAAGTTGAAAGCTGAGCTTCTCACTTCGTTCAATGGATGGGACCACGAAAATATTTACATAAGATAATGAAGAAAACAAACAAGGTGCGTCTGACTACAATTAAATGTTGCAAATAAACATAAGTTGTCCGTTACTATTACTTTTCTTCTAATAACTTCATTAGATTACGCTGACAATATTCTGCTAAGTATTTTGTTGTGCGACTTCAAAGGCAAAGTATTCTTACTTACTCTTACATTGCACTCCTTAAATTATTAAATACACCACATTTAATTAATAATCACTGGTAATTGCTTGAGATTTTTATGGCATCATAAACTGTATCGCATGTAACAAATCTTAAATTGCTTATTTACAATTTTTCTGCAGTGAAATATTACGTGTTTCGTATCGTGCACGTATCACATGTACCGCTTTGTACTCGAGGAAACGGTAAGTGAATGTATGTTGGTTGTGCTCAACACATTAACAATCGCTTTTTAACGAGTATAATTTTTTAAGATTTTGACTAATCCCTCGACATCAAGAAGTATAAATATGCCCATGTACAAAACTATAAACCCAAAATCACGTTTTCCGATACGTCAGAGGGCACACTTAAAATCGTACAACGATTTGAATCAAAAGCAAAAGTGACGTGAATAATAACTTACTCCTCAGACTCATTTTGGAGTCACCTTCTTCTCTCACAGATTTATTTCAACTCCATCAAGGTTAAGATGACAATGAGTTTGACAAAACCATTAGAGTACCATTAACAAGGTTTCTATGACAGTTCTGCTAAATTATCTCTGGGGTATTTGTATAATGTCTACGAGCAATAAAATTCACAACTTTGGTAATGCGTATACTATTCTCACGGCAAATAGTAATGACTGAAAAATGTCACACGTATAAAAATGACTATTAAACTTTATTTGAAGCCGTGGCCTTATATATTTAAATTGTCTTTTTTTTAAATGAGTATTATATTTTATACGGGTCTTTGTCCCAAAGACAATGGTAGCAGACCAGGCGGACCCGGCCCCGGGAGTTCCTCCAATAAATTAGTAAGGACATTGGGTTGCACAAGTCCCGTCCAATCCTTTGCCCTAAATGACATACATTGTTTTACTTAAAATAATTAAAGCCCCATGAAAAAGAAACTGGTTGACAGCATATCCGACAAAAAAAATTCATGGAAATTGGATTCGAAGATATCTATTTAAGTTCGGGATGTCATCACATCGAATGGACGATTTTTAATGAGATTTTAAGACGTAAAGTTCCATTCAAGTAGAAGTGAATTTGTTTCGACGACAAACACTAACCGCTTTACCATGAATGGAATTCTTTCAATGTCAAAATGATAGCTGCTCTCTCGGTTTAACTTGGACGTAACGGTTTAACTTCACTTAAATATGACTGGCCGTAATTGATTTTTATACAATTCAAGAAAATTTGGGAACCTCACCACAGAAAAAGACGACTGGTATGCAAATGTCAACCAAAGAAGTACTGAGGCAACCTAACTAGATACGCAAAACTGTAACAGGAAGTTGAGCAATACAAATAATTATTCCCTTTGAACGATTTTGTACCACTTTCACTCCAACATACATTTAATTAATCAAGGTAAAAGGGGAAAAGAAGTCAAGGTTCAAGTGGTATCGATTAACGAATGTTTGTCAACGCCCTGCTGCTACTAGAACTACTAAGACGTACGGAAAATACATATTATACCAAAAGTTGAGTAACAATCATGAGAAATGACCTACAACCATCAATAAAATTCAGCTTACCACAAACACAACACTATTTTGATGGCGGGAGGGAGGGGGGATTTCTCAAGAAGACTAACAATATGCATAAATAAACAAAAAATCCATGTTTGATGTTTGTCACCTATTTAAAAAAGAAATTAATCTTTTAGTATGAATCATACTTTTACTTCACTTCCACCCAATTTCAGGTACGACAAGACGACGGAGCTCGGACATTCCAAACCCAATGAATCACATTAGGTTTTTCTCGGAAGTGAAACGAATTTCAAAACCAGGTACGCATTATGAGTAACTCTGCACCTCTATTCAAGGTAGTAATAATAGTGACACAAGAAATTAATAGACAAGGGATGAGACAATGAAGGGCATTGGCTGGCCTCATGTCGGGCAGGGAAACCATTTGGCTCCGATGACTAATCGCCTAACCAGGTGAGTTAATAATAGTAAAATCAACTGAAATGGAGGTTGAATCATTTAAGTCGACACAAAAAACCGCGTGTTTTGAGTGGCAGCAAAAATTCCGGGAATTCTTTCTCCCGAACTGAAACTCATCTCTTTCGTCAATGTTCCCACCTGAGTCCCTGTCCTGTTGGGCGTTACTGAATGAACAAATAAGCATGACTCCATTTTTTTATTACCGTTAGTATTTTTTTTACCGAAGATGTCTTGGCCTGATTTTAAATGTCAGAAAATGGAAGATGTGAGAATTTTATTAACTTCTACATTGACCTCTTACAATTTCTTACAATTGTCAGTTCTTTGATATGTTTCTTACAGCCGTAAAAGTTCTATATCGTTGTATTTGTAGTTTATTTTTTTACTAATTAATTATCTGTGATTTTTTACTGACTCTAAATTGCTGAAAATTTCTTAAGGTTTTGGCACATGTTTTTGAAACGAAATCATTCCCGATATTTATAAAATATATTATAAAATAAGAGTTTATGTTACTTATGATTACGCGCAAAATATATAAAGAAATCAATTACTGTTATAATTTACTAGAGATACCAAACGTATCTGGTGATCCCCCGAACTGTTCAACTAAATGAACACTTTAGTCACAATACATCATTACATAAATGTAATTTGAGAAGATTCCTAATTAATTGGATGAGTCTATTTAGAACTCTGATTTCAATTTATTAATTACGGTAAATTACCTGTAAAAACAACATATGATTAAATAACAAGTGTGAAGGGAAACACCACCGTCAAAATCCGTAGTTATTGATGACACGTTTCTAAGAAGTATGCTTCTTTCTAGAACGAATCACAAGTTCATTTCCACGGATTTGACTTATGCAATCAGTACGAGATTCGAGGGACCTCGTAAGGAGCCATAAAAACGAAAGGGAAACGGCACTACTCTGACAATGACGACCATTCTATTAATGGAATTAGTTGCTGGCGACAGTGAATATACAAATTAAACCTGTGAAAATGTCACGTTTGAAACGAGGAACTTGACGTCCTAATGACAAAAAATCATGTAAAAAATTTCGTGACAATCCTGCGATTCCAAACCATGTGGCAATCCCTGAATCACAGTAATACGTTTTTGCAGACTACAATTTAAAACCCTGGAATGAAGTTGAATCTCGCGGCACCACAGTTTGGGTAATTTAACTTTAATTTCTTACACAATTAAACAATCTGTTAGGCGGCAGCATACTTTCTAAATTGGAAAAGACATTCTTCTTAATTAATTTATAACAATACGGTATTACATGAACTACTTGTCACCTAAATATCTATTGCATTAAACCCTGAATTTTTCGCTCGCCATAAGATCCTATTGTTACGATAGTACATTTACTTCACTGTATCTATACAACGCCAGTTTATGTACTGCTTAATAAACATTTAAATTGTAAAATCAATGTCACGCAGAAATGTCTGAACCTTTTGAAATATAAAGAGGACCTAGGTGGGTCGTTGACCAGTCAGTTTCTTTTCTTTGGAAAGGTAATACGTGATTTGAGGAAGTTACAGAAAAAAGAAAAAGAAATTCAGAAAAAATGAATAATCCCCAACAAACGTAATTCCGGGCAATTCACGTCTTGGTGTTTAACAAATTAGAAAACAGTTATACTGATAGAATTACTGACACTGAAAATCAATTTTCAATAAAATAAAAATAAACGAAGCTCTCTTCACACTGAGTACCAAATTAAAAAGTTAGGACGTGTATATAATGGAATATAAGTTAAGATGCAAGATGTATTCAGGATATAAAAAAGTAATGTCACGCAATGTTCTGCACGCCTAGTCTTGAAATCCTTCTCTTTATATATCATAAAACAGCAAAGATCTTTGAAATTAAGTGAGGATCACAGATCATATAGGATACCCATGACAATGCTAAAGTCTCATTAAGAAGAATGACGATTTGTGGATTAAAAAATAGCGAAATTTATTGAACTCGCTTAAGTCGTTTCTGCTTCAAATTTCTGCCCGCCGTTTCTTTTTAAATCCACCTTATTAGAATAAAAGAATATACATCATATTACAACATAAATTACATTCGTAGCAGAAACAAAGTTGGAATCATTTCATTTGAGGCTATTAAATCAACTATTGAAGTGGGAGGGCTAGACTTTTTTCAACGCCTGATTCTGGTACGAATACAAGTAAATTCCGATTTATTGAATTATAAATATCCTATTCAATTATCGGATACATTCACTACGCATTACACAACGCCTGCTTAATTCGGTGAATAATACAGTAGCCATAAATCGAAAGGAGCTTGGTAACTATTTACGTTACATTCAAACCCATAAACCTTTGGTTAGTTTAGTGTTAAACCCATGGCAAGTGAACTTTCATAAAATTTGTTTTTAAATTAATCTGGACATTACAAAAACAAACAGTCATGTTGATGTATTAACTTTAACTATTATTAAAGGTAATGATAAGTAAGATTTTAAATTAACTAATGCTGTGTTGTTCAAAATTTTGTTTAATTTTTTCCGCACTCTATGAACTGTGCAACCTTCCATGAAAAAAAACTTTTCACCAATATAATACGTAAGTACAATTTTTCAAGACATACTCGCAAAGATTCTTTAAAAAAAAACTGTCAGATTCTAATGGAAGCGGTTCACATGAAAATGAAAAACATAGTTAACACACCAAAGAAAGGTATGCCGGCTAAAAGTCACCTCAATACTACAAAAAAACTTTCCTGAACTGCATTACAAACACAATAGATTAATGCTTTGAAAAATAATCATAAACACCCTCGTTACTATAACGACCAGTGAATAATTTACTCTGAACTTTGAAACATTATAGCATATGTTAATGCTCAGTATTCTACATCGATGTGTACACTACAAGGTTGTTATAATTTTTTATACGTGGTACACCTCATTTGTCAAAGTACAACTCTGTTACTTTTAAAGCATCATATATTTTGCAACGTAAACACCAGTGTGCTATTTTTTTTCTTTACAATAAAATAGGTTTTGCGACGATGTCAGTGTCGAATAAAGAATATCAAGTAATTAATATTCAAAGAGTGATAGGTACTCTTAAAATCACGTGTCCTTTAACCGGATTCGATGGTCTCCTTTTACAGGATCGCTTCTACCAGAGGAAATAGTAATGAAACCAATGGAATGAATTTCAAAAGCTGAGAACTGCAGTTTAAATAATTAATTTTATAACAGGTGACAATGAACAATCCGCTCGAATCAGACTACATATTTGCATTTCCACAGTCCGACGTCAATAATTTTACATAAATTCTTTGCATTTTTATTAGCCTGAGAACAATTTTACACTTTCCATTCACGGCAGGTAGAACGTAATGATAGCGGTGTCGAACACTGGAAATGAAAAAGTGCGACAGTTTGCAGACCGCATGTTACGGTTACGAAACGCAAACATATTCGAACCCTTTCCTCCATAAATCACGCGGCTATTCATAAAAGCAAACATCAAAAATTGAAAACAATAAACGGGCACCAGACGTAAGGAAGCAGCAGGCGAATTTTCATTCATCCAACAAGTCCGCCATGCTCTCTCCAACCCCATTTACCGCGCGAGAAGATCGATAGTCGGCTACTGTGTTTTTAAATTGTTTAATCGATTTGTTACGTACAAGATTTATTTCAAATTCAGTTTTCAATTGGAAGTGGCGTTCGTCGCCTTTCGAGTCACCCCTTAGAAAGGGGTGCTTTCAGCCTGATGGACACGAGAATGAATTCGCATTCGCTGCAGAGCAATGGATGAACGAGAGGAAGATTCGCCATTTTGACGAAAAGGCAAAGAATTTTGCCAATATTCCTTCTCGATCGTTTCGAACTTGCCGTGGTTCCTTGACAACCTCGGGATTCTGGGAATTTCAGAATCCGAACCGTATTAATTCTTCATGTAACGGACTAACGGTCCTTCCAGAACCTTATCACAAAAAGGGTGGGACAGACTTTATATCTTCTCCGGGGTGTCAGAGATTGCGCAGACATGTGCCGCTCCGATTTTCTAAATTTTCATTCTTTCCGTCCAGCCGTTCCTCTCCCCTCCGTTCCTATCGTGGTCCACCCTCTCGCAGGCTGCAATTCTCGTTGTCACGCAAAAAACTTTCATTGATTGTCTTTTTCAACTTATTTTATTCAACTCTGTAAATGCACAAGTGAACGGTTCCCATACTACACGGCAATGTAAAAACGACCACGGACGATATCGAACGACCGGACTGGGGTGAAAACAAATGCAAAATGTTATTCTCACCGTGCGAATATTTCGTTTCCAGAGCCATTTTGTTCCTCCAGTTCGTGTATCCTAGTTGCAATTAATCTATTAACACTGAATATCGGCGCCCATTTCACCAGTATGACATTTTATTTTGTTTACTTCATTTACTGAGTCGCGGTGTTAGTTACGAAGGCCCTACGAAACAGTCAACATGGCCCGACCGCCACATGCGCTTGACTGGTGACAGGGGGACCACTCAAACTGGTTGCTGAATTTTAGTTCCTTCATTCAACTGTATGTGCGCTAACGTCGACCAATGTGGTCAATTACGCTCAAATATGTAGCGCTTTAATAGTTTCCTTTCAAAGATATTGTTGGAAAGGCTTACTTTAATAATAAATATTAATTTGTGATGATGTCAACTAAATTTAAGACATCCACTTCTCCTGGAAATACAAATTTGCATACATTTTTTAAATACCCATTAAATGCGTCTATAAAGTAATAAATGATATTGCTTTTCATGAAAGAGAAAATAATCTAAATATGCTGGGGTTATTTTTAGTGCCTTTTTCTTATAATTTTATTGAATATTTGAAATTTATTCATTGTCTCTTATTAATTCCAGCAATATTAATAAATCCCATCATTAAGTATTATTGATCATGCGCACTGAGCTACGTGTTTCACGTGGAATGCAGTGTCAGATGTTAACAGTTAACAATATTACTTTTTTTTAATGATTAAGTCAAAGTACTACTGAAACTATTCGATTTTGTAAACGGGATTGAAAAGATTATCTAAACTTTAATTTAAACAGTATATTTCTTAAAATATTTTTAATAACTTAATTAGTCAAACAAGTCAATTAGTGAAAAACCCTTCGCAAAATTTTTCAATAATAGAATTTGCATTCAACGTTAAAATGGAAGACAAACAAACGGAGCAACCGAAAAAGAAACCCATGACACATGAAGAGAGGTTAGCCCTCGCTGCAAAGCTTGATCAAGAATTGGATGACTTTATAGCAGGTCTTGAAAAAAAAAGATATACAGAAGGATGGCCAGAAGATAGGTGGCAAGAAGTAAGTACTTGTTTTGTTAACCTGGAAGAGTCATTGAAATAGAATACAAAGTTAAACAACCATAATTGTAGGAAATGGAGAAACATCCATTTTTTATGACCAAACTGCCAGAGGATGGAAAGTTACCACCACTTTTGGAAGGGATCCAACAGTTAAAATATGATGAAAATGAAAACACACCGCTTGGTAAGTTAAGAATTTTATTAAAATGAAAAGTTAAAAAATTTGGTAGATTTTAATCAATTAAGCGTGGCAATTTTCCTTTATAAAAACTGAATATTAATATACAAACTGAGTAACAATATTAATTTTTGAGTGCTACCCATACTTCCATTAGATTCTGCTGTTAGAATACATTTTATAATGTGAACCATGAACAAGTCGTATGCATCTTTTCAATTGCATGAGTATTAATTACCCAAAAAATTTTTGTCAAAATGATGAAAAAAAATTTTTAAATAGGAGATATAGAACAATAACTGTATAACAAAAAGGTTGTTAAATTTAAATTTTGTAGAAAAGTCTTGCACTAGGCTACTGGTATTAATTAACAATTATTCTATATTTTTGTTTAGACCTAGCAAATTCATACAAAGAAGATGGAAATTTCAATTTTAAGTACAAAAAATATAGAATGGCCATTATAAGTTATACTGAAGGAATTAGAAAAAGGTGTGGAGTGCCGGATGTTGAAGCACAGCTATACAACAACAGAGCTGCAGCTCATTTTCATCTTGAGAACTACAGGTTGGAAAATAATTTATTTGTTGTGTACCTCATGTTTAAAAAAATAACATTACAAAGTAAATGGAAACTACTCCTGTAATTATATATTTACCTCTAAAACTCAAATACAAAAATTGAATTTCAGGTCAAGTTTATCAGATTGCCAACAGGCATTGAAATTTCAACCAAACTACAGCAAAGCAAAACTGCGAGCAGCTCAGTGTTGTGCAAAACTGAAATTGTATGATGAGGCACTTCAGTACGCTAGTGATATTCTTGAAAAGGAACCAAGTGAACCTACAGCACTGAAAATACAATCTGAGTCCAAAATAAATAAAGTAAGATATTGTTTGAAACAATCATACAAACAATAAATTTGGTTATTTTTTGCATTTTTTGCCTGTATTTTTAGAAAATAAAAGAGAGAGATGCCAGAAAACAAAAATTAACTGACAAAAAGTTGCAATCAGAACTGATTTGTCTTAAATCAGCAATTGAAAAGAGAAAGATAAAAGTTGAAATAGAGGGAGATGTAATGGAATCCTTGGAATTTTCTAGTGAAAAGCCAATTTTACAAGATGGTGTATTGCATTGGCCTGTATTTTTTCTGTATCCTGAATATTCCATGTCTGACTACATCGAACAATTTAATGAAAATGCAACGTGAGTATGGCAATTTGGTGATAGTTGCGTAACCAAATCACATCAAGGATGCCATTAATTCTGATTATTTTTTCAGGTTTTTTGATCACATTGTTGAAATGTTTTCAACTCCACCTCCATGGGATAGCTTTGCAAAATATCAAATAAATTCTTTGTCCCTTTACTATGAAGGCCTAGATAGAAGTAAACTGTATCCAGTTGATGTTCATAGCACACTGTCGAGTATTCTTAGTAATGGAGAGTAAGTAAAATGGAGTTATTCCAAAATAAAAACAGCAGAGAACAATGTACATCCCACTGTTGTGCTGCATATCTTTAAAACTTAATTTATTGTATTTATTTCAAAATATATATATATATGTGATTTACTTTCATTTCAGATTTGTGGTAAGAGACTGGAAGCCTGCATTTCTCATTATGGTAAAAGGTTCAAAAACAGAAACTAATTTCTTGAAAAATTATACTGTTGTGCAATAATATTAAAGTTTTGTAAACAAAATTTTATTTTATTTAAAACATTTTTTGTGGCCAATAGTAATCAAATTTATTACATGCTGACATTACATTTTGTTAGATTTCGGACAAATTTGTAGGAAATTTTAAACATTTTTCCTATACAATTCAAATTTCCCACATTAAAATAAAATTCGGGTCAAAAGAAGTTGCCTCTTGTGCCACGGTCCCACGTGACCTGATATTCATTAAGAACAGCAGTTGTCAGATGTTTCCGTGTATTTAGTGTCGTGATATTTTACCTAATACGATTTCGAAAGGGGAAGAAAGAAACACAAACCCTCGTAATTCGTTCATGATATACTCGTATATCCCTGGTTGTTCATTTAATTTTACATGTCCATGACAATAGAACGGCCAAACCTAAGGAATAATAATAGCGAATTACATAAAACGATATCAACTGGTTCTTTATCATTGTGTTCAGTGGGTTCCGACGGCGTCGATTCGTTACCAGACGTAGCTTTCAACATCGTGGGTTCAAGCAACGAAGGCACCATTGATTCAACGGGCACAAATCGGGAGAATGAACCATTACTCTCCCGCGATGATATACAACCTCTCAATTACATTCCAGGTATTACACACGTATGAAGTTGATGCACAAAACCTTATTGGACCAAACCAAATCGGTTCCCCATTGAACATTTCAAGGAGAAATACATTTAAATGAAATTCTAATTGCCACTTTGATAGGTTTTCTGATTGAAATTTCCCACTCATTTTGTCACTAGTCAATAAATGACCAGATTTTAATTTGACACAATTGAGCAGAAGGTTGAAAATTCAAATTTGACTAGTCACTGTGTTGCAAGTAATATCTTTGGTATTCATATAAAATTTTTCACCTGTCATTTGTTAAAGTGCCACGACATTAATTCTGTTTTTCTCTCCTGTGGTTTACTCATAATTAAGTGTGTTATTTTGTCCCATAGTTTGTTCAAGAAACAGAGGCATCTTTACTCTCCCTGTTGTAACTATTGTTGATGGTACCCTGTTAAATTTGAATCATTGCAATAAAATACATTTAAAATGCCCCAGATATGCAGGTGGGTATGGTTTGTTTGACAATGCTTTAACTGCATACTTTAAAATGCTGTTGTATTTTGATTCATTGCAGAGGAGTGCTCCTCAAAATGTAATTTGTAATGAATTGTTTATATTTTACATTGGTGTTATATATATATTTAATTACTTCCATTACAGATAAATATAAATTTTCTACTGTATTAAAGTTTGTGGTATCTAAACTTTGGGTACTAATAAATCATTTCAGATGATCCTCAATTTGCAAAGCTTATCCAGGATACAGAAACTGCGATAGAAAATGGAATATTTCCAGAAAGAATTTCACAGGGGTCCAGTGGTAGTTATTTCTGTAAAAATCCAGAAGGAGTAAGTTTAAATTTTATTGTTTATCCTTTTTTTTGATGAATCATAAGGCTTCAGTTTGTTCAAAGTCATTACACATGTAATGGTGAGGTAGAAATCCAGTTGACAGTTGTTTTCAGATAATAATGAAATAAAGCATTCCTTCAAGTGGTACTCTGTCATAAATCCAACTTCATTTGACTATAATGTAACACAATATGTGTCACTCGAGGATTAAAATACAATCATGACTCAATTGTTCAAGTAGAAAAACCAGGGCTAGCTATAATGTTTATCAGATATTTTTACTATTAAGTACTATTCTTAGATTGAACTAAAAACCCTTTACCAAATATTTTTCTTTTAATGCCTTACACAGGAACAGTAAACAGACATTTGTTTTGGTAATGGACTATTACTGTATTGTGAAAATATTCTTATTTACATTAAGCTTGGCCTCACAGCATATGTTGTTTACACTGTGGGGCATAAATAAGGCCTTTCCTATATATACATAAGATATTTTTATAAGTTTGCATCCTGCAGCAATTCTTACATGATTTTTTTTGTTTTCTAGAAAACGATTGGAGTTTTCAAGCCGAAGAATGAAGAACCCTACGGTCATTTAAATCCTAAATGGACAAAATGGATGCACAAGTTATGTTGCCCTTGTTGCTTCGGTCGTTCCTGTCTCATTCCCAATCAGGGATATCTCTCGGAGGCGGGCGCATATCTCGTTGACAACAAGTTTCAACTTAATGTAGTGCCAAAAACGAAAATAGTGAAACTAGTCAGTGAAACATTTCATTACTCACGTTTAGACCGTCAGAAGAGTAAAACGAAAACTGCCATTAGTAATCAGTTTCCGAAAGTGGGAAGAAGGTTCCACAGGCTCGGTCTCAAACCGAAGGTGAGTCTTCCAGTCAGCGTACTTGCCAAAGGAATTGCCCGCCTCAAAAAAAAATAATACTGTACTTCATGAACAGCTCGTAACAGCCGTTAACGAGAATGTACCCTGTTAAAACATTAGCACTCAAAATTATTATTTTCAACCATATGGACATTACGTCGTTCTTTGTCAAAATATTTTAGGGGTTTGTTTTAATTGCCTGCCAAGGTTTATGGTCATTCACGCCTTGGCTGTCTATCCAATTTGTCATGACTGTCCACGTGAACGTAAACAAATCCATCAAAAAGAGTTTATTTGTCTCTGATAATTAACATTCATTGAATGAAGAATAAAGTCACGTACGGGGCTATGATTATGGAACAAGTGTTTTGTCTAAATGATACATCTACTTTCTTAAAATTTGATTTTCTACAAACATTTAACAATAGAGAAGAACGTCGGATGGCGTTGCCTTCAACGGGCACCAGCTGTGCCTGTGCCTGTTTCCAATTTTATTTTGTATTTAACAAGTGACGGAATGCGGTTACTTGCGATCCATCGCATACGACGCAAGGCCAACATGATGATCTTTTTTATATTTCGTTTGAATTCTGATTAATTTAATTCGAATTCGTTTGAAGTCTGATTAATTACGTGGACACGTGTAAGAAACCAAATTCGGAATCTTTCGATTGAATGAGAGCGAAAGTAACAAATCCTATCTGGTACAAATAATAAGATTGATTTGCTTTTTAATCACATCTGTCGGATTCTGTTTACTTAGTTGTTATTCATTTTGTACGGCCGAGTTCTGTGCCTACGTTACACAGTACTTGAATATAACTTTCACGGCATGCGAACGGTTTACTGCGAGAGTGCTGTAAACAAAGATAATAATAAAAGGTATTTTCGTCTTTCTTTGTATTTATAAAGAAACGCGAAACGTACAATTCACATCAAGTCCCTTTCTATTATTTAAGAGTTCATATGCAACAAACGCAGCAGAGAAAACCATGTGGACAAACTTGTGTACAGGTACATGATGAGGATGGTTTTTTTTGCCTAGGTTGGATCCTTCCAAACATTCGTCGATGGGTACAAAGATGCAGACTACTGGCTAAAGCGATTTGAAACGGAACCGCCACCGGTTACTGTCCAAGCAGATTTCCAGATTCAGTTTGAACGTCTCGTAGCATTAGATTATATAATTAGGAACACGGATAGAGGAAACGACAACTGGTTGATTCGATACAGTTCAGTTGATAGCAAGTCTTCGACCAACGCCAACGGATGTGAAATGACGGAAGTCACTGTAAGTTGAAAGTACCTGCAAACGGTCGTCCATGAAAGGTTTTATTTATTTTTCAATGTGAAATTTTGCTTACTTACTTTGCTTTCGTTGTTCCTTTTTTACTTTTACATTTCTTGCTTTTTTGGGCTTTCTTTCCTTTTGCCGGATCCAACTGGAGGGGATTTCATTTGTGATTCCAATGATTAGTTTGTCTCAAACTAACTATTGAAGCAATTTGTTTTTTTTGGGGGGTGTAAATACCATGCAAATAGAGAACCACTCCCAATAATGTAATGTGGAATAGACATGGGGGCACAGACAATTGTGGCTGTTATACTTCATTGTATTCAAAAACAGAGTGTTTAACAGCATTTCCAAAGTAAATTTTCAGAACTTGAAAACTATGTCATTTTTCTTCTACTAGTCTTCTGATGCTCTTTTTGATATGACGAGGCAGGACAAGGGAACGCAAAAATAAATCATTTATTTATTTTAGTGGTTTAAACTATTCAGGTGATTGAATAAATGGAATAGTAACGCCTTGCCAAAACTAACTGATTGGGGTGTCAGTCCGTTTCCTTAATGGCTGTGTTCTCCGGCATATTGTCGGTTTTGTTGTTTGTGTGCTACGATTTTAACTAATTTGTTTTCGTCAGGATTGGCCGGCATCTGATTCGCCTAAAATCCAGATAGCTGCAATTGACAATGGTTTAGCGTTTCCATTTAAACATCCAGATTCATGGAGAGCTTACCCATATCACTGGGCGTGGTTACCCCAAGCCAAAATACCATTCAGTTCCGACATTCGTCAGCATTTGTTACCTTTAGTCAGCGATCAGAATTTCGTTGAGGATGTCGTCGATGATTTGAAGACTTTGTTCGAGGTGAGTCAATAAATTCTAATAAACCAAGTATTACTGTGGTATCACTCTGCGATATGACTTTTAATGGATTGACGCATGTATTTCAGATGGACAAAGGTTTTGATAGTCACTTATTCGAAAGACAGATGAGTGTAATGCGGGGACAGATATTAAATTTAAAACAGGCACTCATGGATGGTAAAAGTCCGGTTCAACTGGTTCAGATGCATTCGGTTACTCTGGAAAGGTGAAACAAAATGTTGAAATTGTTTCTGTTACAATGTAATATTACTATGTAGTGTTACAATGTTCAGAAAATGTAATTGGCATTGCTTATTGTTTGCAGGTCGAAAGGAAGGGTTGGAACTACGTCTAAGTTTCGATCGTTCAGTGATTCCTTCACTCAGCGATTTCAAGACAAGAGTCCATTTTTCTCCTGGTGTTGATTTCCTCAATGTATGTTCTCCATTGGTTCTGATTCGTTCGGTATTGTCCAGAGTGCTGGCCACCGTCATCTGATGCTTTGGGATTTTCACTTTATCGTTTGTTTATTGTGTCATAGTGATAACACACACACACGTAAATTCATATCCAGACGCTCCAGAAAAAAATTACTTTCATTCCTCTCCCGTTCTTATTTTCGTCAATTATCAGACGATGTTTTTTGGCCGACAAAGCAAAAGAAGAAAGAAGTAGAACCACGTGAAAAAAAAATTGTTTAATTATTTTGAGTTCTTTCATGGAAGAGAAAAAAGACTTAGACGAAAACGATCGGAAATATATATATATATATATATATATATATTATATATATTTGTATAGGTATTTAAATAGTACATACGTTTAAAAATATCATTGTAAGAATAGGGAATCAGTCATTAATGTTTATGTTTTTCGCAAAGGAGCAACGGTAACGGTAAATGGCCAGAATTTCATGCTTGTTCTGTTGCACTGCCCATCCCCTATTTTTTGCTCTTTTAAATATTCAGAATGATCAGGCAGCAAACTACCGAGTATTACAGTCAGAGTACTTGATGCATAATGGTGACTCGTCGTAGAAAACATTTGCATGTTGTTAGGGAGTTAGAGATGATGTCCTTATTAGGTGTGTTTTTTTTGCTAAAGACGAATTTTCTTCTTTGTTATAAATTATCTCGCTTATTAATGTGATTAATGTTAGAATTCAAATTTTGTTATTTAAGGAAATAACAAGAGGGGATAGAAGATCAGGTCACCTGAAGGGGTGAAGTGAACCCCCCAAACGACCTGCATAGTTTTTGATAAACAAGACTTGGGTTGATAATTAAGAATGGGCCAACTTCAAATCATCAAACTCCAAACTTTAAAATCAAAAACAAGTGTTTGATTTAATTTCGTACTAAAATTCACATGCTCTCTGTCATGCAAACATACAACTTTTATCTTGGTTGTTAGCTTTTTTGTGCCTTTAATACCCACCTGTAAGACATCTAGTGAAGGTGATGATTTTGTCTTAGATTTATTTATTTATTTTTAGACATTGGTTTAACACAAAATTCAGGTATAGTTTGGGCAGTCGTTGATTTCATTAAATTTTGGTCTTTTTCGTTATTGCTAGTCTCCTCCACAGCTATTTTATACTGCTATTTTTACTTTTCTTTATTATTTATTGCAACAAGTTTTTTTCTCTCTTTTGTGCTTACCTAAATATATTATTATCCTTTTATTCTTAAAAAAAATTATATGAAATTATTTGAATTCAATATATAGATATATTTTTAAAATTAGTTTGTCATCTCTTGTTGTAAAACTCCGAATGCTGACCTATTACCCCACATATACATTAGTCCGTCGTCCTTACTTAACCCAGGAATGTTAAATCGATGAAAATCCCTAACTACGTACTCTGAAATGAATTGTGATATTTGTAACGGTTTCGCCCTCCTAATGATTTTTTTCAGCAAATGGGAGAGATTAACCGAGAGGGACCGAAGTAGGACACGGCGAAATAAATTTAAATATAAAAATTTGAAGGTAACGGAATTTTCTATGAATTGACAAGTAGGACAATAGGATTTTTGTAGGCTTTCAAATTTGATCTTTGCTAATTTTTGAACTCTCGTTACTTAAGCAATTAATTTTAATTATACAATTAATGCACAAAGAAAATACAATTTCCTAGAATAGTAAATAAACTAAAGAAAATCTTCAGGTTCACTTAGTTTGGGACACAGCTGTAGAAACAGGATGAATGACGACAAACATGTAGGCGTGATGAGCGAAACGATTAAAGCAATCCTCTCTAATTATAAAATATTATAATTTATAATTAATGACTGCAGAATGATGTATGCACAGTGCAGCAATTCTTCTGGGCAATGGACATCATCGCGAGCAATACACGACAAATTGAAACAATTGCATTTGTTTGTAAACCGTCATCAACATGGCGCAGAGGTCATAGGCTTTACCATTTTCTAAGATATTTTTTCTATTTCTTATACATTTACACCGTAGCGTAGTTTATTTATTTCGGGATTATTTACGCCCTTTTTCTTTTAAAGTTAAGTTTAGTAATAAACATTGAATAAAAAAGATGCCGCCTCTAACAGACGAGTAAGTTAAATTACATTGTCAAATATTAAACACTTAATGTTATTTTCAATACTGTACACCGGGTAATATTTAGCCGACGAATATTAATCTGAGTAATGTATAAGTACAAGCGGTGAAATCATGTTTCAGATTAAAGTGCTCCGGACAATTTCAGAAAATGCCTTGTGCAAAATGCAGGAGGAAGTCAGAAATGAAGGTGGGTTTGTTTTTGTTGTCACACCAAAATTTAAATGAATAGAAAGAAACAATACCCCTGACTTTGACTGAAATGAAGCTTTAAGTGTACCCGTACCTGTTTGACCGACAGGGAATGAAATACATTCAGCCGCCGGTTCCGGCCTCTTTCAAACCTGAGGCCAGGTACAAGCAACCGGCTTTTGCACTGGAATCGGGCACTATATACCGACTTTCTTACCCCGGCGTCGAGGGTGACACAATGAAAGAGTGTAGACCTAAGAACACACCGGCAGTCGACAACATAAGGCCTTCGTCTCTTCCCATTTCTCAAGACACCACATTTAGACTTAGTTTTACGGGGGTCCCAGGTGAGAAAGCGGTCTCGTGCAAACCCATGTACCGGAATATGATGGGCGCTGGACCTCTTCAGTCGATGACAACCCAGAGACATGACTACACCATGAAAATCTCAGAAAGGCCGGTTCCCCACAAACAGGAAAACAGCATCCATCTCAGCACGGCTAAAATGGAAAGTATGTTACTTGACAGTGACTTGCGCGTCCTCTTCAAATAAGTTTTTGTTAAATTGTGTTACATTGAACTTTAGATGGAACTACCATGTCGCTGTCTTACCAGCCCGTTGAAGGAGAAAGGGTAACAAGCTACAAACCACAAGGAGTGTATAAGAAACCGGAGTACAGACTCGAACAAGACACCATAAACAGGTTGAGCTACCAACCGTGGGAGCCGCTTCCAAAGGAGGTTCACCCGTGGCAGAAAAAGGACTCTTACAAGCAACCTAACTTTGCAATGGAAAACAACACTATCTATAGAGGAAGGTAATGTCATTCTAAGATTTCTGCATTGCGACATCGTCGTGCCTCAAAGAGAAACTCATTTCCTTTTTGATTTTGATTCCATTTTGATTCTCCTCTTGATTCTCAGTTACATGGCGGCAGAAAACTATGAAAGGATGCCATCGTTCAAACCCCAAGCCGGAATAATGACGATGGGACTCGACAAACCTCTTGCTAGTGCAACAATATACAAAGAAAGTTACCAGGACAATGGCCAGATTCCTCGACCGGTAAATTTCGAATAAAAGACGGGACTTTTTCTTACTCGAAATAACTTCTTTCTTCATTTTCAGGCACCGATCGTCAAACGAGGAAACATATTTCTTTCCACTCAGCCAATGTCGCAGGACACTACCGCAAGGCTGAGTTATACAGGTATTGAAGGAGAGAGAGCTGCTCCCTACAAACCCATCCTACGGAATATGATGGGTGCAGGGCCGATGCAGTCGATGACAACTCAACGTCACGACTTCACACCGAAACCGATTGTGATGGCCGAGAGTTTCAGACCGCGAAATGCTCCTGCCACATCGAACTTTAAAATGGAAGGTGATGAAAGGAGTTGTGGAACCGCGCCAGGCAAGCAAAGGAAATGAACTTAACCATTCGTACTCGATACTTTCAGAGACGACGACTTTCAGAGCCTCCTACCTACCGAACGAAAACATTGAAAGAACCCAAAGCTATAAACCAACGGCCTCGTACAAAAAATCAAATTTCCCGTTGGAGTCGGACACCATCAACCGTCTCAGCTTTCAGCCGTGGACGCCTATGCCCAAAGAAGAATTCCCGTGGACGAAGAAACCAAAATACGAACAGCCCACGAGACTAATGGAAAACAATTCAATTTACAGAGGCAGTTACTTGGCTCCCGGGGGTTACGTCCAAGACGACAACGCTGCAGACGGTAAATAATATAAGGCCCTCACCATTTATAATTGTCAGTGCAGTTCAGTATTAAAACTAATTTTATTTATTTGTAGAAGGGTGCGACTGCCAAAAGCAACGTTCAGCGACTGATGATTTGTAGACCTAACGCCAACCTGTAGCGAATTTAGGGCCCTATGTTTAACGGTAAATTACAACCCTGATTTATTTATAAACAGCACAATTCAAAGAAAACGTTCTGATATTAATTATTCTCTTTCAGGTTTTCCACCAATAAATAAAAATGAGAAAAATGTAAAATTAAATCCATATAATCAAAGATTAAACCTTTTTGAAACTTTACACAACTTGGTAAATTTTTGTGACGGTGAAAAATTATTTTAAATATTATACTTTATCTAGTACATTTGTGTGTCAGGAATCAAGTTTTTTAGTTAAAATTAACTCCTCAACAAAGATGTGCTTGTTCCCTTTTTTCTTTCGGATGTACTGATGTATCCAACACGGGAAAAAATATCTAATGCAAAAACTGACAATACAAAAGGGTAAAATAAAACATAAATTAGGAAAAAAATCAGACTTTATTTTTCAGACTTGTGTAAAACTGTGAAATTAAGTCTTTCACTGCAACAATCCAGTTGTTTTAAAACTATTTATAATACTGAGGGGATTTCTGTTGACTTTCTGAATTGCCTTCTGAATCCAGCTGAGTATGGTGGTGCGATCTGGGCAGCGGTAGGGCCTGTTCGAGCACAAACCCGAGTCGTTGGGAAGAAACTCTCTCCACTGATCTCTAATGGCTTGCTACGTGAAAGAATCAATGTGATTTAGTACTACTTCACTGATTCCGATTAATAATTTAATTTGATCGGCCTGTACCTTAAACGACGGGGTCACCTCCACGTCAAGAGGTTGAAATTTCGACGAGCATCCATCCGGTATGACATGAAGGGAACAATTTTCCTTCTCCAAATGATTGGTGAATGCTTTCGTTCGATGAAGTTCAAAGGAATCGACGACGAGGGCACTCGGACTAGGAGTGCAACTGTTAAAATTTGAAATCCGTGGTCAAAAATTGTAAATTTCTCGCTCCAAAATACTGCACTTTTAACAAGGAGTTAAATTACCTGAGCCAAATATCGTTCACCCACGTTTCCAATATCTCTTCGGTGATGTGTCCTTTCTCCTGGTACACGATAAGAATATCCGGATTCGAACCAGGCAACAATTGTTTCAGTTCCGTTCCTTTGAACACAACCACCGGCGGGAGAAGTGTACCGTTGGCCAGTATGGACAATATAACAATTCCTTGACAGTTTTCAAACCCCGTTTTCCTTAGGAGAGGCAAACTTGTCGACTTACTTCCTAAAATTAGTGAGTTGAAATTAAGATTTTAAAAGAATTTAAACAAATGAGTAATTCAAGCAAATGTATTTTGTTTGAGTGAGCTCTGAAATCGGTGTAAGTTTCAATCTAATCGGTGACTGTCCATTTTGAACTTGACTCAAGGGAAATTCACTGAACATAATAACCAGAAACAATACCTTCTGGATAGTTAAAGCTAAGTGGTATCTCGTCCATGCATCCTATGTTTCCCTGTTCTACTCTAAGTGATTTTAAATTTTGTTTAAAACCATGCCAGAAAGCAGTCAATTTCTCCTGTGCAATTCGAGGTAACTGGTCGGCACATGTGGGATTACGTTGAAGCAGGTTTTTGTGCCTCTTGAGGAACCTCAACGTCCATCCCTTTGAACCCTAAAATTAGAGACAGATATGTAAGCAAGGAAGGCTTACCATATCATATAAATTGTTTGAGCACACTCAAAACACAAGTGATTCGGTGATGCTCTGGGTGACACTTAAAAACAATTCCCTACTTGAACACATTTAAATATTAATAACCTTGAACTTTTTCTTAAGAACCAAAGAACTTGATTTGTCTGTTATTTCCTGATGAGATAAGGAGACATTGTTGTCAAATTGCGTCAGAATCCACAAGAGAAGTCGGTCGTCCTCGTTATGCCTCAACTTTATGTTCGTTCTTTGACAGAATTTTTGAAGCCATCCATCAGAAAATTTTATTTCTTTTATTCCGTTACACGTAAATATCTCTTTTGCCTTCTCCTTTATCTAAAGCATAAAATAAAAAAATGAATTAGTTTAAGATACCCAACTACAATTAGCAATAATTTCGGCCTTCTACTTCGTAGGCAATTCAATACTCACATCAGAACTGGAGGGTCTGGTACCATTCACGACCATCTTCTGATACCAAAGATGTAATTCTGAATACAGCTTCTCTTTTGCTTCGTTTTTTCTGACGATGAAGTTGAGCTTTTCAGTTTCCCCGAATGATTGCTTTTCTGGCATTAAACGACTGAACCAATCAAAAGTTCTCTTCCTAGACACATTGAAAACTCTGGCAGCCGAATTTTTCGTGAATAATCTGGCGTACAATACAACTTCCAGCTTAAAGCTGTTTGGGTATTTGATGTACTTATCAACTTCAACATTTGAATTGATTGAATTCAAAACCCGGTTGTATCTTTTCAACCAGAGTACAAACCATCCAGAGGTCTCATGGTGGGCTGGCCATTTTTTCAAGCAGTATTTTGCAGTGTGAAAAACTTCCTGCCTGCAAAGTTCTTTTCTTTGTTGTCTCTTTCTTTCAATCCATTTCAGAAATATTTCTTCAGGTTTGACATCCCCCCTGGGTGATGATGGTGATGATGATGATAATGATGATGATGAAGATGTCGGTAGTGGTACATCTTCCTTTATATCATTGAATGATGCTTCGTTGTAGTCAGTCTCTAGGCTTAAGTCATAGTTTAATAAAATGACTTCAGTCTTTGTTTCAGGTGCATGTGTTGTGTCAGTCTTGTGACTTTTGTAATTGGAGTCTGGTTTCTCTGCTATTTTTTCAGCCCCTGTGTGACTTGCACATATCTCCTTCTTGTCATATTCCCTTGACCATTCTGTGATTGTGTTACTGTTAATTTGAAACTGTAGGGCTGTTTCTTTGAAGGTGTGACTCTTTGCATATTCCAGAACTTCTTGTTTAAAATTAGGCAGGTACCTCCTACCTTTTTTAATAGGTCTGCATAATACTTTTCTGTCTTTTGTCTTTCTTGATGTGTAACTCTTTTCACCTTTGTTGCCACTTGTTGTATTTGTTTTTGTGTCCAACAATGTGACCATTTGGTGAAAATTATGTCTTTCTTTTTCTTCAGCAACTAATGTTGTACTACTGTTTTGACTGATTCTTTCACATTTATCAAGTAAATTCTTTTTACATGTTAAATCTTCACAAATTTTATTTCCTATTGTACTATTTAAAACTTCATCTCTACCACCTGTTAAACACAATCTAAATAATTGCACTAAATCATTGTTATTATTAAAGCTTAATGGAGTACTTTCGTAATCATTTAAAGCTGGATCTACAAGCTGTGATGCTTGTTCAAAATAATTACAATCTCCCAGCAACAAGTCATTTGTTAAAAATGACAAATCTGGTAAATCAGTGGTTTCTGCTAATCCATCAGCATTGTCTGCAGGAGATGAATGGCTTATCAATTCATCACATTTCTTATCTGTTTCCTTATAAATAAAATTAGAGCTAATCTCATTGTTATTAAATATATTCAGACCTAATTGTTCAGTACTACAAGAAACATCAGCTAAATAAAGTTGCTTATCCATAATCATTTGTGTTGTTCCTATATTTGTAAAAGTGTAAGAATTACTTGGGTTCCAAACAGAAGACTTGATGTTGTTCTCATCCTCATAATTTTCAGTCTGGTTGGATGATATTTCATTTCCATCTTTTTCCATTTTCACACCTCACCTAAAAAAAATTTAATTACTGAAATCCAATTGTCTAATGTTGTTTTGTTGATCACAAGTTGACATTCTCATGGAATACAACCAAATCATAACAGCAGGATTCATCAAAATGTACTTTAAGCAGTGACTTAAGTTTTCTAACAGTTGAATTAAAACAAGCAATTCAATTTAATGAATTCAAATACAACACACTATGTTTTTTCCAATAACACAGAATAATAAATGAACTGCCCTCTGTGCATTTATCAATGTCTGAATATAAAAGTTGGGTAACGTACTATTGTCAACTCGTAATTATTCCATTTGTTTTTAATTACAAATGATAAAAAGTAGTGAAACAAAAAACATGTATACTGCATCTGTAACAATAAATTTCTACATGACCCAAATGCTTTAAGGTATGATGTTCCTCTCAATAAATTGCACAAATGAAGGCAACCCCGATGAATAATAAAAATAAAATTATCAACTATTGTGAATATTTCTTTAAAGCTGAATAAAAAGTTAAAATATTGGTTTATTTACCTAATCCATCTCTTCTCAAACCCAAGAAAATTAGCTCCACTCAAAGCTTCCTTTGACGCATTTTCCTTTGCGTAAAGCAACGAGACCATTGAGGCGGTTGAACCGTCATATTCCGCCATAAAAATCTCTTTTCTATTCTTCAGTATGATATGAATAAAAATCTTTGTGTTGTTTACTACTCTCAGTATTTTTTACATTTTACCAGTAGTGCAGTTACCGTGTAGTTTACGTTAATTAATAAATACGAGTAGTGGAGGTGGAATTAAAGTTTTAATTGTTCTTTACTTTCTTGTTCTACTTTGAATGGACAGTACCAAAAATCTCAAAATGCATCTCAAAATGCATCTCAAAATATATAAAACATTATTATGTTCGGAAGGGTTTATGGAGATTTGTACGTAAGACGACTTATAGAGTAAGATTTAATCTTTTACAAAATAATTCCAACGAGAATGCTATGGTCATGGATGAGAAAAATTATGTTTTTATTGGAATATGTATCTTTTATTTTTTTATTACAGGGTGCACACTTTTTAAATGTACAGCGAATTTGGTTTAGCAATTTACTTAATTTTTTTTTACTTTTAGTACTAACATAAGTCCATGAAATCAACATGTATTTATTCGTGTGTGATTCTTTCGATAAAACAACTCACTGCCTAATGCCCATGGCAGAGAAGTGATTGAGTCGTATTCTGCCTTCTCTAAAGGTCTTTCCACCTCGCAGTCAATCACGTGGATATAATTTTCTGAAGTCGAATCCCCGTGTTTGTTTTCCTCTCCGAAGAGACGATCCAAGTAACTTCTGGAGACCCGAGGCGTACCCAAAACTCTACGACCAATGTCTTTCCCAGAGGAAGCAGAGTCGAATCTTTCTCTGCCGTACCTGTTGTAGTCTGCGTCCTCAGACACATCGTGAACTACATCGTCACGTTTTCTCAAAAAAGACACGAGTGATCTGAGAGCACCTGATTTATAGGTCTCCCATTTTCCTGCTTGTGGTGATTTATGGTCGTTAGGCGTACGCGATTTTCGCTTCTTATAAGACCAAGTAATCACTTCGCCACCTAAAGCGACGGTTGCTATCAGGTATCCAGCTCCGAGAAGAAGGTACATACCTTGTGTATCGTCGAGAGTGAGCTTTCGCTGAAGGGGAACGACTTCTCTCAGAGGCCGTCCCGTTCCAGCCTAAAAGAAAAATCACTTTCTAACAAAAATGTGCCACACTAACAATACTTTAAGTAAATAATGGTTGAGAATTTGACAAAGTTTCGAAATAATTTTTTTTAAATTAATACTTTCGTGTGGGGGGTCAAATAAATAGTGAAAAAATGAATGAACCTGTAATAGCTTTCCTGTAGACGATCTTTCCACCTCCCATTTGAATTCATTCAACAGCTTTCCCATTAATCCGGTTTGCTGTATTCTGAGTATGTACTCGTTGAATTTGTCCGCGTAGATTGCTTTCCGTGGAAAAACGAACGACACACCAAAGGGCACGAAGCAGTCCTTGCTTATGTGAAGCTTTTCTCTTCGTCTCGACGAACTTTTGACGTAACATAAGAAAATTGAAGACAAAATAAAAGTTATGGTTCTTAGCAAAATTTTTTGCATCTTGACTTACGTGTAATTGGCTTGAACGATGTACTCCATCTGGGCTCTACCGGCGAGAAATGCATAAGGTCTGAACATGGGCAAATAAAACGAATTACTGACATTCTTCAGGCCTTGTGTGGCCGTTGGTACCAATTCAATATCCCTTAGTAACCATTTTGTTTTCTCGTGTTCCGAATTGTTGAACCAGGTGTCCCATCCGGCCGTACCTGCCAAAGGACCACATGTTTAGAGGTTTTGCAAAATTAAAAGGAACATAACGATTTATTTGTGTCTTACTTAGTGTGCCTACTCGAAAATTCATCTTGACCAATTGATCTACATGATCGATAACATCAGGGAAAACAAACAAAGTGATGAAAGAGACGATGCTACCTGTGTAACACGCCGTCACTATGATGGAAAATGCCCAATACCACCCTGAAATTTCACCATGAAAATCAACGTGGAAATATAATAATAAATACAATGATAAATCGTAACGTAGACGACCACTTCTAATAATATAGCGTGTCCATACCTATCAATAACCTGGATGCGTTTTTTGTACTTTTTGTCCAGGATTTTTTCTCCGTGAACGTGAATAAATTTGTAAAGGTTCCAAAAACATGCCTGTTACAAAATTCCAAAAAGTAAATCATTGAATACTACCTGTCAGTTATCGGTAGAATCACAACAGCGCACGGATACTTGCCAAAACATATCTTCAATCAACCAGGGATTTCTAATCAAAGGTTTCAGTGAATGAGAATCAGCAAACGTGAGAGGTATGATGGCTACAAGGTAACATATCGTCAGAGTTATCCAAACTGAAAGTTGAAAAGGTCCCAATATCGCCCGATACCTGAAAAAATCAGAGTAAATCCGACTGCCATGGGCAAAACAATTTTCAGGGAGTGATGTACCTGGGAAGTGATGTTGAAGCTTTTGTGATGAAAGCTGCACAGTCTGTCGTGTGCTGTGCCGACAACCAAATTTCAGACAACCTTTGATTGGTGACATAGACTCCAGCACTGCCGATTTCTGCCAATCCTTCGACTATATCTTCTATTACAACTTCGCTAGGTCCTTTTCTGTAATTTTCAGAACTCGTAATCGACGGCAGTGTATACTTTCATTGAAACTTTTGAATGATGCTCCCCTACCTTTTACTAATCAACATCTTCGGCTCATTTATTTCGATTGTATAATTTAAAAAGCTGGCAAGCAGCCTCAATAGTCGAATTTCTACGCCATCCCACAGTTGGGAATCGTTTGAATCTTCATCTAAACTAATTCGTCTTCTGAATGTGAATGGAGGTTGTTCTGATGCAGAAATAACAAACTGTTTTCCGTTGAAACCTGGAAAATTTGATTTATATTACGAATAAAACTCTTGGTAATCGTTGTAATACATGGAAAGCAAATATTGAATGTTAAAGACTACTTACCTTTGCTCATTTTCTTAGGGAATAAATTTAGTTCTCTGCTTAATTTTCCGCATCTCCAACTGGTTAAAAATTTAACGGTGCTGCTCCCGACAGGATCTGTGAGCAGATTGTGCGTATACAAATTGGTAAAATCGCTTAATATTGATCCCTCCTCCTAAAATTATATATATATATATATCATTTGATTGTATCAGATTTATGTATAAAAATACAGGCCGACCATGTTTCTTGTAAAAAAAATATTGATCACCTCGCGGTATAGGGCTTCATGTACTTATTGTACAAATGTAGCCAAGGACACAAAATATTGTAGTGAAAGCAACTCACCAGTCCAAAGAGTAAGTCCTGTTTGGATACATGAGATATAATCAGTAAATTTATTATTTTTCTCGCATCCGCTCTCTGCAGGTAATCCTCGATCTTCCATCTACTCGATAGAGTCACCACAATTACCTGTCAAGAGGGAGAACACGAGTTCAAGTTTTGATCACGTACAACCGTAATAATGGCGTTGGGTGTTGTGTTTACCTTGCTAACCGTTTGACGACCTACTAATTTCGTTGTCCACCCTAAATTTGATATGAATAGCAAATAGTGAGTACATCTATTCTTCTGTGGCACAAGAAAATCATCATTAATTTTTATGTCATTCGATATCTGTAAAATAATATTATGTAGGGTTAGTGGTCCTATTCCAGAAATTCCTAGGTTCAAGTATCTTCTAGTAGAGGAAACCAGAAAATATTAATTAATTAATTTTTTTAATTAACTTCATTTATTTTTACCTGACCGTTCACGTAATCGCCCGGGAAAGCTGCGAACAAGTCCTTTAATTTAAAGTGGAGCTTTCTGCTTTGCTCTTCAAATTCCCTGTCGTACAGTATAACGTTGACACATCCTTTCAAGTATTTGTAAGCGGTGTACAATACAAGTCCTCGAAGTCCAGTATTTTCGGGGTTTGCTTCGGGTCCGCAGACGCTGTCGTTCGCATAGGTGACACCATCCTCATCAAAATTACTTAAATCTAAATGTCTCAATGTGAACTCCGTTATGTTGTCGAACTCTTGTCCGACGACCGAATCTTTTATCAGTATTACAGCCAGTATAACAATTAAGGAATTCATATTCACTAAGACGAACTACTTGGTAAATAACATATATTGCGTATAAGAAAACCAGTAAAACATTCTGTTACGTTCACCGGGCACTGTGAGAAAATGAAGATACAAGTTCTGTTCGTGACACGACAACTTTTTCATTTATAAATTTGCCATGATTTCTTTTGATGGAATTTTTTATGAGAAGGAAATTAGAAAACTGATTGAATTGTCAGAATTATGTATCTACCAAAATCAATTTCTCATTCTTCCCGGAAGTATTTGCGAAGGCACTTGTCCATGAATAATGCAAACCTGAGACGTACAATAAAGATTTGAACAAATTTTTCAGGTCAACGAGACTACATTAATTAAGAGGAATGCACACAGGTATTTATCAATGATTGTCTGATATAATAATAACATATCTAACATACTGCATGATACTATTCCAGATATATTCTATTTTAACAGGTACAATTAATTTCTTCAATTTATTTTACTAAGTACACAGAATAATTTAAGATGGAAATACGATTCATTCCATTTGGCACAGCAGCGCTTATAATTAAATGTTCGTTAACATTCTACTTTATACAATTACCCTTGAATTGGGGAAACATCATGAATTTATTCACCAGGTAGTCTTTCAATCTTGTTGGAGCAACCCGAAAAGAGTTATAGTATAAGAAGTACCTCCAGGGTTCGTGCTTATACTTAATTCTCGGGTTCTCGCTTAGTAAAGCATCCAAGAATTTGCTGTATAGGACATCATCTTTTATTGGAACCAGTGGCTTTCTCTCACCAGAAACAAAACTAAGGTACCTGTTAAATTCGTTGAAATAAGCGCCGTAGAATTTTCGGTCTTCTTCTCCGAATGCTTTCTCCATTTCCTCTGAATGGAATTGCTGAGACGTCATTATATTGCTTTGTGAGGCAAAAGAACCTGAAAATAAGGAGGAAGTGAATTGTTGTAGTCAAATAAAATTATTAGTAATGTTAATTATTGTGGTTGTAGGTAGGGAATACCTGCCCCCCACGTGGTCCTAGGGTTAGAATAGGACCAACCTATGCACTACTCGTGTCGTATGGAGGTGTCGTAAGAGGCGACTAAAAGGCAGGAGGCCCGTGGGGTTGTCGGGCTCATCGGGGTCATTGGGTGTCGTGAAACGCGATTAATGTGTCAACGGAGCAAGGATGTTCTTCCTTGCACCCCACGGATCTTGGGGGCAGGAGCCAGAGATCGGTTGCTGCTCTCACCTGGAGGTTTCTTTCGGGGAAAAAGGTGGAATTGCCATTCCATCCAAATGGGAATGAGTGTCGGAGTCCACGAGAAGAGACCTCGGTCCCTTCGAGTGAATTCGGCCACGGTAACTTTCTGGAGAGGGCGCAAACAATACCTCACAGTAGTCTCACCTCTCCGCAAAGGAAGGTGGTCTCCCTAGGTTTTTTAGTGGGTTCGAGTCCCACAGTACTGGACGCTCCGTCCCAACGGGGTCCTTTCTGCGGGGGCATTTTTCCTGGGTATAAAAAAAGGTAGGGCATACCTGGCACAAAACTTATAATTTTAACACCGTATTTCTGTTGCTCCATGCGAAGTCCATCTGACCAACTCTGTAGCGCAGCTTTCGTGGCACCATAAACAGTAAGAGTTGGAAGATTTGTATATGCACAGTGACTGGTCACGTTTATGATTCGCCCTGTAATATTTTAATAATTTTTTTTTACCTTACATGTACCATAAATATGCTCGATGGTGAGAAATCTCGTGTGCTTTACCTTTGCTCTTTCTTAAATGCGGGAGGAAAGCTTTCGCCATGCGAAAACTACCCATGAGATTGACTTCCACTTGCTGTTCTATTTGTCTTTCCGTGTACCACTCAAATTCACCAAATATCATTTGTCCCGCGTTGTTTACAAGAGCGTATAACTCTGAAAGTTAAACCTAGACTGTGTAACTTATGCAGGACATTCTTTTGATGTTAGAAATGTGATCGTACGACCCATTCGGGTAGTACTTAAGCAATCACCACCAGGGGACCAGATTTTACTAGTTTACTGCATAAATATTCTAGTAAAGTAAACGAAGAGTCATGTACATGAACCATATTGGACATAATGAAAGCTTTGTGATAGGCAGAGTAGTTGCAAAATCATATGGTGTTGGTTGTATTTCGGGATCAAATAACAGTACCAAATTCCAAACTCAGCATGGGATTATTATTTGATAATTGCTTGATAATGATCGTCTGCCTTACGCGTCTAAAATACTAATTTAATTGAAAACAGGTACGAAACTAAACAGCTGAGTGATCAGTTAGTCAGGGGGATACTACTTATGTATGTGTTGACTAGACTAGAATCAAGTATCAAGTACATAAAGTGAGAATAGTAATGATATCTTACACCGTTTGGACACCATTTGATATGGTTAAAATACCTGGATCACAGACAGATCACCTTGATCGGAGATTTATGTGCATGGGCAACTCACCGTTTTCGCCGTCTCGGGTCACGTCAATTGTTCTCTGGACAAACGTTTGAACACTTCGAGAATCCGTCACATCGAGGTCGAATACATGGCAAACACGGGAAAGTGATGTGGCTCCTTGACTTTTCGTATCTAAACAACCGGAGACAACGGTCAATCCTAAATCCTGGAATTTGAGTGAGAGCGAATATCCCAGTCCACTGTCGCAGCCGGTGATGACGACCACCTTCTTCCCGATCCCGGACAGCCTTAGAGAGAACAGCAAAAGGACAGTTCTGACAGAGTGTCATAACTGAACAAGAAATACGGTTATGGTTTTAGCATCCTCACCTATTTTTTGGCAGACCGCTCAGGGACTTGATGGTGTTTCCCATAATTTACGATGCAAGTGAACCGGCGTCGAATAACTGGGTACCTGATCCGGTGTGCCGACTTGACTCAATCCCGGGATCGTTACTCCGGTTATCGATGCATTCCTCTACCTGTCCTTCACCTCTCCTTCACCATTTTCGCCGATTGAATTTCAAATTAAATCGTGTCGTTGCCCACCGATTCAACTTTTACGTTCAATTTTTAAATTACGCACCGCATCGAAAATTCAAATTTATTTGGAGTGTCCAACAACAAACAACCCCAAGTTTGGTTGCATGTTAAATAAATACTGGAAAAAAAACGCAAATGTTCAGAATGAAAATATAATTTTTTTAAGCGTTGGTCAACATTATGGTCACACTCAAACCTACACTAGTACGCGGATTATTGAAATTGCCGATGGAGATTCACCGAAATAAACATGTAGCAAATAATGTATTGCACTAATCTCTCAGACGGTTACAACTGAACTCCCGGAATGTGTAGTAGTTTTCACTGGTTTAGGAATCAGGTACTCGAAATTTTATGGGATGTCACATTCCACCAAAAAGGGTCGAACCTTTTGGGTGAAGGTCTAGGCCGAACAATACGCTAATAAGAAGTTTGCCATTGCTTTGTTAGCAGGCACCCGTCTGACCGTCTGGTGTTATTATTGTGTTCAGTCTTTATTATGTTTCATATAAATAGGCGGTGCGTATTCCTAGACATGGTCGCTACAACCCTACCTGTCCTGATGATTCAATATTGAATTTTTGAAATTGCTGTTTTTCATAAAATAGAAGAGTAATTTTAAAGATTCATGTATATTTGAAATGTCAGCATTGTGAATTTTTGTCCACTTTTCATTATAGAATATATACTCGCCATCAAGGAAATCGAAAGTTCCAAAATATCCTTCTGGCTGTGATGACATTTAACCTTCAGTGACGTAAAGGAGGTATCCGATCGATGTTCTGATTTTTATGAGGAAATGAACTCGAGAGTAGGTATTAAGGAATGCTGGAATGACATGTTGAGGCTCGCCACGAATCGAAATCTAAAAAATGCAACTTAAATTTCGAGTGTTTCACTTATTAGTGTCGAATGTCGTCGCAAAGGAAACGACTGACGGTTACAAGTATGTCTTCGTGACGGTTGGGAAAAGGCGGTGGGCGAACTCCATGTTTCATCAACTGTTCAAAACAAATTTGATTCGCAAACAATTTTTATTTAATTAGTCATTAAAAACGCAACGATCTTCACCCGGTTTTCGTTTTAATCCCGGTTTTCAGATGTAATCCAAAGCCTATAAGAATGGTGAGCTTGAGCAGAGGTACAAATTCGATGGTTGAGGTAATTAAAATTATTAAAATATTCTATTTGAGCACCATTATCTGTTTGCTGTTGTTAATCATCGTTTACTCGGTATGTGATATGCGAGAATTGAGCATCGGTAAAGGAATCTTCATTTTTTCCAGGGGGGTACCTTCTTTGGGCATTCTGGGCCTTCCGAACCAGACGTTCAAGGATTACTACAACCTGTTGTGGGTGAAGGAAAACTAAAGAAATTCACTCCTTTGGGAACAGTTATGCCAGCAGTCTTTTTACTCGCATTGGCTGTTTGTATTTCAATTAATATGAATCATACACAATCTGGGGATGGGCACATTAATAAACCAATCTTTTTTTATAGGTGGCAATGGAAATTACTGTTTTGGTACTGACATTTTCACCAAGCAATACTGAAAAACATTGTGAACCTTATATTATTACGCTGTATGCTCATCTTATTTATTGGGCCTTTAATTTTGTAAGGAATTTTTATTATTTACCTTATTTTTAAGTTGATCATGTTCATTTGACAGGAGAGTGCTTTTTTGTAGAATATTTTGTTATGTGTTGTTGCTTGTTGGATATTTTGTCTGTCAGGCAGGGAAAAATAAACAGTGAAATTCATTTAATTTAACTACATTATAATTTTCCATTGTTTTTTTCTGTTTTCATTCATTCATTATAATTCATTATTCTTTAAAAATTATGATTTGAATAACATGCAAAAATTTTGTGATGGTACTTTTTCAGATAATGCATTTTCATTTAAACAAAAAGCATCATGAGTCAAGATTGAATGGTTACCTGGAATTTTATCAGAAAACTCAGCATCATTCTAGGATTCCATTTTACATTTCATCACTTTGTGAGTGGATGTCATAAAAAATTAGTTTGACAATTAAGCTCAAATTACTATTTTTAAATTAAACTGATGTAATATTTCTTTAGGGAACACAATTCTCTTGTTATTATCAACACTTTTTCATGATCAGTACCATGATCTTGAATCAAGGTGTAAGAGCAATGGATTTCTCACTCCAATGAACTACGCCTGCTTTATAATCACACTAGAAAATGTGTTCATGATCCCAACAATAGTTTATTATATTTGTTAGTATAAGTATCCATTACATAATTTTGTATTTTATTAGCAATGAACACATTTACAGTTTAATTCTTTGACCTAGGTAAAGTATATAAATTTAACAAGAGCAGACCTTGTCCAGATGTGCAAAGGGATGAGTGGATGGCCAGCTTTGTTCAAGACAGTTATTCAGCAGGCGAAGTGGGATACAGGTGAATTATATTCTTTCAAAATTATTCTTTTTCATTATTCTTTAAGGAAACAAGAAATAATAAAACCTTAATTATGTTATTTTCTTGAAAGAAGCATAAGTCTGTTTTTTTTCTCAAGTTCAATTGAATGGTGACATAACATTGATGTATCAATCAAGCTTAAACAAATATTTAAAAGCTGTTAAGAAGTATTAATTTGAAAAATTTAACTGTTTTAGGGAGCAAGACAATCACATGGAAGAGCTTCTGGAGAAGCAGGCTGATATGCTTCGTTATTTAAAGGAGCAAAATTCCCGTTTGGTTCAGAAGGTTCTCATTCTAAATAATTTGCTCAAAGCTCAAACTGAGTCTCTGCAATGCTGATAAGAGAAGAATACAAATTCAACAACATTAATTAGGTTCTTTAAATGCGTAATAATTCAGTCTAGCAGTTTTAATGTTTTCAGTTTTAAACTGAGTGAATGTGAAATACTCAAGTTAGGTCTGAAACAGATAATCCATATACATATAAATAATTACTTCAGCAGATTTTGTAAATCAACTTCCATTTTTTTCTATTGACATAAATTTGCAGAAGATATTATTATAGATATTATTACAGGAGAACACAGTGAGGCAAATATGAAAGCTTTTGTGCACATGAGCGTTCAGTGATCACTTAAGGAAGACATTTATTTTGTACATGAATTATTAATTCATGTAATATTGTACATTATTTATAAGTGGTATTTGTATCACTTAATGTGAGTGGCTTATTGCTTATGTACCATATTTAAATGAGACATGGCATGTTTAAAGTCCCATGTCAAGAATATAAAACAATATTATTGTAAACCTATGAAAAATTGGCATTGGAAAAATCGTCGAATTCGAAATGCAAAAAAAACAATAAATTACGATTAACAAGGATGTGAAGTAATCGGTAATTGAGCGACATCTCAGTTTCGTAAAAGTACAACGAATTCAAATGCAAATAATGATGAATTTTTACTTTGAATTATCTAAGAATTTGTAATAAGGCATTGTCCAAAAGCCCAAAACAATCCGGTTTTTGGGACGTAATTTTGGAAATTAATTCTTTGCAGTTTTGTAACTAATAAAAAATTAAAATTTTTAATACATAATGAAAATGTCGCGAAAAAGAAAGGAAAACTTCAAAAGAAGTAATCGAGTATTATTAAAATTAATTCAATGACAATTTGCTGTTCTGCTGCTTCGAATTCCCGGATTAATTATTATTATAGAGTTTATGTGTACGTGTGCAATTTGTCAACATACCGTTCGGGACATATCAGTGCAGTACGGTGCTACACGTAAAGAAGTAAAAGTTACTGTATTACTGTACGTGTATATAATTGTTATCGCCTTGAGTAATTTAAATAATAGCAGAGCAACATGTTTTTAACGCGCCGTGGTTGTACTAACCCAATTAAGTGAGCAATAAATTAATTTTTTAAACAATTCTAAATGTCGAGTTAATTTAAACAATATTTTAATTTTTTTTCATGGGTCGGGTATTCTTATTATAATTAAATCTGAGAATTTTATTATTGCTTACTTGGTTGAAACAATAAGAGAGTTTTAAACTAACAATTTTAAACTAAATCTTGTTTTATATTGTTAATTGATTAAGAAAAAAATTTTTTGCATTTCATTTCGATCACTTCAGTGTTGGTTTTCGAACTTTTCTCAATCTCAGACAGTTGTAGGTTTTGTTTACTTTTTAGATTCGTTTTAGATAAATTTATTTTTGATGTCTTCGGTCGGTCGGTCGATCGGTTTCAAGTGACATTTGTAAAGCGACTCGGGATTGCAACCGTAATTTATCACCAACTGCAACCAACAATGTGTAATATAAATATATATATATTTTTTTTTATATATTAGAAGTATTAAATTTTACTACCATTTGTAACTACACTTTGAAATATTAGATATGAACATTAGTAAAGAATATAAGATTTAGTTCTTTTGCTTTCCCATGTTTTGGTTAAGAATATAAATTTGACGTTCAGTTTCCTTTGTTTTTATCAGTCGTAGAGTCTGATACCCCATTTTTAATTTTTTGTGGCGAAACAAATTGTGCAGAAACTGTAAATGGTGGGTGGAAAGTTTGGTTCGGTCAACAGGTTGCCTTTGATGTCCACCAATGGAATTAATGGAAGGGCTTCTAAAATATAGAGGTAATATTATGGTATGTCAATCCTCCCTAATTTTCACACTGGCACTGTACTGGTGAATTCACTCGCAATTTCCATAAGCTTGAAAAATCTCGGGGAGAACTTCGGGGAAGTATTTTCATCTTGGCAGGATTTAACACTTCGAACGAAATGAAAAGATCTCGGGATTCAGTAAAGGACAAATGGATGAATTAAGTTTACAATCTATATTTGTCAATAAAATTTTATTTGTAATGGTAATACAATATATATCAATCCGTGATACGAAGCATATATTTTTAAACAGTAATAATAATAGTAGGAGTAGTAGTAATAATAATAATAATTAAGACGCTAGTGTTAGGCCGTCAAATGCAGACGTTTCCTTCTCAACTTCTTTGATTCTTTATTTGTTGTAGGCTCACGGTTTTACGGTGTAAAATGGGTCTGATGGGCACAAATTTCCTGCTCTCGACTATAATTTTACACGACAACTTTCTTCTATTTATTAATAATTTTCGACGGAATCGATTTTACGTTGAGAAATTGGAAGACCGAATTGTAACCCAAAGAGACTCAGTTAACTTTGTGTATTTAGCTTTGTATCGCACTAAAATTTAAGTAGTCTTACGAAATTCCGCACCGCCTGACACCTAAATATAAAAGTGTACAAATTTAAGCTTAAAATAATAGTTTTTCAAATACATTAAGACTTTACTTTGCTACATTTACGAATTTTACTTTTATTGTGCTTATTAAAAATAAATAATATTATTTTTTTTTTGAAAGACTAACACATTCGATGGATTTCCTTCCGTCATGTAACACCTTATACAGCTTCTCGTGGTCTACCTTCTTCACTGAGCTCTTCGTTTGCTTAGGACCTGATGGATCTGCATATGAATTTTTCTGGCACGAGGCCTCCCATCATCGCCGTCATCATCATCAACAACAACAAAAGCGCTGGAAACGTCGTGTCCGACTCTCGAGGAGAACTGCCCCGTGCCAGAAAAACCATGTTGTGTGTGCTCTTGTTCCTCCAGAAGACAGCCATTTCATGGAAAATGAGACGTAAGAAAATCGTCCAGAAAAGAAGAACGTCATGCTTTTGAGACGTTCGCCATTGATGTGGCGAAGTGGTGGCTCGACTCGGTTTCTTCCATTTGTTTCAACTGTCTTATCACCTGGGCATGTTCCTCCAGTAATCGAGCAAATTCAATTTTTCTGCTCTCTGCTTCGACCTGAAATCAGTCATTTATTCTTTCTTACTATCACTCACTCCCTCCTTCTTGACGTAACAATGTTTACCAGGCACAAGTATTTAACTATTAATACTTATTTCTTGTTAATTAATTCACCGTCTCGAGCGCAAAGAACACGGACGTTAATCGTCCGCGGCGACTTCAGTTGTGCGTTACTACGCTTACATCAAATCACTTTAAATATCATTAATGTTTTGAGTACCGAACCGAGTTGAAGGATAATTTATTTTTTCATTTTTAAGGTACAGAAGCCCGTACAAGTAATTTGACGTGCGTTCCATTTTTGTCGAATTCTAACGACGCAAAACTACCAGACGAAGGTCTGACAAGTCAACAAGAGGTCGACGGTACAACAAAACTGTTGTACGTTTCGGGTAAATACAATGGATTTACCGTAGGTGTGCAAGAGAATATAATGAAATCATTTTCCCTGTTACTGATGCCTGAAAATTGTGTCGCCTTTACCTATTGCAAAACAAATTATTTCGCGAAATGAATTTTCTTGAGAAACCAAAGACGAGGAAGAAATAACACGAAACGTTTCTCGAAATGAAAATTCGGATTATAACACTTTGTAGTGTCTCCATTGTTCTACTCACCTGAAATCGTTTTATTCGTGCCAAAGGATTCTCTCGACTGGGTGCGTTTTCTGTATCGGTTGTTTCAGTCTTTGATTTGTGTACACTGTCGTTGTCTAAGGCCGGGTGGAGTCTTTCATCGTCAACATCGTCAATGATAACTCTGAAATCAGAGGAGAGTTCGCGTTAAATAAAATAACACGAGAATGCTCGTTGTAATAAATTCACGTCGCTGAAAACGGTAGATGCCAGTAAATAATGGTAATAACAAACAATAATAACAATATAATAAAAGAATAATGGACGCAACAGACGTAACAGAGTAATAAATTAAAGAATGTTCCTTGTTCCTGCTATTAAGGTGCATTCGACAATTATGGGAAACTCGAAGGTTTCTCTCTTTTTTTTAAACATAAACATCATCGAAGCTTCTGTGTGTTGGTGCAAGTTCAGTGCCTGTGCAAATTTCTGCTTTTGTGCCCTGATTAGTCACAAAGCACCAAGTTATCTATGATTCTAGATTCTTATCGTTCACTACCAAAATTTTTATGGGCTGCTTCTATTACTCGCGTGGGTTAGTCCTCCTGCCCTCCTTTCGTTAAAAGGAAAGAAGACATTGTACGAAAATTTCTGAACATCTTTAAAAGGTAAGGATCACTGATGTAGGAGTCACGACTAGGAATTGTACTTGTTGCGGGGACAACAATATAATTAATTAACATAATAATAATAACAACAACAACAAAATGGAGTAACACGGGGATGAGAGGCAAGTGCTACTTTCGAAGTTCAAGCAGACGGAAAGTATAGTACTTCTCTGCTGCTGCTATTACTGCAACTACTACTTTAGTACACTGAAGTGTACGTTGCATTAGCTTAAGCATTGTGTCTTAATTGAAAATAATTTTGTATCTAGTTTTCCTTCTTAGACATTATAGAGATGGATTATCATGAAGTTTTAAAATATATTTTGGGAAGTTTTGGGGTTAATTTTGAGTTATTTTTCACTTGAAACTAGGCTTTACCAGAATAGAAAATGGAAAATGTTATGCTTTGCTGGAGGTAAGAAAGGTTAAAATGATGGGCTTAAAGGCTTAAAACACCCTCCTTTCATTTCGAACTAGTGGTACCCCCAAAAAAAGGAACGTAAATACAATTTTCGTGAAACTTTCGTTGAAGAGTGCATCTGCACGCCATGTAATGATAATTTTCAGGCATAATAGTGAATGATTGCGATGGCAGAGTTCCACGGACGTGACAGCTGTCAAATGGTGCTACATGGTGCTAATACTTGTCTTCCACCTAAAATATTATTGCGTTTCCAATTTCCAGTCTCATTAAAGAAATGAGTCACAATGACTTCGTGAGAACTGGAGGTGATACACGTGAATTATGCTCATTCGTTTTTGTTTCTCATAATCTTATAAATTTAAACTCTTAAACTCATTTGGCACGAAACCGTGGAATAAAAGTCTGGAAATAATATGTCTCTGTCTCTCTCTCTCTCTCTCGGTGAACGAGTTTTAGCTTGTTCGCACTCGTGCAACACAGCCAGGCATTGGCAGTCTCATTAAATTAACTCTTAAATTAAAAATGATGGAACTGTTTTTGTGTAAAACCTGAGAGACGGTCGTAAAAGCGGAGGTAGTCCTGCAATAACCTCAAATAGCTCCCAGACGAAGGTTTCTGGGATAGGACAGCTACTCTCCTTATGTGCGTGGTAAAACATGTCTTGGCAGTGAAGGTGGAAATTAAAAATGTCCAGAGAGAGAGAGAGTCATTGCTCTTTAATAAGTTTCGCACAAGGTTCGGTAGAATCAGATCTCTTCCTAAGCCGATTAAATAAATAAAGGATGATACAAGAGCAACTCTAGACGAAGTCAATGCACTGTAGTTTGTGTATGTGTCGAGTTGTCACCGAAAAACCCAACTTGAAGAAACTCCCGCTTGGGAATTCCGACACATGAGGTGTCACTTGACAGATGAAAAAACACGTTTCTATCCACATGGATGGTCTTGTCACCGGTCGTAATGAAACCTTTCAAAAAATAAACGTCGATTGCAATTATTAATTACGACTTCTCTTTCATCTTGACTTAAAATTCCTATTTGAGTCCATCTGAGGTGAATATTACGTGACAAGGTTGTCTCATACTGAGAGTATTAAAATTTTTTGTAAGCATTTTCCCGTGATTGTTAATTCCAATAAAACCAACTAACGTAACTTCCCAACCGACATATGCATTAGTAAAATATTCATAACTTGAAATAGTTCAAACCAAACCCGCACTATTTATTACTTTATTGCAACGTTGAACTTTTAAACGGAGACCTTGATACGGATTATATACTAATTTTCCACCTTTCTCATTTAAACCACGTTCTTATTATCGAGTGTGCTGAAAACAGACACATTTCTACTTCAATTAAAAAGCTACAAACATAAATGATTGTACGATTAATCAAATCAACGCTTTTTATTCGGTAACGAAGCACTGTTTTTTTTAAACTAATGTTTAATAATACGTGCTGACTGTTAAACAAAAGGTAGAAGAAACTAAAAGTAATCGTTCAGAGTTAAATGAAGCATGACAACAATAAAATATTATTTTATTACTAATTAATATCCTTCAAATCGAACTAAAGAAATTAATTACGACGATGATAATAATTAATTGAGAGATAATAAGAATGAGATATTATTAATCGCAATCATTATTTCCTTTCGTACAGACATTAATAGGTTCCTAATATCGATCACATAATTTTGTATTTGAAGATCACAATTTCCATTCGATGTCACAGGAAATCAAATATCCGATGGTGAAATAATTGATATCCCAATAATGTAAATAATATACAAATTATTTAACTGACTTTTGATATTTGTCAAAGTATTCTTTGGGGGGGGGGGGCGGTGGGTAACACATTCCCAAAAAATAGTACACAGAAAATTCCGGATGTGAGCACACCGTACAAAGCACCAAGTGCACAATAGCCCTTAGCGATGAGTTGTGGTTTTGGGCTTTTTTCCAATTCAAATTTATTCCCTGGGTTTAATGATGTAATTTATTAATTGACGATTTTACTCATGAATGTGGTTCTGTCTCTTAATTCACGATATCCAACCAGCCATTGTTAATCTCTGAAATATTGCGTTTTGGTTGAACGGAATTTTTATTTTAATAAGTCATTCGCAACTTTACTGCTTCAAGTAGAATTTACCCAAACGGTCGCAATAAAATAAAATTAAAATCTTTCTTTTTGTTTTACCTGCACCGTACGGCTTTTCAATGTCGACTTTTAGTCAATTACTTCCTCATGAAATTCAATATTAGAAACGAAAAATAAGTCCCTAAATAAAACCAGAATACCGAATGACAGAAATCGCATCAATGAGATGATGCCTGCCTGACAAATATTATTCTATTAATAGGATCGCGTCTGATCGATTATAGAAAATATGCAGTTTACGTTGGATTTAAGCAGAGCAAAGCACATTAAATATTAAAATGCCTCCCAATTCGTCCTTTCAATGTATAACTTTTCACATAAATATTATACACATTGATACTGACATTGAGAGATTTATTTCATGTGGTAATTAATTTTATAATTATAAAAATGGTAAAGTAATTTTGCAGACATTGATGTGGTTCTTGAAACACACATACTCGTATTTTTATTAATATTAAATTAATAAAACAGTTATTTTTTGTAGATGACATATTAAGAACGGATTATTACACGAAATATTTTTGTTGTAATAATTTTAAAATTTTATATTATAGCACACGTCAACCAAGAAATTGGAATTAATACAGTAAAAGTAAGTCAATTCAAGGTGCCAGGTTAAACAATTTTAATAGGTTAAATTAATTAATAAGAAATGTAGAAAATACTTTCGGGGACCTGCTTAAAGAAACACTCTTAAATAATGTTATTAAATTAAGTGACCAGATGAATAACCGACAAGGAAACGGTAAATGTCAAATAACAGTTTAGTAATTAGAGTGAGACGCAACTGCACAAAATGACGAAAAAAATAAGGACTAACTAAATAATAAGAATAAAATAAAAAAAATAAGAAGTTCATACGTAGCTCATTACTTTAGATTAAGTCGCGTTAACTTTAATGTGTCATTGTACACCAAAGTAACCCAGTTTCCTCTTGTGGAACTTCAGTGACCTAGAGTATTTTGTCATTTCTTTTCAACAGTGAAACTATTCAAGAATTTATCATTGTCATCGGATGAATTTGAATCTTGTACGTTCTCATTGTCATCAATTGTAAGGGAGGTCACCGTTATATGTCGATCGGTCTGCTCTGGTGACGGCAGATCGAAAATATTAAAAGTAACCTCCTCGCATCGCATTCAAATCAATCGCACAATGAATACCTGAGCTATGGCGCCTGGTCATCAGTCCCCATTCTGTAGACACAATCGCTACGAATAATTGTAATTATTTAAAATTTGACAGATCCATCAATGGACAATAGGGTGTCACTTTACATTCATTTAAACAAATTACATTTAAATAGAATATGTTGTACGGCTCTTTATTTTATGTTACATTCGCAAGCGTGTAATCAGCACCGCAGACAAAGCATTCCAGGTACATAATCAAACAAGTACTAAAATATAATACATGTGTTACCTGTTCCGAAACGCACCGGATAGACTTAAGAGGTAGAACCAGACCTAAATAACTAATTTCTTGTTCAGTTGAATTTAGGATCACAGCCTCAGATATTAAACAGTTCCTGAGGTTTCCAGTCCGACTACTGGTAACTCACACATATGAATGATTCCCTACAATTCGCCGATGAATGAACTTGCCACAGCCAACACAACAAATCTTTTCGACTTAATATCGAACAAATTAACGTATTATCAGATGCGGCCACTCCTATGTTCCCTGTCTAAAATAACAAACTCAAGTGGATAAGAAATATACCAGAGTTAGGCATAATTTGAAATATTATTATTTATTTAATCCAAATGTAGGGCGTTGTTGCCTACACTTGTGGATGTAAATGGGTCAGTCCTACTTGTAAATGGGTAACCGTGGACTGTCAGTTCGACCCAAATAAAACAGATATATTGATACTTGCGTTCGTTTGACATGTATATACAGATATAAAATATTTTACGTGTTTCATGCGTCACATAACGCGTATGAAAACACGATGGAACGCCCACATGGCATTGAATTTGCGACAGTTTAGGTTTTCATTGCCAAACATCTGCGAGAAAAACACCGCCGCCTTATGCACTTCGGCCCGTGTTTGTATGAAACGCATTGAATGTCGTAGAGTTGAAATTAAACCTCGAACTTGTTATTTATTATTAATAAGGGCAGGTATTTCGGATCTCATCACACTGTATATATTTACCAAGGCGAAAATTCACTTGTGAGTTCTACATTAGCCTTTGTTTCCTAGGTGAGACTCACGCGATACCTGAAGAAAGTATTTACACAAGAATGTGGAACTGACCGGCCATTCCGGGAGTTTGTCGTAATACTAATTAATCAAATTACTTTAATGTTTGTTCACTGTCTTGGGATGCGGAGGTCGTGTCTTCTATCGTCATTTGCAGTCCTCGCCTTCGTCAATGAATTTCTCAATATTGAACATTTTTCGTAGGCTGTCAATCAAACCGACAGTCTCAGATATCGTCAAGTAGTAATTGAAATTAATAATTTTCTAAATAGATGTTATTACGTAGTAAATTTAAATTAACTATCCATTCATTACATTTTATATTCGGGCGCTGGCAGGGTGTGGTGAATACCGTACTTTTACTTTATTATTAATAATACTGCAAATACTCGATTCCTGTACTTTCTATTAATTAATAGACCTTCCTCCACGTAAGATTATTGCCAGGGGAACTAATAAAAAGCCACATAATTATGAACCGCACGCCTACATTAACAATTATATACGTTGACAGCATTCTAAAATAATAGAATTTCTAGAAAAAGGAAAACGGTTAATGATTGACATCGTTTTATTGATCGATTTTGAGCAAAATAATATCGAAACTTTCAAAGAAACGGTAAGTGTTAATGGAATAGAGGCAATTACAGAAAATCCACATACCTCGTGGGTTTGAATGGTACACGTGAACTTCGATTCATAATGGAGATTATGGTTTAAGAATAATTTGAAAATGTAGTTAACAAGTTTACTTCACTAATTTTTCAATTACTTGAGCACTCAAGAGCATTAATTTTATATAATTCATTACTGAAATTTAGAAGTTAAATTTCTGACAAACGCCTAAGTTGAATATATCGCAAAAGTTCCGATACTGGCACAACGATTTTGAACATTTCAGTTATAGATGAAAGTCGCGGAATTTAATTTGAATTCATTCGACAAGGAAAAGGGTAAGCATGTGCGAAGAAGACTTTTCAACTGAATACCGTCAGTGCAACCAGAAACTCATTTTTACATTTCAAAAAAGTGTTAAAACAAATATTAAAATACAATTAAAAAACAAAAACATTAATGTACGATATAATATAAAAGCGGAGAGCAATCACGTCTAATTCTATTGATCATCGTAATAACAAAACTATAAAACTAACAGAGTAGGAAAAAACACGTGTACGAATATCACAGTGAACCAATTAAAAAAAGTCGACTAGACAACATTGAAAAAACACTTTGGGTGGAGATCCTATCGTGGGAGAAATTACACATGCAAAAACCGAAACACAACGGAATTCATTTAGCAACAAAGCACCTAACTCTACACTTTCTGTATACAATGTGTATACTTAAAAAATGGCAGCCACATTGGCCGCAGCTTTCGAAAGAAAACGATGAGGACCTAGAAGGATACTTGCTTCTCTATAAGACGTAAACGACGCAATCTCAGTAAAAAAGAAATATTGATGACGATTTATATGAATTTGTGAAAACAAAGAGATCTCATGCGAAATAACAAAAACATAAATGTTAGACAGATAGAAGCAAGTAGTATTGTAAATAAAATATTTAGTAACCGAAAGTAACGATGCTAGCTCGACAGAGAGACACACACACACAGAGAGAGAGAGAGAGAGAGATGGAAAGAAGGAAACAAGAAAACAAAAAAATACATAAAAATTTTATGTAAAACGAGAAGGAAATAAACGGACATGTATGAATATATACGTCTGCACGGTACAACCTGACTATTGTACTATGCTAATTAGTACCGACAACGAGTTTACTGGTTAGATTCCTAAACAGATATTAAAAATGAAATGTTGAAATAATCTTACTGATTAATCAATTTGGCGTCTGATATACTACACTTGTTCAATTTAAGACTATCGGGAGGAAGTTTTACATAGTAAAAGGTTATATTACAATATCGATCTATGAAGTAGCGATGACCGTGGCAATGGGCCCCCGCTTTTGGCGACTGGCGCCTTTTCCACAGGTAGAAAATATTGGCAGCCTTTCTTTCCCAGACAAACGTCCCCGCAGTTTTAAGTGCCAGGGCGAATGTCGTCTGTGAATCCCTATGTTTCTATTAGTCAAAATAATGCATCAACAATAAATTCTTTGTTTTTGGAATGTCAGGTAGTTGCACCTTCTCACCATGGACAACGTTCCAACTGGTTTGCAACTATACAGCTGCTTTCTTTGAATACTCCAACTCCTCTATTCTTCGTCGGTAACAGTTCAATGAAAAGTTCAGTTAAATAAAATTTATGATTTATAAAATGGAAGGCGGACATTATTTACAAATCCGCATTGGTTGCCCTCCTTTAAAAAGAGAGCACCGAGAAGAGCACAGCGGGAAAATATGGAAGAAGGGAATAGTAAATAGACGATAGCGGGAAAAATTAATTGAAATAGATAAAACGTTGTCTTAAATCTCCTTTTCAATTGATCAAACGTGTAAACAAACCAATTTATAAAAGGAAAATGAAAATTTCTGCGCAGATGCAATTCTCTCACGTCTTTCCGTGAACTTTTCTCATTGAATTTCCCCGACATCCTGTTCGATCTCAAAATAACCTTGGGTATTATTTTCGGGCGACTTACACAGGTAACCTACCTGCACTCCAATGGAAACGAACGAATGAATTTAGGTTCGCAGGATCCGGTGGTCGACTTATGATGAACTGCTGCCATTTTTATTGGAGTCACGTCTGAAACAAACGAAAAAATATATATTTTTGCTCACTACCCTTCAGGTACAGATACATTCTGACCTACAACGCACATTATTTATAAATAAAAAGGAAATTAGATAAGTACCAATGTACCAACATAGTCGTGTAAAACTACGTAGGAATTTAACGTTGAATAAAATATTTTGTAAAATCATCAAAATTGAGCTATTTTGAAAACTTCTTTACAAGAACGGCATAAATGTTCAATTGCTTTCTGTATAATTTAAGTAACACGAAATGCGTTACGCAGATTATTAAACTTGCAAACTCCTTAAACGTAATATAAGTAGTAGATATCGTACGAGACAATACGGGAAGCACACTTAATAGATGCAAAAGTTACATGGAAATAATTTTCATGGAAGACTCAGGCGTCTACAAAGAGTAGAATGTCTAGTTCTAATTTTAATTATTCAAAACAAATAAGACAAGGGAGGAATTTCTACGTTCTAGATTTACATCATGGGTTTCTCGAATTACTCGAGTCGAGAACGAGTCATAACCAATAAATAATTTTACAATATGAATTACAAATCGATTGGATTAGATAAATGAGAAAATGAAACTGTATAGGAACTCGACCATCAAGGCATTTCACTAACAACACTACGGAATTTCATCAAATCTTATTGGACTCGGTCCAAATTGTCGCTTTTTTACAGTTTCGTTTTCTGCCATTTTTTGTTTACACTCATGTATAACATTAACCTAAAGGTTTCTGTGCTTTTTTTGTGGGTCAATTTAATTGACAGAAAAAAATCCTTTCAAAACAGTTTATAAGTACTTGTTTACGTTCCTCCTGTTGTAACCCTCAACGAGTACATTTCCGAAATTTATTCACAATATCTAAACCTAATGAAATTGGTCTGGCGAAATCAAATTGACATGTTATGTGAATTTGTACGCGAAAAGAAGAGCTTTAAAGTAGGAGGACTTGAGACCCAGTGTCTACTTCTAGCTCTAGTTTCCTAAATGATTCGTTCATTTATAGAAAAAAAAGTGTGGTGCTGCCAGTGCTGCCAGTACTGCCAAGAAACGATCCTTTGTCTTTATTATATGGAAAAAATAAAAAATAAATAATTCAGGTGTCGATTCTATTTGGTTCGGTAACTTTTCGGAGGACAGTGAAAGAAAAGCAATGTGTTTGATCTTTCTTATTTAGGAAATGTTAGCTCAACCGCTGTAACATAATTAGCAAAAGTACGGAGTCGTTCTTGATCCGGTTCCGAAGGATGGTAATAGCCGGGGAATGGAAGTTATCGAAGAAGAAGTATTCGACTTATTTTTACGACCTCTCTTTAATTACCATATAAACAACTCTTGTCTTTTATGACTTCATTCTTACGCAGAACATGTGTATATTTTTCGCATACAACGACAGTGCAACTTTGGCGAGAAAAGAAATCGAGGCAGTCGGGTTGCCCGTTACGCATCCAACACCGAGTTAATAGTATTAATTGGTCAGTTAACCTTTCATCCTCGTATTGTGGGTTACAGGCACATTGGTACACTTTTCTTTCTTTCTTTCCACTTTTATTCGCCATCTTTAAATTTTCTTCCCCCATAAAATCTCAACTTTAGTTATTCCATTTAGAAGTTCACACAAACAACATTAACACAATTTCACTTCGCTCCCTCTTCTTCTTCCTCTTACCAACTTCTGTCGAAGTGTGTCCACCCGAAAAAAAATAACACACAATTTTCTACTTAACTCGGATTTAACCTCTACTACTTTCCGTGCACGAGATTATTATTATTTTTTATTTAAAAAATTTCTTTTATTCAACTATACATTTTTATGTATCTTTTTACATGCAACTAATAATTATTTCACTCAGTGGTTGTAGATTTCTGTTTAAAGTTCAAAATTGTTTGAATTGTTATTTGCTTACTAAAAATTTGCAGAAATTTGGTTTTACATTTTCTACAACGTCAATATTTATTTATATTATTCAAATTACTTGTTTACTATCTTTATTATTTAAAAAATAAATACGTTTCGCAATACCGCGTGGCCTCTTTACCGAATGCCGTTAATATTTGTACTTGTGTGTTTTACTGTTATTTTAGAATGTTATTTCTGTAATTTTTGGTGAAGGTATAAAACTTGCTCACGTATAATTTTGTATTTGCTTGTAATATTTAATTATATCTTTTTCCCGCATCGTAAATTGCAATTATTTATAACGCTTAAATACCGCAGTACATAATTGGGCCCCGTTTTCCCGTGGGGACAGATTCCTTTTCCAGGGAATGAATGATGATTGTGTGACTAAATAGTAATTACCTAATTTGTATTACTCGACCTATTAAATGCTTGGCGTTAAATGCCAATAAATAAATATAAAAAAAAAGTTCTGGCACGTTTCTGCCATTCTCTCAATTGCGAAGGTTTACTTTTCTCCCTCGGTGAAAGAAAATATTTATTTCCCACATGCACAAATAATATATGCATGTATTTGTTTACAAAGGTAGACACATCAGGCACACATTTTCCTTCGTTCAAAAACTTTTCTGTAGTCAATAGAACATACAGTGTGATGTAACTAATAAACACATCTCATCGTAGTGTTACATGTAGTGTGACATTTAACAAAATTTGTTAGGCATTTGTACACACCAGAAACCTCAAAAGAAGGGTAAAAAATGTTACCATTTCTTACATATATGTATTATTATATGCCAATAAATTTATTTCAAATTGGCACCAAGAGTTATTATGTTGTTTTTGAAAATTTTACGAGTGTGTTTTCAAAGTCATAAACCACCCGGAAGCAATCTTAATCGAACAAAAAAGTCACCCGAAGTTAATAAACCCGGAAGAAGGCTTTAATAAGTGGTGTGAACCAATTTTGTAAATAGTTCACTCTGGAAAACTATTTTCAATGATTAATAATTTCGACTACGTGCGTTCGGTAGAGAGATGAAAATGGAAGAAATTATAGGGCAATGTATGAATTATTCTAATAAATTTTCGGGGTTCTTTTCTCGCGACTTGACGACACCTACGAACTTTTCCCGGAAACGGATATAAATTCTCAAAGTGTGTCTGGACATTTTTTACTGTTGTAACGTATGTTACGGAGGCTGATATATAAGTTCATTAAGTTTTCCTTCAATTGGGTCAATGAATTCTTCCCAAACATTTCGAAAACCTGTCAAATATTTCAATGAATTCCAACTTTCGAGATGAAAACCAACTTGTCATTAATACTTTACACATGATTGGGTTAGTTTTCTTGATGAGGAAAAGAATATCACATTTCCCCTACCAAGTATACCCTTTTGCAATATGAATTTTCATTTCACTATACATTTGACTAAATTTTTATAATAATTCTTACAGGATATATTCAAAATCTCAACTTTTGCTATTGAGTATTAATATTAATGTGTTAATGGAATAAGCAGTAAGCAGTATTAGAATAAGCAGTAGAACACGAACTCTTACTATTCACAAAATTTAAACATAATAATTTTAGTAAGGTCCTTACTGATTCAGAAATTTACATAATTGTAATTTTTCTCTAGTGCCACGACACTCATCGCCTTATTGTTATGAAAGTAAATTTTTTTATGTGCTAACTATGCTATTTCAGCAGGCCGGACTTTACCAAGAAATTGGTTAACAATACAAGAGAGTTTTCTATGGAACGGGTCAATTCAGATATCAATATTGTACAAATTCAAAGGTTTAACTCCCGCAACATTCTATTTATATATTATATATTTTCTAAGATATTTTTAACATTCGCACCGTCTGTCTCGTTAGCGATTCAACGTTACTTCGTCATCCCCATATTTCCCGATATTTCCAGGGATTTATTTTTTTGCCTCTCGCCTTTCTTTCTCTCTTATTCTGTCCTCCTCTTCATCTCTCGCAAAAAGTTTCTTATAAACTTTGCTGTTTCCCTTGGAAAACATTTCCCTCGATTCCGCACGAGCAAACACAGAGGACGATCCGACTCGGAATAGGTAAACGGTTTTTATGACAGTTTCCCTTCTCCCTGCTCTACAACCGACAAACTCAAACGAAGGTCAAGATTTTTCTACGTAGTAAACAAAAGTCTGTGGAAGTCAGAATTCGATGGAGAAACCTCGGGGAAAAACAGAAACATTTGGATGAGAAAATATTACGGGGGAAAAAAAATAAAAATTTTGTTTCAGCTTGAAAAAGTTCGGGATTCGAGAAACCTGTTCCTATGGAATTTTCTATTTTCTTTTCATCTCTCCTGTGTTTTTCCCTTTTCTCCATTCTCTTCCTTGTTGTTGTTTGTCGCTGTCGCTGTCGATCCCGTTACTTCTGCTTCCATTCGTGGTATGGAACAAATTTAGGTTCAATGTCTTCGGCTATTAAGAAATATGCCTCTAAAAAGGTTCAATGTTTCCCAGAGTCAATGCCTTTTTCCCTCGTGCCGCACGACCTTCCCATTTCATCTGGGCCTTTTCTCAAACAAAAGTTTTATTTAACTGCCTTTTCGATGACTCTTTTCAAACAAAACGAACTTTTATTACGGTACGGGAACTCTGGATTCCTTTTTTCGAGTACCAAGTTATGCAGTGCACTTTTCTTTCGACAGAGTTCAGAAATTTTGCAGAATACATAACGTTCATGGAGCCTTTCTTCTCCAAGCTTCAACACTGGAGCATTCGTGAAAAAGAAGACTTATAGATCGTACCTGGGCGAACTCAATAAACTAATTTATTTGTAATTATGTACCGGTACCAAAAACAACCAATACTGTTCCGAATGACAGTGGCACATTTGTAATTTGTGTCCAAATTAGGCTCCATTCACTATTGTTAAAACTTGTGTAAACAAAACCCGTCGTCGTTACAATTATCCAAAGAAAAATTTAAACTTCGACAAACACCAGAGAAGTTACTTCTATAGTTCTGTACAGCTTGTCATTTCTACTACTTTACCATTTCCAATCATTAAAATTCTCATAATTACGTATTTTTGTTTTCCATTCAAATTGGATAAAACTTTTTCACATCACAACAGTTTACAGCTAAAGTTTTTCCAAACAACTCTAAGTAGCATTATTCTATTGAACGTTTTCTAAAGCGGTTTAAGTATTTAACGAGGAAACGATGTAGTTACTCAATCCTATCCTATTACATATACGACAGTACCGAGGGTAAGATGTAGTCTTAATAATTAGAATCGCATTAATCGAGACTTACCGCCACGCTAATTAACGTCACAGTCTAATCATTTGGGTAACGAAAAATCACTTTGAGAACTGCTTGCCTTATAATTCGCTCTAAAAAGAGGATAAATCATCTAAATTAAAATTTTAGCAGTTCTATCAACAAATTACCGAGTCAATGATTCTTAAAGATAGAGTAATTTGACTTTGAGATAAACAACGTCACTTTTGGAATTTCTCTATTACAGAAAATAGAAAAAACCGTGGTGTGTGAAATTTTTGTTCTGTTCACTCAAAAGTCCCTGTTCTTCGGTTGAGGTTTTGCAGGCGTCATAATTTGCGTTTGGAAAAAAACCACAATGACATAAAAGCTTTATACTGAAGCTAATTCTATGTAAACTACAAAATCGACAAAATACATTACAAAAAAGTTACTATACAAAGTTATGTACAGTAAAGTTACAAGTTTTTGGTTTCAGTCCAATCCAAATAAAATTATTATATTTTTTGCAGTTATTACAGCAGGTATTGTGTTTCATCGAGAGCTTGTTATTTATGTTATGTTTCCCAACCAAGTTCACGAGGTACGAGTACAATGCTAGATTGTGTCAATGAAAACCGAAAAAGCATCAACGAAAAGATAAAGTTCCGTTCTACAAGCTTACTGACCCGTGGGTCTTACTCTTGAAGCTTGAACTCTGCATGTGTCTTGTCTGGCACAAGCATGATCAGGTCATGTGTTATCATAACAACACCCTTTATTTAATAAAATAGATAATAAAAAAGTTTCCGCAGTTTTAGAATTGTTACCACTTTACGTAAGGCACACCATTGTAAAGTGTGTGACAAGGAGATGCTTCCTCAGGGGAGGAAACGCCACACTTTTGAACATTCAGAGCATCTTCCAAGACGGGACTTTGTACTTTCCACGAAACCCGAGTTTACTTCGGAAGAGACGTTTTGAAAAGTCACAACCCACGCACATCCGGCATTTTCACGTTGTAACTTTGATTTGCTTATTGGCTCTAGTTTACTTATTACCACCAACAATGTCTTATGTGAGTGACTTCCTGCAGCGAAGACTTCCATCTCCGCCTGAATGAAAGTCATTGAATTTTGACCTTAATGAATTTGCAGTGTTTCTAATTGCGTGGCTGTATATTCTTGTAAAAAGCAATTGACGTCATTTCCGCCGCCAAATAACACCGGTTATCAATTATTCAATCCAAATCAGGTAGCAGGGAATCAAGGGCTGCGCGTACGTAAACACCTACGTATTTTTCTTTGAAAATAACAGTAATGAATTTCGTTTAAAATGTGTTTGGGAAAACAAGTTCTCCCATTAAATTGTCAATTTTAAATTGGTGTGTTCCGACGACTCAGACTTATGACAATAACTTAGTTTTTTTGTATCAGTAATAAGTCATAATTGAAACCTTGAACGACATTTTTTGTATATGGCCACGTGCAAACTAAATTATGCATTACCAGTTGCTACATTTGAAGACCTTATCCTAATGAGTGTGTTTCTGTATTACACAATGTTACATACATTTAATAGAACAAGCCTTATTCTAAATATTAAAGATATTAGAAGGCATACATATAAAGTATATATATATATATATACATACATATAAACGATGTTAAAAGATTACATAAGTGTTTTCGGTAGTTTCGTTCCGCGCTTCAGTTTCCAAATAACGGAATAGTTTTATCAAATACTTTTTTAATAACACAATAAACATAACCGATAAATTTTATTAGTCATCGTTGGAACTTTTGATCATGACAGACATTCATGTCGCCCTAAAAATTTGACCCATCGTATTTGCAATCGTAGCGGTCAACATTATTATCTCCTACCATTTCCTACAAATTCAAACATTAATTTTCTTTTATATATTAGTTCACCTATTTTTCGACTTTTTTCGGGCACCTCTGTACGGTGTTGATTACACCTGAAATGCTTCAGCCAGGAACAACAGCTCGGAAGAAAAAACTACTTCTACCCATGGCCAACAAATAAATAAGTTCTTAAACGAATAATAAATTCGAACCGCGGGTGATTGTGCGCAGCGAAGCAAATCAGAATAAACATCGTTAATGCGGTTAGTAAAGCGCAAAAATGCATTTTCTTTTTAATTGGAACTACGTCTGGGAGTAATTTAATGCGTGCGAGGTAAGTTCCTGATAGAATATTTAATTCTCATGACTTTCAACCGACAACGACTAATGACATCCTTTGAACGACCACTTAATAACTTCATATTTGTTTCCAAAGTGCTTGCCAAGAAAATTTCAAGATTTGTTTCCGTTTTGTTTGATGCAACTGGGCATAACCTGTTACCATACGAATTACGTTGAAGCCTCCACATTGAATCATTTAGGGTCCCGATGATGATAAACCAAAATCATCAAGAGTGCTTACCAACTCATCAACAACAACCCATGAACTTAATTATGTGCTGCGGACGCAACGAGATTTCCGTTTTCCCCTACACTGTTTCCGGTTTGATAATTGATAAAGTAATGTACATCGAAACCGGATTTCATTTCCGGATTTCCAGGTTTTACATTTGATTCTTACACGTACACTTACACTTACACTTCCTCCGCGTAATCGTAGTGTGCAATCAGTAGTAGTCAATGAGTTATTACCTGTTACCTGGAATTTCAGGCGGAGTGCTACACTTAATTTGGGGAAGTTAGAAGCTCTGGTTCGTGCACAAACCGGTGAATGAGTTCTACAACCTAGTTTTCGTACGAATCTCAAGGGTCCGGTGGAAACAGGTAACGAATACCAGTAGTGAAATTAATAAAATTTTAAACTTCATAGTGAGTCAGGATATTGAGAGAAAACAACAAATTCACTCTCGAAACTCTAAAATGATTCTCAAGGAGGCCAGAAAAAAAAACTGCACTATCACAAAGTGTTAGGACAGCGGCGGAAAGGAGCAAACAATGGCCCAACATTTATGTACGACTTGAATTTTCTCCTTTTGATGCACAATTAACACAGGAAATGACAAATCAAGAAGTGAATGTGAAGGAACAGTGCAGTTGTGAAGTCCCCGGGTCACGACTCGACAGTCAAAATCAACTCCACACAAACGACTCGCCGTGACACACATCTGTGGAAGCTTTCGAGGAATTATCCAATTAATGACTGACTAAAATGACGATGAAAATTGGAGAAAAGGTGGAAGACAAACCAGAGGCAGTGACTGAAGTGAATGATACAAACAGAAGAAATGTATCGAAGAGCATCAACCGTCTTGCAGCGGAAGAGAAACAGTATTACGAACCGTGTTTCATACTCAGTTCTTCATACGGTCCTACTGTACTACAATAAAATGAATCAAAATATTACAAAGTTTTTATGTACCCAACAAACACACACATAGCTCTCGTAATTCTGTCTCAGTTTGGCGCGACTATATACTAGTATTGTAATAACGTAAGTAACAGTATTGTAACAGAATATAATATTTTAATAATAAATTTGTAATAGAAAGTTTAGGCAAGCCAAAAATTTGACTTAGTCCGAAATATTGTTTTTAACATTGCAACTTACATCTCACAACCAAGGTGACTTTAAATACTATAAAATATTTATAATTAAACCATTAACTCCCACGGTTACATAAGTTTTGTGTACAATACTGTACAGTTGTTTAAACCAATAATTCAATTATTTTGTCAAGTGTAATCACATACGGAAAAGTTTACATATTTTAATAATAATAGTCAGCCTAAATTTTTTCGTGCGCATAATTTACTTCTCCGGTTATGTCCTGTTTTAGTAACATTCTTGTATTTCTATTACTCTAAAACTACCGCACACCAGGTTTAAGGTCACCGAGTCTTATTCGCATGTTCCCGGTTATTAATTAAGAGCTACCATAGTCCATTTTTATTCACCTTTGAATCAATCATTGGCTTCTCAACCCCGTGATAACATTTGATAAACCTCTATATGTCGTTAATTAATTTTTTTTTGTTTCTACAAATTAGTTTTGCATAAATTTTCGGTGTTCGGCTGACGTCAGTCTGACAAATTAAAAATATCCGGTTTGAGGTTTCTGGCTCATCGCATCGCCAGGCTCGCGGAAAACTCCTGAAAATGGAAAGTGTACGAGTCCCAACTGATTTTCAATAGGACACTTTACTGTTTTCCCTTGTGAAAGTCAAGGCCGGATTTTTGGTCAGCGATTTCGTGGCTCCTTTTCTATTTTTATTCCCATTTTTGAAAATGTTCGATTTCTCCCATGAAACGCTCGTGTTTATTATGTTTTTCTTTTAGCAAATACATGAAATACTTTAGAAACACGGGCGATAAGATCCAAAGATCTGCCAGACAAAAACCCGTTGGTTGGTCTCTCCGTTGAATCGAACAAAATAAAATAAAATTAACATTGTTCTCGTGTTCGTAGGCACCAGTAAGACTGCAACCCTCATCCATTAGAACGGTAACGAATAACAGTAAGTAAAGGGTAGGCCGCAGTCCCTGACGAAAGAGTAATTTTGGTAACTCGATAAGAACTCCTTTCCGAGGTTAAGGAAAAGCAGAAAACTTTCCAACGCGAAAGCTGATCTCACGTAACTATATATCCTAATGGGTGAAGGAGAGATTCAATTAACTGATTACCCATCCTTCCAATGTTATTTTTATCTCAAGAGAAAACATTGGAGGATCCCAGCGGGAAAGGATATTGTTCTTCTTGTGTTCCTCATCACCATGGCGAGAATATCGTGTTGATGTTCTCAACGATCAATTAATAAGTCAATCAGACGGATGTTCCCTTGGGAAATCGGTAAATCCTCCTCAAATAAATGAGATTTTTTGCTTCGGTTGAATTACTGTATTGTTACTTGAGTTCCAATTAATTTCCTTTTGTGATAAATCAAACTGATCAATTTATAAACTACTTATGTTTGTAAAAATTAGAATTCTGTTTGATTGTTCTAGTTGTTTGAAGTGGATCGTGGAACCTTTTAGTACAACGGAACTGCCAATCCGAGAATGGCCATCCCTAAGTATTGTTTTACTCATACCACAGTAAAGTCTGTTTACTGTCTCATCAGCACATACCCCAGAAGACTTTGGTTCTCTATAACAATACTACGAGACTGTTCCCGTCTTGAGCTTTTGTCTTTTATTATTAGAAAAAGCTCTAGGTTGAAGATTTCTAATTTTTGGCCGGTAATCGCGAGCCAAAGTCCTTCAGTTTCTTGTTTACTTGCCATTAATTAGAGTAATTGCGACAGCTTTTATTTTAATTCTTGAACAATACATAGGCCGCTTGAGTCATTTGAGGCAAATCCCTTAATAGTGCAAATAGGGTGATGCATGTCGGTTTGGTTCTCGTGCCAAATTCAAATGTTCGTACGTGAACGTTGGCCAAAGATAAGTGCAAGTCAGACAGTAGGACATAGTGCAGGCTGACCTTGTTACCGTGCAGACCCCAACGGATTAGATAAATTTACTAAGGTGAGTGAATTAACACCTAAGGCCACATTCAAATTGAATGTGAGGAAGCATCCGGAACTCCATTTAGTAACTTCTGGAATACTAACCGACCGAAGACCGAACCCTAACATTAGCACTATTTTACAGTAATTTACTACATTACATTTACATACATAAACATTTTTCAGGAGTCAAGTAAAAAAGGTGGAGAACCCCAAAAAAAGTCACCTTTTGACGAGTCAAGTTCGTGGCTCTTATTGTGATGTGTTGACTCATTTGAGTCTATTTTGGAAAACAGTACAAATGTTGAAGTCTATAGTATTAGTCTAATGTACAGTAGCTCTATCCACTTATGTATATAATCTTTATCTAAGCCACAGAGTGTAGAAGCGGCATTGCTTTGTTGTAAAATAATTCAGTGTCTTTTCACATTTTCAAACTACTTTATGCATTTACCTCTTTTTATTTCTATCTATGTGCACTCCTCTTCATTTTCGTCCTACATGTCCTCCTTCATTGTGCCTCGCTCACGTGAACGCCTAAATATTAATTAATAAAAACAAGCGAAAGCCTGTCGGTGTTTTGTGGAAGGTCGTTGAGTCATAATCCATTTCGTTAGATGAATTTATTTTTTACTATTATTGTTATTATTAATGTTTAAATAGACGGTTGTGAATTGCTTTTAACGCTCTTATCACCTTGACACGATAAATTGTTGGTTTACAGTTAAGAACGGAACGAAATAAAAAAAATTTTAAAACCCATTTGATTCGACGACTTATTTACTACTCTGGAAGTAAGTGATGGTCAGAAGTGCAATAAAAAATTTTTTTTAATAATAAGGCTACTCAATCTTTTTGATGTGGCCTGAACTGCCAATATTCAAAATTCCCAATAAATTTCATCAATCGACAATAGAGACTAGTGTCTGATAGGTCGGTTGTCAAGTTCTAAAATTTAAAATGACCTGTTGAAGTGCATTAACTTAGTTATTTTTGTGGCAAGTACGCGTGCGAAAATACTCGCAAAATGTCATTGAACCACGAAAACTTTTAACTATTCCCTTCAGGAAACCGACAAAACGGTTGTAATTTCTCTTAGACTATTGTATTCCCGAGTAATTTCAGTTAGGTCGTAAACCTTAACTTTATTAATATAATCTCCGGTCCTTTTACTAGGTCGAAATGCGACAACTTTTTCCCCGTTTTACACGGCGAATCAACTGCGAAATTCAGATGCAACTCCCACTCAGCGCTCCTTTATTTACTTATTTAATAATAATAACAACATAGTTCTTCGCAAGCACACTTTTGTACTGCTTCCTTTCAACGACAATAGAATTCATAAAAGTACCCAATGTTAAGCAGTTTGAACTTGTATGACTTTCGGGAACACTCTGGTTTCCCCGTAAACAGATCTAAAAGGAAGATGATCACAATGGGTCATCACAGACAAAGGGATCAGTTGCACACTTGACCTCCAGATAATTTAGAATTCCATTTACCTGGCTTTTAGGATCGGAAGTGGTTGAATTTATGCATAGAGGAGCTTTGAATTGCGACCTCTTTGAAAGGGACAGATATCGAATGACAGAAATACCATATTGTTTTTGACTAAAACCATCAAGAGTAACTAGACTACAACATAGAGCAAACCAAGAAATTTTGACTTTTGTCAGAATCACTCAACAACAAACGGAAATCCGCGGAGTTGAGACCAAATTGCTTTCACATTTAAAATGTACAATAAATAGAATTGTAAAATAGGAGACTCCGGATGGATTGACATTTTATGAATTATGGGTTGAAAAAGAAAAAGAATAACAACAACTGGAACCCAGAAAAAGCGGTAAAAAAGGGTAAAAAGTCAAAAACAAATAAAAGAAAATGATGGTTTTAGTCGTTTTAGTGTTCATTGTGAGGCCTTCAGGGTTTCGATTTTATTACTCTTTGTTAATAAAGTAAGACTCACATCGTTCTCTTATAAATTTTCTTTCCGAAGTCAAAACATTGAAATATACGACCTGGACAATTTGCTTGTCTGATTTCAGGTTAAATTATTTTGTTTCATGTTGAATTTCCTGTGTAATAGGCCACTGTTTTGGGTAATGTCGTTGTAAACATTTTCAATAAATAAAATTCATGGTAAAACCAAGGTACTATTATTGAGACATCAGGCAAGTAGAGTTCAGAATTTTGTAGTGTCCCATTAGAAATATTAGTTTGGATATGAATAAGAAAGAACTAGTTCAACTTGAATACCATCACAAAGCCTTTTGGTCTCTCTTAAAATCGTAATGGGTTCTCAAATTTCAAATGCTTTGCAGTTCACAAGTCGACCCATCCAAAGCCCGTTGGCGTCTTTTGAAAAGTTTTGAAGGAACGACACTGCCGGTCGTTGTGAATAATTATGCTGCCAGTGACCGGGTCCTGATTTAATTTTAATAAAATAACAATGCCCAGAAGCCATTTTTTTGTTCGTCTGTGTGTATGTGTGTATGCGTAATACACATAAATAATAATTCGAAACCAGGCGAAAAAGAAATGGAACATTTGCGAAAACCCTCGGAGAGCCCCAGGAAAAAATGGCTGACGTCTTTTCTAAACGTTCAACTGATTTCTTCGGTACTTTAATCTTTAAGAAATAAAATCGAATTCAAACGCACCGTCTTCTTCTGAAATTTCACGCGAATCTAATTAACATGTATTGTCACGCGTGAAGTCTCCCTTCAAATTTAATAATAAGGAAGAATTAAAACCAATATTTCTCTCGTACAATAACCGGCATTTGCCACCGTGTAAAATTATAGTCACATGTCGCGTTAGATTCCACGAAGTACAACTGAATTTACGAGTGATACGGCAAACCTGACATTGATAGAAAAACTTGACATTACTCACGACAACAAAACGAAAATAAAATTTTATAATAATTCATTATGCTAACCATTTATTCCTTTCACATAACCTAACCTTGTCTTTTTAAAAAATGACGAGCTATTACGACAGTGGAAACCGTACCACAGTACAAAACGTAACTTACAAAATAAAGAGGAAATGAGCAACGTCTATGTATAATTGTACGTTTCGCAATTATTTTATTCGAGTTGAACGGAACCGGTAATTTGAAAATTGTACGCCAAAAACAGTAAAGCGTTGCTGTAGTTTGGTAAAGTAAAACGATCAAAACACAAAATTAACGGGAACCGTACGAAAAACTATAAGTTATTAAGCATTTTTCACAAAAGAATATAAATGGGTACCCGTAAATTTAGAATAAATTGAAAAAGAACGTAAAAAAATATCAGAACTCACCTGTTTACTTGTTCCCTCAGCAGGTTTCCTTTTTATTTTGACTAATAAAAATTCCCGGGTTTTTCACCAGTGGAAAAAGCATAGGAGTCGACGTGTTGTCGTGGTGACAGCGTTGACGACACTACAACCGACTGATTTCCCTCCTAACAGGTCGAACGCCCGCTTCGAACTGAATGAGGCGTGGGCATTGAAAGAAACTCGACACAAGAAATTGTTTTCTCAATCGAAACTCTTCGTTTTACTTCAAGTTCCCCGCCAAAATCTTCCATATTCCCTACTTAACTTGTTTGAGATTCACTCAGTCTCTCTCTCTCTCTCTCTTCCTTTCTGTGAATCTTCTTTCTTATTTATCAACATTCCTTGCATAAATCTTCATTCAGAGAAAACACAAGCTTTATGTGTTACTATGCTTTGTCATTTTATATTGATCAACTTGTTTAATATGAATTCTGCATTTGTACCGTGAACTCTGCTTCTTCACTTCACTCCTGTGACATGTTCCATGTCTGGTGTCATGTAAAATTCATGCTAACAACTGTGACGTGGGACCAGATTATATATTATTGAAATTAAATTGAAAACTTTGTTGTAATTGTATTTTAAGCTCACACTGTTTGTCTTGGCTGCATTATTTATTTTAATTCTGCATGAAAAATAAAATTCAAGGGAAACATTTCCCGTGCTCTGGTTCTCCAAGTGAGAACTTGTCAGGAAAAATATTTTTCCAAAACTTTATTAATGAAACAAAGCTGTTACACGATTGTTAGAATTCATTAAAAATATCCAGTTGAATTCTGACTGTTTGACTTGATATTTTATTCTCTCTAAATTTACTTATAATGTTTTCAGATTCTGCAAATATGTATTACATGAAAAGAGCGATTACAATGGAGGTCTTGTCGGAAATTGGACTTGTTCTGAATTTTAGTGTCTGTCTGAAAGATTGAAGGAAACGGTGATGTAGAGCAGAAAACTCCGGTGTGTAAACATGCACCTCTTTATGCGCAAAAATATTTCACGTTGTTTGAACTTTTTAATAAAGTTTGTCTAGAAAATTTATATGGTTGTAGTAGAAAAAAAAACACTCACCCTGACTAATATCGATCGGTAAAACAGTTGTAGTGTCCGCCATTATTCAGGAGATAGTGACGTATGCTTTAAACAATTTGTGATGGTACATGTGTCCCTGTGTTTGACAAGCTGTGTACCTTCGAGTATTATTAGTTAATAAGTTGTTTTAGTTGTGGTTCTTAAACGATCTCTCGTGTTTATATAAACCAAATTAATCATCATTTTACCCGGGGACCTTTCCGGGACACCCGTGTGCTTCACTCCACTCTTCCATTCTCGCATGTCATCCTGAATGTCTGCCTCTTCTCTTTCTATTATTCTTTCAACATTTTTATGTCATCGTACCTTTCAATTAATTTATTAACAAAAGTCATCGGACGTCGTGTCTGTCCTACTTTTTCTTTTCCCCATGACTTCGAGTCACAGTTTCTTTTGATGTCTTTGCTCTCCCCTCTCTCTCTATTGTTCCCTCATATCTCTCTTCCCGACGAGTTCTTGTTAAGGTTTACTTCCGCTTCTCACTTTCTAACTAACCCGTTGCTCTTCCCCGTGCGATTGTCCTTCGTTGTCTACATCTCGCTTTCTGGGTTCTCTCTGATGCTTCGCTGTGGAGTTTCCTATGCGGTTGAGGGTGTGACCTTTTTCTGGTGAGTCCTATGCACGTTTTAACTTCTACTTTCTCAGAGTCTTACTGCTACCGGTTCCCTTCGCCTGATCAAAATTTCAGGAACATGGTTTTCACGTGTTCCCCTACGCATACCAAAGTGATTGACTGGTAATTTAATGTCACACGCGTCACGCGTAGAGCAATTTGTGTTGGCAGAATTTTAGGTAATACGAGGAGATTAGGAAATAGGATTATTATTGTTCAAATGTGACACGGGCAAAGGACAAGGAGAGCGACCGTACAATAGACTCTCTTATTTTTTTTTATACTTTTTGCGCACGAAATAATTCCGTGGGCAGAAATACATGCAACAAAATGGCCGGCGACGGTAACATCACCGAAAACTTTCAGCAGTAACACCATAGTTGGTTGGATTGTGGGGACGTTGCCAAGTGAACCGAGACCATTCCAACAAATAATATAATTAATAAAATTGCGTTAATAACATATTAAATAGTTTGTAACAATCAGGGTACAAATAGTACAATAGAGGGCTTTCAAAACCTGAACAATAAAACAACATAGGACTTTACTTCCGCGGTGGCAGAACTTGAGTGAATTTCGTGAACATTTCACTTGGGAAGAAAATTAGTTGTGAGCTTTGATAGTTTTGCCAGGCAACTTAGGGCAAATCGTCTGACTTTTCCTGTCGTCGGGTACTCCTTGAGCCAATTTTTCGATGGAATTTCTTCGAACATGTCTCTCTTATTGCGTTGTTTGGCATTTCAAACAAGGGAGAATTCAAAATGGCGGCCCTTGAGGTGATTTAAATGAGTTTAATTTGACTTAATAAAACCCGGTTAGTTTTGCGGCTTTCAAGCAAAGAAGTTTCCGGCCGTTGACTGTGTGTTTGCCTTCCTCCTACTGTTTCGGTCATCTTCAGTTACATCCCAACTCCCTTCGCGGTCTTTTCCGTTTTCCCAAAATTTATACAAACTTTCGTAAAAAGTTTTTTATATCAAAACCCGAAAATTAATGAAATTTTGGGAAAGTACTGCTCGAAGATTTCATTTTCTTCTTATTGTTATTGTTATTCTTCTTCCTCTTCCTCTTCTTCTTCTTCTTCTTCTTCGTCTTCCGTGAAGACTTTAGCTGGTGCCTCATCTGGTGATGTTGGCTCTTCAATGACAGGTTCTCCTTCGGATTCTTCAGCTGCTGACTGGTTTACATCTCCTCCGTCATCCTTTTGGTCCTCTACTTCGGTGACGTGTTCATGTTCTTCTTTCTGTTCTTCTTCCTTCAATTTTTGTTCCTCCTCTTCTTTCAATCTCTGTTCTTCTTCTTCCTTTAGTCGGCGCTCTTCCTCTTCCTTGGCTAACCTTTCTTCCTCGGCTTTTCTTTCGGCTTCTTCCCTTGCAAGACGTTCTTCTTCCTCTCTGCGTTTTCTCTCTTCCTCTTCCTTGGCAATTCGTTCTTCTTCTTCTTTTGCCTTTCTCTCTGCCTCTTCCTTAGCTTTTCTCTCTGCTTCTTCCTTAGCTTTTCTCTCTTCTTCCTCCCTAGCTTTTCTTTCTTCCTCCTCTTTGGCCCTTCGCTCTTCTTCCTCTTTTGCCAATCTCGCCTCCTCCTCTTCTTTCGCCTTCCTCTTTTCTTCTTCTTCTTGTGCTTTCTTTAAAGCTTCCAAACGTTCATCTTCTTCTTTCTTGATACGCTCTTCCTCTTCCTCCTTGGCTTTGCGTTCCATTTCAGCTTGTTTTTCTTTCGCCACTTGTTCGGCTAGTTCTTCTTGACGTTGAAGTTCCTTGTTTCGTTTTTTCTCCTCTTCTGCCTCTTTTAATGCCTCCTGTTCGAGAGCTTCCCGTCTTGATTTCTTCTTCGTTTGAGCGGCATCGGATTCGCCAGTACTTGATGGTGCGAAAACCTGCAATTATATACGGATTATTATGTTGACTACACGGGTGACAATTACCCCGATGTCAGTCCTACCTTATCTGATTGCGTCCGCCTTGGAGCGTTTGATTTCCAGGATCCGGTTACAGGTGACATACTAGGCGGGGGATGTGGAATGGAACCAAATTCTGCAAAGAATAAACCTTTATTTCATTAGAACTGGAGGGGAAGGTATGAAAGGTACGTGCACATGGATACACGTTACAACAGCTCTTAGTACAAATGGCTTCTCCACTGGCTATGTAATGTTGTTTCTTACATTTCCGAATCTTTTTTCTTCAAGGAGTACAAATGCTCCACTTGCGTGTCAGAAATTCATTTCCGCCACGTTGTAGGAGTATTTCGGACGTAATTTACAGATACGACGTCAGAGTCTGTTCAAAGCAAAGCGTATTTTCTTATCAATTGTCAGTCAGTCGACAAGAATACTCACTTTTCGGTCAGTCGAAAAAATTCGTTGTCCATTCCGCTGCTAAATTGTGATAGTACAAGGTACGGAGAAGGTGGCAGACGGAGATAAATAGAAACTCAATCGGGAGTGACAGTTACGGAGGATACAACGGAACAATGACCGTAGTGATCAATAAATACGAAACTAATAAAACTACAGGAACATTCATGCAATTCCTTGGCTTTTCAACTTGAGAAATCGGCTGGAAGTGAACGAATTTAGTGTTGCTTCATTTAAATTCGAATTCATTCTGGAGGAGAGAGGAAGCGCAGGCTAATAATGGGTCATCACCATACCCAGTTTTGGATGCTTTCAAGTCAATTTTAATAAAAAATGAATGCCGTCTCGAACTGTCGCCTTTTTATAGAAAGACTTTATTGATTTACTTGTACTGAATGTTCGCCTGACAATGCGCTTTCGAAGTATTCTACGGGGAAGGTTTGCAGTTCTGTTAAGAATTTGACGTTTGACGTTTAAATATAAATATTTAATGCTTGCTGTTTTTTTTTCTTCATTCTCTCTCTCTCTCTCTCTCTCTCTGTCTGTCTCTTCAACAGCAACACAATCAAACATCCGTTGCATACATTTTCATTCCGGGAGTTTTTTCCTTCTCCTTCCCCTTCTCCACGGCACAACTCGTTTCCTTCTCAGCTCGAGTTCACAACTCTTAAATTAGACAATTTTGTGTTAAATTATTCAGTTGGGGTATTAGTTTTTCCGATTCTCAATGAAGTGGACATGCAATCTCGTTAAGTTCCGAAGGAACCATAAATGATTCAAGAAAATCGTCAAGGTCGTCCCCATCGTTAACTTCGCTTTGTTCAAAATTCGGGTGGACGGCACTTACGCGAGAGCGGGCAACCTGAGAAACACCGGAGAAAATTTTTGAAAAAATGACAAAACGATCACAAACAAAGCAACACAGAAAGAAAGATTAAAAAAGTAAATAAATAAGATGAAAAATAGAAAATAGAAAAATAGGTCGAAATAACAGCGTGCACGAGGAAGACGATGATGACACGTTAAAACACAATAACAAACCGTAAGAAATAGAAAGTAGAGGACAGAGTAAAAGAGAAGAGAGTTAAGGTGAGACCGGACATGTTTCATGCCTGAACCTCTTTCTTCGTGCCTGTAAGAAGCAACAAATTAATTACAATTTAGAAACCTAGAAAACCTGGTCTGAGGGGAAGGAATGAGAGTGTTGGAAGCGCAATTTTAAGGAACCACGAAAATTAGTGTGTTGTTAGCAGTAAAACGATGAGCTTATGGCTGGTTCTTCCCTGGCGACCTTTCACGAACCCTCTTGAATGACTTACGTAATACTTTTTATTTCACTCCAATACAGAGGAAATCTTATTCATTAGTCTAGTAGTTTATTCGTTACATAATTTCCCTTGAATTTTACTATAAGTATAATATTCTTCCCATGAGGATTGTACAACACATACATACATTTTTGTATTGATTTTGAAGCAAAAATTATTCTGGCCATATTACAACTTATCTGTAGTTATAACTATTTATTAAACGTTTGCATGAGTGTCACTTGATTCTAATTGAAGGTTGTTGTGTTGTTTTAATAATCTAATTAATAATTGATATTATAAAAAACAGATACTGATACTAAAGGCACATTAGAATTTTTCATTTATTGCAATCAAATCATTGTAAATTTGAGAGAGTGAATGAATACTAATTTTACAATAATCATAAACTCATTGAAAATGGTATTTTTTAAATAATTAATAATTAATAATTTGTAAGGAATTATTAACTAATGCAAATGCAGAGGTTAAGTGCAAGAAATGGTTATTTATAAAAAGAATGAAAGACTAATAGTGCCAAATCGAAGAACGATGTAGAGTAATGGTAGTAAAATCCAGTTCATTCTGGTTTGGACTCTGGCTGGTGTGGTCACTCTTTACACCTGAGGACACCTACCTGAGTCTGACGGATGGGTGGCTTTCTCGGCGGCTTGCCGGAATCGGTTGTAGTGGGAGAGAACGTTAATGTCATCCCGAATGTAATCCTCGACCGATGCCAAGTTCTTTCTCCTAGAAATGGGTCTTCCACCGGCGTAGGTCAGACACGCAAGATGTCCCTTGCCTGAGAATAAAATAAGAAGAATTTTGATCGTATTCGGAATTATATTTCACGTCGTGGACGTAGGGCGTAGAATTTGCATCGTACCAAGTCTGCTGTACTGCCTGGGGTCGGTGTAAGTGATCGACACAGTAACCGGTTGATTGCCAAAAGAAGATAGAAGACGATCGATGTAGTTGTTTGATGTGATTCGTTCTGTTATTGGAAGTTCAGTGTGGCTGTAGTAAAGGCTGAGGATAAACAAAAATATATTCTTAAACCTGTGATATTTTTACTGACCAACGAACGGAGCTGGACACCACAGCCAATGTACTTCACTCGAAGTGAAATCAAACGTAAAAGAAATGTCGCCTTGTTAGAGGAAATTATTTAATCTTATGTGTCAATAAGTTTGTTTACGTTTAGTTTGAAAGAGTTAAATTCTATTGTTCAACCGTTTCAACTGGTCTACGAGTCTATGGGTCACTCAGTGCAAAGGACAATTACATTAGTCCAAATAGAAATACTTCAATTGAAACTGCCACACATTATGTATAAACATGTGTACGATATTCTGACAAGATTGGTAATAATTCTCTTCAGCGAGGAACTTTTCTTACATGTAATAATGCTTACATAATGCTTCGTTCATTTTCTACCGCTTTTTATTGTTTTGCCTTGTTACAACATAAAAATACAGCAAATTATTTTTATGTAATGTGTCCTCCAAGTAGACATAATGTGTAATAATCGGATGATTTTATTTATGATAGTCCCACGTAAAACCGTAGCTTCTGACTATTAAATCATCCATTGCTCTGACAGCTTGTCCACCAATAAAGGTTAACATGTCCATTACAGTCGATTTAGAGAATTATACTTACTCTCCTGGAAGAGGCAACGGCCTCTGAGCACGGGGGACTGGGGTGTGAATCCTTTTTAAAATTTCATTTGTTTTTGCTCTGATCGAACGGGTTTCATCATCAAACGACTGAAAAATAAATAGATGAAAATTAGGATGATGAGGAGGCGTGCTCGTGACATGAGAAACAATCCATTTAGAATAGTCTCATGTTAATTTTAAGTAAAAACATAAGTACCAGGGCATAAAACTATCCAAAGGGTAATATAAACCTACATAAGACAAAAATTGTGAACATTTATTTAGTGAATACGTGAGAGTCGTGAAAACGTATTCTAGAAAATAGAAAATAGAATTAAAAATTTGGCGAGTCTTTGGATTAAGTCAGGAGAACTTTCTGTAAAACACATGAGTTTCATTTTGATATACACGAAAACTTCTGACATTGTTAAAGATCTCCCACGAACCTACACACGTCGAAGAGTAAAATTCTGGAGGGTGGTACTTTCAGTGGGTTCAGCCAGGGGATTCATCTCACTTCCATTGTGCTCATAATTTGCATCTTGGGACTCACTTTCTCTTATTAACAACAGAACCAACGGTTCCCGAACTAATAAATTATTAATCTCGCGTGAACGTGTGCCTTAGTTACTGACTTTGAAAAAAATAAAAATTCGAAACGAGTCGATTCAAAGGTGTTCGTGGGAAGAAGGTGGAAGTAAAATGAAGTGAATGAAGACAACCGTGACGACTGATGAGATTCCATTCAAAAAAAAAAAAATACGCTTTTGCCCGTCTCAAAAAATGGAAAAATTTAAGAAAAAGTTGTTGACGACTTTCTCCATTCTCCATCGATTGTTTTGAACGTACTCGGAGGAATTCGTACAAAGAAATGTAAATAATATAAATATTTGCTACGGCAAACCTTCCAGACAATTGAATTCAATGTAAAATGAAAAAGAAATTTAATACAAAATCAAAACAGGAGAGGAAGATGGAAAACATTCGAGGCTGAGGAGAATAAAGAGGTGGAAGAATAAAGAAGAATTGTTAAGTAAATACCGAGAGCATTAAGTTGAATCTCTTGGTTTCCACTGATACGTAGAAGACAACTTTTCACGGTTAGAACCTCAAAATAGATGTAATGGCGAATGCCTTTAAATTAATGTAAGGTAGATTTATTTCGCCGTCAGGTTCAGGTACCAATTTGAGATTGAATCGAAAGGATCTATTTTTGAATTTTACTTTTAATTTCTAAATGAAATTTCCAAAATTGATATATATACACCTACACGGGTAAGTAACACGTTACAATAACCCCGATCTGCCCGAAAGAGTACCACATTTTTAGCACTGAGCCACCACTTCACCAGGTATGTGACATGTACCGTGGCATTAACAGCAAGCCTGTGGCTCAATAATTCAAAGAAGGTTTGTATATATATTTCAGTAACTTCAATTTGAAGAGAAAAAATAGCATTGTCGATGTCTTACCAAGATAGATCTCGAATTCAAGTAATCTTCTGTAGGTTGGTAAGCCAGCGAAGGTCGAACCTTGTGGTAGATCCTGTCAATCTCACCAAGAAGAGAGGACTGCTTCACTCTCCAACCGTGAGCTGATGGTTGAACGATGACCAACCTTTTGTGTCCAATATAGGGGATGTTTCTGTGGTAAGGTTGTACCTGTTGAGTACAGAAAACACAAAAAATTGAGAAGTCTCTAAACAACTTCAGTCCTTCTTTCATCTGACCGGTTTCACTTCTTTAATATATAATTTTTTTAAATATATTTTACAGCACGAATCTTTTCATGTCTGAACACAATAGCCCAACAATAATATTTCACTTTATTGTACAAAGAGGGCTCATACTTGATTGATTGTACTACTCCTTCATACTCGACAATGTTTATACTGCACAGTAGAAATCACAATAGTTACACATAGAGAAGAAGAAGAAGAAGAAGAGGAAGAATTGGTTCCATTAAAATCGACCTGTTTTATTGATATACGAAAAACATACACTGATACATGCACATGTTTAGTTATTGAGGATTAGGACTAGTGTTCTCCGTATTTTCCGAGTCGTCAACTTACCCCCAAGTGGAAGTCGCGAAGTCTCCAACAATTTCCCTAACGCCTCTGGTGATTTGACGTGATTTGGCGGATCGAAACGTCCACTTTTTTTGCGAAGCAGTGCAAAGGAGAAGGATGTACTGGGATTGAGAAATAAAATGTTGAGTACAACAGGAAGAGTTAGTATATATATGAAAAAAAAACAATAATACGTAAGTTTATTAATGTAAAGAACTTAGAAGACGAAAGAAGTGACGTCATGTGGGGGTGGGGGGCGGCCGCTGAGTTCGGCGTGGAAGTATGTACATTGCGTTCGACAAAAAGGTTTTCTGCAGTTACAAATTAATACTAGACACTCGATGTTCCAGGAACAGAAGTTGGAGAAATTGGTGTGTTCACATTTAGAGAAAGCCAAAAAACACAGAAAAAACTAAGAAGTTGTCGGTTAGAAAAGCTTTAAAGTTAGAAAAGGAATTTCGGGGGTTGGGGAATCAGAGTCAATGACGTCGGTAAGCAATCAAACACGGTAAGAATAATGGCGGTAAGTGGTGCCATGGGGAAGACGACCGGACGTGGTCGAACTGTAGGAAGAGTGGTAACCGCCAGGCTGATCCGAAGATCTGGAGGTCCTCTCTGTTGTGTAATTGTAACTACCGGGACCTGATCCCGAGGATCGGGAAACTCTCTCGGAGCTGGAGGAGTAGGTCCTGCTGGGTACCGAGGAATAGGGCGAGGACGAGTCGTAACGGTTTTGGGTCGTCTCTTGGGTGTAGGAGTAGGAGTACTGCTCTTCGGCTCGTCTCGGGCGCTCCGGAGTGTCCAGCACGACGTAATGTCTAGGGGTCTGTTCATAAATAATAATAACAAAACTTGAATTAACAAAAAAAAGAAAGATGAGCCCAAATGACGTCACCTATCAGCACCCCCAGCGAGAAGACCAAAACAAATTTGGCGGACTGGTGCGAACCTTCGGGGTGGTGAGTGGTGAGTGAAGTCGTTCGTTTAGTCATCAAAAAAAAATAAGAAAAAAGATGAAGACAGAGAGAAAAAGAGGACAGAACGAAAGAAAAAAAAAACAAAACAAAAATGTAAAGCAAAAATTGGCACGTAGCAAACGTGGAGGGCAAAAAACTCGGTGTTTTTCACTTTACCTTTGGCCGTGTACATAATTAAAATAGAAATCAAACGAGTGCTCATTTCCCGTTCCATAGACCCGCTGACAGAATTTCAATAAGTTTCGACTTTTAGTACGAGAACACCGCTTGTTGCTATTGAAAATGAAATAAGTGACCCGTGGCAAAAATTTTGCTCCCGCTCGTCAACAGACGTTTTCTTCTCTTTTCTCTCGCAACCCTTTTCCCGGGACGTGGAAAATTTTGCGGGAAAATTCAATCAGTGGACAAATGAATTGAGTCAATTAATAAAAAAATAATAATTAACGGAAAATTCCTTAAGTTGTCAATAGATTTATTGACGCGGGAGCACTCGCGAGGGGCTTAAGTCAAAATGGTCGACCCTTCCCGGCCGACAGAATTCAACTAGGAGGACCCAGCCCTGATTTTCTATCACTTTTTAATTTGCTTAATTACTTGGAAGTTTCTAGAACGGCTACAAGCGATCGACCTCTCGTGTCAACGACAAAAAGATCACAGATTTATTATTATTAGATCACGTATATAATTAACAGTATTTTTAAACTCTGGCACATGTGCGTTTGTCATTTGGTCGGTTCAAATCCCAGTGACACAGCGACCGAACTATCAATTTTCGCTTTGACGTATGCGTTGCGAAAATAATAGTTAATATTTTCGATTGAAGTTTAAAGGTCGAAACGAAAGAAGAGACAAACTGTCTAAAGTTTACATCTTCGTCACGTATGCACAATTTAATTGGTGCTCAGAGGGAAGAAAACCCGAAAATAGAGGCAAAAACTATTTGGCAAACGGGAACTAGCGTCCGACCAGTCTCTTTGACTTTTGTTAATTTAAATTGTGAGCACACTAAAAAAAAGCAACACATGTGTGTAAGTGATGTATAAGTAATTCAGTTAAATCCATCAAAAAGAGATTTTGGTCTCCCTCATCGGTGAAGTCTCGTGTTGCGAAGTCGTCAGGCATGTCCCGTCAGAGTACAGGTGGAAATGGGCAAGGTGCAACCATGCCAAATTCTCAGAAGTGAAATAATATACGTCGAAACATCGACAATAATTCGTTACGGGCCATTTGTGCCGTATAAAAGGAATTTGACTTTCGGTACGACTGCCAAGCGAATTGTTCGGCTCGTGCCAGCCGAAGACAAAGAGGAAAATCCAAGTCCTCGCAGGTACGCAAGATGACCAAAATAAAGTCAAACAGTTGGTCACCGAAGGGAGGAAGGTGAAACCGTCACCTGTTTCTGTGGAATTCGAACGTCACTCGACCTCTTCAAACACTCCGAACGTGAAAATGTTGACGGTGTGATTTCACCGTGTGGACTCTGACGACGTTGGAACATTGTTAGTCGCATTTATGTTTGTCACCTGAATCATTCAATTCCTTTACCTGAATAAAACTAATAAGAAAAAATGCACAAAAATTCTCCTGCCGAATTCTGTTGTTCAAAGGAAACAAAGAGTGAATTAAAAGAGGCGTGTAATTTTGGTAATTACTCAATGTTTTGTAGGCGATCGATAGAACACCGTGAATGTTATTTAGTCTGAAAGGATGAACAGTAAGACCAAAACAGGTTGACAGTTCGTCACTATTTATTTTGGGGAAATCAACAGAAGCCTATGCTACCAGCGTAGCAGTACACATTAGTGATATTAGTTAACAAAAAAAAAACACAGAAAAGTAACTCGGTTTCTGGGCGAAGTTGGCCGTAGGCGAAAGGACGAGCCAAAACAGGCAAAATCCGCAAAAAATAGCAAAAGCGACATCGTTTGCTTCAAGGCTTTTCGCAGACATAACGAACGCCCTCAAGGTTTTCTTTCGGATGTCCGATAACAAAACTTTTAGTTTTTCACTAATTAATTGTTATCCGTGTGACTCGTTCGGAGTAGTTTGACAACTCTAGAATTGTGGACGAGATCGCCGAGTGGCGTTTTGCTACGAATCACCCGACCTCGAACTTGTGAAATTTGTGTCAGCGCAACAAGCAGAGAAAAATTGTGTGTTTAATTTTAGCCGAGCTGATCATCTACGTCTCTCGTGCGTGTCCCCGTGAGTATTCGATTAGTATAGTGTGGTGTAGAGAATTCGACGGTGTCTTCTCTCGGGTCGGGTACCGGTCGTGGCCACCGAAACAGCCCCTTCCCGGCTCACCGGGTAGCCACTGCACCCGTAGGCCGTGTAACAGGGTGGTACCTGACTGGGTCGAGGTACCGTCGGAACCAAGTGCCAGGGAACTTCACGTCTCTGTAAAGAGGGCACCAAATTCATTAAAAAAAAACTCACTCTAGCAACAACACACTGGATCCTTAAGGGATGCTAACGTGGCGGCCAGAGAGTCAACAAGAACTGTGAGCACTACATTCAAAACACCAGTTTGGTTCTTCGGGTTGTGTTTATTCGTAACTACAGGCAGCAACCACGCTGAATGCTATGTACAATGAAGCAATCACCGACAATCCGATGAAAGCAGAAAACGGGAGGTCGGTGAGGTACATAAATTTTGTCTGCAGCCTTGTGATCTACAAAATCTTCTCGTGCTCACTGGAGTGTCTTCAGTGCCATTTTGACTTACACAAAGTCAACTACAATGCAGTTCTTTTAACCAGTCACGGTACTCTTCGTGGTACTTGTGCCCGTTCACTGTTTTCTCAAGAATGCGACAGTTGACCGTTTCTGTAGGCAACGAGTGGGCGTTTCTGCGGTCCCAATAAACATAAATATGTAAAGATAGTCTCTCTGGTGAAAAAGTAGGTCGTTGAAAACGGCCATTCCACCCTCGTTTGAAGTTCCAAAATACTCAGTTCGAGTGAATGTCACAAAAATAGAGTAGCAAGAAGACAGAAATACAAAATGTGTTATTACTTTCGCCTCATTGGCTTCATTTCAATTTCGATCGGGAATTTTTTTCTTATTAATAAATCGACAATAAGCCCGAAATTTTCACCCGTGACGATGTCATGGAACCGACAAAAATTTTCAAGTAATTGTATTTGTGTGTGTGTGTGAGGCATTTCGTAGTTCATAAATGGCGCGCCTTGTGTTCTATTCTACTTAATTTATGTATGCTTTGTCTCATCATCGTCAACGGAGTGAAAATGAAACTTAGCTTTTAAGAACATCCAGAAGAAACTGGGTCAATAAGAGAATTTACAGACAACCGACAAGTACTCGGCTCAATAGCCGTAGAATTTATTTATAAATAACTTTTTAATAAAACTAATTAAATAATACTAAATAACAGCGTAAGTCTAATATTTTTATACGACCGACTGTATAACTTATTTGAATGTATTTTTATGACTCATATGTAAGCTATAAAGTTTATTTATGTGAGCATATATATTGTTTCAGTTTATTACACGTTAATATTCAAATTCTTTCTGCTTCTAATTATAGTCACTATACTTGGAAGAAAGTATAGACGTTTTGTTCTACTGCTCTACTGTCGAGTCAACTGTCTCTTTGCTAACTACTCCCCCGGAAGTTCAATGGTTGGTGTTTACACCAACTATTTACCAGTTCTTTCCACGTAATTAAAACTTCATTCGACGATTTTTTACCTACTATCACTTGAGCATTTTCATGTACATTGGAAAATATATAGAGTAAGTAACATTCGTTGAATATGGTTGGCAACATAGTTGGAATAGTTGTAAAGACACGTAACATAAAAGCTTGCAGAAGTACGTAAGAAAAAATATGTGTAAAATTGGTGGAATTATTAAGTTGTACTTTCAGTTCCACAATCTCTGTCCTTAAATTAGAAATCAAGTGACAAGGACATATTTTCCCAGTGTAAAGGAAAGCCACTTCGTATTCCATGACTTTCGGCAGATTGAGGACCGCCCAAGGCTCTCCCGTTTTTGGTCAACCTTCCTCCCCAAGATAGGGGGGAAAACACTGGAAAATGAAAATTTTTCCGACGTGAAAATCTCACTCTGAGATACACGCAAAAGGAAATCAACGAGAGTGAGAAGGTGTCAAGTTACTCGGAGAGAGAAGAAGTCTTGTCGAAGACGAATCAGCAACGTTTATGTCCGAGTCGTCCGCGAGTTTGCGTGTATATTTAAAAAGTAATAAAAAGCTATTTTTGCAACGATAACGAATTTTGTTATTTTAAGACGAAAGAAACTTATGTATTCGTCATTCTGTTCGCGTTTACGTCATTCCAAAATGGTTTTGTCTCGAAGGGGTCCGACGAAAAAAAAAAGGAAATAATTGATTGCACGTGATAATCGACCCGTTCGTCATTTTGGGAACAAAGGATTCAGGTTTCAGGTACGGCGAGAAAGGTAATTTAATTTTGAGCGAATCCAAGTCTTCGGGTGTGAGTTTCGTACCGGGAATTACTATTGTTTAGGTAGATCGTTTCGAACTGTTTCCTGAGACGTCGAGAGGCCTCCTCGAAGGTGGACCGACCGAATTTCGTGGTCATCAACCGGAATAGTTTGAAACTATTGTTTTACGACCGCGAAAATCAACGGATACATCGTAAAAACCATGACGAATGTCTTCGGAGGGTTTACGGCGTCGGACAAGGAGTCTGTTGGTCCTCCGCGTTCGGGTGATGAGTCCAGAGCCCTCAACTGTGAAATAAAATGGACGGTTTCTCCTAACCCGTGAATAGCTCAATAAGTTAATAAATTCGATGAATTGATGAGAGTTGGAAGTCGAAAAACTAAAATAATTACGCTTTCTCTCTTCTGTCGGATTGTCTGTCGTCGACTGGCGAAATGTTAGAAAGCATTTTCTAGGTTTGTTGAACTTACTGCTGACAACTTTCTTAGATTCTTTGAGAGAAAAGAAACTCCGAGGATTGCACAATCCGCACAGTGGGAGCAACAGAAACGAGAAAAATGGCGCCCACTCTAAATTTGGCCGGAGCAAAATTTTTGAGAGCATATTGACTTTCTTATGTTGAGAATACCTTTTGGTAATGGCGCGTCAACCCCTTTTCTTTTTATTTATCAATCTAATTATTAATTATATTATTGTTGAAACTTTTTTATTAAATTTATGTTCGGAAAAAAAGAAAAAAAATTTCCCCATAAATAAAGGATGGTCACCGTGACTTTAAATAAATGATATTGAGTATAATATGCTAAGCCTCTTTTTTACTTTTTAATTATTTAACTTATTTATATTCATATAAAATATTATTTAACTATATATTTATATAGTTTTCGTCAACAATCAATTAAACAGCTCAAGACTCGTAATAGATACATTTTGGGTTGCATAATGGATCTCCTGTCCTTGGCGGTACCACTTCTCAATCAGATCACCGATACAGCCCTTATTGATGGAGTAAATTATTAAGCGATTAAGCTCTTTCTATGTATAGATTAGGAAATGTATATGGTCGTCTGAACGCGAAGATGCAACGTATCCGTCTGACGTACACGAGCAATGAACTCATCGGTAGTTTAACTCATACGACGGACGGGAAACTGACATGAAAAGTTAAGAAACCAACTTTATTTATTTCGCCTTTGTTCTTCGCATGCCTTGTTAAACACGATAAACTTGTAAATATTTATTTCTAAAAACAAAGTCAGTCATTGCTGCCAGGCTTGACATTTTACAACATCGAACGGCAGGATGGCATAAATACGACAAAACGACGTTTTATCTCTTTGTTGTTGAACAATGTCGGTTATTAATAAGTGTAATAAATTTCAATTCGTACATATGACTAAATTACACAAAAATGCACGAAAAATGAACCTTATTTAATTTAAATAAAATTTATTTCCATAAATACAACTGACCGACTCTGAGTATGCCTATGATTTTTTATTACTGTTTTCCTTATTTAATAACATTTTTACTTCATTAAAATTTCATGCTCTTGCAGGGTATTCCTATTTTTCACAATTTTTATTTATTGTTTTCAACCATAAGTGTTCGATGGGAGATAATTGTTAAACAATTATCGTAAACGATAATTGTTAAACAATTGATGGTGGATTATTTTTGTCAAACTCTCGAAACTTTAGCACAAGTTCAGTAATTTATGAAAATTAGACGGTTAGTCGGGTGACAGGTACCACGCTCTCTCATTCTCTCATATCATTTACTTACTCACACTCTACTTGCACTTTGCAAACGCAAAGAAGAGGAACGAGAAGAAGAAGAAGACAGCGACAGAGGCAACAATTTCGTACACATAAAATGAGTACTCACCGTGACCGAGTACGAGGTGACGGTAGGTCTGCTGTACGGACGTCTAGTCGTGTAAAAATCTGATTCGTAAACCATATTGATTTCTTCTAGATGTGTTCCTCAGTTAGAACAAGATACAACCACGAAAATTACTCGAAGAGAGAACAGTTAAAACCCCAATCCGCCGGTGTTCGTTCGATTTTGGAGACTGAGGAGCTTTCATCAAAGTGTAAGCAGCGGGGGAAAAAAAAATAGAAAATTTATTTTCAGATTTCTCAAGAATCTTGAAAATAGTTTTGCGGGAGAGAAGGAAGGAGACGAAGCGTTTCACCGAGGGGGACTGTGGACTCCCATAAGATCAACATCATCTCCCGATCGTTCCTGTCGCCATATGGATTTTCGCCGTGGAAATCTTAGAAAATTTTACAAGATTCGACCGAAGCCATAAAAAGCTACCTTCAACGGTTTCGCGTTCCCTGACTCGTTCCCTTCCTCCTGCGGATTCCCAAAAATTTCTTCGGGACGAAAGAATCTCTGGATGATCGGGCCCTCCGACAGAAACTCACGTTGCCGACCTTCTTGTTCGACCGATTTCCGTGGTTCCTGGCGTTACTTAGACTTTGAAGAAAATGTTAACGACGACGCAAGCCCTGCAACCATCTGGGGTCCTCGGATGCTCTCGCTTAATGAATGGCACAACAATAATTTATATGTTAATTATTTACATTCAAACTATTTTCGTGTGCAAAATAAAGAGTTAGTCAGACCGTCGAGAGAAGGTGTCAGGTTGGGAAGTTGTCAAGATGACAAACAAACAGCTGGGAAACCGTGGGAAATTTTCGACCTGATGGGAATATTTTCATGATAATCATAAATAGATATTAATATTTATCGTCGGTCCTCTCGATTACCATTTAATAAGAATAATAAGAAAACGGTGACGGCAGGTACACAAAGGACTTCTCTCGAGGTCGCCGCATCCATTCAACTGTTAAACAGATGAAAGTACATATATAGAATAGAAAGGTTATGAGAAACAATTTGCTTTCACTTAGTTAGTGAAGACATGTTCTGTATTGGGGGTGTGCTGGCTCTCGCATCCGTTACAATAAAGTCGTACAGAACAGGAGAAACTAGAGTTCAGGTCCAGACGATTCTTAGGCCTAGTTAGAACACCACGGTTGTGGTAGGACGGCTGGTAAAATCCAGAGGTGTTGAACGCCGTTTTACAATCGAATAACAACTTTTTTTTATTTTCGGCAGCTTAAAAAGCAGTGAACTTTTCGGTTGAGAATTCTGGTCGTCTGCCAAAGTTTCAAAACAAAAACAACAAGAGACGCAGTTGCAAGAGGTGAGGGAATTACCAAACTATTTGTTGGATAGTTCGAGTAGATTCGTGTGACGTCACCGACACCCCTCAAAGTCCCGTTTCTGCCAGAGAATGACGGGGATTCGGTCTCGTGTTCCCATTTCTTCCCCGTGCTCCAGCCGTGGTCATCCTCGCGTCCACGTCTCTTCTGTTAAAGATCTCCCTTGTCGATCAGTTCCTGGACCAGATCCGTCATTCTTCTGCGACAGACTTCACTCTTCGTCCAAACCGGTTTCTCAGATTCTCCTTCTCCCTCGGAATTCTCGTCGGCTACGTCCGCGTAGAGATCCGGGGCCTGGTCTGAATCGCACGTCGATATTGGGATCATGTCAACTGCCAGGCCCAGACCGAATTTTCCGCAACGGTGTATCTCCCGGTGAATACTGTACGAACAGGAAGAGTAAGATAGAGCTAGTCGGCTACCGGCAGGTTAAAAGGTGGGGTACCCAGAAACTCAGCGTGTGAAGGACACGTACAAATTGGTAATGACACAAACCGTCAAAGGCTATTTAAATGGTTGTAAAAAAATAAAACCGGACAAGCGGAAAAGCAAGGCTGACAGATGTGTTACCGGAAAGGAGGCAAGTATGTCTCTCGTGTGATTTATATATTGTAAAAAAAGAACTAACCATAAGGCGAGCGATTTAACGAAAAAGAGTAATCTTGCAGTTTGCCATCCGGACAAAGAGTCAGAAGAAATAAAAAAAGAAACGTTTGTAGGATTCCGAGTTCCAGAACAAGAAATAAAATACTTTTGTACTGTACTCTTGATGACAGGTAATAAGCCAAAGAACATCAGGCAAAAGTTGTTTTTTTCACTACCCGCCCCCAGGGCTTTCCCACCTCATCAGTCAAGGAGAAGTTACTTTGTCGTGGACGGCGATCTGACGGTGATCTACGCGAGTCAGTCGCGGGATCATTCACTCTCTACCACGTCAACTTACATTTCTGTGAAATCCAAACCACCGAAGAGATCACTCGAGGAACCTAATTTGAGCAAGAAACCTTTGAGGGTGTCACAGTAGACTCCGATCAGGTAGTTCATGTGAGACGATCTGAGGACACTGGACGTGCAGACGTACAGGAAGTTGACTAGGTCTAGAGCAGGTGAACCGTAGCGGATGAGCTGGAAGTCTAAGAAACAGAGCTGAAAGGAGTAGAGTTATCTTCTAAATGACAGAGGTGGAGCCCGTTGAATTCAAAATGTCACCTGACACCTACCCTGGACAACTGACCCGTCTCTGTGTATTTGAATAAAATGTTGTTCGTCCAACAGTCTCCGTGGCAAACGACTGAAATGGGTTCTTCCGGCTGCACCAGTCGCACCATTCTCCCGAAGAAGGATTCGTCGAGGAAATTTTCAAATTTGTCCAGGTACTTTGTTCTGTCCTCGGTCGTCACCAAGCATTCCTTGACGAACTCGACAGCATTTTCTGTTGCCGATTTATAGTAGTCGCGGTACCATTCCTCGTTTTCTGTCTTGAAGAGACACTCCGTGACGGAATCAACGACCTCGGACTGAAACAGTTCAGGTTCAAGGCTCTTCATTCCCAGTGACAAACCATGAAATTTAGCTAGGGCTCTGAAAAAATAATTTTCGGAATCCGGTGAGCGTCCATTTTCCGTCCGACTCATTCGAATTTTCTTCGGGTACTCACTTGACGACGGCCTCACAATGTTCGACGTTCAAGAACTTCTTCCGATCGGCCATCACGTACTGTCTCTGCTTCATGTCCTCCAGCACGAGAACGTCTTCCTTGGCGAGAAACACCTTGGGAACTTCGTTGAAGTCGTCGCATCCTCTCGACGCTTGAAATTTCAACATGGCGGGCAAAACTCTGGTGTAGAAGGAGACTTCGTTGAGAAACAAAGCGTCCGACTTGAAAGCTTCCCTCCGAATTCTGCTCGTCGGCAGACATTTGTAAACAAACGACTTCGACCAGGGTTGTTTGTTCCTCGTTCCGGTTGCTCTCACCCGATATACCATGGAAGTGTAATTGTCCCCTCGTCCGGAGGCCTCGGATACCTGGAACGTCCGCGAGTCGTGTGCTGAAGCGGAAATTAAATTAGAACACGGAAAGAGCGTGCCTGCGTACCTGAACGGACGTCAGTTGGATGTCCGGATCGGACTGACCGAGAACCTCCTGGAAAAAGGCCAAACTTATGTCGGAATCTCTTCTTTGCAATGCCTCCATCTCGAACGTCAGACGACAGAAAAAGAACTGCATGTGGGTGACGTGAGCAACGGCATAAATTCACTTTAGTTGACGAGATGACTTTTCAACAGCTTATTTCCGTTATTGGTACAACAACGTGATCTCTAATCGACAGCAACCATTCATTGTCTTCCTCCGATTACGAGGTCACTCTTTTGGACATTTAATATTGCATAATGGCCAAATTTGCTTTTCAAACAAATCTCGAGAGTCAATTATTCGTTAAGTTCGACGTCCAACGGTAATCGCCCTACTTTCATCAATGGGGTTGCTGCAAATGAACCTACTTCGTGCATCGTCAACAGCAATCAAATGCACGCCGGCGTAATTGCGACAGGCTCGTGTGATTGTTTACTCATCGACGGTTTATTCACGGGCCTCATGCCTGACGAATTCTAAAAATGCGACGGTAATTGAGGAGTCATGTCCATTTTTATGAAGCGACCGTCTTACCCTGCACAAATCCCTTACATACAACGGAGCTTCCGATGGCATGTGTCTGGACGGTGTTGCGATCTTCTCCCTGGCTGTTTGTTTTGCCGATTCGTATCTACACGTAGTGTTCAGATTCAAAAAGAATACTAATTGCTTTGCCTTAAGTCCATGTGAACCAAGTACCGAAGGAAATGACATTTATTGCCAATTGTTCTTTGCAACGAATCCAAAGTTTGCATGTCTTGTACGAGTGAATATAATTTGGATAAGGCCGAGAACCTCGGAATAAGGGAAAGTTACTGACAATAACTGTGAGAAGAGTTTTGGACTCAAATCCAATGTCAAACTGTGAGAAACTAGAAACGGGTACTGCATTAACCACGAAAGGGAAAGAAACAACCATGAGAAAGACGAGAGCTTGGAACGGTGGCGGAACGGTCTTTACGTAATGCTAAGGAGAAGCACCGGGGAAGAGCTGAAAATCGAACTGAACCGAATTTAAATCCTGTGACATTTGGCTAGGAAAGAAAGGTTAGCAAGTGACAGTGGAACCGAATGAATTCTCAATCAGTCAAATGTGCGAGCATGCCAATTTTCAATTGGAACAGAAATTTCCATTGGCCCGAAAGAATTTCTCTCAATGAATTTGGCTAGCAAATGTGTCGGTTGAACGAAAAATAACGCACACACACAAATTTTACTCTTCTCATTACTTGATAAATTTTACGGGTAAAAAAGATGCCAAATGATATATTGGATAGCTCATAATTCACGATTCGATAGTCGATAAAAGTGATAGGCTGAATTATTGATTTGACTCAAGTCGCCAAAAGTTATTTCAGTATTTTATTGTATAAGCTCCGTACAAAATGTATTGATGATGATAATACCGAACATTATGCTTGGAGCTGCAACAGGTGCGGTGCAGAAGAACCTCAAGAAAATTCGGGGAGTTACCCTACCCTTGATGGTAAACTAGAGAAAACTTCAATGTGACACACATTAAATAAACTTATATTGAAATGTACTTCATGTGACTGTTTTATTGACTTTTAAAAACTTATTTATGCTACTTATTTAAGCTTATGATCGTACACATAAGAACACGTCAAAATAATTTCATTTTCTACTTCTCCTTCTCACATTTACGAGAATTAATTTTAGTGCTTGTCCAATAAAATGTGATTGATTGTTCATATAAGGCGGTAGGATTTAGAATGAACAGGAGACGGAGATGGGTCTACGTAGGAATTTAATAAAACATCCGAAAACTACTTTGTATAAAATAATTATTTTTATTACTCAAATAAGTTCAATTACTCCAATACTCATTCTAAGTTATGGACAGGAGTAAGGAGTATTCGTGTCCAAATCATCTCCAACATTTACGTTCACAACAATAATTTGTAAATATAAGTATAAGACTGTGTTTCGTGCGAATTTTACTTCGGTGACCGAAATAAATATAACTTTATAATCCAAATTAAGTTATATTATTGAAGTAATTATATTCCACTTGGTGTGTACATGTTTATTTCTCCATCAAGTTAGTTATAATCATATAGTTATACAATTATAAGTAACAGGTAGAACTGTAAACCGTTTACAAAGTACTTGTGACAAAATTCGTTTTCGTACAAGAGAGCTACAAGTCGGTTTTATTCCAAATTATTCGGTTCAGCACGAGGGATCGTTACGATCCTTGCTAATTTTGAAAAAAAAAAAAGAAAACTACCACCTGAACAGTTGGAAAAGTTTCAAACATTCGATTCGTCGATGACTACATTAAAAATAAAAATTATAATACATTAATAATTATTTGACTCGATTAGATACCCAATCCAGCGAAAAATTCTTGCTTTTTACAATGTTTTAATAAAATACATCTGTACAAAATTAAAGAACAAAATAAAATGTATAAAACAATGAATGCAACAAAAATCATTTTGTAAAAAATAACAATCATTAACAATAATAACATTAAAGTCTGCAAATGGTAAGAGCTATACGTATTTACACGTACGTAAATTTAAAATAGTAAAATAACCCACTGCCCTCGAGAGGTGACTCTCCCTCTTGCCACTCACATAAAATAATAAAACAGTTCAACTGATAATAAATTAATTTCAAATTTAACTTCAAAAAAATTACATCAATAAACACTGAGACCGACAAATTAAACAATAAAAATTAATAAGTACGACGAGAAGGCAGAAGTTCAAACTACGAATGTGACAGCATCATCGATAAATTATTACAAGTTATGTTATTAATCGGAGGTGAAGAGATGTCTCCACTACAAAATTACATATACAAAACGGCTGTTTGACTGTCGCCTTGCAGGAATAACATTGATTATGAAAATTATGGAAAAAAAAGATCAAGAACTCATTCAAAGTAGAACAGAGTGAGAAATCCGTATATTACACGCTGGCAGAAAAAGAGCCATTAGAACAATGTAGGAATGTTTATTGTGTAAAGAATACTGTTTTTTTTAAATTGTGATGTTACTTGTTTATATGCTAGATTTGTACAATACATATATTTCCACTGCGTACTAATGCAGTTGACGAAACAACACCGCAGAAAGGGTTGTGAGTAGTGGTGTTGTAGTTGCCATTTAGCCGGGCTTGCATTTTGACGATAGTAATACACATCGTAAGTGTATGCTACTTAGACAGTATATCATTAAACGCACTAAAAATAAAATAATCATACTTATTGATTCGATTTTGGCTGAAACGAAAGAACCCGAAGGATGCAAAGGACTCTACGAATTCGGATGAGATCTGAATATTTTGTAAGGAAGACATTTGACTGCACGTGCATCGAAATTCGTTAATGTGAGAAAAAATACCTCGTCCGTGCTTCAGACACGACAACTGCGTGCTAAAACTTTGAAGTGAATTACATAAAAAGTATTACCTCCCTAAAAATTTACTCACATCACAGTTATGTTGACATCTTCTATTTGGCGACTTATTCGATCCAACCGAAACTATCAATATTTTACTTTTTACTTCCTTTCTACTATAAATTTATTATCGTGCATGGTCATGGTCACTAAAATATTTGACTCTCACTGCCTCGTAAATTCTAGAGTTCTATTTAGGAAGTTAACATCGATACAAATCGATCAAATAAATCAAGTTTATGGTGATTGCTAATACTGTTCTAAACATTTTCAGTGGGAAATTTTCCGGGGGAACGAATGTTTCAACGATTTTAAACTGTCCGAGTTACCCCTACGGAATAGGGAACGTTTCCATTAAAATAAAGTAATAAAATAAAAAACAAACAAAAACGGAGTAAAGCAATAGTGTATAAGCTTTGTGAAGTTGTAATGTTCATTTGTGGGTTCTTGGAAAAAAAAACAAATATCCGCCAACAAATCGCCGGCTCACAAATAATTTGAGTTACATGTAAGAATTAATACAAGCTAACATTTAGGTGTACGACTGACGCGCTCGTCCTTTCGTTCTGCACACGGTAAAACTAACATTGTATTAACAATAATGTGCGGTAATACACATTTAAAAATAATATCGCAAGGGACTGGTTAAAACTTGTCATAAAATTTCAATCATTCACCACGTCATTCGAAAATAAAAATTAATTGGCACAACCACCGAAAATTAAAAAGTCAAAACCACCCCGACACGCGAATAAACTCGCCATTTTCGTAGGAAATGGAGTTAACCCTCGAAAAATAATATTCAGGTGTTTTTCAACATGCTGAGACAGAGTTGCTGGTCCCTCAGGTCCGACCATCCACCGTTCCCGTTTTTTATTGTCTGCTTTCTCACCAGCGACGTTGTGACCAGTTGCAAATTCTTCGGAAATAAATACTTTTTGGCCGATCGCAGGACTGTCTGAACTCGACTGACGACGGACATTGCCTGACAATTTTGCTTCTTGTGATGGAAACCACTGGAAAATTTTGTTGAAAACTGTCACTCCTATTTGTCTTTATTATTTGGGAAACACAACTATTCCCTTCAGAAGAACTTGGCGATACTACTGACTTGTATGTACAGAAAACTCACCATTCTCCGATGTGAAACACTCTGGGCCCTCTGCACATCATGACTTCCATTTCCTTTTTAAGACAATTTGTTGACACGTTTTGCAGGCTCCAATCCCAGTTGTAGTCGTCGTATGTGCAGAAATTAACCGCACACTTTCGGATTTTGTTCCAGACGGTTTTGTTCATGGCCATGCCCATGTTGTGCCTACTGCTAACCCAAGACGATGTCTCCACCTGCAACATACAATCTCTGTAAAAACGATTCTCGTCTCTCCCGTGTGAAATGAAGAGAAACTGTACAACTCGCATCTCCTTCCACAACCGTGGGTATGTTCCTTATGAATTCGTTATAAAACTGGGTTTCACAGGAAAAAAATATCTCCTTCGGTAAAAAAATAATATTCGTCCCCTAAACGATAATTATCATTTCGTGTATGGTACACATATCTTCTTGGTTGAAAACTTTTTTTTTCAGGGTGACATTTCCAACCGTGGCACTCCTCCATGCAAGTCGCAAGCAAAAGAAATAACATAATAAACGGTATTTTATCAAAAACATGCTTGGCTAAAAATATCATTTGGAGGCACTACAATGGACAAAATGTAATGGAATCCAACTATGCATTACGAACCTTTAAACAGTAGTACAAATTTTCGCGAATGCGAGATGATTAACAAAAACCAACAAAATTTAACTTTAAGAAAATGCCAAGCGAGTAACTGCGAATAGCCTAAGTAGCAATTTGCCGTGACTATGGGTCTAGCGAACCTATTAATTTAAATAATTACAACAGGACGACAAGATAAGTAGTAACAACTTAAATTAAAAAATGAAACTGGTGAATAGATAACCTTCTCATAATGCCGATACAAAGAGAGATAAATCTGGTAGCCCCAGGTAGGGCTATAACTCTTCGTTGCAAGCTTTTGAGATCGGATTAGGGATTTCGTTCGCTTCATACCCTTCTGGAAAAACAACATGAGACCCACGTGAGAAATCTCCCGGGTGGTCCAACAGGATGGACGCTCACCCTCCGACATTGCTCCCGGAGAACCGGAAATATAAAAAACCAACCTTTCTTGAGTTTCCGTAGTACACATAGGTTTTCTGGTAAGTTCCTAAGGAGTAAACGTCGCACTGGGGACACGAGTTCCGAGCGGTTTCCTGCATAAGTCGGAGTAAATAGATGAAGTCTTCGGCAACGTAGTGGTCCTCTTCCAAAAACAAAACCAAACCTGAAGCCAAAAATTAACTTTTCAGCATTCATTGCCATTAAATCTTTTAAGAATCATACTTCTTTTATTTGTACACTTCACGTAATGCTTCATTCTTTCTCTCGTAGGGCTCTAGTAGGGCTGTAGCACCTTTCTCTTCTACTTGCCTGTATGATGTCGAGTGACTCCTAATTGGGTGAACACTCGATTTGCTTTCCACCACCAGTGATGTTTGGTCTGTGTGAACTTGGCTTCTCTGTAGTGACCGTACAAGTCTGGCCATCGGGCATTGATACATTTCTTTATTAATGCTCTACAAAAATAACAGTTACACAAAGTTTTAATACGCCGCTTTTTGGATTGTATTAAATCTGGCCAGATGACAGATAATATAATTTTTATGTTTGATTTTTACAATCACTGACGCAAGTGCAGTGCAGCTTTTAAGTGCACTCGACTTACTCATTTTTGTTCATGTCCCTAGGGCAGTCTCCAGCCGATGGGCCCGGAAAAACGTTCGGATGTGTTTGAATTGAATATGGATAAAAAATCTGCAAAACCTTACAAAAATCTATACTTTGAACGAGGTCATTGATTTCAACATCAAAGTAATCATGGCTGAAGACTAGTAGCACCGAGTCGATGTCTCTTGCTTGGCCCAGGCTTACGATTAAATGACGTAGGTAGCTGATTCTTTCATGAACCTGAAAACCCGTACGACATTAGCAGAGAGCTTCGGAAACCAAATGGAAGGTAGCAAAATGATTTTAATAACCAAGGGAAGTGGACGAAGTAACCTTTGGGAAAGTTTCACAAGATTCCAGAGTGGAGCATCTCACCTGAATAACAACAATGAGAGAGTCGTTCTGTAGGGCCCCGAAAACATCTTCATTGTGCACGTATTGCATCTCATTATACTTCTTTATCTCGGCTACGATTTCGGAAATGTTCAGTGGTCTGGGGTGGTCTAAGGTCTCATTCCCCGTTCGGGGTCGCGGTTTCAGGTACTTGTGAAAATCTTTCGGCACCATGGTGAAAATTGAAGCAATGGAATCGTTGCTCGTTTCCTCCAGAGGGTCGCAGTCTTTCATGGAGGAAATGTTTAGCTGAAGCCAGATGAACAAGACCAAAGCGGAAAGGATGAAAGTCCGTAGGTACGACGACGAACGCCGTTTTCCCACGGCGGGAGTCGGAATAAGAACCCGTAGGCGACCTTAAATAAAACGAAAGAGACACTGGAATTGAATGACATCGTAAAACAAATCAATAAATCAATAACTGTTTGTGGATTAATAAAATTTACAGTCGAGAAAACCCGACATTACTGCCCTTTATACTCAATACATTCACATAAAGTGATTTATAAAAAGTAAAAAAGTTTTGCGTGAGTGTCATTATAAATAGTAGATTGCATTAGATATTGGCTAATCATTTGTTGTATATTATAGATGCAAATGATACATAAGGATAATTGTAGTAATATGCTTAATTAAACCTCCCGTTGGGTGTCAAACAAATGAAACTCTTACCATTATGCATAATTATTCCAGTTGTAGACCACAATCACCTGTTAACAAAAGAAATTGAAAAATTATTTATATTATTTTATAAAAACCCTATTGTGAAATTCAATCTCTACTTTGTTACACATGGTTCTTAAATTAACCAAGTTATTTTTTCACATTTTTCAAGAGTAAATTCCACCGACACAGACTAACTAATAACAGTAAAACTGTTCTTGTATTTCTGGTCACATCTACCGTTTAGAGAACAACTCATTGCCAATACTTGAATATATTATTTTTTAACGGTTCTCTCAATTTACTTTTTTTAGATGAGAAATGAATACGTAACTATTTGAAGTGGCGTACAACCTGTAATTGTTTACCTCCAATGGAATTTAAATCAGAATAATTACAGTTATGAATTGCTTCGCATGAATTACACCGAAACCATTAAAATAGTTCAGGTTAGCCTTTAAAAACCTCTGCAACTGCAACTGAATTTTTCTCACTCTGAATTCAATACAAGAAACTGAAAGACACTCCTTGTCCTTCGGCCTTTTCTATCATTGTTCCGTAATAGAAAACGATCCTTATTTTCTATTTACGAGTGACATATTATACATTCACTGCTAAAAGATTGAGGACGCGTTCGACAACACTTAAAACACACAAAATACTGTATTACACTTGGCAAAATTCCATACTGAGAAAATTCACTTAAACTTTAGCTGCCAAACAAAGGTAGGTGGATAATAACAGCCTAATTCTTCTAAAGTTCATTACATCCCTAAATGATGTAAATTAGTCGACACCAGAGTCACCGAATTTTATTACGTAACTTCCTTGCAAAATGAACAATGGTTAGTAGTTCATAAATCATTAATAAATTATGTAAATATTTAGAGCAACAAAGAGACACAGGCAAACAGACCATTTTACTGAACGTATTTTATTTCTTACTTTAAACCCCCGAAATTTAAATGTTCTAATAAGCGTAATGGACATTGTATGACCACATGATGACAAGAGGAATCCAAAAACTTGCTCACGGCTTGAATGCTACAATTTTTGTTACAGTCTAAAAAATAAGCCACATAAATAATTTGCTCCACCGACAATAAACTTTCTCTGTGAAACAAAGTCCAAAAACTTCAATGGTAGTTTCTACACTTCGAAATTTTATTCAAAATTAACCTAATTTATTGTTATTCCATTGAAGAGTAGAACCACGATCAACGTACCCACATGAAACTGAGTTTCAGGAGTCCCAGCATTTTCCCTTGTACTACTCAACAGTCACCTACATTTAAATTACTTACTGCGTCTCTAATTCTATAAAGTGGTAATTCAAACCATGTTTCTTTAAAATGACGAAAGCAACTGTCTGCACTCAAGCACACAAACTATGTTCTCAGTAACTCCGTAAAATCAATTCCACTTGCTCATTAATAAGTCATGGGTGTTGAGACAGAAAACCATCAAGACTGGTAAATAAAATCGTAGATTTAATCGTACATAGATAAATAAAATTGCTTATCAGGATGAGGGTTTTCTATTACACAGCATGTGACATACGATTCGAGGCGTTTTAAATATTTTGTTTTTGTGTGAGACATTATTCTGAGGAAGACATTTTAGACAGTGTTTACCATACCCACGATTATAACTACTGAAACTAAAACTTCACCAAGATTTGCCTATCTAAGTAACATATCTCGGAACTTATAATGTAAATATTTATGATGCCTTAATATTTCCAGGAGAGAGTTTACACTTCAAAAAACATTATGAGGATAAGCATTTTTAAGGTACCACGCAATGAGTGGTATTAAATACTTTTATTTATAAATATACTCACAGGTAATAATACGAATACTTAGTTTTTTTAGGATGAAGTTCCCGGACAAAAACTATCAGCATCTTAAAAAATTTATACTATCTTTCTGAGGTGTTCACCGGAAAGCATTCAAATATGCAATTTAAAACCAAATTTTAGGTAATCAAAATAGGAGTTTTTTTAAACAGCATATTTCAGTTATACAGAGGAAATTTGTAAATAAATAACTAATAAGTTAATCTGCAATTAAGCAAAAGGTAAAGGTGACCTGCGTAGAATTGCATAGATTTTTCTTTGGAACAAAAGGTAAATGTGTAATCTAATCGCTCGAAACAAAAATAAATAGGAAATGGTGTGGCAATGATAATGGATATCGAACACTTACTTGCATGTGGATGACGAAAAAAATAAGTACAAGAAGTAACGCAAGAAACAGATTTATGAAAACGAAGTTAAAGACTTGGAACACGTTTCTCTCCTTTAAGTTAAAATTAACTAATCTCACTGATGGTAATTTGATACAAGGGACTTCACCAGATTCCGTTTTAGACCTCACCAGGGTATGCTTCTGGCAAGTTTAACTGACAAACTGCATTTGTGGTTTTCATACAGTTTACTTTAGGTTGCATTCATATAAAGGTAAATCATCAGTAATAGTAAACTGAAGGACTTTTACACTGTTTCCCCTGTTAACATAGGACAATGACAAACTAATTTCAATTTTGCAATTTATTCAAGTTGTATCTCTAATTAAAATGGTGTTAAAGATGGAATTAATGTGTCAAAATAAAAATAAAATTACTTGGGTGCTGTGTGTAAGCCTGAAGGACATTTTCAATTATCATATCATAAAATGTTTCGAAGTTTAATAAGAGAACTTAGTAATGTTGCATTGCATACACGATGACACTTCATTTATGACATTTTATAAAAAATTTAACTGTTGTAATATTTCCTGCACAACAAATTTTTAAATGTCATGAAATAATAGCAATAAACAAAAATAACTTGTAAAGTGTGGCAAATAATTATATAGACAACCATAGTTATGATAAAGAATTTTTAATTAATGTGCAATATAAATAATAGATTACCAAAAATTCAAAAACTTACCAACAGGGTGAATTACAATTACATATTAAATTTGACCATATTTCAGGTTTTCTTCTCTCAGGATAGATTTAACTTTACTTTGTTGCCACTATACCAATAAATTGACAACAAACTGCAGTAACCTACAAAAAAAATTTTTATTACCTTATTTTCATGGTAAAAAAACAGGTAGTAACTAAGATGATAAACAAATAGCATTTTAATACAGAAATTACTACCACATAAGTCACATTACATCCTGATTTAAAAGATCAAATGTACAAAACTATTGGATTTTCACTGCACAAATATAATTCAACTAACCAAACTTACCTTTTTCACTGTAAATTTCTTTCACTTTCACTTCACCCCCAGAGGGCAAAATATATGTGACTACATGCAATATTTTAGCAATGAATTTCTCTTTATATTGGGGATAACTTTATATGTCCTTTTAAAAGTTCAAAGTCCACTGCCTCTATTTTACTGAATAGTGTACATTATGACTAGAAGCACGACAGTTTGAGAAATGTAAATCAAAACAGAACACAACAAAATTGTCACGCGATCGCATACGACTAAATTACTTTCTCTATGTTCCTTACATATATTCCGATTACAATAGACATAACTCAATTGAAAATTAGAGTTATGGGTGTTTAATTTAAAATTGCGTTTCCTCTAACTAGCTAATAAATTACGATTTCTTTCATAACTCGACAAACGAAGAGAATTCACTGGAAAGGTGAAAGAAGAGAAAATGACATTATAGACGTTAACTTACTTGATTCCATTGTGTCATCTAGTGGGCGACGGTCTGGGTTATTTTAAATGTGCGCGATCCTCGAAACATGGCCTTTTATTTTTCAGCTGGTGTCCCGAATGAAAGAAAACTTCCAAATAAAATCCATATTCCAGTTAAATACGAAAAGAAGTCAAAATTCTGCTTTCTGCTCGATTTCACCGCCCTCCAGGATGACGTTTAAACTCAATTTCCACTCGACCGTCAGGAGGAATTCTTTTCCTGAACGCAGGTGTTTGGTGTTCAGGTCTTACTCATTCGTGTAGAAAATGTGATTTTCTAATCTTCTGTTTTCTGTCCATCAATTGCCAATAATTTAGTGCATAATATGTTTAGTAATACCACAAAAACAATCCACCGCCTTGCCGCACGTGTTTATGAATTGAATTGCGCGGCTTTTTGTGATACGTATCATGACTTAAAACCTGAACACGCAGTTTTTCTTTCTTGCTGAATACCTTAAAATCATGTCTACCGTTCATTTAAGAGGATATGATATCGACTTTCCCCATCCTGTGCCCTACGACATTCAAAAGGCTTACATGGAAAAAGTTCTAACATGCCTGGATGAGGTAAGTTCTTTTACTAATTTTAAAGTATTGTACCATTATAACTGTTAAACTTTGCACGTTTGAACGAAATAAACACATTTTATAGAAATGTCACGGCGTTCTGGAATCACCAACGGGTACAGGGAAAACACTCTCTTTATTCGCACCTATTACGGCTTGGGCCAGACGAAAAAAGTTACAAGCCGCGAAACACATTGCAAACGATGCCGGTAACGAACTAGTAAGTCAGTACTTTGAAGGAAAAGAACACCATGGATCTTGGGGAACAAAGTGCAAGGCAAAGGTCTGGTACACTGCCAGAACACATTCCCAAATTGCTCAAACAGTTGCTGAAGTCAGAAAATGCAACATAGAAGGTCTTCATGTGAGAGTTATGGGAGCCAGAGATCAATTATGTATTAATGAACTTGTTTTAGAGGAGAAAGATTCTTACGTGAAGGTATGAATGACACTTCTTTTGAAACTTGTAAAAATCCACATATGATTCTTTCTAGGATTATTGACAATCACTTATTACTTTCAATTGTGTAATAAAAACAATAAATCTTTAATCTTTTCTAAAAGAAGAAATATTCAATCAGTGAGACTGACATCCAAAGACAAATTTAGTTTCAGCAATAGTACACATTTTTAAATATAATTTAAAAATATAATCTCTAATTTTCAATGTCTGTGACAGATTGCAACACCTTTTATTTCTCATTTTTATGTGATGTATTTTCTTAATCTGGATTTTGTTTAAAAAAAAAAAACAAATTTTCTAAAATTGTTCCTCTACATTAATGAAAATAAATGTACTTCAAGGTTTTAACTTCTCACAATTATTACTTTACAGACTATTAAATGTAAGGAATTAGTTAAAGCCAAAAAATGTAAATATTATGCAAAATTGACATATGAAAAAGACTTCAAGAGATTTTACCAAGCTGGAGATGTATTGGACATTGAGGATTTGGTATCAGTTGGTAAATCCTGTGGAATCTGCCCTTACTTCTTGGCAAAGAAAGCTAGTGAATCCGCAGACATAATATTATTGCCTTACAATTACATAATAGATAGAGAATCCAGGGAATCAAATGGATTCTATCTGCAGGTAATTTTTACGAAACAGCCAACCTGTACTGAAGTTGTCTTTTAAGTGAACAAGATTGAATTGGCAGTAAATTTATTTTTTCAGGATGATGTGATAATTTTTGATGAGGGCCACAATGTTCCCTCAACATGTGAAGAAAGTTATGAATTTAGTTTTACATCACTTGATGTGGCCTTAGGAATTAAAAATTTACAGGAGGTGAGTTTTACCCAGCAGAGAACAATACAAATGGTGTAATGCCATGTTAAATGGTGTAATATGTCATGATGGTGACCCAACATTTTTTTACTGGTATTCAAAATAATTCAAAATAAACCATTTTAAATTCATTCCAATTACAGGTGATGTTAAGCTTGACTAAGTTAACAGATGATTTAATAGAAGATGAAGAAATTGATGTGGCTAAACATGCTTCAAATTCCATGATGATGATGGAAATGTTACAGAAACTGGAAAGCTCTCTTACTGTTTTAAAGCCTTCCAGTGAACTTCTTCCTGTTTCAGAACTCCATAATTTTTTCCAGAGTGCAGGGGTAGGTGGTGCCTTTACCTGGAAATTCAACCTTTGTGAAAGGCTTTGTCACAAGAATTCTTTTGTCCTTTAAAGATTAATGAAGCCAAATCCAGGGAATTAGTAGAGGGAATTTCAGCGTTCAAAAGTGATTCTGCAAAACTATCACTTAGTGGGAGCACACTGGAAACATTCAATTTGTTAGAGAAAATGACGACCGCCGTTTTTGGTTCGGCCGTTAGAAGCTTCGAGAAATCGGTCGTCGAGAAATCCTTCAAATGCAGTGTCACCGTCGACCCAGACCGAAACTTTGTTAAAAAATTTTCACTTTTCTGCTTCAATCCATCATTTGGGTACGCTGTTAATAACATAAAATTTGTTGGTGTTGGAAAAATTACAATTTGACAAAGGTTTAAGGCAAATATATGAATCAATACAATTTGTTGAATATTGTGTGGTTTTGCTAAAATAATTATAGAGTATCTTATGAGAAGTTATGACTCAATAAAACTTTGTTGAAGTAAATATTTCTCAACAAAACTGATATTTAAATGTGCTGATTTTCCAATGCAATCAAGTTTTAGAGAAATGTTACGCAAAATTTTATAATTAAAATATTCTAATTGCAATTATGTAGTAAAACACAAATTCTAATTTTATGTTCTTCAGTTTATACTTTGTAAATTATTTATTTCAGCATAAAAAGTTTAATGATGCTCGGTTCGCAGTCCATCATAATAACAAGTGGCACTCTATCGCCTTTGAGGACCTTCATCTCAGAATTGGGTTTACCAAATCCTGTGACACTTGAAAACAAACATATAGCTCAGAAGTGTCAGGTGAGCTAACTGCATACATCGTATTTATTACATTATTCATTAATTATTAATTAATCATCTTCAATTATTACAATGTTTTCAATGTTACCGACGTTTCAGGTTCCGTTTTTCATCCTGGGAACGGGAGTCAACAACGTCAGAATGGATGGTGCCTTTAAGAACAGGTACAAGGATTTCCAAAGGTCGAAATTAGCTGTATATATCTAACCAAATACGTTAAAAATTTTTTGTGGTTTCAGAAAAGATCCAAAATACGTGTTTTCGTTGGGAATGACACTAACAAATTTAGTCGCTTCCATTCCCGATGGAGTATTATTGTTATTTTCCTCTTATTCAATGATGTTATATTTAAAAGAGTCATGGGAATCCGATTTGGGAATTTGGACGAGACTGAATTTTTTAAAGGTATTTGTTACAACATCCAAAGTGTTCAGAGGATTTCAATGAATATTTGCATAATCTACATAATCTGTTCTGTTTCAGAGAGTTTTCGTTGAGCCACGGGGTAAAAATGAATTCATCAATTGTGTTGAAAACTACAAGAGAGCCATCGATTCGGGAAACGGAGCCATTTTAATGGGAGTCCTTCGAGGAAAGGTAAACTGACTTGCTTGTGCTTTTTACAAAAATGTGCCTTGACGTATATTGTGACTTAAGAGAAGATTAAAATAATTACAGATATCTGAGGGAATGGACTTCAAAGATATGTACTGCAGAGGGGTGTTCGTCATTGGCGTTCCATTTCCACCCATACAAGACCCCAGAGTCATCGGTAAACAGAAATATGCAGAATCTCTGATGCTTTACAATTCAGTAACTAAAACGGAAGAGGTGAGTTGTTATTAAGTACCATTTTAACTTTCATTCAAAAGATAACATTCCTTATATCCATTCGTGAGAAGCTTTAAGTAATTAATAAATTTACGTCAAGTGAAGTGAAAATTTTAATAAAACATTTCCATTCATTTTTCTAGGGTGTATTGCCGGTTATTAAAATTTTTCATTTTAGAAACTGTACACTCAACCGTACATGTCAATCGAAGCCATGAAAGCAACCAATCAGGCTATCGGCCGAGTAATCAGACATGGGAAAGACTACGGAGTCATTGTCCTGGTTGATTACCGCTTTGCTTGGCCGAGACTCTTTCACAACATTTCTTCCTGGATGAGAGGTGAAATTCCAGTCGAGAGTAATTTCCAGACAGCCAAAAAACAAATAACAGAATTTTTTCGTAATTTACATTTAGGAAAGGTATAGTAAGCTCGGAAACCTGGCGTTTTAATAATTCTCGTTTCGACGACTTTAATTCTTTAAACAACACTTTCCATTCTAATGAATTTTCGTAAAGCATTTAATATGTGATTTCAGTTGAATGTCAACGAGATACGTTGTCAACCTGTCGACGGCAATGGAAACCCCATTGCGGGCCATGCTCCATATGAAGAGTACGATCATAAAACTCAACCTCGTCAAGCCGAAGATTGGATTGGAATATCTGCCTCCGATGCATCGCAAACATCAAAATCCAATAGTAGAAGAGGACCAAATAGGCGGGATAACGCGAGGGGTCATTCTAAGATTGAGTACGACAACGACGATTTCGATCCAACAAAATTGCTGTCACTGTACAGAAATTCAAGTTGGAAGAGTTCACAAAGTGGTACGTCAGGAGAAACGTCAGGTGCTATACATAACTCTCTCTTGTCTGAGATAGAGAATTCGAGCTGTGCAGCGACTCAACGAGGTTTTCGGGAAGATTTTGTAAGTTCCTTTAAAAGTTTTAAAGCAATTCTTGTTATGTCATGTATATTATATATTAGGACAAATTTAAATTCATTTACTTGAAAATATTGAATGGATCAAAAATTAAATGGCGGTTGCAGAAAAATGGCGAATCAGAATCGGAGAACAATAAAAGAAAACACGAAGAAGACGAAGACTCGGAGGGGAAAAACGTTTGCCCCAAATTGTCACCGTCCCTGTTTTCACCACCAAACTCACAGGAGAGGAGTCAACCAAAGAGATTAACTCAGCTGAAGGTTCGGGCTTTTTTTCCAAACGAAAAAGACGACTTGAATGACAGTTCGAATCAGAGTGAAATTGAGCCGAAGAAAATGTCAGAACTCACCGAAGATGAACTCAGGCAAAAGTTAATAGACTATTACAAAACAGTAAGTTTACCATCGTGTCAATGAAACCATACGATTGTACTCACTGCGATATCTGCCTACTATATTGGAGTATCACATTTCATTTTTCAGGCACAACGTTCGCTTTCCGTTGAAAGTAGCAGAACGTTCAAATCCACTTCTTCTAGGTATATGAAAGGGGAAGCCACATTGATGGAAATTGTCAAATTGATGGACCAACTGTTTATTAGGGAGGGGAAGAGGAACTTATTTGCAGGTGAGTGTTATACGAACCGATCAGAGAATCAATCGGTGTGATTTGGTCAAAATGACAAATTTTTTGGAAATAAAATTTATGGGAACAAAAGTTATCGAAAAGAACATTAGGAGGGTCGTTGACACAAAACGTTTCAATTATCGGATGACCGGAAACTATTGAACTTCTTGATTAATCTCTTAAAAATGATGGTTTCTTTGCAAGACTAGTCGAACTGCACGAAATTCGTAAACTTTATCAGTGGGTTACTTCTCCCACACGTGCATACTAAATTCAAAGACGTTAGACAGAGTTACAAGTGTGGACGTTGTGGTTTTAAGTTCTTGAAAGATAAAATACACGCAGTGAGGAGTCCTTAGTTGGGGGCCGAAGAATGCCGGTACCTGCTCCTTTTGCACCTTACGTGACTTTCTAAATTTTAATGTTTCAACGTTTAGGTTTCTCCATTTGCGTCAAATCCAAGGACAGAAAGGAATGGAAAAACGTTTGCAGAAAACGAGGAGTCAAGGAGTCTTGAAATTGTTTCTTCCGCTGTAGGTCCAAAGGTTTCACAACTCCAGAGATTCTCTTCCTGGTCTACTGTGATGAAGAAAAACTTTCCCGCGACGCTAGAAAACTTTTTTTATTTTGTTCATTTGTTTAAATACTAATTTCTAGTTTCGTGAAGTTGTTTCTGTTTCTTAATTAAATTATTTAACTATTTCTCGTATATTATTTTCTTTTTACGTATTTACACGTCAATGAAATTTGTGGGTTACATTAGTCGACGATTTCCGAAACAGTGCTAATAGAATTAACATTTCGATTTTTTAGTAAACAAGCAGTTCGACGTAAGGAAATAACAGACTAACCTAACAAAACTGCCATGACGAATAAAACAAAAAACCCTGTACCTTCTTTGGGTTATAAATTTCGGATAAAAGTTCACCTGATCACATTGCATAAGCGAAAAGAAAAAATTGACCCACGCACAACAGCAACATCTCGCGGAATTTCAGTGAACTATTTCAAAGTTTTTGCCGTACATTTTACTCCGAAACACAACATTAACATTGTACATAATATTTTTGAGTCAATCCAAACTTTTGTAATTGTACCAATTGTAACACCACTCAGGGACTGCAGTCTAATCTGCAGTGCAATCTTGCTGGCATTCTATTCAATTTTGGTTATAGTCACCAGAATTATTTTAACAATACACAATAAAAATTGACAGCAGCCTCCACCTATACCTCACAATATGAGACATAATGGTAAGCGGAGGACTGCTTTAGTTGTCTTCTGGTAACTTTCCCTATTAAAAAATCATCCAGACGTGCTCCGTTCGTATTTTACGTGTGAAACAGATGAATTTTTCGACAGGAACGAGCATTCTCTCGATTGAAACTGCCTCCGATCATAATTTGCCCTATGAGTTTTGAACCTACTTTTGACCTCAGATAAGCTTTCTTCTCAAACTGATGGCGGAATTTGTGACTTTTTGTCAGTCCGGCCTTTACTCTCGCTAGGTATCGCACATTTTGCCGTGTGCTAATAAAAAATTTCGTTTCTCTAATTAATTATTACGGATACAACTGCGTTTACGAGCCTGTGAGGTAAATGTTGTTCTAATAAAATTATCGTAATTAATCGATTGACTGATTTTCTATCAGTGAAAATTCTGACGACGTAGAAATATTTTAAAGGATGAAACAAGATTGTAAACGACAATTTAATATAAACAATTTTACTAACTGAAAAATACTGTGAAACCTTCATTTTGGTGTTCCTCCACGGCACCAGCGGTACTTCATTTGTCATCTTCACTCACTCGTTTGTAATTGTTTTGGCGAATATAATATACTTTTTATCATTGGGCTCAGAGTTTGTCTATAATCTGTAGAAAACAGTGTTATCTCCTTTCTTTCAATTGAACGTTGATTGAACCGATTCAAATATTCAACTTTATGTTCCTCTACTTGTTGCCGGTCAATCCACGAGTCTAACTAATTTCCGTTTCTGTACAATCGCAATGATTATGCTATACTTTTATGAAAATTAACGTATACAGCACAATCATAACTTAGAAAATTTGTTAAATATTTGGCTAGGGTGTATGTTTTACAAGTAATTACAGCAGGATAAAAGAGTAAGGTGATGTAAGTAACAATGTGTAACCGTTATATATAATTATGTGTTTCAGTGTAAGATGAGTCTGACGAAGATCCGATCCTTTCACTTCGTGTTGAGGAGGGTCCGCCAGGGCGCAAGGGGCCTTTCCTCGGGGGTGGAACCTATAAAAACGTCCCTTTACGATTTCCACGTCGAACAACAAGGGAAAATGGTCGACTTTGCCGGGTTCATGTTACCGGTCCAATATGGGAAGGAAGGCATCACGACGTCACACCTCCACACAAGGAAAAACTGCTCTATATTTGACGTGTCTCACATGCTTCAGACGAAGATCCACGGAGACGACAGATACGAATTAATAGAAAGGATCACCACGGCGGATGTGAAGGGATTACCGGAAAACAAGGGAACTTTGACGGTATTCACTGACAGCGCAACAGGAGGGATTTTGGACGATCTCATCGTCACCAGAACGGGCGAAGGATATTTGTACGTGGTGTCGAATGCCGGAAGAAGAGATCACGACAAGGAACTAATGCTCAGAACAGAAGTAAGGCAATGGTTGCGATCGAATTGCATACGAGTTTTTCTACGCACAAGAAAGTAACGACCCAGGAGATTTGCATTTGAATAAAAATTTGCAGATTTAAATTTCGACTAGACGAGATAATTTTAAGTTATCGCACGGCAAATATGTTATGTATTGTTCGCACAAGTAGTTATATATAGAAAACAAACACTGCGTTGGTGTACCGTTAAGTCGTTAACCTACGTTTTCGCGGGGGGTCTGCGAAAAATGTTTGACCTTTGACAAATGCAAGATATGCAGCAGCAGAATTTCTGCCTTCATTCTCGAGACACGAACTCTGTTGAAGTGTACAAAACAATACGTGCTTAATAATTTGCAACAACCCTTGACACTCACAACTGGTTGATTCGTAAAAAAATTTATTTCAATAAGCAATCCTCAGGCACTTTGCCATGTCTTTGACAATATGGATGGGAAACATTAGTTTACTTATTAGCAATATCATTAATGATATGGAACATAAAATATGCATAAATTTAATACAAATGATAGATGTTTTGACTTCCCAAGAAAACCAGTATCCCTCAGCACTCTCGGTAATTAATCAGTGTTGAGGTGAAAAGGTGTAACTAAAGATCTGATAGTGCATATTAAAATTTACATAAATAATAAAAGTTGGGCATACATTAAAGTTAGGAGTCACCGCCTGGGAGTCAAAGATTCGTTGCGGGGGTGAGTTACGAAACTGCTGGCTGTCCAATCCTAACTTCTTATTTTCCATTTCGTAATTTGGGATAATCCAACGATTAATTTCATAGGGAAAGCCTTTTAAAATAGTAATGATATATAAATTACAGAGGGATTTTGTTTGTGGTGTGTCAAACTGCTTATTCACCGCAGATTATCGCTCGCGTTTTAATTCTTTTCTATGTGTCTGTCGTTCGCAGAAAGAAATGAAAGCCGAAAACAAAAGCGTCGACGTCGAATTTCTTCATTTGCACGAGTTTTCACTCATTGCGGTTCAGGGCCCCAAAACGGCTGCCGTCCTGCAGCCGCTCTGTGACATTCAACTCGACAAACTTTTCTTCATGACATCCGCACTGGCTACGGTTGGTGAGTTCTGTTCGTCTTTTGCGGCGGTTGCACGGCAGCAGAAATGATTTGTCCATTTTTAGCAAAGGTGCCTGGATGCCGAGTGACTCGATGCGGGTACACGGGAGAAGACGGCTTCGAAATTTCCATTCCGTCCCAAAGCGTTGCAGATGTCACAAATGCCATTCTGACGTCTGATCCAAACACCGTGAAACTCGCCGGACTTGGAGTGAGAGACTCTCTCAGGTACCTGTAGCACCCGCACGGATTTTTCCCTCATGTTGACACCACCCCACTAACCGGTAACTGCTTCCAGGCTGGAAGCTGGTCTCTGTTTGTACGGCAATGATATTGACGTCACAGTAACACCCGTCGAGGCCTCGCTTGCCTGGTTGATTGCCAAAGGTAGGCGAGAGAGAAAAGATTTCCCAGGCTGGGAAGTTATCCTCAAACAAATTTCAGAAGGCGTCACGCGAAAAAGAGTTGGCCTGAAGTCTGAAAAAGGTAAGATCGAACTCCCAGCTGCTCTCATACATTTTCCTCCTCAACTACATATTGACTGTCTCGTGTCAGGTCCTCCACCACGACACGACTGCGTCATAGAAGATGAAACCGGTCGGGCAATAGGCAAAATAACAAGTGGATGTCCGTCGCCAAGTGTGGGGGGCAACGTCGCCATGGGCTACGTAGAAAAGCAATTCAGCAAAAATGGCACCCAAGTCCAGGTGAAAATCCGTGGAAAGCCTTACTCTGCCGTCGTGTCAAAGATGCCTTTCTTACCTTCCAACTACTACAATGGCTAGTCAGGCTGTCTCTGTACCCGAGTGAACCGTCCCCATCTTAACGTGAAGAAATGCTGTCGTCGTTGTCCTCACAGTTTTTTTTTTACACATTTTTCCATCAAATAAAACATTTGTTCGAGAGAATTTCTCTTTTTCAAATGCATTTGCTATTATTTATTTAGGTCGTATCTTCCGTTTTAGCAGTCTGCAAAGTGTACATGTTTTCCCTGGACTGCTTCTGACCAGCAAACAATTTATCCGTTGTTGGTTCTCCTACTTCACAACATTTGGTGTTTGCCCAGATTTTTGTTTTAGTGGATTTCGAAAGAAAAATTTCGAACGACATGAATCGGAGCCACTTGTTTGTTTTCCCCAAGGATCGTTTCCACTCACTCGAACTCCTTCCCGACCGCTCATTTGCGATGTTTTGTTATCCCCTGGATGTACGAAAACCTTGGAAACAGCTGGCAACCACTCGAGTGAGAAGGTGGTTAAATGGAACTTTGAGACGATTCCGGGCAAAAAAAAAATTTTATCGACTTTTAGGGTTGCAATTGTAACCGTGTCACAAGCTCGCCTTACTTCTTATTGACTCCGAGGAATATGGAGTATGGAGCCGAGGAGTATATTCTACCACGAACATACGGGACATACATTTAACAGACATCTAGGCAAGAAATATCTTTAGAAAGTACTTCAAAAGATACACACACAAAACTAGAGGACTACATAGAAATATGTAGAAATTATTGGAGTGTGTTTTAAGGGTTGTAAGAACTACTGTCGGAATAATAACTACTCTATCCATGTATGAAAATTACAGGAAGCCATTTTTTAGGAAAAACCGAGAGAATTACAAATGGAATCTACCGACGAATTTCATTCAGGATGTATGGTGTTCAGTGTTTTGGGTTCCCAACAATACACAATTTATGAATAAGACGGCTAGACGATGAAAGTAGTGAATCTGGGACTACCAGAAGTAGATCGGATGTCACACAACTATTTAGTATATCATGAGTTGTTTTCAGTTATTTTCATTGGATACTCTGAGGCATACTTTTGCAAATTCAAAACATCGTACCGTTCTGCCATACCATGCCATTTTTCCTGTGGAGTGCTCGTAAAAGCGAAAAATTTCCATTGTCGCGTGTTCTTCGCTTTCTCCCTTTGTTTTTTTTTGTTAAACCTTGACAATAATTTTCTGAATTTTAATTAAATGCAAGAGGCCCTCTTAAATTCGTGTCGCCACTTTATAATGGTCTCTTTCACTTTGTGGCGCCAATAAAATATTTTTTTTACCGCATGCCCAACGTCGTGTTTTCCTCCCCTGAAAACATTTGATTTGTGCAACGACGAAGAAGAAGAAGAAGATTTAAAAAGTCAAAACGGTTGAAAATTTTCACGTTGAAACCCGATAATTTTAAGTTTCAATTTTTTAGAATAAAAAAGCTATATATAAAATTTTTATAGAGTCTTTTCAAGTCTGGGAAATCAGCTTTTTCTTCTTGCTCAACAGTATCCGATTCGGAGTTTCTGGGTAAGAAATCGTGACGGGGATGTATCGAGTTTCTTCTCAAAATTTATATATTTGGTGTGCAAAAAAATAAGTTCCATCAGGAAGAGTTCCACCCCTGACTGCTGACGTTCATTTCACCGGAATGTTGTTCTCCATTGAATTGACCAAACGGTTGAGGAATTCTTATTTTCTCTCATTTTAATTAATTAATGTAAACTAACAGGTGATGATGATGAAAGTCTTGCCGTAGTTTATAATTAAATTAATACTTATGTACACATTATTATGAGAAACAATTATGGTTATTCGTAATATATTAGGTACAATGTTTGTCGAAGCAAGAGTACCTCTGATGAATTCTTACTCTTCTTTACTGAACTGATGTTATGTAAATAAAACAGTAAAATAGCTGTACATATGTGTAAGATTTTATTTGACGTCACCAGAACAATAATACGATGTGATTCCGAATATCCGAAGTGTTTCCTTACACGAACTTAAATTCATGTCGTCTTTACTTCGATTCCTTCGAAAAAGTCCTTGAGCAAAGGTCAAAAATCTTTTTACGATTGAAAAATATTGAAAATGGATAGGAAAAAATTGCTTTATTTCCAATTCCTTTCGTCGGTCTCATCGGTCTCCATCCCACTTCTTCGAGTGGACGAGTTACAGGCAGAATATAGGAGACAAACACACACACAGAGGGACAGTACGGAGTGTAAGAAGTCGAAGGGACACGAAAGACTGGCGGAACGAGCAGAAGGAAACAAAAAGGTTTGCATAAAGAGGAAAAACAAGTGAAGCGATGCGGTCGAGTGAAAAACAATTAAACACCGGGGGATGATCAAAGGGAAAATTTTAACAAGGTGGTCAGCAGCTTCAGCTCTTCTGTCTGCTTCACGAGAAGAGAAAAAAAATTGGTCAAATTGGTCCTTTCCGGCTTTTTCCTACGGGAAAACATCACCGGGACAATAGGCTTGTACACGTGTGCTGTGTAAAAATATGAAATGCCAGTCTTCCGGAAGTAAAGCATCGAACGGGCAACACTAAAGAAATTTAATTAAAATTTTTACTTAAATGGACAAAGAAAGAAGGCGAGTGAATCCTCTGGAGTGTCCATTCTTCGGGGCGCCAGCTGTCAGCTGAGGGCTTCTTTAGGCACCCAGGCAGACCGTTGACAGACATCCTTAAGCATTTTTTCCTTCTTTCTCCTCTTTTCATTCCCTTAAATCCTGACCCATCAAATTTCATTCTACCGCCACGCAGCTTCTTAAGACTTTTAAGATTTTTTTTGTCGGATCTTCGAAATTGGCTTTTTGTCGCCATCGGAAATTGAACAAATTGGATTTCGATTGTACTTTGACGAGAGTTTCAATTTTGTAAAACTCGGTTTAACGGTTCAGTTCGGCGAGGTACTCGTCTGTTTTCTAGTCTACCAACTACTTCCGGTTTTTTTTGAAAGTGTGAATTAAAGAATGTCAATTGGAATTTCCTTACCCGGAATTTGAAGAATTTATGGCGGCGGCGGTTAGCCAACGCGAAAACGAGAAAGGTACAAACCTCCAACACGAAAAAGAAGGTGAAGTAGAAACAAGGAGGAGAATACGATAGGAGAGACGAAGAGGAAAAAATCGTGAAAGATGGTAAGTCGTGGCGGAGCATGAAAGCAACAAGAAGATCCTGGAAGATCGGATTAAGGTTAGGCCGGGTGGTTGGGCGTTGAACTTCCATTCAAAAGAGGATGAAGTTCCTCATTGTATGCAAGAGCCCTTGGGAAGCACATTGTCATCCTTCTTCTACGGGGGTATCCGTTTGGAAAGGAAAAACCCGATTTTCCTGTGCTTTGCCACAGCCACAGCCCAAGCCATCGAACTAAATTTATTTATTTTTTGCTCCCCAAATAGAAGCAAAAATCCTTCAAATTCTCTCTTGTGAAAAATAAACTACCCAGAAGAAGATTTGGTACTTCAAAATAATTTCTCTAATAAGTTGGGTTGTGAAAAATGGCAGGAAACTTGCGTGAAACATAATGGCGCGGGTGCATTACTTTACATTTAAAAATTTTAGAACGAACCACAATTATTATATAAAAAATTTTCTAAATAATGTTTAAGGTTTTAGGGATAAATCCCCCTCGACATCAGCTGCAAATGTCTACCAACCTATTTTTACAACCTATTTTCTTCGTACCAGTTCCATCACTCTTTCACTGAAAATTCAATCGTAGAATTTCAGACCCAAATCCCAATTTCCGAGTTCTTCTTCAATTTCCTGTGGGAAAGAAATCTCTTAAGAATTGTTATTGTAATATAAGCAATGCGGCAGGCGACCGAATGAAGGTGCTTTTGAAGGCACCAGCGGTGGTGCACAAAGTAACGAACACGTGAGAATGAATTTCCTTTTGATCTTTTGGCAAAATTCCCACTTAGTAGAATATTTTACCACTTAATCTCCTTTTAACTACTCTCGTTGTGTAGTTTCCTGTAAATATTCCGGAGTCGTGTGTTTCAACACAAAATGTTGTCGCAGGTCAAAGGACCACGTTCTGCTACCATCCATTTCCAGCGGAAGGCTTCGGTGCCAGCCCTCGTCACAACGGGCGACTTTTCACTGGGCAACCCCAAGCTACGGCTCGTATTTGTGATTCGGCCTAATCAAATTATACAAAAGAGAAATCTATCAATTCCCCGAACGAAAACCGACCTTCGTGATTCGCCCTAATACCATTCCATTTGGCTTATTCTTGGTCCTCCTTTTCATTCTTGCCGAGTCGAGCGACATTTTCCATCCACCCCCTCGTGGTCCTCGAGAGATTATTTGTGAATTCGTGAAAGTGTGGGAACGCAGTTTCATTAAAATGTTCACGCACATTTCCATTCTGGAAGATGGGAGATTTGTCATAATTTCACGGAGGGTTAGCCCAACTCTGTTCTCTGCCCTCGCTGACGAGACACGTGCAATTGCAAACTAAACGCACGTGGCCGAACGAACGCAAACAGAAAGTTTCAAACGAAACTGTCTGAAACGATTTTCTCTTCGAATGGTCTCTCTCTCTCTCTCTCTCTCGCTCTTGTCATCCCCGGTGGGTAATTGATTTTTGTGGTGCACACCCATCGTTAAGGAGCCAACGAGATTTAATGACCAACAGTATTTCATCCCTCGGCATTCCGCCACCCTCACGAGCAAGTCTCCACGAAAGATGAGAAAGAAAGAAATGTATCTCTCATTAAAAATTATATTAATTGAACAACTAAAATGAATGAAAATCATCGGTGTCAGTACTTCTTGGTGGGACCTCAGTTCTCCTTTACCTTTTCCGAGGACGAGTGAGGGGGAAAAATTGAAAGGAAGATGACAGAGTAATTTGTTCGAAGTTATTTTCTACATTATTAACAGAATTCAAATTCCGAAGTTACTTAATAAAATCAATCGAGATTGCCAGGTTAATAGAAGCGGAATTTCTTTGAATTTTGCCGCGTGGATGTCGCCCTGACAACGTTATACGTGAAATTAATTGCCTGAAAGTATTCTTTTAGAAATTTACGAGCGAGTCGTAGTACGCAGAACCACGGCTCCTGCCGTTACCCGAATGTTCCAACAAGACAGGGAAGAACTAGTTTGATAAATCAAATTCAGTGCGTTCGGAGAGACGCATACCTGTGATTTTCTGCATGCAAAGACCTCGACAAAAATTTTTTTTTCACCTAATCTTCTGGTAGGTCGCACACGCACCAGGGAGACGTCCGGTAACTCTCAGATGACTTGAGTCAACCTCAATTTTTTGTTCAAATGAATAATAATTTAATTTTAGAGAATGGAAAGGCCGATGCCAAGGGAACACGACCATGTCACCACCCGCCCCGCCCTCTCCCCCTCTGTATTTCTTTTGTGTCCTGCCGTTCCTGAACAAATCAAAGGCCTCAATGGAAAAATTTCAAAGGAATGGCAAATGTTCGATGGAAAACCGCCCGAGACGACCAATCGGTCTCATTTCATTCCCACGATTTTCTCATGAGTCCCACGGGAATTTTCAACATCCTTGTGAGAGAAAACCAAACGCCATTGGACGTTTTAATTTTCCTCTCCTTTGAGTTTGGCTTTTCGGAGCGTGCATCACACACACACACACACACACACGTATCAATTCATCAACCCCAAAGAGGTTTCCGCAGCTCATTTCATTTTTCTTCACCATTCCTAACCTTTTATTATGAACTTCGAATGTTGAGAGGGTTATGCATGATGGCAGGTTTATCTCTAACAAGTGCAGTTAAACAAAAACTGTTTTTGTTTTTTTTATGCAAACGAATCACATAACAAAGTAAAAATGTAACTTTTAATTTGTAAAACTTTAATAATTTTCCATTTTTTCAAAAATACATTTTTTGCAGTAATCAGTAATTTTTTCAAACAAACCCTAACAAACAGGATAACAGAGCCGGCATTTCTCCAAATAACCCACTAAGAAGAGAAAATCGTTATTTTCATTCCGGACAAGGTGTTTCCGTTCTACTGCCTCAACCCAGTCAACCAGTACCAGGTGGATTGTGGAACAAAAAATGGACCGTTGCGTCAAACTAATAAAAACGGTAATAAACAAATCCTGTGAGAGTTTCTCATTAAAAAAATGATTGATGATAATTCTGGAGCTTTAGGGGAAGATGAACGCCCACACGAATTCATCAAGGCAGATTTAACGGTTTTAATTGGTTGAATTCCGTCGCGGGGCACTCCAATTGGTCGACGTGTCTTTAGACGCTACGAAAGTGCAATTAGCGACTGTTTAGGATGCTGAAAAGCTCACGTTAGTGGAATCGTTTCGTAACGGTTTTTCATCTTCGACTTCCGTTTCCCTTCGTTCTCCGTCTCTTTCGCCACATGTTTTTATCAATTTCCGGTTTTTGTGTTGCGGTTCTCACGTGTTCACTGGGAAATTTGTTGTATACGGTGAAAAAAACAGTTGAACAATATTGTAAAATTGTAATTATAGTTACCCATCTCATCATATTGAACTTCCGCTCGTGTGTCAATGTTTGGTACGTTGCGTAAACAGGACGCGAGAACTACATCATGAAAATGCCTAACGGATATGGCTCGCTTCTTAAACAGATTATACGCGACAACGGCAGCCAAAGGCCAACGAGCCAAACAAGACGAGAAATGTATGAACCATGGGAAACTTTAAAGACATTTGAACGCACGTGTCAGTTATGAAAAAATACAGAACTGAAATTTACCGCAAAACTGCCAACCTTGAAGAACCAAGGCCGGGTTACTGAAAAAATTAAAAATTAAGGTTCAGTAACGACTCAATTATGCTTAAACTGCGGAGAAGAGAACACCCCATTGAAGAAAAACAATAAAAATACTTTCAATGCCGAAAATTCCGACAGTTTTTTAAATACAGTTACCGTGACCATTCACGCGTGACTACAACCGGACGTGTGAACTAAAGAACAGTCGGAAAGATCAGATTAATGTGGGATGACAACGCTAAAATTTCTCACAACACGGGAAGTAATGTCGGTTATAGGAAGTATAATTGGGAAACTACGTGAAGTGGTCTGGTACTGTAACAGGAAAACATCTGTGGTGTGACAGAACCATCCACCCACCTGTGTGATGTTAGGACGCCGGTGACGCTTTAAATTCTGTACATTTCACTTCTTACGTCGGCACCTGATTTTCAGGTCATACGTCCCGAACTGCCGAAAGCATTCAACAGGCTTTCTGACCGAAGAAAAATAATCCAATTTGTTCGACGGCAAGGCGGAAGGTCAATCCGTAGAAAACCAGGAAATTCTCATTCTTTCTCGTTTCTCCCTTATTCTGCCACGACATCGAAAATTAGCTTTTCTTCTTTGCTCCATGCGAAAAAAGCTCTCGTATTCATTCTACGAAAATCGGTGACATTATCGATGACATTCATTCTAATTCGATTCAACAACCAGTCATTCACTCGGTCGCTCATTCCCTCCTTCTGCCATTCCTACGACAATTGGATTGTCAGATTTTCCACCAGACCGAGGCTGCATTTTTGTCATCCTAACCAGATTGACTTTTGTTGCACTTAAATTTGTCGAAAAGCTTCCGTTGCTGTTTAGCACTGCTCTTTCATCGTTCTCCCAGGTTTGAGGGTCTGCCTCTTCTACCTCCAGTCAAGTCCGAAATTCCAACCTGGGAAAATTTCTTCATTTGGCGACGTTTCCGCCGTCACTTTTTGACCGTTTAAGCTTCATCCCATTGATTTTCTCCCCAACGAGTTCCATGAATGTTTAATGTGATTTTAATGTGCGTCATCGAGTTTTTTTCTCTTAAGCTTCTTAGTCTCCGGTCGTTCGGTTTTCCACCATCCGACGTCTCCTCCTTTCTTAATGTTTATTCTTACCTTTCGGATGTTAAAAACGATTTGGAAACTACTCCTTTCTTTCTCTTTTCCTTCTTTCCAGCCTCCTTCCTTCGAATACCCTGAAACCCTGGTGATTCCGATGTTGGGCTTTGAGTGAGAAGTTCTTCTTCCGTGTACTCAACCATTCCACGAAAGATTTCGACATAAAGTGCCAGAGCGGAAAATGGAATTCTGCTCTAGCGTGCAGCATTTTGCTCGAAAACTAGTTCATTTCTTATTTATACATTCCTCGTTCATTCCCATCAACAGAAGCCGCTCAAGGGTTTAAACATTTGCTTTTCTCATTAGCTACGTTTTCTGACAGAGGTGGCATTCCGGCAAAGAATACTTCAGAAACATAACAATTCGGCACGGTACGGGCTTTCGATTCGATCGTTTTGACCCACTAACGACCAGTACACTCTCCTAAGACCCTCGATCCGAAGACCAAATAAATTTTCGGAAAATATACACCACCGTACATCATCAAAGGTCAATTTTATCACCCAATCAAGTAGGGTCCTTCCCGCCGCAGGGAAACTATGATTCAGATAAAGTCATCTGGAAATTGTCGAATTATGTGAACTGGAAAAACATTTCGATGGAAGTTAAGTTCGTAGACCGTGGACCATCATCTGGAGTGACACTGACCAAAGACTTTTTCGCTAAACCATCTTTTGTTGTTACTGCAAACGTTGCGGGGGCATTCTTCTACGTCTGACATTGCCCATCCATCAATCATTTGAATTCATATTAAACTGTGCTCCCTTTTTTCTTGTGTGTATGTTTTGTATATTTTTCGACTCCAGTACACGTGCCTTGTTTAAACTCTCGTCCAGGCTTTAGGTAATTCCCTGTAATGAATTCAATATTTACATAATCGTCTGGCCCAAGTTTTCCTCTTGCACGATACTTATTGACCTGCCAAGAGAGTTTACTCCTCGCTTGATGTGTTTCGATTAAAACTACTCAATAGATTGCATTCTTTTTTATATACAACTATTTCCAGTGGCTGACGCATCAAAAAGGTTCCCTTCACATTTCCCTACATTTTACTCCGAATATTTTCCTTATTTGGGGAGCCTTTCGTGTTCTTTGCGTCTTGTTCTTCCGCTCATGCATTTCAAATCACAAGCAATATTATTGAAGTACAAAGATGTTTTTGTACGTTTGCCATACCTCTCGCTTTGTAAAGTTTCTTCACATGGTCAAGGATCGTTATTGTAAAAATTTTACTTCTATAAAAATAAATCAGTCTTGCGTAGAATGCTTTTTGTGTCCAACCTGTTTAGTTGTTGTGATATGTGCAGATGTTCGAGCAGTAGAATTTAACGGGAGGAGAAGAAGACGAAAATTGCTTTTTAAACAAATCTTACGTGAGTTGAAACAATGGAACAACGGAGTTAACCACGTAGGAATGCAGGTGACAATTCACAAGCAGGAAATACCAATGCAGGTACCAACGAAAAAAATAAACAAAAATTTGGTAATTGGTTCAGATAATATTCGGTGTCAATGACATCATACTGTCTTGACACTTAATTACGTCTTGTTTTTCCGGTTTTGACCGGAAGTTAGAATGGTACGCCGGATTCATTTGCCGGATGAAACGATAAAAAAAGGTATGAAAGTTAAGAGAATTAACTAGTTACAGAATTAAACTTTCTGACTCCTGTCGCTGTATTTTGTAGAATTCTGTAGGTATTCTGCAGAAGTTCCCTGGTCGGTTCGTAATTTTTAAGGATATGAATTGTTCGTTGCCGGAGGCAATTCTCCTTTCGAAAAACATTAAAAAATGTCTTACGTGTTTATTTATTAAACCGAATCACTGATTGATCCGAACTCAAAATTCGTGCTTAGTTAAATATTTATTTTTCAATTTTCGGATGACAATAAAAAAACAACAAAAATGAATGAAAGGAAAATTCGCTTCGTTGTGACATTCAAGAAGACATTAAAGTTTCAGACTAATCGAAGCGGAGAATAAAAATGTAATTTTAAAATCGTTCAAGTTGACAAAGAAGTCAATAACATGAGTGACTGGTCGCCGCTTCGTAACTCAACAACACCGCACAGTCGTAGGCATCAAAGTGAGATGCCAGCCTTTTTTTAAACTGTTTAATTAAATAACAACAATTGAATTTATTCTACAACAAGGGAATTAATAACAATTGCGTTGTCCTTCCAACTAATTAATTGTTTTATTATGTTGCGCTGTTAAAACATGTGTTAACCCCATGACACTGTTAATTTCCAACTTTTATTGTCAAGTAAATAAAAAGTAACGGTAACAATTAATAACAAATAACTAGGTTAACATGTATTTGTTTTAAATTTTTTTTTTAAATTATTTTTATTTGTAATAATTGTTACTGTTGAAAACAAATTCTAACTGGCCATAAGCCTCGAACGTCAGCAGCTTATTTATTTAATAAAATAGTTTTTAGTTCAATTCGAGACCAATTTTGATATATAATTATAATTTGATATATTTCAAAAGAATGTATTTCTTTGGCGAAATATTTAAAATTTTTGAAACTTTTGTACATATTTGTATAAATGCGTTTGTCATCGCAGCAACAGTAACACAATAAGTTAATAAGTCACTTGTTAAAGTAATAATTTTTGGAACAGAAACATTGTAAACTAGTACATTAAATCACATATTAGTTATTTAATTACTCTGTAGTAAGAATAAAACATATTTTGAATATTACGTTATTGTTTACAATTGACATAATACTTTTTAGTCACATAACTGGGAACATTTTTTGCTTTTGCATTGACTTCCCATGAGAAATGTGGCAAACACATTAAATTAATTTTACATGTAAGTAAGCATTGAGATAATATTTCAATATAACTCATTTGGTGTATTTTAACAGAAGACATGTTGTGTAAGTTTTCAATACAAATTTATTATTAGTGTAGTCAAATATTTTTTTACCTGCGGGGAAAAGATCAACTGTATTTAGACCAATATTTTTTTTAGTACTTAATTCCCTTGGAGAACAGTTAGAGGTAGCAGTAAAACGGCTTGTGTGTACGACTGCAAATTATTACGAGGCTACGGCCCTAATGATCTGTAAAAAAATTACGCTTCCTCAATTTTATCCGCAGAAAGAAAAAAATAAGCCACTCAGTCTTCGATAACGAGGATTTTCAAAAGTTTGGAGGATCTGCCTAGATCCTCAGTGAATCGAGACCCGGCTTTAAAATCCGGATAAATCGATTAACTTTTACATTTTCACAATTTGATCTATGAGTAGCACTTCGCCATCTGTAAAACCTTCCGGTCGGAAGGTGCTCGAGCTAATGTTCGTCCACTTGAAAAACTCACGATGGTAACATTTGTTCTCTCTCTCTCTGTCTCATTCGTTCCGGGAATAACAATAATCGTTACAGGCAATAATTATTATCGAATCACGAATACAGATATTGAAGAACGTGAAGTACCGTAGGGTTGAGCACTTTCGAGAGGCCGAAGGGACAAACTCACGGAAATGGTAGCATATGGCCTGCCCAGATATGCTGCTGCTGCTCACTTCTCCCTTCACGTTTGATTATCACTTTTGTGTTACGTGCAGTTGTCGAAGAAGTAACAATATATGAAAAAAGCATTGTTCCTCGTATGAGACACAACATGTCGCGGTACAGGTAGCATTCATTGTTCCTACTAAACATACACGCACTCATAGGGGTGGTGACATCATCAACTGATTGGAGCTTCGGAGTGAACTACAAAAGTGCAAACTACAAAATGATTGAACGATTGTGAAGGTTTTATGCCACGAACCGTTACTCACTCAAATACTCTACAAAACCCTGACCTTTTTCGTTATCCTAAACATTCCGTCTTTGATGAGTGACTAACCCTGATGGGAAATGTGGTAGAATCTCTGCGGACATGGTCAAGGTCCAGACACGCATTCTTGTCAATTCGGTGAAAACTAAAGACTATGATTCGGTTCGATAACTGGAAATAAATATACTAAAAATGTTCGCACTCTTTTATGACGAAAATATCACAGGGAACGAATAACGTCAAACAACTTCTATTTGTAAACAAATTTTCTTTAAAATGCATGTTAACACCAAGTCGGGTATTACAGTTGAATAAATTCTCTCCCATGATAGTGTTAGTCTGTTGCATACCTCCATTCTATCGCATAATTCCACTTAAAACTATTGAAAAGTCACGTTCGAATTCTTTCTTCTTCTTTCTCTCTCTCTCTCTCCTCTGCAATTTTCTGGCACCTATGTAAGGTGACGTCCGCCACTAATTTGCAAGCTCTATTAAGGCGTTCCACATTCAAAGAAATCCAATTAAAAGACGGATTATAATTGTATGTGTGTGTGTCTATGAGAGTCATCAGCATATCAATAGGCCAAGGGGTGGCAGAAAAACTTGGCAGAACAAAGGTAAGCAGCGAAGGGGGATGCCGAACTAAAGTTCTTTAGTTCGGTACACGATGTCTGCTGCATTCTGACCCAGTCCCCTTTTTTTTTCGAGGGATGAAAGCCAAGAATGAGGCGAGATTTTAGAACGTGTCGCGTGCCGGTATGACATGTGCACAGTTTCGGATAAAAGAGATAGGAAAAGAGCTTGACAATTTAACACACTCAAATTACAATAATGGTGTCGTACGGTGGTGATGCGGTTTTAACGTGCGTTGCATGCCATCAATGTTACGTTTGAGAGCGTCAAGAAGAGTAGAGGAAAGGAAAGGTGCCATCGGTGACAATGGTGAACATGAGAAAGTAAATAAAATAAATTGGAAAATCAAGTAATTCTACACAAGAGGTTGTGTAGTACTCTGAATGACGTCACAACTTCATATACACTACTATGTGAATATATTTATTATAAACTTTAAATATCCACCACATTAACTCATTCTTCACAATAAGTCTTGAATGCTGCTTGCAAAGTAAACTAACATTTACTTGTCTGTCACTAGGTGCATTCTAACTTCGATTTAATTTGCAATAATAAAAGTTGTGGAGTAGCCTGTGTTTTAAAACTTAATTCTGTAAATGTTTCATAACGATGACTAACTTTTGTTATTGACAACATAAATGGCGCAGAAAGTGTGAGAGGTAAACAGGTATTACATTAAACGGCTGTCGCATAGAATCCTGACAAGAAAACCAGAGGTGAAGAGTCAAAATATTAGTTCATAAATTCGTATTTGACAGGAGTTCAGGTAAAAATGGCGGGAGGTACAATGAAAAGCGACCGGGTGTGTGTTCAGTGGAATTCTGCACGGAGCTTGTTGTTGTTGTTGTTTGAATCGTTAAATCCTCAGTGTAAAAGTAAGGCAAAGGTAGTGCAGTGCAATAGTAGGGCTTCCTCATACCCTTCTCTCTCTCTCTCTCTCTTTATGCAGCGTACGCATAAGCATGTGTGACCCTATACAATAGACGAAATCCCTGCTATTGTCTCGGTTTGGCGTGGTGACGCTGACTTGCAGCTAGGCAGCCAGAGGCAGATGTTGGCATATTTTAATCCAAACTTTAATGATGGGGTGAGGTCACGTCACAATGGTGACGTATTTCCACTTTGTCCGCGATTCTCCGCTATTCGATCGGTGCTTCTGTGTGATTTTTACTTTTTTTTAACGGATGTTAGACTAGCTCAGGGTCACCGAGAAGATGACCAAGAGGAAACGTTAAAATGGGTTCGACTCTTTTTGTTTACACTGTCCACTCCCTGTTTTTCCAGCCCTTTGTTGATTCCAAGTCACGACTCTGGACATCCTCTCCGATTTTACATTTTGTTTTAAAAGTTTAAGTTTCGTGTTATTCAAGAAGCCCACCAAAAGTTCTTTTTAATTAAGTAAATTATGTTGTTGTGCAGTTAGGGCAGCCTAGTGAGGGAGCTTGCATGTGACGTCACGGGGCTTTAGTGAGTCATACCTGGCAGGTGTCGTGTGCAGCCGCACGCGCCGTGTTGGTGGGTGCCGCCTCGTTAGGCAGGGGTGAGATTCATCGGGATATAAGTTTCTGTGTTGAGAACACCGTGTGGGGTAACCATGAAAAATCATTCAACTTATCGAAAAGTAGTTTTTATAAACATACAAAAGAGTTGTTTGGGAATTGTGGACACAAGTCACTTGACCGAGTCGTCGGAGCCATGTGTGTCTGTGAGTGGGTGTCTGTCAGTCCTTATGCCATACCTACAACTCACACAACATGAATTCATTAGCATTTCCCTTTTCTCTTTGCATTTTATTAATCGCATTACCCTGCAAAAAATGAGTCTCTTTAATGTCGTAATAAGGGGAGGCACGCGTATGGAACTCGGGCAAAAAGGGAAAAGGGTTAAGCTCGGCGATAAACAATGTCGGCTAAAAGAGTTAAGCAGAAATTCAGAAGTGAAACTCCGTAACCGAATCAGCCCGTTCAATTGACTCGGGTAATTGAGTTTGAAATCAACAATTTGACGTCGAATTACTATTAATTAAAACTGGTACAGACTATGAATGGTCTCTATTAGAAGTCCCCGGTTTCCCGAATGTTTTCCGGCAGTCTGCAAAAACTCTCTTCCAGCCTCTTCCAGAGTCCGTCTATCCACATCTCCTTCTCGTCTGCCGCTTCCTTTCAAAGTCAACTCGCAGAGCGGTGAACTGTTTTCTGGATAATTAAATTAAAGAGAGGACTATTTATTCGCCAGTTTTTAAGTTACGAACTCAATTTGAAAGTTGTGATGCGACGGCAAAAAAGGAAGTTCAATGAAATACAATCACCAATTTAGAAGAAAAAAATGCTACTACTTGACAGCAACCGTCGTCACCGAGTTCGACGAAACCGCCCTGCTCAAATTTAAAAAAAAAACAAAACAGGTACATGCTTAAGTTTCTACCCCAACCTACCGTTGAGTGCCCGGAAAATTTTATCAAACAGAAAATATTCCCCAAAAAGCAAATGAAGCCTTAAAGTAGAGAGAATGGACATTGCTTGTCTCGAAGGGAATGTTCCCCATCGCACCGTGTTGTTCTGCGAATGGGATGTCAACGAACAAAAATCTTGCGGACGGGGAATCCGGTGAATCTTTGACTGTTCCCACCCCATCAACAAGACTTGTAAATCACGGCAATTGATGTAGAAACACACACCAGCGTTACTCGGTGTAGTACGTTAACTTCACTACTAACTTGCACTGTTCATTTAAAAATCGAATCTCACGCTTCGAGCTTATTAACCAGAAGGGGTGAGAGAGAAAGCTCTGTAATTTTGAACGGAAAAACAGACAAATGATCAGATCACGCCCTTGTCTCGGAGTTCGACCTGTAATCACTTGGCGATTATTCAAACCGGTAATTTCTGGACGCGGCTGCCCACGAAGAAGAAGAAGAAGAAGCTGAGGAACGTTTAGGGGCCCCGTCCTGGTCCTGGATGGATTGGCTTTAGAGAGTAATTCGACAAGGGCAATTACATTTGAAACGACGTTTGGGGTTATCAAATGGGAATTTTCATTTCCCATTTTAATTTTACACCCTGACACACATCCCGGGCCGATGAGCCCCAGGGAGGTAGAGGGGCGGGTGCTGAACGAGTACCCAGATAGACAGAGTGAGAAAAGCGTTAATAAATATTGAAATTTGACTTGAATTAAATTGGCTGTATTCGTTTACTCTCAGCATTTTGTCTCCTGCGGCTGGAAACGTGGGAGAGAGAAAAGTCTCGTTGAGTTTTTCCAATTCATCGAGCACTCTTATTAGTGTGTACGTATGATTCACTTCGTTGTTACGTATTTTCATCCATTTTGAGGGAATTGCGCTTAAGGGTTAAATTTATTTGAAAGAGTGTTACGATAAGACACTTAACCTAAGCCGCCAGCAAGGACCAGGTACCGTTCCCGAATTCTGTTTCATCACGGGGATTAAATAGTTGCACGCTTCGGACGCCAGTGTTTGCTAGCTAAAGTGTTTCCTAGGAAATGTGTTGTCCTCCTCGTTAATGGCTTCCCCACGAAAATCAAACCCTCAAACAGTAGAAAACTCTAACGCGGAGGGTGAAGGAATCATGCACAACAACAACAACAACAATAACAAAAAACTGGGTAATGAATTTGGTTAACTTCGTATAAATCGAGAAACGGCATAGGCGTGACATTAACGTTTTGCTAAATGAAAGACACAAGACGGAGGGAAAATTAAAGGCTGCATGAGAAGAACAAAAGAATCAAAGGCTCTAATCAAACTATTTTTCTTCGTTAGGAAAATCTATGAAATTATCTGTTCCGAGCATCGAATCTCATCGGATGTCGTTTCTTCCCTTAATAATTTCGGGTCTTGCTGATTTTATTAAAGGTTATTAATAAGAGTTCACATGTAACGAGTACATAGGAGTAGCACGTTGTAAGTGTTCCATAGCTACAGCTATCTGTGACTGTGGATTATTTAGGGATGCTAGGACCAGTATTATATTTATGTTAATGTATTTGTACGAGTACGAGTCCTTTTGCACCTGGAGTAAATTTTGACAATTGGTCGTTCAGGGATTAATAATCCCGCATTGTCGTCGGAAGGAGTCTCAAGAGTCCGTGGGTCCCTGCAAAAAAATTAGGCACCGAAAGAATGAATTTTCGATTGTCGTGTAATTCACCTGCTGGTGATGAAATACCCCTATCATGGTTAATTACCTGGTGGCCCGAGGGAAGTCATCGAAAGGCAGAAAAAGTTCTCATTTAACGATGTTTGTCGAGTGGCTTAATTTCACTTGTTCGGCGGTGTAATTCTGTTCTCACAATTCCATGGGGGTAGTTCGTGGCAGCAGACTCGATGCGGGCATCCCCGATCCTTTTCTGCGTGCATCTTTTTAATTTATTTTCATTTGCTACCTGTTGTGAATGAGGGAAATCCCGCAGGAATTTTTATATGCCCAGCGGTAGACCGACTCTTCCTTTTGGGATTTTTCTTCGTGTTTTCGACCCCGTCGGCGGACCCACTTCTTAATTTCTTTTGTTCCCTTTCATCTCTGCTTTTCTATTAACTATTTACTGCCTTTTATTAACTAAGCTTCGAGAATACGCGTCCTTTCTCTTCTTCCATAATCCGTTTCTTCAACTCTTCTAATTCAAAGCCCTAATTATGTGCATTTCATAAGTAAAATAATGTGCTCGATGGCTCTCCCTTCCGTCTCGTGACACTCATGACTGAGTGGCTCTCAAGCTTAAAACCCCGGTCTGGAAAGTACCGATGGTTGCAATTTTGACAAAATGAAATATTCATCTTTGCTTTATGGAGTTTGTGGAGTTCTTAACAACCGTAAGGTTTCACGTTTAAGGGCTGAAATAAATAAATTTTCACAAGATAATTTTGGTAATAATATTTATCAGATACATTAAACAGTAAGATGATTTCACTCGTGGAGTCTCATCTCTGCTGCACAGTATTATTTCCAATTCCCATTTGTAATTGAATTATCCACAATGTTTATGTTATGGGATTTACATTACAAGTGATTGTGAATCCCTAAAATACATATGCCGTACAAGGACATCGTCTTTCATCGTAAAGTCCAACGAAATAGCTGGGCCGGAGAAAACTAGGAAACAAACAAACGAGAGAAATTAATATAAAAAAATTAGTCCCACGTTAAAAAGGTAATTTGAAATATAATTTTTTTGGAATTTAACAATAAACTCGTCCCCGGATATGCTATGTATATGTGTATTATTATTAAAACGACGAGGGCTTGACAGAATAATAACAACGGCTCAATTTGCATTCCTCTCTTAATGAGCCATTTAGTTACCTTCGTAATTAATTTTCACCTGGTGATTTTTATTCTCATCGTATGAAAAATTTTATTAGTCGTCCATTTTCAAAGGACTCTTTTTACGGGGGACGTGGCGAACGACAGGAAAGAATCCGTGAAATCAGTAACTCATTCGGTTGCTTATAATTCACGAGAAAGGTCTCATCTTGTTTGACTCAGTCAAAAGTTTGCTTACACAAAATGAAGACGACTGATTCACAGTTCTATTTATCGACGGTGATCGAATTCAACGTGCGACTACAATGCAACAAGGTGAAAGGCGTATTATATACGAGGGGGAAGGTATGAGTAACCTTCGCTCTTTACTGGTTACCCAAATACTAAAACAACACATGAAAAATACATCTCGTCATCAATGTGTCCGTGTACTTTGGTACACCACAGTTGACCGTCTTGATGTCTGAAAGTAGGTTCCCGGTGCTTCCCAGATGATACATCACAATATAAAACTTATTTTCCGCTCTATCCATTGAGGATGCAGACGATAACAAATAGACTATTCAACCTTTGAGACTCCCACAGTACGAAATAGTGATTTTCACCCTGAAAGTGGGGTCACTTTTGATAGTAAAACGTATGGTCAGGATAGCGTGAGTGCGTGCAGTCTTTTGACAAAGTTGGAAGGGTGGAAATCAGAAATGCAGCAGAAGAAAACCCCGCTACTAATTATAACAATACGAGGTGGAGAGGAAGAGGATGAATTAGAATCTGATGTTCAGAGGGTGGTCGTCTACCTTTCCGAAAATATTCAATGTAGTTGGTATGTTCACACAACAGAATAACAATCTTAGTTGTGCGATGTAGACAAGTGTCACAGATAAGTGTCCTAAAATCAAAGATACATCTGAGTCACTGAAAATGAAGCAGTAATGCGAGTCGTGCTCGAGGGTTAAAGTCAACAACTTATTTATTGTCGTCTGAGAAAGGGAATACCTTTTTAAGGGTGGTTTTTACCGTCGAATTAATTTACGGTTCTCTCCAAAAAAAGCTACAATTTTATTATTAGAATGTCTCGATATCCAGTTAACTCCTGACCACGGCTTATTCGTGTTTGATTACTCAACACCAAGGGTTGAACACTAAAAAAAAACAACAACAACAACAACACCACCATGAATAGTAAAATTCGTCATAGTATCATGCAATGGAAATTCCGGGGCAAAGTGTCATTCCGTAAATAGATGGGTCACTCTGATTTTAACTAGCCAACTGTACAAAAAATAGACTAAAAAGTGAGTCATAGACATTTATTTTTGCTTCCTACCGTTAAAAGAAGAAGTAAACGTATACTCGGAGCCCGGGGGTGTGTTTGAAAGACAGTCCTTCCAGGGAGACGAAAGTATGGGCTGACGGCTCCAGTCTGGGCTGACACGGTCACGGAACCCTGGTCGACTCACGCCAGGAAAATAGCTCAACACAAGGGAAAACGCCGTGAGTCATAGGCGACTCACCCCCCGGTAGCCACCCTTACGTGTTTCTAACTATTCATCTATTACCTGGAGTAGTAGTCAACCCCCAAAGTGCGGTCTTCCCGTTCCGACGTGGAGCTCCCTGCGCACGAGACACACCTTTGTCTGTTCTCTGGTCTCCTATCCTACCCCGTCTCTGTCCAATGCTGCTCTCAAGATTCTCCTCAAGTTCACGTGCATTCGAGGGATTAAGAGAAAATTCTCATGCGGTTTCCAACATGCAAAGAAATCCTTCATTCACTGCCATGCCAATAATCCTCCACCCACCGAAACGTACGCTTTCGATGAATGAATTTTTTAATAATAAAAAAAAATTATTTCTTTGAGGGCTTTCCTAGGGCACAAAGAGACGGAAGAAGAGAAGTAGTGGCAATAAGAAGAAAAGGAGGAAAAGGATTTAGGATGTAAGCTGATCAGAAATAACATAAGGAAGTAATAAGTTCTTTGAGAAAGGAGAGGATTGCAGACAAGATAAAAATCTAATCTTTTTCTCAGCAGAAGGTCGACATCAATAGGCAACGTTTTTATTCCCTCGGGAATCAGTGACTGTAATAACAGCAAGAATGATGATGTTGATGACGGTATGGACGAGCCTGAAATAAACATAAGAACAACTACTTAATGCGACGTGGGCACCGTTCTTCGAACACCTTAATTATGTACGAATAATTCTTTATTTGTACACACATAGCTGTGGTATCCGTAGGCATTAGTGACCCGCAAGAAGCACCAGGTGAGTACCATCGATTCCCAACTCTCCTTGTAGGTACCAAAATATTTCTGAAGAATCCTGCATGGTTCTTGTGGTTCACCTCCCTCTGGGTTCCTTCTTCTGCGTCTCCTTGTCCAGATGGTTTCGGTGCCCGGCATTTACATGGATAATCAGCTAATTACTCGCTTCACGCTTACACCCTAAACACCCTCACAAATGTGGAGACGATGAGCCATTAATTTTCTGGTCCATCACTCGACTCATTACGTATTAACCCCAATTACACCAAGGGAGAGTTCCCGGGGCCCCTAGGGTCTGAGACCCCCGTCCATCCCGAACCGACACTACTATAATACTCTCTCAATTCGATTTTTATTTTAATTTGCCGAGACGTGAATTGATTCACGAATCTTGAAAACGTTGTCTTCTACCCGGGTGTTCTTTTACAGTTAACTCCCGTCGAGGTCGAGGTGTCCTAACAAGAGGAAAGCTCTGTTAAGGCTCCGGAAGGAACAAGACAAAGGGACGCGGGCAGACATCACCAGAAATTTTCGAGTTCTCACTCTCCTCAGGTATTTATTTAATAGAACTGGCACGCATAACAGGAGATGATTTATTAATTGGAGTCCTTAAGGAAGACGCAAGGCGTGACATGAGAGGACAACGGAGACGGGTACGCACCTACACGCAGGAGAGTCCTTAACGATCAATTCGATTACGTCGTCCATTCGAAGGCTCGTGTCCTTTTCTTGTTTGACAAATTGTGGCCATTGTTGAATATTTGCTAAAAGGCTCTTTTCTTCTTCTTCCAGAGGAACGAGAAGAAAGGAAACAGACCGCTGGAATCGCACCAATTACTAAATTGCCTTTGTTCCCTCTTTTCAAGGGTTTTATAGTTTGCACAAAAATTACCAAATGACGAGGATTTAAAAGAGGAACGCGGCCTCCTGGATTTCTGCTCCGATGAATGAAGTTCTGCCTTTTGACGTTAAGTGCCCAGAAAACTGATTTATTCTGACCGGATATCGTAAATGTTTTTCTTTTTGTCACGGCCCCCTCCTCCACGTGGGATTGTAACCATCACGGACTCCTTGACATTGCCTGTCTACTTTGTACGTAATTTTTTTGTACACCTTTCTCATGTCATGAAAGGTTTTACGCCACTTTAAACTTCTTTTAAGGTACTTCGCGGGGGGCGTTTCATAACTTATGTCCACTACTTGTGGTCGATTGATTGTAAATTTAACTTATTGATTCCTTCAAATGGGGATCGAACAATCGAACACGACAATGAAACTTAAATTGTAGCAAACTGTAACATGTGAGCAATGCGTTACACGACTTGCCTATTTAATACTTTATTTTACTATCTAATACATACCGGACTATTTAGTTATGTACTTAACTGACGTTGACGGATTATTAAGTTATGAAAATAAATGGAAGTCACACAAGACTGTAATGATTGCACCTTCCGATGATCATCACTAGTGCAATTTGTTGTTTTAATGAGGAGAAATACACCAAGGACCTCATTTGTCGCACATTGATATCAACGTCGATCTTTCGACTGATTTAACAACCAACATGTACCATTCGGGGGATGAACTTCGGTCTGCAATTATCAGAAACATCGGGGTGCATTTGGAAATAAAAGAAAGCGTCGTTTGTTTGAGATCTCACGTCTCGCAGATCCTACAGACCTAATGGTCGCTCCAATCATTTTTATAATGAATTTTATATTTGAATTCGTTCGCGACTGTTTCCACCATTTTCCTGCTGACCATAAAATTTCGTTTGTTTTTTTCTATGCGTTCTTTCGAGAACGTGACTTTTCCTTTGTTGTCTTCCAGAAATGTTTTTTTTTTTACCCCGATGACCGATACTCGCCTGCTTTTCCATCCGGAAACACTCGACCGCCGATGTCAGTGTTTTTTCAATGGTGAGTTTTTTTTTTCCATTGGTACACCTGTGCCACCCATCACAGAAACCCGTGCATATCCTCCTTGCACGGGGCAAACCCCCCCAGGGTTTCAAGATATGATAAGTTGCCATGAAAAAATGTTGAATTTGGTTGTTTTCCCTTTTGACCATGTTCGGCACATCCGGTTTTGAATCGAGTCCTTTTTGTATCGAATCCTTGAGGAACAATGCGCCAGAATGGCAAAAACTATAATTCTTCTACCCTTTTGCGACCAGAGGGTTGTCAATCCTGTTCGACTTCTAAACATCCCCTAAATGTTTTCATAATAAAAGAGATGCATATTATATATGTGGAGGGAACCCCTTTTTGCATTAAAAATTTAAAAACCTTTTGTCCGGTTCCCAATTGTGTTCTAATCAACTTCTGGATTGTACACCTGGCCCGTGACGTGTGTATGTGTGTGTGTGCGGTGCTGCTGGTTTCATCCAGGTGAGTACTCCCTTCCAGATAAACACACTCGCACACGCATGCACCAGGGCCCCATGATGTCATTCTACTCCCTCCCGGCTGTATTACTTTAGACCCAAATTGGGATTGCTTTGATCTATGGGCAAAGTAGAGTGACTGGTCCCGGCATGACGCTCCATTCAGTCAGAAAGATGCAAACCAAATTTCCATCTGCCACGAAGGAGAGCAGATGAAAGGAGTTAAATTTACTTGTGTTTTTATGTCTGTCCTCTTTTTCTGGACTTTTACCCGTTCGACAACATTGTTTCATCCCTGTCCGTCGAATTGGATACCTGCTTCGGAATCTCCTGCCTTCGGAAGGGGTGTGCAGAAATGTGGCCGGTTCATCAGCAGCTGAACCTTTTGCGTTGAAGTAAACATGTTCACTAAAATTTACAATGGAAATTCCGTCAAAGGGTGGAAATTCATTGGGGTTGACAATTTCTGCTGCCAGAAGGATAATTTTCGGAGGATTTAGACGATAAACATTTTTAAATTTTAATAAAAACAATACGTACAATGAGAAAAAACTACGATATACATTTCAACTGCCACGAGTGTCATTTCGCTGCTATTTGGCAGGAATTTCAAGGATACCTTTATTTATAATTATGTATAAAACTAGTATAATTTTATTACTTAAAAATATAACAGAACGGTCGGCGAGTTTTTTACTCATTTATTATGAGTGACGTGGTTGTGCAGAAGTTGTACAACTACCGGTGTACCACTAATTTTAACATTTGTTTTTCTACTACGTACATACCACAAGTCGGATGTAAACTCACTTGAAATTTTAAAAGGGCACTCTACAAAATATGACCATGCAGCTGCTCAGATATAAAAATTATACACGAATTCGTAAATCAATTTTGTGTTAAGTTATTGAATATGGTTGCATGGCACGCGAACGATCAGCTGTCCCCGGGGGCACGTGGGATGAGGCAGGCTGGTTTCTGCCACCCGAAATGTCGACGGATGCTGCCTTTGATTTTTTTTTCCTTTTCGAAATTTTGGGCCCACGTTTAACTTCTCAACCGACGGATCGGTGGGGTGGAAACCGTCTGGCCAACGCAGACGGAAAAGAATTGAATAAAATTAAGTAAACACCATCCTGAGTAAATAACATTTTTTTGCCGCACAACACTTTTTCTTCTGCTTCTCGTACCTGAAATCCTCTAGTTGCGTGTTGTGTGTCCGCTGTCGTCGCCGGAAGGGACGGAAAGGCCAAAAAAAGGGAGACGAAAAATCTGGAAGGGTAACGAATGGCGTTAACCCAATTTTTATTATTAGTAAAAAAAATCAGGTTTAATTAATGCCGAACCTGGGAGGGTAGCCCGAGGGAAACCTTTCAAATCCTGCGGGTGACTTTTTTCTAGTTAAGTAAAAAATTAAAACGGTGACATTTTTTTATTAACCGGGTGAGGGTTCTGTTTTTTTTTGTTCGAAACGCATTAGAAGTGTTTTGTTACGTCTTATCCTTCGTCCTGTGTAGACACAAACAGCATGTGATGTAGTTAAGCATCCCTCTGTCGGAGGAGGAAGTCTTGTGCGTTCAACTCCTCTCCGGTCTCTAACTTGTATTTCGTGAGTCAGATTATTTTTCTTCTCAACTAGGAGGCTTCAGTTGGCTTCCGGTATAATAATCTGTAAGTAGTGCCAGCCAGAGTTTGGATGGCAAGAAGTGAAAAAATTATTTGGAAATTAAAGTAAACCGCGAAGAGAGGCAGCAGCTGTATGCCGTTTTTTTCTCAATCATTCAGGTTTTCTTCTTACGCCCAATCAACCTGCTACTGCGTTTCTCTCCATGAATGACCTGAATATTCCATTCGTAGAAAAAAAATACGGAAGGTAAATAAAAGGTGACGCAACAAGACATTCACAAAGAAGAAGGAAGAGTAGGGAAGAAAAAGGTGGGCTAAGGTGCCACTACCCTACAAGAGGTGACGTCACTGCCCTTGTCTGCACTTCTTGTGACGTAAGACCCCTGGTTCACCTGCCACTCAGGAGGAAACCTCAAAAGGTGAAAGAAACTTTTGCTACGTGAGGGCGAAGGCGAAGTTCTTTCAGAGCCCCAGAATCCGGCCATGCACAAGTGGGTTTCTTTTGTTCGACATCTTCTTTTCTTCGTGCTTTAAAAATTTTCAGTTCACCGCGACGGGGGAAGTCATTTGCCGTCTATTTCTATCAACACCGCAGGTTTTCTTTACTCTTCACTCCTCACCTTCGACCTTTGCTCTTTTTTTTCTTTCATTAATAAACGTCTCGAGGATGATAACGGGATTTTCCCTCGGTTCGACAGGAGCGTAAAGACGGGAGAATTTTCTTTCTCGCATGTTGGAATATTCCTTTGACCGATGAAATCAGCTTAGTGCTCAATAGAAGAGGAAGAAGATTTTGAAGGAGCCACCTTCTCTAGACAACACAGAGCTGTTGCTGTCCTATATAAATATAGTGTAAGACCTACAGTTTTGCTTAACAATAAACATTATGACCGTCGGTTATTCAGCTTCAATTTCTGTGTATCTCCAGGGAGTAATAAAAGTTCTCCATTACTCTGTTCAACTTGCTTGCATTTGACGTGCTACGTGGAGTTCCATTTCTGCAGTCGCTCGATTCAATTCATCTGCTACTCTCTTGTTGTACCCAAATTCAGTTTGGTACTTCGTAACTTCTAAAATGTCCACATCCACACCCACCAATCAGAACTCCCTTTTGTTTTGTCCCGTTCGTTTAGTCATGACCGTAGATTTTTATCTGAATGCAGCTGTACAAATACAAACAAAACCGTTCTTGATGGGTTCCAGAGAACTTATATGCTTAAACAACGGTTCAATGACTTCCGATTTCGGTCCATTTTCATTAATCAATAATTTTTTTTACACAAGAACGTAATTAATAAGTACATGATACATGTGGTTTGTTAGTCATCTGCGTAAAGGACTATCGCTTCCGTTTAAATTGACTATGGCGATTTATTAATAATGTATTTAAAAAAGAAATGGCTGATTTGAAAGATTTGGAGAAGTTGAATTAAATATGGCGAATTATTATGTGGTACCCGTGTCGGAGTACCTTGTTTCAGGAACAAACGACTCGACCGTCCGTGACTCTGACCGATTAATTAAGAACTTATGTGTACTGTAATAGACCTAATTGATCACCTGAAAGGAAGTGTTATCACGTATATCTACTGAAAGAAACGCAGGAGCATTTCAATTCCGGGGGATGAAATTTTCCACAGTTGGTCCGTCATGCGTGACGAGCACTTATGCTACATCCAGAGGGAAGTTCTCATCCCTCTGCCCTGGCACCCTCAAGCAGCTGCCGTACCAACACATACACGTATACGCACACACACACACAGAGTCTCCAACTTCGTACAATACCGATTATTTATTTTGTTGCTTTTTTTCCCTCTCGACATCCTTCGTACGGTACTCCACCGGAAATGGAAAGAAATTCATATATAACGACGCGATGTCGATAATTGATGAGGAAATTCAAGACTGGTGTGCTCATAACTCTCATTTGGACACCCATATCTTATGTGGTGGAACCAACGGGATTGAGGATGAGTCGCCGGAAAAAGATGACAACCGTTCTTCCGGTTAGTTACCCGAGAGGTACCAGTCACCAGGGATGATGAATCCCCACGGCACGTTTACCCGTCCCTGCTATCCACGTCGAAGCATCCACACTTGCGATTGTTGCCTTATCGGCGGGTTTTTACTTACGCAAGAATACCGACAGGTTCATCAGGTATTTTTTGAGCGTGCCAACTTCCAACACATGTCTTCGACGGGTTCGACCAATGCGGGCCTCATTGAAAATTCAATGGCACTTGACTCTAATCACAAACATCGTCAAGCTCAAGGTCAGGGTGCACCACCCAGCGACAATGCGGGTTGAATTATCATAAATGAGAATTTTAATGCGGAAATTTACTTCTCGTACTTGAAATGTTGAAAAAACCCGCGCCACGGCCAAAATGAGCACAGGTGTGGGTCTCAAATTTAATTGAAATTCGACTCAGGTGACTTTTCGTGTCGGAAAAATTTTCGCCATTCCTGCGGACCAAAGTTCGAAACTAAACATACTCCAACGTTTTACGGCCGACGCTTTAATATTACGGGAAACTACACATCTGCCTCCATTTTATCAGTTCTCCTTATCACAGGGGTCTCCAATCGGCAAACTGTTAAATTTAATTAAGTTTCTGTCGTATTTTCTCAATATCTAACATCTCTACTCGATGTAAATTTCTCGACAATTTTTTATTTACTTTGAAATGTCGTCACCTTCACGTGTACACACAATATAGAATATTAAAAACTGCTCATGGCTACCCGTTCCCTTTTTTCCCCGGGAGAGTGTCAGCAACGATCGGAGAAAATCTCGAAAGCGTTTAATAAATTCGTTCACGTATGAAATTGGCCGCTAATTTAAGTTCCCGCTGAAACGTCTCAGTCACCGTTTAATTCGACAACTTTAAATGACGAATTCGGCGTTTTAGATTTTTACTCAAAAATATATACGTTCAAATGATCGATTAATCTGCAATCGAATTTGTCACCGTGCTCAGGCAATCGAGAATGATCCCGTAAAATGAAGCAGTGCCAATTTCTTTCCCACCCTCGTCATCTCCGCGATTTACAACTTAATGTCATTTGTCGTTTTAGGAAAAGTATTGTTACCTCCCCATAGAAGAGTACATTATTTACTACAACCATGACAAAGATTAGATGACTTTAAATATTTGTGATGCTTAGAAAATGGTTTCCCGGCCAAAGTTCGAACAATTGTATAAAATTCGTATTCCATGAGTCGAATTATTTTTTTACTTTTTAATGTAAACGTCCGTCTACTGGTGGCGCATAACGGTAAACATAATAAAATGTAAAACTGTTCTGACCTTTTTTACTTAGTTAAATAATTATTTATTTAATGACTCTCCTGAGAAATTCCAATTTGTGATACTTTTTTATGGTTTGGGAATTGAGAAGTGGCGATGAAGCTAACGTACACTCATTTTTGTTATTTCATATTCCGAAGTGTAAATTCCCGAATTAGGCTGATATTATGTATTTGTTGGTGTTTGCTATTTGTAGTTGTTGCATTCAGGTAAATCAATATAATTTAGCTTGTTTTAGAATAAGAGTTTGTAAATCTCGTTAATTTTATATTCGTACCTGTCAGATTCAGGTAACTTTCTTAAGTTATGTTAGCAAATAATAATGCTAATGCTAAATTGGGACGATTATTTGGTGAAAAATGTAGGAAAAATTTTACAACTCCTCAATTTTTAGTACTTCGTCGGTGTTAGGGATTTTTGTATTTAAATAAATACCGTAAATTTTCATTTCATAATATGTACAATGTTTACTACATGTGTTAGAATGAGGAGGTGTATGTGTGCAACAATGTTTTCAAGCGTCCGAAAATATTTCCCGCCGAAAAAAGAAAACATAGGACAGCAAAAGTAAAAAATGTGGAGGGCAAACTGAACGTGTCTGTAATAAGTTGTTCCAGCATGAAAAAACACTGAATAGAGGAGAGAACGACCAATGAGAACGCTGGATTTTCATCCCCTTCAGAAGGCTGAACCTTTGAGGACACAAAGCAGCAGCTAGCCGAAGACACCGGCAACCCTCGACCGGTGAGCCTTCCGTACGTTTTACATGAGCGAGACTAGTCAGAGGAAAACAATTGGTCGCGGAAGGTTATAAAGCGTCTTCCTTCCGACGCAAACGAAGCACTCGTCATATGGCAGTAGAAACGTACACTATGAGAAGGAACAGTCGTCTCGCTCAACGCGAACGAAACGGTTACGCGTCGTACTGTGTCGGGCTAAATCTTAGTATGACGTGCTGAACGGGGCTAGGGGGTGTGTGCGCGATACCTGAAAGAAACAGAGTGTACAGGACAACCACTGGGTGTCAGACTACATCGGTCAGCTATGATCACCTCCAGGGAGTTTGCCTTCGTCAGGCACATGTTCTCGATGCCGATGCACGCATCGTACTACAAGGAACGAAGCCTGGACCTGAGCGAACCAACATCCGACACCGGGTACTACTCCCCGTTCTTTTTCAACGACAGCAATCCGATGATGCCGGGATATAAGTCGTCGAGAGAAATTGATTTTCTCGGCTATCACGAGCCGACCGATTTGACCGCGGACGTCGCTCTGGATCTGTCGTTTAAACCGTCCACACCCATCACACCACCATCGACTCCGTCGCCGACTTCTCCGAGTCAAACGAAGAAAAAGGAGCGGGAATCATCGCCACGGAACACTCCACTTCCTATCGAGCCGAGCCTTAAGAAAATTAAGGTGTCGAGCAAGAGGCATAAGGCCGTGAGAAAATTGACTTTCGACGAAGAGAAAACATCGCCCGTGTCGGGTACGATAATCAGGGAGTTGAGAGATGACGAGCCTCCGTTGGTGGTTCGCAAGGGAGACATAGACCCCGCTTTTAATTTGGTGGAAGTTACCGAAGAAGCCAAAGCCGAACTGGCAAAAATCGAGAACAAAATCGGCGATTACATCTGTCGGTTGTGCAAGGAGATGTACGAAGACGCATTCGCACTCGCCCAGCACAGGTGTTCGAGAATAGTACACGTAGACTACAGGTGTCCAGAATGCGACAAAGTGTTCAACTGTCCTGCTAACCTTGCTTCGCATCGGAGGTGGCATAAGCCGCGGGGAGTCGCCAAAACGTTCCCCTCGACCCTCGGCCTGGTGAAGAAGATGAACCAGGAGGAGAGCGACGGTGCCAGTTCAGATAGCGAGGCTCCTTTTGCCTGTCACATCTGCCAGAAAAGGTTCAGGCGGCAAGCCTACCTTCGGAAACACGTAGAAACACACCAGTCGGCTTCAGAGACGTTGCTACCAAGCGAGTCCTTCGGGAACTTCGACCTGCACCACAGCCTCCTAACAACAGGTAATTGACAAAAGTTTTTCGTGCCTCCTTTCTGGGGGCCGAGGTACTCACCGCCCAGGTCTGTGGGGATCACACCGTCTGCATTCTTGAGACTCAGTTTGCTTCGCAATACGTAACACTAACTCATCTAGTCGGAACGTTTCTATTCGTGCTGATCTATTCTAGTCAAATAAAAACTCTCTGGTCATAGTTTCTAGTCAACGAAAAAAATTTCTAGTCCATTCTAGTCTGGTCTAGTCTAGTTCATTCTAGTCAACTTCGGTTCAATGCCAGATACATGACACGTTTGCTATCACTAGCCAATATCAGGTGAGGTACATTGTTTTTTTTTACTTGAAACGGAAAAACTCTTAGCTAGTTTTGGTCAACCAAACATCAGTCTGTAAAATTAATGTAGTTTTAGAAATGTAAAAATCTTTGTTGTTCTCGACGATGCAAACACTTTTTTTGAACATTTCCCAGGCTGACATGAAGCACATTCAGATAATCTCAAAGTAACAGACTCGCAGAAACCAGAAACTTGCTCAAGTAGTTTGGCATCGTCGAAAGACAACAGGATTTGCAACTATCCCAGTGCCTTCTGTGAATCGAATAACATACCTGTGAAACAGGGTACCCAGTACCCGACTTTTTTGGTATTTTGTTAGTGAAGATAGAATTATGGAGAAAGAACACATCGAAAAGTTGAAGTCAACCAATGTGGCCACCGTACTTTCGATTATTTTTGAAATGAATCGTATCATTCCCACACGAACCAAAGACTACAATACTTTTTCTAGTCAAACATAGAATCTAGTCATTACAATTGCTTTGGTAAGGTAGTTTTAACAAGGGCTCAGCCACTTGGGTTTTATAACAAGTCTGTTTTTTTGTCAATAATTTCCGCGGATCACATCTCTTCTGCTGAGCGAAAGCGAATATTCGTTTAATCTAGTCTATTCTAGTCTTTTATTTAGTAGATTCATACTTACTCTAGTCAAACGACCAAAGTTTTTAGTTTTTAAGTTACAAATAATTCAAGCAGTCTAGTCAAAAGCCAAAGGTAATATCCGGTTAGCAGACGTGGAGTTGACAAGGTCTACCGTTGCATCAGGTTTTTCACATATATTAAAATTATGTATGATGATTACAGTGGTGAACAAACTCGGTAACACTACGCTTATTTATGTATTTTTAAATAAGGGTCGGAATCGATGGGTCTCCTTCAGGCTTTTAACGGTTGGTGAAAAACCGGAGCAACCGTACGACTTGTAACTCAGATGCGGCGGATTGTACATACACACGTAATATGAGAACTTTGTTTGCTTAGGCTAAAAACAACATTTTGGGTATGCGAAAAGACAATAAAGAAATCAATAGACAACTACCAGGTAGATCGAAATGTCGCAGTGTTGAATTCGGGCACGATTCGAAAGTACCGACGTTCATTTTTCCGAATCTTCCGAAGTGACCAATTTAAAGTTTGATCATAATTAATTTAATAACGCTAATAATACAAATAAAAATACAAAACAAATCAGTTATGTATGTCCGGACCAGTTATTCGCCAACGATATCTACCAATTGCCAAAATTTGTATTTTTCATTTTTCATTAAACAAAAAAAAATATGGGACACATGATAGCCAGTAATTGAAGATTAATTCGAGTTATTAGTTGTTTTTCTTTCAGTTTTTGAATCGTGAATGACAGTGCCATGATGATAAGACTAATTATTGCACAAACAATAGTAAATGCGAAGAAGAAACTAACCCAAAAATTAAATTAAAAAAAAAAGAGTAATACTTATAAATTATTTAAAAAAGTATATTTAAATAAGATGTAAAATTGTATATAGTTACCTATTATAGATACACAGAGTATATTATGAATTTTTCCGACAAATTATGGGAATTATTCAGAGTGAATTCTAGTCATGAGTCTTGCAAACAACCTTTTCTAGTCGATAAGTGTTGAGCCAACACTTGACAAATGATCTCAGTTTGCAAACAAGTTAATTTATAGTTTATATGCATTGGTATACACACAAATAATGTAAAAATTGTATCGAAATATATATGTGTACATATATAGTAATTAAGTTATTATAGTACTTTAAAGTGAGTTTTCATACGGGAAATCGATGAAGAATTAACAATCTAACGGTCAAATGGAAAACAAGAATTGCTAATGCTAAATCAGGTACATTTTCTTTTACCTTAGAACTGGCTCACTTTTACAACAGGTGGGCTGCCATTGAATGTTTTCAAACATTTCAATTTTAAAGTTTGGACACTTATTTTATGGTCAATTTGTAGTATTCATTTGCAACAGTTAATAATTTGTGGTTTACCTTACAATAATAATGAATTTTTTAGTTTGATGAAATGTTTTTGTCAAAATGGGCATTACACAAAATAATATTGTATCTGTACATTTAGTTTTAACTATTTAGTTCTCCAAAAGTTTACAATTTTTTTTACCTGGTCAACTTATAAACATTAATATTAACTCTTCATTTTAAATTTCATGAGAAGAAGCTCTTTTGCTCCAGGTATGATGTGTAAGCGCAGTAGAATGTAATTCTAGCTTTTAAATGTGTAGAAATTGTAAGTACAACAAACATTGTAATTTGAATGTAATTAAATGTATAATAATGTGTGAAATAAAGATATTAAAAAACAAAGTTTTTATTTTTTTTATATGTATGGTTCTCATACCATCACATTCAACTGATTTGAACAATATTATTTATTGTTCTTGAAGGCTTTACTAATATTGTTCCTCTACAGCAATGTCATTTTTGTCCCAGTCCTTCAGTTTGGCTCCCATCATAAAATCATCCCTTAGAACTTGCCATGATGACTCTGTTTCATCATCTGGTTCCTCTTTCTAAAAACAAATGAAAAGGAAATAAATTTAATTTAATTAAACCTGAATTTCAATAAGTTGAAATATTGTTGACTATTATTGAAATAAAATATGGAAAGAGAAGAACCTGATTAAAAGCAAATATTTTATATATATAATATATAATATATAAGTCAAAAAGAAAACTTCTTTAATGTGAGGATTTTGAATTTACTTAAATTGAATTTTATGCTTAAATCAGATATAAGTTATGAAATGACTCATGTTAAAATATTAAGTGGCAAAATATTAATAGCATGTTAATGTGAGGTAAAACATATCATAACATTGATATGGCACCTTCCAAAATTCTGCCTATTCTGAAAGCCACAAGATATTTACATAAAAATATATATAGCAGTTATTTAAAAAAAAGTAGCTAGGTAATCTCTTGTGCCCTCATTCTTTTTCTAATGGAGTAATGCAGTTTCTTAAAAATATATAAAACATTTTATTGTGCAAATTACTGAACACAGAATTAGTATACTAAAGTATATTAGTAATAGTAAAACAAGTAGTAGTTAATGTACTAGCAAAATAAAAAACTGCAACTTACAATTTCATCATCTGTGTGTTGTGGTGATTCTACATTGTGGTTTGATTTGCTGCTTTGCTTTCCTCTTAAAACATCCAAGAATGTAGCTTTATTAATTGACTGTAAGACTTTTTCTTTCTTTCCCTCAGTGACACCAGGCTTATTGATTTCTCTATTAATGTTTGATTGTTGTTGTTGAACAGCATTAAATAATCGAACAACTCCTCTTGTAGCAATTTTCATTAGTGGTCTTTCCTTATCCCTATCAAGCACTGACGGTTTAAGTCTGCCTCTGTGAATTCTTTCTTGCTTCTGTAAAATAATTTAAAGACAAAAATGAATTTTTAATAATGAAGTTATGCAATACCTGTATTTATTTTACCTACCTTTAATGCTCTCTTTTTCATTAACTTAATATCCTTTTTTGTATCTGAATATTCTGACCCATTCTGTGCATCATCTTCAACTTTAATCTTGACGTTCGGATTGGGTTCAATATCAAAATCACTTTTTTTATTTTTATTTTCTTCATTTGGAGAATAAAGTTTGGCCTTTGACAACACTATTGATTTACCCTTCTTATTTTTTGACATTCGAATTACTTTAGCCAAGGCGTCAGCCAACCCTGGATTCCCCTTGACCTCCGTGTCATGGTCTTCCGTATCACTGCTGTCGTTTTCTTCTTCCATACTAGAATCATTATCGTCTTTTGATACTATTTCTTCTACCATTATCACAGTCACACCTGAACCACATGGAGACTTAACGTACGAAGTAGCCGATAGTGACACTTTCTTCTGACACGGCGAAAAGAACGCCTCGCAAAATGAAAGCGCGTAATTTAATTTAATAGCAGTTTTAATTCCGAAATCGTAATGAAACTATTTCCTTAAACTTGGTGCAAAAAATACTGCTTTCGGTTTTTACCGAAATAAATAAGTCAGACGTCCAATTAAATAATATTATATTTAAACGGATATTCAAATTTTACAAAATAATCAACAGAACTAATTATAACGATTTTTTATACTTATTTACAACAGACCTAGCTGAACAGGAAGGAATTAATTATTCCTGACTGCAACCTAACAGAATTCGCTAAGAATATTGGAAAAACAGAAGAGGCAAAATTGGAACCATATTTTACATATTTTACAAAACGTGGAAATGTTGATACAGATAAATTGTAAGTAGTAATGTTACCACAATTTAAAAATGCAGCTTCACAAAAGAATGAAATGAAATGATTTGAAATTAAAAATAAAAAATTTCAAATTTTCGTAATCTGAAATTGAAGGGTAAAAGAGTAAGAATTTACAATTTGAAAACAAAATAAAATATATCACCTTTAGACCAAGGTCTAAATTTTAAAACCTTGAATAGTCAAACCAACATGTTCACCTGAAGATTAAATTGGATTGCTTTCACGAGACAATTTCATTGGTATGCGTTACATATATATTACTTGCATTATATATAAATATATATATAACATAACCGTATTACAGCATTAATGTACCCCAATAAAATTCAGATTTTTGAAAGGGTGATCAACTGATCAGCTTTAATTATTGGCTTCAATTTAACTATATATTTTCGAGTCTTTATAAAATTTTTTTCAAATCTTCAAATACGGTACACGGTAAGGAGAAATTTTACAACTTAAAATATGAAAATGATTAAAGGACTCTGCTTGCGGAAAAAGTAGCTCAAAAAATTAAGACTCTGACAAATAAAGTTCTGCTGCTCAAAAATTACAAATTGGCTACTCAATTAGAAAATAATTCAGCATTATATAAATCGCACGAATTTCAACTAGTCGCTTCGTTAACACGGTAATTCAGATTGTAATTATAAAAATAATTGTTCGTTCAATTTAACATAACAACTTTAAATTTGGTGTTTTAAATTGTGATTCCGCGAAGAATTTAAATATTAACACAATTTGTCAGTTTCGATTGTAGCAGTGAATAATGTTCTATACATTTTCGTAACGAGTTCAGAGTTGAAATTATTCCTAATATTTCGTAGCAAATAATGATCCAATAAAAATACGGTCCGGGCTGACAAAAAACAAATACGTGGCTGATATTCATATTTAATCGGTTATTTTTGAAAAGCAAAAACTTACCCAGTACCTGTTTAAAAAAATTAAGAACTTTTATACTCGTTCATAAGGTCACATCGACGTACATAATAAAGTCATTTATTGCATACCTAATTATTCAAACTGTAATTGTATTCGTTAAAAGTGTTCTGTAATAGTGTTGGTTCAATTTAAAAATAAAATTATTATCACTGCTTGACTGTTTTTACTTTGGCAACATTACAGTAATACACGTTATATATTGTCAGCATTACAATGTAAACGGAAGTTTATTTAAATGAAATTAATGGTTTCTAGAAGTCCAATAATTTAAGAGTCTTAAATTTTTTGAGCTAATAAATGAACATTTTATATTCGTAGGAGACTTGCCCTTATTCATTTTTTCAGACCTACTCCCCAAGTATATACCTTCCCACTAAATGTATTACAATGTTGGACAAACAAAGCACCGACCAATAACGAATGAAATGCTTGAGTTCTTTCCAAGTTGTATTAAGAATGAATGTCACTAACCACACTAACCAAAACAGCATTTTGACTGACCTTTTTTTATCAAATTTTTATCAAAGCTGTACTTAAATATAGCTTACTCATTAATAAAGCAACACTGTTTAAAATCTCCGAAAAATTGATTCCTAGAGAGTCACCTGAATCAAGAATTTCATGTTTTATATCAGAGTAGGCACAATTAATTGGAAGAAATATAAATAATAATAAGTTATAAGATCCAATGTGAGCCAGGCCTCACTCCAGTTAAAACTGGTAGACAGAAACTTTATGTGCCGACCAAAAAGGGACTCACAATTAAAATGTAAAAATACCATTGCCAAACACTTATGACCTCACTTAAACACCTGCCAAAGTTTAATTGTTTCTTATTATAATTTATGCTGCAGTCTGCCTGTAGAAAAATCTATTATAGAACTTAATTGAAATTAATATCTCTATCGTACCATGTTCAAATTTTTCACCTGGCACACACGAAACGGAGATTTAATTTTTCATTCGACTACATTCATTCAAAATAGTGGTCAGGCTGTTGTGCTTTCGTACCGTCGCTGCAGAGAAATCCCGAAATTTTTGTGAAATTCTGTAGATGTTTAATTCGCTCCATGCAAAGTCATTTCACAAGCATAATAATTAGGAATTATCTTTCAGGCATACATTACATAGTATTATATATTAAATTAGATGGAATTGATTAAAATTTATCACTTTGAATTAATCTAAGAATACGTAAATCGCATCGGCATCGGCACTTAAACACGCCCAAACAGAATATTACATCAACATCACTTTCTCTTTTAAGCTTAATGTAATCTGTATGCCTATTAATTATACAAAAAAATAATATAAATAAAATGTAGACGCCCACGTAAAATAGAAAACTTATTCGGGAAAATTCGAATCACCAATTTCAGATCAATATAGTGATACTATATGAAATAGTGACAATTTTTGATTTAGAACTCATAAGTGGCACTTATCATATACCAAATGTAGTTTTTAGATGTGACAATTTCGACAATTTTGATTATCTAGAGACCATTAAGACTCGAATACATTTATACCAGTTGTAATACCCTACATTCCGCCATATACACTCTTTTTGTATACCATTCATTTGCAATTACAAGAGTTCCAACTATAATGACTAGGTACAACAATTAAAAAATCGGGAGAGAAATTAACAATTAACAGAAAAAACAAATTTCGAAGTCGGTACTTCATTGATATTTTCAACTTGACTTGAATATCAAAAAAAGTTTTTCCGTTCAACAAAACAAATAATTACAATTTTTCCCATTTACTCTACCTTCAATGAATTCAACTACTACAGTCTTTCAACCAATTTTCAAACCCGAATATCGTTTACTTTTGGAATATTTTTGACATTTATGATTATACTGTAATTTAGCACAGAAAATGCTTGATTTATATGAATACATGGACTGCTAATTATAGCAATGACAGATCGTTTGGTTTGTTTTTTTGGGGATTTGGACGGTCTGAACACCAAACCGAACTTCGCACTTGCTTAATTGTAGTTAAACCAAAGTAAACGTTAAATTAAAATTAAACACGTAAGTAGTTTTAAAAATTTTGTAAAAAAGCATAGTCTTTAGAGTGACGATTTGTCCCTGAACTCTGTGTAGTCGACAGATATTCGGCTGTAAAAATTAGTTTGGTGACTTTTATTTAATTCACTATACCACTGTGCTTCCTGGTCCTCGGTCAATTCCCTGCCCAACGACGGCAGTTACATTAGTTGGACTAGAAGCAATTAGCGAAGGTATGCCCTGAAATAAAATACGATGGTATCCGTGAAAGACATTTAAAGAATGCTTTTAAATTCTAAAACTTTAAAGTAGTTTCGAATTAAACTTGTCTAAACAATCACTCCTAATCGAATGACAAAATCTTACCATTTTACCGGGTCTCGCCCACGTGTAAATGTAACCATCCTGACAAGCTGTCACGAAGCAGTCTTCTCTAAAGATGAGAGCAGACAGTCTCTCATGAGCGATTTTCTTGCACATAAGAGGCTCTAAAACCGGACACTCGTCGAATCTTGGACAGGCATTGGTTCCTATCAGTTTGATTGGATCGTCGTAACAGCTCCTGGATGACAAACCACCACCACCTCCTCCACTACCAGTACTGCCACCACCTTTCCAACTATTTTTGTCACTCCCTGTACTAATATTCTTCGAACTTTGGCTCAGATTCCTCTTGTGCAACGAACTACCTTCCTTCCTATCGCCGAAACCGAAGCCAGCTAGTCTTTGTGTCAGCGATGTGTTCGAATGATTGATGTTGGGAACGTCGGAATTCGTGTCTTTGTTGGACGCTATATTATTGCACTTCACTGAGGAACTAGCGTTATGTTTGGAGGCCGAACCGTTCCCGCTAATAATACCGGGATCTCCCGCACACGATGAAAATATACTAGTTCTTTGCTTTGGACAAACGGGTTGCCTGAGAACATCCTCGGTGATGTCCCAAAAGCATAACTGAGTGTCTTGTCCGACGGACCCGAGTCGGTAGCAAGTGGCAGCACTTAGTCTATTGACTTCTGATCCGGAATAATTTCTATTGCGCGTATTGCCCACGGAATAGTTAAAGTTACGGATGTGATTGTGTAGGGATTGCGACTGAGATTCATCCTCGGATCCTCCACTAAAGTCCATTGCATCCTGATCACCGTAAGACGTCGTATACGGATCGAATGCTACCACACTGACCCAGCTTCGGTGTCCCTGTCCGCGAGCTACTACTCTCCTTTCATGGAAGCTCCAAACTGTAACAAGATCGTCTTCACCTCCTACAACAACGTACCTACCGTCCGGCGACCAGCAAACGCACAAAAAACCACCAAAATAACTCCTGGCAATTCCCTCAAGTTCCATCTTGTCGTACTGAAAAACCCGAAGAAATCCATCCTGGGAAACCACGGCTAAATGTACTCCACACGGAGAAAAGGCAAATTCGTTAATACAGCATCCATCCTGTCCGATTACCCATCGATACAACGGATTTCGCGTACTCTTGGTTTTACACGTGTGAACGGTGAATCCTTCACCATTTTTGAATGGCTGGTAATGTGGCGGTGTCATTACACAAGGTAAGTCTTCATTGTACAAATACAGCTGACCACTACTATGTGAAACAACAAAAAGATTCTGTGATCCAGGCACCCATTTTATACAGGTCACTTTTGTTTTGTCTATTAATCTCTGAAAAGTACAACAACAAGTATTAAAAATTAATTTCACATCAAGGAAGTTGCTTTTCAGATTTCTGAACAAATATTTGTTGTTGTTAATTCTCTGGGGATAAGGTCTTTGAGAAGGGAAAACTACCTTTTCCCTATAAACAATTAAAAAGTATTTGTGAAATTTAAAACTGTTTATATAATATTTACCTCTTCATTATAAAGTTTGCTTAATTCCTTTTTTATTGGATCAACTAATTGAATTTGACCAGTTGAAAAACCAACCAGAAGTGAGGCACTATCAGCTGTTGCAGTTATTGAATTAAAGTCATGGCAAGTAGGATTGATACCTTTATACAATTTTTTATCAATAGGTTTGGGGAGATCTGCAGTTGGATATCTCTGAAACATTTTAAAATTAATTACTGTGATAGCAGACAAGTTTAATTGTAATGGTCAGCTTTGTTTTCATTTAATATTAATTAGATAAATCACACTTTTCATTTTAACCAAGAAAAATATTCCTGACATGCTATGTACACAAAATGAATTATCTTATCAGCAAATGATAAAATCATCTTAATGTTTCAGTTCCTTAAGTTTGTCATCTTACAATTATTTGATCAAAAAATAAATTTTTTGATAACTCTTTGACTGATAAAGATGCAATACCAGTGTATTATACAAGAGCAGATGTACCAATAATTAATATTCTCTGTATAATTAGCATTTCTCAGCAATGATTGAACCGGTTATCTCTAAGTTAATTTAAAATAAAAATAAAAAAAAATATCACCAGAAAGTTTACAGGAAACAGTTTCATTCAATCTATTACTGATTCATGTTTTTGAAAATTTCCAACAAATGTAACAAAGGATTCTTTTATGTTAATATTAATTTCTCTTAATGATTTGAATCAAGGATAATGAAATTTAGAAATCCAACAGGTATTGCAAAGAAAGGGGAGTGGTAACTTTTGATTGCCCTGATTGACCTTAATATTGTCCAGATTAGGTTAGTTACACATCAATAAACGTTTTATTTTGGTGCAAATGGAAAGCTCACACGTTACACTAGATTAAATAGCGCCTGTCAACGACTCGCTATATGTTTTATCATACCTTTTTTACGCCCTTGTACACGTAAACATAAAGTTCTCTTCCAATGTTGAAGCAAATGTTGTCAACATTGCCGCTCGGATCAGGCAAGTTCACAAAAGAAACTCGAACGGATGAATTCCCTTGATTATTAGTGTATCCTACGCGGTTCGGCCTTAAATAATCCGAATTTGTTACAAGTCTATAGGTTCCTTCTCTCGTAATAAACTGTGTTTTTAATTCATCTTTTTTCCCACCATCATTTTGCACCGCCATTTTATTTCCCAACCGTGCAGAAGCCTATATGATTGATGCGCGCGCGTCTATCAACTACGTAACTGAACTTACAAACTTTTTGACAACAGAAAACTACAATTATTTTGCCGCAAAAAATTAATTTTTGTCGAGTTACCAGGCTCTCGTTTATTCGCTTTCGTAACCCTTACAGAGAATTTTTGCTTGTCAGTTGAAGTCACATTTAAATAATTCCAAAAATATAATAAAGAATATGTTAAATATTGATGAGGCCATACTATTTGTATCTTTACATTCTTCGCTGCGATACACTTTATTTTTCGGGAATTTCACACCGCGTCACTTTTCAACGCTTTAGATGTCTTGCCTGTCACAACCGGAGAATTATCAGTAACTAAATCAGGTGTAAGTTTCGAAAAATACAGTTAATAATTCATACGATAACGGAGTTCTTTTAAACTTTTTCGCGGGTTACATTTCAATATTACACGGTACAGCTACGAAGTGATAATGCAGCGTTCTGTTAACAGGTCTTAAAACTTGTAAATTGAAATGCGATTATGTAAACTCTTATGGTTCATTAAACTCTTTTTACCATTTCATTGGTGTCCCCACGTCCTTGCTATCACCCTGCATTTATATTTTCTTTTTCAGTAAAGTCTGTCAAATATTCGGTTGTTTTCTAACAGTTGGTTGGCCTTAATATCAATGAAGTATTCATTGAAAAACAAATACCATTAATATCAACGTTTGAAATGAAAAATAATCCTTTTTATCCCATTTCGAAAACTAATTTTAATAAGAGCCTGAATTGATGAGCCAACAATATTGAAAAAGTGCAAGAAGCATTGAAATTTATCCAGTTGTTTAGGACAAACAAACAAATACTTCTCGGAAGTCCACTTGTCTTATTCGAAGTTTTCTGCTTTGACGTTAGTCTCTGGTCAAAAAAAACCTCCGTTTGCGTCGCGTTTTAAAATATTTTCTTATAATCTTATTTATCAAAGTTGTATTAAAAAATACCTCAGATATGACAGAATGGTGACTCAACTCTGTTCAACAATGCATTTTTATTTTGATTAATTAATGCATTGAAGTATGGGTATTTGTAATATCAGAAACAGTCTCGCTCTGAGAAATGCGAACATTCTAAGAATAGCACTTAGGCATTTTTTTATACAAATCACAATTTTTTACATTTTCTGAGGTCTTAGTAATGAATATCAATTTGCAAAAACAGCTGTCATAAATTTCTTATTCACACAGTATAAAGTAACGCCAAGATCACAATAATTCAATGGAAACGTTTTTCTTCTGGAAAGAAAAGAAGAAACCGCTTTTGCAGGTTCATTTTCATTAACTTCAAGTTCATTTTTATAAAATAAATAAATATTTTGTTCGTATGGGTTTGAAAGCAAACAAATTGAATCAAAACAGGAATTGGAATTGTTCGATTTTGTAATGATTTGAATGTCAGGAAATCTGTTTTGCCATTAGGCGTACATTAATTTGAGAATTATCACACGAACTTTGAACCTAAATTCTAGTTTTTTTTGTATCGACAACAGTTGACCTATTCAAATGTTTCAACTTACAAACTGACGTAAAATATTGACAAAATGTCCGAACTATTCGTAACAATTACTTGTTTGTAGCTAATTGGTACCCATTTTATTAATACATAATTCTGTTTTATTTGTAAATCGGTGATCAGTCGTGAAAATATAGTGAATGGTCAAAATCGTACTCAATTAGTCACTTCCAACGCTTTTCAGTAAATGCCAGTAGCTCCACTAAAATGATTACAAAATAATTCCCGCGTGAAAGTTTGTGAAAATAATTTTGGTACAAGGAGGTTGAAATGAACATCAGCGATAAGTCTTTTTTGGAGAAGTCCGGAAAAAGTGAACTTTACACGCAAAGTTCTCTCATCAATGGTGAAAGTTCAGCTGAAACAATTGAGATCGATCCGCCTGAAAATGTAAAGAAAAAAACAAATAGATTTAAGGAAGTTCTATCTCAAGTAAGTGAACAAAGAATTGTGAATTCAAAATATAAAGTGGAAAGTGAACTCAAAAAGATTTTGAATTTTTGCCATTTTTAGTCTGTACCACACTAGAGACGTAAAACTACGTGTTCCTGTGTTACTTATGTGTTCGCATTCATTTATGTTTTTGTAAAATTGTCACATTTAATCGATACACATACGTAAGAGAACTCTGCTTCGCGCAGCCAATTTACTTAAAAAAATGTTGCAGATCCTTGCTGTTAGCTCCATCAACTTAATTCTATTGGATCTTGGAATGGTTCTGGCCCTTCCTACAATAGTTATTCCTGAATTGCTGAAATCCAGTGATGGATTGAAATTTACGGAGGAGCAGGCTTCCTGGTTCGGTATGCGACTTCTTAACACTAAACTCAAATATGTAAAACTCCTGCTAAATTAATAAAAACAAAAAATTAAAGATTACGTTTCATGTACAGGTAGCCTTGCATTCATTTTCCAACCCTTAGGAAGTGCTTTCTCAGGTTTAACTTTCGAACCTGTAGGTAGAAGGATGACAATGCTTTATGTCAACGGTCCACTTTTCCTCGGTTGGCTTCTAATGCGGTTTGGTACGCAAGTAAGCCATCTGTATATAGCGGAAATTATCATGGGAACGAGCATCGGTTTAATGGACGCACCTCACATTACATATCTGGGAGAAATTACTCAACCTAAATGGAGAGGAATACTAATTTCCTATGCCGGTGATTTTTTGTTGCTGAATGAAATTATTAAACATTTTTAAACGATCGAATACTCAGTCGATCATAACCGAAAACGACACACCCATCAGTGTGACATTAAACTGACACAGAAACCTTAAGGTGGAAACCCAACCCTCCCGGCCGCTCTATGGTTAAGAGTACAAAAAACCTGGTAGAACTAATAGAATCGCATTATTACATTCGATTGCCTGAACTAAGTATAAATTGTTTTTCTCCTACGTAAATCTTAATGTAATCTTAATGTTTCTTTCAGAATTGTGTGTGGCTTTCGGATTTTGTATCGTCTACTTCTTGGGTTCGGTAACGGACTGGAAAACTGTTTCATCCGTCTGTTGCACGATTCCAATCATTTCCGTCTTGTTCATAAGTCAATTGCCTGAGTCTCCCATTTGGTTGCTTTCTAAGGGCAAAAGGGACGCAGCTCTGAAAAGTCTGGCCTGGCTTCGAGGTTGGGTCAAACATCAATCTGTTCAAAATGAATTTGCGGATTTGAGACGTCACTACGATGAAAATAAACTTACACAAAACGATGATGTGAAAATAAATAATAGAGATAGCTTGCTTAAAAAAATAGCTAAATCCGTTGGCTTCAACGACATACTAAGAAAATCAGTTCTTCAGCCCATATTTCTTGTCGCGGTTTACTTCGGTTTCAGCCATTTGGCGGGAGTGACCAATACGAGACCCTTCATGGTGGACATTTTGAATGAATTTGGAACTCCATTAGATCCTGTTTGGGTGACTGTAAGTCAATCAGTACGAGTTAACTTAGTTCCCTGGTGGTTAGGTACTGCTCGACATAATTAAACCGTTTTATTTACAGGCAATATCTTCGATTGTTGGAATGATTGGCTTCCTTGTAGGCATGGTCTTTGTGCCGAAAGCTGGCAAACGTTTCGTCTCAATAGCATCAATGCTGGGTTGTGCATTAACAACAGGTTGCATTTCATTATATGGTTTCTTCTTTAGACATACCAAGACCCAGTTTACTCCAATTTTACTTTTTGTTTTACTGAATTTCATTTGGAGTTGTGGAGTCGGTCAAATTCCTTGGATGCTAATTAGTGAAGTATTTCCGTTTCGGGGAAGGGGAGTAGCAAGCGGTGTTGTGGCTGCCATTTCGTATATTGAAGCTTTCATCTTCATTAAGACATTCTATTCGCTTCATCACGCTTTCTCAGTTTCTGGGGTATTTGCATTTTACACAATAACCACTCTGATTGGCAGTGTTTTCCTATATGTATTTCTACCAGAAACGGAAGGAAAGACTCTACATCAAATTGAATCAACAATTGAAAATCACTTTAAACGATTTAAATTACCAAAAACACGCAGCATCGTAATCCAAAGAGAGCGGATTTAATTTAAAATAACAACTGTTTGCGATGACAATTTTACTACACATGTTACAATATAATTATATTTTAAAGACGTTGAAAATATCGCTCCTATTGCTCTTCCGTCTCCTTCCACGTCATTTTTTGCCCGGGTTCACGTAACAGTCCTGTGTATCCTTTGTAACCGAGCCAAAATGAGTTTGTTTTTATTAAATTTATCAACTCAACAAGAAATACATGTGCAAGAAAATGAACAATTTATTATAGGCCGTAAAAATGTATCTGGGGTATTAATCACGTAATTTTAACATATAATTTATATGATTTTGGAAAATACCCGTTAAGCTTTTAAAATGTGTGGAAAGTAAATGTGTAACTATAATAGGTGTTTAAACTGAATTAATCCCATTAAGTTGGTTTTTACCTATCATTCTGAAAAATTATGCAGGCTATGCCCTACGTGTATGTCCTAAACTTCAAATTTAAATATCTGACTATATACTTGTTAATTCGGTTAAGTAAAAATATATATGATATAAAAACAATTTTTTTCAGTGTACAGATAGAAGAGTAGCGCGAAGACATGGGGAACTTTCATGTACTTCAGATGGTAAAATTATCCTGACTGCAGTAAGCTACCTGAAATTTATTAAACAATTGTTTAATGTTACACTGGTACACTAATGTGTGACATTCATTTCAGCTCAGTAGTAATCCATGTTTTGTGATAAAAAATGGAAAACCACCTAAAATTCATTTGCGAAAGAATGAAAAACTTATTTTGAGTGAAGGAGACTCCTTGGGTTTGTTGCCATATATGTTTTGGTTTGAAGTCACAACAAAGGAGAATCACACTAATAAAGAAGTTGATACACAAATTTCCACCTCATATATGAAAGTTAAAAGTGAGGAATCTGAAACTTTAGATTGTCAAAAAACCCAACAAACAAATTCATGTAAAATGAGTACTGAACAGGAAGCATTATCAAAAAAAAATGAGAATAATGAGGCAAGTTATGAGAATAAAAATTTAACATCAACCTCATCCAGATATGGCACACCAGAATTTGAAAAGACAAGAAGGCTCCCATTGTGGAGGTATCAGTTGTTTGATGTCTCACTACCCAAAGAAATCATACAGGAAGACAATAAAATGAAATTACCAGAAACAAAGGTACTTACAGGTAATATAAATTTGATTTAATTAATGTTATATGTAGATAAAAGCCCACATCAATAAATTGTACCAGTCTTTTGTATGTTTAAATGGTTTCATGCTTGACTTGCAGTAGGGGAGACAGAGGTAGACAATTCTTTAACACCAGATGGTACAAATGTTGGAGTAGAAAAAAATGTTACTGCAGAATTGGACACTTCAACAAGCCCTGAAGCTACTTCAAGTAATCAGTTAGCCATTGTTAGTGAGAGTGATAACACCACAACAGGAGCTCGTCCAATTTGCCAGTATGAGGGCAACTGCTACAGGTTGGTTAATAAAAATAAATTTTATTATATTTTTACAGTTATTTAATTCTGTATTATGTACAATACCTAGACAGAACCAGAAGCACAAGGATGATTTTTCACATCCAGGAGATGAGGATTGGATTCCTTATGAGCAAAGACCAATGTGTGAGTTTGGTGCCAAATGTTACAGGAAAAATGAGAGACACAGAGTACAATGTAGGCACCCACCAGTGAATGCTATTGAGGACGACTTAATGTCGGATTCCACCAATGATTCTACGAACCCCCGGCTGTCGCCTCAACAATTATCCCCAAGTCCTTCCTCGACGCCAGGTGAGAATTAATTTTTTTGTTTGGACATAAATTTAAGAAGGCAAAATGACTCTCACAACTCCTTACCATGTACACCGAATGTCAACAACCGTTAAGGGGGCTTAAAATTTTACGAATAAAATATGACCACTGGAAAGTTGCGTGCATTATTGTCTCAATAAATGTCTCAAATAAACTTTTGATTGTGAAAAAAATAAGTTAAAAAAATGTTGTAAAATGTTACAGATAAATTACATTACTTCCTTCTATTTAATTGAATCTAATAGAATATTTTCTATTGTAGTGCCCTCACCATTACCTGCCAAACGCCGTTGCAAAGCAGTTAAGCAAAATAATTTCATTGTGGACGATGACTACGAAAGTGAACCTGAAGATCCGTTTGAAAGTGATGGAACCTCTGACGAGTACCTACCAGAGGAGTCTGACACTGACTAACAGTGGTGTTTTAGGAAAAATTTATTGATGAAATGTTTTTATGAACAAAAAGAAAAAATTGAAAGGACATTTGGTGATGCGCGAGAAAATGTTTTTATGATATACGTTTATAAGAAATACTTTCATCGGTTTTATTGCCTTATTGGATTTTCATTCTTTCTTCTTTACCGTCTTATCGCGAGCAAGTCTGAAAACGGTGGGGTCCAACTGATTGATCGGCCCGTTTTCTGCTGACGGCCATTCATTGACTGAAGTAGTTTTATTTGGTTGTAAAAGATGCGGCGCGATAAGAAGCATCATTTGCTAAAAGTCAAATTGTACTTATAAAGCCACCATTGTTTAACTCGTAAACGCACAAATATTGGATATTACAAATTATTTTATTAAATGATTTGTATCCTGCTTTCATAACCCCACTTACTTCGGAAAATTGCGTGAGTCCCATCGATGTAAATCTAAATTGCCATTGCGGTAGACCCTGATGAACTAACATGATTCTAAAATATTGTGTAAAAGTGTCGGCCAGAAAATGCCACTCGAAGCTCCTGGAAAAACAAAAAAGAAGTTGCACATGCGATGGTCTAGCTGTGTTGTTAATGACATCGTTTATTTAATTGTATTATAACCTGTCCAAAAGCCATATTTTAGGTTTTTCTCTTTTGTCTCCTTCCATATCCTGTTTGTCCAAGTAAACGAGACAAACTCTACCGCTTCCCTGACAAGAGTCTATTTCAAATATTTTACTTCGCATCGAAAAATGGGGTCTGTTCGAGTCAGTTTTCGGGTTGCACAATTCCACATCTAAGAGGCTCGGGCAATCGGAGTCTTCCTGTGGTTTGATACCTCCGATTCGTTTCAATTCACTAATTGAATTTATTCTCATGTGGCCAACTGGATGACTTTGACCTGCCAACGAGGCAACGATGAAGAAGAACTAAATCTTACAAATTTTCAGGAGCAATTGGAGTAAATCGAAAATATTTAAGTTGAGAAGTTCATTTAATTTTTTTTTTTTTTAATTAAGTGTTGTTTGTACAAAGACGTAGGTCAGGACGAAAAGGTTTTCCCTTGTCGGACGTCCAAACTAGAAATATAGCAGATTTTATTTCTTGACTGAGTAAAGTTTAGGTGTGGCATGGCAACAATTGTTGCACTGTAGAAATGTATACATTTAAATTGAAATGAACTTCACTATTTCATTTGCTAAATGAAGCAAATCCATCAAACCTGCGTATTCATATTGCCATGTTAACTTGAAGCCATCGGTAGACAAGTAAAATTGTTTCATGTCCTGTGGCAGAACGCAACTGTGCCTTTGTTCCCAAGTTGAAATCTGTATTCTCTCGCACGGTGCCCTTTTTTCCAGGTGAACATTTTGCACTCCGGGTGTGGTTCCTGCATTGTTCTGAAAATTAATCAAATTTCGTTCTTCGGATGCTAGATTCTGTCCTTCACTTTTCCTACATGTTTTCCTCACCTAATACTTTCACCAGTCCCAACGTCAAGTTCTCATAGAAATGGTCATAAGAGGTGTGCTCCATGTGTACCGCTCCTGTCGTGTACTGTAATTACCCAAACCGCATACGTGTTCAGTTCATGTTCAGTAAAGTTGACTTCACCAAAGGAAATGAAAACATTATTTAATCGAAAGAACAGAAGTTTATATTTCTATGGCAACCTCATAATCATCCCTCATTTTGAAATTTCTCACGTTTTGTTTTTACACAATGGTACGATTCTTATTGATTACTTTATTTTTGAAAGCTGCAATGCTTCCGGAAGAATGCCGTATCGTCAACGAACTAAACCATATAATTAATATTTCATTTTTAGGCTGTACATTTATGTTCGAGCGATCGCTTCCGTTCCACTAGTTTTGTATCTCCTTTTTTAAAAAAAGATCACTATTAGTTTTTCTACATGTGAGGGAAATCGACGTGAGAGATCGATTCAATTCTCAGCTCGGATCAGATCCGAGCACAATGCATTGCTACAATAAAAGATGTCGACCAAAAACCTCCTTCGGTCACAGACGTTCACCTGATTAATTTGGTCCTGGTGACGAACTGGTTATGCCCACACATCATTCTGGAGAAATCTTCAGTAAAAAAGAAAAATAGAAAGATGTTCTAATAATCAAAAACAAATGTACTGAGAGAAGCCAGATCGTGTGCACTAAAATAACTGTTCCAATTGTTCGGGGACAATTTCTTCCCGGATTTTAGAGTTGAGCGCGGTAGAGAAAGCGTTTTGTTAAGGAACTTAAACACAAGCCCGTGGTTCTCCCACTTTCATACCCAAACGGGAGTCTCACTACCACATACGGGAGTCGACAAGAACCACCCACAAAAGAACATAACTTTTAGTAATTATTTTTCCCATCGTAAATTTCAATAAATAAATTTCTAAAATTTTAATAGAATATTTTCTTTGACTATATTTCTTTACACACAGTTTTGCCTTAGTGTATGTATATATATATATATATATATATATATATACATATTTGTGTGTGTGTGTGTCCAAGAAAGTAATGGTTTTGCACCAGCCCGAAATAAAATTAGGTTTTACATCCGCAATTAGCGCAATTTGGTAGACTCGATAGAAAATAAATTGGCAGTTGTTTCGGTTTCAAGTTCACCGGAATAAAATCAAGAGTTTTCAAGTAAAAAAGCAATTCGGTTAATAACTCTTTGAAAATGCTCCTTCCTCAGAATTTACGGGTTCCCAGGTGGTGAGCCGAAGAGCCGGTTTGAAAATTCAAATTCACGGCCGCACTCCACTAGTTTACTTTCTTTGCCTTTTAACGGTTCTGCTTAGAGGTCAGTAGGCATACTCCTCTGACGTAGGTCACGAACAACACCTGAGCCTGAAGACTAGAAAGTAGACCAGTGTTCGTCAACGTCTTACACTTGTATGCGTGTGTGTATGTATACATCTCGTTCGATCCTCCTGGTATTATCTCCCCCTGAGATTCTTTTTTTTTATTCGAGTCTCCTACCACTTCCCCACCACCGGGTACCGAAGACGGTACCTGAGCCTTCAGTCCTGCAAAGTACCTGCTTCGTCAACGAGTAATTCACTTTAATATTGCATCCGTTATTTGTATTTACAAGTCGTTGGCCACCTTACGAAGCAGTGTGCTCGTTTTGTTCGACCCGTGTCACTCGTTATCGATAATGTGCGCTTCCAGTTCAGTTCGTTCTTCTTGTAGTGCTGCAGTGATTTTTGGATTGATGGCTTTCGGCATTGTTGGAACCTTTTCTTCTTCCGACTTCGAACCCGGAGGGAAACCCGAAATTAAACTCATTAATCCGGACGCGGAGGTGATCATTGGTAAGCTGCCTTTTTATGCCTTTTCGGTTACGTAGCATTGTTTTCTGCTTCATTTGATCAATCGTTGACCTAATTAAACAAAGTAAATTTGATTCAATGGGTGAGCGTTAAAAGTCAGAATGTGGGATGTGGATATGGAACCGACTTGTTTTTTTTAACTTTTCTGCTTTCTAAGATAGTGACACTCCTTTTGTGTAATTTAATATTTTGTAAAAGAATGAAATTTGCACAGTCAGTAGTAACAAGCTTACTGTCTTATTCTATGTATATATATATATATAGAACATATATTGAATAGTAATTTGTATATGTATGTATCGCTATTTATGTAGCATGCGACAACTAAACTTTGAAATGTTGAACCAGACAACCAGGTTAACGCAGTCAGTGGTATGGTTCTTATTCCATTTTTATAAGTGCTTTATTATCTTTTTATAACTAAATGTTTACTTCTTTACCGTCGACAGTCATTAAATTATATACTTGATTTAGGAAAGAAGAATCCGGTCGTCGGTAGTAAATTTGTTACTTTGGAATTAGAAATTATTGATTCGATGAGCATTTGACTGTTCGATTTTTCAACTAATCATTGATTGGAATTTTGATTGTATCGTTCTTTTTTTGTATGTCAGCGAAATAGCAAGCACGCCATCCCACAACACGAGGAACCTACATAACTGTTCAAGTTGTTGTTTCAATAGCTGACACCGTCGTTATATAACAAAAGCGCATCGTTCGGATGAAAATATTATTATATATTTTAGATCGCTGCCTACAACAATATACGATTCAGTTACATAAATGCACCGAAGAGGTGGTGATCATATTGATTATTAAAATGATTTGGTCGTACATGAATAACTTTAATTTATGTAAAAAAGTTCATGAGAGTATATCAGGCGAAACAGAAAAGTACAAAAGTGAGAGAAATAGAAAGTTTAGAAGCTGTGCACTTACACTTTAGGTGAAGGTTTCACTTCACACCTAGTAGGGTGTGCTAGGGAACTCTCCCTTAGTAATGCCACTCCGCTAGAAACTGCTCCATCATTGGGAGGTTCAAAATCTGGGTCTGACCTTTTAGTATTTAATAATTAGTAATTATTAAGTGATGGAATGCTAGAACAGTACAGTCAGTCGTACCCTTTTTTTGGGGCTTCTTTGACAAGGTGAGGTTTTCCCGGTATCTGTCGGTAGGTAAGCACCCCTCATCAGCGTCGACAGAAGTGCGGTCTTTGCCTAGCCAGTCTCCCGTCATTTGAGGGCATAATCTTCTACCTGACCGCAATTATTCCTGAATAGGGATATCTCACATTAAGAAAATACATATACATGTGCCGTAGATATTTGTTCAAATTGGTTGAGTACATAAACTGGAAGCTCCTGCATCCAGGCTATTGAAATATATAATTAAGTAAGTGTAAGTAAATAATTAGTAAGTAATTTTCTCTGCACTGACCTCTGAACCCAACGGTTCGTTGGCCAGTTTAGTTCTTTGCTACTCTTCTTGCACAGGCAGTTTTAATTTCATATTTTGCTTCTTCTTTTTTGCCAGAACGTATTTAATTATTAATGGAATATAAAACTTTTTTCGCATTAGTATAATGCACCTGTAAAAATTATACCATTTTTAATTTATAAAATTGATGGTAACCATTAATCTTAGGTCACCAACAAACAAAAAAAATACATTATGTATGAGATGAGTAATGCCCATTGATGTTCTATGGCTATTATTACTGAAACATAGTTGAACTACGACTCGAAATTTAATTTCTCAACCAAACTTGTCTTTCCTTCGTTTAAATTTTTGTACAGATTTTGAATTCATTGCGCAACAATTAACTTATTCTGTAGAATAAGAAAGCAATAAACGAGTTCCCAGGCATTTAAATTTTTGTCTAGTGTCTACCTTCTCCTAAGCCTGTTTCGCTTTCCTAAAAATGAAAAATAAATTTAATATTAGTAATAAAAATTAAACACAACAAAAGGCCACGTTTTTCTCGTCGCTTTGAACTAGCGCGCCACAGCTATCTCCCGGTAGAGAAATATTTACTTCTTAGGAATTGTGACGTTTAATAATTTATTATCAGGTACGACGTTAAGGCTTGCATGTAGAACCGAGACCGGAAAGTTATGAATTTGCCATATACACCTTTACAAGCATAGTACCCTTGTATACATCTCTTTTTATTATTTGTTTTAACATCCTTTACATGAACAATAAATCACGAGGTACCGTGCAAGGCTGATTAAAGACACCAGCTCCACCGTTCATTCTTCAGGACTAAGAAAAACCTGTAAAAAAAAATACTGTAGTTATAATTCAGAAATTTGTGTTCATTGCCGGTGTGATTATTTTCGTTTAGAAAACAATTGCATACTGTAAACCAATTTCAAGGCACAATGAAAATTAAGTTCAAATTGCCTGTGACGTCCTAAGCGACAGGTACCGGGTTGGTACCGATTGAATGCCATTTGAGACCTTCAATTGTTACATTTGAGCCTTTTTTAACGTGACAAGTACTACCTCAAGTATGACAAGCTACTTTTACGGATTTGGCAACTGTCAGTCGTATATCGCAACTCACTCTCCAACTCTGCTTTCCATTGTTTATCCAACACAAACACATGTTCTCCAATTCTTTTTTTTCTTGCTTCCCCGATATTAAATCAACCTGCCCTAACTTTCATCAGTCACATGTTCACCTCCGGAAGTAGTTTAAAACGACTCTCCACTTCATTTCTGACTCTCCTAATTAAATGTGTAATCATTACCGTCACACTTCAACGCATTTCAACGTTTCCAATGACATTGCAATGATTTGAGTTAGTCGACGTGTGATCGATCACTCTTCGGACCGGTGTGATTGAATACCTTCTAATTGTCTGTTGATTGAGAGAAAGGAATCCTCCCCCCAAGAAAAAGAAAAACATTACGAAATGTTGCAATTCCGCCAACAATAGGAGAGAGTATCAGTCAACAATGGCCTGGGAAACTCTCGCATTTATCATAAAACGCATTTCCGATTTTAATAAATCGTTTCTCGTACCCTTTAATTAAGGAAATACCAAATGTGACGTTCTACTATTAATAAGTGGAAGATTCGTTAGAACCGAGGTCCTAACTTTCCGTGAGCGGTAGACATTTCAAACGCCGGACTCTGACTTCTTTCGATTTAATTAACTAGAAATCCTGGATGTAAATGGCTTTCTCGTTAGACATTTCAACTTCCTCTCCCAGAGGTAACCAGTTCGGTGTTCGATACCCGAGAAGAGAATTTTTTTTGATTTTGTGGGTCTACTCAACTCGGAAGCGTGAAAGGTGCCAATTTCCTGTTAAATATTTACTGCATCAAAGGACTTTCACATTTCCTACTAGAATAAAAAAAAGTTGTGTTCCAACAAAAATTTTCTCTGACGAATTCGGCCATTTCCGAAATGGCACATGTGTGGGCTGAATATTTCGAGAATTTTTAAAAAGCCACTATTCTAGACAAGCCTGTGACATAGACAATAGTTGATAATTGAAATTTATCTCGCTGGAAAAACTCCAGTTTCAATTAATGTGTTATCATAAAGGAGTTGTTTGTTTACGAGCAGTATCTTAAAATATTTCACAATTTTGACTTTTCTTTGGGTTGTACCGCGTATCTGAGAATGAGAAGTTTCTCATACTCGTAAAACTTAGTAGCAGTTTTTTACGAAATACAGTGATTCTTTTCATTTAAAAAGTTTAATGTCCACCTGTAATGTAATCATCAAATTTATTTATAAATACGAAGGTTTTACTTCTCTTGCAGTTAAACATCACGTGGACTCCAATTTCAATGAAAACGGTACTCAAATCTCCAGAACGCTCCTTTTAAAGAAGTTTCTCACGTGTACCGAGAGTCTGAATAAAACCCATTTGGTTATACATAAAATCAAAATGGCCATCCACTAACCTTACTCATTAAACCGCAGCAGTGTTTTAGTATAATTTTTGGTTTACGTGTGATTGGTTTTATATCGTGTACTACCACAATTACTCGGTGGACTAATTGCGTTGAACGAGCTTGCGGTCTCTCTCGGTTTCTGGTAGTTCAGAAGTTCGACAGAAAGCACTTCGCAGATGATTGTGCCGTAATTTGAAACTCACGCTTATTCTTTTTCACTTTCAGGATCGGTCGTAAACATCAGAAAACGTGGATCTGGACTCTTCGGTTGCGGAGAACGAGACCCCGAGGGTGTCATTAAAGCTGATGCCCTGAAATGGATGGTAGACGAATTAAACAAGAAACTTTGGAGTGCAAAGTCGGCGAACGTTTCATTCGGTAAGAGATATGTTTTAGTTCTCTTTTAGATTCTCCCCATGTACAACTTTCATTTGGTCGACGAGCGATCGGAAAGAAAAGTAAAACTTGAATTCTGACGCTGCTAGTAAATGCGAAATGATTTTTTACTACTAAGTCGTATTTTATTGTTTACTCCTTGTGAACGTACTCTTGTTCACGATTGATGGTGAAATGCCAAAAACAAATTTTCATTTCGTACTCAGTTTTAAATTACCTCAATTTGAATTTAATTTACCTGAGATTAAGTTTTGATTAAGCAATTATCAACGCTAGTATATCGTACGAAAGTAAAACAATAATATTTTCTACCATCAACGACGTCATATTAAATATACGTAAATATTTCCTTAAAAATATTATATGTAAATGTATCAGTATGCACGTTCTAAACAGATTAGTTAGTTTTAGGTGCGACTTTTAACGTGACAGTAGCCGGCATTTGTAGCCACTCACGCGATTAATTTCTTCCTTGTGAATGTTGTCGGAACATTCTCAAAGCAATAATAATTACTTCGGTAACGGTATATTAAGGACACTAAGATGCTCTGCAAAAGCAGTTTCTTCAAATAATAACAATTAATTTATTAATAATTAACAAGTACAATAAAACAATTTAAAATAGGTGCATTTATGTATTGCTTGTATTGGTGTGTGTGTCCATATTTAAAGACTTTCACTTAAAATAGAGAATTTCGGCCAAAGTCTCACAGTTTGCCAAAATAATATATTATTCAGAATTTAAATATAAGACAAAATAATATGCTAAGTTTTAAGTTTATAAATTTAAGCGTTAAAATCGTGTACATAGTGCAGTTCTATTTTGAATTGATTTACTGCCGACAAGTAAAGGTTCACATAATGTCCAATGATTTGTATCGTTCTTTCCTTCCTCATTTACAAATGGGATAATACACGGACATTAAAATGAGTTTTACTTTGTTAAAATTACAAAAGATTATAGCGGCATTAGAAGGCCTGAATTTACGAAAGTAGATATTATGTAATTAGAATGATAAATTCCTGGTTACTTTCCCAGAATTAATAGTATACAACAATGTATCATTGTTAAAAGGCAAGAGAAGTTCTTTTTCACTAAGCCTTATTGTTTTTCCTCAGTTTCTTTAAGGGGGCCTAAAAGTTAACGACTAAGTATTGGGCAAACTATTTTTGTGGTGGCAGCAATATTGTGTTGTTTTCAAACCGTTTTGATGATAAATCATCAATCCTGAAAGCCTTCGTGATAATAACGGTTTATGCTTTACGGCTTCATCGTACGTTTGACCAAAAAATACAAAACTTGCCTTAGCGGTCGTAGGCATATATTACGGCGTTAGGAATGTAAAAAAAATGCATAGCGGCCCTTCAATAACTAAATTTCAGTCTTCACATTCGACATGTATTTAACATGTTAATTTTTATTTATATACATTGATATGAGAAATTTAATTAGCTTAGGCTCTTCTTTGCCTCGTGCTGTCCCGACAAGTAACTAATTAAATTTAATTATTCAAAACTTATTGCACGTGAGAATGCACTGCGCTGAATGTGAATTGTTAGATCTTGTTGGAGACTTGCCCTTAAACGTGCGAATATCCCTATCTAATGCAAATTCTGTGAAAATTCTAGCACAAATGTTGACAAAACAACAAAATGCTTAAGCTTGTGAGACTTTTGCTTATGTCTATGAGATTAATAGACTGAATTTCATTTTTGAAATAATTTTTCATGAGAAATATGTCACGTTTGTGATTTTTTGCCTATTAGGTACAATGGTCTACCTGTTGTGAGACTACATCCCGTGGTTGGTCTCAAAGTAAACTCGAAGGACACTTGTCAATGTAGTTGAACCCAACTGAACGGCAGAAATGTACTTGAATGAGAATACACCTGTTCGACTTGGGATTACCAAAGCCTCTTTTATATTACAATTTATATGTGGGTAGATGCTTTGAGGAAAAGAAAAACCAAACTTTAAATGGGAGTACGCACAAAAGACGTTAATATTTGAATCGATTCAACGCACGATTTAATTTGGTGTTCCTAGAAAATTTCTCAAAAAGAGGACAAACGCCAGTCGTGCGTTTCAAACGTGTCATGGAATTGAGTGCCTAAATGGCTTGAACAATCGTTTACGCTGTACAACTAGAAAAAATAAAGTTTTACTTCTGAGTGAATAGATTTGACAAACGAGTCGAAACTACTCTCTCGGTGATTCAAGATCAGATCAAATCAGGGTTACTAGTTTTGTCATTCTGAACTTTCTACCGCCCGATGGGTTCGCTCTCCATTTTAATTGGCCAATGATTTAGGTTCAGGTCCGACACCCGGACGGGTTGACGTCCAAATCTATGTCTTATTTCTTTGTTATATTATTACCTTGCTAACAACTTAATGGTGCAGTCACTAACAGTTGGGACTTCTCATTTCATTCTTTATGTTTGTAAAGGTTTATACCTCATGGACAGCTGCTCCAGAATTCGTACGGCGACATCCCAACTAGTTGAATTTTTACCAGAACTTCAGTCGGGAGAAAAATCGACAGGGAAACATCCATTTAAGTTGTGCGTTATCGACGGCGTGGGACTGCAAAACGAGGCGGACATTAAAAAATCACTCAAGGAAATTAATTTTCCGCTGGTTGAAACGACGATAAACACAAATTCGGCCAAAAACCTTGTGAATGCTGTTTTTCCATTCCTTCAAGAACTTCGATGGGACCGATTTGCACTGGTTCACAGCAGCTCAAAGTTCGGCTCGTCCATGCTCACTCAGTTTATTAAAGCGATGAAAAAATCCGATATGTGCGTGCCATGGATGATTAACGTCGAAAACAATATGAATTCAAACGAATTAGAAAATATTATGAGTTCCGGTATTCCCATTCTGTCTCTTTTGCCCACCGAAGAACACTCACAGTTTTTGGAAAATCTGCAGAACATCTCCGTTCCGAAAATCAAGGTTCCTGTGCTCTTCACCGACGTAGTTTCCCGTCAACAGTTGAAATTTCTACCTTCAAACGTGGTTCAGGTGTTTTCTGTGGTCCCACTTCCGGAGAGAGAGATGAGCTTCGAAAGTTATTACTCAAAGAATTCAATATCGAATCATATGAGAATGGAAGACGAGTTGGATAGAACGGAGAGAACAGTGATGGTTAGAAAAATAAAATTAATAGGAGAAAAGCTGTCGGAGACGCTTCGAAGTACCGTGGAGGACCTTTGCCAGAGCGAGGAGAGACTCTGCAGCAAGTTGCTTTCCTTGGAAGGCCGAAATGCCATTGTTGGGGCCCTAGATCAAATGGAGTGGACCGATGATGGACATTCGTATCAATTGGTGGAGTACCAGTTCCAGTTTTCAGACGGACATGTTCATTTGCATAAGGTTAGTTTTTAATTTTTATTCCTCGGGGTACAACTACCGTAAGTAGTTGACACTGACCGTGAAGAGTGACTCTTCGACTAATTTCTCTTATTGGCACCTGTGCAGATTCTACGTGTACCGCCAATTAAAAAGTCTCAGTAAAAGAAATTTCATCTGTGTGTCCTTATTTAGTTTCCTTGTGAAATAGCTACGAGCACTTCACATGTCTTTCCTTTTATTTAGTTTTCAATTGAGTCTTCAGTCAAAATTCCGAACTGGTCTTTCACTTCACTGCAAAAAAGTTTCCATTTGGATCTCTTACCCTGACTAATTTTTAAGTGAAGTCCGCTGGTTGGCGCGACACAGGTTTTCTAAATTTAGGAAACATTTGCCAGTAAGGCAGGTCCTCACTTTCCTTAATGGTACTTTTGCAGATAATGTCTTACAACGGTCATAAAAATTTGGATATTTACGAGAACAAGCAAATTTTCACGGAAATCAATTGTGAAGAAGAGAATGAGTCCAAGAAAGAATGTCAGTGTTTGGAGGTGAAGCCCGACAGAACAGAATCGGCCAGGAACATAGACGACGTGAGGCGGAAGAAAAAGCAGCCACCTAAAAACAATTTGGACATATGTGAATATTAATTTGTCGGAAAATATTCTCAGGAGAAAGGATTTCAGGTGGTACATATAGATTTTATTTTTCACAGACAAAAATTCATCCGAGATGTTCGACAAAGGCATTTCACAGTTCTTGTACCAACCCATGGTCTACGGTAGTCTCAACGATCCTATTAATGGAACACTCGCCTGTCTGACTCTTCTGGGTGGTCTCATTACCCTCATCATTGCCCAGTATTTTGCTACTTTCGCAGCTCTACCCAACGGTGTCCTACCTACGGGAACGTCAGTTCTCGGCTACTTCATCTTGCTAGGACTGTTCCTCCTGTACACGACGAATTTGAGCTTTCTATTGACTCCTTTGGTGTCCACCTGTGCACTTAGAAGATTTTTCATAGGATTTTCTTATGCTTTGGTCTTTTCCGGGATGTTAATTAAGGTAAGCGGTTAATTGGTTCAATTGGTCAAACATTAGTTGTCGTCACTCACCCATCAAGTTTTATTACTTCCAGGTGTGGTCCTCCCTTCGTCAAATCACTTCGGAGAAGGCAACCGTTACGAAACCCTTCTCTTTGCTTCTCTATGCAGGGGCTTTCACACTGATCCAAGGTTTACTTTCCGGTGTTTGGCTGATTCTGAGGCCGCCTGCAACCGATTTCAAGGCAGACAAATGGATTTGCTATCCGCCTCACGGGCCGGATTCCCATTTGATATTCTCCATGATTTATCCTCTTATTTTATTGGTTGCCACGATTATTCTATCACTTCAAATATGTTCAAAGGTAAAAAATTCTACGGTCATCTAATAGGATGATTCCGGCTAATTTCATTTACTTATTCTTATTTTTCCTTATTGCTCCAGGCGAAAAATGACGAAGCTCGTTGGATTCTGATAAGCTCTTCCTTAGTGGCAATAGTTCTCTGTTGTTGGGCAATTGCAATCGGCACAAGGGTCTGGCAGAGCCACCGAACGCCATGCACAAACCTGGCCACGGCGACGATTCTGCTCCTTTGCTTGTACGTTCCAAAAATCAGAAAGCATTCTGAGCTGAAGAAGGCACTCAAATCGAATATTACCACACAATCAGTGCCTCCTGAAATGGATAAACCATGCCCAGGTAAAAATAAAATTCCTGAGATATACTTGGAGTCTTGGAATATCCAACAACTTGGAAAACGTAACGTATTGTTTTTCATTGTAGTTTACGCAACCACTCCTCCAACAATACCCGTGTTTTACGGTTACAATGTTATGTCACCACCACAACCAGTTGTAATGTCGGAAGACATTGCCGATCCAAATTATATAAATCAAGCTTATTCCTTCGATGAGAGCAGCGAAACAGCATCGATACCCTTCGATATGGACTCATCTTCTTATTCAGAATTGGAACAGGAACCTTACAAATTTTCAACGTTCCTTGAGGAACCTCGAGTCCTTACACTGCCTCAGGAAACAACGTTGGACGATCCGACTCAGGTAATTCTATTCCACTCCGGAAAATTTATACAATGAAACTACAGGATAGTTTCATACTATACAAGTTTTCTCATACTTTCAACAGATGATACCTAGTTCTCTGTATTCCATGGATATGTTTAATACGGAACCTATAGCGATCACATCCGATCATTGTCAGCCAGGTACTAATGAGTTCACTCCGCCTCACCGGGCTACCAGTCAACTGTACCTGTGCCCTCAAACGGAATGGGTGACCCATACAGATGGAGTGTAACTTCAATGGACTACAATTTTAGTACAAAATATATGGAAGGAACGTTTCAGTCCTAAGCTAGTCTCGTATGTAGTTTTGGGTAGAAGACAATGAATTAAGTTCCATGGCGCCGATAGACTGATATTCGGAATTTTGTCCATGTAGATGTCAACGGTATGCTGTGAATTAATTCGAATTATGGTTCCAAATTATTTATTGAATCGCGTTACGCCTTAGTGCGAAAAACAAATATGTATTCACAGCCATTAACTTTTTTAAAATAAGCAAACCAATAATAAAGTTTATATAAAATCATTGTTTTGTAATTCAATAAGTAATTTACTTTGTGAAATTCTTTCTTACCTCAAGATTATAATAATTAATCTTACTCATTGTAGGAGATTTGGTATTTTATGCTTCAATGTTCTGAACTTTACATATTTCACTTCATTTAAAACTGAATTTATTAAATACTACCAGTAGTCTCCAAAGGTAAATTCTTACTGAAGCAACCTGAAGTGACTTCTTGCTGTGCACATGAGAAGACAAATAAATTTGTCCTCTTATTTGTCCTCATGTACATAAGTTTTGGAGGGGTCTATGTCCAGTGCCAGGTGATTATATTCACTTCCCCTAACTTGGACATTATAACAGGCCATTTCCATTTTGAGCAAACTCTGCTTTAATGTGAATGTTTTCCTGGACATTTCCTTTTGCCCACTCAAATCAATTGTTAAAAATCCACAGTACAAGTTCCTGACAAGCGCACAAGTTTCAAAAGAACCTTCTGTGTTTCCAGTCCCTAAATTATTAATACATTTTCTCATAAATTCACCAGTAGCATCAGCCAAACCTAAAATTAAGTCAGACTGTACCAATATTGACTTAATTTGTTTCTTGTCCATGTCTTTTCCATCTGGTAATACAGACTCAGTTTCAGAAACTGAACTACATTTTAGTTTATCTTGATAGTATGTCAATTCATAGAGTCTTTTGTTCTTCAGATAATTAAAGTACAAGAAAGCTTCCATGAATTCCTGCATTCCAGGGGAGAACGCTCTGTGATATAGATAAAGATCTTCTTTCTCTAACTCTTTGGTTATGCTTCTTAACTGATGTGTTATGAGGGCATCTAGCCTCCTTTCTGCCTCATTAAACATATTAGGTTTATTGTTTTCCCTAAAAGTACAGAACAATGAAATTTTTATGGTACCTCTGGTATGGTTGTTTTTCATTGTATAATTTAATGTAGTTTTAATACAATGGGACAGAAGAGAGTGAAGCACACAACAAATAAATGAATTAAATAATAAGAAATTATTAATTTTAGGGTACCCGAATTATGACCTAACTTAAAACTTATACTGCATTGGTAAACTAGTAATATCGGTATTATAATTTTTACCTGTCAATTTGGTGTAGTAAAAAAATAATTCTTTTGCTTTCTATTGTAACATCACGACTAAGCTTAACTATTCTCTCAAATTTATCCCACTTTGCATCCAATTTGCAGGCGTAACCTTTAAAAGCTTTAATAATTTCACAATCTTCATCAGTAGTTCCAGAAGTAATAAATTCATCATCAAATCCTTCACCTCGACGTTGGTGATTGTTCCTATAACCTATATTAAATATAATTTTATTACCGGTGAACCCTATAAACCAGGATATAACTGATGGTCAACATCAATTGTAAATGCAATACATATTTAGACCTACTTGATCTCCTTAATTCCGACATGACAAATACTTTATTCGTAACGATTGACGAGAAAAAGTATTTAAATATTGGTGAGCAAAAGAAAATCCGTTACACCGACAAAAAGGTGTTTAAGACTGCTTTTATTTCAACGATTTCCCATTCTTTATTGTGTCTTTGTGAAGGTCATATTCAATCTGACTTCTATGTGACTCACATTTAACAATAAGTACTTTTTATGAAACAGAAATAATTTTGGTGGTCATGAAAAATATACTGACAAATTACTTATAAAGCATCACAACGCAGTACACGGCGGTAAAACTTCCGGTTCTTCGATAATTCTCGGTTAAATGGCTGGTTTGTTTTCAATACGTGGAAAGTTGGAGTATATAAATTGATAAAACTTTTTTTTTCAAAATGTTAATGCAGACATAATTGTATATGAATCTTAGCCCAATTTCGTTTGCGGATGTTAGAGTTCTTCTTTTATTTTTTGAATTGATTTGGTTTCACACATCTGACTAATTATGGGAATTTGCAAATGTCCCAAGAGAAAAGTAACAAATCAATTTTGTTTTGAGCATAGGGTGAACGTCTGTGAAGATTGTATGGTTACAAACCACCCAAGAGTAAGTAATGATTATCGCATATAAAATGAATAATCAATTCCTCTCTGTGTGATTCGTGAAATGTGCAGTTAACAATAGAGTTGTAGTCAGAAATTCTTAATTAGGTGTATTCAATTGTAATATTTCTTTTCATATTTGTCTTATTATTTTAGTGCATTGTCCAGTCTTACCTGCAATGGCTACAAGATTGTGATTACAATCCAGTTTGTGATCTGTGTATGTTTGAGTTGGGAAAGGATGATTGTGTTCGCCTGTCTTGCTATCGTAAGTTCCATTAACTCTCAGCATTCCTTATAATGTTGGGTTAAAGGTATTACATGATATCCTGTATTACAATAAAAAATATTACAGATGTTTTTCATTGGGCCTGCATTGATGACATGGGCCAAAAAATACCAAATACAACAGCTCCATCAGAGTACACTTGTCCAACATGCAGAACTCCTCTTTTTCCACCATCACATTTGGTTTCACCTGTTGCAGAAGCACTAAAGCAGAAATTAGCATCTGTTAATTGGGCAAGAGCTGGCCTAGGATTGCCTTTGGTAGGCATCTTTTTATTAATTTTATTTCATCACTTTCATATATCATTTCTAATTCTTCTCTTGATATATATATTTCAGTTGATTGAACAGGTTAAACCACCTCAGGAGAATAGAAAAATACAGGTAGCAGACTCATATTCAAATGCACATCAAATTAAAGATACAAGTAAAATTCAACAAAATTCTGTAATATCAGAAAACACACACCTAGTTGTGCATGTAGAAGATTCTACTATGAGTAGGAATGAGAGTCAAATACCCAAGCGAATATTTCAAGATTTTCACGATTCCAAAGATGTATTGTATGACCATGATGAAAATAAGTACAGGCGTAAATCGGCGCTTGAATGGCTGCTGAGGTAATGAATATTAATTTAATCTTTAATTTTATTTAAGTAAAGTTTTTGTCAGTGTCAGTCACATAGGTGTCTGAGTGTGTCAGAGTGATAAGATGGTTTTGTATTTTTAGGTGGTGGAAGTCATTTTGGCGGCCCATTCCAAGAGGCAGACTTTACTATCATCGATACTGTGTCAGAATTATTCTCCTGGTTATCATAATAACTACAGTCTTAATATTGTTTTCATGGCTCGGTGAAATAGTCACCAGAGATGATCCAGCCCTTGATATTCACAATAATCCTAATATAAGAGTCGCCAATGTTAAAGAGACATAATAATTATTCCATAACCAGCTTCATTATTTAAATTATTAATGAATCATTGTTGAACTTTACTTTATAAATTTTGTTTTTTTCTTACATGCGATGAGCATGAACGAATACATGTTATGCGTGAAAGACTAAAAAAACAATTAATAAAAAATTTTTAGAATACCAAAAAACGAGAGAAAACGTGATCGGGATCCTAGTAATCTCTTATATGAATAATAAACAAACATTTATATTTTAGTATAGTTTTGTAATACAATTTATTGTAGGAAATGTGATGAGTCTCTTTCGGTTCTTGACATTTCCCTCACGATCTTTCACCACGGTGTAACAACATTGAAATTGTTTGATTTCTCGTGAAACTCTTTTAAAATTTTATCAGGCTTTGCTATTAAAATTGACTATTGCATTTCAGATGTCAAAATTCAATCATTCAATACATTCAAAAGCACAATAGTAACCAGGAAAAACAGTGGTTCATAACCGCAATTTTGCCGTTTGCTGCCGTTGCACTTTGGTCGGTCGCAAAAGCAAACACTGGTTACTGAATCCGCGGAGATATTCTGAATAACCATACAACCGTTTATGATTTTATTACCTTTTGAGTCCTTGCCAGGTATACAACCCCTTTGTGTGTGTCTGACACCTTTTACGGTCACTTCCTTCTTAATACAAAATTGAGGGGTGAATGGCGGACATCCTTGCACATAGCTTTCTCGTTGAACATGTGGAGAAAACCAGAAATATTCGTCATCACAAAGCGGAATACTGACATTTGTACTGGATGAACATTGGTAGCATTCCAAGCATTCCTTAGTGAACACAAGTGTCGGTTGCTTCAAACCCATCAAGATGAAAACGATGGCCACCTGAAAATTGTTTTAGTCACCGGTAATCGGCCTTTACGGAAGACATGAAGAGCCAAAGAAATGGTAAAAAGTGCGAACTTTCACTGAAGTAATAAAAAATCTAAAGTTTAGGTGCTCGTGTATTAAGTAATATAATATAAAATATTATACTACTCGTAATTGTATGACTTTCACGTACGATGTTAAATGATTACAACAGCCTTATCTTCAATAGTAATGAATAAAAGTTACAAGTCATTAACCACAAGAATATTTGACTTCTTTTCGAAAGCAAAATTTATGAATCCATCTCCAAACCGACGTTAGAAATGGCAAATTGACTACCGAACTATTCCATCACCTTACTTAACCAATACTAAACTATTTTCATCTGTCACATGTGTCAGTCCGTTAGCATTCGCCCGCTTCGATTCCAACAATTTCCCTTTCTGCTTGTCTTCCCAATGTAAATAAGTTAGTATTTTTCTTTACTGTCGTCGAGATTTTACGACGCCTTAATTCTTCTCCGTGAAACGAAACTCGCATCACTTTCCAATGAATTGTCACCACTTTCCTGCGTTGTAATGACGTTTTATTGTTCCAAGTCACCTTCCACGTTGGTGTCATCCTCCTGGTAAAATTGTTCGTCTTCGGAGAAATCCTGCTGACTCGATTCACCATCGTAAGACAAAGGATTCTGACATAGGATCGTATCTTCGCTCGGTAACAATTGTTCGTTTTCTACGCTGCTGAAATAAGTCCAGCATTTGCAAAAGAAACACTTGCACTTCTCTCTCAAGTCTGTTAATTCATGATGACAATTCTGTTCAGGTCTGAAATTGTCTCCGATTATGTTCTCTGAACGTTCGCTCTCCATGAAAGAAGACATATTCCTGTCGGGTTTTACTCTTTTTAACAACTCTTCGGACTTAACTGCTTTCTCGCAGAAGTACCCACCGGTTTCTCGGGGTGACACCGGACCAACGGTCAGCGGTAGCCAAGGATGATCCTTTCCTCTCTTGAGGAATGTGTGGTCTACGCTGTGGTCGTAGTGACAGGAGAAAGAATCCGACTTTGCAGCACGAAGGAAAAAGTATTCGGATGCATCATAACGTGCGTTTTCCGAAGGATCAGCCATTTTGTTGTTCTCCACGGAATTTTCATCCTCTTCCACGTTCTTTCTGTGGGAATTGACAGCTGATTTCGCTTTGCTGTGCTTAATGGCTTCATTCTGCAGGACTCGGATGTATTCATTGAATCGAAGCGATGGCACAATCACAGGAAACGTTAAATTATTCGGGGGCTTCTTTTGTACCCGAGGTTTGGTCGGTGATGGAGTCTTAGAAACGGTTCTATTCTGGGGTTGGGAGACGTTCTGAGGTCTTGGTGTTGATTTATTTGACACGGGTTGTTGTTGTTTGAATGTTGTTGGCATGTTAGATACCATATTCGCTAAGGGTTTAAGTTGCTCTTTACCACTGGCCTTGACAATGTCCGCCACATTCAGCTTATCAAAAGTTCTTCTACGCTTGCGGGAGCTGGTTGATGGTGATTCATCCAAATCGTAATTTTGTTGAGGAGAAGGAATTGGTTTAGTTGGACCAGCCGACGTGTAATTTGTTTGTTGAGGAGGAGTCTTGCCTGGTGGAGTTAGTTTTACGGTACCTGGAGGGACGATGTCAGCACAGTGATGTTTGTTCGGAACTGGTATAGAACTACCTGGCGGTTTTTTGCTTGCAGTCGTACTAGGAGGTGATGCAGCGTCCTCCTTTTTTAGTATCGTCTTCATTCTTGAATTTTCGTATTCGATAGCTTGAACTGTGGTTTGCTTTGCCTTTTCTATGTCGGTATTGGTACTCTTTTCCGTTGTAAACGTCTTTATCATATTTGCACAAATTTTGCAAATCCAAACCTCCGCTCCGTTGCCGCTGTCACCTAATGGAATGGCTTGTCGAATCCGACTTGGGCTTGTTCCCTTAGGTGTTGCGTCGGCTTCCGACACCGTTGACGTTATTTTGCTATTAACAAAATGTATCTCCTTTTTCTGACAGCTTTGTCCACCTAAATCATCGTGCAAATCGATGGCATCAGTCATAACTTCACGCTCTACCCTTACGACGACTTCTTTCTGAATGATTTGTGGTCTGTCGCAGTCGCAAATTCCCTTCATTTCATTCGTCATTCTATCGAATCTCTGATCGATCATTCTGATTATTTCGCTCAGGTCGGACACAGGTGTATCTTCCTGCTTCCGCGTCTTGACTGCAGACGACGTGGTTTGCATTTGTGCGCTAATGTTGCTCACGCCAACAGATTTCACGGTTGATTTGAAATGGCGACAGCTGCAGGGATAAAATTCTGATTCTTCCGACGAATGCTTGCTGACCTGCTCTGAAACTAATTTGCTACGCCCACTCCCCTTATAGAGATTGCTGTCGGAATTACACTTATTAAGCCATCTTTTTATTTCTCTATCGACGGTTGCGCTCGTGTCCAGTCTTTGAAATGGCTTGAGCACATACGTGTCGTTTGTTGGCGAGGATGGGTTCACTCGTGCATTGTTGACGTCAGAGGGCATCTCACTGCAGCAGCATTCAACGTCTTTGGGTACCTTGGTGGTTATGGAAACTGAAGTCTCAATCATTTTATACGAAGTCGAAGGTTTGCTAATGTGTTTATTCGGTTCCACACTAACTTCTTTTGTGTTCCACGAATATTTTTCCCAACTATTTTCCAAAACGACCTTTTCGAAGAGAGGTTCAACTGTTTCGCTGCCCACTGTTTGCACCTTCACGGACCTTCTACTCTTTGTGTCTGTTACGGTCAAAGTATTTTTTTCAATTTCTTCATAGGTGATTTCATCCTTAAAAACTTCGCCAAGAGATTCTGTCACTTGGGCTGTTTGGGATTTTGTTTTTGGCTCTTTCATATTGGGAGTGCTCGCTTTTGAACTTTTACTAGTTTCATGACTTTCTTGTTGGCTTGTCGCATACTCTGATACGTATGAATAATTCGAGTCCGATATAAGTGAGCTTTCAACTTGGGTGAACGCTTCTTTTGTCTTGGGCTCTACCGTCGTATTTTCCAACTGTTTTGGTACTAAAGGAACTGCAACGTTTGTACCCTTGTTTTTCTTTGATGAAGTTTGGGAACATTTTGCTTGACACAAATTATGCTTCTGATAATCATCTAAACAAAAACAGATTTACTAAATTATTTTACGCACACGATTAAAAATTAGTATCTTTTACAGGAACTGTAACAATCTTTCTTCAGAACTCAGACTGTTTATAACAGAAATTCCATAAATTGAATAATAAACTGCATTTCCACATAACTTAGTGTTATTCACCTGGTGTAAGATCCTTCTCTTTTATTTGGCTTTGTTTGACGGGAGGCGGATCTCTACTTTCCTTTGAGTAATCATTGGGTACAAGGATGAATGGTGTGAAAAAGACGGACCCACTGCTTTCGGAATGAACCACTTCACTATCCGTTATATACTCTTTCACGTCCTCCTCTTCGTCCACCTCAGGTTCGTGACCGTGTAAAGTTTTATCTTCTGTTGCTATCAATTCTTCTCCTTGAAACTTATACCTCGTTCTGTCGTCACCCTTAATGCTAGTGCCGGTTGCTCTCGTCGGGTAAATCAAATAAGGACTTAAATGAACGCCCGTATTTTTGCCCAACTCATGCATTTGCGTAATACCGAATTGATAGTAATCATCCTCACTGGTGCTCTTAATATGATGCTTTATATTTTCTTTGATTTCCTCTCCTCCATCAGTTGATATTGTTTTCACAAGTACTGAAACATCCTTGGTACCTTTCCTTCTTCCGTAGTCATCTGCGACGTCCTTGTCCCTCGCTGATGTCGGTGTGATTGATTCACATGGTGAATGAAAACATTTTTTCAATTTTCTAATCTTGTTTGATTTTTCATCCACAAGCACTTTACTTTCGCATATGTAATTATCGTCGAAATAGTACCGGGTTCTTTTGAATTCATCTACATTTGTTTGTGGTTGTCGAGTTCTGGCGGACTCTTTGCTTCCTGGGTGGGAAATGCCGCTGCAAAATGAGCATACTTTTGGTTTGGTCGACCGATTACATGTTACGACCGTTTGAATGGGATAATACATGTTGTTTTGGAGATCCGACTGAACCAGCATGACCATTTTAGTGTCGGATTTCCCCCTCAGGTTTTCCCTGTGCAAAGGACACGATTTCTTTTTAACCAGCGGACAATCGAAGTGGTGAATTTTGACGGATGAAGAAGAGCACTGACATTCTTCGCTCTTTGACTGCTTACCGGGTTTGTTTCTTTTGTTTTCCCAATCATTTGAAGAAGTAGTGAATCCTCCGTGAAACTCTTTCATGACGGTTTAAATCGTCCGGTAAAACCATGGTTGGCAGGTTGAAACGACAGCGATATTTTCTGCATTTTACCGGTGATTTTATAATTAATTAGGTCCCAGATAGTGATTACTTGGATGTCTTCAAAATGTCAAATGTAAATATTTTAATTATGCCGCGAGCCTCCCATGAAATGAAATATTATTCGCGACTAATATTACTACTCAAACGAAACTTGAAAATTTTAAAGCACCGTATTCTCTTATTTAATATAAAATTAATAAATGCCTTTCGCTGATGTTTAATTGTAAACACAATACAAAATATCAATGTAGAAATTAAATGTTTACAGTAACGATGTTGAACAACAGCCTTTCCGGAAATACGCTGAGGAAATGAAAAACAGATCATAGACTAAGATTCATACAATAAAAGCAATATTAACTGCACTAATGCACCACTCTTGTAGTCAGTAATATTTTTGAAATAAAATAATAAAAAAAATTTGTAATCAATGTGAAACATTATATTTCTTATTATTATATTTCACTGTGTACTACCGTTAAATAATTTCAAATGTCGCATACTTTTATAAAATCTCTAATTGAGAATTAAATAACCATTTATTATATTTTTATTTTGTACTGTATTTTATTGAATAATGGTGAACGACATAATAATTTACATACCAAATTATTCAGTGATGAAGATTTCATTTCTATAAAAACTACACAAATTCAAAAATCAGTAATTCTTTTTACAAAAGTATTTATTTTACATTTATTTTATATATGTCATAAGCTCTTCCTGCTTATGGTACACTACTTCAACGACAATGTCACACACATCAGAAATAGTAGACTATCTGACTGTCACAATGACAAGCATTCTTCTATTTTATGCTGTTCATTTAAGCCATCACAACATTTGTGTTTCGTTGGAGTGTTCATCAAAATTTGACTGTTTATTCTCAGTACTGCTCAATTTTTTCACAAAATGATGCAACAGTTGACTCACCGAATTATTCTAATACGCGGTGAGAGAAATTATAAGATAAAATCGTTTTAAGTACAAATTCTTTATATCAAATTGAAAGTTACCGCACATAAAATTCTATTATCACTTTTATTTGTGTAACGGGTAAAATAAAAATAAAAATCGTTTAGTCGATAAATAAGAAATGCGGTAATAAACCAATACACGTGATATTTTAATACACATCAAGAATAGGTCTTTTTATTCCTTTCAGTTTGCTATCACCATTTGATTAGACAAACGGTACGAATTTGATATTGCAGTCGATAGATTTATATTGTGAAGCATGGAAATCTAGCGTTCATGGGGTCCTGTATATCATTGAGAAAGTAAATTGTTCCTGCAAGTCCTTCAAACAAAGAGTAAGGTCTGTCTGGGATTCTTTCTTGATATTGATTGTAGGTGGTGCACCATTCAGCAAATTTACAAGCTCTGTACAGATGTTTTATATCCCTTGTTGTCTGATACAGGATAAGGAATGTGTATGCATTTCCTGCCACACCATGACATATTCCATATCCTTTCCGCAGAAGTCCGCGCTCCCAGACAACATCGCCACAAACTTCGGCTGCCGTCAAGTACTTCTGATCTCCGAATATCTACAAACAAGTTTGTAATAATATAAATAAATATGTTGTTTTATTGTTTTTATGCCCTCTGTAACTCCTCAATTACCTGGTAAGCAGCGCAGAGCATCTGAACAGACCCTGGAGCTCCATGGCACCAATGGACCAATCTGTCTGTATTACTTCCCAACGAAGAAGGGAAATTACCGGAACTGTATCGAATTCCAAGAAGGAAGTCTACAGTCGGTCGAACCAATTGAATTTGCTCCTGTGTCAGGTATTGTTTGGCCTGAAAATTTTATTAATTAATTATTTCAAGTGTAAATTTTTACTTAATTTACACACACCTTTTAAATAAGAAAGTGAGGAAAAGATAGCAACGAAAATTCATTTTTTGAGCAAAAAAGCCTTACTAATATACTCTGCCTCCCTGAACTTCAAAATTATTCATAAATGCATTGTATCTTTGAAGTAACAATTTTTTAAAAAAATTTTTGTCATCCGTTTGACAATGTATCATAATCTTGTATATACCTGCATAAGAACAAACATGATTCCTGCCACACCATGAGCACCACCTAAATACTTCTTGTTGTGCCACTCAAACATTAAAGGAGCTGTTGTTTTCTCTTCCCTTGCCAATGCCTGTCCCATTCTTATTACTACATCAACTATCTGGAACAAAGAAACTTACCTGTAATACTAGATATAAGATTCCGGCAATGCCGTGGGCTCCACCCAAATAATATTCTTCATACCATTCATACATAAGGGGTACAGATATATTTTCCCTCTTCGATAGATTTCTCCCAGATGATATTACAGATGTAACAACCTAACAAATTACATACCATTTAGATTCAATTTTTAAATCTTACAATTCTTTGATTTCCTTCCCAGTGTCTTCAAAAAACTTTGTAACAGATTAAGGTGCACTGTTTCATGATCTGTATGACATTACCAAAAAAAACGGTCTTATGTAGTAATACTTGCCTGTTTAAAAAAGTCAATTGGGACAATGCCAGGAATATGTTTATTTACAAACATTAGTGAATACAAGTATCCAACTCTTCCGTACAGCAATTCATCAGGCAGATTACTTTCCAAAGAAGCAACCCTAGGCATCAAGCCCAATAACCTAGACACACATTCCTTGCTCCTCTCAACTTTGTTTTGCTTGTAGAATACAACAGATGCAATAGCAAGAGGTCCAGCATCTCCACATATAAAACTCACATCTTTGTTTTTCAACCTTGCTAAACTTTTCTCAATTAAATCAGCTGCACTCTAAAAATTAAAAATTTTAAAGCTCACTTTCAAACCTTTCCAACCATAAATTAGCTTATATTTATTGGTCAAATGTGTAAAGAATATTTACTTAAAAAATAATAATTTGTTACACCTACCTCCAAATATGAAGGATTATTGTTTCTTTCATGTAACATCAAGTACAATAATGCAACACCTGCTGTGCCAGTATAAACAGACCCATCCTTTCTTCCACTGGGCAAGTGCTGCTCAAGTATTTCCATCAATTTATGAGAAGTTGACTTTAATTTTTCAAGAAAATTTGAATGAATCTATATAAGTAAAAAAAGTAACTCTGTTAGTTATTGTTATTATAAATTTTCTTATTAATTGGTTATATTAATTAAATAATTAAATACATATTACCAACCTTTTTAGTTTGTAAATCTACCAAGTGATTTTCTTTGTGTGGCACAAATTCTGGAAAAGGGTTATCAAAGTGCCTTTTTTCAACAGACATCATTTTGGTGGATGTTTTTATGTTCTGACTTGACTGATAGAAGACTATGGATTTTCTATATTTTTGGTATCTAAAAACCTTAAGTGGAAATCTTCCATTATTATGATTTTGAAACATCAATAACTTTCTTAGCATTTCTTTATCTGTTAGGCAATGTTATAATTTCATTAAGAGTCTTAATTACTTAGTTTTATATGTGCTAATATCATTACTGAACAGATTTATTACATAACTGGCATTTTATATGTAGCAATTGACATTTACTATAATGTTTTAAATAAAGCTACACCTCACCTATGACAACAATAAATATGGAAACACTAGGTTCCTTCATTACATTTTTATGAATATGACTAGCTATACTTTAATCACTTGTGTGGCATTAACAGTGCTAGTACTACATATAAGCAACCTCCATAAGTTAAGATATATGTTACAATAGTAACAAGTTGCAAGTGTGATAAATTTCCAACAGGAATGGGCAAAGTCATGTTCTGATTGTTAGTCTTGAATGGAAATCTGGTCCACGTGCACATCTCACTACCACACATGTGACAGGGAGCTTTACTTTTATGTAAATTAGTGCAATCAATATTTGGGCAATTTATTAGTAACACAGGAGATTTCAATTCGGCTAGTGAGTAGCCTCCATTGACTTTTGGTTCCTGGTATCTCATATGCATTGGAAAATTTAAGTGTACATAAACCAAATTCTGGGATCTGTTTAGTTTTCCGTACACATAGACTGAATGTCCTGTGGCTTGATGTTTCGGTATTTCTACATTTACACTGTCCGAGGTGCAGGTCTGGGAAATACCAGTACGGGACAACTCGGACAATTGGTCTGGATTCACGTAAAATGAATCCGTAATGTGTTCTCTCAACAGCACAGAACAATTATCCCACTTCCAGGCCGTCTCAACGTTTACAACTAATTCAATAAACGAATGGATGTCGAGATGGAACCCTTCTCTTTCCAATTGTCGCAGAATCGTAGCATGCGTTCTACAACCAATATCAGACTCATCTGCCCATGCCAACATCAACCAAACACTAAAAAGTGATAAATATCTTATCATAGTACCGAAGCAAGCCTTATTAGAGTTTTCAATAAATTTCCAACATAAAACAAAAGAACACTCAGATTTTTCGTAAATCACACAAACTTTTGTCGTGGCATCAAACGTAAACTCCACAGCCGGCTGGTTAATTGTTTTTACACACCGGAAACGAAGATGTTCTTAGTTAGTAGAAGATTTTAATAAAAGTTCTTGTCGTTTCCAGTTGACTACTAAGTTTGTAACATTACGTGGACATTTTCTGTTGTTTTATATTTGAGGGTCTGTATTTATGTGGAATGTGTACTAATAATTATTGAAATGGTATACATTGTAATATGTGTCCAAGGTCACATGGCTTGTTAACGTTGTGTACACTGTTAGCGTCTATTTTTCGCGGCTTTTTTTCTGTCAAGTCCTGGTGCAGTTATGGGTGATTTCGAGAAAAAACTCCAAACCTCCTTTGAGGAACTTGGGGTTTCTTGCGATAATAAAATCATATTAAAATGTAAGTATCACTTTTTAAAAACAGTGTCTATTTTTCTTCATTTGATAGTGCGACTGGGCAACAAATAATAGATATCTAATATTTGGTGAATGGGGTTACACTTTGCCTCGTGAAAAAATTATACAATTAAAATGTAATCGGAGTTATTCAATTGATTTAAGTTTTTAGTGAAGATTAATTGTGCATGTTAAAGGAAATTCAAGGGTCTGGCTTAATAAACGTTTATTGATGTTTTCAATTGACCTGTAAAGTTTTGTATTTGTTCTATATCACTCCATAGGCCTGGAGATGTGCAAAAAATACAATATCACAGATGCAGAAGAATTTGTGGACACTTGGATGGCGTATGCTGTGTCAAATTTGCAAGGAGAAAATCCCACCTTGGTTAACCTTGCCAAATTTGAGAGGGAAGAATTTATCAAGAAAGCAAAAGAGCGTCCCAAAGTTTCTGAGATTCCTATAAAGTCATCACCAATCATTTATGGTGGTTGTAATATCAAGGAAAGGTATCCTTTTATTAGTTTTTGAAGGTAGATGGTCTCAAAGTTATTTTAAAAATTAAGTGCAGGTATTTTAATTGAGAAGTTTGATACTGGTATATGAATGTCCTGCATTATCTAAAATTTAATACAAATTTGAGGTAATGTAATAATTACTTTGTTACTTGAAAAATCATGTTATTCATAATTTTTATTAGAAATAACTAGAAATTATAAATTAATTTTTGGCATTGCCTTTAGTGGAATTTTTATGGTTGCTTGAAATTTAAGTTTTTTTTTATTTGATTTATTTAAAAATAATTATTACAATATGTTTAATACAGATTCTAACTGGCCATAGGCCGGCCTTGTGTCAGAACTGGGATGTAAGTTAGGAAAACCTTAACCCAACAGTTCTGTGAGGAGTTAAATCTATTATTGGTTGATTTGGTAGACAAATGTGCAAGTCCACATGTTGCCTCCTATTTGTAGTTATTGATACATAATCAAACTCCTGATTTCTTTACCCCTGTCCAATTTCTTTACAATGAGTTTTCTAAAAACCTGTTTTTTCAAATTTAAAAAACAGGTATATTAAGATAAGATTTATTTCTTTGTGAATAAATTTCACTCAAGGGGTTGTTTGTTGACAGTTTTAGTATCTGAATTAGCACCCAAATTAGGCATAATCATAGATGATAATAATTTAATTAATTTTTTTACCACCTACTGCACCTGAGATGGGATTTCTCTTCCAAGTCTATCAAATTGGAAAAGATACTTTTTTTGGAGTGGATTCAAAATTAGCATGTAATTACATGGCATGCCAGCACTGCATGAGCCATGGTAATGACATGTTTCTTTGTTTAGACGTCTTCAATTCTAGCCCAATTACCATCTTTCTCACCGGAGGCCTTTACATTTGATTATTTTGTTGCAACGCCAGTCATTACCCTGTGAAGTAACGATCGTCTCCTTCGTTCTTTTGTCTCCCGTCTTCCTCCCCGGGTCTCTGCCCCGGAAATTCCTACCGAAATGGTCATTACATAATATAAGTAGTCTTATCATCGGTTGAAGAAACCCATTAAGATGAGGGAAAGAGACCTTTCTCTATCGTAAGTGTATGTGCTCGCGTCCAGAAAATAATTTATTTTAGAATACTTTACCAAGTCGGAGTGAAGACTCGGTCCCGAGGGCGGCTGGCACGTTTAATGAGATTTCTTGCTAGAACTTTTTGGATCGATGCCTGGCTAATGTACCTGCACTTAATTCTGAATATAACTTCCTGGGGTTTCATGTTTTCCATTTGTGTGCGCCGCTGAAAGCATTGTCCACCATTGCGCCTCGTACACGCATATTTAGTTTAATGTTGAGTAACAGATTTGTAATTAATTATGTTGGCGGACAAATGCGTTCTACTCAGAGTTTTACTCAAAACAGTCGGTTTTTCCTTAATGGTTGCCTTTAACAGAGATGAAGCTTCACGGTTACTAATGGCATACAATGAAACTACACCAAAGTCGAAGGTAAGAACTGAAATTTCGTTTTCCTTGTAGAAAATAGTAGTCGTTTAAATTAATTTTGCTTAGAGATTCGTGTGAAGGACAGGGGAAAGATCTGTCTGTCGCCGATGATGCATGAGGCATGAGCAATAACGAATTAAAATTATAATGACCTTATCCTTTTTTCACCTGAGAAACGAGTTTTATACCTGTAGAGTTAAACCCGAATTGTGTTTTAATGAAGTCGTGGAATTGTTAAAATCTGTGGGAGGAACCCGGTCCTCAGGTGCTCATTAGGCCATATATTTTTACCGTGGTTTTCTTTTTCTTTTTATACAAAAAGTGTTTTCAAGTCTCGGAGTCGTGGTCCAGGTAGACTTTGACGTAGTCTTAAAAGTGACGTTCACTCTGGTGCCTTTGCGAATATCCTTGGACTTAAGGCAAACATAACCCATTCAATAACATGTCTGTTTTGTGCTTTACAAAGACGGTTCGAGTAACCGAATGTTTAGGCGTATTTTATTTTTTCTTTGTTCTTCGATACGCGTGGAATTGTAAAATGACGCCGAGACTCATTTGAGTCGACGGTTACGCGGCCATTTTCAACGGTCTGCCGTCCTCCATTGTGATTTTAATTGACTGCGTTAGTCGCACGATAAAGCAAACAAGATACGTTCGTCCTAGAAAACACACGTATTTATTTTATAAAGTGAGCCAATGTACCCTTGAAGGTGTATTGTGTCTGTTACCTTTTCAATTTGTTAATTTTTCTTTTCTCTCTTACGATGAAGAATGTTCAAGGTCGGTCTCATAGCTGGGGCCTGAGATTTAGTGACCGCGCGCATTTAGTATCCAATGGATTTACGATTTTTATGGTAACGCGTTTAATGAATGGCCACTTCCGATTTGTAACTTGTATGGAATGTAGTGTTCACGTAGTTGAAGATGGCAGTACAAACATGCCGAATATTTACACGATAACGGTCAATTTGTCGAAAAAATAAAATTTATTAGTGTTGCTTTCGACAATCTTGAGTAGTGCGTGTGAGTTACAATGAGCGTGTACAAGTGAATTTGCTTAGGGATGAGTGCTTTTCGGATCGAGGCGCGTTCCAATGCGAGCATGCTTCTACATAACAAAGGATGAAAATTGACCGTAGTTTTTAACGAAAGCCGGTAATGGTCAAATTTATCGGAGATAAAACTCGAGTGGATTCATGGTTGCCAACATGATTTTTTTTACTATTTATTTTGTGCAGTCGGGTAGTTACGTACGTATTTTCATAAAAGTGAAAACTATTTCTCATTGTTCTCGCGCCTACCATGTCTGGGATGGATTTAGCGCTGGCGTACCACTCGCGTGGTTTCAGTTCAAATGGTTCTGACATTACATACCTGAAATGTTCGGAAGGCGATTCACTTCCAATGACCACGCCAATACTAACATCATTTCATCATTTTTACAACGACTACGTTAAAAGAGAATTTTAACATTTCAAACGCTTCGTGTTTCTGGGTAAAAAGTCAGGTATTATTTTTTATTGGCATGGAGTGAGAACGTGTATTTTCAAATGTTTTTTTGGAAACCAGTTTTTGCGTTTGAGTTATATACGACGACGGAAGTTGATTAGTTTGATCCAACTAGAGTAATCTCTTTGTGGTTATTGGATCAGAATTATTTCATGCTTCTGTAATTCGATGGCCGACTTATAGTTGGCTTAAACGAAGCATAAAAGAAATAAAAGTACGGTGGTCGTTGGGAAGCGGTCGGCACATCGAGGAACAGGTTTCCTGTCTCCGTATATAATCTTTTATTTACGCCAGGGAAATATTTCGGTTTCGAATTTCTTGACGCCCGAATGAGTTTTTTCTCATGTCACTTTGTTCGAGAAACCGCTAGCCTTTCGTTTTGTGTAGTGCCGTTGGCTTTTTCAATACGTGAGTTTTCTGTTTCAGGCTGTGGTTCCCGCCTCCCCCTAGAAAATCGTAACCGTTGTATATCTGAGAAACCATTTTAAATTTCTGGTGGGGTTCTCATTAGGTCGGGTTGGAACGGCCCTGACTCAAGCTAAAATACTGAACATTGAACTTGGCCTTCTTCCGTCATTTACGTGAAGTCTGAGTTCAGAATTTCTCTCGTGTAATTAGTAGTGGATGGTGGATAGTCGGGGCAAACGAATTTAAGAAAAGTTTGGGTGGCTAAAAAGACATTTATCTTAGTATATTACCTTTTTAATTTAGCTCCCTCGGATGTTTAATTTTGATTGCTGCCGTCTCTCGGAGTTTTTGGATGATGTGGCACAGGGTAAAAGAGCTGTTGTCAATTTTAATTGACAATTTTAATCTCTTGAATGTCAGTTTCACTTGAACCGAAGTGGAGTAGAACATTAATCATTCGTTTACCGTACAATGTTTGAATGCAGCACCGGTACCAATGAACTAGTTGAACTTTTTTTGGTTTTGTATCTCTCTCTCTAGTGTTTGGTTTGCCTCCTTAATATGTGTCCTGGTACCATTTTAGTATTAGATTTGAGGATGTCAAATTTTACATTTCTATTTTAAGGATTGTGTTTCTGTAAATTGGTATCTCCTTAAATTGATTCCTTTGTCGTACCTAGCAGGTTGCGAATTTTCGTTTAAACACGTTCTCAATTCGTTTAATTACGAACGAATTGAGACTGACTCTTTGTTGTTCCAAGAAGGGCTTCCCATCGAGTATCGAGGCACTGCAAGACAAATGTCTAGTGTACCTTGGTCGCAGTGGTCCCATGTCACGTTTAGGCCACGGAATTCGCGCGTAAACGAAACGCTTGATTGTAAATTCAAATGAAGAGAAGGAAGAATTGAATTGCAAGAGGAAACGGTTAAAAGGGAGTTCTGAAATGCTCTGAACAAGGTGGGACACATAATAAAACGTATAAAAGGGTGAAACACAATCTAAAGATGTTAGAATGGGTGCAAGAACAGTAAACATGTTGGGATTAGAATGAAAAGTGATGCTAAGTCTGCAAGTTCGGGGTTTGCCTGTTTAAAATTCGGAGTAGTAGAATGGAACGATATATTGTGAGAAAGGCTGAGTTTTGAACCCTTCTGATGGAATCTCAATTGAAACCGTTGCACACGGTTGAATCGTTGAAGAAATTTTTGCTTACGGAAAACCGAATCATCGTCCTTGAGATTATTAAGTGCAATTTGCTGTTGAGTTGTTATCAGACAATTCTTAACTGGCACGGCAACGTATAATGCCTGATACATAATCGATTAATCGAAAATTTGGTGTCGAATTGCAAAGGAAAGAGGAAAATAAGGCTAACCCCTAAATGTTTATACTGACAAATAACAACTGGCAAAACGAGGTAAACAGGCGGCTGCCTACTCAAGTAGTGCCCTTGTGTTGAGCAAAAATACAGGGCCCCACTTTCAAATTTTTAGTTAGTCAAATTTTAATGGTACAAGATGAGACAATATTGCCGTTCATTTTAAGTTTACTTGTAGTTGTAGTCCATGCTTTAGTTTTCGTGCGGCTTAAGAATGCCATCCTTGCGTCTTGTTGGTTGACTGCTTGCATTGAAGTTTATTTTAACTTTGCAATTTCTAGTATTATGTATCTGGTAAATATTATTGTAGGATTGAATGTTACATTTCGAGCATGGATATTCGTATGACATACACCCTACCGTATTCGGTCGGTAGTGCTTGGATGTTATTACCCTGACTTATTTAAATGAAATGAAAAAGTAAATGTAATTTTAATGGTTGCGGCGTTGCATTTGAAGTTTGTTAGCGTGTATTATTAATTTACATTACCAGCTACCATGACTCCGGTTTTTTACCTGTGGGTTTAAAATATTTTTTGTCATTTATCAAAAAGATGTTGGTTACAAAAATAACAGGTGTCAAAATAAGAATTCTCGCACACAATGATGTTTGATGTGTTAAGATCACGGGTTATACGAAAGTTGGGTGGTGGTCTTTCATTGTACATGATGTAGAGGGGTCAGGTTTTATTGTACAGAACTAAACTGGACACTGCCAGCAGATTAAATTATAACCGGACTACCGCAACAGTTTTATGTTCTATAGTTAAGAGAAAAAATTGATTTTAGGTGGTTTCACAGAATTGGAATGAGTCACTTTGTGGGGTTTGCATAAGAGATGCCTCACCCGTGGAGAATCAAGGTAAAAATTACACTAGTGGATGGGTGATGATCTGGTTTCCATTTTATTTGTTCTGGTGACTAGATCTACACTCAACACACAAGTGAAATTGCATTCGTCCGCCGTTTTCCTGAAGACAACAACGAAGTTAAAAAGAAAATTAATTGCCATGAATATGAGTCTGGTCCTGTAGTGTAGAAATCATGACTAGATCCATACTCGTGCCGATTGGGTTTTCCGTCTGCGACTAACTTCGACCAAATTAATTATCGTTGACTCTAAAAATTCACTCTGCACCGTCCCATCTAGCCTGATCTGTCGTTCTTCTTTACTGTTTGTTTTAGATTCATAGTGACGTGCGCGTATCCAGTGGTAGCGGTATCAAAAGAAAGTACAATTATGATACCAGTCCCCAGGGGACTTTCTCTCCAGCCAGTTACTCGCCTACCATGTAAGTATAGTTACATCAGAGAAGTCGTTTTGATAGATTTTTTGAATGATTATTTTATATTAATCATTTCTGGTTAATTAGATTTCATCCGTTTTAATGAACCACCCGAAGGAGGTTGGGTTCACGAGACCTTAGGTAATTTTTTTTCGAGTCCTAAGAACAATAATTTTGGGGAAGAAATCACATTAGTTTAGGGGTTTTCGAAATTGAATGCCTGCACCTCGATAATTACGCAAGGGTAGACTAGAACCTTTTGGCGAGAGAATCAAACATCTTTTCATTTGGAAACCTCGATTAAATATTTTCAAGGTTTACAATGAAGTATAAATCTATCTCGAGGAATCATTTCTTTTGTGATCAGGCTGACTTGTGTGTCTGGGTCATCGAAGTGATCACAAAGTCTTGAACTCACTATTGTTACGGAAATCAAATGAGGTTTGAGCCTGCCATTTAATCGTGCTTATTGATCTGTCCCCTGGTTTCTATTTTGTTACATTTATTGTAACTTGTATTGCATTATTCCACGAGATTATTGTAATGTCTTTTTATTATATGCACAAATTGGTGTGAGGTGTACGGGAGGTGAACGCAGAAGTTATTTTTTATTTATTTCAGAACGACCCCGTCAGCAAAGTACAGCACTCGCAAGAATGCTGGGGACGTTGTGTACAGGCACAACGACGATGTGGCCGATAGATCGTGGAAATGCAAGGAGAATTACGTTGCAAAAATAGAACTCGATGCAAATTTAAGTATTCCCATCTCCTTGTACATGCACAATTGTCTCACAGATTTTCTAGATTACTGGGATACTAACATAAAAAAATTAGGAAAGTTGATTAGGAGCAAACACAGCCTCGACGAGGAAATGCCAATGAATCACAAAGGTGTTGTAAGTATTCCCTGGTTCGGATCTTGGAAAGTGGAAGTTGATTTTTGACTTATTACTTTACCCGAATGCATTTTCAGAATACTTTCGTGTTAGTCGGGCGTATTGCCTGCGATGGAGAGGGTCGTATAAATTCGAAAACAGTTCAACTTGAAGGTGCATCCGATAATGCTTCGGGAGAAGCCGTTGATTTAGACATGTCCGTTCTGCAGAAATATTCAATTTTCCCCGGTCAGGTGGTGGCCGTCGAAGCGTACAATCTAACAAAAGACAGGCTGGTAGTGAAAGAATTGTACAGCGATACAGACATTAACTTCTTTAAGCCGTATGAACTGCCGAGAGGTTCCTTGAACGTGATGGTAGCATCTGGACCCTATACTCCCACCGACTCAATGACCTACGAACCTCTCCTGGATCTGGTTAAGGAAGTCGTCAAACAGGAACCTCACGTCTTGATTTTGACAGGACCTTTCATTGAGGCGAATCACCCAGTTTTAGAGGAGAGCGTTCTGGCGGAAACTACTGAGGAGTTCTTCGAGAAAGTGATAGAGCAAATCATGAAACCTCTCGAAAGGTAAATTCTTATATTATTTTAAAATCATTTTTGGGTCAAATGAATATTCAGGTGAAGGAATGTGGTGAAACTGGGTTTCATTTTTGTATTAGTCGAGTATGACTCCAGACGGTGTTGGAACCAAAGAAGATAGTTTTTTCATTCTGAAAAGGAAGGGAGGATGTTAAACGAGAAAAATCAAATACACAAATGTTGAGAGTAAATGTGATCATTACAATAATTTGAAGTAATTTGACTCCATCCCATGGTGAATCATGTGAAATAAATTTCCCTAGTTGGTCAGCCCAGTAATTTGGAAATTACAAGAAGTACAAGAGCACGGGTAGAAGTGAAGCCTGGGCCACGGATGGAAAACTCATCTGAACGGTTGTGACCTTGGTAGTTAGTATCATCATATTTTTATTTCCTTTTCCTTTTTTTTGAGTTTTGACAAACAAAGGATTTGTTACCTATTTGTTACCTGACTAACCGCGTGTCTCTGCTGTCAAGTTTGCCATTGTTCAATAGTTAACGAGTGACCATAGTAGTGGTGCTCTCGCACAGTTTAGCTACCCGTTCGTTTTTTACCGACACGTACCGTGTCGACCAATCTAAATCAGGGTTTACTAAAACGAATTCAAAGTTGTAAATTGCAGTGAAATAAAAGATTTCACAAGGTCGTGATGATTTACATTTGGAAGGGAAGAAGCTCGCAAGGAGTACCTGCCAGATAGAATTCAGGGACAGTTAGAATTTTAAAATTTTAATCTCTTTGAGAGAGTTTCCGGGTGCTAATGGAGTCGGAGAAGACAGGACGCGGATCTGCAAAGTAATTCTAACAGAAGTCAGTGGAACGGAATTAACTTACGACGCAGTTTGCCTCCCGGTCTTTATGAGGACCAAGAGACTCTTTGTCACACTCAGAAGCTATTCAACTTGACACGAGGAAATCCGTCTTTGTGACAGATTAACGTATGCGAGAAATTAAGTTGAGCAAATGGATGGGTCCTCACCTGGGACACTAATGCATTGCCGGCCGTGGTTCGTGTCAATAAATTTAAATAAAAACGAATAAAGTACATAATTGACGCTGTTGATTGGGGTTACTCAAAAGCATTTACTTTTAAACGCTTGTGTTGCCATCTGTGAATCGTGAAAGGAGCACACAGACACGCAAACGATGAACTGTCTTTGTCATCTAAAAATTTTTATGTAGATTTCAATAGTTGTCTTGATGTTTTAACTTTTTATTCGATTCTACTTAAAACCACCAAATTGTGGAAAGTTGTTATTTTCAATTTACCCGTATTTTCAAGGTGTCTACCTCGTTCCTGAGGATTAAATGCCTTAATAACAAATTAATCAAATAACTTGTTATAAGTACTTAACGTGAACACATTTCACGTGGCCACACGTCTTCCATCTAATAGGACTTTATCACCGCCATTTTTAGGTGAAGTTCAAATTGATTTTTTAATGGGAAGATGGGAAGGGCCTAAGGAATTTCTTTGTTAGTTGATGATTCTGCTACCTCTTGGAATTTGAGTTCTACGTTATCAGTATGTTGTCTCTATTAATATGCTACCGAGGGTTACGGTAAAAGTTTGTACAGCTACCTTGCCTTTATTGTGAGGTCTCACTCAAATTTCGAATTTATCAAGCAAATTTGTGAGCATTTTGAAATGGGTTTTGTGCATCCAAAGTATTTTTCTTTTCAGGAAAAGAACACACGTAATTATAATAAATTCCTTTAGGGAATTCACATCACCTATGGTGTATCCCACGCCCCAAATCAAACTAAAAACCAAACAAACGTACCCGAAACTTCATCTTCTTCCTGATCCCAGCATTTTTGCCGTCGAGGATGTCGTCTTCGGGGTCACCTCGACGGACGTCTTACTTCACATGAGTAAAGAGGAAATCAGCTGGTAAGTTCTGGTTTTGGGTCTTTTTTTACTGGACATTCAGGAAATGGTAAATTAAATTTTCGGTATTATTAGTTCTTTGGAAGGAGGAAGATTACCTCGTTTGGCAAAACATATTCTGCAGCAACGTAGTTTTTACCCATTGTCTCCCGCGAAGGACGTGCCCCTGGATCCGTTGCTGATGGATCACGCCAAGTTAGAAATTGCCCCTCACATTTTAATTGTTCCTTCCGACCTACGTTATTTCATACAGGTAAGTCCTGCACGAGGTTGCTGGAATACTTGAAAATGTTCCCCGCAACTACGTTCTCAATATTTAACCTCTTTTTACAGAAGGTTGATGGTTGCGTCGTCGTGAATCCTGAAAGGTTGGCGAAAGGACTAATAGGAGGAACGTACGCCCGGTTAATTATAAGTCCGAATGATGTTGTTGGAAATATTGTCAAAGTTTAATATATTTGTTATCTGTTAAACATGCATTTTCATTAGTTCTCTTGAAAGAATTGTTCTTTACCAAAAGCTCTCCTTTAACTAGGCTTTCGACAAACGTAATTAATTCTCCATTTTGCGAAAAATAACTGAAGGGAATTGTTATAGTACGAAAACATCAAGTCGCCGTCTAGCGAAATCAGTAAGGTGAAAAGGAACAATACCATTCCTGTTATTATAGTACTTAAACTTTTCCCATTTATTATAAGTTATGTAATTGTAAGTAAAAATAAATTGCAGACCGACGGTATAAATTAACAATACTATTCATTACAATTTAGATTTCTTAGTCAGTGACGCAATGTTCATATAGGGTTGAGCCAGAGGATACAGTCCATGACTACTCTTGAATTTGGTTACATCTTCCACTTTAGTAGGCTGTAAATCGAAACGAAACAAAAATGAAAACCCGAATAAAACAAATAAACAAAGTTATGAAGTTTGAGTTAAAACAAGTGTAATTCACCTTAACATAAGGCGGAGGTAACGGCAGTCCGTCGATTGAGCTTGAAAGGAATTCGGCCTCAGGTTCGGGTTGGTTTCCAGCACCTCCATCCCCTTTCGCAAGAATATGCACCGATATTTTACGTCTATGTGGAGCCCCGTGTTTGATGTGATCATCAAAGAAGGCCATTAGGTCTGCCTTGGTGATTGTCCTCAAATAAGCAACCTCGACCTCAGCACGGTTGAAGTGGTACTGCTGTGATGTGATCTCATCCCAGAACCTCGACGAGAGGATGGACATTTTCTTGGGTTTCTCTAACCTGACAGTTGCCAGCGATTCTCTATGTCTTTCGAACTCTTGCTCTGACATGTTTTCGACTATTTCACGGAACTGAATTAAAAAGGCTTCGATACGTTGCTCGATGTAAGCAGGGTGCCGATCGGATTGAACGATTATCCTCAGCCCTTGAACGCAATTTGACCGCCTCACCCCGCTGGACACGATGTAACCCAACTGTTCCTTTGTGCGCAAAATGTTGAAACAGGGATCCTGCATGATTTGGACCAATAATTCCATCAACATATTGTTTTTCGTTGATAATGGATCGCACTGGTAGTAGGTTTCCGTGCAAGAGCTACTGAAGAACGAGTTAACCATTTCATACATAAAATGGGAACCTGGAATAAAGTCATATATAATGTAAAGTGTAGTTTGTCAACATCCTACCATTTGGTATATTTTGACAAATAAATCCTTAAAGCCCCTTCACTAACTCACCATCAAGCAATTGTATTTCCCTAACTCTTAACATCTGTTTCGGCAATACAGGTAAGAGATCTGAATTTGAAGTAAGTCTATTTTCGACTATCTCAATTATTTTTGACGCTCCATTCGGGTCTACATTGCCATGAATAAGGCACTCTATGTGCATTTTAGCAAGAAGCTGGGGAATAAAATTTTCTAAACGTTCCCGTGTCAAATACTCGACACTATTAAGCATTTCGGTCTTTGTCCAGGCATGTTCAGTGACAAGAAGTGAAACGTAATACATAACCTGGTGGTACGGCTGCTCCGCGTCAAAGTTTTTCAAATTTCTTACATACTGAAAAAGATGCAAGTTATTACTATCCACTGCATTACACAAATTTGTTTATGTAAACCAAATCCTCACAATTTCCTTCAAGAATTCAAAGCGCTTTGGATCAACTTTTAAATTGGTCATCCTTTCTAGAATTTTGTCCAGGAGAACACCTTGTTTGTCATTATATCCACTAATGCTCAACTAAAAGAAGTAAAAATTTTCTTAAGAGGCAGATAGAACAAGAAAAAATTTTCATTTCATATTTATATATTACCGTAATTCCATATTCGGTGTTCATTATATACCATGCTAGACCGGCCAATTCGGCATCATATGCATATTCATTAAGGGAATCCTTCAGAACTTGAACAAACATATGTGTCAAGCTGCAATTTAAAGGATCCAAATACGCAAGCGGAGTACTGAATTCAAATTTCAAAGTAGCTTTGGGTAATTTAAATTCGTCGTCTTGTTTGTACCACACCCTAATGATTTGATTATTTAGAAGTATGCTCGGGTGAGATGTAGTCGACTAAAATTAATAAATATATTTATTATTAAAAATTTTAAAATTACAACGTCAATCTGAAACTACGTTTCAGAAAACTATTTCAAACATAATTTTACATACCTTTCCATCACAAGGTAAAATGCTGTAGTTGTCTGTTATGAACTCATTTGGGTCTGGCAACTTAAGATCTGAACAAAAACCACAATTTTCCCATTTCTTAAAGAAAAGAAACGGAAGAGAAATTAAGAAAATGAAAAATTCAACTTGTAATGATAGAATGATAAAAATGAAAGTATTGGTGACTACTAATACCAAAACACCGCCACACAAAAAGGTATAAACCACAGGTGATTCATAACTTACTTCTATTGTAGATGGTGGAATTTTTTCAATTTTGTATTTTGTCCCAAACCAAGGTTCAGTTTCCTTGGCTACATTTTCGAAAGCTTGACCTACAACCGCCACCCTAAAACAATAAATAAAGTCGATATGGAAGAATTTTTTTCTTAAATGCCAACTAGATACTTTTGGATAAGTTACTGATAAAATTCAATTAAACAATTGTAACTACATTAAATTTAGAGGGTCCCATTTTTAACAAATTCAATATAGTTTGTAATAAACTGTATAGTAAAATCACCTAACAAATTTTGGCTGTAAATAAGTCAAAGCTTCATTAATCAAATCTGGTCTCCACTCTTCCAGGAAGTATGGACCACACAGAACTTCATCTATTGGATAGTCATGCAGACATTTTGCTAAGGATGTTACATAACCAAAGGGTTTCTCTTTTTCTTTGAACCTGAAAGCTGTTTGCTGTAATTGTTGGCATTCATTGAAAATCCACTGTTTTGGTCCTTCCTTTTTAAGTAAATTTATGTACTAGAATTAAAACACAAAAATTCCAGTAGAAACAAGGTTTTGCAACTTCAGTGTAAATTGTGTCTCCCCCTAAAATGGCAAACCAACCTGAAACACTAGAGTTACAATTTCATCTGCATTTTTCATTCCATCCTCAGTCAAGTCAGCTTTTACATTGAAAAATGCAAATCCCTTGGCTGACCTTTGGTATCCACTTTCCAAGTGGTTGCAAAATCCTCTTGCTTTTAATGCAGATAGCAAACTACCTGGGCCCTCATGTCCTATGAGATGAGATATATATCTGAAAGGCTATAGAAAAGTGCAAATAAATTTCACATTCTTAATTTTTCAAAATATTGAAGACCTATGCTGAATTATGTACCCCAGACTTGTAGTGCTCATGAAAATCTGGAGCTGGAAAACAAATATGAATAGTTCTGGTGTCCTTTATTGGAACTACATAGCTCTTGATTTGTAGGTGCTCAGGGCCATAAGGATGTTCCTTCCATTCTGGTTGCTCAACATTGTGGTTTGGAACACTGAGAAACAATGACTTGCCAAGTTTTTCCAATTCATCTAAACTTTCTTTTCCAAGAATGACCAATGTCATGATGTTTGATGAGTACCACTTATGATGGAACTTTAAAAGTTCTTCTCTTATATTAATTCCTTTTTCTTTTGGAACAATACTAAGAGTTTTGAGGCTCCCTATACCAAATTTATGGTATGGATGTGATGCCTTGGATACATGCTTATCCAGTTGCAAAAGTCTCCACCCATCAAGTGGTACATTTTTCTCAAATTCAGAGTTAACTGCATTTATTTCTCTTTCAGTAGCACTCTCTGTAAAGAGAGGTCCTAAGAAAAATTGTGCAAACCTTGAAACAAGAAGGAAAAATATATGTAGCCTGGTTCTTTCTATTTTAGGTTTTCACTTTTTTTAAAAATTTTCTTTTTGGGATTTGGAACAATTACCTGTCTAATGCACCCTCAAAATGCTCTGGTAAAACATCAAAAAAATAGGTTGTATAATCAGGAGAAGTACTAGCATTGTACTGACCACCATGTTCTGAAATATACTTGGTATAATCATTTTCCTCTGGGTATTTTGTAGTACCCAAAAATAACATGTGTTCACAAAAGTGAGCCAGTCCTGGGATATCTTCTGGATCACTAAAGTGACCTGTAATATGTGACACTTCAAAATACTGTTTTGCATTGATTAAAATTTTTGTTTCAGATATAATACTCACCTATGCTAACATTCAAGCAAGCAGCTGCTTTATCAGTATTAGAGTCACTTATCAGCAGTACTTTCATTTCATTGCCAAAAATTAGCCCCCTGTAACATCTCTTGTCCTCAGGTGACTTGGTGATTTCATTTATGCACTTCACAGAATTTGAGTTGTTCATGACTGGAGTTTGGTGTTTCACTGATGCAAAACTAAGTAACAATTCTAATTTCAAAACTTCAATTTCAAAATTTATGAATATTTAGTCTAACTAAATTTAAACCAATTGCCTACAAAAACATAAAATAGTCTGCAATGTTACTTTACCTAAAAGAAATAATTTTCCCCGCTAATGAATATCTCAGGGGTAATTTAATGGAATGCCATTTTATCGTTCGACCGTATAGCTGTTGGACAAAATTCATCTAATTTAATCAATTAATTTGATGGCAGTGATTACTCTTATATCAATTTGGGCAGCGCTGGATTTCTTTGGAACCAGATTCAGCTACTTGAGTACATTTTATGATTCTGACAAAGGTACAAAATATATGCTTTGTTGTTGAAATATTTTTAACGTTGGTTCTCATTACATCAGTTACAACTTACACAACCATCATCATCAATAAATATTTTTTTACCTTAATTATGCTAATTGAATAACGACTGTTGCTGACTATATTTCTGTAATGCTAATGGATAATTCAAATGCAACTTCCCGAATTAATTAGATAAAAATTACGAATATAAAGTTGAAAAATCAAATCTGTGGTGACAAGTCTGTTTATGGGCACGACAACGTGTCAGCAGCCAAATAGGGATCATTTGTTTGTTTTCTCTAAGTTCACGGGATTGTTACTCAATTTGTGTTATATTAAAAGAAAATGGTAAGACATTTTAATCGGTTGGATTCTGCAGCCATCGTCCTGTAATATGCAATTTTATTACTTTCACAATAGAAACCGTGGTTTACAAATTACTTACAAACTCCAAAAGGATGGTAGGAACTTAAAAAATACCGGTTGGGTATTGCTAATCGCCCTCCACCAATGTTGGACCGATGATTAATACCGACTGACTGTTGTCATAAACCATAAAATAATATTAATTCCTTAAAAATATAAGTCAGTTTTTTTAGGCGAGTCATACATTTTAAACAGTTTTTATCATGACATTTTCATTTAATGGAATTAAACCTCAATACACAATGCCTTAAGAATTTTGAAGAGTAGTGATTCACATATATATTGGGGTCTGATTATTTCAAGTACAATGAAAATAGAGTATAACAATGTAAATTGCATATCACATGATTGCTATATTTGTGCATCGACAGTATAGTTTTAAAATAAATAATGAATACGTCCTTAAGCAATAATATTTTTTCAGCAACCGCAAATAATTCTTCTTAAAGAGGGAACTGAGAATTCCCAAGGTGTATCCCAAGTTATTTCAAACATCAATGCTTGTCAAGCTGTTGTTGAAGCAGTCAGGACCACCCTTGGTCCAAGAGGAATGGACAAGTTGGTGGTAGACAATAATGGTAAAGCTACTATATCAAATGATGGTGCAACAATTATGAAACTCCTGGATATTGTTCACCCAGCAGCAAAAACATTAGTTGACATTGCAAAATCACAAGATGCTGAGGTGAGTATGGTTGTAGTGACCCACTACTCAGATTCATACAATTTAAAACGAACATTTTATTACCTCATATTTCTTCTAGGTTGGAGATGGAACCACAAGTGTTGTGCTTTTGGCAGGTGAATTTTTAAAACAAGTGAAGCCATTCATTGAAGAAGGAGTTCATCCCAGGATTATCATCAAGTCTTTTAGAAAGGCTTCACAGTTGGCTGTCGAAAAAATCAGGGATTTGGCTCAAAATGTTGAACAAACAAAATTGAATGAGCAGAGAGCTCTTCTTGAAAAGTGTGCAGCTACTGCACTCAGTTCAAAGTTGATCCACCAGCAAAAAGATTTCTTCTCCAAGATGGTGGTTGATGCTGTTCTGTCTTTGGATGAACTTCTGCCTTTGAATATGATAGGAATAAAAAAAGTGACAGGAGGGGCCCTTGAAGTGAGTTTAATATGTGGTACTGAATTTTAGTACGATATTTATATAATAATATTATAATTATGTATTTTTTCTGTGTAAATTCTTTTTCAGGATTCATTACTAACACAGGGTGTTACATTCAAGAAAACCTTTTCATATGCAGGCTTTGAAATGCAGCCTAAAACATACACAAATCCAAAAATAGCTTTACTGAATATTGAATTGGAATTGAAAGCAGAGAGAAACAATGCTGAAGTTCGAGTTGATTCAGTGTCTGAATACCAAAAAATAGTTGATGCTGAATGGCAAATTTTGTATGATAAATTAGAAAGGATTCACAAAAGTGGAGCCCAAATAGTTTTGTCCAAACTACCCATTGGAGATGTAGCCACTCAGTATTTTGCAGACAGAGATATGTTCTGTGCTGGCAGAGTTGAAGAGGAAGATTTGAAGAGAACAATGAAGGCCTGCGGTGGTGCCATAATGGCCACTGCCCATGATCTCAATGACTCTGTACTCGGGAGGTGCGAGAAATTTGAGGAGAGACAAGTCGGTGGCGAGCGTTTCAATCTCTTTACAGGGTGTCGGAATGCGAAAGCCTGTACAATCATTCTAAGAGGAGGCGCCGAACAATTTTTGGAAGAAACTGAGAGATCCTTGCACGATGCCATCATGATTGTACGAAGAACAATAAAGAATGATGCCGTCGTAGCTGGAGGTGGAGCGATAGAAATGGAGCTCAGCAAAATTTTAAGAGATTATTCCAGGACCATTGCTGGAAAAGAACAGCTGATCATTTCGGCAATTGCCAAAGCTTTAGAAATCATTCCGAGACAATTGGCTGACAATGCTGGATTTGATGCAACAAATATTCTTAACAGATTAAGACAGAAGCATGCCCAAGGTTGGTTCTATATTTTATAAACACTACTAATTTCAATGTAATTTTCAAAAGTTATTGTTTTTACAATCAATGTTTCATTTCTTACTTATAGGTCACACATGGTATGGTGTTGACATAAACAAGGAAGATATTGCCGATAACTTTGAACAGTGCGTTTGGGAACCTGCTATCGTAAAAATAAATGCACTAACCGCTGCTGCTGAAGCCGCTTGCCTCATCTTATCCGTCGACGAGACAATAAAGAATGTGAAATCGGGCGGAGGGGATGCACCTCAAATGCCGATGGGCAGAGGCAGAGGCAGACCCTTTTAATGCGAATATCGATACACGGTTTAACTTATTTACAATTCCAAGCTTCGTCTACTTGGTTCGCGTCAGCCTGAATATACTTTTTTCACCTTTATACCTTCTGATACAATTTAGCTACGCTATAGTGTAATTGTAATTTATAATACTACTATGGCATAGGTTCTTTTATTAACCCAACATTGTTTACATTGGTTCACACTTGAAAGATTTAATTGAGAATGATGTCTCAGTTTCACTAGTTCTCTTATTTGTATTAAAATGAAAACGGTTTCTTAGTTTTTTTCATTTTTGAACCAAATGTTAAGATGCTTGTTATATTTTCACTTTCAAAAATTAAAACGTATCTAACAATAAATGCTAGCCATTTTTATTTTCCTGATACATAACTTAATGCACAAGTGAGTGTTCTTTTAAATTTCCGAACTAAGAGACGTATAGAAAACTTAACAGAAAGTTTTATTTAAATTGTGAACGTAAAACAGGCATTTCACTTAGTTTTATTCTCTCACCCCATACCAAATTTACAAATTCCTCCTTTCCATACCACAGTAACAATAATTTCATTAGGTACATTTATTTCCGGAAGTTTGAGCAAAGAAACTGCATGTCTGTAAGAGGAATTTAGGTCGAAACTGTATTATCCACATGTACCAAAATAAAAGGTGTAATAATTAAGTACCGGTATTAATAGTTCCAGGAACATAATAGATGACGGGAGACCTTCGTATTTAATAAGTAAAATATGTGTAAATTTTATTACAAATAGTATAGGTAATATGCAGCTCTACATTCTGTCAACAAATACGGATTTTACATATGTAGTAACCACAACAAACGAGGCGAAAAGAGATGCCTTGAAATTCTGAAAAAGGCGAAAGGCAACCATCAGTCGCTGGCAACTCTCTTCTTTGGTGGTCATCAGTTACCTAACTGATGGCTGCAAAATCGTGCAGGACAACCTGAAGATCCAAATTCGCATGATTAATATTCACTTTGGTGTCGTTGACTACTCCTCGCATCATGGAAGTGAAGAAAGCCATGTGTCGAGGCTTCTCCGAGTACCGTTCGAACTGATCTAAACTGTCTTGTAACTTTAGGGTAAGGCTATCATAATTCTTGCGAACCACTTCGAGAATTTGATCTTCTGAAGGCGTTGACAATGACTGAGATGTCAACCAGGACTCAATTTTAGGAGAAAAGTGATTAGTGATTGCCCTAAAATGAGGATCGTCATTTATAATTTTGGTTTCGATTGAAAAAAGCAAATAATCGGCACAGTGAATATCCCAAGAAGGGAGTGCTTGCAAAACATAAAGAGCGGTTCTCACCTAATGTTCACAAGGCAATTAGTTAATTTCATGGCATGTTCCCTGTAGTCAACGGATATTGCTGAATATCTCAGTGCTGCAAAAGGAATGGGATGTTTTAATTTCTCTTATTTAGCCTGGTATAACAATTAAAAAAATATTTACTAACATACCCATCGAATATAAATTGTCAAAAACTTGATGCATTCGGATTATTTCATAATATAATTCGTCGTAACTGGCGGCGGACGGAAGAAATGTATCGCCATAGGTGATGAACAAATTAAATATGTTTACAACTTGAATGGCTAAATTGAAAATGTTCATTTTCTTTGCCAAGTGATTTTCATTTGCTAGCAAAAACTTTAGAAAGGTGATCAAAGCCGTCCAAAGTTCTTTCCAATGATAACTCAGCCTCACCCGGCACCGCTTTTGAAAGCACAACAACCTATGGACGACACCTACACTCAAAAGATACAGTTCAAGGGGTAGTTTCTTCATCATGTGGGACATGATAAATTCAACCAGGAGATCTAAAAATCAAGAATACAGAAAAAACAAACAGTTTGATGCGTAATTCACAAAACTGTGAAACTGCGGCAGAAATTTTACTCACCTAAAAGAGTGGCAGCTAAGGGCTGAGATGGAGACAGTTTATCAGGAGCTAACTTCCTGTGTCTCATTGGCAGTCTTTGTAGTTGAACTTTAAACACTAAATTGGCATCATGCATCAGGGAATTAGCGTACTGGTCCTCAGAAATGCAAGTCAAAATTAGGAAACATAATTTGACATGATTAACACTGGCTTCAGTTTTGGTGTCTTGCATAACAATAGAACTAAAAAAAAAAGCATTTATGGTACCAAATTCACTGCACTTGCTGTCTACATTGCCCACCTACAAAACCTTACCAATATTGAAAAAAAGTAACTAATAAATTTGAAGGTTGACTCATTATACCAATGATTGGGGCACTTGACAGATCTGGTGTGGGCAATGAAGAATTTAAAGTATTGCTTGGAGAAGGTGGAGCACTAGAATCAGTCTGAGTATGTCCCAAAACAGTAATGAAATTCCTGTTTAAGTGAACTGCCTCATACAAGGCCATCAGTACTGGATTTTTGGCTTTGATCTGCTGAATTCTCATGACTCCATCTTCAGACACAAACATGTTTCCAACTATATTTGTAATTGAAGACAACCAACCAGCATTCTGAGGTTCTGCATGCTGTGAAATGAAGTGTCTGCAAAATTCTGTCAGGGATAATGTGATAACTTGACTGTAACCATTCAAAATTAATTCATCATCTAATATAGATAATTTTACAATATATGGGTTAACAGCTTCATGTTTTCTATAATTGGTCAAAAGTGTTAGGATTAATACAACATTGTGACCATGTAATATTCTGCTTGAAGACACTTTTAGCAACTGGAATAAAAGTAAATTTTGGTTAGATACATTGTTTAAAGCTACAAATCTCTGATCTCAGCCATGTCCAAAATTTACCTGCACCAAAGGTTCAAATATACTGGTAATCATCATATGCTCCAGTAGTGCATTCTGACTAATATTTTCGGAAGCAGTAACTAATATTAATAACAACTTAAGACACATTGATTTAAAACTATCTGGATATTCTCCAGTTAAGAAATGAGTCATGTGATCCAATAATTGTTTTATTTTATTCTGAGCCACATCAAAACCAATCAAATTATCAATAACATCAAAAGCAAAATTACTTGATGACTTTTTGTAAATTGTGTCAATAAGACAGCAAAGTGTCTAAAACAAAAAAGGCAATAAAATTATTTACACTACAACTACATTTTACAATTAAACTACAATAAATTATTTAAAATATGGCAAACATACCTGTAAGGCATAGACCACTCTGATATGGTGCTCATGTCCCAAATTTTCTACACAATGGCTAAATAATTTGTTTATATTATCCTTTAGTGCTAAAAGTTCTGTTGCATTTAATTTGAGTATCTCAACTTCAAGCTGAGCCACTTTTGGTCTTAATAAAAAAAGTTCATCCCAAAAATTTGGATTGCTAGCAGTTAAATCCTCACCCTGTTAAAATAATGGATTAATTAATATTGCACATTTGGTTACACCAGCAAAATAGACAAAAACATTACTTCAGGGTAAATTTATTTCATACTTTATTTAAGCAGCTTGTAAAATTTTGAACCATATTTATTTCATGAACCTTCAAATTTCAACCAAAAGAAATCAGATTAATATACAGAATGGTATTATTCAGTTTTATCAGTTTTTTAGAATACAAAGTTATGAAAATATTTTACGGAATTAACCAGTATAATTCTTACAATTAATGGCAAAAGTCACGTCTTGAATGGCAAAATAATAATAATAATAAGCAAAATGATAAAAGACATGAAAATTTTATTTCCATTTATAGGTAAATAGGTAAATTTGAATAATGAACAATTTGAATATGCCATATTTCTACTTTTAATGAACTTGCATTTCATTGCTTAAATGTAAACGTCGAAAATAATGCTCTTTGGAGTAGATAAATGGACACATTTATTACAAATTTTATGGCAGAACTTACTCTAAAAAAACATTCATAAATTTGAACAACTTTTTCCTTCATCTGTCTTTTAGAACCCGAGCCGCTGCGCATTCGATAAGCCATTTCTATAAATCTAGATTAGTTCGAACCTAGCACATTGAACTATTTAGCTGAATGGAATTCTTCATTGTATTTTTGACAGACTAGTTAAGAGCTCGGTTAAAATTTGTAAATGAACTAACCACAGACGGTGAGGTTCCCCTAATCTAATCCCACGTCATCATGATAAATTAATAATAGTACCATTTTCATTTTTTAGTTGTCAAAATTTAAAAAAATGTAGAATTTCAATCATTTAATTGCCTAAAATTAAGTAATAAACAACCTAAATGTTAAAATTTCTTAAAATTTTTTGAGACGTATTAGCATATAAAATGTGAAACTAAAACAGTATTCTAAGGGGTGCCGGTTGTTTTCAGTATTATTGAACTCACTGGCTTCTTGTCAGTTATGGAAAATTTGAATTCTTATTCGAAATCGTCAACGGTTCGTGTTTTAACTCCAATAAAGCGGTTAGGATTGGGTCGCAAAAGAAAGAGCATCACCTCCCCGAGTGGTTGTCCCAATAAAATATTGAACAAAGACGATTCACTTGAAGTACAACCTTCCGAAAATGTTAGTTTGCAATAATTGTCCTTTACATCTCACTACGTGATTAAAGGTATCATCACACTGTAAATTATTAATTGCTTTTAGTTAAAAATCAAGTGTGAAGATCACAACACGATCGCATTACCTAATAAAATAAATGATGAGGAAGTAACTGAAAATATTGATTATTCAAAACACATTACTGAAATAAGGAAGAGAATTGATCAGAAGAAAGAAATGATTGATGTGATTAAGAAGAAGACTGATAAAATAGTGGAATTGGAGGATCTCATATTGCTTTGGAAAAATGGTTGCAAAACTGCATTTTTTCATTTGGATCAATTGTTAAAAGAAAAACATGGTGAAAATATGAAATCTAAAGTCTGGCTTAAAAGCTTAGGAATTTGGAAGTTCATGGTTAAAAATTTTCATGATGATCCTGATTTTTCACTATCAGATGATAGTGACTGAACAAAAATATTTTGTTCCTAATAATACATTTATGTGTTTTCCATATTTTTTTGTAATTACACATGATAGTTGTAATTTATAAATAGAAATATAATCTTGTTAATTTAAAAATTCAAAAATTCAAATTGTTGATGAAGTTGTCTAAGTAATGGTTATGTTTTATTCTTCTAAAATGACATTATTTTTGTATGCCAGAAACAAATTTTATGCAATAATAAACTGAGCCATTGAAGTGTAAGGTAGGGTCCAGTGATTAAGGAATTGAATTAGATTATTTCATTAAAAGGATATATATGAATAATACTTTATTTATTTTTAAAGGTAAATGTACCAATAAAATTTTATTTATTTTTAATTTATTATAAACTTTGTAAAACATAATGTAATTTAGTTTCTGTAGTCTCACTTGCTCCTAATTTTTCGGTTGCAATAAATTTTATACAACATTATGTTACATAATAAAGCTTATTTTAAGCAAGGTAACTCAAAACTGTCACTGCCCAACAACCTTATAATTCTTATTGAAGCATAAAAACATAATTGTCGTTTTGGTATGTTGTTGTTTACTCAAATAAAATTATGATAAAATATTGTGATGCAAAATTGAAAAAAATATATATATATTTCTAAGAGACTGAAGTTCAACAGAATTTCAATTAAGAATTACCCTCCCTAATTTTCAAAACCTTAAATTTACAAAAAAATTTAATGAAATTTGCAAGACATAATTGGGTGATAATGACCATAGCATAAAATTTTGTATTTCATTATCATAATCACTGATAGAATTTAGGTAACAATAAATAACTAATAAACAATATTGATTGCCAACAATAAAAAAATAACATGGTAAGTATTTGTATATATTCCTCTAAAAACATTAGGTCTATCCTTAAGTCCTACCTCTAACAAGAAAATACTTGTGTGAATGTTACTTCCACAGTGTCTTTGAATCCAGCTTCTCAGCTTCCAAAAAGATTTTTTCCTACAAACTTCAGTCATCACAGATTTGTAAAAATTTTGCATATTCTAATACTAAGTTAACTTCAGTAAGAGTTTAAAAAAAATTTAACAACAACTGTACATTCCTAACAAGTTAGAGATAATTTAATAGAGAGTGTGAGGAGTAAATTAACCCCATTCATATTTTTGTAATATGAAACTACAAAATTAGTGCAAGCCTTTTCAAAAGTGTTCAAACCTCAATTTTTAAAGGAAAATGTACTTAACATTTGATTAATTGATATTTATCTAAAAGTATGGCACCATTTCATTTCCATTCTATTAATGGAATATGGAAGTAAGAATATGAGCATTTCAACAATTTCGATCCTAAAGGCATTTGTTGAACACATAAAGTCAGACTTACAATTGAATGGTAATTGAATTGACTTATTAGTAGCATAAAGTGAATACAGCCAGCAATACTCTGCAATGTTAATACATAGAATATCGGCCCGGCTGAGCATAAATTATTTCATAAAAGCAGAAACAGAAATTTTTTCAATTTTCAAATGTTCTGAATGGATGGATTTTTTTCACCCCTTCTGTAATGTGAAATAATAGTATGCAGTCCAAAGAGTGCGAATACAACTCCAATTATAACATAATAGGCACCATAAATAGTAAACTGAAAAAAATAGAAAAATATCAGTCCAACTGATTTTTAATTAAACAACATAGGGTTCCTTTGTGTGAGTAACTCATAGTTAACAAAAAATTAATTATGGTTCAATCACCTGAGTTCTAATATCCAGTTCTAAATAATCTATGACTACAACAGTTAGAATTGTTTGAGCCAAAAGAGCAATGAAAGTGTTTATGCCAAATACCAAGGCATAACTTTCTGAATGTATGTGTTTTGCAATTTCTGACCTGAAATAAGAATATTATATTTGAAAAACGGAAGAAACATGTTCCAAAGAACATACGTACAAATTACTTACGAGGCAATCGCATTGGAAGCTTGGTAAATTGTTCGAAAACATATAAACAACACATAATTAATTAATAAAACATTAATTCTAGTAATTTGAAGAATTAAACATCCTTGAATTATTGAACACAATGCAAGTGTCAGTTCACCAAAGATGTCCCACCTCAATTTTAAAAATCCCACTAAATATGTGCAGATAGCTCCTAAAAAATACAACAGTTTTAAAAATTTTAAATAATTGCCTGGTTCCAGGAAGTCATGTAAAGATGTTTGCATAGATGTTAAAACAATAATGAAATTCATAATTACCTATTACACAATGAGCTGTACTTATATAGCCATGATAAATAGGCTGATTTTTATCACTGTTATTAATAATACTTTGCCATAAAAGCTGTATATAATACACTACCTACAACAACAAATTCAGGAATAAAAACACCACCTCCAACTTCACCACAACAAAAGGCAATGAATTCATGCAATGTATCTAGAAACCTGTAAACTGCCACATAATGAAGCAGACCACCAGAGACTCCATGTAACAGCCTCTTTATTTGAAGCAGCAGCCTTCAAATTTCTAATAAGAACAAAGATATTGGATAACTTTGATGATTCAGTCTTATCCTCTAGTTCTTTCTCAGAAAATGGAGCTTTTGATGCTTCATCAGATGACAGGCTGGTTTTTTCTGTCATTTTTTCAGTTTCACTAGACTTGGAGTACACTTGTTGTCCTACATCAGAATTTGACTTCTCCTTGTGAAAGTTGTAGTCATTATGAGAAACAGCTGGGAAGAAGAAGGCCCAGCATGTGCTCAATGTTAGTGCTAGAAAAAATTATGTATTTCATGTTACTTAGGGTCACAAAAATACTTAGGGTAATTGAAGAAACCAAACTTCAAAAATTGTTCTATTTTACAGAAATTTATGAATATTGCAACAAAAATGAAAAGTGATTATTTTTAGTCTGTTTAGATGCAACCAACAGCAGGCTGTTCAATCAACAATCCTAAAATATTATTTTAAAAAATTACATTTCAAATTCTTACCTCCTAATGTCAAATAATTTAGTTCTAAATAATCCATTAAATGGAAATGCAGTAATGCTTGTGATGCTAAGCCACTGCTGGCTTTTCCTACTAATATAACAGCTTTTGTTATTGATGTAGCTCTCTGGTAATATTTCTTTTCTACTTTTGCATACATGTAAGAATAATAAGCTACATCAGAGGCTACCATAAACCCATAAAAAAATTGTGACACCTGTAAGAAAAAAACTTCTGTGTAATGTGCTCATTCTAATTTATGATGAGAATGATGTATAAAATATATAAAATTAATGTAACTTTACCTGTATTAACCTGATGCTTTGTCCCAATGGTAGAATGGTCATTGTAATCATTCCTGCAATACCACCCATTATTATAACTGGTTTATATTTCAACCAATCTGTTAGTAAAAATATAATCACTAATAAACTCAAATTTGAGTATGTTGCAACTGGAAATATTTCTTGGTTTATCTAGAAATTTAAAAAAGCTTTATTTACTGAACAGAAGTGCACAATAGTAAACATAATTTAAAAATTTTAATTACTTCTTTATAATTTCAGAATTTTCATAAGAGTGAAAAGTCTTTGAAACAGTCAATGTGAGTTGAATACCAAATATCATTGACTTTTTAATGCAATGTATGCAAAGTTGTGTCCTATTTTTATGTTCCAATTTATGTATGCAACAACTAATTATGGTTAGTTTTGCATGTTTTAAAAACCAATGGGTGAATGACAGTTAGTCACAAAATATCATTATATATTTCACATAATCATGCCAAGCAGTTATAACAATCAAAATTACTAATGAGATTTATAAAAGTCATACCTGTTCCTCAGTAAAGTTTTTGTGTGGGCCATTTAGAAACGGAGAAACAAAATGTTCTGAGGGTCTGAATTCCTTAAAAAACCCATAAACCCCAAGAACAAAGACCATCTTTCTCCAACCCATTTTTGTGAATTATAAAAGTTTCGACGCTATAATAATAGTTTCAGAAACTCTTGGAGTATGATTAGTCTAATGTAATTTGAAAGGCTGCACATCTGAAATTGTATAAAGAAATTAACGTTATCAAGTATATGACTAATTCTGTTAAATTCGTGAAGCATCGAAAAATTAAAGCGAGGTTGAAACAATCCTTATTATTACTTATTTTCCAATCATTGTATCTACTAGTGACAATGAAATGATCTCTGATTAATGTAAAATTATATCTTGTTGGGAAAGAATAAGTTGCGTCTTCGCATCCGTTGAAGTCTCCTTAGATAAGAAAATATCCGCGACATTTATGAATTTTTCTAATCATTCTAATTCCACGATGTTTTAACCATTTCAACCGCAGAGGCTGCAAATTGTTTGAATTTCATGCTCAAGTTTCAACACGAAAAAATAATCCGGAACAACTGAGCTGGTCATTTAAGAGGCAATACGGTAATTCAAATAACTTGCCTGATATTTCACAAATGACAAAAACATTTCTTCCGAATGAAAAAAACAAATGCACTTAAAACATGATTATTCCACGCTTGAATGGTGCAAACTAACGTTGTCTAAATTTAATTCATTGTTGTCATTTGCTTCACTGCGATTAAACTTTTATCGTATTTGCGATTAGACGGACTACGTTTATCCGTGCAATTACTAATTTCTTGTTATGACTTTTGACACATTTCCTTTTTTTTCTACAAGTTAAGTAGATGCAAATGTCCCCATGTAATTCAATAACAAATGAAATTTGTTTACGAATGAAAATCCCTAAAAATTCAATATTAGAAAATTCCACATTTTCAAATTTGAAAACACAAAGGGGAGCCATTTTGTTTGATATTTATCCGAAATGGCAAATCTTCTAATCCCTTTCCGTAAGCTCTCTAACCCTTAAATTGTTAGTTTTGACTTACATAAGTACTATTTTAGTACAGTTTTGTGTTACCAATATTTTAGAAGCAACACCGATTTCGATGCTACCGGATTCGATTTCGTCAGATGTCGGATGTCGAAAAGAACCGCATTTTCACTCCTTAAAACAGTGGTATTATTTAGAAATTAATATTTCCGAGAAATTTTCTTAAAATAAGAATGCACACTGTATGACATTCTTAAATATTAACCCTGAATCAGCGGCTATGTAGCAAACCATTTATTTATTTTGTCGGTATCAAACATGCAAATCAGGAAATTATTTAACATCAGAGTATTCAGTGTTACATTAAAATCATTTGGCCGAAAAAGAAAGGACGAAAGAGTGTTCACCTTGACAGACCTTGGATAAGACTTTATCCTTGAGGAAGACCACAGTGACGGATGGAGAAAGGGTCTTTCTGCGTAATTTGAAGTTTGTCATAAGTTTGGTGACACAGACGTTTCCGCAGCAAAGGGAAATATTTGTTGGTTAGACCTTAAGGAATGTGCAATGCGAGATATCTGTTTAAACTTTCTAAGTGACAAGGTCTGTTTTTCTTTGCTTATCCTTGACTTTAACTGCAAGTTTCAAGTTCGTGTTGTCACGTGAGAAAAAACCAACCAAACCACAGATTTTTCGCTTAATTCAATGTTTAGTACTTATTAATTCTAAAGTAATATTATCTATATTTTACGTAATGGGAATAAAAAATATAATCGTCAAAGTCCGATAGGTGAGAGGGTAAGAACAGTAAAAAGTTTTTTTGCAAAACATGGCCTCTCCGGCCTGGAAAAACAATAAAATGAACTTTATGTGTGTAGATGTGCATCACACACGTACAATTGCAAAGATCATTCAATGTTTGTAAATACCCAACACTACCAATATTAATAGAAGAGACTTACGTTCAATATTGCTAACAGAAACTACTGTACATACTGTAACTTCATTTTTACACTTACACTGAATTATAACATATATAATTTAATTTATATTAATTTGTGTAATAAAACTTCACCGTAAACCACCACTTTGCCTATCGCTGCATAACACAAGGAATTGATTTAAAACTGTATGTACGTTGTATTATTTACACAAAATACGTGGAAATAAAGAACACTCTTTGACCAAACATATTTTTAAAACAAAACTTTTTAAATTCCAGTTGGGTCACTTGGTAACAAAATACACAAATGTCCTCGAATCTATAAATAGCACTGTAAATAATAAACTAGAGCCTCTCGAACGTAAACTTAAAAACTTGTTATTAATTGCCTAAACGCAAAAACATCACCTACAACATTTCTGGTCGGCTGTTTAAAATTGTTAGATTTAAGCTCGGTAATTTAAAAGGCCACATTTACCTTACAATATTGACCGAATCATAAAATTTACGAGTAAATTTACCTGTCGGTTTCATTATTTTTGAAGCCGAAACTACATTAAATACACGATGCCGTCGAGGAATAAATACTTTTTTTTTCAGTTAGGAGAAACTCTAGTCACAGTTATTTTGAATGGAAAGTAATTTCCCAAATTGTGTAAAAAATATGGAACTATTTACGGTCCTTAGGTCAACAATTTAAGTTTTCTGTTAAAATGTAATCTGCTCAAACCCACCTATAAAACCAAACTTTAATGTAGGTGCAGTTTATGACGAAACTGGATAACGGGAAGCTAATTACAAATTCTAAACATTGTTTTTCCCATTCTGACTGTAAACTTGACTCGAATACTTCTTAGATTAAATCAAGAGGGGAACTTTTACTGATATTATGGAATACATTCTTTAGAAATTTTACTGTTACACTTAATTTTATTACCATTTCAGGGTAACACATTACAGACTTTGGAAAGTCTAAATTTTGGACAAATTCATACGGCGACGACCATTTTACTCACAAAGGTAAACAAACTAAATAAATTTTCAACAGGAACATTAACAGCTAATAAATGTTAATTTTTAGGTTTCAAATAAATAAATTATAAATTTATCTAAGCGCTAAATTTAAATATAAATTTAGAATAAGCAAATTTATATCACAGCTTATACAAATGTAATTACTATGACAGGTAGTTGTGCAGCACTGTTCTCGCAATAGTTTAACTGTACAATACAGAAGCGAAGTGCCATGGGTTAAGCTCGTTAAGCGCTGTCGACACAAAAAGGAAAAATGCAAATAAATTAGGAAAACAGTAGACCAATAAATTGAGTTCTGCTAAAACTTGCAAACAACTTCATAATTCAGTGCAAGTTAAGAATGAAGTGGAATTTTCGTGTGGCAAGTTAATTTTTAGACTTTGTCATTCTGAAAGTCGAGCTTTTCATTGTTCGCTTTTGCTTGTTTTTAAGCAACTTACATGAATCTTTGAATATCAAGGTTACATCCTTATCAAACGATAGGACACCGAATTTGGGGATTTTTATTATCGTAACATCTATGAAGTACAGAAATTTATTTTATGGTATTTTAAGTTTGCCTGAGCGAACTATGCAAACTGACATGGTTAGACGGGAAACGATCAAGAGCAGTGATGGAGAAGGTCAGCATGAAGTAATAATAGTTACAAATAAAAATAGTTACAAAAGAAGCGAGAGAACAAGAAGCGCCAATGCACGTTTCAAGCAGACCGATTGGGTTCCATAATATGCAAATTGTTAGCACTCTTCTTTGTCGGGAAGTACAATAAGCTCAATTATAAAAGCCGTGGTTATCTTACGTATCTTTTCTTCCCTGAAATCCGGCCAGCAATCCAGAATTGTGAAAAGTGACTTGCTACCGAACACTGACTATAGAAAAACCGACGTCAGAAAAAATGTCGAACTAAAAGTCACATACCGGAATTCCTGTAGGAGAAACACCAAACCGTCATCTGCATGGAAAATGTCGCGTGAAGAACTTTTATTCTTCGGTATATCAATATTTGCATCCCCCACCCCCCATGTTTGCACACATCAAGAATTTTTTGCTGAGCAAAGAAATTTGCTCACCTTACGTAACATTAGATTCAATGTTTCTAACATAAACATTAGCAGCTTTGTTTATCCGGCATTGAAAGAGAAAGATTAGAAGTAGTTCGTCAAATTCGTTTAGTGTCTTCAACAAGAAGGACTCGTAACGTAACATTGGTGCTATCGTACAGATTTATTCATTTAAATGAATTCCTCCTTCGGAAAATCAATGGCAGAAAATAAATGAAAATAAATGAAATTCATGTAAATATTATTTTATAATAAAATGTACAGCTCTTATTTCCGTGTCAATGAGAATATTTCTGTTGCATTGACATTATGACTTGGATACTTCATTGAATTACTCACCTGATGTAAAAATTTCTTTTGTTTAATTCGCAAGACTATTCTCGGGGAACTAACGACAAGCATGAAATTCAGCCTTACTTCTCCTTCTAGGACAGTTTTCTGTTTTCTTTTCTTTTTTAGGTGGTGGAAATGTCATCCGCACGAATGAGACTTTTCGAGTTGAGTTTTCAAAACACGGGGCACACGTTTTTGCTCGTTTGCAATTATTTTAGAAACTCAAACAGAACAACATGGGTGAGTACTCCCAGATTATTGTTGATTTTAGCGGTCGGCCGTAGTAGCCTTCGTCTAGATTTCATTTCCTTTCGCCGTAATGCAAACCAGAAAGGTCGTAGGGTGATGATTGTACTCTACCGTCTCATAACAATATGTACATAATGTGTTAGAATATTTGTTGGCGAAGTTGTATTATAGGTAATAGGTCAATTGTTTATCTTTCTATATATAGGGATGCTGTTCTGTATGCTTATGTTCCCCGGTGTGGAAAAATTGAACCCAAAACTTGTCTTGGAAACAATAAATTATACTGAATAAAAAAAATTATGAATTTGTACATGAAATCTTTGGTAGTCACAATAAGTTTTCACGTCACATTTAATGTTTTTCGAACGTTGTAAAATTATCTGCATAATTGTTCTCAGAAGGGAAAAGGAAATCCGCAGGTAACAGAATGGCGGTATAGTTGTCAGTTAAATGGCATGAGCATAATTCTAATACCTGATCCCATTAATGCTCTTATACCTTCTTCAGGGCACCACAGTGATTTCATTCCCCAACTAAAACAAATCGGCATTACGTTTTAGAAAGAATGTCGTTTTACCACAACTTTTACCACAAGTTACTGTTATTTAACAAATTTTTTATTTAAACGTATTGCTCACCCTTTTATTTTTCTATACCACTTGGTAAGAGTAATGTATTTAAAAGGAACTATAAGCAACACATCTTGTCAGCAGACACCTGATAAGCAGTAACTCACTCAGGTTAATTCAATTATTTAAGTACCGGTGGTAGGTTAAAATTATTGCTCTGTGCGAGAAAGCACTTCAATTAAACAAGAAGGCAAAAAAGGTAAATAGCAACCTTGATTCTGTTTGTAACGTGAACCACAAATATTTATTATAAAAACTATTCTACTACTACTACGACTTAATTACGTTCTTCCTTAGCAGTCTTTTTCAAATAAACGTACAGTCAATACTTGTATTAATTTGTTACTAAACATGACTAGTTTTTTCAAAAATTGTAAAGCCTGTTTATCACTACACACATCTGTTTAAATGCAATTAAATTGCTTGTAGTAAGTACAAGTTTTTATTTTAAGAGCTCAAACCACTTGCCTTGTATTTCCAACATTGATTCATAAGAATTATATTTTCATCGCGAACTTTGGTCCGCATTTAAAAAACAATTATATTTCACATTGCATACCTAAACATCAATTCAATTGTTATTACGCATGTTACGAGTTATGAATATTAACAAGTTATTAAAAATAGTAGCATAATTTTCGTCAAATTCTAACGTTATTGAAATGAAGGTATTGAAATTATTTAATCCATCTAGCAAGGATGTAGTGTTGTTTCCACAAAAAATTATATATATTTTTTTTATTCATCATATACTGTATGCACAACAGTATGCAATGACAGTACATTTAAACACCTGTAGTCTTAAAAGAGTTCAATAATCATTATAAGTAGCTCATTATGTAATCTGCTTAAGGCTAAAACAGTTACATTTTTTTGTACTTAAAAGTATTCTGATGTTTTCGGTGGACGTTCAGGAAATGCTAAGGTTGATAAAACTAACTATTGTAGGGAAATTAAGGGACCAGTTAAAACACACAGATATGACAATGTGGGGACATAATGGGCAACAATTTTGAACTTTGCAAAAGGCATAAAATTTCATTAATTAAAGCAGAAAATCCTTGAAATGTGGATTGTAGATTGTCTGAGGTCTTCTTCCACCTTGGTGCATGCATTTCTACCTAATCATTTTGATCGGTTAACACAGTAAAAGACGCGAACAAAACACCTACAAATTTTTAATAGACTGGGTGTAAGCGATCGATGGTTGAAAAACTCGGTTTTTACGGGTAATAACTCACATATTTCAGTTGAATAAAAAGCAATAAGAAATCGACGAGTCATTTAATTAACGAAGCTTCTGTGAGCTATTATGTAAGACCATTTTAGCAGATTGTTCTCCTCAGAGACAAACCCCGTATTTTCCATTTTGGAATTGACCTGCCCTTGAATTAACCTTTTTTATTTATTAACTACCTGTTTTCGTTTTATGTTTTTAACCTATTGATTGTACAACACAACTGACACATCATTCTACAGGTTCGAGATGTGGAATTGTACTCAATCTGTCTGTCTTGTGCGACTGTTATTGTACAAAAAATCCAGATTAAAAGCCGGTCTGTTCTAAAATTAATAAATCTGTTAGTAATGCAGTGCATTTTTGAAATGCTAACTACGTTGCGGTTTTTCTACCTAACATCTGTTTGTGTAAACAATATTCGTAAACAGATTAGGTGTTCTCTTGTTATCAGGTACTTCAAAGTGCCAGAATCCAAACTAATTAGGCTATAACTAAGCGAGTTTATATTTACTTACATCCCTTGACATTCTATTTCGCACACATTATTGTTTATCGTTGCATATAAATATTGTAGCATTTTGGGATGAAACCTTTACATTACGTAAACAATACGGAAACTGATAACAAACTTGGTTAAAACATACTTTAAATGTCAAATTTAAAATTAGACAATTGAAAAATTATTAACTTTGTTGACATTGTTTTTTATATTGTATTACATATATTACATTGGTTTGAAGACTTAATGTTGAAATTTGACCGACACACTTGTTTTCTGTATTATTAATTAAAAAATTAATCTGAGTTGAGATTTTTTATATTTTTTAATTATAATTTTATAATTTTTACATTGGTAGTCGCAAGTACTCAGTAGGAAACCTGGTGTTTTAAGGAGAGAAAGAGAGAGAGAGAGAGGGTGGGAGGGAAACCAGGTAGTCTGCCTAGTAGGAAACGTCTTGGTCAAAATAACAAGCTCTGTACTTACGGATGGTTCGTCATTTCTCCCGGGAAGGTCTCTAAGCCACCAGAACCGATTTGGTGGCCACCGTTTGAACGTTCATTTTTATCGTTTTAAGTTGAATCGGATGTATTATATATATTACTTTCAAATCGAATTGTTTTGTCGTGGCACGCGTTTCACATGACAAAGAAATAATAACAGGTGAGTCTTCATACAGCACTGTAACACCCGCTACTTTTCGTCACTTGAAATTTCGTTCGTGTTCTCTGAGACAGAAGAAACTACAGGCTGTCGGAGATGCCGTTTTGCCAGTTCGCTTTTTCCTATAGACGATCGCTGAAAAAAATGTCAGTAGACAGACAGATAACGATTATGGGACGGTCCTTATCAGGCTCTCTTCGACTTTACGTGTGACTGATAATAAAAGCTTTATTTTTTGCACGACGTTTTCATGTGCGTTTTGTTTTCCTTTTTGAGAAATGGAAAATTTTGTGTTAATTGCCCAAAACTAATAGTTCATTAGAATAATTGTTATTGATCGGAACTACGGACAGGGGAGAAATAGGGAAGCTAGGCATTTACCGGCTGTTTGAACCGAATAATTATTGGTAGAAATTAAATAGTTTTATTTATTTATTTAGAAAACAGATTAATTCCGTAATTATTTTTTGTTCTCAATTACAAGATTATTAAGCAACCGAAGCAATTTTTGTTTCTGTTTTACACTTCAGAAGTGGCATGTCGACCTTAAAACCATTAAGTGTTTAATAAGTGAATATTTATTTGTAATACCAGATGCTTCAATTTACTCTTTAAGTCAAAATTATATTATTGGTTTATTTCATTGTAATAATTTATGCTACTACACTAAGACACTTGACTCCAAGAGACATCGCCAAGTTTGCGTTTCAGTTTTAAAAGCACAGCACAGGTTAATTAATAGATGTTTCGGGAGCTAAATCGCATTATAATTTCTAAAAAAATTATCAATGAATTTTTCCGCCTTCTGTTTAATAACCTGAACATTGCAACAATGTATTGAAAATATATGTAAAATCCTATACATAATTGAATATAAAAAAATTCCACATGAATTAACTGTTGTATTGGATAACCAGGTAGACGTTTGATATGCATTAGTGGGACGATTGTATTTTCCAACAGTTATTTTTGCTCCTTCACGCCAAAGAGTACTATTGCATGTTAAAAAATTATTGTATTGTCACAACTGAGATTGTGCACTTCTGCTTTAAAACTAAATGTGTTATACTTGACTTCCACGTAGCACGATTTTAAATCAGTTTCTTCATTATTTATTTTACTTTGGTGAACAACGAGTTGGAAAAATAAATGAATCGAGGCCCACGACTCTGCATAACAGAATCTTTTATAGGTACTCGATGATGGTACCGCATAATTACATTGATGGTTCTACATGTCAGAATATGCTGACAACATGTTATTAAGTAATTACTCCAGATGTTTCGGTGGCGGCTTTCCGGGTGAAGGTGTCGTGATAAATTAATTGTATTTTATTAGTATCGTAACAAGCAGCAGTTCAAAATTTAACTGAAAAATGAATTTGAAAAGCGCAGTTATAAGCAACAGGTTGGTTTGATCGTAGACAAGTGCATGTGACCGTATTGAACTCACGTGTCTGCCTGGAAAAGACGGTGAAGGATTTGTGGACTACCACTTATGAATATTAACTATGTTTTCTGGTTTTGTTCTACAATAATTATTGTCGGATTTCAGTCTTCCTCAGGCTCGTTCAGCTCTTTTAATTTCAAATTTCGAAGGTCTTGGCTAATGCCCAAATTAGCCAACAACTCTTTATTGGGTCTTCAAATTCGTAGATCATTTCGATACCCCAGCGCCTGTTCAACATGTTAAACAATAGCCGATGAAGCAATGTTTTATGTTTTGAATTATTAGTGTTTTACTAATCTACATTCCTTGTGCAAATTCAATTTATTCTTTTTTGGTAGGCGATAAATAATGTTGCATATATAAGAAGTAGTAAGATAGAGAGAGAGAGACATTGTAGAACCAAAAGTAATGCTTGAAGCATTATAATTACAATCAGTCTGTGAACAGCAGAAGGATAAGACTTGACACTTTAACATTATTGATTAATAAGAATGCAAGAAAACTGGTTTTTTGGTTTGGTACGGTTGATAGTGTGGAATGGAAGACCGGAACCTGAATGATGGAACCTTAGATAGCCGCTGAGAACCGAGTTGAGATGAGATGCCTACCAGGTCTAGACGAACTAATGTTCTATTTTGAAATTTGTTATTACGACTGTTACGTAAGACCAAATTTTTAAGTTTCTGCCATATCAATGATTGTATTTTAAACATTGTAGCTATGAAGCTTACATGTACAAAGTCTTCTAGGCCTGCAATCTTTATCTTAATGGCTGCATCCCTGTGGTCTCAATTCATTCTCTTTACGGCAGTGAAAGTTTGTTGGGGTAACATCGATGTAATAGAGTCTCGCGTGCAACACGTACACAACCGTGGGAATTACAGTTTTGATTTTTAAATATTAAACTAAACCCGGAATAGTTACGTTCAGGAGAATAAATAGTAATAAAAAAGGAGAATAAAATCAAATGTTCAAAGAGCAGAGGAAAATTACAAAATTCTGGTCAAGTTCAAACAAACCAGTATTAGGAATTCAAGTAAGTGCACCTTCCTGCATACCCAGGTGTCCCTGATGAGGTCCATTACACATTCAAAAGTATCATTTCTACCATTTTAGCGATAGTTTCTACATTTCCTTTTATTTAAATTTAGGAATTCCCCAAAAATTTGCAACCTGACGTAATAGATCAAACACTAGAACATAAAGATGTACAAGGAAGGAATCTACGAGGGACTACATCTTCCTTGTGGAATATTAATTTTTGCAATGATCTTGAGCAACAGGTAGAAGGAAGAACTCATGGCTACTCCTTTTTGGTTTCCTAGAGTGGTCCAAGTGGTTTTGACCCTCAATGGAAAGATCACTATGTCAAAAGGATTAATAAAAGGTGTTGACGTGCCGGTGGTTTTAATAGGAAAGCTGCGCTTCGGCTGGTCAACCACCTGACACTGTGGTATGATTAGTGTACAGGGAAGTGATAACAAGAGAATGAACTTTCAGAAAATCCATTATGCATTACGGTCAATATTTTAGGCAAATGAATGCTTCATTTGTTCGAAGAATTGAGTACGATTTAGGGACCAAAGGTCAACATCACTCAACTTGTCCGTCAGTCGATGAAAACAATTCATTTGAAGTTAAGTTTGAAGAATATCAGCAGTAACAATTCACTTATTAGTGTTTCGATAGGTTTTTGGATAGTACTTCGTAAGTGGTTAACACCCTTATGATTGCAGGTTGAGTGACGTAATCCAAGTTTGGAGTAATCGTAACTACTTTCCTCTTTTTTGAAATTATTATTCGCATTTCTTCTTTCGCCAAGGCAGAGAACTAGCATTGACATTTACTATTATTATTATTACTACAACAAATACTAATAGCGGCAAGTGGGATGAAGATTAATCAATTCACGGTATCATTAATGTGCAATTTTTGAGATTCAATTGAATTTCTCAATGTATTTTTTGGATGAATAATAATTTTTAATTCCTAATGACTCTTTCTTATGAAACGGGGAATTACAATGAATTAAGCCACGTCGAAAATACATGTAACATTACAGATTTGTTTTATGTAATGGATGTTGACGTGTCGCAAGGATTTGGTAAACAGTGAACCCGGGAAAAATCCTTCAATTCTGCTTTCCCAATGATCTGCGATCGGAGAAATGTTTGAATGATGAGATGAGACAAATGTAATGAAGATACGGACTTTTATCTTATTTGTGTCTTATTTAAATAACACGAACAGGAATTGTTTGTAAGAGAAGAAATAATATTATCCATAGAATTGTTTCTAAAATTATAATTTGTTTTGTGCACAAGAGACATGTAAACAGCTGAAATGCAATGCTTGCCAAAAGTTGACATAATCGGTACGTAAAACTATGTTGAATAATTGAATATAACACATGATGATAGTAACAATAAACGATTAATAAGAAAAATATGTCCTCAAGAAATATTTCTCTTTCTCGAGGGCTCAGGGTTAAAGAGAGGATGGATGAATAAATCGATTAGCCAAAAGGAATGACATTGCACTTACCTTCTAGAATTATTGTTTGTAAAATAATTCATGTACAATTTTTAACTGCCAATATATTTCCCATTTTATGGTGCAACCGAACTTCCACCCCTCAGGCAAATTATGTTTCAAGGAAATCAAAGGTTCCATTTAAAATTTGATGTTTTTGGTCATTGTACACATATGTTTGTTGTAAATGATTTTAGTTTTAGTTTACTTTAATTTGGTTGTTCGACAGAAGAAAATGTAACAGATGTTCTACAATCACAATTCATCCTATTTATGAAGTAAATAATGTCACTAATTGAGCAATTATTCATTATTTTCAGGTCGCAGATGTGACATTTACCGCGGTAGTTCCATTCAGAAGGGAAAAGGTTTCAGAGGCTGAAACTTGAGGTCGTTAGAATATGTTACGATGAATTCCAACGTCGCATCAAATATTTTCGTGGGTTTCACCCTGACCGGATTTGTATTCGTAGCCTGGAAAATCTCCAAAATCCTGTTTAAGGTGGTTCATGGCATCCAGGCTCATTTTGTCAGAAAATCTGTTCCTCTGACGGTGAAATTTGGCCCCTGGGCAGTTGTAACAGGGGCTACAGATGGAATTGGAAAGGCCTACGCCTTCGCTCTAGCACGGAGAGGAGTCAACGTTGTCCTCATCAGCAGGAACCCTAAAAAATTGGAGATGGTCTCGGAGGAAATAGTTATGCAACATTTGGTTACCGTGAAGACAATCGTTGCCGATTTCAGCAAGGGAGAGGAAGTTTTCGACAACATCAAGAAGGAACTGTCGGACCTTTCGATTGGGATTTTGGTGAACAATGTCGGCAGGCAGTACAAGTACCCGATGTATGTTGGAGAAGTGGAGGAGAGAGAGCTCTGGGACATTATTAACGTAAACATGGGAGCCACGATTATGATGACGAGAATCATTCTGCCACAAATGATTGAGAACAAGAAGGGAGCCATAGTGAACATTTCCTCGGGGTCCGAGCTACAACCCCTGCCTTTCATGACGGTTTATGCCGCTTCCAAAGCCTTCATCAAAAGCTTTTCGAATGCTTTGAGACACGAGTATAAAAAATTCGGTATCACGGTGCAACACCTGTCTCCAATGTTTGTCAATACCAAGATGAACGATTTCAGTTACCGGCTCAGGGAAACGTCGCTGTTCGTCCCAGACGCAGACACCTATGCCACGAGCGCTTTGAACGTTTTGGGAATCCTCAACAATTCTGCCGGATATTGGGCTCATGGACTACAAAGTTTTTTCACGACAATTCCCCCCGTTTGGTTGAGAACCGTGATAGGCGCATTGATGAATCAAACATTCATGAATGATTATAATAAATCAATTAAAAATATTAACGGACGTTGTGATTCCAGTCTCAACGACAAAAGTAAAGAGTTTTAAAACGTTTTGATGAAATGTCTGGAGGCATTCAAGAAGAGAATGATAAAAACAGGGCTGTGGCATATTTATGTAACTATAATCAAATAGTTTAAATAGTTAATTATTGAATCTCAACGCGATTATTCGGGTGCAGTGAAAAGGTGTATTCATGCTAACACCCGAACGAACGAAGTGTGTTAGTGAGTTTAATGATTAGATATGATGAAAATTGTGCAACAGACACAAGCAAGTGAGAGAGTTCCGATTTTTTAGATGAAATACATTTTAATTGGGAAAATATGTTTACTTTTATTGTCATATTATTGAAATACCAATTTCACGACAATTGTTTGTGTAGCACAAGTACGATTGAAGATCATTTTGTAGGCAACAGTTACGTAAAATAATTTTAAAAAAAATGAAAATACAATACTCGGAGACTAAAATGAAATTATGTGACGCTCAGAGACCGATGATTTTATCGTGTGATTGATGATAATTATCAAATCAAGCATATCAACAGAACTTCGAAACATCAAGAAAAACACGGATGTACACCAATTCCAGTTTATCCGTTAATTCTTTACATTTTATTCTGAATTGTTCGTTGTTCTGTGGTCATGAGGTCACGGGCAGTGACACTACCCAGTCAGTACAAAATATTTCAAAATTATGCAACTAATTTTTTCTTAAAGGATCCCGTCGTGTACATTCTTTCGAAAATAATAACGTTTTTTATCTTCACTTACATGGCTCCCGGTGATGTTGACAAATTAACGTATTGTCGTAAATATTTGAAAAGAAAATGAGAGTGCCCCTAAAGTGAATTAACCGATTAAAATGTTTTGGGGGAATACAAATGGATTTGAGCAACCAAGGTAACACCTTCACCAGAAATTGCGAAATCAAATGAAATTCACCCTGAACCAGACAGAGTAAGGGAATTAAGTGACAATTCATTGAATACAATCAGGTGGTACACAAATGCGGAAATATTCGCGGAGAAAGCCTAGGAGTGCCAGAAACAGCCTGAAAGAATCTCAAAGACGAAACTAGAAAGTTAATAATTACAGAAATATTTTGGAAACTTTAAGCACGGCGAATTGAATGATTGTAATTGTCTTAATTACAGGTGTGTCATTAATTTGGAAACTGTTCACTGAACGCTCTCGTCGTTGGTATTTAAATTAGCTTTTCTTGGGGTGCTGTTCAGTTTCGATCATTGGTTTTCTTTCTTTTTGCATTAATTTATTTATAATTATCAAACGCTGTCCTCTTCCACTTTGCTTTTTTTTTATCCATTTCACAGGGAAATGGCAGTTAGGGTCAAGGTTTAACAAGTTAAAGTTGAATACACCTTAGATTCGTAATCGTCAGGGGTCAGACGATAGATTGTGTAACCTCTTGCTCTTATGTAATATTCTTGAGGTGACCAAAAAAGATTAATCGTCAACCGGAAATAAAATTCAAGGGCTAATCATCTTTGGTTTCTGTATAGGTCGAACAAGGTCTATTAACCGTCTTCGAAGGACAAGATGAACAGGATTTTCTCATTTGGTGTGTGCCGGCTTACTAAGTGAATCGATAAGTGAGAAGTAGTAGTATTGCAATGTCCGATGGAGATTACTCCTCAGGGAGAAACAGGTACTTTGTGGCTACGTTTGACCACGGGGCCCACGGGGAACGAAGTCTCTCCCAAGGTTACATTTCGAATTGTTGAGCTATGTCGAACACCACCCTAAGTTGGACAGATCAAATGGTCACTTTTTATTCTCTTTATTATTGGTGAAATTTGGGAATCACAATTTCCACAGCGGTGAGACATACCCATAGTGTGGGAGCACATAAAACTTGAAATCCATGATTATAAATCCAACGAACCATGTTCGAAACAACTGCACCTTGCGGAGACAGTAGAATGCTCGGAGGAACGAACGTAAAATATTTTATTATCAAGTTCAAGGACAGCTTCTTTGGGTATTAAAATAACTTTAATGGACACCGAAATAACATCATTTAAAGATTCGGTGTTCTTATTTTTTCGTAATACTCACCACAACATTCGATAATTAAAAAAATATCACTTTTTTGGTAAAAAAAATGGCTGAGGTAAAACGTTTAAGATAAATGTTTTCAATTTTTTTATATTTCATAAAAAATATTTTACTCGGAGGTTTTTTAATACGTTTCAAAGATGATCAGCAAAAGTTTAACTTGTACTAAACATGTGTATATCTTTGTCCGAAGATATAATCTTTGCGGCTCTTGCAGTTTTCACAATGCCCGACAATTGATGTATGTCGTATTTACAGTAGAGTACCGATACGGTCATGAGATGATCGTTAATGAGGAATCTGTTTTGATTGGTCTCCTGCAAATTAAAAAAATGTTGACGACAGTAAAAAGAGAGAAGGTCAGGTTCCCAACAGAACCAGTGAAAGTCTCACCTGCATCAGATTGCACATTTCCGCATAAAAATGAGGAATTGTCGGCGGTTGGTAAAAAATAAGGTGACGGATTCCTTTCAAGTTTATTCTTCTGAAAAAGTGAAACCGTTCGCTGTAAAGTAAAATCTTGGCTTCGTTATGGTAGAACATATCCCGTGCTCTGGCTACTTTCGAATCCTGAAATAAATAAATTTTTAGGAAGGAGGTGGTGAAGCCAAAAATTTAATGGGACTACCCTTACCTTTGAATATTCGCAGATTTGAACAAAGTTGTAATCGCTTTGCTTTAAGTAGTTTCTAATGCGAACATAGTCAAAATATGATGGAATATAAATCAGGACTCCCGTCATGGCGGGATCTTTATATTGCGGAATTATCTTTTCCGTGAACACACGAAATCTATCATCCAGCGCATTTGTAGCAGAATCTGACTTAAACTTTTGAAATACCTGCCAAAAGCATTTAAGTTTATAAAATAACAGATTTCTATTCAATTTCATAATTAATCCAATCATTCAAGAGTATGTCACTCACATGGCACAATGGCACGACAACTCTGCAAATGCTGCCGTCCTCCACAGGGTTGACCACCCTAATTTTTCCAGCATAGTTAAAACACCTTCGGTTGAATACGGCGTTTAAGTCAGAAGAAGCCACAGATGAAAAGAGTAAAGTTTGTCTGTAGAACTTGGTCCAACCATTGAGAGCCCAAGATCGAACTCTAGAGAAATCAGTTCCGTGACTCTCTTTCGGTTGCATATGCAAATGATCGAAAATGAGAAGCAAGTGATCCCAGTTCTGTAAAGTAATAATTAATTAATAATTTCAAGGGATTCTGAAGTTCATTACAGTGTAAGCCCAACATACCTGCATCAGAAAAACCTCTGCTTGGTCCAAAACAAGAATTTCAACTGAAGCAAGGAAATCAAAATCTTGCTCCTTGTCACCTTCAGCTCCGATTACCATTCGCAATCCTAAAGGGGATGCTACGATTATGTCAGAAGAATAAAAATCAGAATAAAGCTGAAAGAAATAGTTTCAAAATTAATTATTAACTTAATTTGTCATTTCTCTAATTAATTTCAACCATTGTAAACTTGATTCAGAAAACAAATAACAGAGTCAAGTAATCCATCAACCATATGTTTCACTTACCTTCACACTTTTCTTGGTTACACTAAGCCCTATTCTGAAATTGTCATCTATATTTCCCCTGAATAATTGTTCATAATCTTCTGGCTTGGGATTTTTCTTGGGCATCAATAATTCTGACCCCTTAAATTCATCATAAAATCTCTTCTTATTTATTACATTTGCTTTGTTATCAGATAAGAGTATTGAGCATATTATATCAACAATCCTGAAATAAGCAACAAAGCAATTATATAAATTTTAAAAAAATAATCCAATTTAAATCCACTAAAATTGGAATTAATTCTGCTACACACAACAGAAATTTACCAGCAAAGTGCACTTTTTGTAAAATTCCTCACCTTAAACATGAATTTCTGAAGGGTGCTATTATAACCACTTTTGGTCTTACTAATCCTTGGTCTCTAAATTCATCAGGAAGTATGTCGTCCTTTGACTTTTTATGAGCTTTACTGGTGTGATGAAGAATCTTTAATCTAGTTTTCAGTACATGATTCACAGCATGTAAACAATAAGTAAACCTAACTTCTTCTCCATTTTGTAGTGTTCTTTCACAATAAAACAAATCCTGATAATTATTCATTACAGAAAATAATTCTTTTTGAAGCTGTGAAAAATCTTCATTGGCAACACTTGTGTGTTTTTTATTTGCCATGAAAATATTTTTTTGTATTTGACTTTTTATATACAACTTATCATAGTCAACTGTCTGAATTAAAACTGGAGGGCTGTACTCTTTGGCATACTCAACAGACTCTATCATTTGAACAGGTTCTGTATTTTCATTTGTTGTTTCCTGTTTATCTGAAGACATTGGAATTTCTACTTTAAGGTTTTTTAAAACTGGCCAATATAATTTTGATGTTTTACATTTCATTGGAGTTGAGGAGACACTGTCCAAAAGATCTTGGCTTAAATCATAATTTAAATGTATGTGAAAGGGGTCATTCTTATTGTTGACTTCTGCCTCAATTGCTTTTTCATCTTCAATTTCATCTTCTCCACTTAAATCAGTTTCTTCATCAGTGTTGTTAACCAAGCAATCAATCTTGGTCACTGTTTCGTTGCTTTAAAGAAATAGAGTAAAATAAAATGTAAGAATATAATTTTATGAATAAAATTACGTAAAACCAATCAATTAATATTATGTAAATATTTTACCTTGTATCACATTTGTCTGTCTTTAAGTTATGATCTTCAGTTTCTTCAGTTTCTTCAGTTTCTTCAATGGCTTCAGTGGCTTCAACTTCCATACTATTTTCATCTGAGTCATCAGAAGAGTCCTCACTATCAATTGCTAAATTTTCTGTGAATTTATTTTTATTACTTTTAAATGTTGAGAGCAATAATGATAATGGATCTTGCACCACTTCAGCTTCATATTCATCTTCCTCAACAGGTTTAATTTTTTTCTTTTTCTCTTTTTCTATTTTCTGTTTATATTGAGCATATTGTTCTGTGTGCTTCATATCCCTAGGAATTTGATATTTCTTTTTTTTAAATTTTGATTGCCTTGGTTGACGGGATTTTTTCCTATCCCTTTTCTGCTTTTGAAATTTACCACGACCCATGTGTGCAGATAACCTTCTAACACGTAAAGTAACAAAGATTTTTCAAGGAATCATGACTGTCAGTAAAGTGCACTTAAGAATTTCGCTACAGCACTGCTGTTATTGAGGTTCAGCTCAATACAAGCAATAATAACCAATAAATGCCACGATTTAATCAGTTATTTTTTACTAAAGTAAGTGAAATTTATTTATTACGCACGTGGTTTTAAAATGTGGGTCTGCGTGGTAGCAGACGTCAGCGAATTGTAACACTGACAGTTAGGCACTGTCTGATAAACACTGGTCGCTAATAAATTTGTTTCACTGTCAGAATGATTTTGAATATTTAATAATTAAGCCAACCTCTTCAGAATTGGCAAAGCCGACAGTCTGAGTTAATTTAATTACGGTGTTGAACAATGTATGCAATATGGTTTAGAATTTTCCGAGTTAACGTAAAATTCAGGGGTTAATACTTCAATGAAAGTGTTAGGAGCAGTGCTGGTTGTACTTTATTTCCTTAGTTCAGTTTTTACGGCTCTTGTACTTTTATACCCAAGTTTCTTTTGGTTCTTCCTGCTATGTCTTGTTTTCTTAGCCTCAATTTTGCTAGCCATTTCGGGCACAGTGACTGCACAGATTATGCTCTCGTTGAAGCACACCCCTCGGCCCGTCACCGTTTTATCTTCCTTTTCGAGCTTTCACAAGTACATACTGCAGACATACAACAATCGTCTTCACAAAGTCAGGAAGAGACTCCCCGTTGTGTTCGGACGTTCTGTTGATACTGCTCTGCAACACTTACTGGATTTGGTTATTAGAGATTTGGTTTCACCATGGATGGAAGACCTATCACTCTCATCTAAAGACTTACAGTATTCAATTAAGTGAGTACTTTTGCTGTGTAGCAGAAATGGGGAAGTTACACATATTTCTTTCTTTACTAATTTATTGGTGTGTTGCAGGAAAGAAATATGGTATGCACTGGGTAAATTAAATAAATGCTTAATAAATGTTGATGAAACCAAACTTATTGCTGTAGATATGGTCATCAAAATTACATCTCATTTTGAAAAAATAAGGCTTGTGCAATCAGGGTATGTATCAACATTTTGTATGACACTTCCTTGACTTGTAGAATGATTTTAAATAGTTAATAATTGATATTACATTTTTTCCAGGGGAGACACCACAAGTGAATTTTATGTATCCCACCATTTAATGAATCCAGAAAAGGAAATAAATTACTTAAGAAAAATTTCAGAATTTCTTCTTTTGAGTCTTTTCTCAAAAAATCTCATCAGTCATACTTGTAACAAAAATTTGCTGATTGAATTGCTGGCTTGCAAAGGTAGTGACATTTCTAACTTCATTATTAACTTGTTGTACTGTCAATCAATTTAAAGAGGTTCAATGTCTTTTATTGCAGTTTTTCTACCCTGCATAACATTATTAACAGACCCAGATTACATAAACCTGAAAATACTAGAGTACATGGAACAAATTGTTCAGACTCACAATCATGAAATTTTGAAAGCTGAGAGTTTCTGTGACTTTTTACATGTAATAAACACCACCAAGGATGTGAATTACTTAAAACACATCAGGTAAATGAAACTATTCTTTGTGATGTAATCAGTTGGACATATTTACACAAAACTGATTCCTCATGTAACAGGTACAGCATAATGACAGAAATTATGCAGGCAACCACCATTCAGAATTTAAAAAATGCCAAAGATGTAGATAGTGAAAACCAAGCAATTGTTAAAGAGGTAAATGAATATCTTGGACAACTAAAATATGCTAAAATGAAATGTGAAGATTCCCTGAGAAACTTGGGGTGCCCAGGATTTACAGCTGAACTTGAAGACTCACCCGCTTCAGTTGTTGAAAAGAGGGTAACTATCTTGCAATATATTTAAATCTAACTAATAAAATGAAATGAGATCAAATTGTAATTTGACTTTAAAGGTTTTACCATTTGAAAAAGTTCTGGAACACTCATTTGGGAGAAAAATGTTGTATCAGTTCCTTGAGAATGGTGGACAAGAGTCATTTTTAGCTTATTGGACAGCTGTTGAGAAACTGCGAACTACAAAAAAGGAGAATTGGCATCAAGTTGGAGCTGAAATATATTATACATTTATTAACTCTCCAACAGCCACTATTAAGGTACATGTTCACATGTTAAGAAGATTATAAGTTAAGGAGGATGTTATGATGACATTTACTTATCTTTTAGTTTGTTTACTTATTTATCCTCTAAGCTTTAATTCTAATATTCTAAAAAACTTAAATTTTTTCATATTAGATATTAAATAAATATTTTATAAATTTTAGGAATATCAAATTATTTCTTTTATATTTTTGTATTATTTTGTTATTTTTTTAATTCAGGTAGAGAAGTCAGTAAGACGAAGGATTGAGAGTTTTCTTCTGGGTAATTCCGGTCCTGAGGCATTTTATGAAGTTCAAGGCAACATTGTTCAACTCCTAAAGGAAAGAGTTTATCTCAACTTCATTTTAACTGATTTTTATACTCAGTTTGTGCAACAGTATGATTCATTAAATCATGGTACGTACAAGAATCATCGAAATGGTAACAGTACAAGTGGTGTAGAATTCACTCTTAATAACAAAGTTATTCGGTATTTAATTGCCATTGCCATCTAATTGCCTGTGGAAGGGAACAAGGAATATGTAGTGCTACTCAACAATCTGAAAAAAATTTTGCTGTAATACAAACGGAATTACTGTTGCAATTCATTTCTAGATTTTTAGTAGTAATTTTATACAATTACGAAATTAAACTTTTTATTACCATATTGGCATTGATAACAAAAAGTTAATGCCTAATAGTGTTGGGACAATTTCTAACCACGGTTAGTTTTATTTGATTTGTGAATTGTAGATGTGGATAACGAAAATCAATGTTTGGAAAGTAAAGAATTTGAATCTGCTTTGGAGCAACCTGGCTATGCCAAAAACAAGTTAAATCAATTGCAAGAAAAACTGAATAACAAATCACAGGCTCTGCAGGTAAGTGGTTTTTTATTATTGAATTTGTTTGGGATAAGTAAGATAAAACAAAAATAAAGTAATTTATTTGTAGGCCCTTCGTTTATCATTGAAACCTGAGTCTAAAGTTCTGTCAGGGTTGGAGAAGGAGGTTGAAAGTTTAGAAGGTGAAAAGAGAGAGTTGGAAGTTCATTTAGTCAGGACAGAAGTGTGGGAACAACATTTAGGGAAATGGAGAGCAGTTGTACAATCGGCCGAAACGTCCGACGACAAAGAAGTACCCCATTTTGTACTTGTAGTTCATGTTGCAGAGGACGACCGAAATGCCGACTATGTTTCTATGGGTAAGTTCTATAATTTTCTGCAAATTAAACTCGTCGACATTAAAATTAACATCATCAGTTATATAGTTAGTTACTAAGTATTAGTTTTTCTGAATGTTGGTTACATTGTTATAATACTACTTCTGTTTTAGGATGGGTTGTACTTCGAAAACTCTCAGAATTCTACGACCTTCACAGAAAATTAACACAAGTTTGGAGCGGGGTTAAGCAACTGGAATTGCCGTCTCAAAGTTCCAAATTTATTTTTGGTAAACAGTCAGATAAGCAGAATTTGGAGAAGGCTAAATTATTAATACAAAAGTACCTGGAGGTTTGTACCCCTCGTAACCAGAGGCAAAAACATTTTAGTTTCTCAGTTTGATCGTTCAATAAACGTTAAATTTTGTTCAGTTTGTGCTTCAAGATGAAAGGCTGAACACAAGCGAAGCTTTATATACGTTCCTTAGTCCCAGTTCGGAACATTTGAAAATTCCAAACAATTGTGGAATCGCTTCACCGAAAAAGAATAGATTTTCTCTGTCCACGCTATTCAAGAGCTCGAGCAACCAGGGTAACAATTTTTTAATAAGAAGAAAATACAATAATTTTCCTACGGTTTAATAATATGATATTTTAAAGGTTATGGCGAAAATAGTCGGGAAAGTGATGACGAGGACTATTCCCTTCTGAAAGAAGCTGATGTGAAAAGCGGAGAAGGGAAAGACGCAGTTGCAGAACCTTTGTATGCACTGCTGGGTGAAATATTTGATTTACGTGGAGTTTTTCGCTGGCTTCGTAAGACACTCATAACATTCGTCCAGATCACGTATGGGCGCACAATTAGTCGCCAGGTGGGTGAAACAGTGGCCTGGGTGTTCTCGGAAGAAATGGTTCACTACTACATAACAGTATTCATTCAGTCATGGTGGCCCAACGGAACACTAGCCAAACAGCAACATTCTCGAACAAAAGAAGAAAAACTCAAAACAAGGTATTATTGATAATTAATGTTGATTGTGGCTCAGAGAGGCACTTTGTAACGTCCTGGACTCTTTCAGAATCGATGCAAAAAATAAGTTCATCAATAACACGCCTGAGGTATTGAACAATCTCGTGGGCCAACAAAATGCCAGAAGGGGCGCAATTAAAATATTTGAAACGCTTCAGGATGTCAGACTGAATAAGCAACTTATATACGTGAGTCTTAATTTTAATGTACAAAATCAATTCCTTATTTTGTGAATTAATTATGTAACTAATTAGAGGATATATTTCCATTTCAGGATATGTTAGAAATCTTAATATCAGAATTATTTCCAGAAGTCAGGGCAAAAATTACACCTAAAACATAAGGCACATTTTTTTACTGTTTTTTAGTTGTTGATATGTAACGTAAACTTATTTTTAGAATAGAAGAAGCTTTAAATATTAACTTTGTCTTTCAATGAAAACTGAAAATTATTTTTCTCTTACTGTAAATTTTTAAATAATTTTTGATTACATTGTCTGTTAAGTTTGAAAGATGCTGACTAAATAAGTGTATTCAATTCTTTAAAATAATTTAGTCTCACTTTTCTTAAAGTGAATTTGATCAGGGCAAAAAAAGGCGGTCTACTAGTGTCAATTAATTATTTTTTACTTTTAAATAGTGGTTTCATACAGTACCTCCATCATAAATTTTAATGTCAGGTATTGAGAATTGAAAAAAACATGGTCAAAACCACAAAATAGTGTTGATGTTTTACTCATGTGCATCAACCGGTTTATATACCAAAATAAAACTCTTTAGTTTCAAGAGATTTTATTTTGGGATACTTGTAGAATCACAACGCCATTTTAATGGCTTTTAATATTGGATATCTGTCTCCATTGCAAACTCCTCTAAAGTCATCCATGGTTACATCGACGAGAGCAACTCCTCCAAGTTCTTTGCTTCTTGCATACGACGCCTTGGTTGCTGCCGTGTCGGGGTCTTCGTATCCAACCCAGAGACCTTCCCTTTCACTGTCGTCGCTTCGGTAAGCATATGTACCTTCAATCATTTTTCAGACGTTTACGACAAATTCTTCTGATTTCATGGACATTTTTGAAAATACGTAAAACACTAATGTCGTACCTAATTTTTTGGCGGGATCGGTGACTTTCTTCAACAACCCCTTGACAGCAAAATTGTTTGGATTTTGCAGCAAAGAACACACTTCTGGGTAGGACAAAACACCTCTTGTTCTGGTCAAGTGGCCCTCTGCACCTTCACCGTTGGCCGTCAACGGCGGGACTCCACTGATGGACGACTCAGAAGTCAGTCTCCAACTTCTTCCGTGTGCAGGAATTCCCAAGATAATTTTATTTGCTGAAACCACGAATTGTTATTGGAAATATGGATACCACTCAGAATTCCATTTAATTCGATTTTGTTCGACGTACCCGGCATACTGTGATTCAGAAACCAAGTTGTCATGTAGTCGACCGTGAACTCAGGATTTCTATCATACGAAGGGTACAACGGAGCCGGGTAGTCGGCTACCTCCGGAGAGATTTTGGTATTGCTCGTTAGAAAATCAAACGAAAAAAGATGAATTGCGTCAAGGTACTGTGAAATCTCTTTTGCGTCATAATAAACTGAAATAAGTAGAACAGAATAAGTAAAAAGTGATGAATTGTTTAAGCGACAGACAAATTAAGACGTGCTTAGAGGCGAAAAAGCACCATCTTCGGCTTATTTTGTTCCATTTACGCTTAAATTTTACTTTTATGTTTCTTATTCGTTTGTAAATATTACATATTGACCAAATTATGTAACACAAGAAACAACTTTCGCCATTGAGGAATACAGAAACAACTTACTTGAATAATTGGTATGCGGTATCACACTAGCGGTGACAAGGTGACCATCTGATCTCATTGCCGTTTTCAGTTCCTTTATCAGATCGGTGAATCCTGCTCTGTGTTCATCGGCCTGAAGATCTTTACTACCCTTGGCGTAGCCAAATGTTTTTTTAATCTTGTGCCAAACAGAACTTAATTTGTTGCGCGGTTTAATCCGAATCAGTGGGAATTGCCAAGCTAAATCTATCCCGTCAAAACCATATTGTTCAATTAAACTCTTTGCTGACTTAACAAAAGCGGCACGATGGTCTGCATCTCTCAACTGAAAATAAACTCATATGGAGAAATTATTACGATCAGATAAGTGAAGGTGGCAAGACAATTATCAAGTAATGAATTGTCACGGGTATATTGAAATATCAATGAAAAGAATTGAAAAGAACATGCAAGAATTAGTGTTTTAACAAAATTTTTTTAGACTTCCACAGATCCGTAAATTCCTCCAGTGCTCATTTAAAAAGAGTTTTTAATAATATTTTAGGTGTATTGACGATACCATCTGTTTGGTCAACCTGGCGGGTTTCGCACAGCTTCGAGGTTAACTCATTTTGTATTCAGTTGTGTCATGAATAATTTAAGTTTCGGAAATTTTATCTAAGCACTTGTCTGCGTTTTATTTCCTAGAGTGTCAACGTTGTTAATCATTGTAGTATCGGAAGTGTTAATTCTTCGGCATTCAAACAATAGCCGATATCCCATGAATTGTTGTGCGCCTTATTGACAATTGATGTTTCCACAACGAAATTCACGGATGTAACTTCTCTTTGGTGTCAAGTGGTGACGTGTTAATGTTCTAACTCAGCATGTTACCAACGAACTGGGTCAACTAATTAGCTGAACTCGGTAATGTCGTAACTTGCTGAATTCTTCTTGACCGCTTCTTACTGCTTGTTCATTTGTATTAAATAAGCACCACTAGAAGTGATTGTGTACGGATACTTCGGATGCCATGGAGAAGCTGTTTTTAAAAATTCATTTCAGAATTCATGACAAGGGCGACTGGTTTTCTCATTTACTTTAACAATTTGTTTTACATCAAATAACTCAAATGCAACTCAACCGAACAAGCCTAGTGGAAAAAACCTTGAATTATGTATTGAAACGATTACATGAGAACAACAACCGCAATCAAATCAGTTCGAAGAAGGGAGAGATGTTAATTTACACAAAGAGGACGATGATTGGACTCTACAAATAATTCTCACAAGGCAGCACTCTTGTGAAGATCGCACTAATAGTCCTGTGTCAAATTATCAGAATGCACATTAAAACTTCTCAGTTTTCGTTTTATCAATTTCGACAGAATTTTAAACTAACATAAGTATTCGTAGTGCTCAATATATATTGTCTTATCATGTGTGCATAGCAAAAGACCCGAACCTTCTCCTTAGACAGTTTTCATTGCTCAGTGTAGCGAAAATTGGATGGACAATTAAGAAATCCATAAATACTTACTAGTGTCAGGTATTTGTCTTGATTTCCCTCAGTGTCGGCCCTTCCTCCGACGGACAACAGAACATTGAGACCCGGAAACCTTTTCTTCAGGGCTGTCACGGCCTTGTAATTTCCAACACCTTCCTCTAGGTCCAGATTGGGGTCCATAGATTTGACTTTGAAATCCGACTCGTCAATTTTAGCGTAGCCATAAACCACATGGGAGCAAGAATTGAGGGAATGTTCAAGATCGGCCACCAAAAATTTACCAGAATCTAAAACATCAATAACGGTTTGACAAAAATGGCAGCCAGTGCGGTTTTTCCGACCAATAAAATATGATTTTACTGATTGAGTGAGTTAATAGATGTCAAGTTTGGATACTCACCTTCTCTGTAGTAAGCCGTGCTGTCGTAAAAACAAACTATTTTACTTGGGACGGCCTGTGCCGAAGCCAAAATGGTCAAGAAGACCGGAAGAAAACTCCTCCGAGTGAGCCACATTTCTTTTCTGTTGTCCGTTATCCTATGTCCAAATTCTCTCGCAGCACCGAAATGTCTACTCCGAAATTCACTTGAAACGGCAATCCTCGATGCCCGACAACATTCAACTGAAGTGAAAACTCGTTCTCACCGGAGAAGTTGACAAGGGCAATCAACAAGGAAGGTGACCTTTGCGGTGTTGTTAGTTTTACTCATTCAGACAAAACAATGACCGATTTAATTGGTGTACTGTTACATCAGGAAGGCAAAAGACATTCATTTCATTTCATTGACTATAACAAACTATAGGGTGCACATTTTAATAAAATTGAAAATTTTTAAGTTCAAAGGTCAATTTCCGAAGTTCGCAATAATGCATAGAAAAGGTAAATGAATTTCTGTAATTTAAATATGAATTTCTGTAATTTCACATTTTTTAACTCATATTTTTGAGTAATGACTGACAGATTTAAAAAATTGTTCTGCTTACTTTTCTTTGTACCAGTTTGATTTAAGTATCGCAGTTGTTAACGGTCGCGACTGCCGGTCAGTCATTCATCTTTAATCTATGTTGTCGGGATGTCATTCTTGGTTGTCTGCAATTTTAAATTAAAATTATCTAGTTTATTAGTTTCTTCGTAACTCTCAATCGGATTCCTTACATGTAATCTTTTGGGTGAACATTTTTCACATATCCATTTCAACTTAGGTAATACCAGCCCACAAACAATGAATTCGTAATTACAAAAATTTATTTGTTACTAAATTATGTCTTAAAGGATCTATTCTTCTATTTCAGTTTTTCAATACGCGCCTTATACGTTGAATTTAAGCTTAACATTAGAAACTTTTTTAATTAGAACTACTTAATTAAAAAAATGATTCAAACTGAAGAGGACAGCTCTTTTGTAATTTCACAAAGTCTGCCAAATTTTATACAAAGTGGTTTTTGGGGTGGCTTTGACTTTTACATCAAGTACAGATAGAATTTTTTGAATAACAACAAGATTGGGCAAAAATTTTTATTGGTTGAATTCTTGGAGTGTAATTGCTGGATGAACTGCAAACATACCATCTTTTGCAAGTGGTTTTTGATTAATTCATTTTCCATAATTAAATATTGGTTTGAAGAGGATGATAAAAGATTTACAACACATATTTTTTATTAAAATTTTATACTGATAAGATTTACTTCATTTTAATAATTATTTTATTTATTGACTGGTGGTAGCTGATAAGTGTAAACATAACATTCTCTCTGTTTGAGAGGTTAAACTCTCTTTTGGTTACCTATATTTCTAATAATTACCCTCTTGTCACATAATTATGTAAGCACTAAATCATAGTGAAATAATTTGCAACTACACTGACACAAAGCATATTATAAATTACATAACACTCAGCTTTATATGGATTTAAAGTGCCATGCATCCTTCATGTCAACACAGAAAACATCATTGGTTTGAATCAATTGAATAATTCCTCTCCATTCTAATCACAATCTCATGTGCTAGTTGAAAACTAAACAATTCGTCCTGCAATTCTCATAAATTGGTAGGTGGTGGTGATGGAATGAATAGCGCAACTCTGTTTTTTTAAGTCCTCTGAACTTGAATGTGAAATTTACATGCTGGCATATGATCAACTTCAGCTGTTACCAAGCATGAGATTCCTAGATTGGATAAAGCACCACGAACCAGGCCACATGTGAAAGCTACAAACTGATGAAAAAAATTATTAGTGAACTGTCTTGGAAAATTTTTGAAATAAGTAATTGAGGTTTTATCAAAACAGTATCAAATGTGAAATTTGATTTATAAATTTTATACAATATACAAACCCTAGGTGCAACTTCCAAATATTGCTTCTGTGATGATAATCTGACCAAGTAGCGAAATGCATTATCTTGTAAAACATACACACCCTGATGATTTGTTCTTAAATTATCTATTTGTTTCTTATAAACTGATGACCAAAAATCAGTACATAAGAATTTCATTGTATCCAACTCATCCTTAAATGGTGGCCATTCTTTGGTTAGTCTGCAATGAATTTAGTTTGTAATATTTATTTTCACTCAATTTGAATTACAAGAGTAAACAAAGAATATACCTTTCAATAATTCTGAATCCAGTAATATATCCTAGATACTCAAGTGTTGAAATGTTTTTCTGCAAATGAAAGTTATGCTAAATATTAATATCATTACAATATCAGACACAAAAAAAATTGACGTTGGTGTTATCTCTAGCAAAATGATAACAATACCCTTTACGGTTACACAATTAAAACACATCAGCTTTATTTGATGTTCACCTCAATAAGAATGGGTTACATTGGTTCGATGTGGAATGTAAAATAATAAAAACCTACCTTCTCCTCACTCGTATTTGTAATATAGTTAACTATTTCCGCGTGCAAGAATTCAACCAAGCTCTCATCGGCCATTTTATTCTTTGTCTTTGGTCACGTCAAAATTTATTACACCAGTGTTTTAATGATTGCGTGTGTTCACTTCACAGCATTAGTTATTAACAAAATAAGGAGGTAATAACTTTGAAATTACCTTAACAGGTCTCTGTAGTTAATGGTTGATCTACACCTAGAATACTTAGGAAATGGGAAAGAAAAAAGGTAAAATGCTAAGTATGCTAAGTGTGTTACCCAGCCACAGGGTGGCTGTCCCTTGTCCATCTGTCCCCTTTTACGTAATGAATTTTTGGTAATTAATTCATACAATTTATTTGCCAAGGAAATGGAGGTAACTCACAGAAACCTCAGCAATCCCAGCAAGAACAGGCAACAGGAGCCTGGGGAAGAGGGGCACCAATTTCTGCAACTAGTGCACAAACGCCACAACCACAGCAACCACAAGGAGCCTGGGGAAGAGGGGCACCAATTTCTGCAACTAGTGCACAAATGCCACAACCACAGCAACCACAAGGAGCCTGGGGAAGAGGGGCACCAATTTCTGGAACTAGTGCACAAACGCCACAACCACAGCAACCACAAGGAGCCTGGGGAAGAGGGAGAGCAACTCCTGGAACCAGTTCTGAACATCAGCAATCCCAGAAACAACAAGCAACAGGAGCCTTGGGAAGAGGGAGACCCATTCCTGTAATTGGTGAACAACCACCACAACCACAGCAACCGCAAGGAGCCTGGGGAAGAGGGACAGCAACTCCTGGAACCAGTTCTGAACATCAGCAATCTCAGAAACAACAAGCAACAGGAGCCTTGGGAAGAGGGAGACCCATTCCTGTAATTGGTGAACAACCACCACAACCACAACAACCACAAGGAGCCTGGGGAAGAGGGAAAATCACTGCTGTAATAAGTGAACAACCACCACAACCACAGCAACCGCAAGGAGCCTGGGGAAGAGGGAAAGCAACTCCTGGAACCAGTTCTGAACATCAGCAATCCCAGAAACAACAAGCAACAGCAGCCATGGGAAAAGGAAAACCCATTCCTGTAATTGGTGAACAACCACCAGGAGCTAGGGGAAGAGCAAAATTACTATGTGTGGAATCACAACCGGCAACTAAAGAACCATACATAAATTATGGAGGTGATGCATCAATGCCTCAACAATCCTCAATAGGAGGTGGAACAATTAAACCGCAAATAACTGGTACTGGTGATGCACCTACATTTGAAACTGAAAAGCAACAAAAACCATGTGAATACCAGAAGCAGGTGGAAATCAAAGTCAAGAAAGATCAAGCAATAAAATCAAATGATTTAAAGCGCAGTGATCTGGTTAAATTTACTCCAAGGATACCTGCAAAGAATCCGTCTGGAAGGGCAATATTGGTTCAAACTAATCATTTTGCAATAAAAATAGCAAATCCAAACATTAAAGTGTATCATTATGATGTAGCCATGGTGCCTGATACACCAAAATACCTTCTTCGAGCTGCATGGAATAAGTTTGTAGAAGAGCACTTTAAAGGAAGAATTACAATTTTTGATGGAAGAAAAAATGCTTTTTCAAAGGATCGACTTATTGAAAACGGAACCTACAATGGAACTGTCACCGTTTTCAACTCAGAAAGTGGAAAAAACCGAGAATTTCAAATGACAATTCAAGAGGTGAGATGCGTAGATCTGTCTGTTCTCGTAAATTTCAAAGATTTGTTGAAGACCACGACCAAATTACCAGAAGCTGAAGTTACCGTTCTCGAACTCATTCTGAAAAATTGGCCGTCCAACACACTCATCCAGAGTGGACGATCATTCTTTACAAGAATGGAAAGTAGACCCCCCGTGGTACCATTGTCAAATAGACTGGTCCTTAGGTTAGGACACTATCAATCAGTTTCTCTGGGTAAACAGTTGTACCTTAATTTTGATATTGCCCATAAGGCCTTCTATCGAAGCCAGGATATGTTACAGTTAATCGAGACTTTTAAAGATCGGAATGGATTGAACACCGAAGAAATGAATAAGTTCATTAAAGGAATGAGCGTAGTTTACAAATTACCAAGGAATGATGTACCCGAGGTTGTGTACAGGTGCAATGGTTTGGTGCAATCGGCAGACAAGCAAACATTTGAAATCGAAGGTGGTCGCAAGATAACCGTGGCAGAATACTTCGAGCGAGACAAGAAATGCAGGCTGAGTTATCCACAGCTTCCTCTGTTGTGGGTGGGACCACACCAAAAAACCATATACCTTCCATTGGAGTTTTGCAGAGTGGCAGAGGATATCGTCTATAAAGGTGAAATTGATCCGATGGAAACGAGGGAAATGGTGAAAAATGCCACGTCGGATGCCCGAAAACGAAGGCATGATACAATGCAAGCTTTTTCAAGAGTTAATTACCGGAACGAATACATGAGAGAGTTTGGTATAAGCGTTACCGGGGAAATGGAAAAGGTGCAGGCTCGGGTTTTGGATGCGCCTACATTGAAAACGATGGGAAATATATATGTTAAAGATGGCGTGTGGAGAACGAAAGACTTTTTAGAGCCGAAGTCTCTTAGAAATTGGTGCATTTTGAATTTGGATAAATATGCAAAAAAGGACGCGCTTACAAATTTCCAGAACATGATTAAGAACAAAGGGAAGGACTTTAGAATGGATATTAGCAATCCGCAACCGACTTTGAATGTCGGAAACAGAGATCCGGAGTTAAGAAATGCGTTGGCCAGTCTTAAGGGTATGCAGTTGGTGTTTGTAGTGATACCAGAAATGAAGGGGCTGTACCCCAAGGTTAAAACCATTTGCGAAACGGAAGAAGGCATTTTAACACAATGCGTGAGAAGTCGGACAGTCAATCAGGATCAACGAAAAATCGGGACAACAATTGATAACATACTGTTGAAAGTCAACGCAAAATTGGGTGGAAAAAATCATTGTTTGGAAGGAAACTCTATGCCTCGATGCCTGTCGGGCTACGTGATGATAGTTGGAGCCGATGTCACCCATTCCGGACCGGGTTCGAAGATTCCTTCGGTGGCCGCCGTGGCCGTTAGCTGTGACGCAAATGCCTTTCAATATGGTATAACGACACGAGTGCAAGAAGGAGAGATAATCCGGGACATGGAGGAAATAATAACTCATCATTTACATAATTTCCGTCGATTAAGGCAGTCATTCCCTGAAAAAATTATCATGTTTCGAGATGGCGTGTCCGAGGGTGAGCTCCTTCTTATGGTCCACACCGAGGTGGCAGCCATCAGGAATGCTTGCAGGAAAGTAGGTAAACCCGATGTAAAAGTCACATTCATCGTTGTGCAGAAAAGACATCACACGAGGTTGTACCCGACGTCTGAGAGAAATGAAGTCGGAAAGAATTTTAATGTTCCCGTTGGTACCTGCGTCGACACCGACATTGTACACCCGAGGGATTTAGACTTCTACCTGGTTTCGCACGCCTCAATTCTAGGAACGGCACGTCCCACTCGGTATAGAGTGGTCGTAAACGATAATGGTATAGACGATGATGAAATCGAGAGAACAGCCTATTACTTGTGTCATATGTTTTCTAGATGCAATCGTTCTGTTTCTTACCCGTCCCCTACATATAACGCTCATTTGGCAGCATTTCGAGTTCGGTCGTACCTAGAAACGCTCCACATAACAAAAGATTTGAAATATGTTCAGAATCAACTGAAGGATAAGATTTCGGAAATGAATCCAATGTTTTTCGTCTAAGATTAAATAGTTATTATTTAAAATAAATAACCATTTAAATTGCACTGTTAACCACGCATATGTATACTTATTTTTGTTAAAATGTTTTTAACTTTTTCGTGTATTCTGTGTTCGGAGTGCTGTTAACATGTCTGACATTGCAGTTGAGTACTATGCTGAGATGATTTTACATTCTCTTATGTTTCCTACTACTAACTACCCTGTAGTTGTAGCTTAGTTTGAAGATTTTATTTTTCTTTAGTTCGTTGGGCGTTTTATTTTTTTATGATGTATTTTATTTCTCATGAATTATTTTTGTCATAACGGTTTTTTTTCCTATTACTAAATCATATAATTTTATTGTATTGTTTGAATTTTTTTCTTTGTTAGGTTTACCATTTAGAATAGTTTTATTTTTTTACTCCTCAGGATATTTTTGTCATAATCGGTCGGCACACAGTATTTATAACTTTATACTAACACATATGTAGCGTTGCCTTTATTCAATAGAGATCAATATAAGTTGGAATAATTATATTCATCGCAATTTAAGGTTTCATATATAAAACCTGGCCACCAATGCCCTGATGAATGTTTTGCACCGGCCTACACGTAAATATGTAAACATTTGTAAACGGATTTTATTACTACAACCGTAAGTTCTCTTCTGATCAGTCTATTCTGATTGTAGTCTTTCGTCCGTAATATTTATAGAATCGACTTAAATACTCCGCGAACACATAAAACATTGGGCTTCATGTTATTGGTGTCCTGGTAACGGTTGAAAAAAATTCCCTAAGTCATATTCCAAGTAATACCCAGGTGCTCAAGAACGTTCCAATTGTTTCTAATCGGAATCAAATCCGTAATGAGCAATTTATCAACCCAAATGGCACTTTATGTGTTGTTTATCAGGTCTTAAATATGTAGCACAGTTTCATTGCCTCAACACTCAATTATTTTTCCGGTATTTTTCCTGCATTCATTAATTCTCTCATAACTACATTTCCCCTCATCCCAATTCCATTGTTCTGACCTGATTTATATAGACGAGTTGAATGACATGTACATCCCTGACAAGCTCAGTGAAATTCTGAACCTAATTAAATGGATTTAGGTTCAAAGAAAGAAAATCAGTGTGATCATGAAAAATGAAGACAGTGAAAAATATTGTTTATCGTTGTACTATTAAAACAAAATATTTATTAATAATTGGCAAACTGCAACAGATATTGCTCCTCTAATACTTGCAGTGTTCCAGGTATTATTAAAGAATGAAGGGGATCTCCCAGGTCAACTTCTTTCATTTTTCTGAGGGTACAGAAGACCAGCCTCTGCTTTGGGGAGCCCACTCTGGCAAGACCAACACATTTTGTGTTTTCATCAAATTTCCCCAAAGACAAATCTGAAATGCAAAAATAAGATGTAGAAAATCTTACAAAGGGCATTAGGCTTACAAATGTATGCTAGTATAATTTGAAAGTGAAACAATGTTCTCTTAATTAATATACACATGATTAATATTTTATTATACTTGGGAACTTGTCAATCACTACTTACCATTCTCAGTTGGTTTTTTATTTTCTATAATTTGTAATAGTTGTGAAGCAGCTACATTGACTGTCATAAATGTTGGTGGCATGTATTCTTTCTTTTTTCTGGTCAGACTTTCAAAGGTTGGTTCTTTTACCTTGATATCCAGTAAGCAAAGTGTATGTAAGCCTCTATGTCTATTTGCTATAATCTTTTCATAAAAACTGTCTGGTTTCCAATTTTCAGTCCAAAATGGAATTGACACGGTTTCTCCTGTAGAACGAATTACAGAAACTTTTTTGAGTTCTTATCAAATTGTTATACATCTGTTATAGAAAACTCTTGCATATTTGATGCATTCGTTTGTAGCAGCACTTACCAAAGGAATATAATTGTAAACCACAACAACCCACAGCATTCAATATTGATGCATTGTGAATCACTTCATAAGAAATGTTTCTCTCTTTGGCTCTTAATATGATGTCAGTATGTGTGGTAGCACCAAATGGATCACCAATAACCAATAAAGCAACATTTCTTTCCTTTGCTTCTGATAATATTTCATCAGAGTTTTGTTCTACCATATCTCTATCAGCCACTTCTACCTTTTTACCATAAAATTTTTCCTGTAATTTTTAAATAACTGTTAATTATGAACAAAACTACTTCAACTTAAACTTGAAATTTTACTTTTTACTACGTCTGAGGTGTTTTGGCAAATACGTAATAATGAAGAGAAATATTTTATGCCTATGTAGTTGAATCTAAGAGACTGATAATTAATAAAGAATTAAATTTTACAACTGAACTAAAGTCTAAAGATCGTTTCAATATAACGCTTTACATATGGATATGAGACCACTCCATTTGCCGGTGGAAATTACTTACTTATTGGGCAATACCTTGCCAAAAACACCTGCAGACATTCCGAATAATCGTACACGTGATTGCGGCCAGGTTATTGAGCTACAATTACCAATTCATCCTTATTAACGGTTAATATTGAAGTGTAACTTTCTAGGAAAACACGATCACATTTTTGAATGGTTTCCAGTCCTCTGACCGTGATGTCCTTTGCATCACACAATCCTAAACCTATTAAAAAGAACATTATTTTTACTGGAGTACTGCAAGGGGCGAATTTGGAAAGTAAACAGACGTGGCAGCAGACAGGAAATATCTGTCAAATAAACTCCTTTTGAAAGACGGTTTGTTCGTACCAGGAATCCAACAAGTTCAAAAAGGATCACATTTCAAATCGCAATCTAGAAATAAATGACCTCATAAAATAATAAACTTTAATAAATAATAAATGCGGTTATAAAGTTGTGACCGTATTATTACTTTGTATCCGATATTTGTTCATGTATGAATATTTCAGTTACGTTAGTGCCCCATTAAGTAATTTTAACCTAGGGCAATTACTAATATATTGCCAATACCGAACACTTCATTTTAAGTTACACATTAGAATAAATGTAAAAATGCAAAGTATTTTACAATAAATAAAAATATTTAATATCCGTCTTGTGTACGATTAGTACATCTTTATTTCGTTTGGTAATTTATCTGTCATACTTATGGTATTACAGTTTACAATACAATAGTGCTGTAGAACGATAATTGTAATTGTTCTTTTTTGAGAAAAATAAATCGTGAAATTAAAAAGAGAGTACAAGAACTTCAAAACATTTTTTATGCAAGTATTTTATGTTTATTCGTCATACTATCATCAACCCGTAAGAAAAAATGTGCTGCAATTCAATTTTATTTAATTTTAGAGATTGATAGCAGGAATCAACGATTGATATATACATATGTAAACCGGTGTAATATTAACGTTTACCAATTGTGCATATTAATACATTGTATATGTATTTAATATATATGTGTACATGTATATATACATATATATGTAAGATTCAATTTGTGTCTATAAATAAGATTATATATGTAATGATGTTTAAACTTTAAAAATGATGCTGATCACAGTGAAATTCAAGCAGAGATCACAGAGAAAAATATCGGAAAAAGCATGAAATTGAGTAGATGCACTGGAAGACCAAACCATTGCTTGTAATAAATTAAGTGTCACTAAGATAAATGTGTTTTGATGAATGATTTTTCAATTATTGGTCCGTCGTGAAGAAATCTTCTCTGCCGAACGTGACTCCCAACCTGAAATATAAAAAAGAGCAGTGCAACACATCTCAAACATTGTAGATATTCAGTTTGTAGTTTGCAGTCACTTTATTGGGTGCTCCATACCTCTTCCGGGATCAACTCGTGCTGTTGGTACCTGAACAGATCGAGGTGGAGGAGGCGGCAATCCGGGTGAGTAAATGGCTGAAATGAATTCTTCAAAACTGTGTGGATCCTTATGGTTGGATATAACTCCGGACAGTGATCGGAACCTCTCTTCGTAACTATAATTTAAAATTTTAATAAAACATACAATACATCCAAAAATTATATTGATGTTATACCCCTTTGAATTTAATTTCTTGAATGTTGTATAATCTTGTACAAATCAATAAACATAAAATAAAATAATAAAATATACTTACAATGATTGATAATGGGGTAATATTCTTCGTTTAGCTCTAGAAGCGGATACAACGGCTGCCCTTACTAGACCAGGCAACGCCCTTCCTTCCACAATAGCCTCGTTCCAAAGCGGTCCAAATAGGGGCATCTAATACGAATGTAATTAGTTATTTAATAGTTTACTAAATAAAATTTGAATCTTTAACAACAAGCGAACAAAAAGTAAATGAGGTAAACTCACGCCGGGTTTTGTATCTATAGTAACTCTGTAAAGTCTGTCAGGCAGAGGGTAAACGACAATCAATACGTCACAAAATTCTGTTGGAAGTGAAGATCTGCGATAGTCACGGGTATGTTCGCTCCACACCACATGGACTTCGTCGTTACCCAAGTGTCTCATCTTAAACAGTGTAAAACATCTTGTGTTCGAAAGTTACGTTGGAAAATTTTATATGACTACGTGAATTAACCTCACCTTCTGAAGAAGGGCTTCTTCAGTGTCAGAAGGCATACGAGTTGCCACATGAAACAGAGCTTCTACAAATGCTGAGGCGTAATATGGTGCCGTATCGCCACAACCGCTTCCCAGACCCCCATTGAATCCTGTATGAGACGCTAATTCTATTTCCCAAGCCAATCCAGCAACAAACTGTTCGTAGGCCTGAAGTTAAAATGTCATTTGTACGTTCTTGTACTCCGCCTCAATTGGAATTTAAATATTACGCAGCAGGTATTACCTGTGACCCGCCTTTATTTGAAAGAATAGAAACTTTGTCCTCCTGCCCGGCAGCTACATAAATGACGGCTACCTTGTGCGTTTCTCTACCTCTCTGGGTATCCAAGTTCCTTAATTCTCGAAGTAAGCGCTCCGACCGTACCAGCAGTTGTATTTGTGACCTTCGTTCCCAACCCGCAAGACCCAGCTGAGAAAATAATTGTCGGCAGTGTTGAAATGGAGAACTACAATTTTTTTGTGAATGCACAGGCGGAACACAAGGCTTCATCGGTTCCCTATAACGAAACAATAAAAATATCAGAAATGTGAATAGAAAGATAATGTGTGATTGAGGTGTTGGCCTAACCCACTTGTTAAGGAAAATATTCCCCATAAGAAAAAGATAAGTTAATTGCTAACTAAGATAATGCACAAAGATTTCAACTCACGAAAATTGCTTATAATCTATTTCCAATGTTCTTTGAGCTAGAATTGAAGAAATCACTTCGGCCTCTGTGTGTTTTTGAAAGGGAAATGGGGTAGGTCCAGGCTCACTGAGATCTTGATCCGGATTTTCCAAACACTCAGGACTTGTGTGACCGATATATCTGCAAATAAAATTAAAATTATAAAATGTTCCGTTTACGTCGAAATATTAAAGCCAAGCTTTTTGTACCTTAAAAGATCGTGTAAGTTGTCCATGTCGGGTGCAGCATTTTGAAAATTGGGTAATATATGTGATGGTCTGTGACGAAGAGTACCCCTTGGAGGTATAGACGCCATTAAAATTGACATGGGCGGATCATCATTTTTGTCTATAAGTAAATTTTGTATCAGTTTGTGTATTTACAAAAACTCCGGTATAAATGAAACTGGTGTAACTTACGTCTAATTGCTTTAGAGATATTTGGTACCTTCCTTGAGGCAGGAAGGTCTTGGGGACTGCAGTAAAGAGCACTCGCATCCCATGAAGCCTTGTTTGCGAGGTCTCGAAGTAAAACTCTGGCCTGGAATGGGGCCGTCACTTGTCCAGCTGTGAACCCGCCACCCGGAGCGGGCAGATGTTCTACTTCGATCATAGACATCAAGGAATTACGAACCAACATGAACTAGACAAGATGTAAAATAGTAACCTATAAGTAACTGAATATTTTTTCAGGTATCATTTTATTCGATAAGTGTTAATTTGTCACCTGGATGTTAGGCGCATAAAAGAGCTTGGTCGACAGTTCTGAACCCAATGATGGAACATCGTCGTGTTCTTGTACGAGAGCACTTAATCTGGCTGCACCAAGGCCCATTGGGAAGTGTCCTAAGTGACTTACTAAATGCATCAGTACCGCTCTGTAAATATTTGTAGGTCAATTTGTTGTCCTCGTTTATTTATTTGCTTTCATATAAACTGATGTTTTACCTGCAAGCCAAAGCCGATGCAGATTTTTCCGATTCTTGATTGTTTACCCTTTTGGGAACTCTTACGTCATCCACCTTCACGCTGTTCTCCCATTCTGACAATAAATCTTTGGAGAATTCGGGTGGCACTGTGTTCACAACATTAGCACCATTGGAAAGTTCATTAAGAACCTGAAAGTAGCAGAATTAAGTCACAGTAAACTTTATTTGTGGCCGCCTAGAATTGAATTGCGTTTAAATGATTAACTCTTAACCAACCGTGAGAATTGTTAAGAGGAGTGGTTCCGGAATATTTTCCGACAGCAAAAGTGGTATTGGAATTCTCATTGTCCACTCCCCTAAAATGAGAGCGAGAACAGGACCCAATGATCCAGCATTGGTTCCAAGGGCTCCAAGAGTGTGAGCAATAAATCTTACGACCTTTGGCGACACTCTGGGAAACTTTTCTAATAAAGCTGTTGTATGGTCCGAGAGGGCGAATAATAAATCACAAGCAATGAAGCAAATAGACTTTTGCTTAAACTGAAAATGTAAAAAAATTATGTACCACATTAAATTCAATAAAAATAAATAAGATCGCCAAGTAGTAAAGATTACCTGTAAAGCTAACAAAATGACATCAAATGCGTATTCGACCGCAGGGTGAGGCGACGAATCTGACAGTTCTGTGTAGGCGAAAACGGCCAGCGCAGAAAGGGCCGTGCATCTGGCCACACCGGTAGGCTCGCGCTTGGCACATCTGAGCAGCGATGATAAGACCTAAAGGAGAGAAACTTTTTATTAATCCTCACACACAAATATTACGTATGGTAACATATCAGTCAATATTTACAACAATCAATTTACATGATCTTTGGCTCCAGCGCATTTTAACAAACTTAAACTGAGACTTCTGGGATCGAGACAAGGCGCTTGAGAAACCATATACGGCAAACTAAGGATAGATCCCAACAAACTGGCCGCTTCCACTCGGGGTGCCTGTGGTAAATAATTGGTTAAGTAAATAAATATTACTTAGAAAGGGATTTATTAGTCGTAAGAATGAATTTATCAATTACGATTTGCAGATCTGAAGATTCTAAAACTGCATTTGAGGCTGATATAAGATCTAACAGGAGCAATGAATATCCTGGTAATTGCCTGGATAAAAATCTAGGTCCCAAAGACTTAAGTACTGTCCACATTATTAAAGGATGTGGTCCCGAAAGTCCAGAATGCAAAGATCGATATAAATGCACCAGGAGGGTTTGGGACAGGGTCCAAGATCCTGTTCCCAGTGTCATTCGACATAAAAGTCGGTAGGCGCTCAGTTTTCCACGCTGGTAACTATCGGGTAATTGCAAGGCCTGCAAAGAGTTTTATTGTAATTTTATGTGCTGCAGGGGTTGAATTAAACAGAAGAAAAGAAAAACAACCTTGAAACACCAAGGGGCAAATAATGTGAGAGGCGGCGTTAAAACAGGAGGCGGTGGAGTGATTCCTTCTTCAGGTACACCCTGGTTTGCTTGAATTTTTGCTAAAGTCTCCCAGAGGTCAATTAGATGTTCAAAAACTTGTGCGTGTAAAGCCGGATCTGTGAGCCTGTTGATATCACCCAGTGCTCCTAACATTCTTTTCCATAGCACGACCGCCACGTCTGGTAGCCACCCCGTGATTGTACCACCAGCCATGACGCTTCGTCCACCATTGTTGTTACATTCTTAAAGAAACATAGAAAAGTAAAAGTAATATTTATTTTAATAGCTGATTAAAAAAATAAAAAAAAACTAAAATACCCAAACTTGATGTATCTGTTGTTACAAAGTCTAATGGCATAGGCGAATCCTTGATGGAACTGGTTTCAATTCCTGATGATGGAGCTGGAGACGGAGAACGAGTATTTGTTGGACTGTCTTCGTGCCTTATTGAATCAACACTTCTCCATTTCCTGAGACGCGGGTATCTTGTAGGATTAGGTGTTGGAAAACTACCACCCATTAATAATTTATTTACTTCTGTTTCCACCGACAAAGGTAAAACTGAAATTAATTATTATTCAATTTATTTTAACAAGTTGCAGTAATGGTACAAAAGCATTTGTGTGAGCGTAGCGTGTAGCAAAGATAAATAACGTGGCACGTGGGATAAATAACATGAAGCAATTGACTTACTTGGAATTACTACATTAGTTTTATTTGTACTGCAATTTTGTCTTTTGTGACGTCTGCGACCAACGTTTGTCAAATTTCCTTCACTTGAACTTCTAATGACCGTCGCTGTATGTGAAGGGTAATCGCTCAGGCTATCCATTCGTCGACGGACTGTGCAGAACTGGAATGATCCACTCGTTTCTGAAAATCACAATCATTACAGAAATCACCTTCATTATCGTTCTGTTGAAATTTAATACAAGTAGTATAGGTATAACAAAGTTGCAAATAAAATTCTTACCTTGATTGGTTGAAGATTCAGGCAATGAACTCTGTTGAGTTTTTACCAATTTTGTACTTCCTTTTCTTGCCGTAAAAGGTTTAGGACCATCCAGCTGAGTGCCCTTCAGTCCCCGTCGCTTTTTCGCCTGTTGTTCTGAGAGCCGATCCAAAGGAAGATCTGTTAGGTCTAAATTATAAACGTGTCTCGCAAGAACGCGAGTGAGAGTTTCTAGCGTTTTCTACAAATATACACATACACTACATTTAATAAAAGCGAATCGGTGGGAGATATAAAAGCAAAATTTTTTGCACTTACAGCCCACTCTTTAATGAGTTCCTCCCATTGCGTTAAAGAAGTTAAAAGTGACAAAAATTCATCCCATAAGGCCGTTGAGATTACAACATTCAGATTAGCTTTGATCCAGGTAACAATCAATGTCTACAATGTTAAATATGAGAATAGAATTAGTAAAAACACAAAATTAGTCTGCAATTTCTGACTGAATTTTAAAAAATTTTGAAAAGCAAACCTGAAACGTAGCTTGAGCCAATTTACCACCCAAAGTATCTTCTTTTCTTTTGGGTGGCGATCTTGAAATAACCAATCCGGTTATATGAAGTAAAACTGTTAGAAGTTGTTCCCTGGAAATTATTACTATTATTATTACACATATTTTTACGAAACGTTATTCCTTGTAAAATTATCACTATGAATGATTTACCAGGTTTTAAGTTCCATTCTGCTTTGCATAACCATATACCTATAAATATTAAGTACTCGCTTACACGTATCTACTTGTTCTTCGAGCAGGTTTGAATTCTTAACTTGTAATAAGAACACATTGGCCGCATGAGTTACAAATAATTGTAAAGTGTTCTGAAAGAGAATATATTTATTATTCTTCATTCATGTAAAATTAACTTTTTACATGAGTAATGAGAAGTTATGTTACCTGTAACCCAGCGCGTATAAGGAAATAATCTTTGTGTACAGCTCCTAAGTATGAATCGTTTCGTAGTCTAATACGCGACTCCGATTCGTTGCCATCTAAATTTTCAATTGGTTCCAAGATAAAGGGAGGTAATTCAGGCACCTGCAAAGCAATTATTTTATATGTCACGAAGGTCATTAAATTGTTTGTGACGGCAACTTTTAAAAAGAAACTTACATTCATTTGTATCCAGTCCTTATATACCGATATAGCTCGTCTTATTGCATGAGCATGTGAGAAGGGTAAGAGAAAGGCTTGACGGTATACCTCTAAAACGAAGCAAACATTTTCTCTCGATCCGTAAAATACTTCCCGGACTATAGTTCCTACTTCTGTCTCGTGACCACTGTCTGTGAGGGATGTAAGTGGAGTAGGTGGATCGGTGTTTGGGCTGGGTATTGTGGGTATATGATTTATGCTAACACGCCGAAAATCTCCTCCTATTCCTGATGAGTGTTCCGTATCCGGAGTTACGCTGAAATGTCACAATTAACTAACATAGGAACATACTAACGGTAACTTCAGGTTAATATATATACGTTACCTAGTTGAATGAGACATATTAATTACATCCCGTTTAACTACATGTGTAAAACTGGCCACCCATTTGATGACGACAACGCGACATGACAAAATGGGATCTCTTGACTCGGGGTCACCAATAGATCCAGACGACCTCCTGAGCTGTGGTAGATCTAGGTAGAAATACAATAATAATTTCATTTTATTTTCTTTAAGCAATCCCAGCCATGAATATTTGTATTTCACATTTTTATGTATTGGCTTACCCAGTGAGGGAGGATAGAGATTTGTTTGATTACTCCATGATGGGAAAATATGAGGCAGATAAAACTGTTTAAACCTTTCTAATAAAAAAGAAAAACTCTTGTGTGACCTACATAATTTTTCTTTCCATTCAATCCTATTCACCTGAAAATTTTAATTCACATAATTATTTATTACAAAAATTTAATTACATTATTCTTATGTTGAAATATGTACATACTTGAGACACCATAGCTTCCAGTAAGACATCCAGAAAATACCTCATTGGATCTTCCAAAGGTTTTTCACCACTCTGTGGTGGTAGTACAGGTTGAACATCTGCCATAGGACCTTGAAATTTGTTAAAATTATAATTACCTGCATCTATGGAAAATATAAATATTTTAAAAATGTAATCCTTACTAGGTGCTGAATCATGGAAAACAGAAGTAGTTGTAGAAACTTTGGATGAAGGTAAAGGTGAAGATGGCAAACCCAAACCAGGCTTTGGAGAGGGAAAGCCTGGTACAAGAGTTGCAAAAACAGCATCAACTTCTTCTGGGGCATTTTCACCAAGAGCCTGATACCAAATAATAAAGTACCTGCAATTAAAAATACTTAAGTTACTTAATTTTCAGAAAATAATTATTTTTTAAAAAATTAACCTATACAACATTTATTTACCTAATTGCATCTTTCCTGAGCTTCAAACAGTTCCCTGGATAAAGTAACTTACACAGAGTTCTCAGTAAGGCATGCTGTTGCCATCCTCTCCCCAAAAGTTCTGGTAGGTGTAGTAATAACTGTTCTAATATAATTAATGCAGAATCTAATTCTTCACGATGTGCTTTGTGAACTATAAGATCAATAACAAAATACCATTAAAACATTTTAAAGAAATTATGTGCAGCATGTTTTACATGTAAATCTGTGAGTAAGAGTATGAGCTGTTAGAGTCAAAAAATTACAAAATGAATAAGCTCATGATTATTTTACATCTTGTGATACATACAGAAAGGAACCAAGTATATGTGCTCGCACGAAGCCAAGTTAGACCTTTTTGTAAAAATAATTTTCCATCATAAAATGGAAATATGTACACCATTAGAATTAAACTAATATTGGTTTCATATTTGCATTGGTGTGGGTTAATTTATATCAACTGAATTAAAAATGTATATTTGTAAGTAGAAAATAAATATTAACAAGCTTAATGTTAAAGTTGTAAGTTAAGAAAAACAGACATAAAGAAATAAACTTACCCAAGTGAAATGTTAGATCTGGAAAATATATAGTAATCAAAATTAAAAAAAAGAAATTGGTGCAGTTTACGATATTTTTTGTAAGTTTTCTTTAACATGTTCAGCAAGCCACAAGTTTAATTACAAGACAAAGTATTTTACATACAAAGTTACAGACCTATTTTTTGCACAGGGTAGACAATATCAAGAAGTAAATAGTTTTGGATTTCAAACAATGGTTATTAAAGCATCAAGAATACAGAATAAATAATCAAAATTGACATAATTTATTCTCTGAGAAAAATGTGAACATGTAACAATTTGTTAACATGACAATTTTATAACAAACAATTTGATAACATCTGTCATATAACAATATTTTTATTATATGACAGATTTTTATGACAAGGTTTTATTTATTTAAAAACAATATTTGCAATTTCTAGTTAAAACACGGCCTACCTCTCTGCTTGCTGCTGGTCTCTGCAGCAGCAATAATATCACATAGAAGGTAATAAATAAGTGTGGAATGTGTGTCAAAAAATGTAGATGCATCTTCTCCCTCAACATGATCTGAAAAATTAAAAATATTAAGTACATTAAAAACTTTTATGGTTTATTGAAGATTAACACCAAAAGTTTTTATTTCGAAAGGAATAAAAAATTAATAAATGTGACCCTAAAAGTGATAATGTTAACTGATAAGGATAACTCAAGTACGACTTTTACACAATTAAAAGTATAATTTTGCATCAGTACAGTGAATTGACATATTTTATGACTTCTAATTGTCTCAAAAATTATCTGGTCGAAGTCAAAAAATTTATGAGAAATTGAGGAGCTGACCCACAGAATTATGCCTTAAACCAAGAGTTATTCTGTTTTATTATTCTAGACTTTTTGAAATAATTTAATAAAACCATGAAGTAGTGGGGCTTAAAGTGTGTTTTCTCATTTTGGCTAACGGTTTATTAAAGATGAATGACCGTGAGAAAATCAAGTTGAATAGAGTAGTAAGCCAGCTCACCTATGACGATTCTAAGGTGTTTCAAACGAGTAGCCGTGTCTTTTTTCGAATCCAGAAATTTTTGCGTTGATTTCTTCACATCGGCGTGCGATTTTTTACTGAACATTATTAATGTATTGTGTACTATCTAACACTACATATCTATTAATTCATAAGGCGACGTAGAAATAAAAAAAAACTATACTATTTATTACGAGAGTAAAAACATATCATCCAACAGACATCTTGTGTTGACACTTGCTTATTATTTTCAACTGATTCCACCCACAATTCCATTGCCAACTTTAGAAAAAAAATTTCATCAGGGAGGTCATAGAGTGTGATTCGAAATTTGGCGGTTTGTCGTATTACACGAATTAAACTTTGTGGATATATTTATTAATCCATTAAATTTAATTTTCGTCGGAGAAGGTAAAATAAATTCCAGTCTTTTGTTGACTTTTCTTGGTTGGCACTTTAGCTGCAAATGCTTCCTCCGAGTCATAAATTTCAACAATTTCAGGTGGTCTGAAGTGAAACTTAATGGATTAGAGAAATGGTCAGATTATTTCGTATATCACTGCCTGCACAACTAATCGACTTTTCCTTCGAATTTTCATATTTTAAATTCAAATTCTTCGTTGAAGAAAAAGTTTAGAACCATACGAAGGAATACATCAATAGGTATGATGTTAATGGGTTCTTTGGGACGACAGCTAAGATTCATTTAAAGATTTGCTTGAAAAACAATTGATAGGCCGTGTTAAATTGGTCAAACTTGGTGGTAGATAGGATATCATTACATGCATTCCATCCGGGTAAAATGTGATAAAATAAAGTTCACAGCACACGGGAATGTAGCACACGATTTAAACAATAATTATGTGGCTAACATTGAAGTCTAGGATTAAACAAATAATATTATCATTATGTGTAAAATTCAAGTTTAGGCATTTTAGCAATTAATTAGCAAACAATTTATGTAGGCTCAATTGCACAAGAACCCTGATTACCCACAAATACTATTTTATTTGAAGGGTACCGAAATATACACTAATTTATGTACCCAACATAGTAGGCATATTACACCAGCCCACTACATAAAGTTAAATAGTTTACTTTATGTATATGTATACATTATACATAGTCCATTACTACAAATGTAAGCTAATGTATTAAGAAGCTCAAAATAAAATAATTTTAATTTTAAAATTGGTTGCAGTTATTTAAAAATTTCACGTTTTACCAACTCATGCGTACACGCTGTTGAACTTTCCAACTTTTATATTGGTCACCGCGAGTTTTAACTTTTACACCCACACATTGACTTTTACATACTTATAAACTTTTAATATCTGACATCTATAAGGGGGTTTTAAGGTTCGTATAAGACTTTGATCGATAGCGCAAGATACTTTCATTCAATTTTACAATTCGAAACCCTAAAGGATATTTTTTGAAGCAGAAAATTGTGAAAAATGAAAGACTATGTTAGAACCCTTTTTGGACGGTTGGTCAGAACCATTGAAATCGATGAAATCATTGGAGATGAGGGTAAAATATGAACCTCTGCATATTTCTTATATAATTACCGAAAGTGTGTGTGGGAAGTGAACTTTAATGAGGTTTGTTTGAGTGAAAAGGTTTAGGCGTTGCTGAGAAAATAAACAAAATAAAAAATCTAATCAATGCAGTTTTATTAACAAAGTCCTTTTGATGTCTTTTTTTTGTTACCATTCTGATCTTCTCATTTGTACGACATACAAATTCATTTTTGATTTATTAAATAGAAAATTTGTTATTTAGCTCCTAAAATAAATTTCATACACAACTTTCGGGACCAGGTATCGAGCCTAACGTGTGGTCTCTCAGCCCAACTCCTCCGTTGATGGTACTTTTCGACTGATTTCGAATGGGCCGGGGAAGAGATCCATCCGCAGATATGTTTTGCTTCCAGGTGCAGGGTGAAACGTCCTCGGGGTTCTGCTGAACCCTCGGAATTGTTCCGAGTCTGTCCTGGTGAGTCGTTCCGTCCAACTTTGACGACAGACTCTGGTCTGCGGTGAAAGAATTCACCTGCGAGAGAATTTTTAATTTCAAATAACAGTGTTTTGAACATCGTCAAGGACTAGTTTGATTTTATTAATTTTGTTTGACAACTTGTTTGAGAATTACTCACATAATTAGAAGATATCGAAGCATCCGTGCAGTCTTCATTTTCTATTTCGTCCCTGGAGAAGAAGGTGTCCGGACGTTTGGGAGGAGAGTCCACCATTCCGTCGGCAGTTCCTGAAATCAAACACGTTACAATACAAAATCATCATCAGACTTAAACCGGCTGTTGTTTCAATAATCGAGTGAGTGACATTAAAATTAGTCAAAAATTATTTTCCAAATATTGACGAGGGCATACTCATTTCCCATTAAAGCCGTTTACATATCCCACAATGTGTTAAAACGGTCTAAAGGTAATTGCCAGCGACTTGGAAATCCGAATACAGTTAATTAAAATTCAAACGCAAAAAGGCGTGATGTAATTCCCAGAGCGTGAAAGAGTCTAGGTTTAAGGTCTCAGAAGTACTTAGAATGAGGCCCTGCAGAGGAAACTAGGGCTAATGGGAAAAGATGGCGGCGAACGAGATTCCAGAAGAAAATTTGCTATGCAACGGCTTACCAAATTAATTTAATTTTGCGCATTTCCTGTTACTAAATTGAATATTGTTGATTGACATTTGTCAAAATTAAATTATCTTTTCTGTCTTCGACTCATTCCATATATTTCTACGTATTTCTATCCGGTATCTGGATATCAGTGTTCTTCGTATTCCCGCTGAACCATCTTTCTTGGTAACGTTGGCGTCTGTTATTTGGTTGAATTTCAATCAAATTGTTTCTACTCTTATTTGCTTGTACAAATATTAACTTATTTACGTACACCTGTCACTGTCAGTCTCCACGTAAAATTTATAAGCGGTTCCTTAATTGAATTAGTAATGAATTGAAATGTAAGCTGTCCAAGAGGGACCTTTCACTTAGAGTGACGGGTCAGAAATTATAACCTAATTAATAATTACACTCCCTTAGGCAGTAATTGTATTATTTTACACCGACGCGATTTTCTTATAAATTATAGTGTTTTGATATTATAATAGTGGAGAACTTGTTTACTTACCTCTAGGGGCATTGAGAATATCGGGTTGTCTTTCGTGATGATCCTTTCTGCAGTCACCAGGCGTTTTCAGTGTATACGAAACAACGTATCGTCTGTCACTATCGTTTATTTCTAGAAGTGAGTTCTTTTGCTTAGAAACGTCTAACGCGGGATGGGGATACCTCGAGACTGGCTGCCTTCTCTTTCTCACAGTTACTACAATTATAAACAATATGGCTAAACCAATCACTAGGGCAATTCCGCACAGGAGAGCGGCTAGAGGCACGGCCGTCAGCCCTGAAGTAGAGCCTAACACGGATTCTGTTCGTTTTTCTGCATCTTTCAGAGCAATGTCTTCAAGAACGAAGGCTTCACTGCGACCCTTTTGATTTTGGGCGTAGAGAACAACGTGCAGCATAGGTGTGTACGCCGAGGTCGGTAACAAATCGGACAGATCGATCCGAAACATTGGCACATCCGAAGATAAGTTCAATCGAAGTCTCATAGTACGCGACTCGTAGGCCTCGAGGACAAAATGCTGGGTCATTCCGCCGTCGTAACCTGGAATGCAGTCGACTTCGAGGATGTCTTGACTGATGTTGGATGCTGTATGGAGAGAGCAGTTTCTCAGAGCTCCCGGGTAGGCAGCTGGTACGATTTGAAAGACGCAGGGTTCACCCTGTCTACCGATGTCGTTTCTTCCCCAGCATGCGAGTGTACCATAGTCTCTCTCAATGAGTGGGGTATACATCAGTTCGCTGGTACTACCATTCGCAGTGCCAAATCTTGTGGGCGCCACCTCAAAGTTTTCACCGCTGTTGTTGAACTGCCAAACGAAATTCACGTCGGTTGGATCGGCGCTGACTTGACATCGAACCTTAACAGCCTCGTCGAGAGAAGCTCCAACAACGACAACTTCATCATTGTGACAGACTGGTGCATCTGAAACAAAGCGAACAGTATATTAGAAGAAAACATAAATTGTGTACTGCATTCGAAGCCATTTTGTTTTTCATTCCTGTTTAAGCGACCACTTTAAATAAAAAAGTATTTATTAATTTTTAAAATAAAAAATTAAAAAATTATTTAAATCACGCGAGTCAAACGACATCCCTAAGAAACCTTAAAAACATTGTCTAAAAACACAGAAGAAAGCAGTCGAAACTTTCCGAAACTAAGTATTTCTTTTTGGGGTAAAAACAAAAGCCCAAGAATTTAAATTCGACGTTTACAACTCCAACTGAATAAGTTCAGTACATACAAGGGAAGGGAAATGGAAAATATACGTATGACAAAGAAGAACAGAGATACTGCTGACACACAAAAAGAAAATAAAAACCTTTAGAGAGAAAGAGAAAAGCTCGTGGTAACGTCAAGGAAACAACTTTAAACAGAGAAGGTCTTATATTTACAGTTTCACATGTTGTACGGTAATTCTCTGGAGTCAAAAGTAATTAGAAGAAAGAAAAACACGTTCCGTGGGGCAGAAAAGGGGAAGACATAAAGGAGTTGACAATGTGGTGAAAATGGAGGAAATGAAATTAGGCCGCGGAATTTAAAACATTTGTATGAGCCTCTAAAAGGAAAGAAGTACTAATTCTATACTAAGACAATTTCACACATGTCATTGCACACGCAAACATGGCACACGTGACACTACATAAAATATATTTATTGGTTCGTTCACGATTTTTTCAGATTGGCAAGTACAAGCGCACTAAAATTTATGTTTAACAAAAATTTAAGTTTATAGAAAGTGGCAAATAAAAGTACAGGTTTGAATGAAATATAAATGAAAGTATGTGATACATTATGTTCAAGTATATAGTTCACTTACAGGTAAATGTAATATAAATATGCACAATAATAGCTATGTAAGTAACGTAATGTACATAGGTCTCGCGTTACAAACTACATCTGTAACATAAGTAAATTCAATCTCTTGTCAGTTAGAGGAGAAAATTATTCCACGTGAAGTCGAGTAGTAATAATTACTTTTCAAATCAGTAAACTTACGCAAATAAAAAGATGAAACGAAATTTTCGAATTCCCAACTGATTCGAAGAAACAAGATGGCGGACGACGCAACTAACCAAATCGGATTTCAATCATTGAATTAAGTTTGAATGCGTTTAGTATGTCGCATTAATTCCATTCCGATTGTCATTTGTTGCAATCGGAAAACTTTCTAAATTTCCACTGCAAGGGGTTGTTTTCGTTGCACAGTCAACTGCACACGGCGAAATGCAAATGGCCGGTGAGAAACCTCGTCGGGTCGAACGCGTTTATTTGTGTTTCAATCAATTCGGGGAGTACAAATCGAACCGAACCCGAAGGAAACTCACAGCTCCGGGCGGAAACGCAAGGAACACGGGTGATTCATTACAAAACCGGAAATGCTGACATACATCGTTTCTTGTGGGCCCCGTGGCAAGGAATAAGAAAGGCCCAGGTAGAATCCGGCCGGGTCTTAAGAAAATTCGAAAGGCCCTTCGGTGCCTCTCAGGAACCGAAATCTTGTAACAATTTCCTACGAAACAAACATGAAAGAATCCGTTGCGAAAGAATTCTCCTTTTTTGTCCTCGGGCCATTATTTTTCCAGAACCCAGAAATTACTTAGAAAAAGCCTCGAAAAGAGGACTTCGATTTAAATTTCGTTGCCTCATATTTTATTTCAAATCTGAATGACTTTCTTTAGGCTCCACGAATAAGGAAACTGTAAATTTCACTTCATTTGCTTTCTATCTGCAACATCCGTTTTCTTTTCTAACGCTTACGTTGAGTACTTTCCGTCGCACCTTTTCCACCTTTTCGTTTCCGTCGAAAGAAATGAAATAAAAAATTATGGTTTCGCCGACGAGAAACTTTATTCCATCGGCTACCTTTCCTCGTACATCATTACTTCGACCCCTTTTCAGTGTAAAGAAAAGTACCACCGCGTGTGTGTCGCGGAGCAACCCCTAAAATTACCTCAAGAAGAACACAGAATGTTCTAACTGTTACCGTCCCTTTGGAAGATTCTCAGGTTGTTTATTTTAATCAAGTCCTGGGTTTTCGAAAATGAAAGAAAGTTTTGAGTATCCCATCAATTTTCACGAGAGAAGAGTTTGATATTCTTAAAAATTGATATTTTGGAGAAAATAGTTTTTGAAATTCAAATTTATCTTGTCGGTTTTGACCCGATAGAAACCAAAGCCGACCAGTTACAGAATAATTTCGAGGAATCTGCTAAACAGCTTTCTACTGCAGTGTTGTGACTCACTTAAAATCCTAAGCATCACTTGAAGAAAGGAAGTGAAAAAAGTGACATTCAAGCTATCAATTGACTTGATATTTTATAACGCTGAAAATAATACACACAGAGACCCAGTATGGGGTCAGCAATCTACTTCATAGGAAGTTAGAAATTTTATACAGCGCCAGTCCTGGTACCGGGAATTTTAGTCGCTTCCATGAATTCATATTCAAACCAATGTATAAATTTACCTTATTTTAATTCAGCGATGCAACATCTCGCTAATTCGTATAAATTAGTAGGAATTACATTTTACTGCATCTAGTTTGTATGCCTTCCACTATGCAATAGCCATACGGATGTTGGGCCACTGCCATTACGAAGCGAAGCACGAGAGAGAGAGAGAGAGAGAGAGGTGGTAATTAAGTAATTACTTAATTAAAAAGATTAAGAAATAATAAAAATATTTTTCAGAACAACATGTTCATATTCTTTGTATTCCGGGGGTGGAAAGAGAAATTCTCCCTTAGGGGAGAGGTCGCACGTTTCGCGACAAATATTTGACAATAATATCACACAAATGTTGTCAAATGAAACGACGGAGCTCTGAGAAAATTCCAGAAGCATATCTAATCAGAGAGTATGCGATTCGACGGAAAAGTACTGAAAAGTTGATTCATGAATTTTTCACGATTCAATTTGAAAATCGTTAGAAATAAATGACAACCGTTCGCGCCCCTTTATTCTGTGAATATTGTTATTTGAATACGAGCTGTTTATGTACATAGGAGGTAGTCGTTAAAGGACTCCACACTCGCAAGAGCCAAACACAAAAATTTACAATAATATTAAATGAAAACATGAGTACCGAATTTATGTGAATAAATAAAAAAATAACAGCTTATGAATACATAACTTTCATCTTTTCCTGGCCTTTCATAAAACTTTTTTTTAAACCTGAAAGGAAACGGAAGTGAATCTTATTTTTCGATTAGATGCCGGACGAATATTCCAGACTTTCACATATCTTCGAACAGTTTGGTCTTTCAGCTATCAATAGGAAATTTACATGAGAAGAAGTCGAGAACACGAAGATCTCTATTTTAAATGAACCCGAAAATAAAAAGGTTTCTTAAAATGACAAGCGAATGCACTTATTGAAAGATGAGGAACGGTCAGTTCCACTCAAGTCCAGTCATTAAACTTTCCTCTTCACATGGAATATTAACTTTTTGATTTCTTAGGGTCCGAGGAAAATGGCTTTCAACCGGATAATTTGAAAACTTCAATTTGATTCTTGAAGGAGTTACTTCACTAAAAGACTTTTTATTTACATTAGGTTCACTGGGGTGGTCTTATGGCTCGGCTCCGTTCTGATTGATTTCGAACCATTTGAAAATGGTAAAAAATTTTTAGTTTGGAATATTTGAGAAGAAGAAATTGAGTGCGTAACCCCGGAGACAAGAAGTAGAACATAATTTTGGTCGGATCGATAACATTCGTATTACACTATTTGATATTAATATTTAAAAACGGTGAACAACGAGTTGAGTATGTCAATAGTATGACGGGTTTATTAATAACTACATACAGCGAATAAATACATAATTAAAAATTGATTATTTCACTGAATTTGTTTCATGCATGATGAATCCGATTTTTTACTTGGGAAAGGGTAACCTGTGTAGTTCTAGTCTTTTAAATGAAGCCTACAATTAGATTCGAATTGGGCGTTGGGATAAATAAAAAAATACAAGTTGCGGGCTCGAGCATGGCACCGGTTTTTTAACAATTCCGGGCGAGAAATTAACATTAAACGGTACGAATGAAACCACATAAACATTAATCGATTTGTTTATGGTAGACGAATTGGGAAAATCAGTTGTAAATCAGCTGTCGGAAGAGAATTCCTTTTCGAGAAAAGCTTTTACAAACCTTGGTTAAAGAGGCTCGACCTCCAGCTCCCACCCATGCAATTCAACTCCTTTGCCCTGGAGAATTGTAAAATGGGAAAATTTTTGGAGAACAGACAACTGCGAATGGAAACTTTATTCTCTGGACAACTATCGAGAACAAAAAGCAAACACTTTCTTTGGACTTCTTCCAGAGCTCGATCAATTCCAACACCTAACCTAACTTCGTCTTTGGTTTCCTCTGTTTCTTAATTTATATTCTCATCCAAAATCGAATTTTGAGGATCCTAATGAAAGATTCATAGTGATGAATAGTTTATGTACCCATTGTTCGCGTTTCCCTCATTGTTTCACCCTTTGCCATTGTCTGCGATACCGAAAATGTCTTAATGATCAGGATTCTTCTCCTGTCTCCCTCCTCCTTTCCTGCTCTCTGGCACTTAGCTCAGGCATTTCGAGCCTTCAATATGTTTTAATAACTTAATAGACTCCTCTTTACCTATTATTAAATGATTTACCTAATTCATTGTGCTTCCCTGGCATCAAAACAATGTGGGAAACGTCAATCAAAACCCCACCAGCGATTCTTGCCAATTATCTGTAAATTTCGGTCAAAATTAAATACTCTGACGAAGGGAGCTGGAGTTGATCTTTGGTACGCCAATTAAATTTATGAAAACATTTCAATAAATTTTTTCAAAAAAATAGTACAACAATTACACATGTGTCTTACATAACAGAATAATACTGAGAGATCGAAAGATCGAACCGACTTCTCTTTGTCCAATGTGCCTGTACCAAATACGACATGGTACCGAGTGCATTCCCATAGGAAGTATCACAGCGTTAGCTCCCAACTTGGACGAGTGCAGCTGAATACAGCGATACGACAAAAATAAATATTTTTTCTTTTTATTCGAAATAAAAATTAAAATTCGATTCCAATTTGTACTGCTTATAACAAAATCTCTGATTGGGCGCTTCTACGGCCTACCTGGAAAATCGTTTCTTGTCATGCACCTTAGCGTGATTCCTTTTTTGCTGGTGTTCAACAGCACATAAATTTCGCTCGCTTATGATGTACATAATGCTTTCAGATAACTTTGATATCATGTTGTAATCATTCATTGGCCCCGTCCGGGAACGTTATTACCATTTCTCTCCCGCAACAAACTCGGAATAGAGTTTTCTCTCTTTCCGGTTGAGTTTTCAACCGTCCGATGTGCAAAGTTGCCGAGGCGAATCCGCCATAAGATTGAGTCATATATTATAATTTTTTCCTTCTTCGCGTTTTAACAGAGTTCTTTCCGAAAGACAACGTGGTAATTACCGTAATTAGCAGTAAATTCTGAAGAGTATTCTTTTTTTCCAAAACAAATTCCAGGTAATAAATTACTGGAAAAACTGGATGAGAACCGCCACTTCCTTTTTTTGCGAGGTTCTGTTCCACCCGCCGAATTGCTATTCCTAGATAGCTTCTACGTCCGGAAAGAGTAACGGCTAGCCGTGATCTAGTCATCAGCGAGTTCATATTTCGTTTTTTCCTTCTTCCACACAATAGAAATTTGTATTCTGTGGCGAAAATAAAACCTCGCTGCAGTTTGCAGTTGTGTCGTCATGTTGTACTGTCATGCAACTTTCCCTACTCTCTTAAGGTAACTCGGTTCAGGTTGTAACGTGCCGTAACGACAAGCGACAACAGAACTCACATTCATCCAATGACCGATTCTGAATGGTGTAAGTCCCACTAATTAAATCCCAAGACGAAAGGCAGACAAAGCACGCAAAAATTAATGACTGGTAAACTACGGTAACAAACTTTTCCACGAACAAAAAAGTTATTTTTCTGTTTTAGGGTATTCTTAAATAGAATTTATTATTACCATTCACACTCCACGGTTCCCGTGTTATGATTTTAAATTCCGAAAGAGTTTTGAATTCGAAATAACTTTTGTTTCTTGAAAATACGAATTTGTAACTTCATATTACCTCGTGTAATGAGTGAAACGAAATCTAAGGCTTTAATTCGTCTCTAAAACTTTGGGACAAACAATAATTTTTGAGAAAAATTCCACTACTTACTCGTAACTTTCTCGAACCTTCACTGTGTTTTGTGGGTTGCAAGCGGAGCAATACATAATTTCATGAAAAACTTGAGTATGTAAGTTTTCATTTATGTATTTATGTATTTAAACGGAACATACCATAACGCTGGCAGGAGTGTAGAAATTGTGGAACATTTAATTTTACACGAAATAATTTTAAGACACGGTTACATAGAATTTAAAATGCAAACATGTAATGACGATTACATTCTGCACAATTATTTCGTTGATGTTCCGCTGAAATAATTTGTAGATGTATTAATAAAACTTAGATACAAAGCTAGAACCCTTAAGAAGGAAACCACTTTTCACGTCTCATCAAACACAAAAATATCAAACGTGAACATTTCATATTACCTTTGTCGTGGGGAAACGCCTTGCAATTCGATGTATTCAAAGGAAACAATCCGTTCATGAGATGCTTTGAACGTGTTCCAAATGAAACGGTTAGAAATCGAAAATAAATTATTCCGACACATTAAATCAATTCGAATTTAATTCAATGATTGGAATGTCTCCCACGGTTTTGTATCCGATTTGGTTAATTTCGTTGCCGCCGTCTTGCTACTTTATTTTTTATTAAACGTTTGAAATTTATGAAACTTTCCTTTTGCAAAAAATTCTTATTCATTTTCCTTACCATCTATTAAAGATGACGTGTTTGCGATATTATTTTCACCTAAGTGAATTTTATTACCGCCCATAAGTCCTACCCAACACGCAGTATACACAATTTACGAAGTACCATACGTCCGACCGGTTAGCATTCATTTCGTCGTTTTTATTACTTGACACGCATTACATTTGTGCACGTTCAAAGCAGACGATACGTCGTGTTATTTTATTATTCGATATATTAAAATTTATACATGTGTAATTTTACATAAATAATTCGACCAGCATTTGGTATTACATTTTTTACATTCACAGGTCTTAGCGATTAGATCTCATACAGGTAATTTTTCACAAAATCTAAAGAGCATTAGAATAGGAGTCCTTAACAATGTCCTTCCGGCAAATCCGGCAAAGCGGAAGGGGATAAAAACATCTATTTAATCTCACTGCTTGGAACTTTGCCTTCGTTTAAAATACTAAACTCGTTATTTTTCTTTGACGGGAATATCAAAATAAATTCGTGGGTGTCGAAGGTACTCGAATGGATGAGCACAGATGAGATCCGGTTCCGGTAACCAGCACTCGTGACCGAATCGAATCGTTGTCAAACGACATAAGCAATCAATTACAATTAGGCACAAGAATAAAATTAATCACCGGATGAAAAATCGTAAAATAATTGAATAAAAGGGCGCAGACAGTTGAGTAAAAAGATGGTAATAATAATTTAGCACGATTATTCGCCGGGCGGTACACCTCGGGAAAGTCTCACAGTTCCAAGGGGGCCACTACACGCGGGCCTATCCGAATAGTTTTATTACGGTAATTTTTGCCGTTTCTGAATTCAGTTAAAGGAAAAACATTTTAACTACTGCTCTGTTGCCAGGGGAACAATACTTCAGATTCATGCATTTTAATGATTTTCCGCGTGTTATAACCGGGTGAATTTCCAGGTGGAGAGCAAGAGGAAAAAAAAGTGGAAAACTACAAAAAATAGGAATTAAAACGTCTAAAATTTCCATTTCCGGTTTTCCGGTCGAGTTTCCGCAGATTTCACTTCGATCTTTCAATCGTCGTACTCGAGCCAGAGAGAAAACTCGTGTTCGCGCCTAATGCAGGAACTCGACTCATGTGAAGCAACACTATTATACGATACAATGTAAGACCTCCAACTATCGCAGAATGTTTTCCATTTAAAGTAAGTCTTAATTGAATATTTTCCCAGGGGCGAATTCTGATTTCAATGGCTTTCACGGATTTCCACGGGCTTTCGACGTACCTAAATGAACTTTAATTTTGGTGTCTTCATCCCCGTGGCTGGTATTATGGCTTTTAGCAAAGTTACAAAAAAAAGTTGAGTAAATAAAATATGCTTTGCTTATTACGGTGCAAACAGGGAGAACACGCGCAAAAACATTTACGGGTAAATTAAAGGGTAGAAATCCTTGGAATTTGGTTTTCTGGAGGGATTCCGACACAATATCAATTCCTCGGAGAGTGTCTCGAGGAGGAATTTAACTGATATTGTGACTGTATGGATCACAATTGTAATTTCCTTGGCGCAATTATACCTCGAAAGATTATTCGGTTACAAAGAAAGACTGATTATTCGTAAAAATATATCTCACGAGCCTTCTTAAAACAAACAGGGCGAAGCACTTCTAAATACTCGTATTTACATAAAGATTTTTTTATTTTGGAATTGAGTAAAAATTTTTGACTGATACGGAAAGGAAAACACTCCGATATTAAACGGTGGTTTTTCATTCTCCTGTTTCTGAATTACTGAAAACGGCATGTATACATTATTAAATAATTAACATTTCAATTCGTGAAAGTAGGAAATACAAGGAAATACAATCCTCCCTTTTGAATACCTGAATTACAAGCATTTGCAGGCGAGATTACCATAAATTCTAAAGTTTTACCGTCGGTTATTATCACTGTCTTTAGTTTTGCATTTTGACTTCGACACTACAAATAGTTTAATGTAGTGGAGAATGCGTGGCTGGGGTCGGGGGCGTATCTATGACCGTATCGTATCGTGTCGTTCCTTATTGCCTTACTATTAAGAGCAACAAAAAATTTTCTCTCCTTGTTCTTTTCAACTTTTCAAAAGGCTTTACAAAAGTCTGACGTGACGAAAGCTAATTAACATGATAATCTCGTTTTGTTTAATCCGGTCCGTTAAAAACAACAGAGGCATTTCATTTGTTTCACCCCTTTCTCCGGGTTCTTCGTACACGAAACATGAAGATATTCGTCTTATACTTTATTACCTAAATATAAAACTTAATACTGCATAGTATTGTGGATGAATACGTATTTGCATATGTTAACGGAAGTCGGATAAATTACTTACAAACTTATTAAAATTTATATAAAAAGTTTTAAATAATTCGTTATTATCAATACGTCGTTACTAAAAAACTTCACATCAACACGAGCGATATTATTTGAGCAAAAATATTTAATTTTAAAGAGGAATCGACAAAATCAAAGATAATAACTGGCCTTCCACAGGTTTTGCACTATTACCTGGCCGAAATTATTTTAGTTTGGGGCATATAACCCGTGCTGAATGTATATATTCAATAACTTCCTAAATAATTTTCCACCTTAATATGCATTCGTTTTCTCCAATAAATATTATCCTTTTCACATATGACCTATTTCATGTATCAAGCTTTATATAGCTTCAGATCAATAAGTTAAAATTCGTTTTTCTCACGCACACCATCACATTCAAAACATCTCTGTTTCTACCCGTGTTACGTATATTGTTGGTCGTTGTAAGAGAAGTAAGTGTATTTTTAGTAGAGAAGTAGTAAGGTTAAGCGGTTACATATGTGCACACATTACTCCAAATATTATTTGGTGTAGTGCTATTACATTTGATATAAGATTTTCTTAAGTCTGATTTCTTTTTCACGTTATAACCCGAATAACGTTATAACCTGCCACTCGAACAACAAAAATTCGTCAGGGCAACAGTAAATTGTCATTTTGTTCTTTTTCCCCCGCACTCGAATCCTCAAATTTTGAGGGGAATAAGCATTCACTAATATTTCTCGTTCGCTTATTAGTTTTTAGCGGCAATTGGCATTGTAAAACTGAAGAGACAGAAGGAAAATTCTATTATATTTTGGCTTAAAACGCTTTTCTCTTTACGAAAATGGCTAATGGTAGGAAAACAATTTGAAAATTTTGATTCAATAATTTGAATTTCAGTGCCGAAATGAATGAAAGATTATTATTATTGTACGACTGGGAAACAATGGAATAGTATTTAGCCATTAAAGAAGAAATTGAATATCCGCTCTTCGCCCTACTAATACTTTTCCTTCTTCACCATTCTTTCTTCACTCATCCTTTCGCAAAAGGAAGGTTCCCGTTCTCATTTCCCCAGGTCTGTCCTCCTCTTCCTTTATTCAATTCTCTTCGCCGCATACATTGTTTACTAACCAAATAATTTTAATTTATTATGGTTAACAATGGAAGTTGCGCAGGAGGTTTAACTGCTTCCACTCCCCATACGAAAAATGGAACGTTGTGAACTCAATTCGAATAATATTTTATTTCAACAATACAGTTGGAAAAACTTTAATTTATTATTTTAAAAACAGAATGATGCATTTTTTATTGGAATTTTCCTTGTAGTAAATTTTTCTATAATTTACACAATATAATTTTAGCTTTCTTGTACTTTTATTAGGTGTTTTAAAGGACTCGTAATTGTACTGGTTCCTTAGATAAATTTTTGGTGAGATTAAGATCAGTGCGGGCCTTTCATAAAATTGATTTACCTCAAATTCAAATTTTTCGGGTCTCTTTCATTGTTTTATTGTAACAATTGAATATTGTAATACTTATTTTATTATGAGTATTCAAGTGTTTTTGCTTTCTATAGTTTTAAAACTAATCAAACAAGGAAAACAAAGTCACAAGGTATAATATAAAATCATTTACTTACATTGTACTCTTAACGACACAGGATCGCTCATTGTTTCTCCCTTGGCATTAGCTGCCAAACAGGAATATCGCCCTGAATCGTGCCTTGTCACTCCCTGAAGAACTAAACTTTTCGTGCTTAAAATCACACCGGACGAAACATTATGAGTAACTATTTGACCCTAAAAAGAAAAGCGTCAAAAGTATGAGTAGGAGTTGATACCAAGATCTGAAAGAAATTTTTTTTTCCAAACAAAATTTCGATGGTTATTCGAAGAGGAACTTTGAATAAAGCATTATTATTTATTTATTTATACGTTAATTGTAATATAATGTGGCTAAATTATAAGTAATACATTGCAAGTCACAGATACAAAAATTTTTTGTAAAATCAAGTCAGCTGTAAAATGTTAAAGCCAAGTTTGTAATTTGTTCATACCGTTATTGGTGTTTTAATGAAGGAAGCAGTCAAATAAGCTAAAAGCAAAATTTTCTTAACGGAATAAAAGTTCGGAAAGAAAGCTTTCGGTCCCGGGCGTGCAGCTAAATTGTTTGCGCCCGCCCTTTAAATTTTAAACGTGTAACAAGTTTAGAAAATATAAGTTCAATTAGATTTTATTCCCGCTCCGAATAAATTATAATTACAAGTCGTTTGGAAGTTTCAATTTTCCCCCGACTTTCGATCCACTCCCCACCCCTCCCCGCCATTTCAGAAATATTAATTTCCTGCGGAAGTGTACAGGTCGAACGCGGAGAGTAGCGGTGGCAGCGATACGATACAACATTAAACTATTTCTAGGAGGCACTGTTCAGTTCCGGTATTCATAATTGGAAATTTAAAATCTGATCCGATTTAAAAAAGATTGAGTTTGGTTTTTGGTTTGGATGCTCTGATCTTAAGCTTCCACTGACTGTGCGCTACCATTTTGCGTCCGCTGTATTTTTTCCCTGAGTCGAGTTATTGTACTGGCTGCTGATTTTATATAACACACACTTAGATGTTGCTGGCTATCGCCGATCGCAGAGTTTTCTGATACTTAAAAAAATGTTTTCAATTCCGTTATTAAATTTTAGCCACATTCTAACCATAGTTCTGTGCAGCAAAAAACACTAATTGTTTTACTCTATATTACACCATTGTCACAATGGAAATGGTAGCCGGTACATTCGCCAGAGAAAGATCACGACACTGGAAGACTCAAGGCAACTTTACTGTTTAACTTTCCAAATTATTGTCTGCGAAATAAAGAAACGTGGAAGAATTACTCAACCAAGAAACGTATCAAAGAAGTAAATTTAGATCTTGATTTGACGAGGAAAAAAAATGAAGTCGAATCATGGACTTTATTACAAAATCGAACTTTACGTCGAATGATACGTGGCACTATCGTTAACGGAAAGTTTCGGAAAGCGTCTGGAGGAGGCACTTGAAAATTTAGAGAGAACTAGAAAACTCGAATGCAAGCAATATATTAAAATAGTGAAAGACACCAATAAAAAAAGCTAGAGGATGTTTCGCAAGCGAAAGAGTAAGCAAAATTTGACAGGAAGAGAGCAAAGCAGACAGCCAGAGGCGAAAAGAAACATAGAGATCAAATTTAATTTTACTCAAATTTGTTAAAATTTGTGTACAGCGTAAGGAGGCGAGATTAGTTTTAATTTGAATTATTCAAATCTTGCAGGAAGAAGTTCAAGTGAAGGAGATGGAGACAGACAGAGAAAAACGGGAGGAGTTTCTGACAAGTCCTCCCAGGAAATTTAACCTCCTTTATTTTCATTATCCAAAAAATTTTAATACAATTTTAGTGTTATTAAAATAACTTAACGCTTAGAGTCTTTCATATGCTCCTCAAATGCCCACAGATTTTCAAAGTTCTCCCTGTAACAACAAAGAAACACACGCACCCGCGTGAATACACATGGACATACACAAGGATACAGACATGTACGATTGTGTTTTCCTGCCCCAAATAAATCAAAAGCAATTATCGAACATTTCAAAAGATAATTATTTTTGAGAATTTTTTTTTATCTTTAAGACACATTCAATTCAAAAACTAAAAGGTAGTTAGGAAACTTGACAAGTGAAACTTTTGAATGGTCTGAATCTTTACTTAATGCAATCTTTTACTGCGCATTTAGCCTTGTCAAAAAGTTTAATTTCTACTATTCTCTTCATATTTACTTCTACTCTGCTCTATTGTTTTACCCTCAAATCGCATACTCTCTAAAGATGATACATCAGCATTACATGAAATTAGAAGGTAGAAAAAATTGATTTGCGATCAATACTAGAATTTCTAAACTGTAACAATAACTACTGCTATTGACATCCAAACAAAAATGCTTTTCCATCCCCTCGAAGCCATTTTAATTCCTGTGAATTTTTATACATGAACTGTTAAATAATTCGAACAAAGAGTTCTACACGCAACACACCTTATTTCTCTCGTAAGTAACAGAAAAAAAAGGCGTTGAAGAGAATGTTTTGGAAAATTTAGGTTGTGGCGGAAATAATAAGAAGTTTGTAATCCGCCATAATGGCAAAGTTAGCTTCCACATTTCTCAAGTCAAAAACGTCATTCAATCCCGAAAGCTGGCTGACCACATTGTGACGTCTCACAAATAAATTCCTTCCTTAATAGCAAGGAGATTAGGCCCATTTGATTTCAGTAAATTAGGGAAGATCTTAGAGAGGTGGATTGAATAGGAGAGATCCAGTTAAGCGGCAGATTATGAGATATTTAACCGAATGGAGAAATTCGGTTTGCAATGTAACAAAAACAAGGGAACCAGGTGAGCACTGGTCATAACACAGAAAACTTATAGAGTGTCATGAAATCTAAGAAGGTATTCGAGAAACATTTCTCTTAATGGGTTACCAACTATTCTAGTCAATCGAACATCTTTCCTTTATTTGTCACTTTGCGCATCGTCAAACACCCCATCACAATGAACTAGAAAATCAACCACACAGTGCGAGTAAAAAAATTATTAGAGTTTATTTGACACGGAGTCAAGATAAAAACGTGAATCCCGTGAACATTTAAATTGCAAAATTGGAATTTATTGGTTCCACACAAAACTGAAAATCATGGGGCGCAATAAATTCATTATTAAATTCACCTTCACCAAATAGTTGAACACTTTTTCGTCGTCCTCCAGTTTTTTTTGTTTCTCACTTTTATTCCTTTCCACCGTCGGTGCCCGTGAGTGTTGGAGCACACACAATTAATTTTCGCGTAAAATATGGCCGGTCTCCTTCACGGTGACCGCAGACACAATGTCATAGAGTAATTGAACATTTCAAACTTTCTGCTAAAAAAATAACGGTTTCTAGAAAAACCGTTACAGAAACTAAAACACAAAGGTAAAACCATGGGCAAACAAACGTTTTAGGTGAAAAATTGATAGGAAATTGATTTTTGATAATTTGAGAAAAATCAACATTCGGATAAAAAATGTAATAATTTTCAAAATTAAATACTTTTTCCAGAGGCGGAAGATAAATATTTGCCGAGGAAAAATTGCACGGTTTTTTTTTCAAAGCGTTTAATAAGGTCGAGCTTTTCATTTTTCGCCGACCCTTAACAACAGACGGGTGAATAAGTCAACCGCTCTACTCTACAAATAAAATAATAAATGTGGGCTAAATTTTCACCGTTTTCAGAGGGAACACTTTGATGTTGAGTTAGACGTGCGGTCGATGCAGGTTGACTCAAATGAAAGCATACAACAGAATTCGCAGGGGGTGAAACGCATTCGTATTATTTCAAAATTCAATTATGGACACCCCGGACACGAAATATTTGACCCGTGTGCAGATTTTGCTGCTTTTCCGAACCGGCCGAACTGAATGTGTCGTCCGTTAAATGACTTGTTAAATCGAATTTTGATTGTCACTTTTATTAGCGTACCAGTTTGTTTATTAACACCCGGGATTTGTGGTTTTCAATCAATTGATAGAGGAAAATATAAATCCTCGACGTTGGTTTAAGTGGACCTAATTTATATTAGCTTAATTTAATTTGCACTGGGGAAACAAAAACAAACGAAACTAAAAATAATATTAATGAAAGCGCGGAAAATGGGGGCGGTCTGAAAAGTAAGAGATTATGATTTTGCAATTTTACAATTCGGTAATGAGACCACTTAAAACCCAAAAAACATTCACTGAATAAGCATGAGATCGGTAGCTGTGTTATTAACGTTCGTTGCACTCGCGGCAGTAGCAAGAATTGAATACGAATTCACGAAGTATTAAATTAATAATTAAAGATTTTCAAAGGCGAACGGAAAATTTGCTTGACGTCACATAAAATCAAACCAACGCCAACGTTGTATTAAACTGCATTAAGGGTTACGAACGATGATTTTGATAATAATCATTTGACAAGAAAATATCTGCTTGAAACGAGCACATCCGACCTGATAAATTTTGGTTAATTTCATATTATTACCAACATTTGATGGCAAAGTGTATACAGGAAGCACTTTCCTATTCATCAGTTCCAGAGCCCAGAAATTGGGCTGCACTCATTCTCAAATTATGTTTTGAATATTCCTTTATAGGAGCTAATTGCCCTTTTATTGCGCATAATTTTTGAAAGATACGGATTTGAATAAATCAGCCGGAAAACGTATACGTCAACATTTCCATATATATTATTTATAAGAATTAGGAATTATTTATCGGAATTCAATCAGAAATCGATTTGTGCACGTCATCGGGGACCCGAGATTTGATATTTAAACGGGCGGCGTGGAACATCATCGCGACAGCCCGTTTCTCAAATCAAGCGGTGTCGTGCATGTCGCCTGCACTACAACTACAACCACGGCTCCGACCGCTTCTGCATCCGCACGTAAATATATATAAATATATCACGGCCGAGATAAAAACCTAGGAACAGAGCTGGGTAACAAGGAACAAGTTCGCTTTCGCTTTCAAAGATAACAACTCTCGAAAGAAAAGTCGTGTCATTAGGACAGATTTCGCAATAAATAAATTCAAAGTGTTGTTTACTCCAATTCAGATACCGTAAAATGTGAAAATGGAAAGCGATGTTATTCGCGAGTCATAAGAAAAATGGTAAATCCTCCGTGTGGTGGCCGAGAGGTGGAGCGAGAGAGAGAGAGAAGACTTCGGTGCAACCATGAAAAAAAAGGTACAATTCACGGCGGAGAGGGACGTCTGCGGAAAATCCTGGAAAGTCCCTGAGGGAGGATAATTTTGAGAGTGATAAACGATCGTATATCTCCAGATGTTAAGAAACTTTTTGGGAACTTTCCAGAAAAATTTTTTAGTTGTACGAAAATGGGCGTGCTTTGCTATTTTTTCACTCCATCGAATGCATTTCTGGAGGCCTCCGAGAAACGGCCGTCCAATTGGGCCATCTTCTTTTTTTAACCATCGACACGATTTCATTAGAGAAATTAGCAAATTGTTCAAATTAATCTTATTTTTCCTCTGCTTTCCCATCCCCCGACGCTTTTCGCCATTTTATTTACGATACCGTTTATGGGTGAGCCGCAATTTGATCTGGAAATTATTATGCCGTCGTCGTCTCTTCTTTTTTTTTCCCCTTTTTTAAAATTCAACTTCATAAAAAGGTTTTATAATTTACCCAAAAAACTTTAGTACTTCAGTAAAGTGAAACACGGGGATGATTATTGTTAAATAAGTTATGTAAAAACGTTTTAAGTAGTAAAGTTAATAATAGAGCTGGTGCAGGGATTTTATTTTTTATGTGAGGGAGAGGCGAAACGACGATGGACCACATGTTCTTCACCATCCAAGAAGTAGGAAATGGACTATACTACAGAACAATGAAGTGGAAAAGAAAAGAATCAAACTTCTTTGAAATAGAGTATTTTTTCTAAGTTATTTTAAGTCTCGAAATCTGGATAAATCATAAGACAAAAAGTAGAGCTGATGGATTGAATCGGAGGATTGAATGGAGTTAACAAACTAGAAAAAAATGTCCTATAATCTTCTGGAAAAAGAAGACAACAACAAAAGCCGGGATATAAATCAGAGTTATACAGAGATTTGGTGTAAATAGCGAAACTCGTGTCCTGCCCAATAAAATTTTAGCCGTTGGGAAAAAATAGTGGACACTGTATTATTTATTTTAATAAAGTTATATCGTAAAAGAGAATTTATGTATAAAAAAGAAACAAAACAAACGTAGAAAAATTACATCCACTTTGGGCTTGTACTTTCCCATGGAAGACAATACTGACGAAACATGTAATTGCTAAAGGGTTTTAAAAGTATTGACTTATAATCGATAATCTCGGGTTCGTGGAGGTGGTCAAAACCGAATGTGTAGCCTTAACATGTAGATGGTTCAGGGTTGTAAAATCGCTAAGGTGCACCTACAACTGGCTTTGGCGACACGCAATTCTCGGGGTTATATTGCTATTAGTTTGTAGTTAACAATAAATTGATTTAATGTATTCTGTTGTATATACCACTTTGGGCTCGGCTTGACTTCCAGCTTTTTTTTTGTCTAATCGATACAGAGCCAAAGTAAAAAAAGCCTTCTAGGCCAAATGTATTTATTTAATTTAATAAAAAAATACAGGAGGTTAATAAATATTTATTTTACGAATTTAAATAATGTGAAACCGTTTACCAGGGGAATATTGGAGTGTGCTTTGAGAGGAAATACCTTCAGGGAGGAGAAGATACTCAGTTGCCTCGCTTTGCAATATCCGCTCTGTGGTTTGTTTGTCCGTCTGGATCCGTCCACATTTTCCGGTCCACTTCTCATTTGCTTCCTATCCACCTACCTGATTCCTTCTTTTCGATTTACTCTCTTTTCCCTGTTCCGTATAATTTTTGCCTTCGAATTTTCGGGCCGACAAGTTAAACACACGAAAGGTTTCTATAAATCCTACGGGAAAGTTAACCGGCACAGAACAAATAGTGAATTTTTTTTAAATAAAAATTAAATAGAGACCGATTCCGGGACGACGAAAAATTACGTTTCACGTGAAGAGACAGAAATATCGGTGAAACAGGAGGAGAGGTTTAAAAAAAAAGACACAGGCATTCACGGGATGGGATGCTGGTGGTAAGATGCCATTGGGGGATACCGAAGGCGTGTGGGGAAAGATAAGTGCGAAACGGAAAGGTTTCACAAAAAGCGCGATAAGTCAAGGATGATTTACGGCAAAATTTGTACCGCATAATGACTCGTCAGAGGTATAAACTTTCAGGTGACACGGCGCAAAACGTCACAAACGTGGAATGGAAAGACGGGCAGAAAAATTAAAAGAAAAAAACAAAACAAAACAATAATTAGAAGGTTTTACTTACGTTGTGATACCACGTAATTTTATGTTCTTTGGGGTTGGCACGAATATTGCACTCGAAGTAGACGTCGTCGCCTTCTTTGATATCGTTTGCCTTGAGCGTGTTACCAAGTTGTAATGTAACCTGCGGAGGATCTGAAACAAAAAAAAGGTCCCGAAAACCCGACAATTAAACGGAATCACGGAACGATAATTTTGGCATTTTGCAAAGACAAGAAGCCCCAAAAAATGATGGCAGATCATGGCGGCGGCGGCGGCGGCAGCGGGGGGGAAAAAGGGGGCGCTGAGTGGGAAAAAAGAAAAACAGAAAAACCATAGAGTGAGAGCGAGAAAGTAAAGCAGTGAAATAATTAAACGGGAAAAAGCGGTCACAGCGGCGGACTAAAAGGAGTAAACTCAAAGGAAAGAAAAGGGAAAATTTTATTTAATCGCCATTTTGACGACGACAAATGATTACTGGTAGCAAAATGGGGCGGCGATTTAACCATAAAAAATTTACTTTGAAAGGCATAAAAAGTTTTTCCAGTCCTCCATTGATAAGGGAGGTCCAGGAACCACCCTTTTCCTGTGCACCTAGACCCAAGGTGATTTGCCCCGGCAGACGGGCTAGGAGTGAGTGGGTTGCCCATAAAATTTTACGTTTATTTAATTGCTTGAAATTGTATATCTTAGGTGTTGAATTCGAGGAAATGACCCGTAGGGAACAATTTCGCCGAAATTGTTAGCAAAGTTATGGCCTCGAAGGAAACTTGAGCAAAATTAAAAGGAAAATGGCGAGTAGCAAAAATAAGCAACGTACGGGACAAAAGGAAAGGTAATGGCGACCCGTTTGGCAATTCACTCGATACGAAGATTATTTTACGTATCTGGCTTCAGATTGACGAAAAAATTTCAGTTTTCACCGAGCCTGTAATGCATAATTACATTCTTATAATACATAATTATAGACTCATGACACAGTAATTGTACTCCACGCAAAATAGATATGTTAATAGTACGTGTCATATTCTAAATATGTATTTAAAATACAAAACGCCAGCGTAACCCTACATATTATTGAGAGTTTGGGTCATTTATTTCGTCAATGACCGCTTCAATGGAGGCGTTAGGTCTCCAGAAATTGTTTTCTACTGAATATAACACAATAGATGATTGAACGTAATTGTCCAGAGAAATTGTAAAATAATAATAGTTGAATTAAAGTGCAGTGAACGTTAACTCAATTCATCTTTATATTTACAATGTTACGATTTTGAAGAAGTGAAATGTCGCCAGACTGTTTTTGAAGTGCCCGTCTGTTAAGCATGAACCTCAGAAGTATTACATTTGACATGGACAACACCGTTCTCTATTTATGTTTTTTCTTGTCCGACTCCTGTTAATTTCAAACACTTCTGTACACCTGAGCAGGTGAAAATGAAGGGCTGTGTAAAATGAGAATTCGCAACATGTGACAAAACGTTTAATCCAAACTGGATATGCGTAATGGAGAAGATAAAAATATAGGGAAATACACAGCAAAGGATGAAGTACTCTCCTGTTTTGTCCAACAAAGAGCTTGGAAGAATTCGACGTCAAAAACGGCTGAAACAAATTATGAAAACATCGCGAGAAATTTAAATTTGTGTTTTTTGGTTAGATTCGTAAAAGAGGAGAAAGGCTACGTGAAGTTGAGTTTGGGCCCTTCGCGGGGGTCCTCTGGTTTTTCTCCAAAAATAAATGGCGAGGGACAATGAATGAGAGGGAGACAGACAGAACAGAATCCTTTTGGAACACAAAAGTTTCCGTGTGACTGATTTCAACTCCGCTTAAGGCCCTCATGAGATTCGTTTCGAAATTATTTCTTCATCTTCAGATTTGAATAGGGGATTTATAAATTCACCTTGAAAATAAGGCGCCAATTGTATTGTCTCGTTTTATTCCAAAACCCTGGGCTCCGGGACGCTTCCGGGACGCTCCACGCTCCAACAGGAAGCTCGAAACGGACACCTGACAATACAACAACCGATGTGAGCTTCACGGTTAAGTCAATGCGTGAAATCCTGCTATACAATTCGCATATAAACATCCCTCCCAACATCGAAAGCCGATGTATTAAATAATGAAAATTTTCGGAAAGAAGAACGCTTCCCTTCTTCATCTCCTTCATTTTTCACTAAAATTTCACAACGACAGTTGACTACATTGTTAATCCGTGAGTGTCTTAACTTACTTAAATGTTTTCATTACTTACTGAATAAGTTTATAATGTTAAATTGACTTTTAGTTGAAGTCTCTTTGACTAATAGTTGAAAATGCGAGTGTAATCCGCAGTGTTCGTTTCTGATGTTTTCAGTGAGAAAACGTGGCAGGAGAAAGCGACCTCGGGATCAAATCAGAAATTAAAAATTCGCGAGGGAAAACCGAAATTTTTTGATAATTTTTAAGTGCTCTAGAAAAACCGAAAAATCAGTCATGAATTCATTTAAATGGAGTTGAAAAATTAATGACTCAGCAACGGGAAAAAGGTAAAAGGAGAGTAAATAAAAAAAAATAGGATCAGGGGGCTGGAAAAAGTTATGAAAGGAATTCAATGAAAAATTGAACACTGGAGGATGGGCATCGGGTGCCGTCAGACGTAAAACTTAGGAAAAAGTGGATATTTTTGACTGTCGATCGAAGAAGAAGTACCAAACAGTTTTATGTTTGCGTCAATATCATCATTATTATTGAGGAGACAACAACGCAAAGCAGAGAAAGGCTTAAAAGGCTGGCAAAAATATGATAAATTATTTAATTTCCAGTTAATGATTGATTTGAATTGTATCGAGCGAGGGCTTTTCTCTTCCATTGAGAGCCCCTGAACTGCCATCTGTGCCATCCTCACCGCGGATGATGAATTTGGTGAAACTATCAGACCCAAAATTAGAAAACTTGAAAGCTATTAAACAATTCCCAACAACGATGAGGCCGACGAGGTGTGGTGTGCAATAACAATAACGGACCGAATTTTTTCGATAAAAAAGAAGCCCGAAGTTCGGTTTTAGTTGAAACCCCCGTCGTTGTTAAAGTTTTAATATACCATTAAATTAACCAGTTTGAAAGTGAGTGCCGTTGTAATTCCTTCGTGCTCCGCCTCTTAAACTACAAATCAGGCAAAATCCAATCCGAAATTTTAGAAACGGGTTTCTTGGTTTCTGCTGACCCACTTTTTTTCTTACACACGTTTCCAATTTTGTCTCATATTTGACAGCAATTTATTTCCCCGGCAACAATGTAAAATCGCAAGTACTCATTACAACACGAAACGCCATTTTCTCATCGTCTACGAAATTGAGGGGGAAAAATTTTAAATAACGGTTCGGCTGCAGAATTTCTCTTGTGGTAGTACCATACAAATACTAACGTCCTCCTAACAGTCCTACGTAGGTGTGAATCAATGCATTTACCGAAGAAAACTTAATATAAACAATGTACCGAATAGTACACCGTAGAAAAAATATAAATACTCTACAAGTAACAGAGGTAAACATGACTACTCTACAGCAAGCAATTTTTTTTTGGAAATAGACCTACAACAATAAAAGTTGAAGTATATTTTTTTCAACAATAGATTCCCACAGAGCCAATAGTCTGAGTCATTTGAGACAAGTTCAAGTAATCTTCTTAATAATAAACATACTAAGCAAAATAAATGTACATCACCTGTTATTCAATACCTGTATACAGTGAGTATTACGTGGCCCACATATTTTCTTACGTAAACATTCTCAGGCTCAGCCATCCAAAATATTCCTCTGGCGAAACAATCTCCCAGATATTTTGGACGAATATTTAAAAAGGTTTGACTGCAACCCAAATTTTAATCAAATCGGTTCGAACTGGCCATACAATTAATGCTTCGAAAAAAAAAATAAAATTCATTTCCTTTTTGGGGGTACCATATATTTTACCTTCGCCATATTATCTGTCATATATATTCTCATGCGAGTAATTTTAAGTTGCAAACTCATCTCCCTATTGGAAATTTATATCTGTCATTTCTAAACAATTTATTATCATTTAATAATTATTTACAGCCCGAACGTATGTAATAAACATTAATTATACGAGTTAAATCAGTTTTAACGGCAACAGATATAAATTTAAACCATCGTCCAATGATAGATCTGGTAAAATGCCAAAGGAATATATTTATGGCGATAGAAAAACTGGAAATTTCTTCGCGGTCTTGGAATCCTAGGACGATTTCCTCATCCAACCAACGGAAGATTAGTTTCGGAAGCATCCCGAGGGTGGAGATGGGGTGTGTGAGTGTGTGTTATGTGTACGTGTGCAGAAGTAGTCAGAATCACTGCATTAGTGTACACCATCGACTCTACTGCTCTAACTGGCTTAAAAGCCGAATTTAAAATTTCAATGAGATGATGCTAATTTCTCTGACAATCTGAGGTTTGAGAAAAGCTCGGCTCCCAGTTTTTCCTTCGGGATTTACGTTCTAACCGATCAGACTTCAATATGCGTGCCAGGAGTTTAAAGCGTTCGGGTAACGAATCATTTTCCCTGCCGTTTGGCAAGTGCAAAAATTAACCAACTTTTTAAATTATAATTTTTTTTCTGTTTTAATATTTTGATAGACAACTTTAAATTTCACTACGTGAAAGACGGATGAGAATCATGTCACTCAAAGGCAGCATTATCTGATCATTTTTCCGTTAAAAATTTTCGAGAAAGCCCTTTCCATCTTCTTTCCATTAGCTTTATTTCTAGTTGGGGTTTTTTTTTTCCACGGCGACCTACATCCCGCCATAGTCTCTTTCTTTCCTCTTCCTCTCTATCTGTCTCTCTCTCTCTCTCTCTCTCTCAACCGGTTTCTGACGATGTCATTATTTATTGTCATCGCTTCATTATTTATTACAACAGCCGAACAGAATAGACGCCTTCTGCGACGAAGAAATAAGTCGATTATTCGGTGTAGACTCAAATCCCCTGGGTAACAGGATTTTTCACCTCTTTGTGAAGATTCCGCATCACCTTTTTTTTTCAGAAACCACCGCAACAAATAAGTTATTTCTTTTTCTATAAGAAGCGATTTTACAAATAGGAAAAACATAAATTTAAGCGCCCGGAAAGCCTGTCGTTAGGTTGTAAGGATGTTTTTTTTTCCTCTGAACTCCTTGTCAGATTACTCGTAGAATTCCGTGTGCTCGTGGAGTTTATCCGTCTCTTTTAATACATCGAAACGTGAATCTGCGACGGAATACGGTATTTTTGCTATCACCGAGGAGAAGGCATCTCCCTCTTATTTACTCGAAACGCCAGGAACTGACTGAAGTATTTGTAAAATGAGAAGAATGTCTCGGCACCGTTGAAAATATGCCCACAATAAAAATTCATTAAAAGACTGCATTAAACGCAAATTAAAAAAATGATTACCCGCGACCGTGCTTGATGAAATATTCAACAAAATGTATATTATTAATTACGGTCAATTGTCTTGAAACGGTTCAATTATGGTTTCTCTTAGTTACTGTGCCGGAGTGTCAGCTCGACGATAATAAACAAGAAATACTGTAGTAACTGTTACTAGCTGAGTTTTCCAACAACCACAGGGTGGACTCGAACCAGCACAGAGTTCAAATTTAGTTAAAAATAAAATATATTTTTCAGGGTGTCGCCTTAGAATTATTATAATATTATAGAAGTATTATAACAATTCATTTATAACTGCTGCAGTCTGCTTAAATTCAGTTTCATCACAAAACATTGCGACAATTGCTTGTTGTTCACATGGACACAGCCAATGCGTGTTTTTACAATAAGTAAAAACAATGAAGAGAGAGAAAATAAATGAACAACATGTATTGGAATTGGAATGTATGGCGGATTGATTTAACATTTATTAAATTATTTATTTTTATTATGGATTCTTTGTGAAAATTTCTGAACTCTGACTCCGACTCTGAAATTTTCTCCAATCCAACCATTTCAACATTTCATACTTTTCCGCTGAAAAGTGAGCTTCTTAAATTTTGTTCTAAAATCTGACACTTATACAGGATCTTTCCCTATTCAATGGTACACTTATCTCGTACCTCAAAGATCTTCCTACTCGGTTTCCTGGAAACAAATGGATTGAAACCTTCTCTCTATTGGTGAAAGAATTCGTTCGTGAGCAGGCAATTCTGATTCAAATAGACCAGATAAGAGAATAAAACCATTCCACGAAGTCGAATGACATCTGTACGTTTGAATGTACACCCCACCATTTCAAAAGTGTACACAGACCTGTTTCCAAAACAGACATTCTCCTCAATAGAACCTGAAACATCGTTCTTCTCCTAATGCTGATTTTAAAGGTGTACTGATTGTCACAAAGATGATGAGAAGAAGTCGTGGTGGGCGATTGTATCGCTTACACTTCTCCTGACACTCCTGCTAAAGGTTACCGACGATGGCGTGGCAAAGGAGAGTCAAAGAATTTACGTATCCTGTTTCATTAACAAACAATTGGAGGGCCGATCTCGTTGAGAACGTCTTAATTAAGCCTCTCGGACCTTTATTTTTGGTCCAAACAGTTGCTGCCACGTTTGAAATAATTTTCCCTCTCCCCGAGACCTTTTATCACGACGTGAAATCATTCAACTTTAACGTCGATTAATTTGTTCCCGGGTCCCGGGTAAAACTTCAAAGGAAAGTAATATTTGGGTAGGAAAAAGGACAAAAGCAAAGGTTAGAAAGAGAATGAGGCAGTCAGAGCACCAGGTGACAAGAAGGAAGTAGCAGAAAATCCTTGGAAACCTAATTATTGAAACAATGGGGGCCTCTAAAGACAATGGTTTTTGGCGAGAGATTTTTAGACATCCCAACACGGTAACTGGAGTTTCTACTAAAATTTCCAGCCGTCTCGTAAAAGCTTCAAAAGGTATAAAATACTGTCACCTGCCCTTTGAGTGCTTCCACCTGTTATTCATTGACCTTTGTATTAAATTACTTCATTATAATGCCCTGTGTTTTGCCGGTTCAATGTTACTCTCAAATTCTCGCTCCTGGATGGCATTCCCATAAAAAGGAGTTATAAGAGCTTAATTAAACAAGGGTCTAATACCAATTTCTTTTAACAGAATATTATTCATTTATGTACTACAATATACAGAAATAATTGTAAAAAACAGATTCATTTGCCGCAGGGGTCATTCCACCACGGAAAGAACCATGTTGCCATATTTGTTTTCTATCGTTTGAGTCCCTTGAAATCTGATCGCCTTGCATACTTTGTACTGAAAACTTAATTTTTAAACTTTTAACCCGTCGTCTGTCAATACTTAAGAAGGCGTTTCTCAATATTGCAGGATATCTTGTTTCACAGTAACCAGATAGCCTTTGAAACTTAGTTTTCGATTTATGTTCCGAGTTATTCCTGGTTACAAGTTATTTATTTGGCTTTAGAGCACTGGCTGTAGGATCTGATGTAAACACGGCAAGCGTTCGGAGTGTCTCAGTGCCCTAAACTACAGTGAGACCAGGCATTAATATTAAAAACAATGATTTCCAACTTGTTTTGCTACCATCAATCATCCAGCGAGGAAAGATAAATTAGCCTTCTTGCATCCTATTCCTTTCCTAACAAAAATTTGATGCTTTCCTATTACTTGATAGCCCCGAGACAACCTCTCTCGCGATTCCCAGAAACCCAGAGAAGAAAAAAAAATTTCCGAGCTGGTTTATGCATTGCCTTATCTTTTGCATACTTTTACAATTCACCTGCCACAGGGGTTGTTCTCTCTCTCTCTCTCTCTCTTTCTTTCCAAAAGGTTCAGTGGTTTTTCGAGAACGTCACTATTTGTGAAGTTCCGAGAATAGTGAGATCACTTCCAATGCGTATGAATGAAACTGAAGACCTAAAACATCGACTCGCAATCACATTTATAATTTTCCTAATTATCCTTTTTATTGTTTTCAGATTTAATTGTTTCAGAAAATCAGACAAAGATGTTCTTCAATCATTTTCCATTTTGCATTTTCAATTGTACCGAAATTCCCTCTGGCTCCGTTTGAGGTTTCTCAACTTTCTCTTAAAGCAGCTACAAAAATTTCCGTTTCCTTTCTTTTATTTTCGTGTCACTTTTTTTTCTTTCGTATCTTTCGACCAGGTTAGCACAGTTCCACGGATTACATTTTACTCTTTGTAGAATTGTATTAATTCTCCTTTCTTTGATGTTTGGGGGGGTTTCGACTACGTTTCTAATGCCTAGGTGTGTGTGTGTGTGTGTGTGCGCTGCAATTACTCAAGACGGGAAAATGCAGTTTGGCGAGAAGAGTTCGGAGTGTGTGTGCGAGAGAAACAAAGATTTTATTTCACGTCTGGTTCCAAGTGTTCATTTCCCCGTAGTAAAACCTTTTCGATCAGCGTTTTCAAAACGTGGAAAGGGATGAAAATGGGATAAATTCGCCCCGGGACCGTCTAATCTTCGAACCATTCGAAATCAACTCTTGCTTAAGGCAATCTTTCAAAAAGCCCGCACAAAACGTTTCCTTATTGAGGTCTAAGAAACCGCATTTTTGGTACATCCCCATCTCCCAACTTTCCCGACTCGATTTCATCTGGCCGATTTACATTTTAAATTCTATTTATATTTTTGATAAACATCCCCAAACTTTAGATAAAAGTTTCCATCCGACGTTTCCTACTCTGGCACCCCTTCAGCTCTTTCAATTCTTCTTGCACCTGACACGTATTTTACTTTCGTGATTCACAGTACGTAGACTGAAATTTAGGTTTTTGGAGTGTTCCGTGTGAATTATGTCAGGTTTTTGCCAGAAACTTTTCAGAAAGTTCTCTGTCTCACGCGTTTGTATTGATTTTCTATTGCTATTAATATCTCCGTATAATACCGAGTAATCCCTGACAGATAGTCATGCTCGTGCTATCACATTTTACTTCTGTTGTAATCTTACGAAGAACGTATCGTATGAAGTACGTTCACCAAATATTCCTTTGGCCTGCAACTTATTATAAGTTCACTGTTGTCGGGGATAAATAGAAAATTTTTCCCCGGATGAGATGCCTTGAATTGATTGAAAAAGTACTCAAACAGTTCTTCATTTTAATTATTCATATAAATATTTGCTTGCGATGTGCAATAAGAAATTTCCTTTAACAAGATCTGTTAGCCAGGCGCTGAAAGGTTTTATTTTTACTCTAAACCAAAGCAATCAACAAGAACACTAGTACGCATCGTGAACAATAATTTTCGGGCATTTAACATATTCGGAGAATGGCTGACCGAAGAGAAAACGCTTTTCATCTCCAAGAGAGGAACAAAGACAGAAATATAAAATTATTCGTATTCCAGTCCTATTCCGCAATCTCGTAAATTTAACCAACAGATTGTGTATCATTAATAAAACAAAAGCTTTTGTCGGAGGGCCAAGGTAAAAAAAAAGGGAAAGTGGCGAAGGTGAAGAAAAGAATCGTAGGAAAAAGTTTTCTACGGTGCCGTAACTTAAAATTTCATACAATGAGAAACTCCAATTTAGTTACGGGTGCAAAAAGTAAAAAACTTTTAGGAGTCAGGAAGGCGTACAAGACAAAATGTCAGATCGGTGAATAAAACAGGAAGAAGGCAAGAAATAGAATGTGATAAATTCATCCGAGGAAAGCCAGGAGGAACGAACTTAAAATGTAACAAATTAAAGGAGCGGAATCGACGCGGTTTCGCGGAGGACGGAAGTTTCACGGGAAATGTTTCCTTATTTTTTTCCAATGGCATCATCCGCCATCGAATCGGCGGACCCCAAAGGAAATTTTCGAGAATTGAAATCCGTAATCATCAAGACGACTGTAACCTAATTTAAGAAAGGAAAAAATTTTCCAAAACTTGTTGGAAAAAAAAAATTCTCCTTTTTGAGAAAAATCAACAATTAGACTTTTCCATTTCAGAAATTTTCACGCCGTCCATCACAAATAGACTTTTTCCATTCCTTTTGGCGAACTAGAATGAATGATAAATGAATGAGGAGAATGAGAGAATGATCGGAGGAAGAGCAGGCAAGAAGAATTCAAGAATTCTCATTTTGGAAAATTTCACAAGAAGTAGCAAAACGTTTTTGCTCCGATTAAACATGTGATTTCCTAACTCCATTCGAGGATGGGAAAAAGAGTTGGGAACGGGGGTAGTTTCGGATTCCGGAGAGTGAGGGTAAGTGAGTAGACTTCTCGCCATTATTATTTCATCATCCGTGTATTCTGGAGGACAGGTGAATCGAAAGTAAGATGGAACGAGAGTAGCAAAAAAAAAAAAAAAACCCAGGAATGGAAAAGAATGGAAATTCTCGATGATGTGGAAATGAGATATTTTCTCTTGAATTACGGCGATTAACATACAAAATGAATACTCAAAAAGCTTTTTTCAGTCGTGGCAAACTCAGTGAAAAATGATTACTAAATTTATGCACTAGACAAGATTAAAGTCCGAGAATCAAAAGTCACGTGTGAGGAAGAAGAGGAGCAGGTTGGGGAAAAGCTGAGAATTCATGGAGCTTTCAACACGAGTTAGCTTTAACTCGACTAACGGTAGAATTAATTGAAGTTACGGAGTTTTCAAGTAAATAACAGGTACAATGACAGATGGAAAGGTGCATCCGATCGGACCTGAACGCCATGTTACGAAAAGACCCGTGACATCTGGCCCGTGAACGAACAACAATAATAATAAACTAGCCCGTGTTTTTTTTTACAGAAGTAACGATTGGCACAATAATTAATATCAATAAATAAATTCCGTGAAATTTCAACAACCGTAAAGATTTACGACTACGTCCGAGAAGGACTAGCCGAGAAGTAGAACAAAGTTCTAGGAAAGTTAATCTTGAATGAGTTTGAATTCATAATATTAAATTTACATCAAAGGGTGAAATAATATACAAAGGAACTTTTTGTTTCCTTCTTTTCACTCTTCTTTTCAATTGTTCGGATTTCTGCTTTGGTATAAAAATTATTTCTCCGTCTCGCCTTTTCACTCTTTCTAGGCTCGGGCCGGCTACCTTCTCGCATCCGTCTCTAGTTCCTCTCAATTATTCCTCGTCCGTCGTCCTTTTCCCGAATCGGGTTTCATTATGAAAAGGATAATGCTGAGCCTAGTTCGGTAACGAATAAGTGTTTCTTCGTTCCAAAATTATTTACAATTCGAGTTTTATTTACGGTCCTAAGTTTCCGCCATTCTGAATATTTATCGCTTTGAATTGTCTCCTCGCAACTTAATATACAACTCTGAAATGCTTGTAAACAGTGCCTTGAACGTTGAATAATTCTTTTTATTGGGTATTCGGCTTGGTTTTCTTTATTTAGAATCTCACTACCCCCATCCAACGAACCCCTCTCCCATTTGCATGAGCCTGACATCGGCGCAAAATAATTTTACCAACACAAGACACTTGCAGTTCTTCTCAAGGGAGCTCAGCAATTCTCCGGCTGATGATGTGCAGACCTATGGGCTAACGTTTGGAAAGATTAGTAGTGCTGGTTGCTGGCTGTGGAGTGATGTAGGAAAAAATTGAGTCCAGGATATGCACGGAACTTATTTTGCATTTTCTGCAGCCTTCTTACTCGTGGTCGTTAAGGGCATAGTTTTAAGCTCTGAGGATTTTTTACCTCAACGATAAATAATACAAGAGAATACCCAAATAATTAATACGGTGTACAGAATTTCGCTGTTTTGCATATTTTTAAGGATATTTTAAAACTATAAGAATTAGAGGAATGAATATGGCAATAAGATTTTTATGTGAAAATTATTGTAATTTTATTACTTACAGACAACGTCGAAAACCAACATGTCATCTATGGCCGAGCCAGAAATAAAAGGATTGTCGGCGATGCACCTTAGAACGTGGCCATCCTCCTCCGACGAAGGAGTAAAGATGAGAGTGCTGACGACTGTTGTCTCGTTAGATGTAGACATAACCTGAAAACACAGACGAATTAATCACGCTACACCTGGTGAGTAACGGAAATACAAAATACTACTAAGTAGGTTAATCGTAAATCATACTTTGTATACAAAACAAGTGAACAATTTTCAAACAAAAGATTCATCTACCATGTTAAAACTTTGTTGTGTTGACCACTTTTGGGAGTAGTTATTCGAACAACTTTTGTTGGGGCAATCAACCGTTTTTACAAAACTATAACACAATCCTAATTACTGATGAGTGCAACAGGCAATTCATGGCCTTCCTAAGAGGCGATGGAAGGTGCAATTCCATCCAGTCTCACCTTCGTCTCACCTTTCGATGGTAAAGAATTTATTATTCACAGTCTAAGACGAGGCCTTACACGTCTTCTGGCGTATTTCTCCGACACCTTTTGTAAACTACTTGCTTTTCGAATTTCCAACCGCATTTTCCGGAGTTTCGTCTCCGCCAAGGAGACCTCGTAACATTCCCAAAATTTTTGGGAATCTGCCATCAATCCGTGCGGCAGTTACTTGTTCCGGAAAGCACTTTGCATCCGATTGTAAATCATTACAATCAAATTAAGATGGTAATTTAAGTTTACAAAATAGTGGCCTGCTGTAGAAAATCCCAGAGTTAAAGTTCCACAACGGGAGTACCCAAAAAGCACATTCCAACGACCGAAACATGTTAACTTAAAATAGACTTTTGCGAAGTTAACTACAACAACAACTACTACTACTACCACCATACACACACACAGGCCAATAAAACTAGTTACTAATCGTGTAGTGCTTAATTATTAACATGAATTTTGTATAGTCATTATTGCACTTAGGTTTAATGCTTACTCCATTCGATGGAACCCAATTAAAAAGTTTATTCTTTCAATTAAAAGTTTCTTAAAACTTTCCGGGCGAGACCGACACGGTAACCGTGGTGAATTTTAAATTATACATCCATTTATTAAAAATTATTTTCAGTTATTAATACATGTAGGATAACAGGTGGGAAAAAACATGTTCACCGTCTGAAAACGTCTGCTACCTATCTACCTGGAGTTACCAGGCTGCGTTGGTATCCCTACAACCACTTTACCTATTGTAGTTTGTTATTTTATAATTCAGACCACGTTACAAAACTAATTGAATGGTAGCAAATACACCCTTTGGACAGTGTAGTTACACTCTTACCCTGAACCCATTTCGTTATTCAATTTTAATAATCTCAACAAGTTTTCTCATTAAAATTTTTCAAGCTCAGGAGAAGTGCAATTTGATGATGAAATCTTTAAGTGTCTGCGGTTAATAGAATTTGACAAAAAATTACACAACCACCTTGGCGGCAGCAAATATTAATTTTTTTTCAAGGGTTTGGACATCTTCTTGAAAAGTCGTTTGTTCCCGGGTGACGGAAAGGTGACACAGGTAGGAGAGACAGTTGGAGAGAGAGAGAGAGTGCGGGAGAATGGGGGATGGAGGGCGAAAGAGAACATAAGGGAAAACCAAACGAATAGAAGTCGTCTGAATGATTAAAAGGCAAATATTTACTTTGGGGAGCATCCACATTCAGCCTTAACCATCCCGGCACGAATTCGGGGAGATTGGGCGCGGATAGAGGGAGGGGGCACACCTGGTGTGAGGTTCAGGTGAAATATTGAAAGGTTCGATGAAAGGTTAAGCCGAAGGAATAGCTCTGATAGAATTTTTGGTATGCGGTGTAATTAATTTTTGTTCTCATATTTTTCTCGGGTGCCTTGATTATTTTTCTTTTGCCATATTGGCATCCTCTTCTGCTTTTCACTTTCCTAATAAACAGCTTTAATTAAATTCTTTTTCCGGAAGTACATCTTGTTAAGGGTTCTCTCCTTCCGCCCTTTTTCCGGACTCAGACGACGTCATCTGTCGACCGCCTCATTTCATTCAATTCAAATTTCGTTTAATTATACGAGGAATTTGTTTGCCGGACGAAGAGTTTTTCTATTGAAAATTTCTATGTATGTTCTTCCTCTCTCTTTCTCTCTCTCTCTCTCTCTCTCTCTCTATGTTCAGGGCAGTAATATTAAATACGTGTGACATGAAAAAGAATTGAGAGAGGAAGATGAACGATTTAATCTTTAATTTAATCTTTTGTTTAATGTGATTTCCCGTTGTTTATTGATTTAACGAGAAAACCAAGTGCTTTCTGCGTGAATGAAAAGTTAGCAAGTGAAACAATGGATTTGCTTCTCTGTATTTTTGGTACAACAGAATAACTTCATTTTATTGTGATGTGCAACACTGCGTGTATACAAATATATAATTCTTCGACGGTAAAAGTGTGAAAAGACATGGTTTCTAACACGGCAGGAGCTGAGAAACCTAAGTTCATTCATTTAACATTAAATTGATTAGTAGAAGTACAATACCTAGACACAATATTTCCAGGTACAATTACACACAATTCTAGGTAATTTTTAATATCTATAAGTGTGTGTGTGTGTGGTGCAAGTTAGTTTGGTTTTATGCTTAACGGAAGCGTACTTTTTCTGCACATTCCCTCGTTACCGTTACTAGTTTCAGTTTAAGGTAATTTTCAATTGATTTGAGGCTCAAGAGAAGGATCCACCTGTGAGTTAACGCCGTTAATGACATTAATTAATGACATGTTTGAGTCCAGAAAGATTCGAGTGCCTTCTCTTTCAATTATCTCTGCCGTCCAATCAGAGTTCTTTCACATTTCCGAGCCTTTGAGCCTTTTTCCTTCAGCGTGCACCCTGTCCCGGGTTAGACCATCAATTAAATAGGTATTCGGTTATTGACTAAAACTGATTACCTCAAGCCCTTTGATCTCTGTCGGGGGTCCTTTGAATCATTTTTCTTTGTGCCTCTCTCCAACTACTAAACGATTTTTTCAATAATGTCCTTCACCGGTGTAGTTCTTATGAGCGAGAAGAAGTTTAATTTAACTTGTGCAGTGTATAAGCAAATTTATTATTTGTCTGGAGGAAATCATTCTCGTTGGAGGTCAACGGTAGCACAAAATAATCGATAGAGTTGTGTGTCACTGCGAAACAATAATTTACTTAATTTATGTGCAATGATTTCTGTAGTTAGTGTGAACAACAATGAATAACAATTGCGAATGAATGAAGTAAATTATTTTCCAATACCAAAATTAAAAGGCATTTGATAATATTGGAATTTTTCCTACAAATTTTACTTGTAAAAGATTACCAAAACCATCAGTAATGAGGTGTACGCAACCACATATCATCGTGACTCCATTTACCGAGAAAATCGTATCGGAAATATAAAAGAATTTGTTGATGATGATGATGAAGTAAGCAAAGGGAGTCCTCTACTCCAGACAAAAATTGACCAAATTTATTAGTTTCTCATGGGAAGGAATCGATACGCCAGAAGACAAGAACTTATTATAGAATATATTTAAATCGAAGCCACGAGGTTGTCAGTGACCTGACCATCCCCGGCATAAAAATTCAAATATTTACCCTTCCTTTTCGAAATCTTCTATTCTCACGCCACCATGTTATTTCGGCTTGAGGTCTGGAACCGATTGATTCACATGATATACCATATTCCGTGTCCGCCGATAATACTTTTGGTTTATTGAGTATTCTAACGCTCTGCGGTTTCACTGCAACAAATAGTACAGACGTGGAAATGTTCTGTGAGGAACAGTCTGGTTTTGAACCGGGAGAGGCTCTCGAATTTATTTCCTGAGACAAGTAGAATTTTCATGAACGATACGAAATACTTTTTTTCCACCTCTTTACGTATGCGTATTAATAATACGTTCTAATAAGTTGGAACACTTCGCTTTAAGCTCTTGCAACCTGAGGAGTGTTTCATACTGATAAAATTTTTAGTTAAAGTTAAAAATAAATACTCCCATGTTTACAAATAAAAGTACAAAAGGTATGCAGAGCGAAAGCGAACTGTATTGTTACCGTTGAAAATTTTTCGGGATTATTCCGGATTTTCCCTATTTACATTCGAACCAATAGAAATTATTTCGCCTAAGCGTAGCAATAGTTTTTTTAGACTTTTCTACTTTGGTATTTTTTTGGGGGGGGAGCTTCCACACGAATTGTTTCTCTACATCGGCTTAAATACATATTTTGTCCTGTCTTACAGTGGAGTTCTAGACGAGTACTTTTCTCCAACGGTAAGGTCAGCTTCGAATTGCTGGCCTGGCACTTGAAGGTAGCATTGACCATTTCTCTGGTAACTCGTGGCACTTCCAGTCGGTTTACTATGACATCGTCAGCGTTCGTTTCTATGAAACCTGTCACCAGCTTGTCATTAACCAACCAAGACACTGTCGGCGGAGGTTTGCCTGAAACAAAGTACAACACGGCTGTTATTTCGTATATAATAAAAAATTTAACCGTCACAAAAGTCATATAAAAAGTTGTTAAAACGTAAAACGAGTAGGATTAATGAAAGTGTACCATTTTCACCGGAGCCCTGGCATTTTATAGTGCAATAATCAAAAATTTGAATGACAATATAGATAATTAACTGCCGGTCGTACCGACTTGTCCGACCCTACTGCTTTTTCAAGCAGACAACAGCAGTTTCAATGTTTAAAAATTAAAATTTCATAATTCAGTGTACATGCAGCTCCGTTTTGTTAATTCAACTTCCGGTTTCATTTGACGAGGTACAAAGAAACCTTTCAGCCGTGTAAATGTTACCGGTAGTACGGTGAATTATGAAATAAAATGGAGAGAAACAAAAGCTAAAAGCGTTTAATTATTAGTTTTATTGTACGGTCGATCGACGTTACTTTTCTATTGACCTTTCTGCTGACCTCATAATTTCACTTCTTTCTAGTTTTCCCTTCGATACGGGACAGCACAACCTTCAAGTGGAGTCCTTTCAGGTAATCATTACAGTGTCAGTAATCATGTTTTTACAACAGACAGCTATGTTTTGAAAACAATTAGGAATTCAGGGAACCCTTCCTGGGTTTTCGTGGGTATTAATAAATAACATATTAATTATTTGCCCTACAATTATTAAAATTATAATGTTGTTCTTAAAAATATTGCAAGAACGTACTGATTTTCTTGTACGGCTGTTATTCCTTCTTACGCAGTTTCTGATTCGCCTCCAGTAGTGTTTTCACGTTTAAATAGTTATAAGACAATTTGATATGGAAACTAAAATACAACCAATTGTCGGTGTAAATAAAATAAGTCAATTAACAGTGAAAACAAACAAAAAAATTTGCTTGAAAGAATTGTGTTAACCGCATCTAATTGATTGAATGGATTCTGACTTATTGGAATCCAAGTGATGCACCAAATTCACTGCTTGAATTTGCAAGGTGAGCAACCAGACCGACATTAAACAGTAACAGTTGAGGTCAGACAAATTGACAAGGTATTTTTAAGAGGTCCGAAATAAAATAAAAGAGACATTGTCGAATGCCGCAGAAAAATAAGTGGAGTAAAACACAAACAATCAGTGAGATCAAAAGATCATCTTCAGAGCTCTCGAGTCTAACTATTAAACAGAATTAGACCTTCAATTTAATGCTGCTTCCATGAAAGATTACTTTCGAGGAAGAGTGACTAATTTAGACAACACGCTGTCTTATTTACGACCAGATTTATTGTCAATCAACCATGATTTAAGAAACATCCAATTGTAACGGAACCGGGGCTAATAATGTGAATAACTGAAAGTAACACTTTAGAATTTAGAAAAAAAATGTGCTTTTGAACGTAAAACCCGACTGTCACTTGAAACTGCTGGCCTGAAAAGATCGTGAAGGAGATCTTTCTAAAAGGGGCTCATCCCCAATCGTGTTATATAGATTTATAGGAAAGTTAATTCACCGTTGTTCATTGTTTAGTTTCACCACTTATGAATACAACTATACATTCAAGGTTAATTAAAGGAATTCCAACTCCATAAATTATGGCGGCCGTAAAATCTTAGGCTCGGTTAAGAAGGGCGAGATCAACTAACGCTCATTTCTACGGTTATTTTTATTGCAATGAAACAATTAATGCCGAAGCATTAACGTTATTAACTTTTATTATTAAAACTTGTATTGCTCTACGAAAAATTTAAAGAGCTCGTAGCGCATCAATAAAATTTCAACGGCACAAGTGTTGCTGGTGAACAACTTAGTAATGGAAAAGAATAATGATGGAAAGTCGTATTTATGTGATTATGTTTTTATGAAATATAAAAAGTACGTAGGCACAACCGGGCACTTCGGAATGAAAAATAAATAGTTTCACAGCCTTACATACGTGTCTAGTTCATGAAGTCGTTAAGGTCTTATTAAAAAATAATGGCCACACGTTTTTTCTTCATATTTTCTTTTTCAAGAACCATTTGGACGAAACATTTGACCTGAACCTGAGTTCTATCGCGAGGATGGCGACCTACACACTCGTCCTACACTGATATTTCGAACAACTGTAGCGGTCATTCATCGACTTGTCCTACATCCAAGATGGCGGCAGAGTTCTTTTCAACCACCCACATAATCCACGATTAGATCTCTCGTTATTCTTTTACCGTGTCCGAATAATGTTTATTTATTCATTTCGAAAACCGCACAATATTCATTTTTCCTAGAAGGAAATCAAAATAACCATTAGTCTAAATGAAATGTCTCTAATTAATGAGTTCCCGTGGGTTAATAACGGTGTTTATATGAAGCTGAGGTTTCTTAACTGAGGATTATTACCAATTGATTTATTTGTACCTTCGACAAGTAATCTACAAAATACAAAATTAAAATACAAACTCGCTGTTTTTGAGGTAAAAAACAATTGCATTTCATTTGAGTTTGATTTTCAAAAACAAAAGCAAAGTCCCGGAAGGCATTCCTCAAGGAAGTTCTTAGTTCTTCTGATGAACTTTCATTGTTTAATCTACCAAGAACTACTAGTTCTATTTTCTTTCTCTCTCTCTCTCTCGTTTCTTTGTGGACCATGAGACACGCTTGGTTGAGCCATTTCTACCTCAGAGACTGCTAAAACGCTCCTTCCCATTACTTTTTTCCAAAGTAGTCTGCCTTGCTGGAGGGTTCCCTCGGGACCGACGTCGGAAACTCGTTGGCGAAACAGTAGACTCCTGTCACCTCCTGACACACTACCATAACCCTCTGGCATTAGAACGGGGAAAGAATCTAAGCTTTTCCTTCTTTCTTCCCGGCGGTGGTAGCAAGCGATTCTTTAAAACGGTAATGAAGTAAATAACTACGGCTACGCGTTTTCGTAATTCACTTTTAATTGCCGAACTTCAAGCTGTTTGTAGCGTGATTTTATTTATGGATTATTGCCACCAATGCTTAAGCTCGATTCACATGTGACGTAAATTACACATTTACTCATGTCACATTTCTCATTATCTGAATTTCTCTCTTCAACTACACGGTTATTAAAAATAAAATCTATGCGATCAGGGTGAAGGACAAACACTGCACTGTGAAAGGAAACATTATGTTACAAATAAAATGATAATTATCATACGAATGAGCGCGAGCGAGAACCGAGTCAACATCGCTGCATGTAATCGGTTATGGTTCGCTATAAACAAAAAATAAAATTTGAAAAACACAAAAAAGGATGGAAAAGGAGTGACCGTTGAGATGAGAACTAGGCCCACTTGATTGATCACCCAAAGGCCACAGTTTGCGAGTGTCAACAATTCGTTTCGTCCTCAAAAGTTGTCGCGGATTAAACGAACGGCGACGGTAAATGTAGCAGCAAAGAGCCTGAGCCTCAAAGAAGAAGTATTGAAAAAATAAATAGACACGAGAGGTTCTCGGAAGAGAAATTTGAAATTTAGAAAGAAAGAGAAAGGAAAAAGAAAAATCGAGTGCACGTCCATAGAAGAAGGTTCTATTTATCGTGATCGCAGGATTCCCAGGTTTGGGGTGAGAAGGAGGTTGGGTAGGTTAAAAAGGAGGAAAGGTTCGGCAGGAAGGAGTTCATTTACATCCTTTTCCATTCCCAGGCACAAATAAGCCTCTCTCTCTCTCTCTCTCTCCTTCTCGAGAGTGAGAGGGACTGGGTCGCGGGAGGTTAAATAAGCTTTCCTAACCTTTTGTGCAGCAAAGATTTGACGCTTATTTTCGAGCTTTTTAGGCTTCAAGTAATCCTCAAACAACGATTTTCTTTCTCCACTGCCCTCGGAATTTCATGCTCCTTTTTCCTCCAGTGTTCCGGAAGCTTTCCGCATGAAAAACAAACTCCAACGCCGAGCCAGTTCCTTTTTTGTTCGCCGATGACACGAATACGTGCAAACTCTCGTTCTTGGCACAATGCACAGGTTCCGTTACTTTTTTTTACTCAAAAGGTACGACGCGACACAAATAATGGTATTTAATAGGGGAGCTTGAGGAAATTAACCTTTGTCAAATTTCTTCAATGAGACCAGGAAGGTGGATTTGTTAGGTATCATGCAAAAATTTCGTATGCAGTGAGTGGACAAAGACTTCTACGGTGAGTACTTAACCTTTGTCACTTACGTAGTACACGAAATACATAGGTACACACGGTAGAAATTGTTAGAGACAGTGGGGACAGTAAATTCAAAGGTTTATATACAAGTATAAAGTAACGAATGAATTTGCACGATCACTTAGGTTCGAGACCGTATTTTTCTGCTCTTTCAAGTTGGTTTACTTTAAAAATAATTTTTTTTAAATTGACCGGTTTGAATTAGTGTCGAACTCAGGAACCCAGTGTCTTACATCTAAGTTAACTTGACGGCGGTTAACAGTAATCAAAACCTGGTGAACCATCGATACATTGGTGTTTTATTGAATATTTCAAAACTTTTAAAAACGTTAAAGAAGTTAACACCGACGAGAGTCGAGAGTTAGACGGTTCGATTCAACAGTACGAGGACAAAATTGAAGAAAAAAATCGGGAGACCCGGATTCTTCTCAAGTGACAAAAAGGCCATCGGTAATCTTATTAGAGCTAACACTTGAATCCTTTTATTTGTTCAAAGATCAATCTCATTACCAATTTTCCCTCCAAGAAGGGATTTGTGACGTTTTAGTTTTTGCAAGTTCCAACACTAATGGGAATAGTATGTAGTCTGAGCAATTCAGTTAATAAGTTTTCCTCCCCCTGTCACGCTTCCACATCTATTTCTAGACGATTTCAGATTTCATGCTCTTATTCTCGGCTCAGCGCTTCCGTGTGACTCTGTTGGGATAATAAAAAACAGGAAGGTAAACGGGGAACAACCCGTGGCACGTGAAGCAAACCAAAGTTAATTCTCAGGCAAATGGGTGGAGGCTGTGCGTTGTCGTTTCAAAATGTCTGCGACACTCGCAGGGATCCGATCTTTGATCTCGATCCGTTCATTCTTTTAAGACGATTTCTGTTTGTAAATAAAAGTGCTCCGCGAGCACAGAAAAAAAATCCGGTTGAACAATTTGAAAAGGCCGAGTAAAGCAGCCGTAAAAATGGATTATGGTGGTCTAATTGGATTTCAGACGTTAGCCCTCACCTAATTACCCTCCTGGGTCTAATTTATAATTTTTTCAAGAGTGCGATTGCTTCGGTTCATGCCACAACACTCCCGTGGAGAAACTCCAGTTACATTTGCTTGGAAATTTTTATTCACACCCACGAAAATACATCTATGTACATGTGAAGTTTCCATTCGGGGTGGTCGAGAAGATGGCGGCCGTGAAGATTTTCGTGTTTTCTGGACAAAGAAGACAGACAGAAAGAGAGAGAGAGAGTTTTGAGGAAGGAGGAAAGGAAAACGGGGACCAAGTACAATAAGAATTCTGGAAGCTATGATTTAATGTTTGAGGCGAATAAAAAGTTTTCGAATGGGAATTTGTTTTCCTATTGAACCTGAGAATGAGAAGTAGGCGAGTTTCCGTTGAAACGTTCCCATTCTCTCACTTTCCCAAAGCTTCAAGTTATTTCCTTTGTTAGAATTGCATTTCGGAATCGTCTTGGCTTCGCACTAATAGTATAAGAATCGTGTTATCTCCTTGACATTTTTCACAGAGAGTAGAAAATTTAACTAGATTTAATATAAGGACCGTGGTCTAGGACAAAATATGGACGACGTGGAACTTACCCTGAAACTTCAAACTTTAAAAATGAAACATTATATTGTAATTATTTTTTGTAAGTAATAGATTACGGTACACGACTGTTTCAGAATCTTAAGTAGACGTCTACTCGAGCTTTGTCTGTATCTTGATATATTAGGTGTACGGTGAAATTAATAGTCGATATTGATCGGAGTAGTGTAAGTGCTCATTCAACTTCGGGCAAAACCTAACAGAAGTGTTTACATTAGCTATTTATTGAAATGAAGGTGGGTTTTTTCTTATCATTTTAGGTATTTTAATAGTTGCGTAGTTAATTTTTTGTCCAATACTATTAATGGAAAAGCAAACTGGCAGTAATCGTTTGACTTTTTGGTCGTAAAATGCGACAAGCACCGAAGCATAAATATCAAAGCCTTTCGTGTTCTCTGCCTTTTCGTTCACCTCACGCCTTCCTCCGAGGGACAAAAAAAATAACTTTTAGTCTTTCAAAGTTTTTACACTCCGTTTGAATTTTGAGTTTCCAATTTCACTTCTTTTCTATACTTTTGTTTCTGTCCTTTTAGTTTTAAATCCGTTCAACTGTCCGACGATTTCTTCCCAGATTCTAACTTCCATTTCGTGTGCGTTTTTTTCATTTCAAAAATTTTCCGACTTTTGCCTCTTTTCTCGGTGTACCTCACGTCACCAGTCGACTCCTCGGGCTGGTCACGTCTCCTTGTTGTTTTACCTCATTTACGAAAAGGCAAGTTCACTTTTTAAATGAGAAGAACAACACGCTGGAGAAAACTATGGAGATCGTATGGAGTTTGTGTAATGAAGTTCGTATACGTCGCCCGACATTAGTCCCGTATTTGTTGGTTTATTGAAGGTGGTCCTCGTAAGAATTCGATTTAGTGGGCTAATAGTTCACGAAGAATCAAATTATACATTTTTAAAGAGGTTTCCATATCGTAATATTTAAAAACAAACGTGTAAATCGGCGCCTTCTGACTGGAATGTTCACTCGACCGAGTTACAACCGTGGAAACTAAATTTATGTGCTCAACGCAAGGCGTAAGATAAAACATTGGCAAATAAAAAGGTGGATTTTAAAGTTTTCTTATCACAGAAGGAAACATTGTCAAGGGGTTTAGTTGAACTTAAAGGTAAAAGAAGAAGAAGAAGAAGAAGTAGAAAGTGATATAGGAAAATTAACGATGAATTGAAAAGAGGAATTCAGTTCCTGAAAGTTGCACAAGAAACGACCGATTGCAAGCATTGGGGACGAGACCACGAAGAAGGAAACTTGACCAGAAAGGATTTTGGCATCGTAAGAAGATTTCAAGAAGAGATTCTTTCCTTTTTCTTTGTCTCGCGGTGATGTGGACCGGTTTCTTTGGGCCTTTGGACCCCTGCCGCAGCATCAACGGCGCAAAGAAACTGTTTACATCGCACACAACCCCGGGAAGGAGGGAAAAACCTTTCTCTTAATTTAATGGAGTATCGTTTGAATGATATAAACTTGTAAAATACTAAAATCAGAATTCAGGATTGAAGAATTCTTGCCCGTAAACCTGACGTTAATTAACTCCAATTAACGAAGAGATTATTGAATTTCATAAGTGAAAATGCAGTAACCGGACCCCCCTGACCATAAGAATGCGAATTTCAGAGAACGAGGTTGAATTTCAATGGGACGGGGGAGGAGAAAGCCTTTAGGAAGACATCGCGGAAGTCTTCGACAGGAAAAATACATTTTAAATACGGGTCTCGTAATGAAAACATAAAACGACGCGGTTGTGCACTTTTCTGTATTCCCCATAAAATTCATCTCATTCAGTTTTGTTCATTTTCGTAATAGACTATAATTGGAAAAGGACACATCGCACACGACCAAAGCGACCATTTTTTTGAAAATAACTTCAATTCGCTTGAAAATCGGAAATAATAATTAATCTCAACTTTGTGAGTGTAAGTATCGCATTGTTGTCCACAACGTATAAAATCCGTGTCGAATGAATGAAAATTGCTTTTCCATTGTGCGAGTTAACTTTTTCCCCAAGTCTGATGGAAGTGATTCTTATATTAAAACAAAAATACATTGAACATTCATTTGAGACGGAATATACGTAAGAAAGTTAGTATTTTGTGAGGGGGGGTCCCTCTTTCGTTGTTGGGGGTCACCAACACTTCACACCCACAGTGTACCATCAGCATAGCCCTGATACTAACAATCATCACGGCAGAAGCCCTAATGAGTCAGCTTGGTTCCTGTACTCTATAATTTCTACCCTAGCCGTGCACTACAGCACAGCACTCGATACACATTCTCCTGCATCACTCCTGTCTACAAATATAAGGCCACTTTTATTCTAAAGTATTGAAGATTGTTGGCATTAAAATGTTCCCGCAGCATCTTCTTTTTGTCTGCTGAAATGCCGTCTTCCAACTTTTCAAGTTTTCAACGAGATGAAGCCTAAAATCCCTACATGAGCCCTTCCAAATCTCTATAGGTCCCTAAGGAACGTAGAGAAAAAAGAAATAGTAAACAAGTGTGGAATCGAAGATCAATACTCCCGGTACGTGAAAGACGTGAAAACGTTATGAGATATGTATGAGCCAGAGAAATTCGAAACGGTGCGTATTGCATTGATGAAACCGATGTGTACCTTTGTGAGTGAAAACACGGACGTCCACTTCTTTGAAGTAGTCGGAAAAAGTCAAGCTCACAGCAGGATTCCGTTTTTATTCTGCCAGGAATAAAATTATAGAGCTCAGCAAAGTAAGCGACATGAGAATTGTGTGGAATAAAAACGCAGGACCGGAGTTGAGAAATAGTGGGGGAGCCGACGAACCGTGTTAGGTTAACCGTGAAGGAAAAATGCTGATTGAAGAACGGGAAAGGATTATCTGTTGTAACTGCACCCTGGAAAACCTTTAGGAGTCCAATTAAGTAGATTAATATTAATTATGGTCGAACGATAAAACTGCCAAAAGACACATTGCAGACTCGGCAATAGATGAAGTCGCCTGAGGTTTCCATAATTCCTCAAAGTTTAATTTTATTAATTGGTGATGGATAATCACTCGAGGCCACGTTCTCTTTCCCCAGAAAAAGGAACTCTGCAAAACTCGGTGTGTCTGTATGCGTGTGCGTGCGTGTGGGTGTCGCGTTCCCACTGCGGGAAATCGAAATGACAATGTTACGATGGAATCAGCAAAGTTTAGAAAAAACAAAAACAAACAATGAAATGCCCTCATTACGATTTAAGTACTTATTGTAAAATGTTTCAGACTAATTACAGTTACCGGGAGAAGTTGTTAAACAGTTTCTTCTACCTGGTGAAGTTATTACTTTTTCATTTTTACACGGCGGTTAAACAAAATGACGACGTTCAACCACGGGCAGCAAATGGTGGCACGTTGGAAATCAGTGAGGGCCCCGTAACCTAAACCAAAACCCGAATTAACTACAACCGTAAACGTTTCGACTGACGTCCGATTTGGCCTACAGTTTTTTTTCAATCGTAAACTCGTTTTATTGGGACCACAGAGGTTCAACAGCACAGAGAACTTTATACAACAGAGAAATTTATACAATTGTTAGACCGTTTGGTCGGAAACGCGGAAAGAGCACAATTTTCTAAACAAATAAAATCAGATTAAGAAAACTTCAATAAGCGCGGTGGAGAAGGCTTAATAAAAATGACAGAAAAAGGCAAAAATTTTGAAAAACAGAAGCGTGAAGGTAATGGACAGGAGGGCTTTAATAACACCGAACCGTCCAAAAAGGGATCACGGAGAACTGTCATAATGCGAAAAGCTTCGATGAGCCAAAAGCTAACTGGAATTCAAATAAAAAAAATAAAGAAAATAGAGAAAAACTACTGTACAGTTTTGCACACAGTACAATAGGAGAAAGTCAAGCCAAAAAATATTTTGGCCCTGTAACATCGAACAAGGGACTCGAACAGCCACCGAAATTAAAAGCATTTTAACGTACTTTAATTTCGTCGATGGTAAAAAAATAGATTTTATTATTTTTCAATTATGTAGCGGTTCTTATTTTAAATCTTGATTTATTATACTTCAATTGTTTTGCCACTTCAGGTTTTATTTCGTTCTCCCCATACCTGTTCCGCGCTTCGCAAAATATTACACACACATATATAGAATATTTTCTACGGGCACCGGATGTTGAAAAATTTTTTTTCAGAATGTAAAAGAGAATATGTAACAATTTGTTGAGTTCAAAATGAGACAGAAAAGGAGAAAAGAGACATTCGTCTCGAACTTTCATAACCCCCCCTTCTCTACCTGCCACACCCCCTGTTTAATGTATACAAACTTTTTACATTTTTTGTAGTGAACATGGGCAAGAGGTAAAAAAAAAAAAACGTACTTTTTTCCAGATGTATTTCGTCCATCTTTTTAAATGTACCTCGGAGAAAAGTCTGTCGCACAGCAAAACTCAAATGAAATGGTTTAAAGGTAAAATTCTGGTCGAAAGGTCAAACGAATGCAGAAAATACGAAAGCTTTGTGGTCTGTCGGACGAAAGGAAAGGAAACAACATGTAAAGTCGTTAAAATGCCCCGAAGACGTCTCGGTTCAGACGTTTTTTTCAAACTTTATGCTAATATTTATCATCGATATCAAAATTATATATTGTTGGAGTTGTATTGTGAAAATAAAAAAGGAAAAAGAAAACGAACGTTCACTTAAGAAGATTAATAAATACTTTCTAACCAACATAATATTTAGCGAATTGTTTACGTGAGACGTGTTGTACCACCCCTGGGTCGTCTCTTCCTTGGAAATATTCTATCTCAGTGTTGTGGGGGAGCACCCCAAACTTATTTGTCTAGGCCACATCCCCCGAAATTGAGCTATGAATATTCTCCAGAGAGAATTTGTGTTCAATTAGATACCATCGACGAATTCGTGGTGGTAAAATTTGGAGTCGGTAAGTTAGAAACCAGAGAAAACTGTAGATCTCAGGTAGGGGTGACAAAAACTGAAAAATTTCCGGTTGGGCCTCTATTCACCCTTGACACTGTTGGAAGGTCTTGAACAGCCGAGGACAGGTGCTGTGGGAGACCAAGAGGTTCCGACCTTAGTCTTCTAGGAACGACGGCAGTTAGGTGGTCCACACCCCAACACGTAGATCCTGGAAAACAGCCCAAAGGATCATCTTCGGATCTTGGGGTTGTCTGGCATCTTAAGAAAAATTTTGTTTTTCACCTTTCTCTCCCAAAATTCTCTGAATCTCTCGACAACAACACTAGGAAACACTCTACAACACACAGAGTTCTGTCACAGCAGGTCTTCACTTTGGCAGGAGACCTCGACAATATTCTCGGCCTTTCTTTACGTTGCAATACGGCGAATTCATACGGTTTCCTCGAAGTTCAATCTTTTCTTCTTTTCTGATCTTTTTCACCTGTAAAATGTTTATACTTTGAAATGTTTCACACTGCGTAGGTAATATTCAAGATTTTATTGAAGAAAATGTCGCCACGTTGACTTTGTAAATTTTTGTCTTACGGTCCTACGAATTTTACTAAATAAGATAGACCAAGAAATATTGTTCTGGCACTACTTTGTATTTCAACATTTTCTCCTTTAAATTATTTACATTCAACCGCCTCGAAAGAATTATTGTTTCCCTTTAGAAAAACACAAGAAGATTGTGGTGTCGTAAAAACAACACCCAATTTTTGTAGTGTAATGAAGCCCTGAGAACAAATAACTTTCCCATTGTTCCTGGCCTTACGCAATGTTTATTATGTTTTTATAATGTTTCGTTTCGTGGGCATCACAGGTACGCAGGAGATTCGTCTGGATTTTCTCCGCCACATTTCCGAGTCGGTACAATAAATTTGATTTTCCACTTTCCGCCATTAACCCGAATAATTGTTCTGCCTTCTAAAATTATAAAATTAACTCGCTTCCTGGTTTTCATCTTCTTTTAATGGTTGCCAACCGTGTGTTCTGGAGCTCTGGCTTTTTCTCACTCGATACTTGCATTCAATTATACTTGCAATTTTCACAATACTCACTACTACCAGCAAGATTTGTCTACGTAGGAGCAGACTGTAAATCCGGCGGTCATCCCACAAAATTATTTCTACGTGTGAAACATTTATTCGTGGTCCTCCGAACAATTTTCATTTATCGAATTTTCATAACCAGATGTAAATTCTGTACCGTTACAATTGTAGTATAAAATTCGAGCTGGAAATTTTTGACTAATTAATAATATTCATCAAGTCGCGGTGATCGTTGCGGTGCTCAGACATGGGGCCGCGTTATTATATACATTTGTGTGCTAATTGCCGACACGAACTTAACCTGTTCCCATCGAGACGAAAGTTTCGCGAGAGGAAAACACCTCGTCCGACACACCGCCACTTCGATTTGACTTGTGTGACACCTGAACCGAGCAACCAAAGTGAATTCTCGTCACGAATTGAAAGGGATCAACAATTTTCCGACCCCTGGATACCCGTGTGGAATGAGGATCGATCAACCGGAAAGGATATTTCACCATCTCGACCCAGTTTTACTTTTTTTTTTACTCTCATCCTTTGCCACAAGGTAAACTTCTCTGTTCTCTAAGACGCGAGAAAAATTTTGTATATGTATACATAAACCAAACAGAAAGCGTGAAATTTCCAAGGGAAAAAGTTCCAAGTTAACAGAGAGCTCGGAGTCGCTCCCGTTTTAGAAACGGAGAAAATGTGTTGACAGGGAATCCTCCGCAGGAGAGTAAAGTTTACAACATTTCAACCTCCCGACAGCGTACAAACAACTCTGTCAAATTATTTGTATATAGCTGGCGTCAGTAGCAGAAAATGATGAAACTGTACAAGTACAAGAAGAACGGCAACGGGGTAAGTGCCTCTCGGGAATATTTGCTTTTAAAACGGGGACGCAAATGAGAATTTCCTCAGTTTCCTCCGGTGGAAACCGAATAGAAACATTATGAATTATGCAAACCTCGACGTTCATGCGGAATAAGGCCATTTTTGTCCATTGTCAACCTTTTAAAGGGAATTTTTTTTTTTATTCAAAGGACACCAAACCGTAATGTTTGACTTGAGCGCGGCCATCCGCATCTCGTCCGTTGAAAATGGCTCTTGATCATCAAATTAACTCGAATTAATAATTACTTATGTGTAATTAAATGAAAGCTCGGGGTGTAATATATTTTGGAGAATTTGCTTTTTATGCTTTGTTTGTTTTACATAGAATAAATACTTAATTTATTCTTTGAATCAGATTTTGTAAACATCAAATACATTTCAACTATTCCCGTGCCTGGAGGCACATTACATATGTACAGAATGTGACATTCAAACCGAAATAACAGACTATAATACTAATACATTATTTATAGTTTATGTCACAGAAATTCTATAGAAAGTCCTGTGTCGATATTGTAATTAAAAGTACACTGAAATATAAACATTTTTACTCCTTTTATTTCCCTTAGTCTGAGTTAAAACATACATTTTAACACCGGGGTCGTGGGGGTGAACCTACCCCTTTCCCAGATACATGACTCCCTCAGATGGGGGTTTTACATTACATTACAATATAATATTGTATTATTTATTTATATACTTCTTATAACATATCCGCTTTCCCATTTCATGTCACCTTACAACACCTCCCCGTATCAAAGTTCACAACGATATCCATTTCGTCGATATGGTGACGGTGGTTGTATTTACCCGTCAGACTCCCCACGCTCTGTCATGATTGACATTTTACAAGATTCGGAAGAATATGGTAAACACGTGCACCCCTTTCACCTTTTATAATATATATAATACGGTGTTGAGAGTATCAACAGGAGTGATGCAAAAAAAAAAAAAAAATTCCGCGAAGACTTGTAATGCACATAAAATCTCTTTTTCTCTTTTTCTCTCTCTCTCTCTCTGTTATTAACTCGCTCCGCATTAGAGCACATTTGACTGGCGTACTCACGGAGCGTACATAAATGAAAGTTATTATACTGTAAAAAATACATTAATAACATAAAACATTAGAAATACGCAAAAGCCGGTACCCTCAGACGGTTTTAATGAAGAGAAAACGACAAGAAACTTATTCCTTTGATGAGATTTAGTGTGGTAGACAGATGGAATGAAACCAGTCGCAAAGTCTTCTTCTTTTTATTGGGATTTCGGTTTTCCACCGAGAAAATTCTTAAAGGGAAAATCTTTGAAAATTAGGGCAAAATTCGACAAAACTTTTGCTCAAGATGTAATTGACTGGTAATTTTTGCTGGCAAAACTTTCAATTAACAAGTTGAAGGGGATGTGAGAGCGAAAGAACGGAGTCTCCGTTGGATACCTTTTACTTTCGAGTGGTAGTCTAGTAATTATGATTCATATACATATATGTATGTATCTGTTCATATGTTTTTGTTACGAGTTTTCCCATGTAACGTTGAAGTTACTTGCAAACCGCAGAATTCAATACATTTGGGGTTTCGAACAGGCAAAGCGTAGAACTCTACGTACTATAAATTATTAACGTGTGCATGAAATTTGAAATATCTTAAGTTTGTTTTGAAAATAAATCCCACTTTCATAATTAATAAGCCTTCATCTTAACCCATCGGGGGGGCAAAACCTTTTCCAGCGGTCTTTTTATTCGTTACCTTGTCAAACTTTCACTCGCGTAGAGAAGAGCACGAAACGTCCTTTTCCTTCGGAGTCTTTCAATTCCAACCACCTTTCACCCTTTATTTTACCTACTCCACCTGGACTTTCTTGGTGGACGACCTTCAATCAATCTTTTATTTAAAGCAAATTTCCTTATTCAGACCGCGGTATTATTAATTTGTCACCTGGAAAAGTGATTAACACCAAATCCTTATTGAGTCCGCTTTCACAACCCTTTTCGAAACCTTCACCTTTTGTTAGTTGTTTTCCTCGTCTTCTACACCGGTCTATTCTTCCCTGTTCTATTTTTTTGGGGGGGGGGATGAGAAGAAAAATAACCGTTGATAGATGCGTCTTGGGTAAACCAATTTTTCTAAACTTTCCTTACCCCGTGTCGAACGGTGACTTTGTGCAGACGAGACGAAACCCCTAAAGTAGATGTATGCATTCACAACTTTGTTTCCGCAACGGCTTTTGTAATGTTTGCTGAGGAAGTGACAAGTGACAAAAACCGTTTTCTGTATAATTTTCGCACCCCCTCGAGCGTCTTCCCTCATTTTTTTTTTTTTACTTTTCCAGCAAGACGGCGTCTACGCCTCTTTGAATTTGTCACTTGTTTTGACAGGTCGTTTAAAATTCAAAAATCATCTCGCGCGCGAAGAAAACACTGCTTTCGTCTTCCGCCCGTTCTCGTTACACCCGCCTAATTCCATTGTTCACTTTGCGGTGGGATACATCTTGTCTGCCGTTTTCATCTTCAACATAAAACAACAACAACAACATCAGCAGCAGAGGCAGGAGCAGTCAGAACTGCCAAAATTTAAAAAAATCATCAGACATAAAAAACGTCGAAAAACTCATTCTACAAGGAATTACGAATAATTCGAGTGATTGGAATTGCTCCGGAACGGTCATATTGTATTTGTGCGTTCGGCCCGATTTCGGTTTTCTCAACAGCAAACAACTGCGGTTGTGACGTTCTTTTTCCATGGCTCCACCACACGAGAGAGCACGCCATTGCTGGTGCCCATAGAAACAGAGCATGAACGTCAAAGATATTTAAACGGCCGTGCAGCAGACATTTAAACTGTTCCATTCGACCAAACCGAATCCCAAACGTAGACTTCTTACTACGGAATATAAATTTCACTAAAATGTCTCTAATAAATGTCCTTTTTGAAAGTCGAGAACCGCAAACTCGGTTTCACAACTTTTCCGAGCGTCGACTGACGAAAAAAAAAGAATGATGAAAACTACATCTTTCGCCGCGTGATTTTACCACTCAAAATCATCCCCCTCCCCATTCATTAACTCCGAATGCTTCCCTTTTGCCACTTTCACTTTCTGTTTATCTCCACTTTCTCCGTTTCCATTTTCATTCAAAAACATATTTTTTGTCCGCGTAAAAGTTTTTAATCATTCCAATTTACAAAGCTGACGTCGATTTATTTGGAATTAATACGAGAGGAATACGGGTGAAATTTCTAGAAACTTTCGACATTGTTGCCTTGCGATTAATTCCTTTTCATAACTCGACTCGGCAACTCTGCTTTTTAACGTAGTTACTTGTGGAAGTATGTCGTACTACACCTGTTGGGGGGGGGACTTGATATTATCATGCCACTTCCAGTATCTCCTGTTGTTTTAATAAGAAGTAAACGATTTAAAAAAATTTATACTCTTTGAAATTCTCTCTCTCTCTGTCTGTGATATATTAAATACAGGAAACGAGCAATTAATTTATGTACTCGATTCAATTTTCTTTATGCCGCGACTCGATCAGGGAAATGAGAAACCCGAAGAGAAAGCATCATCCCCGGTATTAAATTGTTAAAACTGGAGCCTTCAACCGACTCAAAGTCTCCCCAAATAATTAAATAGCTACTAAAACATATGCTTTCGTGAAATGGGATGGCGGGAGGCGGTACAGTTCACCTAATTTCGTCAATAATACATGCATTAACAATAAAGTGAGCGAAAGTGAAAGATTAAGAGAGTATCAAATTAAAATTTCCCTGTCTTTTTGCTGTCGGGAACCCTCTGGCGCGCCGCAAAGACGCTCGCTTTTCTTAGTACCTAATTTACAAATTTACGAAATCGATTGTTCTTTGAAGACATTAAGGAAGACTTGGTGACCCGGGTTTAATGAAATTTGAGACGAGATTTCCTTATGAAGGCTCATTGAGCCGTAACAAAGCTTCTGAGGACTTGAAGAAGTTTTCGGGTCGCTCCAAATCCCTTCCAAAAAGGCTTTAACCCTTTAGACTTGTAACTTTTTTTGCGGTACTTGCGGCTGGTTGAGGGAGCCGTTAAAGGTACTACCGGCAGCAAAAGGATTTCATTACCCTCGACGGTTTAATTTAGGACTCAAATGTAAATACTCGAGCGTTTCACGCTGCGCCGAGCTTTTACCAGCTCCACAATGGACTCAAGTTTGTTAGTTAAATTTGCTAAATTTTGACATTAAATATCGATAAATGCTGTCGTAGAGGTTTGGCAGACCTGTTTTGGAAAGGATGAGGAGGATGAGGAGGACGAGGAGCAACAAATAAAACATTTCTTTTTCTCTGTGTGGTTCTATGAAAGACGACGGTCGTCGACGGTAGATGTTTTATATTAAAACCATGTTGAATTTATTTGAGGGTTAATTGCCCGGAAAACTTCCCATAAACGAAAACTAAAGTAATTTAAAATTTATTACACTTCCATCAATAATAAATAGAATAAAATTTATGAATTCGTTAGCCTGTTTAATGCTTACGTACCAGAAGAACGGACGTGTATAACTTCCAAGTACATTGTAACTTATGCGTGCGTGATTTCTTACTGCTACTCTCAGGTACAACCCTCAGGTTCATTCCCTATCAATCGCAATCAATAACTAATAACTCAAACAGAGTATCGATGTTACACACGTGAACGAGACGTTACTCTTCCCTCGTAACGACCAAAGAAGACAATTTAATTTCTCGTGCATCCCACTTGAGTTTAATAATTACGTATTATTTATGTTGTAATTGCAGTGCATTAAATTAAATTATATCCTTAATTAATAAAAAACAGCTGTTTTAGGTTCTCGCTTCTCGACCTACCACTTCCCATCGAACTCCTTCCTACCCTCGGACGTAAAATCACAAGTGTATTTATGCACGCACGGCGGCAGGAAATATTAATTTTCCAATTTAAATATCAGTCTAAGTATAGGCTCCACGGTACGTAATAACAATATACATATAATAACTCTTGAATAATGAAATTTTCCCGAATCGATCATCCCATTATTTCGCATATGGAGAGAGAGAGAGAGAGAGAGAGAGAGAGAGAAAGTTTAATGCAAAGACGCAGCTCTGAATTAATTTAAGATGCAAAATGAGCGAATAACACATGTGAGTTATTCCGCCATGCTACTTTTCTATATAGCTTTTTTTTCATTACGAACAGGTACATTAAATCGAAGCACTCCATTGTTTCGAATGCAAATAAATACCACGAACGGTACTCTACATATCACCTGCTCTTATTTTTCTCTCTTTGGGTGTGCGTCTCCTCTTATATGTGTAGTTTTGATTTTGGGGGTTGAGCTCCTGTCGAATTGATGGGGAAAGGAGGTGAAATGGAATAAAAGCGAAATTAAGGGCTGGAATGGCCGCGGCCGAAATCAAATTTTAACTCCGGAGAAATAGAAAGCGTAAGAAAAACCGGAAACGAAGTTATCCACGGATGCCCGGAAGGAGTCCAGTAATCAAATGGCCGAAGACTTGGCATCCATTCGACCAATTCAATTCGTTTTCTTCCTTTCGGGGCAGTCGGTCGCTTCCATCTTTCTTTCTTCCTCCACGGCATGCACTCTCATATCTCAAAATGATCACTCAACCTCGCAGTTTCCTGTTTCGTCCAATTTTTCATTTTCTTCCAAGTCATCAATTCTTCTCCTTTTTCCCTTTGACTTAATGAGCACTTATTTGGTCCTTCCACTTTTCCTTCCTACCTACTTTTTCTCCATCTTCCTTTTTTTTGTGTGTGTGAGTGTGTGTGTGTGTGTGCCTTCCAGAGAAACTTGATTCTTTTTTCTGACCGTTCCTATTTCCAGCTCGTCGTCTCCTTCCATTCCTCTCTCTTTCTTTCTCTCTCCTTTTTTTTTGTCTTTCGCTAAAATTGTGTTTCGTTTCCAATTAGTTCGCGTGATGTGATGCTGCCTCCGAAATAGAAAAAAAAACGACGTCGAGTTGTTCTTTCCGCGTTTCCAAAAGGTGTTTTTCATAATTTCACCTGTTCTCTCTTTCCCCCCCCCCCCCAACTTTTAGACTTTCGTTTTACGTCCCTCGTCCTTTTATTTGAAATTTCAAAAGGTTTTGGAAATCGATGATTTCGCTTTCATTTGAAATCGAATCGGTGGTCGCCAAGAATTAAAGACAAAATTGCCCGTAGGAAGACGATCCAGAGAGAGAGAGAGAGAGATGGATAGATAGATAGACAGAAACGGGGATTGCGTATCTGGACAAAGAAAGGAAATAACCTTTTCCCAATTCTTGAAAAGGATTCATTCATTAATTCGAGAAGAAAAGGAATTTATGTAAAATTGTTCTTTAGTAGTTTGAAACCTAAAATTGGTTAAATTGATCTTCGGCTAGGAGCATTGAAATTTATCGGAATTAGCAAATCGATTATAAAGCAATTTTTGAAAGGATATCCGGTTTGTCTTCGGGGAGAACACACCGGGGTACTACCATTCGACTAGAAAGACGAGTGGGAAGGAAACAACAAAAGGACGTTGATTTTGCAAAACGGCGAAAATAAACGATGTGAACTTACCACCGCGAACTTCGCATTTGAGCAACAAGTCAGCACCTTCGACGAGAGGACCTATGGAAACCAAACTTCCGTTCAGAGGTTGCTGGTACTTGTCGTAGATTTGGATTTTGTGTGGCGGAACTGAAAGAACAAAACAATTTCATTATAGACGGGCATGTACATATATACATAAAGGGTATTTGCTGTGGACTCCTTGAGTCACCAGACGACTCGGGTACCTCGTCAACGAGTGGACAAAATTTTCTGAGGGTGAACAACACGGGATGGCATACATAAGTACATAGGCGTACACCGTGTGAAAATCACTAAAAAAGTTGGAACGAAATTGGATTCGACCAAATGTTCCGTCGAAATGACAATAATAAATTTGTGTCGAGAAGTAAGGCTCGACCGGATTCTGTCGGATGACAGTCGAGGATAACTTTGCAGGACAATCCGAGAAAGTCAACTTTTACACTGGAAATTTGTTCCCCCACTGGACTTTACTTTTTCTTCATTTATTTTCCCCTGTGCTCCTTGGTGAGAAAAAGGTGAAAAAAAGGAATTGAGACGTACGTAACTTTAAATACACCGAAGTTTACTTTTCGTGGTTTATCTCGCGGAAAACGTTCACGCCCATTTTTTTGGGGAAGTATTAAATAAGTTTCAATAACAGATATAAATTATTGTTTCGCAGCCGTTTGTAACTTCGTGGAATTACTATAAAGCCATCAAAAAACTAAGAATAATTCGTTGAACACTTATTGTACACCTACAAACTTGTACAAATATGTCGCGTAGTAAATGCAAAAATGCCAGTAAGTATAGCCAGTAAACTATCACACACTTTACATTATAATTATTTCTATATATTTAAAATACTGATTGAAGTTGAATTAAATATTATTATTATTACGTGGTACAGTTGATTTAAATTTAAAATAATTGTCTAAGGTACAGTTATACAGTTCCTGCTCGTCGTGGTAATGTAACATTAAGTTATTATATTACATAGTTCCATTTTAGTGTGTAGGAAAGAATCTTAGAATGGGACAGTTCGCTAAAAAGATGGGTAGTTCTAGTTCCTTTGACTGATTTAGTGGTCAACAAATTTGTTGTTCTTTCCAGTGCTTCATTGCTTTCCTGTATAAAATATTTTTTATTCGTTACCCCTAACACTGCTCAGTATAAGTGACGACCATGTTTTATTAAAATTTATTAACTGTTGTTCAATTCGGTTCAATGGCTCAATTTGTAGTGAACGTGTACTGAGCGAAATGAGGAACTTTGTTTACAAAGTAAGCATAAATAACTGCACCTGATAAAAGAGTATTTTAATTGTTTGACTGTACCAAAAACGTTGACGACAAAACTGCAATTTTGTTTCGCTCAAATAATTGACGTCACATAAAATCAGATGTGAATTGATTTTTGGAAATGCATTGGTCTCACAACAGAAATTTACATATTTTTTTGGATACACGTGTTGCGTTCTTTAGACAACACACACACACACACACACACACACACACACACACACACACACACACACACACACACACACACACACACACACACACACACACACACACACACACACACACACACACACACACACACACACACACACACACACACACACACACACACACACACACACACACACACACACACACACACACACACACACACACACACACACACACACACACACATATATATATACACACCTGTGTACGTCATGTACAAACGCGAAGCAATGCATTCCCGACATTATTAATTAGTTATGCGAGAGGGATTGTATAATTATGTAATTAGCTTAAAATTATGTACACACGTTTCACAATAATAAAATCAGAGTATTAATATTTATAAAGACGATAGAATAAATTTTGAATACATAATTAATGCTCCAACGTCGAAGACAATGAAATAAAAATTACAGTATAATTTGTGTACTTTATAATTATCCGCGGGTTATGAAACGCAGTCTGAAATTAAAATAAGAAGTCCGAAGATGTGCCCTGTCGGAAATGAAAAACTATTCGGATAATTATAAATGTATTTGTGTATTTTGTGTGTAGTTGTCTTACAGTTATTTCAGGGGTGTATTTCTTGTTTATTTACTTCAATTACTTATTTGTTTTGCTGTGAGTTAATGTAACAGCAGAAAGGGATTTTACATTAGGTACCGCATGTATTAAAGGTTATGTTCGACCTCTTTGTCGTCATTTGACTTCTACTGTTTTGTTTATTCTACATTTTATTGCCTACTTTTTGATACATTTTCTGAAGTACATTGTAGTTTATATATTATACATATTACGGTTTACGGTATTTATATAGATACATATTACGGTAATAATTCTTATTGTGGGTACCAACTGTATTCATTTTTACTGATGTACAAATGGCAACTGGTCTTGAGCCTTCCTGTTGCCGCCGCATGGTTATTGCTTCTTATTTTTATTAATTTTATTGTATTAATTATTTTATAATTGTATTAATTGGTTAATGCATTAATTTTTTTTTAAACTTCTTATTCTTTGGGTCAAGCAAAGTACCGAGAGAAGCGTTACTTCTCAATGTACTTGGGACTTGGTCTCTTACTCGTTTTTTTATTTTTTTATTTTAAAATTATTTTTCTTCTTTTATATTAATATTAATATGTATTATAATATTCCTTTTTTATTTTACAATTTTTGTATGTTTTGTTGTATGTTATGTTGTATTTGTATGTTTTGTTTCTTCGTACATATTTTGTTTACTTTTAATATCATCTCTTTTAAAATTATATTCAAATACATACGTATTATTTTTCATATTTTTGTTCTGCCACTTTTGTCATTTATTTTTATCTGTAACGAACAGTGAAAACTCATTGTCGTGACAGATGATGTACGGCAGTACCGACACTGGAAGCAGAAATAATATGTAATCTAAAAAATTACAGACAAATAATTAGAAAAAGATACGTAAGATAAAGAGAAATAAAAAAAAATTGATGTCACTGCTGAGGTTGTGCTAAAATACGATCGGTGTGTTACTGGGCAAAAGGCGAGGTCAATACAGTCTGCAATGGCAAACAGAACATGACCCAAACAACAGAAAACTGTGCCGAAAAACCGGCCCGGATGGCGAACACTAATAAACAGGAATTGTCGTGTTCGCCACTGCGACTGCACCGAAAATTTAATATTCCAACGTGTACAACGACCAATTTTGTACTTCCTTCACTCATTCACGGTCCGGAGTTAAATACTTGAACGGTACACAGACCCATAACTATGTAAATAGTTATGTAAATAAGTGACGTTTCGCTTTAAAGCCGGACTCTAAAAAGAGTTAAACTAAGTTGTAAAAAGTGCTTTGGGTAATTCCTTGTTTCCTTCTTTCAACCGGAGAGAATCAAATTAAACAAACCGAATGAAATTATTAGTTTTTTTTTTAGGGGAGAAGGGCAACCCCAATCTCGTCGTGGGGGTGCATGTCAAAGAAGTTAAGACCGTGGGGGTAAACACTCGCCGAGTGCTCGGCGAAAGGAAAACACAAAATTCTTATTAATCATATTTTTATTAATGTTATTAACGGAAAGGCGTTTAAAGTTTGTTAATTGGAAGTGGCAAACTCAAAATTCTGAGGAAGCCAAGATGACAGCCTCTGGAGTTTAACTGCAGCGAACGTTTTGACACCTTTTAAGCGTCTCAGATTTTACTTCATTATTATTTTAATAAACTTCAAGTGTTTCAAATTTGATTTTATATTTTAAAGGGAAAGAGAATGCTTTCGTGATGAAAACCGTTGACGTTTATTGTTATCACCTTAGCGAGTACTTTGCCTGTGGTTAGTAGTTTGACACCTTGTCCTCCCACTTTACCCATTAGTCCCTGGGCGAGGACTCGCACTCCTGGAAAACTGACATTTTTACAATTCCACGGTACGTGTCGGGTAACCGTGGTACTTCTTTACAGTATTCTGTATACGGTAATATTTACGACCTTTTCATTTAATGTGTTATTTAATTATGTGATCTTTTAGTTCGCGAACTACTTCATTTACCTGTACATTTGTGTACCCGATTTTTTCACTTCCTCCACTTGTTGTTTAACGCATTAATTACATAAAAAGATTATTTTTTACTTCTAAAGCGTGTATATGTTAGTCTTAATCCTTATCCTTAACAAATTTCAAATTATTCAACAAGTCTGGGGTTAAAATTAGATACAAAATAAAATTGAATTGCACTAAATAAATGTATTCTGTGGTAGGATACATACCAGAGTATTTTTTATATGTACTGTAGTACATATCTTACCGAAGCATGGTATTTTTTATATATAATTTTATAATGATTGTATGTTAACTATACACCAGATAATTGGGGTTTTACTTGTAAACTCGTCCATTAATATAAAATCGATGCATTCGATATCAGTTATGTATATTTAGTTGGCAATTTTCAATACTGCTTGCCTGATTTTTTCTGCTTCTACCACTCATTTTTAGTCTGACTGTAGTTTACTTACAACGCAACAAATATACTTGAAATCTGAAACGAAATTCCGCGTTTCTTCTCATTCTCGTTTTATAAAAATCCAACGTATTGTGATACAAATTCAAATTCACAGGCTTTTACGACCGACACTTTTTTTTTTATATTTTCAATGCAACCTTTCCTTTGTTTTAATTCCTCCCCGGGTTTCACGTAAATCATGTCGAAAAACCTTCTTTGTTTTCCATATTTGTGCGTCCGCGACGGTGGCATTGTGCGAGATCACGTTGGAGATACGAAGAAGTACCCGTCGAGCTGCCTGAAACTTTTCCTTGGGGGGAGGCACTCCATGAGGGTCATCTACTAACTGTTAATTTTAAAACAGTGCCATTGCTTAGGAGTTGAGGGAATTTCCTGACTGATTTCCAGCTGTTTACGAAACCGTCATTTCGTCGTGTCGAACACGCATCAACAATCCAACTTGTTCCAACAATCCTAAACTTTTCGGATTTAGTGTAGGAGGCCACAATTCATAGGCGCAATCTTTCCGCTCTTCTCCACAAAGCAAATTGTGTTTATCCTTATGACTGTCTGAGAGCGTTTTTCCTTGCATTATGGTAATTGCTTCTGCTCAGATGAATCTCTTCAGCCTTTTATATCTCCCCGGAGACCATTTTGCAATTATTTTAACCTTGCGTAATACGAAGACTTGAAAGAAAACTTTGTCGGAGTGATTCGCCACAGTAAGAAAAATTTAAATGTGAATTTCAATTGCTTGTTGCTCTTTCGTGGCAAACAACTCGCTACAGAATTTCGAATTTACAAGAAGGTAACAAACAGGGTTAAAATATTTGTCCGTTAGTGAGATGTAACACCCCCGGAGGAGGAAACTATTTTTTAAATTAGACTGTATTATTTATTTCACGTGTATAACCTTCTACTCATGTTCAATTAGTATTTACAATGTGTATATTTTATTTTGCATAAATTCTATGTATAATTTCGAATGACTTCTTTTCTGTTTCAGCCTTGCCTACTTCCCTGGTAATAAATGCAAAACGAGTGGTAGAGACTACTCCACCCAATCACCTGTCAAAAAACGGTAAAAATTTCGCCATTTCTTTTAATCAAATCGAACAAAACTATCGGGGGTCGAAGTTTACACTTAAAAACAAGTCAACGCTTTCGAAGAGACCTACTCAGGTACATGACGTCGTCACCCGAAGAAGTTAATTTCTTGGGGGAATTTGCTGGATGGGAGATCGTCGGGTCAGAGAAGAAGTAGACTAAAAAGGAGAATACGATTTGGCGTATAATCAACCGAAAACCATTGATTAAAGTGAGAATGTAGGTTACAAAGGTTCGAATTAAAAACAAACAATTTTGGTTCTCTCATTACGGAAAAGTTTTCTTGTGCGACAATTTCCGGGCGCGACAATATTCTCGGTACGTACTTAATTACTCAACTTTCCTTTGATGCAGTTTTTCTTTAGAACTTGCGGAGCTTTAATTTACGTGTCCGGTAATTAATTCACACTTTCCGAAATTCGTCTGTAACAAAAGCCAAAAGGATTTTCTCGGTCGGATCTCTCGGTCTTCTCATCCATCATCAATTTTACTCGACGCTCCTTCCTCGACATTATCAATCACTTAAAACTCTGGAGTGTGTCTCCGTGGCGTGTCTCATCCTGCATTACAACCACTTAAAGTGATGCATACGTGTAAGAATTAGGCGACGGATGTCCAGTTCGTCACATCGTATACATAGAAACTCAACTGGTAAGTGAAGTACAATCACCATCGCGTGTTGGTTCCAAGAGAAGTTCACAGCTACTTCACTACTACCTGCTAATAACTGAAGAAGTTATTGATACGATACATAACATACATATTATGTTAGTATTTATAACAAATTATTTCCTTCAATCGGAATATTACTCGTTAGGAACCGTGGTAAACGTGCTAAATACAGAAATTTCAGATTTTTAAAAGTCTAGCGCACTAAATAAAAGTCAAATCCATTTAGGAGAAACCGAAAAATTTGAAAAATATATAAAATCTAACAAAAAGATGTAAAGTTAAAATTCAGATAAAGAGAAGAGATGTTTTGTTTCTAATCAATGGAGTTGGACATTGAGAGAAAGGAGTGGCGGTGACGGTCGTTACTTTAATTTTGAAACCCAAAAAATAAATTAGTTACAGATAAGACCATGCGGGCTGTTCTCTTCTCTTGTGTCCTTTTAAGGTCGAAAAGGTTGCGCGAGGCATTGCGGACGGAGATGACCGTGTCCCGTTACCGTGGCTGTCGGCCCGACAGTTTTCCACCGTTCACATTGTTTTGAAAGGTTGTGCGTTTCTGCGGTTAGATTGAAACGACAATATGGGCGAAACCGGTTCCCCGGATCCCCGCCGAAAACATTTCCAAATTAATTACACACAAAAATGGGAGACAAATTATATTTTGAAATTACCAGAAACGTTTAGCTTCGTTTGAGTTACCACGAGAGAAAGAAACTTTTTACGGGAACGTTTTTCGGGATGAAAGGAAAGATCAGAAAAGGCTCGAAAGAAGTAATTTTATTTTTCCACGTCTTAAACCGTCCGAAAACTTTTACCAAACTTAATTTAATATTTTGCTGAGTAGATTTCCCCTTTGTGACCGAACCCGGAAGAATGAGAAAATGGTCGAAACAGAAATTTGACAAATTATTTAGTATCAATATAGGCTACAGCTGTCTCTTGTTTCGGTTACTGTGACTTATTTATTAAAATATTAAAGCAATTTTATAGCATTAGCTAGGAAGGATTGCACGCGTACGCCAACCTAGCATTTCTAGAAATCTGTTGAACGAGTGTTGAAACTGTTATTTTGACCACAAAAGACAATGAATAATGTTTGACAAATGTTTGGAATACCAATGCTATACAAAACCACGTTTTTGCACAATTATTAAATAAGTTAACAGAACTTAACCCGGCAGTCGCACATGACATGTTTCCAAACCTCCGAACAAGTTAAAATAATTCAATAATAGTGAAAAAGAGATGGACGGTCAATTCACACGGTGCGTAACACTATTATTTATTTATGTGATCATTCTTTGTACAACTAAAACTAATACAGCTCTAGTTCTATACACATGCATAACTATACGTGACCGGAGAACACTACAAGAAAGTTTTTCCAGCGAGAGAAAAGGACAACAAGACGAGCACAAATTTCGTTAGTAAACGTCGAATTGGAAAGTATGAAAATCTTTCTCGGCGCGTAATTAAACGAGAAGGAATGCAATTAACAATCAATTAATAACTAATTAAAAATTTCAGAAAGTTTAATTTAATTACACAATAAACTTTTCACTCATCCTTTCGTAAGTTTTGTTTACCGTTTGGAGGAGGGAGGACCACTCAAAAATGACCGTTTCGAAGGTAATTTATTAATGTTCTTTTACACAATCTGTGTGTAAAATCTTTGCCGAAATAACTTCTCATCTCTCTCGTTCTTAATACCTTTTTAGATTCCTCACCGACCCAATATAAGTTTGACCACTCGATAGTTTAACCGCTTATTTTCGTGACCGTACTCTCCGTAATTAAAACACCATCGAGAATCGTGGGTACGAAAACGGTTGTCTCGGAGAACAAACTCCGTTATGTAGAACATTACCGTGCTTTTTGTAATGAATACTTTTGACTCGAGAGATGATTCGAACGTCCGTTTCCCGGGCCCCATGAAATTTGTATGATTTTTGTATTGCGGTTTTGTAATAGATACGCCAAACAACAGTAGAAAATCCCCCAAGTGGGGTAATCCTCTTTTAATCTGTAACTCCGACCGTACGGTCCGAATTAAATCGCTTTAAATCCCTAGAAAGGAAATAAGATTGTCCATGCGAGCGAGATGTGTATATACCGGAGGATTTGGATTTTCTGACCTTACACCTGCGAGAATTTCACTAAAAAGTACACAACCCGTGTTCGTTACAGTCGGTTTCTGGCCAAAGAAAGGAAGTTAAGCCGTACTGTTCCTGTGATTACAATGAACTAAAAACACTCGTCTGAAAAGTACAATTTTGCTACGCACAAATAGTCGGCTACCCGTCGGGGGAAATCGATCCCCATCTACAACTATTAAAAGAACACGATTACGATATAGCTTTTCTAACGTTGCAGGGAAATTAAATTTTTCCCATGGGAGAATTCACCTTTCGCAAATTGACTCCGGAAAAGGCTCGAAATCGTCTGGAATATGAATTTGAACCGGTCCGATTTAGCGTGTTACATAAACGAAGGATTGAACGAACACAATCGGAAGTCGTGAGAAATGATAGGCGAGGTCATTAACGAATACGAGGGATGTTTAGGTGGAGGGAAGCAGCTCCCTGTGGCAGTCGAAGTGGACGAATGGGCGGAAGAGATTGAACGAAAACTTGTCGAAGGCAATACAACGACAACGGGCATCCCATTCTTTCACTTAAAAATTTAAAGCGAAAGTGAACAAGTAGAAAAAGAAGATGGATTTAAAAATTTCAAGTCACAAGAAACAAAGAAAACGTTATTCAATACAACAACGGGACGCGGTTGCAGCAGAGAAAACACGACCGAAGAAAAAAAAACATCATTTTTCATTTTTTCTCTCAACCTTCGAAAGGTTCTATTGAATGTCGGACAGGTAGTTAATCTAAATATGACTGGAAAAACTTTTATTTCTCCGGCCGGGTAATGAAGATGTATAGCTCACGTCGGCATTATGATCAAAATCGGAGAACAAAAACTCAAGTAAAGTGGAATTAACTGTTGAGTCGTACGAAACCGGCCGGGAATATGTATTGCACGGGGATAAAAGGATTACAACGTGAAAAAGCTTCGACGAATACGGCGAGGAAATTCAGAGATCGAATCGTGTGTGTGTGTGTGTGTGAGAGCATGTCTAGGTGTTGAACAAATTTCTGTGCACGAAAGTGTGAGCAATAAATAGAGATTAAGGTGTACACGTAGCCGTTTGTTAGACCCGTAACGTTGCATTTTCCTTATCAACGCTGTTAAGCATGATTGAACAAAGGTAACGACCGATTCCAGCAGATATCGCAATCATGTGAAACCTATAAAACATAGGTTTTTATAATACTGAAAATTCTCTCCGTCGACTGGAGAACCTCCACACGCCCCCCCAGTTCCAAAATGGCCGCGAGCCGATGCTCTGCATAAATTATAAATCTTACAAATAGAATTAAGCAGGGGAAAGCATAGATCAGACAGTCGAAGTGAGTTTAAAAGACTCAACACCACCCGACGAAGAAGACGGAGTCTTTCGAAGAGGAAAAAAATATGGCGGCTGCAACTCCTGGAGTGGAATTGATTAAAACACTCGTTTGAATTCAATAGTCGATTAAGAATCTCTCCAGAGGATACTTGATTAAAGCCTCCTCCTTAAATGTTATCTTACAGTCTCGACTCGCGCTCTCCATCTATCTGTCTGTCTATCTAAGTACCCGCCTAACGGGTTCTTACCTGTCTGATTTACTCTCTAACCTTCCCCACACTCCAGGTGTTTTAATTACAACACTCCTTTTATCGGTTTATCTATCTAATTACAACATTGGATTTAAACTGTTTTACACGCATCCTCCTCGGGATTAATCTTTTGTACGCTGCCTTCATTATGCTTCACCATTCTCTCAAAAGCATCTCTCCAACTTCTCCGCGCTCGACACCCGCCGATAAGCAGAAAGGATGTTGTGTAGGATGTTTCATTTACCTCAAAGGACGTGTCCCACCTTTCCTGATGATGCATTTCCTTTATCGCGCACCTGCCTTCAAAGCCGACCGATTCAATCGCATTAACCCAGGCATTGACATTAGGAGGGATGTTATCTCGTCTTTTTAATAACTTTGTTTAGGGGGCTTCAGGGGGTGTCAGGTTACTTGACTAGGTGTTGTCTACGTATCATTGTTACGATAAAAGGGAACTGAAGAAATAAGTTCAATGAATAATGTGAAGTGAAATGAATAGTAGTTGGTACATTAGGCGTAACCGTAAAAGAGTATTAACTACATTCTTATTGGTTATGAAGTAGATTGTGATCGGATTTCACTCATCGGATTTCACAGAAAACATACATCTTCGAAAATACTTATACATAAGCACTTTATGTAGCTTACTGACAAAAAACTAGGATGTGGAGTTAAGTATGACTCGCACTGTATACACTAGTATTAATGGTAGTAGTGATAATTATTTTGAACTGGTGCTAACTCTAAGGGACTTGAATTATATTGCGCTATATACTCACCAATGACGGTTAAATTAACTTGATAATTTCTAGTAGGAGAATTCTTGAAATCCACCCTACACCTGTAGATTCCTTCGTCTTCTAATGCGACGCTGTCCAACGCCAATGCCGCAGGTTTAGAAACCGTTTGGAAGTAAGCTCGTGGACCAAATGCGTTCTCGTCTGACCAGTAGAGAGCTTTGGCAAACGATCGACCTCGCACATCAAAACTAAAAACAAAATAGTGAAATGAAAGTTTGAGAATAAAGTTTTAAGTGAATTATTACACGTGACGTGTGTTGTACGTCGACCAGAGGAAGCACTCAGGAATGACTTTACGTTTTAAGTGCCGAAAGCTCAATTTGTGGGGTAAGCTTTCTCACTTTCCCAACTGTCAGTTTCGTACGGGAACTCGTACGTCTCCTTGGCCTTTTGAACGCAGAACTACAAATAATCTGTGGGAGTTACTTACGGCATGGCAATACTTAATTTTATGATAACTCATCTCCATCTTGTCAGTTTGAGAAGTTAAAAGTGAGTAGACTCAGACGCCAATTACATACATTTTTCTTTAGTTTAACTGGAGTACAAAATAAAACTTTAGTATAACCCTGTTATAAAATTTCTGCACCCCTTACAGTTCCTCTATGGAACGCTTTAGTCTCCTCTAATTGAACATTTTAAATTAAATTGGAAAAATCACTAATTGTTTTTCTAAGAAACTAATTTATTATAGCACAAACAACTTATTAAGCTCGAAATACATTAAAACTTGGCGAGGCGAATGTTGAAACATTATTGTAATAAGTTTAAGCTAATTAGATGATTATGAATCAAATTATAGGTAATAGATTATTTTTCATTATCTACTTAAAGGAGTTATTTTACAATATTTGACTACTGGAACAACAGTTTTTGGGGTGAAATGGCACCCGGAAGACACGGTGCCTGTCACTGACTTTTCAACAGTCAAATTGTATTTTTATTAGAGTTAAAATAAAATTTGCTATATATGTATGAGGGTTTGGACGATTTAGATGATGGATTATTTGTCGTAACCGTAGTTGTAGTTATTAGTTTGGGTGTTTCATTTCACGTCGTGTGCTCAACGTGCAATTTTGCTCCCCAATAATTAAATAATTTGCATTGTCTTTTTCTCACATTTTCTCCTGCCATCTTTTTATCTCGGCTAATCGCACCGTCTTTATTATTCCTCCCGTCATTTTTCTTTCATTTAGGAAATTAAGGCGAAGACGGGAGACGTTGATGACAAGCGACAACAGCGGCGATAACAACTGCGGAAAGAATTACGAATAAATCGAAAGAGTATCAACCGGGAGACGTGGCAGCAGAAAAAATGACGGTTGTCGGGGGCCTGGGATGGTTTTTTGTAAGAAAAAGGAATTAAATCCGCCCGAGTCGTGCGGTTTCCCTCCAGACTCCCGGTGTTCTGGTTTAATAATACATAAGAAAAGAGAGAGAGAGAGATGAGATGAAGATAATAATGCGATAAAAATTGTCCGCCATTTTCTCAAGGGAAACGGAAGTACACGAACCAAAAAATAGACTTCCGATGCTGCTTAATCATACTTAATTAATCCGGCGTTAAATTTATATTTGCTGTTGATGTGGAGGAAATGAGTAACATAAGTTCAGACATAAACTGTCATCTTTCCGGGAGTACCACCGTGAACAAACCCGAGTTTTTTTTTAATTTGATGTTCAGTGATTTCTAACAAACTGAACATAAGCCAATACTAAAGTTGAGTAAAAAAGTAATAAAGAAAATTCCATGAATAATCTCGAATTGAACCCAATAAATAATTGTCATTCCCCCAATTATGATTATTTTTTATGTAAATGTGTGAGAAGTACGAGGGCTAACAAACAGGGCTGAGTTAGCGGTATTCGAGAAATTTCTGTAAGTTTTCTACAAATTCATGTCAACACCCCTGAGAAAATTATTCAGTAGGTGTCCATTGTTGAGAACACATTACAAAAAAATGTTACAAGACACCTCACCCCGGTAAGTTGAGCGGTAAGTCGCGGGCACAAGTTGGACAAGTTTGATTGTCCGAATTCAATAAAAAATAAAAAAAGAAGACAAAGTTTTGTATATACGAATATTCAATGCGTCGGATACAAGTTCAAATAGAATACGTTCTCCATTGATGCATCCTGACGTACCACATTGTGTACTCTGTGTGGTCGACTTCAGCACCAGTCGGAAAACCGTGGGTCGCAAAACGCGAACGGATGCAAAAATGTGATGGGAAATTCTTTTTCCGGACATTTTGAGAAAAGTCAGGTCGTCGCTTTCGGGTCATTTCTGAAATCCCCAGGGCTAATGAACCGTTCATCTCGCACGGAGTTTCAACGTTAGTTCTCAAAGAATGAGAGAGAGAGAGAGAGAAACCGTACAGGAGGAGAAAAACAATCTGAGAAAAAGTCATTCGAAAGCTATAAAATGAACCTTAATCTCTGTCCAACAATAAATCTTCTTTAACTCGAAATCTGATTTCCTATTGGCTCGGTTAATGGACAATTAAATTCTTAGTTAAGTAATGGGTTATAAAGCTCCTTTTATAATTCTAATGACCAATTTTGTAGTAAAAACCGCAGGACGGGAAAATTTTTAAAAGAAATTTTTGTTTTGTAATTGACATGAGTCCGAGTCACACACACAAATTCGGGACATTTTTCCCAGGTCCGAGTCGGGAAAATTCTGGACGCTACTTCTGGACTTTGAACATTATTTTTCATATTTGTGGCGTGACCCAAGTTAATAATTTAGAAAGCGTGTTTCTCTGGGAAGCACAAGTCAAACTCTTTATCGTTTATCTGTCTACTTTTTTCTTTTTTTCTTTTGGCGGGAGGGAGAGAACCACCAGGTGAAATAATTTGTTGTGTAACTTTTTACAATCTCTCGATCTGTATTACTTTCGGAAAGAAATCAGTATTCCGGCCGTTGTTTTATCAAGTTTTACTGTTTGTATCGGTCAGTTGTGATCTCGGTTTAATTCCCCTGCACGACTTTTAATTGTACGAGCCTTGCACTTAAAAGAAAAAAAAAACTTCAACTCAAATATCAAAAGTTACAGGTGGAGTGTGAGGAAGTGTAACCTAAAAATGACTGCCGGATAACAATCACAAGTCATCTTCAAAATTGTGTCAAATGCTATATTAAACACTACAATTACTCGGAGTTTATTAAAGGAACAAGAAATAATTATATATACATTTCTACACATGGGGTAGACATAGAATGTTTGCAAAATTCTAGAACTCTCATGAAAGTACTGTTTACTTATGTATTTTTCGATCTTAACACAATGCACCTTTCCTGACCTACTTTCATTATTTTCTATTAAACTGGTTACATAAATAATAAATACATTATAGCAATAGGTTGGAAGATTAAAATGACTTGTAGCGCCAAAGTTACTTATTTTAGTTTTATGACTCCTTATGTTGGTCACCTGGTCGATGAAAAACTTCTTTCTCAATTAAATAATGTGCATACGTATTATTTAATGGTGTCGGTGGTATTAATTTACCGGTATTAAGTATTTAAGTAACCGACAGTTAGTATCCTCCATCCAGAAAACAACTTTTTTCCTTTACACTGTCGCACTAAACCACACAAAATCCTTTCTTCTCCGTTTCTTCTTCTTAGAAGCAACTCGGTCGGTTGCAAAAGTTACAACTAAAGTGTCGAGACACCGCCGAGGGAAGAAACATTTATTATTAGCTTTGACTAAACTGTACTCGGAAACTTTACAAACTCTTAGAAGAAGGAGCATCCATAGAAACTTTGATTTATAGGGGAAATAGTTACTGCTAGTTTTAGCCTTGCGAACTTCCCGATTCGAGGATTAATGTATATATTTAGATATTTATCCGTAGATTAGGAGGAGGTTGATATCCGTCGGAACGGACTCCCGGGACGATGCTGTAGGACAGTCTCTCTGTCGGAGTTTGCATTTCATCCCTCGAACGGTCACAAAGCCAATCAAATATTCCCCGGGAAAGAATGACTTCCTGCAAAAATCCTATTTGGGAAAAATAGTTTAACTCAATTCTATTTAGCTGGAAAACCCATAGAAACCTAAGTCAAAGGCCTCGAATCCCAAAGTTTGACTCGGAAACCCGAAAATTTCGACTCCGACAGTTTTTCAATTTGAGTTAGCACGACTGCCAAAATTTTCCCCGTGTCTTCATCCTTTTCCCTCTGCTTTTTTACTGCGTTCAGGGTGGGGTGATGGGGGTGAGACGTGATGGTGTAACCGGCCTAACCGACAAGAAGAAGAAGAAGAAGACGAAAAAGACAAAACCGTCGCTGTTTCGCAAGTTTTAAATCAATTTCTATGGCGAAAACATGGCAGGCGAAACATATGGAGAACAGGAAGGAAATTGAAAATCATACTCGTTTGCAAAGAGAAAAAAAACCGTTTCTATTCTTTCCTAGGAGAGGAAAAAAGAAATGTTCCAACAAAAGGATCTGTTTATCTCGCTTCTCCTAGGGTTTTCTTCGCATTTTTTTTCCGAAAATTGATTTTTGGAAATTGATTTGACCTTATTAAATTTTGTAAACTGTGTAAGCTTGACGAGGAGAAGAATGGCAGATAACGAATGAGAAAATGGGAGGAATGCTATGAAAATGAACGGCACAAAAAAGGGGGGAAAAAAAAGCGTTTGCTTCTTTTCTTCAACTTTTTCGTTCGTGTTCTTTTTTTTCTTTTTCTTTTTTTAAAAAAAAGGTAACGGTTAAAAGGTTTCGTTAATATTACATATTGTTACACGGCATGCAGAAAGAAAAGAAGTATTCTTAGTCAATATCATTGTTGTTCATCGAACTTTGCTTGGGTTATTGTACTCTGATAATCAGACCCGTGAATTCCGTGTACAGGAGGAAGAACAAATAAGGTACATAATAGGAGCTATTTATGGAAAATAACTTTCGTTGAATTCAACGGCGTTTTAATGGATGTTATAAAAGCCAAATTTACAACCAAAAGTACCAATACTATTAATATTTGAATTAGTAATGGTATTAAAGAGTGTCATATTTGGTTACTGTGTATTTGTTCTTGTGAATCAAGTAACTATACACATTGTGTAGTTCCTTGTATACTGTACAAAATACTATACAATGCATGGCACTGCTACGAGTGGTAACATGAAGAATAGTAATAAATAATAAGAGAAAAAACTGTTCGGAATCAAGTAAATATTACGTTGTAGTTAACATACGAAAGAAAATAAATACAAGTCTTGTTGAACCTGTTGATTGTAAACTTACTACATACACAACTGCAGCACATACAGAGAGAGAGAGAGAGATATGTATAAACATATAGGCTTATTTTGTAACAATTATTTCAACTTATAAACCTTTTTCGATTGAGTAAACAATTCTTCCATCTTGCATTTGCCATCTTCCATCTTCGTCTGTAATTGAAATTGCACATTTCCTCTAAATTTTATGCTCGGACAGTGCAATAATGTGGAATTCAAAGTTCATGGTGCAAAACCCATGTGTTTGTTTCAACTTTATAGACGGTTATAAAATTTAAGCGTCATCATTATTTTTTGTTGTTCAGAATCCCTCCAGTCAACGGCTGAAGGTTCCCGTTCATTTCTTCCGTGACGGTCTTACATTTAGTTTTAAATGTATGGGACCGGAAGCATTTCACCCAGGTACGTAACGGTAACAACATCCGAGTCGAATTTAAACCTAAAATCCTTTTACTTGCACCTCAAACGAGTTGACTACACAAAAGTATACTTGTTTCCTTTGTCTTTGTCCTCCGTTATGGTTGCAGTTCTCGCACAGGCATTTTGGGGTTTCCAGTGAATTCCTTTGACGATGGCTCTGATCAGATTGCTACATCTTCTTTGTCTCTCTTCATTGTCTCATTCCGGGCATATTTTTCCTCTCAGCCTCCATCCGTTCTCGCATTTCTTTTACGGCAACCTTTCTCTTGTTGTTTCCATTCTTTGACGTTACGTTTGATAACCTCAACAATGTTTAACTCTTCGGAGCGAATAATTTGTCACCTTCCCTTTGCGAAATCTCGAGTAGTTTACCACCCCTTTCACACTCGCTTGTTACCCTTTGAGAAATTTTAAAACTTAATAAACTTTCTCGACTCTCTCATTGAAATTTTCTTTTGCCTCCGCTTCTACTTTCACCGCATTTTTCAACTTCTTTCCTCTTTCTTCCCGAAGCTGCAACTCGACTCAGACAGCCTCCCCGGCTTCATCATCCGCAGTCTTCTTCCTAATTAAACGTGGAAGCCCTTCAACTCGACCTCACAATTTATCTTCAACTCCCTTCTCTCTCTCTCTTTTTTTTTTCTTATCCAGCTTGTCGTTGGCCTCGAATCGAATCAATTTATTGATTTTGAGTCTCGCCAAAAAGATCCGAACTAATCGCACCTTTCGACGGCTTAGATGCGACGCCGTCCAACAGCAAGGGACGCTGTAGACACACACACACACACACACACACCATGTGTGTACTCTGATTTCTTCACGAAAAATCTTTTCTCCCTCGTCTTTTTTTTCCTTCTTACACGTTAAAAACCTTCCCATTATCTATCGTGTCTCCCTCCGGGCAAAAAGGTTGAAAAATAATTTCTAGTTTGGAGGGATGAACGCAAAAAACCTTCGGGGACCGCAATAAATCCATTCGTGTTTGTCTCCCGTCGCAAATTCTTCCTTTATTCTACGAAAATCTCAGGAACAAAGTGAAAGTCGGAAAGGAAAGGAGTGAAACCTTCAAACCTTTCAGCCATTTCTGGTGGTGACTCTCAACGTTATTACCGAAACCTCTCATCCAAAAAAAAAAAAAAACTCTGTTTTACATCACGGAGTAGGTATAACTTCCATCACAATCTTCTACCGTGACCGGTTTGATTGCTTCTGTTTATTCATCAAGTCAATGTTGACACAGCGCACAATCAACTAAAACACAGAGATGTTGTAACACGCAGGAAAATAGTCTTCGGCAGCATGCGGCCATCACGCAGTTTACAAGTGGACATTGTTATTTTGCTGTTTTATTAATTTGATAAATGGTTTCGGGGCCCAAAGTGAATTTTCCCTTGGTAATTTGCAAAACGGCAAATGGCCGCCACGAGCAACTGCAATGAAACGTGTACTACACCTCTGCCATCACCAAAAGAGGTATTCGAAGGACATGATGGATGAAGTTAAAAGATGTCCGATAATCTCTGGTCGTGGTCGTAAGCAACTTCTAAATCTCAGATTTTTATCCTGCAACGCTTTGGCTTCGGATTCGTTACAAAATGTTTTTTTTTCTCTCCACTCCCGGGATTACCAGCAGCAATTCCATCCTGTTTATCTCATCTCTACAGCAGTACAAAACTCCCCACGGGGTCTCAAGCAACTTCAATTATTCTCTTCTCTATGACTCATTTTTTTTCTTCGTTTCGGTCACCACAACGTTCGCAGACCTTCCCGCGCAGAACACAACCGTCGACACCGTCACTCTTCCGAACGATTCCGTGCAGTTAAAAGAAAAGACATCGGATTTTGGGTAAATTAAGGGGAACGTTCAAACGGTTTTAAACACGCCCGAATTTATTTTATTAAATCGTCCGAATTTGGAGCCGGGATTGCAAGTTACACGTGTACAAATTACCCTTGTAGTTATAACCACTCGAAATTATGCAAATTTCCAGAATAATTTAGCGGCCGGCCCCTCGGAGACCTGGCTTTTCGAACCGACTCGAGAAAACAATGGTTTCGCCAAATAATATTCCACCTATACAAATATCTGTATCTATATAAATATATATATAAATGTATATGCAAAGCGATATATTTTTCCGCGGGAGTACAACAAAGCAACTGTTAATGCATTGAGGTTAAGAGTTTCGCGTGTTAATTCATGCCACTGCATAAAACAAGAGGAAAAAAATTTATTTGCGATTTTCCGATTTCAATTGTGAACGAAAACGTAAATGTCCCGTAAGAAATACACGGGACAATTTCGTTTTTTGGAAATACAATTTATAACCGGAAAGAGAAGATTTGTCAACTCTCCGACAACGGAGAGGTACAAACCGACCCGGGTTTGACGCGCAAAAACCCCGTTACTCCGGCTCTTTTTCTCTCGGCTGTTGTTGCTGTTACCACGGCAGTGAACAACCGCAGCGGAGTCGAAACGACAAGTTAAAACGCCGTGTCGACTGGGTACAGAGTCTGGAGAATACTTATACAGTCCTGTGAAGTCTCTGAAACGAAGTATGACACGTTACCTTTACGCCGGCAATTGTTAGGGAGGTTCTATTCGATTTTCGTAACACATGGTGTCTCATTTTACAGGTAATGTGGTGTTCAGTAGAAAGAGAACCAACAGCGCAATTTGTACACTACGCGAGTATACTATATTATTATTACCACGCAAACAAAGTAACCCTGTCTGAGTAACATTTTGCAGTACACTGAATTCATTTCCATTGCATACAGTTCGTTGGTTGTCTGCACCTTCCTTCTGAACCTGTGCGATCGGCTGCTTAATGTGGTGTTTGTTTTTCATACTTATGGTCTACTAAACTGTACATTAAAATTTATTGTATTATTAATTCTACCGCTGGATTTTTACGACGTTAAGGCTCACTCCGGGAGAACTCACCACATGCACGTTACAACTCATACAGTTGCAGTACAACACTTCCGAAAATTGCAATAATATTTTTTTGGTAAGTCTCAAGTAGCTGGAGCAGAAGAAGAGGAAAGAAACACATTTTAAAGCTTTGCATTAGTAACCTGATACATTCAGCTCAATAATTTCATCTAAACGGCGGTAAACGGCAATTTTGACCATTCCGTGCCCGTTCTGTGCAAAAAGAAAAATTGTATGAGCGTGACCGTTTGAATAAAAAGGCAAAAGTAATTAAGGGGATGCCGAGGCGCAAGGCTCTAAGCCTTTGTCTATGTGTGTCGGATACTTCTCGTTCAACCGCCTCCGCCATTACGCCATTTTTGGTGTAAAAAATCGCATGGGAGGATTTTCTCCTTCCATCTACTCTCTCTCTCTCTCTCTCTCTCTCTCTCTCCGTAATAAAAAATTATTATTTTTTTTTCGAAAAGGATGGCAGGCAGTTGACCTTCGCATTGTTTCCCAGACTACCGTTTCACACAGACAGACACATGTATTTCATGTAATTTTTGTAAAACGTGCATCGACCATTATTACCAGCCATAAGGGAATCTTCCTGTATAATCGTTTTTATGTCTGCTTCAGACAAAGAAGATTATTAGAATTTAATTAACTTCGGATAATGTTTTTTAACTTTTGTTCAACCTTCTCCATTTTTTTTTCTCTCCGCTGCGACCCGGTCAAAGACGAGGAAAATTTATATGCTACTGTTGGGCTTCGATGCTTATGATTACAAAAAAAAATACCAAAAGGAATTTGTTCTTGTAAAAGAATATAATCAGTGGTACAGGAGCACATGCGCAACACTACCAGGCCACTACCTGAGTAAAAATATTTTATTACTAAACAATTTCTTTATGTTTTTCCACTGATGTATACAATTATTGTAATATATATATATATATATATATTATGTAATATAAGCTTTTTATATACATATTTTATTAATATTTTTCTTTTCTTCGTATCGGAAGTTATTGTTTCGACCTTCCAAGTAGGGAAATTCATTCCGGTTAAAAAATTTAAGAAATTTGAATGAAGAGTTGTACAATAAGGACAGGAAAATGTTAATTAAGAGTATAAAAGAATAAAGTTTTGATTCATTCAACTCTATTGTGTTTCATCATGGCTAAGTCAATCGGTACAAGTACATTCATATCTGTATACATATAGTATTGCTCCGAAGTGGATAACTCCATAACCTCGAAACCTCAGATCTACATATTAAGTTGAAGAGATCACTCTGAGTTCGGAGACCCCAGGGAGAAAAATCCTCGGTTGCCGGCAAGTTTGTCGGGACTTGCCGCGACACCGTACATAGGAAAGAAGCAACCTGAAGTAAAATTGACTACGAGGAGATGGCGGAAGAAAAATATTCAAAGTGATTTCAACTTAATTTCAATTACAATGAGCAAATCCGAATGGAAATAAAAAGGATTGAGAGAGGCTGTCAGCAGTTTTGGGACGGAAAGAAGACGGAGAGAAAAGCAAATTGTGTGTGGTGGTGAGACGCGGAGGAGGGTGGCGGTGGACTCGACAGCGGGGGGATGGGTCGCGTCTAGGATGGGAACAGGTAAAAGTTTTCTCATAAGAGAAACTTTATTTGGCGGCAGATTGATGAATCAACCCCTTAAAAGCTCTATATTATTAAACTACGAGTGCAGACGAACCTCTCGTGGAAACGATTTTTTCCTTTGAATACCATCGGCCAGTTACCTTCCGCCACATTCGTCCGATCTCCACATGCACAATACTAATTTTTTCCCGTCTTAATTTGAAAGTTTCGCTCTTCTTTCTCTTCAACATTTCACCGGCCTTTCTACGACACCTTCCTCAGAGTGTTGTGGTTTTTTTTTTGCCCGGGACGGATTCCTTCGCAAGACGGGAGCCAGACATTCAAATTAGCCCTCGTACCGTGCAGCCCGAAGTCTTTTCGTGTGTCTTTCCCTTACATCCTCGTTCTTTTCACCGTCTTCCCATTCTTTCCTTCTTCTTCTTTTTTTATAAATAAATTCGTACCATTTGAAGCGGAAAAAATGACAGTCGCTAATGAAGAAATTAAAAAGGAAAAAAATGAAATGAAAAACGAGTAAAACAAATTAAAAGTTGGGTTTAAAGGAGAGAGTCGGTCTTGCGGACGAGGACGCTGGAAAAAAGGAGACAGGAGGACAGACGGAAAAGTCGCATGAGTTAACAACATGAAAAAAAAGGAAACCCAACGAAAACATCAAACATCAAACGTTGAACATTACATATATTATGTTTGCTCGTAGAAACCGGAGCGAGACTCCGTTTGACGGCGAAATATATTAAAAGCTTTAACGTGTAAACGGTTCTCTCTCTGTATATATAAAAATAACACGTTACATTTTTTTACGTGGTAGTACGCTAATCTCGGCCTTCATTGGGCGAACGACGAATCGTGGATAAACTTATTGCTTTTATTCAATTAATCGTCAGGTAAATAACGTACATATTACATAAATCCGTCAATTCGGAGCATGGCCCTTGTTGCAGTCCAAGACGAAGCTCCTGCTGATTCTTCGGTGGCATAAATCTCATCATTTTTGCAATATACATAAACACATTTCTTATCGTTACACAAAGAAGAACTCTTGTTAAAATTATGTAATTGTACAAATAACATTTATTATTTTCATACTTATTTTTTATGTAGGACGAGGTGTTTGTAAACTATTTTTTTATGGACAACTTAATAACTTAATTTGAGTTAAGCCTCATTTGAGTAAGTAGAACCTTCGTGTACACGTACATTGTGTTATAATGTCTCAATATACGTCGGATATCGTCACTATACATAAGAAACATATGTATGATGATACGTAGGAGTGGATTCTATGTAAAAATCTCGCCCTGGTACCAAGTCTAGTGTTCTAGCCAGCTATTTTTTATTCTCCGTGGTCGTCTAATTTTTATTTCAACATGGAAATGAAGAAGTAGGGTTTTTAATAAAAATTGAATATAAATTTTCCCGCTTTTTTTTTTCCTAAATTTAAACTCAATATCCATTTTATTAACCCATTTAGTTTCTCCCTTTCTGACTCACAAGTATAATAGGAAAAGTTCTTTAACTTTTTTTTTTTGCTTTCTACAATTTCCTTTTGTGCCCGAATGTTTGACAAGGTAAAACACAGATAAAGGCCACAGAAGAAGAGATTGGAAAATTAAAAACTTGAAATTGAAATTTTATTTTTCCACATCACCTTGTTCATTCACATCTCGAAATTCAATACCCATTGACTCTTCAATATTTATTTAATAGAAAGTTTTGCCTAGATAGAATTATTAGAAGTAATAGAAAGTGTTGCTTCATTCACAGACAGACGTGTCACGCTTAATTTAATACTTATTGTTATTAACTTACACTTTTTACGGCTTGCTTTTTATTAATACACCGATATTATTGGATATCAAGGAGGATAGGAACTCGGTCATTGTAACTATTTAATATATTTCTACGTTAACAAAACAAAAAATAGGAAACGTGCATTTTCTACCTGTACTTGTGTGAGACTTTTTTGAATACTTTTTTAAAAGTATAAGTTTGACGCAGCGTTACAAAAGACAGAAACAAAACATGCCAGCACATGTCAAAACTATTAGGTTCATGTGAATTTTCAAAATTCATTCTACAATGAATAGTTTTATTATTGATTTATTAAGGTTATGTTAATTTAAGGAATTGGTAATTGCTTTGGTAGTACAAGACAAATAATCTGGGTTGACTACTCTAAGTAATAAAAAATTACATATACATAATTACACACGAGGGCCGAAAGCTATCGAAATTATTTTACTATTACACCTCCCAGATGGAATACCTCCATTACTTAAATTATTAAAATTTCTTAATAAAGACTCTCAACCATAACAATCATTTTCTTAATAGTTGAATAGACACAACTGTTATGGTGCCATGTCCAAACGAACATTTTCCAAACTGAAGAAAAAACAAATGGAAAAATTATGTTGTAGTTTTAAATTCGTTGTAGGTAAAACTAAATTTTGAGGAGAGGGTTTAAAATATATAATATAAATATTTGTATACGCATACTTATAATTCCTGATGACGGTGGAACGGGGTTTAACTTTAATAAAAAATACATAGGTAACTGTCCAATCAACGTCGTTTCTCTCACCTCCGTGGTAGAACGAAATGTTTAGGACATATTGAGACAGACTTGCGTCATTTAAGCCGTGACGAGACAGAAAGAGGAAAACGGAAAGAAATCAAAAGGGAAAAGGAGGAGGCAGTAAAGAAGATTGCGACAAGTAATAAAAGAGATAACTCGATGTAAAAAATGAAACGAGTGCGAATGAAATAAAGAGTTGTTGAGTCTTTTTTCTCTACTTTCTCCCTGTGACTCTCGTTCGCTTTCCCGTGTTTTTGCGGTGCCTGAAAGGAAAGCTTTTCCGATACTGGAAACTTTCTCTTCGACATCAATTTGGAGGAGTAATAAAACTCTATGCAAGAAAAAATGATTGAAAGGCTACACGCGGAGCTTTTAAGCGTACGAAACTATAAGATTTCAAACAGAAAAACAACAACGAGTCTCTTCGAAGTAGAAAACCCACGCCTACGTTCTTTTTCTCCTTGGAATTTTCTTTGTGTACCCACAGGAGACATCTACGTACACAACTACATACGTACATAACTAACATTATTCTCCCTAACAGTCTGGTCAAAGTGTTGCAATTAGCTACATTTATGTACAGTACACTGACATGTTTAGCCGGTCGAAGCACTAAATAAATGAAAGTATTCGATTTTCATAATTAATTAAAAAGTGTAGGTAAAGTTCCATGTTTGAAAGACACAACATTATGTATTTTATTATCCGAAAAGATATTTTTCAACGTTGGAACTTCCATCTCGGTTCTTACCTGCGTTTCCTATTTACCTAAATATTTCTACTTACTAGCTCAAACTATTTGCAACGCCAGGTACTCCGGCATTTTAGAAACCGTTCCCGGCCAGAGAGCGAAGTAACATTACATTATTTTTATTAACGGTCCGCTCGCAGCTGGGTGCAGAAACTTAAGTACACGAATGTTAGTTATGCATTCAAAGAAAGAAAGTTAACAGTTACCGGTGTTAATAATACGATTACTCGAACACTAGATTGCTTCTGAATATAAAATATACATCTGTGAAATCCCATTTTCCATTCCATTACATTTTATACATCTCTCTAAGTTTATTAGGCGGACGAATTTAAACGTTACAATTTTTTTTTTCACGTGCTTAATTATTTTATTTCTTTTGATGTCGTGTGTTTGGCCTGTCAATTTCCACTTCGACTCGCTTTATTTGCATTTACTTATTTCTACTCTACTTTGCGAAATTTTTCTGACGAAAACTTTTACTCACAAATGAGGCATCAAATTTAATTATTAATTCAAGCAAATTTTCCATTACTTTACGTCGTTCTCTAACACTCTCCCCCCCGACTACAATTCGCCCGCACCACCTCACCCTGCGAAACTGTAACCGTTTTCAATTTACCTTACAAAATTCCATTGACGTCACGTTAATTTTCAAAAACCCCGCGAAAACGTTTCAATACGTTGAAAACCTCAGAGAGGCAAAGGACACAAAACACACAGAGAGAGAGAGAGAGAAGAGAGAAAGGGAGAGGAAGTTAACAGAAGTAAAAGAAAAGGGAAAAAAATAAAAACGCATTTCCTTTCATTAGCAAAAGGGAAAGGAGAAAGGTTCGAGCAAGAGGAGAAAGTGGCGAAGGCTAAGGAAAAATTTCTCCTTTCATTTCGTCTCCCATTGAAACGAAGTAAAAAAAAAATCCCATATTCTTTTTGCCGGCTGCGTTCACATGGTGGAAAACGGAGAAAAAATGGCGGAAAAATAAGGAGCAACGTGAAAGAGGAAGAAGTAAAACGAAGCCTTAATTGCATTTTCTTACCTGCCCCCCTGTCGAATGAATAAATATTTCATATTAAGCCAATAAGTAAAAGTAATTAGTTGGCGCAGAGCTGCCGGAATTTTTTGTTCTTCCGCTTCCATCGACCATTCCATCCATCCCTTACAATTTTTTTTTCGCTTGTTTATTTACTTATTCATTTATTTATTTATTTATTATTAATATTTAAAGCTGTTGCATTTCGCAAACGTGGAACTCTCGGTGTCGTCTCTCTCTCTCTCTCTCCACTTCTACGTCGTCGACACAAACGGAAATTGCTTGAAAAATTACTTTTCCTCCGGTTCATACGGCTCTTACCGTACAGAAAAAGTGGAGAATCGTAAGGAAAATTCGAAGGAACGAGAAAAATTGTTTTCTTTTTTAAATTTTCCATCAGAAAAATTTTTCACACGTTTAATTGTTGCCGCTTTAATTTAAATAAAAATACGAAGAGTCGAACAGAACTAGAACAACCGGAACGAAACTGGAAAAACCGTTAAAAAATTATGGACACTCGTGTTCGGGTGTTTGCTCTGCTCGGAGCAAAAAAGTTTGACTCTTTGTAATTACACAGTTTCCCACGACAGGATTAGAAAAAATTGATTCTCCGTATCGATTACACAGATGTAAATTTTTTCTTATTTCTGGAAGTACTGTAAGACTGTGTAGGAGAATAGTATGATTTACTGGAGTGCTGCATTGAACGTACTGGTACACAGTTTGACAGATTGTTTACCGAAGAAGAAGAAGAAGAATCATGTTGGACTTGTCTAGTCGTGGTCAACACAAGGCGCTACCAGGAAGACGAGTGAGGGCGAAGTGAGAGACACCACAGAATGTTAATAAGTTAATTAACGACTTTTCTACGATTTTAAATTAAAATGTTGGCAACTTCCAGCAGTGTAGAAAAAAAGAGTTCAAAAAACGTCTATAAATTTTTACTTCCAAACCAAGACAGAAAGTAAAAGAGATTCAAATGAGAAAATAGTTGGATCGGGGGCGAATTAAAATCTACTCCTTCAAATGACTGACACAAATCCTAGGAATTACACCTGAAGTAACCCGTGTTAGAGCTAGTCAAGACTGTTACTGTTTTAATTTAAAAGAGACGCGTGACGTGGTGGCTTTTTGTCACTTGTTGGTGAACTTTTACGACGATAATCTGATTTTTGCTGCAGGTGCAGAGCACCGGGGGTTTTAACTTTTTATGGGTTCGTACGGTGAAGTGCATTTTGAAGGAGGCGAACAATCCAAACATCGTTTGACATTATTTTTCCATCTACTCTGCCGGAGAAGGCAGTCGAAAGCGTCTGTACACGTCTACGTATGAAATTTCCTCAGCCGAAGTAGACGAGGCAGGGTGAACAGAGGCAACAGCTAGACACACACCCTCCAGGCACTTGCCTAACCGTAACGGGTCTGTTGTGTCATTCTTTTACGTACGTATGTACATAAATCTAAATATGAGAGCGTAGTTAACCTTTGCTTTTTGCACGACACTTAAATTCCTTTTATTACTACGGCTACAAATCGTGTTTGATGCTCGGGCGAATCTTTCGAGACGGATTTTCCGAACCCCAGGCAATGTTCTACAGCGTACGAGTGTTTTCGAGTGGGAGACACGTCGATTAATGATGGAATCCCTAAGTGGACATTCCTCCACTTCAACATTTGATAGTCGAATGCAGTTCATCACATGCTTCTACAAAATCACCACTTGAACATCACACGGTGGGGGTTAGACTCGCCTGCTGTCTCGCGAGGGAAGTGAGAAGACACGGAAGTTGAATGACTTCGGGGTCCTTCCCATCATTTGTCAGACAAGTCAGTACGGACGCACCGCTGCAGCCGACTTCCCGGTCGGTTGTAGAATTTCCCTCTGTCGCACCGCAGCCTGTTTTCGTACGAACGAGAACGTTTTGACGAATTACACGAAATCCGGCAAAAATTTATTGCAAATAATAAAAAATAAAACGGGGTTCTCTGCCATTCCAACAGGAAAGCTGTGTGTTTTGCAGCGATGAAAACTACCGTGCAGGAGACAAACTCGAACAACTTGTAACAACATAAACATTTTATTACGCGAATCTCATCTTTTTTTATTAACCCTTGCAACTTAAGTACAATTCATCAAAGGGAAATATCGCAGTTCAAACTACGAAGGAAGTAGGTTTTGCGCTCGACAGCGTACGATTATGCACAGAAAAGCGTTTTTTTTTTGCTGTCCTACAGACGTTTAACTTGCGATGGTTTATGATCAATTCAAAGAAGCCATTCAAGTCATTTTGCTTTGTTTAGTAATTTCCTTTCGTCAATTTTTCTTTTATTAATTTTTTATTCTTCTGTCTCGTCACCGGGCAAAGACCGTGACGCACTTATTTTGTGCAACTGGAATAAAATAAAAATACTCTCCAGTAATTAATAACAGTGTATTGTCCTACATCGATGTGGTGTACAGATACTGTTGTTGTCGCCAACCGAGCCCAAAAAAAGAAGGGAAGACTCGTACTTGTGCAATAATATCATTTATCGTCACAATTTAATTATTATTAGAACCAAACCTCACTACATTATATATAGTTCAGTATTGTCACACCTAACCAAAGTTGTAGTTACTACTACGTCGTTCCAATAAGCACTACACACATTAACACTACACAACAAACAATAACCTCGTAAAGTATACAAAATATATCTATGCTATTCACGACATACATGAAGTGTAAATGATTTTGGTATTACTGTGGTTACTCTCCCGCTTTCCAACAACGGCAACAGAAAATTGACAAAGAAGGTGTCACATGGCTAGCTAAACAAGACTCTGTCTATTGTGTGTCACTTGCAACGACAAAAAACAATAGCAGGACTTCAAACGTTAAGCAGTTTGTGACGTTTTAAAACCGAGTGCAACACAACCGTAACTTTAATTGTAAAAACACATAAAATTAAACAAAAGGTCAGAGTGGAATGGAAAAGCGTTCGGCGGTTGCGAAAAGAACAACAGTAAAAATTTGAACCCGCAAATGCTTTCCGACGTGCGAGTCGAATAAAATTTTCACGCTGCAAAAGTTGATTATGAAACATTATATTCAAACGAGACGTGGAAAAGCGAGAATTCGGTAGTCGAAAATCAAAAAATATGAAAAAGAAGACAAGTAAGAAAGAAAAGCAAATGGGAAATGTTAACGGATATACAATGTCATACTTTTATTATTGGAACCGGAGGAGGAGTAAACAAAATAGGCGAACTGACAGAGAGAAGAATATCATGTTCAACAAGGACGCTCGCGATTCCTTCACATTTCTTTCGCTCACTTCTGCCAAAAATAATACAATTAAATATTTGACAGATTCTAAGGAAGGCACCACCCCAAACGTACACTTACGCACACCAATGCACTCCAAATAAGTTCACCAACCAAGAATTAAAAATTTAATATCCTGTCACTTTTCAAAAAAGGGCGGGAGGCGGCGAATGTTACCCTCACCCTCAAAAAAAAAACAATATAATTCAAAAACACTGTCACCGTGACACATCCACGACTTGAATATATTTTTTCTACACCCCCACACACTGAGTGTTTGTTACGAAGAATTACAGAGTAAAATTTCCCAAAAAGGGACGACGAGTACCTCGTTCTCATTTCTAGGGTAACTATTGATTAATTTCAGAAAATAAATAATAATATAATTATACATCCTGGTAATTTTTATTATTCTCAACGGTTAGACCAAATAGACACAGAAAAATTCCAAAATCAGGACAGGGAAGGAAAACTATCAGAGCTCACACCACAAGAGTATTTTTATGTACATAAATATTTGAATATCCAACAGTGGACTACATGCCCAGGTACTAAAATTTTTAGGGTGCTTTACACGAAGTAAACCGACTCATAACTTTAGTGTATGTTGTATATACACTTATAAAACTTACAATAAAAATTATATAATATTATACTGTTACTTATACTGACACACTTAATAGAATACTGTAGGTATGTGCACAACATCCAAATACTTATTTTGTTTTTGTTGTATACATTTTTGCCAGCAATTTAACATAATTAAATAAATACGTAATTACATACGTAATTAAATAAATGGAATCGGAAAAGCTGATTATTAGTATTAATTAATAATCGTGGAAAGCCGTCTAGAAGTAGGTGGTTTTTTTTTTTCTTCACTACAAGAAGTTTTTTCTAGTACACAGGCAGGTCATTGTCATAGAATGTATACGTCTTACCGACTTCCTTCCCTTTTTTTTCATTTGGACACCTGAATCGCTGGGATACCACAGGTAGGGCAACAGCTCAAACTCAGATCGGTCTTTATCTGATTGACGGAACGGTGGGCCGGCTACTTGGACGAAGACGCGGAAGAACTTCGGTTTGATTTCGTCTCGCAAATTTTCCTCAGGTTTTTCAAATTCATTTTTTCTTCCTTTTCTTCCTCGTAAACGTAATTAGACGAATTTGACAGAGACAAATGTGGCTGACAGTGGCATGTGAATGAACTGTTGTGATTTTCATTTCGCTTCAATAATTACACTTTCCATTAAAGCCTTTCTCCTATATTTCAGATCTGTATAGTCTGCGGCCCTCTCTGCGGCCTCCCGTGCTCCGCACGCTGCCTCCTGTGCTTGTCTACACGTGTGTGGGACTGGTGCCGGAGAGGAGGAAGAGAAATAAAACCTTTTCAGAAAACCAATTTATTTTTAAGATGTCCTTTCTTTTCTCTCTCTCTCTCTCTCTCTCTCGGTTCCTTAAATTAAAAAAATGTGCGATGCATTGGGGTGAAAAATAAATTAGTTAAAAAAAAAAATAGAGAAATTTTATTTCTTAACTCGGTGGAAGTGACGAGGGACGACAGCAAAATGACAAGGAAGAATGTAAAATAAAACAAAAGCGAAAACGCACAACCTTTCCGAAGCAAACAACCTGTGATGTGGCATTAATAAATAATTGATTCTACATCATATCCACTTCTTTTTAATATTTTAATTCGACGACCTAATCAATTCTATTAGTAAAGTTCGAACTCGCATTTTTCACCTAAGTAAACGAAAGGACAGTATTAACTCTGAACTAATCATAGATACGACAACTTCAATCACATACAACAATGAATAATTAAAAAATGAATAAACAACATAAACAATTACAAAGAATACTGAGAATTATATTCCTGAATTTTAGAAAAAATAACAAATAAGAAAAGAGATCATTACCGATCTCAATAATAAATAGATACATAATATTAGTATCATACATTACTTTCAGACTCATATCTTTCATCTGTCAACTACAATCTTCTCCGAGCTGTACATCGCACACAGAGTGAATTAATTAATTATTTTTGTGTGGTAAGTCTCAGACCTCCAAAGAATTTCATGCACAGAAACCAAATTAACACACCTGACGTTCCGTCTTGGCAATTTGATTGCTGCATTTCGTAGGTGCAGCATTTCTACAATGACTATTATCCACTATTGAGAATATTTCGTGGGGGACGACACGGCTGCTCTGGAAAATTTGAATTTAACCACACGTTGCCCTCAGGTATTTCGGGTCACTAACATTTGAAAATAACACGTGAGGGCTCATCTCCTCCTCCTCCTCCTCCTCCTCCTCCTCCCCACCTCCCCGGCCCCCCGTCACGAGGAAAGAAATCTAAATTCATTTCTCCGTTACACATGTAAGGAAAATTTATTCTTTAAAGTACGAAACTATTCCATTAACATTCATAATTCAATAGGGAATTTCGGGAAATTTACATAGAATATTGAAAAAGTCGCAGGAAAATCTGATACAATATCTCAACAGTTTCCTTATGCTCATTCCCATTCCTCCTCAACTTCTTTTCCAGTTTCATTTTGTATCGTTTTGTTTTACTTCTCACTCCTCTCTCTTTCTCTTTCTCTCGTGGCTTTGGTTTTATTAAATTCCGGTTTTGAGAACGCCACTCGCCGGCAGTAAGTGCCAATTTCATGTAAAACTCTAAGTGCAATACGAGAAACCAGGGGCAAGGTGAACGGAGAAAGTCTTCCAGGAGTTGCTCTACAAATTGGTTATTGTCTTGAATTTCTCCGTGTACTTCCTCGCGAACATTTTTGTACATTCCCTTTTCCCAAACGTATTGCTTTTGACTGACTTTCCCGTGTTGTTGGTTCCGTCGAGCACACGTGGAAGAGGTGGAACGTATCATTCGAGAACATTGTCATTCTCGGTACGCCTAACTAAGTTTGATTCATTCGCGTATTTATTTTTTCAGATAAGCTACCTTTTACGAGGCAGGCAACCGAAGGAAGAAGACTTATTTGACGTCACTAGAAATTGCAATAATGTGCGATAGGCTTACTTCAACTACTTGTTTAACACAGTTTGTTGAACTACCTAGAAAAGGAGTTATTTACAAGAAGGAATTTTAATATAATATGGGTTTCGGGGTAAGAGAAATCCAAGTGTTACCGTTTGGTGTTAGGAATAATACGCGTTAAAGAATGTATTAACTTATTTTTATTACATAGGAATATTTATTAAACCGTTACTTATTTTTTTATATTTATTAACTTCAACTGTGTTTAAAAAATTGTAAACATGGATTTTAATCATTTTATTACAACTTTTTATTATATATTATTAAAAAAACGTGCAATTAAGTTTTCCTTCTGTTACCTGTTAGCTATTCCAAAATATCCACCTGTAACAGTTACAGTTTCTCTATTGAGTTTGAAAGCTTCCCCAAGTTCCCACATAATATCCGAAGCTGTTTAAAAGTTACTCAAAACCGAAAGTTTTCACCCTCTCAAAGCTTGCGGTTTGTAGTTGGCCTTCTTGCACTCCTCGACAACACATTATATATTTTTATTAATATCAAGGATGAAATGCTTGTTACACATATTAAGTTTCTAATTGTGGCGGTGGTGAATTGGTACGAGGGAGCAAGCAAAAAAAAAGAAATAAGACTCGGATTCGCAGGTGCCGTGGATGTCCTCCGGAACTTGGGAACTATTTAATTGTAAATTAAACAGCCAATTAATTAAAGGGTTTGTCGCTTTACTTACAAACCACCACAGAATTTATATTTCGGTTGTAATAATGGGGTTCGACGAAATACTCGGCTCAAACTAGGAAAACTCCGTTCAAATCCCCCCCAAAGTTGAAACATTTGTTATTCCGAATAACCCGCAGTTCATTGTAATTATTCATGGCTCTTAAAGGATATGAACCATATTGGTGTGCCGGGGGTGGGAGAAAGTGAAACAGAACTATTTTCAAGGGTGCACAGGGTTAAAAATGAGGGGTGCTTTGAATTTTTACTCGGCCACACGACCGGACTCTGACTTATTAAGGGAGACATTCTTTAGAAAATGTCTGTACGCAGTTCGAAGTAGAGAATTTAAAAAAAAATTTTTTTTCTATGAATTCAAATGTATTTTAATTTCGCGTACGTCTAAAAACTACGACGCACATTGCCTTTACGTTTTCTCGTCTTCCTCCACGGGAGGGATGAACTGCTTCAGGCAAATTTGGTTCGCAGTTGACCGGAACGAAATGAAACCGTGGTAGACAAAGTAACGGTCGAAATTAAACGAAAAAAAAGCTTTCGGCCATTTTATTAAACCAAACACAAATGAGTTATTAAAGAATATTATTAATAACTTCGCAGCATGCGTAACTGGGAGAGCGCGTGGAAAGGGTGCACTGCAGCGATATGTAAACAAGTATTTTTTCCTCAATAGGTTCGTCAAGTAGTACGAAAACATGGCAGATAATCCGTTTGTCGAGTTATTTCATTCATTTTTCTACTACCGTACTGGCAACAACCTGTGCCGTTCACCTATAGTTGTCCTCACGGGATTTAATTGTGAGTTCCTTACCCTTCGGCCTAATTAATAAGTAAATAACTTACCTATACAAAGGTTTTCCGCCTCTCTCGCGAAACCACAGAACCATGTGAACTCGATCATCCCGGTTGACAGGCTCGATATCGCAGGGCATCGTGACGCTTCTGCCCAGAATGGCGTCGACTACGACTGTCGTAACTGCAATTACAGAAACTAAACTCTTACTTATATTGCACTTATGAAGCAGTATATGTTTACATTATTAAATATTTTGAACAGTCTTAAGTAGAACAGGAGAAGTCTCTAACTAGGAGACCTCAGACCGTTACCGTAGAGGGGAGTGTACAGGAAACACCGCAAACATCGTTATAACCGAATGCTACACGGCATGTGCACGTTCATTCACGTAAACCATCTCATTACAAATAATTGGTTTACACTAGTTTATACAGTTGTATATACGGCAACTTTCTCATTTCTTAATTAACAAATCCGGGAAGATATTGTCACTATAATTACAGTTATTCTAGTTACCCAGTAAAATTTATAATAACGTATTTAGAGTGTAGCAGTAATAATATTACGGCACGACGCTGCAGACTAAATAAATTGTAATGCGTTTTGAGTGTTAATAAAAGCTTAAACTGAAACTACAAAAATTTCAAAACGGCATTTAGATAGTTTTCCTTTTCTTTCAGATTCAATGACTTTGCGCTCTCGCTCAGACAAAACAATTTCCCTAGACAATCAAATTTTTATAAAGTTAAGTTGAAGAAACATTATTATTCCTTCACCTATTAAAAACTAGTAAATTAAACTTTTAAAATTTATTTTTACTGTTTTATTTACTCTGTATATTTAATATTATTCACATGTTTTTCAATACATGTACTACATTCAATATTCAATGCACAATATTATTCACAATAATAAAAACATTCAGTGTTATTATTATTACTGTTACTATTATTAATATGTTCATATTTATTATGTTTATTGAATTATGTTCTATCGTACCAAAATTTGTCACCAGCTACTTAGTGTCCTAGGACAGATTGTGCGTTACGTGTGTTAATAAAAAACCATTAATACATAAAAGTATTTAACCGTAACCAAATTCTCCAGCCGCAACAAATAATGCAACAATTTACGCAAATATAATACAGTTTAGGAGACGTTTATTTACTTAATATTTAATATTTTTAATATAACAATAACATTTTTTGAAAAAAATAATATTTTTACCGAAAATTTACTTCCTTTATTTAGCTTCTATTTCACGGAGGCAGGTTTTTATTGTGCGATTGAAAGGCCATGCGCACCGCGTCGAAGCTGGCAATCAGACTGGAAGTTGGACAGGCATCCTTCACCGAAAATGAATAAATTTGCTTGAAACGTATATTATTACCCGCACGAATTACATTTCCTTCGCATTATTTAAGAACAATATAATATATTGTTCGAAACAACTCCGTTCAACTGAACCTATCGCATTAGTTCCCTTTGAAAAGACCGTAAAGCTGCATAATATTATATTCATATGCATGTGCACGGTTGAACGTGCAGGCCCATAGGTGTTGTTCCATCCATCTTCCTTATCATCTCTTCTCTTTTATCATTGTGAATCGCCCTGGTGTGTGTGTGTGTGTGTGTGTGTGTGTGCGTATTTGCCTAAGAGATTTGACATTCGCCATGACGATCCTTTTGAACAACCATTGAAACAAAGCCGGGAAAACTGAAGCGAACTAATTTTCTCTTTTCATCCTTTTGTTGTAATTAAATGGAACCGATTTCAACTAAATAAGCGGGAGAGATGTGTGATGTACGCGTGTTAAAAGGCGGAAATAATTTACAGTCTGCGTCTAAATAGATCTTTGTTTATAATTCGCTCAAAAATATAATTTCATAAATAAATAATACCAGGAATAATGATGCCACGTACACACACACACACACTGCCGAGCTATTGTGTTACATAGGAAAGGATTTAAAAAAGGGGAATTATTAAGTGTGCAAGAGTGGCAGCGGAGAAAGAGATCATGCACTTAATAATACATACATAATTATGTATTTTTGAATAATAGAAAACTGTGTCGGGGTTTTTTTTTAAGTAAATCATCTCATTTCCATTCATAAAATTATAAATTTTTCACGCGGACAAAAAATAATTCCGCTCACATAAAGGCGTTCAATCTTATTGTTTTAAGTACATAATAACAACTATGGAAGTGAAATTCAAAGGGGTGAGTTGCTCTCATTGATTTTCATCGACTTGATGCCGCAGACCACAGAAGACTAATTGATTTTAATGGAATTTCAGAAACGTAAGACGGTAATAAGGTTTCCGAAAACTGACTTTTTTGTACCCGTAATTAAGGGCATCCCATTAAGGGGTGGAAAATATCAATTCTAAAAGTAGAACTTCATTTCGGGTGGTGGAAAAATCAAACCGGGGGGACCGAAGGTTCGAGGAAGTCAAAAGTCAAACTCTTCGGGGTGTTTGGCTTTCAAATCATTCAAAAGTTGCGTGCGTGCAACGTGGAAAGCAGAAATAATTTCTTTCTTATTTTGAGAAAGGGGAAATTATTGCCTTGTTGTGTAGTTCGGTTTTGTGAAATTTTTTCGCAATCCAGAAATTAGACATTAGAAACAAAAATAATAATTACTTTTGACCCAACCCGCCACCTCCGCCCCCATCCAAGCGCTCCCTCCCTTATTTTTCAACCCTTCCGCCATTAAAAAATTTTAATTTTGGCGATATATTCGAGCGTGGCAAACAAAAAACAACAACAAACTGACGTCCGTAAGTTTCATAAACTACCCTTTGCCTGTATATTTTTATTTTTTATTTTTTTATTTACTTTCTCTCTGACATGAGTATGTTAAAATATTAAGCACTTCACAAGACCGAAATCACAAAAGTTAATTTACTTCGGGAGGGAGGTCGGTCGGGTCACTCTGTTCGGTTATGAATAAAACCGTTATGAAAACTTTTTCCCTTTCTTATTGCTTTCTTTTATTTTTTTATTTTACGCCAGGGATGCGGATGCGTGCCACCATCGACCCACCGAAAGCCGAAAACTTCCTTTTGACGTTTTTTAATTGGTAGACGATTAAAAAACTTTCCCGGAGAGAGAGAACTCCTGCATCAGTAAGACATTCTGACAGGTCAGTCATGTGCGGAATTACGTTCCAAAAGTGAAAATAAAACGGAAGACGTAGAACAAAGTGATAGAGAAGTGACGTTTTAGGTGAAATTCAGTCAATTCAATTTTTATTTCAGTCGGAAGGGTTATGTCGATATTTCCCATTAGCGAGAACCGTTTACGTAATGTTTTGGATGACATCTTATTAAAATCTGGTGAGAAAAGAGAGAAGAACAAAAAAACTTCCCCGGGTAGAAATTATGTACCGAATGAGGAAGTTATTTTTAAGTTGTACATCTAGTTAATAATATATTTAATTTTAGAAATCATCAAATATATACTCTTTTAGATATACATTGCAACAACAAAAGAGACAGTAAGTAAATGCTAATCAGTCACAATTCTACCATAAAACCATTCAAGCAGTGTAAGAACACAAAATTCCACTGGGTGATACTAAATAAAAACTTTAATAACTTCCAGTATCAAATGTACATTAATAAATTGAAGAGGCAGTTCAAGTTGTCACGTATTACAAGATTAGTTTCAAAGTAGAAATGGAACAAAAAAACTGGCAAGAAGATAAGGAACGGGGAGGGTCATCGTTGGTTATCAAACTGCAATTGAGACTGCAACAACACTTGCAGACGTAAGAGTAAGAAACGAACCGAAAAAGTAGAAAACTATCTCATCAGAATGTTTGCAAGTAAGGATATATATATAAAACAAAGAAAAATTTGTAACGAATCCGAGTTGAAAAGAAAAATGGAGGTTTCTGGAAAAATCTAGATGAGACTAGACGAAAGAAAAAACAATAGTTGACGTCATGCACGGGGAACTTAAAAATAGATTTAAGGATATGTAGGAAACTATGTTTGAAGGGGTGTGTGTGTAGACCTATTATATTATTATATAATGGTTAGCGGATATGGAATTTCAAGCGTTCCCTGAATAAACAATGCGATGTGATTATCCTGCCCTTCTCCAGGAAAATACGATGCAAAGAATTGAACAAGTGCTTCTGTATTGGAAGCGACTACTTGGTAAGCAGAAGCAAAAGAAGGTTTTGAAAATCAACACCAAAAGACAGTATGGTGACAGTGGTAATGCATTGAAAATAAATACATTATGTATTTTTAATGAAATTACAATAATAAAATAAGCTTTACAAGGCCCCTCAGGGTGTACAGATAATGGTTTTGTGATACATGAAGACGTATAATGTATATTATAAAATGTGTGTATATATAAATAAATATGTGTAGAATTATCTTAAAGATAAATAAATTTGCTTTGTCTTACAAAGTGCAGAATCCCTTTATTTTAATCCCCTTATGAATTATCATTTGCTATGTTGTTTGATGGTTCCGCTAATATTTAATTTGTTGAAGTCATTTATTTAGTAAATTTTTAATAATAATTATTAAGTTGATCATTTTGGTGAATATTGTGAATGTGGCTATTAAACAGCTTTCAATATTGGAAGGATAATGAGGTAAGAAATACAAGATTAATATTCTTATGTATCAAACCACATGTAACCACCCGAATTACAGTGTGGCCAGACAACACACTTAGTGTTCTTCTAAATCAAATAGTTCACGGTGTAGACGTTGACACTACAACAAACATTGCACCAGGAAGAGTCAATGACGAGATCGGGCCCGATGGGGTAAATGTCTCTGTTTGATTTTAATGATGTCAAATTTGACCGGCCAACATGGCTGACGTCGATATGCTCAACCACACTCGACGGTATTTGAAGAACACATGAAACTCTGTGTAATTTACACCGGACATTTGGTAACTACCTTCCAGACGATGAATCAAAGGGGAGAAGTACACTCCGAGACATTAACTCCGTAATTTATGCCCAAAACTCACACCTTTCTTCGGAGTGAAACGAGGACTTCACATTTTCACCATTTTTCATTAAAAATTTTATCCTTTTCAGGGAGAAGAAGAAAAGAACAAGAAAGAGAAAAAAAAAATAGAACCAAAAGGCCCAGCAGTATAATGGCAGGATCTATTAACGGTCCAACGGCGGCCCATTTAAAAATGATTTATCTTTTGACATTTCACTAGATACTTGTTAATTTGAGAATTCATAATATCAACAGCTTATATTTTTTGTGTATGTTAAAACTATTAAAAAAATTGTAGAAAACTTTGGCCTGTTAGGAAGGTCAACGCTTAAAAAAATATTTTTTCCTAGGTTATTTTTTCCTTGAAGAACTTTGGACAAAAAAACGCTTTTGTAGCATAAAAGAATTCGTAAATTTATGAAAGGTAGATGACTGACTTTCGATTTCCCATATCCGGCCAGTTGTGAAACTTATTTAATTAAATCCCTGTAGTATTATTAAATAAGTGTAACTTAAAACAAAAACAAAACTATCAGGAACTCCTTAAGCATTCTTTTTTTCGTTCCACATTACCGTGGACTAACATCACACTGTGGTAAACAGAGGTATTAGTTAAAAGTGTTAATGTTGTAAGTCTCTTTTTCTATTCCGAGATTCTATTTTTATTAACTGTATATTATTATGTTTTAATAAAGTCTTAAGTACAAAGTAAAACGAAAAGAGTAAGTAGAACATAACATCTAAATTTCTGAGTGCCCTTTTTTCAATGATTTTATTTTTTTAAAATTATTAATCATTATATTTAATATAGCATGCACGTATTAAACAAGTTAATTGGTTAATTATTAAATTATTAAGTGATAACATGAAGTAATTAATTGCTCAAATTGTCCACAACTGTGCAAGAAAAATTATGGAGAAGCTTGGGATAATGTTTTACTTATTTTAAAATTTTATTTTTATTTTTTTATACTTTTGTACTTTTATACTTTTGAATAATACACAATTTTAGTTAAATAAATAGCTACATATAGTGCAACCGAGAGCAGAAACAAAGGAATAAACAAAACTGCCCAATTGGAAATCCGTTACAGGAACAGTGTCTCTCACATGACGAACAATTTCATTATAATATATTTTTCTGCTGCGACTCATACGGTGAATTGTATTCACCCGGCCCAGCAGGAGCTCCACAATTCATCACCTAACAATTGGTACATGTGCAAGTGACCAAAAGAAGGAGTCCCTGCGTTTTTTTTTTCCAGTACTCGTTCAGTACATGCCGGTGAAATGTACGGACACGGCGTCTTGTGCGGCACACAGAAAAGCAATAGACGAATTTTCATTACGACTCGGCGGCGCAACTTCCAGGAGAAGGTTCGATTGCGGATAGGAAGCGATCATCAATCGGTCATTGGGAATCCGCAGCTGCTGCATCCTTTTAGCAGCATTTTAAAAATATTTGAGTCGATAATAAATTTGACTTGAACTCATGTTGAAATCGATTTTTGATTGGTCACATCCCTCAAGCGGAAAATTCAAGTCTTTTATGGCCCGTTTTATTCCGGTTTTCTTGCCGTGCTCGACATTCAAAGGACCCGCATTTCTGCCACTTCTTCTTCTTCTTCTTCTTCGGGTTGATTTATAGAAAACTTTTTCGCATTTCCTTCCCTTCAACATAAAAGGAAACTGTGAACCGCCATTTCCGAATGATTACATTCGTCCTCACTCACACCGGGTTTAATCTCCTTACAAATGCCTTTTCCTCCCCGGCGGTCATATTCTGACTTCTTCCCACGAATGAGTTTAATCATTCGGTCGTTCAATTGTCGATCTCTTAGACAAATAATTTATCGACTGGGAACGGGGTCCCCCGAGTCGATACAACTCATCTGCGGAGAACCCGTTCGGAGAAATTACCTTTAATTTGAACTGGACCAACAATAAATTATATTGAGATTAAAGAGACTCATTTAGAAGGAAGAAGAAAGAGGTGAAAGAGGGAAAACTTTCGGGAAGGTGCGAGGTTTTAAGCGATAAAGAGCCGGAGCTAATTGATTGCTAACTTACGTTCAACATATTTCCCATTAATCTCTCCTTCATTTAGGTATTTCTCTCGGGTTTCAAGACGTAATGACAAAATCCATCTGTCAGGGTTTTGATTCAAGTATTTAAATTAAGTCAGAGCTGCATTAATCAGAAGTAACTGACACTGAGAACCAAATAAGCGTGTAATGTGTGTGTTTAGTAAAAAATGAATTTCACGTTTTCTACAAAAGAACTTCTACTTGACTACCGTCAATAAGTCAAGGTGCAAAAGTAGTGTTTCTAAGAAGAAAAATATTCTATAGAGTATGTTTCATTCAAGGTGTATCCTTATCCTTCTGCCATAACACCAAACGACATGCAACGGTACACCGAGCATTAAGTTAAGGAACAATTATTTGTCCACAAAATTCGGAATATAATTTATTATCAACCTAAAGTTCAGATACAATTCACCAATAATTAAGAAATTCGTGCCTAGTTTTATTTGCCAAACGTACAGCTGAACGTACAAGTTTTCACGTAAGTACTTTTCTGTATGAAACGTAAATTTATACGTAAATAAAGTAGAAAACATCGTGAAAAATTTCTGTATTACTTTACTGAAAATTAAATAGGTAGCGGACATTATATTAAATAACAACAGGACTAGTTACAAGTCTTCCTTCTGTAAGTCGACACCCTGCAGCACACAAATCAGTAAAGTTAAAGAACATAAAAGTAAAGTTTTGCAAAGCTCATAGATCAAGTATAATAATATGTAAATGTTTGGCGTTAATAACGTCATAAAGACGATATAATATATTTTTAATAATATATTATACCGAGTCTAATATCTATATACTGAGTCAAATTACGGTTTAAAAGAAGTACAAACACCCGTACAAACAAACGAAAAAAAATTCGAAACTATATTTTTGTTCATGTTTTTCCATCACACACCATATTTACACTGTTCCCAACTAAAATTTCTATAGTTTTCCACTCGATTCCAGTCGGTCAAACTTTTAATTTGACCGTAAACGTCAAAGTCAAAGTGACCCGGGGGGGGTGGCGGTTGAATGTGGACTTGGCACGCTTTCTCATTCGAAAGTAAAAGAAAAGGAAGCGTTTCATTTGGGCTGAAAAGAAGTTTAGAGAACCCGGGAATGGGGTTGCCGGGGGAAACATGTGAAGCGTCCGTGGTGAAATCATGGCCGAAGAAAAGAGAAACCACTTGGAAAAGTATAAGTTAATACCAGAAAAGCGATAAAGGAATTGTCTACGTGACCAATTACTTTCTTATGAAAAAAGTAAACTCAGTTTTCTGAATGGTTTCGTTCCAACAACGGTGGGTGCAGGGCAAACTCCCATTCTGCCAACTTTCCAATCGTTTCGCCGTCGTTAGTCTTCGAGAAAAAGGCAAGTTCCATTTGCAGACACGACCCTGCCCGGGACTTTGTTTCCATGCTAATCGGAAGGGAGTCGGTTCTTGTGCCGAGCTCTCCTGAAACCTCTGATTAAACACCTATTGAACGCGATAAGAGAAGAAAATTTATTTGGTTTCTCTCTCTCTCTCTCAGACAAGCACTCCCTTAATCATTCGGCGGAGAACACGGGTCCACACGAATTCTAATTAACGTAATCAATCCAAAATATCAGCAGGTGATTTAAGTAATTGACTTCTTTGTTTCCGCTCGTCCGAACGGACCCGGATCCTTCTGATTGATTCGATTGTTCCTCATCTTCCCTCGGTAAGGACGAGACACCGAGGAATGCGTACAGGGAAAGAAGAATTAAGAAATACACTCGGTGACGCCGACAGAGATCCCCTCAAAGGGAATTTAACGTTGGAGGAATCCGAAGAATGTGCGAAAAGAAATCGGACCTGCTCCGAATTTGATTGATTCGAGAGATTGACACAGAGGAGGCAGCGGTTTGATTTTTACGATTTTTACGTAATTTAACGAAAAACCTGCTAGAAGTAGAAATGATTTCTACTTTACTCACAACTCCGCGTGGAAAACATTTTCATAAATTACTCGCAAGCGATTAAATAAAAGAATATGGCGAATTCGACCGAGTTAACTCAACTTAATTCAACTCCTAAAAACTGAGAAAACCCGGCATATTTGTTTTCATTAATCATTTAACGATTGTCCGTCTCTTTTTCATCAATGGAACTTGACGTTTTAAATTCGGATTTCCATTTTCTTCTAATTCGCCATTTTCCCTCGCCTGTCATTCCGCTAATTCCTTTCCCATAACGTTCTCCTTATATTCGTCTTAATTCTCCAGGTAAATTTCAGGGAATAATTTTAAAATAATTACTTTTCTCCGGAAACTTTGCGAAACTTTTAATTCCCGATCGATCCCATCGGAATCCCCCTTTTCGGCATTCGTTAAAAACGGATGGAAAACAGTGGAAGGCCGAAAGGTTCGCGCCTTCCTTCACCGGTCTGCAGGTGTTCTCGGGTTCGCGGAAACAAAGTCAGGTACACGTGGAAGTAGAAAAGGTTCGCGCGTACGGGAGTTTATGCCTTTTCGGTGTTCGTTCCAGGAAGTTGGTCTTCGCCCTGACTTCACCTGACATTAGTCAATGCAACATAAGGCTTTTCTTTTCGGTTTTATTTTCCCACCAAACAATTTTAAAGAGTGAAACACAAAAAACAATAACAAGATTCATGTAACTTTGCTCTAGTCCCTGAACCTTTCCAACCGCTTCCCGGTTAAGTCTCCTCGCCATTTCTGATTTAAACTAATGTGCGGGGCTTGTAACACTTCGTTCTCTTCTGTCCCGTAACGTTTTCATCCGGTACTTACGACTGGTGGGAAAATTTTATCAATATTTATGTGTCAAACTATTCCCGGCGAAGAGAGTCTGAAAGGAAACGACAATTTTTCCGAGTACAGGAAAAAACACTACGTTTTTTGTCTATTTTCCCCTTATTTACGTCTAATTCCGCCTTTTATTCCTTTTCCTCGCGATGTGACTTTACTCGGCAACGGAACGAGGAAAAACTCGGAATTCCGGGCGTACACCTGAACAAGAGAATAACACAACCGAAGTATACGTTGGGTTGCGAAAATGAAACGAGGGCAAAGTTCACCTCGCGTCTAGTTAACCTCCGATAATAATTTCACAAAATGTAATATTATATTTGAAATTAACAAACGATAATGTGATAATCATAATACGGCGAAAGTCAAATGAAGATAATGAAAGTTTGAAATTTTCTCGGGTTACTTTTGCTACCGTAGTGGATCGGCCACAGCAAAAACACCCCCTCACACACACACACGCGCGTACCACAGAAGATCCAAAAAAAAAGAAAAGAAAGCATTTCCCACCCCTGAAACGATCGAACACCACGAGTTGTCCACGGAGCGCAACCCGAACGGACATACTCGCAGGTGATAATACAACAAAAGTTTATAGTTTGAACGAAGAGAGTAAAATGGAGGAAGGCGGAGTACAAAAACCTTGTCCTTGATCTATCACATAAAAGAAAATTTCAAAAGGGGCACTCCGTCATTGTACAATTCGAGCACGCTCTACCTATTGATCAATAAATAAAACTTTGAATGAACTCCTGTTATTTTTCCAAACTCCGGGACGGAGCAGTGGCCTCACTGCAGGTTTTCCAGTTGAGGAGAGTTTCCCGGAATTAGGTGAGTCCGAGACGGAGCACACAAAAAAAAAGTAGAAAAAGGGAAGCAGGGCAAAGTGCGAAGGAGTGGATAATGAGATTTCTCCAGGGGATACCGAAATGATCAATCAAGATGAACCGCAGAAGAAGAAAAACAAGGGCGAGTCACAACACAATAAGAAATTGTTAGCCACACGAGGGCCGTTTCTGGAATTGGGTAGTTAAGACGGTTTTAAGTACTTTCTAGAACATTTTTACTTTCCTCTGTCTGCCACCTCGCCTCGTTCCACTTCGCCACTCGTCTAATTTCTCTATATAAATGAATTTTTTTGTTTCCCACGACATGTGCAGAAATTTTTTCCTTCCTGGTCCTCTCACTTCTGCTCCGCTTTCTCTTTCTCCCAGTGTGTTTCTACCCTTTAACGTTACCCTATCTGACTGCGAATCTCTTTTCTTTATCGCTTCTTTTTGTTAGAGCACGAAAAGTTTTAACGATACAGAGTGAAAACGAGCTTTTGTTGTTGTTGTTGTTTTCCCAGAAAGGAGGATGACAATTGTGTGAATTTAGAATTTCGGTGTTTGGGGTTTTGCGTAACGGGCCTCGTCGCTTTTTCGCAAATCTCCTCATCCGAAGCTCACCCTGCTTTTTTGTTGTTGTTGGCGTTGGCGTTGCCCAGAGAAGTCAAGTTTATGGAGATTTGAAGGAAAAAATGACGAACACATAGAAAAGAGATGGTATTTTGTATTCGTCAGGTATTCAGGTGTACCTGTTTGCGAGAAACACCTGCGTACCACGAACGAGCTTTGAATTTCTTCAAAAGGACATTTCCTCGAATGCGAGCCTTTTTCGACGGGTCAACCCGGGTAAAAGTGAAGTTGTTTATGGGGAAACATTGAAGAGTCGTGTTCCGTAATCAGATCAAAAGATTTTGGGTTTTCGGACCGGTGAAACGGAGTCATCTACGCCGATCTACGAGATCAAATGAGTGTAAATCTCGTCATTGTTTTCAAGGATAACGAAAGGTGAACGAAAGGCTCTTGGGAAGTCACCATCGTAGGAAAAAGGACAAACTCAAGAGAATTTTATTTATACCGCACCGTTCGGTGTTATTTGTCCCCACGCTAACAGTTACGTTTAGAAAATGGCGTGGAACTTTCCACGGAACGTCTCCTACTGCCTAGACCTTGAGAATACGAAATACAAAAAAACTTAAAATGACGGTGTTGAAATTATTCATAAATTTTTGGGAAACTCATCATTCGACCCACCCGACGGAACCCTCTTTTGTCCACACTTTGCTTTTTTGGAACTTTACGAACTTGATCATTTGACATTTAAATTATTTAATAAAATGCTATTGACCTCGGGAAAAGTTACAGTCCTGCAACTAATTCAATGCTGACTTCTCTTTACTTGACTACTGCTACACGTAAAAGCAGATTTCTGTTCAATATAAAAGTGTAGAAAATTTGCTAACGAAACAATGTTTTTCTCCTATATATGATTTCGAATTATACAGCAACAGATGTTTCACATGAAGCTTTCTACGCCTGACTGCAGCAAATGTAAGAGTTTTTAATTTTTTCTCAACAAGTTTTTTAACAATGGATTTCCCTCATTCCTCTTTTCAATTTTTCTTTCTCCTGCAGGAGAGCTTCCTGCATTTTTTAACTTTTCATCGCACGTAATTTGCAATAGAAATCTCACGGTTGCAACCATCATCGTTTACTTCCTTACATACAGATATAGATATACAAATATATATATATATATGTACATGTATATGTGTGGACGTAACTTATTCCCAAACTCAGACAGAGTTATTTTTCAAGTGAAGAAGAATTGAATAATAAAGTCTTAATAATATCACTCTTCCTTTTAACATCTTACATTGATACTTTAGCATGTAGCAAGATGAAAAAAAAACTTGAGACAGATTATGTATTAAGTATTACTTATTAATATTTTGTTTTCGGATAAGCTGAGAAATAATTCCTAATATTTGAGAACTAATTAGAACTAACACCTCAACATTTTGTAATAAATTGTAGGTGTTCCGGTACCATTAACGTAGTTTACTTAGTTTTTGTGTAATTGTACACAAAGCGGCTGAACACATACATAAAACAGGTATACATAAGGGTTGGATAAGGGTTTGAGTTTTAACTTTAGACTCTCGTGACTTCTCTCGTACCAAAAATTGAAATTACCTTCTCTCAAACATATTCTTGTTTTCTCTGTACAGATGATCTTCAACGGTAGCAACCTTTTCTATGTCTCCCGCGTTAAAAGGAAAGGAATTTTCTAATCCAAAAAAGAAAACCTTTTCGGATGAAGGGAAGCGATAAATTAGAAGAATGAGACAAAGACACAGGTAAAATAGAAAGCTTTCAGATATGAGAGACTCCATTGCACTAGACATATTTTCCACATCAAAACGGTTTTCCTTTTGTTTTTTAATATTTCTCCTGGCTTCCTTTCTCTAGTTGCCCTTTTCTAGCTTTCCTTGTTCCTTTATTGTTTCGTAACATTAAACAAAAAAAAAGTAGAAGAGAGAAAACATATGGTGTAGCCGAATTTATTGCGTCAACATTTCACGGTCTTTGGAGATTCGACGTTTCCAAATTCAATTTGACTGAATGGCACACGACGTTTTCGGCTCCTCTCATGAAGTTAAAGTTCCTCTTCCGTCTTTCTAATATTTCAAATTCATATTTTATTTAGATTTCGACTTGACCCCGGCGAGGAAGTGACACAGAAAAATAAATGAAAGACAGTCGGTCTGAGACGAAATGAGAACTTCACGGCGTCGGGGTTCAGTGACACCCCCCAATAAAATAAAGTAAACGTGGCGAAAGTTTAGAAGAAATATAGTGCACCTCATACAGCAATAAATAATACTAAACAGTAAGACAACAGTGTACCGGTACAGTAGATTGGTGAAGAAAGAATGCACCTGTGTTAGCATAAACAGTTCGGTAAGAAATTAAGAAACTCTAAAAATTAAGTTCAATAAATATGCTATTGATTCCATCTGTAACTTCTATATATGACGGTGAATCTACGCATGGGCATTGTCTACTGCCCTACGTATTACCTGTGGTACCACATGTATTTTTTAGGTCACTACAATTTCCGTACATCGACAAAACCCCTACAACAGGTGCAATTTGTTGATGGTTTCGGTTTAAAGTTAACTCACCACAAATTTCGGGTGCTTCAACGCTGTTTAATAATATTATATTTTAATTTTCTCCCTTTTTTTGCAGGAAACCAGTTGAATCAATAAAACTGATTTATCGTTCCGATCCGTCAACGAAAGGACAGTCGTCCAAACGCCCCAATTTTTTTGTATTGCTCGACAAATACTACAAAGATTGGGTTTGACCTGCGTGAATTAATTACGCGAGGCTTTCCTGCTTAATATTAACGAGGTGAACCTTTTTCACTTTCTCTCCCTCTCCTTTCAAAACAAAAAGGCAAACACAGAAGAAATTACGTGGCCGAAATGCTATTAGACCGAAAGGGAAGAAACGAAGAGGGAGAGAAAGAGGTGTGTGGCTTGAAGAGGTTCAGAAAAGGAAAAAAAAAACATAAGGAAAGGAAAGAATTGACTACACAAGAATGGAGTAGATGAAACAACTCAAGGGTCTCTCGCCCATAGAAAAACTACTCGAGGCCTTCCACGCTTTTTATTTTTTTTTAAGCAAACAACGGTTTCTACGTTTGATGGAGAATTCACGTCGGTCTAGAAAGTTTCCTAGGATTCCATAGAAAACGGCGTGGAGTGCGGGAGGGAGCTAGGGTAAGGGTAAGGGCACGGAATCGGAAAGGTAGTCGAGGTAAATAAAAACGGTCAGGTTCAATTGCGTTCAGGGAAATGGCGGTCTGACTCGGAACCTGCCACGCCCCTTATTAAAAAGTACAATTTTAAATTATGTAAAATTATTTCAAGAATCTGCTACTCTACAAAAAGTAATAAATCAACCGAGTCGGGGAAAACTAGTGTAGAAATCACCACAGGCATCGAAGTATTTAGAAAAGAATTTTCACTCGAGAAAATACTAATTAATTTTTCGGTAACAATAGTTAAAATATGTTTGAAATATTAAGTTCGTCGTAATTACACGGGGTACAACGAATTGTTCGTAACGAGACGATCGAGGAATGTGAACGAGCAGTTCCAGCAGTTGTGAGAGAAAATTGTTACGGAACTTCTTTTTCATAAAAAAAAAAAAAAATACGAGCGTTGTTTAAGAACTTTTTATGTAATATAATTCTCTTTGTTACGACTTAGTTTCTGGAACAATTCAAGGACATGCTTTTCAGTAAAACCTTGTTAAAAAAAATGGAATTTACAAAAAAAACCGACCGGTTGTAGAAAATACGTGAGACAGCAATTGCATCGGTAACAATTAATTAAAAAATTATGGGAATAAATGCCACAGCTTTTTATGTATTTGAAGAAGTAGCATTAACTCTATTAGAAATATTTTATACAGTTTGTCCTTGTGTAATATCCGTTACATATAATAAAAACGTATAAAATACATATATATAAAAATTATCAAAAGCTTATTTTGTTTTAATTATATATATTTCATACTTATGCAAAGCAATTTATGTATTACTTATTTATTATTATTTATATTGTGTATTGTTTACATATTTATTATTATTTAAACATACTATTTTTTAAATCTCTGTTTAAATTACTGCGGAAAAAATAAGTGAATGAACAATAGCTTAGCCGTAGTAGTAGACTGAAATAGTTTGGTTTAGTTCCTTAGGTAGATAAAAATTATGATTGCTCATTAGTTGTGTCGGTATCGTAACTTAGGCACAGGTCTGATGTACAAAATTCAGTTCAGTATATTTTTAGACCGTGAAAAACATCGAAGGAGTCAAGGTGTGGTGCAAGGCACGCTAATTGGAAGGGGTTACCCCGAAGAAAACAGCACGGAGGTGGAAAACAATGGGAAATCATTTGAAACCATCCTCCCGGGGGAAGTCACTCGGAAATGAATACCTTTAACTCGGTCCGTTGAATAATGATGACGAATTAAAAGAATATTTCTATTACAAAGGGACCATAAGAAAATGGCTTCTTCCGGACAGGAGGTAATTACGGGTAGGAACGACGAAGAGATGGGACCGCAGCGCAGAAAAAGTCAGGAGGTAGACGGAAGCAGAAGGACAGAGGAAGTCGAGAATTCTGAAATGAAAAATGTCAAAAGCTTTTGTTAATCCTTGGGAAGAGAACTAAGTACAAGTTTTGAGTTCGAAATAAGATACCCTTCCCTTATAATTCACAATTTAAACACGTTCTTTAACTTATTTTTTTTAACTAGTGAAACAGTGTAAATAGCTCGTAGCGCTACAACTTCAAAGCTTTATAACTTGAAACCAAACTATATTTTCCTCTTCACTGACCTAAATTCGGACTGGTTAAGTTCTGCGAAGAATTCACATGTCACACACTTAAGTTGTCTAACATGCCGTAAAAAAGTATACAATGAAGCGCAGCCCATTATAGCTTGTACTGATAATAATAATATCTAATAAACAAATACAGTTGTAAACTGAATGATATAAGTTTGGTACAGGAATAAAGGCTTACTGATTACTACTATTACTGCAATTACTATATACTATACGTTTACATTTATATTATAGTAATGGTTATTTATGTGGTTAGGTTACATTACAAAAATTGTTTTCTTATACCTGTCTATTCTTTCGTTTTACACCTACTATGGTCACGTCCTTAATAAAACTAATATATACTGATTGTAATGTTAAGTATGTGGTGCGTATATTAAATTGCTTATCATATAAACTGAACTAGATTTCGGAGGCAAATTGTTAAAGTGGTAGGAGTTGAAATCCCATTGAGTGTACAGGTCCGCCCGGCATGGATACTCGTCAGCAAAGCCAGGTACAGACGACAAGTGAATGAGTGTAAACAAACAGCTGGTGTCTCATAAACATACCTTGCGACGTTAATTAAGTGCACTTAATTTATCCACTTCAATCTTCACAATTTCAACACAAATATGTAATATTTTTATACAGAAGTTAGGGTTCGCTAATTATTAGAACTGTAATTTGTATTTACAGTAGTTGTAATTTATACAGTTAGGGTATACTAAAAATAGAGCTATTCACTCTGCAACAGTTAAATTTTTTTTCATCGGTTGCTACAGCATACCTCTGCATATATGTAATGTATATTGCTTGTACCTGTGCCAGAGTATAAACGCTGCTTGTAATATAAATTTTTGATACAATAATTTTCATATTGATAATAAGTCGTATAACAATTTCAGTTGTAGTAGAAATTGTAGAAGTATTATTGTGAAGAATTTGTTGGCCCAATCTATGCCGAACCATCTTTTCCGTTCGGTTGACCCGAAACTGTCAAATAATATTTGTTCTTGTCAGTATCAACAGTAAGTCCCCGGTGCCGTTCACAGTACAAACTGTCTATTCTTGTCCGTTCGGGGAACGGCTCTGAGCAATCGGCTCTAATTTAGAATTAAAGTTTGGTAATCCTTAAACTGATAGTTTCGTTTTCATTCGTTGGGTTCTTAGAAACATTCTATTACCGGAGTTGGATAATAATTTTTTGAGTTTCCCTCCGCTTGATATTCTCCAACTTCATGAATTACCCTACGGATGTTTTAATATTTCAGGTAGAGTGTTGCCTTTACCGAGTAGACTCGTGGAATTATTAATGTTAAAGTGTTCAACCATTTCTCATTTGAATGGTTCGCCAGGCTGGACGTGTCCTTGCCGTTCTTTGAATTTCGTGCAATTGATATGTCGGGGTAGCCATCTTGATAAGCGATGGGTGGTACTTTTCACGTAAGAAAGGAATACATTTAAAAGTCACGGGTTGAGTTGATGTTTTGTTAGTTTCCTTTCGGTTTCTTTTTGGCCAGGGGTTCTACCCTATTGAACTTATTAATAAGGTAACTTTGCAGTTATGGAATTTAATCTTAACTTTTATTAATGATTATTGCAAGTGTTTAGAATGTTAAGCTGTCGCATGTGATTTTGTATTATTATTATTATTATTATGTTATATTCTTGAGCTTTAGGACGGAACAATATTTACTTTATTATGTATACTAAGTAAGAATAGTTGCCTACATAAAAAGTCCTGTATCATTTTACACTAAACTAATATTAAATGAAAATATTAGATGGCTAGAAAAAATCTGAAAATGTTAAAAAAAATTATGTGAAGAATTTAAAAAAATTAGAAATTATTTCTTCTTCTTTGTTGTACTACTCGGTACTTATTGTTTTTCTTATTAAGTCTAGTTAATAATTATACTATTTTACACGTTACATTTTAAAAAATAACGAAAATATTTGAATGAATCCTCGGTGTTTAAATATGAAATTTTCGCCGTTAGGAAAATATGCTTTATATGTTCTACTATTTAACGTCCTATACACAGTTTACAATTGTAATGTACACGTCAAACACACACGCACGACACTCAAACTACAAACAAAATTCTGTGTTGTATTATTATGTGTTGCATCCCTGATGGGGGCGATGTATAAAGCAGAAGGGCTGAAATTCCGTCATTCTGAGCGGACCACTTGCTGTTTCGTTCGTACGAAAGGGTAGTCGGAGATAAAAAAAACACGAGGGAGGGTTTCATATAATATAATTATATAATTTCCCAGTTGAATAAGAACTTTTCAAAATGGATGGCGATCGCCGGTCTCTGGTGAAGATTCGAATGATGAATTCACAGTTTATCGGTCCCGAGTCCGCTCCGCTCGTCACATTTCGTCAACCTCTCCCTATCAAAACCTTTCCGGGTGCCTTTCCAGAAAGGGACCCGATTATTTGTTACAACAATGGTAAAGCAAAAAGGTGCAAAACGGGAAAAAAGGTATCAGACAAGAAAGCATCGTAGAAATTACTTCATTTGTCTTGTTCAGAACTTTTTTATAACTTTCTTCCGATGTATCTGCTAAAATTACAAGCTTGTCCATTTTATCTGATGAAAAAGGAAAAAAAAGGTAATTTAAAGCGAAAAGGCTGTTCATCATTTTAAGAATTCCACTTATCCATTTGATAAAAATGCGAGTCAAATCGATTGACATGCAATAAAATATCATCGCCCACCTGCTCATCCTTTTATTTTATTTATTGTGTCTCACGGCAAGAGTTTAAAAGTTTCAATACGCTCAAGTTGAAAAATAAATTGAGCAAGGAGTACAGTGAACAGGTGGAATGACCTTTTGTTTAAGTCAGACTAGTCGACATTTTGCAGTTAATTCCAACTCTGACGAAGCACTCGTATGTGTTCGCCCGGCGAAATCCGCGTGTGAAACCATTCAGGTGAACGTGTTAAATTTCTATATTATAAGTTATGAAGTTCCTTTCGATATGTTACTCCCGCACGGAGTTGGTAACTCTGAACACTCGACGATGCTAACTTAGTTCACGTATAAAATTAACACGTTCGAAATACGGTCGAAAGAGAATTCGATTCTTTGATTTGTCTCCGGCGACAAGCTCTTGTCTTATTCGACCCCTGGTTATGAATCGCTTTCATAACCGAGTTCAAAATTAGGGGGTGGTGTGGAAACACCGCGGGAAGAAACAAACAGAGTTGGAGGGAGTTTAAATTAATAAAGGGAAACATGACAATGAATTGCTTATCTTCACAGGCCGAAGGAGCTTCACCAGGAAGCACCCCGCGGTAAACGACCCATTAAATCATCTATTAAGTTACATTTGCTCACCTCTTCCTGGCGGGTAACTTCCCAACCCCCTTGAGTCACATCCATGGTGGCTTGTGGATTTTTGCCACCCCATCCCCCGTCATATATCAATATCTCCTGCAATTGTACTCGGGTCGTTTACTCAACAAAAGAGATATCTACCCACAAAGAAAGCAGAGTCCTATCTGTTGACAACAGGAGATGGGTACGAAGTGGAAACCGGAAGTTGAATAAAAGCGGAAACACGGGTCTGCAGACGCGGAGGTGGAAGTTATCCCTAAACTTTTGGAATTTCGGTTTCAAGGAAGAATTCAAAATCCTCAAAACTGGGTTTCAGTCATTCCAATTATGACCTGAGATATTCTCTCTGATTTCACCTCGAGGGAGGATGTTCGCACTAACCGGAAGATAAGAGTTTTTCCCGTGGAATAGCGACAAGTGAACATTTACCCAAATTTCAAAAACTTGTTTATTAATTTATTACTGCGATACAAATTTGCACTGACGTTCATACTTATCGTTATAGTCGAATAAACTCCTACCAAATGATCGTTCGAACATCCAGGCAACAAGTCATACTAATCACCCGACTCGGAGACAAATGGACAAAGACAAGAATCGGAAGAACTTCCAAGTGACGACGTGCGGAAGAAACCTTCAAACCGACCTGCCAAACTGCCAATTGAAGAAAGAAAAAAATGACAAAGGTAGAAATACTTTATTGTATTCTGCAACAGGACGAGAAAAGGACGGAACCTTCCACTCCAACTCGTCACTTCTCGAAGGTTTAGTGTGTGAAACTAAAAGTGTTTAAGTTGCAGATTGATTTCTCGTTCTGCAAAAAGGAAAAAAAAAACATTGTTGCATTTGCATGCCTTCACACGTGCGATTCTTCACTCTAAAAAAAAAGACCACTCAACTTTACCTGCCAGGTAAAGTTACTCGTCTTCCTGTTAACCGCAAGAAGCAGAGAAAAAATTTTTTTTCTCAAGAACATTTTGTTCGAAACTTTGCAAATTTTCGTCGTCCTTAGCCTGCTTCCTTGCCAAAATTCACCCCCCGAGGTATCCACATGCAGAATTTTAAACTTCCCCCCGGCAAATTACATCCGACAACCTCGGTCCGGCCTTAAGCACAGGACAATTTGCATTTAAACCGGGAAAGAAGACGACGCCTTTACTTTTCTCATTCCCTAAAACGTCGCTCCCGACCTATCTGTGGTTGCATTCCTGTCAAAAAAGGCACACCTTAAACCGTGTACCTTTTCGTCTTCTCCTAACCTCTGTCAATTTGCTTCCCACTTTTTTCTCTCGTCTCCCCAATCCCCAGTTTCCCTTATTTAACAACTTTAAACCTCTTTAACTTTTACCATCAACGGATAACCATCGCCTTTTCCAAATTTTACGGCGTCCCGTGTAACTTTTTAAACGAATACAATTTATATTTGAATTGTAATCATATGCAAATCCGGTAGGAATACAATTTATGAAAATTACACCTACTGTCACTCCTAAAGGAACACCGACTTGAGTTTTTTCTTATTAAAATTTTTCCAACAAGGATTTTTTTATGTTTCTAATAATTCACACGCAAAAAACGAGTGATGTAAACGTGAGATTTTTTAGCATTATTTATTAATTAAATTACTCCTGTCTAGAACCTGGACTTGTGCACAGAGCATACAGAGGAACAGCAACAGCGCAACAGAACCCCGACAAATTGGGCGTGAAAAACCGGTGGGAAAAAAACCGACAACACAAAGACACCGATGAATGAGAGAAAACTTAAAAAAAAAACTTATTCCCGTGAGATTTTTTTCTCATCCCGAGGGATGCTTCAACCCGTGAACTTCCCTTGAACATCTCCGACTTCATCTTTACTTACCTTAACTAAGCTTATTTTACGGTAATATTTTTCATCTTTTTAATTAATCAATTTCCACCCTTCTGTTCACCTCGTCAAATTCTACGGCCGGTTTTGTCTCTCTCTCTCTCTCTCTCTTTCTCTAGTAAAACAACCTCATCTATGATAGGTAAAGGAAGAGAATTTCTCATGCTTCTGATAATCTACAAAGTTACTCTATTGTGCGATGTTATAATGAAAGTTCAACAAACTCAACATCAAAGGGATTTTATTCATGTGTTTCGAGACTTAAACTGTTTTAACTAAAATAAAATTTGTTTATTACAAATATTTTCAAATTATTAATCCGTTATGTATCTTACTTTGTATTCTGATGATTACGTTCAGAGCACCATCGCAGCTGCCGTACAAGTTTTTTGTGTTGTGCGGGTATTACAAGTATCCCGTAAATCGTGACCAAGACCATACAATACGATACCGTTCGAATAAAGCGATGGGAGTAGGAACCGTGGAAAAAGAATGACCGGAAATAAGATATCGGTATTATTCCGGAATAGAAAATATAAAAGTATCAGTGACATCCCGTGAGGACATGTTCATCGAAAAATTGAGTCTTAAAAGCTATTTTCCCCGTTCTGATGTCGGAGTCAAACCGATATTTCCCCAATCCACGTCTAAACCAATAAAAAATTATTTCTTGTGTTCAAGAATTGAAGTGGCATACGAAGAAAAAAGAAGAAGAGGAAAGAAAGACAAGTGGTAGAAGGAAAAAAAAAACAAGTTTGGAAGGAAACGGAAGTAGTCAGAGGAAGAATCAAACGCAATCTCGCTTATACTGTACTCAGTATATCATGTTTTTTGCTGCGGTAGAAATGCTACGATGGCTACAATGCCTAATACTAAGATTAATAATTTTGTAAAGTCACTTCGGTGCATGGAACTATAAATTATGTATGAAATAGAAAACTATGTACACGAAATTAGCAATGGTAGGATTTAATAACAATTGTTACAGTTAACCACTTAAATAAAATAAATTTGTTTTACTTTTATAACTACACTTATTTATTAAGTCTTATTTTTATTAAATGTTGTCTTATTTATTAAACAAAATTAAATGGCTCTTTTATTTTTATTAAAAATGAACGCTTCCATGGTTGTGTACAAAGCATTGAAGGGGTAAAGCTTTGTAATATATAATATTTAGTATTCGCAAAATATTATTGAATTAAATTTATTTACACTGGTCAGAATAGAGATATATTTAATAAGAATATGTATCCATAACAATTACGTACACTTTGGTTCTTAAACTGTGATTCAGTACCATTGCGAATTTTGTCTTATTAAGTCATAAAACCTATTGGTGAACGAATATTTAACTTATTAAGTTCAGCCTATTAAACTTGTAGCAGTAATTGATTTATTATTTTCGGGAAAGTTATAACGACAGCAGAACTTTAGGATTTTGCTTATACAAAGTAATATTAAGTTTATACAAATGTTATTAATTAATATGTTTTTAACCGAGTAAATCCTAGTGTGGGAGTACGTATACATAAATAAGTTTTCACCGCGTGAAGAAATATATTATTTATTTTTGAATTTAATAACTCCTGGTTCAGATCTTATTGATATTGGCCAGGTGTGAAGGGTGTACTTTAAGTGTGCCCTTTATTGAAGTTTAATTTTGGGTTTATCTTAATTGGCTGCCATTGTTTTCCGTCATTTTCAACTTTCTCGCCGTTTCGACTCAACCTCCTTTCTTCCGAGATTTACGTCTCGGTTCCCCGTTCTTTTCAGGTTTCCTTCCGGGCCTTCTGCCACCTTTCACTCCTTTTACGTTCCTTTTCTTTTCCTTTTTTGTTTTAATGTCGTTATTCCACATAGTTTTCAAATTACTTCACTTTTTATCGTAGTCTCAACGTCTACCAGTCCTCCGTTTATTTTTATTTTCTCTCTTCTACGGAATGTCTTCCCGTTTCATCGATATTTTTCTTTCGCCTTTCTTTTATGTATTGGTCTCGGTATTTTGTCTCTCTCTCTCGCCTTCCAATACCTTCTATTTATTGCTAAATTCTCTCTTAAACTATTTATTTACAGTTTGCCGATACTAAAATCACTATTCCGTCGTTGTGTGATTCTTTTATTTATTGTCACCGTTTTAAACAATTATATTGATGCAACATTTTGTACTCCGGGGAATTTGCTTTTAATCTAGTAGTTTCCTATTTATTGACTTCACGCTTGCACGACTGAGTGAGGTGGAAGTAGAAAAATTATACTGTGCACATGGGTTATGTAACCGATGCTATTTGTCTGCGTATTATTGAGTAATAGATAGGTTCTAGTATCAGAAAAATTTTAAAGCAAACATGATTAGATTCTTGTTCAGTTTACAGTGTAATGTGTAGTGTACGAAGTCACCTCAAGCAGATATGGGATATCTCCCAACTTAAATGAAAGGAGTGAAAATAAGTTAAGCAAACAAAACTTTAATGTCTCGTATATCTAATTGTTTTGAAGTTACTTAAATGTGTATAAATAATACACAGTACATTTTTATACATGAGAGAAAATGTACGTTTTTTATTTCCATCACGCGAGGTTTACATGTACACGTAGAGCCTGATGTCTACTTTGTTTATCTGTGTGTTCTGTTGTGTGTAATGCGTAATTAACTTAAATAACTCTCTAAATTGTGTAACAAGATTGTTCACGCATTTTTTTTTTGGCTCCAGCATCACTTGCTGGATGCAGACATCTTAGAAGTCTGCCAAGTTTACTATTTTGTTAGCCGAACGACAATAATCCACAACCAAACTGAGATACACAAATGAACCTTTCATTGTTTATTCAACGTGTTTTCATTCTTCCTTTATATATTGTGTAAACTAATTGTTACGGCTGCGATTGTTGTCGACCGGGGATGGATTTTCATATTTGCGGAAAGGATTTATTTTTATTCGTAAATGGAGATAAGCAGAACGAAAACCCAAAGAGGGAAAGCATTGTGCCGGTGGTGCACAAACTTTTTTTTTTGTAGCTGCTAAAATTTTATCCTCGTTTCCAGTAGGTAAAAACCAAAAGTCAATAAACAGATTAGTAGTTAAAACTGGAACGAGACAAACCTTACGTTTGGACAAAACACCAGAACAATATTGTTTTGGGTTTCTCTCCTACGTTATCGGTCTCAAATTTATTTTTTATTTCTTTAAAATGGAATAGAGAAGCGGCCTCGCGGTTTGTCTCTACATACAGGTATTTAATTTGAAATATTTTTCAGTCGTTACAAGAGTCTGAACAATAATAATAAGAGTTTCGTATACAATAAACGGAAATTTAATAATGGCATCGCTTGAATTAATGTAATTTTAGTACATATTAAATGTTTTTTTTCTTCTCCTCGTATTCTATTTGGGATTATTGACAAGGATTTTTGGTTCGCGACGAAGGTAAGAGGCGGTTGACGCGTTGAATTTCTTAACGAACGTAAATTGCCACGCAGTTCGAACTGAATTGATCCCTTTTCGTCGGCAGAAAAAGATGTTTCACCGAGGATCTTTACTCTCTAATACAACCCAGTAAATAATACACGACGAAATATGGGCAAACTCGTTTTCAAAAAACGATTGTCTCGTGGTTCTGTGTGACAGAGAGAAGCACGACTACCGACGACTTCAAAAGGAATTGAAAATACTAATGCACAATGTTTCGAGTAAGAAGCTGAAAGTTTTAAAAGGACTTTTGTAAAGTACAGGAGAACATAATTTCGAATTCAAATACTGTATACCTCAAGATGACGGAATGAGGGTGTTTTCCGCCCCACTGGGGGTGGGAACCGCGTCGTTCGACTCTCGAAACTGTAAAAATAATAATTTTTGAGCGAGCGAACTAAAAGGACGTCTCTTCACACTTAAATAATTGACGACTGTTATTGACGTGGATGGAAACATCTGTAAGTTTTAATAGAAATAGGACAACAGGGCATAACGGGGAGGGAGAGAGGGAGAGACAGAGAGAGAGGGGGGAAAAGAAAGGTGAAAGTGAAGCGAAATTCAATTCTCGTGCCAAAAGTTAAAATACAGAAAAAAAACATGTTCTTCTGTATGAATTTAACCTCGTTGAACCTTTTTCCCTCGGCTTTTAGAGCGACACGCCACGAGCGAGCATCACGAAGAAAGAAAAAGGTTTTCATTCCTGAGAGTGAATGGGAGCGAGAAAAACCCTTTCTTTAAATGAATTTTGATGGTTTTTCATTTTGAGCTTGATTTAAAAATGATACCACAGGATAAAAGGATAAAAATGAAAAGAAGCTGCGATGTTCTGCTTGACAGGTTCCATTAGGAAATGAACCATCAGGACTAATAAAATGACCTCCGTCCAACGGGCCGACAATACAAAATTTCCAAAATTTAATAACCCGAAAGCTGCATTGAGAAAAAAAAAGTGTGGGAGAAAAAAAAAATGGACGCAATAAGCGGGAGCCGTGGGGAGGACCTTTGACCCCCGTGCCGTGGACACATGCGGGGCATACGAGCAAAAAGCGCACCCTTAGACGGTGCACTTCTTTCGCCGCCCTCACGGGGAACTTAACTTTTGCCGTGTTCTTTTAAATTTAAGTACTTCTTAACGAATTAATGAAAATACTACTGAAAAATAATTTATTGAACTTTATTGTCTGGAGTGCGGCTCGGGAAAGTCTCATATCTTCTTACGGCGAAGCTCGACGTCTCTCACCGGGTGGGAAACGCGTAATTTTCGGGTAATAAAACTTGCCAAAGAAAATCCTTACCGTTTATTACTTATTTTTAAGTGGAAAATATAAGGGAGTGTTACGAACGGAGTCAAATTAATAGGCGATACATAGAAACGCCTTTTTCCATGTGTGAGACTTACGCGTGAGAAAGTGTGTCGTGCGATTGTTGTTGTTGTTGTTGTTTATTGAAATATTTATTTTTAATAAGATCAATGTGAGAGCCGAAACGATCATCAATGTGAAAATTGGTTTGTGTTTTTCATTGAGTATATACAACTGTTTAACTTACTGTTGAATGTTTTCTGTGTGTCTTGTGTAATGCTTTTTTTTCGGTTTTATTTGTCGGTTATAAGACTCACCTGAAAATGAAAGAAAAACAAAAACAAAATTATTAATTTTGTGTGCGACACGGAGAAAAGAAAACTGTTGACAAAAGTGTGTTAGTTAAATCCGAGTCGTTTTCAATTTGGCACCGGTTTCATTGAACTTCCGATTGACCGGCTCAGGTGAGCGGTACGTACAGGTGCGCCTTGACCTTGAACAAAAAAAACCCAGTAGCAGTACAATTTTTTAGTGGATTCCTGGAGCGTTTTATTAAATTTAAACAATAATGCGATGTTCCGTAGGGGAAAATAAAAATTTCGTAAGCCTCCATGTTTATTTTTATGCACTGAATATTTACGCTGCCTTACATGAGAACCATAAAAAGTGTTCAAATTGTCAAAGACGTGGGAATGTTTGTCGAAGAGAAAAACCAAGAAAGGAAAAGGGGATAAGAGTTGATGGCAACAATAAAAATGCTATCATCACATAAACATTCAGTCACATAATCCCCCACTCTCGCCCAACACAAACCGCACACACCCACATACACACACAAATACACACATACACAGTTCAACGCCATTCACAATGTTTAAGTAAGAACTGAACGTACAATACATTTTAGACTGTGACGAAAGTGAAGCTGTATATTTTATTTATTTATATTATATTACATTAAATTGTATTATTATACAATGGTTACATTTATGTATAGCGAAATATAATGAAAACGTGTTAGACGGGGCATCTACTTGACTGTGACATTAAATATTACGTCTAACATTCGATACTGACACAATTATGTATATTATGTAAATAAATAAATGGATATACAATTGCAGGTTTTAATTGCCCATTAGGCACTTGTGTACCTTTGTCTACTTCAGGCGCTTCACACTGAGAGAAATTGAAAAAATGAAGTTCGTGGGGAACATGTTTAAGAATACACTCAGAATCCTAGGTTTTACTGAAAAATGAACTAATAAAAATTAGAATAACAAAGAAAAAAAAAACACAGACACTTGAAAAGAAAGTTTTAGTTCGCTCCGAACGGTTTTAACGGGAGCATTTCTTTTTTTTTATTTAGGAAAAATCCCAAAAATTCCATAAAAGAACTTTGTGAATTTAAACAATCCGTGAAAAAGGAAAAGCAGGGAAAACCGTCTAAGGCAAGCGCGTCCACGGGACGTATAACTTGCGAGAAACCTTTTTCTTATACGGATTTTTTTTTCTTCTTCATCCACTTAGTGGCGTACGCGATGTAGGGGAAAACAAAAAAAAATGCGGAACCAAATATTGCTTTTTTTGAACCTTTCAAACATTTCAATGCAAGCGGAGGGAATTGAAGAGAGCTCGGGAAAATAAGAAAATTTCCAACATGGCGTCGTACGACCTGCACTTGGTGACGTTCGTTCCGACTCACCTGGTAAGATCTGGTGCCAACACTGTCAACCTCCCCCGACTGGCTCGTGTAAAGTGCACCAGCCAAAATGAAAATTTAAAATTCCGCCTTGTGCAGACATGCACCACGTTTTTCACTTCCTCTTGAACGGAAGGCCCTTGAGCCCTGCAATCGTTCGACGTTTATTTACTTCAAATAAATGTTTCACCAGTCGGAAATGGAGCGCCATGGGTGCTTGTTCAGCTTCCTAACGCATGTGACTTTATCATAGACGACTTAGAACAGAAATAAACTTTTCGTTCGGGGTATTACGCTATTTCTTTCGGTTTGGTGAGCCACCATTTTATTCGAATGAAGTTTTAATTACGTCTAAGTAAACAAGTGTTTATAAAATTGTTTGTTTGTGTGTGTGTGTGTGTGTGCTTTTTTTATGTTTACTTTTTAAAGTCACAGTCGTGAAGTTGCATTCGCAGGGAACATCAGTGTGCTCTGTCGGTGTGGTGAACAGACACAAATTTGTTTCATCTTCCTCCTTTAGCCTTTTTTCGAAACATTAATATTTCATATGTACATATAATTTAAAGTATATTGAATTTTAATAATACATCTCGTTTCTTACATTTTTTTATTCGTGGCCTGCAGCCCTGCAAACTCCTTCGGTTGGTTTCAGTTTTTTTCTTTGTTGAAACTCGCACCAGTTAGGTGGTTCCGAGGTTCTTCGATTTCCTCCTTCCTTATTGTACAGTGTTGACTACTACGACTTCGCCTTTCATCGGAAAAAAGTCATTGTACTTCCTCTCTCATAATGGTGTCCTCTTCCTATTTTCTATTTTGAGTTGTAGCAATTTCTTCGTTGGGCGAAATGCCTGCCAAGGCTACCAGAAGTCTGATAAGATAGTTTCCTCCTTTAGTTTCTGGCTCTTCAACACCTGGCAGTGGTCCAGTCGTCGCATCCTTGAGTTATCCCAAATAAATTCTTTCATTTTTCCAAAATAATGTTTTTAAAAGTGCGTTGGGTAAAATGGAGTGCCGATAATGCGATCTTTGTATCGTGGAAGAAAAACTTTAAAATCATCCCTTAGATGTATAGAGAGAGAGAGAGAGAGAGAGAGAGAGAGAGATGTGGTTTTTCAGAGGCTGGAAACAATTATTTCTTGGGAAAGAAAGAGAAAGATCGAAAACGATATTTCCCCAGAGGATTGCCCGTGGCGGAACATATAAATTACCGTACAAAAAAAAATCAGATAATAATCGAGAAAGAAAGAGTGAAATAATGTAGAGAATGAGAGGCTGAAAAAGTTATGAAACGGGAATCAGATAAAATTAGAAGGGATAGAGAATACGAAGTTATTAACGGTCCATTAATGAGATAAATGTCGTGTGTGATGATATAAGGTGTAAGTAACGTGTATTCCCTACACTTTTATACTTTCCTTGAAATTTTTAATTCACTACTTCGAACCGCCATCTCCACCGCGTTGTTATCATCCCTTCTTGAACATCGACGGACCCGTTAGAGCACGGACGGGGGAACGAGTGCACGTGTGAAATTGTTTGCAAACACAAGTTGCACCCGGGAGGAGAAGAAGGTACTTCTCCCAGTGGCGGAAACCCCGGCCTAAGTGAACAATATTCCTAGTCGCTCCCAAGAGAGTCTAGCTAAGAGGTAATAGCAGGGTCTAATAAATTATGGAGAGGATTGAAAATGTTGTTTAACCCTTTTACCCTTTCGGCTAAAGGTCTTGGATATGGTGAACCCATTCCGAGTCGGGTGATGATGGGTGATGAATTTTCTAATGAACTCGTCGGATATTTGGTTTCTTGGCGGTAATTTTGCGGTTACCTTCGTGTGATTTCCATTGTCTTATTGAACTACCGGGAAAAGTCCGACTGCATCTGCACCTCTTCGTGTACGTGAAAACCGGAAAAACCGTCCTCCGGAGCCGAAAATCACAATTTTAAAAGGTTCCGTTCGTTTTCGCTCACGACCACACGAACACACCACGAATTTCTAAAGTTTTCCAAGTAATAAAAATGATAGAATGAGTTTGTTTCTGGTTGAACCCTTATTTCACACCCGGGCCATGTGAATCCCTCTAGACGTGAAGCAAATCCCGGGAATCCATAAATATAGCTCCCACCCTGATTCTAATTGCTATTCCTGATTTTGAAGGGCAGTCGTATCTTATTCTCTCAGCAGGTATCCAATTCAGTTTCTACTTCGCGCTGACTCCATCCTCGATTTAATCGTACCTCTTTGTCATCAAATTCTGCCTGACTAAATCTCGGTTCAACACTTCTTTGTTTGCTTTCACAAAATGTTTTTCTCCCTCCCTCTATTTTTACTCGTCTCCAAACCTCTTCAATAGATTAATGAATGTTGTTTATATTATGTGTTGTCTTTCGTTATTATCGCTCGCTTGTAACCATTACACACCTTCATTTTCGTCCCTGTGTGTCGTTATGGGGACACCCTCAACGGGATTTTAGTTCCTATTTTTTTAAATAAGCTGTGAATAAGTTACATAAATGTAGTTGACAATTTTAGTACATAGCGAAAGGTTTCCCTGAGCGTTTGCCACGAAATCCTTCTATTCATCTAAGTGTTGTCTCTAGATGTTATCTTTTATGTATTATAAAGTTGTTTTGTGGTTTATTTTAGTTATTTGGTTATTATTTTAATTAATAAGTCTGCAGTTTCTACGTTCTACGTTCAGTTTTAGCATTTTCTACGTTTTGCTGTTATTCTGCCACCACAGGTCCTTGGTTCGTGTCCTCCCAGTTATCTTCTCAACGTGTCTGATGAGAAATTCTTGTGCAAGCAATATTCTTTTAAAAACTTGGTACTTTTAAAACTGTCAAAGGTCCTGAAGAGTCATCCTTTGGGATAAGGAAAGACCTTTGAGACATGTAAACCGAAACGAAGTATGTCATCAACTTTCGTTCCGCTGACATTTAAGTATTTTTCCTTTAAGGGGAAATGAACTAAAAACTTTTTATTTTCTCTCTCTCTCTCTCCTTCTGTCTCTCTTAAAGTTTTCCTGCTTCCCACAATTATCCTCTGACTGAAGAAAGCTACTTAAAATGTAATTGCAGCTAAAGAAGAATTGACTTTTCTTTATTTCCTACAAGGACTGACGGGTTCTCTGGAAAGACGATGTTTGGTGACTCTACCTGAATTCCTTCCGTCTGTCACTTCAAGTCATTTTATATATTTTTCTGGTATTATTTTCCTCAGTTGTTCTGAAAACCTATTTATTGGTACTTACCTAACTTCAGATCTAAGTTTTACCTGACAAGTAAAAACCGACGGAAACCACTACGTAATTCACCGAGTTATTGAAGAAAATATTTAATGTACTTTCATCGATCGTGTTAAACCCCTTATGTGTTTTTAATTTCCGTTCGAGAACCTTTAAAACGTTTCGACCCCTAATATTAGTCGTAGGAATGCACAAAATTTGTTAAATTTTTGAAATAATAAAATTGTGTGTTAAATACAGTTAACATACATAAAATTTATAAGAATTTGTGGTGGCTAAACTCCATCAAAACATTTTACATCGACTGATACAAGTGAAAAAATTCTGCACCTTTCCTGATCACTTAGTGAAGTTCACTACATGCTAACATCACTACAATTTTGCTTGACACTTGCGGTGCCGCAGAGAACCCAAACTGCATTGTGAGAAGTGATTAAACGTTTGGTTCGAGTGCAAGAACTGTAACTTGTGACCGAAGTGTGAGCTTTTCGTAAAACGAACGAATACTTAAAGTTGTAGTTCCGTCCGCCGAATTTCGTGATAAAAAAAATACGAGGAAAAAGTTGATGTGCACTGCTTTCCAATAAGAAATCTAAGAATTCAATAAAACTCCTGACGATGATGTAGTAGAGCGACTTTTCAACCTTTTGCAACGGTTTTAAATAGTTAAAAGAAAGTCGGAAAGCATTGGAGAGTGTAAAGTGTGGAATAGTTGGCTGTCCGTCGGGACTTTAAATTCACGGAGGCGGCGGAGCAGATGCAGTGGATGGAGGAGTTTAATGCTCCGATTTAACTGACTTTGGGGGGTTACCGAAGTCTCCCCAGGAAAAGTCCTGGCGTATTGATTGATAAAATTCGGGGTCAACGAAATTTATTTCGCTTGCGACGGGATTCGACACGACAGAATGGGGGCAGCTCTCGTACCTGAACGTCCACCCGGAACTCTTCCCGGTTCCCAGAACCACTCGGAGTGATGAAAATATTCGGCTCTGTTGCCGAACCCCCGGCACAACATAAATTATTTCACGTGCGAACACTTGGTTTGAACTTCTCAAACAATATATGGGTTATATAACGGTAGCCTTTCTTATTATTCCATTCTTAGATGCAACGTAATAAATGTAACACCATAAAATTTACAATTGTAGTTCCTGACTTGAAACTTAAACGTACCGAAGAGGATGAGAGAACGTGGAGTGGTCTCAAAAGGCTCATTTTACCAGACCATAACTTGGAACGAAGATGAATGAAAATTTATAATTAGTTTTTTTTTTCTTCACATCCTAAGAGAGTTACTCTTTAGGTTTCGTCTTGCTAAGGTGCGATACATTTTTATGTATTCGATGTATATTTTAGTAACAAATAAATTAAATTTGGGACTTCGGGCGGGGTGTTTGAACTGATTTTTTTAGTTTCTGTTTCTTAGCTGTGTGTGGCAGTAGAAACACGTGCTGCAAAAAAGAAAAGCTACTGTACAGAATTCAAAATGCATACCGTGCAGTAAACGAGTACCGTCAGTAACCCTCATAAATTTTAATTATTAATTTTACAGTATACTTTTGAAACGTGGCGTTCAGTGTACATCAGCGAGTGTCAGCACGTGTCCGACAACTCAATTTTATAAACACGGTTTATGCTCCTTTGTCCGACCGGAAACTTTAAATTCCGTTCAAAAAATTATGTGACCTTTTCCACCGGGCGAAAACCGTGTCAAAAGTAAAATAGTAAAAGTTTCAAAAATTTAAATTCTACACAGGTGGAAAGTTGACGATTGTCACGGGAGATGAGGGGAAAAAAAAATATTGCCGGCCCTGCGTACGAAGTGATAAATTCGTTTTTACCACCTCAAAATCGGTCAGAAAGAAATGGAAATTATCGTTTGTGTTCAGTTGACTGCGGATAAACAGCCAAAGGCGCCTTTACTTCTGGGCCAGCCGTCTAAAAGCCAACTCGACCTTCCCTTAAAAGCCCGACTTTCCCTGAGCTTTCTATTTACCCCCTTCTTTCTCTCACTTTCTCCAGGCAGGCCCACGGTTTATCGCCTCGAGACGGTGGCCTCCCGACAACATAATTTCAGAAAGATCTTCCTCATAATAGAGATCCGATTTAAGATTAAAGAAATTTATCGGAGGTTTTACCTCCGCTTTTACGAGCGCGTTTGCCAAAAACGGAAGCCGCCACTATTTTATATTTCCGGGAACGGGAAGTGGGCAGGAAACCGGAAGTAAGAAAATGTGAGAGCTCGAGGTGGAATACTCCGATAGGAGGCTGCCTTTCTTTTCTTTTTTTGTTCCACTCGCTCCGACCTGGTGTTGTCTCTCTACAGGTAATTCTCCCTTGTTATTTTCCATTCAGTAACATTGACAGTAGTTTTCTTTTTTTCAGCAGCGTGTTAGGTGGTGCCTTTACGTACGCAAACTATTCTTCATTAGATTGCCCCTTATTCGTCGAAGTCGTGCTCTCGGAGATTAAAATAAGTATGTTTCCTTTTAATATATGAATTTCTGTGTTTTTATGACAATAATAGATGCGTGCTCGTATTAGCCTACTAATTCTTGCGAGTTGTCTTACATTCACGGTGGTTATTATTGTTTAACGTCTTCTTTTACGGTGTTTTCTAGTGATTCTGCAGCTTTCGTCGAGGGACTACATTAAAGTAAGGGAGAAATATAGTTACGTTTTAAAGGACCGCATTAAAACGTCAAAGGAAACAAAAGGAAAAATAAAATAATAAAATCGAATTTATACCGCATGAAATAAATTGAACGGGGAACGGTTTAAGCGACACTGCCAACAAATATATAATGTTATACCGCGTTAAATAATACATAATTTTAACTTCTGCCAAAGACTAGAAATGCACTGGAATATTTTATCATTCCCTTTATGCACACTTTCTGAAAGTTTTTGTTATCATTCAAATTTTCGCCTTATCGGCGGGTAAACTTTCACTCGGCTACTTTCTTTTTCTCGTCATTTACGTGCCTCGCGCGATTAGCAATATCTAGAGAAATAAAAGATGAAAATAACCTCGGGGAAACGAATAACTCCTTATATAAACGTGTGTCTGTGTGTGTACGACTCCTTGAACGTTTCCAATGTTTGGTGACTTGTTAAGTGGAAACCTCTCTCTCTCTCTCCATCAGACGATACACTATTACCGGTGTAATGAAACCTGTCAGTTTCAACGCGTTTCCTCCGTGTGACGTGAAGACAAGGGCGACGGGGACAGAGCCGAAAGAGAGAGAGAGAGAGAGAGAGAGAAACTGGCAACTGAAGCTCGAAAAATTCAATAAAACGAAGGAGTTATAAAAATTGGTTCCAAGATTGAAATCAGAACGGGTTAGAACCTCCGGATGGAAACATCGTCGAATACGAATGAAAAGAACATTAAATCGTCAGCATAAAATCCTGTGCAGTGCACCGGAGAGAAGTCGTTAAAATAAAAACTCTGCTCAATCAGAACGGGGAAAGTGTGACGGAAGTCGGACACCACGGACGACGACCAAACAGACACCGTGGGGACACGTGTGCCTGGGTGGTGTGTGTGTGTGTGTGAAGACAGCCTGGGTAAAAGATTAAAAGAAGATGGTGGAAAGTAGCTGATTTTCCATTTCCCGTGGGATAAGCCGGGACAGAGGCCAAGGAGAACGACTGCGACGGCGTACATAAAGCCAAATTACATAAATCACACGGCCACGTTTGACATTTAACGTCCGAACGTAAATCTTCAGTTTGGTTAGAAGAATAACAAAACTTAATTTATACCCTGGAATTTTTGCACGCGATTTTTCTTAATAATAATAATAATGATAATAATAACAGCAACAGCAACAGCAACAACAATAACACAGCACGGGCAGAGATAATAAAAAAACGGGCACAATTTATTCCAACGGCCGATGGCGATAAAATAAAAAAAAAAAAAGAAACAGAGACATGGAAAGTAAATGGAGAAACGGAACGGGACGAACTTAAGTTTAAGTTTCGAGAAAATTCGTGAACTCGAGAAGGTGAAAAAGATGCTCAACTTTTATGAATCTATTTTTACGACCTGTAAAGTTAATTATAATTTTTTATTAAAATTTGTAATGGGATGAAGAGCTCATAAATTTATATTTTTTATCATATTAATTACGTTTCGGTGGGTAAAATTAGTAGTGTATAATTTTTCATGTGAAACAAGTAAAGTTACAGAACACAGAAACCTTCATTCCGAAAAATAGTTCAACAGTAGAAAAAGACTTCGATGCTCTCCTGACTGGTACGTTTGCACTAAACTTCTAATGAAATTGAATTTCAAAGTAATAAAAGTAAAAATTCCCGATGTTGCAAACAAGCAATTTGAGGGAGAAGCAGAAGAAGGAAGAGAAAAATAACAGTTTAAACGAGATTTTAAATAAATAGAAATAATAGGAGGAGGAAGAAAAAACGAGGACGATGTAAATATTGCAGGATGAAAGATGGTAACTTTTATTGGAGGGAACGTCGATTGTGAGTAGTCTCGTTGGCTGGGATTCTTTCAAAGGAAGTGATTAATACCCGGGGGAAAAAAAAAACTAAGTTGGGTGTATTAAGCAACCCTTTCTCCCTTTCATCTGAACTTAATCCCGTGATTTACTCACCGGACTACGTGGAAATAACGTATATTATGCAGCGAAACGTTGAAAAATTCGTCGTGACAACCGGCCATCCATTAGGAACCTTTTTTTTTTCTTTTTTGGGCGGAGGATACACCCAAACTTTCCTATATAATATCGCAGTTTTGCGGTGTGATAATCGCGTTTATTTCATCGCAAATCGGTTACTCTACTTTTAAATTACATTAATTTTATGTATTCGAATCGTTAGCTGCTCTTCAAAGTGAGGATTTTTTTGGTGGGAGCGAAACCCACCCAACAATTTACTTTATAAAGTTTCCTGTGAATCAACCAAAAACCAGGACAGACTGGAACTCGATACTTCATTTTGATGAACCTTACCGTCTTTATTAACACAATGCCATGTAATTTGTTATTGTGGGAATATTTATGTAGGATAATGTTTGGAGGTTTTTGAAGTTCCAGCTGTGAGGAATACTTGTAGGAGTAATCAGACTACTAATATCTAGGATTGTAGTACTAAGTTCTGCTACAGAGTTGTAACGTTTTTTATTGAATTGAGTTTCATTGGGACAATTGAAGGGACAATATGTTTTTATGTTATGAAAATTTTCAATATATTATTTATAATTTATTGGTTAATATGTAACTATGAGTTTTAAAGATAAGTAAGTCATTTGTAATTTTAAAAATTTGAAAACCAAAACGTGACCATCATTTTTACTGCTTTGATTAGGATGAAGAAATTAACAACACGTTACCCTGAAGACATGATTTGTTTGAGATGCTTTTGTTAGAGAAAAAGATTTAGAAACTGTAGAGATGAACAGTCGTCGAAAGCATTGAGAAACAAAAAGGCAAACACAAGGTTACTTTTTTACGTCGTTTGCAAAGTTTGACAGTGCATTTTTCCCAAAATATAAATTCTTACAAAAGGTGGCGAAAATTTCGCTCTTTCACCATTTAATAAGTTTCAAAATATGTTTGACCCTTTATTGAACGAGTAATCTACCGACAAGTTACCTAATGACAATTCAAGGTGACTAGTAACTTTCTTAAATAATATCCCAGACTTGGGAAACCTTTAGCAGTCTGTCATGTGTAAGGTTCGTTATTTGTTATGTATATATTTTTTACTGTTACGACTTATATGAAGCGCTGAGTAGATCGAAGAACTAGTTGACCCTAAAGTACTCAAGTGAAAGCAGTACACGTAAACCGAAAATAAAATACGCAAAAGGAAGTGTGGCAGTAGCCGAGTTCTAAGCTCAGAAATCTAAATCGCAGAGATGCGCGATTATTTTGCAAAACAGGAGGTCTCGTGAAAAGACCCAAACTGCCGACCATAACAATTTATGGATTTGAATTCAAAGATTGAAACTTAGTGTGGGACACACTGACTGACTCGGAACTTTTCCAATTTGACAAAGTGTCAAAGAGCAATTTCTCAAAATCACAAAACAATCGTCTCGGGCATCGATTTCTTCGAAGGTTCCGAGCCTTTTTTCCTCCCCCTTTTCTTTTTTCTCCGTTTTGCTGCGGCTCCCTTCGAAACCGTTAGGATTTTTGCTCTCGTTCGGTGCCTGCGGACGCACCCGTTTCCCTCCACCTGAATAAATTTCACGGATAAGTACTAATGTTAAAGTTTCACGAGGGAAAAACCATAAATTTTTTAAAGCGATTCCGAATGAAACCTTTTTTGCTCTAGTTTGTGCAGTTTGCTACACCGCAAAAAGACCATAACAGGAAGCCCAGACAACGAAGAAACGGAGTGGTTCGAGGTGAGAGAGAAGGAGGCCAAGGCAAAGAATGTTTCTGTATATTTTTTTTTCCCTGCTACCTTTCCGCCATACCTTATTTTTTAATAATATTTTTACAAAAGCGGTTTTAGCAAAACTTTAAAAAGGCTAAATTCGTTTGGCTTTTGTTCCATAGAGTTTGCCACGTCCGAGAGAAAATCGCTTCATCCTTTTCTCTATGGCGCTTTTCCACCGAACAATGAAACATGAAATTTCATTAAAATTCTTTAAATAATTCATTAATTAAATTATTTTTTCGAACATGAAAACTTTGGAATTAATTAAAGCTTTTGTATATCCTTTTCATAATTCTATTTCGCTACGGTCCTCTCCTCCACTCTGGTGTACTGTATCGGCTGGATTTCACGGAAGTTCGTTACGTTTATTAATTTAATTAGACAACGGATATGAAAAATGTAAACGAATGGTGACGAATTTGAAATGCCCCGGACGCAGCAGAATAATACAGGAATAAGTCGGCGACTTGGTCACCCGTTTTCTCTTGTTCAAACACCGACTGATTATAGTCAGTACGAGACACACGTACAATTCGGGTTGAAGTGCCCAAGACGTAAGTCTCTTGAAGTGATGAATAATTGATAGGATCCAATGATACCCGTTTGATTGATATAAAATAAATAGTTTACAAAACCATAACCAAATCAGAGAAAATATACATCCGTACTACAGAAAAGAATCTAAACCAAAAGCTGTACAGAAGTTGTACTGTACATGTGACTCTTACGTAGAGTCATACAAGAGTTATAGAGTTATACAAGAGCCTTGTATACTATGTGTAAGAATTATAAAATTACACTGTTACTTAATTCCAGAGAAAAATTTCATGTGAGAATAAAGCAGTATAACATAAAATGTTTTTTAAATTGTCTCAATAAGAGAACCGAGAAAGGACAGCATACGAATCGAGGTAGTACACGTCGTACTCTTGCCTGAGTTCGACATAAACGTAAATTTTCTATTAATATCCGGCAAAATGGCAACGGTAAAATAGTGCTGTCAACGAACCTCAATTATATATTATTTCAGTTCTCTAAATTAACATAACACTATGGATTAATCCAATTAAACTTCTACTACCTTCCCACCAATTAAGTATTCCTACGACTGCGACACTGCGTACGTACCTGTAAAGTAAAAAAAAATACGGTTAATCATCACATGTCATTAATATTACTGACATTTTAATACCACAAAATAGTTTTTCAATATTTTTACAATTAATGAAACGCCTTAACCGTTACACTAAATATATAAAATTCTGAATGAATAAAAAGCACTGGTCTGTTGTAGAATCCAATGAATTTTTTTAGTACTTCCCCTGCCTTGTGCGTCGTGTAATTTTCAATAATAATTAAAATCATTTAATCAATAAATTTCACAATATCACGAATTAATAATAAATACTAACGTTTTCAGAATTTCATTTTTTATTTTTTCACTCACATCACCGGAGAGCTTTCATCCAGCCGATACCTCGAGTCTGTTTTTGATCGCTCGCATCCGCCGTGTATAAATATTAATTTCTATCGGAGACGGAGAGATCGATCAATAGGAAAAAATAATTTGCTCGGAAAGCCAATACCTCAGCAAGAAGCAAATGTAATTGCGTGAAAGCGAGGGATAATCCACCGGAGAATACGGGAAACATCCTTTTACCTTAATGGAGATTCCACACCGACCGAAATTTTTCTGTCGCAAAACAAAATGGCGACAATAAGTAACGGCATTTTTAATGTTGCACTGCAAAAAAAAATTAGGGGTGCGATCCACGCGGTTTCCCGCGGGTTTGTGTAGTTTTTGAAACTAACAGTGCAATTTTCTTAACTTTTACATCGACGGCACCAAGATAATATATTTATTTTATTTTTTATGAAACGAGCTCGAAGATAATATATTTATGTATGTGTCCGTCTACAATTTAAAAATTTTTACAGAAACTGCACTATTTATACTATTTAAGGGGCCACATTTATTTACATTTTAAATTCAGTAAGTATAAAACTGGTTATTCTTCACATTTATTAACTGTAAGAAAAGAAAATTAAATGTAATACACAGTCGTTTTTCTAATTTTATGTAAATACACATTCCTGTTTTCTTTACTTCGCTGGTGAATACATAAAAGTCTCTCAAAAAATTAAAAAAAAATATTTAATAAAGTAAGCAGGGCACAACTGAAGTGAATGAAAATTTCGTACAATACACAATAACATCACACATATTTGGATTTATTAATTGCGTACTCATCAGTTAGTTACAGTACGACAATGGTAAGTTATTACAGTGACACAATAAAGTACTATAAGTTTGTATTTTATATTTTGTTTATTACTACATTTGTATTTTATAACTTCGGTGTCAATTTATAATACTCATGTAATTCTAAAACACCAAAGCAAACAGAAATTTTAAACAATTTTTTTTATTGTACAAAAATAAATATTTAAAAAATTCGTGTTAACGATTTACACCGTCTATGTGGAGCTACATCACCTTTTTTTACTTTCTTACTAGCACCTTTACATATATAAATATGTGAAAATAAATTTAAATTGGGATGAGTTCGAACATGGAACCGAATCGGTACACAGACTCCTACGTATTTCCTTATTATTATTTATTAGTTGTATTATTATTCACTTTCGGTTTCGTGTGCAGAAGGTCACTAAAGAAGACTACAGAAAGTCTGGAGCAGCTCTGGAATTAACAAGCAGGAAGAAGGGGAAGAAGGCACATGGGAGAAATTCAATTTCATTACTTAAATAAAATATTCAACCCAATTTGATTTAACTTTTAAAATTTAGATTCAATTTTACGTGAAATTTAAAAAAAAAACTCTTCCCGCCATTTTCATTTTCATATTCCTCATTTTCCGATTCGATAATTTGAGAAATTTCCATTTTTTTCCCAACGTTTTTATATAGTTTTCTGATAATGCTGTATCAGAGGTGTGTTTCCAGAGTTTGTAGTTTTCCAACGGAACGTAATACGCCCGACCGATTCGGACAATTACGACCCTGTTGGTTCGACAGAGAAATCAAACAGTGCAAAATTTCCCGTCGACACCTGAAATTTCGTCAGGTAAAAGTTTCAGGATTTGACACTTAAATATATTCAATGTTAATTTTAAGTTCTGTAGTTGGAAACGTACAATCGCTCGTTACAATCTTATTTGTGTTCAATAAATGTCTTCACTTATTTATTATGCTACAATTTATTGTGTTATTGTCACATTCGCTACGCAGAACTTTCCCTTCGTACTTCGTTTTTATTATTTACCGCCATCAGTGTCACAGTGTTTTTCTCCACGCTGTTGAATTTCCCGTAGAGAACATTCATTAAAAATGCTAATAAGTAAAACTTAATAAATTAAACGGCCGAATAAAAAATTAATAAATCAAAAGCATGTCTTAACGTATTTCACGTATCAAAAAAATGGAGACTAATGGAAGGATATTGACAGTTCACAGCATGGGTTATTTGAAATTTAAAATGAATTTTCAGTGCACGAAATAAATAAATATGGTTATAATATTTGAAATAAGTCGTGTTACTACACGGAAACGGTTTTAAATAACCAAAAAAAAACAATTATTAATAAGGTGTTGGGGAGCAGGTAACGCGAAACGAGTGATTTTTATAAAATTTCCAGTTCGAGTATCCTCCCGTACTTACACACAATTAAAAATAAGGAAAATCATCTTTTTTTATATGACGAACACATTTCGACCATTTTCATTTCATTTGCTGCGAGAGAAACAAACATTTTCACATGGCTACACTCGAAAAATTCAAGTCCGGAGAGCTGTCATGCGACGTCAAGTCGACCTGTCCCTCCCTTTGTGAATAAAAACTTGCTGTGAAATTACTTTATACGCGAACATTTTAAAGTTTTCCTTCCCCACTTTTACTATTTGACTACTTCTTTTGAACTACCCTACTTTTTTTGCCATTTCACCTTTCGCAGCACGTTCACCAGTCGAAAGAGGTCGGTCTCTAGGTGAGAGTCAGGGGAAAACTTTCACCGGGCAAACCTGTCCTGTCCTGACGTGCCACCCTCTCCTACACAATAAATTTCGCGCGTATGATCAAAAAAAGCAGATTCCTACTTTCCGGTTATGGCGAATAAATGAACCGTGGAATGATCGCACGTAGCAGCAGCTGTCGCAGACGTTTGATCTCCCTAATTCATATGTACACATTAGTCATCGGGACGATATCGATCTCGAGATTATTTTTAAAACTCTTCTACTTCCATAAATTTTCCCACGTTCTAGGTGGACAGGTTTAATTCGTACGCGGTCGTCGAACGTGCAGGAGCATCTACAGGGCCCCCGTTCAACCCCCAAAATTAGACAGACGGCGAACTCTACCAATTCCAAAGCAAAAAAGACTCATAATTTATCATTTTATATTCAACTTTTACGTACATAAGAAGATTACAAGAAATAAAAATAGTATTTCAGGGGGTTGCATTAAAACTGAATTACTTACGTACCCGTCTACTCGTTCTCTGGGTACAAATTTTATAACTCAAAGGAAGCCAACTTACTATTATTCCCTAATACATAATTTATTAATTTTACTTATTAAGTATTTTCATTTCTACGGTACTCCTTCGGCGACTCCTCACCGGCTCCCTTTTATATTAGTGCGACTGATTGATTGGTGAACTCTGACCTATAAACATTTGATTTTGAGTGCAGGCAGAAGCAGTCCGGTTGCAATTATTTAGGGTGAATTTTCGAAAGTCAAGGGTTTCACCGGGTCGTATTAAAATTACATCGAGTGTCTCCGTCTCGCCGTTTTTGTTCAAAGGATTTTAAATTGGATTTCGCCCAAGTTTCCCTGGGATGTTCAGGTTATTTGCACAAAACGTGCTTTCACTTCTCGGAGAAGTTGCCGAGAGCAACTGACCGAAGACTGAACAATCCAATCTCGTCGGTCGCCCTTCTTATTTTGTTTATTACATTCAATTACAGTCGCGTTAAGGGTGGAATTTTTTAAGTAGGAAGACAGGCACGCGGAAATTACTGGTGCGCCCAGCTCGTCAGACACGACCCAGCTTGTAACTGTGACCGATTATTCACCAAAGTTATATTATAATAAATTAGACGGAGATAAAATACTTAACAAAGGGAATTATGCCCGAACATAATCCGCCGAATTTATGAAGTTCAACGTTTCGCCAGGCCACCCTCATCCCTCGTAGGGAAGCTCGGGACATCGTTCCAGCGAACAGCACCACCCTGAGAGAGTGTGCTTGAGACAGGTTTCATACAGAGCTCTGCACCACGTATACCTGGGGGTTTTTTTTTGTCTCTTGGTCGCATCTAATTTTGGACGAGTTTGACAAAGGGTTTCAAATAATTTTGTCCAAAAACTGTATATAATTTCCCGTCTCTTTTATTTCACCGAACCGTTTTTACATTACGTTTCCGCTCTGAGTAATTCATCATCTTCTTTTACTTATCTATTCTGAACATCCTTTCTCTCACACCAGGCTACACCCTTTCTCTCTCTCTCTCTCTCTCTCTCAAATTTAGTTTATTTATACTGCTTTAAAACTTTGTTTTCCTTTAGCGTCCTTTCTGAATCAACTTGATTAGACCGTCCATATTTGTTTGCACAAATAACTAATCCTGTAAAGTTTCGCCGTCAGTAATGTATTTTTTATTTCTATTAATGCGATTCTAATTATTTAATTTTTGAAATTTAAAGTTATGCTTGGGAACGAATAGAGAAAGAAAAATGCTTCTGTAAGTGAAATTAAACGAAGAAGAAAGGCAGGCAGACGGTGTATGGACATTCTGTAGGGTGTGTCGCTCCGTGTGTGTGTGTGTGTGTGTGTGTGTGTGTGCACTTCACTTCTTGTGTGTGAGGCAGTCTGCGAACGTAGACGTTTATTGGCTATGGTCGTCCACGAACACGACAAGTAGACAACGTCGAACAAAGCGAAATTAAACGAGAAACTTTCAATGGATTCAGTAAAAAATGTTCGTCATTATCAGTTTAATATCAGAATGAGTTACAATTTTTTTTTCCCTATTCTCTTTCTGCTGCACCTCGTTCTCCATCTTTTTTGTTCTACTTCTGCCTTCGTCTACTTTCTCTTCTTTTTCTCCTCTTATTGATAGTAATTTGCTTTGAAATTGAATTTCTCCTCTCCCTTTTCCATTAACAATAATTTCTCGGGTTCATTGCCGTTTGATATTGCCATTTTCCCTCTCTCTCTCTGTCTCGCCTCTCATCTCTACATTTATTTTCTTCAGGTGAACAAATTCGCGAATGATAAAAAAAGGAAAAGGAAAATTTTTTCTTACGTAATGAAAAGCGGCAAAGGGATGAACGGCGAGACGGGAGGCAAGGAGGGAAAGTGGAAAATGAAAAAAAAAAGCTGAAATTACCGTAGGCCTTGATGGAAACATCAAAGGTAGAGAAGCAAAGGAAAAATGAAAAAAGTCAAGCATAGAAATAACATTAAATCGAGAAATTACTCTGCTTTTTCTAATTTATTTTATTTAACTTTTGTTTGAGCAAATTTTGAGTAGGAAGAGGAGTAACAACAAAAACCAGTCGAAGAAGGCGTCGGCGATGAAAAAATAAATTTATTTTTCTCATTAGGTACCTGTGGACTTTTCCCGCTCGCGACCCTACCTGGCCTTCCAGTTCTATCAATAAGTCTCGAACGAACTTCTTTCCATTCTGCGTAACTACAAAACGTGTCGCAAAAATAACCCTACATATGTCAACTACTCAAAGACTAACATAAAATAACACACAAAGAAGTACATTAACGTATTATTTTTATGTTCCTCGTACTTATCCTCTCAGTAGCACATTTACAAGTGGGTAACACACCCTGCCGGACATTCTCAACTATCAATCAAGACTGGGTGGGACCTTTTAATTTTACCACAATTCCACAGAACTAATTAATGGTGTTAGCGAGGTGAAGTAAAGACGATTCGTAACAAGACGCGTACTTATAAAGGTAGACAAAGCAAACGAACGAGAATATAAATAAGTTTCCACAACAGTCTAACGGTTCGTATGTTGTGTAGTAGTACATTACAACCGCTGTCGTTATGTTTATAAAACTACCGTAATTAAACTTTCGGACTCTATGAAAAAAATATAGGGACCTGTTGGACTCCACAAACTACAAAGTGAAGTCACGTGTGAATAAATGCAACTCTACGCCTTTTATTATTATATTTTATTTAATAACATTTTTTTCTTCAACTTCCTCATTCCCCTGGTTGAGAGCAGTCAAGGACCGCCAGAAGCAGTACTTTTACTCAACAACCAAACGCATATTTCTTCGTGGAGTCGTATAAAAAATCTAATACTAAAAATTTCAAACATCAAGTTGTAGAACTTGGAGGAGGTCACGTGGAAGAAGTCACGGGGAAACGACCGTTAAAATTTTTGTTTTTAATTTCATCACTCGAATTAGACATATTTAAATTACGTTATTTTCTGCTTTCGAGCCACGACCAAAAGTACTCGCGTTCTTTGAGTTCTTTTCAAAATTATAAAAGTATTGTTAATTAGATTTTGCGATTAACAAAACAACAATAAAAATTAAAAAAAAAATGTCAACAAATTAATCTTTTGTTCCGGTTGTTCTCTCGGTGACGGGGGAACTTTATTAACCGGCGCAAACTCACTACAATTTATGTACTTATGTACGTACGCGACTTTCTCCGCAAGTCAAATGGGTTTTTGTTTATTGCTTTTTGAATTCATCAGACGTTAGAATTATTATTCCCGTTTATAGCGTTCATTTTTATTAACTCTTTATGATTTTTATGTTTGACGGGGGGAGGCAAACAAACCAAGGATAAAGCCCCGTAGACGCTAACAAGCGAGAATGGAGGCAGAGAGAGGAAAAAAAACACACACACATTTTAAAACCCTTCTCTTGTGCCATTTCATTTTGCCATTTTGAAAACTTCACAAACGGATTATTCGCCCCCCAAAAACAGGGAGTAGTCCTTTTTTTATGTTTTATTTTTTTTTTTGACAATTAACTTTTGACCGTGGACGTTCCAATATTTGACCGGCCGTAAAAAAAAAAATGGAGGAGAACATGAAACGGTCAATAAATAATATTTGGATTTAACGTTTCAAGCGAAACTTCTTCTTTTCCTATATTTAAATTGCGTGGGCTTGTGTTGACATTCAGAACACAAGAAATATTAATATATATTTTTACGGAAGCGTGATACATTTCTGTATAATCGCTGCCATCGTGGAACGACGAAATTAAATAAAATGAAAAGTACAGACCACCATCTCTTTCGACTTATGTATGAACATTTTTAGTTTTAGTACCGGACGTTTTAAAATCTTACATTGCACATTTTTATAATTTTATATAGTATAATAAAAGGAGATGAAAGTTATAGATAAAAATGAAAGTAAATGAAATTATACTTTTAATATTGGTTAACAAGGTGAACACTGTTTAATAGCATAACGTAGAATTATTTAAATTGAAGAGATGAAAAGAAAATATAAATAATCCAGCGTAACGGTTATATAATATAAGAATATATTGACCGTATAATTTCTTGAACTTTATATATGAGCACTTAAATACACAGGTGTCTTCTGCCCAAAGCAATGTAACAAACATTTGTTTTCTGCAGCCAACTAATTATATTATAATTATACATATAATTACACTAATTATATATATATATATAATTATACATTTTATTAATAACTATTAGTAACAGCCAGCAGAGAATCTTGTGATCCTCCTCCAGCAGAGAACACAGTATAAAATAGGAATATAATTGGACAACCTGTACAGTAAAAATATTCTAAATTTAATGTAATGTATACCGAGCACGCTTGAACGTATCAGACAACGCAAAGAAAAAACTTTTCACACTGCTGGGTAATTAATAGGAGACGAAACATACAAACATAAACATGCAGACGTAATTTGACGGGGGTGTGCTACGAAGACACATGAACTTTCGAGAACGTCTGGTTTGTTTCGAGGAGAAAAAAAAGCGACCGTTTCGGTGCACGTAGGCCGCGGCGTTCAAGAGAAACTCTGTAAGACATTATTTCTGAAATCTTGTTAAAATGAATTTCTTTAGCAACTCATTAATAAACTAATTAAAAACAGGAAGCTGGAAGTCTAAAGTTTCCCGGTTAAGCAAATTCTGCTGAATCTCTTACATTGCCGCCAGAGAAATGATATGATTTTCTCTGTTCAGCCTGACTTTCTCGGTGTAATTGAATAAGTGTGGAAGTGGATGCTAATTTAAGTTTGGTTTTACTTAGGTACGAGTTTGGTTTTTATTTTTGCTTTTTTTCTTTCTCTCAACTAAAGTTTCCACATGTATGTGCGTATCGAGTCTACGCGTTCGTCGTAACGCATGGTTAAATTCTAATGGAAGTAGAGACTAACATAATTACAGTTGAATATTTACATAGACAGGCGCTGATATTAATAACATTTTACGTGCCCTCAAGGGTAGAAACGTATATCCTCTAAAAATAAATTCCTTCTTTGTTTGGACGGGATTGGTGGAATGATGGCAAGGAGAATGTCAAATGTATATCTTCTCTCGTAAGCGAGGTGTGTCTGGTGGAGGAGAGAACTTGTTCTTGTTGCCAAAAGAAGGCAACAGTACGAGTAAAGTGGTATGTACTAACGGAGTAGTAGAATCATCACAGTAGTATCAATATGAATTTCCATTGAAAACGTACCTCTACACGAGAATTTTTTTGTAGTTCATTGCAGTCACTCTTACTGCTACTACAATTAGTAGTACCACTCTGTAGAGTTGTGTTTTTGCAAATACAAGTGCCACCGTTGGAAAAGGGAACACGTAAAGACCATACGAGGAAAATACAGAGGAGTTTTATGATCGATACCGTATGAGAATAGCCTCTTTGGAAGTTCGTTCAAGGGTGGCGTACAGCTCATTTTCCCTTCCTTTTCATCTATTTTCTGCTTTTTCTTAAGAAAAAACGAAATTTTCTCTTCAATTTTTCATGATATGCCGTGGAAAGTGAATTATTTTCGCAATGTGGACCTGACATTATTGGAGGAAAATTTTCTCCATTCGTCTTATTCTTTTTCCTATTTCTTCCATTCTCTGTTTATTTCTTTTCTATTTTTCCGTTTGTTTTTCACATTTTCTCTTCTTTTTGTGTGTGTGTGTGTGTTTGCGCTTCTCCTCTGCTCCGTGAATATATTATTTTTTACTTTTGATACGAAAGCAAAGGTCGTTTCCCACAGCGCGATCGCCGGGAACGTTTCGGATGATGTTTTTTCCTACGAACAGGTTGACGTGGGAAGGAGTGACTTTTCACTAATAATAAATTTAGCATTGTGACAACCCTTTAATTATCCCGTCGGTGTATTTGATTTGCGATTAGCTACCCGATGTAAACGAATGACGTGTAATAATATAGGGAGGCAACGAAATGTACCCGACCTCTCGACTGCCGTGCCCAACGAAAGGCAAAAAACGGAAAACTCTTTAACGAAGTGACGTTTCATCAACTTAAAGAATAAAATTAAAAAATAAATAAATGGAACACTCACAAGCCCACGCATGTGTGTGTGTGTGTGTGTGTGCGTTTGTGCCAGGTGAATTTTAAGTTACGTACGCGGTGTAAAAAAAGGAGAACGTGAAACTTCAGGTATACAAAACACAGCTGACGGACACCACCCTCGGCTGAATCCCGTGGGGGAGGGTAAACCTTTTTCAAAATCGAGCTTTCTTACCGTTTATCTTTCAAATCCAGTCTGTCAGACCGGCCTGCAATTAACAATTTAGAGTAAATATTCGGGTTCTCGTCTCTAATTACTGTGTTCGCCCATTGAAGGATCTGCCTCGAGCGACAAACCTCATGTTTTCGGCAAAAGTTAAACTTGAAACCGAATGGGTCACACAAAGAACTCTGACACAATGGGCTACGTGAGGGATCAGGGAGACCGTCTTTGTACAAACTTATATACATACATACATATATATATACGTATACACACACACACACACGCACAAACTCCCTCGGTCAAGGTCTTTATGGAAACCGAATTGTTTTATGCAAGCAAAAGTTTAGAGTATCGGATGTTTGGCTGTAAATCAAGCGAAAACTAATTTAAACTTTTCAAGGAATCCCCTCCCTCCTGCTCTACCCCCCCCCCCCTTCTGACTTGTAATTTCATAATCAGATAGCCGCTCTCCATAGCTTAATAATAATGGCTATTGTTTTACACTTTCTGGGTTATGAAAAGGCGACAAGGTACACCGACGAAAAGTCTGCCTCTACGTAAAACAAAGTTACCACCAACTAGCCCCTTGTGGGAAAGTTAACTTCATTCCATTAGTTAATAGAAAATATTTTTTTTTTTGTTAATTAGTTGATATCACTGAATACAACGAATTTAATTCGTTGGGGTAGTCATTTCTCTGCTCTCCAACTGATAATACAAGGAGATCCTCAACTTAATTACAGGTAAAATTTTTAATGTATAAATAATTATTGGTTGGGGGTAGAGTATTATTGGTATTAAATATTTAAACAAAAAATATATTTTTTTAATAATTATTAATAATTAAAATGAAAAAACTTAATTAAACTTCAATACCTTCCAGAGTCCAAGGCTCACGGTGTTAAACATTGTCACTTTTATTCATCAGTGAAAATTAAATTACATAGGTCGAATCCATAAAAAAAAATACAACCTTAAATGAGAGTTCTAGGCGTTTTGAAAAATATTATACTTAAACTGTACGATTAACCCCACTCCGATGGTATCAACTATCGAATAATTAATTCCCACGGAACGGTAACGGTTTCTGGAAAATGGTTCGGTCCCGTGAACCGTGAAAGTTAACCTGACATTTTCCGAAACTGCCAAGATTTTTACGAGATGTGAAATGGCTGGCAGAAACTTGGAAGACGGCCATACGAGAAATGAAAGCTCACAGTTTTAAATGTGACCCCGGTTTTCGGTCTCGAAAATTAGCGCACACGGGGGTGGCGAATGACCTGGGGTGGAACTGTACACCCGAGATTAAGGAAACACACAAAAAGAATCCATTCTAATCTATGGTCATTAATCTACGCTACAATTGCTGACGCTCTTCAAAATGTCCAGTTCCACTGCACACGTTGAAAACCACACGTGGACAAGGACGAAAATGATAAATTCGGGGGTTGAAGACGTCCGTGTGCCCCGGATTTTTTCCCCCTTCTATTTAGACCTAATCAAAAGGAAACATGAAAAGTTGTGTCGTACAATAAAGTTCATCGTCAAAAGGAAGGATCTTGGACCGGCTAATCGCATCTTAGAAAATTGGACTGAATAGACGAGGATCTTGTTAAGAGCCCAGACTCCGTCACAAAAAATAAAGTACTTAATTTTTTTGTGGGGGAAAAATAAACTAGAAAAGCAGGTTTAAAGTTGGAGAAGAAGTAAGTTGGGCATGACGTAAAAGAAAACACACACACACACACAGAAAAAGAGAGAGAGAGAGTAGACAGGACTTGGGTAGACTTCATCCAGTCGGCCAGGGAGTCGAATAAACCCGAAAGAAATGTCTGCCTGAAATTTAATTTCTGCAAATTCATTTAAATGGAAGCGCTTAAATTTTTGCAACAGAGTCTCCCCACTTAATACGGGGAAAAACCGCTGCGCAAGAATTCAAAAGTAAAGTTCTGAACAAATTGAAATAGTTTTCCTTTTATTTTATTTTATTTTTTCTGTTTTCTTTTATGCGAAACTTCACGGACGGAACTCCGAGTCTGAATGCCACGTACATTCAAACCGCATAGGAAAATTTATATAAACGCCCGGCAGAATGAGGCTCGGAAAAGAATGAAAATAGTATAAGATTTAATATAATAATATTTCTTCTTCCTTTCTGTCGACTTCCGAACGGAGATTATCTTGTTTATTCCTCCTTATGAGAGTGAAAATTGTTCTCTCTCTCTCTCATGTTAAACTATTTTTCCCAAAGGGGCTTTTCCGCTCTCAGTTTTGAAAACCGTTTTGTGGTATTCAACGAGGTTACGTTTTCCATAGATGACAAGACAGAGATAGGAATTAATTATTAAATAGAAAGGAACGGATAATCTGCATGTTACCTGCTTACGCGATTTTTTGTCATCAAGCGACCATTTCGTCTTATTTGTTTTTAAACGGTGAACTGTTTAATTGAGTTGCACGTCCCAATCATTTGGGTTTATCACAGTCAATGTCAATACTTCTACTACTTAGGTGTGTAGAATTTATTATCTAGTACCGGTAGGAAGTTTAGTCGCGCCAAAATGCCTGCTTTTGTTTGCCCTAAATAACTATTTGGTACACTTAGTTTAGTAGTAAGTATTTCTTCGTTACTATACTGTATATGTTATTGAAATTGTAACTTACTGATATTTTCATCATCATTTTATAAGTAGTAACAATAAGTCGAACCAGTCATTACACTGTTAGTTTTCAACTGTTCGTACTCAACTGTCTGAATAACTAGACCTAGTAGTTGGCCTTCATTGAAAAAAATGTCGAATCGAGAGATATTTATCGCCAGTACTCAACAAAGAGTGAATTTCTCTACAACACTATTGTATATGTTTGCTATTATGCTAGTTGTTTAGGTGAATCATGTAAGCCCTACACAACTGTATGATAGTATCAGAGGTGCAGTTGTGCATTTAGTTCACCTCTACGTGCACAGAAAGTTATCATAGCAAGGTAGTAGACAAGGATAAGGCAGTTCACCTTACAGAGGACAATCCCAGAAAAGATGAAAAAAAAACCTCGGAGGAAAGGCCCAGAAAACCGGATTTACGTGACGAAGGCCTTTGTGAGATACACGAAAACCAGAAATTCATCTAAATGGAGAGACAGTAGCTTTGGGTTATTAGTATTCCCCTCGGATATTGCCAATATATCAACAACAGCTATGGAAACAGCTGGATCCTGTTGCGGGATCGGAGATCTCTTTGGTTTTGAAATTTCACATGGGTCCGTCCTTTTGAGCACATGGACAGTAGACGTCGGTCAACAGCGAGCCACACTCAAGAAACGGTTTAGTACCCTCTAGAATTCACTCACCACCATACGACGGGAACCGAGAAAAAACTCAGGTACGAAAGAAAAGGTAAAAATGAAATCCAAGAAACGCAAACTGTTTGGTTCTGATCTGTTAAACTTTTTTTCCTCCAGTTTTTTTGTTGTTGTTGTAGTTGTAAAACGTTTGAGTCTTAGTTGAAAAGTTCTCAGCGAAAAACATGGGGGATTATCTAACATATGTATCCTACTCGTACACGCTGAAATTTTATTCAAATATCCAGAGACTTTTTCTCGGGCTTAGGGGAACGGTTTTTTTTTTAATAAAACGAAAAGGTTTAACCTAAACGACCTGGGACTTGCACGCCAAATAATTCAAAACTCGATACCAATGAGAGAAACTCAAATGAAAAACAAAATGCATGTATATGTATATTGTATATTTTTATTATAAAATTTCATACGTACACTTCTTTCACCTCACATACATTCTTGCATTTACAATTTTTATGTAGTGTACGGCAAAGCTTCGCTGTTCTTAAGTTCTCTTAATAATTTCAAGTTTCATCTGAAGCATCACGAGCACGATTTGGGCTTAAGTGTTGTAATTCCGCAATTTCTGACGCGATCAAACTGATTAAATTGAAGTGAATTAAATACTTGAGCTCCCTGAAGTGCTTTATCGAATCGAAATGCCAATTTGAACACATTTTATTATGCGCTCCAATTTCCCGGCTGATGAAAGCGATTAGTGCCGTGTTGAAGTCTGCACCAACAGTCACTCGTATCCAATTAAGAATAACTCAGAAGGTTAACATAAGAAACCACACATAAATGATTAATTAAATTCAATTGCTTTTTCCTTGGAGTGGCCTCAGAAAAAAAAGGATTTAGTTCCATGGAGAATTTCACAAAAAAAGTACATAGCTCGCTCTAAAAATAATATCAAAGCAATAGTCAGGTGTTAGTATTAAGCTCATAAATAATAAGGGCGTGAATATTAGCGACACGCTAATCTCTAATAATCAAAAATAGGTGGTTTAACACTAAATAAAAACCTTTGGTGACTGACTGAAAAGAATATCAGAGCATTCGGCACTTCTAAATGACACTTAAAGGAAGTTTATTTGCGGAAAGCGAATCGTTTAATTACAGCACTGGATATAAATAAATAATGTAGCCTTTTCACTTTACGTTTGAATCCATTCGCATAAACTATTTAGGATCTCGTCGCTCCCTCATTGAAAACCGCCAGAAATAAAAATTTATGTAAAGAAAGTATCAATTATGTACGCGATGTAGTGAAATATGTGAAATAGGGAAAAGAGTAAAGATAAGTTCGGAGAGTAACGTGAACGCGCCATTGTCGTGTTCTACCTATTCTCTAACTACACTAGTACTACTTTCAACTTTTGTAGTTTGTTGTATGTGTGGGGGGGTTAATAAGCACAAGTTAATAAGTTAATAAGCACAAGATTTATAAGGACTTCACGACAAACGGCAAAAGAATAGGAGGTTCTTGTAAACGTCCACGAAAATGCAGTTGAATGCAGAAAATTTGTCTTTTGACATTCTGAATAAATTATAAATCTGCATGAAACTGAGAACTGTGCTGTGTAATATTATTAGAATGACCTAGAAAATTCTCGAATGGGAAAAATTGTTAAAATTCGACTCAGGGTTCCTTTTTCTTAACTACGATTAATATAAACCGTGAATATACAACAACTTAAACAACTTGCTTGTGTAAATTATTATTAGTATCATAAAGTTGAGTTCGAACATCAGAATTCTCATTTACCACGTTAAAAATTCTGGGAAATAATTTTAATAAAAATAATTATGAAATTTTATGTCAATTTTAACAGTATTTTAATATCAAAAATATATTACGAAGTTTTACCGGCTGATTATTAAAATGTATACAAAGAAACAATTAGTTTCTCGTAGGAATGACTGCTGAGGGACAAAAAAATATCTTTGGTAACGTTAGAAGTACAACAACTTTGCTTGGACACCCAAGGGGGGACGGGTTACCCCGATACAACCGACCTCGCCTATTGATTGTCCATCGATTGATTTCGATGCTTTCCGGACACGTGTCAGCCCTTCTACGATTTAATTCAACCGCCAAATTTAATTGCAGTCCTAAACAAAGTTGAACGACTCGAATTTTTCTTTCCATCCGGAAGGAAGGAACTTAATTTCCCTCGTCAAACATCAATAAGACTCGTTTTGTATTCGCTCGATGCACTCCCAAAAACTGAATACAAAAATCTGACTGCAATGATTTTTCCCCGACTTTGTTACTTATTTTCTTTCGGGGTGGCACAACACGTACGGGGGTGGCGGTCGTCGCCATGGGGTGAAAGAAAGCAGTTGAATTTCTTTGTGGAGAAGGCGACAATTCTGACTTCATCCTTTTTTTCTTTTTTACTACGAATCCTTGTAATTCTTATTAGAGTAATTTCCGAGTTTTAACTTGTAATTTATTCTAATTCTTATTTTAATTCCATTCCCGCGTTATCTGTCTTCTAATTTATTAGAGAGTAATTCTCATTTTTCGGTTCTGGGTTTTTCTCCAAACCTTTTTATTCCTACAGCATCCTACTGCATCCTTTTTGTCGTTTGTTATTCTCGCTACGTTACAGATATCATTATGTACAAAGCTCTGCGACTCTGTCTAAATTTCGTACAATAATAATAATAATAATGACGTCTTCGTATTTTTTACAATAATAATAATAATAGTATAGAAAATAATGTATGAATTATTCAAACGTTAATGCGATTTTAATTTTAGGGTTTTGTGTTACATCGATACATCGAACTTGTGTAGTGTGTTTTACGGAACATGTACATTTATTATTCATGTTCCATCACACGTACAGTTTGTCCTATTAGTGTTTTTTTTATAATTACGTACATGTTATACATGTGTTACAGTGAAATTATTTACTGTTGCGTTACGTATAACGGAAGAACTTTTTATTTATTGCATTTACAAAATCTAAAAAAAATATGTAAGTTTTGCAGTTTTTAAAAAAAAATTCGTTTTCGTTTGGTTACCCCTGGTACGACTAGACAAATCTACAAAATGTAACGGCAGTTCAAAGTAAGTCAAACGTTTCTCTCGAGCGGAGGTAAAACGTGTGTTTTTACCTGCGTCGGGTTTTGTCTGTCTCTCCGACCGCGAATGGTCGACCAGCGTAGGAGCACCGGATGACGATGGTGTGACGTGCGACGTTCTACACAACACGGTGGTGCCTCAGATGAATCAGATGAATTCGTTTGCTAGCGAATTTGGGATTCGAACCAGAAACCTGACCTCACACAGAGAACCCTCGAAAGAACACGGGTTAAACGGAAGAAACTCGATTAATACGCCGTGGAGAATGCAATAGGAGAAAGGAGACCCTTAACCTTTCAAAAAAAAAAGAGAAATGTAGTAATTTGTGAGGGACGAAAGCGAGGGTATCCTTTCTCGCAACCAAAAAGGGGTCCAAGTGCCTTTCACCTGTAGCCTAGGAAGCTGGTGTTTCTGTAAAAGCTCAAAGAGCCAGGAAAATAACAATTGTTTGCAGAGCCCAACAAAACATGGAGAAAATGTAATTTGGGTCAGTAAGGTGAAAGTCAGAGTACGGTCAATACCGCCAATTAATAACAAATTTTTAAGTACATAAATGTGTTTCTGTATTTTCTCTACCTGTGTCCGCATTTGTCTCCTCTGTCCTCGTACCGGACACAAAATTCATTGTTTTATGGCCGGCTTCCATTTCCTGTGAAGCTTCCGACCTAACCGTTGTTTATCGTCTTAAGTACGTCACTCTGGGACTTTCACCTATCGGATCCTGCTCGGGAGGGGTTCTTCTCGAACTTTGGTAATATTTTATTTACCTATTTTTTTTGTTTCTGTCTTGGATTGCACCCTTTTCGCAGGGCCGGCGCGAACCTTCCAAATTTTCATCGTTAAATCCGTGAATTTACGACTCTAACTTTTGTCTCACTCCACCGGAACTTGACAAGGAATGACCGAATATAATGCCGAGTTTACGATGGTAGGGAATAAAAGAAGAAAAGGATGGTCCTTACATTTACATTTTCGGCTTATTGAATTTCCCAGCGACGGCGTTTTGTGGCCCTGTACCTGTCACACCTGTACCTAACAATAAACGACCGGTTTTTATTGTTTTTACTTCCTTTACTTTTTTATTGTCCGACATCCACGTAGCTATGTTTACCTTAATAATTCTCTGCCCGGACATCCTCGAAAGAATATTAATGATGTAAATGTAATAAAGTAAACTGTTGACACTAACGAAATTCCAGGTGAAGGAGTAGACGAGCGTATGAGCAACTAATAATAACTTATGAAGATCACTTATATTAACTTTTATTGCTTGGCGTAACATTTATTGCACCCGGTAAAATGTTTAATTACATTTTTGAAATATTAGAAACCTTCGAGAGTGAACCTGAGCGACAACGTCCAGGAGGAAAACTCTTTTTCAACCGAGCTCCTGTCGGGTAAAAAAAATTCAACTCGACTCAATTCGAAGTGACCTATTGGGGAATGAGACAAATGGTACACAACACCTGACGTCCTGGAATCCTCCTTTTCAAAGTCTTAACTCGTTTCATAACAGAACTAACATTAAGTTAAGAAGAGTGGCCAAAACACAGGGTGGTCGGTTGTTTTTTGGGTTGGGGGCGGGTGGTCATACGACAGACAGATGCGACCCGATGGTCCGACCCACGTCGGTTTTTCCTTACGAAACAAATCTATCGGAAGTATTTAATTTACCATTTGTGTCTTCCACGAAAATTGTATTTTGACTCGAATACAAAATCCCACGTTGACTCCAAATATAAATTACGGTGGATTACCTCGATATTTGGAGGGATACGAAAACACATGGTTCCCACTCGTTTGCCCAACTCATTTCGTCCACTATAAAAGGGATTATTAGTTTTGTCCTCCGTTTAAAAATTAGCTCGGTGCCCACGGACTGTCAGTACAACTTTACAATTTTCCAGATGGGATAGTTAGAAGTAGGCTAAGTTCAAACGAATGACCCCCCCAAGTACAAGCGGAGTGGTTCTCCAACAGATTTGTCGGATGTTTACTCTCGTAAGAAAAGTGCCTTGCGTGCTGAGGCCTTTTCAACCCTTTTCCACCGCCCCCGAAACCAACAGTTACATTTCAGATGGTTCGAGCCACTAAAACACAAGTCGCCGTGTGCGTTGCCCACGAGCCCTGACACGCAAACCTATTTTTTTTTATCGGTTAATAAATAGGAAAATCAATTTTCTTTCCATTCGTCCCGTTTTCACTTCTCTCTTTCGATGCGATCCATTATCTATCATATTTTTATAATTGAATCAGGTAGCATTATCGCTATTTATCTTCTATCAATCACCATCATTAACTGATGCCGTCACAAACTCGGTAACTAACTTCGAGTGTGATGAATGCGACAAAAGAACCAGATGAATCGGACTGTGAGAAATGTCGCTCCGCGAGAATTCGTCTCGCTTTTCTTCATTTTTCAAAGTATTCTTCAAGTCATATTTTTTGATATTTGTTATTCTCTAGTAAATTTGTCTTTGTCAACCCGATCCGTTCAGGAGAATCGAGTGAAGCTGAGAAGTCAGCGGTCGACAGCCGACACGAGTTCTCACGCCAGGATAGAGCACCCTGAGTTCCACAGCTTGGGTGACAAGTCCTTCAAGTGTTTCACACATTAAGTCGTCACCTCATTAACTAGTTACATATCATAATTAGTTACTCAACTAAGAACTAATATCTGATCAAGAGGAGTAAGTTAAATTTCTAAAATTTTCTAAAAATCAAAAAGTACTTAGGACTTTGAAGAGCGCATTAGTGGCGTGTTAAAATCTCCCCCTGTTTAAAAAAATTAAATAATTTTTACAAAATCTCTGTAAACAACTAGTCAACTCAACTCGCATACATAAACACATAACACATGACTTAAAAGGAGGAGGAGGAAACGCTCAGGAAAACAAACCCACTGAAAAATCCATTGAGTTCATCTGTCGAATCCCGACAGTTTTTATTTAACGTGAAGCAAATTCATAAGTCAGACATGCGTTCGTGATTCCGACCGAACCCACGGAAAACTACATATATATGTAACATAAAAATGAAAAATGAAAGTGCAACAACGCCTCTTTGACTGACAATCATTACGTACGAAAAAATTTCATTTGGCGGTTCACTGGCATCCTGTAATTTAAAAGCAAAGGACATTAGGGCCCTTGAAATTCAATCGGTTTCTCCCTCGCTCGCCTCTCAAATATTAATATATAGAACAATTTCCTGAAAAATCAAAATTACTAGACCGGAGTACGTTTTCAGGTGCACGCACCGGTATCTGCCAGGCTTTTTAGCAGCCCTTTTTTCAATTTCCGGAATTTCTTTTTCGATTAAACGGCAAAACGCATGCGAAATTGGCAAGATACGATCAATCTCTTTCTTTATCAACTTCGTCTCTTCGCCTGCCTTTCTCAGGTTTTCTCGCACACGTGTCGCCATCTGAGTCGCTGCTTCTCCTAATTGTACTCCTGCACGTACGTACAACTGCCAAGTTAACCGACGCCAGACCGAGTCTATTGCAAGTTTCCCTCATCCGGCTCCCGTCTAATTAAACTTGTACATCCCTGCGGCTCATGAATTGTGTATATATATATCATCACATGAATTTATCACGTCATTTTCACGCTACTTATGTAAATACTCCAGATTAAATGTCGAAAATGTCGCCGCCTGCCACGATTGACATTCAATTAAGTGCTAAGGATGTTTCACATCCGTACCTTTCTGTGGGAGTCCCTTGTTTTGACCGGCACCAGGGGAAAAGCGTTTCCTAAATTTATGACCTTTTCATAATCAATGGCGACAATTTCATTCAGCAATATTACGCCGGTGTTAAAGAAGGGGATTTCCGAATTATAATTTAACGATCGGATGTTACAAAAGTAGTACTCTGAACTCGCACTACCCGTGTCCTTAACAATAAATTTCTCTCATAAATAAGTCGTACGTCGCTTCTGACAAATTTACCCAAATCGTAAACACCTGGAAATATCAGGAACTTGTTTTTTTCGTCCAGGTACAGAAGTCGAACAGTCGCGGAAGCATCGTACCATCAAATGAGCACTATTAATAAACGACTCGCGTCCTCGTCAAACTATAAAATATTTTGTTGCACCGACTTATAATTTATTCGTTACATTTTTCCGGGAAGGAACGTTTTTCCAGGTGAAAACTGGAGAATGAATTTTTTAACAACACACGTAACACCTGGAGCAAAACACTTTTGGCGAAAATAATAATCTCAGTTTGGTTCTCCCTGACCTTTTCCGCTCTCGGCCTCCTCGCTCTGTAATGGAGAGAAAGAAGGAATCAACTCCTCCTAGGAGAAACTATTTGTTAACCCTGAAAACAGGCTAGGCGTGTGAGCCGAGGTAAATAAAGATGTAATTATTATTGGAGCGGTATTTTACTTCGGGTTGAATATGATTAAAACAAATTTCAGACTTCTAACAAATGCGACGCTGTCGTCCCTGCTCGAGACCAACTTTCCTCTCTGCTGGGACCTCGATTTGCTCTCTTGGTTGGAACAATGAGACGAAAAATGAATTATTGATGGAAAAGAAACAGAATGTTGACGTCGGACCTGTGTGCAGCCTTTTAATTAAGGACGAATTACTTGACGTCTTGACGACGACGTTACACGCCGGTAAATCGCGGGCAGGGTGAGTAATTTTCGGTGTTGTACCGACTCATTACGAAGCACTACAACCACAAATGCAAGTCTACCTGAAAAGGCGCTTGTTTTACGTAGTTTTTTCGTACGTGCTCGTGGAAAACCCATTAATACCTGTCTTTAACCACAAGTACTGCCGAAAACTTATACAAAGTATTTTGAAGTGTTACGCGGCGTAGTAACTTTGAAACTAGAATATTTTTTTTATTTGTTACCATGTCAATTTTTCATCATCCAAATTTTGATTTGGCTTCATTTTAGAAATAAAAATTAGAAAACAACAGTAGGAGTAACTTGACACCAAACTTTCATATTACAATTTATTTATTACTTTGTTCCCACATAGAGAGTTACCACGAAATGATTCTGTTTTTGTAGAGTCGTTCCCCAACCGTGGAAATATGTACTATAATTTTTGTAGTAATGAGAAATAATAACCAAACACAACACAATACAACCTTTGCACATGTGCATAAGTTACATAGGTTTTCATGCAAACCACGCGGGAACCCTCCCAGAATTATTAAAAATAAATAATGAACCAATTTTTTTTTACTATGCGGTGAAACGAGACAAGAAGCCAAGTCAAAATCAATTTAAATTTCTTGTTGTTGAGCGTGATTTGTAGTGAAAATCAATGAGACGAAACAATGACCGTTATTAGCCTGATTTTTTTTTATTTTGCCCTCAGAGCTTTTGTGTTAGCAATCATACAGCCTTAATTAAAAACTGTACGGAAAAAGTTTCTCTTTATATAACATACAGAGTGGTGAATACGCTAATTTAGCTCTGATTAGTTTCCGCCCTCTGTTTTTATGTATATTTTTGTTTATGTAATCAAATTCTCCCTGACCCATACACACACACACACACATACATATGTCTCCTTTTATTAACGTCTATGTAAACCTACTCCTCCGAATTTTCTATCGATGGTTCTTATCCCCGTTTTTAAAACGAATATTTCTCGTTTAATTAGAACGCGTTTCTTCTGGGCCTGATTTCTGCCGTTCCTGCTGCTGTTGCTGCCTTTCGACAGCCCGGGGGAGAGGCGTTTGATAACTGCGAATGAGAAAGCAATGAACTACAAATAGACGTTTTACAAGTATTACGGGACGTGACATCAGATTTTACAATAAAGATTTTATGGTCGAACACTATTAAAAATTCATTGGAGCCATAAAGCTTTCAGTTGTAAATGTTTTCTAAGTGAAATTGAACGTTTACTAAACTAAAATGTAAATTTCCGATTTCCATTTCCTGACTTCCTTGTGATACTTACTGTTTTTATCGGGTTGATTGAGTAATGACTTAGAAGCCGGGATTATTCACGAAGACGAAGACTGCGCAACTGTAATTTATGAAGTTACACCGGGGTTCGAGTCGAGTTTCTACACCCGTAAAACGAGTGAAACTATATACAGCCCACTTTCAGGAATGTTTCCTGAGGAAAGGGTAGGTTTGATTTTATTTTTAAATTTTATTTACTCGTCTTTTTAGATTATATTTACTTATACACCCCAGAAATATTCGTACAGTTACCTAATACGTATTTTACAGTAGTATGTGACATATTTTGTACGTGACATTTCTAATATTTAATCCCAGGTTTCTTGTTGGAGAAGTTAGACCACTTCATCTTTTAGTACTAAAGAATTTAATAAGTTTTTTAAAATTATTTTTCTTTGCAATAATTGTAATAATAGATTGAATACAAATTCTAACTGGCCGTAAGAATTCAATAAGTAGAAATACATAACAAACTACGACGTGACTCACTAAAACACCTCATCGATTTTGCTGATTTTAGGTAGCACGATGACTTCTTTTATTTAAATTTACACTAACTGTTTTACGTAAATGTTAATAAAAATAAGACGTGGGTATAAATAGAACTCAAAATAGAATTGGGGTGTGTTTTACTTAATTCTGGGGTGATTCCAGCGATAAATTTAGTGAACTCTTTACGATTAATTGTTATGTGTATCTCGACTATATAAGAAAGTTAATGTAATGGTAAAATGTTAAAGGGTCATCAAGTCAAGTCTATTAATTCTTTCGATTTTCTTATTTATTCTCGTCTTATTTATAAATAATTTATCCACTTGCCTAAGAGGCCATCGAAAGGAACCCTCAAGAAAAATTCGAGTGTAAACCTTCCCGTTTAGAGTGTAACCCACTTGACGAGCACCTTAAGTTACTTTATCGGATATCGATCGTAGAGAAAACAACTTGTCTACGAGTGACCACATCATTGCAGAACGTGTACGTGTAGAATTTCATACGAGGTACTCACGTCAGGGTGACCGTTAAAATTAGAAAGTGGAAACTCTTCTGTTTTCCCGATCGGTTGCCAACATTGTAATTTTTGCCGCGGAACTGCAGAACTCTAGCTCGTGGAACTCGCAAATTAAAGTCAAACTCCCAACTCGAGTTCTGGTGCATGTCGAGTACAAAATTGTGATACTCCATTCCAAATAAAAAATTCATCATTAATAATAACTCTTTCAAGAGAGTAATTTAAGAAAATTACATTCTTTAAGAGAGTGGTAATGCTACCGGTTTATAATGCGACCAAATCCGTAGTCGCACGTTTCCTCAGTCACGAACTGTTCCTCGTAACGAGGTAGTGAAAGAAGTCGTTTTTTTTTTGGGGGGGGGCGGCTGGGAATAAGGGTGGGTTAGGAAAAACTATTGATAGTGCAACTAACCGATCCAAATTCGGGCAAACGTCATCGAACGCAAACAAAACAGAAATTGTGAATGCCACCGTCGTATCCTTTTGCACGAGAAAAGGCAAAAAATTACTATATAGGAAATTTGACTGTACTTGTTTTATTTTACACGTGACGATTTCTCACGTATATTCTAAACCCGGTGAAAAGCACCCTTACGGCTTTCGTATTACAACCCTGGAAGACTTTTTGTCAAGGACCTTCGTCTAAAAACCCTAAGCACGATGATAAATGAAAACCAAATTTAATTTAATTGCGTCTCGAGCTCATTACTCGCATTTCGTTTGAATTTCTCCTACGTTTCACATCTTGAGACACCACTCCTCTTTAAACTTCTTGAGCTAGAAAAAAACAATGGAAGAAAAAGAAGGGTTGAAATGAATTGTGTGGCGGTTTCAACTTATCTACCGAGTAAAAATTACAGAGGCAGAAGTAATTAAACTGCTCCATGACCGAACGAATGACTCGGAGCCATCACCTTTCTCAACTTCGTACGTATAATACTTACATAATACATAATGGATCTTTTTTTTTGTATTAAATAAAACGCGGGAGATAAAAACAAGTTTTTCGAGAAAAGTTAGTACACACCTACGAGTTATAGTTGTAGTAAATATCCTGGCGTAAAGATTTATGCCCGGGGTTGGACGTCTAAGTATATATTATAAAACAGTATCGTGCAAATGATAAAATACACTGCGTTATCTTTCCTTTTCTCTCCCATTCTTTCTGCTTTATTTATGTTTTTCCTTAACAAATTTTTTTTTATTAATTTTCTCATTCCGCCATTGTATTGTTCCCACATTTTTATTTTATGTTCACGTTTCGTATGTGTCTTAAATTAATTACGATAACGCTGCGACCACGACACGAGGTTGTTTCCACAATTTACATGTTCCTGGTGATGATTGCTCCCTGTGTGTGTGTGTGTGTGTGTGTTCGTTCAACCCCCGTGTAATAACCATTAACCGTGTAATAATTAATACATCAGTTAATTAATAATATTTATTAGGAGAGGATTTATGGTGAAGTTGTTTTGCACTGATTACTCTCCTCGTGTGTTTAGCACGTAGCACATAACCGTAAGATTACTTCAGGGTAGGATTCGCAGTCATTCGACACCTGTCATTTGTAGAGTAACTCCGACGACTTTGCTCGTTTAGTTGCATAAAAACTTATTTTAAACGACAATGCGGTTTAGACTGTTCAATCGTCACGTTTTTACTGATTCTTTGTGTTTGTGTTTGTTCAACCCTCCAGCAGCATTTAGAACAATTTGTTGTAGATTAATTAATAGTTAACATGTATATAACCGTATGATACATTTCAGTTGTGGCAGCTAAAAGGTCCGCCACTTACCTGCCCAATTCGTGGTAACTTTCTTATTTTATTTATCCAAACGTAAAATTATGCTTCTGAATACTTTAATATATCATCAGCTTAATAACAACATTATTATCTATTAATTGTATTAGCAAGAGAAAATCATAACTTGTAATTTTTTATTATCCTTATTTGCTTTTGTGCGAGACTTAATAATTTATTGTCTCATCACTCAATCATTAGCAGTTGAATTATTAAACAGTTAAATATAAATTGCAGTTTACCCAGGAAAAATTAACTCGGTCGCTTCACATTTAACAGATCAATAGATTCATTGTATTCAATAAATCTGTGGTTTTTGCATTTTACGCCGGTTAAAGACGAACGTCTGAATTTTCCAGGAAGTTCATTTCCGACTGAAATTCCAACTTGAAATTAATTACTTAAATAATACCATTCGAGAATTAACTCGTAGTACGCACAATCTCAAAATAAAAGTCGTTTCGCCCGGACGAGGGGATAATAGTAAACATAATTTCGGGATCGCATTAAGTGTAGTATAAAAATTACCACCACAGCCTAAAAATTTAGTAAGAAATAATAGTTTGAGCGGAATTTAGTCGTCGGAACTAAAGCCCGACCTTTTAAATAAAATACCGAGACGGTTAACGGAGTGGGTAGTTTACACCCCCGACAAAAAAAAACGTGGAACGAGTCGTAAGAGTCGGGAAATATAATAGGGAAATTAAAGCTTTCGGTTATGTACGTGTAAACGCATAACTCCACGTACGAATGTCTATGTACATGCAAGTGCGCGCGTATATAAATTTAGTATTTTTTGATCCCATAAGATGCCTGAAACACCGGATTAAATTCTGAAAGGGAGCTTTTGTTCCATAAAACGTTTTATTTGACTGCCTCTCCCAGAGAATTCCTTCCACCTTTCCCGGGATCCTTCTGTTTTCATTTTATTAACGGAATTGGGTCAGAGAATGTTTCGTTAAGTTTTTACCAGATAAAAATTCACCTACCGAGTTGAATGAATGATTTAAGATTCACGTGAACGCGGCGCGGGTACGTCTTTTGTACGTGAATTTTTTTCTCAAACAGAACGTCTTCCTTCCTCGGGAGCTTTTGACTTCTTCCTTTTCTCTCTCTCTCTCTCTCTCTGTCTCTTTTTCTTTTTATTTTCCTTTCATATAAGCTACACTTTTACTTGTATTCTATCCCCCTGAGTCATCTTTTGCCGTCCGCTTGACTTTCCACATCATGACTTCTTACGAGACCTTCCGAAAGGGTTTGATCCGGTTGAGCTTTCCACTCTCGAACCCGTCACCGACGCCGTGCTGACAATTTTAGGTAAAATGGTAATAAATCAGAAAATATTGAAATTTATAAGAATAAGAATGAATATTGAAAATAGTATTTCGTAGTGTTGAATAAACAGTTAAGGCTTTTCAGATTGATGAAACACATATTTGAAAATGTTGTTAACACCTAATGTTACTCTCTCGACTCAATAACTTCAAATTCTCTTCACCCATTTCGCACTAAAATAAAATACACAATTATTGTAAATATCTTCGAACGATGTAACTTTCAATGTAATCAAAGAAATATTACGTTTTGCGAGAATCAAATTATTTCCTATTAAATGCATATCTCGGAATCTTTGTAATTGTTTTCGTTTTATCCATTTTAATTGCGTCTGCCACGGACCCTCTCTCCGGCTTTCGCTCAAGATGTTTTTTATTTAACCCTCTCAAAGGGCTACATCAATTTCTAATGCCACGTTTTTCCTTCGAGAGAGAGAGAGAGAGATAATTTTGTGTGAAACTCCCTTAATCTTCGCCTTGCAACGAGATTTCTCACTTCTTTCACTTTTTCATTCATACGTTCAACGCTTTTAACGTGATATTTTTCATTTAAAGGTGTGAAAGATATACACAAACGAGATGTTTAATAAATTATAGGTACGTTTATGTGTATACATATGTATGTGGGAGTCTCTCGGGATACGGAAAGCGATACTGAAATTTATTACACCAGACCCTTGACTCCTCCTTATGAAATAACATACTTCTTATGTTTGACTATGATCTGAACACGATCTTGATTTTATTTTTTTAGAACGTTTAATTAATTCTTTACTGATACATAATTTTTTTCTTCATGTTGATTAATAAAGAACAAAGCATTGACCACACCAATCGCACGTCTAACCGAGTGAAACACTTCTGAGTGTAAACGATTTTACGGGAATTATGTAAAGTTGTGGAGTTTACAAGGATTCCGGGTATGAAGTGGAGATTTTGATGGAAGGGGACGTCATATCAAAACCACAATAAGACGAGACCAAATATTCACCCCCTTAGTTTATTTAAATGATTAATACTAATAGTAAAATTGCTTAATAGTTGTTTATAAACACGCACTCGAATTTTTGTTATGTTCGTTGCAGCGTGTTAAAACCCGTGCAAAACACATCAACGCCGAAGGGTGAGATTATTGGGATGAAACACTAATACCCGACAAATACGAACCCCATTAGTTGAATGATGGATTATTGAACCTCAGAGAAGACCGCCTAAATAAGTAACACACAAATAAGCCGCAGTTTAACCTCGCAGGTATCTCTCTGTCGTTTACCTTTACTTAAAATTAAATAGTTTAACATAAAAGTTTAAAAATAAGTTTAGTTTAATAAGAGATCGGGAAAACATTACAATACCATCGTAGATTTTTAGAATGCAGTTGTGACGTGGGAACTCGGGGGAAAAAAAAAACGGTCAGCCCACCAACAGAAGTTACCAACTTCAGACATTTTGACGGATCAAAAATTTCAAAATACCTGCGGGAAGGTCATTTGGCACGCAAAACGAGACGAGCAAAGCAAAAAAAAAAACTTTCTCCCAGGTGCCGGGTAAAACGGGAAAGGTCGCCTGGAAGTAGTCAAACCTCTAATGAAGAGAACTGGAAACTCGAGAAAAATCACCTAATTTCTCACTTTTCGAGTTCTCCATTTCCAGAGGGCAACAAAAAAAAATGAATAAAAGGTGTGATTTATGTTTCTTCGTGACGACTTAAAGTTTTTTTTCTTCGTTCCTCCCACCGCAAAGTGGGCAATAAAAATAAACAAAAAGTTACGTCGCATTTTGAAAGGAGAAAAGGAATTAAAATCACTATGTTTAATATTTTTCGCCCTTTCTGGACGCCACGGCTAGAGCAAGGCCATTTTATTTTTCTATTTCTACGAGAAGTCCCCGAGGTCAAAATTTACATATTGATTATGTGGAATTTCTCTTTATTTTTATTCCCGCCATCGTAAAAGCTCCGTTTTCTCTCTGTACTCTTAAAAGACCCCCCCACCCCCCGGGCCTGAACCCCGGGCCAGGAGAGGATGAAATGGCAGATCGAAACCCGGGTAGCCATTCCGACTGGAACAATAAATAAATTTTTTATGCTAAATATTTGGAAAGGAATATTAAGAATTTTCAGAGAAAATTGCCCTTTTCTCGAGTGGAAATTTGGTCGTGAAAAGTTTCGCTTGCCTGCCTGCCTGCCTGCCTGCCTTCCTTCCTTCTTTCCAGAACTTTCCACTTTTGGAATTATTGCAAGTTGCGTTATTTATTCCAATTTCCGGTTCCAGTTGGCACTCCTGAGCTACCCCCATCCTCACATCCTCCTCCAATTAAATTATGCTCTGGATACGTTTGGCAAGATTGGCAGAAGCGACTTGGAAAAAAGTCCTTGTTAAACGACGTAAATTCCTAACTTCCTCTTTTGCACGTGGCGGTGAAATGTGAAGAAACCGAGACGTATTTGTAGGACCACGGAAAGGTATGTCAAGCTACAAACATTACACTTAAATGTATGAAACAGTGGAACATTAAAAAGGAAGCGATAAGTAATGGGAAAGAATAATTAATCAGAACTGTAGAGTCTGCAGAAAGGGGATACTTAGATTTGAATTGTTTCTATTAAAAGAAGTACTTACTACAATTGTAATTATTAAAATAAAAGAATGTGAAATTGTCCCCGACTGTTTTAAAATTTGTATCTGAAAATACAAATCAATGATTCATGTCAACATTAAATTCAACTGATTTACATTTCCTTAAAAAACACCGCGACATTTGATTGATTTCAGAGCATCACATCACTCGGGACTTTACATCGACTTGAGCACCCACTCGGTGTTTTTTTAAAAAAATAATAAAATACAAAAAACGTGTATACAAGAACATCAAAATTTCTCAACCAATCAAAAATAAAAAAAAAAAAAAACGATGACCCAGAGCTAACAAATTAATGTTTTGTCCTTCGCTTCCATTAAACCAAAAATATTAGTCTTCACTTTTCATTTCACTAAAGAGAAGAAATGTGTTCCTGTTACACCAGCAGAACATTTGTACCATCATTACTGCTGGACCAGATTCGCCCCGAAAGCAATTAATTTTCCACCATTAAACGTTACATGCATCAGAGGCAACTTCGCATCCCCCGAGTGTACAGTAGACCTAGTTGAAATCATGACGAGGGTCGCGTTCTATGGAACTCTCCAATTTGAAGCCAATTCCCCGAAACCGCAGTTACTCTATCAGACGGGACCGTGTTTTAAGGGTGAATTACTCCCTTAAGTGCGAGACGGAATATCCACGTGCATGTTGCAAGTCTACATAAAATGAAAGCCATTCCCTGGTTGTATATGAAACCTCCATGAATGGAAAATGTCCGTCACAACTATTTCAATTGTAGGAGAGATGTGGTGCACATGACAGAGTTATTGACTCCGTTTTGAAAACCACAGGTGTTTATTTCTTTAGGAAAAAATTTTCCTTTGAGCGGTGCAAATAGAAACAGAAATGAATATTATTTCTATTTTTCTATTAGCCTTTTTCAATAGCCTTTCTTTTAACTGGAAATTAACCTGGTCGTAATTTTACAACATTAGACAACATAAGAAGCTACTTACCAGCCTAAAATGGACTTTAGATATCATATTAATAACATATATATAATATTGTAAATATGTAGGTTTGACCTTTAAAGGGGATTCTTCTTTTTCTACCATTTCGGTTAAGTGTTAGTTACCTGTCATTCTGACACAATAAACACTCAATAAGATGTGGCAGAGTGGTGCAAACATTGTAACAGTACGTATATTCGTAAATAAGCATGTGTGTGGGTGTGTACCAGGGGCAAATGAAAATATTTTTTTCCCCCACAAATACAAAACACATCTTAGGAGTCAGAATATAAAAAGAAATGTACGCGAAACCTCTAAAGGAAAATACAAAAAGGTTTCATGTTTACAAACATGAGCAGCAGCAGCAGCAGCAGCAGCGGCAGGAGGAGTCGGAGTTGGGGAAAGTAGCAAGAGGAGCAAGAGCACATGATCGTTCTTGGTAATTTTCCTTCTATGGCATTACACTGCAATTTCTCAAAAGGCTTTTTTCGCCCTTTTTCGAGAGTGCCGTGGCAGTCTTAGGCGAGAATATCAACTCTTTGGCATCAGCATTTTGTATTCAGTCTTTGTCTAAATGAAAATTTCAAAAAGATTTGATAATAAAAGAGGAAAGCGCTGACACGCGAAAACGTAAAAGCTCCAAGAACTGGATGAAAATATTTGATTTTCCTAACTCAAACAAAACAAATGGCTGAGGGTGAGCGAAAGAGAGAGAGAGAGAGAGACTGGAAAAAGTGAAGAAATTATGAGAAACAAGGCAACAAACGGGAAAAGAGAATGCCAATTTCGGTGCCACTGCTGAGTTACACTTAATTATATACAATAATCTCGCAGAGTTTTACGCTTCGAACGAGAGCAATTTTTTCTCGTTTTTGCTACCCGCCTGAAAATACATATTCATGACACCCGTTAGCAAATTGTCTGAATTAGGAACACAGTTAATTTATTTCGTATTTTATACATTACACTCCGAGAAGGAAGAAGAGAGAGAGAGAGAGACACGTCACGGCTATCAATGTTTAACTAAAAACAGATTTGTATTTCGGTTTTTGCTAAATATAGTTCCTTTAATGGCGAGTTTATTTTGGGGATTTCGAACAAAAGTTTGACCGAGCATGTGAAGACTTTCTTTGTCTCCGGCAGCACTTGGTGTTGTTCTCCTCTCTGGCACGTCACCAGAGTTTCGATTATTTCGCGTGCTTTGTCTTTTCCTCGAATTCGGCGACTCGATAAAACGGACTTTTAGTTTTCGGTCGAGTCATCCAAATCACTTGGAGGTGAGAAAATGAGTGACAATTAATGTCGGCCCGGTAGAAAATCGAGAAACTCAATCTTATAAAAAAAATTTCTCTCGTTTCACTTCAAAGTAATTACTAAATACTTTTAATTTGCGTTCATATTAAATTACGAGACGACGTCCTTTACCCTAGCAAATTCTTCTATTGATTCTTGACAGACTGAAAAAACTAAATTGGTCAGCAAGGAGACAGAATTCGACTGTTACTTTTTATTAAACCGTAACAAGTTATAGTCTACACTCATTTCCATCGTTATGAGAATCCATATTAATTTTATTGCTCTATGTAAGTGTGTTAGAGACATATTTATTATCTATTAAATGTTTTATATTACATATTTTTACATGTTAATTTACAGTACCTAAAAAGTCTGTCGGGCCTACAAAACCATTATTTTTTACAAGGTAAGCAAAATGTTTAAAATTTAGGTACATGCCTTCATTCATTGAGTTTTTTCATTGACACTACCAAGAACAATATTAACAGCTTCTTGTTCGTGGAAGAGGAACAGTTTTTTACTATACGTAATTTTAAAAGAAGTCAGGCACCTTCGAAATTTTTCATACAGTGCACAACAACAATAACAATATATTGCCGTTAAACTCATATTATTATAATACGATAAGTTATGTTATCTAGACGCTGCAGGTGATTTTCAGTATTTTCTCTTTCCCACTTGGACACCAGTCCTCAAAATCCCAACCGGAAATTCTTACTCCACTTGTTACGAATGAAAAATCCTATGGAGAATCCTGTTTCCTGACGAAACGTAAATAACAGGAAATTCGTTTTCTTTCCAATTCATACTGTCAAAAAATTGGATTATTTTTCAGAGCTCCGGGAAAGCAAAGATCATGAATCAAAAGATACACTGCACTTGGAGCCAGTCAATCGATTGTGATTTATACGAAACCAAAAAAAAAAAGGGGAGAGAAATATTTTTCACCGGGAAGAGAAGAAGACACCACCGGAGTGAGAAGAATGGGAAACGTCTGAAGAATGACGGGGTCCGCCATTAATTTTAAAAAAGCAATTGTAAATCTTAAATAATTACCCGGTTAATCAGCCATTTACTTTCACCCTTAAGTTTGTAATCGACGTTGTAGTGATCTCCTAGAGGAAATCATCCTGCACGCCCGTTTTAATTCCCCGGGCCCGAAACGGGCCGAAAGCACAAAGGAAACCTTTCGGAGGTTTCCACCGAAAGACCTGAAAAATTTCTCGAACCTTTTTGAGTTTCCATTGTTATCTGACACGGAGATAACCGACTGAAATATGACGTCCTACGCGTCACACTTTTTCACGGGAAGGCTTTCACTTCTTTGACTTTGACTTCGCTCCCCGTTTGAGAGCCAGAGAAACGGGGTAGGATTCGCCGGGGAAGAAGAAGCAAAGAACAACAAATAAAGTATTGTGGAAGCCGGAGTTTCCCACGTAAACAAAATACGAGGCTGTGTTTATTAAAGTAAATAAATTTCAACATTAATAAGTGACGTTACGGAATGAGAAAATGTTGACGTATGAATTGGTTTGACGTGGGTTGCGACAGTTCCTCTACCACGCTCTACAACTAAACAACTGTAGAGCATAAAATAAAATTACAATTAGTGTAGTTATAATGAAAATTACTGAAGGGAAAAATGTGTTAATACCAATTATGTGGTAGCACGTTCTTACAATCTAAATAAAAGAAACTGGCTATTCTACGAGTGACACCAACTTGCATTCACAGATTTATACTATAAATATTTAATTTACACTCATATAATTATATATTCAAGCATGTTTAGACGTATTAGATAGTGTACTAGACGTCGATTTTTTAATTTTCACATAAAAATTTTTTTTTCTCTTTCCTGGTACGTGCTTATTATCCAAATTATGTAATTTCGCATGCGTTTAGTTGAGCGATGTTATTAACTATTTAACGTAACTTATACGCTTAATGATTTTTCGCGGGTCGTGGGATTCGGCAGCGACAAGCTAAACTTCAAAATTAATAATTTTCGTCGTTAATAACCGGGAGACTTTAATGTGCGGGAGATTGTGGTCAGGTCACCTTAATAGAATTGTTGGCTCAACATTTGCGTGTCAACTGTTTATTTAGAATTTTTTTTTTTTTACGAAACTGGAAAATGTTTTCTTAAATTTTTAGACTAACGACGCCTAGGGACGTGGCCGCCTCGCAGAAGGCTAAAAGTAAGCTGTGGAAGTAAGAATTTATACATAAATATATATAAAGACGCGAATGGGTCTGTATTATCCCCGCAGAGGTTATGAAACAATAAATTAAAAGCACGAGAACGTCCATCTACGCTTTTTAATAACCGGCCGCGTGTAATAATTTAATTTAATTTTTCACATGCATTGTTTTTATGCAATTTATTGCAACGCTGCGTAATAAATAAATTAATTTTTTTCGGTCCAACTTATTATGAATTACGCGAAAGAATATTTTTTGAGGAAAGTTGGCTCTGAGCATCAGTTTCCAGGACGTGATGACACTTTCTTCTTTTCTCCCACATCTGTGCATTTCATCACCTCGCCTCTCACACGTTCGGTGGTCATTCAATCCAAACTTTTATTAACGTTTTACAAATTTCTGCTCTGTTAAATTTAACATAATACAAATCGGACCTACAATACAATGGTGCAGGCAAACTTTTTCACTTTTCCCTCACGGAGAGATACTGACCGATCGTTAGCTCTCTTGTAATTACCGGCCGTATTGTATTCCGTGTTTACTTCTGAATATTAATATATTCTAATCAGTTGTACTGTATTATATTTCCGCTGAGACGTAAACTTTTATTTCGTTACAAGTTTGTACGTGTGAATGCACTTTTTTGAAAGGGATATATAGTTTTCTATATTATACATCAATGTGTACGACACAATGGGCAGTAGCGATGTGCACTTGCTTTGTAATAACAATATATATATAATACCAATGTAAAAATACATATCTCTAAAAATATCAGGAGTTATATTTTGGAATGTTTTCACTTTTTTAGAAGGTTATAATTAGAAATTAGAATTGAAAGTTCTAGTCCTCTATGCTTTCTTCTATTTCTTCAAAATGGTTCAATTCGAAGGTAAGATTTTGGGTAAAAAAAATTTAATGTGTTGTAATAATCTTTGCCTCCTGTGCGTTTCACCAATGACAACATGACAACATTCTGTCAAATGTAATACACACAAAAAGCTCGCAAGGCCAAACATGAAAAACACGTAAAAAGGCATAATTACCTGGATCATCGTCTTCATTAGCCTTAGGCCATTGTCCGCAGACGGTTCGACAAAGGCTCAAAATTATTCCAAATATTAAAAAAACACATTTTGCACACCAGCTACAACTCTTCCTACGGTGCATTTTCATTATACACAAACGTACATTTGATCGTGCATCTATTGCGATCACACATTATTTTAGTTATTCAATCATTTTGTAATTTTTCCTTTCACTTAATTAAGTCGCGGTCGAGCTTTTGTCCCACCTCATCCGATCGCCTGTTTCTCCTCGATTCTCTCGCATTCTGTAACGAAAAAAAAATACATAAAATAAATATCATCATCAACTCGTAGTAATTAACATGCCTACACTCAACTATTTGTAATTAAAAGGAGACACACACACACACACACACAATAGCACAATAACGGCACGTTGTTCCGACTCGTCAGCCCGGCTTGAAGTAACACAAGAACAAAGAGAGAGAGAGAGAGAGAGTTTTAGTAGACGGCAACACCGGCAAGGTACAATGAAGAGTTTTTCCCCGAAGAAGAAACACGAGGAGATTCATAATATAATACGGCGTTTTAATTAAAATGATGGAAGGCAGACCATGAAGTCACACGACTACAACACTTTTGACGCCTGGATATCTCAACAGGAAATTCAATTCTTCAATGGAAAAATTCAATGGAAAACGAGGAAGGGAGCAGTGGTGTAAATTAAGGCTCAAAAAGGGTCGCGTCAGTCGACTCGAGAACCTCACACTAACGAGGAGCTCCAAGGTAAGAGTATAAAATTATAAACACGCGTCATTCCAAATACTATATATATATACTTTTCGTCCACGGAGAAGATTCGGTCGTAACTTCACCTCTCCGGTTTTGCCTCGTTCTGCCAACCGCCGACCAGACCGAATGAAAAAAAGACAGCTACCCGAAGGTAAAAGAAGAAAACGAGGCAATACAAAAAGGTTTTTACTATCTTATCTCAGGTTACCGTAATTGATGGTTACAACTCTCAAAGAATTTTAAAACATACGCGAGTTTTAATACCGGAAAATCCTATTTTCCCTATGAGGTCCGGGTAACCGAAGGTCCGGGTGTTCGGACGTATCCCGAATTTCGCAAAATGACCCGTGCAAACGGTAAAAAATAATTAATAAAAATAAAATAGTCTCAGAGAGTAGGGCGAATCCGTTTTCTTCCGGCAAGTGCAACGAGTCGACTTGCTCAGAGTGAAATTACAACTTCACTTTAATATTATAATATAAGAAACAGTTTGTGAATCACTGATAACTGAATCCATCCCCAACCCCGTCCCATCGGGAAAACAGTTCCTAAGAAGCTTTAGAAATTTCCAAGTGTAATTCAAGCTCTAACGAAATGTTCCTGGCAACTTTTAAAAGTCTAAAACTAAAATTTTCATTAATTTCAGAACTTATTATGTTTCGACGGCGGTTTCTCCCATTCGTAAATATAATTCCGAGAGAGCTTTTTAATAATTAGGTTTACTACCATACGGTTTTTATCTATCGCATTATTTTTCACGTTAGTCATGCGAGAAAAATAAAAAGTTATTGCTACCGGATTATTCGAGTCGTAAATAGACTCTTTTTTCAAAGTCTGACAGATCAATAAGTTATGTATTCAACGACGCACCGTGTAACCCGGTCTCGGGGCTCTATTAATCGTTCTTAATAATTTATTATCTACTCCCGTTTATTATTTAACGATAAAGAATCGTGATTGATCACCGTTGACCACTTGAAATGATTAGTTTTTAGTATATTCAAAAAAGAAGGAGTAAGAACTCAGCAGGTGTGTGTGTGTGTGTTTAGTTTGTTTGAAAACCAGTTGGCGTGGAAAAAAAAATAAGAAACGGGGTGATTGTTTTCGTTCAAAATCAACACGTTGTAGGGGTGAGAAAATTGAATTGCATACGAAGTCTGTGATAAGTCGTTTTCTGACTCGAGACAAAGACTCCGAGTTCCTGTTGTTAACCTCAAAAAGATCAGTTAAAAGCGAAAGAAGTGTCAATTCGATGTAGAGAAGTAACTCGGTTCCAAAGGGAATTAATCGAATTCTGCTCCGGCGGGAATTGGCAGGGCCAAAGAGAGCGGTCCCGGAAATTTCTAAAAACCTTTTGACCTTTTCTATTGACGGTTAAATTTAAAATTTGATAGCAATCTCGTATTTAATCACTCCATAAATAAATATCCTAACACGATTATGAAAAATTTCGAAAGGCTCCCAAAACTTCAAGGAGATAATGTAAATTTGACGAGGAGAGTTTTTTTGTTTTAGGGTTCAGGCTTGAAATCCTCGGGTTGATGCCTCCGTTTTGAGGTTCTCCACTGATCCTTCCCGTGAGAGCTCAAAAAGAAAAATAAACTCCCTAAGATGGGAAGGAAAGTTGAATTTCACAGTTTTCAAGTCTCGCAGCGTGTTAAATTCGTATATATAAAATAAGAGTCGGTGCACAGAATTTATTTTAGGGTTTGTGCGAATGCTTTCGGTCGCGTTTCATCAAAAGGCAACGTGAAAATAACTCGATCTATGTAATTTACATGATTTGCGGTGCAATCTCGGGTCACTCGCTTTGTACTTTTCACTTGCTCCCGTGTAATATAACTGGAAATTATGTTCCTCTGGAAAAAGTACCAGAGTGTAAAATAGAAAAATTTTCAGTATAATTTCTGTTGTTTGACTGTGTGATAACTTCGCGTAACCATTCCTTCTTCCTTTGACGAGTCTGGTTTCCTACATGTTACAGAAACTGGTCATTTTCCTCCGTGACAGTTTAAGTCATTTTCATTAGAAGAAGACAAAATCTCGACTGCGTGCAGGGTCGATACTTCGGTCGTGTAAGAAGTTGTTACAGTCGACACCGAACGGCTCCCGTGTCCGGGGTCAAGTGTCCTTTCGGTCGAAATTGGATGTAAAAATTGTTAAATCAGAAAAAAAATCTCGTCAACTCAAATTAAGAGCGAACGCCTCTCTGATCACCTCCGATCATCTCTGATCGTTTCTGATGACTCCTTGCCTCGGACGAGACGTTCAATTTGGCGTTCTTGGCCGTCGAGAGGCGACCGTTGGGTTAATACGAAAAAAATAATTGACACGGTCGAACCCGGAGCTTCTTCTTCGAATTGATCAATGAAATAGAAGCATTCGATAGAAGAGAGAGAGAGAGAGAGAGAGAGAGAGAAAATAGAAGAAAGGAAAATAAAAAGAGGAAATTTTTCTATTGAGCTTGAAATCGCGTTTGAACTCTGAATGAACTAGCTGACTCGACAAATTGAAAACTTGTTCATCTGGTGTCTTTCGCTTTCCACCTAAAAATAATTCACCCCTTAATGGGATTTAATCAGATCTCTTTCGCCCCGTTCCCCATCAAAGTACTCAACTGCTTTTTCAACTTTCACCGCAAAACACGAAGAACCTGGAAGTCTCCCCGGAACCTACACAAATACTTTCTACCCCACTGAATTTTTCTCACATTATCACAAAACTCTTCATGATGTGATAAGAAACTATTGAACAAACTATCACTCCGCTATTATTAATTTTTAAAAAAGTTTAATACACAAATGACGGCGCATACTGACTTATTATTTACTGTTTTATTGGAATTATTGGAAGACCACAGTCCTGGTAAATTATTGCTACTTAGATTCTATTTAATAACTGATAATTTTATTATGTGGGGCAATAGGCACAGGAAACATGTTAATTACACCGTGGACTTAAAACTTTTTTATTATTGATGTGTTTCTAAAATAGGTGTGGTCTCCTGCATTAATGCCAGTTAAGCAGCTGTTAAGTTTTTATTAAAGGTTATATATAACATGTTATATATATTATTATTATTACACATAACAACGTCGATTAAATAGAGTGCGCGGTGAAGAGGTTACTTTGAATAATTTTATTAAATTTATTACACACGGTACATAAAAATGGCGAGAGCAAGAAAGTTTATTTTGTAATGGCCGAATCAAAAAATAAATAATCTCGGGAGCACCGATAGAAATCCAACACACACATGGGAGTGTTATTGAACATTAATCAACGATTCCGTTCGACGCGAAAAAAATATACCGTCGTTTAATATCGTCTATACTCTACCGTTTAACCGTCACATTTCTGATAGGTGAAATTCGTATGACAACACACGAAACACACTAAAATACCAAGTGACTTTAAAATCTGTTCGGTTTCCAACTTTTATATCCCCCGGGGAAGTGTACCGGATACCAGAAAATACTTACGGGAAACGCAGAATGAATACCTAAAATGCAGCAGGACGACGATGCGGATTCACCCCCAGCCACCCCCAGAAAAACACATACACCTGATAAAGCCAGGTAAAAGTTGACTGACCAACACCTCCCCCACACTCAGGGCAAGTGTCGTTCTCCCGTTAGGCAGAACGTCACCAAATTAAACGACAAAAACGGGAAACAAAAGCAGGAAGAAGGAAGTTTCCTACCGTCAAACGGTCAAAACGGGACGTTCCCTTTGTCAGGGACGTTTCCATTTGAGATTAGGAAATTCAATTACAATTCCCCACGATCAGTGATCAGCGATCCTCTTCCGGATCAAATCAAATACCACGTGTGTAAGTCTGTGCGGGATTTACATGAATTCTCGTCCGAAGAAAATTGTATGTTTTTATTAATTTCGAACCGTTTTCAATTTCGTAATTGGATTTCGTTCAAATTAAATAATTAACCGGTGACGCGGTGTTCGGAAACTGTCAGGTGAAAGACAGAATATCGGGTGTCGAACTCAGTAATAATAATACGGTTTTCTCATCGGAAAACGAATAATTGTTAAATTGTTCAAACACTTTGAGAAGTTTTAGACACCCGTCGCCATCTTGGGTGTAGGCAACGAAGGGTAAGAATGAATTTTGCCACGGGTGCCACGGAAAACGTCTGCTTTTTGTACCTGTGCTGACTGAAAAATGGTGTCGTCCCAAAAAGAAAAAAAAGGTTGCAGAAGTAAAAAATTGGGGGCAAGGAAAGGTGACACCCTTGACGAAAATCAGGCGCCAACTCTGCTTTGCGTACACGCAAAACGGGGCTTCTCTCCTGTTTTCATCCCCCGACGTGCTCCAGTAAAGTGACTGGAGTTATTTACAGTAGTCCGGGATGTTTGTCAAGATATGATGATTCGGAGGCCGATGTGGGGATGAGGGTGGTAATCCACTTGTCATATTTCAATGCAATCGGTCGGTTATCATTCACTTTTCACCGTAACTTGCATGCACACACACAACCCTTTTCCTAAACCTCAATGGATGGCACACGGGACAATGCTAGCACGCCTTCTCGTCAATTTCACTTGATTTAAATTTGTGTGTCTCAACTTCGTTTCCGACGCAGCGGATTTTCCGACATAAAATTCCGCCGTTTTTGCTAATAAAAAAAAATTGGACCGCCACTAACTTGTGATTTAAACAAGATTTTGATTATTTGCTACGTGTCATCAAATGCGTTCAAGCTTTGACATTATTTAGTCGAAAATCGAATAAGAAGAAAGGAGAGCTGCGAGTTGTCACATTCATCTGGTTCTATTTCATTCTACTGTTAAATTAATAAATTAACCATTCGTTACACGAAACCTCAAGTTGTGTGAGCCTGAAGTATGTAACGTACACGGCTATTGAACGACACAAAACTACTTCTCAAATCCTTCTCGTGACTGTACCGCCAACTCTACAACCTCTAAAACCGTTAAGAAAACTTCACTAACGTAATAAAACCACTGCAAAAATAATAAGAAACCGGACAGTTGGACCAAAAAAGACAAACCAGCACACTACAATGACACTTAGACTGTACAACAGGGAAAAAAAATTGGACAGGAAAGGACGAGTCCGAGGGTGCGAAAACTTCACTTCCAACCGAAGAAGACAAAAATTAGGTTGTCGACGACTCGGACGGGGTGGGTCGGTGTAAATTTGGTCAGAAAGCGAGTCATCCCCCGACAGGTAAATCGCACATAAATAGTTTCGGGGAAAAGAGCTTTGATAAAGTTCAATAACTTTAAGAGCCTAAAAATATGACAAGAGCTCTGAAGGAGATGATTTTTGAAATTTTAAAGCGCACCTAAAGACGGTACCCATCTGAGAACTAATTAAACCTAATGCCTCCGTTCCCTCGCCGGCCCTGCCATCCCGAAAATAAAATTTACAGTTAATTAATCGGATTAATTAAGGAAGATTAACTTCCGTTTCGGAAAACGGAAACGGCCGACGTAAAACCAATAGAAATCTCGGGGGAATAATAAAATTTTCAAAATAGCAAATGGTGTGAGCAGGCAAACTGGGAAATGGAGGACGGCGGACTCATTTGAGATTTCCCGGCGATTCGTTTTGACGTTAATTTGACGGCCGAAATCGGGCAAAAATCGTCGAAAAAGTACAAAAATGAATAATAATAATAATAAGTGTGGTGACTGGGGTGATGCGAACCCGGGTGGAAGGTCTGAGTCTGTCGAATGAGACACAACTTGTTACGCCCCGAGTTTTCAAGTCAACCTCCCCCAAAAAAACAAAATCTTCTTGTCCGAAGGAAAAAACGCCGGCGTGTTTCTCGGCAATATCACTGCGTTCGCCTGTCCCCGATAACTCCCTACTCTGATTTATCGAATATTTTTCGCTTCAATCGCATGACTTTGATAAGTGACGTTTCCAGAATTATAATTGGTAATAACTTTTTAATTAGTTGTTGGTGTGAGTGAACGATTACGGCGTTATCAGATGACCAACCAACGGGAACACGTAATAAATTCAATATGCCGATTTATTTTTAAATCCGAGCCTGGACACACACACACACCGGGACCGGGAAAATGGGAAAACTTTCGGTGACGGTAACTTTCCTAACGGAATTTTTTTTTATGAAAACAAAAAAAAATTTTTTTTTTTTTTCCCGATTTCACGTAAATCCGAACGTAACGGCAAATGATGTTTGATTAAAGGGAAATAACAATGCTTTTTGATGGAATTAAATTAGAGCAATTTCACGACGTTTCCCCGTTTGAATATTTCCAAAAGTTTTCATAACACAAAAAGTCATTTTCAATTACCGCGGAATTGCGGAGAAAGAAGAAAATTCTTTTTTTTTTCCTTTTTCTAAAACGGAAAAAAAAATAATTCAGATTTTCCAACGACAACAAGGGCAAAAAAAAAAATACGCGACGGTTCACGGGTTCGCGCAAGCAAAATAAAATGTGATTATCCATTCATAAAAAAGCAATTAGAGTAGAGAAAATACCTTTGATATTCCATTGTCACTGAATCCGCAAGCACAATGATTCGGCGTTAAAACTGCGTACTCCCGTACGTACGCTCGCGTAGCGCTCCGCTCAATTCATTCAGACGACGTCGGGTACTTCACCGGTTACCTCCGTCACGCATCCGCCCTTTCTTGGATCCGCGGAAAACACAACTGTTCTATTTGTCTATGAGAGAGAGAGAGAGGCAGAGAAAGAGAGAGAGTGACAGTGAGAAAGAGAGAGAGAGAGAGAGAAAGAGACGTTGTCTGGAGTGTAGGAGTCTCCACGAACTGATTTTCCCGCCGGTGGAAAACTCTCGACCGACCTCGACACCCGACTTGATTACCGTGACTGGAGTTTCCCCGGTTTTCCCATTCGGAAAATTTCGAGTTTCGACTTCGGCTAAATTCGTTCCAGTGCCAAAGGCTCCTGCTGGAAAAGTAGAAACGCTGAAACGCATTTTTGCATAACGCGAAAGCTCACGGCCAACTTCATCTCTCCAATGGCGAACGTCCCGTGTCTAATTCAAACTCCTTGTTTAACATCCCCGTACGATCCGATCTCTTCTTTTTCTTTCTTGATTTTTTTTTATCGCACCCGTTCGCCCGAGTGATCTTACACTTTTTACGCTTTCTTTCACCCCTTTCTCTTCCGCGGAGAATGTCTCGTTCTCCCTGAACCCGTTCGGTGGAAACAAATTAAAAATACCTCGGAAAATTTGTCAAACGTTATTTATTTTGCTTTCTCTCTCTCACACTGCGAACGGTAAAAAAGTTATTCGTTATCCTTCGTACTGAATAAATACGTAATTAAGTCGTTTAAAGATCAATCTCCGGCCCAAAGATCAATCAAAAACCGAGTGCGTACATACATTTTTATTAACTTCTTTCCTTGTTTGAGTTTGCCAGAGAACATAACATTTGTGTTCAGTGGAACTATTTCAAATAATACAACATCTTTGAAATTGAACTACGAATCATTGTACAACACACTACAATTATTCATGTATATTATATGTATAATATTGATATAATACTAATAATATAAAAAAATTATATTACAATTCACTACAGGAACTAAATTGTATAAAACACCAATCAGCCTGTTCCTGTTATTAATACTTATTTATTGTGTTATTAAAAGAACCAGGCACCCATACATAAGTCTGACTTTAGTTTTTATACATACAGAATTAACCTTCCGAGGATGTTTTTATTTTTAAAATAATTTCGACTTTTATTGTTAGTCACCACGGTTGTGCCGGTTTTATAATTTTTTTTATTTCAACACCAATAATCATAGATATTATTTTTTTTGTTCTGCTACTAACTATTAAATACCCGGACCAGTGGCAGATGAAAATAGAATACATTCGATATATTATTTGTAGTATTTTTTAGGTATTCTGTTATTATAATTTTCTTAAGTCTAACAATAACTAAAAAAAATAATTTTTCCCCCCGTTTTTGTAGTTTCCGATGTCGTTCAAAATGTTATCGAAAGTTTCTTTCACTTGCACTCCATGCGTGGAATTCACAGCGTGGAGAAAATAGATTAAACTTCCGAAGTAGAGAAAAAAAAAATTAGAAATTAAAAAGTCACCTTCCTTTGTCAGTGCTGGTAATAAGCTTCTACGGGAAATATGTGCTACAGAAATATTAAATTTCTTTTATCAAACTCGGTTAACTCACGACTGAAAACTAAATTTAAAACTTTATATAAACTTTTTATTTTTTTAAATTAACGACAGAGAAAACGACGAAGCCTACGAAATGAATAATAATTTGGAACTCGATATTAATATCTTGTCTCGAGAAAGGAAACCATCTCGTGTGGAGATGTGGACGTACCTGCACGGACTTGTCTTCTGTTCTCTTCGGTTTTCGGGCCACGTGGTCCTCGAGTGAGGTGAGCCAGGAAAGGATGACACGACCGGACGGTGTGACGAGCGACGTGCCACTGAATGTGAATACGTCTCTTTCTGGTTGTAGTTTCGGAGTGGATTCGTAAATTGGACTCGGTCACAGGATGTGACGTCTCCTTAACCATCTTAAACTTTGTTTTGTAAAAAGGAACGTCAAGGCGACCCTACGACCGGACGTCGACGACGCGATGAGTGACGTTGTACCACCTGTCGTTTACACGTCTGATCCTGTGATTTTACATCAGCCGAACTGTTGATGAACAGTACCAATAGTTAAATTTAAAATAAAAAAAAAAAAATAAAAGAACGGTCAGAGTGTGACCGTTAAATATTTCTCGATATTTGAGTACAATTATTTTTTTCTAGGCAGATCACACGCCTACAACGTCTGCTGGTGTTAGGCCGAATTTTTATGGTGTGGCTGATGGTTTTTATTTATTTGTGGAAGTCAAACAATACGAGTCGAGAGTGAAACTGCAAGTGTGAAAACAGTTTGACCATGGGCGGCATTAGTAAGCGATTAAATTTCAAGGATCAACGCTCCCATGAATTTAATGCAATAAAAAATACGTATGATTTTCACAAAATAATAATTTTTTTCTTCTTCTGGTTATTTATGTTCCGAATGTAAAATGTCAAGGAACTAATGGTTCCATCTTTATGCATGATTTCCCCTGAATGAATCCCATTTTAAAACGTTATCTAAATGGAATAGAATGACTAGCGCGACTGACTTTATTCTCCTGATATAAGAACACATAATTTATACATTATTCTGTGATGTGTCACGTTTTTAAAAGAAGGAACTCGTTCACCGCGAACGAGGGAACCATACGGATTTCGTATTTACACAAACTACCTACAAATGTAGTAGAAATTGTTTTTCGATTGATGCACCGCGAAAGCAGAACGTGACTGCATGAAATATAAATAAAAAAGTTCTGTATATACAATCAAACAATCACACACACGCATACACACACACACAGGTAGTCAGTCGTATTGTTACTGTTGTAGTATACGTTTGTTGTAAGTAACTTCAGTTTTTCCGTCGCGTATATGTGCAATACTTGTTGTGGTACCTCTCCATTGCTCAGGTTCTTCTTCGTGACTGTTCTGATATTTAATTAGGCGGGAGTAAGCGACAACCTATTCATGCTGCTTTCCGTTAGACTATCTGTTTATTTGACGTGTTTCTGCCTATTTAAATTACACGACGGAGTAACTCGGTCATGCACGTCTAACGCAAGCTTTTTGTTCATTTTAATTCAGTTTGAGGTTTAATTTTTGGGTGAAATGCACAAAATTAATTATACACAAACCTGATTTTGCCGTTTTCGGGCACAATGCGCGACTTCTTTTGTGCACGTCATCAGGATTTGTGACAGGAGACTTGCTGCTGAGAAGGGTCGCCTCCGTCGTCCTGGACCGATCTTTCCTCGGCTTCACGGCCATGTTCGAAACGAGCTTTTGACGATATTTCAGTTCAAATTAAACAACAGCAACAGCAACAACAACAAAAAAGAACAATTAATTTTTAATTCATTGTCAGGAGCACGTGAGTCGATTTCGGCCCCGTCGTTCTACATTTTATATACACACATATATATATTTTTTTCTTTTAAATATTATTAATCCTTATTTTATTTTACCATTTGGTCTTTTTCCATGGCCGTGGCTTCCATGGCCCGAAACGTTAAATTTGATGTACGTGCAAAAATGTCAGGTTCGTAATGCGGATGTGATGGGAATAAGCAAATTTTTGCAGCCGGGCAGGATGTAAAATTCAGAAATCAAATCTTTTCTGCGTCAAGTGAACGTGCCTGACAACCACAGTTCAGAGCTTTCCACCCCCGTCTTTCTGCAGACTTTTCCTGTTTCTTCTTCTGCTTTGGCTGTCACTTACTGTTAACCAGATTCTCTCTTTTTCATTATTCGCCGCCGTCCAAAAGAAGCAAATTGCGTTTTTTTTTTTAAATGTTTGGTTACGAAATAAGCCGGTGATTATTAACACTTACATTACACGATAATCTCGTACACATGAAGTGAAGAACAGACATTTTACAAAAATATGCAAATAAAATACATGAGGTACATCTTATGTGGTGTACAGGTGTTATTAATAATAAACTTTTTGTTTCCAATTCTTCTCAAATGACAATGGCCTCACACGCACTACAGATCTTCATTACACACATAAAATTTTGAATTGCAAGACCTCAACACACAGCCTCCAGAGAACTTTGGATGGAAACCAATTCTTTAATAAATAGAATTACATTGTCGAGAGCTTTACGAAGAGTTGAGTAGATTCGACAGGATACACCTGTCATTACAAATAACATTTATAACATTCCAAATTGTACTTATACTCGTACAAAATGAATCTGTTCTCACTATAATCCTTTATCGATTAAACAAATTTCTGAATCAAAGCGCAAACGTTGATATTTCCGTAACTCAAATTTCAACCGTGTTTTTAATTACGTTACGTTTAATAAATAAATAATACGAGTTAGATGGTAGACTGCAGTGAACCTCGTACCAGAGACTTCCTGAAAAAACTGACCAAAATAAACCGGGAGCAACAAACACGGGCCCCAACCCTAAGAGACAGACTGAACATAATTCGAAATCCAACATCAGAAGTGTAATGAAATAAATAAGAGACTGAAAATGAAGCGGAAAGCAAATAAGGAAGCATGGGAAAGAGATATAAATAGGGGTGAAGTAATAGTTTAATACATTTCTCGGCGATTAATTTGACAGTGAATTCAGTTGTAAACTTTCTATACAGTATAGATGGGAGACGCGGGAAAAGCAATTTGCGGTTGATGGAAAGACCAGAAAATATTTTCTTTCTGCTTCTTTCTCCCTCGTCTCTCTCTCTCTTTCTCTCTCTCTCTCTCTCTGTCTCTCTCCACCGTCTTCTCAATAAGAAAATTTGTTTCGCATTGTTCCTTTTCGAAGACGTAGACTCTCTCAGATCGAGAGAGAGAGAGACAGAGAGAGAGGTGGAGATGGGAAAACATTCAGAAATAAATAAAAAGAAACGGTAAAGGAAAATGAAGAAGCACAGGAGCAGAGAGTGAAATCATACTGTTAGCAAAGATAAACGTTTTTCATTTTCCGCTTTTCCGATGTTAAGAAACCAAATTACAAAAGTTTTCAGTGGGAAAAACCTTTTAAACAAACAAACTCCCGGAGATTTTTAGAGGTTGTGGACGGGATTTTTCTTTATTGCGTCTGGTTGCAGGACCTCCGAGGAAATTTTCCGGATGAAAATATTGCAGTTGAGCAATGATAAGACAAATTTTATTCTGATACGGTGAACGAGTCCTTTTAGGAGCGTTGAAACACTCTGAAAATCCTGCAGAGAAATAACTTAAATCTATTAGTTAACGATCACTCGCATTTATGTTAATAACCACACGGTAAATCTTTGTAAGGACGTAGAATTTATTATTCATTAGAGTATCATATGGAAGTAATGTAAGATATAAGATTAGAATACAGAAGAGAAATGAAATTAAAAACATTTATGTTCAATGTAAATATATTATTTTGTGCATCCAGTCTACAGGTTTAAGAAACTCCTTTTAATTTACTGAAGTGTAAATATAAATATAATACAGAAATATACTTTAAGTTTAAAAGTGAAATCAATATAAGAATTCTTCGTGTAAGATAACTGAATTAAAAAACTGAAAAAAAACGAATTGTTTAAATACACCTTAGATGTACTCAACAAACTCCATAAATTATACAGACCTTCTTCGTACAGATTATAGTAACATACATATAAATACCTGGGGTGATAGTATAAGTTAAGAATTGCATTTTTTCCAGTTCTTCTTTCGTTGTAAAACAAAAAAACAATATTGTACATTCATTTAGAATGACCCAACGTTTCGAGTTGTTCACAGCGTGAGAAAAAATAAATCAATAAATTTTACCGAAAGGTTCTCGGGATTTGTTTGATTAATCGAACTCGGTCATCGGTACAGTAACACTGGATGGAAGAGTCAGATCAATGTTTTTGTTCGACGTAAGCGGAACGAAATAAAAGAAAGATTTCTTTTATTTCGACCGGTCAGAAGTGGCTAAAAGAAGATTTCTTTTAGCTTTGGAGAAGAATAAGTGCATATGAGAAGGGTAGATGTCACGACAGAATTTTGCTCACAGGGAGCTCGGAGAGGGAGGCAGAAGAACGGGAATAAAAAACGTGTCAGCAGGATATAAAACATGAAATGGAAAAAGATTCAGATAAAAATTTGAACAATTGACAAATGGAAGGAATACGCACATAATGGAATGCTGAAAAGATTTTCGAACACTTCCAACTTAGATTGATTTTCAGAAAAGTTAAAAGAAAAAAAGGAAGTAGAAAAAGGAAGCGAAATTCTTTTTACTCGTCCCAGTCATCCGGAAAAAAAATATATATATAACGGGAACGTTTGCCGCAGTTTCTCATCAGAAGGTCTCACCTCAGTGTCCGACAGCGGACGTCGACCTGTCGTTGGTCGGGCTGTGCCGTCGGTCGGTCGTTCGCATTTCCAAAAATGACAACCCCGCGGACATTGCCAGCAGCAATCGAACGAAACCGCTCAACTAAATGTAACGACCAACATTCTACCGAGTACCTTCTCGCTACAGCAAAACTCAACTTCATTCCTGTCTTTTTTCTTAATTACTGCTTCTTCTTTCCCGGAAGGACTAATCGACTCATTCTTTGCTACCTGTGTTGTTCGTCTATTTTTAATATTCGAGCGGTACGGTTAGAGTGAATTTCCCTTGCTCTTTTTTCGTCTTTCATTAGAGTTTCTTGGAACCGTTTTTGACTTGTACGCGAGTGCAACTCTGTAAACAAAACGTGAATTCGCAAAAACAGAATTTATTAATTTATTCGGAAGTTTGGTGCTCTCGTGGTTCTAAAAATGCTGTCAATCTCTCAACAGGCAATCCCCCGTAAACCATGTAAATACGTCACATTAAAAAATTCTGCTTAAATACATTGCAAATCACGATGCTTCAATTTTTTAACTCTGTCTCCTCAAAGACTTATTTTACCATCTCGTAGTTACTTACCCTTCAAATAAATAAATTACTTTTAAAGTTTGAGAAATCAGCACATGGTTCAAAAATTACAACATGTGCTAACTAAATTACTATTCAGTAATCAAAATACCCCAGACCAAAATACCTCTCGCACGCCATTAATATTATAATAACGCGACGGTGTTACAACAATAAAGGTTGCAGTATATACAAAGACTATATATAATTGTAGTACATTCTGTGTCATAATTTTAAAAAAAATTACAATCCCTATCAAGTGACATGTTTCTAGTGTTCCGCGGTAAATTTTACCACTCAAAATATTAACCACAGAAATAAATTAAATTTGCAGGGAGAGTAGTGAGAAGCAAATTGTGAAGCAAAGTAAAAACATTCTTTCTCGACGAGGATGAACAAATCAACCGGGGAAAACTAACTGTTACTGTTAGAGCAGAAGAGAACAACTCGTATGCGTCAAACTATTCCCCGAGTGCGTATCAGATTAAAGTTTTTACGTGTATAACACAAACTAAAACACAATTATTTGAATTGTTGATTGTTTCTCACGGTATAACAGGCCGGAGTTATTTAATCCCGGGATTCCGGGGATTCGGTTTCGCCCGATCGGGAAGCCATTTCCCTGGTTCACCTGCAGGGACTCGCTCGTCGGTGTGTCTTCGTCTAAATGAAGCAACGAATGCAAATGAAGTCTCACAGATTTTCCATTAAATTCTTTACACATTCGGCATCTCTCACTCGAGTCATCAATTTGTAAAGCTACGCTTTCACCCGGGATGGAAATTATGAGCCATCGAAGTGACACTTTAATTCCGATTCCAGTCGACTTCTTGGAGGAAATGAATCGGAAGAACCCACCGGTTAAGGAAGTGATCTTTGATCTCCGAGTGAAGTCGACGTGGCCGAGACTTGCTCTCGAGTTACTCAAGTTGATTTTGTGGTTTTCAGAAAAAAATTCAGGGTGCCGGCAATGAGAGTTTGTATTGAATTATATTGTAAGTTAATTTTATAAAAGATAGACAAAATAAAGAATGCAGTACAGAAGGTTCTATCTAAGGGCCAACAAGTGTATTTTAGGTTTGTCGGAAGGTTGTGCCTAACCTGAACTTATACTTGTAACGTCATGTAAGAATTTTAACCCGTACTTAAATGCGTGAGTACGGGAATGTTGCCGTACCTTAGTGTACTACTCTGCACCAAAGATATGACTACTAAAAATACATGTAACTACAAAAATTTCAAACTTTTAGTAAACTTATAATTTTACCTTATACAATTGCCATAAAAACTATCAATAAATCAAAACATCATATTCATTTTGTATTAAATCCTATATATACATTACATATATAAATCAATATGTTTTTATGTGTTTTATTGGTACAATATTATTAAATACGGCGTTGTATTAATGTTACAAAAAAACGAGAATGATAGGAAAATATGAAGTGAAAACTTTTAGCAAACCTGAGACCGAGTATTAAACTGTGCATATTTAACTGTATATTATACATTCATATTGCAAAAATATACAGATAAAATGTCGACAGATCTTTTCTTCTCTACGTGAATGTTGATTAATATTCCTAGACATTTGGCGAGACAATTTTTGAATGGTAGAGCTGACATTTGAGTGTTCCTCGGGTGTTCCCTTCGGAATTTAACTCCCACCGGTTTTCGTCGCCGACTGCGAAAGTATACATGTATATGTTACAGACGCCTTTTCGGTTCCATTCTTATTTTTTGATACATGGCAGTGAAATCAATATGGTACGTGCAATGAAATCCTGATGTTTTCCAAGGCGGGGGGTCCTCCCAGCCGTGGAACCCTCTTGTTTCTTTCAGCTTGTTTTTTTTCTGTTCAATTCTCCCGTTGAATGCTCAATGAATAAATCCTTTTTTTTTGGAATCGCGAAAATGGCTGTGTTATGCATCCAGGTCTGACGATTACCACCCACATAAATCAAATTGTTTTCCGTAGTAAACACCGAGTATTTCAGAAAATGAAGTTTTATATTACAACCGGCCGTATGTTTACTCTCTGCTTAGGTACCCTTTGATAATTTCCGGTTAATTTTATGTAAACTCAACTATTCGCTTGACTACTAAACTTCTGTAAACTGTTATGAGGAGACTGTATGGAAACACCTGAAAAGTACATTTCCAATTGTTTCCTGTTCATATGTTAATGTTTTCCTAACAATATATATAGTAATTTGTACATCATATTTTTATACCATAAAATATTTAATAAAATTAGTACATTCGTGTAAGCATTTCCTGTTTAATTCTACCAAAGACCTGGAATATATCAAATTACAGAAATGTAATAAACTGCTACTTCTCAAAAAAGAGAGAGAGCAAAATTAAAACCCAAAATTGGTTTAAAAAAATCAAGACTGTCAGAAGTGGAAACGATGGACGCAAAAGGTGAACCCAGACAAAGTTACAGATGGACACCCAAGGTAGTTCGTTAATCAATGTCAACGGAAAGGTTACGATCAGTCCCGAAGAAGAAGAAGACGAAGAAACGTGTTTTCCGTTTCAAAATGTTGCTCCCTTTCTTAATTCTCACCTGCTCCGAATGTAATAAATGGGAGACATGCCACAATATGAGTCAGGTGAGGATACCTCGCGGCCGGGCAGAAGTGACGGGATCGAGTTTTTAGGCTGGACCCTCTCACCGGACTTGCCCAGTGCCTTCCTTTGACCGGATCCAAACGAGTTCTCCAATTTCCACCGAACTTAAATTCTTTCCGCGACAGTGGACACACCACCCTTCATCCCCAAAGGGATGCGTTTATGATTAATTAAGGACAAAAACTTTACGGGATTAATAATAAATCTTTTCTCTTTTGTCTCTCTCTCTCTCTCTCTCTTTCCAATTCGACGCCATTTTCTTTGCGTTCGTCCTCGGAAAAATTTTCAACGTGGCAGAGACGATCCTCTGCTCTTGTGATCTTCTGCCTAGATCGGTCTTTCCTCCTGCCACAGATCGGGCAAACGGTCCAGTTTATTGATCCATCTTTCGGTAAATCCAGAGCATTACACTTCGGTTCGGTTTCCGTAAAAAGGTTAATTTTATGAATACCCTCGTCTTTTTCAAACCTTTTCCCGGGAAATTCGACCCCAGAAACTGTCAAAGAGGCTTAAGCCTTCTCCATCTGTTCACTTGAGATGCCGCCTTCTAACGAGTCGACCCCGCGACCGTGCCACGCCGTACACATGTACATCTGCATCTGAAAACGTTTTCCTCGTGACGACGACCTGCCCGTGAGGAAAAAAAAACCGGTCAAACCTTTCCGTCAGCCTTGGAAGGCTTGAGTTCCACTCAGACTGCTCCCTACCCTGAATAATCATTTCCAGAAACACATGAAAGAACTAAATTGCTGGCTCCCTTCTCCCATTATTATTATTATTCGTCAGAGTACACGGGTCGACGCCATTTTCTTTATTGCTACACTGCCGTTATTTCTCTTCTCGTCAAACCTTTGTCTATTCTCCGGCAGACTACCTGGCTTTGAGGAAGTACTTCTAATTGTGCGTCTTCTCCTTTGATTTTCCAATAGTTAACTGAAAACAGATATTATTCGTTTCGTTAATTTAACCTCTCCGTCGAGCCCATCTCCACCTCCGCATCCCCTAAAAAATTCCGACTCGTAAACCCCGACTGTAAAATGTTCAATCACATTTATTACTCTCGGCGAAAAAGGCAAATCCACCAGGAAAAAGTAACGTTCGAACCCTTTCACAGTCGATAAAAATCATTGTCCTTTGCCTCTGTCTTTCTGACTTAAGTTAACCCCGGGAAAAACCACGGTTTTATTGTATTAGTACCTGTTAGTTTTTTGTTTTCATTGTTTAAAGCAGATTTTTTTTCCTCCCTTACCTCCGTCTTTCGGACCTTTGTTGTAATTGTGGTACGGACGGGGGTGGTGTCGCATTTTGGCGCGCACTACCCACCCCCGGCCCTACGTTTGAAGTGTCGTTAATGTTCTCTTTTTAAAATACCAAACAACGTAACAAAACGTTGAATTATTCATTAGACTCTTAAGCGTTGAAATATCTTTATTTGGAATCTACTTGGGAAAGCGAGAACTTTGGTGTGTAGCACACCAGTACCCGGTGAGATTTCTAAGGAGATTCCAGTACGTCAGCGTACAAAAATAAAAGTATAATAAACGTCTCGGGAACATGCTTTGACATGCTTTCAGGAATTCCATCGTGTCCGTCAGGGCCGTAGGTCACCCGATACAAAAAGGAACGACACTTGTCTAACACCCCCCCCCATTTCCTCCCCCGGCGAACACGCATGCCACGCATTAGAATGTTCAACGTCAACATTTTTCCTACATCAAACATTCTTTCAAAACATATCAGGCCGATGATGTATTGCATATGTTGTTCGAGCATCTCATTACTATTTCTACCCCACGCTCGCGTAGATGTACCATTGAAACGCAAATTTCTTTCCCTTATTTTCTTTCACTTTATGCTCGGAGTCCCATGCGAATATCCCGTATCGATGACACAAAAATAAGTGAAGCCCCGAGGGTTGATGTTCTGTTTTTTCCTACATCCAATATCATCAATTTTCTCTAGTTGGTTACCTAGAGCGTGACTCTTCTCTCTCTCTCTCTCTCTCCCTGTGTTTCACTCTCTCTACCTTTGATTTTACTCCTCTGCTTGTTGTTCTTACCTTTTTTACGAGCTAATGTGGATTTCATTGTTTAGTGGTTTTAACAAGGACATCGATCAAAGGAGTTTCCTCCCTTGTCTTGCCATCGATATTTTATCAATTAGCATTATTAGTTTTTACTGTCCTCTACCCCGAGAAGTTTTTTTGAATTTTATATTTGTCTCTTTTTCAGTTTTTCCTAATTCCGTTGTTTCGTAACATCTGTGCTCATAACTTTAATTATTGTCTATAAGCTAGGTACACTGATACTCGGTGATGAGAAACTTACACTGAACTAATAGGATACGTGGAGAGTAGTTTAAGAATAGATTGGTTACAAACTGGAAACTTCTTTTAATATATAAGCTATGTAATAGGTCAAAAGAAGATTTTAGGTATGTTTTCATCAGGACGAGAAACGGTGAACTGCTTAGCAGTACAACTAAGTGATCTCGGGTGACAATTAAGTTCCTCTGCTAAAACACATTTCCACACATGTGTGTAGTTACATTAATGTAAGGAAGTACTCACACGACTGTTCGTACCAACGAAGTGCGACAATTAATTTCAGTCAACTCTGATCGCACTTCCCACCTTTCTGTTCGACCGTACCTTCTCACCTCAGGGAGAGTCGAAAGAAAATTCAAAATCTCCCGTTTTCGAGCGATCCATAGAAATTTCACCGTCTCTATTTGTACCAGTTGAGAATCTGGAAAATATGGAGCTCTGAGTTTTATCCACTCGAACTTTGATAGTAAAAAGGTAAAGGTTACATGCGATAAAACTTTAATAGGAACTCGAACTGCGGCCTTTAAGTTTTTATCCCTCATAAATAACTTCATACGATAGCTACAGGTTATACAAATTATTTTTCTTCTCAAAACTTCACCCCCGACTGGTCGAGTTAATTGTTTTACTTCATCATTGTAAAATTACAATTACGGTTACCCATTGTGCTCTCGTTTAAATAAAATTCAGCAAAGTTTTAATGTTAATTCGTTAAGTTTTTTCTCGATAATGAGAAACGTCTTAGTGTCTTACCGGCAACAAAACTTTTTTTTTCCAACAATTACTCCCTCCAAATGACTTCTCGTGAGAGTTACCTTGGGGAAAATTTAACACCGAAACTAAATTCCAACCGTTGAACCTATTAGCAAGACCAAGATTGATTACCTCGACTCAATTTCTCTATTATTATCATCATCATCTGCTCGATCTATTTATTTTATTGCTGAGAACCGTTCAACGTGTACGCAGTCCCCATTTTTGTTAGTACCGGTGGATAAACTCCGAACAATCGTTCTCTCCTCCTTGAATTGTAGCAAAATTGATTTTTATTTTTAGTGTAGATAATGAAAAAGGGTGAAAGATGTAAGGGTTCATGTATCAAGCACTTCTCCCATTATTTTGTGCGATGATAAAATTTTAAAACGTCATAAAATACGAGTAAATAAAAACGAAACGTGCAATCGCCTTCTCGTTTTATTCTCCTCACCGTTGTACTTCGAGCAACTTATTAACCAATTATCGATTCGGTGCTTCTCTTCATCAAGGAGTACTTAAAGGTCTATAAAGGTAATTAAGTATCCATCTAGTATTAATGTATGGTCGTTCCGCCGTACCGACTCTGTCTAAAAATGGCAGAACAGACAAAGTGAAAGGTGAGAGAGAACCGCCTCGTCGGCTCAAGTCGAATCAGTTGACATTTTTGAAAACTTGAAGTGTTCTTGTAAACCTTTTTAAACACCTGTTTAAACACGTAAAAAAATTTTTTACTGCTCCACTACACGCGGTGAAAGAATTATTAATATTTTTTCCCCCACGGTTATGTATCTCTTCGCGAACTACAATAATTTATCGTAACTATTAATTCAATGTAACGTAACGGTTTGTCGACCGAGTCAATTAATTTGCTTCGGTTCGTCGCGGAGGAATTTTTTTATTTATTTCCACGTTTTTTTTTTGTTGCTACCGGGAACGAAAACAATAATTACGAAAAATTGTATTACTTTTCAAGATTTGTAGTGATCGATCGATGCAAATGGAAATTGTCGAATTTTGCACGGTGATTTACAACAAGCCCTGGATTATACATTATTAGACGCGTGTTACTCAATATCATTCACGTCTCCGTGTCCCACCTCTCATCAATTTTCAATTCCTCTGTCAATATAAATACTCTGTAGAAAAAAAAATGATGGAAAATTATTTGCAATTTCACTGAATTGGCTGAGATTAATGACCTACAGCAAATTAGTCGACCTGTGTGTGTGTGTGGAGGAATCGGAGAGCTCTAAAAAACAAAATGGTGACCATTTCAAACTTGTATTGTTCGTACGAAACCTCAGAATACTCACAAATTGATTTGTGGAACTTACAAAAGCAATAAACATCATCAATAATTTCTGACGGTTCGGAGTTCAACGTAAGGGACGAATTTTTAGGTATGCGGAGGTCGGTATCTAATAAAAGGTTACCTTCAAAAGAACGGTTTCGAATGACAAGACCGATATTTGTAATTCCGTCTCTCACAAATGTGATTATTTTTGTTTCAACAGCACCGTAATAAAACAATAAAACAGGATAAGAACAATAAAAATGTAGTACCAACGGTGAAATAAAAAAGAAAGTATTAATAATTTCACACAATGTAAGTAAAAAATTACCTCAGCTGTGATGTTCCCGGTGTTGTCGACGTCTCATCTAATCTATCAATCAATACGACATTGAATAAAGATTATTATTGATACATAACTTGACACAAACAGAGAGGAGGATGTTCGAATAATGTATTTCAATGATCGACGTCATACATAAGACGTAGAGCACACACACACAGGCTTGACTTGAACGAGTCGGACGAATTAGGAACCGCTAAAAATAATTTTATTAATGGCCGATAACTTAAGATTGAAGTCGTAACTGTTACGACCGAGCGATGTTACTCGCAAGACCTCGGACGGACATTTCGGAAACATTTCGAGCGTCGGGTCTTCACGGCCTTAAAAATTTTTCCTGACTTTTAACGGTCATAGAAGAAAGACGATGGAACATTTCGTGAAACCCATTCTCATTTCCTTTGTTTTGAAGGTTTTCTCCACGGTAGGTACGAATTGTATTGAACAGGGCAGGAAAGGAGAGAAGAGAACCGTCTGCGGGAAAACGTTTTCTTTTACGACCTCTTGAAACTTGCTTTATAGTTATGTTTCACGGGAATGAAACTGGCATGGCTCCCGAAAGATCCAAGCGTAAAATGTTCTCCGTCCGCATTAAAGCTAAGGGATTTTATTCAAATGGAGCAATTCAACTTCATTCTTGGCTTTACGAAAACCGGTTCCCCACTACGAAGAACGTGTACAACATATGTATTCGAAGAAGTATGAATTATGAAGAGACGTAAGGTACGAACTCGTCACGGGACCCCTGAACCAACGCTCGAGTCACTACGAAACAATGAACTAATTACAATAAGTTTAGTTTGTAGTTTAGTTTAGTTTTGTAAACTTACGCAAAAGTATATTCCCCACGGGCAAGCGTGTAAAGTGGTGAACCACAACTTTTTAAAATTAGTTGCAGCTTAAAAATTACACGTAAACTGTGGGGAAAATTGTGAAACCTTCGATAAATGGGAAACGTATAAAACTACCCAACAACCGCCTGAAACGTTTTAAATATATATAAAAAGAAATATAAATGTAATTACGGTTCGTTCACCGAAACAGGACAAAAGTCAATTACTTATAAGTACCGGAACTAGTGCAGTTCCAACTTAATTAAGAAGCGGGCAAAATTTTTAATAAAATAATATTTAAAATTTAATCTTTTAACGCGGGAAAATTTAATTATTGCGCGGAGTGAACTATGCAGGGAAAAGACGGTGTGACAGTCTAGTTCCTAGGAGAGAGGAATATTATTTCATTAATGCCGTCTTCGTGGGATGGATGTGCGTGCAGTACCTGGAGATGGTCATTTTTTGTCAGAAACGACAGAGCTCAAGTTCCGATTTCCCTCAAGTGCCTAAATTTCGTATATAGTAAGTTCACACAAGCGACCGGGTACCACGCTTTCAAAACTTGAACTTTGTGAAATTGAACAGTTAAGTTTTCGGAACTGAGACATAAGTAGAATTTTATTAAAATTTCACCTGAAACTCATGTGTACCTTTCCCGGTAAATTATGTTTTCGTTTTGATTAAACAATTCACGTATTCGCGGATACAATTAAAATCTTTCCCGTTCGTTATTAGCATTCTCCGTTATTACCGACGAACGAGTATCAGCCACGGTTTTTAGGCCGCAATCCCAAGCGAATTCGATACTTTGGAACGGAGGTCAGAGGTCACCCGACAGACATTTCCCCCGGCAATTAGTTCTGCGGCGGTTAAAATTGGAATTTTTTAAGTTAAAATTTAAGTCCTTTGAACTCTGACGTATCCGATATTGAAAGCGTCGCATTCCATCCCCGAGTTCGAATTGGTTAAAATAGTTTTTTAGGTTACAAGATAATGACGGAGCATTCGACGCGTGTACGTGTACATTTATATATAGAATTGTTGCTGTGGGTAATATTTTCCTATTAAAAGAGGTTACTCCCAACCATGAGTTTCTCTCCGACATGTCTGACACTCAAGAGGTGTGCGTCGGTCTTTGTAACTCAGCGTTTTACTTGGTCTAGGGGCGAGTCGTAATTTTTTAGAAACCAGAAACCATATTTAAATTACAGCTCAAAGGAGTAATAGATTTGTCGTCGTCGTCGTCGTCGTCGTCGTCGTCGCGCCTAAAACACAAACAAGAAGAAATGAAATTTATTAAATTTTCCGTTAGTGAGGAAGGGTTCATTAGATCATTTGTCATGATTTTCGAGGACTTGATTTCATCTAACATCATTTCCAGGAGGAAATTTACCCTTTTACTTTCTTCTACTTTCTTTATTCTTTTCTTATTCTTCCTGGATCCGTGCACCACCTCCCCGGGTCCTCGGGGGCCCCCGCTTTCTCCACCGGACGAGTCTGAACCAGAGCAAAGAGAGCGCACCCTCAAAATCCAACAGACGAACCAACAATTCTCACATAAAGTTTATTGCTTTCATTTCCTACCCCTGTTCCTTTTTAAAGGCTTTTTATCTGGCACTTTATAACCAGTTTGATGTGAGCTTTCCTCGCATTTATTTATATTAAATATCTGACACTGCTATCTGAATTCCTCCGTCTCTCTCTCTCTCTCTCTCTGTAAAATAATGTCCTTTCTCTTGCCCTATCGAGCTTTTCTTCACCCCCTGAATTCTTGGAGTAACCTAACCTAACATCCTTTTATCGCTTTCTGTCTGACACCAGAACCACCACCAACGAGTCGAACTTTTTACCTTTCTAAACGTGACCGGAACAAGTACCCATGAACCATGTGATGTAACTATATTATTATTTATGTTAAAAACTATATTGTCTATATAACGGAAAATTAGTGATATCATTCTGATTGACTTTTTGGATAAATGAAAGTGTTATTATGGTAGTGTGACATTGATACTTTTTCATTTTGTACACTTTCTCTAGTAATGACCGTGAGATAACTATAATATTTAAAAAAAAACACCGTTCTAATGACTCAGTCACCCAAAATCGAGTACTGAAAATAATGAATAAAAAATAATTATGGAATTATTAAAAATAAACACCTTGTAATTGCAGGAATCAACGCAATCAACCCCCAGACAAAAGATTTTCAATTAGAAAGTAAAATTAAATAAAATGTAATTTTAAAGTAAATTTTATTAATTTTATTGTGGTGGTTAATTTTAGGAAATGGCACACAGCGGCGCAGTCCAATATTTAAATTGTTTTGAACGTGATGAATTAAGTTCGATAAGAAGTTAACAAAAATAAAAGCTATAAAATTATTAAATTAAGGAGAAAAAAATTGTTTATAACTTGTTGAAATGGAAATACAACAAGGCAGGCGCCTTTTTCAATTGCAAAAATTGAATAATTTTCTATAAAGCAGTAGAATACTGCCAGACTCTAAAGAATTTCGAATGTTTCGTTCGCTTTATTACAATCGGGGTATTAGTAACTTTTCAAATACAAATTATTTAACATGTAATGAATCGAAAATTCCTGAATTTCCCTGATAGATTTTACAGACGTAATTCAATAACTCCGGTCTTTATCTTTCGCAAAATTCTAATTTATTCCGAAATGTGATCGAATGTTCCATCGAAACTCCGAGTTTCTTAGTTTTAAATGTGACTTACTCTCTCTCTCTCTCTCTCTCTCTCTCTCTCTCATACACACACACATCCCCCGAGTTTCCTAATCAAAAGTCTACAATTCGTTACAAATTGTGTAAACACCCGGTTGCCTGCATACTCCCGTGCAAACTTTACCGACTACTCCACTCTCGGTACTTTTGCATCAGTCAAGTGTTTATTTATCGGGTAGATGAAGCGCATGGTATTTTAGTTCGTACCATTTTAATTATTAATAATTAACAAAAGGTTGTTTACCTTTTGCGGACACGGAAGCTCCCGGTGAAATAAAGCTTAAATAACGGGGAGCATGCGTGCATAAAATCGGTTAGTCAAGTAGATAAGAAAGCAACCAGAGGAGTAGCTGTAGACAATTTGAAGAATTACTGCTCGGCAAGATAAACCCTGATTAACCGTAATGGAAATAAGAAATTGTACGGATACGGAAAGTCGTGAAAGATTTAAAGAGCTGAAAGCTTCCTTAGAGAAAGAACCTCGTGAATAAATAGGGTAGTAACACTGAGAGTAACTTTTAAAGTGTGCTCTTTTGTACCAGTAATCCTACACAATGAAAAGCGATTTACTCTTATCTTCTATGTATTGGTTTTTTGCACGGATACTTTTTGCTTTGTCGTCTTCAGTAAATTTGCCACTGGTCTTACTAGTACTGTTACTACTACTGAGTGTGCTAGCAAGTTATGGCCAAGGATTGCCCTGATTAAACAATTCCACACGGAATCATTTTGTTCTTCTCAAAAGGTACATACCTTCTGGAGTTGACTGAACTAGTTATTAACTGTTAAATATTACATAAAGTGGAATTCCATACACATTTCCACATTTTTTAATTACTTATTTGTTTACTTATTGTACATTATTTTTCTGAACTTAATTGTTACCAGTCAGCATGGTTTATTCCAATCATACAAGTAAAATATATACAATGAGTAATGCTTGTTAAACCCAGCCTGTCAAGGGCCTAACTCTTACGTTTATGTACTTAGGGAATGTTGTTTTGTACTAATTTTAACTTCTGTCTACCTGAAGGGTATAATAACAGCTAAAAGTGAACTCACTCTACTAAAAGAGAAACACATGACCATTTATATATATCCTATTAAAATGTACTTAATTTATTATTAATATGTGAGTTATCACATAAAAACGTTCAGTGGTTTTATCATAACAAATTAAAAAAAACTGAATTTTAAATGTAATTTTTTGAACACCAACTAATTTAATGTTTTATTTTTGTATTTTCGTTTAGAACGGTGGAACGGTTCAAGGAGGCGAGTTGCAGTTTTCCTCATTAGTCGAATTATGCAAGTTACCAGTAAACGGTTAATTCCGTTAATTAATTAATATAAAAGTTTCATTTAGTGTGTTTCCGGGTGTGCTCCGGCCGTCTCTTCAAAAGGAGAGAGCATTCAGAAAAGGTTTTTTTTTGGGTTTTCTACTCAAGTTAGATCAAAAAGAAGTTATAAAGTTAGCCCGACAGCTTTTCCCGGTGCGATACACTGAAAGATGCTATTAACAATTAAACAAAAGACTTTAATAAAAAGTTATGAAAAAGGCGGCCATTCATTTTTTAGAAACGTCTTCCCTTCGCCTTTCTGCTTTTTCTTCTTCGTCTTCTTTTTTTTTATGAATTCTCTCAAGAAAATGAAATAAGTAAAAATATGAAATAAAATTCAACTTGCACCCGAAAACTTTGTGAAAAGGAGAAAATTGAGGAAGCCACGGATGTGGCGTGCGTAGCGCCGGGTCCAACAATACACGCATTATTTACGGGCATCCATTTATTATGTGGGTCTCACCGCTAATTTATTTATGTAAAATTTTATTTAATTTTCGCTTTATTCGCGCCGAAAAAAGGCAGACAATTGCAGATTGCGGACCGGAGGAGAAAAACCGTGAGAGTCAGGAGAAAAGAAAGTTTACCAAAAGTTACGAACAAGTGGACACTACTCTTGGGAAAGACCAACAGCTTCACAGTTCCAGCCTAAATTGAACATAAAATTTTGCACAGTCAAATATAAAAACAGTATTGACTGAGTATTTTTCCTTGAGTTATTATGCCTGCATAGCAAATACTTTCACTATTTTGAAATTTATGAAAATAAATTAGGAGTTAATAAAAAAAGGCAAGTAGCAGACGTTTCGTAATTTTCGATCCTCAACAGAACCACGGTAGAATACAATGCTGCACTTTGTATTCCTTCTATGTAAAATTACAACATACCTACCTACACATCTATTATTTCTAACCTCACACAACTAGTTTTACAAAATATTTTTTATTGTGTTTATTTATTGTACCACATCAGAAGAATATTTTCAGCGATTAGGTAACACAAACAATTCAAGTGACCACAGCTTAGTTCAAATTTCTATTGCTCACTCAGAAGAAGCGACTTCTCGTTACAACTTACATCACACCCGAAGTATTGTAGTTAGGAAGGAAATCTTAGGAACAAAAGAATTTGATGGAAATACTACAACAGAGTTATTGTTAATAATTATAATTATAAATTTATTATTATCATTACAGGAACAACAGAATCATTAAAAAGCTATTTTTGATTTATGTTATTATGTTAAAAACAGAGTTCACCTGTCGTCTCAAAATACAAAAACCACTCATGTTACTACTTTTTGTTTATTTGGAGAGTGGAAACACTTTTATTAGAAAAAAAAGTTCTGACTCGCAGTAGTGACTCACAAGTAGCACGATAGACACAGTTTCTTGTATAGAAACTCATTACAACTAAAACAAGTCGAGTGTAAAAGGTGGTAGTGCAGTTTGCTTTGAGGAAGCAAACAACATAAAAATTCACCGCCTGCATTCATTGCGTAGCGACGTCCCTCAAAGAGGAAAATCCTTCATGACTAACTAGAAATGAATGAAACTAGAATGAAGAAAAACTAATAAAAGGAAAACCGAACCTTTCTTCATCTATTTATTTCCTTCCTTCCGATCTCTCCTTTTTTGACTTCTCAACTTCTTTTTTTTTCCCTTTCACACTTCCATAAAGTGATAAAAGCTCCGAGTGAGATCCTTTTGTTTGACGATTCTTTCTAAAACTCGAAGGACTTTTTTACATCAACATCATCACACTCCGCCGACAGTTGACTACCACTTTTTCCGGTCTACTTTCGAATGTTTCCTGCAATAACTGCTTGCTTTAATGAAATACAAAAGGTATTGCAAAAGACAGAGAGAGAGAGAGAGAGAAAGAATGGAAGTGGAAATTTTTTATTGAAAACTAAAACTTTTTCGCACAAAGAAATTTCAATGGATGATGAAAAAGACAGTCTCTAACAATTTCAAAAGGGCAGGAGTTTTTATCCCAAAGAGGTGAGAAACTTTCCTTGAAACCTTACCACGGGACCCATGCCTACTCGGACCAGTTTGAGGTTAATAAATTTCACGGTCGAAAGGTTTGCCAGTCCCCAAAACAAAAGGATAAAATTTTGATAACGATCGTAAGAAGTTATACGGCTATTATATATATTAAAGAAAACATTTCCAGTAGCAGTACACAATGAGCACTTCGTCTCGGGTCCGGTCTAGAGACGGACAAAAAAATATAAAAATAAAAGAAAAGAACCGGGAAGAAGGACAAAGTTTGGGGGATGAACGTGGGGCCGGTGGGTGCCATTACCCGTGGGAAATCAGAGTACTTGAACCCAAAGCGGCCATTAACGGGTTTCCTACCAATTAAGTCCGCTGACGGGTTTTCTTCTGCTGTTTTTCCTCTTATACTAAAACTAATAATTCCTCGGCTAATCATCCCGAAACAAAACAAAAAAAATTAAAAACGACGGTCGTGCTCTACCGTAATGGCAACGCGTCCTCAAACCAGTACCACTGGAACACTTAGAACATCTCACGTAAAATTTAACCATTCGGAAACTATTAAAAATAGTTAGCTGAGTTCTATACCACACCTATTAACCTATTAATAAGTGTAATTATTTGTTCCGAACAACTCCTTTTGTTCAGAAATACCATCGCGTTCCGTTGTGACCACATGTAAAATTATGTTATAATTATTGTTAACATTCATAATATAAAATGAGATATATATGTATAAATATATTTATATAAATTGCTCGCATACATAAAATTACGTTATAAACATTTATTGATTTTTGCGGTAATATTATTATATTATTAAAATAGCAGAAGCTGCTGAAACTTACTAACGAAGCAGAATATTTGTTCTTCTTATAATATTTATTTTAGACGATAAACGTTTGTAATATAAAATATATTATTCATAATATAAAATGTCGCTTTCGTTTCCTGTTTTTGAAATTGCGAGAGCGACGGTTTCTTTTCTAGAAAAACATTCCCTGTATATTCCAGGCCTGAATGATCGCAGTTTTGCTGTCGTCTCAGGTGAATTAAAAAGAAAAAAAAACCGGTCAAACTTTCAACAATTAAAACACCCGCAGGCAACAAAAACTATCAGAGTCCAATTTCTCCGATATTTTGCTTTGTCTAATGCGTTCAAACGTTCTTATAATAGAAATTAACTTTTACAGGTTCCGCCATGACCTCCATGTGAAGAATTTCATAAGAGTTCAACTAAAACTGCAATTAAGCATCCACTTAAAAAAAAAACTAAGTAGAAAGTTTGGTAAAGTTTTAGGTTCGTTATTTTATCCGTAAAAAAAAAGGTTGGACCGATCCCCCGAGTGAAAGTGAGAAATTGAATCTTTTCTTTTATTCTCCTCCGTGGTCTCTTTACTACGCCCGCAAGTTTGTTCTTTTAATTTGTTCTTCTTCCCTTGAAAACTTTCACTTTTTTTTGCGTCTGTTAATTGTTTCGTGGTTTGATTATTGTCGGTTCTCAGGTGGGAAACTCGTCTCCACGGTTTTTGTGCTTCGTCGAACTCCGTCGACCCCGTTGACAGAAGTGTACAATTTTTGCTGCTAACGAGGGATGCGTCCAAACGAATTTGTTCTGGTCCAAAGCTCGTCGTCGTCGTCGTCGTCGTTGTCCTCCTCCGCTTTCTGCTTCGACTTCTGCGAATTTTATTTTTGGTGTTCCGACCGAACCATCAAACCCCCGGTGTCGCATAACAGTAAAATGGTGGAAGAAAGGAAAAAATATCAAGGACGTCCGACAGAAGAAACGGAAGGGTTAAATAATACATTACGTTTAATCTTTCCATTTCTACTTGCCGATAATAAGTTTAATAGTAATAATAAGTCTCTACGATTAATAAATAACCCTCATTTAATAAATAGGCAATGAGTAACAGCCAATTCATTGTGTTTATGTATTATTTATTGTGTCCTAATGCTTAAAAAAAATTTTTCTTTTGTTGTTTTCAGGTAAGTCTGTCACTTCGTCTACCGTTTATTTTATTTATTTATTTATTCAAATACAAAATCATGTTTAAGATGAATAATAACGAGGCAAAGAGATTTGATCCCACTGAGTAGATCTTAAAATATTAAATAAATAATAAATTACTAATATTAATTACCATAGTATACAATAACTATCTTAGACAATTAGTATTATCACATTAGTAGTATTTATTGTATTCATCAATTTTTGAAGTCTAATAAGATGGTTGTGATATTTAATTAATGTTCAATAACTGACTTAATAAATAAACAATAACAGCAGTGAGTTGGTGTTCTCCTAAAACCGTGCTCTTCTTCACAAATGTCTAATTTTAGTCAGAAGACACGCCGCGGAGGAGGCAAAGGGAAGACCTCGGCGAAGGCAGAAAGCGTCAAAAGAAAAACCAATAAAGCGAACAAAAAGTTGTTTTTCTTCTTTGATGGCGTGATAGGATGGTGTTACAAAGAGTGTGGAAGAGTCTGACACTTTTCTGGTTTGTTGCTGAGTGGAGTCGGACATCCATAACAATCAACCCGCGTTCGGGTTTCGTTCCGAGCCGAAAATTCTTTTGTTGTCGAGAGAATTGACATTTATTAAGAATAACCAGGCGCTCAAAACGTCACTTCTGACTTACGCTAACGACTTAAACTAATAATGTATATTTAAAAAAAAAAAATTCTTCTCTTCTTCAGGAATTTGACATGCAAATTCAATTAGTCTGGTGACACTTATTTTTTTGAAGCTCGTCAATGGAAAAAGGCTCCTCCTCAGCAATCCTAAAATAAAAGGGAATTCTCTCCCTCATCCGATGTTGAGGTGCACCGTTTGAACCTTTTCAGTGAAGTTGTGCGCGGTGTACCGGTCATGGGTTACCGGTCAGTCATCTGTTACTACAGTGTAACTCCTCTCACACCGACCTCAATGTCCACATTGAATTTTTAACTTGTGAGATTCCTACGTAGACTGAGGGAGGTTTTCATAGGTAGCTGAAACCCAACACAGTCATTTTATGTATTATATTATATATGTATTACATATTATAATTTTTTCGCTTACACATAATATATGTTTGAGTTTTGAATCCCTGATTCTGAGTTACGATCCCGTGTGGCACTTAGGTTTGATTTATAACAACTCAACAATTAGTAAACTTGACGGTGTATTCAACCTTCTCCAAGCTAAATCCTTAATTATTAATAATTTATGTAACTATAATTCGCAGTTCACTTTTTGTTAGTGCGGTTACTATCTCTTAGTTTATAATATTGTAAACATTCCAACTTGGAACTAATAAAATTATTCACAATTTTAAAATCACAAGTGGAGTTTCAGGTGTAGAAAAAGTATAAACAGTAAAAACTCTGTATCATCAATAAAGTATTAAATTAATAAATAAACGCGCGACATAAAACTCATAATACAGACAGTTCAGAATAAAACGACAGAGTCAACCTGATAGAATGAATTTATATCTCAACACAAATTTCTAAGTTGTAAAAGTTATGTAATGGTAAGTAACCCTTTGTCGCAGAAGTTACACGAAAACAAGAAAAATATTCAAAGTAATGATTAACGACGTGTAGTTTCTTGTATTGTTTCACGACTACTTTTACTACAACAATTTATCACCACAAATAGAAAACGTAACGGTTTACACTCGAGGCAAACTACATTTCATATTAATGCCTAAGTGCAGAATTTCTGTTTGAAAAGTATTAACAGTTTTAAACAATACTCGCAGGGGTCGGTTACATCAAGTTGTTTCGGTTGTTTGTTGTTTCCTACGGTGTGCAGCGTGCAGAGCGTGCAACATTTTAACTTTTTACATAAATATAAGAGAGAGAGAGAGAGAGAGAGAGAGAGAGAGAGAGAGAGAGAGAGAGAGTGGAGCCGTGTGAAGTTTATGAATTTATCCGGTTTTAGTTGGCCCCCTCGGTATCAAGTCAGATTTAGTTTAACACAAGAGAAAAGGTAGAGGTTAATCACAAAAACACACTAATCATAAAAGTTTTAGAGCTTTCGCAAAACGTCTAACCTGATTCTGAAACGTCGGGCGGAGAGACGGGCTTTCTCGAAACAAAGGCCGAAGGAAACAGTTGAAGAACACTTTTGAACACAAATTTTCAACAATGGAAGCCGGAGAGCTTTCAAATTTTACCAAGAAAATGTAAACTCTCTCTCTCTCTCTCTGTGACAAGCCTTTTCAAACCTTTCTGATTCTTTCGCTTACCATTTTAATATTTGTGTCCCTGGCTCGAGGCCGTGTCTTGCCTCCAGTGAAATTTTTACACTCGGTTGAAGGTCCGCGCACCTCCGCTCCGACGCCATGTTTGCTATTATTACTTCGACGAAAACTACAGAAACTTTTCGTATCGAATTATACGAGTGGGCACGGTTTAAGCAGTTTGCTGCTCTTGAGAATTGGAGTCACTTGATCCTACGTCGGTTTCCCTTTCAATGTTGCGTCTATGGCTCCTCGTGTCTTCCGGCAACCTGTCAATCAACAGTCAAAACTTTCGTCGATGGTTGAAAGCGAAGAAATAATTTTTCCCGTCTCAAAATCTGCTAAATTTTAATTTTATTTTCTAATTAGTATTCTCGGGACCTATGCGTTTTATGTCTTTCTTGTATCCAGGACACGTATTTTGATTTTTATTCTGATTGATTTATTGATCTTGTGTCCATGAATTATCTTCTACCCAGATGTTACGGGCATGATGTGTCTGTGGTAGTTGTGTTGGCGTACTTACTTGCTAACTCCTTATTATTGTATAATTTTATTTATATATATTTATTCACGATGAAAACATTATGCTTTAAAGTGCAGAGCAAACAACAAAGTTTTGGTTCCCTTGCCGAACCTTTCAGTAGGCTCACTTTAAACGACGTCTCCTGACAAGCCATCAACCCAAGACTCGAGCTTTTTACCTTAAACATCCACGGGTCAAATGAAGAATTACAATACACCAACCCCTTGTGATCTGTCTCTTTAATAATGTTCAGACATGAGCACAAAGGACAAAATTCACCTGTTCCGGTTCATGTGTGTGTGTGTGTGTGCACGGAACAAAACCGAGTGCAGAAATCCCCGGCGCATTTTTCCAGGTAAAAATCGAGAATTTCTCATTCGATTTATCAGGTGAATATTTTTTTTTGTTTTCGTTTTTCAAAACTGAGACTTTCAATATTTTGTGATGAATTGAAAATTTTTGTAATTGGAAAATATAGGTTGAATGGAGTCGTTCCACGAAAGAACCCACCCACCTCTTCATACCTAGGCGGAAAGTATTGCTCGTCGTTTTCTGAATTTATTATACTTTTTTTTTATTTCAGTTCAAATATTTACAGCGTACGTCAATTGTTGTTTGACCGCGAAGTAGAGCAAAGTCAACCTGTCAACTTTATTAAATTTGTAAAATTTAGGGGCCCGCTGGAGAAGTGACAGAGTTCATAAGGGGGGGGAGATGTTCTCTTAAGGGTGAGCACACCAACCTCTGAGTAAACAGAAACGGGGAGGGGGCAAGGCCTGTGCTGTCACACGGGAGAAGCCATATTTCATTTTTCTCGTGATTTTTAGGAGGATTTGAGGAGGTCTCACCGATTATCTTCCTAACTCAGGCAAAACTTCTTTTCTCTTATCACCATCTCATCAGGTCCTCCATCTTTCCTTTTGCTGGTGGTAACCGAACGGCGCGTAACGCACGACGGAAGTATAAATATTTTTCCCTAGACTTTTGCTACAGGAATGAATTTCATTAATGGAAAATTATATTTGTTTTTTGACTCTCTTTCTCTCTCTCTCTCTCTTTATTCCTCTCCTCCTTTCCCCTGTTTCATTGTTTTAGTTTTAAAATCCCCCATGGGGCCGGAGGCGTTGAACCGAAGCAAAGAAATTTTCCGGCGATTTTTCATAGGTTTTGCTAAAGGAGAGTGAGATTTTCTCCTTCAATTTCCCACAGAGTGTTGCTTCTCGATTCTGATCGGAAGGAAGAAGAAGAAAAAAAAAGAGAGAGTGGTGAGAGAAAGGAAGTAGCGAAAAGTAAAATTGACCGTATAAATCACTCTCCACGGTTCACAAATTCCGCCATTTACTTTTTGCCCGCTACAAGAGTAGGTCGTTTTCTTTTGTTTTTGCGTTCGCCTTGACGGTGAATCACAGCAAAAGTCCACATCCGAAATTATCACTCTAACCGTTTTAAATATTGCGACATTAACGTCAATCGGTGTTGTAGGAGTCCACACGAAACTCTCGCGAGGCAAAGTATGTTTTTGCCACATTGACCGTAGCAAAAAAATAGTCGGCGCCCTCTCGGAACGCCGCGGAAATGATACGAAACCGCGGAGTCGGTCGTGAGATAATTAAGTCAATTCTCAACCGAACCACAAATTTAGTATTCCAAAATTAGGAAATAAATTATACGGTGTGGAGTACTGCACTGCACCGCATCCTACGGGGTTTCGACTTCAGAGGGAAAAAAATAAATCGCACGGACCTTTGTCGAAAGTCGACAAAAAAACCAAACATCCTTGTTAACTTTTGTCTGCACGAGTGCAAAGTTCAATTGCTTCCTACCTCTCTTTATAAAACCCTCTTCACTGCTGTCAAAGGGGTAATTTAATTAACGAATTCATTAATGCTTAATTTTATTAAGAGAATTTTTACTTTTTTACTTATTTGAAACACATTTTTCTTCTTCAATTTCCTCTCTCTCTCTCTCTCTCTCTCTCTTTGAACTTCACAAAAGCTTTCGAATTGAATTCGTAGTAATTGTAAACAGCTACCGTGAACTCTAAAATATGTCACTACAATAGGATTAATACCTCATTTCGGGTGACTCTCACCTGTTACGTTCACATAATGTTTTATTTTTTAGAGTATGTATATTATTAAGTCAATTAAATCATATCAAGTACATAACTGGATGTATGTCGTGTCTCGGTATTACTTCCGCCGATATGAAGCCGCAGGTTCATGTAACTTCAATTTTGCCTGAATTCGTTGTAGTAGTTATTACAATCGTCAACTCACTTTCGTTTCTATGTATGTAAGGAGTACATAATGTCCGACTTGGTGTGGCTCTCGCGTATGGTACTCAGGTACTCTCCGGTACCGCAGCACTACCGTGTTCGATCGGTCTCCAAGTTCAGTTGGTCTCGTCCTATGTCAACTTCTGGCCTACTTCTGATTGAATTATTCAGTTGCACTTTCCACTGAAAATTAGGGGACCGTAAACGGTTCCATTTTCTCGGATGCACAGGTACCAACAAAAAGACATTATTAAAAAGGTTTTCCCCTTCCATTTATGTTTTATGGAAATTTGAAAAGTTTTTGAATTCGGTATTAAGATCTCTAAATAAAACTCTTTTTTAAAAGTTTTCTAGGATTTTATAATCTCTTTTCTAAACTTTTCTCATAAAATTCTGTTTAAAGAACTCCAATATCACCGTCATTGGTATCATCCCAAAATTTTATTGCTAAAATAAAAAAATTAAATAGAAAAATAAATAAGTAAATAAATAAACAGGAAAACAAGGACAGGTACGCCAAGGGCGACAACTGAGTTTGCTTTCAGTCACACAATTTTCTATATACTCCGAGAGGTCCGCTCTAGTACCTGGCAATGAAAACTTTAGAGGATTTAAGTAATTTACACACGGGAAAATAAAGTTAATAAGATTTTTTTTACCACATACATGAGTTAATGAAAATTGGAGCGTAAAGGAAAATTGGTGGACATTTTGAAAGTACATGAAACATGATGATGCACACCTGGCGTGGTTTTTGGGATACTGTGGCAGTTGCGACGCACCAAAACACATTGTCTACCTTGGGGGAAATGAAAAATTCAACCTAACCTAACCTAACTGCTGACACTTGCAAAGCAAACTTGGTGAACTTTACTGCTTACAAACACCAGAAGATTATTTTTTTGAATTTATTCAGAGATGTAGTATGTGTAGTTATATAGTTCACTTTTTGTAGGACCTAACTCATGACACCAGATGAGCAACTCCCATTTTTTGTGGGTTTCTTATGTAAAGAAATAATTGAAATAATTTTTACAATAATGCATGCTTTTGTTTGGTGTAATTTTTCTAAAATTTATTAAGTTAGTTAACTCTGGGCTTAACCAAAGTACATAATCAAAAAATAATAATACAAAAGTAGCGTGTGAACGCCGCAAAAATGACACTCAAAACTTGCTAATTGTGAAATTAGCAAATTACGGGAAAACGAGCCGGGGATGGAAACTTTTGCCAGTCAATAATTTGTCTGTTTTTGTGTTTTGTGTTGTGTGCGTGTGTTTAAAACCGGAGTGCGAGTTAAAATTCGGGTTTTTGAAGGGAATTATTTCTACCGCGTGATATCCCCGTAAGAAATATGACATGTTCTATCTTCCATCTTCCAGGGGCTCTCCCGAATTAATGGAAACTCCTCTGGAGACTCCAGCGTTTCGGAAACAATTTGCAAAATTAATTTTCGAAAAAGTTTGCGAAGAAACTATATCCGTGAACTATTGCCGGGAGAAACTTTACCCGGTGATTCACAATTTGTAGTTGCAATTACTTCCTAACGCCACCCTCGCCGTTCGAACTACACAAACTCGAGTTTATAATTTTCGGTAGCGCAATCCTGGAAAACTCGGGAAGTTGAAATAACATTTTTATTATTAATAATTTGAATGGAAACTCGCCGAGAGATGGGAGGAGGTAAAAAAAACCAGAAGTAGACAATGATAATTTAAGTAAAAGGACAATTCCACGTAGATAAGAAGGATGTCGAACAAAAGAAAGTCGAAAGGAACGATCTTTGAGAACAAGTTCAAAGGACCACATTTTCGGAGAAAGTTTTGGGAAATTGACATTCAACAATTATGAGAGCATAAGAATTGTAAGTCGATGGTTTCGCGGCCTTTTCGACTGTGAGACGCCGGATGCATCTTTTGAATTGGCCAGGTGCAAAATTCAGAAGTCCACTAAATTTGAACTCGAACAAAGAGTTAAGCCGTAGGAAAACTGTAAAGAGAAGATTCGGGGTGAAAGGCAACATCAAAACTGCTTTTGATTTAGAAAAGTCAGAGGAGAAAAGGAAAATTTCGCAAGAAAACCAGACTACAACTCCGACGCCGCGATCTTTTCCTCTCTCCCGAGATCTCGACAGAATTTCTAGTTGTAGATTTGGAAACAGGAAAAGAGCTTTTCCCTTGTAACTTTTAAAGCTCCTTTACAGGGCACTGACACGGTCGTTGAATTTTTGCGGTACCAAGTACCAGTACTTACTTGGGTCCTTGGGACACAAAAACATTAAATACTCCAGTGGAGGATTCTATTTATGCATAAATAAATAAATAAATTTACCCTACCTTACAACCCATCACATTATTGTTAATATTCGGTTCTGTGTAACATTTAATGTTACTGTACTGTCCACGTCACCCACTCGTCAGAGTTAAAACGTCAACGAGATCTCTGGAATGTTCACAAAACCGTACACGTTAAAATGGAAAAGTTCAAAGTTTAGAATTCCACCTTCCGGAAGCCATAATTACAACTTTTGACTCTTTTCAAGGACTCTAAATAAATAAATAAATAAATAAAACACGCGCGCGCACACACACACAAACACACGGGTAAAAAGAAATGTTTGGTTCTGAAAGGGAAATTAGCCCGTTTGAAAAAAGGGAAAAATCCTGCAGGAAACGAACGGAAGAAAAGACCTCCTTTTGTGTGGAGCCTTTTTTGAGGAAAATCCCGTTCGGGCCGGTGGGACGAACGTTATAAATATTTCGGGTGACGAATCTTCCCATCCAAAGCTGTTGGCCCTCGGGTGCCCTCACATTCTCCGTTTCACTTTATAAAACTTTACGTTCTTCGCCATTTTATCTTTCTGTGCTGCTGCTGCTTCTTTTTTAACTCGGAAATACGTAAATTGTTATTTATTGCCGTAGAATGGGCCGTAATTGACTTATTTGTGCGACGCTTTAAATTTGAAGAAAAAAGAAGGAAAAAAAAATATATATATATATATACCGTCTTCCATTTCCTGTGGCGGAAACAGTAAAACTACCCAGACGGGAAAACCGAATAAATCTTTCTAACGCACACAACACCGCTCTTTTCGTACTTTTCTATAATTACGTAATTATTAACTAATAGCTGGAGAAAAGTCACCTTCTCTCGCTCGTCATCCTATTTATTTTTATAAAAAAGAACTCACCTATTGAATTCGCGAGCAACCGATAACCGATCTACGTGAAATTTATACTACTTGAAAAAATACATAAGTAACGCGTGTCGGAAAGAAACAGTTTAAAAAATTGATGAACGTCTAACAGTCGAACGGCATAAAAGATGGCCTGAATTTGAAAGAGAGATCGAATTACATATAAATTCTTCCCTAGACTAGATTTAGGTACGAAAAGTTAGACGCCAACCACTTCTCAACTCGAATTCTAACGGGTCACGGGAAGTTCAAACGGTCCCTGACCCGCTTCAAAAAAGAAGAAACAGCCGAAACGTCACCGGTCAAAGGTCACTGAAAAAAAATGTATATAGCAAAGAATCAACGGGTTTACGGAATAAAGTTACGTTGTATAACCTCTTACATAGGAAGAAGCAGAACCCTCGACTCTTTTAATCCCAGTTGAAGAAGTACAAGCAGTAGTTTCACGGGAAAGAACTACACGAAATAATTATATATATATAAATATTTTCAACGGTGTGATAAAGCAACAAGTAAAAGAAAAAGCTGTAAAATCTCTTTAAAAGCTTTCTCTCCGTTTAATCAGGTGGTTTACCTGCAACTACGTCGGTGTTATTTCCTTCCCCTTTTACGTTCTCGTCCATTCTCGTTCGGTCTCCTTTCAATCTCCGTCTAAATCTTATTACGGGATCCTTTTGAAACGTAATATTTTTGGGCGGGGGAAAAGGACTAATTATCCGGCGGAATAAACTGGGTGCGAGGGCGAAGACCGCGCAAAAATTTTCCTACCCCTAAAAAAAAGATTTAAACAATTCGGGCTGCCTGCGGACACAACCGACTGCTTACGGACAGAGCCAGCGAGAAGTTCCCTTCGTTTTATTAAAACCTCATTATTTTAAAAAGTAATAACAGAAGGACATTTGAGATTTTTACCGGTTTAATAGCGAATTTTTCGGACGGACTTACTCCTTTTTAATGAATTCGATTTCTGGGAAAGGCTCAGTTAGGAGAGAAGATGCATGCGTTACGCGGCCGTAATATAACTAATTGTTAGACAACTTTCGAAGTTGTGAAGTAGGAGAGAGCCTTTTTGACATTTTCACAAGGGTATAATACGTACAAGTGGGTTTCGTTACACTTAAAGGGTGATGCCGGACTGTAAAAAACTTTTATACGAAATTATTAAGCGACCGATTTTCAGAAATTGCTGCTGCGACGCTGTAGTAATCAACTTACGACATGAGGAGTCCTGTGTGTCTGAGTGTTAAAGAGTTAAAATAATCATTTAAAACGTAAACAATATAGATCCGAGTAACTGACCATGTGTATTTTTACTTATTTTATTAAAGGGTTAAGAAAATTTATGTAAAAGTTGATGAAGAACATGTTAAGTCGTACTACACCCATTTTCGTGAGCAGTTACGTACCTACATATTTTTGTATACAAAGTACCTTACTTGTTTATATATTTATTGCATCGGTACGGCTAATATGCGATGTAGTCGAGCCATCTCAAAGCATGTATACGTTATATATAGTAAATGTGTATGGAGGAGGATAGTTCAGCTCACGATATTGTCATTAAATTGTAATAAAGAGAGTTACGTATTTGACTGGTAAATTTTGACTTTTTCATACATCCGTTTAGTCCTTTTCCTCTAGAATAAAACAGCAGTCCCATTTCTGGAGTGAATGAATTTTTCAAAACTTTCTTGCACCACTATAATTGAATTATCACAAAGCAGTGAAAATTTTTCGCAACATTAATTTTTATTGCTCGCTCGCGTAACTTCTCAACAGGTGCAAACTATGAACTTTAAAATTCTTACTCCTAACTAATTATTATATATGGATAAGTCATTTCTTCATTTTCCAAGTGCGGATTCAATTTTTAGGTCGAGTTCGAAGTGCGTTGAGCAACTGCAGCACCTGGGTCACCTCAAGCGACGTGGACGTCCACAGGTAACCAAAACCTCATCAAGGACAGGTAATGAAATTCGACCCTGTGAAAAATTTTCTTTCTTTCTCTCCTTTGAAAAACCCTCTCCGCGTATGTACTCGAATGCACACCCCGAAATTCTCTCCCATGTTCGAAATGATTCTATGATAATTTTTTTTTTCGTATTCTTCACAGTTAATAGCTTTCTTGTCTTTAATACTCCCCATGAATTTCAATGACTCAAAGAAAGGCACTCACTCTGACTTGTGCACACTTATTTCCGGCTTCTGATGGGGTTGTCACGATGCGTGCTTTCATCTCGTAGTCAAAAAATAAAATAAAATAGAAAAGAAAAATAGAAAACCCGTGAAGAGCTTGAGAGCTTTAAAAAAATTTATGAACATACTCTACGTTGAAAACGCGGTGACAAGTACGCATGCATTTTGCGTATTTCAACTCTGCGACGCAAATGAATTTCCCTTTGAGTTGAATACTCGAATTTTCCACAAATTATTACGATTTTTCCCATTTTCATTGATTTTCTACAAAATTTTATATGTACCCTACAATTCCATACATAATATGTATTACGCTCCCTTAAAGTTTTAACTACATAAAATACGTGTAGGCAGTATACAAGAAATAAGTAGAGTTCAAAGCACAACTTGACATAAGGAGATAGCTTTGTGAGAGAAGCCACGAACCATTTAGTCTTTGGTGCGTAATTTTGGGTCAAGTACATAACATTTTATGGTGAAAGGTTTTTATACATATATTAGAGCTTCTGGTGTAATGTAAAACAGAAGATGAGCTTTATTATAATAACTGTGGGTGCCGGTGACTGGGCAAGGTTATACTTAACTTGCAGCCAGACAGTACGTACGCGTTAGTCCAAAAATGTAGGCCTGCGACACACAGAATAGAAGTTTCTCTAGCCGATACGAGTACTTGTTCTCCTCTTTCTAACTTTCCCCACGAATTCTTTTTACCTTTCTCCTGAAAATTTCATACCGCAGCTTTGTACTACAGTGTACAACTGCGCCTTACTTACTGCAGAATACTAAATGTGAAATTTAGTTGTAACACTCAGGAGTGAATAATTTTTGTGTATAGAAAGAACACACGTCATTACAGTATATATATTATTGAGACGCGAAACCACAACACACATCGAACACATTAATTTCTTTTCTTCTGCGACATTTTCGACGCTTTCTTGCCGCAGCACGCGGCCTTGCAACATTTGAAAAGTTTCCAGAGGACGAACATGAAACCGAACACGACAAGTCCGATAAAACCCAAGACGTCCAGGAGGTAGATCTGGTACCAAGTCAGTTCCTGGACCTTTGACTGCAGGTGAGGAGCTCCCTTGTGCCTTATGACGTATTCAATCCAATAAATTGCTGTGTCTAACTGAGAAATGGGAACGTCGCGAAGAAGTGTCGACCTGTACTTCATATTCTTGGCATATCTGAAATGAAAATTAATGTGTTGAGACTTTGTGTTTGTCAGAATCAATTGATGATAAAACGTCTCGTTTGAACTACTTGAAAAGTACACCACTTAAGATTAGAGAAAATGACATTTCACTTACTTCGGATTGCCCAAAACTTTATTTATGCTACTGATTAATGAGTGTTCGTTAATGTTGTCGTACTCTAACTTAACTCCCACCTCCAATTCCTCCATGAATCTCACGTTCATGGGCTGATCACCGAAAATAGGAATTGCCACGAGAGGAACTCCCCTGTAAACGGCTTCCGTGTAACTCAAAAGTCCTCCGTGTGTTATGAACAACTTGGTGTTCGGATGAGCTGCAGAAATTAAGTACGACTTAAGTACCGTTAATGGTAGCAACCGTTTGAATTAAGTTCCCTAAGAAAATTACATTCCTTAGGTCTTGTTGGGTTTGAGAGGCTCACCTAAAATATCCGACTGAGGAAGCCATTTTGAAATCTTAACATTTTTCGGGAGGTTAGGTATGTTTTCCTTCTCGAACTTCCAGAGAACTTTCTGTTTCACTTGTGACAACGCTCGTAGAATGCCTTGAACCTTTTCTTCTGGAAAATCCGAACTCGGTAAAACGGAACCCATAGAAAATAAAATGACGCCGTCCTTAGCGCCGTCCATGAAGGCCTGAAGATCCTGTTGGAATAACACCACATCGATAGGTAGCTAAGGTGACACCGGTGCTATTTATAGTTTTTACAGGTGTGATTATCGTACCTTGGGAAGCGGTTTCGGCGGTTTAATGTGAAACCCTCCGATTTCGACCATGTTCGGCAGGTACGGTCTGGGAAATGCCAAACTATAATGATTGTTGACGAGCATCAATGATGTTTTGGTTAGCATGTCCTTCAACGGCGGCAACGTTTCCCCAAAATATTTTTTCATTAATCTGTCTTGCGTCGGCAGGTGACGATTGTAGTGAACTATTTGTGCTACCATTCCGTACACGAAATTAATGCAACGTTCCCAGAAAGTCATGTGATTTGTGAACGGAGTTATTGGTTCCGGTACATAAGACGCGGGTGCCGGATTTCCTATCTACAAGTGCAACCACCTGCTTATAAAAACTAAAAACTAAATTTAATAAGAAGATGACCGAAGGCAGGTCGTCGCTTACCATCTCATTTGTCCAGGTGTTGGGCAGGAACGTTCCGATTGCCGCTATCGGAGCGTTGTACTTGTGGGCAAATCCACCGAGAAGTCCTTCGGTTAGAAAACATTCCCCGATGACCAGGTCGAACTTCTGATTTGAGTTGAGCAACTGCTGAACAGACTTGTCAGACATGAAGGAGTCAACTATAATCTCTCCCAATGTACTGAAGAGTAAAAACGTTATTGGGTTCATGTTCCTCATTTGAAATTTACCTTCCTTACCAGCGGTACCAAACATTTCTGAGCGAAAAATAAAGAAACATTAACACTTTAAATTTAATATTAAATAGAATTTAAATAACCGCAACTATTAATTAATAATTTTAATAGCATTTATAAGTAAGACGTTTTTAAGTTCACTTAATATCTTCAACTAATTTCAGATAACCAAGTGTTATTCACCTGGAGCCGTTTTGTACATTTGAGGCATCATGTTCCCAAAATGTACTTTATATTTTCATTTAGGACAACCTACCTACTCAACATTCTTTTCACCAGTAACATTAATACTTAATTGTAATTAAAAGTAAGCGAAAAAACTGTGTGACTCTGTGTACTCTGCCATTCTGTGCATCGGTTTTCCCACTAAAGTAGACGTACATAAGTGAATATACACTGGAATGTTCTCATTTTCAGCCCACTTAAATTTCGATAGAATATATATATGATTCTCATAAATATACATTTTCCCGTAAATACACATCCATATACATAAATATAGATATATCTATTCACCAGGTAATCTTAACAAGAACTTGGTAATAATTTTCCAGTACCGGAGATTTGCTTCTGGAAACCCGAGTGGTATTCTCTCTAAATCACATTAACACAGTTGCACGAGTTCAACCCTCTCTCTCTCTCTCTCCATTTCTCCCTTAGCCAAACCCCGAATTGTTTGGATTCGAACTTTTGTAATTTGACCCAAATTTCAGTGAGAAGTTAGGGGGTGGGCCAAAACCGTAGGAAACGGTGGAAAGTTTCGAATTGAGTGCTACATTGAAATATTATTTGTTTTATGTTATCCCTCCGTTCCACGTCTTACTCCCTGAAATATTATGTGTTTAATAAAATGTATTCCATAGAGGAAAAGTTAAAGTCGAGGGTTAGAATACATCGGTTCATTAGCCACGTGAAACTCGTCGTAAAGTAAAACTGATAACTCATATTATGAAGTGTCGGTGTGAAGTTGGTGAAGTGTGATTTTCTGTAATAACATTTAATTGGTTCTGTGATAAATTATTGTAGAAAGACACGGAATTCGAATTTTCTGTTAGCTGACTCCGAAGGGAAAGGTTTAGATGTTCGACTAAAATTCTGCACGTAACGAGAGGACTTTCCAATTGGTCACTTTCGCTTTCTATTTTAACTTTTGAATCGGACAATAACTGCTTCTGTACATCTTCCAGTTGGTGAAAAAAATTTGGTTTGTTCGGCGCCGACTTTGACTGACTTACTTCCAAACTGTTCTTCGTTGAAAGAAACGACAATTTCCGTCAAATTTTTCGGTGGATTTTCCATTTTTTGCGTCGACATCAAAGTCACCTCGTGTCCCCTTTGAACTAATTCACGGGTGACCCTGTCACCCAAGTTGAAATGGCTTTTCGACGGCATCGGTATGAGAAATAGAATTTTCGATGCCCAGCATAGTTGAAAGAGTTCAAGAGCGGACAAAAGGAAGAGCAGCTTCATGGCTGAAACAAAAAGTAAAACAAAACGGTTTTCAAAAATTTTTTAGGAGAATTTTAGTAGTTTGAAGTGAGAATTGAATCCTTCGACTTGTAGTAAAATATTAAATTGATAAATAAAACGCTTTAATAAATAAAATTGTTGCTTTTGTTAATAATACTTTGTAAATAACTTCAACTTCGTCGTAACTTCTTGCGTCACATTACCTAGTGTGGGTGAGGTAAATCGTGTAGGATTTACATAAACGTATCTTTGGAAATATAATAGAACCTTTCCTTTAAGACAATAAACTAAGAATAATAATATAAATTATAAAGTAACACACTAATGCAGACTGTACGATAAGAATTAAAGCAGAAACTAAGAACTCGAAAACAAATAAAAAAGATCATTCTGTGCCAAAAAGTGGTATTTCTTAAAAATAAACAAATATGACACTATATAAATAACTAATTTTTTAGTTATGTTAAGCGGTGTTTCTTTTTTAAATTTTTCTTCATTTTTTTATTTTTTACATATCAGGTTGCAGCAGTACAGGAATTGTATAACACAGGAAAATTATAACGGTTAACTAACTTATTCGTAACAAAATAAACGCTTCGAGTCAAACACTTTTGAATTCGAGTGATATTTTGTCTTGTGTGACGTTTGTAGTGTACACTCGTCTATGTCAACAAGCGCAACGTACAGGGTCACAATTGACGATTGCATAACCCCTCAAGTTCAGAAGAAGACAAGCAATACAAAAAAAAGCAGTAGAGGAAAATGAATTTCGAGCACACCAAGTCTAACACCACGGAAATTGAAAAGTAACGTGACTTTTGGTGATCTGTTGTGTCGTTTTCACGTTGTTCTAGGAACTCTGGTACTAACACGAAGGGCAAGGTCATAAACATTATACTTAATTGGCAGATAATAAGTTCGCCGGCTTTGGTTTCTCGTTCCCGTTCTTCCATGGGGACATTTAAAAAATTGTGTCATCAATCAACCAAAATATGTCCCACAAGTATGCGATTTTACTCTTTGTTGTTGTTGTTGTTGTCGTTCGTCTGTTACTCTTTCACAATGTAAAATAAGATGTCATATTTGTAATTTACTACCAATTCATGAGCCACTTATTCGTTATTTCAATTAAACTTTTTCTATTAAACTTTACTACCTGTCCCTTTCCTAATGTGTGCGCTCCCTTCACAATTTAACGTGAATTTATTTACTCGATTAACTAATAAAAAATTCCGGAACAAAGAACTGTCGCATAATTGTTTTAATCTGTACGTTTGGTTGCCGGTACTTCACATCCGGGTGTTCCCTACGCAAAACATAAATAAATAAGTCCAAGTAAAAGTAAGTAAAGTTTGATGGGTCAGGGGAAGAGAAACCACAACCGATGAGGACTGTCTGCCTAAGGTAGTTTACTTATTGTAAAATGAAGGGAGTAGAAAGGGATTGATTACAACGGTGATGTAGTCAGTTTGCAATTGAAAAATAATGAAATAAATAGTTTCATACCTCTGCACAATAAGTTATTCCTACAATTATTTCACGGTCCTTTGCTAGTCGCAGCAACTCGTTTTGAGCTCACACGGCATTTGATTACACCAATCAGTGAGGTATCGGACGATGATAATGCTTTTTATCCTTCGAGTTGAAGAAGATAAAAAATTAATACAAAATTAGGTCGCACGAATTAAACAACATTTGAGAACATTTCGGTATCGTGTCAGACTTGAGAATGATGGAATCCTACAAACCCGACTCTATTCACTACTTCAAGGGCACTTACTTTTAAACTATGTTTCGCGTCGAATACTTAACTCCTGGGTTTGTAAACCGCAAAAGAACACTACTGGTAACGTTGTTGAGACACGTTACGACTCTACTGAACCCGGTAGCGGACGTTTTTATTTCGCACTACAATAAAACCGATCACCCGAACACAACCACAGATTTGAGTGTTTGGATTCATCCAAACGGTCTACCAGAAAAGAAGTTCACCTTGAGGTGAGTTGCACCTGTGAAGTGATGCATAATGCCAGCAACTGTAAAAAAAAGATATAATTGAAAGTTAACATCATCACCGCACACATTTATATGGCGAACATAATTTGTGAGCTCGCGAACATTAATATTTAATTAAAAAGTTAAATGATGTAATGACTGCAGTTGACGTCAAATATACAGAAATGGGAGCAATAGAAATACAATACTTAATACCCGGTACCCAAACACATATTTTCAGAGTTATACATCTGAGAAGGAATGAAAGGATGAAAAGAATACGACTGGAGGTCGATGGGAGAGAGTATCTTAGGTAGAGTATGGAGAGTAGGGAGTAGGGAGTGTACCTGAGAGTAGGTAGAGAAGTTACAACCTCTTTGACCCTAAGGCATTGAACATTCTTGTTGAACATCCAGGCTGCAAGTATTCAACATTACCGACAATTCCATCAGTATATATTATTCATAGTCATACCCAGTACTTGAATCCAACACTAGTGAACAATGTTATAGTTTTGGATCTCTTTCTTTCACTACCTGAACCAAATTGTTATTAAACTTATTGGCCAATTAGAATATTCTGAATTTAACAAAGACAAAACAGTACGACAAGAGCTGTGAATATGCAACGACACAGTGTTAGTTAGACAGATAAAATTTATTGAGCTTAGCCTGTATTTATAGGTTCGTGACAAACCACTACGAAGTTCAAGTGTAATTAAATTGACACAAGTTTATGATGATGTGGAAGCCAGGGATTTAAAATCAAAATATCTCAAGATAAAATGTTGCTCATCCGTTTATTCAACATGCAGGTATTAAGGCATTCGTTCAAAAGATTTTCAAAATTTAGTTTTACAAAATTAGTATGAAAAAAAAACCAACGTCACATTGGAAAAAAAAGCAAACTTCATTCAGAATGATGGAGATCAAATGTGTTGGGTAAACAGGAAGAATAAGTGGTGTATCATAAATAATTGACTCCTCCATTTACTAGTAGGTAAATAATGTTGATAATTCTTTAAATATCGGTCTGAACGGACTTTCGACGTCTAGATTTGTCGTCAACCTTTCTGGTTTTCTTTTGTTTCTTAAAATCTGTGGTAAAGTCATTTGTTCATCCTTCAGTCCCAAAGGTTCCACATGAAAGAATGAATGATTTAGAGCCTGAAACCAGAAAAATAAACACTTACTTAAGGTTTTAAACTGATAACTAAAAATGAGCTACTGGTAATTAAATTTTTGTACCATTTCACAAGATAATCGCTCCTTTGGGTTATACAACAGCAGTGATTTTATTAAGTCCAATGCGCCAGGTGGAGAATCAGGTATTAAAGTTTTCCAGGATTTTCCTTTAGATTTTGGAAAAGCTATTTTGCCATAATCAGGCAGTAAATGCATTCCAGGCCAATTTTCTTCGGATGGAGATCCCAGAGATTTAATCACAATTGCTAATTGCTCAATGTCTGATTCACCCTAAATAATAATACCTATTAATTTAATGAATATTGCAATAATAAATCAGTGCCAACAATAAAAGTAGAACTTGCTGCAAATAAAGGAGAGTAGTTGATCATTTCAGCAATGATGCAACCAATGGACCAGATGTCAACAGCAGAAGTATATTTTCTTGAACCGTAGAGAAGTTCAGGTGCCCTGTACCACCTAGACCCAATTTGATGTGAATAAGGCCTTCCTTTTATCAGTCTTGCTTGTCCTAAATCAGCTATTCTGAGTATTCCATCATAACCAATTAATAAGTTAGCCGGTTTAAGATCCTACAAATAAATGTTTCATACTAAACCAGCATTTTACAAATTCAGACAACATTACATAATTTCCAAGTTAACTTTGACAAAAAGAATTTACAAAACTGACTCTATGCATTATGCTCTGCTTGTGAAGGTGTGCACAGCCACTCAGCAACATTCTGCTGTATGCTTTCATTTGCGGGATTGTCAATGGATTATTAACATCAGTCAGAACAGTGCTCAGGCCTCCAGCCATTAATTCCAAGACTAAAATGACTGATGGTCCATTTGTTATAACTTCCAGTAATTTTATAACCTGAAATTTACAAAACTCTTGTAATTATTTATGTTTATCCACAATCATTAGCCTCTTAGTGTTCACACACAAGATTTCAGTACCATGGGTGGATCTAATGTGACAGTTCACTTACATATGTTGATTTAACTTGTTGTAAAGACTTAATTTCTCTCAGTAAAGTCAAGTGAATTTTATCATCCCCTTTGTTGTTTAACATTCGCTTGAGAGCAACCAGTTCTCCGGTTTTCCGATTTTTCGCTTTTAAAACAATACCGTGTGCCCCTTCGCCAATACGACCGATCACTTTGTAATCGAACTTGCCATTCATTTCTTGACATTTCTAAGCGTGCCTTAAATAATTATAAGGAAACAACAGTTAAATAATTCAGAATAAAAAATATGTACTATAAAAACATTTCTTATCAGTGATTGCAATTTCTTTTGTTTACTTGGAAATTTAACTGGAGCGGTCGCCTAGCAACGTATCGATCCGATGCTTAACTTATGGAAGCCCTGAAAAGGCCCCCTCTCGTGTGCTTCTCCGAGGTTGGCGTACTGAGCCTCACTTGAGTAGTCACTTGTCATGGCGATAGAAGGTGTTCTTAGGTGAATAATGTTATTTTATAATTCTCTTTGAGCTCAGTGGACATGCAGGTATTCACTTCAATTTTCACGTTACGCAGACTTACATATTGATCAGTGGCGTCACCTGTTTTCGCAGGGGGGTCCGAAGAATAAAACACACAGTGCATGCTGTCAGTCTGGTGGCAGATTTTTCCAAGTTCGAGATAACGGACATATGATCGGTGTCGAAAACGCGGATTTCGTTACGTTTATCTGTGAACATCGGGATGTCAGACACCGAAAGATTAGGGTCCGTTGACGTATTCACGTTGTAATGTGATCGCTAATTTGTTTGGGTTGTTTTCCCAATTTCCAGGTGATGCTTCCCAAAGCTCAAAAGTACCACACTCAGATTCGTATTTGCCAAGACAGCAAAGCACATCTTGAGTCGGACAAAAAACCCGAATTGGAATTACCATTAGTACACAAGACTAATAAAAGTGATGGGTAAGTTTACTTTCCATTCTACTCACACCCATGATCATTTGGTGTCCTTCAAGTTTTGTTACATAATGAGTGGGGTTTTATGTAAGTGCACCGAAGAAAGAATGTTTATTGAAACCATTAACAACATAATGGGACAGCTCCTGATTTATTAATTTATGTACTCCTGGAGAGAGTCTTAAGCACAAGTTATATCAAAATAAGCCTGTTTTGTCATTTGTTTCTGACAGTGTCATTAATCCAAAGAGAAGGAAACAGCCAGATGGTCTACGCAAGGTTTCTTGAAGTAAACAATCAATACAATTAAAAACTGACATTAAATCAGTAGCTGGTGTTTTCTTAAACATTCATTCATGAGAATTTGAAATTTGTGACTAAAAGGTGGTGGTTCTTGACTTATGAAGGGAAATCATTTTCATAATTTGAATGCAAACTGCCAGCTCCTATTTTGGAATGTTGTTGTCCAATGAATTAATGACTTTGGTAGATCTGGTTTGATAGGCGTTTGATTGCAGGTGAAATCAATGTATTATGTAACACATTTTACATTTATTGTGGTGAACAAACCTGAAAGTAAAGGAAGAAAAATATTTTTTAAATAATGAAAAAAATAAATAAAAATTGATTGACGATAATAGTTCCTGGTGCTACAAATAATACCAGTATTTCATAGTGAATAGCCTATTGGTGCATGGAGTTTTATTCAAACAACAATAGCTAAATATTAACATGTTATTAATATTGCTGTCGTGTAATGTTAAGTGAAGGCCTGGAAGTTGTTTTGGTTCAATTACCCATGAGAAGAATGTAAACATGAGATTTTCAGTGTTTCTTTGCAAAACAATGCAACTGCCAAAATTATACATTTCCAGACTGAGTTTTAGAAAATACTTGATGGCAACTTAACAGTAAACAATTGTGAACTCTTTGTAAATACATGCAGTTGAGAATGTGTTTCACTTTGTCAAAAAAGTAACTAGGAGAGACATGCACATTTTTTTTCTCCAACTTTTGTTGTGCGTTCGTGAGTCACGATTCCATTTAGAAAACCAGAGGGTTATCCCCCATTCTTTAAGACTAAGAAACAAAATTCAGAAAGAAAATAGAAAAGGTGACTCAGAATTTAATTATAATTTAACGACAGCGAGTACAAGTTCCTAACCGAACTCTCTACTCCTGGTTTTCGTATTCAACATGAAGTGACAACTTAAAAGTTTCCATTAAAAAGGTGACACAATAGGCAGCTAAAAAGGTAAAGAAAGGCTCTGCGTGTTAACGAGTAAATTTGTTAGTTCCCTAAAACGAGGTTCGTCACAGGATGTAACAGTTCTCAGAGAGGACGAGGAAATAACCACAGTGAGCCTCAAATGTGATTTTTATTAACATCGGAAAGTCGTCATTATTAATTAATTAAAGTAGATTTATTGTTGCATGTTTAATTTAATGTCGGTCTCATTGGTTTGGTTCTTCAACACGAAGACTCCTCTAACTTTCTTCGTTTCTTCTTGTGTGTACATTTTAGATCTTCAAAAGAGCTTTCATGGACGGTGGGAAATGGTAAAACCACGTTCCTTTGGTTTCACTGCGCTGCATTGGCAAATCCGCCGTCAGAACCACCAGCTGCAGCCGTTCACATGACATACAAATTTCTGCAGGCGGAAACAAAGTTGGTGTCAGCTTTGTTACACAGTCATGGCTTGAGAGAAGTATGTTATTTATTTGTAACCTCAGGGCTCTCGCTACCTAACCGACTAACTCGACGAATTCGTATCAGGAGTGATGGGATGGCTTTGGTTTTGAAACGCAAACTATAAAAACCCTCCGGGGAAGGTAAACGTTGGCGTCCCTACGTATTGACAACCTTATCGTAAATTGGTCTATTAAGTCTTTCTATTTGCTTTTGGCTCTGGAAGCCATTACGTCTAAATGTGATGGTTGATTATCAAATTAGGAAACGTCCAAATTCGACGTTTTCTACTTTCACGACCATTTCTAGTGCTGAGTTAGACCGAGAAGTCCTATTGAATTTGTGATGGCCGTGCCATGCTGTGACTAACGACTCCACCTAAAAGAATTGCCTTTTCCTAAAAGAATTGCTAAATTTAACATGTTTGAGTTTTTTTTCTCTCTCTATTTTATTTCAATTCGCTCCTCTTGACCTTAATAGACGTCCGCAGACGTAAATAAACAATGGAAGGATTCGATGGGATCGGTTGTGGGGTTGCGTTTATCTCGCGTAGTTCCCACTTGAACCTTCGTGCCTTTCGGTAAAAAGACTCACAAGGAGTTGGAAAGTTCTTTTCCGGAGCAATTTCGGAGGCAATAAATCTTGTCGAATGCATCCATATTCGACAAATGGAACTCTTATACTTGAATTTGTACGCGTGCACAAATTTCGATGGGAATGATTTGAAGAATTCGGGAAGACAATTTTAAGTCAATTTTGGCAAATCCATTGGGAATTTCAATCGGATTGAAAGTGGAAACCGTTAAGGAAACCGATACTTGCCTGTATTGTCACGCAAAAGAAGTTATATCGGTAACTGTTGAATTTCCTCTATCCGATAAATCGGGAACATTGAGCCTACCAGGAGAGAGAGAGAGAAAGATTAATTGAATTTTTCTATGTTGTTCACTGCAAAACACCGCGAGATTTTGTGAAGGGAAATGAAATGGTAATTATGATCGACCTATGAGATAATTAATAAATACGTAGAGTAATATAAAATAGAACCAAAGTAAAAGTAACAGAAAACCCGTTCGAGTCACTCAGATACCCCCAAACATTTCCCTCCATTTCCCCAATAGGTTAAGTTGTGTACGTCGTTTTAAAGTTAACATTAGAAGGGTCGTTGCAACTAATCGATTTAGATTAGTCTGACTGTATGTGAATTTATTGGTTTTGTGTCAACAGAGAAGGGGTTTGTGTCTGTTGAAAAACGGAGACGTAAATTACAGAAATGAGTAATAAGCATGTCAGTAATCAATGGCCTGCGGTTTCTGACCTTGTCTCAAGACCGAGAAACCCATGGGAACCTTCACCTGGTTCGCCCATCGATCAGCTGCCCTTGCTCGTGGACGGTTCAACGTAATGTGAGGCCCCCGCTTAATACTTTTTTTCATGTTTGAGGACATAAAATATACCATTTTACAGCCTTTGAGTAATTCGCTTACAAACCTCCACGTGACACATGATTTTCTGCTTCATGTGGTGGGTCCGTTGCGTGTCTATCAAATGTTGAGTATAATTTTTCTACCGTAAATGTTTTTTTTTCATTTCTTCGTGAAAGTGCTACGTGACATTCAATTTGATTCCAAGTATGGTTGCTACCCACGATTCGTTTACGGCGTACCAATATGGAATGTTTTCTTGTCAACAGAACTGACATAACGAATGAAATTGTTGAATGAATTCTTACCAATGCGTTTTAACTCGTGTAGCATCACTTGTGTGTATGCAGAGGAAACCTTGGCATAAAAATTACTGAAATGTTTCCAACTTATCCACTTGCTATCCATTTACTTGTGTTGTAAATAAACACTTAGTACTGTTGTGTTGTTTAAAGGTCGATCACTCTGCAACAAATTTTAATATTTTATGGACCGGCGTTCACATGAAAGCCCATCAGCTCCAGACTCTGCGACCTCATCAACGAGTTAACCATTTTCCAAGGTCTTACGAACTCACGAGAAAGGATAGACTATACAAGAACATCGAAAGAGTACAGCGGTTACAAGTAAGTCGAGTTCAGTTTGACTTTCGTCACGCCTTGCTACGATTATTAGAATTTTTAAAATTCGTTTCAGGGCCTTAAACATTTCGATTTCATTCCCCAAACATTCGTGTTACCTGGTGACTACAAAGACTTGTGCCTCGTTCATCACAGGATTCGTGGACCCTGGATAGTAAAACCGGTAGCCTCATCCCGCGGGCGGGGAATTTACATAGTTAATAGTGTAAGTTAATGGAGCGGTTCGAGGTTGGGCGTTTCCAAATCAAATTGAATTCAATTGATATCGTTGAGTGATTTAATTGATTGTTTTTTTTTTTTTTCACTTACAGCCAGACCAAATTCCTGCAGATGAAACATTAGTTGTTGCCAAATATATAGACGATCCACTTTTGGTAGACGGTTTTAAGTGTGATCTTCGACTGTATGTGGCAGTTACGTCTTACAACCCGTTGGTTATTTATTTGTACGAAGAAGGATTGGTGCGACTTGCCACGGTTAAGTACGAGTCAAAGGGACAGCATTTGTGGAACCCGTGCATGCATCTTTGTAACTACAGCATTAACAAATACCATGAGGATTACGTAAAGTACGGCATATACAATCTCCCACTCGTGTCCATAACATCTACTCGATCTATTAATAACGTTTATTATTTACTTGATAGAAGTGAAGATCCAGAAGCGGAAGACGTTGGTCACAAGTGGACGTTGAGTGCTTTGCTTCGTCATTTGAAATCCGAAGGGAAAGACACGTCCTTGCTGATGCAGAGAATTGAAGATGTGATAGTGAAAGCGATTCTGGCTGCTGCTCCAACTATTGTCGCCGCCGCCAGATTTGTGCCCCACCCTAGGAATTGTTTCGGTTTGTCACAATGCCTCGGTTTAATTAAGGATGTACGGACTCGCTTCAGAAGTAAAACTGCTTAACAGACACGTCTTAATTGCAGAGCTGTACGGTTTTGATATTTTAATCGACTCAAACTTAAAGCCCTGGCTTCTAGAAGTTAATTTGTCACCTTCCCTGGGCTGTGATTCACCTCTGGATGTTCGAATTAAATCCGCCATGTTGGCCGATTTGTTGACTCTCGTTGGCATTCCAGTCGTCGATCCGATTGTTCAGCATCCGTTACAAATCGTCGCCGATACAAATACAAAAGTTGTACGTGAGAATTTACTGTGTACGAGGGGGATACACCGTACCGTTAAATTCCAAGTCTTATTTTATGTTTTTCAGATGCGAAAAACTGAGGCGACCAACACACCTCAAAAAAGCGGTAGAGTGCCTTTAAATTTAACCGTCGAAGAGGCGAGATTGATTTATTCCATTCATTCAGAGTACAATCGCAGGGGTGGTTTTCTGCGTATATTCCCTTCTGCTGAGAGTTGGAAGCTGTACTCCGGATTTCTGGGTAAAATTTATTGTTTGAAGACGAAATTCTTGGGTAGAATTAGTATAAAATAATTGTAATGATATTTGAATTAACTAGTTGTTCCACTGTACTAGGAACCTTGACATTCTAAAATAGTATTTTCACATTCCGTACACATTGGAATACATCCCCCATGAGATTAACCCTCTAAATATTTAGATGATGTATGATAAGTTTAGAATGCAGCATACCGAGATATGTAGTGGACTATGTATAAGGCAAAAGATCGGTACTAAAAACAGGAAAGGAAGTAAATAGAGATGAATTCGATGCCCAACTGATTAATAATTGCAACATATTTAACGAATTGTGTACGGTCATTATCATAAATGCTGTGCAAGACAGAATTTGTTGCACATTCCCAAATTTTATATTTGTTTAATGACATCGTTTGTTCTTCTCTCATGAATTACTTCACCTTCTGACTGGTAAATATTTTTTTTCCAGACTCCGCGACTGGCCTATTAAACATAGGAAATAACATGACCCAGAAGCAAATCAATCCGCAGAACTACAACTTGATATTGCATCGAAGATTATTTCCGGATCTGAATAAATCGCCTGTCGATCGTTTACCAAAATACGAGCGAGCTCTCTTGCAGGGACACAACAGGCCGCTAACTGCAGTTTCTGTTTTTACGTCGGCCGATAAAGAAAGTGAGTGAAAGTAAAATCGAATATGACTAGGGATACGGGGAATTGGAATTAATAAATTAATATGAATTTTTCAGATATAATTGACCATAAAATTGCCAAAGAATGTAAATTAGAATTGCGAAAGTACTTAGAAAAAGGTTGCAAGTTATCGACAAATCAGGCCAGAAGAGGTTTTTCACAGTACCTGCAACAGGTTCTGTCGAAACTCGGTCCACCTTCGGAAGGTGCAAACGCTCCAAGTGAACTGTGCCTGAAATTTTTGCAGAGGGCAGCCGGAAATCTTCGGTCGCCGTTCTTCGTTAAAGTGAGCCGAGCCGATTGTTGACAGCACTAAGGTGAGAGCCTGGAATGCTTCGGTTGTAATCACAGGGTTTTAAAATTTCAGGTTCCTTCTAGTAAACTCGTCGGAAAGGATAGAGTCGCGGTCATCGCAAAGCAACTAAACGACTACCTTCAGACGTACATGCGTGAAACGGAAACGTATTTTTCTGATTCGTCTTACTCACCACAAATACCAGAATCTAGGTTTAGATATTTCCTTAGATCCGCTTCGGAAACTGATTTAGAAGAGATTTTATTACTTCACATGAAACAGTCAAAGTGCGCTCATACGTTTCTCGGGAGATGTTCACCTTCCATCTCTACACTAAAATACAACACTTTGCTTCAGGTGTTGCCGCAATTATGCTCGTACTCAATAGGAAAGGTGAGTATCTTGAAGGATGTACGATTTATTACGAAGAATTTGGTTCAGGAGATGATACTTTTACCTGTCGGAATTTACAAATACAGTGACAGTCTCTATATTTTTGTGTTGTACCTTCTTGAGGACTCGTTTATTTAACATCCTGGCCATTTCACAATATCAGCTGACAATACGAAAGTGAAATATGTCGGGAAGGCAATGGGAGGTTGATTGCATTTTTAAAATGTTGTATTTAGTCGTGTTTCATTTCTTTAACAGCCTAACGAATGTTGCTATCGAGAAGCATTGCCAAAGACACTGCCCAAAGCGTCTCGTCGCCGGACATCGAGGTCTCTACAAAGGTCAGACACGGAAACTTAGAAGTTGTGTGACAAAAAGTCCTGCTTACAGTTGTCACAGTATGAATATATATATATTTATATATACACGATTGTGCCAGAAGCAGCGCTACGACTTTATGTGTACCACGTTTTATTTAGTTTTTTTGGTCAACGTCCGACGCAGGATTTTGGATTTAAGTCGTTGAAACATTTTGGTTTTGTTTTTTTTTTGCACCGCAGCTTTTCTTGTTGTCTTGGTTTGTTTGTGACTGCACATCGAACGGTTTCGGTTGCAGTTTCACGTGAGAAAAGCTCCTTTGTTAACGATCGTTTTCTGACCCTTTGACATGTAAAACAGCCTTAAAAAGGGAAGCAATACTGGATGTTACATTAAAAGCTTTAACCGCGAGTTATTTTTACAGAAGACTGATATTTCACCGGTAGCTTAGGGTTTTTCTTTAATTGAACGGAAGTTGCCGTAACGACGACGTTTTTCGTTCGTTTTCCTGTGAATAGAAAGCTTTACAAGTGACCTTTCACGAATTCTCCTGAAGCTCTGCAACTTCTCAAACTCTTTAACCGAATTTTTGTTTTGTGTGCCACCGGTTTTTTTTCCCGTTGGACGTTCTGTCGCGCACATGCAGCATTCGAATCGTAAAAAATTATTTTGTACATGAGTCGTTGAAAGTATGTTTGTTGAAACTGACTTTTGTTTCTTTTTCTTTAATTAACCGGTGATCATTGGCTAGAAGTAATTTTAACTCTGTGTATTGTTAAATTGTATGGGTTTACCTCACGTCCTCGCGCTCTAGTTTTATTATTAACAATATTAACAAATGAATTTCAGGTGTTTTCAATGGCCAACCGTTTAATTTTTGCATTTAATCGAGGTGTCTTACACACGAAGTAGAGTATATTTTAATAATATTTTAAAGTTCGTCCACTGAAGTAAGTGGTTGAGAGAAAGTGTGTTTTAAATCGAACGGTGTTCTCGAAAAAGGGAAATTTCGATTTGTTTTTTTTTATTTTATTTAACAGGTTTCTTCGGTAACACCAGTACTACTACTGCTACTACATTTTACACTATCAAACGTAATAATGTCAAATGAAGTTTTGACTGATTTGTTTATTACCGTTAAAATAGTAAATGTTAAAGATTTCATAGAAATTTCTCAGGCAGTTAACGTGCTAACTTGCATTTAAATTGTGTGCGAGCATGGCTTAAGGGAATTATTCTTTAGGCTTGCCGGATGTTTTACCAGTGCTACATAAAAAACCCAGTGCAATTTTTAATAGTGAGTTTTCTAGAAAATAATATATACATAAATTTATATATATATATATCTAAGGCCAAGTAATTTCAAGCGTGCAACGTAACTTGTGTTTTTTTTTCATGGATTTGTAATATTTAAGTTTGGTCAAGTCATAAAACACCTGTTTTTTGTCTATTCGTAAATTTTGATTTTAATGTGCAATAGACAAACAGGTATGAGATAGAGAGAAATTAATAGTTTTATTTTATTTTATTTTATTTCACATGAAAGCGTGTCGATTTATTTTTTTATCGAGTTCGAAGCATTTCATGTTTTGTTCTTTGGCACTTGACTGACGTGCACAAGTCACAAAACGAAGCGAAATGAATTGCCGATTTCGTTCCGAGTAATTCGATTTGTATTTTTCCTACGTACTAAATGTTGCTTCGATTTATTGGTACTGATTTTATCGGTCCTAATCGGTGCAGCCGCTGTCGTCCGAACTGCAGCTAAAAGAGGACTCAAACTCGAGACCTTTACTGTTTACCAATTCTCACTGGGTTCCCCGGGTTAAAGAATCGTTTGGCAGCTCGTTTTTTTATATCGACTTGTGTGTTGAGATATTGTTGATTATTATCGTATCTAGTCAAAGCATTCTTACCTTTTCTAATTATATGTATACATAAATATTTTTTTTTTATGAGAATTTACGCTTGTGCATTCTGTTTGTTTCTCGTTTGACGCACTCCAAGCATCACTTCATTCTGATTTGCATTTTCTTTTCTATTTTTAGTCTCACCGAATGTTGGGTTGTGCATTTTGCATTGGGAGAACAACAGTTTGACACCGTGTTCCTTTTTTTTTTTTTTTTTACTTAATAGTTTTCAATTAATTTTTAATAATGAATTTACGGAACGGTCTTCTTGAATTCGACGCCTCTTACCGTGTTCAAGTACTTGACTTTCACTTAAGGGCAATGCGTGAGGTTTGTCGTACTTAACTACAAGTCTGGTAGTTTGTGACGATGTTTTATTTTCGTTACTCGGGTTGTAGGGTTTCTGTACGTGCGATAGGTTCACATAGTTCGTAGGGTCGACAATTCAAATCAGTTTCTATTTATGTTTTAAATATGGATGGGTTCGCAAATTCCATTTTGCGGACGTAGGGCGTAAGACCCTGGGAACCTTCCCTAATAGGTTATTGAGGGAATGGAAGTTTCTTTGGAAAACTTTGGGAAAATAAACCGTAGGCGAGCAGGATTTGTTTTGTTCAAAAAGACGATTTCCCATGATCCCAGACTAATTTTCATTTATCAGACAGAAACTGTTATGCCGAGTTAAATTAACCAAATTAAACCAAGTTTAACCGAAAGTTTTAGGATTAGTTCGATAAGAAACCGGCAAAGAGGAAAGCGAAAAAAAAAACCCACGAGGATTATGTTTTCTTTTTTCTTTTTGAATGTGGGGTCCGGAGGTTTCCCCCGGAAAGGTTTCTCCTCGAGTCGAGAAGTAAAAGGAGAACGTAACCCATCAACTTGCAGAATGCAAAAGCGAACTTTTTGCTACCCGTTACTTTGTTTGAACTCATTCTTTTTTTTTGTGTTTTTAATTTTGTCTTTTTCAAGTTTAATTACAATTGTTATTTGTTTTTGTACGATTTTTATTTTACTCATTAGTTTTTTTTCTTGTATTTTTATTGTAACGGATTTTTACACTAATGGTTAAGTTGAAATAAACTTTTTTGCAAGCCCCAGAAGGCTTTATTAATTTCCGCTATCTCCTTCGAATTCATTAACTATGACCCTTCCCAGGAGGTTACATCGGACGCAGAAGTTTTGGGGTGAGATGAGCCTTCGGCACTGCCTCACTTTCATTACGTCCTCATATTAATTATCTATTAATGGTGACTATCGGAAATCACATTACATGATGTGAACTATATTTGTAACTTCTGTCGTGGGAGTTGTCCCCTTTGAGTGGTGAAAGAGAAATTCGGTGAGTTTATACCGGGAGATATGAAACGTATGGAACGAAGATGAATGTGGTGAATGTAATGTCAGTGTTAGTAGTAACTTAACCAACCGATTTGCGTACGGATCTGCTAAAGTATCCACCAACCCCATAGCAAGGCAGTGGATTACAAGAGGAAGCCACAGCTTCAGACCACGTTGGCCTTGGCCTTTAGCCATCTCCTAAGACAATCCCGTGCACGGGACCTTGTTTCTACTTCCAAGGCTAGTCTTCGAATGAACGGATGTTTGAGGAGGAAAAAATTTCTACAAAAAAAAGGGTTTCGACCTATACATTTAAAATCCAAAAAAGGCAGCAGGTAAATGCCTCTGGCCCTGAAACAAAAGGGTTCAGATATTCCTTGTGGATGACCTTTTAACCTAATATTTGCTTATCGATGGATGTGGATCTTGTGTATTTTTTAGTTAAGTAACCGTTACGCGTCCTTAACTTACGAATATTAAAGCACACCCCCCAGTTACATGAATTTTCTATAGAATTATGTAGAGACGTCAAATCTTTCTCACTTTACAATTTTCTTCTTCAAGTCAATACTTTCGCTCAAACACTACCTCGTTTTAAACGGACAACAAACTTTAAATATATTTGTAATTTAGTTTAAAAACTAATGTAAATAAGTGAATGTAAGTGTGTTCGTTTAACTACGACTTTATTTTCAAAATAAAGAGACACTCTGCTTATAAATGTAAATTGAGAATCTACTTCTACACTTATTTTTCTCAGCAGTAGCGCAAAGGACTGGTGTCATCTTTTGACCGGCCATTTTGAAAAATTTTGTGACTCTTTCTGACCTAACAAAGAAGCTCGCAGGTTGTCTGGCTACCAAAACCGGACTCGGAGGAAACTGCCAAATCATCCAGAAAAAACCCAAGGAAAGACCCGTGAAATTATTTTTGTCCGACACACCGCCGGGGATTTTCCTCTTTTACTCCTCCGTTTATTTTATTTTTATTAAAGACGTAGTTCAAGTACGACCCTTAAATTTTAGGAATTCGACTCATGAAATGTTTGTTCAAAGTTATTCATAAAAAAATAATCGCTTGCTTGAAAACACCCCAGACGGTGACTCGCGAACTGTGTGGCGATGTTGCACTCCTCCGTGAGTTAGTCGACCATAAATTTGGTGGGACAATTTCGTAGGTTTCCTTATCGAACTATTGGAAATTAATAAATTTTCCGAAAAGTTGAAGGAACTTTCTAATGAATTCGAATAAGGTGCTCCTTCTGTGTGTCTCCCTCTTATGTATTTCATCCCGAGGTGTATCGAACCTGGATTTTCACCGGGAATCAACAATTAAATTAACTTTACATCACTTGTTGTTGTTCTCGGACAACTGCACACTTTTCCCACCACTTACAACTTGTTAAAGTTAATCTGTGGCATGTACAATTCAAAACTACCGTAAACAAGATCCCCCCCCGCCATCCACATTGCCACCCGAGTAATAAATTATTGTTGCATGTGCGTTTTGGGTTTAGCTTCTGTGAAAATTAATGACTTGAATGATTTTCCAACATTTTCCTCGAAAGTGATCTTTTCTCCCACACCCACACCCCCATCCCTCGTAGTATTCCTCCCCGTGGAGGATTTAAACGAATCTTCCACGTCTTTCACTTCGAGGCTCCCGGTTGTGTGAAAATCTCGGATCTTCCGATCTGAATTCACTGCATTAACCGGACAATTAACTCGACTCGACTGTCCCACACACACACCCCAGCCCCGACTCAGATCACTGTTTTTTTGTGAATTTGAGCTGTCCTGCGACGCCACACCCGTACAAAAAATGAGTGTTTTCCTCTCTTGCTCATTCTCTGATCTGATCGCTATCACCACGGGTTCTGAATCTCAACCGGAAGGATCATCTGATTTTCTCTCACTTTCCGTCTACGTTTCATTGATTTATTGGATGTCGGAATTTTTGTCGGGGCGGCTTATCACACGCGCACACATCGTTCCATTTCCACCCCTTTAAACTAATCTCTCGCGCTTACCAAGCCTCCCTTACGTGAAATTTAGTTTTTAATATCAGTGATTGATCAGTGGAAACTTCCCGGAGATCTCTCGATTTCCCACCGATTTGATTTCAATTATGGATTTTCCACTATCTCAGTACAAGTCATTATAACTCTCTCTTCTCTCTCTCTCTCTCCTCTGATTTTCTAAAATCTTCCACGCGTTCGTTGGATTTTGACTGACAAAGGATCGTCCCTCCTTTTCGTTTTCAGGTGCGAAAGGAGGCCGGTAGCTTGATCGTAATGGACGTAACAGATCTTATGTATGATATATTGTCGGATTGGAGGTTGTGTTTTCAGTATCAGTAGTTTTGGTTGATGTATTTTACTCAATATTAACGTAAATGTTACTAACATCCTACTGTGTTTCGTAGTACCACTCAAAGAATTTCAGTAAGTTTGTCCACTACTATTCGCGTGGAAGTTAAACTATTTATTTTTACAAACAATGCCTAAGTAAACAAACTTCAAATTGAAAATTGGGAAGAGCCGTTAAAATACTTCAAACACATCCCGAAACATTCAATGTGTTTTTTTTTCAGTCATGTAAAAAGCTTACGTGTAACAGTACGTGACAAACTACATTTGACTTGATCACTTGATCCGAACTTGATGACTACAAGAAAAGCAAATTACAATAAGTATGACGAATGCAGTTTAATAATTTATTTTAATAAGAACAAATATACTTGTTATGAAGGATAATAACGTCGGCACACTGCCTAAAGAACGTGGGAGTCGTTAGTAGTCAATACTACAATCACTCGTCTCACCATAATAACTCCACACATTTAAAAATTCATTGCTTTCCACATTAAGTTGATGTAAGTACATCAAGTTACCATTAGTAGTTCTCACAAGTTCAAAATAAGTAAGTTTTTGTAAGCTCTTTTGTGGTGAAAACAAGTGAAGTACTTTCAACTCTTGTAGGGTAAGCAACAGGTTCACACTTGCACCGGAATTATTCCTCAAAATGATTTCTGCATTCTTCACTCTTCCAAGTGTCCTTTACATTTCCAAAAGGTTTCCTTTTGCTTCTTCATCACTCGCGAGTGTTAAAAGGCTAATTTAACACTTTCCATTACTTTCCCTCATTAGTGTGGATTCTCACTTTTGCTCTTGTTCGGAGATTTTTAATTATCTCGATTTGGTTAACGGCCATTTCGTTCCGTTCAGGCTCACACGTATATATTTCTCGGTCGCGGCAGAGCAACAATTTATTTTAATAATAACTTATTTTACTTTATACCCTAATTTTATTCGGAATCTTAACTGCGTTCAATAAATTTCCCTGACAAATACTTCACCCTATCTCGAACGCCCCGAGGACCGAAATAAAAATTCGTCAGATGAGAAAAAAAGAGAAAAAATGACCCTTCGGCGGTTGCGGGTAGCAAAGATCAGTGACAGATGAAAAGTTCAGGGGGAAAGCAAGGCGATTCGGGTTTATCGGAGCAACCCCCCGAAAATGGGGCGTCGTCTGGGTACCATTAACTCGTTTTCAAGATGAAAAATCCTTTTCGTCCGGACGAATCAAAGGAAGGAAGAAAGTAAGAAAGTCTTTCCCGTTCCTCCGACTCCGTGAAGAATAATTAATTACCCGGGAGGAGGAAATTTTTTACGGGGCTCCAAGTTGATAAAATTAAAATTCGACCGAGTGTCGCGCACGGGTAAAAGTCGCAAGAAGTCGAAGAACGGAAACGGAAGTGAATTTGGGTAAATAACACGTGTGGAGTCACACGGTCGCGGACGCGGACGCACCTTTCTCCGAAAATTGCCGCACCGGCACCGGTGAACTTAAAACTTTGAATTTGGCACACTTGAAGAGTAAATTAATATGTAAGTGACTTCATGATGTGGGAAATGAAATTTTATCTTAGACTTTAGAGACAAGCACACTGCTTAATTTTGACTTTGTTTTCCGCCGGATTAACTTTCATGCTCGGAAATTTCACGTCGTCTTCCCTACGGTTGCCTTTACATTTGGAAATTCCTCGCCCGTAAACCTCGCGCTCGAAGTCTACCCGACAGAAGGGGAAACCACTTGAACGTCCTTCACCAGAAGTGAAATTTACTGATCGAAAGTAAAAGATGCGTTCTTTGGCACGCGAATAATTCGTTTTCTATCATTTCTGCATTCGAAATTATCGATTAATTAAATTAATAAGCTTAATAAGTTTGGTGAAAGTTATGGAACTTGGTAATACCACTATTTCTGATTGGTATTACTACACTAAAACTGTTAACGCCTTGGTGATTGGGATCACTATAATATATCTGTTCCCCATTGTAGATTATGATACGCTCACTACTAATTATTCATCACAATAATACGTTATTGTAATAATAATTTGTTATATGTAAAAATGTTTCACGTCTGTGACAACAAATGTTAACAGGTAGGAGTAAATAGGACTTTATATTTAACAACATTTAATTCCACAAAATTATTACTATTAAAAGTACTCCTAACGATATGTAATTTCAATATAGCGGTACATTATATTATAATAATACACCACACAATTCAAATTCACCAAAACAAGTCGGTCTCACTGGAAACTGATTTAATACAAAACCATACAGAGAGCGTACTGTTACGCAGACTTAACTATTGTTTCGTGACACATGACGTGATTCAACTTCTAAAAAACTAGGTCTAGTCACAAAAATCTACTTCGACGTTTGTCTTCGTTAATTATCTCCGGTCAGTTCAAATCAAAAACTTGGTTTTAATGGCGGTATGAAAAAGCGTTACAACCGCTTCATTTCCACTTGGCTTGTTCATTTAACAAGGTGTCACTTCTTGGATCTGCGAAGAATTTCAAAAGTTTCTTAATTACCAGGAACCTCATTAGGTTTGTCTAGGATAGAAGTGGATTCGGCCAGGTATTCGGCGGTTTCCGATTTTTTTTTCTTCTCCCACCATCAACCCCCACGTCGGACAGTTCTGATTTTACCTCTCGGACGGTTATTAGTAATTGAAAAACTTTTGCGCGTGGATTTCGGCTAGTTCCGTCGCACGAATAAACTCCTTTTTAACTTCCTCACCCTGGAAAACTCATTAATAGTTCCACACAGTTGAATTCGGTGGAACTACACGTTTTCTTGACTCTCTCAGAAGCCCACACTTCCCTCTCCACAAAAAAAGTGTCTTTTGAATTCCAGAGAAGATACCAAAAAGGGAGAAGAATTTTCTTTGCTTTCTCCTTTTTTTTATTTTTTCAGAGTTATGCAAAGAATAACTCCATATCTGGAATTTAAATTCAGATTTGATGGAATTTATAACTCATCAGGGGCCAATAATGTTAATAAGTAAACGCAAAAAATAATGTTCCAGTCGTCCCCGTCGTCGGCGTCGTCGTCGTCGTCGTCGTCGTATTTTTAAATTGAGTAACCCTGTAAAATTCTCATTTTGCCGTTGTCATCGTCCCACCATCCTTTTCTGGAAGGTTCGCAGATGGAAATTGCCAGACGATTGTAAGCAATTCAACGGAAGATTGCTGTATGTATCATTTTTTATTATTCTACAATTCGGTCGGTCCCCGTGAGAGAGCCTTTTTAATCGATGTCTGCGGCCTTTCGCTGCAGCATTTTGAACGGAACCTTTTCTCAGGGGTGACTTCATCCCTGACGACCTGTGTACGCTGAAAACGAATGAAAGTTATTAAATTTTAAGGCGTTCCCTTCTCATACATATTAATATGTCATTTAAACCGAACTATTTTCGCGTCAATCAATACAATTTTCTACGATTTATAGTACAACAGAATATTATTTCAGAAACTCTGCTCGATCGATGGGATGCTTGAAACGTTTTAACCGTGGAGTACCCATACACCACATCCTCAAATTGCTTCCACTTATTCCCAATGTTTGTACCTTAACGCGTAAAAATGTAATGTAACCTTTTCGTAGAACTCTCTATTTTTTACTAGTTTCCTAATTCGCTCCTGGATTACGTGTGTACAGCTTAGAGCCTCTGTATACGCAATGTACTACATGTAGGTCTAGTAGGAATGTATAAATAAACTGCTTCTGTAGAAATGAATTAACAGTAAGTTGCTTTCTTAGAAACTTTATTAATTGTGCTCCAATTTACTTTATTTTTATACTTTAAATTAGTCCGCAAAAGGATTCGCTCTTCGCACCAGCAACAACTTGCAGAAAAATTCTTGCGTCAGTACATTTCCTTTTATAATATTTCTAAAATTGTAGTGACGTCGCTTCCAATAATTTCGTCTTACACAGATGTCCGTTCGAGACCCAAAAATGTAGATTTTATATTTTTTCAATGAAATATTTATACACAATTTTTGTCTTACGCGAGAAACCAAACGTGTTGCCCAGTCATTTTGTTGCCAGCAAAATTTAACCCAGTCTGTCTGGGGAATTTCATTTAATTTCTGTGAGCATTTGAACGTAGTAAGAGAAAAAAAAACGCACGTTGCGGCCACAAATTTTTTGCAAGGAATTTTTATTCTCGACGTTGCACATACTTCATTCTCACCTTCTCGAACGAATTCCAAATTGCATTTTGTACACTCGTACAGTCGTACATGCACGCACGCACGCACGCACGCACGCATACACGCACTCACTCACCAACCCGGGGCCTGTGTAAATATTTTCCTTCCAGAATGTACACGCAGATCGCAAGTCAGGCATGCACAGGCATACATTCCAAGTATTTTTAACCTCAAAACCCTTTAAAACAAAATGCATTTCACGGATTATGTGCGTTAGGTGGTGGTTGCACCCTGAAAGAACATAGGAAAATCTTAAATCATGTGAAAGTCTGACACCGGACATTGAGGGGTTGTACCTTAGATTTATGGCGAATGTTACGACTAACCGGTAAATGTTGCTTCGCTTTCCAAAAATTTATCTTTCCTTCTTCCCACGTTGGTCATGTTCCGCGATGTTCGCTGAGAAAAGCAACCCAACTAACGCACGCAGACTGTGAGTAACCATAAAAAAGGTTTTGCTGCAAAACTGCTTGACTCTCCCGACACTTTCGGCAGTGTAGACACTGTACCGCGAACCGCGTCTCTCAAAATACACTTTACACAGTATCTGGCGTGGATAAAAGTTGTTCACTCAAAGAATTATCTCTTCTGTCGAGTCCAAAGTGAAGCATTGAATTTGTTGTGTCCCACGTTGTAGGTAGACTAACCCCTTCAACATGTAAAAATGTCATCTCAACGTGGCTAATCCTATTGCTTATCAAGGTGGCTTTCACATTCCTTTCTTCGGGCTTCTTTTCGTAAATCGAGAAAGGCATCAACTACAAGAGAACCGAGTTAGCTTTCTTCAATAGTTGGTCTCTCTCTCTCTCCATCTCACGTAAGAGGAACAACATGAAAGGAACGATTGAAATGAATAGGAGAGATGCTAGAAAGGGAAGAAAGCTGCAAGAAGAAATCGGACGAAAGCTTTCTCTCTCTCTCTCTCTTCTTCGTCCTCCGGGTTTCTCCAAAGAGAGTTTAGACAAATCTTTTTCAATTTAATTTATCTCTTTTCAATATTTCCAATTTTACGGTTTCTGACTTTGGGTTGACACAAAGACCGTTTAGTTTGTGCAGTCTGTTGCTGAACCGTGTAATCGAATTTAGATGTAACACTGTTTTATGTAAAAGTTCCTGGACATCCTCGTTTGTAAAATAAAAAAAAAAGATAAATAAATTCCCTTCTCATCTGTTTAACACTGCCACAACCCATCTATTTATTTATTCTGGTCTCCTTCTCGATCCGCTTTCCACTCCGAAATTCCACCCCAACCATCTCCGACTTCTTTTTTTTTTGCAGGTGACATTTACTCTCCCCGTAGCGCACGGTGACAAAACATAAATTGTAAGGGTTGAAACTTCCCGGTGACCTTATTACTCTTTCCAACACCCTGCACACGTCGTATCCTACGTATTAAACAATATTATTGCTTATCCATCGCAAATAAACCTTATTAACCTGAATAAATATTATGTAGAAAATAACAAACGTTACATTGTAATTTTTTCTATTCAAGTAATTTTAACGAACACTTTTAGGTTACGTAAAATAATGCAAAAATTTGTAATGTTGAACAGATCAACAAAGGGTAGACTTTACCAAGGATTTTAGATAACTTCTACACGCTTTGACTACCTCAAAAAATTGTTCAGCAATAAAATCGAAACTCAAAAATTATATTTTTACACCTTATTGTTAATTTAAAGTACCGGTTTAATTAATAACGGGAATTTACTAAAGTTAATAAAGTAAATTAAAGTAAAAATTATCGCTACACGTAACATTTAGGGTAATCCAGAGTTAGGTGTTTACCCGAACAATATACAAAAGTCAAATGACTTGAGGAAGTTCAGAAAGAAACAAACAAAATAATAATAATTTTTTTTATTTTCTTCCCAGTAATTGGAACTTGCAAATTTGTATTTTGACCATGTCCATGACCTAATAAGGGGGATACGAGAAAAACCTGGCAGGACACTATTTCATCCCTTCCTCAACTTCTTCGTTAAAATTTTTCAAACGGTAAACGATTCGTTTGTGTTTTTGGAACTTGGTCCTTTCCCCTTTTGCCTGATGAGAACTTCAATTCGGGGAGAAAATCTGCGAGACGGAGCTTTTGAGACGAAGAAGAAAAAAAAAGTTCACAGGAGTCGCTCTGAGCTTTATTAATAAAAGCCCCCAAGTTCGTAATCCGTTATCAGTAAATTAGAAACCAATAGAACCGTATACAAATTAATTTCCCGTTTTCTTTCCTTTATCTCAGCCTTAAGATACCTCAAACGGAGTTTTCAAAGTAATTGAATTTAAAATTTGATACCGTAAAGCGATTTAACTCCGGAGAACTCCTCACGCCACATCATCCCGGGTGCATTCACCCCCGAATACTTTCTCTCCCCGGTTGACACCTGCTAATACCGAAAACTCTTTTTGGCTTTACCGGTTCACCAAGAAAATGGATGTCGAGGTGTCGCACCGCCGTGCCATTTCCCCCTTAAATTACGCGCCAGTAATAAATGTCTTTCTCTACGATAAACACTAATTTTACGTGGTAATAAATTAGGTCAGTAATAAATAACGAACCTAATATATGGATCGGATAAGTGGAAAAATCAATGTAACCTAATTATCACGATTTACCGCAGGGAAGTAATAATATATGTATACATACATTTGAAACCGTACAAAATATCCGACGTGCTCGAATATCTAAATCACTACTCTTGATAATCGTATTAATCAAATTCCACGAATCGATTGTAGTGTGTAGGAGACGAATCCTACACATCCTGCAGTGCGGGTTCTACCACAGCACACGAGTCAAGAGCTAAAATATTAAAAGTAAGCAAAGCAGAACACCTTTTAAGAAAATTGGAGGAGATAAATTTTGAGGACTCCCAAGTTTTTGACTCTAAATTTACCATTTGACATCGTTTTCTCTAAAAGACAGATAAACAGTTCTTGGAGGATTCCAATCGAGATACTTGTAAAACGAAATAATTAAAGATAGCATAGGACAAAGAGAGAGAGAGAGAGAGGGAGAGACCGGTAAGCGGTCCGGGCAAGAAGTGGAAAAGAGAAAACGAAAGCACAAGGTGAGGTGTAGAGAAAGAGACGGAGAAGGTAGAAGATTCAATGGAAACAACGGCAGTGGATGGGACGAGGCAGAAGGCAGTAAAACGTTTCTCCAGGATACAAAAGTCAGAAAGTTGGGCGAATATTGCCTCTTGGGATTCATATAAAATAAACTTATTTCCCGACACTTCTTCCTCAGATTATGTGCCTCATCCTCCTCTCGGTTCACATCTTGTGTATTTAGACCCAAATAATCACCCTGTATACACTATGCTAACTGATTAAAACTTCACTCGCACGTGATATGAATCCTTCCTCCTCCTCCTGATGGTGTTTTTTTTTCTGTTAGGCAGAAAGTGCGTCTGTTTTTTCTGCAGAATAAAAACTCACTCCAGTGACCTAACAGAAAGCTCTCACGTTGTACCTCACAATCACTCCGGAAATAAAAACTTTCACCTACGAAACTTAAATCGTGGCTGTTAGTTGCTGACTGGACGACGAAGGCCTACCAGAATTATTGGTGTTATTTTATTTTAAAGTACACGAACTAAAGTGAACTTAAAATATCACTGGAGAAATCAGAGTATTCTGAGTTTGGTGGTTGAAGCCCAAGGAAAATACGAAAGCTGACCGGTTCACCAAGAACCCTCAAATGAAGCAAACAGTTCTCAATCTGCGTCTAACATTTGACTTCTTTTAAATATTCCAAATTACTACAAAAAGTATATTACAATACTAAAAAGACGAAATGTAATAACTTATAGAGTTTTAGAGCATTGATTAATTGTTGCGAACAGATGATGAACGACTTTACTTAATCCCAAACGAATGTAACGCCTGTTGAGTGTTTTACTAACAAGACTTAAAACGCGTGTCTCCGACTCAAAGCAGACTAGTGAAAAATAGGATTAGTTCTTATTAATTGAGGAAACTATCTATTAACTTTGTCAAATAGTAATTTAATTGTTATTCATACAATGATTATACAACAATTTACATCCAAAAGAAAATCAAATTTTTCGCAGTAAATTTGTATTATTTTTCTTTCCTTGATTGCATGTTTTTTTTTTGGCCATTAAATGCAACTCTCTTGCATCCTGTGAGTAGTTGTGACCACCTCGTGCCCCGATTTGTAATTTTTGGGTAGTATCCTATGTCCCGTCAGGTTCACGTCCTCACCGGGAAGAAAGGTGCTCGACGCCGTCACTCCTTTGTTTGCTTTTATTTTACTATTCCCGTTGCTGCACCCCTGGAAAGAGAGACAACAACACTCGTACGTCAACTACGACATTATCATTTGTCGTCAACTTGTCCCGTGTAGTCATCAACTTATTGTAGTCGTAAAACACTTACTTTCGTCCACTGATTGAACAGCAGATGAGTGTCATTCGATTGTAGTCTGCGGTTTCCAATTATTTTCTCACCGTCAGCCTCATCTTCTTCTTCGTCTTCATTGTCGTCTTCTTCTTCCTCGACATCTTTCTTTTTTCTTCTTCGTTGCGGTGGAGTTTTGTATTTTTTTGTTAATCCCTTTAGAGGTTTACGTTCTGGGAAAAATAAAGGAAAACAAGTTAAAACCCAAGATTGTTGTTTCTTTTGTATACAGTTATATGTGCTTGCATAGAAAGAGGTGCTTGTCAGTCTATCGAAGGCACACATACAACCGTAAGAGAAGTGTGTATAAAAGAGTAATCAAAGTGAAAGTTTCAAACTTACAACGAAACACATTTTAAGGAAAAATGATTATAATTCGATAATGGGGAGAAACATTCAATTTGTCCTCTCCTAATCTGCATCTCACTTAAGAAACTCTTTGTAATACTATTAACTGACTTTACTTAATGACAACTCCTAGAATCTTCACGTGGTACCCAACTGTTTCCAACCGAGACTTCAACTAATCTTCCAGGATCGAGAGCTTAAGCTTCTTACATTAAAGTTGCACGAAAACACACCAGCGGCCTTGTTACTTCTGACGGGGCGAGAAACCCGGGGAAACGCGTCAACCAGACGAGAGACCCACAAAGCCACTTTCTCAAACATTTTACTTTCACGCAAAAAAATTCTAAAAATTCAATTAACTTCTCTACAAAAACATTTTCTCTCTTCGAAAGGATGAACCTGCCGATGTGTTCGAGCGAGTAGGCAACACGTTCAAGGGAAACCGGATGAAAACGAGAGGTTTCTTACAGGAACTCCACCTCCACCATTTGACTTCTTGCCGAAAAAGCGGCGACGACGAGGAGAAGCAGAAGAAGTAGAAGAAGGAGAAAACTTTTTTTTTTCGGTATTTTAAAGAACTCAAATAAACCCTCGGGCCATCGAACCTTTTTAAAAAGGAAAAATTTATTTAAAAGTCAAAATTAAAATTTAAGCTCAGTCGAGAGTAATTTCTTGAGGGAATATACTTGTCACGACACAAAGGTAGAAAAGTTTCTCCAAAGTCAAAAAAAGGTCAAAATTAAAGTCACGTCTGAAATATTCGAAGCATTCCCCTTCGAACCGGGGTGGTTTGAGGGTGAAGAAAAGAAAAACAAATACCTGCTTATTTGGGTAGGGTAGAAGTAGGAACAGTAGGAAGACGGTAGTCACATCCATACAATCCAGAAGACACACTTAACAGTTAAGACAACGACTGGTAACATTACCACATACACAATACAAGCCGATGAATGTTCCTTATCCTACCTACAAGAACAATCAGATGTTTTATCAAATGTCAACGACCCTCCGAATCGACTCTCCCCTAGTTATCAGTGGCGATTACCACCTGACTCGAGATTCTTAGATAAAAACTTAACGTCGATGACATTACCATGGTTACTACCGTAATACCGGGAAGAAGGTAAGCACTTAAGACGCTTACCCATCGAAGAGAACAGCGAAAAAATACTAAGAGTACCGAGATTAAATATCTCGAAAAAAGTTTTTGAAAAGTAACCTTTATTTACTTATTAGTATCGGGGGGCAGGTGAGTGGAAACAAATTAGACATACTTTGACGAGTGATTTGCAATTCGAGACGAAGATGAAGGAAGGAACAAAATTAAAATTACAAGATTAAAATTTAACTCGCTTTCCCTCGCGAAGTAGTGTGGTGTTGTGTGCTCTTAAATATTTACGGTAGAAAAGTCTCAAGTAAAAGCAACGGCACGAAGGATGTACCGTAACATTATTAATGCGTACTGCAACGTGTCCGTCGTAGGTGTGCTCTACGGGGTCAGAGAATGTCAATCAGACTAATCTTTCCTTCCGCGGGGGTTCTTTCCCGTTCCCAGTAAACGGAACAACACGCTACAATCGATTACTAAAATTTCCATACGTTTTCGTTCAGGGTATCCTTCACAAAACCGGAAATTACATTAATTGAAAACGTTCCGGGAAAACGTGCGTTTAATGTCCACAACGGGAAAGCCACGAAGAACCGGAGGAAAAAGCACACACACACACACAAAAAAAAAAGAATGCTTCCTATTAAATAACCTGTCAAAATAAAATTTCTTGAAATTTAATTAAGTGGAATTACTTGACTCGCGGGCTTAGAAGCTCTTTTCGATTTTCGGGCACATGAATTTTTGACAGAGCGAGAGAAAAGTTCTGGTAATAGTAATAATGATGATAATAGCTACCTGAGTCGTAATAACCGTAAAATATTCCCCCGGTGGAAAGTTAAAGGAGTAAGGATCCGACCGAGAAAGACGTTGAAAAATTGAAACGTGAAATTTACCAAAGGAAAAAAAATTGTATATATAAAAACTATATTTAATACGAAGTTTAAATTCAACGCATTTAATATAAGCAGATTACATGAGGAGAATGGAGGTCGTCATTCTCTGAGGGAAACGTCTTTATTCACCTATATAATCGAATTAAACAGCACAATGGAATAATGAAATTTATGCTTCCGTTTATTGTGTCCTTGTTACATGTATTACATTTTCTGTTCGTCTTCCATTCTTCTTTCTGATATTATTAAAATGGCTTTAATTTGAACTGTACATGTGGTACGATGTGGAACTTTCTTTTCACCACCGAAACCTGATGAAAACCCGTAGCCTCCTCGTTACCCGTTTAATATCTGCACCGTTTCTTGCGACTTTTTATATTATATTATCCTTTTATAGATATTTTGCGATTCTATTTTGGCTAATTCTATGTTTCTATGAATTCTATGTTGATATTTATAATATTAAGGGCTTTGTACACACTAAAGTATGGTATACAAGTGTACTGTCCCGCACAATAACTTGATTACCCAAGTTATATACTTGTTTGTGACTTTAAAATCTTGTAGTTAATAACTGTAGTAGATAACATAAATGTTATGTTTTCGTGTATTACATATATTTTATTATTAGTAGAAGTAATAATATCTGGAACTTTAATAATTTGATTGCCTTACAGTTTGAAAATTTAATTATGGTTGTACCATGAAATCATTTTTTCTATTTGATAAATTCAATCATAGATTAGTCGTATGGTAAGTTATTGTCTGCTGCTTTTTTATTCTTTTATTCTTTTTGATCTTCTTCTTGAAAAACGAAACGATCCAAGAGAGCTCAGAATTTATTACAAAATTTTAATAAAAAAAAAGTACCGAGAAACGACTCGGTCCGGTCCCATGCCCACGTTACCGCGTTTAATTATTCAAAACTTATCGGAAATTAAGTTGAAGTTATGAAAGTAACCGTAGTAACATAATGAAGCAAGTGTTGAAGGAAAAGCTTTTGGCTTTATTTGAAAGTTGGTGTAAATAAGGGAAAGTTCCATTAACAAGAAACAAGTTGATTCGTCGGAAACCGACTTCCGTCAAATAGATTTGCATTCCTAGAAGCAGCCACTTCATCAATTCCCGACGTTGCAACAAACGATTCCGGCTCTCCTAATCCTAACTTCTCGTCATTATCATAAAATTCACAAGGCGGTTCAATTAATCACGGACGGAATGGTTAATTCACATGTGGCAGACGAGTGAAAAGGATGGCGGAAGGATGAGGCGGTCGACGAGTAGGCAGAAGACGTGGAAATGGCAAATCGCGAGGCAAATGACTTGAGGGAGTTCGCATGTAGGCCACCTTTTGCTCCAAAGATGGATTATTTCATTTCCTTTTTAATTGAGATGAATATTCAAACGAGGTAGCAGAAAGTTAAACATCTATGACAACAAGTTTAACGTCGTCTCGGGGAAAAGACCTGCAAGAGACGGGGAACTGCTCACGGAAAAAACCTCCTGGCAAAAGGTAAAGGTAAAAAAATAAAAAATAAAAATTTAACCGAGACTTAAGGCATAAACCAATTTAATTACGACCGCACAGTTTAAGAATTCTAAATGACTTTCACGTCGAAACATTATTTTTTTTTTATTTTTACCCGGCATAACATGACAAGAATTTTTGAATGGTCCTGCTCGGGAGGTAACATCAAAGACAAGCGCAGTTCGCACCTTAATTTGTGCGGAATAAGAAAGTGGCATTGGAAAAAGTATATACAGTTTTAAACGTGTGTTTTCCAGATATCTAACCAACGGTCAATTGTATGTGAAGTCCTGAATCCCAAAGTTTGATCTCTTGTGACTTCACTGTAATTTTATTATTTAAAACATACATCAATTAGTGATGTATCGAATTAGTACAGTACATAAGTGTAAATGTTTACTACCAAAGGCTAACTTAACAGCGCGGTAAATGCTTGTACCATGTATAAATTCAAGTTTCGACGAATGAAGGCTGACACAAAGTCAAGTACAAAGATATTTTGTAGTTTTCACATTACGACTCATTCGTCATTTGTAATTCAACATTACAAATTTAAGAGTACACCTTGCCACGCAGGTAATTGCGGAACTTAAGCGGTAACATCAAATGGCGCGAATTCAAGGGAGAACTCTAAACCTTTTCACTTACAAAAAAAGAGTACAATTTGATTACATCAAAGATGGCGTGTTTTTTTTCTCCAGCAGCACATAATTATGCGTACATTTTTGAATATTTTCCAATCACAGTTGAAATTTTTGATCTTTTCTCACACGTCTCCGCGTTCACTCCGATAGAAAGGAACCGAGAGAGGTCCCGGAGTCTGAGTACTGAAATTGGTCCGGGCCGGGGACGGAGCCTTACTTTTTATAAATTGCTTTTTCATCCATTATGTTTTTCTATATTAAAGTTTAATATTTCAGTATGGGAGAGCGGAGCAGAGCGCACGCGGAAAAGGTTTTAAAATTAATTGAAATCAAAATGAGAGTATTCGAGTTTGGGGAATTGATGATAGAAAACCGCGGTGGAAAATTGGAGCTTCAAAGTGTACGACATTAAAAATTTAATATTTCCATTTTATGTCTCACTATCAAAGCTTTAATGGGCCAATTAAAGTGCCGGAAAATTGCTAACACAAAACGTATTTGGTGCTTCGTTAAAAAGGTTTTATTTATGAGAAAGGCTCGATAGACAAGAAAATAAAAGGAACGGAAACGGAGCTGAATGAGAAAGTGCGAGAGAAAGAAAGTGCAATTTCCCTTGCAACTGCCAACTCACCGTATTTGTTCGGAATCACATCCGGGTCCGTGTCGTCCGTTATCCTGTGGTCTCCGGACGACGAATTTGCCGGATTCAACGGCAGTGTCGGACTACAAGGCCTTGTGTCTTCCATTACTTCTGAAACTAATACCACAGCCTGCTTCGATATGGGTCTCCTGAACCGACTTCTTCGGTAGAGAGCCAACAGAACTAAACAGACTACGATCACCAGGGTTGTTGCCGTCGCGATGAGACCCGTCAGAACCGGGTTCATCGGTATTGTTGTTGTGATTCCTGAAAAAAATAAAATAAAATAAAATGAATCTTTCAAATCGACGTGTTACAGGTCTTATTGACGATTCCAGCTGGACAGATTTAATAAGTTAATCTACAACTGTGGGAAAATTTTTTTTTAACCTTGGGGAGGAAAAACATATCCTTCCCTACGTAAGCCGAGGGAACTCCACAAGAATGACCTCCTGTCGCCTGACCAACAACAAAAGTTACGTGCTCAACCCTGAGACTGGGAACAAGCACGGTACGTAACCGTTATTGAAAAAGAGTACAATAGTACGAGGGTACAATAATTAGAACAACTAACCGCTAAGTATAATAGTATATAATATATAGTGAACAACCCCGGGAATAAATTCTTATTATCAATTAGTATAATTTGATAATTGCAGATGTTAGCGACGCATTTAAAGAGAAACGAGTCGTCGGCCTCGTTTCCAGTTTTTCCACGTCAGACTCCGTTACCGTCTACTCTGTCTAATTTAATTGCTTAATTGTTCAAAAATCAGGAGACAGGCGAGGGATCGTAAAAAGCCTTCGTCTGATTTCTTCCGCTCGCGTTGCCAAAACGTTTTGTTTACTCATTCGCTTCAATCAATTCGACATTGGTTAAGAAAATTATTGAATTGCCACCCTCGAGCTCCCAGCCCGTCTCCTCTTATTGATCAGTCGAAAACGTTGAATTTCGTTTCAACATCACGCACGATTGAAATCTGTGGGACGAACGGATTTATACCTGACAGGATCAAGTTCAGCCGAGTGAACAGAACCGAGTGAAAATTCTCTTGGCAATAATTTCTTCCAATTGTACTAAACAATGCTGGGATTAACCGTCGGGGATGAACCGCACTCGACGAAAGGGTTGTTCTGTCACCGTTTTACTGGCTTTGTTTTGGCTTCGGACAACTTATTTACGTTTTTGTAAAATCCATAATTGTTTATGGTAACTACCACGTATCCACTGTACAAATACAGTACTCTGTGGGACGCTTCGTGTGGGGCTTGACACGTCACACGACCTTCATGTACGTAAAACTACGCTGCTGGGAACCGTAAGATCGTTCGATCGATTGCCCTGAAGAAATAAGATCATTTTCCAGATGTAGTAATGAAGCGCGGGTTACTGCAGAGGACTTTCTCACGCACTGGTTTATTAAGGTGTAACTTAAGTAAAATTAATAATACAATGACATTAAAAACTAAGTTTTAACATTACGTAAATAAAATTTGAACGGAAACGCCACGTATGTAACTTTTGTGCGTGGAAATTTATTCAACCGTACACAATTTGAACTCAAAAACTACATCGTAAAGTGTGAGTTATATTCTGTTTACATAAAATTTGTTGTGATAAATTATGTAAATGAATGATTTTTTCCAGGATTAGTAAGAGTTGAACTAGAATCGTTTTAGTAAAATAGTAAAGTTAATAATTTTATTTCTCTGTTGCTGTACTAATCAATGGACAACCATAAAACGTATTTAATGTTTATGCTGTTCACGACAGAGTTATATTTATTTTCTTAAGAAAAGGTACAATTAATTAATTAAATAGTGAAATAAATAACCGTAAAGTGTCCTTCTAGAAATTTCTTTCTGTGGAATTCGGAAATAGAAAATTTTGTTGCAAGTCGCGTTGTGCAAGTCGTTTCTCACCACTTCGGTTTAAAGGACATTGTTTTGCAGAGGGTGAGACTGACGGCGTCACAACAACGGGGTGGTCTCTGATGGTTGGGAAAATTATGAAACATAAGCAGTTCAACACATTAAACGTTTAAGTAAATTCTCACCGGTGTACTTGGCTACCCCTTTGAATGTGACAGTCTCTATAACAAAGGGCTCGCTTCTTCCCTTGGCGTTGACAGCGAACAAGTTGACCTGAAACAAAAATTAACCGGTGAGTACCACGGGGGTTGATTCGTAAAACGAACGATACGCAACTCTCCCTCCCACCACAACTCTAATTAAAACCCCCCAAGTTGGTTTTGTAAATTAAACTGAAAGCGAAGAGAAGATAAAGTGGTGGTAGTGGCAGCAGTAGTTCTCTTTTCTTCTGTTAAGTACACTCTAACAGTTAGTGTAGGGAAACAAGACGAAAACTTTTGGAGAAGATTTAATTTGGATCGTTTCATCGTGGCACGTTGTTTACTCATCTTCCTGCATACTTTTTTCCTATATACTTTCTCGTTCTCTTCTCACATTCAACTCATCAATTCGGAGTGTAACTACTCTAAATTCTCCATTAGTTTTTTTTTTATTACCGGAGGGATTTGATCAAGGCGTCAGACCGAGGGAGGCTGGAACGATTAAGTCTTGTGCCTGAATCCCCGAATCATAAAAGACGACCATTTTCGTTTGGTTTCCACTGGTACACGAAGGGATTCATCCGGAACGAAACGGCTCGCCAACTTGTTTCAAACTCATTTAATACTAATGACTGCCTGAACACTTTTCTTTCTTTCGTAATAATTTTTTTAATGCGAGTAAAGATGGCTATCCGAATAAATTTGTTATCTTCTTCATCCCTTCTGTAGGACGATCTGCACAGCGCTGAGGGTGAGGTTTGCTCGAGAAGAGCACCGGCGATGGTCTCGGCGGTTTCAATGCGCCCGGAACGAGCGCCGCTCTTTTCAAATGTCTCGTTCGACCGGAAATGGCCGGGAGATTTTCCAGGAAACCGGAAAAGGCCACGATTAAATGCGTGCGGCAGTTTGAGTTAAAAATTTATTTTGAATTTACGTAAATTTCACCAACTAGACTCGGTCTCCGTTTGATGTCCAAAGAGCACGCTGTACCTACGTACGGTTTGTCTCTCTGAATTTTACATCCGTCAAACGTTTTCTCAAAACATCTCAGGAGACAAATACTCGAGAGAATTGGATTCGTTGGAAATTCAAGGCCCATTTCACTACTTCATCAAATATTTTTCACTCTGTAGAATCCTGTTTTCTAGTTTTCCTAGGGTAGTTTAATGAATAAAAAATGGTCTTGACGCACAAGATAAAAGTGTAAATCAAAGAGGATACATCTGGCACGGTACGCTGAACCTTCACACCTATCCGGTACTACAATTTAATTTATTGAAGGTGTACAAGTACGGTGGAGTGGTGACTACAGAATCCATCAGACTAGACCCTACCTCGAATCGGGTTGGGGTACTCCTCGGTACCTTCCAGAACTTTCGCTCGAATTGCATCCTCCAGGTATGAAAATGAACATTTCAAGAATTACCTCCAGAACAATAGGTAAAGTACATTTTAGGTATGTAATTGGTACACTACAGAACTCGGTCACACACACACACACACACATGACGTACTCACGTTCAGACTAGAAATGTGACACAATTTTGAAAAACCTAAAATGTACACGGAATTCTTAAGTGTTTTTAGTGACGTCCATTAAACCGGCGATAATTTAATCCGAGTCCGTAAAACGTCATATTCATTTATGTTATTCGTTGCAACGCATAAATTGTATCGGAAAGGTAGTTTGACAACTCGACTTTGTTTTCCCGTGTAAAATGATAATCGGATAAGGGGAAATGACAAAAATAAACCCAAAATTTCCCAATTCGTTGGTCGTTTACCAACAGTGAAAAGGGGGTGGAATTCACGAGTGACGAGAATGACGAGCAGGAGCAAATTCTTCATAAGTAGACGTTGTGGGTGCGCGATGGCGAAGTTAAAAACACAGAATGTAGAAGAAGAAAAAGTATAAAATGTGTACGAGCTCTCATACACTACACTTTTTTAGGGTAGTTAACAGTTGTATTTTTTCAATATTCCTTCACAAGATTAACAAAACTCTAAGCAGTTTAATTATATAAGTTGTTAAGCTGCTGTTGGTCAAAAGTTAATAATTCCACAATACCACCTCTTTAAGGTCCTATATATATGAGGTTGTCGTGTCGGAATATTTTGACGGGTCACAAGTTGCAAAAAAAAAACGCTACCACTCTAATTACATTGGCACGACAATTTTTCTCTTTTCCAGTACCTGATATGTTGTTCCAGGTTCCAGTCCGTATATATCGAAAACCGGAGGCGCTCGGTTAACCGATATATTCCTCTTAAGCTGAAGTGACGGAAGCTCTAGGAGTTCCACGAGAAACGTCTGGGGCAGTCCGCCATCGAAGTTTTCCAGGCACTCCACGTGGAGAGAATCGGCCGTTTGATTTAAAATTGTGCAATTTATGAGCGGAAACGGGTGACCTGAACGAAATAGAAAATAGGAAACGTACACAAACAGAATCTAAAAAACATTTTTGAGGGGATAAATATTTCGGCGACGACAGGATTTAGGGTGGGGGTGCTAACCCGAACCACCTGCTTTGAACGGTTGACAAGAAAGTTTTCTTTTAATTTTTCGTCCGAAATGTCGGAATAGAAACGTGTGACTTTTCTTATTCGGGACGGGAATCCGTCAGAGTCCTATCTATCACCTCTGAAGGTTTCGTGGAAAAGTTAAGTTAGGAAGGTTTCGAATCAAAGGTAAAAGTTTTCACAAAGGGAGGGAACCGTCGAGAAGAAAAATTTTCATTGGAAATTTTGGAAAAGTTGGAGAGCGCCATTTTTGGCGCAGGAAACATTATCGTAATTCCAATTTAATAGTTTCTAATAGAGTTCATTAATTATGGCCGGCAATCAGGAAGAAACGCTCAAGGAAAGCCACCAAAGTTGCAAGTGGGTCTTTTAATTAAGCATTAAACTGCCATTAAAAGTAAGGTCTGCTTAAAAGCCGCCTTTAAGAAGTGCGAGTGTCCGTCATTAAACGTTTTCCCAGGCGTCCGTCAAAATTTGTGTTTTCTCCCGGGGGGGTGGTAGGACGTTTTGAAATTTTTACGCGCTCCCAAAGGACGGGTACCTCGGGTAGACTGTGGTACTCACCAGCGGCGACAACTTGGAATATGCACGGCACTTTTTGATGACCAACAGAGTTGTATCCCCAACAGGCAAGCGTGCCGTAGTCCATGTCAGACACCGGCGTGTAATTGAGAGTACTCACTGTCGATGAACTTGTGTATCTCGTCACAGGCACCTCGTTTAAATCACCAGAATTATTGAATGTCCATTGAAATGTCACCAGTGGAGGATTCGCGTCGACCTCGCACTTGAGAGCGACCGTTTCGTGTTTTAGGGCTCCGTGGAGCTCTTCACGGTCGTCCCGACACGTAGGAACATCTGTTCAAATCAAACAAGAAAACGGCGCTATTTACCAACTTCAAATTAGACATCAATCACAATTTATACGACTGGTAAACGTTAATTATTTCAATTATTTATTTACGAGACGGTTACACAAACTCACCGATTTCAAACCTGAAACTTAACAACGGAAAATAAGAACCATTTATTCTTCAAGAATAGAGTTCTTAGGTACGAGGCTGTTCGAAACGTAAAATAGAAAAATTCTGCACCAGGGAGGTTCCAGGTTATTTTACGTGTATTGACTCTTTTTTTATAAATACCCAGCATTTTAGAGAAGTACATCAACAACTACAAGTTACAGACCCGTTTTTGTGGACACATCTCCTGCGAGTTGAGCGTAAGGAGAACTTCATTGTTACAACTCAAACGAGGAACAACTATTAATGTTGAAATAGAGTAAATTATAAAACATAATATGGAATAGTTATAACTTAATCCTGAATTTGTATATGCACTTGTGTCCTACAGAATATTTCTACGCAGGTAGGAAAGACTTTGTTGATATTTTATCAACGGGTTCGTAGTAGACATTCTATTACGGTACAAAAGTACATTTTTTATTATTTTGTTTATACTTATGTAATAAGAAAAAAGCAGTTTATGTTTTTATTTTCAATGGCACAGCACGTTCCAATGATTTTTGTTATTTTATTTAGTAAGTGTCTGCCAAGTATTTGTAGTATTCTTATTTCAGGTGTGAATTTCACCTCATCGAAGGAATTATATTACGCACTGAGGGATCACAGGGAAACCTAATGACAATTAATTTGGCGTCAAATACAATTTAACAATTTCTTGTTTTTCTTTTTTCAAAGAACTGCACAACGGGGGAAGGGTGAGAGTGACAATGTCACGCCCCGTATAAAAACTAATTTTTATTGCTTTAGTATTTTCGATTGATTCATTATAAACGGTCAGTACGTGACGGGAAAAGATTTTTTGAAATTTTCGAGACCGGAGGCCTGGAGAGTGTGAGAAAAAAGAATTGACTGCAAGTACAGATGTTACATATTGATACGAGGTCGGAAGGTAGCCACGTTGAATTTGCTCGAAAACAGGTAGTAAACTGCTTCATTTCCGGTTCACTTGCCCTTTTCATGGTTGTACAATTTTTAAATTCAAGCACCCAACCCTCTCTCGAACAGCATCGAGTTGCATGTTACCTCTCCAGGTGCAATTTTACCTTTCATACTGCACTTATTTCGGACATAATGCAAATTAGTTGTGCCTCTCATGCGACCCATCATCATTAACTTCCAATAGTTTTTGTTTTTTTTTTTGGCGCCGGGGAGGCTAAACTTTGCGTGTTTCCTAAAGGTTTTCACTCCCACCGAAAAACATCACAGGTAAAATTATGGAATGCGAGTCCACGTGATGAGAATTGCAAAACTTACACATAACTTTAAGTGTGACCGGATTGCTCACACCTTTCCCTTCGATGTTGGCCGCCAAACACGTGTAGTCACCTGCTGTGTCTTTGCTCACGCTCTGCAGCACCAAGCTGACGTCGCTGAGTATAATTCCGGCCGAGATGTTGTGATGCAACTCCTTGCCCTGCACGTAGTAAACAATAGCGTCAGTAAGTCAGTCACTCGTGGTGCACCGTACGGGTGAGAACTTCGAAAAACAAAAAAAAAGCAGACAAGTCGTCGAAAGACTACATGTTTTATGGAGGTACAAAACATGTCAGACACGCCGTAATGACGTACCGCCACGGTGTACATTTGACTTAATTAACCGGAGCAATCTGAGATGAAACTTACGTTGTGGAACCAAGCTAATTTGTATGCTTTTGGATTTGATTTAACGCTGCACTCGAAGTAAACGTCGTCGCCTTCCTTGATGTCATCCGGATTTAAATTTGCCCCGATTTTAAGGGTGACGAGTGGCATATCTGCGAGAGAAAAAATTTTCAATGAGTTTAAGCCGAAATATAAAATCGGAAAGTTTGTATAAAAGCAATTTTATACAGAAACAACAGTTTCTTTACTGTCACGTCGCACTAAAGTAAACCGACGTAAGTTATACTCGACGTATGCACATTTATGCATGTAAAAAAATTAATTAAAAGGTTAAGTTAATTAAAATAATGTTGGCAGAATGTTTTTCTGTACCCTTGCGAGATACGTTTGACCCTGCCACCACGAAACATTCAGATATGTTACGTGTTATTACGTTATCGGTTACTATTTTCTAACTAATTTATACAATTATGTTATTTACGAGTCACGTTCGCACTACGGCCCTTTTTGGGTAATTCGCTCTTTAACAGCACACACACACACACCCGAATCAGATGCCTCGGTGTGGGGGTTTTCGGGCAAAAGAAAAACAACTTTCAGGCTACAGGAACACGTTCGATCGAACGGGGTAAAGGAAAATGTGTTTGATCTCGTTTCATATCATGCCTGGAATTCTAGAGAAGAAAGGCAAAAAAAAAAGAAAGAAACGAAAAGAAAAATATTAAATCACGCACCATAAAAATACGACTTTATATTATTACATGCACGATTACTTTCGTTTTGAACACGGACGTACATATTTTTCGTTTTAATTAAATAAACGAAAAATTAGATTGCCGAAAATACATAACGTTAAAAAAAGAAAAGAGAACATATTTTTACTCACTCGAAAAGTTACCGGTAATTAAATGGAGGTAAGTCAAGGGGGAACAAAAAATATTATTAAGTATACATGTGCATTCGGTGAATTTGCGTGTTTCCGGTTTCGGTCTCCGGCAACTACATCCGGTTTTGTACGATTCGTACGGGAATGAAATTTTTCAAGGTGCCCGATAAAATACAAAAAAAAAGAAAACGAAGGAGACCGCGGAAGAAAATAATAAAATGGGAGAATTTGTATACCGTGACCTATCAAAATTCCGATCGAATTTTTCTGTGCGTCTCCAACAGCGGAAGGTTCAATTGCTTTTAATTCTGAAAAGGTGAAACCTTTTCCTATGGAGAGAATGCTTTGTCCCATGATTACGTGATCTGTTACTACCTGGAGAATTTTTGTACGCGTACTGTTAAACGATTTTAATAAAAAAAACTCAAAGTTCCATATAAGGAAGCCATTGCACAACTAGAACCATTGTATATATATATATAATATAACTTTTATGAAGTTGCACCATTGATTCTCTCTAGGATTGAAACAAGTTACGCTACATGAAGTTATTTATTAATTTGTTAATTATGTATATTCATTATATTCATACATATTGTATATTCATTCTTGAACAATCAAACTCCCCAGAACTAAGTAGCCTTTAGGGTAAAAAATAACAATTTATTTGTAGGTAACAATGTGCGAATCGTGGTTAAATGTCTCTTCGATGTAACTGGCCGTAAACTCCGGTGTCGCCACCTAAATTAAATTAATAAAATAAACCCATAAAATTATTAATAGTGGAACGTTACCACAAGATTGAGGAAAACTTGACTGTTACGTAGCATCTTTAAGTTAAGTTTGCGATTATGTATTTAAAACTATTAACAGACTTTTTGTGAGATTGAGTGACGTGGTAGTCACACAACTCCAGTTAGGGCTGAGTGTTCTGGGCAAAATTTACAGGTAAGTTTCACTCAGAGAGTTCCAAGCAGAAGGAAACTTATTTGGTTATCGGTTTTGCATTTACGTCCAAGTTACCATTTCTATTAACATAAATCATTGTTCCCTTGTTTACATATTTTATTTTACTGTTAATTCATTTCGTTTAATATTAAAAAAAATAAATAAAAACGAGTTTCTCGGAATAATTCATGTACGGTTAACGATATTAATTTTAATTTATGTATTCTCGTTTTAAAGTTAGTTAAAATTCAATTTAAAATAGTCCTTATTTTATTAATTCAAAAATAAATAAAACCCGAGGTATTTGTTTCACTATTCGCTCCTATTATTATTTTTTCTTCACTACAACGATCTTATGAAAGATTTCAAGTCGGAAATAATTATTGTTACAGTTGCGTCGATTCATTTGTAAAAAACAAAAAGGAGCAGACCAGCTCCCAGAGGGAGGATTTTGGGGGTTGTAACTTGCCTCCCCCAACTCTCCTTCTCGGGATAGTGATGGGGGGGGATCGAACAGAATAAATTTCGGTTTGTTTTCTCACCCCGCCATGTTTTTCTTTCTCTCAGTTTTCCATTCGGCTCGAATTCGAAACCTCACTTAATATTTTTCTTGGCCTTCAACCCTTAACCGTTTGTGACGTGTACAAACACGTGTGCCCGTGGATTTGTCACCTCTGCCGGACACACGTCCCGTCCTCACCACGAATTTACATAAAAAACGTCAATGCACAAACACCGCAAAATACAATTAATTTGCTTCTACGGCTTAGTACGGGAAAATATAAAGTAAATCGCTTCGAAATCGCCCAAGGTGAGAAAAGTGAAAGCTCTTTCGCACAGGTTTCCACCAGCCTTTTTATAACTTTTCAATTTCTTTTTTTTTGTGCTTTCTCATTAGAGTTTGGAAAAGTAATCGGGTGGGAGGGGGTTGGTTAGGGAAAGGCAGAAGTTCGGCGAATGTGCTCTCCTTTCCGGGCAAAGTTTAAAAAGTCGAGGGGCAAATAAAAGGCATGAAATATTGAACTGTAATTTTGCCCGTTCTTCTGCTTACGGGGCAACGTGTCAAGGAATGGAGGGAAAAGGAAGTGCCCGAGAAATCGAAGGAATACCCGGGAATAACGCGAGAGATCGACAATACACGACTTATTAACCGTACAAAAAAACGCGGGCGAAGAAAATCCGGGGTGCAGTTCTCCACGTGCGGGGCTGGAATCAGAAGCCGCCGTTAACTTCCCCGCTAATTCCAGACACGGCATTAAATCAAAGTATTCGATATAACTACATTTGTTAAGTTGATGCATTGGGCAATAAGAACAGTCAAAGGGAACGGGAAAAGAGGGAAAGCGTAGGGAAAACGCACGCGATTCGCTAATTTCAAATGCGAAATGATCGATAATAAGATAATTTCTAATGATAGCAGAGCAGAAGGAAATTATTTCTTTCCCTTTTGACTCGCAGTCGTTTCGTTCACGTGGGGCAAATGTCCGGGAGACGCAGACGTCGGATCACTCGGCGGACGAGATCACACGGAAAAATAATTAACTGACGAAAATAAGTAAATAAGGTTTAATTAATTTGCCATTGATGGGAAGGAATCGCACGCGAACGACCCGACACTCTCCTTTCTGGCCTCTCTCTCTCTCTCTCTCTCAACTCCAATTTCCCTCATCGTCAAACTTTACTTTCCACTAAAATTCAAGTTTTCGAAATTATCCGGGACGAAAAATTAACGATGATAATAATGAACCCCGAGGGGTAGCAAAATTTGCAAGAGGAAGCTACTCGGATAGACGTGAACATGATGGAAACTTGAAAAGAAAACCACCCGGAAAATTCGACCTCTGCTTCGTCGGCCGTAATTATTCATTTCAATAAAATGCTTATTATTTAAAAAAAAAGCTACTAATGTAAGCAATAGTGTAGTCAATAGAAATTGCATAGTTTAATTATTATAATAGTGCCAAGTAGTGGCAATTTGTGTAACGTGTTCCATTATCTTGTTCCAATAACAAACAAATAAATTGTATATACTAAATTACATTATAAGTTGTAACCATACTACGAACTACAACAACTCAATTGCAGGGGTTATTAAGTCCTGCCTCTTATTTAATTAATGTTATGGAAAATACATACTTATGTTTATATGTAGTTGACTATTGGTCTGCGACGTTAGGCTACGTTTAGCTTAAGGTAATTTTGCCTTGAAAATTCTACTTTTTTTTTCTTAAAATAACTACTATATTTTATTTGAGATGGAAAAATAGAAGGATATGAGCAAAAGTTTAAAAAGTTTTACGAGTTTATTGAATAAAATCCGCTTCGAACACATCGGTAAACTGTAGTTTAGATATTTTTTGACCTATTTTACTTTATTTTTGCGTATTTGGAAAGGTGGAATTTGTGACTTAATCTCGTTTAATGTTCCTTGGTTGGTACATAAAATTCTAGTCTTGGGTCCTGAGTGGTGTAGTTAAGTTGGAGTCGCATAATTACAATAAAACAGTCTCAGTTCAACTAGGTTTACTTGCTACGTACGATGTCCTACCTAACAGTAGGGGCACAACAGTATTTCTTTATTGTTACGAGTACCAGGAAACCGTCGTTTATTAAGGAGAGCAAAATTTATAATTTACTTACAGTGAACGTTCAGCCTCCATTTGTCTTCCAGCGCACTCTCTTGTATCACCGGATTTTCTGCCCGACAAGTCAAATATTTCCCGTCGTCATCTATCACCGGTATTAAGGAAAGTATGCTCAAACCGTCGCCGTTTTGTTCCGTATACTGAAAGAACAAAGCGAAAATTCTTCTCAAAAACTCTCCGGCCAAACTTGGAACGGACGGGAACAAAATGCGGTCGCTCCAGGAAGACGAGAGCGAGAAAGAAAAAAAAATGGCGCATGAAATTTCCAAGCCAAAAATTAAATAACGCATTTTTTACTTACACTTTTCGCGATTCGTTTGATTTGTTTGTTTCCTTTCCACCATGTGATAACGGCTTCCGGTCTGGAACCGGAAGTCCTGCATTCCACTTCGTATTTCTTGTCCGCAGACACGGTTCTTTCCTTTGTCAGAATTTGGACGGTTAACGGTTTTACTGAATTCCATCCAAGATGAAAGAGGAAAAAAAGACGGAAAAAAAAATTATTTTCACGAGGCCTCCGAGATGAAAAGAGGGCAGGCTAACTCAAGGTACGTACAGTTTAAATCTAACACTACGACTTTGGAAGATGGAGGCTCCAAGTTGTTGTTGGATGCTTGGCACAACAGTCTATGATTGAGATATTCTCGTTTTACGTTACGAAGTACGAAGTGATTGACGGTCAGCTGTTCCCCGTACCTCTGCTCGTAGGATTCATCCTTTAATTCGTTTTCCAGGTACCAAACTACCTTTGGTCGAGGACGACCTGAAATTTGCAAATTATGTCTTCAGTCAACTACAGTCAACTAACACACCGGAGTCCTTAAACACTACCTTGTGAACGGACCTGTGTTAAATACATATATTTCAAACTCATTTTATGTACCTAAAGCAGTTCATTTGAAAATTAGTGTAAACTATGGATTTTTAGGAAATAGAGGCTCATTAACCTGAGTGAAAATTGGGATCGGAGCAGAATTATTGCCACGGGAAGTGACACCCGTAGACACCTTGAATCGTCAGGTAGCCACGGAAAGACCCCGTCCGGTAAGAAAGAGAATTATGGATCGGGTCTTACTATCCAGGAGGTTTCGGGTGGACGGAGCGAAAGTGACAGGTCGTGGTCAGCCAGCGTAATTATATAGAAAATATTTAACGGGGAAAATATTCGACGTGCCAAGGAAGCGTTCGGACACGGAGGTGCGCAGAGAGTGTAAATCACAAATGAAACAAGAAGGCTTTCGCCGTTGGCACCCTGAGGAAATCCGTCATTTGAAGCTTTTCCATAGTTTCCATAGAAAACTTACCGCCTGTGACCTCGCAAACTAAACTGACGTCGCTTCCCTCGTTGTACGCCTCTATTAGTTTCGTTCGGTCTCTACTTTTTGCGTCGTAAATCACCGGCTTTTCCGGAGGTACTGAAACAAACAAAAGGAAAGTGGGGGATTATATGAATAATTAACAAGGATTGGTCTGCTTTATTTTTTACACAGGAACAGTGAGAGAGAGAGAGAAAGTGAGGGATGAGAGAGAGCAAACAACATCGAGGTTTAAGAAGGAATCTACAAAATGAATTGAAATATGAATCATAATCACCAAAATGAAGAGGTAGAAAGTTTGTCAGAAGTAGTGTGGTTACTTGTCAGGTGAACAACACGAAGTTGTTCGTAGTTTTGTTCACACTTTCTACGTTGTAGTTCGCACCCCCACGAGATTCAACTTGAAGGTTTTCTCACTCCTACATCTTTTTATCGTTCAACAGTTAGGTAATTGCTTTATTGATTTCTTCTCATTAATATAGATGTTATACAACTCGTTAGTTGAGACAGGTACTCAGAACAAAGTTTGACTCATAGACGTTATTATTTCTATTTTATTTATCAGAGAAAATTAACAGTTTAGTTGACAAGTCAACAGAGGTCTCGTAAATGTTTTAGACGATGAGACAAATTAATAAGTAAAAATATAAATAAACTACAAATAACACAGAAGAAAAATTGCGTCCTACAATTTCTTAATAAATAAATATACGCGAGTTACCAGTTGTCAAGAAAATTATGTATATATTCTCGGTTGTTCTGACGGTACCAAGAGTTTCCACTGAATTATTCAATAAGAAATGTTTAATTCATACAAATAGTAACTGCAGCATAATTAATATAAGACGTAAAATTTTTTGACAGAATGCGAACAAATTGGAGCTGCCGAAGTAAAAACTATGTACATAAGGACGCGACATAAACAAACCAAAATCAAATGTTATTTTCGCGGTGATTAAAAGTAGTGTAAGTCGTCCGGTTAAACGGTACACCGTTTTGCTCTAAACCAGTGTAACACCGCAGCATTAAAACTAAAATATCGGGCCAGAGTTTGAGAGGTGATGTTTTTTGTCACGCAAATTGATTGATGCTACCCTTGAAATGCTATAAATTGATATATTACCCTTGGGCTCAGGTTTTTCACTCGGAAAAATAATGGCGAACGACAGAATTCCAATGATGGGACGACGGCAAATTTTACTCTGAAATAAACGAACGACGCTTCGGAATTTTCTTCCTGTTGGAACGTAAGTGTCCCAGTGCACTCTCAAGTGGCAGTAGAAAAAAAAACACAATTGCGGTTGTGCTAATTTAACAAAGGTTAAAGTTAATAATGGCCGGAGTCCTCTACTCCTCTCAATAAAAACGAATGTAAAGTGAAATTCACGAACATCGAAAATCAACTTGTGTGCACTGCAACGGTCCCTAAAAAAAATCCAAAAAATATCTGACTCTGTTTAAAACGTCACGGGGTGATTCTCTCCGTTTTCCCTGACCCCATGTACATAAATTTATGTATAATTATTTAAACTAACTGCATACTTTTCAAAGGATTTTCTTCTACAGAAAATCATTTTCGAAGTGCGCACCTCAAATAATTTTTTCAATGTTAAATTTTAATAATTGAGTTTGGATGGAGTTTGGGCTCTTTGAGGGGTGGCAACAGAACACAACTATGTAAAAACCTTACAAAAAACAGTAATAATAACTTGTTCTTTATGGCGTGAATGCGACAGTATAATATTTTTATTGTCGGTGATAAGTTGACTGCGAACCACATTGCTTCAAGCTGTTTTCTTACGACCCAATATTCTTTGGTGCTGAACTCGAGTTTTATAAGTCCCTTTTTAACGTTTAAAATCTCCCCGTTTCTCTCTCTCTCTCTCTCTCTGCACATATATATATAACTAAATTTTTTTAATTCGTATCCACCAACCTGACGCAAGAGGTCTGATCTTTGTTTTTCGGCTTGTACAAAGAGAATACAGTACACATGAAGGTAAGTTAATGTAATTTGACCGTAGAAGACACTCGGTACAATTAGAATTATTACTCTTATACAATGTAGTAACCGTGAACGATTATTTTTCTAAGTTTTCGGAATCGGAACCGTGTCACCTTTTTTATGTATGTAAATATTTAAGGTATTTATTACGGTTATTAAATTAACAGGAATTCGATTAGTTTTGTGTTCTGTTAGAAGGTGATTCGTATAAGTTGAATAACCTCAAAGTAAGTAACGTTTTACATATTGAAGGCACTGTTTTTTTCATTTAGTGTTAACATTGAGAACCACGTAGATTATTTCTAAATTTATTTTTGTTTAGTTTAGCGGCAGTGTGTTTTTTTATGTACCATCAACCCCTCCAACATTTTGTTTGTTTATCAGTTGTATCGCTGTCATTTTGTTCACCCTTTTCAGGGGGAGTTGGCTTTCTACTGACACCGTTGACTTTATAACAAACAATGAGAACACCACCGTGTCACAAGACAAAGAGCTGTAACAGGGAATAGAAAAGCATGTTTGTTTTTTTTTTTACATTTAACACTACAAATACAGGGAGGTTACGGCATCGTTGCATTTTAAACAACGACAAAGGTTTTGCGTATGTCTGACAGAGCCAGACACAGCAAGTCCTGTTCTGTCCCATCCGAAAAGCGCAGACCGTGAAAATAAGTCGTGATTAAAATAATTTTCCACCTGGAAGGTTGTACAATTCGTACGTCTTGCAGGTGAATGAATCATATTTGTTCGAACTGTAACGGACCAGCAGGGGGACGAGACCTGCCCTCCGAAGACTTTTCTCGACTTCGGCTAGAAAAATACAAAATCCACTCGGTGAAACCGTTTAGAGGGCACTCCCGCACCCGGTGGATCTTCATTTTAATGCATTTTTTATGCTAACGAATTGATTAAAACGGAGTTTAAATCAAGAAATAAATTTCTTCAATGCCGAATAAATACAAAATAAAATATCTCCTCGAACGCCCGTGGAAAACAAGGGAAGAATAAAAGTAGCATAAGGAGGGTAAAAAAAAATAAAAGAATTGAATTTCGCGGAAAGTATAAAGGTCGTTAAATAGGCAGAAGGAATGGGAAGCTTTCTAGAAAAGTTTATAAATCTCGGGTAACAGGACATTTAAGGGCTATAGAATACGGGAATGCCGCACATTTTAAGAAGAGAGAACTGCACAGCTGTAGAAAGTGAGACAGAATACACACACAGAGGGGAGAGAGAGAAAGAGAGATGGTTAAGTAGACTAAGAAGAAGAAAAAGGAAAATTCCTTTCTACGAATTTGTGGAAAAATTTTTCCAAGTACACTCACTCGAGCCTTTCGCCATGTTTAAACATTCACCAGACTACACAAGGCTTTAGAAGTCAGGATCGAAAACGTCTCCGCGACAAAATCGCGAAGAAGCCGCGTCACTACAACTAAAACGGAAAAAACAATACAATAAGAAAGCAACTGTATAGGAAATTGCAATGCTGTGCCAGAGTTCGGTACAACCGGTGCTTTGGTGGTTTTCTCCAGTACAAAGCTCAATGGCAACTGGGAAGACACACATCCTCGCCCACTACTACTACATTACACAAATAATATTAATGTAGTCACCCACAGACAGACAGAGAGAGAGAGAGAGAAGCTAAAAGGGAATCGGCATGGCTTTGAGGTTCGTGGAAATAATTTTTAGAATTGTCAGGCGATGCCTTCAGGTTAGACAGAGAGTCTATTTTTGAATATTTAAGCTTTCCAACAGCACGATCATTACGCGGATTTCATATTTATGAATGTTTCAGATTATTCTAAGTAAATTTCTCTCCGAGGAGCAATTTCCTGTGTTTGCCCAAAAGATTTTCTTTGGAACCCTGACAAACTTTACTATTCATTTCCACGGTGATTTTTTTTTCTGGGCGGGGGAGTTCCAACAGAACGAGGGTAGCGTTGAGAATTGCCGTTTTATAGTATGTAAATATAATGTTACAGACTATACCGACTCAATAAAATTTAAGTAAATTAAAATATATTTACAGTTTTTTAATAATTTATGTATTATAAATATTTTTATATTATTATTCATTAAAAAATTAATCAAAAGGTTGGTCGTTGGGTATTCCGTTGGTTTAATATTCTTTACTGTAAGACTCGAGTCGTTGTTCATTGGAAGTACAGTATAGTGTTTAGTATAAGTGTTATACTAAAAATTTTAATAAACAAAATATAAACTATTTTTTTCTTAGTTACTGGTTTGATCTTTTCACAGTTCACCATAGGGATTATTCCTTCGCTAGTATATATACTTAAATTCTCATTTTTTCATCAGGTAATAAAACAGCATACACGTCCTACTCCGATTTGTATTTTTACTTTTTCTTCACAAGAAATATCGTCTTCACAAATATGAGAATACAACGTTTCAGCAACAGCAACAGATGGACGTTCATTATTTTTTAATTAAACGCATGCGAATTTTAGTGCAATTCTCTAAAAGGCGAGTGTATCTTAAGGGGAAAGAGAGCTCATTTCGGTTTCACCACAACAGTAACGGGGGGAAAAAAGGTAAAAAGTGTAATTTCAGAATTAGAGAATGTGTTTTTGTCTTGTCTTTTGTTACCCATCGCGACACTGTGAAAAATAAGAGAAGGAAATGGAAGTGAGTCGGGCGTTGGGCGTTGGGCGTTGGGCAGGCGCGCGAAAAGGTGAAGCTCCAGTGAAATTTAATCTTTTTTATTATTACAGGAAAACAAAACTAAAAAAGGTTAAAAAGGAAGTCCGACAGGGTATAATACCTTAGAAGGAAAGGCATTCATTATAAATCTTTACAATTTTCTTTCACTCCGTTCATCCGTCCCCTTGCCGGTCCGACGACTTTACTACCCCTGCCATGTTTTCAGTTCAGGTATTGGATTACACCTGAGCCTTCATCCCTGAGAAGAATTTTTTTTTACATTGATTCGCTCAGTCGCTTGGCTAAACGGCTCCTTTCCTATTGATCTCAGCGATCGACATCAAGAAGATTAAAAAAAAAGTACATCAGTAATTTAAATTATGTTTAAGATCATCGATCTCCGTGGAAACAGAAAAAAGGGGTTGTTACTACAATACAGCTGCTCCAAGTAATAGAATAGAATTGTTACTACTCCTGTAAGTTTGGTACAGACGAATTTGCTTCATTCGATACTAAACTGTAGTATTAAATAAAATCAAGGTTACAGTAGTAACCTAAGTATTACTTAATCATCAAAAAATTATTCTACGTTACACTAGTTGTAGTCGTTTTGAGCATTATAAAATAGAACATGAAACTGTTTCTATCTTCCTTATATTGTTTTTTATGATCAAATTTATATAGATTTCAGTATTACACTATATTTTTTCCAGTATTTCCGTACATTTCAATATAGTGAACTATATTGAAGCAGCATTGGTTTTCCCCTATTACAGTCTGGTGACTTTAACAATTTTTCAATAACCTTAACACACTTTTATTATAACTAAAATTATATAAAAATTATATTTTGTAGTTTCGGTTAAAAATATCAATGAAGAGAATGTAAAATTAAAAAAAATAATTAATCAAATGTTTGCAACTTTCGGGGGAATCCCGCTGTTTAAGTTACTACTGCCCAAACTATTTGTATAGAAAATTATAATTTTTAATATATTCAATGTGGATTTTTGAATCTCTTACTTCTTAACCACATGAGCTCCTGCCTAATGTACTTCACTACAATTTATGCAAATACTTGGAACCACACGGTGCGTACGTACAGGTTAAATAGGGCGGCTTTCTTTCTCTCCGTTAAAGTAGTTCGACTGTCAGTTTAGCAGAAACGTTTCGGGCTTTTGCAGGTAAATCCTTTTGAATGATTTCGTTCGTTTCATTTCACTACTCTGATTAGCACGGGGGAAACCTTTAAATTTTCCATGAGCACATAACGAGTTCTTTTGTAGTGTATTTTTCAAGGAGGCAAGACAGGCTTTTCGGGTAAAAAGAATTTCATGCCTGAGAACCAACTTTAAACGGCATTTTATAATCATCTCCTCTAAGTGTCCCTTTAACTCACTTTCTTCGCGTGCTACGCCTCGACTCTTTCACATTGTCCTCTGCTTTCCTGCGTCTCCGCATTCGCTTTGCAGTTTCTTCCCAGTTTCCTTTGATGATCATTTTTTCCTGCCTAGGTTTCTCTTGTTAATTTCTTTCATGTCTCACTCGACGCTCTCCTTTCTTTATTTCCTAATTTCACGGCTTTCAGACCGGTTAGAACCGCGTCTATTAAAGCACCCGCACACGTGCACATTCTGACGGGAAACCAGTGCAAAATGTCTCGGGAGACTCGACCCCCCCAAATACGTCCAACTTTCGAATAAAACGCTCGGATTTGAGAACGGAAATTACACGTTCGGTTTTTGGTTTATTTTTGTAGAAACCTTTTCGCGTCCTAGTCAAATATTAAAGCTCTGCCATCATTAATTAATTCTTACGTTGTTTTAAAGTTAAGTCATTCATTTAGGACGAATGAATTTTATGTTTATCACGGGTGTTACCTTTGCGCGTCCATGTTGCTTTCGTGTTAGATATCATTTATATAAGACAGTAAGAAAATAAGTAAGAAGTAAAGAACAAGGAACACGTGCTGCAAGTGAGCACAGATTGAGCCGGACTTCAACCCAATAAAAAATACATAAATAAAATTAACTGTTAATAATGTTTTAAGTAAAATTATATTACTACCTAACACTAACCAACGAATCCGTCAATCCTAAACATAATTATGTTATTTATTAATTTGGTAATATTTAAAGTGTACACGACTCATTAAGTCGCACTGATTCCCATTTATTAGAAAAAAATATTATGTATTAGCTGAAATTCTTCCTGGTTGTTTTTCCAATGATTTCATTAAGTTAAAGTCTCAGATTAACACTTTAATTTTTCATCTAAGAAATCTTTCTTTAGTTTTAAATGAATAATTACGCGCGGAAGAAAATTCAACATCTGCTCATCAAACAGATGGACGAATTTATTTTTTGTGATTTATTCATTACAAATTTACAATGGGAAGTCCTTTTAAGGGAATTAAATATGTTAATAATTAAACTGCAAAAGGATAAATGAAATCTCAAAAGTAGCAAATGTAAAGCCGAGAGACGTGAAGACCGACTTATTTGCATCGCCAAGCATCAAGAGATGGAAATCTTTTGAGTTGTGTTTTGTAGTTGCCCGTTTGTTGGTATCCTCGACACGAGTATTGTACATAAACATATATACATAATATGTTAAAGAAGAATAATTTTCATTTATACAGGCTTTCAAAGTGAATTATTATTTTTTTTATTATTTATCTTATTATCCTTTCGTAGGATGGTTAGTTATCAATTAACAAGTGGGATAATTACAAGAGTTTAGTACAATTGAAAAAATTTGTATATATAATAATTCTTAACATATGTTATTATTTATGATTATTATAATTATTTACATGTCGTATGGATTCCAATTCGGCTAGCGAAACAATTAAGTACAGTATAATAAGTAAAATATTTAAAACAATGTTTAAAACAAGTCTTGAGATTTTGTAAAATGTCAAGAGAGAAAATAAAGGTGTAAGTATCTATTATTAATGTACAATTATTAATTTAGTAAGTTAGTACCTTTGATAGTCAGCGTGTACAACAAATCTTGTTTAATGTTTCATTAAAGTGTCCACACTTGTAAAAACATTTGATGGAAGAAAGTAATAAGGTAAGTATAAAACGTTCAGTGTCGGTGTAAAATGGTGTGGGTCAGAGATATATAACTATTATCTTATTTAAAATATACATAATTAATTACGGTTACTTACTTATGATTGTTAGATTGACTTTTTGATTTCGGGTGGGAGAATTCCTAAAGTCCACCCGGCACCTGTAGACGCCCTCGTCGTCCAGTTGGAGATTGTCGACGACCAATTCTGCGGGAGTCGGAGCCGTCCGGAAAAACGCACGCGTGTCGAAGTGATCCGGAGACGACCAGGTGTTTGCGTTTCCAAATTTCTTGCCGCGGACATCAAAGCTGAAATGAAAATGAAAGTCGTTTATGTCGCGAGTCTGCGAGCAAATATTTGGTAGTTGGGTAGCCCGCCGGCAAAACTAAAAATTTAATTTTGCCATAATTGAGGGGAACGTTTAACGTTCGACGTTCGCCGTTCGCCGTTAATAACGGATTAAGTGGAAACCGATTCATTCACGGGAACGAATTATTCCAAACGGTCCTAATTAAAACGGGTCAGCCGCCGCGGCCAAACATAAATTAGACACACGGCAATGGAAACTTTCAAAGGAAACTCCCTTGTATTTTCTCCCTCTCTCAAAATGGTGGAGTTCCTTTTTTGACGGAGTGGGAGAAAAATTCTAATGCTTACAAAAAAACTCTGAGAGGACATGAAGTGAAAACAAGTTAAAAGCGAATGACAGGCGAAAAGATAAAGTTGGAAAAGAAGAGAAATGATTTCTTATAAAGAAACTTTCTTTCGGGACGGGAACAAAAAAAAGAAGAAGAAGAAGAAGAAATCTTCCGAGTGAGAATTATTCAAAGGTGAAGAGATTCTATTTTATTACCTCTCCATTTTGATTTTATTACCATTCGACCCAGATAAAGTAGACCTCTAAAAATTTTTCAAGATGACAGTGAAATGTAAAAATAAAAATTTGAAAATTCAAAATTATTGTTTTTGAACTTTCGGTCGAAACCGCAAAGTCAAAAGTTTCACTTTTAAGTGTGTGTATGTGTGTGTGTGTGTATGTGTGTGTGTATGGGAAGGGGGTGTGCGTGAATGCATCTGTCACAGGAGAAGAACGTGATGAAAACAATGTTACAACATTGTAAAATAGCTACCGTATAACTTTTTCTTATACCCAAGAATTAAACTACAAAAATTAATATATAAGAAGAAATTTATATATGTAGCAACAGATACCAAATTTTCTACATGATTTGCTGAGAAGTTTATACATAATTTTCTATATTATAATCCCAAACGGAATATTAATACTTTTTTATAATCTGTGGCAGTGTAGATTTGATGTATATAAATTAATCAAACGCCATTCTTTGTAGGAATGTTCCAAATAATTAACAAATTACGGTTTCATTCGTACTGCAGGAAGTAAAAAGTCAGTGTTTTGAAAACGAGGTGGAGTTATTTATGTAAATAAAATATCTAGAAACCACCCGTACGAACGAAGTTACAACACTGATAATACATTCTAATGTTATACTACAAAAACACAAATTAACTTGTCGCATATTCAATTCCGGCATAGTAAAATTTGTTCAGTTAGAAAATTCTCTTTCATGACATGATTAGGTTGCGTATGCAGACATGTTTTTGCCCATACACATACTAACCGACGTTTCGTTCGAATCAAAGATGATTCGTACTATTGGGGTAAGGGAATGTTGTGGCAAACATCAACCCCTGGATTTTACACGTTTTTCCATTTAGAATCGCCATGTCTCGTGAACGTTTGTTGGGACGGTTTAAAAATCCGATCCTCCACATTCAGACGTTAAAATTTAAAATACAAAGGAAACCTCAGTTGCAGGGATGTCACCTCACGCAGCCCTCCTTCCCACACACACACACACTCATGGGCTCCCAGAAAAAAATCACACGGTCGGATTGGATATCATAAAATACGGTTTTAACAATACGGGGAATATCGTTTTGGATTTGGGTGGAAAACGATAGCGACGTCAAAAAAGTAAAGGGTAACCCGGACTCGTTACAAAAGCGTTTAAAAACAAAGGGAAGAAAACCCGAAATTCAAGAAGTGATTTGTAGATGAGAAAAAGAGCAGAGAATGGCGGATAGGAAGGAAAGAAGATTGTTCCAAAATGGAATTTCCACGAGAAACTGTGCCCCACTGCACTTCACTCCTCAAATCTTTCTCCGTGGCGAATCCCTTGACTTCCGCCATTATTCGCACCGAAGACTGGGTTTAAAAATAAATCAAAAGTTTCTATTGTTCTCATTCAATTCATCCCTTAATAACGGAAACTGATATTTTTGCAGCTTTCCCAACTTTTCCAAGAGATCACCTTGAAACAATCAACACTGATTTTTCGTGTATTGCCCGACCCGGTTCACCCCCAGACCGAAAGGTTAAACCCATCCCCTGGTCTCCCTCGTGGCACTATTTAAATTTCGGCAAAGGAAGATTTGTTCGCGGAGGTAACGCGAGACAAATAATACGAGGAAGTGGTGAATTTTGATGCTTCCCCCTCGAACAAGAAATTCATTGACATCGAACTTTTAACCAAGTTTTCAACCCCCCCGGACGAAAACTGATTGATGATGATCGCCTCAAGTTTATTATAGGAAACCCTTGCGAAACAAATTTTCCACCCTTATGTATCCTATCAATCATCTTCTTGGTTTATATTTATCACTTTTTCACTACAACCCTCCCAGGATGTATCCTTGCCACCCCGGTGACTTTGATGATCCGAACAAGTCAATGGGATTTCCAGTGATTAAGTATATTTCATCAGTCACAATCATCGGATAATAATAGATAATCAACTTGATCGTCACTTTCTCAAAATTTCATTCTCTTTGGGCTTATACCGAGTGATGCATATATATTATAAATTATATATTATATTATGTATAATAATGATATATATTTTAAATTCTTATGTTAATATATGTTAACTAATAATTACTTTTGTTGAATTTATTATTGACTTAATTCAAATCAACGCTTAATGGAACGCATCGTTACAGTACAATCGCGGGTATTACTTATTAAAAATTTATTTATACTAAATATTTAAAGTAAGAGTTAGTAAAGTGTTTAAATATTTAGTATTATAAGTATAAGTATTTAAAAATACTTCATTTATAAGTTGAAATTTAATTATTATTTAGTTACAATATGGAGAGTATTTTCCATACACTTGTGAATTTATAATATCAATTAATAACATTTAATAAAGTCCTTTATTTCTAGCAAATAATTTCTAATAGTATGTTATAAATAAATTTCCACGAACTCAGTCCTGATTATTAATAGTAATTTTTTGCTCACAAGTCAAATTCATACTGTAATTAACTTCGTACTTCTTGTAACAGAGGTACAGTTATTTTTTCTCCTCAAATTTTACACTCACGTTTGTACTGAAACAGTTCGTGTGGATTCGTGGATGGTGGGCCAAAAGAATTAAATAAGGGTAATTTATATAGAAAAATAATTAAATAAATGTCAGGGGACGAGCATGAGGTTTACTCTCGTCACCTTGCCGTTCCGAATTGAGTAAAGGTAGGAAAGCGACTCGACTTTTAAATATTAGTTAATTTTAGAGAAACTAATTTCACGCGTCAAAGAAGTTGGTAAGCTAGAAATTTTAATTCTTTTGCGCACCGTTGTCTTCGCCCCTTTCTTTCCCAAAATCGAGTTTCTGCTTTGAGCAGGTGAAACTCCTGGAGAAACAGCCACTCGTCGACTTTCTTCGACTTTAATTTAGAAACCGTTCCAGCGGACGGAGGCAGGGCAGGATGCAGGTCTCTGTGCACCTCAAGTCCTCGGATGTTTTGTCGAACTTCTTCCACATTTTGTGAACCTCCATTTGTCCATTTGTCGACAGAACGAACCTTCGGAGTGCGACTCCACTCACCGTACCCACCGTGTCTGTTCCCTGAAGTTTTAACTTGAGATTTTCATATTTTCCCCTGGCAGGCCGACTTCCCGACTTATTTTCGCCAAAAAAAAAACATTATTCCCCGTTTCATCGCCTCGGGCTTATTTACTTTTTTCTCATCAAAACGAAAATTAACGGCAACTTTATATTATCTCATTTCCTGACTTTCCCATTTTTTTTTTCGAAGTCTTCACAGAGCCGTGGACATCAAAACTTAATAAGATTATTACAATGTTTTGATTACGCCGATGTAAAAGAGAATGAAAGAAAGAAAGAAAGAAAGAATGAAAGAAAGAAACGTAGGAGTGAAACAATGATTCCGAGAAAGGGAAAAACGACGCTTACAAATTTATAACGGGCTATATAGGGAGGATTACGTGGAAATAAAAAGAAAAATTTATTTTCACCATTTTCTGCGTTTACCTTCACAAAACGATATTCTAATTCCGGAATAAAACGTTGCAATCGCACACAGTTCGATAAATTAAAAGTCCTCATGTAAAGGGCCCGCGAAGTGAGAAAAAGTGTTGGAAACATCTGCGGGAGACAAAATTTTCAGTTTAGTTTTAGTTCTGTTTCATTTACAATCGGTTGTGATTTTTAGTTTTTGTGAAACGTCACACTAAACCCAGGGTAGCTTTCACAGTTGTGGAAAAAATTCTCAACCTAATGAATTTGTGAACGTTCAAATTATTACCTGCGTTATAATAAATTCTATGTTTCTATATTTGAAGTATTATTATTATTACTATTATTACATTTTTTTCTTTCTGTAAACCACGAGTTAACAGTTATTTTTTACTACGAATTACACGTCAGGTTTGTGCAGTATATCCAATATAAATGTACTTCCGAAGGTTGCCACGCCTGGCTCACACCTGCATATATTATTTTATGTTATTAATTAATTTTAATATTTACTGTAATTAACAATAAACACAATAATAATAATTACAAAAATGACGAGATGTTAATATTATTTTTACCACGCAAAATTGTGTAATATTGTACCGATATACATTACATTTGTACATTGCAAATGGACAAATTGTAATGGGGATTCTTGTGCTGCATAGACCGGCAGAAGTTAGCAATAAATAAAAATTCAATATACGATTTTACAAGAGTAGGAATTTTCTAGAATTAATATATTTTTTTTTTGTATTAAAAATCGTCCCTCCTTGGCATTTACTTTCTTTTTCTTTCTCTCTCTCTCTCTCTTTCACTCTCTCCTTTCTCTCGTTGACTGCTTTCATATGTCAACACTTGATCGACCGGAAACTTGTTAATCGACTTTCAGAAGTTCCCAATTCCTTTCCTTTCATCTATTGACACGACGTCCAAAACTTTCGTGTACACATTGTTCAAATAAAACCGTTGAATTGCACTGCCTCCCCGTGAGTCTAACAACAGATCGGATCCTTCAAATTTTTCCCCGAGGCGTTTCCTTTTGTAGGAGACTATTAGAGGAATTTCACAGGAGTGTGTAACAAACATTTCGACGGTAATAAAAGCAAGTGCAAGTCGAAAAAGGGCCGTAACCAGGGAACAAATTCCCGTGAGAGAGAGAGAGAGAGAGAGAGGTTTAAGGAAACATGGCGACGGAAAAATTTGCAAAAGAAGAGTCAATGACCGTGTAAACCGTAAATGAAAATTTCAATTCCTACGGCTTATATTAATATATCAGAAACAATTTAATATCCTTTATACGGCCTACATTATACACACCTTTTTATTTACAATTTTATATTGAAAAAGTGATGTAATGACCTTATAAACAACCTTCTCTCCAGCGTGTTTTATTGAATTTTGATGCCGAAAGTAACAGGGGAAAATACTTATTAACGCCATATTATTAATTTTTACTTTTATTTGCAACTCACTACATTTCTTTTAACTTATACACGGTGGGGATTATAACTCTTTGTCCTCTCCCTCGGTAGCAGTGTCTTTATCATTATAACAGTTGATATTTACGAGAAATGATCTTAAAGACCAATATGTAAGTAATTGTAGTTTACGTAGAAATTAAGTTTAATAGTTTTTATTTTAATAAATAAAATAATCGGAAAATAGAATTTCAACAGTTAACAAGACTGGCCAGTCTTTAAAGTAAAGTTCGCAGCACACAACCATCGTTAAATATCAAATGAACATGCCTACAATTTTTCTTATTACTTATTTAACAAAATAATGTATATAATTCATCGTGTGTAATTTTAATAACATTTAATAAAGGAATAATTGTGAGACATGACAGTAGAGAGCAAACTTTATATATTTCGGAGTAATTATTGACTTGTTTAAATTGTAGTGCACATATATAATTTCATTTTGCGTGCTATTTTTTTTTAAATGACGACAATACAGAGAAGTAGTGCGAGTAGTACAAAAGTTCATGCGCTCCTTTTTTTTGAACTTGTAAATGTTTTACCCAAAAATACTACGGTAACTACTATTTTGGTATGAGTACGACCCGTGTTCGGCTGGGGCCAAATGCAGGGACAGTCAGGCGAATCGTAAAACTTTAAATGTAGAATACCAAGACTTTGATTTTGTCAACCTTTCTAGTGGAAGAAAAAAATCTCAACAAAAGGCTTACAACGAAAAAGACGAATCGTTCCGTTAAGCGTTTAATCATTTTCGTTCGGTTGCCATTTCTGTCGAAAAATATTTTTATTTCTTGTGTGGAACACGAGCCTTTTTGCCTTTGTTTTTTTTTTGTTTGAAGAACGATGAAAATATCTAGGGAACACGCAATTCCCATGAGACCTTCAAATTCGATTAATCAATATGGCGTCGACCGATGGAAAGGCTCCGTAACGGAAAAGGTTCAACGCTCGAGGGTAATGAACGTATCGGGAGGTGATTTATTAAAGACTAATTTTTATTAGGCATTTGAAAGGCTCACGGGCCACCTTCACTACCTCCTGACACTGTTTTTCTATTCTTTTCCCACGTCAAGATTGTCACGGGAAGTCAAAAACACCAAAAATTGCAAAATGTCTCTCTTACAAGTAACTCTAGCCAATATGAAACTTTAAAATATAAGAATTTCATTTATATATAAAATTAATTCATAAATACTTTCGTATATTACCCGCACTTACTGCTTAAGAATTCTTATATTAAACGTGCCCATTTTAAATTTAAACTTTGACCCTTTGCTTACTCCACGTAACCAAACAATTACAGTACTTAAAATAGTAAGTTTACAACTTGCTAGACCACTTCACTCGATTCTGTTCCGTCAGAAAATTAATTGACAGAATACAAACGTTCGGCTACATTGGAACAACACGTCGTCATCGCCGTCATCAAAGAGGCAAAACACAAAATTGATGGCATTAAACCTTTGAGGTGCTTGTAATACAATTTAATTACACTGTTCGTTGATTCAATGATAATTTAATTTAATTTCGAGCAAAATATAAATATAAAATGAAACGAAACTTAATTTCCCAAGTACGCCGGGCTATGAAGACCGCTTCAAGCCGACTAGTCACACAGCCGGTTAATAAGAGTTGTGTTCAACGAGAGTCTCCATAAATAATTTTTTTTTTACTTATGCACCGTGAAATGTTTCACAATCTCAAAGTTTAATAAAAGCTCGTTCTGGAAACAAAAAAATCTTTAATCCTGACTAATCCCCAGACGCAGCTGTCCTTTCCACGGGTACTTTGGTTAAGTAACGTGTAAAAGGAGGTAAACAAGTACGGGAGAACCGAAGAACCGTAAAAATAAAAATGAAATAAAAATGCATAAAAATAAGAGGCACTGGAAATTAAATTAACGATTAATAAAACGAATGCGGAACAAAACGTATACGTCACGAACTATAAATAAAATATTTCTTATTGAATTAATGAACTGGTTAAACGCTCAGAACGACCGTCGTAACTGTCGGTATTGCTCGAAATCACGAGACTCGAAAGTATTTTGGAGAGAAATGAGGAAATCGATTCACGTATAACAATTATATTTATTTATATGTACATATGTATGAATACGTACGTTTGTACGTAAAATTAAGAGTGCACATTTCAAACTCGATACATAACACCCGTGATGCTTTAATAATCGTCACAACTGTGACCCTTAACTCTATTACGTCACGTAACAGGATTGATTTTAACGGGATTTCTTTTTACTTATCCGAAAAGTTTTCTGCTTTTTCGGTGTAAAACGGTTAATAAAATTTAACTTGTCAGCGAACCGAAAGCGGATTCGACACATTCAAAAAGCGAAAATGGATTTTAACAACGGAACAATCGATATGATTGACGTCCGATTGCTCTAGTTTTAAGAATAAAAATTTTAATTTACACCCGGCCATTAAAGTCGAAAATTTATTAAATGTACACGCCTCACGTGAAATTTAACATTTTAACTGTTCAAATTATTATTAATCAAGTTCTGTACGACTGGTGGTGAGAATCGGATAAAGAACATGTAAATTTGGAACATGTATATTTCCGCTCTAGACATAGGTTTACCTGAGTCTACCAAAGTACCTGGGAAACGATAAAAATAAACAAAAGGAACAGAATAATATAAATTATAATTAAATAAATAACCTTAGTGTTAATATAAATGTGTTAAACTTATGGGTTGAATAATATAGGAAAAATATAGGAATTATTACATTTTCTTCCGACATGGATGAACAAAATGATTTACATTGTTTTTGATGTACTTCGGAGCAAAGTCGGAGTGAGTTTCTGGGCCAAGTAAACTACAAAAGTAGTGACATTGCTTAGGAGAAGTGTCTGTGTGGAGAGGGATGAGAAGGAAATCGACAAATACGCAAAGCCCTACCGGGTAGGTAACCTTGGGTTAAACAAAAAACCTAATGACAAAAACAGTGAAAAGTATTCATAGGATTTGCGTGAACATAATCCTCAAACACGAGGAGCTTAAAATGAGTTGTAAGGATTTGTGGAAAAAGCCGTATGTGTGCGAACGTAAAATTCTTCCTGTCGCAACCCTTCCATAACCCCGTTCATTCGCACTTCATAATAGTAACAATACACACACACAGACAGACAAACACACACACACACACACACCCTGCATTCTAGGAATTACTCATTTCAATGTTTTATTGGTTGATTACATTAAATAACATATTTACTAATCCGGATACTTAGAGAACGCATTTGAACTTCACGAAAGGTAAAATATTTGATTTTAAACGTACGATATTTTCAGTAATACACTTATTACGTGTATCATTAATTTGACAATAATCGACACGTACAGAATTAAATTAATTATTAATTTTTATGGCTTTAATAGGTATTAGTCATTAATTCGACAAGAATTCTACAGCAGCTCGACAAGTAGGGAATTGTATACAAATATACGTGTACGTACGGCTCAGGGCATCTGAAATGGAATACTAAAAATAAACCCGGAGCATGTTATTAATTTAACTTGTTACACGGTATCTTATAGACTGTTAAAGCTCCTTTCTCTGAATGGCATACTTAAGAATTTAACAGCAATACGTAGAATTTTATTGGGAGTTCTCTTGTAGGTGTTTGTTACTCGGAGGTACTTAACATCACCGCGTCTCTCTCTCTCTCTCTCTCTCACAAGTGAAATTTAAATTTGTTAGCGCCCATCACCCCCCCCCCCCCCGCTTGACTCGTTTCATCCTTCTGGCATGGAATACATTTTTATTTTACATCACAAACGCAGAGGCATTTGAAAGAAAGCGGAGAGAGCGTAAAATTATTCGAAAACGAATACAAAAAGCCGAAATTATCCTATTCCCTGATACACCTAATTTCCACCTTCCTTGTTTCACTCGAGAATAAGAATGAGTCGAAAAGAAAGGGAAATAAAGGGGAAAAAAAGGGATCGAAAGGACGGAAACGGAAATGACTTTTCGCACGAAACGATCTCATTTTGCAGAGCAGAGAATTGGGAAAAAGAATGGCCGATAGCGCGGGAGAATAAAAAAAGAAATCTGACGAAACTCAAGTTTCTCCTCAACATTTTCCAGCATCCCGGATCATTACGTCTTAAATCTATCGATTTCAGGGAAGAAAAGTTCATTCTAGTGAAAATAAGTAACAATTATAAGGTGTTGGTCTCTCTCTCTCTCTCTCTCCTAAAAAAAAAAGAGAATCCTCCAAACTGCCAGATCCTTTCGTAACATTCTGTGGGAAGACGGTCCTTCTCGACTATATACGTTTTTACCTACGGACTTTCCCTTTTTAATATGAAATTTTAGAATGGAAATGAACGCGATGCAGACACAAACAGCCTTAAAAACAACTCAAATGTTTGCCGGATTTTTATTTATTCTCTATGTTTATCAAAAGTACGAATAATTCGACGAACTAGAAGTATCAGTGTGTAAATGAAACGATACTAAAAAATATTTTTCGTACAATTACCACAAGTTCATTTTTATTATTAAATTTTTTGTTGTTTATATAATTATCTTATATTGTATTTGAGTAATTGAGTAATTAATTGTTTATATATTGTCTACAACTTGGTGCTTCTTTCATCAACTTTAACTTGCTTGTAGTGCAACGCTTAATTTTTTTTTTATACCGTGTGTAATAGTTTTGTCTGGTTTTTGAGCAAAACGATGGTTGAGCACATGGCGAACATCGTGACCTTAGCAAACGGGACAAACACCGTGAATTTCAATGAATTTCAAGTGGGTCACATTTTATTTAAATTTAGCCTGACCTTTTTCCACGGGAAGAAATCAACGTCCAGGTATTTGCACTTCGTTCCAAACTCAGGTCCGACACTCCGGACTCGGTGTAATTTTCGGGAACAACAATCGTTCCCCGATGGAGAACTTCAGACCCGGTAACTGCGGAACTCCTCCGAATTAAATCACTCGAAAAGTGAACCGATCGAACCTCGAAAACTTTTTCAATTTTGATTCGCAATCGTTTTTTCGTTTGGCATTTCTTCTTCGCCACTTTTTTTTCCCTGCCCACACGGTCCCCCGTGTCTAGGTCTAATAGTCTAAAAGAGACATTCAGCAAAAGGTCAGACCCGAATTTACTCCGCCGGTCAAATTTTCGGCTGGGGTAATTATTATTCGGGGTCGACATGCGATGAAAATCTGAATTCCAATTACCCCAGGTGAGGTCTTCTGTCGGTGATCTAATTTTTCGAATATACACGGCTGGGTGGAACACTGCTGGAAAATGACTGCCGGGCGAAGTTTCTTCAAGTATCACATACTTTGTTCCAGGCAATAACCCCACGTGGACTGGAACTCTCCCCTTCTAAACCGAGCCCGATGACCGGTAAAATTTTATCGAAAGGGTTTTCCTGTAGCCTTGTTTTTGTGAACGACTAAAAATAATTTTAATGAAAACTATACGTAAGAAAGAAAATGCAAAAGCAGAAGCACTTGTCTGAATACTAAGTATTTTTAAAATTGACAATGTTCCATCAAGTTTTCTTTCTCTCTCTCTCTCTCTCTCTTCTCCCTGTCAACTTGTTTGGTTTCCCATTTGAATTCCAGGTAAAAGAAAAACGGGAAAAATAAAATGCCATCTTAAACTCTTTAACTATGAGGACACACAAAAAAAATTATATTAGATTTTCGCATGCTAAAAGTACTTTTCCTCTGACTCGAACAACGTCAAACATTTCATTTCTCTTTAATAATTCGAATCTCAATCGGTTTTAGTATCGCTTTAACCGAACTCATATTCAAATAGACGAATACGACTCTTTTACCATCAAATTGAGTTATAATATAAATAAAACGAAAATACGTCAGTCGAATTCACCTGACAGCCTGGAAAACATTTATGTCTGCAGGAAATTGAGTCATGTAAAATGGTGAGCATTGTAAACAGTTCAAAATTGTAGAGAGGCAAAAAATAAAAAAAAAATGTACACAAACGGTCAGTAAATGGTGAGTTCAATTTCTCCCACATAAAAGCGACCGTGAAACAGAACAAAGAAACTATAAATTTAAGTTTACCGATTATATATTAATATAAGTACATAAATAGAAGATACTACATACCCGTAATAACATTTTGGGTTCAATTTTTGTGTACAGTCCGTCAAAAAGGAATCTTTTAAGGTCGTATCCATAGGTTTGAGTTCTAATTGGTTAGTTTAATTACACCGATTTTAAAATTATTGAAACATAACTCCGGTCTTTTACTTAAATAAAAACAATTCTGTGCAAATGATAAGGTATGCAAAAGAAATGTATAAAATAAAGAACATCGAACTAACGGGTCACCATATCATACTAATTACAATAAATTATATTAATTATTAAATATTAAATTATTACGAAGTAGTATTATTAACAATACTAGAATTAGTATTATTCTTTTGAGTAAAATTTTTAGTAACTGGAGTAAAAGTAAAACCAAATGATTTCAGTCGAAATGTATTCCATTTGAATTTCACACTTTTCGCACTTCAACGTCACTGCGAAACGTCAAAATAATCAGACGAGAGTTGAAACTTTCCGATTGGAAACCTGATTTGTCCGCCATTGTGGGAAACCGTGGACGTCAACCTGAGTCCGGCGAGCCTGAACGTGTCGTTCTTTTTCACCGTGTCTTTTTCACCTGGTGAAAACGTCACGCCAGACACGGTCGAGGGGGAGGAGAAACTCGGTCAACGGTTTTCCATGTAACGATGGCCCAACGAAGAGACCGGATTGAAATACATAAAAAGATTCCTGGAGCTTATTGCTCGACTAGAAATTTTGATCCCATATATTTCGGTCTTAAATTTCAATTTGGTTTCTGATTTTTTGCTACCTCCCCAGAATTTCTTTGGTTTACTTCAATATCCTTATTTTACCTTTCTTTTTTAGTGTTTGATTTGGGCCGTTCCCTTTTTTTTTTTGCTGACAACAATGAAATTTCTTCACATAAATAGCAAAGGAAATAGCAAAAAGCAAAATTTGGAAGGACGAAGAATCCGCCATGAAATTAGTCATAAACAGAAGGAAAATCCTTTTTGCTCTGTCGAGAAAATTTTCCTTCCTTCTCTAAGGTTTGATTGAAGGAAATGCCTTTGTTTGATGCCTTTCCTGATGTTTTCCTCTAGTCAACGTGTAAATTGATTCTTTTTTTTTTTTGTTTCTGCCCGAGACCCAACTACGAAATTTTTAGACAAACGAAAGGAGAACCGTCACGAATGGGGGGATGTTTTAAACCGGAGAGAAATGGTTGGAACGACAGCGTGTCTGTCGTGTCCGTTTGGTTAATAAAATAAAACAATAAAATAAAAATTAAAAAAAAATTTCTTATGTTATTTATATACATAAAACAAAATTGATATGCGTACACGTTATTGAACGTTAATTGCAAGGTCCTTCAAAAGAACCACGACCGATTGTTGAGTTCCCAAATCCTGTCGCAAACGAAGTTGGAAGTGTAAAAGTAATTATTACGATTCGTATCAAGCGTAGAATCACACGTTCAAAGTCTCACATAAAGCAGCGACTTATTTTACATAAAAAAGAAATAAAAACCAGCATCCAGGATCAAGCAGTAAATTTTTATAAGTGCGCGACACGAAATAGTTTTGTGAACGCCCGTGATCATTTTAGTGGAAGCTTTGGAGTGTTTAGAAAAGTGAAAAAAGGTCGTGCCTTGACCGCATTCATCTATCGTGATCATACAATTGCAAACTTTTTATTAATCAACAACAATATATATGTATATACATAAGGAAAAGAAGTCGGGAAGACATCCCAACGAACGTTCTTTGTACCGCGGTATTAAACGCGCACCGTTGAATCCAATTAAAACGTTGGCTCCTGAGTAAACGAATTATGCGACGACATTAAACAAGGAAACGGAAGGTACAAGAAGAAAAACTACATATAGTAAACATTTCTTTTTAAGCTTCCTTCTCTCCTGACGTATCCGTCTGTGCCGTTTCCAATTCGAATTTTGTGGTGCGGGACCAGTCACAGCAGACGAAATAAGGTATCTCTCTCTCTCTCTCTTTTCTTGAGAATTCACTTTCATCGGAGAGCAAACTCATTATGTTTCCAATACTTCTTCTTTTCCGTTCGGAGGGGATCATTTCCGTTCAAGAATAAAAAAGCGGAAAAATTTAATAAGAAGCAGAACCAGCAGCAACAGCAAGACAGGCAGAGGCGGTGACGGTGGCAAAACGAGAAGCAGACGAAGATGAAGAGGATGATGGACAAGTAAAAGTAAGAGCGGGGTCACATTAAGGGGTTGAACGGACGGGGGTTGCCGGGTTGTGGGAAAAACACGGAAGAATAATTTTCCAGTCGAATTTTCGACTGAACGAGCCAAAGGATTTTAATAATCGGGCCCCCGTCAATAAGTTCAATAAAAAAATTGGCGTTCATTAGACGTAAAACGAAAGAATTAAAGCTTCGGAGGGAAAATTAGTAGCCGGTTTTACTTTTTGCTTGTTTACGCGGAAATTATCACCCGGGTCACCTTCTTCCAATTTACCTTTGAGGCGATTCACAAAGGAACAACCTTCTCCCCCCCTCCCCCCGCAAAAAAAGGACAAAATGGTACAAAAGACAAAATGGCAGCCGAAGAAAAGGAGAGTCCAAGTCAAAATTTAAATGGCGCTCAAAGGAAACGTGTTACGAAACCGTGGATAATTCAATATAGCGCTCAAAGGAAAATTTCCGTTTTTATTTATTTATTTTTTGGAAGCATGGCGTTCCACAGGAATGGCGAATGCAACGGTCAAAGGAAAGAAATAAACGCAATTAATCTGCTTTTCATTAAGCTACGAACTCTCGAATTTCTCTATTGTTGAGGTTTTTTTTTTCCGTACTGCCGTCTCCCACCGTGCCATCAGTTTCGTCTTCTTCTTCCATAACTTTATTTCCACCCTTTCTTTTACGTATTCGTTTCCAATTATGATCGAGCAGTGAAAGAGGAGAAATTCGAGAGGTCTTAAAAGAGGAAAAAAAAAGGGAAGCAGATGAAAGGAGAAGATTAAGAAATCGTTGCCAGGTTTTATTACTGTAAAATTTTATAAATTCAACTTTTCTCCTCTTTCTTCCTCGCTTTCCTCGCTTCCCACTAATTTTCTTTCGATTTTCTATCCGTTTCTCTATTTCTCTCTGCTAGAGAATTTAAGTGCCGCCTCAAATAAAAATAGGTGATGATGGTTCGAGTCTATGATTATAAATAATTCCCGGAATCTAAACCGGAGTAGCAGGTACGGAGTGTTTTTAATTACGCGTTTTCCTACCGGCAACCTCACCGTTTTGTTGCCTTTACGCCCTTTGAACTTCATTAATTTTCACTTCTTAATTACTGCCCTAATTACACGTGGAATGACTATTTTCTTCTATTCGCCCAGAGCTTCCATACAATTTAATGTATGGAATAGGAGTTGGGACCTATTTTGGGCACAAAAACTATCGCAATTACATAGCGTTCGGGGTGCGGCTGGACCGGGGTCTCTCAACCCAAACTTTACTATATATATTTTTTTTAATTAGCCGCGTTTCAGTTACATATTTTATAAATTTATTTTCGCGCAGAACATTAGAGGGCCTCCCGAAGTACGAAATTTATGTTTTTATGCGTTTGACAACCTGGTATTTATAATTTTCTATATTATGAATTTCGCAAGCGTAAAATAAGTTGCATGTTCCGTATGCAACCCGGCTAAATGTCTTAAAAGAAAGTCTTAGAAAAGTAAGAAGTACGACTTGGAAGTCAGTCTAGGTGCAAACGAAACCAGTCGTTTCCATAGGGAAACTTGTTAAAACTTTTTTTTCTGATTCGATTAAAAATTTAAATTCTTCAATTACTCTACTCTCTCTCTCTCTCTCTCTTTAAACTTCTTATCCCCGTCTTCTCTGATCTATTTCTCTCTCTCTCTCTCTCTCTCTCTCTTTCTCTCTTATGGTTCTCGGTTTGTTTAACCCAGTCACGATCAAAACAAGTCTAACAAAGTTGCCAGCTGAAACCGAAAACGTGCAGCCGTTCTGGGGAAAACGCCCCCAAGAGAAAATCACAAAAAATTATGTTGTAGAACGTAAAATATAAGAGGAGTTAGAGGAAACGCGTGCGGAGAAAGGTTTTTTTAAGGAGTCAACGCGGGAATCCAAGTTTTTGGAAAATTTTCTACTGCTTTCTGTTTATTTTTCTTTTCCTTCTCCGGAAAAGAGACAAAGGGTAGGAGGCGACGGAGTGGGAAGGGAGCCGGTGAAACCGGGAGAATCTTCGGGCTATCCGAAGAGTGTTAGTTTTGAGTTGGAAGATGAATGTTTTCAGAAACAAAAACAACTCAATTCAAATATTATACTTGAAAAATTTTAAAGAACCGAGGAGAAATTTCTAGGAAACAATACCATGGACGACTGCTCAGCGTCTAGTTGTGTAGGTTTTAAGGAGTGTGCGTCTGCGTACAGAAAAAGCGAATTTAACAACTTGGTCACCACTCTTATACCGAAGAGTATACTACACTACACGCTAGAGTACATACACTAGAGTATAAACACTCTTACAACCTGTGATGTAGTGAACTAAGAAAGCGATTTACCTGTAAAGGGGCTCACCGTCCGTGGCTTTGAACCACAATACCATTGAAATCGCATCTTTCGGATCGTTCGAATTGATATCACATGGAAGAGAAGCTTTTTTTCCTAGGACTCCCAACACCGCAGTAACAGGAACTGTAAAAGAAATAAAAAAATATATATATTAAGTGCGCAAAAGCATTGAAATAACTTTTATTATTTTCCTCAGAGAAATTATATAGGTACATATTTTGAATGTTGCAAACGAGAAATCCTTCATTTACATTTACCTGAACCGAGTAAAAACGACAACTTGGTTTGATGGGAAAGCTCAAAGTCGGACAGATTTCCTCCGGGGATGGTTGAAATAGTCAAAACCTGGACCGCGACAGCGCCCGAGCGCAATTTTCTTTTTAGACGAGAGGCAGACAACATTTATTCTTCTCCGGCACTTGTCGGCTCTCACAAATATCATTTCCTATTTGGTTTTCATTAGAGAAATTGTCGTGACAGATTTTTCTCGTTAGACTTTTTCCCGCGCACATACGCAAAAATACTTTCCTCGTCGAGTTCTCAAAAAAGAAGACGACGACGACGACGACGAAGAAGAAGAAGATGACGAAGAATAATATCAAAAATGAAAGATGGGGCAGGCTGTAAGCAGATGGGACTGAGTGAGCGGAGGGAAAACGGTGAACGGTCGTTACACATTTCACAAAGTTTTCCTTTATTGTCAGATTTTCAATTTATAACGACATGAAATTATCAAGTAGAAATTCATGGAAAGAAATTTTTTTTTTCTTCAAAATGTTTGTGTTCCGGTGTGTCACGCAATTATTCCTCCATTTATTGTTCCCCTTTGAGTTTGTTTCCGTTTCTAGACGAATCCAAACCTAGTTAACATCGATTTCTGTCAATTTCCTTCTTCCACGGTGCGTTAAAAGAATGATGCGATGTATTAATTTCGAATGAAGTAAAAATAACGGGGACGAAGAAGTAGTTTTTCAAAATACACACACACACACACACAAGTAGTAGATTGCTTTATCGGGGTGAAATACTAATCTTCCTGAACCTTTCCATCATGCTGACAGGCAAGTAAAGTCGAACAGGTCGAGAGATGAATTCGTGGGAAGGAGTCGGCACGGGACGCACCTTTCTCCTCATCAATAGAAGGTTGGAAACGGCGATAAATCATGCTTTTGTGACAAGTTGGAATCTCTAAACTAACTCGATTTGAAAAACGTTAGAGAAAGAAAAGTCATAAAAGGCACAACAGGGAGAGTTTGAAAAATCCCCGGGCGAAAGTTTCAGGCGTGAGGAAGAAGAAATGTGACATCGAAACTCAAAACGGGAGGTGAAAACGTCAGAGTTACACATGAAGGCCTCTGGTGAAAAGTTCCACCGCATAACATCTGGGTAATTAATTTTTTTTTTGGACCCGGGAATAAGGGGTGGGTTTCCCCTTGCTGGATAATTGGTAAAACAATTTAAAATTATAAGTAAGGAAACCTGGACGGGATAGGAGAGAAGGTTCCTTGGGAAAGGCACACGAGTCGTCGTCGCCGTCGTCGTCCTCGTCCTCGTCGTCGTACTCGTCCACAAGAAATTTGAAATTCAGATTAGAAAGTTTCGGAAAAAGTTGAGAAGTTTTCCGTCAACCTTCGAATTTGAATTTTCAAAAATGCAGCAGCTCCCATAAAAAAAATTAGGTGGCAGATTCGAACCGATAAGAGTAGAGACCAGACGGGGTAACGTCACTTGGGCCGGAAGAACCCAAAAAGGCTGAAGTTTGAAAAAGAATGTGAAAGGATCGAAGTCAACTCACGAAACGGGGCTTCTACGACACGTCTCCTTTATTTTGCGGAATGGCGACAGTCCTCGTCACTCGTTCGACGACTCCTCATCATTCTCGTTCTCATCTTCGTTACCTCCCGGACAACAAACGTACCCGTCGAGTGATCATCCCTTTGATTTTCCAATACGTCAGCACATGGCCGCGTATTGTTTTTTTTTCCCCCGAGTCGAAATTACATTTTCCCGTAGAAGTGGAAACCGTACATATATTATTACGTTCGAGAAGCACGTACCGAACTTATCACGTCCTTAGACATTTTTTGAAAGATTGCACTTGTAAGCAGAAGGAGGCTACACCACCACCGGGCACAAGTGCCGATGCGTCCTATACATAAATTCATCAGGACGAAAGAATTCAACCGTTGCGTCTCCGCTGTTGCTTTGCCAACACTTTACATATTTAAAACATTAACTGTCGGGAGGAAGAGCCGAGGGAAGAACGGAGAAGATAAAAAGGACAATCTATAATGGGAAGTACATGATTAGGCTATAAAATGAAAGATTGTTAATGACTCTCAAGACGATGGTAAGTTCTCAAAGTCGGAAGGAGAAATCTTTGGCGGCGAAAGGATGGCCTGAGGTAGCGAAGGGTTTCCTTTTTTAAATTGCTACTCTTTAATATATTAGGTCATTTTCTCTTCTTTCGACTTATTTCATTTTTACGAGAGAGAGAGAGAGAGAGAGAGAGAAGAAAGGGATAGATAAAGGGAAAATGCCGGATAAGTACAATGAATAATATAAAGGAAAGATTCTTTTCAAATATTAATTTTCTTTTCTTCCGCCTCTCCTTTAAGAAATGAACATTGCACTCATGTAAACAGAGAAAGATTTTTATGTTCCACCCGTCTTTTTTTTTTGCACGACATGAAAATGTTGACGGAAGGTACTCGACTCGGGTCGGGGTACGCAACCCCGGACAACTCGAACACGTCGAAGTTAGAAGAAGAGTCCTTTGTTACCTGCGTTACCTGCGTAACGAAAAAACGGGGTCGTGTCGTGAGGTGAAAAAATCGCACATCACCGACTGAAACTCCTCTTCTGGGAAACTAAACTTCTCACTTTCACATAAAATTAACATAATGGTAGTTTTGTTAAAAAATTTCTGTCGTTTCGACTGACATAACCGAAGCTGAAAAAGCTTTATCTTAACTGTTGTCATTACAATATTTAAATATTTAACGGTGTACGATCCTGTAGGTTAACTCAGGACGGAGTCGCGTGTGCACAAATATCAGGTGAACAACTCAATTAGCAGGAAGATTTTTACGACGACAGCATTTCTCCACTGGTCATTTCTGTCCGGTCACTACACCTCTGTCGTAGAGAAAATCGGTAAAAGGATGCTCGGCCGTAACGTCGACCAACAGGGAGTTTATTTTTAATTTATGAATAAAAAATCCAACTCTTCAGTGGGTTTTCGACTTTTGCAAAACTTACTTTTACGAATGAAGAATCCCGACAAAGAGCACGGCGGCATACAAAAGTATTGCAGAAATACCATTCAGACGGGAGTGGTAGCCGAGTAATTTTAATAAATTACATGTGACTTTTACAACGAGTGACGGCGGTTACGAAAAGAGCGACAACAGCAGGTAAAGCCAACTTTTTCTAATTGAAAATTTAAATCCTTCCACGGTAATTTGAACCCACCCTCGCCCCCGGGGCCGTGCGCCCCCACTCCTCCTCCTTCCCTCCTGCCCCCCGAAAAAAAAATATTCATAATTTTAATGAGAAACTACCGGAGGAAAAAAAATTATGAAAGATTCAAAGCTTTTTTAATTCCGAATGTTAAAAAACACTTTTTTTTCAGATTTCTGGCCAAAGTGTGATATGAAAGCTTCAGGGGAAAAGTAGAGAAAAGGCCCTTTCGGCGTCAGAAGGTTTTCCCGCCCATTGCTTTCACTCCCGTGCTTTCCAACACATCAGTTTCATACCTCGTCCTGTGTATTCACTTTTCGTTCCCTCTCCGGTTTTTACGTTTTATTTTTCCATACCACGCATTTTTCCTTTCTTAACTCTCTTTTTACCCGTGCCGAGTATGAATGAACAAGATCAGAGTCAGGAATTTTGTGTCTCTTTGACGGAGTGCCGCGTCACATACAATCCGTTTTCATAACTCTGACTCCGCCGTACCCGGGTCATTCTAACCAAACCGTTCGTACGGTAGTAACGTACAGTAGTACAAATGAATTAGCGTGAACACAGCTCGACCTATCTCAACGTTCACTCTAGAAACCCTTGCTCCAAAATGAGAATTATGACAGAAGTGACGTCACATATTTAATTCCAGTCGAATGAAAAACCAGTGCTAACGAAGAGGTGAGGGTCAGGAGTTAAGTTGAAACCACAAAAATTTAAAACCGCCGTGTAACTGAGATTCTCAGTTACGGAATTCTCATTGCGTGGGAAATGCTCGTAACGGCGAATATTTTATATTCGCACAGCACTGGAGGCAATTAAATAATAAAAAAGTGACATGTTGAGTACGAAAAACGCCAAGTGGTGCTGTTGTACCTTCAGGTTTTAACACTTGACGCGGTGCCACTTTAACTCCTAGGAATTTTAACGAAACTGCGTTTGTGTGGGAGTAAATAAGACGAGTTACTTCTCAAGACGTCAACCCCTTCATTATATTAATGGAGGTAAAATAATGTAGGGTATAAAAACTTCAAGATAATAAAGGTGGTACACGTGATACATCACAACAGCAGTGGAAATATCCAAATCAGAATTATTGGCTTTCGTATTTTCTAAATGAGTTGAAAGAAGAGAAAGAATTGTACTCTTGTACTAAGTGATGGTTTTACAAAAAAATCGATTTATTTTCGGTGATACGGTCAAACTATTAAATTATTCCTGCGGCGAACAGATAGAGAAACACATAAATGGTTAAAAATGCGGGCATTAAAACAGGGTCAGCAACAAGCGAAAAGTTCTCCGAGTAATAAAAGTTTTAAAATAATAATAATAAATAAGTATACAGAAATGTTTTTCAACTACAATATTGAAAGGTTAAATAATTCCGGTTCGACAGGTGATGGTTTCCCGTTGTTTAAAATTACAAACGGAGGGAAAATTTGCGTTCGCAGGGCAGGCAACTTGTCGCTCCACTCCTGTACGAATTTTCATATACAGCACGAAAAACTCAAAACTCGGTTGTTCGACTGCAAATGAAAACGCGGAAATTCTCTCGGTGCCATTTTACTTCCTAAACAAGTTGAGAATTCACCACAACATGTTCTTTGTGGTTGCCGAGTTCTTTTGTGCGTACTTTGAGTTCGGGTAAAATCCTACTAACCTTAATAACCTTATTTTCATAAATATTTTGTTTATTTGACGTCGTTTGCCTTTCGCCAGCGTCTGCTGTTCACAAAATTACAATTAAAAAAAATCGATAACCAAACTGTTCATGTTCGGTCACAATCTGACCGGCGAATGAATACAACACTTCCCGATTTATATGTAAAAATTTTAGGCTAACACATTGTATATTTAAAAGTTTTGCTTTGTCCATGGCCAAGGCGTACAAAAGAAAACCATGTGTACTACTCTGAAAGCTACGTGGAGTGCTGGAATATTAGGCGGAGAGAAGCAATCACTGGCAACATGGGTTTCCTCTAAAAGTTACTGTCCAACAAAAATATACGCACCACTTTAACGTTTCTTTGTTAAAGCTTCGTGTCAGTGTCTTAAAAGTCGTAGTACATCCGCAGAACAAAGTTAATATAAAACGAATTTGAATTGTCGGATATTTCCATAGAGTGGTGGAGAAACAACCCCCAACCCCCGGATATGTTTAACTTTCAACCCTCACCGACTGACCGTCTTACTCTGTGACATTTCGGGCGCCTCGACAATGCGGTTCGTCTTGTAGATTTGGGCGTACAAAAAAAAAAGAAGGAAGCGAACAAAAGCTTTGAAAGTTTCCATCGAGCAAACCTTTTAACCCTATTTCTTCGACCCAAGAACTTGTTAGTGCAAAAACATTTTATTCTGCTGTCGTGGCAACAGTTGCTCTTGATTTCTTTGGGTTTTTTTTTTCCTCCTTTCATTCGACCATTATTTCACAGCCGAAGGATTTACAACTTGGGTCGGAGGAGCACCGAGATCAATTCTTATTCACCTTTATTTACTCCGGTCGTTTGCATCTGATTTAAACAAAATTTATTGTTATTTTAATATCAATAAATTGCCGAGCGTTATTTATGGTTCCGAGTTAACAAGTCGGTCCATTAGGTTTCGGCAAGTGAATCGCGAATTCGTCGGAATCGAAGCAACAACGGCGACGTTCTTTTGCCACGTCTCGCAACTTAAAATCTCGTGCGTAACAAATCGGACTCGCCGTCTACGGACTCGCACCCCTAAATGATAAGGGTCAATTAATTTTGAACGATCGGACAAATATCCCCAATAAATTATTGTCAAATTTATCGCTCGAACCATGCGAAAAAATATTCAATAATAATTTATTAGAAATTTATTCTCGGGCATATCAGAAGAAAGCTGAGCTTTTGAGCCTTATCACACTCGTACTCTCGACCCTCGGCAAAGTCAATAGGAGAAAGTGTTACTTTTCCTACGCGGTTATCGATCTCGATCAGATGATATTCACCTAGGAAAACCATAAACGAAAGTATGGAGTCGCGGTGTACGTTTGAGGGCAATTTCTTTAATAAAGCTTCGTTTTGTGATTCGTCAGTGATGGGTGTGGTGTGAAGTTTTGACGTGAAAAATATGGGGTTTGAGACGCGGGCAAGTTCCAGAAAGAATTTCGTGCGGTTGATCGAAATATCCGACAGACGAGAATGCTCCACGTGAACAACGCTTTTGTGTATAAAAAAAAAAAATAATAGAAAGGACTTCAATTTCCGCTGTATAGGAATTTTGTAAGAGCAAGGCAACGACCATAATGCCCTGTAATGTCTTTAAATTTGTCAACCTGTTAGGGTGAGGCTCGGCTGCTGACCCACCCCATCCGTGTAACGCACTGGAAAACTTATATCTTCCTCGGAAACTCCGATAGTTTTCTGATATTTTTTTTCCCGAAACTAAACGAGAAGCAGGACAGAATGTAAGTAAAATTAATTCTCGTCCATTCGAATGAAAGAGTCGAGGGTAAGAAGGACCGGATAACTGTTTCAATCCCAACCTAAATTTCCAACAGCCATATATTTTTATTCGTAAATGGAAACTTAATGTACTTGGCGAAAAAGCATTCTGGGCTGTCTCCTAGGAGTTTCCAACGGCAGAGAAAAAGGTGGAAACATATTCTACGAGAAACCGGGTTCGGGACACTCTGACCTCGTTCCGCGTTTCTGCCCTTTCCTTATTGTAACAACCCTTATTGTTCTTTGTCGGAGTTTTTTCCCGTGGATCGTAGAAAACTTCTTCGACATGACCGGCACAAATAAGGGAAGCGAATTACTGGCAGTACTCGTGGACGTGCTGTACATTATTAATCAAAGTAGAACTACTCACTGCGGTACTACATTATTACGCGTTTCACTACGAGTTATTACTTTGCTTTTTCTTTGTTTCCTACCTGATAAATTTCTTATTAACAAAAAGAACCTTGTCAATAGTCGGTTTAATCGAGGAAAAGACTTGAAACTTGGACAGCAATAAAAGGAAACGAGAAAGGCCTCGTTTAACTTCTTGTAGTAAAACAGCAGAAACGCCCAACTCATTTTCCTTGTACGACTACAACAGGTGCCCACTAAAGTCCACGACATTAAAGTGTCGTTGGAATTCTACGGTCTCCAACCCGAGCGAAACCATAACTCTCGGGGGTTTTACTACAAGATCTATGTGTCTATTAAACGATAGAACCGAGTATGTTTAAAATTAAGAAACATCAGTTCCAGTGAAATAGTTAAGCCATTACCAAAACTAGTCGGTTCGAAGAAGTAAACCGACCGGTTCCCCGTTTATTAGAAATAGAACGAGTGGAAATAGAGAAGTATAAACATCTCAGAGAAGCCCTTGGCATGATCTTCAGCTCAGAGCCAATATAGAAAGTACTTAGATGAAGTACATAAGTAGTTCGTTCGAGTTGTTCCGGCTTAGGTGCTCGACTCACATCGCACACGGAAGACGTCAGAAGTGTTCACGAGTACTCGACTTCTTTCACCGTTTTCTGCACTTGTCTATTGCTGGGGTGTCGATAGCGAAAATGGCATGTCTACTCCTGGCGGAATATAATTTCTCGAAAATCAGAAAAATCCCCATTGGATTACTCCAGAGTAAATAGTCCGATTCATGGGCGTCCCGTGGAGTCGTCGACTGATTTCTTCATCTCAATCACCCCGGGAACCACACCCAACGAATAAATCAATTTGAGAATTCGTCCGCGAAAAGCGAGAGAGTCCCCCCACAATAGTCACACAATTGACTCGAACATTCTCCCGAAAATTTTCTAAGAGCCTGGAAACAGAAGACATCTTTTTTCTCTCTCTCTCTTTGGTGGAAACGCAGAACATTAGAAAAGATTAAAAAGTTAACCGAAGACGGATTTGAAAGATTTAAGTTTTCTTCTTAACTCTGTTTAATTTCCGAAAACAGAACAAACAATAACATTCGGTTACGGAGTCTATCAGAGCTTTGCGAAGAGAAAGTGAATTTTTGTATTTTCCCAACCGAGGGAAAGTAACGGGGAAAGCGCAAAATGGCAGCGTAAGAAGAAGAGGCTGAACAAACAGAATGTTTATGATTTTCTTCTGGGAACTTGAGAATTTTCATTTACTAATGTTCTGTCGCGTTGGATACGATAAAACCGAGTGGAGAAGAAGCGAAAGCGCGGAACGGTGGCACTTTACGTCGTTGACTCGTAAACTTGAGAAATGCACTGCCTGGTTTACCTGAGTTTACCTTGCTTGTGATGTCCTTCGTCAGCATCTGGCGCGGGACTCAATAGTAATCAATTTTTCTAAATGTTTCATAACAATGTGCGTTTGACGACGTGACGTGACAGATGAAAAATAAGTTTGTGTCAGCAGTGCAGGAGAAAGAATACTTACTTGACAACGACCATACCACGTACCATAAAATGGATTTTTATATTCGTGCTACGTCCCAAAACAAAGTCACAACTATCTCGTTTCGTTACTTAAACTACAATCTTTGGTTTTACTGAATTCTATCTTTTCTATTTGGATTTTTATTACTTCTTGGAATTGTTGGTAGAAATGTTAGGAGTTTTCCCGAACAAACATTTCTACAAGGCTACATTTTGTGTTCTTTGCTTGGTGTACGACAACCTACAGTTACCTGACTTAGTTTATAGGTCTATGCTATTAAAACGTGCTTAAAGTGAATAACACTTGTAAACTAACTGCTGCACAACTACAATACACAATAAATAATGTTGCACCTGAGCACCTGAGCTTTAATATGTTAACTTTACGCTCGCATTTCGAAACATTCGTAAGAATCGCAAACATTCAACGTTTGTTACTTCATCTCACCTGCTGACCACTCACCAACTCTACGCCCAAATTTGCGACGAATTTATTACTGAATGATTCACCGAATGACCCGGCAGCAAAGAATTACTTGCTGTGCAGCCTTTCCCCGACTTGGATGTCAGATACCTAAACAACAATGAAAACAGATGCCTCGCCAAGAGGTCGAACGAAGGTTAAACCTTTTCGGCGAAAGGTTTAGGACTCCCTTAATTCCCAAAATCGAGCACTAAAGATTATTGGGGCTGGAGAGACATCCCTGCTTTATGCGACGGGTCTTTTATTTACAGTACCTGTGTTTCGTTGTTTTTCGGTTTCGGGTGTCCACTGTACTACCACTCGGGTGTCGACGACACAGAATTAATAAATGAAATAAATGACTGAATCGCTTCACAGGCTTCAGGCGAAGCAAAATAGGCAAAAAAGGGCAAAATAAAATTTCCATTTGTTTTAAAGCGAGAGAGTAAAAGTCTGTGAAGTTGATATTTACCCTTGGATGATCTTCGGCTTCCGGCTTTCGATTGATTTCTATCTTTTGCGTACATTTCAAAGGATTAATTATAAAACTTTATATTCTCTTTTATTTTGACTCCGTATCTAATTAATCTGTTTCGAGTATTATTGGAGATTTTCTTTTCACCGAATTTTCAGAAATTGACAAATTCAGATCTCGGATTTTGTTATGAAGTGAAAAATTGGTTGGTCGGGTTTCCAGCTGAAGGAAAAAAATCCAGAGAGGAGAAAATCAGGAGAAAATCGGTCAGCTTCCTTTCTTATTTTTCAACCACTTGAACAACTACAACTACAGCTGTCTACGATCGTACCAGGAGAACCTGACTCGCGTCGAAACAGTTTGAAACTCAAAACTATGGTTGTAGTTTTTTTAACTGTGAATTTCAAGGTGATGCGAGCAGATAGTAACCCGGGTGAATAAAAATTTGGAAGGACTGAACGACTAATCAGCACTTGAGTCTGAAATACATTATTAACATTATTACCTGCTGACACGTTACACGATAATAATCAGAAATGCTTTTTTTGGTTGTGCCACGATGCGGCTGTTACCCTCCTCCTTCTCTCTCTCTCTCTCTTTCTCTCTTCATCCGGCCTTTTGCTAACAATTTTCTAACGTGATTTTACTTTTATCCATTTCAGTCCCGGGAATATCTTTAAAATTTCCCAAAGGCGCATTTGAACAAGTTATGTAAATATCTGAAGTAATTAAGTGGAAAATAAGTGTCAGGTTTTTTGTTTTTCAGGGCATGCAAGCGAGAACAATGGCTCGTATAGCAGGAGATGGAAAATTTTTAACCGGGTGAAGCACAACATGAACACATACACACACACAAGGAGATGACTGCCGGTGGCAGAAAGTTACACGCAGGAATAAGGTACTTGTCTTACGAACACTCGTGGGTATTTTTGTAACTACCCGTGTACTCATCAATTGTGCAGAAAAGAGTTTATTTGAAAGTTTCTTCATCGACCAGCGCTGTGTTTGCTATCTTATACTGCGTTACCGTCATGTTATGATGTACACCTGTCGTATATGTTTTGTTTTACCTGTGCTCTGGCGTTAAAACCGCTTACTTTTACATCAGTGCCACTTTTCTCGTACTCTCCGGGCGTGCGACGCTCTTACAAAAATTGAATTTCATTCCGGCAAAACATCAAACATCCGACATAAATAATTTTCCAATATTTTTCTTTCTTCGGCGTTAATTAATTTCTAATCCGATTGGCGGAGTAAATAATCAGATTAGTTTAATTTTAATTAATTACATAACACAGCCTCGGTTTCGTTTTCCAGTTGGTTTCCTCTCGAGTAAAATTGCAGGTTCGCCCGAGAAGAAAGATGTTTCCGGTAATGAAAGAAGGCGCTAGACCCGGCTAGAGATAGAAAAGGAGGGAAGCAGTTAAATAATCCGGGTTAACGGAGAATATCCGGGGAAGAATTACGACAGGAAAAACTATCCGAATTACTCTGTAACTTTATTAAGCTATAAATAAGGCTACCGCTTAAATATAAATAAGAATGCTTCACGGAATAGAAGAATGCCTTCCGCCCAAACTTTTTGTTTATGTAATTCCCACGGACAACTCACTTATGTAAGTCTGGTTTTCATTGCACACTGAGAATTTATTCGCAGACATCCTTGATTTACGTAATTAAATTAGGAGAACTCGTTGCGGCAGGCAGGTGGGACAGGTGGGAAACGTTTTAAACGTGCCCATCAAATACCACGCCGACATGATTGATTTTTTTAAATAATTTCAGTCCACACATACAACAAATTAGTAGGTTGATTTAGGATTGAACTGTATATATTATTCATGTTTTGATTAATTCTTAATGGGATCTGATGTTTGCTCTCTCTCTCTCTCTCTCTCTCTCTCTCCCTTTTCTCCCTCTCATTATCTATCTATTATTCAGAAACTGCTGATGCTTGAATTGCTGATCAATAACAATAATGTGACCACGGAGATTATTACATTTATTTGCATAATAGTTGACTTGGATCAATTGCCGGGCAAAAATCTCTTGTTCTGACTTCTAAACGGGTCAACTTAACACAGTACAAGGGCAGTAATTTTAACGATTTTCAATATGGCTGACCTAACAGTAAGACGCTCGTGGGCATTTCTCCCTGGAAAGAGGACTGAATGGAATTGGAGTACTGGTGTTGAACTTCTACTTTTACTACTTGAAAAGTAGATTCTGTTCTCATGTGCACTGTCTTGTCATTTGTAATTAAATTACTACTTATACCTAAAGCAAACTATTTTAAATTAGGACTAATTAAAACCTAAATATTTAAGTATTAGTAGTGGAAATAGAAGCGGTATTTAAGTAAATGTTTTCATGTTTTCATATGTATTTTAATGTACTTGTTGTGTTTTCTCAGTGCTCGTAGAACTTTTTTGTAGGTTCGTTCGTGTTTGTAAGTTTATTTTTTCTCATGCAAGTTGTCTTAACTTGTTTTCTATCGACAATTTGAAATGGTCTAAGCCGAAATTGATTTGAGAATTTTGCTTTTTAACGATTTATGAATTTCATCATTAGCAAGGCAGTAATCCAAATCTGCGGTTAAACCGCATTTTGCATAAATTGGCCAAATCTCCAGCGAGTTTCCTTCGTTTTTCACAATTTATATTGTTCCTTGAGTTCCTTTCCGTTCCTTCTACCCCATAAATTTGTATTTTCCGGCGGATTTCATTCGAGTTTTTTTTTTCTCTCTCCCGCCTCCCACCAAATTCAGGTTCATTATTTTATTGTTGAAATAAAATTTCTATTGGCCCTTTCTTAAGTACGTTCATTCCCTCGGGAATTCTCCTTTTGCTGTTTGATTGCCCGAAAAATCGACACAGAAACATCAAAAACTTGACAGAGAAATCCCCGAGCAGGATTTGGTTTAGATATATTATATGCTATTTTCATGTGAGTACTTTTCGTGTACCACCGAACGTGTGTTACCAAACCAACGGACAGAACGGAAACTGTTTTTGGTCGAAATTATCAGTTCCAGGGAAGTAACATCCTCCATCACCTCCGTCTTCATGACAAATGTTATAAATCAAAGGAACCCCGGAAAGCGGTCGGTGGGAGGTACGTCGCCAGAAATTCTTGTCAGCTTCTTAATGACATATTTCGTAAACTGGAATGGTTCGATAAGAAAGGAAGTGCAGCGTTCCAACAAATAAACCGAGTCGAACAATGCTAATTCGGAGTCTAAAAGTTAAACCTCATTTCAGAATTCACGAAATTTATGGTCGTGCGGTGCGGTGATCAACCATGTGCAAATCTTATGTACAAAACCAACAGTAAAATATAATACTTATATTTTACGTAAATAGTAACAGTAGATTAACAGTATAATTATTAAAAAGCCAAATATATTAAGTAACATATTCGGTGGACTATTCACTTCGTGGATGAATATTCGTCAAAGGAAGGGTACTACTAAATATACACTTCAATATGTGTGGTTTATACTGAGTAACTGGTGAATATATTTTTGTCTATATATATTAATATATTTATATTAGCATCATAAAATTATAAATACGTTGAAATACTCTTACAAAAAACATATTCATTCAAATATATACTCTCTGGTTAATCACTGGCGTCGTCCTTTTTCCAACCCTCTCGTTCCATTGAATTGCATAATTTGTCTATGAGTTTATTAATTGTTAATTAAAAGTATTAGAACGGTGAAAAAGGGCCAATTTAATTACAACTTGATGAAGAACACGCAAATTAAATTATTAGAAAAACTCGTTCCGAAATAAATTATGAACATTTCTCTAATTTTCTCTCTCTCTCTCTCTCTCTACCTCTCTCGTACAGTAAATATGAAATTCTCGGTAAACAACGGTTTTAATAATAAAACGCCCGAAAATAAAATCAATGTCTAAATTAAAACAAATTACAAATGTAAATTAAATAAAGGGAGTAGTGTTGGTATTAGTGACGTTAACAGGCAAGATGTGGGAATTCATTCCCCGGGAATTAATTGCCGATGTTCGACTCAAGTTAATTGTTTAAATCGGAGGGCGACGATTTATTACGGGGCTCCGTTGTATTAAGTTACACGAAATTGTTTAAAACAATGCAAAATTAAGAAAATTACCAAACGGTGACGGTGCTGCATGGAGTTCCCGGCCTTTTCTTCGCGACCGGCCCCCCTCCGGGTCGTATTATGTATTGAATTTTCATTATTTATTCTTCTATAAGTTTCAGTGTGTAATTTCTTGCTCCCGGGAGAAGCTTAATATTTCCGATTAGTAGTTCAATTAGTAACTGTTAAGCCACTTTCAATTGTTGATGGGTCGGTTACTACAAACTACAAAGTTACAAATTTCTTTTAAGGCATCAGAAAAGAGAGAGAGAGAGAGAGAGAGAGAGTCCTGCCTGCGTAAAGTTTGAATTGTAGTTCTCTGAAAACTATAAAGATCTCATGTTCGGGCTTCTCGCAAAATTTGCTTTGCGATAGTTTCGGTTGCCAATGCTGCCGCTGAATGAAAACTACAAAACGAAACTCGATATATAATAACTTTCGGACTCAACAGTTGTTAATGAAAGGTTCCGAACGAAGGAGCAAGTTGTAATTAAGATATTGGCAATTACAAAAGCTTCGAGTTCCTTCAAGACGCGAACCCGATCTCGAATATATATATATATATATATATAGTATAACCATAAGAATTGTATTAGAAGAGCTCGACCAAATGTCACCATTTAATAAATATTTAATTCAATTCGCGATTACCATAATCCATTAAAGGAATAAGCTGAATTGATTTAACACAAATGTACGTCTCGGTATCGGGCTGGCCGGGTCGGGCAGGGACCTGGGGATGGGTTGAGAGAGAGAGAGACGGGGTCGGGAAAGATGAAGTCTAATAAAGAAATAAATCGACCCTTTTCTACCCATCTAAAGTGTATCAGAGTTGAGAGAATACAGATGATGAACGAGAGCAAAGAGAATAAGAGGAAAAAATAAGATTAATGAAACTCTGAAGAAGACGCAAAAGCGAAATTTCAAAGTTGGAAGCAAATAAATTGAATATATAAATTGCAGCACCTGGGTTTGCTCATTATTAAGGCAATAAACTAAGGAGCGGCGGAGAAAACCTACAAAAAAAAGAATAAATTAAAGTGTAAAGAAGGGAAAAGAAATGGAAAGAAGTGGAACAAATGGCGGAAGAACAAGTTCTGTACAGAATCCGACTCAATGTACAACACAAGGGAAAGAGTCAACTAAAATATATATACGGGTCTGTATACTTACAATCAAGGTTGTATTCAAACTAAACGAAATTGTAAGCAGACGAACATTCCGCAAAACCATTACTAGCAAATAAAAATGTTACAATCCAAACTAGTAAGAGAACTTAAACATAGTTCACACAAGCCGATTTCAAACTAAGTTACTCAAATGTCTCCTACTTGTTTATTTTGTTCAAGTAGTTGCCCGTTCCGTCTCAAATTATCCTTCAAGTCAATTCTAGTTAAGTATAATTTCCACAAAACCAAGCAGGTATAAATTATGTATTTTAGCTACGTTTAATAAAACGCGATAAAAATCCCCTGGTACAGAGTAATGATACGTTTAGATTTTAATTTTTTGCATTGACAAAAAAATCGAAGTTCTTGTGGACCTTTCGTCAAATCGTTCACTTGCAAATATATTATTAAATAAAATTCCACTAATTATTTCTGAGTGCTAATCAAATAAATAGCCCCTAAGTCTAATCGTACTCGACATGCACGGCAACTCGTTTCTGACTTATGCTCTAATTATATACGACGATACGCGTTGTACAGATCACTTAAATTTACTGTTACTTCAGTCGGTTGGTTAACTTAAAAACATCTTCTCTCACACTTATAATAACCGTGAACACTACTTAAGTTGTTGTTTTAATAAATTCTATGCTTATTTTTAGAGTCCGGACAAGTAATAATTTATTACAAATAAAAGTAAGTTAAAACGCATGTAACAGGATAAGAAAAAATGTTACAAAAACATGATTATCAATTGTATAAATATAAAACAAAACACTTAGTGTACGCTGCAGTTACACTCTTTTATGTATTTATATATTCTTATACTGGTTGGAGTGAATGTTCGCAACAATTATGAGACGTCTAACCAAATAGTTTACGGTATAATAATAGTACAGTGTAGGTATAGTGTAGTAAAAATACAATAAACAGATCGAATGTGAGAGTAATTTAATTTTTCTTTACTAATGTCCAACTTACTAAGTGTAAGCAAAACATGTTTTGATAATACATTTATTTTTCGAGATAGAGCTTGTATATTATAATCAGTGAAATGGAGCTAAGGTGTACATTGAACAACAGTATACATAGTACTCTGTGGTATGTCATTGCATGACGTGTTAAGGTTTATTATTTATTATATATGTTAATGTTTTTAGTATTGTATGTAGTGTATTATTATTAATAACACATCTCCGGCAAACTCCAGCGATTGGTAGTATTTAAGTGATGAAATGAAAAATGAGAAATGTAAAAGTACATGTACCCACCACCAGACATTTTGGCAATTTTTCTCAGGGGTTGACCGCTCGGAGAGGACCTCACAGAACACTAAATTCTATTCCGTCCCGTTTAATTTTGAATTCTCCGTTTGTTTCTTTGGGGGAGGCGTTTCAATACGCTTAACCTCCGTTTCGCAAAAGTTATTAGACCAAAACACGACGGACATTTTCTCCCAACTTTTTTATGATTACGAGTACGACAGACTTCCAGGGTGGAAACGGGTGGAGATTTTTTAAAAAATTAAATTTTTACTGGTCACGTAAATTATCCCAGGCAACGGAAGATGAGGGCAAAAAAATTAAACGAAGCAAATGTTGCCAGGTACGCTGATGGCGAGCGAAATGAAATTTTTTTGACACCTAGCAATATATCATAAAATGGGTTTAGAAGTGAAACAGAGAGAGAGAAGGCCAGGTCGGAAACGAGTGCGTTCATGTCCGACCCGAACTAAACGGAAAATAATGGTTTTCGTCTTGAGGAGAAAAAGAAGATGGCGGTGGACACCTGGAAGGTGAGAACTTCGGACGAAGCAACGCTTCGACGAACACTTGCGTCACTCTCTCTCGACTGCATATGGAAATGATAATCCTGAAAAATAACTTACTCTCGAGTTACGGTGTTAAAAAAATTAACTTTCATAAAAATCGTTAGGAAAAGAGTGATGAAAAACAGCCGTAAGGAAAAAAATAAATTTCGATATCCCAAGATGAAGCTTTTTTCCAATATAAATCATGGCAGCAAAAGAGGAATGAAATAGAAGGTGTATAATGGATAATCCGGGTCGATCCGGAGTGTTAACTTTATCCTCTCAAACATTTTATTTTAATTTGAAGGATGAAATATTTGGTGTGAGAAGAAGAAAATTTAACGGATGAAATCTAAGTAATCTTCTGCGACGTTTAACAGTTTACCAAAACTGTTGTTGCCCGGTCGAGCTCGAGGGCTTTCCTCCGCAGCGTTGAGCATCCCCTCGGATGACTGTCAGCCGGTCCAGAAGGAACCAACTCGAGGAGAAATTCGGTTTTCGCCGTCTTAACCCTTCAGGCAAGAAAATGGCTGAAAACCATCAAGTTTCTATTGATTTTGTTAATCCTCTTCTTTGGTGAACATCTGTTTTACTTTATTACTAATCCGTCTGTACTTAAACTGATTAAACGTATCGCAACCTATTGAGAAAAGCAACAGTTTTTAAAAACCGATTTGAGATTTTAAACAGGTAATGTTTCCTTTAAAATGGAGTAATCGAATCGCGTTAATACGCGTGAATTTCTAGGAATTACTTAAGTGTGCTCTGCTCGGTGGAAGTTTACAGTTTTCCTACACCGGAATGTACTCCACCGCCAGCTACCTCGGACTCCTCACCGGGTTTTTATGTACAAATACAGTAAAATTAGGGACAGCAGGAGTACAATATGTAATATAAACTCTTTGCTGTACAGGTGGAATTTAAATATTAGTGTTGTTCTCTGTAAATTGTTTCTAAAAGATCATCATCTGCTCTCAAGAAAATATATCTGCTTGGTAAAGTATTTTATTCTATTTTTTTGCACGTGTTAAAAACCTATATAATTTGCTCTCACGGGAACCTACATAAGTTCTAGTAGGACATTTTTGTACGAATCCGCTTCCCGCACTCATTTAAATTAAAATTTCAGGGGGTTTCAACCGTTTCCCGGTTGCCGTTGAAATTTCAACGGGTTACACCTCGCCATCCGTACCAGTCTTCTGAACTTCTTCCTCTGCGCTCGCTTCCCAGACGATTGCAATTGAAGAACTCCTGGACCTCCCTCCCGGGAGCAGTTGAGATTAATGGCATATCGAGTCACGTCATTTTTAGAATGAAAAAAAAAAAACCCGTTCCATTCTTTTTATCATACGGGCGCATACGGGGGCAGGAGGAACGGCTGCTTCTGGGGTGGAATCAACGAGCGAAGAAAGAAGAAAAGGAATCATTTTGAATGAAGAGAACATTGTAGAAAGAAGGAAATAATAAAACTGATGTAGAATGTTAAGGAGATAAGGATGACAGGTAAAAAAAATAAGATAATGGAGGATTGAACTATCTTTGGTGGATGTCGAGAAAGAGATCAAATGCAGATTGAAAGTCAAATGAGGTTGGGACAAAAATAGAACAAGCTTTTATGCCGTGTGTTCTACTAGAAACGCAGACAGAAAGTAATTTCGCCTTCATCCATAACACCTTACATTCAATTATCAGTTGAGGTAGGGTTATATTCTTTTATTTTCCTACCTCTCAATTTCATGAGGTAGAACGCTTGCAAGAGAGTTTTTTCAACTTTCTATGAGTTCACCAAGACGAGCAGATGGTGCTCTTACACCTACGGGAAGTGACCTTTGACCTCGTCGGACCCGTCGGTGATCGAGTTCAGGCGTAAACTCAGGTTCCCCGGTCCCAAAAGTCTTTCGAGAAGTTACCTGAGAGTTTCCAACGACGCGTCACTCGTCACCTCACCATCATCTTACGAATTGGTTCCCGTGTCAGGTAGGAGACTGAGCGACAGGTACCTGGGTTCTAATCCCGGGTTTTCTGACGCACAACTCGTCGCACAAATAATCCTCACTCCTTAACACGTCACCCATCAGTCCGTCAACGCTTCAAAAAGGTTTTCCATATAAAATGTGTCGTGGTATAAACAATCGTGCAGACTAAATGATGGTTTAATATACCACGTCTAACGGGACGCATCCCTTCTTTAACCGTTCGCAACAAGCACAGGTTTTTGGGTTGTCTGTTGGACGCGTGAGACTTTTTTCTCTGCAGTACCCATTTATTATTCATCCTCTTAAATATTTAAGTTTTGTGACATGTTCAAATTTTGAATTCCGTGCGTTCAACGTCTCGACTGAATCCGAAGAAATTTTCAATCCGAGACAAAGAGAGAGAGATTGCATTTCATGGAAACAACAGCAACAGATTAAACCAGGTATATTTTTGTAATATTTTACAGTCTCACGAATGGCTCTGCAGCACGAGTTCTAATTTCATTCGTGAGCTTTGAGCTTTTCTGACGTTTAGTTCACACCACTGACCACTGAACAAGATAGTTCACCAAACTGAATAAGACTAAAAAAAAAGTAATTCGTAATAATTAATTTTTCCGTTCGCATCCGTTTGCCATCCTGTTCATCCGGTGAACTTCACCGAGCTTTCAGTCAGTGGTTCTCACATGTTTCAGCAAGCAAAAAAAAAAAAAGAAGAGGAAGAATAATAATACCGTCCATTGAAATTCAAACAAACATTCGCATCCGAAAAAAAAGGAAAAAATTCGTTAGTGTGAGCCTGTCTCTGACATTTGGAGCGCTTTTCACTACCGGCAGACACACAGACACACAGACACACACGCACAACACCACGGAAATAAATAGCCGGAAAATACCCTTTTTCCCTCCTTCATTTTTCGAAAGGAAACCTTTTTGATGTTTTACCAATAAATGAACCCGTGATTTGTTGTTAAGAGGTAAATGCCTCTGAAGAAAGGTAAAACCGGAGTCGAGAGGGCTCCGAGCGTGGGCCCATGTGGCCCGAAATCAGACCAAAGTTTCAAAAGGGGGAGTTTCGGGGGGGGGGGGTGAGGAAGAGGAGACACACAACCAGGTGAGTTTCCAAAACGCTAATATTCGACTGAATTTCGAAACGAAAAGCTCAAAACGCAACTTTGAGGGTTTGATTTGATTTACAAATTCCTCCGGTTACACCACGAAAACGATGTGCCGGCCAATTATTTATAAATTTCTTCCTTTTATATGTAAAACGGACAGACACAAGCGCACACACACACACACACACACAAAATGGCAAACCGTTTCCTTTTCAATTGTCTTTCACGGGAAATAGTTAGACAAACTATTTGCGGAAAACGTCAACCTTTTGTGAGCGTAAGGCTCCGCGAGTGTGCGAGTGTGTGTGTGTGTGTGTGTGTGTAAGGAAAACAACAAGGAAAACTTGTACGTCACATGCAATGACAGCAGCCTTTGTGCACTTGCCCCTAACTCATCTCACATTTATTACTACTAATAAGAATAGAAATTTAAATATTTTATGTACAATATAATTTCTAATTTACCCGGGAAGTGTGAACGTTACGAACTCAAATAGGTTCACAATTTAACTATATTTATTCTGCTCGTGGAGTGTTGGGATTTTTTTTCTGCTGCGAAGCTATTTATTTCTACCAATACTACTGCTTCTTTGCTACAGTTTACTCTTTGCTGTAGTGCTGAAGGTGTAATCGTTTAATACGTGTCACGCGACTTCTCTCCTTCACAATAATTTGAAATTATCTTTTATTTACACCAAAACTGTAATAAAAACCTTTACGTTGTGTACTTTAATTTTTTTACCCTTATGTTACGGTTGTACACATATATTATTAAATAATAATCTTTTATATGTGGAAAAGTCAAACTTGGATTACTGAGAATGGTTTCCTACAAGTCCGACAAGTCTTAGTCTAAGTTGTTATTATCTTCTTCCTTTGTATATCTTTTGCTTTGTTTTTTTTTTTGTTATATTATGGTTACATAAGTTCATTTATGCTACTCTACGTGATCTATTGTTTATTTATCATCTCATACCGAAGTTTGTTGCATAATTTGTGGTACTTTGGCCACCAGTTTGTTTCATTCGACAAAACACGACAGAGCACGGTTGCTCCGGCAAAAGCGAGTGCAAGAGCAAACATTTTTTTTTTTCTGCAGAGAAAAGAACTCCTATTATTTTTGTTTTGCTTGCGTTAATTAGGAGGAAGCTGGGGAATAAAAAAAAAGTAAAACAGGAATAAGTTAAATATGATACATTACCGGAGGCCGTCATTTTAATAACTCTAGAAATTATAATTGCTACACATATAAAAAACATTTTCCTATTTCCTGTGCCGGAGAAAAATTATTCTTCCAGTGCTTTATTATGAGATTTTTCCACCAAAACATTTTCTCTCTTATTGTCTCTCTCTCTCTCTCTCTCTCTCTCTCTCTCATTTTCTGCTCTTCTCAACCGGTCGACACGAAGGGACACCCCCGAAATTTTAGCTGTCGACCGCGGGACCATCAATATCTTCTGGCAGATTTTCAAATCGAACCTTTTGGTAATTTATTGTTGACTTTTGAGTTATCAAATTTTCATTTGGGACCTCCATTAAATTAATACAACAGAACCAGGTGAATTGGATTTTCATTTACTTTAAGAAAATTAACGGATCGGATCGACCGTACCTAAAACAACAACTGGTCCCCTTCTTTCTCGTCGCTGGCGGATACTCGTGAACGGTGGTTTTGCAGTGTAAAGTGTCCGTTATTTTCATACTTCATGAGTTTACTATAAATTAGATATGCCTGGTGTTTTACGCTACATCACATACTATTATAGTATATATTTATATTGAATGAGTCCCGACTGCTTATTTAGATCAACTTCAGACACCACTTTTTTTCCTGGTTGAGGACTGCTTTTGATTTAATTACGATTTTTGGTGAGTTGTTTTTTTTATTTAGTAATTTTTTATTTTATTTATTTTTTATTTTATTTATTTTCTTTCTTCGATTCTTTATTTTAAATAAATTTAGGTATTGGTTCCATCCCGCGGTCGCCAACTTTCAATTACATAAAAATAGTTATACACGTGTACGGGTAATTATACAGAAAGTAGAGAGTACGTTCTTCTATAAAAATACCGATAAAAATTAATAATGATTAATAAAGTGTATTAATAAAAGTAAATCCTTATTGTTGTGATGTAAGGCTTTCAAGAGAGCATTTGAATTGCCTCGTTTTTGAAAATCCGGCTCTTTCGTAACATAACAATATTAGCAAGAGAATTATTCTACTTCATTATACGAAGAAAAATTAGTTTTCCAAAGTGAAATGTTCTGCAATAACAGAAAATGCTTACAATGATAATAACCATAATAATTTAAACAATGATTACTTTAAAAGTACGGTTGTTATCATTGAATTTGGTGTTTTATTCGTCGAATTTTACACGTCCTCGAGGCCTACGTACCACTAACCCGAGAATCATTCAAAAACTTTAATTCTTTTTATTCGTCTGCAAAATTTTACGGGACCCCGAACGGTTTTTGGGGGCCCGACTGTTAAGTGAGACTCACACAAATAATAACCAGTTGAAATTCTTTTTTGAACTGCCGCTATTTAGCGTGATAAAATTTAATAAAGGCAAAGGCGTTCGAATCACTCGAATGGCACACACAGACGCATTGTCCCACGAAAGAGAATCCTCTGAATAAAAAGGCTGCGTTTGTTTGTCTCTACTAATGGACGGGCGGTTATGATTCATAAACACACACACACACACAGAGACACCCTCCTACACGCTTATATTATATAAAACGCTACACAGCAGGAAGAGGTTCATTTGGGAAATATTTCGTTAAACTTACGTCAGCAAATACTAGAATAAACACTAAAAAATCTCCTCTCCAATTAATGCATTTCTAGAATATATAGATATTGATTGGTTGTGTTTTTGTTGAATTTTCAATATATTTTTTAGTTGTTTTAATTATGTCAAAACTTTGTCTGTCGTTGCTGTAGTGTGGTTTACACTCTAAGACTTGACTCATGTTCATTTCTAAGTTACTGAGTTTTCTTCGTTACATTTTGTCACCGACAACACCCACAATGTCACGTACTAATCTCAGAAGTATTGTCACGCCTCCTACTGCTCGTCTCATCAACAAAAAAGTCCAGGAGTTCCCACCTGTTCATTTCCTTTGAAACCATTAAGTTATCTGAAAAGCTTTGTTAACATCCCGCAGAATACAACTTCGGTCGAAAAAAGATTTGTTTCGGTCGACACCTGGTCTGTAACCTCTGAAGGAAACTCAACCAGTTGTGCATCGGTGGAATCATCAGCTCTGCTCTTTCTGTCACCTGGTGCATTCGTAAATTTTCCTTCGAGGACGCAATTTCCTTGGAAAATCTTCTCCGGTGAAAGCACATCACACACTTCGTTCCACCGAGCATCTCAACGGTTGAATGTCGTGGATGCCATCAGACCGTAGCTCTTTTCTGTGTCACACGAGTTTAATAATTTATACGATTGGAAACCCGAGCACGGCAGCGGAATGAAAAAGAGCCATCAAAAGGAAAAAGAAAATTTCCAGGTAGACGCAGTCTGCGAGGGCCGCAGTGCTCCAGACCCACCCAACGAAAAGCATCGAAATGAGAAGACGAATGTGACGGAGCTTAACTACAACAAAAAAGAAAAAAAAAAGAAAAGGAAATCGTTCCGGAAACCAAAGGAAGTTATAAAAACTTAAATACCCTCAAGTTTCGAAACGGAAGTCGCAGGAAAAAGCTTTTCGCTGCTTTTGTTTGCTTTTTATCCTTCAAATTTTCCGAAGAATTTAAATAAACACTAAAACATTTTAACTTGAGGTTGTTTTCCCTCGGAAAAAGGGGAAAATTCTCAAATTCGAAGCGCGGAGAGCCTGGAAAGTTTCAAGCCAGGTTCGACCTGTCCGAAAATAAAAGCGAAAAAGAAAAACAAAATGGTAAGTACACAAAGGTTTGAAAAAGCTCAGGTATGGAACCTTCAGGTATTTATTTCTACTTTCGGAGGACTCTCTGTCAGATGGGTAGCACTGAACTCTCAATCTCACTCAAAATGGCCGCCGCCTCTTCTGATTGCCCAATTTCTCTCTCTCTCTCTCTCTTTCTTTCTCTCTCTGTCGAGTCTTTTGTGGTTGATTGACCCGATTAATGACTTAATTACGGAATCTATGAATTATTTAAAAAAAAACTCTTCTGCCCTGACGAGGATCCCGATAATTAATCAACGGCTTATTTACAATCCTATTAAACTGCACCACCGAACAAAAAACTTAGTTTATCTAAATTATTCGTCTTATGATTTCGTGTCGAAGTTCCTTTGCGGGAAGTCATTCTAATTTTCCTTTGTTACGCAGGTCTTTCCATTGAGTGCTCAGAACTTGTAACTGTGTTTTTATTTTCTGTAGTGTTACACGAATTATTAAAATCGTTAATGGCATTATTAAAAAAAGAAACAAAGGGGGGCTATTCCGTAGAACTCGTTGTGGTGCGATGAGTAAAGTGCTGTACGTATTTATTTATTTTCTTGGTGGTACGGTCTTTGCCGGTTATTATTTGTATACAGTCCAGCAGATGAAATGTTCTTTTACTGACCACCGAAGTATTGTAATTGGGCCGTGGCAGAGTTTTTCCTTTAACCGGCTTTAAAACTAATTTTACCATTGTACACAGCCGTGAAAAGCAATAAACATCAATTCCTTTGTAAAATAACGCCGGGGTGTCAGAAAAACAAGTGGGTTTTGAATAATTCCACACATAGAGGAAAGTGATGTAAATCGAACCGGAGACCATTCAGAGAGAAGTAATGCGAGTAGTGAAAACTACAGGTCCGAACAGAGTTTTAATGTACGTTCTTGTACGCCGTACTTGTTTGTTGTGCTGTGTATGGTTTTTTTACCTGTCGGAGCACAACTGGTACACCAAGTTTATGTACGAAATGCTGCGGGAGTTTGAAAAACTTTTTTCACTGACGGAAACTCAGGAGAATGGTTTAATAAGTCAAATAAATTTTGATAGGTGTGCAGAAGTGAACTGTTACTTATTTAAACTTCTTTCTCATTACAATCTTACTTGAAACTTTTTACCAATAAGTTAGTCTATTTATTCTGACTTATGGCGAACGATGTTCAGTTGAACTGTACTTCCCAAAACGGGGAAATTGCGATTTAAGTACTCACTACAGTAGTGTTTGTTTCCCGAGTGTATTCACTTTGGTAATTATCATTGTTTTATGGGTCCTACAGGTTTTCCTGCCGTTGCCGAATTTTGCTTTCTCGTGATCCTTTGCGATCGATTTTCCCCACGGAGTCACCTGGCGATTCTCCAAGTTCGAACTTTGCAATTTTTGTCAGGTTTGTGTGTGTGTGTGTGTGTGTGTGTGTTGTCAGTACACTTTGTAAAGTTCACCGATTGTTTTTCGTTACGAAATTCACGGAACGTAACATCTTGGCCAATGGGGATGAGGAAACTATTTCAGGAAGGTAAAAAAGTGACGGGGTTTGAATTACGAAAGTGAAGTTGTGTACAACGGTTAAACCCTATGTACATAATGTTACGTTCAAGGTATATACGAACTAGTGGATTTTTGGGGTTTCAAATTTAGCAGAGGAGACTTGTACCCCAGTCCTTGTTTGCAGTGCCCAGCAAAATCCCCTCCCACCCATTCCACGTATCAGTTTAATTTTCTTTTTGTGAAACACCCTCGTGGAAAATGAACAAAAAAAAATACGAGTGATGAAATCAAATCACATTTTCGTATGAAACACTTGCAGGTAGAATTGACTTTACGCAGTTGTGAAAATGCACGGCCGAAAAATTGTGTAGTTTAGACATCACACAAAAGCGTCGTAAATCAAAAATTACTGGGGTCTTCACTTCGCCGCAGCAAAAAGTGACAAACGTTTCCCGAAAAATCAAAATAAAATAGTGGAAATATTAATTTTCCTGTACCGAAACGGCGGCGGCACCGATCTGATCGGATCTCCACTTCTCGGGCAAAATTTAAGGATTGATTTTCCCGCAGCAACATAAATTTATGTAAAACAAAAGTTTATTTTATGAATTTTTATGAAAAAAAGAGTACGCCGTGCAACCATCAAACTTCGCTGAATGGAATTTAATAAAACAAACCATTTTATTTACGTGACGGTCGGTTTGAAAGGTACGACAGTACACAAACTACTCTGAAGGTACATAACTCCTACATCAGCTCACGACAATTGCTCCCCATATTTTTCCCTGTTATTAACAACATTTATGACATTGGAAACTTCACTTCAACTCTGGGCTATTGGTAGCTATGTAAACATTCAACCATTTTATACTATCTAACTAAATTTGGGAAACCTAAGTTTGAAATGAGAAGTAGAGAAATCAATCAGCAGTGGTTTTGCTGTAGTTCAATAAACAGATGTCAGTTTGCCTGGTGAGAAATTCTCGGTATTCTCATCTTGTTCTCGGTATCTCGAGCAACATCTTGCACACACACACACACACACACACACACGCACACGCACACGCACGCAAACATAATATTGAAATTAATGTATCGTAGCAAAATGATGAGTCTACGTCATTAATTCTTTCCTCTGAAATTTCGGCTGTAAAATTCCGTCCGACTCGGTTTAATTGCACAAAAGACACAACTCGCGGCCTGGCAAAATGTTTAAGTTACGAGTCCTGCGAAATTCTATTTGGTCCTCCTTGTGCTCCTTTTCAATTCAACCAAATTTCAATGGGGAATTTGTATTCATTTCAGTTTCAATTCCTTTCACTCGTATAAACGTTCTAAATAATAATGAAGGAAAATTAAAATTGTGAATTTAATTAAATTTAAATTAATTGCGCCGGCGAACTCAACCTTTTCCAGGTTTGTCGACCTTTTTCTGCGTCGTTCGAATGTGCAAGAGAGAGAGAAAACCGATTGAGAAGTCTCTTTATTAGCAGAAAGTAAAAAAATGTTCTTTTATTAGGCTACCTGTCGGTGGTACTCGCTCTCAAGTACCCGAAAACTTGTTAAACGTCTCGCGTGTTACATCTTGGCTTATTGTTATCGAACGTCGCAATGAAAATATTGTGTTGTAGTCTCAGAGAAAGTCAAGAAATAAGTCACTTTTGGCTGAAAGCAAATTTTACTGAAAAGCTCACCCACCGTAGAAAAAGTACGACTCTGGCAAAAGTTTAAAAAGCAATGAAGCAAACAAAGAAAACAAATCCCTTGAGAGGGCCGGTACCCAACACCTAGACCCAATGTTTCATTCTTATCTCTGAAGTGTAGCCCTCAAATGAAACCGGAAAATCCTTCCATTTCCAGACAAAATCTAGCATTTTCATAGGTAGGAGTGTTGCGGCTGGAAGGAAGTTAACGTTCCACCACGTTTGTTTCTGGAACGAGGCACCTTTTGCCAGTCAAGCAGCGAACACAACAGACTTCACTGTCCTCTTTGATCTTCGTTCGATCTCAGGGAAAATTCGTTGCGATGTTAGGACGGGGTTGAAGCGGCCACCCTCGAGCCATTCTGCCTTTCCATTCAAACTCAATCCCGCCAAAAATCCTTTCTCTGAGGAAGCATTAAAATTGGCCAACCGAAAAGATAAAACACTTTCCCGTTTCTTTCAGCTTAAAGATGGTCAAATCCTCCGGTGTACAAACAACACCCTTTTTTGACTCAAAATCTACAACCCTCGGTGAAACACTTGAGTTCTTCCTGGACAAGCCTAAGCCCATCACCTTGAAATTGTACGATTGGATTAAAGGGAGGTCTGTAATCCTTCTCTAACTGGTCATGGCTCCTTTCCGCCACGTTCCCCATCGGAGGGGATGAAACCTGACGTAAAACCTTCCCTCCTGAGTATCTGCCAGATGAGACACCACTCAGACAGGGCCCCTAGTCTCAACAACCTTCCTCTCGTATCTGCACCCTCTCGATTGATTACCGGCATAATAAACCTTTAACTAATAACTGAAGTATTTATTTCAGTAATAAAAAAGAAATAAAGAGAAAATCTTCTATTCCGTCAGGTACCACATTACTACAACAAGTAAATTTCATCACACAGAGATATTGTGCTTTGCGGAAGAAGACAAGAATTCTTTCCTTATTTTTTCTACTCACGTATTTTCGAGTTTATATATTAAACGAATTACATAAATGTGCCTCCTTTGTACCATCCTAATCTTTATGCATTTACAAAATGTTATTCTATAAATTTTTATTTTCTGTCTACTGTTCCATTCTGAAGCAAATAAGGAGGCACATAAAACATCACACAATTTAAATTTTCGATTTTAGAAAACTATAAATTTTAAAATTCCCAAAAAAACATCTCAACTACATACGAGGTCTGAACAAAACTATTATTGAACATTGTTCTTTTCTGTATTATTCACGTAATTTACGTAATTTTTTCTGTGAAGCCGTGAAGTTCTGTGAAGTTCACCTAACACCCGAGTTACGAACTTATTTCCTAAACCTACTTCTTAATTATTAACGTCGTGAATATTAATACTAAGGTCATCTTACAAATTTTGAACTTCAACTAATTCGTGTCGGATTAAACTCCAAAACGTATTCTTTCAAACAAATGAATGAATAGGTGAAACAAACAAATTCACCATGACATTATAAGAGTAAAAGTCTAAAATGTCACATCACCCAAAAACTTGCATCTCTCCTAGTGGAAATATTAATTCTTCGATATAAATGTAAAGTTTTGAAACTTTTCGTTTTCGTTTTGAATACACAGAGAGAAAGAGAGAGAGAGAGAGAAACACATTTATGTACTTGCTAGGAAAAGGTTAAATGGTCGGTCTAAAGAAAAGTTAAAGTTTTAAACAATTTCTGACGTACATCTTAGTCGTCCTCACCTTCGAAATTTTAAATTAAAATTCGATTGTTTACATTGTTTATTAAACTGACTAAAATATTAATGGAACAAAATAGTCTGACCTGACATTTAAAAATTGCACAAATTATATTTAAATATTTCTACTTTCATGAAAAGCTCAAAAAAAATAATTATTTCTCAGTGGAATATATTTATATAGGAAACTGCCGGCCATTATATTATGCCTTAATCCTTATTCATATATATTAATTCTTTTGTATGTAATTTTTGACAGTTTACTTAAGCAAATGCAGTAACTTAGTACAATGAACAACTCCTTGGTAGTTCAGTCCTAAGTGTAATAGTTGAGCTTTGATAGAATCGCGACAATAAATTCTACAAAACCAAAACCTACATCGGATGCCACCCTAAAAGTTAAACATTAAGAATGTGAAAAACGTGTGCTTTCCCAGACACCTGAGCTATGCGTCGTAAGAATGACAACCCAAGGGTTAGACAGTGTCTCGTAGGCAATAGTCAGAAAGATTAGTTTGGTGACGTGAAAGTGGAACTACCCGGCAGAATAAAACTTAGCTAAATTTTGGACTAATTTCATAATAAAGCTACACTCCCAGAGACTTCGAACAAAAAGTACATTCAATATAATTTATATTACAAAAGTATATCTCGTATTACATACACTATACACTAACATTCGTAAAATAATAAATAAAAATAAATAATATAAGAATGTACGTCGTTGCATTTTGATACACAAGAAGCAAAGGATACGTAGAATGTAATTACGAATCTCTTCAACACTACTGTTTCCGGTTTTTCCCCGTGCGGAAATACGTCATTATTAAAAATTCATTTAAAATTTTCAATAGAAAAAAAAAATCCTTATTAAAAAAGTGAATCCCAGGAAGTGAAAATCCCTCAGACCAGACATTGTGATTTCCTTCCATCGTAAATTTTCTCCATCGGGACCGAAACCTAAAACAAATAAGAAGGCAAATGGCTTGTTTCCGGTATTTCAATGTCGGTCGGACGTAGAGAATTTCTCGTAAAATCGGAAAAGGGTCTCGTATCCGATTTATTGTTCTGTATCGGATTTAAGTTGGCGGCGGTGGAAAACAAACTGTGGAGAACATCCTAGTTGAGTGTTTAAAATTCATGGAACTCGCAATCGCATCCCTCCAGAGCTTATTATATAAATCAAAACGCGGAATTCACAAGGAACGGAGTCTCGCCGCTCCAACATGAAACTTCGTACGGTCAAAGTGTCGTTTGAGGAACAATTAAAATTCGTTTAAAAATCGTTAAGCACTCTCTTTTAAGTGTTAGAAATTTAGTTCCTATGAGTAAAATTGTGCAGGAGACATAAATCATTCATAAGATAACTGTAGTTGTGGTTAAAAGTGGTGTACAATTTCTGTTTGTAAAAGTGAGTTATAAACGGTAAGTAGAAGTAGGAGCATTACATGACAACAAAGATGCAGGAGATACCTACAATAAAAGGTTGAGTTGGCAGTGATATTGCAGGTCAGAGGACAGGCCTAAGAGAAATGAGAAGGCCAATATAAATGTTCTGAAGGGAAATGCAAATAAACAAAATAGAAAAGCTGACATTTGATACGCACTGGACAGTAAAAGAGGAAGCCAAGGACACTTCTCAAGAAACAGGAAAAAATTGAACAGAAAATGAGAAAACCTTTTATTCAGTATAAAACGTTCGGTATAATCGACCTAAGGCAGTTCCTCGAGAAACTTGAGCTTCGCGAAACAACTACGAATGTGGGGTAGTTCAGTTAATTCTTCACTCATATACAGAACTTTCATTAAGACAAAATATGCCACATATATTACTTTCAGTAAACACCAAAACGGTAAACAGGAAACCTCCTTAAAAATCCCTGATAGTCTCGTACAGTTGTGTAGGCTTTCGTAGAAAGAGATAGAGAGACTCCAAATTCAGAAAAAAAACTACAAAACTACTTCCCAACGAGTTCATTTAAAACGATCCATTGATATTTCAAAATGGTTTGCAGTTCTTAGACCCACCCTCACACATTTGATTTTATGTTTTTCTGAAACTGGTTAATTGAATTTTAACTTATTGTAGAATAAGTTCAACTGTAAATATATATATACAATGTATAAACTCAAGTTTGAAGAAGTTTTATAAGAACGGGTGAAACGTTTTATTTTAAAATCGCAACAAGCAGAAAACGCTGAGAAAAAGGCGTGAGATACAACGCCGAGTCGAAACGACAACGAATTATTTGTTTTAACTAAAATACGAAACGGGCAAACAAAACATCTGACAGGCAGGAAAAAAATTTGAAAGGAAGAGAAGATGGAAGACGAGAAAAGAGAAAATTAGAGCCAACAAACGGGAACGAGCGTAAGAAAATAAAAGAAAACTGTCAATTGGTATTGAAACTTTCAATTGAAACTGCAAAACTAGAATCAAAGGCTACGACGGAAGGATAGAGAGAGAAAGCAAAAAAAAGCAAAGAAAAGAAAAAATACCAGAGAGAGAAAAGGGCAGGCAGAGAGAAAATAGAAAATTGCTAGAAAAGGTTCCCTGAAAATCTTCTAGGAAGGAAATATTTAAATAAAACTTTCTTTTTGCTTCGCTCCTCGCTGGAGGAAGTTGAAAGTAAGTCAAATTCTTTGACTGCTTGGAAGACGTCACGTTGGAAAAATCAACAGAGTCGGATGTAGTTTGATTTTGAAGAAGAAAGACACAATTCAGGAGACACGTTGTAGCTCATCAATCGCACAGGGTGCTCAACAGGGGCGAAGGACCAGGCTAGTACCTTACCGACTATACACAATTATACAGACAGACCGATTCACCCCGTGTGTCGGAGTTTGGACAGCCAAGTGCTGTCAGATAAAAACTACAAAAAACCGTTGCAAGAAATTCTATATAAAATTGTATATATAATTGTAAAGGCAGAAGTACCCAGAGCTCTATTGTTCTCTTATTACAGTCGGAGTGCAAAGAAATGGCGCGTGAATTGAAGAAACCACCAAGGAATATTAACGGAATGGAATTTTTCAATAAGGAAATAATAAGAGATTAGAATTGAAGAAGCTGCGAAGAAGTGGAGGAATTCAAGAAAGTACTCTCAAAGGCCCGTGGAAAATACTTGTATTCCTCAAAATTAAAACACGGAACCACAACACTCATACCCCGTACATGTGACCTTCCCTGATTCCCTGAAAACTTTTAATAAAAAGCTCAAAAAATTTGAACTCATCTTTCTAGGTACCACAAATGCTATGCTGTACATAATTTATAAAACATTTATGTATTAAAATGTTAAATAAGAATTAAGTATTTTACAACACCGGCACTCCTAAGGCACTCAGTGCGTGACAAAAGCGCTGTTCCCACTTAAATATTCTTAGATATTATGAGTAACTTATTTAAATAACTCTTATATAAATAATTCCGCGATAAATAAATATATTAAGACGCAGAGAACGTCTCAAGTAAAATTATTAATTTCAAAACGAGTTACGTCCCGTTATTTATTTTTATTTTATTATATTTTAAAAAAGTGTACTTTTATTTGTAAACAACAGGTGACGTCAATTTAAAGTTTCTGGGTTTCTTGTCAATTCATTTTAATTAAATTTAACACACGGAACGCAAGTAACAGTAAATCTATTGAAAATAGTTGTGGCTGTCGATAGAATAAGTCAGACGAAAAAGTCAGATATTTCAAAGGTTAATAATATGTCCGAGGGGGGTGGCCGAGACGAATCTCACCTGCTACAAAACTAAAACAGTTCCAATAATAATAAAAAATAATAAAAAACAAAGTTTTATTTTACCTGATGAAACGCGTGCTGCCGCACAACCCGATCGAACAACAATAAAATCGACAATGTAAGTGAAAATCGTGACAAACGGCGTGCATAACAAAATAATAAAATATCATTTTTCGATGTGGCGGAATACGAAAGTGGCACGAGTGTTCGCGCAGGTGAAAGTGTAAATTTGTAGTGTGGCAACACCACCGCGAAAAAAACAAAAAATAAATGCCGGCTGGTGGAACGAGCGCCGAAGTAAAAGTAAAAAGAAAGCAGCCGGTTTATGATTACAGCTTTCGATATAAACTGCTTAATAATAGCTTTCACTGACGAAAAACTTTTCCGTATTAAATGTATTGCTGCAGTGCGGTTTTATTAGTCAGATTTATAAGTTTCCCTAGGAATCTTGACTTGGAAAATTTATTTTGAGAGCTTTGTGGCTTTATTTCGTGCTTAACACCTTCACGAGGAACGACTTTCTCTACTTTCTCTTTTTTACCTCTCCCACGTTCTCCGCGTTTTCCCCGGCGGTAATTTTTGGTTTTGGGAGGAGAACCAGGCAAATGAACTGCCCGTCGCCCTTCGATTTCCCGATTGTGAAGAATAACCGTTCGGAAAAGTTAAATTTTCATCCAAGATTTAAAATTTGAAGTGTGAAATTTATGAGTGAGGAGAAGGAAAATTATTCTTTCTTCCGCGTATACACTCCGTGGTAGACCATCAATATTCCGGGTCATCAAAACCGCTCCCGTGAGAGAAAAGGTAAAACAACAGAAGAAGAAGAAGAAGAAGAAGGGATGTGGGAAGATGAGGATGAAGTTTAAATTGTAAGACATCCATTTCTAAAGTGATGGGATTTTCTTATTGATGGAAACGAATAAAAAAAAACACGGTGGAGATGAAATCAAAATGCAAAGTTGAGGTTTCACGACGAGTAATGATGATGACTCTTCACATCACGGGCTGTTGAACAAGTCCTGCCGGGGGAGAAACAACCGTACAGGGAAAAGTGAATGGTACTTTGTATTCATTGCTGACGTGAGAGACTCAGACGAGAGTCATAACTAACCGCCATGAATGTGATATTGTAGAACATATATATTAAATGATATACTAAAGTTCTACAAAAGTAATCACTCTACAAATTGTAAAGATATGTTCAATACAAAAAAGCACTACACGGGTTATTTGTAACCCGTAAAGCATCAGAAGTTTAGAATAAACTAAGTAAGCATGGTGCACTACAAGTAGAATGTAGTAGACTTTACACACCTGTCGTATCATTTATTACTTTTAAGCGGAGCTTCTACAAACTATTAATAAATTTTACGTTGTCTTGTATAGGACTCAGATCCCATTTTTACTTTTTTACATCTTCCCGGATCACCGTTTAAACCGTTTAGTTTTAGAGTTGAGTAAAGAGCAAAAAAAAAAAAAATATTGCATTATTCTTCTATAAATCACTAAGTCAATTAATTAAAAGGGACGTACGTCACTTCCAAAAATTCTAAATTGTTTTAACTTGAAGTAATTAGCTTTTTAATGGAGTTCTAATTGGTAGAAGTCCAAATGAGATCTAAACTATTTTGTTTCGAACAATTTCTCACGTAGTCTGTCACCCAAAAGGGGTGAAGTGAAGATTCTTCCCTCGTGGGCGGTCGTTTCTCAATACAAGAACACTTCATTTAGACAACGTACAGTCGATCTGAACTTCTACTACCACAAAATAGAGCTCCTGGTTTAATTTCAATTTTGCTAAATAATTTGTGGATGTTAAGAGAACTAAGGTTGTTTACCTGGCACCGAATTTTTGCGACCGTTAAGTACAACGAGTAATATTTAAGTACAGCAAAATTACAAATATGAAATTACGCATTTATGACGGCAATTAAAATTTTTAATGTCTACTTTTATATGTGAAAACTCACAGGGTCTTCGGACCGCGTCTCTCTCTCTCTCTCTCTCTCTCTCTCTCTCTCTCTCTCTCTCTCTCTCTCCTAAATAAAATAAATTGTTTTGTTTTTCTTGAAAGAATAAAACTGTAGCAAAATTTTATGCCTGCCGCGCGGAGAAATCCGCATTGACTGGCGCAAAATAATCGCGGGACTTCTTCGTTATGCTGGGATTTATAGAGAAGCACGCGACCAAATGCGTTACATTTAAATTTTTTTTAATTATCCAACGGTACAATAAATACCGGAGAGAGAGAGAGAGAGAGAGAGAGAAAAGAGTAAAAGCAGAAGAATAAAAATTCTTTTACTGGCCCATTCAACTTGGTCGTAAATTTACGAAATTACCAGACTAACTTGGCATAATAGTTTTGTATACGTTTTAATTATTCAGAGCAATATATGTATTGAATAAACTAGTTTTGCAGAAAGGCTCCGCGCTTCGAGGGTTCGGTACGAGGCCCCGAAAGAGTTATATATTCAACGCGGCCGACACATTTTCCCTGGTCCGTGCACATCCGAGGAAAATTATTTTTCCATCTCAAGTTCCTGCTTTTCCGTTCTTAGTTCCCAGTTTGTGGTACATTACGTTCCATTCCGTTGAATCAGAAATGACCGTCTGGGTTGTGTGTGTGTGTGTTTGTGTGTTGCACTTCTCTTCTGGTCTCTACTCATCCTCATGGACCTTTGACACTCCCGACCTTCCTTCGCTTCAACACTAAATTTGATTTGGGATATTTAGAATGTTTGATTTTCATTTTGAATTTTCCTCCCTCTTGCCAACCTAATTCGGGATGTTAATATTCTTTCAATTTACATAAGAACTCTGAGGAATACTCTCTCACTTCTACTTTTCCTAGTTTTGACGCTGAATTTTCCTCCGTCTCATCTGCTTCACATATCCGATGGGAAGATTAATTTTCTCCGGTTTAACATGAAGCGTTTTATTATTAATAACTCCTTAATAATTCTCACGTGTAATGAAATAATGCGTCAACGGATAAATATACGTCTTCGTTACTAATGGAACAGTGCGCCTCATTTATGAGAAGAAATCACGGTGCTATTGGTATTTGAAGTTCTTAATTGGAAAGTGATAGATACATTATGTGCGCATAATCACTGGTTATTAATACGCCGTGGAGTGAGTGAATGTTTTCCACATCGAGACAAGTTCACGGCCGAATCATAAGTTACGTGTATTATGCAGGTAACGTGCGCGGCTCCTATTTTCAATCGTCAAATGCTAAATTTATGTAAACAATACAGCCGGATCGTACACAGTTGTTTGTCTACTTATTTTACTGGAACACTTTATTCAAAGTTCACCACATGAATATTCCTGTACGAATCGTTTTCCAGCTTTTCACCTTTGTTAGTTTCACCGGGTAACCGACACGAATGTCCTGGAAGAAAAATCATACACAGAGAGGAAAGATTTTAAGATTCACCTCACCGATTAAGGTGGTTCTTTGTAAACCGGAAGTTCGGAGGTAGAATTCCGGCGGTTTATCTATCGTAAACTCCCTTTCAACGGAGGAAGACTCACGTGACGAAAATACATAACTTAACAAATGAAAATTTCGTTCCGTTTCCGGTAAATCAAAATGTTAAAACGCAAATTATAATAGAAACGTACTGGAAATCCCGGAGTAATATTCTTCACATCGAATAGAAGTGCTTTGTTGCTCACAGATGGAGAAGACAGAAATCGATTTCTGTCTCTTCTTTTCTTCCCAGTCGGAGTCAACGGGATTCTTCAAATTAAATGTACAAAAACAGTCGTTCCACAATGGGACTGACTCTCGGTGTTCGAATCCGAATCGGAGGGAGACAAGCACAGATTCCGAATTTGTCGTATTTTGACGGAGTTTCCACGGTTCTTCCTAGGACAGCCGACACAACCCAACTGTTTGTTCGTGAAACAATGAATTTTACTCCTCCAGGACTGCCCGTCGTTTCCTTGTAGCTTTTAAATACTTTTAAGTCTTACATAAATATGGAAGTCTCCGGTACAAGTCGTAATTTCTGATGTAACCTCCGTCGATGGCACTTTATGCGAAATGACATGATTTCTACCGGCTGTGTGTTCTCTAGATGTTAACAAGTCTGGAGTTGTGACTGGAGATCCATAAGCGTTTAGATGGAGCTTAAAGAATTGTAAATTCCATAAATTCTTCGGTTATTGCTTTCAATCCCGGCATTACGGGCAACTATTTTTATGTATCGAAGCCGTACGCCGTAGAGCCGGGTTTCTGCCACAGGAAAATCACCACAAAGAAGAAATCCCGGCTTTGAATGGGAAGTAGGAAAAAATTATATAAAACAAAGAGGGATTTTGCAGAACCTTTTGTCATCCTTAGGGTAGAATAGAAAACAATACTCAAAAGGCTTCGCGTTTCCACAGAAAACCCGGAGGTTTTTTGGGAGGTTCGCTCGTGCCTGATGGTGTGAGCCAATTCCAAAGGGTAGAAACCCCACTCTAAATTGAATTTCGTGAATTGTTGTGCTCGTCTGAAAGTGATTACAAAAGGGACCGTCTCCCGGTTGAGTTGGATGGCACAACAGTCGAAAGATTCCTGTTTAAAATTTAGGTTTCTCCGAATGTTTTGTTTTGAACGGCTCGTTTGAGTACCTGAAAAAGGACAAACGGTGAGCCTGACAGGTTCTTACGCGAAACTTTTATCCGACGTCGAAAACGACCCGGTAATTTTCACGGTCGGAGTATTGTTTTTACTTCTTCTGAAAAACACAAAATTTTGTATAGCAAAAACCTATGCAGCATCTTCAAAATATTACTCATTTTTATTTTCGTTCTTCGGGTATTGGGTTTATTTTTTTTGTATTTTCTTTATTGCGTTGTGTGTGTTCCTCTGTGACAAAAAGTTTGAATCGCTTGAAAATTGTATGACACTCTACTATTTACTTAATACATAATTATATATTTTTAAAGTATCACATTGAGGCACTTGAGAGTATTTTCTAGAGTATTGTATTTAACAGTACACAGTTGACCAACTGTACATTGTAACCCGCTTTAGGTATCTTTGAAACTGCAAATTATGTATATATTAATCTACATAACAAAAACATAAGTTAAATAACATAAAGTAACATCATTGCAGAATTACGAGCTAGCAGTTTTCACATTAAATAAGAGGCGACAATTCGCATAATATAAACCGTCGTACGTAACTAACTTTCCATTATTTATTTCGTGAGGTGCACTCACTGTACTAGTTGAATATTTTTATGATCTAATTTAATTAGCCGTAATTATATGTTTCAAGGCCTTTAAGCACAGAATTTGAGCATTTACCATAAGTTAATGCTTCTTGACGATGAGAAAGTTTTAATTTAATTAAAATTTAAAAATTGGATTTTAGTAAAGAGGTTATTAATTCATTGTTCCCCTTTTTTGGTTTTCTTTATCCAATTGAAACGTCTCTTGGGCTCCTTATACAATCTCTGTGCCCTTCAACTGCCTCTCGTTGCAACTCGCATTTATTTCTACTTGCCTTCTTGCCATAAAATTTCCCGCGTTTGCTCAAGCTTTTCTAAATTTGAGAGCTTTCAACCGGAGAGAGAGAGAGGGAAAGATCCTCTTTTAATTTCTTTCACTCAAAATGGTGTAATTCTCGTGTGTTTTATTGAACAAGTGCTGTTGTTGTTGTTTGTGTTGTTTACAAACACTTAATCAACTTGATATGTTAGGAATGTAACAGTCTCTGGAGTGGGATGATTTAAATAACCCAACGTCTGCATTTAAATATTCCAGGTAAGTAGACCAGGTGAATTTCACTTGTTGGATTTGAACTCGACGTAGTGGTAATGTTTGAATAAGCAACCTGAACTGAAATTTTGCTCTCTACTTCTCTCCACCTGCTTTGTTTTCCTCATATCGTAACATTTATTATGTAAATTGTTATATCGTTTTGAGAATAAGGCCTAAACGATATTTATCACACGTTTTTTTTTCACTACAAAACATACAAATGCCTCCTCGCCCAATATAATTATAGTCGAACGACCCACACAACACATGTAATAATTGTAATTTGGTTTAATTTGTGTGAAGACAAGTCCCCACGATTATCAAGGAAAACACAAACAATCTCGCCAACAATAAAACATTACTAATTCATTACAAATTAATTTTAAGGTGTTAGGCTACAGCTTTCGGAGTCTTAAGAACTTACCGGAGACTTTAGACTCATCTTTCATCCCCTTTGCCCGTGAGCGAGGACCCGCCAAAATCCAACTTCTCTTTCCATTGAACGAAACTCTCGGCGTTTTACACTTAAGGTTCCTTTCTCCGCCATTGAAAAGTTTGTTCAACTCTCTTGAATGGCATTAAACTTTTACCTCGGGGAAAAATGGGGAGGAGTCGTTGAAGCTGCGGCCGCGGAGCTGTCTAGCGCGTGGTGAGTAACAAGTTACTAAAAATGCCTAATAAATAAATACATGCAAACACAGGCAAGTGGCAGACATGACGGGGAAACAATTGCACATTTGAAATTCGGGAAAATTTTATCTTTCCCATTGTAACTCGAATATTTTCACAGTTGTAGTGAGCCGAACTCACAAGTCGAGAAATAAAAAAAAAAAACGCAGTGCGCCTCAAACTAAATATGTAAGGGAAGGGCGAAAATTTTCTTTTGTGCAATTTCAATAGACGAAAAAGGAAAAGTCAGACCCAAGCAACAGCTATTTGAATTTTTTCCTTTTTTTTTCTTTTTCCCATTTTAAATGTGATATATAGAAAAGAAAGAATGGAAAGTCAAGTTACAAAAAAATGGACAGCCATTTTATGTCGAATGTTTTGAATAGAAGTGTGAACTATAGCAAATGACGGAAAGAAAAATTTAGAGGAACAAAACCGCCCTGTGTGCCGTCTTATCACTCCTTTCCAGAAATATTCTTTTGCATTCTGGTGGGTTTTGGAGAGAAGAAACGAATATTTTTCCGGATGGTACTCTCTCCTGGAAACTGACTCCAGAGAATCTTGCAGGCCTCCCACACACAGAAGAAAAAACAATAAGGAGAAAGAAACTTGTTATGGAATTATGTTTTGGTAGTTAAGAAATTCTGTCGGTCACGAAAGTTACTCTCTTCATCTCTATGTACCTGAAATTCAGTTTCGGGTTTCTTACATTATGTAAGACTTTAATTTTTATGTACACATATTTTTTAGTTATGTATTTTACATAAAATTAGTTTACTTGATATTTATATGCACTTTTATTTAGTAAATTTTTTTAAAAATGTTTGTTTACTCATTTGTTTACTTCTGTTTACTTCTGTTTACTTAACATGTATTGCATTTATTGTTATTTTTAATTTATGTAAATTTTTAAATAAGTTTCAGCTTATTTTGCTTTGCTTTATGCTTAATTTCTATTATTAAATCCGATAGAACCACGAGGTCACAAAATACTCTTCTTGTCTTGGAGTCTTCTTGCAGACGATGCCGTTGACTCCAGTCTCGGTGCTCGGAGGACGAAACGACATTAATAAAAACTCTCCTGGTTTCTTATTAGTAAATCCCGGTATTAATCAAATTAATATTAATCGTTTGAGAAAAAATTAATTACTTTAATCTTACGTAGGCCCGGTTCATTATTAATCTTTGAGTCGGGCTCAGTGTCACTTAGAGAGATCAAAAATGAATTAAATAGTGACTGAATTTTTAATTCGTTCGCCTTATTTACATAATTTACATTCCGAAACGATCATTCAGCTCATTCTTTTGAGTGGAATTTTATTGCTTTGGCGGCTGGCAGTGGTTTGCCAGGAGTCCTGTCAAGGGTCATACCCCTCACTGTTGTCCAAAAGTTAAAAATTGTAAGGCTGATCGTGAGTTGACAGCAACTGCAAGTTAACTAACCTGTTAATAGTTTTAAGTTTTAGAACCACAGTTTTCAACTTTACTGTTTCCTTAGTCGAATAAATTTTTACGTAGCTCTATATAAAAATTCTAAAATAATAAAAGTTTGGTTGAACAACAGTAGGAGCGGTAATGTTACGAATTATAAAGACTAACTAGAAAATTAGTAATTTAAAAAATAACACTGCACTGTATACGTGTTACCTTAATCGATGCATACGTTTGTAATGTACTGTATTGCACATTAGTTAGATTACGGTTACTTAAGTTTCCTTCCAAACAGCGAAAAATAGTACAACCCAGTACTACAACGGCGGTAGTCAAAAGTGCAATGCTCAATATTCCGACAAACTTAATCGTACAGGATCGGTTTGTTCCTCCTCACGTGGAAGAAGTAAGAAATTGAGGGGATAAGAAAATTTAAGGTAAAAAAAGGAGAATTTCCAACAGGCACCGAATTTTTCATGTCAAAAAGGAATTTCATATAAAAAAGTTCCAATAATTCCATCACCCGAACAAAGACTTCCACCACACAAACTTATCTGATCAGATAAAGACGATGTGGTGAAGAATGTCTATTTGAAAAAGAACAGAGCTTCTCCGTGGGGACGGTTAGATGGGGAGTGGGTTAGGTTAGATTGAGCAAAAAGAAGCGACTGCCAAAATGTTCCGGTCCTTACAAACAGAAACTCTTCATTAGTTTGTTTACAACTGTGCTTTTGCAATTTTCAAATGTCGAAAATCAAGAATCATTAACAACAACCCCTAATTTTTCGTATATAGTTCGTCAGAACACACGTTGGTTGAGGTAGTTTCACCTTGTGCGAGCACTTCACAGTTCGTTTGGAGAACGGGAGAAGACGTTTCAAAATGGCTCGAAAAACCGCAGAAATTAAACCAACCCGAAGGAGCAGAGTTAAATGAGGCTACGAGGAACATGAGCAACAGCAAGAGACCCGAATGTTTTTCTTATTCATACTTTCCATTTCTCCTGTATTATGATTTGTTCCTGCATTTTCCCCCGGGGGTTGCTTTCACCGTATGAAAATCTCGCTTTCACCTTCTTAACTAAAACCTCTGCGACGACTAACTTTGTCGGCTTTTACCTTAACCGAAATTTTCTTTCCTCCGTTACAAGGCTTTGATTTCGTTTTTAACTTCATTTCCCACTCTATGCAAATAAGTTGAAGGGGTTTTTACCGGCCCCGTGACAGAAACCATCCAGTTCGCAGTTTCTCATGGCGAATTTCAGCCCATTTTCCTCTGACTTTGTTCCCGTTTTGGAATTTAAATCGTCTTAATTCTTCGCCAGGTAGCATTCTAAACACAAGTCCTGGAAACTTATCTTCCCACTCCTTCTCCTCCTAGCCAAACTCATTTGACTTGACATAAAACCTGTGCTTTTTGGTCTGGTTTAAGTTAAATTTTCCGAGTGGAAAAATCACCGCGGGTTACTCTCCTTACTGGTATTTTTATGTCAGAAAGCGAAGTTTAATAAGTACATAAAGTATGAAAATTTTGTCTTTCGGTAGTTCGGAAAAGTAACGGTACGTCCGACACCTGGTAAATGACTAACCTGAGAACTTTCATCCCGTGCATAGGAAGATCATAAATTCTGTGACAAATTGACGATTTGTCTAGTCAGCGAGGAAACAGAGTCATGAATAAATGACTCGGTGATTTTAATTGATATTTATTTCTATTGTTTTTTAATCTTTCTATTGGTAATTGTTAACTGTTTTCTTGTCAATTGCCTACGCCCAACTTGTTGCACGGCATCTCCAACCGCCCTGCTGAGATTCAATCTTTCCCCTTTTGTGTCACGTACCTTCTCCATACTTCTTCTCCCTCTAATGGAGTCGACTCGAAATGATTAATTTTTTCTTTGGCCAGCCTTAAATCATGGGTGGTCTCACGGCCCCGTACATCAACCGGTGATGCCTTTGCACCATTTGAGGTACTCCATCACCTGCTCCTAAGAACAACAAAGCGGTGTGCACAACAAAACACATTTCATTCCATGTACGTTTACCTTCATATATATGAATGGTATTTACCTTGTATATACAATCGAAGACTGCAGTAAAGACATGTTATTTATTTACTACAAGAGATGTAATACCGGTATGTTTAAAGCGCTGATAGTGTTCATAAAAAGAAGCTTTAAATGAAACATAACAATGAACGAAATTATAGCAGATCTAAATAAAAAACGTATATATAATTATATATTATACATACAATTAACGTAAGTAAAGTTACATACATTCATTAAACTGTAAACTATTGGAATTAATAAGCCTTAACATCAACTTTTGTGCTATTAAATGCTTGAGTTTATAATCAATTATCTCTTTTTGGTCTACATCAGAATTATATTGTAATAAAATCTTACAATTCCAGATAGTAACCATTAATGATATTAGTTCTGTATTATTTTGTGTAAACCAACAGCAGGGAAAAATTAAGTTGGGTGTTTCAAAAAAAAGAAATTTAGTAGTTTTCTCAGCTCCACGTCATCAGAAGTATATATATGTTTATGTATAATTCACGCAAAGACGAGAATGCGAGAGGAAGTAAAATGAGAATTCAGACTAGAAATATGAAAAGATTGATGAGAAGAAGTGAAGTGAACGTCAATGAAGTGTATTTTCTTCTCACCTGACTCTTCGTTCATTTCCATGGCCCTTTCCGGCACACTTGTAAATGACTCTACTTCTTTCCCTTTAACCTCAACTTATTTTTCCTCATCGTCACAGGATTTTCATCACACTTTCCTTCTGCCGCCATTTCTCTCCGACCTGTTCCCCTGAGATTCCTCTTCTTCGCTCACTTAAATTGCAATTAAATTCCAAAGGGAAATTCAATTACGTTCGGTTATGGAATTTCTTTCTTTTTTTCTCATTTTACGGAATAAAAAGTGAATACTCCTCTGCTGACGAAAGAATTCTGCGGACTGTTTGATTCTGCCCATCGTGGAATTAACATCACCAGGCACGAAGTAAAATGTTTATTGATATTATACTGAGATATTAATATATATTATGTATACGTGATGGTATGGCACACGTGTCAAAGAAGCCTGTTGTCCCGTGTACTTCCCTTGCGGTGTTCACGTTCAATTCGGGCTGCGCTCTCCGACAACAGAAATATAAGGAAAACCAGATTTAATTAATTTCTGACAAATAAATTGAATTGAATTGACGTTTTTGCCGCTCTCTCGCACGTCAACTCGTTGATTATTTAAGTCTATACGTCTCAATAAACTGTCAAGTCCCTGTACCTTTTTCCGATATCTTTTTATTTTATGTTAAAAAAATTTATTTTATTCATTTAAATTTATTCAAAAGACAGGTGCCATTTGAAGTTCCTCCCTTAGGCAAATCAGGGGAACTATTAATTTAAAGAAAAATGGGGAAACTATTCAAAAATTAAAACTATTTATATTAAGTAAAACTTGGAGGTATTCGACGAACGAATTTTCATTACAAAAAACAAAACGTTTTATGGTTAGGGCCAGTTAAAGAGGATTACAAAAGTATTACACGCGAATATGGGATAGTGTCGAGACAATAAAAACTTATCAAAATACCTAACCAGGTGCTGTATTCTGTATCGTGAAGTTTTTTGTCAAATCCTGTCTATTTAATCCTGGCATCACGCCACTTCACCCGGAGAACTCGTGCCAAAACCTGAAAACTCCATTCAAGGGAATTTGAACATAAGAGGAGTTCCAGGTGGCAGTTTTACCCTTTAACAAACGATGTAAACAACATAGGTAACTTCAACCAGAAATTACCCAAGCACTTTTTCTTTCATCCAAATTATAATTTGGAGCGAAATACCCCATGAAAAAATTTTCATTCATTCACCATCCCGTCTTTCCCGTTTTGCGTGATGATGTCGACCCGCAGTCAATCACCGACAATAGTAGTGTACACCTCCTCACGTTACGAAAACTCTTCGGTATGTGGTTTTCGGATAGGAGAAAGTAATAGAGAAATACGGTAGGAAATTCATATGGAATTATTCATCTCACGTATTTATCGATGCGTGTAATCTGATTTGGGATCGTTCGTACTCTCTGATTGTTCAAAAATAAAAATAAAAATTTTTTCCGGTCGGCGTTTCCTACCGAAATCCGAGTCTTTTCCAACGCCGGGAGGAACGAGAATAAGAAGCCTGCAAGATGTGAAATTCACCAAAATCCATTTTCGCAATAACCTTCTCTTTTCTTCGTGTCTCTTCTGAAACAGACAGTAGTGACAGGTAGGTAAAAAGGAGAGGAAGTTCGGACAAAGGAAAGCAAAGAGAGTCAGACCGCGGGAAGCTGGAAGGAAAAGAGTCCTCTTTTGAGTCCTCATCATACATGTCTGACCTTACATTTTCACTCCTCAACTCGGCTTTAAGTCTTCTCCCGGGCATCCCGGAAATCCCGTCACGTTCTCCCAAGGGACGTTCCCTGATTTTTTAATCCATAACTTTCTAATTTTCTAAAAATGAACGAGTTAATTTGTTGTTTATCCGTTAAACATCACTCGGGTTATATTCTGACCTTTCAACCGAAATGCTCGTCGGGGAGCAGTGTGTGACTGTTTCTCTAGCGACGCGCAAAAAACGTGAATTCTTCAGATATTCCACGTAAGTAAGTGAGCAAATATTAACAATGGTAATGTGACGAGTTCTAGGAAAAATACAGTGAGCAGACACGTCGAACAGTCGACACCCGTGCGAGGTGCCATGAAAAATGGCGTGGAGTTGTCAATAAAGTTGATGACTCGTGTGGAAGCAATTTCAGGGCTCTACACATGTAATTGCTACTACTTTTCCCTCTCTGCTCCTAGTCTTTAACTCTAGGAAAGGAAAACCCTGTTTGTGATTCATAGGCTAATGCCGTAGTTCGCTGATCGCATAGTGAACGTGATATCTCTACAATATTCCGTTCACATACACACACAAACTGGTGTGAAGAGGTTTGAACAGGCAAAAACGAAGAAGAAGTTGGTCCTTTCCCTTTTCCTCGGCTGAAGATCCGAGAATAAAAAATCAATGTGTGACATCAGAATTATACTAACACCCCCGGAACTTGCGTACGGTCGCATTACCGTAAATGGTGTGTGACAGAACTTAGAATTTTGCACGTGTAAAGTTGTAAACACTAGTTTGTAGTTTCCTACAAAAATTCAACTGCCACCTACCGCTTGAACTGCCTCGAACGTATCATTACCGTCGATTTCAACTCACCGTCGCCGTGCCGGAGTTTTAAATTAAATGTCGACAACTTCACGGCAGAGATTTAATTATCATGTACAACAAACAAAGGAGTAAAGTTTAAATACTTCAATGAATTAAAAAAAAAGTAATTAAATTTACAACAAAGTGTAACGTGGACTGCGAAAAGGGATAAGAGACTAGAGATGAATAAAAGTAGAAGAGAAATGGCTCGGGGAAAGGGAGAGCGAGATACATAGGATGTAGGAAAGGATAATAGAATTTGAGTTCCTCAACTTCTTCGGCGCTCTCTCGACGGTTTTGCGGGCGATTTTAACATCCGAACGCGAACGATGTTTAACTCTCGTCCCAGTCGAGCGAGTCTTTCGCCGGACCCAAAGGTTCATCCCCCGTACGACCACCCCGTGCGACTCATTTCTACAACGTCGAATTTGCATTTTACATGTCTGATGTGACACAAGTCCCTTACCTGCTTTATATTTCCATAATATATATAATTAGTTTTCGGTTGGTGCTCAATTTTCATCTTCGCCATCTACACACACACGAGCAGTGTATTTTGCAATACTCTCATTTCAAACTTACTACTTAAACACTGGGTTTGTCGAATGGAGGAAGAGTACCACCACATCTCTTGTCAAGGCTCACGGGAGGTACCAAAAGAGTAACTTACCTAGAAGAAAACAAACAATAAGAGAGTTAATTCGTCGGTTTAAAACAACACACGGAGAGAGTTAAAATAAAAACAAGGGAAAAAAAAACAAGTGGACGGTTTCGCCAGTTGAGAAAATTAACCGTGAAACCCTGGTTTTGCACCCTCCTGATATTTCCCTTGTAAAAGTAATTTACTTCGATTTAAATTTCATCAACACAATTTCCAGGCGATAAATATAAAGGATTAGCAAAACAAAACACTGGCCGGACACAATCGGTGAGGGAATCCATTCTAATTTGGCACATTTTTCTTAAACCCTTTTGAACGGGAGAGTCCGAAAGCGAAGCAGAAGAAATCGAAGTCAATGTAATCGATGGGTTTCGACAGGGCGGCAACGCCTCCTTTACCACTGCAGCTGGACCCTTTCCAAAAACTGCAGCTCAATTCGACTGTGACCTCCGACTCGTACAAAATCTCAACTTTGATGTTCTTCACGCGGAATGGAGTTGTCTTTTTCTTGTAGATTCCCTTCAGGTTGTGAGTATGTAGTAGTGACGTATGTCCACAGTATAATTATTTTTTTAAACACCCCACACTTGAGATTTTTAAATCCCAATCCGGTTGTACATAGGAAAACGTCTTTGCGAAAGAAAATAAATGCCAATAAAATAAATGGCGGCAGCAGTCGCACGTACGCAATTGAAAAAACGTAATTAAATACTCAATAAATATTTATGAGACAAACGCCTTTAAGTGTTCACAAGTTAATGCTCCGTCTCCGTATATTGTTTTTTAATTTTTGTCCAACGCTTCGTTCAGTAATACCATTAAAGTGAACGGTTCGCCTCGGTAGCGGAGCAGTAAAACGCTATTAAAACTAGAAATAAGTCTGGAGAGATGTGAAATTCCAGCCACGCACCGACCTCCGACTAGGCTTTCCACGAAACCTCACGTCACACGAGAATTACAACTCCCAATGTGCTTTTAGAAGCTTTTTCAGACTTATCTTTCCTATCCGTTTTGAAAGTAAAAGTAAAAGCTGACAACGGAGACGGGAAAAAGTAAGTAGAGGAGCGAGTTAAAAAGAAATGTAAAAGATGTATCCGTGTCAGGATTAACAAATTAAACCAGAGAGAGGTGGATGTTTCACCCCGTCTTATTCAAAACAAAAAAAATTAACATGGCCGCGAAGGGTAATTATCCCGGTTTTCGATATTAATATTAATATAATGTTTCTTTTTTTTGAAACCTCCACGTGTCCTAAAAATTAAAGACGATTTCTCAGAATGAGTGAAGTTATCAACCGAATCCAACGTTATGTATGTTTTATGTACGACCGCTGATTTTTGTACATAATTTTTCGTCTTTGGGAAGAATTAAAAACTGCACGATGCCACAGTTTTCCTCTTACTGTTTCGCTCGTTTTTTGTACATAAACCGTAGAGACATACCGTTCATCTATACATATACAATTAGTTCGATGGAGTACATATACAATTCAACAGCGTTTCCATTTATTATAATATTAAAATTAGCAAACCGTGAGAATGAAAATTCGGGGGTCGAACACTGAAACATGCTGCGGGTAAGGGTTAACCATTAATATATGTAATTTCTTCAAAAAATAAATACATAGCAGGAGAATGCAGGGAAGTAAACTGGTGGGAAATATTACCCCGTGAGAAAAATTACTCTGGTGGGAAAAATAAGTATTTTTTTCTTTCTCAATACAACTCAATACAAATTACGGTATATTACAATATAAATAACACACATTACAATATAAATCTCGGCCAGTCGCACGGTTAGATGGCAACAAAAATTTACATAAGCTCGGTTACACAGCAACGAGTTTTAGTGTGATTAAGGTTAGTCCGTAATCAAATTTGTATTTTCGGTGTGCTTTTTATACTTTTTTTTTCTATTCAATTTCACAAAGCCGAATTTGTTCCCCTTTTTCTCCAGCCTTATATCCTTTCAATGGTTTTGATTACGACGTTGAATAGAGGGCTCGTGCAAGGTTTCCAAATGAGAAATATGCCTGCTTCGAATGAGAAGAGACCGGGTGGGAAGACTCAAATTTTCCATTAAATTCGTATAACGTCTGTGTATACGTTTTCATAAATAAGTGTTTCGCTCTCGCGGACACTCAATTTATGTATACATAACGCAACGCTCTTGACCGTGAGCGCAAACTAATTAATTCTGTATTTTTCTGTATGTAATTTGACACTTGCAACAAAAATTGATACTGTAGACGTACAACGTTTAGTATTTCGCTCGGGGTCGTCGGAGTTAATAACGAAATAATAGTTAATAACTCTTTAACTAGTTAATAACAATAGATGTGACACATGAGAAAACCTTTCAGATCAAAACCGGAATAGTCAAAACACCAATTATTCCATTTTGTTTTTCTGTTCATCCCATAAGTAAATATTTATTCGGTCTTAAATAACCGGATATCCGTGGACCTAAACCCTCGGCAAATATCATGAAGAATTTAAGGGAAATCTCTCAGATTATCATTATTTATGGGTAAATAGTACTGTCCCTATTATTAGATTAAACGGAAAGGAAAAACATTGCCTAGCCTAGGGATTAAACAGGAGTTTGTTTCTGTCTCGGATATATATTATAGCCTAGGCACTAGTTTACCTCAGCACAAGGAAGAAGTGGTGAGGATTATGCGGGCCAGTATATTTCTTTTAAGTCTAGTATTTGTCCTCCTGTGATTGCTTAAATGGTTTGTTACGCCTAGTAACACACCTTCGCCGTCAATTGCTTACACTACTATTATGTTATTCAAAGTAATTATTACTACAGCTTAAGTTCTACGCACCTTAGGAAACGTTATTTTCGATGTCAATGAGACCTTCTCTTATGTAGGTCTCAGAGTACACAACCTGGGACTATAATTAAGAGGGCTGTTTTGCCTTGGAGGGCAGTTGGTTTTTAAAATTAAGTTCCTCGGAGTGAAAGCACCGCTGCTGTTTGTTAAAAAGATTTATGTAAGAGAAAAAAGAGAAATTTTCAGGTAGCAGGTAGCATCACTCAAACGGGAACGTAGTGTTCACAAGGACTGAATAAAACCCCAAATACTAAAAATTAAAACTAGTAATAAAATACTATCGGTAAACGTAATAAGCTTAATAATAAACCACCAATGAATAGTAATCTTCCACAGAGTTGAGAATAGCACATGTACCGAAACAGAGGCAAGCTATCACTTAAAATATTTTCAGTAATAAAGGAAATACTTGCACTTGTGACTCTCCATTCATTTCCGAACTTTAAAGTCATTTACAATATAATTATACTGTAATTATATCGACTGTCACACACACTTTGTTTCGAGAGATACAAAAATATCCGTCAATTAATCAGTCTGGAATTTAACAGTCGACGCGTTGTTATTTTGCCAAAGTAAAGGCGAACGAAAGAAGATGACAAAATTGAAAGTTTCCCATTAGTTAGTTTTTATATATTGAAAACAATTTTCTTTTTCACAAAGTTAGATTCAAATTTAAATATTTTTAATTTCATTTGTTTGAAGGTGTGCGTTGTTGTTGCTAAAAGTCTGTCACTCGCAAGACAAGCATTCATAAAAATTGATCAGCATATCAAGTTTTCACGTGTATACTTTATAAATTTAAATTAATTTTAATTTACTTCTTCTAGGAGATGACTTTGAAAATTTCATATTAACAAATAATTCCGGAAATTAATTAATTTCTACCTTATTTATTTTTAACTTTCTCAAGATTCGACAGTGGTGGAACCCAAACGACTGAAATTTAGACTAGGCTGCAAACGACTATAACAAAATTATCTTGCGAATTTTTCTAAATGTATGTTGTAAAACAACAATAGTTGTTAATAGGGTTAATAGCATATTAATAAAACTATTAATATTTCTGTGTGAGAAATAGTGGCTTATATAAGCAGTAAACAAATATAAGAAATATATAAATGTAGTTTACACATAAAAAATAATACACCAGTGTATTAAATCAGGAAGACACCATTTATGAATTTATTATAATAGATACAACATTTTGTGTGATGTCTAGATCCTTGAATATCACTAGTCACTAATAGTAAAACTTAAGTAATTAATTAACATTTTACTTTTAAGAAAATTACAAACTCACACAGAACATATAGAAAGAAATAAAATGTATGTAATAGTTTTGATGTTCTATAAAACACCCTTAAGCATGCAGTACTAAAACTTACATTACATATTACAATATGTATACATATTACAAATTATAAATTCTACACAATACCATGAAAATACAGTCCGTTTCTGTCACGTTTCTTTTGCTTTTTCGTTATGAAATTTAAAAGCTGGAAATATAAACGGTGGACAGACTTACTTAGTGACTAAGAAACCGTCTGTGTTTTTAGGGGGTTCGTAACATTCAACGAAACAATTTTAGGAGCAACGATGAAAGTTCTGCACCGTGGAAGAAATTTGTAAAAAAAAATAAAACTAGTTCGTTGGGAAAGTACAAACGAAAACGGATTGTTTACCAGAGTGACAGAGACAAAACTGTTCATCTCCGACGACAAAAACAATTAAACAACTTGAAATGGAAGGAGAAAAAAAATCGAAATTATTAACTTGCGAAGGGACATATGCCGTAGTTTTTTGGTCGACTCGGTAGCAAATTTATTAACATGCAATTTCCCCATGAGACGTGTTCCAACGCTTGTACCAAATTTATTAATGACCGTTACGATTCGTTATTTAGCATTAATTACAGAGACCATTTTTCATTAATTAATGGGGAAAAAACGAACACATTGTTAAATGTGCCATTGAAAATCAATATATGAATAATTTTGCTTCGCTTCAAGTTTGCTTTTTGCTTTGACAGTCTCATCTGAAACGCAGCAAAAGTCCGATGGGTTTTGTATAAGACGACCTTTCTCATCTTTTCCCACTATCTCTCTCTCTCTCTCTCTCTCTCTCTCTCTTGTATTAAACTGTTTTTCTGCTTTATTCTTATTTATTGGTCTAAGTACATGTTCAGGGTACGACCCCATAAATCACAATTACTAGTTTGATCAATAATTTCCGTCTGCACATCCTCACACAGTTTTTTTTTCGTAGGAATTGGAATTAGAATATTATTTGGTTAATATTATTATTTATTATAATAATATTATTTGGTTTTTCTATTAATTATATAATAAAATTATATAAAACAAAGCTCTTTTCTTTTTAAAATTATTGCTCACACTTTCAGTCTCAGAGTGTTCAGTCATTTATTTTTACTGATGGGCAACAACACAAAGGACGCGGAAATTTTTATTTAATAATTTAATTTAATAATATGAAAATATTAATTAATTTACAATTACTAGCGACGTAATAATAACATACATAAAATTTTTTGGCAAGGATGTGAAGTTAAAAAAAGAGCATAATAATTTTTATTTTGGATACGAATTGATGAAACGAAATTAGAAATAAATGTCAAACAAACAGATGATTTAAAAATTTATTTAATGTAAATAAAAAATAATGAAAAAATTTTAAATGAGAAATACTGGGACTACGCAGCCAAAAATGTGACCCACGAAACAAATATTAAAAAGAAATTATGTTTTCTTCAACGTCTCTCAAATGAAATTTAAATATTAATAAATTAATATTTATATTTAATATTTAATTTTATTAAATAATCTGCAGTAGTAGTTTAATGATAATATCAGGTTGCTTCTATGACGTTTAGCTTTTCTTACTCGTATGTATGTACGAGAACAACGTGTGCTAATACATTACGCAAAATTTTAGAATTAATAAAATAAAAGAAATGTTCAAGGAAGCTAAGCATTCGACCCGGACATTTTGCTACGACAAAAATCGAACACGTAGAGACGTATATTTTAATTGGGGTTTGCATGTAGGACATCAGTCGGTTCTTACAAAAAATGCTTTAAAAAGTCGTAAACATGCATATTAATACAACTTCTTAGTAGGTGGTAGTTTCAGTTTATTATTATTATTAATAATAGCACGTCCGATTGACACAACTTGAAGGAAACCTGTCGTGGCTGAGCAACAAAATTTAATTTTAATGTTGGCCTATTGAGGGGTCTATTAGGAGACATTTTTAGATAAATATTTAATGGCACGGGATGCCTGTGCGTATGTTAACGACCGTTTGACTTATTCTCCGGCACAATGCGTCTGACTGGAAGAACAAATTAAAGACTCGAGTTTCCCTCTGATAAAAAATCAGACAATTTTAAGATATCGAAAGCGTCTCTGAGCATCAAAAAAAAAGGAGGAAAGTGTAATTGAATGAAGCAAAATTTCTAACAATAGACGTCTAATTAAGTGCATCTGATAATTGATTGAAATTAGCTTGATCTCGAAATAATATTATAATTCAATATGTAATTTGAAATTTTATAAGAAAAAACTAATTAAGTAATGCTGTCAGATTTCTTAATTACGAGGGGAGTCTTTAATTGCTTCCAGTTATACACTTTACTTTGTTGAAATGTATTAAACGTTCATCTTTACAACGTTGATACGTTTTACGTAGTAAAGTGTCTCCCGCGTTATTTTAATTTCTGCTTTAAGTTTAAGCAAAACATTTGTCTCGTGTACGTTACCGTGAAGTTGTCACAGTTGAAGTTAAAAACCTTTACATATCTTATATTCTCTGTTTGTACCCATCCAATGGTGTGGTGAAGTTAACACTAAAACACATAGAGAGCTCAAAAAACTTGATTAAACAACGGCAGATGTGTTGTACCTGTACACAGCTAGCAGTATTTTTATATATAACTTTTGTACTTCCTCTGGACATCGTGGGATGACACAAAAACATCTCGGTCCTACTGAAGAGAGACAAGACAGAAGACGTTAAATTTCGAGCAAAAGTTGAAATACATTTCTCGTTTAATTTCTGGTAGGAGGAAACCAAAAAAAAAATAAAAGAATGAACCGCAAAGTCATGAAAAAGGAAAGGAAACGGCAAAAAAACAACGGGAAAGATTGATAGATGGAAAGGAAGTAAAAAAAAGACAAGGGAAAACGTCACGGTTATACCCAGACATAATTATTTAATATTTTTTATTTCTCTAACTCCTTTCCGGTTGTGCGAGCCGAGGACAAAACAAATTGGTCGGAGACAAGAAAATGGAGGAAGAGAAGGAACCGGAGCACGAAGAAATTTATCTTTCGAAATGGTCAGAATTTAACACAAAACAGTCCTAATGAGGGGACAAAGAAATTGCCCGGGAAAATTCAAAAAGCTCGCGCGTTCAGAGAAACCAAAGGACGCAGAAATTCAAAGGATAATGGCGACAATTTTTTTTTTTTTTGGGGGGAGAATTTTACTTTCCGTGTTTTGCTAACCCCCCTCACCAAAAAAAAACGCAGGCCGCCGATAAGCGGAAAAGGAAAATTTTTTGAAAAACTAACAACTTCCCAAACTTGTGTAATTTCCTCGACATTTGACTTTTTCGGGGAAAGCGAGTAGGAAAGTAGAAACTACTTTCTTCCGAAGAAAGTCCGCACGAATTTTTCACCACTCACGGAAATTTTTGTTGCGCACAATTTAACGTATGCCTGACGTATTGTGTGCACACACTTTGACTGCGTAATAAATCAGACAAAATGATGTTACTGTGTCACGGTCTGCTAAAAATTATACGACAGCTCTGTAGGTAATTGAAATGTAGAAATCCTGCAAGTGCAACTTTTCTGTGGGCCGATCATGGCGTTCTTGCTCGTCCTGACCACATTATTGTTTTTTTTCTTCGTTTTTCTCAATGTTCACTTTAATACGTGCACGATTAGTTCACATCTTACTAGTTTAAAATACAATCTGAAAATTTTAATACTTTTCAAGTATTTTATATATTTTCAAAAGTAAAGAATTTAAAAAAAGAAATTGTTCTCGAACAGACGGGAGCTTACGGTAGTTTTTTATTATTATTAACTTATTTTTTTCCCGTGAATGGTGGATAATGGATTTCCGTCAATGGGTCTACTCTATTGAAATATTACACGAAGAGTTTCAACATTTACAGCGTGTCGGAGCTGAATTATTTCGGTAGCAAAATGAATAGTAATAAAGTGAACTTCTGCGATCAGATTGGAATCTTTATTGTCCCTTAGTTAAATATTTTTCGGTAGTACAATTCGTGTTAGTTAATAAATTATTAGAATAATTCTATTATTCTGTTTACATTATGTATTTCTATTACGTATTTATAGATAATAAAAGATACTACAAAAACTTTGAATTTAAAATGTTGCCACCAAAACACTACTTTAAAATTTTTTTAAAGTAGAATTTTTAAATAAAATTTTTTTAAATTTAATAATCTAACACACTACATAATAACTGTACTTAATATACTATATAATGATATTTATTTACATATATTTACCAAAATTATTTCAGATACATTAACTAAATTATATTAAAAATGAGAGACAGAGGTAAACACAATGAAATTCCCCCGAAAGGCTACTTAGCAACTATTCTCATTCTGACTGTTCACTCGAAAGCAAAGAACAACTATTAGTTTATAGTAAAATATAAGTTAAATCGATTAAAGTATCATGGCTTAACACAATCGTTCCACGTGGCCAACAAAACAAAATGAAATAATGGAGTCACGGGACGAGGGACAAAGGAACTGAGAGAATGTAAGATGTACCTTCTCGGAAGATCACCGATAGATCACTCTGAATTCATGAACACCTCACTAATGATTTCTGAACAAATAATTAATAGTTTTGAGTGACACACCGCAACGTTTCCTAATGTGGGACCCGGGGCCGGGTGTTTTTGCTATTGTCGTCGTCTCGGTCGTGTTCTTGGCTAGCGAGTTGAAAAGGAACAATGACACTGTTCAATTTCTAAAATTGTTGCACATTCCTGCGACGAAATTAAAATTATGCAAAATTTATATACTTAGGAGTGGAATAATCTAGAAACTTTCCGTCTCTTGTTTTCTTTTTTTTTTATTTTTTATTTCACCGTCTACTTAAAAGCCAGCCAGTGCACAATCAAATTTTTCATTGCGCTTTTTCCTTTTTTTTTCCTCTCTTACCCGGCAAAAGAACTTAATCACCTCTTCTGTCTGAGATGTTAAGAGAAGGAAAATAGAATGTTTTGAGGAAACAATAAAGTCCGTCGAAAAGGCAGAAGAAGCTCGAGGAAACTCTAAAGCTTCTTTTTAAATGTAGATTTCACTTCCTGAAGTGAGTTATTTGCCAATGAAATAATGCCGTCTTAAAACAAGTGAAAAACATTCTCGTTTGTCCGACTCAAACCCAAACACTAAAGTATTTGTTTGACCACGAAACTGTTATTAATTCCATTCTGTTACTTATTATTTATTTAATTTGTTTATTTACATCGTCTGTGCGCCGAAACACTTGCTAAATGTTATTCTTGCCGGCGTTTAACTCACGATTTTGAAGCTAAAAAAATAACTAAGACAGTTTAAAGACTAAAATATACAGACTATATATAAAAAATATTTATTATTTTATTACGAAAATAGATTATTAATATAAATAGCAGAGTATTGTACAAAATATATAGAGAATAAGAGGATGTAAATAATGTTACTGATACTAAAAATTTATTATTTGAACACATGCTCATTTATTTTTTTTATTACTTGTAATTTTAATAATTAATAATTAATTTGCACTTTTATTACGTGTAATTTGACATTTTAAATATCCAATTCTCATTCTACGGAATCACAGTCCAATACTACCACTTTTTTTATTATTTACGTGTACCATCGTCGTGCTGTACACAAGGACAAGCACAAGGATTACAACCAAATTGTATGTGCTTTACAAATATTGTAAAATTTTCATGCTATTCATTTTATTTGTATTATTATCATATTGTTAATGTCTTCATATGTTTTCATATTGAACATTATTTACACATTATATACGTAATATAAGTATTTTTGACTACACTTATATATTTGATATGTTTTCATTCGCAACGGTTGCATCAATTTGTGTATGAATTTGACACGCCTGACCGGATTCTGCGACACATCACTCGAGTTTTACATCGTAGTTGTTTCCAATAAAAGAAAACTACATGAAAAACTATTTTTTTCTTTTCCTCCGCTTCACAGTTCGAAACAACCGAAGCATGGATTATTAGTTTGAACCATTTTCTATTTCCCTTCTTTATTTCTTAACTTGGAAAGTAATCTCTTAGTCATTTTCAAAATTCAACCCTTGTTACAGTTTATCCACATAATCTCCAATATTTGTGAAGTATTAAACTTCATCTACTTTTATCAATAAAGGAATAAGAAGTAAGTTCACGCCATTCCTTCCCCGGGAAGAAGAAGAAGAAGAAGTAAAAAAAAAGGGATTTCGGATTAAGCCGTGTAAACTTCGGGGTAAAACTCAAACGCCGAGATTTTTTGACATTTTATGTAATGTTATTGAGCAACAAAATCTCCTCGCCAGGTTTTACAATTAATAATGTAGAAAATAAAAAGAAGAAAAGGTTCGAACAACAACAGCAGCAGCAAGAACGGCAACGGCAACAAGAACGGCGATGAGAAACGTGAAGAGAAAACATTAGCAGGCCAGGACTTTCATTCCTTCGGGAAATGCAGAGAAACCCGACGAGCAAAAGGAAAAAAAAGGAACGCTTAGCTTAAGGTTAAAGAGAGCTTTATGTTTTCAATTAAATCGGCCTCCTAGATTTTTGGCTAGTATTTTCTATTTTTGTCTAGAAGCATTTGGATTAGGAGGGAGCAGGCTAACCCGATTTCGGAAACGACCGGAGAAAAGCAGGAGCTTTTGAGACAAATAAACATTTTTATTTTTTAATTTTGCATCGCCACACCTGACAATAATATCAAATTTTTATCCTGAGGCCACCTATTTATATATAAACAAATTTTATAATTAAACACGTAGTACAACCTATGGATATTATTAGAACTTGTTTCCAAGGTCTAGGTCTATGTGACGGTAGAGTTTTGGGTGAGACTCGGTCTTGCCAGTTATGAATAAAGCATTAATGTACTGATGACGTCAGAACAATATTGAAGGAACAAAAAGGTATGTAACTGATTAATAACTCTATTAAGCTTACGATTTTGAGTAATCTTTTGTAAAATTCAAACTGCCTACAACGCATCTTTACCAAATTGAAGAAATGAACATAAAACCTTAACTAAGAATACTTCATAACTGTAACGTGTATGAATACGTTGAGTCGCCAATTAGCGTTTCTCATATCATTTCGTATGATTAAATTATACTGTTTAAAAATTGAATTGCATTGGAAGAACCATCTAGTGGGTTTTTTGGCCTGTAAGAATTCCCTTGCGTAAATAAGTATTGTGTTAACTATGAAAAATTTTTAAAAAATAAACGTTACCACACAAAATGTACCGTAACAAGATACCAAAAATAGTTCTGACCAGTCATTCATACCGATGAGTACATATGTATTTAATTGATACATCAAAACAGTAACGAGTCAATTAAAAAACGAATATATACAGGAAATCGTGATCAGATGAATATGTAAAGCATCGCATCTTCCGTTTAATTTAAGACTCAACTAATCGACCAGAAATTCTTGTCGTTTTACGAGTCGCTCAAGAAAAAAAAATACCTTCAAACGACTCATTCGAGTTAACCTCCCAAAGCATCGTAATATTTTTTTTACATAAAATTAATCGACACAGAAGTTAGGAAATCAGGTTTACAGGCAAGAAAACGGGAATTCACCGATCAATAGAAATATTTCATATTCCTGAAATCGAAATTAAGTTGCTTTCCTGTATAATGCTGTTTATTGTTCATTCGTAGCGGAGAAAGGTCCTGAATGAAACGATTCACAACTCAAAATTAAGAAAAACAACTCTTCACTTAATTTATACAAAAATGATTTCCTGCCAGTAGAAATAAATAAAAATTTTCTCTCAGAAATTTGAATGCGTATAGGTTGGGACTGATTATGTGCGATACATAAGTCTGACACTATCGGTAGCGAAAAGTATTTTACTAATGTACACTGTTATTAATATTAATGATTTCGTATAACTACTTTCCGTACCTTTCCTGTATTATCCATTCCATACCGACCTATGTGTACCTATGTAATGTATTTAATGTTAATATTAATACTTTTGAGTAATTAATTGAATAATATAAGTAATTAAATATTTGTATAATATAATAATAATAAAAGTAAATAACGTAAAATAAAAACCTTAAGTTTGTATGAATCAGTTCTATTGGTATTTAAAAATCCAATAGGACATTACGTTTAATAAATAAAACATGACCAATATTGTTTTTAATAAAAACGCTATTTTTGGTTATGTAAATGTTAAATCCTATTAAACAGAATCAGTTCATCTTTCAAAGATCAAGGAGTTAATGATGATTGTAGCGTCGACGTTTTCATGTATTGGTTGCGGGTTGGTCCACAATTTAAAAAAAAACAATAAAATTAATAAATAATTTTTAAAAATAAAGGAAAAACAAAATTGTCTTTGAATCGTTCCATAAAATAAACTTAGTACGTTTAATTCGATCTATTGGAATGGTTGTGTTCCAATTAGAATTATTAAATCAGTCAAGGAAGTCCGTGGGAATGGTAATCTATTCAATTTATGTATAAATAAATATTATTAACGTGAAACAAATGCAGAATAGGCAGGGTGGTCGAGGGTTGGCAACTTCTCTCCCAGTTCGCAGCCGAAGACAGCAATGACGTAAGAAAACCAAATTACCGACTAATACATAAGCAATGAAATGAAAAGTCGGCGTTATTAAACCCTTTTATTTGTAGTTTTCGTTCAATAGAAATTCCAGAGATTCTCCGTCTGCAGCATCCAACAGGCATGCGATGCAATTTAGTGAGCTTTCCCGGGCTTTTTTGTTGGCCCGTTAAAACGAAGCAAAAACATGTCCGTGTCAGTTTATTTGTCCTCGGCCGGGAAGCTTTTTAAAATGACTTTTTATTTCTCCGTCTCCTGTTTCCTTCGTCTTCCATTAAATTTCTACATCGGTAACTCGATACATTTATTCCTTACCGTTGTGACTTTTTTTCTGTTTTAACGGTGAAAAATTCCCGTTTCCACTCCCACGTTCCTCAACTTCAACGGGAGTCCCTGTCCCGTTGGATTCCGTTTAAAATTGAGCTTTCCCCGTTTAATGCGTCCGGATTGTTTTACAAATAATAACGGTTTTTTTAATAGTTTCTTGTGTGATGTCAGAGTCTGTGGTGGTCGGGTTGAAACCGCGAGACTGACAACAGACCCGGAGGAAAAGGTGATTACTTAACATTGCATTTGTACGAATGCCACGGTTCGCAAGGCATCACATTGTTTGACCGGAGACTATTCTCTACGCCTGACAGTTCAAAGGATTTAATATATATATATAAAAGTTTGATACAAGAAAAGTAAATTTCTCAGACGTTGTTTATCTTTTTTTAACCGAACCGACGACAGCACTCCTTTTGTTGAGATAAATTCTGAAGGCATTCAAAGCCATCTTATTTTTTGTCGACAGAGTTGACAACCGTAAAAGCAATACGATTCCGTCGAGAGGACGATTTAAGACTTGAAATTGGTCAGCAGCAGGTTAACAAGTATTTTTGTCGAGAGGAAGAATTTCACGGATTTTACCATTTGGAAAACAAACAACAGTTGAATTTGAAACGAGCCCCAGATGGTATCTCCGACTAACGTATTCCTATTAATAAAATATTAAACATTATTCACTTACTGTGTTTAAGCAACCGTCTCATGTAGACTGACTGCCACATTTACTGTTTGGTGGTTTGTAAAAGAACTTTTTAAAAATAATCAATGGGGTAAACCTTTTGTATGAGAAAGGTTTGTGGAAAAGCAGGAGAAGAAATAATGTAGAAGGGTCAACAGCATTGTATACACATATATATATGTAAGTGGAGTTATCTGTTTAATGGAGTCTACACAAATGCCGAAGAAAGCTGTAGGAAAATTGAGAAAGTTAAACATTTATCCTTAACTGGTGTTTCAATTTCCTTCAGAGAGTAAATGACCACACACACAGACACACACCAGAGGAAGACAACCGTTTCAGCGTCCGAAAGACTCTAATGAATAGATTTCAAAATGGCGTGACATTGTCTCGGAGACCACGAAAGGAATCTGTTTTATTTCTTAATCCGAAAGAAAAGAGAGGCTAAAGGTGGTCGAGTTACATGGAAACAAAAAAGAAAAAGGCATTTGCCCGACTAAGCCGAGAAAGCTTTGTTGGAATTAATTGACCCATTGTAGTTTGTGACGTTCTTCCTAATCAGAGAAGACGGTGAGACGTGGCCAAGACGGCCCTTTCGTGTCGAACCATCTTCCACGTCCTCTTGCATTAGCCTCACCGCCGTTGTTTTCTCTCCAGCTCCGTAGAAAAGTACTCGAGTGTCCTTCTCTCGAGAAATTTCGTCTGCTTCCTCGTCTTTCCCGTCATTGTCCTTTCTTAATTTTATGGGTTTAAACTCGGTTTTATGGATAGGATTTCCGGTTTTTCTTCCTCCTCCGGTTTTTTTTTCGGCTCTTGCCCGGTTGTTGCTGTTGTTTCTCCCAGATTTATTTCCCTTATTGGTGGTCTCCGGCCTTTATCATTCGATCTGGCAATATAACGCGGATTAAACTTCCCCTCCCGTTATTTATAAGAACGGCGAAGGCAACGAACTTCCCTTGTTTTTTTTTCCCCGGGTACACTCGAAAACGCCTGTTTAATCGCATTCTCCACGGAAGTACTGCTCGTGGGAAAAAAAAGCACGAGTCTCGCTCTGGAAAAAAAAATGGGCGATGTGTTACGGGCCCGACCGCAAGTTGGGTTTCAAAGCAGAGAAATATTTATTGCTCCGAGTCAAGAGCATCACTCTTTTTCTTTTTACAAGAAAAATATAAAATATTCACACTGGAAATATGCTTATTTGTTTGTTCGATTCGCTTCCACTTCGTGCAGAACAACACCGGAGAACACTGACTTTGAGCAATTCAAATCTGAAGACCTTGTTTGTTATTTTATTTTTGTTTTATTTTTATTTTTTGGTACAGACACGACTCAACGATTAATCATTCGAAAGAGAGAAACGGTTTCCTTTTTTTTCTTCCGGAGCAACGCCGACTGACTCCCCCGAATTTTGTTCCATCCGAGGAAATAAACCGGGGGCGGGAATAGGACGGAGAAGAAGTACATAAAATAAAATTTAGTGGGGTAATAAGAAGAGATGACATATCATTGTTACGAGGTTATGTGCCAATAAAATGTACAGTGGAAGTGTCTAAAGTAAAGATGGCTGATGGTGTTGGTAGTCACGATGGTGACGACGACGACGAAGGAGAAGGAGAATAAATGGAAAGTCTTTTTTTCATTACATTTTAATAAAGTGACGAAGGGAAAAGTTTTTCTTGCTTTCTTATTTGGAATTAAAAGCGAAAAAAGAGATCGCTTCTTTCATTATTATTTTTTTCTTATTTTTCTTCCATCATAATTTTTCTCATTAGTATGTGAAAAGATCTCCATTTTGATTCTGTCGAATTAAAATAAGAAGTTGGGAGTTTTGTGAGTGGCATCCGTGCTCTGTTGGCATTGTGTTCGGCGGATTTGGACCTGTGAACCAAAGGAAAAGGCTCAACAAGTCTGAGTTTCGGTTACCGAGGTGTGACACTTTCACCTGATCTTAGAACATTTCGTTTCCCTCATTAGTTCTCCTTTGAGAGGATTGAGTCGATGCCATTTGAAGGGTGAGAAACCGACAGAAAACATTTACCGCTTTTCATTTCAATTGTAGGGGTTCGTTGCAGGCGTTACACCCCCAGATGAGAACTTAAGAAGTGTATAAGTAAGTTCTTTTGTTATTTGTCTGAATTGTATTTAAGTCTACTACATAATATGTACTGCATAATTTTAATGACGTGTATTGCACCTTATATATTTACATGAATTTGTGTAATTCAATAAGCTCCAGTTCACCGTGTCAGGAGTATCACAAACTTCTTTTCTTATTGTACTTACGTAAAGTAAAGTAATTTTTCAGTATTTGTGTATTTGTCGCAATTGCTCACGTTCTTTGTCACATGTCTCTGTTACACTTCCGCTTTTTCAAATTTTAATAAATCAAAAATTAAAGGGAAGAAGAGTTGCCGCACAGCCGCAAAAATCACACTACGTCTAATGACTTTATTCTGTACGAAAAACCCGGTTCGTAACCCGTAGTATTTGTATTTACATAAAAGTTGTCGAACAACAATCAGAATACAAAAGAAATGAAAAGGCATTCAGTTTAAAGAGAGAGAAAACCTTTCTTGTAAAAACTTTTTGAAAAATTCATACACTATATATTGTAATGAATGGTTTCCAGTGGAAATTGTAACATACGGTTCTCCTGGGAAATTTTCTTTGTAGTTTCTAATCCAAGAGGTATTGCCAAAGGTGGGTACCTCTTTTTCTCACTCCTCAAGTTGGGTGAGTCCAAAAGAACAAAAAAGAATCCTGTTGTGCCCGAGTCCCCCACTCTCCCATTCCCCTCCCAACCCCGCGTCGCTTCTTTCCGCCCGGTTTTCGCGCGCTAAAAGTTTTGCTTTAAGAACGAAATAATTTTACGTCCACAACACTTTTGCGGCTGCCTCTGTTCCTGTCAGGGGTTCTGTTACCCCCAGCCTGCGGAAAGGAAGTTATTGTTTGATTGAAACTCGTTATGACTCAATTATTGAGTTCACAAATATCTTATGTATTGAATGTATTTGATGGTACACTTCCACAAAGCTTGAGTCACTGACTTCGTGTAAGCCCCCACCTAGTTAGGTGTGGTTCCTAGTACTGTAGCGCAGCAACAAGGGTCTGCAACTGCCGACGACGAGACATGCCTACATGCCAGTAAGGAGAAGATGAAAAAGATAAATGAAAATAACATCTCACAACACGCGTCAATGGGCGTGAACGCTCTCATCTTGAGCTACTGCTTCTCTACCATGTTAAAACCTGAGTTTGCACCTGGTTTTCATTAGTAGATTTTAGTTTGTCTCCCTGGCAGAAGAACAACTTGTAATAGTTGAATGAAAAAACTAGAATGGGGATAAGAACGGCAATGTTGGTGAGTGACGGAATGCAAATTATTTAACAGTTTCTGTTCAGGTAGTTAAGACGTTCACTTCAACCCGAATGAAGTTGCCTGTCTCTCTGGGCATCCAACTTCCTTCGTCGAGGTGGTGTGCGATGGATGACGTCAAAGTCAACGTCATGGGTCACGTGTTCTCAGGTGGACTTTTGATTTTTTTTCGAATAAAACTTTGTACCGTTGCCTCTTTTGTCAAAATAGTTTAAAGGTCCAAGTTGTAAATAAAGCAAAAAAGTAACTGCTGCGAATCAGGAAATTTGAACTTTAATAATTTATAGAACGTAATACTTCTTGCATTTGCTTTATTAAATAAAATCTGTTATTAATAGTAGCGGGTCGAATCATGAAATGTAAAACATTATTAACGTCTACTGTACTCTCGAGCAAAAGTTCCGGCAGTATTTTTCTTTTTTATAGAAAAGGCAATTTTCTATTTATTACCGCAGCTCTCTGTGTAGAGGTTCAACACCTGATGTGTGCCGTAGACGGGATTGCATGTCCGAACCAAATTACCGTTCCCTTTTCCTTTACTTCTTTCTCCTTTCTTTTTTATAACCGAATAGTAAAACGCGTTATTCACTCTTACTAGAATTACATTTTAGGTTTTACTTCCCATTTTTTCCTTTCCACACTTTCCTCAGCTCTCTTTTTCCTTAGTTTCTTTCTTTCTTGCCATTTTCCTGCTGCTGCTGCTTCTGCTGCTGCTGCTCCTTCTCCTTCCAACCCCTTTATTTTCCTTCACCTGTTATGATTTATTCAGATTTTTCTTCTTTTGCTCTTTACATTAAACTTTTGAACCCGGCTTGTCTTACTACTCCTGTTGCTCTTTGAAAAACTAAATTTAATGTTAATGCGGTTAAAACTTTCATGGTGGAGCAGTGCAATGCGGGGTTATTTTTTTTTTTCTTCTCTCACTACGAAACCGACGTCTTTTTCAGTTTAATTCTGAAGTTTCGTTTAAAACGAAGCACTTCTATTACTTCTTGTTAAGAAGTAAATCTTGAAAGATGTAGTTTTCGTTACCGCTTTTGTACAGTATAAATCGTGAGCTCCGACGTGGAGGAGTGTAACGAGTAGAAGTGCACTCTCACGATTTATAAAAAAGAACCTCAGCGGTTGACTTCAAAGTAAGAGAATCTAATATTGAGTAGAAATTAGAAAAAATACTTCTCTTACTCACAAACGAACTGGTTTATTAGAAAACTGCAAACGTTCTGTAAGAAAAAAGCACAGAGGAATATTCTCCGGTGGCATTAAGACACAAGATTTACGAGTATAATGTTAAAGATTAAGTACTCGTTACGACTTCTAATTCGGCGTACGAACACGTCTAAATTCTTATTCGTCACTTAAATAATGTGCTTTTACAACGACTCATTTGACATCGTCATATTTTCAAATATTTGCCAAGAACTGACAACCGTAAAATCGAATACGTCAAAAAAGAAAAATTGCACAACCTAAAAGAAGAATGATTTGCCTATGAGAGACAGAAGATGTCAATTCGGTCGAGTTGAATTCAGTTTGAGTAGAATGCGATGCGAATCGGTCATCAGACTGAGCGAAATGAGACATTGTCAACCTTACATAACTAACGTATACTCATCATGTGATACAACATGGCATTGAAGACATGCAGAGTCTGCGACAAGCAAATTACTTACACTACCGATAAATCCTACAAAGTATCATGCCACCAATCTCCATTCAAGGACATTTTGTGATATATAAGGTAATGTAAATAATGATAATATATATTAATAATATTACTACACAAATTACCGAATACTCGTGTGTACAAATGCTACCTCTGCTATTGCTAAAATTTCTGTTATTTAATAAAATTTATATAAACAAAGTAAACTTCATTAAAGTACAGCATCGGCAGCGCATGTTACAGTTTGTGTAAAATGTTACTTTCCAGTTATCCTGTAGGAATGTCCGACTGTCGTACTAGAGGAATATCTCTGGTACTCATCACATAATAGCAGACGATGCTGCGTTACCGAGAGTACGTGTCCTGTCCATGTGACTCCTCGCCAAGCTGCAGACTCAGACTTTCCAGGATTCATTTAGCTTTGGCACGCTTTCCGATCAAAGTCAATAAACACCGTATTCACAATTCCCGGTCTCTTTGATGTATAAACCGCCCTTATTATATACTCCCAATGAAATGCACGTCTCCCATCTCTCAGTACTCGCTAATTTTCAGCAGTTGCATTCCGAACAAATTTTTTGAAGAACAAAAAAATAGTCAGCAGGGGGTTGCTGGAATGGGGTCTGGGGGTGGCTCGGGAAGTGAAATTGAACATTTCGCCCTGATTCCATTCACGGTCCAATTGGCATCATGGTTAGTTAGAAGGGCAAACAGACCGATGAAATCAAATCTCGCACCCCGTAGCTTTGGCAAACGCAGTTTCAACCCCCTCAGTGAAATGCACACTCACGCACCACCCGCATCCGGGAGATTAGGGTTATTGTCACATCGAAAATTTTCCTTTTGCTTTTATTTTAAGTGAGCTTTTGCTGCGGTCAAGGTATTTTCCCGGTTGCAATTCCTTTCGAGTTCTTGCGGGACCACAGCCCTACTTCTCATCAACCGTTTGTTTTTTTTTTACACTGTAGGGACGTCTACCCACGCGTTTAGGAAAGTACCCGAAACAGATCATTTGCCTGCCCTTGAACTCTTCCACCTGTAGCTCCGGTCACTGGTTCGTACATTTCCTACTGTTCTTCCCTTGTCCTGTGATCTCCGTACAGATCACTTTCTCCTGAAAAATCATGCCCACACCTCGGTGAAAACATGGGAAAACTAATAACCCTTCCATTTTTTTTTGCTTTCCTTCACAAATTGCTTCCCAATTTCGTTTTCTTTTTCGAAAAATTTTCTCATGATTTTCACAACATGTCGTGTCGTTCTACTTAATAGGAAGAGAAAGAGAAAGAGAGAGAGAAAGAAGGGAAAGGACAAAAGAAATATATTTTTTGTTTAAATTTTAATGTCAGAGTTTCTTTCTTTCATTTTCCCTTTAAACCCTGCCATTCAGTGTCTACTCACATAAAGGGGTTTCGTATGTTACGTTTGCTTTCACGTTTTTCGTGACCGAAAACCTGACGAGAGGGTTTTGTCTAATTCTCCTGTTACAAATGTAACAATAAAAAATAAATAAGTTTCTTTTGGTAACAAGAAGTCGAAGCAATACAAGTTTTACTTAAATTCATTATTAAAATTATGAAGTTTGTAATATTGAAATTTACAGCCGCGGGGTTTTTCTTAAGACGGCCAACGTTTTCACGTCGACCTTATTGATAGTATTATTAATTTTCATAGTTGTGCCTATGTTATGTACTTCTGGAGAAGTCTCTTTGACGCATTCAAAATTCTAGGTGGGAGTGCTCGACCGGGTTGGGACCGATCACAAATAATTAAGTAATAAAGCGATAGATCGGAAGATTGTCGGTTAGGAGTCCCCCCACAAAACTATAAAACTATCATTTGACTTTTAAATATTGCGCCATTTTACTTAACAATGTCTTTCAGGAAAATAATAATATTATTAATGCAGAATATATTCTTGTGTGACAATAATTAACTTTTTTCTTCGGGACCACTTGAAGACATTAAAACGCAAATTGCAGCACTGCTCTACCCGGGAAGAGCACTGCCTCGGACTTGTTCCTACGAAAACAAGTCGGTCGTTTCCTCGGCAGAATCTCAGGTTCGTGCATTAATTAACTTGCTACCGGATGATACCTGGTACCCGGAGGCCTCGTTTTAAGTTTTTTTACGTCTTTGACGTGGTGATTAGTAGAAAAATTTTTTGGGTAAATAAATTTGAATGTTTCGTGCTTTCCATATCGTGAACTTTGTATTGACTTGTGTACAACGTACAAGGACACCGCTCGTTGGAATTGGTCTGCCCTAAGGCTTTTATCTAGTCGGGTGAACTCCAGAAAAAGTTAAATGCGATGTTAAAACGGTTGAAGGTACCCAAGTGACATGAAAGTTGAGAGTTTTTACACTGCACTATAACACACCGCCTTGTCTTGCAGTTCAAAACAGTACAGAAGAATTATATGTAGAATTGTGTAAGTAAGAATTGTATACGGTCAAAAACGTATATAGTCAAGTTTACTGAGTCAACAACTTAATAAATGTATTTGTACTCTTCTCCTTTCCTTCTGTAGAGAATGAACAACTTAAATTTTGTTACTTATTTTACAATTAACAAAGGCGAATTTTGTTTGACCGATAGGACCAACTTTACTACCTCGAAGCGTTTCCACTACATGCGACCAAAAATTAAAGTTTTTCTTGCGTCATATATTTTTAACACAGGAGTTGAATAAGTTGTTCTTCGTGAAGGAAACTTGACTTAAAATTTAATGAAGTTAAGAACTAATCGTACCCTCAAGAGTGTGTAGAAATCCTTGAGTCTGGAATTACACTCAAGAAACACTTGACTCGATAACGTATAACTTAAAAACTGAATATTTTAATATGCGTTAACGACTTTCAAAAATTCTGAATGTTAATTGTTCTTGTCAGTTTTATTAATGAAACCGCTTCTTCTTCTTCTTCGTCTTCTTCTCATTAATGGTTTGTTCCGTGAAAAAGAGAGAGAGAGAGAACCGAAAATATCCAGGTATTGAGTAACAAGGAATGGACGCGGAGGAATTGTCATCCTTTCTTCTGGGAATCCGAGAACAAAACACAAGTGGAACAAAGAGAAATTATATACGGTTTTGAGACACGAGCACGGAGTAATTAAGTGGTGAGAAGGTACGACCTTTTGAATTGCTTGCCAAGGACAGTTCAGTTCCACGACGCGATACACACGACAAGACACTTGGACTTCCGACAAACCTGTGCAATAAAATTAACACGAAACTGAAAAAAAATTTTCAATGCGTGAGACCTGTTTTGAGGTAAACTCTTACCCAGAAAGTGTACTTGAAATACTTACAGGTGTGCAATTAACCTAGGGGCAGAGTACAACCAGGAGTATCACGTGTGTAGCACTTAATTGAACAGGGAACAAGAATCTTTAAATGGAATTTTCCAGTAGTCAACAGGAAGTAACTTATTTTCAAACTAATTATTAATGCAAACGAGCTTGGGGTTAGACAAGAAAAAAACCTGGTTTCCGGTACCAATGCGAAACAAAAAATAAATAGAATTCTTGTCGTGCAGGGTACCCAACCTCATAGAAGAGAAATTTGAAAGCTCTGCTACCTCTCCATCTTTTTCGTAACTTTTTTTTCTAAGAGACATGCCTAGATTAACACTTATATATATAAGAAAAAACGAAATGTGTTACACCGAACACGATGTGCTCTCAAGCGGTTTCGATTGTTGCCCATGGGAGAAATAAAAGTTAATGAATTAATAAATAAGGAAAGCTTCCGAACAATTAAAGTGTGTGTGTGTCCGTTTGTTCTTTTTTCTGTGAACGGTTAAGTGTAATAAATTAAACTATCGAAACCGAGTTCATCGAAGGTCTCTTAAACGAATTCACTCGGTTCGGTTTTGTGGTGGATTCCGGCGGTAACATCTTAATCCATCTATTTGTTGAACCTCCCGGCCATTGCGTGCAAACTGCCTGCTCCAAAAACCATTTCATTCACCAATTACGCCGTCCCAAAACCTAATTATTAACTACCTTGCGGATAATATTAAACCCAAGAGTTCATGACCGAACTTAATATAACCTTTCTCTCTCTCTCTCTCTCTCTGCAGCACTAACTCACCCTGTGAATGACTCTTGGGGCTCCTACTTTTGCTTTCGAGTAGTTCGGGTAGTGTTTCGGCAAGCAGTTGAACCGGTAGGTAACACGCAGGAGAAAGTATCGAATGGATGGGTTCTTCTCACAGAACTAATCGTAAATTTCGAATGGCAAACGGACATTAAATATTTGCTGCTGCAGGAAGGCTATTTTGTTTCGGAGTCGACCGTACTCGTCCAGGCCTCGGCGAAAAGAGGAAAATTAGTGTCGAAGAGCATTCGGTGACGGTTCGAGGTCCTAACGTGCCATTGTTCCTCGCCGGAAAGCATTAGAAAGAATTAATTTTTTCCTTTGTAGTCGGTCGAAACAATGCAATTAAGTCGGATGTTTCACGCCATTCTGTACTTACACACAACGGAATAAAGGAAATAATTAATATTATCCGTACACATGTTAAAAACCAGCAGCATCAACAGGTTGCTCTCTCCCTGCTGTACTGCCGAGAGTAAACACTTTTTTTTTATTTTTGGTTATTCCGAGCCTGGAATTTCACTTGGTGAACGTTTTGTAGATATAATGCGACATAAATTACATGCACATTCACCAGTATTATTTACATTCCTTTAATATTACGGTTAGGGGTTACTTTATTAAGCTTGATAAATGATTTACAACGTTTTGGGAAACTCTATCCTCCACGAGTCATGTAAATGTAGTTTTATTAATAGTTTGGTGTGTCTCCTTTTGTTCTCGGCAGAGCCGAACTGTTTCCCAACAGCCTACTGACATTTTCTGAGTCAACTGTGAGACGTGAAACGACGGAGAATTCATTTCGGTCATTCTTTAGAATTAAGAGTAGAGTTTTCATTTGAAATTTATGGAATACATAACTTTAATAGGCCTGTTTGGGTGTACAATCCTATTCATGTAGATCTGGTTGTGTCAGTTGTGTTGTAGCGAGTGTTCGGTGTGGTGTCACCACTTTTCTTACAACACTAATGTATTGCGAACATTTTAGTCAACTGTAGGGTGTATGTTATGAAATTGTACCAACTACAGGGTGTTTTTTACCCTTGCTAAATGACCACGCCACTGTTCTGGTCATCCCCAACTGGAAATGGTGAATGTTATTGGTGCCACAGACCGGCACCCCCAACAACTTGGGGAGTTTGTATATATATTTATGTGATAAGAGGGAGGTTTGCAGTAACACATTTCCGTCAGGACATGTCTTCCTCTTGCATCCGCACGCACGCACGCACGCACACGTGCACCACGCTGCCCTTTCCCTCTGCTCCCCGTTCACGTCCAATTTCACGTTTTTATTTCATTTCTGCAACGTGTTTTTTTTTTATTTCAACCCTTCCAGGCCTCAAATCCCACCCCGTGCCACTCTCTTTTTCTCGCTTTCCTCCATTGACGTCCACTCCTGCTGCACCCCCGTTGTTTTATTTTATGTTTTCCCACATACCTCCAGATTCGGACCAAGTTTTCATTCACCGCAGGAATTTTTCCCCGGGTCTAACGTTTCCTACCTTTTCGGCAATTTGTTTATTTAAATTGAAAATACTTTCGGAAGTATTTTGTATTTTTTTTTATAATATTTATTTACTTATACGCACACAAGCACACACACACACACACACACACACACACACACACGTACAAAGACAGAGAGCAAGGGTTTTACATGGAAAGGTTTGTTTGTTTGTTAAGGGGTTTTCCATTGTGGCTTGACTCCGGTCATTTAATTATTTACTGCTTTTTCAGAGGCATTTCCGTGTGTTATTATTAGCCGGAAACAGGAGAAAGCTCAACAACATCCATCGGTAAACGGTTCCATCGATTGATTGGGTTTTTTTTTGTGCACAAACTTTGGTTTTTAATAATGAAGTTGTTCTCTTTCCCAGCGCCCTGATGCCTGCGCCCGGGAAATGATTCATTTCGAAAGTTTCTTTTTAGTGCCTCTCCCCCTTTATTCTTTTCTACCTGGCCGGAGAAAGTTCTCCCCGACATTCCCGACCAACTTGTTATTCCGGGCTACACATCTCGAATATTAGAGGTTGTTAGAATCTATTATTAGTCAGTGTAATATTAAAGGTGTTTGAAAACGAGAGGTATTTTCAATCTTTTCCCACTGTTTTCACTCACCATTAAGCCTCAACCTCGATCCTTTCTATCCTTTTACTTTCTCTCATTCTCTTTTTCTTCTCACACTCCGACCCAAACTCTGTGGGATTAATTAAAAGAAGCCTCCGGAAAACTTGAGTTTAAAGGTAGTCGGATTTTTAGGATTGACAATGGGAAAATCGAGTCCTTTAGCAGGAAAAAAAAACCCAAGGACAATCGAATCCAGGAGTTTTTGTCAAAGAGAAGAAGGAACATTACTCATGTGAGTGAGTGTGTTTGTGTGTGTGTTTGACATTTTCATATCGACAATGACAGTACAGTAACCCTTGTGAACTTCACGTAACACGTAAGGACAGGAGAAAACGCATGGGAGTATCCTTCGTCGTAACAAATGTAAATATTAGCATTTCAAAGGTCATTCAAGTTGAAATTAACTTGTACATTCCCAAACAAAATAAATGAGTTACTTAAGAGTTTCCTATTATTTGCTTCCGAAAATCAGGCTCGAAAAATTTAAAATGTCGTGTACGAAACTCTTCGAATGTGTTCTGCACATTAATACCAATTTATAGACGCTCAACAAACAAGAAAGAAGAGAAATGGAAAAAAAAGTACAACTTCTGCGACTAAAAAGTTACGGTCCACCCGGTCGAAGCAACTTGAAAAATTCCTCGAGAAGAAGAAAAGAACAAATAAAGGAGGCTCAACCGGTACTTTATGGATTCAATTCATTAATAAGATAACACTCGACGAGTAGTTTGAAAACTTCGAAATTGATAGTTTAGTTAGAGTCGTGGTTTGTCTGATGGTCACTTCTGATTAGTGTGGTTTCTAGTATTCCAACGCAATGTTAGAGGAGTTACAGAGAATAATTTAGAAAAGTCAAACAATCAACCCCTAAAATTAACCCTTTTGCTTGGAGCACGACTCTCGCACGATCCACACCCACCTGCTTTTAACATCTAATTGTCCTCCGCTTTCCCGGTACACTAACCACTCGATATTATCCCCTTTTTACGATTTAAATCGTCCGCATTACCATTTTCGGTAAACCTCTCGTTATAATTGATATACCGAAAAATTATAGCTAATTTCGACATTTTCCTGTCTCTTCCACGCTTCCACAATACGTTTCGACGAACTTCATCTTTTGTTCAGTTTCCCCGGGGGCTTTTGACAGTTTCTTTTGTGCTCGGTGAAATCTCACCGACATTCTCAAGTACCTCAGTTTAGAATGTTTTGATTTATGTATGGAAAATTCGGTGATCTATTTAAAAAAAAATAATATATATAAAGATATATCAAAAGCAAAAGTTTGCTGATGTGAAACTGACAACATTAATGTACGGTAAGTCGTGCCATTTTGAAAGAAAAAAACAACACGAAGTAATTAGAAAACTGTAAATAATTAAATCGTAGTAAATTTAAATAAAAATATAAATAATGTAACGCGGGGAAGCGACGACATCCACGCATCCTTTCATTAAATTAAATAATAAAAAATACGCAACCGAAAGGAAAGGTGTTTTTTGGACGATTCATCGACTCGCCCCATTTGCAGGGGCACACACTCTGACTTTTGTAATTATTCCACATTTAGAGCAGGAAGAAGTCAAACAGAGAGATCGTTTATTCATTATTTACAGATGGATGAGTAGAAGAAGACTGGAGGAGTGAATGTCCCGTCCACAATTTCCACTGTTTGATTGATGCGACCCGTCCAAAAATCAAAATAAAATGCAATCAATAAAATAATTCAACTGGCGAGTTTCCGAGTAGAAATTTCATTTTTTGTCTACTTCCCTGCCATCGGTGTGTAATCCAACAAAAACGAATCAATGACTTTTTGAGAGCACATTAAATTCTATGTATTTCTCTCCCGGCCCACCCTCACCGCGTTTGGGGTGAATTGGGACTTGAAATGAAAAAAAAAAGAAGAAATTTATTTTGTTGCCTTGACGTTTTCATGTTTGACGTTGATTGAGGAAGAAGAATTGGAAGGAAATCAACAATGCAATCCATTCGGGTGGAGTTTGACGAAAGTCTAAGATCGTCACGATGTTCACGAGACAATTAATAACGGAATTATAATTTCTAATTTTAAGTTTCACATGTCGAGTACTAAACTTTATGAACTCCGAAGTACAAAAATATATAATAACAATGATTCAGTAAGAATGACATTTTGTGTTTGTGGTGGTTTTAAAAGTGGCAGTACACGATACTTCACCTTTAGTTATAAAAACTGGAAGAAATATGTAGAAAGAAAAATACGGTTATTGTTGGTATCTACATAAAGCAGTTTAAATAGTGAGATATAATGAGTGCATAATATGTATTAATTATGTAAAATATTGGTCGTAACCTTTGTGGTTACCAGTTACTACAGACTGTTAATTGGCATAAAAATAATTTTCTAGCAACTCAGTTACGTAGTTTACCTCACACGGTAAAAGTCTGCATTAAAAAGCTCTCCGCCAGTTTCCGTTAAGAAAATCAACACTTTCCGGTTTAGTAATTTTTAATTATCACCTATCCCCTCGTTTTTGAGTCAATTTAAATAAAATAAACACTTTTAATAATTGCAGCACCTACCTAATAAAATTACCATGACAAAAAATCTAAGTGTTGATAATTGAAAATTTTTAAAGACTCGCAAAAGTTTAAAAAGTTTGAATCATGGGAGTGAAATAACAAGGATGTCAGGTGAAAAGTTTTGAGTCTTCCGACAACAACTTCCAGTAACAAATTTAATTGGTTCTCGAATGCAATGCAGTCACAAGAAGTAGAGTCTCATTAGTTCAACGGGGAAAACGGTACGGGCAGGTAAAGAGACCGTTCAAACAAGAAACAGGTACTATTTCTGACAATCACCTGAACAAACAAAACGACCGATGCATCTCTCTCTGTCTCTCTCTCTCTGGAAATGCGAAAAAATCACAAATTCAAAAAAACAAATGTACACAAGAGATTACTTTCAATTAAAATTTTTAAATTCTCACAAAAGGCCCGCGTCCGATCAAAACCAACCGTTAACACCTTGAACAAACCTGAAGTCGAAAAAAAAAGAAACCTATGTAAATAAGACGTTTAAGTCGGAGTTGGGGTTCGAACGAAGCATTTTATTTTGGTTATCTACGAAAAAAAAGTGGTAAAACGTCTCGTGGTGGGCGTCGTCCGCCTCCGAGGACATCTTCGGAACAGATTAATCTTGAGGACCTGATTTATTTCGGTGCGGTACCCATCCGACGTCCCCAACAGCTAATTTTAATAAGGCCACGAAAAGAACGGTTTTTATTGAGTAATAAACCATTGTTAATGTACGGGGCATAAATGAAGACAAGAAAATTATGCTAATAACAATGGAGTCCTTGCATTGATGCGTTCGATGCATCGTATTATTAACTCGCGTAAATATTACTGTTCTGCACGAGTCTCGTACGTCCATAACAAATTGCCGTCTGATTAATAACGAATAAATCAATCGTCTTCCTATACTCCTTTGACTCTCTCTCTCTCGTTGGCTCGTAGAAAATTGCTGCCACCACACATGTAATTACATGATTTTTCAAGTATCGGTCGGGCACGGTGAACAAAAATTTGGAATTCCTGAGTGGACGGTCGGGTACTCCTCTAGGGGAAAATGTCGTTTATATTAAGTTCGTCGTTATTGCCCTCACAGAATGTGAACGCAACCCATCACAAAGGAAGCCTGTACAAATCGCTTAAATTTATTTATTGGTACCCAAAGGGATTCTGACTCGGAAAGAAATACGGGATTTGATGGAACAACGAGAGGAGGTCAAATTCGCAGGGATTTTGGTTGTTGGCAGGTCAAGCGATTCGTAGGAGGAGACATGACCAAATCGACGAGGTTTTCAGTACTCGAAAATAAATCAAATGTGACTTCCTTACGGTTACTGCCTTCTTAGTTTACTTCTTAGTGAGCTTCTAAGAATACAAATAATAAGTACCAAATTTTATACACCACATGACATCTGTTTAATTATTTGAAGACAAATACACTCACTCCTGACAGGGATACTTCCAGGGTGAAATAAAATGAATAAGTACTTGAAAGTAAAAAGAAAACTTAGAAAACAAACAAGGAAGAAGCGCAAATATTTGTTTTGTTTGTTCAAATAATGTTACGCCAGGTTGTACCATGTTAGCCAGAAGAAAAACTCTTCTGATGAATGAATTTTACATTCAATATAAATGTATAAAAGTTTCATAAGAATTTAAATCACACCCAGGGGCTGTGCTTGTTGATCAAAAAGCTTATATTAAGCAGCAAATATAACATAATATACGAACAGTAAGTCAGGGATTGACAAGTAGTTTTCAGCGTTAGACTTCCTACGCGCAGAACTTTTGAGAAGTTTTCTGTACTTCTTGTGGGGGTACCCCGGAATAAACCGAATGACAACTTACTTGGTTTATCCAGTTCGGAGACGATGTGCTCAATACCGGTCGATATGGAAGCAATGGCATCAACCAGGATGATCACTTCTAACAGCAGGGATCCGAACCAATCGCAGAACGTTCGACAATTCCGGTGTCGGTAAGAAAAATCACTGCACGTCGGTTTCATTCCGTCGAATATTCCGAAATCAATACCGGATGCAATTGACTTGGTATTCTTTCGGAGGGGGAAGTTTCACATGTGCGGACATAGCCACCGTGTGAACAAGGAGAAGACATTCGCGTGGATACCCGACACGACGTGACGGTAAGACACCTGAAATAAAAAGAAGAGTAGAAAATTAAAAAAAAAACGGGGCGTGATTCAAGGGTCGACATCAGGGTTTTAGGGGTAAGTACCGGGTAGGGCGGTTGTACAAATCAGAGCATCAACGAGTGAAAGCCACTGACTCTTGACTGACGGCCTGCTTCCGACACCTTAAGGTACAATCTTGATAAATCGCGCCAGGTAAAAATGGCTGCTTGCGGTTCAAAATTAAATGTTTAATTCATTGAGTTCGTACTGACGATTAACGAGACGGTTAACGACGGTAAACGAGTACGGAAAACCGTCAACTCCCGGGCATTGTTTATACCTTGAAATTTCAAAGTTTTTTATTACCCGAAAGCTTCGGATTCCCCGAGGAAGAGAAAAGCAACGTGTGCACACGGACACGAGAGAAAAAAAAAACCTGAAAATCCCGTTTGTCCCATTAATTTTTTGCATTTGTATGTCGGTGGATGTAATTCAGTTTGACAGATACCTCACATCTCCTTACTTATTTATTATTCTAATAATTCTATTGGGAGCCTATGAGGCTGTGGGAGATTTTTTTTTTTGGCGCATTTACTCTCAGGTAACAAGGACCGGTAGACGTGTGCGTAGGAGCGTTCTGTATACCGCGGGTGCTACGGTGAAAGCGGGATTCTGTGTCCTTATATAGACATTTAATAGCATTCACGTCTCCTATTGGAACTCGTAATGTGTTTTATGTATATTTTATATATATATTTGTAACGCTAGTTTTCCTACGCGCTTTAAACATTTAAGCATTTACAATTTTGGGCGTTCTCGTTCTCGTCCTTGTTGTTCGGCTAATTCTTCGGATGTCAAGTTTTTGGGGGTAGCACGGCAAAAATTCTTCCTATAGAACCACTCCCCCTTTTTATGTTGTATGCAAATTGATTCAAAACATTACACATTTCACTCAAGTTGCTTTCTGTTACATCTCGAGTCCTCAACGGTTTTCTTTCCCCCGTGTCGAAACGCCGGTTTGATTTGTTTCCGATCTTTCCGAGATTTTGGAAATTGCCAGAAGAGAAAGAATGTAAGTCTCGAAACGAAAATTAACCGTGTATTGAATAAATTTTACGTTCCCTCCTCGACTTTTATACATTCGTAAAACACAGTTTTCCGGATTTGGAAAATTGCATGGAAAATTGGCGAAATGAACGAAAATTGGGAAAATATTTGGGGTCGTTCCGAAAAATAAAAATAAAGTTTAGAGCTTTGATTTTTCCACCATTTTCCACACAAAAGGAATCTGCAAACGGAAAAGTAGTTTTTTAATTATTATAAATGACTTGTTGGGCGCTGTATATTGTTCAGTAGATAATGAATAGCGGTTGTTGAATACTATTAATTAATTAAGAATGTCAACATTATGTTCATAGTATTATTATTTTTAACATAAGGTGCTCTTCTTCTTGGGATGGGTTACATTGAACGAGAGGAAGTTACTTCTTTTGTGGGGGACTGTCCCCTTCTTGCACGGCTTAAGAAAAGCAAGAATGTTAGTGTGAACGAAATTATCCGAAGTACTTCACACACACGCACTCGGAAGAAAGGAGAACTTCAGAAGGAAATGAATTGCATGAAACTTCAGAAAAGAATTTCCACAAAGTAACAATACCTAACTCTTATTAAAGTAACTTTAGCCGGGGGAAAACAGCAATAAATTGCTCCTTCCCGTTTTTTATTAGCCGGCCATTTATTGTTTATCGTGCGTTGCAAAACTCCTTTGTTTTTTTTTTCTGTTTCAAGTACAAAATATACTTTATTTGTCTTTGTAGTATGCCACGTGTGATGTGTTGCATTTGTTGCGATGGAAAGGTCTTAACATGCTGGAGAATCTGCTGTTGCGGTGGTGTTTCAAGGTGAAAAAAAGGAAAGGTAAACATCGAACCGCCGTGCGGTTACAACTGAACCCTTCTGAAGAAAACTTCAAAACAGCACTACTCTCAGGTACTCTCTCGACTTTTCTTATTTCAACCTTAATAAGGAGAGTTATTTTAGTTTCTACGTGTTATTCTGTGGTCAGGTAGAAAGAAGGGAAGGTGTACGCCAAGGGAAACAACAGTGCCTCGACTGATAATCGTGTTAAGAGAGGACAGAAATGTGCCGTTGTTGAATTCCGAAAGGTAAATTGTATATAATATTTTTATATTATATTGTAAATATAATAATATGATATTATTTTCCGTTCACTGTTGCCCATCAAGTAGTAAGGTGTATGGGTTCCTGTTGAACTGGAGAAACGGACAAACACGCTACAATCAGAAATTATTCTAGAAAATATTACTATTCCTTCTCGTTCAAGTCTGAAGTTTCATTTATGTTTTAGTTCCCGCGCCACCACTTGTTACCACCTCCCCCTGTGCGCGCGTGTGTGTGTCTGTGTCCCAGAAATGTAAAACATGTCGTAAGCCTCGGTAAACGTAATAAAAAGTGTGTTACAATATAAAGTTAATATTAACAAATTCATATTGCTAAAGTTTACGCCTCTCGAGTCCTATAAACGTGTGTAAAGATGGATGAATTGTGTTTCGATTCAGAAATACTTTCCAATGTCTCCTTGGAGAATACTTTTATGCGGTTCCGGTTCTTTATTTATATCACAATCATTTATTGATTACAAATTCGTACATGTTTGGTCAACCTTTGGACAAGTTTATGTCTCTGTGTGAAATTTGAAAATACCGGTGACGTTTAAGTAAACGAATTTTCAAATCAGCAATAGAAAGGCGAATATTTATATTTTTTTAATTTAAATTTATACTTAAAATTATACATTATAAAATTATACAAGCCACTGAGGTCTCAGTAGTAGATATATGAACTTGGAGTAGACATAAACATTGTAGCAACCAAAGGATAGTTAAGGTATACCCTTGACTATGTACGTAAGTAACTTAGACGAAAACTATGCCTGTAACCCTTCTTGAATATTGCAAAAGTCAAGTTTTTTATTACAAAATATGGTTTATAGTTAATGACCCGATTCTTCTATCTAATGTATTGTGTACACACATTAAAGAAAATTCGCAATAAATAATTAAACAATTGATTATTAAAACTTATTAAATAGTATACAAAAGCCAGTCGATAAGAAACAGTGAATTTATCAAACGTAAATAAAATTTTCAAATCACGGTTGCACCTTCTTTAATAACCCGTGTAAATAAAAATAATTACTTTCTAGTAAAAAATCAATCACGGGAACGCATCAGAACGTTTTTTTTAAGTTCATTTGGAGTTCTTTCGCTAGAAAACAACTTAATTTAGTTTTACACAATCAACTATTGTTCGACACCGACAATGGCTGACAGCACGAGGCAGTTAAACAAAGCGATGTGTCAAAGAGCACATGGGGAGGGAGGATTAGGGAACGAGAGAGGTCGTTCGGGGGGAGACAGACAGAGAGAGAGAAAGGATGGTTCCCCCCACATGCGAAGCCAAGTACAGAAAGAAACACCAAAACACACAGATGAGGAGAAAGAAAAGAATAAAATGATTTGTTTCCCACCCCGTGGTAATTGATTGATTGTCAATTTTCCTACAAATGAAATATTTATTTGCCCGTCGTTACTTGAAACGTTCCAATATTTCATACGACTTTTGTCACATCCGAGTCTCCATTGTTTTCTGGAAAAACATGGCCGAAACAATGCGGGACGGGTTCTTCGCGCTCTCGGTCGACTACCTTAAGTTACGAAATTACGAAAGTGACGAAGGTGGCATTAATAATCGAGTTGTATGTTGAACGTTACGGTTGTGCACAAGTTGTGGCTTCAGTTACCCTCAACGGCAATCTCACTCTTACAAAAGACAACCAAACTCAACACGCCTTTCTGTTTAGTTCGTACTGTACTAGTCATAATAACAATAATAATAATAAGTCAATACTACGCTGCAGACGTAAGAATAAATCGTCACATTTTGTGCATGAGAACTTCGAGGTGATTACTAAAGAACTTGTTAACAGAAAAATTGGATGGAATTTATTTTCCAGGGTAGTAGAGTCTGACTTTGTGGGGTGGGAAAATGTCTTAGTCGCGAAAAGAGTTGACTAAGTGGAAGAAGCCAAAAAAGAGAGCGTAACGGTTGGAAGTTATGAAAACACGGTGTGCCGGTAATTTACAATACGTTTTATCGTCTCTAAATTGTAGAGTTGCATTAAATTCAGTAGTAATACAGTAAATAATGCCGATTTTGTATATTTAAAATGAAAATTAGTCGGTTTCGGTCTCGTTTTCGCTTCGTTTCCCATTTTATTCGCGTCTTTTTGGCAATTGTTCCCGAAACACTGGAAAATTCTTCATAAAATCAAAGACTTACACCTGAGTAGGCAGGAAGTTAATAATAATTTAATTGCTTACGTCTCTCCGGTAGGAGAGTACATAACTCGGGCGGACGACGATCTCTGCAAAATTTGCTTTTGCAAAGAAATTCCAACAGAAATTTACTACCGCAAGGCATTCTGCAACTGGACCAGAGAGTGAACTAACTAGGAATTTGTAATTGTTATGAAAGAGTTGTAATTACTTCAGGGGCCATTATGAAAGCTCTCTTTTCCTCTCTCTCGCTCTCTCTCTCACACACACACGTTCTCTTAAGCGGGACATTTTGCATACACCTGAACGCATTCAGTTGTGTTTTTTTGTGCTTCAGAGGCAAGCCAAAAGAAGTTCAATAATTCACGTACGGTCGCTAACCTACTGTATGGATGCTGTTGTTGAGCGAAGAATAATTCAGTAGGATGCTCTAAATTATGGTGTTATTTAATTGTAAGCGAATTCATGTGGAACGCATGCAATTTGTTATTGATCCCAATATATTTTGATCAATTGATCTCGGTTAATTGTTTATTATTTTATATTGTATTGTGATGTTGCTCTGCCCTCGCGATGTCATGTACTGTGTAACACTCCACAATGTAGTATGAGATGTATTGTAAACTGTGCTACCACAGTGTTGTACAATATGTTTTGACTTGTGTGTAAGTATTGCGCATTGATTCTTACGTATTGATTGATTTAAAATTTAGTATTTTATATATTGTGTTAATTACTGTATCGCGGTATAGTTATCTGATTAAGTGCTGCAGGTCGCATTGTGTTTTTATGTTATGTTAGCTAGCGTAGCTCGCTCTACTCCGCGTTGTGTACACCGTTGTATCCAAGTCGGTTTCCAGTGAAAGTTTCGTGCGAAACACACGCTTCGTGAAAAGAAATGTCATCAATATTGGACGAGAAATCCACCTCCGGTTTTACTTCACCTCAATTTCCGGAACCAATGGGATGGAAGATTGCTTTAGAGTGAGACCAAACGAGAGATTTGGATGGATTTGAAGAATTTCTTGCCGGGAATTCCGCCTCAGATGTTCTCGTAATTGTTTAGTGTATACATTTATCATCATGTAATTTATTGTTTGTTTACATTTCGCATGAATGTTATCCGCCATTTTGAATTCAACCCGGTTTTGTGAATCCTTTGCTGCCCTGTCCGTTTGCCCCCGGTTACACGTTACCAGTGTGTCTTCTAATTTACTGTCTAACAAGAGAAATCAGAATGTCGGTGCAGTGTCTCGTACTACAACAAGTGTTCATTAGTGAACGGGTCAATAATTCAATTTTACTTTGATTGAACGTGGCGAATGTGAACATTTACGCAATTCAAATGTTACCTATTTATTAAAACTTCCCCAAAATAAGTTTTCAGTGTCTTGATTGCATTTTGATACCGCTTTAGATTAAAATAATTTAAAATACATGTACGCATCTCAGCTAAAAATATTAATAAATATTAATATAGTGTAACAGCAGCAGTAATTTAAAGTGGCGTAGGTCAGAGAGCTTAACTTGCATACATTTTTATTCTCTAATTATTGCACTTATGTCTAACTTATTTAATTTATTTGCTCGCATCGGTATGTGTAAGGGTAATGTAAGATATTACAGGGACTGGGATTCACAAAGAATCAAAAAACACCAGTACAGACGGTGTATGAAATTTCGAGAAGGATAATGCCCAACAATACAATAATATTTAGGGCAATGACTCGCGAAAACAAAATCAATAATTATTCATAACCGACTCTTACTAAAATAACTCCAAGTCGAATCAATAAATATTTTACCGGTTATTTAAAAAGTTCGGCAGGAGTTTCGGGTACTCTGTTATTGGATGAACGAAGTTAACCGTTCGTGTTCATCATCCATTCAGAAAAGGGAAAAAAAGAATTGCATTAAAGAAAAAGCCGAAATTAAATTTACATAATTACTTATATATTAATGTAATGATTTATGTATTAAAATTTTGATTCGGCTCTCAGATACCAGGAATTCGTTCGAAAGACTTCACTTTGACAATCACGTAACATTTGAATTGCAAAAGGACCAATGTTTTTTTGCAACGTCAGAGTCACATTCGTCCGTGAAAATGTTATATATATAATTTTGCAAACTGATTAATCATTGTTTCCCGATAACACACCCTTGACCGAGGGTGAACATACCCTTTGAAACACCTTCAACGGATAATTGCTGTGTCACTCGTTAAACTTCTTTCTTTGTGATATTCCAAACAAAATAAAATTTTCCCCGTACAGAATAAAAATATACAGAGCGATGAATTTCGATATTGCCCTTTGTATTCTGCTAAACACTCCTAATTATTCAGGGAAAAAAAGTTACGACTTGCGACTTTCCACAAGTTCCAAACAATAGAAAGAGTTTGAATTTTTTTTTTGTTTTAAAGCACAAGTACAAATTTTAGGGATTAATAAATCTTGAGGAATCATAAATTATTTGCGTAGGATATAAAGCTAAAATTTAGTAGTCATAAAAGGGCACGCGAAGAAAACAATTTTTCCACGTCGCCCCGAAAGTTCGGTTTTTGGCTTCGAACCGAAAAACCTGAAGGCCGAGCAGACGAAAAAGATTTTCAATGGTAAGTCGACGCACGCAGGACACACGGAGAAAAATACCAAAAGCTACATACAAAATTTATGTACGGAATGCATTCCGTCACTTTATGTTAATGCAACGCGTAGTTTTGCGTGTCAAATAATTACCCTTTTTTCCACTATTTGGAAAATATAAAAGGAGAAAGGAGAAATTAACTTCCTTTCGAACTCCTCCCTAATCCGTGGAAAATCACGGAAAAAAAGTACGCAAAAGGTTGGGTAAAAAAAAATTCCAGCCCCAAATTGATTCTGTACACATTGGAATGCTAATTTGACAGTACACACACACACACACACACACACACACACACACATCACTTCAAACTTCACAGCGTGATTCCCATGTCAAGGTATGTGAGACGTGGTGGTCTTCCACGGGTCTTTCCCCAGCACTTCATCCTCCCTCCCTAGAGCACTTGAGTTTCATAACTTTAAAATTCATAACTTCACACGTGACGGAAAACGCGGCAACGCCGGCACCGTCCTAACCCGTGAAAGACGATGAATTGAATTGACTACCGAAATTAAATCTCCATTCATTTAATTTTTCACTATTTGTTATTGAATTTGTGTTTGTTTCTAACGAAGCGAAGAAAATTTCGTAATCTCCAAGTCAAAGTTGAATAATGAATTTGAAATATAATAAAAAATAAGTAAATTCATGACCCCCGGGGAATTTCACTCCGAACGGTGAAATCAAAATCCCTTGAGCCTTAATAACTGAATATATTGATTTACTTCTCGAAATGTATCACCAATTTTTTTTTCCCTTCACTTCTTTTCGAGGTGTTCCACATGCGGAACGTTCAAGGGTACTCTGGAAGATCACTGATCCCCACTGAAGTCAATGTACGGGAAATGAGCTATTACAAAAAAAATAAGATCTTGATGGCAATAACCAAAAGTTATTGAATTGTTACGGCTGAAGTTTATTTATTCTTGTTTGCCGTGCATGAGCAGTCTCTTACAAATGTACAATTTTTGATAAATTGTGAAAATTATTTACTATAACATACTCAGTATCTAAATATCTAATTAACAGTTAAAGTAATAAATGGATTTACAAGACGTAGAAAATTTAAACATCTCGTGTAGAAGTTTTAGTATGAAAAAAACAATATAAGTTCTTTGCGTGGGTTTACGGCGTTCATTACATCCTCACGTCTTGATCACCCTAAATATACGTATAAAAATATACACCTGAACTTTATTGTGTACTTAAACTTTAAAAACATTGCCGTGGATGTATAAACATAAAAAAAAATATTTCCAAATTCTATGAGAATGTTACTTTCCATCACCTAACTCTTTCATTCTTATGTCTTCTGGTTCCGACACGATGCGTGTAATCGGTAACACAAGTTCAACTATATCAATTAATAAATGTACATAACACACATACACACACACACACACACACAGAAATAACAAGGCAGAATTCGGGTGTTGGTAAATAGAAAGTTTCCAAGTCAATTACTCTTTATCAAGTGTGCGGCGTTGTGAACAACACATTAAGATAAAATGTGTGACACGCACACAATCGAAACCAAATTGATCACATTATTTCTGGAAACTATGAATATTATTAAAAATTTATTCAAATTTTGAGTTCACGTGAAATAAGTCACCGACGTAACGCAAATTACCGGGGTAGGGGGAAATGCGCGTGTGTGTGTGTGTGTCGAGGAAAACATTTTCTTTCATAAATAATATATAACTTTTAATGCAAATCGTATATCAAATACTTGTATTAGGAATAATGGAGTAACGATAATGGACAAACGAGACGAACTATCCGGAAACTTTCCCGTTTGAAAGGAAAACGGTTTCCCACGCTTATTATTAATATTCCGAGAGTTACAGGTGAGGTAAAAACCCGATAAGGTTGAACCCTTTTTAAAGTTCCCCAAAACTTGGTTCCATTCCGAGGGTGCAACCTTTTCCTAGAAGGATCGAGAAAAAAAAATGACGTATGATTATTTATCCTCCTGAATACGTCAAAGCGCTCATGTCGGGTAAGTACTTTCGATGTTTTCCCACTGCTAAAACCGCTAAATATTTAATTTCCACGTCGAGTCTAAACTAAAAATAGTTCGCTTGAGTTTCCTGTAGGGAGCCTTCGCATTAACAAGAACCTCTCCCGCTCTTTTCAATTTTACTATATAAATTTACGGGGGTTATTCATTATGCAACTTGATTGTGGAATAAAAGCTGGGTTACGTCTTTTCCGGAAGTGAGAATTTCAGGAAAAATTTTTTACCCCGGGAGAAAATTAGTTGCCAGCTCAAACCGAAAAGAACTTCCGGTTTCCGGAAATAATTTGTAAAAATACACTGGGAAAAAAAAACGTACGAGGGAGAGAACATCACCGCGAGTGAACAGGGTTGACGTGGAACGAGCAGGAGGTGACTCCTGCCACGAGGATAATGAATAGTTGCTCGATGGTCATCAACACGTTGTAACCGATCAAACTACCATAAAACTAATGAATGTTAATTGTGGGTCAAGTACAAATGTAAACAGACAGGTGACCAGGTCGAATCTTAAAATGGTTAGGGTTGTTTTGCCGTATTTTCCGCAGGTGAATAGTTTCGACGTCGATGGACTCACGTGAGGAGAATTAGCTCTCTTCCGGTGCTCATCCGAAGCTTTACGAAAAAATAAAAAATAAATAAAAATACAATTCTGCCACCCTCTGGTTTTTAAATTGGGAATCGATACAAATTTTCCGGATAAGGAAAAGCGAAATTGAGTTGCACAAAAAAAAGGGAGGCCCGGAAAAAAAAAAGGGCGGATTAATTTGAAGCCCTGAAAATAAGTTCAATGAAGAATTGGCGAATGGATTTCACTTCGATTTTCAAACTAAATTAGGCGGTGAAAGGGGAGCCGGTGAAACTTTTTAGCTTGACACCTCGTTGTAGAAAACGGGACAGGTGTGCACGGCGCCCCGCACGTGACTTGTTTACATTTAATAAATTGTTAATAGTCCGTCGAATTGAAAACGTTTTCCCGTAATTTCAGTTACGCTTTCCCGAGTTATGTACCCATTACACCTCTCCGTCATAAAGTTGCTACTGTAAAAATCTTATGAGTTGTATACGTACAGTAAACCTGGTAGTTGATACTTAGGTTCAAATATCTGTAATACTAAAATAAAGTAAAATACTTTAGGTTTCTAAAGTAAAATTAAGTTAATATTAACTTTAGGAACCTAAAGTATTTTTATCATAATGAGTTGAAAAGTTTAGTGAATTGATTTCTATTTATTTATTTATTTATTTATTTATTTATTTATTTATTTATTTATTTATTTATTTATTTACATTAGTGAATTTATTTCTTTTTATTTATTTATTTATTTATTTACATTGTATTTATTTATTTATTTATTTATTTATTTACATTAGTGAATTTATTTCTTTTTATTTATTTATTTATTTATTTACATTAGTGAATTTATTTCTTTTTATTTATTTATTTAGGTTAGTGAATTGATTTCCATTTATTTACTTATAGCGCTTACATTTATTTACACATTTTTTATGGAGTTCATGTCCGCATAATTCGATTGATTTATACACACAACAATTGAACCTATTTTTTATTTTTTTATTTTATTGATATTACTAATTAAATATTATTAATAATAATATTTTATTTACTTTAGTTTACTTTTTTAACTTTAAAAATTGTAAATAATGTTTATGTAACCAAAATTACACGTACTTGAAAACATTATTCGAATGTGTGATTTATTAAATAAAAAGTCTTCAACATAGGCTGAAGGTAGTCATATTTATTTTTTTTATAATTTTATTGTTTAGCTTTTAAATTCAAAATATTTTATATTATTGTTGTAATTAAAATTGTATTTCATGGCGTCACACCTTTTGTCTTCATTATCTCATCCTCTCTGTTTCTTACATTTCGTTTTGAAATTTTCGATAAATTTAACGAAGTTACTCATGTATGTATTGATACCGAATTTATTGATTGTTCTCAGTTCTTGCACGTCTTTCCGAATTCTTCATGTCCGTTGCACGAAACAGCTGCAGCATGCGCTGGGTGCTCTCCGTGAAACTGTTTCTTTCCGTTCCCTGCCGACGTTGGGTCTCACGAGGTGTACTACAACGTGTGGTTAAATACTCGAAAAGGAATGACCTCCTGTTAGCGAGGTTGGATTTTCGGCAACCCTTCAAGTGTGTCCCACCCCCGTCTGAAGGATTTTATTTCTATCTTCGTAACAAGTTTACCACCTGAATGCTCCCTGCATTATTATCCATCTCAGCTCGGTTCCACCGAGTCGTTTCCCTTTCTCTCACCGTACAAGGGAAATGAAATTTAATTTTACAGTTGACGAGACAACATTTTTCCGGTGCGTTTAATAACAAAAAGTAATCTTCATTTTTCTTGCTATTTTCACCAGAAACCGTAGGAACGAAACGAAAGGTAATACAGAAACTTTGAAGGAACTTGAAGCAGAATTAGTCAAGGTGTGACGTTTGATTACGGGGAACGCACAAGGCGCAACAACCCCCCAACAGAGGCGGGAAACGCATTTGTTTACGCTACCAAAACGTTTCGATATGTAAAAACAACTGGAACATGTCGTCCTATTAACCAAAAACGCATTTCCAACTCCACCTATACATAATTAACAAGTGCAGTCAAGGTAAAAGTGAAAGTACAAGTAAAACCGAACGACAAAACCAACCATTACAAAGGCAATGAGAGGAAGCCTTCGACCTGTCCGAAAGTAGTAAGGTTCAGTTATGTTACTTAATTAATAATAGTAATAATAACAGAAGTAGTAGTAGTAGTAGTTGTTGTTGTTGTGCAGATTCTGTAACCTCAGGTAAAATACGAAAAAATAACATACGAAAAACCGATGGTAGCAAAAATAGACAAGCCGAACTGTTCTATATTTTATGCGTAACTTATTTATTTATTTAAATAATTAATACATATCTTTTATTTATATTTGTTACCATTTCTGATCATCTATGCTTATATTTTATTTGAATTTTGGAACTTATTTAATTCATTTCAAAGGTATCCATCTGTGAAAGGTAGCGTAGACAACATCAACATCGGTATTATTTTTTGCGAAAATATTATGTATACCGTCCAAGGGTAGTGACCAATGAAGAATTTTAATAAAAATTGTTATGTAAAATAATTAAGCTCGCTGGGTAGACGTACAGTTACCGTACAACTTTCCAACATTTTACAAATACAATTGGTAAACACTGTTAAACGCAATATTTTATACAACTCACGAGGTTTCTCTTTGTACTACGGTAATTAGCTTTATTTAATCTTAAGTTCTTGATAGTTAATAGGTACACGTATCCTATTGAAAAAAGAAAAGATGAAAAAATAAAACTGCGAGTGAGAATATTAAAGAGGAAAGAAAAACTTCCGCTAAGAATCATACAATTTCAGTTCAATCCGGTCCGGATTACCTTATTTCCGGTGATAATCTTTTCATTTCCTTCCCATTTAAGACCTGGCGACACTTCTTCAACCGTTTAAGGTTCATCTTTTCCTTTTGGATTTCCGTTTGTTATTAAGTTAACCAAACTAATCTTTGATCTTTTTCCTTTACGACCCGTGTAAGTCCTTCCGGAGAATCCTCTCGTCGTTCCTTTCCCGTCTTTCCTTTCCTTTTTATTTTCGTCGCCCATTCTTTAATTCCGCAACTTTTCCTATTTTCCGTGAGATTATTGCCTCTCTGATTTTCATTCTCACTCCAATAATCATTTGTACCTTTCCCCGTTCGCTAATTTCCGTCGTTAATATTCACAATATCAGCGGGAAGAAGCTCTTCCCCACGTTAAGTCACGGTTATGTTTGTGATAGCGAAGAGTTGAATTTCTTGTGAGTTACATTAAATGTGAAAACTCACACGGATCAAATGATCGTACATAAAGTGTACAAACATACATAATAAACCGTAATAAAACACTCGTTTCGTTCTCGAGAAGCCTTTATTTCGAATGTACTTGAGCCTTTTTTTAATTTTTATTATTATATATAAATTAAGCATGTGGCGTTGTTGTGTAGGGTTGGAACAGTCGTTCCAATTGAGAATGAACAGTTGAGAAGTTGCTTACCAACAGACCACCACACAATCTTTTTCTATTTTTCTAATCCTGCTACGAATCGTTAAGTATTCTGCAGCGAAGAGATCCCCCAGTGAAGTACCCCGAATCCCTCAAAAAATTAAGTTCCACAAATTTAAGAACAGTAGAAATTAGTGACTGAAGCAATAAAAATAATGAAACTTCCCCACTCAGAACAGCAGAGAAACATGATAACACAACGGTTCCTTTTATTTTCCTTTGGAAACGAGCAGAACAGGCGGCAGGAGGAGCAACAGCAGCAGCAGCAACAACAAAAAAAACGTCAACTCATTAAGTATATCTTAATAAATACAAAACCATTATGTAAACCATTAAAAATTATTTTTTAACTTAAGCTTAAAATGCTTTCCTTTTATTGAAAAAAACATTATTTTTTTTTGCTTTTAAGAAGAAGAGAAAAGTCAGTTTTCGCTGTTGTCTCTTAATTAATGCGTCCTGATTTCTGATCTTTCCGTTAGAAATTCCATGTTTTTCTTGTTTTCCTTTTGCGTCAGACGCTTTCTCACAAATCAAAATTAAACGCACAAGAGAAAGGCAGTGCCCCTTTTTTTCGCTGTCGCCGTTTTGAAAATGAATTTCAGCGGTGAACTCGCGGAAAGATTAAAGGTGGCAATGTAATTGGAATTAAAATTGTTTTCTGAAAGTTGTTATAACCACAAGTCGGTGAATAAAAATTTAATTAAAAGAAGTAAAAATCCAGACTCGGAACAACATCTAAGGAAATTTAAAAGAGTCAGAACAAAAGGGCGCCAGAATTTAACCCTCGTTGCGAGTCCGTGTGTGTCTAACTTCCACAGTATTCAACGTTGGAGTTGCTGTACATAGAAATACATAAGTTAGCAATTTCGATGGAGTGAAAACCAACAATCGTCTGTTCTTGGATTTTGACGAATTTCTCTCGCTACCACGTTACTTTCCTTTTCTATTAGACGAAAGTTTTATCTACTGCAACACGGCTAACTTCATTAAGAAATATATAGAAAATGTTTAAGTGGTTTTGATGTACTGGTACATGACCACTACTTAAGTAGAATTATTGTAGGAACTGCACATAGCATTAACATAACATTATGTATTATTACACGGCACTACAACAAGTATGCATGGTCAGTGTTCGAAAATGATCTTCTGTTCCAAAGTTTACATCTTCTCACCTTTCTTTCCTTCTTTTTCACTTTCCCGTCACGCGGCCGTATTTTTTCTCTCCATTTTGTAATTACCCGTTTCCAATTTTACACATAATCCAATAAATTGAATCCATTTCGCGTTTCCGTTATCAATTATTGGTTCTAAGCAAAATTTAAATTTAAAAAAAAATTGAATCCTTTTCCTTGCCTAATTTAATTAATGAGTTTCATGAAGAAAAATCGTTGGCGTGACCGAGTCAATTATTTGCCAAACCCAGACAAAGGAAAAAAGGAAGAATTCTACGTTACATATATACGTAGACTTACGTAGATACCTACGGAGCTTATTAAATTCGAGTCACCGAAAGGTGCAGACGGGAGAGTAACCGGTCGAACAATGTGCTTAATGACGGTAAATAATTGAAACCGATGTATACACACGAAACATCATTCAAATTACACGATAACCTTTCTCCTTCCACGTCTAACCTTTCCGTACAAAACGCTAAAGTTTTCTTTTCTCACCTTATCTCCCACATTTCATTGTCTACCCTTTATTTATCAATATTTTTATACCCCTCGAGCTTAGTCACTTTCTCATATTTTCTTATTATTGTTCCGGCCTTTGAATTATTCATTAATACTGTTCTCTGGGTCGCTTAATTAATTTCGAAGCCACGATAAATAAATAAGTCGGCTTGCTTTCCTCGGGAATTTCTTTTGTAGCGAGCCATTGTAGTGAGGAAATAAAAATTTCACTCGCCTCGGGTGAAAGAAAACAGAAGTTAAGGGATAAAAAAAATAATATTTATGCTGTGTTACGGAGGTGACGTTCGTTGCACCATTCCCGTGGGCAGAAAGGAGACGAGTTCTCTCCGGACCAGGCGACACCCGTTGACTAGAAAAGGTATCTGATTGGAAATACCTGAGAAGGCTGAAAGATGAAAATTTTAATCGTGTAGAGTCAGCAAGCGGAAAGAGCTAAATCCGTTTTTCCGAAAGGTTTGAAACGAGAACGGTGGAACCGAGGGAACAGTAAAAAATTTTTTCTCATTTCACGGTGATGAATTTCCTCAGCCATTGAATTAGGTCATCGTAGTCAACAAGAAAGAAAATAGGAAAATAGGAGAAAGAGAGAGAGAGAGGGAGAATATTACAAAAGTGTTCCACTCTAAACCGTACCTATCCGAGGCCAAAAAAAAAGGTTGCTGTTGCTGCTGTGTTGTTGTTGGACAGAACAAACAATTCGCAGCTTCAAGACGTTTGAAATATTAAATGTCAATCTATCTTTTCCAAAGGATTTCATGTTCCGTGAAAACATTCCGCTTCCTTCCTTCTTCCGTCCTTTTTACCATTTCTCGAGGCTAGAAAAATTCTAGAAAAAAAATAGAATTCGAAACGATTTGATTAAAATTTCCCTAAGCCGCAGGAGCGTCTTCGAACGTGTCCGCCATGTGCCGGGCTTCTTGCCGGTTTTTTCCTTCCTTCCTTCCTTCCTTTCTTGCTCTCTTTGCTTTTCTAAAAACGGCCGAAAAATTTTCATAAACCTTTTCCGCCTTTTACTATTGACGTCTATTTCTCAACTATTTTCATTTTATATTCGGTACGTGTTGCGACCATCGAATATGTGACAAATATTAGAAGCGACAAAGCTTTAAAACTGTAAATAAAGATCCGGATCTTCGTCATTTTTTTTGTGCGTGCGTATGCCGGATTTGCCGGCGAAATAGGAGATCGTCGTAGCGAATGAATGAGATGTAGAAGGATGATCGGAGATCAGAAAAATCTCTCAAGATCGAAAATTTGTTAGGGAACGAGGCTCGGGAATGGTTTTTCACGGTCCGTCACGTACACGGAAACATTTTCTTCCACTAAATCAGGGCCGGAGACCTCTTTTCTTCAGCATTTTGCTGTCAGTCATGTTGAACTATTATTATTATTATTATAAAACTACGCTTTCTATACGATCCGTAATATCCATTAACAGCAGAAGGCGTTCTTTGCATTCGATTATTTACTTACGGTAAAAGTGAAGTGCTCGTGGCCGGAAAAGTAAGTGTGACAGAGCAGTACGGGTCAGATAAATTGATTCGTCTGGAATTTAAACCCGACTGAATTACAAATACTAAAATTTACTATATTGAATAATTAGTCGCCTTACTAAAACTATAAAACAACAGCATTAGCTCCCTCCAGCAGAAAATTCTGAAAAGTTATGTTTTCGGTGACACTTAAATTATTACTACAATGTAGTATATTTTACTGTAGCAGTATTAAAAAACATATAGTCTTATAAACAATATAATATATATATAATACAAAGATATACAAAAGTTTTTACTTCATAATAATTTTCCTCAAATATTCTTATTTTTACAATTATAATTATATTATATTCTTATTTCATTATTTTAATATTTCTTTCGTTACCTTTTTCTGTGTTACCGAATAAATCGTGTGGATGGAACTTTCGTAACTTTGAACATTACGTTATTTTAACACAGATTTATTTATTTTGCGTTACACGAAGATTCATGTTATTTTTCACTTAAAATGTGAGTAAATTCTCGAAATATTATTTTTACAAAAAAATCAATAATAGGTTGAGGTGGACCGTGCAACACCGACAGTTATTACTCTCCCTCGGGAACTGAAGTTGTAAATATTTACAAAATTGTATCGTGCAGTACATAAAAATACTTTCTCAATAGCGTTAGTCAGTCCCGACAAATGACATTCCCTTCGTTCCTTTCCTTTTTTTTAGGGGTAAAACAGTAGTTTATTTAAAGCTTAAAACTGTCAACACAAAGTGTTATATATAGTTTTACAGGTGTGCAATTTAAAGTTATTATATGATTGTTTCTTTCGGTGCGACACGGATAACACAAGGAATACGTTTGACAGGAGACATTTTTATGTATGTGTAGATGTCTGACATAAGTGGAGGAAACCTACACAACACCCACGGATTTAGACCGTGAAGGGAGTAGGGAAAGTGAAATACTGCGAGGTTAAGAAAATACATTTCAACGCCGACAAATTTATTTAACGTCCTATTAAAAAAAAAAAAAATCCCATCAAAAGACAAAAGCTAATAGTCTGCATTACTGAATAATTTCGAGCTTTATTATGAATACATTATTTACATAAGCGTTTAATAGCCAGGGAATTGTTTTCCATTCGAGAAATTCATCTATGAGAATGTAAAGCAACCGATGGGAACTTATCCAACATTATTTTTCGTTTTTACGATGTGCTGCGCCTCGTATTTGATTAATTACTTTGAAGTTTAATTGAATCCATACATAAAAGCCAAAATCAATATACAAAAAGAAAAAATTCCGTTCTCTCTGCATTGAACAGGACAAAACGGAAGGGAACAAAGCTTTCGTTTATGATTTAGTGCAGGGGAAAATTTTCAACAGCTTCACGCTCCTCACCAAATGAACCGATGAAGTGTTGATTTGACTCTAGCCAGACCCGAACTAAATTTAAATCGTGTAATTATAAATTTCAGAAAGAAGAAGAAGAAGAAGAAGATATTTGACGAGATGGCATGTCAAAGTCGAAAAGTTCAACGGAGCAGAAGAAAACTGGGAAATAAAAAAGAAATCATGCGATTGCCCTCACTCCCGATAGTTTTTCCCACAACCTAGTTTTTCTATTTTTTTTTTCATCGATGGTTGTACCGGGTCCCCGTCTATTTTTACCAAACTACCTTACCTGTCGTGCTCGACTCGAATTATTAAATTATTATTATTATATTGCTAAATTCTCGAGTCGAAACTTTGATGACAAATTGACTACCTGTTAGACGGATAACTCCAAGACACAGGTGAAACCGTTTCGTTTTGCGCGAAATTGTTTCGAAACAAACCTTTAACCGCGTCAATTTCCGATTTTAACGGTGCGGGTATTTTATGGAGTCAGCCCCCTACCTCCTGCCTGTCTTTCTTCGTGCTCCCCCACCCAAACGGCCCCCCAAAAAAACGAATGTGAAAAGGAATATTTGGGCAATCGGCGGTGAAAATCAACTTGACCCGATGGGAAAAATGGCCTGGAGGAAATCGATCGTTCTTTTTCCTCGCTTTTCTCGCGTATTGTCCGATTCGACACAACACACACACACACAAAAAAAGGAACGCCATTTCAATCGGGAAAAGAATTCGATTAAAAAGTTATGCTGCATTTCTACGAGTAGTATTTCTCATTGTCGTCGGGTTCCCGGGGAAAAATTTTTTTCAAATTTGCGCAAAATGGAAGTTGGAATTTTCATTTGAACTCCCCGAGACTCAGAGACTTATACGTCGCCGAGCAGCTCTCATTGTGTAGAACGTAAGGAAGTACTGGTTATTGATTTTATTATTGTACGACGGTGAACGCCGCCAGGTACGTCACAAAATGCAGGTGGTTGTAGGAGAGTACAACTTCCTTGACACGCGTAATTTTAAACCCTGCGCAATTTGACAGAGAGGCAGCGTCGTCACTCACCCCTAAGAAGCACTGGGATCAGGTCACTTAAATTTCGATTTTGCCTTTTCCGTTTTTTATCACCTACACACAGGTACAGCCATCTGCTCGAGTGTAATACTTTTGAGGTAATACATTTCCAAAACTTAAAAACCCTTTTGGTAGGAAAACGTCGAGCTCAAACTCAGAGTTCTCCCCTTTTCGCATTGTACCATTGAATCGACCATAATTATTTTTCATTAATCGTTTTGAAACGGTCGAAAAGTCAACGTTCCATTTTTTCCACAACTCCTCTGACCACCTGGAAATTCTACCTCGAAAGGGTCTGGTGAACGCCAATAATCCTTTTCCTCACCTCCTTTCTTCTGGACCCTTTCCGTCTGAAACAATTCTGATGAAACCCATTCAAGTCAGCATGAGAATCCTCATCCATCTTTTATTTCAAGCGGACTTAATGAATGAAACCTGTCGTTCTGTGAACGCGTCTATTATTCCTTCCTTCTGACTTTAAGCTTCTCAACGGCAGACGACGTGCCTGATGCCGATGTCCCCACCCCCCAATTTTTGCAATCCTCTCCCGCGTAAAAATACATAGGCATTGAATCCCCCCCCCAAACAGTTTCTGTCAATTACTTTCGATTAACTTATCTCATAAAGTTTTAAATAGTTCATTCTTCTACCATTCTCAGCCGGGCATTTTGCCAGATGGAAACATAATACTTATCTCCTTTCCTTTAAAAGTATCTCATCACACTTGAGAACCGCGTGAAACCAACACTAACTCTAATCCATGCTTTACTGTACCGTGTTAAAATTAATTCCTCACACAATGACCCGTCTGTTTATTAATTAACTACAGAGAATGGAAATTATAAAGATCAACACTCACTGGAGAAAAATACGCTTAAATTGTATAAATATATATGTAAAGGAAGCGGGCCGTGTAGTGAAGTGTGGAGAATGACTTGTCCGATAGGAATTATTAATCCTTTCATATGTTTACAAGTTATTATTCCAATTTTATGTAGCGTGATCTGGTAGGCATTCGCACTGCAACCGAATCAATTCGATTTTGTCAAAACCAGATGTTGACAATAGTCGAGTAGAATAGCGAATGAAACGTTTCAAATTGAACGCGAAGCACCACAATTATTTACAATTAATAAAGGTTGAATTGAACTAATAAAGAATGACAACGAAGAGATAATTATAAATGCTTTCATTTATTCCGAGTGTTAATTAAATGTTCTTAATCGGTTGGGGGTCTAATCAAACTCGATTCAATTGTTATGTTTCTAATACTGTTAATCTGAAAAATCAAATAACGGCAGATGTGGAACCCCGCGGCCGTGAACCGAAACCTTTTTAACCTTCTGCCAGTTCGGGTACTGGCAAAAGTACCCGAGGAGAAAGTGAAACGAAGCTTTTCCTGCGGGACTTTGGTCAAGACGTGACGGCCGTGGCAGTGAAAACCCAAATCTGATTTGTAATCATTCAACAATGATATTTTATGTGTTTTCCAGTGTAACAGTCTGGGATGTTTAGCACGGGTGAAACACAATGCAGTCGCAGTTAACCGTTGTAAACGAATGTACTCGTTTATTAATATGTTCTCATGTAAATGTGTTTTTCGACAGCCGTAACCACATGACATCATAAAAATGCATTGAACCTACAATAAAATTCATTGCATTGCACGCAATAAATTTCAAGTTTTTGATTTCTCCTGTTTAATAGTCCAACTTTCAAGGTCTTTGAGTCAACCCAGTTTCTGTTTTTGTTTCGAGTGGTGGCCGGTTCGGAGCGACAAAAGTTTCAGAGAAGCCGAGCACTTGGTACGCTGCTGGCAACTGACAAGAGCCCGGCAATCGAACGATAAATTACACTGTTGTTTCGTTTCCCTTTAAACATTGTAAATGGAACACTTGAGAAATTCAGATAAATATTAATAAACAAATTGATGGGAGACATTAATACGGGAAATTAGTTAGAACACTTCCTTAAATCAAACTTCAAACGCGAAAAAGAACTTCAAGTTATGTGAAGAGGTCTGATGGACCAAACTAAATTGTTTCACCGAACCAGAAATTATTTTACTGCTTTTGGTGTAGAGAAAATAGTGGCAGCAAGTCCTCCGACGAGGGAGTGTAACGAGAAATCAGATTCAGACATCAAAACGCACCAGAAAAAAAAGACAAGATAAATTAAATGTAACGTTAAAATAATAAACAAGATTTATAATTCACTTTGTAAATTCATACCTTTTAAAGATAGTTTAACGGTGAGTTCATTTTAATGTCACGTCTTTCGCGCGCGGCCGATGAACATCAAAATGTAAATTTCTGCAAAACGTTAACTGCCGATTATACTTTTATGTAGTAAATAAAATTTCATTTATTTTAAATTGTAAAGGATTTGAAATTTTTTAAACGTTTGATCGAAACTGGAAAAAAACCAACGACAATACATAAATTTGTCGTTATTTTATTTTTTATTCGTTGTGTTTTACACAAATTAAAACCGATTGCATTGGGGGACATTTGGGGGGGAACTCTGGAAGTACAAAACACGACAAACGGAACTGATGTCTAAGCACGAGAACAAGTTCAACAGAAGAGTATAAAAATTTGACGGGTACGACACGGTGGAGTTCTTGTTAGTCGGAAAAATAATAAAGTACAGTCTGTGGCGGTCCACCCGTGTCTAGTCAGCACCAAGACAGAGAAATAACACAGGGAAAATTTGCACCAGACAAAGGTGAATTATCTAAATTCCTGTCGTGTCGTAAATGCAGTTTTTCGTAGCAGCCATCATGAAAAGTATATATTTTTTTATTAGCAATGCATTCAACTTCTTTTCAGCCAACAGCACAACGAGTTTGTTCATTTCGAAATGCCACGTTTGCGTAACAATTTAAAACGCTTCCTTCCTTTCGGCCCGCTCGGCAACGGGGGAGCTCGAAAGCACACTGAAACCTTCCCTTACCTCCGGAACTGTTCTAGTGCTCTTCTGCAGTAATCCAAAGAAATCCGTGTTTGGACAACGAAAGGTAAAGCAGATTCTCTTTGCCCCGGAGATCTCCGTCGTGTGTATGCGTGTGTTTCAAAAGGAGAAATCAAACGAGGAAACAGAAGAAAAAGGGTAAAAAAACTACGAAAAAAAAAATTCACACGCAGGAAAATCACCGCCGCGTTTGCAGAAATCCCCGCACCGTCAGCCACTTATGTATGGACTTATGTAACGAAATTTAACTTCAATAAAACCGAAACACAATAATCTCACGCACGCACACACACACACTCACACACACGCACAATAATCAAATGAACATGTCGTTTAATTTTTTTCCAATCGATTTCATTTAAGATACGGCAACCGTCAGATTTTCTCCCTTGGGAAAATCAAATTCACCACCGAGTCGTGCCTTTTCTCCACATTCAGAAACAAATCATTTTCCAGGGGATGAAAACAGTCGATTCCACGACGGACGGGACTTGTCATCGTTTCGCCCACCCTCCCTGATTTTCGACTAACTGCCGCGTTTCATTGCCAAAAAAAAAGAAGAAATTAAGCACAAAAGAGCGGAGGACCACGTCGTCGAGAACTGGGAACGCGGATTTTTTGAAACGCTGAAAACACGCGCGCGTTTCTCCGACTCATAAAATCCCCGAGCCGGTTCATACGGTTCGACTCGACCTTCCTTCTCGCCGGTCTCGCGCAAGACTGAACTTCCACTCCCGTCCAACGTGCTCGGATACCGCGTCTTAACCGAAGCAACAAAACACAAAAAAAATATCTCCACTCGAAGGTTTCAGGTGGCCCCCAATTTCGCTTGCCGTCGATTGATTTCGGGGCCCCGGGGCCCCTTTTCCCGTTTCCGACTATTGATTATTTCAAACGACACCTAAACGACACCGTTTTCTGTAGAAAACGCTTGGAGACGATCCTTGGCACACCACGACTAACAGTATGATTGTTTCACTGGAAAACATACAGGTGTATTGGACCCTAATTAAGGGTCGCTACTTTTTCAACGGTCAATTTGACGCCAAAATTAGAGTTGCCGAAAAAGACCAGGCCCTAAACATTTACATTTCACCTGATATATAATCGATATTTCGGTGAGTTGTTTTTGTTGAAGTTCCTAGAATCGTAAACTGGTTTCCGCTTATCAATAAACTAATTACTTCTGTTATTACAACTAATTAATAACGACGTAATTAATTCGGAGGTCCAACCTGACTACAGGTAATTTACAGGTACAGGTAATGTAAATTAAATTTTTTTTCGGGAAACGATGAAGGAGAAGTCATTCGAGGAATCGATAAGTTGGAGCAGAAGATACACAGGACGTGTGCACGTGATAGTTTTTATTTTTTTGTTTTTATTTTATTTTATTTTTTTTGCTTTCGTGAAGTGCCACACCAAGTTCCCAACTTGTCTACTGTTCGGCTCGTCGAAAAGTCGAGGAAGAATTAGTTACCTTGACGAAGAATCGCCCGTCACGAAGTCAAAAAACTCACTAATATTTATTGGATAGAATTGAAAAGGTGAGTATCGGTCGAATCTATTTCAATTAAATGATGAATGAAGAGTTGGAAATTTTTGACAGGATTTCCTGTGGAAAGACAAAATTCGTAACGCGAATAAAAAAGAACCTCGAAAAGTTCTACGTGGTTAAACGGTGATTGATTGATCGGTTAAAATCGATACTCGTTAATTAACAGATGGAAATAAAAAATGAAACGGTTCAGGTTTGAGGCGAGTCCCCCGAGGTGAGACTTCGACTTCATCTTCTTCTTCTTCTTAAAAAAAGAGACCGATGAGGACAGCGAAGTAGAAAGACTTCAACTCAACAAGAAATTGTGTAGTTTGGTGGAGTGAAGTGTTTAAATACAGCGAACTTAAAAGATGTCAATCATACATTTTTTCATTTATTTACATGCAACTATTAATACATTATATTATGCATTACAAATTACTTTTTCTAAGTACTATTTAAAAAATATAAGTTTACTGCTCATTTACAAAGAGAATGAGGTGTCGTGACAAAAATTTGTAACGTTAAGTTCCACACAGTAAGTTACGTGGTGTAGAAGCATAACGAATAGAGTTCTAAGGAACAAGAAGACACATAAGTTAGGAAACAACATCACTAACTAAATCACTACCAACTCCATCATTCACTACGGTATTTGCATACGTGTACACGTTCCCAGCAGAGCACCATCGAGGACCGCGAGTTAGTTAACGACCTTTGTTAACATTTACAATATACGGTAAGTTAAAAGGAATTAAGCGATGGTTGAAATGTGATTTGAATTAGGATTTCAAACGGAAATCATCTCACCTTTTTCGCAAATGTTTACCCGAGGAATGACTCGACACGTAGCCACCCTTTTTTTCTCCATCAACATCACTTTTCCAGGGAACATCCACCGGGTAGAAACAAATTGAAAGTAAAAAGTTGTTTATTCTAAATATTCACACCGGGACTCGTTTCGCCGTGAATAAAAAAAAAAAAATAATAATACCCGGCATTGACATCCTCTGGGAAGACACTTTAAAAATGATTGACATAATGTGTATTTTTACTTTTATCCCGGAAAACCCCCGCTTAAATCATTTACGTTTATTTATGATTTTTCTTCTTTCGCTTTCGAAGGAACTCCGATGGGGAAAATCCGAAGACAACACGGAGGCGATCGACGAAATGGAAACCAATCGAGCAAATTCTCTCCGCAGACCCGTCGCAGCCTGGGCTGGGTGGAGTTCGACTTAATAAAAAAAAACGTATATAATTTTGAAAATGCATGTCCCGCGTGCTGTGCAGTTGCATTGAACGTTTATTGCCCTCGGTTTAATTAAAACGTATGCGAAAATTCGATAACACAATCTATTTGATGTAAACAATAATCATTTTCCCTTTCTGATTGTTGACACACGAACACATTTGGATACATCTGGTCACGTTTTATGTTTCGTGTCCCGCATGAGTCTCCATATTTTTTTGTTGTTCTTTCACTCCGGGTTTGGCAGTTAAGTACGGAAAGAACACATCTTCTCACGCGGAGCCCTATGTGTACGCAGCCCGAGTTGGAGACACGAAAAGGGAAATTTTATTGCGACTGTTAATCTTTAACGGTAAAACCGTTAATTTTATAACTGTTTTACATTAGTGACGTTAATAAGACGTCGTTAATGCGTATTAATGACGAAGAACAAAAGGAACAACGTACCCCGGGCATGTACAAACCGACCGTAATGATCCTTTCGTAGTCGGCCACCCATCTCCCTCACCTCCCTTTTCAAATTTCACATCGAGTCATTATTTTCACTTCGGAGTGGTACCAGCCCCGTAACAAATTGTATAAAATTACTAGCGAAGGGTTGTAGAGTCAGCAGAGAAACGGAGGATTTTTATGTGTGTCAACGACCGGCCGAAAATACACCCAGCCTTCTCGTTCGTTCCCTCACTTAAAAAGGATGTTTTTTGTGTATACCAAGAATACGAAATATCTTTTTTAATTACGGTGATACATCGCGGGAACGTGACGACACGGCCCACGCAACAACCAGAAGACATTGTCGATCCCATAATTCGGAATAACAAAAATTGTATTTCGGAAAGGAAACTATATAGGGAATAGAGAAAGGAAGAAAGTTGGCGGACGGGAAGAAAGAGGTGAAGGGTTGGGAGAGAGAGAGAGAGAGAGAGAGGAGAAAACTCCCCGAGGAAATAAATGCAGAACATGTAAATGGAAAAAAAGCTATCGCAGGGACAGAACTGAAAGATATCGCTTATTCAGCTATAAGATTATGGCCAGCAAATAAAAATATGTATGGAACGCGAAATTTATAATTTGCCGATGCCGGTGGAATTTCCCATTCTGATCGATTTTGCGCAGGGGCACAACCGCTGGACCACGGGCACATCTCATCTCCAGGGAGAGAAAGCAAAAGAGAGAGAGAAAGAGAGAGATGTCCAATAATCTTGTCTTCACCGTATCTCATTTCTTTCTACTAAGTCAAAACGATCCACTTAAAAATTTAGAAAAGGTTTCCATTCTCGGGGCGGACGGAGCTTTTACGGGGGAGACTCTGCTTCTCGTCATGAATACGAAAACCTCTTACGAAATAGGTTTCAATTTGGTGTCGAGAAATAAAAGAAAAACGGCACAGGAAAATAAGAAGAAATTCAATTTTAGTCTCGGGAACCCAGCTGGCGACATCGTTCCGAGGAGGACTCGCTTGTGTATATGTATAAAAATGTCAGAAAGGGGAATGATGAGGTTATGTTTATGTTTTGCGTCATCGTTTACGGGTGCCTCCCATATTGCAAGATCAATGACGGAAAGGAAAAAGATGGTGCGCGTGTAAGACCTCAAGAGCTGGCCTTGTTCGCTCCCTCGCCGATCACGTTGCAGCACGTCATGTTCTCTTAGACGTACCTTTAAACATACCTTCCCTCTCTCATTCATTTGAACGTTCTGTGAGGGTTAAGTTAACCGTTTTACGTTTCCTAAAAACGGTTTCTTTCACTAATTTTGGGTAGTGTGGTTCCCGATCTATTCACAAGTTCACCTCTCGACAGTTTGCGTCCCAAAGTTACCTGTGTTACTTGTACATCAAACTATGAACTAAAGTTTTTCAGTGGGTATCATTATTAGTTACAAAATTAAGTTTACTTAAGTCCGATTGTGAGAAGTAGTGATATTTTTACTTAACTGATCGATTATGATAATAGTTTACTTGGTCTACTGTTTATTTTATTGAAGTAATTAAATATTGAATAGGTTAAAGCGATATATAATTTTAATTAATATCGAAAATTAAAAGCAAAATGAAGACCCGGTAAAACAGGTTACTCGTCGAGGTAAAAACCCTAATAATCTCTTCCTACGAATGAATCACGTCAATTGTCCTAGACAATCTCATTTAAAAAAAAAATCCACTTGTACCGACTAGTTGTATCGTAGGGTGAAATTCCGAATAAAAAAATGAATAAGGTAGTCAATGGGAAATGGTGTGGGAGGGTTAGAAACTTAAAGAAACGTAACTAGAAAAGTAAAGAAGAATGTGAATATTTTGAGATGATGGAGGTAAGGAGCCTTCAGCCTTTGTTCTTATCCTTAGTTCGCTCCTGGCTAGATTGATGCTTCCCCGGGTAAACAATCCTGAGATTAGCGGTTGAAATTTTTCTACATGGCTTCCCCTCGATTGCATCTCTGGATTCGTGAAAGGGTAATTTTGTGTCACGGTATCACTCCACCTCTGCCTCCCGGGAGAACTTAATTTTAGTAGAGAACCGTTTGGCCGGAGATGACTTCCCGCGAAGTTTGCCAGAAGTCAGACAAACCAAAGACTCTCCTCACTCAAAACCTGCGTTCTGAGGTGGTGTGTCTTTAAGCAGACGACGTTAAAAAATTAAACAGCTCGACTCTGCGTGGAATTACGGCGAATGCCACAAGTAGACATTAAAAATTTTAACGCTCTACCTACTTCTGTTTTCTCGTTAAAAATTAATTAAGTCTACAATAAAGAAAAATTTCCTTTCATTTCCATAGGGTTTTCCGGAAAATACAAATTGTAATGTTGTGAAAATGGTCTCGCGGTAGCGCCACCACACCGAGACTGTCAATAGTTAAGTCACTTCATCCACATCCTTCTATTCTATTCACTACACAAATCTAAGTTGTCTTGTGTACAAGTAATCAGTACACCTTGCTTTACGCCTCATAGAAGCAGGGGTACACAATACGGTAGACACAATACAGGTAGGTTTGCTTTTGCAAAGTCACACCTTTGAAATTAGCGGCTTCTTGTTTGTAATTGAAACTTAAAACTTTACCCGTTCGAACTGAACTACAGGAGAACATTTCCATGTGAATTGACTTTAAAGTACAATACGTACCTTGTGACCAACAATATAGAAAGCAACAAATATCGGATTTCTCATTTCGCTTAGGTTCCTAATGAGAATTAGCCGGTTTAATATTTCACGTGTTAAACTGTTTGCCCGAGTTTTGCTTGCTTCTACCAGCGCCTTACAATTCGTCAACGTAAAGGAAGAAAACCACAACGACTAGAAGTACAAGACTTGGTACTAAAAATCACCTCGAAACCCTGCATCGGTGACGTACACAGTAAAAGATTTTGACTTTTGAATGTTTAACCAAAAAACACTCCAGTGGGGACCTGCAACGAAAATTCGGCAGTAGAAATACTTCAATAGAAATAGATAAATTCTATTCCATCCATTGAATACGTGATCATGATTACAAGCATTGTGCATCCTGCATCTCATTATCACGCACAAATAAAAGAATTATATTCTTTCGAGCCATTTTATAATTTTTTTATTAGAATACTAATTACGAACTATTATATTTTACGACTGTACGACTGCACTACTTTACTACTGCCACCTAGACGGATAGTAGTCACATTTTTGTTTTCAAAAGCGATCTAACCGGTCCAATTTCTGTCCCGTACTTTTCCCTTTCATTCATCACTGCGTCAGAGAAAATCGATGGAACTCCGAATTAATTTAATTCAAAAAGCAGAACGAACCGCAAACCGCGTTGCCATATAGGAAAACTATTAAACTTGAAAACTATTGAACTAATAGAGCTCTCTACGAGTGTACACAAAACCGCCGGACTCATAAATAGTTGAAAACAAAAACGTGTAAATTTGACATTTGTAGTGCATAAATTTTTTACTGTTTTACCACAAAACAATTTGTTTGTTTTGAAACGGGTTCGTTTTCCACTGTTTGGGTTCCCGTACCCGTCGTCGGTTCTCTCAACCGGTGGCTTCTTCACCGGATGTTGTGATTTTCAACACATCACTGCCTGCGTCAAGAGTACCACGACAAAATCAACCAGACATAATTGAGTTGTTACCACCTACAACGAGCGACGAGAGGATCCACGCCACGAATGAATGAACCCTGAATTAATATTTGGTTAATATGTTTAATGACCTCTTAAGTGGAATTTTTCATCATTCAACCAGTGCAACGAGGCACTCGGTATGAATCGACCGCACAAAAGGTCGGGGTTCCCGAAGTGAAAGTTCAGACGTTTGAAAAAAACATTTTTGTTTCGTTCGGAATTGATCGATCGATTCCTCGCCTGGCCCTGACACGGAAACGATGAAAAGAACAGAAAAATCAATCGGTCATGTGTACAGAGAAAACCGAGGTGGAAGAGGGCACCCTCAAAGAGAAAGAAAATATTTATGACCATTCAAATTTATAAGGCATTTTGTCGCGTTAAAAAAGATTTCCTTTCGTGGCGGATGATAAAAATCAGAAGCACCGATGAGACATTTGTCCTTCTCATCGTTTTTGTTCTCCCATTGTGGTGTTAACTGGACTTAAATCAAAGAACCACTCCCCAACCGTTTGAAAATGGAACGAAAAGAGTTATGTTTACCGTTTTCACTCACTCTGTCCTCCTGAGTCCACCATAGTTTTATGTCTTTCTTCATCATTTATTTAAATCAACAGTCACGGGGTAAATAGATTATTACTGAACCCACGAGGCAGAAATTTATCTTATTTCTTTTTTTAGAGAGACCATCTCGTTGACGTCCCTCTCTCGACGGGGATTTACTTCTTGGGGGTTTACTGCTTTACTACCTTTTGTTTAAACGTGTCCGTATTTTGATTTCACTGCCTTATTAATTGTGGTCAGTCCTTAACAGGTCAGAGTCGTATATTATCCGTGTCGCTGTCTCTCCTCGTTTGAACCAATGCGTATATTTTTCTGCTACTCAGATTTCATTCATAAATTAAACGTTTCTCAATACTTGACAGTGGAAACAGAGATGGTTACGCGACTCCCAAGTGTGGTGTTGCAACGGATGGCACGGAAATTCGCCGTCGTGCCAAAAGGTTCAACTTTATGACCCAAACCATCATCTTCCGAAGATGTTGGCGATGCTTAAAGTCACACTTTAAACTCCATTATCGGTAAAAAAAAACACGGTGGATGCATTCCATCAGTTGCAAAATGTTGAGTGGAAATGACTTCTGCACGAGTAGACACCCTCCCGTTATGTCTTGTACCGTCTCGTGTGCATGGATTCGTTCCTGTTCTTGTAGGGAAATCCACCTCGAGGAGAAGTACACTGCACAAAGGACTAAACCGAAACGAAAAATTTATAATTTGAAAACAGAGAAAAAAGAAATAGGTTGGGAGTGTTCGCGAGTGAAAGCTTGTAGTTCAGTCAAGCGTAAATATCAATTCTACGAGTTCTGAAATTTAATAAAAAAAATTTTAATTCTTGTAATTAAGTTATATTTTGTAATTAAATACAAAGCTTCGAAAAAAAAAAGTTTGATAGAAGTATTTTTACAATTTCAATTGATTGAATAGAAATTTAATTTGAAAATGCTAATGACTTGTTGAGTAAATTACAATTTTATGTGATGAAAAGACGATGATATCTCCAACAGAGTTAATGCCTGTGTCATGTATGTACAATTATTGAATTTTATTTTTACATAATACTTGAGGAGGTTATTGCGCTGCTGCGTATTATTTAAATTTTGTCGTTTAGGGGAACTAGAAGACACTGCTTGCACAATGTTGTATTGCACCTTCTCCAGGTCCGGAAGGACAAGAAGATTGTTTTATGAAACCTTATTCATGTTGACAATAACATTTTCGTAGCAATCACCGGATCCCGACCAAGTTAGAGCAAACCTTACTCCAGAGCACTTACCGTGATTGCAATCGTTCTCATACACAAGTTCCTCAAACCACTTGTATGGACTAGTAGTTTCCCCGTAAACAGTTCTTCCGTCAACCTCACTACTGTTGATTTTCAAAACATTTCTCATTCTTGTAATAATCATCAGCAAGCGAATAAATAGTGGTGTTGTGAAAAAAAAAACGTAACTCACCCTCTACGGTCGTTCATTTTTTCTTTAGTATTCACGTCGGATGTTGTAGTTTCTGCCGATTTACGATAGAATTTTATGCATCGCAATTAAGTCAGGTGCAAAGTTTTATTTCTTTCAGACGTCGTTAACAATGAGCGTGTCAGACTCTTAAATCTGAAGAAGTCTGGATGTTGGGAGATCGAAAACCTCGGCATTGACCCCGAGCAGTAAAATTCATTCAATTACCGTTTACAGAAACAAACAGTGTAATTTCTCGTACGCATCTTCCCGCGTGTAATTTCGACGATTCACAATTGTAGTGTTTCAGTGAAGTGTGGGTCAGACGCCCCGCAAGTCAAATTTGACCAATTGAAAATTTAAAAAAAAAGTGTCCGATTCGGGTGTACGGTACTAGACAAAAAAAAATAAATAAATTACAGGTATCCGATTTTTCGATCGATCCGGGCAATAGGAAAGTGTTGTCGGAGAAGTGACTGGAAGATCACACGATCACATCGGGGAGATCTGCTTCTCTGCCACCCAGTCAAATTCTTAACGAGACTCAAAACCCGTTTGTAAACCTCCTCTCCTCGTAGAATACGTGTAATTACTTCAACGAAACCCTAAAATTTGTGCTGGTACTTCTACATAAATGTTAATGACGTGTTCATACGATACGTGTACACATGTTATTGACTACGGACTTATCTAATAATTTGTGATTGAGTGAACACAATTCTATTAATTCGTTTCATGTGGAGTGAAATTGTATTTTAGAATTAAAACTTGAAATACAAATAACTTAGAACACAGTTGAAATGCTCACGTAGGATTTCATACACAGAAAAATACTAACGGTGAATGTCGGTTTTCAGCTTCAATTTTTATGTTATTTAAACACCGTACGTGTTATGTATGTGTCCAGCACGAGTAGAAACAAAATCTCAAGTGAAAGAAAACAGTTCAGACGTTTCAAAAACTGTCACTTCAGCATCGGGTCCCTTAAAAATTCAATGAATGAAGCTGGAGAGGAGCACACACGACCAAAATGGGAAGTCGTAAACTTTTTTGTAAATTCCACGGAGTTGTAACGAACGGAATCATCATCCGAAGAGTGTGAGAACAAAAAAATGGTAAATGAGATTTTTAAATTGTGTTCTGCATCAATCAACAGGATGTATTTTCAACGAGGAGTTAGCCTGTACTTTGAGTATTTGTCTGGGTTCATCTTCGTGTACGCAGGGAGTCGTGCTGTGAAACAGTACAACGAAGACTCACTTGGTTACAAAGCGTCATGGTACCTGTGCCTCATACCAAATTACAGTGCAAATATACTGCAGAGCAGGTGCATACCTGCCCCGGTCAACACAGAAGGAAAGAATGAGGTAAATACCAAACGTGACATTCCTTCGAGCTCCAAAAAATTTAATGAAAAAAATGAAACTCTGAAAACAACAGTCCGGTTAATAACCGGGTAATAAGCCGTGTTGTTTCGGTTTCGAGATGAAACGGACCGATGGACGTCTTTCATAACGTTTTCATAACTTTCTTAAAATAACGAAATGAAATTTTGGTAATAAAGAAAAATCTTCCTCGAGTGAAAGTAAAGTTTTCGCGGGTGAAAGTTTCTTCTTCTTCGGTTACCTTATACCTCCGGTGTTCTTCTTACTTCCTATCCTCTTCTCCTATGTACTGCTTATGTACTGTTTTTCCCGCAATCGGGGGCAAAAAAAACCCCTAGACTCGGTGGTCTACCTAAGTGAAACATCTGACGAGACTTTCAAATCATCTTTATCCTACTTAATGGTTTTTGTACTTACAAATTTTCCCCATTAAATTACATCAAATATTTATTTATTCCCATTCATGTATTATTTCTTATGTAATTCCTCACTCGACTCGGTCATCTTTTCCTTCTCTGCGTTTCCTGAAATTTATTTTTTTCTCCTTTTCTTCCATAACTTTATTCACTTATCCGAAATAAATAAGTTTTCCTCGATTTACCCAGGAGGACTCGAGACCGGGAAACGCACATAAATAAACAATAAGTAAATAAGTAAATGAATACGAAGTCGCATGAGTAGTGAATCACTTATTTATTTATTTTTTGTGCCATTTGAGAGATTTCGTCGTTTCATAACTCACGGTTTAGGGAAACATTTGGGCTGTTGTTGCGGATACGTGATTGATTTTATTGGCTCATCGGAAAATCAATTACTTACATAAATTTGAGGAACGAATGCGGAGACGTTTTTTAATAAATAAATAAGATAATAAAATTAAAGAGTTGTCTGGGTACGTTTCATCCCAAAGCATTTAAAATTATTTTCCACTTATGAAATCTCCAAAAACTAAAAGTTAACTAAACCGAGATGAAAATTAGTGAACCGTGAGACTGATCTGACAACCTATGGATTGGTAGTTAATAAATAGGAAGAAGTAATTTCTTCAAGTAGCCGGTCCATGTAAACTCACGTATTTTTTCATAATTTTCACGTCGACCGAAACGAGCCATTCCAATCATAACTTCTCGTCTTCACGTCCAACGGAGGAAGTTCAGGTGAGTCCCGGAACCGGAAGTAATCATCTTATTGATTGCGCGAAACCTGCGTGCCTCAGGTACGCACAGATTTTTTTGAGTTTCCCCGTTCCCGCAGGAAGCAAACATTAAACGTCGTATTTCAAAGTTTCGTATAAAAATTCGAAATTATAAATTGAAATTTTTTTAAAATGGAAGAAAAATTAAACGACGAAGTATAGGCTAAGAGCGATAAAAATGAAAATGTAAACTGCCGAGTGTATACATGAAATTAATAAAAAGTTTTCTCAGGAGAGCAAGTGAGAGAGAGAATGGGAGAGCGGCTGAAGGATACCAAAAGAAGTAGGCTCGCATCATCGCAAACTTTTCCAGCATCCCCCGGGAACTATTACAAATAGTTACTTTAGAAAAGTGAGAAGGCGAAGGGTAGTGAAAAGGGGTGGACGTGTATATGTGTGTCTGTGTGTGCGTGTGTGTTGCGGGGATGAAGGCGAGTACGAAATTTAGAAATCACACTAAAATGTAAAGTATAAGATCACTTTTTGGAAAATTTTATACCCCTATATTGAGATTGTATGCAAATAATTTGCTTAAATATGCACCAAGGAGTTTTTTCTCTGAAATCTTTCTGTCGCACACTCGCAAACTCACCGGGCTCGCTCCCTTTTCGCAACTTTACGAAAACTTTCGTCGACGTTTTTCTGCAAATTTCACTGTTACACAACTCAAATTTTTCAGACCGCCAAGTTGAAATAGTTTCTGTTTCTTTCTTTCTTTCTTTCTTTCTACCATCCACCCTGCCCAACCTATGAGACTTTCCGCCATTTTAATTTATTAAGGGCCTTTATGGGTTTCTCCGGACGATCCTACATAAAATATGAAGTTCCTAAAAGGTTGTGTAGATTGTTTTTCGGGTCTCTCGAGTTTAACTTGCTTTATGGATTGTGCTTTAACGGGTTTCTCTCGCATCATTTTCTTCTTCCTCTAAACATCTATTTCTTGATTAACGCCCCGTTCGGTTCAGATTTTCGAGAGAGGGGAAAAGAATCACCGTGTGAGGCCACTACTACCCGCTGTAGTTAATTATATACATGTATACAAACGGTGTTCTTTATACTAGTTATAAAAACTTGTAATGGTTCCCAAGTCAAGTGCTGTTGTGTTTTCTTTTACGGCGTTAACTTTCTTCTGCTACCGTTACACGCCGCTCTGACTCGATATATTAAAAACAACAATAAATATAACATATATTAAAAAACAAATCGAGACTTCTCGGTTAAACGTTCTTCGAATTGGCTGTAGTGTTGTCGTGTACGATTCAATTTTTGTATTGTTTTGAACGGTCGAACTGGTCGAGGGCGACATCACTACACAATGCGAAAGATTAATAGTTAACCGTGGCCGTTACGTCAAAATACTTCAACTATAAGCCGTCATCATAAATTCCTTCTGCTAGACACATTTCGTATTTTCTCATCATTTCTACCTTATTTATTTATTTTTTTCGTAACTCCGGAGTGGAAGGGATCTCGGAAAAGAAATTTCGAATGCTTTTGCGTTTCTTTGAACGAGTTTAACGAGGACGTGCTTTTTTGTCGAGAGAGAGAGAGAGAGAGAGAGCCAAAGAGGATTTATAGTCGTCATTTTGGAAGTGGAAAAAAGGTCATCCGATGATAAAATCACAGTTTCTGGTCCATTCAAATGCAGAGAGGTGTCGACGAGAGGAGAAAGGCGAGAGAAATTAAGATGTCGAAGGGAGTTAAAACAAGACTTTCTGTTGCCGTTTTTTGTTTACGCGTCTCCATTTGGCTGGAAACGATCAGGAAACGGGATAAAAATATTTCTGACAATTTTGTAAACAAAACAAATAACTCCTGTTTACCTCTTTTCATCAATCTTTCCGATTTTATTTAGCCGTTTGCATTGAATCGACTGACGTTCTACCACTCCTCTTCGACAGTCATTAGACCCATACAAAGGATGAATTTGTGTGTGTGTTACGTTACGATGGTACGTGATAACCAGTTCCAACTGCTCATCCGTCACACTTTTAATAAGCGTTCAGGTGAATTTATGCCTATCGTTCGTTTGTGCCACGATATACGATACGACATGATCGTTAGGATCATTCTTCTTCTCGACGTCCTTTCAGTCTCCTGGGTCATTCTAATGACGGCAACCATCATTCATATTACTCTATTCTTTTTTTTTCGTTTTGCTTCTCTGCCATATGCCTCTTTCCTCCTCTACAAAGTCTCTCTCTCTCTCTGTACGTATCGAACGCAGACCTCAAACCGTGTAAAATTATTTTTACGTTTAAGCAAAATCTGTTACAGCTCTTTTCCTTTCTGATCGTTTCCGACAGAGAGAGAGAGAGAGATGTAGGACAAAAAAGTGACAGAAATAAAACTATTTTATAAAAAGTTTTCTACTAGAAAAATACGCTTTGTTGGACCGTTACAACAAATTTTGTATATTATAGGTAGGTATCCAACGTAGCTTCTAGCCAAGTGGAGAATCAAACTATAATTTAGAAAAGAGAAAACCGTGGCGTCATCTTCGGAGCCACGTGAATTAATGAACTGTAAATGTTCGTATATTGTTGGTGATATATGAAAAAAATGAAGTGAATAAGAAGGAAGGTAAAATGTTTGGATGGAAGCAAAACCTTTTGCCATCGATGCCGCCGCTGGTTACGACTGTTTTACTGCCAGACTCAGATCAAAATGGCGGTTTATATTAACTAAACTTTTTTTATATTAGTTAACCAGTTGGGTTTACTGTTGCATAAAAAGAGCAGTGCTATCTTAAAGGGCCATCTTAACGTTTAACTTCTTTTGCTCCCATTCAGCCTGCGATAATTAGGTGTTCGTCACGGACGAGAATTCGAAAACGTGCTCAAACAAGCGAAAGCAAAATTTATTTTTTAATAATTTTTACTATTTTCTTTACTGAAAAATTTTTTTTAATTAATTTAAGATTAATTATAATAATTAGATATACGTGGAATTTTCAGAGCTTTCCTCCCTCTCGCTGAAATCTTAACGGGAGCAAGCCGGGTTGGCGACTCCTTTTCATTTGCATCCTTATTAAATTTAAATACAAAAATATTTAGAAAATTAAATAGTAAATATGTAATTAGGTAGGAAGCAGAGTAGTTGTAGGGTTAAGACCGACTTCAAGACCACTTAGATCAACTTACTTGAACTTATGCATCGCACAGAATTTACGTATGTCAAGCGTATTCCGTAAAAACAGTTATTGTTATTTTTTACCACCGTGTATAAAATGGGAAATTACTCAGCCACCTCTACTTTTGATTTACACAGGAAAAAAGGTATGTAATTAGATGAAGAGTTTTTAATTCAAGCAACAGTAATTAACGAACGAACTGAGTCAAGATGGTAGTACAACACCGCAACAAACATAAATAATTTTTATAATCTTCTCACGCGAGTGTTACATATGTAGGAGTCTAGAGAAGAGGAGTGTTCGGTCGTTTGACTTAATGAATATCAATTTAAATGACTTTAAGTCGTCGAGGGACCGTTCTCCCGGGGAATAAATCTGTTTTGACTTTTAACGTATTTAGAAAACTATTTCACTCATCCTGAGAAAGAAAACAATAAAAAAAAAAACGGGTATGTATCAACACAGAACTTGTGACATTCTCGAGTTGGCAGTTCTCAGGATTTGTACTCCTTCGACCGGGTCGCCATCTTCCACTCGGCAAAAACCAAAGTTTGAAGTTGGCAAAAGCATTTTACGGTAAGTAGTTTGTAAGTAATAAGAATTCCGTCGTTAGGTAAGAAGAATGAGGCCCGCTCATGCAATAAACTACAAATCATATATAGGAAATGCTTTTTTATGAAGACATGATTTATGAATTTACTCTCGGAATTCCAGGTTTCAATGGAGAAACGCACGCGTAATATCTTGCTCTTTCCCATTGCTCAGCTTTTGGTGAACGTCCTTTTCATCTTTACCCCCGAAAATTTATTTAATTTATTAAAAACAAATTTATAGCATGAAGGCAAGTAGTCCACGTCGCGAACTCGAATCGTATATTAATATATTTATATAGGTATATATAAAACAATCATAAATCTAAAAAGTACGCAAGCGGCGCACATCAAGCGCGTTTAAACGGAAACTGGTATCATATTTATATTCATAATCGTATAGTTCATATTTAGAAAATGTGAATTTATCTGTTTCCGTTGTGTATATTGCGCGACACTTTTCATAACGATTGATATTTATGTTTATGAATGTTGATGTTCTATTGATAGGAAACGTGTTCCATCCCGTCGTTTCTTGCACTCGCTCGTTATGTTTTTCTTTCCTGTTTATTCTCACTTCGTCTGTTCTTAACGGTGATAACTCCATATTTTGCTCTTTCGTACCGCACCTTCCTTTCTTAACTTTTTTCCCCGTTTCTCTCGTTTTAGTTGCACCGCTTTTTGCCGTCTCCTTGTCCAGTTTTTGTTTCTGCCAGCGTTTCATTTGACAAATCAATTTCATCATCTTTTTCCATTCCCGGAAAAGACTCTCGAATCTCCAGAGAGACGGTCCCTTTCATTGTTTGTTTTCATATTCCTTTCATTTTCATTGGTTACAAATCTTCCGATTTTTTTGCTGACATTTCAACGGTAAAGAGAATGAAAAGCTTGTGAAAGCCCAAGGGCCTCTCAGACTTGGTCGTGGCCGTCCCTTTTCGGTCTCGCAGCTTTAATTTCTGGTGAAATTCTTTAGAGACGTTTCCATTCAAAAAAAATAAAACAAAATAAAAGAACCACGTGCCGCTAGGTGAACGCAAAGAAACGTATAGGAACTCAACTGTACCTTTGACTGTTGAATGCACGGATTTAAGCGTGGCCAGCTTTGGTACTCGAAACTTAGAAGGAAATAAATGAAGTGTGCACCGACAAAAGTTGAATACTCCGCGTATACAAAGGAAGCGAGTAAAAGTTATGTACAAATGGTACGGGGGAGGTAAACTGTATATAAAATTCTGCAACACGCTGATGTAACATTCAAGCACAACACCAACGCTTCAGCTGCAACACTCGTAATTGTTTGTTTCAGAAGCCCGAGAAACTCGTGTTGGTTTTCGGAAAACGCTTGTTTCCTCGGCGAGACTCGGGGCAAACATAAAAACAAACGGTCTGGAATGAAAACTCATTAATTTTCCTTTGATTTGTTTCCTTTTTTCCCCGTCGTTTCCTTCAAAGGTCACCAGGTTTCTGGCAGAATGTGACCTTTCGGATTAACATTTTCCTCTCGATCGGTGCAGGAAGATGCAGGAGGAGGAATTTCCGGTGCCAGATATTGGTAAAATTTGATCAAAGAGGAGTCATATTTTTTCCAACTGTTTATTTTTCCTTGGGTTTTGCTGGCGTTCAAGTCGAGTGCTCGGGTCTTCCAAAACCACACGGCGTCGGGGCAGGAAGATGCAGAGCAACACGTGGTCTGCTGACACTTTTAGAGTCACCGTGTTAATCGCACCACAGACGATTTAGACTCATAGACGCGGCAACGTCAAATAAAATGTCTTTGACACATCTTCATTTCAATACAATTGATGAGACTTGCTGACTTTTTTTTTCTCCTCGACTAGGTCGAAGTGGGTGAAAAGCTTTCAAAAGGTGACACTGACAAAATTGAAGAAAAACATTCGCAAAGTGTCAGTTTTCCCGGAGCTCTTTTTTTTTATCTGAAAAAAGTTTCCTCTCCTACCGGTTGTCATTCTCTCGGTTCTCTCTCCCCGAAAAATTAATGTTGGAAAAGTGAACGGTCATCAGGACAGAAAAGTGCGTGGTACTCCAGAGAAAAAAAAAATTTCTCCTTCGCGAAGAAGTGAAGAAAAATTAATTTTTCAACAGCTGCGCTTAATCGTTCAATTTTAAATAAATTCCAGTTTTATCGACAGGACTTTTCTAATACGAAGCGAATACAACTACTAACTTATTAAAAAAACTTTATTATGCAATTTTTTTTAATGTTTAACGTTTTCCAGGAGGTTCGTCAGGAGGCTCTGCCGGGTGGTGGTGCCTTCGAACAGATTCCGGAGTTGTAACTCACCCCTGGGAGCTTTGTCTAATGCACGAGAGGAGACCACACTTGTATATAATAAATACAACTTTTTAGAGTATTTTCCTGACACTCCGCAAGGTTATTTCTTCATCAGTCAGTTGAACCATCGTAACTGTCAAAATGTTAAGCATCCCGGCAGAATGTTGTTGATTCTTTGGCGTTTATTACAACTCATTGTTTATTCAGAGTTCCAACTGTATGACTCGTAGAGATTTTTATTTGTAACCCGCAAGATGAATTGTATTTTACTACAAGTTGGGTAACGTCTGTCGTGTCGGACGTAACGTGTCAGTGTGTGTGTCTGTGTGTTACGTTCTACTGACACGGCCCCCGAAACCGTTTTTGCTTCGACCCGAACGGATTTTCTTCCGTTCGTTTTATTTGTGCAACTATTAGTAAAGTTTCGGGTGTTTCTTAGGTTCAATTTAAACGGGTCGCCACATACGCGAGTTCTCTTCTTCCTTCCCTAAATTCTCCTTCACGGGAATTAGGATGGAGCGGTCCCGGCCATGTCATGTCCTCCTTTCAAAGCGTAAATTTGATAAATTGATTGACTCCCAATTTAGTTAGTGCCCTCGCTCGAAATTCTGTTGGCACAAGTTAGACATTTTAAGCGGTGCTAAAGTTTCCATTTCCACCTTTTCCTCCAGCTCGAATTTCCAATTACCCAGGCTCTAAGTTTTCCTCCCCGCTTTTAATTTACTGGTTTGCCAAAGTCGGGTTTGGTTTGCTATCAAATTAGAATGGAGGACAAAAATAGTGAGGATGTAAAACAAGTTTAACTATAAATTGGTGCTTTGTAGTAACGGGACCGCTTATTGTGTTTGGGTTGATTCGAAAGACGTCTTCACTTCATCGATGGATATTGATGAAACGAATCAATAATTCTGAAATCAATGATCAAATATTGATTATCAAAATCAATTCTTTTACATCTTATATTTATATGTGTCGCTTGATTTATCTGTACTGTGCTCTATAAATTTTTAATTTGAAACATTGCCTATTGTTCTCCATAATTCTATTAAACAAATATATTATTAATTTTACTCTTGTTATCCGTTCTTCTGTTTGTTTTTATATTTTACGGGGTATTATATAATAATATACTTGTGTGGTGCAGTGTAGTACTCACAACTTGTTAGAAAGGTTGAATATTCCATGTATTTTACCAATTATTTTTATTGGTAGCGTCTTGAGTCTCTTCATTACCGACGCCTAGTGGGCAGTGAATCAGCGTACTTCAATAGTAAAATTTTCCTCTAATAATTTTGTTCTTAACCTAATTGGAACTTAAAACTTTTGTTTTCAGTACTATAAGAATTTTCAGAAACCGAATATTAATTACATTAGAATAATTACATAAGTTCTTTATGCTGATATTCTGTTAATAAAAGTTGATCTATTTAGGAGCAACTTCTTTCTAAATTTAATGTATTAGTTTTGGGTTCTTCATACCTGTAATATTGAGCTGCAAAGGCTTATTTTTCATGAGTACGAAGGTTTTATAAAAACAAAGCTTACATTTAACAACAAAAAAATCGTTTTGCATCTAAAAAAAAATTCCATTTGCCTTATCTTTAGGTTTTAGGTTATAAATATTACCGATTTACAATTTCTGGGTTTTGGATTTCTGAAACAAACCAAAGATGGAAGCTTTTACCCACTCCCCAAATTTTTACGTATAAAATTCCAAGCTCCACGGATTTTTGTCAATTTCGTGAAATTCGTCGATTAATTTTAGTTGTAGTTTGTAGTGCTCGCGAAACCCTTCCTCGCATATTCAACCGCCTATTTCCAATGCTTTAATGGATACATATCCGTTCGAGCTCTGATTTTTATATTGAGATACAGCGGTTGGTAATAAATTTCTATTTTTTTCTGCAACAACGAAACATGCGATTCGAACAGTTTTTCCCACGGAAGGTTCTTTCGTTGCCTTTTGGGGACATCCAGAACGTCAAAACTATTTTTCTGCGGATTTCTCTAAACACTTAATCATTAAATCTTTCGTTTCACGCAATCCTGTAGTTCATCGTGGTTGACTGAATTCCATTTTTTGTATTACGGGAATTGAGTCTACTACTTTCTAATATTTGATTTTTGTATTCATACGTGAGCGTTGATCCAACTCGGACCACCGTCCCTCCACGTGAAGTGACAACTGATTAATCAATGAAGTGTATTTTTCTTTTTAACTCCTGAGGACTGGAAAAGGGCAGTCAACGCTCTCGTCGCTATTGCCCGCACTTCTTTTGGAACATACTCCTGTTGGTTTCTTAAGGGGTCACCAAAGGAGGCCTCGGGGACGAGTGTCGTTATAATTTTGATATTATTATTATTACCATTAGTATTATTATTTACAAAACTGTTCAATCCTGAACGCAGCATTTTAATTTAGGAAATTACAAATAATTTATTAATGTAACAATATTTTCTTTGATAAATGTATCTTTAACCAGAAAAAATTACCGTGGTCGACGTTGAAGAATCGATCAAAACGCAAAGAAATATTTCTCATCCAAGTTGACTGAATAATTATTTGGTATTTCAAATGTACTTAACTGAACTTATAAATCAAGTCGTTGTAAAAAATAATTGAGCCTTTCAGAGAAATTCACAATTCTTTTTAACGTTCAAAAGTGTTTGTTGCCTCCGGGCGAACGGCAACGAGATTTAAGACATATTGCACCTTTCGGGGTAACCAAAAAGGACGATACGAACGAAAGGGTGACCGAATCGGGAGATTATTTATTAAAAAAAAAAAAAAATCGAGTTCTTGATTTATGAAACAATTTAGGAAGTAACGGCAGTGCAACACCCGGGTGACTTACGAAATTTTACATTATATTAGAGTTTCTTGCGGGAAACTGTTATTTTTCAGGTAGTAATTTTCGAAAATTAGTACAACAGGAATTGCTTTAAAGTTTTATTTAATTTAATTCGGTAATTGTCAGATTGCAGCGCACACGATTCGTCGTAACTTTGTAAAATAATTTGATGTAAATGACAATACAAAGGAAAGATTGCAAGTTCGATATTGCAGCAAAAAGAAATAAGAAATAAATCTATTTATGTAGAGAAATTCTTGTGTGGTTTTATTAATTTTGTGTTTAATCGCTAACTAAAATTATTGTCATTTAATGTATAATAAATACGTCTAGAATCGGTTCTTATATTATATGTATTCTAAAATAATCACATAATATTATTTATATGATTCTAATGGTACGATTGAATATAAAAAAATGGAATTTATAACCTCGAGTTGGTAGAAAATGACAGCCGCAGTGTCGTAGACTCTTTGAAGTATTAATGGTATTCCTGCAATTTCGATAATTGTGTATTTGTTAAAGAGTAGCAGTTTCTTACTACAACACTTTTACGAGACGAATAAAAATATCAGAAGTAGACTACAACTAGTCTACAACATCCGTTCAGAGGTCAAATTTCTTTCACGTCCCACCAAGGCTTTTAAAACTAAGTTGCCGTATGAGAAAGTGGAAATGTGAGGTATTTAATTTTTAATGGAACATTGGGAAGAAATAGAAATTTAAAATTTATAGATCTGTAAAATAAACAGAAAAGATGGGTGCGTCTCTGAGAAAAAAAAGATTCAAACACCAGCTAGAAAACGGTGGTTCTAGTTTTGGTCAATTTCTTTTCGCCACGGGAAAACGCCACGTTCGTTTGACTTATTCAAAGATCCTCTTCCTCCGAAGAGTAAAAAAAAAAAACACTTTTATTTTCCGTGATTCTCGTCACCTTTCGCACCACAATGTAGCCGTTATTTGATGTGATGATTCGTAACAATTTGAAAATGATTACTCAGGACGGCATCCTGTTGGCGGAAAGGTTGCGACGCGGAGGAAACGTGCGAAAACGACAAACAGCGAAAAAATATTATCCTCCTACAATAAAAATGTGAAAGATGATAAAGGTGTAATATCGAAAGAGGAATATAAACATAAAATTTTAGTATCACATCGAAAGTTGAATTGTGAAGGATAATAAAAGCCGACTATGCGGACCCAGATGCCGGTGATTAGTTTGACTTTTGCATTTTCATTCTCACCTTTTTACTCTGCAATTGTCTTCATCATTTGCTCTTTCACGAAGACAACGTTTATCGAGCGTACATATTGTGAACGTGTTCGAGGAATATTGAAAAATTTACAGAATTGCGTACTGCTGCTGTTGACGAAATAGTTTACGTATTACCAACTGGCTTTTTACACAATTAAATTGAAGGTTCAGTTCAGTGTTCGATGTAGCGTGAGATGTTCCCCTACAGTTTCCACGACTTTATACAATTATATATATGATTTTTTTTTCTATTAATTTGTTAAATAAATTTAACAATTGTTACGTTGCTGCTTCTACTGCAAGTTACTATAGAGTGAATCGTTAGAGCTGTTGTTCATATATTATGTATTGTTAATGATACAAAGAGAATGTATTCATTCCTAGGCTGTGTTTCTTGGTCGTGTGAACGAAATATATTAATTTTATTAGTATTGCATTTATTTATGGAATTATTTAAAATATTTAATTAATGTTCTAATTTTAGTAAGTGTCATTGTGTATTTGTTGCATGTGAGTGCTAATATTTTACTCTACTTTTTTGTACTCCTATTATTATGTTATTGTTGTGCGTATTTTGACTTTTGCGACTATAATATCTGTAAGAAAAGTATGAAAATCACTCTTCAACTCTCTCTGTCTTGACTGTCTGTTTCTCTCTTCGTAATCGTAGGAAACAAACTACCAATTAGTACCCAAGGAGTTTGTTTCGTTCCCCGTGAAATATTCTCGGTTTCCTCAAAATCGTACATTAAGTCATAATTAAGTACAAATCTTGATTAGGTCAATGTGGAAACTTTCCCTCGGCCCTGGTGCTCGAGGATGAAAATGTCTTGTCTAAAACACAAATCACCTTGGAGCAGAGAATTCCTTTTCCAGTTCCACTTCCACATCCATTCCTTTCTCACATTCTCATCGTCAGAGCCGGAGAACACTTGAAGACGTTCCTAATAGACTTTTCTTTGATCAAAAGCCGTTCAAGGATGAAGCCTATTTAGTTTTACCCAGATATATTTGTGACGGATAAACAAACAAAAGACGATTTAATGACATTAATTTCAAGTGTTCACGGTCGATTTTTCAAACGGTTGTCTTCAGCTGATGCCACGAAACGACCCAACCCTCATTCCCCCCCCTTCCAAAATTATGGCAATAAGATTTTAACGACATTTTGCAAGACGCCGAGTTACCAAGGAGCTCCAAGGGAGTCGTGCGGTGATCTCCTTCGAAGTGACGAGAGCAGGTAGCGCGGCTGAAAACCCTCAACGCACAGACCAAAAACACGTGTGTTTACAAAGCCTCCTTAAACGAAAACAAAAAATAACTGACTCCCGACAGATTTTGACAAGGAGTGTAAAATGTATCAAAACAAAACAGGAGCTAAGCCACTACTCGAGGCAGGTACAACGACAAATAAACAAGGATCCAACAGACCTCTGGTTCCATTTGTCACCCTCGAACGTTTCAGGCACCGGACCCGAAAGCATCAGCCACCGACTTGAAATTTTTGATTAATTGAAGAGCTTTTAAAAATGTCTAGAGTGTGTTTTTTTATTTCCCCGGGAAGCAATAATTCTCGCAGTGCGCAGGCGTGGTTCCCTTTCCAGTTTGAACTCGTGGGTCGAATCGGTTTCTAGTTTCTCGGGAATGAAATTCTCCAGGATGGTCAAAGATGGAAAGCTGGAAAAGGAGGGAGTTGAAAGCTGCAGAGGCAGAGGAGGTGACTCCTTTCGACCGGAAATAGATTTTTCACGTAATACGTGTGAAATAGAAATTAACGGGGGATCAACTCCGAAGTTTGTCAGTTGCATTCGGTCGACAGAAAAGAACAGGAAATAGAGGAGAGAGAGAGAGAGAGAGAGAATTGGGGGATGGCTTTGGGTGGTAACAAAAAAAAATAAAATAAAAATAAATAAAGGAGTCCGAAAGAAATTGGCCGAGGGAAGGTTTTTCCGTTGGCGGGAGCCGTGTGACGTGGCAGGTGAAAGTGGCAGCAGTCACTCCGCACCGGAAACACGGCACCCCTTTTAAATGTAAAATTTCCCTCCAAGCCGACGAATGTGTTAATTTTGAAAGCGGCATTTCCGCCGGAGTTTATCTGAAATCGAACGGATAAAAGTGTAAGTTCACTCGTCTGGAAGTAGGATAGCGCTTGAGAAATTTGAAACATTCCGCCGGAAATTATAACCTCAAGTAAAAGAAAAACTTTCTTCCTCCCCGTTTCTCGGTGGAACTCATATTTTACATCTGCATCAATGATTTCGGCGAGGACTTTCCGACCCCCCGTTCTTTTTTTTCTAGCTTCGTTTGGTTAACCGCGAACTCGAACTAATTTTAAAAAGTTGTCGGCTAATCGAGTCTAACAACTTTACTGCCTTTTCGGGCTTCCGGGGGTCCCGTGGCAGACTCGAGGGAATTTCAACCCCCGCCGAGGTTCCGAGGTTAAGAGTTCAATTGGATGGAAGAGATCAAGAGATTAATGAGACAACAACCCATAATTTCAAGAAGTTCTTAAGTTAACTCTATCAAGCAATGTTAACCGATTCCTTGGGTAAAGACGACGACGTCAAACTGAGTGGCGACGAAGAAGTTGGAAACGGATCGGAGCCCTACCCTTGCGTTTTAGGGTCAGAAAAGACTTTGTCATTTTCCATCGGCAATTTTTGACACGTTGCGGGCGAGAGACCATCAGGAGACATTCCCCAGACCACCAACCTAATTGTTTCATGTATAATTTTTGTAGTTGTACTTCGATCCAACGGAATTTATTCCGAGTGTTTTTCTTTTATGATTACACACGGCCTGGAAAAATCTCAAGTATCGTGGAAATTACTCGTTTGTAGAGAAGGACAAGCGCACTCGGTGTCAAAAAATAATGTCGCAAATGCTGCCGCCGTGGAGGAATAACGGTAACACTTTTTTTGTGGCCTGGACCTCTTTAATAACATTTTTACATGGATTTAAAAAAAATTGCATACCTTCTGAACTGCTTTTATTGGCGTTTCTCTTGCTCTAAGATGGCAACATCCAAATACAAATAGTAAAAATAAGATGAGATTGAAAGTACGAGAAAGTACATTGTACCTTTCGTCTTTAATATTTTCTTAAGAATCTTGTATACTTTTAAAGGTTTCTTTCTCCTCTTTGGTCCATCCGGTTTCCGATATTCTCTCTCTTTCTCTCTCTCTCTCTCTCGCTTTCCATTTCACTCTTCTCCGCTCTTCTCTTTCTTATTTCTGCTGACCAAAGATCTAAGCTATAAGATATTTTCCAGGGTTCATTTCCGCTCTTTTTTCGAGAGAATGGCAAGTCCATTCTTCTTAAATGACCTTATCCTTTTATCTTCCATCTTTTGCTCTCCTTCCTAGTATTTTTTTTTGTTGTAAATGTTGAATGTATTACTTACTGTAATGCTTACTTTAAAGCTTTCTTTCCCTGTGTGATACGAATATCTAAAAGTGTACACGACTTTTTACACATGCAGTCCATTTAGCCTTTATCCGGGTATGACGGGCTTACTTTTTAAATTTTTGAATCTTTTACAAAAACCTGCCGTCGGTTTTTATTCGTTCAAAAAGTAATAATGTATATGTACAATACAAATAATAAAAAATTGTAAATACACAAACACAAGTGAGTAATTTCAATTCGCAAAAAAGACATTATGAATGAATCTAAATAAATAATAGTATCTCTAACTTAAAAATCATAGAAATATTAGCCCTGTCTTTCGAATTAGTCGCAAATAATAATACATATTTATGTTTAAACTTATTAAAAAAATTTTGTTTTCAGAAATGGACTCAAATGTTTACGAATAGAATTAGCGGACAAGAGTGGAATTTTATACAGTGTCACTGTCAGTTGTAAGAAACTCAAGAACAAAAATAAACCAACAGTAATAACTTCTATTGAGTTGTAGTAGTGCACGACATTCGTAAGCTATTGTTACGTGGTGCTACATAAGAATTACCATGCTGTGGTCAGTACATCCAGCTCGGTTAATTAATGAAGCGCGTGGTCACCGAAGAGGCATTTTGTTTTGAGTAATGAGTTGATGTTCCAGCAAGTGGGTTTTAATCACTGGGTCCTGGGGAGAGTGCCCGGTTTCTTAAACCTCCCCAGGCCACCGAATATCCGTGACGAACAGTTTGCCTTTCCCCTCCGAAATATATCACACGTGATACACGTGAACCGACAAGTGCAAACAAAATGTACAAATTGGGTAAAAATCGGTTTTAAAAATAACAGAGGACCGGACCAGGAGTCTCTCCCGAAACGGTTTGAACCCTTTAAAAAGGTGCTTTATATTCAAAATTCCGGTCGGAACCAAAAAAAAACAAGATTAATGTACTTAATATTAAAGACTCGAAAGGATAAAGAAAAAATTTATTTCGTGAGATATGATGGAATCTGTCACTCCTGGCTATCATTCCAATGTTTTTTGCTACTTCCAAATCGTACTTTGGGTTCAGCACATTACCACTTCGATAAGATGTAAATGTCGGCCGTTTAGGAAATAAATTTGTTTCACGGACATACATGATCTGTGAACGTCCTAATTGAATCCTCCATTATTGTGAACGAAAGCAGAAGACATGGGAAAAATGCCCCTGCGAAGGTCGGACCAACTTAAATTACAAGTTTTCACATCCTCAAAATTGCGTGTCACCAGATACTTGTGAGGGTATCTGTCATAGTTGAATAGTTGGAACTCAGTCGACGGTCCGCCGTGAATCTCCTCCTTTCGACAAACAGAAAAAAAAAGAAGTAGAAGAAGAAGAAGAAGAAGAATTTAAGGGAACGACAAAGAGATCATCCAGAGAGCTTACAATTCTTTCCTTTCCTTCAACCGGATTTTCTTCTTTCTCCGGCATTTCACTTTGCCTTATAAAATTACAGGTCCGTCTGCCGGGTTTTATGTATTATAAAAAAGTTTTGTAAAGTTTCGGCACATTTAACTCCGTACAACAGCGTTTTATTCTCGAGAATGGTATATTAAATTACCTCCCGTTTTGCTTTAATACACAGAGATAATATATTGCCCAACAACAGAGCTCAAGGCTGGAACTCCAAGTGGAATCTAATAAGTCGGGTTAGTGTACTAGGGAAAATTACAATTATACTTTTTACGACAAACTACGTGACCGATAATGCACACGCTGCGCCATTTTCTCCTTCGCCATCCTGTCGTCTGCTGTTCATTCTCTCGAGGGGTGAGAAGGTCAACGCGAGAGTTACTTGACGAGAAAGGGTTCCGACGTCTACAACTACAACTAGATACATTTTCAAATTAAATTTTTACTTACTTGAGAACGTCAAAACCGTTGATCCGTTGGTTTGCAAACTTCACGTTCGTTTCCACTCAAAAATTAAAAATGAACTGGTTTTGCACGACGAGTACTTGTCTCCTTTCATAATTTTGGACTTGTAAGTTAGGTTCTCTGCCCGAAGATTTCAAGTTCAAGACTATGTTTTTCTTTTCCTCCAGTTCGATTTGGAGACTTCGTATTTGACCTCTTTACGAATCGATTTCACAAACGTGTCGCATTCGATAACCGTTGTTTATTTATGTTATCGGTGGGAAGGTTAGGCAAATTATAGAGTCGACCGAAGCATACTCTTGAGTTGTTTTTTTTCTATTACGGTTTCTCTCCATTTGTAAATCCAAGCCGATGAGGAAAATGGCGAATTTATTGGATGAATGAGTCTCTCTATGAGTTGGAAAAATACTTCAAAGTTTACCCTGTGGTGGTTCAACTTTTTGGGTAATTAAATTAATAATAAACATTCGCCTTTGTAATTTCCGTTTTATTTAATCACTGTAACACTATAAATGCAGTTGTTAACTAACTACGTTTTAATTTACTCTTTCCTCAGAGAGAGAGAAAGAGAGAGAGAGTAATTTATCCTTTTCTTCCGCTTTCACTCTTCTTATTGCTCATGTATTCTCTTCAATTTGCTCCTCCGAACCTGAAACAAAAGAGTTTCAAAACGAATTAAAGCGAAAGCTCCATCCGCAACAAACACCCGGATTTACCCGATGAAAAGATGGAAAATATTCTCGCCGTGTGCTCCTGGAAGGTTAAACAATTCGCCCGTGTGAAAGGGAAATATTCAAAAGGTCAACTCGTTTAGGGTTCAGACGGAACGAACGTGAGAGTCACCCGGGGAAGATTTAAAAACGACAGGAAAGGTTCGTTCGGATTTGGCCGCAAATATTCTTCCTCTTCGTGTCAATCCTACTGGAAGACTGTACCAAAGTTTTTAACGTGTTTTATAGGTTTTTAACATGTTTACGTACCCCAAACATCTTTTCAGTTTTCACAGATGTCAGAAAGGGAACATGAAAATTGCAACGGTTGACTGCTAACTTCAGACTGTCTACTTGTTTTTCCACAATTTTAACAAATAATACGTATAAAATGAATAATAATAGAATAATTAATGAACCTCTTGTTATTCGTCACCTGTCATTGAACTGTGGTTTTGATAAACGGAAAAAAATAAATAAATAACAATGAACCGGACATTTTTATGTTTAATTTGTCTCTTGCATTGAATTTTTCAAATTTTGAACCTGAAATATTATAACGAGCATATTGGTAAAAATTTTAAAACGTCACGTCAAGAACGATGGAACTTCCTTTTGAGGTATTCTTAGGAAATTTAATAGATAAAATTTAGCAGAGACGGATAGATCAGGAGAAACAGAGACAGAGGGAAGGACATAGATGTCTACGGTTCACGTAACGTCGAACCTCAAATTCTAATAGTTACCAAATTTTCCGTTCGTGAATTTAAAATTTTAATTTAAACACGTAATTTATGCATAGGAACAATTAGTAGTAGTCCCATGACTCGAGGAGTAATAAATTAGGGCAATTTCAAAACCAACAAACGGGATCCCTTTGCTGTGAGACCCGCAACCCCCAAACTCATCCCCCGAGTTGACTACGCGGGGTGTCGTTTGGTGTCGGAGTTAGAGAAAAAACAGGAAGACAGTATTTCCCTAATGACACGGTCGAAGGCCGGACTAGACGGTGGTGAAAAACAACAATAGAAATAATAGTCAGATATCTAGGCGAAAAATCGGTTTCTAACCAGAGGGTAATATTTTAATAATTTAATAAATAAATAAATAATAAATAATAAATAAATTATTAGATTCAGATGGTTGAAGTCTTATTAGTCCGGAACTATCAATAAAACCTATTTGAGAAAATTTTAAATCACCTAGAATTAATCAAATAATATACATAATGTAGTGATTTTATTTATTTTTTTGTATGTGTTATGTATACGGCATTTACACAAACAATAAAGTGGGCAATCAAGTCGACCTGTAAACCAGAAAGTTACTAAAACGATTTTAATAATGTGAGCCGACAACCTAGCAAAAGAAAAGCCTATTTAAATATTTTAAAAAACTTAATAGTTAATAAAATATGATTGAAATGCTTAATTCCATTTTTTATCGACAACCATTCGTAATTGTCCTAAACGACCGACTTTTCTTACTTCTCCCGCCCTATTTAATCCACCGGTTTGATTTCCATTTGGTATCGATTCTCCCGTCGCAGACAAATTTGGTTACTTATTGGAAAACAACAAAAAATAAATAAAATAAACCGAAGAGCGAGAGACAATTCTCTTCGATAGGTCGAATTTAATTAAATTACTCCTGCATTCTTTGTCTAAAAGTTTAAAAAATAAAAAATTAGAAATAAAATACAAACAACTTGACAAATATTAATTACTTCCCATGCTCCCATGCTTTTCACTATTTAAAACGGGGGGAAGAAAAAAAAAAGTAAAAAACAAACGTTAAGTTGTTCCTTTGAGAAGAGCAGAAACTTTCCTTTAGAAATTCGTAATTTCTTTTTATTTTACTTGCCTTTGTCGCCCACCTAGCCCTGGCATCCCCTTCTCTCTCTCTCTGCCTCACTTCTACGCCACCACCATCCTCTTCCTCCCCTCAAAAAAGGAAAAAATTTGTCTTCCTTCGAGTGAAAAGTTTTCCTTTGTTTTAAATGGCTAATTAAAAACCTCCGGAAAAAGGAAATAACATCAATAGAAATAGTCAGTTTTTGTCTTGCGTCTCTTTTCCTGTCGCATTCTGCGACACCCCCGTTGCAACGCTGCGGAGTGCTTCCCCCCGGTCGCTGAGAAGGATGTTCGCTTCCCGAGCGAGGAGGAAAACCCTGCCTGCCAGGAGACAAGACAGAAACGGCGAAAGAACGAAACTGATTTATAACTCGAGTTGTTCTCCTTCCACTAATGGAACTTAGATTCGTCGTGGTCTGGAAAATGTTTTCTAACTTTCTGTTTTGTGTATGACAAGGTTGCTAAACAAATTATATAAATCTCCTGGAGTCGTTGAAATTTGGGATTTCCGGTTAAAATACAGTTTACTTTTACTTCTTCTTCCCCCTCCTGCTCGTCCCCTCCCATTCCTACCCTCGTATTCCTCGTCGTCTGCTACGGAGAAAGAAATTGGTCGTGTCGCCTTTCACCGGGAGAAAAAAAACATTAATTCCCGAAAAAGGAATGTAGGATACTTTAGGGTGCGAAAGACGATGGCGACCATCAGTCATAAACCACCGAAGATTCCGAGGAGGTGTAACGAAGGAAAATCTGTTATTAAAAGTTTTGCACACCGGTACATAAAATAGGAACGCAATAAATAGTTCAAACGTTTAATTTTTCGTGTACGTTAAGAATAGATCCCCAATGTGTGCAGTACGTGTACAGGACAAACAACAAAAATTTTCCAACTTTCCCGTAATGTTCGACCTTCTGACATTCAACACGGTTTAATAAAATTTATTTATTAAAATTCACTAAAAGAAATCGGGCACTGATTTGTACCTTCCTAAATTACTCAGAAAGTTTTTTTATATTTATTTTTGTAGTTAATATTTGTCAAATTATAAGATAAAATCGGGTAAAATTATTTATTATTATTTATTTATTGCAAATTACTTTAAATTAAATTATTTGTCACGGATAATATTTACTAAAATTCAAAAAATTGATGATGTGTGTCATTATTATTTGTATCTTTGTCTGTTACCTACATATTTTGTTGTTAAATTCATTCGGCAATTAACCGGCCCGCGTGTTATCCCCAACCCGACACGGCAACAAGAAAATGAATATTAAGGGAACAGTCATAAAATTAACCGTCTAAATACATAAGTAATAATTATGTAAAAAGAATGTGCGACGACATCAGACGGAGGGCCTTAAAGTGGAGTTGTTAAAATGCATTGTTTACGGGAGATGGGGAAATTAAAAGGAAAAACACAAAATCATCCAATAAAATGTGGAGTGAAACGGAGAAGAGACATAAATCGAGAGAATGTTAAGGAGTAGCCGGCAATTATTGAAAAACTTATGTATTCAATTAAATGCACGGGGGGCATGTGTACTCGACCGGGTTGCAGAACCCGCACGAAGCTCAAATTAACCCGGCGAGGTCAGCAAGTTTAAATTTATGAACCATAAAGGGAAGTCAGGAATAGAAAAATCGCACAAGTCGTCATTAAACGTTAATTAATAACTCCGCCATATCGATTTTTTATATTAAAAAAAAACATAATTAACATCCGCTGTGGCTGGCTTCCAATTAAGGGATAAAAAACTTTTTTATATTGTGGTAATTACTGTAAAGAGAAGAGTCTGAAAGTATTACTTAATATGCAGAAAGTAATGAGGACTCGAAAGAAAGTCGACCGACGTCTCGGTCATCCACTCTCTGGTCTCTCGTCGTCTAGCCGTTGCTTGCCCTCGCGGCTAGACAACCGGAGACCCCACCGAGGTGAGCTGAACTCTGTCGCCCGACAAGATTTACGACCGAGAAGTGTGCACCATCGAGGCGGTGCTATGCGAGCAAATTCCTGTATTCACAACTATTCAAGAAAATGTTTAAACAATGTGCAGACGATGAAAGTGAGGAGCCCTTTGCAGAAGCACTTCCGTCCCCCACGTAAAACTTTAGAAATTCTTTTCGTCTAAACAGAAAACCAAATATCTGAAACGTGGGAGAAGGAAGTTTCGGAAAAGTTTCCAAGACACAAAAACACAAAATGGCGATTAAGAGATGACGGAAGAAAGGAATTAGGAAATCCGAATCGGTTGACTCACCTTCGATGACGCACTTGAGGACCACTCCTTCAGGGTTTAGTGTCACCCTCGCGTGGCTCTTCTTCGGGATTTCCTCTCGATTGATCGATTCGTTCAAAGGTTCCGTTTCCGACTCGTCTACCGCCACGACCGCAGAATTTCTTGGACTGACCAAATTCAAAGGTTTGATTTCGACGGGTATGGGCCGGCACTCTGTCACCTCGACAGGATTTCCTGTCGAAAGTGAAAGCGAATTTCGAATTTGTCTGGCAGCCGAACCTCGGTTTTTTCTAATCACCGCCGTTTGAACCGTTTCACTGTCGAAAGTGTCCGCGAACGGTTTGAGAGAGTTGATTTCCTCGAGTGGTAAAATTTCGTGGACGCTTTTCCTGTTGCAGTTGTTCACTTTTTTACTTTTGTGCGTTCCACCGGAGAAATGTACCTGAAACTGGTTCTTTTCCGTTTTCTTCTCCGGACACATGAATATGTCCTTCTCCTCGGCGTCGGATTTTTCTGGTTTTTTCTTGCAGAGAAAAAGGCTCGCCGTCGTGGCGATCGCCACCAGGATGAGGAGAGCAACTCCGATCAGAGCGCCCAAAACGAAGATCGTCGGGTTGTTGCCCTCGTCCTCCGTCTTACCCTTCATGGATTCTGAAAAAGCAACAGCAACGTATTGTTCACCGGTTTATTTATGTACATCTCCCGGTAAGTTTCCTCAGAAAGAACCATTCAATAAAGTTAGTTTCATAGTTTCGTAAGAAAGCAACAGAAAGGTTACGCAGCAAATATATTAATCACAGCACTGGCATTTAATTAAACCCACAAATTTTATTTTTCTCTGTCCTTTCGGTCCAGTCGCCACTAAACTTCAATTACTCCTACAATTATTAATAGTGATTTATTGAGATAATACATTTCATCGGGACATTTTTTAACGTTATAATTTTTATATAACCCGACTTTTCGTTGCCTTTATTCATCCGCAGCTTTTCAAACTCTTACATTTGACAAATAACTCGACTTCTGGAACACACTACAAATTATTCTTATGCACCTACGTACACCAAAACCGAATTCCTGTCGGACTTGCTCTACTTCCCGAGTTTTAGGGTACGCCCCCAAGTACTTCCCACGTGAAATAACTCTAAACAGGTTGAAGTATGGTGATACCTTGAAATTGTTACTTTTCCAGGTGAAAACACATTGAATATTAATACGTCTGGGAAGAGGGAAAAATCAAGTCATTTTGTTTCCTACTCCAACAGATTGAGTTTTCTTACTCGCTTTCACTTCTTCGACAATGGCGAACATTCTGTTTGAATATTCCCGAAATCAATTCATATTCATCATGCATATTCATCGCTCTTCTCCGTTGATTTATTAAAATTTGACCGGAATAAGTACTGTTTCATATCTCCGCGTAAAACGAGAAGAAAGAAGAATTTTTTTCTTGAATTTTGTTTTAAAATTAATAACCGCCGAATACTTTAACACACCTAATTATAATATTAATGATGGTTGATTTTATTTTACAGAGCGAGGGTCGTACGAAGTGAATTACAAATTCAGTATTGTAATAGTTAAATAAACAACCCTACGAAAAATTAATATAATTTGTTTAAATTTCTTTATATACGGTATAAATATGGAATGTTCGTGAGAAGTAGATGAAGTTCACTTTAATAAAATAATAGAAGTTGTATGGAGTCTGCAGCCGTTGCAAAACACTCGGACGGAGACTAGAAAATTCAAAATCACAGAGGGTGGATGATGGATGGGGATGAAGCAATTGAAGTCGTGACAGCCGGACCATTTAAGCATAAAATTATTTTTGAGTACAAACCAGTACTTGTCAGTCTCGCTGCAGAATCCCCAAATCGAACGGCAGGGATGACGACGGGAGGCTCACTTCTGCCCTTGGCATTTATTCCGAAAACGGAGAGGGTGTAGAGCACCCCCGACTCGAGTCCGCGAAGCATAAAGTCCGGTTCCGAGCCGAGAACCTTGAACTTTGGAATTACTTGAAAATCAGTCTTGCCGTCGATAGAATTGTCACTTTGTTGACCGTTGTACTCTTCGACTTCCAGCATGAAGTGCTGCTGGAGTCCTCCGTCGTAGCCCGGGACGCAGGTCACCTGGAGCCCTCCGGAAGTGTGATTTTTCAATTGGCACTCCTTGGGAGGTTCCGGAACACCTGAAAGTAACGACTCATTATTATCAATTCAATCCCTTTCACGTTCTACCGATATTTAATATATCAATTACAGCTTTCTTTCAAGCTCTTATTGAACGAAGAGATTATTCGTATTATGGCGGACGGGGGAAAACTTGAAAAGACGATAAATCACTAATCAATTACACGCCATAAGACAGAGCACATTTTTCTATTCAAATAAAAAATCTTTAAATCATTTCTAATATCTGCTCCTTTCATCCAATAATCTTGAAAAGTTTTTTTCACGTTTTTAAGTCATTACTTTCCATTGTACTTATCAATTGAAATGTATCACAATGCCGTCGCTGCGGACTGAATTGCTTCAGAAAGTCTCTAGAAATTATGAAAATGTTTTTTTTCTTTTTTGTAAAATATGAACGTTCTACCGCAACTAGACAATTGCCCCCCATTGCCGTGCATCCCGAATGAATGGTACTCAACCATCATCGATAAAAATTAGTCGAAACGCCACCAAGACGAGTGCAAAATCACATTGTGTGTCGGTGTCGGTGTCGACCATTAAATCACTGTCGATTGTAGTGGTTGCATTTCTTTAGAGATCAATAAATTCGATGGATTTGTTAAAGTATCGATAAAGGAGTTCTTGTTGGATGATGTACACGAAACTTATTCATTCTATTAAACGATGTGACATTCTTGAGAGCTTTCTCAGAGTCACAAGGAATACTGTCTGTGCAATTGATGTGCGACAGCAGCAACAGCAGCTCAGGACCATTTTATTTTCCCCGACGTTTCTTGTCCTTCTGCAAAAGAACACTCGATGAGTGGCCTTATGTTGTGTTTATGGTTTGCCTCTTTCCCGTGTTAAAAAGGGAATACATTTCATTCTCATTATAAATAAATTAATTCTAATGTATTTTAAATTAAAATTTAAAATACATTTGCGTTTGGGTTCCCTTAAATTCTGATCTCGTCCAGATGTTGCCCCGAGGTTGCTGTGGGACACCGACGTTGTCCTCCGAAGTGTATTACCATGTGAAACGCACGTGTATGTTTTACCTGATTTCACCTCGGACGCATTTGTCATGTGCACGTCCCCACCCCCATTCCGTCCCCGACAGACGACAGCTCCCCTTTCAACCCTCGGTTTCCGGCTACTTACGTACATTTAAACTTAACTTATTTTCCCGGGAGTTAATAATTAAATTTATTTTAATTATTTCCTTCGGACGGGAACTAATTATTTATTCGCTTTGTATCACTACAACACTTCTGATGCGCGGAATTAAAATTTTAATTTTTTTACACATGCGACACGAGTTTAAAATCACGTTGAAGTCACGTAGCCGTGATGAGAGTAAATACTAAATTTTTTGCCGCAGATGTCAACGAGCACTTTTTAATGTTGATATGAAACGGGAGTTTGGTTGTCGTCATCCTATTTCATTACCATAAGTTGCTTCTCTTGCTGGTAACCTTCCCCGAGAGCTGTGGGGCATAATATGAAAGCACGAATCCGGCTACGTTTAATGTTCCATTTGCAATTCAAAGTTTTTAAGTGAGGTTTTCGGGGATGGGGCAAACAAAGGCTGGGGAGGGGAGAGGTGTGTGAGTGTTTGTGGGGGGGGGGACACACGAAAAAAAAAACTACCTGCCGGTACGATGTGGGTCATGCAGGGCTCCTCCTGTCGACCTATGCTGTTCACGGCCCAACAGGACAAGGTCCCGAAATCCGCGTCGCTGATCGGAGTGAAATCGATGTGACTGGAAAGCTCCGAGCTGACCACCCTCGCTGCCGGAAGAGGAAGGACATCACCGGAAGTGTTGAACGTCCAACTGAACTTGACGTCTTTGGATGGATCGGCGTCGACCTCGCAGTGAATTCGCACGGTGTCCCGTTTCAAGGCTCCGACCGTTCTCGATTTGAATTCCTTGGTACACCTGGGCGGAACTGGAATTGTACACGTTTCCATTTATTAGGTCTGGAGAATTTATTTGGAATCGACATGGTTCCTTTCCGAAAAGGACTTTTACTTGACGTAAATTGTGCAGTGATGAATTGCTACACTACTGATTCTGTTGAGAACCACGGGCGAAATCATCCTCAGAAACTATCCCCGCACAAACGCGTTAAGTTCTAACTTAATAATCTAAAGTCGAGGCCTATAAAACCTAGTAAAATTAAACTGGGTTTCTTTAATTTATTGAAAATTAATTTAATTTTTATTTCATGTTATGTACTAGCAGGTCTAAGCAGAAAAAATAATACTATAACTATACTAGAACGTTTTTCTATTTTTGCCATTTCTTGCCAACTACTTGTAATTAGTGTTTATTATTATTTGAACGCCTTTCAAACCTTTTATACAAGTTACCACCACGTCTCGGAAGTACGGCGCACAAGTACCTAATTCTACTCGCGTTACACGATGATTTTTCTTACGATTGAGTTTTCTTACCTGAGGTACACGTGCAGAAACATTCAAGTAAACTCGTGAATAAAAAGATTTCAGGAAAGAACTTAGAGTTATGAAAGTAGGAAGAATATACAATTTACAAGTTGGTTTTCTGTTGTCCACCTTACAAAACACAATAATCCATTTTGACAAAAAACAATTAATTACGTCGAGTGTAAGAGTTTTTTTGTGTTTGGTGCGGGCGAGTTTTTGTATGTAGACAACGTGAGAAAAAAAAAATATGTCCGAAACAAGGTAACAAGCGGGACAATATTATATATAATTTTTTCATACAAATAAAATTTTCTCTCGGTAATCCGTCCTTTCGACTGACGTTTGGTAAAACCCCCATGGATTTAAAGTCGAATTACGTTTTGGAAAAATTCGGGCCGGACAAAGGTCAGGTTTTAATGTCCGCGTTCACTCAAACTACCCCTCCAGTAAAGCCTTTGCTTTTTAATTTAAATTTTTTTTCCTGTTATTAAACCTTCACTCCTCACTCAATAACACACACCACATACCAATCTTTCGTTTATTTTTGACTAAATCACCAATTTTTAAATCTTTCCTCGTAGTTCCAGTGTTTGTGTCCATCGAGTTACAGTTCGGCAGTTAGGAAAGACTTCGTGTAATGAAACTACACGTTGCGTATGGGGCAATTCATTATTTTCTTAAAACCCGTTGGAAAGTTGACTTTTTGATTTCTAGAGACGCAACCACCGATACAATAATATTCTACGGACAGGATGACCATAGAACGCCGGAATGCACTTTACAAGTCTGTCGAGTTCGTCACTGCAACGCATTAAACGTCCACCACGTCCACCAAAACGTCCACCAAAATGGCAGGACCGGTACGACCCAAAGTATTAAAAAATTAAAAAAACGGAGAAGGAAACTTCTGTTCCTCCTCACTGTAACCCTTTCCGTATTTTATGCATGTTTCTTTTTTAAACACAAGCCAAGCTGTGTTACAAACTCTCATGAATACAATTCCAAAAAGAGATAATACATTTTGTAATAAACATAAAAATAGATGAGTACTGATACTTTTTATGTTCTCAAAGTGTAAAATAGAAATTCCCTTGGGGAGCGTAGAGTTTTGAAGAAGCAAAGCCGTACTTTTTTTTTCTTTTAGTACTGACCAAGTTTATCCAAGGAGAAAGAAGAAGTATACTTTGGACGGAAGCAGACTGCTTAAGAAAAATTATTCACTGTTATTAAGAGGATAGAAAAACTAAAGGGCGCTTTAAAAGCTAGTACAAATAAAAAAAAAGAAGGTACGCCAACGTTAACAGTTGTAAAAAGAAACTAAACGTACGAAGGGATGCCGAAGGAGCGCCTTTCAAAATACAGGTGATGTTGTAGTGGTGTGGTCACATTCAGGAAGGTAAACCCTGAAGAAATTACGTAACACAAGACCTTGACAAATGGACCACAGACCATACGGGAAACTGACTTACCACACGCCCAAATTCTCGCTCTACACTCCAATGACCTTCTGCGTAAAATAAACACCTCAACTTGAGACCTCAACTCACCCTCTTACAGAATGCTCAGCACGGGAACAAGAAAAAACAGAGGACCACTCAGCATAAACAATAAAATACACAAAGTTACCAGCGACATGGGATGCTTTTGACAGATGCAACAGTGCTCTCTAAGGAAAGAAACGAAAAATAAGAAGACATAAATATTAATGAAGTAATATTTAAGAAATAAAAATAAATAAAAAACATTAAGACACCAAGTCCCAAGTACATTCAAAAGACTGCGATTAACCAAGGTAATAAGAAGTTACTTTAAAAAAAAAAAGATGAACACAACTGATCTCTTAGTGGCACCAATAAGTTGCTGCACAATAAAAAATAAAATACAATTAAAACAACTTATGAACAAAAGTCTTACGTACGAGTTACGTGTATTAAAGGCAAAAGTATAAACAAGTATTAGTTCCTTATGCATACAAAAATAATGTATTTTTTGTTACAATAACTCGACGGTCAGTACCTTGTGTTACAAACAAAAATATTAAAACAAAGTTGTACTGTAACGTTACATGCGGCAACGGCATCTTGGAAACCAGTTTAATTGAAAAATAAGAAACTGCCGAGAAGAAACTCAGACCCTACCAAATAAGCTTTTGAGCTTAACTAAGAAAGACCCTCAATGTCATTCATAAAATTAATGGCGTTTCACTACGCGGCTCTACAGAAATTACACTCGTTCACATAACATTCATTTAGAGTAGTAGTAAAGTAAATTTTGTAGTTCTCCTACTTTAAGCAGACCTCAACAATACAATTAATAGTTTTCGCGGAGACTGGAAAATCGCACGGAGAAACTCCGGTGTGACGGACAACAAGACAACTCTTGTTGAGAAATCAACAACTCCTTTTGCCAACTTAATTCCCTTAATTAAGTTCCTTGTCCGTGTGTCATCCGTACACCTGACTCAATCGATCGGAACCTAAGAGGGTACAGTCAGTGGGAAACGCACGCGAACGTACCGCCACGTAGCCTGTCGGGTCACCCCGTGGGAAATGTAACCATTCTATATAAAATGGTTTCATTTTCTATTTTTAACCGAAACAAAGGAAGGTGTGATTTGTGCGGTATATGCACGTAGAAAGGAAAGGAAGAAAAGAAATTAAAAGGTGGAAACGGCATAGATAAAAAAGTAAAACCTATAAATCTGTCTTCCGGGGGAATAGAAAGTTTCTCAGCCGAAGCGTATTTACTTCTTTGTTCCAGACGGGCAGGAGTCCAACTACCTCGACAAAATTATTACTATAATTCATCCAGGAATTTCTCCAGTTCGGATTAAACGGTATCTTTCGGAGAATTTCTTTTGTCAATGAAAATTCTACGTTTTCCCCGTGAGCTTTGGCTCGACCGGCAGCTTCCCACCAGAAAACCTGGTTTTCCGTCCCAAATGAATCTAACCGAATTTCTCCACAGCACACGAGCTTGAACAGGATGCACGCACATTTATGTACATGTATGTACATTCGAGTGTAACATTTTCTGCACGTCAGATAACGGGTACTCGGCGAAAGATAAATGACAGAAGCCATTGGAAGTTTCCTTTCTCCCACCCAAAAAAAAAAAGGTACAAAGCAAAAGAACGTAATATTTCTTTTCTTTTGTTGGTGGAAAACACTTACAGAGTACTTTAATCCGAATGGGATCGCTTCTTGTTTCTCCTTCTATGTTTCTCGCCGCGCAGGAATAATCACCACGTTGCATGATGTTGATCTGACGAATTTCTAAACTTTTCTCCGTGGTAAGAATGCCGTTGTGCGGACTGTTGTGAATGAACACGTCCTGGAAGGGAATTATAACTGTGAGAGACAACGTATTAGTGTGCGTTAGGTGAGTCGTACAGGCCTCGTACAGTTGGCAGGTGAATATTAACGAAAACTGCGGAGTACACGGCAGTACACGGCGTCGAGTAAAACGTAAAATGAAATTCAAAGTCGTGCTTTTAATTGAACTTTAAAATTTTCTTCAGTTTCAGAATGACAAATTCCGAAATTAACTTTTGTGTAAACGAGTGTTCACGCGAGTTCAGCCGGCAACCGGTCCGAAGTGAATCTGTCAGGTGAAAAGGGCAGGTACAATAAAAAAAAAACAAAAAGAAAAAACAAGGAGAGATTATGTGCGATTATAATTCACAAACGTAATAACAATAGAAACACCATACAAATAACTATGTGTGTTGAGAGACAAAAATACAAGAGAGAGAGAGAGAAAAGATGGAGGGCTACAACCGGATGAGACGACGTTTGCATGGAAACCCCGCCGTACAGAATGAAAAATTGTTTTTTAAAAAAAAGGAGAGTTTTTCAATTTTTTGCTTCGTTTCTCCTAAAAGCATTTGCCACATGTTTACCCAATTTTAAAACCGCAATTTTTTGGAATTAATTATGAATACATGAAAGAGAAAGTGAAGTATCAATCAATCAATCAATCAATCATTCAATGAGTTTCTTTCGCTGGTGCAATTCCGCTTTTATTGTTCACTACAAAATTAAATGGATTACTACAATGCGCATGGGAAACTTTTAAATTGTCAACTCGGTTTCGTTGACGAAGTGCCATTGTATATTATAATGTACGAGTAATGACAGTTATTGTAATTCACGTTACAACTACTAATTTTATTAATAAGAACGAATACTGTAATGATTATATTTAACGTATCATGTAAAATGCTGTGTAACATACTGAGCTAATGGTATTTTATGTGTGCTGTTCATTTATGGTGTTTATATTATTTACAATTAAATATAAGTACAATATTTATGAACACAAATGACTATAATATTGTGGTACAAACAATATATCGGCGAGTAATGTAAATAACTTTTTATATTAAAAAACAATTTATCCATTAGTTACATAAACCACATTATTGTAAATAAAACTGTTGCATCCTTTGTTTGCTTTCAATTTAATAATTACAGTAAGCAACATTATATTAATAAGTTATGTCTCTTTAATGTATTACATTAAAATCCTTTGATATGTGTATTTTGCTTTAGATTGCATGTTTGTCAATACTCCTGAGAATTATCCATAAATTTAATACACAAAACATAAATAATTCACTGTAACAAATTGTTTTTTTTTTGTTTGCAAAAGTTACTTCTTCTGCTTGAGTCCGACGCGAGTTCGTGGGCCCGTGTGCCGTTTCATACAGGTGAGAAATGTGTATGTTTTTTCATATTCACAAAAAACATTATTATGCCGTCGTTAAATAAAGTCTCGTAAACATGAGCATTTCCCAGAGATCTGGAGAGTAACTCGTTTGAAAGAAAAGGAGATTGCGCGCGCGCGCGTGCGTAACTTCACTTCAATATTCAAAAAGCGCATTTAATATTCATTTTTATTAAGATATTACCCGCTTAGGTTAGATTGAGTTGCATGGATGTTACAGAGAATCCCGTAACTCTGCATTTCTTTGAGATTTAAACGGATGGAACGTTACGTAGGAAATTACGCATGAGTCCGCCATTAATATTCAAGTGCCTTTTAACGTTATTCCCCGGCATTTACGAAAGAGTACAATTTTACAGAAACACATTACGCAGTTACGCAGACCTTAAACTTAGAGGACACCGTGCGCCTACCTACCCTGGTGTTGGACAGCTCTCGATGGGAAAACGTTGCACTCACCACCAGTACTACCCGGACCCGGGGTATCAATGAAGAACGAAAACCAATCATAAAAATAGATCGAAGCAACCGACTACCAGAGATAGGACGTGCTTCCCAAAATAATACTTTATTATTTACCAACAAGGGAGAATCCATTGTTTAGCGGTATCGTTCGATACAACGAGGTAACACTCGAGATTGTAATCTCTGCTGGGAGAACAATGTTGAATAACGAAATTGTTCTCCGCCAGAGAATATTACATGTGATATATGTATTGGCCAAAGATAAGTGTCTGTTGAGTTTAAAATTATGCGAAACCCTATAATTCCGGGGTTCTCGAATTTATCGCGTACTCTTTGTTATATTTATTCGAATGAAGTAAAAGCAGCGACTTAGTTGTGTTCCCTCTCGAACTTAACCCGGGGGGGGAGGTTTGACGTGGCTTAAATAAATTCCGAGGGGGCAGCAGACCGGTGAATTAGTACCCGTGCACATCACAACTCATTCGCGGTGATGTACCGAACTTTTGTGTGGTTTCTTAAAAGAAAGCACACGAACCGGCGATTACTCAGTTAATATATAGTAAGTAGTTTGAAGGTAATTGATAGTAAAATCGTTAAAATAACGGGCTCGAATGAAACATTTGAACCGACCTTTTTGTGTGTATCACGTTAAAGGCCGAAGAAGAAGAAGAAGGGAGTGAGAAGGAGGAGAAGGTTCCATTAAGAAAAACTAAGTCAAGTGGCACCTTTTAAAAAGATGCTTTCAACCTACCCTTGGAGGTTAATTTAATTTTATCAGGAAGGCTTCGTCGCATGCGGACCTATCGTTAAAAGCAGTCCGGTGAAAACAATTTTTTTTTTCTGAGTGACGCGAATAGCCGGGAATTATTTTCACGTTTAACAAAACTTGGAAATTAGTTTCGAACAAGCCGGTTAAAAGCATTAAGGTGAAGACAGAGGAAGTTCACTTTACACTTTTGGAAAATCCGATAAACCAGGGCAACTCCGGATACAGAGTACGGAGAAGGTCCCCAACCTGAAAATTACCCTGAATTTGGAGATTCAGGTAGAACAGCGTTAAATTGTAGTGCAGCACAAAGTCAGAGAACAGAAACGGGAACTTAAATAATTGTTTACTTAAGTGTAGTACAGTTTATGACTTATAAAAGGTTAGTACTTGTACAAGAAAAGCGTTCGTGGTTATTTGGAACTCAATAAAATAATAAAAATAATAGCAACAATAATATTAAAATAAAATAAATTTAAAACTCTACTTTGATCAACATGAGGACTTAAATGTAACATGTAATTTGCTGCAGTCTTTTAGAAACTTACAAATGCTTTTAGAAACTTAAATACATTCACGTAACTTAAGTAAATTTGTAGTGTTTTTAAGAGACATCAACCCAGCGAAAATAAACTAACAAAAATGCCAGCTCAAAATTGTGCTGCCTCAATGTGAAATGATATCGAAACTTTAAGTTCTCATTTTACTACATTGTACTCTTCCCAAAACTGTTACGAAAAGCTTTCAAACGGCCGAACGAAAATAAATTTTCAGAAACTTAAAGTTCTGATGAATTTAAATTTAATAAAACGAACATAAACCTAAACTTAAATAATACAGAAATTTCAATGAGTATTAGAAAAACCGTCCGGAAATTAATAAGTTGGGTCGTGAATTTTTCACCTAATGTCGGAAAAAATTAGGGTGTGAGGAGAACAACTGTAAAAATCAACCCTTAAGTGGGTGAGTGTCGCGAAGTATTCAACACCCAATGGAAACCATTCACGAGAACTTAAAACTTAACGTGTAATTTTTTATTGTCTAGTTCCCATTACTCGTGGACATTTTTTTTCCTAATTAATAAAACCTCAACCCCTTTTTTCTTCCATTTTGTCCAAATGTGTAGCAGGTCTCCCCCGGGGCGGAGGCGCGGTGGTCCCCCATCAAAAAGCTATTTAAACTTCAGATATTTGATTATTTACATTTACGAGGAGAATAATTTTCAAGTATCGCCCGTTCTTTTGACGATTGTGTAAACACGGCACTCGTGTCGAGTATGTATAAACATTTTCTCTACTCTTACCGTTCCACTTGACTAAATACTTTCTGTCCTCTCGATACTTTTTCTTCTCGTTCAAGGCAAAGGCTCGACGGGCATGGATGGAGCTTTCCTCCCTCCGGGTCACGGATGCAAATTTCCAAATTTTGGTTTGCGGTGGTTTGAGAGTGAAAGAATCGAAAGGACGCGGTAAGAAGGAACGAAGACGGACGAAGAGGTTTTGCATCAATTTCATTCCTTTCAAGGCTCGGAGAGTCTCGGGGAGGCGCGAAGCAGGTGAAGCAGTGGTTCAATTTAAAATTAAATTTAATTAGAGTTAAAAACTCTTGTGCAGAAAAATTGGAGCCTTTCAGGCCTACTGGGGAAACCTTTCCTCCACCGCCCAGGAAAATTTAAATCCTTCCAGCGAAATTACCGGTGATACAAAATTGGTGTAAGTAGTATTTTTTTTCTTTCTCAGGCGTGCGTTTCGCGTTTTTTTTTTTATTTTTTTAATTTTACCTTTTGTGTACTTGCAGATGTAATTCTATTATGCTCAGGTTCTGCCATTAATTTCACTCCCCTTTCTTTACGGGCGGACATGCCCCCGTCGCGTCTTCTCGATGAATTTCTACCCTTGAAAAAATCAGGGGTTTGATTTGATTTAGACGTACGAAAAAAAGAAGGTTAAACAACGTTGCACGCGTGGACGTTCGGTAAATTTTCATTCAACCTGTTTTTAATTTTGTTTTTCGTTTACATAAATGCGAAATGTTGCATAATTCCCTGCATACAAAACAATTAATGTGGAGAGCAACAGTTGTAAGATGGTGGACAGTTGTAAGACTTCAAGATGTTTAATCTTACGTTTGTGCCCGTGGGTAGTCGTGTAGTTGACTTATGTGTGGCCCATTAGTAAATTATTATAATTGTAATAAGGTGACCGCATGTGTCGAAATATATATTAAGAAAGTTGTAGAAAATTCCAGGAGTTTCTCGAGTGGACAGACCCGTCGTAAGACAGCTCTCCGTCACACAACTCACATTTTATAGTATACATTATTTATATATGCTACTCATACATTTGTTTTCGATATTTGTTTATGTATTTTACTTCTCTACTTTGTTTATATTTCTTCACGCAGAGCAAACACTTAGCTCTCTTGTTTTTTCAGAACGATGTACTAAATACTACTCGATTTCTGAGAAATGCGAATTTTGTTTACACTTGTTATTTACATATTCACTTAAGTATTCACAAATAATAATACTTTAGATGGTTGACCAGTAGAGGAGACGTCACGAACGACAGCACTCAAGGCGCTTGCAGTCATACTAAACTGTTATTCGATGATTTTCAAGTTAAAAACCTCTACCTCTGAATGAATTTCAATTGGAAGTGTTGTGTAACGTTCGACTTGATAAGAGGAAAAGAAATAAAGTTGAAGGGATGCCACGGGAAGTTGTTGCGAGGGAGTTTAAAATGTGTACGGTAATAATCGGTAAATGGAAGGAGCAGAAGACGAGGAGGAGAAAGTTGAAGGAGAAGAAGTTGGCTGATGTTACGTTTTACAAGCAGATAAACCGCCGAATTAAATTTTAATGGGCTTTTTATTGCCAAAGGTAATTCAACTCAAAAAATTTCATCTTTTATAAAAATTACTAATGAAAGAAACACTTTCTCCTGTTGTGTTGCCGCCCCGTTCGAACTTTCACCGCGGCTGCCGCTGACACGGCAAACAACAGTCTAACGCCACGTCAGAGAAACCGGCCCGCGAAACTTTCTCCGACTGACTCCGGCGAATGTCCGAAAATTACTTTATGAATAATTTATTTTTTATTACTTAATAAATTCTTATTGGCCTTTCCCGGAGCGAATTTAATTTGGAGTTTTCAAATAGATATATTATTCAACTTAGAGTATTTGGAGTTTGAATATAAACACTTTAATTAAAAGTTTTCTCATTCGGTGGGTTTTCCGCGCCTTTTACCGAACGGCGGAAAAAATAATGTTCTTTTTTTTTGGGTTCAGCTTTTCGAAACTACCACAATTTTACTATTGATTTTCCATTGTAATTTAACAAAATACTTAATTCCTGTGACGTTTACTCGCGGTCAACGAGCTACCATTCGGACGAATTGACTCCGACAGAGCAGCAGCAGCACCCACTTGCCCAGAGGTTGTAAATTCGGTTGGTCATTCTCCTGCATACCAACATTTAATAATTAAAAAATAAAATTATAAAATAAAATTATTTGGTGCAACGGACGACCAAAACTCTGTTAAATTTCTAGCGGATAAAATAAATAATTCAGCGCTTCAGAATCTACAAAATACTCAATACATAATTTATTTTTCATAAAAATAATAACACGACTGCCGGCTGATTATTTATTATAACATTATTTTTTCCTCTTTTCTATTCATTTGTACCCTAGTTAATTGCCCAAATCGAGATCAAAACCCTATTTATTTTAATAAAATAAACAAAGAGAAGTGAAACTCACATAATTTCGAGACACCGAAGAGATTTTTTTTTCCGATGGATTCAACTCATTCTCAAATTCAACGTGAACGTTCCATTAAAAAAAAAAATATTTACGACACTAAAACTGGCATTTAGACAAACCCAAAAAACCGTGCTACCCCCGGCGGTGGGAGAGGGAGGGAGAGAGAGAAAAACAACAACACAACAGGATTTCACTACAGCGGATAATTAAAACAGGATTTTTAAAGTTTTGTAAAAAGTGCCGGAGAATACAAAATTAAAACCGAAACCTTTTTCAACCAAGAGCTTTTCAAAGTTGCAAAACTGTCATTTTAAAAGCGAAATCTTTTGTTGGCCGTTGCAGAACGACGACAGCGATAATGATGATTGCCATAATAAAATCATATATACATATATGTATGTAAGAACGAAAGGTACATAACCGATTTTAAACTGTTTCGTTCTGTTGAGCGCGGAAAAAAACCGAGACGGTTTACTCGGTAGCCGTGGAGAAAGTAACGCGGAGAATTATTTACTTTCGAAGTAACTTATTAAAGTAAGTTCGTTCATTAAGAGCTCTGCATGGGCGTCCGTCACTCGAGAAATCACACGGTTCTTCCCTCGCGTTATTAACTTTTTATTTAATAACACAAGAGCAGAACGTGAAAATCAAGGGAAGAAGTCGAGAAAAAAGAGAGCAATTGATTTGGATTAGCCGAGTGTTCACTTCCGAGTATTTCCTCATTGTATTTCCGCTCATTCGGTTTCTTTTCCGTTTCGACACTCTCCTCCAGTCAAATCTTTTACTTCTTAACCGAAAATGAAAATGAGCCTGAGTGAAAGTGAATGAAGACTTGTGGAATTTTTTGCCTATTGAAAAACTTCAAAACGAGAGAGGAAATTATTTATTGTGTGCTCAGGTGAATGTAACCAGTTGTAGTGCCGGCAATTTTTAATTCAATGTACGACAACACGGTGTGGGAGAGAGTAAAAATTGAGTGAGTTCTATTTAAAATAAATATTACTTATTAATATTTACAATAAATAACCACCTGAATAGGTTTAGTTAGTGTAACAATTATTACATTCAATTAATATCTTTTAGCTAGAGGTGTATCATATTTTTTTAATGTAATTACCAACTGATTAGTGAATCCTTGTGGAGGAACAGAACTATAATATAAAAATATTTGATATTTAATTACAATATAAGGCCCCAGACATTGATTTTTTGATTGTAAGCAACTAAATCATAAAAGAATAAAATTTAAGTTCGAGGTTCATGCCACATTTTCGCTTCGTGCCATTCACTGTAAATTCAATGAAAGACTTGGAATGTCTATTAATGTCTACTCCTTTGAATTCTCAAGTAAGCAGTAAAATTCGGTGTGTTATAATATTAGTAGAAATACTTATTTAAATTCATTCGCGGGGAATGAAGGAGCACACTCGAAAACAATGGCACATGCCGAGATAATTCTATTTCCAAATTTGTAAAGTCTACTCTTCACGGTCTTTCGATACTCAAGTATAATATTTCGATTTTTTAATTTTTATATGTTAAAAAATTAAACGAAGAAATATTTATGTAACGCAAAAGTTCAACATAAAATACATCATAAACGAAGACTACGAGCGAAGAGTTGCTAACGGTAAATACTCGAAATAACAGTAAACTTTTGAAAAAATCTACCCAAGTCTTGCCTACTGGGAAATAAATTGTTTTAAAATAAAACACTCGGTTTGTGTTAATAGCATTTTCTCCGCTCCAACATAATAAACCTATATATAATTAGAACCTACAAACATAATCTACCACAAACCAATATTGGTTCCTGCCACGAATTTAAGTTCGATAAGTATACAATACGTAGGAACAATGACGTCACTCACGAATTATAGTTGACTAAAATGCCTGGAGAACAGTTATATATTATTCTGTATAAGAAATTTATTTAATAATAACTAATACATAATAAATTTAATATGGAGCGGTACAATTGTTCTTCTGCATTGTTACTCATCAGACATCTACTAGACGTCTTACACTTTTGATAGGTTGAAGATGTAAAGAGAAGAAGAAGAAGAAGAAGAAGAAGAAATGTTGCAGGGTGTACGTAGGAAAAAGAAGATTTTGGAGGGAAAAAATTAAAATTGGTTTTTCAATTTTTCCCGGTTAAAATTGAAGGGACTCGCCATGATGAGTTTTCAGGGGTGATGCCGAAGGCGTTTTGCCTTCATTTCTTTCCCTTATTTTTTGCCCTTTTCCCTTTAATTTTTTTGCCTCCAACAGCAACTCCATCCCTCGATTGAAAAGGTTTTACAGGTTTTAGTTTCCCTTGCAAAAAATTATCATTTATCTTTTCTCGTCATCTTTTTGCTACCCGTTAGTTAAGAAGAAAACGATGCTTTCCAAAGAGAGAGAGAGAGAGGGAAAATGTATAAGTACCTTTAAATGGATAGCCTCTGGCGGTATGGCTTCTGATTAATTTTAATCAATTTCTGTTACTTAAAAGACTTTTGAAAGGTTTTCTACAACTCTTCATTCAACTTAGACTCCGCCGCGGAAGGAGTTCTCTCATGTCATGATTACAGTCGTAATATTTAATAACTTCGATTGAACTCCGATTACCCGTACTTATTACGAGATTATTTATGTAATATTCGATCGGTGAGCCTAGGGATTCTGTCCCAGAACACTTACTCAACCGTCGAAGTCATTTCATTTATAAGAACCAAGTTCAATCGTCCCGACACCGTTCGACGCACCCCATTCAAAGGTGAACACTTCGCTTTTTGCCGTCAATTTAAGAAATATTCAAAAAATAAATTTTAAACAATTTATGACTAATAAAACTCACCCCGTGGAACCATAAAACCTGTGTTGGTTTTGGATTAGATCTGACATTACAGAAAAATCTAACTTGGTCTCCTTCCCTCAACATGTCGGGATCAATCCCGGCTCCCAGTTTAATGTCAACTTTCGGAGGATCTGAAATCGTAAAAAAGGGATACAAATAAAGGAGAACGTAATGTGCTTAGGACAAAATTAAGTCTATGTGAGCTTAATTTTTTTTCTCCAATTGGCGAATCTCGGAGGCATAAAACGGTCCATTTCATTTCCGATTTGTCTCATCCTACTTACACAACACGGTAAGCTCCATCGATTCTTCTAGGAGACTGCCGAGATACCTGGGATTTTCTGCACGACAGGTAAGCTCCTTTCCGTCATCCTCGGCCATCGGCTTGTACGTCAGAACGCTGGACGTTTGATTCGTTTCTTTGATTACCTGCAAGTAGACGTCATCGAATTTTGAAAATCACAAAACAAGACGCGTGTCAGAGTTTGTCGGACTCCATTGACAACAGCAAAATGGTCGACGATCAAAACCTGTCTTCTGCAGTGAACTAAATGAGACGAATAAAACGTAAAAAAAAAAAAAAAAAATCCAGGCTACGTCTACAAACAGTACTGAAGAAGTGCACGTTCGAATTGGTAAATTTTGAAAATAAATTTACGTTATACAAAGAAGATGGAATTTTTTAGCTCATTGACTTGGAGGAATTACGAAATACGGAAAATAGAGAAAGCGACAATCTCTTAAATAAAATAGTCATGCTTCGTGGATTTCCTTCTGCTTAGGCGTCAAGTAAAAAACATCGGGAGAAAAAAATGTCCAACCTTAGATTCTACGGCTGTGATGTCTTTGGTAAACATAAAATTAATGGACTCTTGTAATTGGAAAATAATATCATTAAGCAAATATTGTTTAGTAAATTAATAAACAAAAATGTTGACTACTTTAACATTCAATAGGTTTATTATTCTCAGGCCAATACACGATGGAATTGTTCTGCATTTCTTAGTACATAATACAATAGTACATAGTACAATAACCATGTATGTAATAACCATTACAACTGTAGTATTGTAGGAGAGAGCTGGAAGATTTATAATATTTGTAGAAGCTGTCGTTCAGACCATTACACGATAATCTTGATTGGGTCAAAATAGTTTGGGGGAGTAAGAATGGACATGGCTGACAGTTCTGACGACCGAACGGTCGAAATGTTTTTTCTTTTAAATTTATATATTCTCTTTTGTGTAAGTATAAAACCCTTAAATATTCAAAGAGATGGACAATTGCTCTATCCTTGGCCTCCGAGCAATAGTGGGAACTTTTTGAAAGGCACAAATCCTCCCGGGACAAACTCATTCTTTTCAACAATTCTCAGTTTTTCTGTAGCAATAGAACTTGTGCCAGAATCTCTCTAGGGGTTGAATGAAAAATTTTAACTTAGTCAAAGTGTCACACCCTGTAGACAACATTACGTATTGAAAACTTCGGCATGTGCGTTTGCCAGTTTTTTGGAACGTGTAACTTTTGATTTTCCTCACGTTCGGAAAGTTATTACATTAATCGTACGCGGTTTTAGACTTTTTCAAGTTCACATACAGAAACTGGGGTAGTTTACCACTGAAACGGCCGCGTTCCTGATTGGCTCACCCTCCAGCAGCCAACTTATTTTGGCTGGGGGAACGGAACCCCAAGTGTCGCACTGGTACTGCTGGGGACGTCCGGAAGACAGAAGAGTACTCATTACGTTCATCTTGACAAATTTTGGTTTCACTGTAAAAGAAAAAATATTTCAGTTTCGTGACAGACTCGGGGAAAAACAAAAACAATCTGTCATATTCCATTCCTTCGAACCACATTTTTTGTACCTTCGGCAATCGTTCCAAGAGAAGTTACTTTGTGAACGCTTCAGGTAATGATTTTTTTAATATCAGTAATATCAATAATATTAAGAAAGTTAAAATAAACACGAAAGTGCATTTTGTGTCATTGCTGTATACATCATTATCAAATGAATGACACGACAGGAGTTATGGAAAACGCCTTCAAATTATTGATTAGACAATTTCATTCCACTAAAGTGTTGAGATAATTAAAGGAGAAATTGCGTATTTCCAAAACCAGTTGAATTAATAATATTATTTTAAAAGTGACAATTAATTGTTCACGAAATAACTAAATTGTGCTGACGAAAATTAAATGATATTTAATGTATTAAGCAATGAAGACTTGATTGAATATCTTCCGTGGTTCCATTTCCTACAGTCAGCAATCAATAACCTGAATTTCACACAACTCACTTAACTGCTATCAAGTGCCCGTACTAATACAAATAAATGAATGATAGTAGATTGAAATAATAAGTTACTAAGAGTCAGAAAAATAACATTATAATACATATGGAAATGACGTCATGAATTAGCGGTGTAGTCAAAGGTCAGGAGTTTGTTTTCTCCAAAAAATAGTAAGCCGGACAAAACCAGAGAGAGAGAGAGATGTGGTGAGAATGAAATAAAGAAAAAAATTTAATTTAGTAGAAAAAGTTGAGTGCAAAAAGACATTTGAAGAAAGGAGAGACAGAGAGAGAGCGAGAGAGAGGGAGTGTAGCAAAGGATAGAAGTTATATTAAAAAGAATAACGAAGATCTACCGGAGCAAGCAGATAGACGGTAGTAAGTTGTAAAGGCAGGTAGGCGTAAAACAAAGGAGCCTTTTCTTCCGACATCCTTTTTATATTTTTCTTGTCTGCCGCTGTTACCGTCGAGGGCATAAACATCAGTCTTGCCTCCTTATTAGGAGTCTAACTAAGTTGACGTCCTTTATTTATTTCCTCTGTTTTCCGGGCACTCTTAACTTCTTTTCCTTCTTCCCTTTTTTTTTCGTTAGACGAAGAAGACGTATCCCGGAGTGCCAATGTAAGGGATGAGCTCGTGAAGAATTGAGAAAAACGGGTTAAAAGTTCGACCAAGTTCGGGAGAAAAGGATGGAGACTAGTTTAGCTTCTACGAAAATTAGTTTTTGTTTTTTCTTCCTTTCGAAAAATAAATTATACCGCCGACAGGAGGAACGTAATTAACTCTGTAGTCTCATCAACCATCTCAATGACTGAAAATGTGAAAAGAGAAACCGCACCACACGTTAGCGAACTTCACACTTCACTTTTCTGCACTTTCCCGACCGTTCGATACATGCGAATTTCAATTTAGCACCGGTGAGGCCCAGGTGCTAAGGCGAACTCGTCTCTACTACAAGGTACCAGAAACTATTGTTATGTTTTGTCACAGGTGGCTCAGCAATTGTTCTTTTTAATACTTCAATTAACGTGTTGTTTATTAGATGCCCGTAGTGGGATTTGAACGTTTTTTAGAAGTACCTTAAGGGCACCATTTACTCTTTCCTTACTATTTTGGGTCATGTTATTTACATATGTTATTGTAACGATATATACAAAAAGTAACATACATACGAGTAGCGTATTAGAAATATACACCAATTAAATGGCAGAGACCTTATTTATTTTTAATGAGTTTGTGTGTAGTGAAGTGTAAGAAGTAGAAGAAACCTGAACCAGGTACACGTGTGAGGTGTGAGGTTTCGGTCTTATGCTAGTTTTCCTTTAACGACCTTCCCTTAAGAGATTATAAACTACAAATGAGGAAAACAATTAAGTAAGTTAATTAGTTTTTAAAGTGTGGCACTTCAAGAAATCAAAGAAATAAATTTCAACACAGTCGGAACAAGTTACGGGTAAAATGGTGATGTGTCCACGGCTGATGTTGACGTTGGACGGGAGGACGGTCGGGCGCCGATTTGAGAAAAGTATTTTTCCGATCGGGAACCGGATACAAACAGAAACTTGTTCAAATATCTTTTCATGTTATGGATTCTTCAAACATTAATCAATTAAACCTTTCTCCCCGGTTATTGTTCTTGCGAAAAAACAACAATCTACTTTTTAAGTAGAATAACAAAGAGATCTGCTTTCCGTCGAGGGATGAAACATCCAGCTTTCTGTTTTCCTTTCGAAAAATCCTATTGGGAAGAAAGGAAAATGGAAAAAGCATGGAAGATGTCCTGGCGGAAAACGTTGCCAGCATCACGGATTTGGACGTTTTATGAATGACGTGACTTTTTCAAAAGGGAAAAAAAAATGGTTTTTGACGCGCTGCTACTTTCGCTACGTTACAAACCGTGTGGTGGAACTCGGGGTGAAGGAACAGGATTTTGTCGAAACTCTCTCACTTGTTAAAATTTCTGAAGAACAGGAGCGTCGAGCAAACTCTACTTATTCTTACACAATATACAATTTGCACACGAGACACTGGGTTTTTATACAATCGGTGTATCTACCGAAGTCTCACGAAACCGACAGTTGGAAAATGATAAAGACAAAGTTTCAGTCAGCCGCTGCTCTTCTTATATATATATATATATATAAGTTTAATGAGTTGGTAAATAACAGAATCGAGTGTAAAACTAATTCCAAAGAAATGTTTGTGCGAGAGCGGAGACAATAGAAGATACGAGTACTCACGATAAACTTCTACTCGAACTTCCTTGACGAGAGACGGTGACGTTTCGGTGACTGAGACTCTGCATTTCAATTTTGAATTGTATAGAGTTCTGCTGACATTTGGTCGGAAGTATTGATTGACGGTCAAAGTAGGACCCACCGACTCCATAACGTCGTCCAGTAGTGTGTCCTCACTCCACCACGTCACTTTTGGCCGCGGATGACCTTTGAAATTACAAAAAGATGACCCGTTTAATTTTACCTTCAGACCAACAGCTTCTCCTGTGCGTACATCAACCATTGCCATGCTTACCTCCGACCACGTGGCACGAAAGAAAAAGGTCGTAACCTTCCATGAATGGACCCGCGACTCCGATAACTTCCCTTCCCTGAGCATCGTAAATTATAGGTTCGGAAGGTTGAACTGGAAAAACCAAAAAAGGCTCATGAATAATTTTTTGCCGGTTCCTGGGAAAAACACCTCGTTTCGCGGTGAATCTTACCGATTAACGTTAAATTCACTTTGTAGTTTTTCGTTGGCGAATTGTTGTAATCTATTCGACACCGATAGATTCCCTGATCTGATTGAACCACTTTGCTGATCCTCAGTCGCGATGACGTCGAATCATTTCCGATCAGAAAATTCGATCGCGAACCGAACTCGTTGCTCATTGCCCAGTGTGTGGCATGTTCCAGAGGTTCATTTCTTGCATCCAAGCTGTTGAATAGTACATGCATTTATGTAAGTACATTGGGTAGAAGAAATTTCCAACACGTCTAAATTGTTTGCACCTAAGAGATCTTCTCTAGAGCTTTAACCGCTTCGTATAAAAAAAAAATAATATTTTTGCAGTAAAGCATGAGCAGGGTGTTATTCTACTCAATGAAAACTTCTTTTCCCACTGTAAAGAAACTATTACTATTTATTTTCAATCCACTTGGAACTTTACAGACGCGTTCAACGAATTTAAAGTTTTTTCATTAATTTAATAATTTTACCTTATCTGAGGAATTTGATTCGAAATTTTTGAAACGTTGAAACTTTGAAGTAAGAGTAGTGGTGCTCTGCCTAAATTCATAATATACGTAGGAATATCAACGTCCTTATTTTCTCCTACTGCCTGAGGTTCTGCTTCTAAACTTTGAATAAATTTGAGTCTCAATATTTTTTCTTAATAGTCAAAAGATACATTAATAACATTGCTATTACAAATAATATTTATATTCGATTCGGATGATTGTCTTTAGGGTTTGTGTGATTTTCAGTGACTCACAAGAAATTTTCCCGGGAAGAAAAGACGTAAATAAATTGCTATCATTGGCAATACTCATATATTGGGACCCGGTGAAATAATCAATAGGTAAATAGAAGTTTATTTATTTAAAGAAGAAAAAAAACTTTAATTAGAACTCGTACAAAATATTATATATATAAATGTATATTTATATACTGTTAAGAACACCGTGAACCTAGCCTTTTAGGTCCACGTAAAAACGCTAGATTTTTTAACCTTTTATAATATGTATATTGAAGAACTGATATTTAGAGTACAACACATATTGTATGACTAATGTTGTATAACTGATGTTGTGTGACTGACTTGTATGAGTGATTTTGTATGACTCCTTTGGACCACTGAATAACAATGAATGGCATTATTAAATTACACAAACTTGCTATTTTGTAAAGTCTAAAGATAACCGAGTCAATTCAAACGATCAGGTCCGGCATGAGAAAATATATGAGACGACGGTGGTCTCGATAAGCGGACCGTTGTGATAAAGAGATGACGGGACACAAAGAAGTCATAACATATACATTATTTTTACATATTAAACATTACAAATGTATGTAAATATGTAACTTTTGGTAGCAAGTTCGAAACAAGAAGCACAAGAATTAAAATAGTAACGAACGAAAAATTGGAGTTTCCTGCAGAGATTTTGTTTATAACAAAAAAGCACATGCTATGTAACGTTTAAAGTTGAAACAGTGGCCGCAATGGGGTTCATACTCATGCAAAAAGTTGGACAGTTGAACAAGACGCGCACATGTGCTTGAGATGAGAATTTATCATGAAGACAAGACAGGTGAATATGTATAAATATATATAATCGTTTCAGAGAGAAGAGGAACTACTCCCCCAAGAAAAGATCTCGTCGATCTCGTTCCATTCACCGGATCAGAAGCCAACCGATTTTTGTCCCTGTAGCATAAGTATAAACGATCAATTTATTATTGCTTATCGATTAACCAAGTGAAGTCGTTTACGGTCGACCCTTTCAACCGAGTCAACCGTATATTTTACCACGGGATTTTAAGTTGGGCCAATAGGAGAAAGACGACTCGGCAGAATGGAACCGTTTGAGGATGACAACTTTCCCTCCAGCCGTAAGAATAAAACGAATAATTCCAGAGGTTGAAGAAGAGTTGAAAAGGGAGTTGAACAGAGAAGTTTTCGAGTGAATTCAAATGCTTAAAGCTTTGTCACAAACTGTCAACAAATTAATTTACCTGAAGTTCACACACATTAATAATGGGTTAATGCATGGCAGAAGACGTCTCTAACATCTGCCAGAAGGGAGTGAAGCAAGTCGGCGAATTTTTCAAATTTGACGAACTATATTAAGAAGCAGAAAATGCCGTCCTCCTGTTTAATTCTTTCCTTATTAGTGAGATAAAGTTGAATTTCGGTATATTGTTCTCGACTTGCGATTCACTCGCTTCGTTCTTCATTTTTGGGAAGAACACAAACCCTTCAGAGGTTTCAGCGTTTAAATTTCCACCACCGGAGCAATAAATCAATAGCGAGATGTGAGTACACTTTTCGACGAGTCGGTTTTTACAAAAACCAACACTCGACACTGTACACTTAGTATCGTCTCAACGGTTGAGTTAGTTACAAAAAAACTGTAACGCAATTTCCAGACCTCTGCTCGACGATCGAGAGTGTCTACCCCGCCATTTTCTATCCGAACATCTTTTACTTGCCGAAAAAAAATAAAAATACGATCATATCCGTGACATTTCATCTCAACTTTGCTTTTTTCTCAACGTTTCAAAGTTTTCAAACTTTAAAAGTTTTGTGTAACGTGGTCGGAAAATCACAAGAAATAATTCTAATTTCATTACAAGTTTAATAAAAGTCTCATTCCAAGACAACATCAGCAGCAACAACAGCAACAGCAACCGTTCCTTCAGTAGCATCGTCATTTGTCGTCTCTCTCTCTCTCTCTCTCTCTCTCTCTTATCAACCACCTTATCATTTCAAATTCTGTCGATGTTGACCCCGATGTTTCCAGTTCTCTTGTGAGTAATCGCAAAAGAAATTATTACCAACACACAGACGAGGGTGTTCTTCTTCCGTTTTGCCCCGATCTCTTCAATTTGTTTAACGCAAATATGCAAATAAAAGAAGAAACCGTTCGCTCGTTCGTTCGCTCTCTTCACCGCCTTCCCGAAAAGGAAAAACAATAAAAACGGAGCAAAAATCCCCTAGATTTCCAGAGCTATTCCCTCAGGTTTATCCGACAATTTCCTTTTTGAATATCTCGAAAATGGAGATAGGATTGGGCTCGGAGGTCGGGTCGGGGAACACGAACAAGTCGGAATGTGCAACTTGTCCCGGTTCTTTTCCCGGAGGTTCGCCTCTGCCGTGCCTTTCGTTGCCTTCCCGAAACGGATGAAACTCAAGAAAAACGTTGGCTTGAGAAAAAACTAACCGTAAAAGATCACGCTTCGATGAATTTTATAAACCAAACCAAGTGCAAATGCTAAACAAATAACCATTTTATCACCTTATCTCATTTCCCCCGTTTTATCTTCCCTGGGTCATGGTTTTCAACAATTTTCCACGTTTCCAACTTTTTATCAAACCGAATTACATTTACTCCGTCTAGAGAAAACCAGCCAGATTTCACGTTACGATTACTCCGGATAAAAAGAACTTTCTCTCTCTCTCTCTCACCGACTCACTCTCTCCCTCGACACACAAACACACACACCTTCCCATTGTTTTTTTTAAGGCTCGAGAAGAAACCGAATGTACCTGACAATACCCGACTCAGACTGTCGTTATCTCAAAAAATTACAACTATTGCTTGAACTGTATGTTACCTCTAACTCGTGCATCTATTTTATCTCACTTAACGTTTCCACACTGAGAACAATAAAAACAATAAAGGCAAAAGTATAAGTCGAGTTATTTTACGGCCTCGGAGAAAATCAATAATTGATTTGATAATATTTGTTTACGATTTGGAGTGCTCCCTTTGGTTAGCTGAATTGAACCTGGTCAACCTGACTTGGTCGGGGTTCTTCTTTGGAACTAATTTTTCTCAGATTGTATCCGATCCCTGTTTTATAATCTGTATTAATTGTCATTACATTCTACAGATTGCAAGACTTTTCTTGAAGTTAACTTTTTCAGGAGTATTTAGGTAGTTTGTTATTAACCGACTAAATTTCTTTGTGCACGTTTAAGTGCATTCGGTTGAAGTGAGTTATTCTGGAGATTATCAATTTACTTAATTTAATTGGAAGCGGTTCGCATTGAACTGAGTAATTCGATCAAACACAGGTGATTAATTTCTAGAAAACACCAGAAAAACGCGGATTGTGTCGCGTTTGTAGGACAACGAGGAGGCAAATAGCAGGGCGTGAATTGAGGCGATATCGACGCGGAGAGATCTGCGTAGGATCAGAGAGTATCCACTCTTTCTTATTATCTCGTTTAAATCCCGGGAGAGAAATCAGTTTTCTAAATATTGGAAATAAATCACGGATGATCGTGCGGAAATTCGGCCATTTTGCCACCGCCTCCCTGCAATAATCATTTAATCCGGGGAGGGTAAGAAAAAAAATAATGAACATAAAAATGATAAGTGTCAGACTCCTGGGACTCTGTTAAGATGGAAGGATTCGTCGCGGGTGTGACACATCGTTATTACTCTATGAAAACCATAAAGAGAGAAATATTCGGCCATCAGCATGCGTGACGTGGACCTTTTAGACTTAGAGTTAGACTTAGACCATCCAGGAAGTATCCGCCTTTTTCACTAGGCCTCCCTGCCTTTTATGCCACACTTCCACCATGTAGAACCTTTTTTTTCTTCTTCTTCTTCCTTTCATCCCAACTTCCGTCATTGTTTAATATTCCTTCCCCGATTTTTTCATTCTTCGTTCCACTCACTCATTCTCTCCAAACTAAGTATTTATTATGTGAACTTGGAGCTTTCTCCTTAATGGCATAATTTTAAAAGCTTTTCTTCTTCCACGGCTTTATGGGATCGTCAAATAATAAAAAAAGATGACTTCGGAGATTTTTGTCCTTTACTAATGAGCGCTCTCGTTTTCTTTCCTTTATTATTACTTCTACTAGTCTCCCTTGGAAGTTATCGTTTCCCCGGCCTCGTAGACCTTTCGTGTACTTGTACACCCGTCGTTTTGGCAAACACAACCCGAGTAAACCGATTAATAACTTTTGTGTGGAGGACACAAATAAGAAACTCTTTAAAATACAACTTTAAAATACAAATTACAAAGAATACGCTGACTTGTGTGTGTCGGTTCGTCTCCTTCAAGAGTTTCACCTTCAAACTGGAAGCCTCCCTTTTGAGAGCTACAAGGATTTGAATGAACCGGTGTCGTTCAAGTGTTCACAAAAGTTACCCTGCAGAAAGTATATTTTATACAGTTCGAGAGCGATTTTTGATCTTTAAAATTGTTCACCCATGTTGATGTATCACAAAGTTTCAAACTTCACGACTAAGAAAGGTGTTCGTAGTCGCGTTTGTTCAAGAAAATCAAAGTTACGTGTACGTGCTAGGTCGTACCGAGTAGGGATCGATTGTTACCGGGTTTTGAGTACTCATCAACAGATACCACAGCGCAATACAAAAATTTTTTTTTCTTCTAAAAGTAAAAAAAAACAATTGTAAATTATTTTAATCGGTTGGTTTCAGGCGGAGCAGGTACCTGAGCGATATCCGGAACGGTTACGTACCCGTATTTCATTTTAAAGGTACTTGCCGGGTACTTTATTTTAAAATTACTTTAAACGTTTTAACCCGGGTTATGGGCGGATTCAAATTATTTCTAAATTTAAGTAGTTCAATCGGAGTTATGGCAACGCTGCACGATGAGTTTCACACAGAAAACCACAAAAAAAATTATGTTTTTTAATCCCTAGTTAGAATTCTCTATTTTAGAACAAGCAATTTTAGGAAAGTTTAACGAAAAGGCACCTCATCATCAAAGGGAAGAATTTGAAAACTATGCGAAAAATTTCATTAAAACAAACGCAAAACGGACTCGTTTAAACAATTTTTACATTACAACTTTCCGAAAGAAGACTACAACGGAAAGCCATTTTTTTCTTCCTAGAAAATAAAATTTACAATCCCCGGAGCTGTGTGTGTGTGTGTGTGTAGTTTAAATAGGCAAGATAATAATAATTTAACAAATATTTGAATCTTTTAAACTCTGACTTGTTCATTTTAAATGTAAATTGAACACAAAAAAGCATTCCGCTTAGTTACAATTTAGTTACGAGGAGAGTTTATTACGTTAATAATATAATTATTATTTTATAGTGGCCATTGTATATGAATATTACACTAAAATAGTAGTAGTTTACTGAAATTTTGTATGGGCGTTTGGTCTCATTGTCATCACATAAGACAGAACATCAGGGGTAATTTTATTGTATACGAACACCGCATACTTTTTAACTTATGTTAAATTGACAGGTGCAACAGTATAATACCTTAAACTTAAAATTGAACACAGGGAGGTACACTACCTGTACACGGGTATTCCCGTCGTATCCTTGAACCACAACACCATGCTCACTTGGTCATTTTTGGTCGGGGTTATGTCGCATGGAAGTTCAGCATCTTCTCCCGGAACTCCCCACACGAGTTGGGCAGGCACTGAAAGAGACGTAAGACCGTTATTGTTTTTATTTATAAAGTTAAAGACATATTTACTGTTGTATTCCGTGTAAGCTGCGCGTGTGTACTGTGTGCAACAACAATACAGATTTCACAGTTCAAATGTTTGTCTGTCACTCATCCAGAATTTCAAAATAAACTGGTTTCCACTTTACAAGCGGAGTTTGTATATTCTTTTTACTTAAGTTACTCTCAACGATGACTTAATTGATTTACCCCGGTCGTTGTATACACAAAACAATCGTATTTGTCATTCATTTAAATTATTTAAATGTTCTATTAAAAGGATGGGAAGTTGTAAATCAATACAAAGTGTAGGTTGCTCTTTTATGAATTAATTAATATTATTGTTTTTATTTTTATTTATATTATATTTATATTATATTTTTTATTTATATTTTTTATTATTATTTTTATTAAGTTAATAAATGAAAATTCACAGAAACTAGGGAATTTTCTCGTTTCGGGAGATAAATCAGTGCAGAAGTGTAGAATATCGACACGTAGAGGTCACGTTAATTGTTCAATTAATAAATAAAATCAAGTGCTCCTTTGTACTAACCAAATTAATAAGTAAGACATTTAGCTCGATTAAAACAAAGGCTCATTTGTCAGCTTGTAACAAGTTGCTTTCGAACGACCGTACACTCGCAGTTGTATTGTAACAATTAACTTCTTGAATGACATGAATATAATAGAGCAATTAAATTTCACAAAAAAAAAATTTAAACTTTGTTCAAAAAGCAGAAAATGGTTCGACCCCCGTTAAAAACTGTTAAGTACGTCTAATTGGGTCAATTGGTTACTTTCCAACCAGGAAATTATTCATCTCACAGGAAAAAAGTGCCAGAAATGTGGCAAACAGAACAGAACGCAGAGTTCGTTTTTATTAGAAAATTATGGACGTGAGGAACAAGAGGCCGAAACCTTAAATATAAATTACTATATATAATTCTTTGCTGCCAGGTCATTCAGTGAATCATTCAGTGACACATTCGTCATTCGTTCGGTCACACACTGGTCGGCAGCTAAGGTGAAGAAAATAAGAAACGAAATAAGGAGTCAATTTACCCGTCACGAAAGTTCTACAATGAGAAAGTTCTACACCAACTAACTAAATACATAACAAAACACATCGTTAATAAATTATTTATTTAGGCAGGTGAAATCCTCCGTCGAAGGAGAACAGCCGTACGCCTGCCCAGAGTGAACAAAACCATCAATAATTAATGCCAAATTTTTATTATTGATCATTCTTAATTATTTTTATCTAAACTTTACTATTTACTTTAAAACTTTTAATCGACTGTATTTATTCCTGCGTCTGTTTTGTACTTTGGGGCGATTGTTTTTATTTTTTTTTCAATTTATTAAGTTCCACTTTTGCAAAACTAAAGGATGACTCACCGTAACTTTCTTATGTGTGTTCTTTGTACTTATTGAACACTTCATTTTCTTGGTAAAATGAATCAATAGTTTCGTAAAAAAATTATTTTGTAACTCAAAAGCAATAAATTAAGGTTCACGCTTTTATTAAGTCTTAATTTGATCGAATTTTGCGGTTTAGTAATATTTTTTTACGAGGTGTTCAACGTCCATCCAGAGTTTTTCAGTTGTGTTACCCACTTTTAAGTGAAACGAGCAAAGTGTTTTAAATAAAAGTACTCTACAAGTGATTTCATGAAACTTAACTTAGCTTCAAGAGCCACATTTTGTCACTTTAAAATCTTCAACAAGTCACAAAAGTCCAAACAAACGCTCGTTTTCATCATTTTGATTTCACAAATACCCGCATGGCCATTTTTTAAATTCTCCTTCACAATTTTTATACATCCTGTATCAACATGGAAATACGTAACCTCTACTAAAAGTATTACAATAACTGAAAAATATAAAAGAAAATACACGAGAACTATTTTAGTTAAAATTCCCGCTTTATGATTGGTGCCAGTGAACGTCTTCTGTATAAAAACTCCGGAGCTCAAGTACCAGTTACAGTAATGACAACAAAGAACAATTTACAAAGTTAGCGAATCTGTCAGTTGAGATATATTTTTACGTCATATTTTTTGGCAGTTGTAAAAACATGGAGCGTTTGTATTTCTCCACTCCGCAAAAACCGTGGAGACTCATAAAAATAAATCTCATAAACTTTTTACATTACAAGGAATCGTTTCCTGTAAAAAATTAACTCGACTTTCCGTTGCAAAATCCGTAGATGAGAGGCAGCGGCGGAGAGACAGACAGCTGCGTCGACCGTACACCTTCCTGCGGGATCTTGAAATCGTGGAAAACTTCCGATTCTTCAAAGTAATTTTTTATTCACGTCTCTTGCGATGCCAACAAAACGTCATTTGAATCAATCAAAAGGGACGATGATTTGGTCAGAACGTTTTTTGGGCAAAAACATCAAAGGGAAACGACTCCCCCGGCTCCCGAATGAATGCCTTTTCTTCAAATTTACTCTTTCAACCGATTGATTAGTCCACGCAGAGGACGCAGAGTGTGTACTTTTCATGGCAGCTAAACGTCCAGAGGAAAATTTGCACACGGTTTTCCTGGAAAGCGTCTCGCAAATACATTTCTTACTCCTTTTTTTTTGTTCGGTTCGTGTCCCGGTAATTGGTCACGGTTCTTTTTAAAATGTACTCGACAAACAAACAAACAAACTGGCTTTCGCGTGCACCCCAGATAGTTTCCGTCTGTTGGACGCAAAACGTCGAGAAAGACGATGCCACCTCACTGGGATTGTAGCGACTATAAAAAAAATTTGTGATCTTTCTAGGTGCGTTGTGGTGACGCGGATTAGATTGAGAGTGGTAAACTTCCCTCGAGTGCACTCTTCCTAATTTCAAAGTGGCTGCAAACCACCTGGTCTCAACACTCGGATACATCAACCACGAAATGAAAATAGATGAAGTGTAACTTTATTTGTCTGTTACAATTCGATTCTTTTAAAGCGTACAAATTATAGCGTGTGTAACTATCAACTATTTTTAGTAAGGGTTGTAGTCGGTGGGTCAGGTAGTGCGTCGCAACGTCCCGTTTCTTTTTCTCGTGGCAACCGTTAGACTTCCCTAAAATTCCACCACGAGAAGTTTCCCCTCCGTTTCAATTAGTCGATAATTAGAAACTATCTTATTTACTCGGAATCGTTGCAACTGACGTTTCGCCGAACTGAAAGAAGAATGGCAGCAAGTAGGGGACTCTTCAAATGTTGCAGGAAAAGAAGAGCTTTTGAGCCTAAGACCTGGCTTAACATTAAAGGATACCGGGAAGATGGCTGAGCCGGAGGAAATTAGAAAAGTGACGTCGTTGAGGGGTGAGACTGGGAAAACCCGATCATTCAGATTGATACTTAAATGGAAATTCTCGTTAACATTTTCTTATTTTTTTTTTATTTCATTGAATATGTGAAGCAAACATACACGCAAACAGCCACAACTTATAACCAATAACTAGAAACGTATAACTGGGGGAAAATTTATTTATTGTAAGTTATTAATTACAATGGGGCGTAGTTGTGTGGAGCATGGTGTGAACTTTTATACTAAGCTTAAACATTAGCAGGGTAAATGTGAGTACTAGTTAAGTATTTATTACATTAATTATTACCTGTTTAAATATAGTGAATATATTTTATTAATTATTAATAGAAATAAATTTTGAATAGTTAATAATTTCTAATAGATAACCAACCGCGGTACGTTACATTACATTACACATAATAACTAATAAAATGTTTTGAACTTTAGTAATTATTTATACTGAAATAATTATTTAATATATATATTATACTGAATAATTTTTTAATTCTGACTTTAGATGTTGAATTATTGTTACACTATTAAAATTATTTAACAAAGACAATCTACACCCCCCGAATATCTTTAACCCTTTCGGTATCTCCGGCGTTACCGCACGCATTTTCGTCAATAAGAAGACCACCTCTTTGATACCATCAACCCTCAGGTGTTAGCATAACATAATCCTAGGAATAACGCGTTAGGTAAACACCCTAAACGATTCTTAATGTTATTTTAAGATAAATGAATAATTTAAAACGTAAGAGATACCCCGAACTCCTCTACGGTGTACAGTTTAGAGCGCACGACCATTATTAATTATTTATTGAATTCGTCAGCGAATTGATAACATATTGGAGTTGCGTAGGATCCAAAGAGAAGGAAAAAAAAAAACAAGTACTCGTGTTCGGATGGAGAAATCAGAAATTTCAGAAAATGTCAGTAAAAACGATCTGGTTTGAACGACCCTTCTAATTAACAGGGCCGTTAACAACCTGTGCTTCGCTCGTCCAGCAGAAAATCTGGCGATAACAAAGGATCGACCGGTTTAGTTATAAGCTTATAGCCTCGTAATTATTAACCATTAATTACCCGAATGCTTTTTCAGCAGTGGAAAGTTGCTCGTAAATGCGTTATAAGTTACCTCGGGACATATTTTACAAATGACAGTAGGAAACGGCTCTCTTTTTCCATCTCCTTAGATTGTGACCGGGGGGGCCACTCCTAAAAGAATCTTTTTTTTTTGGCTTTCTGGCTGGGCAGAGGCTGGGTGAGGGAAAAAAAACACCCCGAGATTTATGTCCGGGCGATTCTGTAACCTGTCCCCCAATTTCAGTGTGTTCCACGTACTCGGGAATTGATGAATACACGTTTAGTTGAATTAAACGACGTTTTCAAGGGAAATGTCTCAATTACAGGAGTCTCTCTCTCTCTCTCTCTCTCTCTCTCTCTAAGAAACCTGCTCGACGTCGTCAAATTGAATGGTGTTACGTTAGAATCATTGTACGGAGAGAAGAACAGTTATAAAACGGTGACAGATACCTCGGAATTTATATTCCTCATTATGTCCCTCACTTAGTGTGATGCGTGTCGTGAAGGGTGTAGAGGAGTTGGGTTGTCTGAGACCCAAACAAGGCGAGAGACCGGGCGACAGTCTCGCGTTCGGATGAACGATTTTATTACCCAAACGTTTTTTATGTTTCACATCGGGTAGCTCAGGACGGTCGCCGTGGATGTCTCGAACGAGTAGCAACACTCGTTCAAATTTAACTATATACACTTTTAGTAAGGAGAAAAAAAAACAGTTGAAATTTGGAGAGTTTGGTTCCGAACCAATTTCCCCGTGTATTACTGCTGGAATTAGAATGAGCAGCTGTTGTTTTGGTCATTCACTCTGTTCCAGCCTCATCTGCCTAACCTCCCCCATCGCCCCCGCACCCCCCCTCCTCATCCCCTTCCCGCCAAAAAAAAAGCTCACAAGTCTAATGAATTTAACGACCGCCAATTTCCATTTACTTGAATAATTCATTTCAATTACCAAAAATTGTTGCTGTATAAATTCACCGAGCACTTCCCGTTGTCCCAGTGCTCATCTTCGTTCGTTTTTGTTCCATCCGAATATTGCACTGCCAAAACCAGGGTCCTTGGAAATGTGTCAAAGAATTAATGATGAAAGCAACCGATTCCGTGCCAAAAGCGAGTAGAAAAAAAAAACGTTTGGATCAAGAAGCTAATTTTACAGGACGAAGAACTGCGGCTTAATTATCGGTGAGGTATTTGGGTCTTCTTCTTCTTCTTCTTCTTGGTCTTCTTCAGCAGTCCTCTCGCTTAACATTGACAACTGCTGCGAAGTACGTTGCTTTTCGCACGGGTTACATAACACTCGTCTAATCGATCAGATGCCGGAGCCCTGTATCTGCCACATGTTCAATTCGTGTACTGTTCGACACGAAATCAATATTAAATGTTTTTGTAGTATTTAAGATCCGAGAGAGATTTACACGTTCATTGATACAATTCACTCGACTCGTTTGCCAGCTTTTGTAATTTATTTATAAAAACAGAACACCCGGCCAAAATCAAATTTCCACCAAGGTTTTACGCATGTAAACATTTGTGAGAAGAGAAACCGCGCACAGCTCGAAATGACTTATTGAGTACTGGTTAATAGGCGACTAAAAATAGAATAAAAAGAATGCGCGTTGCGAATTGAGTAACTGCGATTTATGTTTTTGTACTCTTAATTGTAGTGACAGCTGAACGGAATCCGAGTGGAATTATTGTGTAAATAAATAGAAAAGACAAGTTAGCGAGTTAATCAACCTCAAGTGAAACACGGGACTGACGTGTGAATGAAATAATACATTTTTATTTCCTCCTATCCGACACCTTGCTGGTCAACCAGGTCATGAAAGTGAATTACAATTTCTTTTTCAGTACGGTAATATATTGTAGTATACAGAATATAATAAATGTAAATACGTTCAAACCTCTCTTCACATTCAATCACCATCACCTATGTAACACTAGCTTCACTTCATCAGCTTCACACATACTTCACACACTGTCTGTAGTTTTGACCAGTAACCTGTAGCTTCGGGAAAGTGTAAGACCCCGTGTAGTAAGCGCCACGCTACCATCCTAAATAATTATTCAATACAGCAAAATAATACTGTAGTATCCCCCACAATTATTATTCATAATTCCTCTCCAATCATTATTATTATTATTAATACGACGGGGTCATTCACCTCCATTTTGACAGTCACGGTATTTAAACGTACCCTCCGAAAGCCGAAAGCTCCCCAAATTCCCAGTGTGAAACTTTCAAATAAACCACGTGGCTATTTTGAAGGAAATCCTCCAGAGAAATCCTAAGTGTCTTGAAGAACGCCAAGTTTGTCCTGCCACCCTGCCGTAAAACTCGAGTGCGCGTCAAATAAAAATAAATAAATCAATCCAGAAATAAAATTACATAAACTCTCTTCGCATTGGAGTAATCGAAGGTGAACAGAGTGGCGTAAAAGTCTTGGAGTTTTCTCCGTGCAACGAGTAACTACAGCCAAAAACCGGTGTGTGGCGGGATGACTCCGGTAAAATTCCACTCGTTCTCCAAATAATCAAATTACAAAATACACTCGACTACTTAAAATAATTTCTCAGAAACGGAAAATCCGCGGTCATTTTTGTTAAGTTAAGATCACCGAACGAACTTTACCACCACGTAGAATTTATATCTTTCACGAGATAACTCAAAGTTTAATTAAGTTATAAACAAGCTGGCACAAAGTAAAATTTCACGACCAGACGCTCAATTCTCAAAGGGAGCGAACGCGAACGGGATAGAATCCCATTTCTTCAGGTTAAATGTTTGACTTTAACACACGGGTTTCTCCGAATGTACGCAGAGAAAGTGGCGGCACGAAACCCTCGGATGGTTTTTAACTCCGCGGTCGGAAGGCACAGGTTTCGGAAGGGAGACGAAAGTCAATTTATGACTGACATTAAAAAGCGACATTAAAGTTAAAATTTGACTTTTGAGAATTTAGTAATTGAAAAAGTCGGAATATATAAATATTTGTGAATTGAATTGATGAAGAGGAGCTCCTCGGGAGAAGAAGTGCGTTTTAACCTGACAAATCACGAGTATCTTATTTACCGAGGCTGGGGGGAAAAACACAAAAACGTTTGTCTGCGTACTCGGCGGCGCTGCGTATAAATTTCTATACAGTTGAATATTTCAAGGGTTTGAGGACTAATAACATAAATTACAGTTTAACAGTTAAATAAACAACTTAAGTCGGAATGCTAATATCACGGATTTGAAATAAAACACCTAGCGTGTACAATTGAATTCCTCGAGAAGACTTAGTTTAACAAATTTAAGCACATTATCGCTTCCATAATGATTCACTGATCTCTAACCTCACGGCACACCCTGGCAGTCGGTTTATTAAATTGATGGATCAATCCGAGCCGACTCTAAAATAATCTTCCCTGCTTAAGTGATATTTCCTACAGCAGTAGAATTTAAAACAGTTGACTTACGGTCTACCCCGTTCGATATTTCTTTTAAAAATAAATTGAGTTAAAATTAAATTACGGAGTTGGTCGAACGGATTCCAGAACTCTTGAACGCTTGACAACTCCTAATTTCAATTGTTTTTTTTTGTAAGAAACTATAAATAAATAGAATAAAACATTACACCCCTTGTGTCAAGTGAATACCAAGGAGTACGCAAGATGGTGGTCGAAGAGAATAATTTGCAATCGGGTGAGTAGAGAAAAAAAAATTTTCCATCTCGTCCTCGTATAATCCGGTTCCTCTCTCTTCCATTGCAAGACGCAATCTTTCTTTCTTCTGACCATTTTGATTCTGTTTTTTTTTTTTTGTTTTATTTTCTCTAAAGAATGAGCTTTTCAATTTCTACCCCATTTGACTTCTCAATTTGGATTCTCTATCTGGGTCTAGCTCTAGCTCTAGCTCCTCTGCGATATTACACCGTTTTCCGAAACCGAGCGGAACTAACATTCGTGTTATTGAGGAAAGAATTTATTTTGGGAAACGCAGATGTGTGTGAGCGTGTGCGTGTGTGTGTGCGTTTTCATGGGCTTAAGGAGAAAAGACACCTAATCAGATCGAAATGTCTTCTGCTCATTTCCCGCGTTGGATTTTGCATTTCGATTCAATTGGAATTTGTTCGCGTGTCAATTTTTGTGACTCCGTCAAGTGGAATCTCACGAGCAGCTGTTGTTGTTGTTGATGACGATGATGATGATGACACTCGAGTCACCAATTCGAAACTTATTAAATATTATTTTTACAAATTCAAATAAGTGACAGTAACCAACGCCACATTTTGCTTGTGTTCGGAACGAGGCTAAAGGTGCTAAAAGAGAAGGAGAAAAGAAGTTGAACGCAAATAAATTAAACACGTTGAAACGTTTCAATTAATGCTGTCGATGATGATGATAATAATAATAATGATAGCGTAGGTAACGAATACATAGATTTTGGAGCAGCAATTGCGTTTTCTTCTGCTGGAGCAAAAAAAAAACGGGGCCCTCATTTAAATTTACGACTTTGATAAAAGCAAAGAAAGTGCAAAACATTTAAAACGAAAAGATAAAATCGTGTGCTGGGAACCGTTTGAAATTGTATTCTCCTCAAGTAATTTAACGGTCCTTCGTTTTCCAGAATAATCCTAGACGTTTCCCCGTGGGAAAGTGACAAATCGATGTTAGTCTAGTGATCTAAATTTAACGCTGGATCTCATAATAAAAAAAAAACTAAGGTTAATTAAAAGGGGAATGAAGAAAAATACTCGGTCGGTAGTTCTCTGGTGTAATTCAGTTTCTTTAAATAACGTACGTAATAATTAATTTTAGTTGAATTGACACGGACAGCACACAACTTTGAGTTCCACTAAATTAAACCAAAACAATAATTTTAGGCTGGATATTTGGTTTGGTGCAATTTGATATATTTAAATCATCTGTGGTAATTTTGTTATTACACAAACCAAGTATTCTTTCTTCTTGCAGGTGTCCCTCGAACGGCAGACCTCCTGCTGACCGTATCGGTCTCGACGTCTGTCCCAATCATTCTTCCCGTTCTAGTTCCCAGGCAAGCACACCCGTCTACTTCTCCCCAAATTCATGGCCCTTCAGGTAGTGCGTTTACACAGCTTATTTATCTTTATTACCGCACATTAGGACCCCATCACGTAACCCTACCATCACGCCCTGACATGATTGATATTTTACAAGATCCAACAGGATGCATTTTACTTTATTGTAATTTTATTGTATTTCGATATCCCTTAGACAGCGGACTACAGCGGACAAACTGTTGAAACATTGAGAAGTGAGCGAAACTACAGAAATATACACTCCCTAAATATGTTTAAACAAAGGCAACCACGTCTAAAAGAAAAACATTTTGTCAGAAATCAAAGAAGAAAATGAGGCAATTCATTTCGGGCGGTGGGAAGGGGAAAAAGAAAAGGAAAGGAAAAGCCAGGGAGACCGGTAAAAAAGAAGATGGCACACAACTCAAAAGAAGATGGGATTGTAGCGCCAAGTCGGCAACGTTTGTTCTGTTACATCTATAAACACGAGGTAAGAAACATCCGGAAATAATTCAACCCTAGTCGCCCATCCCCCAGGTGAGAGAAACCAATGGTTCAAGTGGTAAAAAGAAAATGGCAGAGAAGGAAGCGGGGAAACGGGCGCGAAAAATAAAAGGAAATGGAGAAATTAATCTTTTACCTTGATATATTTAAGAAGTAAAGAAAGGTTTTTATTGTAGTTTGGGATTAAGAGTTCTTAAGCCGTGAAACTGAGAAGGAATTGCGAGTGCCTGTGGAATCCTCCCGGAATGAGAAAAAATCCCGGGGAGAACCAGATAACGTTTTCAACATATCTCGAAATAAATTTGAAACGTATTTGGCGGGAGAGAAATTAAGGCCCCCGAAGACGTCCCTCAAGTATTAATCAAAGGTATTATCGTTGGTAATCTGTCTTAGTGATGTACCACTTCCTTGCCATTTATATAAAGTTAATTACATTCAGTTTCCAACTTCTCGGGGAGTGGAATTCCTCGACTGCACCACCGCTGCTGCTGCTGCTGCTACCGTCGCGTGTATCGCCTTTTTTTCCCGCCGCCGAATTTACTTTAGTCCAAACAAAGTTTTCCCTCTTGAAAATATTAGTTTTGTTGTTGTCACCTCCAGATTTGTCATTCTTCTACCGACTGTCGACAGTGACAAACTTGACTTTGCTACTTTTTAACTCTGATCAATGACTCTGCCGATGATTTTGGTGACCTCCGAAAGGACGTTTTTCAAAATTCGCACATTAGTAAATGATTTGAAAGTTTTTTTTTTACTTTTGGAAGTGAAGTTACGTCACTGGGATTCGAGTGTAACTTTTTTATTGCTTTGGTCTCTTCAAATTCGTCTTCTGAGTCGTATTCTGCAGAAAAATCGGATGTTATTCCTCGCGGTTGGATACGGCTCCTATTCCACACCCTGGTGGGTCATCCTTTTAATCCAACTCTGTGTTCTTATACCTGTGACAAACGCACCACCATGGTCCTCAGACTACCCAGTGGGTCTTTACTTTATTGTTATTTATTTTATTAACCTTCTTTATTCATCGACGTAAAACATTTGCACCGTCATGCGTCATCTGGGCCCACCAATTACACTGACAACACGTAAATGCACCACTTCCCGAAAGTCTCCCACGCCGTCGTAATTGACAAGATCTAGTAGGGTGGTCAGCACCGTAACCCATAACTATATCTCACAAAATACTACTCCTGCTGATACCCACAGCAGGCGAAATAAAAAAAAAGGAGAATGAGAAGACACAGATATTAACATCTCATTGTGGTAATAATAAAATTTTATGTGTCACCTCCCTCCGTTCCCTGGAAAAAATCATGAGTGTTGTTTAGTTTTATAATATGGGCGTCAGTTTGGTGTCGCCCGCTTGTTTTCAACTCAATTCCAGAATTAAGTAATAGATCGTTTACTAATGAAACACCCTGCCTTTAATTTAATAGATCCGGGGTAACTGGGCAGAAACGAGTCTTGCAAAACAAAACAATGGCGAAACCATTCAAAATTGTCATCGTAGTAACTTCAGGAGATGCTGCTGAAAGTCATCGGTCGGTCAGACATTCGTTCCCCGCTCTAATGCCGGCCATTTCTAGGAACACATAGAGTCGGTGATGTACTAATTGTGCTAATTAACTATTGCTTCAGCGAAAAAGAAATGACTCCGACTACCGGGGAGAAAAGAAACCCGAAATGGTTTTGGGTCCCGATTATTTTCACATCTGAGTTGAATTCTTCTAATGTGATGGAGAGACGACCCAGAAATAATAGACAAACTGCTGAACATGTGTGCTCGCTGGCCTACGTGTGGCATCTACGAATTCACAAAAATGGGAATCGTAAAATTCACACTCCCCACGGAGCTACGATTATCTTCATCCTTAATTACTCTACGCTTTTTCTCTCAGGAGTACAGCTGTTTCTGTGGTTAACTGACAACAAATTTTACATACAGTTCGTACAGAAAACTTACTACTTTTCCACGGCTTCTCCCATCCTACATAAAAACTACATAGAATGTTATAGTACAACAGTTAAGATTTATTAACGCTTTTCCTGCAGAGGGTACATTGACCAGGTGATCGCAGCAACACTCCAACAGCAGGTTAAGGTTGATGGCTTCGGAATTAGATCTACTGCCAGGGCGAGGGCAGATCTCAAGTGAAAATTTGCTTTTATTATCCCAATTAATATGGTTAATGCCTTCATCAATCATGGGATTCTGGAAGGAAACAACCCGACGAGGTAGGCGTCGGTTTCGGATTGTGTTATTCGACCCAACAGGCACTTCATTCAAGTTACTATTGAAAAATGACTTAAGCAACAAAGAGTGAGGCAGGAGATAAGTTGGGACCACGTCGAGATCAATCAGAAGGTAAAATGTCCGGTACAAACGTCGATACCGTACTATAAAATTTATTCCCGGTCATAAAACGCGTATATTTAAAACGAACGTAAAATACAAAATTAATAAAAAAAATAAAAAACAATGTAAACCAAGTGGTGTCCCACCAATCTCCGTAATAAAATTCAACACTAAAATTATAAAAACCACCACAGCAACTCTCGTTTCCATCAAGCCCTACAATACAAACTTTACTCCGAATTTATAAGCCAGGTGTAGGTACTGCATCCGTTCGAAATGTCTCGGCTCCGACCATCCGACCTCTTCTTTTGTACATCCCGGGATCCCCAAAAAACAATTCGCAGGTTAATTAAACACAGGACAGTGAAAAATACTTTGACGAGACTCAGGTCGACACGGGTAAATCGCACGTGAACGAGTCTTAAACTCCGGGGAAAACATCGATAAATCAACAATTTAAATCTTCTAAATCTTTATGTTTATTTTTTTTTTTTTACAAAATAGTTTCATTTAGTTGTGATGTTTAAAAAATAACGGGCAAGCAGGTTAATTAATACACATCGGAAGGGGATGATTGCGAAGGCAAGTTACCGTAAACGAGGCAGTCACGCGTGCCGGGATTAAAGTGAATTTCGTCATTTTCATCCCTTGAAACTCTGCACGAGATTTTAATGAGAAGTTTTAAATGTGGAAACCGATGAAACCGGTCCAGAGGAGTCGAGAAACATCCGGTCGAGCAGACATAAAGCCTAATTAAAAATGTTTTGGCGAATGTTATATTGTTTCTCTCTGAGGTATTAGGTGGCCACGACAGATAAAGGATTGTGGCGTGTTAATTCTGCGGTTTTTACCTTTGAGTCACGACTCTCTCGAAAGGTTATAAGTTTCTCAATTAGACATGACCGGCGTTTCGCAATGATTTATAATTGTTATTTAAATTGTAGTTAAATGTGGGGGTCGTCGGACGCGGGGAAGTCCCTAAGCGCCCAAGACGCAGAGGTGGTACAGATGTGATGTGGTGTGCTGGTGCCTCCACTCCAAGCCGAACAGAATGGGGTGGTGAATCATGTTTGTTACTCACCCTTCCTCGTAAATAATACTTATGATAACACACACACACACACCACACACAGGTAAATTGCTTTTTACCTAGTGAGATGTAAAAATGATTCATCTCTCTACCCTTAAACTTCATGACTCTTGCCTTTGGTGGTTTCCTACATATTTAGCAACATGAACTGTACGGTGACGTCTGACTAGAATACCCTAATTGACTGGCTGCTGTTGCATTGTGCTGTGGGTTGCGCATCTTTGTCAGAACGTGTGTAAACAACCGTGTAGTGTTGATATTAATTTTGTAGTGACACTATTCAGAGGAAATTTAAGTGCAGAGGTGTGAGAAATGTTTAGCAGTTGTACAGGTCGCAGCAAGTTTTAAAATGGCGTTGCAACGACAGTTTCACGTGAACACAATACAATCAATAACACTTACGTGATTTTTGAAAATCTGAGCTGTCGTCAGATCCGACGACGATCACTCGGAAATAGACTAGAAATAGTCCAAATCCAATTCCGCTTCCGTGGGAAACGATCATTTTTCCTTCTCGGTCAGATTTTCTTCTCCTTATCCTTAAATCTCACCATGTTTCGTATTATTATTACTCACTTCAAGTCAATTTTTGTCACTATCTTGTACCTTTCCTTTCTCTCTCTCTGTCTTCCACTCTCGCACTGAAACTTCTTCTCCGACGGAATTCATGTTTCAGGTGACACTCGAGTAGGAACCTGTCCTGTGCGTCGCTGTCCGTGCTTCTCGACACTTTGTGCATTTGAAGTTGGTAAACGCCCGGAACTATATGTTACCTGTGAAAGCACAACCGTCACGTGTTACGCAGTGTAAAAAACGACTTCACCTGAGTGTGGTGAGAGAAGTATGAGAAGTGGAAAACAAACGCGGTCACCGAAGTCGTGTTGTGCACGCGGAAAAAATCACGCGCGATTTGTACACAAGAAAACGTTCATACACATAAGTACGTGTGCGTGGAACCGTTGTAAAGCACTCGACTTTCTAAGCACAACTTCAATTTTTTAAGTTCACTTCTTTATTTTTAGTCACTGAATTCATGGAATTCGAAAGCGGGGGAAGTGAATCAGATCGAGCTTTATTACACGAGAAATTCTTCGGTGAGCTTTCGTCCTCTCGTTATAGTTTCTTCCTAATTCTCGAAGGTCGGCCGATTGATGGTGCGAAAGCTGAAGCTGATTAATCAAGCGAGCATTTTATTACTCCGTGGGTCGCAGTAATAAAAACATAATAATAAACACCCGCTAAGCAAAACTCGGGTAACGAAACAATTCTTAGAATTGATCGCTGACAGAAACTTTTGGAAAGTAACACACCAACAGCACACTCTCAGCGGTCACTTAATTGACACCGTGAAGGTGAAAAAAAAAAACATTATTTTGAGAGATTGAGTTACCAGGTGAATTAATGACTGGAAGTTAATGTGCAAGAACGTAAACATGCCACGGTGTGGAAATTACAGGTAGGATCCGATTTTACCACCTTTGAGCTTGAGCGACGACTCCCACATGCCGAACAAGTGTCTCAAAGAACTCTTTTTCCACCAGGGGTACATTTTTTTTCACTCAGGTACAACCTTAAAAATTGTTGACCCCCCCGTTCATTATTAATAATAATTTTTTGTTGTCCGCGTTGATGGGTGGAATCCTTGACCCTCGTCCCCTTTTTATTAAATTATAGCAGCGTGTTCGATTCATAGGGTTGTAGAGCAGATGGGAGGAGAGTCAGGGTACTCGAGTCCCACTCAGCATGGGGTTCGTCCTGTATGATAATTCGCCAAGACGTGGACACTTTCTGGAGGTTTTTATGTTCTCGTGGCTCATACACAAACGTGGGAATTTAGTTTTGAGCCTTTTTTATGTACACACGAACACATGTCGCATTTCCATTTCTACGAATTGGACGCGTTTCCATGCCGTGAAACGCCGAACGCTTTGGTGCCACACGACTCCTTCTATTATATACGATTTAACAGTGTGATGTAAGTGGCTTTATTAGTTAAAAATTGAACGAGTTTAAGGTCGCAACCTTTCCGTCCCCGAGAATTTCTCGAAGCGAATTTTCACATTTTCTTTTCCCTCGGAGTTCACCAATTTCCTTTTGGCAAACTTTTTACTACCCGACGTTCGTTTAATTGAACTGCAGCGGTGCCAACCTTCAGACGTTCACACCTTCAATTTCGACGCGGACCGAAGAAACCCTCTCGAAGCCAAACGGGAGAAAGAAGAAAGACATGTTTGACTCTACTTACTGGGACTGCTACGAGATGAGAGATGAGTTTGTGTTAATTTTATCGATAACTTTTTAATGACTTGTTGATTTTATGTCGTCCATCTGTAATCTCTAATTAGTCGCAGGTTATTGTTAAATGGTAATTGTACGGCAATTGTTAGAGATGGAAAAAACATTTCTCGTCGTCAATATTTATGTATAATTTTAACTTCAGATGTAGTTTCCGCTAGATTGGTCCGACTGCATGCTGTGTACGTGAAACGAAGCGCAAAAATTCGTTGCAAAAAATCAAAATTAACAATTTTTACCAAGTTCGGTTGAGGCATTTACAAATTAACCGGCTTAAGAGACGCGGATTTAACGACCGTTGGCCCGTCAACACGTGAAATTACACGTTAGAAACGATTGATTTGATGCCATCGAACCCGATTGTAAAGTATTTGTATCGGTAGCGGGTTCTGTCGTACAGGTGACAACCGCAGGTGTAAGTGAAAGTACCCCATTTCTTTGGTTAATTAGACGAACAGAAAGAGTCACGGTTTTCAGAGCAAAGAAGTTTAAAAAGTCTAAAAACGTGAATATGCTCTATCCGTGAATTTACGATGCAATCACGTGTGCTCCAAGCAAGCCAAAATTTATTTTTATCGCCCTATAATATAATTTTAGTTATTTTGGAAGCGGGAATGCTCTGAGTTTGTTATACATTTTTGACGTGATGTGAATGAAAAGGAAATGTATCAAATAAATTTTTAGACGTTCACAATAATTATCGCTCGACTCCGGCGGAATGTTCCAGAATATTAACATATCACCGTTAGGGTCATACCAGAAAGAATGGTACCCTAAACCGCGACTTTATAGCTTTGTATAAAATATACATATATATTAAACAGCACATTCGCTTTTTTAAATTACAGAACATAATTTTCCTAAAAATGAGATACGTGTAGTTTCGAGTTTTATGCCTACGAGTAAGGAAGATGTAGAACGTTACATTTTATAATTCGGTAATGTTACCTTAGTGCATTAGTTTTATATATATATACACTTTTTTGGAATGTAACTTCCTTACAGGGTTACTATTTATTATCCGAAAATAAAGTGCCTGTCGTTGGTTTTTGTAAACTTTAGACGATATATAAATTAAGCTACTATTTTAAACTAATAGACGAATTAGTTTTTATCTATCATAGTTGAACAAAAGGTATTATTGTTATGATAGCACTGGTGTTATTTGTTATATTTAAGTGATGAAACGGTTTGAAACCATATAACTAAGTGAACCGGTGAATGGTCAGTCACTGAAGAGGTCAATAATTTCTAGCAACCATTTAGATGAATTGATCATTTAATCCGATCAAACAGGACCAAGAAAATTGGGTACCATACAAGTAATTCACCACGACTTTATTGCGTAAATTGACTAAAACCGAAACACTAAAATTCTGTAAAGTACAATGAGAAACTCAGAGAGGAATTAAATTGAAATAGTTTTAACTACAACACCAGAAAAGAAGGAATATAAATTAGAAAACCTTATTTTTATAAAGAAATATTAGGAAAAACGTTGCGAGCGCTACTTTTACAGCAGTGAGCAGCACAATAAATTTACTTTAAAAATAAATTACATTGTAATTTGTATAAAATTGTATTAATAAGAACAATATTAGGAGGCACTACTTTTTACCGTGCTACAATGAACCAAAAAAAAAGATAAATTTGAATGAGTTTGATTTAATAAAAGCTGTGGAAAATAATTAAAAATCACCTAAGATGTGTCACCGGAAACACAACAAACCAGAATAGTTGATTGATTGATTGATTGATTGATCGTAGATTAATCGACTTCCTGTGGGTAAATCGCACGCACGACAAGCAACACCCGATGTTTTCTAGCTCAGGTGACACTTTTCTCACTATTCTCCGCGGAAGAGCCTTTACATTTTCACAAACAAAACCATCCCAGGTACAAAACTATGAGTTCGAAAAAGACTCGAAACAAAAACCAAATAGAACAAAATGTCCCGATACGTTCAGAGTCCCGTGCACAACTGGGCCCCAGCGAACCCGCGTCTCCACGAAGCATCCACGAAACAATTTTTTGTTTTATGCCACCAGGAATGATTTTTCTAAGAAACTACTTAAGAACTATCTATTTATTGATTTGTTTTACTAAACTCCGTTTAGTCCTGGATGATTTATATTTTCCTAAAGGGATTTCACTTCGTAGTCTTCTACTAAATCCCAGCAGTCTAATCACCATTAAAAAGAAACTTTAAAGTTGCCGAAATTTAAAACTTAACCTAACGACATGTCCAATTTCGATTTTACGGTCGTAGTTTCGTCTTTTGGAAACTATTTTTAAATTTCCATTGATTGGAAATGTGACTTTTTAAGAGCAAATTGGGGTACCTTCGTCTGACCGTCTTGTCTCGCCTCCGATTTCAACCAGTTTGGATGTCTTCATTTACGCGGAATTCTCATCGTAGACAAATTCATTTTTAGACAATAGTTATAGGAAAACATGTTAACTTTTGGGATTGAGTAATAATTCGCTGCGGTTTAAAATCGAAAACGATGCCACCTTTTTTATATTTCAACGTGTAAAACAAATCATTCGTGTGGTTAGGTTTCAAATAAGGGTCTCCTACTACTAATGTCTTGCTACTTAACTACTCGTGATCAATTTTCTCTTGTCTTTCGGATAGTTTTTGAGAATAACTAACCTAAATCTGTGACCGATCAGATGTTGAACACACATTTTACATTCTACTAACTACGTTGTTTCAATTATACCATCCGTCATTTCATCTGAATCATTCACACCTAAGTCGTCTCTGTGCTGCTACTTACCACGAAAATTCAATACAATTACAAAGTAATAATTTTATTAGAATTTCAAAACAAATATTCTGTTAGTTGCATCCATAAGTTTCTCTAGTTATGATTAATACCCCTCATATTAATTTTAATATATTCTTTCTCCTCAGGAGATGATATATGGAACTAACTAATAACTATATAAATAACTATATGAACACGTATAACTTACACTGCTTACTTACACATTTTTTTAATTGTTTTAAATAAATTTATGTATCAATCAATATTGAGCCGAGTCCCGGCTAGAGTTAGTTCAGAGTACATCATCTGTACCGTCACACTTTTACATAAATAACTGTTCACCCTTAGATAAATAGAAATCCCCACCAAGGCACGTCACGTCTCCTGTCATCCTGTTTTCCTTCGCTACGGCCCTGAGTCCCTCCTAATTCCTTCTTCTTCGTTTGTTTTTTTCGTCAAAATTTAAAAACATAATAAATCCCTTTATTCCACTAATGGTCACACTCATTATTGTTAGTTTTACGACGTTTCTCATAATTGTTTTTCCCCATTAATTACTTGTGGATTTTTCAAAGCAATACAATTTAATGACAATAAAGAGGTTATAAAGAAAATTAGAAAATGTTTACGAGCGATTTTAGAAGTGGAAGCCCGTGGCTGTTGGTTAGGAGAGAAGAGCAGCTGGAACATGGGAGGTGTACCTTGCGAAAGTGAGAGAGAGAGAGAGAGAGCGAGAGGTAATATGTGTCTAAGCTGGATGTATATAGGTTTTTCTTGTCAGTCGTAAAAAAAGGTAATTCCGAAACGGTCCGGTCTTAAATTTAGACCCGCAAATTATGCATTCAAATTGCAGAAAACCTAATTATTTAAGATTTTGACCTAACAAAGCATCACAGAAAGCAAAAGAACCTAATTGTTTTGCGACGAGAACCACATGTCTTCCATTTTTTTTTTAAAATGCGTCTCAGTCATCCACGTCGGATGGAAAGTTTTCTTTTTAATGCTTTCCTTTGAGAACTCACGTTTCGCAGGGAACAGTCAAAATTCCCAGCGAAATACTCGGAACGACCCGAGGAGGAACGATTTCTACCGGTGCTCTTCAACGATCACCTAAGTAAACAGGTGAATTAAGTTTACGACACGACAAAATTCAGACGGACACACTCGGGGAGGTGTTTAAAAGAGGGATCACACGACAGGAAGATGTCGGACGGGTTCCAGATCAAATATCATAAATGGAGAAAGAGTTTCGGGGATGAGAAATAAACATTCCGACTTTAAGTGAACCCCGAAGAATAAATAAATGTATTATAGAAAAATATTATTAAGTGAACGAAAACACACAACTGCCAACACGGGAGAGAGAGAGAGAGAGAATGATATAAAACATTTCTGGCAACCACCGTGGATTCCACATGTGACTTTGGGGTTTCGTCGCCTCGGAGGTAGAAAGAACGACGAATCGAAGGGATCCCGGGGATTCCTTTCAACCATGAATTACCAAATGGCTCACTTGTTGCGTTGTTTAATCAATACCATTCGAGAGATATCAGAATCGAGAGATGAAAGAGAAGCAGGAAGAAAAAAAAAACATGGAAGATTCCAAGAAAGAGAAAGAGAGAGACAGAGAGAGACATTTGAAAAGAGGGAGTGAGAGAGAGAGAGAGAGAGAGAGAGTTACAAAGAGAGATGCTGCAGAATGAGGAAAACAAAAGGGAATTCGGAACGGGAACCACCGCTTTTGTTTGCTTTAACCGAGCCAACGTTCATCGTCTATATATGCAATTCAACTTTCAACAGCTGATAACCTCATCCGTGTTCGAAACGAAGCATTAATTAAACCATTTTCCTAATCCTGACGTCTACATTTGCATACAATGTAGTTCCGGGACGCGACGAGCCTCGCGTCCGCCATCTTTCAATGGTAAAATCCACTCCCGGGCTGAACAGCACGCGGTTGGTTTACGGGACGGCAAACAGGCGACGCTAGACGTCCTCCGACGTCGTTTCATCTGTTCGACGCACCGAGCAGCATCTTTCGTCGATTTACCGAATTTACACCCCCGGCGAAGACCCAATCCATAAATTTATCAACCCTTCTGCGCAAATCCAAAGGGAAAGTAACATATTTTTACAACGTTGCGGTCGGGTCTGTGGGATGGGTTCTTTCGTCTTTGTCAATCAAAATTGTTGCTTTTATGTTCGATATCAATAACATTTCGTGTATTTTAGGATTAATAAAGTGAGAACATAACAGCGTACCCTCTACTTTATTAGAATGACGAAAAAAAACATAGAAAACATCGTATTGTGTTACATAAATAAGTCTTTAAGTACTCACTACAACTACAAGTTTTATTTAGTGTTGCTCTCGCCTTCTTCTTTTTTTTGGGGGGACTTGATCCGAATTCAATGATGTCCCACGTCTATTCCGTTTCGTCTATTGTCTGCATAATTGAAATTTAAATATTCTTCCAATTGGAAAGTAACAATACTACAGTTACAACAAAACCATTTAACGTCTTTCATTTTCCCTACAGCTTCAACCGTAATCTTTTCAGTCTGCCCATATTTCGCCTCACTCTATGTAGACTCGGGTCGTAAAGTTAGTAGAAAACGGTTTGTAAACCCCCTAAATTACCAGAGCTTTAGCTAACGTACATCTCTCGTGAATTTTAATTTTCTTTGCGTTTCAATTATTCATCAAAACTCTTTCAAGCCCCCGAGCTTTTTCTTCGTTTCTTCCACCTACCCACGCTCTCTCTCTCTCTCTCTCACTCCTGACTTTTAATTCTACTTACCCGTCCGCCTATCTACCTGTCTGCCTACCTATCCATTAATGTATATTCGTGTACTTATGTAAACGTATGCGTCCGTCTCTTTCTCTGCAGGAGACGATTCAACCCTCCTCTCTTACTGTCACTCTTTCAATCCTTTCCCATTGTCTCCTCTCGTCTTGACTTCTGCCTTTCTTATCCTGCGGTTATCCATGAACTTTCACTTCTTTCGGCACTCCAAGTTCGTTTCACACCCTCGCGTCAAAATGAATTTGACTGCTGTGGATGAATTTAACTGAGTTCTCGTGGTGTTGCATCTGCCTTTTCCAGAAAGAGTATGTGTTTGTGTGTAGCACAAGTACAGTATTCAAGTTTACTAAGACTGGGGAACACAAAATCGTACGGTTAATAGTTTGGTTAATATTATTAGTTTTTACAATGAATGACAATACGTAACATTGGAATGGCAGTAATAAGTGGTTCTAATATTCTTCTGTACACACGAAGTCTCCGAACAGTCGTTGTCTCTTAGGAAAAGGATCACTTTGGTACTTCCACCACACTGTAACCTTTCATCTTGTACATCCTTCCTACTCGTTTTTCCACCGCAGAAGAACCAACAAAACACAATGTAAATATGCATCATTCCTTTATACAAAGACTTTTTAACGACATTTTAATTCCCGCATGAAATCATTGCTTTTGTTAAAAAACCGAGTTGCCATTGGTGGGTCGGCCTTTTATTTTAGTAAAAGCATAAAAATAATGATAATGGTAATCTGACGGGACCCTACACGGTTTCCGTATGAGAAAATTAAATGTTTTCTTCCTCTCTGATACAAAGGCATGGGGGTGAAAAGCACTTGAGATGAGACAGATAGAAAGCCGTGTGCAGGGGGTAGTTTGAATTTAAAATTTAATTTTGACTCTTCTCACGAGGGTATGTCCAACAGGATTCGGACATTTGCACTCCGGAGGGGTCTTCTCGAAGGTAAACGGTAAAATTTTGAGAGTTAGGCTGTCCTGCAAGTTCTCTCTCTCTAAGGTAAAAGAGAATGTATGTACGTTCGCCGAGAGGTATGTTAAGTAGGTACTTGAACCTTGACATCATGTCACAGACTCTCATCGACTACCCGGTCGTAGTAATGCTTGTCTATTCTTTACAACACAAATTCTGACGTTGACAAAGCAAGTCTGACGGATAGTAAGAGAGAGAGACAACTTGTGACTCGTTTTGTGACACGCCACCTTGTGATTCCTTTCATTACGAAAGCAGACAGGTGGAGTAGACGGAACATCCTCGCTCCCATTTCAGGTATCCCAGGTTTCTACCAAAACCTCTTGACTCACTGGTAGCCACACACAGCACGTCACTCATCACACCACGAACCCCAAAATACGTCCTAAATAATTGTACTTGAATATTTATGTATTCCTTAAGTTTTTCCAAAAACATTTACTTCATTTAAATGTCTAATGTTTCCACCGGCGACATTTTCACCTCAACCGAATCAAACACTTTTTCTTTTCTACTTCACTTGAACCGTTTTCCGGAAAGACTTCTGTGCTTTCCCGTAAATTTTGGTAATTGTTTCGGTATTGGAAAAAAACCACATCGATTTTATTGGTTAGCAACGGTTCAAATTTCCTTTAAGATTTGGCACATTCGTCTCGGAGTGGATCGCACTTTGGAAAGCAATAAATTTTGATAAATATTGATGAAGTTAACTTAAAAGTCATCCATTTCTGTGAATTCCTTCCATTAAAGTTAATGAGTTGAAACTCGGAGTACCGGAAACGCAACTTTTTCACTAGAAAATCAAAACCTTTTTTACTCAGCTTATTAAGGGAAAATCACTTCGATTTATTAAATTGTAATTTATACAAGTGAAATGCGCGTCTGTGTATTTATTGAACGACGCATTTTATTAAAGTTGCGGTGGAACCGAAAGACAAGTTTTACAGGACAGAAAGTCGGCTGCGTTCATTTCATGCTTTAGGTACAATAAAAAAAGGACAGGTATCTACCGCAGGAATGAAAGAGGAGGAAGGCAGACTTCGGCAGGTAAGAAAAGACAAAGGTAAGAAGGAAATTCAAGACGGGAACGTTGCCGTTTCCCGATGAGAAACTTAATTCCAATTATTTCTCCACAACTACAGAAATGACTTTAAAATTTCCGTTTCAATGTCATCCATTCTCATTACCGAGGGCTTTTCGTTTCTTCTTCTTCTTCTACTTTGTCTCCGGAAACCTCAAACTTGCGCCTCGGCAGCGGGAAATACATCACTTGTTCATCCATCGAAAATAACAAATATTGAATTTCATTCGGAAACTTAATAAAAGTTAAATTTCGAGCGGGTTTCCCAACGAGAGTGTTCAACGAAAGCTCCCGTAAGCTCAAATATTAAAACACGACAACTGTTAGTTAGTTTCCTCGTTTCACGATCGTAACAGTTTTGGCATGCACAAACACATACACACACACACGCGAACACAAACGCTAAAATGTTATGAAAGAATGTGGTCGAAAGTTATGAAAACTGTCTTTTGGAGTGCGAGCAGGTGAGTGTGCGAAATTACAACGAAGTACTCCGGTCAACGCCTCTTAATCGAAAAGTAATTTTAATTACAACATTACAGGTGTACTGCGTAAAACACCGAAGCAATAGCAACTGGTGATAAATCGATGGATCCCTCGAAAATGGAGAAACATTTCTTCTACGGGTAACGGACGAGTATCTAAATATTAGAACGGGAACTATGAATTTTTTCGTTCGTTTCAAATCAGACATTAATCATTAATGACTCAAATTCAATTTAATTGTACTGGAACCAATCATCCTCTCCTGTAAATCCCAAGTGGCTCCCCGGACGACGTGCATCAGCTTTCCTCTCATTAAATCATTCTTCTCAAACATAAAATGGCGGATGAAAATTTAAGGGAAGCCCATTTTCCATAATTAATCCGAGTTATTTTTCAATGCCCCTTTGATTAATGAAATCTGTTGTGTTTGGGAAAACAATACCTGCTTCTGTTGCGAACGCTTCTGTTACTTCCGACGTCATCAGCAGGGCAAAACCCGCAACGCGTTTTCCCACTTGCAACACGGGCCCCACGCAGAAGAAGCGTTCCCGCATTGTTTCGTCTAAGAATTCCAAAACAAATTGAAACCGCCCCCCCAGACCCAGATGGCAGATCCCCGACAAAAATGGCACACGTTTGTTTGATTTGACAATAACTTCATTAGCCTCGTTTCGTGAGTGAGTTATGTTCAGGTAGAACACAAAGTGAAAAATACAGAAAGCAAAATTTCGGTTACAGTTAGGGAATTGGCAAGTTAATTGGAGAACATTCAGTTCGTTTTGTGTCCTGGAAATCACCTGGGGAAGTGATTTGCGTACTTGTAACTTATAAATATAAATTTTACTTTACTATGTGGTCCACCAACACTGTACCACTCAAGTTGTGGCTTGGTAAAAGCAAGTAATAATAATAAATTACTTGTTTCTATTATATTACAGATTATATAATCACTTGTATGTAGAGAAAACAGAGGAATAACAAAAATAAAAATACATAAGCAAACCATTTATGTTATTATGTACTTGTAATTATGATGTTATTGTAATATAAATTTTAAAAAAATGTCATACTGACACTAGAAAGTTAAAGTTTGTCTCTTTGAGGCAGACAAAGGAAAGCAACAACGAAGAAAAATTTTTGTCGAACTTAAGTTAACTTTATATATACATAAAATTAAAAATCAAAACTTTATTTACATAAAAGTTTATTAAAAAAAAACAGGAGAATGAAATCTATTAAATTCAAATAATTACGTTATTGAATTCAGAGTCACTATTAACAAGTGCAATTTGTCTCTTTGTATCTGCTGTTAGTAACTTTCATTCCGTGTACAGTTTATGTATACTGTAAGTACTGAACATAAACATTGTTGACAGGTGAACAGGAATACTTTATATTAAGGTTGAACTTTCGTTATTGCTCCGCTTAACTACACAGAAAGCTATTTTTATGCATTCAATTCCGAATAATAAATTATTTAAAGTTCAACAACTACTTTAGTAAAAATAACTTTGATGTCTCTCATAAGCCGTGAACAAAATTTGTTTGGTTTAAAAAAATAAAACAAAACCTGGCTGTTACCTGGAGGTTATAAATTAAGTGTAATGTAATCAAGCAAGGTGTCGTGATCTGAACGACAGCAAAAAAAAAAAACGTTCACTCGTTGAATACCAAGTAATACTAAAGTAAAAGCTGACGAATTCTGTTGCAGTTTCTTAAATTTTTTGCCGAATCGAGGTTTTCGTAATTAGAAGGTAAGACAGGTGAACCGAGAGCACCAGCTTAGGCGGCTTTAGAGGGCAACCCAAAGAGGATAAAAAACCGATTTATGTTTAAAAGTTTAATTAAGATTGTGGTTAGCGTTGTCGCCATCTTGCCAAACAATATGTACTTCATGTTACCTTGTGCACTTCACTAAAAATGTCGCCGACTAAAACTGTCTGAGACATTTCACGTAAAGAACTATTTTATTTTACGACATGAAAACCACTGTAAAGTCTGTAACAATAATCGGATTCGTATTATGTGAAATTGAATTTAACCTCTTTATTCTTTTAGAAATGTTTGTTTTTGAGAATTACTTTTTTTATTGTAATGCTACTCCGCGATACGTCTGACTATAAACATCTTGTATGACTTGAAATAATAATAAATTAGGTGTGTTACGTTTCGTAGCGTTTCGCTTTTGGGTCTGAAGGGGTGAATGATCCCCAGGAATTGCTTCTTCAACCCTTCAAACAGCTTCCCTAACTACACGACTTAATAATTACAGAAGTTATTATAACCGTGTACACCTCTGTACAGTTGAGATTTTGTTTGTAATTGTGTATTTAAAGGGTTAATCCCGTCACTTCTCATGCTTAGGGTCTGGTAGCCGAAGATCACAGTTCTGTTGAGGGAAAGGGGTAACTCATCTGGGTCCGTGTGATACCCCTAGAACCGGACAACATCAAATTTGGATGACAACATTTTTATCACAATACGACAGTAGTAAATCTCCCCATGTCGACACCTTTGACGGGAATGGCAGCGACGTGATTGACCTCTTGGCTGCTCCCCTAGAATTTTCCCTTTCAACCCTCGGTGATCGTTGAATTATATAATTTCAAACATTTTCTATATCACTGAGCATTCTCTGATAGAAATTCGCGAAATTCTGGGGTCGTTCTGAAAAACAGCTCAACACAGGGATGATGGAAATCACACGAGGGCCTGAGAGAGGACACGCTTTCTTAGTTTTCCACCCTGTCGCGATTGACGTTCAACCAGATACGAAGGGGTGTAAATAGACTACACCCTTAAGTTCTCAATATATTACTCCGGCTGTTACACACAGCAGGTGTGCAGGGGTGTGCTTCTCAACGTTAGCCCCGTTTAATTCCGAATATCCAAGAAACATAAATTCCTGTGTGTCGCACAGATTGCCTTTCAGTTTTACGTTTCGTAACCGTTTTCATAACACTCGGTGAAGGTGGTACATTCGTTACGAAGCCACCTCCCAATCCTCCGAGCAATACTCCAAAACCTCTACTATTATCAGAGTCAAAATGATCCAAAAGATGTATTAATCTTTCTTCTTGTTTCTTCGTGTTGATCCTACGACAAAGACTAAAAGAAATAAAACAATTTCGTGTCTGAGCAAACGCTCAATCAAAATAATTTCTAATAAAACTGTTCCTACAATGTTACTATTTACTTAAAAAGAGTACAAAATCTAGTTGGACCGGATGAGTTTTCGTACGCTCAACGCTGCGCTACGCTCGCGTATAATTTTCCAATTTTTCTCTTTTACCCATGTCGCAGGTGCCCGTGGATCTCATGCCTTCCAAAAATTATCGACTCTACACTCATAATAGTTTGAGAATATGAACCGCATCAGTTTTCCTAATAGTTGCAGAAGGTTTCCTTCCGAATGGGTTCACCCCGGGTGACAATACTCGTAACTTTATTTTAACTATTATGGGTTCTGTTCGTGTGTCTCGCATATCCTTAATAACACCCACAGATCTTCCGAACGCACTTTTCCCCCAAAATACGTTTTCATCAATTTTAGATACAGTTTTGCCGGAAAGTTCGTTCGTGAGGGCAGTCATACTTGACGGAGAGTGCTTTACCGTATTTCAGAAACTGTTTCTTCGCCCCGGTAGGGGTGGTTGGACTTTCTCACCTGAGCTAATAAAATTCACACCACTCGGTGTGTCAAGAATCATACAGAAAAATTCAATTTATTAGAAATGAAAACAATAATTTACTTATTGAATTTCGATCATATTGAAACGGTTGATCGATAGTCGCCCATGCCCACTCTCCACCTCCCTTGACAAGTCAAATGTTTTCCTATTTTATGTAAGTTGAGGAACGGGGGGTTGCGTGGTCGACTACTCAAATAAATTATTATTAAATATCGGTCAATCAAGAGTTACGACTGTTAATGTCCTGATGGTGACCTATCGTTTTACATCATTTCAAATAAATGCGTTTTACTCAATAATAATAATAATAGTACACGTATTACAACACTACAAGTGTAGCGTGAGGTTTACACGTCTCTCTCGATCATAAAAAAATTATGAAAAAAAAGGCCCAGTGTGTTTTCCCTCCAGTTCACTACTTTCCATGCACACCATCTTGCTTGAATGACAGTTTAATGATTTACATATTTTCAATGGCGTTCATTCTTTTTTCGTCCAGGACTTTCACTATTTTCTGTTTTGCTTTGTGCACTTCTTTAAAAGTCACAATTTAAGTATTTTTTCTTTCAAAGTAGATTTCAACGCGGTACAAAAACCGATGAATAGTGTGAAAGAATTTGACATTAAACACCCCAACGAATGAAGAAGATATTAATTTTCTATGCAGCACATTAAAGTAGAAGATGTTACACTTTAGTAAAACATTGTGCGGAAAACTATAGTTTAGACGCAGCACAGAACGCCAAGGTAGTAGTATAGAACTACAAAGTTCATGTCGTTAACTGTTTACTTTGAAAACTTCTTATGTGCACCTGTCTTGTTGCACTACCCACAGGTGCACGACAGAACAATACAGAACAAACCGGAAAATGTTTTTTGGTATAAACTAAAAAACACAATCGGATAACATCGGAACGAAAACTCATTCATTCAAGAGTTGATCGTACAGCTCACGTCAAAATGATCAATTGCAGAGTATCACGACGATTGATAAAAAACGCGTACCGAAAAATAAAAATGTCGGCCTGGTAAATTAAAACAACCCACACGTATAATATATAATATAATATAATAAGCGAAATTGTGATGTTTTCGAAACGAGCACTCGCATTAACTTTATAAATTAATTCCAGGCTCTCACAACCGTAAATTCTTTCGAAACATTAGGGAAATGAAAATTTTAATATATCATTGGATCCTTCTGGAAGATCCTTCCACGACAACTTGACGTTTCCCTAATGAAACAAAGGCTCGTCGAGTAAAGTTCAACCGGCTAAAAACCAAGTCGGGAAAAATTAAACTAATAAAAAGGCGGGGGTAAAGTTTTTCACCGGGTCGCATTAAATGAGTTTAAATTTCAAAAGCAGAAAAATTTACGCGTTCGTATATATATATATATATGTATATATTTTTATAACTGACCGGTTCCAAGTGGTTAATTATTAAAGTCGAAGAGAGCAACTTAAGTCCCGAGTCTAGACGAGTGCGCTGCACTTTTCATTAAGTTTTCAATTCTATTAAGTTTCTCAATGGGTTTTCACGTGTTCTCTCCGGTCAACCGGGCAAGTCAGAAGTTCGAGTGTACAGAAAAATAAAACGAAAACTGAGATTTTTGGTTCGGAAGGGCCGTAAAAAATTACGACGCGGAGAAAAAGCGTAATAAAAAGCAGGAAAACTACCTTGATCCGTCCCTCGCACTCTCGTTTTCCGTTTCCGGTTCTTTCACGAATGATTTTCCGCAGGAGAAGTTCAGATCTTGACCGATTATTATTACGATTTCGTGATCTGACTAATGAAAACTGGATTAAAACAATACTTTTGATAACGAATGATAAGGCTCGTGTTTTGCCATCGGACAGATCCCCGTCAACTACAATACAATGTATAATATATATGTTTTTTGTTTTTTTTTTTATAGTTACATTTCTGTTCTAGGAGTTCACATTTTGTCTGACCACCACGACCACACGTTACCTGTTGTTTCCTTCCAATGAAAATTATTTGTTCGAGCACTCGGCGCCATTTTATTAATTCCAGCTTTTCTCATTTGTAATTGAACTTTGATTTTTTTTTGTATATTGTGTATTTTCAGAAGATGGTGCACTGTGAAATTGTATATGTATTTTATTATGGTATATACGCCGTGGCAAGCAATTCGTAAGCAACTACTGCTGACTATTGTAGAACAATTTTTACGTGAAAGTAATGTTATGATTTTTTGTAATAAAATATAAAATCTCTTTTTATTATTATTTGTATAGAGCTCTTCGGATTTCATATTACTGAAAATCTGTTTTCATTTTAATGGATACTTATTGTGAAACATGCTTCCAACTTCTATTATTTTAATAATAATTTATGTATACATCAGTTTTGTATAGATAGCCGAGTTTTGAATGCTCATTTTCTGTGCTCCAAATTAAACTTATATTATTTTTATTAATAATGATATTATTAGTCACTTATTGTTTTTTTAGTATATCTTATATTTTTTATACATTCTTTAAAATTTATTTATTTAATATACGTGAAACGTACCTTCGCTTTCCTGTTTTTTAGTTGGATATTTAAAATATCTTATTATTTGTACAAAACAAAATTTCTGACACAGAATAATGATAAAAATTTCGTATATTTCAACGAGTAATTCCTTCGAGTTGATTTTGGTGACTACTTTTGTGACTTGTCGCTTTGTAAATTTAAATTTTTTACTTTATTAATTCAGTGCAGAACGACACGACTTCTTGTTTATTCATTAAAATTTAATGACGACCGTGTTCTTTAATGTTGGTCCATCGTGATATCCGCATGTTTTACCATGTAGTAATAAGTCTCCGGGTCATGTTATCGTAACGGAGTTAATTGTTACATTGTCTAGGCAATGTTTTCAGGTAACATGTTTTCGTCGAGCTGGCCTCAAGTTCATTTTCAGTTCACACGAGTTGCTTTTAAGAATTTGAGTTGATTTTCTGCTGTGGCTCGTTGTATTTTCGTTTATTATTAATTGGTGAGTTTCATGGGCGGCGTGCGTCAATGTTGCAGTTACTGTCACTTTTTTGCTCGGTTCCTTGAACCATTCAACGGGACATTTCTAGTCCGTAAAGAATTAAATTTCCTAAATTCGGTGGTTACGAATAAAACTTACCACGTTCGTGAAACTGTTGAGAACAGCCGAAACCTGCCACGTTGCGGTAACCGACAGAAAATTTTCAACAGGTTGTTCCAGACGACACAAGAGCAAACTAATAGCCAGGCATTATTCAGGATTACATGAAGTACATATTCTTGGTGGAGAATACAAGCGGAAGTTTCCACCGTATTCTACCGTATTCAAATACTAAATACAAGTACAAGCCCGTGTTGATGAGAATGTTTACCTTCGCCCAGGTAACCGAACATTTTTTTTTCCTTGCTGTAAGACAGGTGTTGCGTATTTTAATTAAGCAATATATCTAGTTCTATTTTTTATTTTTTTCTCCAATTGCCAAGGGTTTCTCTTCTTGTTTCCCCCCCCTTGTGAAAAACCACCGTCCAGGGGGAGGGGGACGGCAGCAAATTCCGTCTGATTCGTTTCAAAATGCGGGCAGACGTTGTAACGAAAGAGAAATTTATGTTCCTGGAGCAAATTAAAAATTCGAATGTGATCTAAGCGTATTGAATTACGGATTATTGAAATCGCGTAACAATGGTATTTCACAGAAATTTATTCATTTAAGGAGAGGATTTGTTAAATCGCTTTTGGAGATTAAAAAAAAAATGGCGTCGAAACGGCTGCCATTGCAAGAAATTACCGGGAGGGATGTGCCGCGTAGGAGTTGCATCCCGGAGGCATTGCTATTGTTCTTATCCATTCAACAAGTACAATTACTATTTACATAGATAGATTAGCACAATCGGAGCGGGGACGGGGAGGTGAGGGTGCGGGGGGGTTACGTTCTACTCGGGAAAGAAAGGGCAGAGGTCTGACTATTTAATCAAATTTTCTTAACTTTCTATTCTCTAAGGGCACACCTAATTATCCGGAATTTTGAGTCTCGTTCTTTACTATTCTTCAGAAAAAAAATCTTCAAAATGAAGTTTTCAAACAATGTCGTCCTGAGCCGTGAACAAGTCGACGAGTCGAAAGTTCGTCGTCTTAATTAGAATGTTCAGTCGGTAGAAAAGCAACCATCTATTAAAGTTATTACACGGGTTTCTTCCGTTGAGTTAAACGTTTTAAACCAAAAAAAAAAAACAAAAAACAAAAAACAAAACAAAAATAAGGGCACCATGCACCCATTTCAAATTTGACGAACTTTTTACCGTTTGATTGGTTTCAATCAAGAAGTTGAGAGAAAGTTTTGTTAACTTGAAACATTTGTTTTATTTGTAGATGATTAATCACCTGCGGAAAACTTACGGAAGAGCAGTTTCGAACACTTTCACTTGAAAATCTTGTTCCCGGAGAAAAGTCTCCGTTTTGTACTTTCCCCATAAAACTTTCTTGTGCCACGGAAAAACTCGAATTTGTCTCAGGAAACCCACTTTTCGCAATGGGCTCCCACTCAACACCAAAGTCTGCTAAATGTTCAGAGTGAGAAATTATAAATTTACTAACTAAAACAGAGCAATAAGAAACGGTCGCCCTTTTAATAATACAATCAATTAAAAAAGTATCAACAATTTATTACATAAATTATACGGCATGTTGTACTTGACCACCAATAATTAAACAATAATGCACATTATATGTACATAAACAGTAGAAGTCTCACATAAGCGCTAAGGTCGCATCTCCAAAGCCCATACCAGGATGTAATAAATTATGCAATGTAACAACAATTAATATATAAATATTTTAAAATAATAAACAATTACTATAAATATATATTTAAAGTAATATTACTTAATATTCAGTAATGTGGCTTAAACCAACCGACACATTTGAATCCAATCGATGGAAAGAAATTAGAAAGAATTACAAAATAAATATATCTTATAAAAATTTATTAAACAATAATAAAAATAAAACGGGCAACTTCTTTGAATACATAACCAACATAATGTCACTTCGTAAAAACTGAAGTAAAAACTAAAATAATAAATTCCCATTTCAAGAATCGGCATCTATAAGATATGTATCTAATTTTAAGTAACATAAATTAAAATAAATTAATAAAATTAATATTGGTTTTATTTATAACCAATAGTAATGGATCAATGCCAATCAGAATAGTAATCAAATTGACCCATCGCTAGAGGTTCATTTATATTTTATAGCGTATTAAATATTTTATAATATTAATAACAATATTATAATATTAAAATAAAAAAAAACAATACTTATGGGCTAAATAAATTTGTATTAATTCTATTAAGTTTTATTTGCTAACTGTTTTTTTAAATATTCCATTTTATGTTTCTGTAGTGTCTAATTAAATAGAAAAATTACTCAGTCGTTAACTAATAATAACTACAAGGATACTAACTAATTGTACATAATTTTATTGTAGACGTACTTTATCATTATCCTACATATAAATTTGGTGATTCACGTTGTATTTCTTTTCATCGTAGCCTGGAATTTTTGACAAAGTGCTGTAAGAAAGATTTTCCGTATGATCGACGCTTATGTGTAAAGTACGAAGCACAACTCTGGGCGAACGAACATTAACATGTTAAAATGGGGTAACCTTTCATTGAATGTTCATTAGTTCCCCAACAAAAAGTTTTTTTAACGTAAAAATGTTAACTCGACGTGTTTTAATTGTATAATCGGGAGAGGACGACGGTTGTGCGTTTCCACGTCCACATGATCCGTCAAGTTGTGCCTCTTATAATTTCATAATTAAAGCTTTTCTCCCAAAAAATTTCAATCCAGATTTTTTTATGCGCGTGTCTGTGTATGTGTGTGTGTGTGTGTGTGTGTGTGTGTGTGTGTGTACAGTTTCTATTGTCACGTCCTGCGAGTTCTTGTGCGGCAGGTTAATTAAATTAGGCGTGGTTTCACGTGTGGAGAATATCCAATGAATTATGTAAGAATTTTCAAAAATTACTATTTAATCAATTCAAGCTCCTGGATATGGGAAATCACGCACATTTGACTCTTGACATTTTAATAATATACGAAATTACCCGCGTCCGATTAAGCATCCTGAAGGAAGTGAAAGAGAGAAAAAAAGCTACGCGTCCTCTCAGGGAGTTGTACCAAAAAACCAACGATTAGTGCTTCATGTAAATAAAAAAAAAACGAGCGCCATTTTTCCCTTGGTGTAAAAATCTTCCTCTACCTTGGTACCTCGTGGCTAAGTATAACTTGCGAGGTAATTTACATTGACTCCCACGGTTCGAATCCAATCGATGAGATGTGCACTCTACGTGGGTTTCCGACTAATGCCACGTACGAAGGGGAGTGCCATCGATTGATTAGATTAAATAAGAAGCTCATCTTGTGTACGTGACAGACTTCCTGGGAACTTCACTCGACTATAATGACTTATCAGCAAGCGTAAGTAAGTAGCCAAGTGGTCATGAACCAAAACTACTAATTATTTACACACCCGTATGTACGACGCATACAAAAATACAAATTCGTGTGCCGTTGATGGAAGGCAACAGGAGAAAATCCCTGCGAGTAAGACAATATCATCGCTTTTGGGTCTCGCTAAAACTACATTTTGCAAGTTTGTAAAGTTTAAAAGTTTGACTCCTGTAATGTCTTTTGATTTCACTTACTTTTTACTCGAAACTTTTTTCCTCGACGCAGCTCGGGAGGGCCAAAGCGGAAACGTGAAGTGCACGTATATTAAACGTGATAAATGTTAACAAAGTTGACAATTTGACAAACAGGTTCCAACGCGGATGAGATAAAGTATTAAATACACTGCGACACGCCATTAGATTTCGTTAGAAAGACGGCATCCGTGTAAAAACGTAAGTGACAGATGATAACTGTTAATAAAAATTTACACCTGAGAGCTATTAATTAAATTACCGGATAGAAATTACGACGACGCCGTGTGAAAATAGAAAAGTTCAACGTTTAGGAAAAGCTCCGTCCGAAAAATAATTTCTGTTTCAAGGACTGCGACTCGAGCGAGACGCTGTTTACATTGATTTAATTCTTTCTAATTTCTTGCGGGAGAGAAGATGTCTTTTCACCTGTGAATGACTTCGAATGATTAATTATGGAGGTATAAGATGTACGTATGTAATTAAATTTCCACCGAATGTAATGTGAATTATTCAACGGTCGTATTCATCCGTCAAAGGAACCGTCTCCGGTGTGAGAGTGAACGCGGAATCAATTTCCCCAGATCAATAAGATTGAAAAACAGTCAGAAACTTCAAAGTGTACACGGTACACTAAAATTTTAACTGCTCTGTTATACTGTAATACTGTATTTAGTACTCATATTTAGGACGTCAATGAAAGTTCCGCTTCGCTTGCTGGGGTGTACTTGCCGGCTGTTCGTCCGACGGCCACGTCACAATAAATTCAGACCCTTAATTTTGACAAAACAATAAATTAATAACTCAATAACCAGAATTAATTAGCCATTTATAACGCGTACAGAAAAACTTAGGTAAGGAATTTTGGATCGATCGTAAAACGGCAATTAATTACAGTCAACTTCAATTAGAGTCAATTTAAAATGTACACTTGCATTTAAATACGGGAAAAAAAAAATTTTTAACTTTTCAATATTTACACAGATAGATGACTAGGAGGTAATTAGTCTAAATAATTAATTGGTAAATAAGGATAAATCTTAGAGAGGGAGAAGCAAAGAAAGAAAGCAATGACTCGTGCAAAAAAGCATTCGTTCACTTATTTATTTTTGTTTTTCATCGTTTCCTTGATTGTCCCGAGGATCAATAAGGCTCGATGGGAGAATCCGTAGGTGCCGATTGCTGGAAAAAAATTATTAAATAATTGAATATTAGTTGGTGTACAACGAATAGGTGGTCTATCGAAAGGGGGTGGACAGTTTTCAGATGGAACGATAATTAAAAGATGGAACGATAAGGTGTACGGTTTGACTTACGTGTTCATGACGTGTCTACCTGGCCAAGTCCAACCCTCCCCAGGTAAGGGAAAATAAAAATAAAAATACGATTCCGTATTTATTACCGGTTGTATTAATTACCAAGTGGAACACGGGGAAGGAGGAGGGGTGAAAAGGCGATAAACGCACTTTAAAGTTGTTAGTTTAAAGTGCGGTGGTACGCGTGTTCAGTCCGTGTTACAGCTCGTAAAGAGCAATAAAACGTTTTCAAAGTGAACCTGTGAAAAAGAAGTTATTTTCGGGCAATAAAAGCCGCACAGGACACCTGAAAGATTTCCGAGTTACGAGACAGAACTCAAGTGGAGTGTCAAGACCCTTGGTATGCAGCAAAACACGGATTAATCGATCAATAACATTTCTGGCCATGGCAAACAGGAAGAAGAATAAAAAATAAAACTAAAATAGTTGCACCGCACCGACTATTTCACACTATTCGAAACCCTCAGCCCCCCGAGGTGAGTGGAGAGACCTCAAGGACAACTTCATTTTTTTCCTTACCGACGAGGATTTTTACGTACGAGAGGATCGAATTGTTATAAAAATTGAGAACCAGGTACTTGTACGATCTCCACCTTCCTTTGATCGATCTTTGATGTTTTATCCGAGTTGAAATAACGCGGTATCACGATTTATCTGAAGGGATAACAACCTCCTCCTCGTACTCGTCGAGTGGAATTCTTAGGGTTGTTTGATTGAATTAATGGCGTGCTCTCTCTCTAGCTTAAACCTGTTATTTTTGCTCTATCAATTTATTTTCAAGTGAAGCGCATGATTCGTTTAAGAATTTCATAGAATAATTAATAAGAAACAGTTAGAGGTCGGGATCCGGGGAACCGAACCGTCGGTGAATCAAACTGGAAAGTTGCCCTTTTCGGTGGGCACCCCGTCCACCACCAATAGTTTTAGGCTCCGGAATTTGTTGTCGTTCACGTCAGGTACAAATTTCTTTTGTTTCACTTTTAACGGTGTCGAAGAGATTTTCCCAAAAGTGCAACTTTCTTGTAGATCTGCACGCGTGTCGACTTGTAACGATCCTATCAGTGCCCCCTCTCTGTCTCTCTGTTGTCTCCGCGTCACTCTTTTCAATTTCCATTTCCCACCTGGAATACACCGACTGGTCGGATTGTTTGCCCTGTTCCTAACTAACCGACCACCCCGACGTCACGGTAGTTCGAATTCGCACGTGCAACTATCCTGTTGATACAGGTTTTTCATCGCGAAATGACGCAAAACGCGTAAGGCGCGGCATTAAGAGATTCAAGGGGCTTACGCAGGCATTTCCCTGACAAATGAAAACTTATTTTGGTTTTATCAGAATTGATTTTGATTAATGAATTGAAATTTCCTTCAAAAGAAATTGAAAAGTTTGATGGATTTTACTGCCTTATTTGAATTCCAAGTTTTCTCTTTCCTTTCTCGCCAGACCTTTTTTCATCCCCCGGATAAGTATTCCTCGATCCTGTGTGTGTATTTTTTTTTTTAAAGTGGCGAGCTGTTTTTTTTTTCTTTATTACTCCGAAGTTTAGAAAGCAATTACCCTGGTCCCGTGTGAACACGTTAAGAAATAATAATCCTTCGGAGGAATGATAACGCAGAGAAAAATTTTGTTATCAGAAACAAGAGCTTGCTGACTTGCTGTCGGTCGTCTGTCGTTAAAGCTTCGACAGTGCAGAGCCGTGCAACTCGTACGGATCATGTGAACGCTGTGGATGGACGCCTGCGACTCATAAAAGAGTGAAATTAAAATTCTGTTTTTATGCGACGCAGTTGGGTTCCCACGAGATCCGACACATTTGTCATTGAAAATCCCTTAAAATATCTGACAGTCTGAATATCAATTTCTCAATTGTGTTAGTTTCATACGCGGGAGGACCTATTTTAATGAAATCGGGGACTTTGGGAATTTTATTAATGTCCTTTTTTTGAATGGAAAGAAATTTTCGGGGACTGCAGACAGGACATGGACTTCTCTCCTTGTTGGGTGACTTGAAATGCGACAGATGGACGATCTCCTCGTTTTGCACTTAACTGGCTGTTGATAAGTAAAACCGAAACATCCCTTCGCTTCACCTCGGTTCACCCGAGACCCGTCCTTCATTTTGACAATGTCATTTCGCGTGGATTATTTTCAGAACGTGTCATTACGTAACGTCGTACACGGCAATTTTACGTGTTTATTTCTTTGAAAACGAGCCTGCCGCAGCGGTTAGGAAGTCTACAAGTGACTCCACGAAGAGTACCGTAATTGTCGAACGTCCGACTAAGACTACCTCTCATCACCGGTTGAAAGGTGAAATTTTAAATCCTTCAACAGCCTTCAAATAAATAAAATGACACAATTCAAAGGCACAAAAGCATCCCAATCGTCGCATCCGCAACAAGTACCAGTATAAATGACGGCAACGTAGACAACAGAGGCAAGCAACAATTCAACTCCAGGTGGTGTTAAAACCATCCACTTCACCCTAACTTAATATTAACTCGGTTCAACCCCAATTTCTAATTATTAACTCTAATAAAAGATAAGTATATTCTTTCCCCATTCCGTCTCTATTGTGGCAAAATGGCCTCGGGGCTGAATAATTCATTAAAAATAATAATGTTTCAAAGAATCCGAGACGTGATATAATTTGTAAGGAGAATCTAGTTTGTAAAAATGATTAATTCGTTACAAATTGAATGCGAAAGGGCAACGCCTTAGACGGGTGCCGTCGGGTCGGATCCATCAAGGTGGATGAAACCTTTAGCCCGTTCGGCGGTTTGTCATTACTCAATCAACTCGACAACCTCTCTTAGTGTCTGAGGTTAAAAGTCAAATACTTTGGAAGTCGTAGGATAGGTAGGAGGGGATAGAAATGTAGAGAACAAGTGTGAAAGGTGGAAAGGCTGAGATGTTGTATTTAAATGAGTATTTAAGACACGCGATCGACACGACTCACGTACCGACCCGAATGATAACTACAACCTTTTTTCACGCGCCCGGTGGAACCACCGTTTTCTGTCTTATTTTATCTTTTCATATTCATTTTTCTGATCACCTATTGTTAGTTTTGAGTGGTACGTTCGTTTTGAGTTGGTAGGGAGAAACCAGCGCCCTGAGCCGAACGGACGCCCCGGGTTCAAACTTAAGTTTTCGACCGTTCATGTTGGACATTTTTAATTTTTTTCAGTGCAGGTTGTAACTTATCATTGTGCACAATACGTAAGTTTTGATGTCTGTGAAAAAAGCAATCTAACAGTCCTCTTAGTGTCACCTCATCACACAATTTAGCAGTATTAACAACAGAACTTTTTGCCCACGGAAATACAAATGAAATTTATGTAATATGTTACGTGTTATATTCAAAATAGTATTAATAATCATGCATTAATATTTTTATTGAATTATTGCACTGCAATTGCATTTCTAAATTGTGATTGTATTCTCTTATTGTAATTGTTAAATAAAAATTTAAATGTAAATGCAATAACCGTAGGCTTTTGGAATAAAACTTCAGGTGTGTGATCTACGAGAGTGATATACAATGAAGTATAATATCTATTTTACCTATATGTATTGTGCGGTATACTTTATTTCTGATTTATAATATGTATGTGGTTTTATTATGAAATTACATACAAATTTCGAGACTTTTCTAAGGTCACAAAACCGACGTAACGAAATGTTCAAACCATCCAAGTCCAATTTGGAACCTCCACCGTTATTAACTCTATTAACAATATAAAATATAGATTAAAGGAAACAATAATTGACATTTAATTTCTTTTTTGGTTCTTTGGACTTGGTAAGGACGGGCCCGGGAAGGACTGCCGACAAATTTCTGGTCGTTTCTTAAAACTTTTAGGTGGTCGATTTGAGTGGCCTAATAATAAGTCTTGCTTGACTAATTTGAAAGTAGAAAATTCAATAACTGAAAACAAAAATGATTGGCTTCTTCTTTTTTTTTTCTTTTGGCTCACTCACTAATTTATAAGCGGACGATGTTAAATTACAGAAGGTACCTGTTCATCTCTGACAAAGTGAAAAAAATTCCTTTTGAAAAATTTATTGAATGCTACCCTTGCCCGGGTTGTTGGTGTTTTCGTCCTCTCTCTCTCTCTCTCTCTCTCTCTGCTTGCCTGTCTCTGGCTACTTCCACTCTTATTGGGCTTTTACTAATAATTGCCACCCGAACCTTTTAAATAAATTAACAAGTATGGTCGGAGCAGTACTGTTACTTAAGGACTTGTAATTGGCCTTTAATTACCCACATTTAATAATTTCATTTCACTCAAATAATTACAGACTTGTTTTGGAAAATGAATTGTTCCTTCTCTAATGGTCGATGAGTTCATGAATATTTCCAACCAGCCAGTTTTGCTATCATAGTTGGGAAAATATTTATGTAGAATTTAGTCGGTCGCATTTTGAAGGTGGCAAAATTCATAAGAGAAACACGGTGGCCACAACACACGTGATGAAAACGGACCGTACACAAATTTATAAGCCCGAACTAAACTGACATCCGTGGACGTTCCCATCCGCAACGTGTGATGATTATGTTCTCACTTTTTAATGACCGAGAGAAAAAGTTCAGATGTTACCCCGACCGGAGGGTACCTACATATGGCTAGCGTCGCCGGTTAACTTTCAGTTTGAAGAAGCGACGTTCGTAAATCATCTACAGCCCATCGGCGTTTTCCTTTCGTGCAGGTGGCGTCTTCACCCGGGAAAACAAACCCAAAGCAGCGGTGATGCATTGAAAAAAAAATAAATAAAAATAACATATCGCACTTCATCTACGGAAAGTAGGCGGGAAAAATAATATTTGTGCTTCTTAACTTATCTTCATAACAAATAGTTTTCATCAATAACTGAAAAACACCACCTTATTACGTTTAGAATATACCCGGGGGTGTCGGTGTAAGTTCCATAAAATAAAACTCCTGAACGAATCATTTACGAAATGCGACATCTTTATTATTAATTAATATAAATTTAATAAATAGTGTTTTTCTATATAATTGCTCTAATTTAAACATAAAACCCAACCACATTGTAAAAATTCACTGTTTCCTTTTTAATTTCTCCTGTGGGGTTGGGTTTTTATTTGATGCATGTGCAGTCATTTATTTATTAAAAGTGCATGTTACGGATGCATTAATTTGTGCAGCAACAACCCGAGACACATGGGGTCAAACGGACAAGACAAAACGGGGTCGGGGGGAGGTGTAGGAGTAGGGGAGGTTGTATGTTTGGCCGGAATTTTCATTAGAATGCTGCGGGTCGACTTTAAGATATTTCGCCGTTGCCATAAAATGATCCCGCATAAAATGCTGTTGAAGACATCTGCGACAGTTCAATGTGTTTTTTTAAAGTCTTCGTGCCTGAAGAGAATATTAATTAGCCATGAATATAATGCTTAAAAATTCAGCAGATCGGATTGAATTTTGAGGCCGGGTTCCTTAGAACAACCGATCGAGGAGAGAGAAGAAACTTTTCAGGTGAGATACTTTGACTCATCTAGGGGTTTTACTACCCCAACCCCTAAACGTGCCCGTTTGTAAGTTATTACGATGTATGTATTTTCCAATAATTAGTTTTCCATGTACACTCTAGTATTGTTTATTTAAAAAAAAAACTTATGTATTAATTAATATGTTCGGAATAGTGACGATTCGTTCCATTTTGAAATTTTTCTTTTTCCTAAGGAAACACATTTGAATTTTCTGTTGTGTGTCAATGTTTACGTTGTATTTTAATTGAAGATGATGTAACGTGAGAACATGCCGTGAATTTATGACGAACACCGGGTTCCAGAGTTTGATAAACACATTTCAATAAACTATAAAACGCATTGGACATAATACATAACTTACCGTATGTTTTTGGTCGGTGTCAGAATTTCTCCGCGAGGAGCAGTCACACAAAATACAAATAAATAAAATAAGTTCCGTAACCTCAGGGTGAATTATACCACGTTTCTCTCAGAGGAAGGAACCTGGAAGTTGGCGAAAGGGTTGAAGGCCCACAAAACCCGGCCACTTTCGGTCTGACAGCTCAAATTAAAACTACCGGTCGGACATTTTTAGACAGAACGACATATATGCGATCGGATAACCAAAATACGATCAATTTATCAATCATTCGGTACGTCTCTTCTTCATTTCCCTCGGTCGTGGGACGTTTTTAAATTTAAATCAGACTCGTACGTACGCGTATTTCGGACTGCGTTTTTTTTTGTCTTCTCTGTTTTATTTTTTTTTTGACCGGCCCCTCACACAAAATTGAACTTTTCAAATTACGTCCGCTTAAAACGGATTTGATGGCAACCAATTTCATGTGAAATTCGTACGACCCTGTCACACGTTTTGGGTTACGTGGAAAGGCGGACTCTTCATCCTGATGGCCCGGATTCTATTTAATTTAAAATTTGAATTTGTAGGTGATTGGGAAATTGATCTTCTACCTACGGCACCACCGTTAAATGAATCATAAATCGATCTCACTAATCTCGTCCCCTAAGTCATAATTAATTCGAGACCATTATTTCAAACACTTATTTGTTACTGACTTCTGATGCTGTTTTGGTGTTTACGTTAATTAACGGTCACTCCCCGTAAAAGGTGCAGTCTTATTTAATTTATTTTTTTATTTTTTTTTAAGTAAATAGAGCCCGTTGTCGTTTTTGGTTGTCGTCACTAACATTTTCTTACGTTACTTATTTAAAATATGTAATTGGTTCGATAGAAGAAGCAACGTGGACAGGAAGATCGTGTTGAAAGTTTAATTGGTATCGGTTACTCGTCGATTTTTAAAATTTAACTTTATGCGAGACTTTACGTGTATATTTCACTTTAAAAAGAAAACAGAGCAAGTTTCGTCACATACGGCAACGACGACAGCTGTTCTCTAGCCCTCTTCTACGAACGTGTACCTCCTCCCGGTTGGCAATGTAAAAATGTGCCACCAGAGAATTCTCCGAACCCCAACGTCCCATGGGCGACCATTTAACTTACCATACAATGTTAATGTGTTTGTACAAGTTAGTTTCGGTGTTTATTTTTTTAGATGGAAATTTTCAGTTGGTTAATTTTTGTCCGTTCGACTTGATCGAAAAGAAGGAAAGCACGTGAGCGTCGGTGAAAAAGTAAAATTGTCCTAGAGAGGACGGTACGCAGCAGACGGAAAATTTTAATTGAGATTTCAACCGGGTTCGAGGAAGTAGCGGACTGTTAAACGTCTGGCAGGAAGTTAAGTGGAGCCAGTAAAAGAACCAAAGTTAAAATTACAAGTCTTCTTCGTTGATCTTTTTTCACGGTTCGATCTCTACCAATTAAAGTCAAAGTTGAAGAGAAGGTCTCCGGGATGAAACGTGGGAGATTCGGTCGTACGCGTCCACCGCACGCCAGATTTATTTCCAAACTGTGATTTTTAACCCGTTTGTAGTTAAAAGTAAATGCAAATTAAGAGTAGAAGATGTACGGTGACGTGGGAGAGACACTGTTACGGTCGTGGGAGTCATAAAATATTTCTTACAAGTTAAATGACATAATGAAAGATTAATATCTCTCTCGTATAGGCGGCATCCCCGCGTGCGGCGGATCGAAAGGGAAGAGAAACGAGTTCCCTTGCCGGTTGGTAGTATCTCGTCTTCCCCGTGGTACTGTCACCGAAGAAGTGGTAAACTGTCCATCAGGACCGGTCCGGCTGTTACCACCGGTTTACCGGAATTCTCACTCCGAATTCGAATTAAGTCGTCTTGATGGTTAAAAATGAGGAGCCGGACCGTCCGAGACCGACAACTTCTCATCCCCCGGTCGATGACACCGAATTAAGTCGTGTTGTCAAGGGTTGTGCCATCGGACGCAAGACGTTCTGGTTATTGAAAACAAAAACGAATGAGAATATCGATAATATCATTTTATATTATTATCGCTTAATCCAGTGTACAGCGCGTTTGAAAGTTCTTCTAAATTTCTCCGCGAGAAAATTAATATAGTTAAGTCTTAAGTTTACGACGGTGGCATTAACCAAGTTTCGTGTTGAAAAATATCTTTTAAAGACCACCCTGCTCCTCCTCCCTCTCTCTCTCGCGCGCGATAAAAATCGCTAAAAAGGTTTTATTTTCCTTTTTTTTTCTTCCATTTTCTTCCGGCCATTCCAATCAATGGTAATCAATGGAGAAGCGAACGGGGGAAAGGTAACGCGATGGAAATTGCATTAGTTGAAACATCCGGGTGGAGTAAGGGTAAAGTAAACGATGGAAACCAACCGCCACCCACCCACGGGAACTCCGGAAGTCTCCAGACTGAATGTTATGAAAAACAAAATAAGTCATTTCATAACCGAAACAACGTGTGAGCGAATGTGGGTCGAAGAGATGTAAATTATATGGAACATGCGCGGAATTCGCCCTGGCCCGAGTCCCTTCTTATACGTACGCATACACAGCGTCGCTTTGATTAATCAGAATTTCCGTTTGGAAACTCTTTTTTTTGACCGTCCGCGTGCGTGCGTGCGTATGATCTTCTCCGGAGAAGAGTAGACCCGTTCCCAAAGGTGACGTAAAATGTAATTTTGTTTTCGATAAGACTCGGAGATGGGAAATTTCGCTTTTGGGACTTCCATTCTTCGGACGTTCTTTTTTTTTGTTGTGTTTTGTTGTTGTTGTTGTTGTGAAACTACGTGAAATGATGAACGGCCATGGAAACATTAGTTATTATCAGATTTTAAATTCAATACGGGTAAATTGATCGGTTTAAATGGGAACTGGAGGTGGACAGGTGGGCCCGTTTCGGCGTTTCCTCTGCCAAAAAAGTAAATACGTATTGTAGAGTTTAAAAATTTAAATGTATTAATTTAGTCGCTACGGTTGAATTAAGTCGTCTCTCCTCAAAGTTATGCGATGAATGGAACTTCTTTTTAACAGCAAACTACATGTATAAATGAAAGCATTATATGTCATTTATAAATAAATGAAATTTGACTGTTTTGTTGTTGTCACCAATCCGTAATACTACCACCCAAGACACTGTAATAAAAAATTTTTCATAAATTTGTAATATTATTAAAGACATATTTTTGAGATGTCAATTCTTCACTATTTATTTATGTAAATTTATTGGTTTCAATATTTAACAATATATAGAATATGTTTGTATTAGATCTTACTGAAACTTTCCTAGTTGTGTCTTTCCGTATTGATTTTCTACACTTAATTTATTTTATTCTCAAATATATTACGCCCTATTCACTACATTTGGTTTTTGAACTACATTATAGTTTCGTACTTTTGAATTATGTGCAAGTTTCCCGTTTTTATTAAATGAAAATTAGCAACAACGTGAATTGAGAAAGAATATTTTTCTTTACGTACGAAATAATCTCACTGATCCGATCGAAGTATCTTAGGTGAGATTAGAAGGAAAGTTAATAAACAAAAATCCCAATAGCCCGTATCGATCTAATTTACTTAATCGTTTTTACACCTGTAATCAATCAGGTGGCCCCGAGTAAAATGTTAGAAACTCAGAGAATTATACATTCCAGGGTGGGGTATTAAGCTGAAGGAAGTTAAAGGAAACATTATTTTACAGAACTTATGTACATGACTTGTTCTGTTACGCGTGTCTTGCCCCTGCTCTTGTCCTCCTCAAGTTCTCTGCCTATTTTCTCCTCGGGAGATCTGTTCTTTTTCCACGTTCAGACACCACAGCTCGAATGGGAGGAATAAAGTTAACGAAAAGGGATCTCGTGATGCACTTTACAGGGAATGAATTGATTAAAGTTTTTTTTTGTTTAAAGCTAATGATTTTCGACATGAAATCCTGAGGGACTCATAAAACGCAAAAAAAACAATTTTCGATCATAACCTTCTGCAACCCTTTTCTACGTCTTTCCTTTTCTGTTCTAAGTACGAAGAGAAGCACGTTGGTATGAAAAAGCTGTGTAATGAGGCGTCGAAGTGGCGATGGAATTGAAACAGAAGTACAGTGAAGTGTTTTCAATTCAGAAGAAGTTACTGTACCTACTACCTTCATCAAAAGTTGTACAACCAACTAGAAATACAGAATTATAAATAGAAAATAAAGTCCATAGGCTTGAAAACAATAAATGGATCACCACGTCGATAGCTTTAATATATATATTTTCATTATGGTTTATGTACCGCATAAATTGTGCTGATGTAATTCATGGTTTTTATCTCTTACTCGATTCTTTGTAAAATAAACGGATAGTTTATTGTAACCCTAAAATATATAGTGAAATAAAAATGAATCGATGAAATTACATAGATCGATTCGTGGACAAATAAATAACGTCACTTTGTTCAGAATATCACACACCAATTTATGTTGAACGGTCGCATCTATTTGTACCCTTCAAACCATATTTTTGCATTTCCTTATGTTTTTAATCAACAATAAATTTCAATAGTCCTTAAATAAGTGAAATAAATTTATCAATTGGTAATGTAGGGTGGTGCTAGTAAAACCATTTGGTTAGTATGCAAAGTACTTCTCGGTTTTTTTGACTCCTTGATTTCGAAACAGATGCCAAACAGCAACTTCCCTAACCACACAAACACACACAGAATTAAGAGGAAAGTGCACCTTGATTAAAGGTGTTTTTGACACACGTAAACAATCAATTTTTTCTGGCTTCGCATTAACCCCTCAAATGAGATCCTAATCTTTCCATCTGTTACTGCTTGATTGTGACCGCGAGATACTCGAACTTGTGTAAAAGCCCATTTTTCACTCAAAAATATAATATTAATAAAAAATGGAGACCGCCAGGAGTTGCACCACCCCTGCCTGGGTCTGACCCCAATCGAACCAAAAAAAAAAAACAGTAGTGTTTCTCACATGGCGCAGGCTTCGACGCGGAACAACAAAAAAATAAATAAAAGTGTGTATTAGCTGTAAAATTTTATATTCAACAATTAAATTTTATAGCGGACACAACTATTCCAATATAAGGTTAAAGCAAATGACTAAAATAGAAAAGGAACTGTCACGGGGAAGAAGAACCAGCTGGTTTGAATTATTACGGTCATTCTCTTAAATGGGAACGACATTAACCCTGCTTTTGTACCTGCGAGTTGACACAATTGCGGTTCCCCCGGTCAGATTCATTTTCCATTTTCCCATATTGTCGTCTCTAATGAAATAGAAATAGACGAGAAATTGCAATGTTTCTGTGTCGATGCCGAGTCTACACTTTCAATTTTCTCTATCCCCTCGTTTTCTGTTTCTTCGTTCCACGTGAGAAAATAGAGTTTGACGGAGATGGACGGAAGTGGCTGGCAGGGTCCATCTGTAAGGATGGATGCATCTTCATCAGAGGTGGTGCAAAGCTCAGACGAACTGTCAAACAAATTACTTGAATTACATGAAACAGAATAAGTTACGTAGAGTTACTGAGACAATTTCCACTCTTTACCCGAAAAATGTGTATGTAATTTTATGTAGGAGTCACTTTCCATTTCCATGTGCGTTTCATTCTCTTATTGGCAATCCAAAAAAAAAAAACACACCAACTAAAACGAGACTTAATTAAGTTAATGTCTTTGTTTCGCTTTTCTTAATGTCTTCGTTTTCGACAAACCTGATTGACCTGAATGTACCGAGTTGTAAAATGAAACAAATACATAAAAAGTATTCTGCAGGAAAGATGGAAAATAGAATTTCATCTAAACTTCTCTAACTTTAATTATTTAGTTTACTTTCGGTTTTATTTTTCCTTTTTCCTTGTCGTAATTAAAACGAAAACGGGAAAATTCATCTTATTCCCTTCTTACTGACCTATTTTATCCGTACGACATTTTTGTATTCTACGAATGAAAATATTGTTTACAGCTAGCGTCCTGTTTTATGGTAAACTGAGGAAGTGAACAATTGCTGTTTTATCGGAAGGACCTCCTAAAATCCCAACAGTCACCCGGAAAAGGTTTTTAAATAACTGCAAAGTGAAATTTTAATAATTTCGTAAGTAGAAATTTAAGTGGTGTGTGTGAGCAATTGAACAGACGAACACAACCTCGGTTCTCTTGGCTTCTTGTCTGCGACCACGGCAACACACACGCGCCCGTCAAGGACTCGTCTGTTGAAGTCTGTGCCTTGAACGAATCTCTTCGTCGAACACCTCGTCGAAAGCGAATTTGTAACGAGTTTTAATCCATCCCTGGAAATCTTAATTGCATAGTTAAAATTGATAAAATGCATGCAACCCATAGAAAAGTAGACTCTCGTGTCGCCGTTTAATGAAGTAAATAAGTACTCGTTTTACCAGAGCGAACGCTTCACCCACCCATTACGTAAAGTATTTAAATGGAAACTTAAAACCTGGTCAAAGTTACTCTCTTGTTATTCCCTGAGAACCGGATAATTTTTGGGGAGCCGTTAAAACTAGCGTGTTCGGGGGAAACCCCTCCTTACCACACAATGGCTGCGTTAATTTTTCTATAATAGGAATCAGAACTGGATTTTCGCGGGGAAAATAGCAACAAATTATGTGCAAGCCTTTATTAAACTGCATTTTTCTTTTCTCGAAGTTGTTCATTTCGTTTCCCCCGTTGTTCTTTCCTACTTCAAATAATTTAAGTTTTTACTTCCTTCCGATTAATTACGGTAAGGTGAGGGTGGTTTGAAAAGTAAAACACTCACAATTACGAGCGCGTTTTAACGAAAAGTAAAATATGTAAATATTTGTGGCGTGTGAATAAATTCGTAAATGTCAGTTACCGTATAAGTAAGTTTCGTTTAAACGACTTCTTGTGGTAACAGTAAGCAAGTAAACGTATTCTAAAAATAACTGAACATCAAAAAAAGCTGAACTCAAAAAATACATTAATAAAAAGAGTAATTCAATGCTCTCTACCTAGTGAACTAAAAATTTACTTGTTGAATTAAAATATTATTGCGTACATGAGGTCTCTGTATATTGCTGTATAATGAAAATATATTTTTTTAGACATTTAGAAGACAGACATTTTATAGAAACAAAGAATAATAAAATCGTATACTTCTATACAAATATTCTAGGACTATTGTAGGAGGACGTGACGACACGACGGTGTAAGAAATCGAATGTAAGGAAGTGTAACAATCTTATGTGCTCTGTGACACGTTTTTCGACTACGCAAGTAACATTTCGTTGCGCATGAGGCAGTGTATACATATTTAAAAATAGTAATAGTACGAATTTCTAATAAGAAACAAAGTTAGGAAAGGGTAAACCAGGGTTTACCAATTCGGTTAACTCCAAGTTGAAAACATTCAATTACGGTACCGAATTACACGTACGGCACGCAAATACAAACCATAAGACATATGCGTGTTCCGCGTTTAACCCTTATGTATCCATCAAAAAAAATAAATTAAACAAGTTACATTTTTCTTAATGATCGGTCACTCGAGTCATTTCACGTTTATAGTTGTGACTCGTTTTCTAGGCTTTGTGGTAAAGGAGTTTAATTAATGTAACCGTGATTTAAACTGTGTTCAATTTTCGTTTGAGGGAGCCAGAGAATTACCAAATTGTAATCACGTTAATATTTATGCTAATTTTAGCGTTAATAAGTATTTGCTGTAAATTAAATCTATTATTTTTTTATATGTATTCTTGCACATAATGTCCGGTGACATGCGCACCGTATAATTACCTTTGTGCAGATTGTTTACTGAAAATTATTAATTTATTACGGTAATCAATCACTTTTGCGAGCGAGGTCGCAGTCGGAAGAAAGTAGTGACCCGTCTGCTGTCATTGGGCATTTTAAAGAAGTTTTTTTTGCACTTACATAACAAGAATAAATTTCAACATAATAAACATAGGAATAGAGTCGAAACGAGTACTAACTTGCATTACAACTAACTCCCTGTAAAAATGCGAAAATACCAACCACGTGACTTGTTACGTCACTCCACGGACAACATCAGTAAGTTCAATTACGTGTCCATAAACAACATGCCGTACTCTAATAAATCTATTAGAAAAATCCCGTTTACTCGTACAAAAGGAGGAGCAGACCCGGGGAGAAAAATCCGAAGATTAAAGTAAATAATAGTAAATAGAAACAGGGTCCGAGATTAAAGGAAGAGCGAAAAAAAGGAAACTAAAAAAAAATAAGTTAAATGGCGGATCAATTAAAATCAATCATGTGAGGATTAACTTTAACCGAACAATAAAGAAGCAATCAGGTCAGGTGGGTTAAAACCCGCGGATTAACGCGCGAGCGAAATGCCTCCGAAGTTGAAATTCGGAAGGAGGCCCTGCAACCCGAAAGTAAATATTTTTTTAACTTTGCAAGGGATGTATTTTCAACTCCCTTGCATGTTATTTAATGAAGGACGTCTCGTTGAGATCCGGATTTTACCGAAGTTGACGAACGCATGCGTTTCCCAATCGGTCGTGCAGGTCGTCAGTTGAATTCGGTTTTCAGACCGGTCCGCGTCGAAGAGCGCGAGTTTAACGTGTCCAACCCGCGTTCCGCCGACTCAGTTGAGAATCTTCCGACTCGTTTGTTTTTATTTGAACAGATCAAGAAGAAGAAGAAGAAGAAGGACCGAACAGATCGGATATACCGGAGAACGGATACCGACACACAAATGGGTACGACATCCAAAACAAATACTACAGCTCGCATACTCCCAGCACTGTGTTTTTAAGTAACTCCTTTTCACATAAAACTATGTCCGTTCCTGCCTACGTAACGAAAGTATAGGAATACGTAAAATAACAAGTCTATTCCTAGGTAGTTTTAAAGTAGACAAGTGTAGTTCTGACACATCACACGACGTAACCAAAAAAAAAGATCGTTTCTGTGGCTAACTCAATCACAATCCAAGCAAGTTCGGTGTGACGTCTTCCACCACAGATTTCTGCTTCAGGTTCGGCTCGAGTGCTGTGCAAAAATTATTTATTGTCCCACAGTAGAATAATAATCTAATAGAAATCGGTCTAGGCGCGTATGCAAAACTGTGAGTCTGCCCGGGCTCTGTCGGTGTGTGAAACGCGAGTTTCACCTGTTGTCACTCGCTCGCAGCAAATATTTTTCGTCTTTACGAACCCTGGTTTCCTTCATTCATTGAAACTCATTGGCACGGATGTTGTGCGACCGGGTCACGTGACACCGACATTTGTTGTCAACGTACCTCAGGTATTTTCTCCTGTCTGATTCGCGAGATAATGCGAATGAACCCAAAATGATTGGTACGTCTCTTTTTAAGATAAACAAAACGGCCGTGTGTAAGACAAAATCAATGAAATAATAATAAAGAATCCGTGGGGTCGGCGGTGGTGGTGGCGGTAGTGGAGGAGGCCCCGTTCAGATGAGGTGAAAGCAGAGAAAAGATTCGAGAAAGAGGAAAATCGCCTGCAAAGGAAACATGTAATATTTACAATAAAGAAATGAAAACAAAGTCTTAAAATATGTAAGAATTAAAGGAGGAAAGGTGAACGGATAGTCAGCGAAGAGAAGTATTAAATGTATAATTCAGGAGAAATGAAGAAACTTGAGACAGGTGATAGAAAAACACAAATTGAAGGGAGCGCTCACAAAAGTAGTGATTTCGATTTGTAGTTATTTTAGTTCCGTAGGAAAAGTACTCGGGCGATGGCCGGGTAGATCGTAGGCAGGAAGACCCAACCACCTGACTCGCACCCGTACGTCCCTAACAGTAAAATTTAACAAATTTTCAGAATATCATCCGGGCGCACGTGTTTCGATCTCTTCTCTCGCGATCTCGGATTTTAATCTGAAAGATCAGTTTTTCTGTTCGAAGACATCGTCGGACTGAAGAAAATCGTCGTGGGGTGATGGAGAGCGATTTCTCTGGTCGTCGCGACGTGTGCCGGTAGTCTTGCGGGAGTTACCAACCAGTACGAAAAAGAAATAGCGGATTACTACAAAACCGGATACACTGGTGAATTTGGCAGAGGAAATGTCTGATTGTAGTGATTTCCACCATGTGAAAAATGGTTTGGTTCCGTTCGGGTTCCGCGTGTGACGCCAGAAATGTCTTGAAAAGTTTCGGTCACTCTCTCTCTCTGTCTGTCTGTCTGTCTGTCTGTCTCTCTTTCTTCTCTCTCTCTCTCTCGGTCCAACTCTTTTCCAAATGGATTTGATTTTTCCTTGTTCCGTAACATTTCATTTTTTATTTTGTTCTTCCCATTTCTGTTGTTCCGATCGTAAAGGTGTCGAGTTTCGTAGCGGGTCGTCGAGGTGTGCCACGAGAACCCTTTGAATCGCGTCATCGTCGGTTGATGCATTTCAAAAAGTTAGAGTGTCCGTTTTTATTTCACTTATGTACGAACGTTTATGTGCTATAATAAATAAATAAATCAGATGTGAGGGTGTGTATTTAAACACGTGGTAAGCGACTCTCAGACGGATACAATGGGCCGGAGCCGAAAATTGCTGTTCCTACTTGTCTTCGAATTTTTATGGATAACAAATTCACAAGGTAAGTGAGCACAGTCGAATAGATCAGTGTCGGTGACATTTTTCCCGGCGGTGTGAGTCGACGGGGGTTAGGTTAAATTATCCGACAGAAGAGATTTGATTAACGGTCGATACGGTCCTGGTCCTTCTCTTTGCTTCCTGTATCTGTTCCAGCAGCTCGACATACTCCCCGGTACTCACTCGTTACGGTTTTTCAGTTCTTTTGTCAACGTACAAAATTATTGCAAATAATGTTTCGGTATTAAACGGTCGCGGTTTGGTGAGTTCAAAGAAAGGGCTAATTTGCCGGTTAAAGAGTCGAAAGACGTGGGGAAGTGCCCGTAAGCCGTGACTGGTCGTTGAAGGTGTGCTGTGGTGTGGGCTCCTGACTGTACACGAACAGCCGCACTCTTCTGTCTCACCTGGAAGGTATGCACGGAACATAAATCGAATCAATTCTACCGTTAATAAATTAAAAGGATTTTTATGAAACCAATTAATTGTCTAATCGAGAGACATTCCACGGATGAGATCGAGGCATGTGTAACTTTGTCTTTGTCCCCGTAGCAGAGACGACAATTCGAATTCTCTCTCGTCTCGTCTCTGCCGTGTCGGGTTGTTTCTCGAAGCAGAAGGAATTTTATTGTACAACATCTAAGCTGCCCGTCAGTTCCTCACACTTCCTCACAAACCCGAAACAACTTGTTTCCCCAATTTACATATTCCTCATTAGTGCATTAATTCCTTAAATGTGATATCTCGTTTAGATGTTACCGTATATAATTTTTTATTCTCCGTTAAATTGAATACCGTTGTCAGTCAGTGTGTGTACATTTACGTTGTGTATCGTTTCCTTACAATTGTAATTTTACTTGGTGCTTAAATATCAAGTCTGGTGCTCGCCACAGCGGCAGAGAGAAACTTAAATTTGCCTGATTTAAAAAATAACGTGGTTATTTTGAAAATAATATTTACTTACAGTGGGATTGGTTAATTTATTGTCGTGGTGTTCATCTCCTCTCCTTGATGAACATGACGTTTTACTTATTTTATTTTATTAGTTTTACTTATTTTAAACGTGACGCAATTTGTATATATGGAATGTAATGGTGTCAAAGTTTAATTCAAATTTGTGTTGCTGTTAGCAAATTTCAGTTGGTGTTTTCTTACAAACCCAGTAGTTATATTAATCAATAAATCAAGGAGCGGCGGCAGTTTCATTCAATGGTTCTTAATAAATAATCCAGGATGATGATTAAAGATGTTTCGATATCCAGCAGGAGTTAATTGTACATATTTGCGAGCAATTAAAAAGTTGAATTCGGATCGAGGAAAAAGGTGTAAGGTCACAGGTTCAAGTTGTACCGATTTAGAATGTTACCGTGCACGACTGAGGAAAGGTCTTAGTTACGGATGTAGCTGTGGTTACGAAAAGAGAGAAGATGGACAATTTTTTTATGTTCTCTTGGTCCGTTTCTGGTGACATTGAATTACGGCGGTATTCAGACACCGTCACCTGAGGATTTAGAAATTTTTAATTTTGGTTTCAATTAATTTTCTGATTAAAACAACGAGTACGGGGGTTTGAAGTCAAACGTACTACATAAGAATTTGAGGGAGAAAAGAAATCCCCTGGCGTGCCAGAAGATCCGCGTAGTCTCACTTCTTATGAATACGGTAAATCACGACCGGAGTCCATTGGGGTTGAAACTTTCCAGTGACACAAATCTGCGAAGTGAAAACTTCAAGTCGGTCACGACGCCATCTTATCCCTCGGTAACTCACGCTGTACGCCTACAATTAACGATTCTCCGTGAACAATTATATTACTAATTAATTACTCAACGACGTATCCACTCCTGACCCTTGACGGAATCTCTCAGGGTTCCAACTCAAGTGCGGCAACCTACGTGAGAGGAATGTACGAGGGCCGAGGGTACGAGTTCGCTCCGCAGAGGAGACCCGTCCTGGAAAACCGGGAGATCCACCGCAAATGAAACGGAAATTAATTACACTTCCAAAAAAGTGGATCATTAGACAGTGGGATCCATCCATTTTGTCCGGATACCGCGATGCGTAACGGAACAAACCAATGAGACTAATTCGTATCGATAACGCGTTAAACGATTTCTGCTCTAATTCATTTAACAGGAACCGAATGCAGCAGGCCTACCAACGGTTGACACGATGAATGCACCTTTTTTCAAGTGCAGTCGAATCACCCGGAAAATGCCCGGAATTCTATTTGTTCCGTCAAATATTGTTTGAATTATGTGGCAAACGCCCATGCTTGTTTGCTCCCACGTCAGTAATTCTTTTATTAAACTTGGTCGTCCGATTTGCATGTACGCGCGCGGAACTCTTGAATTATACAAAACGAATTCATTTCGAATCGGAACTTTTTTAGTAGACATTGACAATTGTGGTGTGGTCATGTGTTCGCGTTTGTGTTTTCGTGTCAAACAAAAGCTGTGGCTATTTTTTTTTTTTTTTATTATTGCAGAGCGACACATTTTATTTCACCGTCCGGTCACTTTCACAACTTGTCAGCGAACTTAAAGTTAAATCGTTCTTAAGAATAGCTTCTGAATAAAAAGTAATCAAATGTAAGTTAGTCGAAAATCGTTAAACACAGTAAACCGGTGCCGAAGTTGAAACACTTTTAAAAACTATATATAAGTAATTAGGTGAAATAGGAAGTGATGGCCAGTGTCTGGTGTTTGGGGTGCAGCAGAACGAGGCAGGAACGAGGTCCAGGGCTACTCCTGCTCACCTCTAACATCCCACTTGTTACCTGGCCCTTTAAATGAGCACATCAAAACGGGTGTTACCTCAGTTTCAAGGGTCAGACATGTGCAAAAGTATTTCTTCTGTGGGCGGCCAAAGGTGAACATTCTCACGAGAAAGAAGAGCCACAATGGGAGGCTTCCTTAAAAGAAATAACCTCAGAGGGCAGAAATCGGAGTAAATTTCCGGGGCCTGTTAAATCGCCTGAAGGAAGTCGTCGAAGGAAACCGATTCCCGGGTTTTTGGTGACCGTGCAGGGTGCTACTTCTTTGAAATTTGTAAGACAATTCACGTTTTCCTGGTGCAAGACCTTTAGGTGACGGAACTACTAGTGAAATTGGATAACCCGAATGATGTGTCAGATATCCCATTCCCTAACGTTACTTTTCCACCACTAACACGGCACTACTATTATTGTTCACCACCAGCCCAACAATTCTTGTTGCATTGAATAAATACGCACAAGTAATTCGGAACTCAATTTTTCTTTCCTTTTTCCTTTGAGCCCCTTGAGTATTAGCCTTTTTAGTGCTTTCCACTCTCGCAGCCCAGAAGATCTTTCCCTATAAAAATAATTTAATTTAAAAGCGTAGTAATTTTGTTCTTGAGACAGTAACATAACTGCTTTTTCGGGGTGAGAAAGCAGAAGACGGCAAGGTTGAATTTCACTAGACACGAGTTCACCCAATGGAAAAATGTGTCTCGGAACAATACGTCTCCCTTTCCCAGCGTTTCCGTTGCAGTTCCCCCGGGCCAAAACAATATTCCTACATAAACCACGAAATCATTTCGAAGGGAGTCTTTAGAAGCGATTTAAGTCCCTCGAAAAGGGGTTGAACGGCGCTCTACCCTGTTGACCCAGTTTTTTTTCACAGGAAAAAGGTCAACATTTCATCTTTAATGCTTTTAGAAGGGGCGACAAAATAGCAGTGGTTTCACTTCACTTATAACTAACATCACTACATGCGGCGTTAAAACTTACGTGTAATTATTTCTAGCACTTGTTTTCAGTGTAGTACCGTCGTACAATAAGCCTAAACAGGATGCTAAATAGTGAAGAAATAGTAAATAAAAATTGTGTAGGTAGAGTAATAGTAACGGATGAAGTTCAAGGGCTTTTGTAAAGGCCTACATTGTAAAATAATAATCATAACTTGGCGAATAAATATTTATTACATTGTGGAGTCTAATAAAATACGCTAACGTATTGCTACTGTACCGGTCTATATATAATCGCATCTTTCGACTTCATATCTTGAAGTTAATTACTTACACTTTTGTGTTAGGGAACTGCTCGATGTCTTTCCTTCTTTTCTTTTCCACGTGGACCGTCACGTCCGAGGTGAAATTTACAGTTGTAACAATACCTACGGCGGACGGGGAAGAAAGGGTGAAAAATTCGGGGCGATTCGTATGTCGGACCCGAACTTTCGTCGTTACGCGAAACGTCTCGAAACACGGAGAAATCCTTACAAAGCAGCCATTAACGTAAAATGAAGAATTTGCTGCGGATCACATCCGTTTTCTCATAGCCGAGAACGTTTCTCTCTTAAAATGTTATTGAACATTTCGGTTTATTATTTTTCTTATCCGTTCGGACGTATCAGACGGGCAATTTGCGATCGCGGGAATGGCCTCATGGCCGAGTAGAAATGTCTTCTTTTCTTCTCCTTCCTGGTCGCCCTTTTGTTGCTGTCGGCCTTTACGAACGGAATGATAATGAGAGACATTTCGATGGCGATTTCCAATTTTCTTCGGGGGTTATTTCCTTCTGGTCAATCGCCGCGTAATCTCTGCTAGACTTGCTGCCTCCTGAAAGTATCAAGAATTACCGTGAAACAGCTTTTCAGCGCGTTTATCTCTCCTCCAGGCCTCTCTCTCTCCAGATTGCATACTTCATTACTTTTTCCGGCTCCTTTTTCTTTTTCCTTTTCTCCTTTTTGAAAATTGGGACTTTGGCTGACTGCGGAATACAGAATCGCTTATTAAATCGTCTCATTTGATCGAGATTGATTTGATACCGATAATATTACCTCAGTACGTATTTGACGTTTTCTCCCCCAAGGATCGAGAGGGACCAGGTGAAACGGAGGAAAACTCCGTAGGCGCATGTTTACTCTACAGGAACGTCAGACGAAATCGACGACAGGATTATGAACATTTCGTGGAATATTTATAGGATGTATACCATTCGTAAAACATGTTGACATTTGAGTGACTTTTGTTCTCGTATAAAAAAAAAAAGAAAAGAAAAAACGAATACAATTCTTTTCGTTTTATTATTCGTATTGAAGGTTATTTGAGGAGCACGGGTATTGTTATGAGATTTTATATGATTTACCGTTTTTATTGATGAAATAAATTATACAGCTTACCTTGTACTAGAGGACTTGTATGAGGACTTAATAATTCGTACACGATACCTTGTGAAGGGTTACACTGGTGGATGTAAAGAAATTTGCTGGGCAATAACCGACCGATATTGTAGTGTATGATTTTTATTAGTTATATTAATTTGGAACTATTGCATTGGACTGGAAGCCACTTATTAATTAATTAATTTATTTATTGTGCTCGGTCGTGTAACACACAGTGTTAAATAGTCAGGCGATTTAATGACTTCTCGTAGAATTCAGCTATAATTCGCGGGTCGTTTTACTGAATTTTAATTCGTTGTTTTAGTTTCGTGTTAGGTGTTGCCGTTCAAAAATATCAAACCTGTAACGTGTTAGTTTATTTTTTTATTTTTATTTTTATTTTTTTTTGTTTCAAACAGAAATGCTAATACGGTGAGCGGACCTTGACTAAATATTGTTTACTCTCACGCCGTTACGCGGTCTTTTGACGCGGAATCTATTATTTTCCTAGTCGAAGCGCGCACACATGCCGTATTTATTGGACTATTAATGGGTTCGTTTGCAAAAAAAAAAAACGTACGTCCCCGGTGGTGGAACACACAAAACGGAGGTCAGTAAAATCACCACAGAAGCATAAATCTTTCGACGGCCTGACCCGTTTCCTTCATCCCTCAGCGCCCCAATAAAAAAAAGAAAAAGAATACAGCGCTCGCGGTCAAAGAAAGCAGAAAATAATACACTTGGAAAAAAGTAACTGCGGATAATATTTACATTCTTGTAATTGCATAAAAAATCAAATTTATTTAAATTTATTTTAATTATTCACGCAATTCATGGGGTTTTCAAAATGAACATTCCGAGTTTGTGCGAAGTCATGGGCGTGTCCCGCCGCTGTTGCCTGCCTGAAATTTTCTTTTTCCTAAGCACAAAGAGTGCGACCACCGCCTCCCCAAGCCCTGAGCCCTTTAATGCGACCCTTAGCTACCCCACGGGAGAGGGAGAATTAAAAACGAAGGAAAGGAAAGAAAAAAACAGCGAAACCATACACTGAAAATCATTATTCACCGCCACGTAGGCCGTGTGTATGTGTGTGTGTGTATTTCTTGTATTTCGCAAGTGACCGCCCGTTGTCGTCAGGTGCCGTCTGCGGTTCGCCCTACAATTTTTGAAAAATTAAACTCTGCTTAATTAAAATGAGAGCTTCAAGTCATGTAACAATTGTAGTAGTGCACCGTCGCGATGTAAAATAATGCCGCAGGTAACAGAATTAAAATAATCGGGACCCATGGAAGTTACGAAACGAGAATACAATTACTAACTTCTTAGTAACTTTACATTACTAACTTTTTAACTATACAGTTACTAACTTATTAATTCTGCTATAATTTTTATTAATTAATACTATTGAAAATAATATTTTATTGAATGAGTCTGTTTGAAGGATTTGACGAAATGCTTGGACACGGTCCCGTCAGATTTCTTCGGACGCGAGTCGTCAGTGACAGGTGAGTGCTTGAACACTCCTTCGTCTAGCAAGTAGACTAGTTTCTGCGTCTGGTTGACTTTCTGTTCCGTGTGAACTTTGCTTCCTTCTCTTCTACTTCAATTCTGTTCAAACTCGTGTAGTACACTCTAAAAAAAATCCCCTAACTTCTTTTTTTCTCCATAAATCGCTTTCAAATGAACATAATTTATTTGTAACGAGCTTGTAATGTTGTTCGGTTCAACTCGAAGAAATAATAAAATAATTTACCCATTTTCTATTTGCCTATTTTCGTTTAATCGTTTTGTTTGATCTATTTTTTTGTCGGGGGAGGAGGAGGGCAGATCACCTTGAACCGGCACACAACAGCGAAATAAATCCTCTCTCTCTCTAAGTGTAATTTAATATTTGTAAATTTTGTGAATTCCAGTGAATTTCATAACTCGTCAGACTCAATTTATATGCGCCGAATTAATTGCGGTTGTCGTTTCGAATTATTTACGACTTGGTCAACAAAAAAATAAATAAATAAATAAAGTCTCCAACCCGAATTTATTTCCACGGTTTCCTATTTATTAAAACATAAAAACGGTTGCGATTCAATTAGTTACTGTCATCAAATAAATTGCCTTATTAGTTTTGTCAGCCTAGTCGACATGGGATTTGCACGGTTGTGGACGGTGTCGGGAAAACGCACTACAACCTGGTCTGACATCGACATCCGAGTGTACAACAAGGAATGAGAATCGTAAAAATGTATATAGTCACTCTACAACCCTCATTTCGTTTTCTTCTTCTTCTTGTTTGTCCTTCACAGTGTGTCACATCATCTTTGTAGTGTTACAGAGTAGTAAATAGTAAATTGTACCCGCATACCCAAAGCATTTGTCATGTTTGGTTCGTCGAGTAGGCTTGGGAACCCGGTGGCGGGATCCATGGGTGTCCTCTCTAACGGATGGTTTGTTTTTTTTTTCTCGTCCGGTCAAAACTATTTATCTAAGTAGAATCTTCTACAAAGGTGTACTTTCTTTCATTCTTCATTTGTGTCGTAACCGTCGCAACTTGAACGGACGTGTTGCCCACCGTAAACGCCGTCACGGTTTTTGGTGTACTTCGATTGTCTCAGGCACAATGAGACCACTGCTGTTTCACCGTCAACTTTTTTAGTTGTAGTCCGATGTGGAAATTCAATAGTTTGTTGTTCGCTTTGAATTTTGACCTCAATAAAGAAAAAATACTCCTTAAGCAATAATATAAATAAAAATACATAGATGTATTCTGACGTTCAGAAAACATTGTATTCGACGGAATAAGTAAACACAAAGTTGCTGTTCAACTAACTTTCAACCATTATGAGAAGTACTTTAGTAAAATATTTTTACCTAATAATTTTTTATGGTTTAAGTAGTACTATAGTAATATTAACTAACTTTTGGTTAAAAACAGTTACCAAAAAGAGAGGTTTGCGCACAGTTTGAACTTAAAGATGTTCTGCTATTAAGTACAAACGTTATTAAATAAAAATGGAGTTCGTTCGATTACAGTGCGACTGTCGATATTTTAATAAACGTACTCTCTTTTATTTTTTAATAGATCTGCATACAGGTAAATAATTTCGAGTTAACAGAAGTGCACAAAGTTCGAGTGCAATAATTAGAGGTGTACGCTTACGAAGTGCAAACACGCCACCGCGTTCTGTTTTTCATTTCAATTAAAATTTTGATTCACTGGGAACGAAAGTCAAAATCAGCGGGACCAAATTTGAACGTGTTTAAACAAACGTGGGTTTTGTCCGTCGAAACGTTCACCTCACCGAACGTTGGAATTTTTTTTTGTATTTTTTGTTTTTGAACGACAGCGGTGACTGCGGCGGCGAGACCATTTTTGGGGCTTTCTCTTTCTTTCTACCTCGTTTGATGTGGGCTTCCCTGGGGCAGGGTGTTCGGGAGTGCACGGATTATCCAACGGATAATGGTGGTACTCACGGACACCCTTGTTTCCTTCCGAGTTTTTCCAACCGGAGTTTAATGGTATTTTCCTCACACGTCGAACGCGTTTACAATTCTCCCATGTGAAAGCAATAAAGGTGAAAACGACACTGATTGGGCGGGTACTTGCCAACTGGAAAACAAGTGATTTAACGTCTTTTTTAACAAACACGGCCCGGAAAAAGGAAAATAAAAGTTGTGAATGCACACGGGAAATCGGTTTTTGTCTAATTCGGAAGAGGCGGACGATTCGTTTCCTGTCCGTTGGTTTTGGATGTGACCCATTGGAAAATTAAAGATTTCTGTTTCGGCCACTCGAACAATCGGTCGTGACGTTTTTCGGGGGAGTACCTTAAATTAAAAAAAAAACAACAGATTCTGCTGTGCCTGGTTTTTGAAAAGAAACTTGTAATTTGCATTCACCAAACTGGTAGTTCAACATCTACCCTCCTTGTGTTCTGCTGGTTCCTCTCCTCGTACCTGAACCTTTCAAAATTGACTTTGTGTCCGCGCATTTTCCACGTGTGGAAAGGAAAAGAGTCTGTGTCGGTAGCTGAACCTGATACTTTTCCTTTTTCACTTCTGCTTAATCGTAACTGTACACGCAAATAATCAGTGCTGTCGTTTAAAAAGCAAAGCATTACGAGTGTCTTAGCAGTTTCCACCGTTTCCCATCCCATTGTTTGCAGTCGGTATTCTGCAGGTGAAACTCGGTCGTCTAAACCATCCGACCTTTTTTAATTAAAACTGTTTCTCGTTCGATTGATCGAGGTAGATTTAGATCTTTTAGAGAAAGGGGATTATCTGGGCTATCAAGTAAAACTTCTTTTCTAATTATTTTTTTACTTCTCTCAACTTCTATTTTAATCGATTGTTTGGTATTGATTTTCTTACGTTAATAATATATTTATATACGTGTGTGTGTGTGTGTGTGTGACCGTTGAACGCTGAACATGAACACTCTAGTGTAATCTCACGGGAGAAAAAACTACAACAATAAAAAAAGTAGAAACTTCTACTAGAAGTATCTGTGATTGAAATAAAAAAAAAAGAATTCTGTATTTGTTTGAGTGTACAACTCGATCACACGACTTTAAAATAAAAACACAACACAGAGTAGAGTATTTCACGTAAATAATTTACTTAAATAAATTATTTATATATGACTGAATTAATTTTAATATAATTCCTAAATATTTATATTTCAAATCGCAAGGAGAATTACTCAAAAGATCGTGTAACATGATGATGATGATGATGATCAAGACCGGCTCAGGTACTCTCTCTACATTAAACTTGAATCAATACTGCCGTGTCAATGGTGGCTGACACGTGTGGCTACCTGTTTGGTTCTTTATTGTAGTTGTAAACTGGAAAGAAAACACGGGATTCTCGTTGGTTGTAGTCCCCGGCGCACAACACCGGGATCAAATGAACCGGTAAGATTTTTCGATGCATCCCTTGCATTCGAAATTTATTTTCGACACACCTCACGGTGAAGGTTTGAGCGTTGCTAAGCACCTCACTAAACCTAATTATGGTTCATTCATTCATAACCGACGTTCTTCTAAAAGCGAGTAATTCTGTTCGTTAACGTTCACGAGTGTTTCATAAAATATCGATGAGTTTCTAAAATTAAAAAAAAAAAAACCGTTGTGTGTTCTGTTCTGAAACATTTCGGTTTGGAATTTGCCCTTGATTTCCTATATTGTACATGTTAACACCACAAGCGGGGGGTTATCGAATCCGCAACCGAAATTTTGATTTTTTGAATGTGGCAGAAGGAATTAGGTTGATGTGAACGCTCTGACAAATGCAAAGCGGAATATGTTTGGTCAATTTGATGGTTGAATAATTTAAAGAAATTACAACAAACAAGCTCAATTTTCGAATGACAGATCTCCAAAACAAAATGTAAAATGGCTTCGGTCATTTAAAAGAATTATTTATTTCCTCCGGTTTATCATTCAATGTTTTACCAAATCGCTTTGTTCTTCAAGGGTGAAATTGCGTTCGGCCCCCCTTATGCGTGCGATTTCTCCACCGGAGGAACGGTTATCGATTACATACGTCCGAGTTCTTTACTAAACTTCGAAAACATCAAAAAGGTATGACGAATTTCGGGTACTTGTGACTCTCAGCTCCTCGACGCATAAATATATATAGAGACGTGTACTGGACTGTGTGGGGAGTTCGTCGAGTGTTCTTTAATTCCAACGCAATGCGAAGGGAGAGGGTTCATTTATTTACGACGTGGACGTTTGGCACGTAGCTGCACACCCTTGGTGGCAGAAAAAAAAGTTTCTCGGCTTGACCTTCCCCCCCAGTTTAATTTTCATCAAAACGTGGCAATTTTTATTGAATTGACGTGACACTTGTCAGCCGGTTAGTCACTCGGGCGCGTGTGTCTTTCCTCCTACTCGCCTATTACTTATTAAGTTCTCCGTGGACCGAGTTTCTTTGGCTACTATAAATTTAGTTTATTTTGAAATCTCCGCGGTGGACGGAATTAATAAAAAAAAAAATAATAATTACGTCGGTCGGAAGACTTTCCATTCCTCTGCACTACCCACATTTTTGTTTACCTTTACCCGTGATTGGTCATAATTTTTCTCCGGCAATGCGTGAGTGGATTGTACCGCTTTCAAAACTACTCCTAGATGTGTGGATTATTCATAAAACTTGATTACTCGTGGAGATCTTTGCTTTGTTGACTCCCTCGAAATTTCAACGTGTCCACGACGACTCGAAAAAATTCTCCGGGTTTTATTATCGTTCTTATTTGCTTTATTGATTCTCCCATCTGCTCCGTGAGATTGTAAGAGTACTTTTATTGTATGAGTACAATAAAAGAAAATAAAAGCAAACAGAAAACATAAACGAATAAATAATGTTACCTAATAGTTCTCGTGTAAGAACAGAAAATTTGGGGATACCTCGAGTAGAGCCGCCACTGCGATGTCTCAATTTGCCAGTGCGATTTGATGAGTTCCCGGGCGAGTGGCTGGTAATTCTTTCGGTGTAGTGGCACAAGGTGAACTACACTAAATTCCTAACGAACGGTAATTAATTTGAATCACCAATAGATTCATGAAGAATGGTGCACATGAAGAAATTAATGATAAAGTGTGTCCACAAAGGGAGGAAGCCCACACACGACGCCATCAGATTTCTCTTCTTTGGTCCACTTGCAGTCGACTTCATTTCTTTCTTTTTTCCATCTACCACTCTAACAATTCATTATTTGTACAATATTACCTCGTGGTGCTTACATAATTTTCGTCCGACAAATCCTACCTCTCCCAAAAAAAGATCCCCGGTGGTTTTGATGTTCGACCATCTGTTTTTGTACCTTCCCCAACGCGAACTTCAGTGGGAGCTTTCGAAGTTCGAGCTCGGATCGGTTAATGAATTTTTTCGTACCGTTTGATTTCGTACAAAAACACGAATTCGGAGGGAAGTCACAGTTCACGTCAAATGTTCTGAAGCTTTCCCGTTATCGATTCGTATAAATCACCCCCCCCCCCAAAAAAAAAGCCGCCATACGTCGGGCGAAAGCTCCGAAAATCTACGTTGAAATTTCGCAGAAACCTGGCATTAAAAACATTCGAAAGGGACTAATCTCAAAGGTCGACACGTGAAAGGGTAGTGTAAAACTGGAACAAATAACGAATACAATTGTATTCTGAATTCGAGTTGAAATTTGCAAGGGGAAAAGTATTCTAATGGTGACATTTTCTTTCGGTTAACTTTGACAAAATGAAAAAGCAAAGTCGAAATCAAAATGCGCGCTTTCCTTGCGTTTAATTTGGCATCGTCGACCTGATTTTTGTCCGGAAAACTTTTTTCTCAATTCTCAGTTATAAATCAAGTTCGAATTTCATTTCAATTATATTCGCATTGTTCACTACAACTAAAATAATGTCGGGATGTAATTCGCAAAGGCGAACGTATTTTCTTCTGTGTCGTGGTGACAAATTCGTAGTTTAACTTCCATTTTTTTTTCTATTTATAACAAACAGGTAAGCGTTTATTTAAAAAATTTAATTTCTATGTCGGACAGGTGTTAATCATTATTATAATGCACTATAACTTACATACTTGTAATAATGCTTAAATAGTACATACAATGACTGTTTGTAATGCGAGTAAAAAGGAATAAACTTTTACTAGTTAAAATTTTAATATTCTCCTGGGGAAAATATGTAGGCTTTGTAAAAAGATCATGGACTTAACAAAAAATGCACAAATCTTACAAGGTACTGATGGTGTAAGGGTTCCTATGCAGTGGGCCAGCTACATAACTACAAAAATCAACAACTAGATGTGTGACAACTTTGGTAGACTGAGCTTTTTTCGTCATTTCGTCAGCTGGTCAATCTCAAGAATCCCGTCGCGTGCAGACGTATTGTTTCAATTCTATTTCTATTATTTTTGTTCTCTGGTCTATTTGAAAAGAGGAGTCTCGTCACACTTTCTTCGCTCTGTCATTACTTGAACAATTTTGCCAGGAGTGAACGCCGCAACCTCAAAATCAAATTCGCTTTTCGATTTTTTATTTGAAGCAGTCAAAAAGTAACTCGCCTCGATGTTACTGCCGTTGGAGAAGCGAAAAAATTAAATTGAGGCGACGCTGACGTACTTATCTGTGCGGGAACAGACTTTCCGTTGTCTAAAAGTAAGAATTTCGTTTTTCGACGGGACATTCTGTAGGAAAATTTCACCTCGCGGAAGACGTAGCCGATGATGGCGAAAATCAGAAGAAACCGGGGGAAACTTCACTCCCGCCCCGAAACGAAATTGACAAATAATTTACCGTTTTGAGTTCTCTGTAGTGTTGAAAAAGTTTTAGTTTAAGGCAAGTGAAAAACAAACTGTAAACTTTTTCGGTAGTAAACCGAGTGCCCTTTCTCTCTCTCTCTCTCTCTCTCTCTCTCTCTCTCTCTCTCTCTCTCTCTCTCTCTCTGCCACTTCAATTATTATTTCTCAGCGTTAGTTTTGTTAGATTTGTCAGAACAGCTGCACTCGTAAAGAAGCATTTAACCCAACCCACGTCTGTCAATAGTTTGAGATTTTTCGGTGTTTCCCCGTTTAGATTTCATAGTGGAAATGCAGTTAAATGGAAATTTATGAAAATAATTTTCGTGTCTGGTTGTATGTGCATAACACATGCTACCGCTTTTCTCGCACACCGATATTTCGTATAGAGTTCCAGTTAAAATTTCTGACGGGATTTCCCGGGAGAGAAGGAAAAATTCCGCGGATAAGAATTAAACATCACCCGTCACTTGTAGTTTCGCATAATTTACGTTACACGGACGTACGAAAACTTTTTTATCGACTCTAATAATTAGTTTTTAATGTTGTATTATATTATATTATCATTAGTATCAGTCAGTGCGGAACGTGTAATTATTTATAAGCGGGGTTGTTTCCAACGTCGCATACGCTCCTAGTACGATACTTTATTACTTTTCGTATTACGAAAAGAGTGGAAGGAGACGCGGGTTCGGTTACGTATTAACCGGTGGACAGGACCACTCATCAGAATTCCACGTAATGACCATCATTAAAAGGAGTAATTTGTGACAATAAAAGGTGAACATCGCGAAATTGGACGGGTGAAAAAAGGCCGGGTACAAAATAATAAAGTGGAATTACATCGCGTTCCCGTAATCGAATACGAACAACCCAAACTAGTTTATTATTTATGGAATAAGACTCATTGGACAAGAGGTTTTCTTGGGAAAAACGGAAGGAGTCTTCGACATAATTACAACCGTGATTTATGGACGACGGGAAGGTTGAGAAAAGAAAGAGGAGACGGTTTGACCGAATGGGTCGGTTATTTTGCCCTTTCGGGTCGTCTGATTTGACACACGAAGATTAACCTCACCGGGTCGAGTTATTTTAATTTTAAGTTGGAACGAAATTACTGCGAGTTACGGTGAGTCGTCCTATTGGAAAAATTGATATATTGCAGATTTATCGGCACGTGTTAATTACGTCCCGGATGGAACTTGAACTTTTTAATTGCACACAAGTGTGTTCGAGTATTTTGTTGCATCGAGTGTTGTTGACTACCACAACTTGTGAATCCCTCGGTGAGAGAAACTACGGTGTACAGTCGGTACGGGGCAAAAGTGTCAGGTACCGACCTCTAACTCTCATCATTATTGATGATAAATTGTGTCCCGCGTACGACACGGTCCGCACTCGTTTTAATACGTCAAAATTATTTTTAAAAGGTGCTATTAATAAATCGTGAGTACATAAATTGTCAGGTAGACTTTCATTAATCAGTACCGATGATGAATATTGTAACACGGCTTATTCCGTCGAAAAAAAAAAATTCAACTACCTGAATTGTTCGAATCCCAGGTTATTTATTACAAAATAAAGTTAATAAGTCACAAGAACGTAGACGGTACGGCGAGTTTTTTCCAATTTCTGTTTCCCGTATGAAAATTGCTTTATTGATCTCTGCTTTATTGATTGCAAGGATAACAGGTGTTTAGTTCATCCCTGACGGTTCGAGAGAGAGAGAGAGAGCAGTGCGTCTCAGAGGAAATCACATGAAATGGCCTCTGGAAGCATGTTACAGGCCCAGATCTAATCAGGTGCGTCCTGCTGCGAGCCATTATTTGTTTAAATTATAATATCTTTGTATAGGAGACGGAAATCGGAAGCGGAAATTGTAATGCGACCGATTGACGATCGGTTTGGTTAAATATGAATTGGCGGTTGCACAAGGAACCGCACAGGAAGAGAATCCTTTTTGCCGCTTCACTCGTTTCATCCAATTTTACAATTACAGGGCCGGACCGCCTCCTCGATTTTCCTCCTCGGATGCTTTTATAGTTATTAAACGGTGCTAGTTGTCTAGTTCTTCTTTATTTGTTTACCTTTGGAGTGTGTATTTTTCCAAATGGAAACGAATTATTAATAATTTAAAGCTGAGAACGTCGTTGCCGGGATCCTTTCTCTTCTCCAATTATGTTTTAATTATTATTAAGCTTGTTGCAATTAGTACAGACGAAAAGGTTAACTTAGGACATTTACTTTGTTTCAACAATAAAATAATAATAAATAAATAACACGAACAGGTACAAATCATGGTTTTATGCGTACCTGCCCTCGGTAGGTTAAAAACTGGTGTAGTCTTAACTAATATGCAATTTTATAATAACATTTTATAAGAGTCCAGCTCGCCCAACAGCACTTAAAAATACAATGTTGTTATGCATAATGATACGAGAAGGTACTTTAATTAAAAAAAAACAAATCTCTTCCATGAAGTATGGTCTAAACTTTCTTAGCAACGTGAATTTGTTTTTAAACTAGGAAGAACGGTCACCACCAAAGACTTGGTCAGATGGACACGGGTCAAAAATGCAAGAAATGCCAGCAACTAGTTATGAAACCGATGACAAATGAAATAATGACCGAGTCCATTAGTTTTTCCCCGGTGATTTTATTAAGAGATTGACATTCAAGATGGCTCCGGTTGACCCCCGGTTCAACGGAGGTTGAAGAAGTTAATAATATCCGGTGAGAACCGAATGAGAAGGTCTAAGGACACCTGGGGGGGTCGACCCGCTGGTGAAAAGGGAACAAACGACAAAACAAACAAGAAAGGGAACGTGAGGGCAAGAAGAAAAGAAAACTAACAAGGAAGGTGGTATCGGAAAGGATGTCAATAAAATGTGAGGAATTTTTGTGGTGGAGAGTTTTACCCAGGGGTAGGTTGAGGCATTGTCAAGTCGCCCTCTGACTCGAGGGTTTCCCGATGGAAACAATGGGACAGAGAGAAGAACAACTTCATATTGTGGATCTCGAAGACTTCATCAGTTGGTGAAGGAGTTTGGATTTTGAATTAATTCTCGTTCCCGAGGTGGACTTGAGCAGTGGTGACCCGGTGTGAAGTTGAAGCAGTGAAGTGGGCCCTTTAATTAAAGAATATGCTTGGGACGAAAGTAATTGAGACATTTCGGCGCGAAGGTCGGAGAAGTCGAGACCGGCCAGTGAGTTGTCTTTATCGACAGATAAAGTGGACCATTTTTTTGTTTGAAGTTCGCCAGGAAAACCCAGAACTTGAGACCACGGGAGATTTGATTTCCTCGAAAGAAGTACCACCACGTCGAGGGGTCGGTTCGACAGGGTTCCGATGCTATCTGAAAAGGGGGGCGACAGACCCGAACGGGACTTTCTACTTTGGCCGCGTTTACAAGTTAAAGACTTCTGCTTTTAAAGTGAACATGGGACATTGAATTAGCAATATTGAAAAGGGAGTGGCAGAGGGTGGAACTCAGATCAGAACTAGATAAGGGTGTAAATAAAAGTGTAGACTTCTCGGCGAGCTGATTTAGAAGTCAGCCCGTAAATGGAGGACATGAAGTGAACTGTCTCACCGAAGGATGTTCGATGTTTTCGAATTTACACGTTCGATGTGTAACACACGAGGCATACAGTTGTCGTTTTACCGTTAGATTAAGACTAATGTAACATGTTGACTGTCAAGTTACGGGTCGTTTTTAACGTTTGATTTGCCTTCGGTTAATTTTTTTTTTTTACCCAACGCACTTATTTAAATTTTATTTTTTTTGTCTATTTTTCGAGACAAAAGTAAGTGTCTACCACACTGGCCTCGTGGTAATTAATACTTTCATGCCGGTTTCTTACTTTGAGAATTTTCAAAGTAATTTATTTCCACTTGTGTTGGCTAACCTTTAAAGTCAAAGTGCGCTTGCATTAAATTAATTTGAGCTGATATTAAGGTTTAATATTTTTCGTTTAATTAAGTACCGGCTCAGGTCAAAGGCCAATAAATTACTTCGGCATGCCTCCCAGTGTTGGACGCAAAATTCTGATATCACTACCTGGAACTGCCACTTAACAAGTTATAAATAATAAATTTAATAACGATTTTATTGTTCAGGTGGCTGACGTGGAGACATGCCATTAATAAGTTCTCTAGAAAGTTTTCTAGGACTATTTAATATCCGTTTTGGGTGATTCGAATGGAAATTACTGCGTGGCTGGGGCACACGTGATGGGGAAAATTCTGTTTGACTTTCCGTTTCTCAGTGTAAACTCACGCTTTTCGCCGTAAGTAAGTAGTAAGTTAAAAGTGTGTATATAATAAAATAAAATATATAATATATATGTGTATATAATAAAACACAGACGAATGCCATTCATTCTTTTAAATAAATTTATTTTGTTTCTCGATGATTTTCCATTGCGTCTTCCCTTCCGCTTGATTTTTCACGGCCTCCTTTTCCATTGATTGATTCCTTTGTTTCTTATCTCATTCTTTTCCCGTTCGTCTTTCTTCCTCGTCTTGCCTGATTTTTTTTTCCTGCCAGCCATTTCCTGCTTTGTCCGTTGTTTAGTTTCTTGTTTTTCACTCCCGACTCGTTTCGTACTAAATTTTCCTCCACTTGTCTTTTCCTCTCCTCACGCTTTTACTAATTTATTTCCGCTGATTTCATTTCCTTTGAAACGTTTCCTTTCTGTCAGATTCTCATGTCTGTTCCTTTGTTCTTCGTTACTCTCACTTTTTTTGTTTGTTTCTCAATCTTCTCCCGCCGCTCTCTCTCTTTCTCTTTCTCTCACCTGCTACACGTGTGTGTGTGTGTGTAATTTTTTTGTCTTACACACCTTTCTTACCGTAGTTATTTTTTCCTTTATTGAGAAATTTCTGCGAGTCTTCTCCCTGGTAATTGATGCGTATGGGAAATGAAAGTTGAGTTGCCCCGTACGGTAACATCTTGGTTGTTGGGAAGGGTACAAAGTTATGATTTCACGTTTTCTTAAGCTTCTCTTCCCCTAAGACTAAATTCGGACAACTCCCCGACTTGAATTACCTGAGTTTCCGTCCTTTCCATCTCTGCTCCTTTCCAATTTTCCATTTAAACTTTTGAATTTGACCTTTTCCCAGCGAATTTTTATTTGCCTTCCTGATTACAATAAAATTTTGGGAATTTTTAAAATATTTTGCTCTCGTTTTGATTACTTCCGAAACGCGGAGCGAAGGATTTGTGGCATTTTTTGGTTTCCCTTGAAAATTTTGAAATTTCTCGAATTCATTATGAAAATTTTGATTTTTTTTCTTTCTCTTCCGCCTCGGTTCTTTTCCTTCTTCTTCCTCGAATTCTTACGTTCCGAATTTCATAACAAGTAAAATTACAATTTTGCATTTCGAGAGAAGGAAGCAAAGGTCTTTTGTAGGGAGTTGTGTACTCGAATGAATGACTCCCAGAGAGAGAGAGAGAGAGAGAATCAATTAATTAACTGCAATACGAAAACGATTACATATTATCATTTACGGGTACGCACATTGAGTTTTCATAACTTCTCGTTTCGAGTGTTCGAGCGACTCGTTATTGAATTTCACGTTGCCGTAACAGCGGATACATCTCATCGATTCTTACCTGTTGTTATTTGGTATTTTCAACGTATAGAGTTGAAATTTGAAGGACCGCAGACGTAAATGAATTATTGAACGTTGAAGTTTTGAAAAATGACCATTTAAATCGTTCCCCACACAAATTCTACCTCAAACTTCTGTTAATTTCTGTGGTTTTAATTAGTCCTGCAAAGCATTACCTGCCCGTCACGATAATGCGGCACATGAAATTATACAAGGCTAACTTTTTAATTAATAAATTATGGTTGTTGGGTGTTATAGCCAACATACATGAACGGTCGAGATGCTTACCGGTAGGAAATAACACTAAGCTTGATTGTAGTGATAAATGCGGTAATGTCTGAGACTCATCTTTAGTAGTGTAAATGTAAGGTGGAAGGTGTGAGAAGTGTAAATAAACAGAGATAGACGCGTACACATGGTCTATTCAACCCGCTAATCTTCTTTCTCCCTTGTCAACATTAACTCCTGATTAATCGTGCTATTCAATTTTTTCTTCATAGACAAATACACATTTCTAATCTCTGTATATTACATTAAAGTTGTTTTTGCTGCGGGTAACGCAAGGTATACATTAGGGCAATTATAAACTTATTAGAAAGCTTTGCGTTGCTGTAAACGATGTAACTGAAACATGAAAAATTTACTGCAGCTAATGACCCGGAGAAAGATGACGAAGCAAGAAACGCAGTGAAAACATGCAAGGAAATATACGCCGGTCTCGCAAGTTCCAACCTTTATCATTGCGGATCCTTTTGCCTGCCTTTCTAATTTAAAAACTTTATCAAATACGGTTTACGGTTAATACTGTAACACCTAAAAGGCTGCAGAGCTAAAACTACAGGGCAAATTAAGCGGGGACCCATAATCTTTACTTAAATTTTCCTAATTCTCCAAGAAAAATTTGTGTTTGCCAAGAATGCTAAAGAGAGGATGTTCTCCGTGCTCCAACTTAACTTTTCAGTCACATCAAGGACATTCTACGGCTTTCATAACTCCTGATTACAATTTTAATTACTACGCCGGGTACCTTAACTTTTACATTCTGACTTCTCAAGGTGCAGGGTACCTTTAACGACATATTTAAAATTATTGTTAATGTCAAGGGGTTCGACAGGAAGCTCACAGGTAGCTTGGGCATTACAAATTGTGGACACTTGAATATTATATTTTAGAATAATGGGAAAAAAAATAATCGTCACAAATAATCCTTTACGGGAGTTGATTTTTAGAAAGGCGAGTGCAATTGTATTACATAAAATTATATATAATAAAATACATACAATAGAAATAAAATAATAAAAAAATACATAAAATACAATAAAATTGAATTTTTCATTTAAAAATAAATAGGATAATTCCCTAATCGATCACACGTAACATTAAAATTATTTTATGAAAACGAAAAAGGCAAGCTAGTAAAGTAGTGGACAACTCGACAGAAAAAAAACAGTAATTTTTATCAGTTCAGTACAAGGATAAGAAGTGTGGTGTAGTGGAATCGTCGAAGCAAACAGGAAGAGACGTTTCAAAACACCAGGTCTGTAGTTTTTCGGAAATATTTTATTTCTTCACGCTTTTAAAAAACTATGAGGAACGTTTGAAACAGAAATTCATTTTCTGTTGGATGTAAACGTTTCTAAAATTTCATGCAAACGTAACTTTTTGACGGGTTCTTCAGTCATTCCGTGGCTTCCATCCCGTGGATCGCAGGCAAAACGAGGCAGAACTTGAGTTAAGTTCCCGCTGGAACTTATTCCTCGGGTTATCCCTCGTTTCATAACGCGGCTGACGCTGCACACGACGAGAGCAAATGAAAATTTTCAAACCGGAAAAGTCGGGAGTAAAACCCCGGAGACACCGGAAACTCTTATTTTCGTGCAGTTTTTTACCATTCAGGTGAACCAACTCAGGTATTATTTCCTTTGTCGTCGTACAAGTTGGATACTCGTTATCTCGAATCGTTGCCGTGCAATTGCTAACTTCCCGTCTGCTGTCTGAACTGCACTGCCATACCTTCCGGACATGTCTCCGAAGAAATTTCTTTTTTATCCGAGGACCGAGTTCTTAAAGCGACTTGTAAGATTTTTAACAAGTACATTTCAAAAAAGTTAAAGGAGTTTGTCAAAAGCATTTTATCCTATTTGGGGAAACGAGCGAACGAAAGCTGCAACGAAAACAGAAACAATTAGTCGACTGCCACTTTTAGTTGGCATTTTCCAATTCGTGCTCAATCATTTTCATAACTTCGACGATGTCTTTTATTATTGGTCTTCTCTAATGATTTATTTTTGTGAATTGTTTACGATACGTTCCTTGCAATGTAAACATTTCATTTTTCTCCTTCGTCTCATTTCATCCCATCGAGTACTTCTCTCGTAATATCGTTTTTCGTAACGTTCAATATTTATTATTCCTTAACGCAATTACGCACTCTCTTTCTTATTTTTCTTAACTTTCTTTTTTTTCCTGAGTGATTTTTTTCTTTTAAATTTGTCCGACGAAACGTTTCCGATTTTTACTTCCGACCACACCGTGTCGTGCATGCCAACGTACCAGCTGGTTTCAGGACGCCGACGGGTGAAAAGATGCGTGATCGAAACCTGTTTTGCCATGCCAAAATATTTATAAGTTGGAGGGGAATGGTAATAATAATTTTTTTGTGAATTCCTTTTTTTTTAAGAAATAAATGAAAAACAAAATATTTGGCTGAAGAATTTAGTGAAGCGGGTAACGGATAGAAAGCTCGAGCAAAAAAGCCCTGCAAAAGAATTTAGTCCGGCTTTTGTTAGGTAAAAACCTTTTGTTGGAATTTTCCGTTCTCCTGCTATTCAGAAAAAAATATTTTATTTGAAAAAATGGCGGGCATTCAAAGCTCTTTAAGCCAGCTACTGACGTAATTTTCTTTTACCATCTTCCACTTTACATACGTAGAGATGACATACCTTTTTTTTTGGGGGGGGGGGAGAGCTGCAACTACAAAGTTTATAACTGTCCTACGAACGTTGCTCGTGGTGGTTTTTGTCAGAGGAACATCGGGTTCTGAGACGAATCGAACTTTCTATACCGGGCTATTGTTCTTGAGGCAATAATTCGTGTACATGTTCTTATTGTATACAGTTTTTAGCAATTTTTGAGTTAGAAGTAGGGTATATGTAGCGATCTGATGGATGATGACCTGCACTGCACAGGAATTCGTAATTCTACTTGCATTTTTTATAGGTGGTAATATAATTTTTCAGGTTTTGATCATCATTCGATGATTCGAATTATATACTTCCCCAATTTTTTACCTTTGAAAAGTGGTGTTAACACCTATCATCCGCTATCCACTGTATGTATGGAGTGGTAGGCTAGTACATGTTTATTTCGTACACAGAAAGAACACCTGTTGTTGTTTTCACATGTCGACAATCTCCAGGTTGAACTTTCTTATCGATTCGATAACTTCTTCACAATTTAAATTCACTACTCACCGTGAATTTTTACAATCCGCCTGTCTCACTCGAGAAGTGTAGTGTTGGTCACACCGGGAAGGATTGAATTGCCACGAGGGTCGATGATTAATTGTTCGATTTCGGTCGGTAATTAAGGAACTTAGACTTGAGCTTTCAGGCATTTGCCGGAGCACATGGCCAGGTAGGTCAGCTTTCGTTATTAAATGTGCTCCCCCCGACCCTCGTCTCCGTGAAGAATTATTGGTTTGTTCTCGGGGAAAACTTTAATATGAGCCGAGTCTATTTCTTTAAAAAGTAAGGGAAAGGAAATTAAACGAGCAGTCAAAGGAACGGATAAAACTGTTAAGATTCAATTACGATAAGTCATTCATCCGTCCCGTTTCCAACTTCGGAAAAGCTACTTCATTAAATCTTAAAACTCGCAAAGAACAATTACAATATTTTGAGAAAGATCGCTTCCGATCGCGGATTCATTGTGAGAAAAACTCACTTTGAGAACCCGGAGAATTTTATTCGGGAAACGGGAGCGAGATAATGCAAGGAATGGCTCCTGGGCCCACGGATATCGAGGAAAAAAACAAAGAAATTCGAAATTATTGAGCTCGGCAAAGGCTGAATGGTTAACCTCTTTGTTAGAACGTCGATTGACGTTGCTCACACCTGAAAGATTTTTAATGAAGAAGCAATATTACTTCATAATAATGGAATATTGATTGGGAAAGTTGCGTAGGGAAAGTACAACAACAGCAACAACAACAACAACAACAACAAAGGCACGACTCGTGAAAAAGAACGTCGAAAAGAAACGGGCGCCACGTAAACACCGTGACAGACTTTTAACTGCAAACGAACACTGTAAAAATTTAAACGGAGTTATGAAAACCGTCGAATGGTTCAAGTAATTTAAACGTATATAGTAAAATGGGGGTGTCGTAATTTACCGATGGCTTGTTGTTCCACTTCATTAGGATAATACAACCGCACATAATTGTTTATGTATATTTACATAACATCTTCCAACATTTACAGTAGCTCCGGTGCAGATACAAACTACAAATTCCGAATCATCTCGAGTTTCGTGTTTACCGTCCAAGTCGTGGAATATTCAACTTTCTTTTCAATCGTTTCCAAATTTTTTTCCACCCCGTGTGTGCATGTGTACGTGGACGCGGATGTGTGTCCCGACGTGTTTTTTTTTTGCAACTTTTCCCCGGCAATTAAAAAGCAATTAAAGTTCTGGCTTCCTAAAGCAATCACAATGAAATTTAATTAATCCGGTAAAAGGCTATTTAAATTCTGCGGTAGACTTTCAAGTCTCCTTATTTTGCATTTGCGATATTTATTGTGCCCTAAGTTTTCGAGTGTTTTAAATTCGAGAGTGAGATTTTAAAGCGGCTAACTTTCTTAATCGATTTTTCTTCGGCGATTAATATTGAAAGAAAATAAAAGTTTCGAAAAGTTTTGGCGCCAGGAAACTACAGGAAACAGTTGGAAATTAGTTCGGGGAGTCGGTCTCAATTTAATTGTGTTGGCGTCGAGGTTCGAGGGTTGCGTCCTCAACCGTCAACCTCACTGGTTTTTGTTTTTTCTTCTCCACTCCGTACGTGTTATCCAACCCCACGTGTGATAAACGTGTAAGATCAGAGGGAAAATAAGGGAAACATCAATCAAAAAACGACGTTGATTTTTTTTTTTTTACGTCACGACATTAAAGATTTACTGCCTGGCAAGGAGTAAAAAGTTATGAATTTTAACTCGAGTCGGTCAAACGACAAAAATTTGTGTTCTTCTCACTCAACGGTCGCTTTGAAGTGCCCCTCCGGATTGCTTTTCCACTCACAGGAGTGAGTAGTTGTAGGGAAAAAAATATATTTCCTACTTGTTTACGACAACGACAGAATGGGAGATGAATGGTGATGAATGTCACCTTCTTATTTTTGTAACAAAATGATGGTTGACACTACAACTTAAGTAACATGGGGCGTATCTTGTTTGTATTGGATTTGTAGTTAGTATCAAATAAATTTACCATTCTTGGACTCCTTGTCGAACATGATGCAGTCTCCAGACACTTCTTAAATTGTATATAATCATTTCTGTACGGAGTGTACCGTTGTGTGTTGACCAAGTACTTCCCTCTTTTACACCACGCCTAGAGCTTTCGACTGGAGCTTTTTGAAAAGCTGTAGCTCCCGAGTGACCTCTCCGTGTAAATCGTTAGCCGAAATTTTAGCAAAATCGAACAGATATTGTTTTCCGGGGGTTCTTTCCATTCAGATTCCACATTAATTTCCGTTCTCTCCCTCGCTTCATTCCTGTTTCTCAGTCTTGTACTTTTCCCCTGTTATTAATCTCTTTTTAGTTCTGTATTTAAGATATAAATTCTGAGTTTGTAAATTACAATTTTCAGCTACATTGATCGTCTGACCCTTTATTCCCTGTGATTAACCACACAAATGGCTGCCAAGTGTAATTCCAGCTTTAGTCTGGCTTAGCGAGTTTACTTTCCGCAGACGAGCATTATAATTTTATTCCTTTTTTTTACAAGTTCTCGGAGGGAGGAAGTGGGCTCCTCTCTGAAGAAGTTGACCTCGTCAAAGGTAAAATTTCAATGACGCTCTTAAGGTGACGATGAACGATTTTTGTCCTTCCTGCCCTTTCTGTTGTTTCTAAGAAGAACGCAGCACACACAGACTTCGTGCCCTTGTTTTTCCCTGCTTTTTGTTCCGTAGCTTTCTCCTCAAAAACCCACAAACCCATCGACGTTCAAAGGAAACCTCGTTTTAACATTCAGGCCGAATAAAAAGGAGGTATGTCCCAGGTAAAAACTTTACCTTTTAAATTCTCCTTTGAAATTTGCCCGTATGTTTTTATTTTTTTTATTTCTTCCTTCCTTCCTGGATGCTGTCGCCAAGTGTTGTGTGTCGCTAAGACGAGGCACGGCGCCCGTTTCTTTTCTCTTCACAATGCTCCTCCACGGAACTTTTATTCCCGTACCTTTTTACCTTTGAGGGGGCAGGACAACTGTCACAACTCAAAACTCATTCAAGAAGAATTCAGAAAACTTCAGAAATGAATTTATCGATTGTCCCTAATTCTCTTCCGTGAAACATTAAAATTTCGCACAACGGATTTTGTTTTCCATTTGAAGATGAAGAAGAAAAGAAGAGGGAGATGATGAAGGTTTCTTTTCCATTTGTTTTCCCTCGAATAACATTTATTCTCAAAGGAAAATTTTAACAAGCTGAAGTTCAAAAAATAAGAAGAAAACGAAATATAATCATCCCTCAAATTTGTAAATTCTTTTAATCCTTATTCGGGGAACGACTAAAAGGAGAGGAGGAGACCAGACGAGGCGGTTAGGAAAAAAGGGTAAACCTTTTTAATAACCCAAAACGTGTCTGCGTCCACGTGTGCACGTTGCACGAAGTAGACACCAACGTCTACCACGTAGAATAGGAGGAAGTTAGGTTGAACATTTCACAGATAAATCTGTCGTTTAAATTACAATTGTTTTGGAGGGTAGTAAATTTTTTTTTTCTCAGGGGTGGAGATCAGAGGAATCAGAAGTAAAAGTCGAGTCCTGTGGGTTGTCGGATACTCAAATTTCATTCAATCCCCGAATGATCAGGTGTGGAACGAGGAAAAAAGAAAGTTCAAGTGTGATGTAATTCTTTCGTAACAGTAATTTTCCTCCGGGGTCTCGTCTTTCCCTCGTCTCTTTTACGAGACTCGAAAGAGAAGGTGAAATTTTTCATAAAAATCCGGACGAGCAGCCTGCCGAAATGTTTTAACGAAGAAACTCCGGCCACCATGACAGTACTAATGTTAAGATATTACGGGGATGTTACCTCAACGTTAGAACCGAGTAGAACGGCTCGCTGTTAGTTCCAACTTAATATTTCACATCAGTATAATGGGAAAACCGTGTTCTCGTTTGAAAATCTTTTTTACTTTGAAAATCCTACAAGTTTACTCATGGAAATTCGGGGCAGGACTGCTGGAGAACAATGAGTTTCGAGTACAAAAAAAAATACCAGGGCGGAATTTTTTTTTTTCCTTTTGGGAACGACACGAATCTCCAGAGTTCCACGGGAGGTACGCGAGTGTGGCAAGGAAACGTGGCCGAGGAAACAAACAAATTCCTGCGTGCGTATTAAAACAATTCCGATGTAAGAGGAGAACAATTTCAATTAAAGTTCCCTGTTACAGAAAACAACTATTGATACACTCCATTAAAGATGTGACACTTCGGTTCCTCTCCAATTGCCGGACTTGTCGGTTCGTCTATTCGACCGAACCGAACTTATCTAGGCGTATCTTTCGATTGTCAACCGCGTTGTGTGTTTTTGTGTGAGTAAGAGAGAGAGAGAGAGAGACAGGGAGAGAAATCTAATGCTTCTATTAACAATAAAATAATCATTATATGATCCAAAACAGTCACCAAGTCGTAAAGCTGTAACGCAATTAAAAGCGGAAATGGTTGTTTCATGCAACACAACAACACCTACTTTAACGACATTTTTATAAGTGCAATAAAAGATGTTTTCTTCTTTATTTTTTTTCTCCTTCGACAAACCACATGCCCTCTTGGTGTACGGCGGAAAACTTTGGAGGAAACAGCTTTCGTCATATCTCAGTCGCACTCTTTTCCAACCCTCTCGACTTCAAGTTCGATTTTGCGCAGAGATTTCCCTCGTTAAGGATATCTTAACTTAAGTATAATTCCGAAAGGGCTGTCATTAACCTGCTTGACCGGGTTGCTCGGGAACAGGGGCTGGCAAACGGGGAAAAAAATTTTATTTTTTTTTTATCCTTTTTGTTATTGTCATTTCTCCGGCCGTAAATTATTTATAAGAGTACTCGAGTAAAATAAATAAGTAGGGAAAGTGAAGGAGTCGAATGAGGCCCCGGGGAATTGGGATTACTTACAGTTAACTCCAAACTGCTTAATTGAATGTTTAAACGATATCATTATTTACCCCCGAGGGTGGGAATAACGGGAGGTTGTGTGTCGTGGGGATAAATCCTTGTCAATCTTCTGCAAACCATCCCCCCACCCGTCCTGCTTAGCTCAATTTCGAAATGGGAGTATACATTTTTTATAAAACCGTCGCTAACGGGGCGTAATAGTTTGTTGAAACCAGCAATGGAGCACCGCATTTCGTTTCATTATATGGAGGAATTCCAACAGTGGCAACAGTATGAATATTGAAAATCAGGAAAACCGACACGAGTGCCGGGAAGGAATTGCAACGCGAATACATATATTCATGGGCAACATATTAGTCGGGGTGTGTGCAGGTGCAGGCGAGATGGTGTGTATAAATTGACCTCAAGAGGAAGAGGTATGAATGACAAACGTTTCACATGAGAGGTGGGACACATGTGGGCTCGGTGAGCGCCTCTAACTGAATCAATCACCGAACAATGTCCAAACAATAATCAATTTAGGTAATAAAATAAAATTCATCTGGACATCTGTGAATATAAATAACAGGAAACGTGGGGGAGGTTTTTTTGGGGGCTGGATACGCGCCGGGCTCTCACATTCCACTCAACTCAACCGAATACAATTGCGTACACAACGGGAAGCTTTCATGTTTTCGCCTCGAAATTCCCACTTGTATCTGTCGTTGGTCGTACCATTCTTCCTGTTACTCGAGGAATTCCTACGAGTTTCTTTCCTGCATTTATTGCTGCGGATGGTATCGGTGACGTTTTCTCTGCGACGTTTCACCACTTTGATATTCGGCCCTTTTATTTTCTTTCCCTCTGAATTTGATTTAGTCTCTCTTTTTTGCTTCCGAGCCTCCCGTCTAACTTCTTTGGCGTTTCTTCGGCAGAAAAAGAGACTTTTTTGCCCCGGAGGCCGAGTCTCACGTCGCAGTTCTCGGTTTGATCAACGAGAAATTGTTTCTCGAAAAGTTTTTCTCGTACTCGAACGTGTACGCTCACCTGAAAATGAATATTTATGATCGATTGAATTTGCTGAAAGGGCGAAAAGTTCTCTTTCTCTCTCTCTCTCCATCGAGAAGTTCCCGCTGGGCCGTATTCGCTCCGGAGTACGAGTTTCGCTCTTATGTGTTTTGATTTGTTCCATTTCATGCCCTTACTTATTCCTATAGCCTTTTTTCAAGTTTTACGAGGCGCAGTAAATAACCGGAAAAATAAGAAAATGGTTTGGTAAGTGCGCAACGAGTCGTCTGCGGGGTGAACTCCTGTTGGTGTCCGGTCAACTTGAGTTCAGACGAATTCTTAAAGTGCTAAGCCTCCGATGTGCTGTGAACAAACACGGAATCATTACAAGGCACTATAAAATAGATCCCAAGAAGTGACATCAACTACATAACACAGGGTTTAGTAATAGAAGCGTCTGTCTAAAATCTAAAGTCAGGGGTACATAGCACTAACAGTAACGAGTTTAAAAAATTTTGTAATTCAATTATAGTGAACAATATTAACAAAAAATGGCGTAGGCAATCTATGAACCTAGTATAGTAAACGAGGAATCGTAATAGTACCACATACAGAGCATACAGAAAAATATATACAACCTAAACGGTTGCATTCTTGTCTATAAGTTGGATATTTAGAAGATCATTAGGTCGTATTAATTATATTGCATATTTTTTCGTAGCATCGGACGGTAACGAGGCAGTTTGCTGTTTTTAATTATTAACAGTTACTGTTGAGAAGAGTATAATACGAATTTTAAAGAATTACACATAACTGGAAAAGAGGAAACTGTTCAACCAGCTGGGAGTAGAAAACTATTCGACTAATAAAATTACTTAACTTTTCGGTCAAAATGCCTCTGCACAATTTATTTACAAATCTTATAAATTCAAGCTTTATTCTTATATAGTTTTTGCACCACATGTGTTAGCTGAAAAATTAATTCACTCGTACGTAACATGGATTTTTTCATAATTTAAATATAAGTTAAGAAAAGTTTCACGTTAAATGTAAAAAGGGTTACACGACTAGGATTTTAATTGCCCCAGCCTTTGTTACACTCCAATTATCCACTTGAAATGGAATTTAAAAAGAAGGAATGAATAAATTGTGGGCTAATGAAGTAATCAAGTAATAACAATAAAGTAAGTAATAAAGTTAATAAAGTAAGTGATGATAGTGATTACACGAGAGGAAGAGATCGACACTTTGCACGTCCTCGACAGAATAGAATTTGACTGTTTGGCGGAACTCCAGACCGATGGTTTTCCACTTCTTCTCTCGGTTCTAATCGGCCAAATTCCTTAACCAACGAGTCGGTACAGTTTTTTTTATGAAATGGACAAAAAGAAAAGGACGGAGTAATTTTAAGTTTCTTAAGCTTCATTAAGTTTACGATGGTAATAACTAAGTAGTTACAATTACTTTGTTAAACTTTTAGTGACTCAAGTTTATGATTTTATTCTTCTCTCTTAACAATCGACTACTACAATGCTTGTAGTATGAAACTTTCACTTTTGTTATTATTACACCGTGCCTTGGCAGCAATGATACTTGGGGTTATGAAAGAAATAGTTTTCCACGGCCTAAAAGTTTTTTATGCATTTGTATTATTGATATCCTCAACTAGGAATTATAAACTTTATTATTAACTGCAGAATATAGATACTACCACACTTAAAATACCAATCATGACAAGCAATAAAACTTGTACAATGTATATTATTATTTATTTATTCATTTCTTAATATAATAAAATATAAGCATTCTGAATGGATAAAAGCCTTCTATGTAACTTTCCGTGAAATTTCAATAAATTGAACTTCAGTAGAATGAAATGGTTACGAAAATTCAGATATTAATAGGTTCTTTGTTACAATAAAATAATATAAAACATAATGCGGGAGTGTAAAATTAATGGGGGGACCATGACTTGTAAAGTATGAATAAGTTTCTAATTTCTGAACTCGGATAGAAAACTAAAAAAATGGGATTAATACCATTTACTGCGTACAGTTTCCTTTACCTAATACCGTAATCTAATGTAATCTTTTTTCACTCGCTTTCCCGATTTCCGAAATGGTTTTTCATAACCTCGTAAGACAGCACGTGTTCAACAAAATTCAGCCATTAGAGAAGGCACTTCACATTTCGCATTATTGGAAAGCCGTAGAGTTGAACTTTCAACTCCAGATTTGAATTTTCCCTACGTGTTTACGCATTAACTTTTTCATATGTATGTATATATTAAACTCTTCACCAGGCTCGAGCAGTTTTTCATAACGACCGCCCTCCCGCCGCGATTCCAAAACGAAGATAATTTTCTCTCTCTCCCGGAAAAAAGAAATATAATCGAAATTCCTCAACGGACTCAGTCGAGCAAGAACCACATGAAATTAAGCCGAAAAATGACATTTGCGAAATTTACGATTCTTAAAAATCCAAAATTAAATTAAAAAGTTTTCAACAATGAAGTTGCCAACTTAAAAGAATTATTTGCTCGTGGAAAGATAACTTCGTGCTCAGCAAATTGATAAAAATAATAATAATAAAAAAAATGGATAGTAGGATAGGGAAGTAGAAAGGGAAAAAAAAAGATGTAACTAGAAGAAGAAGAAGTTATTTTCAGCGTTTCAAATTATAATGAAAATGGTAGCCATCCAGTCACACAGACACACGTACACACGAGCTCCCGCGCGCACTGCACAGGCGAGTTATGAAAGGTTGCGAAAAAATTTTTCCAGGCTCCGTGGAAAATGGAAAATTTGAATTGAAACGAGCTGATTCAACTGACACTTGTGATGTTCCCGATAACTGCCAGAGAAATATGAATTTCGACGTTTCAATATTAATGCTAATTTTTTAACAAGGAGAAGATGTACCACGTCACTTGAGGAAGTAATTTTTGGTTTTGGGATTTAACACCCGGAAGAAAGACTTACCGAACCGAATCAGTTGAGGAGAGAACAATGTGAATAACAGTGAAAACTCTGCCCCCTTTTTCATCCTGTTCTAATCTACCACTACGGTGGTAAAGTTTTTCACGAGACCACATGATACTTGAGAGCAACGAAATGATAATTATACAGAAAATGCTTATGTATGTCTGTTGTACATAATCTTTGGGCTTATAAAACTATTATATACGTTTTTAATATGCATATACTGTAAAACCAGGGGGTAAGCTGAAATTAGTCTCTTGTGGGTGCGATTTATATTTAGGTGTAAGTATCTAAAAGTAAGTAGTTAAAAGTATTTAAAAATATATATTAATATATTCTAATGTATTTTAGGAACGTATAAATAACCAAAACGTGTGATCGAATGATAAAATAATCATTAATAGGTCATTCGGAGTTGTGAATAAACTCGACTTTATTTAAAATTCTACAAAATGAAAGTTGGCTTCTGTCAAAACCAAATGTTGATGTTTTAGAACATATTTTGATGGCTTGTCTTCCCTTGAACTGCGGGCACTAGGAAGTAGAATAAATCGTAGTTACATGTGATGTACATGTTTGTATATGTTAGCAGACATAATAAATTAAAAATTTAATATAAACATGTGTGTTTATATCAACACAAACATGTCCCCCGTGTAATAAAATAAAATATTTTCGAAATTGTGATGGCTTAGGCTTGAAATTCTCATGTTATACTAATAAATAATATATTAAAAAAACACTGGAAAGACATTCGTACATAAAATCCATACATACATAAAATGTGAACATTAGACGGATTTGTAGACCGCACAATAAATAATAATAAAATCTTATTTATTAAACTTATGAATCAAATAAATCAATATAAAAAAATTAATAATAAAACAAAAATACATTCGGAGACTTGAGTTTATAATAAAATGTGAAAAACAACTGAACATTTTCCTTAGTAAATTATTGATGTAACCGATTAATAAAAATGCTTATTAATCGGTTACACCAGAATTTCAGAATTATTTATCTTAAGTAAATGAGAATTACAATTAGGTGGACTTCATTAACGGGAGTTAATCAGTGATTAACTGATGTTCAGTTTAGACGTTAGATAATTTTAGAATGACACAAAAGGTAACAGAGACTCCATTAAACACCTTTTATTGCATAGAAAAATGCAACGACGAAGGCATCCTTTGTCTTTGCCCCGTGCTCACCTTTGATTTCGTCACCTCGTTCTTTTGTAGTGAAAGAAAGTCGGGCTACGTTCGTCAAACCGAAGGAATGTGTTGAAAGTTTTCAAAGGTGAATTTTTCCGAGTTGTTAGACTCCTTCCTTCAAACAAGTTGGATCAACAAGAAGGAGAACACACAGAGAGAGAGAGAGAGAGAGAGAGAGAGAGAGAGACAGAAGAAACACACTTGCTCTCTTTCTCTCATTTCAATTCCCCAAGGTTTTGTTTTCCTTAGGATTTGACGGGAAAAGGTGTTCCTTCCGTTTTACATTTTCCCGGTGTCGCACTATTTATAGCGGCATGTTGCACTTTTCGGTTAGCGCCGGTTAACTTCAGTACAATTCCTTTCGCGCGGGAGATTGGATGTAAGCACGGTATTTGTCCCCAGACGGAGACGAACGTTTTATTTAGATTTATTTACTTTTCACGTTGTTAGTCACTTCTCCATTATTATTCCAACTCTTATTAATTTCTTTACAGGTATGTTTCCTCCTTTCGGTTCTGAACCGTGTAACAGTCGACCTGCGGTTCCCAGGGTGGTAAGTTAATAATACAAAAATATTAATACGTATGTTCTTCCCCCTGTACGAGGGTGCCACTTTATTTTATGACTTGTTTTTATTTGGAGTTACGTTGAGGAACTTTGCGAGTGTACACACCTGTTTTAGCCGCTTGTGTGCTTTGATTTTCACTCATCCGAGGTATTACGTAGATTTTGGGGACAGAGAAATGGCACTCGGAAGGAAAAACGATGGACCTTTACACAAATTTATAATTGTACAGGTGGTAAGCGACCGAGATGGATGGGAAAATTATATAGCGAGATAAACAACAAGGCCAACACACGTGTAATGCGTTAATTCGTCACATTCGCGTTCTGGGTAGCTTGTTGGTGTTGCATGCGAAGTTTCGATATCGTGGAGCTTTTGATAAAATGAATTCCAAGCACACAAGTCATTCAAGTTGCCCGGGTTTCGATCGTTTCTTATCGTTCTCGTAAAGTTTGTGAAATTAATGAGAAAAAGGCAAACAGTCAGGTTTCGTTCGCCTTTGTTTCAACTCCATTCTCTCCCACTCTCTCTCTCTCTCTCTCTCGGAATCCATATGATTTCACTCTTTTTCTACTTCTCTCTCTCTCTCTCTCTCTCTCTCTCTCTCTCTCTCTCTCCTCTGTTTGTGTCCAAGAAACAAAATTAAATAAGCATACCAAGGGAGAAAGAAATAGAAAGAATGGGAGAACTGACGTAAGATTTATTCATTTCCTTAAAAAAATGGCGGACAATAAGGGCTTTTAACGTTGCGTTTTCCTCTTCTATCCGCTGCGTTTTCCCTTCCTTTTCGTTCCGTTATTTTTTTTTTCTCGGAAATTTCGTTATTTCACTTTCTTTGCCCTTTTTTGCTACGGTTAGAAGAGTTTTAATAAGGTTCCCAGCATGAGTTCTGAAATGAAAGAAAAAAAAAGAAAATAAATGGAGTTGAAAAGAAACAGGCGACGGATGAAGAAAAAACCGAGCCATCGAGAGAGAGAGAGAGAGAGACAGGGGAAGGGCCCCGTGGGCGAGTAAACGGCAGCAAAAACCGAAAATTAATTTTTGCTTTTTCTCACCCTTAAACTCGTTATGGCGGAAAGCTCAATGATTGTAACGCAGAACGCTGTTTGACTAGAATAATGAAACTCAAATTTGACTGTATAATCTGATACGAAATCGAAGAAAAATATTTTCTTTTCCGCTTCCTCCGTTTCCTGTTTAATATCTTTTCTCGTGTCTGTGGAAGTCGGGAAAAAACTCAATGAGAAAATCTATACGGAATGCGGTTCTTGAACTGCAGCAGCAGCAGCAACGGTTCTAATCGCCGGTGTGAATGTGTGTGAGTTAGCCAGGTGCGACACTTAACGTTACGACTCCACCACTTAAATTAGTTTGACGTACCGCCTCTGAGAAATTATGTACATTTAAATTCTTTACTTATTTATTTGGTCACTCAACTAATGTACATACGAGAAGAATCATTATTTTGACTGAATTGCTACTACCTGTCAAATTTGACAAATAATAAAAAATCACCCCTGGTTTAGCGCACGTGTGTGCACGAATTTTTAACTATTCAAAACTCTACAGATAAATTTGACAAATAATAAATAAATACATACATAAAATATAAATTTCGAGGAAAGGAAATTCCGTAAAGTTGCTTTGAATTAACCGAACAATTAGTTGTGAATACATTAATACAATTTAATTTTATTAATTAATTGATAACAATAAAAATTAATTCTATTCATAAATTTTTTTATGAACGATTAAAGTTAAATTTAATGACGATTTATTTGTCGGGGTTGTACTTCGGGGAGCCAGGGAATCCATTGAAGTTGCGTGAGATCCGTCAGAAATAAAATTAAAATAAATAAATAGTTATGTGTTGTAGTGTAAAAGCGACACGGGCATTTGTTACATAAAATTGGGGTGCCTGAGAGAGCGCCGTTTTGTTTTGTCGGAATTTTAGTTTGACGGCCGGTTCTCACCGCAAATTTCATTATTCTCCTAATTGCATTGCACAGGGTGGAAACATTCACGGCGGCCATTAACACGATTTTTCCTTCACTACATCGATTACATCGGTAATAAATATGTTTTTTTTTGTTTCTTTTTTTTCACAGCGTTTACCGTTATTGCCCTTTCTCGGTTTACACTTTCATTTTCTCTCACTTGACTGTCGGGTGTGCTTTCTCCTGCCACGTCCGTGCACTTGTGTTCCTCGCTGTGCCCGTCTGCCTTGTATTTCTCCAAATTCCTCCGGAAGAAATTTCAAAATATCGCCGAAAACAAATTTATCCGCTCCTTTTGTTCTTTATCTTTTCCACTAGATTTTTCAATGAAATTCAATATTTTACTTTCCTCGACTTCAAATTCGAAATAACTCGAATTTCTTCTGGCCTCGTTGACTTGTTCTTATTCAACTTCTTCTCCCTTACTTGTTTCTTTCTTTTTCTTGTTGTTCTTCGTCTTCTTGTTCTTCTTCTTCTTACTCTTTTACGCGGTTATGATTTTGTTCGAAACTTTGAACAGTTTCTCGAGTGCCTTCCGCACTTAAAATTGAAGAATATAGAAGAGCACGGGAGCTTTTTGACCTCCTCGTGCACCCTACGAGACGTTCGGATTATTTTTTTTTTGTCCTGACGGAAAAATAATATGAATTTTCACGTGCACTCCAGTTGACACAACACGAATTGAAAAATGAAAATTATTTCGTACGCAGACAGTCGAGGTTCGCGTACAACGATGTTTGCATTGTTCCACCGCGAGAGATTGGTTTTCTGTAGACGGTCCCTTTGTTTTCTGTCGCAGACGGCCTTAGTTTCAAGTTCATGACGACAGAGCAATGTTTCCCTCCTTTCAAAAGGTAATTTATAGTTCATGTACAATTCACCAAATTTATTATAGACTATTAAAGGAAATGACAGCACTTGTTCCAATTAAGAACCGTCTTCCAAAGTTTAATTTTTCCATTTTATTATTTCCGTTCTGTTTTAGGCCGCATTTTCCAATTAGTCTTACAGCGGGAGGCCGAACTTAATTAGATTTCTCCGAAGATTTTAATAAGGACAACACATTCCGTCTCGTTGTCGTAACGCGGCAATAATATAGAAAAAAAAATCCTATGGATGCTGACGTTTGACAATTTTGGGGGGTAACGAAGAGTTTGGTTTAAATTAAACGAACGCTTACGGTTGACAAGGACGTTGACGGCAGTACGTTTCAGTATCACGACGAAATTAAATTCGGAATACTGACAGTAATCGAGTCAATAAGTTCTCGTGTACTGTTCCGCTGGAGAAACGCGAACCTGACCGAGTTCGCCGGTTCGAATTCGGTCAAGTCAATTTCTGCTTCCACGTCCACGATTCAAAAGCAATGGCAACACTAACCTTCTTACTTTTCTTGTGAGTTGGGTATCGAACCGGCCCTCCTCAATCGATCCATGGCACAACATCGATATTTGTAAATAGGTAGAGAGAGAGAGAGAGAGAGAGAGAAAGGTTTACACTCCGAAGAAGATGACTGCCTCTGGCTGATTGTTCCTGGCTGCGAACGTGACGGATGGAAACGACAAACGAAGGATGAGAAAGTGGAATAAATGAGTTAATTTAAGGCGGTAGCAAATAAAATTGTTCATTTAAAACTTTGATTAACCTGCCGAAGAAGTTTTATGCCATCAAGACAACGTTTTCTCATTCAAATGCAATTTGCTTGTTTGAGGACAATTTATGTTCTCCTTCAAACCCCTCCCCGGCCCGTTCAGCCACCCCCGAAGCCGAATACGGTTAAGGTTTCTACTTGTAACAGGTGTCTACAACGAACAAATAACTTAATAAGAAATTCTAAAGGATTACCCCTTTTTTTCTAGGATTTTCTTCAGTGGGTCATTTGGTAGATGTTTCTTTTTTTATTATTATTATTTTCGTAAGGACATTGATCGGAGCGAGGAACTTGTTCGGGACAAAAAGGTTACGAGCAGAGGTTCTTAGAATATTTTTGTTAAAATGAATCGTTGGACTTTGTTTGAAACTTTTTTATTGTACCGTTGTGTCCAGATGTAGCCACATGTAGCGACTTGACTTGCCATACGATGGCCTGGTATCGGAGAATTATGTGCTGTTGAGTTTTTACAATGGGTACAAGTGTTTGATGACTTATTTTTTAATGTTTATGTTCTCGAATGATTTATGTTAATGATGGTCGGTTGGCTCAAGTTGCGCGATTCTAGTTCCTGTGTTGTGAGGCTGAAGGTGGCCTTCCTACTGCCTGGAGATGTGTTGGAACCGTGCGTATTGCTCGTGAGGAATAATGAAAAATTGTACTTTTCATTACACAATGTTTTTTCTGCTGTTCTGCTGACTTGAACCAGTCGTGGATTACTTCTTCTCGATCGAAACTTGTTAAAAATGTTCACCGTTTCCCAAACCATTGCTTTTTCCCGGTAAAACTTGTATTCGTTATTTTAGTTATTCAAGAGATCACGCGACGGTTTTTACCTTATTAAAAGCTTCATTCCGATAGACATGTAAACCGAACTTAAATTTCCACGATGAGAATGTGCACAATTCCAGTTGTTATGTTTTCTCAAGTTTACCTGTCGCAGTCTCGTTTAATTTGACGCGTCACTCTGATTGTTTCGTTACGGTTCCCACGAATATTTCTACCCTAGTCAACTTGCCCAAGTTTTCGGGCCAGCACGGGTAACTCTCGGAGGAAAGACAACACGTGCACGGTAGCCTCTCTTTACTATTTATAGACGATTTGAATGAAAGAAATTGTTTAACGCCAAGAATGCGGATCCGATTGAATCCACGTCAGTTCGAATCACTCGTAAATAGGAGAACGAATTTATCATGGCGTCGCCCACGGTTTTCATTCACTTGGATAAATTAAACTTCAATTTTGAAAGCAATTATTATTAATTATTAGAAATATGTTTATTTTTTAACTTAATCGTTCCAACGGTTCTACTTTTCCACGGTCGAAGTGCAGTTAAGTAACGTCGTTGGGGAATAACGTCGTTAAAGACAAGACGTAATGACTTAATTGGCAAATCTCAGTTTTATTATACATTGATCAATTTTCTAATTATTGACTATCGATATTCGTATCTCTCTATTAGCAGGCCCTCATCTTCGAATCCAATTATTTCACCGTGCTCTGGGGGTTCTTTGTTGAAAGCAACGATCAGCATGCTGCCAGTATATATGTGGTGTCTCCTAGGTGGCCACTCTCCAGGTGTCCTCCCGAAACCGACGGTACAACACGCACGACATTATTAACTTCGTTAGTTACCGAACAAAAAAAATTAATTTTATGTATGTCTTTTAATAAAAATACATGACGGTCGAAGAGGGAAAAGAGAAATATCCGGTAAACCAACGACTTTAAATTTGAAGGTAACTGAGAAGTATTATTATTATTGTTATTAATACTTTGTTTTCATTCACTTAAATCTTTATATATAATACCGTGAATTTATCAAAACGATTTACGATCGTTCATGACTCGATATTATTATAATACTGTATTTAACATTATGCTTTGAAATAACGGGAAATGACTTCGACAAACATGCTCATTGTCTGTTCGAACATCCTCGCAGTTGCTACGTTTTTATTATTTCTACCCAGACGAATAATTCATGTTGGATTCTTTCGGTGCACTTGTGGTGCGACGTGTAGTTAGGGTAGGTGGGATGCCTAGCTTCTTTTTCGTACCCCCCGACGAAAATCGTTTCGCTCTTTTCTTTGCTGGATTGCACTGTTGTAGTTTTTAATTTTAATAATTTGACTTGGTTCCCCCGTTGCTGTGTGTTAAAAAATTATTTTTGTCAATGTTTACGAGGCAATCGTGCGCTTCATCATATCTGTTGAGTACTTAACTCCAGTCGTAAAATTTGTTGCTATTAATGTGGTGGGTCGGTTATTCATCTTTTAAATGTGGTCGTCGTTTGGTAGTTTTTTTAAATAACTAGCCAATGACGGATGTACTACTAATAGTGTTCCATCATGTTAATTAATATTTAAACAATTTATTCTTGCTGTTGTAATTTTAATTTACTTAATTGTAACATCAAACACAATTACATAAAATGCTACTAAGTATTCCCAATATGTAATCCGTTACTTCTGCGTGACAGAAAAATAAAATTGCACAAAAATAGTTCACTACATAAAAGGCTACTTAAGGCACCAAGAAGTTGTGAAATTTTGAAAGAAATAAACATTTAAGTTTATGCTGATGATAAAATTATAAATAAATTGCTGGATTTTATATATATATAATAAGAAAATAACAAGTAAAAACGGAAATCGGAGCAAATAAAATTAAGGAATGGAATATTAAAATAGTTTTAATTACTATTGTAAGGTATTAAAGCGCTTTTTTTAGTTATTAATTATTAATATAAGTGACAAACATAGGTATTTGAGGAAAGTCGGACTGCGAACTTGTAGAAATTCCGCTGCACTCATCTCTTCAATTTTTGGTGGCCATTCATTAACGGCAACGAATGGTTAAGTTATAAATTACAAACATGGCATTCACATTGATTTTTGTATAAAACATATACTATATATACAGTGACACGTTTTCACAATGAAAATGGGAACGTCTCAGTCGATCGGGACGCAGTTTATTCAAATGCATCGACGAGGAAATAAAATATAAATATATACACGAATAAAATATTATGCACGAAATAAATTTCAGAAAGTTGATAGGAAAGTTATCCATTCGATATGATTTGTAATTTCCGGTTTTTCTTAACTCTTCTGCTGCACCAAGTTTCTTCAGTTCTTCCCTGGAATCTCTCTCTCTCTCTCTCTCTCTCTCGTTCTATTAGACAAACTCGAGAAAGTATGATAAACGACGTGAAAAGTCTATTAAAGCGGAGTTAATAAACCGTCTGAATAATCAGTTAACTCCGCATTCTTCTCGAGGAAAAAAAATGAAAACTTTACTTCTGTCGAGTGTTCACTTCCCACAGTTAACGTGACTCTGGGAAATGTCTCCTATTGAAAATTCCATAAAAGTCTAGTCGTCGACTACTTAGTTTCATTTCGACTTGGTCATTCTGACAAGTTTTTATCTTCGGAGCGTACTCTGAGAGTTCCGTGACATTCAAATCATCTGCCCCGTGTTGTCAGGCAATTAGATACAACGAGAAAACGGTTTTGTTCTATGTAAAATATTTCCCAAGGAAGGCGATAAAAGTTGTTTCAACTGGTTATGTTGTTATTAGGTAGATAAATTGTCCTTTCAAAATGATATATCGCCTGCATTAATTCACATCTCTAATTCATTTCTTATTGATAAGAACTTACTTACACGTTTGGCTCTGGAAGCACATAAGTAATTAATTGCTAAGGTTTTAAGCTTATTTATGAGATATGGGAAGGAGAAAACGCGAACGTATCTAGTCGAAGAAGTAACATCGGAGGAGGAGGAAGAAAGACAAAGAAAGCTCCTGGAAGTGAGGAGACCCGTGTTAAAACCAAAAAACTAACAAAGTCGTCTGCTGCGACCACTTTGTGGTAATGGTAAATACTATAACTGAGTGGAACCATAAACATCATGGAGAACATTATGCCGATGTATATTAATATTATATGATTCCACAAAAGTATCATATTGTTAAGTTAGCTACCGGTGGATGTACCATAAATCTATGTATCATCACGTGGTACGTTACTACTTCGAACCGCGGGGCATTTTATGTCTTTGTAGAATGTTTTAACGTCGTGTGCCCGCCCCCGAACCGACACACACAACTAATAAATATTTTATGTATCGCATACCAACGTGTTACTTTAACCTTTCATGTAGTCGAAACGTTCTCTACGAGATCTTTATCGCCGATCACGACAAATTATATATCGAATGTCACATTATTTAGCTTCACACGTTTCCTTATTTTAACTGCGAAAAATTGGTCGTTCAATTAAAAATAATTAAATGACCGTTCACCCTAAATAACTTACTCCCCCGTTCATCGGATCGATACATAATAACGTAATGATGTGAAAACTAACGGTAATGGTAATGTCTGAATAAACTTTTTGAACCGAGTCACATAAAAGTTTTGCAAATTATTTAGTTTATGTAATATTTTTTATTTAATTATTTTTTTATTTATTTAATTTTATTTGTTTGAAAATGCGACTCGTGTGGCATCTCACCGGTTAAAGTATGTAGTTATGAAAACGGTCGGTAAATTATTATTCGAAGGGGCGTTGAACTACAACCGATCATAACCAATTACTTTTCATAACTCGACTCTTTTTTCATCACCGCAGAACAATTAAATTATTTTAATTAGGCGTCAGACCTCTGAATTGTGTTTTTAGTGTTGTTCGAAGATTATCTTTCCAAGGGTGTGAGCCATGCCGTCTGCCATGCCCGAAAGAGAAACGGAAAGCCGTCCTTCCTCACTACAAACTCTCACTACAATCCTTTCCCTGATAAAAAGTTATTTGAATGACATGTAAACAAAGCAGCTTTTTCCAGGTCTCTCCCTTTTGTTTTCGTTATCTGACTGCCTCGTATAATTTTTTTTTCTTCCCTCAAATTTCCGGACACACCAAAAGCTCTTTCCTTCTTCCCTTATTTTTTTTTTGTGCACACATTTTGCTCGCCGCAAGAGCTTTTGTCTGTTGCCTACCATTTACTTCCTCACTGAGCCAATCATTACTTCAAATAACTCTAACTGACACTCTCGTGAGCTTTGTGTACTTCCTCCGCGTCGCAACATCTTCAATTTAAGTCTCTTTCGGTAATCCAACGTAATATTTTTCTCTGAGATATCGTCTCTCTCTCTGTAGTGTCCTGCAGCGGGGTCGGCAGACGATTTTTAAGCACGGCAATAAAAATTCTAGTTAACTCGCGGCGTGGGAGATTTTTAATTTTCAGATTTTAAATTTTTTGCCATGGGCTTGCCGGGAGACGAGCGACACTCTCGACTTTGACCGGTGACAATTTATTCGACTACCCCCGTCGAAAGGATAGTCGTAAGGGTTGAAGACATGGCTTGGGGATAACAGAAATTTATTAATTGAAATATTGAAGGTCGAGTGTTAACTTTCCAAAATCTTGTGTAGTTTGTGAGTCCCAAGAAGGCTGCTGTTTGGGGGAAATTACGATTCATAGTAAATTCAATTATTTATATATTTACTCATAGATTTTGTCTATAGATTTTTTAATTGGTACCCGGAAAAAGACGTTTTCTCGTAGGAATCCATTTCAATGTTTTATCTTCGCAGTTGAGGAAATTACATAATTTAATAAATTAAATCTCGTTGTTATGCAAAGTACGGAAAAACACGACGGTACATGATCATGCAAAACATGTGTACTGCCTACAGGGAGGCACCACCTTGCACTTTGCTTTTTATAATAAAAAGTATAAAATAGAAGAACGATACACTACAGAATATTAGATTTCCACTTCGTAAACTTGACATTAATTTGACTTACTTGTTGAACGACTTTCTCAGATAAATAGTTTTTATATAAAGCAAAAATTTATTAATATTTTTTTTATTGGTCGCTTGCATGGGTTATTGATTTCCGAGAGTCTGCTGAGAGTCTCCTTTCTCCCGAAAAATTTCTCAAATATTGTTGAACAAAGTTCTCAATTCTCAATGACAGTTTTCTCGAGTTCTCAAGTTTTCAACGACGTGGATTCTTCAGTTTCCGTCCCTAATGTGTCCACCTGGAGGAGAACTTGGTTGAAGGATTTACGGGAAGTTAAATTCGTACTTACGCCCTGCGGATGAGCCGGCAATCGTTACAGAAATATAATTTTTTTCATTTATCCATTGCTGACCGTACTGCAATAGCAAAATACGAAATGTTTGAACGTTTCCATTGACGCCATTTTCTGCACTTCCTTGTAATTCAATAAATCAGTACAAAATTTGTTGACCAACTTTGACCAGATAACAACATAACTCGAATATTATTATAGGAAAATTATAAATCTGAAGAACTTTGTCCACCACCTGAACGGTTTCATCAATGAACAAATGCTTTTTTAGAGCGGAACTTTTGGCTGTAGGTCGAATGGTGTTGTTCATACTTATTTAGAGACCTATGGGTTCACAAAATGGCGAACAACCTGACTCCTACAGCTAAACTTTAGTCATTTACCTCGCCGGCATATTGCTACCCCTTTTTTCGGACCCTTTTAACTTTACTCTCGGCGTTGTGCCCACCGTCAAATCCTCACCTTCGTTCATTTTACTTATTTTGTCACGCTCTGCTGCTAAAATATTTATATATATACATTGAATTGCCACAAAGGTTAACAGTTGTACTTGAATAGAAGTGAATTAGTGATGTTCTCATTGATGCCGCTAGACACAGGAAATTAATAGTGAAAAAGAGGGGAGTGATAAAAAGTGTGCTCTGGGATGAGTCGTGTGAGGAAGAAGAAAACAAAAAGTATCCCCCACCCGGGCCACCGAACACAATACAACGACGGATGTCACGTAAAGTGAAAAATTTGTTACACCGAGAAAACTCCCAAAAATGTCAATCACCAACACTCATTGTGTAAAATTTAATAATGTATTAACCCAAAAAATAATTCGACCGTAGAAAACATCATTCAATATATTTATATTTTAGGCATACAATTTATTAAAATACAACTATTTACAGAAAATTCAAGCCATTAAAAAATTGTATTGGAGTTCCAAAAGAAACCTTGAGCCGAGAGTTTCATTCGAGGTAATAAAAAGTATACACAAATACTGCTGTCAACAGTTAAACTTAATTTCTTTTACTTATGTCGAATCTATTGATTAAAAACATAAAACATTATGTATTAATTTTCTTTCGGTGGTTTATTCCAAGAATCCTTGTTATTAATTGAAAACAGAAAAATAAAAATTACCAAGAAAAACGCTTTTAGTACTTTATTTTAACTTTCTACCGTTCTCTCTAAAACCGAATGAAGTCTAATAATAAAAACTAATCAATGAAAGTTTTATTCAAAGAGGTTGCAAACTTGGGCATCTCGTTAATTCTGTCTTTTTATTGAGGTGTATTATTAATAACTGCTAAGGCATAACTCAGTCAGGTGAAACGAGAAGCAGACAAAATATCTGTGGTAGATTATTAATTGGTAAAAATGTTACTAATTGGAGACGACAGTATTGTAAGTCGCGATTTTTAAGTGAAGATCAGATCTTCGAGAGGTTTTAATTTGATCTTGCTAAATATTTTAGTCTACTCGGTTGAAAAGTTACAGAAATTCGTGACTTGTGAACGTTTGAGGAAGTCTAATTTTTTATTTATGTTTTATGTATTGCAGTACTATTTATGTACACCACGACTTGTCGGTTGTGCCTTCATTGAAGTTACGCGGAGCGTGGGGCTTTGTTTTGGTTTCATGCCATCACTTCCTTCCCTGTCTTATTTGACACAAGTCGTTTCCATTGATTGATTGATTGATTGATTGAAAAATCAGACTTATGTTTGATTGTGGCCCGCTGAAATTTGCTCAAAAGTTTCATCCCGATCGCTGACGGTGTCGGAACGGGAAGAGTTAGTTTAACGTTACTTCTCCTGGTGTTTTCTCCTTGCTGTCGGTAAATCAATGCCTAAATCAACTGGAAATTTGAATCCTGATTTCCGCTTCCCTTCACCCGTCTCCTGCGACTAAAAGATCGTATTTCACCGCTTTTAAAAGTAAATTTTTAGATTCTGTTACACCAAACCATCCAGAACAGGAGGAACAGGAGAAAGAACAAGAAGAGGAAGAAGAAGAAGAAGAAGCAGAAGAAACAGAGGGAATTCAACGGTGACTGTTTACAATGGATGAATTGAAGAAGTCTAATTAATTTCCGTTCCGCGGAATTCGCGTTCCAAGTAATTAGAATTTAGTTTTGCAAAAAAATCCCCGAAACGAAGGAGAGCTTTGCTGCCACACGGTACCCGGGGCTCCGTAAAAATGTGTACGGAAAAACAAGAAGGAAAAGAAGAAGGAAGGAGGGAAGCAACTTTTGCGGCCGAGTCTTCGGAAAAAGCAAAATTTTACAGAGAGCAAAAAGATCTCTGAGCTCTCATTTAAAATGTTCATCCTATTTCTGACCCGATTTTCAAACAAAAAAGTTAATTGGGAATGCTTAGCGGTTTCCTCGGTCGGTCGGGATTGTTTTTCAGCAAAGGGACAGGTTCACTACTTTTGATTTTGCTACTTCTAATTAACTACTTTGTCGTGAAACAAATTCGTAATCCATTTTCCTGCCGAAAAGAAACAATTGGGAGTCAGCGTCTTAGGTGGAGGAGGAGCAGGAAGTTCCCACGAAAACGAACCCAACTCTTTAACGATCCGTCGACCATCTTCATTTTACATTCGGAGAGATGTCGGATATAATTCAAGCAGCGTGTGCATAATTATACTGTGAGTGTAGTGTTAAGTACTTATGATATAATAAGTTGGCACGACCGTGTGAAAACATTTTGAGAAGTTCGTAAGTGTCGATTATTAACATTTGTTGAGTCTCTTTAATTTTGTTGCCACCCCCCCAGGTCAACCTTTTTCACACCGCCATTTGCCCTTTTTTACATAATTAATGATAACGGGTTTCGTTCGCCTTTTTACGCGGCCTCTAACCTCTCGAGGGAATTGCCCAAGCGGTGTATGAAGGTAAAGACAAAAAGGGGATGGTAATTGCCTTCGTTTCCAATTACTACCACCTGTCCTGCCGGCTACGGTACAGTCTAAATCCTTTTCGGTTGTCAGAAAAATAACAATTTCGGGAGACAAGACGGAAATGAAAGAGAAAAAAAAACAGGGTGAAAGGTGAGGGATGCTGCGTACCAGAGAAAGCGTACGCAGACTTTTTCCGTTGGATTCAACACTTGTTTTGACTGGTTGCTGACACTTCTCACCTACCTGTCTACTAAGTGCACGCTTTGCTACACACGTGCGAATATTTTACAGAAATGGTTCGCAGATTTTGATAGGATTGCTGCCATGTGTCGCCTGTAGACGGCCTGTGAGACAGAAGGATGTCACACTTGTTGCTGCGAGTTACCACCGAACTTCCAGAGCATCGACTAAATATTTCTAAGAATAGATCCGTTTTTCTATTAGGCGTAATAGTAAATCTCACTCATCTAAATTTCATAGTTAATCTCATAGTTGCTTATTTGCCTCGGTTACAGAGGACAGAACGAAATATCCAATTTACACCTGGAGATTTCAAATGAGTCTTCCAAGTTCGACGTGTGGATATAGGAGGCAGCGGATACGTAGATTTTTGATAAAGCTACTCTGTCATGTCTCATTAACCGTCCAGTTTGTATCGGAGACGTACCTTTGTACATAAAAGCGAAGGTGTGGGTACGAGCCAAGGTCGGCTGACATTAAAGTTCGAAAAATATAGCAGACTTTGAAACTTTAATGTTTAATTTCGACTATAAATAGTACTTTTCACACAGGCGGACCAATCCACCAATCGATTGATTTCAATGCGATCGAAGTTTGGGCGTACGGAGGGTAGGAAACTCGTTTCACAAAATAGTAGACTTGAAACCTATGCACTACGTTTCATTAACGACGGACATGAAACTTCATTACAAGACGAACAAATCATTCAATGTCTGTGGTAAAAATTTAAGTTTACTAAACGCCCCACACGAAAAATATTAAACTGCGTGACACGTTAACGAGGGCTCGATTCTATGTATTTTGAAAATTGTAGTTTTACTGACCTTGGGAGAAAATGGTTGTGCGATGCTATACATAAAATATAGTTTCATACATAAAACACGGTTTAGTCTGAAATTTCTGCGCTCCTACTTTTTAATTTGGTTGTGCTTTGAATTGCCACACGGGGGCCAGTGTCGTTTTTCTGGTCTCAAGCCTGAAAAACAAAATCTAAAAACAATGTCGGACGTGTACTACCACGACTTCAGCAATAATACATGTGCTGTTGTGTATTCTTTCTCGTGAAAGAGCCCACGGTTCTCCTAGTTTTTGTTTAAATTGCATGACTAAAGTCATTTTTAATTTAAAAACTATTTCAATTTCTACCGCTTCGTATTCATTATCCTTTATTATTCGTTGTGCATGCCGTTCTCTCTCTCTCTCTCTCTCTCTCTCGTTCATCTGAAGAATTATAAATTTTTGTAGGAGGGAGGAATAATTGAAGTAACAAGAAGCCGAGAAAATGAGATAGGAAAAGACGGAGAAGGAAGAAAATAAATAAGTAATGAGACATAGAGAAACTGTTTGAACGAAACGTTTTCCCAAACTACGGTAAATAACCACTTGAAATGTCGGTGCTCTGGATAAAGTGTACGCACACTTGAAATTAGTGTTTGTCTCCCCGTTTGCCTGTTTGTTTGCTTGTTTATTGTTCACTTAAAGTGACGTACGAAATTGTCATCAGATGTGAATTAAGTCGGAGAGAGTGTACACTTATTGAATTTGACGAGAGCCGAGGTTGATTCGTGAAAGCAGACGGCTCGAGGCGAGTCGGGAGTTAACAATTACAGCGATTATATACGAAATTAACATGGGTTTTGATTCGGACAAAGAATTACAAATTAGGATTGACGGAAGGTGCATCGCGGACAACAGGTGGTGGTCGAAAAGACGCTAAACCTGCGGGAAATTTATTGTAAACAAAAGAAAAGTTTCTCCCGTCGTCGTCGCGTGATCTCCTGAGGATTTCGATCATCCCCTCGGATCTTTCTTTCTCCACGGCCTGTGCGGTTGTTTTTAGCATAAATTCCATTACGGTCGACACGACGCTGTGGACAGAGGATTATTCCCTTCCTTTCATCCCGGTCCCGGCCTTTCATCCCCCGATCTGTGATCTTCAATAATCGCCTGAATGTTGGAAAATCTCCAATGATTCATCAAATATGACGGAAAGGAAGAGGAAGATCACCTGACAGAAGAAGAACGCAGGCTCCGCTAAAAAGTAAAAAAAATGGAGTAACACGAGAGCGGAGTTCATAAATAACACCAAGTGACAACAAATTAATTTAGTACGTAAAAAATTGAAAGTAAATTATGAAAAAAAAACTATTCGGCCATGTTGGAGCTTCTCCCGGGGTGATAAATGCACTTGCAACATTAGAGAACTTCATTTCATCCCCTTAAAAATTTCCCGTTTGTCTGTCCTTTGCTTAGAGTAATAATTTCCATTATTTTCTCTACCCCTTCGAGAGTAATAAATTTCACTTTAATGAATTTGACTGTGGCATAAATTTGGCATGGGTGGAGAGACGCGGTTACATGCTTTCTTAGTTTTCTCCGGGAGGTTTTTTAGCCCCCAACGCCACGGAACTATTTCACCCCCGCGAGAAAATGAAAGGAAAATAAGATAATTGCGGGTTATAAATTGACAGTGAGAAGCAACCGCCTTCGGTGTGAATTTCCAGAGGGTTTTTCCCTTCCAGAAGTTGCTGGTCGTTCTCCCTCAAGTACTTTTACTTGGGTACTCAGCGCCTCGGACACCCCCGGCCGAGTAATTCAATTTCCGCTTTGGGCAGCGGAAAGCACTTGCAGTCAAGCGGAAGTTCACCAGGCAGGGAAAGGAGACCTCCCCTAGTTAAAGGGATGAACTTGAAAACGACTGCCAGATAACCGACCGGAATTCATCTTTTGCTACAGTTAGTCGATATGGATTTTCAATGTTTTTATTTTTATTTTTTTTCATGTCTGCATCATTTTTCATTTCGCAAATGAGTTTTTCATTATTTTTCCAATAATACATTATTTCAATTTCTGCCTGGATATTTTGAGACGTTACACTTTCGCTCAATTTTACCGCTTTAGAAAAACAATAAAAGATTAAAGATGAAGAGTTGCCGTGTAGATTTATTAATGTATTCGGTTTAATGTATACGTCGGTGTAAGGTTAATGGTAGACGTTCCCCGAGCTCCGAAGAACAACAAAGAAACAACACATTTTTGTACTTCCCACCGCTTACATGTTAGTAGAACCGTTTGAACAATTTGTTTCAAATAACTGCGACTATTAGAGTAAGGTTATGTGGCTGATACGGTCGACTTATTAATTAATTTATCGGTGATGTATTTTATATTTGCGAGCGGCACACAGACTTTATAAGTTTACTGCCTAAAAACACACTAGCTGGTACGTGAAGGTACTCAAAAGAGATAGAACTAGGTTTTCTATGTAGTTTAAATATCCAGCTTCTACCCTCTAGATTTATCTAGTTCTCTTAGGAACTTTGCAGGGACTTCCCCGACCCTTTCTTTTTTCAGAAGAGTTGGAAAACCTTTTAGAGGTACAAAAAAACATATGAATAAATTCAAACCTCTGAAGGTGTGGTACAATTTTACTTATTGAAACATCTTTCTTAAGCGCAGGAATTGGATGAAAAGCTCGGATGAGATCGATAACAGAAAATTTATTTCCTGAAACGAAGTTGTCGAACAAAATCTTACAAAGGAGAATATTTGAAATTGTTATAATGCGGGTTTGTATTGTGCAAACCCCACAGGGTCTCGAGTCGCCATGTTTCTTTGTGTCGCAAGTGTTGGAGACTGACCCACGGACGGCTGGAAGATTGACAAAGTTCCAGATCGGCCATAAACCAGAATTACTTTTGCGGAGTAAATCGACGTGGACGAGAGCGGTTATTGGTGGTGTTCATGACATGCTCAGTCCTGTGGGGGAAGGAAAAGTTTTTCGTACGTGACGAACGACGAGTATTTCTTTGTGTTGTAGTGAACACCACGAGCGCGAGAGAGGTACCGTGACCATTAGACGAACTCAACGACCGTTTGTTACGCTACCCGAAGAAAGTCAATAAATTGGGGTATTAGTTTCCCCTTTCCCGAACGTCCCTGATGGGATCGTAAAGTAAAAGGAATTCGATACCTATGATTTCTCGATTTGTTCGATAATATCAATGACAACGACCATCAGAAAGATTCGATTGAGCATCGAGTAAACGTTAAATGTTTTTTACTTCGCAATCCAACTGTAGGTGAATTTTTCCTTGTAGTTTTTACTTAGGTAGCAGTGCCTTTCATTGCCCAACAGAACCTAATGTCATAGAATATACAAAAACATATAATAATATTTTAGTTATTATAATATCATTATTGCAGCCATAACAGTGTTATTAATTTATTATAATTTTTTTCCAATTCATATATTTTCTACCAGAAATTTAACCAACATTGAGATGACTTTTATGTCTTTTTACTTTTCATTTTTTTGTGAAATTTTTCTTGTAGTTCTTCCATATGTAGTAGTTCCTCAATATGTTCCGTAGAGGTTTCATTAATTAAATAACAGAACTTGAGAATGTGTAATATACCAATAATATTTTTATTTTTTATTATTCTTTTATTATTTTATTATTGCAGCCACAATAGTATTATTAATTTATTATAATTTTTTCAGTATTATGTATATATTGTTTGCTACAAGTTCATTGTGATTACTTTTTTATCTTTTTACATGGCGTTTTTTTACAGTGTTTGTAGTGCACATTTTTGTCTGTCCCAATGTTTATTTACTAGTTTATTTTTTAAGAAATGAAAGTGAAATTTTATTTTATTCACTTGTTAGTTTTATTTATGTCATTTTACTTTACGCACAAGTTCATTTTATTTTTTTTTTGAACTTTAGACGTGACGCAAGCGTGTGTGTGTGTGCGTGTGTGTGTTTTGTGGTGTCATGAACGAGTCAGTCAAATCACGGATCGAAAATAAAAAGTCCACAAGATTCGTTAAATCCACTTCATGGAAATTTTTAAATTTCATTTCGAAATACAATGATTTCTGATTAAGTCGTTGAATGCGGCATAACGAAAAATGTTAAAGGACGTTAAATTCAAAAAACAACTTTTCAATTCGGTTCACGTTCAGTCTGGAAAATGTCTTCCTCTCGTTCTCTTTCTCTCCATCATTTCCTCGCCGGTCTTGTCCGTGACTTCTCCCGACTTTGGTAATCAGTAAAAATAGGCTTTCTTCCCTGCGGTACACCTGTCTTTATTAAATCTTATTCCGCCGCCAGTTGAAACGAAGAGTAATTGTGGTGCTTCCTTTCCCGGCTGGAGAAACTTCCGTTTACACAACCGTATCCGGCGACTCCGATAAGATTGTTTAGAGTTCGAAATTGAATCGATTTCCTTTTCTCGAACTCGACTATATTGAAGTTTGTATCAATCATTTGGAACGATCATCTCACACGATTTTTTCTCTCTCTTCCTTTCCAAGTCGCGTTTAAGCACGTCTATTAACGACCAGATGGAGCAGTGAGATACCTTATCAATTTCCTCTATTCGCATTGTAACACACTTCAAACGACTGAGCGAAATAAAAACGTGGTGAATTAAACAATTATTACGTCTGAGTGTTGGCCCTGCAACCTGACCATTTCTTTCTCATTGCGCTGCTCAGGTGTAGACAAGAACCGTACCGAACGTAGTGACTCAACAAAAGTGGAGAGAACGATCAGAAGGATGAAGGAAAGATACCGTATATGAAATTTTGTATGTACTTTTATCAAAATAATAGAAATCAATAGACGCAGACTTTGCTCTTAATAGATTAATTAATAATTGAAAACTACGTAACGATATATAAATATTTCGTTGAAGGTCTGTTAGAATTATCGAAAAACATAATTTGTCATTCTCAATCATTTTTCGTGAATTGAAAATGTAGGTATCGCGTTGTAATCACTCGTGTCAGTCTGGTGTTTTCTCCTGTCCACGGTAACGCGATTATCTAATGAAATAGGTAGCTGGACAATAGATTAATACACGTGTCACCACTCATTTGACACTCACGCCATGGAATGCAACTCGAAAAGAGGTTTAAGAGCTTTGTTTACTAAATTGAGATCGGCGGATGCAACGGAAACCGCCAACACTGCGCTGCGCTGAAAGGTTTCGTAGTTGCTGTATTTTAATTCGGGTACTTGGAAATTGTTTGTTTTTTTCTGCGGTTTTTGTAAGGCACGTGAAAATTTCTGTGAAATGCACCTGAAACAGTTTCTTTTTTTTTCTCTAGTTCATCCGGTTCCCGTGGGGTAAAAGTTTCCATCTTTTTCCCCGAGTATTCTTTCATTTTACTTCGGTTCTAGTCTGTCCGAACCATTTCCTTTCCAGCTTGCTCGGCTTGTTTCTTTTTATACTTCAGAAAGTTGTAATTTTCAATTTTGAGCTCAAACTCTATGAGTTTGACAAAATTACATTATAGTTTTCTATTGTGCCTGATCCTGAAAATTGAAACCCCTTAAAATTTTTCTCTCTCTCTCTCTCTCTCTCTCTATCAAGTAACTCAAGAATTTTCAGAGTTTCCCGCGTTCTAATCCGGTTTGGTGGTGTGCGATGGAGTGAGGTTTAGTGATGAAAGTGCGTACGAGTATTTTGTCGTGGTCTCTGCTTAGACGGTGAGAACTCTTTTTAGAGCTTAGAACAACACGATTTCTTTAATTTTATTTTATTTTCTTAGTTCGAGGACGAAGTTCAATGGCTGAGGTAACAAAGTCCCGGGGGTTTTCAGTGCTTTCGTAACTTCCACCGGAAACGGAAAAGAAACTTTGTTTTGATAGAACGGCCCCTGACTACATGAGTTATGTTTTTATTAATCCTTCTGGCTGTTATTATTGAATTCATTCAAGTTGTAAGACTTCTGGCATCGGAGTTGTGCTCGTCCGGAACTTTTAGGGATAGCTGAAAACAGAAATTATTTTCTCAAAACAGTACAATGAGTTCTGTTGGGGTGGTCAACATCCCAGACAAGTAAATAAAGTAACATGGGGCATGATATATAATTACGCAATTATAAAATTAATAAAACGGCGAGCTATTTGAGTTCGTTAAACGATTTTAATTTATTGATAGCTTCATTATCCAAATAAGTTTTTGTAACCCGCAAATTATAGTGATTACTCCACGGAGAGGAAACATTAACAGGACACAAGCAAATTATTATTTAATTTAATTAATGTGAAACTCGGAGAGAACCCGTTGATTCGTAAATTCTTCGAGACTGGTTTTACAAAAAGTGGCCAGGAATATTTCTATGAACGTCTCTATTTAATGGAGAATCGCATTCTTCGGAGTTGTCTGAAGAACATCAGTGAATTACAAATAGAGGTGAAGGGGGATGGGTAGAGGTGTACTAATCACCGATATATTTCACATTGAAAGTCTCAGAAGCAAGAATAACGAAGTAAAAGGTGAAATTTGACGCGAACAAAGCAAAATGCATTACTTCTAAAACCCATGAAATTGTAGTTACTTAGTGGCCGTGTTCGACCCTCGAATTAGTGCCTAATGACACTGACGAATTGCCTTTAACTCAATCTTAATTTTCAGAATTTTCCTATTTCCTCTAAGCGTGTTCCATTTCCATTTCGTTGCCCTGTCTCGACAAAACCAAAAAAAAAGCTTTTTTTCTGTGTGTCCGCTCCGGTCCCACACGCCCAAAGTCTGGCTCTCTGGTAAATTGTAGGTGTCTCACGGGTAGGATGTATCAGCAACAAGTAATAGCTGATATAAAAAAATATAGGCTATAAAAACAGGAGACTGTGACATGAGTGGAAGTAAAAAACTAAAAGAGTAGACACATATTGTACACATGTATTGCACATCAGTCGAAATGAAGTTTTGTATTTTCTTCCCTTTAAACAAAAGCAGACTTTTCTACTAGTAAATAATGTAATGTTACAAAAAATATACGTTGTAGTCACATTAATGGTTTGTATATACGTAATAACTAATTTAGTAATAGACAGTAATAATAGTGGCCAGATTAACTAATTTAAGTGTAGAGGTGTGGATGGCAACTGTACCTTTCTCATCCGGGCGGTTCTTTGGTCAAATTCAAGCACACCTGAGGAAAAGTGCAGGTTTTTCCTCCTTAAAAAAATGAATAAAAGGCTTACCGAAGGAAATCGGAGTAAATGAGGGGAGTTCTTCATCTCGTTTCCCTAAATTTTATCAAAGGATAATCTTACGATCTGTCGAAGTTTCTCCCAGATCCCGACTCGATTTTCTTTTCGGTCCCGTTAAAATAAGAGACATGTAACGGCAACGTGAACGGAGTCCCTGGCGGATGAAGAATATCAGATTTACCATCTTTACCTTTATGTCTAAACAAGTTTCGGGTGACCGGAACACCCAGATCGCGATCAGCGCTCCAGTCTGAGATCAAAAATCGAGGCATTTAAAAACGGGCGTCACCTGCGTTTGTTCCGCGGCGAAACAATTTGACGTTTCTGAAACAGAAGAGTACTTTTCACGCGGGAGTGTCTAATTTCGCAACAACACGACGATTCGTCCGTTTCTGCGTTTCGAAACTTGTGTTCTCACATAAGAAATTCAATGAATCGTTTTGGATTTGTACGAGAGAACAAATAACCACTACTACAACTACTACCATCACCGCCTGTTGCGGCGGTAAATAAAATGACGGATAAATGGAACGTGCGGTTAGTCTAGAAACTTCCATTTGGGCATCGGACTCGCACTCGACTCCAACAACTGTATTAGTTGTTTTCTATATCGTTCAGTTGTTTCTGAAACTTTATAATTTTTATCGTTGAAGCAGCGTGTGAGAAAACCATAAAAAAGGGGACGAAATGACTTTTTCCGAAAACCTCCGGTTCACACCGGGTACTTCAATCGTAAGTTGGAAATTTTCATTCGCGATAGTCAAATTTTTATATATGTTAACGTCAATCCACAGATGTTGATGTATGGTTTTCTACTTCTCCAAACCGAGTTCCCGTAACATTATTTTTACGAATTTTTACATTATCTAATGTGATTCTATCCGTCAAATATTCTTACGCGTGACGAGTGACTCGAATGAGAATAGAATTAATGAGCAGCTGTGTGTTTGAGACGGAGACAGGGTGGGTTTCGCTGAGGAATTTCTAAGGTGAAGATGGTGCCAGGTTCAAGAACAACATTGGAACAAGTGTTTTTCCGAAACTTCATCAGAGACTGTTGACTTAACCCGAGCAAGTCAACAAGGTAAAGTCGTTTCGGAGGACATGCCAAGATGTCATAGTCACAGGGCAGCCAGTAAAATAATAAAATTTTGCAAAAACTTTATTATCCATGCGTCTTGAGAACTTGTTCTCAAAGCAAAAGGATACTTCGATTGAACGTTGTCAATATTGATTGAAAATAAGTTCGACATTCTCACACCACCGCGAGGAGTGCTGCGATGTAACTTAACATAAACAATATCTGTTCGTTAGTCTCGAACTCTCGGAAATCGAACAATCGTTTATATATATGTATATATATATATATATATATATATATAGAAAAAGAAACTTATTCATTTCCTTTTAATAATTATCAGTCTTTGAGAGAAGAGGAGTTCCGAGTTCCGAGTTCTCCGTCTCCGATCATCTCAAGTTTGAATAAAATTTTCACGTTTTCCTTACTGAGAAGAAAATTGGCGTGTGAATTGAATTTTAATTCCTTTAACTCAGCTTTTAATTTCTATTAGCTCCAATTTAGTTTTATTTAAAAATCGAACGGAAACTCCGGGGCGAACGGATGGGGGAAAACACTCGGAGTCGCAGACAACGACACCGAATGTTCTCTCCGTGTCGTCGTACGCTCTCCACATCCGTCTTCAAGTTTTAAGTTCTCGCAGCTTTTAAGTTCCGAAGTCAGTGGCGTCTGATTGAAACGAGGTAGGTAGAATGTCGTTAGAAAAGCTTTCCTGTGTTTCATTACTTAAAGACGAGTCTCATTATTCTCGGCGAGTGCGTGTTGAACGCCATCGAACGCCCGGTTCTCCCGGTTTTTCTCTCCCGGTTTTTCCGAAACTAAAAAAAAAAGGTATATTGTTCTGGTTTTACGCAAGAAAATATAACATTCATTTTCCCCCGGTAATTATTCTTCATATCTTGTTACTAGCTTTTCTCGGTGGTTCTTTTGGTGTTCTTTCTCTTGAAACCACGTCATTAACAACTCATTTGAACTTTGGATATTAAAAAACAAATACTTTCATAAATTCTTTCTCTCCTCTGCAAAACTTTTCTGCCCGTCGTACGAAAAAAAAAGAACATTTGTAACTTTTCGTTAGTTGAAAATATAATAGGGGGTAAAAAAAAAAAATTATTTCATAAAAAGTTTTTATCTACTTCTGACGACTTTTTCCACTACAATCTGATGTTGATGGCTATGATAACGATATGTAACGATATGAAGAAGTGCGGTGGAAGTAATGAAACCGAGGTATGTAGTTCGCGCGACGGAAATAAACGGCTTACCTGAGCGGCATACATTTGGATGACAATAAAACGGGAACCATCGGGATGATGAGATACCTGTACGACGTGAAAACGCGTTTTTTTTATGATCCGAGTAAGACGGAGCGGGGGCAGCGATTCCAACACCGGTAAACAGCTTTTCGAGGTATGAAACGGGGAGTTATGAACAATTACAGAACGGAGTTGATGATCGGAGGAAGTGCAGTGAGTTCTGACAGGTGTTAAAACACGGAACGTTTCACTAAAAGCATCAAACTCATTTATGATTCAAACGGTAAGTGAAAAATGTACCAAACTTTTAGTACCGTTTTCTCGTACCTGTACAAGAACCAGGGCGAAATCAACTTCACCCCGAATCATCCCGCGCTTAAAGTTCTTCACGAGCACTCGTACGAACACGTCGAAAAATTTTATTCACCTGAGCATTTCTCTTTATTTTGAAACGGTGTGAATTCCTTCCTGAGAACTCCACACAGTCAATTTCCTAGTGAAACGATGAAAATTTGGGTCGGAGTATAATGCAATTCCGAAATGAAACGGTTTTTTCGAGAAGCACGATAAACATCACGCAATCCCACCATGAATCAAACAATTTCATTCTCTTTCACATTAAAGGAATACATTTTCTTTGTGGAAACTGACCGGCGTTTTAAAAATTGCCACATTTTTAAGTTGCCAACTCAACCAGCAACAGCCAACGGAAGACTAAAAAAAATTCATGGACGAACGTTCTGTTACATCGCGACGTACTGTTGTGATGTACGTCTAGTTGTCTAGTGGTGACTTTGACCACGAAAGTATAACACATGAAACCAAAATGAAGAACAGTTGTAGTCTTCTGATACCTTTAAAAATTTTTGTTTTTTTTTGTCTGGTAGGCATATCTTCCAAAAACAAAGTTTTTATCCTGGAATGTTTCTTTTTAATTGTGCCTCCCAAAAATCTTCGGTTTCGTTAAACGAATGTTTCTTAAGCTCTCGCCAAAGAGGAGGGAAGTTATGTGTTGACAAATTTTAAAATGAGTGAGCTTAAAAAGCTCAAATTTCTCGACTTTGGAGATGTCGGAACGAAGTCAGTCTTCTGATTGTAACCTACTCGTTGTCTGTGAGTTCTGAAAAATATTCGTTCAACTCTGTTCTGTTTATGTGACTTTTAATTTGCAGCGCAGGACGGCACTACACTAAAATCATATCGTATATAGGTACCACAGATGTAGAGTAGAAGAAGTAGATAAAGTAGTGATTAAGGGGAGACTTACATAAATTGTACTCCGCAGTAGTGTTGCAGAGAGAAAGAGACACCAACTACTCGTGTTTGCACTACCTGGCACCTCATCCGGGGAGCTTAATGTACTTGACAGACATGCACTCGTATTGTATACGTTTTTCTTCGGAGAGTACATTTTATTAATACACATCGGTTCATTCATTGGCACGTGACTGTCTTCATTTTCTTTTCTTTCCGTTTCGACGGTATTGAAGTCGTCGTCCAAGTCTGTCACTTTTAAAAGCTTCGTAGCAAATATGTTTATCCAGCGTAACCTTTCTTAACCTAATTCCCGGCAGGGGCAGAAAAGGAAGAGATGGACCTTTTGTGATGAAAATTCCTGTTAGTGTTATTCTTTTTTTTTCTTTTTTTCTTTTTCTTTCTTTCTCTCTCTCTCTCATCTTTTTTCTATTATCTCCATTGTTCAGTTGAGAAAGTTGGACGTCTCAGATTTCATCTCACCTCCCTTCGAGAGTCCCTCCGGTTCCTGCTTGCATTTCCATTCTGGTTTCGCCTTTATTGTTCCTTTCTATTCAGTCAAGGGCTTAAAATAAGATAACTTTCGATTTTTCACAATTTCAATTTTTCTTTCTTTCTTCCTTTCTTTCGACACTTCAAAAATTATAAGACGTTTTCTATATTACAATTTTTCTTTCATCATTAATTTGCATTCATGTACAACGGCCGACGAGAAAAGATGGAAGAATTTCATTTTTCTCCGGCCTTTTGATTCCCCCGCATGCGACGACTATTTTTTTTTTTTCCTGTTGACGTTCGCCCGAACTCTTCGATATTCTTCGACTTGCCTTCACGATTTGCCCGTTCTTTTTTTTTTTTTTTTAAGTTTTACCTGGTCGGGAGAAACCTTTTTGTTTATTTCTTAACGATGGGAAAACTCGGAAGAAAAAGTATTTACCTGGACCCGGGAAAGCATCCATAACTTTTATTGGAATTTCCAGGAAAATCTTCGTTATTGTTTACTCAGACGGTGGGATGATGAAAGAGATCTGTCGAAAAATGATCCCGGATCACACGGGTTAAATAGAAATAGTGTTAGTTCGGAACCCTGCTGCGAGACTTGAAAGTCAATTAACCAAGTCGGAATTTAGTTAGAGGTCAGAATCGATTGGTGTAAAGTGGCCGACAGGCCGAAAATGATCGCAGGAAATGAAACGAAGAAACTCTTTTTCATTCTCAATCAGAAAAAAAAAGGAAAAAAATTCTGAATCGGATTTCAACTTTACCAAATTTGATTTCCGGCAATTTTTCACATCCCAGCCTTTATTTTCTACGACCTGTCCTGGACGAAAGAAAAAACGTGTTTGCATTCCTCACGCAAATTTACATGCTTGCCAGGGGGTTAAAGATTTAAGGAATTTTCTCGGAGGACTACAATGAGGGGAACGATTAAACGTAAGCACCCACCGGGTTTCACCTGGTCGTCCGTCCTGACACTGACCTGGCAGAAGGGAGCACACCTTCATATATTTCGTATGCCGAAGACTCGGTGAGGTTCGGTAAGGGTTAAAGCCATTAAGCACACATGTTAGGTGTGGAACGAATCGAGGGCCGAGTTAGAGGGATGAAAAAAAATCGAAACGGAGAGCTTTTAATTGAGTTTTAATGGCGGTCTGCAAGCTCCCGGAAAAATTATTAACTGCAGATTTTCGTCGTGTGGAAAACGAAAATGGACAAATGGAATTTTCATATTCACTTGACAACCGGAGACTTCAATCGGAGTTTGTTCAAGTGAGTACAAAAACAAAAGTAACCGAAGGACAGTGCCAACGAAAGGAATTTTATTATGTCGCACTGATACCTGACAGCTCTGCTATCGCCAGAGTTGTAGTGATGTTTGCGTTTCTTCTGGACGAGGTACCTCGGAGGACCAAAAAGTATAAAATTCTAGTTGTACATAAATTCGTTTACTAACCGTACGTAACGAAACAGATAAATTCAATTAATCAAAAGATTTGCTTGCGGATCACGTATTAAATTATGCACTGGCAATTCTATCACTTTGAGCAATGTGCAGGGAAGTAACCGTCGAAGACAAAAACCGGGAGGGAGGCTGGCGAAGTGTTCAAAACTTGTAGAAAACTATTTTCCAATATGATTAAAGTAAAAGGCTTCCATTGAAGTGAGGCAACAAAGGAATGTGTCACCTCCCGTCTCTAAAACGAATTCTTTCCCATTCACTGCATTATCATTCACTTTGGCCGATCGGACTCAAATTGATTTCGGAGCCGAGTCGAATTTACGCATGAATTTTCATGCGCAAAATTGAAAATTTTCCAATTCAAAACGCAACAATTGTTTCCGGAAAAAGGAAAAACGTTCAATTTGAACGGGGACTCTCATTTGGTGAGTAATTCGGGACACGAGCTCCAGAGTTACGCGGTAAATGAAATTTATTAATAAGACGTGAAGTCCGAGACGTGGAACTGTATGAAATTACAATATTTGTAGTTAACGGCGTGACACGTAACCGGAGGCATGGAAGTTGTTACGGCCTTGTACTTGATAGGCTGCATACAACCGTTGTTACCTGTTTTGACTTATCAAAAATTACGTTTTGATTCTTCCTCTCCTGTAAAAAAGCCGTAACGATGACATAAAGGTCAATTTTTTTGTTTAATAAATAATAATAATAAAAATAATATTAATTGGTGTGTAATTATAAATTAAAGACAATAATCACTACAATTTAGTCTTGTGTTACATCCATAATGTTACTGCCTCCCCGAGTCCTGTTTCGATTGTATTAAATCAAAAGAGTTATTATTATTTTCATTAAATGTCAGTTAATAAAAATAGACAAACCTAACCTAAATTTGTAAATATAAATTTTCAAACATAAGTCGGTGAAAAACAAAAAAAAACGTGAGTACTGAACAAGAAAACATAGCGAGAGCTTTCCTCCGAAGACGTCTCGTGTCATCCGAATATTTTGATTCCTTCCAATTTAAAAAACTAATAAATAAAAATTTGGCTATTTTAATTGATTCAAAAATAAGTTAGTTTAGTGGGTGACGACAAGAAACTTCGCGTTGGGCACTGCATCACACGTCAACGAAACTATTTTTATTAGTCGCATTCCGCTGCGTGGTGTTTTTGGCAGGTGGCAACCTGCAAACTTAGTAAAAATATGTCAACAATTCGTAGGATATTGTTTCTAGAAGACTCCCCCGAGACCACTGTTGCCACCGAACACATGCAGTTCCGTTCCTTCTGTTTTTATACTCGCCGAAAATTTGACTCCTAAAGAGTACCAAAAGAAAAATCTGTATAATTGTTTGTAATTATTGTCACACGTAAAATTACATTTTATTACGGTTTCTGTAAATATTGTCGAGTATGAAATATTGAGCATTTCACATGGCTTTCGAGGGTAATTACAAAACAAATACAGTCGAGGGTAAATATCACACAATTTGACGAGGAATCTCCATAGAAACGGGAGTATTTTCCCGTGACACACACCTTTGTCCCTCGTACGGTAAAACTCGAATTTCAACTTACATGCCTTTAAGACTGAATAATCTCTACAGTTTAACATAATTGTAGTGTTGTGAACGTGACGGTGGTGTGGTGTGGGTGTAACAGAGAGAGAGAGAGAGGGATCTCGTCAAAAGTTTTACTAATTCTTTTCGACTTCGTCGTGTAAATAAACTTTGTTTAACTCGAGCAAGTTTCCGATTATTATTTTCTACAGAAAAACTAAAGATTCCTAAGAAGCCATCTTGTGCGGGGCCGGAGTTGTATTTTATCCACACTTTTATTACAACCGAAGTCGAAACAAAAGCTCCTCCTCACCTCCCCGAATCTTCAGTCATTAATATTTATATTATCTTTTGGAAGAGAGGGCCACCCTCATCCCCAAACCCCCGACAAATCCATCTCAATATTTATGTGGGACGCAATTTGGGGACGGGCCCCAAAGGAAGGCAGTTGAAAAAAGGGAAATGTATTTTAGTGTCGTATCGATATCAAAAGAAAATATAAAGGGAGAAAACATCGTAAAAATGTTACATTACATGCTACGACTATAAATATAAATAGTTTTCATTATGAGAATATCGGGGCAAGAGGCTCGACTTTTATAACGGCTAAACTTTTTAAATTACAACAGCAGCCAGCTTTCTTTTTCTGTCTCCGTGAAAAGAGAAATTACACGTCTTGGTGTGGTGACTACAGCGGCTGTGATGATGGTGGTGGTGAAAGCGTAAAGAAAGGAAAGAAATAGAAGATGCGTTTTTATTCTCTTCGTGCGGAGTGAGCAGAAGACTCATGGCGGAGCCTGGGAAGGAGAGGCTGAGATGATGATGATGAGGAGAAGAAGAAGAAGGATTCCTTGTGGTTTTACGACAATATCAAAAAAAAAAAAAAAAATTCCTTTCGAATATAAAATGTTGATGAAACCCGCAGCGGGAGCCTTGTTGACTTTCCCATGTTGCGACCGTCGGGGAAAAAGATTTCCAGGCAGCATAAACTCGTTTACTGGTTGCTTTTTATCGAGTTATGAAAATTTGACAGAAACATAAAAGTTATTGCTCCACTGATTAAGTTCGGTTAATTGCAAAAAGATATTTCTGCGTACGTGGGTTACCATTAATTTCTCAAACAAGAAAGCATTACACTAGGTTTGGTCTAAAATATATATTAACATATGAATTATTATAATAAATAGTACAATAATAGTATAATAAAACCACAGAGTAATGGCTGTGGTTATTATACCATTACTGTGAGACAAAAATAGTAACAGAAATATAGTTCAAAGGAAATATGTGTAAAGCAAGGTCACGTTTCTATATACCTGACTTCTTCCTGTGTGCTTATTAACCACTAAATTAATAAATAAACGGCACCGGTACGTACATAGTTAGCCTAAATACCAATAATTCGATTTTCTGTATCGTTAAAGATGAACTTTGCCACTAATCACCGACATAATTGAATAAGTGGTCTTAAGTCGTGTAGTTATTATTAAATAAAGTAATCTTTCTATTAGCGTTGCTTCTGCTTACTTAATTGATCGGACAAGGAATAATAGAAGAATTCCACAGAAAGTTTCTACCGCACCTTTTTTTTAAAAAAAAAAAGTAGTGCAAACGTTTGAAAGAAATTAAGCATGATTTAATATCTCCGTAATAAATGGCTTCCATTACTTTGTAGTTAATTATAAGGTAGAGACAAAGACGAGGTGGGGGATCCTTCATATTTGCGTGGGACTTCGGCTATAAATTAGGAAGTAACTTATATATTTTGCTGTCATGGCTTCTGTACGTGTGTCAGTTACCCGCAACAGAAAGAGCCCACTTTTCTACTTTATCGATTCTTCTTCCCTGGTTACCGACCCCAATGACCACACACCCGTAATTATTACACGTAATTGCTGGTTAAATACATAGCTGTCGTCTATTTAAAGTCTTATTAATTTAAAATATGAGAATTCGATGTATCAATGGCCCGTTTAAAAGGCACTCCTTTTCTTCTATTCCTCTACGTAACGGTCATTAAATGTGAAATTTAATAACCGGATAGTTAAATCTATTAAACTCTCCTAATTATAAATTATGATTTAACGTACTGAAAATAGAAATAGATTTGCGATGGTTCATCAAAACTAGTAAGTCCCTAGTCAGGCCCATAAATAAGTTACATAAATATCTTCTTTAAAGTGCTTCAAACCGTCTTCTTAATTATAAACTCCATTTATATAGCTTTCGTAATAGTGTTTTAAAGTTCTGTGTAAATAATTAACATAAGTACATACATCAGAAAGGGAAACTGGTGATACATAAGCCGAGCCTTTATTGATAATGGCGAATGCTTAATTTAGGAAGAGAATATTACTACACCAACTAAAATATTTAGTTACTTTAGTATTAAGTTACGACTCATTGGCGGTTTTTTTCGAATTTCAGCTCTGAAAGAGTCGACAGACCCTGCCAAGACCTCCAACAACGTTCCTGTTGTTTTAAAAACCCCGTAGGAACCTTTCGCACTGAGCTTTACCTAAGTTCGACGGTTCAGTCCTTTCCAATGTCTTCACCATTCCGAGGAGAAAATTAAAATTAGGAACCAATTCGATTGAATTCTTTCGTGTCCATGAAAAAAAAGGGCCACTATTTGTCACTTTCCATTAGAAAACTAAGATGTATCCTGAGAGAACGTCGAGGGCGATGGAAAGGCAGTAAAAAAAAATGTTATTTTAAATCGTATTTTCAATAAAGTTCTGTCTTGCCCGACGCCATGTTTCTTTCCGCGCAATCTAAACGTAAAAGATTTCCTCTTTTTAGAAGGTAAGCCGTGTCCTCTCTCTCTCTCTGCCACTTCTCAGCTTTTATCTGTTTTCCTTCTTTTCATGTCTCTACTTGTCACTATCATTTCTCGCCGTAGCCGTGGAACTTCTATTCTTGACGTGTTTTTTATTGCATTATATGTATTTCAAATAAGTCGGGTTACCTTCTTTCTATCGCTGCCCCCCCTTGCCACTCGCTACGGCAACGTTTATTGGTAATAAAGTCGGAATCTTTTCTCTTTCGATTCCTAATTTCAACTTTTTCCAAGTTCTACATAAATTTCGGAACTTTATCCGAAGCGACGGTAAAACGACACCAGAAGGCAAAGAGAGAGAGAGAGAGAGAATTTACTCAGGTAAATGTTGAGTCTTAGCCGATGTGTAAACAATTGCATGAGAACGAGGAGTCTGCCAAAGGTCTGCGAACTGCTCCCTCCCCCAACTATCCCATCTTCTAGGGTAATATGCATTCGATTTTCACGGGGGTAAGAGGTAAATAATTAATTTCTTATTCGTATCCGGAATTTTTCGACTTTCACCCTAGAAAATAGATTTATTGGCCTTTGAAATGGGAGAGATTAATCCTGAGGAGACGGAAAGGCATTTGTTTTTGGGCAGAAGACGGCGCATTAGTATTTTACCTCTTTTACTCTCGAGCCCGAATTTCGCTTGTTCACTTCTGACCTCTTCCACATTTCTTCCCAACCTTTTTCCTCTTCTTCTTCTTCTTCGTCTCGTCGCAGACGTATCGCTCGTTATCTTCTCCAAGTACCCTTAAATATTTCAGTAAAAGGCAACGGAACCGAGTCATTTCCGAATCGATAACTTTTGAAGGTGTTTCGATTTGCAAAATGAAGAATAAACGGGGTAAAAACGGAAAGGAAGCAGAAAACTTAAATAAATACGAATGCGAAACAAGTCGAGAAAAAGGCAGGCAGCGTGAGAGAAAGAGAGAGAGAGCAAGTTCTTTCGCGAGTGAAAGAAGAAAACTTCCGTGGAGTTTTCGCCAAAAAGAAAAATTTTGTTCTTCTTGTGGGAAAAGGGATAATCAGAAAAGAAAAGAGATCTAATTAAAGATTTTCGACCTTTTTGTCATTCTCCCAATGGTCTCGACTTGAATTTCCCCGTACATTTTCCTTCTATCCGTACCGTACTTTGCAAGTTTCACAAATGCGATATTATTTTATTTTTATTTTTTTATTTTTTTTCACGAAAGGCTCTGTTTCCGGAATTTTCAACACAAACTACAAAAGAAACGAGAACTATTCAGGGTTTCAAACTTGCGATGTGACATAGAAAAAATAAAAAAATAAAAAATAAAAGGAGTGGACTCTCGAGTTTGCCGACGCGGAATTTCGAATTTTGGGGGAAATTGAACGAAATTTGAAGTGAGCCAAAATATAATTTCATCGGCTACGAAAAATATCCCCACAACATTTTATGTTTACACTCGACGCCGGCATGTAACTTTTAAATCTTTCGGTCAAAATTTTAAAGTTGAATGAGAATACCCGACGAATGTATCAGCTAACAACAGGTGTATAAAATCTGAACTTCACTTTTGAATGAAACAATTGGTTGTACTAAATTGTACTTTGAAGCGTATGTCTAAATGCGCATGTTATAATGTTAGACAAGTTCAGAGTAGGTTCAGAGACTATTACGTGACGTGTTGAGTATCTTGCTGGATGTCACAGCAAATGCAAAGCGAGTTTGCAAATTTAAAGCAAGTTAGAACTTGTTAAATTTAAATTATAAGCAATAGCGAAAGGAAAATAAATAGACATTGCTTCTCAAGTCTATTAGACAGCGTTGTTGTACTGCCTTGTTATACGCAGAAGAGGTAGAAATTGTTAGCATTCACCCTCAGAAGACTTACTTAACATGCCCAATGGTGTGAATATTTTCGTATATATAAGTTCCAAGACGTCTACGCTGATTTTTTCTAAGACAAAGAACCACAACTACCTTTTTGTAATCGCGCAAAGGTCTGTTACGGCTCTTATGAATGGCAAAACAAAATTCTTGTGAGGTTCTCACAGGAAAGTTTTAGTGTCTCGTAAAAGAGTTCAACACGAAAACAAAAGCACTTGACTGGAACTCCAGTCCGCTCCTTTCCCTCTGTTCTGTCCACTTTACATATGAGCTACTAAATGTATTAGAAAATGACTATTTATCCGGGATAGTTGTAAAAAAAACAGTAACGTCCATCAGGTGTGTGTGTGTGTAACTCACGAAGGAAAAATTTAATTTCCATCGCCTGCAGTCTCAAGGTTTTTTTTTCTAATTTCTAACTCGGGTGTGGCCACAACCGAAAGTTCGTATAAGTCAAATTACAACGTCAATTTGGAATTACCTGACCGAGAAATTATCTATGGTGGGTGTAGTGGTATTAGTATTTTATGTTTGTTCACCTCACATTCTTCCGTGTTATTCCCATTAATTAGTCACCCTGAGTAAAATGACACGAAACAATTATTTTCTTATTCCTTGTTTTACCTATTTGTCAAATTTGGGAGTGATCAGTTTGGTTGAGTTAACTACAGAAGAGCTTTTACTTCGATTATGTGTACTGCGTCCAGATCTCGTGTGTATGTTTGTGATGAAGTTGTTTATTGAAATTGAACTACTTCCATCAATAAGACGATTGGTAACTTACACATCTATATTTCCTTGTACGTGGGTAAGTGTTTGCACACTCTGGTGCTTTCGATGTTACTCTCTAATGTTACTCGTGGTAAATTTATTGTTTTCTAACCAATCTGACTTAAACTAACTTATGCAGCGTAACGTAAACCAATGTATCAAACCGTGTATCAAAAAAACAACTGTGTTTGGCCGTAAAACAGTATCGCAGTTATTGCTAACTTGTTTTTTGTATATAATAACATACTTGACACATTCTCATTTTCATAGAATGGGATTTATCGTAAACCAAAGCTACTTGAAAGTGCCGCAGGAGTGTCCCATAAAGAAAATATCAGAATTTCTCCTTAAAAAACTATTTAAGTTGTGGTTTCTTTTAAACCAAAACTACAGAAATGTGTAGTAGAAAAAGAAAACACTTTTTGATTCTTTTTGGAACTGCAGTGTTGTCTACGTTTTCTTTCATGGCAGTTGGTAATGCCATTAAAATATGTTGTATACTAATTTTGCATTCAACTACTGTCTCTCTACCGTAAACTTCAGTCTGGCCTATGTACGTGTTAAACTAGGTATCTATTTTGCATAAAATGAACCTTTTCCTGGCGAAATTATTGAAATTTCAAGGGGTCGATATTTCTATATTCCTTTTATGTTTTCATTACGGGGCACAAGTCGAGTCACATGAAACTTCTCTCAACTTGCAGCCTTTTCGAAGCTCAGGTTTTGGAACGTGTAAATCGCGTCTTTATTATGTGGGCAGCCGTCACATGCGGTTGCGGTCTTCCTGTCGGTTTTATTTGTTTTGCAGATAGTTAAAGTTCCCATGTCCGGTGAAGATTTTTATCAAACAAAACTTTACTTTCCAAGCGCTCTGTTTGGGGTGTTAGTGTCTAACTTTCTCTAAATAACTTTGTTTGGGGTTTAAAGACTCTTGTTCAGAAGTCTACCTGCGATTTTATTTCTTAATTTGGTAGTGCCCCGTGTTGGTGTTGCCTTTTGGGTCGTCTCTCTGTAGCGCTACGCTAAACTGCGTACTCTTACTAGAGGGGTACAGTTTCAATTCCAGAGGTTCTGTACGTTTTGTAAAAGCCTGCACCAACATCTGAAACTTGGTTCTTAGGCCAGGAGCGAATCTCCTCCTCAATACATCGATGTACCTTTCGTCCTGGAAACTTTTGGAAAGTAGTGAAAGGTTCGATGGTGGGTCCAAACAACTTGTGCAAAAAAAATAGATAAACTTCCGCGTGCGTTGGAGACTTTCTAACGTACAAAAGAGTTCAATTGCCAAATCCCTAGGTGATTTAAACCACCGATTATTCCTTGCCACCGTTGAATCTATTTGGAGTAGCCATTTTTCTTTCTTTTATTGCACAGTCTAAATTCCGTGGGTTACCTAAACCTCTTGTGACCCCGTCAAATCCAGTGGATTGAGAACAGGGCTGTTCACTCTTCTGACGTAACGGACGTGTCGGACCACGGCCGTAACATTTATTTAGTCTAATTGGTAAAGACCGTGCACTTCATGAGGATCCTGCAGAGCCATGTTAATTCCCAACCGAATGCGAGTGCATTTGAAATTCTGCTGCCACGTTCTCCGGTTTTTTCCTTCTCGGAACGGGCCTCGTGTTGATACGCTTCGCAAAACCTTTCACGGGGAATCAGGACTTTTTCAAAGTGGTCTGTCCCCCCGGATTTACATCTTTGTTGGGTTTTACAGTTCCATTTGTTCGTCCGAAGTTTTGAAATCGCAGGCGGAACAACCGGAAATTGTTCCGATACGTGTACATAATGTTTCCTCTCTCTCTGCGATCGTCCGATCACCCCCAACAGGAGGAAGTATAAAGGTAAACGCTTCTGTAACTATCGACGGATGCAATTTCACTGACGTTGTGCCGCCTCCTCCATAAGTAAATAGCCTATTAACGGAATTTTATGTAGAACATTCAACCATGCTTGGTTTAAAAGTAAAAAATCCTGCCGTTTCTGGGACTTAATGTCAATTAATTTAACTCTTCTGGTAGTGTTGTTGAGCGTGTGCAACAGTTTTACACTTGTTTCTTCTCAGTGTTTTGCGGTCTCTCATCTCGTTTTTAAGTGCAAAACATGCAACAGCACGAAACACATTATTTCAGGCGCATTAATTTTATGAGTAATGAAATCAAAACTCTACGCTTTCAAATCTATCACGTTCACTGTTGTTAACTTAATTTTGAGCGCAGAGTACAACCGTTGGGCGTTCGATGGTGCAGGAAAACACATCGCTTCTGAGGTGTCACTTATATTGTTCCTCGAGGAAAGACTTAAAGTTCAGTTTGAAGTTCTTTCGAATACATTTCGGACGGTTCGCAGGTAACGATGCACCGGTCTTGCCCGGAGATGGAAAATATCAAAACGGCACCTTGTGAAAATTAATTTCCACAGCTTTCACTGCAGCTTTACAATTGTCAAGTGCGTCAGAAAAAGAGAGAGAAACGAGTTCTCATCTGATCAAAATTCCCGTCACAGCGGTTACCTTTTTTTAGATGTGACATAATTAATGCTTCCCCGTGAGTTTTTCTCTGTTTCCACTTGATTTTTTGTTGTTGGAAACATTTACTTGTGATTATGTAGGTGAATTTATGTTTTTAAGGGTAAGCGGTCGGATAAGAACCCGTTGGAACGGGAAAATGGGACGAGTTCCGCCGGGGTAATTGAGAAAATCTCTTTCGACGGTCGTCGCCTGCCTGCACTGCAGAATACACTTGATTGTAAATGTAAATTGAACACGGTATACCAATCACGTTCGCGGGAAATGTTGAACCAACGTCACTCTTATCAGCCATTTCTCTATTTTTATAGGATATTATATTAATTGCACCTCGTTTCCTGGTTGACGTTACTCTGAGTGCAGGTCACCTGAAAGCAAGAACCGTTGTCAGCCATTACTTTTCTCTGTGCTTTCTATTCGACTTGTCTATATATTTTATTGTCACGTGTTAGGTCCACTTACTGATTCAGGTCGCACCATTTAAATTTTTCTCGTTTCTCGTTGTTGGAAGTACTTGAAGCAGGTGAAAGCAAAAAGAGCGGACTTGTAACATTTCTGTTAAAGGGTTATTAAGTTGTCATTTTGTAATTATTATTATATTATTTATTCTTCAAGCAGCGTAAAGACAATTGAATAGTTCATAAGTGATGGTAATAATGTCGTGCAGTGCCTTGTGGTCTAATATGTAGCGCCTTGCTTGGTTGTACTTGGAGCTTTCATGAAAAAGCTTACCAAAACCGTCGTAGTTCGTAGTTTGAGCATTCAGAAAGGTAATAATCTCATCCTTTAAAAAGTGACTTGCGCCACTTGAGGCAACTCCTCTAAAAATACAAAAACTGTCGTAGTGTTAAGAAGTGTACTCCCAAACTGCAAAAAGTGAACAAAGTCTATTTTGCATTCAACATTGGATCTTCACAGAGAGCTTTGTGCAATGGACACATCCCGGGTAACTTTTCGGTACTTTGCAAGGGTTTCCTTGCACACACGGTGAAAACTTTCTTAGGTCCTCAAGCTCCTCTCCTGTATTTGAGAGTGATGTTACCGAGTGATCGAATAATAAATAACTTTATCTTACCGAGTAAATTGAGCGTCCGGCAGTTGTGTGCCGTCCTAGTCCAAAATACGAAATGGTTCCATGTCGGTGTCACAGCGGTCTGCGCCGGTGAGCACGTTTCCAAAAGGTTAAGACAATGAATAAATTTCATATTCGATGGAAACAAAGGATAGTTAAGTTTGTGTGAGGCATGCAAGCATAATGGAGGGTACAAATTTGCAACATTAATTTGAAAATAGTTCACGATTTTTGGAGAAGATGGAAAAGCAGAGGAAAGCAACATCTGGAATGTTTACGGCCGAGGTGAGGACTGGCTGTCGGACTGCCCAAAAGAGAGAAGGTTAGATTAATAGATGGGAAGGAATTTCAGGACGAAGAAGCAAGGTAGTCGATAGGGGGAGCGGTGGGGAAATCGTGGAAGGAATTACTTATGCGGGGCCCAGCTTTCTCCGTAATGAATGGGAACAACGGGTTTTGGATAATTTTAAGAGAAAATTGGATGAAATCGTCCGGAGTTGCCCATCTAAGTTACCACGGGAAAAAGATATATAGCGGCGCAAAGGAAACCCTCAACCCTGTCCGGGACCCACTTGGGTCGTTCAATAAGGCAAAGAGTCGACATGTCATTCGTACATGATTAATAGGCTCAGTTCCTTTTTTAAAAAACAGAATATACTTAATTTGAGAAAGAATAATTTAGTTTACGTACAACGACAATTTCTGTTATTTTCCTACGAGCAGGGACAAAGCGAGACCCCGGCAACTTTTCTTCTTAAACTTATTTGTAGTTTAGTTAACTCTCTTAAATGGACGTTAATGAACATCCATTCCGACTCACTTAACTACAATCTAAAATTACAATTTCATTCTAATGGAATTTTCCTGAAAATTGATATTCGGCGAGTTCAACTCGTACGGGTCTGGTTCGGGTTGTTTTTCTCCAGGTTTTCTCAAAAATTATTTAATAGATGGAAGTGAATTTTTTTCTGTTACCCTCGGTCTCGGAGAAAAAAAAGATCCCACCGAATACACTTTGAATATAAACAACAATTTAGTGGTGAAGATTGAATCCCAGGCCGGTTATTAGGATGAGCCAGAAAGCTGCGCCTACCTCGGCTGGGGGGCTGTATATATCAATTAACCGAACAGGGTGATGCCACAGGCAAATACCAAGGAAATTATTTCTTGCATTTCAAAGTAGAGACCCTATGGGGAAAAATTAACTCCCGCCGGAGAGTCCTTCATTGTTTCTTTATATTGTTGAGCGGAAAACGTGCTGCCGGATGTTTTTTTTTTTCGTCTGCTCTCATCATTCTTACATTTTCGCTTACGACGAGAAAGATGGAACCTGCGTGGTTGCAAGCTCGGGCTGTAGGTAGACTGCAACGGGGGCGACAAAACCTGAATCGAAAGGTGACGTTTTTCTTGGGATCCAGCGGTTCAATTTTTTATAAAAACATCTCCTGTTGTTATTAATTTCAGGTGGCAACCAACAACAACTATTTACGTATCAAGTCGTCGTTATTTTCACAATTTAATTTCTATTTGAAAATTTAGGTCATCGGGGTAATGTGCGGCTGTTGAAAATTACATACACGAAAACTGCCAAAAGTTATACCCGAAAAAATATTCGTCGTCGCGTAAATTTTAATTTTATAATATATGTACATAAGTAAAATGAATCATGAAGGTATTGCGCAGCCGAAATTAGTGGAATTTTACACAGCTGTGAACCTACAGCATTAAGTACAAAGTTTCGCGTGTCAAGTCATCTTTTTCAATTTTTAATTCGTTCGAGTTATGTAAATGACTTTCACGAACGCGCCCGCGTACTTTTATTTAGTTTATAAACGTATAGAAAACGGCAATAATTTATAACATAAAAATAAAATTTGGTTTTTCAAAAAAAGATTCGCCCGGTTTAAGGCCACATTAAAAGGAAATTCCTCCGGTTGACTGGAAAAGATTTTGTTTTTATATCAAGTTCCACTTTATGTTTGTCTAACGTTACTCTATTGATTCTCGAGGCCTTCCGGAGTTTCTCGCACAGCTGAAATCTCATCCGGAAAACTTTTTTTTTATCGAGATATTTGAATTCTGCATGTAAGAACTCAATAGAAGAAAAAGAGACGACGATGATGATGATGATGATATCGCCACGTTCAATAAATTGCTTTTCGTTTCTTCAAATTTTTTATTGAGTGAAACGTAGTCTGGGAATTGGGAAACATCCACTTTGGAGTGCGGATGACTTCGAAAACCCCCTAAAAAAAAACCGGGAGTCTTTCCGTGAACGAATTTATCAACTTTTTTATTAAAGTTGACCAACTGAAAAATAAGGAATACCTTTTCACTCTTGAGAAATAAAATTTTCAAAGCGTTCGCTCGTATCTTACGAGTCGTCCCGTGTAAGAAGACAAAGGTTTGGGGATGGTGTCGCCTACCTCTGCCGTCGACACGTCACAGGGGCAATTTGATAAAAAATGAATCTCGGCGCATATCAGAGTATAATTTACACGGATCAGGTGTTGTAGTTCGTGTCCGTGAATTACTGCGCAAAGCACAATTTCAGTTACTTAAATTATTACGTACAAACTATTTGTATAATTCGCTTCCCTGTAGAATCTACTGGGCATTAAGCAGTTGAATTTATACATCGGAAGTATTAATATACTAAAAAATTTCACTACAATACCCTCAGTAAAAGAAATTTCTCATTTAGAATAGAAATAGTTTCTAAGTGAACATTTCGTATAATATATTCTGTCTCTATATGTAATGTAAAAAACAATCGAAGCGAGGCAATCGCATTTCACGCGCACACTGTAGGTCGTGTATTACAGCAGAACCCTAAAAAGAAGATCAAAAGAATGAAAAAATTAAACTCTAAAAGTAATTTGTAGTGAGGTTTAATATGTCCACGTGTGATAACCAATTTTTATTACACCTACCAACCAGGAGTGTATATATATTTTTACACATAAACATACTGGTCGGTCGATCTTTCGCTGGGAACCGAAATAGCTTTACTGTCGTTGTATTGTACTTAGTATCTGCTGAGAAAGTAATTTTCCCCGTCTTATTTGACGGGTACCGAGTCTCATTTCGGTGAAAATTCAAACAACAGGAGTACTACTTTCTAAAAAAGTTTTTCTTTCTCTTCGCCGTAGACAATTAGAAGAGCCAAAGTGAAAATAAGAAATTTGCTAGGATTCATTAAAATTATTTAGAAGATGAAGAACTTGTTTGCAGTTAATTTGAAATTTTTGTTTATCTTAGTAAAATAGAATTATTTATTAATTACAGCCGTGACTCTGAAGAGTTCTTAGATGAGCATTAAATTGTCTTTTCTTATGTCAATATAATTATTTTGTGACTTAAATAAATTATTTCGCGAATCGCCGCGGACGGTCCCACGTAAAAAATCCGTTTCGTGGAGTGGAACAAACAGGGAACAAAACGACAAAATGACAAAATGAAGTTATTGAAAAATTAATTAAATTAATTTTCAGATCGGACGTGGTACTCGGATGACTCCGTGTCAGGCACGAGGTACTTAGTCGGTACAATATTCTGTTTGGATCAGGTTTGGAGACGTTTCGTCCGTTAACAAAAATTAACTTCTGTAAGTTTAAGGAGACCGTCTCGAGAGAACTCAATGCTGCACGCGTATAGATTGAACAATAAAGTAACATTAAAAAATACTGCACAGCTCGTTGTTCATTTAAATTAAAATAGTATCAATTTTGAGTATATCATCAGTAAACCCAACATCCGCAGGAATAAAATAAATGGAATAAAATTTCATATTAAAAAAAAAAAATACATAAAGTAAGGTACACAAGAAGGAGTCAAAATTCAGAGCTTGTTCTTCCAACTCAGTCTTGACCGTTCTTAACTGTACGAATTAAACAACAAAAGCGGTAAAATAGTCTGCAGCGCCCAATTCTGTATCAGAATCACAAAGTCAAATTTAAATGTTTACTATTTAACTTGAAGTGAATAATTAAGAATTTAAAAACATCTGGTCAGGTCTGATTTGAAAAACAAAAAACAAAAAAATCCCAGGAGAAATCAGTTAATTATTGATTCCCTCCATTTCTCTACATCTCTACATCCTACGCCATTTTCATCTCTCTCTCTCTCTCTCTCTCTCTCTCTCTCTCTCACTCACTCACTCACTCACTCTTTATACCTATACACACAAGTGTATATATACAGAATTATATTCGGTTGACAGAACTTGGTGAATGTCCATTTGTGACTGGACGGAACTCTCGGTAACATGTTGCATTCCAACGCACCCACGCGTATATGTAAATTTATACGAACACAAAAACTTTATTTAAAACGAAATAGACACGCATGCGTTACGCGGTACTCGGACGTACCCGTGTACCAGTTGACGGTCGTCACTCGTAATCAATTCGGAGAATTTCGCTCTGTCGTATTTATGTACATAAGTTGAAAGTCGTACACGTAATATTTTCTCATTTGTTGCCTTGCGTTGCACCTTGCCATCTCATCTAACCAGGTAAATTTTAATTAAAATTTCTTCGTGGGCGACGCATAATGACGGGTTATTAGCTAGTTTCCACCGGGGACGCTTAAAAATTTGATAAATTAGCGCACGCCGCATAATTAATCACGAAAGAGAAAGATGAAGAACGGAGAAAAACACATCTCGTAACTTATTCAACCTGATACATCAACAAATAACTCGGGTGTACGGCGTTCCCACTACAACTATTATTAACCCTTTTCCCGTTGACAAATAAAATTTGATTTCCCGCGTAACCGGCTACGCACGCGTTCAATCTACTAAAAAGCCCCCGAATCAATTAATTCGGTTTCGAGATTTAATTAAATTTTTCGCACACAAAGTGCGAGCGTGATTTTCTTTGGGAATACGAAGGGACCAGACCTTTTGAGAAACATATATAATACATAATAAGAAACGTAATACATAAAACAAATGAACTCGGTAAGTTTCAGTAATGGTAGTAAATTGTAGGACCGGGAAAGTCAGAGCTGCTGTAGAGAGGCAGAGGTTCAGGTACCAACACGTGATTTTTCTGGAGTGTTGCGAACATCAACTGACTGCTTTTGTTCTTCGTTTCAGGTATGAATTCGTCCCGACAAAACCATTCCACCAGCGGAAGTCACATCACGGGGTAATACAAATCAAAAGCGACCAATTTATGTTTAGCAGCTTGTGTTTCGCATTACTAGAATAAAATTTGTGCCCCCCCAGAAAAAAGGCGGACCTTTCGTGTAAAAAAAGTAATGGGAATTCGGACCGCCCGCAGAGCCGGTAAAGTCCCTGAGGTTACCGTCAGGTAATGGTCACCGTCTTCGGTGATCGATTCGTTCACCCAAATGTTGCGTCCATGTTGGTGCGACACATCACAAACAAACACAACAAATAATTCATTTTAGTCGTTGTCACAAAGCAACTTTCGAGCGGCCATCTTGGCCGCTGAACACGTTAAAAGAAGTCAAAAGCAGTGTGTCGTCGTCGTCGTCATGAGAATCGAAGGCAAATTGAATCCTGAAAATTTACATTATTTACCTGATGTTGCACAACATCAAAGACCGTTTTACGAATTCAAGAGTAAGGCTTGTGCGAATTTTAATTCGAACAGTAAGAGCTTTCGCCGCCATGGGACTCCACTGCCACATGGCGATGCTTCTGCTTCAAAGGGAACTCCGTGCCAAGTCTTTTTATAAGAAAATGGCTTAAATAAATTAATCTCCGTGTGTTTTTTTTTGTTGTCATTCTCACTTCTTTCACCGTGCTTTTATTACCGTGTTCACGTCACATTTTGATCGCAGAACCTTCTTAACTGCACCCTCCAGTGTAATTGTAATGGTTTTACATTACGTACCTGAAAGTGGCGGACGCCTCGGAAAATGGGCAATACACTCGTGTTTTCCTTTTAATTTTCTTAGAGTTGCAGTTAACGCCGTTGTCAGTAGTTGGTTACTTGACACGTTGTACATTTGTAACGATTATTCGGTAAATAACTACAAATTTCAGTTTTTACAACGTATTGACAATATTATAAAAATTATTCCGAAATTTTACTAAAGTATTAGTTTGGCTTTAGCAGGATTCTGGGTCTTAATTTTGGCGTAGGATAGGTTAGTAGTTAAAGCAATTACAAATAGTGAGTATTAAATTAAGGTACACTACAATCCTTAATAAGTATAATTATGTGGCTAATGTAGTCGTGACGACCTAAGCTATGCATTATTCAAATTATATTGTAAACTTTTTCATCCACTAATCCACTTGCTCTGGGATCTGACGAAAGTAATAGATTGTAGTGTTCCAATAAAACCGACTGAAAATATTTTATAGGAAAATTGAGAACCCTCTGTAAATTATGTTAATCCGCATTTAACTTGAGTGACAGAAACGAAGTTTAAAATCGGAAGTTACGGAGCAGGTCATTAGCTGCGAGTGACATTTTACTTCGCATTAAAAATAGGTTTTTTCTAATTTTTTTAATAGCCTCGCTAGTTAAATAAATAAATAAATAAATAAATAAATAGAACACTACAGCCAAGATTAATTGGAGTGAGTGGAGTGTATTTTGACGGTTACAGTTAAGTCGCTAGTTTAGGGGCTCTACCAGTGTGCAGGAGTGTTGCCTGGTGAACTTGAAAGTTTGTCCACGTTCTTCAGAGGAATTTTTTTTTTAAACCTTGAGGGATTGAAGAAGGTTGCAAGTTACGGGGCGTGCCAGAAGATTCAAATTGATTGCCAATTTATAGTTCCCAATTGACATCTTCAAATAAAAGAGCTTTCTTTTACTCTAAAGGCAAAATGTAAAATTGTTTTTCGAAGCAGCAAAATCATTTGGAACGGTTCGGGTTATTGTCTCCTTGTGATCCCGGACAAAAACACTCGGGAGCCGGGATGGGAGGGGTTGGAGCACAGCCCTTTGAATCGATTTATTTCGCTAAGAACCTTGATAGATTATTTATAATTGCGAACGCTTGAGAAATTAGAAAACTAAATGAGAACTTGAGTAATTTAGTTCACCTTGGAAAAGTTGGCTCTTCAGTTTAACTTAAAACTTCACAAAAATTATATAAATATATATTTTGCAACACTTTATTCAATCATAAACAAATGAATGGTCACGCAGGCAGATAATACAAAGTTTATATGAGAAAAAATACAATTTATTTGTTTTCACCATCGACTGTGTTTTCTTCCGCTTTACTCCAACCCGAGAAAAAAATTACATGCCCGAGAAAGTAAGTTTAATCAAGTGTAAAATTTAATTCCCTTAACTAGGAGGGTAAGATATTGAAAAGGTTATTCGGTTCTTTTTAATATATATAAATTTTGAACAGCGAGTATGATTTAGGGAGTAACGTTACCATTGCTCCCCACTGTTTTAGCATTCTCGGAATGAGTCGGGACTCGGTTTCAAGTTAAAATTTCGTCTGTGACGGATTTGAAGGATTAATTTTTGTTTAAAAAGAATTACAGGTCTTTTGTCTGTACGGAAAAGTAATTTGTTGCGCAAAGAAGCACGTTAACAAATTTATGCGATTGAGAAATTTAACGGGAAACTTGAGCGTTCGCAAAATAATAAAACTGGAGAAGTAGAAGGAACGTCGTCGGTGTTACTCACTTGGATGAGTAAAAATTCATTCCGCCGTGTCACGTTGAATGACATTTGCGATGTTTCGCGGTGTGTTTACAGGTAAAAGTCCGGCGTTATCGGTGAGATGATCCGGTCATCGACGTGTTTTAAAAATTCATGGCACGAGCCCTGTAATCGAATTTATAATTCTACCTCCAGCCATCTCAGATTACTTACGTGTAATTGTAATTAAATATGACCCCGATTAATACCTGGGAAGGAAACGTGAGGAGGCTTACAACCTGTGACGGGGTGTATCTTCAACTTTTATTGATGTGATGTGTGTGTGTGTGTGTGTGTGTGTGTGTGTTCCTGACAAATTCGTCTTATCCGGCTGCAACGTCTATGTAACTTCATTGTTGTCGAAGAATCGGACAACTTCACCTCAAACTGTGTCTCTTCATTCGGTTAGTTTTCCTAGTCACCTCCCCAGACATCCCCCTGAGAGACTTGCCTAACGTTCATTAATTATCACGATTTGTCGCCCCCAAAAGGTTGGAAAATTGCTCCGAATTAAACTGACTCGTGACAATTCGATAACGGTAAAATTCAAACTTTTTATTCATTTCCAATTCCATCTGTCGGTTTCCGTGAGCGTTTTCTGCCATTTTGCCAGCCGGAATTTGCGTAAAATTCTATCCGTTTTACGATTTTATGAATAACGGTTGCTTCCGAGCAAGTCTTTATCAGGCATTAAAAAGGATTTCACTACTAATTGGTTTAGTAACAATGGACCAAATAGAATTATATTTGATTAAAAATGCGTTAATAAACGTTGGAAAAGGTTTTAAATACTAATTAGTATTATATTTACAATTTACGCGTCTTCTAACGCACTCGTGAACCCCTTCGGGTGATGTTCGTGAACTTCTGCCGAACTCCCTGGACGTAGAACTTTGTGTTCTTCTACCCGATTCCAAGTTACTGGAAGTGTTCGACTGTCCTGCTAGATTATCTTATCGTAATTTTTTAAAAAACAATTTCGAACTACGCCGTTCCCTGTACCGTCACGAGTCAACGAAAACTTGAATGAGTTTCTGTATAACCTGGAATATTTTCGGGAATTCTTATTAATCGTTTTGTACAATGTACGTTCCCTGCTTAATCTTTCGTTTCAACTTTCAACTTCACTTCTTGTGACGCATCGAAAACATTACTCAACTTCACTACACCACTCGGACACAGTGTACTCGTGACACTCGTGCGTCCTGAAGAAAATTACCACTCTAATCGTTATTTATTTCCCGTTAAAAAATAAATAAAAATAACGGGCAACAAGAGAGCAGTAATGATGTCGTTAATCGTTTCCTAATTAAGAATGTTTTCTTTTTTTGCAAAAAACATAATTACTCTATTTGTTATGTACGTTGGTACACGTGTGCAAGCCATTCCTGTTGCCTGTCGTGTCTGTTTCCACCTCTCCCGCATTCCTCCTTCCCGTATCATCCCCGTCGAACCTCCGTCAAATTTCTTTATCCCGCTTTTTCCCTGTTGATGTTCCCCAATTAAAATGAATGCTTCGTTTTTTGTATAACAACAAACCGGGGCAACAAAAAAAGCTGAAACGGAACTAAAAGCCTCATTAAGAACTGATTGAATCATTTGATGACGGTGATACCGGTGAGTACAATTGAAAACGCCCAAAAACATAACGAATTATTAATTTTAATTTTATCTTAATAATTATGTGGCTCAATGCATTCTCTCAATTTCGTAGTTTTGTGTTTATTTTTATTTTTATTTTTATTTTTATTTTTTTGAACGCAAAAGTTCCACGGACCCCGAATTTCAGTGCGGGAAAGGAGAGAAGGTGAAATGAGAGAATACGTAAGTTTATTGTGAACCTATTGATTGATTGATTGATTGATCAATAAGCTCATTCGGGAGATTATTCAAATCTTGGTAGTAATGTCGAAAAATCTTAATGAATTTTCCGACGAGTGGCACCTTCTCGCTTTTCCGCTCTGTTTGGTTTGCTTTATTTTTCGAGTTAATGGCAAGAAAGAAGGAGCGAACGAAACTTTTATTGTTTCCGAAAGGGGATGAAAATTAGAGAAATGGCGGGAACAAAAGAGACAGGCACACGGCCCGGACGGGGATGGGGGGGGGGGGTAGGGGGTAGTAAGAGAAAGTGAAAGAAAGTCCTCGCCTTCTTTTCTTTTTCCCACCTTTTCGCCACGGCTATTATTAGAAAGACACAAACTTCGGTGGGGAAAAATTAGTAAACCAAATTACAAGTCGTGTTTGATTGTTGTTACTGCTCGTTTTTGGTTCTTTTAATTCTTTTCATACGTACTAAGCTGTAGTGTAAGTTCGTTGTACAATCTTCTTACTTTGAAATCAGACAAAAATTGACTCGTCGCAACGTTGACGGTTCTCCCGAGTAGTGTAGTGACATCGACACTTGTTCCGAGGCAGTGGCAGGGTTGAAACTTTTCTTTCGTATTGAACTTGTGTATATTGTACGCATACAACTCTCAGAATTCACACAAGACAAAAAACAGAATACAGAATTGTAAGTACAATATCTGCACGGGAGGTACAAGCTGTACGACAGATATTATACTACGGTGCGGTACATTACAGTACCAACTAAAACAGTTAAGCGTGTTTCATAACCGGTTTTCTTCCCCATTTTTATTACAGTATTATTACTCACAGTCTGCTAATTTGACTGATTGTTGAATCAAAGTGATAAGACAACACCAAAGCAAATTACTTGACTTGTAAAATAAATTTCTTGATGGAGTTATCAGAGCGAGGCAGTCATATTTCACTTTTTACGGGGACAACATTTCATTCGTAGGTTCCTGGAATAAAATTTTATTCATTTAGCGAGGAGGACTAATTACAAAGTGAGACGTACGTTACATACAACTTATATTTTATTAAATCTCACCCTTTTATATTCTTATAAATAAATAATATAGAATCTTGTAAGGGCGGAAGTTGGCAGAGCCGAACTCGATTAATCTTTTATTACATTTACGTTTTCGTTTCCTTTACTTGTCCGTTACTAAAAATTATGAATACTGTCTTCTCCGCGGAACACACGCCGACAACGAGCAAAACAAAAATTACCCCGTGAATTAAATATTATTATTAATAAAAAATCGAAAGTGGAATTATTCAACGTTTTCTTCGATATATTTTTCAATGTTATCGGTTTCGTTTGAGAATTAATGCCGAAAGCTGTCTAATAATAAAGCCTGGATCGAAAGACCAAACCAGAAATGGGGAAATTTAAAAATTCTTGCATTGGCTGGAGACATAATATCTCGGAATGGTTTCTTCTGTATATATATATAAAAGGAACGGTGGTGTAGGAAAGGAAAGAAACAATTTTAGAGAGCAATGAGTTAGAAAATTTTTATCGCGATATTGTATTTGAAGAAAACGATTTAGTGAAAAGAAGAAGAAGAAGTTCAAAGTGTTTCACCACTCGGTGGCCTGAGTAAAAATTCGCTGGCAGACTGCCACTTAGCCAGCAACCCAAAACGGTTCCATTCACCTGTGCCAGCCTACCTGACTGCCGTCTCGATCGAACAATTTCCGCATATCCACAACTTATTTTTCCCATCTTAATTCCTCGGGTGATAATAATTCCCGTTCGCATGTTCGCATCCTCGCGTTCGATAAACCAAATTGAAATTCAATTTTCAAAAACCGATAAGAAAATAAAACGAAAATGAGTGTGTCACCACATGGGAAGGGAAAGGGAAAACGCCACCAGACACAGGAACACGCGGGTTCTCGAAACGACAGAAACTTTTCCCTATTCCCGAGCTTTTCTTAATCTCGAAACGACAGAAAAACCTGTACCGGTTGATTGTGTCCCCGTCGCTTAATTTAACCTGATTCCCCGAAATTTCATACCTAACGGAATGTTATTTTCCAACTTGCTCGTTCCTATCCGGCAGAACGTTTGTTTTTTTTTGGAACTATTGTCAAACAAAACGCTCAACTATAAATTTTTAATAGTAAAAAAACTACTCGGGCTCATAAAAACACAAAACAGTCATTAACATTCTTGCTGAATGCCACTGAAAGCCACTTGAAAGTGAAGTTACTTCTCGTATTTTTCCCGATGCCACTTATCTGAGCACTAAAAAGTTTAATGATATTATTTTAGTAAAATATTCCGCGACCTCACTACTATTATTATTAACACTTAAAGATACCTTTAGTGCCTCAGTTGTAAAACAAGAAGTTTCGATATTAAAAAATAACCTTCTCATTCTCCTGCCGCTGCCGCTGCTTCTGCTGCTGCTGTTACCCTCCAAAAAAAAGATTCTCAAAGTCTCTCGTCAGCCACCAAAGCGGAGTTCATTCCCGTTTGCCTTTCGTAATGCCTCCCCGGTAAAGAAAACTTGAAAATCCACATCAAAGGAAGTCGTAAGGTTGCCAAAACGTTTTTGAAACCAAATTGGGATTACAACAAAGGATGTGTGGCAATAACAAATACAATTTAGAAGGAAACTCGTCGGCTAGCAAAAGTCAACCCCGTGCCTAAAACGAGAGTGAAAATTTGTATTCGTTGTCGTTTAACCGTTCGTTTACCGCAGCGTGGCGTGGTATTACCTGTCGTTTCTCGAACAACCGACGAACTCGAGCCTGTTTTTTGAATGATGCAGAGCACTGATAAGGATTATGTATAATTACGTCAGTGGAGAACACCTCCGGAGCGTGTACCTGGAATTTTCATTCGCCCGAAGAAGAAGAAGAAGAAGGAGCAATCTTCTGGAGAAAGAGCAGAAACTCCGGAAGAAGGCAGTTGCCGTTTTTATGTCGGGTGACAAAAGGTTTCCACCTGATTAAAAATACTCTTGGGAAAATTAGAAATTTTCAGCTTTTCTTACTTGTGCGTGTGTGTGTGTGTTATGTTAAACATTTTATGTTTCGCCACCGTTTGAAAATACACGCGGAAATGGAGTTTTCACAGATTCCTAGTATTTTCCCCATTTACTGTCACTCGCAGACCTTTTTTTGTATTTGACCTCTTTCAGAGAATTCCATTCAGGAGGAGAAAGAAGCAGTGAGTGAGAGAGAGGGTGAAAAGAAAAAAAAATATATATATATATATAAGCGATGCAAACAATGTGAATTCCTGCCAATTTTTAACATATCAGAATTTCCTACACTTACGTTATTTATGGCCGATCGATTTTTATTTATTTTTTTACAGCCTCTCAAATTTGCCATTTTGTCTTTATCCCTTCCTCCTCATTTCTTTCTCTATCTCTCTCTTTTTTTTTCGTAACTTTTGATTTATTTACGAATAGGTTTAAGAAAATGCACTTGAACTAAACTGCGCCGAGTGAAATAAATAAATAAAAACGCTGCATTGAATTCCTATTTGAGATTAACGCTGGTTTTAATTGCGCTCAATCGCATTTTCGTATTCAATCAAAAGCGCCGTTGTAGTTGTCACTTGCGATTTGTAAGTTTTCGTTGCGAGTTGTAGTCGCGTGAAATTCGGTTATTGTGCTTTTGGAGAAGTACCAGGTCTCGACACATGTTATTTTTTTAGTGTCCGACAGTGAAAACCACCACATTGTAATCGTAGCAATCATTCTGTAGCATCCCGTAGGTGACTCCTGTGTTACCCGAGTTTGTTCGCGCTCGGGGAAAACGGGAGAAGTTCCCGAAGCTCTGACTTTCATGCTTGGAGCCGAGGACTCGTGACTGGAAACAAGAAAATAAGTGACGTGACCATAAAAAGACAAAGTTTACTAAGTCCGGGACTCAGGTGACAGTTGGATAAAATTGACTATTTCTTTAAAATAGATGTTGAAGTGAAGTGAAGAGGGATGAAACGCTACATAGTTACGACATAGACACTGTTCGGGGAGGGGACAGGTGGAGGAGGGGTAGTCGGGCAGGGGGGGGGGCGCAAGTGCAATTCACATAGCTACTTTACGAGAGTATCTTCAACGGTGAATAAGAGTGGAATATCAGGAGACGAAAACACAAAGAAAGTGCAATTTGAAAATTTTTATGGAACTTACATTATGCATAGAATTTCTGGGGAACAAATATTACGGAACGGCTTGTATAAGGCAAAAATTTAAATAGACGTGCAATAAAAATGAAACGTTATGCTAAATATATTTTTATATTCTTATCATTTACAACATTATAATAAAATATTGAATTGTTTTTCCACTCCAAACGTTGTCTAGACGTGACGCGGAAACCCAAAAATTATTCAGCGAATAATTATTCAATCAAATGTACCAAAACTACATAACGTAATAAAATAAAATAAAAATATACTTGCAAAGAAGTCCTCCGAGTCCAAAGAAGTTTTATCCCGCGAACAGGAAGAAAAATACACTAAAGTACAGGACGTATCAGGAGAACATTGTAACGGTTTGGACGTCGGCAGTTACTTCGTTGGTAATGTTCAAAACTCCACGTTGCGTTACAACACTCCCAAACTTGTAGTGACATGGCAAAAAAAAAAAATAGTCATACCTAATAGAAACCAAAGTACGACAGTACAATTAAATTTTAACTCTCGCTTAGACAAAGTTAGGGAAACACCAAGACTGACAGATTGGAAAGTACCGACTTCATTATCTACATAAATTGTATATTGTAAATACGAAACAAAATACTTATTCAAATGGTAGATATATTATTTTATATATATGCAATTATATGTATTATTTTTTACAAGAGAAAACTTACTGCGTAGCAGAGTGAAAGTGATGTGTGAAAACCCGTCAAATTTCTATTTCTTTCTTTTTCTATCCTCTACACTCTACAACTTTCCATTTCAGTAACATTTTTCCTGTTCGCGGACTACAAAGTCGAGAGAAACAAACGCTCCTCTTTCGCGCGACTCGAATTAACTCAAATACTCAAATTCCCCTGCTAACTTCGTAACGTGTACAATCCGGTTGATGCGTTCGATTGAGAAACTTCCTAGGAGGAGATGGCAACTTAAACACCTACGACTGTTCCTCTGCTTGTATTTGTATTTTTACGTGTTTCTTCCGCCCCATTTGAGATTCATTCAGAAACCATCGGTCGAAAGGGTAAAAGGTGATTGCAGAAGCCCCTCGAATATTTTCCAGAATAAATTCCTGCGGCCAAATTAATTCAAAACTCGAATGGGAAATTCGCTTTGGTTTAAGTTGGTAGATCCCTAAAAGTTATTAACTTTGAGTTTTGATGCGATTTCTGTCTATCCTACACAAATTTCTCTGGAAATTTTATTGTTGAAGAGGGCGAACTCGCTCCTGGATTCTGACTCGTTACCCGGATAGATAAAAATTATATAATTTTAATACGTTGGAAGCCATTTTTTTAAATTAAATTTATACATGGAGGTGGCAGTGCCGAGGAAATGTGATCTTAAGAAGAAGCCTACAAGAGCTGCACTAAATTAGATAACGTAGATAACGAGCAGATTAGTAGATAATTTAAAGTATTCTTAAAAGTAATATCTGTTGGCACTAAAGCAGGTGTCGCTATATTAATCTAATTCTCTATTTCTGCTTACTCGGGGTCGCGTGGAAGTCTTTTGAAAGAAACAAACAAAACTTTTGCAGTGATTCCCTAAATTGGGTGTCGTGGTACAGAGGTTGAAGAGCTTAGTAGTAACGAATGTAAGTGTGATGCAAATAATAAAAGTGGAGAAGTTATCGAGAGAAAAATTCAAAAGTGTCTTAGAATCGTACACTCATGTAGTATATTTCTTAGTGAGAATTATACTACACATGAGTTCCGTGTTCTTTTTCTCATACAACCGTACTGTACACTGAAACTTAATCTTCTCCCCTAAAACCATCAATAACGTGAAATTTTTGTATTTTCTTAACAGGCGAACCTTCTGTGACTCAATGGAATAAACTCCAGCTCGATTGTATATCTATATATATATATATATATAAAGAAACAGAGATTTCAATTTATTAATCTTAATGTTCTTTCATCATGTAAAGACCAGAACGGTTCATCTTGAATTTTTGGAAAATTTATTGCAGCCATTGGGAACTCAGTTTCATGTCGTGCCTTTTAACTAAAATATTTCCAACCTTTCCTGGCCTCCAATTCATTTCCTCGGCTCCTCAGTACTTTTAACCTGCTTATTTTCGGTCATAAATTTCGACTTGCTTTTCTGACATCCGTTTCGTGTTCATTATAAAGTCCTAAAAATTATTTCCTGCAGTTGAGAGACTGCTTCCACCCCCAACCCCACCCAGAACACTCGCGTTGTCTCCCTTGCATCACAAATATATCGATGTAATACGTTTAGGGGAGAAATTGAGACGAATTCAACTTGATTTTTAGAGGGTCCTCCACCTACCTGGTCAGAACGTCTAATTTTTGCATCTCACCGAGGTGACTGAAACCTTTTACCGTAAACCAACCGTAACGAATAAGACGTTAGGTGATCTGTGTACTGTAAAAATAAAATTCCCGGTATAACATTTCTGCGTGTCTGTTTGGGAGAGATGATCTCGAACTCGATCACCGGAGGGTAACTTCACAGATTTTTCTGCGACGTTTATTTTAATATTTATTTTTTTTTTTTTTAGATTGAAGTGGTAGAACGAGTCGGAGAGGGGTGGTTGGTAGCCGACTCTCTGCATTCAATAACACAAAATTATTTTAAAGCTCTCGCGAGAAAGCTGAACCTTCATAAACAAAGGTTTTATGGAAATGACACAATATGTGACAGAAATTAAAAGTTGACATCTCCTGCGTTACTTCCCAAATTAAAGAGAATACTTATGTTCCTTTGTCAGTGCTTTATTTGTGTATATATATATATATATATGTATACATAAGCTCCTTGATGTACGTTTTAATACGTACAATGAAAAGGAAGGCTGGTGTTTGAGCAATTTAAAATGAAAATTCTTACGGGGGATGTTAAAAGATTTTGCCCTTTGTCAACCGGTTGGATTTTTCCACTTATGACCACTTTAACACTTCTCAAAGATGAAGGGAATTTTCTCTGGTGTGCTGATTCGTTGACTTGGAAACGCAGACGGCATTGAATTTACATCACTACACCTATTTATTTAAACTTGAGACACCTGACTCGTCCTATTAACAGGTCATGAACCAGAATAGGACGGAGTAGTACATGTTACCCTCGTTGCGTCTCGTCTAGTTACGTACTTAATTCGCTGTTGGTTTTTTCATGGATTTATTTAAAAAGTATACGTGCGTTATGGAAGTTTCCTGGCAGGAGGAAAATTTTCCAGCCCGGACGGAGAATTATTAAAAGGTTGAATGGAGTTTAAATTTTGGGTCGTGCCCAGTTCGTATACTTCATGGAACGTCAGGAATTAAATGATTTCTTGTAACTAAAATGATAAGGGCAAATTTATAACAAGAAGAGGGTGGAATTCTATTAAGTGAGACTTGATTTTGCTAGGGTTCGACCATGACAATGATGGACGATACCTTCACCGGCGATATCACTTGTAACGAGGAGAAAGTTTATGTCTTTTTGAATTCTACGACCTCTTCGCTGTCGAGGGAAGTATGGAATACATAATCTGGATTGTTTTCTAGACGTAAGCCCCTTCCGTTCGGACAGTTAAAAATGATTTCACTCGAGCAGGATGCTTATTCGGAAGTAAATTGTTGACGGAAACCTTCGGACTCAACATATTCATTTGGTTTAATCAACATGAATGAATAATTAAATAAAAATTATGTAAGACACACCGTTATATGTCTCAGCACGTTACATTACTCACATTTAATTTATTTGTATTTATTTTTTATTACTATATATATATATTTATCTTAATATCGTGTAAAATTTATGTAGAGAAGTGGGTTCCAAGAAACAATTGTTTTTTGACTAATTATTGTTGATTTTTATGTTGCTTACGAATTCTTTCGGTCACGTTCAGGCGACAGCAGCAACAGCCACAACGTTCCAGGTGGACTGAGATCGTCTCCTGCTTCTTCCGCCAAAAATTTAAACTATTAGTTGTCTCTCTCATCTGTCATCGTTTCTTCTCAGCCTCGTCTTCCAGGTGTCGCACCCATTTCAATTTATTACCCGCTATTATTTCCTAAATGTCTATCTTTACGACCTGTCGTGTGACTCGCCTTGTCGCGTCAAATATTTTTCAAAATATCTGGCTGTATTTCTGCAAATAAAATTTGTCTTTACCGTTCATATTTTTTTTGTTCAGGAGTGCATTAAAGAGCCTCAGCGTGTTTGTTAAAGTTTGTAGTGTCGACTTTCGTTTACCTTCATCGTTTTTTTTTAACGATACGTAATAGACGACACCTTTCTCTCGTATTATTCTAGCCATCACTAATTAGTAACTTCTTAACTTAATGTTTGCGGAATGGTAATGAATGTTTATGAAGCGTGAATTTGAAAAAGGAGACAAAAGCATGGAAGAGAACAAGTTGGTTTTTTGACGACATCATTACGCGTAAGAATGTGGCACTCAATAACGTCAATGGGATGCTTGTGGAATGAGCACGGCTACGGTACTTTGTCGGGAGAAATGCAACCACCTCGTCGCAGATGTCGAAAGATTTTATTTTAATGAGATGCAGTAGATTGAAGTGAAACCCGAAGTCAAACAGAAGAGTCCGCACGAACAAATAGAAAGGATGAAGTTTGAATCAAAGTTCTCATCAACAAGTTCAAAAATCGCTTTCTGTCCAAATTAGTTTTCTTCCCGCGCAGTAGCCTTTTGTAGTGAGTGAGGTCCGACAAGGTTGACAAATTCCAACTGGTGAAAGGATGTGAACCTTCCGTTTCCCTCTTGTTCTAACTAAATTGTTTTAAATAACGCGATTAAATGAGTTGCCTCTTATTAAAATGATAATCCGGTTGCGAAATACAACCATTGTCACAGTTACATAACTTAACTTGAATTTAAGGTCTGCTCCAGAGAAAGGAACGCAGAGAACGAGCAGGGACAAGTTAAAATGAGACAGATGTTTTCCTCGGAAAGAGAAATGGTGAACTTATTATTGATGTTATCGATCAATAGTTATGTATTACTTGGATGTTACTAACAGTGTTGACGTTTCAGTGATGTTTTCCCTAGGAGAATGAAATCCTTCATTCAGCAACTTCAACGGTTCCACTTTTTCTTCAAAGATCATCAAATCTTTTAGTTATTTATTATGCCTGACCTCAGAGGACATAATTTTCATAGTTTTGAAAAAAAAATATGAGAGCCTACAGTAGGTACACTTGGTTTTTATAGCTGGGAAAAACTTCTCTGCCCCTGGTTCAGGGCTACCCTTTAGGAATCTCCTCGTTTTGAACTAGATTTTAGTGGAAGCATAACTCGTCAGAATCTACCTATTTATGTGGCTCAGACATGGAGTAGAAAAGTTTGTCACGGAGAACGATCACCGGCCAGGAGACATTTAACAAACGATTATGAGGTTGTGACAAAATATAACTCACAGGTGCGGGGACGTGCGACACCTGTTAGCTCATAAGAGGAAAACTTTTATTGTGGTAAAAGTTTTGCGCTTAGACTTGTATTTGTATTTGAACGAGTTGAGCGGTCTCCCTCTGATCTATTTTTGTTCTTGCGATTCCATTCATGTATTCAATTATACATTCTTGGCGTTACCCGCCTCCCTACCTCCCGTCCGTCACCACCCGCTCACCTATCTACTATCTGTACACGTTCAACCTCTTATTTTCCTGCCGTTCGGTACTCCATTCAACCCTCGCGAGGTATTTGCTTTTGGGTAACAAAGACTTTGTTTGAAGTAACTCATTTTCTTTGAATTCATTAACTCATTAAATTCTAATGATGCTTTTACAAGTCGTTCGACTAGTTCCAGAGTTTTCCAGAGTAGTTCCAGAGGAGGGTTACACGGGCAGAAGGATGACGCGGCAAGAAAGGCAAGCACGCGTCTCCTCACCTTTAACGTAAAAAAAAAAAAAAGAAAAAAATACAATTTGTGTTTTTACCTGTCGGGTACAGAGTTTGAACATGTTTATACATTTTTATTTTCCCACCGCCCTACCCCCACCCTTCCCCGTCTCCCTCTCTTCGGGAATAAGGAAAATATTCAAAAAATTGTTTTTACGAGATGCCATAGGAGATACAGGAGAAAAGTTTCCTGAAGGGATTTCATCCCCCTCGAAAGATAGAAAGCTCGTGCCGGTGCTCCACGTCGGAGGACGTAGAAAATTTTTATCTTAACGGCGCATTCCAAAAAACAGAGAGGCAGTTAGTTGTAGTTGGAAAATGTATGGAAAAAAAATAAAGTTCACGTAGCAAATAATCAAGAGGAAAGTCAAATTTCGAAAGTGTGTGGAGAGATTACCATGAGAGAGAGAGAGAGAGACAGAAGGTTTTTCCAGAGAAAGTTGGTCATTCAAAAACAGGAGATTTACGAATGGAGCTAATCCGAGCGCTTGAGAGTTTGCGGGGTCGTGTCCGTAACACTACGGAGGCATTGTAAAGGTCAGGAACACGGATTTATATGGAATTAAGTTGTAATCTCGCTCAAAGGTAGGTCTTCGTAGCCGGACAATGGATCAGGACGGTTTCGAGTGTAATTACATCATTAACTTACCTGTTATAAATTGTATACGTAGCACCTAGCGTGAAAAAAATGAAAAAATTATTACTGAGAAAAGTAACACACCGTAACTAAGTATATATATATACTAACAAACATTAAAATATATGAATTATACAAATGTACACACGGCATCAACGTTTTCAGTGCGGTTGTTGTTGCATGTGCAACCGGCCAAAGAAAAATTACAGGAAAAATTCAAGTTCAATCTAATGATGTCTCTGCCAGGTGTACCGTCTCGTTACTTATTAGACACAGAGAACGACGGCACGTAATAAAAAGACTACAAATGTGCGACATTACCTTGAAACACACAACATACAAAAATACGACAACAAAGTTCATGACCCAAAATGCAATTCAATATCAAACCATCAAGTCACCTTGTTACGAGACAGGTAGATGACTCGACAAGTACCAGACAGAGTTTTTCAGATGCTCAAATTTATTAACAAACTCCTAGGAAAGTTATCCTTTCAACTACCACCAGTTTGCGGCGGTTACTACCCGCTGAGTGACGTGAACGCCAGCAAAAATTTTATCGTAAATCTGCACTTGCTAAATTATTAATCAAATAAACATTGGTTGCATCCGATCAAATGTGAAACTTGAATAATTTATTTCGGAGTTGAAGTGAAAAATTAAGTTTCAACAACGCGGGTAAACAAAAAACGACAATGGCGGATTTTAATTATTTTACCACGGCTAGATATAGCCAGAAATTAATAACTACCCGGTTTCCGTTCTCCGCTGATAGATAAATAAATAACAACTCATCTGAGAAAAGAGTGTAGTAACTCGTTACTGGTTTTTCGGGGGGAAGGACCCCTTAAAACGGCACCCGGGACACAAGGGTTACTTTTTTTTGCCTGATGAGGGTTTTATTCATAACGACGAGTCGCGGTAGTCTCGTCTGGTCCTTTAAAAATTCCTAGAGATTAGGTCTAAAAATTTAAAGTGTTGACTTTTTCCCAACGACCGGCCTGGGATGTGAAGGAACGACCTTCTCTGCAGAATGAGAAACCCCAGACAAAAATATGTGTGTGTGTGTGTGTGTGTGTTGGGAGTTTGCGGCATCGTAGGAAGGAAGTTATTTTAAAGCGTGTTATGTACGAGAGAAGCTTATTGTTGTGCTTGTTCAATTATTATTTCGTGTATGACAGCAGACTCGCCTTTGTGATTTTGAATGAGACCATTTAGCGGGAGAAGAGAGCGGTCGCCATTACCCTCTTTTGTTCACCAGAACTTGGGTAACTTGAATCATAATTACCGTCGGATATAGATCGGTCGGGAGGCATTCGAAATTTAATAAAAAAAAAGCACACACTTTATTTTATACATCACCGGAGTGAATGCGTTTATTATTATTTGTGCCCCGGGGCAGCAAACAGAAGACTTGAGAGCTCTCAATTCCACGTAGGAATACACAATGAGGCTGCTCTCTCCTCGTTGATTAATTCGTTATTTAAGTTAGTATAAACAGGGCGTATATTAAATATCAAAAATGTATGTGATAGTTGAACTACTAATTTCTATACGTCTCGTATGGTTTTCCCCTAGCTTTGCTTCAATATTTTCAGCGGGAACTTCATTCGAAGCTGTTGCATTTCGCTCATCGAGTTTGACTTGTGCCAGAAACCAATCATTTCTTTTTTTTTCTGTTGCAGGTAATAAGGGCGCGCGTGATAAATATTCAACCCTTGCCGGGGCAAAAAAAAATGGGAAACGTTCGAAAAATGAGGAAGGTTAATGCTGTTGTTGAGTACGTCAGTCACTCCATAAATATCACTTTTCGGAAATGCGTTGCGCTGCATTTTAATACTTTGCCTGCTCACCCTCGAGTGGGCATTGGGGGGGCCGCTGGTGATGGTTGCCCGGCAGAGATTAACGTGGCCAACGCGTGCACATCCCATAAAGAGAGCCTTGCCCTTCGCAACCTGGCAGAGAATAAAAAAAATTGGTGGCTCGCCCATTAGGCCTGAATATGGTAATTCATCAGACGTGAAAATTCATTTGGGTAAGCGATTTTCTGAGTGTGTGTGTGTGTGTCTGTGTGCGAGTGATGCCCATGGAAGTTCTCCCCCGAGAGAAAAACCTGAAATTCATTTTTTTTTCACCTCGTTTCCACAGTTCACACCTGATGGACCCTAACTGCACACTACTTTTATAGTATTCTCCGTGATTTTTGCCACGAACTTCGCCTTCTGTTTCATTACCACCTTCCGTTCATTTCCATTTCTCTCTCTCTCTCTCTCTCTCTTACTCCCGGGAGCAACCGTGATTTATACACATTTCATAAATTTAATACATAAGCCGAGCTCATAAATTTTGCAGGACATTAAACAGGCGAGAGATGTGACAAGCTTAGAGCTTAGAAATGATATTTCCAAATTATATCGGTTAATAAAGGTTGGAAATCGATGCAATTCAATACGGGTACATATTAATTGTGTTAAAGAGGGTCGTACAAACGTTTATGGTCAACCGGATTAGTTCGTCCTTTCCACTTGCTAATTTTATGAATGTGAAAGTTGTTAACGCAGAATGTTAGACCGAAAGATTTTCATCGGTTAAAACGAGAGTTTATATTATCGTCTTATGCTTACAACTTAGATGTATTGGGATGGTCGTGATTATACAAACCTCAAAAAGAACTCTACATAAAATAAGTTAAGCGCAAGAATATTTTCTGTAGAGTACAACTTGAACTAGAACTGGTGACGTACAGGTGTACAAGCAAGAATGGAGGAACATATTTTACAAAACTAAACATGTGAGTGAGTAGTGCAGTAGTTTAGTAACAATGTAAAAAGCAGTATATACTGCATGCAGGAATCTACTGAATGTATTCTGACTTCCCTGGCCTGTTTTACCTTTGTTAGGTGTTTAATTTGCGATGTATCAGAGTTACTTTTGTAATTAGGCACTACAACATAGCTCTTATTTGGATTTCAGAAGTTATTCGCTTTCGTACAGGCGGCCGTGAATGTATTTTTGAAAAAATTTTCGCAAGAAATTGAAGATTCAAATTATAAAGTAGGGAATTTTTGATAAGATCGATAATTTCCGTACCATTGAAAGTGAATAATAGGAAAATTTATGTAGCGGAAGGAATGCACTTGAAAACGGGGGTTGTTTATCAAATTTTATTTAAAAACCGCGAGGGAGTTACATTGTGTCACGTATATAACGTGACTTGCGTGACGCTGACCACTTTGTGACCGTATTTTAATCGATTAATCGCATGTGAAAATCTTTTCCATTGTTCCGAAACTCAGGTTCGAAGCGGGAGATAGAGAATTCAGGTGTCAGAGATACGTTCGGCTGACCCGGGGAGACCATTCAAAAATATTTGGAAATCCGAAAATGCAGGTGTCCCATTGCGATTCGCACGAAGAAAAAGAACGAAACTTTCCGAACCGGCACCGTCCGGATAAACATTCACCTTACCAAGTTCATTTGTAACTTTTTCATTAGAAGCACATTAATGGGTTTTTCTTCTGCCGTGTGTGTCAACCTGTGTCATCTTTGATTCGAAAGCTTACCCGCCCCCCCATTTCACGGTGATTCCTTGAGTTCTCAAAACAACAACAGCTGTGAAACACGTTTTAATGGATTCCTTAAAACTTTAAAAAAAAGGCGTTGGATAAAACGGCTAAGCTTTCTCTATCTATCTATCTATCTCTCTCTCTGTAAACCTCTCGTGTTCTGTTAACATCGGAAAATGTCATCTATAAAACAATCGAAATTGTTAAATAAGTGGAAAGCAATAACGGAACCGGTCTCTCATTGGAAACGAAGCTTTGAAGAATCGTCCGGTTGATCAGATCAGACCTCCCCGTGAGGCTTGTCGTCTTTTCAAGTTTTAATGCACCTGCCGGATGAAATGCACTTTTTACTTTTAGGAGATTTTTAACTTCATCGTCGGTTTATTATATACGTGAAATTATATTGAAATCTTCGTCACAATTGTAGCTTCTCGAAGTGAGTCCCTGAAAGCGTATACGTGCATGATGTATTCTACTTAATAATGTTCCTGAGTGTAGAATAAATAAATAGTAAAAAATTGCAGGGAGATAATGTCGCCAATAACTAACTTATAGTATTAGTGTGTTAGATGATACAGCATTTCTAAATATTAGTTGTATTTCGAATGTTTTAGACAATAAATATTTACGAGTGTGGAGGTGTTGAACTTTTCTGCATTCTCTGAATGTTGGATTACTTTTGTGATTTATTTATTATTGATTATAGGATCATAAGACACCATCTTTGTCTTGATTTCAAATGTAAAATAAATTGTTCACAAAGTCAATTCTAAGTACTTAAGTACCGGTATCGGCTGTTTATGCTCTCGTCAAGAGTCTTTTAAATAAAGGGATCTTGTCGATTCTACTCTTCCCGTTCAATTATAACTTCTTATTTTTATAATATACGAGAATCGTACACAGATTTATCGTCTACTCCGACTCTTATTAACATAGTTTTCTTCAATTTAAAATATGAAATATTTTATTACTTGTGATAACGTGGCAACAAATGATGCTAATCAGTGAAGACTCATATTTAAATTTACTTACAAACGTTTAATTAAAAACTAGGTCACGGATAATAATAAATATATGAAAAACCATTACTCTACAACCATTTTAAATTCCGTAGGAAACGATAAATTTATTTTTTCCCTTCCTACCATCACGTGCTAAACCTGACATTAGAATAATATGTATAAATATATATATATATAAAACAATTTTATAAAAATAACTTGATTCGACTACATTACGAGTGACGAATCATTTTATTACAACGTTACATTTAGTAATTTTTATGGCCACTTCGCATGCTTTGCATTTGTACAACTCCAAATTGACTTAAAATTTGTCATGACGTCACCGACACAAGGCAACCAAACATTTTTATTGTATTTTCTAATACCAGAATCAGTTTACATTTAATATATATATAAAAAAACTTATGTGTGATTGTAGAAGCATTCTCTCAAGTCTTAACCCTCGAGTAAACTCTCAGAGTTTATTTGATAGTTCTTCTTCTTCAGAGGATATTCTGTTTCACCCCTCTGCTAGGTGCTTGAAAAAATGTATGCGTTTTTTTGGTTTTTGTATATTTACATTCTGCACTTGCATACATTACCTGGATGTTGGTAAGAGTTTTCTCATGCAATGAACAATAAATAATGTTTAAAACGCCAAAAAGCTAAGGTAATGAAACACACCTATGTAACTAAGTAAATTCTGCTCCTTCTGCGGGAGTTGACCAAAAGCAAAATAGATTTTTTACACTAAATATTTTAAAATTCTTTCCAAGAGCCATAAAATTTTCGATCAGAGTTCAGCAAGCATTTCATTTTCCTTCTCTTTCCTCTCTCTCTCTCTCTCTCTCTCTCTCTCTCTCTCTCTCTCTCTAATCACACACTTTGAAAGAAAGTTAAAAATTTGAAATTAAACAAAGTTGAAATTTCTTCAGAGACCGCAAATTAGTTGGGTGGGTAGTCGATGACTTTCACTATTGTTTTGTGAACTTTTCCCAACTTGGCTAAATTAATTTACCCGGGGTTTCTTTTGCCAAAAAAATTCAACGAAGAAGATCGTTCGGAAAATAATTCATTAGGTAATTTATTATATCGTGCAATAAATATTTAATTCATCTGCAAAGTGTGGCACGGTCCGGTCCGGTCCTCGCGACTACACAAAACCTGTTTTCCTAAATTTTTAAAATTCGTTTCGTGGCATTTTTTGTAGTTCGGATGCAGTGGGGATTAGTGAAATTATTGAATGTTATGAAAACGCTGTCCCGCGGGCGGTTTTTAATTTGGAAAATGGATAAGCGAGGAAAAAAATATTGCAGTGAATGAAGGAAACTATTTGTGTACATAAACTATTAAATAAACGACAAAATTAATTAATTAAAAAGTTGTTTTCCTACCGAAAACCGTAGAGGCGTCTGAGCTACTTCCAGGTACCACCTACATAATTTGGTTCTTCTTCTTCAAGGTGATGGAATTTTCTAATGGTTTAATTTTCCCTTATCTGTACAATAATTTTTATTAATTAATAATTTTAGACTGTTTATGAAAAAGTGATTGAAGCAGTTCTCGCACGACCCGTGTAGGTGTGGGTTAGGAGAAGTTTCGGCTTAGGAGAAGTCTAATAAAAGATGTTTATGCTGACTTATATATAATTGTGTATATAATTTTTTATATGTACTATTATATATAAATACATTTATCTGGGTGTGTGACATGGTAATAAACGTTCTTGTTACTCCACTAACGCACTACAATTTGCAGTGCCCATTGGTGTTGCAAACCAAGTCACACGAGCTCCACTTAGTTGTAGTGCTAAGGACTACAGTTACTTGAGAGTCACGATATTAAGAGAGTTCTTCACTCCGGAGTCGTTATTGCGTGATGAACTTAATAAGTAAGAAGGCTCCCGAAAGAATAATTTTCAGAGTGATGTTCGATGTAACTGCTGGCTAACGCGAGGGTAACATCTGTTTTAATTGTACCAAGACATCTGTTTTGCATTATTTCATGCCAATTTAACAAGTCAATGTTCTCTGCAATTAAATGTATATTTATGTAAATTATTTTAATAAGAACTGCTTCATCAGATCTGCGGAGTTGAGGCATAAATTCCGTGAATTGTCTTAAACAACAGCAAAATTTCGTCTGTTACGCTTACAGTTCAGAGCTTGTTTTGATGTTTCTACTTGTTAATCTAAAAAAAAAAAAAACCGTTGCAGACTTATCAAATCATCTTTTCAATATTCTATTTCATGTTTAAGAAGTTATTCGTGACATATTCTCATTTTGTTGTTTTCTAATGTCTTTTCATTTATACGTTCCATTTAAATTTATTGACGGAACGTAATAACGTTTCACATATGCGAATTTCTATTTCCCGACTAGTCGATGAATGATTGTGCTTTATGTATCTGTTATCCAATCAATTTCTACGAAAGTAGGACGGCAGGAATTTAATCTGTGGATTTTCCTTGACATGTGCACCGGTTTGCAGGCAACTTCCCTCACGTCAGTTTCCACTCTGCCGTAAAATATAATTTCAGAGGGTTTTTCTAATTTTTCCCAAAAACTGTAAAATTTAAAGTCGTGCGTAGATCTTTCCAATAATAGATCGCGGTTGATTCGCCAGGACGCGCTCGTAGATAAGAAATAGACGAAATTGTAAAGTCTTATCTGGGGATTTCTTTTCCTCTGACTCTTCCAATGGAAATCGAAGAACCTGAAATTTTGTATACAGGTTATCCAGGGGCCAACATTCCACTGTCGGTTCTTTCCTTCTTCTCTCTCTCTCTCTCTCTCTCTCTTTCTCCTTCCCTTTACTTTCTTTTTCTCTACTTAGGACTTTCCATAGTCTTCCGAGACTACCGGAAAATTATTTTCCGTAATTCTTTTCTTGTGCAATCATTTCTCCCAGCAGATTGCAGAAATTCATTAAATTAACTCGAAATGAACTTTGAATATTATTTGGTGCTTCCATTGTTGTAATGAACCTAATTTCTTTGAGTTTCCTTTTTTCTTTCGTCCAATTATTTTCAATGTTACTTATCTCTCTCTCTCTCTCTTTCTCTTCCCTAGAAGTTATTGTTTTACTTACTATCTCTTACTTTTTAAACTTTTATTTAGTGATATTCTTACATGTTTACACGTCTCTTGTGTTGTATATTTCACGTGCCTCCTCGGTGAATGTCTCTCTTGATCAAGTTGGCAATATTACTTCATATTTACGCTCCTAATCTTAGTCGTTGTGTTGTGATAATAAGTAATACTGAATAATTATGTTTATAATTAAAGTATTCAACCGTTTTTTTGAGTACGAGAAGTGGGAAAGGAACGTATTGGGTGTATCGGGGTACCCATAAACCATTGAAACGTCAGGGTTACTAGTTTAAAGTGAGTAACCAATACTGCTACAACCGTTAATAATTATCTACAAATAAATAGTATAATGAACTTAAACACTCAGGCACACAGCAGCAACAGGCCTCACTCTGGGTATTGCAACGGGGAATATTTAATAATGATAATAATAAAAACCTAATGTCGCATTAAGCGAATCAATGATGGCCAAACGTATAATTTCACCTCGGATGACAAACGGAAAACGGAGACACACATTAAACAAATTTATGTATTAAATAAAAGTAACCCGCCAAGTTCTGACAATAATGCTTTCGGAGAGAATGCAACAGAAGAAGCAGAACTTTTTTAAGAGTCGACATAAAAAGCACTTATATTAAGAATCGCATTACCCTGACGAGATGTCGACCGACGTTAAAAACACACAACGACGAGAACAACAGCACGACGACTTTGTCTTTCGGATTATTTCATGTTACCAAATAATAAAATAAAATAAAAGCAAAATTTTCTTCTCTCGCGGCCAGGGAAATCATCGGGAGGTGTTCAGAACACTCGGGAAACACTCGTGTCCGGGCATACGCCGAGGATTCAAATAATAATTACGTAAAAGTATTATATAAATTATTTTTACATATCTATGTATTCTTATTTAATAGCCCTCCACTTGGAAGGGCAAATTAAAGTCCATTCATTTAAAAAGTGGAGGACTAATGATTGCAGATGTACGCCGTTATTAGCATTGTTATGAACTCACGATGCTTATCGGGGCTCGTTACACGAGAGTTAGTGGCATTAGATAAAATTTAAAACAAAAAAAAATGACGGAGTTCTTACGGTGCGAGAGTTTTGGGGGAATTTTTACTTGAAAACAAATTATACACCAATTTAAATAAAACTTTATTTGGACTGGGTAAAATTGCTCGATATTAATAACCCTTAACGAAACCGAAATTCGTTTTGCAATTTCGAAATAAGCGTTTTCTCCCTTCAGCTTCTTGTTTATTTTGTGTTTTGTTTAAACAGCGAGAGAACGAGCTCCGCCGTACAGGTGATAACCAGAGGTCTGCACATGACTGCCCATACCCTTTGTCCGACATCCCTCTCGCCGTTGCTTCCCCAGGGCAGTATTAAAGGTGCTCATCTGTGTTTCAAAGCAATTAACCGACCTTCCCGAATGAAAAGCGAAATTTATGTGCAACAAATTTCCCAAATAATAAGTTTCGTATTTAATAATAATCGGTAAATAAAAAATTACGCTTCACTTTGTGGATTTATGGCCGGTAATTAAAATTACTCTGCACTCTCTTTATTACCATTGATTGAGTAGGAGAAATAAAGACGTGAGGTATCCCAGTTCATTGTTATGTTGCTGTTGTTGTTTTACCATTGTGGAACACCCTGTGTGTGTGTGTGTGTGTGGTTCATTGACAGTCGCCCCGAGCCGGTGCTACATCACTCAAGAGTTTGCAGTAGCCAACGTAGATAAGAAGTTCTGTCAGTTTGGATAAATACATATAAAGTACGGACAACTTTAGGGTCGCGCTTTATATTCTCAAGACAGCTGACCTTAATGCCACCGACTGAAACACGCCGTGCACCAAAAGCACCCTTAGCAGGGATGTTTTGCACTCCTACCCCCTACAAACTATCAATAATTGTTCAACTGTGTTGTTATGTGCAGATTTCCATATTGTCCCGGATACTAAGCGAATTGATAAGAGGCCATGTTTTAAATTGCTCCTTCTAATCAAATTCTTTGTAAGGATCCTTTTCCCTTTTTTAAATTAGATTTCCAATTAGTCGCAAATTTGTAACGAGCTTTGGTAAGAGTTTAATTTTTGTTGCCTTAGATGAAATGCTGTTTCGTATTTCGGAAAGGAAATTCTTGAGAGAGCAATTGGATAGATTGAACTCGTTGTGGCGATACCACTACTCCACTCAATAAGGGAGAGGCCACACACTACTTATGTTCGTAACACACTACTACTGCCACGTAGCACGCCGCCATATTTCAACAATATACAAACGTATATATAGAAAATTCATTCTGAATCATTCCGCATTTCTATTCTTGCTTTTTACCACGCTCTTGAGGAGGTTGATTAACATCAAATAATTACCACCGAAGATTTTATTAGTGAATTTAAGTGGTTTCAATAGTAATAATTTGAGTGATTTCATGAACACTCGACGCAAGTTCCAAATTCCCAGTCAGAAATCATCGGCACGAAACCATCCGCGCCTTTTTCTCTTCCATTGGCAAAGGTTCGAAAATGAGTATGATTTACAATCGGTTCACGTTCTACAAAAAAAAAGTGTTATACTTCTCTTTTAAATCAAGTATGATCTTTCTTTGAAAACCTTTTGATTTTTTTAAAAGCCATCAAAGTACCTATGCCGAAATTCAGAAATTTTTATGGCGAAAAAAAAATTTATAACCCGGAGAGCGGATCATCTTGGAATATAAAAATATGATTATGATTTTGAAGAGCTTTCGCAGCTGTTACATTTTCCTTTTCGCCGACAAAACGGTAGAAGGCATTAGCACCCGAAAATGAATTATTAGCCTTTATTCATTCCTGAATGAAAATGAAGCCTTCTGCCTTTTCGCACGAACCGAAGTCAACCCATCCGTTCGAGTCCGTCCATGTTTAACATTCGTAGAAAAACACAACAGTACATTTGCGAAATAATGTTGTGGATGTAAGGAAGAAAGGATGGATGATTCCTGTGGTTCAGAATCCACGTGTCGGCGAGAGGTGGAAAGTAGGAAATAGGTCAAACTACAGCAGTCGACAGGATAGTGTTCCTATTTCCTCCTTTGGTGTTGTGCTTTATATTTAAAAACCTGACTTAAACCCACGTAAAGAACGTGAAATTCTATTTATAATAGTAATTAGTTATATATACGGGATTTCACTGTTGAATGTAGCAGGAGTGAAGTAAACGTCACACCCCGTCAAGAAGTTATATTTTTTGATTAATTTTCTTTTACTTTTACATCTCGCTCTCCCGTTAGAATAAGAAATTTCATTCGGTGAAGTTTGCGTACGGTAAATAAATAACATTTTTGCGTGTCGTGACTGCGCCACAGGTTCGCCTGGAAAGCATCCCGGCACAGACAAGTCCCTCACGGTTAAACCCATTTATTCGGAACGTCATTTTATGTGGCGCAATATACGACAAAAACAGAAAAATTGTAATGTATGTATATTGGCTGGGGTCACCGTCTGAAACATCAAAAGAATATATCTGCTTGAACCTAAAATGGCGTCGCTGGTCGTTAAAGAAAAAAGGCGACGATCCGAGTACTCGAGACGAGTACTTTCCTATTGTAATTTTAACTTGTACGAGAGGTTTAACGGGCCGAATGTACACCAATCAAATCGGGCTGTCCCTTCATCTCGGAGGCCTTGCCCGTGTTCTTGGCATCTTTCTCCCGAGGTCTCGTTCCTTACTTCATTCCTTTACTCTTTGAAAAATTGATTATTCGGGAATTTTCCACTGGGAAAATGTAATTTAAAAGTCAACTTGATTCATAGGCGACACTCCATCTCTATCGCATCTAACCTTTTTCCATCTTTTCCCCGTCGTCCCGTTGTTTTTCCTTCTGAATATCCTCGGGAATTCTCTTCTGCTCTTTCGCTTAGAACCTTTTTATTAAACCTATAAAAGATTTCCTCTTCCATTCTACCTAATTCGAGTTGACAGTTATGAAAGATGAAGGCTTCTATTTCGCGAGAGAAAGAGAGAGAGAGAGAAATGAAAATCTAACGACTAAGTGTCATCGAGAATTCGTTTCGTTTATTTCTTATTAAATTATACTTTACAGACCTATAAAATAACTCTGGGTAAGATATAAATTCAATATTCTCTATTCAAACGTTACCCAAATAGTTTTATGCATGTCAAAGAAGTTATCTCGAGGTGTGAATATTCCCCTTATTGATTTTACACGGGAGAACGAGTTGGTTTACACGTGTCACGAGCTACTTTAGGAACTTTGTCTTCTTCAGGGTTTGCAAGGGGTGTAGGAGTCCTTAATAGGTCAGTCGTTTTTTGAAATGTGGGGCAGAACCTGAAAACTACCGTAACTGCAGATGAAATAATAAAAACTACAGTGAAATCATATATATAAATGTTGTTTTATTCTTTAAGTTCTTGTTTGTAATAAAAAGGTAGCATTGAATAGCAAAAATAATACGCCAGGTTCAAATTAATGTATAGTATTTTTTAATTAAATATTCTAACATAGTAAAATATCGATAGGATTCCGTAATAAGTTTCGATCTTCGAATACATGAATTTAATCCCATTATTACAAAAGCGTCGTGTAATATATTGTATTGAGTATAACTACCCTTTTTGGATTGTTTAATATTGTTGCTAGATAGGGTACGATTTCGTGAATATTGTAGGGCTGGTGTGGGAAGAAGGAGGAGGTCGTGAAGATTGGAAATTTATAAATCTTACACCTGAGATAAGGGACTTATCTTCGCGTTATCGTGCAGCATCCTGTTATGGTTAAAGGGTTTTAACTTGTTCCCTACACCTCCATGAATCCGACATTGGATATTAATACTCAATGCTCTCTGCCTCGGTAATCGATATTCTCTTGTTTTATGCGGATGTTTGCGAGGTTGAATCTATTCTTCTATCTTTTGTCAGTACACTTGTTACTTGTTGTAAGGGGAACGTTATTTCGTGGAAGTCACTGCAATGGTGAACTCATCACTTTGAAAAAACACAAAATATATAAAAGTGAAAGTGTGTGTAAATTTTTTAATAGATAAAAAATTCTCTAACACAACTAGTAATTTATTAACTGCGAAGCGGAGTAACTAATTAATAGTAACCAACAAGCTAACTGTGGTTTACATATTAATAAAATTTGTTATTTTTCAATACCACGATTTTGGTTTTAGTGTACAGCAATTGATTATTATTATAAATTTGTGTTACTATTATTACTATTATAATCTTGTGTGTAATATTGTTTTTTCAATATAATCGATATTTAGAATTGTGTTTTTTAACGAGAAACATAATAATGTGAGAACAAGCCGCTTATCACACCCTTTTAATGTGTCAGCAACGTAAGGTAAAGCACAATCATAAATATTAAAAATGTGTATAGTGAGAAAGTAATTCTACTCCCAAAATAGTACGTTTTATACACTACTAGTTTTAACTATTTGATTTTCAAGCTTGTGTAGGCCACGTAAGTAAAAGTATTTTTCATTTGTACAGAGTGTATTGTACATATTGGGATTTTTCGTTGTGCCGTTTGAAAAAGCGTCGAAAATTCACCGGCAATGGGAAAAAATTTAAATATCACTCTCTCTCTCTCTCGCGTCCTTTCGTATTGAATAATTTTTTACCTTTTAAAATTCGAAGGCACTGCCAAGCCCTCGTAAAAGGAAATTTTGGGCAGATGCTACGAATCTACATTTTAATTCTGACCTTTACAAGAGCACACCAAGTTATAATTTACGTTAAGAAGGTACGGAAACCCATTTCGGGGTTTATATTGTAAATCTTTCGCTCTTTATCTCCTACACCGAATTTCTACTAAACCTCATCTTCTCATTTCCATCTCTTCTGAACCTTTTCTCTCCTTCCATTTCTTTTTTTATTCCTCCTTGTCGAATCTCCAATTATAAATCTAGTTTGGCATATGACTTTCCTTTTTAACGGGCTCGACGGTGTGGCTCACGGGATTTGATGGTCGTCGACCGTCATCTTGTCCTCCCTACGTCGAAGGTATCTCTCCCGTTGCCGTGTGTCAACCTTCGACGTCCTCCCTTATTGGATCGTATTCGACGAAATTATTTTCAATGGCGAAGGTACTCGAGGGTTTTTCGACTTGCGATTTCTTAAGAAATCACTTGAACGGAGTTGGAAGCGTTCGGGTCAACAGGTACTTGGTACTACCTCGACTCGAGAGAACGAATTTGTTTTAACGAAAACCGAACGTATCTGCTCGCTTCGTCTGAACGTAAAATAACAGACGAAAGAGTTCGAACGGGAAAATTCAGGGCTTTTCCGTCGTTTCCGTTACCTTCGGATCACATCCTCGTGGCTTTATTTATTCTTTCTGGGCTGATGGAATGGAAGAGAGAAGAGGAATATTTTTCTTTTGAGGAACGGATGAGAAAGGGACATAGGAAATAAGAGAAACCGAACCGACGATTTATTTAGAAAGGGATTTTGATGCAGTCGAACATTTCTGTTTCCCTGCACGAATTCATGACAAACGGAATTAACCTTTTGCCTGACAACGAGAGCGATGGTTCCAGTTATTCAAAGCCCGGATTACTCTGTGATGTATTACAAGAGTACAAGATGCAAAAGGAGTAGTCGGAACGCATGGCCGAAAGGATTTAAAAGCAAGGATTAAACCATTAGGGGTCATTCTAGAAAAGTATTTTGTTCCGTTAGTCCTCATAAGAAAAACATACAGAGGGTAGAAAAACCAAATAGTAAGTTCATTGTAGTTTTATGTTGTAGTTTTAACAACATTTAATTTCAGTATACAGCGGTAATGTTTGTCCATGCATAATATTAAACGCTTAATTGAGTTTTCGTTGAGTACTTGAACCTCTTCAACATCCAAAGTTCCTTCGTGCCCTCGACAGTTACACAATGTTGCTGTATTATTGCTTCGGGCTCTCATATTTTCTTCTTATTTAGATGAATCGAATACTGAGCTTTTTTGTGGCTGCCTCATACAATTTCGAGCGCACGAACACCCCAAAGAATGACGACGTGGGTAGGAAGTTAGGGTAGGAGAAAAACTTATGTCGTCGTGTTAGTTAAACAAGTGGAATACTTTTTACATCACAAAAACCTAATAGAAAGGCAGTTGTTTTGTAACTGATCCACAGCTCGGTTAAAATATTCCTTATTTAGTTCTTACTTCCCACTGAGAGGGTAAGCAGGACCCGCGTGCCATTTCCATTTGTTGCCTGTTGCTTCCTCGCTCGCATGCAGACAATTCGGAAAAAAATTTTTGAATTTATTCACTTCATTACTCGTAACGAACTGTTTCTGGATGTTCTTTTTCTTCCACGGTTACAATTAAAACCCTACCCTGGTCTCTGCCGGGTCGTTTCTATAACATTTTATACATGTGCAAGGCGTGTTACCGTTTCCTTTTTTTCTACAACGAACGAGTGCAGTTTTTTTTTTGTAGAAAACAAGCTCTTCAAATATGGATACTCCGGGTATCGTAGTGAAGATGTGAAAACGCATTCGACATTATGACGAATCCCGGTATAAAAATTTACAACACCTTTCCGACTGAATTCGGAATGGAATGTAAAAATATATATATATATATATATAAAAAAGGAAACGGGTCTTGCCCACTGGGAGACAAATAAATGTCGGCGAAAGATGCTTCGGGGAGTTAACCTCGAGAATCACTCTAAATCCGAATGTATAAAAGGTAAGAAATTTGCAGGGCATAAAATTTTCAAGGGGGCGAAGACCAGAAAAACCAAAGGAATGAATAAACTTAATATTTTTATGTGAATTTTCACGCTGAATGAATTTACTGAATTAGCATTCGGTCGAAAGATAAACTGTTTCCGGTTTTGTAGGTTTTCGTTTTTCACGTTCTTACAAGTTTTCCGAGCGTGGCAGAACGAGTATTTTGGGAGAGAGAGAGAGAGAGAGAGAGACCTGGCGGCGAAGAGAGATGTTCCCGAACCGAACGAGAAGACCATCGAATCGAATTTTAACTGAAGTTCGGTCGAAGTTGAGCGGCTCAACTGGCAAATTTCCTGTAGAGACATGTTTATTAAAAAATAAAAAAAAACAAGTTTTATATTTTTGTAACATTCGGTCGGGGCAACGGGCAAATGAAAGGGTGCTGGAGTCCGACGATACGAATTTGCTTCATCTCCAGCAGCAAAAGGTCACACCCATTTAATTCGAGAAAATTGAGGAAGACCTCGTTAAGTTCGAAATTGTCAAAGAACAAAAATTAAGAAATTCAATTTTAAGGAACGCAAACAGGCAAACGAATGAATTAACTTCCGTCTACGGGCTTCTCCTGCCGTACTGTTTGTGTTGCGACGTCTGGCACGTGTACATTTGTAGTGGCACTCATTTGCGTCACTTGCGACAGGTTGTAGTCCGTGTCACGCTGCGTAACCAACAAATTCACAAAACCAAGAATCATTTAAAAAAAAAAAACCGTTTCAAGATTGGTTTGATGACCTGATTGTTAAGTTTAGAAATGGATTCCCATGTGACAGGAACACAATGACCTGGAAGTCGAAACATTTGAGTGGAAACCTTTGGATGACGCGCGAATTCTGTAAAAATCAGAGTAGGAATTTTTTTTTTTTCGTTTTAAAGGATTTTCCCATCGGATTTTTGAAGGTTAAAATTAAAGCGGAAACATGTTTGTAACGTTAGCAACGTTCGATCGTCAGAGTTCTCCATTCCAAGCGGTTTTTTTTTCTTTTAAATTATCTCGCAACATTTCGATATTGTGAAACGCGAGTAAATACAGAAGAGCATTAAATCCTTTAAAGCGTGTTATTTTTAAATATACATCGGCCGTGATTTCGCTGCAGACGTGGAAATAGTGCAGGACAAAGAAACCGAACCTACAGACCGGCAGTAGAAACAGTGAGATTGCATATATAGTTTGAAAATGCAATGCTCTTGCCGAATGCACAAGACAGAGGACAAATTGTTTGATTGCTGGATGTCTACCTGTGAACTCCTCTCAGATAAATTCCACGTGGATTGTTTTGTTTGGGCGTGACGTGTTTTTGATCTGCCAAAGATCACTCCCCCACGAGAAGTGTTGATTACGGCACGTGGAGTTTCTAAAATTTTTAAGACATCTGACAAGTAGATCCTCGCACGTAATACTGTTCTTCGGCAAAGTTCTCGGTAATTAGGTCTCAACTTGCAGCTTTGTTATTGCTCAGACTTATGTGTTGCCTATCGAACCTCAGACGCCTGTGTGAAATAGGAGAGTACTGAATTTAAGTTAGAAAACTGTAAGAGACCGTCTTCGTGGCGGTGTTTTCGTAAACTTACAATAGTTGTGAAAGCTACGATGATGATGTTGATGATGATGTGGGACGATAATCTATTTTTAATCTATTTACACTTACATTTTACATTATTTAAGCTGTACCTTTACATCTAGCCGTATGCTACACTGCACTGATTATTGTTTTTCTTAGCTTTTGTTTCGACTACAGTCTGTGACATGCCTCTTGCTGCCATGTTATAGGTTCTAGGGTATGTATGTTTACTTTGTTTGCTATAGTTTCTTTTGTTTTTTGTTCTAATGGTTGACTTGTATCTAGTTGGTTAGGAACAGATTTGTTGTATACCTGCGCAAATATGTTTTTATATGTGATATAAAAAAATGTATTACTTGTAACATCACAGATTGATGAAGTACCTTTTTTGTTAAAGTTTAGTTTGGCCTTTCTCCATACAAAATGGCAGTACTCAGGCGTATGCAGGTGTGTTGCCTTTTGCATTGAGATATTTCTTTGAAAACGAGTTTTGAAAATATTTGCGGGTGCAATATTTTTACATATTCATTTAGTGGTACTTACTTTTATTAACAGTCAAAGGTTTTACTAAACTATTAAACGGTACTCCACCCTGTCCTGTTTGTTGTAATTCATTAATTTACTGTAATTGCGAACGGTTTTTTTCTTCTGCCGGAAAAAAAAATAATTCTTGTCGATGACACCCCTGACTAGAAAAACATTTCGCACTAATTTTGTTCGGTTATGGAATGGCTTGTGTTCGATGTGAAACCACACCTTTAAAAATTTACGACCAATGCTCAATAATTTATTGAAAAGATTTATTTGTTCGAGCCTGACGAGGAAGTTAATTTTTTATTCAAAAACCCACGATTTGTTACACGAGAGAGAGCCGGGTAGCATTCGATTTGTTTGAATTTGTTTGTCGAACGCCGAGGAAACAGCATCATTAATGTATGAACATATTTATCTAACTTATTGCAAAGTTTATTGATCCGGTAATGCGATGCCTCCGTTCTTTTTGTGAAAGTCAATGTTAATGATGTCTTGTTTGAACGCTGTTACTTGACGTAACGTCTCCAATTCCCGTTAACGTTTAGAGTTTTCCTCCCGGAGAGACGTTTCCCATCACCTGACTTTCCTGAACTGCCTTAAAGTCATACCATTAACCTCGTTTTACATAACCGAATTTATGTTTCTCCTTTTTTTGTTTTTTCGCCTTGTGCATGCGTACTACGGCACACAACTTCTTTCGCGACCTTCCAACTCTCAATAATTGAAAACCGTACGGTTGAAATGACAGAAACGGATGATCGTTTCCTGTGTCATTGGAGGAGAGAAAAAGCCTGTGAAATTCCGTGCTTCCTTTTTCAACGTGCACACACTCGGAGAGACACGAAACGGTAGAAAAGTAGACAGAAGGTGAGCCGGCTGCATGTAGGAAAAAAGCTACATTTCCCCGCATCCTGCAGACGTTTGAAAAGCGGAAGACAATGCACAAAAATAAGTGAAGAAAAGGAATTACATAATTTCATGTTCCCTGGAAATGAAAGTAGTGAAAATTTTGACGTTTAAACGAGGAAAAGTTTTTGACACAAATAACAAAGATAAGGACGTTTTAAAAGGTTTCAAAAGGAAGGAGAAACATGGCTCGGAGTACCGAGCCTTTTGTAATTATTCTTGCTGTTGTTTAGCTAGTTGACTTCTCTTTCATCGCCGGGGCAAACGTCAAAATAAACGTTTGACACACTACAAAATTTATTACGAAAAAGTGTGTGTGTGTGTGTGTGTGTGTGTGTGTGTACGCAGCCTTCACCGGCAACCGTTGGAGTGTCAAAGCTCCCCCAAAGCTCCGATGCAACCCAGCAGAGATACCCGAGCGTGCAAGCTTTCCCCTCGCTCTGTGTCGTGTCATTTTTAATTTGTTAAATTACGATTGTGCCACAACAAATTTCCCAGAATCCGGAGAAACGTAAGTCAATCCACGTACTTGAAAATCCCCTACAAATCCTGAGTGAATTTTAGAGTAGAAGATTACAGCTTAGATACTCTTTTAATCTTATTCACCCAAATGGGTCGTCACGTTCTTTTGCATGCTTAACAAGAGACCGAAAATCTTAGAACATGGAACAGGGAGCTGTGGGGAGGGCGCGCTAAAAAAAAGAAGGAAATCAAAGGAAAAAGAAAAATAAGTATGGAGTTCACATTAAATTTTCTCAAAAACGGGAAAAATTGAAAAGTAAAAGTTTGGGATAGATAATAAGTCCGAAGGCAGAAAGAAAAGCTGAAGGAATTTTGTTTAGGGTAACACTGACTTAACGTTTGAAACTTTAAGTTCTCTATTACATCATTAATAATGTTAACGGAATAGCTGCAAGTTATAAAATAAAACTTAACACAGACAGACCTGTACAGTCAGACGGGGAACTCAAAACTTACAAAGCCGAAAGAACAAACACTCAGGATAGCAGGACATATAAGTAAGAAAAAACCTTAAAAACATATTATCACTGAGGGGAACATTCAAAAACAACCAGGTGAAAAATCCAAAAGTCTTATTCATAAAAAAAAAATTAGCAACAACACCAAAGTGCAAGTTCTGTATAACTCCAAGCTGCAGAGAACAATTCACTGGTAAATAAATTTAAAAAAAATAATATTCATAACTATATTAAAAAAATATGATTAGATATTATGAACGAAAAAGTAGTTTTGTATGTGACAATAAAAAAAAATCAAAATGAAAGCTTTGAATTCTTCTACAGAGTTGTGCATTCTACCCTGTTTGTTATTCTTCTCCCGCGGTACGTGAAAGGTTTGTTGGGAAAGGACCAAAGAGAATTCATAGAACACAAGTAGGTCGACGCGTTACAGAAAAAGCACACACACACACACACACACACACACACATGCACTCCCATTTTGTTGTAAATACCAACGAGCAGGAGTTTTGGAAAAGTTTTTCGGGGTTAGAATGTCGTTTCGTTTTAAACGAAAGGCATGAACAAGAGTATGAATATTTGATTTTAGCCTCATTTCAATCCACTTCCCGTCCCGTTCCATATCTATACGTCTTTTGCCTCTTTTGTTGCCGGAGAACTCGAAGATTTTATTCCGAATTCGTTCTACGTTGCCCAAGTAATTTAAGTTTTCAACACAATGAACTTCCATTTCATTTCTAAAATTTCATTCGGGCGCGGAAGCTTGGAAGTAAAAAGACACGGGGAGAACAGCTGTTAAAAACCAGGGTAATGAACCGTGACTGTTTCAAGGCGGCCCGATAAAACCAGTGCTGGAGCCCTCGCGATTTCCCTAGGATATTTTGACCCCTAGAAGAAAAACTAGGGCCACGAAAGCGACGGGGTCACCCCCAGGAATCAGCGACACATTCATCGGACGGTAATTCTATTACCAGAGTGAGAGCTGGTGTTGTTCAACTTCGACAGGATTCGCATTGCCTGGAAGATAACCACGAAAACTCTTTATACATATAGATTTCTATACAGTAAATGTAATCGTAAATGGCAGACTTATTAAAGAACCACATTAAGAGAGTTTTATATTCGTACAACCTGTTAAAATGGTTGATTTTCGACCGGGATACATACAAATAACTATTTCCTTTTTTTTTACTTTGCTTATGATGTGAAACCAAGATACATTTAAAATGAATTAATTATCGCATTATGTATTTATTATAGTTGTAATACGTAAAACATATCCGGAACTTTCGACCGCTTTGGTGGTTGTTGCGCCACCAATGAAAGAACCGAATATATTAATTAAATAAACATTCCAATGTAATTTCTCGTTCTGCTCACTATTAAACTGTGTGCTACACTTCCCTGAACGATATTTCAGTAAGTTATTAATGTAACACAAAATAATATAATTAATAAAAAATGATTACATGCGATCACGTAACCATTGATAAATACTAATGGGTTTATATATACGGAAATCATACAAAAATTAAAATAAAATTATGTGGTTCCCAATTTATTTGACAATATATTAATTAATGCTAAGATAAAATGTCAATTAATCACAAGTTTTTCCGAGGTATAAGTGAATCACCTGACTTATGAACGTAGATTATTAATTTACGATTGTAATTGTGAATTATGGCAGGTGAACACCCGAAAAGACTTCAAATTCTAACAAGGCCGTTAATAAATTGCCGCTCGTTTATGTTCGCGGTTCCCGTCAAACGTTGCCGATAGAAAAGTTCAAAGTTCCAGCTCTGTCACGCGGAACTCTCAAATTTTGTTCCCGAAAATCGTCTAAATTTGTTTCTCTTCCGTTGAAATGTAAAATTTTTCTTCTTTCCGATCCATCGAAGCGTCAGAATTTGGGCCGAATAAGGAAAAATTAAATCGTTTTCCGATGTTCGACGTTTTCCACGGTTTTCTTTTCGCAGTTCAGAGCTCGGGTACCTGTTGTTCTCGTGAGGAAATTAAACGTCTGGTGCTGAGTTCTTCACAATCCAGGAGTGCGGTGGAACAAGATGCCATCGTCTGCATGATTTACGACGGAAGGATTTTTTTCAGATGTACGGAGAGCATGACGAACTATCGTCGTGGAGCATCAATCATGACTAGATTAAGTAGTAAAAGACATCAGACAGACAGACAGGGAGAGAGAGAGAGAGAGTTCACTTCCGCCTTCCTCTCTGTTCCTTTTAGTAATTGTCTGCCTTCTGATCTGTCCTTTTCTTCCCAAAATTCCGCCTTTTAAACGTTTATAAATGTTGTACGTGGTTTCCTGCAAGTTAAACAAAAGAAGTTTCTAATTTCAAGGGAAAGACCAGAAGATCAATAATATCAGGACCTGAGGAAAGGTTTCGCTCTGTAAGAACTTAGGCCTGGATCTGTCTCGTGTCCTTCGGTTCTTCTTTCCGTTCTTCCTCCCATATCCTCGTCAAATGTTGTGCCCTTAAGACTTTCTTTCCTCCGGTAAAAAAGAAAAAAAAAATTCTTCCGTACCTACCTTTTTGGGGATTATGAAAGTTAACAATAGTTCACCGATAGTAATTTTTCAAGCGGGGTTTCTTGGCTTAGGTTACTGTGAAAGAATCTGGGAAAATCTTAAATTTAAGGATTCAACAAGGGTTTTCTCTCTTTCCTCCCCATCTGCACATCCCCTTCCCTCTATCACACCTCCCATAAAATCTTATCTTTTCAATGTACTGATTTCGATCAATGACAGAATAAATCCGGTGAAGGCATAATTCATTGGTCCCGCAGAATTCACTGCTTGCCTTCCACTAAGAGGTTTCGTTCCATCCTTACGGTGTTTAGACCAAAAAACTTATACATACATATGTATATAAAGTAACCCTCAACCTTTCATTTCACTTGTTACACGACCGCCTCACGGGAGGTAAGAACATCCCTGGTAAAATATCAATTCCGACCATTAGGCGACGGTTAAATAATTTCCTCTTCGAGGCGGAAAGCTTCACTTCTTTGTGAGGAAGAGACTTTTCATGTTCGGGACCTCTGACCGTGTTCATTGTATTATCATCAGTAATGAACCGAAAACCCATTATGTTCGCCACCTTTTTGACTGTGGCAAAATATTTAAACAACCCTTGTAAATGAAAAACCCCGTGGCAGTGGAAACACGGAAGCCATAAATCGTCGCCGTGCATAACTCATGAAGGAATTTAGAAGGAAATGGTCAAACTTTCGTTAAATGACTTTCGTGGCCTTGTGGACGAGAATAATGTGCGTGTCCCGTGTACGAATGTTCACGTACATATTTATCATTTCACAGGTAAAAGAGGAAATTTACCCATTGTTCGGTTAATTTATAATCCGCGGCCGGTTAATTAATTAAACGACTGCAGAAACACCTTTACGCGACGACCAAAACGTTCCGGCAAAACTATTATTCGTTCTCGACTAATTCTTATTTTGGAGAATTTTATTTATTTATCGGTTTTCGCGTAAACCGGTTGTGACACTCTCACCTTGTGGTATATTTTTTGTCGTACGCACTTTTGTGGTGGCCACGTGGCTTGCAGATTGTTTGGTAGTTTTGGATTTGAAACGAGTGTTAGCAGTTAATAAATAATATGTTTATTAATAAACGCTTGGTTTAGGTAACCGTCGAACTCGTACTTTTGTGTGATTTTTATATTGACTTTGTAGTGGCACGACAAAGGGTTACTTTTCGTAAAGTTTCTTCTGTTATTTATATTTTGTGTGAGATAAAATTTCTGTTAACTTTTTCCCGTATTCTAGATATCTTCTTGCTGCTGCATACCCTTGTGTTTGTGTTTGGTGCACGCTTTGTGGTTTTTGCGCACTTTGTAGTTCGTACAGACTGTGAGGGACGTGGTACGACACTTACACAAGTTTTCTTTCCAGCGTGTATTGTACTTTCTACCTTCTTGTGCCTTCCGCATCATGGATTTAGTCTTGGTACTCTGTAGTTTATTTATACAACGCATTCACTACAAACGTCAACTCCCTTTCTGAGCTTTTAATTAATTCACAAGATATATACGTCCCGTTTTTAAAATTGATAGTATAAAGTACTCGAGTTATCACTGGAAATCTTTTTCAAACTTTTCTCCCGGTTGAATGGCTTCAGGGTGGAGTTTGTGTTTGTTACAACCACAATAAATTATTATTTTGTGTAAGGCCTCAAGAGCACGAACACAATTAACACTTTTTTGAGAGTTCTTTCCCCGGTTTTATGTCCAACGAGGTCTCGCGGCATGTGAACAGGAGACAGAAGGTAATGCCAGCCAGCCAAAAATTGAAAGCAAAAAAGCAGTTCTGAATGCTAATTCCTGATGGTAACACGATTTTGCCAGGTCTCTTTATTACCCACGTCAGAAGCCAAATATGAGTGAAACACAAGACGTTTGCCTAATCTGAAACTTTTCCACCGGTTTATACTTGCAAATTTTATTGCTCGCTTTACATTACCGACCGTCACTCAACAAAGCCTTTCTCATTCCGACCTTCGCAGGCACCTTCTTCCCCTGAAAAATGAATTTCACTAGGAAAACGCCTATGTAATAATTGTACCACGGACTTCTCCGACGGAATTCTAATATAGTTTTTGAGAAGTCGAAAGTCGAAAAACGTCATCGCCTTGTGTCAACTCCATGGAAATAAATTAACCATTTTCCGATGAGAACTTATAGTTCTCGGTGTTTCCAACGCAGTTTTTGGCGCAGGAGGAGTTTAGAAAACTCCGTTCCTATAATTTTCGTAATAGAAAATTTTTATAGTGCGGTAATAACACACGAGGTGAAAGGTGATTAATCTACATTTGTTAAATATGGAAAAGGGCAAATTATTTAGCAACTGGAAACACAACAAATGCCACTGAGAGCAAAGATCATTCTAAGAGTGTGATGACGGATCCTTGAATGTGTTGTTTCAAGCTTAATAAAGTACACGATATAATATAAACTTAAATAAAAACGCTTATAAGTTTATATTATTGTGTCGTGTCTTAGTGAAATTAATTACATATAAATTGAGGTTAAAACTTAAAAGTAGAATCTAACTATTATGGCAGATTTATTTATTATAAATATAATTATACAGAACTATTACAAATGTAAGGAGACCAGAATGTTTTCGTTACTGGTCGATTATAAACTACAAATAGCGGGCTATATGTCGCATATATCTAATTATGTACTTAAATTATGTTCAAGACTTGCTAGCTTTTTTCATAACCCAGTTGTTATTTACTCGAAGTCGAGTCGGTTTCCGCTTGGAGTTCTCCGGGTGAAAAAATCGAAACGTACAACTACAATTTATCACGAGTTATCATTAATAATGGACACACAATTAAAAATGATTCACCAGAGCAGCTGTACGGCAAAACTGAAAAAGGAATGTATATGTGTGTGTATGTGTGTGTGTGTATGTCTGTACGTGTGTACTGTGTGGTTTATCGAACGAGAAGGAGCAACTGTAATGACAAAAAGAAGCTTCAAAAGAGGACCTTTGGGGACTGTAAATCCTTCATCTAGAGCTTGAAGCTGTTTTTATAGCAACTGTATCTGAGTGTGAGTTGCTTTAATCTTTTCTTCTGTTTCGCCTTCCGTTCATCCTTTTTTTTATCCATTTTCCTCAAAGATTTCTTACCTTGCTTTCCTATTCCAGCCATCTCCCCCACACCTGACCTAAATTCATTTGTTTAATTAAACTCGGCGAAAAACTATTTTCCTTCTGCTTCTTCTTCTTCTTCTTCCTACGCTTCTCCTTTTGTCTCGCAGAAAGAAGAAGATGGAATGAAAGCAATAAAAAAATAATAATTTCTTTTTCTTGTCTTGTTTTTTTTTTTTTACCTTCGCCCTACTTCTTTGAGTGAGCACACAAAAACAGGACGGTAATGAAATGAGGGAAAAAAAGAAGAAGAAGAAGAAGGATGTTCCGTGACTGGAATAAACCGGCGTGCAGACTGACTGTGTTCGCGCACAAAAGATGACAAAGAAATTTCATCCGGGCATGATTTTTAATGACAAGTACGTGAAAGTTGTCGTCAAGTGTCCAGATCGGATGATTTATGAAAATAAACACAAAACAAAAAGGTTGTGATGAAGTAGGGATGAAAACTTTTTTTTTCTCATCCTAAAACCGTCTTTTTCCATATCACATTTAACTTTCATAATTTCTTGCTGTGCTCCGCGCTCGGGCGCTTTAACGATCGTTTTGCTATTGGAAATGGCCATTTAAAACGCCTTAATGAGCAATTAGTTTTTTTACGTTTATTGAACTGCATTTTTTAAATCCTCAAATGCACTGCTCCGCATAAAAATTTTATAATTTAATTATTTTATGTATCGATGAGCAGGAGCAGGAACGGAAATAAATTGGGAGCCCTTTCCCTACGTACAAAACTCCGATGTATGGACATTACGCGAGCCGGCTTATGTCGCTTTTATACAGTTGCTTGTTTCACCCTACGTACTGAAGTGTACACTGTCTGAGGTTAAAACTACAGAAAGTCTTGACTTAGGAGTTATCTTACAGTTCTGTTCAACGTTTTCTGAATTCGGTTGAAGAATCAGAAACTATCATTTGAGTCACTTTCTCAAATTATGTTACAATTCTGTATGTATTTCATTTTTTTCGCATTTCTGTATGATTTTCTCAGAGTTAGTCAATTCATAAATTATGTTTACTGCAGACGTTCTTAGTTATTATTCCTATTTCTGGTGACCGTTGCATCATCAGAAAACATTATTGATTATTATTGAAAACTTGATGATTGTGTTTAGGGTCTCGACACTTTTCCAACAGCTTTCATTTTTCTACATATTTATTACTATGTGGGACTTATGCGGTGAGCATAGCGTTTCTATTCATTTTCATTGATATTCTCACTTACAGGATATTGTAAACTTACATGTGAACTTTCAATTTAGGTAATTTTACATTAATCGACGGTCAAAGCTTATGTAAGCGCTGCAATAAAAATTGTAAATTTTTAATTGGTTTTATAGTTTATCCTGAGGTGCAGTAAAGATATTTTAAACGTGTAAATATTATTTTAATAATAAACTTAATCTATATTATTAATTTAAAATGTTTAATACACAGTTTATGGTAGTGAGTCCTTGCAGCGATATTGAAAACGGTATGTAAAAACAATTTCTTATTTTGACTATCAAGCAAATGAAGTGACCCCATTTTCCCAACAATTTTATTACCTGTTATTAATACATAATTCTATTAATGTAACGATTTAGTGTTCCACTACAAACTGTACAATTTATCTCGGAAATTTGTAATGGACTTCGTTTTGGCGGACGTCACGGAGTTCTTGCATTGGACAGTTGTGCGATCAAGGATTACATGCACCTTATACATTTTATATACACATATACATAGACACACACAAATGAATATATGAATTTGTATTCAGGGGATGGTTGAAGTCCATTATGTATTCTGGTGGCGGAATAAGAATTCAACAAATTTTTTTTTTTTTTGGTCTTTCGGGGTGGAAACTTAAGATTCGGAGATTTCTCTCGCAAACGCATCACTAATCTTCTGGATGTTAAGAAAAGTTTTTACAGAATTTTCGCAAAAGTTTTACTTGTAAAAGTAGATATAAAGTTATACGTATTAAATATAATTTTAGTTTTGAGAAAGAGAGGTGAACAAGCGAGAAATAAAGTCATTAAATAGAAAAAAGAGGGAAAGGTGAAATACCATCGTAGAAAAAGATTTTGCACAACGGTTTTGAATACGTAAGGGACGGACCCGTGAAACTTTTTCAACGGGAAAGAGAACTTACAACTTAACATTTTATGTAAACTCATTTATTAGTATGAAAATGGAAGTAATAAACACGAGCCACCGCTCTGTGGTGTTACATTAATTATAAAAATTTGTACTGTAACGTAAATAGTCAAGTGGGGTAGTTTTTATTTCAATACTTTCCATATCTACAATACACAGTTAACTAACTACTTGTAGTGAACACAGAAGCCGGCAAGTCTATGTTTTATAAGTAAGAGGATGCTGAAATGCTATAAATAATTTACTATTTTAATAATATATTTGTAGCATATCAATAACATCGTACCAACAGCATATCATAAATTATTTATATTACAGGTGAAATTAAGAACTACTCCATTGTTTAATTACTCCACATCGACTACCATAGTTCAAAATAAATAGTTGTTCGTAAATAAATTCTCTGACTGCTATATTAATAATTTTAATATATTTAAAATTCTCATTTGTAACTTTAAGTGATGCTTGAAAACTCGTCAAACTATTGCAGTTGCAGTTGACTGTTCTTCAGTGCAAAATACTTACTAAACTTCTATGTATAAGACTTTTAAAAAAGTGTATTTTGCTGTTAAGAAACTAGATGGATAATATCCTAACGAGCATGGGTTACAATTTAATGTAACACGTTACCACATTGTACTATATAACTTTGTATTGAATCCAAATTAGGCTGTTCCTCCGCACCACATTATACTTAAGTAACAAAGTTATTTTCGTCCTATGCAGTAATGTAACTACAATTTTTCAATACTTATATTTTTCTAGCGGTTGTAGCTACGCAGAAGGGTAACTTCTCAACACCCAACGAAGCAGACAACAAGTCTAAGAGCCTCAATTTGAAGGCACTCGCCCAGAGTGTACGCCACACTTGTGTTTTTCCAATCACAAAACAAGTTTTCCCCGCACGAGAGGAAAAAATCAATCAGTGTCCCGTTCAATAATCACGTTATTTCACATACATTTGAAAATAACGAATTATAAATGGTAATATTTTCGGGATAAATGACGAAAGTGGAAACGAAAATTGAATTTTAATTATTTTCCGTCTATGAGGGATTAATAAGAGACTCACTTTGCGGAATTGTACGGTTTCCAGGCGACCGTTTAGCTAGGGCAAAGAGACGCAACAATCAATCCCGTGGCATTCGTTTAATTAATGTCTAAAAACCTGGTCTGATAAGTTCGCTCGCCGACACGCCGAACATTCGTTCGCCAGGTGAACCCCGAATTAATTTCTGCAGAGCTTTCTCACCTGGGCAAGACTCTCTTCCACCCCCCGGTTCCCCATTATATATGAATATATATATTTCATTGTCAAACGCAAGATGATGATGAATAACAGTTGCCGTGGAAAAATTTCTGCTTAACGCCGTCTCGAATTTCTGTTTTCCGCCAGATTTCTTTTATTCATATCCACACTCGGTTTTCTTTTATTCTCTCGCTCCTTCACTCCACCTCATTCTTTATGCATTTGCTGACACTTTTCTGGTTGGTTGGGTATTCTATGCGATTTTCATTTCTTTTGAAAAATTGACATATCGACGGGGCAACTTTATCAAAACTCTGTTTTTGTCTCAAATTTCCAGCGTTTCCTTCTCGCACTCCTTTCGGGGTGGTTCTTTTTTTCTTACCCTTTTAAAAAATAACCTTCGACTACTTTTTTTGAGTATTTGTGTGTAATGTGACCGCCGTGTTCTGCAGCTACCTTCTCAGTGCCTGATTCTCCGTGTGGCCCGGTGTCTCAGTTGTAATGAAATGTGTTAAAATTGCCTTATATAATATATCTGCTTTAAAAGTATTCTCTCTCTCTCTTTTCTCGAAAATCTCTCTTTTTTTATTATTACTCTTCTCCTTAGAACTTATTTATACTGTATTATGTAACCCAATTAAAATATTAACATAAATATTTAATATAAAATATATAAAAATATATTAAAAATTATATTAAAATAAATTTTGACTTAAACTGCTTTTAACTTCACTATTACCAAAAACTATTTAAATCTTTATTAATATCATTTAATATTTTTATTATACTGTTTACTTAATATGAGTTGCCCGTACTATAATTATTGTAGTGTATGCTATGAAGTATTTGTGATATAAAAACGAGTGAAATGAATAATAAACCGTAATAAAATTTACTGCTCCTGATATTATTGGGATAAATTATTCACTTTAAGTTTTTATTATACTATTCATATTCGCGCCGGCCAGGGTGGACTTAAACATAACACTTAGATCACTACTTTATTCCAACTTGTTCTTTCTGGTATGACTCAATTTTACCCAGTTAACAAGTCTTTGTAAAAAGTGTTTAAATTAATACGAGCTCCATGAATAGATAATGAATGTTATTAATCTCTCTGCTCGGTTGGGCTCCTCAACAGGAACGCTCACCACTTTATGGATAAATGTCAGGAGATAACAGCTGGAAAATAGAAAACACACTACGATGACGGTAGTCTTTTTCATTGTTTTCTACTACTTGTGTAACATTTCATTTTGCACGAATGCCGAACTCGTTGTGTCATTCTTTAGCACCATATTAAATACAATATTATCTGCGGTTATTGTTCGTGATTCTCACATTAATAACCCAATACTAAGAAGTATTAAAAAGTTAAAATGTTCCCCAAAACTTTCATTTAGTTGACGTAAACATCGGAGGATTGCGTCTCGCGATACAGTTGTTGTTTTGTAAGCGTTAATTAAAGTATTACTACTGTACTGAATTGTTCTTTTTCTTTTCTTTACAGCGCTGGTGAAGGAAATTCACACTGTTCTCAAGCACACAGCATTTTTGCCATGTAACATCACGTCAACGGTGAAAGGTGATTCGGTTATCTTGGTCGTTTGGTACAAGGATGAAATAACACCAATATACAGGTAACTAAGAGAAAATAATATTACACTTTCACGGAGTGTCTACCCATGTAGGGTGCTCTATGTACACTACAAAAGGACTAAAAACCCTTGACCATACGTTCGTTAACTTGATTTTGATCAGAATTTTGCCGTGTAAAAGTCGAGTACAATGGAAGCCACTTGAACGCACACCTGGAGAGCGTTTAATTAAGAATGCAAGGTCATACGTAAAATCCTATTTAACGTTTCTTTGGGGGTTCACACAAGTCCCCGTGCCTTTGGGTTGGTGTTTTTTGACATGCTAAACTTCTCCACGACTTTTTCCAAGTAACGTAATGGAAGCCAACTCTTCTTTTCCCTCTCCTCGTTTTACATCCAACTCATTTTACTCCTTTCTCCTGCGTCCATCCATCCATCTATCTGTTTCACTTCTCTTAGTCTCAAACATCTTCTAAATTGAATTATATTCTCAAGATTTTCTCCTTTCTGCATTTTTCTTTCTTAATTTTTTGTAAGTCATTTATTCTTAGTTGAACACCACTTTTTGAGTTTTAAATTATTCAAAGGAACCTGAAAGCATAAGCATGTTTTACATGGGATTTATCTACCATTTACACTCAATTTTTTCTCAATCTTCTTGCTTTCCCACATTTTCATCCCTCTTCTTTATACATTACTTCTGCTTCTTCTTCCTCTTCTTGTTCTTCTCGCCTGGTAACTGGAGCACCTGCAAGTTTGCGGGTAAAACTCGAGGAAAAAGTTTGTGTATAATTCATAAAGATGGTTTCCAAAGGAATGATTTTTATTACAATTTTATTTTCAATTTCTCTTTCGGCCATTAGACCGTACAGAAAAATGTAATAAAAAGTCAGAAAGCACAGAGAGAGAGAGAGAGAGAAGGCGGCAGAGTAACTCGTTCCGTGGTGTGAACACTGAATTAACCTCTTTGATATTTCTCGGTAAGAAAAGTTGGAGTTTTCATATATTTTTAAGTGCAAACCAGACCAACCCCCCCGAGGGAGAATAACCGAATTAGCGTGGCTATGCTATGCAACTACTATACTACCAAAAGAACGCATAAATAGCCGCAGGACTATCAAAATGCGTTGGATTTTATAAATATTCAACGTATGAAATGAATTTATGTACATGCTTATATGCCTCGCGTTGTGTTTAATCAACACTTGCACGGCTTTAAACCGAACTTAACTCCTTTTATAACTACAATCGGGTACAATCTCCTACATGTATGCTACAATGACCCTACAAAATTTAACGTATATTACAGAAAGAATACGAATTTTAGTTTTTGAAAGTAGAGAATAAATTTTAGCGGATAATGTGAAAATATATGTTGCAGTGGATACGTAAAGAACCAAGTAGAATTTATAAAAATCAAATTATATTGAGGGGTTGCCTACAACCGTAAAAGGTTGAGAGTGAATCAACCAAACAACTTCATGTTTATTTTCCAAAACGAGTCGTTTACATCACTCACTACAAAGAAGAAAATGAAGAGAACATATCGTGTAATTTTGTAACTTGAAGAGTACGAAACTGTTGAAAAAGCCACCCTCCGTGAAAACAATGAGTAATTCATGTTCCGACTGAACATAACCGAAAGAAACGATTGATGTAAAACGAGAGTTACGTTGCGGAAAAGTGTCGTGCCGTCGTACCAAGTCCTTCAACTTCGCCTTTTCCCATTCCTCTCGAATCCCAACTGCGATGATTCCATAAAAATCGTGCTAAAATTGAGTTAATTAAAAGTTTATTAAATAAAAGTTGAAAACATTCAAAGCGAAAGTTCACATCGAGCTTTGGCTCGGAAGGTTTTCTCAGGTGGGAGCCATCCGAAGAAAAACATTTGTACATTTTGAAATTTTTTTTCCTTCTCTTTTTCCCGTGGTGTCCTCTGTGCTTTCCAGCAGTCGAATTGGAAGAAGGTGAAGTGAAGAAGAGAGAGAGTGATCTTCTCCAGCTTTTGCTTATCATTCGTTTCTCGTTTCATTCGGTTCATTTGATTACTATGACAAGTTGATGGAAACTCTTTCTGGTAATCGAAAAATTTTCCCTTTAAAAATCTTTCCCATTTCTTTTTTCCTTTCCTTCCCGGGCTTTCCTGTTCCTTCCTTTCATTCTAATTTTTTATTCTTTTTCAAATTCTCTTTTGCAATCTGTCTCTGTTAATTCTACGGTTCTCCTGATTAACAATTAGCCTGCTGCTCTTCCTTTTAATTATTTTCCTGAAAGGGGACAGGGAATAAAGAGGAAAAGCAGACGCCGCGAAACAAATTTGAGCCTTTAAAAGGGTGGAAGATGAAATTGGAAGAAGACGACAGATGGAAAAAAAGAACAAAGAGAGAAGAAGATGAACGCGGGAAACCGGGGAAGCCCGAAAAACAAAAAACTTTCTTTTTCGTCCGGATTTAAAGATCGATGGAAAGTGAAATTTCACCCGGAGAACACACGGCGAAATGCACGTGGGGAGGACGAAACGAAAAACCCGGGATCGCAGTTGCATTCGTAATGATTCAACAATACACCCCGAGTTCACTAAACGACCGCAAAAAGTGTTCTCGTACCGGGAACTAACCAAACTATCAAAATTTCACGCATAAACTTAAATAACACACAAACACACACAGCCATTCGTTAGACAAATACCAAACTTAACGTTATACCCCGCTCTGCTTCAGTCTTTTATTTGAGAAAACGATTCTTTTGAGAGCCCATGAAGAATTCGAGATTGAGCTTATTAATTTTTAAGTTAAAATTAACATTGGGTTTGTGGAAGTATCAAAATGGATGCAAAAGTGTTGGAGCAAAGAATCGCGTAAACATACGCTCACCCGGGGGATGTAAACAATCTGTAAATAATAATAATAATAATAAAAAAACCTCTCGCTGAAGGATTGCAGGAAAAATATGTTTTGAAACAAAGCAATATTTACACGGGAGAAAGGAAAACAATAAAGCTCGTAATCATAGGTTTAGAAAAAAATAACAAAAAACCACCGTATTGAAAGTATAAAAATATAAAGGAAGGTTGAATTGAGGAAAGGTCGAACGCGGCCGTAGGAAGAAAAGAGAAAAACAATATTTTCATGTTTTCGTCAATGAGAATGTGTTTTTGAAAGAATGACAGGAGTGGAAACAAATTGTTACAGAAGTTCCGACGAAGCCGAATAAAATAAAACTGTTTACTTGTAAGAAACTCCGAATTGTATATATATATACATCGTATATATATATCATCGATAGATAGATTTCGATTATTAATGTAGAAACAAAAACACCACAGATCGTCCGCGTTGAGTATATGAAACGTGAATTTTGTAGAGTCTAAAATGGTCAACTCGTCGCCGAAAATAATTTCCCTTCGACCAGGAATTAAGGAATCGTCTGCCGGAACCCGAAATACAACCGATTTAATTGACGCGGAATGTGGACGGGGTTCAATCGAATTTTCCGGTAGAGAGACTCGGTTAATCGTCATACCCCGGAGCGAGCCCTGAACGAGGAGGATCTTAACAAAAAAAAAAAAATTATGTAGGAAAAATGAATGGGGATTTACGAGTGAATCGATCGGGATGGTCGCGGAAGCGTGTAAGAATGGAAGAGAAAACGTGGAGCAAAAGTAAAAGAGTGAAATAAAATGAAACAAGAAAGGCCTCGTAAAATGTGAAAGCACCTCGTCCGGAGAGAATAGGAGAAAGCGGTGGTGAGAGTGAAACCTTCTAAGACAAAAGAAAGAAATGATGGAAGAAGAATGAAATAGAAAATTTGAAACGATGAGCGAGAGAGTGAGATTTTATTCATTGAAAATATGGGTTTTCCCCGGGAAAGCGGAGAAAGTGGAGAAAGTGAAGTGAAAGAAAGGAAGAATTTTTTCCTTCACTTCTTAGACTTTCCTTTCATAACCATTAGGTAGTTACATTTCTGCAAGGTGTTAAGTTCTTTTACTTTTCTTTGTCTTAACATTTGAACAGGTGAACTATTTCTTGTTTTCTCTCCCGGGAGGTCCTTCATTTCCTTTCATAACTCTACGGTCGGGTATGATTTACGGGCTCTCACCCGACGCCGCGATGGTATCTGTCTTTCGTTTGCAAAATGTGCACGATTCATGACGTTTGTGCAACTGGTGCAACCATCAATTTTAGTATAATTTGTACTGCGCGCGCTGTGCCGGAGATACTTCCTGAATTTGTTGTATACAGATCCTTGTACTCTTTTCTACTTTCTTCGCGGTTCATGATTTTCAGTGAAATCCAGAAATTATGACGCCTCTCGAGTGTCATCTTACAATACCATAGATACACTATATATATAAATATTTCTACGATAAATTTCCACTGGGTTTTGGCTCGTGTTACATGATCTTCTAAGCTACGATCAATCCTTCCTCTGCTCTCTCATTAATTCTCGTCTTACTCATCCTTCTGAACTTCACAGATTGTGATTTTTATATATTGGTTTTTATATATTGGATTTGTCTCTAGTTCCCTGAATCCTTTGGATCACCAGAACGGTTTTTATGTTTCTTTTCCGCATTTTCACTTTTGTTTTTACCATCATGTTTGATTTGGCGGTTATCTTCCCTGTCAACGACGTTCCACTTCTCTTTGAATGAAATTTATGTGTCGTTTAATAAAATCCGAGGCCCTCATTGTACTTGTACCATTTTGTCAAAGGTTGAGCTCCACGAAGTGGCAATTCGACAAACCGTTTTGATATGTTTCCACCTGTTTCCCATGCCTAAACATTTGCCCAGACGTTGTAAATTATATTAATAATCCTACTCGACTAGATCTTCTTTTCTTTTTCAAGTTACTTTATAAAAATTCATGGTCCCACAGAGATTCCGGCCGACGTTTGTTATTAAAAAAAACCCTGTAAACATAATTTTTTTTGACAATTAATGGGAGAACGGTAATCGAGGTGAAAGAAACGATTAAGATAAAAAGGTGAAGAGTGCGGACACAGCTCAACCATTCCTGTAGTTAGTTTACCGGGAATATCAGAATAAATCATTTTGACCTCGAGGGAGCTTTAAAGAACCGACGAAGAATTTGAAGAGGAAAAAAAAAGTTCAACTTAAAGTTTTCACTTGTTCGAAGACCGGCCGACGATGGCAAGATTGCTGGTGTCACCCCTTACGTTTGAAGATTTAAATGTGACCGACCGGTTCGAGATTTCCAGAAGAAATAATTCACCTGATTCTTTTTCTCCTCTTATCTCTGTGACTTTCCTAGAACGGTTGAAGGAATCGTTATATATGGGGTAGGTGGGTGTGCAACAACTGCGATTGCATCAAAGAAATGCTCATAAAATATGAAACATAACGCTTTTTGTACAATTTAGGCTCTGACGTTGAATGCACAGACACACACACACACATAGAAACACACAGAGTCGCAAAAAAGTTTTTCGTTTGTGCATCGAATTTAAAGGAAAGGTTTTCGGTAACAAAAGTCAAGCGACTGAGGGATGAACGTTGTCTCTGCTCAAAGGTACGTGTCCTGTTACTAACAATATTGTTACTTCGGCAACAGGTTCACATGACTCGATATCAAAGGAGCGTCGTACGATTTAAATTATTTTCCAGGAGCTTACAAGCGTGTGTGTTGTGCTTTTGAACGAATTTGCCGCCAACACTTAAGTGTGTAAATTAAACGCCAGCTTAATTTCACTTATGAAACCTCTACGTACAGTTGAAACGAAAAACGGGGCACACACCTACGGCAAATACTAACCTTTCGAAGCAAAAGAAATATATATATATATTATCATGTAACACGCGTTTGTTTAAAGATTCGTCTTAATTTTCCGACACTTTTCCCCTTCGTTTACATATATAATTCACCTCCCATTCTCTGTAAACTTCGAAACATTTTACTCAAGTCAAATTGTCGGAACTTTCAGTACTGTTGGGAATATGAACAATAACTCGCGAAAGCACAACGAAAACAAACAGAGCGCACACTTTCATCACTCCCTCGGAATGAATTCTTAGCCTCCCCAAATTAAGGGTTGCAAGCAGTAGTGTTGCAGCACGCGGACCCCCCCGGACGGATTGTATTTCAAATGTGTCCAATACAATACTTTTAATTGGAAAAAAAAGGAATCTTCCGATCAATTTTCATCGTCCCTTGGTCTCCCCGAAAAGCACCTTCCAAACAGAATTAACCAATTAGAAACGGCCGGTCCGCAGAATTCCATTTAGACAATGGAGAAAGTTAACCGGAATTTATCTTTTCACAAAGGAAAAAAAAAATGGCGGGAGACAAAAAAAAAATATTAATTTTTCGTCTGCTCTACCCGCACATTAGACTGCTCTTTTTTTCTTTAATTTTTTCCTACTTTCTTCCACGTCGTGGACGAGCGTGGCACAACCCCCTCCGAAGATATACAACCGTTAATAAACACTTGAAAACGGGGAGAAAAAAAAAACTTTATTTAATAAAATGTCGGTTGCAAACATTGGTAATATTCATAGCGGAGACAGGGAACGGGGAAACCGTTTAAGAGAAAAAAATAAATTTTTGTCGGGTTGAAAATGAAAACTTATTTATTTTTGTCTATGTACACGGTCGGAAACGGGAGACTCGCTCTACACTCCTGTTCTACAAGGGTTCCCCTTTCGGCAAGTACCAAAACGGAGAACGGACAACTTGAAGAGACTCACCGAAAGAGGAAAGTGGTACTCGATTAGCTGGAAGTGGATTTAAGAAAAAAAGCACCGGCCATTGTCTCGTGAGCTTTTGTGTTAGCCCATGTAATTGAAGGTATCCGTTTTCCTTCGGCCCATTGTGTTCGAGAGCTAAGAAAAGGTTTATTGAGATTTAGCCCGGGTGGACAGGATTTAGTTTTCCAACAACTATTGTTACACGTAGACGCAAAGTTGGACTGAGAGAGAGAGAGAGAGAAAAGGTAGATTTTGGAAGAAACCACGGAGAACAACCGTTGAAACTCCGATTGATTCGTAACTTCAGGTTCTATCTTCGTAACTTCGACACGACGAGAAGCCTTGAAGCCGACGAGAATGTTTGTCAATTATTTTATGATGTTTAAAGTGCTTAGAACGAAATTAAATTAAAAACTCTGCTTTTTCATCACCCCCTCCGTGCATTCCCTAGACTGCTGCCACTGCACGCGTCAATGAAGGAGAAGGTCGCCTTTATTGAGAAAAGCGCCGGAAAAATTAATTTTCAATATTTTTCCGTGGTGGGAGTTACGGAAGAAAAAAAAATGCCTTTAAAAGATATTTCTCAATTGAAGTTTTGACGCCTTTGATGGCGGAGCGTAGGAAAAACGCCATGAAAATGTGCACGCGAAGAAACCTGCAGCGGACGGAGCTCGGAGAAATTCGACTCAAGTGCGAAATTTCGCATCGATTTATGTATAATTTATGTGAAAATTATGAGTTATAAGAATTAATGAAGCAGTTAAAGGTGTGATAAAATAACGATGATCGAACGTATGGGAGGTACGAGGAGAAAGAGGGCGAAGGAGGAGGAGGGGGACACTTGGAAAAGTAGCGGAGATAAATTCGGAAGACAAATACCAATTTATGTATGTGCATATTAAAGTGAAAATTCTAGCAAAAAGTGCCGTTACATTTATTACATCACATAAAATTCACCTAAACAAAGAATGTATACAGTTTTTTGTACTTCTTTCTTTACTTAGTCGAAGGCTATCAAATGCCGCAGCAAGAGTTTTATATTCCTGCCACGACTGTTGTACTTGGTGTAGGTCGTGTGTATGCACATTCTTAGTAGTTGTAGTGTGGTGTCGCTTCCGAGCTGCATGACCTACCTACAACCTTGGTAAAAATAAAGTGTATTTTTGTGTCGATTACGGAGTTACGAATCATTTTTATGTAAAACGTAGAAACGTTTTACAAACTACAAGCCCCGTTACAAATGCGTTTACATAGCTTGTGAAACGTAATAATCATTTTAACCATCGCGAAATAATAATAATAACGCAATAATGAAAAACATGTCGTACAAGATTTTTTATTTTTTCTCAAATTATAAATATATCAGTATAAAAATTAAACAAAATGAGTTTATTAAATAAAACGTCAATTTTACCCATAGAAACTTAAACATTTACCGGTTTACTGGATGGGTTTAAATATACTGCCGTGACATAATAACTACAATGTTGTGTGCAGCAGTATACATAGAATGTTTATTACTCTGCATATATTTTAATATTTGACTTTCACGTAATAAAAATGTAAATATTTGTTATATTTCAATTTGAATTGTTTTATTTATTAATGTAAAAGACCGTGACACCCTTCGAAGCTAAGGCAAAAAGGCAAAATAATAAGAACAACAACAACCGAAAGCGAAAAATAATTCACTTATCCGTGGCACAAGAATAAATTTATTTTATTTTTTTGCCACGTCTCTCTCTCTCTCTCTCTCTCTCTCTTTCTGGTTCCACTTCTTATTTGAATTTCCCGCTCTTTAAACATTCGATTCTTTTCTCCGTTCACAAACACTTTCTCCAGAAGATTGATTTCGAGTAAATAAATATTGAATCCGTTATTTTTATAAGTTCTTCATTCAACCGTGAATTAGAATTAGCATCGTGCCTTTCGATAAACACAAAACGGAATAATTTATAGATAAATAGTAATTGTTTCTTTCGTTTCATTGTTTTCGACTAATCACGCAGTTTCTATTCCGCGCGGCGTCACAGTCCCGTAGGTGGTTTTCTTTCTACGTCCCGGTTCAACGGCATTACCACCGGGGTAAATAACAGTTGCAGATACTGTAGAGACCGATCCAATCGTCCAATGCAATACTTTGGATACTAGTTGTGAATATTTTGTTTTTTTTTAAAAAAAAAAGAAACACTCGAGCAGTTGAGGCGTTCTACTTATTGATTCTTTACACAAGCACACACACACACTTTTTCGAATGACAGTAAAATTCTAACTAATCATTTTCCGCTACCAAAGAACCGGGGCACAATGTCGCAAATCAGGGCAATAATATCAATTACTTTTTTTTATGTATTGAATTTTCACTTTTCTACCGAGTTGTAATTGCCTGAGAAAACTGTCAAACAGTCAATGGAACCGACATGTTTGAAATTCAAACTTGTTCGCTCGATGATATTTATAGGAACGGCAGATGAAATTTGCCGAATCATTAGACGTCAAAAAGTGATGTTGTACTCTTGTTCCCATGTTGGAATCATTCTTTTTCATACGGAGGAACAGAACTAGAGAGAACTCGAACGGTTGGTACTCTGACGTTTCGTTAATTTCATTAAACCTTTTCTGCAACTTTGCCCAAAAGTGGATTATTCTTCTTTTTTTTGGGGGGAGATGAGGTTTCCCCCACCCCCCCATCGCTTCATGCTAACATTCACGGGCAGAGCTGGGAAAAAGAAACTAAAAGGTTAGGAAAGAAAAAAAAGTAACCGAGTAAGACTCCTCGTTTAATTCACTTAGGTTTTCATTTAGTTTTTGTGACAATTTTCAGCCGCCATTATGCAAATGCCTCGGTTCATTAAAAGAGGACTTTGCGATCGAATTAATTTTCTTTTCCTTTTTTTCTCTCATTCATGTTCTCTTTACGTTCTTACTTACTCTTGATTTCAGTAGTTCCCGTTGAATGTGCGAACACAAAAGTACACGCACAATTTCCTGCTGTACACCTCAGTCAAAGACACACGGGTCACGGCCCTGAGTGAAATCTTAATTTGGCTTAGACATCTGTCTGCTACCACGTCCATTTTCCTTTTTATTAGGATTTACTTTATGTACACCTCTACTGAGGATATTTTAAAGTAGATTGATAACTAGATATGTTCATATTGTTCTTCAAACAAACCGTAATGGTCTACAACACTCGCAGTTTGGTTTTGATTTAAACTAATGATCTTACCCTACAGAATCTTTGGTGGCGTTATGTATTTTAACTTATGTATTTTTCAAGATGTGTTAACATTGGTGGAGTGCCGGTTTGTTTGTTTACTACATTTAATTTCCAAGACGTTTGATAAATTGCCTACTGTCATTCATTCAATAGGAGTGGTCGTCCATCTCAAACAAAATATGTCCCAAAAATTATAAATTGTAAAAATAAAAAGGCATATATAAAAAGGTGTTTTGAGTCTGGGCCTCGTATTTCATAATTTACTTTTAGTTTTTTTGTACAATTATTATAATTATTTCAATGTAATTGTAAAAAAAACTTCTTGCTTAGTAGTAGTGTATATATGTTTGATAGCATTTCTCATTCTTCGTTCTTCAGAAAAGTCGGTCATCAAAAAAAGATTAAAATTATTAAAGTTAACATCACCGCATTGTAGTCTTTTTTACAGAAGTGTAAACGTGGTTCTTTTTCAATCCGATCCAAAAATTCATAATTTTTCCTGACCGTCCGTGACATTTTTCTTGGGTGTCCACCATTTTGAATTCCGAATGTATTTAATTTCTCAAAACATACAGAATCTCCGAGTGTAGTTCCTTAAATAGTAACGTCCGTGCTCGGCTTTAAAACATAATTAATCATTTTTATTTAGATCCCTACGCAGGATATGCGACGCTCCTCGCATTTTACATTTGGCCACTTGGAACATAAGTTTTCTTTTATGAGTTATTACCAACTATACGTAACCTTGTTTACTTTTTCCGTTCTCGAGGAAGCTGACTTTAACAAATTCGTCAAAATTTAGTTTCTCGGGAAGCAGTTTTCTGACTTATTGCGTCGTTACATACTGAACCGTAACATTCATGATGGCGTTGATTTGTACAAGCGTGACAATGTTGAGTTACAAGAAAAGGATATCCGTGTTAGTCAAAAACCAAGTTTATCATTGTACAGGTGATAGACTTCGAAGAGCGACGTTCAATTGAATCCTATAATATACTGAAGTATTTAATACGGTATTCAAGTGAATACTTGTGCTCAAATTTAGAATGTAGAATAGAGTAATGTATTTATAAGTAAATAAATGTAGAATATTTCTAGTACAGTAGACTTACAGCTTACTTTGTACAAATTTTCCAAGCTTACTGAGTAATGAGGCTTACGACAATTAGCAAAAATACTTATTATTCTAACACCTGAAACGCACAATCTACATGTATAATTGAAAAACTTCAGATTGTTATATTAGTAATGTATTATTATTCAAGTTATTAAAAATATGCAGGTAGTAAAAATTTGGTGACCGGCCTTTCATAGTTACAACGAGTTAGTAGTTCCTAAAAAAACAACGAAAGCAATGGCTAAAAGCAACGGGTCCTCCTACTTTAATTTAATAGAATAGTTAAACAGAAGTAAAACTATTAAAAGAAATTTAATAGTTGCATTGTTTTTGGAACGCATTTACTCCACGTCACACAGGAGCTTATTCTTCGGGAACGTACACGAGGGCGTCACAGGATCCTCTCAAACCTTTTTTCTCGTCCACAGCTGCAAGAGGTCGATCGCATTCGTTCAAGTTAGAGTGCATTTCAAGATTAGCCGAGGAAAAGTTTTGACTGAAAATGAAATTTTATTGACTCGTTCAATCGAAGATTAATAAAACGACCGACCGTAAAATAATAAATTCAATTACAATTTGGAAAAACGGCGCCAATAATTTACCATACAAGAGAACGTGCTTATGTGCAGTCACTTCTCATCGACATCTCTCTACTCGGACTTGGCTTCGGCTCCAACGAAAACTACATAAATTTGTCCATTTCGATCACAACTTGTTAATAATTTACTTACCCTCCGAGTCGTTACCGCAACGTGTTTCCGCCGTATTTTTTTCTTCATTTCCGGCGGTAAAGAAATAAGCTCGTATTAGTCGTACGAAACGAGCATTATCACAGCACTGGAGTTATGGTGAAACTCATGGAATTGTGGTTTTCCTGTAAACATTGACAGTCCTGCTTGTGTTGTTACTGCTCGGAAGAGTGACTGTTACACTAAAAAGCTTTCTTTACGAACTAATGAGCCCAGTACAACTGCACTCCGTGTTTTTCTGGTAGTTTTTGTAGTGAACATTGTCGTAAACTATTGATATTGTGCTGTTGTTCTACCATTAAAGAAAATTGTTTCTTGTTTCTTTAGCGATTCAGCATTCTTATACTGTTTTATGTATTCAGTTCATTAATTTTTATTTTAAATGTAACGTCAAATAACACTTACTATTACATATATATGTATTACCATACTTTACCTTACCCTTATCACCTTTAATGTACTTCTGTAGTGCCTACCCAGATCTGGTCGTTTTTAATATTTCGTAAAAAGTTAGTGTAAGGAACTTGTTTGATGGAAAATATCAAAGAGAGACGTAAACAAAAACTTTACTCAGATGAGGTCTAATTAAGTGATAAAAGCAGTTGATGCCATTGATCCTTTTCTTCTGGTTCCACGACTTTTTGTCTGTTTGACGGTGAAAGTGTCAAAAGACACTCGGTGTCTTAGTCGGTGGAACTGAGTAAGGCACGGTGTTTTTACACCGTTTCGACCTTTTTAGTCATTCATTTCGGTCCTTCTGTCGTACAATTCAATTTCCACTTTACAAATTCGGATCTTGGAAAGTACAAGGCAGCACACACCGCCACCCCCGTCTCCACCGGCAGCGCCACCGCCGCGACACGAGCCGTTGGAGTTTGAAATTTAAAGTTTCGTCAATTTGTCATTTGAATTTTCCCATTCCGTTTTCACTTCGAGATCCTTTCGACATTTCAAAATTCACTTTCAAATGAAAATTTAAAATTTTTAATTTCATCCTTAATTTTCTACGTCGGAAATTCTGATATTCCGTTTTGCCGCCTATTAAATCATAAGCAATAATCGAAGAAATTTCCCGAAATGTTTCCCCTCGACGTTCCGCGAAACATTAAAGTCTCTGTCCCGAACAAAATTAACATTAAAATTAAATAAGTTCGATTGTGAGTTGCTGGATGCCACGGGGAAACTCAACATTCCCTCCCATCGTTTGGAACTCGTGTTTTTTTTGCGAAAAATATTATTAAAGCTTGTTTCACATTTATGTATTCATAATTATGTATTTGGAGACAGGCATTATTAAAAATGATTTTACAATTGTGAAAAATATTATGTGTCATGTAATTACGCAAGAAATACCAGACATATAACGCGTTAAAAGTCTTCTAAAAAATATAAAATATATCGTACAATCTTTGAATATATAAAATACATAACAATATATAAGTTGGTGTTCGTCTGTGACACGTCAGACGACTGGTTGACTGAAACAGCCAAAAAGACTTGTTTTTTTTTTCTTTAGTTCTCTTCTTGTGCCACAAATGTCTTTATGCGTGTTTATGGAGCCCCATTTAGCTGAATTCCAAGTTTAAAGTTAGCAATTTCGGGTAATTTAGATAAACCTCCAGTGTTTAACTATTAATTATTGGTGCTGAACTTCCTAATTTTCCCAACTTGCTTGTGTTTCCACGCCTGAGTTTCCAATTCTAAAGGGTTCGACTACTTTGTTTCCGCCCTTACTACGGGCATTTCCCCCTATGTATTGTTATTAATTTCACAAAGAGAGTCGTAACTTGCGTATTTTCTTCGAAATTTATGCGACTCCTGTTTGTTTTTAATCTTTTTTTTTTTAAAAAATGACGTATTCTAATCGCTGCTGAATTATGTAAATATCTTAATCGATGAATAACTCTATTCAAAATTAGTCCGTGCGCGCTTTATTTTGAACTTAAATAAGCACTTTCTCTGCTTCTGCTCCTACTACAACTACTACTTTGAAAGTAAAGAGTAAATCAGTAATCAATTAACGATTATTAATTTCTTTCCTACTCATTGTGCTTTAGTCTATGCGCTAATTCTTCAGTCACATCAATGGTCTCAGTTCTGCTGCTGCTGCTGTTGAGGCGTTGCACCTTCTACCCTTGCTCTGTCCAAATGATTTAGGTCTGTTAATGTAATAATTGTATTGTACTGCCCAAAGTCTTAGAAGTAATATAATAATACCAGTGTAATATTCAGCTGTAGTGAACGAAACACTAGAGTACAAGTCGTTGATAGACTTACGGAGTAATCTTCCATAGAAAAAAGGATTTTTCCCTAAAAAAATTTTAGTCAATAACTTCTGACAACAATGTCAAAAGTAACTTCTTATTAATTTTTGAATTTCAAAGAATTTACCTCTCGTAACACATCATGTTGATGCATTATGAATTAATCAAAGTGTATGTTTGTGAGAGCACTTACAAAGCAACTTAAAGTTGAAAACAAATTTTAAAAAATTTTTCTGGCACATTTATTTTTACGACTGCTTACCTCAGTGAACGTTTAAAAAATTGCTTAATGAATACTGAAAAGGGAAGGATGTAAAAGGCAAGGTCAAAGGTTCACCGTCACATCGGGCATTGGGAACAATGTGTACATTTATAGAAACTCATCGATGCAGAAGTTGAACCGAAGAATGAACAAATACAAAAAGAGAGAGAGAGAGAGAGGAAAAAAAGACTGGAGAAAAAGCATTAAGTCAGATTTAATAGAGGGCAATAAGAAGAGGTACGGAAGAGAACGAGAAGAGCAACAAGAAGTATAATTTTGAAAAAGGAAACGTTTAGTTTGTTTGAAAAAGAGATTATACGGAAATAGTAAGAGCGAGAAAGAGAAATCAGAGAGACAGAGAGAAAGAGAGAGAGAAGGAGAAGGAGAAAGGTCTTTATTGAAGAAAAGCGAAATAATCGTCTGAAGAAACAATAAGAAACAGATGTCAGGCAAACACGTTAACGACCGTAGCAGAATGTCTCCAGACAGAAGCGTTTTTGTCTCTCTCTCTCTCTCTCATCAAAGTTTTTACTCCTGGAAAAAACATATTTCACTTCTTCGGGGAAGGAGAGAGAGGAGGAAATGTAATAGCTGAAACTGTCGGAATCAACTTTTGCAATTTTGGAGCAATGCCCTGACCCTCTCACCCCTAAAAAAAACAAAAACTGCGTGTTACCTTCTCTTACATTCTCCACCTTGGAAGCTACCACCATGACTGCTATTATTACCATCACCGAAACGTACTCTCTCTCGAATGCGGTTTGCGTGTTCATTCAACATTCACCAAAAATTCCCTTTCGTGGAACCTTTTTTTTTACCAATATCGGTTTTTCTGGCATAAGTGAAAACATTGATAATGTTTCCGTCCCGGTTTTCAAACGACGGAAGAAGTTATACGGCCAGATAGAAAACTGAAATAATTCAATTAGAATTTCCTATTATTGCCTTTACGACCCCTTTATTCTTTCTTATGGAAATTTAATTTATTTATTACGAAAGCCGAGTACCTGCTACCCACGTCCCGGTTGAAAAGCTCGTGTGACATTTGCTTTCCAGATAATATCTTTTTTTTTTACCAAATTATTAATTAAATTAATTGAATATTTATGGGTGCCGAATACGTGTCCGGGGTAAAACGAATTGTAGGAAAAAGAAGCAAATTATAAACCTGTAATATAAAATTCATTCTATGTGGTTTTAAAATGTTCGTATTATTTGTAGTACATGTTTTTCCCTACATAAATTCGTATATTTTAATTTAACTAACGTGACGTTGAAGTGAGTCTGCATTTATGAAATTTATACCAAGAACAAAAATTCCACTACAATCCTACGAATTTGAGATTCTACTCGTAGGATAGGGCCGCGTGAGAGCAAATGTTACCACAATGAAAAAATAAATTACGTAACGTTTGTATGACGTATACAACTGTATACTACATTAATTTTTTTATTACGTAGATGTAAGAAAAACTACAATCACAGTGTGTGCTTAACATCACTCACCTACGAGTTTCACCTGGCCAAGGTAACGTCTCCGTTGAAAATGATTTTTTTTTGTCCCCGCGACTAAAAACTCATCCTATGCAACGAATTAATAGAGTTATGTTTAATTTATATTGTTTAACCCCTTTATTTTGGAACAATCATCCCTTTTTCGTAGCGTAGGCCGCGATAGGAAAATGAGAGTAGACTACGGGGTGACTGAGACACAATGTGAAACGAAAGAGAATGGCATGGACAGAGACACCCGGAGGAGGAGGAGGTGGTAAAATTTCTGGTGAAAATTTAATTAAAAAGTTTTTTGTTGTTTCAGCTACGACAGCCGAGGTAAACAAAGCGAGCAGGCAACCCACTGGAAAGACACGGAATTACTAGGAGAAAGAGCTTACTTTAGAACAATAACCGAGCCGGCTTCTTTGAGTATAGAAAACGTCGAGGAATCCGATGAAGGCGACTACAGATGCCGAGTCGACTTTAGAAAATCACAAACTCGGAATAACAAGCTCAAATTAGTTGTAATTGGTACGTAGAAATATATATATTAGTATAAATATATAATATATATATATTATAATTAAATAACGCCGAGAGAACTTCTTTGAACTAACTTATACGTATTATGTATACGAATTTAAGGTACAATAATTTTTTTTGGTCCACTCCACGTGGACTGAAAGAAGAAACATTCATTTATTTTACTTCTTCGTGGGAAACTTTTATGGTGAATAGTTTGAACGTTTACTTTCTTGGAAAAGTGGCAAAAGATAGTAAAAATAAAACGCACCCACTCACATATTAGTCTGTCTGTCTATTAGTCTGTCTAGGGTCGCAGACGTAATGAAGTCTCCAAAACAACTCGAAACCGGACCCGAACTTAGTTCTTTCCTGAACCGGCAGTCGTATGTACATAAAATATTATTAAATACTGATTCGTGATAGGAATCTGGAAGTTGATTTTAAAAAAAAAAAAAAAACTACAACGAGTTCCGGGCTCACTTCTTTGTCTTCCAGTTTGTTGTATGTAACGAACCCCTTTAAGGAAGTTGCACGAGCGTAAGATTTTCCAGGGGTTGCCGTGCAAATTCCTCTGTACCTTTCGGTACAAATTCGATTTGGAATGTAACCAAACAAACAAATATTTACCTACAGAAAATGAAAATGGTAAAAGCCCCTATCCGGTTTCCAAATTTAATTTGTTTCTTAGTTGGAATGCGTCATTAGCTATGCGGTCGGTAATAGCCGAAACGAAATTTTTAAAGCGGGTTTTACGTTTCCTTTGATAAATGCATTTGCTCCAGAAAATTCTATTATTTACCATTAAAAAGTTACTCATGTTACGGTTTTCCGGAGCTGCCATGGAGTACCACCCAGTTCCGAGTACCCCTTCCTCTCTCTGTCTCTCTCCCTCGTATTGATAAATGATACTGGTAATCCATCTTTTAGAAATCCATCCTGACGCATACAAATTACAATGGTAATCATACAGACAGGGGGACCGGCGGCGGCGGTGGTGGTGGTGTAAGATAAGCGAATTCTGATAAGAAGGCCAAACAGTCAGGCGGTTAAAGGCGGACATTTTTCGGGAGGGGTTCCCCGTACCGAGTGAAAAATTTCGAGTTATGAAGACTTAAAAAGACTTCCAGTTTTATTGTAATTGACAATTTGAAAGATGGCGACCGTTAGGGTAACTCGAAAGGGGATGTTTTAATCCGGTGACAAATGTCACCGCTCGATCTTGAAATTCATCTCGAGGTTCGGTAACGGAAAGGTAACGCATTAATAAAGATCGAATCGTCAGAGTGTTCCCGTGTGCGATGTGATCTTAACCAAGTTTTAACAAGAATTTCGAGTCACTCGTCAGTTGATCGGCTTTTGGCGGAACCACCACAACTTCCCTGCAATTCACATTAGCCCCCGTCAAAATATAAAAAGTTGAGTCTTTGCTAATTGAAATCGGTGCCGTCACTCTCCGGGTAGCAGTCGAGAACTTCTCGACGATAAGTTTCGGTCGATGAACAACCCCTGCTTGTTGTTTGGGGACAAAGCGTTGCACCGGGTGAGTCCAAGAACGGGGAAATCTGATCTACCGTGCACAAATGTCGTAAATAACGAATAATGTGAAGTTGTAATAATAAAAAGACGAGTCTAATCAAAACAATCGAAGAGATGAAGAGCAACAATACAAATGATAAATTACTCGTGGTAATTACCGTAATAAATTTGAGGGTTACGCGAGTTAAAACTTGGACGCGTACGGATGAATTAGATCCCACATATTTTTTAAGTAGACCATCGTGTCGTGAGATAAAGTCTTTGCTCGCCGGTGACCTTTGAACCCGCATGCATCACCCCTACCCCCGGGTTGTTGCTATTAAATTTATTTTCAAAAACTTGTACATTAAATAAATTTTTCTAACGTGAAGTGACCGCAAAACGTAATTTTCAGTTTCAAAAAAAAAATATATATATATACTTATTAATACGTTTCACTTTTTCCTTTCCCGCAAAATAAACCTGACAATGTCCGCAGCAGAATTTTAAATAATATTATTTAAATAAAACACTTTATTAAAAGTTACTCTACGTGTGTGCCGTTTAAATTTCCAATTTTTGCATGAAGCACAAGTCGCGAGCACATGCTCCGGTTGAATGACAAATAATAAATTTTTCTTAAATTGGCACACGCAATTTCTCCAGTTCTAGGCCGAACCTTTCAAATCGTTTTCCTGTCAAGCAAAAATCAAAATTTTCTTTCGGAAACTCAGGAGTGGCGTTAAGACGAACTAACTCCACTAAAAGAGTTCGACTCGTTTCAACGAGTTCGATTCAAAAGAATGTCGGACGGGAATATCAATTTCGCGGACTTTGTGGACAGTTACAAACTTATTGAAAAATATATATTTACTGTAGTCCGAACTCTGATATTGAGTAGGAAGTTCGTCAGTGAGTCGGTACACCATTGAACAATGCATTAAACTTACTTTTGATCAGCGATAAAAGGGCAAAATTGTAATTAATAAAAATTAAATATAACAAACGACAATTAATTACACACAGGAATTGTATTTACGAAAAAAAAATACATAAAGGACATACAATACTACGTAATACATTATAAACTAACATATAAACAAATTCAAATTATGTGTATAGAAGGATAATAAATTAAGATAACAGAGAAAGAGGAAACTCCAAATATTAAATATTAGAAGTATAAATATTATAAATTCATGAGATATTACTAAAGCAGGACTAGTGCTGTGATTCTTAATGAACATCAGGTGTTGTTCGCACTACTTCGGTAGAACTAGTTGAAACCCTAGTTTCGTGAGATGCCAAAACCTCTTCTTTATAACAAAAATATTCTTTTATACTTTCCCTTACTTCCCTGTGTATTGTCTCATATCTAAAACCGCATTGAATGCAATTGGTTAATCTTCCGTGTCCTTCGACAGGAGAAATCTTCTGCGAACCGAAACGGCAATTAAAATTGTTTACCTTTCCGTTTTCTGCCTTTTTTGGGGGACTGCTTACTTTCCAATGAAACTGACGAAAATTTCTTTTCTTTCTTAAACGCTTTCCCCACCGTTTCGTTGACGCTTTTTTATTATTATTTAAAATGTGGGATTTTGATCCAAGTGACCCCCAAACGCCCGTGGAACCTCAAAAAATACTGTTTTTTTTTCATCTTCGAGCGTCCTGCAACTGAAAGGTTCGCTAAAAGCCTGACAAAACGCTTTTCTCGGCCAAGGCCCCCTCGTGTTGTATGAAAAAGTTGTGAGCAGACTTGCCGAGAAAAGTAGAAATTTGACGGATAAGGAAGTGGAATAAATATTTTCCAGTAGGAAAGTAGACCAAAGTTGGAGAATATTACAGAAAAGTACAAAGTAAAAGGAAAAGTTTTCTCGGAGGTAAGTAGACAACTTCAAAGTGAAAATAATTTTCCAAAGAAATTTCTGTTTAGTGTCAGGAGCACAACATTTTTTGAGAACCGAATAAGCTGATTTCTGTCACTAAAACTTTAATGCCTCGGATTTGTTCTCAATTTTGATAAATTTTTTATCCTTTGAAACATCTTACGTAGCTCCCGAGATTCGGAATGAGAAATTGAGTTGACTCGAATTAAGGAAAGTTAATGAGCCCTCACGAGTTGATGACTGACAGGTCAGGTGTCACAAGTTTACTAAAGGCTTTGGCAACCATGAAATTATATATATATTGCATTCCAGCATTCATATAAAATTTAAAAGGATGACAACAATATGTAAACATATATTACGCGGTACTCTTTTATTAGTTTTGGAATTCTCACAAGTTTAAATTTGTTTAAAATTTTTAAAAATCAATTTAATATTGAACTTCACAGTTAATAATGTATAGAATTTTTACTCGTTGCAACTAGACAAATTAACTGGCTGTATTTTATCTTAAGTTGTACAATTTTTTTACAACCCCTTTTATTACTATCTATCCATCAATTAAATAAATCTTGTACCCTTACCATTAACTATAATAATATGCGACACCTGTGGACAGATCTTATTGAAAAAATATCTAATTAATCCTCATCCTGTAGCTGCTAAACGGAGCACTCCAACTTATGTATTCTCAATATAACACATTAATGTTATACAGACTCACCACAATAAGTATTTATATCAAAAAGCGCAGTTATTATACCGTCGTTCGGTGTACTAAAAAATATTCGTGGCCGATACAAAATCGAAGTTGGTGTCTGCAGGCGAACACCGGCTATTTCGGAGAGCAGCAAGCAGAAAACCAAACCGCACGGGGTTAAAAAAAAGGGAGGGCAGGAAGATAAAGTTGATTCAATAAATATTAGAAAACCTATTCAAAGTCATAGAGAGACAGAGGAAAGCGACAAAAAAGACAATTCAAGTTATCTTTGCGGCCTGTTATAAATATTCCATACCTGAGACCATTCATCAACAAGTTCGGTTTTCCTCACGGGCAAAAAATTTGTCCGTTTAGTTGGGCTTTTCCCGGCGAAAAGGGTCACCCGCGTGTGGGCTCGTTTAAATCTAAACGATCCAGGGACGGGACTCGGTTACCCGGGTTCTTGGGGTTACCCACGAGTGAGTATCTTCGTTCAAATACTCCCCATCGGAGCTGTCCAGTAATAAATTCATTTTACAAGTCGACGAACCCCCGGGTTGCCCTTTCGATAACGGACGAAATTGTACTTTAAAGTTAATAGAATTTTTTTTTTGTATTCTCGGCAGGACGACCGCGGGAGAAAGATGGAACGTACCACTCTGCTTGAAGGGAAATTGAAATGGAAAGAGACACTAACCCTGGCTATTTTTTTGCAGGGTTGAAATTCAGGCAGCTTAAGTCAGTGCCAAGATTTAGTCTTCCCGTTGGGGAGAAATTTATGAGCTCCAACGGGGAACACATCTGAATTTTTGCCTCTTCTTATTCTACCCCGGCTTTTTACTCGACAATATTTTCACCCGCGGGGTAATCGAATTCGTTTTCCACTTAGGCAGACGTTCATCACGCTGTAAATATGCTGTTAAATAATACTATATTTTTTTATTATTATATTGACTTATTAAATTATTGAACGTTTACGCGCTCCGCCTCACCCTGAACTGTCGCGCCGCATTTAAAATTATTTAAACGGGGTAAAATGTTATTATATATGTGAAACCGGGTATTAAATACGGAGAAACTTCATCGCACTATTTATACTTTGTACCGAAATGTTATTATAATTCTTATTTGTCACAATGTGAACTTTAGGAAGTAAGAAAGCAGGTCTTTCGATGTACAATTTTATGTATGTAACTACAGTACACTTGCCAAACATCATTTCCTCTTTGATCCCGTCACCGAGACAGATGCTTTTTTCTAGGGGTTGGGATTCTACAATATTTCTATTTCATCGTAAACGTAGGAACTATTGAGTGAGAAAAAATTTTAAATTGGTTTGAACTTTTTCTGATTCTGATCATTCATTCAAAATGAATATAAAAACCTTCACGGGTTTCAAAAGTCAGCCATTTTGTAGTTGGACACTCTCATTTTAGTTGGACGCTCTTCTTTGTCCTCTCCGACTCTCTGGAGTGGTACCCTTTATTCGAGTACTTAAAAATTGATGTGTTTTTATGTAATTTAAAATTTCATTACAATGTGATGGAACGGCCGAAAAGGTACCCAAGGGCTATTACACGTGACGGATTCGATAAAAAGCAATAACTATTTATTTCTTCTCGAACGCAGTCACGCGTGTACACCCCGAAAACATCTAGAGAACTACAACGAAAAAAAAAAAAAGAACTATCACGATCTATGAAAGCTATTATTTTTGGGTGCTGCAAAACACTAAAAGTAATTTCACCCTTGCTAACTCGAGCGGATTCCCACAACAATCTCAGTTAACGCGACCTCTTCATACTTTCAAAAAGAAACCATTTAATGAGTGTAATGAAAAAAGTTTCATTGTGTCAGATTAAATATCGTGTGAGTGAGAGAGCCTCGTTGTGGTCATTCTCTTCGATGAAGAAGAAAATCAATAGGCATCAGGAGTTTTATGTCGGCTTTGTTGTTCCAAAGTTCTGAACTTCCCCCCCAAAAAAACAAAAATATTCTCGGGAAACATCTCTTTAGTTGGTGCACAACTGGTGACGGGTAGACAGGCGTTTGGGGGAGTTCAGGATAAGACGACTTTCTATATATACAAATAATATAGATGCTGCAGAATTAAATTTATTGCATTTGGATGAGCAAAATCAAGGGTTTCCCCAGACGGAAAATAATAGAAAAAGAGTCGAGAACTCAAGTCGATGGAGATGGAAAATGAGTGTGCTTTTCTTGAAGATTCAACAGCTTCTGCTAAGTTTCTAATTCACCAAATAGAATAAAATAATATATTAAAATATTTATTTACATTTCCATTTGTCGTGTTTCATAAATTTAAAAAATTTTTGGAACCGAATGTTTTCTCTTAACGTCGAGGATTTTTGTCCACTTCCAACTGGTTTCGGTTGTATATATAAATATTTCTTATTAATCTTTCGGAATTTATAAAAATTGTGATAATTTTATGAATTGTTTTTGTTCATTATTAAACAACCGATTTGTTTCACCTCGTTCTTTATCGCTGATTATGTCAAAAAAATAACACTCGGTGAGTTCAGTCTACGATTCATAAAAATTTAACCATCGGTTGACGGCCCTGAAAACCAGGATTGTAGCAACTGCCGTTTTGTATACATAAAAACTCAACGTGGTATTTTGGTTCTGTGGCTTTGTCACCATCACGAGTCGCAATTCACCTGCGGACTGTAGAAACGATCAGAAACGATTGACCAGACTTTGAACCACGTGAAAGACCGTGGAGTTGGGATGAAACGACTAGTTTTACCTCGAAACCAGAAATCAAACGATCGAACGGGCAGTTTCTCCAAAGGCGATCGATGAGCCAACAAACATTTTTCTCCCTTTGATTTTGCCTTTGCCCAAACTCTCATTTCCCATGCAAAGAGGGAGAATTAATTCGGTTTTCAATGACATGAAATTTTCTCAATATGTTGGATAACAGTTATCGATGATGTAAAAATTATTAGTTTCTTACAAACAAAATATTTCACATTGAATGATGTTTGGTGGACGAGGAGAGGAGATGAGAACGGTCGGGGAGGAGCACCGAGAGTTTTTCAGGAGCAAAATGAAAATTCAGAAGGATCAAAATAGTGTTTGGTGGATAATTTAAAGGGGTAGAAATGTCTAGGAAGTATAAGTTTCCCAGAATAATTATATTTATGTAACACGAGGAAGAAGAAAACAACGGAGGAGGTGATGCAACCCAAATCCAGGTCGTTTTTTCTGGTTTTGGGTTCTTTCCTTCCACGAATAGTTCCGAGGTTTATTCCTTTCTCTATTCTCTTCTATTATTCTCTAGTTTTGGAGAATATGTTGTATTCCGTTGGACGGGTCCCGTTTGGAAGGCTTAACCTTTTTCCTTACGGGACCGAAGCAGTTCGTTTCAGTGTACATGAAATTGTGTGTTTTTGCAAACTTACCAAATTGCTTTTCACCTGGACAAAAAGCGCACTTTGTAATTACTTTAAAATACGCATCACAAACTGTTTCCGGCACTTCCTATCCTTTACCATATTTGTTTACTACAGTTTGTCGTGTCTAATTACAAGTTAGCTAGTAAAATATAAGTTTTATAACTTTATGTCGGTGACATCGTTCTCATTCTTTTTCTGACGCCAGAAAAATTTTCATTGGATTGTAAAAACGATTATTTTATTTTATGTTGCTATCTCACACAATTCTACAACTAAAAAATTTGAATCTTGCGTGTACATAAGTAACTAATGAGGCGATTTAAAGATATATAGTTGTAATCTTTAATGAATTTTATTATTCTCCAAGAAGACACCTCTGGAGCACACATTCAATTCTATACATATATTTTTTTTTTTGGACCACTTTGTACTCCACTGGAATTTGTACTATAGTGACATTTTACCAGTGTGCTTAGGGTGTAGCTCTTTTTGCTTGTACGGACAATGTGTGGTTAAAAGTTTAGTACTCATTGAATTATTTTGCCACGTTCTGGTTCCAGTCCAGCGTGTCCGTTCTTCTTGTCCTTCTGGTCGGATATCCACACGTGTGCAATATACGTCCAGTGTGCGATAATCAAAGGCAAAACCGCAGCGAATTATAAGACAATGGAGGATCCAATTAAAAAAATCCCCCCCACGTATTTTGATTGAATTAAAGATCGAAAATTATTATATAGGGAGAGAAAATAAAAACGTAGGGGAGAATAGATTTTCAGGAAGATTCCTGCAATCGACAAGGCTGACCGTTCGTTGGCAGAAAGCTGAGGTTCCGAAAGGACAAACGACGGGTTAAAGCCTTTTTTTCTTGCTCATAAATAAAAAAATAATGAAAATAGAATTAAATAAATAAAGGGAAAGGGAACGAGAAAGAATGGGACGGTTGTGAAAGAAACGGAAACGTCGGGAAGGTCGCACACGCACCGGGGGTGGTTGGTTGGAGGTTGATATTCCTCGTGCCTGAAAGGAATGAAAAGTGACCGGAGGTTGGGAAGGAACCGGGAAGGTATGAGTGCAGAAGGTAGGAGGACAGAAGGTTGGAGGAGACGGAATTATCCCTAGAAATTTCCGTCTAATAAAAAAAGATTTAAAAGGTTTGGCAGTTGGTTTATTACATGACATGGGTGGACTTAGCGAACGTGTCCGTCTCAAATCTGGTCTTTGTTCTTTTCCTCCACAAGAATGTAGATATTTAATTTCGAACCATTTCTCAGCGACTTGACCAGAATTAATAAGTATTATTATATTTTGTCCGAGGCCGGAAAGCTTTTTCAACGGGAGATGAAACACATTTAACTTCCCCAATGCAGTTGAAACGCGAGCGAATTTTTTTTTTACGAATTTTACCAACGACTGCGGGAAAAGGATTGCTCGAGGAATCAGAAAATTTCCATCCTCTTATTTGTCTGGGCCTTAGACCTCTCGTACCCCCCTAAAACTAAAGCCTCCCTAAAAAAATTGAATCCTGTAAAATTACCCTTTGGACTGAGAAAATGCCACCACAGAGTCTCAGGCTCTGTGATCTCCCGAAATTCAAATCTTTTTCGTGTTGATGACACGTTGAAATTTCCCCATAAATATCTACAACTTTTTTATTTTATTTAACGGATGGGAAGTTATTTATTATTCTTGTAATTTTAATTAATAATATTTTGGTTTTGAAATTCAGAAATTGTTCTTAAAAATGTACCGCAGAAATATATTTAAAATGTACAAAGTTGAGCAGTAAAATTGACTAATTATTTTAATGCAATAAAATGGCGTCGTGGTTATTAATATAATTCATTGTATTACGGTTTGGTACCAAATAAAATACAAATGGTAACTATAAGAAATAACATTCATATCAATAATTAAGTCGATAGTAGTGGTGACATAAGAATGACAGTAAAATAATTTAGGAAATAAAAACTCACAGTTTTTCCACCTTGAAGAATTTTGGAAGTAAAAAGCCAATTTATGAAAGACCTTTGGCGACTGAAAATACTTCAACTAACCTGTACACTTCCGCACAAACTTGATTAATATACAGTACAGAGTACAGATGATTAATACTGCAACGATGCAGTAATACAGATGGAACGAGTAGCAACGACTGTACTACGATGAGTAAACCTTGAGCTGATGAGTCGATGGGAAAGTGGAAGGCACGAGATTGAAAGGGAAATTTCCAACCAGGTGCAAAGTAGAAAAGAAGTCATCGAGAGTGAGAATGGATACAATTCGACAGAGAGAGAGAGAGAGAGAGGGAAAAAAGTTTCGAGGAAGGCATTTCTTGTAAGTGACCTAAACCATTAGAATGGAAGATGGAAAACAATCGTTTGGCACTTTCTCAAAGCCTTTTTTTCTGCTCTTCTTCAAAAGTAAAGAGAAAAACTTTCGAGTTCGATGGATTTTAAGAAGCCCTCACTTAAGCACGGTTTAATGCTTGCATGCTTTGAAAAACTTCTTTTTAAAGTTAAGTATAACGTTTTACCATTTGCTGGTTTGCAAGCTCAAATTTATTTTCTTTCTTTTCCGGTACTTAATTGATTTCCGGTTCTTTTGCCTTCTCTTAAGAACTTCTTTTTTTTATTAATCGTCTAACGGGTCCCGTTTTGATGAACTTCGCCAGCTAGCCCAAGTCGAGCCTCGAGTTTTCTACTTTTTTTCTTCTCCTCGTACAAGTTAGTGGTTTGGTCGAATCCACGTGGAAATTTCCGATTTCCTCTGACTTTTCTCTCTCACTCTCTCTCTCTCTTTTATTTATTTTGGTTTACGACCGTTTCGTGATGCTCCGCGTCCCACAGACCTTTAAGAATGAGAATGAGATTTTTATACGAACGCCACGCTAATATATTCTCAAATGCTCTTCACATGCATCTCTATCGATTACGAATTTTAAATGAACGAACTGTACAAGTGTTGAAATATATAATCTCGCTTAACTTGGAAGGGTGTGACACTGAGGGAGAACTTTCCACGGAGGAATGAGTGTTTTTCAAGTACTAATATCAAGTTAAGATTTTATCGATATAATCATCGTGTTCTCTACATTAAAGAAGACAGAAACAAATTTTCGTTTCGATTCATTAAAAATCAAAAATAGCGTTCAATAAATTATGTATTGTAATTGGATTTTTACACTTTGGGTCATTTTTCTGGTATGCTGTAAGTCTTTCAGCTATCTGTTGACTCTTCAACGACTATTTACCCCTAAATTTCAAAAATACTAAGAGTATCACTACCAAGGCACCAATTGTAAAGTAAAGTGATGTGTTTTATGTATTATGTTTATCTCTATTTTCTGTCTTTTTGTCTGTATTTTTGTCTACCTGAATCAAGCAATATTTTAGTAAAACAAAGTGTTACAGTGCCGTAGAAACTTGTGTGAATTTATTTGACGAAAACTAATGTGTAATTCTTCTTTTACAGTGCCTCCTCAGGCTCCCACTATTATAGACGATCAAGGCAAAGACATTCAATCCATAACCGGACCTTACGAAGAAGGAGATGAAATGAAGTTGATTTGCATCGTGACCGGTGGTGAGTTCTTTTAAATTACATTTAATAAAACAAATAAATATTAATAGTGTAAATTACACCGTACAATTGCAATTATAAGTTTGAGTTTTTATTAACAGAAATACTAAAATAAATTCCCTAACTTTGACCAAGCAGTTGACCAACATCACCGGTAAACTGTCTAGCATCAGACAGGTAGATACCGAGACCTCGGTTCTGAACAATTTTGTAACTTCCGATCAATTGAGTTTTAGTCAAAATATCCGAGATACAGTAAGCAAAACAGAAACCGATACAGTTTCCCGTATTCCTGCTCTGTATGCTTTTATTTCTTTGAATCCTTCAATATAATACGAGACTCGTTCGTCATCTGTGGGATTCCTATATTTAGACTCCTCCCGCTTTTCGTACCTAAATTTTGTCGCGAATCATTTTAAGCCCGGATTTCACTCAAATAAACTCCTGGTAGGAAGGCACAAGGAAACCTCACGTAGTGAAATTTAATCTTGTGCAATCGCTCAAAAAATATTCCTACTAATAATAGTCTCGTCTCCTTTTCATGCGTAGTTTCCTTTATGTAAGATTTTTCCCTTCATTAATTCGTTATAGTCAATTACTCTAATGTTCTCCTATTCTAAGAACATGCCGCACTTGTTGCTGCCCTTAAAAAAAATGTATATATATATATTCCGTGATGTGAAATTTATGTTACGTGAAAGTATCGATCAAACTCCCATTGCTGAACAACGCGGACGAGGACACTACGTTATTGATTTAATATTTATTTAAAAATGAAAAAAAAAATATTACAGTTTTAAGAGCCTTTTAATATCTGGTATAAAAAATTTTTTTGTGTTCTAATCTAAAGAGTTCTATTACCGTGCAGACCACTAGGATAGGTAATATAATTTCGAATGAATTAAGCCTAAGTCTTCAACTTCGTTTATTACTTATTATTGAGCACTTAAAATAAATTTTATTATTAATTTTTTAACTTTTTATGATTGGGAACTGATACGTAGAGATGAATTGTTTCGGTTATAAATTCAGGACATAATGTAAATTTTTGTGGGATTGAGTTTATTAAAACCATTATGTAGGTATTACCGATACGTCGTAACGTGGAGTCAACTGTTATATTAAGTAGTGGGAACATAAATTACTATATATGTACTTATGTACTTGTACAAAGTTTCAGTGCAAAACAATAGCTGTGTACATTGCTCTAATTCAATGCGGTTAAGTTCAAAAAAAATTTGGCATTAATTACATTATTAATGTTTTATTTTAATTTAATTTAATTTACTGTTAGTCAGTTAGTTTATGTTTAATATATTTGGTGGTCCTCTTTACCTGAAATAGAATACACAAAACTTCTTGATTTGTTATTGATCGCTGAGAAGACTCAACGTCATTTTGAAATTGAAACAGGAGAACTTTCAAAGTTACTTAAAAATTTTTTTTGTTCACATGCTTGGACACCATTTTGTGCATTTCTTATTTTTTTAGTACAAAGAGAACCGTTTGAATTCTTAATGTCTCCTTCAGTGATGTTCTACTCCACTTAGATGAAAGGAGCCTATGTGAGTTGTTGAGAGAGGGTGTAGGTGCCCAGGCGAGACTGCTCTTATGATGTTCACTCTTTTAGTTGCCTCTTTTATTTTCTACTTACTTTTACTTCGTTTTTTAATCTTTTATTAAAGACGTTAAGTAAAAATAAAGTTGCTCAAAGGAGTCGTATATTTAAAAAACGTATTTGCATTTTTTTCAAATCTGAATGTCGTTTTCGTCTTCCATTTTTCCTTTCTCTCTCTCTCTCTCTCGTTCTCTCTTTTATTAATGTTTAGTACGGATTCTCTTGCAGTTTACTAACCGTGTCAAATGCCTCCGGCACATCCATTTCCCTTCTTCCTTTTTGCATGACACACTAGACATCGGGATTAAATTTTACGGTCCCCACGGTTATGTAAGAGAAATTTTCCTCCAGCCCCCGAAAAGTATAAAAAGTTCAATGTCAGATTATCGTCATTTTCTGTCGCACCTATCCTAGGAAAAACAAAACTCAGCTCGGGAGAATTTTTAGTTTCAGTCATTTTCTCTGCGACTCCGACACGGACAGCCTTGCTTTTTTATAAAAAAAAAAGCCACCTTTTTACCTCGGTATTTTTAATAGAGGATAAAAGCTATTACATCTATAAACCGTCAAATGGGGTTTTCCATTAAGTTAACCTAAGCTTCATTCATTCCTCGGCAGAATGCCGGCGGGGATTTCACACGAGGTGCCATAAAATTTTTGTTTCAATGTAAACAACGCATGAGCTGACAGACAAGTTGATTTCGTAAGGAGATGAGGAGAGAAAAATTCGCGGAAGGCTCGACGACGACTTTTTTTTATATTTTTATATTACACTTATGTATTTGTACTTGAGTGCAGTTCTAGAAGCAGAGGAATGTTACCGGTAATGACAAAACAGAAGGCATCAGTCAGTTTAATACAGGAATGAGTATCCCTCCCAGAAAAAGTGTACTCGAGAGAACTACAACTCTAAGTAATCTAAACTGGGAATTAAAAAAATTAACAAAACAAATTATCAATAGATCTCTCGTGCAGAGGTGCCAGAACTAACAGCCAAAACATGGATATTATGTTCAACATATTTACCGTGGGTATTCTTTATTTTTACAAGTTGATGTTCTCTTATGGGAAAAATAATTAACAAAAGGAAACCTTAACAGAAGAAAAAGGTATTCACCTCCACAAAAACAAAAATGTTACAACTCACACCCCGACCGAGAAGTTACGTTGGTGTTACACCGAAGCAGTGAGTTACAATGGAATCTTCCGTCACGAGTGAAACGAGAAGGAAAATCAGAAAATGGCAACACAAGTTCCTTTTGTGAATTCAAAAAAGGGTGTTAAGATTCGCTTTTTTCTCCGTACTGCTTCGTTCTTTTGCCCCGTTGTTTTCCTCTAATTAATTGCACCAGGAATATTACTTTTTAAACTTTCTCTGGGAAAATATGTAGAAAATGTAAATTTCCATCGTAAGATTTTCCTAAATTTTCCGAATTCAAATTGACCTAATTTGCTTTTCTAATTTGTGTTATTGAAGATGTTTTTAAATTTTCTTCCCGGCATACGTTTCTTTTTGAGTGACGTGATTCCTTTTTTTGGTTCGAAATAATGTGGTGGTCGCTCCCACGTAGAATCTTGTAGTGTCGCTTGGTATTCTCCAAACTCATGTACCTTGTGTTATCTCCTACAGAAAATATAAATAAAACTTTTAATATATGTATTCCGTACGCAATTCGTCGCATTTGAGTTTTTGGATTGCAAGTTCAAGTAAAAAGAAAGATTGAAAATAAAATTATTCATTACAATATTTGTTTTTAGTATACTGTAATTCACAAATTATACTGTATAATCCAGTACTTAATTGGAGGAGAGATTCTGCGCCCTGTCGAAATATACTCGAAGGTTTAAACAATATATTATGTTATTTAAAAAAAACAATTTAAAGTTAGAGAACTCGTGTATTTTCTCTGCGGTGCAGTGTACCACGCACTTATTTAACGCCTTAACGACAACCTACTTTTAAGTTTTATAATTGTAATTCAAAAAACAAGGCAACATGTCTTGTAATAGAAATAAAGTGAATCCGAACACGTCACGAATGAATTTTATATTTCTCGGCATACAGCAGGAGATTTAAAATACATCGACGCCTTACTTATTGTAAATTACAATTAAAAACAAGACTAAGGCGACTTGCGAAATGATGTAAACGACCTATTCATATGATACATAAAGTACATAAAAATGGGGCTTCCACGTTTGCAATTGTGCGATTCTCCGGGGTGGAAAAAACACTTTGTCTCGGGGTAGTTTTCACTGATGATTCGCGTTATTAAATTAATTTTATTGTTGTAGCTTTAATTCGTAATTAATTCTCATTCCCTCGACGGATCATATATATTTATTTGTATCAATGTTAGACGGACCGAATAGAACCCTGCCCGAGGAGTAACTGGTAATAAAGTCCACTCATCGGAGAGTGAACACGGGCATTTTAATAAAAACAATAACAATAAAAATAATCGTTAAAGAAGTAGGTTGCAAGATTTTCTTTAAGCAAACTCTTGGCGAGCACTCGGCTAAAAGTTTGAGGAACATTTTGTTCTCAAATAAAACTTTTAATGTTCGAAAATGTAAGTAACGGACCGGTAGGAAGTGCAACACGAAGAGAAAACATTGTGGTCTGCTGATGTCTGGAAAATTAAGAGGGTGGGGGCTCAGAAAAGAAAGATGGGCAATTGAAGTGTTAAATTGGTAATGAAAAAGGTCAGGAAAAGGGTTTTTTTTCTTCTTTTTTTTTTATTTGATACGCGGCCGCACAATCACCTCCACGTAACCGTGAAAGTAATCCTTAAAATTAAGCACGCGGAATAACTTAAAACTTAAAATTATTAGGCGAAATTGAAGGGAAAATATGTATGAATGCGGCCTGAGAAAAAAAAAGGATGCTGCATTAAATGATGGGGAAAAAAGGAAATGGGTCGGAATAGATAGAAGAAGGAATGAGGAGGTCAAAGCAATTAAGAAAGTAATGAAAGAAGTAATAAACCGCGAAAGTAGCGGAAGAGAAACCCCCCCAAAAAAAAGATGGAGAACAAAATTATCTAGTAAATAACAAAGAAAAACAACTCTGCCAGCCAAATGCGTAACAATTTCCTTTTATCTCTTCACATTTTTTTCGCGTTATATTAATATTAATATAGGAACTGTATTTGTGCTACCTGAGAGTTAACAACTTTACCTGAGAGAATTACCTTTCCTCCACTTCTCTCTCTCTCACTCCGCTAATACGTTTTTCTGGTTTCGTCTGTGCAGGAAAGCCTCAACCTCACGTGTGGTGGTGGAAAGGAGAGACTCTAATCGACAGCACCGATAAGCCGGGTGGTTTTGCCAATGTCATGAACAACCAATTGGTAGTTTCCGAATTGTCGAGGTACGACCTTCACTCCGTCTACACCTGTCAGGCATTCAACACCAACATCACACAACCGGTGCAGACGAGCGTCACCGTGGAGATGTACCGTGAGTATTTCACCAGTATTCCTCCTTCACCGGAAGGAAAATTCAATTTTTTCTTTTTTTACCTGCGGTCGTACTTTTTCACAAAAACATTGACGCGATACCTGCGCTTTAATAATTAATTAAGGGCTCACTCGTGTCATGCCGAGACGCAAAAACCTGTAGGTGAGACCGGATGATCCCCCGAAATTTTCACAACCTCCCGACTTTTCGGAAAACTCTCCGTAGTTTACAAAGTAAACAATTATAAACCCGTATTTTGTTTAACTTACTTCGTACAACTTCAGTCTTTTTGTAGTGTAACTCGACAGTGCACCGTTTTCCTTCACAAAGTTAATAAGTCAAAATATTAGACCAAACCCGATGACTGGGCTACTAATAATTTAAACCTGCCAAAATAGCCCCGTCGATAGTAGTGATTAAACGTAGTAAGAAGTTCAAAGTTCAAGAGAACATATAAAATGAGAACGAAAAACACCACTTTTACTCTAAGAAAGAAAGCAGACGACGCATTTCCGTAATGATTATTTGGAAATATAAAAATTTTATTACTTTACATAATTTGGAGGAGTGGTGCCCTTAAATTATCGAATTCCTGGCAAATTTCTATTACCTCTAATAAATATTGAATACGAATTGAGTTGTTTCGGCGGTGACAAAATTTCCAAGTATAAAATCGAACTGTCAAACTGTTCGAAACCGAAGCAATCATGTTTACAACAGTGGAAGATACAAATGGTTAACTTTACAGCAGTGTTGCCATGTGATTTCTTTCCAGAGAATTAACGAAATATTTACTGTACACTTCAGGTCGAAACAACAGTTCGACTCACGTTTATTAATGTTAGCTTTGTACAATAAGCCACCAAGCTTATTGTTACAGTAATGTCGAGGTAATCGTAATTAATCGACACCGTGGTGTTTTTAATAATATTATGTATTTATAGGAGTTGTTAGTAATGAATGAAGAGAAATTACTGGTACTTACTAAATATCCGTTTACGTACAGCAGTTCAATTGTTTTGTACTGTGCCACACAACATTCACCCAAGTAACTTCTTCAGTTGTCATTTAAGTTGGTGCAGAGCATAAATTATTTTTCGGTCGGTTGTAGTCAAAAACGACCATCACCCTCACTGTAGAAAATTGTAGTGCAACCCAACATCACTTTTTTTTTGCCAAACGTCTCTCGACGCTCCTTCTCTTCAGTCTTTTCTTCCTGACCGTCCCATAAACCTGTCTCCTTTCTGCGGGGGCCCATTCAACAGCGTACAGGTTCAACAATGAAGTCTCAACCTTTTGTAATTTGTCATACGAATAATGTTTTTTTAAATATGAAATTAACTCAGGGGGAAAAAAAGAAGAAGAAGATGAAAGAGTTTGTGAAAAGACGAGAAAATTTTTTTTCAAATGCTCCGAGGAAAGTAATGCCAAGTAATGTGAGTTCCATCCGGGGCTCTCCTACCACCCCCATCCCTCTTCTCGTCCCCTCACCCATTTCTCATTCCCAAAAAAAGAAGGCAAAATTGAAAATTCTATGTTAATGAGTATGCAAATTGACTTCATCCGTAGAGTTTGGGGCGTAACCATTTTTCTCCTTCTCCTTGTAATTGTTGTTTACTACTATTAAACCGTATATCTTTCAAACACACTCGAAACGTTACATAAATATTAATGAAAAATAGAAATTATTATTACTATTTCATCACCTTTCTTCCCACTCCTGGTGCCCGGGGCCTGGGGTGCCTGGGGGTGCACTTACGTTTGTCAAGTTGGAAAAAAAAATTTACTCCGGTTAGGGAGACTTTCGCGTTTTCCGAACCCATGAAAAATCTCGAGAAACGTGCGACACATTTAGTGCATCAATAAATCGCTTGCACTTCCTCGCAGGATAAACTTTCACTTTTATGTATATAAGAACTTAACCAGTGATTAACTACTAAAGTGCTTCGCATGTAATAAATCCTGTTCGTCGAGCAGTCCCAAAAAGTTTCTTCCACTTCCAACTTTCCATTTCTTCCCCGTTTCTGACTTGTTATCTTTTTTAACAAACATGAGATGATGTCTGTGTGTGCGAGGAAGGCGTTCACGTGTATTTCGACGACGAAAAGGAACACGGGTTATTTTTTTTTTCTTTTGTTCAGCCGTTGTTGTCTACCCGAAGGGGATTGTGCACAGGTTGAGTGAGAGCTCAAGTCGAAACTTGGAGGAGTGGTATTAATCGATTTGCATAAATTAATTACTTAGGAAGATTTTATCGCCCCGGCAAATCAAATTGATGGAACAAAATACACAAGTCGGTTGTGTCAACGAAGAACATTGATTAGTAATTAACAGGAAACAACGGGAACGGAAACGCCGTTTCTACGGACCGTAAAAAATTATTTTGGGTGTTGATTCTGTGAAATTTGCACAGTTTTCCTCCTCTCGACTGAGACTTAGACCACACACACGAAGGATTGGTAGCAGAACGAGCTGAAACTACGGATTACTACTCGGTCAGTGGTGTGCTAAAGGGTGGTGCTGAGAGACAATGTCAACAGATGGACGGTGTCTAAGTTCACATGTCCCAGAAACTATTATTTTTTGCTATAATTTTACAGTACTCGAGGTATAGTTTTCCTGTGAGCTTAGGGTAAGTTGACATTGGAAGTGCAGCCGGCAGGCAGTTGCACGTTGACGTTAGAAATACTTGATTATTTCCAATAAATACTTACACATTAACTTAAATGTGGGTACGGGTACACACCGCACAGGTGTATTTTAATGGCGAACCGTCAAATTATTAAAAGGCCGTGATGTAGTGAAAAGATCATTGATAGCGGAGAGAAAGAAGCCACAAATGGATTTCTCTTAGGCCGAGAAAAATTTAAAGACATGAGAACCAGAGGGATGTCATGTTTACAAGACTTTAAGAACAGATGGAAAACTCAAAACAGTCGATGAGCTTTACTAAACTTTTATAAAAGTAATAACCACTACGCCGTTTTATTGCTTTTCATCCTCCTACTTTTTCCATCTTTCATTCATTTGTGGGCTCTTTCACCAACTTTATACTCCTTCTCTCTCACTGCCTCCTTCCTTGCCGTTTCGCACAGTTGAAAAACTTTTCTATTTCACCGCCACCGAACGTTGTGTGGCGTCCTTTCTTTTTTTTTAATAATTTTAACGGTATTTACTTCTTTTAAAGTTTTAAATATTTTTCAATTACACGAATGGATTTCGGAAGATTTCGGACCAAGAAACTACCTAAAAAAAAAAAACAAAACAGGACGGGTGGTGGTGCTGGCTGTGCTGTTGTGGTAGAAACCACCCCTAACCCTGACGATCAAAACACCGGAAGGGAAATCGGAAAATACTTCCCTTGTTTTGCTTTGAGTACTTAGTATTTATTGTGCTGTTGCAGGAGATTGTATTGCTTTAGAGCAAAACATCTGTACCCTGTTTATCCATGTTATTCTTTTGTGTATAGTTAAATGTGTTGCGGGACTGGTTAACTTCCACGTTCAGCACACCACTCCGACGTTCCTCAAATATTCCTGTGTTAAGTCAAAGTTACCACAAAGGTGCTGTGTTTTTTTTTTTTTTTTTACTTTCGACACCTCTCTCTAATTAATGACGACGTTAAATTAAATTTCATGATTTCGGAAGTGCACAAATTTGTGGTGGGACACGATCCCTTCTCGTTGAAACTGGCGACAATCACGAAAATATGTAAAACACGAGATTGAGAAGCGACCACCTGGCCTAGAGAAAGAACGTCTCTAGACAAACCTCTTTTTGTATGCGTCGAGTCAACGGCACCAAAGGTGACCTCCTTCATTTTAACCAAGTTCTTTTTTTTTTTTTTTACCTCCAACCGGGGATTACCTCCGTCCCGGCTCCGAGTTCCTTTGACGGGTTGCCACCTGAAAATGTTGAGGCGAAATGATTGAGAAGAAACACAGAAAGTAAGGAGAAGAAAATGTAGAAAAACCCGCAATTAACAAAAAGCTTTTGAGAGGAAATTACTAATGATTGAAAAGAAAATTTTCCGACGAGTTAAGACCGAACAAAAAAGTTAATTATGTACGGCGAGTCTCGAATGGCAATTTCTTCCTCTTTTTTTGTTCTAAATTAAAAATGACCGGGCTGACTGATCGACTTGCTAATTTTTTCTTTTTTTAAATTGGCAGCCGTGTAGTTGCTTTTTCCCGGGCTTTTTTATCTCCAGACCTTTCGCTCCACTTTCTCCTACTTTCACATCGGACTTCTCTCTCTCTTTCTCTGTCGCTCTCTGCCCGCTTTCTCTCATTTCTAGTGTCCTTTCTTCCTTTCCCTCTTTCTCTCTCTCTCTCTCTCTCTCTCACTCGTCAAACAGAATCTAAATATAAAATTTTTTGTTTAAAGAAAAAGCAAAAATCACCGTCAATCTGATTACTTATGCTTTATTTCTCTCTTTTTCGTTTTATCCGTCTTTTTATATTTATTTAGTGAAGCTTACGAAGCCGTGAACGAATTGAGTTTTAATTGGTATACAAGTTGGTACACCGCATCGAACGGAAGAACTCCATTTAGTGCTCGCCAAGAGGAGATGTGTCGTGTTTTTGAGGGATGTGCATGACTTGGAACTTCACCTAACCATCCAACCCGTCCCACCTGTGGGTCACCTTTTGTCGGGAACCAGAATTATCATCTGTTTTACGTATAAGAAAAATTGTCTTAATTGAAACTGTTACTTATATTTATGTTTATGTTGGCCATTGTTCCGGTACAACATTTCTGGTACATGTACAGAACGTCTGTACAAATGGTAGTAACCTCTGCGGATTTTAGAAAAGAAATTAATTCAAGTATTATTAACAAAATGAGTGTTAATAAATACAAACCAATTTTATTAAATATAAATACTTTATTATATAGATTTTGAACTTTACAACTTGTAATAATAAGTAATAACGTAATGTAATATCAAATAATAAAAAACTTTTTAAAGCAAGATTATTAAATGTAGAAAATTGAAGAATATGTTTTTGTGTATTAGTCTTTACTTATGTAAAATATCAGCATCGTGGAATCTTTTTAAACAGAAATTCTACCCGTTTCGAAATAGTTGCAGTGCTGTGTAGTTAAATCTAACAAAATGGTTTTGCTGTACCACAAACTCTAAATTTTGTATAACAAAAAGCCTGCACTCGTGCTGTTAATTAATGCCTAAGTATATATTTTTCTACTGGCCAATAACTAAGTCAGGTCTCTCTGTCTCTTAGTTGTGTAATTCGGTTGCAGAATTTAATACACAGTTGCTCAGTATTATCGACCCCTTAAGTAGTCCGACTAATTAAAATTAATTGTGAAGAGTACAATTACGTCAGGAGATACCCCAGAGGTGTTTCTTGTTTATTACTCACGGATTTGTCTCGCTGCCTCTTCTGACTCTATGGTTAGATAAATATCAATGGAACGATATTCATAACGAATCTTTTGTATGTATTTCCAGAGCTTTTCACTTCAATCCCGAAATCCGATTGATAAATGGAGTATTTCTGTATTCAGATTTAATTATTTGAAAGTAACGGACCATGAATAAAATGGAAATATGATAAATGGGTACAATGAGAGAATTACAAGACTTATATTTCGGGGGTGTACTTCACGCGAAATACCCCGGGCGTTCCAACGTATTCGGTTACTTGGATTCCTATTGATTTACTTGTCCGACTCTGTTTATACCGTTGCACAGTTCGGACTCATTATTTTTTTTTCTTTGGATTAGGTTTCAAATTAATTGGTACGGGTAGAGCTGGGATGTGGCCTAGTAGGTGCACTATTGCAGAGAGGGAAAAGCATAACAGTAATGACGCTTGTTTGATATTTTCTTAGTTTATTATGTAAATAATTAGAGTATCTTTTTTTATACACCTTTCTGCTACACAATTGGTCAAGCTATTAAAAACCAAGAATTTCAACTTTAAAAAATTTATAATTATTGTGTATATAATGAATAGATTATTAAATATCATAGAATTTAATCGGCTGTGTAAACAAATATTTGAGGTTAGGTTTATTATTTTGACACCACCACATTTACTCTAATACTCAAGTTTGGAATTAACACTCAAACTGTAATATATTAATTCAATATCAGAGTACTGAATCACGTATTCCGGTATGAAGTGATTAGAAAATAAAAAGAGACAAGATAAAATTAAGACAACCAATTTGAGGAAAAAATAATTAAAAACAATCGCATCACGAAGAACCTGCCACGGATTACACGGAGAAAGGGATGAGACGCACAACCCCACAAGCGGAACCGGAGCCTTCGAAAGGATCTGCCAACCATACTTATTCGGTGGTGGTATTAACAGGTTTTTCGCTACAAGGTGCAGGAGAGAGCGACGAGGAAGAGCAGTCTCCTTAAGAGAACCAAATGAAAAGGTTAGAATTAGAGGGAAAGATAAAAAGCTGTAAAAGCTGGAGGAGTTAAGCAGTGGAGGCAAAAAAAAAAGAAGAGAAGAAAATGAGAGATTAGTTAGAAATGAGTTGAGCATTCGAAAGGATAACTCGTGTAATCTGGATCGCATTCACGCCTAATCTGATCCATCAATCAAAGTAAATGACATCACGTGCTAAGTAGCACAGCCTTCTTAGCTTTCACATCACTCGAGCGAGTGGAGGAAAAAAAATTTTTCGAGGTTTTGCCTCGGATCATCACAACGTGTCTCATCACAATTTTAATATTTTTCATTACTCGTTCCGTTGGAAAATTCGGGTAAAATATTTATTGGCTCTAGGAACTGCGGTGACCTTTCGCTTCTGGCCTTTCCCAAGGAGACGCCAAGTAAAAGACGAAAAGGATTAGAGTGAAAGTAAAGCCTTTTGCTTTCTCCTCCGTCTCTCGAATCAAACTTTCCGGGTCCGCCTTTATTTTCTCCATTTTTTTTTTAATTAAAAAGCTTAACAGTTTCTCTACCTTCATCGTCATCATCGTCGTCCTCGTCCTCGTCCTCATATTCCTCGTAATCTTTATTATTTTAATAACGCAATGAAAAGTTAGGAAAGTTAGTCTTTTGGCAGAGGTTTCCCTTCGCATGCACATGAAACATAGTCGAGACGCCGGAGAGACTTCCTCTCGACCGACGCACTTTGTGAATGCGAGTGAATTTGTACACGCGTTTTCTTTAAATTATTAATGCTTATTTGGTTCTTTTTTATTTTAATTACAAGAGAGAACAACGTTTAAAAACTCTCTCTTCCATGTTTAACGAGCCCCGTGAAAAAATAAAATAAAATAAACCTTTTGTCTCGCACAAGGATTTTTATATACAGTAAATAATATCTTTTCTTTTTTTTCGCCGTTTTCGGAGAGAATTCTCTCTGCTAACTGTTATTGCGTACGTTCTGACCTTTCAAAGGTAACCTTTCGGATTATTTATTCGTCTTATTCGTGTGAGTGAAACTCCAATCAATCAATTAAGTGTTGAAGTCGAGGCGTGAGAGAAGGTCTCCTAATAATAAAAGACTACACTTCGCGCGCGGAATATCCTCACCTGAACCTTCTCCGGAGACTCAAATTATATATATTTGCATTTTCACTGAGAGATGTAAAAATAAGTTTTTCCACCTTTTCATCAAGCGTTTAATAAATAAAATTCGAATTTAATTCTAAGACACAAGGAGGAAAAGTAAAATCCGCCGTACTTGCGTGTTACGTTCGCCAACTCTTTTTTCCCTACGCGAGGAGGTTTTTCTCTTTTTCCTTCTCAGGTGATGGCCGGAAATGATTAGAAACATAAATCCATAAATTTTTAATTATTTTTTTTCTATTGTTATTTTTCGTTTCAGTTAAACCAGTGCTCGTGAGCATTCTCTCGTCCAACAATCCTCTCTCTGCTGACAGAAGCTACGAGCTCACGTGTCAGTCGGTGGGTTCGAGGCCACCTGCGAAAATCACCTGGTGGATGGACAACAAGCTGCTGGACAACTACTCGGAAGAGGTCAGTACGCAAATATCATTTTTATTTATTTTCCGATGTTTTCGTGCTTGTTTTCCTATTTAAACCACCCAGGAAACTATTTAAGGGAATTAGTTGAAACTGAAGACCATAAAGAGAAAAAATATTTTTAATTGTTTGTATTATATTAATTTTATTTTTCAAAAGAGACGATTACTATTTATTGAGACCGCTTACTTTTATTTAGTTTAAATCACCACTACTGTGTAGTGTATCGTTACTCAAGTTCGTTTCGTTATTACAATTTGTCTCGATTAGTCCTAACCAGGAGTACATGGATATCAAGCAACATAGCACTAATGTGGTCTATTTTAATTATTTTCTATTCTACTTATTCTAAACTAAGTTTAGATTTCTTACATCACTTTCAACAATTTAAATATACAAATTACAGAAATAATAATAAGAATAGGAATATACAACAGAAAGAATAAGACCCATTTGGAAACCAGTCCATGTTGTATTATACTTATTAGAAATTTATTATTTTATAATTATTCAGCTCATCTTCAGGACTGCTTAATTTGCTTACTTAAAAATTGTGGAATTTCAAAAGAGTGATCTTCTCTCGGAAGAACTCGGGATAAGAGAGAGAGAGAGAATTGTACAGTTACACAGTCCCTGACTGAACAAGTCGAACCAATTTGTATCGTTTTAAATTCAATGGCTCAGTGGAAATTCGATCGAGCTGAAACGTTTTTCCACCACCCTTCCTCTCTGTCACACAAAAAGGGAAAGTTTCAAAAAATTTGCTTAAGCAATATCTGAATTTTATTCTTATTTTAATTGAATAATCTTGGCAATCAATTTTAAATTCATGATTTGAAGCATTCATTTACATTTCATTCTGTTAAGTCCCAATTAAAACGAGGCCTACTTTTACTTGATCCGATTTTCTCATTTCTTAATCTTCAACCCTTGCGGCTCTCCCATGAAATGTACATTAATAAGTCTTTAATTACCATAAAGCCAAAAACTTGCAAGAAAATTCTATGTAAAATGGAACGTCGAAAATCAACTGAATCACGTTGGATGAGCCGTGTCTTTTCGAGCGAGGACACTGCGTGACCGACAGTATAATTTGTCCCGTATACATATATATATTTATATTATTTCGTAAATAATTAATATCTACTCTTCTCAGCGGCAAGTGACCACACCATTTTACTTTCTTGCAAGAAATATTCCGCCGGAATCTTTTTCCTTACGTGTCTAATGTTGAAGTAGAAAAGTAATACAAAACGCCTGGAACTTTTTCTCCTTTCCGATACACCGGAAGGGATTTTGACCAGCCGAAGTGCATTAGAACCGGATATTTCATAAATCTTTCAGATATTCTGTTTTTAAATGGTCCGAAAAGAAAAGAAATGGAAAAAGCATGAAAGTCGTGAGAAGAGCGAGAAATAAATTGGAGTGGGATATTGAAAGCCTACGTTGTGCACGAGATGATGGAAGTTATTCGAAATTCATTTTCAGTATATTTCTGTATACACTTCAATGTACACTAATGTAGTAGTTGTGTAGCCAATACGCACAGGCGTTGTACGAATATTTTGAGAAGGCGTAAGGACCATAATTAATAGTACGGAGGGAATTGGTGAATGCAAATATAATTTATTAAGAGGCTATAAATTGTAGTAGCATCTACGTTAATTTCAGCAAAATCATGTGCGGTGTTTTTCATAAACTATTAAAATTATTTGCGGTATTAGTATTTTTCACAATATACTACCTCTCACTAGAACTTACCTGGTCTCGTTGTCAAGATGAAAGTCTACAGTAGTTCTACGTAAAACACGCGAAACGAAGAAAATTATATTTTTCGTAAAACTATAATCTGATATCGAATAAATAATTTATTATTGTCGAAAACAAACGTGACATGTGATCGATCGAAAGATCCCTGGAAATAAACATAAACAACCTTGATTAATAGTTGATTTAAGTACAAACACATTTTAAAATCGACCAACAGTTTTCACCGATCGCTAATCTCTCCCGTTTTTCTTTTTTTTTCGTCTGACAGATCTCTCCAGATGGGAACATCACAACTTCCATCCTCACATTCAGTCCGAGGGTAGAGGATCACGACCGAAGTTTGATTTGCCGGGCTGATAACAATCTCGTTAAAGCAGGAGCTGAAGAAGACAGCATCAAATTAAACGTTTTCTGTAAGTTTATCTTCCATTCTTCCTCACGCCGGGTTTCTTTCATTTTTCGCAACGCATGGCGAACGATTTTAAATGAAGAAAACGACAAGAACCGCCCGCCAATGTTCGCCGAACGAGTCATTACCTGGTGGGAAGAACCTGAATCCCGTCGACATGCTTAAGTTGAATTTTATCTTTTCTCTCCCGTAAAAGAGTTGTTTGGTACTTCACTGGAGCACTTCATCGAAAATCAATTCGAGTTCCACACACACACACACACACACACACATGTTGTATTTCAATTATTAATCCGTTGTAGTTGTTGTAAGTAAATATGTAAACGACTCTACATGTATGTTCAATTGCTATGTAAATATTTGTTCATCACCAGACTATACTTTGGCTATCAGTCATTATCAAAATTACGTCTTCTTCTGCGTACTTGTACGTAATAACCGAGGATGTGTATTAACATTAAAATAAAGACAAAACGAAAGAGTAGAAAAGAGAAGCAGTCGTCTGACATGAACGAAGAACATCACAGTTTGTAGTTTTAGTTAAACTACACAGCACTCCCTATCAGACCAGGCAATTGTTAAGAAAGACACGAAATAAACTCGCAAAAGAAAGAGTTTCTCTCATCGGCAGTCAACATTAATGTGGAGAAAGCGTAGGTACCTTCATGTTTCGCTATGTTTCCGTGTAAATACATTGGCGCGGACTGCGCAGCAAAACTTACCCGAATGAAGAACTTCTTCTGTCTTGTGCACATGAAATTGTTTGAGCCCAAGTTTCTAGAATTGAATTTTAATCCAATAAAATGCGTCAATGATTTTCCCGAGACAAAAGGAAAACTTTTCTCATTGATCGTCATTGTTCAAAATTAAACGCTGGCGGAGTCAATCTGTTGGAGAACACACGTGTAATCTGATTCACTACTTCCCTACGCGAGATTACCCAAGACGGTTCGCTTCGGTCGACGGCGACACTTGGGAGAGGCAGGAGACAACTTCTGCAGGGCTGCGACAAATGCGAGGCCGATAGGTGAAAGAAGAAGCTTCTTCCCGCCGTTTTCAATTGGATATAAAAATCAATAATTAAGACCGAGAAATTCCTATTAACTAGTCGTATCTGTTGACGAATAAAACAATGTCTGATATTTTTCAAAGCACTGGCAGACATCTTTGGTTATTAAAAATTTCTAAAATTCCATCTTGAAATTATCCCAAAGCGTTTCCTCCTTAGCCTTCTCTTTCCCTCTTGTACTTCTTTCCTTTGCCGCCATGTTTCCTTGTGCATCTTCCTCTTTCTGCTTCCTTGCCCCTTCTTCTTACATAAATCCTTACATATTTATGTACATATACATAAAAATGTATACACACATGTATATTGATTTTCATTTTTCGTCCGAGACTAGACGTTTACTTATCCCGTTTTTTTTCTGTCCGTAATTCTTTTTTATAATCCCACGTTTCAACTTTTGTAAGAAAAGAGAAAATAATTTACAATAAAGTTTAATAGTTTTCCCGTAGAAATGGAGAATTTGGGAAATTGAATTGTTTCAACTATTCGCATGCTAAAAACACTAAACGGGAACACATTTGAACGGGTTATGAATGGGAAATTTCAACCTTTCTTTTGATGTGCTTTCCTTTTCGTTAACGGAAAACGAAACTTTAATTTGGGGAAAAAATTGAATTACTTATGTCTTTTTATTTTGTACGACGCAGAGTTTGCAGTTGGTTAGCAATAAAGCAGGTACGCGAAACGAGAGACAATCGTGCAGGTTAGAAAGAACAGACAAGGGATTGTATACACGCGTGCATGTAATATTATTGAAATTCATTACAAGTTGTGAAAGTTGCGTGAACACGACAAACGACTAGAATTTTATAAATTCTTTGGTAATTAAATTTAATTTTACGTACAATCGAGTACAATCAACAACATTTTGGGAAAGTTTTTTAATTGCTTCGAAGCTCTGCTCAACACTCATAAAAGTTTCAACTTCTAAACCGAGAAGGAAGTTATTTTCCCGGCTGTAACTTATATTTGGCATTTTTTTTATCGCTTCCACCGGTGTAAACATTAATTGACAAACGCGTTTTGAGTTGTTTTGAATATTTCACATCACCTGCGGTATATTAAAAAATTATTAACTTGAATTTGAGTCGTGTGTGAAAATTGACGTGGCAAAGAACAAAGAACCTTTCCACCTCATTGCGTACAAAAATTGTTATCGGATTGTTTAACACGTGTTTATTATTTTTCAGACATACCCATAGTTGAATTGGAATTGGGATCGAACTTGGATCCAAACGATATAGAAGAAGAGGACGATGTTTATTTCGAATGTAAAATTCAAGCTAATCCTCAGGCGTATAAAGTCACCTGGAAACATAATGTAAGTGTGCCAGATATTTCTGGAAACTTAGAATACTTAAACACAAACTCTTATTTAAACTTGAAAGCATTAGCAGTTAAAGTTCCTAGAACTCCACTCTTTGATACGGTTCACCCATGTTATTTGTCACCGATGTACCTCGTTACCCCACAAGAAGCATCGTGTGAAATGCAAAAAAAAAAACCAACACTCCACAGGGAGCTTCAATAATTTCAAATTGATCGGAAGGTGCAGAAGGGTCAGAAAAGTCTCCATTAGGTGAAGAAAGTCGTCGTAAATCTAACACTCGATGGGAGGTATATATATATATATAATAATAAAGTGGAAGGTCGTAAATTTAATTAGAACCTTTCTCGTATTGATATAGCAAGACCGAGTCCGAGGAAGATGAAAACTTGTGTACGTGTGCATTCATTGAAATAAACTTTTTATAATTTATCAAAATACGGGAAAACGAGTTGTACGTAGGGATGGAAGAGGGTTTTTTTGTCTTTGGTTTTAAGGGTGGCGCAGGCTCAAGTGAAAAAAATTAAGAGCCAAGGATTACACATGAGTTCATACGTAACGTCCTCCTCCTCCTTCTCATCCTCATCCTCAACTTACTCTGACATGATTATTACGTTTACGGTTTCCTTTATTAAAAACTGTTAAAAATGAGTTCTGGAAAAGAGTGGCCCTGCTGAGGTCAACTCCATTTATCTGCGGCTCGACCCGAGTCTCTCTGGGACTTAACTTTGAAAAACTACTTGGTTCTCTTAATTGTAAATTAAATCAGAATTAAGTACTTTTCTGCAAAAATTTCCCAGCCTAAGACAGGCGAAATGCCGGCACATTGAATTTATTTTTAAGAGACAGATTAATAAGTAATAATTAAAATAAATTACTGAGATTCTTTTGGCGATGTATCCAGGGCGGGAGAGAATGAACAAAGTTTCAATTTGGTCTTCAGATGAACACAATTCATTGTATACAATGGAATACACTGTCAAACGATATTAGATAAATAATATTGTGTATTATAAGGAAATATTAAAGTATGAATAGGCACCCCCGGAGGTTTCGTTCAACTAAAAACTCAGTTGTTTTTTCACGAGACAACGAGGGAGCTTCGAGAGGTATGAGCTTCCCGGGGACGACTAAGATGGATAAATTCAAGTTTAAAAAGTTCTCGGAAGTAGTTTACGATAAGTTTTCCAATCTTAATTTTAATTTACTTTAATTAATTACGGAATAATTTCCAAATAGAAAGACTCGAACGATTGTATCGAACCACCGGTAGGCAAAAGAAGGAAGGCGAGAGTTTTTCCACTCGAAAGCTCTCGCTCTATAAAAACTTTCTACACGTTTCCCGTCTTTATGTTCCGCCATTCTTTGCTCGTCTTGAGTGCATTCAATACTCGAGAAGGAGAACCTCTTTGTCGAACGGTTAGAAAAAAATGTAACGCACATCGCGGCCCGGGTCCGTCGATACGAAACCGAGAGCAGGAAAACAAATACACGACTGTTGCTTTCCTAAAGTAAAGGGAAAAAAAACAAAGAAAACAAAGAAAACCAACAAAATAAAAACCAAGAGTTAGGAGAAGTAAATTTAAAGTGCGAGTCCTTGGAATCGACAGATTTTATTTACCTGTTTATATTTCTGCTTGCAGGGACTTCCACTTCAACACAGTTTGAAGAGTGGCATTATACTAGGCAACAGAGCTTTAGCGCTGCAAAGTGTCACCAGACAACAGGCCGGAGCCTATTCCTGCGTCGCTTCTAACGTAGAGGGAGACGGAGACAGCAACGTCGTCATATTAAACGTCATGTGTGAGTATGCCTTTCGATGAGAGCTTTTTTTCTACTTTGGTTTGTGTTCGATGTGCACCTGACACGTGTGAGAAGACTCAAAGGTTCCCCTTTAAGGATGTTAATTCAATGGGCGTCGTGCATCTGTTTAAATGACTGAACTTGTCTATTTCTCACAAATAGTCTTCGTGTCTGGTCTGAGCAATATCCTCTGAAGAAGCGTCGTCAATTCCTTCCGAAAGGAGAATCTCCTGACGAATATGCCGCTCGAAGACATTCACGGGGGCTCCTTGTTCGATGTTGAGACAATTTTTTAAACGGTCCCAAAGTCTCATTCCCACACTTACATTAAATAAAGTAAATGTACAGTTAAAATGTTGTAATAAAATTGTTTTTGACTCCATAACGAGTGGAAAAGAATGCGGAGAGCACGGAATTTTAATTATACAATTCTGCCTTTTGTTGTCACACTCACTGATTTTTGCACCCTTTTGTTATCTTCCTTTTATGGCATTCCTTTGAAATATTTTGCCACCCGCAGGCCCATGGAAAACACACCGTCCAAAAATGTTATGCTCTTTCAACTTTCTTTGCTGGGTCGTTTCACCTTTATTAAATACCGGCTACGAAAGCTTCGTGTAATTTGTTTGGTTTTTACCTAATTAGGGCATTTAAATTCAGACGAGTTAATGCGAGATATCTTTTATTTGTAAATAGAGTTAAAATGTAAGAATAGTTTTTTTTTTTAAATATGCAAAAAGCGAGCTTTATTAAAGACCGAAACGTTCTTGGATTTTAATAGACTTCCAGATTTATGAATAACGGAGTGGAGAATTGATTTAGCCTATCCGCCATTTTAAAACAATTTACATAAGACGTTTTCGCTTGAAATGAAGTAGGCATTTTGCCTGGTGTAAGCCTATGTAACGCTATTACATAAACTAAAACAATTTACATAAGATGTTTTCAGTTTGAAATGAGCCTTTCTGCCTGATGCATATCCGTGTAACACTATTACACGGTCTTTGAAATGTACACTGAACTAATAGGTGGGATTTAGTGGTCGTGAGGATGTATGAGTTTGTAACGCTACTGTACTTGTAGATATTAACAATAGTTACCGAATTAGAATAAGTTTTAGTTTTCTTAAAACCTATTGTAGCAAAACTGTTTTATTTTTCTCTATTTATGTTAGTATGTATCGTACACTTTTTTGGAGCCGCTTGAAATGCAGAGTTAATATTTTTCTCTGTCTGATTCAAAACATCTACGTTAAATTAAAGTTAGTCATTTTCTACTTGCCTGCTTTAACTAAAAGTACATCCAAAGTAGTGACCATAAATTATTTAAGTCTGGACTTAAGTCTCGGGAGGACGGGTCAGTATTCCGCTACCCATCCAGTCCGTGGTCTTAATTGTACAAAAATTTTTCCTGGAAATTGTTGTTAATTTGATGTAACAGCGTATAATTTTTTAAGAAACAAGGAAATTCCGACAGCTGTCACGGTGTACCCCAATCCGCATTAACATCGACAAACAAGAATCTTCACTCATACACACAGATTCCTCTGGTTTCTCGTCTCTAACTGAAAATGCAAATTCTCCCGAACGGGTCTGAGCAACCCGACGAAGAAGAAGAAGACGAAGAGGACCGTGAGAAACGAGTCCAGAAACTTCACAACTTGGATGCAAAGAATGTAAAGCTTGTTTAAGTATTCATTACAAATTCCAGCAGTTTTGATACTTCACCAGTCGCAATTGGGAGAAATCATGGCTGTCATAAATTATTTGAAAATTTACGACTGTAAATTTCATTGGGCACACGGTTTCTATGCGTAATTACTTGGAGAGTCATGGGATTGAGATAAATTCAACCCTGGGGATTAAACAACCCTGGCAAACTTCTCGGGGTCACAGTTTTCTTTTCCCGAACCAGCACTTGTTTTTCTCATTTGCAACAGCAACGTCTTGCAAGGGTTGTGAGACCTGCAGGGAGGCTGTTTTTAGGAGTACAAGGAGCATTACAGGGCTGTCGAGAGGCTTTCACGTTTGCTATTTTCTACTCTTCTCAGGGTGAAAGATTCAACAGAAGTTAACAATTTTATTTACGCAACGCGTACAAAAGTGTAAATTAGTAAAGCCTACTCCAATAATAATTGAGGATTAAAATTAATACCACCTGACTACTTAAACAGAAAAAGTGTTTTTTCTGTCCAATTAACCACTTTATTCAGATTTCTCCCTCCCCCATGGAAATTCTCTTCCCTTTAAAGTACAAACGAACGAACCAGCAGTGGCGTCAGACTGTATACCTTCCCCGTGCTGTAGGAAATACTACAAAATTCGTCTTGTAGAGAACTACTCACTTCTTCACGGTGAACACGCATTCCCTGTTGACTTTCTCGACGGGAGTGCCACTTCCTCACGGTCCATCGTTCGTACGGTTGTGGAAACCGTTCTTTTCGTGAGTTGCAGTAATATTTTGTCGCTCGGATTAAACCGGAAAGCTGCAGGAGGAAAATAATGAAACCACACCGGGTGCGACTCCGTCCCATCCTTCTTAGCTTTCAAATTCAATTACGTCAGAAGGATCTACTAGAATTGCGAGACACTAAAGCCTCTTTTGATTCGGATTAATGAATCGCTGAGAATAAAGAAATGGAAAATGAGCTTTTTTGTGTTGTACTACTTTTCTAATTTCGCAAAAGAAGGCAACAAAGAGTTGGAAATTCTTACTCCCGGGGCTAAAAAAAATACAAAAAAAAAAAGAAGGAGAAACGTTCGGCAGGCAGTGAATATAATTAAACTATGAATCAAACTCGGATGGCACCGTGGCAGCTTTCTAAGTAGATTTTGGTCAGAGAACATGAAAGTTATAAACCGCGGTTAACTATTTCCTACCTTTGAAACTAATTGGATGGACTTTTACTTAAGCTCATTATCGATGCTCGCCGGGTAAAATTAATGATTTCCATGACTTTGGGACAGTCTACCTTTCAATATACAAAATGTATAATTTTTCGAAGAGATTATACTTGTAATCCCCGTCAAAGGTTCAGATCAAACTTCGGAAAACTTGCGAATTGAAGGATTTTAACTCGAGGGCATTTTTTGGGTGTGTGGCACATCTTAGTAAAACGACACAACCTCCTGATTTTGTATACTCAAAGTCATGTTAAAGGCGTTTATTTAAGTATAATGAATTAACACACCTCGCCGATGCCATGAGATGTACCTTCGACATTTTCCGCAATTTCCTGGACTCAACAGTAACATAAATCCAAACAAAAAAAAATTAATAAAGAACATAATTAATCAAAAAACCGTTGGAAAGGATTCGGAAAGTGAAAGTTGATATTAAAAAGCTCGAATTACGCAAGCTTTTTACATTTTTGAAAAGTAGAAAAAGTACGTCGAAGTAATGGAAGTAGCGTTGGAAACATCAGGTTACCAACAAGGAAGAATGGACACGACTCTACACAAATTAACTCTTATTACCGGTACTAGTAGTTTGTAGTGTTAATGAATAATTAAATAATATATTTTTATATGTAGCAGAGTAAGTCTGCCGAAGTGTAAACCGAACAGTATGTACATTGTAAATCGTAAATACCTTTTGTCATGTACGTTTAAAACGTTGTGCCGCTCCACAGGTTTTATGACAATTTCATACATTTCACGGAACAATAACCGTTTTCCTTAAACTTTCTTCTTAATGTTCCTTTTTGGGAGAGTTTGGCGACGCCAAAACAAGGGTAAACGGTAAAATTGAGTTGACAATATCATTTCAGCGTTCAAAAGTTCTATTCGAAACCTTGCGAATTTTCATAAAAACATATTAACCTCTAATATGCGCTTTATTGTTTCTCCTTTGTTTCCAGACAAACCGCTGTGTCGAGCGGAACAAAAAAAGATATACGGAATTGCACGAAACGAAGAAGCCAAAATTCTCTGCGAAGTAGACTCGTATCCGCCTCCACTTAGTTTTCGATGGTCTTTTAATAACACGGCGGAGACGTTTGAAGTTCCACAGAAGAAGTTCCGAACGGGAACCAGATTCCTCAGCACGTTGATGTACAAGCCAATAACCGACATGGATTATGGTACGGTCATGTGCTGGGCGAAGAATTCTGCCGGAGAGCAGAGTGAACCATGTGTCTTCCATGTAATTGCAGCAGGTACCACATCATTTTTGTACCGTTCGAGTAATTAAGTTGTAAGTAAGGGGAATTACGAAAGGAAACCCCGAAGCCAGGCCTCGGAAGTCGAAACGCAAGTTAATACACCGTAAAAACAACCACTCTTATCACGATAAAAACTCACAGTTGCCCAAGATGGCTGTCTTAGGAATCAAAATGACCGGTGACCTCGGTGGATAATCGATCGGTTCGGGGTACCTTTTAATTGTCTAGGAATTAAACTTGGCGCTCGTCGGAACGAATCGTTCCGGGGAAATTTAATGGATTATATATAAATTTGTATTAAAATGTATTTTACTTTTCAGGTCATCCGGACCCGCCTTTCAATTGTACGGTTCTTAATCAAACCACAATATCGCTGGAGGTGGAGTGCATAGAAGGATTTGACGGTGGTCAACCTCAGTGGTTTTTCGTCGAGGTTCGAGACGGTCAAACGGGAAAACTACAAGCGAATATCTCTAATAAATTTCCACTGTTTAGCATAGCTCACTTGTCGCCGGGACAAGTTCTCGGACTTTTAGTCACGGCTGTAAATAATAAGGGAAGGAGCGATTCCGTCTTCTTAGAGGGTTTCACATTAAAAGTAGCTGAAAAGCAAACGGGTAAATCAGAATAATAAAAAAAATCAGTTTTGCCGAGTGAATTGGTCAGGGGACCAGTTGATCGGCTGGCTGGTTAGTTAACCGTTGTGTTAAAATCTGTATGGGTTACGTTCCAGGGACTCCTGTCACGCTCAATATGGCTCCCGTTTTGGGGTACTTGGTGGGAGGAAGCCTTCTGGTGTTGGCTTTGGCTCTCATTGCCGGAATAGCCTGGAGAAAATTCCAAAGCAAATCGCCGGATAGTCCCGTCGCATTGCCACTGAAAGACAAGGTTGCGCTGCCTTTAAGGTCGGATATGGACGACCTGTACGAAATGGATGATAAAAATCCGGATGTAGTACCGTGTAATAAAGGTAATATTCATCACATGCAGTGGTTTTCAACTTCCCCCCCGAGGTCACCGCAGGAGGAGACCTTGGGGAAAGTTAGACGTGAATTTTATTTAAGTAACAACACTACCCCCGACAAGAAGCACGATTAATAATTAGTTTTGAAGTTTTTGACAAAATAATAAATTAATTTTGAAGTTTAACGTTGGGGTGTTTTAATAAAAAGAAACAAACACACTCCGTAAGGTGTCTGACTTCCGTACCGGTTGTAAGCAACTGGTTGTAATTGTAAATTCAAAAAGTAAAAAACTCAAAGTCGAACTCGAGTCCCCGAAGTGGGGTGTCAACCTAGCGGTAAATAGTTTTAGTCTTCGTCTAATTATTTGTTGTTTCACAGCTAATTGGTTATTTTGCCGAGATTCCACCTTCTCATTGTAATTGATCTCAGTTCCAGATACAGATTATCAATTAGTAGTAGAAAGCCTCACGCCGGAGCTTCACGGGAAAGGTGAAGGCTACGACGACGAAGCTTTCGGAAAGAATACAATAACGAGAAACGGAGGGATCCATGAAAACTTTCAAAACGGCCTCTCTAGGTTGCCTAATAGTAGAAGTAATAATGTAAGTTTGTTGTTAAGGCGTGCGTGACTGACCGACCAACAGCACCGATCTGAGAAGAAGATATTTTAAATTTGTGATCATCCCCAAATTTCAGACGAGATGAAAATTGATTTTGTATAAGTTGGTCCATGGAAAACAAGTTTTCCCTTCTCCGGCACGAGGTTTACGGATAGTCAGAAATGATCTTTTCTGTATAATATAAAATATATTTGTACGTGCATAATTTGTTACATAATATTTGAGTAAATTTATTAACTAATACAGTGGAGGTGGTTGCTGGGTATTACCATGCCATACAACTATGTATGTTTTGTAATTCTTTTTTAATATTTTTTACTTAAATTTTGAGCTCTTGACTACCGTAAATTGAAAACGTGTTTTACAAAATCACAACGATTTGAACAAATGCGTTCGTCTGGTCACATATTTAAGACTATCTTCTCCGCTGGTTGCTGTTTTAGTTTCGACCATCCCAGTGAGTAAATTAATTTTTTCTTTCAGTCTCCCAGTGAAGTGACTTATGCTGAACTATGCATAGCGCGTCCTGATTCAATAGATTCTAAAGATAAGTCGTCGTCACTGATATCGTCGCAGAGGACAAGACAAGATCCGACGATCTACGCCGTGATAGATCACAATCGCAGGCCTCCGGGAGAGCCGCTCAAATCACCCCTGACGCCGATGTCGCTGGCAACGGGAGCCAGAGAGATCGTCACGGTGCGAACACCTCTGATGGGGCACCAACAGGAGAGCTGCGTATAGCTCGAAGGCTACCTCATATCATCCAAAGTGTACCTCGTTTGACTTGGAACAATACAAAGGCCGGAGAAACTGGAAAAGACGAATAAAAAAATATATATATATAGTTTAATATTTATATACGAAAGACCTATTCGAGTATGTGTCAAGCTGTTAATAATAATGTGAAGAATCAGATTTATATATAACAAACAAAAAAAAGGATTGATTTTTACTTTTTAGGATACTGATTTGTTAATAAGACTTTTAAATCCCTCGGGAAAACCACCGAATCTCACGTCGGGAGAGGTTTTTTACCCGGGTGAACCTTCTCTAACCTTGTTGTTTCGCAAATCGCCGGAGCACCAACTACTCTCGTGTAATCCATGACTTTGACTGTCACTTATCACACTATTCTTTTATACATAAATTTGTATACTAATTCGGGTACGGAATTCAGTATTAACCTCGTCTCTTCCTGACGCTCCGACAGATTTCTTTCGGAGTATCAACAGAAGAATGAGCCTCGGGTGAGAATTGTTTTCCGGTGATACATGACATCAACCGATCTGATGAGAATTTTCGTAACTTTCGACACGGACAACGAACTTGTGGACCGCGTCGAAGACAACAGTTCGATAGATAATTGCACTCGTTCCGTGGGTACTCGGATGCATGTCGACCAATTGAGGTGTTTATGTTGTTACCGGTAAAAGCATTAGCCGCAGAATTTTGTCGGTGCTTGTACCTTTTATTTTTTAATTACTACTATGTGAGCGAACAAGACTTTTTTGTCACAGAAATGAAACTACACAAACGGTAAACTTTACTTTAGTAAATGAAATAAAAAATATTTTATATTACTTAACATGGAATTATCTCGTACAACCCGATAACAAATGATATATGAAGATGCTTGACTCCATCTTTTATATAATATATATTATTATGATTCTTACAATTGTTCGTTTTACACTTCATATGGAATGCCTCTGTCCGTAACCCGTTCCAGTATTGTAGTGAGTCTCGTGGCAGAGAAATAACAACCGATTGAAGCTCCATTTTTTATTTATAGTAGAAACTCTACTCGGTTCTGTCGAACTTCTCTTCCGGTAGCTGCAACTTAACTTCAAGCAGAGCTACCCTCGTCGTTACTGCACCTCAGGACAGTTGGTCGAGACAGTTTTTCTCTTGCAACATCCTCGCTGTTGCATTTTTTCTTCTCCGTACATATCAATAGGCCGGCGTCACAGTCTGAGTGTCCAACTTAACCGGATAATTAATCTGAATTATCTGTCAAGTTTGGCGAATTACTCGATTAATCTGAAGTCCGAGGCGATTATGAATCTTAGTGAAATTAAATCGAAACAAAATTTTTCTATCCGTTATCGTAACAAAAGTGCCATGAATACAATTTTGAGTTTAGTTCGAGTGGTTTTAATTATGTATGTCATACTTAGACGCATTAAATTTTTTTAACCGTAATTGAGTTACTTACTGGAAAGTGATTATGACTTCTTGCCAATTCCATCCCATTTTATTTTCGATTGACATCTACTCGTTGCTGACATTAAGGTTGTCAAAATTATCCTAGAACCGCCAGCCAGAGATCCACTCCTCTTTACTACCTTGTAGTTTTCATTTTTCTGGGATCTCAGCGTCAAGCATCACTTGTGAGTTGCACTTTCTGCCTCTCTTCCCTTTCCAAACTTAAGGCTACGAGTAAAGCTGTGCTTTGCCTTAAGACACTTTCCCTGCAAGAACGTGTATTTTAAAAAGGAGATCACCAACTTCTTAGAGAACGTAATACATCTGATAAACAAGTTATACCTTCCCTGATAAAGTCCATGATGGCGACGGTTGTGCCACTGATGCTTAAAAATATTCCCAAAAGACATATCGAAAGAGTTCGGATGAGACGAAAGCCGTATTTTCCATTTCCTACCGATGGATAGTAAGCGACGTACTCCACAACTGCGGGTATTGTGATTTCAAGGTGACTGTGCAGTAAGGCGCCTTTGAGAACTATCATCGTTCCGAGATCGGGCAGCGCGCAGGCCATTATGAAAGACACGGTTATGAAAGTGTACCGCCCGAGAAATTCGGCGAAGATAACATTTACGGGATTGACGAAAGTTTTCAAGTAGTTATTCCAGAGAACGTTAAACGCCACGTAAAAGATCAACGGGGAAGCGAAAAATGTTGAAAACATGGCGGCGACCTTAATGGAGATGGCCAACTTCTCGTCAACGGGCAAGTTCAACAAAATGCTCGGCTTCGTTTCGTTTCCGAACTTCAGGTAGCCCAGGTATCCGAAAACGATGCCGGTCACGCTGAAGACGACCATCGAAAAGCAGTAGACGCCGGGAAATCCGAGGAAGTGCTCAGGATGGAGCATGCTGCTTTTCAACGTGAGGGAAATTGAAACTCCGGAGAGTGAGAAGGAGACGATGGAAGTCAACCGGGGTATCGACAATATGGTGCCGATTTGTTTTCTGTCCCAAACGCTCGGAATGTTCACCAGGAAGTAGAAATACGTCGTTAACGCGACCACGACCAAAAGAAGAACGCAGGAGATAAAGGAAAAGGGCGAGAGGTACTTGAGATTTCGTATGCTGCTCATCACCATGAGAAATATTACTTGTAGAAAGAGGTAGTGGTGAATGGCGACGGACACGGACATGTACGGAAAATAGAAATTGATCAAAGCCTGGGCATTTCTAGCCATGAATATCATGAAAATACTGCATGCGTCCAAGTAAGTGACTATGACGAGAACGTTGACGAGCACTTTAATGTACCGCGCCAAAGGTTTCGTTCGAGAGGAACAAGTTTGAAAGGAAACGAAAGCGAGTTGATCGTACGTTCGGACGACCACATCTTCCCGGATGGACAGGTATGTGGCGCTGTCGAGTAGCTTCTTCACGTTGAAACTGACGACGCAGACCAAGAAGAGGAAACCGAATATGGAGAAGATGAGTCCTCCGCTTCGAAACCCCGAGGGAATGGCCAAAATGGCCGGTGAAAGCAACGCCTTGAGGAAATGTATTGTCACCACCAGGGTCGAATTACTCTGAAATTCGATTTTGTATTTTGGTGATGTCGTGGCTTTCTGCGGATCCGGGTAAACTTCCGTTTTGTCTGAAGTGACATGAATGTGCTCCAGAGCGCTTTCCAACCTCATCATACTCCTCCGCCTCATTTTTCTACAATTATTGGCACGCTATCCGGTACACCAATGTCATAATTACGCAAAAAAATATTTGTAAACAATCGAGCACGGAGGTCTTTCTGTTGAACACTCTATGGTCCCTCGCCGTTGACCTCTATGCCACGTGCAGGTTGTCCGTAACGAAAACTGACAAGCTCTCAACTAAATAATTCGTGCTGCTTGTGATTAACTGGAGTTTGAGAAAACTCTGTTACATACGCAAATAATCTGGAATTTCAAGTTGTGAATGCGTTTTAACCTTCGGAACTTAGCAGGACGGGTAAAGGTCAACACGGTATACACTTTTCTCCTGTAATTCGACTCCAACATCAGCGCATTGAATGACGGGAGTAATTCGATCGGTGCGTGTTCAAACTTCAGGGAAACGTTCAAAGGACAATAATACATCGGTTTTCCCTTCTTTTAAACTTTAAAACGGTGACGACGACTGCGTCACTGCGACATTTAAGTCTGTAGGTGCAAAACTTTTTTTTTTTAATGACTAAATGTTATTGCTGACCGTTCGCCATGTTGAGTGTAATTTGAACAATGTGGTAAAAGCAGGAAATTCAAATGTTGTGTCTGTGCTTTCTTTCCTGGTCTTGCAGCAAACATATGAGCCAACTGTTCAACAAAATGAGCCAACAAAAGTTCGTGTCGCTGTGCTTGCACACAAGACAATAAGTAACCAACTGAGATTTTAAGGTGCAAAACCTTTAAATAGTCGCCTTGGTGTTCAATCCGATCCATCAGCAAGAAGGGTAAAGAAAGTTTTACAAAAGAACTCTTACGGAAATATATTATTTATTTAAATAAATCTCTCTGAACATGAATTAATAATAATAATCTCCTTAACATAATTTATTTTACAATTTAGCAAAAACAACTTACATTTACATAAATATATTACATGCATGTCATTAGGTGCCGGTGACCTGACGATCAGATCAAAAAGGTTAAATTGGATGACTCGCGACGTTTCCTTTGATCTGCGACGCCGTGAAAGCCTCGTTCCATCGCCCTGTGCTCGGTGATCTATTTTCACTGCTTAAATTCTCATTATATCTTTCTCTGTAACTCTTTGACTTATTTGCGTTCGCCGTCAGAGATCTCTCGGAGAAATCGTTACAGTTCTTTCCTCTTCGGGAGCCCAGCCATAATTTGGCAAAATACGAGCGAAAGTTTTCCGAAAGAACTCCATAGAGGAGGGGGTTGACAATGGTGTTAAGCAAAGCGATCAGGAGGGACCAGATGAAGTGATGAGATCTCAGGAAGAAGTTCGTGTCTTCGTTCGGACGGCTGCCATCGACGTATATGAGGAACATTATGATCGTGATCGGAAGCCACATGATGAGAACGGCGACCACGTTCAGGAGAAGAATTCTGACGACCCGAACGTGTTTGGCCAGTCTCAATTCCTCGTGATGGGACAGAGTACCTGTCTTAATCTTGACCGGTGAATTTAGGACGGTTTGACTTCCGGAGGAAGTCTTCCTGGACAAAGGACTCGCCAAACTTCCTATAATACTGAGTGAGCTTTGTCTCCTGGAGGAGGACGAATTGAGATCGGGCGCGTTGGAAATCGTCAACTGGCCGTTGTTCGACCACCGATTTCTCGTTTTCGTTAGTTTTTGAAAGATTCTCTGATAGTGAAAAACTAATAGAGCCATTGGCAAAAGGCACGTGAACAGAACGACTGGTATTGTGAAGCACAGGGATGCGTTGATCTTGTCCGAACGCGGAAAAACTAAAGTACAAATAATTACTTTTCCGTCCATGTTTTCCTCTCTGAACCAGAAGGCGACCGGTAGGAAAAGAACGGCAGCCAAAAGCCAGGTACCCAGAGAAAGTGCAGCTGCCAGTTTGGGTGTCAGTTGCGATCGATAGGGCGGGATCACGATGCATCGATGCCTATCAATACTGATAAGGGTTAGAGTCCAGAGAAGAACGAATCCACAAACAAACTGAAACAAAATATATTTTATCGTTCAGGCGCCTTATATAGGAATTTATATAAAGTTCGATCAGAATACGTGACATTAGCCAAGTAGTCTTAGTTTGGTATTCTATCTGATATGAGCTTACTAATTACCAAATCATGTATGTAGTGTGGGTATGTTCCCACAATGGCGCACAAGGTAGTTAGATGTATATGACGTAAAAGCAGAGGTTGTTAAGTAGTCAAGACGTAAAACCTGGACTTATTTTAACTTGAACTGATGCAGTGATCGATTGACAACATCAACGTCAGTGTTCTTATACTTCTTTTCATAGTTTATCGGTACCCACCTGTGAGTATGCAAGCATCCTACACGTGGCATTCCCTAAAATCCAATTCTGTGTGATTCGCGTCACAGCGACGACGGGAATTCCCAGTGCGAAGACCAAATCGGCCGCGGCCAAGTTAAGAAAAAAACAGTTCGTGACGGTTCGCATTTCTCTGTAGCGGAGAACGGCACACGCGATGGTCACATTAAGGGCCACAGAAAGGAAAAAAGTCAGAGAAAGCGCGGCGACCTCGGCTTGCGAGGCTCCTCTCCTCTGACCGAACTCGCTGTAGAAAGTGTAGAAATATCTCGGGCCCCATCCGCTCACCTCATCATTTCCAAAAACGTACGAATTGTTCCAGCCGGACATTTCGACCCAAGTTTTCCTTAGTCCAACATCACATCAGCACTTGGATGTCACGACACCTTCGGACGCGTCACTCCGACTCATTTTGCTGTGTTGTTGTTGTTGTCGTCGTTTGCCGTTTGAACCTGAGACGTGAAGGTATGAGCCGATGGAAAATGATTCACGCCATCGGTGACGTCAATCTAGACTTATCTACAATCAATTATTGAGAACGGTTAGTACCGAAGAGAAGCGCACACCTTTCACACCAAAAACTAGGTTGAAGAAGACTGAGGAGTAGGGATGCAGGTGACGTCACTTTGACCAATCAATGAATCACTACAAAATAGTTAACATGCGCAATTCCACAGATGAAAACCCGTGTCGAACGATCAAAAGGAACAATCTTTCTTGTATTTATTTAATAAGTCACAGGCGTCGGTACGGTGGTCGACATATTTGTATTTCGTCGGCGGAAAGCCGCGTCGCAGTACAAATAACTATTTATCTACTTCTGGCCTACCATTAGTTCAAATAAAAATAATGAAAGCCGAAATGATTCGTCCCGTTTGCGTGGAGATAAATGTAAATGAGAACAGTTGGCCAGAACGAAAAACCAAAAGCAGGATATTCTGATACGTTATCACCGACGAAAAGACGTTTTAAACACGTCGGGTTCCCCACCGGGTTTCAGTAGTACTCATAACTATTTATTGTGGTGCTTCTTCGGGGCAGTAATGGGCAAATTAACACTTTGGAAGTACTGCAGACGGTGTCGCATCAGGTGTGCGGTTAAACGCCTTCTCTCTCATTTTCCCTTTATCTCTCGAAGGTAAAGGATACTTGGCGCTAACGCCACCATCCGACGTCAAATAAACCGAGTAGACAATTCATTGCGACGAAGAGGAGTGTGTGTGTTTGGATTTGGGTCTGGTTTTATTAAAATCGCAAGTTTCGGCTCGGATTTCACCGATGTTTGCGTTACTTGAGGCAACCGGTTGAAATCCTCCACCCAACTCCGCGTTTCAACTATTACGTTACTTATTTTCATGAATTCTTACCGAGTCAAGGTTGCGAACGTATCGCGAATCATAACCTGAGGAACCCGCGTCGGTGCTGGTGCCAGAAGCAGGTACCGGGAGCGCTCGCAAATTGCACCGTATTTAAATCGCATTGCGCGGCGCCTATGCGCACTCAGGTTTTTCTCTCTCTCGCTCTCTGACTCATTCGGAATGTTATGAATAATACGACTAATGAAAAACCCGGGTGATTTCTATTGTGCCAAGTGAATACAAACCGACAAACCGAATTACGTGATATCTCGGAAATAGATGATAGTTCGACTTGCGAGTTACTCTAACACCAGGTGCTCCGCGTTGAACGAAGCAAAACTGCTGTCAGTATGTGCACTCAAGAAAAGAACAACAACACTACGTATGTGTACTTATTCAGAGCACAGGGTACGAATCTATACACCGTGCTTGAATGAACTGCATAATAAATCCATTTAAATAAAAATTTAAGCACCAAACTGTGTTATTGTGTTTACCGTGAACCCAGACCATAGTTTGTTTTGATTTGACAACAACCAACTAGTAAATAACTAAAATGAAAAAGTCTTGCAGTAACAATAACAGCAGTTCAAAATAACAATAGCAGTGCCAGATCTCTGTTCTAGTACTTTCTGGAACTCTCTCACACACATAGATGTTACCGTACGTAGCAAAACGATACGCAAACCCATAAAACTCATGTGATGCGTAGCAGTTCTTATACGACCCTAAACATTATAAATAAGTTATTAAATAAATACCTGAAGTACTGACAGAGCTAAACACTTTACGAACAAAGAATGTAACGATAGTGATCACTTAAGGAAAAACTTATTTTTTAATTATTGCTACTTAATTATCGAGCAAGTAACATTTTCTTATTTAATACAGTTAATAAGACGCACACATAATTTGTTAACATGTTTGAAAATTTGGTAATAAGCAGTACCGTTCACTTACACTTGAATTAAACAGAAAACTGAAGGAATAACGTACAAAGTTGTAAAAAAAAAACGCGTTGATTTTCCGCCCGGTAACTTCAATCTAAAATCCACTTTTTTACGAAAATTGGATTTCTTGCACAAGCGTTCAAAAGCGAAAACTTTAAAACTAAAAAAAAAACTATCCAACTCCGTTTTCCCGTGCGATCATCTGCAAATAAGTAGTTTAAACTTGTTGAAACGGTCATTCACAATGAGTGAACGGTGGCCGACTGTTCTCTCTCTCTCTCTCTCTCTTATTGTTTTAATGTGTTTTTCACTTCGAAAATTGCCGCCATATTTGAGCCGTCTGCTTTCGGACACGCAAACTTATGGTCTATCCGCAACGCCGATACATTTTTACACATTTTCATTAATAGTTTTATCGGATAGACTTCACAAAACGAGCCTGCTAGTAATGGAAACCGAACATCAAAGCTTCTACGTAAAATAATTTCCAGGTTGCTACTTATTAACTTATTAACTTGTTCGTGTCGCTGAGTAATAAATCATTCACGTCCCATTCGACGTTGGATTTTTCTACAAGTTAAGTACACGAAGAAAAATTTAAGAGACGTAACGTCTCTCTGTCTCTATTGACGTGATTTGACTAACACAAAACCACAGAATGTGGGATGTACAAGAGTTAGGACTTATTGGTATTATTATATATGTACATATATAATGATATATGTAGTATGATATAGGAGTACGTAGTAGTTCACGCGATGTCCTATTACTATTTATTTAGATGGATTATTCCCTAAAGTACAATTGACTTCATTTTTTTGTTCGTCACCTTTATATACAATATACAAAACTGTCCACACACGACGTAGGTCATACATAAAATGTATGTAAAATATAAATTACAGAAATAGAAGTATTGAAATTATTGAAACGAAATAAATCCACTCGGAAACATTTCAGAGTGTCCCTTATTTATCTATTAATTGAATTGATCAAATATTCCAACTGAATAATTTTCTTGCAAATAAATGGGGAGTCACCCGATCGTTTCATTCATTCATTCATTCAGTGACATACCTTGGACGTTTCATTAATAAGACCATATTTCAAAGCTGTAAGGAATGTAATTTCGCCACATCGTCAATTTAGGTCATCTCGGTGGTTCCAAATTTTAAGTGACAAATTAATGGTGACCAGTTAAGAACTATTAAAGAAGTCTCACAATTAAAGTTTCGATTGAAGCAAATTAAGGTTGGTCTTTGCGTGAATTCGACGGAGTTCGGTTTGAACTCATCGACTCAGTGTTGATACTGAAACCAGGGGAACATCTGAAATGAACGAAAACAGACATCGGTTTGAATCACGCAACCGCAAAGAATAACAATAATTTTGTGTTTCAGAGAGCACTCAAGTTTAAGTAAGTGTTACGTAGAGTAAAATCGTATACAGCTTATTAATTCGAGGTCCTCATGAGTCCTCCATTTTACAATAGTCATCCAATTAGATACCCCTTAGATTAAAAATTAAAAATGAAGTTAAATGAATAAGAAAATACACGCTCTGTAGGATAATATAGGAAATGCCAAGCAGATCACTGGGAGAGAAGGAAAGATCTGAGGTCATCACAAGTGACACTATGAGATGAGTCCATTCATGGTATCGGTCGGCCCGGGCAGCCATCACCCAGAGCCTTAGCCTTGAAGACTGTAATGGTGCTGTTGGAAATTGCCAGTACACGTACCGTACTGACAGTGGGGTCCTGTTAGCAGAAATGTTTTTTAATTTTTTAATTACCCTCTGGTCTTAATTGAGAGAATTAAAAGTCCGGAAGATGCGACTTGTGTCCATTGTCTCACACCAACTTCCATTTCTTTCAATTTAACTCTTTCACGGTTTTGCCATTACGAAAACCAACAGGAGGAACTGGCCCGGCAACTGCTTGCGGTGCCAGTCTCGAGCGTAACAGGTGGGCAGCAGTCACATCTGCCGTCACATCTGTCGAAACCACACGCTCAGGTGTTAATACGGAAAAATATTGTATAAGTTGAACTCGTGTTATATTAAATTGTGTCGTTGACTTTTCTGCGGGCCAGTAAAACTCACAAAAACCTATTAAAAGAGATGTTAACCGAATTACCGAATTTAACTTTCCATTTGCGCTCTCGTCTCCCTTCTCATCTTTCGTCACGGTCAGTTACTTCTTCCGCCTTATTAAACCGTTAATAATAAGGATTTTGATAACGTATATGATTCAATTAATTTAAACAATGTTTATTATTATTATTATAGTAAAGCGCTTCGTAGGGTTCGTGCCATGCGGGAGCCTAACGACGACCGGAATGAAATAACTGCACTAGCACAACTATTAATTGGCAGTCAATAGTTTGCATGATGTTATGTATCTCTTAAAGTTTTTTTTTTATTGAAAAGGTTACTTCCCTCGATGATCTCCTAATAAGGGTAGTGAATTATGGGGTAACTAAAAATCGATAAATTAAAAAAATAAACAATAAAATACCCGTAATAAACATTTAGATTGTTCACGATGACTTATGTAATACTCCGTAATACTATTTTTATTACTCTTTCGCTTGGTAAGTAATTTTTCAAATGCCGTTGACCAGTTAAGGAGTAATAAACAAGGAATTACGATTAATTGAATTGAAATGAGTACATCAAAGACCTCGGATATAAAAACAATCGATTTTTAATGGATAGTTAGGAATTCTTGTATAAAAGGAAACAAATTTTAAATAAAAACTAAAATATAAAAAAATTTAAAAATTAATAAAACAAAAATTACAAATTTTTTTGAGCGTAGCAAAAAAATAGCAAAATATATTACTGAAAATGCATTAAATAGAAGTGCAACATGTGAAACATCTGTGGTAGAGTCTGACACATAGTTTGAGTACTGTTTATCGGTCCACTTCAACGTATGTTTACACAAAATCAAAATGACTGCAGTAAAGGAAATACTGTTAAGTTACAACTTCTACTGTCAATGTTTGAACTATCAAATTTATTGAGTTCAAAAAGTACAAATTTCTTTCGTTTACGTTTGTAAGGGCGTACACAAATTACCGCATCTTTACATCTGCGGATGTGTACACATCCATCACATGTGGTGTGTACTATCTCTTTTAATTTGTAACTTCAAGAGCACATTTCCAAACAGTTTTATCGCAGCACTAACAAGGTGTACTCGTGAACTGTTTATAACTATTTATGTATGTATTATTTCTAAGGTATAAAATTTGTTTTTGTTTGCAATAATACATCTTAAGGTTTCTTCATTTGGATTTTATGCCTGGAAAATGCCTAAGACTATTATTATATATATTTTTTTCAATTTTAGAACGTACAGAATACAGTGGACAGTATACGTCCACGGATGGTTTGAGAAGTTAACATTAAAAATTTCTTGTTTAGTGTGTTTTTTTTGTTAGTAAAAATCTCTCCTCTTTTCATTTGTTTTCTTCTTTGTCATCAGAATCAAAGTCCAAGGTATACAGTCGTTTTCCCCAGTACTTCAACGTATTGTACCTGTCCTCGCTGAGTTTCTTGAAGTTGCACGTTTTCGAAGGATCCGAATCGGTGTATTCTTCTCTCTCAGGTATCGACTCGAAAAGATTCTCCAACACTTCCAGGCATTTGTCTTTGTGACTGGAGGGTGCCTTTTCACAGGGTACAACTTTGCTCGCCCAGAACAACCTGCTCCGATGTCTCTCCCGTTCTTCCAGTAAGAACTTAACCACTATTTCCAGGATCATGTCCTTCATGAACTTCTGGAGCCTTTTCTTTTTCAGGTGTTTGAGCTGATCATCACCCCCGTCCACGGGTAAATTAGCTTCCGATTCAGTTCTGTTGATGCACTTGGAGGAAACGGTTTTCGGAGGACGCTGCTTGACCCTCGTTTGAAAGGGTGGCCTTTGAATGGGCTGATGAGACAGGTACACGTGAGGTATGTCTTTGGGTGTCGTTGACGCGTTGGTATCGTCAACAGTTGCCGCTAAGGAATCATTTGATATTTTGAAATTAATTTTGGACATTCGAGAGGCGATTCCTGTGACCGACTTGACCCGTGTGTCGTCGTTAAATTTTATAAAACTCTTTGATTTCTTCGTGCTCAATGATTTCATAGAGCATGTTGCAATGGTCGTTTCCTTCTCCAGGTTCTCGCTACTTTCACTTCTCAACAGGTCCGACAGTTTGTGTCCTATGTATTTTTTCACTTTCTTTGTCCTGATTTTTACTGGATCGATAGCCCCTCTATTGCGTTCCAACTTTAGTATTTCGTGTTCGGTCAGTCTTCTCTGGTATTTCGAACACGAAGACAGTAAGCCATTGTCGGCGTAAAACTGCTGCAGTTCATCATAAGTTATTTTCTGTTGCCTGAATTTCTCATGTTGCCTTAGAATTTCATCGATAAATTCAAAGTTTCCATCGTACCAGTTCTCGTACAAATCCGGACGAAAACCCGTTGGCTCGAGAAATCCTTTTCGGCAGTATTTTTTTATCCACTGTGCTTCCTCGCAAACGGGAACTCTACAAAATAAATAAGAAAAAACATAAGTACATGCATAGCTTAGTAAGTCGTATTTCTTAAAAGATTTGTTTAACTACTAATTATCGCCACCAGATTTTTACAGTTTCATTTAGTGAGTAATACAAATAAACAAAAACTTTAGTTTGTTACCGAAAAGTACAATTTTATACTAATAATTTTCAGTACATCCTTTTCAGTATATTTATTATTAAGTTGGTAGATGTCACGTCTTGCATGTTGTGTTCCTTTCAAACACAAGAGTTACCCCTGAGTATTAGAGAGTATGCACACGCGTTACGCTTGTGTATTATAAGTTACAAGCACGCTTTATTGCAGGCAAAGTACCTTAATTCATTTTGTATGAAAAGAGCCGGCCTTCTTCTGCACACATGCAGTGTGACAAATCAAGTTCAAACTTTTATTGCCGTTTTATTACCTGAGCAATTCTCCTGTGGGACTGAGCAAAGTCAGATTTCTCGGATTGTAAAATCCGTCATTTGTGTCGTAGCAACCGGCCGGAATTTTTCTAGGAGGATCAACTTCAGTCTTCTGAGCAATTTTAGCAGGTTTAAATCCTTTTCTCACCTCACTCCAAAACCTGTAAATGAAAATTGTGGTACTCTTTAATGTACACCTCGATCAATTCTCCAGCTGACGAAGATCCGTGATCCAACCTTTGCTTTTATGATCTTAAAATTATTTCGTTATGAAACATTCATTTGGAACGGCAGAAAAGTTCGAAGGGAAGGTCTCCCTGATGAAATCATGTCTCTGTCAAACTGTACGCAAAAGTATGCCGATCAACATCTTACTGATAGAACTTTCCTACAGTTTTCGGCTTCCTTCCCTTTCCAGTCAAACAGTTTCTGACGCGTACATATCAATTGAACGGAAACATACAATGGAATTATATAATTGTTGTATTACTTTTTTTTCTTCCAAGAACAATTGATGATTTCTGTTTCCGGAAATTACATTTTACAAATGAGTTAAGTGTACTTAACCTAAAATAATTATTAGTCACAATTAAATGTGTACCGACCGTGGGTGATTTTAAAGGGGTTAAATGCTTCGAATACCAAAACTCAATTCGAGTCGGTGTGAGTAATTGTAACCCGGTCAAACCCCCTCAAGTTAACATTAGAATTATGAAAGCAAATTAATCAAAGTTTTTGAAAAACAATGAGCGAACTTAGTAACCCAGCGAATGACTCTATTCTAACCCGGAAGTTTAACCGCAATCTTTCGTGTCGTTACAATCAATCAATGATGTCTAGCCAAATCTTCGACCTGTTCTATTTCTACCTGTGTACTGCTGAAAACGATAGACACAAACTGAGAGTTGAGCAACCTTCGAAGAAAAATTAATAACAAGGGCACTACCATGTCTGCGGCCGAACAGACGTCAAGTCTCGATAGAATTAACATGAGAAAAATATAAGAATGATAATATAAACAGTAAATTATGAAAATCCTGCAGGTATTGAACTTTGTTAACGGCTGAAAGAGCAATGGAACAATTTCCAGAGTTAGAAACAATGTCAGAAAACTATTAAACAATTACGCCATCAAGGCAACGTGCATGGGAAATCGTTTTATAATTTGCTGTTTGATTGTTACGACGTTGCTCTTGCACAAATTTCAAATCAAACAGTCAACGAGAAGTTTCATTTCATCATCAAGACTAAATTTTAACGTTGTAACAACTGAACTGATTTGTGATTTTTTGATTCGCTTTGAATCGATGAGTTATTTTTTATTTTTACCAGTGACTATGTGGTGCCAGAAGAAGTACCATTAAAACGGACTTACTTTTTAGGAAACTTAATAACGGTTGTATAACTTACTTTAACTTATATATATAACTCCAATATATCACAACGGAGCTATTGGAGAGGCCCATTGGTCTTACATTCATGTTGGTGAAGTCTTTAGTTCCTAGAGTTCTGGCAGAGTTCCACGGGGTATCAATAAATTTGTTTTGGATTGTAGTGATGTACAACTTAATTTATTAAAATTGATTACTCAGGAACGTAGTAATTCTACAGTTTCCTACAACTTACTTAATGCAAGAAAACAACTGATTACGAGTACATTTCGATGCTTCGATGAACGCTTCCGACAACCGCAGTTTTGACTCACTCCTTGTGTCAGTTTAAAGCCGTCGTGGTAAAAGTCACAAAGGAAAATTATTTTCACGGTGACACATTCATTCCATTAATAGAAGGCATTCGAAAAATAATTCGAAGAACAACCGCAACGACCGAAACTGCATCGTAAATTCACAAATTGCGTAGAGTGTAAATAAAAGATGCCTCTTAAGTAAACAGTTAACGGAGGTTTACCTGAGTTGCGGTCTGCGAGAGTATCAATAACTTTTACTTATTATTGGTAAACCAAAGCGATTGCCGGCACCAATTCGCCTGGTCATAAATCAACCGAGTGAGTTAAATGAGAATTTAATTCGAAGGTACGAAAGCCTCCATCCGGAAACGCCATTTTATGGTTGGCGACAATATGGTTCATCCAGCGGTTTTCTCGGCTCATTAATTTGACGACTCTCAAACTGAAGAAACCGAACTGACAAACCTCAGGAGATGAAAATTGACGCGTGTGAGTTGAGGTGGACGAAGGAGGAAGGTACACCCGGTGAATTGTGCACGGTGTCAAGAGGAGGAGCGTGAACTGTGCAAGGCCGTTCACCCACATTTCATCCTCAAGTGGCAGAGTGGTACTCATCGGTGAGGAGAAAAAGAACTGTTTTCGAGAGTAAAGAAAGTTACGCACCATTGCTGGAAGGTGTGCCGGAGAAGTACACCTGATCGATGGTTCGACCAAGTGACAAACGAATGATCGCCGAACGTACCAATGTCACAGGCCACCTATGTATGTACGCAGCCGTACGAACGCTGACTTATGTAGGCGATTTATTGACTATTGGATGGGAAGGCGATTGCCTTACTATCGGCATCTTACGTGCCGTTAATTATGATAAAATTTGATAACTCGTGCGAAATTTCCTTGGATTGTCCATACAAATTAAAAATGAAGATTTGTGCTCACGACCGTGACCGCTTCGACAATAAACAAAAACACGAAAGAAATTAACACAATGCAAATTCAGTTCGAAATATTCAAATTTCATTAAAAAAAATAGATATACATCGTGGTATGTGTGAAACATCTTTCTGATAGCAAAACTTAACATTTTTGAGAAGCAAATATAAGTAGTAGTTCCTTATCCTATTTCAAGTAAGACATAATCCTTTAACACTTTAAGAAGATTCTTACGCACTTGCGGTACTTAATTTAAACGGTAGGCTAATGTTAAGGACACCAACGACAGAAAATAAGGGGCGACGGAGGGAGCTGGTCGTCAACTGAACGGTAGCAAAATTCGGGCAACGTCTACTGTTCGTCTTGAAAGCACATACACGTCATGCAGCACCATGTACTTTGGTGTACTTTCTTTCTCTTTGGTATAATAAGGTGAGACTGTCTGGAAGGACAGTACCACTTCTGGTGTTCGGTATTCCGTCTGCACCGTTTCACAATCGAGTGACATTTTGTTCAAAAAAACAAACAAACAACTACTTTGTATTTTAATCAACTCCAACAAACACGGTTATGACTTATGTAATGAAGCAATGCCTTCTTCTCTCCAAAGGTTGATATTAAAATGGAAAGTGTGTTCGCGTCGGGGCGGAAGAGAGGACATTTTGCAAACCGTCGAGTTACTCTTAACGTAAAACCTACTCGCCAGACAATCCACTCAATTAAACATCTGACAATTAACAATTGGATTATGTATGAGAATCACATTACTTATTAATTATTTAAATAAAGTGTTGAGTAACGGCTCTAAGTGACATTCTGCTGAATTACGCAACGATAAAACTCTTGAATAAGTTAAACTATCTCTAAAGAAGAATTGTACCGCCAGTAATTAGTCCTTTTTTACCTGTCTTGATTTGCAAGGAGGTTGCATTTTTCCTCTTTAGTTCATAACCATAATTATTATGTTCGCATCAACTTCAAAGTACTACAAGTCCACCACTTGTAATTGATAAAATCCTACTAAAAATTTGACCGTATAATAATATGTTTTAATATCAATCATACATAATCGTACCCCTATGCAACAATTATACATAAATAGCAAATCTATTCGGAGAAAATACTATTCTCACTACTACATTATTGAAATACCTACATTTTACATAAATTTTACTTCTCCTTCCTGCTTGAATGTAATACATATAAACAAATTATTTACACAGGTAATTGTGTATTGTTGTTGTACGTTATTATTAATCCAAATTTAATAGTAATAATTTAAGTGTACAGCATGAATTTGATGTTATTTTAAGCTACATAAGTAACTCTTGTACCTTATTACAACTGCCCTAATTATTTAGAGAAAATATATGCAGTTGGTTGTCGGTGGCGCGTTGAATAACACATAATAATTCCTATCGCACCTGTATGCGTTTACGTGTGACGTCAGTCTCATTACGCAGTTTATTGATTTTATTTTTACCGATATTTTCGTACAAAATTTCCGGCTTTCAGATGTACGAAACTGTTCCTCAATTGCAAATTGAATTAATAAGAATTAATAATAACGAATTTACATTTGCATACTGACTGCACTGAAATTTCTTTCCGTGTTCTAGACGTTTCAGCTCGAGCATCGCAACACGAGCGACAAAACTCGATCGGTATTATTTTATTTTATTAATAAATTATAAATAAATAAGTTAGCAAACACTGTAGTTTTAATATCCGATGCAAATATTGTTTGAATCACTGGGAATTGGCTTAACTACCGTGTACGTCTCAAAATATATCAGAGGAATTAATCAGGCTCATGTATTGGGTTTTTAACCCAATGTAATGTTTAACATCGGTCCAACATACTGGTCTGTTGTTACTCCTCTGTAAGGGCTAGAGTAGGGTAGATAATTTATACTTAACTTCTGTCCGGTTGCTTGCAGTACGCCCAATTTTCTTTCTCGTGTAACAGAGTATCCGGAAATTGAAAGTGGCAATCTTTCAGTATCCCTCTGTCGTACACACAGTTAATGGCCTTGAATTTGTTTGGATATGTTAATGTAGCATTGTCATCATGGAACATTCCATCCTTCATTTTGCCGTTATATTGAACACCTGTAACAAATATAGATGACTCGTCACGATCTATTGTAACATGCGTAACACTTGGAAGTTGTTAACGGGTGTAAACGGGCAATGTTGTGACGTGACGCTACAAGACAGTATTTTATGTTTGCTTAAAATATTATTAGACCCGTGTGGCAACAAGTTGACGGGTTATTGAATTCTTTTGAACAGCGTGAAAACCATTTGTACTTAAAAATGGAATGAGATGATTCAATTTCGTCCAAGTATTTCCGACAAAGACAATACAGAGAATAACACATGTCCCTAAGTGCAGAATACGTTGTAAAATGAAAATGGTTCACATCAAACTTAATGGATTGAATTAAAATAATTAATTGACTAGCACCACAGCATAGAAAAGACCAATCTAGTTTAATCAAGAGGGAATAGAGGAAGAACTTGGAAGAATAATTTGACAATGCAATCATCGTTGAGAAAAATATTAAATCACACCTGCTTCCACCATTGCATAAATAGTGCAGTGTTATTTATTAAAATGTAATTGTATTTGATTAATTAGTAGTTCTCACTACACTCACCCAGATGTAGTCCCAGTGTCCCAGTGTCCGTGATGTCAAAGATTTACACTCACAATAGGAAAAAAAATCACAAAAGAATTACATAAGTTTAACGAATTACATAATTCTCTAATGTTGTATTTAAGTCGAATTCGAATTCTGTATATGTAACATTCTGTGTTGAAAATAACAAAATGGTTGACCTTCCTCTATCAAAATAAGATAACATATATAAATTTGTTGATTACTTCTATTATTTGTCTATAACGTATATAACACCATATATAGTATATATATCATTATAATAAATATATGTATAAATATGTAGGTAAGATTCTATTGATTAATAACACGGGTGCTAACATTAATGAAATATTACTTACTATGACTAAGTATTTTTTCTGGACAAGTTCTACGTGAAATATAAAAAATAATTTTCAGTTTTAATATTTTTCATGCTATTGTTTAAACATGCGTCAGAAAATATTTGTATTTTGTACATCCTTCCCTAGAGTTTGGTAGGAGGCGGCAAACACCTTACAAATGAGCAAGTGACATATTTTACTTCGCAGCGAAATTCTTTGCGACACCAACATCAACCTTGACGGGGTGGAAATAGAAAAATTTCTATTTTGAATAATTTAGGGTCAAGTTTGACTTGTGCACGACCTCTCGCCGGTGCAAGTCGTTAACTTTAAATGCACACGTATAATCTGTGAGAAAACAAGTGTGAAAGAAAAATATCACGCTTTTTTGATTCTTCCTCATTGTTTCTTTCTTCAGCATTCACCTTTAAAATTTCGTATGTTAAGTTAATTGTTCGAGATGTCCTGGAAGGATACCGTGTTTTTCACACACGGCGACCCATGCTTTGCATTAATTGCGAATAATGACAATTTTGAATGTTAAAACGTTGCGTAAGTGTTACATAAATTTGTATTTCTCGTCGTGACCTTTCCTAAGTTAACACGAGTACCGCAATCTATGTTGTGGTACACGGTGTGTACCTTTAAAAGAAAATTCATTTCGATGGCATTTCACCCGAGAAACAATTGCACGAAATTCACCACCGGGACGAACGGTCATTCTCGGAAGATTCTCTCCTCTCCCATGATCTATTCATATTTCTGAGAAAGAAAGCACCTGAGTGGCAAAAGTACATGTCTGGTCCTTGCCATCCGTCCGAATGGGAAAGTCTATTTTCTACAAGTTTGCATGTGGGTCAAGTGTGCGAAAAAAAAAGAACTTTTCAAAATAATTTTACGGTTCGGAAATTCTCGTTTTTGAATCGTGAGCAACATTTTAAAATCACCGTTAGTCATCTTTCTAAAAGGTTCTCAAGTATTACGTGTCTCGTATCTGAGATGGCTAACATTAAGTAGAAGAAGAAAAAGAAGAAGAAATGGGATCATCCTCTCACACCAATCGCGTTTCACACGTACACACAAATGCACATAATTGTAATCAAAATATACCAAAGAAGCGGATTACGGGCAAAAATTTTTAGCGTTTTCTAGACGCCAACTAGCAGATGAGATATTAGTTTAACGCAAAACAATTTTTAGCGCATAGGTGCAAGTAAAAATAAACGGAAGTACGGAAGAAACCGACCGAAAGTATCGTGACCGTCGATGGGAAGGAAAGAAAAGTTCTAACTGGTCATGTACCCGTGTGCTGGTACTTGAGGTTGTCTCAGAACAAAGAAGTCCAAATCCTTTTGTATGGGCCATCCGACCGTACAACGTGCACACTTAACGTCTGGAAATTGACACGGAGTCTCTGGGAGTAAATTAGTTAAAATTGCAGGAGTCTAAGAAAGAATTACGAGCGATTGATTCAGTGCTTATTATCCTAGAAACAATCATAGTTGGTCGTTCACCAGTCGATTCCTCAAGTTCAGCAGACCTAAATATGCACCCGTGTTTTCTTTTCTTTTCTTTTTTTTTTTGACTTAAGTGGAAATTTGTCAATCATTGACCGACAACGTGTGTGCATTTCAATAATGTGTAATGACTGTTATCGACTTAATATGTCACATAAATTGCGTGAATTAAGCTTTGGTTTCGACACGGTCAGACTTTTGCTTCCATTAAAAAAAAATGTTGCTCTTTGACCGAATTATTCATAACTCTTTTCGTTACACTTTTCTTTCTTCCACGTATCTTTTAGCAATCTTCAAAGAGTTTCCTGCGTTTCAACGTCTCTCAAAGGTTTTCACCTGAGCTTCTCGAGATGTACGCAATTTACTTAAGTAATACGTTTAGTTATTAACTATTAAACCTCGAAAATAAACCTTTAATCTCGTGCGTAACAAATGTATAATTCCAGTCGTCCACGGTCGTTCAATCACAACTTTAATGTCACAAACCGAATGTAATAATACATAGAGCTGTTCCGTTCATTCTCTCCTCAAGTCTCCAACTCAATTCATCTGGTGAAATGAAAGAGGTGCCCGTTGAACAATTACATGTAAAATTTTATGGACTTACATAACTCGGTCGTCCGGTAAGAAAATAGGTGCAGACCTGATTCGTTTGAATGAAAATTCAAGTTATATTTTAATTTACTTCATCCTTCGGATTACGTCTATTAATTTCGTAACGTTTAATTGAGAAAGACTCCCCGAAAACATCGGGGAACGAAAACAATTAAATTTTGAACGTTTAAATTTTCCGCAATGCCGGCAAAAGATAAAATCAACTCCATCAAGAAGTTGGGGAATCAAGAAAGTGAACAGAATCGCGGAAGAACACAAGCTACCATATAACTACCAAGTAATAACACCGCGATGGATACATATATATATACAAACATATATACAATAGCACTGTTAAAAGTATTTATTAATCTACACAAATATTATCCATATATTATCTATTCTATTATCCGTAAATTCCCTTTTCATCACTACGATAACAATTTCTTTCTCAGGATTTAATACAAAAAATCCAAGACTCTTAAATTTCTTCAACAAATAAAAATTAAGGCATGTAATAGAAACATTGTATACAGAAAACTATGTTAAATTAGTTTTGTTAATTTATGTGTTATGAAAAATTTACACAGTTACTCATAAAGGGGAAGAGATACATTATAAATAAATGCCGTCTACAATTAGTTACCAAGTTACGATTCTCATAAATCTTTAGTTCATTTACTCATTCCGCAAAGATGAATTATAACCTGAGCATGTGTGGGAATTCTGATTATTGTACATTGAATTAAGCAATTATTATTGTAGTTTGAGACTCTGCTTGGTGTACTTGTGTTTTGTGTATTTATTTGTGCAGGTGAGTTTTTTGTGAATTGACATCCGAGTTAATCCAATTCACATAATTTAATTATATCCATTTGTATAATGTTTGCGAACGTAATATTCTTAATATGTTACTATTCTACATTGTACTCACCGTGAGGCATGGTGTATGTTCCACTCCCTGACATCCCTAAACCATCCCAGTTACCCGACCACACGCTACTTGTAGGCCACTCGTAAGGAACCCTCAACGTCTGTGTCGTACCGGATATAATCCTCTCTTCGATTTTGGACAGGTTCCGTGTCTGATGAATGTGGTCATCAACCTGCAGTGTGAACAGATACGACTGGGCAATGGGATATATATCCCAATGAATGCTTCCATCGGAATACGTTCTTCTGATGCCGCTCTGGAAATAAAATCAACCGTAAAATGAACTACAAATCTATTTCCAGGTTGACTGCGCAGGTGAAAGAATCGGTTACATGTTCCAGCATCCGCATCACCGACTCCTTGTACGCCTGCATCATGTGTTTTCTCTCGGTGTCCGAAGGCACCAAGGATATGACCCTTTCGAACGAGCTCAGCAGCGACTGCAGCATGCTGTAATTGCTCTCTGTGATGGATTTCAACAAGTTGGTTTCATCGACGACTCGTCCGGTTGTTCTCAGGAAAATGGATCCGAAAACGCTTTTTCTAGCTCTATTTATGTCAGAAAAGTGGGACGGACAGCTGTGAACGAACATGCTCACACGCCTCGTCTCCGGTGAGACTTTCTCGGGTTGAGGTGACGTTGACGTTGTCGATGATTTGTCACCGATGCTTCCGAAAGCCGCTTCGGTTTGTTCGGTGAAAATGGGTTCGAAGAACCCTTCCTCATATTGGGAATCTGCCACCGTTGGGTAAAAACTTAAAAAAGAAAAACATCTGGGTAAAAACAAAGTGAAAAAGAAAACTCTCTGGCTCCACTAAGTTTAGAGTTTCTAACGAATCACCGCAACGTTTTACGACCTGACTTCACCCATTACAGAAGTAATACTTTGTGAACTAGAAGTACTCACAGTGGAGTCCCAGTTTCGGATCTCGAACGTGGAAGGACTTCGTAGCCATCATCAAAATTGTCAATTCCATATTCACCACCGTAATAAGTGAACGGGAAATTAAATTCGAAGTCGTCCTCCCCGTAAAACCCACCCTCGGAGCTTTCTCTTAAATCTACGCAACTCATAATTTCACAAAAAAATTATTTACACAAAACTCAAAGTAAAATAAACATTTGATTGTCCGCCATATTTTCCAACCATTGAGTGAGTTTAGTTTGAAAAGGGCGCCTTAATTCGTTTTAAATGAATCTAAAGGCTCTTCCATTAATTACGATAGTTGGTTAATAACTCGTTGAAAAAGAATGAAATTTATTTGGGAAATTATAATTTCAAAAACTTTTCTCTGGCAAACGAAAAACACTTGGAATGTACGTTTCGTTAAAAAGCGTCGAATGTATATAGGTTTTTCTATTAGCGATGCCGACACTCCGTGAAGTCCTCACAAAGGAAACAAAGATCCAAATGTTAATTCGACGTTTTGACATTTTAATTTAGACTCATTCCATTGAATATTTTCTCATTGCATAAGAATCTTTTTTACGGTACCGCACAATAATTTTAAATCGAAATACCACCGCACCTAAGACAACAGAACTTCGAGACGTGAAATGATAAGTCCCGCAATAAAAAAAACTGGAGCATTTGATGAGGAAAACATAATGATCTGATTGAGAATCTGATGGAACAGAAGTAGTGAAAATTCTAAACCCGTTAGCGGCACACTTGAGATTCGACAGAAACAATAGTGAAATGCCAAACTTTAAGAAAACCAACATAATAGTACGTAGTATATTAGTAACATGCGTTGTACATTATTAATACTTTACGTACTTTTAACATTGTATATACTTTTGTAAACATGGTACACTAAGTTCTATAAAGTTCTATAAAGTTATTTAATTTATGTGAAGTAAATGCAAAAATAAATAAGAACTTCAGTGATCTTCCTTCACAGATCCGTTTTTTGTATTCTTCTGTACAGAAATTAAATGTCCCCTAAGTGGGCTATTTGACTTAAAGCTTTAAAAGCATTCTTCTTATGTCAAATAGAGAGACTTACACAGCTGTACGTTTTTCTAGAGCTGGATAATTATTACATTTTTTATAAATTTATTGAGGTTTTTTAAAAACCAGAAGAATGTGTACGCTTCCTAAAGAAGTTTTGCAGATGTGAATCTACCATCAATAGTTTTTTTTAATCTTCAACTAGTCAAATCATGGGGAGTATCGCGGATGGCTTTCATGTCGTTAATGAACTTGATTTCATACAGTAATTTCCAGACCTGGCGTACCCGCTTGTGACTATAATTTCATTAGTCGTTTTCCGGCTGTTAAGAATATTACCGAATCATCTACAAAAGCCAATCAACCGCCAATTTATCTCCCTTTGTGTCCACTTTTATGAAAACTAATAGTCATGACTGGAGTATTACTTAATGAAAAGAAAATTGAAAAGAAAACTGTTGCGTTACCTAATCCTTTGTAAAACCACAAATAGAAAAGGCACGGATAATACCCGGAGAAACTCACCGGACAATACAAAACTAAAATTATTACAGGTGCACGGCCGACTCTTTTGTGCATTTTGTTGTAACAGAATTATCTTCACTGACTTTCAAGTGAGCAATTTCAATCATTCTTATTAACAAACGACGATGGTGATAATTGAGGGTTGTAATAGACCACTCGATATCACCAGCAAATAACACGTGTAGCCTCCACACCATTCCTAGGCGAAGTTCACGGTTTGAAGTGAAAATTTTTCCAGTGCATATGTTTTCCCCCGAAATAAACCCAAAATTGGGTTAATTGTAATACACACACACACACACACACACATATACATTTTTAACATTGGCTAACTAATGGAATACTAACGGTAATAGACAGTAACTACCACGAATTACCCTGAATAACGTATCAAAGTTTTCACTGTTAGCAACAATTAGTCCATAAGAAAAATAGAAATGTGAAAAGTGTGGGATGGCCTCCCTGTTAATTGACTACAGCGAAAGGTCGTTCACTGAAATACCTGGATGGAATCGAATCGAAAATCTACTCGGTTCGATTTCTCGCAGCATCCCTTTGCCATTTACCGGTGTTAGTGCACTCTCTGATGTATTAAGTCGTAAAAAAAAAAAGAACGGATGAAAGCATCGTGTGCTTGGCTTATGCGTTGGAAGCGCCCAGCTCGAGAAACCACCTAAGAAAACCGAAACCGAACTTGTAAATTCCAAAGATGATTACTTCAATTAAATATAAATGGCAGTTGAAAATTTTTACTGTAAATCTTGGGGCCGAATTGAATGTTGGCGCCGTCAACTTGTACACATCTTTGGAACAGGTACGGATTCTAAGAAGGCCAGGTACAACCCAAGACTTCTCGCGGACTCCCGTTAGCCCGGTATGACGTCACATTTATCTCATAGTATAAAGTGTGAGCGCCCCGCGGGCCGAAGACACTTAAAATGATCACTTACTGCTCTGGTGACCGGTGGGAAATATCTTTATTGAGGTACAGTTTCTGTCTGCTGTTCGGTATTTTCTCGAATGATACGTGCATTTTTTAAAGTCCTGCACGAAGAAAAGCTATACACTTTAAAAAACAGTCAGAGTCGGTGAAATTTTTCGAAGCTACGATTTGGCGAACCAACCACGCGCACCAAATTTATATTATGAGACTCACATGAAAAGTTAATAAGTGAAAGAGTTTTTACTTGGACTACACAGAGTTAAACGAGAGGTAAAGTATTAAATCTATATTATTTACTAATAGTTTTCTAACTCGGTCTAGTTTTGTGACCAGTTTTTTTTTGCTTTCTCAACGTGTTTTCAAACATCACCTGCACTGCTCTTTCCTGTGAATAGTTCCACTGTGGTTTGTCCAACTGTGTGGCACGATTGTAGCATGAGAAATTTTTGAGAGAAACATTAAGTAGATTTCTAACTGAACTATTTGTAGGCTTTAGTAACACCCCAAGTGTTCGCAAGAAAAGGAAATTAGAAAAATTTTAGTAACCGTTGAATCCACGTCATTGCCTTTCCGTATTATTAAAGTTATAGTGTAAAACCAACCAGATATTATTACATAACTCTGAAACTTAAGTAGCCCTCTGTTACTTTTGTTGCAAGTTAGGGGGTTGTGCTTCCGCCGTCCAATAACACTTGAGGTCAAATGTAATGAACAGTGCAATAAACAAATCCATAAATAATGTTTTATCATGCGGTTTGCATTGAAATTAATTGGATTTTAAGTGAAACATTAATTACTCTGATTAATAAGAGTTTTTACTTGGAATGGAATTAAAGAATCTTGTGGTTTCCAGGCTGAACTTGAGTAATATTAATTACCTAATAATTCAAAATATGGATTATTACAACTAATTATTAAGTTCCTAATAACGTAATTTATTTAAAAAATAATTATTATTAAAAAAATACCCTAAAATAGCAGGACTGTATTATTTTTCAGAAACGAAATTATTGATTATTATCAATGGATGAATGGGTGTGTTTATGGAAATATACATATACGTACATAATAGCACATTATGATGCATAATAACACGCACTCAATTTGAGTAACGAATAACTTAAAAATTCAAAGTGCGATGCAGTAATTTTAATACTTTTTATGCATACCTGTAAAAGATGTTCCAGGTACCGGTTTTTTTTAGTCTTGAAGAATTTTTCCAGGTTTTCGGTTCGATCAGCTGACCCCAATGGGTGTTTTCAACGGATTGTGAAGTTAAGAAGTTAAATTATTCGATTCTCGTTGCCGGTCCGAACTTCCTGAAACAATTAAAATAAATTGTACAAGTTCCTCAAACAATCGTGAAAAACGTTCGATAGTCAATAAGTTCGTCACGGAACAGCGATCAAACTTGAAAATGAACGACTCGCCCGAACTTAACAGATCATCTTGCCAACTCTTTACGGTCTTGCTAAATGACTTTTCCTCTTGTCCCCTAGATGTGCGGACGTTTATTGAAAACCCGAAAATTACGTAAAGTGACCAAAGCGAGGAACAAATTATCTTTCGCGGAACAACAATAATTTATGTGGTGAGCAGTTATTGATTTCATAATTTACATGTGGAAAAATAATGGAAATTCCGCTTCCGTAAAAAAAAAAACAAATAATTCTGCAATTATGTGATTCAACAACAAGACGGGGAAGATGTTACGAAGAGTAGATTAAGTAGTGGAGTAGAAGAGTAGTGTATAAGAAATTTCTATTTCCTCTTAAATCGAACACAAATAGATTCACTCGACTACTGCACATGTATAACGCATTTAGATCTGATAAACTGCAAACAATGGTGGACCAAAAACGGAGCAACTTACTCGAATGTGGCACGCTTACATAATTTTAAATTATTTTAATCGAAGTGTCGTTTGATGCACACCGATTAAATTTTATCAAAATTTCTATTGACCGGTTGTTAGAACTTAAAATCCTCGCAAATCACTGCTAAATTATCGGCTGATAAATCGATGTCAGGTGTTTCACAACACCATACGACCGTTATGCGAGTTTTGTATCGCATCTGAGGGACTAATTTCTGATGTAGTTAATTCGTAACGCCCAAGCCGTGACTACAATCCAACGTTAATTGTATTAAAAAGAAGGACAACTGCAAGTAACAATAAGCCGCCCGGAATATCCGCCTCTCGGAAACGCAAAACAATCTAATTTTTCTAACAAGGACCACTAATAATAATTAAGAATCTAAATTTGGTCTCATCATGAGTAGGTTTTAATACTTAATCAAGACGAATGTTGTCCCAGTTCAACATCACGAGACTGTTATATAAAATAACTACTCATAAAAATAAATAAGTCGGAAAACACGAGGATTATAAACAATTACTTTACGAGAACCGGTGATAATTAAAGAGTTTCTCAAAGCAGTTGTGAAAAAAATGATTGTGCTTAAGTATAGTTAAAACAGTAGAGTAACATCGACGAAGTACAAGTATACGACATTAACACGCAAGTTTAGTGCACTCATTTGCATTTTACATTGCACGTCCGAGTCGTTGTTTTCTAAGGAAAATGAAGATGGTTCTTTTAATGGCTGTCTCTCCTTCTCACTGTGCTTCAGTAGCATATAATTAATTCATATTATATCGCACTACATATATAAATCCGTTCACTCATCCCGGGAACTCTCTCTCGTAGAGGCCCATCGAGTGCATTGTTTGCTGTGCACAATTATATTATAATATATAAATACACCACAGGTAGTAGAATAAAATTCGGTCACGATTCCTGCTATTAAAGCATTAAATTTCAATCGAAAGGAAAATTCATATTCAAATTATCAAGTATTACTTGAGTTGCCAAACATAACAGGATCTTTTGTTTCTCATTCATCACTTTTGACGGACAAGTGAAATATAAAACCCATCAAAACTCAGGCTGCTCGCCTACATTACCTGCCCTTTATTAATGTACGTTTAACGAAAAATCCATTTTAATTAAATGGAGACAACTACGGTTACGACACTGCAGTCTCCAAAATATTTTACATAGGACAAACCGACCTAAAATCATTAAATGGTTCGCAAAATATGACGGTTATATTGTAACGCGTGGAGTTCGACTGATTTCCCATGGGAAGAATATAAACTCTAAACTGATTCTTTAGAATAATGTAAACAAAAATTGGTTAATTTTCACGTTCTACACTTCTATGAGTTGTTGCACAGCAATGCAACATCTAATTATGCAACACTCCCAAAAGTGTATTTAACGAAAACTACCAAATCTTTAAAAATATGGCATGTATAATTAAATGGAATATGCAGTTTCAAGTAATTCGTGGTATACAATATTATTGTCGGTATAAATATTAGTAAAACTTAAACTTGAACTATACGTTTCAACTTACGACTTCATGTCAACTTTACGTGACACTACAAGATGTGACAAATGGAATTCAATTAATCAGATCATTTGAAGTATTTGCAGAACGTACGGATATTGATCATAGATACGCAGGTAGCACCCACAGCAGGGTGCCAAAAATGGATGTTTTAAATAAATTTGAAATGTATCAGATGTTCTTAGAAAACTAAATTTCGCAAAACTGTTATTTGGTACTCAAAATGAAACTCTTTCCTTATTCTGTGAGGCACGGTTGTTTTACTGGCTGAAATGTTTTCTAAACACCGACACGGCCAGACCAAACACCAACGAATTGTATCCCCAAACAGGAGGGATCAACGTCAGAAAACAAAGTACCAAAAGCATTTGATTATTTTACAAGGCTGTTCTGCCTCGTAGCAAGAGACGGTTCGTCCTTTACAGTGACAGTATAATATACGGTTTCTTGCCCGCTACTTCTCTCGTTTACCCAGAGAACAGTCAAGCAATAAAAGATTTGTCAAGTACCAGTCTTAACCACAGTTAAATTCTCCATTACTGATTTCAAATTCCGATAGTAAAAACTCCGGTCAAGTACAACTAATAGTTTTTAAAACTACATCAAACCCGACATGCTGGATTCCATTTAATCTCTCTGAAAGAGATTTTTCGTTGGGAAAAATAATTAATGCATTCATTTTATAATTATTTTGCCCGTTAGGAACCATCATCATGGTTGTTGGTGCAACCGCAATTTTACAACAATTACTCTACCCTTCACTTTATACGCGACCAGGAAAGGCTGACAATCAATTTTAATGAATTTTTCATCCATTGAGAATTGAATCTGAACAAAAAAGTGTTTCAGACACCTGAGGAAGGAGTCTAGTAATTTTCTATGATTCCAACGGTAACAGAGTTATAGAAATCTCTGTAATGTTTTCCTAAATTGCGATTTCGATTTAACGAGTTGAAGCTGACCTTTTAGTAAAGCATCCGTTAGGGAACCGAAGCCATGAGAACTTAAACGAAAACGGTATATGTCGATTTTTATTGTGGGCATTTATAAAGTCCTCATTTTGTCAAAATAATCCGACAAGTACATCCGTGTAACATTCCAAATCTTTAGAAATAAACAACCGCAGAAACTGACTCGGTGCAAGTGATCTCGAGATGTTCTCATTAGATTTCTGTTTTTGTCAGTTACAAATGAGACCAAGTTATGATCAGGATAGTTACAACAACGCTTTTTATGGATCGGTTCCATCAAGCAACATCTGAGCTATTTATTTTATAAAATGAGGAACTGAGAACGATTAGAACGAGTACAATTTCAAAAGTTGCGTAAACAAACATAAGCAACACGTTGGCCAAAAGTGTTAATTCATTGAACCAATTTTCCGTATTTGGAAACAGGAGTAGTATTTGTTTAATAATATTTCATGATTTAAAGCCAGATGAACTGAAATGTTGTCAGAATGGATGGCAAAACCACGATAGCCACTTCCTGTCGTCTCATTACTTTTCCTAGTATTAATAGTTGTGCTTAATAGTATTACTTCCAATCTTTAAAAGGGAATCTATAAAAAAGTGAATTGGTGAGTGTTTTCCACGAAATGTCGCTAAACCATGCATAACGCCACGGTTTATTTTTAATTGGTAACGTTTAAACACTGTTAAACACTCTCCATGTGTCTCTTCCAGTTCTGGTAATTAAACAATTGGAAACAGTATAGTTTTCAGGCGAGAAATTACCGCGGTAATTTTGAGAGATGTAAAATAAATATTCATGCATCTTATTAACAGTCGCATGAATAATAATAGGAATCGATGAAGTCTACTTTTTTTATGTTCCGTTATGATAAATTACAAGTTTAGATCGTCCATAGCGAAAGACGGGAATCCGAACTCGAAGTTTGAGAATTCTTATTCATTCCAGAATGTGAAAACAAAAGAATGGAACGGGTCACGGAGAATTTTCAGTTGTGAATGAATCTTTGTCGAAGTTTGGCACACGAAATCAATGTACTGTAACTCCAGTGCAGGATGGTGACGTTTTTTAAATGAAATTTTCAAGTGAAAAACACTTCACTTTTACAAGGCCTGCATTCTTCGTCTTACGAAGAACTACAAACATAAATATGATGACAAAGAACATTCCCTAAAACGTATATTTACATGGATGGTTGCTGCATGATGATGTGTAAGACAACTCTATATAAGTAATATCCAATAGGTAATAAAGAACCGTCACCTCCCCAGAGGTGACCTTAAAACAGAAAATAATGTTCTTTCACCGTTTACTTCAATTCTGGCAGTAATTGGCGAAACCGTTCAGGAACGAATTCTGGTTTCCAAAAAAGTAATTTTTCAATGACGAACAGTCGTTTACCAAATGCAAATGAGAGGAAATTAATTTCGTACACACACTTTGGAAGTCACCAGTGCTATCACAACGTGCTTTACATACAGACTCTTGTGTACATCTACCCTGGTCACCCTGACAAACCAGCATTTCACGTGCTAGTTTTTTGTACACATGCAATTACTTTGGTTTCTTTGTCTCTCCGGTGATTTGTGTGTCAAGTCACGAAAAATTGCCAGAGCCTAATTCTCTCAAGGGAAGAAAACTAGACTGACCCCGAATATTTGAAAATAGAATTCAAGACTAATTTTAAGAAAGGTCTGTAATTGAGGATTAATTTAGAAGTGAGGTAGCGGTCATACTAGTCTAATCTCGTCCCATCTCTACGCTTCGTACTTAATAGTTCTTTGTTGTGAAATATTTTGATCATTTGGTAGTAAAATTGAACCTCTGCCGCGAATATTAGGTATTCTTTCACATTTCAATGCCTTCTTTAGACCCTCGATAAGTGAAATTTCTTCTAAAAACCTTTCAAAATTAATCACCCTTAACATACTTAAACGACATGCTAATCAATGTTGAAAAACAAACCTTTCTCTTGTAACATGTTGTTGTCGATTGAAATAAAGCAGCTAATTATGTTTATTAAAATAAATCTAAATAGAAAAGGTATATCTTGCAGCACTCAAGATGTCAGTCAAGGCAAAAATTTAACTCTGCTGATATTATGGATAATTTTTAGGGGTTTCTCTGTGGGAGTGTTCTGTCATGTACAGATTGTATACTGAGAATTAGTTTTGTTTGAAACTAGAAAGTTAAATTTAAACTTATGAATAAATTGTAAATTCTAGTAAAATTAATTATATCTCAAGATCTGATAGACAGAGCTAGGGCTACTTGAATTTACGTATGCTGAGAATGAGTAAAAGTTTACTGGCAATTACTAATAATATATCAAGCCAACCTACATTTTCCACATGCGACTCAACTAATTTTTTATTTTCAGATTTTGGAGCAACGAATAGAAAATGAAAACCACAATATATATGTGTATTGTTGTGTTTTACTGTGCGACAGTCAGAGCTTTTCCGGCTGAAGTAAGCCAGGATGACAAACCCAAAGAAATTCGGGAAAATTTTTCTGGTGGCACTGAATTAAAAGAAACGCAGACAAGTAATGGACCGAGGTATGCAGTCTGCTTCTTCTACGTTGTTTCGTGACAATCTTTAAAACTGTATTTAAATGTTTTACTTTACTTTTCAGTTTGACCACAACTTCCAGTCTGCTTTTCAAAGACACAAGACCGATTTTGACGTACCTTTTGGAGCAGCCCAAGAAGCAGGGTGGTCTGTCAAGTCCGGCTCATCTTCTCTCGCCGGATCGCTACGAATTTTTCACATTCGACGATGACGGACAAATAGTTAAAAAATTAATGTCTGTGAAAGAAATTCAAAAAATAATTGCCAACAATGAGAAAGGATACAATGGAGATCACGGAACTCCAATTGAATATTACCAAATCCTCACGGTGAGCCCAGATGTTGAATCATTGCCTTCGGTCAGCAGGATTAACCCAAATGAGCCGTTGTTTAGTATTCATGACGTCATTGCAAGCGTTCAGAACGTTTTAAAGTCTGAAATAAATATTAAGCAGTTGCAGGGTAAATCAAACGACACTAAATCTCTGACAACGATTAGTGCTGATCATTTTGAAATACTGACCGAGAAACCGGATGAACCGTACGAAATTGAACGCCCGAAACCGACGGCCCAAATCGTTGAAGAAATAGAGTACAAAGATGTGGCAAAAAGCGAGCCTGTGATCAATCTGCAGTCGAGTGCGGAGACACTAAGTCCGAGCATTAGGTTATCCAGTATCGAACTTAATGAAAGTGATGCAGAAGTTAAGTCAAATGACCGACGGGAGACCTTTTATAATTCAGAGCAAATTATGGATACGCAAACACCACAACCGTTGCCTCTGACGGCATCTCCTACTCCAGAAGAAGAAGAAGTAACCCTCGTGAAAGAGTCGAAATTGACAACGCAGTCTTCGGTTCAACCCTCAACTTTTGTCATTGCCCAAGAAGTTCAGTCACCATCTTCTTTTGTCGGATCAGAAACCGCGGAGACAATAATGTTTCCAGTCATAACTCATGAGGCCGCACCCTTGCCGTTGTACGATGCTCACCCTGCAATGATTTCAAATGAATCATATTTGGATATGGAACCTTTTATATTTCAACAAAATTGGAGAATAGAAGAAGAGGAAAACACGACGACTTCAAAACCAGAGATAGAGAGTCTTGTTAAAAGTGAAGAAGTAACCGAAAAACCCGAAGAAAACGTGGAAGGTCAATCTACAAGTCTTCCCAGTTCCATAAGTTCCACTTCGAGCGAACAAATTTCAATCACTCCAGATTTGGCAAATTCAGTTTCCAGCGTTTTGTGGCAAATTGCATCTGACAATGTTTTTCTGGATCAACTCAAATCAACGTCTCCCTCCTTCGTGACAACAACAGCAAATGAATTTGTAGAAAATGTAGAAAATATTGAAAACTTAGAAAACATGGAGAATGTAGAAAATCTAGAAAGTGCTGAAAATCAAAAAAATATTGAAATGTTGAAAATGTAGAAAATGTAGAAAATCAAAAAAATGTTGAAAATGTAGAAAATGTAGAAAATCAAAAAAATGTTGAAAATGTAGAAAATGTAGAGACGTCAGAAACCCAGTACCCAAGCGTTCAAAATAACAGTCATTACGAATCAACATCACCAACTCCGAGCATTTATTCAACTTCTCAGACAAGCACCAAAAAAATATTTGATAATCCAATAATAGTTCTAGAAAGTATTTTACGACCACAAAGTAAACCAACGATACCACATGTAGCCAATAAAGTAGCAGAAAACGGATCACAGGCAGACGCTGAAGAACTCGATTCCTCTACATTTATTTCATTAAACGAAATTTCTTCTACGGTTAGCTCGATAACTGAATTACTAATTGGAAGTAGCACGACCACTGAAACTTATGAAAAAACCGATGCTCAATCTGGTCAAACTGTAGACAACCTGTCTACAACGCAAACAACCGGTAAATATGACCAACTAGGCGAATCGAGCACTCTGGTACCACAGACATTTTTACATTCTGTGCCTACCGACGCTGTGTATCAGAGCCCTGAACAAGTGAAACCAATCACTGAAAAGGGAAGCACACCTAAAGATTACATCACGTCAGTCAGTCCAACTCAACAGACCATTAAGGGAGTTCAAATAGTCCAAGAATCCAACAGCGGAAAAATCCAAAGAACAACAGTACCTCCGCGTCCATCAGCCGAGGAGAATCAAAAAATACAAAGCACTGAATATTCTACGGTTACAGAGGCAGGTGCGACAAGCACCGAAGCTTCTACTCTCACAACACTAGTATCCGGTCTTTTGGTTACGGATTCTTCAACATTGTCAACGGCCACAGAAGAAAATTTAAAAGTTTCCACACCTGAAAGCACCGATGAGCAGACTACTGAAGGAACCACCCCAACAGGTGGTGCGTCAACGGAAAGTTCTTCCGAAGTAACAAGAGTGGATATTACGTTCGTACCTATGCTGATCAAAACCCCAAAGCCAGAAAACAAACAAGAAGCAAACCTGACGGTGGTTGAACAAAAAGAAACCAAAGAAGAGGTGAACATCACTTTGACCAGCGAGACACCAATCAACCATGAAGACATTCATATTGAATCAAAGAATGGCGAAATGGAATTGACTAGTGCTCCATCACCAATAACTCCTGTAAATACGCAAGCATCCGTAATAAGTCCAGAGTCCGACTCAAAAGTCGAAGAAGTAATTGGAAGCTCAAAGCAGAATTTCATTCTCCGACCTGCTCCAGGAAGGCCGAACACTGGCTTCAAACCAATTAAAGTAAGGCCTGTGCTGGAGACGAGACCATCAAAGCCACCTGCTGCTGTCAGACCCGTCGTGAAGGATCAAGTGAAGCCAGCGGAAACGAAGAGGCCCTACGAGAACCACCTTCAATCGTCACCATCTCTTGTGGAACTGGAGGCAGCTCCACCCGAAAATTTGGGATTAGAAGCCACCACTGTAAATTTAGACGAAGGAATCAGACAATTTTCAGAATTGTGCAATGAACTAGCTTTCAGTCTATGGTCCAGCGTTACTCATAACGGAATGAGCTTTGTCAGAAGCATAGTCATATCACCGTTTGCCGTCTCCTCTCTGCTCGCCATGGTTTTCCTTGGTGCCAGGGGCCCAACTTCGGGACAAATGAATGACATCTTAAGACTGGACGACATGGTGACTTTCAACCCTCACCTCGTCTTCAAAAACGTCACGGAGTCTTTGACATTATCGAGAAATCCTGGCGTGGCTACGGCTGCTTTCGTCCGGGAATTGTACAGCGACAAAGTAAGAATCCATTTTACGAAACCTTCAAATTTAACCATCGTGTTTGTCGAAACTCTGAATTTATTCAACCTTCGTAATCTGAAATTTTTCGTTTGCACATAATTCAGGGTACATTGTTTAACCGACCTATTTTGTGGTGGCATTACATCACCTGAATTAATAACATCTTTGTAAAAAGAGATGAACATTGAAGAGGAACCGTGAACAAGCCCCCCCGAATACCGCGGACCATCCTATATCCGCTTACTCATTTCCGCAACAATTATTTCTTGAGTTTCTTGCTATTGTTTTAACTTTTTTAAAGAAAGACGAGTCGTTGCGAAAAAAAAAATAACGCACATGATTTCTTTACAAAATGATACCGCAATTAAAGGGGAGTGAGTAAATTAGGTTACCAATACCTGATATTTTCCCTGAGAAAACAACAGTTGTGCTGAATGTGCGCAACCAATGCAAAAATTGCTATATTGCAGAAAGAGCGGAACTCGTTACTTCACTTAAACGTTTTTTGTAATGCTTTAATTACCAATTTAGGCGGTTTCCATGTTTTTAAATAAGACCAATTCCAAGAAAATAACTGAAAAATCGGTGAAAATAGCATGTGTGGTAACTCTTTAAATTCATAAAATATTAATGTGTTCCTACTAATCTAAAAGTCCTATTAATCTGAATTCGATATTCAACGATCACTTCTAATCCAACCATTGTTTATTACACAGTCCAAAGGAAAACTTCTTGACTTCTACAAGGAGAGAGTACAACAGTTTTACGACGGTCACGTAGAAGAAGTAAATTTCAAAACTATCGGAGACACACTCAGAAGGCAAACGAATCATCTGGTGAAACGTCAGACATGGGGCAAAATAACAGATTTTCTGAGAGGTTCAAACATCGTACCCAGACCACCACTGGCTCTTTTCAGTGCCAACATATTTCAGGTAATTGTCTCTTACTTATTACACGTAATACTCACGTTACGAATTGTTTCAACTCTTTAATCCACCCTAAATTTCTTACTATAAGTTAAACTTACCATTTTCTACAGTTGGTTGACCTACAATTTAAGTAGTTACTCAATCCCTGTAGGTCAAGGCCTTCGTAGAAAACAATACTGAACTCAATAAGATTTCCATTGAGCACAATTAATGTAGTAACATCAAATGATAATCACGGCAGATAAAAATAAAAACATAACAGTACAAAAGTGGAACAGATAAATATAACAAGTTTAAGTTGCAAAAAATATGCCCTAATAAAGGAAAGATAAGAAAATCTAATTCGCACAACTTCTCAAAGTTACGGATCTATCTGGGTGACATGTGGAGTGTCTAATAAGTGTCTAAAATGAAAACCAATTCCCTAAATCTAATTGCGATCCACTTAATGATTATTTTAGACCGACTGCACAAGAGCTTCCACAAAAGACAGAGATGGTGAAATGTACTTTGTCATCCTACCAGCCAGCAGACTTAGAAGGTTGGTTCCTATACCTGCTGTGGTGTGGAGAAGTGATTTCTTGGCCGGCTACGAGCCTCAACTGGACGCTACGGCCGTTTCCATTAGCCCTGCCAATTCAGTCGTCTCCACCATATTCGTTCTTCCCGGACAGCAAGGATTAATAGCACCCGGTGACACTCTTGCAAGGTTGGAGCATCATTTGCTTGGATCGCCCTTCAGCAAAGGGCACTGGTCCAGACTCATGAGAAGTCTACTTCCTCGGCCCGGATTAGAGTTGCAAATTCCTCGTACGTCTCACAGATCTGTAATAAATGTAACTGCATCACTACAAAGAATGGGATTAAGAGATTTGTTTAGTGCCGAAAAAGCTGATCTGACCGGTCTCAATGGATTGGCTAACGATTTACACCTGTCGGATATGATACAGGTACAGTGAATCTTAAGATAAATTTTTTCTCACACCAGACACGTGACACTGACAAACCGTTTTCTATTTTCAGGTTAACCTCTTTAGTACTTGTGGGGAAGAACCTATCGGATCTCGTCATCATGCCGAAGTTTATCCAGCAACACCAAACCTGCGGAAAGATAAAAGCTCCATGGATAACTTATTTGCAATTTCCGACTTTGAGGATCCGGCAATTTCGGCACTGCCCCTTGAACTAAGGCCTAGACAAGCTAGAATTCCTTTATCAAAACCCGGTGCTAAAATTCCCGAGCCTCCCAGGCTGAGGTTCGACAGACCATTTTTGTTCTTCGTCAGACACAATCCCACAGGACTCATTCTACACATGGGAAGGTTCAATCCGCGTTTGATGCCTTAATATGTTTCCCAAAATGAACCTGACAAAGTCAGAACCGTCACATTTTACGTCAATTGTAGTGCAAAACATTTGCAAAAAGACATACTGTTGCCATACGAGATTCGTTAAATAGAAAAATCAAATACGGTTTTTGTGACACATTCTGATGGGGTTTAAGCCACTTCTTAAGACTGATGACGATGACCAGAAAACCGAAAACGGAAGAATTAAAAAGAAGGAACTTCAAGCCGAGACGCAATTTTTAATACAAATTCTCCAATTAGCTCGTTCAGACTTTGGATGTTGTGGTAGACACGATGCATCACAATTGTAAATGCGTGTTCACTCCCTTTACTTATGGTTATTCATACTTAACCAAACGGTTGAAATGGTGTTCCCCGTTCAAGGTTTCAATTCAGGGAACCACCAGCCGAATTAACAGAAATTCATAAAAACCCATGTGTACATTTTTAGTGTGAAATCAATTTGACTTAATTTCTTGCAAATCATCACAAGTTTTTAAGTTCGTTCGTATAATTTTCCTAAAGCTTTGTTACTGAGTGAGAGTTTTGTGTGGCTTCACGTCGCCATTTAAACAAAACCACTCGATGAAACTGTGGATGCTGAGGTGGACAATGACAAGTCGACAGCCAAAAAGTTTTTCTCGCTTCTATTAGCCTGTTATAAGAAATGCTTTCCTTTAAAAAGTAATAAAGCTATTGTAAAGTATTAAATTAGTAAATATTAATATTAATAAAACTATGGTTTAAACAATATATTGATGGTAAAATTTATTTACTCGGAACCCAGCATTAGAATTGTAGTAAAATGTTTAATTTTTTTCAATATCTGCGTGTTCTTCCCAACCCTGAATTTCTACAAATTTTTTCAAACACAAATATCGTCATAACCTGACACATAAGTTTGTATCCTTACTCAGAGACCGTAAAACTATTTCTTAATGTAAATATTTTTACTTATCAAACTGAGAAAACAAATGGTATGATGTTTTTTTTTTAAATCTAAGTAAATTATCGTTTACTTCTTAGGGTAATTTATTTTGGGCGTGATGAAAAATATCGGATGTTTTATCACTTGCATATTTTGGTCATTGTCCTTTCGGATGTTACAGATTTCTTTTCAGACAGATTTGTTATCACATATAATCTTCCTCGTGTTTACGATCTGCATGTAATCCTCAGGTGACCTCCATTAGAATATTCAATCGTTTTAACAAAGCTGAACGTCTGTCATTGCTACACAATCCTGAGAAGAAAAGTACATTTTCCTCTAACATTGTTTGGTATTCGAAAACACAAACAACAAACTTTTTATTTACAGGTACGTATCATCTAATGGGATTATTCATGAACCACTGCAGTTTTGCCAACGTGCATTGTACAATGTCGCAGTCGTTTCGTATATTGTCTAGAGTATGTATTTTATGTAAGATTGAATTCGTCAGGATTTCATTACATGTAACATTTATTAAAATGATCGTTTCGTGTTTCACTCGAAATAAGGTGGTCAATTTGTTTTGAAATTCACTGCAGTTCATTGTAGCAATGATTTTGCAAAAATCAAGGCTTCGATTGTGATAATGGGTTCGGACGGGTTGACGAACTGATTGCTGAGAATTCACCTGCTTTTGTCAATATTTAAAATTTTATCGGCTATCTAAAATGCCTCTTATGAAATTATCCGATCAGAATAATTTATCGATGAGTAAATGGAAAGCCTAACTCTTCTGAAATATACGCTGTCATTTGACTTCGAATTAGAAGAAATATTACGATAACGCAAAAATAAACAATAAATTGCAGAACCGAATCAGTAAAAAAATACAAATAAAAACGAAAACAATAAACCATTGATACTAAATTATCGTGATAATTAGTTATGTGCTTGTTCAATAACTCAATTCAGCCTCCGCGTTTAAAAATTAAAATAAATATTAATGTTTTTATGGGAACAACTTTAATAATTGATTAGGACAATATTTACAACGGATCAGATCTTTTAGTATGTGTATATTTATATTTTTGCATAGGAAAAACATTACAATCAATTAGTAGGACATGCTACGTGAGAAGTAAAAGTTAAAAGTGGTATACCGTATGGAACGAGATGGAAAACAAGGACTACTACAAGGGGAATAAGGGTTTTAAAACAGAATTATAAAAAAGATCAATACCTCTACAGATGCAAAATCATTTTGAATAAGAGGTTAATATCGTGTTGAATTGATTCTAGTGCTGGTGACTAACTTTCCAAAGAGTGCATCCCAAAGCCCATAGAGGGGTTCTTGTGCTCATGGGCACCATATCGCTTTCAGTTACACAATTACAGTGTGAACGTTTTTTGAGAGAGCATTCCAGTAGTCGTGAGTTGCTTCAGTACCGCACAAGAGTTGTCTTGAAGGTTTTGTTCGTATGATAGGCTTATGCTATGGTTTTCTTCCCTTCTTGACATCAATTTTGATTGATGTGAAAGAGATTCTTATTGGATTACAGTATTTCTCTCAGAAGAAGAGGAATTGGTCAGTAAGATGAAGTAGTTTGGTCTTCACCTGGATTAAGTTTCCATTTTTTAATTGTGGTTATTGTCATTTGTAGTCATGTGGACTTGTTTGGAATGTTTTTATTTGTCAAAATTGTCACATTATGCGCCTCACTTTTCACAAATCCAAACAGACAGATTCAAACCGGAAATTACAAAAATTGTTTGGGTAAAGGCAGCGGAGACACTTTTTGTTTGACCTATATCTTTATCTAATCTGATAGAATGAGAACATTCACACCTTCCGATCGAAATGCTTTCTTTTGAATTCAGGTAATGCAAAACGCTGCATCTTCTGTATTGAATTTTACTAACTCACTCTCTGGCTTGTTGTAATTCCTAACGAAAATAAACGTCCGTATTACCAGAGTGATGATTTCAAGTGTTCAACATCCAACGTCTAGACAATTAGATGAAACTGGTGTGTCTTCTAACCATATTTCAATTAAATACAAGAGATTAAAATGAATAATCAACGCAGGCGCATAAGCAGGAGTGACGATCATGAGACCCGGATTAGTTTGAGAATATAAAACTGAAACTCAGGCAAAGAATGAAAACACTTTGCACCAATTTGTTGATCATTTTGATTAATTCAGTGTCTTTCAGGGATTCGTCGCAGTCAGGCAGGCAGGCTGATAGGCAAAAATCAGGCATACATACACAGACACACACACACACACACATACACACTCGAGCGCGAGCAAAACACAATCCTAAAGTATCTAAGAAATTGTTTAAATAAACTGAGCCTGACTTGGTGACCCCCGATGGTGACCGTCAAGAAAAAATAATTTTACCTCTTCGACGCAAACACAAACAAACAGTTCGCAATAATAGCTTACGTGCAATCAATTATCTAACATCAAAGACAAATGGTGATTATACCAAACGTTCGCAAGGAAAATTATTTAAAAATTATAAATAACATTATAGTTTATAAGTTCAGACTGTGCAGACCTAAGTGAAGTGAAATAGTTCGGTTCCATAAATAGTGAAAGTAGTGAAAAAGTTTCTGTTTTAAAGTTAAATATAAATAAGTTACTCACGTCTTTAAAATGGGTTTTTCGAATATTAAATTTAATACTCCGGCATTAACCAGGAATAAAACTAATGAACTGCAAGTTATTTGACAGAAATTTCATACAGAAGTTTAGTGGAAAAGCAACCTTCAACGAGAACCGACTAGTCAACTCCAATAATGAAGGTAAGATATTCCTCAATTTTGAATTATTTTCATGGCACACGATTTCAGAATTGCTCAAGAACCTGACAAATCGAACTATCTGTGACAAAAACAAATGGGTGGAGGATGTTTGTTTTGTGAGAATATACAGATGTGAAGACACTTTGTGTTCGAAATCTTGATACTCAATTAAGCAATAAAAATATAAATTTCAAAGTAGAATTTATTACTCAGTTAATTGTATTATTATCAATTGGGGGAACGCTGGAAATAAGATGTTTCAATATCATTGTGACCATATTATTTATATGGGATATAAATTATTTATTTCTCGTTTAATGTAATTAACAATTTTATAGTTAGGTTAATTCTTTTATTGGGCTCTATTGTATGCGTCAATTCGAAGGCAACACTCAGGAAAGGTGCTGTTCATTAACACACTTGTGTAACATGGAAAGAAACATCTCTTCTTACCTGGAGAATGTGTAATTTAATTTCATTTACGATACTTGCTTGAATGTGAAACACAATAGTTGTGTTTTACTTCAGGTAGGGGCAGCTTGGCCCGCAATGACCTGATCGAACATCACAAAATTCGGCAGCACATGTTCCCACAAGTTGCTCTTGAAATATTTAAATTTTACTTATTGTGTTATGTTACTCATCAAGTTGTTTAATTAAGTAATGAATTAAGACTCAACTCGATTTACTTTCCCATGTATTGTCCGAAAAAATTGTTGTTTATTCACACAATTTCGTATTAATTTTTTGAATCGTAAATTTGTACTGTTCCGTTAAAATGTGAGTACAAATGTCATGCAGCTTCGACTCACTTCTTTTACAATATCTGCCTGCTAAGTTTGCGGGGATATCTTCTGGAACGCCTTGCCTGCAGACTATTTCGCAATGAGGGTAAACCTACAACTTCGATGCTATTTGCTTAATTAAAGTGCAATGTGACGAATTAATCAAAGTGTTTATTGACATTTAACACATCTACAACCGTCACTCATCGAAAACAAAATAAATACAGATGTACCTTTTTCGTTGAAGCACACCAATACGATGTACTTCAAGAGTCAATTAGCATGTTACTGCCAAAATGTTTGGTAACTCTCAAGAGCAGTCGATTCCAAAAATTGTCTTATTACAAGGATGATCCACACTCTGCGACAGAACGGATTTTACGATTTTACCGAATTAACAAAGCAGACATCATTCAAAGACAGGTAGCCTTTCGAGCTGGCCAAACGACACTGCACCCTCGCCCATTCACCTGAGAGCCGTTCGATTCATTTCGAACGTATCTTCCACTGAGTGAACCAATCCATCCCTGTTAGTTTAATTCTATTGACTCCAGGCCTTGTCCTAGACTCGGTCCAAGTAATGCGCATTCATTCCGCATGGGATCTCCACCTGAATGGCAAAAACGGTGCGAAACGCAGAGTAAGACAAGTGTCCTGTCACTCGTCCGGACCTGGAAAAACTTTCCGGTCCATCGATTGATCGACATATTAATGAACAGCAAGAACAAAGTTCTTTTTTTGGTCTCTCGCATTTAGGTAAACGCACACGTTGCCAGTCAAGGACAAGACTCGCTTTCAGTGGTTTATAACATCTAAACGAGTTATCAAGTGCCGCGAGAAAAGAGAAAAAGAACGAGATGGTGCGGGATTTAATAAGGTTTATTAAAATCGGTTAAACGTGATACGATACGTGATGTTAAATAAATAGAATATTTTATCAGTTGATTTGAATAATTTTTAATTAAGGATTTCCAGATGGTATTTCATTTTTTCGTAGTGGTGAATAGTTTTGCGGTGTGAATGACAGCTCGTATCAATGTTAATTTTCACGCGGAAACTGACACAAGAGTTTTACTGTTTCACTTGCCTTCTAATGTTTTCATAACTAAACTTACATATCCTGTATGACGGATTGTGATTTTCATTTAGGGTGTTCCAACATAAATTGTTAAACTTCTTGTAATATGTCCCCTGCTTTGACGTGTTACGAACTCATGAAATAGAAAACCGGGCTCGAAGGGACAAACAAACTGCGGTTTTTAGTTTTCACTGCGGCTGTTGAAATTTGCCTGACAAACGTTGACAAATTCATTAAACATGATTTAACTAGAGTGAACAAGATTTTCTACCAGCCACACAAATCAACACCAGAACTTTAATTTAATATTTAAACTTTAATTTAAACTTAAAGTTTTATTCTAGGAATCAAACAAACGTTAAGCAAAAAACAAATATGTTAATTATGAATACTGTTTTCCTGTTATTAATCCTTTCGTTATTATTATTCAATGATAACATTCTACTATTGGTGTAATACCTTCATTTTACAATAACAAAATACAATTACAACACTTTCTTTGATAAATTCTGCAAATTTTTTGGCGGCTCAGTTAACAAACGCTACTTAGTAACTATTGATCTGTTACCTCAATTTCATCAATAAAATCTGTTTTCAGTTATTTTTTAAAAATTCTGTACTAATCATTTCAGAAAATTATAACCCATTAATCAGACTAATCAATTTTACATTTATTTTAAAAATCAAATAATTTATTTTTTAAGTTGTGCCTGCCTTTCGTGCAGCAAATGATTTTTGTACGAAAGACAAAATCTATTTTCATAACGAATAAAAATTACTTTTTAAGCACAACACTGATATTTCTGTAATAATTCTAACACCTTCATATCTATCAGTTAGAAGCAATATTGCTTTGCTATTATTTGTCCAGCAAACAACGAATAGTTAAAAAGGTATGACCACATCCAGGACAGGTAGTAACATTAATTACGTGCTTTTAAAAAGTCTTCGTGAGAAACATTCGGAGGAGCCTATCTTTCGTATTGGATGGGCGTTATTTCCAACAGGTCGACATAGGTTAAATGAAGTGACTGTCGGTACCTATAACTACTAGACCTGCGTTTTAGGTGCCTCGATTCTCAATCCTGAATTTGGAGTCCCGATGGATCAACTGTTCTGGTATGCGGTTCAGTTACCAACCCCTGAGGCTCTTTCTTCAACTGAAAAAGCGAAAATGCATTCCTTTCTGCCTTCTTTAATGTCTTTTTTTTGCTTTTTCATTATGCGTAACCAGACTGAAATCTCATTCTGGCGTCGGAACACGGTTGAGAGATTGGTAAGGACTGTTGCATAATTGCAGTATTGTGCGTCAATAAAGCAGAACACCAATAATTATCGACCAGGCCTGCAGCTTACCGAGCTGACATTTCAATCAAAGTTAGCTCCACTGACAGAACAGTACAAGAACGAGTTGATCTGATAGCAGTGTCTTCTATTGACCGATACTGAATATTTGCATGTCACCCGGTATCCGGTGTTTGTGACTTCCATCGTGTGCAGGCACACTACGTATTGAATTTCAATCACTTAATGAATCATCCTTAATGTTTAATAGACGCTAGGGTTGAAACAATTAAGAATGACTGCACAGATTAAGTTTCAGTAGAAACAAAGCACCAAAACTTAATTTTAGTTTAAATTTCGACCGGAAAATTCTAGAAGGCGTACAAGTTACAGAAATGAAAAAGATGTTAGAAATTCTTATTCGTCTTTCTTGCTAATTTTTCTTAATTGCAATTAAGAGGTACAGAAAAAATTTTAATTGAACTGCACAACTACACGGCAATAACAGAAATCCTACAAACCAAAATGCTTCAGAAATCATTTTAACTTGGCGAAATTCGAAATGTGGAGGATAAACACGACCATCTCAGAGAGATTTTTCCAACCAACATTAACATAACGATGGAATTTATACCCAAGCTAAAATACTCCAACTGTTCTCTTTCTGGCCATTTACCTCTAGACCAACTACACGTTGGGCACCCAAGGTCGACTCGAGAGATTAAAGAACCGAAACTGAATTCATCTGCACTTTCTTTCATGTACCTTCTACATCCAAATTAATAGTTTTGAAAGGCCCCGACTAGGAGATGTAAGTTTAAGAAGAATACTGTTTGTGGTAAGGCTATGGGTCAAACCATCAAAATACACGTCGTACACAGAATTCAAATCTTTAATCTGACGCCTATAAGTTTCTCGACGTTATTGTATTACTCTTGAATAATTTGAATAAAAAATGACACGCTGTCTGTTGACTCTCGCTCCTGCAGGAGTCAAGCATTGACCTCACCGTAAAGAAGCAGAAGTAGAATCACGGTGATTTAATGTGTTACGTCGCTACTAATAGAACATTTCATTTCTTCTTCTTGCGTGAATAATCTGTAAGACGCCCGAGAAAAAGGTGTGAAGTCATTAAAGTGCATCATTTCAAGAATGTAAAAATCTATGACGGTGTATTAAGGGACTGACGACCACATCCTAAGAGATTATTGGATTGATATAAGACTGCCTGGCACGACCTTTAACGTAGGCGACAATCCCCGTCTAAGCTACTGCGTTTCAGACTTCGAAGACTAATCCTACTACCCAATACTTATTATTTATACATGGGTGCATTCGACTCCTTCTTAATACGAGTACTATAAACTTCCTTAACTTGCTACTGCCATGGATACGATGCCGGTTACAACGCATTTATATGTGGTATTAATAAACTATTAAAGTAGTCATAAAGTTTTACAATTCCAAATATCTCAAACAATGTACATTTGAATCTTTACACTAACTAATTTATATATTTATAAACTGATATATTATTTATTTTTCTACTCCTTTCCTTCCTCGTTAGCATTCTTCTTCTTTCTCCAAAGCTACAATGTTCATTCGGCAATAATGTTCCTTACAAATTAGTACTTGTTTTCTTAATTACATATAAACTATTAGATATGAGCACTGCTTCAAAACTAGACGTTAACATACTAATATAAAGCTAGTACTAAGAATAATATTCCCAGATTTATTGAACTTGCATCCTTTATCCTCTAGTTCGACTTCTTACTGTACGGCTTTGATATTTCTCCGATTTTAACTGCACTTGGCCAGGAAGCGTTACTATAACCATTATTCTATCAAAATACTTTAGGCTAGTACAACGAATAATAATTTTTACGAAATCTGGCAAGAGAAAATAAAAACTTTAAACAATTGTAGTGCCGTTGAAAGTTTTCGAGGAAAATGATTAAATGGAATGGAAATCGTAAAACAAAATTAAAGTGAACGAGTTCGCATTCGATCGGATTCAATAGTAAATTATTGAAAGTGAAATTAAAAAGTCACTAACGAACGAATTATATTTATTACACTCATTGATACTGAATAATAAAATCCATACAATTTTTTTAAAATGTTGCAAAAATGACCACGAACAGACGATGCGCGACGGACACACAGACGGCAGACGAGGAAGAAGGGTTCCTGCAACAGGTAAGAATTACGGTACTGAAAAGCCGAAAGATACTCCGACTTAAAAATTTAATAAGGAAAGCATAAAATATTTAAAATAATAATTGCCAACCTAATTAAAGTAAATTTTAAGTGTCGTCAAAAAGCAGTTTGAACTCTCTTTATTATTTCCTTAATGTGCTGAAGCCAAATTCGAATCAATGAAACTTGAATGAAGTTGAATCCCCCAATGGGATTTAAAAGAAAATACTTAAAACAAATTTACGTGGAATAAAATCGTTAAAGCCGTAAATTGTACAACATTTGAATGAAATTGTCATTACGTTATGAAAATTTATCCAATTAAACGCGTTTAATTATTTCTCATTATGATTTTTAGCACCTGTGCCTTTAGTATGTTGCTCAAACAATAAGTCTACATATATTTCTCGAAGGAAAATGGAGGCAGTGAGAATTTATCTGGAGCGTCCTTAATATGCAAGCACTACAATGTGTTGTGTTTTGATTTTACACGACTCTCATGATGTATAAACCTTCCAGGCTGAGTTTCTTAGGGTGATACACGAATGGCATATTTATGATTCAGAAGAACTTGGTTAATATTCTTTAGTATTCTACAAGTACTGCGATTTAATGCGATCAATATACACCAAAATTTTCCAAAATCAAAATTGATGTTCCGCTTATATTTGGCTCGAAATTCCTGTGGGTCATGCCTAGCGCTCCGGTTCTTAGTGGGATGGATTCCGTCTCAATATCCCACACCCAGTTGACCTCGATGGTTCCAATTTAATTTTTTTGTACCATTAGATCTCTCTGTACCTAAAAGTATTCTTTCACTTATATTGAGCTCAACTTTCTGATCATTTTGTTCTCGCTTTCCTGGTATCCTTCCCTCTGCGTACCAAATTCCGACAAACACACCGCGAGGCTAAATTCCAAAAACTATGTATTTACCAGACATGTTTCTATGTGCCTGTACCAAGTATCTGTAGATTCTCTAAACTTTTGTTTTTTTCTTTCCTTTATCCGTACAGAACCCTACTAAGTTTTCAACAAAATATTTTATTGCTAATGGCATGCTATCAGGGAAACCACGGAGAAGTGGGACCATTACTTGTACCTCTACCACCGGCGAACGTTTTTTCCTCATTGTCTCCGTAACGAACAGGATCGAACCACTTTGTATCGAAGGTTTGTCCACTCCAATAATGCAGTGTACTTAACGCTGCCATATGACTCTGTGTCAAGGACGAGATGTACTCTTTGTAGTATTCTTTTCTTACATTATTGTTCATTTGACAAAAACCACACCTTATTTTATGTATTCCTAAAGACTTCCTCTGAATTGTCACAGGTTTTTCCTGATTCAAGTTTTTTATATTGCGGTATTATTTAACTGAGCACGGCCTTATTCCCAGAATTCATCTTTTACCCATGTCTTTACGGAGTCTAATTCAACCAAACCATTGAATCTAAGTTCTCTAAGTGTGAGGATATAGTACTGCTTACAAGAATCTTAAAGTGAAAGTTTTAGTAATATTTAGAGCGAATATTTTTCCTTGTTTGCAATAATAGGACCAACGGTTACTTAAAACACATATTGTCACCATTATGTAAAACACTTAGAACAAATTTATAAGAATACGTTAATTGAGCAGATTAAACTGGTGACAAACGGTAAGAAACCAATGGACCGGAACAGAAATGTTAACAATACCAATCAGTGCCATTGAAACCACCCTCGTACACAACTTAAATATAAATTTAAATAAAATAAATTTACGTGACTCAGACGGAAATTGCAATTCATTTAAGCTACAGTTCATTGGAAAATATAAAGTAACTACCAAAATGTTATAAATCTTTCATTTCCAAATGATTGCTCCTTGAAAATTTTTCAAATTTCAATTTTTGACATTTGTTTCAGGTCACAAGAGTTGTGCACACCCGCCAAATCAAATCGCAACCGATGATGGACATTATCATAGCCGTAATCTCGGTTCCACTCCTCATAATATTCAGTTTCATGTTACAACGACATATGAGATCGGATTGGCTTCACAATGTCGAAACCAGGTGGAGGATATTAGGGCTAGGACTGTCTCTTCTTTTTATTAGCTTGGTCGTTTGCCTGTATGTCACCCACAGGTTGGGTCTGTGCATTTGGGCAGCGCAACAGCAAAGAGACATGAGACAGAACCCTGAAATTTGCAGGAGAGTACCACATAGGCCAAGCAATTGTGTAAGTCGAAATGAATAACATAAAAAATTAATTGTTCTGTCACTCAATTTCACGGGGTACGAACTTCCGTGGTATTCATACTTTCATCTGTTGCAATTGTAAAGAATGAAGTACAATACGATGCTCCCGACAGAGCACACAACGTTCTGTGTTTCATCCATTACGAGAACTAACAGAGTTATACTAATTTCATTTGTTTCCGCTAAAGAATGTTTACACAGAAGTCAAGGCAATCGTTTCCTCTTATTATACAAGTTCAACATATACTGTCTGTGTATTGTTTATTAACCTTGGTTTATCTCTTTCCTGCACACTAGAAATGGAAGGATTTATAACCTGTGAAAAAAAATGGGAAATGGTCACTTCTCTTTCTTCACATCACTCACTGTCATTTTTTTCAAACTTTCCTTGGGAACGGTAAAATATTAGGATGCATTTCTGAAATCTATCAGGTCTCCTTCTGTCCCTCAAATTTTCTAAAACAATCTAGCGTAGTCAAGCCAACAACATAACCGCAGTAATGTTTCAACTGGAGTCCTTTAACTTGGCTAAATGGCTCTTGCTTAATTGCAGTACGAATTACAAAAATAAAATTTTTCTTTCAGTCTCCTCTGGCCGCAACCGATAGTCATTTACAGCTCATGGTCAGCGGCGAATTACCACCAAGTTATGATTCAATAATGAGAAATTCAGACTTTCCACCACCTCCTTACCTCTCTGTGTTGGTTTTCAACGAAAAGAACAAAGTTCTACCGGAGGTAAACAACAAGGTTCAGAACGTTCAATGCATTTCAACGGTGACCGATGCAGGATTTAATGCGAGATCATCGGAAGTTCCTGAGGTTCCTCGTCAATTACCGACAGGCTGACGAGAAATTCTCAATCCAAATAAAGAAAATCCAGCGCGTTCGCCTGGAAGCCTGTAATATTTTTTCAATTGTCAATTGAATAAATAAAAGCCAAAGATTTGTGCACAGCGCCAACGTAAAATCGACAAGGAGAGCCCACAGTGTATTGTTACATACATTTCATCAATAAATGTTTAAGTCTGTGACAAGTAAATTTAAAAGACTCACAATTTATTTATCCGCTGTAATTGTGACATGTGATTGATTTCAACAAGACCAGACCACCAAAAAAGTTTTGGGTTTGGTGTGTCTCCCCTTTCTGATCTGTTCCGCTATATATAAATTAATGAAACATAAAATAACTGTATCGCACCAACGCAAATTACAAAATATCTAGGAGAATAAGACCTTCATGCCTTGATGAAAATATGTAACAAATTGTAATGAAAAGATAAAAAGTTATAATGGTACTATTAAATTGCCTTAATGTAGGAAATTTCATATTTGTCAATAAACTCATTTTTTTAAAAGCAATGCCTGTTTTATTTCCTGATGTGTTACAGTATGCTATTTATTGTATGTGTATGTATCATGTAATATTAAATTTACATGGAATTCCCTGAGCATGTTAATGTCATTGTAATTAAATGGTGTGCATGACCCAAAAAAACAGCTCAGGCTGGAAAAGCATTTTACTTTAAATAAGCCTGACTCCTGTTATTTAGTCTGACTGCTAAATTAAATGTAAAAATTAATTTGGAATTAAGAATTAATTGGGTAAGAATTAATGATGGAAATAGCTCTGATCAAGACTGGAAACTAGTATTAAAAGTAACAATTGCAAAACCACCATGAAAGTTTAAACCAAGACCTTGGATGCAGAGAGCAAAATTATTAATGTCTGACTATTTTGAAAATAATTGAAAGCAGATTAAAGTATGAAAATCAAGCCCTCATGTCACTTTTACTTTTCAATATTCGAAAAATATTTCTGGAAACAGGAAAGTCACAAATGGAAAACAGTATGGTACCAGAAATTCTGTATGAGGACAAAACTGTTTTTTTTTTAAAAATTCACCTTTCTGCTTACACTTGTGGCAAAACTGAAGAAAATGGCAACAAGAAACGAAAAGCAAAAAAATACTGGATTGCAAGAATGGGTTCTCATTAACCTACTAATCCCAAAAAATCTTCCCAATCCTTTACAATTTGGTCAAATTTTGGTAAGTGGTACTTTATTCAACAAAGAAATACCTATTTGAGCCTATTCTGAAACATTATTTAAAAAATATTTATAAAATCAATTCCAGTTATCAACTTATTATAAATGCCACTGAATTAGCCAAATTGAAACAGCAACATTTAAATACAAATAAATGATCATTACCTTTCCTACGACAGAGTTACAAAGAAGCAGGGAGTCTTTCGGATTTTACCTTGTTTCAAAAAGTTTACAGCACTTTTGCTGGAATATTCACAACAACCAAAATGTCACAAGAAACATTATTTTGTAAACATTATTAACATTCAGATTTTTAAATAAGCAAAGTCAAAGGCCGTAAACAGTGCAATGAATGTTTTGAAAATAACGGTTAAGAAACTAAGTAATATCCAACTTAATGGAGAACCGCAAGGTGCTAGTTTATTGCATTCAGAAACAGCAAAAACCGCGCATAAAAGGTTCAGGTAACAAGATGAATATGACATTGCGAGCAACATACCTTACAGACTTCTACCAAAATGACAAGAACAGAATTTGTAGAAGCCTTTAGGCCTGTAAAAATTCATGTAAATCAACATTCCCACTTAAAATCGTTGCATATTTCAAAGTGAAAACATTGTAATTGATTTAAACATATCTGCCACGTTTAGTTGTAGCAACAATACGCCATTCGTCTTGTGTCTGTTTAGTAAATATATTTGTGTCATTTGATAAAGTTACTTTTTGTATAATTTATTAGTTTTTTAATCTCATGAGGACAAATCATTCCAGACTTATTTATTCTTCTGTCGTAAACGTTGCACAAGATGTATACTTCATTGAAATTGTATATTCTCTTTATCGAAGGAGCAGGGCTTGAGCGCTGCACTTCAAAAGATTTACCAGATGGTGGTCAGGAAAATATATTTCAGCGATAATTGCAAGCTCCACCGAAGCAGTTTTTTTCCCATCTATTACCACAATGAATGAATGCAATGTAAATAACTCCCCAAATGAACAAGTTGACAATCAGATCTCTAAAGATTGTTCACTTGAAAGCTCCCAATGTTCATCACCCATAAGTCAAAACGTAGAGAACAATGAGGATGTGTGTGGGACAACAAATGTTGAGCTGGCTCCTTCAACATCAGAAACATCCAGTGGTGATTCACAAAACTGCCATGAGTGTCTTGAGAGTGATCATTCCAGTTTAGATTGCTTAGAAACTGAAACTGCTGATAAATTAGAAACAAATAGTGATGTAGTTAATGACTTGAAATTCCTAAGAGATGAAAATGAAAAACTACAAGCGGAGAATATGAAATTAGAAAATGAAAATGCAAAGTTGGAAGCTGATAGGTGCCTGCAATTAAATGAACTACAAGAGAAATTAGAGAAAGTTATAAATCAGCAAAAGCTGGAAATACAGAGGTCTCAAGATTTTTTCAAACAACACAGTGAAATGTATGAAAGGCAAATTGCACAACTGAAGCAAGATTGTGGTGTAAAAATAGATAGGGTAAGGATTTCTGTAGTGTAATATCAGCCAAAATTACAAAGATAGACCCCAATTTTCCATGTAATTAATTAAATAAATGAAATTAATTTTTAATTGTCAAATTTCAATTTCCAGCTTTCAAAACAATATGACATTGCAAAAAAGGAAAAAGATTCAATGGTAATGAAATATGCTGTAAGTGAAAAAGCAGTTATTGATCTCAAAAGAGAAATTCAGTCTTATGATAGTAAAATCAAAGAATCCCTTAAGGATAAAGAAGTCAGTCAAACAAAACTAAAAAATGTTGTACTAGAAAAAAATAAAATTAATCAGCTTCTTGAGGCAAAAGTAAGTAACTAAAATCTGTCATTCTGCTGTTTAAAATAGGTACATATATGTAATGACATTTTATTTTAGAACTTTGAAATAGCAGGATTGGAAAGAGAAAATTCAAAAAGAAAAGATGAAATTAATATGAGAGATTCAAAAATCAAATGGGCTCAAAACAAACTTAAAGCTGAAATTGATAGTCATGCAGAAACACAGGGTAAATTAGAAAAGCTTCAGCAAAAATTTAATGAAGCCAAGGAGGAAGCTGAACAATATAAGAAACAAACTCAAGCCCTTCTGAAAAGTTACCAAGAAGCACAGGAAGATAAAACAAATCAGGAACAGGAGCAGAAAGCAAAACTGATTATTGATAAGTATGATGAGGAAAGTGCAGCCAAACTACAACAAGAGTTGGATAATTTCAAAAAAAGGCAACAAAATCTAATAGAAGAGAATACATGTTTTAAAACTAAAGTAAATGTCCCACCTTGAGTACCACCATTTACAGAATAACAAAAAATTTTAATGGATTACATAAGTGGCACATTTCTATTGTAGATACAAAACTTAGAAAGGGAAAGGTTTGAGTATGAAGAAAAAATAACAAAATTGAAACATTCAATGGAGTCACAAAGAGAAACAATTCTTGACTTACAATCGCAAATATCAGAGTTTGAGACTATATCACTACAATTACAACAGTGAGTAGAACATGAAAAGATTACTAGATAAGAAACAACCAGAAGGATGTCAAATATTTTTTGCTTCTGTAGGGAAAGAGAAAAATTGGTGACCAGTCAGAGTGAAATTGAATCCTTACACCTGCAACATTCTGATATGCAGCATGAGGTTGAAAGCTGTAGGAACAAAGAAGCGGAATTATTGGAATTCACAAAACAATTAACAGAAAAAAATGTTCTTCTGCAATCACAGTTTACTGCAGTTGATGCAAAGGCCCAACAATTAGAAATTGAGCACAGTTCATGCACTGTGAGTCCCTAAGTTATTCATATGTCAACTTTATTTAATTAATATTGTAGTAATGCCCCTGATTATTTGTTCTAATTAAGAAATGTGAAAGAATAACAAATTTTCATGTTAATGTTTGTTTTAAACCCAGGATCAAATTTTACAACTCATCAATGACAATTCTAATTTGAAAGAAGAGTTAGAGAAAGTAAAGCAGCAGCAAGGTGCTGAGAATGAATCCTTGTTGAAACGTTTAGATGTTCAAACAAAAAAATCAGAAGCTCTTGCCCAGGAAATAGCTGATAAAGAAGGAGAAATTCAGTTGTTGAAGAAGAAGCATGTAGTTACCCTAAAGGCAAGCCATGTGTATTATATTGTTGGCATTAAACATAACTTACTGTTTATGTAATTTACTAAACTGTAGTTATTCATTTCAGGAACTATCGAAAGAATTACAAGTTTGCAGAAAAAAAATAGAAACCTATGAAGGTTCACAGGCGGCCTTACTTGGGGAAGGCTCCAGAAGTAGTTCTAATATTTCACTAAACAATGTGGAGGCCAGTGAAAATAAAAGTGCATCTAGTCAAGCTTCACCTGTAACAGTTCAAACTTCACTACCAACAGAACCGGATAAACAAGTGTTAATAGATAAAATTGTCAAGGTAACTTCTTACTGGTAATATTTTTCACTCCAGTTTTATATAATATTTATCAATATGTTTCACATCGCATATGCTAATAATTAAATTCATAAAACAAATAATATTTGAGTGTCCAACCCATCAAAATGTACAATGCAACAAAAGAATTATTCGAATTTTAGATTCAAAAACTGAATGCTCGGAAAACGGAAAAAATAGAATTTCTAGAGGAGCATGTTAGACAGTTAGTTGCTGAATTACAAAAGAAAACTAGAATAATACAAACTTATATTATGAGAGAACAATCGGGGGCTTTGTCGTCAGAGACCATGGATCACAATAAGGTAAAACATAAACCAACAATATAATTTTTTTGACTTTTGGAAAGCATTTAACATAGATTTTAGATATTCTCAATCCATTAAAAGCTGTCCGGATAAAACACAAGATGGATGATGAGTAAGTAGAAAAAAAGTTTAATATCTAACCAGGGGAATGCATGAGAAAATTGGTTTATTATTTAGCACTGAATAATTTATTTTTTGTTTTATCAAATAATAAATATGTAAATGTTTATAGTGTTGTAAAAAATTTTTTACGAGGTTGTTTTTCATTTATAAATGCCAAACAGCCTCACAGGTATTCTTAAATTTAAGAATAGTTTGACTTAGTTTAATACTTTATTCGTAGGTTACCCTCTCGAAACATGGTGGTATCATGGCTTCTGTATACAACTCCAAGGCCATAGACGAGGGAATGACTCTCGAGCTCTCCTTGGAAATTAATCAAAAACTTCAAGCAGTACTAGAGGACACCCTTCTCAAGAACATTACCCTCAAGGTGATTTTACATTTTTTATTTTTTAAATTCAACCCGAAACCTGTCACCACAATATCGCACTAACACGTGAAATGTTATTTTTGTTTAGGAAAATATGGAAACTCTAGGAAATGAAATTGCAAAGCTTGCATCAAACAAATAGTACTCTAACGAATGAATTACATAATAATAAATAAAAATTGTCTTCCAAAGTGAGTTTTACGTCATGTTAATATATTTTAATTTGAGCCCAATTTTTATTGACTTCAATTCAGTCTGGTAAATAAATAGAAGGAGCTGCTTACAGGGTTTTGTATCTCGGAAAATTAAAGCTGCCGTTGCCATTAATTATATCAGTTGAAAACTTGAAAGTTATTATGCATTTGGCAAAATGATAATATTTCCTTCATTAACATTTTACATTCGGTGTGTTCATTAATCATTGTATGCCACAATATATATTACCGACATTAGCGAGAAACTCATCCGATCTTGATAGAAAGAAGTACCAGGATACCAGCACCAGAAGTACAGGAATGTTTCGTCTCATGCAAGTAACCCATGAACTCAGAAATATAGTATTTTGTATTTTAAATAATGAAAATATAAAATATTTAAATTATTATTACATTAAAATTATTTATTTGGCTAGAGGAATGTAACAAATTAGGCACATTTCCAATATCCACTTAATGCTTTTGTAAATAGTGTTCAACTACTGTTGAAATTTACAAACCATCATGGTTATTTCATTGTTATTATTATTAAAATTTAAGTAATTTTATTAATAAAATAAAAATAAATTACATAAATAGTTGCGATTCTGTGAACAACTTTCATTTTCGGTCGAAAGTAACAGTCGCTTAATCAAAAAAATTAAACTCTATTGTTGGTACATTTAAAGAGAAAGAAACAGGATGCCTGCGGATGCATGGAAATGTGCTGCCTTCTACTTTTAATAACCGTGTTATTTATTTATAGCATTCGTTACAATAAAATAACTTGATTCAAGTCCGTTGAGTTGTTATGTGAACGTCAAACATAAAAATTGTACATAAAACTGTATATAATCCACGTATAAGTTAAATAAAAGTTTTAAAGTACTAATAAGTGTCCAATATTTTATTTGTCTTATTTGGCTATTACTTTGGCTTCCTACAGATTCCTGCATGCACGTTTTTATTGGATTTTGTATTCCAAGGCAAAACTAAAAATAATTAGTTTGATTACAATGTAACATTTGTAATCGCTAAACACCGGTTCGATGAAAAACAAATGGAGAAATCACTCCTTATTAATTCCTATTACATGTATTTCTCGTAATGGTTAGATATATTCGGTTTCTTCGAAATCTTAAAAATTGGCTGTTGATACCAAGCGAATTTCCCTTAGATTCTTTGAAATTTTTTGCTATACAAATTACAAGGAGTCTGCCAAACGGTCTCGGAATTTTCTTTGTTTTTACGAAGCATCATAGAAAAAGAGAAACGAAGCTTTCGAATACGAAATATCTCATCCCAGATTCGGTTAAATTTAGATGTGACTCAAGGAAGAAACTCAGTAAACATATTTTTTGTCGCACACTTCGGACACATTTTTTCCCTTAGTGTTTCGGTCTTCGGTTCAATCGGATTATCAGCAGAAAATGAATTCGAATTGGTTCAGTTTCGACGAGGATGTTGCTTCTGAGTTTTTCGAGAGGTCGAAAGTGGAACGAACAAAGAGGAACTCCGGAGTGAATTCGAAAAAGACTGAAATGAACTCAAGTTGGGGCCATTCAAGTGATGTCAGCGACTTACTCGATTTAGCCACGTCTAAATGTAGTTTCCGGGAAAAGAGCAAATTGTTAGATTCATTGTTGAAAGAAAGGAGCATAGTGAGAAATGCGATGAGCCGTGCTTCGCGAGTTTCTGATGATCCCTTCAGAATGAGGTACATCTACGGAGACGACTTCTTCTCGGATGCCGATGAAAAAATAACCAAAATCAAAAATAACTTTTCTAGTGATCGATACGAAACCGAAAGTCAGAACAGTGAGAGAAAAGAAGAGAAATTCGAAAACAAAGGAAGGTACCTGGAAAAGTCATCGAGCACAGCGTCAGCCAACAGTTACGCTTTCACCGAGTTGACAAACGATGCTGCCCGATCCCGAAAGGACTCGATGGACAGCTCGTGGAGCAGGAAGTCTTGTCAGGGTACCGTGAACTTCCCAGCATCGAGTACCTCCACCATGTCGGACCAGTGCGGGGGATATTCTGCCAAGTCAATAGGCAGGTCCATTTCGAGGGATTCTGACGATTCGGTGTGCACAGAAAAATCTATTAACAGTTCTACCATTTCGGAAAAGTTACCAGATGGAACGGATAAAACCCAGATCGAAAGTAACGAGTCCTGGCTGAGAAAGTCAACCAGTGGAACCAAAATCGCTGAGAAAAAAGTGAATGACATGACAATGATGGAAAAGAACGACGACGGAATGTGCGAAAAATCGAGAACGAGAATGTCTTACCTGGAGAAGTCGGCTACGGGATCCTCTCTCCAGGAAGAAATCACTTCCGAAAAAGTGACTTCTTCCGGCAAGAGAGGAACCAAAACAATAGAGCAAAAGACTTCGTCGGAAACGTTCAAGAAATCTCACAAGACAACTCCGAGCAAATCCTCTTATTACGATGACTTGGATTCGTGTTCCTTTGAACATTTCGTTCCGTCCTCCTTCAGTAAGATGTGTTCGGAAACCCGTTCGAAGGCACCCTCGATGAAACAGAAGGATTTGTTTTTGCATGGTCGTAGCAACGCGGTTCCTGAAAAAATATCAAAACTAATTGACGAGGCCGTTCAACAGGATGACTTGTTCAAGATACCATCTTCTCTTCAAACGGATATTGACAAGATGACAGATGACTTTTTCAGTTCAAAAACTTTTGGGAGAGATAAAACTAGAACTCAGAGAAGATTACTGACTAACTTATTTTCGGGCGTAAGTATTTTTAAATCGGAATTTTTTTCAAAGGGGAGGAGAACAGAATGTCAAATTCAAAACTTAGACAATGATTGTACCCCAAATTATAAAATTTAAGAATCTAAATCTTAGATTGAGTCTAATGAATCTAATATTCTTTAATTTTAAACAAACACTTAGGATATGAAAAAAGTATTGTTAGATTTCTACATGACAATTCGTATTGACATAAATTGAGGAGTGATGGATACTTCTGGTACCTAAAAATATTTTCTTTGTAATTTCAGAGACACGTTCTCTTCTTGTATAGTTGTACACAGTTTATTCAAACTAGTCAAATTATTGCGCCTTTTTACACAATTAAATTCTGTTCCAAGGAAATGGATCGAGCTAAACTTAAAACTGAATTTTACTTGGATTATTTGGAAGCTTTGGGTTTTTAATATCAAAAAGAAATATGTTCTAAGAACTACTGCTTGATAAATAACTGACTGGTGCAGTAATCCTACTATTAGCGTAACACAAATTTCCCGAAGGAAAATATTCGTAAAATTCTCCGGTTAGGACTCAACTATAAAAAAAACTGCGTCGCGACGATGATTCACAATATAAAAATATTATTTTCATTGTTCACAAATTAATTTGAGAAATATAGCACTGACGAAATTTAGCAGTTCGCCTTCAGGGCTTCCCATCGTCTAAAAAATAACTGACTTCAAGTAGTCACATAGGATAGGATAGAGTAGGAAAGTAAAGATTGAAGCATACAACGAAGAGTGTGGTTCGTAGAAACGTAAGGACGTGTACGAATCTGCCATTTGACTTTTTGAGGTCTATGAATTCTGTTAATGTCGTAAAGCGACAAAGAAAATAAAGTATTTGAAAAATACTAAAATGGATCGACATACATAAAAATTGAGAATGGGTAGGTGAGAGCGTCGTTGTGTTCACAACAGACGTCAGCCCCGAAAGCTTAAAAACTGTGATTTGTCACCAAGTTCTATTGTTTCACTCTTTCAAAGCTCTAGAGTTGGTTTTTGCAACGCCTTCATATGACCAAACATTCATAACAATCATTATAAATCTATACACGTGATCGTATTTGTACAGTTCCATTAAATTCGGTATTTTCCCTAAGAAAATTTCAGAATATGTGTTCTTATTAATTTTCATGTCGATCTAAATTTTTCTGGGTTACAATTTTTGTTGGCGTAACTTTGTCCATTCTTCGATTGCCAGTTCCACAGCCCACTTCATTTCAATTTGTTAAATAAAACATTCTTTTAATTAAGTAATGGCAAAATGATAATATAAAACAGGCAAATTGCACTTGCATTAAATTAAATTAACATTGCAAGTTATCAGACCCTAGAAAATACGAGCTACATAAGAATTTACACGCGTTAACACACGTGAATGATTTGTCAACGGCAAGCAGCACCTCAGCGATCGTCCAATCCCATATCCTGTCAGTCATTCACATTCTATTTCGGTTACAGTTCAAATTCGTGAGATTCAAATAATAATAGTTAAAACTAATTAGTAGTCAGTAGAAACCATTATTTAAAAAACACATAATTTGAAGCGTTATATTTTTGTTCTACAGTACGTGTAACTCTTAAAGAACATAATTCACTAGCTATGTAGGACACGGGTACATGATTGTCGGTCTTCTCCTTTAAGACTGATTAATTTGTGTAGGCAAGTAAATTATTTGGTTTTTACGTCTTGAGAATCCAAAATTAACTCTATTACCCTCAAACATTTAAAGTTGAACTACGTTGACCTCGATACCAGCTGCAACAATTTTTAAATCTCTTAAAAGGGTCTTATGAATATTTTTCGGTTTCGCTACTTTTCAGTTCTACTAAAAGGACGGCTTTGTAGCAGGAAATTAACCTGGAATTAAAGTTTAATTCAATTAATAAGAACGTTTCAAAAGAAAAAACTAAAAAATTAAATTTAGTTAAGGAAATATTTGTAATCACAATCCCACTTAAAAATGCAGATTAGTTGCGGATCCTACTAGAATTTCTTTTAATGTTTTAAGTAGATCAAATAAAAGGTCAAAGTGCACATAAAATGAAAATAATAATTGTCGTAAAGTAAGCCAAAAGCAATAAAAACAAGTTCTAAAGAAAATACGAATGTATCAAAGCCAGAATGTCACATACCATTGGGCAAAAATATAGACAATATATAATATTTATAATGATGTTTTAAGACATTTGAATTTTGCGCCCTTTCTATTTAAATAAGCCTAAGTTTTCTCACTCAAGTCTGCCATTGTTGTGATTGCAAACAATAAAACTTATCCACGAATATTTAGAATTGCTGTCATCTATTTCAGACGGATAAAGAGGAATCCTATGCGACTTGCTCTACAATGACCAAACTAAAATCAGAAAATGACTCTCTTCAACAAGAGAATTTAAAGCTCCAATCGATAATTCAAGACGTAAGTTACACGAGATGTGAATCAATGACGCAGAAGTTCCAGTCGACAAACCATTGACACATACGCAATTTTGTTTTCTTAAAGGTAACTGCAGTGAATAAACGATGGCAGAAATACAATAATGAAAGGCGGCTTTATGTTCAAAAGTTGCTATCAACAATACAAGATTTGCAAGAACAGATAAATTTAATAAGTGAAAAATCGGCTTTTCAGAGCAAATCCAAGGAAGAAATCGGTTCGCATCACGAGGAAATCGAAAGGTTGAAGAAGGAACACCAGGAGCATTTGGCCGTTCTCGAACTGCAAATCAAATCGCACAAAGATGAGTGGGACAATGAGAGAAAAGAGAAGAAGAAGGCGCTACAGGAAAAGGAAGAAATGCAAAATAGAGTTCATGAACTTATGAGAGACGTTAACTTTTTGAAAGAAGCCCTGCAACAAGAAAGGCAACATAAAAACGTAGTTTGCATTAATTGCAAAAGTAGCTACGACCAAAATGAAATCTTCCAAAGAATGGAATTTTGTCCACCGAGATCTCCTTTGAAAGTACAAAACTGTTCGGAGAGCAATTGTTGCACAGCAGTTCGTGCCTCTTACAACACGGTAGATCATATTTCAATACTGCCTTAATCATAAGTTGTTTTGTATCAATAAAATAAGAATTTGTTCCATCTGTTACAGGCTGATATTTCAAATGATAACAGTTTTTACAACAAAGGAGAATTATTGGTGGACGGAAATGCAGTCGATCAGGATCCCACTCCCTACTATAGTTCAGCAAGAAATGAACTGAAGGAATCATTTACAAATGAACGTTTTTCTAGAGCGCAAAAAAGTAAAAAGCCCGTAACGAGTGATACCGTAGTGGTAGAAGACGAAAGTGGCATTCGACTAGCAATAACAGAACAATTTCCCTCAAAAGATAGCAGTTTAAAATCCATTCTCAAAAAAAGCGATCGAAAAAGTAAGGCTTCGTCAAAATCGTTTTCCAGGCAGAATGAACCAAAAAATGAACCCAGAAGTCGGATGCGTTGTCCGGGACAACCCTGTATAACCTGCGAAGAATGCTGTTCCTCAGAGGGTAGCTTTGGTGTGTCAATAGGATTCCAAAATGGAGGTGTCGCACAGGTGACATCTTTCATACCGAACGCGTCCGCAGCCAATAACTCAATGCATTACCTGTCAATAGGAACTCCCGGATTGAATGTCGGAGCTGAAATCAGCAGATCGAGATCAGAACCAAACACAAGAAGCAATTCATCAGAGAACTTGAAACCTTTAAGGGAATCTTCTTCTTGGAACAGTGAATCCTTTGGTGCGGGCTCAAATGTAAAAGAAAGTGTAATCTGTTCTAGTTGTGAGAGAGTATTCCAATCTCCAATGCATGTGAAGCACCGCGACCGCTTCGAACTTTGTCAATCTGAAAATAATCAGTTTTAAAAGTGAAAAAGAAATCACGAATAATATAAATAATGTCCTTCTTTCTTCTTTCTAAGTTTTTTTCTAGTAAATTTTAAGAGTGCGCACGCCTAGTTGTTTAACACTATTCGCTATGTAACCATGTTTAAGTTTTCAATACTTTAATAAAGTTATTTGCTAAAAGTAATTTAATTAAAGATCGTCCATGTGAAATTCAATGAGAACAAGTAAAATTACCATACTGGGTATTCAAAATAAAAAAATCTTCATGATTAATTTTTCCCTATCACGTTTCTTCTACCGCCTGTGGTTCTTGATCATTCGCAGCAAGGTTCGCAACAGGTTCTTCAAGTGGCTGTAGTTCTACGTCGACTTCTTCATCAGGTATTTCGTTTTCGGTATATGCTGCTATAGCGGTTACCAGATCCTGCCCTTGTATTTCTTCTTCAACTGCCACTTCCTCGGTCCATTCCTGCGTTTCGATTTCTTTTGGTGGGAGAGGTGGTGGTGTACTATTTGGAAACACTGACAGATATTTCTTTTTCATGGCGACGACGTCGATTAGTTTTGTTCTTTGATTCATGAACTCGTTTATAATCTGATCGATTACTTCTTTTTTGACCACGGCCTTAAATTTTTTAACTTTTGTCCAGAAATCTTCGTCTGATAGAGGCTCTTCTCCCAGTGTCCAAATCAAATGACTGAAAAAATGGATGATTATTATTATTATTATTCATATCCGTTGGCGTCAATGTTTAAACAACACTACATACAAATTTAAAATTGTGGTCAGCAATCTCTCTCTCTCACATACATACACACACACACACTCACACGCAAGCATTACAGCGTAACACAGTACAAGAGAAAACAACATGACGTACCCAAAATCCCTTTTAACCTTTATTGATTTGGGTTTGTCAGCTTCGTAATAAGCTCGCTTGAAAAGGACTGCCACATAATCAGCACCTTTAAGTTCATAATTACCGTACACGCCTCCAACATTAACTTCTATGTCTCTGTCCAATTTAATTCTGTTCAGAATCTGAAATGAAATGCCCGGTAAGTGGTACAATTTCAGGTGATAATTTAGGAAAGTAGTGCATTGCTTTAAGGCAATCACCTTTAAGAATGATTTGTTCACCCATAAATCTTCTAAATCGAGAGTTTGTAAATTAGTGCTGTTTCTTGCACTGCTTAGTAGCGCATCTAAGTCCTCCGGAGGAATTGGGTTTCTACCTAGTTTTATTATTTGCACACGTGAACGACCCAATCCCTTTTTAATTTCTGATATTGCAGGTCCATCAAGCCTAAACGCATTTATAATAAAACTTAGTCTTTTGTTTTTATTGTTGCATTTATTGCCTAGGTACCTGTTGTCACTGAGATCCAAGTATCGTATTGATCGATTCCTCTGTAATACAAGGGATATCAGTGAGCCAATTTCACTCCCGCCTAATGCGTTCCAAGCAAGGTTCAGGGTTAGTAATGTTCTATTGGTAGATAAAGCACGGAAAAAATTCTTCACAGCTGGAAACTCTGGGTTTTGTAAATTTTGAAAGATTAACCAAAAACATTACTTCAAACAGAAGTAAACTTACCCATTGGGTCAAAAAAATTGTTGTAACAAAGATTCAAGTCCTTTATGCTGATGTTTACCTTTAATACCATGGCTAAGGCGTTTGCTGCATCTTCGTTTAATTTATTATTGGACAAATCAAGTTGTTCGATGGAATTATTTCGAAGAAGAACTTGACCAAGTCTAACCATTCCATCGTCTTCTATGTTACATTTGGACAGGTTTAAATTGACCAATGTCTCGTTTATTGTTAGGTATTCTACTAAGCAACGAATTCCTTCCGGATCTATCCTGAATGAGCAACACGTTTTACAAAAATAATTAGAACACAGTCATTATGTGTCATCAAAATGAATCCACTTGACCAGATCTGGAGTATTGATATAAGCATGCAAGGGACTTTCTATTTTTCACTATCTCTTACGCCACCAAAAATTTGGGGCGAATCTAAAAGTAGTTTCGACAAACGTTTTAATTGCGATACGTAACAAAACATACAAACCTACACCCGGTGAGATCTAAAATGGTAATTGTTTCGTTGACATTCAAAGTTCGCCCCAGATAAAAACAATCGGCTTCGGACAATTTATTGTACTTCAATATCAATTTTCTTACAAATTTATTCGTTTCCAAGGCCGTAAACATGGCCTGCAGGTTCTTGCCGTCTACTCCACGAAACTAAACATAATGTAAATATTCGTTGAGAAAGAATTCAAAGATCTCTGTTGATCAATGAAAAAAGCCACGAATCTACCCTAAATTTCCTTAATTTCAAAAGACTAATTAAATTAGGAAGTTACAAATTAGCGCCAATACCATAAGAACCGGACCTTGTGGATCACTACTACTCACACTTAAATCAATTTCGTCTGTTTCAAGTGCTTTCAAAACCCTTTGAATAGGTGGGATCATTAATAATTTGCACAGGTGCTCGTAGCGCTTTCTTCCAATTTCATCGATTATGTCTCCTCGAACTGTTGGAAAACGATTTATAAAATTAAAAAGCCCAACCGATTTGCAGTTGAATTTTATGTAGATGATACACCCAAACGAGTTCTAAATTAGTAACCGTCACCGGTCAAAGGTCCATTGTGATAGAACAGATAGCCTGCCAACCTAATTTAAATACCTTACATACGTACTAACCAACATCTTTGCTGTAGATATTCCCAATAGTACCAGGATCGCACAATTCGTCAAATTCGTACAGTCTACCATCCCATTCAAAAGTAATCGCACTTAGAATGCTGCTTCCAGTTGAGACATCTACGGACTCCTCATCTTCTTCTTCTTCCTCACCTTCAAGTAATTCTTCCTCTCCTTCCTCATCCTCTGTACAAGCTATTTTGACTTTTTTTCTTCTCTGACACCTTCTTACTCGTGTTTTGGGTTTCTCCTCAAGGTCGTCGACCGCATCTTCTTCCAATTCAATCTCCACCAAGTTTTCATCATCAATGAAACCCTCAACTAAAAACTCGGTATCATTATCCTCACCGGCTTCTGTATACTCTTCGAATATTTCTTCATTTTCGGTTCCTTCAACCTCTCCAACATCAGCATGTTCCTCGACTTCCATTTTGCTCACAAAATTCTTATGCCTTGGTAATACTTAAAATAAGTTTTAATGAATCTTTGCAGCAGTGCATCAAACCAATCAGGTCAAGGAACCAGTTGTCATGTGTAATATTTCTCAAGTGTATTCAAAAAGAGTATGTACCTAAAAGTGAATATTGTATTTAATCAAAGGTAAAGCACTCTTTTAATGTTGCTTTAGAAGAAAACTAGTACTCTACCATAGAACATCTCTTTTGTTTCTCGAATAATTTATTTTCTTGGTAATATTTTTGTTACCCTTTTTTAAGTCTTCATTTTTTTACATTCATTTCCAATGATTGGGCCGCTATTTGGGTACCTGAAATAACAATACGGATGTTATCAGGAACGGAAGTACAAAATGAAATAAATAAATAAACGAGTAATATAAAAAAATATGCATTATATTATAACTGCCTTTGGTACAATAAAAAAAGTCGAGTCATGAAATGAAAGCACAAAAATTGTAAGGATCGAACAGGCAAACTGTTAGGAACAATTTAAAGAATTTATATTTGGTTTGTGAAACGATGCTAAATGGATAGGTGCCACTACAAATTGATACCATCGTAACGTGATGGGACAAAAAAACAAAGAATACGATAAATATCCTGTAGTAGTCTGTTTTTTTTTTTTTTTTTTTTGGTTCCAACAATGGCTATTGATTTACACGAGTGAGAAAAGTTAACTTTTTAGCAGTCGCGAAACGGTCGTCGGGAGAAACGCAATACCCCGAGGTCTCGAACAATGGATGGCAACAGCCCTAAATGTCGGCGTATAAACTTTTTTGAGTGCCTTAGAAAGTGGTTTGCTTACCTGGTGCTACAATATGAATTGATCACGTGCGTGTGTATGTTTGAACCATGGGAGAGAATTTTTATAAGTATCATTTTATAGAGTGTTATTTTAAATTTGGCACAAAAATTTAATACCACAATTCATTTTCTCCAAATCTCTATTCACATTGGGCATTTTGAATGTGATTTTTTTCTAATGTCTTTTTAATACATTTTTACACCTGGATTTGGTATTTAATGATTTTTGGGTGAAAAAAATTTGTTTACCACTTATTCAAACAACTAACAGAATTTGTAATAAGTTCCTTGACTTGTTGCCCTACCAGATGGATTGTTTTTAACACTTTTTAGCCTGGTGACTTATTTTTTGATGTTCTGTCTCCCAAAATATTTGTTGTTACTATTCACCTGTTTTGGACAATTAACTGGAGTGACACAACTATCATATGTTTTACTGTTTGAATAGTATTTTTAAATACTAATTTAATTAATAATACGATTTATTAAATAGTAAAATTTAATATGTAGAAAATTAATTTATTATGATTTAAAAATTTTTAATATTAACCTATGATTTTATTATTGATACATTGTATTAAATTATTTGTAACAGCCCTTATTACCAGCAACTTCTTACCTGTAGTCTTTAAAATCAATCAAATTAATTACACCACAACTTGTACAGAAATTTTTATTAATTAAGTAGTAAATTTTTCACCATAAATCAATTCTAATTTTAAATAAAAGGAGCTTTTAACAGGATACCCAATTGTAATAGTAAAAGAAAGTAGTTTTATAATATTCTATTTTTAAATTTTAGCATTAACATGTTAATTTTGTGTATCTGTAATTTTTAAGTTGAGTCTTTTGTTACCATCCAATTATCATGTCATTGCAAATACATAAATATCACGAAAAATGAAAGGTTTCTGTTAATTCTTTATTCTCTGACCTCATTCTTTACATGAATCTGGAGTAAAAGTGTAATATTATTACACAATTTAAATATAAATATTCACATTACCTTAACATGAATTATTTAACTATATATGAGGGCGTTGCATAACAGATATTGCAAGAGTATTTAAAAAATGTAAGTCACCAATGAGTAAAAAATTATTGTGACTTGTGAAGGGCCTACACCACTTACCGAATGAGACATATTTTCGTTTGGAGTTTTTAACGAGATTGAAGCACCACCGTGCAAAAAATTAGAGGACAAAATGTAGTATAGATTTTTGGTTTGGCATGTCAACCGACACTACCACTTACAGTGCAGCCATTTTAAAAGAGAGTTTTTTACAATTTGGAAATTCATACTACAATTTTAACTGATTTCCGACCACCAAGCTAAGTAATCCCTTTGATTTTTCAGTGGACATTAATTTAATTTAAAAATGCAACATTAGTGATATTTACAAACACAGAAATGTCAGATTTGTTTTCTTACTCCAACAGTGCTTTTTCATTATTGGCGGTAAAATTTCAATGTGACAACGTCGCAGTAGCCTCGGTGTTTAAACACGCCAATGGGAGTGTAGCATTTTTTAACGGAAAATAATGGATGAAGAGCCAGCCTCAGAAAATTTGGTAAGACAAATATTTTAGAATAACGTTTAAACAGAGAATTACCATAATTACGAAAATTCTAAAATCCTTTATCGTCAATTGATAAAGTGAGGAGGGTGCAGCATAAATTTTTTCTATTTGTATTCCTAAAATATAGCAAGTTTTTACTGTGTTAAAATCTGTTATAATTGTTATTAATATTATCGGCACTTGACCAGGCCCGTTTCGTTGAATTGTTAATTCTCTAAACGTACCTCTTACATTTTATTTACAAAGATTCAGTCGCCAATGATGGCCAGCCTCTTCCAGGCGAATAAGTTCGGGAAAATAAATAATCTCCTGACGATTCCAGACACAATACCGGAGCAATCTGCAGAGTTTAGTTTAAAGTCAGAAGGTACATATATTGAAAGAATTGCATTCCATTTAATTTTGGTTATGTTTCTTAAAATGGATTTTACTTCTTATTTTAGTTTCCAAATTAGCAGAAAGCTTAGTTCCAGACAATAATACCTTACAGTTAAGTAAAAGTGATGAATCTTCAAATGCAAGGTAATATGAATTTCAATAAATGTGAATTTGGAAATTTTACTTATTTGATTACACTTAACAATTTGTAATACTTTTAGCACCATAATTCCTTTTGACAATTCATTTTTATTAGACTGTGAAAGGAAGCTTTTGGAATGCAGCAGCAGCAGTGATGATGACAAGACTTCACTTGCAAATAACAAACAGCCAGGAACATTTCATAAGATACTTTCAAGGTATGTATTATTAAAACTTTCTCCTAGATAGTAATGTTAAATATTTCTAATATTTATTTTATTTACTATTATAGAAAGCTAGGTTTTGACAATTCTATATCTACTCCACCTAATGAATTACGTCAACAAATAAATTTTTTGAGAGATGAAATCAGTGAATGTCATGAATTTCATGACATGGAAATTCAAGTTTTAAGGGAAACTCTGGAGGAAGGAAACCCAGAACACTATTCCAAATTAATTGAACAATATTCAGTGCTGTTGGATTTATACACATCATTAAAAAAGGAGTATGAATTGTATCGTAATGAACAGGAAAAATTTAAAGATGAAATTCATTCAAAGACTGCTGATTGCTTAGAAAATCTATGTTCTCAAATTGAAGCTTCTGACAGTAGCCTAAACTTTAGCGACACTAGTTTAATATCATTTACTACACCAGGAGTGAAATGTTCTACAATGATGGAAAATATGACTGAGGGAGAGATTACAATTCTAAACAACACAAATCTGACAATACATGACCCATTGGCAATTACTACTGATAACTTGTTTAAGACACCCAGGAGAACCCCCTTCAAAAATTGTAAAAAAATGCTTCCTTTGGATTCAAAACTTACAAGTATAAAATCATCCACAAAAGGAAACATAAACATAAAAGACTTACAAAGTAAAGAGGACCTCAAGAATCATAGAAAATCAGGAAATATGAAGTTAGTAGAATTACAAATGAACCTATCTGACAAAATGAGGGAAATCAAACAATTGGAAGATCGTTTATTTAAGGTGGAAGACTTATCAAGTATTTTGGAACAAGAATTTGAGAGGAGAATTACGTTACACATTAAGGAGAATTCAGAACTTAAAAGCAACCTTTCAACAGTGAATATGCAAGTTCAAGAATTAACTCAGAAATTAATTACTGAGACAATTGCCTTAAATCCAACACTTGGAGATTCATTAGCAAGCAAACCAGCTGTGAATATTCTTAGTATTTTCATTGACACAATAATGGAAAGTTGTAAAGGCATTCAAAATGAATTAATTAGAAAAGTTCATGCCAAAGGGTCAGGCACTGACATTCCAAAAACATTTAATAATGCAGAGTATAAGAATGTATCTGTACAGTATGATGTGTTGGAAATAAGTTGTAAATCCCAAAAATCAGAAATTACCAATACATCTCAATCTGAAAAGATAGATGAGGAAAATAATGAAAATGGAAATACTAATGTCAGTGAGAAATTGCAAAATGACATTAAAATAATGCATCAAACAATTATGGAGTTAGAGAACAAATTGATGGAAAATGGGAGCCTTAAGAAAATGTGTAACATGTTAAAGCACTACTTGAATGAAAATAACCTACAAAAGGTTACTTACGGAGAGCATACATCCAATGAGGTCGGGTGTGCTGCAGATAAATTAGATGAATTGCTACCAGAATTAAGTGCAGAACAGAAGGAAGAACAAGAATTAAACAGTAATAATGCAATAAAGTCATTGGAATCAAACATGACTGTAGAATTAGAGAACATTAGGCATCTTATGGGAAATTTAAAGCAGAAAATTGCAGCATCAGATAACCTAATTTCTAAACTGAAGGACGATATAGTAGAAAAAAAGAATGAAACGGAAAAATTGAAGCAAGAAAAAGAATGTGATTTTAATTTAATAGAAAAGTTACGAGAGGAGATTAAAACTCTTAATGCCAATGTCAACAGTTTTACAACTGAAATTAATGGCACTGAAAACTACAAAGAAAAATATGAACAAATTAAACAACAAATAGACGACGATAAGAATTTAATATCAAATTTGAATTTGAAAATTAAAAATTTAGAATCTCAAAGAGACGAACTCTTGGGAAATCTTCACAATGCATCTAATTTAGAAAGTGAACTTCGTTTGGAGGTAGACAAGATACGTGGTGAGAAATTGGAAATAAGTACTAAATGTGAAAATCTAGAACAAACTATAAATCAACTGCAAATAGAAATGGAATCGAAGGAAAAAATATTGAAACAACTGACGGATTCTCAATCATCATTGGAAAAAATCAGAGACGATACAGAAAAATGTTTATCAGAACGAGATACCGATATCCGCGTCCTGGAGTCGCAGTTACTCACGAAGGAGACTGAACAAAATGAGACTCTCAAAAAGTGTCAAGAATTAGAAAATAATATGTTGGCTCTTTCGTCAAAAATTCAAGAAAAAGAGGATATGTTGAAACAACTCACCGATTCTCAATTATCACTGCAGGCAGATAGGGAAAGGCTGCAGAAATGCAGTGTTGAGCGAGATGAAGAATTTAGTGCCCTGCAATTACGGAAAAATGAAATTGAACGGGAACTTTTGGAAGCTCAAGAAACAATTCAGAAATTGCAGTTAGAATTACGATCAAAAGAAATCGAACGAGATGAGGCTGTCAAGAAATGTCAAGAATTGGAAAATGGTATGTCGGTCCTATCATTAGAAGTGCAATCCAAAGAAGACACGATGAAGAACATTACTGAGTCTCAGTTATCATTGGATGAAGATAGAGAAAATATGCAAAAATACATTATTGAAAAGGATGCAGAAATTCGTGCCTTACAGTTACGGAAAAATGAAGTTGCACAAGATTTTGTATCATCCCAACAAAACATTCAGAAATTGGAATCGCAGTTACTCGCAAAAGAAAACGAACTAGAAGAGAGCGTCAAAAGATGTCAAGAACTAGAAAATGAAATGCTGTCTCTAACTTCTGAAATTACAGCAAAGGAAGAAACTTTAAAAGAATTTGAGAATCTCAAATGTGAAAACAATGAACTACGACAAATTTCCAAAGAATTCAACGAAACAATTGATAATTTGCAATGCAAACTGCAACTTACTAATGAAAAGTTAGAGGAACACGACAAGATAACAGAAGAGATAAAACTATTGAAAGAGAAAAACCATGAATTCAGGAAAACATTTGAGATTTTCCAGGAAAATAGGAAAGATTTTACCAATGTTTACTCCAATCCTAATTTCATTAATAATGCAGACTCGAACGTTTTTGTTACATCAGACAAAGTAAATTCAGCGCTGAAGAGTTGCTTTAACGACTCAGAGAGTGGTATGTTTATGTCTCTTGTAAATGAAACTATTATGGACTGTTGCAAATCATTACATCAAGAACTTAAAGAAGACATTGTTCGTAAGGAAGTGCTATCAGTTAATGATCAAATTAATGAAATTCGAGAGTTACTATTGATAAGAAATGATGAAATAAGAAATTTAGAGGATGAAAGAAATAAACTAATAGGTGATCTGCAAAATGCTGCTAACATAGAAACTGAACTTCGCACGGAGATAGAAAAAATATCTGATGAGAAATTAAAATTGAGTAATAAATACGAATGTCTAGAGCAGAGTATGCATCAATTACAAGCAGAAATGAAATCCAAAGAAGAAGACCTGAAGCAACTTACAGAATCACTGTCATCGTTGGAAGAAATAAAAAGCGATAGGGATAATCTGCGGGAATACATTGCTGATCGTGATGCAAATATTTGTCTTCTAGAGTTAAGGAAAAGCGAAATTGAAGGAGAACTCCTTTCTGCTCAAGAAAAAGTTCAAAGGTTGGAGTCACAGCTAGTCGTGAAGGAAACCGAGCTGGAGGAGAGCATCAAAAGATATCAAGAACTTGAAAATGAAAGGCTAACTCTAACGTCTGAAATTATAGCGAAGGAAGAAGCTTTAAAAGAATTAGAAAATCTCAAATGTGAAAATAATGAACTACAACAAATTTCCAAAGAATCAAAGGAAATGGTTGATAACTTACAGAATAAACTGCAAATTATGAACGAAAAATTGGACGAACATGAAAAGGTAAACGATGAAATTAAGTTTTTGAAGGAGGAAAACAGTGAATTCAGGAAAACATTTGAGATTTTCCAAGAAAATAGAAAAGATTTTACCAATTTTTACTCCGATCCAAATTTCATTAATAATACGGAGTCGAATGTTTTTGTTACATCAGACAAAGTAAATTCAGGTTTGAAGAGTTGCTTCAACAACACAGAAAGTGGTATATTTTTGTCCGTCGTAAACGAAACAATCATGGACTGTTGCAAATCACTACGAAATGAACTTGAAGCAATGTTTGTTAGTGAGAAATCGGAAGCCCTGGCCGACAGGGACTTATTGCTCAAAAAGATAGAAGACATCAATAAGTTAGAATCTGAAAGAAATAATTTAATTGATAAGTTACAAAATGCTACAAGTATAGAAAATGAACTTCGATCAGAGGTAGAAAAAATTTCTATTGAAAAAACGGATATCCGGAATACATGCGACCACCTAAAACAAACTATAAATGACCTACAAGTAGAACTGCAATCGAAAGAAGAAACGTTGAAGCAACTGACCGAATCTCAATTATTGATGGAAGACATTAAAAATTATAAAGAAAATCTGGAAAAATGTATTTCTGAAAGAGATGCCGAAATTAGTTCGCTACAGCTACAGAAGGAAGAAGTTCAACGTAGTCTTCAATCAGCCCAAGAAACTATTCAGACGTTAGAGCTAGAGTTGATTAGGAAAAAAACTGAAGGAGATGAGGCAGCCAAAATTTATCAACAACTAGACAGTAAAATTTTTGCTTTATCACAGGAAATTGAAGCAAATAACGAAAGGTTGACCAATTTCGAGGACTGCGCTTTGAAATTGGAATATGAGAAGCTACTTGCAGAAAGCCTAAGAACAAAACTCAAAGAGTCCGACGACCTTTTCATTAAATTAAACGAAGAAATTGTGGAAAGCAAAAATGAAATAGAAAAATTGAAGCACGAAAAAGAAGACGATATTAATTTAATAGAAAATCTAAGAGAAGAAGTACGAAGTCTTAATATTAATGTCAATAATTGTACAGATGAAATCAATGAAATACAAATTTACAAAGGAAAATACGAAGAAATAAAACAACAGGTAGACGATGACAAGGAGTTGATATCAAAATTGGACAGCGAAATTAAAACTTTGGAATCCGTTAGGGAAGAACTCGTTGGGAATCTGCATCGTGCAGAAAATGTGGAAAGGGAACTTCGTTTGGAGGTAGACAACATTTGTTCTGAGAAATTGGAAATAAGTAATAAATGCGGACATCTTGAGCAAACCATAAACCAATTGCAAGCAGAAATGGAATCGAAGGAAGAAATGTTGAAACAGCTATCCGAATATCAGTTATCATTGGAAAAAATGAAAGTTGACAGAGATGACCTAAAGAAATGTATTTCTGAACGAGATGAAGAAATTCGTATTGTTGAGTTGCAGAAAATCGAAATACAACAAAGTCTTTTCTCGGCTCAAGATACAATTCAAAATTTGGAGTCACAGTTGGTCACGAGGGAAACCGAACGAGATGAGATTGAGAGAAAGTGTCGAGAATTGGAAAGCGAAATCTTGGCTCTGTCATCGGAAATGAATTCGAAAGAAGGAACCCTGGAACAGCTGATCGAAGCTCAACTATCATTGGAAAAAATGAAACTGGATAAAGAGGACTTGGTGAATTGTATTTCGGATCGAGATGCAGATATCCGGGTTTTGGAGTTGAAGAAAAACCAAGTTGAAGGAGAACTTCTAACAGCACAAGAAGAAATCCAAAAATTGGAGTCACAATTACAAACGAAGGAAACGATGCTTACCGAGAATCTTAATAGGTGTAAAGAACTAGAAAATGAAATGCTAACTCTAACTTTAGAAATTACTAAAAAGGAAGAAATTTTAAAAGACCTTGAAACTCTAAAATACGAATATCAGAAAATAGTACAAATATCCAAAGAATCCAGCGAAACAGTGGATGACTTACAATCTAAACTGCAAGTTATGAACGTGAAGTTAGAGAAACATGAAAAGGTAACAGAGGAGTTGAAACAAGAAAACAATGAATTTAAGAAAACATTTGAGGTTTTCCGGGAACATAAGAATGAATTTGTCAATGTCTACTCTGATCCGCAATTCAGTCTCACCGGGGAACCAAACATTTTCATTATGTCGGATAAAATAAATTCAGCGCTGAAGAGTTGCTTTAACAGTTCAGAGAGTGGTTTGTTTATGTCTGTTGTAAACGAAACAATTATGGACTGTTGCAAATCACTACATGAAGAGCTGAAAAAAGATTTTGATTACGAATGGAAGAAATTGGAAAGCATCAAGGAACAGACTGAATCTCTAAAGGAGGAAAATAATCGTTTGAAAGACAAAGTTGCGGAATTTTCCAAAGAAGTCGAAAAATTGGTGAAGGAAAAGGAGGAATACTTGGAACTGTCGGAAAAGGTGAAGGCACTGGAAGACCAAAAGATACATTTAGTTGAGGTACTGACGGATATACGATCTTTTCTTAATATGCCAACCGATGTGATTAAGAAATTATTGGACGGCAATTTGAAAAACCCCAAAATATTCGTGGAGAGCTTAACTGAATTTGTTGACGCGGCAGTTCAAAATTTAAATATGGAGAACACAAATCTGAAAATGAACAACGAAGCTCTAAAAGATAAAGTGCAGGAATTGAGTATGATGGTTAACGAATTATCTAATCAGAAACCACAACAGGATAACCCGAACGGTTCCTTTTCGGGCTCAAAGGTTCATAAATCGTCCACTAAAAGTAGAGATTTATGCACAAGAAGGCTGGACAAATTAGAAGAAATCAACCACAATCTAACAGAATTAATAACACGGATACTGACGAATACAAAGTACTCCGATCTGCATAAATTAAAATTTTCCTCCATCAGAGACTACCCTAACATCACTAAAAAAGTTTCGGAGCATTTTGATGACCTGAATTCGAAATTGAAGACTTTGGAAGAAGCAAATGTCACGTTAGACGAAGAGTGCGAGTCATACGCAAATACCATTAAAGAGTTACAAAAGGAAGCTGCCAGCGTTTGGAAATCTAATAAAGAAAAATTTGACACGTTGGAGTCAGTAGTAAATGAACTGAAAAAAGAAAAAACAGAATTGGAATCGGAAAAGACAGAAATGAGGGCGAAAATTTCAAAACTGGATGAAGAGTGCCGTAAATTAAAACAAACTTCAAATACAGAAGGTAAGAATTTAATCAGTTGTATTTTAAGAATCTCAAAGTGATCATAGTTTGTAGGAAAGTTGTGAAAAACAAAATTTAATGACCCCTATATTTTTTAGGTACGACGGCAATGTGCAACTGCCGAAACGAACTTAAAAAAGTACACGAGTTGAAGAGAACAATTTTAATGAGAGAACAAAAAATTCTGGAATTGCAAGATATGGAAACACAGAACTCGCAGTACAAATCCCAGATCAAGTATCTTGAGAACGCTTTGGAACAGGAAAAGAAAAAGGTATCCTACCGCGGCACACACTAATTTGTAAATCGTTTCAAACACTGGCCGAAATGTCAGAGAAATGACATTATTCAATGTTACTAAATTTTTATTGTGTTTAAGATTAAGCAGGAGAAGGAGAAAATCAAAAAGCTGCAAAGCGAACTGGATGAATTGTCAAAAAATCAAAAATGTGACAAAAAAGGTTCCGGTGAAACTGATATGTTAGATGAATTGCGGATGAGAGGATCCGTCACCAGTGGTGTCGTACAAGAATTCGTGGACAAAGAGAAAATGAGGAAACTGTCGAAGGATATAGCCATTCTAAAGGAATTGTGCAGAGCGAGATATTCGGAAATAAAGCGGTTGGAGGCCGAGAATGCATCGCTCAAAAGCGGACCACTCAAGTAAAAATAATGAGAATTTGAAAGTAGAGCTTTAGCATGTTTAACTTGGCTTTAAAATCAAATTTTAATCGATTTGTTCGGTGCAATAATTCTTATTGTTTAACTTTTTAATTTATTTGATATGTTTATTGTTAATGTGTTGTTGACTATTCTTTGCTGACTTTTGCTGCTTCGCAATTTCCTAAACGTCCCGCCGCGCCGATTTAATATTTTTTGCATGCAAAAAAGTGTAGTTTTAAAATTGAAATTTATTCTTGTTAATCAATGAAAGATTTTGAAATGATCATAGAAGTGACTAGTGGTAAAGTGCACTTACCATTCCGCGCTGCAAAAAGTTTCTGACCAAAGCATGATATTAGGTGAAGAAATTTATTTTTGCCGGTATTCGGATTATATTATCGTTTTTGAAATATTAATGGTTTTATTCGGTTTCAGGAATCTGAATCAAATGGATTCGCCGCTTTGCCCCAAATCTTATAATACAAGATCAAAAAATGCAGGAAAATTCGGACGGAAGACTGTGGACGTTGAAGGAAAAGAAAATTGGGTTTAAGCAAAGTCTGGTTCAAACCCTTCATATGAAATGACTGTGCTCATGTTTATATGTTGTGTGCCGTTCGAAAGCAAAGCAGTGTGATGAGAATTATACAATGTCTTATCATGACTAATGGTATTTGATACAACAAATACTGTTTTTATACTCAAGTGAAATGTAAAAAGTAATGCTTGTTTAACAAAAACCATTTAATTGTAAGCGCCTCCCTTTTTAATGCGCCAATATACTTATACATGTACATTGTGTTTTTACAAAACTCATTTACTATATTATTCAACAGTATCAAGCTGAACTGTGTGCTACTTCCATATATATAGTTATCCTTCACTTAATCAATTCCTTAATCAATAATCTTGATTTCCAAATAAAAAGTAAATATAAATTACAAATAAATTTAAAAGAATTAAACCGAAGAAAACGGAAGAATGAAAACGATATCGTAAACCGAACGAATTCCGAAATATTGTATTTTTGGTTGTATCTAATTTATATTGAACGTCATATTGATAGAAACCAAAAAATTATATATAAGAAATTTTTATTCCGTGCAGTTGTACGCCGGAACGTGTCAACAGATAAAGCAAATGGACGCTTTACTCTCATGTGGTTCGTCGTAGCCACAAATGCTATTTGCTTTAATATGGTTGTACCTGCCAAAATGGTGAGTGACCGACAACAGATATATTGTTAAACATTTTGAAGCTTGTAATTTGTGATGCGACAGGGTGCATTATACGAAAACAATATGTGTCGACTTTAAAACTCTGTGAACCTTTTGTAACCGCCAGTTACAGTGAAGTGACTGGTCTAATTACTTTTAAATACACTTTTGTGAATGTAGACACCAAAAAAGTATTTAAAAATGCTTCCGTATTAAGTGCTGAAAAATAGTTATTGCCTCACGTATTTTCAACTTCTTTTAAATTTCAGAAAAACGACAGTTCAATAAACGTTCAGGTGGGAAAATCCGATGAAGAAAGCAACAAAGTACCTGAAGCCGTTTTGATTGACATAGTCAGAGCTTATGACAAGGTTGACATAATGAGCCTGAAAGATGTTATTGCAAAATTGAAATGTTTCCACCTTGACACACAAGGCAGTGAAAATATTCTAAGGGAAAATTTGAAAACAAGTTATCAAAAAATACTATTGAATGGTGTAGACCTTTCTCTCTCCAATGACCTGTTACCTTATTATGTGATTATTGATTTTGAAGCAACTTGTCTACATAGTAACACTCCTGGCTACAGGTAATTATTAATGATTTTTTCAGTTTTTCTGCAGAAATATTTGATAATTATAGTATTCTTTTATTTTAGGCATGAAATAATAGAATTTCCAGCAGTATTGGTTAACAGTAGAAAGCAAGAAATTGTTGATTGTTTTCAGATGTACTGTAAACCACAAATCAATCCAATTTTAACTGAGTTTTGTACAGAACTAACAGGTATAACACAGGAACAGGTTGACTCAGCTGAAACTTTTGACAAAGTGATAGTGCATTTTCAAAAATGGTTATCAAAACACCAGCTGGGATCTAAACATAAATTCTGTGTAGTAACAGACGGTCCATTTGATATGAGCAGATTTCTGTACAGTCAGTGTCATTACTTAAGTCTGCCATTCCCCAAGTGGGGAACTAAATGGGTTAACATCCGTAAGGCATTTTGCAAGTTTTATAAAAGTGAGAGTTTGGGTTTATCAAATATGTTGGAGTACCTGGAAATGAATTTCAAGGGTAGACTGCATTGTGGTCTTGATGATGCAAAAAATATTGCTAGAATACTTTTAAGAATGATATACGATGGAGCATGCATTTTGCCAAATGAAAGGATTACAAGAGCAAAGGAACACCAAAACAAAGCAAAAGGTGGTAATAAAAGTTTTACTCAACCTAAAACAGGTGAACAAGATGAAACTAAAGAGGAAACAAAAAATCTTAGGGTGAGCAAACAATTTAGCTCTTGTACATGTGCTACATAATTAGAATGGGTATTGTGTTGGTATATTTTTTATAGGAAGTGACCCAGAACTTAATTTGTTCCAGGTGGAAGCTCACTGTAAGCCAGTGTACTATGACAACATGCCAAATTTTAAGAGAGTGAAAAAGGAAAGACTCATAGCTGAAGCAAAATTAGCTAGAAAAATTTTAAGAAATACAAAAGACATGACTGAAAAATCATAGCCTGAAAGGAATATGTAAAATGATTGTTTAATAGAGAAGTGCTGAAGTTTTGTTTGTGAATTTTTGCAAGATGTATACAAGAAAGAAGTTACCCAAATGAAAAAAATGTGATGTGCACTGTTGAACACAACAAATATGTGTTTACAGACTATTATTGATTGATGAGTCATGTAAAAAAATTAAAATGTTTAAGGCCAAATGTAATGTGAAACCGGTGTTTGATGAACAGTAAAACTGAAGTGAGTGACGTTTTACTGAAAACCGGTAAATGATGTCAAGGGCAAAGCAAATACTAGTGGTACTGAAGTTGGAAGTATAAGTTTCTAAAATTTTATATCATTATTAAAAAAATAAATGTATAATTTCAATATAAATAATTATGTGTCTCTAAAGCTAATTTCTATATCACCTTATTCATTGTATCTATCATTAAGCCAATGCCCTCGAAGACTTGGTGGAATGTACCATTGTACATAAAAGCAGGGGTACTAAAAACAAAATGCTGTTTGTCAAAAGAAATCTCGTCGACTCTACGCGGCTCGACTTCTGCTCCCATCTGATTTGCAGCATCAACTGCGTCTGAGTGTGGCCACTTTTGCACGTCTCCCTTCATGCCTAGGGTGACCTTAACACGGGGAAAGACCCTCGCCGGTAGAATGGCCGATATGCACATGAAAGCCAGCGGTTTTTGAGCATCGTGGAATTCTTGCAAAACCCTAAGAACTTCGGCGTTGACGGTGCAGGCAGCCCCATCGGCAGCATAAGACGTAAGTATCTTGGCCACACCAAATCCTCCTGGGAAAACTACGCCGGCAGCGTCGCAAGCAGAGAGGTCATTGATGGGACAGATTTTACCCCTGGCGATACGGGCGGCTTCCACAATGGCACTTCGAATTTCATTCATTGGACATCCCTGATGCCAAGGTTCAACAGATTAATAAAAGAGGAAGAGAAGGGTCGCGCAATATTCTTGTTTCAAGTAAACTATTTACCTTCGAGTGATCTATTACATCTGCCTGTGGACAGGTGACACCATAAAAAATGGGCTCGTAATTATGCTTGGTTAAATGTATGACGGCAGATGCGGCTTCGTGGATTTCTGTACCATCAAGCATACCTGAACCTGAAAGAACGACTGCAAATCTTTTCTTCTTCCCCTTAGCATAACCTCGAATTGAATTTTGGGACATTTGGCATTTGTTAATACAGCTCATCGTTTTCAACATTTTTGAGGTGAACATTTTGGCCTTGGTATCTTTTGTACGGGAGGAGGACTTTAAAATTTTTAAAAATTAAATGTCAACGTAAATTAAAGGGAAAAGTAAATAAACAATTTGCTTCTGTTTATAAGGTTGATGCCGACGTTGTTACTCTGTGAATGAGAGGTGAGACAATTCATTCATTTGCGGATTGGAAAGGCTGCGGTAGCCTTTAGCTTCAATAATGTGAAAACGAATTATGTACGGATTTAAATACTTTCGTTAAATCAAATTTTTGAGGTTTGGCACATGAATGTACCTAAGAGTGTCGCCCCTTATATTTAAAAACACGGAGACAATGCAGACCGGCCAATGATTGGGTAGTGCAGACTATTAACAAAATAAAATACATCTTATAAAACAAGGGCAGTGTGAAAATTGTTATATTAAACTGCCAGTCTTCAGTCTTGTTTTTCACTTTATTTTCTCGTTGGTATCGTACATCACGGGAACAGTTTCAGCGTAACAAATAAACCTGACGGAAAGTTTTCGTATCAGGAAAACCTAGTTTTTGTAGTTCCGGTTCCAAAGTAAAGTGTTAAAGAACAAAAACATTTTAATATATTTTAATGGTATTTTATTTATTGAAAATTTCATTCACGGCTAAGTGTCTTTATCGAACTCCACTTATTAATTCATAATTATGCAAAATTGCTTCCATTACCATTAAAAGTGGTACGGATAGTATGAAAGAAAATAATACAATTGATACAAAAAATATGTTAAGAATATTATCGGTCTAGTCTAGAATAACATTCATCATATATTGCACCTGGTTGAGAAACTTCACTAAATGGTCCCATAGTGAATGAGTAACTAAACCAAAAAAGGAACAGGATGACGATTACCGATAAAAAAAAATTATTATTAAAATGCGCGCGATTCAGATTAGTTGACAATGGAAAATTCATTAAAACGAATATAATAAAAAATAATAGTTAAAAAAAAAAGAACAATAAAAAATAAATCAACAAGTACACATGCGAGATCCATTTGTAATCAGAAAGTATTATTTTCATGCCAAAAAAAAACGAATCGAAGATTAATAAAGAAAGCGTTTAACTTAATAGTTATTATTGTAAATTAAATAATTACTAAAAGAATAAAGGTGGATTAATAATTAATTTAAGGAAGTTGATTGTGAAACACCATGGGCCGAACATTTGACTCATTGAAATAAATATGTACATTCCAGACAAGTAATCATTACAAAATGTTACGTAAACAAAACATACATTTACACGCGTTTAATTTGTACTGTCAAATGTTTAGTAAGAAGTTATGATAAGTTTCAAGAAAACCAAACAATTAGCCTTTCCTTTGACACGCAACTTCTCTGAAATTTCAGTCATCTCAATTACGAAATTACAGTACGGTGGCACCCAATAAATAATTTTGTTGTTTTTCTATTGAATTAAATTGACGGAGTACGAACACTGCGTGACCCAAATTCATTCTCTGGTGGGTCTGTACAAGTGTGAGTAAGCAAAACCAATGAAAATGTAAACGAACAAGATAAAATGGAGTTGACGCTGTAGTGAAGATCACCAAAGTAGGTTATTGCGGATGGAGTGTATGCAAGGGGAAGTCCCGTACGGCAATACCGGTTAACCGGCACTTCACTAACTCTCTATATCGTTTTTAGCAATCTAAGACAATCTAAAAACTCAATAATAAATCTTCGTTTATACTAGGAACACCGAAACTGTTCAATACGGCATAATTAGTGCGCTGTAGGTTCAACCTGCCTAGTTTGATACCCTTTACGAATTCTAATTGCTTTTAATAGAACATGAATTTCCGAGAGACTTTACATTTTTTAAAAGAAATTATACATTATTGAATTCCTATCAAATACACGCCTCGCACTACATAGTTACACATTTCTACTACTTTTATAAAAAAATTACAAAATTTATGATTAAGGCGGGTCGAAAGGGATTCAAATTTTCACTAAAATCAGCCTCACGAGTGTTGCTCTTTTCACAATTTCAATTCACTTTTTACGCCCTAGAGTTGGTGACAGCGAAAGCTGCTTTTCGGGGCCCTTGTTTCACAATACCAGTCTTGGTCTAATAGTAAAATTATTAGATTAATGGCCATGCAAGTCTTCATTTGAGATTCATACGGAGTTAAACTTTCACTCAAATTTTTGTTCGGATTGCACCCGAAATTATTAGTTTTCCTAGGCGGTAAACTACTTAACACGAAAACAAAGATTGTCCAATACCACGTTTGCACAAAAACTCGCCAAAGAAATACTTCATTGCAGTAGAACCAGCCTTTCGGCGATAATCATTATGAATTACAGAAAACGTTGAAGATAAAGTGGACTTCACGGTAAAGGCGTAATTAAAAGTTAGCTCGTAGGGTAAATATTCTGTTTATTGCCATTAAAATTGTATCCTTTTAGTTTACGCCTGATCTGCAGCATAAAAATGGTAACATCAAATTTGAACAGGGAGCGGGGGCCCAATTTCCAGACGAATTAGACAAAGAGGAGGAGCCACAATCAGTTTACTTTAGAGTCGGAAACCTGAGAATTACAAATTCTTGCGTGAACCCACACATGAAATATGGTAGTACACGTACGAGAAGTTTGATCTCCACTGCTAACAATGCTTCAGGATGCACACTTAAGCAAGCAAGTAAATACGTTAAAAATAGTTGTAACGTCACGAATGCAATCAAAACTTAATTGTTTTGGGAAAACCTAAAAGGTAATGAACAGAAAATGTCCATTGAAGTAACAAACATTTTAGCATTTTGTCGGCAGGGTTCCTTCCGATCATGTGCGAAACATTGTTAAAAAAGATGTATTTTTGTTTTCTTGAAAAGTTAAGCAACCAATTTTGGGTGCTAAATAAGTTTAAAAAGTCGTCGAAGGCACTCCGCTACAATTATCTACGTGATTGCCACTATACCAAAAATAAATGTGTCTATTCCTTATTAATTAGCCAAATAAGTTATCTAGTAAACAGTACGTGAAAAAGCATACGCAATGGCCCTGCACTACATTCAAATATTCAATTGTTCTGCTACACATGACAGTTTGAGGCTGTTACTACTTTAATGCAACACCTAAACATTTAGACTAAGAAGTGTAAACAAAGAGAGAATATCATTGGTTGGTAGTAAAATGAATCAATTAAGATACACTCAATGAGAACGCTCATTACAGTTTGTAATGAACGCTAAAAAAATTGCATTATTGTATAATTTGAGCAGCAAAAACGAACCTGACGAGACAACTAATAAATCACTTAAGTCCGATTCAACTTCCATCGGGAGTTCAACGAATTTAGAACACGAACACCTACATTATAATAACATTATAATGAAAACATAATGGTTTCCATATGACTATTGCATTGTTTCAACGGGTCGAAATTTTGCAAAAATAACATGATGACATCATGTGAAACATAAGCGACACATCGAATTACTACAAACTTAAATCAAGCAATCAATACGTTAAAACCATGCGAATATTTCCTCGATATTGCAATGGAAGACTAACGCCTAAAAAAAAAATTTAGAATGCTCAAGTGAGCGCTCAGCTATTGGTTTGATATTCGGAAACCATCTATTCATTCTATTAATTCGTTTTTGACTTAAACTACCGTCCCGGAAAATACCGTTTTATGGTTACGATTGCCACTGCACGAAATAAAACAGATTACCTTCAGAATTTCATTGGTTGTTTCCATCTACCTTAAAAAAGTACTAACTAAATCAGTTCCAAATAACCTATCTGTTTGAAACACCAATACAGACGATTAGTTTTCGTAAAAAATGTCCCTTATTATCAAGTCTAATTGTAATTAAAACACTAAATTAGCTTGGCTGGCAACTTCATTATCTTGTACGAAAAAGGCGAGAAATTAAAAATTACGTAATAATCCAAATTATACATATAAATTTTATGTTGTACCTGAAGGATCAACTTAATGTAAATCGCCAAAACTCTATACCTTACAAGAATTTTTGTTGGCTGCGATTTTTCCACATGTAACCTAGAAACTTCTGATTAAAAATTTAGTTCATTCACTCCCTCATCCTTCACATTTCGGGTTTCATGAAATTCCAAATTAAATGGAGCAGTGCAAACCTTGCCTGGCAACACTTCAATATAAAACAGAACAGAAGGCTCTTAATATTAATTGATATACATAAGCAATAGGCAATTGCGTGACAAAATATTGTTTTTTTTTATCATTAGCAAAATTGCCTGGAATTAGTCTTATTATTAGTATTATAAATATTTAGAATTATTTCTTAATGTTTTGGTAGGTTTTAAACCGATTCCGAGAAAAGATTACATTGACTTGTTGCACGCTAAAACTATGACTTACATCCTAATGCTCAACTCATTTCATTTCGAAGCTTACAGACCTAAGTTTATTGCAGTGGAACAAATTTTTAGAAAACACTGCTTCTACGATTTGATGCTTCCTAATCTACTACATTAAACATGGCAACATCTATTCATGCATTAGTCAAAATTATCTGGTATTAGTCTTTTTCCCGAATGCTTTTCAATCTAGACACTTGTAAGGACCTCTGTCTTAAGGACAATTAAATAAAGCTAAGTAGTCAGTCGATCTTATTGAGAAGTTAAATATTAAAACCATTCGAGTTAATCTAACCCAGGTGATTTAACTAATGCAAAGTGGTGGTTAAGAAAAATCCGATTTAAAATAATATTACGCTAGTAATTGATACTACAACTCAATTCTCTCCTGATTAAATTACAGCAAAAAATTTTTTTTACCTAACATCAAACAACAAAAGTCATGTCGAATTTTAAATTCAATCGAGAATTCAAACAGAAAAAATAACTGCACCTTTATAAAAATTACAAAAAATAATTTTCAGAAACTTAACTTAAAATTGTATAAAAATTACATGTAACCGAGGTAGTTTTAAGAAGTGGAAAAGAAAATATAAATAAGTTTGTGTTTGCATATATATATAAAGAAACAAATATTCCAATTCAAACTTTCGGTGAAACGCGTAAAATCGGAGCACGAGAAAAGTCGAAACAACACAAACAAAAACGACAAAAAAGCATATTCCACATTTACTAATTTTATTCAGAAGATGACGGAGATGACGATGCCGTGTAAAAGTACTGTGATGCATCTCCACGGCAAATTGGACAAGTTCTGTTGCTCTGAAATTAATAAGATATGAAAACCTTTTTTTGAGGCAAAGTTAATTCATGAGAAAATAGTAAAGTGTAAAAAAGAAGATGCAAAATAATTAATAGAAAATTTTTTACTTGAGCCTACATAAATATCAATGCTTTCGTTGTACACGTAATTGTAAATTGTAACGCAATGTCAACGTAGAGTAAAGTAAAGATGTGGGGAGCTTTAGATTTAATTAAATAAATATGAACTTTATGAATAAAATATGAACTTAAGCTAATTAATAAAAAGCAAGCCTATAAAACTTAATATTACCTTGAGCCATTTGTCAACACATTTTGCATGAAATTCATGAGAGCAAGGCAGAACACGAAGACTTTGTCTTGGTTCGAAATCACACATACAAACAACGCAGCAGGTTTGGTCGCTTTGATGATTCTCTACATTAAACCTGAAATAGAAAATTAATATTACCTAACCGTTAAAGAACTTCAAAATTTTTAATGTTGCGATGTACATTAACTCTAAGCTTACTTATAACATGGAAGTTGATCAATTTCAGCCCTGAAAAGTCCTCTAGGTTTGGCTTCCCCAAGTCTTTCAGCCAAGTTCAACAAAGCTTCATAGTTCTCATTTGTCTCTGTAGAATTAGGGCTGCTCAAATCAGTACTATACGGAGACAGAGGAGGATTGGAGAACATTGCTCTGGAAATCAATACGAAAAGAATGTGTAATCAACTATTCATCATTATTACTTACGTTGTGTAGTTACGATTAAATAAACTTACATAACGTGCAAGAAATAAGGTGTCGCAGTAGGGTGAGGATGAGGTAGAGAGTTTCCACGCCAACGTCGCGAATGCCTCCTTGAAGAAATGTTACGTCTGGTTCGTTGAGGTAATACGTCTAAGGGACTTCCCCTCGACTAAAATAAAAATTATTATATTATTTATTTTGAAACCCCCAAAAAAATTTTAACTCTTTAGTCAAACTTACTTCTGCTAAAAATATTGGTGGAGACGGCGTATGCGAATGTAGAGTTGTTGCAGCCCCACCAACAACGGGATGAAGCGTATGATGATGAAGAGTGGGGCTCGGTGGATGGTTGACGGGATGCAACTGGGCATGGTACATACCGTTCGCACGATGCTCATTAAGGTAATCTATATCGAGAGCGTCCCTCTGATAATAAAGTTTAAAAATTATACATAAGCTCGATAACAAAGTAATTACTACTAATGTCACACGTTGACAATTTTAACTGGTGTAAAATTGAACTTACCGGAGTTTGAATATGTTGATATTGAGGTGGTAATGTGAGTGGATTTGGGGGGCTTATATATTGGGCCCCTGGAATCTTGGGATGTTCCCTAGTCTGAATGTGAGAATATTGAGGAAGGGGAATTGTATTTTGTTGAGCTATGTATTGATGAGAGGGAGCTACTGAAAACTGAGGAGTGGCATATATCTGGCACGCATTTGGAAGCAAAGCGGAAGTGTTTGGTGAAACAGGAGTATAAAGTGATAACGGATGGCTTATATTTAATGGCAGAGTTACCGGTACCTGTAAAATAATAGGTTTACTATTAGATTTTTAATACAATATAATTCTCATAGTTTGTTCCAGAATAACACTTTACCTGATTGACATCCATGACGACGGGAGAATGAGCAAAATTATTCTGATACCTAGATCGCCGAACAGAGGGACTAAAACGACTTCTAGTAAAAGGAACTTGTCGATTATCCCACATTGGTCTTTGAGGAGGCGGTGAAGAGGGAAGTTCCAATATTTGGTGTGAACTTCTTGACAATCTTCTTCTTTTTCTAGAAGGGCTTTCACTCTGAAATCAAAGGTACAATTCTAGCACAAATTTGTAATAAATTTATATTTAAGAATCATACCAAATTTTGATTAAGAATTTGTTTAAATCACTATGTAAATTTCTAATAAACATAAAATTAAAGACCTTTCTTCCATCATCTGGGCAATAGCAGGGTGGGGAATGTGGTAACTGCACTGGACTTAAACGCAATTCTGTTGGAACATTCCTCATTGGTGAAAACTCAACATTCAAACCAGATCTAGGTCTGACATCCAAATTGCTTGGTACTAGCCCTGTAGGACTTGGATTCAAAATATTAGAGCTCATTACTGGTGATTCCTGAAATTCACAAAAATTTATGTAAAACAGGTAACAATAATGTTTTTGTTGAAAACATTGAAGAAAAAATTTTTGTCCAACTAATACCTGAGCACGAATATTAATATGAAGAGGAGGAGTTACTTGGTGATGATCTGAACCAAGGCCAGTCAAATTCTCATTGCAAAAGATTGAATGAGTTGGACTAAGTTGCCCACCTTGTTTTGGAAACACTTGTATTTTATGACTGCCAGGTCCAGCAGGATTGGAAGAAACATCACTAAAAATAAATTATCATTACAAGGTTAAATTAAACATACAAAGACATTTAAACATTACAAAAATTATAAATTCAATTTTACATTAAAGAAAAATATTTCTTCTTATTTTTTATAATACAAATATATAATAAATAGTAAAACTAACCTGAATGGATGTAAGTAATCTTTGCCAAATTGCACATGGTTCACCCATTCATTTACTCTTCTATTGTGAAGGTTTGATCTATTAGCATTTGTTGTTAAATGATGATTACTCCTGTTTCCATGGCTACTGCCTAAAAGTCTTGAATATTGTGTTGGTGAATTACGTAAAGATGATCCTCTGTTACTTGTATTCATTTTATACCACTGAAAAAATAAATTAACAATACACCTTCAGGTACACAAAATTGAGATCAAATTACTTTAAACTTTCATTGTAACCCTTTTACAGTATGTATTATTGTATGTATTATTGAAAAAAACAAGTATGAGGTGAACACAAGTTGCATTTTTATACTGCACACTGATGATTCATTTCTAGGAACATTAAATTAAAAAATGAAACAAAAAACTCAATGCATTGCACATACATTCAAATTACATAACTGCATTAAAAAATATTGTATTTAAATGTTGAAGTGTTTCTGAAAAATGAACATGATGCTAGAGTAAGTGTTTAAGATCTGACACAAGATTTCATTGCAAACTAATGAAATAACACATCAGGATGACTCAAAATTATTTACATCATCAGTGATTGTAAAATTGCTAATTATGGCATTACAATTTTATGACTTAATTTATTATTGCAAGATAATAACCAAAAAATATTTTTTTAAATTTTGTTCAAAACATTTCTTCATTACCTACATTTTGTAATACAAAGGGTGACTCCTTTGGTCAGTTCAATATTCCAAACTTTAAATATCGAAATTTAAAACAAAACGCCCTTGAATTTAACAAATTTGATCATCAGTGTTTCTAGGAAATATATTACACAAAGGGTGTGCCTTCTATTTTACCACCAAGTTACTACTAACTCCTGGACACCAAACTAAATAAGCATAAGCGTAATTTGGAAATAATTGTGGTTGAATAAGGAAACAAAGTATGAATAACTGTCTCTCATCTAGAGTAAAATAATGCCCAATGGGACATCTTATTAAATATGGTTCCACATATAATTTCCCTAACTATTTACTTACGTACACGAAAAATGGATTTCCACGCTTTCGGTAGTACTTTTAATTTTTTCTCAAAATTCACACCCCAAGACAACGTAGGACATTATTTTAATGTTGAAACACGAGATTTTGCAACAACGCAAAGTCAATTACCATACTATCCTGCCAAGCCGACCTCTGACAACTGAAATAAACATATGAAATTGACCAATCACGATCGAGCTCAAGGAGGAAGTGACGCAGTCATGATATTAAATTAATTGCTGTGTTAGTCTTAAAAAGAGAGCCATTAAGAAAAAAAATTGCTCTCAAATAATTAAATACTTTAATAAAATTGTTGTGTATTGGAATATGGTTTTTGGAATTTGTAATTATTCCTTAAATCTTAAAAAATATTGAATATTGAGGAAAAGTACGACCATTGGGTTTTTGATGTCATGTGGTACAAATTGCTTGGCTCCAATTGGTGAATTCGAAGTACATTGTTGATGTTTTCGGAATGACGTAGTTATTATATCAATTCCGAGGAAAGAAGTCTGTGACAGAGTTTTCTAAAGGATTTTTGGTGTAGAATGATTAAGTTGGACTGATTGTGTTATTTGCAATCAAAGGTCGCCAGTTCATGCATCGTTTTGTCTAGAAATATTCGTTCTAACGCGATATATAATCTGAAGTGTGGAATTAATAGTCTAGACTATTTCCTGATCGAAACAAAGGAGGCCATTTTGTTATTCTTCACAAAGGCCTTTGTTCGTGTCTGTCAGATGCATATGGAATATTTATTCCGTTTAATTCAAGTTAGTAGACTAATTCGACAGAGCTTAAAAGTTCGAGGAGGTGATTTTTTCAATCGAAGAAATTTACATCAATAGAAATTTGTGATCATATGATTGCTGTAAGTAAATACATGTAACATATTTGTTGTGACGCAATTAGTAGTATCTACTTTAAAAAATCCTAAATAATCTCAGACCCACTTTATCGAAAGAAAAATGAAAAATATAATGGGAGCTATCTTGGTTTACGGTTTACAACACTGCATGTACAATTTCTTTGGCTCAGGAGGAAATTTCTCTTTTCTAGTGCAATGACAAATGCGACAGCAGTAGAGAACTGTACAAAAACCGGCAGCAAAATGAATAATTATCAAAGGAGCCGGATGTATACTAATCGAAGTGCCACTTACTTTAAAAATGCAAATTCTCCAACAAAAAACATTCGACAACAAAATGAAAATATTATCTGTGATAAAAGTAAGTTAAGACCAAAATCTACTGAACCTCTAGTAGTCTTAATGCCAAATCCCACCAGGCATGGATCTCCTAAGTTAAAACCAAGTCCTCGAGCCAGTCCGTCCAAAGAAGGAAGTATTAGATCATCTCCTACAATTGGGGGTCATTATGCTGGAGCAAAGTTTAGTGAGCCCCCTGCACCAACTTCACTTCCTAAACCACCATTGCATTGGACTTCATTAATGTCAGGCACTCTGAATATCAGAGAGACGATGGACAAAAGTCATGAAATCAGTCATCAGCTCAAAATATTATTAAATGTTCAAGCTTGACTGTACACATAAGCTCTTGAAACAGTTTTTGAAAAGTTATACATGTAATGTTAGATTGTTGTTTAAGGAAGCTGGTGTCATACAGTTTTGTAGTTTCCTTAATAGGCAAAATTTATTTTGATATATTGTACCACCTCCCAATTGTCCTTCTCCTCTCCAAGTTCCAAAAGCAAAACAATGATTTTGTTCCTACTTTATTTTTAACATTTTACTTTATTTGTGCTGCTCAAATTTGAAGTGATTTACTTGACTCAATGGAAGAAATAAAAAGGCCAAAAAAATAGTCCATTATTGTTTTACTTAATGGACAAAAAAATTTTTTTCCATTTCACAAAATACAGCCAGTGACATAGAGTACATTATGGTTAAATACATTGTTTTGTTTTATGACCTAGAAATCCTTGTCGCTGTTGTGCAGCACCCAGCCATGGGGATGAAGTTCTCTCATTAGCTTTAAGGATGCTTTGTAATTTCTTTTACCAGGTTTCTTAAATTGTAGTCCTCATAAAATACCCCACTATTTGGTACATGCTTAGAAGAAACAACACAAAAATTCCAACAAATTTTTGATTTCCAAATTTAAATTGTCAATGATTTACAGAATTTTAAACTAAAAGTGTCTTTGGGTCATAATTATCTAAATACTGTGCATCTGGTCAATGAGACTTTGGTTTATGGTATTCATTGTAGACTCTTAATCTAAGTAGTTATTAAGATTATTTTTTTATAAACAGGAAAATTTGTGGCACAAAAAAAAGATTTAAACAATTTTTGCAAGCAAATGTTTTTTTCATGCCACAATAAATTCAGTATCATTCTTATATGTATAGGAGTTAGTGTTTCAGATTAAATTGGCCTTTGGAAATGAACAAACTATATTAATAGTGAAGGAATGATGAAAATATAATCTAGTCATGGGTCATTATTTGTAGACGATTTAAGAAAGAGTTATGTTGCATTTTTTAAAATCAGGAATCTGTGATTTTTTAAAAGAAAAAAGAATAACATGCAATCCACAGTTGTACTCCAAATCTTTATAATAATAATAATAAAATGAAATAAATGTTACATATATACATATATAAACACTGAAGCAAAATATACACACATATATGGATGTGTGATGTGTGCTTGTATGTTTATGTAACTATGTATAAGTTTAACAAGTTTTTGAGTGCAATATTGGCAAGGCAAAATTGGAATTTTTTTAATGTGAAATTTTGATGTACAGGAAGGTTTTTGCTTTGTCAATGTGCAAAATGTAAGAAAGAGAGCAGTAAGATACATAAACACACTCACACATACATATGTAATATATTATATATAATATGTATTGTATTATATATGATATATATATATATTTACTTTTATTCAGAAGAGAAATTTTGTATATGACAATTTTGTGTTTTGGATTTTATTTAAGAACCAAAATTCTGGAACAGTGTGTAAAATGTCGTCGCGATGATTCCTGTATAGAGTAAATAATTTACATCACAACTAAGTTAGGCACCGATTTTACTATTGAAAATTGTTTCGAAATGAAAGTGTAAAAAAATATGGGAATGATCAAGATGATAATTTTAGTCTGACATTTTGTTTGGCCTGAGTACGCAAGAGCGATGACGATGGTAGTGGTGGTGGTAAAAGAACTACGTGAAAATAGACGGTGGCCTTATGGCTAACATTCTCTTCCGCGTCTCTTGGCCACAGTTTAGATTTCACCTCGGGCCCGCATTTCGAATACCTCATCACTCTTGGGTACCACAGAATTATTTTCTCTACAAATTTAAAATTCTCTTTACTACTTTCTTTTACTCTTATTTCCCTACGACTTTGTGGACAAATCTTGTGTAAACATTATGAAAATAAAATTCAAACATGTTACCTTTCGGGTTTTTTCTTTTAAATTTTAATTTAATTGAGGTTGCTCCAATGACAGGAGCATTGTCAAGTTTTAAGTATTTTTCTTGGGCATGATCCGTTCTATGAAAACCGACAGAGCAGAACAAAAAAATGTATATAAAAACTCAAAAAAAAAAAGATAAAAATGATTCATTTAAAAACTTTAAAAAAAATTAAATTAAAAAATCCAAATTGTTCCAAAACATGGAATTACGCATATAAGTGAATGCCAAGAATTTCACGTTTTTATTTTAAATTTTCGAAACGCCCAGTGGAAGGCACCTGGGTACTCTGTTTTTTCGTATCTGTTTTTGTTTTTAAATTCAGTTATGTGCGTAATGGCGGGATGTGTACAAGTTTGGCACGACGGAATAGGAAATTTCCGAAAGTCGATTGAGTCGCATTACTAACTCTACGCATCCTGCTCTATCCCATAGTAAACAGTTACAGGTTTTTTACATTAATACTATGTTTTCTTTCTAAATTTTTAGACTTTTATTTTTTATTATCTGTAACTTAAAATATTTTTTTTTTGTAAATTTTCGGCTATTTGTAAGCAATTTGTTTTTAGTTTGAAATGAAATGTCGCCCATACTTCTTCTGAATCATTGTCCTCGGTGATACCCACCATCGCACACGTTTCAGACGGGGTGTAAACAAAAGAAAACGTTTGGTGATACACCAATACCACTATCGTATCGTTACAACCAAATTTGTCATTTCATTTGAACATCGAATTACACCTTGTTTGTTTTTGTTTGTGTATAAATTTATACCCGTGCATACCACGGTTGTCTGTTAATACCACACAAACTGTGCACGTGTAAACGAAGATTTGAAGTATAAACTGATGAACCGTTCGAGTTCAGAAAAATAATTTAAAAAAACCCAGCAATTTCATCTCTTTAGTTCTTTGGAAAAGAATTTGAAACAGAAGATTCTCAAGAAACGAAAATCAATTTTAACTGATCTCAGTTATTGAAGGTTAAGTACCATTTAGAGATATACGTATACTGTGTCACGTTATGTGTAATATTTTTAAAGTTATTTTTTTATGTATGGAGTAAGAAGACTCAAAGCAATCGAGTTTTTTGCTTTGTGTGGTACACCTTTTATATAATATTACGTTGGAGAGAACTGGAGCTCATGATTGGGCTGTTATTTGTTAATATCGAATTTGTGATCTTGTATTTTTTATTATTGAGAAATAACTAGTAGCTCTGGTTTTGTATTTGTTTTCAATGACGAAGTACCATAACTGTTAATAAATTTTCCGGGAATATTGTTAGGCACACATATTCAGTTGTAGCCTTCACAAGCACGAATTAATGTTAATGTAACACCGCTTTATCTGAATTCAGTAAGAGTGTCGACTGGTCAGTTTCAACAGGAAGTGGCCACCGTTAATAATAATTTTAGTACATATATTATTTGTCACTGAAAGTTTTTACAAATACTGTCTAACATAATACATATAAAAGTTGTGCTGCGGAAGTATATTATTGATTGATTTTGGTTTCAATTTTCCAAAGGAACTGAACATTCCAAAAAATTCAGTGAAATACGTAATTTACAGATGAAAACAAACAAATATTGACATGTGACAAATGTTGGATTGCAACAAAAAGACTCTTTCTATAATATCGAAGTCAGGAACTTGAAAGCGCGAAGAAAGAAAAGTAAATGAAACACTGACTTGATCGAGGTCTTTCGCTTTTTTTAAATTTTTAAACCAAGTACAAATAACTCTCAAAGATTGATCAATTGTTGAGAACCAGATTATTATTATTATTAATTCTATTATAATGATTATTATAATAATTACTTCTACATTAATTTAAGTTTGAGACAGAAAAACTTAAAAAAGGCCGAAAGATTTATTCATTTAGAAATGACTTTATAAATGTATGTGTGTAAAAAGTATATATAGAGCGATTGTGATGTACGAATGACCAGAGAATTGACTGAATGGAAAGATGCAAAATAAGAAGGATTTTTACTAATTGATTGAAAAAACGGGTGAACGATTTGAAAAAATTCTAAGTCTACTGAATAGATAGAAGCAACCTTTTTGATTTGTTTTGAACTGTTGGAGATGCTGTATATGATTTAGTCTTCCAATTTTAGTTGGGGTTTTCCACTATAAATTTTAAGAAATTTTTTCAAATTATTGTCACTTCTAATTTTTGGTTTGGTACGATTAAATGTAAGTTGTTCTTTCACCTACCTAAACATCCTTTGCCTCCTTGGTTTGATATAATTTCACTTGTAAGTACCTTAGAAATGTGTTGTTCCGTTCCTTTGATGTACGCAAATATTTAGTGCATTACAATCCTTGTTACCAGATGACCCCAACCTATCCTGTGTCCGCATCCTTTTTCCTACCCGTCCGTATCCCCGGGCCCTAAACGGGCCCCCAATTTTATTCACACGTTTTAATTGAAAGCAAATTGCTTGAATGAATAAATTGTTCTGCAGTGATGGAATAATTGAAGACTAAGGTGAGTAGTAATTTGCTGGCGCATTGTCAGTAATTTACAATGTTGCGACAATTCGAAGCAATAAGAATTCGTCTGACACTACTTTTTCTTAATTTAATGATTATAAAAGTTATTTATATTTTTTCAGCGGGAACCTGAGCTCAAGATTTTCCCTGGATACATACAATTTCTCTTGGCTTGATAATTTTGGTACAACCGAAGTAATGGTTTTGTCAAAATACATTAAATACTGTACTGCTTTCAAAGTAACAATGTTTGCCAATAGAAGGTATTGTAAGGTGACTACATTTTTTTTTGGATGGTACACAAATTAAGCTGGCCGAACTCTATTTCGTTATTTAAACTTCTCTGGAATGCCCCATATTGTTAAAATTGGGTCCTCGAATAAGGGTTTAAACTAAGAAATTTTTGAGTGAATAAATGAAGCCAGCCAGAATGAAATGAAAATGCGTGGTTTTGGAATTTATTAAAAAAAGTTATGAGTACCAGTGTTGATTGCCATTTTGACAAAAAGAAGCCGTGAAGCATACAATAAAATCGAATCGAGAATTCAACGGATTTTCCACATTCCAATTTCGGCACTCAAAAATATGCACACAGGTAGACAAATGCCGACAAACTATTCACACAATATGAATCCTACATTCTTTTGTTGAGAGTCAATCCCTTTTAGCTCGGGAAAAAAATCATTTATACAGGTTTAGATTTTTGAAGAACCCATAAAAACTTAAATTCAAATATGCACATTCGTTATGTCCAATATTTAATGGCCTCTCAGGATCCTCATCCATAAAAATATGAAATAAATGCAGTGAAATTGTCTACGGTACCATTTCTTTAACCCTGAAACAAAATGTAAGAAATTTAATATCATGGCCATTGCCGTATTAAAAGGTATTTGATTACCGTACTTGTCATTAATTTTTTCATTGAATTTTTAGGATATCAATTAATGATATGCTAAAATGGTAAGTTTTTGTGGTACGCTTATCAAAAGTTGGTACAGGAGTGATGTGCTTCACTGTTTGTTGACTCTAATGTGACATGTTTCTGTGGTATAAGCTTCTTCAAAAATAAAAATCAGGACATCCATTATCTAAACATGAGAAAGCTTCAAATTCATGAGAATGACGTCGCACAATTGGAAATTATTCCAAAACTAAATTGTCGTTTAATCAAACACGAGTAACGGGTATTATTTTTACATTTCATTTCGTTGGTTCTGTAACGAAGATGTAAAATTCCGTTGGTAGAACGGATATCCGGGCATTAACCCGCCATTATCTTAATGCCGGACCGTTAATTAGGCAGGTTTATCCAATCTTAAATCCGATGTTAATGAATGTTTTAAGTCTTACGTCGTCCGACAAAATAGTCAGATCACTGTTACATTTTAAGATAGCTTATAATAGACGACAGTCGCAGTTGTTTGCTTATCAAAGACACTTTTATCGGAATATTATAACCTCAAAACTCTCAGAAATGTCCATGGTGGAGAATGCCAAAAAATTGGCTGCTTATACGGCTGTTGAAAATCATGTTAAGGTACGATTAGGATAGATCTGCTGTACATTTTTAGTATTAAATAAATGAACTCTATTACAATCAAATTTTTCATTCGTACAATTTATTTTTACACCTGGTGTACTTCTTAGGCAGGTGTATTGGAAAATGTCAATACAATTTATTTTTCTTCTGAAAGTGTGAAGAAAATATCAATAATATTATGTACAATAATGAAGGCATTACTTAAGGAAATTATTATTTGAATGCTTGTTCTGCATTTTTTTGTAGGATAATACAGTTGTTGGAATAGGAAGTGGATCCACTGTAGTTTATGCTGTTGAAAAATTGACTCAAAAAATTAGAAATGAAAACTTAAAAATCATTTGTATTCCAACATCTTTTCAAGCGGAACAGTTAATAACACAAAATAATTTGGTTCTGGGATCACTTTCACAACAACCAAAGGCAAGTAGTGTGATTTGATATGTTTTTTCAGAGGCATACCAGTTTATCAGAACTATACATGAAGTACATAAATTAGGAGGTTCATAATATGTCAGCTTGAACCTTTGGCCTGAAAAATAGCCAAAAAGCAATAATAGTAAGAATAAGTCTAATTGAAAAAATTCAGAATGTTTTTATGGTACAACCATTGTATTATGCAGTGCAAGAATAAGTTTACATTCTAATTTTTTTTTAAATTTAATTTTTGAAAGAACTTAATTAAACAACAGTAACTTCTAAAAAATTTTTAAATTTAATGAGGAAGTTGTTGCAAATTGAATTTAAATCTTTTAGTGGTTGTAAAAGCATGAACATAACTACCAAAGTGTCCAAAACTTTGTATTACATGCTTTTGTAGGTTGTTATGGAGTTTAAAATATTAGTGTATTATCATAGAAGTTGTAAACCTAACTCTGAAGATGGGGGAGCATTAGCATCAAAAACAAGATATGTAATTCAATTTTGTTACAGCAATTCTGTTTGATTATTAATTGTGTGTGATTAATAATTCTGCTATTCTTTCTGTATCTTCTTAAATATTACATTAAAAACACCAAAACTTAAAACTTTTTTTCATTAAATAAAATAATTCAGTTCTCAATAAATTAATTTCTATTTGTAGATTGAAGTTGTAATAGATGGAGCAGATGAGGTGGACTCAGACTTAACACTAATAAAAGGTGGAGGAGGTTGCTTACTTCAGGAGAAAATTGTAGCCAGCTGTTCAAATGAAATGATAGTGATAGCTGATTTTAAGTAAGCATACAGTCATCAAATGTATCAGAATGTCAGTTCATATGCATATGTTATGATATTTATAAATACTTCCCAGCTGTGTCATAAAAAATCAAGGATCTCATTACCATTGAAATTGAATTTTTGCTGTTACGCTTGTCAGAGTTATTTATTTGCATTTTGCAGCACTTTAAATTATCATACTTTATTTTACTCAAAGGCTACACTCAGTTTATACAAAATAATTACATTTTATAATTATATCAGTTGTTTACTTCTTTCCAAAATAGTAGTGTGTAATTAAGGAATTTAATTATCATGCAGACCTGAACACAGAAATATTCATATTAGCTGTTTAAATTATAGCAAGAAATCCAAAAAATTAGGAGAGCAATGGAAAAAAGGAGTTCCTATTGAAGTTGTTCCACTCTCTTATGTACCTGTCATGAACAAAATAACTACACTGTTTGGTGGAACAGCAGAACTTCGAATGGCCAAAATGAAAGCAGTAAGTCAGTTAAAAAATCTTTAACATTATGAGGGCAGCGTACCCACATAATTTTGTTTTAACTGTATTATTTCACATTAGGGACCTGTGGTTACTGATAATGGCAACTTTATTTTGGACTGGAAATTCCCTGAAAATGAACAGTATAATTGGCAAAGTGTAAGTACTACCTTAAAAATGATACCAGGTGTTGTGGAGACTGGTCTCTTTGTAAATATGGCTAAGAAGGCATATTTTGGAATGTCAGATGGAACTGTTGAGACATTAAATTACAAAACAAGGTATTAATAAAATAGAAACAGTATAATCAGTTTTATGTAATAGTATTACTACAGATCATTGTAAAAGAAAAGTATTTTGCGTCATTAAGATCGCTGTAAGAAAAATTATTACATTAATTTCTTTTATTAATTTTTGTTATGAGAGATGTAAACAGAGATTTAAATTCTACAACACGTCATTTAGAGGCATTATATTTTTTCATTCTTCATCCATGTTGTCTTATTTAAAGAAAAACTTATTCCATTCAATTCTTATATTAAATGAATCGGCACGTAGTAGGGATGATATGTATTGTACGAATAAGCAGATGCGTAACCTGAAAATAATTAAATTCATGTATCACAAGTGGAATACAAACAAAAAAATTTATGAAACAGCAAATATCTTACCTAAATTATACACGTAGGGTGGATATGAATGGTAAACGGGCTGTTTGATGTAATGTGTGTAAGAAACAACGGGTGATGTGATTATGGCAGGTCCGGTTGACAAAAGTAAACCTGGTTTTGCCTTCGGTTGAGGATTCGCTGCAGGTTGTGGTTCTGGTGATGGTGCCGGTGTTGGTGCGGCATTACAAATTGCAATAAATGCCAATAGGAGTATCTGTGTAAACATAGAAACGAATATTTCACATTTAAGATTTAATTAATAAGTTTCAGTTTATTGAGTGACCGTTAAATATATGACTTCACCCGAGGGACCAAAACTACGGAACTACCTTTGACAATCTATCTGCCTAAAAGTGCTTTTGAGCTATGAGAATGAGAATAATTCGAAATTAAAAATGTTTATTTAATCTAATTAAGTTGGAATATGTAATAAAGTACTTACTATGGTCTTCATTTTCTGTTGTGGATGCAGATATGAACTGAATGTGGTATTGCATAAGAACTAAATTACACATAATTCGTACCGGTCATATATAGACTTTGGCAGAGCCCCGTGGCAAAATACAATGGACCTTTTTGCTTTTTTTTCATATCAAAATTCAAGATGCACTCAGAAGTGTTTGCACAAATATCTCAAACTAGTCAAATGAATCCGTGGCCGACTTTGGAGGTTCCCGTTTAATTTTTTGGTAAACCTTAATTGTTATTTACATTATGTTTACTACATCATGTATATTATTGTTACTTTAGGTGAAATGCCACTAATATTATTATATCAAAAACAGTGAACAAATAAATAAAAAATATTTTGTTATCGTTGGTCAAATTTGGATACAGATAACATCATCTATTAACACACTAAAAAAAGCACGGTTTAAATGGAGGTATTGAAATTATTGGATATTAATACTAATAGATATCTGGTTATTAATTTTATTTACCTAATAATTTGCATAGCAAACCACCATAAAGGTACAGTGTGTACTAGAGCCTTATACTTAGAATCGCAGAATCACCGTCGACGCTTTATGGAGTTTTGAAAAACCGCACCTTACAGTTTGTGGAGATCACTCAAATGCAGTTGCTCCTATGCACGTCCACTCGACATTTTTAAAGTTGATCATTCAGAGTTTTTAGTAATTAAGGCACGTGGGAATGGGCATGTGGAATAATTATAAGACATCATTAAACTGAAACCAAACTACTTGGTAAACATGATATTTTTAAAAATAACGAAGTTTTTTCTGAGACATATTTGTTCTGTCCGTTTTGGCTAATATTTTGTTGTCGTAATGCTACATATTATTCTTCTGATATTTTCAGACTCTGAAGATATGTTCCAATATGGTTGCAGGAGCAATAACAAATATAACGGAATACCGCTTGTAAAACATTTTATTCTCGTACATCCAAAACCCACATTCAAAGAATACTTAAAATGTATATTGCAACATATAGCTCCATATAAATGTCGTTACCACGCCGTACAGTTTAACCCATCCGAAATATCAACAACTGTTTACTTCGTCAATTTGCTTCGTCACAAATGTGATAAAGGCTTCCTTGATGTAAATTACATTCAACGAAGGCGAAGTCAGCGTCAAGTCTGAACGAAGTGCACGTTTTGTAGCTATACTTTCACATTGATTAAGTGCATGTATTTTGACTGAGGTGCTACCAATTTGAAAACCTTGAACCGGGTGAGTATTGTCCAGCGGGTACACGTGTAATGTTTTTAATAGCCAAACCATTATAACTTTGCTTATTGATTTCGACCAAAACAAGGTAATAACTCCTACATCTCCGTATATTCTACCTATAATTTTTGTATTTAATACAGTTCGTTCAAAATACAACCTAATCCTCTCAGTAGTATGTACAAAGACTGTTATATAGGTAAATACATTAACGATATTGCAGAATAGTGACCAGGAGGTAAATTTGCTGTATTTAAGTTCTTGAAGGAATTGTCGAACGATGATGGTGAAGTTTCGTTTTGAAATAGTTGCCTGGATTTGAAATTACGTGCTACAATAATGAACTCAATAAGTGTACTTGTAACTCTTATGTTGTTTTTACGTATCGAAGAAAATTATGGTGTAGATATCTGGAAAAAAACCAAGTACAATCGCCTTGTTACAATCAAGCCTTTTTGGAAGAGTACTGGATTGTGGTAAGTTAAGACCCAAGTCTCACATTTAAATAATCCTTCGGCTTACAATTTTGCCCTCAACCTTTATCGAATTTTAGTCCTTCTAGTAATCCAGAGGAAAGATCTCAGTTCTTACTGTCCCGTGATGAACAAATAAACTTAGAAGTCATTGGAGCATTACCTAATGAGGCCATATCCATGATTCGCATACACTGGTTAATGGATTTGCTGAAAGTTAGGTATTTATTTGAATTGTTCCTTATAGTTTTAATAATTTAAACTGTATGGTTTGCCCAGGCTGGACATTGAAAACGACAATAAGTTCGGTGACGATAAGTTCACAATAATTAAGGGTTGCATATATCAAATTCTATATTGATACGCTGTATTCTATGCAATAAGGCAAGAATAGAGAGTACTGAACTGAAAAAAATGACTTCAGTTTGAACGATAAGTATGCAGTACGTCGTAGGGATAAATTGACCAGGTTGAACAGAATTGTAATATTGGCCGCAAGCCGATTCCATTTTGAGATTGGGACACAACTGTTGACCAGATTACGTGCAAGATTAAACAAAATTAATTCGTTGCCTCAAAGTTAAGTTTCAAACTTCCCTTCGGCTTTCTTTCAATAGAGTTATTGTTGAAAAGTTTCATAACTGTTTATTGCTTTGTTGTGTACAAAATAATTACTCTAACCAGAATTGATGATGAAAGTTACAGAAGTTTGTCTCCTCGTAAACACTTCCAGCATTTAACACTTAGTACTAAAACAACAAGAAAAAATATATTCCAAGTTAACGTTTTCATTGAATGAATTCACAGACTTGACGAATCAAAAAGGCCCGTCTTCGAATTTGAATTGCTTGATCGATTGATACATCACCTGAAGCGCTGCAACTTAAATCCAATCTTTGAATTAATGGGAAATCCATCAAATTATTTTCACGACTTCGGTAAACAATATCATGTCTGGTCCGACTTATTAAAACAAATAAAAAACCGTTACAAGGGTAAGTTCCCGAGAATTCTTTTAAATTTCTGTTGCATTTAATTATACGGTAGCGCACTTCTTTTCAGATTTATTCCGATCTGAATATGTCAAAAAGTGGAGATTTGAACTAACGAATGAACCGGACTTGAAATCGTACAATATATATAATTTTACATTAAATAATTATTTAAATTATTTCCGGGCTAGCGAGTCAGGCGTGTCAAGCTTGGCCGCTCCAGCCGGATTGTTCAGGGATAACAGGAAAGTTCACTCGCTTTGCTGGGGTTTACTGGAGTACTGTAACTTAAACCCATGCAATTTGAACATGATCACATTTCATAGAAAAGGTGGTGAAGTTGGTAGCCAGGTTGTTCAAGGGGGACTGGAATTAATAAGTCACATAATGTCGAATTACCAAAATTTGAAAGGAATTCCTTTTGGAAACGAGTAAGTGTCGTCGATGCAGCTTTATGAATTTTATTGAAGAGTTGGGAATATATTGTCAGAGCCTCTTTCAAAATTCAGTTTTACTTTTGATGGCAATAAAAATAAGATAACATGTTGTCACCGTTGTCTAGCGAAGGTGACGTTCAGACTGGTTGGATCAAACCTCTTGATTGGCGTGGGGATGTTCGGTACGCTGCTTTGGTGATTCAAGTTATAATTGGCCATATAAAGGAAATGCTTGTGAGCAGAGATATACCATTCGAGCTGTTGAGTAATGATAATGCTTTTATGAGTTTTTCTCCTCATTATTTCACGCAGAGAACCTTGTTGGCCAGGTAAGTTCAAAAGCGATTTTGCCATGGTTAGAATTTTTCGAAATAACCAGTCAATTGTTGTTCCATTTCCAGATTTCAAATAAATAATACGTCTCCTCCACACGTTCAGTTTTTTAAAAAACCAGTGTACTCGGCTATGGCACTACTCTCGTTGTTGGGTCAGGAGGTTAAAGACGTTCTATACAACCCAGGGGAAAAAGGGTAAAGACGATTAAATTTATTGTAATGAAATATCTAATTAATAATTACGTTCGTGTGTAATTTCAGATTTTCTTATATAGTAACGGGTAGCGAGCAACATGACTCATTTCTGGGGGTTGTTGTAAACGATAGAGCTAATGAAACAGATCAAATAAATTCTACGATAAGTCGACTTAAACTGAAAATAAAATTGAGGAAGTCGAAGCAGTTCGGAGTCACTGTGGGCTACACTTTGGATAATGTCTGGAATAGTCCCTACCATGTTTGGATGAAATCCGGTTGTCCAGATTTCCCAAGTTTAAATGTTAGGCGTGAGATGAGGAAAGCGGAAGTAGGTTCTCGATGGTAAAAGTATGTTCTTTTAGTATGTTCTTTGTCTTTGTCACTACTGTCAAAGACAGCATTTTGACAGCTTGGTATACCAAACTGCGGACTACTAAAAGGAGAATGATTTTTTAAAATTTACGTTTAATTAAGTATGTGGCTTTATTTTAGTTTTATTTTTAGGGCTTTAGGAGAATTTTTATTAACAAAATTAAACCATCTCAGACGCATGTGGATATCGATTTGAAAAATTTAGTTGTACCCTCTGTCTTAAGCATCAATTCGTGTTTCTACGATGACAGGGTACCAGGTCCAGTGAGTGATTTACACTATATTAATATCTTTCAAAATGAGATCCTACTGCTGTGGAAGGATACGTTTGTTGGCAGGTACATTTACTAGAATCGTTAAAGGTATTCGGTCGAATGTTAGACCACAACACGTATTACTCAATTATTTTTGCAGATGCATATTAACATATATTGTGGAATTCAAGACTTTACGCGATGCCAGCTTTTATAGAATCAATTTCGACGACTCGATTTTTCTTTCTTATCACTTTGATGGCTACTTGTCTAACGGTAATTTATACTTATTTTTGCAAGATAAATTAACTTTTCTCTTTGACCACCATAAGTTTTTGAAAGTTTTTGTTGACCATTTCACAAAAAACACACAAACGAGGTTATTGAACTTATGGTCGCAGAAACCGAATTGAGAATTCTCTGAAAGATTGAAATGCGACGGTTTGGTAGCAACAGCGGTGGTCCTCAAATCAATAATGTATAATTCCCAGAAATATCTGTCAGTAATTATTTACTGACCCTGACCCAGTTGAGGGCAGTTTTTGCTATTAATTCGAACTGTATTCGTAGCAATGTCAATGACAATAACTGCACTACCTAAAATTATTTACATTTTATTTCAAGGTTCGTTCATTGGCACCGAAGGTTTCTATAGAGTGACAGCTGTGGATTATTGGAACAGAGTTAGTACTTTTTCCAATGTTGTACGAGTAGGAAATTAATTGAAGTAAAATCGAAATGGTACGCATTCACACAGAATTAATGTGTCGCAATTAATTTCATTTATTCAATTATTTCAAATATTTTAAAAGTATCGAAGCACACAGTTATGTTGCCATCAACTCCATAATAGTTTGAGACTCTTGATTTAACATCGTTTTTTATGTTACACCCGGTAAATGACGTTACATTCGTTTCAGTTAATACTTCTTATTTTGAATATGTAATAATTCCCACTGAAGGAGATTCATTATTTTTCATTTGTTTGGAAATATATAATGTGAAGATTTAGCCTGTGAAAATAAACCAAATAAGTAGGAAGAACCGTCTTACTTGTTACTTTTCTATATTAACATGTATAATTTTCTCGAAATAAGTACCTGGTACTAAGTATGTACTGTGAACATTCTCTTCGAAATACCTTGAGATGTAGTACAATAATGTTTCATAAATGATGTACTATAGTTGGAAGATATGTTTTTAAGTTACAAGACCGAAAAGTATCTGTAATATTAAGTGAGGCATTTCAATGTCAGTTAGCGGTCTATGTTAAGAACTCCGTGAACCAATGGTTTGGGTCCACATAAAAGACGCTGGATTTTAACCTTTTATAATAATGTGTATTGAAGAAGTGATACTGAATGTACGACTGATGTTGTATGACTGACTGATTGACACTGATTGGCATGATTACTGAATAACAGTGACACCCTGTTTTTATTTTACAAGGGTTTACATTACCGCATCATTTCAAAGGTTCAGCTCCGGCGTGGGAAAAAGGTCCGTGGTCTCCGACTAGAGGGCCTTTGTGACAAAAGAAATGACGGGACATAATAGCCCATTGGTTACTGCCTGATTATGCCCAGGCATGATCCGCCAAAAAGGTTCGGACAATCTGGCGACGGCCTAGGTACAATCAGCTGTTCGTTTTGGCGCGACAGTATCCTGACACAATGAAGCCATAGCAATATACTTTATTAATATTTGACCTGTAAGACCCAATACATGCAAAAAAAAAGCAAATAAAAAATTACAGAGTCGATTTTCAGTAGCCTGGTGGGATTATTTCAAACTTAAAGATTTCTTAAATTTCCTTCTAAAGAATGACACTCAGAAAGTAATTAAACCGCAGATTTGTTTATTAATTATGCGATATTATCTGAAGGTAGTTCAATATTTCAGGCAATTTTTGTTTTCAGTAAACCGTTAACCGATTTTAAGCCGGTAATTAATTGCGAAACTTGCTAAACAATTTAAAAGTAAATTATAATTGATATTGGCCTTTAATAAATTGCTTTCGTCTCATTAATAAATAAGTTTTGAATTATGAGAATTAAATCACACGTTTTATACAATGAATGCGTAGTTGGTCGTCGAATAGAAGGTCCAATCCTTAACATGTTGTGCTTCATTTCAGCTTGTGGGATAGTTTTTATTTGAAATTTTTAATGTTGCTTAATACAATTGCTTAATATATATACCCAATGCTCGGGTTACATTCCCATGATAGGTAACCAGGAGTAACCTTATGTGTACCAAGTCACAACATGTTCTACTTAAGGAAAGCTTACTCGTTTCATTTGGTACATTCATTAATTCATCTTTTACAACCTATGCCATAACATTTGACTCTGTTGGTTTAGATTAAATCTTTTGTTTTGGGTTATTGCACCTTTATAAACTGTTTGTGTTAGCTTATTGATCATCAATCATATTTTAATTTCCGCCGGCTGTACTTGACATTACAAGCCAAGCAAAATACTTTTCTGCTGGTGAATTATTTGCAGGCGTAGTGTTAGTGAAAACAACTAGGTGAAAACACTAGTGCAGTAAAATACAAAAAGTAGTTTTCCTTTTGAACGTAACTCTTCTGCTAAACCGCTTGATTTCGTGTTGGGGTATGTAATTATTTTCTGTCGTACCAAGCATTTCAATAATGTATTGATTATGCGTTTCTCACTCTGCATTTAAAGTGTGTCCTTCCTTAATATTTTCAGATGACTTGCCAATCAGTTGCTCAATTAGAACACAATAAATTTAATTTATTATATGAAGACATTCATTCAATTTTAATTTCCTGTACTTTGTTCGTAAATGACTCGCTTTATTCAAATTAAACTGCAGTAGATGTGTTTCGGAATTTTCCAATTATTTCAAAGCTTTTAATTCTCATTGACGTTTTTTTTGCACTAAAAAACTTTACTTAAAAGTATTTAATTCAATTGATATTGATGAATTTAAAAAAAAAATAATCAAAAAATCTTAAACGCCTTACCGAGATTACGGAAACAGAATAGCTTTCGTAATTAATTTCAAAATGGTTTACGTCTTTATTGTAGTCTGATCTGATCGAATCCTTTCAGATTGTCAGATTTTGTCAGTTAAGACTGATTGACACCGTTCCCTTGTCCTAGATGATTTTCCTACAATGACGCACACCCTGACATTTTTTTAAAAATCTAATCCTACAAATTGAAAAAGGTAATTCTCCCAAATTGGTTTTAGTATTTATGGACGCCTTCAATTCAATACGCGACTAATGTTCATTTAATTCAGCTCACTACCAGAAACTAGTATTCATTCTCTCCCTCTCTTTCTCACTCTCAACAACTTTCCTCAAGTCTGCACCAAATTCACCCAAATCAGTTGTTCTTTTTCCTCGTACGGTTGCGTCCCGATGACAGACCCTCCTCAAAATCTCATTACCCTGCTTTTGCATTCCAATCACATTTCCCATTTTAGTTCCTTGGCAAAGCTAGGCTCCTTCCTGGTGGAAGGAATAAATGAAAAGTACTCATTTGACAGACTAAATCCTATAAATGTTGAATTGAAGGTATGAATTTTCTAAATTGTTAATTACCTGTAACCTAAAACTTTATGTACAATGTATATAATGATAATTTCATGGTAAAATCGAGTGATTTATTATTAATTTTAATTGACATTGGTTTATGATTCCTCTTTTGTAATCCAACGGATTTTATAACTCAAACTATGATATATATATATTTTTGGGTGGCCTGACAAACGAACTGATTTGTCTCGTTTTGAGAAATGTCACTGTCTACGAAAAAATCGATGTCTAGTTTGTGTGTATCAATAAATTTAAGGAGCTGAGAAAAAATAGGGCGTCAGTCCTTGAGCTGCCGGGACCTCACGTCATGCAAATTTCGGGGTTAAAAGCTAATGTCTTAATCGAACAGTTTGGACTTGAACTTAGTTAAATGATTTCTAATGCAAAGTTGCAGTCAAATCACAAACAAGGCTTCAAGATTTCGAGATTTGAACTCAGGCATTGCTCAATCGCAATTGTTCAGTCAAAATAATTTTTTTTCTTCGGTATTCGAAGGATAAATGATATGTATCCTCTCTTAATTATCCTAAACTCAATCTTTTACTGAACGAGTTGTTAAGTAGTGTTTGCAGTTGATACTAAGCCGTGAACTTAGTAAAACAAAATAAATTTTTCTTTTACAATAACAGTTACGGGTCTGTAATTTATTATTAATCTAAAGAGAATTATTAACCTCGAATAATTAATTAATTCGAATTCAAAAGCTTATTGAACATGTAACTTGTAAATTTTTTAAATTTACAAAAAAGAAAAACAATATTGTGGAAGGGCAGTATTCAGTCACTTGGATATTTTTTTTATATAATGTACACTGCATTTTTTAAAATTAAAATTATAAAAGTTCCGTATCTGATGAAGAATTTAAAAACGTATTAGGTAGAGAAAAAATTCGACCACTTGAAATAAAAGTACAAACAATGAGAAAGTTTATGAAAAATATTATTAAAAATTAAAATTTTTAACCAAAATCCCTACCAGATTAAATTCTTTTATTTTGAAACACTTAAATGTGATAAATTTTATGTGGGGGATTTGTAATTAAGTAAAAAACCCAACCAGGGTAGTATATCTTGCTCAGAAACAAATTTACCAGGCGAATACTGCCCATTTAGGAAGTGCTATGCAACTCAAATATTTCATAACAAGTTGTCAAATAATTAAGTTCAGTTCCCGGGAAGTTTTCGAGACGGTGGGAATCAAAAACTTTGCGGCATCCATGGAAGTACTTAACGCAGTAAGACCTTTCTAACATGCTACTTATGTGGTAATGCCATGTTAAAAAGGATTTCCATATGAATTTGGTTTCACTTCGAACAAGACAATTTTGAAAAATTTCGAATGCTCCTGAATATAAAATGAAAATAACGATTAATAATTAATAATGTTCTGACTTCGTAGTCATGTAGTTGAAAAATGAAGGATTTCAAGCCAGTATTTTGAAAAGATAAGAATAATATATTGCAGGCATACATTACACAATGTTTCATACTTTTTATGTACTGGAATTCTAATATATAACGGTTGAATGTGATAGTTTAAATAGGAAGAAATATGAGATTAGACAAGACAAAACAGATATTCTACAACGAGTCTTAGGTCGATGGGGAAATAAGAAATGAATTATACAAATAATAAGATTGTTAACAAAGTTAAAGTTTATTTGCAACTTGAAATGGTCGATAACTGCATAAATTTATTAAAAATTTGTTTTGTATTTTTGAAATTTGTAACTTTAATACGTACAACATTATTTCAGCCTAAAGCAGGCACCATGTCAAAGTAATTATAGAATAACCTCTCGTGTGAAATTTTTAAAAACGTTTCGTTTTGTTGAACTTAAAAATTCTTCTTATATTCTCTAAAGACCTCTCTCATCGGCGTTTCGAAACTGCCTCATACATTTTATATTGTATTATACCGCTTAATAAGGTTTCTTCTATTCTGTCTGCCTTTCTGTGATACCTAAAAAATACTAATGGCTCTAATATTGTTGCTGGTACGAATGGAGTTCAGTTTGGGATGCAACTTTCATTCTTATTAAGTGAGCAGAAATGGCTGGGTTTCAAGAAGGCCTGGAATAAACTTCCCAATAAGCTTGATACTAAATTTGTCGTTCCACCTAATTGGCACTAAAATTTTTCTGGTACGAGGCATAAAGAATAACTGGCCCAGTAAAATGTGCTCGGCAGTAAAATGCAATGATAGTTAGTCCATAGTAGCGAAAGAGACTGATTCTCATTCCTAGATTCAGCTATTTTGCTAGTTTGCCTGATGGTGCTACAAGACTGTATTCTTTCCAAATAATTAATTTTTAAAATTGTATAGTTGCAAAAATAGATCATTGTGGATAGAACGGTTGTTCTAGAGTTACCGTCTAGAACTGCCCCACTGACCGACCTCTTGAATGTAGTTCATCGGGAAATTTTCTTCCGAAGCGATCGTAAGTGATTATTCATAAAGCTTTTCCGGATTGAGAAGTAGAACTTCATTACGCCGAAAGTGTTCGTCTTCACGCTTTACTTTACTCCAACATCCATTTGACATAACAATTTGCAATTCCGATCAATGAATTCTTACACATGAACTGCTCCTTTCATTCTTATTACACACACGTCTTACACGTGTAAAAATCCTTCCCTCTTCACCCGAGTTTGCTTGCGCTCGTTTGCTGGTGAACATGAATGCCAAATTGAATTTTGAATTGTTCGGTTGAGCGGAAGTCAGATTTTATCCTTGCGCATTCTGCCCAGTAATTGGAAAAGACAAAGAAGGAAAGAGAAATCGTACAAGCTCGAATTTTGGGAGGACGATGCTTTGTATCTAAATTTACTGGATAACATAGAAATGTCTATGACTATACCGCATGTTAGTGGGTTTCGCCGAGCATTTGCTTTTCGATTTATGTTTGAACTTAACTCCGAAAGGTATTTCAATATTTATACAAGTTACTTTCCCACTTTGCTGCGGTCCCAATTTTTTGTTAGGGGTCGAACGTGTTGAGGATCTCGGAGGCAACGTTTGATCAATTTGATTAGATTAGTCCCATTGTGAATTTTGCTACCTTTTGTTTATTGATCAACGGGGTAGGGGAGACCTTAGTCAGTTAAAGGTCCTCAGCCGAACTATTGTTGTCCTGGGAACGTTTGAAATAACATCATTGTCTCACTTCCAAAACTCTACGAGCACATCACTACACTCGCAGAGAACGAATTCAGTCTCCTACTTTCACCAGAGAGGTTCAATTAACTAAGCAAACCAACTTCCATTTCGCTATTTTTAAACCTAATGTTCAAGCTTGTTTTTCTTCACTTCTTGCATTTGTTTACCTTCGCTATGACATCAAACTTTTCCAGAACGGTATTTCATGTATTTTCGTATAGCAAATAATTGGAAAATTAGATTACTCTAATGTCGTTGAAAAATAACGCTATTAGTTGGAGATTTCGTTACTTATATTGTTAAATTTTTACTTCCAATAGCTGCATGATGCTGTTTTTTTTGTGGTACTTAATCGAGGCCTCTTTAATCTGGGAAAGTTAAAAAAATAATTACTTTCCCACTAAATTACATCTAAATTCTTTTTATGTGGGGTGTACGTCTTCTGCACGACACGTGTGTGACCACCGTCCCGTTTGAAATTCGTTTCCTCTCCCCATCTAACACGAATGATAACCACGGGGAATAGAAGAAAGAAAACGTCTGAAAACAAAATATTAACATTATTCAGGTTCTGGGAAAAAAGGTAAATAAAATTGAATCATTGCCTGGAGGTTGCACTTTGGAAGGCTATAAACGACAAGAAAAGAATTTTGAACTGAAAAATCACTTTTCACCATTTTCCTTTTCTTCCATTTTTTCCTCTTTTATTTTCCACGGAAACTTTCATCGGACCATTAAGAAGTCTTTTTCTCGGATGCATCTAGATGTGTGTGTTCTGATTCAAAAGCATTTCTGCGGAGATTTGGAAGAAAGCAATAAAATGTGTACACCATATGACCTTCTTTCTTCTTCAGACAAATATAAGTCCGTCTTTATTTTTTACACATTTCAGCAGTGCACTCCTTTTTCTATACTGTAAAACTGCCACTCTGATGATAGTTTAAATGTATGCGTTTTCGCGTGGTTCAAATTTCAAAATAATGATCTTTTTTGACAAGGAGTAATTTTCGTACTTAATACTTCTCTCTTCTAATTTACCTACACCGTAATCTTGTAATAGACTTACCATTTAAATTACACCGGTCGAAGGTAGCAAATGTGTTCAGGTAACGTTTGTTTTTGACCATGTTCACATCTAATAACCATAATATTCTTTTTACAGGTTTACGCATGCATGGTGAGCCTAAAACGGGCCACGGGTTTTATTTTACATAATAATGTAAGCGATTGTGGTATTGTGGAGCAACTTTCTGGTTCATCCATTTCTCTATGTGTACAAAACCTAACCGTATTTGTTATTTCACTCGAACTCGAGGATTAGTAAACCCAACTTGGAACTGAAATTAATATGAGACCACCGAACTCCTTGGTTAAAGGTTTGTAATCTTATTTAATTGTTTCGGTTAATGTTTAATTAGACGAAAGGAAAATGGAGTTGCACCACTTCAAAATTAAGGGTTCGAGGCATTTCATTTTCTGCTTTGTCCTTTGCCAAAAACCCTTAATTTTTGCATCCTGCCACTCATACCGAACTCAAACTTATTAGCATTTCTCCTTGTTATTTTGAATGTTGAGTAATAAAACGTCGCATTACCGAAGAGGCACGCTCAAATGTTTTTAACGTAAGAATTACAGGAATGAGGTAGACTAAGTGGATGAATAAGAAGTAATGTTTTCACCGGTTTTAGGATAGTTTTGAGCGGGAGTAAGAAAAAAGGAAAGTGCATTTATATTATACGAAAGCAAAATGATGTTTTATTGTTTCATCAAGACTCCCGTTCTACTGCATCATATAAAAACATAAGTAAATGTACTGCTTAAAGTATCAGACCACATGATTATTTTATACGGAAGAAGATGCAAAAGAATCCCAAGAAGGCGTAATAAAAATTCGTGAGACTTTAAGTACATAAATGTGTTTAGCTTACATATAGGCTCTTGAGTTATTGTAAATTTATTAATTTCTCTATGTAAATATGTATTGCGAAATTAAAAGCACGATATAAACGAAAAAATCATACAGAAACAAATAATACACCAATTTTGAATTTAGCGTTTCCAACTGGTGGTGTAGTTAAAAGCAGACAAACATCTTAGGGTGCAAGGCTAAATGCGGGGCAAAATTTAACTTAAAAAGACATAATTTTTATGGAAAGGTTGCTTAGGCGTGTACAGAAAATGAGGCAAATTGTTCCAAAGGTAAAGAAACGCGTTACGATTATGCCCCGTAGGTTGTCCTCTCACCTTGTTGTAGGAAAACTTTAACCCACATATTTACCTATAATGGAAGTGAAAAGTTTTTGTTCCGAAAGTTTTGAAAGTGGAGCACAAAGGTTCTTATCCGCACGCGTTTATTGATCCCCTTCCTTACGTACATTTTAAAAATATCAATACAATATCTAAAAACAAAAATTCTTGTTATGAACTTCGTGGAGTCTCCTCCTCGAAACCTTTCTTCTCAAAAAGACTTCTCAAATCTTATTGAATCTCGCAGTAGGTGTTTCATTCACGTCGCCCAATAATGTTATGCGAGAGGAAAATGCAGAAATATAAAATTTCCAAGTCAGTTTTTGAGTAGATTGCTGAAGATGATGCTCTCACAAAACACGGCCGTTATCCTTCCCTCAAAAGTTTACACTGCAAGTCTTCTCTTTAGGGAAAAGGTTCTTCGGCATTAATTATCGCTTTCGTTTAGATTTCCCGACAGGAGAAGGAGGAGGATGAGAACTCGTCAGAGTCAAGAAATTGTGGTTGCAAATGGCAATGGCTCAATGTTGCAAGTCTCAACAATTATTTTTCCGAAGTGCCTTTAAAGTCAAATCAAAACGAGTGACGGTGAACTTCGTTGTCGTCGCCGCCAGCACTTGTACTCCTCTCGGATTCTTCTCGTGTCTCGAAAATTGATCTTCGAAGTTGGGAAGTTTGTACGATGACTTTCAGGTTGTGAACTCTGAAGGGAGGAAAACGATGATGCAGCACATCTATTCAAACACCACCCGAAACAATAATGAAATCAGAAAGCCGTAAATATCTTTTATTCATTGCATTTAACTTCTTTAGGTTCATTTCAGACGACCGGGCCTTCGCAATGCGAATGGAATTCAGAAATATGCTCTTTTACTAAACAAGTGTGAGGATACTAAAATAAAAACACTTTCCTGATAAAATTCTGTCCAAAAATAACCAGTACCACATGTTATCGTCGCGTTGTGACACTTCTCGCACGGACACTCTAACGCATTTATTTTTTGTATTGTACTACTTTCAAATAACACCAAATTGCAGGTGCTCGACAACGGCAAGTTTTGAAAATTTGTGACGAAAATTTGCTTTCCTTTTGCGCTTTTTTAGGTCGAATGTAATAATAACAGCAATTGATAATTACAACCAGTACACAGTGGAGTGAAGAAAATGAAAGACGTGGCATATGAGAGAGGCGCCTCCCAACGAAGTAACAGCACCAGTGAAAAAAAGGCATAATTAAAAATTATAGAGGAAAGCTTTAATTTCAGGTAGGTGGGTAGGTGCAAAAGGTAACTCATCTGAGAGACCGAGAATGGTAAATTTGAGTACCTCAGCAGAGAAGACAAGGAGAAGCTGAAGAGATCAAGCGGGGCTTCAGAGAAAAGCGCCGCGTCTGTTTGCAGTCGCGCGTCGATTCCTCGTCCTTTGGCTTCTCAGTTTCCACCGAGCTTTCATCGGTCGCGGAGCTTTTTATTTTTCCACCGCGAGCGTACGTCTCTTTTATTTTGATTTGTTATTTTGTGGTCTTATACATGTTGTCTTCGTCGCTTCGGACTACAATTACTGTTACCATTGGTAAATATCACAGAACTACACGGAGTCAGAAAAGAACGTGATCTGCTTTTGTAGTTTTCTTTTTTTAAATTTCCTGACGTTTGTTTTGAAAAGGGATCTGACATTAAAGTTGTCAATTGTGAACCAATAAAAACATAATTAAAACATCAACACTAGCAGTTGTAGTAAAATACAAATTCTGCGTACCCGAACTGAGCGAAATAATTTTTCTCATTCTTTTGGTCACTCTAAATAATAGGATAATTTAAACACAAAACACGGTAAAATTTTCCTCTTTAGTTTTGACACTGATATATTATTAATAGAGTACAATTTTAGCCTACAATTTTTGTTATAAATTTAGTAAAGACCAGGAGAAGAATTCCAACGTATCAAAGGATACGTTTTGTGCTTGCTTTTTTTATGCTTCAATTCTGATGAATGAAATCAGTTTTACTTTTATTGAATATTAGTAGTTCACTTCCTTCTTATGTGGTACTAGTCAAATCGCACACCTTAACACCTTCATTTTGTGGGGATGCGAAGGTGTAAGAACTACAAAGTAAAGTCTTCTGAGTGTTCAAGTGGTTGAGGTTTGAGTGGAATAAGCAAGTAGGCGTATAGGGGGTAGAGTAAGTTCACATGAGGCAGTCGAAGTAGCAGGAGGAAAGGTACCAAAAAGGAACGGAACAAATGACTCTAAAGAAGAAAACGCTCGTAAAGTCAGAGAAGGCTAGAAACGACTGATCTTTTCTATGTTGATTACATTAACAGCAAAACTCTCTCCAAGGAAGAATTTATTGTAATTATAAGAAAAGCAGAAAAATTACACAGTAGTTGGTATGGGAATATATATATATATAATTGGGATTATTAAATTTCCAGGAGTTGAAGAGTTGCAATTTATTCAAATTAAGGTTGAAAAACATCATGTGAAGGTAGCCTGGATTGTATTTTTAATATTGTTAGAAGAAAGAAACCTGATTTTCCTTTGCCAGCCGGAGACCCGTTTCAATTAGAACAAATTAAACTATGTAATTACTCCACGAAAACGATAGCTGGATTTTTTTAGTAATGTCTTTTTAATTTAAAAATGTCAGTGATAGAAAACAGAAACAAATATATTATGCTACGGACGGTTTTACTAATTAATGCTTTCGTAACATAAAAGTAAAGCAAATTGCCTTGTTTGTGTAAGAAGCCAAATGTAACCCTCTGAATTTTCTTCTGCGAAATTCCTTCCTTACTGAAACTCTGAGGGTAACTTAAAGGAAAGAGTAGAGTTATTAATTACGCGACAGCTAATAAATTGTTTTCTAAAACCGATTTCGCGTGGCTTTTTTTTATTGACTTTTTGTTGTTGCTTTGACCTCTAAGAACGTGCAATGTTCGAGTTAAGATTTAGGTTACATAGGAAACGAGTACTGAGAAACTTGTGCGCCTTTCAATGTAGTCGGTTGTGAGTTGGCCGTCGAGCATTCTTTGTTTCACCTACGAATGAATATAAGGTGATATTTTGTTTGTTTCGTACGGTACATAAAGCCGGCTCTTTGTGGGAATTGCCAGAAAATCTAGAAAAGTAAACAAGTAAATTTAGTATTTCCCGTTAATGAATCAGTGAACATGCATTGCATCATTGATTTTATGACATGGTAGCCCTGTGCAGTTTATCAAGTTAAGCTCAGTTGCCCGTATTAGTCTTCCCACATGTACCGTAAAGTAAAAATTTCTCCTGGGGGAGAAACTTCCGTCATTCATTAATTTGTCCTGCAGGAGAGAGAGAGAGAGAGAGAGAGAGAGAGAGAGAGAGAGAGAAAGTTCCATTGTTCCAGGCTGGCGAGTCAATCAATCGCATCCGTAAAAGTTGTTTAATTGTTTGGGTCGCGTTACGCACGGGGCAGGCTAATAAAATTCCCCAAAAACCTTTAGGAAAAGGGAGTGCCAACATTACGAGACTGACCGTGTCAGGACGGGTTAGATTATCTCGCAGAAAGAAATAAATACGAAGAGAAGAGGAACCGCAAGGACGTGAAAAATAATTCTTTGTGGAGTCAATCCAGAAACCAAAAGGCTATTTCTAACTTCCGGCGATGGTATCCACTTCACCAGAAATTAGATTTGAATTGACTCCGTTTCCTTCTGAATATCCCAGGTCAATGTAGGAAAAGGAACGACGAGGATTAAATATCTATTCGAACCATGGAATTTTCTCACAGTATTGGTTTTGAATCCGGGAGACCCTCTTTTCGTGTCCTATTTACGGCAAAAACCACCTAAAATTTCTACGAATCGCAGAGAGAAGTAAAAAACCAAAAGAGAATCGCTTTTCCTTGTACATAAGTTATACTTCCACGTAAAACACAATGGCATAATTGTGAACGGGGAGAAACGTGTGGCGTGTTTGTATAAAAAAATAATAATAATAACAACAACAAACTGCGGAAATCTCACCGGCGAAAACAGTATTGACACCGACGTGTATTTTTCTTTTCAATTTATCCTGGAAAAGGTGACCCTCTAAGAGTCAATGCTGACAAAAGTTTGTAAAATTCTCGGACTTGACGTACGCAAACACATCAAATTCCTTCAAAAAATTGCATTGATCTTTACGGGAATTGAAGGAGATGATGGGAACGAATCGGCTTGTAGTGGAATGCCTCGCAGTGGCGAAATAAGGAGAGAGACATAGAGAGAGAGAGAGAAAAAATAATCTAATTTCGGTATCCTATTAGGGTCCCGTTTATCCCCGTCTCGGACAGGATTTCCTCTCAGAACGTTAACTCATTAGTGCGACTGTAATGGCCTTCGACATTTCTATGTAAATATATATATATAATAAAGAGAGGAACATCTCAGAATTTTATTTCCCAATATGACACGCTTAATTAATTTTCTCTTAATTTGCAAAAAATGGTTCACTTATATCGTAAGAAACAATTGGATTTAGATCCAATCTTCATCCTTAAACGGATGACAAAAAAATTACGGGCTTTCGGGGCAGTAACCCTGTAAATGAGTCTTTTTCAACGATGCATTAATGGCCACCAAGCTGCGGCCAACAAAAGACTTCGTATAACTTATGGAATCGAGTCGAGAGGAGTGGGAAATTCGAAGGAATTCTGATGAATGAAAGGTTTTCTTCTCGTGAAGAATTCGACGAATGTCTTCGGCATCTGCGGGGAAGAGTTCAGGTCAACGCGGCTCAGAAAAACTTCGGCTCCGTGTAACCATTATTGAAATGCCATGATTAATTATTAAAAATCGGTCTTTCATTGTGTTGCACATCGCCATATCAGACACTGATGCCCAGGTCCTCTGCACAAACCTTGTGTTTCGACAAAGAATTAAAATGGCACTTGTTTAAACGTTTTTGTGGCCCTTGAACTCTTAACAGAGTGATTACCAACGGCATAAATCATCGTCGTTCATGGCGGGGATCATGACTTAGAACCGAGGTTATTGAGCCTTTTCAAAATACAAACAACACCCGCTGAATAAGTCGAGTCGAATTTTTTGCTGTCCATTGAAATCTGCCGAAGTCATTTTGGCAAGCACCCGTGTGCTTCGATTTCCCTGTACTCATTCGTTACAGAACACTCCATATTTCATAACTCATTACCTGTATTGTTGATTCAATCTTTTTATACACCCGAAAAGAGTAATTATAATTTCTCATCGTGTGCGTATCGATACATCGAACTCCTGAGAGACTCAATTAGTTGTAAAATAAATTCGGGTCTCAAGAGACCGGAACTGAATTCGTTGGGTAAATTTTTGGAAAGTGTTCCGGGCGTATTGATTTAATTGGTTTCATTTGCAATTGATCTGAAACGTAAGCGTGGAGCTCTGTGTGGTTCAATGTACGGTTTTGAAGGAAAAGTTGAGAGGCAAACGGGTTGAAAGAAGGAAGGTCAGGGAGGGAAGGATTTTCTCGAGAAAGAAACTTCTTTCTCGCCGGTTGAGTTCTCGGGGTGTCTCTAATTAACTAAAAAGAAACATTTTACACCGGTAGAAACCGTAATTGTGTAAACTATACTACTATTTTTCTCTTCCCAGAAACTTCAAGAGCACCGCTTTAATTTTGTTGCCAACAAAACTGAGTTCAATGGCTGACACAAATAGCGGTGGTGGCATCGACTCCGTTCCCTATTATTCTTTCGAGTAGAGAGTTCGGGGTTGGGAAAACCTCAAGTCTGTGAAAATTGATTTTCTGAATCTGAAAAACCGATCCGAAAGTGATCCTCATTAGATTGCGGTTACGCTTCCAATTAAAACGAAACGAAGTTCGACCAAAGTCAGCTGGGATGGGAGCCATATTCTTACAAACTTATTTTTGAGTAAAATTACAAAATAATCACTTCGTTAACGTACACGAATCCTAAACTAATCGGAAACGGGTGTGGGACTCGCCTGAAAAGCGGCACACAGGTACCAAAAATACGTAGATGCTTCACCACGTCGAGTTAGAATGCAGAGCAGTTGCCAACACCATTGAACAGTAAAGTTTTCTAAATTTTAGTTAGTTTTTCAGTTAAAATTTTAGTAAAAATAATTAATTTATTTATGTAGTTTTTTAAGGAAGTTAAAAATTACTCGAACAAATAAAATGAAAGCCATGACGCATTCGGTATTGGTTGCTGGTAAAAGTAAAATACGTCAAATTCATATTTACAGCATCTTTCCATTAAGTTAAGAAACGGAATTGTCAGAATTCAAATTTTCATCCTTCCAGCTAGAAATTAACTTGTCGGATTTCGGAGGTGTCAATTTCTTTTGGAAGGCCTTTAATCAATTAGGAAATTAGAAACAGGCGTGGCATTGTTAAATGTTCTTCTTTCTTTCCACTCGAACGATAAGACAATTACAATGCTCATTTCAACTTCAGTTTCGAACAGAGAGAGAGAGAGAGAGAGAGGGTGAGGTTTCTCATCAATGAACACATCAATTTAATAAGAACGAAAAACTGAAAGGATTTAAAATCACACCGATTAGTTTGGGCACTTTTCGAAATTGGCAAGAAAACGTTAAGTTAATCTGGCATCCTTAAAAGTGCATAGGAAATATGTTCTCTACTCCTCCAAAGACGTAAATGTGAATTATTTAAATGTGAATACATAGAAAACAGTGCAATTTCGTAATTGAATGCGATTCGGGTTTGGGTTTTGTACTCACGTTTCAGTATATGTACAATTCTCTATTGGTTCACTACATGACCCCGTGGAACGCGTAAACGCAGTCACATAACCTAATAAGAAGGATTAAGGAAGTTTTGACACTTTAGAAAATTTCATTTTAAAGTTTTAAATAGTTTATATTTTGACGAAAAACAAAATGGAGTGATACATTTTAAGAAATAAATAATAAACCATTTCGCACGCCGGTTGAATTGTTTACGCATGTATTGGTGTAAGTGTCATTGATAAAAATTACGAACTGTTGTCTTTGGATCGAAAATATTTATTAATTGTTAGATAAGTTGTTAAGGAGTCGAATGAAAACTACAGCAAGGTAGAAATCGTTCCCCGGGTTCTCAGTTCTATATATAGAAATTCTATATTCTGCGAAGGACTGAAATAAAAATTATAATACAGAGGTTTTGAGCACGGGACTACCTTAAATATTTAAAGTAGGTTATTTCGGCTCGTGTGTATTTTTCACGAGTGTGTGCGGTTAAAATTCAAAAATATCACAAAAAATCAATCAGCGAGGATGGAAAAGAACGTTCAATTTCGAAATGCTGTAGAATTTTATTTTATCTCTGTAGGAATTGGTATAGATGTAATTTAATTTTCTGCGGCCGTATTTTAAAACTTATTTATCCAACTAGTGGTCGTGATTAATAACTCACATGAATTTTGCATCGGTAGTTATTACTCTGCGGGAATGTTTAAGCGGACGGTTGGGTACAAATTCTGATTTGGCGTTGGCGGAGATGTACGAAAAGATTTCAAATAAAGATACAGAGACTAGGAATGCCTGTGATTAATTAAACGGTTTAATAACATAATATTGATTTTATTTTTATTGATCGTACGAAAAGATGCTGTTGATAAATCATGTCGCCTCATGTGCAGTGCAGTGTTGTTCCCTTATTTGAACGTATCATGTCCACAGTGCATTTATATATATGTAATAAAATATATTTTAGAAAATTGTGCTGTCCGAGAACTTGTTTGTGCTTTGATTTAATAAAAAAAAATTGACGTCAAAAAATGTTACGGTTTAACGTTCTTGTCTGTCTCTTTTCTCTCATGTTTTCATTCACTCTTTTACTTGACATCTATTGTACAGAGCTGAGTCACCAGTAAATAGAACCAAAACGACTCTGTTACAGACATATCTTTGTATTTTGTCGGGGATTGAGGGTCAAGGCATTGGCGACGTGTGTGTGTGTGTGTGTAACAAGAAGCTGCCGAATTTTTGGAGCGGTAAAGAAGAGAAGAATCGTGTAACATCAAATGAAAAGCAGAAAGTCGCAGAAATAATAATGGAATCTTCCTTTGAAACTCGAACGAAGGAAGGAAGGAATAAAATGATTTAGAAAAATCGGCACAGACAAATCAATAGGCGAGCAAGCAAGCAGGTCAAATTGGTTTTCTAGCAGATATAAAAAAAAAGTTATATATGAAGGTAACAAGGTTCTACAAATATAATTTGACATGTTGCTGGCATTCGTTTGGTTGATTGCCGCCCTCAAATTCCTTCAAATGACCAGAAGGAAGAATAGTATAAATTGCACTTCATTATTTATAATAATGCCACCACTATATATGGATTTTTTTTAAGCTACACCAGTTCTACCAGCCGTGTTCTCGTTGTTATTTTATGTCCGAGTGTTTGTTAATAGAATAGAATTATCGGATGAATATTCTTAATTACCAGCCATAAATCGAGCCATAAATATCTCAGTACCAAATGGAAAGAACTAATAGTAATGAACTAATTATTAATTATTTCAGGAGATATAAATGAAAAAGCGAATTGCTACTTGACCTCCTAGGAGACGGAATGATTGAGAATTCTAACGGGAAAACATTCATATCTATGAGATGGATGATGAACTTTTTAAAGTGCGGATTTGTGTTTGTGACTATAACTTCGGTGTTCACACTCGGCCAAGTGACGGGAGTTACCCAAGGAAAACTGGCAGAGTACTGCCAGCCGGACAAATTAACCGTATACAAAGTGATTCTACACACATTTTGGACGAGGGATAAATTTCCGAAACACTACCCGGATTGGAGACCTCCTGCACAATGGTCAAAACTAGTCGGTAAGTTCAAGTTCTTCAGCAAAGGTCTCGGGGATGTTCCCTGTAAGACGCGGAAAGTATGAAAATATTTAGCGTCTTAAAAATGAAAACCCAAGAACTTCGGATTGTCCACTTCCTCGGCTTGTGGTACACAAATATTATTAGTCTGTTGCACTGTACGAGACAGAATTTTATTTAACAATCGGAGTACTCAAACCAGAAATTGCACCAATGTATGATTAATTCAATGATTCGACATAGAGAACACAAATGTTACCCTTAATGTCCGATACTAAAGTGAGAAAAATACGATTCAAAGGTTTTATTGTCCGCTACAAAATATTTTTGTGCACATATTTTAGACACAGACGGGGAATAAATGAAAGCACTTTATCCGTTTTAATAGAAAATTATATAGTGGGAGGGATCGTAACAACTGTTATTCGGGCTCCACGTCAACGGCAAACAACTAACCTGACAAGCCCATAAATTTTACACGTTCACCACCCAGCAACTAATAAATTGTCCTTTTCCTTCTCGGCAAAAAATGTAAATTCCTAACAAAAACAGATCAAATTAAAATTAAAAAAAAAAAAAGGAAACTGATCGAACCATATGGCGCCGCCCTATGGAACTCATTGTAATTTCGCCATTGAGAAGTAGGAACTTAATTAAATTAAAAATCGGGTTGTTCTCCTTTCGCAGAAACCTACCTTTATGTATATGAGAGTGCCAACGATGGCTGTAGTGTAACGGAAAGAAGTAATAATAAAAAATATAGAAAGAGACCGAAGAGAGAGATCAATAATCAAAGTTAGAGGTAGGAGTGTAGTTAGTTAAGAATCTAAATTATATTTCAATTATGAAAGAAAATTGCCAAGTGCTCCACTCCTCTCGGTCGTTAAAACTCTTCAATCCCAATTTTTTTGCAAAAGAAGTGCTAATATTTCACTACAATTTCTCTTCTCGATCGTCTTGTGCTTTTCGACGTCGACTCTTTTGGTTGAAACGCCAGGAACTTCGGGAGACTCTACCGTCGTTTGCGTCGTATTATCGCCGTCGGAAAAGAATAAATCCGGCCGTAGTCAACCTTGTAAAGGGCACAACACAAAGAAGAAGAAGAAGAAGAAAAAAACGGGAGAAACTATCGTTCTCAATGAAAATCTTCTGAACTGTTAGAGACTGTCCGAACAACAGGGGGAAAAAGAAAGCTTAATCTGAGCATTTTATTTATTCTTTTTCTCTCGGGTTTCTCTCCACTTCCATCGCACATTCTTTGAGGAGTACATTTCGCTTTAATCAAGAAGTTTTATCTCGTCTGGCTTACCTGTAAATTCGTTTGATATACATTTTTAAAGCTTCTTCGCTCTCCGCAGAGCTTTCTCCGAGGCTTCCAACGGCTTTCTTCGGAGAGTTTCGCTTCTCTTTCATACCGAAAATTCCGAGGGAATTGCACGGTTGTTTTCCTTTGTGCACGGCCGGAGTACACGGACAAATCGAAAGGGAAAATCCAGTCCGGTGACGTTCGGATCATTTATCTCTCCTTTTCGTACGCCTCGTTAGAAGGTTCCCTCCAATCTTGAGAGTTTCACGTGATAACAAATAGGTTACACGGTTTCATTTTTAACCTTCCTCTACTCGGCTACACCTGTTTTCAATTTGGTCGAAATAGTCAACCGATGAGAAATTCGGGAGTGTGTAAAGTGGGGATTTGCCAAGTTTTATCGTTTTCCAAATCCCGGCCGTGAACGCTTTCCACTTCGCACTGCTTAACTACAAAAAAAAAGATGGCGGACTGAAGAGTTTTTAATAGTGTAAAGTTTTTATAGTTTTTACCTCGAGTCGGGCAAATTCAGTGACCAATTCTTTTTTTTTTTGGCTCGTGAACCGATTTATAGGTTTTCTTGCTTTCTATCTGACCCGGGGTAGCAGCTTGTGTATGTGTGTGTGTTTTTGGTACCCCCAAAAAAACTCTTTCGTGTCTCTTTCGGCTGTTATGTCGGTTACGTTACGTAAATGATAAATCAGATATCGTTGCCAATTTGGAAGAGAACTCGTAGGATAGGCCTGATGGAAAAATAAATCTCTCTTGAGTTTCTACAATATTTTCCTTGTCTCCGGACTCGCTAACGTATTACGGTGATAAATTTTTAAACTCCGCCTAAAAATTGGAAATCCTTAAAATGAAGGCATTACGAAAATAAACACTCAAGATTAGAGTGTTTGATTTGTAGTGAATGAACAAAAATTTGTCCGCTCTTTATTTCCGACTGGCTGTCCTCGATCTTCACTTGGGGGGAAAAACAATTCTTTAAGTGATTCCTAAGTGAGTGACCCGGTCTTTGCTTCCATCAGGGTTTTCCAGAACTTTCACTCCACCTGCTCGTGCCCCGGCCGTCTTCCCATCAAAATCGGTCGCCATATCAAAATCAAATTAGACCTTTTAGTAAATTAATTTGGACAGGAATAAATTTATGGTAACTGGTGGTTTTACTACGGGGTAGGGGTTGGGGATGGGATTGCCTGCCTTCCACACTATGTATATTTAATTTCGAAAGGAACGGTGGAATAGTAGTGAAAGGCGTTTTCCAAGTAGTTCTCCGGGCAGATTGTCCCGATAGTTCTAAACGTCGAGAGGATGTGCTTTCATTGCAATTTTCCGATCGTAAACTAAATGAAAGTTAATTAGTTTTTTACTTAAAAAATTTTATGGGATTTAAAATTAAAGCTAACTACAGGGTCGTCTTAAGAGTCTTAATATTTCACTACCCACCCACCTGCTGGTCTTTAAAACCTTTTAAATTCTTTCCACGTTCTAAATGTTAATTACATGTTTAAGTGCAGCGGGCATTATTCATTGTAAGATAGGTTACGTTGGACCCCCGAAATTATACGATCCAAACAGATGGGATGGATTTACAATCTGTGTCTGTTTGTCCCAGGAAGACACAGAAGAAGTTGGGAGTATACTACGAGTTGCTATGCTTGGTTTCGCTGTGATAATAGTAAAGACAAAGGAATGGTGTACTGGTTAGAGTGGGTACAACCTTTAAGGATACTTCTGACAATCACCAATTATCAATATAGGTAATTGTATGTAGCAATTAAAACTAGTACCCAAGTAGTAACGAAAACATGGTTGGTTTATTGGCTGTTGGTCTCACCAGTTCTTCATTTTTTTTGTTCCACCTTATTCTTGTTGAACTACTTTGCTCGGTGGTCAGAGAAGTGAATTTCTGTCCCCGCTCGCCTACATGCTAAGAAAGTAACAGATTTCTACCTGATGTGAGGTTAGAATATAAATTAGACTAGATTTTCTGCGTGGGAATTTCACGCGACGGGATGTGGCCGTTTTCATAAAACAAAATTTTAGTTTTTGTTTCCGGTGGAATACTCCTCTGCGAGGACGTGTGTTCCTCATGGGAAAGAAGATCTTAACTAACCATTAGTTTTTCTTTCACATTCCTTCTAGGAGTATCTGTGACGTACCTCAGGAAACAAAAAAGAAATTAAATAAATTTTCTTCCATTACTGGAATGAAAATTCGGGGCGTTAAGAAAGTTTCCGAATTTGAAATTAGTTTTTGGAAAAGTTTCCATGCAACGACTTTTTTGGCGGTATTTTTGGGAGAATTGGAAGCTTCATCTTCTTACCATGATAGCTTTCCAAGTATTTATCTTTTGGCCGGGAACGATTTACAATTCAACCCGAATATTCAAGAAAGACTTTTACCAATTCATTAGATAAATTATCCGAGAGAGGACATTTATCCGTATCGGATTCTTGATTTCTTAGAATGTTCCCCAAAAGTTCTATCTATAACGTTTATTTCTTTTTAATCTTCTGGGTTTTGGTTAGTTACTAATGCGAGTTTTAGAGTTATTTATAAGGGCACTAGTAGCGTAAAAGAATACATGGCCACGAAAGGTTTGTCTGAATGAATGTCTCTTTATTAGGTTCGTAAAGTTTAATTGGAAATCGCAGAATAGAAGTTCTTTGCGCGGTATTCTTTGCTTGGTACTCATCGGTATATTCTCCAGTGTGCGACTCCGTCTACTACAAGTCGTTCATTTATGTGTATCTCTTCGGTTAAGTAGCTGCATCGACCACGACTACAGCTTGCTACCACTCTGGGGGTTACCAATGTTTTAATAAAAATGAACCATTTCAATAAACAAAGATGAAATCTACGCTGAAAAGGGGGCACTTAATTAGCCACGGCTCCTTGACGGTTGGTTTCCAACCGAAGAAATCCATCATTCTTCTAATCCGACGAATTGAAATTCAATTCACATCGAAAGTCTCACGATTGCTTTAAAATTTCCCATTTATTTTCCGTAGATTTTCTCCGTGTTACTTCTCCGTCACCAAAGACCAGAAGTTTATTATTTCTTATTCTTTCAATGTACGACCGAGTCTTGACATTCATTCCTCCGATGCAAATTAAACGCCAACATCTATTAATTTTATCGGAGACGCAGAGAGTCCCCTGTGAATTTCATTTCAAAATCCATAAAGGAGACATCAGGAGTTTGACACTTTCTCCGTGCTCTCTCATATTTTTCATATTTTACACTTTGAGTTTAATGATGTCAGAACTTGGTCCATTGTGGAAATAATATTGGTTTTTTCGTAGGACCAACGCTCGCGTTAAAATGAGTACAAGTGATGCGTCGAATATCGATCTTTTACCAATAGGAAAACAATAAATATAAACAACAGAAACGACATTTGCAATGGCGGAATGATAATTGCGGGAGACTACTGTCGGTGCTATTTATTCTATTAGATAATAGATCGGGGGATGAAACGGGCGCGTGGCGTTTTTATTTGAGTTTGACGGACGGATGTAGGCAAAATTATTTTTGTAAAAAATTAAGCTCCCGTCGAGTTTGATATTAAACTTTTGAGTCGGATATTATTACCACTTTTAACTGTTGACACAAGATATAATTTAACAGTTATTGGAAGGGAACCGAATATTGGTTATTGAAACTGGTTTCCCATCGATTTCTTCGGCTTCCACATGATTAATCCAGGGTTCGACGTGAGGAATTAGAATGAGAGAGAATGCACAAAAGTTGATATTTTTTTTTTGTTTCATGACTTAACTTCACGACCGATAGAACAAGCAACATTTATAGTTGGCAGTTAAGTGATGTTTTAGCAAAAGGATAAGGTCTGGAAACAATTCTGGAAACGCCAGCCTCCCTTCCCAATTTCGATTGCTTTCTTGTTCTTGTTCTTTTATTCCGTTCTCTATTTCCTCAAACAACACTTATTTTTTTAGGTTCTTTATCTTCTACATTCAATCATTATCGAGTCGTGAGGAGCTTTCAGAAATCCAGTCGACAATAGTTGAAACTAATTGCAGTTATTTCTACACGAACTTTTATATCTTTTCAGAGTTTTCTGTCGAGTCCTGGCTCCCCAGTTGAAATCCTCTTATTTAGTTCGGTTCTTTTTCGTTTCATGTAACTTATTCTTTGTTACACCGTTTTTTTTCCCAAAATATATTTAATGCATTTTGAACGTTTCAGAGAGAGATATATTTTACAAGGTATTAGTCAGAAAATATATACCTCCGCGTATCGTACACCAGCAAAGTAATTTACATTGTAAGTCTCATGGCTTACAAAAATTCTCTTAAATAGCTAAACTAACTTAAAAAACTAAAAAAGCAATAGAAAATACGAAGTGTTCTATGCGAAAGACGATAAATAGTGAGCTTTAATATTTGGTAGACCAAAGAGAAGTTTCGAACAAGCGTAAATAATATTAAATACACCTCGAGATTGTGTGTGAGTAAATAAAAATAAATTGTACAGTTATAAAAACTGCCACACAATTAGATCTTCTAATACATGAATGGAATACAGAGAGGGTACAGAGACTGAGAAACACTCCTGGACTGATTCGGCTTTGTTGTCATTATTCGAGTTGAGGGCAGAACACATGATAAACGACAAAAGCGGAGAAATGTGAAAATCCAAATGTCTTGCCTCGGATCAGACTGGGGAAATTTGACAGGAAGTAGATTGCCAAATATTGCAAGATTCCTCAAGTGAAGGAGTCTGAGCAGACGTCTGAGAGACGGCGAAAAATTTGTCATTTCCAACGGACCGAGGAGAAATCCTAAGTCAATATTTGAGGGTGCAACGGTGAAGCCGTAGGTAGAAGAAGACGATTTTCCCCAAAACGTAGGAACACTTTCACGGCACGGGAAAAACTGAAACGATGGAGGCACGTTGAGAGGCGAAATGTATTTAGTTTCTGCCAAAGTTACTTTAAATTGTGTCTCTCGCCTAGTGAAAATAGTAGTAGTTGCAGTAGTTGAAAAGATGGCAGCCGATGGAATGATAGAAGGTTAAAAGTGGAGGAAAAGCTTTAGGGTTCGACTCGAGTCAAATTTTAATGATTTCCCCTAAAGAATTTTAAACAGAGAAAGTGAGGAAGGTGGATTATCTATAGTCGTTGAGCAACAGTTTAAATTTTGAAATCTAGAGAATTTTAGTGAATTAATATTTAGACTTTAGCTACAAATTTAAATGGGCTTTTGGAAAACGTGAACCCTAAAACGGGAATTTCCTTATTTGTCAAATTATTCGTTTTCAAGGCTTCGAGCATGTATATATAAAATTATACAGAAACACAGGGAGATTTTGGAAAGCCTCAATAAATTTTTTATCGGTATTATTATTGAGTCGATGTCCCGCTCAAGTTAAGAAAACCAAGTGGAAGGACCTGTTTTTGAAGATTAAAATGAATGATTTTGTATACGATCAAGCAGAAAATATTAATACACATCTCTATATCTTATAAATTGCATAATATTAATAAATAATCTCTGTATAAAGTAATCGTACTAGTACATGAGAATGATAAGAAGTTTGCAGTGAAATAGTGAAGTTTTAAATGATTCAATACGATTCGACACAATTCATAAAACCTCCTTGCATTCGTAACAATGCTAAAGTGTAGTTGTCGGTAGATTTAGTTGTTTGGATCACCTAGAGAGTCAATATTTGTTATGTACAGAATTTAATACTACTTAACGCTGTGTAACAACTATTATTTTTTTTATTTTCGTACCTGTGTCTGAGGTTAGCCACGTCATTCAACCACAAGCTGCCAACTGGCACAAATATTGCCTTCCCTCACCAAAGCGACTCAGGCCGTAATTCTCCGGAAGAAATCTTTTCATACTTTTCATTCTCGGACCATTAAATAAGAAAAATGTGCTCAACCCTACAACTTATTCCGACTTATTAAAAATATTAATTGGTGCAATGAGATTAGCGAGGACGATTAGAACTATCACCCCGAACAGGTATTAATCAGACCGGACGGTACAAGGAAAACTAGAAAACCGATACGTCTCTGGAGGAGAATAGAATAAAAGAACGGGGGGCAAGGATTTTCTCAAAATGTCGACCATAAATATTGGAAACTTCACAGTTTTTAAGTTCTCGCGGCTATCGCTTTTAACAGAGTTCTTATCTTTTAGTCTTTGGTTCATTTTATTGCGTTAAAAATCAATATAGTATCCCCCGAAGATGTCAGCGACCGGGGGATTTGGCTAGACTTCTGGGAACGAGAGAGAGAGAGCGAACACCAAAACAGGACGCGGTTTCAAAACGTTAAATTTAGTGCTTTGTTATTGTAGGTTTTCCTTGAGCAACTGAAAGATAAAATTGTTGCGGACTCAGTTCAGATAAATCAGGACAAAGGTGGGGAAGAAATTGCTTCACAAAACATAAGAGTCAATTAGTGGTTTCTAAAGGGTGGTTGTGTACCTCACGAACCGACACACTTTGTAGGACCAAGTAGGGGTAAACAGTTGTGGTGTTCAGCAAGGCGAAATACGATGGTCTACTTTTTCATACGGCTGCAGAACCTGCTGACTACTTTCGACTGGCCCTACAACCTCTCCACCCCAGACTTTCCTCCGAGGATGCCTTAGAAACGCTCCTTTCCTCGTAAGCAGTGAAATTTTAGACGGAGACTTTGAAATAATAGAAGTTGAGAGGGTGCCGGGCAAATATGAAGATGGGAATGAAGACGTAAAGGAAATTAAGCAGGAGAAGAGAAGCGAGAATATTGCACATGAGCATTATTGATGTAGCACGACTGTCATCCTAAGCAAATACCAGGAGAAATTTCGGAAAACGAGGCATCTATCGGTTATTTCACGTAAATCTAGTCACCATCTGCTGGGAAATAATTTAACAAGGAGGAAAAATAGAAATTTCATTGTGGTGCAAGAGCTTTGTCAGGAGCAGGTCGAAACTACTTTATGGTTGGGAAGACCGCTTACTTCGAACGGATTTTGCCCACCGCCATAACAAGCTAACGTATGGTAACGTGAACGGAACACGTCGTTCGCCTCGCTGAACAGAACTCCGTGCTGTGGAGAGTACCTTGGTTTCCATTACGTAAAAAACTGGGGAAAATTTTTTTTATTAACTTCCCTTTACATCTGGCATCTCGGTTTCTAGCAATATAAATAATGGAATTCCTTTCCTGTTTTATCTAAAACACTAAAACAAGAAGTTGTGTTTTGGCGTTGCATTAAAATATTTTTTTCCTAAAGATAAGCTCCACGTTTGCGTAATTAATATGGGATGTATGTAGTAGACCACTGACGTCACATTCGGTGGGTTCAGCTGGGGATTATAAAATATCCCTTTTCGACCCCCCAAAAAAAAAAAACACACGCACCCTCCCTCAACCGGGTTGCATTTGTTCGTGCATTAGTTCTGTCGATGAAATGAGCACAGAGTACATTTGTAGTGAGCCAACTACAAACGTCCCTAAATTCCCTCGGATTTGTCATGTTTTTTTTTTACTCCTTTACCTTCAACTTCACATCACAGTGCTTCACCGGATTGTATTCCGAACAATATGAAACACAATTAAAAAGTAATTTTTAGTTAAATTCGGTGGTTTCGGAGTTTACGAGCTCCTTCAGGCAACCGATTCGATTATTAAAGTTTGTTCGGTGCCCCGAAATATTTTTTTAAAATTTTCTGTTATTTAAACATCGAAACCTGATTTGAAATGGTTTTTAATTAGTTTTACTTCGCGGACGCGTAATTTAAGGTGATATTAATAATAATATTGTGGTCTAGCGAATCGACTACTCTAATTTATTGCTCAGATAAATAAATTTTATTATCTTGAAAAATAATTTTCGAACTTGGATTCTATTAAATTTTGAACGGGGGGTGACCCCGTGACTGAGACATTCGAATTTATTAAAATGCGTTTTTACCGTTGCGTCCGTACCGAATATGTCAGTATTGATTTTCTATTAAAATACACGTACATCTCTGTATTAAATAAGTGCATTAATAACCAGTTAATGTATTTTAAAAATGCGTATAACTCGATGTTGTTTTATTATTGTTTTAGTAAAGTGCGGTACTCAGAGAAGAACTCAATAAAGTGAGTTGTTGAAAGAAAATATAGTTAATAACTTCAATAATTTAATAATAATTTAATAATTTCAATAATACAATAATAATTTAATAACTTCAAAGGCAAATGCAAACTATCACACTCTTATTAACATTGTAAAATTTTGTTTTTCGCACGTACTTGCGGGCATGTTCCGATGATGTAGTCTTACATTAAAGCTCTCCTTTTAAAGTAGGACCACAGGTGAAATTTTCGTTAGTCGTCTACTTTGTACCCCGGCCTTCTATTGGCAAATTAGTGTCTCACGTGTTACCTGAATAATTAATTGGTTTCCAAGCGGATACTAAGGCGAAATTATATATACGGTGCCTAATATCCTACGCTTTATCGTCTTACAAGATGATTAGTTGACGTAATTAGTTGAGCACCGTGTGTGGCTCGCCGCGTCGTACAGTGTCTAGCGATTGACTATTAATAGATAAATAAGACAACTTATTTAATTTGTTTAATTTTCCGTGGAATTCTGGCGTGGACAAGACAAGTGTGCGCGCTGTATCAAAGTTTCTTAGTGCAGTTTCGGATTTTCGGTTTTTGGTTGTTTCGGGGAAATTTTTGAGTAAGTGCAAAAGACAGTAACGGAAATGGATAAATAACCCATTCAGAAGGCAATTTGAAAATTTAATGGAAAAATTAGAGGTCTTTAATTATACTGGCAGTCTGCCATCGATGTTTTTCCCTTTAGGGTTAGTTTTGCTTCCCTTCGGGTTAGACCGACTAAATTAAATCTTTTTTTCTCTCTCTCTCTCTTCAAACGTTGTCTTTTTCAAGCAATGATATTTTGTGTGTAGTCGGAAGCGCACGACGGTGGGAAGCAGATTAAAACAGAATCTAAAAGTACGTAACGTAATATCAGGAAGCGCAACATCGTCTGATGCTGGCAATTTCGCAAACTATTTTATTAAACGACCGCAGCAATGGACATGCCATAAACCTGAAAACGTACAGTTTACCCTCACTTCTTCTCCAATTTAATTTTGGACTTTTGAAATTTCACGAAGCCCTTTGAATTTAAGGTAGGAACCACTACGAAATTCAATTAATGAAATTAACCCTTGCTCAGGTGCTTGCATTTGACTTACTGTTTTTACCTGTGTAATTACGCTCGGGTACTTGTCTGAGGACACCACCGTGCAGGCTAGGTTCCATCAAGAACGAGGTCATTTGTTTAAAATTACGCCTTTATGTGCCTCAACAGATTGAGAGTTTATTGACGAAGAGGGAGAGAATGAAAATTATGCGAAAAATCTTCACTGATTAGATTTTAATGGTTCTTTCGGAGTGTTCTCCATCTCCCACCGCACCGCGTGAATTATCTTGAAAACATTTGGTTTGGCGAAAGGTTGTGCACGGGGAACGGATTATGTCACCGTTGATGATCGGAAGAGAACCGATCACTTGCCGGTCCTTTCCTGAAGAGAAAAAAAAAATTGTAATTTGACGTTTTGCAATGCAAACAAGACGTGGGTACTTCGGGAAATCCCACGAACAGATTTAACCGAAAAGGCAGATGAATGGAAATGACGGACAAAAGCTCCAATAGGTAATGTGCAATGGGCTATCACTAACGGAAAGTGGTAGGAGCTGTCAACGAAATGAAAAATGTTTCTGTTGTGACGTTCCCCCCTTTGTCTTCGTACGAATAACATTGTTTGGTGTATACACACACACACACACACACACACACACATACACACGAGCTCATATGTAGATAAATACTCACACGTTAACGAACGCTTTCCTTTAAAAGTTTATAGTCTGCCTGAGAAATTAAGTAACATTTTTTCTTAATATTTCTTTAAATAAATTCAAAACGTACGGTGCAATCCACTAAAAACAAAGTGGTTTCCCAATTTTACCTACAACGTTGGCCCGGCCAAAAAACATTTCCATTTTATTTACGTCTTCGTCAAAATATTTTTCTTACTTTCCTACTTTCTCTGCTTCTACCACTGTCGTGAGTTCAAACGCTGAATGCAAATTAATTTAGATTCACGTAACGTTCCCGTTCCCTGTTTTAGACGTATATACATACATTCGTATACATGTATACAGTCATAAAACCAGACGCATTTGCGGTTTAAACTTGAAAATTACGCTAATCCACTCCCAATTCCCCGAACTTGAGTTCAAAAGTTACCTTTCCGCGTCGGCGTTCGGGCATTTTTTCCACCAGGCCAGGGAGAAAACCCGGTTTTAAAGTAGGGAAACTGTTTTAAATTGTCGTAATTGTCATAACTTATTAATTACACGAACAAAACCTGGTGGATTAAAACCGTTTAATAAACAGGATTTAGTTAAATTACAGGTTCAAATGATAACACCTGCCGCGGTGTAAACCATTCATTTGGGCCTCCGTTAATAATTTTCTTTAGTTTTGCCTTTGGTTTCCGAATATAAAATTCTGAAATTGAGTGAAGTGTCGCGCGTTTGCCGCGGTGAAGTCACGGGGGAGCGAGCCGAAATAAAATTTCGTGGTTCATTACATATATTTTATGTATACATATATTGTAAAATATTACGGATACTTTTGTTTCGCATCCGCGGTGTCTCCATTAAGTGCCGTCGAGCGCGACCCACACCCCAATTATTCAGATTTATAGTGAAGATGTGATCGTCGAGCCCAAAATGATACGTGATATTATGCATTTTATGAGTCCGTGATTGAATTTTCCCGTCGAGGTATTCGCCGCAGGACGGAAGAAATCCGCGTCGGAGAGCGCAAAAAAAAACCCAACAGAAATAGTTGGAAGTCAAGCTTTTTTGCGTCCTTTACGGCTTCCGACCTAATCACGTTTTATGTTTAGCTTTAAGAGAGCACAGACAGACGTAAGCAGCAAAAAATTTAATCAAGAAGAGAAAATAGAAAGAGAAACAACAAAACAGAAAGTAATGAAATGAAAACAGCGACAGGAAAGAAACATATATAAATGTGGGGGAACGAACCCGGCCACTAAATCCGATAAAAAGTTGTGTTTTTTGTCATTGCTGTGGTGGTGGTGGTGCTGCTGCTGTTGCCGGAGATTGGGGCAGGGCAATTCATTTTACCGAACATCAAATCTCATTGGATTTAAATAATCATAATATACATAAGTATGTTATGCATAAACGAATCATCGTTTCTTCTTCTTGTTCTTCTGCTCCCGTTTTTTTTTTTTTGCTTTTTAGGAAAACCGAGAGTGGGTGAATGAATGGCTAAGAAAATTGCAATAAAATCTAACCAAGTTTACGGTCTATTAAGTTTTTTAAACGAACCTGCAGAGGCATTTTACCGCGGAGAGAAAGATTCTAATTTCGTTTGCGGGCCCCCCCACGATATTAATAATGTTTTTAAGAGAAGAGTAAACGCTCCTTTAATTAATTTGAAAATTCTCGACGAACTAAACGACCAATATTTTTTTTTTTTGGGGAGGGAAGACAATACGATGAAAACGAATGATCCGAGCTTATTTATTGTCATCATAAACACCGTTGATCATCGGAGTACATGATGTGTCATTATTTTGACTTTGCGTGTCTTTCTACTTTCCCCCTCCGAAATACAAGCCTTTTATAAAAAATAAAAGAAATAGAATTCATAGATTTAAAAAAAATTGGACCATGGAGTAGACCCGTCCTACCTGACCGTTTGGTTGGCTATATAATAAAAATAATACAGCATAATTTTAATAATGTAGTGTACAATAATAATAATATCAAGCCTGATATTTGACTCATATTTCTTTGGAGTGGAAAAGCAGAATAACGCAAGCGTCGATTTAAATAATTATCAATCAGTTTATGGATTAATTCATCGGACTACAATTGTGTTACTTGTACAGGTGAAACATGGGGTACAATTATGTCAACAGTGTAGAAAGCACATTCCGGAAGTTTTTATATTTGAAGCTAAATACTATATACGTTTTTATGATGTTTTCCTTACTTCTTAGAATAAATGTTCAGACAAGAGCGTATGCGCGATGATTTGTATTGATTATCGACAATATGTAATTAATTTCACGGTCTAGTGATCTGCAAATTCGCAGATAATTTTTTTTTTTGCTTTTAGTGGACGTCGATGTCGCTTTCCTCCGTAATTTATTACATAGGATTTTAAATTAAGAGAGGAAATTAATTTTCGATGCATTCGGTTTGTGTTATGCACATGCGATTATTAACACCAGATATCCATATTTTCTTTCTGTCACCGTCCCACTTCACTCCTCGAAGTGTGAAGTTATTTGAAATATTTCAGTGCTTCTAAAAACGCCATTTTATTGAACCGCAAAAATGTGGTTGACCGTAAGCGTCGTGCCATTTACACCAGTGTGGAACTCTGGTTTCATTAAATCCGTTGAAGGTTTATTTTCATTAAGTCTAAGAAGTGTTCTGACACGTAAATGCTTTTTCCCCGGTGTTAAAACGTCGTCGTCGTCGTCGTCCCCCCGAATTTGAGAACAACCCTGGGTGCGGACCAGGAACAAAACGAGTCGAAAGGAAAGACGTCATCTGAGGTTTAGTCAAATTTCAGTAGGTGTATTAATTGAACATGAAACCCGTGTACATCGGGAGCATTAATTGGAAAGAATAAATCATAAATCTTTTCAGAGGTAAAAAATGTTGACTTCTCAAATGTTGACCAATGCGGAAACGTAAAATGGAAGCTCGACCGTACACAAAAAATTGAAAGTTTGGGATTGATTTTGCTTCATTTACAGAGAAACCAGGTACGAGAAGGAATTACGTTTGCTTATTTAAATAACAACCTGTCGTGGCTTCATCCGCAGAACCTCAAGAGACCTCATTAAGCAAGATATGTTTATCTTCACGTATGAACTCCTTTACCGTCTGTAACACTACACGCTGCCCGTTGCCCTACCTCGTTGTTAACTAGTCTAATACTCTAAGTTTGTGAATGAAAACAGCAGGACGTCATATATAAACAGTACACCTATGTATATATTGTAAATATATAACTTGAACACGTTTACTCTTAGCCAATATTAAGTTTTACTGTGTTATTTTTTATCAAAATATACTGAATGATTTATTGATGACGGTTATATTACGTACGACTTTTGAATTAATTACAGAACTTCTGTACGGTAAGATTATTTAAAAATTTAAGATTCTTAGATTCTGCATAACTAAAATCAACAAAATACTCCATTAACAATATTCACATTACAGTACTACTACTACGTTCTCTTATACCATAATTGTATATTAAGTAATGGAAATTTACCGTATTCGATGATCAGATTGTCTTATTGAATTTAATAGAAGGACACATTTTTGTTGTTTTCATTCAACACATTAGAGGAAAGGAAAGAGAGTTTGTGATGTTTAAAAGAAGATATTCAATGATCAACATAAAAATTGACGAAATCGAAAGAATTCTCTTGGGGCAAAAGAGAAAACTTTTGAAACATTTTATAGGATTTATCGGTCTGCTTCGTCTCTGAACATTCTCGAACAACACAATATACATACACACACACACACAAACTCAAGTAGTGTGTGTGTGTATGTGTGTACACGTCAACTCCTCTGCCCCTTTTGTGCTCCCGAACAGGATTTCCTAAGTTAAACAGGGACCCTTCCATTTTGTTTATCACAACAGCAAGTATTTGCATACTCGAGGAATGTTTTCTCAATATATATAACGTCGATTTTTATTTCATTTTTGTACAGTTTTCACTGGTTTCTCCCGTGCCCTCCCGACAACAACAAAAAAAAATGTGTACCAATCTGTATTCCTCGTATCCTTTTAAAATATTTAATCATCTGATGTTTTCGGATTCCCTGAATTCTTTTGGGAAAATTTTATTAAATCGGTGGGGTCCTTCTCCTGTGTTTTCGGCCTTCTAAGACCTCACAGACCCCCAACAGCAAAATTGATATTTTTTGGACTTTTCTGTAACGGATATGATAACCGTCTTCGGTGTGTCGGGGACCGTTTAAATTAAATTTTTTTTTTTTAAAAAACTGCTTGTAACGTCCGTTTCTCACCGAACGCTCCCATTATTTTTTTCTCCCTTCTCTTCTCTCTCTCTCTCGGGTTGCTACCAAAGTGGTGAAAAACGCGTTTTAATAAACGCGAGCGTATAACGAAAGGTGTGTCACAAAATAAATATCTCCTCCACTGGATCTGATGATTTATTGCCAAATTCATTTCTACAATGTCGTTTCACCCTACAAAGCGTTTAATTAATTAGTTTGGAGACTGTTATGTATTTAGCGGTGGTCAATAGAACCCCTGGAAACGAATGAAAATTCAAAGTGAAATTTCTACGGGAAGATGCTAATGACCGGTAATTATTTCGAATTGAGTGGATTCATTTATACTAAATATTATTATAAATCACTCGAGTCGATATCAGGAGTCGTTGGGAGTGATATAAATCCTGCGATCGAAAGTATATAATCTTCGTCTTTATTATATTCTTTTAGTCACAACGGGTCCAAGCATACATCATCGGAACTTGGACATTATATTATACTGTATGATACTGAAACACAATAGTAGCATTTTTGGTTCGTTTAATGTTCTTAAATTTCCCATTATGGTTACAGAGAATGCTGACAGATAACTTGTGTAATAACTATTCCTATAAAAATTATATTACTTTTGTAACAAATATTCTTAGAAGTTTTTAGCCGGGGGATAATACATCTCGATATTTTCTATTTTGATATTATTATATTATTTCTCTTGTGAATGCGTTACACGAACGTGACAAACCGATGGAAATTAATTGGGAAGGAAATTACTAGTTAAATTTTCCGATTTGATTTTTAATTTAGTAATTTTATGTTTTGAATTCAAAGTCAAAGGGAAACGAGGAGGATTAGGAAAAATGACGAAGGCAGCCATCTTGGAAAATAAAAGATTTTTACGATGGGAGGAGTGGAATGTGGGTTTTGTCGATTCTAAGTATCGAAAAAAAAAATTGACAATTTTGGAAATTTCTGCAAGTTTCTTCTGATTACCTCAATTCGGTGGTGTTCCCGCGGAAAGTAACTTATTATGCTTTTGGCAGAGTATCGAAATTTAGAATTCCGTCTACCGGAGCTTTATGAAATTTATATTTATGGCGTATAAATGACATTCAGCCCTGTGGGGTTTCTGGCTCGTACCGGTACATTTTCTACTTCTTTTCTCTTTCATACATCAACCTGTCTGTTCCCTGTTTCGTGTTCCTTATGGTTTTTCGTGCTCGGAGAAAATAATAATGCGGCATTAGTCTGATGTAGCACACTTGATGCATCTCGATAAGCCAAAAAAAATTCGGACAAATAGTGCGACCCGAACCAACCCGAGCAGTTCAAATCGTCCGGATATTAGTTAGGAAAAGTTAGTGTACTGCAATAAAATTTAAAATTTATTAACGTGGTGACTTTTATGTACAATAATACAATTGCATGTTTTGAACTTACATACTAATTTTACTAGATCAACTTTTCGTTGGTTCTTCGTCTGCTGTGATAATGTGAAGGCATCAAACAAGCTTTAGGGTTATTACTTGTGTACTTACATAAACGTATTACATAACGTACAACGACTATTACAAAGGTGTGATAAAATCTATTATTTGTCTACGTCAATTTGTCCACTGCTTCTCCACAGCCGCTGGCTTTCAGCTCGCGTTAAAGATGAATTGAACTTTTTCGGTCTGAGCTTTGAATGAACCCGCAATCCATTAATGTATTTACCTTTCTATTTCTGCTTTTTTCACCCACATCATATTTCAACCTGCTTTCATATTCTCTCCTTTTGTGCTCCGTATTTTTTTTTTGTACATTTCTTTTTATTAGGTTATCATCGTCTTATTATTATTATTATTATTAGGTTTTCGCCTTTGTAACTTTCTTTTTCCATTAGGTTACACCTCTAGACGGAGCGTAACAGTAAAAATTCTCTTCTTGATTTGGAAGATAGATAATTAAATTTTTAAATTTGAAATTGTAGGAAAAATAAGGAGATGGGACGCGTGCTAAGGGAGAAATCCTGGCCGGAATAGAAATGAAAAGGAGAAATGGTGAGAGTTGAAAAATTGTTTCAAAGGAAACGTCAAAGAACTTGAATTACTGTGACTCTTGTTCTAATAAACGTATCTTTCCTCTTTTTCGCGAACCCCAACTTTTTCACCTGTCAGAGGTGGAGTTAATGAAACGTGACTTTTTAAAAATGAATTTTAATGAAGTAGTTGGAAACCTTCGGTGATAGTTGCAAGACTATAAAAATCGAGTAGAGCATCTTGGAATTATTAGCATGTCTCTGACGCAGCGTTGTTCAACTGAAAAGCATTGGCTTGGTGATTAATTGATTGCTAACTTATGTGTACATATATAACCCCGTACATTGTTGGTTGACCTACTCAGGGACTCTTCAATCGAACTGATGCGGTTCAATCGGTAGATATTTGTAAATTTACTCCAACATACGAAAAGTAGCAAAAGAGAATACTTTAAATATTTCAAATGTTTCCCTAAACTTTTACATCATTGAACGTACGTGTTTTGAGTTTTGACTTAATTAAACTTAATTATATAAGTTTAAGTCTTGTTATTCAACAATACGGTACGAGGCCTGTCGATCGACATCTCCCTTTGAGTCCTTTCTTCTGTCTGGTTCCTGTTCGTTTCCGACCAACTGCTGCTGGCTGCACTTCGCCGTGACCTGTTGAACCGGCCGGAATGAAGAGGTATGTGACTGCTCTTCATCTCCACAAGAAACGAAACGATTTTTCGAATTTACCATTTCTCCCACCCCCAAAGTGGGCGACCACTTCATGGAATCGTAACCTGCCAGAGCGAAACTAAGAAAATATTATGAGTGAGGTTTTTCAATTCCGCCATCTGTTCAATTTTCGTTTTCAAAACGGTCTGCATAAAGTAGCCTCATAAATATTCATTGTCTCTCGAGGTACTTATTAATATCCTTTTACATAGGAAGACCTCGGTTTTCGGTTTCATTCCTTTTCCGGAATTTCATGCGCTAATTCCTCTCGGAAAAGTTGACAGACATTCCCGTCGCACAATGATTAACGTGAAAACTCCGTTTGTAATTAAGTCCAAATCAGTTCACCTTAGGAAATTGATTCGAAAGTCAGAAACTCGTACGAGACGTTACGGGGAGGGGCCGGGGGGGGGGGGGAAGGAGAAAGTCGAGGCAGAAGCTCAACCCAGAAAGAAAGTAATGTATACTAAAAAGATATAAATAACGGACGCGGTGCCCCCGACATGCAGATGTGAAAGGCAAGAAAGCTTAAAAGCAAAATTTCCGAGATGAAAAATTTGAAAGGATCACAACTGAAAGGGAAGGAAGGAAGTTCGAGACGGTGAATCCCCGACGACAGAGCACCGTAATGGAGGTATGAACAAAAATTTTACATTAACACGTCTAAATAAAAAATGATGCGAAATTTTAAAAGGCACCAATTCAACGTGGGATTGGGATGGGCGGCGTTGGACAACGAAAGACGGCTGAATGGGAAAAGACGAAGGAAATGAATGATAGATTCAGACGGATATTAAACTAATTAAAAATTTACCTGGAAACAAGAAAAACACGACGCGGAAAACCCCGACGAAAAAAAAAAAATGGTGGCGTTGGGAAGGATTAAAAGCGCGAGGGATTCTGAAACGCGGAAAATGTGACGGAAAAATAATGGAGACGTGAAAAGATGGAGGAAAAAAAATAAAAGTAAACAACGGCGACAACAATAACGAGTTATTAATTTGAAGCTCGCATAAATATTATGCGACTTATGTAGGAGGGAGCTGGTTGACGTTTATCTACGGGACCGGGACACACAAGTTTTCCTTTGAAAAACTAAAATTCTTTCAGAAACTATCAACGGGTTATTAGGGGTTGATGAGTCCGATATTTGAAACTGACGCGAGACACCCCATTAACCCGTCTATTTCAATTTCTGGGGGAAACTTCCCTTGAGCTAACTTGGTAGGAACCTTATCGCTTAATTCCGATTCCTTTTACCCTTTGAGTTTCTAGTTCGTAATCCGGGTTTCCCGAGTTTGTCTTTCTCTCTCACACTGTGCGTGTCTCCCATCCTCCCTTGTTGTGCTCCTGCTTTCTTTTTATCTCCCCAGAAAGTCTTAATTTAATATTTTTAAATTTTAAAATGTTTCTACTAACAAGCTATCGTAGGAAGTATCTCGGTGGCTTTATCTTTGAGGAAGAATAAGCCGGGGGGATTTACAATGGCCGTATCCCCTGTCATCTCACCTTATCTGCGTTCCGTCCGCGTGCGATAGTCCTACTTTTGCAATCCTGTTACTACCCCCACAAAGGGAAGTGAACCTTTGCTCCCGCGAACGTTTCCCTCGCAGAAGAAATGAACTAAGAAGTTTAAAATCGTTTTAAGCTGCTTATACGCGATTAAACGAATCCCCACGATTCCATAAAAAAATATAATAATAACAAAAAATATATTATTAAATCTTAGATAACAAGGCCTCATTAATCTGGATATAAATAATTAACTTAATCAGTTGTTGTTTGTTGGAAAGTAACGAGAGCTTTTCAAACCGACAGCGCAAGTATTTCATTTTCTATTTTCAAACTGTTAATAAATAATTTAATAATGTAATAGCATCTGCTGTTATTTTTGTCAGGCAATTCCTATTTCTCTGAAGGGTTCAATAACTCGATGTTTTACATAAGTGTAGTGTTAGTATGCGAGTAAATATAAAAATAATGGACATCCGTCAAATCAAGACTCTCTCACGTGATGGATCGCATAGATTTTTTTTGCTAGAGAATCACCAAATTGTGAAGTTTCTTCCGGTCCTTCACAGACAGGGAAGTGTAATTTATGGACGTTTTCCTCACATAAGAGAGCTGTTTCAGCTACTCATGAAGATGTCGTCGGAGCGGTTCCACGGCAGCAAGAAAAGTCTGACGTCGGTGCTGCAATTTTTGAAAAATTCAATTTCCTAGGGTTCGGTTCGAACAAATTTCACCTAATCGAAATTCATCTAGGCCTGCCAGTACGTAGAAACGACTCGGTCTTATCTAACTTGCACTACTGGTGAATAGTTAATGGATCGTAGATGATTGATCAACAGCAGATTCTTCCCTTATTTGGGGGTGTGGGCACCGTCGTAGGAGAAACTTTCTGAAATTTTCGACCGGTTTCATCGGGTTTAATTCAAAACGCCGGGGATTTTTCTACTCCTTGGGACATCCTAGACTGTTTTTTTTTTCAATTCTCTTATTAAGTTTTCGATTAAACAACGCCTAACTCGTTGTCCGATCTACTGTGCTTCCTCTACGTGTTGCCAAAACTTAGATTCTCATCTAAGTTGTGTAGAGATTTTGCGAAAGATGCAAAAACCTAAAGTTTAATGTAACTTTCTTAACATCCCCGGTATTTACGTGGCAACTTGACTGAGTACAAAACTCTCCCTCTCTCTCTCTGTCTCATCTTCAATGGATACTTCATCGAATCGTAGTCATTTGATATTTTAGGTTATTCTAAAAGTTCGATTTTCTCTAAAATATTTTAGGAGATACCTTCTCGTGTTACTGCAGCAGCAGCAGAAGAAGCGGATGGGGGTAATTAGAGATTGCTTGGAGCGCGCAAATTTCAAAATCTTTCCGATCAAAGTGTGTTTTTTTGTAACGTTGTTACAAGTAGTACCCGTTACTTAAACTCCTTTCGTAGTGTCTTGAAAGAAAACGCGAAAATGGATTCTTGTAAGAGAACTCCGTATGAAACCGTTCGTTTTATAGTTGGGTTGCTGCCACGTTTGCTCTATTCTCTATGGTAATTCTGAACTAGGAGTAGTAAATGCGTTTACTCCTCTAAGGTTTTTCTATTTTGCTGGCAATTGCAGACCAGGTAACAAATGGCGAAGGACGTTCAATGGGTAAGTCGGCCTGGTTTCATATTCAGATTAACAAGAAAGCAACTTGAGTATTTTATTTATTTATTTATTCAATAAACAACACCACATTTGTTAGGGAAATACGGGGCAAGGTATTTTAACGTCTCCGGTCTGTTTACTCCTATCAGAAAAGAAAAATTTCATACGTAACCACCTATGTACATATATTATGGTTAAGTGAAACGAAAACGGATATTGCCTTGAAAGTTCGTACCAAGCAATGTATATTTGTAATGTCGAGACACAACCCGAACATTTTCATTTCCTATTTCGAGAAACGAAACGATCAAGTTTATGTCTCTTAATTTTCGTTCATTCTTTCGACTTCTCCACTTGTTCCATTTTAATTTTCCTGGCGAGGAGAAATCGCCATGCGAAGGCACTGCACTTGTAGCTGTTTGTGCCGTTGTGAGTGCGAGAAGGAATTTCAGGTATGAAAAGCATGTGACATTTACATGTCGCGGATGAAACGTGTGATTTACACGAGTTTAACGACGATTGCGGCAAAATTGCTCACCACGCTATTGCCTGCAAGAACATAATGGGAAATCCGAAATCTTATTCCGTTTCCGCTGATGACTGTTAATTTAATTAACTGCCGGATACGTTAACGAAATGGGTGTAACTTATGTTTCCCAAGTTAATTTTTCGGAGATTTAACGCCGAAAATGAAATGCAACGTGTTTAATAATTACCCGTCTAATTGGGAAGCGTAACGAAGATGTGAAATACACAACTTTATGATTTATGGCGGATTTTTAATTACACTGAATTATTAATTGCAGTCATTGTATTTATCAAATATTTCAATGAAGAAGACGTTAGATTACATGAGGTTCTCGTAACCAACACGAAAATAGATAATCTAGGAAAGTTGAAGAAGCTAACCTTCCTGTAGACAATGTTTACAAAATAATTGTGGTACATGTCGTGTTATTCTTGTTCGGTTTCACATTGAGCTCAGATCAATTACAAAGTGAAATATTTTTAAGAGGAAAAATATAACTTTTGGATGGTTTGTCCTTTCAAATTAAGTCAGTGTGTACCATGAATTTGATAGTTGAAGAATAGTTTTGTACTTATTAATCGTGTATTGTACTTTAGTGTTGTTGCTCTTTTTAGGAAACGACTTTGATAAAACGAACTTAATTTAACCAATTATTTCACCGACATGAGAGAATTTGTAGTAAAAATAAAGACGTAAAATTATATTCAGGTACACTTTTAACATTACTGTACAGTGAAATGTTGGGATATGAAGAAAGTCAGGGTATAGTAGAAACAAACTGGCATAGCAATAATCTGCTAATGATCATTGTGTAATCAATAATCCCTGAATTATAAAGTGTACTTAACTATCATACACTACAACTACAACTGCGCTTAAATACCTTGTGTTTAATTAATTGAAATTTCTATTACGAAAAGAAAATTTTTTGATTATCTTAGATTAACGGCTCGAGTCCGAAGAAATACCACCTTAACAGAAACTACCTATTCTTCCACTCCGGAATTCCCTTTAGTAAAAATAATCTGTTCATCCGACATTACCCCTACCCAAAAAAAATCGGCTATTAACAATTTGCTGGGGAGCTGTGAGGCTAAACCGAAACGACTCGTCTGGCGTGAAATTCTCCGTTGATTTTGCTATCGCAAACTCACTAGCCACCTGCCGTCCTCACACCAGCAAAAACCCTAGAAAAACTCTTAATAAGAAAATGAAATCACTCTGAAATTTATTGCTTTCTATATTTTATATATCCTCTCTCATTTTGTGTTGACGGTCTGAGGAAGATGGGAAAAAACATCAAGAACAAATTCCGGGGCTTCTCATCGGCTTAAACCCGTAGAATTTATCTTGTGAAATATTAGATTAGTTATCATAGTATCATATATATATATAATATTGAATTGTTTGCTCGGACGAAGGTAAACTAATAACAGGTTTTCGCCTCGTGTAATGCATTCGGTTTAGTTTTAATAACGTTTAACCTGACACGAAAAAAATGTGTTCTAATAGAAAGTCATATTTTTATTATTTATGGCGGTAATATCCTCGAAAATTTAATAATATAACAAGAAGAAAATTAGCAGAAAAGTTTAAGGCTAGAATCCAATCACATTCCATCCATTGTCTACAATGTGTAAAATTGCGAAAAAACGACTTTTACAATATCTACAATCTTATCTTTTACCACTTATATACGAAATTATGCTTTTTTAAAAGCATTGCAGAATAAGATTACAATACGAGGCGTAAGAAATTATTAAGATTAAGTTAAACTCATGTATTATAAGGTTTTTATTTAATAGAAATTTATAAGTTGTAATAATAGTAAGTATTAATGGTGTTGATCAATTTAATGACGTTTATTTAGTGCTTATAGAGCGTGAGACACATCTTTCTTATGAATCGTTTTGTTACAATTAATACATAAATAAAGAAGTAAAGACAAAGTTAGAGTTAAAAATAATTGACCTTGTGCCTGAGCTTGAACCCAACTGCTAACACAAACTATTGTAATAATGAAATAGTGTACGAAATAATCTAAGTCTGCAAAACTATCAGTAGAAAATGTTGATGTTTCACAAATAATACGTCAAATAGTGAAGACCAACTACACGCGGTGGAACCTATTTTTTACGTAATTATTTAATGCGTATTTTCTATAGAATTCTATTCGAAGAGACAGAGATTTATGTCCTTCCCCCTAGGGTCTTCACGGACCATCGGTTGGCACCTGAATGCAAAAAAAACCGACGCTGGTGACGATATTAGTTTTTGGATTGAATTCAATTTTGAACCATCTTCTTTTTTTATTCTTAATTTTAAGGAAGAGGGCAAGATGGTGGCAAGAAAACCGAGTAAAAAACTGCGAAAGTATCACTCAAAGTAGAAGGTTTTTAATTAAAATTGTAAAACCGAAAATTATGCAGAAGTTTTCTTTTACTTTCGCAGTGTGCTGTCCTCCCATTTCCTCCGAATGTCGTTTTTTTTTTAAAAAGAAAAAACAGCTAGGAGACGTCTAGTGGAAATCTGATGTAAGAAGTTCCTCACCTTTCCTGTGCCGCAGTCTCCGAAGAAAAGAAACGGAAAAAGAAAGTTCTCTGTTTTTTTTGTGTTCGAAATTAGGAAGAATCTTTTTCTCAATTCTAGTTTTTTAAATGCTCGGATTTCATGTCTGCGAAATCGTGAGTTGGAATTGAAAATAGTTTTTTTTCCCTCGTGAAGCATTCGTAACGGGGGTTTAGTTTAGTTTAGTTTGGGTTTCCCTTCGTCTAACCTTTCCACCTTTCGCTTTGAGAGACATTTAAAAATTTATTTAGAACTTAAATTTAATTCTTACAGAAACAATCATAGTTTGTTTGCTTAAGCAGTCACCTTGTTCACCGGTTCTGATTTATTTTATAGTTTACTCCATGAACGCAACGGTGTTGTTGGTCTTCTTTCTCTAATTCAACATTTCATTTATAAAATTTTGAGTCATTGCAAAGAACAGGTAATTGACGTGGTTACAGAGTTAAGAAACATACAAAAGGCCTGTGTTTTAGTTCTTTAGTCAGCACACGGACCCCATACAGTCAAAGGTCAGCCAACTCACATTTAAATGTCCTAATTGAAGCGAAATTATAGAGCCTACAATTTTGTTGCACCCAGGAGCGGTTTGTCGCAGTGAACTCCTCAACTGGGTAGCGTGGCCGAGCGGTCTAAGGCGCTGGTTTAAGGCACCAGTCTCTTCGGAGGCGTGGGTTCGAATCCCACCGCTGCCAAATTGTTTTTTGCTTTTTTATTTATCAACTTATTGGAACGTACGTACAATCTATTTCCAAGTCTATCAACTGATTTTGTGTGTGTGTGTGTGTGTGTGTGTGGGAACATTAAAGACAACTTTTGGGAGACCACTCGGTGACCACAAGCCGTGAGAAAATAAAAGTTTTATTTTGTTTTATTCAGTATGTGTCGTGGAAAGTAACACGTAGCTTCCGCTTGTCGTTTTCCTCCAGCGAGTTGTAGCGAATCATTCGAAGAGAGAAGTACTTTTTGATTTATTTTGTTCAAGTGACAAAAGAAAAAAAAAGTGAATGTGAAGTGTCTGATACAGGGTTGAGTCGTTACTTTTGATTTTCCTTTTTCATTTTACCAAGACAAAGTCTTTCCTTCGGAACAAGTGGAAGAACGTGAAGCGTGTCTGAAAACTAAGTGGACTGGGTTGAAATGAAGCTCAAGGAATAAAAAAAAACACAGAAGAGTCGAAAGGAAGGATGGGAACATTGTTAAAGCAATAGAAACCGTTAATTTCGTTGTTTAAATTTCTCCCTCAACAGTATAAATCTGTTTCTTCGTGGTTTCTATTTATTTTGTAGAAATGTTTACTTCCGTTTATATTCAACTTTTTAGCCGTTGTTTTCTAAACTCGTTGCCTAGTCGTGACCGAGAGATGAAGGAACGACAGATGATCGCCTACCTACCAACAACAGAACTGTATTACCGTGCCAGCTCCACGTTCACTGCTTATAATTTAATATTTAAGTACCGCACTTTCTTAACAATCCTAAAAAACCTTTTAGGGCCTTTTTCTTTTGTGATCAGAATTCAAAAGGTTTCGCTGGGAGAAAAAAAAAGGAGAAATTCTACGCCTCGATGGCAAGAAACGATTTTTCTCGTATTAAAGGCTGTGTAAATTTAATTTTTTTTCCTGCGGTAAGAGAAAGGAATCCAAAATTTTCCGGATCCTTTCAGCCAGATAATGGGCGAGTAGAAAAGGAAATTTGCCGTGGAAATTATTCACCAAAGGCGGACAAAGGAAGACGAGGGCAGAGGTGATTATTTCCGGAGATAAACATTAAAGGCGATCATAAAGTCAGCATTTTTACTGTCTCGTTTGCTGCCGAAGCAATTTTGCTACGTGAAACAGCAAAAAGATGTCACGAAGGTGACAACCGCTTTGGCGTTATTGCCGTGGCACACCAAGGGAATAAACGTTCCCAATTACATCAATATTTCTTTGATTTGTTTTGTGGAGGTGTACCCAAAAACCGTGATAATTTCACAAAGGGTAGTGTTCGTGGAAGGAGTAACACCTCTAACCTAAGTTCCAATTTAAAAAAAATGCTTGTGTATCACCATTTTTGTGGATTCGTTTCTTGAAGTGTTGAAGTAACACTTAACTCTACAATTTTAATGAACAGTGATTGAGCTGGTAATTTTGAAAACAAAATGGGAAGAAGACAAAAGGATAAACGTAACTGTAGACAACAATGGCCCGCAGCAACTCACAGGTTTTCGTTCTTTGTCTGGAAGGAAAAATCGCTGTGTTCGTGAAAATTAAAACAGGCACCCCAAAAAAGGGCTGCGGACCGCCACCACACCCATAGTTTTATTTTCCACTCGGTCAGTTCTTTAGTTTCTGCAAATTCCAGTCGCAGTCCAGTCGTGAACCGTAGCAAAAACTCAAATTCCGCACGCCAAATTTCAATTGTTGAGTCTTCTCCAGACGTTCCTCGTAGTTTATCGTTTCGGTCTATCCGCCGGTTCAATCTGTTGGTTTCCCTACTTGCCTCCCCCAGACCGCACAGACAAAAAAACAGGAAAGAAGAAGGAGAGAGTAACTCGGCCGGGAAGACAAACTTTTCTCTCCCTCCGATCCCGGGGAAAATTTTCACTTAATTTATTTCCCTCAGGCTAAAAGTAAATTCAAATAGACCGAACCTGAGCCATAAATGCGGTTTTAATGAGAGAGCCAAGGGTTTCCCTGCTTAGGTCCTCCTGACGTTACGACCGCAAAACAATTTTCCAGATGAATCACGGCCATCGTGGAAAATCTGTTCTACTAATCTCTTTCGCAATAGTTTCCAAAAATTATTATTTTTTGCTTCCGTCGAAATTAATTTAAAATTACACATGCATAGTTCGTTTTAAACGACTGGGACTTGGACTGCGGTGCAACAGCACGGTGACTTCCGCAGAGTCGTCGTCAATCTCCGGTGTGAAATAAAAACAAATTGCATTGATGTGTGAGCCTGGAAATGTGTTCGAAGTGTGCACGTGTGACTCGCGAGGGACATTACAAACGATGAGGTCTGGGCAATGTGTGCCGAACGACTCATGTGATGTTCACTGAGAGCAAGCAAGTGCATCCCGAATGTTGTGAGCAATGCGTTTCACTTTAAATTAATTCAACCTGAAAAACAATTATTTGAAATACAAATACAAAATGAACGTTTCACCTGAATGAGATTTTTAGGCAATTTTTATTAACGACAACAATACAATTTTGTAATTTGATTTTTTACGTTACCTTAGATTGCAAAAGTTACAAAAAATGAACATTCATTTCCATAATCAGAGTAAACTTCATTTTACTCTCTATGTGGAGTTCAAATACTTTGCTTAAACTTTAAATACATTACCAAATAATAAATGAAAAGAACTCAAAAGTAGGAATTTAATTTGAATAAAATTATGTATTATTTTGATATGTAAATAATATGACAGACGTTCATTTATGTACCGAGACTTGTCAAGACGACCGAGTAACATAAACAGTTTAGTTAAATTTGCTTTTCTTTTCAAAAGGACTGCCATTCTTTTTTGGAGTTCAGTGTTGTTCACTTGCATGTGGTTTTATTTTCGCGAGTAAAATATAATAATTCATAAAGTATATCTTCCATCAGTTGTAAGAGTAAACCACCAGAGATTGCCAAACTATTGAACGCATCCGGCGCTTAAATTTATGTTTGGACAATCCGTTCGCGTTCGGCGAAACCGAACGCCATATGTTGTTATTATACAATTTTTAATGCCGTGGGAATAAACCTCGTCTGACTGATACGTTACGACCTCCATTTCACATAATTTTTTTTGTACCAGTTTATTTGGTGAGAATACAGGAATGTGGAAACGAACCGTCGAGGTTGTCCGACATGTCGAGTAATAACCGTTGAAGTCTCCGAAGAATTTGGGAAAACCTGTTGATACATGAGGTGACACTTAGTAGTAAACATCGGCGAAAAATTAGACAACGTGTCATGTGCGAGTTGGGGAAAAGGAGAAAACTAACATTCGCAACTTTGAAAGTTTAATGAAACTAATGAAAGTACGAAGAAACTAGTTGGGGAAACTGGTAACTCGTTTTCACTCTTATTTGCAATCATCCACCAGGTATTTTAATTAAATTCGTGCTCTGCAATTGAAATCCAAATTTAAATTCATTCTTTTCTCTCTCGACACTTCTTTCGTCGTCTATGGGAATGTCTATGAGAACTAAAAAAAAAATCAAATCCACTTCCCCTACCAAGATCTCACCCTAATGAGACATCTATCCTAGTTGTTTGTAGTTCGTCTCCTGAATTTTTCACCCCGTTTTGTAGTGTATTGTAGCTCATAACTTAGAAATGAATGTGCGAAACTTCTGGTACTTTTGAAACTTTGACTTCAACTTCTGTTTGTTGTTTTTCACTGACTGCGTGATTTTGCTACTTTTCCACCCTGTATTTAACACGGTTGTAGTTGCATTCGAAGTAGAGAGTAGGTTTATTTAATTAGTCGCACGTGAACATAACAAGTGTAAGTACATTTTTTAAGGTCTAATATTTGCAAAAACTCATATTTTAAATTATATACAAATTTCCCGTACATCATTACCTGCATTAGAATTATTAAATAAACATTGAATTATTTTGCATAGATTGAACTTGTGCGACACTCGGACTTCCAATTCCAAGCTTCTAACCCAAATCCTTTAAAGCGTCCCCTCAACTATTTACCTATTTACGTTCGATCAAAAAACCCGTTCGTTTTGAAACGAACCATCCGTATGCTTCGTTTCACGTCTGACACGGTTGTTTTCTGGCTTCCGATGAGGAAGTGGCGTAATCGAAGCCAAATTCAGATGTAGGCGTTCAAGTTGTGGTCTGGCCGTTGCTCATACCGCGGTCTAATTGAAGAATCAGAAAAGGAAATTTCTGGAAAATATTCAGAAGCGGCGCCAAGAAATGAAACGAAAATAAAAGGGCAAAGAAAAAAAATTTTCCCCCGCTCTTTATAATCCATTCATTTCACAGTTGGGTTATCGCTTAATGGAGGAAAATATTTTTTGTGGAGATCTGAATTTTTCTTCTTCAGCCCCGTTCGATCCCCCCCGGATACTTTTCAGATCCCGCTGCTCCTGAATATCATGATTTAATAACCTTTCAAAGGGAGGGACACTCACATAAAAAAAAGGAAAAAAACAGGGAGAGGACTGGAAAGATTTCGAGAAGAAGTTCAAACTGTCGCAATTATACTCCGCGACCGTGGCTATGTAAATCCAGCAATTTATTTCTAGACATCCGACTACATAACACACACATAGAGAGAGAGAGAGAGAGAGAGAGTTTCTATTACGAGTCCCCTGGTTAATGCGAACCTAATAAAAAATTACGCGAACTTGTGATTTTGAAAAGTTCTCCATTGCGTATTCACGCCTGAACAAAACAAATTATATACCATTTTAATGAAACGGATGTTTTAACTTGTGGGGATTTTAACTGTTCAGGCAGGAGTGAATTGAATTTATTTCACGGTACCAGACAAAATAAGTTAAAACCAAGGGTAACATCGACTGAGACGAGTGTTTAAGTAGCGTGACGTAAGTTCGAAATGGCCAGCAGAAAATTCGATGCAGAAAACAACCAGCGGAATAATGAAACAAAGGGAAGTTAGTTGAAGGAAGTTTGTCTAGGCGTTTGAACGGAAAAGTTAGTTATGTATACGGATTTGTGACCGGCGTAACAATCCAATAATAACACGCAGGTGCAGAATCTAGACCTTACTAACCGTTCACCTTATTACGTCTTAATAATTACGTTTTAGATTTCTTAACTTGCTTTTAATTTACGAGCAATAGTTTGCAAAGTTTTTACTTTTCAACTGTATCCTTACCGAGTCGTATAAATTCGTTAACGGCCGTTTAATTTAACACTGACACGCAGGTGTACGATTTCTACCTTTCTCTAGTGTTATTACCAATCTTAAAAAGTTCTACAAATAGTAGAAGAGTTAGCAGGAGTTCGATTTAATGGTAGCGCTCTGCTATGAAGTTAATACTGCGTTGTCGTACGGTGTTTTTCCCTCTGACTTTTCCCGTACGCACGAGTTTAACTTGTCGGGGGGGTGGGGGTTGTAGCACAATCCGGGATGAGGGTCGGTCTTTGTTGACGTCTGTTAATTTTGGAGAAAATTCGTGGAACATCCGAAAAAAGTTGCGAATTCAAAAAGGCGAAAAACAAAGCACGCGACCTTTGACCTCGACTTTGATTCCGAGTCATTTTCCGACTCGTCGGATTACGTGGAAAACTCGGTTAACGCGTGCGTAATTTCCGCCGGGATGAACAAGCGGTTGTCTGACTCGATTGTCACTCGGGTGCCTTCCACCGGGAGGCATGCGTTGCGTGCCGACGCCCCTAAGGCCTCACATAATTAATGAGAAACCTTCGCTTCGAGAGTTCGTAGGAGTAGGTGAGAGCTTTACAAAATGGAGGACCGATGAAGTGGATCCGTGTGGGATCGAACCCAGGGAAAATTAAATTTCTCAAGAACAAATACAAGGTAAAATGACAACTACAGGAGCCCCGGGACAGACGCAACGCCTCCGTTTTGACTGCTGCCACCGGTGAAGGCGTAAAGCCGGGTTTTCCATTTTCCAAAGTTAGACTCTCAAAGAAAAATTTCCAATATTTCCGGTCATCATCGTAATTGACTACCTGCACACATTGCCGAATGAAGAAACAAACGTAGCCAGGTAATTCCCCGGAGGATCCGTTCCCTTCTTTATGACTTACATCCTCCTATGGGAAATTAAAGGTTTTATGTAGAAACAATCACCCGATTGATTTTTCTCAACCTTTTCTCGGCCCCTTAAATCAGTTTCCTATGAATTGTGAAACAGAATAAGACTCTTGTCAGCGTTTCTACTTCTTTGATATTCAACCTTTTTGCTGAATTTCCCGTGTTCGAACAATAAAAAGAGACTTGAAGAAGTAAGAGAACACACTGAGGACTCTGCAAAGGTGACTACTCAGGTGTCAATCCTGAAAGAGTTAAGATTTATTTTATTTATCGATTAGTTTATAATTATTTATTGCAACTATGTATATTATTTATTCATTTAAGTTAAGTATTTATATTCTAATGCATACCTTTCGCTCTCTTCTTCATTGCCGTATTATGGGGGTTCACAAGATCCTTTAACTTAATTGAACCGAACTTAATGTAGTGAGTTGTCACAGTTTGGTTTACCAGTCAATTTTTGTTAACGAAACGTGGAAGCAAGTTTGTCACAATTCATTTAACTGCTCCGCGCGAGAGGGAAACGAGTTCCCGAAAATAACAAACTCGAGATTCTGAATAAAAAAAAATAAAATTCTTCAAGACAAACTTCAAACTACGTTTGTAGCATTTATTTACGTTCATTTGTAAGCAATTTGTCGCTGTGCAAACAGTAAATTCTGCGAAAATTTCCAAGACGGGAAACGAGCTGGGAGCCGCGCAGCCGATCAGGTAATTGGGCAATGTTTGGAAGAACTTAAGAATTTTATGTTTCAAGCTTAAGAATTTAAAATAAAGTTATGAGGAAGTAAACGGCGAAGTGTTGTAGTGTGCTCCTCCAGCTCTACTTCCAGTTCTTGTCACCGTGCTGCGACGGCATTGCACACGGTGTGTGCCCGAAAGCCTTGACATTACCTGAGTCACCTGTAGGTACCTGTAACTCAGACTTGTCTCTCGTTGAACGGTTGGTATTCGCAAGAAAGTTCTGACACTCTTGTTGGCCGCGACAAAAATCCATTCTCCAAAATCACCGTAGGTAAAAATCTCCCACCCTTTACCTATTTGCATAAGAAAAGGCGTTTTTAAACAGGAGCTCCTGATTATTCAACAGCACCACGTTCCCAGCATAAATACAATAGAATGCATACAAAATGAAAAAGCGATGGGTTCCCAGTGAAAGATATATATATATAATTGCAAACATTGAAAACCTGTTCGTTTCAGCTTCGAATCCCAATTAAATCTCTCATAAATTACGGTTTATAGTTACTTTACACGTACAATTTTGTTTACGGTACATTTAAGGGAGGATCGTAAGCATTACAAATTTATTTGTTTTAATTATTTGTTTCGTTCAGTCCGGAGAATACGGTCGTGCACTGTTTGCAGCATCATAAAAAATTTATTTATTGAAAAAAAAAGTTAGTTCCACCACAACATCAAACGGATCATCCCAACGAACTTAATTCCGCAGTTTTGACTGCAATACTACAAAGTTAATACATCTCAGTATTAACTTTTAAACATTATTCCACTTCTCCATAATTATTAACAGTTTCATTTAATGTTTAACGCTTCATTATTAAAAATAATAGAGTACAATTAATAATAGTTTTGTGAAAATAAAATAAAATTATATTGCATTATTATGTTTTTGTTTGTGGTAACATTTGTGAAATATCAAACACTACAACAGGCTTAGATACCGCTGTACTGTGCACGTGTTCAATTATTTTTATTGCGTGATTTAATAAATACAAAACGACAATAAAAAAAAGGTCGGAGAAAGAAATAAGAAATAATTTCTTTACATCATTGTAGAAATTAATCATAGACCGTGGAAGAATTCCATTGTGACCTCCCCACATTTAATACATTTCTTATGAAGCAATTTATTTTGACCGAGCTCCACAGGAATGGAAGATTGCAAGGGGGAGATAGAATAACCTAAAGCAAACACATCGCAGTTTACTGAACTTGTCAATTTACCTTCTCAACTTTACCAACAACAGATTTTCAGCTGTTGTTGTTTGCTTCGATTCGATTCCCAGCTTAATTCTGTTACATTTTTTTTCTTGCCGTTACCAAAGAAAAAACAGTACGATTAAGTGTAGTGACACAATTAAGTTGTATTGTAACTCTACTTGGCAAATAAAAAGAGAGAAACCAGTAATTACATTTTGATTTTGGTACTGGCTCGGTTCTAATAATTTCTTTAATTTGGAATTTGCTGCTGTAGGTAGGTAACAACTAACTATTCATATAAAAATATAAATATGGAGGACCGTAGTTAAGCGGTAGAATAAAAAAAAATAAGGCGAAGGAAATAGGAACTACCAACAAATATTTATTAGTTGGTCTTTTTATTAACTTTATGATTTTATTACATACAAAATACAATACTGAGGTTACCTGCCAGGGCTGCCGCCTCCTATTAAATGTTTTGTGCAAGGTTCTGCCATATTATAAAATACAATTGAAGGATTTTGCAGAACTGAATAATTGTAGTTGTCAGGACAACAATTTGTGGTCACGTGTGTAGCGAGACTTAACTCAATAATTTTATTAATATCGCAAGAAGGACCAAGCCGTATGTGAGAATCAAAGCCAATATTTCTTTGATCATATTAAATATTATTTCTTCATCATCGTAAGTGCTCCCGATTTATTTGTTTCATTTCCTAGTTAACCCGACAAACTCACATTAGGACACCACTTTGTATCTCGCCGTGAATATTTTTAATAAATTTTCTCTCTCCAGAGCGAAGGTGAATTCCCAACAACAGCTTTAAAAGGTTCTCCTTTGACGAGTCCTTGTTGTACTTTTAATAATTAATAATAAAAGTTCAGAGTTATATTTTTCGGTTGGCTACTCTTCCAAGTCACATTTTTCGGGGAAGTCCAAAAATTTGCGTCTGCCGGTAGAGTAAATTTCCGTAGAGTGGCATTTTCTACTTAAAGTACACCGTCGACTGAATCAACGTACAACAGCCGGGGTAGGAGTCAGGCTGCTGACTATTTTAAGTGACTTTTATATTTATTTTTGGGTCAATGTGTCGTTTGTATTTCCAATGGATCGGTTGTGTTTAGAGTCGGTTAAGTTAAACGTCTCGAATTATTTTATTGGTTCGTTACACGAGAATTATTTCGTTACAAAAAGGTTTTAATTGACGGAATGGGACTCGGTGCTCACGAAACAAATCGGTCCATTTAAAATCTGGTCGGGCGTCGGGACGAATCTCGCAAAAGTATTTGATGGATGAATCCCAGGAGTGTCCTCAGTCAAAGGAAAAAAAAACCAAAAAGGATCGTTTTACATCATCATTAAAATCCTTCCGAGGGAAAAGATTACCGAGAAAAAAAAAAGGAAACCTTATTGCCTAATAAACTTAATTGTGTTTGAAAGTAAGTTCTCTAATTCACGGCACCGAAAGAAGTTTCTTTGACATTCGAAACTAATTTCTGACATTTTTTTTCCTCGAAGTTTCGCTCCCCGTTTTATTTCGCGAATGAAAGAAAGAAAGTGTTAACCGTTACTACCGTTGTAGTGTTAATTGATCGGAGTCTGAACCTGTGAGAGGGATAAATAACCCGAGTGGCTCACGATGTTTTTTTTTGGGGACGACACGAAGAAAGTGTACGCAATCGTAACTTATTACACGTGTTATATACGTTTTTAGCATGGGTCGTGGAGCACGGATGCGAATTTCCAAATCGGTAATGATACGAATCATTAATTTTGAGTTCTCCCATTAGTTCGCGTCCCTGTGGCACTCTCTCGGACTGCAGACAAAGAAAACCCTAGAAAATATGAACCCTAAACAAGTTTGATTATTCACCACTCCTGAAGCATTTCTTTTAACAATACAACCAAAATGAGTCTCTCCATTCATGCCGCTGTTGAATTTACTTCCTTTTATTCTCTCCTTTTACACTTTCTCTTTCTTTTTCCCTACACTTTACCGTCTCTCACGCGGCTTCCCCTCCGGACTGAAACTTTTCATACCTTCAGGAGGTTAACCGTTTTATTAAACTCATAAAAATTGAAAACGTATGAGTAAATCAATGGAAGGGATGACCCCTACTTTTACGGTCCGGCTCCTTAGTTTTCATGTCCTTCATAATTTTTCTAGAAAATTTAATTTGTCTGTTCGTAGATAAAAATTTTGAGATTATAGAAATTGGAACATTATGTTCTTTCAGCGAAAGTAGAAAGTATACAACTGACCCTGAGGGAAGTAGTTCAGTATCCGAAAGAGTATTGCCTTACGACCGAGTACTATTATGTACAATATCACATTCCTAAAAGTTTATGCTGATCTGGCGTAGGGGTAGCAACACTAATATCAGAAGCTATAATGAATAGAACATTCTGGTTTACACTATAATTGTGTACTATTGTAAAGTAAATGTAAATGATAGACCTGATTACACAGAAAAACAGAGAAGGTAGAGCAGTGATGTCTACTGTACACTTACTCACGTCACGAACTCACCAATTTAATATAATTGTTATATTAAAAGTAAGGACTGTATGACAATCTCCGTCACACTCAGCACTGGTTTTCTTAAATACAGGAATATATTAAATATATATTATAGTCAACAGGAATAAACGGACAAACCTGGGGCCGCCCCGAGTCCTCGACGTCCTGCTACGTATCTTCCATTTAAATAATTTTCTTTTAATATGTCGTACAAAAAAAAAACAGATATATTTTGGTGTAGTCAGTACGACCAGAGCCATACCATTTTCAAACCTAGTTATCATCTATTTTTAATTACAAAATGTTTAATATGAGCACCACTGCACAGTGGCGTGCCGCAACTTTCCTCCTCGTCGCGAGTTCACGGCCTTTTCTTTTTCGCTCAAACAAAACTATGAAGTTTTTCCTTCCTCTCTATTTTTTCTTGTAGCTGTAGAGAATTCAAGACAACGTGATGATGGAAACTTTTACTATATTTCATGGGCTCAAACATCCGGCTCCATTTTTTTTTTTTGCTCTCGCACTTTCTTCGTTCGCCTCCCGAACCCCCCCCTCCCCGCAAAAAAAAAGAAAACAGAAAGAAAATTTCCAGAAACTTTTTTGTTGTTTTCATAATAATGTTTTTTTGTTATGTTGAACTCGTAGTTAAATTCGATATGAAACTTTCAAAAGCTCTCTAAGCTCTTCAATTCTATTTCCATTCCGCACTCCTTTAAGGCGTATTCCTTCAATGAAAGCTTATAAATAATTTCCAGAGGTGGGCGAGTCTAAAATTCTACTCCCAACCTCCAAAAAAAAAGGAAACACAAATTTTAAAAGTTCGGATTAGACGTGGTCTGAAAAAATGACTATATACATGTATAAAAGTGAGTGTGCGTGTGCATGGGTGTGCACGCGTACTTTTCCTCGTTTTTACAAAGGGAAAATGCACTTTTTTAAGTGGGAACAACCATAATCGTAAGACATTACAACGGGGAGTTACCGCCTCGAGTTTCCGGCTGGAAGTTCATCCGCTTTAACAACTGTCGTTGATATTTCTGAACGCTTTTGTGAAACTTTTCCCTCGGGCGAATTTCCTCTTTCGTAACTTTTCTCTTCGGACTTATCTCTTTATTCTTCTTTCCATTATTTTTCATCTCGTCTCATTCACGTTACATTTCCTTCGCTAACCGTGATTTAAGCAAATTGAACGAACATTGTAACAAGATAGAGCGACTAATTAAGGAGAGAAAGACAATGTTTTGCGAGGAGTATTTGTAGTCTGTATGATAAACTAATTATTACAAGATGCTCACACGGTGGTCGGGCCCCGTATTTGGTCCCAGATTCTCCACATCCATAATAATAATAATAATAATTCGTAAGATTGTACACTTTTAGAAACTTAACTGAGAGGGAGAGAGAGCAATTTAATAATACGAAACAAGTTTGTCGACACGACGACATTCCTTTTTAAATATTTTCATAAACTTCACTCGCTGGTAGGCAATAACAGTTTGTAGACAACAGTTACTCCTGGTGTTTTGGTGAATATTTCACATCTTTGTGTGGATGCGTGAACAAGTGTAGTGCCCTGTAGTTGCGGGTTAAACGTGTTAAACGAAAAGCAACTCGTCTTCATCTCTCTCTCTCTCTCTCTCTCCGGGTGTACAATATAACCAATAAGGTTTTGCATCCAGTCAATTTATATTCAGGGTAAGTCATAAGCTTTGTGAATTATAATAGGATGACAAAAACAATTTTTGTAGCCAATTTTGAACATTTGTGCGAATCCGATTGAATCACGTTCTGAGAGATATTGCTGTCGCCTCATCAACACGTGCCACGGCTTGCGTGCGTGAGTCTATATATATTTTATTTCCCGTTGCATCTTTTCGTAAAACGTAGAATACAAATACTCGGAAACCGGTGGAAACCGATGTGTCGTCGTCTCTGATTTATGGATGTATTTTTGCATTAACGCGAGTGAGTGTTTCTTAATTTTAGATTTATCTTGTAACAATGTTTGTTATATTATAAACTATGTGTACGTGTAGAAGCTACATATATATATATGTGTGTGTGTGTGTGTGTTTGGAACGCGTATGTACACGTGTTGTACATAAATGAGTGGTTTTGAATAAGAAGAAAAATAGAAAAGTGTTTAATTAATAAAGCTCTCTGTAGAATGATTGTACGAAATATTAGGAGGTGTTTGTTTATTTTGTCTTACTTAAAAGCGGGACAGGTACTTGTATTGAGGTAAGGGGGTGTTTTCAGATACTGTTCGATGCTGAAAGCCTCGGTCGAGTTCTATTTGGTGACGAGAGCCAGTGTTTTGGTGTTGGCTACACCCACTCGATGAAGCGAACTTAAACATAATCAGAGCTCTCCGATTTGCATCAGCATTGGATCCGAACTCATTCAACCGTCGACTCACATTATAGTATTCAGAATAATGCACGTCACCTGACGGTCTACGACTCAGGCAATTACCCAGAACAATTACGATTATGCACAATCGATTGTCGAACCCGGCATTCAACTTCGTAACAAGCGGTCAAAAATCTGCAATTCGTAATTGAAGTTCGTCCAGGTGGAAGTGATCCGACGACGGCAAATGGACGAAAAAAACTTGTCATAGAAAAATGTCCACATTTGTACCAGGAGTAACACGAAGTAATCGAAAATTGTCACAAAGTGGATTTGGACAAGATGACATTGCGAGAGGCTCAATTAACTTCAGATGGGAAACAGTCTGAACCTGTTAATGGAAAAAGGCAGCCGCATAAAAGCCTTTTCTAATAAAACCCGCCGCCTCGCTACGCGAAATTATTTTTCTTCCTTTTCTTCTTATCCTTACTTTATATATATATATTTTTTTTGTTTTAATGATCTCGCAGTAAAGGGATGATGGTAGCGCAGCCCGAGGAAAAGATGGAGGAAAATTATTATTTTTTACTGCTCTTATCCCCTGTTTAATGATCCATAAAAAATCTTTCTTCATAGTTAATTTGATGGACGATACAACAGGTGACGAGGAAGAAGAAGAAGAAGAAGACGAAGACGAAGAGTTGCTGACAGAGTGTCTTCTATGTAGTCAAACCTTTTAGTGCACACCTGCACCGGTTTTTATTTTGTGACCTTTAATTATGATTACAATTTAAAATTGTGCAGGTTAGTTACGTTCAACCTCTTCTGTCTTATTTTACATTAACGATATTGTATATTGTTGTCAGGGACGTCTGGTGTAGAATGTCCTGATGAAAGTGATAAACAACTGGTTTGACTTGAAGTTAACTAAACTATGGACTGGTGGCTTACATTTTGAAATTAATTTTATCAGGGTGCTGGGATACACCTGCATATTCATTTAAATTTTACATTTGTAGTGACACTTAGTAAGGTTGTACTTGCATAAATAAGTCTACGAACCATGGCACACTTAAATTAACCCCAAAACATAAAGCTAATGTGACGCTTTTTTGTTGTAGTGTCTGTTGTCGTGTAGACAATTAATTACCATTAACTACCGAACTCATACTTATGTTAAAGTTTCCTGAAAGTTACTCATTGCACGAGCCCAGAGTACTTCTACTCAGTAGAACATACACCCTTATTGAATACGTTTTTCATTCCATCAGGATCATTCGTTTTTTTTTGTGCCTGTATGTGCGTGTGTGTGTGCGTGTGTGTGTCCTGGCGAAACAGAAAGACATTTATTACAACCGCCCTTACGCCATTGATTTGAAAAATATTAATGCCGCATGAAATTTCATCTGCCAAAAATAAAATTAGCTTTGGTGTTCGCTCCATTTAAAACGAATACAAAATTTGTATTCGGAACGGATTTTCCAAATTGTAATTACCGAAATTCTACTAGGTAATATATTACGACTGATTGAAAGGGTGAAATGAGCGGGAATATTGGATTTTAAACGAACTCGTAGGTGGTGATTTGCCCCCGAAATGAATTGTTTCGGCGATTCATCAGGGTACTCGCGCCGCAGAGAACATCTCGCATATCCGACCCGAATTACAAGATGAAAATTAAACTTTTTCTCCCTACAACGTGTACTCACAGCGGGAAATGCACAACTACAAGGGCTCCTTGTCACGTTGAAATTGAAATTCGGAGCCGTAAAAATTATATTAAAAACGGATTAGGCCGACTTCCTTCTGATGGGTACCCGGTGGTGATGTTGCCCGCGTAAAAAAAAAAAAGAACGTGGCGGTGACCGGACGGAGAATAATTTAGACATTAACAGTAGCAAAAATTCTTATTAAAATTTTCACGGTTTTTAACCGAGAAGATTAATGTTGAAGAAGGAAACAGATTGCCACCTTTAACGTTGGACTGGGAAAATTGGATGCTCGGGGTTGATTTAAGTGATTTTCATCAGCAAAATTGTCTCTCAAATTGGTACTTTCGCAAACGTTGTATTTCTCCCAGGGAAATCCCTTTAACTTAACTTATTACAATGTCGACTTGAAGGTAATAAATCCGGGGTGAATCGTCAACATCGGTTTATTACGAGTGTTTTTTTATGCAACTGGAAATTCAACTTAACATGAGATGAGGTTTACGTAACTACTAACATAATTATACATAAATTATGTTACTCGAGTAATTCTAAAATTCTATTTTAGTGAGGGTAGGCTGACCTGTACATTTAAGTTCTAAGGATTTGGTCAACCGGATTTAGATTATGAAAGCAATGGTAAGAATGGAACTTGTAGGTAGGTTTTACAATAGAAAATAACTATGTATACGTTCTCAGTTGCCGCTTAACCTGTCGTGATCTACTCTCTACTAGACTAGTTGGGAAAAGGAGAAACACAAAAAGTTCTCAGAGAATAAGATTAGTTGAAGAAATAACAATAAAGGCAGAAATTAGAATAAAGTGGTATTATAATTTATGCTGTACAACAGTGTAGTGTGGGGAATGTTGTAAATTGTAGGTATAATTTAAAAAAAAATAGACGATATAAGTGGTGTTGATGAATGTAAGGAACCGAGATGAGTGGTTTTAGTTGTATTGATTTCCCAGCAAGGATTGAGTGAAATTCAAACGGGAAATTAGGATCATTGTAATCAAAACTTTCGGGAGGAGGCTAGAAATTCGGTCTAGTTCGGTCAGTCTCAAGGGTCTTAAAGATGGCTACCGAGGATGGTCTTGAATTAATTTGGCTCAATCTTTTGGGCAGAAGGTCAGAAAAATTTTGGATTTTAAGCCTTCCGTCCGGAGTTTGGCCGCATTCCCACGATAATTTGGGTTGACCCTCATTTAGGCCCATTTTCCTATTAGTTTTCTATGTCCACCCGCTGTCTCTAGGCATCCCTCCTAGACAAACTTTTCCTCTTTTTCTCGGTCTCTCTCTCTCTCTCACTCTACATCCGTCTGTCCCTCTCTTTCTATCTCTGAACTTGCTAAGTTTTCCAACTTAAACCACACCCGAGGGAATGAGTGTAATTTTTTTTCTTCCCGGAAAACAGTCTAGAGATTTTTGTTTCTTCATTCTTTTCTATTTCGCATCGATCCTGAAAATTCGAGTTTCGCAGGAAGTGCCCTCGTCAGGAATTCGCCAACCTACGACATTTGTCAAAAGCAAAAACGAAACACGTTGAGCTTTTGGTTTATTGTTTTATTTTGTACTTTGTTTTTGTCCGGGCCTTCAGCACGACAGTCACGTTATTTTTCAATATTTTTCTGCTTGGACTATTTACGTCTCTCACGTTTTCTTTCACCGGAAAACTCAAACTTCCAGGAACATCAGATTCGTAAGTTATGTTGTGCGCAGAATGTGTGAGCACACAGAAAGATGTATGTTCTCCGTCGATCCTCCTCGTGGTTTGACTCGTTCGACGGAAATTCTGTGTGAGTTTCCTCATGAGTCCGATTTTCCGGACACTTACATTTCACTTTCGGTTCTTTATCTTACACGAAATCGAACGTTGACACCCGTCAGGAGGAAACGGGTAACGCGATAAAACTCCCAGTTTGCCCGTGTCACAACACGTGATTGATGGGTTAATTAAGAAGAGAGGAGTGCAACTGCGGTTCAACGGTTTAAATTCTGCACCGCGGAGAAACATCCACCTCGTACACGGGTGCCTAACACGAAGGGATGATTCCTTAATTTTTCGGCATGCAAAGCGGATGACTCCGGGTTAAACGACGGATAAAATCTCCAGGTTTTACCGGAGACTCCTAATAAGTTTCTTAAAAGTCAATCTTTTTAATTCATTCTGTGGAAATTCAATTTTGTAGAATGGTTTCCCTTCTGAGGGGAATACAAAAGATATTACACCGGCCATAAACTCATGAACCAAATGAATTAATAAAAAAAGAAAATATCTTATCTCCGTTGCCCGGGATACAATAGGGTTTTTTGATATATTATAACCTATTTGCTGGTTCTTTTATTTGGTGTAGTTTTCGTTTCGTTTGACTTGTTTTCAACGCCGGAACGCATATCATTGCGTTTTGTTTATGTCAGTTATTAGATGAATGACTCCCACCACAAGTAAATTATAAAATTATATTACTCTTCTAGTACAGCAGTTTTTTTGCTTGACAAAATCTCACCACGAAATGAAATTTCTAAATATAACCAGCAGCAACTGCAGTTTAGGTACGTATACAATACAGTTCCAACATAAGTTAATTATCTTCGTCACGTAGCATTTTATTGGTGGAAAAGTGTACATTAGAAGGTAGTAACTCAGGAGAACTAGACATATTGGCTGACAGAAATCTGTCAAATCATACCGAAGTACACAATGCCGAGTCTAAAGCTAATCAGAAACCGTCCGTAAGAACATCAATACGTAATCGTACGAGTGTATTATTTAAGGGTTGAAGATACAAGGAAATCGATATTGTCAAGAGACGTAGAAAAAACTTGAGGGTGAACCCGAGTAAAATGCCCATATTTCATTCCCTGTATTGTACTCGATATAATTTACAATTCTTTCGTTGAAATCTTCTTCACGTGAACCACTCGTGTTCTTTAAATTATGACATACCCACACGCGAGTAGAAATCGTTTTTGAAAGGACGTCCGACTTCAATTGACGGTTTAATGAAAACATTAAGTAAATTTTCAAATTGAATATTAATTATGAACGAACGTAAACGAGACGATTTTTATTGAGTAAATTCTGCCGTGGGTGAGTCGCAACACTGAATTATTAATAATTTGAGAAATCGAAGTTAAGTCACATGCAAGTAGGAGAAAGGTATACATTAAAGTGAAATTGAAGTTCTAAGTAATGCGGTAGAAGAGTAATTGAATATTTATTTTATCATGTAGGCCTATATACTCTGGATTCGACAGTGGCCAACAAGAATTTAGATACACAAAAATCCAGTTCGGGTGTTCTTCAGACGTACCGTAAATAGAAAATAATATCTAGGGAAAATAAATTGCACGTAACACAAAAGATTACTTGAATTATTTCGTCTCGTTTTCATACTCGCGAGCTCCGTTAACGTTCTCCCATGATACTTTCTTAAATTGGTAAATGTAACAGTTCACGTTTATCATGGCACGCTTCATTTTCCACTCCAATATTGTTTTTTAAATTACACAGAATTATCCGGAAAGATGAAGGAAAACGAAGTAAACATCAGTATTTTCCCTTTAAGGGCATGAGCCAACGTAATATAATTTTCCTTGTTCGATTGATTTGAATTTCGCAATTCCAAGTCGTCCCGTGTCCGCGAATAAACTTCTTTGACGCTCTTGAGGAATACCAAAGAGCAGAGGACTTTAGAGAACCTTAAAGAACGTACTCGTGTACACACTGGCTAGAAATTAGACCGTAGAAAAATAAGGTCGCCTCTTTTCGTGGCCCCATCCGTCGTTTCTTAGGGCACAACGCGCCGCTAATAAATTGCATGGTTCACGGTGAGAGAAAATGAACACTCGACTGAAAGTGAAGAAAAGTTTTTCCCCGTTATGGCGACCATAAAAATATTATTTTACAAAGCGTTTTACATGCGTTTTACTTCTTCTCCACAGTTAGTTTTGCTTATTCGTTGGAACCATATTAAACGAATCGTAAATTAAAATTCTACGAAAGGCCAAAATCGACTCGGCGCTGCGTGTGCACTCGTATTTATTTATTTTATTTATTTATTTATTTTTTTTTCTTTGGGTGCTTCAACGTGACTTTTTACGTATGTTTCTTTTTTTTATCAGGAATAAATTTGTGAAATAAATAAGAAAATGCTTTCTCCTGAGCAAAGAAAAAAAAAGCGGGCACTCTATTTAAATAACAAAAGGAAAGCATCGCCGAAAAGCAGATTGGCCCTTATGTTTGAATAACAAAATCACTTGAATAATTTACGTGGCTCTTGAGCGTTCTCCTCGTCAAAGCATGACCTTTCATCCTTTCCTTTCCGTTCGTTTCCCAGGGCGGAGGACGAAAAAAGGCAGGCATCGGCGACAGGAGTCGGAAGCAGAAGAAAAAAAAAAGTAAATGAATCGCTCGTCTTTTTCAGCTGTCCTTATTGAATTATCAATAATACATATAAGAAATCCACGGCTCATCTATCTATTGATTGATTCTGTTTATGGAGGAAAGTCTCGTCGGAAATTTTCAAGCGCCGCCGAAAATCTCTGGAGTGCCCTCGCCTCGACGTGGGGGTGGAATTTCAGTTGACAACCCTCTAACTACCCCGAAGGAGAATTTACCAGTCAGCTCTATTCTGCCGGGAGAAAGTGAACGAGTTTTAAGGATGAACTAGGGTCGCCGGACCGATTTTTTTGCTTTTCCCTTACTTAGAAATAATGTTGAGGAAACTACTGAGAGTATTTTCCATTTCTGAAATTTAAACAATAAAGCGGTCCTTTCTAAGTCTACAGCCTTGCAGCCGTGTGATGAACAGTGTCTTTTATAATATTTTGTAGGCGCGAGGCCTTTTGTCGCGCTCCTATCCACACTTTAGATTCTTACGTTATTAGTTTCCTTCCTCCGTGTTAGGGGAGAAAACCAGAGCCTGAATTGAATCTCATTAGAAAAATTCACAAAAGAATTAAGAAAAAACTCCGCATCTCCGGAGGTTTACGATGGCTGGTGTTCAGGTGGAGAGCAACCCTTCGTTTCTCCAGGAGCCATCCGTTATACTTGCCGACTCGAATCCTTCCGGAGAAACTATCTTAAACGAAAGTTAACTACTGGAAAAACAAAAGAAGAAACGAGAAACAGTATTTTTCGTCGGGAGACACACCGGGGAATGCGAACGATTATCAGGGCAAACTTTTCGCGGCAAATATGCTGCAAATTTGTTTGTAAAAATAGCGGTTTTTAGAAACTCAAACATAAGAAGCGATTTCGTTCATCCCCCTGGCATCAAACGGTTTCATCCCCATTTCGCATGCGAATTTCTTCTTCTTTTTTTTTAACCACAGAAATTCGTTCGGAAAAATTTGAAATTTCGTTAGATTTCCGTTCCGGTTTTGGTTTACGGTCGGTCGGCCGTGTTTCTCTGGATTTCATGGCTTAGCCTTGGTTTGAACGACCACTTTTGCAAGCATTTCATATACCACTTATTATTTTGTTTACTTCCTTTTGTTTCCATTAAATGGCTTTTAGGATGTTTGCTGAGGGGTAGGATGTGTGTGCGTGTGTGTATGTGTATGTATGTGAGAGAGAGAGAGAGAGAGAGGGTAAATTCAATCTCTGCGCACATTCAAATACACTTTTCTCTTTCACCTCATCCTCCCCCGTTTGTATCTCAATTTGTATTTACTCTTATACTTTTACCGGTTAAATTCTCATTTCCGATACGTCTAATGTACGTGAATCGTAAAATTTTTGTGTTTATTTTAAATTTTATTCGAAAGGGTAGCTATTGTTCGAAAATAATTAAATGTTTAATTATTTACTTAAATAATAAATATACAAAAACATTGACAAATATTTTAGTATAAAAATAAATCAGGTAAGGATTGTTAAGAGGAATGGAAACGCTTAACGACGAGAAGAGTTCAGTACACTAATAATTAAAAAAAAACGAATTAAGAAATAATAATGTCAAATAATGCACATAATATGATTTAATAAGTTACAGGAAATATGAACGAGAAAACACAAACAAAAAGATTCAGGTTGTTTGTGATTAAAGAGATGAAAATAGGTAAATAGCTCTCGTTTCAAGTTATTATTTAAATAAGTTTAAGGGTTGTAAATTGCAGTTCGCCTGTTGTTTGAGCAGCAACAAGACCAAGTGACTGCTCAAAAACTCCGCTTCGCTCGAGGGTTGAATATTAATAAATAGCCCGGATGATTTGGTTTCTTGATTTTTAGAAGAAATTTACTTAGCACCCCGTTCGTAAGGCTGGAAATTCCGCGGCGGTTTGTTTTTCTATTCGTCGGCATCTCCAGCCCCGTGACGGGTTTTCCTTAAGACTTGATTAAATTCTGACAGCGGCTCGGATGAGAATTCATTCTGTGAAATCCCCGAAAGGCAAGAAGCTGAGTTTTCTGACTGGGAAAAAAAAAGGAACTAGAAAAAAGAAAAATTTAAAACAGCCACATTTCTTCCTCTTTTAAGTTTAATTAAATTTTTACTTTACATCTATTGAAAAGTTTTCTTCTTATTCTTTTCCGTCTTCTGCTATCTCTATCTTCTTCTCGTTTCCATCGCGATCTTCTCCTTCAGTCATATTCCTTTAGTTTTACGTCTCCGTCTCCTCGCTTTAAGGCTCCCAGCCGGTTTCCGGTTGAGTTTCCAAAAAAATAAATAAATAAATAAAATCAAAAACTAAACATTTCTCCGAAAGAAGTCGGGACAGTGAAAGACTTTCTCTTGACAAGTCACTACAAAGGATTTTCACTAACTCAAGAGGAAAGTCGAAGAGAGTTCTCAAAACGTAACCTCTTAAGTTATTTTGTTAAAGATGTAGTAACCGGTCGTTTGCAAGTTCATTTCTTCTTAGCTTAATTCAAAATTCACTTCGTTTTACTTCAAACTTTTGATTTGACTTGAATGCTCCGGCGGAAAATTAGTGTCAACAACAGCGACAGCCGCCACCTTTCCTCTCATCGAGAGGGAAGTGAAAAGAACAAATGTACGAAAAAACTAAAACGGTTTCAACTTCCGCCTAGAGTACATAATGTAGAATAATAAAGTCACATAACAATATAATGAAAAGGTATGGATGAAGGAAATACCGCGAAAATTCAAACCGCAAAGTGGCAATACACGAATTTTCCATTTCTATTACATAGGGCGGGGAGGTAAGAAACGACTGTTCTCTATTAGAAATTCTATTCTCCTCACTTTCATTGTCATGTGTTCATTGTCACCCTCCTCTCAGCAAGTTCGTATCAAACGTATCTGTCTAACCCTTTCTGCTTTCACGTCAACCCTGTCTGTTGCCTTACTTTGTTGATCACACGGGTCCGAACGAACGACAGAGAAAATGCAGTTTTTTGCTGAAGCTGAAGGAACCGCTCTCCTTTCCCTCTCGACAATAAACTCCTGGAAAATTGTGTGAAGTGAAAAAAAAACAAACAACAGTTTCCTGAATGGAAAAAAGAAGAAATTCTGATGAGACGGTCGCTGTGTCTGTGTGCTCACATGTCTGCGTGTAAACACAAAAACCCACTGCTTTGCATCAACTTCACTTTCGTGTGCGTGTAGTTTTTGTCTTGACGGGCTCCACCCTGTCCCGAGAGATCTTGTCTATTATTGTTAGGGTAAAGTTTTTAGCATAACACTGGAGATCACCGGAGAATTTAATTTAAACTAAAAGTAATGAAATTAACCCGCGGTTTAACTAGTTCGTAAATTTTTCAAGGGTTTTCTTCCGGGCATCAGTATTTTTAATTAAATGAACATTTTTAATACATTTTAATTACTATACTTGAAAGTACTTTAACTTCACCGTGTCACTTCAGACGTATTGCAAAATAAGTTTCTGTCGCGATCTGGGCGGAAAGGGATTAATGTCTTCACTTCCCCGTTTTATTTTCCTTTTACCAGGTTAATCAGATCAGAGATAATTAAAAATAATCTTCCCTTCGAAGCCGTGTGTCTACTTTGTAAGTTTTTCTGAGGCAGGAGAAGGTAGAGGCATCGAAGGAATCGAACCCAGGACAGGAGGTGACTCAAATGTGTGAACTTGTCATTTTGTTTACTTCCAGGTCGATCCCACGACTCGTCCTTCGAACTCTTCCGCCCGGGAAAAAAAGCCTCGAAAGGACTCAAAGCTTTCGCCGAGACGGGCAGAACGGACATTCTCGAAGAACAAAGCCAGGGAGACGACGGCATTTACGATGAATTCACCGCGTCCGCCATTCCGACAGGTGCTGGCAGAACGGAAACGGAATTTTTCGTCGACGGAAACCATTCGAGAGTATCGATAATGTCACGAATCGTTCCCTCCCCCGACTGGTTTATTGGGATTGATGGGTTTGACCTGTGCGTCGACGGAAATTGGGTGGACAGCATAACGATAGAGGCCGATCCGATGGACGCAGGAACGGACAATGGATTCACTTTCACGGCTCCTAACTGGCCGACAGAGCCCCAAGGCGTCATCTACAAGGTGACATCCAAGTACCCCTCGCATCCTGCCGGATCTTTCTACTACCCTTACATGAAAAAACTACCCGCCATAGGAACGTTTCAGTTCATTAAGGTACGTATTTACAACTGTGTTCACGGTCATCCACCCTTTAATTTCTACTGCGCCATATTTGTTGTGTTAGTGGTTACCAACAGACTACAACCATTTTGCAGCCAATAATTTATTTCACAAACGACTTAGATTATATCACTGCGAGGGGGTTGAAACATTACAAATCATTATTTGGTGTCCGCATAGTTTTAATAAAATAAAGTTAAAATAGTTACGTAGTGATGGTGAGGTAACCAATATTATTGGACAAACGCAAAACAATTCCGAGGGAGGGCATTGGGACAGAGTCAAAAGCGAGGAAACTTGAGTACATCAGTAAAGGGTATAGGGGAGTGACTTCTAAGGGAGGATTTTCAAATTGAGACGGCAGGGTAAGACGAGACGAAGCTGAAAGCTCCCAGGTAAAGGCAATTTACCTGTTTAATTCGGTCGAACGCAAGCATATTTATTTTGTTCATTGTAATCCATATTTAAATGGCTATTAGCCGTTAAAAGAGAATCACCCTAATAAATTCCAACGGGAAGACGAGAAATATACGTGTCGCTAATTCAAATGGAAACGAGCAATAAAAAATTATGAAACGCCGTAAGCTCCGCGTGTTGTTGAATGAAAAACAAACAAACAAACGAACGCAAACGTAAAAATAAAAAAATTGTAAAACCAACAGAGGAAAAGTTAATTTGAAAATGCATTAACCCCGAGCTTTCCGGCTTTAAGGTCGTCTCACCTGAGCTTTCACGAACGCAGTGAAAGTGCTTTATTGGATTTCCGTTCGGTTACCCATTTTGGGGCTCCGGCTACCTGGTACTCTTACCTTCCTCCCGGCCGAAAAAAAAACCCTACAGTAAAAAATGTTTGTACGGTGGTGGAAAATGAATCAATCAGGCCCTCGTCATGCATCACGTCGTTTTCATCCCTCGAACGAACTGCCCATATATAGTTTTTTTTTGCCTCTCGATGGGAAAACTTTTTTTTCGTGATTTTATGGAAGCTTTTATTGGAACAACATTTTTCTCAGATACTTCGATCGTCCTTTTTTTTGAACGGGGGGGGGACGGTAGAAGGCTTCCCATTCGTAAATCATTTTTCATTTGCTTTCGTCAGCACGGCACGAAGTTCCACACTCCCACCCAGCCAAGCTAAATTAAGTTAACACTCCCCCCCCAAAAAAAAAAAAATCAACCCTGACCGACGCCGTTGACCTCCGTGTCTTATTAAACCTTAAATTTTCTATAAAAAAAAATCTTCTTCGGCACAGTGGAGAAACATAACATGAATGGAATTGATAGTTAGACCGACATTTAGCCTTTCGGTCGAGAAGAATACATTTCTTACCGAAATTGGTATTTTTTAGTTGGGAAGCGGGACAGAATGCCGAAGTTCTTATTGGACCGAATTATTGGATTTTGGCCTAGGAATTTTTTTTACAAATTGGTTGATTCTATTTTATGGGGGTACATTCTGGTGACCGACTCTAATAATTTCTGCCAGGGGCCAGAAAGGCTTTTCGAAAAATAATTTTGTCAAATAAAACAGACATTTCGTACAAATAAAATTGTGCACTGGACAACATGCCGCACCGTTTTTTAAATATTTTTAATGCGTGCTGTATCCTCTCTACTTTTTTACATATTCTTTTATATGAAGTAATTACACCAGGCTTGGTTACTTGGTTTCGTGTTTTAATTGAGGAGGACGCATACGAGGCCTCGCAGTTAGTTTAGGGGCAACAGAAGGTTTTGCCACCGTGGACTAAACGCTCGTAATTTACGGTATCTTGATCTGGTTGAGGTGTCCATAAAATTTATCATGTCCCGACAGCGTTAGGGTGACGTAAAAATCTGAATGAATTCCGCTGGGCGCCATTAAGGGCCAGAAAGGGTTAATAACTTTGATCAGATCATGAATACACAAACAGGTAGTCTTTGAGGGAGGCGCGGAAGTGGAGTGTTCCTACACGTGTAACTGTAAAATGTTTCTATACATGTTACAAATGTATTCTTAAGTGTAATACGAAGGTGAAGGCTGATGGTATTGCGTGTAATAACAAAATGCTGTAAACTCTTAAAACGTATTAAAGGAGTTGTTGAGTTACACAAAGTAAAAGTCACTGATTGAATTTGAACATCGCTCGGCAAACTCACACGCCATCGTCTTCTTTCGCTTAGGTAAAGGAATACGAGCTCAGCGAAGTGTTTCAGCACACCGAGGACAAAGATCACTTCGAAGTGATGAAAATCGACTCCGTGTCAGAGAACGGCATTCCAGATAAAGTGAACAACAATGACTTGGAAGAAGAAATCGAGGAGGAGGAAAAAGAAGAAGAAATGAGAAAATTCAAAATTCAAAGTTACAAGCCGTACAACTACAAAGTGACGACCACGGCCACCTCCACCAGTACGGAGGTAGCTCCTTCGATGTCAACACCTTGGGGGTCGAATGACTCCCTGGCCACATCAACCCCGTTCGGCACGTACCTATCTCCCGACGCGGTCAATCGCGGGGACAAGAACGCCATTCTTAAAAAAATTGTACAAATCTACAAATCGGATCATCACAAACACAAACTAAGAAAACTAAAGAAGCACAGTAGGTAGTCGGAAAGTCGGTGACTCGATCGAATTTACACTTTACTTCCTTTTTCTCACCTGTCAAATTCGTTGCTTTTTCTGACTTTCAGGGCCACCCAGGGATTGTCAAGTTAGCGACTGGGCCGACTGGGGCGCCTGCAGCAAATCCTGCGGAATTGGAGAAATGGAAAGAAGAAGAGAGGTGATAAAACATGCGAGAAGAGGCGGTAGAGTTTGTCCGCCTCTCGTCGAGACGAAATGGTGTGGAAGTGCCAGATCCTGCCCGAAAAGGTACTTCAAGTGGTAGGCACGACCTCACAGGAAGAACCAGGAACAACTTGGGACATGTGCTCCGTTCACCTGAGACGAGTCCGAGTCGAACAGAACTATTTTTTTAGTTACGAGTTTCAGTTACTTATGTATTGACATAGTGAGAAACGAACTGGTGACGACTACAGCGTGATAAATTGCTATTGTATTTTTTAAAGTACTTCTTCGGTCTTTTTTATACCTCCTACATAACATTAAGACATAATTTTTTATGTGTTGGATGTGTTCACATGCACATGTTATAATTGGAAGCGTAACGGTCGCACGACTTTTAGCTACAAACGTAAATTCTGTATATTCCAACAATGCATTAGAACTTACTTTCTCAGCAATATTGCAGTTATTAATTTCTAAATTCTGCGACAAACTTTTACACACTCGAACTATCCAAAGGATTCCTTCACATTACAAAACTTAATGCGACCGTAGTGTAACAGTAAATTATGTTACTACAATTACAAGGTATATTAAACGCTCGACGGATTGTAGATGTTTAAAACCGTAAATGTGCAGAGCGTGTTTCTATCCAACACTTAAAAAATCAATTCGTCCAAAATAAATTCACAATTTTATATGTAAAATAAACATTAATAAGGTAATAGATTCATCTTGCAGATAGACAATAAATCGAAATTTGTTTTATATTACGTCAATTGGAAATGATTTTTTTAAAATACTAATATAATAATAATATAATATAGGTATATTTAAAAAGCATTACGACATTTCGTAGCGTCTCGCATCCTTTCATTTCATCACGGATCAATGTCTTTCGAATAAAAGCTAATTTACATAAATTTTTATTTAAAGCAAATAACACTCGATTTTGATTTTATGCACTGCTTGTGTACTCCATTCAATTTTATTAGATGTATAGTTTTCAATAGTGTTCTTTTTCTTAATTCAATCACACCGTACACAAATTCTGTACGTCCAATTCAATTTGGAATTGTCGGATTGGTCAACTTTATTTAAAATTTTTTATATTTAAGTTTTGATAATTTTGTTAAGCCTTAATTTCTTAGAATAATAAAATGCTAATCCTTAATTAAATTTTATATTTTTAATCATCACATACTTTTAGTTACCGAACTACCTTTGTTTTTCGCCTAGGCTGTGTCTCGAATCTCTCTACCCTACCTGGCGTCAGTGTTGCATTGCGCCGTGCATTACATCAACGTGACTTTCTAAAGTTCCCCCTAAACAACACAAAGTTCCAAGTACAGGTGTGTCACAAGTGTGCACCTCTTGTAGTGTAACCAAGGCTATGCTATTGCTTGGTAATATCCGTTGATTAATTAAAAACCGTGGATGTGTATATAGCCTTTACTTTTGTGCATGAACTGCACATGACCGCGAAGAAGAAAGGAGAATTGCGATAACATTAAATTATGTGATGAATTTTAATGCAGGCGACATTTCTCGAGGTTGTACAGTTTGAGTTACGGGATTTGCAGTGAATAGTAATGAAGCGACAGGTGAACCTGTAATTTATTTCTGCGGCGCAAATTTTAATTAAGATTTTAACCGTTTCCCACCGCAACTTAAACAGGACTAGAAAGTTCAATAAGCACCGTTAAAAACACGTTCCCCCGGTACTTCTTTCTGATAACGAATATCACGGCGCGGATTTGCCTCCGTGGAATGACTGTGATTTACAACCGCGACGTTTCAAGTTCAGGTTGTATGGAGTGAGAATACAAAGTGCACACGCACACACACACACACACACCGCGAAAAGACACAAATGGAAAGGACAAGCTCCGTGTGAACGAGGAAAAGGTTTTGATCAGAAGTACACGACAGACTGGACACAAGTAAAAGGTAAAAGACACGTGACAGGAGTATCATTCCTCAATCTCGCACAAGTGGCACCCTGACTAGTGAATAGTTCGATAGTTGGACAATAGTTGACTCGAGGACCGGCAGAATATGGCGGAATCCTACGGAAATTAATAATACTTGTATATCGTCTGCATCTTCTTTGTATCCTCCTGTTTAATAGAAAAACTTTTGGTCTGCTCTTGCTTATCTTCACCATCAGTTTTGGGCGTCTCAAATCAATGTTTTCCAAGTGTGCCACCTCTCTCTCTCTCTCTCTCTCTCTCTAACTTACCTCCTTCAAAATTTCACTTTCGGAAATGAGTTTGAAAATAAGTGAGGGTAACTTTTTATTTCTCACGGCGGCACTCTGAGCCGGCCCGTAAAACGTCCTTTTATTGAAATGTTATTATGGAAAAGTAAGCACTTTATTAATAAATTTTTAGGTGCCCGTAAAAGAAAAACCTTGAAAGCACTTGGGCGGCGAGAATGAAGGAAGGATTTCCTATATAGTTTTCATCCGAAGAAAAGAAGCACATTGCTGCGGCCACATTCCACGGTTTTACGTTTGTATAAAACTTTTCCTATGTGTTTTTGGCAGTTTTCTTTGACGCTCTGTGAAAATATAAAAGTGAAAATATTTTTTGCTGATGAATTGTATACATTTTTTAAATGCTTTCAACGCGGATGATGATGACGATGATGATGATGATGATGATGAATTCGAGTCCTTTTGAAAGGTCTTTTCCTTTAAAATGTGGTCAAGTAATCCGCGTTTTGTACCTGTAAGAAACAGGGTAGACAGAAACGCCAAGATTTTTTATTTTTCCTGTTGGATTATGTATACATGAATGGGTGATATTGTAGTATATTCTTTTTTAATTTTTTGAAATGACCAAGTATATTTCTACCATCATGGCGGATTTAGTCGAATTCTTCCATGGCTTGTGGCAAGCGCAAGAATTTCCTATCGTGTTATTTCTCTTTTTAAACTTCTAATTCATTTATCATTCAAGTTGTTTGCTCACCCTTGATTCGTTTCGGGAGGGAGAAAAAAAATTCATTCTCCGGGTGAAAGAAAGACAAACACCGGAGGAGAGAAAAAATTCACATCACGACTCCTGCCTTGCAAAAATGTGAATGTTGAAAAATTAAATTTCCCAATTACAGTGAATACGCTGTTCTTGTGCGGAAAAGGGAAATTATTAATAATAAATTACTAATTAAAACCGTGGATATCTTCATTTTCTACGGGGGGTGCGATAGGGGGGAGAAAACTCTTCTACGGTTACTAATTTTTACCCTGGCGCCTGACATGTCAAGCATAGGGAAATTTAATTTGTGAAGCCTTAAACATTCAGTAAATGGGGAAAATTAAACCGGAATTGTAGTGGATCGGTTTAGGTCTGTCTAACGGGCAATAGTTGATTGTTATGAAAATGGTAGGGTTACGAACTCAAACGAGAGATTTACAAAATGGCGCAGAATTGCATGGGTCCACTCGTCTCGTCTAGAGACTACTGTCATTAAAATCATTGTAAGCAATTTAGTTCATCCTCCTAAACTAGAATAGACTAATACAGGCAACGCAGAGCAGTACTTGTAGTTTGGAAAATTATTGGAAGATATTGGTTAAGAAAAACTGAACGAGTAAACTGAAAGTAAATATTCAGAACTACCCATCGTTTCTCTGAAGTAAATGTACAAGGTACAGGTAGGTACTTAATTGCAGAACGGGAGATAAGTCAATTAAGGTAAGTCAAAGTGGACGGCAGTACACTACTGTAGCTGAAAGAAACTGTACAAGAACATAATTTGAAAAAAGGTCGGTAATTTATACTGGAACTTGCTTAATTGCTACTCTTCTAGTCAACATGACAAAGAGGTTGCACAATGGAAAAATCCTGTTTTACTTTGAAAGATTAGGTGGTAATTTGCAGACAGAAAGCAATTAATTGCGTTGTATTTTTCTACCTTTGTTTTTAACCCTTGTCTAGGGTAGTTTTGTAGCGTACTCGTAACTTACCTTTGTAATCTTTCTTATTCTGTTTACGGCAGGTACTTTCAACTTGCGTTATTGGGTTGTTATCTGCAGACTGATCCTCTCAATAACGTCGAGTTCTCAAAGCTGACATCAAACACCGAATTGACTTTTCGCAGTTTCTCGTCTCTTCCACCCCGAGTGATATCCATTTTTCTATAATAGCGTTAGTAAAATACAAAAGAAAAATGGAGAAGGGCGAAAAGACAAAGAGTCGCCCCATTTAGTGGCATATTTTTACTTTCAAGAGTTATCTTGAAATGCTTTTAAACAAAGCTTTTTGTCCTTTTGTCATCTCCACGCCTTCCATCTGGGCCCTCACCTTTCACACAATCTGTTTATTTTTTGGTTATTCCTTTTCCCTTTTGTTGTGCCTTCCCCGAGGCTTTGTCAGATGTGACCGATGTCACTCGGATGTCACTGTTCTTAACTGATTACATTTCTCGAATTCAAATTCAATCCATATTTCGCTTTTACATAATGCAAAACTATTTTAGACGTAAAAAAAATATGCAATTTCGTATTTGAAGTAAAAAAACTTTATTTTTAGACAGGAACGAAGATATAATGTGTTACTACAATTTTGTGATTTATATTTCATCAAAAAATACTAAATAAATACAATACATATACAACACAATACAATACATACAATAAAGATGCAAAACATTAATAAATTAAATAGTTATTTAATTTAGGTAAAAACAAACAACGGATATGTGTTGTTCATTTTATTAATTAGTTAACGTTTTTAATGTTTAATAACAATTTAGTTTTTGGGCACTGTAAAGAGATATAGATAGAAAGTAATTATTTACATCTAGTCACTTAGATTTAGACCCGCCATTATAACTCCCAAAAATTGGCTACGGCAGGTAAACTTATTCAATTTAAAAATTTACAATTGGCGTACATCAAACTTGTTCTATCGGAGATTCATTTTGGCTCACTGCAACTGGTCGAGTTAAACAAAATTTCAAATTTATTTTTATGGTTTTGCTTATTAATAACGAACTCTATGTTGTCATAATAATTTTACGTGAAACGTAAGTGCTCAGTTAGATGTGACAGTATTCGTGTTCGCACCAAACTTAAGTAAAGTTGAGTGAAAATTAATTTCGGTACAAGTTCAGTAACTAAATCATGGGGTGTCGAAAGGGCAGTTTTTTTCATCGCAAAATGTCAAAAAACTCCTGGGACTGATGACATTGCTGTCCGTTTCCATGAAAAACAACATTTTCTCCACGTGAATGACTCCTCATCTGATTGTATACACTTCCGCTTGCTTTTCATCGTATTGTTGGGTCTTTTCCTACATCATCCTCATTAATTTAACTTTCCCGTACAAAAAATCTTCCCTTTCCTGTCCCTTCTGAACTTCCTGTATTGAGCTACACCCAGAGACATCTGGACAGATTTTCCACGAAGGAAAACGCGTGGCACTGGAAAAATTGTAAATGAAAATCGATTTTGGGAAATGGCGTCAACACTTTTACCAAAAATCTGGTTTATCAAGAGGTTTTCCAACATTTTTCGTTGACTTTTAACGTAATAAGTGCAAGTAAATCGTACTCGCGGACACGTCACTTCAAAATTAATCGCCGTACGTAAAGAGTTTAATTAATTATTAACCCAATCACGGGAATTTCTTCTCTAATTTATTTAAGTTTCTGGTTGTGAGAACACAAAGAGACGACATGTGTAACATTCAACTTTCAGGTTTGCTCTCATATATGAGATGGTTCGCACCGGTCATCAGGTTCAGAGGGTGAGGTGAAAATAATTCGGCGGAACCTGTGATGAGATTCACCGGCAAATGTTCACCTGGATAACAAACGAGGAAGAGGTTCCACGATCAGCTCTGACATGTTCGACAGGTCGTGACCTCCGAAGCCTCAAGTACAGGCCCGTACCCGGGCGAAAGGTAGCCGCTACGTCGCGACCTGGTCAAAACCTTCTCGGGATTGCCATTGTTCTAGCCATTACCATAATAGTAGTAGTTCACGTCGCCATTTTTCCCCTCTACGAAGTCGTGCCTATTCGAAATGGTGCCAGGAAACTTTTAGGAGATTACGAACAGAGTCTCTGTTCGTCCAATTTCAAACCGCTCCGACCTCAGTTCCGAAGAAAATGTCCCAAGGACGGAATCGTGACGGTCAGTCAGGGAGGAAGGTTGGGAAATCAGATGTGGGAGTACGCTTCTGTGTGGGCAGTAGCCAGACGAACAGGTCTGGAACCCTTCGTACCTGGGTGTCTGTTACGAGCTTTGGAAGAGGTTTTCTCCGATCTGACGGTATCCAACCTGGGATACATTTCACACTGTCGAATTGACTGGCAGGACGTGGTTCCCTCCCCGGATCAATGGACACGGCTGAATCAGTCCATAGTGTTGCCCAGATTCGTCGTTCTGCCGGAAACGGTTCTCACCTGGATAGGTGACATTCGTCAAGAATTCCGATTCAAGAGAACTCTCGCTGACAATGCCGATAAAATTCTTCAAGAAGTCGCCCAAAACCGACTTAATTTGACGTATGTGGGAGTCCATGTGCGACGAACCGACTACATTTACTACTTGTGGAGGACAAGACATGCCTCCGCGGCAGACATTGAATTCTTCTCTCAGGCCATGAACTACTTCAGGGCGAAATATCGCAACACCGTTTTCATCGTTGTCAGTGATGATCCGGACTGGTGCAAGAGCAATCTCGGAGGTCCCGAGGATGATGTCTACGTGGCCAGCATCCCGGGTATCACAGGTCCCGGACAAGACATAGCCACCATGTCGGCTTGCAATCATTCCATTATAGATTACGGGACGTTTGGCGTTTGGGGTGCTATCCTAGCAGGTGGTGAAACTCTCGTTTACAACATGTCTAGGCATTCGTCCATTAGAGTAGCCGAACTGTTACCACAATGGCAGGTTGTTAGTTAATTACGAATAAGTGCCAAAAATTTCTGAGTTTTACTAGACTCGCCAACTTTTTTTGCGTGCTCTATAATTTTATTAAATTTTCCAAAAAAGATGGTAGATCTAAATATTTTTTTATTCTACTGCCAAACGATTTTAAACTTGTTTAGAAGGATTTATAGCTGAATCGAAGTTGCCTTAATCAAAATTGCCACTGTACCAATTTGGAGTATATTGTTTGTGAATTTCATCATCCTGCAGAGAAATGTAGGTAGTATTCCTCAGAGGAACATTTCTTCCTTCATCGATAACATTTTGGGAAGCTTCTATCTATTCAGAGAAAAAAACAAACCAATAACAACAACTGACAATGAGCAGATAATTTTACACATTCTACATTTGTTTACTCTTGAAATTTTCCAATACACTTAATTACCTACTAACTTCTAGACATTACAAAAATTTGTACACAGTAATTCAATATGCCTGCGACAGACTGGCATTCTATTCTTCTGTATATGATGAAACCTAGTGATAACTTTCAAATGTAAGACTGTTTTACATGAATACATAAAAATTAAATTGAAACAACCATTTGCAGGAGTCTCATTTCCAAAAAATATTGTATCAATGCATTTAACAAAATGTCAACCCCCAACTTTTTTATTGTTACAAAACTATAAGTGTCATATGTATATGTGAATATTTCATACAGTGGTGCATTCACATATATGTGTATGTCATATGAGCTTAACAGAAACGTCTTAATTTTGAGCCAAAATTCTGTAATGAAATTGTACTAATATTTTTGAGATTTTTTATTTTTCATTGTGTTGCTTAAAAAATTTTCTACTTTGAGCAAGATGTTCCATTGAATGTTGAATTATTAATGTATACTAAATATTAAATTTGCTTTGTCTGCCCTTTACCTGAGAATTAAAAGTTTATTAATGTCTTTAGCCTTTATTGATGATTAAAATTAATGTCCAAAATTATATGTTCAGGAATTTTGACTTTAAGCTTTTGATGCATATTTATCAAATATATATATATATATTAGAAATTTTAAATTTAAAGATTTTTATTCAATTGTGTAACCAATAAGTTTTTCTTAAAGTTCTTTTTAAAATGCATACAGTAAAATTATTTCTGATGTTACGAAATATTGACAACTTCATTACTTTGGGAATATCACTTTTTAGTTAAACCTTGTGTGGCATTCATTTGTAAAATTCATAAGTAAATGTGAATTGTTACATTAAACAGATGTATTTATGTTTATAAATTCCAAGTGACTCAGAAAGTTTAATTTTTTCAAGACTTAATTAAAAAAATACTGATCATTAAGCATTTACTCCTGAATTTTTTCTTTTATTATGCATGACTTTCAATAATAAGCATATTTTATGTCAACTGGCATTAAATTTATTTCCAGATGTTTGATATTGTTTTCTTTTTAATTTTAACCTGTCATCACAGACTCCTTCAACAGAAAAACTCTTCATTTGGGCATGTGAAAGATTATTTAAATAGCCTAACTTTACAGCACCAAAACTTTAGTCTTGTGTTCCTTGCAAAGCATTAAAATTTAGAAGACAATTATCCAATTCTGATGACCACATGATGGAGAAGGCATTATCTGCAATTTAGTTTCAAATCATCGAATTCTTCAATATATAACGTTTTAATTTGTACATGATTAATTAATAAATGGGGAAATAATATACGGTACTAATTTAACGTTGCCTTAACCGTTGAACTTCTATGTAGTTTCTGGCTTACGTCAAATAAATTAGTTCCTTCCGGTTTGATAAGATTTTATAAGGCGATAATTGTTGTTTTTTTTCTCTTAACCAGGGTCAAAATATTAAAAGAGAATTAAGCTTCAATTTCAATTGAAGGCAGTTTCAACGGCAATTGGACAGCATGACGTTAGAGCGACAAAAGTCCCTGGTTAAAATGTCTCCTTGGAAAGTGGTTGTGCATGTTTTTCCTTATGTTATTTGTTAAGAAATCTGTAATTTTATGTGATTAAGTGCAGAATGAATGATTCAGAATTACATTTTTGATTATACTAGTAGATGGATCCAGCGATTGGTTGGTTTCAGCCAGAACACGAAGGTCCAGCAAAGGAATTGTGGCTGAGAATTTGGGAGTCATTAAAACCTACTCCAATACCGTCGGAGATGGATAAAAACGAACAAGGTTCTAAATCTTTAGATTTCATTCCGTTAGAAACCGATGATAGTAATCGTGGTGGAAAAGGACATACCGCGATAAATGGTGCTAATGGACTGAAAAGGTGTCGCGAAAACATTGCTAGTACGTATGGAATGAATATTAATCGCGATGCTCTAATAGGACGGCATGGTGGTACACCGTGGAGGACACCCGGGAAGAGATATTTACCCGGAGTACTTGGGTAAGGAATTCATTTTGGCAGTTCACGCCCTTTAAAATTTCAAACCTAAATTACAATCTATTACGGCTTCAAAAATGTATTCTAAAATTGTTTCTAATCAGTCAATATGATGTTTTCTCATTACCTGTAACCCTGTTTGTAAGATAGAAAGGTAATATTCATTATTCCCAAAATCAAAAGCAATGCAGTTAAAATTAAGATTTTAGTTATTGTAATGTAAAAACAGTTACTAGTGAAACACCATTTATGGCTGGTCATTGAGATAACAATTTATTAATAGTTTCAAAAAAGTCAATTTTACTTTGAAATTGTTTCAACACATTTAAATTACTTCAACATAAATTGAATCACTTAAGCCCCCTTATTATTAATTTTTAGGTTAATATTGAATACACCTTACATGTAATAATCTATTACTAATATGTTTTCTTCCAGTCTCCATGATGAAATTATTGAGTTTTACAATTATATGAGCCCAAAAAAATGTGAGCATGAATTAAGGTTAAAAGTGGTACACAAAATAGAAAATGCAATCCATGAACTGTGGCCACAAGCAAAAGTAGAAGTTTTTGGTAGCTTTAGGACAGGATTATATTTACCAACAAGGTATTCTTTTGCTTATTGCATATAATTTATTCAACTTAATTATTTATCAGTGTGAGATAAAAGAAAATATTGGTTTCAGTGATATAGACTTAGTTGTAATTGGCTGTTGGCCAAGTCTTCCTTTGTGGAAACTAGAACAAAAATTATTGGACAATGAGATTGCTGAGGAACATACCATCAAAGTGTTGGATAAAGCTTCTGTAAGTATGCCAACTAGGACTACAAAAGGTGCTAACTTTTACACATGTAATGAACCTTTTTTCAGGTGGCGACAGATTAAGTATAATTATTATTTAATGTGATGGTACACAGTGTAATGTTTAGTGTGCTATATAAAAGATTGGAAAATTGAGCTGGGAGACTAGTTTGCATGTAGAAGTAAATGTTGCATTAAATTTCCTCTTTAAATATTTTATTTTCAAAGTACCATTTTTCATTCTTCTCATGTCTTTTAGTCACAATACAATTGTATAATTTCGATTTATTAATTCTCTATCTTGCATAATTTTTGGGTTTTTTGATATTTTGATATTTGTCTAATGTATTGGCTTTTATTCTTTTATTACTTCCAGTTTAAATTTGCTGCTACATTATAAATAAAACAATAGGCATTACAGACCAAATCAAAATTTATTTGTTTATGAATGAAATGTATTTTTCCAAATGAAGTCAGAAGCTTGAACTTTCTACTCACTCAAGTATTGAAAATAATCTTGCACATTCTACCTTAATATACATTGTTCCACATTTCTCCACAAGAAATATTTAATTACTTTTTTTAAATGCATACAACTTTTACCGTTCTATAAATAATAATTTTTCTGTTCCATAATAAAGATACCATAAATTTCATTATTTATTAATTTAAAATAAAATAATAATAAATAAAAATAATTTCAAAATAAATCAATAAATCAAAAGTCATTAATTCTAGAGTAACTTTCATTTTACAATTTCAGGTGCCAATAATAAAACTCAGAGACAAGGAATCTGATGTAAAAGTAGACATTAGTTTTAATGTGTCATCAGGAGTTAAAAGTGCTCAGTTAATAAAAAAATATAAGAAAATATTTCCTGTATTGGCCAAGCTGGTCCTCGTATTAAAACAGTTCCTTTTACAAAGAGATTTAAATGAAGTGTTTACAGGTGGCATTTCCAGTTACAGTTTAATCTTAATGACCATATCATTTTTACAGGTTGGTTTCCTTTTTATTTTCTTATCATTAAGTGAAAATGATTAGTTCATGAAAGTTAAAATTTGACAATTTTTTTTTCAAGCTTCATCCACGTCAAGACGCTTCTCGCGCAGACGTAAATTTAGGTGTTTTATTAATAGAATTTATGGAACTGTATGGACATAAATTTAATTACCTAAGGTGCGGAATTAGCGTCAAGGATGGTGGCTGTTATCTAAGTAAAGAAGAGGTGCGGGACTGTTTCGTTATCTCCGTCTGCCGTATCAGTTATCTAAATTCAGCGTCTTGTCAATAGTGTAATACAATTACAGGTGCAAAAAACAATGATTGATGGTCATCGGTCAGGTTTTCTGTGCATAGAAGATCCGCTTACTCCCGGCAATGATATTGGAAAGAGTTCGTATGGTGCCCTGCAGGTGAAGCAGGCTTTTGACTACGCTTACATTACTTTAGTTCAGGCTGTCCACCCTTTAAATACTTTTTTGGACATCAACAAAGACAGGTGATTGGATTGAATTACGAGTCTAATGGTAGTTTTTTGGGTTTTATGAAATTAATTTATTTGTTACGTATTTGATAGTATATTGGGACGAATAGTTCGAGTTACCGATGACGTTATAGAATACAGGGCTTGGATCGAGAAGACGTTTCCTCTGACATCTGCCGACAATAAAAACGAAAACGATTCCTTGTCGTCACATAGTTTAAGTTCCAGTGAACATTCAGAATCTCCATACACAGTTTCAGATTCCGTAAGTTACTCGTAACTCGACGGTGTCGGTGTTGTCCGTACTGTCGCTTGTTTTCAAAGGCAGCTCACACCTTGGCACAATTCTTTTCAGGATTCTGAGAGTAGTAGTCCTATAAGGGATAATAATGTTAAACAAATTAAAGCAACGCAATCTGCAGCTAAGGAGTATGGCAATAGGAACGAAAGGTATTGGCAGAATAGCGGTTCACCACATCACGGTCAGTAATGCTGTTTTAAATGGTTAAATTGTCTTTTTATTTGTGTATTTTATGCGGTGACGTTTGAATGTATTTTCCAGGGAATCTAAGGCACTTGAGAGGTGGTTTCGCGTCCCCTCATCATCAGAAAAGGCGACGACAGAATCACAGACAATAACGGAGCTCGCTGAAGGGAAAAAGTACCTTCAACGAGCGTCACATTGCCACTAACAATTCTTTTCAAGTTGAAAAAGAAGCTAAAACAGAAGGAAACTTTCCATCCCGGATTTCCTGTGTGTCGTATAGAAAAGTGATGGACAGATAAATTCAATGATCAATTGGATTCCTGCAAGTAGAAAATAAGTTTACATTTAGAGAGAGTAAAAGAGAGAGAGTTTCGGGAGAATAAAATTGGACAAAACATTCAAGCGGAATTTATTTTAAACTGGCGGCAGTGAATTTTGTTATCTTTGTTAACCGGATCGATGTTACGAATCTAGTCAAGTAAATTAACTTTGTTTAAAAGAAAAGAAAAAAAATTGTTCTATTTTAGAGTGGACGTCAAAAAGAGTACAGCCGTTTACTTTTTTTGTTATTTCAAATTTTCATTTTTACCTTTAGGCAGTCTCTCTCAGTCAGTTACAATATGTTAATTTAATTTTTTTGTCTGATAAAAATGCGGTTACATAGATTGATGTACCGATTTGAAAATACAAATGGGGTTTGTGTATTTATATGTAAGTGTTATTTTCCAAAGAGAAAAACTGCTGAATCACTTATGATGAGATGTTCGTATGCATGTGTACATATACAATTAAAACTGGACGTGTGTTTTCGCGGAATGTCTGGTCGGATCAACCGGACGCATTTGCCAAAAGTGAAAGCCAAGTGATAGGTGAATATATGCAAGAGAAAGCATCTGATTTAGAAGGAAAGAGTCGCAAGAGACATTAACACGAGGAAGAGGAATCTTTAAGAAAAGTACCCACCAAGTGACTGGGGGAAAGAAAAGAAAGAAAATCAACACTATACAAAGATAGAAACGGGACAGGAAGAAACCCGAACCTTGAAGAAAACACAACCAATCCACCGCATCTGAAGTTTCGGGATTATTATTTATTATTTATTACATTTACATAAGTCTTTAATTAGAGGTGTTATAAATTTCAGTTATTTTAATTAACAGAAGCAATCAAGAGTAAAATTTTTGTAAAAAAAAAAGATGTACAAAATCGTATCGAGAAAAAAATAAAAAATTGTTAAAAATTTTCCAAAAAAATAACAAAATAATAAAATAAAAAAATGGAGTGTAAAAAAATTTTTGAAAGCAAAGTATACAAATGTAAAAGAGAGAGATGAGAAACCACCTGTAGTTAGAGTGAATAATATTACATCGCTTGAACATCCTGGAAGATTAAACTGGAAATAAAATACTTTGTAACGATAGTTGTACAATAAATGTCACGAGCTTGTTTCTTTTGCCTCTCACTTCTTTATATCCGTTACGAATCTTAGAAACTTACACCATATTTTTGTTAAGATATTGAATTTATTCGAAGTGAATTTCTCGATGAAGGAGAATCGAGAGTAAATGAAAACTTCCAGTTATTTCCATATTTGGAAACCTGCAAAAGTTGTTGATTTTGTGACTTTTGTTCATTAAGTCTACTCTTTTTGGGGATCTCGACCTCTCACAACCACTGTGTTCTCACCGTCGCACTATTACATAAACGAGCTCTCTTTAGAAGTCAGTTAGTTTGAAAAGAAATTTTTAAATCCAAGTGCATGTGATATTGACTTTTTGGGAACACCTTGGGAACTCCTTAGACAGTTACTTTAAATCATAAGAGGCTTTCTTTCATTGTAACTTACGTTAATACTTGGTGTCGTAAGTCGCACATTAAGTTTGACAAACATTACCTTTGTATTTAATTTGAGTAAGATTTATGAGGTAAATGGGACGCCAGCGCTTCCAACGAAAAAATACATTTGGAGCACCTTTACAATAAAGTTGAATCCAAGAGAAACAAGATTAGGTAAACAGAATGAAAATATAAAAGTTGTATTTTTTAGATTTATAATAAAAATTCTCCAAACTGTTCACATAAATTCACCTCATGAAATAGGTTTTATTGCACATTAAACTTTTAAAACTTAATCCATCATCAGGTGGTTACAATTATTAAATTATTTACGAAAAACACAGTTGGACCTACTATTAAAAGATAATCTATCATAAAATGGCAGTGAATTTTTCTAGTTACCATAGTAAATATTAACAAAGTAGTAGTTTTACTGAACAGTTATCGAAAACACGTCGCTGCAACAACATGGAAAGTAATCAGATATAAAAAAGGTTTGGTCTACCTCCTGTAAATTGTCCAAATTTAAAGAAAAATTACAGTACTTCAATGGTACTCCAAAATGTGAATAGAAAGCTTAGCCTCAAGATAATTACTTACATTGTCTAAACAAAAGTTTTAACTAGAAGTACAAAAATTTATATAAAAAAATTGTTTAAAATTCAGATAAAATCTGATGTTTCATAATGTCATTTTCGCTGAATTTTAGTCCTTCAGCCTTGGCATGTTGATAGTTCGCGCCAAGAACCTGGGAGACCTCCTTAATCCTAATCTTGGGGTCCCTCCAACTTCTGGTAAAACTTTTAATGGAGTCGCTCGCGTCCTCACAGTGGACCGCACCTGACTTCCTGGCGTTTTAGCAAAATTTCTCGGGGACCTTGTCACCAACGACTTCTTAATCGATGGTGTGTCCCTCCGACCCGTGTGAATGGGAGTGTGAAATCTGTGAGACTTTGGTGTAAGCACCTCCTGGTGACTATGAATTACTTCTCTTTGGTCTTTACTTCCCTTCGTATGAACTACCGTGTTTTCTGTTATCGCAAGGGGTGAACTCTTCGCCTTTTTCTCAGATCCTAAGCTCCTGGTTCGCGTCAACATTCTCTTGTCGGCCTCGTTCAATCGTCTCAAATTTTCCAAACGAATTGATTGACGTCGCGGTATTTTCAATGCCACTTCTTTTGTTTCGGTCAATGAATTAAACAGTTTCGCTTTCTCTAGTACCATTCCCGCGTTTTGATACCGAATTTCCGCTAGTGAAGGCCGTCTTTGGGATGTCGGTGATATCTTCCGCAGAAGGTGCTCCTTAGCAAAAAACGTTTCTCCACTTTCCCACTCTTCTTTATCACTTCGAAACGTTGCTGATCGTTTTATTAGTGATTGCTTTGCTACTGGAACTGGTGTATTTTCATTGCTCATTGTACGTAACCTGGGAGATGGCAATCCTGTCAAAACGGTATTCGGCCTTCCTCTCTTCAGGTTTGATCTCGGATCCGAATTTCGTTGCACCAATTCCCGGGAACGTCGCTTGCATGATCCAATTCTCCTGGCGCTGGGCGACCTGACCACTTGGTTCTCCGAACTGGTGCGAATTCTTAATTCCTTTTTTAATATTTTGGCTAGCTGATCTGATGAAGTTTCATTTAGCCTCTCAGACTCCTGTTTGGCTTTCTCGTACGCATACTGCACTGAATGAACCGATGTCAACAATTCTAAATCTTCTTCTAAGGCGGATACCCGATTCTTAATGTCTTCGTATTCACTCTTGTGTACCGTGATTAATTCACTATCAGAGAGGCGGACAACTCCCTTTTCCGAAGTAACATCTTGACTTACGTTTTCCTCTTCTGTTATTTGTAATACACTCAAAGATTTCCTTTTCTCATCCATGTCGTCTGCATTAAGATTGGTTTCCAATAAACTCACTGATTTCGGGTTGGGCAAATCATCACCACTAATGGCCCTGTTCAACTTTGTTTGAGATTTCTGAAAGTCAAATTCAATATTAATTGAGATTTTGTAACAAAATAAATTGAAGGGTATACCATTAAATAAATAACTTTAATTTCAAAATAAACAGTGATGCGGTTCAAATCTTACCTGTTTCTTTGATATATAACGGCCTACAAGGTTTAATCGTGAAGTTCTAGTTTGCAACTTCCTCCTACATAAAAAATATAATTTCAATTTATTTTGCTTTAAAATGTACTACAAATAATAGTACTCTTATGCTTATTCCTGAAATTTACCTTTCCACTGTGACTTTTTCTGCTGAGTTTGAATGTTCAGTTTGGTCCTTATGAATCTTTGTGAGTTGTGAGCAACTCCTTTTAGGAGCCAAACTGAAATGAGAAATAATGATGTACATGTAAATGATAAATCTCCACAATATTATATACTACAAATCTTTTGAATGACTCTGGTACAAAATATTATGTGACTTTTACCATTAATTTCATGCATAATGATTACCTTGGTCTTACTGCTACTGATGTTACATATCCATACATCCTACATTGCACTGGTGTTAAGTATCCAATTGCAGAATCACTTAAACGTTTCCTACAACAAACATGCACTAATCCACTATCACACAAAACACAAAAACAAGTAAATCAGGACTAATTAGTAGAACTGAATCAATTATGATCAAACATACATGCAAAATCACACTTGGTACTTTGTTACAGACAACATTAAGATGACATATACAGATTTATATAAACACTTAAATTAGTTAACTCACTTTTTTGCAGATAAGCTGAGTGTACTGTTTGATTCTCCACTTTTTCTCTTCCCTAATGAAGAAACATTTTCAGGTGTTCTTGATGCAACTGAATCATCCAATTCTGAAAATGTTGAGCTCCGACTACCTACAATTTTCTTTAAGCCAGTAAACATCCTTGTTATTGATCCACTTCTCCTCTTTTTCTTAGGTTTCTTGTTTGTTACTGAAGATATACTCATAAGTATGTGATTAGGGACTACACCAATTCTTTCAGCATTTTCTATTAGCATCTATAAATTTTACATCAAATAGTTTTAAATACTGATTTAAAACAGTAAGTAATTACAGTGTTACCAAATAGTAACAAACCTCTATAACTTTAAAATGATGAGCCATTTCTATATTATTAGAAGCTCTAGTTTCTTTACTCAGAGGCATTAATGTTGGTGTCAAAATAATGGCCAAATTTTTCATATTCATTTTGTTTTTTTCAGAATGCTGTGACACTTTTAATAAAAACTGAAAGAAGCACAATTAATAAAATACAAAACAAAAATTTTAATGATCAAGTCATCTGTCATTAACAAACCTCCATAAAAAATGCCAATGTTGCTAAATTTTCCTCTGGTAATAATAAACATGCCAGCATCAGTGCATCTAATTCCTTTTCATATGTTGACAGCATTAGTGCCTTTAAAAATATCTCATGATAGGAGTAAGGAATCAGTGGCTGTGGCAGTTCCCTAAAAAAGAGTTTGACCAAGCTGCAAGCATCCAATACATGGTATTCACAGTTCAATTTTTTCCCCTGATTCAGTTCCATTTTGCGTTCTTTTTGTTTACATGTTGAACCAGCTTTTCTAAATATGCCCTCAACTCTGATTTCCTTTTCGATAACACCACAAGCTTCTGATAGGAATTCCGGAATGATTACGGACGATCCGTCCAGCCTAAAAGCCGAGCATTTCTTAAGCAACCGAAGCGGTTTTTGAAAAACTTGATGTTCGGAATACACATTCTCCTTTTCGTTCTCCTACAAAACGGAATGTTAAATGATTTTAGCGTAGTTGGAAACAAACACAAAACGATTGTTTTGATGGTTTTGTATTGCCTAAATAAAGAAATCTAATTGTTTACCTTTAATTTTTTGGGAGGTCTACACCTCACGCCGAGCCATTTTAAGTTTTCCAAAAGTACGTCGTTTAAATTAGATTTATTTTCTATGTCAAATATATACATTTTAAAATCATTGAGTCCCGTAAACCGTTTAAATTCTAACTAACAAAAAATTCGACCGTTACAAATCTGTGCAGCAAGTGGCAGGATACAACAATAGGGAGCATGTCCCTCAGTCTTTGCAGGGATAAATGTCGCCACTTTAAAAGTCAAATTTAGAAACAAAATAAAATTTTTGCAAAATAGTTTTCAAGTTTAGTTTAATTTAAAATATTTTTCAAAATGAGAAGAAGAGCAGGTATAGCAGCCATTCAGAAGAAGAATCTGGAACAAGAAAAATATAGGGATAAAGGAACAGAAATTCAAGAGAATCAACTGGAGCAAATGACAAAACAGATGGAAGTGTTTAGAGTTAACCTAGAAGAATTTGCCAGGAAACATAAAAATGATATAAAATCGAATCCACAATTCAGGAAGCAATTTCAAGATATGTGTGCTGCAATAGGGGTAGACCCCTTGACAAGTGTTAAGGGTTTTTGGTCCGTTCTCGGAATTGGTGATTTTTATTACGAATTAGCGGTTCAAATCATCGAAGTTTGCCTTGCTACTAGTTCACGTAATGGAGGATTAATAGGCCTCCAAGAATTAAGAAGGAGATTAATAAAAGCCAGAGGACAGAGAAAAGAACATCAGGAAATAACAGTAGATGACCTGCTTAGAGCTGCAAAGAAGCTAAAGGTTTTTGGATCTGGGTTTGCTGTGATTCCAATTTCAAATGGTGAATACCTAGTTCAGTCAGTGCCTGGTGAATTGTCGATGGACCATACATCTGTACTGCATGCTGCATCCACAAATTCCAAAGCTTATGTATCTATAAGTACATTAAGGCTTATGCTACAGTGGGAAGTTGAAAGGGCACAAAAAGCTGTCGACTATATGATTAAATTAGGATTAGCTTGGATAGACAAACAAAATGAAGGAGAACCACTTTATTGGTTTCCAAGTCTTTTTGAAGGATGTATAAAAGCAACATAAAATATTTGTCAAAATGTTGGTTAAAATATTTGGAACAGCAAGAAATTATTTGCTTATACCTATCAGGTTGCTTTCCTCAAGGAAAATATTGAACATTACCAATTTTTCACAAAGGCCTGTCAATATTGGTGTCCTGTCAACAATTTTACATTTGCTTTTACTAAAAAAAGCTTGTACTAAAAAAATAATTCAAGATTTATTTTTATTATTTGTGATGAAACTAAAATATCTAAAATATTGTGATTACAATATGAGCTTGATATGATTTACAATTCTAATATTCACTTACAATCATGTATGCTTTCATTACTCAAAGTCTTGACGTAGTACACTGTACACATGACTGTCAGATTTTATCTTAGTAAGTCGTAATTTCTGATGGCAATATAATTCCTGGCATCAGAATCTGCACTGCAAATGTTGAAATCTCCATTTCACCTTAGGAATCCATCATATTTTACTGCATTAGAATGATTTATTCATTAAATTTGGAGCTTGTAATAAATGTGCTTGTTGAATTGCTAAAAAGGGGAAGAAACCCATTTAATTCAAAAAATAAATCTTTGATTTTTATTTTACAATTTATTCAGTAATGATTAGTAATTAATAATAGAGCCAAATAAATACAAATTGGTCACTGACACAAAAAATAATAAAGATATTATTTCAGAACAAGTAAAATGTCACATTTTTTTTTCCTTTGAATCTAGAGGTTCAGCACCTTTTAGAATTGCATTACTGTGGCTCAAAATAAAAAATAATTTAACAGAAATATTCAATAAATAAGTGCATACAGCAAAGTATTAAAAACTTTAAGGACATGATATGTAAGATGTTACTTGTTTGCAAGTAACATTCGACAAAAATATGGATTATTATTATTAACGCACGTGAACACTCACACATAGACAAACATTTGTTCCGTTTACATATGATACAGCGTTACAGACCCATCATATTAAATATAAATTTCTGTAAGTGCACGAAAACTTGTAAGATTTACAGACTAAATGCATAAGTATTTCTACTGCGGCAATCGAAAACGTTTCCTTTAATAAGGAACGTAGTTAAGGTCGAACGAATCGAACTGATTCTGTTAATGTAAAATTTACGGAATGAGTTTTTGGCTGTTAGTTTAAAATGGAAGATTAATCAACTTGGCACGGTACTCGAAAACCAGAAAGTTGATCTTTTCTGCTCGAACGCTTACGAACAACACGGCGAACATGAACCACGGCAAACAACATTATCAGTCAATTAATAACAATATCGTCCATAAGGCATTCTGGGGGTCACGGTAAAACGGTCGAGAAATTGTGTTCCGGACTGAAGTTCCAGAAAGTTACAGTTAACTTGAAACGTTACCTGGAATTTATTTTAATTAAACACATTCAGATCTCCGGTAGATTTTTTTACCCGGATCTCATTGATCCAGGCAATGAGTAGTTTTATTGAGGAGTGGTTGCTTTAAATCTTTTGCGAAAATTCCGTCGTAGTGTTTAGCTTTTAATATTTAACTGAAACTTTTGTCGACCGTAACTTTCCGGAGCGTTCGGGGCCAGAGAGCCTGGCCACTTGGTCTTTGAGGTTCAATGTCGTTTTTCTACGACCCATTTAAATCCTGACCTTTGAAATTTGTAACGGGGTTTCGAGAAGGAATTAGCACGTTCGTGTAAGTCGCAGAAATCGAGAGAGTCGAATCGATTTAATATCCGGATTTAATGGAGACTTGTAGAAGTTCCTCGATCGTTAACCGAGTTGGCAAATACATAGACTTTTATTTGACAAATGCGAAAGTTCGTCTTGCCAAGTTCACACCGGAAACTCGTTAGTATTTGGCTCAACCGAAGTAGTTGGGTCTCTCCTTTATTGACTGAGAAAATTCGTCTCCTTCACCTCGATGAAACGGCCGTTGTTCTTACGGGATGTTTCGTCTTCCACGGGACGGTATGGCAGTATACAGGAATTACATACACTTAATCTTTTGAACAAGTTAGTCGATGAAGAGGCGACCTATGTACAATTGTATTCAAGGGGGATTGAAGTTCTCCGCTTGGTGGTAGCGCTCGTGGCTACATGTGGATTTCGGGTGGATAGGTAGGAAGCGCTTCAGTTGCGTTTTATGTGATTACAAAAGCGGTTTCGGAGTGGTAAATCCCCACTCACTACACTAGTTGACTACAAAGGGTTGGCTTTACTGCACGGCGGAAGCGCAGTGTTCATTACGGGCAATCGTTTCCACCTGCTGGGTAGTACATTACCCACTCCCGTGTGTAATCACAACCCGCTTTTTACATCGGTATTAACTGCTTCGATAACGTAACGATAAGGCGATTTGATAACAAACGTGTTTTTTTTTTCGCTCGACTGCTCCTAAGGAGAGTGGGGAATTTCCAATTTCCTTTAAGCCAGTTCCTGTCTCGATCTTGTCATTTAAAAAAATTTAAAAAAAAAATAATAATCCCGACAAACTGTGTTACTGTCATACTTTGAAAACATAACGCGGCCAGTTAATTGAGAACTATTAATTAGAAAGAAAATAAAACAACGTGAACACTCGCGGCACTTGCGGCAACCGCACCTGTCGTACGAATTTTGTTTGTCTTATTTGCGGTTGTTTTTTGTTGTTGTTACGGCTGTTGCTGTCCCTTGCTTGCTTGGATCGCTGCTGCTGTCGTTGTCCATCACAAGGTTTCAGCCGTAGCGTCGGTCCCATCGGTCGAAGTATAACGTGTTGTTGATTCTGTTCACGTAGGTGGGATGCGCAGCCCTGAATTCCTGTTGAAACCTGTTGACAATGTCTCGGGATGGATCATCCGTTTCCGCCCAGGCAGCTAACACGAACTCTTCGATTTCACACTCGTTCGTTCCACGTCTGATTTTGAAGAATCCATTTTCTCCCCAGTGTGGTCCCCAAGAATTCGCCGCGAGCTAACAAAAAATAAATACAGCAATAGTGACAGGTAATATTGTTAACTACAAAGAAATACGGGTATTGATAATTGATGTCGAAATCAAATATTTGTACGTATGGTGTTAAGACGATACACATGTAAATACTCTGCAAGATGGAGCGTTGGTAGTTTTATACGGAACTTAGCCGAGTCTTAAGTTGATGGATTTACGAGGTGCGAAACAACAACCGTCACGTCCACCACAACCCAGTTGAAAGGTTGAACTCTGGGTGTGTCCAACAGCACCCGAACACAATGTTGTTTTCAAATGCAAACAACACATTGTCATCTGTCACTCTCTCTCATTTCAATGGCGGATTAGCATCATAAAAGTACACCTGGTTTTGTGGACCATTTGAAAAATTATTTCAAATCGCAAGGGCAAAGACAAATAAAAGAACCTAATTTCGTTACAAAAAAGATGCATACACGGAAGTGCACGACGGATTTGGTGGACCAGTAGGCGAGTACTGGCGACGTTCAACAACAGAATCCAATTTCCGCCACAGGGACGAGCATGTGTGCAACAACATGCTTAACATCAAGGATTAAACGTCCAACAAGTCATAAATTGAAATAATATTAAAGTTTTACGATTCTCAATAGTTGCGATAGTGTTTAGGTGTGGATCACGTCAGAGGTCCGGACCGTGCCACATATCTCTCTACATAAAAACCCGTTTTTATATCTTCGTTTTTCGTGAAACGATGCTCGCTTTGAGTTTTTAAAACTTTCCACTATCAAAAGTTATGTACTTAACTCTCAGTGGCCTTTGAACTGATTGAAATCGTCATGGAAAAACAAAAAAAAAAACACGGGACACTTTAGTGAAAACTACTAAAGTTATTAGATTTAACGGTCGTAACTGTCAGTTGTTACGTCAATCTAATATTTCAACGTTTCTGGCACTTTATTATTACTTTAATGGAGGATCAAATTGAATTTGAATTTCTGCACCGTTAAATTACACAACTTGACACGTACCCAGTACTTAATTGGTTGTCCGTAGATGTCTGTTTCCTCTCCCCATCCGATGATTTTCACCGAGTGATACCCAAACGTTTTGGTGTCTCTGTCCATGTTTGATTTCGTGTAGACTCCCGTCTTGTAGGAGAAGAAATCTTGGTGAACTTTCATTGTTGCTGAAAGAAAAAAACGTACAATTTGAGTTTGCTACTGCCAAGCTCTGTGCTGTAGCTGCTGGTGGATTTCTTTCGATTGGCTACCTTGTACAGGTCCAGACTGTATGATTTCCTCCATGATGTCACCTTCGCTTTGGATTTTGTATGCTGGACCCACTCTGTAGAGATCTGTACGTAGACCCTGTCCACTGACCGGTGGGCAATTGGCAGTTATTAGAGTGGCTCTTTTTGGAATTTTGCACTTGGTTGGAGTGCCCGTCCAGGGGTAGCAGCTCTCGTCAACCAACCTATCAGAAGACGTTTAAATAGAATAAAACACATCAATGAATAGACGAAGAAAAATAGTCACGAAAGGTGACCAAAACAGTGAAGGACCAAACGATTGAAAAATAGTTCAGGGCCGCTAAATTGGAACTTGTAAAACTGTTTTTGAAGGTCTGAACATTTTCTTGATCTTCCAAGGGCAAATATCTCAGTCGTTTTGATTGCTCTCGTCAAATTGATGGGACAAACGAACTAATGGATAATTTAAGATAAAATTGATTCCGACTCATTTTTCTTTCTGAACTTCAATTTCGGTTTCCCTTTGTCTTGTTAACTAGAACCTACTCCTCCATTAGGACACCGACAGACAACCGAAACACTTTCAAAGAATATCCAAACTTGTAGGTCGGTCAGTAGAATGCGAAAAAGCTTGTAGTGGGCAACAAATTTTACAAAATATAAATACTGGGATAAGAGTTTTCTGCAGTCCAACAAGTACTGTACTCAACAAGAACAACTGTTTTTCATGCAATTTCTGATCCAACTAAAATAGAAATTTGACTTACGGCTTATGTAATCCTGTAAAACGTCCTTATGGATATTATAAAATAATAAAATATTTATGTTAAAAAAAATACAAATTTGATGGACCTGTAGTGTTTTAATATAAAGAACTTCTCACGGAGATGGAAAGCATGTAAGTTTTCGTATTTTATAGGAATCATCGAAGTCTCATTTCAAGTAACATAATCGCAAAGTATTTGGTTATTTAGGGCAAGCATTCCGAGACTATTTGAGATGGATATTTTATTGCAATGCCTAAAATTTATCTCGGTCGAATAAATGCGCAACATTCACCATTAATAAATCGGCTTGCAGTTAGTAAGATTATCTCGAGGTAGTTTTTCGCATTTGGTTCGAGTTGTGTGTAATTAGTTCTGCGGGATTTAAATTAATTAAGCAAACGTTTTTGTGAAGGAGGTTCCTTGTTACGGGAAAGGACACATGAGATGAAATCCTGAAAATTTACCCAAATTTCCTGATGAACGTCCAGGCTCGAGATAAATGACCTCCTTGACAGCCTCTTTGACCTTTGTTACATGACAGAAGGTGCTGAGGTGACAGATCAACTCGTGTCAAACCTGAAAAAGGAAAAAAGGGGTGTGGATTAAAGGCCATAGAATCCTTAGAGGAAAGAATATCTTGGCAGGATGGCCGGTCCAACGACCCTTTTGACGCGACGCTCAATAAAATTTTATTTTTAAGGTTTTCACAGGTCATGTCCAATAGTAACTAAACGACAAATTTATTTAATAAATTTTCAATGCATTAATTTGAGACGACAAGTCGATTCTTCCGAGAGATCGTGGCCAGTAATCCTCAACGGGTCAAGGTTGAGGACCGTTTTATTATTGAACGCACACATTATTTAATAATATAAATAAGGTAACAGGAACTCGTGTCCAGGACCAAATACTCGTCACATAATAATACATAATAAAGTGCTAATTCCTATTTTTCACATAATCCCTAAAACGTAATTGGTCTCCCGCTGGTAATAATTTATTTTTAACCTTCGCCTGTGTTTACCGATTGCCCTAAAAACGAGTTGGCAAAGAAAAACATAAACTTTACGGTCGATTTGATTTAAATCTCAAGCAGGATTAAGCTGACTTTTGAAAATGTCACTTGAGAAAGAATAAAAGAATTTGGGCTCACCCTTAGACATGATGGCGTATCTGTCACTGGCCACAGAAGCAGTGCTGACGGCCCATGAGGCACCACACCACCCCTAGGAAAGAGATGAGAAATTTTTATGTGTTGCTACAGTTTATTGGCTTTAACATAAACGTAATTTTACCTGGTCGGCAGGTCCCAGGATCCATCCAGGCCATTTGTTCCTGGCATCGAATGAATTTGGTAACTTTCCTACCTTCTTTACTTTTACCGGCATCATTCTTTTAACCTGTAAATACAAAAAAGTCACATTATATATTATTCCTCTTTAAGACTGAGCTCTTCAGTTCAAGTATTGTGTATTGACAGTACCGTTCTGTGTGGCAGCAGGGTTCCAGTTTTATATGTGATGCCATCGTCGAGAGTCTTTCCCCAGAACATGGAATAATTGCTGGCAGACCACCCGAGTTGCCTGTTGGAGTTGATCGAAGAGATGACACCCGGTTCGACCAGGCAGACGTTTTGCTCGCAGAGGAATTCAATGGTGGAAGGATTTACAGAATCGCATTTACTGAAGAAAAAAATATACGTAAGCTTATAATTTATATTGTTTCAACCTCTTAAATTCAGGGGACTCCTGCGACCAGTTCATGTAAATGTGATGGCCTTTCTGAAAGTCTGTATGCGTCGTATTAATCGGATCTATCATTCAGGTATATGCTCAGGTATATTAATGATATTCTGCCTCTCTCTCTCTCTCTCTCTCTCTCTCTCTCTACTATCTAGACGATATTGCCTTTTAAGGAGGGATAACCATTCTACATGTGAGGTGTTACTCAATATATCACGGTCAAATCTTTGTGCCGTGTACCATAGCCAATTTAAAAGTTAAAAGTAGCACAAGTAGAATTGGTGAAGGATGTGGCTTATGTGTTTGATAACAAATAAATCACTGCGGCTTGAAGGAAGCACAGATTCCAATATTTTGTGCTTAAACGTCTCTAATAAGTGATTAATCAAAAATCGATAACATGGTAATAAAACGACCAAGAATAATTAACACGTAGAACTGCACGAGTGAGTCAAAGTATGAGAATTCCTGTCCTCATTGTAGTGTCCCAAAAACAAACGACCGCAGAACAGAGGCAAATTGTGTGACATTGAGTGAGGTTGGTCACTATTGTACTTAGCTCAGGTGCGAGATGTCCTTTAGATAGATAATCAGGTCAACTAGATCCAGTTTTCTCTATTCTCTTAAATTTCTGGTGGTGTTTATGGACATAAGTAATATTAACAGTACTTGTAACATCGAATTACACAAATTCAGTACCATCAACTACCTAGGCAACCGTTACGCTTCTGCACCTTATGACGCTTAACCGCCTACACACGCCTACGGTCATGGTATTTCTTAATGAAATTTCCACTGTCCCTCTGTTACACAAAACCTGTCTTCAGATCCTGGGCTTACTATGAGAATATTTAATTAAATATATTTACCATTTATTGCAATTCAATTTGATTTCCTCTCCGTAGTTGTAGTACCTTCCTCCATTGTAACACCCTGAAATGAAGAGTTGTAATTACTTGTAACGAATCTATAAAGGCCGGAAGAATCAAACACATCTTATATAATTAATATAAAAATAAGTTATTACTCTCGGCATAAAATGTATACATTTATAAATAATAATAAATCACAGGCAATAAGATTAATGCACGGTGTCTACCGCGTAGAAATTAATTTGAACTTTTGGTTCTTTCATTTCGTTTCATTCATACAATTTTTGTTCTATTGTTTCTATACATATTCTGTACATATACATTTGTTTTATACATATTTATTAATTACTTATGTACTTATTAAAAAAACACTGCATGGACCTTTTGCACCGATTGATTCACATTCGGAAGGTACGGACGTTCTCCGAGTTCGCATATTTTTAAAATAAAATAGACATTTGAAATCTATAAATGCAGAGAATATCTTTCTCACATACTTGAAGACCGGGAGGAACCACACAGTTCGATAATAAATATTGATCCATCCAATTATAATTCGTACAGAAAATGTAAGTCCGAGTACTTTGACGATTTTTTTGCTCTTATCAGAAGTACAACGACTTCGAACAGAAACGAACTTCTATCCAGCACGCAAAACCGGTGACTTTGTTCTTCATTTAGAAACTTATACTTGTCGAGAAACACTGGTAAAACTCTCAACGCCACTAATTGATTCATAAAATTATTAAATGAGGTAACGGTAACTTCGTAAACAAATCGCATTTGTGAGGTCAAAACAAAACGGCTGTAAAGGACCGTACATTAAAAGTAGTTAGCATATTTTACCTTAGACTTTATTCAATACCCGGTTTCAGTGTCTTCCAAACTAATTGCTCTTAATAAAAGCATGGTTACTTTCAGTTACTACACACTATGTATAAAATGTTTTGACTCACGTCAGGGTATACTTACTTTTGACGGGTTGAGGGATCGGAGGAGGTGGAGGAGCCGGTTGTCCCTTACAAAAGGTCCAATAATCCGGACAGCAATCCTCTGACCTCGTCCTGTTACAAAATTCGTCGCAGTAGCAAAGAGTCCCTGACAAAAGAAAAACGGAATTTTAATATCAAAGACGAAGGGGGTGTATAATTTGATTTCAATTACAAAGACATTAGCATCTTAATGAGCCACGAGCAAGTTGTGTGCTGTTAAGTGTTAATTAATAGTATTAAGTTAGATAAACCAGTTCCCGTAATTGTTCGTACACATCACACGTGGATATCTTCTTTCTTTGACGCCCAATTACACATTTAAATACTTTATTCATTTAAAGACCGAGTTCCGGCAAAGTCGTAAAAATGATTTGAAAAAAGGGGGGAAAATATGTATTTACGAGTACGTATAAATCAACAATTTACCCAGTATGGGAACGGAACATTCGTCCATTCTTCCCGGACAGCATCCTCCGGGCCTAGTTTCACAGTAGGGTCCTCTCAAATCGCTGTAATCTGCAGAACTGACGATTTGGACGGTCATGGCTATCGCACCGCATAACTGAAACGAGCAAATAATAAAGAAAATTGGTTTAATTGTTAAAATCTATACGGAGCAATGTCAATTAAGACGAGTCGCCGTTTAAACGTTCTCTTCTTTCCCCATTAGAATCCATTAAAGACATAGCTGAATGTATTGAATTCTCGATCGGAAACACTTTCAGCAATGGAAAACCGAGCAAAGGAACTTTAAATAAGTTGTGAAAACAACAACTTTTGGCCACGAAAGCCTAATATACATACACACAAAGCTAACGCAGAGCGGATTTACGTATAGAGTAAAATTATATTATATCAGAAGATCAGTACAATAAGTTCAAATGAAGCTATCGATTATTTAATCTACGTGGGCACTCCTTCGACTTTAACGTAAGTAAAAATAAAAAAAAGCAATCTGTGGTACTTCAAACAATAGAATTAGTTTTGAGGACGTCCCGTATAAATTTTAAGAATCTTCGAGAACATCGACGCTGAAAAAAAAAACATTAATTACAGGAAAGAACTATTACACAGGTTGTTAATCAAACAAAATACAATTGGTGTTTTTACGATTGTTGGCAGCGATAAACCATTCCCGCGAGTTTTTTATTTAAATAGTTACTTCCAATTGTTTATAGTTTATATATTTGTATGCATTCGGCAATATTGTAAGTGTTGAGTAATCGAATTTTTTTTTTAAGAATTACAAAATCATAAAATTGACATCGGATATGTTATATATTAAGTCGTAAGGTCATTCGAAACCACTACGTTAAGTTGTATATACATTGCACCAGAAGGTCACTTAGACAGCATAGAAAATTCCGACGAAAACAAAGTCATTCTAATTTTGTCCGTCGACCAGAGTTTGACCAAAATACTAAAAACCCGTTCCGAACAATGATTTTCACATCCCAAGAACTTTTTTTTAAGTTCGTCTTCTTTCCTGGGTTACACGTAAGTTCAACTCATATTGGAAACCGTTCAAGCCGTGCCTGCCTCAAGTGACTTTCTGTTTTACTCTTTGCTCTCGGCCAAGTCTGGGTCGTTCACATAATTTTTTTTTTATAAAACGACATGTATAAAGTCAAGTTTAAACATTACGTAAGGTACACAAAATTCCTGTTTGATCAAACATGCGCCCCGACAACTATAAGACCATTATTTCGTGCTTTTCGACTCGTCTATTCAATCGTCTTTATGTTATTGTTACAAAGGTGTTAATTGAAATTCATGACATGGGTTTTTCACTACAACGCCGGAATATTGAAGCAATTATTTCTTATTGGTTTCAGTAAGGCAAAGTTTTAAATGGTGGCCACAAACCCGGGGCTCGGATGATTCAAAAGTTGTTTTAATTTATAGCAATGCTAACCAAGTTCAGTGTGGTATGTGTCTGATGGGAGTACCTGAACTACTCAGGTGAGCACAACATAACTAATTCCGAAAGAAGAGTATGACCATTTATATAAATGTATATACCGTTATGTTTCGAGAGTCAGTCGTCGTACGGTAGCGAATATTGTAGTCCCACGGACCATAGTTTCACGACCACGAGGAAGCAACAGGTAACTTCCGGTGTTGTACAACTTAAAGAATGAATCGCACGTAGCAGAAAGAAAAAAAAACAAATTTATGCGTAATAAATCTGTCGTTAGGTTTTTACGGCCAGGCAATCTGTTTCGTTTTTCTTTCGACCCAATTAGAATGCACAATTCGAACGACTTTGGTCTATTTACCAAATCATCGAGTCACCACAATCTGAACGAGGTTTCCTCGATGATAGCACCGGGCATTCCGAATTGTCGAAAGTTGGCACAGGACTGTTCGATACGCAAAAAATGCAAAAACCTTATTTCAATTATCGACTTTTGAGTTCAATTATAAAATGGCGCCAATTGTGTCTCAGGTTTTTATGGTTGACACGTGATTCGAACAAACAGCAACGTTTTTCCTCAACATTACTTGAGCACACACACACACACACATACACACAGAGGTATTGCCGTCTGGATACGACCGTTCAGATGTCGAATTTAGATATTTATACTTATTACAACAATTACAGCGAAGTTATCAAAATGAAAGATGGCCTGAATACTTACGATAATGAACACTTATCGTATGTTCAACGAGTGCAACTCTAACCGTTAGACGACTAATGTAGTGAATAAATTAACATTGAATGATTCCAATCAAATCAATTCTAAATTCACTCATGAGTTATTCATGGACCTTACAAAAGTATTGGGAAGTATTCACGTCGGTATTTGCACAGGAAACATTCCTCCTTTGAACATACCGAAATGCCACGGTGAATATCAACGGGCTGTAGTAGAAAAAAAAGAACAAAAAGCTCGAGAGAAGAGCAAAACGGGGAAGAACCTCACTGCACAAGCTCAAAACATTGAGGCTATTGAAAAGTCATTGTTACGTCGCGTTGTGTACACTCTCATTGACGAAAATTATACATAACCTCATTGAAATTCAAGTGACTACACGTCGTTTTTAAGTTAACGTTTTCGTAACAAAAAAAAATTCATTGACAGTACTCTGCCAAGGTTGGGCCTGGTCGAGGATTTTAGGAAAACACACACACACACACACGTAGACATACACGTGTGAGATTCGTGTTGTTTTCTCCTTGACATGTGTGTCTTCGTAGTATACTCCTAATTATTAAATTATCATTTTCAATTCCACGACAAAATTTCGCTTATGAAACCTGTAAACTAAAACTGAATGACAATAGGCGAGGGGACACACGACGGCGGGTAAACAAAAGGCAACGGCCTCATCAAATCACACAGATGGTGTGCCTGTTACATCGTAATATGAGTAATGATGACCATGAACTGGAAAGATTTGAGTGGTAATGAGTAAAACCACAACAAAAAGTACATCTAACCGGTAACTCCCATTTTCTCTCTCTCTCTCGTTAACAAATAGTACGGGACGCGTGTGGAATTCTTACAATCGACATACAGTTTGTACACAATTGAAGTTGTATCATTTAAAACAGTTTCATTTTCAAGAGAAAGGTTGTTCGTGTGATCTCGGAGACGTGTCAAGCACTTTGAATTGAACTTCTACATCAAGTGCTGAGTTGAACATTCCAAAATACATAAATTTGCGTGATAACCCTATACACAACTTTACTCAACGGCGCCATATTTATTTATTTTTACTTATTTTTAATTTTTTAACATTTTTTTCCAGACCTATTAAAACCCATTCTGTTGTATCAAAATTTCTGATACCGTTTTTATAACGCCCAGAATATAAGTCTGTACTCAATCCTAATCATCGGACATATTAAAAAGGTCTTCTACCATTACATTTCCCACAATTAGTCATGGAGCGCTTACTATATACGTTTTATTGCAGACCAAACGAATTTGCCTTCCCGATGGGTCGCACACTAAAAAACTCTTAATATTCAGTACCGGTACTTCTAAATAAGTCTAGGAATAAAAACAGTATGTTTTCTTTTACAGTACTGTCTCCTGGAAATGTTAATAGTAAAGGCGTGGGAAATAATTTGACTCGAAAATTCCTACGACGGGACATACACACATGGGAGCCGCTCGTCACTCAACCGCTCGGGAGTCTCCCCGTTTTTGTTGTCGTTTAGCCATTTGAAACATTTAACGATCTCGTTCGATTTGTCATCGATATATTTCCAAACTCCTTAATTGTTCCCACTCAAAATTAACCTGATTAAGTGATAACCTTCAAGGCTGAAATTCCTTTGGCGAGTCGGACGACTCGCCCACGAAGAGCGTCGGAGTGACCGATCTCACTGCTTCAACAGTTTCCCACGTAGTCTTTTAGATTTTTAGTTCCGAGAACAATTAAGGAAAAGTAAACAAAAACAACAACAACACGAGTATAAACAAAACAAAGAGGTTCAATAATAAATATTACGTAATTAGTTAGGGATGGTGCAGAAATTTCCAAAATTTTAACCTCAACCTGTAAAATTCTTCTCTCCATCCCGGCCAACGTTAATTAGAATTAACAATAATCAATTTCGTAATAGTTCGATTATCCACTAAAGCTTGTCTGTCTCATTATGTTTTCTGGGTGGTGTTTGATGTATCGCGGTCAGAAATGCATTGATAAAAGTTTTTTTATCACGAGTGCTGGAACTCGCTGCACTTCACAGAGAAGATCTCGGACGGTTAACTAACATTTTTTTGCAAATCTTTAATTTCAATAATTAATAAATTTTAAGTGGTACTTTTCCCGATATCTTCAGTTGGAACTTGTTCATGTATTTTAGTGTGAGAACAAAGCGGACGTAATAAATGATTGCACCCGTCACTCTTCATCTCAATTAAAGTATCACGTAACTTGGTGCATCCTTTGAGACGTGGTCGTGCCCGTGTGGTAATAAACCTAAACTAAAAGAAAAGGAGTCAAATGGTTGTTTCGTTTAAGCTCGGTCGTTTTGTACTCGTTAACAATTCTCTTTCGGGAATGTGAAAGAAGTTTTTTTATTATAATTTTCCACACTGGGAAGCCGTCTATTTAATTTGTTAAAATAATTAACTATATTTGTAATAGCCCAAAGTCGCTGCTTAGTTTTTCACAAACTCGTACATGAATTTGGTGTTACTCCTCTACACATTTTTGTATATTCGACAACAGTAGAAAATCTTAATTTTTAATAAATAAAATGTGATCTGTAGAAATTATTTTACGACCTGACCTTTCCAACTTTTCTCTTTTTCACGCACCCGGAAGTCACAACTTCACAATAATAATAGCAGATCGTCAGCATTAATAAAATACTTAAATAAAAGTTCGCAAAACCCGGATTACAACTTCCAAGCAATCACTCAAAAAAAATGCCTAATCGCTAAGAATTAATTTCGTCCATTTGGATCTCTCCCGAATTGACATTAGTTTTCAATTAGTTTACTTTAGTTTTAGAGATGGAATCACGGTGAAACAATGCGACGATAAATTACCTAGGTGTGGTATTTATAATCTATTTCCCTGGTCGACAAGAAAACAAAACCAAGTTCAACGTACAAATAAACCTGTTATTGGCATCTCCTCTCTTATATGGCACCAGGTCCGCATTTTAACGGGCAAACCTGCCATCATGTGAAATAAATTTATTTTGCGTGGAGCCAACCCGCCCAGTCCTACGGTGTCCATCCGTGGTCGTTTCCGGTTTCTTGTCCGTTTTTCAACTCATCAGGTATTTCAGGTTCATCTCCATTGCGGACCTACCTCAAGCCATTTCTCCTGCGTTGGTTTTGAATGTCCGAAAGCACGCGGGGGTAACGGTAACGGTTATTTTTTTTTTTTCACGAGTTTTATTAAAAACTCGTGAGAGGAATACCGAGGCGAGTAATAAATAATTGCTCTCGCAAGCATTTCAATTAATAATAATTAGAGCTTTACATAGGCGAGTTACATTAATTTATTTTCCTTTGTTCGAGGATGTTCAATAAATTTGCCAAGGTGTACTCTCGTCAGTGCGAACATCGAGCCGTTTGCCGTTTCCTCTCGGGTATTTTTATCCCGAGAGACTCAAATCGAGAATAATAGGAAACGAATTCCTGTACAGAAGATTGAGGAGAAAAAAAATGGAACACTCAAGCATGCGTTAGAATTAATTTCATATGTGACGCCTGTTAGTCTGCGTAAACTGAGCTGTTGCTCTCGTTCTCATTTAAGATTGGTCCATTAAACAGAACTCAAAACATCGTAGGTTATAAATTCACAATCGAAATTGTCAACTCGAGCATTTAATAAACACCGTTCACATGACCTTTCGTTCGACCGGCTCCCACAAGCCAGCTCACTTGACAAATCCTCAAATCATTTCCTTATACAATTAAGTATATTCGTACTACTGCCGACGATGTTAATTAACGATGTTAGTAAAGTAATATTTATTATGACACGGTGAGCGTAGCAACAGGTGGTGTCGCAGACTAATCCCCAAAATTTGGACCAGTCACCGAATGAATCCTCCGAATCCACAGGGCCAAAAAGCATTGAAAAAATTTTCTAGTTAAAGTACACAAACAATCAAAAGATGGAGTCAAAGCGGTTGTGTGTCTTCTCGAGGTGCACACAGGAAGTGAACCAGGTACGCTCAACCTCGAGGAGAAGGGTACTGTTGTCTTCTCTCTGGTAGACTCTCGTATCCCACCAGAAAAGATAAGAACAAAAGGAATTTTGGGGAGAAAATTTTACACGTTCGCCGTGGCATCAGGTGAAATGAAAAATTGTCCGGCTGTTGGTCTTCGGGTCAAGATTCACCACGTCTGGCGATGTTAATAATGTTTTCAAAAGAAACTCAATTAAAATTATTTTCTAGGCCTCGTAGAAATAAACAATGACAGCAAGAAGCGCGTCATGTGTCGAGTGTACGTCAAGAATATTCGGCCATGTTCTCAACTTTACAGCCTTTCTTTCATCTTCTACCCGAAAATAACAATTATTAATTGCAGTCTGTCAGTTATTATCTTAGCTTTGAAAAATAGTTCACCAATCCCGTCTATCTCAACCCCGGTACCTTGGACATGTAGACCTTGCAGTTTTAGTAGTGGTAACCGTGGTAGTAGTAGTAGTAGAAGACCATTTTGGAAGTTGGGTCGATCGGATTCAGTCCGTTTTGCCGTCACCCATACGACTTGGAACAAAACCGATTGTTTTTCGAGAAAAGGTGTGTCATCTTTTAAACAGCCAGTCACCAAAATCAACATATCCCGTTCGACATTCGAACTTCCATGCCTTAAAACTTTGGTTTTGGCAACGACGAAATAGCATTACGAAAGAGTCAGAGAATCAAATAGCGCAGTCAAGAATTTCTTTGTGTTTCCACATTGTTGGTCTTAACATGACAAAATTGTGGCTCGAAAGCTCGCGAGCCCGAAGAAACCGGTCATTTTTGCAGATGTTTTTATTTTTATTTCACTGCGGTGTGGGATACACCCAAAAAAACGTATATAATTCACTACGATTGCGTCCATTCGCACCTCGGTGGAACCTGCTCCGAGTGCGTTCGAGAGCTTTTCTTTTTAACGGCGACGCTAATGTCTTTGCCTTTTCTACGGCGTCATTACACAAGTTTAAATGCTTGACCGAGATCAACAAGGTGTCCGTTATTTAAACAATACGACGAAAACGATTCCTCGAGCCCGGGATGCCGCCACAAGATCACTGACATGATATCATCTTACCCCGGGGACGTAAATATGCTTAAATTACCTGGACGGCTCGTTTGGTCAGAAGTGAAATAAATTTTCTGTTAAGGCGCGACTCCCTAATAACAGGCGCAAGCACACCACTTCTCTTGCGAAATTATTTTATTAACTTGTAATTGATAAGTGTGACAGAGCGCAGCTTATACTTAACTATAATAATCATCGATGAGTAACATGCCTCGTGGTGACTTAACTACCATTGTTTGACCCCAACTACGTGATTAACCGCGATTAAATACAATGTATGTACCTCCTTAAATAGGTACCATAATGAAACAGTATAGCAATTATAAAGTTGTAATTCTTTCACGTTCACTCAGGGTGTTTGCAAGAAAAAAAGAAGTTGCCGGCACTACGCTAACATATTTTGTAGAATCATCGGATTTGTTTTGTGTTTAACAGTCTGGGGGAACAGGTTCCTTCTTTCGGTCTCAATACAAAAAAATTGCTCAATCCGTAGCCAGCCAGATATTGTGGTTAAACACTCACTCGAGTTCTTCAACTTCATTTGATCATGCCAAATTTGCACGGGAAAATAAGTATATGATTTATATACTGCAAAAAAATTATTTTATTTTAAACGATAAATGACTTGTAAATATGATTTATTACTGTAATTAATTCTTGCCCATGAGGCTGACTTTTTGCAGGTTTCTAATTATCCACAAAAACGTGTTCCGCATCTCAATGGTTTTGAATCATCCACGCGACTTTTATTTGTCCTATGAGTGAATCCGTACATATTGATCAACATCAATGTATTATTATTGTTATTTAAAATCATAACTCGTTCATATTCCTTTCACAGACAAGGTGTACTCGTTGCCGGTGATTGTGACTTGGCAGCCTTTCAATTACTTCCGAACCTTTTCTGTTACTTTCGCACCTCTCGGCACCTGGTACAACAGCTCGGTTATTAATAGGCCGGTGTCACAAAAACCATTTCAGTCGCTCTCTACCGTTTTACGATTACATAATTTTCGCGTTGTCCTTCGTGGAAGACATTAATTTCGAAGAAAAATATTTATATTAATAAGCGAACTGTTCGAAACCAAACATCAATCACGTGAAAGATGAACCGCAACCGTTAAAGAAGAAGAAGAAGAAACTTCATGAGCACCACATTCCGAATATCAACCGCAAATTTCTATTCAAGGAGTTCGAAATAGTTATTGGAATAGTTCTATTTTCATATTTTCGTATAAAAGTAATCGAGGTTAATGGGAATCTTTGTTGATGGGCAAGCGGCCATGAAAAGACAAGGCCGTGGAAACCGTTTGATTTCTTCTGATTGCTCAAACGACGACAGCACCATCCTGACACTCTAAAGCTACGGGGGGAGCATCAAAGCGTAAAAATGAGACTGCAGTTGCACTGCGGATGAGCTTTATCGCACCAAAACCTCAGAATGCATCGAAAAATGCAAGTGCGGTAGGAAACGTTGAACCGCTAACTTCCTGAAAGAACTCCAAAAACCAAAAGGTGACATTACATCTCTATCTAATCGATAGAGTAGTAGTGTATGATGTAGTACTATTTCTCGTTAGTACAAATCCTTGAGTTAATTAATTTTTCGTATAGCAGAGATTTATATAATCTTTTCATTGTGCCCATTGATCCCACGATGGCGTCATTCAAAAATATATATATTAACCCAGCCTAACGGACTTAAATTTAGAATGACTGTAGGAAAGATCTAATACCATAGACTTGCATTTGTTTAAGTAGACATAAGCATGTAAAAAAAAAACGTTACATTACATCATCAATCACATGAGACTCGATGATGAATAATAGTAGTCGGATTAACCGCTGCTTCTGTTTGCTAAGCGAAATTAGCGAAATCCTGACTTCTAGAAAAATCTACATGTATAAGTCATAAACTCAAGAAACAGGTGAGTGTATGTATATGCGGTGTAGCAACATCTCAGGACAAGGTACCTCAAAAACAAGATAAAACAAACAAGTAAAGAGTCAACAACAAGAGACACGTTTTAATCGCAAAAAGCACACAAATTTCTTAGAACGTATTGTTTACGCGTTGAGTCTCTTCGCTCCAGTGAGGTTCATGGACCACCAATGGACCCGAAGCGAACCCCACCTGAAAACCCTGAAACTACAACGTGATGAAAACCACCTGACGGTGAACTGGGTCCTAAGAGGAGCGATCCCTTACATCTAAAACCCTTAACAGAATTATGTTTTCGTAACACGTTACACTTCTGTTATCGCAAAACTATGCAGTGCAATGTCAGACCTGAAAATTTACTATACACATTCTTAACAATGATTTTACACCTCAGGATTATTTAAACAGGAAAAGAATATTGACATTTCTCGGCTATGGAATAAAGAAATAATTTAAAGATTAACAAATGAATAGCTGTAAGTGCCGCGAGAGAGAGAAGATTCTTCACATTAAAGAATTAGACATATTGGTTTCCAACATAGTTCGTACGCATTCAAAATTCACAGGAGAACGTGCACTGCATAAATACAGGTTGTGTCAAATAACTTTGACTGCTCAATTTCGCAAAAAAGGTGCGCGAACGTGGGACCCGGGTGAAGAACCGAGTGCTTCGTCCTTTTTCTGAAGTTTTTTTTTCTCCTAGGGCCCAAACGCATTGGACGAGTGAATTCCTTTCAATTGTCGGTTCAGTCGGTTTTAGACGATAAAAAATGTGTTCTTACCACTCCCAAAACCTTAAGCCAATAAACCAACGACCGGAGAAATTCTTGTGTACATTCGTCCCAATTTTTTCTGATACGTCATCCGAGTCTTCGACTGAGAGTTTAATAGTAAAAAAAGTTGAAAATTAGCGAACCCTTACGCAACCCGAATACCTGTAACTACTTCCAACCGGAGTTAGACCCAGGTGAGAACTTACGAGTCCGTGGCAAGAAATTAAAGCCTATGAGGATGGGCGATAGAGGAGTTCAATGGTTGTGGCCAATATAAAAAAAAAGACAATAAATGTCACGTAATAGTCACAGTCACACTCGAATTGTAAGGAAATAAGGAAATCTATACGCTTGAACAGATACCAAGCATAAATAAACTATTATTTCTTTAAGGTACCCATCAATCACTCTTTCTCATCTATTTAGTTTATTTATTAATGGCCAACGGGCGAACAGTTATCACGGCTTTTACAAAGAGCGAATTTCAGGTAAAAACCTATTTTTCGATTCACTTTTAATCAATTGCCCGATTTTAATTTATGTCCTGCGATTACGTTTGGGTGGTCTGCCGGTACCCGGGTTTCCCCTTTTTGTCAATTTTTGTACTCCAGGTGCTACACCGGAACGTCGTCCGCGAGTCCGAGAGGAGTCAGCGAATGATGGGTCACGATGTAACACCTCTGAGGTGTCGCCTGTAATTGCGAATAGTAAATATGTCGGTATTTGTAAGGAAAAATATTTGTAACTTGAATATTCGAGGTGTACTGTTACTGAATGTACGCAGAGTAACTCCTGTTAACGGTTAGAATCGTACTTGGTACCATTTAAATATGACTCTGTTATACACCAATGGGTATCCTATTGGTTTGTGAATCTAAGACGGAAACGAGCAATAAAAAGACCGGATTTCACAAATAACAGGGCAAGGTTATTTACTGAGTTTTAAAATAGAACCTAACGGATTAAAATGTGTTTTACACGCGATTTTTTTTTTCGCTTGATTTAGGGCAAGCAACCGGCCATGGAATTCCTTACTTTTTTCCGTTAATCATGTTGTCTGAGATAAGTTTTCAGTAGCGTCAAACATTTTGTATATTCTGATGTTGTCTGCGTGTTCCGGTCGAGTACCGGTGATGTTAGACAGTAACTGCACCCCTGGCAGTACATCACTGCTCCGTGGTAAAAGCAGAGTTCGTGGAACTTTGCTGACAATTGGCGTTTAATCGCAAACCACCTCAAGTAACATCGGTCCCGTTCTTTTCTTTTTTTCTTTTAATATAAAACACACGCACGAGCGATCGTTCCCTAAACTTCCTACAGCCTAACCGACTCGACCTGAAGAAGACAATGAAATTTTGACACTTACAACTTGAGGCATTGAGATTATAATATCACATGGAGCGTTCAATGCAACAATAATGCCAAGAATGTCTACAATGACCGCAGCCCAAACAATAAAAAAAAACTTCAGTGAATGTCAAACAAAGGTACTTGGAAAGTTTCAGAGAAAGAAAACCTCAGAAGTTAGAGTTAGACAGTTGGTGTGACCCGACCACCGCTACAAATCAGTAGATCGTTTTATTGACGAGTGAATTAGACGTTCGACCGACAGGTCTCGAAGAAAGAGTCAAACAAAACGAACAGGTGTCATAACCGCCATTTAATTGGAAGCCAAGTTGATTTATTTAGTCTTCTCGGATTGTGATGTTCTATTTCTACTCCGAAGACATTGCTGAAACGTCGGCAACCATCTAGGCCAAGTACACCTCTTACTTCATTTACAAAATTTTCAAAGTGTACACTTCCGAACGGTTCAGTTACCCTTTGAACTTTGCGAGTGGCGCCAAGGGTGTGTTCGTTCTCCGATGCAACTCTTCTAAGGCAATTCAAATTAAAATCAAATTCAAATCTTTAAGTGGGCTGAAATGATGTTTTGACGTCATTTAAATGAACGACATGACCAATTACATACGGAATTGGATTAGTGATCATTAGAAAAAAAAAGAAAGAAATTTTCGGCGGTGAATTTGATTTACTCCACTTATTGTTATCACGCGTTCGTTTAATTAGTTACTCTACTCAACCTTCATTATTATTATTATTACTGCTGCTGCTACTACTACTACTTGCTACTACTTGCAGTAGCAGGATCACTAATATTTCATACCTTTTATACTTATCGTTATTTGGTTTCGAAAGGATATGCATTTCATAGCTTTCTTGCTTAGCAGCAACTACTTGCTTTGCAAATAGTTGGCAGCTTCTTTGATTGGTGTGTCTCCCCGGGCACGCATGGGCTGTACACCGTACATACGTGTTGGTATCAGTGAACTTCCGATCAATCACATATATTGTCTGTGTGAAGTTGTGTAGTTTTTTTTTTGCCGAATCGAGTGAATTAAGTCAAACATTGACAGAAAGTCGCTGGCGCCAGTTGTTCTCGATCAATGTTAACAGTCGCACCCACGATTCTCTCACTATCAGTTTGATTGACAATTATTGTCACATAAACAATTAATAAACGATGTAGGTAAACCAGCGTAAAATTACTATTACGACGTTTTTTGACGAGTTTTGTAAATTCGAGTCTCAGAAGAGAACTCAATTGTAAGCTAAATTAAAAATCTTACGGAGTACTAAAAATGGAAACGAGTCTTTGATTTTTTTCTCGACTGTAATGAATTAAATTATAATTAATCAGTTGTCACCTGGCGAAGGAAGTGAATTAAAATTCAGTGTCGTGCGTTGTTAATGAATGTGATCTATGATCTAAAATATTTAAACCAGTTCTCCATTTTTGGTCGCGGATGTCATTGAAATAAATTCGTCTTTTGATCCTTTGATGAAAAATAAATTTTCGATTTAAAAATAAATAATATTCTTTTGAATTATTAACGCAAAAAGTGTGTCCGGCACACACTTTGATTTTCGACTACTAAAATTTTGTCGTACGAGTTTTCTGTAATTGGTCTACTGAACTTAGATGTGCCGCAAAAAAACATGTACAATGGTCCGTAATTTATTTGGACTGACGTCTGCCTATTTGTTTCGTGAAACAAATAAAACAATTTTATTTTAAAAGCTGAGGGCCGTAATAACATTCACTTCCACCAGTTTCACTGATTAAGTTCTACAAGGAGCATCAAAATCGAATTTCATTTTTCTATTTGCATGTATGAATCATCGAAAGAGTACTGCGAAGGAAAACATTAAAATAAAATAGGTCAGGATTAGCTTGGAACTAGTTCGGGATTAGTTGCATAACGGAAAGGATAGATGACTAAACTAAATCTATTGGAACTTCGAATTGCAGATAATATTGACCCGCGATAATAAAACTTCCTTGTCAAACCGAAACTACTACATTAATAATGTCTAAAAGTCATTACACAGATAGGAGGTGTAATTAATAATGTTATTTGCAAAATAAAAATGTAACAAAATCTCAACATCACACTGATGTAATATTTTTAATGGAAATAAAACGGATTCTAAATATTATAATTGTAATAATTCATTCTGCAACAGATCGTGTGTATATATCACTCACCCATTAATGTCGGTGTAAACATTCAGGTAGGCAGATAAAAAATTTATTATATTACTCTTTAACTATTTAAGAAAGGCAGAAAATTCAGGTACTGTTGATATAAACAGCAATAAAAAAAATATGAGTTCTACAGGTGTCGATGCCCACCTGACAACCATCGAAAAGTTTTAGTTCAACGAGGAGCAATTCTACGTAAAACCGGACATTTTTTAAAATTTAACTTTATTTTATAGTCTTCGTCTTGAAGTACTTATTAACAATTATTAGTTAATTAAAATAAAAAATACTAAGTAACGAATAGAAAATTAAAAAAATTATAGGAATAAATTTTTAAGTTTCTTTAAAACTATTCAAGGAAACAGACAATTTCCATTTAAGTTGAGTTTGATGATTTTTTAACGTCTTAACTTTTCATAACTCGTAAAATTTAATTAAAATCTTGTCCAACTATTCGCGGTAGTTCAATGAAAAAATTATACGATGGGGTAGAAAATAGTTTTAACTCACCTGTAACAAATTGACCAAGTTCAACGTCGACGTTCCCATTTTGAATTTGCCTTGTGAAAAAAATTTAAATTTAAATTTCGCAATTCAATTTCGCACACAACGTGAACTGTCTCTGTAACTGTCTCTGTATCTCTCTCTCTCTCTCACTCCCTCTCCCTCTGTCTCTTTCTTTCAATTTGTTTCAAACCGAAAGCGAACTGTAAATTTAATTAAGTTTAACGTGTGCATGTGAATGTGCGTGTGCGTGTGTTTGCGTGTGGTGTCTGAATGCTCGCAAGTTGTCGCTTTGTAGCATCCTACTCCGCGGGTACTCAGATGCGAACTGATATGAATGTTGTCAACAAGCACATTACGATATGACAAACGGAGCAAACTCAATGCGGTTGTCGCATATCAGCCATGTGACGGACGAGGATTTGCGAGGCCGTTTCTTTCTCACCACGCGATCGGATACTTCGTTTGCTAAATGTACACTGAAGACAACGTGAAATGGTAGAGCCCAGGCCCCTGCCATGCTCTGCATTCTCGCTTAGCCCCTCCACATTCACGCGCAAATAGGAAACTAGATTCAGTTACCAGACCAATACATACTATTATGTATGTTTTATTTATTTTTAATATCCATGTAACAAACAACGGTAGCGTAAGGTTCTCTCCCTCTCCCTCTCTCTCTCTCTTGTGGCAATCTGGTTCTTTTTGTCAGTTATAAAATTGATTAATACTTATTAACGATGAGGTTATGAATAATAATACTAATAATCAATTATTATCTATTATTAATTGATAGAATAATGTTGTTAATAAATTCCTACATGCAAAACTTTCTGAGTCTTACACTACACGACTCTAACTCAGTTCTACTTCTTTATAATTACCATCATTTTCCTCCATTGCGTACATACGCTAACTATAACTTTTAATTATACATGTAAATAAATATAAAACATCAATGCTCCGTATGCCATCCAATTACTTGTTCGGAAAGGTTAAGGTTACATAGTATTTTATTTAGGCTCTGATTCTGTTCTGTGACATTCCTTCACGCTTTTCGTAACATTCGTTTCCGTCTGTTTGATTCGCAGGCAACACTTAGAAAGTTGCAAATGTATAATAAATTATACACTGCCCAGGGTGAGTCTAACACCGACGAACTGCACCTGCTTGAAGTTGCAACTTAAAGCGTTTCTCTCCGTATTACCATTTGTATACATTTTCTGTATCACCACATCAAAATCGTTCGATCCATAAGTTTCCATTTTGAGTTACCATTATACAAATTTCAGGTATATTTTACACCTCAGGCACCTACCCTTTAGAAAACATATTCTGACAGTGTAACAGAGAAAGCATATTCAAATTGGAGAACGTGCTTTTATTACTATTATTACTATTATTATTATTATTATTACTATTATTATTATTATTATTATTATTATTATTATTATTATTATTATTATTATTATTATTATTATTATTATTATTATTATTATTATTATTATTATTATTCAATCGTTGGCCCAAAAGACATCAGAATAAGCAGGTTCGGGAGAAATTATTGAATTTTACTACTGAACGAGTAGTAAAACACCAAACCTAAGTATTGAACATTAAAAATCAATATTAATAAAGTATCGGACTTGAACTTAAGATGCCGAATACCTAAAAACATGTAAGAGATACAAAAAAATAACAGTAGCAACGTGTGAGTAAAGTGCTTTGGTGTTATCGCCGCATTTATTCTTACGGTTTTTATGGCGATACTGTAAATTTTATGGTATCTTTCCATTATTGGTTGGGATTTTAAAGAAAACCGGAGGATTCATGAATGAATTCCGTAGAAAGTCAAAGCGTTAAGGAGATGACGAGGCGAAGACAACAGCTGAAGCCTCGTCAGTCTGATTTAATGACCTCTAATACTGAAAAACTCTACGAATACTAGTCTGAGGAAACGAGGGTCCCGGTGAAATGGTGCCTTCTATTAATTTTTGGTCGAAGTCTTTCGAAAGTGGGCGAACACCTTTCTTTCAGACATGTAAACAAAAACTTACTGCCAGTCAGCAGTTTAAAGTCTAATTCGACTAAATATATTTGAGAAATTCATTGTACGTTCGTGTTCCTTTAAATGTCGGACCACATCACCGAACACCAGAAGAGTAGACTGATGGAAATTCAGTGGAAATGAACATCCAGCGCCTTACAAAACCCAACTCCAACCCCTGAGTATGTCCAGTAAGGCACGAGACATGCAACTGCTACAGACCAAAATAAAAAAACTTAGTTTCGGTTTAAATAATTGGGTTAATGCACTTTTTATTTGTGTCACAGGCTCTGGGTGAAGTTCCACTGTATGCAAAACTGCTTACATTTTCTATAATTAAGAATTGTTCCGTCGACCCATTGTTTAAAATTGCCGATTTTTCCAATCTGTACCTTAAAAGATTTCCAATGTTCGCAGGTACACGACTTATATTTTATGAATTACGAACGTGCATAAGTTACGTTACCAGAAGAACCGTTACAGGAGCCATCTTGGATTCTGTTTTTAATATACCACCAAACATCTTCAGTGGTTTTAAGTAATTTTGCTTCATGTACCCTCTCTATAAACACAACCACATGCAATGTGCATATTTATGTTTCCCCATCGGTAGCCAAATAAAGAAGCAATTCTCACGTGCAACAGCTAATGGCCACGTGAAATATTCCACAATTGCAAATTTTTGCAATGGTCGAACGTGCTGTGGCTCGTAACATGAAGATCGAATTTTTAATGTAACGAAAGTCAATGACGAATGGAAAGAAGAAACCTGTCGTTAGAGATGGTATTTCATTACCAAAAAATATATGTACATGTATCGACGAGGGAAAGTATTGGAAAGAACACAGATCGGGTGCGCTGTATTGTGCACCACACCTGTGGTACTCTGCGTGCAAGTGAGGAACTTGGTACTCATTAGGTAGGGTGCCTGAAGTAACTGCAGTGCAGTACACGGTACAGTAACTACCTGAACTGAACAAAAAAAACCAAAGAAACCCGAAACACCGAGCGAGTTTCTCAATTGGAATTACATCCGAATCGGATTCGAGACGTTTCTAACCTGTTCACAAGTTCAGTGATTTGACACGTTAGTCATGAAAATTTCCGTGGAAGTACAAACATGTTAGATTACATTGCAAGAGAATCCAAGAGTCGTTAACTATTGTTCATGAGTGTGTACCCGTTGAATAGTTATTAATTCTGTTATCGAATGAAATTTTTCACATGCCAGAGAAATGAATCGAAACGCGAAAATGATAACGACAAAAATGTAGTGCACGCAGAGATAAATACATTTTTAACAATTGATCCGACGAACAAACCATCCAACTATCGGAAAGTGAAACCAGAAATGATTGTGAGAGTAATAAAACTATTAACTATTACAGGAGTAGATTAAGGAAAACAAAACAAAATACACATAGGTATGGTATCAGATGATATTGCTAATGAACTTCACTTAAACCACAACCCCACTGTAGTGTTCGCAGATATGCTTCGGTAGCATGTTAGAATATTAATTAAACTAGAATAGTATTAATTTACAAACATAAGGATTATCTATTTGTTCCCATTAATCACGACTCTTATCACGACAACGAAGATTATGTAGTAATTACAAATATGGTAATTAATACTACATAAGTTTCAGTGTCATCACGTTTCTAGCAACGACTAGGCGAACATGTCGTAATGAACAATTTAAAAAGTAACGTAACACAAAAACCGAAATTGATATTCGTGTATATAATAAACTCTCGACTTTACAAATGAGTTTTATTTATTGATTGAGCGTTTTAATCACTTATTGCCGTGCGTTACATAGATTTACATCATGCTGGGCGGTTGTGAGAGCTTTATCAGGTAATAAATCTATGGGAGGTAATAAACCGATCGAATGTAGGTTGTCTCTCGGTTCTCCGACTTCCTCTGTGTTTTCCTGTGGTTATCCTTGGTGAGTAACACTAAATGGGGGGACCTGGTACAATGGTTGTGGAATTAAAGCAACGCGTGGACACACACGACAGAGAGATCGCGATCGAAAGCGCAAATGTAGAAATTATGGTAATAACACGAGAGACGAATGCATATGATCTTGACTGCATTGCACCTGAATGACATCTTATTGAACGACACACAGACACACACAAACATACACGCAATTACGTCTTATTTAAATAAAATCTGTTTTATCCTAATTGACAGTTCCTGTGGCAGAATGAGACCACTTCCGGTGCCTGAAACCATCTGCAAACAACACTATAATTGGTGACGATTCCTTCGGGCTACGTTAATCCGATCAATTGACAACAAAATTGACACAAAATCGAATTGGAAATCTATAATTCGCGTTGGAAATTCAATTGCATCGGTTAACAGTAATTAAAGAGACTTCGTAAAATCGATCGTCGATTAATTTGATTGATTTTTCTTTCCATTGTCTCTCCATGTTAACTCAATAACCTTTACTAAATATATATATTTTAAAATATCTGTGTTCACGACTGAACAGTTAAACGATTCTAACGAAATTAACGAGTGAGTTACTGGAAATGATCGATTACTATTGGTTATTAAATAAATGTGGAAAAACTATTTGTGGAATGTTTTAATAAATACATTCGGTCCAACCGAAGTACTTCGGTGCGATCTTCTTGTGCTTATCAACTTGATACACTAATTAGCGAATTCGTTTTTTATATTAAATAGCTTATCGGTAGCTTAATACTAAATTTATTCGTGCAACCATCAGTAATCTTCCTTCGAGTGATTGATCGAACTGATCTCACCTGAGCTAAGGTCGGGTGAGTAACGAGCGGTGACGAGTGGTGTCCCATTTCGAGGATGAAACCATCAAGTTGTGAATGCGTGGCAAACGAGAAGGCAGTCACTGTTTTCTCGTCCATTTCAGAAGATGATACTCGAACGTTTAACATTACCAGAGTAATATTTATAAATAGAAACAAGTTGAAATGATCTCGTGGGCTAAACGATGGGTTTTGCATAATATTTCTTGCCTTCAAGTGGATTCCCTGGATGATAGAACGAAATTGAACCAAAATCATTTTTGTTTTAATTAACATCGGCATCGATTGTTTAGAATATGGGTTTTATGTCGGTTATCACAAGTGTGTTTGACGTAGGACATCTGATATCCAGTCACTGATCCCCATTGCACTCACTATTTGTAAGAGCTTTTCGTTTAGGTCGCACATTATCGAAAACACAACTATTACCCTTTAAAATTATTAGTCAAATGTTGTTTCGAAAGTCTGTTTGGGTACGCACGCGTACAAAAATCAAAAATACATCATTTTACTCGGTGGCACAGGGGCATGGCTCAAATGACACGTGAAATAAATATCCAAGAGAAATTTACGAACTTAACGACCTTCGGTAAGTGGTAATTTAGCAAACGAACGCCTCGTTACGGAATTACGTTCGAATTAATTCACAAGTGTAATTTATGATGATCCGAAAGATCTTAGTCAGGTAGACGTAGTGACACATAAAATAAAAGAAGTGATGGCAGACGATTTCTTTTCATTCGTAATCAAATACGTCACAATTAAAATAACTTTTTATTTATTAATATATTAAAATGCTTCACGAGTAGTTTGCATTCAGTAAAAGAAAACATTTGCTGAGACTCGATGAACGATGTACATTGAATTAACCTACACAGTAAAACTAGTGAGAAAGTTATGCCTTTGGTACTCCGTGCCTTCAGTAACTTCATTTTCCACTAGTTACTTCAACCCAGACAAGAATGCAAGACACTTCAGGCGTTCTTGTAAAGATTAATAAACCTAAAAAAAAACACAAAAAGTGAATTTTGATTGAACGTGTGGCCTGTTCGTTTTATTGTACTCGGTTCGTCCAAACTCTTGTTTTTAAATTTTGTTCAGTTCCATTGATGTTGTATCGAATTCACCGGAATTTATTTGAAATCATTTTCGGTTCTCATCGAAAACTATTTTGCTAACAGTGACAAAGTTGGCGTGGCCAAAAGTATTTTGTTGCACCACACACTTACACATACGCACACTTCGTGCACTGCCGACCGACGAAGAAAAATGAAATTTTATGTCAATTCCTCAATTAGACGCCACGTTTGTTTTTTTTGCGAATGATTTCGTTCAATGAGCACAAGCACTCGGTCAAAATGACCTGACTTGGAAGTCTCATTCATGGGGGTCACTCGTAAAATACATATATTTGACTTGTAGATGAATAAAATTACATTAGGTCAACATAAATATAGTTCAAAACATATAAATAAACAAGAAATCGCCGACAGGCATCAGTAAACAAATGTCTATTTATTCTTTTATTATGATTTCGGTGAACTTTATTAAATTATTTCTTTGAGGTCGACATAAAGGTATTTATGTGTCATTTCGCCCGTGTGTGTGTGTGTGTGTGTGTGTGTGTGTGTGTCATTATTCAAATTATATAAACAATATAAACTTTAATTTTGTTAAATTATCTCAGTATTACGTTGACATTGACGTTTAATTGTTCAATCGTACTTCCTTCTTCTACATGCGCCTACAACATGCAACATCATAAATAAAAATGCTTGATTACAAATAGTAGTATTTTTTTATATTTACCTTGCATGTGATACATTAAAGTGTTTTTTTAGATCTAGTACAAAATCGTTAGAATCAGAAGAGACATTGTGGGGACATTCTTTAACAAACAATACCATGGCAATACTACAGAATAATATATCATTAACAGTGATTGAATATAAGAAATTGTATTAAAAATTTGAAATACTTGGATTAAATTTGAATAGAATTTATTATATATTATTTTTCTGTGCACATCAGATACAGAAGCTATGTGTTTACATTTTATCCTTCCACTTCTTGCTTGTCTGTATGATTGAGCTGTATCGATTACAATCTGTACATTAACAAGTCAGTCTCAATTTGTCATCTGATTTGTAGGTGTTGTGACGGAGGCTGTTTGGTGATATACCAAACTGTACCTTAAATCCTGTTATCAGGATTCGGGTGGCCACGCAACTATCCTTTTCGAGAAAAAGAGAAATATCTAAAGTCGCACATTCGTACAAAGTGGGATTGCGTATGCTGTGGGATGTGTGTGTGTTTCCTACCAACGCCCAAAAAAAGTCGTTTCTTGCCAGTGGAGTCCCGGATATGGAAGTTTTAATTCCTGTAAAATAGTCTTGGTATTGTTTATTTATTTATTTATACCTGAGTAATGATACCTTCATCATGGTGGCAATCATTGATATATTTATTTCTTACGTTATAATCTTTGTAGATCGTTAAGGGGAGATTGAAAACGTGCATTGCACATAAATCACATTTTACAGAAAAAATAGATATTAAATAAATCAAGAAACGTAGAAATGTTCATGTCTCAGTACAAGTATCTATCCTTCAAGGGGTTCAATAAAAATGAGTTCATTCTTATTTCATTCTTAAAAATAACTGATGGTTGTACTCCTGAACAGTGAAGAAAAGCTATATAGTTCACTAAGAACAAATATGGAATTACCCGCAAGCAGCTAGTTGGATTAGTAAATAATACGTTTGTAGCAAAATAATAGTGTCAAAGACTCCTTTGTTTTACAGTTTCTCTTTATTCGCCATCGTCACCACTCACAACATGTCGTGCGAGCTTTTATTGCCTCCCAGACCTAGTTTTTAAGATTCGATCTTACTGACCTAATGCTGCGAAAAGCCACTCTTGCAAAAGACAAGGTTAAATGCAAAAGTGAAACAGTAACACCTATTCAGCTGGTGGTTGCACCTTCTTCCCCCAAGAAAAAAAAGAATCTATTGTCTGGTGCGGTACTGCCGTAGAGAAACACAGCTTCAATCTATGCATCCATGGGATCCCGTGAAGGAGGCGCCTAGCGACTCTTCCGATAGATCAGGATGGATAGAACAACTCCGACTTTTTAGATTCGTGACGTCTTACGTGCGAAACCAAATGACTTAATGATTGCGTCACACAACTAGATCCCAAATGGCCTTAGGTTTTTTTTCTCCTCTTAACAATGTTTTATGGTGGCATAAAAATTATTTCGGGCCCGAGGTTTGACCTTTAGCTCTTGCCAGATTCCTGAAAAATTTATTTCCCCTTTACTGGAAAGGCATCTCATTGATGCGATCAATCTACCATGAAATGAATGGTGGCTCACTGCAACAATTACTATATCCTTTAATTAATTCTACGATAATTGCTCTTTCACAAATGGACGGCTACTTGTCTAGATCAGTGCGTTTATTATTCCCACCCGGGTTCTCGGTTGTTGCTACTCTGATGGTTTTCTCACTTCGTGAATGGAAGCAAGTGAACGTAGAGGAGTTGTATACCGACCCTGTGAATATTAATGGCGGAAATGTAAACTTTGCCTAAATTAATAGACTGTAAATAATTGAGCTTCAATTACTGTTTGAATATAATTTATTGATCAACAAACACGAGTACTCTAGTAGGGGATACCCATACCGTGTTTTCGAGTATATATTTGTGTCATCTGTTGAGTCGCAGGCATATGAATTATTTAAAAGGCATCGCTTCAAGTTGAGGATTAATAAGTTCTTTGAGAGTAAGCGGTACGAAACAATTATTAACTTGAGGAAACAAGGAATCCGTAAAATACACACCTAAATGTAATAATTTCTTAGATCACCATATAACAAAGAAACACACATGAGTAAAACATGACATAATAGGCATCATCAGAGGTAAGATCCTTGACTCGTCTGTAAACGTCTGTGGAAAACGTCAGCCCGGTATTTTCATTCAATTTTCCCGATACAATTCGATTCAGCAGGTGATCGAATACCTTTCACGGTGGGTTTTTCCTGGTAAAAGACTAATAGTTCGGTGATGAGTCCGTCACCGTCGCGACATATTTCATTTTCTATTTAAATTATGCATGTAGACACCTCAAATTGCATTTGTAGGTTTAAGAACAAAAAGTGCGTTTCGCCCATTTAACTTTCAAATTTGAAATTCGTCTGCAGGACCGACAGCAGCTGCGAGTTCGGCTGCCAGGAGTGCCGAATGGCGCCCTCGACAAAGACGCCAAGACCTGAGACAATGCTCTTATTTGTTAACAAGACAAATGTGACCCAATTTCTCACTCGAAGAAAGGGTTTGAAAATTTTTCGGAGGCCAAACTGGGATGGTTGAAAAAACTATAAAGTTTCAGGTTTTTGGTTCAAGGTTCGAACTACAGCAGTCTGCACCACGTGTGTTCCGGTGTTGAAAGAACTGCACGTGTCCGCCATTTAAAGTAGGTGGAAATGCTCATTCAATTCTACACCGATTTTCATTTTTTTTGTGGCAAATTTTGACAGTTCTATTCGTTACTTATGTTCATGTTTCAAGTTCGTACAATAAATAACAACTGCGAGACATAAATTATTAAAACTTAGGAAACGTCAGACCTGTGTGACGGATGCCTGTCTTCCGTCCATGCTACGTCGATCTCCAGTGTACTTCATGAAATGTCACTTGACTAATTTGATTGCACATTACTCGTGCACGGATTTCTGCATCTCGAGTGCATCCCAAAATGCAAAGCAGATCCTCCTGAGTCCCACGCGGTGTTTTAACAGAGTACATGCCGTCATAGTCAACAAATACCCGGCATGTCATTCTTCATACGGGTTTGCCTACCCAGTAGAGTTCCTTGTTTTCCTACGTACGGAAACAATAGTTCACCTTACTTTCAAATGCACCACGGGTGTTTTGCATTTTCTGGGGGACCCGACAACTGACGTAATACAAATTTGCACCCGAAGACAAGTAATTTAATTCAATTTTGATCTACATTTGCAAATTAGTTTCACAAAGTGAGACGTACAAGGAGAAAGGACACCATTTAACCGAGAGCCTTGAAAGAATTTAACTTATGCAGTAGCAAAATCTATGTGTTAATTGTTTCTCATTTATGCAACTGAATCAAATTAGTAAGTGACTTTTATTCGGGAGGAGTTGTATTCAACAGAGGACCAGTTCATAGTCGAGTGTTCCCGCAGGACTTCTACATTCTACTCGGAGTTTCGATTGAATGATTTATCTATTGAACTTTCAATTAATTGATTTCAGGGAAGTAACGGCGGTACGCCACAAATGTGAATCTTTTTGCTATTCTCTACTGATAATCGCCGCACATTAAAAAAAAAAATTTCCGAAACGGCAGTCATCATTTGTTTAGTGACTAACGTTTGAAACATGTAACTAAAATTTTAATTGCTCAGCGACCGAGGACACATGCCGTTACCTTTTTTTGGGAAAAAAAGACTCGTACTGTCGCTGAATAAATCGTTCCCGAAGGTATTAATCATCGGCGTCTATAAATATAGCACTATTTTAACCGTCAATGATTCCGAATGAATTAGGAAGAAGTGTCACACTCATTAAATTTTGACGCCCTGATAACTAATTGTAGTTACGATCGCAGTAAAATAGTTTGCGTTCACGTGAAATTAAAAATTCAATTCCTTGAAATAATAATTAATTTCGCAAAATTGGTACAATGCGATTAATACAGCGGTTCTCTGAATTCTTCACTCTATTAATTTATTTTTAAAAAATAAGATTGATTATTATTATTAACCTATTAACTTATATAAATAAGAGAATCGCAAGAAGTGCACAACGAAAATTAAAATAACTCAGTTATTAATAATTGTATGCTCCTTGTGCCCCATATACGGACATTCCCATTTAATTCCATCCAAATGGATAATTGTAATTAAATAATAACCTTATAATAATAGTGTGAAGGTGACAACCAATTTTACGCCCATTTTCACTTACTTTGTCTCAATTTTCCTATCGAAGTTGATGTGACAACTCTGAAATTTATGAGTCTTTTCCAACGATAATGGAATAAGGAATCAAACATTTTCTGACTGAGAATTCATTCGGAGATCGCTAAATAGATCGACAAATGATAATCGACAATTTTTAACAAATTACAACAAGCCCCCGATTATTTTCTCAAATTGGGAATATATCAAACAACTGATGTACATAAACCATTAATGTATGCTGCGGGACGGTCATTCAGAAATGGAATTTACGTAAATTGGGGAGTATTTTTTGGGAATGTAATACCACATTTGAACTATGAAATTCTCACTTTTAGTTAGGTAGTTTAGGTAGTTATAGTCAGTTTTTTTTAAATAAATTTCATATCTTTAAACTTCAAGAGATGTAGGCTACGGCCCAGCAAAAGTTGTACATGTAGTCGTACGATGTGTACATAACTTGTCAGAAAGTTACTTATAATCTGGGGATACAGACATGTCCTACCACTCAATACTTGTTGCGTAAAATTTTGTGATCCACCTACAATTTATGGAGTAAAATATTCAGCAGCAGAGGACAAATAGTAGAAACAGCAATTGTTTAAGTAGCAGTTACTATTCAATGTCTTATTTTTATAAGAACACAAATTCTCCTTAAGCTTCGTGTAATTTTTTCCTCCAAAGTCGAATATTGAATTCCGTTCCTCGTACAGCCGTTAAACCAATTCGAAATAAATTTTCAGTCGTTCTCCATTCGCGACCTATTACCGAAAGCTTTTTATCAAAGTAAGAATTAAATTTTAGTCGTTGAATGCTGACACGATGAATCTGAAAAAATGTGTGGCTGCGTGTGCGTGACCCTAAATAAATCACATTAACATGAGTGTCATTTAATCGCAGCGAAAAATCAGTGATATCTTGTCATTAAGACTCATCACGAACCCGTGTTACGTGTGGCCAAATGCAGGAGAAGACAACAGCGAAGCATTCCCCAGTGCGAAATAATCTAAGAATTGGCAATAGAGCAACAATTGCTTACCAATTTACATTCCCATGGGAATTATGGAACCGTTTCGGAGAGTGACATTGACCGTCGCCGATTTTAATTTTCTATCATTTAGCACGAATATGTTTCGTACACGATTTGTTTTCTCACGGGGCAAGCCTTTCATCTCAAAAAACTAGCCGTGCTTCGCATTATGTCGGATTTGAAAATTTCAATATTGCCGTAGGAATACAATTTGTATGCGGAGTTGTGTCTAAAATACGAAATCATCAGCGTAAGAGGTCTTAGATCCTGGTTGTGGGCCATTGCTGGTACCTACCCATACTGTGTTTTGGTTGTACTCGGTTTTGAGACGCCTTATTTTAAATATCATTTTTGGAAGAGCTTTTACTGCCCGGTCGATTTACTCATTAAATGACACGCAGACCGAAAGCTTAGTAAACTGTTCCTCGAACTCAATCACCATCATTAATTCTGCATGATGTATCGATGGAAATCATGCAGTAACGTAAGCAGTCGTGTGTCACTCTTACATAATGCACAGGTAGGACAAGCCGACAGTCGAAGGTGACTTGCTCCTTCCATCCTTGCCGTGTGCAACACCACGTAAAAAGTGCAACCAGGATGGTTCGTGCAGGTGTCGGATGCTTTCGTGGCAGACGGAATCGGGTGACTAAAAACTGCTGAGAAGGGTGAAAAAGATTTCTATCTGCAAGTAACGAGCAAAAGCTCATGAAAAACAATACACAAACATGGCCGAAAAAAAATTGCAACTCAAGTTCAAGGTGTCCCACGAATGTCGGGTTAACTGCGATACGAGAGTCTGCTATTACATGAAGATATGCACTTCTACTAATAAATTCATGTATGTAAGTGGTGAAATGTGAACTCCAGATTTGAATGTTTTCCTGTTAAATTTTGTTTAACAATATTTATCAATATGTAGACAAACATGACCGACAGTAAGACGGTTTTTGAGGTATATAGAAATACACAGAGAAATCTTAAACCAGTGAAATACATATGTAAAGTTTCTTTGGTACATTTCGCTTTTACTAAGCACACAATTCAACACTTAAAGCAAACCTAAGTTTTACGCACATTCAACCAGAAAACTATAATTTTTATTTAAAAATGGGCCGACCTGATTGTAAACGTGGTAAATAACGTCGTAACGATCAGTTTTATGAGGTGCGCTGTCCCTTGTAAGGCCGAAGAAGAGTTTTACATTTACAGATGAAATTTATGCAGAGTGTTGAGTAATTTCTGCGAGCAGTTCCTTTAATAAGACCAAAGAAAACGTGTCGGCTTAAATTGTTCAAAACCGTAAGGCGTCAATGCCAAAAATATGTAAAAGCTTAGTTCGCGTGCAGCCAAAAAAGATTTTAACAACTTCAGTCGGCATTTGAAATTATTATTTTCAGGAATTTGAAATTGGGACACTGCCCTAATTTCCGAACGTGAAGTAAACACTTCAAAAGTCATAAAAATAAATTCCCTTTATAAATATCAAATCCAAAATAAAATTTTTTGGAAAGCTCTTCCGTCCATCCGCCGTGAAGTTTCAAGTATGAGCATAAAATGAATTTGCCCGGGTCATTGTTTTACAAATGTCTGTCGAATTAAAATTCTACAATATTTTGCAAAAAACCTTTCGTTCCAAAGCATGAGAGAAATGAGTTACCACTAAAAATGGGAATAGGAAATGTTGACGTCATAAGGAGAATGTCTATTTGAAAATACTTTGAATCACTCTCAAGTCATTTAACATTACTCAAACTTGGTATTACGCATCGAAGGTACTTGTGCCCGGGAACTTAGAAAACACGGTATAAATTTTCCGGAACCAAGTTGACATAAAACGATCTTTGAAATGACTGGTGAAATCCCAAAGGTGAAAAACGATTTTGGGTTGTTATTTAGGCTGCCACTTTACTTTTAGACATAAATTAGTTGGGCCTATTTAAAAGAACTTGTAATATTGTACATTAATAAAATGGGCGCAAATTCAAAACGACAAAGCGCTCTAATGTGACACACATTATTTCAAAATGACAAGCCCTTTAATGCAATTACATCTAGTAATAAATGTTTGTTTACCTTTCTACCTTGTTCAAGTTTCAAAACTTTTTAATATACCTTGAAAGTAAATCGTACTATTGTATAAAAAATTAAAAACATCCTAAATTGTATTTAAAATTTTAACAAATAACGAGATAGGTAAATAAGTAAAAATATTCGACAATTTACGGTACGATTTCGTAGGTCCAACAGCAATTTGATTTGTTCAGTTCAACCTTTTATTGAATTAACTGAAATCATCAATCTTATTAGGTTCATTCTTTGTTGAACTTCATGAGTTAACCTGATTATTTTGTGAAAATAAAATTAAATTAAAGTGCAAAAGTAATTTATTTTTTAGTTTCACGCCCTCTCATTTTTGTTTGCCTCTACCTTTGCCTGCGGCTGCTTTCTGTTTTTTATTTGGTTGTGATTTTTCTTCCCCCTGAAAATAATGCACATATTAATTATAATTAAGTTTTGGTAAGTGTTTTAGGGCACTTTAATTTAATAAATACCGCACCAAAAACTTACCTTCCGCTTTTCAGCAGGTGTGCTAGATATTACTTTAAAGAATGTGTCCAATCTGCCTTGAGTTGGTCCTGATTTTGCTTTCAATAATTTCTTTGCTCCATTTCGGACCCTTTCTTCATTAAACAATTTGTCTCCACATAAATACTTTACAAGTCCTTCAATATCAGGTTCTGACCATTTCAACTGAATTTTGCAAATTAAATTAAAATGATGAGACATTAATTTTTACTATGTGAGATTACAATTCATAACATACAAACCTGCACATTATCTGAGAGATCCACTTCTGGATTTAAGAACAGTTCTCTAGCACTTTTATAAATCCAATTTTCTGGAACTGTGTATTTACTGTCAAGATTTTCTAATATATTTTCCAATGATTTGTGTTTTTTTATTAATTCAATTGCTCTCTTTGGTCCAATACCCCTAATTGAATCACAGTAGTCACAACCCAGAAGAATGCAAAGATCAATGAACTAAAATTAATGAATATGAAGAGGTTTAAATTTAGCCATCTACTTTAATCATTCTAATGAATATTTAAGTAAACTAGCAGCTGTTAATTGTATTTAACATCAAAGCAATTGTATAAATAAATCTAATTTAATGAAATTCTTCATGATTACCTCATTTTGGGACATTTCCAATTCACTCAGAACCTTATCCAAATAAATCTCTTGTATTGGCATTTTCCTGGCTTCACTGAATGTCAGGTGCCTCAATAATATGCTTGATCCAAAAGTTAAAGCATCCATATCTTCTGTTGCTGTGGCATACACTTTACCAGATTTTACCTGAAAATTAGGATAATTTTTAAATATTGTTCTCTGCTTGAAGGTCCGTAATATGAAAGTTTTGTATCAACAAATTGTAAATTGTACAATAATATTAATTTAAAGAAAATCCCATTTTTCACATTAAATAGATGATATTTCTGTCACATACCAAGGCAGCACATTGTGCTTCTGCTTCACAGGGTGCTTCAATATAAGGTACTCCCATTAATCTTAATAACTCTTTACATTCTGATACATGTTCTTTGGTCACTTTCACCAATCTACGGTTAAATTTAGCAACTTCTTCAGTATCACCTGTAACAATGGACCAATTTATTATAGTTCTACTTCTTTTATATTAAGTATATAATAAATTTAAATTTACGAAATCTTACCTGATTCTTCTGCCTTAGCAAGTGCTTTCTGTGCTTCTTCTCGCTTCTCGGCCCTTTTGTTCAGTTCACCAGACTTCAGTTCTGGGGGTTTACCGTCGAAAACATATACTGGTTTGATACCATTTTCAATCAAACGAATGGTTCTGTAAAATGTTCCCATTAAATGAGAAGTTGTTTCCCCGTCTGCGTTGGTTAACTGAGCTCCATCGCTTCGCACAGCAATCAGAAACTGATATAAACTCATAGAAGCATCAATTGCTATTTTTCTGCCTAAAATGCAGATGTGTTTTAAATCCAACAGAAGGACAGAATAAGCAAAGAAATTTGAAACAGACCTACCAAAATAATTTTTAATTTCGCTGTATTTGACAGCATTAGGTGCGACATCGGCAAGTAACTTGTTTAATCCCAAAATACCCATTATTATTTAAAATTTTATTTGTGCTGTTGTGCAAAGTATGCGTTTACCTTTCATTAACTCGCGCCAACTATTGAACAACCGGAAGTCATAGTTGAATTGAAAGGATTTAACACCATTTAATAGCTGTTATTTACCGAAAATTGTTGTGCAGGAAGAAAGCAGTTGTAACTGTTGTAATTTGAGAGTATAGAGCGTTTAATACGATTGAAATTACATAAGTCTATACATTTTAGTCGATAAATAGAAGACGTGTCACCAACCAAATTGCTGGACTCAAAGTTTTGTTAGTGTCTGTGGCTACCATTGACTTGCATATTTTGCCTTCAGTCGGTTCGCAGCTTAATTGCAAGTTTTCTGTAAGTTGCACTGTCTAATATTATAAAGATGAATATATTGGCACCACACTTGAAGGGGCACGAGGCCATTCCAACACCAGAATGGATGGATGCCGAAACAACTGGTGTAAGTGCTTTAATATATGTCTGTCACGGTTCGTGCATAACTATAAGTCAGCTAGTACTCAAGCGTTCTCATTTCGATTGTTTGTAAACTGCAAAATTGAATATATGACTTGTATTTCAGACCTCTATAATGGCAGTTGAGTTTGAAGGTGGTGTGATCATCGGCGCGGATTCGAGAACTACCACAGGAGGTTATGTTGCAAACCGATTTACGGATAAATTAACAAAAATAACTGATAAAATTTACTGCTGCAGATCTGGATCGGCAGCAGATACACAAGCCATTGCTGACATAGTAGAATACCACATGAACCTTCAGACGTGAGTTTTACTTCTGCTGTACTTTTTTTTGATTAACCTTATACAGTAGTGTTTAATTATTGCATATTTATTATTTCAGCATTGAGCTTGGTGGTGAGCCTCAGGTTAACACTGCAGCCAATATTTTTAAGGAAATCTGTTACAACTATCGTGACTCTCTCACAGCTGGTATTATAGTTGCTGGATATGACTCAATTAGTGGTGGTCAAGTTTACTGCATTCCAATTGGTGGAATGCTTCAAAGACAAAGTGTAGCAACTGGTGGCTCAGGAAGTACTTATGTGTATGGTTATGTTGATTCACACTACAAGCCTTACATGAGTAAAGATGAATGCATTCAATTTGTAACAAACAGTAAGTTTTAAAAATTATAATTCTACTATTAGAACTTAAAAAAATGTAGTGCATATTTAAAATAGATTAGCTTGTAAAACAAGTTGCATAAACCCATTCATCATTCTGTCTGAAAAATTCTTGTCATAATTTACTTAATATTTTGTTTCCTCTTGTATTGCAGCCCTCGCCTTAGCAATGATGAGGGACAGCTCAAGTGGTGGTGTCATACGCTTGGGGATAATTGATGAAAATGGATTGGAAAGGAGGCTGGTCAAAGGAGATGAAATTCCCAAATTTTATGAGGGTTAATCTTAATTTATACAATGTTTTCAATTTTTAATAACTAATAAGCTTCATTAATAAAAATATTTCAAAGCTAAATTTCATTTGTGTTGTGTTCCATGACAAGTGAAATCAAAAATTCTGGGAATCCCTTTATTTTGGCAGATTCTTAACATTTCATCTTTTCCACCTTTTCTCTAACCCCATTCATCTTTACAAATGGGCTGTTATTTATCCTACAAGTTCAATTATTTTAAATAAACTCATATAGGAAGTCTAGAATATAAAGAATTTCTTAATCTCTGAGCAATGAAACAAGCAAATGAAACAAATGAAACATGAAAGAATCTACTGATTATTTCATACATTTGATAATTGAATTCTTCATGAAATGTACTAGTCAGAAAATCAACCTAATATCATCACTAATGCAGCCTGTAGAAGGGTTATGACCCATAATTCCACCTGATACCTGACTCTACCAACTTTAGAACCAGTGGTATTTAGTCTTGGGTTGGCCAATAATAGTTTGTTTACTTATTACAAATACCAGGAAGGAGCAAAACTCATTTACCCAGATAATTTAATTTTTTAAGTTTTATTCAAATAAAGTTCATATAGAATGAACCTAATGAAACAATTCCTTAAAAAAAACTAACTTATACAAATAATAATGGATGCATTATGATGTTATTATTCCAATTGTGCGGTAACAAACAGAATAATTTAAATGTGTTTTTAACACAATACCTTTACTAAAAAAATTTCTATTCGGTTATTCGGCTTTGCAGTAATGTAAATCACCTACATTACGGAAAATATAAATTTTGTAACAATACATATAATAAACGCCGGTAAAACCTGTAAAAATTAATCTCCTTAAAAGGGAGTTTTTAACATTTCAAAATAAATAAGCAATATTTGTAGTTGTGTTTACGTTGCGTGCACATGCTACATATATTTTACAATGTAAATTAAATAATATGCTTTTTGAGGTATCAAATGCCTCACTAGAATATCTAAAAGAATTCTTATAAATTAATGGTTCTGAGTCCTATGGCTGACCATTCAAATTACCCTTTCGCTCAAGTTAATTTCGATATTGAAATTCAATTAAATTCGAATTTCTAGCGTGAATCCAACTTCTTCATTTCAATTGCATATAAAAAAAATAAAACAAGCCATAATAAAATAATACTTTGTATATATGTTTTACAAATGTGTCGCATTCAGTTTCGAAATTGTTGACATCTACTTCGACAACTTTGAAAATTGTTGCATTTCAATAAATAACCTTTCAGGTAACACGGTGTTTGCATTGTAGTTTGGAACCTTTCGCATGCCAAACAATTTTTGTTTGATTTAATTGACTGTAGTCTTCTCAAGAATTCATTTACACACAAGGTTCGACGTAGTTACCCGGAAATAGGCCTGTTATGCCGTCCATAACGCCTTCCCACCATCCATCATCATTTTTCTTTAGTACATAAATCACTGAACTCTCTTGGAAACTGAGTTCATCTTCCTTGTCAGCGTAATAATCGTATATTGCTACAACTAAAGAAAATTAAAAAAAGTAAGAGAGCAGGCATATTGTAAAGGAGACCTACAGCAAAAGTGTGGTAGCCGAATACAAACCTTTTTCAATGTAATTCTTGGGTACCCAACCGGGTAGATGATGGTCATCTGGAACAATTGCCGTTCCTCGACCACCCGCCGGTTGTCCAAAATGTGCGTGTTCATCTTCAGGTGGAGGCGGCGGTGGTAGCGGAGGAGACACATTTCCGGGCCTATGCTGTTGTTGCTGGTGACTGTTCCTTTGATTTGGCAATGTATGATGGGAATGATGCATACCACTATCTGTTAAAGACAATGGGGATGGTGGAGCTGTCAATGAACATAAATTTTAAAATAGAAGTTAAATAAAATAAAATAAAATAAATAAAATAAAAACAAAATGAAAATAAATACAAAAATAAAATGTTGAAAACCCTTAAAAATAAAACAAACTATTTTTATCAAAATGTATGGTAATTAAACATAAAGTAAACCAAATTAAAATGAATTATAAAAAATTTCTTCTATACCTGGCATTGAATTATGATGATCACCTTGGGAATGATTCATTGGGTACACCATTGCTTGTGGTGGCTGATGAATTGAATGAGGCAATGTCTGGGAAGCTCCAATTCCCATTGGTAGGGTTGAGTACCCTGGTCCCCTTTCCCTTCTTGGATGACCCAATGGATAGTTTGGAGCATAATGGCTGGGAACCTACAAACCACAAACAGTTTACCATATTTACATTACACTTGTGATGACAATTAATCTTATCTTATCAATCTTCTAAATTTAATAAAACTTACCTGAGGTGGTGCCACTGCAGGTGGAGTCCTGTACTCCCTGGAGCTTTTACTCAGAGTCCCCCCTGTTCTCATTGCTTGTGGTGGAGTTGGAGGCTTTGTTGTTGGTGCAGGCCCAAGTTGAATGCCTGACCCCTGACTAATAGTACCAACAGACTGAATGCTTCCTTGACTGGGACCCCTTTGTTTTGCTCGATTTGTGCCAGATACAAATCTAACTCCATGCCCAATGTCATCCAAGGCTGTAATACATTTTGTAATAATACTAACTTATGCAAAACAAAATTGTTTTTGAACGAAATTTGAAAACTAAACATGTCAAAATGAAATTGTACCATTGTAATCAATTGGTTTCCTGACATATTTAATTGGCTTTTCAGGATTGGCAGGAGCAATAATTTTATATTGTCTAGAAGTTGTCTTTGTAGCAGTTAAAATTCCAATTTCTCTTCTTGCTACTTTTTCTTTATGTATCATTACTGTCTGTAATGAGCAAAAAGTTAGTAGTCAGATTTTTTACTTCAAATTTTCAATTCACTCTGTGAAGGATACAAACCTGAGCAATATGATTCATTTGACTCTCCATTTCATCAAGTTGAGCAGTTTGCAAGTCCAACAGTTGTAAGAAATTATAGGCAAGAGTATTTATTTGATAGGCCACACTTGCTAATGATTGAGTTGTGTAATTTTTTGTCTCTTCCAAAGCAGCTCTTTTATTTTCAGACTGAAAGTAATTCCCTTCACAATATTCAGCCACACGTTCTAAAACAACCATGTCATGTTACATTAATTAATGTCACATATTGTATACCAAAAATTTTACTTGGCAGTATTCTTGAATTACCTAAATTAGTATGGCTGTCAGCTAAATTGCTTCTTCCTTCCGGAATTTCGGTGGTCAGCAGAATCGTCAATTCAGCCATTGTGTCTGAATCACTTCCGACACCCGATTCCCTGCGCGAATCCACTTTTTCTTTAACATTAAGATAGAAATAAATTACTTAAATACAATATATTGAATTGAAAAGTACAGAATACTTAGCCTAAAAAATGGCGACAAGTAAAAATACCTGATAAAATTAAACCGTTTAAATAGAAACTACTCCCCGGCAGGATTTGAGAATAATTTTTATGAATATGTAATTAGTGTTTAACTCGTCATTTTTACGGTTTAAGAGAAAACGAATAGAATCGCAATGAATGAAAAATACAATTGAAACTACAATTTAAGCTTGACGCTGATATAAGAGCAAACCACCCAATTTTGTCTGCTGCCACGATGTGTCATACGAGCGCAAAAAGTTTAAAGTTTTCTGACATAACCACAAAGTTTGTTTTGTAAAATATATTACTTAACAGCCAAAAGAAATTATATGTTTTGTAATACATTTTATCTAAAAATTTAAAGCTGACACTAGATGTATAATTTTGTAGCCCACTTTTATGATAATTGTGAGAATTATTTTATTAACGAAGGGTGTACTTTTTTGAGTTACAACTGAGGGGGCACAAAAATTAATTATTTAATTTACATAAAGGTAGAACGGTCTATGAATAATTTATTTAATAGCATAGCCTAAATCATTAGGGATAACTAAAAAAAAAATAAATTCCTTTTTTATTTTTAAAATTGGCGAGTTGTATTGGAGCTACCTAAATTGAATCACCAATTAATGACCAAATAAATTGTTCATCATAAGTTAAAGGTCAATAGCTAAACCGAGATAAAAAGGGCCAATATTTTCTATGTATTCTGCGCATCATTGAGTGTGTGGTAGGATTTTAAAGAAAAAGTCACGTGACATATTTTCGTTAAATTAATCAATGTTACGACTTGTCCTACAGTTAGTTCGTGTACAACATGGAAAGAGTTTATGACGAGGCAATAGAAACGAAAATTCGTCATGAATTTTCGGGTTCCAAAGGTTGTTCAAAACGTTTTAAACTCACTTGTAACAGATGAACGAAAAGTATCCACAATAAGTGAAAATCAGTAGCTACGAAATTGCCATGAATTCAAAGGAACAATTACTTCTATTAAAATAAAGTGTTCTGTAGAACTGTAGGCAACTGCCACTTTTAATTTCATTAATCGGGATTTACTTATTTATTAAACCTAATTAATCTGAATAAAATACAATTGGTGTCATTAATGTTTTACATTTTAGTATATTATTTAATTCTAAAACACAGGGATGAGTATTTGATATGAATAATATTGTGAGTTCACAGTTTACAGTTTAGGGTCAACAAAGTTTATCTTATCACACTAAAAATTATTGAGTACATAATTATAGAAAACTAGCTTTTTGGATATTGGTAAATGTCATAATGAAAGATCATAAAATTTTTATTCTTTTGTTCCAGACATTTGTTATTTAGACCATGCGGGAGCTACTTTGTATTCTGACACTCAAATAAAAAATATTTGCGACGATCTGTTATCTAACGTTTATGGAAATCCCCATTCCCTGCACTATAGTAGTAAACAAAGCTCGGATTTAGTGGATCAAGTTAGAAGGAGGTTTGTCGACGAGTTTAGACAGTGCATTGGTAACTAAAGTACCCTACCATTCGATTAATTGTCTACTTGCAGGATTCTCAAACATTTTAATACATCTTTGGATGAGTACAGTCTGATTTTCACTTCGGGAGCTACGGCAGCCATTAAACTGCTTTTGGAGAACTTCGACTGGCAGGCAGATAATGAAAATGAATCTTCCTTCGACAATGAATCCAAATTATATAACGTGGATCCAACTCTACCGGGGGCCTACATATATACTCAAAGCAACCATACTTCGATTGTAGGAGGCCGAGAAATTGCAAAATTCAATCAGATTCCATTTTTCTGTTTGGGCTACAACGAAACAAATGAATTGCTAGACACCATCGACTTTTCCGTGAATACAAAGACACCTGCAAGAAGCAACTCCATTTTCGCATATCCTGCCCAGTGTAACTTTTCTGGAAAAAAGTACCCTTTGGGGTGGATAAAGAAAGTACAAAACGGGATTCTGGATTCTTATGGACTCCCAAAGAACGAAAGAAGACACTCAAAATGGTTTTGCCTCTTAGATGCTGCCACATTTTGCTCGACCAATCCGTTAGATCTCTCCCGTTTTACACCGGATTTTGTTTGTATTTCATTTTACAAAATTTTTGGGTATCCCACTGGTTTGGGAGCTCTGTTGGTTAGAAATACGAGTGCCTACACATTGAAAAAGAGATACTTTGGCGGAGGAACCGTTGAGATTGCACTGCCTTTTCAAAACTATCACAGAAACCGTAGAGTCCTTCACGAGAGGTAAAAATGAAATATTATAGTATATATTTTTACGATAATCAAATACACTTTATTTGATACGTCGGAATGGTATAGCTATTTCCATTGTCAATAAGCCATTATTTACAGATTTGAGGATGGAACAATTCCATTCCTCTCAATCATCGCCTTGGATCACGGTCTAAACACCCTAAATCGTTTGAATCTCAAAATGTGCCTAATATCTCACCATGTTTTTGAATTGGCAAAATATGCGGCAAAGAAACTAAAATCTCTGACACACTGGAACGGTGCACCTGTAGTCGAACTGTATGCAGATACCAATTATGACGACATTCGGGAACAAGGAGGGATAGTAAATTTTAACCTTAAGAGAGCAAATTCTCAATACATTGGTTTTGTAGAGGTAGCAATATGAACTAACCTATACTTTTATAAGTGTGTAAGCAAGACAATAACAAATGTCAATTTCAGGTCTTACACACGGCCAACCTTCGGAAAGTCTATGTCCGAACGGGTTGTTTTTGTAATTTGGGTGCTTGTCAAAAACATCTTCATCTTAGCGATGCTGACTTAAAATATTACTATCAAGTAAGTTACAAAATCAACGGAGTGCGGTTTGTACTGATAGGCAAGAAGTCGTGAACATTTTCAAGTTATCCAGCATACATTCTGACTGAAAACTAAGAAACAGTTCAAAAATAATTTTAGGCCGGACACGTCTGTGGTGATTCCAAAGATCTCATTGATGGAAAGCCAACCGGTTCCATACGAATCTCCTTTGGATACATGACAACTCAAAACGATGTGGATAAACTTGTCGACATGATATCCGAAAGTTTCGTCGAAGTAACGCCCCAAGTAATACCTCACAAGAAAAGAATATACGGTAGGCTGATAATACCATATTTTTCGGTGGGCAACACGTTTCGGACTTTGGAATATTAAATATTTCTATTGCATTAGGTAAGGAACAGATGCAGCTCTCAAGAATTCTTCTGTATCCGATAAAGTCTTGCAGAGCGATGGAAGTCAGATCCTGGCAGCTCAACAGTAAAGGACTAGTCTACGACAGAGAATGGATGATCATAACATCAGGTGGTATTTGCCTGACTCAAAAACAGGAGCCAAAATTATGTATGATTTGCCCAGAACTTAATTTGAAACAACAAACATTAACACTTCGATTTGACACAGGTAATCCAGGTTTCTTATTTTCATAGTACCTCTTTATAAATCTAAATGAAGTTATGTTTTCCAGATGAAGATACAATTACCATACCCATTGATAATGGCTCCCTTTGTACAAGTTATGATTTATGCGAAAGTAAAGTCTGCAATAATGTAATCCAAGCCGTTGATTGTGGAGATGAAGTGTCCGGTTGGCTATCCTATCATTTGAATACTATAGGATTGAGATTGGTGAGACAAGCAAAAGAAGACATGAGACAACTTAAAATGAGTAGAAAGCATACGAGCGATGAGGAAGAAACGTCCGGCAAGTTGTCTCTCGCAAATCAGGCTCAGTTTTTGCTTGTCAACAACGAGAGTATAAGATGGCTGCAACAGTTGATTGGTCAGGATAACGATATAGACGTTGTGAGTTGCCAGCACTCGCAGTATTATTTACGTATTAATAAATGCAATGTATGTAAGACACCCTCTTGCTTACAGGACACTTTCTCTGACCGTTTTCGCGGAAATTTTTACATTGATGGTGGCACTGAATTCGCAGAAAATAGTTGGAAATGGGTGACAGTCGGACGTGTGCACTTCAGGGTAATATGACGTGGCTCGAAAGCAGAAAAATGCAGTAATTATTGAATTATCTGATGAAAACGACATTTTCGTTTCCAGGTCCAGGGTCCCTGCGGTCGATGTCAGATGATTTGCATCGATCAAAAAACGGGAGAAAAAAATCGGAAACCTCTGGTGACGTTATCCAGAGCTCTAAGTGGTAAGCTGCAGTTTGGCATTTACCTCATTCGCGTTTTCTCCGAGAAAGATGAAGCAGAAATCACCTTAAAAGTAGGCGACTCGATTCAAGTAGAATAACTCTGAACAGTTTTCTAAAGTAGATGTATCATTAGTTATTTCTTAAGTCTTGAAGTCTTGAAGGCTTCTTGAAAACGTAAAAAATCGATGGGAAGAAGTTGGAAAATTTAATAAACAAATTATACATATTTTTATTAGTTTATATATACATATTAACACGTGAACTGCGCAGTTTATATTGCTATGTGCAGACAGATATTAGAGCGTATCATGGGCAGTTCATCGGCAGGATATATATTTATTTACATATATGTATGTATAAACTTACATCAGGAGCTTATGTATGACTAGTTTAATAAAGGGATATAAAATTTATTCTTCCTTAAAAAAGTTTTTCTTTATGACCTGAACGAACCGATTTTTCATTTTCAGTTTAAATTCCTCATACCAATTAAATACTTTTTTTCTTCTTTCAATTTTCTTTTCCAAAGACAATTTCTCTTCGGTGTCCAAAATCCTGTTCAAGTCGGTCCAATTTTTAACGTAAATTAGAGGAGCATTGTATTCCTTCAGCAGACGCAAGGGTGTCTGACTGTTCTCTACATCGCAATCTTTTGAGGTAGCCACATCTTCAACAACGGGTACAGTGCCTAAGGACAATGCTTCATATATCCTATAGCATTCTGTGTTCTGCCCCACTGGATTCAATGTTATATCCGAATCTGTCATTTGCCTTATATACCTGCTCATGCTTTCGAAAGTTTCCACGGGCACCCAGGTTTCTCTCGAAGCCACAAAGCATTTACTTGACCTTTTCAACATGTTGTTGAGCACTTCCCGGGAAGTGTTTCTGTACACTGTACCCATAAAGCTACATAGATGTTGCCTCGCCACATCTAAATTCACATGATGCGCTCCCAGGACCGGAAACCCTCGGTAGGTAGCTACACCAAGAGGCCACTGATAGATTTCCTTGTTGTCTACCAGCTTGCTGTCGTATGTGACGAAAACAATGTCGACAACTCCACCTCTGGTTTTTAGGTGTTGCAAAATCCAGTTATTGTCGCACTTCTCATCTCCCAGCAAAACAACAGCAACGTTTTTAAGATTCTTAAAATGAACCAGGTACTCCAACCAGGTTTTCGAAAATTTAATTTTGACATCATCCTTTCCATTCAGGACCAACACCAAATTTTTCACGCTGGTCGGAACCGTATTCTGAACAATTCCAGGTCCAGACCGATATCTGAAATGTAGATTTTTTATTTTTATTTCTCCATGTTTGATGAGTCCATTTGCGTAGGTCGTTGAATTTCCATCCAAAATGTGACTCCACAGATATTCGCCAATTGAAGCTTTTCCCCAAATTTCTACTTCATGTTTTGGGTAAATAAACTTTTTTGACTTATTTTTCTTCAGATGCCTAAAATCCACCTTAAAATTGTACATGTCTTCGAAGCTGTTATCGACATTTTTAAATAGATTTTCCGCTGCTCCCATGTAGGCTTTCAAAACCGTTACTTTTTCGGACCTTGTCGCCATGATTTGTGCATCTTCAAGTGAATCCCGCATACTTGAGAAAGCATTATGAATCATGTATGTCAGGGATATCACCAGACAAACTACAGTAAGTTTTACTATAAATTTCGAAGTGCGCTTCATGATCACCTGCAGTTAACTACGAAACGTATAACGATAACTGCGAAAAAGAATAGTTCTCGGTGAATACAATTTCCATAGTATTGCAATGTGTATCGCAATGTAACCTCAACTACGAAACAATGCAGTTGACTATCGGTTGATGGTTCGCTATCTTCCTAGGCGCCATTCCAGTTTTGACTTCTTCGACCATTTCGACTACACTTTCAAAATCAGGGAAGGCTAATGTTTGCAATTTTGAATGAACTAATTCCCCATTTATGGTGACTTCAAATGAACCTGTAAAATAATTTCTTTAACAAACTTGAAAATAATATTTACACAACACATAAATACTACATTCAACGCACCAGGACTTCCATTTTTAGAATTAATTTCAACATCTGGATGAACAGCTTTTATGGCAGTAGAAAGTTCTTCAAATTTACTAGCATAGCCACAGGATGAGCTGAAACAAACCAGAAGGTAGCATGGTAAGAAATATTCTAGCAATTAATTTAATTGTCAAGTTATTGCACATCAGTAAGTCAGCATCAGAAATTTTTATTTTCATAAGTTAATTATGTAAAGAAGGTTTATTATAAAATAAATATGTATATTTCTTCTAGTTTTCAATTTTTACATACCTACTAAAGAACCCAGGTAAATCCATTTTCAGATAAAGAATATTGATAACTATTCATTTCATTAATACAAGCTGTAAACTTTTCTAATTCTTCATTTTTTTTCAGATCAATTTTATATTTAATCAAGAAGGAACTAAAATCATTTTGTTTACTTTGGAAATATTCTATGTATGAGAAAAACAAATTAGTTAAAGTAGAATGATAAGATAAACTTTTATGCCAATTGATTATTTGCAATCAAAAGTTGGTTTACCTTGAGTTGTAAATATTATGGTTGTTTCATACTCTTTAGAATACTTTAAAAATTTCTCAATCTGAATTTTCAAATACAAATCCATTTTTTTAATGGGTTTGTATTCAGCCAGATCACTCCAATAGTAAGAAGTTAGACTATCAATAATAATCAATGATATGTTTGCATTTGTGGTTAAGAGTTTTTCTATAGAGTATGAATTCATTTCTAATTGAAAACTTGTGTGAGTTTTCAGAACTAACATATTTTTTAAAGAATTCCTAATTATTTTTTCAACAGCTTCAACATTAGTTGATATTTTTTTTTCTGAAAGGAGACAAATTTGTCAGTTGTAACATTCCTTACTCATCATATTGGTGATATATGAGAAACCCTGTACCTGTGTTCATGTCATATGAACTCAAAATAGTTTTTTCCATGAGGCACACTAACTTCAAAATCGAAATTCCATTGTCAGTATCTATTAGAATAACACTGGCTCCTAAGCCCCCTAACTCAACACCATTGTAAGTTTTGGGGAGAAGAGCTTTTGCTAAAAATTTCATCAAGAGGAACGATTTTCCAACGGTTGATTCCCCCGATATTTGAATAATGTCCCCCGGCCGGGGTCCATCAGGAAAGAGAACATCATCCAAATGTAGTAAGGAAGTTCTAGAGTTAAATCTGCACATAAGCTGAAACCCTGACTCTGCATTTATCTTGTCCATTTTCAAGAATTATCCTAACGAACATAACAGTTTTTTCTCCACCTAGAAATGAATAATTTGGAAAGTAACTCAGGAATTCACAGTACATTTCTACTCACCAGAACTCAATATCTATTTTTGTACTCATATCTCTCAGGAGGTAAATTACAAATAACTTTAATTAACTCCCGTTTTAGTGGACCAATCTCAGGGCTAATAATACAATACTCCTGCCACGTTCAATTCCTTCAACTCTGAATGCCGCGAAAAATAAAAACACTAAATTGGCAATGGCGGGGGACAGCGATGTTACTTATAAGAAATGGAATGTAGTGAAGGAACAATTAATATCTCTGTGTGCGGTGCACGTAGGAATCAAGGGGAATGAAGACCTGAAGAAAATTCTTGATGAGGTTACAATTGTTACCTTGAATCTTATAATTAAATAAGTTTACTTCCATTGTATAACCACTTAAGTCCCTCTTATATATTAAAACCAATTGATTTCCTGAAACCATTTCTCACCCTCTGATTCATGATTTTGCTTTACAGGATATTTCCCTGAAAAACATAAGTTCACAGACACTTACAGTAATATGTTACTTCCTTCTTGGTATTATTGATTTGAATGAAAGGGATAAACTCATAAAATGGCCACTGGTTAATATTCAAACTCACACAAAATTTAGGAAGGGATTGTCATCAATGGTGAACAGCTTTCAAGAAAAGTATTCATGGGCAAATATTAGAAAATTACCAGGTACCTTATTACTAATTTAAAAAAACCTTAATCATTCATTGGATGAATTTATGAATTGAAACACATTGCAGAATCTTATTTCACCAATCCTCATGGACATCAAAAGAAATTAGTAGATTTCATTTTAAGGCTAACAAATTTAGCAATTCATATTGTGCTGGATGATCCTGGGCTACTAGTAATGCACTCTGGAATAAAACTAAATAGTAAAGATATTGATATTGTAAGAGACATTGTCTCCAAAGCCAGACTTAAAGAGGAAAGATTAACAAAACATAATGTGCTTCCATTGGAAGAATTTGAATTAAATAAAAAGTAAGTTAATTATATTTCTTCATAATAAATTGTGATGTACTTATGAAAATAAATTAATTAACTCATTTTTTGTAGTAATGTTTCAGATAAATGTATAAGACTAAGAGAAGAAAACAGTAAGCTTGAGAAGCGAATCAATTACTTACTGAAATGTGCTGTTAAGGAGAACCTAATTCATTCAGAGCAAGAAGGAACAGATGGTAACTGATTCAATCTCAGCAGTGTGCTATTTACTACAATTCATTACTTAATACACATTTGAGCATTTTAATTTTTTATTAACATCAGGTCTGAAAGAAATGAAGGAAAAGAAACTTTCAGAATTAAATAAAATCAATGAAGAATTAACAAAGTATCACTTGGCCAGTGAAGAACTTCTTGGCAAGTTAAAAGCACTGAAGCATCCAATAACTTTAACAGCAAAAGATTTCAACTGTGAGAATTCAACATTGAATTTGGCTCATTCAACATTGGTGGTTTGTGAAGACTTGCATCAGTTGTACCAGAACATAATTTCAACAGGCTGTACACAAGAACTTGAAAAACAATTTTATGATCTGTTAGTGCAAGCTCAAAACTCTCTGAAGTTAGAAAATGATTGCCTAAAATCATTCTTACTGAAGACTGATATGTGTCAAGCTTTCTGTGATAATTCAGCTGCTATTTTAAACTGAAATGTAGGACATATATTAAGGGAGGATATGAATGTAAGTGAAATTGAAGAGGAATGTTACAGGCCTAAAATAGTTCTTTTAAGACAAGTGCAAAATGTTCTCAAAATACAAAATGCTGGCCACAAGGCTTTTTATAAAATCCACAATTTATCAATGTTAGATCAAAATCATTGTTTGAAAAACAGATAATAATGCAGTTGCAAGCACCCCTGATTTACTTCATTGCTTCTTTGTCCTTTTTGTAAAATTCAGGATGTAGTGCTTGTGTAAATATAGATCTGCTTTACATGTCAAATTAATAAAATAATTATATTTTACCATCCAGTCAGTCAATTACTAAACAAATTGAAGAGATAGATATATAAATCATAAGAATAGTGTTGTGTATACTCCGGAGGTTACTCGTACGGAGCTATCAATGAAACACAACCTTACTTGTATTTGATTTTTTTTTATTTAAACAATCTTTCTAAAATTATATCAACGTTTCATATATTTCATCTTCAAAAATAATTTTTTATTCTTTTTTCACAACATAATATGATTAGTGTAAATCATTAATAATAATAATAATAATAATAGTAATAGTAGTAATAATAGTAATATATTTTCTTTCCCATCTCATTAGTTTTCTTTCCGGTAAGTTCTCTTTTGAACGACTTTTCCATGAAATCATTGAATATTCATTAACCTGCGTTTAAATTTCTTTAGTTTCGGGGTGCTCTAAATATCAACTTTTTACTGAAGAAGGTGAAGATATGTGAGAAATGTAATTTTGTGGGTTTAAAATGTTCAAATTAATTTTTGTTTTGAGGGTGGGAGTCAGATACACCTGAAGTGGAAAACCGAAACATTACGATTTTGAATTTATACAGATTCAAGCAAAAATTTAAGATGTATTTTACTACAACATTGTTGGATTATAAAACAAGTGAGTCGATGTTCAATGGCGTTTCCCGTGTGAGAAAAAAGCCTTTTAAACGGACAGCTATAAAGAGCAACAAATGGAGTCGATACGTTGTTTATCACCCCAAGGTGTAGGTTTTACTAAAAAAAAACGGATATTGGTTTTCGTGATAAGATAACATTGTAACATTTGGCATCTTAATATCCGGGTCAAACCAGGCGAAGCATAATCAAACAAATTCTATCAATATATGCATAATATTCTTAATATTGGTGTAATTGGTCGTGACGACCTCGAGTTAACAGTACTCAAAGATGTTGGTTTAGTGTCTGTGTTCTAGAGCAGAGAAGCGTTCTAGAGAAGGAAATTCACAAGAACGATTCAATTGCAATGCGAAGTAAAGTGCCAAATTCAAACACAAGTTGCGTGGAGTTACTATTGTTACGTTACAATAATTCTGTCCGTAGCTGTAAATTTAGGAGTAGTCTGTGTGGCATGTTACACAGCGAAAAGTAACCTTTATTTTGTAGTCGAGGCTACATTCACTGCACACACCAAAGTTTCAATTCTCTATTAAGTCTGGTACATTGTTGTTGCACCCGTCGGCATTTGGGGAACCTATTGAAATGAAATGTTTTGAAAATTTTTCACTCGTCTTTACAATTTAAGTAGAGTAATATTGGTTTGCCCGAAATTGCAAAACATAAACAAGTCCTGCAGAGAAAAAAAAAACTAGAGTGTCTGTCGGATTACTGTTCCTATTAAAAACGTTTTTAATTAAAACGTGGTTTTTCAAAACTTAATTTGGTCTTAATTTACATTTTGCGATTTTCTTCGTGGGCTTTCTTGACTATGGCTAATTTGGAATGTGAATCCGAGACGGGAAGACCAGAATAGGGTGCATCTTTAGTTCCGTGAAGCATCAGGGTCCATTCTTTCAGGAAGCCAATTTGAGGTGACTCCGAATTGAAGCGTACCTGGAACGAAAAATAAAGTGAAAAATAAATTCCGTTTGACATACGGTTTTGCTCTTGAAAACTATTTGTTTATCTTCCAGAAAGAATGGCGTCCTATCCGTGTCCTCCCCAAAGTAGTCAAATTTGTTTACCTCAAGAAGCCATGTTCCTTGAGGGTATTCTCCCCAACTGTGTGTCATCATAAACGGCCACTTAATAAAACCATCTCGATGGTCATCGTCTTTGCTCCTTTTGCTAAGAATCATGGACCTGAGAACCATAAAAAACATAAAAATCATTCAAGAGAATGAAATTCCTTTGGTGTGTCACCCATTTGGATACTCACCTTGTTCCCATTGGCGAAGTTAAAAATATTTCCACGTCTCCTCTTCGGGACGCATTCAGTGTGATGACTGCCTGAACATGTTCTAGGTAGGAGACCTGCGTTTCGGTACCCAGACAGGCCTTTGTGTCGATTTTCAGCTTCAAGGGTCGACTGCTGGGAATTTCGCTGTGAAAGAAAATAGACGTTGTACGATTTGTGACAATTTGGGACATCAAAAGGAGTTAAGACACTTACTAGTTGCCTACAAGACTGCCTGCCTCGCAATGGTACCTGGCCGGTACCATTTTCCACTGTTTGGCCAAAGCCACCATGGCACCTGCATCGAGGACCCCAAAACCGAAGAGATGGTTGAATTCCAATCCGACTCCGTTCATTGTCCAATGAAACCTTCCTTTTGCATCGAAGAGAGAATTTCTCTTTGAAGTCAAGACAGTAAGATGTTGAATGTCTCTCCAGGTTAATTCGGGACTGAAATAAGAACATAAAATTAAAATTTTCAAGCTTGAACCAAGTACTACTTGGTTAACTACTTGAAGTATGTGGTTTGCAGAACAAAGAGGAACTTTGAATTAACTTAATAGTACTTTACAATAAACACATACTTGGCTTCTAATGCAAGTGCAAAGACACCGGCAGCTTCCGGAGCTGCTGCCGAAGTACCGGAATGAGTTGTTGTGCATTTCCCGTACAGATCAGTTGTTGCTACCCCGGTGTTCGGATCCTTGGCGCCATTGCTGAAGGTTGATGCCAGGGTAGATGAACAACTTTCGTCGTAATGGGCATTTTGGCCATCATTAATGGCGCTATTGATAGAAATGGTCCACATGCTCGCGGCGTATCCGTCGCAGTTACAGTCATCATCCTCTCCACCATCACCACTGGCCCAAACATAGATGTTACCCAAGCCGTTTCTCCCCTCATTAACACCTCGAACAATAGCTCTCATGGTGGCATTTCGGGGTCCGTCAACCGTTTTTCCATCATCCGTGGGACCCCACGACGCACTATATATGTCGATCAAATTCGGTTCGTGTCCCATGGAGTTGGCTTCGATGAGATCAGTCATGTACGGTTGGTCCAACATGCGAATACCTGTAAATACATCAAGGTTTAAGTAATTCACACTTGGATTCAATTTTTTCAGTTCATTAGTTGTTCAGATGTTGGATGTGTTTATTCATTTTTTTATATGCAACAATTGTTACAATAGATTGACTACAAATTCTAACCGGCCATAAGCGTAGTGCCTGAAGTATAAACCTGTGGTCAAAATCATCAACCTTATGTTTATTAATTACGTGAAATATCATAAGATTTTTAAGTTCCGTTGCCCACAAAAGGAGAAATGACTAACAAGACATTTTTAATTAGTTCCTACGATTTTATCTGTCACTTACACAGATATCTCGAGCGAAAAAGAAAAACCGACATCCCACAGAAATGACTTTCCGTTTTGCAATTAGTGCAGCTTACCTCGTCAGTTAATTAGATTTCATGGAGGTCGGATGGGGAGGAAGGATGCAAAATATCTCGAATTATATTTCATTTTTGATGTAATTCTAATTTTTAATAGAAATTAAATTGGTTTTGGAATTTTTTTATTGCTGTAAACTCATCGTCTTCTGGCAGTCACGAAACCATCTCATTTATATGTTTGAAGTTCATCAAGTGACTGGACATATCTCATACCAAGAAACCAATACGGCCATGTGAGACTTGAGGTTTTTTTAATATATATAGGTGCTCACCTGCTATCTTAGAATCGTAGGCCACCCCAACACCGCAGACTCCATTATCTCGGGCAGCCGCAACTTCTCCAGCACATCTAGTACCATGACTGAAAAACATTTCAAATACTAAAGTATTCTCATTAAATCAGTCAAACATGAAACTTAATAATTTACTGGGGCTTGTGAAGTGGAAAAATGATTGCTGTACGAATACGAAATATTAATATTTTAAACTGTATATTAATATTTTACTTCTATTTTTATGCAGAAAATGATTATCCATAACAATATGAAACTGCGGGTTTAAAACAAAAATGCTTTCTCACCAATGTTACTATTATTATTTCTCCAAATAATTCATAACAATTGAAAATATTTACGAATCACATGAAGAAATACCACAACACTCTTTTGAGGGTGCAACAGGTTATTAACCCTAATCGATGTTTACGTAATCCTTCAATACAAAAGCTTTAAGATTAGAAATAATAAAATGAGAATTTTAATTTTATATTTTACTTACAAAAAAAAGTGAAAAAGGTCGGTAAGGTTAAACGGAAACTGCGTCTCAGACATACTTTTCGTGATTGGAAAATCCTACCCAAAGCTACATATTTTTGGAATGGGTAAGTCGTACGGTGAGCAATAGGTGAAAATTCTAAGTCAATGCAAAAGACGTTTCAGGTAAAAGGTTAAGTGTCGAAAAGAATAATTGAAATATCGGAAAAGAATAATTATGCGTCAGAAATTCAGTCTACAATTTCCTTTGTTTTCACATTTCTCGCATTTTTTAATTTCTTACTAAAAACTTACATAATTGCCTAGGCTTATGTAATTTCATTAAAATTACATAACTTCACATAAGCAGTCATGATTCCATTCCTAACTTTCCGCTTTTAAATGTGTGGAGAATATTTGGGTTTCATGTTTAAGCAAATGACTTTTTCTTGTTTTTCAATATTATTATACGCTGCAAGGTGTGGAAAATTTTACACGAATTTCCCATTTAGGTAACACCGCTGAATAATGATCCGAAAACAAAAATGTTAAAAAGAGTAACATTAATGTATTTATTACTGTGTAAACTTTTGATATTTCTGTAACAATAAAAGTTCTTAAATTCGATGTAAGGTTTTCAATTCCATACATTTTTCCGAATATTGGTACAACGTAACTATACATTGTGGTTTGGATGTCACTAACATTTATTGATGTTACAAACAAAATTATTCTGTTCTGCATTGCCTTGACAAATCTCAATTAAAACAAGGGTATTAGAGTACAAGAAAATTACTTAAGGTCTCTTCTGTTACAAATGTACCTACCACTAGAAAATTATCATTCAAATTTATGTATGAACAACAGGAATCATATTTTCACGATTTTGTCACACACTAAAGGTGGAAGCCAGCTTTTATTTAAAAAAAAAAAGAGAGAAATGTTACGTCGTAAAAAGTGAAACAGAAATATGCATGCGGCTCATCAAATGCCCACCTGCAGAGCAGGCATGAATGAATGTGATGAAAACTTCATAAAACGTCCACGCAATGACGTATTCATACGTCCAAGATCAAAGCTAATGAATTTTTCAACTGTGCAATAATGTGGAATAATAAAAGTGTTTTCATTTTGTTGATGGCAGCAGAGGAAAATGAAAAAATCTGTTGGTTCGCAATTCAATACTAAATGTGACGTTTTAATTTATATAAAAAAGTCATTGTGTGGTAATGTAACAATTGAAAGAAGTAATTAGATTGCATTACAGATACATTATTAATGAGTGGTTGTATTTAAAGGTGGGTGCTTTTTCAGGGGGAAGGAGAGGTTGACGTATAAAAACAACGCCGATATTTGAGTAGTCTCTCGCATTTTAGTTCTCTGGAGACCTAAGGTCTTATTAAAGTTATTAATATAAATGTGGTGCGTCGTAATTTATATGTGAATGATGTGGAGGATAAAGTAAATGATAATTCATTCACCTACAATAGTCTACAAAATGGTTCTTACCTGTTGAACCAGTCGTCTGTATACCTCGGATACGGGTATGGATCATTGCTGCTGAAATCGTAACTGGCCCTGGCGTTCTGTAAACAATGCAAATAATAAATGGTGGAGGTTACACGAACACAAAACAAAAATTATATGTAGCAAAATAAGTGACAGTATAATTAAAAAAAAACAAAAACAAATAAGTACAAAAGGCACGACACAAGTTTCACAACCCATTAAAGTACACGAAAACAATTAGTGTCCATGGCACACAAGGAAGTACTTAAATTGGAAAAGGATTTATGGTTAGCGGAAAATTGCAGCTACCCATCAGCAAGAAACAGACCCAAAATCCTTTTAATTACTTCAGATGCAATGAATTTTGGATTAGATTCGAAGTCAAGGCAAAACTACCATATGGAGTAGTAAAATCAAACTTGGCAAAATCTCCGTCATTAGGAAAATAGCTCTGGGGATAGACACGATGAACGGAATTGATTCAAATCGAATTAGAAGTCTCCAAATTGGGGACTGAAGCACTCGTCGAACGGCAGCAGAAGCGTGAAAAATACACAAAAACTGAAAGCTCGTCCCTCAGAGAGAGAAATAATTCACTATTTTAATGGTGGTGGAGGACATTTGTTACCAAGTGCCACTTTACATTTACTTTTTACTATATACGTAGTTGACGTTTCAAAGAAGTCTAAAAGAAAACTTTTACTACTTGAGCCCAAATAACACCAACTATTACAGCGTGGGACTACAATATGTTTTACCAAAGTTACAAGTTACAAAAAAAAGTGGGATGTAGAGTGACTTGAAAATAAATTTTAGAAAATGTTGACTTTACAGCAATTAAACGGGGAAAGACTAAAATATTAGTTTATGTTAACATTTTCGTCAAGATTGTTGTGGTAACTTACATAATTGTGCTTCAGATCAGCGTGCATGTAATCGACACCTGAAAAAAAAAATAGTTGTGAAATTATACATTTATCTTGAAAAAGGTATTTTTCAGATTCAAAGTTTGGGTACATGGGGAACCTATATTTAACAATAAGTGTGGGATACTTAATTAAGTAAATGTCATTCATTCCAATCTATAAAATTACTGGTTACCCCCTTTTTCTATAAATTTCTGCACGTCATCATGTAGACTTAACGAAAGTTCTTTTGACGAAACCGCAATATAATGTACTGTTTTCAAGATCATATGTTACTTAATTTGTAACGAAAGCTTTCGTTTAGAAAAGGCTTCTGCAACCAACTTTGTGAATTAGCTTATTTAATTTAAGTTCCATAACTTCGAGATAATTCTATTTTTGTCACATTTTCAAATTATGCCTCGAATAATCTAGAATTTCCCCGTAGAATTACTCACACGAAAAGTAATAGAAATGAAAACCAAAAGTGGAGTTTTGTTAATTTGAATGCGACACACTTAGTTCTGTAAGAAAGTGTTTGTGGTAACTAAAAACTGTACAAGATTTCACTTGTACATCATTTAAAGAGATTTCGCTTTGTTACAAGCGTTATATTTATAACTATATTCATTTAGACGGTTAAAATACTTGATCTAGTAAAGAATTCTATGGAGCAAGAGATCGATTTTACGGGATACAAAAGACCTCTTTTCAACAGGGTACAAGATGAAGACTCTGAATGGATTTCAGAAGAGAGAAAGAAAACATTTACAATACAACCATTAGCTGTGTAATATAATAGGAAGGAAATTTTACGGCAATTACGTCTAACAATTAATATATAATAATAATATAATAATAACAGACCGACGAAAAATTCATTGAATTTTAATCGTAATTGGTTGTATTATGAGCTATAACACAAACTTTAATCTTGATAGGTCCCACATATTTTTAACTGTATATTCTTTTACTGGAAAGGATCGATAATTCACAGAAAAATATCCAAAATACAAATGACATATGGACGTTCGCCTTGAAGCAGTCAATAGTACAATTGGTATTCAATCGTAATAAATTATTTTTTTGACTTCTCGATCTCAAGGTACATCTAGATTTTTTGCTTTCTCTTTTTAGAATACACTGGTAAAATACTTTGAATACTTTAAAGTTCTTACCGTCGTCCATAATGGCGGTCGTGACATTCTTTCCTGTTATTCCTTGAGCCCAAGCAGAGGCCACGTTCAAATCGAGTTTGGGCTTACCCCCGTTTTGCCCAGTGTTTTTCAGGTACCATTGAAACTGAAAATAAGGATCCGTGGGATCTGCTTGCGGTCTCATGAACTCAACTAAATTTTCGACTTTAAGCGGTTTGTAGCCTCTTTTTTCTCGCTTGAATCCAACCTGTTGAACGGCGTAGTGCACCTAATAAAATAAAAACAGAAAGGTCAGCCCGAAAATTTGTATCTGAAAACCTGAAATGCGCAAAATTCAGGGATCCTTCCCTTTCGAGTAATTCGCTTTCCTCAAAAATAAAAAAGCTAAAAAAATAATTACATAAAGTGGGTAAATTAGGAAATTCAAAACTGGAAAAATTCTCCCAGCAAGGAGATAATTAGAAAGTCAATACTGTGTGATACATCTAATGCTCTCCTCGATTTTTAACGAATATTTACCAATCGTTACTGTTCATTGTTTTAATTAGATAATGAGGCCCTCTAATTTAAACTCTGGGCTCTACATAGATAATTTACTTCGGAATCGCGTCATAACAAAACGTTCATTAGGCAATCGAAATGACGTCAATTCGAACCCCTATTAATCCGCCCAGATTTGGAAAAAAACATCTTTGTTGGGTAATTCACTGATAACTCTGAGAAAGCCGTTTTTATTTATTATGACAGTTATTAGTTTTCCAGTACAAAACTCGCACACCATAACAAAAAAAAAATGAAATAGTGAGCATCCATTTCATTCTGTGTGATTACGACTACATAAAAGGACAGCACTTCGATTTCGGAAAGTGTATGATTTTGACTACTGTAAGTACGAACAAGAAAAACGGAAATCTGTATGAAAATTCTTTCCACTTGGAAAATCAAAGCCGTTCTTTTGACTACTTCTTTCCTGTTGCGAAGGAAATCTGAGGGAGATACTTAAATGTCTTGTTAATGCTCGGCAAGGGAAGTAATAAATCTTAAGTGGAATAGAGCCAATTAAACGGATAATCGCTTTTAATCTCGTGTGGTTCTCACTTAAAATTGTTGTTTGACAATCACCGGAAAATTATTAAGATGCCCAAAATACAAATTGAAATGGAAATTACTGACCAAATTGCATACCAAAAACACAAGTACTAACGACATGTGCAATTGAACCATTGAACCAGAATGTGAAAGAAAGTTAAACAGAATTTCAGTACAAAACAAAAATTTTCTCGAAGTTTATATTGCAAAGTTTTCAGAACTCTTGAAAATTAAATGGTAGAAAGTTTTCAAAATAATTTTACGGCATTAACTTCAGCTGGGTAGATCTTATTGAAGTCAATGAACATCTCCCCGGGGGAGTTTATTTCGAAATTAGTTTAGTGTTGCTTACAATCTGTAGCCTGAGTTGAAAAATTTGGCTTTCAATACGAAAGGGCATAGGACAGTTTGAAAAAAAAATGGTGAACAATATGAAGCATTTTGTTGAAACAAAACTATCGATTTTTCTCGTAACCAAATTATTAACCAAACTTATCATCAAGGAAAATGTCCTACCCCATTTCAAATAATGTAATTTCTTAATAGTTATAAAATACATAGGTAGACGAACACGATTCGGCATTATGCTGTGGCACATACTAATTTGTAGGAACATCTTAGTCCAAATTAGTGTTTAAGGTATCCTAACATGTATGATATGGCTTTCCTAAAGTAATGTTTGGTGACATTTTTATAACAACTTTTAATTTTACAAAACTATACTGCATTCATAGCGTTAGGGGATAATCCTCTAACAATAACCCTGGGTTATTTTATTCCCAGAAGAGCTCAGTCTACCGATCACATGTTTTTACAAATTCTCTGTTATTTGTACTTTAGAAATTTGAAGGCTTGGCATGACCGCCCACAGGTTAACTGAAAGCTCCACTAAATTGTCAGATATAATTTTCCTCATCCGCTATTTACCATTTTACCATTAAAACACCAAAACACCGACCACGGTTTCTATTTGAAATCAAGAACAAAGAAAACTGCCCTTGATATAAAATTATATCCCAAGTATTCCTCCAGGTCTTATTAAAGTATTCCTTGTTCTTCTCATGTACCATCCCAACCCAAGTATTCCATCTTAGTAAAGGTCAACACTTTCATCTATTCGAGCCCGGTTTCTTTGAGCCTTTTAAGGTAGTTTACGGGTCACATCAAATTTTCTTATAATGAATGACTCTTTTCATAAGGAGCTTAATTAACTAATAACCTACTTATAATGATCGTTTTACTTCCATCAACATCAATTCGGTTTTTAGTCGGTTCCTCTTACAATGCCTCCCTTGAAAATATCAAGATTTAATCACCGAAAATACCTCAGGGTTTTCATCTGTATAATACTTAAATAATAAGCCATGCATTAATAAGAATGATTATTCATAGCAAAAGTAAACATGTACATACTGTAAAAATATTGAAGATAAACTGCTATTAATATTGTAAGCCAAAACTATTAAGCAATAATACATTTTATTGACAGACCTTAATTTTTTTCCCAATAAACAGCTCCAACTGATGTCTTGGAGAGTATCAATACTTTTTCGGCTTGCATTTATACACTAATAACCGAAACCAATATTAGTTCACAGTTATACCTACCAGTGGATCTTTTTTGAGTTTTCGAGTGTGAGTGATACTCCTTTTCGTCCTCGCCTGCGGTACTGCATGGTTAACAAAATGGTATTCACTTTTCGAGCCTAAAACCTGTAACAAATATAAGAGTAACATTATACATTTCTCTTATTGTACTAAATTTTTTATATGATTTTGTCATTAATTGCAATAAATTCACTGCATAAAACGCAACTGAAAAAATGAACAATTTTATTTTACATCATCTGTTCTGTTTGAAAACTTGATCTCTTTTACTGACTGAGTTCCAACATTTTCATTCCTTCCATGTTCCTTTCCTAAGAAGGTGAATTCTTTTTCATTTCCTATCTCATAAAAATCGAGTTTGTTGAGTTTTGTATTTGTCTTACAATCTTCTAAACTGAATTTCTTAACATTCTAAATACCGTTCAAAGACCTTTATTTTCTTCCAGGCAATCGGTACGATAGAAATCATGAACGAAATATAAACGTACCAATTGCTTCCTAATTGTGTTTATCAAAATACAATTTTATTTAAAATCCCGGTATCCAGAGTCTATTTCTGCTGACGCTCAATACGCATTCCTTGGATACAAAATTTGTAACCATTCGGATAAAACTGTGTAATTCTACCTGTATATTGAACTTAAATGTCATTTTCGTCTGTTAACTTCATTCGTTTGAGCCCACATAATGAGGACAACAATTACGGTTGAATTTACCCTCAGAATATTTGATGATTGTGCGACTTTTCTACTTTGTATTTTCCACTTACACTTTGCCGATTGTATTGACGAACAGAATTTCTTCCCCAGAGAACTGGTTACACTGCACTAAAGTTACACTACACCATTAAGAAATTTAACTGTTCTTTTAATTTTTCATTAATGTGCGTATATGATAAAATTCTTATTATTAGATAAATTAAATTTTGTTTCTGTTCTTCTTTTTACTGTTGAAAATAGCCTTTTTTATGTGATTTATTTCTGTGAACAAAAGGATTTACTTTTTAAGAAAAGTAAATGAAAATAATTTTCTTTAAAAAAACATCTTTTGATGTAGCAATTTCCTCTTTGAGAATGCAGCGGTACTTTAACATTTTTCTTATAATCCTGCATTTAACTTCAGTGATGAAATAAATCCAGCGTACACGGGTTAAATGTCGTTTTAGTTTTCTCCATTAAAAACGTTCCACAGGTGTTTCTTTAATTTCAAATTAAAGCAATTTAACATTCTCGTTATAATTTGGTAACAAGAACAATTCACTTCAATTTGTAATTGAAGTAGTGAACTTGTCAAAATAAGACCAAAGGAGATGATAGAAATTAAATGCAAAAAGTACAATCGTTTTTGTTTGAAATGCACGTCAGCTTTTCATTAGTGAATCCATTGAAATGAATTGAAAAAGAGTTCAAAGTTGTCGGTTGTAATAAACAGTATTGAATGGTTCTCGTATTCCTAGTGCAGTTGCAGATGATTTGATTCTCTTGATTGATTACGACTGATATCGAACTGAAATTCAGTTTTTATGCGTTCAGGCGGCTCACAACTGGAAAATTTTTAAAATTTTCAATCATGTTCTTATGAAAAGACAAACATTTAAACTTTCATTAGGAAAGTGTTACCCACCGAGGCAACATACAATATTAAATGTTCATTACATACGTACCACAACTCCGTTCCAACCAACACTGATTTTGAAATAGTGTATACATATGAATGGAGTGAAGCATTACATTCAAAGGGAGCATAAAACATTGAATGGATGTTTTCCTCACTTCCTGGATATTCCAAAAATATAAAAATGTGGTCCGGTAGCATGGGAAAAATTTTCCAGTTCATTTGAATATTGTTTATTCCGGCCTTGGGAACTTTTATATTTTTGGCTCGGCTTCCCGCTTCCTACCGAAGTACCTAATTGACGTCAAATTCAATTGGGTTCAATTGACCAAAAACCTAAACTGAATTGTGTTTTAATTTTCTTTAATCCCTTTTCGTACAGCAAAAATGGATTTTTTTCAATAATCGCTACAAAGCCTTTAAGCAATGTGAAATGGAGTCTGATCTTATAAGTAAACAAATTGACGTTCCCGTCGTGTATTGATCTCAAAATAAATTAATAAATGCGTATTGATGCCGACTTATTCATAATTCTTGGTAACACAACTTATAAAGCATTTTAACTACCATTGTATTCGACGTTTAATAATATTTTTCTGAATTTGGCGTTTAAATTTTGAGAATGCATTATTGCAATTTTCATTAATATTTTTATATCAAGGCCGAGGTCACGTCCGGATCTAAAAATCAAACATTCGGTAACACAATTACACTACCAAAAGTTACATAAAATTGTTCATTTTTAAATTAAATTCAAATTTATCGGTAAATATTGAGTGTTATTTACAGTATTGATTTTTGTAACTACCAAACCATTATATCTCCTACGTGACTATTAAAATTTTGCGTAAAACGTGGCAGAGATAGTAGAGACATAAAGTTGGTGATTCAATTCATTTTACGAATTTATTTAATATTTTGAATTTGTGACAAACTAATGACGTAACCATAAAAGTGAACTGGAATGGCGGCGAAGAAAAATTAAATTTGTTTCCAAAAAAAAACTTAGACTCATAAAACTTAAGCACAGTCAGGTACAATCTTTCCATCGGATTATTTTCAATGAACAAAGGGTACTCCTTGGATTATCTGAAATTCGAAAATGAACAGTCTTGGAGAAGTGTCACTTCGTGTACATCAGTGGACGTACGTAAAAAATAGGGCAATGCGTCTATTCGGCGCCAACACGTCCAGGCGACACATATTTAATACACTGTTATTTCTCTTGTTAAAAATTACTATGGATAGTGAGAATATGGAAGAACGCGTTTTAGTGTTACATTAAGTTGAGATAAATCTCTGAAGATTTTTATTAAGGAGAACTGAAAAATTAATGTTAAAGCAAATCATCCTCGCTTTATGTCCGTCACCGCAAAAATTACTGTTACGAATTTAATTATATTTATCTAGTGTCGCTAACTACGCGCAAGATCAAGAGGAATGTGATTTCTTACTTTTGTGTTTTTTAAATCTATTTTTCTTTAATTTTAAGTTGTGGCTCATGGTGAATATTTTCTCAACACAATTTTACGATGAAGTTACACAGTAACGCCGCCATTTTGCAATATACCTGTATTTTTAACATGCTTTTATCATTTGAATTAGCTTACTATCAAGAATTGGGATGGAACTGACTTTCTATTATTAGAAAATTGATCAAAATCGAAAATTGGTTTTTCCACATTAATTTGTTCGCTGCAAACAATCACTTTTTTATATTTTTAATAATTTCTGGCAACTGGTAACGCAGAAAGGTTTACTGCCTTAATTATGACATGATTGTTGTGTACCGGTTAATAGTAAATTAAAATTCAATTTGTCACCGCCCTGGTTTACGAAAAGAACGAAAATTTATCACGTCATCCATCATTTATAGAATATATTTTCAGCTCTACTTAATTTGAGTAAATCAAGGATCTAAACTTCTTATCTATTTCAATATCACAATGTTCTAATCTTCTTAAATTGTTTCAGCACATCATGCAGATAATTTCTCGTATGTTTAAGCCCTGAATGCTCCTTATCCACACAACAGTTTTAAGCAGAAAAAACATTTCTATATTAAATTGATGACAATTTACATATGAGTTTCTAGTTTTAGATAGTAGCATTAAGTCTCTGAACTTTCGTCCAGTTTCCTATTTCATACTAAACCATTACATCCTAATCACTGAGTATTCTCTTACTACATCAATAGAATAATAACTTTTATAATACTCATAAAATTATTGTTCCTGCCAAGAGAACGGAACTAAGTTTGTAGTTTTAAATACGGGTCGGCTTACAAATATTTTATATAGAATAAATCCAATAAGAATGGGATCCATGTGGGTACTTGAAAAATTCAACTATTCCTTGGTATGTAGGGTATATTTTTACAATAGTGTTGCGGAAAATTTAATCCAAGGAGGCCGAAGAGAAATATCGAATTCAAATGATATCGAGGGAGCAAGTTATGATGTCTATGTGTATTATTATTATTATAAAGATAGCAAACATTACTTAAATTACATTATACGTTTCTTCTTTAACAACTCACCTTCCAAAGCCACGGTATTTTTCTTGGAAAATATATATTAATTTTATACAATACGATAGAACCCGAGACCTTGCGTAGATTAAGAAGCTTTTCTAATTTAAGTTTGTGTAATAAATTACCGATGGGTGGATATCGACACAAGAGTAAACATTTTTACGATGATAACTTTACGGAGATAAAATCTTACACCCTTAAAAGTCCATTAAAATGTTCCATGCTAAGTAAAAACTGTAATAATAAATTCTTAAAATTTTGCATCTATTCTTAGAAAGGATAGGGTCAAGATGGTGAAATAGATGCCGCAAACTCCGGTATTACAAACCGGGAAAATAAAAATGGATCAACATTCGATATTTTGATCTACACAGTGTTGAAAACGATCTCAGCATCATACGATATATGTTCGGCTTTACAACTGTACACCTTTAATTAAGGTCCGATTCATTCTGTCGCTAGAAGAAAAAAACCTAATTAGAAACGTTCCACAAGAAAAAAGTAGAAAAAGTAATAATCGTGTAACAAGAGTTATATAGCTCAATTTTGTTCTTTCAAAAAAATCTTTCCGGCAAATCTTTTTCAAATCGTTCTTCGGAAGAATTGAAAAAGGGATAAAGAAAGGGAATCTCTCAGGTGAAGAAATCAATTAAAATGTTTTCCAGCAGTAAGTTGTCTGGCAATAGAGGTGAAGCATTAAAATGTCAAGAAATTATGTTCCGTATGTTTGTGGCAAGGTGGGGACTTATTCCATCAGTGTGTGCAGACATTCTTGAAAATTTAATTTCGATACAGAATTGAACAAACAAAAGTCGCGAAACTGAAATTCTGCTGTGGGAAATTATTTACATTTTGAAAATCCAGACGGAATGTGGAGGAGCTTAAGTCGAAGACACGCTTTCAAAGTATCCAAGTTCATTTGGATTTTTACATTGAACGAATCTTATTATAAAAACATCCGCAGAACACTTTTCCCACGTAGTTATTCAATTTGAAAAAAGTAATTTTCAGCGTATTTCATCAGGGCAAGTTTTTGTGTCATTATTACGCACATAAACTTTTACATCGGAAGTAACGTTATTCCTTAAATCCACCCTTTTATAAAACTGGGTTACTTTTACGTCGTAAAAGTTTTTAGAGAAGTAGAACCGGTGAAAAATACTATCCTAAATTTTAAATAACAAACATGAACGTCAGGTCGTTTCTTTTCTCAATAAATGCAGGACTAATCAAATTACCACACTCGAAATCACAATTGAGTTTTAATATTGAATACACGAATAAGAGGAAAATATTAAACAGACAATAGCATGTAGAATACATGGAGCAAAAAAATTATAGTGAAATTGTAAACAACTTAGCGGATGTAAAATAAAAATAAATATCCCTGTTTTCTTTTCCAATGTAAAGCGTTGGAGTTAAAATCTGTACTAATTTTTTATTCATACATTCTACGAAAACTTTACAGACATAATGTTTTAAATAAATCGATATATTGTTATGATTAGAGCAGAAAATATGTCTATCTATTGGCTCCAGAAGCGTGTAAGTTACACGAGTATTGACCTTTGGGAGCTAAGTAGTAAACATAATGAACAATATTTATTGTCAAAAAGTTTTTTATGCTTGTACGACGTTTGTATCAGAAATGCTATTAAAATAAAATGATTCCGTACAATCAATTTGTTACACGTTGTAAGCTACTTGAATGAATCTTCTTTGTTCGATTAAGAGCATACTGCAGATTTAACCATGTAATTGAGACAAAAATGTAACCAGACCTCTACACCGATGTACAATATGTATTAATTATTTGAGTGAAACATTTCCTAGAAAAATATGGATTTTATAAATCTAAATCTTAAGATTCAGAAGAACCTACAACTGGTCAGTTCTGGAATCAGATGTTTTCAATAATTTCATCTGTGGTATGCTAAAATACTACAATATTATTGTAAATCTCTCATTCCGGGCTGGGCTCTGAATCTTAGAATAAAAGATTTGCTACTTATTTCTTTAACACAACCGGAGTTACAAGCTGTCAGTATTGCAGGAAGGCGAAAAATCAGGGCGTCTTCCGAATAACATCAAAGCTCTGTTAACGGATACCTCAAAAACAGTTTTTACACCTTACAGAAGATAAAAAAAAACGCGTAGCCATTATGCAACAGTATTCTCCATCGGGGAGTGATGCAGAATCCATTTCTTTCAATATGCAATCGAATGTACTTACTTTTCCTAGATTAATGAATCCATTTCTATTTGCGATCTGATGTGCAACTTCGTCATCGTGTTCGCCCCGGAGTTTCACTAAAAAAGAATTAGTAAATACGTCAGCCCTGACTGGAAAAAGTAATGCGATTGAAACCGTTAGCAAAATAGTTGAAAATGCGGAGCATGGTGAAAAGAGCACCATGCTTATCCCTCGAACTCGACTGAACTGCCTTTAGTTTGGACACATTGTTGTGACGTCACCGTTGTAATGTCATGCACACTGGGCCCCCGACGCTTCGAAAGGATCGATTTTCGGTCTGCGAGAATAATAATGATGATATCAATGGTGAAAAACCTTTTGAGAAAAGCAAGACGTAGCAACAAGGTTCAATCTCCAATATGGAATAAGAATTTTGTTCACTGGCACACAATTTCCCATATGCCTTCAAGTAAAAAAGGCTCGATTTCTGTTGCTGATGTATTTCGATACTGCACATTAAGCAGTTCGTAATTGGACTGAGTGCATTTCTTAGAATTACGTAAGGTAGATTCACCTAGGTTTTGTTTTATGAGACGAATCATCGGATCGAGATATATTAATGAAGGATTATTATACGATTCACATTAACATATGGAAGTATAAAAGGGGGACAGCGCTTGAAGCGCTACTTTACAATTTAGAGTTTAAAACCTTTCAGAGGGAATAATTTCGCTTAGGCAAAAACAGTGGAAGGAATTTATTGGCTTTTCTAATAAAGAGAATTACTCCCTCATTTTTAGTTAATGTCCTTTTTACGGTTAATGTAATGTGCGTATTACACGTGGACTAGGTTTTCTGTTACGCTACTTCACGTTGGAGTTTTTACTTGGAATTGTTTTGGATTATTTAAACTAGATGACCCTGACCAGAAATTTTCTTTGCGACATTTTGCTCCTTTTGTTAAACTGTGTGTGAACCCTGAGGATGAAGATAATTCCTATGAATATGAAAGAAATTTTCCTATGATTCCTCACATTCTTAGCCCCCATCTGAACCCTCCTCATCAAAGAAGAAATATTAGATTTCACGGTAAGTCTCATTGTACGTGTGTTTACACGACAAACTGTTGAATTTTTTAAAAGAAAACCAAAAGCATGGGTCACAGAAGAACACTTTCCTTTTTTATTTTCTTTCAACCAGCGAATTATAACTTCAAAGGTGGACGGCTTTCAGTTACCGCTTAAGGTGTTTCTATAGAGAACCTTTTGATTAGCTTCTATTATCGCACGCCTATTAAAATAAAAAGGAAGCCGAAGGCATTGAATTGATTCATGAGCAGCATTTTTAATAAGGAGGGAAATTCTAATATAAAACTTTAATATTTTGGTAAGATGATAAAATAAGTGAGGCTCCGAAACTATCGGATATCACCTGCATTACTCAAAGCAATTTGAGAGAACAAACTCCGATTCCCAACTTGAGTGTAATTTCCGAAGTAAATCTGAAGTTACTTAAAAAATATTGTCTTGGTAAATGGTACACTTCACCTATGCTACCTATAAGCGCTTAGGAAATACATATCTAAAATTCCCACTGTGGTCTTGACAATAAAAAATAATGTGCCCAGGACAAACAGATACTGAATCAAAAATAAAATTTAGCTATAAAACAATTCACAGTCAGAAAATGATAAGGCCATAGACAAATAGATGCCCAGAGCCTATCGTGTCTTCTTTTCATTGAAAAGATTCCGTTGTGGTTAATGGAGGTTACAAAATTGAAGTGTCCCGAGTGTTTGACGGGATAACAAAGAAATGTAATAACAATATCTGTTTTCAGTATACTCTTTTGATGAACATTTTGCTCAATATAAATCGCAATATAAGTCATGGATCCAAAATACTGAACTTTTAATGGACCAGTTGTCGATTCATTGAAAGGCAAATCCATAATAATATTTATAATTAACCATAAATAGTGATTTGAAAATAAGGCCAGAAGCACAACGATCGTGTGGTTTTAATGAGAATACTCAAATTTTTGAAATATAAAAAACGTTTTCTGTAGTAATAAATGTAAAAAAATATATGTGAAAAGATGAGTAATATCAAAGCCAAAAAAACCGCGAAACATCAAGTGCTCCATATTTGATAAATACCAATATACTCTCCTGTGAATAAATTGTAGCTATTAACAATACTATTCCCTTCATTAGGATACATACTTGCAAGCGTCATTTTGCTTGCACATCCGAAATTCAAAATTTAAATGCTCAAATGAAATTTTTTTTATGTAAGAAATTAATAATCAAGTATTATTGGTTGTTACTTTCGTAGGCTACCTAATTCATTTAAAAAAAAAAAAAAATTAATACGTTTCCGACTCACCTCATTTATATCTTCAATGGATGTATTTCTTCCATTTATTGTTTTACCACTAAAATATGAATGATAACAATACGGAAAATCTTTCGGAATCTCTACAAAAACCTCTCTAAAACTCTAAAAAAAAATTTGCATTTTCCATAAAACTTTAGAAATTTGTCCATAGACTAAATAAAGTAACGCTCCTTCGCACGGTGTGATGGAAGTTGGCACAACTGATTCCATGCAGTTGTATTAATCGTGTCAGAATTGTTTTTGAATGACTTGAGTTTTTGATCTACCTTATAGTTTACTGAAAATGGTATGGTTATAAGTACATAAAATTAATTGGGTTTTGCTCATTGAAAAATATACTTTTTATACTCTTCACTCTAATTTGTAACTTTACAGGGTCAAAACCAATCGGGTGGAACTGGGTCCGGTGGAGACAAAAAAGATGACAAGGAAAAAAAGAAGAAGTATGAACCTCCAATTCCTACCAGAGTTGGAAAAAAGAAGAGAAAGACAAAGGGACCCGATGCGGCTATGAAACTTCCACCGGTGACTCCGCACACTCGTTGTAGACTGAAGTTACTTAAGTCTGAAAGAATTAAAGATTACCTTCTAATGGAGGAAGAGTTTATAAGAAATCAAGAACGCTTGAAACCCCAAGAAGAAAAAAATGAGGTGCGTTAGTCATAAATTGGTGTGTTCTGAAGATACTTAGTTATAATCTAAAACCATCTAAATCCAGTGAAGATATAAGTTATAAACTACAGTTATAATCAATATTAACATAAATAATTCATTGTAGGAAGAAAGATCAAAAGTTGATGAATTAAGGGGTACACCAATGTCTGTTGGAACATTGGAAGAAATTATTGATGATAATCATGCTATAGTATCAACTGCTGTTGGTAGTGAACACTATGTAAGCATATTTTCAATTGTTGATAAAGATCAGCTTGAACCAGGATGTTCTGTCCTCTTAAATCACAAGGTAAATTCTACAACATTGTACTGCATCACTGTTTTCCAGTATCAGATTGTCATGCTCCTTTTGAATTTCAGGTTCATGCTGTTGTTGGGGTTTTGGGAGATGATACAGATCCTCTGGTTACAGTAATGAAATTAGAAAAAGCTCCACAAGAAACCTATGCAGACATTGGTGGTTTGGATACACAGATTCAGGAGATTAAGGAATCAGTTGAACTACCATTAACTCATCCTGAGTATTATGAAGAAATGGGTATTAAACCTCCCAAAGGAGTAATTTTGTATGGTCCACCTGGAACAGGAAAAACACTTCTTGCCAAAGCTGTTGCTAATCAAACATCTGCAACATTTTTGAGAGTTGTTGGCTCAGAATTAATCCAGAAATACTTGGTAAGAACAATAAACTTTAGAAATACTACATTGAGTAGGCATAGTTATATTTAAAAAAATATATCTATTTCAGGGAGATGGTCCTAAACTTGTGAGAGAATTATTTAGAGTGGCAGAAGAACATGCACCATCTATTGTTTTTATTGATGAAATTGATGCAGTTGGAACTAAACGTTATGACTCAAATTCAGGAGGAGAAAGAGAAATACAGAGAACAATGTTGGAACTTTTAAACCAGCTTGATGGCTTTGATTCCAGAGGAGATGTCAAAGTAGTTATGGCCACTAATCGAATTGAAACACTTGACCCAGCTTTGATTCGTCCAGGACGTATTGACAGGAAAATTGAATTTCCCCTTCCTGATGAGAAAACCAAGAAAAGAATATTTAGCATTCACACTTCCAGAATGACCTTAGCAGAAGATGTCAATTTACAGGAATTAATAATGTCTAAAGATGATCTGTCTGGAGCTGATATCAAGGTATGTAAAATATGAAATATGTATCCAATTACCAAACATTCATAAATTACCAATTTATTTGTCTTGCAGGCCATTTGTACAGAAGCAGGACTTCTTGCATTAAGAGAAAGGCGTATGAAAGTAACAAATGAAGATTTCAAAAAATCTAAAGAAAGTGTCCTTTACAGAAAGAAAGAGGGAACACCAGAAGGATTGTACTTGTAGATAAAATTTAACACTTAAATAAAATAGTTGGAAATGATCTTTTGTCAATAAAATTTTTTCAGTGCTGCTCCAAAATAACACATATTTGTACTGCTGAATATTAATACATCCCAAAAATAAAAAGTGTATATTTTTTAACACCATTCATCTCCAATAAATGTTGATAAACATAACCTGAACAAGAATTATATTCCTGCTGGATTACATTTAATGTGTCAGATGTTTGTTGAATTCAGTTTTGCCATATTTAGCAATATTTCATCATTATATTGTTCCTGTTTCACCATTAACTCATCAAGTGAATGCAAGTTTGAAGAGTCTTCTGAAGGATTTGTTTCCATGCATAACATGCATGTATCACCTATATTTTCTAAATGTGCTTCTTGCAATTTGTCAACTGCAGTAGTTACTTCTTTGGTACACCTAAAAATTAGATTATTTATTTTACTTGTTTTGATTTTGAATGTCAATTTAAAGTTAACTTGCTCTGCTTACTTAAGAATTCCTTTGTTTACTCCCATATGTTGTCCAAATTTAAAACCTAATTTGTAACCTGCATTAAACCCTTCTTGAATTGCAGTTTCCCATCCTTTTGAAACTCCTTCTTGAAAACCCAACTGAAACAAAATTTGAGTAATAATTGTAAGTATTACCCCTTTACCATTATAATCACTATTTTCAGCATTAATATAAAAATTGTAATTACCAATTTAACTTTGTCCTGTAGTTTACCAAAATATTTAGAGTCAATTTGACAGTCGTATGGTTCAATGTCGCTGCCATCCGACATTGTACAGTTTGAATTGTTAATTACTACCTATTATTTGATTAAAAAAATTCTCAATCATTATATTTTTCAATTTCTACATTAAATCACTTTTACATGTACATTTAAATATTAACCTAGGAGACGTCAATTGTATGTCAGTTCCAGCTTCCATTTCTAACCTAAGTTGGTCCGGCGTTCAATATGGCGTCTACAAGTAATGACTGTACCGAGGGAACTACAAATGATATTAAGTTAAAAACCGAAGTGTCAGAAAGTACAGTCACACAGGTATTAAATATAATTAAAAAGTATCCCAAAGGCATTAATGACCATGACATTCAGCTGGAAGTACCTGATTTACTCCCCGAAGAAAGAGTTGCAATACTTAACCGACTTCTTGCTCTGGGACATTTGGACTTATTCAACCAAAATGATAAATTAATTTATAAATATAAAGAGGCCGCAAAGGGGAACACAGTAAAAGGTGCAGATAACGAGGAAAAGGTCGTATACTCCATTGTAGAAGCAGCTGGCAATAAAGGAATTTGGATTAGAGATATAAGGTTCCAATCTAATCTGTTGCCCACGCAATTGAATAAAATTTTGAAGGCATTGGAAAATAAAAAACTAATAAAAGCTGTTAAGTCAGTTTCGGTATGTAACTAATCAACACAATTTTTGTTTTAAATTTTTCAAAATAGTAAAACTCATTTTGTATTGTTTTATCAGGCTAGTAAGAAGAAAGTGTATATGCTATATAATTTGGAACCAGATAAATCACTAACAGGTGGAGCATGGTATAGTGATCAGGATTTTGAAGCTGAATTTGTTGGAGTTCTTAGTCAACAATGTTATAGATTCCTTCAGCAAAAGCAAGAAAAACTAAAAGATTTTAGTGGAAGTCCACTTCAGTGGAAAAACATGTCATTTGTATCATCAAAAGAAGTGTGGAAATTCATTTCAGAATTAGGAGTTTCAAGGGTACAATTAATAACTTATTAGTTTCCTGAAACTGTAAAATACAATCAATACAACAAATGTTTTTTATTACAGGTAAAGTTATCTGTAGAGGATATTGAAACCATTTTAGACACAATAGTTTATGATGGTAAAATAGAAAAAGCTATAGATGTTGATTTAACAAAAATGTATAGGGCAGTGGAACCTCTGTTACCAGCACCAGGGATTGTACGAACTCCATGTGGGGTTTGCCCTGTGAGTAATTTACTGAAACTTTATTTTAATAAAGGTAGGAATAACATAAAATAAATTTTTTATAAATTGCAGGTTTTTCAGTTTTGTGGTGATGTAGGTTCTGTAACACCAAGAAAATGTGAATACTTAAGAGAGTGGTTGGATTTATGACACAGAATAAAACCTGACTTAATATATTGTTTTTATTAAACATAAAGTATTGAACTGAGATATTACACCTCATAAGAATGAAATCAAAGTTTGAAAGAACTATTATTAGTTCCTGATATTACAATTAATATATGTTTTGGACAGTTGGCCAATAAAGACAAATGTGTTATATACTTTAATTTTTATATTATTAGAGAAATTTAAATTTTCCTACCTTCCTTGTGGTGCTAAGTTACTAGCAACATGACAGGTGATAACAATATATCTCAAATATGTTACCTAATATTATTACCCTACACATTGACCACATTACATTTTTATTATTTCAAGATGGATAAGAAAATGATGGTAACAGGAAAATATAATGAAGTAACAATAACAATATAACAATGTAGCTGATACTGAGCTTGTGTAATGTACAAAATTTATTTTCACAATAGCAGAATTGCAGAATACATATTTTTATGTAACTGATGAATATATAAATTTATTTTTATCATTGAAATTCATTAAGTCCACTCTCCTTCATATAAGTATCAATCTCACGATCTAAATGTGACTTTGTATTTGCCATGTACTGCTCCAGTTGTTTATCCAATTCTTCCTTGGTAGGCATAATGACCTTAGTTTGGCCACCTCTACCCCGTCCTCTTGGAGTTGGTCGACCTCTGCCACGTCCCCTTTTTCCTCTCATTTGTTCGTTCCTTCCCCTTGGTACATTTCTCTGAAAGTTACCTCTGCCTCTTTGACCTCCTCTTCCTCTACCTCTTCTAACATTAGAGGCAAATTTGGCACCTATTGTGATACAAGTGAAGTGAGTTAATTAAAAAAACTTCACAGTGATACTAACATTTTGGCACCTCGTAAGTCTCATTTTACCTGGAATTGCCGCCTTCTGATTTCTATTTCCAACAGAATTTCTTCTGGCTCTGTTTGGTCTTGCATTTCCCTGTCCAAAGGACGCGGACCTGAATCTTCCTTGTCGACCAAAATTTGCTTTCTGAGTCTGCCTGCCAACTGATGGTGACCTCAGTGGTTGCCTGGTCACCGAATTTGCCCTTGATCTGGAAGGTGTACGTGCACGTGAAATAGATCGCGACCGGGAGCGCCCAGCTCTTGGCATATTTTTCTGTAGGGACTGCACACTGCCTGTTCGTTTTAAATTTCCTTGTTGTACTGATTGTGTACTCAGTGATCTCTCTGTATTCAAAAACATATTCATTAGCTTGCTTGGTAATAAAATTAAACTGTGACTGTTGTTAATGAAGTACTACTTACGAAGACTTCTTCCCCTGTTGGGTCGTAATCTACCCCTACCACTTACTGCTTTTCCTCTCATTGGCAGTGTAAGGCGATCACGAACACTGGCATTTAATTGGGCATTTTGTATACCAAGTCTTTGTCTTATGCTTTTCTGCAAAACATTTTGCAATTGATAATTATAATAAAAACAATTATTTCTTAGCATAAATGTAAAATTGGTTTTATGAACCGCATACCTTTTTGATCTTTAGTGCTGCCATAGCTGACAATCTTTTTTCCATTTGCATTGCCAATCTCCTGTTTTTGGCTGATGCTTGTTGCTGTGCAGAATTCTTTGCCCGAATTGTCAGAATAGATGTTTGAGATGGCCTTGCTTTTTTTTGCAAGTATGTAAATCTAATTTTCAACAATTTCATTTTTGAGAATTAGTTATACTAGGACCTCCTAGGGTGAGCCAACCAAAATACTAAGGAATTTTGTTTTGCTTTCAGGCAAACAAATTTATTATCATTTAATAGTTTAAAAATTTTTGATGATTTTTTGGATTGGACTATTACGTTGTTGTACATCTCCACACTCCTCAAATGACTTATTTGAACTGTTGAAATCTTATTTGTGCTACCCAGAGAACATTGTAGCAAAATCCCAGTGGTTATGTTTTTCCGTGCCGGTGAAAGGTTTAAATCAGTCTTTGGCTTGACCCCATAAATTGATGACAGAGACACATATTTGTAAGAAAATGTTAGTGAGACTTCTTAGAAAGAAGGATTAAACTCATCAAATGAGATTCACCAACACAATTAATCACTCTGCATGCTTTTTAAAAGAAAAACAATATCCACTAAATTAATTTTAATATTACCATGTTGATCCTTGTAATGACCTTTAAGTAATATCAGAACTGAAGAATTTATGAGTTCCAGTAAAATAAATTATAATCATTTTACTATTTATCAAAACCATTTCCTCCAATGTTGCAATTGTATTCACAACAATGACTTTGGTAACTCTTTCATGAGGTTCCATAAAAACAATTCAATACAAATTGCTTCAATATTCCAAAAATTCAAGGACAAATATGCATCATGTCATTTCAATTTATTCAAAAATGGAGTCAATGTTCCAAAGCTTGCTTGGTTTGTTATCTTCTCCAACATGATTCACATTTCAAATTATTTACTTAAGTGGAAGCAATTCAGAGAAATTTGTTGGTTGTTCAATTCATTCTAAATAATTGCATTGATTATTCATTAATTTGGTGGCTTAAGTTCACCCTTGGAAACAAGTTTCAGATGGCAAATACATTTTGTTTGCATAACGCGAGTGTTATTTTTAAACACCATTTCTTCTCACCGTTCATTCATAGACATCAGAGTCGAGTTTACCTTAGTGGTAAACAAATCTCTGCTAATCAGCATATCAGACATCTGAAATGAATTTAAAAATATACATTTTTTTAATTCCCGCACTGAAAGTAATCGCATTCCTTTGAACGACAAATTACTATTGCGACTAATAGCAGTATTCCAATGATTAATTACATACCTTTAAGAAAAGAATGGAGTCTTTTCTACGTTCCTTTAATTAATAAATTTCTGTCACACTATTCCAATACTGTAAGTAATTATTAATTTGCGCTTATAATTTTAATGTAGCATTTTCTTCAACAAACGCTGGACACGCGAAATAATTGCGCCGTGTTTCGCAATTTCCTTGATTTACGAAAGAGTTCAAAAAATGTTTTCTTATCAACAAACTCAATAAATTTTACTCCAAACAAAAATGCAATCAATTAATTTAATAAAATTCAATCAGTTCAGTTTATATACTTTATTCAAAACACTGTAAGCTGAAAAAAAAGAAACCACCTACTGATGCGCAAACACATTCACTTACAAATGCAAGCCGACACAAGCCTTGCCTGTGCTTGGGTAATTTTGTCGTACATTTTAAACACATTCTTCCGAAGTGCTGCCAACTTCAGACAGCCAACTAATAATAGCAAATTTGAAAGTATTCGGTTTCCAATATTAAGCAAAGTATCAAATGTATATTTTTATACATTTTTACTGTTACTTGTCTAAATTAGCTGTTGTAAAATGTAGCATCTCTTGAATTAAGTAAGAGTTGACTTGTTTGCCAAATGCTTGAATTTCGTCCATTGGGTACCCGTCATGTCAGTTTCAATATTTCTCCGGTTCCTTCGATGGTAACCAGGGAGAAAAGTAAAGGTCCGCTTTGTAGAAAGGGGGTGATATGCCTCACTTTGTTGGAATGAATCTATAAGGTTTGTATAGTACCGGTTGTTTGACTTAAATGAAACCGTTTTGTTATCCACATACGGTCTTCCCTCCAAAATACTCTGCGGTTCAACCTGTATTAACTTATTTGACCTTCCTGTTTTGCCATGAAATTGATGTAGGGGACCATTTAATTTTTGACAGGATGTTTTTCTGCTGCTGCTAGATTTCAATCGTTTTCCTTTCCTCCGTGTTTTGTCTCGTATCAGACCGAACGTTCTCGATTCGTCACTTTTTAAGTCATTTACAAATTTAATTTCCAATGGGCAGCCGATCGCCATTTGGTTTGTGTCACCTCCTTCAGTTCCTGGTCCGACAGCAACCTTCTTGTAACTCGGAGTCATTGATGTTTCAACGTTGCTTTGTTCTACATGACGTCCGAGCCAATTGTGATTAGAAGCCCTCCTTAGCGGTATTTTTAATTCGCTGCAAAAGGGTGGAACATCGCTACCAGATATCTTTTCTTTCAAGGGGGTTGGAACCGTCATAAAATTTGCGAACGTCGGGACGGTGCAATGATAAGCAAATTTGTTGTTCTGTTTGAAGTCAGGCGAATCATCGGTTTTCTCGTCCGGACGTTTCTCATGGGTCGACGACGAAAATGTGCAGCAGTACATTTTTTGGTTGTGTTTCAACTTTTTACGTTCCCTCTTGAAATCAGTTTGTTGCCCTACAAATCATGTATACAGCATTGTATGAAAAGATAGAATAAGAATAGAAGAGAGATTTTCACACCGGCTTATGAATGGAAAAAAAACGTACCCTTGTTACATGTTTTGCACTTTCTCGTTTCATTTCTCGTGCAGGCATTTTCGGCGTTTCCAGATTCTTTTTTGCTGACCTGATACGCGGTCACTGGATGCCGGGCAACGCACTCTTTGCTGCAATGGTAATGTGACCCTGGAGGCAGTTGAACGAGTACGTTGGAAGCAGGGCTCAGGGTGTGTGGTATTTTGGCTTGGGGTGGGACGGATCCTCTGCATTTGGTTACATTGCACAAAATACACGCATCGGTGCATTGGCATAACTTTCTCTCTTTTGAAGGCTTATGGCGCATTAAATCCGTTTGAACCGACTTGGAATATCGCAGTATAAGGGGTTGTATGTCTATAGAATTAAATTCTTTTGATTTACATGGCTTGATGAAACTGTTCAGAATAAATGAATCCATCTGCATGTGGCTCCTGGGTAAGGTCTCTTTTTTCACGGGTTCCATTTTTTTTTTCTTTCGTTTAAAACATGGACAACAGCAGATTTTAACTTTTTTTTCACTTCCTCCACTTCTGCTTTCAGGAAGAAGTTTGACGCTACGAACCTTTTCTTCCATGCCTGTGTGAAATGACTTTACTTTGTCGCTGCTTTGCTTTATGCCTGTGCTTTCGTTTTTCGGCTCGGTACGCAACTGACTTGTTTTTCCCGTCAGGTCAATTACTCTTTTATTGGTTTCCTGGCCGTTGCCTTCTCTCAAAACAGTTGTTGGTGCATTCTCGTTTTCATTCTCGAAACTATGAATGCGGATGCAAGTCTCATACGCTTCCGAAGAAACTTTTGGTAACTTTGGATGACATTTCTCACAAGGACAATTTAAATTTTTCACAGTTTTCAAATCGTAGTCGGAATCAAAGTCGGGACATTCGAATAGATATTTTCTTTCGCAACAAAGGCAACCCTTTTTCTTGACCTTTTTATTTGTATACTGATGTGAAATGGTACTCCCATTGGACTGGTGATCGACTTGATGAGAACAATCCAGTCTGCATTTATGGGTATGAAATAAATAGGGATCTGGTATTCCCTGACCTGTTAAATAATTAATGTTATAATGTTAACATTGTATTAAGACAATCTGTGTGGCCGGCATTCAGGAGTTTAAAATATTTTCTATTCTTAATTTAGAGTATATTTTAAGACGTAAGTTACATTTAAAATTGCTTTTAGATTTGGTTGCATAAAAATATAAAGTTTCGGGTTAATTATTGTAAAGGCATGCTTTCAAGTTAGATTCCAGTTTACAAGTTTGCAATAGAAACATTTTTTGTTTTTTGCGGTTGATAATAAAATAATTGTTTTCCAGTATTTCACATACCTAAGTATAAACGATAGCGTTTCCTCATTTTTCGAGCAATGAGAACATCTTCCTTAAACATATTAGGTTTAAGGAATTTGTTTATGGGCAAGCATTTATAAGTTAAATATTCTGCCCAAGAATCTGGTATTCCATTCTGTAATTTAAGAGGGCTCCCGTCTCGCTGAAAAGAAATGTTCAACTTTTAGGGACTGTACGGTAGTGCTGCAGAGCCACGGACGGTGTTAATTACCTTGTTCAATGCTATGTATGGATGGGAACACATAAGCATGGGTATAGTGTAAGGACCCTTAATATATTCTTTTGTTAATTGACGGTGTTTATAAAATGGATATAGGAAATGAGACCACCCATAATTTAAATCACACCTATCGATTAACTTCATATGTGACATATCAAACAACGTAAATTTTTTAAACAACGCCTTAAGATAATCAATTTATTTGTGGTATTGAAACATTTTGCAAGTGGGGTTCCCTCAAAACTTAATAAAAAGCTACGTTAATTAAAAATTTCATTTTATTTTAGTGTTGTAATAAAGAAAAATAAACTCACATGCTTCCATTTGACCTAACGAAATTATATTATAAAGCAAAAACAATGTAAAAAATAAAAACAAACCCAGTGTTTTGAAAAGTTTATAAACATAAAAAGGGCGCGAAACCACAAAAATAAAAACAAAATAAACTTTCAAAATAACAATAAATATATAGCTTTTAAAAATTTAAAGTACCCTGCCAGGTCAGATTCAACTTCATCATTTTCGATTATACGTAAAAATATCAATAAGAGAAAAATTATACTACAATCAAATTATCTATTGTTGCAATATAGTGCGCATAAACACTACGCAATACCCTGAGTGTGTTTGTATTTATCCACCCAGATAATTTTGGAATCAGTGTTATCATTTAGTCCCAAATACTCCTACAAAGAGGACCTGGTGAAATTTGAAAACTGCTCTGAGATGTTATGATTCATCGAAAACAAACCGTCGAAATTTTCTGAAAACACAATTTATTAATGAGATTTTAATATTAAATTGGGGTTGTAATAAATCACTACTACGTAAATAACTTACGTAATTTTGAGTTAATATTTCTTACAGCATTTTCAATGGCAACTAGTTTAACGGGGGTTCTGAAAGAAATAAACAAAATATTAAGGTTTCTGTAGTCGCAAATAGCAGCAATAAATGCACATGTTTATGTGGGAAAATTGGAAACTCCATAATTTATGCTACATTTAAAACTATTGAATAGAATACTGATAAGTTATACAAATACCACCAAATAAGTTGGAACTTACCCATGAACTTTTGAAACTGCTCCCATTGCAGTAAATGATTGCAAGGCATTTTTTAGAACATCTAGGGACAAGTTATTGGGATGAATCATTCTACCATCATTCATTCTTGACTCAATTTTTGCCTGACAGGCTTGCAGAAGTTCCAGATCCGATAAGCAGCCTCCATTAGACTGAAATTAATGCAATGACAAGTTGTAATTATTACTCTTGAACCAAGCATTAAATTACCTTAAATTAATACTCACTGTGAGGAGTAAAATTTCTGTCAGAGTAATATAACCAGTTATAAAGGGGCTGAGGAAATTGATGCAGAACAATTGCAATTTTTTGTTGTCACCTTTTCTCACTGTGTCACTGCTCACATTAAGAATCCCCAAGGAACAACCTTGGGCAAATGCTGTTGAAAAATCCTACAACAAGAACAAATATTTTAATTATGGTCTGATAGTGGTGTGATAAGAACAGTTCAGTTACAAGGCAGAACCAGCAGTACCTTTTCCATGTTGTCCTTGTGGAATACAAATTCAAATGAAAATATTGAGCAAAGAAATTGAAATTCTTCATATAGCCAATCTGTAACACATTAATTTAGTTGTGTATGTGAAACTTTTATTAGTTTTGTTGCACTAATTAATTCTTTTTTTGAATGAAAGTACTTACCTTTACTTAATGTACAGTCATTTGGACATGAGTTTATAATAACTGTTAAAAATGATAGAGAACAAATTAAATATGCAGCAGGATTACTATAATTTTGTAGCATAATCATGGGAATAGCCACATTGAGTGTGTTATAGGCTAATTTGTGTCCCTTTAATTGAGTTGAATCCATATCTTGAGTTAGAGGAACAAATTTACCCAAATTAATTTTATTACCCTCAGTTACAAATATTAGTGGCTTGTGAAGTGACAAATGATGCAGTAAAATATCTTTGGTAATACCTACAATAAGAAATAAGACATTGCAGTAATTTATACAAAGTACCTATGATGAAGTTATGAATGTTAAAGTACAGTACTGTTAACTGAATGCTCAGGCATTAAGATTGAAGAAATCCAATTAACTTCCAATAGGAGGTCATTAATACTAAGTGCTTCTTTACAACTAATAATATTATTATTCAAAATTAAAGCAATCATGTTAAAGTAATTTAGTGTTGTTAATTTCTTTTGTCTCCTAATTATTTCATGAGCTAAATTAATAATCTGTTTATTTTCTGTTGTTGACAATTCTTGCAAGTGAACAGGCCCCAAAACATGAATTGATCTGTCAATTGTGTCTCCAAAATATTCTTTGATTGAAATTGGTTCTCCAAACTTTGCATAAACAGATCCGCAGTTTTCATTTAAAATACTTAAGGCTTTTAAAAATCCCTGAAAATAATTATTTAAACAATAATACAAAAATAAAAATAAAAAGAATCATAAATCACTCTAAAACTAGGTATACTTTTGTGGACTCCTTTGGTTTTGGTACTCCTAGAAGTTCATAAGCAAACAGGAGTTCTTCTAAAATTTTATCGTAACTTAAGTTTACTGGTACTATAGAAATATCAGGGACTAGACCAAAAAAAAATGGTTTCAGAGCCATTGTCAAAAATCCTGTAAAAAAATTAATGATCACTGCATTGCTTCTATGTTTGTAAAGTCAATGAACTAATTTAATTTATTATTGTATGTTACCAAATTTTGGGAACATTGACTTGGATGTCCTACTTCTTGTTCCTTCAATAAAAAATTCGACTGGACCATTACCATCTGTCACAAGAGTTTGAACATATTGAGTGAAAACAGTGGAGTATAACTCATCATTGTTAAAAGATCTTCTGATAAAAAAAGCACAAGCATCTCTGAGTAAGTTACCAATAATGGCCATTGATTGAAAATCTGAAAAAGTATGTTTCACATAAAATTCTCTTTATTTCTCAACAATTATCACTCTTCTTTTTTTTACCTGTTCCAGCTGCTATTCTAGGAATATCTATATCATAATGGAAACAAATATAAGCCATTAAAACAAAATCACAATAACTTTTATGACTAGGAATAAATATGACTGGATTTTTGCCCATTTCAGATTTTATCTGTAATGATAACAATATTCATAATAATGGTAATGAAAGACAGTTACATAATAATGAATTTAAAATTTTATATGAAGTATACTACATACTTGAAGAAGTTTTTCTTCATTTACAAAAACACCTGAATACAATTTTTTGAGAATTTTAGATATAAATACACCAAACCATCTAATGACTGCCGGTTTTCTGTAAAATCCTATTTCTTCTAAAATATATTCAGCTTTTTTGTACAGTTCATCTACAGGTACATGGAATCTATCATGAATCTAAAATACAAAAATTACGTCAACACCAAACATCTTAAACCAATTGCCTGAATACTGACTGTTGTAATCACCTTATTGATCATGTCTTTTAAGTACAGACTATGAAGTACAATGGATTTGATTTCTTTCCCATTTAAAGTAACAGTTTGCTTGTGAGCAACCGTAGGTTCCCACTTTCGGGATGCCCAAACAATGTCACTGGTTCCTCTTCTATCCTTTAGAATATCGGAAAATTCGTTCAAATCCCGTTGTACCCCATTTGAAGCAGCCATTTTTCTAAAAATTATGAATGAAGCTGGCTAACGTAATACATTACATTTTTACTTATAAACTATACATTGTACATTTATTACGAACAGCATGTAATAAATGTTTTCATCGTTAAATAGATTGCAGTGCCGGTCAGAGCAACAGAATTGTCAACTACTCGACTATCCAAATCGAGCTGTGATATGCAAACTTACGACGGAAATATTTGTTGTGGCGACAAATTTTTCGTTCCATTTAGTAGTTCGTTCCTTTTATTTAAAGATGTATTAAAAGTTAACCCCAATTTTAATCAGATAAGATAATAATTAGCAGTTGTATTCATATTTCATGCCATATTACGTAGAAATTGTTGGATAATTGTTATTGTTTTCAAATGATTTGAGTATTCCACAAGAAATTTCTTCTAAAATGCTTGTCGGTGATTTTTACCTTATAAATGCCATTATGAGTGAAAACATTTGAGAGGCGAAAAATACATTTTCGTTGAATTAAGTAAACGGTCAATATGGATAGGCTGAATTATAGGTATATTTCGTTTATACGTAGCATTCTAACCTTAAACTGACTGTGACTCAAAATATTTTAATTTTTATAGGAAAGGACATGAAACTAAGAGGCTCCAATCAAGCCCATTGGGATTTTCACCAGCTGAACAAGATTTTGTTTACAATGACAAAAATAAGTTAAAGAAGCATTCACATTTCCACAAAAAAAAATATGAGACAAATTCTTACTTATCCGGTTGGCCTGCTCAAGCAAGAATGTATCCAGTTGGGCAAAGGTCTTTTTCTACTCCAGATTCTTCTATTTGCCACTATTCGGTTCCTTTGAGTTTCTCTTTCGAACCAGTTTCCCTTCCCATTTACTCTGCACTAATACAACCACAAGGAAATTATGGTATTCCTGCACGAACTTCAAGTAATTCCAGAAAGTCAAACAAGTTATGTAGCCAAAATAGGAAAAGCAAGGGCAAAACAAACACCAACTCTATGCATGAAGTACCTGCAATGTTTAATACATGTAGAATAAGTAATGGTGATCAACAAGACTACACAAGTTTGCCTCCAGTCAATTGTGATGTTTTTGCTCCAAAGTCAGTTGACAACAATTTAATATTCAGAAGAAGGTTCAGTGATCCAGGCATTGGACAATTGTCATCTGATGATTGCTTCTCATCTAAGTAATAGCTAAATCTAATCTTTTAACATTCAGTGCAACACACAGTACCACTTAATATGTGATAATAACACTTGTGTGCTGTTCTTTGTAGGTCTGATGACAGTGAGACATCAAGTACACAAGAACCAGAACCACATGACTTTTTTATTCTTATTGAACAAATGAATGACCTTAAAAAAAGCAATAGTAATTTAAGGAAAGAATTACAAGAGACAAAATTGGAATTAGAACTGCTCAAAGTAAATGCCCAATCTTGGAGGAGTGACATTGATGACTTCAAGCCTGGTGCCTTATCAGGTAATTATTTTAACTTGATAAGACTCACTCAATGAAAAATTTATAATAGTGCATAATGTGAAGAATTATTACCCATATTACTTAATTTTAGTAACCAAAATATGAAAGTGAAAGAATTACATCTGATTGGGATTGCAAATAAAGTTGATATCAATGATGTAGAAAATTACAAAAAATGGGCAAAAAAAGCTGTACATAAAGTTTTGTATTTTACATAAACAATAGCTGCAAGACCATTGTTGGAAATTAAAGAATATGTTATTGTATTTTCAGATGCCATATCTGAAATTAGATGTGCAGTGAAACTCAGTGAAGAAGCACTAGTGTCCAAAGTGACACAGATGGTGGAGAATATTTCAGAAGAGTGCAAAGAAGTAAGTTTTTTGTATCATTATTACTTGTTGCATGTCATGAGCCAAACTACAAGTTGATTCCTTAGTTTTAATTCTGATGTGATCTGACAATTTCGGCAAATAAGAATCTGCTTTTTTTCTGATTCATACTAAAGTAAATCTTAATTCAGAATTTTCAATGAATGTTCAATAAACTATATTGATTGTTCTTCATAGTATATAGCCCTTAATAGGATAATTTTAAAACAAGATGCAATGACTTACATTACCAAGTTATGGACATTAATCATTATATTTATACTGAATTTTCCTATATGTGTATGATACCTCCAAGCATTTCTGTAAAATATATGTGTGGGAGTTTGGCAAAGGAATATATAATAATAATAAAAGGAAAGGCAAATAGAAAATACTCCACATTTGTCACCGTTACAATGGTATCTTTTATTACCAAAATGTAAAATAAAATTTGTATTCTGGTATTAAATAATGATCTGTTTAAGTCAAACAAATCATAACAATGATTTATTTATTCTTGAAACTGAGAAGATTATTTGTATAGATGTATGTGTGAGATCAATTTTAAAACTCATGGGCCCCTTAAATTTCTTTTCCGCTTACATTAAGCCTTAAAGAAATTCTTTATGGTAAATAAAATAATGAAAAACTAAATAAGTGGTCACTTTGGGAGCTTTTGACATCACAAAAGCTACGCGGATTATTAACTAGTATCGTTCCCGTGTTACTATAATGTGCGTGTCACCAAATAATTTATGTATAAAAAGAATATTTGTTAGATAAATGAATTGCAGAAACATGTAATAGTAAATATTATTATAGTATAAATAAGTTATTTGTATTAGGTGCAAAAATTAATTGTACCTTAAGCTTAGAATTGAATCAAGTGAAAATAAAAGTGCTTGAAAAGCTCCTTTCACTCTTAGGAGCGTCTAATGTAAATTGACAGAAGCCTCATATTGCTGCTGCTGCTGCCTATTTTCAAATATTTGCATTTTCCAGTTTATATTTTTTCCGTGAGACTGCCTTTTTATGAAATTTCCCAGCTTACTATTAAAAACGTATACAAACATTTACCAAGGTGATTGCAATGAAATCAGCTGAGCAAATTTTTATCGTTTTTTTTTAAATTGCATTTAGGCGTTATTTTTCAATATGGTTCAAATCAATTTTATTTATTATTGTTTTAACGGTGAAACAATTAAACGGAACGTTTTTCATCAATTTCGACTGAGAGCTAAACAGCTAATCTGTCGCTTGTGATAATTGAAATTCTCAACACCTTAAAGGGCATCATTCTGTGGCACGGAACGCTACTGTTAAAGTAATTCGTTGTGTTCTCTTTTGTGGCTTAAACTTAACATTAGAAAATGTAGTTTTCAGCAAATAGAAAAGGAATTGTAGTTGCATAATTTACTCTGGTAAACAATTCAATATTACTACACTTATTAACTTCGGTACCTGGTTGTAGGGAGTAGGGACAATTCAGAAATTTTTCGGTCGGGTCAACATACAAAAAAAGGTACAAAATGAAGTTCATTGGTTTTCGTATTTTTCTTTTAGAAACAGAGGAAAACTCGAAAAAGTCACGCGTATCATCGTAGGTGGTCTCTCCAAGGCCCATACTCAGGTTGACATAATTTATTTACTCAATGGTTTCTTGGGTTTGTTTAGGAGTTTGCCCTTTCCTCTTTAGTACGAAGTTTGTTAATATTAAATGTGTTTACACTTTCGGTCAGTCCTTAACAAACTCATGACATTTTAATTGCATTGACATTTTAAATAAATAATATTATTTTTTGTACATCACATTTTTGTAAGAGTTCGGTCCTCTTAAATGGTGGTGGATATCCGTTGCATGGCGTAATGGTACAAGAAACCACCCTAGAAAAGTTAATATTTCATCGAAGAAAATGAAAGCTTATAAATGCTTTTTCGATCGAGTAACCCAGTCATTTGTTGATTTAAAATGTGTATAACTTATGTATTTTCTTGGCTCGGTGGTTATCTTTCGTGTGAAGCGTCTTATTCTGAATCGAAATTAATTTCCACAAAATTGATTTCACATTATGAAGGGAACACATCCAATTTGTGACCGTAAAAAGCAATAGAGGTTTGAAAAAGTGGTGTATTCTCTTAGATGAGTATAATTGGTATTAGGTAACATGTCATCAAATTGTATTTATCACACATTATGTGAGAATATGACAGTAAGCAATTTATAGTCATTACAATCGTTATTTGGTACTATTTATGGGAAAAATAGCAATTAAAGCCTCGAAAGTGTAGTTTAACACTTTCGTTTTGCCATGGATTATGTGAATGCTTATAAAATACTTAAAAAAGGTGTTTATAAAGATTCCAAAATCACAGGGAAAAGAATAAAATGCGTGTCTTCTCTTAATTTCCGTTTTTGTTTCCACTTTAGTCTTAAATTAGGAACATATTCTTCTCAGGTTCTTCTAGGATCTGTCACTGCAGTGACATATTTCACGTGGATAACGACCTGCGTAAATCCTTCCAATTTTTGTTGATTTATCGTACGGGTTACGGAAAATCTATAGACACGGCCCTGATCCATCAGACAAAGTTTCCAAGACTCTCCATTAGCCCCAACATCGGATCGATGTGTTTGCACAAGAGATGGATGAAATATTAGATATCATTGGCTTCTCCTTCTCTTATTACTTGATGATGAGTTGAACTACAGCCATTTTTCATTTGTTTCACAATGTTCTCGTCACGACGAAGTCACATTAAATTTTTTGTCCTTTGAATAATTAACATTTGGATTGATTAATGAAACTCTTTTCTGTGACTCTTCAATTAGGCACTGTTTACTTGTTTAACCATCGGTCTTAAGGTGCTTTCAAATATTAAATTAAAACAATTTTTAACGTACCTGTGTAAACTTTGTCAACTTTAACGGATGGACTTTATCGGAGGAGCGCATTTGTAAATGAAATTACTGGCTAAACGGTGACGATTCGATTTACATAATTCAAATGTAGGACTGGTGGTTTTAGTAGTGTAGTTGGTGGTGTATTAGCGGTGCAATTAAAATTCATAAAACTTTATGTAAGAGTTGAAGCAGATGCAAAATGTTGCAGCCGATGTTATTTATTAATTAAAAAAGTTTAAGATCATTGAATACTTGGGTTTTATATACTATTATAGAGAAGTAGATTACTTTCCAGTTAGGTTTCCTTGTTCTTTATAGTTTGGTAGCAAGAGGGACTTGTAATATTTTTGACGCTCATTACCATATCCTCCATTATCTATTTAGTGGGTAGTATATACGTATTTAACCCATTTAAAGTACTTTATCGTGTCCTGTATATGTTGGGCAGGAGTGTTTCTTTGTTTTACATTGACCCAGAGTAAAAATCAATTTTTTTCGTTCACAAAAGTCAAACATGAAGGGGGTAGATGATGCTAGGGAAATAAGGACCAGAAAAGAAAAGAGAAAAAACACGAATCTAAATTGAATTTGTTTACCTATGCAATGAGCAGAGACAGGAAAGGATGTTTGCTTAGCAGCCCCGTGGTAGTCGGTGTTTGAGATGAGTTGAAAATAATATTTTATTTTAAAGCACTCTTGAAATCCATTAGCGACTAACTTGGATTTTAAAAAGAAAAATGAATAAAGCAATTCCGTGTCATTGTCACTCGACTATTAAGAGAAAAGCAAGGGCCCACAGGATCTGCGGCCGCTGATCGGTTTGGGTCCTCAAGTTCAATTTTACCCAACCTTTGTCCCTCGTTCTTTAACCGGGTATTAAATGTCATTCGATTTTGACTTTGGCTACGACTTTAAGTCGAGTTCACATTACAGAGGCAATTGATGGATGACAAAGCAGAATACGTTTACTCTGATTGATTTTTACTATCCTTCCAGCAGACTTTAATACATCTTGCTGCACAAAGCTTGTTACAGGACACAAAAACCAAATTTGCAATCGCATTCACTGTATCATTGTCATACCCTTAAGTCAGTTCTGTTACAAGTTCTTTTATCGTTCAATTATTTTTTCATTCTTGAATATAAAAGTAATTGTAGCATTCGTGGTGATTTAACAGTGTCGGTGTACACATCCAACCTTTGGAGAGAGAGAGAGAGAGATACGTTTCAATATAATCATTTTTCTCCTATAAATTTCGGTTTAAAAAGTATATTTTCCCTGAATCTGTGAGAAAATAATTCGAGAATGAAATTTACATTGGGGGTCGTGCACCGAAATTGGAGATTGAAATTTTTGTTAAAAAATTAATTAAACAGGGAAAGTGAAAATTTTATTGAAAATCGAAGAGATCAAACAGGAAAATTTTTGGCGTATTTATAGAATTTTCCTAGCAGTGTTTCGAGTGCAATTCACTGGGACAGCAATTCGTTCTGTTTACTCTGTCGTTTACTTCATTCGCCGTTGCACGTTTTATGAAGTTACATTCCTTCCTTGCAATTGATAGTTAATTATAAATAGTATATGTAATGTAAGAATTAAACATTCTTTCTAAATGTGAAACAAAAAATCAAGTTTATAAAATTTAGATATTTTCCTTGGCACTAATAGTATCGAGGAGTAGAATAATCAAATGCTTTTGCCAAACCTATAAAACTGTCGACGAGTAATGAGATTTGTAGGATGTTTTGTGAAGATCAAGCCAGAACATTTATCGCTATTTACTTAAGATTAATACATTAATATTGTGACTTTCAAAAAAAAAAATCAAAATGCTCCATTTGAATCCCGTGTAGTTGGTTTCTTGTGAAGTGACGTCAGTCTAAGAATTATTTTTTTGCAGTCACAGGCAAAGTTGGAAGAAAGGCTCAGACAAGAAATGAATGAAAAGCTATCGAAATTGGCAGAGGCAATTAACTGTCAGTCGGTGACAAAAGAACAACGAATTCCAGTAACCGCAGAACCTTGTAGTGTCTCGTCCCCAGGAGATGTTACAATCCATCAACAACTAATAGAGCTGGAGCAAGAAAAACTTCAACTAAGAAAGGAGCTTCAGGAAGCAGTGTCGAAGAGAAAATCCGCCGAGGCGACCACAGAGAAGTACATTGATTGAATTTAGACTGTTGGATGCAGTATAGGGAAATTTGAGGAGATTTGACTAAGTGCTTTTCATGACGTGTTTCAGACTGGAGAGACTCGTAGGAATCCTCCGGAAAAAAATCAATGGAGTTTCTCTGGAGTCGTCAATGCCAGACGAGAAGCAAAGCGTCGTTCGCCCACTTGCCTCTTCATTGGAGAAGAATCCCTTCATCATTGCCAACAACAGACAGGGACAAAAACAAGAGGTGCTGCCATTTCAAAAACCAAAAGTGATACCCCTAAAGGCTTTTTCATCGGAAAACCTCGAGGTAACTAATTTGGTAGGAAATGAGAACAAAGAAAACGAAGCCAGAGAAGCCGGAAACGGAAACGAACAATCCAGTCACGGTCATCCGGTCTCAGAAACTGCGTCAGTAACCGCCCAAGTGACAATCACTGGCCCTGTGACAGATCTATAATTTTTGCTAATTCTTGTTTTGTTTCGCGTAATTAAATTTGTTTTAACGCGTATTAGTTATGTAGTTAGATTAACGTTCAATGATCACTACATTTTTTAGGGTAAATCCACTCGCACTATGTACCGTCCAATTAAAAAGCCTTATGAAATTGCCTCCTGCAATTTTGCAGATGATTTCATTAGAATAACATGCTGTAGTTAATTGTAGAGTTAGTTTTGTAAAACTTAACTAAATCAAACTTTAAATAGGAATGGGCTGTGTGTTGAGCAATTAACATTCCGAGTCAAGGGGACCATTCTAATAATTTGCCTGTCTTCAATGACAGTGGTGTTTGGGTAAGATTGAAATGTTCTAGTTGAGTACTAAAATTTTCTACAAAAACAAGTTCCAACGGTTTGCTTACTGCCACCTTTGAAACGTGAACAGTTATTTCGTTCAATTATATATTTTCTAGAAATTATTTTATGTTGTCTACATAGAGCCGGTTCAATAGTTGAAAATAATGGTTGGTTGCAATATTCATGTTTCTGGGAAACATTCGCAGCAGACATTGCCTTAGTTAAACTTTTATTAAGACCGTATCCGTACAGGTTCACCGAAATTTCCAATTATTTTTCATCACTATTGAAAATGTTGAATAAGTCTAGTCTATTGGATTTTAGGCATGTGAAATATTCAAAGTAAGAGGACCAAAACAGTCATGACTGTATTTATAAGTAACACGATGCCGTTCGTTCACATTCGATTAAGTAATTAATTATATATTTTTTCAAATGAACTACTATTAATTGTTTCTTTGTTTTTCACTTTTTTCAGCTTTATTTTTACACTTTTTTTTTATCATTTTCATTGCATCTGTGAATGCCTAGGGTCATGAACTTGTTGATAAACAACAGTAAAACATTCAAAACAATTTCGTTAATTAATTAGTTTTACGGTAGCCTATTAAAATGTGCTACTGTTAGTGCCTGATAATGCTGCATTTTTTACAAAGCATTCCTGACGCCTTGGTCAATGTGTCGTTGAATTACTCTGAGTATTCAGGTGATTGACAAAACCTTCTGGTAATCACATTACATTAAAGCATACATTCTAAAATGTTTATTATTTCACTGTTTGAATCACAAATGAATAATATAAATTGCCTGTTGTAGTTCACCTCGTGCTTCTTCACAATTTTCAATGTATGTTGTGTATTTCAAAATCGCTTGTAATTTCTATTTTGAGTCCGAGCGAACTTGTGGAGGTTCACAATTATGCACATGTATCCGACGAGTATCCATGAGGTGTGATCATTGCAATTGTAAATGTACGTTCACCTAGTGAGAATGACTAAAAATGATGGCGACCATCGCCTTAAGAAATCACTTCAATTGGGAAATTAGCAGCTCGCCTCTTTCTACGGGTTTTCCTCCTTGTCCGATTTCTGTGCCATTTAAACGATGTCCCCTGGTACTTTGCCTTCGTTTTTCATGAATTTCAAGTCAGTTTGAAATGTTAAATAATAATATTACGTACCAATGACGCGTATAATACTATTAATTTGATTATCTATCCGTAGTGTGACATACGTAATTTAATTTTTTTTAATCTTAGTTGCCTATTTTAACGGTTGTACCACCCTGTGGTTAGACCTACTTGAGTTGCATTGTCACTATGTCACGATCACAAATTATTTCAACGTGCCTTAATATTGAAAACTTCAATCATTCAAAGTCCATTTCTCATCTCCAAAACCGTTTACAGGTTTTTGCGGCATAATTCCTTTACTTGCATTACTTGCGGATTAATCATATATAATCATGTCTAAATTCAAATTGAATTGCAATGCAGTTAGTCCTGGAAATTATATAAGAAAATACGGTTCAATTTGAAACATGAATCACCGTTTTATTCCGAAGAATATACTATTCAAATTGCTAATTCAAATAATAACAAAGTGTAATAATATTTTTAATAGACTGAACTAATATACATTCACGTTAAGGTTTTTCGCTCACGATTTTGTTATTGTCTAAGTAATAATAGTAATTGTAATTATTTTAATTTCCGTCGGAAAATGACATTTATTAATTAACCGAGTTTTTTTTATTATCATCAAAAAGATTTTATTGTATTTTAATAAACTTGACATCTGATTTATTTGATGCAGTTGATTTTATCGGAATCCGTTCCTCCTCCACTTCTCTTTTGTAAATTTTTTATAACCCCGTCGGCAACATCACTATTTGTGGTATACAGTCTGGAGTCGTTTGTGTCAAAATATGTCTCAATGTCTAAAATATTTCAGTTAAGCATGTGATCGGTTCGTTTATTAATTTATTAATTCAAGAATTGCAAGAGTGGACTCGCTTTGACGCTTAAAATATATAAAAATTTACGATGTTAATTTCTCTGCAGGAGACAAAAGAATATTGCGAACAGATTACGGATGATGCAACATGCGTTAAACCTACCACAGAATGCACCGACAGCAAACAAAAGGATCAAACAAAACAAATTATGTTGCATTTGTTGCATTATTTCCGGTTCGGTTGCGTTTACATCGGTTTGCGTGTGTCTCCGTATGCATGCATTTAAGTGTACTGTCCTGCGGTTTTTCTCAACCATCAGCTTTTCGAAGCCAACCTGTTACAACTTTAATTAGTTTCCCAAAAACAGAGAATCTCCGCGAGAGAGAGAGAGAGAGACAGAGACCATCACATGTTTTACTTGTCCAGTGTGATTACGGACAAAAGTAGTAGCAGGCGAGAGATAGGAAAAAACAGAGATGATGGATTCGTACGAACATCCGCACGATAATTAATTACTTGAAATTAGTTTGCACGCATATCGAGGGAAAACAAGTTCGCCATTATATGAGACTGACACGTGAACGGATGTCAGCGTTCGTCATCGAAGGGCTGTGGGAACACGTTCTAAAGCCTTATCACTCTTTTCCTGACGTTCCTTTGACCGGTCTTTTACTGTGATGGATGATGTTGCAAATATTTGGGGAAAAAACGACCACTTTTTACTTTGGTAAATACTTATTACTAAGACGTAAAGCTCCTGTTGATTTCGTTTCACTGCAGTCTCCATTCGATTGAATTCGATTCGGGTCCAACGAATTCTTCAACCTCCCATTATTCGCCGCTTCAGTTCCCATTTCATTTAATTTTTCAAGACCAGACCTGCAGACGAAAAGGAAATCGCGTATCCAGCTCATCCATACAAACGCAAACGAGAAAATGGTCAGGAAGGGAACAAGTCCCAAGTTGAAACGGGGAAGTCTGCCCGGGAATCTTTTTGTTAAAAATTTATTACCTAGTCAGAGCGTCAATTAAATTAAGTGCCGAGCCTTTTGCATTTTTTATGTAAATCCAAAAAAGGAACGAAAGAAGAAAAAGAAAATGGAAAGGGTCACTTTTGCCATGTGCTCGCGCGAAAACCCCGGAGAAGACACGAAGGTTACATGTTGGAACAAAAGGTGGAAGCATTTGAAAGAAAGATAAAAGCGTGGCGGCAACAAAAATTTTATTTCATTATAGAATAAACAGGTCATTAAATTAATTGAAAAGCGGGCAGAAGAAAACTTGAGCCGGCAATGACCGGTAATAAAGATAGAAAATGAAAGTTAGGGACGAAAGGTGGTCGGGTGCTTTCCATGGCAAAACAGACCTGGCGAAGGGAGAGGTAAAAAAATGAAAAGAAGACGAAGAAGAAGAGAAAAATAACCGGGACGATGAGTGACTTCAAGGGGTGTTTAAACTAAGGATTGTACAATATTAAAATGATTGCTCTTCGGTAAATATCGTATCTGTTTGAATTATAGAATGGGGCAAATATGGAAAGAGCAAATATTTGCCGGAGAGCGCATAGAAAGGTGGTTTGCACGCTCGAAATTAAAAGCACACAACGGGAAAATAGAGCAATGAGGAGCAGCAGGATAACTTTTCCACCTAACCTAGGCGCCACCCTGCCACGGCCACATCCTGGATCACAACCGCCCCCCGTGAAACTTCTCTCCAAGACTGTACCCCCCCATGCACCTAATTTTTGCACAATTCTTCTTCTACTACTGTTTTTCCCTGTTAAATTTTTTTCTTCTTCTCCAGCCCTCCTTCTGCGAATTTCTATTTTTCGAGTGGCCTTTGATTCTTCATACACATCAGTCCTCCACGGGTGTTTGCGATTTTTGCCCCCAAATGTTTTTTACACACCTCGAGAATTTTCTTCTTTGAATAGTCAATGTAATTATTTACTTATTTACAAATCAATATTTATTTATTTTGCTAGTGTGTGTTTCCATGTATGTATATAAGCACGTGTGTGTGTGTGTGTGTGCGCGCGCTAGTGCCCATAATAGGGTGTACGTTCGCGTATTCACTTAACTAGTTGTATACATCTGAAATGTAAATAATTGCTCATGTGTTACTTTAATAATTATTACGGTTAATATTAAGTGACTTCAAACCCTTTAATTAATTTGATGAACCGCTGACTAATTTAAAAGTATTTATTACGCTTTATTACGATTATTTTAATATTATTTTTAATATTCAGAAACTTAAATTTTTAAATTTGTTTCTACGCATAAATACAGGTCATAAATAGTTCATAAATTATAGAATGTATGTATGATTTTAGATGTATGATGTTCTAGTACAAATAGTGAACATGAGAGGATTAGAAAAAACATGTTTACCCAAGTACTTGGATACAAAAAGTGTTTGGAATTTTCAATCGGGCTACAAGATATTGAGGAGGACGGTAGTGTTTCGAACAGTAGAAGGTCTGCTATTTATATGTAACACCGAAATTAGGCATTTTTAGCGTGAAGAATTTACTCCGGAGGATACAACGACACTTTATAAGGAGGCATATCATACGTGTTGATGTTATAGTGTTTTGTGTTTTGTGCGTTGTCATTCATTACTTCGTGTATTTTAAATGGACCAAATAAAAGAAAGTGTGCTATCGTGCCCCTTCGAAAGTACAACAAATAGTTTTTTGTGCCACTATTTTTCATTGGTTTTGTTGTGGTCTCTCTGTTATGCTTCTTGAATAATTTGAAAAGAGACACGGGCGAACTGAAAGGTACGACATTTAGTAAATCGGTCCTTGATTCCTCCTTGGTTCATAACATCTCAAAAATTCTTCAAGAAACACTAGAAAGGGTGAAGAGGCCGAAGAACTGCGTGCGCCTCTCGCTGGGTGGCCACCTTTTATGACTTGGGGTGTGAATTTCTTTAATATTGAATTTACCTTTCCTCGTTATTCCTGTACATTAGATCAATTAGAACCGTCTTTTCTGTTTCTATTAAGATATTCAGGCACGGGAAATACCTTTTCAGAATGGTTTGAATGAAATTTCTATAGAGCTCTGTCCTTTCCTTTCGTCGGTCGCTTTGTTTTCACTCTCTGTTTTTGGGTCTCTGTAAAAAACTGTACAAATATTTTTTACAGGTTAATGTAAATTGGCATCGAATTTTAAATCGAGGGATGTTTCCACTGATCTATTCATAAAACTTTAACGTTATCAATAAAAAGTCAAATTTGTAACTTAATTATTTTATTCACCTGACCTTCACTTAAGAAATTCAGATAGGTGTCGACGAAGCATTCCAGCATTTGATGATGGCACTCATGTTGAAATTAATATTGCAGACAAACCAAAATTGTAATAGAAGGGGAGCACACTTCGGAAATTGCTAGTAAGGAAACGGGGATAAAAAACGATATTCCAAAGGGTAGGAAATTGCTTAACCTTAGAGATGTAACCTTATTTATCTTCATTAGTAAACATTTTAGCCGGGTATCAGGCCCAACCTAAGCCTTATATCTGGAAAAACATTTGAAACATTTCAGCCGATTACACTTTAACTTAATCATTAAGTCAATATTTGAGTTGAAAGAGCCCGTCGATTTATGGTCGACACCTCGGCACCCACCTCTGGATCACATCTTTAGACCAATTCGCTCTGAGGAGACAGTCGTCGTATTTTGAAAGTTTTCTTAGAAATTTCCCGTTGTCTGAAATTTTAACATATCAATGTCGGACTCATTTTGTCTGTTCTGCCTAATCTTGAAGATTAATCTCGAATTTCCGTACGATTGCACAGATTTACCTCTCAAGGTCAACACAAATATTTACTCGAAATGAAATAAAATACTACGAATGAAGAATATGTACATTTTCTCATAGAAAAGAAACGTATAAAAATAATTACATAAACCAATTCATCATAGCAAGGTTTTTCATTAACAAATTGAGTAATATTTTGCTGAAAATGGAACACACAAAAGAAAAATTTAATTTTAAAATTGAAACGATGGGAGTAAAAAATTTTATTTTTGTCGAGACAGAGAGACAAGAGGGAACTTTGTCGGGTAATTTATAACTTCACTACAGCCTGTGGTACGACAAATATGGCGGGGGAAACCGGTAAAGTACGTGAGAGAAGGATAATTATTCGAAGCGGGTTTCAATAAATGGATGATAATTTGCAAGACTTAAGCATCGATTGGACGAACGTGAAGAAAGGTAAATGACATTCCCAAACTTCTGTTGCAGAATAAATTTGATTTCTTTTAATTTTTTTGGCGTTTGAGAAAACAGTTTTGCTTGAAATGCCGCCGCATGTAACGGATGTCTTACGTAATCAATGATACGAGCAATAAAAATTTTTGAAAATACAGTCCATTTTGACTGTTTATCGCAGTGGAGTTGGTACGAGGCGAGTGGTATGAAATTCAGTTACAGATACACTTTCCCGTCTGCTAAATTAATTAGAAAACTTTGAAATGTTATGAATTCATCTTCTTTATTTCTTTTTTTTCTCCCCCTGAACGAAAGATTAAGCTTCAAAAATGTTTAAACGGAAATGTTTAAAAATTTTCCTCAGTCTGGAAAGTGCACTTTCGGTAGACTTGAATGGAGTTATCCCGAGATATAAATTTTAATTAACAAATTCTAAGAATTCTTAATTAAAATCCGACAGAACGCGATTAAATTGGAAATATGTAAAGACTTGTGCACGCCCTTCGCGATTAACCTTCAACGAGGAATATTCGGAGGAAGAAGTACTGTGAAATCTGTAAAAATTACCGTTGGAAAGTGAAAAATTATTCATTTTCCAGAAAAGAAACAAAAACAGGCTATTCGTTTCTTTTTAGGGGTAAATGATTTACCCCTAATGAAAATTTAATTTCGTTACCGTAATTAATTTTTTAGATTCTTCAACTCCGCCATTTTGTTTACAGTACGGTAAGCGACAGGAACTTTGTTAAAGCACGGACTTTCTGGAACGCAACCGTTGAGGTCGATTTCATTTGGTATTTTTTAAATAAATAGATCTCCAGTTAATTTAAATCGGCGTGTGCTCTACGCCGTACACTGCACTGAATCGTTACTTCTCAAGCAACGCAGACGAACAACAACAATAACAACAGGAAAATTATCTTTTCTGCGTCGTAGGTTTGCTCTAAAATTTTCATGTAAATCGAATCGTTCATATTTCAATGTGAAACGCGATCTCATGATGGCCACTCATCGTAACATCGTTAGCTTCCCTTCCTGGCACACGGCATGTGAACTCCCTTCCACGCCAATTGCCCGATTTTCATATTTAACGATCGGAAAAGCAATGTTCTCACCTGGTCATTGTCCCTTTTCCTCGTGGCAGACCACCGTCCAATTATCCGATCCCATTTGAATTAACGGGGTCTACTCATACCACTCTCATCGAGGGAGTCTACTAAACGTTCATGAATTGGTTTGACCCAATACGTAGAAGCAGACGAAGAATTTGTTTGTGTACTCGTCACTTTTCTTCAGAAAATTCATTCATGATATTCTTCCGTTTCGAATGAAAAGTAGTTCTCCTGTTTCGTATTAACACCTTACATTATTACAGAGAACTGATTTCGTGGCATATGACTAAGAGCATCGTTTACAAATTTGACCACTTTAATTGTGAAATTGCGTACTAGGTCGATAAAGAATTAGTATAAATAGCGTTATATTCGATGCACCCGTGAGAATTTGGTAAAAATAGATAATTAAAATATTCTAAATAAGAAAGACGACAAAGCTCATTAAGAAAGTTTCTCCTAATAAAGCAAGGTACCTGCTTCTTTATTTTAGGGGGGAGGAAACGGAAAGACTTTGGAAGGCTAAAACTTGAGGAGGAAGGAGAAAGTTTAGATGGCGGCGAAGTCAGTTTCTAATTCAAGTTTATTAATTAAGCACAATGAACAAGGATGTTCGAGCCCCACAGCATTTTCATTTCCACCTCCTCCTCATCCATTGCCATCCGTAAGAAAAGGTTCTCGTCCTTTCGCGATTCACGAGGTTCCTCCGTCAACTTAGCAGTGTCATCTTCATTAGCTCTCTCAGTCTTTCTCTCAATCCAACTCCTTGCCCTGTTTCTTTGTACGTTTGTTGATTTTTGTCCCATAAATTTTGAGTTGTAATTTCAAATTTTGAATTGCATATTTAATTAAAATGGAAGGCAGACGATGAGAAAAAGGTTGACGTTGAAAGACGCCGAGGCGATGCGGTTGCGGGGAACGGGCAAAGGCTCAACTCAAGCAGCTCAACTTAGTCGAAAAATTTTATTAGAACTTTTTTGCTACTGTTCGATGGTATTTTTTCATTCTCTTTTTTAGACCACTTTTATTATCTTCATTATGAAAATATAAATTAATATGTTGTTGATTCTGTGGCAATTAGGATTCTGGGCCTCATCATGTGAGCTGACCGTGGTGTAATTACTAAGCAAACATACCGTACATTGCCATACGTTTTTTAATTTGAATTGGGAGTTACATAAAAAAAACTACAATTTATCGCGCAATGTGACGAATAATATGTAAATTTGTAGTAAAATTTAATCAATTGTAACAAGTGATTTAACAAAAGGGTTGTGTTTCTTCTTAAAATATCCATCCATGTGAAATTTGTGTTCAGTCGGGCGTAACATATGTAGCTAAAACTTCCGGTACTTAAAGGATTATTTTTTCAATTTCCCTTCGGTTATGACACGATGACTCCAATGCAACGTAATTATTGTCCACTTGTAGTTGTTTATTAGGTGTTTGTTTAAAAAACGCATGTCCGTCATAAATAGTCGTCGGTCGTCGGATCAAGTTGCCCGCACGTTTGCCCCGTGACCGGAAGCTATTATTTGTTAACAAGGATGGTGAACTAATTTTAAGAATAAAATTAATTGTCAAACATCACAGCAAAAAACCTTCCACATATGTAGTACAACAGTTTTGTAAATAATAGTTTCGTCATTCGTATTATAATTATACAACGCATTTTGTATGAGTCAGTCTTGATTATTATAAGTGTTACATAAAAAAATATATTGGACTCTGTATATTTGGGAACGTAACAATTTATACGTTGTACATTACAATTATTAGCTCTCGGGCTTTTTGTTTTGCTAGTAATCGTTTAGTTTTCGCAAATTCACCCTTCACCCTTGTACGATAAACATCAATTGCTACAAATCTCCATTGGTAGGAACGCATTGGTTTATTATGCAATTTTTCTTTCTTTCTTGGGTTGGTACTGAACATTTGTATTAAATTTGAATTAATGTGACTTCAATAAATTCGGTTTAAAATTTAAATATTTTCATTTTTACAAAGCATAAAATGAAATACTAAATTATAAAAAACAAAAATACATTACCCTTTACTCACATAATTTGAAATCTATTAATTGTATTCCAATTAAATTCCAAACTAAAAGTTAAGTATTAATTACATTGTTAAATTCATTGTGAGTTACTTATTATTTAAATTGCGTCGCAATTTCACGATTCCATGTCGGTCATGACAATGTTCTTTTGTTTTGGTATAACCAAAGAATTAAGAATTAAGAATTGTCGTAGAGGTTAACTTATATTACTTACACGTACAGCTCATATGCCGGCACAAATTACTACTTTTCTGATTGATTGATTTAATCGTATGATGCACATTAGCTGAACAACCGAATACGTACTGTGAGCAACATGGTCAGATCGTTTTGCACGCCACGAATACACTACAACCATTCAACATTTCTTCGCGTGTCATTCATTTTCGAGGCGAAGACACAAAGATGCGTTAACTTGGCCAAGGGCATCTGGTCTTTTCGTATTCAAAAAATATCATGGAACAGGTGTCAAAGAGTGAGGTTGATAGATGAGCACGGATAACGTAAACGCTCTTAATTTTCGTTCTCAATTGTGTGGAGTTTTTTACTGAGAGATCACCTCAGAATGAGAACCAGAGGACACCCCCGACTTACGTGCAGGGAATGAAATAAATTGGGCGTATATGGGTGTATAACGGGGCGTTGGAGGTTGGCTTTGTTATGCCTTCGATAAAGGAAAACCCTATTTATCATAATTTATTACGTCGTCCATTCCCATGAACTCCACATGACACGGACAATAATTCGGATTGAGAATTATATTAACATATTGACCTTTGCTATTCATGTTTATATATACAAGTTAACAAAATCGCGAACCTGAGTCATTTTCCATTTCCATTTGGCAGTGTTGAATGGGAAGAATTTCATGGGAAATTTAATTCTCATCCTCCGATGTTCAAAAGGGTGGGTTGGATACCTTCCTCAATGAAATCCGGCAAAATCAAGAGTTAACATATTACGGGGATGACACAAAAAGACTTTTTGTTTGGTCGTACGCAATTTGTAACAGTCACCGTTTGCAGGTATTGTCGGTGTGGGTGCTTCAATGAAATTGGAAACTGATAAAAATTTGTCAAATTTTCATCCCCCTTTGAAAGGTGTTGTATATTATAAATTATGTACAGGATGTAGGTAGGATTTTTATGTGGGAAACGAAATTTGTATTTCAAAGCCATCCATTACATGCCGACGGGATGGGAACCTAGTTCTATTTTAATAATTATGCAACACCCAAAATATTTGCACTCGCATGAAAAATTGCACAATGCGTGCTCCAGTACCTGAAGATAATTTGAACGACTACTGAATTTCAAAGTTATATGTGTCAGCACTACAATAGTGTGCTCTAATTTGCTTTTATATTTCCTTCTTCATGTCTCCCAATAGTTAGCTTTGTCTGGGTTGTATTGATAGTTTTACATTAATAAAATAAATATATAAGTACTGAAATATAGGTAATTAAGACACTTATTTTGCAGCCGTGTATTCAGGTAGCACTTGCAGCTTGTACATAAAAATTGTCATTATCGAATGAAAATCACAATGACCAGGTGCGGTGTACTACGTGGAAATTAAATTAAAACAAATTAAAAAGTGGCCCCATATTAATTGCACTGCAGTAAAATAACGACATTTTATATGTGTTCTTGCGTGTATGTATTTGTTCATTTAAACGAGTATAAATTATTTTCCATGCTTGGCTTACACATTTTAGATAAAACGAGTTCCTCATTTCAAAAGGCCCGACTTTTGCACGGCAAGTCACAAGTTACAATGTAATTCATTGTGTTCCCGTGATAAATTGCATTTGTGGAAATTGTTAACACGTCTTTATGTCCATATACACGAAATGGCGTATAATATGCCGGAAGTTTGGTGCTTTTCTCAAAAAGACTCATTTGTCAGTCTTATTGACTCGCCTCTTTTCGATTTTCGACAATTGAAAAAGTCTTTTCTTTTAATCGTAGCCAGATTTTTACGACCTCTACATGTGCGTGTGTTTGTACGTGTCGTCAGTGTTTGAACTCATTAAGGCCCCTTTCACAAAGAGAGGACAAATAACACGCAGTTTAGACTCTCATAATGGTTTAGTGAATTTCGTTTTCAGGTTTCCCTTCAGTCACGTGCACCTTTGACGAAATATAAAAATTTTTAGAATAACTGGGATGGGCTAATTAACGATGCTAATGCTCATAATAATCAATCAATTAATAGAATAAAGGAGAGATGATGAAGGCATCTGATTCCGCAACCGAAAGGTACGTTCCTCGGGGTACCTGTTAATGAATCAGCCATTAAGAAATTTATTAGAAAAGGTATGAGCTAAGGCCATCGTTTTACGGTTCTTTTCACAACTTTTAGTGCTCTTGTATTGCGTGCCGATGGATAACGTTGTAAACATTTGGAAATTCATTTTCGTAAATCATTGAAAGATATGTTGCCCATTGTCTTTTATTTCTCCTGAAGAGTGTTTCGCTATATTGCATAATTAATTAAATTAATAAAATATCACAATTGCCAAAAAAATTAAATTAATTTCTGAGTAATCATTATAATAAATATATATTTTAGTACATTACTTTATTAGAACACACTCTTATAAGTTAGCTTAATTTTGACAATTAAGTACGTAAAGCCTATAGACTAAAGACCTGAATCACCAACTCCAATCCGAGTGGTTTAGTGTAATGTAAAATACACTACATTGGACTCACTAAAATTATATGTATGTAAATATTTGTATGTAAATATATGTATGTAAATATATGTATGATACATACAGATGAGACACACATAAAAAGCCTAAAAATAAGTGTACAATTTTATAAAAATAAAAAACTCTACCTAAAATTAACAATTTTGTATAATTAAGTATTGTATTATATTAATCAAGCAATATTCAAAACGGAAAGTAACTGCACAAATGTTTCTCTCATTCATTCCATTATAATTCCCGTCAAACTGAGCAGAAATCAAAGTGAGCAGGAGGGCAATAACAACAATTAAATATTTAATTGTAGGTCATAACCGTAGCCCGGTATTTCATGCAGAGTGTGGACTAACCCCTGCTGTGAGACATAAAATGTTACCCTGTGTGACACATGTTTTGGTGAAAAGCAACAACGTTTTGTGTTCAGCTAGAATACCGTACCTTGGCGGTTTGTTTTGTACGGTTGTATGATCAAAATAAAGGTAATAGGGTGTTGTCGCATAAAATTTCACTTTTAGTTACAAATTTACACTGACGATCCTTGTTTTAAATTTGCATTGTTACCTAAATTTGTCTTTAAATATTAAAGTGTATAAAAGAAATAAAATAAAAAGTAATGTCAGAGATTTAAAAATATTTAATAACTCTGTTTGATGTGACTTATCTTAATGTCCTTAAGACGACAACATCTGTAAACATAAATCCTGTTCAGTGAGAACAATTTGGTCTTTTGGCAGACGACCCTTAATTATGTATGTCTAGTGTTATCTCAACCACCACCTCGACAGGTCCTGACTTACTAAATGTCAGAAAATTTAATGTCAACATTTCCATCGACAAGGTAATAAATATTTGCAATTCTCGCGGGCGTTTTAAATGTCTCAGTTGTTTGACAACGACGTCGCCACCATCATTATTTTCTGTTCAAGAATTTTAAAATTACTTTCGATTTGGTGTGTTAGCATTATTTAAGCAATATTCAATCTTGTTTGACCATTCAAGCATTTATCTGGTCACTCTCTTTATTCCGTGTCTTAAGATTACATTCTAAAAATGGCACACCCCAATTAAAACTAAGAACTGGAACAGAGGTAATTTGATTATTGTCATTTTACATTTCGGCCGCCAAAGTTTGGTCTGTTTTAGGAAAAAGGTTGCAGTCTATTTCCAACAACTTCCCTTATTCATTAAACGATAGGAATAAATTCTCAACTTTAATTAAAGCTGCAACAGCATAAAGATTAATCCCGTGGTATAGAAAGAAAATTCTAAATTCGTTTCTCAGAATTAAAATAAAGCTGTGGTTGTTGCCAAAAGTAATTAATAATACTCTTTTAATGAAGAAGTTAAGCAATTTCGAACAGGTTTGGATTTCAGAGTAGTTAGGATAGTGAGAGGCAACCAGAAAACAGAAATGCACTCCTATTCACCCCCAATATACGAAGAATCAAACAGTTATCAACGGCGGGTGCGTTAGTGTTTTCTGAATAACTTCAATTACTACTAAAAGAAACTCTTATAAGTTTTGTGAAATATCGTTTTTGCCAATGAGATGAGTTCGTAGTTAAATTCAAAATTACAGTCGTATCAGGTCTCTATTTAAACCTAAAAAATTAAGCGCAGATAAACAAAGTGTGAGAAATTTAATCATTAAGGTCATGAAATTCAAATATTTAAAGAATATAGAGTTGAAAAAAGCACCTACGACAAAACTATTATGAGTTTTATACTAAAGAAGGATAATCATGGATAATTGACTTTCATTTAGAATTACAAATTCAGAATGATCGGGGTGTATTCTTAAGGATGTAATCCTATTGCTTTTATACTCACTTGTGAGAAAAATGTTATTTTGTGTTCTATTTTTCTATAATTCTTCTTCAAGTTCAAACCCATTTTTGTTAGCAATTTTTGGATTACGCATAAAATCATTAATAGCCTTGTTAATCGTTGTAGGGGTGATTTAATGTCAAATTAAAAACACTATGTATTGAGCGTGAAAAATTCAAAAAAATTACTACAAGACAATGTTGCAGACAAAATCAGATTTAACAGGTATAATAAGAAAGGAATTTTTAGTTGGCAATGTGATCGTTGATCTCCTGACCAAGCCGAAAAAAGACATGTAAATCGATGAATGGAAATGACTGTAAACATTTTTGGAAAAATCAATACAACAATGCCATCCAATTGTTGAATTTTAGTCATGGCCCATTCAGGAATAATACCCAAATGCCCACCTCTAAGATTTCCGGTTACTTTGTTGTCTCCCGGTTGATTTTGTCGGGTTGTAGTATCCGTGACATTGCCTTTTAATGGGGGTTGGATTTTTCAGCCCCGAAACGCCCTCAAACTTTGCAACAATTCAAAAAATATCAATTTAAGTCAACTTTTTCTTTCATTCTCTTCTACCACCGGTGTATTTGACCTCACTGGGATACGGTTTTTGGTATGAATGAAATGACAACCCAAACAGAATCCTAATGTAATTATATGGCGAAAATACAATAAAAAAGTCATTATCTACATGTGTGAAAAAGACTGGATGTTCGTAGAGATTGTCCACTTCTACCTAGAACCATTTGACGTTGAATGAAAAGAAAAGAGTAGTAGTTTTATGCTTTGGTGCTTGTCTTTGAACCTCAACATTTAAGTTTAATTCAAGAAAGTCATAAAACAAAAGAAAATTGATGTTAAACAAAAAGTAAAGTTGGTGTATTATAAAACTGAAGCTTCCGAATTATCTAAATTGATAATTTGTATAGGAACCCAAACCAATATTTGTATGATTCTTGTAAGCGAGAAATAAATATTTACCATTTTAAGTCAAACTATTTTTGTCTGTTTGTCCGGCAAACATTTATTCATATAAACTGATTAAAAACACTTTTCACTGAAAAATTATTAATATAATTCAAAATAGGTAAAAAATGTATGTTGAACATATTTGAAATGTATTTCCCAAACAGAAGTTCCTACATAACCAAATGTCTGAAAAAGTTTTTAATGAGAAAATGCGACTATTGTTTTCTCGTCAAGAAGTGATGACAATGGAAATTAAATCAGTGTGAGAAGAGTAGTTCTGCAACGCAAAACTAGATTTTTGTACTTGGTTGACCTTGTGAAAGAGGATAGTGTTCTTCCCACAACAAATTTCGATCTCAAACTGACTTTATTTTATTTCAATTAGGAAAGTTGAGATCTTAGATAGCGGTTAGAATGATACATTAAATGTAGGAATTGGTTTATTAGTTTAATAGGATCATTTGAAACTTTTATGAAAGTTTGTCATCAGAACATGTCAGAACATCAACAGTATAGAATGTACAGGTATACCCCAATATATGTATTTTGGTTCACAGTGACCCATAGGAGGAACGATATGGTTTTCTACTATTGAAATTGAAATAATCTATTAATAAATAATAAAACATTATGGTGTACAATCATACCATACAACGTTGCTTACGCTGTACTGTTTGAAAATGTCGTGTGAGCTGCTAATTTTAAGTGAAAAAGAATAATGATTAATATATAAGGGTCGAGACAATTCAAATGAACCCTAGTTACCCTACATTTAAGATAGTTTGAGCAAAGATTTCACGGCCCTTCAATCCCGCTTTATCAATTCGCCATGGTTATCCGTGTAATAAATATTAAATAATGTCCCTGTCTTGTGCATTTCGTTATTTAGTACATCGTCTACGTATTTTTTTTTATTTCTCTTAGAAATTCCATCTTTTTACATGCGTGTTTGCATTTTCCTTTATGCCCTTGCGTTGCACATGCATTCTCTTTTATTTTGCTTGTGGAGAATTCATTTTAGAGCGTCTTGCATGCGTTGTAACCGGCTTCTAGTCTCGGACCTTAAGTGATCATTGTTGAATTCGGCGACTGGTGTTGCCTAGTAAATCGGGAACGCAAACAAACATGATATCCCAGACAATGAAACGGAACAAAACATAGATTTCGGGGGATTAAGGCCCCGGAGGCCTTGTACATCTATCGGAAACCTTCTCCAGGTACATAGAAAACCTTCAATCGAGTCAGATCTTTGATTTATCGGCTGAGACATAACTGAGGTCGAAATCCTTTGATTCGTTCTTCTATAAATATTGGGTTCCTATTTCATTATTACATCACCTGCAGACGGGATTACACCCTCTGTGGACAAATGATACCTTTCAGGCACATGATAATCGAGTTTATTTCTGAATGAAGGACGATTGTTTGAACTTAGGATGACAGAGGAGTAGGGGAGGAAGAGGCCACCAGTTTATTTTCATAACTTGTTATAAAATTTTTAGTGTTGAAAGTAAATGTAAAATCTTTAGTGTAGTGAAAGTATGTACGCGAAACTTATTTCTAAACTATGTAGATTATATATATTGCGGTTACCAACTATTAGACACAGAATCCATGTATTGTGCACAGCACCAGAACTACTACATCACTAGTTTACGCTTCTACTGTCATACTCGTAACACTTTAGGGAATGTTGTAGAATAAAATAGAAATGGGGACAAAGAAACAGAGAAAATTTCTGCCCTCAGTTATACCATCGATAGTTGAGTCCAAGAGCTTATCAACATTTAGTGAATCATTCTTGCTTTACTTCCACTTATTCCAAAGTAAACACTTCATAGAGACCCTTCATATGAACCTCGTGTTTTTTCTATATTACTCTCTTTCTCACTTTCTGCTTCCTTAGACCACTTTTTCAATTCTCGTTTATATTTTTCTATTTTTTCTCTGTTTCTCCCCATATCGCAAGCTAGATTCTCGTCTAAAATCGAATTAGACCTTTCGTAATGGATGAAGACGAGAAAGGAAAAATTTCAGAGAGCTTTTATTATCAAGTGAAAAACTCTCTCTGTGTGTGTTATTTTTGTTAGTAGTTATGCTTTTAACAGTAAAGTACAGATCGCACTTTTGGTAATAAAAATCTACATATTTGGTCTACTTCTAGTAAAGGGATCAAACATATTGATAGTATTTCATTACAGACAGATTTTAAGTCATGTGTCTGCAGCTGCCAATACAGTTGTGTTCCCTAGGTAGTGACATTTTAATGTATGCTGATAATAGTAAATTCTACACAAATATCTAGTTCAATATAAAAATATCATTATAAATGTATGAAAATCAATTTCTTACATTCAACCGCGGTTATGGTCTTAACTTTTCACCCTCTTGTGCCAGTAGATAAGTCAGTTATCACGATAATTTGAAAATAATGAGAGCAGCTTTTACTACGATATCTGATGAAAGTTACCCCATTGTTGCGGCTATAATGAGTCAATGCCAGGAATAGATAACTAGGGGTGAATACCGATTACTAACTGCTGAAATTGACAGCAACCCACTAAGCAAAATGTGCGTAGTGAGAATTTTCATAATATATAGGTTCTCGTTTGACAATATACATGGGATTTTCTGTAACATTACTGATTACTGACACCTGGTTCATGCACGTTTTTGAAACCCGGTTTTTGAAGCGTTGTTTGAGGTATCATACAATTAGCCAAAGAAATTTATTTTTTATCGCGTGGTGTGAGCCCGGGTTTTTTATCACTCTTCAAATAATAAACAAAGGGCGCGACAGTTAAAAGGTTTCAGGATTTTAAAATTTGAAATTAATTTTCACATCTCTGGCGTTAACCGGAAATGATAAATGAAATTTATGGACAGTCTGTAAAGTCATTTGTGTTCAAATAAATAGCATGGCCTGAAACAGTTTCTAACGTTCTCTAACGTTTGAAGTTATAATTTGTTCCAAATATTCTTCCATTGAATACATTTACATATGCGTTGCGCCTCGTTATTAAAGCCCAAAAACTCCTGAAAATAGTTTTAGTTCATCATACTGGGGAGAACACCACTTGTAATTGCTTCCAACACTGCGAACACTTCAATATCAAATTTTTAGAATAGTAAGAAAATACTCAATGGCAAAGACAACTTTGTACCAAAAAATTCGTGAGTTTATTCAATGAATTAGTGACTATTTGTAAATCACTGTCTCTTGAAACTGCTGTACCTTGTAAAATGCGTTAAACTGTTGGAGAATGTGAAGTACATCTGCACGCGCAAAATCAATTTATTGTTTTGTTATTATTGATTTTAGCAATGTTTAGCATCTTCGTTCTTTCTCATTAAAATCTTGAATAATTATATTAGCGTTTAACTCAGATAAAATTGGTAATGAAGTTTAGCATTTTGGCAAGCTATCAGACGAAGTGATCTATCAGACGTGTGCGATTGTTTGGAATACAAATTTACACTACAAAAAGTAACCGAAGAGATGCTATTGCCGTAGATGGGGACAAGTACTGTGTAAGTGTTCTTTCTTAGCACTCATTGGATCTCAACCTTGTGAACAAGAAGGTCTGCAGATGTTTTTAGGAATTCTAACAGTTGCTCACTTACCAGCCGCTCCCTGTCATTTTTATCACAAGCTCGTACCTGTACAGATGAGATCTAATGCATTTTAGGTGTGCCACAACTTGTACGTCTCCTCCTTATTATGTAATGGAATTCCTTATTATGTGTAGTACTTTTATTATTTTTTGAACTTTAAGTAGTAAGAAGATTGCATTAACAGTCAATTCAAGTAGTCAGTAATTAATTTTTTTCACACTTTCGCTAATCTCTGAACTTCGTAAATTTTGTTAAAGTCAGGTTTTTATGGTAGAGTATATTGTATGGTATCAAAACGCATTAAGGTTTTTATTATTATTGGTTTACTGAAATTAGCGCGGGTTGTATTGCTATCTAGCCTCTCAATAACGTGTAATGGGTATTGTATTTTACATTTTGAAACTATACCTAATACTCTTTTCTTTCTATCTAGGTTCCAAACTTTTACCAGTTGTAATAGGAAACTGAAAAATTTGACTACCCTATCTCTGACCTCTAAGGGGTAAACATTTCTGTGCAGAAAAGCTGATTTTCTAACAACTATACAACAGGTAATTTAATAAATTCTTCTAAAAATAACATCAAAGCTATTGGTGTTTGAATAATGTGTTGCAGCAGATATAAAGCAGAAAGATCGAATTTATTTTTGTTGTTTTAATAAAGGTGAACCACGATTTAAACATAAGCTTTTGGCAATCGATATTAAAAACTATTATCACAACCTAGGATTTAATAAACAATCAATTATTTTGCAGCGGGGTTAATTTTTGAGAGTGGAATTTATACCCAAATTTGAAAATTTAAAGTTTCAACTAAAAAATTGTGAACAAAAGTCAGAAACCTAGTTTTTTACCTAGAACGATTTAATTTGAGCATCAAGTCGCATGTCTAAAATGTCTAACATGATAATTTGAGTGATGTTTAAACCCAGCAGACGAGTACCTTGGAATTTGAGCTGAAAGATTATGAGTTTTGACTGGATCTCATGTTGGTGCAGGACTTTGTTAAGGAAGAAAAATTTACATGAAAAATTTGCTGTCGCTTTCCAACTTTCACAGCAGAAGACGTTTAGAGAGCAGAAAGCTCGGGGGGTTCCAGCGCTTTTCCCTCCACATTTCCATGGCAACTGACATGTCAGGGTGACTGACGGGTGTGGCGGGTTGCTTGCGTCGCGGACTTACACGACTTCTCAAAAATGAATACAATGCACTCAATGGAATTCAAGGGTGGAGCTAGGGATTCATCAGTGGCTCATAAATGAAATATTAACTTCGACTTGATGACTTTAAAATGGCCAGAATAAGACTCAAAGAGAAAACGTACATTACGTAGCTCGTACAGCCAGAGTCTGATGAATTTATAACAAACTCATACTGTTGGTCTTACAAACTATTAGACGTCGTAGACGTACATTTAAATTTTTGGAGAGTTAATAGATGCGTAGGAAATTATGAACAAGTGGTCTACGTAAGAATAGGAGAGCATAGGAAGCGTTTGACAGTTACTGAAGGACAGTATTTCCAAACAAGAGAGCTAACGCTACTTATTAAAAGTTATATTGGAATTTATGAATAATTTTTGGTAGAGAAGGTATATATTTTACCTTGGCGTGCCCTTGTATCTAAAATGTACTGTTATTTAATAAGAATCCATGTTGGACTTTTGAAAGTTATTAACCTGTCGCAGGGGAAAAACAAAAATAGCTTTCGTGGACCGAGTGGGTCTAATTATTGCTATAAAAAAATGTGTAAGAATTTAAAACAATCGGAAATAAACATCCGTTAGTGTCGCCTACAATAGAGTTTTATCAGGTGTTAACCGCGTATCGTCAATACCGACAACCGGTGATCGTCGAAAACAAAAGGAAAAGTTTGAATGCCTTTTATCTGTGAGGTTAGGGAACTGTTCCTCAGTCCTCCTGGGTGTCATCATTTGCAGATGGTGTCTGTCACATCCGCCTCCACCAGTGGTTTAAAAAATCGACTCGTTAAGTCGGTCTGGTGATCGTGAATGGATCATTATTCGTTTTCTCTAATTAATCTTGGTAATTCACCATTTTTTTCGTTTGGGAGCCGCCGTTTCCGCAGTTTCTTAACAGAAAAACAAACAGGAAGAAAACTTCGTTCGAAAGAAGTTGAGGAGCAAATAAGCGAAGTCCGAATTCTGTTTGTTAGAGCAGGTGTCCAACAAGAAACGGTTTGACGTCCCACGTTTTTTAGGTACCACAGTAAATACATTTTTTTTTGTATAAAATTACAAAGAGCTTATTTGTAGCAGCTTAATCAGTTTAATGAATAGTAATTTTTGAATATAAGATTAGTAAACAGCCAGGAGGAAAGCAACACGTGTTTGTTTTTAACATGCTTAAATAATGTAAGCAACTTTATATTAAGAATATATAAAAGGTGACTCCTGTGTTTGAATTAAGTGATCGGCGGTTCTTATTTTCATACGCACTATTGTACAACTTCCGTTAAAGTAATAAATATGCCCGAAAAAAATATAATCAATTGTTTGCCTATTGTACTACGTTGAAATGAATTAGAATTGTTTGATACAATTAATATAATCGTGACAAACTTTATGTAAATAGTTTGACAGGAAGTTGTACATTTCAACGTTCAAATCAAATCAGTGGAAAGTTTTAAGTTGTTGAGGAGTACACTACTTTACCTAAGCTAACGTCCGTGTTACTTACTGAAAAACATGGTCACAGGTCGGTGACTTTTTAAAGTGGACATATTTTCTGCATAACATTGTCACAATAAACATGTAAGTGAAAATACCAAATGAAGTAATACATCTTGTTGATGCGTCACGTGCATCAACAGGTTTACAAAATTCAAAGAAACCTTCGAAGAGACATGAAACTTTTGTATTAACCGAATAACAATCCTATTTGTAGAATTCGACTGAGGATAAAAACGGACATTTCTCTGGTAAGTGGTCTATTGTCGAAAGTCAAAAGTGTCAGTTTAAATCGAAGGAAAACTTCATTTGAAACTAGATTATCCCCGATTTGAATAGACAGAAGAAGGAAAGAAAATTCAACGGGGTTTTCCCAGGCTGTTTTGTGGGATTTCTTTTGGGCCAACTTTGACGCAAACGAAGGCCGATTTTCAATACTTCGCCCCAAGGTGGCCACAGCTCTCCCTGACCCCAACGTACATGTCTATTTTACGTGTATTTGTCTACGATTTTCTATGCTTAATTCGGTTTGAAATGCCGAATTGTTGAATTCAACAAAATGTTGCTTACCACACATTGTAAACAGTTGATTGACTTCATTCATAAGATGTTCCCATGATGAACTTGACTGTGTGTGACCTCATACGCAGGTGCACTGCCACTTAACACATAGCAATACTATTTAATTTTGACCAACAAATGAAACTTCTTTTAACTCTTAACTATTACCTTTGATGTCTTTATGAATGAAAAAGAAGATTTTCTCCTTCTTTGGGATTTATTTTTGGTTTTGATTGGGTGCGGTTTGCAAATAAACCAAAGGCATTAAAATTATATTATGAGAAGGCTTATGGTGGAAGGATATAACCGAAAAAAAGATTTAGGAGGACGCGAATAATAAATCTGCTACGAACCCATCAACTTAACTGTAAAAACTCCATTCATAATATTATTTTATCTTTATTTAAAAAAAAAATACAAAAATAGATTTAATTATTGTGAAATACAAGATTGAGAACCGTTATTTTATGAAGTTATGCACTCATTCCACATGTAATATAAATCAATATATTTAAATGAAAGTTTGTGAGATAATGGTAGGATGGAACGACGTGGCTATTATTCAAAGAGAAGAGAATAATTGAAAGAGCAGGAGGCCCGAGAAATTCATTTTTGTTTAACAAAATATACTTTGAAGTCAATTAACAGACGGTGTGATTTCTGATGGCCAGGTTTTGACTCTCTCCTCCTCATCTTTTAATGTAAAATGTGGCTTAAGAAACTTTGGTTGAGTGCCGACAATTCCATTTGAGTTTCTGGCACGTACCACTGCTAAAAGACTTATTATTTGTTTTAAGTCTTTTTTTTCTTAGGCGCAATCAGAAGATTTCTTGCACCCACCAAGGTAAAACGAGGATGAAATGGGTAGGAACAGTCAAATGTGAAAGTCCATATTTTTCATTAATTGATTTGACTTACTTTGGTATGTCAGGACCTAAAAATTTCATTTGTAGCCGAATAAAAATTGAGAAATAGAGTACGTGAGCGGATTACTAACAAATTCAATAATTCTAATGAATATAACAATCTGTAATAAACTAAATAAAATATTTAGGCTAAATTTTTGTAGAATTTATTTTGAGTACGGTCTTGGTGTGCGTCACATGTTATTAATTACTGTTTTGTGAGTGTTTCTTGTTTTTCTTGGTGTCAGAATTATGCTTAAAACCATATTTGGCCTGATCAGCGAAGTCACCTCAACTATGAATTAATATTTTCTCAGACTCTCTGTTTTTGTGTACTTCTGAAAGAAAATTCAAAAACAGCAGTTGATTTTCTTGTACGCCACTGCAATATTTCGGTAATTAAATTATTATTAGAATTTAATTATTTAGCTTGCGAACTCAGGGGTTAAACGCGAGGGTAGTAAACTCAAATGTTTACATTTAATTTCTCCAAACAGAAATAAAATTGAATTGAAAATGAATTCAATAGACGAAATTATTTTTATCGACGGGAAAATAATTTCGGTGTCTTGAGATGATCGAAGAACACTATGTTTCATACTTTGACAAACTCATTCTCTTCTTCTCTTCATTTAACTTTCTTGTATGAATATTATTGTTTTGTAAATTATTCTCATATACACAGGGGGTGAGTGTTTCGTACCCAGAGGAGTGTTTTCCGTAAGTTCTGCTATGAGGACTTAAAGAAAGTAATGTAAATGCCTCTGTCACTTTTTGTTCCCTACAAGAATTGCCTTTTATTTTTGGTTTTCGTAATTAATGAATATTTTTTTGTCATTTGTGCTTATCACAAGTGTCTCAGGTGCATGTGCTTCTTGAATGTGTGTTGTTGTTTGATTCAAATTGAAATGAATAAATTGAACGTGTGGTACTAGTTTTGTTTTACTGTAAATACTTGTCGCAATAATTAACTAAAATAAAGAGTTTTGAATTTTTTGTCGTTTGAGAACCCGACAGTTTCACTCGGGTTTTTCATTTTCACTTTCCGTTAGAATTACGATCAAAAGCATTTGATTTTGCTCGTGGAAGTACAAGGAAAAAGGATTTAACGATTTTTAGGGAAAAATTTAATAATGGAACAAAACTGTCACCAGCAGATTAATCTGAAAGGAAAGTTCTTTTTGTGTTTACGACCTATCAGGCTTAAGAGTTTTTCTCAATGACACTCGAAGATGTCAATAATAAAAAGGCGACAGTGTTTTCACCATTGTGTTTCACCAAAATGTAATTTTTTAATATCACAAGTCCATTTGCTTCTTGCAAATGAGGGAACGAAGCACTTTGGAAGCCCAAAATGAATTTTTCACAATGAAGTTGTCACCCTGTTCTGACGTCCTCGTCACAAAGTGGCTCATTTAAGTGAAGTTTGAAAAGAGTTAAAAAAATCCCTATTCCCTCTTTCATTCCATCTCTTTCACAGGAGAGGATTTTGAATAAAATGGTGAAATATATGAACGTAAAATATGGCGGAAAGACAAATAACCGAAAAATAGATATCAGGTCCTTGTAGAGTATGATATTTATACGTCCTACGGTGAACTGATAAGGGGCCTACCGCAAGTGTAAACCTCTATTAGTATCAAGTGACCCCTGGCTGCTGTTGCCGCTGTGGGAGGTCTCGATTCAAACTGGAGTCAAGCTGGGTGGTGAAGCCTTTTCGAAAGGGTTTCGGATAAAGGAAGACTTTGGAGGATCAATTTTGTTGAGACACCCGTTGAGATTGACAGATCACTTTACTTTAGTGGCCACCATTTACAGCTGTTCGCAAAACGTTTCGCTTTTACTAAAGTCAGAGGAGGGACACCAACAGGCGGGATGTCCCAATTCTGCGGTTCAAAGCATACAATTAAACACCTAACTAGGCCCCAATATATATTACGCTTATGTACCAATAAGAAATTTAGAAAATAAAAATATTGACGTGACATTTAATTGACCAAGTGAAAGTTCAGCAGTAATTGGAAAGAAAACTGTATAACATATAGAGTTTTAGAGGAGACGTCCTCTACGAGAGTCACAGATTCATTTTCCAATTCCTGACCATTAGAATAAAGTCAAATATAAAGCACGACCGTTAACGTGGTCTGCAAGAAGACAAATATGGTCATTCAGCCGAGGAGTAAATTTTAATTGACATAACATGCAGTGTGGCGACATGTATATTCATATTGTTATGCCCCTAAGGGACACGAAACTTTACTGGCTCTTACCAAATTGCTATACCAATATTATTATTTGCGGTTGATAATCTCAGTAAATTTGAAGAGAACAGAATCCGTCAAATATTTGCCAACCTATTATACTGCATTTTGATTTAATAAATTTTCAAGTTGAAAAGCCCGCTTGGACAGAAGCGTGCGCGATAGCCCAAGTAAGCAATGGGCACGCGTTAAGCATCCGCGTCCGGGTTATTAAAATTCACAATAACTCCTACTGGTTACGTAAAAATCGTACATTTGAAAAATATACACGGCTTTTGCCTACGACTCGTTCACGATCAATTCAAGAGCCGGTCGATTTAAACGTCTGGAAACATAAAGAAATACATCATTTTTAGGTTTTATAGATCGTTTTACGCCAATGTATATACATAGAACTCTAGCATCTTAACACAAATATCGTTGCGAATTCTTAGCTGGCAAGGGTGACCATCTACCGATTGGTTGTTTATGGTTTAAAAATCTTGTGAACCCAGGCAAACACTTGTATTTCTCTCCATTTCGCCATTCACCTGAAAAGCATTGTGAACAGTTCTTGGTTGTTATTTTTGTTGTTGCACTATTCGTGGCATGCCCCCTCAATACCTGACAAGGATAGTCGCACAAAATCAAAATTCCTTCTTCTGTCGTGCGTTTTTTTTGTAACTTTGATCCATCTTGTCAATCCGTCGATGTCTCGATGACCCTCGAAATTCACAATCGTAGCATCCGGACACGTCTCAGAAACTATCAGGAGAAAAGGGCAACTGTCAAAAGAAGACACACGCACACGAAAAATCCATTGTGAAATTTATTTTCAAATGGAGTGTTGCAGGGAACGTGATTTTTGCTATTCGACGAGGATACATTTTGGTTATTTTCTTCGTCTGTTTCATCTTCCTGCACTCATCTTCCAAAGGAAAATAAAATATTATTCACTGTTTTGTTATTCTATTTAAGTGCGACCAAAGAGACAACAATGGCTGTAACAACACGATGATGAAAACAGACGAAAACTCTAAGTTCACTGTAATTGAATGCAAATCGATTCTTTCGACTGCCACTGACGTTTACTTGAATGTCGAGTTTGCTATCTTATGTAGGAATATAATACGGTTGAATACAATAGTGCAGCAAATAAAATCCAAAGAGTTTACACAAAGACTGTCAGACCATATCTTGTACAGTAGTGATCAAACATGTGTACTTGCACATTAAAAACTGTAAAATGCCTAGTATGCTGCGGTTTTATTGACTTGTTTGTGTAATAACGGATATTGTTTTAATGCGAGACATGAGAGTTATGTTTAGGAAAGATTGCTTCTGACCGTGTGTACGTGTAACAGGCGAAGCACGTGTGGAATGTTTCGAGGATATCAAGAATTTGACTATATAGTTAACAAACAAGCCCAATCCCAAGTTCTTCACACCTATGATAATTGTGAGCGTTCATTCCTCCATTGAAAAGAAGAAAATTTAAATGAAAGGTAGGTCAAGGCCTCATTTCTGTCATGGCTTCTGATACCTCTGATAATTTCTATTAAATCTCACTTTGGTGTAGTGTTTGTTTCTGTTCCTTCAATCTTTTTATGGGATATTTTTATAGTTCCTTTGTTAGGATGATTCTACTGGTGCGTCATTAAAAATTAACATTTGTCTCTGGTAAATCTACTCATAATTTTACCAGGGTAGATTTAAACCCAGGATTTGAATGTTTTGCTATTGAGTGCCATGGGTGTCACAGTAGTGACTCAAGATGCTAAAAACGTTTTTGGGAATCTATGAAACTGTTTTTGTTAAAACTAAAATAAAAGTTTCATTTTTTTATTCGATACTAAAATAACCCACTACGTGAAATTTTACGGTTTATTTGTTTCATTACATAAAATTTTGATTTGCCTTTAAAATTTATACTTTACAATTTGGAACGACTTTGTGCATTTATCCCCTTTTTAACTTGTATGTCTGTTAAAATAGTTGTAAAAATTTGTTCTGCACAAAGTCAACCTGAAACATTTTCAAGGTTCAAGTGGAAAGAGCGTTACATAAATTAGGAAGAATGAAGCTGAAGTGTTATTTAAGTCAAAATTAAACTTTAGACATTTTCAATGTTAATACAGGAAGAGGATGAGCAAAGAGGAAGCGGGAAAATGTGAAGGAAGACTGGAGATCCGCTGCAGAAAACAGAAAGAGAGAGAGGCAGAGCAGAGTAAATGCATTTTCAATATGAATGGAAACCGGAAAGACTTGCTGCATGCCAATAAAAAGCTAAATTCTGATTGGTCCTTCGCTGGAGTCTGAGTTTGCTCCTCCCATTAACATCCGATTCCTTTCCTCGGGCTATTAAAATTCCACTTCCGTTATTTTACCGGATTATAAAATTTTTAGAAATATTTTCAGCAATTGGTCCTCTGCAAATTGAAAAATCTTTCTAAATCCTTCTGCTTGGGAAATATCCGACTCGGTTCGGTGCAGTCCCAATGGGACAAGCCTGCAAGATTCCGAGGAATGAATTTCTAACCGAAATTCCGTCATTCGATCTAATTTTGTTGGAAAAACATGGTGGAGAAAGGAAGAAAGATGAAGTGGCACAATGTACATTTACGCATTACGCATTAGAAAAGAAATGAAACTTAATCTGAGTAAAATGCATTCTAAAACATTTTAAATGCTTCAAAAGCAGTTCATTCATGCAGTATTTTTGCTTTTCTAAAAATAATTTAAGTTCGTCTAAATCTGGAGAGTTTAGTGAAGGTTTAGAAAGACCGTGCACGCCATTTACTGACCGTAATTTGTTTTAATGCATGTTTATAAATTCAAATTGTAATCTTCTGAAACTCATATAAATGCTATTCCTATTTAATATTAATATTTAGTTCTTTTTCTATAAACTTTCTCGTTCTTCACCATACTGCACGCAATTTTCTGTTTTCTGTTGGCATTATACTAATCAAATCTTCTATAAAATTGAAGCAGCAAAACCAAACTGATGCATAGACTCTGCTGTGGTGTAGTGTACTACCTTTTTTGAACTGATATTTTGGGGGGTTTCAATTGATATTTAGACAAGAAATAGACAAGAAATAGAAAAAAATCGATCGTAGACTTGATACATACTTTTTCTGGTGTGATTTTTAACATCTTATGACTGAGTTCCTTTCACTTTGTATTGTCCCAAACGGTTTTCTTGTTTTTCTATTCTAAACTAATTTGAATTATTTCCTTTTCTAGGTCCTTTACTACTCGAAATTAAAGAAGAAAATATTGAAACCAAAGCTCTTGGGAAAGGTCGTGATGCGAACCAATAGGGGTCATCGAATGGTTTGCCTTCTCATGAATTGGTAATTTTAAATTTCTCACAATCTACAATAAACTATGTAAATAACCCTCACCTCAAAATTGAAGTGAATGTTTTGGTTGACCTACGATTTTTAGACTTTAAAATTTAAACTTCACCATTCTACTTTGAAAACATTACTATAGAACACCCTCACAACTTATTTCCAATTACATTTATTTATAAATTATTAAATTAAATTATCAATTAGAAACAAATAAAATTTGTTTCTCCTAAGTTCTTAACATAAACTTTGAAAGTGCAGAATAACCTGTCATTTTCGTCATATCGAAAACGGTATAGGACAATATTTGAGACTATTAATACACCAAAACGTTTTAAGGATTCGAAGGGAAAGTTCGGTTTATTAACATTTTGCTCTTCAAAATGAAATATTAATTCAGTACTTAAAATAATTATTGAGTAACGTGTAACATTAAAACATATGACTTACAATAGTTGGTGATAGAAGTTTCATCTTTAAATTATTTATACGCCTAAGTCGAAGTAATAATATAAGTTGTTCTTGTTTGACTCTTTATGAATCAGATCTATGAAAATACAAATATATACATGATATATTAGTGTTGTATGGAAGCTCGAAATCCGTTGAAAAGTTGAAAATTATCAAGTGTAGCATGAGTACACTTACGTATGAAAATAACAGCAATGTGAACATACGCACATACGCGTGAGTGTTAGTGTATGTGTACAAAATGTCGGGACCTACTTATAACCACCCCATGAATCCTTCTTGAAAAATTCAACAAACAACTCCCTTACCAATCAGTTTGGGTAAACAGTTGGGTTGTTCGTGCAGCTTGCATTTCTTTGCACTCCCTTCTGACGTGGGCTTCGATTCACAATTCGAATCACGAATTAATAAAGACCTCCGTTGAAGTGAATGAAAGTGGAAGAAAAGGAGGAGAGGAGATTTGTCTAGAAAGAACACAAAAGGGCAAAAAATCAAGCCAAACAGACAATTTTAGTTTTACGTTTGCCTAAGTGAAAACATTTAAATATTTCATTTATTTCTAGCTAGAGAGAAATGAAGTAGTACGAGTATATAGAGCTCTACGTCAACGAGCACTAAAGGCAAAATTAATCAAAGTATGAACGTGAAATAGAGGGAAACATCGGCTCAGATTAGAAACTGAGGGAAGATGAGGTGAAGGAGAGAAAAAGAGGTTGTCCTATATATAAGAAATGAAATAAAGACTGATTGAGTCAGGGAAAACAATGATTTGGTGGGGGATGTTGTTTGCTCTCGGGATAAACTGTTAGAATGATCATAGTTGAGTGAGGCCCGAATTCTCTCTTTCTCTCTCTCGACGCTTTCGATGATGGTACACTTGTCTATTGAAGGCACAACTAGAGAGGAAAAGAACAAAACAGAAAAATCGTGTATTAGACATGTGTGTACAAAAATACAGTAAAAACAATTGTATGGGTTAATTTGAGTTTGAGGTCCAAGTTAATTTTTAGGAGCTGAATTTTTAAAGTATTTAAGCCTGATGAAGCACAGAGGTCACTGCCAGGGTGGAGAATAGCCAGGTCGTTTGTAACGTTTAAAGTTTTTTAACAAGTCGTCGTGATGATTTACAAGACTATTCTGACAGGAAGAGCTTTATGAATGACACCTGAGACTTTTTTTTAAGGCAACGGAAATCGTCAAGGAAATTCCTCCTGTACCGAATAATTCAATTAGGACTTCTTGGAAGTTGTACTTTTAGAGGATGACACTCCTGGTGGAGCAATCGGTACCGGCCAAAAATGCCAAGAACAACAAAAACCACGAACCAAACGAAACTCGTTAACGAGTCCTAATTTGTTTGTATTGGTTGTTGGCACCTTGTCCAGAGATTGTCACATCGACAAATCTTATTTCATCATTTTGCCCATTTTTTTTCTTCCTCTCTCTCTCATGCCACATTCTGTTTGCTTTTCCTCCCATGGAGTTGTGCCGTACTTGCTCACGTCTTCTTGTGCTTCCCTGACACCGCCACTTCGGATGAATTTTCAAAGCATTCGAAGTACGTGTTGACTGACATCGTTGACTTCACGGCACCCAGGGAGGGAAGGCCGCGAACCGAGTGAAAGATGACAAAAACCACTTTTGACATTGTTTACCAATTTATTAGTTTCCCATTAAGGTACAAATAACGATTAACATGAGCTCCAAGAGGAAAGCTTGACTGCGTACCAAGACCGAGTGTAGGGAAAAGTGCGATGTCGGTCTACAATTTCATAGATTTTTGGATTTGTTTTTTTGATTTAGTTGTGATCACAAAGACTAACGCTGGCACCGTGTTTTAGGCAACGAAACAAAAGAATTAAAATCGAACATCTGGTTCCGTCAGAGAGTAGTTTGCTAAGACTCAGAGTTACCTGACAACTCGTCGACACTTTGACTTTTTATTAGTTGAAATCACGGCACGGTGGACATTCCAGTTACTCCACGCAACACGTTAAGATGACATATGTTTTATTGTTTACATCCCTTTTATTATGCAATCTCATTCCATTTATTTTTTAGGTTTTCATTAGTAACGGGACGGACATAAGTAAGAAACTCATTGGTGGATCATTGTCTATTAAGTTGGGTTATCGTTTCGTTCTGTTTGCTTAATCTGCACGAAGTCCAAACTGTTTCTTTTATTGTTATCAGTCGACTGCCGTGGAAGTTCCACGTGGTTTTCCATTTAAAATTTTTCGGATTAGATACGGTTTAAATGAAATTTTTGAAGGTTCGGTTTGACAGGCGATTTGATTAAATAATTTGAAAATAAAAAAATACGTATATATTTTTTTCAGTGTTACGTACGAGTTTATATCCTAGGAGACTCGACCATATTCTTCCGGAACACGGATATCCCGGAGGAGCAATAAAGCGTTACTCCCCCAACTTGTGACACGGAGGTAATAAAAGCCATAAATTTCTTTTTTACATTTATTACAATAACTGAGAAGTCAACGAGTCACGAGTAAAACTAAGAATGGTAACCACCCCGCAAATACGTTAATTATGTAAGTACCACGCCATTCAAATTAAAATGAATTTCTTTTTAACGGCAATGTGCTACTACAAACCACTGTAGTGTAGTACTCAGTATTCTATCGCTAGTATAAAGAAACTTCTATTTGTTGTCTTGTTTCTCATGTCGTAGTATTCGCAGCTTAATAATTATATATAAAAAATTCGTTGGAACCTTCGACACTCAGGACTGGTACTCAGTACTTGGTACTTGTCAGCACGGGTACCGCACTCTTGTCAAGTCGACCGAACAAAAACACGGGGACCAAATGAAGGTTAATGGTAGTGTTTTTTTTTCATCCCACCAAAAACGAAGTTCCATTTTAATTGATTATTGACAAGAATAAAGCAAAAGCAAAGAGGTCACGCTTAACGAATCTGTTTGCACTTTACATACAAATTCATTGAAAGAGTAAATTTGCTTTTTACGTTTTACGAATAACAAATAACGATTTGTTCTTGGAATTTACTAATCTGTAATAACTCATCCATGCGAGGTGCGAGTATTCTGCAATTACAAGTTTTAAATATTTACAGGAGGAAAACTCGTTTTTTGTCCGGGTACTTTTGCCTCTTCTTTCGCCATTTTCCTTTCCCACCTCCTTCATCATCGGAGTTTAAATATCATTTGCGAATTATTTTTCGATTCTTGTATTTCCGCGTTTCCCTTTATTCCTCCGTCTGTCTCCTTGTCTTTCCCGGAGAAAAGCTCGCAAAAGTCAACACCGGTCCGGGTTTTTACTTCTTCTCGGTGACTGAATTAATAATTTTTGTATAAATATAATTTACTTGGACAAACAAAAAATTTTTAAATGAGGAAGTGTGCACGAAGAGAATGAAAAATTTGGATTCTCACGTTTTAATTAAATATTTGGTTTCTAATTAAATGACGCAGCGAGTGAGTACCGACTGGTACTCGTTTGCTTAGAAAAAAAGCTCCGATGGACAATTTTTTTTCCCTGTGTAACTTCGTTAAGTAAAGGTTTGCCAAAACACAGTGATTGCGTTAATTAGACTACTTTATTTGTACGTATCATAATTATATGTAGGTGTATATAAATAACACCTTATAGAATGTCCTTTGCCCGTTAATTAAAGTTCACCTCCTGGATAGGGACAAGTACTCAATCATGTAAAATAGAAAAACTTATCAATATGTTTTATATGTGAATGTGACGCTCCATATATTCGAATATATTTTCGGAAGAAGAAATAAAAATAACCGGAGAATAGAATTAAGTAGATCACAATTTAACGTTTAATTATAACAATTCTGTAGGTAAAACTGTGGTTTCAAATCGTAATACTGTGACCACAAACAGGTAAATAAGTAAAACATTTTGGAACTTAATAAATTGGATGTTACGTTTATACTGTCAAATGTGTTGAGTTTGATGACAACAGGTCAGTTGTAACAAATAATATTGGGAGATGAATGATCTAATTTTTCAATGTTAAATTTCTCAGTTTCTGGGGGGGGTTGCCACTAAAAACTAACTAAAACTTGTATTTCTCACCTTCATGTTCTTTTTCTTTTACCCTCTTCTAAAGAATTTTTTTTATTGTTCGTAGGAGTCCATCGCAGTGTTTCATCATACTATCTTCATGCGTTGTTTACTTTACCTTTTGCCTCTCTGTCTTTCTCCCTTTAAGTGCAAAGATTTTTAAATATTGGAAAAGTCTAGACGTCATAATTCTTCCTTTTTCTCTCTCGCTCTGTTCCATCTATCCTTTCTACCTTTATTTCATCCTCCGACCTAACCGCAAACAAAAATTATTGACTTTGGTCGGCGTTTTTAAACGTGAAATTTTCTTTTTTTTAACACCTCCGGTCTATTACCTGGAAAAAAGGAAAAGTTCATTAACGTTAATTTCTGTCGTCTTAATAAAACCTTTTCAGCCTCTCTTTGCTATCCTCGTGCGCACCCCCTGCCACAAAAGGAATCAGGGTATCCGTCAAGGATGAACTATGCAAACAGACTAAGTTTTTGTCCATCGGTATCCTTGGTGAACCTCGAGAATTTCAATCAGTTCGTGCAAGAGCGATTTATATATATGAATGTATTGCAGATCCATAAGAGTTACTGTATATCATTATTTCAGATTTTATTAACATCTACAATCAAATATTAAAATCTGCATCATTGTACTGTAGAGTTCACATATGTAAACAACGATAACATGTCCGGTACTCATGAAAGTTTCCTAAAGCGTCACTCAAATGCACTACAATAATATCGTATATTATATTTTTACAAACCAAACTAACAATAGCACATAAAGGAGGAATGTCGTAGGTGGATGTTTCCTTCCACAGATGGATTAACATCTGAGATGAAACATTTTGAGTATCGACACACAATTGTAGTGGCAATAAATTTATGATTAAAACGAAGTCTATTGTAGGCTATAAACCGGATGAAAAGTGAAGTTTTTATCTCACTAAAAAAGTAGTTGTAATGAGATAACTTCGCGGCTTATCTCGTTTTGTCGCCGGCCAAACGGCCCCAAAATTTTCCCCTCTGGTCGGACCAAAACTTTATCGAATATTCCCAAGCGTCACCATTTTGTTTATTATCACATCGGAAAGGATTTCAAATTTAGAAAATTGAATTCATTTCGGAACCGAATTTAAGTAACACGTAGTAAATAAGTTACCAAGTATTGCCGCTTTGTGAAATCAACTCCTGTTTAATAAGTTTTAAATGTTAAACGCATGTGTAGGTACGGTACGTTCAATAATAACACGTTCTCATCAAAGGTTTTTGAAACGCTACAAATGAAAGGAAAGCCCTCTAAAATTTAACGTGGAATTAATTTGTCTCTGTTCTGCTTTCTAAAGCGAAGCAAAAAGTGCACATTAAAAAATGCATGATGTTAAATATTCCCTTATTTGGTCCCGGCACTGACAGCAGTTTTACAATATATACAACGGGTTGTTATTTTTGTTTTAGAAAATGCGCCCCCAAACTGACATTCAAATTTTAACGATTTTAAATATTCCTCTCAAAGTTGTTCCGGATATCTATCATCAGTCGTATCGCGGTTCGGTCGTATTAAGAAAACACATATAACAAACAGAAGTTGAATTTAATTAACCGTACCCAGATGTAAAACCTTTTTCTTTCTCTTTGATGAGAGGGATTCGATAGACCATATTCTTTTTCTCATTACCAAAACGGATGAATCCACTCTTGGTACTTATATGGTACTTAGTCTCAACTTTATTAAAACGAGTGTGTGCTCGCACACGTGCAATTTAAGTAATTGAATTTAGTAAAAAACAAAAAAGAATCAGTGGTGATGCCACACACCCACAAGATTCAATTACAGACCTGCGGTGATCTCGATCAGACACCTATTGAGATCTAAATTTGCGAAAAAAGTGAATCCCCCGAGAGATAGATCATCATCCCATGCAATTAATTCGAGATGTTATAGGGCAATTGTTTGGCACGTGATCGATGATGGAGGCCGGTGGCTTCGATATGTGGCCCCAAGTGAATACAAACAGGTGCCCTGTTTACGGGCCGGCAAATGGAATAATCTAGAAAGGGCACTTGAGCGATGGCACGTGCCTTTGCATATTTTATATGAAATTTATTCCGTCGTTCTTTTCGCGGAGGTTTCGGCAAGTATCTCCGAACGGCGTTCATTGTTTATGACCGATCGCCGGGGAAAAAGCGATTCGGTCGCCCCTGATTTAACATGCCTGCGGCGATGGCTGGGCTTCGATCACGTGCCTGCGACACCCCCGGCGAAAGTCCTTTATGGTCCGCTACAATGACCTCCCTGAGAACGCTTTGATTAAAAAATACATAAACAATAAAGTTGAAAAAAAGCGAACGAATTTGTTTTTTGAATGCTGTCAGGCGAACGGCACGAACCATGGGGACGATCAGACGCCCCCATGCGATGAGGATTTTCCGGCTTTCAGAATCTCTCCAAGATTTACGGATCCCGTCCAACTTTTCACTATGATCTAATAGATTGCTTTTGCCGAGTAGTTTCAAGATCAATAATCAGACTCTCCGCGTCGTAGACGTTCAAGCACAAAAAACTATTAATTCTGTAGCTTTAGCGAATGTTCCACATGTTCACTCATAAAGCGAATTCTCTTCATTTTTCCAGCAGACGTTTTTCCTTCCTGCTGAGAGGTAGTCCTCATAGGATCACTTAGACTACTAATTTTATGTTTTCACAATGGCAGAGCAGTGTCTACTATTGTTCAAACATCCGAGCTGTACATCACAATTCTCTGTTAATGTGAATCAAACAACGACTCGTAACTTTTTCCTATCAGAAAAAATACTTTTCAACAGCAAAAAATTACCTTTTCTTATGTTACTCCAATTAAAACAACACCTAACCGGTCATTTTTTGTCTTTTGTTTAACTTTGTCCATCGGTCAAATACATTTCTCAATTTTTCCTCTTCTTCCACGCTATTCTTCGGTTGCCCTCATGTTTTGTGTCTTCCAACTTCCCCCGGTACTGACAAATAATGAAAAAGTGTGGTAAATGAATAAGATAAGAGTTTGAGGCAGTGAAAACGGGGCGCCAACAAGAAAATAGCTGAAATCTCTCGAGATTGGAATATTCTAATATCGCTGAGCGCCCCACTTTTGTTTGCACAAGACTTGAAGTGAAATATTAAAACCTGCGCAGAGGTACGCCGCATTTAACAACCAGTCTGCTTCCACGTTTTCATCTTCTCTTATTTCCGTTTACCCTGTTTCTTTTTTCTATTTCTGCATCTATTTATACTCTCTTCTATTATCTATCGTACGTAGATGACCTATTATTTCCGCCGTTGCTATCTCCGCGTCGATCGCTTTCTTTGTCCGTTTCCTTCAGGTGTGCACAATTTCTCATGGGAGTAAAACTTTAAAATTTTCCATACGTCTTTTGCTCTCCTAGGTTTCATCCATTTAATTGTTGCGGGTACCTGTGAGATTTGCTCTTGTGAAATGACTGTTTTTTTTTTGGCACACTTGGCACCAATTTCCGTTGGATGAACCTAACGTTCACCTGTACACACTCAAAATTCAATTAACTGTCTCCAATATTTTCCAGTTTTCGTTTCTCATTTCTTATTACTTACTCCCCCTCAAATCAATGTATGTATTTTAATATACTGCCTACCCCCGAGATATTTTCTAAACCCTCTCGAACAATTTCAAGTTTTCCTTATATCATTTTTATGTGTCCTAATACTTAATTCAGAATCCGTGCGTTTTTCTTTAGTAACTTGTGTGTAGGCAGTAATATTCTTTTACAGCTGTCTTTTAAATTTTGTACGTTTAAATTTTGTATTCGCTTCGTTTGATCGCTATTTTTCATCGCGCCATTTTCTTGGTTCACGTATTTGACAGGGTAATCCAAATCACCAAACCTTGTGCCCAAACAAAACGACTTGTACTACCAAATACAGACTCGCATGCACCTGTATTGAGTATGTTTACATAAGTACACGTACAATTTATTTATTATGTTTTTGAGTACCGACAGATTGGTATTATCGAAAGATGAACCTGTTTTCTCAGTGTGCTACAGAAATTTTAAAAAATCTACTGTATTCCCACGTTAGTTATCACAATGTTCTTTTGAATTTAGCAATCATTGGTCCCCAATGTGCCAAGTAGCAAAACCTGGTTTATATCTGTTAAAACGAAGTGGGTAGTAGCGTAATACCCAAAGGAATTTGAAAACTGTAATATTTGAACAAGAAAAATCAGAGCATAATTTGTGTCGGGCAAATATGTAAGGTCAAGGAAACTACCTACCTCTTTCTTTCTCTCTCTCTCTCTCTCTTGTGACCGTAAAATGGTGACGTATATTAGTATTTCTTGATGACAGCCAGGGGAAGAAACGTAGGGCAGAGAGCAACCGGCTCAAGGAAATTACATGGTCCAGCAAACCGAAATCAAAGCAGCAAGTTCACTCTAATGTCTAATGCACCATCATCCGCCTGCATTCTCAGTTAATAATCACAGTTTATTCTGACAAATCCCTCGATGATTGCCCATGAGGAGAAGGGCGACCTTCTGCTGGGCTGTGGGAAACAAACCCCAACACTTTCCAACAATATGCCATCCCTTTGGATCCTTTCATCGTTTGGGTGAACGCACGCGTACTCCCTGCCTTCTGGGAGATTGAGAAAGTAATTTGAACGCCGGATAAATACTTGTAAAAAATAACAAAAAAAGACAATAAATTTTCATAAATAATTGTTTGAAAAATGGTTTATTGAGATACAATCCCATGTAGAACTCAACGGTTGGTGTGCTACCACACCCACACTGTAGCACTAAGTACTCCAACGTTATTGCAGTGTTCTCTTTTGGATTTATTTATGTATGTGCATTTGCATGTGCATGTAACGATATGCAATTTAAATATAAAATACGTGCAATGTATTCATATTTAATACACATTATTCTTATGTTGTTTTTTGGTTTTTTAATGGTTGCTTAAGGAGAAACGTTTAAGCTCTCTATTTATTTCCGGAGCTCGTTCCAAGGTTTATGCATTTCCACTTCTATTTCTATTTGTGGCTTAACGCTTCTCTAACTCTCCATTGCATTAAATATACTGTATGTGTAGAAGAAAGTTCTCATCATTATTAAATGCCAATATTTTTGTCACAGTACTTCAATTTGGTTTTAGTTTTCGGCTCCAAATTACCACACAATAATACTTATTAACACTGATGCGAAATAACATAAAAAAGAAGGATAATACAACGTAACATTTGCATATAGAGTTTCGTTTGGTGTTTGTTGATGTAGCATTAATCGATGATTAAACGTGAAAATTTACTTTACGGAAATTCTATTAAAACAACAATAATTTAGTGACCAATATAAGATAGAGAACGGTTTGATTAGTAACAACAATAGTTGAAACAGTATAAAGGAGTAACGCAACTAATACAAATTTAAATGGGGACGGAGACTTTAAGGGTGGAAATGAAAGAATCGAAAAAATTAGTCGGAGCAACAACAGAGAGAGAGAGAGAAGTAAGCTGGATGAAATCAAAAGAAATCTGTTTTGGGGTTGTAGCCAGCAACTGGGGCTGAAACAATTATCTTATTGCCCCCGATTTCACGAACTGAATGGCTTTTTCCCATTGATCCGAGGCGGTGAAAAGGAATAAACTGTGCCTGACCACCTGACGCCTGGAAAAGCTCATCCCAAACGCTTTCCCAACAGGATTACACACCGTTCCTGTCACCCGACACCCAACTTATATGGCTTTCATTTTTCCCCTTTTTTCGTCTGCCAATGCATTTCTGTTTCCAGTAGTCTATTAACATGTTTAACAAATTATTTTTAGGCCGTTGTATTTGTCCACACGCCTTAGACTCGGTAGCCTTAATGTGATTAACTAACTTTAAAGAATTTCATGTATAATCTAATTAAGTTATTAACATGCATGTGGGCACTTACGTATGTGACTTCCATGTACGGGTATCAAGCAATACATGAAGAAATCACGTACGTACCTAGGAAAGGTAATTTGATATACAAATATTGTATTAATGTAAGAAATCAATTTTAGTAATTATTTGCTGAAGATTTAACTTTCGATACCCATGATGCCGATGAAGATCACTTACTGAAAGTTATCTAGAAGTTTTTTGTAGCATGATACATTGGGTACCATTACTTAGCGAGTACTACTATTTTTGTACTTACTATTTAGTAGTTGTGAGCATACCCGTAAGATCTTCGCTGGTGAATGCTCGTTTAGGTGTCAACGATTTTTACTGAATGCAAAATCACTTGCGGAGTAACTTGAAGTAGTACTCACAATTATACAAAAACTGGTACTCATGGTGGTGGGTGTTACTTATGAATAATTTTATGGAAGTAATTTTTTTTGCATTGACGAAACTTACGGCCCCCATTCTGACTCACAATTTAAATTTTTTCCTCCTTCTTATCTTTACAATTCTACTTAATTGGTAAGGACACACAGGATGGAATGTTTAGGTGACGCGTAGTTTTCATACGAAACGGGTATTATACGCGAACCCAATATACTTTCTTGGTCGGGTAAATTTAATTTTATTTCCCAGCTATACTTAACTACAGAATACTTTTATCGTAGAATAAGCAGAGTCTAACCACAACAATATTCTACTGTACTGCCTATGTGTAAGAACTTTGGCGTTACATATTTCTACTGTTTAATCGAATACCACGGTACGATTTTTTCGTCTACAATTCTGCTTTATATAACTTGATTTATAATAAATGTTCTTTTGATTCTGATTGATTTTGATTCTACTGCCATAGGCAAACAGAAAGTGTAGTAGAAAAATATTTGGTCAGCCCTGATTTGCGCGATGCTCAACTTCTATTGTTACCTGTAACGTCCTTTGTTCTATTAGATTGTTATTACGCAACGCAATTTACTATTCTTCTCCTCGATTTACGAGGATTTCATTTTCTCGTTTTTCCAATAAAGTGTTTTTTCCAACAGCGCGTTTGACTTTGTCACGGCAGTCAAGGTTCGGTCCTTGTCCCCCTCTATAAATTTCATCAATTCTGTTTTCATACGTGTTTTGTTTGACCGAGTTAAAGTTTGACGAAACAAAACGTTCGCCACCTAGTAATCGGAGTTGACTTTCGAGTTTCGAATTCGATTCTTTTTCTGTCTTGAATCGGTCGGCCTTCGGTCGTCGGCTATCCGAAGAACTTGCCGAGACCCACGATTTCTCTTATGCTAATTGCTCCTGACCAGGAGTCCCAAAACCGCAGAGCTAAATTCCCGTGGAGAAGGAGAGAAAACCCGTGAACCTCACTGTTTTCTTCCCGGGAACCACAGGCATGACCGTCGCCATGTCAGTCGGAAGGTCCCTTAGGACGAAGAGGAGTTTTCATTGTCTCGTGGGATTGGTGTGCGACTACACGGGATGCATGTACCGGCAACTTTATTAAGACCTATATAAATATCCCAGAGCGAAAGGGAATTGATTAATACAATGAATAATATTCTGCAACACTTGTCGACAGATATTAAAAGGGAACAATTATTAGCCGTCATTCTAACTTCATCCCTGTCGTTTCATCCCTGACAGCTCTTTTAGTTTTTTTTATTCTGGATAAGTTGGAAGCACACCCTCGCACTTCCGCGACGACACCGATGCATACTATTAATAATTGAAAACGGACTCGTTATTGGATCACAATTAGACTGTCTCGACAAAAAAAGCCGATTCATATTTTTTAAAAACAGGTCCTGGGGGTCGACGATGGAAAGGATTAGTGCCCTCCGACGATTTTTCAACAGAAATTTTCGTCTACACAAGCGTTCGGGTGTCAATCAAACGTCGATTCGCTTCGTCGCATCCCCGGGACTCTTCCATTCGATCACTTTGTCGACAATTTTATTAATGAAATTAAAAGTAGTTCTTCAATGGTTGGGTGTGCGCAGATGGGACTGTCGAACACCTGACAAAAATGACGGGGCAGACCGCGTAGCCGGAAGTGAAGGCTACCCACCGTCGACAAATAAAGCGGTTCTCGTTTTTTTTTTTCACGTCGCGGTGCCATAAGTCGCCCACCCAGAGTATTCTGTTACAGTTTTAATGAAATGAGGGTTCTGCACGTTGTTTGACATCGGAGAAAAACATTAACGAGAAATATATTCAATATTGTTTTACATTGCGGTTCAGCATCCCTTTATGTAATTGTCTAATGTGATTGTACCGAACGAAGTAAAAAATTTAAGGAAAAGTCTTTGTACTCGTACGCGGACGGTTTACATTTTAAGTATTACATTTCCTGACGGACGGAGTATCACCTTTGGGTTCTCTACGACATGTGGTAGCCTGACTGATATCAAATTGTAATTTAGCCTACGACTTTTTGTCGTATGTTCATCGATGCTACAAGTGACTTTTTAACACGAAAACTAACCGTACGGTGGTTTTACGTACAAAATTTCTGACAACTCTTTGCTGAAACTAAAATTATAACATAATATTGGAAAAATTAATTACTTTAGCTTTCCAGAATTACATTAATAATGCAATGTGTACGGGGCCACAATTTTAGAAATGTAGTGGGTATTACGAAAAAACAACCTGCAAAAATACTTTTTGAAATTTACAAAGAACAAAAATATATTTTAATGTATGTATCAGTGCAGAGGCTCTTCGGACTTTTATTTCCTACCAAAAACAATTGATTTCCAAGACAGAAAAACAACTTTTGAGAAAGGAAATGTTCGCATGCGTCGATCGCTACATTTTCCTTTTCCTCTTTCTCAGAAATTGAGTTCATCCCATGTTTTTCCGCCGTTCTTGGCCCAACGCCGGAGTTCCCCAGTCAAATATTTTGCCAGATGAAAAAAAACCCACCAAAAAAATAACCTTCATTTGTTGTACTGGAGACACTGTATACACAGCTCTGTTTCCACACGGGATTTACGCATTTCTCTCTGTGTAATTTTGTATTCTTACACGTTTTATTCTCGGTTTTGTCCTCACCTTCCGCGTTCTGTATTTATTTATTTATTTATTTAATCATTTATTTATTTTGGATTCAAGGAGAGTGAACCAGACGGGGGAAAAAAATATTATTTGTTTCATTATTTAGTCAAGTAGACGCGTTTTGGTAATTCGAAAAAAAGAGAGAGAAACTAAAAGAGGAGAGAGAGAGTCAGGGAGAAGCGGCTGAGAGAGAGAGAGAGAGAGAAAGAGAGAGAGATCAATGGGTTGTGTGTATACATATAAAGGATTTAAGGACACGGGGGTAACAGCAAATATTTTATTAGCGTTTGCAAATATGTGCAAAAAAGGTTTCACTTGGAGTTTTTCGGAAGGAAAAGCGATGTTTGATGAGAAAAGCGGAAGTAGATAAAACTAAGTAGGCTAAACGAGCTCTGTCTATCCAAGAGACAATTGATTGCTCTTGTTGTTCACGTCAAATCTTTATTGTTTCCTCGTTACTTTTCCTCCTGACAATTCTTCTGTCGTGTGCTGTCGCATATTCAATAAAAGGTTACTTCTACCGAAGATGGATTAAACGGATTTGGGAGTGACGAACGAGGGACAGAGTGGTTCTGATAGTTTTCAATAATTAAATATATACAAAGCGAGGAAAAATTAATAGTTGAAATATTTCGGTTCGTAAGGACTTGACTGAAACTAATTTTTTATTATATCCATTTTTTCGTGGAGCTGGATACTTACGAAAAGATGAAAGCTCTTAACTGTTCGCAAGAAAAGTGTGATTTTTTTTCAACGACGTTATAAATAAGGGGATCAAGCACCTTCTTCTAGTATACCAAATCATTGCCTCAAGTGCTAGAAAAGGCTTAAGTGCGGACAGTTGATGATGCAAATTGAAGGACCTGACGTAGCACAGGGAGAAAGAGATTTTCCTTTCGTGTATATGTTAAAATGTATCGGCGAAGAATACCTTCATCTTTTTAATATTAAGTATTAAGCTTTTTATATATTGAATTTTTGATTTTGAATGTTTGTTAATTGCACTTCCAATCTAAATTCATTTTCTGTTCGATTCATAAATTACATAGAAATATTTTTTAGAGAAAGATATGGAAATGGTCGGGATTTAATTTAGAATAAAAAATATAACATAAATAGTAGACTGTAGGATGAGTAACATTATGTCTGATTGCAATTCAAGCAAAGAAAGTTAAATCTATAAAAATTATATTTCAAATGGTTCAGTGTAATATTATTATCGAGAAGACTTACCTTTGAGACATCAGCATTCAAAGTGAAAGTAAAACGGACAATTTTATAAAATCGTCAATAAACATAATAAGAAAACTCAATAATAATAATATAGTTTAACCTCTGGTGGAGTGTTTCAAGTATAGTAGAGCGAAAAATTTTCACGTCAAAACAAAAGAAAGCAAAACAAAAATAAAAACCACAAAAGGGAGAGAAGCCCAGCAACGAGGGTGGAGTTTAAGAGGACTGAGAGGATAAAAAGAAACCCTTAAAGCGAAAAAGGTTGGAGCAAAAGTACCACCACTTGAAGAACTTTCCAACCACCTGCGTACCATCTGTTGTTTTCTCAATCGCTTACTACCACAACAATCATTACACGATTAAAACGTTCTCCACGCAACCGATGTATGAAAGTCATGGATCAAACAGTCAGAAGAATGGTAACGGTCAGAGAAAGTGCACTTCAGCAAGAACTTGGAAGCTTTGTTAAGGCACAATATGGTGATATTCTATATAATATATATATATGTATTCTATTCTATATAATGATATTCTGTATAATGATAAAAAATATATAACGGAAAACAAATGAAAAGTGTGAAACTTGATTCTGATTTTATTCGCTGGGATTTTAACTCCACTGTAGTGTATGATATTATTACATCACTACAAATAATAAATACTTTACATTAAACTTATGTTACCTACCTTTTCATTTAAACTGAATTTTATTTAGAGTAACATTTATTTTTAAGTTACTGTATGCTGCAGACATAATAGTAAATGATTTTAGTAGAGTAAATGCCATATAATTTTTTTAATTAATTTATTATTATTATAAATAATTTACAATTCAACGGTCTTGCCCTGCATCCGTGCCGTGCGTATAAAAGTTGACAGATGCATTATCAGTAGAGCAGTTCCTCCAAAATTTATGCTGCAAAACATTATTATTCTTTATGTTTTACCGTCAAGCTTTGTGGTCAAAATAAAAACCTGCACAAACCAACCCAAAAAATCCTACCTTTAACCATATAATTTATTCATTTATTAACAAATAAATGTTCCTCACCAGACACATCAATACTTTCTGCAAATTGTCATCCATTGTTACGTGGCGAATGTTGACGTTCCTTGTTACTACGAGTAATTGCTTCTCTATACAAATGACCTTTGGCAGTTCCTGAGCAATTCAGTCTTGCCTTCACCAAAACAAACCGTCCCGTCAGGTACGCACAACACCTTAAGGTTGGAACGTCCCAATAAAAAAAAATGTTCTCAGACCTGAAACATTTATAAGTTTCCATCCGATTAAGTCTCGGGAAAAATTCCAGTGACGTAAATCACCATCGGGGGACCCGTAAATTCCGTTTCAAGATTAATATTCAATGAGCTTAATGGAGGTACTTTGGTAGCGTGGAAACAGAAAAAAAAATGAAGAAAATCGTGGAGGAAGTGGAGGCGGAACTGGAAATTATAAAAGAAATCCAAAAAGCGTTTCCTGTTTTATTGACTCAGTCGACTCTCTTTTAACTTTCCATCCATTCATTTCCCTATTATTTCTGCCGGGAAATAAAAGTAAAAAGAAGACTTTTCACAAAGAGTTGAAATTTTTAAATCGAATTGAATGTAATTTGTACTCGGAAGGTGCGGATTTGACGGGTCACACCGACAGAAATTAAGGCAAGTGAAAATTCAAGCAGAAAGAAGCTTCTTCTTTAGACTAGGAACTGAGCGCAGAAGTTACAGAAGTCGACCAGACAGGTAAATAGAAAAAAATTGGGAGGTTAGCAGAAACAGGACAGACGAAAACAGTTTCTCTTGTTTCTCGGTTATGGTGCAAAAGGTAATGCACAAAAACTTTTTTGTCTATTTCTATTCGACCGTTCTATTTTCTTCTGACCTTTTGCGTGACTCATAGGAGAGTAGTAAAGGTCAAAGCGAACTATTACTCGTGCCAGCCACAAGTCATTTCTCCACACGGAATCCGTCACTCTTGAACCCACGAAGAACTGCTCTCGTACCAACGGCCAATAAAACAATTATTGCGAGACGGCAATCGATTAGATCGATCACCGATCGCTGAAAAAGTTAATATTTTTTTAGTTGGTCTCTCATCAGACGACGTCAAATCCTTCTCCGTGCTAAGTAATTATACGGCGAAGGGGTGATGATTTTTTTTTCCCCAATTTTTGTTATTTTAAACGCAAGACGTGAAGACACGGGAGAGACTTGGAACGAGCGGAGAATATGAGTAAGTGAAAAGACTCAAACGTAATCCTTAAACTAGATATTGAGGCACGAAGTCCAAGGAGTGGACATTGGTCAAGTGAAATTCGTTCGGAGCCATTTCTTAGGGGAACTCAGATATCCTTTTGTACTTATTGAATTGAAGCCGGGGGATAATTTCTGGGTTTCGAGGCAGAACATGAACCAAAGTTTTATTGGTTTTCGAATCTATCCGAAACCATAACGACTGATCGTACTCTTGCAGCAGCCCGACAGCAGCTATTAATCCATTAAAAATTGTCGAACGTAAGTCGTCGCCGATGGGTTGCGATGACGAACTCGTTCGTCGTTGTATAGAAAATTTTTATTGGAACATCCTGACCACTCCTCTCAACTACTAATCTTGACTTTTTTCTGTTAGATTAATTTCTGGTATTTTTAGATAAATTAAATTTGTCGTATTAACCATTAATATTTTTCACTCATTCATTTAAATTTTTTGTTTCTGTTTGTTTGTAATACACAAATATTTTAACATGAGTTTTGTTTCTGGGCAAATTTACATAAAGTAGTAGGGTTGCTAATTATTTTTACACAAATGTATGAGATTAACAATGATTGAGCAATCTTTTTCAGTTACTTATGTATTAGCTTAGAAAACCTTTTAATTATATCACATGGGAAATGAAGTAAGAGTGGAAGTTGTATTGTGGACCAAACAATTTTTAAATTAATTTCTGTTTGGTTGGAGCAGAGACAAATTGAAAGAAACGCATCAGCAGAAGGCTTTCAACTTCGGTGTCTGGCGTCAACTCTAGTAGTACCGATTCGCAAAAAAAAAATTAATCATAGTCTTATTAATCTTCTCTAAGAATATATTGAATTCTTTCTTATCAATTTTTTTAACGTGACGTCAGTTGTGGTTTATTTCTCGTGACAAAACTTCTACCACCACTTCTCAAGCGACAATTTTCAACTACCCAGGTGATCATAGTTTTTCCCACTTTAGATTCTATCTGTCTACGAGCATAAGCAATTTAAAGTTTTTTATTTGGAAGTGGATATTTTTTTCTAAAAGTGAGAAGAAGAGTGTCGACAGGGAAATTCTTTGAAGTTTTTACGTAATTGTCCCTTCGCTCTCGGTTATAAAGTTTGTTAAAACAACGTCGGCTGCGACTGTGACAGACACACACACGCACACATACTCACACATACACATACACTCAACTACACACACACACACACACTCACAAAACAGGTCACAGAGACGCGTGCCCCTCGTGACAGGAGTTCACAGGTAATGACTCCATTAATTTCTCAGCAACAGCAACCTAACACCGTTCGAATGTTATTTAAATGAGGGCACCAGACTTTTATTTCGGTGAATCAACCGACAGATGTGTTCAGCAAGCACCGTCAACGAACGTGGAAACAAAAAAGAATAAACAAAAACGATGTGCCATTCATTGTCTACCTGAGGCCAACCAAGCGGTGCTGCCTGCCGCCCAGGTAATCTCTCGGAGAGAACAAACGAACCTTCCGTTTAACTCGAAGAAAAACTCGGCACTCCAACAATAACTTAATTGAATTTTTACATTATTAACAATTCACAAAATTTAATAGATTAATTGTTCTCGCCGGACTGTTCAATAACAGAAATGCCAATAAAAATATTTTTTTTCTCGGTGCGTGTAAAGGATTTTTTGTTTGTTCTTTTGTGTACATAATTCTTCACGTGCTATGTACATAAGCCACATTGAAACGGACAATAAATTAACTGAAATTAATCAATGAATTTTTTAAATATTAGTTCTCTCGGAGAAAGTTTGTGGTTTTTACACCTGCAAGATGCAACAAGCAATGTTTTTCAGATTTCCGTCAAGGTCGCTATTTACCGAGTACATAAAAAGCATAAATAATAATGAAAACTAGGAATTCCGTAAGTTCGAATCGTACAGTACACCTCTAAATAAATAAGATAAAACTCGTGAATGAATTGTGTGAACGAAATTATTACTTGTTATTACTTCCATCTGCAGCGATTGAAACTTAGGTCCTTATAAGTTTATTCTATTGGCAGTATGAAGATATTTATTTACATAAACACGTTTATTAAATCACTGCAAAGACAAAGGGATTGAGTATAGGGTAATAATGAAATAAAAAAATAATAATTTAAGTTTAACGCTGAATGTACAAATATCTTCTTGAAGTTTTAATATCCTACATAATATGTTATTTTGAATAGAATTATGATTATATTACAGTAATTGTTTGATTGATCACTCGTCTTCCCGTTGTGTGCCGTTTGGCGTAGACCTTAAACGTGAAAGTTACAATTGAAATCCACTAAGAGCCTGCTACATAATTTTCGTATTTGAATAAAACATAAGCGAAAAAGAAGAATTTTTTTTTTGGAGGGCTCGAGACTTCCAAGTAACTACACGAAAATAAGCTGCGCCGTTAGACCTCGAATCGTTAGCTGTGAGCCCGCAGGAGTATGAATATAAAAATAATCATAAATATTGAATAAAACATACTTTTTCCTTCCGCGATAAGAGCGTTTCGACTTTCTGATAAGGCACAAGCCTAACTCAAAAGCAAACACTGGGGAGCGACAAGGAATAAAGCGATACGACGAGCTCAAGGTGTGGCGGGAACGGTTTTTTTGGGGAGCGGTTGACGCGGGTCTCAGGTGTGACCAAACCTAGAATATTCAACGAGTAGGATGTCAAAAATTTTTAATTTTACCTGTTGCCGCCACGTTGGGAGTACACGTTTGCTCCGTGCGACGAAACAGTGAGAACTTACCGATTTTAAACTGTCGACGCTCTAACAGGTGACAACACCACAACCGTCTTCTTCGCTTCTTCGATGGATGAACCCGTGGAAGAGTTGGACATGCACGTTGGCCCGGAAAAACCAAAGTTTTCGGAATGTACAAAATACCCAGAAGAGGTGTGATGTTGCTAAAAAAAAGTCGAGCCTCGAGTAGCTAAAACTAACTCAATAGTTTTCTTATTGATTTCTCCTACGTTCTCATCTGTTTCCCGATTAAATTTATTAATACATAACTTCTTCGCAAACTTCGCAAGTAAGAAGTCAATTTACAAAATTTATACCATCAGCTGCGTTAACACAGACGAAAATGAATTAATAAATTCATTCTCGACTAATCGCTATGAAACATTCATCATCCGTTTACGACTGAAGAGGAAGCAAAGGGTATTGTTAAGGACTTAATTCTGGCAGACACCAGGTAGTCGTACAAAATTCCAAGTTACGGTTAAAAGGATCATCCGTTGAATGGAGAAGACTCACATTAATAGTATCTGGAATTCGCAGATCTTATTTTACCGCGTGTACCTACCCACCCGGTACTTTTAATGAATGTTTTGCACATTAACTGACGAATTAAATGCTCTCTAAGAAACTTGTGGGTGCATGGACCTCAAGGAAATAATAAAAAACTACGTACAAATTGTATGTAATTGCACGAAAATAATTATGTAGTTTCCCGTAGACAAAGAGAATGTGTTACCCAGTCTTAGTGGTTTTCTCACGTTTGGTTCTCATTGTTCCTCAGGTACGAAATTTCCTTCATAAATCACTGGTATTCATTCGTGGCAAAATGCGAAAAAGCTTAGATGCAAACGTTTTGTAGGAGAGAGAGAGAGAGAGAGATACTCTCGGCCGTAGGGGAATCGTTTAAACAAATAAATAGGATTTGTAAAAAATCAAAGCAATAAAAAATGTAAAACAGAATATAAAGCCTCTGGTAACAAGATGAATCTTGCAGACCCAAAACGCGCCCCACATATTTATCACACAATTGCAAGGCATTGTAATAGGATTACACGGGAGGTGAATACAATGAGGCCCTTTGGTGGCTCTGCCACTGCCTTCCTGCCTGAAAAGAAGAGAGTGAAAAGAACCCCCGGGGGTATGACAACCGGAGTTATGAGCATTTTTATGCTCTTTTGCCTTTTCTCTCAGACTTAGACTTGCCGGTGTTTGGCCAACTGGTAAAAGCCTTTTATTATTTTCCAATCGAACCAATCTCCCAGGGTTGAGCAAGTTCTTTTGCGTTTGAGTGGCCGCGCCCGAAACCTAAAGGCGAAAATGCGAGTGCTCCAAGGTTCCTACGTCCTACAGAAACATGGCGGATGATTTCGGATGCTGAAATAGTAGAGAATAGTTTAGTAGTCAATGCATAACCAAAAATGTGATTTATGAAAGTCTACCGAAACGGTTAATGGGTCAGTGTGCGGAAATTTATAATATGTTATTAAACAACATAAAAGTTTAATTTATGCAAGGCTTAAGTTTATTAAAAAATATTTAACAGATTATTATACAGAGGTTTTCGAAGTATTTAAGGTATAATAATGTGTTATTAAAAAGCTTAAGTGCGTTGGCAAACAAAGGTTTAATGATTTAATAACAGGTAAGGTTTTGTAATTTAGAAGACTTACTAACGTGGAAGTTTTAATGGGTACGTTACGAAAAAAAAAGAAAATAAGTTCCGGTTATGAAAAGTGAAAAGTGTTTTTGAAAGGGGGGGAAAAAAACAAGAATTCGATGGTAACACGGAGGCATTGAAGCCGTGAAATTATCCATTGAAAAATCGTCGCAGACGAATTTAATGTATTTATTTTCTAAAAGCGAAAGTCAGGCTTTGAAGGAAGGTAATGCACGATAAGAGAAAAGATAATTCCATGAGAATCCCGAAGTTGAAGCCGCCATTTTGAAGGAAATCTCCATGGCAACAAAAACCCGACCGTTCGCGGAAGTTGAAAAAGAAATCTGAAGGAAAAAAAAGGAAGCCACCTTTTTTGAAAAAGGAAAAGAAGAAGGCTTTACGCAGAGGAGAAATTTCGACGTCGCAGGTTCGCCTACATCTATTTTTTTTTTTTTGTGAACTATTTCTAGGAAAACTATTGAATCGCCGGGGAGTCAGTGGTCAGACAGCAGAGTTTGACTTGATGTTCGGAGAAACTTTCTCGAAACGAGTTTGATAGTTCGTTAAACTATCACACGACGAGAAATAATATTGTCATCTATGAGAAATCAATTTCAAGTGACGCGTACACGAATTTAAATAATAGTTTTCAAATGAAGCAACAGAATGGAAACGGTCTTTCGGGAAGAAAATTTAAATTTTCTGAATTTTTTTTTTGCGCCGCTTTAAATTAGACGTGAATTTTTTTCCGATCTTCACAGTTGCATGGCCGTAAATAATTTGGCGTGCTGCTAGGAAGACTTGAGTCGATTTGTTTGTTAGTCGGATAGTTTTAGTCGAGTTAGATGAGATGAACGAACAGCCGTCTGCGAATCGTTAGACGGTAGTATTTCGTACAAACGACTATTTGGTTTTTGGTCACTGATCCCAACACACTTCCTTCGTCACTCATTCCTACTATTTTATTAAACAGCAAGACATTTAATTATTTTGTTCGTTATTAATGTAAATTTATGTTACTATTTTCAGAGTTGGTATTGTTGTTATTTTTTTACAAGTCAAGAACAATTTATTTTTCTGAATGGACTGCTTTGTCTAATGGCAAATTCTTCACCCTCGGCAGGATGATCTTTGTAGTTGTTTTCTTGTTGGTTGTGGTCGTTGATGAAATTCAATTTTAATTCACACCCCTCTGTCCTGTAACCATCACGACAGCGTTGTCAGTTTATTGTACGTATATTGTGAATTCAAGGTACAAGTTCCTCATGTCCTTCTCTCCAGAGCATCTGGTCTTCTTCGGCCGCACCAGAATTTTATGGGTACAATCAAGACGAGCAAAAAATTCACTCAAATTCTTCTGATTTGAATTCAGAACTACTCATTGCATTCAAGACGTCGTCGAAATAAAAAAAAAACACCTCAACGTTCAAATGGGCACTTGAGAAGGTTCCGTTGATTTTGAAGTTGATGGAGTTGATGTCACATTGTTCGGAGTCAAACACCCAACTCGTCGACGGTGATAAAAGCGACGTTTCTCGTTTCACCGCAAAACATCCAACGAGAAATAAATAAATAAATAAATAAATAGAAAAGTGACGTAGAAAATAAAATAATTCCATTGTGGTCATAGTTTCGATTTTTTATTAATTTTGATTTCGTTTTATTTCCAATGAAATACATTTAATCTGATTGAAATGATTAATTTTCATCTACTTATGTACACAATTTACAAATATTTACATCAACCGTTCGTTTTCTTTTTCGTTCGTTACATATTTATATATTTATATGTATATATATATATATATAAAAGAAGCAAGGAACACCGCGCTTTCTTCTCGCACTTACATACTTAGTTACTTATACATACATATACATAATTATACTTTTGAATTTTCTATTACTAAATTTCAATTACTCATTCTTTCATTTCTTAAGTTAGAAAATAAGAAATCGCCATTGACATTGGACAAGGGTAATAAAACGTTCGAAATAAATGAATCAGTATAAAAAAAAATTACACAATTTACAATTCGTTTTGAACAAAATGGCTCCCGTTTGAGTTGATAAATAAGATTGCAGATTTACAGTTAGATTTCTGTCTGTTTCTTTTGAGAGATTCGTTAGGAGGAATTTAAAATAATAATTATAAAAAAAAAGAAGACAAAAGAAACCTAGTCACTCTTGTAACTATTTTAATCTTAAATTTAGTTTTCTTCTTCTTCTTCTTCTTCTTCGGAGAAAATATGAACAGAGAAAGGAGACGAAGCAGGTGAATGATGAAACTGTTCAAGACGACATCAAACAGCAAACAAATTAAATTAAATTAAATTTCGCCATCGCTACAGACAGTCAAGAGACACTTAAATGACTTTGTTAATGTCGTTGTTAACTTGGTTTTTTTTTTGTTTAGTTGTCGCCTTTTCGGACTTTTTTCGGGAGGTTTCTCACTAGGGCGTCGAAAGAGTATCTGTAATTCAATTTCTTTGTTCCCCATAGTATTTGATCGATGAATTTTTCAGGGCCTAGCACGCCCCGATCGCCATTACCTCACCTCCGTCGACCTTCTCGAAATTAAATGCGGAAACAAAGTAAAGGAAATAAGAAACTGTTTTGAGACCTTCGAAGGTTGACTCGAATTCAAAACGAGTCTTGCATCATGTTAATAATTCAAATATGATTTGGCAAAGAACAAATAACGCGGATAAAGGTTCGCGACACCTCAGGAATTGCGTTACGAATCCTCGTCGTTCCCCCGAGAATTGCTTGACCGCCCGAGATTTTCCACGTTCCGAACATTCCCGAAAAGTATACATGTCGTAAACAAAATAGTACGCAAAAATGTATGCAATCAAAGTTTTTTAAATGAATGTCTGAAAAGGCTTTCCCCGTAGACGCACAAAGGAAACATTAAGTTCCGTCTAGTTCTCCCGAGTAACACTACCGTACTGTTACGTTGGTTAATGTGAATAAATTTAAATAAAGATAATTCATACCGATTTCTAAATTCATAGAAATTAACAACTAAACACTCTAATGTTTCCTTTTCTATTACAATATTACAAACAAAAACAATACATAACTTTAATAATTAATGCGATATTACAAAATACTAACTAATGCGTTACAGAATGGATGACGCTGACTTCTTTTGCTTTGTTTCACTAAAGTTTTGGCGTCGAAACTAAAAGTATAAAATATAATTTATTATATTTATTGTAACCTTTGGTTGCGTACCAGCTGTATTGTTGTTAAAGGCAGGAGCGGATAACTCGAAACGTTAATAATTTCACGACCGGTTTAAAAGTTTACGTTTGGCTGATGTTAAACTTCAGAACTCGCAGTGTTACCGTGAGGCGTTCATTGCTATCAAACCAAAAATTATTAATCTATCTTATCGGTGAAAACGGTGATTAAAATTAAATTTCGGTCAATTCAATGCAATTTCTAGCAAAAGAAAAGAACATCCGTCCATTTTGCATTCTTTTTCCCTGTCTCACCTGTCCGACCGAGTCGTTTCATTTCGTAATTACACTTTTACGTCACGAGTCAATCGATCATTAGTCAATCGTTTGCCACACGTAAATAAATACGATGGTAACAAGCCATTTATCGAAACTATTAAAACCGGGAGACTCGGGGAAAGCCTCGTCGGAGACGCAAATACACAAAAAAAAATATATATTCCATCAGCAAAACAAGTCACAAGCAGACATCTTGTCTGGTTCCTTCAGAATTACTTCCACCTTGTTGTAGAGCAAAAAAAAATTAATAATAACAATAAACAATCTCGCGTACACGTAGTGAATTCGACGAATTGTCAATTGCAATTTGTTCGTCACTTGATGAGTGACGGATTGTTCGGAGGGATTACCAACCGAGTAATCAGACGGTGATGGATTAGGAGACGTGGTATGATTTTGCACGAAGCGAATCGAGTGACGGTCAAAAAAAGAAAGGCCCCGTTTGAACTTTTAAGGAAAACCACCACTACATCTATTTATTTCCGAATTTGATGAGTCGAAAAAGAAAAGAAAAAAATTAAATTCAACCTTGGCACTTGGAAATACCGTGCTTATTCATTGCGACATTACAAGGCTTCGGTTGTGAAGACTTTTTTTTTATTGGTCTCCTGCGCACTTCTCAACTCTCGACAGACACCTACAAACGTCTCGTGTCTATTTCTCTATGAATAACTCGATTGAAAATCCCTCAGGTAAAACAAAATGCAATTTGACATGACCCGCGAACTCACTCGCGGCGTTCGAACGGGGCAAAATAAACGGCGTGACGAAAGAAACCGTTTTACTCGGACGACGGGAACCGTCGCACCTGGGGCAGAAAATCCCACCAGAACAATTCTGATTTTTGCTCACACGACAAAGTTCGACCGGACTGAACTATCAAGCAGAGAGAACCGTTCGAAAATAGTTTTTTAAAATCGTTTGAAAGCCCACGAAGGCAAGACAATTCCGGCAAATTTCAGTACAACAACTCGTTTTCTATGAATCTTAGGAAAACAGGAGAGGAGAACGAGAGAAGAAGAAAAAAAATTATACTCTTTGAGAAGGCCGTGGCAGACTTGGTTCCCGTACCTTTTCCTTTTAGACTTTTACGAAACTTTTAGTTTCTGATAGTTGAAAATGTGTCGAGTGAGTGTCGGAGAAGAGCCGAGGACTTTTTGTCCATTGCCCGGGGCTCTAATTGAATTTAACAGGTTGCCGAGCCATAAGATTTGAATTAGGTTAATAATTTTGTTAGAGATCCTTCGTTAATTATACAAAGTTAAAATGAACGAAGAGTCCTGATTATTATTGCCTTTCTATTTTCTATTTTTTTTTTTTTGGCTGTGGGTCCCGATCACTCGGCGACTTTAATATATTCGATAACTAATTTGGCATTCAATTTCTTTTTTTTTTTTTTGCGAATTGACCCCGTTACACTTTCGTTCACGCACTTGACATTGTTCTGTGTGAGAGACCAAGAAGGAAATTTTGAAATTATATAGGGAGCTTTGGTGTCACGCAGTGTCACATATTAAATTTAATGTAATAAATCAAAGGTGGCTGATGAAAGTTCTTTATTTTATTGTCAATTTGTAGAGTATGAATTTTGTAGTTTGAGCTTTGTAGGTGTTGTTTAGCAGATGTGCGAACAGATGTTTTACGTTACATTCGTACGGAATTGTCGGAAAACTTAGGTACCAGGGATGTAACGTGTGGCAAGTCTGCAACGACATGAGTTCTGTTTTTTGGCAGTAAATTCGAATTTAACTAACACTACCTGTGTCGTAGTTTTGTGAATAATTTCGCGATACTGCTGTAACCGGTAAATATTTAACCGGTGAAATAGCTTTGACGTGTTTTGACTTGTTGTAGAAAACCTCAAACTAAATTACTACTATAAAACTTAATAAAGTATGCCACTGAAAATAAAAACTCTCTGTGAGGAAGATGTATAGCACGAAGTAGATCAGACGACAGTAAATCGGACACCTATTTCAAATATACGAAAATACATTGAACTCAACACTATTTATTAACAAAACAACACATGATTTTATTTTAGTTAGCGACTCTTTAGTTTAGTGTGACGTCGGGTGGGCTTCTTCACGTGTCAACCTTTCGCAAAAGACATCGAGTTCCGAAAAATTCGTCTGAAAATTGGTGAAATGAAAAAAAAAACAACTCACAAAAAACAATAAAACCATGGAACCGACTAAATTCTGAAACACGTCGGATCTATGTAAGATCAAAAAGCGTGGATTAACCAACAGCAATAAATAAATGTCTCGGCTGTTGTAATTAAATTGAATTAAATTTGTTCGATCTCATCGAGGCTTTTCCTATCAGACGAATTTAAAAAATTTTCCTCGTTCGTACAATTTTTTCAACACTATTTATGTCCTCAACTAGTAAATGTATTATTAATTGCTACATGCTTGCGTGGCATAGATTTAGTTTTGGAAACTCATGGCTGGTCCTCTACTTTTAAGTATTTTAATAAAAAATACTTAATAACAATACAATAATGAAGTACTCTGGTATTTTAATAAATTTATTTGTTTAAATTAAATGTTTTGACGTGTAAATAATTTCTAATAACAAAAAATTCAAATTTATTGCTCTAGCTACTTTAGTGTCCGTTATATGTTTTAAACGTACGAGGGGAATCAAATTCATTGTCTGTTTTTCAGCCTTCTCAAATTGTTTTTTTTCCTCCCAAAAACCGTTAATATTTCAGTGACGTTAGCCCTCACAAAGAGTAACATCAAATTGTATAGAAAACTAGAGGAAAATTTGTTCCTGTGCACCGCGCCCGGATGAGATTTATTAACAGTAATACCGATCAGTCTGTTTGTAAGTTCAAGTTTTTGTATATATGTTTTTTGTGCGGTTTATTTCTTTGAGTTTTAGCAGTGTGCCCGAGGAACTTCGTTTGGCTCTTCTCTTCACCGCAGCACGTCCACTCAAAGGTGGTCGTATGGGCAAGCTCTTCTCGTGGCACTGCAACGCGAAATAAAAAAACCGTTCGGGGTTGAGTTTTATGAGATACAACTATTCATAGAATGCGGGCTGTAATACTACTAAGCCAGCGGATACTGTCACAACGTTGTAGTTCCCGTCGGGGTGTGGTACAAGGAGCTCTGGTAGTAGGTGTCGTTGCTGAGGGATGTGTGGGGGTTCGGTAGCGGACTCAACGAATTATTGTACTGTGCGTATTGCGAGGCCATGTCATACATTTTAATATCTGCTTTTGATTCAGTCGGAAGTAACCTGTGAATGGAAAAGGGGTGGTTAGATGCGGCATACCCTGTAGGCTCCTGCTTGAGGTGGTGGTGATTCTGCAGCATGACCTGATGTTCGGACAGCGAGAGATGGGGATGGCATCGATTGACCATGGCGGCTATCTCGTCGTGCTGAAGTCCGTGCTGCTGATGCTGCTGGTGATGACTACCGTGGTGTTGTTGGTGGTGAGCGTTTTGGTTCCCGGATAAACACAGTTCACTACTTGCTTGCAACATTCCCAGCGGATCCGATTCGACTTTCGGGTGAAGACCCAACATGGACGCCGTTAATCCGTGGTCCACCCCGGATCCCGTTTTATCACCATATTTATCACTGTATTTATCACTGAGAAGTGACTTATGATTGTGTGGCATCACCTCTTCGTGATGATTAGGAGTCTTTTTACCGTCGATGCTACCGTTATGCGACGGAGACTTATGCGATTGCCGTACGGCCTCCTTTTTCTCGTCTTTAAAACGTTTTTGCCGACGGAGGTAACAACCGTTTTCGAACATGTTGCCCGAGTCCGGGTGCAGAGTCCAGAAACTACCCTTTCCTGGTTTGTCCGGAGTTCTTGGAACTTTCACAAAGCAGTCATTGAACGAAAGGGAATGCCGAATCGAATTCTGCCACCTCTGTTGGTTCTGCCTATAGAATGGAAACAGGTCCATTATGAACTGGTAAATTTCGGAAAGGGTCAACATTTTCGTGGGAGAGTTCTGTATGGCCATCGTAATAAGCGATATATACGAATAGGGAGGCTTTGCGTGTGTGTACGAGCGCCGGTACGTCTTGTCCGCTCTCGCTCTCTGCAACGCTGCTGAATTTGGAGATCCGGGATTGAGATCCCTCGGATTCGTCATTGATCCGACGGGGGTTAAGGCTCCGCTGTAACTATTTATGCTGCTCATGCCACCCATGCAAGACGCCACACCGTTCATGTTCGTCATGGGGGATCCAATGCTTCCGTAACTCATCGGGGAGGACATGCAGTTCCCGTTCATCGAACCCATGCCCGAACCTAACATATTGCTACCGAAACCGCTTCCAGATTGTGGGGAACACGAATTCATCGAGACACATGCCATTGAGTTCATGGAATAGGACGATGCCATCGAATTGATCGCGGTCGCCATGTTAGCAACTGATGTGCAACTGCTGGTGGCCGTCTCGCTACTCGAGTAAGATCTTTGGGATAGCATCACTGTTTCCGATACACAAAACTTTCTCCTTTTCTTTACTCTTTACTTCCTTTCACTTTGTTTTCATTTTCACGGTGCACCACTAACACCTCATCCGATTTTTCTTTCTCTCTCGCACTGACGCTTCCCCGAAAACCGTTTTGCCTACGCTCAGCTACGTGAAAATGTACGAACATACAAACACCTCGACTTTATTTCGTAGATATCACTCGCGAATATCGGCCAGTTAATCGTTGGCTATTTGTCCGTATGATTCATAATTCACTAATGAGCGTTCTCGGCCACTGCCCGAATCGCCCAACATGGGGAATACGTCGATTGAGTTTGAGTCGAACACGCGGGGGAGGGGAAAAAATAACGTAAGAGAAGCTCCCGAAAAAAAAAAAACAATAACAACGACGACGACGACGACGACGATCTGACAAAGTGAAATGTTTATTGTTTAAATTAGATCAATAAAAATTGATTGATTAAAATTGAACAAATTTATTTAGGGTTCTTAACACAAACACGCACGTCCTCGTCGTATTCAAATGATGAAAAGTTTGCACAGGGAAATCTTGTCAACAGGAGATAGCCGAGTACGTGTTTTTGCGAGTATTTGCGTGCGTGCTGTAGGTATGTTTCTCCCGCTGTTGCATGTATCTTTACTTGTTCGGTAAATATACAAAACGCACATAGATAGACCGAGTCAGGACCGTACCACGGGGGTTCACTATTATTCGACCGCAACAGGTTCACGGACGGGGGCGGTTCACGTCGGATGAGAGCAAACACTCGGCACACTAGGACACTATTGACTTGAAACAGTTCACTGATTGAAAAAACAAACAACGCGTATATCGAGACATGAGGTTATCGGAGAGTAGAGAACCCAGTTTGGGGGCGTATAGCTCCTGGCTTCACAACGAAACTTGTTTGACTAGGTGGGGAACGTCTATTATTTGGCTTGCGATGGATCAAACCCAGAAAGAGACGGATGGACTCTCCCCCTATCCTATTACATTGTTTCCGACTATCGATTTCATAGTTGCCTTGGCCACCTCGGTCGGAGCCGTTCCCATGACGACGACACTCGGTTGCCTCTGGCAACACCAATCCCGCGCGGAGCTGCCCTAGAAAATAGCTCGCTGGGGGCGTGGCCAATCCTCCTTCCACGGAAACCTTCTTTCATTTCTCTGAAACCGTTTGGGTAAAACCACGTCACCGAACTCATCACTGTGATTTCTCACCTTATTTCTCACATAGAGATACTCATTTATATTACTATTCGTGTGATCATATTATATCATATCTCGTGCGCCTATGTCGAACATCGGCCGACTTCGTACTTCCGACCGCGGTTTTTTCTTCTTTCTTTTCTCTCTCTCTGATTTCCTCCCTGATGAGGTTCACTTCCAGGTTCGGTGCGCAATAATTCGTTTTCGTCAAAGTTTCACGTACTTTTTTTCTTCTCCAAACTTCTACGTAGGAGTTTTTTTTTTGTAATAACAAACATTTTGTTTCGCGACACGGGTTCAATGGTTCTCTCGGGTACTTTTCTCTATTTGTCTACTTGTTATTGCATGTTGAGAGCAAACGTTTACAGCATACTTTCAACATATGTTGATCTAAATATATCATATGTACACATACCATTTTGGAAAATATGTCTTGTCATACGCGGATATAAGTTTTTTTATTGTTTCTTAATGAAACAAGTGGAATTGAAGTACACGATAAGCACGTGATACTGTTTTTACTACGGTGACCAGTATTTTAAAAAACAACAAAATAAAATCTGAAAATTTTATTTATGCTGTACTGGTGTGCATTCTAGTAGTTTCAGAATTCTTAATTTAACTTATTTATTCTTTTTTATTGCAGTGATCTTATGCTTGACATCAGTTTAAAAATTACTCTTTTTTAACTTTATTCAAATTTTTATGAATAAATAAAATTGGTCGCCGATATTACAGGATGTTTAACGGCACTCTCTATCGAATTTGGAAGAATATTTACTAATGTTAGATTCACTGTGATGTATAGTATTCTTTCAGGAGAATAAATTTCATTTCTCTTTTTTGTACACTATTTTGCTAAAACAGTAATACATTTTCAATTACAACTAAATTTTTGGTCGTGTTACATGGCCCAATGCAGAGAGTAGGTATATATATTCTGGAAATATTTTTTAAATTGTCCACACGGTACCTGTATTGACGGTACCTGAGTGGTAGTCATTACTAACTTTACATTTACATAATTTATTGATTGTTCGGTAGGTCACAACAGCGTCGGTCCGTTTGTTCTCTTCCGTTCTTCCTAAATTTCATTACCAACTCGTTATGTGGACGGGGACTATCATATTTTGTGGCGCTTTGGGTCATTCATGAATAAGAAACGAATTCGAAACGACTTCCTAGAAAAATAAAACCTGCCAATGTATTAAGTCATTGGGTCTTAACTTACAAACTTATTACCAAAGTATGATGCCATGTGTGTGTGCGTGTGTGTGCAACCGACGGCTTTAAATTTGAGATCCGTTTAAATTTAAAATTTGCCTGTCATAACAGGTTAAAAACCTTGTGGAGAAAACTTTGGAATTTGGTGTCTTATTCATACAGTCAGGCAGACAGACTGACAGACGGAGAACAAAATATGTTGTCCACCGATTAAAGTTCACTTCCATCTTCCCCCATACTTTTGTCGAAATATCAAATACTTAGTCACGGTCGTAGGGTTCGGTAACCCCTGTTTTAACCTACAATCGGTACATAACTAAATATCTGGTTACTGAGCTTCACGGTTAATAAGATCATATCGGAAGTCATTTAAAACCTGCAGTGAACCTTAAGTTCGTTGAGTAGTTTAAAATACATTCATAACTCATACATTTCTCAAATCATACAAATCACGCAGTTCTCGATGTTTCCACGCTTCCAAACATTATTTACATTAATTTTACAGTAATTAAACATTATTACTATTATATTATTACCAGATGAATTAATTCAATTAAACAATGCTTCTTAAAAAAGGACTACTTAGATTTTAGTTACATTTTCTCATATTTGTTACAAAAAGATGCTGCCTATAAATTTTATTCTGTTCTTAATTGGCAATAAGTATAATTACAAATAAATATGCTGTAAAAAACATAAATTTTATGGAACTGACGCTTCATAATTATTCGTGTCACTCAGGTACAATTAATAGTAATCCCTATATAGTGTCAACGTAAATCCAAGTCACCGGTTAAACGTAAGTAAATCGTTTAATAATATAAAATCATCCTGGGAATTATTTGCAGTGAGCATTACGCAACATCGACGGTCGGGGGTTTCTAGTTTCTAGTCGTTCCTAGTCGTAGATGAAATAAAAAATCACCCATTCAACGAGAATCATTTAAAATAAATCCAAAGGTACGCAGGCACACGCACAACCTGAATGAAAGGAACTGAAAAGAAGTCAATTCATTTTGGTTTCTTTAAAGAGCCACGAAAAGACGGATTGTACAGGTAACTTTTGGTGGGTACCGAGCCGCCTACAGGTTGTGTTCGAACCACAACAATTCAAGTGGAATCCATTTAAGAAGACCCAACGGAAACGAACATGTAACAATAATAATGATGATGATGATGGTGGTGAATGTTTCGGCTTGAGAAAATAATACTGAATTACCCACTTTCGACTTCGAGTATCATTATAATAGTTGGAATCAGAGAGTTTTATTATTCTCCATATGAGTTTCTTCGGGTGCCGAATTATTAATCGGTACCTGAGAAATGTCTCGCGGGACGCAGAAGGAATCTTCATAAGGAAAGTGATCGAGTGTTCATCCTACGACAATTAAACGTGCAAAGAAAATTATTGAACTTGGTTCACCATCATTATTATCATCATGTGAAAGTAGAAAAATGAATGAATTAGCATCATCTACGGCATTATTTCGATAGTTTTATTATACCCGAAAATCTATATACAGTATCTGGTATACATTTGATAGAGTAGGACCACCTCGATTCCCGTTGTTTCGTTTCAAGTTCCTACGTTGTTTCTCTCGGGCCTAGTTTCTATCTCTTAAACACGTCACAAAAGTAGGACATTGATAAATAGGACAGTTCATTTCATTTACAACAAAAATGTTAAAATAGTTCCAAGACAGCACAAAATGATCACTTCCGAACTTGTAATAAGGGAGAGGAGCGAACAAACTTAATTTTCACAACTTCGTGTGTTAATTATGTACTTTACACTAATAAATTATTTTATTGCGCAATTAAATAATTGTAATAAATTAATATTACAGGTTTTAAGAAACTCCATACATTAGGGTACACAATGAGATTGACTCTTTCCATAACTAAACGCTTGGCCGTAGAATTTAATTTAATCTAATTTTAAATACAATTTATCAGTTCCGATTAGTGGTTTAAATGATTTCATTTTATTTTTCTATTTTTAAATATTGAAAAATCATGACCTTTAACCCCCCCCACCCACCGAAACAGTTCAAATTAATAATAATAATAATAATAATAAGGAAAAGAACGAGAGCCGCGCGTACCGGGTCGAAATAAGATTTCAATTTGTAATTCAATATGAGGCAACAGGAAAGAAAAGTCAAGTTTACTCAATGGTTTAAAAGAAATCGTCAAAGCTCCTTATTTATGAAGCTAAGATGGGAGATCAGGTGGCGAAGTCAAGTTGGGTGAAGCTTTATGACCACTTAAAGAAGGTTGCCGTCTTAAGAAGTTTAACAAACATCGCGCGGAGAACAACACATCCTTTTCCCGTTTTTGAGCTTTCTCCAAAAGAAGAAAATAAGTCTGAAGACAGAGGGAGACGTAAACAATTATAAAACACACGAACTAATTTATGTATTGAAGGGTTACTCGTACCCGGACAGAAGAAACCGACAAGAAGATAGAGTGAAAACTATTTTTTTTTTTTTGGAAGTTCTAACCGCTATCCATCCGATACTTCTGTGAAATCGTTGACATAAACAAGACACGTTCTTTTTTTTAAATTTCTGTCAGGCGTAATGATAATTAATCTATTAATTATCAATAATAAACTATTAAGTAAATCATCATTTAATCTTGGACTTGGGACGCAGGAAATGTAGTTTGTCGGATAACAAGCCTGAAAATATTTGATTACACAATATAAGGAACCTGTTACTGTAAGACATGTCACATAAAAATATAGCACACTCATTATATATGAAACTAAGGTGAGATATAGCACCGCAGACGTTGCAACTTATAGTATTATAACCTTACACCGAAGTAAAAACATCAAACACTAGCATCCAGAGTCTAATTGTAAACTGTACGAAGCTAATTTTGCCCAGTCAAGGAAACCCACATGTATAGAAACAAATAAAGAATAGTCAATTAATGAATAACTCCATAGGAACGTATACAATGAGAGACATTTTGTAGCGACTCTACACACGACCGGTTAACAACCAAATCCAATTACCCGTGAATTTTCGACAAATAATACATAACAACCACACGTAAATAGTTCCAACAGAAATTGGACAGAGTTTTCAAAAAGTGTTCCCACGAACGTAGAAACCCCACTCAGGTTCGACCTTGTCTGGAAGAGTCAGAAAACCGGAGTTAGAAAATCCAATATCCCTTCGAAACAATATACGGTTTTCTTTTTCAAATCGTCAGGGAAATAATTTTCGAAAAGCTCCCGGCAACCTTTTTCGCTTGATGAGAAATGGAGAAAAAAAAGGAATTGAATAATAGCAAAGGATTTGTATTTATTCATGATCGAAGACATGAGGGCTTAGCCGACGTTGATTGGGGACGCCGATGGAACTTGCAATACAATGGAACTTACGTATGCGTACGCAGCGTACACGTTTGAGTATAAATATATACATATACATGTATGGGCTGTATACGTGTGCGAACCCTCGGGCTCTCTCTTTCGTCCCTTTTATAACCCGCTGGATAAACAGGGATTATCCGTGAACTTTATTAATTGTTCAGCAATCGGTGTTTACATGTAAAAAGCGTTCCGGTGGCTTTGGGGTGCTGTCATCAGTGATTTATTTTTTGTTCCTTTGTTCCATATGGTCACCAATAATTGCGTTCGAGCGAAATCCGGTCTTTTTCCCTTGTCGAGTGTAGGGAACCGTTCCTCTGCGTAACGGTCTTTTAAAACTATTACCTAAAACAAGGAAATATTAATTGTCGTTGGAACCTTTGTCCGGCAGTCTTAAGTAGAATTCTATCGACTCCCGAAATGGTAAAGAGTAAAGGTTGAGGTTGACGTCGAGCTACCTGGAATTTGTTTCCGATTGTGTTCGTCCATCGCATCTGGTCTGGTCTCTTCTCATTCTCTCAAATGTTTATGTTTTCTTTGTGTCTTTCCGGGACCACCTCCCCGTCGTATTTGATCGACTGTACCGAAATGTTTAAACTTTTAAACAAACCAACATGTTTAGGGTGTATTTATGTATGGCGTTTTCGTTCTTTTCCCCGAGCGTGACTTCTTTGGGTAGAAAGTTTTGACTGATGAACGAATCGATAGGGTTTTTACTTCATTTAAAATATGCCTTCATTGAATTATATGTATATATTCATTTTCTAATAAATTCGTTCCATTTATTCACATTTTTCAGTTATTTTATTTCTTTCTTACAATGGAAATATCAAGAAAAAGTAGTAGTAGCGTACTTGTAGCCAGTTGTCGTTTATGTAACGTTTAAAATGTCATAATATTCGTACAGTATAACACACCAAAGCAAATTGGAAATGCTGCGGTTGTAGGGATGCCGTATGGAATTAATTGGAAAAGAATTATGTATTTCAGGTGTAACCCTTCGTGACTTTCACCATTGGGGGAAAACACTACTTTGGTTATTCACTTATCTCTGTATGGTACACTGCACCCCGTTAAAGTTACATCGAATACCTTCGTATGGATATCGTACAAATGATGTACTGTGCGTTTCAGTGTTAACTCAGAGAAACCCTCCAGATGCTCTGAAATTTGTGTTCTGTTTGGGGGGTGTTTGACGTGTTCTTATTCTCATCGTTGGCGAGTTTTCCCAAAGCCATCGCAGTCATCGATACTTCCAATTTCCACTATCCGAAGGTCGCACTACAACAAATTTCCTAGAGAAAAAATAATTCGAACGTGAATCACATTTTCCTCTCTTATCAACTGGCCTAAATCATAACAAATCATTAGTCAGAACGGAAAGGCTATCAGTCGGGAAGGTAAACAAAAACCGCTTGTCTTCTCCTATACAGTTGGGGCGTTCACTTTAAAAACTTGTCCGAACAAAACCTCCTTCTCCTCCTTCTGATTGCTCGCACGACCTTTTCGGTTGTTTGTTATTTTTGTCTCGGGGTGGACTTTGTCTTATGAACCATTAGAACGCTATCTTCGACAAATGAGAAAAACAAATTGTAATTCTTCAAAATGGGAACGCGTCTTCTCGTAAAAGAAAAATTTTGAACTGTACTTGTCTCACCCCCGTTTAAACAGTTCCTACATTGTACACAGTGTTTGTTTACGTACGCAGTGGTAATAAACTATATATGTAGTAATAAACTGTAACTATAAATAACTACAAATAGGTTTTTAAACGTAAAAAATATATTGACATAAAGAAAATATTTAAAATTCAAGCCGAATTGTAGTGGTAGTACTACTACTATGTTACTATGTGTCGCTTACTAAAAATACTATATATAAAAAATAAATTTATATACCAAACATAAAAGTAAACGTGTACGTTTCGTCATTTTTAATGAATATACAAAGTTCAGTACTTTGTTTTGTACGAATTACAACTCTGCTGTACTGTCGTAGTGACGTCTGAGTGCTAAAATAAAATTCCTAGACAGCAAACGGCACATTTAAAAAATTAAGAGGAATGATGTGCTGGAATGAGAAAAGCTACTAACCCCGACTCAAGGAGGCAACAACGTAACGGCAAACAGAGGTTGATCAAATATTGAACGTTTATTGATAACCTTTCCAAAGTCGTATCAGAAAACAATGGACACGGTAGAAGCAGTGCACGAGTAGCAAATACCAACCAACAATAACAACAAGAACAAAAAAAACCGAGTACTTCGAAAGGACAGGGGAAAATCAACGAACGAGGAAGCGAATTATTAAGATGTTATGTTAATTGTCTAATTTGTTACCGGCGGCATACCTGGTGTACCTGGGCGTTAAGACCTTAAGAGATGTCCACTGATGTGTGTGGTCCTCTCTCTCTCTCGAATTTCAACAAGCTTTCCACGTTTGCTCACGAGTACTTGAGAATTTGGTCTTATCACAAAAGTATTTAAATTTTTTCGGGGCAACGATGAGTTGGTGTTTCAATGGGGAAGGTGAATTTTTTCCAACGGAATTAACATCTCTCGTCGTCGTCGTCGTCGTCGTCTTCCCACCTCTCGTTCACATGGCCGCCTCTTAAATGCTAGAAATTTCTTTCCATTCACTGGGGCCGGTATTCTCTTCTCTTAAACGCTCCCAACACAATCGATAATAATTAGGAATAGTTTCGCTCTCCGATTTTGTCTGTGATCTTCCGCTGGGTCGCACTCCTCGCTCGATGTTTCCATCGCGTGCTCCGAATGCTTTAGATCGTATTGATCTTTTGCGATAAACATATTGAAGTGTGTTCGATTTAGTACTTGACTCGAAGCAAAGAGACGTAAGCAAATTTCGATGCGAACTTGAAAGGGAAAAATTGAAAAGGAGCTTATTAAAAATGGGCAATCAAGTTATTCAATCTCATTACGAATTTTTACATTTTACCATCTTGATTGTTTCAGTTTACTCTGTTAAGTGTTATTAAACCCTCTTTGTACGTCATTACCCAATTTTTAAACCTACAGTGAGGCTATCCTATTGCTTTTTAACAACTGGAAGACTGCGGTGACAAGAATTACTTAACTTAAGAACAACTTAACAGTAAGACTTCTTTAGTTTTATTGGTGTTTATGTTCTATAAAAAAGCAAGAGGAGGATTTAACACGATTCTACAGCTTCTTTGAAACTTATGTACAGTTTACAGCATTATTTCTGGTGCTCCCATAGAACAAGAATTTGGAAAACAGTTCAAGACGTTTTCTCTACCCCCAAAACATTTAAAATAATCTGCAGGGGAAACGGTTCACACGGATGGTTTTAGCACTTTCCGTGTTATTTCCCTATTAACGCGGGATCCTTAAAATTGTCGGCATGCGAGCACACCGTGAGAGATAAGGGTAAAAGATACGAATACGGGCGGACGGGGGTGGAAAAGGAGCGAAAGAAATTTTCGGAAACGGAAAAAGATTATGATGTAATGACCGGATTAATCCTTTCCCGAAGAGAGGCTCAGCTGAAAAAGGTTTCGGGTACACCGCAATGGTCTATCTTCGACTTTTAAGAGTCATAAAACATCCACAAAATAAACGTAAACAAAGCTTATCTCTCTCTCTCGAGAGAGAGAGAGACAGAGAGAGAGAGAATATATACGCCATTATCAACTTCCCGGAGTTACACCTGAGAGAAAGAGCCGGAGGATCCTTAAAAAAATCTCGATTAGTTTTCAGACGAAGCCTCTCCACCAGTCATCTACTTTTTGTCTTGTCTACTTGTGTGGTCTACTCACCTTCTATCACCACCTCTCTCACGCTTTTCCCTCTCTCTCTCTCTCTCTCTATTTCGCTTTTTCCCATTTGTGCCGGTAAACTATTCTCGGGAAGAGTTTGGGAGGAGAAAAGTGAGAGTACGGGAAAAAAATAGCCGAACCCACCGCTAAAAAATTAGCGACAAATTCCAGCTGATAATTCCAGGAATGTAACAGGTCAAATTTACAACATGGAGATATCAGACAAGCGGAAGACGGAAAGAGAAACTGGACGGGAAGAAGCTCTTTTCCTCCATGCTCTTTGTTTCTACGGAAGGATTCAATTGGTTGACCGGGAACTCTAATTAATTTCACTTAAATCAATTTAATTAAACAAAGTCAGATAATTCAAAGAACTTCCATACGTTCTGACCTTTTAATGACATCGACTGACAAAACGAATGTCCCTCTTGCCTATTATCTAATTTTATTTTGCCTACAATTGAAGTTCAAATTTTAAGTTCAAGTGTCCCAGGAATACCGGGTTTTATTATCGTTTGTGTCGGTTTTAGTGAATGAAGGTTTAGTATCGAAATTTTGAATGATTGTGTACACAACGGATGAGTAATATTTAAATTATTTAAATTATACGTAGTATCGGGTTAACTGCCATGTTGGCCGAAGCACAGGTGTAAACAAACTAATTAGTGCACCGAATATAGAAATTAGGGCGACTAATTGGTTGTAACTTGTCAGTTCTTACAAAAGTTTTTTAAGTTTTTATTGTAGTGTCTTCGAGAGTTTTTTTTAAAAAGGAAATTCGACAATTTTAGAGGGGAAATTATTTTCCATAAAATACGGTCTGAAAGACGAGCGGTTGTGCGTCGCCCAAGTTGTTAACAAAATTCATCCTTTGATAAATAAGAGAAGACTAGGCTTTTGATAAAGTTTCGAGAAAAAAAAAGTTTCTACCAATTGTACGAAATGCTTTTCAACTCGAATCGACTTCTACCAAATAGAAAAAAGAGGTGAAATCGACAATTTAAAAAAATTGACATCCCCTTGGAAGTAAAGTTGTTTGAGCAATCGATCGTCAGAGTTGAAATGTTTACTTATGACGGCGTCCGTTTTTCGACGAGAAGAGAAGAGTACAAGATGAAATGTGGCCCCGTAATTTAGCCTTCCCCTTAACAACAACGGTAATTTCGAACATTGTCTTTTGTAATTTTCATTCGTTTACGAAAATTTATTTTTTTTTGGTTGAATCACAACAACACTTTCGGTGATACATTTTCATGTTTTTATCGGCTCCCAGAAGATAAACCGGTGAATGGAATGTGACGTGTTGCACTGCAATACGAGTAACTGGTTCTATTAAAAATGCCTACGACAAGTTGCCAATAATTTCATTAATTGCTTCTAACTTTATCTTAAATATTACTTAACGGGAATAATTGTCAATCGAAAAGGCGGTCATTTTGAATGTGAATTGCTCGACAAAGTTCTCCCTTTAATGGAAGATAAAACAGTTTACCGTTTGGTGCAGGAATAGACATCTAGCGGCATGTCAAGTCAAAATGTTTAACTTTTAATATTCCTCAATTCCGCCAATTGTTCGTTACCGTCATGGTGAGTACTTGTTTCAGTTTTCTTGTATTATAATTCGTTTTTTGGTTAACTGCTTGAATACCCTACACAATCACCAGTTTCCAATTTTATTAAGTATCGTTACTATTGATAAACACGTTAATGTAATTTAGAACTGTACTTTATTACCAGGTTACGATGATCATGTCTTAACCAATTTTGGTTAAAAGGTTTCAAGCATCAGAAACTGTTGAGTCTTATTTTCATAATGTCCACAATTTGTTACCTTCCTATTCGGGAGTATGTTAGCAATTATAACTAGCAAAGTTAACTTTACGTTATTTCGTTCATTCCAGGAGTCACAAATGATGCTTAATGAAGAAATAAACGAAAAAGTTCTTCGCTACGAAGCATTCATTAATGACGTACTCAAAGAGGATTTGAAAGAAGTACACAGTCAGGTAGACAAAAAAAACACAGAAATTTCAGAGTGGATTCAACTGAAGACAATACTTAATACCTTAAATGAAAATGAAATGATAAATGGATTTAAAACGAAGATGGATATTGGTACAAATGTGTATGTTCAAGTTAACATTCCAGATGCATCAAAAATATTAATAAATGTTGGGTTTGGAATTTATGTGGAGTACACAATTAATGAAGCTTTGAAATTGATTGAGAAGAGAGTAAGCTTGTTAAATAGGGAAATTGAAATTCTAAAAAAGAATAGTGCACACATAAAAGCTAGGATAAAATTAGTATTACATGGTATACAGGAACTCAGCAACCTTAAGTGAACCAAAAGTAGCCTAAAATATGTATCAAAATGATTGTAACATTTTATGCTTTAATGTTCATTCATTCTTGACAGGTTTGTAATATTCATATATATATTTAATTGTCCTATCAGTCCTTTTCTTGGTATGATTTCAATAAAATATTTTTCATATGTAGGCCTTGAAAAGAAAAAGCCTGCAATTTTAAATTATGCAATTTCACAGCTTAATTGTCTGAATTTTATTATCTTTGATTTTTAGAACTACTTAACACTTCAGGGTTTATGTTGTACATTTTAAATATTAAATTCTGGATAAAGTATCTGATTTTCAATTTTACCACTTTATACAAAACTTAAACTATTCTTCACATAATTGTGAACTAATTAGAACAAAAATTCTCTTTCAGAAGCCTTCTAGATTGAAGCTTACGACTGTATCAGGTCTGAAAAAGGCAATGAATAGTATGATGCTATTTAATTACAACAGCTGTTTGGGTAAGAAAATTGTTAAATGATAAATATGTAAAAATTAATTATTTGATTAATAATGTGTTACTATTGTTTTCAGGAATGATAATTTAAACTTTTTTAAACTAATTTAAACTCACATCTAAAAATGACCTTCAACAGGACAAGCACAATAGAAAAAAGGCAGGTACCAAATCCTTGAATTCAAATATATCAGGCATTCCTAATTAGTATGCATTGTTGAAAATCATAATTTGTGAAGAAAAAAAGGAATATTAGGATAGTTTGAACAATCAATTTCGTATCGGACTTATTACAAATTTTAACTTAATTTTTACTCGATTAGTCCATCTAAAAAGGAGGCATTTTCCTAGGAAATAAATAAAATTACAGTAAAATTTAATAGCGGTGAATTCAACATAATTTAGTAGTGTAGTACTTTAAGGCACAGCCATGATGTGCACATTATTAACTAAAAATTTATTATTAGTATTTAATAATTGTTAATATTTTAAAAAACATGTTCAAAATTTTTTTTGCAGATCTCAAGAATTCAAGAATTTCACCACACCAAGTTTGTTTGAAGGAATTGAGTGTTACTGGTCATCAATAATCCCTAAAGGAGGTGTGCTATTTTTATCATCTTCCACCTACATCTATTTTATATGTCTAGAAGCATAGGATATTGGCATTTTCCAATCATAATTAGAACCAAAATTGGTAGCAGAACAACAGGGGTTAAAAATAAGAAATTCAAATGGGTGATGGGATCTCCATTAAAATATTTAAAGTAATAGCTAAAATGAATCCTGATCTGATTGAAAAATTTAGATTATAATTAGTTATGTGTTATACATAGTTTTACTAATTACAGTAAGGAAATGATTGGAATCTGAGGGATGCAAATAAAAACAACATTGAAAACAAAAATTCTTTGCTCTGTGTGAGAAATTCGGACTTGAATTTTGTATAGCAATGGCAAACATTTTTTATCAATAAAACTGGAGGGCAGTTGTGGTGCAGGGAAAAGAACAAAAATCTTCTTTGTGCCAGTGGAATCAAGAAATGGGTGGGAGCTTCAATATCTTTGAATTGAGTAGAAATTTGTAAAGAAAATCTTCAAAAACACTTGAAAGCAACGTGTTTGAAGTATTTAATACATTAGAAAAATGCAGAAACGGGACTTAGATATGAATGTTTGAGAGTAACTTAGAGTCAATAGCAGTTCATCTGAATCTGAAAGGCATTACAACTTAAAGCCCACTCACTCCTAAACATAAAGTTGTTTTTAAGTGAATGCTGAGTTTAAGCACACCAAAGTGTAATACTGCTTTTAGTGTAAAGTATACATAAGTATTTATTTTATGACATAGTCAAGGTCATGGGTTTTCAATTGGCTACATGATAATAACTACAAAAAGACTGTGTCACAGAAACTATCCATTTTGCATGATACAGTTGTAAGTAAAAGCATGAGAATCCCAGTTTATTAACATTTTATCCATTTCCTGTATTGGAGCGTCAAGGTCCCGTATTTAGAGCGATGAAACATACGGTTTTATGAAGAGAAGAACTTGGAGAGGCCAAAAAACTTTTAGCTGAGTTTTGAACACATATTGAAATATTTATTATTCTTCTTGTATGTTCCCCACTCCCATTTCTTTGGGTTCCCTGGTCTATTGATAATCTCAATTACTACATATTTAGATTTCAACAATTTGTATTGCAATTTTACATTGTGAAAGCTTTAGAATAAACATGAATTTTGGGATTCACAAGTAATCAGTTAGGGAGTGTCTGGTTGAATTGCAAACTTGCCTTAATGACCTTAATGTTATTGAGGTGGTCAGCGTCTGTCTTTGAACATTGACCGGCCTACAATGATCATAAAATATTTTTCGTGGGGAGAAAACCTAGCTGCTGGATGTAATTGAGTGCTTCGATTATTTGGTAAAAACTTACAAATTTTGGGTTCTGAAATGTTATGGTAGACAAACTTGTATACATATATTTATAAGCACCCGGATGTGGCAATGAATAATGTTATAGAAAGATGTCAGTACGTGATGGTTTCCATCATAACATTTTCTCTGTCCGAAGTAACTCAATTAAACCTCTGAAGCTCTCTAAATACACGCGTGTCCATGTAAATGTAGTGAGGAAGGAAGGTACGAAAAATTTGACTTGAAAACCTTTTATTGAAGGTCATCTCGGGGAGAAGAGGAAGAGACAAATACATTAAGTGAACAAGAGTGAAAGTGCGAGAGAAAGTAACATCGTAAAAGGTTCTTTGTGAAAGTTGTGTTTACACAAGAAAAACCCTTGTGGTCAAAAACGTAGTTGTGCTTATTATCGACGGGGGTGCAGAGGGATGATGAGACAGGATGGAGTGGAAGGGGGGGAGACGGAGAAGAAAGTTCACCGTTGGGGTTTTCTTTGTTTTTTTGCCAATCAGAATTTCCCCGGTTTCGAATGTAAAACGTAGCAAACGACCCCGAAAATAACGTTTCTGTTTGAACCCTTCCATTTATTTCTTGGCTACTTAAGAAGGACGTGGGTTTAGAGACGAACGACGTCCCGATGGCTTTTTCTGGACTGAAGAATTTACTTAATTACCTGAATAGTGGGAAAACGGTACCAAGTTAAGGATGGAAGGAAATTAGCAACAAATATAAAATCAATAAATCATTTAAATCTAGTAATAAAAAAATTTATTAAACAAAAATAAAAAGGAAACAAACGAATTCTTCGAATTTGGAAGTATCAAAACAAAGATCTATAACCAATAAATACAGAATCAACACATTTCACTCATGAGTTAATAAATTTGATGACAATTATTAAAATAAATCATAAATTTATTCGACCGTCTTATCTAATGTTATCTAATTTTATAATTATATCTGTAACAATAGTGTAATGACAATATTAAAGGTCGAGTTACCTTAATGTTACCTTTAAACTTACCTCGGAGTTAAGTTAAATAAAATGTGTTCATCACCGGGGTGTTTACCCGACCCTTAGTGTCCGATTTAACTAGTGTAATAATTGGCATGCATAAAAAGGTGAATTGTTCAATTCAGTCCCAGCACCATGTCACGTTCTCATGTCACAGACTTCTAATTACAATTTTCCCTTCTAATGACGACCGCCATATGGTAATAATTTATACTCGGGCCTAGTTGTGTCAGATGCAATTTATTTATGTTTTTTTTTTCAGGCGGTTCCTTCAGTCCTCATCTTCACGGGCTCACAGACCCGAACTATTTTCCCTTTTATTTTTCCTTCTCGTCTATAACTACGCGGAACATGTTAATTAGTCTTTTGTTGACGTAGAGTTTCTTTTTATTCCCGGGCTAGACGTTTTGTGTGTCACGCAACGCTATTAGAATCATTACATGTCATTTTAGTTCTTTCCAATAGACGTTATCAGCTAGGCTCCAACATGTTTTTGTCATTTTCAGGAAAAGGTAAATATACCTTTGGCCCATCACATGGCCGTGGTGGGAAGGTCGTAACTCGCGGTTACGCGTCAGACCTCTAGTCGAGGAAGAAACGAAACTTTTGTTCAAGTGTTAGACGTTTAAGGAAAATATTGTGATTTCCTCGATTGAGAACGAGAACTACTGTGAGGTTACATAAAAAATGTTTTCACATCTGACAAGTAAAAAAAAAAACAAACCGGATGAATCGTATATAATTTGTGTATAACATCGCTCATTTTACAACCTCCGGGCAATCCAGTTTTGTTTAAGAATAAATGCAATTTAAAGATTTTTTATTTTCCACTCGAAATAAAATTTAGAAAAGTGTCTGAGTCCATTCTGAGCGTTTTAGTACTTGAGAAAATTTGCTGTCCTACAATAAAAGTCCACGGGACTGTGACATTGTCATTCCGAGATTGATTTACTAGCGAACAGGTACATAACTCGCATGAAATTCTACTGCTAATGACACGGGGATAGTTGGGACTCGTAGACAAAGTGTTAACGGTCTTAGAAATAGTCAAAACACCCTCAGGGTCCCATCTAAAATATCACACGTGACAGCAGAAAGTTCTCTTGTCTGTTGAAATTACCGGTACCCAGGATATCATTTCACGCTTCAAGAGAAAGAATAACTAATTATTACCAATTTTTAATTTTTCCAGGTTTCAACAATTAATTGCCTTTGGCCGTGCCACTTATTGTTGCTTGGTGACGACAACGAAGCGGAGTTACGTTACGTAGAAAGTAAGTACCTTCCGAAAACACTACAAAACTTGTTATTTTAAAAGGTGGTAGCTTCTTGTTTTCTTTCACAACAAGTAAGTTGTCCGGGCCGCCATGAGCGGTAGTTTCTTATACGGGCGATTCATTCAACTGGACATGCCAAGTTACCCTAGAGGTGTCCTCCATGTCTGTACATAAATTCTACGAACTAACAGTTTTGTTCTAACCGGGCGTAGAAACGCTAAAAATAAAGTTTGAAGTGAGTCAAACTGCTGCCAGGGCCTCCTTCGAACCACTCAACTTCATCATGTTTAATGTGATAATTTAGCGACAGTGTTAACTCCAGCGAGTTAAAGGCAGCGGTCGTTACGTCCAGACGTAACGGCAGTTGACTCAGACAGAAGGAAACCGTCTTTGTATGAAAGTTCTCACAAATTATGAATTCGATATTATAGAGCCGTAGAGTAGGCTGTCGATTGCCGTTGCTGCTGTCCCACTAAGAAGGAAACCATCTTATTATTGGCACACTCTCTCACTCACAATGGAATCAGGGAGTCGACCGTAACAAAAGTTTACTGTCTCATTTTAATATCAGTCACGTGGAGGCGTAGGGCAACGTGGCCGAATGGGGGAAAAACGTAAAACAAAATTTAATGGCGAAAAGCGAAGGGAAATGAAATTTACGATCTCGGCAACGGTGAAGGTTTACGTAAAACGCATTTATTTTCTTTTAATAACGTTCTGATGAAATGTTCAAAGCTTTCAATGTAATTTGCAACAAAAACTTTTAATGAAATCTCAGCCACAAAATTAAAACCAGTGGAATGGACTTTCTTTTCTCTGAGTAGGGGGAGGGAGTTGGAGTAGGAGTAGGAAATGTTATTGGGAAGTACATTAACAGGTGGAGGGAAGTGTATGACACCATCCGGTGAGGAATAAAGAAATTTGGAAACTGAGAGAATGAAGAACCACTAGTAGGCCAACGACTAACTCCTGTTATATACACAATACAATATACGCTGTTTTTTGTTCTTTCTACCTCACCACAAAGTAGTACAGACACTAAATGTAAATGGCACCTACGTGTCGGTACTCAAAACCACGCAGACTAGACAAAAATCCTCCTAGCCGGTAAACTAATACGTAGAAACAAGAACAGATGGTTCAGTACTCGATATGTTAGTCTGAGACGAAGTTTTCAGACCGATCACATAATTATTTTTACACTTATTAACGGTTTCACTGTTAAACTACAGTATAGGGCAGGTAGTGTTGCGTCTGCACGATGTATAAGTCAAAATAAATGTGGAGTCCGTGCACTTCCCTGACAAAACCACGTACCTTCCTGAAGTGTCAGTGAGTTAATTTATTAATAATTATTAATGCGAGCATGTAAGGCCTTGAGGACAATGCTGGGCACGTCACAGCTTTTCTATTGTTGTTGTCGTCTATTCGCCAGACACCGAAGAAATAGTTCTCTAATGCGAAACTTATTTTCACCACGCAATTAAGCGAAAATTTAACACGTCGAACTTTTAATGAACGCCAGCGGAAGGTTTTCCAAAGTGTTCGTTAGCCGTTTTAAAATAAAATTACAGTTCATAAAGTGTATTTATGTAAATTAAAATTCTTACAGTCTCTTGTACTTTACATATTTTTTTATTGATTTTTAAATTGTTGAGAGAACCGTACGTAACGAGAGAGAGAGAGAGAGAGAGAGAGAGAGAGAAGTTGGACGAGAATTGTTATTTAGGAAATTAAGGAGTAGTAAATTTTAGGGTTCCGGGCAATTGGTATCATTAAAAACTATGGTTATTAAAGTAAAGGAAACAAAAAAGGATAAGAATGATGACTATGTAAGACCAGAAGCACACCGAGGAAGAACTCGAGAAGGACAGCTCCGGGGTAAAAAGTTCATTAAGGTGAAATAAAAGCACCGAAAATTCCTAAACAGCGTAATTCTACATTATAGTTGTGCGTATTTTTTCCCCTATAATTCGCAAGTCGAATGGAAAATCTATTTTCTATTGATAATAATAGGGTAGTCGAAGTAGATTATCAGTATCGGATATCCAATAATTGGTCAATCGTGAGTGGATGAGTTGCAAACGATCCGAGATTTTAGGAAAAAAATTCTATTGCTGTTTTTCGACCTTCTACTTTCGTTTATTGAAAATACTCAGCTCTAGAAATGGTTCTTTCCTAAACGTTTTGATGTGTTCGCCAGGAAAGTAGTAACTCGGTTTGATGTAGTGAAGTGTCTGGAAGATGTAAGAAGATGAAATCATCCCCTAGGGTACGGGGCGGAAAGAAGGATTTCGATTTTTGTTTCCATCGGGTGGTGAACTCCCCGACCCGATTTTACTATTTCTATTTTTATATTTTTGGTTTAAAAAACTAGGATTTTCGAAGAGCGCTTGATGAGTACGTTTTTTTGTGGATGCACTTACCCGTGTCCACCAGCACAAGGGTTACCTTATGTAAATAAGAACACATGTGGTTGCTGTGTGTCCCACTCGAATTGGAAACAAAAGCGTTAACTTACCGATGCTTTTGATAACTGGAAAGTGTTATTTAGATTTTATGGAATGGTTTTTGAACTTACATTATGTGACGACATGTTATTAACATGATGAAGACTACACACAACGATCCTTACATATAATAAATATATAGTCACCCCATTTGCTAATTTCGTAAGTCGCTCGATTTTTTTTTTCAAGTTTTTAACGGCAGCCATGTTGGAATTGATTGTCCGCTTCGATTTACGAGAAGCCAAGTCAATTCTTAAATAAATGAAAAAGAAATTATGTAACGGTAAACGTGGATAAACGGTTAAATGGGTTATGAATGTTGCACCAATTAAATCTGATCTATCAGAAATAGGAGAGGATTTGATGTACCAGAAACCCGCCTGTTTCTCAATTAAAAACACCAAAATCTGAGAACTAACCTTTCAGTCTAGTCTTATTAACCTACTTGGAAATTCTAAAACGAATCCATATATATATATTTTTTTCATCATCTAACGATAAAATAAGTCGCACGACCGAAATTCTAGGCTAGACGATGAGGATGGATTACAAATTACGCCATTATCCTTGTAATTTCAGGTCTCAATGAGTCTTTTGTAGTCGACCTTTTCCGTAAATTGTTAACAGTTTGGAATTCTAACAGAGCACGTGTTCACGGTTATTTAGTCAGTCGGTTCAGGTAGATGGAAAAAGTTGACCCCCCCCCCCCCGCGTTTAATGAATGGAAGTTGAAAGTTTCAAACGAAACTCACGGGAAAACCTTGCCTGAGAGAATCCTAGACCTAGAGATAGATACTAAGCTTCGTTAAGCTTTTCTCTGGATGTACAAAGCCGAGTTCCCTCGTTTACTTCTCCTTTTCTACATCCCTCGAACCCTTCGAGTCGATTCTCTTTAAAGGGCGAATTCCTATTTTTCCTTTCCTCTCACAATTAAAAGAAACTAAAAGTTTGCGAATAGTTTGATAGAAAATAAATTGCTCGACCCGAGGAGTTTCGCCTACCTAACGACCTCGAGCACGAGTTTTGACGAAGCATATTTTTGTTTACTTTATTAGCAATATTTATTTATTTACCTGATATTTGCATTCATTGTTAAGCCCACGTTTATTAATCATTATTAATATCCACTTATTAAATTGGGAACACATCTCTCTTCACCGCGACCCAACACGGGAAAAAAAGGAATAATTAATGGATCGCGAACTATACAGGGAAGAATCGGGTCATTTTGCTGATTTTTATAATATATAAATTTATCTGGATATATATACGTTTATACTTTGGTGAATTTTCCCTTGTGTGATTTATTGATTCTCTAATAATTTCAGATCCATCTCACTTTCAATTAACTCCCGCTTTGCAGCAGTTCTTCAAGTGGACTACACCAATAAATCTTGGTGTCTGTCTCTCGAACGAAATGGAAAGTTCTAGGGATGAGTTAAATGCATGCTACTCCAGTGTAATTGAGTTTTAGTATGAAGTGAGAGAGAGAGAGGCAGGGAGGTGTGTGTGTGTGTGTTTGTGTGCACCGTGTTTATTGTACACGCAACCGAAAATTAAATTTCCAAAGGAAACGACAATTACAATGAGAATTAATCATAAACAACAAATTTAAATTTTGTATCGTAAATAAGCTCCCATGGAGCCCCGGGGCATTCCGCTGCCCTTCCTTCGCTAGTCTCCTATACACCGAATTTTGTTTTTATCCTAAAATTATTATTATTAATTTCAGAGAAACGTTTAATGGGGTAAATTTTCACGGGGGGGATGCCTTTTTCACCGGAACCCGACGTGTAATGGCCGGTTGCATTTTGGATAGGAAAGCTTTGTATTTAGTTTATGGGCCCTGCCAAAATTAAGTCCCCCTCAGTCTTGTTTTTTTTTATTCTACTAATTATTGTAATCATGGGGATTTGATGTAGTCTCACCTAACTTGGGTTGTTGCACTCACTTTCCAAGAAGTTGGTTTTCATTGTGTACTGTCTGATTATTACTTGGGAACAATGTGTTGTTTTAGGTCTGTAACTTTTGAAGAGAACACGTGTAACGGAATTGTCTAGTGTTGGATACTCGTTGTAGTTGTGTGTCGCGGTCGTACAATGTCAAGATTCATCAGTCTGCACGGAGTGTACCCACGTCGCTCACGAGGTTAACACTGAGTTATTAATATTGTTTGAGAACGTACGGGAACGAGAGAGCGAGGCTTCGGGTGTTTATGTATCTCTCATAAATTGTTTGCACCCAGACATTCCACCGTTTTAATTAAACCACATACGGGAGGAACAATAAAAGTTTATGGTTCTTAAGTTTCGGTTGCGAGACTAATAGATTCTTCAAAGACAATACAACTAAATGAATATAATTGAATTAGACAATGGTTTAAATTCAATGCTTTCGAGTGGTCTTTTGTTCTTCGACGTTGCTCCTACCCGTTTACTTTCGTTCTGACCATCGTTAAAAATTAATTTTTCCCTCTCGCTCGAAGCTCACTGTTGGCCAGGTTGTGCACCTGAATAAAACAGGAGTCCACTGAGGTTTTGAAAACCGGGAAAGATATGCATGTGCCAAAAATTTAAATACTAATATCAGCTACAATGTATTTCTTAGAATGTTCATAGTACATAATACAGTGAGTTATGTATAAGCAGAGTATCCAAAATTATTTTGAGAGTTTAAACTGTGAAGAATTTAAATAAGAAAATGTATATTTTATATTTAAATTTACAAACGTGGTTTTAAATAGAACTAAAACACACGGAGTGATGTTCTTCAGAAATTTAAATTAAAAACAATGAATCTAACTATTATTTTCATTCAGCGTTTTCATTCAACCGTCGAAACCATTTAAAAAAATGAGTAAGAAAGTGAAGTGGATGGCAGAGAGTAGTTTTTAAAAAGGTACCATTTAAAACGTGCGAGGACGAGTGTAATTAGTGGGTTTATAGCGCGCTTTGTCATGGCTTCCTTCGACGCATTAATTATAGATTCAAAAGAAATCTACTAGGACTAGTCCATCGGTCGCAATTAAATCTCTCGAACATCGCATCTGGATCTGTTTCGGTGAAAGATCTCGGTTTCGGTCGGGGAGAGTAAAATCTCCAGCAGAGTTGCCCCACCGAGCCGAAGTTAAAACTGCACTCGTGCACCGCGACCACGACGAAAATCCTATATAGGAAATTTTAATGGGGTAGTAAAACTGTTATACAATAACCTCGCGGATGAACGTTTCGAACGTTTCAAGTAAACAATTATTATTTCACAGGGAGAAGTACTTTTCAGGTTTCTCTTATGAGAGTTCGTCCGACGCACACACTTCATCTTTCCCTTTCATCTCTTTTTACGATTTCCATCTTCATTTGAGTTGAGCGCGACCGTTTTCAAAATCCTCTTTTATCAATGTTAAGTTTCCGTTTCAAAGGGAAAATATGTCAGCAAAGAAAATGAATCTCTTGCCAGGCCATTCATCTCGATTTTTACGATTTTCAACAATGGACTCGGTTTCTGTAAATGATCTTTGGCTTCGGGCATTACCGAAACCATTTGACTGGTGGGGCAATAAGCACTTCAATAGACTTTTATTCCTTTTTTCTCCTTTCACCTTTCTGCGGTAAACGGGCGGAGGTGATGTCTTCAGGGAAAGTTCGACTCGTCCGGTTGGAACACGTAGGAAAATTTCACCGTTTTTCCTTTTGCTGTTGTTGACTTGTTAAAAAACGACGTGACGTCACGGCTGGAAACAAAGGTAAACATTTCTCTCTCTCTCTCTGTAACTGGAACAATATTTGTGACTCGTTTTGTCACAGCTGCTATTACAAGCCGTAAAAAAGAAACAAGTAAAAAGTTAGGAAAGACTGACGAATTGAGAGTGTACTCTAAACCTCAAAACAATGAAAAGTAGAATATATTATTTTATTTGTAGTTGAACGACAACGAAATAAATTAGAAGCATACGGTGATCTTATGATCTCTGTGACTTTTTGGTTTTCTTGTGTCTACGTGTGTTTTTATGTGATGTCTCAAACGGTATAAGAGATGCAGATGTCTACACATGCAAGTGATAGAATGCGTTTTAAATCGGCATCTCTTCAAAGTATCGAGTACCCGCGAGTATTGACTCAAAACATCTCTGCTTTCCTGTCGAGTTTCCGTCTGCACTAATGTTTTTGTTTGTACACCTGGGACTTGGAAGACGTGCTTGACTGTGCATGTCACGTCCACCGAAAACTAAATATCCTATCGTGATACTAACTCAAAACCTCTTTGTCTCTCTCAGATTCGGATTGAATGGAAGCAGATACTTTTTTTGTGGTTTGAAATCCTCTCCGACATCTCGGAGGCCCCTAGGTCACTAATTTTTTCTGGTTTGAGGTTGGGATGTCCTTCTCTGTTAGCCTGACAGACCATTACCATCTCCGTAATTGCGATGAGGTTTGATGTGAGGAGGATGTGAGGGCGTCTCTGGTGTGCTCAAGTGTTCGTCATTAGTTGCTTTTTTTTTGTTTCCTAGCGTGGGGCCTCGATTGTTACCCAATCGGTTTTTCAGTGGTCTGTACACCCTCACCTCCATGAGAGCAATGCCGAGAGAACTTGAAATAAATTTTAGGTTCTTCAGGAGAAGAGATCTACGAAACGACTTAACCGAAACTGTGAAATTACTTTTTTTTACACTCCGCGGTTGTTGGCTTAAAAGTTTAGTTTTTAAGCAATCAGTTCCAAGGACGGATTCGTGTAAACAATACATTTAAACAGTGTACAGAAATTTAAGAATAAAGGTACTTAGAAGACAGGATCATCAAAAGAGCAATTTTTAATGGATTTTAATTAATTTATTTTATTTTATTTTCTGTGTTTATTTTAGTTCTATTTATTTTAGTCCCTAAAGCACCTTACACTTAATTGTGCTGATTCGTTCGTATTTTCAGTATTATTCCCTTTTTACTTTTGGTTTGGTTCTAGTTCAGTCAGGAACTTCTTTTGAGTTCTTTGTGTTCTGGTCATATGTCACGGAAATATGCATCGAATGCAGACGACAAAAAGCAGAGCTTTACTTTAATTTCAAATTAATATGATAGCCATAATACATCCGTTGTTCGCTCTTCTCCAAAGAGAATTCCTTCTGACGAGAGACCCTATATGAGGATTCCTACCAGAAAAGTCTCTGCTCTAAAACATCTAAATGACACAGAAGTTTTTATGTATAGCAAAATTAATACTTTCAGTGCGGGTTCGAAGCCTAAACAAGGAACTGTATATAAAATTTAAACTACCGGCAAATTATGGGCACCTTTGACGTGTGATATTTCGTTATAATTTTTAATAAAGTGTTACGATAGCGAAAATTTAATAAAAATAGAAATCAATGTGGACGGCACATTTTAGGGTTTCATTTGATCGGTGCAGTGGCGTCGCGTCATAAGGGAGAATTCCACAACAACTACACTTCTCCAGCCTATGATATAATTGGAAATTTAAGAAAATACACCCAAAATGAGGAGTACAAGAGAGAAAGGAGGGAGGGGGAAAGTGTTTCCGAATCAATGAACGTGAAATAAGCCGTTTTGAGAGGAATATAAGTTTTCTTTTAGTTTGTTAAGAAAGGAACGCAACGCCACAAATAATATCTGTCGGTGGAGAAAGGTTTCGTATAATTCAATCGGGTTGCTGTTTGCATTGCACGACAAGTCAAGGAAGGAGGAAGGAAATAAGGAAAACTGAATGAAATAGGAGAGCGAATGGGAAAAAATAAAACAAAAAAATAAATGGGAAAAACAAGGATGGACCTCGGGATGGGTCGTGAGGAAGAGGAGGAGGACAGGGCCTATTTGCAGACAAAATTCAACCAGATGGCTGGAATATGGTAGAATAGAACGATTCCATAGATAAAACACTAACAAGTGGTCCTAGGAAAGGAGGAGAGAGAACTCGAGAACAAGATGTAAGACATTGAGAGTTTTAGGGTGGCGGGAAGACCCTAATAATTTCTCGAGTATAAAAAGTTCTGCTCGTGGAAATTGTATGTGGCTCGTTGACGGTGGATAACGCCGTTTCCATCCAACCTAATCTTCTCCATTTTTTCTTCTTCTTCTTCCCTTTAATATTTGCATAAAGCTTTCAGGAATTACTTAATTTTAAGCTCGTAAAAGAATCTCGAGAGCTTTGTATTATGAATTATTTTCTTCTTCGGCTCTTAAACCCGGGACTGAAATGGTGTGAACATTTCAAAATTGTGACTGCACCATAACCACTACTACTACTAGTTGTAAAATTATTTAAATGGAATGGAACTTCTAAACTTCGTGTCAATCGTTTGAATGCCATAAATATAAACAATTTGGTTAACGGAGAACCAACTTAATAACAAATATTGACAGATTTTTAATAGATGTACATAATACCACACAAGTTCCAATTGTTCTGGGCTTTGTTCCCTATGCTTCTCACCTGGGCAATTTTTTTGTTCAGAGTTCGGTTAAGCCGCGGGTCGTAAAGCAACGCTAATTATTATTATTAATTGGCATCCTTGAAAGTTACGTAACATTGAAATAAGAGCCGATATTTGGACTACCCGGTGCCAGTGTGTTCAGGTATTTTTTCCAAATAATTAATTCCAATCAAGGTTTGCCAAAATTTGTGATAAGCGAGTGGTTATCAGTGGTTTCAATTCGCCTCCGAGTTAAGCAGGGGATCGATTCAAATTTCAAAAATATTCCTAGAAAAATAAATAGAAATAGTATAGGATAATTTTTCCGTCGAAGTCGATAAATCGTAAACGGACACTTTGCACCGGGCTGGTCAAGCTTTTCTAAAAAGAGCTCGTAGCCGAGAAGACGCGTTTTCTAATTTTCTATTAGTTGTCTAGGAGTAGAAAAGAGGATTATTTTCTTGATCCATGTGGAAATTCAATTGCCCGTGAACTTCAATTGTACTTTTTAGACTTTAATTCACACACACACTCACATGCACATGCACCGCTTGAAAACGTCACTCGCACATTTTCATAAACACAATACAAAAATTTAATATTGATTATTAATGGATTCGTTATGAAAGTTAAGGTTAGCGAATGGGGTGGATGTGGAAGGGATGAAACCCGCGGTGTCGACGACGTGGAGAAGAATTTCACATTTCTGTTTTGTCTGTCAGATTTGTTTCAGTGGCGGTAGAAAAATCTTTTGTACATCTTTGATGAGGACACGGCTCGAAGAAAATAAGAAATGGCCCCGAAGCAAAATCAGTTCAGCTTTCGTATTCAATCAATATAGCTGTGTAAACAACTCCACCGATTTATTTTTTCCATTGGTGACGTGTCTTTAGACCATCAGGGACATGTAAGTTTTGCGCGGTTTCCAGTTGGGCCCGACAACCCTGGGTAGTTCGACCGTGGGTTGGCCAGACCACACGGCAAAATTTATTTATTTACTTAACCGGAGCAAAATATGAAAAGTTAATCGAACTAGCTCGAGGTGAAAACGATATTTTTAAGAAAGGTAATACAAAGAAAAACAACTTCTGCCGCTTCTCTTCGAGTAACCTCTCGGTGTTTACAAGGCAACTTCACGTCTCCTTCCACGTCTTTCTCCTTGTTCCTCCGGAGAAAACCTATAATTTACCTTTTTTTCTCTTCAAATTAGGCATCTTTCCTTTTTTCTCTTCCCATTTCTTTCCCCAACGTTGTTCCCATTTAGCGAATGTGAATGAAGAATTCGTTTTACATCTTATTTCCTTCTTACGTTTATTTCGTCGATGTTTTTCCTACACTGCTACGGAGTTCATCAATTACACTTCTCCGTATTTTTCCTTCCTTTTATTGCGTGTTTTTATTTTCCTTAAAGAAGCGACGTGGGTAGGTGTTTATCGAGCGCGAAAATATTATGTAGCTGCCAATTTTTTTTTGTAAAATCTAATTTTCAGATGAATGAACCGTAGAAAGGGATGAATTAACTGAGTAAGGGAAATCCTGGGTTCTGAGAGCTGCGTAGGAAATCTGGTTAAATTTATTGTGAGCTCTTCACTTACCTGAACTTTTCTCCTGGTATTTTTTACTTTGTTCCACATGGTGCTGTGTGTTTTGTGTATAAATTAGTTGAGCAAATAACGGAAGTGTACAACCACGGAACTGTTATTACCTTGATGTGATACTTTTTATATTTTACTACGGTGTTCTCTGCATTGTTGTCTGCTGACGCACACACAGTTCAACACAACGTGTAAACATTCCGTAAATGTTACACGTTTAAGTCGACATCGCTGTCGGTTGTTGGTTAAGTATTATTGCCAGGTTATTAACATTTCACCAGACCCTCGTGTTGTGCAATATTTGTAACAATGAAACCGTAATAACGCCATTAAGAAATAAAACTCGGTTCCAAGTTCTTAAATTTATTGTTAGAATTCAAACAGAATAGAATGGTGAGTGAAATAGTTGTTTTATCAGAGCTGTTGTTTGAACAGTTCGCCACGACCACCGCCACCACCAGCATGTAATAAACTAAATGTGTAAATCCTCCTCAAAGTCGTGCAAAATCGTTACATTGACCTTTTCGCAGAAGGAAATTTTCGACTTCCCGTTCTGTCCTGTTTTTTTTTTTGTTGTTGTCTTTTTATTTATTATTACGTACTTGTAATTCACGAAAGAGTAAAAGTAAAATAAATTAAACCGGTGTCTGAATATGCATAAGAGCGAAGCGTCTCAAGGGTGTCAATTATACTCAAATGGGATCATTAAACATCGTCAAGTCGTCGCCATTTTACCACTTGACTCCAGTTGCACACTTGAAATTTTTATTTTCTTTCTCTCCATTGCTCTTCTGCCAATGTCTTTTTCTACTTTTTCACTTCTCGTCATCTCATTTTCGACGGAATGCTTTTACTACTGCTCCTACTGCTGCTTCGTCCGGGTGTGTCTTCTCTCGTCCCTCAAAACTCCGATTCACTTTCCTCTCGGAATTATAAAATAAAACTGCTGCAATTACTTCGTCTTTATCATCTTCCTCCGCTTCTTATCACTCGGTCTATTGCTTTTCTTTCGATTAATTCCCTTGCACGAGTCCTTGATGAAACGTCATAAAAGCATGCATTTCTCGATATTGTCGTCATTAAGGCGGACTCAAAAACTGTTTTCCTTCTTTGTATTAGTTTTTAGGGTTATGAAATTTTCAAGGGTACACGTGATGTTGGAGTAATAACGTATACGCGTTAAATAAATAGGGAGCGGACATGACGAATACATAAACAGAGGTCGGCACTCGGGTTTTTAGCCCCCCCAGTAAAACATTCCCATTCCGTAAATATTGTTTATAAAACTATTAACGGTATGGTCGTATTACAAAGTTATACATAATGTAGTTACAAAGAATCAAGGCCTGTTGTAGAGAACTACAAGGCGACATTACTACAGAAAAAAATTAAATCATGTGTCTTTCTATATGTAGTTCTCTTTGTACACATCTTTCTGTTCAAAGAGTTCGGATATTTGTTTTTTTCATTCGGCTTTTTACGTCTCAGTTTTTATTAGTTCAAAAGCTCAAGATCGAAAGGTGGAGATCCAGAATTCTGTTTGTCAAAGAGAAAGATTCACAGGAAGACAAAAAGCTTGTCCCGGCATTTGTCCACGTTTAGCGCCGGGAAGATGAGAGTTTTCCCCTCGTCGTGGTGATCTCTTTTAATAAAACTCGTAGCATAAATCAAGCATGCAAAAGTCTTCTTTTGATCATCGGATTGATCGGATCGGAACAAATCTGCGTTGGTCGTTCATTGTTCGTCCGTTATTTGACCGTCATTTGGCGTCTTCAATAAGAGAGGTTTTCCGGGCTCTTTTGCCCTGCCCCGAAACGTTCGCTCAAGTAAAGAATAAGCCAAAGGAGACATTTACATATCCGATTAATAATGAAAGAGCTCCGGGGTTTAAAATAAATAAAACGTGACCGATGCTCTGAATTATGTTTGACATCGGTCACATTCAACATTAATTATTCTTATTTCAGTTCGTACATGCTCTAGGAAGCGTGCGCTATTTCATACACAGACACTGTACCCTAGTAGAAAACAAGAAGATGGTCTTTGTTGTCGACAAAATTTGATTTCCTACTGTTTGCCTATGCACCCCTGCATTACTTGGAGGCAAGTTGTGCTCCGCGTGGACAATTCCTCACCAACTCGTCATCGATTTTTCCTAAACAGTCTGGTGTTCAATATATTATCGTTACCTTCTGATTCGCGACCACTAATCCTCCGTCCCCGTGGCACGTCTTCCTATTTTTTCATACTTAACCGTAACGAGAACCTTCTCATTAATCAAAAACCTTTCGCCCATTAAAACCGATTTTTTTTCCTCCTCCGAAAAACCCGACGCGAAGATGTGGCGAAATGAACGAATTTCGTATTTGACGAAGGTTCCGTCTCTCATATTTTAAAATTAGTTAGAGCAGAGAAGGAGTCATCGTTGGAATGAGAAAATAGATTGATGAATAGTGAATAGATTACGTTCTACCGAAACCTGTTTACCCGGTGAAAAATGATTTCGTTCTACCCTCGAGGACCTCTGTGACATTCAACTTCCGCCCGCCGCCATTGTCTTATGATGGAAAATTGATTTCTCTCATTCGGTGTGAGTTACTTTGCTTTGATTAAAACCGAAGTGGATTTTTGTTAATTATTAATTAAAACCGAAACGGCAACATTGCACCGTATTGAGACGTGTATATACAAATTTTAATTAAGGCTTAAATTGGGTTTCCCAAATTAATTTCGTTTTGTAAAGAACCTGCTACTCCGTCGCGTTTTTCGTCAGCTCTGTTACTTAAAAATCGAAACTTTGCACAAATTTCACGTTATCGTGGGGTTAATACCTTACACCTCTCTCTCTCTCTCTCTCTTTCCCTGTTATCAGGTCAAACTGATAAAAACGAACAGAAGCAATTTAAATTCCCGCATCAAGTTGACGGGGCGTTACAACTTGGCTGTGCATTTTCCGTTCAAATTTCAACGGGAATCTCATTACTGTAATTCTAGCTTTTCACTTTCGATTTGAGTTGTCATCTCGTCTTCAGTTCCGACTTCTGGAAGCGTCTATTTAAAATAAGACATTTGATATCGTGCGTGCAACACTTGAGAACCCATCCGCCGAGGACCTCCGTCTCCGGTCTGTTTGTCTCGTCGAAACCCCAACGGTACTTACGGTCAACCGAGAATTTTGGTAATTCATAACTTGAAACGGTTCATTAATTAAGTGAAATTAATCAAGGGATGGTAAAGTGCAGGTTTCGGTTTATGATTTGACCATCTGCTTGCGTACAAACACAAAATCAGAAATTGTCCGTTAGACGGCGACGTTCGTACTCTACGAAATTTATTTGTCAATTAAATCGAAAGGGCAGGGAGATGTTTCCGATAGGAGTTAAATGATGAGAAGATAAACATCGGGAGATGGAGAAATTTATGACGTGAACGATGATTTATCGAACAGTCCAGGGCATTTCTGATAAGACAAAAGACACGTGAACTGCGATTGATAAGAAATCCATTTGGTAGAATTTAATTAACAAAACAATCCGTTCCCCGAACGCCGTTTTACAGGCGTTTTAACATCCCGTAAACCGCACACGAATCGATTCCTAGAAAAAAAAATGAATCCGTGGCCGAAATTTCAGGTACCCTTGAGGTGAAGCCGAGGAAAAAAAACGGGAACCTTGAACAGTTCCGCTTGGAAAATTTGTATGGAATTACTCCGAAATTAGCCGAAATCGTGTGCGAGTCGAGTACGATAGCGTAACCACAGAAAATGGTTGCAAACATATCATTTGTAATTGAACAATCAAGTGGAGGAGGAGGACGACGACAACAACAAAAAAAGGAACCCCGAAACTGCCGGTCGTCAAAGTCATCCACGGAAATGGAAAACAACAAAACGAGCAGACAAAGTCAACGCGAGACGTTTCACCATGGATAATTACGTACTGTGACAATTCGGTGAGACCGACTACAAAAAGAATAATAATTGACATTCAACAACATGGACATTCAGAGTCCTTTTCTGGCGGTTGACTTTTACTTGTAAATGAATGGTGGCGACCATTGGAAAGCAAACGGCTCCTTGGGCTCGGTGCACCACCGAAAAAAATACTAGAAACGTGAAAACTGGTTCCTGACTGGCAAGGCTACCTCCCCAAGAGCTTTCGTTAGCTCTCAAACGGTTCGCCAACCTCGACAGACCTTGCCATTCTTGGTGAACGATGCGTTCTATCTAAGAGAACTTCTGTAATCGAACGGGTACATAGAACGTTGCGTACCGTGTTTAATTGGGGTGTGCTCTTTTACTCAAATGACTCACAATTTAAATGTCTTCGTTTAGGTTTTGCACATCCCTCCGACATTTTGAGTCGTGTGGTTTTCCTCTCTTTCCCACCAGACTTTTCCGGACACACAAAGAAGACCGGTGGAGGACGTTCGAGGGTCTAATCACAATATAAGACCAGATAAGGGTTTTCGTTTGTTAGTTAAAACGCAACGCTCCGGTTGACTCCTTCTCTTTTTGGGAGAGAAGCCTTTTCAACTAGGAAAAACCTTTCCATTAAAGAATCCTTAATAAATTCGTTTCCGAGGGAGAGAGAGAGAGAGAGAGAGAGAGAGAGAGAGAGCACGTTTAAGGTAAACAAGAAAATTTTCCGGGTTAGGGCCATGGGCGACGACTACAGCTGGGGTTGGGAGGTCCACTGAGGGAAATCCAAAAAACCAGGGTTTTGCCAGCCGAAATCGGGGAAACTATTTCCAAATAGACTCGGTAAGACCTTTGGACCTTTGCATTTTAAAACGTTTAACATACAAATGAGAGAGAATGGATGGATGGATGGATGGAAGAATGAAGGAAAGGAAGGAGAGAAAGTTCAAACATAAAGTTCAAACTGAAATTAATTTCCGTTAAACAAGAAAGAAAAAGTTCATTTCATTTGAATTGAAGGTTACGCTAGACAAGTACAAGAGGCAAGAGGATTTTCGTTGTTCTGCTTTGTTTTCAATCCGCGGAGAAAAAAAATGTCGAGGTCAAGAAAATGAAAAGTTCAAAACTCAATAAATGTAAAGTCGAAATAAATAAGTGCTCCTACTTACTACAATTACCTACACTTGTGTGCGAAGTCAATTCATTTTCCGGCACAAGGCTTATAACCTGTAATAACTATACTGTAATAATTATTATAAATAAATGAATTAAAAAAATGAAGTCAATTCTGCAGAAGAACCGGTAATTAACACGCGCAGATAAATAAATATTTAGGTGGACTGAATTATTTTATCAGTCCCATTACTCCCGGTGCACGTTCTTCCTTTTCATTACATTACACATTATGCTATTGTACTTGTCCAGGTCGATTCTCAAAAGGTGGAGTAAATAAAACTTTCCAGAGTAATATTTTTTTTTGAGTCCGCGAAGGAAAAGGCACGGCATTAAATAACACGTTCACCTTTTTGTTTTGAAGTGAGTGAACATAATCTTCACCGCTGGAAGTAGATCCTTCTGGGAATGTCTAGGACATTTTTTTTTTCAAAACGTATTCTCGTCGCCCCCCATCCGAAATGTCTGAAACCTCAAATTTTGCATTTGGTAAACAACAACAAAAGCGAACGGGAGGATGTTTTCCAGGCGTTGCTTAATAACTTAATAAAGTACCTATGGTGTGGTTGCGGTTGCTGCGTGGTGAAGTAGTTTTAGTTTTCCTCATTTTCGGCTAGAAATCCTTTTTCGGCCTGAAAAAGACTTAAACAAACTTTTTTTTCCGATGTTTACAATAGTTTAATTTATTCACCAGGGCTGGCGAAGAACAAAATCCGGAGGAAACCACCCCTGCGGCTCACGGGCTGTTGAGTTTAATTGGAGCCGCCTGTCTAAACAGTCGAGTCAATCAACAATTTCTTTCATCCCTTCGATCTGAACACACCCTAAAAACCCCCTCCTTTCGATATTTAATTGCTTTTTATCTGTTTGCACCCTTCCACCCGAAGTGCAAAACAAAAAAATCTATAATTTGTCAAAGCCATCGAATAAAACAATCAATTTCGTAATGGCAGCCGCTCCGACCGTACGATGTGCATAGGTAGACGACCAATTAACTTGTGTGTGTGTGTGAGCCTAACACCTGCATTACCTCAACTTACCCCAAAAGTAACTCATCCCTGAACTCCCGACACTTATGCTCCCTCTGTCTCTCTCTCTGTCATAAGTAACTTCTCCGAACGAACGTGGCTAATTCTTAATGTTACTCCTCGTGCCCATCCTTCACCGGCACCATCATCATCACTACGGTAATTCATCGTCCGAAATTGATAGGCTGACCAAATAGTAATAACTATAGGCGCACTATTAGAGTGCAGCACATTCGGATTATCAAGTGCCAAACTATTATTTAACAAAATAACGTGAAATTGGTCTCTCTTTTATCACGTTCCCGTCGGTATCCGTCCCTGTTATCAGAGGACATTTTGAAATTGAACAAAACCACCTTTTGGGGGAATGAGGCGCAGTTAACCGCGGGGGATCCCCACAAGTCGCAGGATTTGCGCAAATCTTTGGCGGGTGGGAATGGGGGGGGGTAGAAGAGGAGGAGGCGATGGGGTCCTGTCCAGGCATCCAAAACTTGTGTTTTCTGGCCACCGTCAGGCTGGAAGTGAATTTGATCGGTTTCATTCGAGTCCATGCCACGGGTTTTTTGAATTGAAGTTGATTGATGGTGAAACACCCTCAGAAGAAAGGGAGACTCGAGATAAACTCAAACTATTTACTTTACAAATGTGTTCCTTTAACATCCGCCCGTGAAGAACGGTAATTGATTTTTAAATAAGACGCCGTGTTTCCATCTCGATAATAAAAAAAAACAACAGGAAGTTTCCAAAGTCAAACAGGAAAAAAGTTCCTCGTACTCATCGTTCCTCGTAAGATTATTGAATGGTAAACAAAACCAGGAATTCTGTACGGTTTTACTGTTGTACCCCCGGTGCCTTAAAAGTCACACAAACGGTTCACTATACATAAATTCAATAAGCGTGGTTGTGTAACGTACTCTCTGTCATAACAGAAAGTTTTCAGGAAAAATGTTACGGCTTCAAATAGGGACAGAGTCGTACTAAAAACTACTTCGTAACAATTAAAAGGTGGCACGGGGAAGACGTAGACGGTGACGAGAATGGTGAAAGGCAGGAAAATAAGAGGAGTGTAAGTGGCATACAAAGGAGATTTGATGATAGAGAAAGAGACATTAGATGAGTCGGAGGAAAAGATGAAAAATAAATGAAGGAAGTAGTTTCCATAGAAACGTTTCTAAAGTTTTTAAAGTTAAGTTAAAAAAAAAGTTTGCCACGAGAAGAAAAAAAGAATTTTCTTTTTGGGGAGGTTTAAAACGTGGAAAATGCCTCTCTCTCTCTCTCTCTCTCTCTCCTTACTCATAGGCGAAACTAAAAAGTGGAACGAGAGGTTTCGTTTTGAATTAAATTCGAAGAAAATTTCGCACTTACTCGACACCTCCCGAAGTATCACAAATTAAATTGCAAATTTCTGACTGGCTTTTTTGCTTTGGTAGTTCACCCCATCACCCCACACCAGCAGCATCTGATGTTAATAATATAAAAAATACAGTTACTTAATTAATAAAAAATCAGAAAACTGAAGAACCATCAGCAAATGACAACACAAAAGTAGTCGTTTTTAGTCCCTCTCAACTTCCTGTCATCGTTCACATCACACAAGTTCTGGTAGGGTGTGACAAATATAAAACACTGTAATCATTTTATGTAAGTTTGTATGGTGTGCGACTACATTAAAAACGCTGCAGACGTGTTCGTCTGATGTTCTGAGCTTATTTATGTATTTTCCTGTACTTGCAATCCCTCTGATTTATGCTCTTGTAAACGACAAGGAGAGAATGAACGTTGGTGGTGTGATGAGTGAGGTGGCAAGCGTGAGAGTAGTAGCATTGAAGTGAGTCTTACAGTAGGCTTGCTGTTGCAGTCTAAATTACTCTTCTGTCTAGTCTGTTATCACTTTGATTATTGAACGTTAATCGTTGATGGACCGGTTACTGGTAGTAACATGGAAATATTTAAATATTTTGCGATGAATGAAATTCGAAAAAGAAATATCCGCAACCTCCGGAATCAAATGGCTTTCCGTTTGTTTCTGTGACGATTCCCAGGGCGACGTCACTACCTCACTACATTAAAGACCCCTTATTAATTTTTTACAACTCGTAATAGTTACTTTTTCGTTACCGTTTTAATTTATCGGGGAAGGGAGCCGCTCATTCCGGTGGAGCGCTCGTTGTGGGAGAACCGTTGAAAGTTGACCCTTCACAGAACTCATCACACAACGCCAAGAAAATTAATAATTGAAGAAGAGCAGATGATACTTAATGAAGACACACACGTACACCACAGCAGACACACACACAAACACACAGAGTGTGACGCAATGTAACTTGGAAGCTTAGAAGTGGTAGAGAACGTTTAGAAAGTCGAGAAATCTTAAGTGCATGAAACGACAGGGCTGCGTTCTGCAAGTTGAGGGCCCCCGAGGGCCTCTGAGGGTCTCTGTGGGCCCCTCATTCCCTCCCCCCACCTACTGTAAAATTGCACAGGGGGAGAAATGGGCTTAAACAAGGATCGAGAACGTGGCATGCATAGTTGAACAATATCCGTTTCCGGTTTATTTCCGCTCGTATTCCCATCCCTTTAATTATCCTACTTGTTCCCGTACACGCAAGCAGCGTATCCGCATCCGCACGCGAAGTGACTTCTCAAAGGGAAAACGCTTCTGACCTTTGCATATTACATACAGTTTCTTTGTCAGCTGCACAAATTCAAAAAAGAAAGGATAGGGTTAACGGAAGGATATACTTTCAACCTTTGAGCTTGGGGAAAAAGGGTTCCTCCGCTTTAAGCTTTTCAAGGGACGAAATCGTCCATATTTATTTAACCCGTACTTTAATTAAAAACTATTATTTAATACCGTACAAGTGCTCATTTTACGAGTATTAATTTGATCAAAAAGGGAAACGCGACTTTCATGTAAATAACTCATTATTTAACGTGGATTTTACAAATTTAATAATAACGAAAACGGTTCACATGAGGCCTGGAAAGAAAATGTGTACGTCTTTCGTAGTGATTTCCAGAGTGTATTCCAGAGGGGAAAAGCACCACACTAACCTGTCCTACTTATTTGGCATTGTTAAATAAAAAAAATGAACGACATTTTTCGCAGTTCGAGGTTTTTAGACAACACTGCTGTCCCCGGGGGTTCACGTGGGCATCTGTTTTTTGTCCTTAAATATAGACATTAAAAAATTTTTGAATATTCACCCTAATTCGTGGTATTGATTTTGCAGGAAAGAGGATGAGATGGACGGATGGAAACGATAGATAAATTATGGCTCTATCTTGATAGAAAAACTTAAATGGTTGGGCCACGTACACGGACTCCTACCCGGCGTAGCTGTTACTGTGCGATTGTCACTACTTTGTCGTTGGCAGAAGGGTGTGTTACACGTGGAACATGTCTATTAATTTATATTAGGAACGTAACCTTGTAACCTTTATATAACATATATAATTATAGTAATATTGTTGGAATCATTAGATTTTTGGTATCAGAGCAGAAGACTTCACCGTTACGGATGTTTAACATAATAATATCAGTATGCATCGTATCTCTAAATTTTGCGTCAGTTCATACCTGAAGCTCATAGGTATTGTATTTTACTATTACAAAACTGTTTGTTGTATTAGAAGGTTGTTGAAACCATGGCTGACCTGCAAATAACACCCACTAAATTTCTTTCGAAACGTCACCAATCTCCATTCGAGTAATAAAAAAAAGAAGAAAGTCAGAGGAAGAACTAAACGGTTTAATAGTTTTGTTAAAAAATAAAAACTCTTCTTTCACGTAAAGGACCGCGTACATTTTGTGGCGTAAGGAACATGTTAGGAAATTTAAGTCGTGACCAGGCGAACGGTGGACTCTGCAGGAAACAGAAAGGAAATGATGTGCAAAAACCCATTCGTAGACATTTGCGTTTCAGCGTACAATAAATCACACGGGGAAACAAAAAACTAAGAACGTGGGGAATCCCTGTAAAGACGAGTTGTCGGCGCAGGAAGGAGAACAAAAAGGAGGACAAGTTAAGGATTCCGGGAAATAATATGGAAAATTCCTATATAGGAAAAATAAATGGGGAGAATGAAATTGGAACTTTCTTTACTACGGCAACCGATCAATTGATTTTAATTAATTCGTTCTGCGGCAATCGACGGCTTCTTTCACCCACCACCGACTGTTGGAGAATTTCTCCCTCCAGTACCGAGTTACTCGACGGAAAACCAGAAAAAAAATAAAAGCTACAAAGTAGTACATAAATCACGGTTCACGATTAATAAATTTATTTATTCCTTCCAAGTCTGCTTTTAAGGACCTCCAATAAATTATCCGCGTTCTATTCATAATAAATCAAAAATTCGTTATTTTAATGTCCCGGATGTTCCAAAACTAGTTTTGAAATTTCAAGTACACTACCAATATTTTCTTCGTTGAAGTCACTTCATTGTTATAAAAGATAAATAGCTGTTAGTAAAATAATAATTGGCAACACTTTGGCAGTGGTGTTACCAAATAAAAACCTTCTTATTTGAAATAAACCGTTTATCTGCCCCTGTTGGAACTTTTGAAGACCTCCTGCTCACATAATTAAAAAGAATAATGAAACTGCTCCTCTCGAGAACTCACATTACGGTTAATAACTAACTAAATAACATAAATGTATACGAAGTTCACACATAAAATAATTTATTTAACTTCTCTGCGACGGCTTATTTATCTGGTTGATCGGAGTCCAACATTCGGGGCTTCAGCTTTTTTCCTACATTTTACCCTGTAGCCTTCGTAATAAAATTTCTATATAGTATTTTAGTGTTAGGTTCCGTAGAATGTTCTCTCCCCAGGAGTTGAAATTTCAAAACCGGCGCGTTGGTGAACAACCGGCCGATAAAAATAGTGTTTTTTCCCATGGATGAAAAAAAAAATAAACACAAGTTTCAGTCATATTTATGTAATGTGCATGTGAGAGGAGGGAGGATTCCGGCTACAGGCAATGAGTGCACACACACACAGAGAGAGAGAGTGAGAAGAGCACTCTAAGAGGGTAACCGTTAAAATGACACGGAAAGCTCCTTCAAAAATTATGTCGCTGTCGAATGCAGCTGCCGTTGAATCTCCTTTATTTATTAAATTGCACCAATTCATTCCTACTCCACTTCATCTCTCCCGTGACTGCTCTTGTAATGATAATTCACGCAATTAGACTTAAGTTTTATCCTCTGTCGAAACTCTTATTAATCGATAACCCACTCGCCCTCCTAACGATCTCTCCCGCCGAGGACCCCGATGGAAGCTAATGGTTTCCAAAAAATAAGGGAACCTCCCGCCTGTTCTGCCGGGACAAGCCGACGAGGAGAAAGCAGCCGTACAACGTACGATAGGAAACATTAAACCAAAAGGATGCGAGGAATAAGGATTAGTTGTATTTTTCCCGTTGATACATCCGAGAAGACTTGTGTATCGAAGTAGGTCACCCTGTATATTTATTTATATATACATAAAATAATAATATGAGTTGTAAGAGGATCACACCCGAACCTCATAAAATGTCAATCAACACGGGGTATGGAAGTTGTGGGGTTTGTACAACTGTTGTAAAATTTCAATACCGTTGTTGTTATTGGTGGGTGAAATGAGTAATCTGGTAAATTTAATAATTGTATAAAGAAAATGATAAAATAGTATAAAATTCCCTATCAATGGGTGAGAGGATAGGGAAGGTAACCGACACCACCATAAAGAGCTTTGTACTTACATGCTGCTGGTAGTACTCCGTCGTTTCTATTATATATAGTTAAGACAATCATATCAATAAGTTATTAGGATGAGAACGCAGACAGATGTTTTGTGCTCCTCTGAAAAAACGGCACTCTCCGGATATTAGGAGCTTAGCAGCAGAGCACAGGAGTGACGGTGCAGTAACTCCACTCGGATGCATTTCGGACGCAACTGCACGCGTGCATTTCATCGAATACAATATTCGATTGATATTATTCGTTTCATTTCGGGAGATTAAAGGATACTTTTTTTAATCTCGAGTAACGGGGAATACAATTTTTCGAATTTTGGGGTGAAAGTCATCCCCCAGAAGACCTCTGCACATCATATGTGTCACTCTACGCATCATTAAATATGCGTTTTCAAGTCGGTCCCATGGTGAGAGAACACTCGGAGAAGGAGGGAGAAAACGCAGGACCGACTTCGATATTAATGCGTGCATGCACAAAAACACACACGCGTGCGTTGATTCCATTCGTTAAAATTGATGATGAGTCCTGAAGGAAAACAAAAAGGCGACCCAAATGTAAATTCGCAATTGTTCGTTAACAGTTCCCTCTTCTCTCTCTCTCTCTCTCTCTCTCTCTCTCTCTCTCCTAATGGGCATATTAATTGGCTCTCACTGATGAAACTATGTTTGTTTAGACCGCACTATAATAGTGATAATCAAGAAGAGGCCGATATGAGCCATAAAACATTTATACCAAGGCCCGAGTACCAGATGGCCGAGGAGATTTATTCAATTATAACGACTTCTTCTTCTTCTCCTTTTTTTTTTTAAATTAATGTTGTGTATACACAACACGAACGAACTCGTTCTCATGCTATTAGTTCTAGTTACAGCCTGTTATTAGTTCGGAGCGAGAAGTGCGCGTTGTTTCTAATAATTTTCTTTTCCCTGAAACGTCCTCTAAAACTGGTAATTTGGGTGTGAAGAAGCGATAATTTGTATGGGAATAAATTACGATGGATTAATCATTTAGTGTTTGTACGGGTTGCAGTTGCAGTTGCTCATCTCACACGTAGCCCAACGCACTCGCATAACTTATTAACATGGTCCATTAACAGAGATTCAATAGATCGTGCTCAAGTGTCAGATTGTAGCCGAGACAACCCTGAGCAGCTAAGTGCTTGGCTCTGAGGAAGTGTGCACTCCCTCAACTGAGTATATATATACGAAGACTCGATAAGAAAACTGAGATTGATAATAAACTATGATGGTTAGTGCCACGTCGAAGTAAAAAACGATATCGTATATTAGCTAAATAAATTGTTAAGTTAAAAAGTGCAGGTCGTCACGCAAGGGGGTTGAAGGGAAACTCATAAATTATTCATGAAGTTATGTAAATGTATATATTTGATATACAAAAATGATTTTTTTTTTGCCGTTCACCTGTAACCACTAATTGACTTATTATTTCGTGGTATTCTGATTAGATCAAACGGAAAACGTATCAGCAAATAATCACATCGGTATCGTGTTCTTAACATCGACTAATAGGCACGTAAGAACAGGTGTAGGTGTGAAAAAAGTTCAACAGATAATTTTGTACAGATAACTTCAACAGGTGAGTTAATTTGACTTCTTAAACGAGGACCGTCAGACTTCAGTACGTTTTGAAGTTTTTGAACGGAGGATTTAACCGAGTGTGAATAACTAGTCAGAATCAAACTTTTGTTGTACCATTATTTGTACATTTCCTATATTATAAACGTATTTAGCAACTGAAAGTTCAAATTGTTCGAGATGTATTGAATAAAGTTAAAGCTCCTGTACCAACATAATAAATCCAATCATTACAACCGTTTTTAATTGGTTACAATGGAGTCTTGTCACCATTATGTTGTCAACTCGTTCCAAAGTACTGTTAATAATGTAAGAGAAATCTATGTATGAGACAGTCCGACTAACAACTCACAAACGGATACAAATAATTTCAGTAAAATTTTCTACAATTAGTAGTTCAATAACAAATACAACAAGGCGAAATGGTCGGCGTCAAATTTTATTGTTTGAAACTTTACGCCGTGAAACGCCACGCCACTGATTATGTACATAGAAATTACATAAAGTACGCCTTAGGGTAACGGTTGTAAAATTTATTTCCCCAAATTTTCCATTTTCCCACTGCACTCCCGTTCACTCTTCCCCGACCGAACTAATTATTTTAGTTATGGAAGTGCGAGACAAATAATTTGGGCGCGTCGCAAATATATTTAATTAAAAATAAATAATCCCCGGTAAATAATTGAGTTAGAGGGCAGCGTACAGTCGAATAATTACGGGGAACGAGGCAATCGTCATGGCATCATCCGTTAACTGAACATTGTTTCATCACTTAGAGAAAATTAATTAAATTTATTACAACATTAATTACAATATACATAACGAATCGGAGCGCGGAGTAATTAGATTTAGCTTTTAAATTGATTTAAAAATAATTAGTTAAAAGAAAAGCGGGACTCGCTCCGGTGTGAGTCCTCCACAGTTCGCCTCTGCTCTGTCTTCTGCTTTTTTACTATTTTTCTACTACTGTTTTACTAGTTTTCAACCCTTAAATCAACCAGTTTTCCTCTCTCCGCGTTTTCTATACCAGAGACGCCAGCTCTAGTAGGACGAGGTAGCATTCTTTGACTCTCTGCACTGTCTGCTGTCTATCGCATTATTCTTGTATTAATAACCGCTACTTGTCTCTCTGTCTCTCTCTTACGACTCTACATGTGTACAGTTGTAGTCGCGGTGGTAATTGCTGGCGCAATCAGCCGTCCGTGACTATTTTTGTTGATTTAAAGAAAGGAGAACTGACACGTCGTCTCGGCCACTTGCCTAATTCACATCCCTCGAGTTTGATTGTTTTCAACCGTGAAATCGATTAACAACGAAATTATAATTTTTGTTGTGCTCACAGGTCCAACACCTTCTCTCTCTCTCTTTTGGACGGTTGTTACAGTTACAGACCGTTAAGAAGGGATGTCTAAAACGCAGCAACTGTTTCGGATGGAAAACGTCAACAGAAAAAGTCACAGTCCACGGTGCTTTCCATCTGTCGCACCGAAATGAGTGCTCTCTTTACATTTTACTGTTAATTTAATGTTTTACGTATGTTTCCACACACTTCTTAGCATCGATCCTTCACATCCTTTTGCTCTACTAGAAAGAGTACAAAATACAAAACCGTCCCCGTTCCTCGAACCAAACCCAATTTCATTCAATAGAAAATGGTTTTGATTTTTCGGCGTTTTCAATAAATTAATTACAGTGTTAATTTTTACTGGTAACAAATTTAATTTACCTCTCTCTCCTACCACACGTCTTTCTGGTATTTTCCTACGACGTCTGTCAATGTAAAAGGTATAATTTCGTGAGATAAAACCTCGATATTATCCGCGATCGAAACCGTCCATTATCGTGTGCAGGTGTTTACGAAAGAGAACAAATTATGAAAATCACTGCTTTACCGGTTACGTTATCAAGCAAATTTTATTTTACATTATTATTATTATACTTTTATGCATGGCATTTATAATTTGTTTAATTAAACCACCTTGTAGGCATCGCATCTCGTAGCACGGATGCTCCAGATTCGACTCGACTCGAAAACGAATGGAATGGGAATTGTCAGGGAATGAATGACAGAAATCCATTTTAAAAAAAAGTAATTCTAGAAGAAACAGAAGTTCACGATGTGGCGTTCATATAGGAAATGAAAACGAGAACAGTTCCTGGTGTTGTAGTCGTTGTGATAACTACAAGTACGATGCCAATACAAGTGATATATTTTGTTTAATACTTCCGATTTAATATTCTACGTTATTAACGAACGGTATTGGTGTCGTTATTCATTTATTTATTTTATTTATGTATTCTCTAGGAGCGTTATGACTGGAATGAAAACCCGACGAGGTGCTGGGTCACTCATAGAGCCTTTGTAACATTTTTTAGGTGTCGCAACCGGGTCACAGCTGGAAGCCACTGACCGGAGAAAAAAGCAAACAGCAGGTTCTTGCTGGTGGACGGCATCATCGAAAGGCGAGGGGCAGACTGAACGCCTCGGAAGAAAAAAAAATTATATTCTACAACGAAATTGAATTCCTTTTTAAATTGAAGGTTTGTCCATTCGGGGAAGAAAACGACGAGGGCTTTAGGCAGCAGAGATTAAGGGAGTTAAGGGGGCGTAACACAATTTTGCCTTAATTACCCGATTTCTATTCGATATAATGAGATTTCGGAGAACCCCGAGGGAACAACCAGACCATGAACGTTTGATTCACATTTTCTTCTCTCTCTCTCTCTCTCTCTCGTTGACTTGCTAAAATTTGGAAAATGCACATCTCCATGGCCACCCCCCGGGTCCGTCGTCCAGAATGGGGAGGGGGTGGTTTCAACCGTGACTTTAAATCGTCACTTGAGATTTCAAAGGCAACTTGCGAACTTGTCTTTTCCTTTTCCACGTTTTTACATTAATCAAATTAGATGGCGAGTCTTTTTTAATAAAATGCACAGGGTGTGTTTAGAATGCATTAATTTCAGCACATGTTCAAAGAGAGGCAGAGAGAGAGAGAGGATGCCTTTGCCACGTGACGTGAGGGACAGGAGAACCAAGTAACAAGTCCACAATACAAAACCGTACTTAAATGGAGTGTGATTTGGAATTGTTTTGTGACTTTTTATCCGTTTTGGGGAAGTCACACAACAATGGGACCCACATCCTAACGCAAACGACAAAAATTCGAAGCGGGTGAAATTTAATTCGTTCACGAGTAGCACCATTGAAAAACTTTTAACGATTGTTTGAAATAGAGGAAAAAATTCGTTGATATTGGTGAAACAGGACCCTGAACACGGCACTGATCGAGGCAACAAACGATTTGCCGTATCGGCGCCACATCCTTTAAAAACTACACCAAAAACTATTCCCTCGCATTCGATTAATTAAACAGTTTCAGTTGATAATTGGAAACGTTGCATTTGTTAATTTCTTAATTCCCTAATGGCAGCGAATGCGCGAAGATCGCGAAAATTGTGTCGACAGACACGACACGGGCGTTCAATTATTTATTTTCCACCGTTTGACAGGTAACCCACCCGGGAGAGTAGCACTTTTAGCCCACCCCCAGTTTATTATAACTTAACACATATCAGCATAGAAATTTTAATGCGGTTTCATAACCGCAACGTAATCTTTAATAAGTACTTTTTGTCGAAATGTACTACTACTACTACTACTACTACTAAATTATTAACTACTCCAACTAACACTAACTCATTTAAAATTTCTAAATAGTCCAACTTTCGGCATCAGGACTTGGTTAACGAACGATGGGTCTGTTCACCTCTGATTTATTTTATTCATCTATTCATTAAATTATTAGTAGCATGTGTCCGGGCTACTCCGTTTATTTCCTTCGGCTATAAGAGCGACACAAGTTCTTGAATTTTTAATTTCTAAAGTTCGTTCACGACTTTCCAGATATTACGTTACGTATTGTAAATCGCGAGAATAATAGAAAAGAATAGAGCTCGTGAAAGCTACTCCAGAGTACACTTGAGTAGTTGTTATCCGTTTAATGCGGCACATCTGTGCGAGTCAGACACAGGCAAAACGGGACACAATGGCAGGATTCCCAGGCGATACGAATGACACGGATGAATTGTATACGGCATACAATTTCTCGGTTCCGAGACAGATTCGAAACTTGAAGTTTCGATTACACCCAGAGCACACACAAAGATACACCCAACATTCGTCTTTTGTGTCGCGTCGCATGGGGAATCCTTTGGTCAGTCCTTATATGTACATATATATAATACGAATAAAAAAAAGGAATACTTAAATAAAAAAAAGGGATGATGGCAAGGAATAGATAGACAACTCGTAAACTCGTTCCAATAGAGATTATGTTACAATGTGGAGTGGTAATAATAATAGTTCTAGTACAAAAGGCAGACTGTAATTTAGAGGCATGCAAACGCCAGAGGGAATTACAAGATTGGTTCCACCATTGTGTGCCACTACAGGAAATTCGTGTTGAGTTCGACTTGACCCAACTCGAAATTCACAGATGGGTTTACACACACACACACACACACACACCTTCTTCATCCCTCAACCGTGTCCTTTTCTCCGTTCCTTTTTGAGAAACGCCAACTTTTGTGCAGGACTTTTATATAAATTATGGATGCCGGATAACCTTAAGGGGTGGATACGCGCCTTTCTCTCCCCCGGGGGTAGCAAATTGGTCCCGCGTTTGCTTTGCGAAAGACTTTTTCAGATTTATTTTTTTCGTTTCGGATGGTAGTCGTGTTGCAATTTCTGTTTTGAGAACAAACAGCCGACAGCCGGAGCCGGAGTTTGTTTACTCTTACTTCGTTACCCTTCCCTCGTCTTTAACAAAACGTCTGACTGTATGCTAACGTCAAAAAAAAATTTTCTCAGTTTTAGACATTTAACAGGGACTCGTCTCGCGTTAACGAGGCGGTGGTTACCATCCCTTAATTTATGTGGTTGCCCCTTTCTCTACGGTTTCTTGTGCAGTCGATTAATCTCCGCTTCATGACTTTCCCTACCCTCTCGAGATGATCGCTTTTAAATATCATCAGAACAAGTAATTAATATTTTTAATAAGTAAAACGTAAGGGTGACGTGCACTGCCAAGACACAAGCCATGTGAGACTTATTTAATTTTGTACATAAAAAGAGATAAAAATAATTACATTACGTATTAAGAAATACAATAAAGAATTACATTAGTTAATGTTATGTTTAAGTAAATTTAGTTCTAACTAAGAAACTATTTATTTAAAAAAAATTTCCATATGTCTCGGACATGGGTCTTCCGGTTGCTTCGTTTTCTTCTCCAATAATTCTGTGGAGACTCAATAATAAATGTCTGCGCAAACCATAGCTGTATGTATTGTTCGACGCTTGCCAATTAAACTAAAATAAAATTGATATTGCTACGCTAGGAAAAAGGGTAACTTTCCATTACTGGATTTCTCCTTGGCTCAATTTGTGACAGCTGTCGTCCACACCATGTCCTCCGCGTATGCACACACAAGACACTGCTACTTCCGATTGTACTTTGTGCCGATTACAATTGAACAACACAAATCTGCCACAGTTGGAGCATCACCGAATACTTTCCTTTCCTTTTAATGATTTTTCTCCTTGTCTGCAAGTGTACACGCCACGTCGGGACAAGTAAATGTGAATCGTGACTGCTCTTTTGATTAAGGTATTTTCCACGGCTTATTACACGGCAGAAATCAGCTCCCTGAGTTCTTTCGTTTGCTTCAAACCAATAAAAATAGTTTTGAATTGATATTAATGACGGATCGGATTCGTTAAAAAATTGTTTGCAGTGTTGCAATTACGTTGTTCTCTGCGATTTAAGTTACCGAAGAGTCGCAACGTAATTGTGGAACTGTTCGTCGACCAGACGTAGTAGGGAAACTAGTAAAATGGAATACAATTTACTACTCCACTCCCTTTCTCACCACTTCTTCTGCTGCTTGCCGTAGTTTTTAGCTGACCCGAGAAGACGACTTTCCCTCAATTAATTAATGAAAAACATCTAGCGTCCAGTGACGGTTCACTGACCTTGTCACCTACCTGTACTCTTCTTCTGTACGACTTCCAGTTCCTCGGCACAAGGTCGGCATTGTTTTTGTTTCGGGAAATACACTCTCGACCGACTAAGAGCATCACCTCTCGAGATAATTACACCTTAATTAATTATTATTCCTACTACTCGCACACCTATCCTTAAGTGACGTTTAATTAAAATTGTAAAGAAACTTTATGAATACATAATTCCTAACAGGTCTCGTGTACCTCGCGAGGAAACTCGCTTATTCATTTTGAATTCGAGCTATTGAGCCTTCAATCATTGAAAAGTCTATTGTCAGGCGAGTCGTCTGCTCTTATGTAAACACGAACTAATTCCTATGTAGAACTGTGATATTAATAAATTTAGTGTTACCCGGACAAACCGAGAGCTTTCTGAAGTCTTTGAGTTCCACTCTCTCACCGTGGTAAACGGATTTTAGAACTTTACGGAATATTAATTGATGTTTTTGATAGTTAAACTATTATTTTATTTTCGAAATTTATCTCTGCGCTGACTACACAGAAGAATTCGAAATTCCCGAAGAACCAGTTAGAAGAGCAATCAGACTGGAAATTTAGTGACTGAGTAAAATTATAGTTCTTTTGAAAGCCAGAAACTTTTATAGTTAATTGGGTTATGCGAGGTCTAACAAAAAGAGCTAGAGAGAGAGAGAGAGAGAGAGAAGTAGAAGAGGAGGAGAGACGATGGAAAAAAATAGAAAACGATAGAAGAAACTTTTACCATGAGATAGAGAGAAAGAGAGACCAACCCAAACAATTGATTTAGTTTTAATCACAAATGGTGTGTATGGTTTTTTAATATTTCAAAAAATTAACCAGTGTACTAGAGAAGAGCAAGAGTTATGAAAAAGCTCAGCAACAACCATTCATAATAAATCTCTCGATTTAAAATCGTGACACTTGTAGAAGTAAACTAATACCTTTATATAAATAAACCGTGTATGTGTGTGCACAGAGATAGAAGGAGTGCAAGTTACACAATTCTCATTTTCTCCAATATTTTTTTTTCTTCAAAGTTTCCAAAGCCCTTCCCTTCGGCCAACAACAACATTAATCAATATTTTATATTCATTGAATGCCCCAATTGATTTACACTTTGAATGAGAATTATTAGGCATTCAGAGGGGAAGAAACAGAATGAGAGAGGGAGAGAGAACATGAATAGTCTTAATATAATTTTTCAAAGGGCTTGGAGGATGTTTGAATCTCAAGTGGAACTCACAGCAACCGAGAGGTCAAATCAAATGAATAGACACGACTATTTTCTATGAGTCTAGTGCTACACGCTTGAGATCGAAAAATGCTGTGTGTGTGTGTATGGGGAGGGGAGGAGGACTTGACAGTTATTATTATTATTATTATTATTATTATTCTATTGGAAAGGTCTGTGGTGAGAAGAAGAAGAAGAAAAAAAACTTGCAAAGTTTCTAGAAATTTCATCAGTGGGGGTAAGAGCTCACTCGTGTCGGGGAAAAGAAATAGAAATTTCCAGACTTTGAATTGTATACGAAATCAGTCGACCTTTCTTTTCGTAAAGGAGAGGACAAAGGCAATAATGGATTCAAATCCGTAGTGAATGGGAAGTGTTCAGAGTCTTAAAACCTTTTTTCCTAAATGATTATTGTGCCCGGGATTAATTTTTATGGCATTGATAAAAATCACAGTTCCATCTACTTAATTTCGTCTTAAATGTGCCGCCCCTAAATTTCACGTGGTTCAATTCACATAACATCGGGTCTCACCTTGATCGTCGTCGACCACTTGGACAGGCAGACAGACAGACACAGGCAGAGGTTTCGCCAACTGCCGTGTACAAGCCTTCACTTTGTATTTCAAGTGAGGACTTCATGGAAATGTCAATTAACACAATTGAATTGTTTCCCTACCTGTGTTGACGCCATAATTTTCCATTCACGTTTTGACAAAACACGTCGACGTCGAGGGTGAAATCACCCCCGTCGTGTTCTGCGCCCCTATGCCTGCCTGTCCTTACACACTCTCTCACTCTCTCTCTCTCTCTTCTGACAATCCTTTGAGTCGCAAAACATTCCCATTCTTTCGCAGGAAGTAGGAACCATTTTTCCTGTCGCCTTTTATATTATTAACTAATTTAAATTTTAACTCACCTCGCCGTTCCCGGCCATCTTGAGAAATTAAACCGAAAAAAAGAACTCCCTTTGTGACGAGTCATACGTGGAATTCGAGTTGAAATCCACGACGAGTTAGTCGAGGTGTGCATTTAAATTTCCAACCGCAGTAAAAATTAATCTGCACCGTCAATCGACTTATTAATTAGTTATTGGCATTTCATCAGCAGTTCCGAGAAGAAAAGAGATCAATTAAAATTTTCATGACGAGGAAAAGAAAAAAGACGAGTCGACAAGTCTTCTTCCCTTCGCGGCACCTGTAAACTCCTTCATTAAAACATTCCGTCTTTCATCGATGTCCTTTCACCATCATCGACGTATGCATTATTAAATAAATTATTAAACTTTGACGGGCAATAAATTCGGGAAAAGGGAGAAAATTGGAGGCCCAATAAAATTCGGTTGAATTTCAATTGCGAAATCAAACTTCCTTATTTTCCCTATATAGTCGGGTTTCCGATGCTAATCCCGGGCAAGAAATTTAACATGTAGCATTGACATAAAAAATTAATGGCGTCGGGTTTTTCCGTTTTATTACCTTTACAGGCCGAATTAAAGGCCGACAAAGTCTTCTGCAGAAGACAGGTAATAAAGAAAGGTTTACTACATTTTTTACTTAATTTCTTTTCCAAATTTTAATTCTCTCGCTGTGGACCTAAGTTGCTCAATGCCCACAACAAGGAAAGTGTTGTATCCGTCTGCGTTTTACTGTTTTGTCAAAGCGCGTGGTACCCGTGTACATGTTGGTCGTACCTGTGACGTACCACCTTTTTTGGAAACTTAAATTGGCCCAACCATTCGCACCAGGTAAATTTTTATATATTATTTAACGTGTTACGCGGTAGCCTTGTGCCTCGTTCGAGTTTTTCAGTTACGGGAAATTTAATAAACGACTTCAGACATCAGTAATTAAAGTCAGTATTCGACCGAGTGCTAAACAGAAAACAGTTGAGAAACTAAAACAGGAAAAACATGCGAGGAACGGAAAGGAACACCAATAAATGTAGATTTCTATCACCCCTTGGTAATGTAAAATTATAGGGCGGTTAACGCTTACTCATACTTTGCAGAACAACACACACGCACACAAACCAACAATAACTTTGTACGGCATGTGTGAGAGGCGTCAATTTTTCTGTAGACTCTATCGCTGACAGGTTTTTCTTCAAATCTCTACCAATTTACAGTTTTACTGTAATTCAAACCGACACCGGACAACTAGAGAGAGAGACAGGGACAGTAAAAATTCCTTTTAATAAAGCCTGAAGCAGTCTGAAACAAGATAGTACTTAAAGTTATTCCACCTTACACCAATAATAATAGAGCAATGATTATATTATGTACACATATCGACGTGGCATGGTACTACTACTAGTACCACCACTACAACTAACCGCTGGTGATATTTCTCAATAATAAAACGTCAATGATGTTACTCGACGAGCTCGCAAATTACTGTTTACTTTTACCTCTTGACACAGAGTCAGGCAATTAAATATTTAACTTGCATGCCGTCCCTGAGACGCACGCCTCAAACGCAACAACAACATTAAATAAACATGGCGTATTCCATCGTTGACTAAAGGGAGGTACATGGAATCAGGGCACCAACTTCTTTTGTTGACACTCGGCGAATGTAAATTTGTCGCCGTGAATGCCAAGAAATTTATACGGCGAGCCATTCCCATTAAATGAGAGAGGAGTAATCATTCGGAATTAATATACGAAATCGTCTTTTCTTTTTTTTTGTTAATAGTTCACTCGGCCGTGAATTTATTTTATATATGTAGAAAGCGTTATTTCAACGTAACATGAAAAATTACTCAGAGTTCTCCGATTAAAACTGTCGTGAGCGGTTTCCTGTGTTCATTCTGCTCTTTTTCCAATTATTATTTTATTACATAGACACATCGAAACGTTTTTAGTTACACAGTTAATAGAGTGAGCTAAAATTCACGGCCCGGGGTCATCAAATCGACTGTAAAATGCCCAATAGAAACTATTTTTAACGGTTCTTTTAATAGAAATATACGCGTAACTTAATAACCCGGTGAAGTTCCATAAAACCACTCATAAAAAGTAGTTTTTTGTCATTTTCATCCCTCTTCCCGTTGACCGTTTAACATTAACCGTAATATTAATTATTAAGACCGAAACAATAAGTTTCGCCTGAATCGAGTGATCGTTCACCCGGGATTATCCACACGGACAGGCCGATTAAATAATAATAAATTGAACGTGGCGTAGTTAAACGAAGAAGGCTTAACAGTTCAAACGAAGAATAAAAAATAAAATAAAATTATTCTCTTCGAGACAGTACGGTTTTTTAAATAAAACTGCCGACGAAAATCCAACGTAAACTCCCGTACTTACGTAACGAATTGTAAATATTTATAAGCGTTTTGTCTTTTTGAAATTATACAAGAATTTTATGTAAGGGAAAACATTAGTTGTTCTTATGTATTTTACATTAAACTGAGTTTTGTGTTCTGTTGATTTTGTTTAAGACGGTTCTTTTTGCTGCTTCTCAGTTGGGTTGAGGTCTGCCATTTGAGTTGAGCTCAGTTTGTTATGTATATGTTATGCATTACAGTTATGTATATGCTATGTATAAGTTATAAAACTAGTTAAGTGCACAATACCCGGCAAATCTACAGTGGGTCAAAAACCACAATAATTTGACTGACTGACTGACTTAAATAACGAGTTTTTAGTGGAGTACTAAGAAGTTCGCACCGCATGGGTGTTATCTGCAATGCCCAGGTGGCTTTTTAATGTTTTCATTGTCTCCTCAACGCGATTCAATTTGTACCTGCTGCTTTTGTACGGACGGAACTTGCCTCGTGTTCCTCTCCCATCTCTCTCTCTCCTACTCTAACCTGTCCGGTTCGGTTCGAGCTCGTAAACGTTTCGGTCGACAAAACGTAAAAATTAATTCACTAAATAATTTGATTTCACAGAAAGTGACTGCGGAAAAGTGTATAGGAGAAAGATAAATAAAAAGTATTCGGATTGAGGCATAGGGGTGGCCACCATTGTTCATTACAATTGGAAATTGTATCACGGCCCAGATGCACTGTCAAATAAATTCAACTACTCCCACATAGGACACGACACGACGCAACAACAACAACAACAACAAAAAGCGATAAAAAAATGGCTTTTTTTCAAACGGGGTCCGGGGGTTTCACGCTCGTCTCATTTGCTTTTGAACCTCCACCTGATACCCGTGTACCTAGGCCTAACCCCGTCCTTTTGCCTCTTTTGTTCTCCACTTTCCATCATTTCATTAGCCTCACGGTTGACCGATCAAATTCTTTTTTTTTCTTCTTTTTTTTTTTTACTTATCACGAGATGTATCATTTTTCCCCCGGGGGGATTCTGTTGAAAACCGGCCATTAAATACGTCGGCCTTTAAATGTGCTACCACATGAAAAGAAACTTCAATCTGACTATCCCCTCGGAAAGGGCTCTTTTGTGTTGTCCGGTCTCTGGACGGAAGGAGAGGCACTCGGGAACAGACCAGAACAACAAAAAAAAAGTGAAGTATAAAATCTAATTGCGGTCTCGGATAATTACGGATACAATTTGATTCTCGGGCCAATAAGGAGAAGGACACGCATCATTTGACCAAATGAGGTTTTCGAGTCACGAATGAAGCGAAAACGGTGCCGGGGAATTTTCTCAGGGCGCGATCAAAGGATTGCGGAAACTCGGCAGAGGAACCTAAACCCAAAACGCAAGCGTCAAGCACAAGACGACAAAGTGGCACGGGTAGATGAAACCCCCGGGTCGGAGTGCTTGGGGTGCTGCTGCTGCTGCTGCTGGGTGCGTCGGGGTGTCCGACTCGGCCTAACACTCGACCGGAGTCATGTGGGTTTTCCTTGCCCGCGTCTCCCATCGTCATCAATTTCAGTTCGATAATAATTGGATTCATTTATAAGTTTTCACGCTTTTTCAAAGCCGTGTTTTTAATGCTTCCCCACGAGGACGAGAGCCAGACTTATTTTCGGGTCGTCTGACGAACGGGAAAAGAATAATTGATGGGACTCGCTCGGAGTCACCCTCGAGACGGCAACAACAAGCACCCCCGTCGTCCGCGAATCTTCCTCAACCCAGGCATTAACTCTGTTGGAGATACCTAAATTAACAACCGGTCCTCGACTTCTCCGAGACCATTCATCACATTATCATGGTCGATGGGAAGTCAGTCGTCGCCGGTACGGGTTGTCAGACGTGACAGGACTCGACGTATAAGATTTAATAAACGAAATTTTATAAACTATTAATCATGTTTTGGTGAATTTATTTATTTGAAATTAATTCAATTAAAACAATGTACAGGAACGACTCGCTCGCATGAGAAGACTCTCAAGTGGAATATTTATAGGAGACCCGAAAGAAAGATGGCGGACTGAAGAATCTGACAGAATAGAGAGAGAGAGAGAGAGAGATTTATGAAGGATTTACGATTGACGAAGGAAGTAACATTGTTCGTGGCTAATCTTTGGAAAGACAGGGCACGACGGGACGATCGTTCAACGTGACGTTCAGAACTGTTACCAAAACCCGAATAAAAGAGATCAGATCAAAGAAAGGAAGCATGAACGACTAATGGAAGGTGGTGGAATGTTACGACACGAACATATATAATCCCCTACAATAGAAGTTACAAATCTGAGTATTGTGGTTGACTGTACGGAACACAAGTCTCGCTATGTGCCGTAACCCACGAAACGAGCATTCATGTGGCTTCTCCGAGCGAGTACTTAACAGTAACTTCTGGGACCGTACAGGAGGCCCTGCACTTCTTGGCCGTTGCCCGTGACGCCCAAGTCCCTCTCAAAGGTTTTTTCTACCTCATTTGCAGGGAGATCGCAGCCAGATGTGACTTCTTAAATTAATGACGACGATTCGGTTATAATTTTCGTTCGCATCAAAAACGGATGTAAATAAATTACAATATTTAAATATTGTTTGCTCTAGATTAGAGAGTCGAATAAATTTTTACGGGCATGTGATAAATTGCAAATGACGATTATTTATTGCCCTGAGAACGTCAGATATTGTGGTGCGTCGTTGTAAGCTGGATTTACCACCGCGCAGGGGGACTTAAGGACCCTGTGTCACCTGGTCCGGAAAAAAATATTTAAAATTACAATGTAAAGTGATTAAACGTCGCGGTACTAATAAAGCGTGTGACGTGGTGATACTTGGGAAAATAATCGAAAGGAAGTGTAGACCGTGACAGAGACCCACAGAGAAGGGATCAGTTTATTTATTGATGTTGTCACACGGCTTTATTGAGGTCGCAGAACACAACACGACAGAAGAAATTGTGAGCATCGCCGGTGACCGTCGAGTGATGGTCACGGTACTCGAACTGAATTGACCGTACACTACAACCGTCAATTTACACAAACGGCAACGTTTTAAGTAACGACAAAACTTTTTTTTTGTCGAATTGTTGACAGAAAAGTGGAAGTAACAACTCCGTTCGGGAGGTCCAATTTTAGATTAACGACACGTAACAATCGAGTACTGACGTCTTCCTCCGGCAAGAAGAAGACCGTTTCTTATTATTCGGCAACGGCGAAATTCCTCTTACAACTACAAATTCTATTTTCGATAGTTTGAAATTGCTATTTTCAATTTTGCGGGTAAATCGATTTTCACGGGGGGGAAAAAAAACTAACCGTAGCAATTTCGCGCTAAATCACAGTTTTTCCGGGAAATCACGTAACGGGTGTATTATTTGATTATATCCAACCCTTAGACGGTTGGGAAATGAGACGGATCTCCTCCGGAGATTGTCAAATTTCAACAAAAGGACCCGTGTACTAATTGCCACATGAGAAATACTTTCCACTCGCCAGAAAACCCCGTCATTCACCTTAAGGGTTGTACGGAATGACTCCACGAATATCCTTAATTACAAGGAGAGGTGCCGTTGTAGTGAAGCGACGAGGTTTTTTTCTCTCATTGAGTTGTGATTGAAAGAACGGTTTATTCTCTTTTTCTGATAAATTTGAACAATGGGACCTATAACCAAGTTTGCAATTAACTTAAATGGTAGCGATGTAATTGTACTTCAGGACTTTAGTTGTAGTACTGTGTCGTGTACAGGATCTGTACACTGACCTTCCTGTTGCTGCTGAAAAAATTTGTTGGATTAAAATAAGTTTGCTACCTTCCTCGTACTCTGCACATCGCTCTTTAATAAGTAGAATAAGTTAGTAATTCATTTTTTGTGTTTTCGCCTAACAGAAATGATAAAACATCGGGGTAATTTGTGCAACATCTCCTGTTACTGTAAATCAGCGGAACCGACGAACTCCGTACAGATCATTGAAATTTTTAAAAATTATTTTCAAAGGAACGTGGAAATTAAACGTAACAAAATTTCCCCGACATGATGTATACGACCCGAACAAAAGGCAATTTTTTTTCCTTCATCTTTTTCTTCTTCTCTCCTCCGGTTCGATTTTTATTGTTACTAATGGACACTACAAGAGCAATTCGTCTCTTTCATCTTTTCATTTTCATTCGAAGCTTCCTCGTTTTATTATTAATTCACTGTGAAAAACTTAAATGTCATCCGGTTTCCAGAGAGGAGAAGAGAAATGAAACGACAATGGCGGTGATGCACATGACTCCCCTCGGCTTGACCGTTGAATGGAAGCAGACAAAAGGGGATAGAACAAGCAGAGGTCAAGTCGTACACATTTTGAATCACAAAAAAGGATATCTATGTACTTACTTATATGTATATATTAAAAAGAGTCATGTCGGATGGATGGATGGCAATGACTCGGGGTTTTAGGGTTAACCCCGGTGAATATTAATTAAGGATTACGTTGCTGCGGGAGGTACCACACGAGGTACGTACGATTGGGTGGTTCGTTTTTTGTCGGGAGGGTGACACGACACCTTTCTGAGGGAGAAAATTTTACACTTCGTCTAACCGGAGATTCTGATCTGCGTAAATGTCAAATTTTGGTGTACGAGTGAGGAAACGTGTGAATCAACTTAGATCGGTGACGGTGATGGATTCCTCATCGCCATCTCCTTTGTTATTACAAAGATCAAAGAAGTAAACTCTCTCAGAAATTCTGAAATTTTCAATAGGAACAGACCGACAAAAAAATTTTCTATTCATTTTCCTTTGGACCGTGCGATTACCCGTGATTTAAATTTCATTTTACACTCTGGTAATAATTCGGTATTCAACTACCCCATTCGTATTTTCCAATTAGTTCCCTTAACGAAGCAAAAAATAAATAAAACCACCGTGGATTTAGAAAATGGGCTGCACAATCCCGGACACTACACGTAATTTGTCTACAAAAGAAATACATAAATTTGTGTGGTGGATTGCAGTCGTGGTCTGCTGCCACTTCAAACTATTTCACAGTGTTCCTTATTCTATTTATTTTATTTTCAAATGGTTCCCTTCTCATTACAATTCATTTCTCGTAGTATTTGCAATTTATAAGTTTTTTATTTTTGTTAGTTTATTTTATTATTTTTTTAATTAATTATAAGTTTCATAATTCTCAATTAATAAATCTTAACCACGGTCCAGTGTGGTGCTCAAAAGTCGTCATTAAGATCCATAAATTCGTCTATTGATTCTGCTTTTTAGTTTTTTTAAAATGTTTTATCTGATCCGCTACCGTGTCTGTAGTATTACTACTGTCAGTCGGCGTTTAGAATACTCAATAACGTATTACGATATGTCGAATTTATTTAAAATGAATTCTAAAAATAATATGTTTTTGATCAATGAATTATACGACGACAAAACCGTACAACTTACGTGTCTCTCTTAAACCTTGGGTCCTGTTTCTGGTGACTAAAATTAAAATTTATATTAAACAAACATTAGTAAAATGTTTAAAAAATATATGATTGAGTAATAAAACGACCGCGATCAATGGAGCCGTGTAAGAGTTTTGAGGGCCATGAAAATCAATTTGTGAAGAAAAAATAAAAACACTTTTGTCTTCTGTACATAAATCTATCGTACATTGATCTGCCGACAACGTGAAAGTACACCAAAAAAAATTAGTCATTTTGGCATTAAATTAAACTTCTTTTCATTATGGAAACTATCAATCGAGAAAAAACGAATCGATTCGACTGTAGCATACAGTCGTACAGTCAATAATTCCAAATCAATAAAAAATTCTAACTCTAAAAATTAAATTACAGAAAATTTATGGATGAGAACAAGTCCGAAACCCAACACCGTGAAGACGTCACGTTGACGTTCGGGGCGAGAGTGACGACTTGAACGAACCTCACTATTTTCTCAAAGTGCAGAAAATAAAATAAATAAACAAATGTTTGTATTCCAGTAGGTTGTTTATAAGAATTCCGGGCGCACCTGGTTTCATTCTTCTCCGGTCTCCTCCTGTCTCCACGACGAAGAATGGTTCCCATTCCCCCTGGGTAAATAGGTGTCCCAAAACGAAATCCGGGTAGGATGAAAACCGGAAACCAAATAAAGTTTCCAAAAGATAAAACGCATGACAACTCAAGTAACCGTGTGGCTCTTTTAAGTAGACTTAAGTCAACCCTTTGAAACCTTTTCGCCGTTCTTTACAATTACTGCGGTCGCCTTTCCATGGTATTTCTCTTCCTTTCTCAAAGGAATCCTCGACGAGAGATTCTTACCGTCGAAAATAATCTTTCCACCACCCGACCCTGAAACATTAATGGAGTAGAAAAAATTGTACATTTCGAAAACGAGGTGAGCTTGAGTTGTCGCGAACCCCCAGACGATTCCACCCTTTTGGAAATAACAAGAACAAGTTGTGGTGCAGTTGATTTCAAAGGAACACTCTCAAAATACATATATATATATACATAATAAAAATTCAACATAATTAGTGTTAACGAAATATAAAAATTACTTCATCGAACCGACCTACATCACATTAATAAATAATTAAAACTTATGATCTACTTAAATTACACCGCTTCGGTTGTAGTATTTTGAAATTTCACCAATCGCCCACAAGATACAGTTACACACGCACAACGGTCCGTTTCAAAACTTTAATGAATCGAACAAAAGTTACGTCATCAGCCTTTGTAACACCACCGATATTGGTGCAATCGATCGGGAAATCAATAAGTCAGTGATTGATCATGGTTTTCTGGCGAAACAAAATCACAGTGTGCGTGTATATGTACATAAAATCAGTTTAGTTGGTCGTGTAAGTACCGGTCGTACTTGTGTGGTGCGTCGAACAGATTCATTTCACAGAATTGTCCACTTAGAGAAGAGAGTCCCTTTACTACTCCCAACGTCCTGTTCCGTTTCCTTTCAGGTACTCGAAAATCGGCTCACACCGGATTAATCCTTTTAAATTTATTTTTATTACCGGCCGTAAAAGACATTTTCCTTTTTCGTGTGTTCGCTGACGGGGTTCCATCGCTTCTTCTGTCCCGTACTTGTTGTGCGACAGAAAATTTCGCGTTTCTACAGGTCCAGAGTGGGAGGATTCGTCCTGTGTGGAACGTGCTCCTTTCTTGAGAGCACCCCCGTCATATCCCGAGCGGTTCTTCCGAACGTATCCCGCTCGATGGATTCTTCTTCGTGCTCCACGAACTGATTCGAAGAGACGAAATAAAAATTTAATATCCGGAAAGCTCGTAAATGTATAACTTATTTTTATATTCTATTTGAATTTCATTTTTCTTTCCACGGTTAACTGACGAAATTGTTCAATTGCGTTATTTTTGAAACCTCGTGTTTCTTTCTTCTACCCGTCTTCTATCGTCACTATCGAGTCCCTCTCTCTCTCTCTCTCTTCATTTAATTTACCTTTGAATTATAGCACTCTAAAAAACCCTGTATTATTTACGTTTTACTGCCTGCGAGAGTAAAAAAGATGGAATTGATTTCGGTTACTCGCAGACACGGAGGAGTTTCAAAAAAACACTTTCCCGGTTAACAAGTAATAAAAATAGTATTTTAATACGGTAATATTTAATAAACTGCAAAGCAGTAGCCCCTGGTAGACTGTTTCTAAAATATTTTGTATTGTAATAAGCCACGCGAAGAAAACTTGAGTTGTTCAACTTGACTCCACCCAAACCCTTCAAGCATTTTCTCAAGTTGGACGCATAATTTGGTGCGAGCACCAGAAATTATTTATTTAATGTAACGTAATGATTTTCGTATAAGTCACGAGTATTGGTTAATGACACATAAAAATTCTCACGTGTGAATTCACCTGATCGGAATTGGCGTTTCTCATTAGATTAATGAAGGGTAACCGACTCCGGGTGAACGAGCGTTTCTATATATACATACGCACACGTAACGTAAATTCATTTCGTTGTTGCACCCGAGTTATTTAATAATAGAAACGAGTTAATTATACTATAAAGTACCTCGGGTATTTTTAGCGACTTTGTTAATAATTGCAGCTCCCGGAGCGGAAACGAATGAATCAGACCGAGCGATTACACTACAGTTACGACACAACCCTACAATCGAGTATTTTTTCAAATCATCGAATTGTTCAGATCCCTGGTAATCTCTTCGATCACCGAAACCTAACAAATATTCTTCATTTATCGATTATTATTGTACGTGTCATCCGAGTCGACAGGGGATGATCCGTCGGGTGGTCAGGTCTCGTCAGTCGAAAATACGAATTGTAAATTTTTAAAATTTACACCCCACGTGAGAAGGGGGTCGATAAGCTCGTTACGTACAAAGAATTCGTACGAGAGAAATCGGGAACAATAATAAAAAAAAAAAATTGGGAACCTTTCAAATTGGAAACGAGGGGGATGAAACGTCAAGCCTGCCGTCGAGGGAGTCAGTTGTTGTTTTTTTGTGTGTGCTGTTCCTACTGAGAAAATTCAATGCTATAAATGCCCGATAACGGGATGATTAATGCTATTTGTTAAATACAATCAAATACTGAAAACGAGGCGGAGGAAGAGAACGAGAAAGTCGAGGAAACGAACGGGGCCGAGTACAAGAACTCTGCGATATACAGAAATATCACTTTAATCTCCAGCCAACCGTTGGGCCCGTTTTATTTATTGTTCCTTATATAATATAGAACAAACGCGGGGATCAAGTTCAACGTTTGAACAGTTAATAGTCTCCCGTTTTGTCGATTTTATCTCTTTTACGATAACCCATAAAACATCATTCATGAATTCCGTTTAGAATTTTTAAGCTGGGAGGGGGCTGGAACATGGGTTTTTTCAGCCCCGAAACACCCGGGCCATTTACCACGACTATTTACGTATCCATTTCCATATCCTTGAACTTAATATCACAGGTTGGATTTATAATCGGATTCGGTTCCGGACAAGTACAAGTGCTGTGAATGTGATGAGGTGGTGTATAAGAACCTTCGGGATGAACCTTTTTGGGTAATAAACAGTTAACGAGTGGAACTCACTCGAGCACCCGGTCCTACTCTAAAGGTTCGGCTAAATGAGCCTGTTATTTTTAAGGAAATTAGAAAAGGTTCTGAGTAATTTGTTTTTTTTTTACCAATTTAACGAGTTGAAATTACTCAAATGTGAAAATTTCGTGAAACTCGTATCTGAAGCATTTCACCTGTCTAAGCAAAGTTTTCTTTTTTTTGGGGGGGTCGAACGTCGAGGAGACCACAAGATTGATGGTGCAGATGGTCTCTGACCACACGTCGAAAAAATCTTTGTTCCCGTTACGGGGTGATGCGTTCGGATGTAATGCTGACCATCTTTACATAAGTTCACTTGCTCCTCCCAGCATCGGACGCGAGAATATGTACGCATATATACCTGGCCTTATTTTTTTTTAGTCCCTCTGGGACTTTCAGGTGAAAATTTGTGTTAATTTGATCGACTGATTAGGTTGAGTATCCCCGATAGAAAACTAACCTGTTGTCTTGTAATTTTCACATCGTTCTCCGTTACCACAGATCCACTCTTCTTGACTCTCTCTTATTTATTTTTAATAAGACTACTTGCTGGTAGATTGGACAGTTGTGAGTGTGCGCAGGTGGAATTGATGGAGTTTGAGTACCTGGCAGATTGTCAATTAGTTTTGTTCCCAATAAAATATTTAACAAACTAAATTCGTAACTTTTGTAAAGGTTAGAATAGAAATAGCCAGTTGGTACGATTCTAAATAACCGACGTAGGTGTCAGGCCGTACATACTGACTTACCTGTAAGCTACGTAAGCTACGAAGTACATTTATTAATATTACGTTTCTTTATCGAAATTCCTGAACTTTGTTTAGTTAATTAATTATAAATTAACCGAAGTTATGTACAGTCTAGTACCGCTTAGTATTCTACGCGAACAAATTTCACACTTTTATGAAACTATTCGTCTCCAATAAAAAATTTTTACGTCAACTCGTGAGAACTAGACGTTGTGCACTCTCTCGTAGAGTCAAGAAAAAAAAACAGTACATGTAGTTAAGTATGATTTGACCGGTGTCAGAGCAGTCCAATATCTTCCCGACTTGTCTAACTTGAAGTTGGAGAAAAGAAATCATTTGGACTCTCGCCAGTTCTGCGGGAAATTCGTATTTTTTATAAATATATATATATTTTCTGGTTGGGTTTTGATGGGTCCCGCCACGATTTTTCATAGGAGGAAAAAATACACAGAGGAAACGTAGATAAAATCGAGATGAAAATGGCACGTCACATGTCAGGAATACAACCGTAAAGTCTAAAAACCGAATTTTTTACATGAAAATATACAGGAAAATGGCGGACACACAAGAAAGAGAGAGGAGTATCTCTGCTTGGCGGTGTGGCAGTCAATAAACTTCCGAAGTTTACCGAGTTATGAATGCACGACGAGGAAGCAATGAATTTAAGAAAACTTGGCTTGAACTTAAACAAAGGAAAAAATTGATTGAAAATTATGTAAAAACCGCAAATGAAAACCTCTTTTTAAAAGGCAATTGTTCGGAAGACCGTAACTAACGAAAAACAAAATGGACCGAAGAGACGCGAAAGAAAAAAATTCAATTCATTCCATAGGAAGTCAGCGAGCGAATGAATGAATGAATGAATGAATGAATGAATGAATGAGATGGCACACGGTAGCTGGCACAACCATAAGCCTTTTTAAAATTTAATCTTTTCAAACAAACATTTGAGAAATCGGTTGCGGTTTGAGGATGGTCGGCGTGACCGCACCGGCCCTGAAGAAGTCAACATCGACAACCGGAGGAGGACCTCTGGGAATTGGTAAAATGTTTCAAATTTCCATAACGTCCAAATCAAATAAATTCGAGTGCTTAAAACCAATTTATGTGACCGTGTTTTTTTTTGTCTACTCTACCTAAATCCCCGCGTCCGGTTGACAATTCCATCGTGTAAATTGAAATTTATTGTATTGGGAGAGGACTTTGTGTATACGTTTTTGTGTACGAAGTAAAAATACCCTCAATTACAAATTCTAAATAATTAATTTACATGATTACCGTAATTAGCATGTGTGCTGCTCGTTTGTGCATCGACATATTCGTGACGCTCATCCCCATCATCCCCGTGAAAATGAAGTAAAATATATGTAGGGGTATGCGTTTGGAAAGAGAGAGTAGAACCGCTCCTGGGAACGAAGTACAAATTCTTCCTCCTGACAAAATGAAAATTCCGTTTATGTAAGAAGCAGTCGACGGATCGCCTCTCGTTCCACACATGTGGAGTTATTGGATTTTCAAGTATTATGGGTTTGATTTTTAATTGAAACACAGGGAAAAATAGAAAGCATTTTAAAAAACATGGGAGAGACGTGGAAGTGCACTTGAGCTGAAGTGCACACACACACAGACACACACTCCTCCCATGCACTCCCTGTGTGTGTCTGTGTGCCTTCTCTCGTGAGTCCATTAAAAGATTTCTATATTATTTCTTTGGTATTCAAACCCTTCGCTTAGTTCCTTCCGGTGATCATTTCCTATGCAATTCATGCCCGGGGCCAACAATAAAACATTCGTCTTTTGCCTTCGACTCGTTTCTCTTTTTGTTTCGTGCATGAGTTGACATAAAAAGCGAGATGATTTGGATGTTGATGACGAACCGAGATAACCGAAAGGAAGACACATTTGATAGACAAGTCCCACATGGCATTACGAAAACACACCCACAAGTCATCCGAAACCTCAGAAGAAGTGTAGAATATTAGATAAGATGAAACTACAATTACATCGTTCGGAAATCCCCCCCATGCACCGAGACGATAGGAGACCTACAGAACGGAAAGGACAGGTTCAGTTTAGGAGGAGCGGAATGTGGTCAGAGTACTCGTGAGAACGGCACCGACTGGATGCGAACACAAGAGAAGCAAGAAAAACGACAGAAGAACCTGTCGCACGAGGAATGGGAGGGGAGAAAAGACAATGGAAACCTCCTCGAAGAACTCGGTTAGCACATTTGTCAAAGAAACACATCCTGCAGACTTTTAACATACAAATGAAAGGAACATGGCCGGGTCAAAGGTGTCTCGTGTCTCTCCCGAGGGAAACGTCGACGGTGTGACGTCTCTAACCTGTTTATGTCGACCACATTTTAATTAAGGAGCCGCAAGTGTGTGCTGTTTACAAAGATGTGGGATGGAAAGGTTGAACGGATGAATGGCGGCGTGTGTCAGATGATAGTTTGACATTTGACGTTTCCCAGGAAGTTGAAATCATACGAAAATCATTGCATTCCTTGCGTCCGATATCCTGTTGCAGGTTTTATCTGACACAAATATTGACTTTAATCGCGGAGAACTGTGAGTCCTTATTAAAATTACGTATTCTCTGGAGGAATATTGACTTTTTCATATTGACTCGTATTTTCCTTTTTTTTTCTTTTTTTTGTTTACCACTTACTTGGGAAAATATTTATTTTCCGACTTCGACCTGCTCGCTCCTCTAATCCGCCGCCTTTTTCTTCCACTACACAACACACACACGCCCGTTCCTCAAGGTTCTTTTTCCCGGTTTTCACACATACACACGTTTGGTCTTATCCTTCTCACCTCTCAAGAAAATTTTCTGAGACACTCGTCGAGATGGTCTACTTACCTGTTTACTATTCTGTTTATTCACTTGGTTTGTACCTTGGGTGTAATTTTGGGAAATTTTTTTGTCTAGTCGCAAGGTGTACGGGGAAATTTTCGACTTTAAATCAAACGCCCGATGTTCGGTCCCGTTGCAATTGTTGTGTACCACCCTTAAAACAATACTTACTTCAACATAAATTCGTCTTTGTCTCTATTATTTGTCTCTTCTTATGTTATTTTACTACAATAATAATATCACAAAGTGGTATGCATCAGAGACAATGTAGGTAAAGAAATTACCTTTCTGTTACTGCTGACACATTCTACTTGTCTTTCCAATGGCGGCCCAGGTACTTTTCATTCAAACCGCCATCATTTTGATTTGACGACGTTCTATCTGTGAACCGGTACCGTTTTTTCTCAAGAAAGAAATTCTCTTTTTTGATACACTAGTTTTGGTGTGCTCCGCGGTGTTACTATCACTCCCGATAATGACGGGCACCGTGGGTTCAACTCAGGGAGCGCATCTGCCCCGAGTTTCAGGGAATTACGTGCACATCCCCCGTCGAACTTTATTACAGACGGTAAACCGTTGGATATTATTTTTATCATTAATCAATCATCCGTGAGAGCAATTTTATTGCCTTCAGCCCCGTCAATCGTGGAAGGGGAGGTAGTCCGCGTATCCGAGGTACCGAATTCGAGTACTCGAATTGAGCCCGTTCAGACTGAGCCTGAGTTTCTGTTAACAACAAAGCTCCGTGTATTTCTTTCACATGGCAATCCTTCGACTAGACATAGAAAAGGCTCTACGATATTTTCCTTTTTGTATTCGTCTCCCTTCCTACCGTTCATAGAATTTCAATTATCCGGTGATGCAACACGCGGCCGTTCCAGAATTCGACTCTCTCTGTCCTCCCCCTTTTTTTTTCGGGAGCGACAAGAACAGTAAAAAAATGCATTTAATCGAATTAAATTTCTGTCCTACGGTAGTTAATAATAGAATTTATTAGGCTTCGTGTGGAAACCCTTTAGGTTTCTTCTTCCGGCGAACGGTACCTGCTCGGCAGGTAACAATAGAGAGCACATCTCTGGATTTATTGTGCCGTGACTCAAATAACAAAAAAAAAAGAAGAAGGAAACAATGTGAATCGATGAAACGGGTGAATTTATTAAAATGACGAAAGTGCCACGTCGTCTAATTGGACCACGTAAAATTTCCCATTGTTAACTTGGTCGATTTTAATTTTTAAAGAAAAAAAACCCTCGACGTGCTACCCCTAGCTACCCTACCCTGAGCAGTCAGACCGGAAAAATGTGACTTTGGTATCCCCCAAAGGTCCTCTTAAACCACCTCCTTCCATTGCGTCAAGATGACTCACTGCCTCCTAGAAAACAATCAATTAACTTATGTAATTTAAGTTTTATATAAATTTAACAACTCTTTTGGAAAGGTGTGTATTTGTTATTTAAATCTTTTTAACGGTGTGTTATTATTTCCCCAATATATCGTCGTACACTTATAATTATAGTGAATTATTGAACTTTTAGGGTGTTTGTTCCACGTTGTCTGTTTCACGTTATCGGGGTACCTGTACTTGTTTTAGTAACCACGAGTTGGAACGATCAGTTGCAGAAAGTGAAATGCAGTTTAAAAAATTGTGTTCTTTGTACTGTTAAGGGTTTTTACCTTCAGCAACACCGAATTGTGGTACCTTGACAATAATATAAATAAATAAGGCTGCTTAAAGTGGAAATTATCGTTAATAAAAGTAAATTATGACAAAATTGTAGGCAATGTATGTTTGTACTCGTTTATTACCTGTGTATCACCTGTGTACAGTTCCCATTGGGAAGATCCGTTCTTTCATTACATTTTACTGCTCTGAATTTGTTCAAATTTGGTTTGAGAGGTTCAAAAAAAAACCACCCTCCCACCAGTACACAACGGCAAATGGCCCCGACCACCAAAATTGACAGTTCGTCGTCGAACTTGTATGATTTGTAACCGGATTTTTGTGTTGATTCCCGGGATTATTCCGAGCAGAATGTTTTACTTAAGTCCCGGTGACTTAAAGTTTGAACTCAGCCCCTCTCAGCCGCCTGCTTCTTCACTGAATTTGAACTGCACGCTCTTTGTCCGGGACGGGCAGTACCGGGGTGTACCTGAGTATCGGATTATCGAAATTCTTACAATTCAAACGTTCCAGTGTATATTTTCTATTTCACAAGTTTTTCGTTCAATTTTTCGGTCCGAGTGTGACGAACAAAGACGACAACCATCTTGCCGTGTTGACCAAAATCGGACATTTTCTCCATTCATTAGAGTCTGACGTCCACTTCGCATACAGCCGTAGTTTAAAGGTGTTCGGATAAAAGAGAGTGCGCGTAGTTATTTATACAGATATCATACAGTAGTTTGGTTTACCGATTAATGAGTCAGACGGTGAGACATTTAATACATCTTCAAGTGTCAGTGAGACCGTGACTTTCAGCTAAAGTTAAAATAAACTTAAATTAAGCGTCGAGTATCCGTTTCCTGTTCCGCTTCGAGGCGTTCATTTTGCTTGCTTCTTTTAAAAGCGTTCGAATTACGATATAGGGAAAAATACACGGTCGAAAAACTAAAAGTCACTCGTACGGAGTTTTGTACATCAATTTTAAGTTTACCACCCGATTTAAGTTTAAAATACATAGGGGGACGAAGCATAAGGGGAAGAGAGTTTTTCCATCGCGAACACAACAGAACCGTTTTGTGGTTTTCTCTGTGTTTTTCTCGCCGTCTCCGACTCGCACTCCTTTCATTACCACGGCAGGAAATCAGAAATCGATTTTCCTAATCGAAATTTCTAGATAATTACCCCTGAAAAATCTTAAATTACCGATCGCGAGTAAATCTCACAAGATTAATTGATAATAACAAGGTGGCCGGGTCCTTGCACCAAAAAAAAAAGGAAAACTAGTTCTCCTCTCCTTCTAAGTCTAATAAATAAATTGTAATTAAATTTTAATTAAATTGAAACCTGAGGGCTACCCGATTGGTACTCGTTTCCCCCCCGCCCCAATCCTACCCCTCCCAACTCCCAGGATCCCGCAGGATGCCGCCGGAGATCACGGGCGAAATTTATTGCTCCCGTTGAAAATTTTTGCTTTTGCGTTCTCACGGGCCTCCCGCAGAAGGCGGATGAGTCAGGGAAAAAAAAAGGTCTTAACGAAAGGTTTCTGCTACCCCCTGAGAGTGAATTACATTACACGGCAGGGTGAGTAAATTAGAAAAATGGGGCCAACACGAAATCGACTGAAAAAGTTTTAATTTGCTATCAATTTTTGAAAAAAAAAGGAATCCTTCTCGTCGTCTCCTCTCTTTACGATGCATCTCCTTCGTTTTGTCATATTGTTTTTTACTTTTTTCACGGCCTTCCCCGAAGATTTCACGTTACAAAAAAAGTATCTGATTTCTTGCCTTTCAGCTGGAAAAGGTGAGAGAGACGAGTTCTTTCACCCTCCGGCGACTCCCTCCCCATTATTTTCACACAAAATATGACAGGGAAAAAAGCGAATTTCACGGCTCAGGTACGACGACGGGTGACTGGTGTCAGGTTCGCAGTGTATTTTAAATTTTAATCACCTGACAAGAGCCATTTCCTCGGAGTGTTCATTTTCATCCCATTCAATACGTACACCGCGTATATATCTTTTCGATCGATTGAACCCAATCTTTTTTTTTTTTACTACTTACGTATAAAAAGAGTATATGTATAAAATTTATTAGTAATAATAAACCAGCAGAAAGGTCAGACTCGTTTAATTCGAGGAAATTGAACATGCGAGGGATTCGGTCCCTTTCGACCGGATGAGGAGCACCTCGTTAAACGTCTATTTGTCGAAGGAAAATTTAGAAAATTAAGTAAAGGAAGGGTAGGCGGTTGACTGGAGCGTAGAACCGATGGAACTTGCCCGTGAACGGAAACTAAGGCCGAGATTGAGGCGGTCGAACCCATAAAAAATTTACACGAGAACGTTCGTGCGACATGAAGTACCGAATTTTATGTAATTTCGACCGGGGGCAAAACCTGCAGCCGCGATTTTGGTCTTTTGTTCGACGTACGCCGGACGGGTAGCAGACAAGTAGCACGAACAAGTCACTCCCCCGGCGAGGTAACCGCAAAAGGTAGTTCCTCCGGTGATGTTCCTTCCACCTCGGATCGATCGATTTCAAATGGTAACGCTCATGGACCGTAAGACTCGCTAGGGTTTTATTACTCCTTTTAAAAAACTAATTACCCTTAATCATCGGGTGAGGATTCGGGTTCATTCGATTCGCTCAATCAAACGGCAAATTGTTGAGTATTTTCCACCGGGTGATGAACACGTCGACAGTTCGCCCACGTCTCACCAGCCACATTTTACCTATACACTAAAATTACGAGTTTCCATTTTGGGTTTTTTTTATTATTTTTAACGAGAAATCGAGTGAATCAATTTGCCCTTTCGTTTTAGTTATTATAAAAAAAGTTTCTTTAAGACTTTAAACTCAGGTAAAACCATTACACCTTCTTTTCTCCATCTTCTTTTTTTTTTAATTTTAAGGGTTGCCGAATGCTCCGGTTTCCTGGGAAAAGACGAAGGATATTTGAACGATTAAAAGCGGCCAGATGTGTGTTCGACTCTAATCGAAAAGTCTTGTAACCACTTGTCTAAGCCTGGTTTTATAAATTTCTGCCTGGCGAAAAAAAAAAGAGTCTTCGGGGGAAAAGTATATAGGATTCTTCGGGGGAGCAGATTTGAGAGAAAAATCAAACTAAATAGGCAATTTCCTCGACTAATCCAGCAGTTTCGTTGGGTTTCAACCCCGTTGGGAAAAAGCATGAAATTCGTTTCTTAATTACTATTCCGTGGAAGTGGAAGAAGTGGTGGACACAAAAAGGCTCTTTTAGGGTGTGATTTTTGTAAGGAAAACTGCCACCACTCGTCTTCGTGGATGATTTCGTCGGGGACGAGGCAGAGGAACGCGCTCCGGCACTTCTCCTTCATTCGACTGTCCATTAAAAGTTATGAAACGAATGAGGAGGGAATCTCCGTGAAAAGAATTTTAATGTTTGGGGTCTATTCTTTGCAACCCTGTCACTTCCACCCCGTGGTTTCTTCACTCAGGGTCCGCGTCTCCTCGGGGGTTTCGTACAGGTTTACGTGGCGAGAACCACAACTCAAGTTTTGCCGTCTGCAGGTTTCCGCGACTGCCCCCGTGACAACCTGCCCGAGTTAACTGCGACGGATTCGCAGGGTCGATAAGGGTTCCGAGGGTTTTTTGCTCCGAGGAAAGTGATAACGTAACTAATGGTCTTAAGAAATTAGCGTTAGTGTTGTTATAATGAGGGCGAGGACGAGAGGAAGTTATTCGAGAACTTTTCCAATTCTAAGTTTCGCAAAAAATAAACGCATTCATAACAAGTTTATTTTTTAATTAACGACCGAGGAAATTAAATGGACTTTTTAAAAGCAGATTGTTGTGATAAAATTTTATGTAAACGGTCTCCTCTTTCACCTATTAACTTCATCGCTAAGTCCTTTTCTCATGTCGACGAGCAAAACCCTCCCACCAAGCACCCCATCTCACACACGAAATTCCAAAACTTTAAACACACGGACGCTGAGCTCCAAGTCAAAGGGAGGAAATTCGGTGTGAAAACTTCATAAAAAGCATCTCTTGCCGAACAAAGTTAAGAAAAATCACAAAAATTTCCACTCTCTCCCATATAGTAAGTTAAGAACCTATCCATACATAATATTATTTTTAATAATTTATATTAATATCACGAAAAGACCCGAGTGTACACGTTAACGTACAGTAAAGCATTTTTCCCCACTCGATAATATGAACCAGTCGTATATAATATTATATTATAAGTACATTTCTCTTTTCCTACCTTGAGTAAGTGGACATATGGTTAGTCACAAGGGGTTGGGGTTTGCGTAGACGTTCTCCTCGTCCGGGGTCGTTTGTCCTTCCCAAGACGTTTCCTCGTTAAAGGACCCTCATTACCCTGTCGGGACTTTTAATAATAGTTCGCTCGGCGGGGAACAGTACCGGAAAGCACTAGATCATCGAATAATGCCTCTTTGTTTTTCCTCCGTTAAATAAATCTAAAGGAATGGGTTTCGTGTAAGTTGACGTATTAATTTCCTGTTTTTTTTTTCTTTCACAACCCCAAAGAGCGAAGGGACAATGACACAAGTTGCGTATGACTCGCGGCATCGTGGAACGAGCCCCATCGATGTATCATAATAATTATTCTCACAGTTAACTCGAGCGGTGACTCCATGATGTGCTCGGAAACAACGTACATACCCAAATACCACGCATCGACAGGGTAATTAATTAATAACACGAGTAACGGTCGCTCAGGTAAGTCCCAAGGAATTTTTCACGGGTTTGTTTAACATAAAACATAAGGAAACAACTTGCGGAATTAAATCAAACATTTCACCGTGTATTATTTACATAAATAATATTTTTTCTTGTTTACTTCGAGTCGAATTCCTTTTTTAATAAACACAAAAACGTCAACATTTATTTAAGTATTAAAACGTGTTTTTTTTTTTAGGGTGAATAGCAGTATTTATTGTAATTGAATCTTTGAAATTCCGACAGCCGGCTTGTGGTCGTACAAATACTCAATTAATGGAAATAAATACAAATAAATAATTTAATTTAATGTACGCGACACAAGCTCCTCAAACGGTTCCACGGGAACACCTGACTCGAAATACGTGGAAGTTACCGTTGTTTCGTACTATTACGCAGTGATTATACATATTTGAACCGCCCAAAAATCAAGGTTATGTACGTTTTAATAGCAAACGCTTTTTACACACGTAAAATTTATGTACGCCGTGAGAAAGCCTCACGTTTTCCCGGGCCGAGATCCGAGAGCGGGGGTTGTTTAATCGCTTTACACCACACTTAAATTTAGACATTTTCAAAAAGGTTAGAGCTAATTCCGAGCAGAAACAAAAAGCAGTGAAGCAATATATTACTTTAGTGTTCCTCTCCGGAGCACTCCGAACGATCCTTCACGCTCCTTTTTCCCCGATTTCTTTGTCGCTTTGTACATTGTAGATAAGAGCACATTAAAAAGCTCTAAAATCCAGAAAATCCCTTTTGAAAAGTTTTAACCCCTAATAAGGAGAAATTTATATATATGTATGTGTATATATATATCTATATCTATATATACGCAAGCAAGGGTTGGGGCTGGAATCGTCCGCCATTGTGAGCGTACCGCGAGTGCTCCTCAAAAAAGACTTTTTGATTTCCCAGTTGTCTGTCAATGATTCCGTCTTTCGCCCAGGAATGTCTGCCCTATTTGTCAACGCCACTTTACAAGAAACGGGGAAAAAAAAAATGTCTGAATAATTTATACTCCCGTCGTTGGAGAATTCACGTTGGAGTACCTTCTGTTGTTTGTCACGTGAGCGACTTCTGCAGTGTCTTGCTCTTTTGACGTGGCCTCCACTTGTACATTCGTCTGCCGTACCGGTAGTAGTGTTCTGTTGTAGTAGTAGACCACTTCGACTGGCCTCGGTCTAATCGATTGTCATTCGGTTGCTTTTCCGCGTTCTGTCACTCACCGGTGAAATGGGTCAGGTGTCTTCTTTCTACTCCTCAACGTTTTAATATTGTATTACGTTCTGGTTGTCTGGTGCCTTTCAATTTCAGCTCTGTGGAACGAGGTCGACGAGCCCGGTCGTATCCTCTACTTACTCCTGCCCCGTCCGCGTTGAAACTTTCGTCATGTTGTCTCACGGATTTTATTACCGCAATTGATGTGACGAAGGTGAATGTCCCAGAAGCGTTGTAACTAGTAGAATCGGGTATCCGTTATCTGTACCGTAACGTTTCCCTTTTGCTACTTGAATTCTCTGCCGTAAGACTACTCAAGTTGTGCACCAGTTGGAAAAGGGGGATTAAACCTCAGATAGGGATAAGTTTAACTTTTCAGGTCTTCTCGGGGGAGAGTGAAAACCAGTGGTAACGACCATCTAGAAAATGTCTAAGCAATATCCGTAATTTACCGCAGATATCCAGAATTTCGGAAGTGGAAAAGTAAGAAACAATGTGCTCCGGGACATAAAACCAAGGGGAAACTTCGTCCTGCGCTCACGCGACCGCAAACGACTGCACCCCTGGACGAAATTTCTCATTCGCCTTCATCCTACCCCAGTAATATTATTACTGATCGTTTACCGAGTGGTAATAAAAACGCAGAAACGATATTTAATTTGGTCGAATTCTAAAGGTAAGTTCGAGAGGAAACCTTAAGAGGCTCGCACAACTCAGGTGAGCACTCAGGAAGTATGGAAGGATCGTAAAAGACGTGAACTTTTACGTTGGCGTAAAATTCAATCCTCGGCCAATTTTCAGGGTGTCATCCTACCCGTGAACCACCCCTGGGGAATCGACCGCTTACGTTTAATGAGTGCACACCACCGCATCAGGTCCATTTCTTCGGTGTCCATTCCTCACCGAACGCCCGGAAGATGCCCAACGTGTCACACGTGTCCATCGCTTCATTCCCGCAGATTAATGAGAGCCTCCTTTTATTCGGACGAACAAAACGACAAACGAGATCAATAACGGAAAATGAATAATTATTACTGGGGTTTATCCTCTCGCATTGTCCTCCTGCCCAGACCCCTCGGTGAAACTTTCGGTTCCAATCAATCGGACCATCCTCAACTTAAACTTTCAGACGACAACAAAATTTCAAACTAAAATGTTGGGAGTTGAAGCGGATGGGAAAACTGTTTTCGACGCGGTTGGCACAACTAAATTTGGTTTTCATTACGGAGAACCTCTCTCACTTAACATAATTACAGGCTCCTCGGTGTGAGGTAGTCAACTAAAACTGGTTTCTCAAAATGTTACACTACGGTAGAGGAAATTAAAAATAGTTGCCGGTAAGGAAACGTTACACTGAAACAATCAAATTCTAACGAAACCGAAGGGTGGAATCCACGTAAATTAAATATTATTTGTTGAACTGTTTGAAACCACACGCTCAACACCAGTTTATACTTAAACATCACAATTTATTAATATTATTATATGTCAATGTCTTATTAATAACAAAGCACTAGAAAGCTGCAGAAGCTAAAATATTATGTGCTCACCCGAGAGGACAGATATTTCCTAATTACCGATTATTATGTTTATTTTTAATAAATATTAAAATTTGCTACAAAGTTGCTATATATATATTTTGTATTGTAATTTTACTTACGTGGTTTTAGTACTTATGTAGTCTGCCGACAGGGAGTTTCCGAATGAATTCCGGTACGCACAAAAGAATAGTGAAAATAAAATAGTTTACTCTAGGGATGCAATTCTGAAATATATTTCCAGCTATTAACGAACGTTAGGCATTTAATAACATAATATTGCCTATTTATTTTTACGAATAATCTCCACGAGGAGGGAAGTCGAGATGAATTCCATGCAATTTATTTCCAGCAAGAACTCTCGGGCAGGGGTGAGATACGAAATGAATTTTTCTCCAATTTTAAGAACATTCACATCGCCGCCCGGGGGGAGAGAAATCAAAAGTTAAACTTATTTAATAAGTCCGAGGGGGAAGTTTCCGAGTTGCACAGTTTCCCGCGGAACAACATTGTCCAAGTGGAAAAACGGGGCCTCCGAGAGTCGAGTAGACCTCGACGAGGAACAAAGATAATGCCAATTGCAAAAGCCTTGTTCGCGTTCATTGTTCTGGAGAACATTTATCTTACTTCACAACCGGACTGTTTGATCTCCATCCTATCGAATCCTCTCCTTTTGTAGACTTCAATTAACGAAACAAAAAATCCCCGTTTTATCTTCTCCCCGTGCTGTGTGCTTCTGTCGTGGATTGCCTTTAATTACCTCGAGGGGGGTGGCACACATGAATTCAGTTTGATTTGTACCGTTTCCTCTTCGTATATTATAACCACGGTTGTCCAGTTAGAGGTTCGTACAATTCGACTGTTGCGGGGTTTGAGTGTGAGGACTCTCTTCGACACATAAAAACTCTCGGCTCTGACGTATGGGTGGCAACAACGCGTTACCAAACAATAGTTTCCATTAATTTCCAGAACTTCGTTTAATTATATACGTTAGAAATTATGACATTTGGTTCTTTCTTATTTCCTTTTACGTTTGAAAACCTTCCAGCAACCCGCTTCTGAAATTTTAATAACCCAAACCGTTCGGCGTGACTTCTGACTTAAATAAGTGACACATGTCAAGCCGAAGAAGTTTTTCTTTTTAAAAGTGACGGACGGAGGAGAAAGGTAAACCGGGCAAGACGGTGGGCTCCCGGGAGCAAAAAAAAAGAAACCCACCCCGGTGATGGTGGAGGATCGGTGACAAATACCGGGCAGGAAGGGAAGACGAATCGTACCGAAAAGTTATGAATTCCGTTCATTTTTATGAAACAGATTTTTTGATGGATTAGGAAAAGCGAGGGATGAGGAAGGTTGAGAGGTTTCCGGCGAAAAAGCAGTTAAAAGTTGAAAGAATGAGCTTAATGCACGGAATGAAAGGTTTCCCGCGCTTTTCCCCGCAGACTTTGAAAAACATTTTGCACCCGAGTTAATCTCAGAAATATCATTCTTAATTTCCATATTTGTGAAAAGCTCTTTTCCCCATCAGAAAAACTCCACGTGACTGATGTTTTTCCCTCGTTTCCTTTGTCTACTCCTGACAAAAAGCCCACATTCAGAATCTTCGTAAACAAATTTCCACCTTTCGAGTTGAGGTTTTCCCTTTCGCCTCGACTTACTCCTCACGTAACACGGAGAACGGTGTAATTATTTTGTTGTAGTCGTCGTCTTTAGTGTTACTCGAATGTACACACTACACGAACGTACCTGAGTAGTAGAAAGACCAAAAATATTTTCTTCAGTAATTAATCGTCTCTGGTGGGACATTTAATTATTAAATCCACTAAAACAAACAGTGGAACGTAGCTCTTCGTTATTTATTTATTAACATAAAATCATACAGTTCAATCCGACCGATTGTTACCGGCTGCAAAACATCATTTCTATGAAAATATTAATAAGTTGGTTACGTGAAACATGAAAAAATAGAGCAACAGCACCCGTACGACGCCTTCGAACTTCTCTAACTTTCTATACAGGAAACAATAACGCTTGTAACGATGTGTAGCGGGTTTGGACGTACAAAATTACCTTATTTTCCATTATTTTTTTAATTATGTGTACTTGCAATGATATACATAATTCAGTGCGTAAAAATTTCAACCGGAAGTACATTAATTGTGTACTTAACGTAACGGTTTTTTTGTTTCATTTCGACACTATAAAATTATATTTTTAACTTAAATAGTTACGTTTGCACACTATTATAAAAATGAAATTTAAAATGGTTTGTACTACTCAAACAAAAAGCTCCGAAAAATTTTCAAAACTCTGAATATATTTTCCTATTAAAAGACTTCATAATTTTCCATTGTGTACGTAAGAAGGTGCGCCACGGCTCTGTATAAAATTAAATATGCTCCATAGGAAGGTACCCGTAGTGCTCGGCGTTTTTTCTGGGAAAAGTTTACAGTCTAGGTAGTTCTTAGTCGATTTTTACGGCGCCGTAACTCCGACTTATATGTTTACAATCCTCAACAAATTAATTTGGCACTCCGATGGCAAGGTGTGCACAGGTAGTGGTGTTGAGAGACTCTCTGGGGAACCCAAACACACACACACACACACACACACACACACACACACACGCACACACAAAGCAACTGTTTATTATTAAGAAATTTAATTTACCGTTTGTTTGGGAAATGAAAATTCCCAACAGACTTGCATCTTCACTTATGGAAAGTTTTATTTGGGGTCGGGTCAAAAGGTCAAATACGATCGAATCGCTCACCTCGCCGGGGTCACCTGGAAAAAAAACCATTTGCCGGTGAGTCCGGTCGCTCTGTGTGTCGAGTGCCAACCATTTCCTACCCGTCGGGTGGACTTGAGAGAGTTGTCTGAACAAAACTTTCGGGGAAAATCGAACCCGGAAAAGTCATCTACAAAATACATTAAAAATAAATCGTACAGGTCGTGGGGGAGGGATAAAATGGCGGATCAATTTGTTTCCCGGGAAATTTCAATTTTAGTTTGAGTAAAAATAAATTTTAATTGTCAAAAAGGCTTTACCGGTGCTCGCGTTCACTTCAAAGCTGATTACATCCCTCATTAGTCCTTCTAATTCCTTTTGTTTTGTGTCATCCCCTGAAAATTCCATTCGAGAACTTGCCTAACGAAAACTGACAGAACGAAAACCAAATTGTACGAAGGAGACGATGAAGAGGGAGGATTGGGGGTGGCGGTGGGCGAGAGAGGAAGAAAAAAAGGCTAGTTTTCTAGGTCTTTTCTATTTATTTAACGTTTTAATAACTCGGGGAAAAGGTTTTTCTAGACTTTTATTTTTTTAAATTTCTAGCTCCGAGTGGCCGTCTCAAAGTGTACAACGATTTTCATCCCTTTTGCCGGCAATTTACCACCACCGCCACCCCCTGTTATTTACGTTTCCAAGGTGGAAAAATCCAGAGGGTGACTTTTTTTTTGCCCTGTCAACCGTTTTGAATTTCACATTTTTTGTTGTTTCACCCCCGTCACGAAACTTAAATTGCACTGGGACGAAAATCACGACTTTGGACCGTAAGAATTTTGCTCTCCTGTAAACAAATCCGGGCCTTTGCGCTAATAAAAATAACTATTAATTACGAATCACAATTTTATTAACTATAGGACAAGCAAATAGCAAAAGCAGGCAAAGACAAAGCGGAGTGAAATAAGAAAGTTAGAACCGAACGGTAAAATAACAATAAATCTAAATAAATAGACGCGTAACATTAAATGAAGAAGATCAACATCAAACGTAGTAACTCAAAATTAATAAAATAAATAAATAAATATAACGGAAACAAGTTTTGCAGATACAAACGCAATGGTCTTGTTCTTGAGGGATGTCAGACGTCTGTCGGAAGAAACGTTGACGTTTATACGTGAGACATTCAATATACTTACTTAAGTCGACGGAATAGAGTAACTACCTATGTAGTTGTAGTGATCAAACAATAATGTCCCCATACACTGTGATGAACAGCTGCAAAACTAAAACAATCAAAAACATCTGAAATGCAATACATCCGTAGACCTAAGTACATAAGTGACGTTCCATAATTTATTGGTACATAAATGTATTGTTGACCTATTGATCGTTTAATTATTAATGGCACCGAGGGAGAGGCAACACGGTTGGACGGTCGAAAGCCGAATTTCAAACGGATTCACCTCGTTCTTTTTTTCTAATTCAGATTAGTTTCTTTTGTTCGCGAACAGACAAAGCCATCTTGTGAATATTAAAACGGGAGGAGGAAGGCGCCGAAGGTTTCGTTTCAAATCCGTCCGGGGCCTTTTGACGGGGCCCCGAAAAAACACAAACCGTCACTCGTTGGACAGGTCTTTTAAATCTTTCCCTTTTGCCAGCGCCATTCATCCGAGAACATAAAAATTCTATTAGGCACGAGAGGATTCTCAAGGAGATTGAAATAAAATACGAATTGAATGACTAATGAGCGATTTCTTTCTTGTCCGGGCACCCGCCATTTTCACTCTAGAAGAGATTAATACACGCTCTGCCATATCCCGCTTGTCAGATTTTATCATTCGACGAATTTGGCTCTTTCACTCCACACTTGACGGATCACGACGGAACAAAAAGGTTTTTGAAAGTTTCAAACGTAAAAATTGTCCAAATGGTCTTTGGGGATGGGATGGGTGACGGGACTCTGTCGTGGAACTAGACAGAAGGAGGTCGAGTACGGGAGAAATGCTCGCAGACGAAGTGGTAAACGAGAGAGATTCGGAAACAACCTTTTAGGAATTAGAAAAGGTTGCCTCGAAGGATTCGAAGATTTTCATCTTAAGCAAAAAGGGACACGGAGGCGATTGAGCTCACTGCAAAAGAAGTAGGTTTTATTTTAACTTCCCCCTGTTGGTTGCTTTTCCGCAGAAAACCATCACACACAATTTAACTCTTCTGATTTCAAAAAAATTACAGAACAAGATGGTGCGGGTCTCATCGTTTACGGGCATCTCTTTACTGTTTTCTCATTTATAATTTTCTTTATTACTCAATTTCTTACTCGGTACATTACGTGTGGTACGATGTTTTGAAGACTCTAATTAAAACCGACCAATACATCATCGTTGCGTATCTTAAAACACTTGATTTTCTGTTTTTTTTTTTTTTAAATTACCAGGTTTCGAGTACCACGAAACGTCCGGGTACGGGTAGTGAAATCAGTCATAGTTCACAGACGAGTACGAAAATTAAGAAGGCGCAAGGTGTATACACACACACACACACACATCATCCAGGTGTTAGTCAGGTACAAAATTTTGACGTGTTTGTTCGGGACCGGCCAAAACCTGGGAATGACTTGGGTAGTAAGGTACGTGCGTACTCCCAGAGGTAACGCGAGTTTACTCGAATTTTCAGGTACGAATTCCCAGTTACGGTTATTGTCTAATTCGAAAAGCAGTTTTGTTTTCTATAGTTTTACTTCACTCCCAAGTTAAACTATCGAAAATAAACCATCCATTTAATTATTTCCAGCCACATCGCACTCTATTTATTCATCCATTCTTATTTATTGTTCCAACGCACCCGACGCAACATTTTTATTTTGAAAATCCCCGTTCTCGAGTTGAGTTTATTCGCTTTTTGTCGACATATTTGTTTCCTCCTTTGTTTACACATGCAAACTTTGAGAAAACAGAGGTTGTTTGCTCTCTGCGACTCTCCCAGGTCGACTGAACCTCCCCAAACCCCGTCACAAAATTGTACTTTCCTTTTCATTAGACCTGCGGTGTTAATTAGAAAATGTCACAAAGCGAACCTTTGTCTGAATTCTGAAAGTTTCTTGCTGATAGTTTTCGGTAATCTTCCACTTGTATTTCGGATGAATTGTATGCGTTTTTTTGTAAAATCTGACAGAACAATGTGGTGAAATGCCTCAGAGATGGTTACCGAAGGGTGAAAAACTGGCCGATGTCTCATGTTTAGAAGTTTACTTCAGTAAGTGAATGTCCTGTAGAAAAATTGTCGGTCGTCGATGTCTTGAAGTTGTACTGTGGAAAGAGCAGTGGTGTCCGTACACCTACCACAGGTGTAAACACCTGGAGATAACAGCCACAGCCTGTTTGTCAGTTTGTCACCTCCATCGGCGACGTATTTATGTTGTTACGTTTGATTAGAGTGCACTGACTTGCGAGCAACGTGCTAATCAGTTCCTGCGACCCTGGCCAGTGTAAATTGAAAGAAAAGCGTCCATCTTTCAGCCCGAACTGGATCGTGCCTAACATATTAATCAGTGTTTGCCAGTGCCAGTTTTCTATTTACTTCTACCACTCGTATTTATCCTACTGACCGTCCGACCGTCTTTTTCTTCTTCCTCTTCGACTTTTAAATTGGTGTTAAAACGGTTTCATGTTTCGTCTATTAGTCGCAGACGTGGGTTCGCGGTCGGAAGCCTCCCCGAGTTCTCGGTCAGGTTGGAATGTTTTCTGTGTGTGTGTGTGTGTGTGTGTGTGTGTGTGTGTGTGTGCGTTCCCCAGAGCAAAGTCCCAAAATATTGGAACCGCAATTACAATTCATAATATGAACTTTTAAAATGAGAATGTGATTCGTCGTTGGCAATTGCACGCCTCAGGGAAAAGCGTGTACACAGTTCCGAAATGACTGTAATTTACTAACCTCCACATCATTCATTCTCCCTATATTGCTCGGTCCTCCGTGTTCGACCACGGGTTTTTGTCTTTCCGTTTCCTTCCTCTGACAGAAAACGACACGAAACGCTTTTTTTATTCTTCACAAAAGAATAAGGGAGAGCGAGTGATGGTCTCAGTCTTTGTATCCGTTCGTCAATGGGGCAGACCACAGCGGCGAACAAAACAGATGACCCGAATATTGTTTTCTGTTTTGAAATATTAATTTTCCAGTCGGTGCAGATGCGTCCAAAAGAAATCCACCCGAAGCTTTAAAGTTTGCAAATTGTAATTTAGCGTCCACTCCACTTACAACCGTCGGATCGGAGGACACCACACGAGGAGACGTGTCAAATTTATTCTTCTCGTGACGGGCGTTGTAGTGTACGAAAGAAACTGAACATTTGCATGCAACTTCTAATGCGAGTTAGTTGAAATAATTGAAAAATTACGTTAATTTTCTTCTTTTGTGTCGTGAGCCCCCCAGACCACAATTTCATACTCTTCAATCCGACTTTGCTTTTTCTCCCAATCTCCCCATTGTAAGAATTTGATGCAACTAACTTGTTTAATTGTTGTTGTGTCACTGCCATCAAAATCGTCACGGTCGTGTGTTGTACGTCGAAGGCGCTTTCGGGTACCTGTGCGAAGGTGTGCAGAAATCGAAATTACTCAAACAGATTTCTTTACATTTTGTAATTCATCGGTGGACGTCAGACTCCCGGTTTTAATTCGACTTGTAAACCCACAAATTAACAACGGTCAAGTCATGCGAACTACAAAACAAGTGAACTACTTATTAATGAAGTGCGTTGCAAGACATTTGCCGTTTCCCTGTCTTAATATTTTCGTGTGAATTTTTTTTTATTTTTATGTTTTTCAATTCGTGACGTGTCAGCCGTGAAAGACAAGCGTAACACCCATTTGTGAAATGCGATGGATGGGGGGAAACTACTACAACCACTACTGACACTGTCCGACTATCGACTTGTCGGCTATAATTAGCGCAGTCCTTTTTTTGTGAGTTATGAAAAGTAATTAACTGCCAATTAACTTGTGCTTAATTGCCACAATGCCGGAACTTATGGTGTTTACCGAAATTTTGGAAAAAGGTCAAGAGACCTGCGTGAAGGTACCAACAAGCACACCCGAGAACCTTTTTGAGAAACACCAAATGTTGTTCCATTCCTCCGTTTAAGAAAAACATAAGTTATGTGTAGCATTGCTTATAGAAACCCACACTACATAATTTTATTAATATAATATTATTTTTATACCAACAAAAATGGTCAGATGGTAGTGGACCCGTCTTAAATTCCACGCCAGTCAAAGCATCCGTTAGTTACACCTTGCGACTAGTTAATTACAACCGTTTGTAGGCAAACAGAAGAAGAACATTGTCAGTGTAAACATGCTGGCAGGGAAATAAACCGGTACCCGTTAGATACATTTCAATTTCCATTGGAATTCGAGTCGTTTCCCTTCCTTTCGGTACAGTAGGAAACTTCTACAAGGAATTATGTAAGGATTCTATTGACATTAACGATTTTTCAATTGGATCCCCTAATTACCGTAGGACAGTACATAGGAAACATGTTGTTTGGGCGGCAGCGCCCGTCGAATAGTAGTATTTTAATTAATAGCAGTAATCGAAGGAGCGGTAATTACATGGTAAAACATCACAGTAACTACACGACTCTGTTAACTAGAGCGAATAGAAAAAACAAAATTCTGTGAGGTTTTCCGTTCGCGAGTCGTGCTCACGGTCTGAAAAATTATTTTTTTTTAAAGTTTACTTGATTTTTCTTCGGCACGAGCAGAGAATTGTTGCCTCTTCTTCTTATTGAACACGAGTTCTGCGGACAAACCTAAAAAGCCCGGGGTGGTCCGCGATTGGTAGGACGACCGCTTGTAATGAAGTAAACGGAAAACTATATATGTTTTCTTCATTGTACCCGGCATTTAATGTGACGGGTACTGAGTCATATATTAAGAATCGATTTAATTTACAGTTTTAAATGTAAATAATGGATACAAGGCATTATTTCATTCATTTTTCCGCCATTTTGGTTTTCGTCCCTCTCTAAAGAAATACAAATCTTTTACAGACCCATAAATCAATGATAACTAATCTAATCGTTAGTCTCCGACACAACTACTTTTTCATTCGATTTATGTATTTTGTTATCGCCATTATTAAACATGTAAATGGCACTGAACTATAACTATATATTGTAAGATTTCAAGAATACATAAGTATATAATTGAGTGACGAACAACATATGTGATTTTTTACATTTAAATAAAAGAGAGAAATAAATTGGGTAAAAAACCTATTAACTTTTGGTAAATTAGGAAGTTATTTATTTATTAATTCGAATGTAATACTTATAAATACTTACAGTAACAGGTCAAATTATTGATTGTTATTGACCCAAACTTAAAAAAACGATTGGTCCAACTGGGAAGGTTTTAGTGAACTTACATAAATACATAACTTTGGACGAGGGATTAACGTGAGAACGTCACCGGTGTCGTCAGATTCTTCGTCACCGGAACCTAAACTTCTAGAACATTCGCTGCGGCAGCCACGTGGTAAAATAATATGTTTCTTGCATGCATAATAAAAGTCTAACAATATTCCTACAAAATTTGAACTTATTACTTTTTTATTAAACTCCGCTGACAAAATAAATAAATTCCGTGGCGGTTCTCCGTGTGACTTCACATCAGACAAAATATATTTGTTTTGTGCCATTCGCAGCAAGAGATCCTGCGGGAAAAAACATGTCTCCCATTAATAGAAGACATACATAATAATTAAACATTAAAATCTATTAAATAATAATAACTTTAAAAGACATAATGCGACGTGAAGAGGAACACAGTCGATGCATTGCCCGTCAACTTCTCTTATGTCGACCACTGCAGTCCGAAGTTGTAGGAATTCATAAGTACATAAATAACCCACTCTCGACTGGGGTTGGAAGAAACCAAAAAAAAAAACACTTCTTTTTTCTAAATATCGATGCGGGTGCAGTTGAGTGACCCATTCAACAACTCCGAAGAAGACGTGATGTTGGTTAATTGCTATTTTCTGTCGTTTCTAATTCCCTTTTCTGAGAACTTTTCCCAAGAACATGAATTAGAAAAGTTGAAAGGAACTTTTTCCCGGGGGAGGGAGATTGTGTGAGTCTGCCAAGCGTACAAATTGAAAGTAAATCTGACACGGCAAAGGTTTTCCCTTTAGAAAAAAAAAGGCTCTAACACGGCTCGATAATTACAATCAATTTTTGGATGAAGACCGGAGTACCCGAGTACCCGGTACCATCTGTCAGGCGGACGGTCTGCCCGTGCGTTTTCACGTGATCGGTGGGTTCCTTTCACACGTGGATTTCTTCTTAAGTCCTGTGAGAACGTCGGTAGACGCGTTCCAGGGTGGGAAGGACTAAACCTTAAACAACCATAAACTTATATTGTAAACTCACTCTCTTTCTTCTTACGTGTTTAATGGGATTTTTCCATTTATTTAACTTGAACAGAAACAGATGCGCTTGTCTTCTTGTCAGACGCAATTTCCCCCCCGTTCTTTTTATTTTTTAATTCTACAGTCGGGTGTACTTCGGAAAGTTGTCTTCCGTCTGCCTCTCGCTCTCCCACGGGGACATTTCAAAACCAGCGAGCACGTCAATGTTAAGTTGGATGTGCACGCGCGTAATGAAAGGGAAACGCGTTCGTACCGAAGACAAACGCGGCGTTTAATTAAGTGATACGCGAACGTGTCCACGGTGTTTTGCGACTCCCTCGATCATCTTCGTTTCCTTTTAAGTTTTCCTATATAGGATTTTCCCGTTTTCCGATTTTCTTCAATAAGTTTAGAATTCCTCAAAGGGAAAGTATTAAATGTAGCCGGGTGGTCGCGGGCAAACGCGGGAAATTCTTCCGACCCTCTTCACGGAGGAATTTTCCAATGAAAAGGTAAACTCCGGCTCGGTTGTATTTACGTGGATATATATACATAAATATTAATTTTCATTTTATTTATGCCAGGAACATAATTTATGGAGTTGCAACGTCGGCCAAGTGTACGAGACAGGTCTCACGTCAGCAATCGAGCGATTAATCTGTGTGGGACGAATTCATCAAGTTGCAGAGTTTATTTTCCACTCGCGCAACTCCTCTCTTAATTATTAAACTATTTATGTGTTATTATGTAACGTATTTATAATTGACCACACGTAACGTGTGCTGTCCGCCTGTCTATTTTTACAGCTCGCGATTTATTGTCCGATGGAGGACGCTAACACAAAGGAAAGCAACCGGTTTTTTTTGTGGAGTTACCCACTGCTCCACCGTTTCTCTTACTTTGTTGACCTTTGAACCTTTGAAACAGTGACAGGTGTGTGACTGTGACTGTGTCTGTGTGTGTGTGTGTGTGTGTGTGTGTGTGTGTATGCAATTAAATTAGTCTCTCTCGGCTCGAGTCAACAAATTACGAGTTTAATTTCCTACAACACACAGAGGGTACCATAAAATTTACATTAACCGGTAGCAGAAATTGAGTCTGCTTTCGCTCTTAACTTAACTTCTCACTCGGCCCCGTGGTTTTTAATAATTGGATTTAGTATTTACCCGACGGAAAAAAAAAACACGCGAATTTATTGAGATGACAAAACACCCACATCTGGAGGGATTTCATCCCCCTTCGACACTTCAACCCAAAGCAAAAGAGTCCGTCTGACTGCCACAAATTTCTAGTTCTATTAGAATAAAATCTACAATTTGGAGAAAAAAAATACTTATAACCACTTATTTAGAGACTTGTGATAGAAACTTGTAGATTTTCGATTATTTTAACAATCAAAATAATCATTTTAAAACTTGTGCAGGAAATAAGCCGAGAAAAGTAAATAAATAACTAAATAAAATTTAAACTAAAAATTAAAAATACAATGAAAAATATAAATAAACCGACAAAGGAAATGACCAAGAATCCAAAGTTCATTCGCATGCAATAATAATGTAAGCTCTCATTAATTTTTATGTACAAAGCAACAGGAAAAAAAGAGTATTTTATTTTATAAAAAAAAAAAACAAACGACACAGAGAACTTAAGAACAGAAGAAAGGACTTTTCTGTGGGACAAGGACCTTTTCTTCTCTGAGAAAAAAATATCGACGTGACTTCACGGCACCACCAAAACTAATTTAATATTCGGTATAAATATAATATTTCGAGAGATTAAAAATTTTTACTCGACTGGGAAAATTCATATTGAAGTGCTTGGAGTGCACAATGAAAGAAGTTCCAGTTAATAATGAAAAAACCAACTCCCTTCTCCGTAAAGTCAAAGTGTGTCTTTCGAGTTAAGTAGGTGCAGTGACGTATCCAGGGTTTTAAGTGGAGTTTTTTTTTACGTGTACGAAAAGGCATGCCATTAAATCAAAAAGTATGAATGTAAGAAACGGCCTTTTAAGTGCTTCCTTCATCCTTTGTTGCCCTTTGAACCTTTTCAGAATGCCACCCTCCCTCCATTCCTCTCTCTCTTTCTCTCTCTCTCTCTCTCTCCCCCTTGGGAGGAATCCTCGTTAAAAGTAAATAAGGAAAAATTATTGAAGGAAAGAATCCCGTTTTGTTTTTTATTACCACGAACCTGCACGTATAAAGATATACACAAGTGGAGTGGAATTAAGGGTTCCTGACGGATTACTGGTAAAAGCTCACGAGAAATAAAAACAATTCGAGCACCGAGTCATTCGGTTTCCTGCAGGGGAGACAGCACCAAAAGAAGAAAAGGAGATTTTCAGGGCAGGAGAAAACGCATGAGAAATGTACATTTCCTCCGCCAACGGTACCACGTCGAAGGGAGAAGGAAACTCAAAGAGAGCAAAACGGAATTCAATCCCGGCTATGAATTTTATATATATAAAAAGAATGAATGGTTTTTGTACGTTTGAAAAAGTAAAGTTCAGCCCGAGTAGAAAAAGGTCAAATTTTCCTTCTGGGACATTCAAGCCGTGCCTTTTTTGCGTCTCTCGGTCCCGTCACACTGGAATTTGACCCTCTGACAGTCGCACCATGTTTTTACTTTCTTGCGTTCGACCGAAGATGAAAATTTTATTTCATTGTATTTAACTAATGTAAATGTACAAAAACGACCGGTACACCGGTAACTGACGTGTAAAGGAAAGCTTTCCCCCTCACGGTGTCATCAGGTAAGTTTTATAAGGATATTTTTCGAATGATGTTCAGTGTATGTAATAACTGAACAAGGAACATATCGAGTTCCTTTCTACTTACGTACATACAGTCAGGTTGTAGCGTTGCACGTTACAACGAACTTGGAATATGATTTTACAGTCACTTGATAAAAACGCGACAAAAGCGACAATGGTCAATCAGTGAGCATAAAAGCATAAAATGAGACCTTTTCTTCTAGGTTTTGGGATTAATTTTGGGCCAAAACTGTAGCAAAAATTGAATTATATATAGAAGTTCTAGTTGCAAAAGCTGAATTCATTCTCCCACAAGTGTTTGAACTTATAAAAACTACATACAAAACATAACGCATACACACATAATAGATTCTACACTTAATCAAACTATAGAATACATCATATTATACAGATTCAATAGGTTACAGAGAATTTCACAGATACCCAAGGAATTAATATTTTATTGAATTTACTTTTACAGTACAATATTCAGTGTATACTTACAGTAGTGTACATATTCAGTCTATTACACACATTCTGTATGCTTTTCCTCTTATTTTACATTACTTATGTACAATTGTCGATATACTGCCTTAAGAAACTTATAACAGAAGTGTAACAAGCCACCTGAGAACTTTTGTTTTTTCTTAACTACCGAAACAAAACCCAATACAAGTAAATAATTACTACCTTTCAGACATAATTTTCGGGAACGCAAATAAATTTAATAAAAAACCAAACCGTCACACGGAGGGCGACTGATCGACTCCTGCGCTAACAAACACAAACGGAATTACTCGGTGAGAAACTTACTACCACACAGGTACCGTCACTAATTTATTAATTAATTATTAATAACCCTGTAATGAATATTAAATGTCGAAGCAATGAAGAAATTAAGTAAACAAATTATTGCAGATCGAATACGAAACCTTTCAAGTAATAAATATTTAAAGGACGAGAAAATCAGTTTCGACCCAAAACGAGACACAATTTGTAAAAATAAAAATAAATAAATAAAAAACTATTGAAACCACGGAAGCATTCGCTCGCTCTCAGTCTCGAGGCTTTCGTTCGCCCAACTCTTCTCATCTTTCCAACGCGATTTGAATAGAAAAAATTGCTCGTGCTGGCTACCAACAATCGCCTCGGAGGAAATCGCCTGGACGAAGATGTTTGTGGTGGAACGTCTGGAAATTTAGGATTAAATTGAAATTTTGTTGTGTGCGAGACCAAACACGAACAGGTAGCAGTGCTCTAACCCCCCCCCAGCCCCTCCGCAGTCACGAGTACCCGACTAGTCGAATTTTGACTTCCGAGCCTGTGGTCAGGATGATCAGCCCAATTTCAGCCGGAACGTCCACACCACAAGGATAACAAATTTTATGTTCGTCCTCAACTGAAAAATAGTTTTTTCTTTGTGGTGTTCGCGTAGTTCGTGCACTCAAGACTGACACATCAAACACTATCAAAACACTATCAATAAAATATAATAAAATAATATCAATTAATAGTTTGAATAGTTTATTGTAGTAGTGCACCGGTACGCATGTTGTGCGCTGTTGTTTCCTTCGTGTAATACTTCTTTTCCAGCATGCAATAGTTACGTTCTCGTTGTACTTAAAGATACCTACAAAAATATTTGTGTATTTGACCATTTTAATTTCATTAAGCTTGAAGACTAAAATTTCCCACGCGCTGGTACGGTCGCCTGTTAAACGTACACTCACCGGGAAGTTCGATTTTAATCAAAAAAACAAAAGTACCACCTTGGTGTGCGACCGGTTCACATCATCGGGACACGAGCAAGACAAAATAAGTTTTAAGTTACGCAAAAGGCATCGGGGAAAAACGTATACACACGCAGTAGTAACATTACAGGTGTAGTGACGTGTCGACCGGGCGAACCTGCCGCCTGTAGAAGTTGGAAATTCAAATAAAATAAAAAGTTTGGATTGCGTCGAGTCGCGAATAAAATAAATGCAGCTGTTAACGTGTCAGCCACAAACGAAGAAGAGGCAGACAAGTAAGAAAGGGCGTGAATTTGAGACCCCAAATTAGAGAAAATTTGAGTGAAAATGCAAATGTCCTGGCGGACTCCGGAGGTGAACCTCAAGTATTGAGAAGAGTGAAAGAAGAGGGAAAGATGGGGGAAAGGATCGCATTATTAATGAAAAATCAATAACAACAAAATAAATGTACATATAAAGAGGAGAACATAATTTATGGATTGAAAACTCCGTTAAGTCCCCACTCGGTTGCGTCCTCGTCCACATTTCCTAGTCTTTTCTATTTTTCTAGGTCCAAGAAGAAGGGTCGAGAGCAGGGTAAAGAGGCGCACCCGTTCCCTACCTGTCCCGCATGTGTACGACCTGAGCGGAAGTACAAAACATTCCGACTGATAAATACAAGATAAAGGTGATTCCCCGATTAACACGGGCGTTTGAGTTGGGGCACTTGGTGGAACACTTCACCTTAACAAGAAGGAAAAACCAAAACTACGGTGGACGCAGTGTCGTGGTAGTAGTTAACCAGTAGGTTGTAGTAGAATTTCCGGTTTTTTTTCTAGTTTTAACTAAAACCCAGCAAAAATTAAATGTCTCAGACACGTGAAAAACACTTATTTTATTATATACGTATTTACATGTGGTGAATTCGTGATAATACGAAAAGGGAAATTTTTTAATTTTCCTTTTCTTGGAAACCTGACAAAATGTTAGCGTCTCTCCACTCGAACCATTCAAATCGGTTTTATTCTATTCTTGACAGACAACATTTTCCATCGTTCACTGTCAGATTAGACCGGAGAAAATCTAAGAGTGGATTTTCAACTGGGAAAAGGAGACAGTCAAATGCACACAAATGTGTGTATTATCCGTAGGGACTCACGCGAATGCGAATGAATTCATTCAAAAGGAAAAAAAAGAAGAAGTAATTTAATAGTTTCTTTTGTATCAGTTTTGCTGTCTTGTGATTCCTACGAATCCCTCCCCATTGTTGTCTGCTCCTACGAGTAATTTTATTCTGAAAGACATAGAAAGGAAGAAACGAACGAACGAACGAACGAGTAACAATGGGACCCCATCCCCTTCCTCGGGTGTCATGTGAAAGCTGTTGACATGCTGCTATCTCCACTTCGCTTTTATGGTCATAAAATAAAAAAGTAAATGTTAAATAAAGTTAGACTTGTTCCAGCTGGGTGCTCGAAGACCTGGTCAGAGAGAGAGAGAGAGAGAGAGAAACATTAAAAAAAACTAACAAATAGTCGAACCATAAGTTTCGAGTTCCGTACGAGTAAATAAATAACAATAATGTTAACTTGCATAATTTTACACTCCCTTTTTTACTGTCGTTAAATTAAAATTACCGAGGTTTGGGTACTTGCTCGGTCTCGGGGAGGGTGTACAGTTCTCCCGTACAGAAACGGAGTACGTCCCGTGACTTCAGAAAGGTACAAAAGCAAGTGACATGAGTTGTGCGGGAGTAGAAAAACGTTTCTCTCCTTTACTTACCACTTGTTTAGTGGTATGGGAGAATAAAACTTTCAACCCCTCCTTTGTCTTCATCCCTAACCCTTTTCGTATTTTTCCTTTTTCGAGTCGGTAGGAATGTCATAAAAGTACGCTCTGCTTTTCTACGCGGGTTCAACCCATCCGGCCACGACGAAAATAATAAAAAATCCCGAAACTTAAGATGACCTGCCCGTTGTCTTGCCTTCTCCCGTTTTTCCAGTACGTGAAATCAATAGACTCTGGCACTGGTCTCCCAGAGGTTTCTACGGTACAGAAAAAAAAAAAATTCTGATTTCTGCCAATTTAACGCACGATGAAGAAAAGACGCTTTCATAAATTTTATTTACATACATTTCAATAACAGTAAATTATTTATGAAACGATTATTAGAATTTGAAATGGGAAATTCGTATACGGGACGATACTTAACATCGAGGAGCCGTCACGGGTGCTACACACCACTCAACTTTAAGTATCTTTAAGTTCTTGGAAACACGTTATGGATCTTATGTAACTGTTTCTTCCCCCAATAAGCGTTATAATATATTCTGCAGAACTTCAGAACAAGGACTGCTGGTTCAAACGTCATCTTCGAGTGGTTGACTTGACGTCTCTCGTTCCCGATTTCGAGTTCCAGGAACAAACAACGGGTTCATAAACAAGCAGGTGTGGGTAGAGAGAGAGAGAGAGAGAGAGAGAGAGAGAGCGGTTACAGGTTCCACGACAAGAGAACCGGGCAGAACAATTATGGTAATTCTGCAAAGAAAAAGTCTTCGGAGCGGAAAATTTTGCGGGAAAATTTAAATATGAATTCCGTTATCGTCGAGCCCGTTATAATTAGGAGGAAGAAACCCAAACGCCGGTTCCTAAACCGTGGCTTATCAAGTTAATTTAATACTGGTTTTCGCACTCGGCATCATTCGACTTTAATTATTCCAGAATCGAAAGATTAAACATAATTTTTTCTGGTACATTAGGAGTCCGGTTTTCAGGGAGACCGACGATTAATGAAGTGCGAAGCCCAGAAAAACACACACGCACGGAACTACAATACTTGTGACTCGACGAACTTCACACCTGAATGAGAACCAACAATTTTATTTTTCTTCGAAACCTGCTCAACCTTATGACGAGGACGAGTCTGCGGACCGTGTCAGTGGGACAAATATTGACACATTGGACAATGTAGGACCCGAGTTAATTACCCCGGGTGAGTCGAAAGGTTAATTCATCGGACAGTTGTACGTGAAAGGTCACACGAAAGGATAAACAATGGAAAGTTGTTCATGGGGAAGGGAAACGAAGCTGACAAAACGAAAGGTTCGCGTGAAGGAGGGTGAACCGGGAAGAAGAACCTTCGCTCCGGGGGAACAAGTCATAAGCCGAATAAAAAAAAAATAAATTATTTGACAAAGGAACTCTTCACACAAGCCATTAAGGCGTTCTTTAATCCGGCAATGGCTTTAGAATTATATAGGAGACACGGAACTTAAAAGGAAGATAATGAAAATATGAAGTAAAGGGAAACTGCAAAGGAGGAAATTTCACTTTCAAAGCTTTGAATGTTTTTTTTAAATTCCCTTGAAAAATGAACTTCTCCCTTTTTTTTTAGAAAGGAACTTTTTTGTTCCACCCTTACACGTCAGACGGTTCCGTCTACGAACCAGACTCGGATTTCATACAAACTTGAAACCGGCGAGTACTCGTTCGACGCAGAACTCACAGAACTGAGTTCCTAAACCCCGAGTTCCGTAGCAGTAACCGGTGCGACCCATGTCATCCGAAGCAGACGAAGAAAACATTTACATAGGAAGTACAAAGACGGAGATAACGTTTCCACGAGAGAACTCCATCGGATAGGTCTAGGATCTATCTATTCATAGAATTCGAGGCTCGTATTAACGTGTAACATACAGCGTTCATCCTAGCGTAAATGCCTCCGAAACAAGTTTAAACAGTTAGAATGGAATAATTAACGAAGAAGAGTATGAAAAATGTCGGATGGATAGGTGAGACGGTTGAATTCGGTCAGATTTCACGGAGAAGACTCGGTTTATTTATTCGTAAAAGAAATTTCTTCTCTTGGAAGAAAGTCTTACCTGGAAAACCGGACGAGTCGTGTCAAATGAAAATTGGAAATTTTTTGTCAACTACCAAAAAACATAAGCGACATGTACACGTGTACTACCAAGTTGCGAAAAAGGAAACTCGAGACCGTTTCCCCCAGTTCTACTTGCTAATGCACTCTAAAAATTGAAAAGTAAATTCCCCGAGAAGTTTAATTAAAACTTGACTAAACCGGATCTCGTATTACATCAATTGCAAAGCGTACTTGTTAATTAAGCCGATAATTTGAACTAAATTGGTTAAGAATGTTAATATTTATAATACAGGTAGCTACACGGTAAACGTTTTACCGTGAATGATGAATTATGACGTCAGAGTAATTGAACGATAAAAGGGGAACACCTGCCGAGTCGCACCACTTCGCCCGTGTACGAGGAAGGGATGCAATACACAACGGGTGCGACGAGAGTGCATTTAATGTATACATAATGTACATAATGGTTACGTTAAAACAGGAACGGGGTGACCGTAGCAAATTCCAAATCGGTCCGGCCGACACCTTCGCGGCATTCCCAGTCGGTGATTTATCATTTGTCTGGTGACACGACTTCGACCTCGTTTTTCATTTTCGTTATTCTTCTTATCATTAACATCGTTTAAAGTCTCTTTAAACTCTAAACGAAGGTCTTAATTTTCTTAATTATTTAGTACGGGTCTAGACTATCTACGAGCGAGTCATAATCGTACGACAAATATTGACAAAAGAAAAAATAAAAAGAAAACAAGGCGGTGAAAACGCCGAAAGCGGACTGTTGACGAGGCCAAGAGAAGGAGTCGTTCGTGGAAACTTTCTAAACTTTTTCTATTTTCCTAGTAAAAACTACGCGATTTGAACATTTTTTCAATCGACGTTAGAGGTCTGCATTCGGTGTTACTCCCTACGAAATAGATCATTTTTGAAAAAATAAATTATTAAATGAGAAATCTAGCAAAGTATCAGTCGGATGAATTTCCTGTTGAATGCGTGAAATGTCCCCCTTTCATTCTCGAACTTACCTTCCTTTGATGGGTGCGTTCGTTTCTCCTTCATCATCCAGACGAGATGTTACTCCTCATTACACAGCAGATCTTCCAGGGCTTCTATACTTCTAATCTCTACACCCTGATTGCACACCCTAATCACTTTTCCCCGTCCTCGGGGAAAATCCACGCAAAGCGGAGCCCCCGAGTGGCGGCTCCCGGTTTTGTACATTAATCTCACACGTACGTATTATATATATATATATATTATATTTTTAGCAAATTTTCCTCCTTCTGTGACACGCAATGAAATCGCTTCGATAACCTCATCAATCCGACGGAGAATATTATAAATAGCTGGAAAGTTCCACATCCTGTCGTGATTGACACTTCACACGATCTGGCCTGCTCTGATAAATATTGCACCCCATCATTCTCTCTCTCTCTATATTTTTTTTCTACTTCAAACAGACTGGTCCTGTTGTTGATGTTATCGACGTGAAAAATAAAAAAGGCACTGTACTGTGAAGGAAGGGACCGACGAAAACCGAGTGTCAAAGCTAACAAAAATGAGCAGCTCCGAGAGAGTGCCCCAACATTAAATTTCCCATCCATTAAACATGTGATTAAATCGGAATTGTTTTCGTAACTCTCTGAATGTTGTGGTCCTTTTTTTTCTAGTCTACCACAAGCCATTCAACCATCGAGGACGGCTGCAGAACTACTGAAAGAAACAATCTTGAGGTCCTCTTTCCGTTTCAGAACACACTCTCAATATTTCTTTTCATAAATTATCTATTACGAAAGACTCTAACTTGGTCGCTACGACCTCTTGATGGACACCAACCAACTTCTTCACCAGTACAATAGTATAAGTTATATTCATATAGAAACTTGCCGGTAATGAGGTACCAACCTGTCTATCCATGCTCACATGTATACACTTCTCGTTTTTCGTAAAATTAATAGTCTTTCAGGTTGTTTCTTTGCTCGTGTTATGGCCGGTTACATTGAAGTGACGTTGTTGTCCGCGTCCAACATGTCCGACATCCTTCCCGTACCAATAATACTGATTTGTCTTCCCGCACCGAGTTGTACCGCAGTCTGCTCTTTGTATCCGCAGAACAATAAGTTTCATAAATTGACTGTTATTTTTTCCGTGAAAAAAAAGGGAATTGTCGAACGATCAATCACGTTGATTAGGAGGAGAACAAGACGGCGGGTTCGAATGGCGTGACACCTCCGGACATTTTCCGACCGTACGACGTCCGCGGCCATTACAAGGTACTTTTTATCCGACGTTTCCATTCATAAAGTTAGGCAAATAACGAGGGTAGAACTGAATGTGTCATTGAGGGATTACATCTGACAATTCAGACGCACCAGAGTCAGAGTGACAGAGGAGGAAGTCGCCTGGCTGCTGAGATTTTCCGTTTTTTTCTTTCTTCGACGACAACAGAAATGTTGGCTCGAGTCGACGTGTCACGAGTCAGTCGCTCAACTTTATGGATTTCTTTATTTTTTCAGAAATGTCGGTTCTGCCTTTACCTTCCTCCATAACCAGAAGTGTACACATTTTTAAGGTAACAACCGAGAAAGTTACAAATGAAAACTTCTGGGCTTAATAATGTACATAAGTAGGAAACACGAGTAGTCAAGGAGTAATTGGTCCAAGAGCATGATTTATGGATAATTTTTGCAGGTATTAATTGTCTTCTTCCGGTGTGAAAACTTATGTATTCGACACAGACTCGGTCTTGTTGTTTTTTTTTTCCAATTGAAGATGGCCCGGGTTCGTTCGTGTCGATCCCGTGAGACTCGAGGATCGACCAGAATGGAAGGTGCATATACCTACAAAGTGGTAATTAGGGTTCCACTTCAAATTTCAGACTTCCACCTATTAATTTACGGGATATACCTTGTTATTACTGTTTTCGTAGTATTAGGGGGGAAGCTTGAAACACACCCCGGCTCTCACACACATGACTAACGCGGTTCCTAATGGTACGCGTTCGTGTACAAAATTAGTGTTGTGTTCCTGCGTGTAGTCGGATGATGCCCATCCCAAAAATGACGAAGTACCACCGGGATGAATTAATAGAGTGGAACTATCCTGCACTATAAGAGGGCGAAATTATCAGTTTTATAACGCAATGTGATGATTTTCTATCAGGCTCAGTGATTAAATCACCTCTGCACACCTGACTAAAAACTATTTTACTTTATAACTAACAACTCAGAAGTTTCCTGTGTGTTGTTTCCGTGAACTGCTTCCACGACGCTATTGTTACATTTTTACTTTTTATAGTTTCTAACGACCCGAATTGATTCCTTAAAAAGCAGATTATTAAAGTATGAATGATTTAAAATAAAAAGATGTCAGAGAGCTGGCAGTAACACAACGTAAATAATACAGAAGAGCTCTTCTACACCGGCTTATTGACCTCTACGGCTATAAAAATCTCACCTGAAAACCTTCTTACTTCTAATGTTAGCAGGTAAAATTGAAGGCAGTACTCGTTAATTTTCAGATTTCACCGTTTCCAACATGAGTGAATTTCCGCCGGAGTGGTTCGATTGTACAAATTCAAAAGGCCCACCCCGAAATGTCGAAAGTATGCCAAAAATATATGTGTGTAATTAACCGGGTGAAAGCAGTCGAAGGTTCGCATTCAAATTCTTATTCATCACTCTATTTCTGTTGTAATAACTTGTGAAAGCAACACATAAATAATTATTATCCCCGTGGTGGGATTTAACAAACACAACGAGTGTTTTATAATTAATTTATTCAAATTGGTCACCTGTTCACCGTGATTTTAAAATAGAAAACTCCGAATAGTTATTTCCACTAGATACGTTCTCCAAAATTCAATTCAATTCCTTCGTCCTAGAGGTCGGGATAATTTCAGGTGGAACGTTGGAGTGCACTAATTTATTGTCTTCCATTTTGTCCATCAAATGTAATTTCAATAAGCCGATTTTATTAAGTAATCCGTGCGGTTTAACGACACTAATAAACTCAACTCACTTTCGTAAACTTCATGAATATTATGCATCACCAAGAACCGTTTTTTTTTTTTGCCCAACTCGTAACTTTAATTAATAAACAATCCGCTGCTTCCAGTTGAGTTTTAATAGTAACAGACGTTCGAGTAATTTAATAAGATTTACAGATATATATTTGAGAAGATATGTTGAGTAACTAACTAATTACTAAGAGTATATACCATTAATGTACTATTTGGTGCTCGAGTTAATACTTAGAGTCTGCACTTCATTAAAACATGTGTGTAATATATATATTAAATAAAATCATAAAATTCTCCTTAGGTTTATTTCATAACTGCCCATTTTAAATGAAGTTAGTTTGCTTGAGCTTATTTAATAGTTTCACCGACGGCATTCGTTCTCTTTCCTTTTGCAACGTATTAATACATCATAGAATAAGACATTCCAATGCGAGACAAGTAATCGCCCGTGGATTAATTAGTCTGCCCCCGAATATTTCGTTCAGGCAAGTAATTATTGTCCGTAAAAGTTTATTTATTTATAGTTCACGGGGCACTGCTAACGGTTTCGAGAATTCATTTGAATTTTCGCTTGGGGACGACTCGAGTGCACCGTCTCCTTGCCAAAGAGTTTCTCTTTCGGTTTCCTTCCGGAGTTTCTTCGTTCATTTCGTGTCCTCCCGCTGGTTTACTGTTCTCCGTCTTACGGAATAAATTAAATAAAAATCCTAAGGGTAAACAAAACCGTACGGACAAATCTCATTTGTTAAGCGGGGAGAATACTCCGGAGGATGAGACCAGAAGAAGAAGAATTTGTCGCCGTATATCATTTCACTCTTATTGAACCCTTTTCCTGGCAACGGGTGGAAATTTTTTTTTTTGCGTTTCGCCTTTTTACATTTCTGCAAAAACTATTATATTAATGAACACGGAAATAGTGTCGAAAAAGCAAACGAGTTTTCTGAAGAAAGCGGAAAAAGTAAGAGATAAACAGAGGAAAAACACCACAAGGTACTCCGGGTACGAGTACGAGTACAATCGACTCAAGAAGTGTACAAACTCTTTCGGGGGCAGTAGAAATTTTACTTACCAACATTTAGGTATTTCAAGAACTACAAAAATACATGGAACTACAACGGAGACATTAAATAGAACAAAACCATTTTCTATTTAATATGTTCTACTCAAATTGTGAGTTCAATAATTCAACGAACTACCCTACTCCTTCGTATCGAACTTCATTACACATTGAATATACCCAACATAAGTTTTATATCGTATCAGTATATATCAGTATATATTTAAAAAGTAATGCTTTTGACGGTCCACGGATGTATTCCACTCCCAGAGAAAAGTATGGGAAAAAATGAGAACCTTCCAACTTCTAGTTAGCACTACACTTCTATTTGAGTAGACGAACATATTTTTATTCATCTTACACGTACATAAAATACATGATTATTAATATTGAAAGATGTCAGCCACGTTGAGTGAAAGTGCGGAGAGGAAGCGATGGCAGGGTCGGATGGCAAAAATCGTAGCCGAAGCAAAAATCCACGTGCGAAATTCCGTTTTTTTTCGCCCGAACGAGACTTTTTTTTGGGGTCAGCACGTAGACGACAAAGCAATAGTAAACATTTTCGGGGTTTTATTATTACCGAAATAGTAGAAACGACCGCGGAAAGATACAAGATGGTGATCCCATTAATTTTAATGACGAGACAAAAAATCGTCAATAATCGATCGGTCTAATTGTTTAATTTTTTGTTTATTGTTTCGTTTATTTTTGCACTAAAATTTACTCCCGAGTCCCCCGATGATCATCATTATTATTGTTTATTGTTGCTGATCCGGGGCCTTCGGTTTAATTGTTTCGACGCCGCCGAGGCCTGTACGCACTTTTTATTTTTTATTTTTTAATTTTTCCAATCAATAAAAACGAACCAACAATCGTTTTGCTTAGAGTCGAGATTTATTATGATTCCGTTTGATTGTTCTCAATTTCTGTCGGAGCCGTGTTTTTCCGATTTTGGGTTACGACCCCCGAGGGTAAGTTCCAAAGCTCGGGTTTGGACCCGGCGCCGACCAATCGGAAGTAATTTATTTAATGCCCTCGTCGACGATCGTTACCTGTACTTACGGGATTAACAAAAGATCTGTCGTCAGGGGGAAAGAAAATTCGACAAGGTGACCAAAAGGGGTGGAAAAAATGTGGGAAGAGAACTGCACGACACCCCACGAAAACGTGACCGGTTTTCGTATCCCTCCTTCGTTTTTCTCTTCTTTTTTTTTTCTTCTTCTTCTTCTTTAATTTACTATAATCTGCTTAAGTTCTTAAGAGGCAACAACAGAAAATCGTACATAATCTTTGATCGGAACACATTAAAAATGAAAACCACCAGGTGATTCAATAAATAATAACCGTTTCGGAAGACTCGCAGTCGAAAGTTAAATACGCTCCGATTAGATTGGATACCCCGGGTTGTACATAAACATTTTTTAACTTATTAGTAACTTTTATAGTATAAAAGTGGGCCTTTTTTTTACTGTATCCAGTAGATGTTAATATAAAATTAAATTAATATTCAAACCGCGGGGCAGTAAAATTCTAATTGAACGTCCATTACGAGGGATAAAACTCCGAATAGATGTGTTATTGGTATTATTACCAGGCGAGTATTACTTCGTGGTTTTCCATTAATTTTAATTTAACGTTCCGAGCCTTTTTTTTGCCCCCACCCCTAGAAGTTATGTATTGGTCCGCAGCGTTCAAGAGTTTCACCGTGACAAGGGTCTGACACTGAAAACTGACCGTGTTCAAGGGGGTATGCACAAAATAAATAAAACATTTCGGAGTCGGAGGTGGACTGCGAGCAGTTACAACCGAACAATTCCGTTTTCAGTATTAATCGTGGGTAGAAGTCAGTTTCTCTCTCTCTCTCTCTCTCTCTTGCCACTATTGGGAAAGTTAAAATAGTGAGGGACTTGAAAATCGCAAAAGTAAAATAAAAGAAAAAGTTTTAATGGATTTTGACTGGGAAGACGTGAGGCAGTTCCTTTTGTTCCATAAGTGGAGTCCGCATACCGAGCGGAGCCGAGTGGGTACCTCTCGTACGCACAATAAGAGTGGAATGGAAGCCCTCGGGGGGGTTCACCGTTTACGATCGGTTAGTCAATCATCAAACAAAAAAAAAGATTGAAAGAGCCACAAAGAGTTTTGTTGTGACTTCAAAAGAGAGAGAGAGAGACAGAGAGAGGAGAAGAAGAAAATACTAGACGATCCTTCAATATTACCAGGTTCTCAAAGTTCTACGCCTGACGTAACCATGGAGGTGTTGCACGGTGAAAAACGTATATACAAAAGTCACTCTGGTTATTAACCTGATATTCTGATCGAAGGCAAACTTAACAGGCAACCGATTGGAATTACGTTTCTATGTCATCCTAGACGAGTGTCGCGACCAAACATGCCCACGTGTGATGTGCTGGAATGTTAAATATTTAAAAACATTATGTTTAAATTAAAGTTTATGCCGTGCGGCATTTTTAAAATAACACAAATACACGACGAGAATTACAATGTCGTCGTCGTCGATTAAGTACGCTTAAAGAGTGGTAAAAGTCCATCACCGTCGACCGGATCGACTTTAACAAATCCGATAGGAGTACCCTGGTGGAAACGGAACCGAGTACCTGTTACCTTGGAAGATTTAATTAAAATCCGCTGCTACTCCTCCGACCACCTCCGACCAAAAAGAAGTGTTAATCTTCGAGAGTTATTGTGTTCTCAGAGAGAATCAAAGGATCCTTTTATTTCCGAATATTTTGTCAGTTCCTCGTGATTGTAATTTATTACACGGGGGAGTTTTCTCTTGGTTTTTATTATTTCCGGAGTGTAAACTCTGATGCTCGGCTCTGCCCAACTACCAAAACTTAATTGCTGCGTTTTTTTTTTTTTTTATTGAACGAACATCAACCGAGGTAACTTTATTTAATTATTTTTATGGGTTCGTTGCATGCCCCGTGAGACAAGCAGAGAGCTGTGAGGTTCCGTGGAGCGGTCGAACCGGCGACCGCACGGGGTCCTTCGTCACCATTTCCAATGACCATCTGTGTGGCGATGCATACGAATTAAGTGTAATTTAAGGCTCGTAGATCATAGGAGCGGTCAATTCCTAGGAAACGGAGACGCACACCTTAGGGGTAGGACGTGGCATTAGAAGACCTCGGGATTAGACTCGGGTTGCCGTCTTGTCTGCGGATTTGTTAAGTCTTTTGTCCGGCTCGTTATCCGGTTTCTTTTCTGCAGAAAAAAGAATGTGTTCCACGTTCACCCCGGTCGCCTCCCATCCACGACTAGGTTTCTGTCTATTTATTGTGTTCCTTTTGGGTTGCTCTAGGCGGAGGGCGTTCATTCATCCGCCCTGTCGGAGGTCAACCTTCCGATGTCCGTCCGTCTCTCTCTCTCTCTTTCTTTTGACTGCTCATACCAGTTATTACGGCCATCATCAATCTTCATAATTTTCTTTCACATCCGTTTTATTTATGACTCCTTTTTAAAATTTTTGCCCGGCAGACTGTTTTATTCTTTCCCTCAAGGACCATCCCTTAGTTTCTTCTTTTATTCCTCCGGTTCTCGTGTCATTTTTTTTTCTTTCGGTAATGGAAATTAGTTTTTAAATTATAATTTTAATCTCGAGAATCTCAAACACTCGAGATCATTTCCTACGGAGGGCTAGGTCCTAGACAATTACTAAAATCCATTATTGTGTACCCTCCCCATGTCGGTTTTTGTTGTTTTGCACGTCTACGTCTGGTACCCGTCGTCCCGTTCCTTGGGCGCTCTTTCAGTGTTTACACTTTTATTCAATGTCAATTTATTAGTTCCCGGATCAACCTATAATTTTCCTATTTTAACTCCATGTACTATTAGCATATTATTATTATTATTATAACGTGTTTCTACTTAGTGGTGGCGTACGAGACGAGTTTCGACAACTGCTTACCCGAGTTTCACTCGTAATTTATAATTTTAAATTAAACATTCGGTCAGCCCATTTTGTCGAAAGCCTCGATTGCCTCCGTGAGATTGTACACGACCGTAGGGGTGGGCGTCGAACAATTGTCAAATAATACGGGAAAGAGACAGATCGAAAGAGAGAACTTGGTTCGGACACAATCTGGGATTGATTTACCTTAAAAGTTCGTTCCCGGATGCCTCGTGCACACGTCCATTTTGCGGAATTTTTGGAATTTTATAATTACACAGACTGTAAAAATTGTTAAAGAAATACAATAGCTCAACGTCTAGTGGTTTTAGGGGTCGAAATTGACAGTCGCCGGACCGTATGCTTCTACCCAAATCTAATGTTACGCAATTAAATAATTTAATTTCGACGTAACGTGAATAATTCAATAGATAGAATCAGCCAAGAAGATTCGTAACACTCCACAGAGTGTAAGATAATCAATCAATTTGATCAATGTCCCGGCTAATAACCGGTGATTAAATTTTTCTTGGAAACCTCGCATTTTTACCAACTATCTGTAAAACTAAAATTTTAAAACGATGCTTCACAATCTCCCCTTAATATCTGCCCTGTCGGGTCCTATCTCTTTATGATCTTTCCTGAAATGAAACGAGCCCAACCTTCCAATTACGGAAGAAGGAATTTATCTCGTGTGGCGAGTTATCCCGTTTCACTAGGCGAATAGAAAAACCATAGACGAAAACGACCACTGGAACACCGGGACGAGCACGTTAACGCAAGTTATTTATAATAAACCGTTCACAATGGCCGAATCTTTTAGCGATTTGTACTTTTCAAAAATTCCTGTACTATGAATAGTTTCTGACACATGAACCTCACCATTTTATTTTGTGTGATATTTTCAGAAAGAAGTTAATTGTCCTCTGGTTCCTGTGGTTCATCATTCTACAAATATGACGTTAAGTGTACGAAAATAAATAAATGTATATGTTAAAGACGTTGTGTATATTTTGGGGGTTACTGATTTTTAGGGTTTTTAGTAGGATGTGTCGGTTAATATATTCCCGAGGCACTTTTGAATGTGAAACTGCACTCTGGAGAAACTTACACGAAGTTATTTTTATGTAGTTTGTGTTCTCTCGTTGTTCTCATACACAGTTGGACGTATATACCTTAATATGTTAGTCTCTTCACGTGGATATATATATATATATATATATATATAAGGTGTAATGTAAAGAAGAAGTCCGTGTTTGTAAATTATTGTTTCTAAAAATGAAAAATTTTAAAGTTTGTTTTTGTTTACCCATTAACAATGGCGTCCGCATGTGCGTTCTAAAAAACGTGAATAGAATCACAAAAAGTGATCTCGACGGTCGTAAATAGGCCTCACGGAGTTTTCAGGTTAACGGCAATCTTCCCGGTCAAAAGAGCCTGAGCCATTTAAAATAGTGTAATTTATCCCCGTGCACGACTGTCCTCGGCCATCTTAAATTTGTTGCCATCTTTCAGCAACGAAAGGATAAATCTCTTAAGGCCCGGTTCCATCTTATCAGTGGCGGGTCTTTTACTCCGTCACATGAGACCCATAAACCACTTGGAATGGCCCTCGAGAAAAAGAAGAGATGGAGACCCCGTCACAGGTAGCTCGGAGGTTGCCGAAGAAAGATGATTTCGTTTAATGGACCATTATATTTAGTCAAGCTTTTCGACAATCGCTGCAATTGTTCCCATACAATGGCGTCACGAAGTGAGGAAAATATGCTGCTGACGGAAAGTGAAGCACAAAGACTACACACGAAAAAGTAGTACCACCTCACCGTGGATTTGTAGTGAAACAAAAAAAAACATCAATACGACGACTCGTCACCTACATTAATACACAAAATAAGTCAAATGGTGGAGTCTCGGGGAAACCGACAGGTTCACGCACGGGTCCAAGACAAAATAAGTTCCCTAAAAACGAGTCGGTCGCGTTAGTCTGGCAATTAGTCCGGATTTTCCATCATTCGGATAATCAAGATAACACATTGTTAAGAGATTTCTCTTAAGAACCTGTGATTCGGGTCACACGGCAACGAATTATCGAAATCCATTTCCTCGGAATTATCCTCGACGAGAAAGCAAATAACCAGAAGATTATTGACATAAGAAAAGTGTCAGGTGTTGACAATTGGTTTTACCCGTTTAACTAACACTGACCGGAGTGGATGATCTACTAGATAATTTGATTAACAAGTCAAAATAAAATATGCCTACCACAAAAATTTCTTACAATTTGATTTAAACCCCTGCGACTGTTACACCTGTCCACGTGACTAACAATTAGGTATGTATCATCATACGTCACGAAACTGTCTCGGAGGGTTCAAACCCGAACGGGAAATTAATAAGACAGTAATAATTTTTTACACAGAAATCTATTAAGGCGAGTAAATATTGGCACTTGCACCGTAGGAATTTCTCTACTTGTTTTCGTTGGTCAACGTGACCAGAAATTAAACTCGTTGATTAGTGTCAATTGATTAGATTACCGAGCGTCATTCCCTACTTTTAAGGCGTGTGTACAGTTATGTGCGAGCACAGAGCATGCCACACGATATATTTAGACGGCTGTGGTGGTGGTCGCGAGGTTTTAGCCCGTTTCGAAGGTTCGTTCACTCGCCCCCGGTGAATGGAGAGGAAGGATCGTTAACGGTTGTCATGAGTGTGTGCCTGTTGGCACCAACCAACAAATGCGGAGTTTAAATGTCTCGGCGACCTCACGGAACACTTGAGGTGCGTTTCAGTACCTCTCAGAATTTCATAGCAACTCGACGAACGGTGCTGCTAACCGGTACGCTCATTTCATCTAATTATCGTTTATTACGCTACAACCATAGATGAGGATGTAGCAGGACACCTACATATTCCGGTAACCATAATGGTAGTTCGTTCAACCGACACCTTCCTTTCGACGGCGGACACCACCCTCGGGTGACAGTCGGGACAATGGCGATGATTCCATTGAACACCCGGGATTTTACCCCGCGGCTAAGCAAGGTGGATGTTTTCATTGATTCCGGGGAAACAGACCTTACAGATGTGAGCTTGTTGTCCTCCCGGCGAGTCTCGTTACCCCTACGATACTTCCTTCTTTTCTCTTTTTGCGTCGTTCAATCGGAAAAGATAAAGGCACGTGTTATTGCACATTCCAAAAGAGTTGTGTGCGTCAGCTGGCAACGTTCATGTGCGAGATTCATTATCCCGAGGATTAAGGAACGGGGAAAGATTATTCCTAGTCAGACGTGACAGTTGCAAAATTACGAGATTAAAAAATTTTCACGGGAGGAGTACCGACAACGCGGTGCGAAATCTTCAAGAATAATTGCGTCGGATGAAACGATCTCGTGTCAGAGGTGCGACAAAGGAAACCCAGAAAAGAGGTTTCCATTTTCGAAAAGGAAAAAGTCAGAGGTGCGTCTCTCCCCGTCAAGATAAATTATCTTTTTCTGAATTTATTCGACTCGAGGGGTACAACCATTGGACGGTAGAACATTTCGGTCTGCGGAAACTCACCACCGAGTTATACCGTGACAAAAACCTGAAGTCGCATTCACTTTTCTCCGCTTTATCGGCACGCCTAACGAACCTGGTAAACCACAAGACTCTGACAACAGATAAAGAAAACCAAAAGGTACGAGGGAAAGACACAGACACACACAAAAAAAAACTCAACAACGAGATCGTTGCGGAATGAGAGAGAGAGAGAGAGAGATCGTGAGGAGATGAGAAACCCACAGACTCGACAAAAACTAAACTCCACTCGGTTTTGTTCGTTCTTGTCTGATTCCGATCGAGGAGAGAAAGAGCGAGATGTTAACTAGATGAAAAGATAGTTCCATGTGTACAATAGACAAGCACATAGAACCTTGCGTGTCTCCCAGTCCGCAGACCCCCGATTTTTTAAACCGCAAGTAAAAGAAAACGCTTGCGAAACGGGAAGGGGGATGAAACAACCCTCTCAAAGTGTTAAAGAACAGAGAGACGCGAAAACCGGGGAAACCCCCGGTCGGCCTCGCCCACAAGTACTTATCCGAAATGACAAATCACTCACGGGTTTAAAATTCCCGCCCTTTTGAAATTAGAATTTAGACGATAGATTTTAGACGATAGGATCTAGGATTATATCCCGAGTCGGAGGAAAGCGGGCGTGCGATTAGCACAGGTACGCGCCGCTCGTAAATTAAACCAGACGATGCTGGTAGCCGAGTGTTTTCGATTAATTTAACTTAAAAACTTAACGGCCACCGGATTTAAACACCGACTTTTTGCTTAAAACTTCTTTTCGGAAGTGTTACGCGTGCGTTTCTCTATGTACCTATTGTTGAAACGATCGCTGAAAGTTATTTCACGGCCGTAGACGCAACTTAATATTCTCGGACATTATTAACCGCGTTGAGCATTCATTATTTTTACCTTAACGGCTTCGGTTACACCTGTCTTCTCATTTATCTTATCAGGGAATTCTCGACTAGTCTCTCTCTCTCTCTCTGCAATCAGCGTCGACGTCGTAAATTACTTCTCTCCTCTCGACCTGTTTACAAACTTGTTTGTAATTGTTGTGACGTATGCGAGATCTTACCGTCAATTGTTACTGAAACTCTTCCAGGGTGTTCTGTCGTAGTCGAGTACTCAAGTCTTCTCACCGTGGCATTTCACCTGGCGAATCCACACGGGCCGACTTACAGGGAAAACTTTTTCAATAATAGAATTCTCTCTCTCTCTCTTGGAAATTACAAATTGTTCGATAACAAGTTTCTAGTTTAAGAATAAAATTTGTAACTTATTTATGAATTCTTGTCGCTGCTTACTTTTGTAGAGAAATTATCGTCCTCCTCTCCAGTCGGAAGTGTCTCGAGACACGAACTTCCAGTAAACCGTCGATGGGTTTCGTTGCATAATAAAATCGTTTCTTGTCTCTTGTTTATTTTATAATCCCTAAAACTGTGTTTTCTTCCGTTCGGCAGAAAAGCACAAGTGTTACACACAGTCGCGGATAGTAAATAAGTGCGGTTACAACTCGGAACCTTTTGAATATTTATAAGTTATGGGTAGTTGGTAGTTTTACAGAGGGAACCTTATTATTCAATTAAACGAGAAATTTTTGGTTTTTGCATGCACCTTTTTACGTTTGTTTTTTTTTTTTTTGAGGTTCTCGCAAGGTCCTGTCGTTAAAGGGAATTTTTCCCCACTGTCGAGAACCTGTCCCGCGTACCTGTCCGGCCGGTTTTTCCTCTGCCCCGGGGTTTTTTTACGTTCACGTCAATTAATGCGCATTATAAAGTTTTAGGAGCGGAACAAGGCTCAAGGAACCCGGTTGCTCCATGTTCGGAACTGTAACACCGTGTACGGAACCGTTTTAAAATTATCTAACAATCAAAATTATGTGAGCAGAATAAAGGAGGCATAAAGTCTAATTAGACGTTGAGATAAGTTCAGGAAAGACTGGTGGTAAGGGATGTGGCAGATAAAAAATAAAAATTTCTAGGGAAATAGAAATTGAATAGAGAGAGAGAGAGAGAGAGAGGGCCTCGTGACCTTTTCTCTCCCTTTTTACTATTTTAATGATGATAGTAAATCACGCGACATTATCTCTAGCCCATTTCGAAAAACCGAAATTTTGACCCCCTCCGACCCAAGGCCTTTTAACCTGCTTGCCTCTTGCTCTTCCATATCTACAACCGTCCAAATATGCATGCTGTCTACCATCCGGAGATAACTGCCGTACATCTAAATAGTTTCGTTTCCAAGTTGGCCCTGCGTCAGCCTCCCCCTGCCAAATGATTAACGATTTCCATCGCGTCCCTTCCGCTCCCAAAACCTGCCCTTGTTTTCTTCTAATCAAATTTTCGGGACGTGGGCAACCCCCGGCCGAGGGTACCGCATCCCTGAAATCCCTCCCGGGGCCCCGTGAAACGCCTTAAAATTCCACGGGTCATCGATAGTTTCGGTGTAAATCAAAATAGTTTTCGGCTTTTCACACCGTTCTACCCGGCGATAATCCACCGAACGCCTGTATTTTTGGGGTTTTCCCCTGTCATTCTCATCTGCTTTTTATGCTTCTCGGACGAATGAAAACGCTTCAGATGCCTGCACGTCGCGAGTTAAACATTCTAAAATTATTATCCTTCTCTAAATTTATTATCCGACATTTTGAATTTTGATGGTTTTACGTTTTGCCAGGAGGGAGGGAGGGGGGAAAGCAAGCCTCGTCGACACTGCAGAGCAGCAACAGCAGAGAGAGAGAGAGAGAGAGAAAATGGACTGTCGGTCAATTCGATCGGTCTGTCGGTGGTCTCGGAGTCGAAGTTCCTCCAAAATCAATCGAATCGATGGAAACGATCGAGAGGAAGTCATCGGTTTGAAACAAAACCCAAGAAATCTCAATCGACAACTAAAAATGATTTTGTTCACTTCTCATTTGTAACGGGAGAGACGGACCAAAGTCTCCGGGGAGACTCCGCTTGCTCGGACTTTTCTTGCAGGCCTCGGCTCGTCCTCTGGTCCTTTGAGAAACGCCCGAAGCTTCTTCGACTTCCATTTCTCACACACACATCCATCCACTTCTTCTTCCAGTTCGTTTTGCCCTTCCCATCCATCACCCTCACGATTTAATTTTTTCCCGGTTGTAACCGAAATCTTCTCTTTCTTCATCATCATCATCATCATCATCGTTAAAATCGAGTTTCTTTTTATGGTGGATTTTAATTAAACGAACCGGTAACCGGTTGTGGGTGCCACAAAATAATAAAATGCAATTAATTTGCTTTTTGAGGAACTCAATTTATTTGCTTTTGCTACTCGTCGTGGAGTGGAAATCTCCGCCGCCGCGATCGACTACTCATTCATTCGTTCATTCACGTGGAAACGTGTCTTTTTGGAGAATTCGCTCGCCATTCTTCTCATTCGTTTTAATGGTTTCGTTGCAGTTCCTCGTCGTCGTCCGAGAGAGAGAGAGAGAGACCCAGGTGTGAAGAATACAAACTCGAAATCGTTTCCTCTTCTAATTAACTCCCGTATCTGTCTAGGAAAGTTGACGTTGTTACACGGTTGACGAGAAGAGTCGACTGAATTGGAAGAATTGCACTGTTATTACACGCACCGGTTGACTCCACTTATGTAGTATTATTAATTACACTCATCTGCTTCTAAACATAATTGGACGTTTGGTGTACAACACACATACACACACACACACACACTCACTCTCTCTCTCTCTCTCTCTCTCTCTCTGTGTGTTATTACGTGTTTGTAAAACTTTGTTGCAGAAATTTCCGAGAGAGTACCGGCTCACGGTGCGAATACAACAACGTCTACAATAACATACATAATGACAACAATTGAATTGTATTTACGATTCCGGCTATAAATCTCGGCACGTTGAAATTGCATCGTAAAAATTATGATTCAATTTTATAGTTTTCATCGAATAGTCTGTTGTTGTTGTTGTGTGTTTTTTTTCTAGAAAATTAATTTATGACTCTGTGAAACAAACTTTTTGATATTCTACTTGCAAGAAATTAGTTGTGAAGACAAAATGTCTCTGTCGGATGCGACGATTTTATACGTTCAGCAGTCGTTTAAGTTTTGTAGTTTAACGAATTTTACAGGACAAAAATCTATCGTTTACTATTGTTTAATGGTGTAAGTCACGCGACACGGAAACTTCTGTAAACCGAGCGGAGCACCAACAGCGATGAATAAAAATAGTTTTCGTGTTCGTGTTTGTGTACGCCGAATATTCCCGATAATCCCAGGTTATTTACAGGCTGGTGTTTGTATACCTGATAATTTTGTACGCATTTTGTTTAACGAATTAAAAATAAAGTTATTAACAAACCAGTTGGTAATAAAAATGACACCTTCGCGTGTGCGTTCGTGCTCCATCGCAGTTCTTTTTCTCTGAGTTCCATATTTATTTTTTAATAAAAACCCCATAATTCGTGTACCACAACCCCGAAACCTCGAAACCTTACATTTTCCAAACGACACCACACATTTAAACAAGTTACAACTCGCGTTTTATTTTTCCGTTTAAAAAAATATTTAGGACTTTGCAATAAAACATGGAGTCGACTCTGTCAAAGTATCGAACTGACGACATGGTTTGAGTGAGTGGAAAATTAAATTGAAATTGAAGACAAACGTCGCAGTATGCAATTCATTTCATCCTGTGTCTGTCTGTCTGTCCGTGTTGTGTGTGTGTATGTTTGTTGACTGTTTAATTTCCTCTAGAAATCAAAAACCAAATTTGTCGAACGTGACAGCCGCGATGGGTTTTATGTAAATAAACCGAAAGCATTTTATTAAGCAGGAAAAATAAATAAGACAACCAATTCGGATTCACAAACAAACCGAATGAAAAATTGAATTTGATTCCCGCGTTCGAATGGAATTGCAAATTTATTATAATTTTCCCCGTGTGGCAACAACAACGACGACGAATGACCCAAATCAACTGGGTCACGTTAAAATCTCAGTTCTCTTCGGCTTCTCCGTGTCCGTCTGGAAGTCATCAAGTCAACATCAAAAAATAAGTTAAGAAAAACAAGAGGTCAAAGACTTAAAAGTGAGGTGAGCGAGATCGGACCGACAACTGTCAACATTTACGTCTACCTATTAGAGTGGAGACTCCTTTTCGATAGAGAAATCTGACAGACGCGAGTAAATACTGTTGGAGACGGCCATGTTGTCACTCACTCTCTTTCTATCGATGGATGAAGAGAAGCAAAAAAAAAAAATAAAAATCACCGGTAATTGATGGTAAATAAATAGTTCCGACTGCCTACGTCTCCCACGTTGAAAATCCCTCTCGCGTCACGTTCGTCATAACCTTTTTTACTATTTTCCTTTGTCGACACCCCTCGTCCACATTCTACCCGTTTCGTGAACGAAAATAGTTGCGATTGTTGACCGCGGGCATAAATACTAGAAGCACCAACCAAACATAATTTATTATTAAGCTTGTACAGTCGATTAAAAAGTCCTAAAAAAGATTTAACGACTGACACGTCGTTTTCCTACCTCTTCTGTATATTTACGAGTGTTGTAAAGATAAATTTCTTATATTATACTGTACACATACTGAACCCTACCCCCAGGATGTAAGGAAATTGGCCGCCATTGTTAAACAACGAATAATATTATTTAACGCGCGGGAGAGGATGTTACCGATTTTTAGTTTGGTTATGTTTGCTTATTAGATTCTTTATTTCATTCCATCCGAAATATTTTTGGTGTAATGTGGCGGACAATCGACTTCAAGGTAGAACTGTCATGGAGCACTCGAAAACGATTCACCCGGAGGGCGACTTTTCTCCAACTCGTCAAAATTTTATTGCCTGAATTTGAAGGGCTTAAATTTATTTTACGGCCCGTTTTATATCTCTGGGAGATACTCCCGGTTTAAAAGGGAAAAGTAGTTTTATAAAAACTAAAAAAAAAACAGTTCGAATTTCTCAAAAATTAATTTATAGTTTCCGGCCAAGAAGGGAAACTTCCCCGGGTGCTTCTTCTGTCAATTAGCATTTGGTTTAATTTTTTGTTTACTTTGTTTATTTTTTCCCTTTTTTTCCCTACTCCTCGTTGACTTTGTTGTTTGCCATGTGCACGAGTGCATTGGTGGATCGCCTTCTTCTTCCACCTCTCGAGACTCACACAACCCAAGAGTTGGGAAAACAAAACTGGTTGACTCGAGGAGAAGACGGAAAAAGACGGTTGTTCCGCCGGTGCCTCGGGTCGTGTTGATTTTTCGGCGGTCCTTAGGAGTTCTTCTTGGGTGGCTGCACCGAACCCAGAAGATTGCCTCTGAGGGTATTCCCCGGAAATCGCAAGACGAAGACAGAAACCATTAACACGTTCGCAGTAATGACTGAGTGACTGACAAAAGAGAGAAAACACTCATCGTTGAATGGTTGAGGTCCTCGATAGGAGAGGTGGACCTCCATTTTGTATTTTCTATTTATTAATACAATCGGTGATGATTCAATAACCAAAATTGAAATCTGGAACTTGTATTCGCACACATTGTGTTCAACTGTCTCTATTGTTTACAAAAAAAATTACACATTCATTTAATACATAATACGTAGGTTAATGGAAACAAAGTTTACGACAACGACGTAGGACATTGCGCCAGCATTCGTTAACCGTATTTATTAAATGTTTTGTCAAGACCTACCGTGATTTTTACATATATTACGGATCGTTTCCGAATAAAACCGGTAGAGAAAAAAAATGGCGGAAAGCGATTGATTTTAATTTAAAACGAATTTTATTTAGGGATGAATTACACGTAATCCGATCGTAAATGCCAATAAATTTCGGATGGATTTTCGATCCGGTCAGACGGATTTTAGTTGACGTCGAACGAATTTGGTGAAAATCGATTTATTCCCGATCCAATCGATAAGTCTGTAATTTTTGAAAATAATAAAAAAAAACAACAACAACGGTTAATAGGGTAACCATTCTCGGATGGAATTTCTAAATGGAAACGTTTCCACCGATCTGTGCAAGGGCACGCCATTACTACCTGTTCTGCGGTTGGTGCTGAAAAAAAAAACAAATGAATCAAGACTTATGTCATTTCAATAAAAAAAAATACATCCGAAACCAAGTTCAATAAATTTTTTCGTGACTGTAGCAACGTGTGGCCAAATTGGTAGCGGATAATTTGCATTTGTGCTCCTTCGACTTGTCTCACTTCGAGAATGAATAAATAATATTATGAACGTAAAATTCTCTTTTCCTTATACAACTCATTCTCATTACCGCCATTACTGCGCGTGTATAAAATGCTAATCCGGTTCGAGATTTATGTAAATAACTCATACTTCAATAGATCGGTACGGGAGGTGTGAAGTGAGTGCTCGTCCTTATAGTACTTCTGGCTGGTTTGGTTAGCGTCCCTGACTCCTCAACCGAATTTTATTTAATAATTTTGGTATTGGGGTTTACCACCGTTTCGAGACGAAAGCTTTGTTATAAAACAATCGGAATTCAATAACGCGTTGTCAAGGTACCTACCTGTGACAACACATTTAAACCGTTTCAATGGTAGGGTAGACCTAAATTGATAAAAAACCATGTGGGAGTAAGCAATTCCGAATCTATTAACCGTACGCAATTAATTATTGATTAGAACATTCTTATTAATTACAATCGTAAGGAAAGTACGGATAATTGATTTCTCATACCCCCGGCTGATTGATACCTTACACACCCGCGGTTTTTCTTAATTCAAAATTGCGAAGCGGTTCCCGGACAAGTTGAGAAATGAAAAAAAAATATATATGAACGAAGAGTGCGAATTTTAAATTACACAATTTGATACGTGAAATTATAAAATGATATTTTGCCCGGACGGGACCGACAAGCCGGCCATTAATTTTGCTCGAATAAAACGGTAGGGCTCACTTTCGAGAAGGACACATTATGTCAGGCATTAACGTTAATTACTCCACGGTGAAATAAGTCCGACTCCGAGCCGGCGATTTACTCAGATTAAACACGGTGATTTATAGAGCAAAAACCATAAAAGAAAAAAGAAAACGTGTTTCCTGTCGACATCGTGAAGAGCAACTAAAAAAAATAATTACAATAAGCGTAATCAACGGCACGCATCCGATGCGAAAAGAGTCCCTGACAAAGCAGTCGTGTCACACATTTCAATTCAGGTACAGGTACATGCCTAGATGAGAACCCGCGTAAACGTCTGCTACATACATGTATGTATATATAAGTATACATTCCTGAGTATAATCGTCATCGTAAATAATACATAATCGGAGAGATCGCAGTAACGACACACTTGAGCTTTGGCGTGGCACCAGAATTTTGTAAAGGCACCGCCTAAACGCCCTTAATTAAATCATTTTCATTACTCTTTCTATAATTCATCGGAAATTATTTCATAACTTAATCGTTATTTATTAATTTCCACTAATATCTACATAAAATAAGTGCTACAGTTGATAAAAAAAAAGAAACCAAACCGAGCTCGACTCCACTCGACTCCCGAGCAACAGAACAAAGCTATTAATAACTTCAACCCATTAATATTATTTGGTATTTTTTAATAATTTCAACTTTAATAAGTTTAACTTGGGATGACTTCATTTCCGTTTCCGAAACACTCGAACTTAATCTCCCTCGTTTTCAGACAGTTTCACATTTGTGTGTAGTAGGAGTCGTCTCGAACGGTAAAAAACTAATGAAAAATAGAAAAATAAGCAGGGTGGCCCCGTGGAGTCTCGAAGGTGGGAGGACGAAACCGTACAAAATTGATGGCTGACCCTTAACGATCCACCTGGCAACGAGAGTGTATTTTCACCTGAGCGAAGAACACAGGTCCTCGCGTTGAATCCTCACTTTAGTTTTCGGTTTCTCGCAAGCGAAAAATTCCACGCGGGAGACGTGGTCGTCCGCGTCGTACATAAAAACCCAAGTTCAATAATAAATGAATGCCGCGTTAATTGGCGTTAATTGGCAATTCAATTGCACACAATGGTTTTCTCTAGGAATGGATCCGCTCTCGATTCGTTTCGAGCAACGCCTTTTTACCCGTCCGCCGCCTTCAATAAGAAAATCAAATATTCAATAACTTAAATAAACGCATATTCACCTTAGACCATAATAAGATGTTCGGTTACCGCATTCTAAGGCTCGGCTCGGCTCCGCTCGTAAATAAATTATTCATTGAAGCGTTCAATAACTCACTACAATTATTTTTCGGTCTCGACCCCCGTGCTCCGAGACAATACATCAAAATCAATCAAAAAACTTCACGGGAGAAGGCCGGAGGTGGAAATGGCAGAAGAGTTTGTTTTTCGTCCTTTTACTCGCGAACGCACGCCACGTTTCACCTGACGGGATGGTCCAACTATTTTTTAAATGGTCTGGTCTTTCCATTTTTCCGTCTGCGATGCAGTTTTGGTCTTTACAGGGCAATTTAATTTCGAATCCGAGTGTGTGTGTGTGTGTGTGTGTTCCGACCGGATTATTAAATTATTCAACCCGCGATTTGTCCTTCTTCCCTCCAAGAAAAAAAATAACGCGAAAAGTCCCGGTTTCCCGTACCTCCGGCGTCGAATTTCCCTCTGCTTCTCAACTTGGCTCCGGATTTAATTTCTAAAATAAAAGATTGTAATTATTTCTAATTAATTATTGCGATTGTGTAAAAACTTTTTCAACTTTAATTTGTGCACGTCAGAAGCAGTTGAACGAGTCGGGAGCACGAGCACAACAACGAGTCGTTCGCTCTTACACCCAACGTACTTCGGAGTTGCCCAACTTAGGTGTGTGTGTCGAGAATCCTGCACACTGCACGACTACAAATCCCGTGCCACACGGGAACATTCTCACCGAGAACGACCCCCTTCATCACTGGACTTGTTAAGTTGAAAAATTTTTTATTGAAGTAAATTTAGGTGAGCGAATTCGACCGAACGATTACCTGTTTCTACGTGTAGGAAACGCACCGATTAAAAACAAATGAACTTTTCAGATTACGTTATTTATTAATGATTATTAAATAATGCGGAGCAACGGATGGATGTCAAGAAGGACTTGTAGAGAGAGAGAGAAATCGCTAATGCTTTTCACTGGTTTTTCAAGCACTGACACGGCCAACCAACCTACCGAGCTTTAAATTAATGGACTTAAATGTTATTGACCATCCAGTTAACTTTCCAGAAAGTCAATAAAAAGAGGAATGAATTCGTTCCCGGGTTTAATAAAAATAAATTGTTACTTGTCATAGGCTCTTCGTTCCTAATGTTCTAAAGACGTTTAGAATTCCAATTTTTCTAATAACATGTCAATTAGAGATGCTTGTAATCGTTACGTTTGTACACTTCACATACCACAGAGGATTACATTTATGGGATGTACGGAGACATGAGACGTACACACGAGTTGTTTTTCTTGAGGTAAAACAAAATTTAAGGAAATGTCTGAGGCGAACTCTTTTACACTACACAGAACTCACTGCGCAATATATTTTTGTACATAAATTTTAATATTAAATCGTAGAGTACCATCCTTCCACAATATACTCGTCTTATTCTCGTAAGTTTCATCACAATCCAACCCAAACATGGACTGAAACATTACCAAACCATTTCCTCCTACCATCCACTCCACGCCTGAAGACAACTTCTAATCTTTCTATCCTTTTGATCGATCTTAAACGGAACGGTTTGTCTTCTTCTTCTTCTTCTTCTTCTCGTCCCTGTCTTTTTTTTTTAATATTCTTGCAGGAAAAACAGTAATAAAAACGTTATCCCGGCCGTGATCTTACCGGAAATGTCATCAGATAGGAAGTCAGCCTTGTGTTCCGCGTCTGACAACGACACGAGGAGAAGGCAAAAGCCAAAAGGAAACCGGAAACCGGTTGAATAGACATCTTCCTAAGTTCTATTTGAATTTTCGGGTCTTTGTTCCCCGTGTGACGCGCACAATACAATCTAATTCTCTTCTCTTCTTTGTCTCAGTTCTATTTTATTTCTCTTTTTTTTTTCATAAACCCTGATTAGTATTCATAAATTCTTAGCAAAGTTCCCGGTAATGATTCCCGATTGTGAATCCGTGCCCCGAGTCTGTTTACGCGAGAGACTCGACACTTGAACATTTTTAACTTCTTTTACTTCCAGTCTCCTTATGTGTGTGTGTGTGTACTCGTTGTACACGACTGATTTACGACGATACAAACTCTGAATGAATAACAAATACAATAACGGAGAAAAAAATACAAGAAAAGTAGTACACAATTTTTGCGAATGACGAAATTCAAACACCCAGTCCGACAGGACAAATGTTAGTTTTTTACCAACAGTCGGACATACTGAGGAACAAGATGTGTCTTCTCCTGGGATTCAGGGTGTGAGGACGCCATCCACTCTGAAAAACCATTGAACCGTCACCCTGTGCAAACGTGAAACAAATCAAGGCAGAACGGTGAACGAGAACTCTCATCTCGTGATGATCAGACGACCAAGACAAACCTATTAATGAATAATAATGTCCGGTACATAGGAACATAATGTAGAATGAAGACCGGGCACGACAACCCGTGTAGAAATCGAACCCGAAGTCGTGACCGTGGAGCGAAAGTAAAAAAATTTCCCGAGCGTTCCCCGGTGCGCAGAGAGAGCACTTAAATAAATTTCAGTTACGAAAGAACGAACCTTAAGGTAAGGAAATCCATTATTAAGATCCCTGCGAATTTACAACAGATAATAATCCAGCGTTTGTATGCAACTTGAAAATTTATTGACGGTCCATTGTATCGGAAGAGCCAAGACGAGAGCGGACATTTTGAATGACATCGCTCTCTGCTCGATTCAATCCACCACTTGTCTTCTTTCACCGAGTCAGACAATAGACCTTTGGTGGCCCCTTTTAATTTCCGCCAGACCGAACACATAACTCGTTATTGAACAGTCTCGAGATTGTTACGTACCCGTACAAACGATAACAGTTTGGGCACCCGTGTCTGATTATCTAGACGACCGAAAAGAAGCAGAATTCTAGGGGAGGGAACGCTGTCAAGGGATGTTCCTTCACCCTGCTACAGCACTAAAAAAAATAAAAAACGAAAGGTTAATCTTGTTATGTTCAGAATTTGCGTTAGAAAAAGGTACAGTAAACCTCATTATTATGAGCAAATGTGTATGTCCCCCGTGGCTCTCTCTCTCTCTCTCTCTCTCTCTCCACATCGTTGTCCATCCATCCACTCAACCGCCCATTTATCTATTTCGTCTACTCTTACCCACTAATTACAGGGAAGATATTATTTTTCCCGAAACCGAAATTACATCTGTTTGAGTCAAATGAAAGCCTCTCGGATTTTTTTCAAATGTGCCCCCCGAGGTTGGGTACGGTCGTTTCACGCGAGGTCTTCCACAGCAACACACAAATAAATAAATAAATAAATAATTGATTTAATGTGTAGAACACTCAAATCGGATGCCGGCCATTGCCGAAACGACTTTAATTGGACAACTCCGATTGATTTTCAAACGTAAATATGGCGATATCGCTAATTGCGAATTAATCGAAAAACTCATTAACGAGAAATAAACTAACTTGATGAGTAAAAGAAATAAATAAATTAATAGCCGAGTCTTTATTTAAAGTTTACGAGATACAAATTAACAATTAGTGAGAAAGCACCGCTCGGAACAACTCGTTTCCCGCGATGTCTTTTTACCGTTTTTTGAGGAGACTTAAACGCGGGAGTCGAGAATTACATAAAATTCACTCGAACACTCGTCGGCCGAGTGATTAATAAGTTGCTTAATAAGAAAATGGGTCGAGGAGAGCACAGGTGGAAGAAGAGGTGAGAGACACACTCCAACAGCCGTGTCTGATGACCCCGGCCGCGTACGTGTGCTTAATAGAAAACCAATAATGTCCGAGTTAATAATCGGTCTCAAGTACTCGAATAACCGAGCGACCGTTCAGAAACTACTTGTGGTACCGCGTACCTGGCATTGCGTACCTGTGACCCTGTTTCGTCAAACCAGGTTTCTCTGGTTTCTTTTGTCTATTTTAATTTAACTATTGTTGCTCGAAATGGGTCACCAGATGTTTACGGGCCGTCTCGCTTTTCGGCGCCTTCCTCGTTTCTCACTAATATTATTTTTCATAACTTTTTATTTACGGAACGTTTATTTGCTTTTGACGGGACGATTGTTGTTTGTGCAAAACAACTGATTAACCAGGATAAACCAAACGAATTTTATTGATCTTCAATATTTCCGATCGGAATCGAAATCCTCACTCGCAGAAATCATAAATAAGTTAAAATAAAATAATTTCCAAGTAACTCGAAGGATCGGTGTTAGAAAGTTATTTTCAACGATTGTTATCGATTATTTATATTTTATATTTGTGTGCAGCGAACAATAATTATTATAATTAATGCAAACAGTCATTTTGGTGGTAGTAGAGAAATTAAAGAAATAAATACTTTTAGTTCTGCGGGGCACAGACACGTCCCAGGGTGTGTCAATAATTAAGTCGTGGTCAGAGAGTTGAGGAGGCCTCCACGCCTGATTTTTCGGGCCTGTACCAGACCAGATATTGTTTCAAGGTACATTATGTATATTCGAGCAGTTACCTGAACCTTATTGGGAGGAATGCATACATTAAGAAATAAGAACACAAATTTTTGGCCTTCACTTTCGTACGGGTAACGTACCGCAATATGTTACGATATAGTAATTAAGTAAATTTCTAAATCTATATTAAGTATTAATAAGATGTGGGCATAATTTATTATTACTGGTGTTTATGTAAGTTCTGCGGAAGTTTAAGAAGCCGTTGTAGTGGAATAGTATTAAATCGGATAGCTGTACTGTTTAAGTGGAATGATGTTTGAGTAATGTGGTTGAAGTCAACTGCCCTAGTGACTGTTGCGTTGCGAAAATACAATTGTCCGCTTCTCTGACCTGAACTCAAGTCGTCCAATGGAAGGTCGTGAACCTTTCATATTTGAGTTGGATTTTGGAAATGTGCGTCCTACGTTTGCGGACGGAAACAGCAACCGTTGGAAATATTTACAAAATCCGTCCTCAATTCAATACAAAATTCCATTGTGAGCTCCTGCTACCTGCCGCTCAGGCATCCATCTTTTGTTGTTTGCTTCCTGGCCACGCAGGCCACGCAATTGTGTGTTGGTGGCAGCGTGTGAACAACCAGGGAGCGATCTCTTCCTTCAGAACTATGGAACTTACACCTGCTTGCCATGTTCTCAGGGCGATTACTTCGATTCGCCCGGGGTTACCCTAACCGCGAGCACCACATGCTGCTCGGAACGTAGACGAGGATTCCCTCTCTCATCTTTGAGTGGTAAAGAGCTTTTTACCGTTCATAAGACTTTAGCTAGAATATTTCAAAACGATAATAATTACATAATAAGAACACAAGACGAATTGCATTAATAAAAAAGCGGTTGATTAATAATTAGTTCGAGTTGTGAGATACCAGTGATGGAATAATTAGTATTTGTGCGTCTACCTCACTCCCTTTCTCTCTCTCTCTCTCTCTCTCTCTCTCATCTACTTAATCATTAAATAAGAAAAGCGATACAGCGTATGGCGTTCTTAAATGAAAAAGATTTACGGGACAGAATTTAAATTACCGCCTTGAGTTAATTGCCAAGTGTTACAACCAGAGTACTCACTAAAAAATTAAATAAATTAAGTTGATACGGTAGAGAGGACCAGTTTTAGAACTGCCAACCACCACGGTAGAAGATATTCACAACCCGATTTCTCATTCCCAACTCTGATCATTACTTATGTATGCGTGCACCTTGTTGAGGTACCGTACAAGTTAATTGAACATAATAATCGCGGCAAATAAAACCACCGCGAAAGATCCTGGAAAAAAAAAACATAGAAAGTTTCCTAGAAGAGCAATTTATGCCACACCGAATTCAATATTAATAACAATTATTAAGAGTTTAAAATAATCATGCTGCACTTGTTTATAAATTTTTAATTATTAAAGAATAGTCTGGTGGATTATTTCAAGACCGATTTACTTCAACCCTAATCCGGATTTACCATAATCCGTTTATCTGGCATTATGTGGGGTTCCCCTCCCCGAAAAACTGAGTTCTTATGAAATGTTGTCACGTGGCGAGGTTCGACCAAGTGGTCCAAAACTAATTCGGAAGGCCCGTTAAAATTTTTACGGTCGAATTTATCATTCGAGAATGGACAAGTTGGAAATTCTCAGAGCCTGTCGCAAATCGTCCAGGCACCACGACTGTCACCCATGTCACACTCCTGCAAGTTTTAAAACAATAAAAGGTACGTGAGACAAACAGGTGTCGTGGGAGTAACACTCATTCATATATTTTTGCTGCGAATCGTTTTCTTTTCTTTTCTTTTCTTTTTTTTTACGAAATCCGTGTTTGATTTTCCACAAGACATTATCCATTGTCTTGGTTCGAACAGAAATCAATTATTGGAAGAATCGGTGATTATTTTGGATAACAAGTGTGCCATTTCGGGGGGTAGGATCATTCGATTGTGCTTATTCGCCTTTGTCAACTATTGTTCAAACGATCGTACACGATTTACGTGTGTTGTTGTTTTTTTTCTTTTTACTTTTCGAAAGAAATACATCTCGTCGGTTTTCGGGGAAATGAACGAAACCATTTTTGACTTCGACCAAAACCTGCGTGTCTCCCTCGCAGACAAAAATTGGTTTTCGAAGGTTTTCTCCAATTGAAAACGAGTCTTCGAACCAGTCGGCACAATCGGCAAGTGTCGAACGAGAACAAATGATTTATTTCGTTTTTACAATGCGTAATTATCGACATCGTACAGACACTTGACTCGAACACTGTTTTCTAGGACACTTGCAGTAGATGCAGTTTTATACATAAATGGGACTCTCTTTGTCTTCGTCTACTCAACCTCGGTCTCGTCCCGCGTAATTGAACTCCATCTGCATAAGTCAAATTTAAGTTCAGGGGATCAAATGCTCCGTTAAGTAGCTCGTTATGGGAAGGATACTGGCCGAAGGTTGCGACCAGCCTCGTCTAGTAAGTCCCGGTCGTCACGCAACCAAACTCTTAAATCAGGAAGGCAAACATTCAGAAAAAGAAAATAGTTCCCGTCGGGAAGGGATTAATTTACGACCGTCTTTTCCACCTTTGCAAACTTGCGAACGCCATTAACTTTTCTTTACTTTCTGTAGTGGACGATACAATTCCTAGAATGTAGCAAGGGAGGGAGGACCAAATCCTTTTTGCGAAAATCCATTTAAATCCAATGAGAAGTGACATGTCGTCGCTTTCTACGTGTCGGGTCGAAAGGTCGAACGATCGCAATTTTTCTATTCGCTTTACACGGTTATCTAACCACCATTTCAACTCCACCTCGAGACTTTCAGAATTGAATTACAATGTACACGGTACTTGGTTCTCGTACAGAGCCAAGAGCAACCGCTTTAACACCGGCGAACGCATCCAGCACGAAGTGTCTGGGTGCCCAAGAAGAAAGTCAGAGCCGTCCCTTAAACTCTCGATAACGTCACCAGTCATTGTCGGTTGTCGCTTTCGTACATTAATTACATTCAAGCGAAATTTCATTGCAATGGGCAGACAGATTATTTTTCAGACAGTCAGACAGTAGTACCGTAATAATTATCTTTGCGACCCACTCGATCTATTAACGAGCCAAGTTTTGACTCTCGACTCGACTTCAATAATTAATTCTAATTACCAAATTGCTGCGTTATATTTAGAAATTTTGTTATTATTATTATTAATATAATTACAATAAAACTTTTTATTAGTTGTCAAGAGTCGGCGAATTCTGCGGTCGAGAAACCAGGTGAAATTGGTACCGAAGACAAAACCATACTGAAGTAATAAAAAATGGAGAACAAAAGAGTGGTTTTAAAACCGATGAACATCGATGCGCCCCACCGAGGCAATCAACGGCCAGAGAAATTCGTATCGAACTCAATTATTATTATATTTTTTAGTTATATTACCCACGATAGATTGCAATATCTTTTTCAAACCATCCCGAATAGTTTTTTTTTCTATTTCGGGCCGCTAGACCGGGGTGTGTCGCATTCCCTCACCCATAAAAAGTGAGGTTCGTCTAGAAAACTTCCTGCAGTCGATCCCAGACTAATTACAAAACCAACTATTAATTTCGAACGTGACAGTCTACATAATCGTATGCATTTTCATCAATACTAAATTTTATGTATGCGAACCGGAGATTGGTCAGGATTCGAGAATCATCCATTGGTCACCCGAAATTATTTCTCAAATTTGGTAAAATTCATTGCACGGTTTCTCCACATTAAAACTGCCAATAAATGGGCGTGTGCGTGTGTGTGTGTGTGGTGAATCGACGGGTTCAGCCGGCATGTGGCCCGCTGTACTCATCCGGATATGACATATTTTGAAAATTTGATTCCGAAGACCAAAATAGAATTTTTGTCTCTTCGATGGGCCGAAGGGTCGATGTGTTGCGGTCGTCGGGGGCCGTTCACCCCTCACCACGAGCAAGTTCACCCGATCCGCACGGCAGGCACGCACATGACAACTTGGAATTTGACGAAAAATTTACGTGGCTGCCATTGCAAAATCCACGGTAACTTGAAACCCTCAAGTCGACCTGTTAAGTTGTGCTTTTAATCCACCGACGCGACCTTACCCACATTCGATTTGGAAAGTTGCAGGGCACTCCGAGGAGAGCCGGCACAATTGACGTTGATGCGAATCAACTTTTTTCTTTCGAACACTTCACTGCCGTAATTTAACGTTCAAACGAAATGGCACACGGAGTCCCGACGTCATTTTTCACTTGAATACGTTCCATCCGTGGCGGTAATTTAAAGTTCACACGAGAAATTAGCGCAGAAGTGCCCTTTAAACGAAGGATAAGGACACAGACAGGAAATTTCAAACGAGAGGAGAATTGCGTCATTTCAACTGGAAACGCGTTCGACCCGGGCCAAGTCTTAAATTCGTGGAAGTTCAGGGCACGCGAAAAAAATCAAGGTGAGAGACCGTTTTGGAGGGAGCCCGGTGCAAAAAAAAAAAAATATCACAACCATAAAGAGTTAACGATGTATTCGGTCCTTCTCCCTTACCGAGACAACTCCGAGTAAAACTCCGACCGAAACAATAAACCATTAACACGAGTCGATTTTGTATTTGTCCAAACCGAACGAATTACATAAAAACCATTTCGGTCAATCAATAAAAGTTGACAGTCGTACAAAGTACTCGACTACATAACAATTCTTCAGTACTGTCAGAGTTTTATGGCTTTTAAATTACGCAATGGACTTCACATGGTCAAAAGTGAATATTCTTCGGTTAAAAAAATAAAATAAATAGTTCGTTATTTTCTTCCTTTTCAGCCGTTTTTTTTTTGTGTTTTCTTATGGGAAATTACGCGTATTTGATGTTTTAAAAGGGCACAGGTAAAACGCCGTGTCTCTTTTGAGGCTTTAAACTTGCGCAATCCAAAATACCAAAAACGGAACGACGGTGGGTCAACCGCACCAAAATAAGCAGACAACAATTGAAAAATTTATGTAACAACCTTGCTTTTACAAATGGGCGAAAACACGGTGGGGGGACAGGTAAAATTTAACCGTCAGAGGAAGAATTCGGGGGAACTCGGGTGAGGAGACGGCACGATGCACAAAATGAATGAACGTCCAACGTACACGACGTCTGCTTCTTTTCACCGTATGAATTTTTGATACGTGGCCGACATCAGTCCTATTCCCCTACTCGTCTGCGTTAGTTAAAAAACATTAAATAGGTGACAAAGAAAACATGGACTCCGAAGTACACGGAACCAGTTCCGTTTGAATCACACGAATGAGTAACAATTTGTTGACCGCAATGGCGTCGTCCACAACGACGATTACCCGGACGAATTCAATAGAAAAATGAGAATAATGGGAAAAGAATGGGAAGAATAATGGACAACGACGAAACTCTTCTCTTTCATGGCTCACGACGACCGGGCTATGTCTCCGGGTCCGGGAGTCCATTTCTGTCGGGGAAAGTGAAAGTACAGTCGGGTGATTAAAACGCACACGTACATAGACTACATACATAGGCTTTAATACTTTGATTTTCCAGCATCGGTCGATGCATTGGTACCCACAGCACCTCGTTTTCTTCTCTTTTTTTTTTTTGGTCGAATGTAATCACTGACCAAATTTGTGAAATCACTTCGAATGCTTCATTACGTCTCCCTTCCCACGGCTAAAAATCATCATTAACATTACGAAAGGGAAACGACGGGATTAACTCGAGAGCAGTAGAAATTAAGAACTCGGCTCTAATGTTAACCATGAGAAGGACCGAGCTCGTCTCGCCACTAAGCTACAAATTATCTCTTTTAATGATTTCACTTGTACTCCACGTTCCACGACCACTTGGAGTCCACGGTAATGAAGAAGACGAAGACGAAGAGGAAGACACACAGACGAAATTAGTTTTGGGCAATTAGTCCTTCGCACAGTCTCTGATTAGCACTTGAAAATAATTTTCATCCTATACTTTCTATGTATATTATTATTATTATTATTATTCCGGTACCGGGGGTCTGAAGTGGAGGAAAAGAAAGAGAGTCTTCTTTATTTTTGGTGTCTTGCGACGCGGAGGAAATAACTTTATTCATTTTGAATGAAGTTCGTTCAGTGAATTTGGTAACTTTGTTTAGATACGGTTAATAAAAATTTTTAATCTCGTTTGAATGAAACGATTCAATTAAAACATAAATGTTTTCCCGGATCGGGCGTATGCAGAACCAGGTAACGCGCACTTATTTCGAACGTTGTCGTTCGGCCAAGGTAAAACCTTATTGATTTTTGTAAATACGCCTTTGGCATTTTTTACGTGAGGAGGGCGACAACAATGGCACCCGAAAGTACAATGAACATCAAAAATTGACAATTTGGATTATCCTATAGCTGGTCTGTTTTACTCGGGTTAGGAGAATTCGTTTTTGGTTCTTCCCTTCTGTTGGTACCCTCGTTGTATCGACGACCTTGTCGTATTTGCCGTTTGGGTACTCAAAACCAACACTCTGCTCCGCACAGGGCGTCCCAACTCTTTCAGAAACATCACTTGAACCAGCTACGATGAACAACTCGTCTGCGAGATTTCTTTCGTCGTGCTGTGGCGATCGAAGTCGTCTCTTTCGAAATTCCGCCACCAAAAATGTTCATTGCGAACTCCGTCCGAAGAAAGCCATCTCCCTACATCACACAATTCGGTGGACGGTGGCAGACCTAAAATTCTGATCAAATTAACCAAGTCGAAGTGTTCGTTGCCGGATAACGGTCGGAATGGGACATTTCAGTCACATATTTTTGGTCGAAAGAAATTGCAGGTTCGACTTTTCTCCTTCCATCTCGTTTTATGTGCGGTGATGCTACGTGATTTATTTTCCGGGCCCACATTCTCCACATTCGAACGCAACAATCGATACCACCGAACCCCCAATAAATTACTTTAAATGCTAAAATACTTTCTATTCGGCTTACGGATCAAGCGAACGGGCTCGGTAATTTACGAGGCAAAACCCATCGAATGTTTAAAAATTCGAATTACATTATATTGCAACATTTCAACAACAACAACAACAACAAAAACCGTTTCTCCTTTTATTTTTTTGACCGGACTCCGAATTATAATTTTTTTTTTCACTCGTCTTAATCAGAGAAAAATTTTAACTCTCTCGAAAACGTGTGCTACAAATTCAAAACGAATCCAATTTCAATTTACTGCCCCGTAGCAAATGATTTATAACTAATACAACCCGTTCTGAAAATAACCGATAATGTTATTACGTGCCATAAAACCTAGCCGCGGATGTGCTGAAACGGGTTGCCTCGACAATGGCAAATAATAATGACAGCCGAAGAGTAGCGGACGAGTGAATGTGGCGAACCAAAAATCTACCCTGAAACGCTGCTGCTGCTGCTGCAGTCAAACAGACGACCACCCTGTTACTCAGGGAAACAAAACATTCGATCATTCGAAGGATGCATGAATGGAACCATTAGGAATGTTAATATCCGTCAGGGAAAATGACAACACCAAAATTATTAATCTATATATGTATATATATATATATATATATATGTGTATATATATAAAAGCGTTTTATTTATGACAAAAGTTGTAACTCAGTCGTATCTGAATTTTGTAACGGTGTTCACTTTTTTTTTTATAATGATCATCATCATCATCATCGTTATAATTATTATTATTATTATAGTTATTAATCATTATTTTTTTCGTGATTTCGTCTTTAGAATATTTTTCCCATTTATTTATTTATTTGTTTTTTTTCCACTTCTTTTAATATCCAATACCTGCCGACACGAAAGGTTTCTCTCCATCGAGTGAATGTATTCGTTAAAAAATAATAATATAATATATATATATATGAAAGTATAATGGTAACTAAATAAGATAAGTGATCAACACACAAAACGAAAAGGAAAACAACATTAAATGAACCTGGGAGGGTGTCCGTACGTGTGTGAGAATGGCCGGTGACGATATTTCGAAATGAGATTTCAGAAGGAATAAAATCTTTCTTAAAAGAGAAGAGTTATTATTCATACGTGTCACGATAAACATAAACGTACATAAAGAGAGAGAGAGAGAGAGAGAGAGAGACGGACTTGGGCGTATGTCTGTCCCCTTGGTTTTCGTCCGTGGTGCGAGACTTTTCTCGCGCGTAAAAGAAACATGGCGGAAAGGAAAAGCAGAGAGTAGAAAACGCCGTGGCCGCGGCACGTTCTAACTGCACCGCACTCCATAATATCGAATTGTAGTGATTGTAGTTAGAACGACCCGGTTGGATTTTGGTTAAATGACCGATTTGGGTCATTTGACGGTCCCATTTCGAGATGTCGGCACGAACACACGGACTCACACAGCCTCCTGGTGCGTACGTCGAGGGCGTACGACCAATTCGGACGAATATCGGCACGTGAATTTTATAATTACGTTTGCTTATTTAGTGTGTCTATCAATGTATCTTCTTTAATTGAACCCAGAAAAAGATAACAAAATATCTACGGATAACACAGAAATCTTAGCCTGTCTGAAGAAGAGAGAGAGAGAGAGAGGATGGTGTCCCACTCGACTCTCTCCTTCTTCTCTTGTGTCACCTCGTCTCATCGCTGAATCTGCCAACGTTTTTTTTGTACTTGAGTGCAGTTGAGGTGGAAAATGTATGCATTTCCTGTATGTAGGAGATCGTACCTTCTCCCCGTGTCTCTAACAATCACAGCGAAATCCGTGGCCGATTAGCAACGAAAGCAAAATGACATTCTTTTTCAGGTTTCTCGCTTCAAGTACCTTCTTCCGTCAAATTTAAAAACTCCACTTTGGCCAACGTAAGGATTCGTCGGAGCAACGTCCGACGCGACATATAAAAAATTATCTTCTTTTTTTCTCATTAAATTTTAAAGTTAACACTTTGGAATCAGTCAACTAGAGACTAATAATTACATAATCAGTCTAGGCTAATTTGGTAAGTTACAGCTTCCGTGTACAGCCGATTAAACAAGAGCCCGGAAGCGTCCCAAACGTTTCAATTAATTAATTTATTTATATATCACATTAACAATCACTAATGTATAACAATTGGCGACACTATCCCATACCTATGCATTTGGGGAGGCGCGGGTGCTACTCGTCTCCGCTGGGGCGACAAGCTCATTTGAACTGTTTGCAGCCACTGCTGCAACTGACTCTGGCTATATTGTGACAATCCAGGCGCTTGGAATGAAGTCTGTTCGTAAGGAGGCAGGTACTGGTTTTCGCTATTCGTTATTACATTAGGTTTGGATGAGTCGTACGAGGGCATCATGCACTGGGACTTGCCGCACGAGCACGGCGTGCACGACTTCCCCTGCTGTTGCTGATACGAAACAGGTTGCTGTGTTTGCTGGGGCTGAGGTTGAGGTTGGACTTGGGCTTGGCCCTGGGTTGACGGTTGGGGTTGCTGATGGATCGATTGCCGATTCGATAGCGCAGTCTTATCGTCCGCCAACGAGACGGGAGTAGCAATGCCGCTGTCCGGTCCGAGTTGAAAGTCTCTTTGCAACCGTAACTCCGGGGCGAGAGGACTCCTGTCAGAGTCCGTCCAGTGACCGGCGCTTATGCCGGAATCCGAACCCGAACTGAAGTCTCCGCCACAGAGCAGGGGATCTCTTTTGCCAGTTGGCCTGACGGGTTTGGTGTACAGGGGAGGAGGTCCTTCGGGCCACAGCAAGGCCATGACGGCTTCCGCTCGAGCAGCAGCTTGTTCCACTACCCTCACCGGATAGGGTGGTTGCGGAGGAGCCAAACGTGCCACTCGACTCGAACGTCGACTCGCTCCCACCATACCCGAACCTCTAGAAGGTAAGTTATTTATAAAGGGACTACGACGTTGGCTTTCAGCCCTGCGATAATAGCAAGGATGTATCATTAGGAGAGGCTCGCTTTTGGTACCGACTGGAGGTTTAGCAGCGTTGGGTAATTCGTACTCTACGCTGCAATCGACGTGCAACGGGCGACTGTAGTCTTTCTGCGGCCGCCCAGGTCCTGCTGGTCCACCAGTAATTTCGCACGAAGGGTAAGACTGCGACATTTTTACCTGGAACAATAAGAAACAAAAAATTAAACTTCACATCTTAAATATCAATCGTATTTGATCGTGGCACCCTACAACCCGAAAGGAGTGACATGGCTCCCTGTACGAACGACACGAGACGTTCTGTACCAATTAAAACCAACATCTCATGGCAGGCCAACCGCATTTTTATTTCCCTTCAATACATCAAAATCGACTTCATCTACAACTAACTTGACGTTTTCTCGGCGATTACATCAACGTCAAACCCGAATTATTGCTTTTCGCTTCCCGGCTCTCCGACCGAAACGTTCCATCAGGTTAGCTGCTCCGCTCTGGACTCGTCATGCTTTTCTCCAGCCGGCAAACAAACATAAATCAAACTAAAAAACGCGGACACGGGCAAAAATAGAATTTGTTTTCCAGGTTGAGGTCAGATAAAGTGTCAGCTTGAAACTTTAACTCACGAATTGAAGTAATAGCACAATTCAAACGACTTTCCACCGTAATTTTTCCACTTCCTTTCCCGGTGCTGCAGCGGCACCCCTAAATTACGATCCGCCGGGTTATTGTCGCGCAAAATGGTACCCAATGGTGAAAATTGTGTGTAACCCACGCCACAAAATTTATCACTCTCCGGTTTTTACCGGGGGTAGTGAAGTATTGCTCTAAATGTATATCTGTAGTTTGCAAACGGCACAACTTCGCCCCGAGTTCATTCTTCCCATTTCGATTCGAAACCTTATTTTCCGTCCGATTAAATTCCTATTAATTTCTTGTTGCTGGATTTGACGAAAGCATGCGGAAAACGACTTAACTAATGCCAATGAATGCGAAACAAATTGCGGGAAATCCCAAAAAGGATTTCGAAACATTTCGAGCATAAACGTCAACGCCGGCAGGAAGGCATTAATAACAGCAGGAGGAAAACAGAGCATTCCACGGACGAGCTGTTGAGTGCGTTGGCCCGGGTACACAAGACGTGGCAGCAGAAGGCCGATTTATGCAGGAGACGACTGGAATTATTTGAAAATATCTTGTGCCATGTGCATTCTTGCACACTCACAGAGAGAGAGAGAAAGAGAGAAGGGAGACAGAGATGGCGGACAAATTTCCGTTTCCTTTGCCTTTCTCTGCACCCAAACTCATAAATTCGTTCGATTTGAAGCTCACGTTTCACCATAATCGGGTAAAGTTCCCACCAAGGGATGCCTGTCTTATTATTTCCACGTCTTTTACCAGCTCATTTATTGCTCGAAAGAAAAAAAAACTGAAAGTTTGAAACTCTGCTTGGAAACAAAGTAACTCGAGTACTTCCCGCTCTTTTACTGCCGTCGACCTATATACAAATACATATACGTAAAAACACATACGTTTACTAAGAGGATGAAGATGTTAAACGCGATATACGGTTGTATGTTTAATGCGCATTCTGTCACTCATTCGTTCTCCTATTTCTTACCGACCTCTTTATTTAACTTTCTGCTTCACGAGCACTTTACTTAAACTGCACACTTGCCGCATAATTAATTACACCTTTACACTTCCTTCTTGGGTGTCTTGTAAATCCACCGAATTAACATGTAATTTGCCTGTGCCAAATATCCAAAAGTAAGTTTCCTGTATGTAAAAAGCTGTTTTGCTAATTTCCCGGTGATTAAAAATTTGGAAATTGTGAACGCTCTCACCCAAATTGCACACGTGCAATGAACGCCACGAAAGTCTGCATGAGGCAAACTCGATGCAATTCAATCATCTCTGAACACCAACACTAATTGGATTCATATCGGGCGAGGATAAAAGTGGCAATTGAAAGAAATCAATCAACTTATCGTCTTTTAAAAGTCCTTCGCTGCAGTGAACCAGGTTTACCTTGAGCGGAACACACAAGCACACAATTTGAATAAAGAAACTTAAAAGTCTCCTCGTTGCTCTTGTTAAACACCACTTCGTTCCTTCCGCCTGTCTTATTCTCTAATTAAAAATCGGAATCCGCAGTCCTCCTTATAAAAACCGCATACCTAATGTAAAAGATGCAAATAACACGGCCTACTCATTCATATCTTATTTATCCTATTCACCCAACTCGACACCGAGGAGTGCCGCGTGTAGTTCGGCTAGAAAACTACACGCGTCTCCACTCAAGCTAAACCCGGGAAAATTTTAAAATAAATTATAAACTTAATCAAATTTTAATATTCTAAACGAACAACAAACGGAAGTTACACAACGAAAATCCGTTTTACGTATTCAAACAAAGAAATAATTTGTGTGTGTGTGTGCAACAAAAAAAAAATTAAAACGGTGTACCTAAAAGAACGCGTAATCATGGCTTTTGGTACTTCCACGCTGTTTTCCATTTCCACAGGGAAATCACAGCGAAATACAATTTTCCATTAATTGAGAATCAATGCTCATCATTCTGAAAACTAATTGCTCAAACCAATCGTATTAAATGTAATTAATCTCCATTAATGTGCACATTAGTTTTATGACATCCTTCTTGCGTACCGATAATGGCTCACATTTGGCTCTGGCATACGTTCAGGAAAAGTTTGATTCGCTGTACTATTAAAAAAAATTTTAATTGTTCACATAAAACCTCACGTTTCAACGGTCAAACGGACACCAACAATTACCACAACCCATTACCATTATTGTGAGATTTTTATATTATAATTGTCGTGATCCAATACTAAAAAAAACTAAATAACTTAATAGTATTATTCAGTAAATGTCTGAGGTCGGAGTTCGGCATTGTACAAGTTGAATAGAATCAAGGATTTTCATCAAATGAACTTTATTGCTGTTCGGGAAAGAAATACCTGTCTCACCAATGGCTCACTCACACCAACACCTTGAATTGAGAAGTTTAAAACTTTGCTGAACCTTTGTTTGATACTGAGGAAGACAAACCAGTGTCTCGTGATGGAAGTATTACGTACACAACTGTTTACCCAATCAATGCTAGGAAAGTATAGTTGTGCACAACTGAAAACCGCAAGCTATTGAACAAGAACCAATTGTTCCGGTTCCTGTACCACGTATTTGTGCGCCATGATAATACATTTCTGTTCGTAGCTCGCATACGGCCCCCTCACATCACCGTCTACTTTGAATTAGACAACATAAATAAGAAAGTGAGAGTAGACCGGAGAAGTCCGACATGAATCCTACGATTTAAACAGAAATCTCTTAATCTTTTTCTTGTCATGTTCATCGATTACACTAAAACACTACCCAAAAACATAAAGCTTAACATTGTCAGTACGCAAGTACGATTCACATCCGAATTTGTTTACCTACGTCTATCCTGTACATTGTTTTGTTTAAAAACTATGTCACGTTTTTTTTTAAATATCTTGGGTGGTCCGACACTCACCTACCGTACGTCTATAAAACCGATTATATAACACGTTACCAACGTCTGCACGCAGGGTAATTTAATTGTAAACATAAATTGTAAATACATTTTAAGGTTCTCTAACATTCTCCACGGGGTGAGTATATCCTCGGGGAAAACGAAGCAACCCTTACTAGTCTTTCCCGGAAAATTTGGGAGTGTTTGACAACTGCCATTTCAACACCACGTTACGTATAATTCTAACCTAATAAGTGCAAAACTTCAACTGTAAATATAAGCGTCATTCACCTTAAAAACTATCGCATTCCTAATTCAACTAAATTCACGTGTTACATTCCCCAACTGTACCATCTAGAAAACGCCACCCTGCCATTGTACTCCATTAATTATATTTACGTCTCAGACAGGTCTAACTCCTTTCCTAGGATTACAGATAAACGCCTGTGGACTTTGGGTTTATGCGGTTACATCATAAATTTCTCCGGAAACACTAGACAATAAGAGATTTATACCGAGCAGATGTTTTATCCGGGGTGGAGAAAACATAAAAAAATTCGTTCCAGACTTCCAATTTCAGTTATTATCTCTTTGGTAATGACCAAATACTCGAGACAAATGATGGGTGCGCGGTAATGTGGCCCTCGATTGTTTTTCCTCATTTAGTTTACGCACACGAAGCCAACACAGGTGAATTGAAGAAACTCTCCTCCTCGTTTCTTTTTCGAGAACGTCGATCAGAAAAAAGGACAAGACGTCCTCTACCCGATGAAACATAAAGATCTTAAGCGTCAGTCTGAGATACAATCTAAACAAAATCAATTACAAGCAACAATCTGACCTGCCTGGGTGACCTGAAAATGAATACTTGAGCTCGGTGTAATGGCGAAAGACCATATATTTGACGTAATTGCCAGGCCAGCAACTAGTCTCACAATGCGAATTTTATTTAGGGAACCAGAGAGAGAGAGAGAGAGAGAGAGAGAGAGAGAGAGAGAGAGAGAGCTCTTATGTAAAAAAAAAATTCACCGTCTGTGAAAACCGAATCCACGGACACTTAATTGATCGTATCAAAATATGGATCACGAAAATAGATACAAGGAAATCGAATCCGGTGCCGATGATGGAGTAAGTGAAGGCAATATAAGCAATAAATGGAATACCAGCCGAAACCGGATCGAATCGAATGGCGTGCACTTCCAAAAACAGAATAAATGACTGACTGATTAAATTAGGAGAAAATAAAAATAATAAGAGCCGCGTCGAACTCCATATATCATGCGAATTAATAGCCTTGCAACATTCGATCATGCCGTAATTAACCGTACCCTTTTTCGAATTTATTAAACCCAGACAACTTAATAACCGCACCCGAGCGCTGCCCTACTGAAACTACATACCTATATTTCCAGGTGCGTGAAGGAAAATAACGGCCATTTGAAATTCGTCAACAAATTTTGTCGGATGATACTTCGAAAGGTGAACCATCACTGCGTGCACTGACGATGTAAAGAATTTACGCGGATGACACTCAAATCCGAGTGAAACCACAGTCACATCAAAATTAGTACCTTCGACTTTGAGGGATATTTACCGGTAACAACACCGAATGATTCCACTAATCTCCTGTCCGTAAATATACTCGTACGCGTACGAAAATTAAATCGTAAAAGAGCAAGAGCTTCACATAACCTACCTTTCACGAACTGACAAAGATTTTTAAGAAAGATACTCTCATTACAAGCACTACGTCACTACGTGGAACCGGACAATTAAGTTCCTAGTAGCGTACACCTTGGCTTTATATTACTCTATAAAAAGTTAATTACCACTGCTGAACTACCAACACCAGAAACACAAACGTACACGACATGTAATCACCGTGCAATTGCAATAAAAATGCTGGTGATTAACATAATTTCTAGGCAAGTGAAATTGTCGGAGAAAAAAAAAGGTGGTACCCGCCAATTATGTAAAATTTCGTACGAACACGTCCGCGTACAAATTGTACTCGGGCAATTTGACAAGTGATTGAAAAATGGTTCAATCAATCATCGATCAGTGGAAAACCCTTTTCCAACCTATTTAAAAATCCAACTGGGGCATGCAACATCAGTTCCAATGTGAGTAGTCCAATCTCAACCTGAGACCTTTTGCAGCTCAGACGGTTAATGGGCAATAAAAAGCACTTGGAGTTCGAACCAGGTTTTGCTCACTGCCACCCGATTCGACTTGAAAAACGAATCCATTCTTAGTAAAACAACAACAACAACAACAAAAAAAAAACAATTTCATGCAAGTCCTAGAAAATCCATTACAGACAAACTATATAGGAATTTAATATGCATACCGATGCTATCGTATTCCACTTAACAACAATTTTTCTTTTCGCCGTGAAAACCCAATTTGAAAATCAATCATTCGTAAAACGTCACGTTTTAGACTTTCGGAATTTGCCCTCCCATTCTGATCGCGACGTCGTCCTAGGCACCAGCCGTTTGGCCGGTTGCCCGCCTATTTAACTAGTGTTCTAGGCCTTGATTAAATGCCGCTTGTGAAATGTCCGTGTTAGCCAGTCAGCCAATTATTAGTTTCCTACTTGTAAACTCCCTACGTTTAGTCATTCATTTATTTTACTATCATCCTCCGTACGTGATTTTTCCTAGAGCTTTCCTAGAGCAACTAGACTGAATTTTAATAAGCCATTCTCCATTCCCATTCTAGAAACAAACGGATTCATGAGATTTATACATTTTTAAATTATACATTCATGCGGTGCTTGACAACTATTCATTATTACAAGCACATTACCGATGTGCTTTGATTACGGTTTATAACGACACTAAAGTTATTCATTTTATGCAATCGCTTTGGAACACACCCTACAAACTATTATAAAAAATAACTTTACACAGTAGCAGATATTACATTAAACTTGAATTTATTTGTTTCGACGACCATCCCGATTACTTCCATTATTATTACTCATCTTTATTTCAGTGCTAATAATTCTGGCGTCCAATCCGGACCACTGCCCTCTTTTATATACACAAGTGTGTAAGAGATACTTTATTATTACCATCAATGGAAACGTACTTCCATTCGTTTCCCAAGATCCAACCCACAGATTAATTTCATTTATCACTTTAATTATAGTTCCACCTATCGCAACTCCTAACGATATAAATAAATGACAATGTCACGAATAAGTATCTTATTTTACTGGTTTGTTTTCTCAATGTGTTTGCCCATGTGTGAATCACCCCGATGCAAAACAACATGGACAAATCATTGTGGAAACGAGTCACGAAAAAAAAGTAATTGAAATCGATCCGGGTATCAGACCGTTCGAATCGATTCGATCAAAAGTAAAATAAAAAACACGGAGTCTCCCCAGCCTAGGCGAGTCATAGTCATGGCACTGCTGGAGATTTCAACTATTTTCTACCTTCCTTCGCTTGCCGAATATTCGTCATGGAACCTTTCCTCCTCCTCCATCGGCTGAGACCCAACACTTTTTAAGTAATTTTCCATCCAAGAAACCACAATAAGTCTCTTACAATGGAGAATTCTTTTTATGACTTTCTATTGTAATTTAGCTACAGAGAACAATAGATTTCAATTATTCTCAGGTCTTTTTATCCTTTAAAAAAAACCTAATTTAATTTCCCGTTGTTTGTTCTCAGAGATTTTCCATTATTCAGGGTAAGCACGACCGACATTTTTCCACGGAACCTTCTTTGCCAGCCCGGACCGATTTTTCCTTCACCTCATTCATTCCATCATTTCTTATTTTGAATTTTTCATTATCGCCATTGTTGAAAATTATTCTACGAATTATGCTGGTAATTGAATTTTTATTACACGAGTCGTTTTTTTTTGGCCAGAAATCAAGGTGGAAACCCTTTTCCACCTGCTAATCAGTCCGGTCGAATACTTACAGATTCATCGGAAACAATTAAGGGGTGCCAATTAGACACTAATAATGGACATATTTTCGTGAAATTGACAGTTTCCGTTCCGCACGTAACAATATCAATAATTTATTGATCGGAAAAACAGAAAATAACAGCAAGTCATACATACCTAATTTTTATTTTGAAAATGCCAGACGAGTAGACGACCAATCTCCTTTCGTTCAGATGTGCTTTTGTCTAGCTTTTATTTGTGTTTTATGAGTATCCGTTAAGAGTAATCCAATAAAATATCCGTTTTGCGTAATCCTATAAAATGGAAACTCTGTCGTATTCATATGACGGGCTGTTGCCTTCTTTCAAAATCATTGATATTTTACAAACGGAAAATTATATCGAAACACCAAATCGCAATGAATCGAAACGAAACTCCACATGTTTCAACAGAAAGGCATCCTGCCGTGTGAAATTCCTTTTTTTATTCCAAAGGAAAACGAATTATTTTCTTGTATTATGTACGGTGAACGCACAAATTCATGTGGCATGGCATCGCTGACACAAACACGAAACACAATATATATATATACGCATATATATATATTTATATATGTATGTATACGTGAAATAAAATTAAGTGAGAAATGCACTTGAAATTAACGATATTTAACTTCGCTTAACTATGTACATTTATATAACTATTAAACACTAAAAGTTTTGTATAAAAATAGATTATTTAAATGAAAATATCGTTTGAACCCGTGAGGTACGAGCCACACACACTCACACATAAAAGACACTCACTTGGAGGCTCTCACTCGACTACTTTCATTTCCGAATGGCCGACGTCGAATGAATTCGTTCCGAGTCGGGCCCCGACGAAGAAGAGCGGAAACTCTCGAATGGGGCCCCCGCCGAAGGGGCCCACTTCGCTTTCTACCCGCCCATTAAAGTCACAAGTGTTAGACACCCTTTCAAATGGTTGCTGGCAATTTTGGTTTGAAACTTTCAAACATATTGTCTCGGCGTAATGATTTTATTTTCTTTCAACTCTGCAGCCGTACACATTTAATTGCCACCTCTCCTGAACTTTCGGAAGTTGGTTTTGTAATAAAAATTAACTGTCGATATTCCCGTCTCGATCCCACAAGATCGCAACCTTATCTCGTCCCTGCCACGACGATTTTCCTTGATTTCGTCGCATTTCCTTAATTATTCTGCGTACACACTTTAATTAGTTTCATTTCAGCCAGGGTATTCTTCGCGCACGAATGCTTTCATTAACAATACTTTCTTATTCAGGAATAGTTTCATTTGCAATACATTAAAACTTATATCGTTAACATAATATTTTCAATATCCCTCTCGCACTTTCCCATTTTCATTAATTATTTCTACATATCGATTGCACTAATTACAAAAACTTCTTGTATTTTTCTGTTGTTGACTGCTTTTAGTTACCACCAACTGTTTAGAGAAACAACCACGCGATACCGACTAAAAAATTTTATTTTAGAGGCAACCTGCAATACACACTCACAAAATTTACTTGTATATTTTTTGACAAATTATTCACCGATAACAAATAATAAACCTTTCAATAATTTCACTTCGGCCGGCACTCAAAAAGAAGATTTTCGTATTCTTTCGATAAACGGGGGCCATATCTGGAAACACGAAAAAATCAGTTTACGTACGGTCACACTTGGGTTTGCGCTACGGCCAACTTCCCCGCTGCATTAGACCGTTCTCTTGAAGGTTAGAACATATCTAGAGTGTTGCCACAATCAAATTAAGATATTTTGCAAAAGTTACATTAAAAAGATGAATTCTTCTTGTTCCGCCATGTGATAATGAAATTTCGGGGTTATTTTGTCGTGAACATAGTCCACGGAGAACAGCTGATGCAATGGAAAATAAAGTAATTGATTTTGACGGAAAACAATCAATTCAACGTTTCCTTAAAAAAAAAATACTGCTTTTATTGACCGTTCGATAAAAGGAAGAACTTCGGGAAAAGTTTACAATTTTCATACCGCACAACAATAATTCACAACCGAAAAAATATATAGTTCCCGTGGTCTAAAACGAATGACAAAAGATGCAAAATAAATCATTTTATTGATTTCATATCAAATAATACGTTCACATTAATGCAGTTTAATAGTGAAACTCATTATTTTTACGTGATTTATTTGTCTGATGTAGGTCCTTCGCGATTTGACAAGTGGGTGGAAACAGGCACCCGCAGGGACGTTGCAAATTTATTTATCAGAACTGAGAAAAAAAAATTACACAAACGCTTCACCGGACTGCAGAGGATCCGAATAAAAAGGAAAAAACCCCTGAAAGGGACTTAGCCGTATTTCACATATTCAATAGCGACAACAACAAAAACAACCAATAAGCCATTCTTTCCTGTTTTCTCGGTTCATTTTCTTTTGCCGTTTCACGGTGAAATCCACTCAACAAATGAATAGGAAAAATGACAAGCAATGTGCAATAGATTGTCCAACAAAGGTTGTGAATTTCCCAGTTTGAGTTTCTTTTTTTTTTTAAATGAGTGGTGCGTGGTAAAAGGCCTTAGGCGACCCCTTGAAAATCCGCCCCGTGCGATACAATTTCTCTTTACCTTTTCCTCGCCATTTGTCACAGCGGAATCTCCGTGTTGGCTTGGCCATCTATTTCCATTCACACATCATGTAATATTAATATCCTTATTAAAACAGCCCCTGAACGTGTCTCTTCTGCCGTCCGCAAAAATTAATGGATATTTGATGACGATTTACCCTCCTCGATATTCAACTCATCAGCATTTCCGTGACAACTTGATAGAGCAACTTTCCTTTTATTAATTTGTTATTTTCATCGCGTGACCGACGATGCTTTAGAGTTAAAGTCGTTTCTAGTTAAAACTCAAATAAAAATTAATTCGGACACGAATTAATCCGCGAGGCGTCCACGTTCCGAATGTTGTATACTTTGGGTTACACGACTTAACTCAAACGACACACATGGTTTTTCTTGTCATTTGAGGAAAACCATTCAACTATCCTCAATAAACTCCGAGTCGTACGTACCTCAAATACCGTATTGAATTTAAAATTTCAATTTAATGCGGTATTTTAAATGGGAAAGAAAAGGAGGGATTTTCACTATTGATCTATTTGACGATGGATGGGGTGCTGCTCGCTCTCCTTTTCCTCTATTCCTCTACTTCTATCCCTCTCTTTCTCTATTCTTTTCTGCCCGAATGCTCCTTTATGTGTAATGATCCTCACGGCACGATCGTGGGAATGAGGAAGACAAAGGCTAATGTGATCAAGCCGGGGCAAGGCTCTTTCTTCCCGCAAAAATTCAATCGGACCGAACTGTAACGCACCTAACTCACGCGAAACACACCATGTGGGGGCCAGCAAATGAAACCACTTTGTTTCCTTTTGTCCCTCTGGTTTTCCTCCGCCCCGTAATTTGTAATTACCAGAATCGGCGAAAGGAGACTCTCGGAGAGAAAAATGTTTTGAAAGGAGTCAAAGCTGCGTAACAAAATAATTCCAAATGCGGAGCTACACGTGACGGTGGTTAGTTACATGACGTATGAAAACGACACACTCTCATTTGTATTCTTCTGAGTATTTCGTAATGTAAGAATTCGGTGCTTTTTTGTCGCAGCCAGATGGTTGTTCGATACGTTAAACCGAGTCGACGGCTAACTGACTGTAGAAAATTTATATCGATGTAACTGTTAAAACCATAAGGATGTTTCATTCCATTTTAATTATTTCCTAACCCCGAAACGTTGTGCGCTCTGACTGAAAATCAATTTCCTTTTCTTTTTCCGCTACTCAAGAGTAATGGGTCGACTCGTACTCTAAAAAAAGTCTGGCAATCATTTGATTTGCCAATCATTTTACGTTTTGATACAATTAAAATGCTTTTAAAGTTAATAGGCGAACCCAAGAAGAAAGTTAATCTAATAGAAATTCAATATGAAAAAGATTTTTCCCCATTGAGATTTTTCTATTTTCGTCCGACTGATGGAAAAATAAGATTTGATTTACATTGTTTTCAAAATGGCGGCACACTGAGTTTCAATGTTGTTTGTCGCTCTCGTTGAATGTAAAATTGATATCCCACCGGTACATTAATAATTTATTTCTGAATAAGTCGAATGTGTGAAGTAAATTCACAAACAAAAATTTCTTGTCGTAACGCAACCATACCGCTATTCTCTACAAATAAAACCGAACGTTCCAGAGCTTTGTGGCATTAAATCTAACGATTAAATGCCAGCAGCACAAATACAAAATCCATACATCAATATGCCCAGATATTTCTTACGTTCAACTCAACTTTATTAAGTGCACACATAATATTTCTCTTTCTTCTTTTCAAAACACCTTGAAAGTCTCCCATATTATTAATCATTTTTTTTTAAAGAAGCACTGGACTATTTAATAGTACTGTCACTCTTAAGTGACATTAATAGTTTAATGACCGAAAAGCTAAATTAAACCCGGTCTCTTCATTTTGACATTTAAACCCATAAAAACACGAAACCATTTCACTGCTCTGATTTTCACATTCTTTTCCGTCACTTTGTTCTTTTTCCTTCATCCTTGACAATATCTGTTTCGCTTGCGACCATTCCTCCAAGACTAACCCACCACCCGTACTACCCGATGTTGTTTGCGACAAATTCAAACTCTCATTTAGAGAGCACAAAACTAGGAGAACATCGCCGCAACAGAACTATTTTATCTTTAACGTTAATGTATTTTTCTATTGTACATATGAACAGCGTCAAATGGACTCGGCAAATCTGTTGAACGACCCAATGCTCAAGGAAAGAACATCGTAAAACTTTATTTTATAGGGTTAAAGTTGACAAAATTTCTTTCCGAACAGACTGATTTGTACAATCACTGATACGCCTAATCATTCCGACAAGCGGTAATAAAAAGTTTTAAAAATACACGAACGCTTCGTTTCGGAGCACAATAAAAGTTATGGCTCCGTTTTTATATTAATTTATTCCTTTTTATTGACATGGACTCCGCAAAATCGTAAAGAGAGAACCGTTAAATTATAGAGCAATATGAAAGAGTATAAATTATACGGAGAACTGCGAGTTCTGTATGAATAGAGGAGAACGAGACCGAGGCAGAGGCAGAGAGGGAGTCCATACAATAAATTTCAATTGGGCCATGTGTCGTGTATCATTCTTTTTTATCACAATTAATAATCTCAAACGATATACATTCGTCCCTTTTTTATTATTATCAATGTTGTTTTGCATAAACGCATCTTTCATTTTTAATTTCCCCAAGTCCAGAACAGATGCATTATGCATTAAATTAAATGTTCGATTCTGTCAGAAAAATGTCTCTCTCACTCTGCCTGTTGGTCTGCACTTGTTAAATCCACCGGGGTAACACGAGAAATTAAATCTCCTTCTCTCTCTCTATCTCACAGACACACACACACACACACACACGCATACATACACATACAAAACACACATGGGTTGGTTGCTCTCCTGCAGTTAATGGAATGCTTCATGGCTCGAATGTGACCCTCCCTTTTGCTCGACTTCATCTGCAGAGGAAACTCTTAACAGGCACTCTAAAAACTGTAGTCTAAGATTCTTTGACCAGATTAGTTTTGTAGGTAAAAGGGTTTAGTTGAAAATCGGTGGAGCGTGAATTCAGAACAAAGTACCACAAAATTTTCATGGTTTTTACTGAAAACAAAGTCATTATGAATTTCATTTTAAAAACCCGAATGTACTTCGTGAGAAATGAAATCAGTGATGGTGACTTACAAACAGGGCCTCTCGTGTATTGCACACGAATATGAATAGGACTCGACTTTACATTATTAAAAATAAATTTTTATACACAAGCTCAGAAGAACGGTAGTTGGGAATTGTGTGAGCGCGACAAAAGTTTGAACTGCCGGCAAATAAGAAAATCTAAAAGTTCGTCACCTTCTCTTGGGGTAAAGTCTATCATAAAAATATTTACATAGAACCGACTCTAACGTGTGACTAAGTCTGAATAATGAATTTTATAACACGTGACATTAAACCAGCCTTTAACAGCACCTTATAAGTCAGACTGGCTCACGCAATAATGTGATAACCCATAAGAGACAATGAAATCTCCAGGAGTCCACGTGAAATATGGTCCCGTGGTGTCAAAGTGTAGTGCGGTTGTTTAACTATTTCTAGGACGAGTTCACATCAATCGACTCACGCTCATTTAAAACTACTTTGGGTGGATTTAATGCATGGGCTCTAAAATTCGATAACAAATTGCCTTTGTAACTCAGAAGGGAAGAGAAGTCGGACTTGGAGCGATGTAATGGCAACAAGAAACAGATCGATATTATTAAACGGGCTCGCCTTCATTGATCATACGTGGCGTGGGGGCCTTCCTTCTCCTAATTAATTATTTAATGTAGATTTAATGCCCCGTCATTTTCTTTATTGTCAGCTGTAATGAATAACCGTCGTTTATTTAACTCGGGTTTTGCACCCGTCAAGCAATGAACGTCGGGCCCATGAACGAGTTATCTCATAGAGCGAACCGTTTTCCAAATCAGATACATAATTTCAACAGTTGCTCGGCGACCCCGTAAATATAAGCCTTCTATTTACATTTGATTTGAATTGCGATAATTAGAAATCAATTAAAATAGAAACGTTTAAATATTCTAACTCTAAATTAGCATAAATGAAAGTTCCCCGATTCATTTTGTCTTTTGATCCCTCCACTGCCACATAGGCCTATTCACCACATTTTGCATTACCCATTTTTGCCCAGAACCTTACTCCGTCCAGAGAGTTCGAGAAACACACCAAGGTTGATGCCCTCGGATTCTAAATCCTCATAATAACGAATTATATAGCAGTACTTTTAAAGTCGAACCTCACTCCATTCCTTCAGCTACCCTTCAAGCCCACCTTTTTTATGTCAGAATAAAAAAAAATAAAATCTGTGACATAAAAGAAATTACTGACTCAATGTGAGATGGCCCGACCTATTTGATTTCACGCTAGTAAAGAGGGATCTTACAGGTACGACTGGATGCGCGACACCTTGTTAGGGGCTTAAACTACCTACAAAAAAACTTCGTTTTTAGTTATTTTTCGCCAGAAAGAAAATAAAAAGGAATTTAAATAATAACGAAACTACTCTAAAACTTGACCCCGTTCAAAGGATCAGGCCAAGGATCTGGAATAGGTGGGAGAACATGTCAAGAACAGCCTTTTGTGTGTGTTCCAATCAAAGGGAGTGCTCTGCACGAGGGAAGGGTATTGCTTTTATTAAAAAAAATTAAATAGTCTAAGCCTTACCAAAGGTTATTTATCTCTAATTTTCCCCGTCATTCAACGCCATTGTTCCATGTGGCTTTGTAAACTTGTAAAACAAATATTAATTGCAACTATAAAAAAAAATCGTAAAATAATTTTGAAGCATTGTTATTTGGAATGATAACTACAAAGGACGAAAAACTCGTACCGAGCGAGTGGAAGTACGTTAATAATTCGGTTATGAGGGAAACGAATCGATCGGAAGACAATCGTCAATTGATTTTTGTTCGATTGGTGGGAGAGAAATCTGAAATTTTTCTTTTCATCGAGGGAACAAAGGAACCGTAATGAATAAACCTGTTTGTGGAATTCAAATGATGGGGATAAACCCTCACATGCTCACTTTCTTCGAAACCTTTCCACCGTTCCTCCAGAATATCTCTCTCTCTCTCTCTTGTGACTTCTGTTTATGTCACGACTAGGAAAAAAATTCCTCTTGCTCCTTTGATCTTTGACGATAAGAACATTACACTGTTGAGGAGTCTCCCACAAAACAAAGGAAAATTTTACTTTGTGAGGGAATAATTTATCAGTGACGCCTGGCAAAGACTCCTCGAGTACAAAGTACATCAAGTAGTCATTTGAATGAGACAGAGTTTGTCTGGTTTAAACCGAGTCCCAGATGGTAGATACCACCCATAGTCCATTCTTTTCAAGATGGAATTAAAGCATTTAAATTAATGGAATGCAAACCAGTTTGTGTGATTTTCTTTCTAATAAGATTTGACAATGGAAAAAAACCGATAGAAATTAATGTCCGCCGAGTTCACACAAAAAGTTCTACATATATTTTGGTTTAATTTGCTATTTAACCACGTTGAAAATATAAACGGATTATATGATTGCCTACATATTAAAACAGAGTAATAAAAATTTACAGGTAATATAAGTGATTTATTTGTAGAGTTATGTTGTCCTTCATTTACTTTCACTGCACCAATTAAATTAATGTTTGAGGATTCATTTTATTGAACTCAAACCCTTTCTTCGGACAATTAATATTTGTTGCTCCCAGCGATGTCATTTCTTTTTTGACTGATCATTTTTTCGATCGGGCCAAAGATCTTAAACGCTTCAAGTGAATCATAAGTTCTTTAATTACGAGAGTATATTTATCTACAACTTTATTACTCTCTAAAAATTTTGCAACTTTGGGGGCGGAATAAATTTATCCTCTTTTGACTTAACGGTCTTCTTGAAAACTTTAGAAAATACTCGTGGTTATAAAACTTGTTTCACTCTCAGTGATTAATCTCCGTGCCGGTGAATCTGAAAAAGGTAGTTTCCTTTTGTACAGTCTTACGCTCAGGTAGTGTATGATTTACAGTTCTTGAAACTTAGGCAGGAGCACTTCGTAACCACCGTGACATGGTCTCTTTCAGATTAAAATATCTCATTATATATTGCTGTTATTTAATTTTTCAATGGCTCTGTTATCCTGAATTGTTACCAAAATGACATATCCAATGCTACATTTGTTACACAACAGACACTCTCAGGTTACTCTTTACCAACAAGACACTTGTAGGTTTTAACTATCATTTTTTATTACCTCTACCTCTGGACCTTCATTGGCTACCTTTGCAGTGTACTGACACTTATATCATTATAATAAAAGCTAAATAGATTTCAATGTGATGGTCAAGTCATCCCAAATTTGAATTCTATTATAACTGTTTCCTTTATTAAAACCGAGAATTCATAAGGTATTATTAGAAACCTATCAATTTTCGGCCTTCAATGCAACTCTTTCTTACAAAAAGTAACAGGTTCAGTAAGCCGTGTAAGTGACCCTACTTTACGGCACCGACGGTCCGAAAAAAAAAGAAGAAATTTGACACCAGGAGATCGGTGCATAAAGAAGAGTCTAGTAAAATCAACCCGGTTGCACATTCACCCTCCAGACTCATTCTTCTCTACCATTATTCTTAGTTTATAAACGTGACGGCTGCCTTTGTGTTCTTTGGAGTTTACAACTTCCTTTGTCTAGTTAAACACAGTGGGCAAGCCATCAATCTTTCTATCTGAGGATTGAAAACGTCGGAGCCTCGAGGGACCAATGAGTGCCCAAAAGATTATTTGGAGAGCCATGTGCAAAATGTTAGATTTAGATAGGGATCCGCATAGAATAAAGACCGGCTTTCACTTTAAATTATATACAAGTCCATACAGTCTGTAATATCCCTTCTGAGAATTATACTAATGAGAACCAAAATTTTCATGTGTGATAGTCCACCCTTATCACTACAATGATAAGTGTACATGTGTACGCCGTAAAAATTTAAGTTCTATCACTCCTTATCTCATGTTTCATAAACGTCAAACTGTTTCGATCAATAAAACTTTCAATTTCACAAAGTTTTTTTTGCTAGAGCACAATACAGCAATACGTTTTTATTACTTCTCTGTCTAGCGTACACAAAGACCTTAACAACATTTGTCTTGCCATCCTACCACTCCCAACCTTCATGAAAAGGACTTGTGTATTTATACTTTCCCAAAAATACGGTTCAAGTGTTCTTCAGAAACAGCAATGAACCAATATCAATTCATTTTCCTTTGTCAAATTTGGTTAATTAACAGAGCAGCCCCTATGAAAGAGGATTAGAGATTGAAGAAAAAATTCTTATTTCCTATCATTTTCTTTAGGCAATAAACGATTATAATGAATAACCGGGGGCAGTAAGGAAAGCCGGAGAAAAATTTCATTCTCGTAATTCTAAGTGTAGCACTTAATGTTTGAGTAGAAGTCATTAATTAAAACACATCGGTCGTTCATTTTGATATTATTAATCACTACATTTATACCATTTGATCCTCCTCATATATATTTCTATGTAACTACTGTCACGATTTTATTTCCTGCACCGCCTTTTGACTTCTAAAGAACCCAAGTACCCAACTTAAGGCTTTCATGACGTGTTCACTGAATTAATCAAAGCCTACTTGTTAGTCCACACTTTTCCTTCCTCGGATTTTCTTAATAGAAATGGATTTTTTGCAGCCGTCACCTGATTTCATGTAGGAGCCTCCATTTCGAGGCACAACGGACTATTTTCCTTTATATTTATTTTAAACAATTTTAAAAATAAATCTTCATTTATTAGGTGATAATCAATATTCACTCCGAGGTGAAATGGGCTCACGGATGATGTTTGAAATACGCGTTTGGACCTCCGAGCGAATCTTCTAGTTCTCAATCATTTACCTAACAATAAATCGTTCAAAATTCTTCGGAGCTTCAAAGAAATATAAAGAGAAATATTTATTTTGGCAACCCGACGACGCATACCCCCAAAACGTATTCGGTTAAGTAAACAGAGGTTTCTAAATTATATTGAGTGATGATGAATGTACAAATAATGAGGTAAAAAGTAATTGACAGAGTCTTTGTTTTGAAATACTGTTTATTCTAACGTGCATTCCAAACAAAAGCGAACTAAAAATAAGGTTTTAAGCGCTTAACACAAGCGCCCTTAGCAGATGAAAGAATTTTCGGATAAAAAAATAACAATCCAAGACGGATGTTTGCTATTCTACGTCATTCTCAACCATTCTAGTCCTCGTCCTACTCAAGGTCCTATTTTTTTTTCTGAGAAACCCTGGCACTTTGGGAGGCAAGTCATAACCTATCCAACACTCACGTTTGTTTTAATGCCTAATTATTAAACACGAACCTACTCAGGTATCTTCCCCGGGTATACGCTGGAAGAGATTTTTTTGACACGTGAACGACAAGACAAACATAGCAATAGCGCACAACTCAAACTTGTGATTTTCCTTGACAAATGCTATTTTCAAGAGTTGACTGCTAAAATTTCTTTGTTGAATAACGAACACTGGAGAAAACAATTTCAGATCGGAGTCGTGCTGCAGTGGAATAAAGATTAATGCTGTCCAGGAATATGTAAAATAAGACGGCAGCCGTAATGGAAATTTATTGAAAGGAAATCGATCGATTAAGTTGAAGAAATATGAAGAAAAAGTAGAAAGCAAAAAGGGCAGAACGGTTATATTCCACAGGGGGAAAGAAACAGAAATTAGAATTCGGAAGCATGTGACTAGGCATAGAGAAGATGAGTCAAAAAATTCTACTTGTGAAAATGTCAGTGGGAGATGACAGTAGAATAGGGGAATTCGAATTTAAATAAGTTTGAAATAATAGATGCGATTGACTTGTTAGTTTCATCAAAGCGAGATGAATAGAAGATGTTGGTAGGAGAGAATTTCAGGCTTTCACGGGAACAATATCAGTCACACCTGAAAGAGCTGGCGTTTTTTCACATTCGTACAACGTTAAACGAAGCAAAGCAAACGACAATGACAATTCGTCCAGGCGTTATTAATTTAATTCTATTGAAAGATTTACTACGAACGTGATTTATGTGGTCAACGTGCTATGAAAAGCAAAACAGATAATGGGGAAATGAATTAGACCAAATTAAACGATTCGAATACCATCTGGAACGAAGTATTGAACAGACCCTGTGCTGTGCGACGTTTATCACATAACCAACATTTTATGATAAATTTTATTTAAGCTGATACATTTCTCTAGCACAATTTATATAAAATTCTTATAAATCGATTGACCTTTCTAAAATTAAACCCAAGTAGTTGCATTATGTACTTCTATATTGTCGTTACTCTGACTATCACCTGGTCGATGTGTCACTTCCCTCGTAACGTGCCTGTTAAATAGGATTCGCAGTGTCTTCTCTACCGTGACAGACAAAGTACTCCTAATTGTTTATATTAGTGAAGGCATTTTAAAGGAATTTAAACATCACAATCCTTTTTGGATTCTCCATCTCTTAGAATATTTTCTGTACTTAATAGATCATTCCACGTCATTGAAACTCAATGATTTGTATTCTGTTTCACAATTCCTATCCTTAAATGTCATTCCTCAATGCCGAGAACTTACTCTGGCAAAAATTCAGGGAAATCCTTGAGGTAGCAACGGGAATGAAAGACACTGTTTTTAGTTACGTCGAACAAGTGAAGACACCTGGTTGAATTGGTCATTAAAAATATTGATGTCGAAGGAATGACTAGGAGGAAATAAAAGCAAAAAGCACTAGCCCGATTTATCGTACCCTAAACAGGTTATTTCTAGATGTTTCTTTGCATAACAAAAGAATATTCTCGACGTCAGTCACTCTAAAAAGTGAGCATTCAAGTGTATGTATGTATGCACACACGGTCAAATGGTATCAAAAAAGGAAAACTAGATAAAATCCAGGGGCTATTTAAATTCTAAAATGCCAAAAATTTCTGATCTATTGCCTTTGAATTATTCAGACACGGCGCCGATGAGAACAGTTAAAATGTTTCGAACCGTAGTTTCCTATTTAGAAGGAAATAACGCGACGTGCCATGTTCTGCCACAATGTAAAAGTAATTTCCTACAGAAGAATGGATGCACAGGAGCCAGGATTTTTTCTTCTCGATATGCCTTACATGCATCAACCATTTATCATATTATCCTTATATAGTTTATTTGTCGGTAGCTTTGTGGAGTAAATGACCACTCCGATCCCTTTGAATAATTCATACTTCCTCTCCCCGTTTCTTCATATAAATATATATATATTCTCCGTCAATAACGAAAGAAAATTCCAATAAAAACTATTTCTTTTTAGCGACATTCAATCCTCAGACGTTTATGGCCTTATTTATGTTCCCGAAAATAAAATGGAAATCTTGGCGTTTTCAGTAAGAAAAAAAGAGAACTTTACGACCGGGCAATTTCCATTTCCTTTAGATTCTTTCTTCTCAAGTTGACAATGATACTGCGGAAATGCAGCACACATTTACACCACCGAAGTGTCTACTCTAGATGGATCGCCGTAATGTCACCGCACCATTTTTGCAGTTTGAATTTGGTTTGTATTTCGATTAAGCCTCGAACCATGTGAGGAAGACCAGTGTGTGACACTATAAATAACTCCGATATACTGACATACGAGTTTACCTATAAAACGCCCCGGACCTTTCTATTCACAACCAACCCTTTATCTAAACATAGAATTCATTTTCTGACAAATATCTATGCGATTCAACTACTAGCAGGTGGTAGGAGTGTCAAAAAATCATCCTCGTGTGGAATTGGAGTTTAAACGTACTCGTTAAATCCGTCTGCGCTAAAGATGGATAATAAATTATAAACTCAATATGTATACTAGAAATTCAATAAAATAGAATTTATTCATTTTAGTCACATTTTTACCGGTGATACCTAGTTCCATGAAAATATAGTCTCAACAACGAATGTAACTTTACTGTTTCTAAAAATTGGAAACATTATATTGTCCTGGGACTTTCTGTCCACCGATGAATCCCACTCTATTTTTGTAAACATTAAAATATAATGTTACCAGTGATCCGCCCTTTTTATAAACCATTTAACTTTTGGTTTCAGTTTCTCTTTATTGGAGAGTGCATTGCACCCGGTCGACTGAAATAGGTCTAAAGTTTTTTTGTTCTCTCCATTGGAGAAAAGAAGAAAGTTGATAACCTTTTTATTTCTGCATAACCAAAGGCAGTCGAATTACCATGGCCGTTCACAGTAGATGGTCAAAGGGGTTCCACCCGAGTTACAGTTTGTTTCTTTTTATTGTTCCAGTGTATTGTTTGCTTCTTTACTTCGGAAGAGAAATCAAAGTAAGTTTTCATTTTTATAGATATTCCAATATCTCTTTTGGGATTTCACTGGAAAAATAAACTGTTTGAAAGAAGGAACGCAACACAAAAAAGTAATTTCACATACTTTCTGGTCTCCACAGATCTCTGCTTGTCCGGAAAAAAAACCTCAACAGTAATTTATGGGCATCAGAGTAAATATATGTATCTGAAGTTACGGTGTTACGTGTGTTACCGAGCTGCGCACCACTCTACACCCTGTGTGGAATTAATGCAATGAAGGTTTTATCTGACGATCCCTCGCCCACAAAAGCCATCACATTGTCCGATGTACCTTTTTAATGGCCGGATGAAAATGTTACACTTTAGTTCCAGTCTAACGATGCAACTCCACCGGCATTCCCATTTTCGCCTTCTTTCTTCATCGAAGAGTGAGGAATTCTAATTTAATTAGGTGCATTTTGCAGACAAAAGGTCCGGAAGTCTGATTCTAAATTAAAATGCATGTGTTCCTCTGCAGTTCCGTTAAAAGCAATTGTTAGGGAATTGTGTTGGAACACCTGAAAAGAAAGATGGGCCAGGTTGTCGCACCAAAAGGGTTTTCCCACCTTGACGTTTCAATTGCTATGTACCCGCATTCAATCACCATTAGAGGAGGACATAGATGTGGGATGAATAACATTGGAATACATAAAATAACTGTAGACCGTGGTAATAAAAACCTAACATCGTTGCTCACTGAGACAGACAATAGAGGAGGTCATGGCTTCCAAATTTGAAAATGAAAATATGAAATTCGCCTACAATATAATATCAAGCGTAAGAATACTTCAGATACAACAGTTGCGAACTCAAGAAACCTTTATGCACACATCTGTAGGGTAGTAGGCAAGCAACTCCTTGACGGAACAACAAAGAATAACAATATACTAGTATATTCTACATTGTAAGGGAGAGACCAATCACCCGGCGACTGAGATACAAATGTTGAAATTTTAATCACAGAGTCTACCGAAAAATGACAAAGGACCGTCCGACTTGAGGAACTCTATAGTAACAATCTTTTTCCATCGAATTTTATGGTAGTTATAATCTTCAGTTAACAATGGTTCTAGGATCACCATAAAAATAAAAGGTTCACCCACATTAAAGGTAACCGCCAACGGTTAGGAGTGAACAGGTTTTCGAAGTCCTAGAAACTCGCATTTGAAAAGATTTAAACCGCACAACTGTAAAACTTTTGTATAAAATTTTCCACTCGTCCAAAGCTATTTAAAATTCTTATTTTGTTGCTCGTCGAGAATATTACTGCACATAGAAACGCATTTTATTTTACATTTATAGATTTGCACTGATAGTTTGCAAATTAACATTATTAATAACCTCTATAATGAAGCGCTTTAAAGTAATTAAATGCGTAATGAATTTAAATTAAAATACAATTGTTTAAATATCCAGGTCTTTCCTGTTAAACACACCGGCCTAGTTACTTTTCTGCTTGCGATCTGCATAAATAATTTTTATTTATGAAGTAGCACAATTATTTAAATGCAAATGTAGTGACGCCCTTCTACAAGGCAAAGTCTCATCAAACACATTAAAGAAATTACAATAAATCAACACCTTTATTTCTGCTACCACGCGGCTAACGGTACATCCCATATCATCAAATAAAATGCAACATAACTCTCTAAAGCAATGGGAAACAATGTTATTTATCCCGAGAACATTGTAGCGTTATTGACCTGAATTAGTTAATTTTAATAGGTTCTCGTCTGTTTGCTAACAGTTCCTACAGAGTACATCAAATCGTCGTTTGAATACAACGAAATGAATTGAAGTAGAAAAAAATGTAAATAGCATTGTGAAGAAACAAAATGGCTGTATATCACATTGTACACCCTCTTGAACAAACGAATTTTTATTTTGAAAGTAGGAGAGTGATGTTTTGGTGAAATAAAGTAAAAACAGACGAGCGAAAAGGTCGCAGGAAGTCCAAAGCTTTGTTTCTCTTTCCTGGTGGGTGGTTTAAGCAACATAACAATCTAATAAATGAAAATTTTCTCAATAATAATAATAAGATTGATGCTTTGTATTATGTCTAAGAGTTGGTGGACACAAAATAAACCAAGAAAATCATCATTTCTCATGAGCCTTTTTTTTGTATTCACGCAAAACAAAACTACTTTTGTTTGCCTAAGAAACAACACATTCTAAATTATAGAAATTTAATTGTTCTCTTTCTGTTTCGGAATTACAATAACGTAATACAAACTTTTTACTCACATATTACTCCCTCTTGTGATACATGATTTACTGTATTCGACTGATGAGCAAGATTAATTTTAGCAATTTGCAATCATTCGAGGACGAAACAACTGTAAAAATAATTTCAATACGAAGAAATAAAAGAATGTATTGGAACAGTTTTCAACTTTCCAGAGACTCTTGCAATGCGCTTCATTTTCTGGAAATAAATTGTCTTAAAATTCTATACGAATACACAAAGAATTCGATACTGTTATTCCATATACATTTAATATTACGGGGAATTTATTAATAAATCAACTTTGCTAATGTTTGTCCCTTTCTTCGCTGCGATGTCAAGCCGTACAAAACGGGCACGTATTTTTATTTAGTGATTTTTCTTCACTTCTTTGAGCAAGCAGTCATATAAATTTAAACCCCATTGAACTCATTTGTTATTTACAATATTAGTTAGTCAGGCTGTGAAATTCTTTAGTTCGCCCCGTCGTCATTATTTAGATTCTTGAAAACCCCGCCGAAAAGAACCATTATAGGGCTGGGGATGGAAGACTCACTTTTACACATTCATGGAAGCAAACCAATATCACTCACTACTGCAATAGTTCAATGCGACATGAAAGAAAACAAAATTTCGTTCTTGGGTACGAGGCAGATAACAAAGAGGCTCATCGAATCACTTCACATGAAAACGTATACAACTCCGGAATTTTCCTGTTTATTTCTGCTATTGGCATCTGCTTCAAATATATTTTATACAAAAGTTGGGTTCTGATTCACTGTTTTTCACGTTACTGAATTGAATTATGGAAAACTGAGCATTACTATTCAGCATGAATTCTTCAACCAGACGAAATTGATAAAGCCAGGTCCCCATTCAGCGAAAGGTGTAAATGTCTGTCAAGGTGTATGACGCAAAACCAATGCCAGTTAAAAAAGCCACGAACAAACACAGTAGGTAACAATAAGAATTGCTTAATAATCACTTGCACACGCATTTGGGTGTGTATGTGTCTGTGTCTGTGTCTGTGTTTTTGTGTCTCCATACTTTAATTGTTCGCATAATTCTCACCTAACATAACAACAACAACAGAAGAAGACTAATTAGGGGGACACGCTTCGGGTTGCAACTTCCCGTTTTTGAGCCGGCAGCATTTTACACTTTTTTTTTACTTCACACGACATGGAGAAACGCAAGAATAAAAACACGATATGAATTGTATTGGAAAGAAACATCGTAAATCAATTGGATGAGGTTCACTTGAACGTGAAGAAGTAAATAACTCAAACTAAATGAAGGGAAGAAAACTTTTTCTACGGGTTCTTTGCCGGTTGTAAATAAGTCTTGGATTTTATCACTCGAGAATATAAATTTATTTCGTTTGAAATGGGAAAGACACGAATATGTCCCGAATGTTTAACAACAACCTTAGTCTGTTAAATAACGTGCCATATCCCGTGACCAGGAAGTTTTCTTTATTAAACAACCGTAAAAGCAAAACCGGAAACCGTTTCTCTGAGGTGGCATTGAGTCTGTTCTGACATGTGTTCCGCGTAAAGAGGAAAAGTGTGGACGACTTAACACTTTCAGAAGTTAAAACATACGTACACATAACAGTATTCGATGTAAACATTACGACCGAGACTATAATAATCCTTAATAATAAATATAATCAAACCTATTCCTAAGGGATCGACAGAAATACATTCTAATAGAAACTACAAAAATTATTATTATCTATTGGGAAAGTTGCTCAATTACAATAAATAATGTTGTTTGTCGGTAATTTTATTAAGTTTTAATCTTTTTATGTTATTCATTTGTAATGTTAGGCGTTTAATGTTTCCTGTACCCGTTCTCGCGTAGACATTCGGAATGGCTGACACAAAGTATTAAGTAGACGTGTGTACGACGTACCGTAAAAATTGCCGCAAATGCAATGTATAATATTCAGAATCTTTCGTGACAAACAGGTTTTAAGTCTGACAATTGTCAGGAAAATCGGAAATCCTATCGAAATATTTTTCAACTGAGTAAAAGACTAATCCCCGTAATGTTCGAAAATAACTTATTATTGTAGTGAAGTTAAACGCCAGTGGAAATCATGAAAAACACGGGACATTAAAAGTCTAACCGAGGCTCTCGGTGTACATTTTTTTTGGATTTTCATGCCAGCTCACGTTATACTCTCATCAGACATAAATTATGATGATGATGAGTTTTGTAACCGGTGGCAGGTAGCAAAAAAAAAAAACAACAAAACTCGAATGTGAGTAATTTAGTTAATGCCATTAATGCTTCGGTGTATTAATCAATTTGCTCTGTCACATGTGTAGTAATTAATTACGGAGTCATTCGAAAAATTGTTTGATACCATTCATTTTACATTTTGCTTCTCTCATTATTAATTTGCACGTAAGCGATATTTTTTTTATTGTGTTGCACATCCCTGCGCCTGTTTCCTCACCCAGGAGAGGACGCAATGATAATTTGTCATTTTCCCTCGAATTTTTGTTCAATTCGGAATGACACAAACAAATCAATGTTGATGTAATTGTATGATTTCGCTCCAGCAGATTTCGCAATTAACTTTGAATGAATAAATGGTGCATTGTCCTATCTGGGACTGTACAAGGTACAGGAATGTAAGCAGTTCGACCTAAGGAATCCAAAATGGCTTTATTTGCGGTTGGGCATCGTTAAAACTCCGATGTGCATTAGCTACGAACTTGTTAATGACTTCTAACATAAGCCCGCGACAACAGTTCTACCTTCTCGGCTCTTTGTTTGACAATCTTCGTTTCTGTGCAGTACAAATAACCTAAATACTTATCTAGTGACGCGATAAATCAATAATGGTATTTTTTAGAGTGACAATAACAGGAAGTCGTAAAACAACCTACGAAATCCAAACGTGGCTATTTTTAGCTTTTATTGTTTCAACCCTACGATGGCATAACGCTCCATCCATTCTAACGCACTCTCGATATCTATTTTTCTCTGATTGTTTAACAAATAAGGTAAAATTATTATCAATCAACTCACTGAGCGTTGGTCGTTGCATCTTTAAGATGAGCGTTGTCATGAAGAGCAGTCGCTTGATTTGACATATTTGAGGCATTTTCCATTGTCACTACCACAAAAACTATCTGTTTTTAACTGAAAATAATCTGAAAATCAAGTAAAATATTTCAAACGATAACGGTCACCGCACGCCATCTCACGGACTTGTCGCAGACATTTCTTGCCTAAGCAGCGACCATTTCCTTTGGCGACATGATGAATCGACTTTTTGCGACATTTTGTTGCGAATGGTAGACTCGACTGAAATACATTTAATTAGAAAAAATACTTAAAATGAATTCAACATAATATGAATTTGTACTACTATTTAGATGTCATATTGTAAGTGGTTTTCTTATTGATTTGTTTGTTTATTAGATTCTCAATGGTTCAAAATGAGTACATTTTGGCCCAGTTTTGGTTAGGAAAATGTTTTGAAACGCCGGTTAAAATCCCTACAGCCGTAGATGTAAAATTAAGGGAGGCACTCCCTTTACCAAATAAATACCGAGATTACCCGACAGATTGACATTGAGCAAAACATGTCATTTGTGACGATTTGCGTAAGATCGAGTTATTATATTTTCGTACTGCACCGCTTTTTCACATACACATTTAAAAAATGGATGTGAGCAGTGTGACTTTAATGTAATTTATTCCTTGTAAATTTAAATACTTTGTATTTCTGTTTTCAGTAAAATTGAATGCAATGAAAAACTAGAAATTGATGTCTACAAGTTGAAGCAAATTATTACAGATTGCATAAGAACTTTGTTTGGTGAGGTAATGATGTCACTTCATTTTTCTAAATAAACTTATATTCAGTTCTAGTTCATTGTATATGGTGATAAGTACTGAGCCAATTAATATAGATAAATTGCAAGAGTCATGTAATAATAATCATTAATGTAATGTACATATTTTCTTTCAGGTTGGAGTTGCAAATCCAGTTGATATATTGAAGTTTGAAGAAACAACAGGCAGAATTATTTTACGTTGCTTTGCAGACTTTTATGTCAAGTTGAGAGCCTCACTCTCATTTGGACACAAATTTGAAAACATACCATATTCATTTTATGTTACAAAGGCATCAGCCTCCTTGTTATCTCTGGAAGCCAACAGCAAGACTTATGAATTTTAAATAAATGTCGACTTATAGACAGGAAGGTAAAGACTTAATTATATTTGCAACTGCTGAGGATCATAAGGAGCCCAGTAAAGTTGTCCTACCAGAGCCTGAACCACAACCAGGTTTAATATTGCCCAATGGAGAAATAAATTGGAACTGCCCCTGCCTAGGGGGAATGGCAACTGGTCCATGTGGTGTTGAATTTAGGGAAGCTTTCTCTTGTTTTCACAACAGTGAAGCAGACCCAAAGGGAAGTGATTGCTATGATGCATTCAAAGAAATGCATTTATGTATGGCTGAATATCCACAGTTGTACAGCAAATATGATGATGATGATGACATTAATCTAGAGGAGGAAGGAAAGGTCCTTTTGAGTGACACAAAAACAAATGACTCAACTCAAGAAAAGTTTAGTAATAACAAAGTAGATGTAAATATTCCTGAAACAAAAAAGGTTCAGACTGAAACACTCAAGACAGAGCTTTCCTCTGATGGTGATAAGTTAAACTTAAATTGAGAAATGTGACTGTCTGCAGGTGTTATTTTGTTAAAAAAATAAACATCTTTGATGGTATAGTTGATTTTCTAAGTAGTAGATTTACTTTAGAATTTTTCCTTTTTGTTGTTCTTTGTAATGTTTAGTTAATAAAATATCATATTGTATAACAGACATATGATGGTTATTAAATGATTTCAAGAAAATAGTAGACCATACGACAGATCAATAAATTTGAATTTTTTATGTTTAACTTTATTATTCCAAAAAATTTAGTTGCCCTCTATTGGCTTCCTTCTGTTTGTACAGGTCACCCCAACATGGAATATTAAAATCTCTTCAGTTAATGTAAGACATCCACCAAGAGCATCACTTAGGGGTTTTAATAAGATTGATTTACTTTCTGTTCTTATTATTAACAGACCCCATTGATTTACTGATTTTCAGACTTATCCCTATGGACAAAAACAATTTGCAATAAGCATGAAATTAATTTAGTGTAATTGCACATAAATTATGTGTATGATGTTTGTATATTACCGTTTAGTTTCATTCTGATAGTATCGAACAGAAATATAGATTATAAATTTTGACTCAAAGCAAAACAATGGAACGTTGAGCAGTATTGATCTTCCTTTGTAATGCGGTTGATGACATCATTCTATTTTTTTTTCCAACCAAACAAAGGCAAAGTTTTTCTGCCTCCCAAGGGAACTTTGGGAAACTTGAATTTTTGGGGAAATACACCATGTGATGTGGTTTCTTCTGCGCCGCGTACACCATTCGAAAAGAATTTAGTTTCGTCACACTAATTCGCATTTGTGTGCACGGTATTCTTTTTAATTTAGTAGGTGTAACTATTTTAGACGGCACAGAAATAAATTTCTTTTTAAATCACATGATTTTCAATAAAAAGATTTAGGAGAGATACCGCCAAAGTAACTAAGTGGCGGCCTCTGGTGAAAGACTCGCGGACCAATTAAAATGCAGTCGACACTGATTGACGTCAGCCGCTGGAACGGAAATAGTTGTTCAGTTGTTTTGAAATTGAGTTGTGTGAAAGTGTAGAGGACATTGTTCACAGCAAACAAATGAGATTTTAAACAAATTTGAGGGTGTTTCGACGGTCAGTGGACAATCCTTAATGCGTTCAGTGTAATCCGCAGTGTTAACTGTTATTCCATCTGGTTACACAGATGATGGATAAGTCTGTGAAACCAACAAAAGAGAAACGACGGTGAGTGTCGATTCGAGTGTTTTTATCATATCCGCCATTTATAATTCTTACGTCTTGCAAAATAGGTCATTGAATCGTTTCTTTTCGTTCGCCAAACGGATGAATTTTCATAATTTGCGCGGCATTATTGAATTTAAATAGAAATGTTTCGTTTTAAAATTTATTAATGACGGTGTTGCAATGTCATTAGACAAACCGTATCAACGTTATCAATGGTAAACACTGTAATTACCGTAGATTAGGTTTCATTTGGAACTCAGTCAGTCGAAGAGCATCATGTATATTAGCTATTTCCGATATTTCCCGGGGCGGAAAGTCTGGTGATTATAAAGAGAAATATTACATATAACCGCAGTTTCTGAAGTAACTTAAGGTTAAGTACTGTGACCTTGATTTTTGTTCTCTAAGAGAAAGCATTCTTACCCATTTGAGTAAACAAGGTATAAGTTTTGAGAATTGTTGAATTTATTTTTTAACCAGATTGAGGCAAATTCTTTGAAAATGAAAACCTCCTGTAATATTGATTTTATATTTTATGTATTAATCTGCTGATGATTGCTAACATTTAAATCATCTTAAGATTTGCATACAAATATCTCATTCATATTTGCTTTTAACTGTTGACTTTACTGTTGAGAAATGTTTAAAATAACTTTTTTGCTAATAATTTTTGATGTTATTGACAAAGAAGGATTAAGATTTGAAATAAAAGTCATTTAACTAAGTGTAATTCAAGGCTAATACATTTAAACTGCTCAGATGCTATAATATGAATCACTTAATCCTAATAATAATAAGAATAATTTAGAGGTGTGGAAAATAGTAACAAGTTGTAATTAAAATATTTTTAACATTTACAAATTTTGGTGAGGCCAAGTAGACTTCAAATTGTACTAAAGTCCAAACCAAAATTTTCCAGCTGTTGTAATTTTGGCAGGCATTAGACACTGCGAGATGTGAGACTTTTGCTTGTGAAAATTTTTATCTTTATCACTTTTATTTAATTTCCAAGTATTTTAATTTTTAACATTAAAATTTAGTTAACTGAATGTTACATATTCTTGTTTAAAATTCAAGATTTAAGGTATTTAACTATTGATAAATGTAGTAATATTTAACCTAATACTTAATTTAAATAAACAGGGTTAAAAAAATGACTAATGAAAAAATACAGTGGAATAATACTGTGTGTAATTTTTATGTGTTCTATCGGAAACAATTTCTGAAAATTAAATACAAAGGATCAATGTTTTTATTGATGTGCTCTTCCATTTGTCTGGATTCAGTTTACTTTTCTGTGGCACATAAAAAATCATAAATTGCACATACAATTTAACAATTAGTGAACAACAAGAATTTTATTTTTACTGTATTGAGATGGTTAGGACCCTGTCTTGTGTTCACCATGATCAAATTGCACCCTAATTCTAATATGTCGATTCCTACTGTCCTAATTGCATAATTCATGTTAGTTTATTAAATTTATTAGCATGTTTTTAAAAATCTATGTAAAGGAAGACTTTCTTCTTCAAGAGTTCACAGGTCACAATGTCAAATGTACTAATTGCATCACACTGCAATTGAAACTCACCATATTCACAAAAATTTTATTGAACAGAAGGAAAACAATTTTTCATTAAGGCAATGTATGAATAACTATGTTTTATTTAATAATAATAAGCGTAATATATTACACAGTAACTTCCTACAGTTGGTAGAGGTGAAATAACGTTTGTACCTCACTTTGTTGCTCTCAGAGTTATCTATTAATTTGTAGATGCCCTGGAATAGATGACTTTCATACTCATTATTTCAGTTAAAATGCAATGATAAGAGAGGTGATTCTGTCAGAATTGCATACCAGGAAATGCAACTTCACTTGGCCGCCATTCACACCATTTCTTTCAAGTCAGAATTAATAATTTTATGTAACCATTGGCGAAGAAATGTTGTATTTTAATAAAACCACTATTTTTTCAGGGTGTGCAATATCGTTTACAATAGACGAGACATTATAATAATTAATGTGAGATGTTAGACATTTATTCCTCTGTCTGTACAATGCCCTCTGCTTATTTTCTTACAAAATATAACTGATAAGATAACTTCAAAAGTTTCCCGCAGACACGAGTCAAATGATAGGAACTAAAATTTTAATTCTTCGAAGTATGTATGCTTAAGGGAAATTTAAAGAGAGGTCGACGAAGAATTTACACTGGAACTAAACAAAACAAATCAATAATTACATTTAATACAGAAAACAAGAAATTAAAAATAATTTCACATAGTAATTCATGTAGTAGTTAAAATAAGTTTGAATATGCCAACTATTTAAATATTATTAAATTTTAATAATTTCTCATTAATTTCTTGTTGCAAACTTATTTTTGACCAGTTGTTTTACTGATCTACATATGTGACCTTTTATGAGAGCAAAAAAATTGTGCTGCGTGTAGTAAGAATTTTTAGTACCATCAGAATTTGTCAGGAGGTGTCAGAATACTCTGAACGCTAGATTAATAAAAGTAAAATTTTTCTAAAGCTAGCTTGTCAAGTAACTTGTCCTTATTTCTCGGATAAGTTTTAGGAAAGTGACTTTTCTTGCTTGTTGGCGTCGGGAATGTAGTTGTTCTGGCTGTGAAAGTTTTTTTTTTTTTAGAGACAGACATCTCGTGTATTCCAACTGTGTGTACACCGTATGTAATGCGGATCGATTTTAATTAATGTACATTAGTGCCTTTGGTAAAAAACGAATCCGAAGTTACCTGACCGTGTCTCGCTTGTGAACGTACAACTTAGTGTCTTGCGTTTTGTCATTAATGAAAGTTTGTTGTACGTAAAATAATTCCGGTCATGCTCAATTTATTAAAATTTTTGTCGTTGGCTGATAAAATGATATTCGGTTTCCGATATATAATGCCTGTTCCAAGAACTCAAGTCCAAGTCTCCGTTAAGCTTTTCGTTTAACCGAGAAACATTCTAATTGAATAATTGGCTAAAGTACTTTTTGGAGCTTTCGGCACAATGCACTTTACAAGTGTGAAACTGGCAGAAAATTTGTCCATCGGTTGTGTGGTTCGTGTATAATTCAACTGTAAGACTCAAGTAACGTAGTTTTATGTTATACGTTAAATACATTATATTACGACAATCTATGAACATATAACCTTGGTCTTGAATCAGCAATGTGATCAATAGGAGATTTGGTGTGGTCAATTTTAACAGTCGTTGTATTAAGCGATATAAGTCGAATTTGTATTATGCGGTCTATGCTATCACAACGTTAGAAATGACTTGTACTAATTTTTATTTTTGCGCAACGGTGGAGACCAATCTATTTTTCATTGTTTTTATAAGTTATTTTTATGTAAGTTGAATGACATGAAGAAGGTGTTTGTCATGTAAGAGGCTTAATCGTGGTGAAAGACAGGATTCAAGTATAAAACTCCAGGTGTTTTATACTTTACAATCGATTATTCAATTATTGAAGAACAAAGTGACTTTCTCTTCCCGGTGCCATCTTTCTCTTTCTTGTTATACTGCGAATAAATTGACTGCAAACGGCATGTGAATCTCAGAACTGTGAATAAAATGTATTGTCCTGTAAAGACGAGTTTCTTGATGTCATTGGACAAATATCTGTTGCACACATGATTTCAGGTCCGACTGTAATTTATTGTATACATGTGGTGGACTACCTTGAATGCTTTTAGAATGCGAGAAACCTTACACTTTCGAGTTAGTCGGTGTGAAATTGAAGTTTTCCTCTGAGTATTGTTATTCATGAATGTTTAAAAAGCGATTATTTTGAGAGCGAAACGGCTCGTGAAAAGCAGATCCTTGGCATTTAGTTTTGGAATATATCCTTGGCTTTGATTGCTTTCAAGCAACGAATCTGTGGAGCTTTTAAAAGTTGAAACGTTTTGCCTCATTTGTCGCGATTAACCGGAATAGATTGAAAATTAGTATCAATGATTAGATGAATAATTTAAGTGCGTTGACTTTTCCTTTGTATGGATTCCTCGTTCGAGGCATCAATTACGACTTTACACTCCTACTTCTAGGTAAGAGAACCTAAGAGTTGATTTTGTTGGCCAACGGTCAGAATAAATTATACCACCTAGTTTTTGCGTGCAAAACGGCTCGCCAAATTAACTAAAATTCGTGGAAATACTTGCTAACTTAGGTCCAAATCAAAATAATTATAAGTTTGAGACAAGCTAAGTAGAGCCGGAGCGAACTCGAAATTTCTATCTGACGGTGTGTGTGAGTGTGAATGTGAGTGTGTGTGTCTGTGTGTGTTTTTGTGTAGTGTGTCTGTGCGTACATTCCAGCTTCTTTCAAGAGACGCATTTTATTAAAACTAGTTTATTACCTCGAAATTAACTAGTTAGCTTTGCTTTATAGTCTCTCTTTTGAAAGGCCGGAGTGGTATTCTGCTTACAAAAAACCTGTTTTACGGTGTGCTTACACTGGAAAAGTAAAATTATCAATGTCTCGTTTTTTCGGGTATTAATTAATTTGTTTTTTTTTTTTAACGTGGCATTTCTTTCTTTTACCTGAAACGTGGAATTTACGTTATTGTTTTCCTCCGTGTGAATATGTACATTTTATTTGCATTAACGAACATCCACGAATTTTTTTTTTGGATCTGGATACATTTGACAAAGAGCTTTTTCAAATGCTTCACGTTTTCGTTTTTAGAAGTAGTAATAGATACGTCTTTATTTAACGTCGTCAAAACAAGTGGATCCGTTTGTAGTTCTTAAATTAAATTACGTCGGTTGACCACAAGACTAAAACCTGACGTAATGTCAGGTTTGAAAATTGTTACTGTTGCTCTTTGTCCCGTTGTCCTTTTCTGTTTGTTTTAGAAATTTACTTGTCAGTAATAAATAATCATCCACGGTTAAGAATACTTCTTGGGTAATACGTTGCATACTGAGCGAATTGAATTTTGACTTACATTATGTAGTATTGACAACAAAACTGTTTTATTGAAAACTAACATGAATTCAACATTAATTCCGGTTTAATAAGGGCCGATTTAATAGAAATTTATTACAAACTACCATGTGGTATCACGGAGTTGATGTTCTGAATGTAAACAAAAAAGTAGTTGATCTTGAGTATTTTGAAGTTTTTAAAAATTTGTTAATACAGCAGTGTACGTCACTATTTTCGAAACTAGAAGCACAAGTTTTTGGAGTGACACTTGACCCTGTCAAGTGGGCACCTACAATGTAAAACAAACATTTAAATATTCCAGTCTATCGTATGTGTTAATTGGCGGAGAACGCCTATAAAGTAGCCTTCGGCTGAAGCAAACTTTCATTAAATTATAAAACAGGATCGGTGACCAAAATGTTGTCCGCAATATTGATTTAGCCTATTTATTAATTGTTAATAGGTTTTGTGATTTAGTGTAAATCAAGGCCTAGTTTAATGAGCATGTTCCAACAAATAATAATAAGGTTTTAAGCATTAAGTAACATTGTATCATTATTATTGAGATTGTTATAGCGAGATCAGCATCGTAGACTGGAGAGAAAGGACCACGGTTCTGACCCTGGTTCGTATCTGGACGGTGCTGATTACTTCACATTGTAATAATTTAAATTTCATGTATCCTCATTCCTAAAATTATGTGTAGTGCAACATTTTAGGAGTTGAATACACCAAGTTTGCTCGTATTAATCTCTAGAGTGACGTATTGCACACAAATTGCAATCGTACTGTTGCATTTGAAACGTATAAAAATCGGGAAATTTCAAGATTGCGTTATCACTTATAGAATAGTTTACAGCAGGTGGTTTACATTGCTGGCATGTTTCTAAATGTCATAAACATTAATTCTGTACGGCGTCGTTTCGAAAATGTTTTAATAGCCTATTAGGTCTCGTGCTAAAACTCTGTATTTTCTTGCTGGTTTAAATTATAACTATGAGCTCCAGGTTGAAAGGAGAGTTAAATTTATATACATTTTGTAAATGATTTAATTACTGAGCCGTAGCTCTCGCCTTGAACACCTAAAAATGGCATCTAGCTGCATCATGTAACCAATAGTTGGGAAATGTTTCTTACTTTAACTAATTTGAGGCATTTTCATTAAATTGCTACACAAAATAGAATTTTACATGGTTTGAGACGTTTAGCTGATTATTGTTTTGTTTAAACTAATACACGAATGTGCAGAGGTAAATGATTTCACACATGTTTTAATTTTCACACACTTATTTTATATTATTATGTAACATTTAGATGAGTGCTTCCCTTACATGAATAAGTTTTTTTACGGTCAAAATTGAATTATTGGATTGAAGAATGAATTATTGGTACCCACTTTCAAAATGGTGTTTTATGCTGTCTATAGCAAGACAATAATTGCTGAATATTTTAATTATGGAAGGTATCGAAGGGTCGAATAGATGTCACGCATTTTTGTAACAACCCGATCTGTTATGTAAACTAACTTTAAATTTTTGGCACTTGTATTTATATCGATTCATAAACTTCTCAATCGTTGATACTTCATTGAGTATTAATAATTGGCCTTGATTATTCCTTCCAGACAATCGTTCTATCTATCTCATCATTTGCTTCTTATATCATAAAATCTTTGACATACAGCCAAATTTTTTGCTTCCGTGAACATTCATGTGAGGCGTGTTTTGTGCCTCAGCGACCATGTGCGTGAAGTTAAAACGCAATGAGCCATTATCTTTAAATGATATTGAACAACTTGTCGATGCGAATAATTATTGTATGAAAAAATTCAGTCAATTACGAAATAAAGTAAATTTGGTCGTTATGGAAATATACGATGATAAAATAAAGAAAACAAAATGTTTTAAGTTTCTCTTACGAGCAGGTAGCAACTTTTCATTTGCTTTTTATTCCCTTCCAAGTAACTGTATACAATATACCATGATTTCGCGCACCCAGTAATTATTATTCATTTTAGGATATTCAGGGGTGAAGGGTGTATTTCATAAACAATGGAATGATAATCATTATTTTGTCGTAATTTCGGTTTTGGATATTGCCATTGTTTGGCTGTCCATTAGGTGGCAACAACTAATGACCGTGGTTTCAGCATATTCAGGTAAACTACGCTGCTTTAAAGTCCACCTCCCAAACAAAACTTCTTATTTCCCAAGTAATTTAGAATGTAAGGAACTGATAAACACTTGGTAAGGCATTGTTGATAACAAGTGCCACAGCTGGGACTTGAGTATTTAACGTACTTCTAAATAGGTCGCAATCAATCATTAAGTTAATTGTCTCAGCTAATACCAGCGATCACTTAAGCATTAGAGGGTTAGATGAACCTGCGTCAAATATAATTCGTTTGGAATGAAAAAATTTCTACTCCAGTTGTTTAGTACACAATAAATGGAATTAAAAGATTCCTTATTCCAGGGAATTATCGCAACAATAAAATACCGTTTTAAAATTTTCACTTATATCGTAGATCATTTTCTGTGAAAATTGTTCTAGGAAAACTTTTTTCCCAGAGGATTGTGTGTTATTGTTGATCATACAATATTAGACTTTGGCTTTGTTTTCAAGAGATGTGTTTAATTTTATCTGTGTATTTTTATGGATTATTTTTCAAAATAAGTGAGACACTTACTTTTGAGTGTTTCATAAAGAAGGGTTACATAGTTAAGTACAGGAAAATTGCTTTTATATATTTTTTAATCAGTTTTCGAAAAGCTTTAGTTGCACCTTTCCTGATATTTTACCATATTTATAATTAAAATTCTTCTGTACGACCTAGTTTTCTAATAGTTTCTGTGTCAGTTGACACATTATCGCTTAGAAATTAGAGAAGGAGGTTTAGATGTACAAATTTTTGTAGGAGTAAAGTATACAGCTGGTTCCGAATTTTTTATATAAAATATTAAATGAATATTGTGTATTTGTATATTTCTCATAAGTTCATTGATTTTAAAGTATTCAAAACCACAGCTACATAAGAAACTACTGTTTTTTTGCAGGAACGTTTTGCTTACATTAGGTGCAGTATAGGTATACAAATTCAGATAATCGTAAGATAAGCGCAATGATTTTAGTAAGCGATTTATATCCTTTAGAATAAAAAGATTCATCAAAAAGACCACTTGATACAATGTATTGTGTCAAGTATTTAATATGTACGAAAAGCGCTGGAAAATTTTTTAAGGATGTTTCCTGTGAATTAAAATTTTGCTAATACAGATATCGGTCGTAAACTATTTGAGACGTAGTTTTCCAAGAAAAATCAATTTTCTAGGAAGCTAAATGAGGCGGAAAAGTTTTATTTTATTTATAATCTATTTTTTATGTTAAGTGCTCAGATAATTAAAAAATCATTTGAAAACTATTTCTCGTGAAACGGGCCGACCACGTGTTCAATTAAAAATAAGTCTTTTATGTATAAAACCACAACAATAATAAACAATTTATTTCTTCTGGAAACTGTTTCCAGGGATGCTTATTCATTAAAAAAAAGGCATGTCAGTGTCTGCTTAACGCTTCGTTGTAATTAGAAGTAAGGTAGTTCGCGATTGAAATGCGATAAGAATTGAATCATTGGAGTTAAGAAACAAGTGTCGAATTCGATTTACGTGCTCCGAAAAGATAACTAAAATACTTAAACCGTACAGATGTAAACAGGTTTCAGGTTCAATAGCATGTTAATAAACAAAACATTCAGTTATAAATTTAAAATTGAAAACCGTCGCTGTCATGAACTCTGTAATCATTCTCAGTCGTATTTGATTGAGAGTGTAAAAGGATTTGCCTACGGGTAAATTACATCTAAAACTATGTAATGAATATATTGGTAATTTTATAGTTACGTGTAATAGCCCTATTTAAAACTTATTGCGGTGTGAATAATGGTGGATACGGCAACGTGCGATTTCTTCTAAGGGATTTATTCTAGTTGGGAGAAAAAAAATGCGAAATTATGCAGCTTTAATGAGCAAGTTGAATAAGGCAACATGCAGTTTCATTGTTTGAAATAATGCGTCACTTGGTTGGAAGTTTTGTATTTCACATAAACAGTACTTTTAAAGAACGTCATTCTCGGTGGAAGCATATGGTTTTGAAAATTATTGCAGAACAATTAAAAGTGTATAGGATATTTGTAAAGTAAGAATATCGCAAAAGACTACACGTTAGTTTTAGATTTTATTTCCTGTATTATTCTCCAAACAATAGACATGGCTGCAGTTTTGTTGGCCGATATGTTGTTTCTAATTGCGGGAATGCTTTCTTCAGTTTAATACCTCGCGGTGATAAATTTGCCTAAAGAAAGTATTTTTCGGATTCACCGAAATAGTTTATTTCAAAATTTCCTTGTTATTAGTCAAGCGGTACGACTATCAGAAATAACAGATTGGTAAACAAATATCATTGAACTTTGTGTAGTCTCGTATTTAGAATTTTTTGTTTGGTTTTTAAAAACTAGCCAATTAAAAAGATGTAAGAGGTCGACATGAAACTAGTGACTGTTATGGAAATAAAAGAACATTGAATAGAATGACTCAGTTTTTATTTGGGAAAATAGTTTTAAGTTCATTGTCGAAAGGAAAGTAAATGGCGCGAATCATTTGCAAAAATTGTTTAGGTTTATTCATCACCATGTGTCACAGGAGGTTGCGTTTTCACTGCTGTCTTGTTGCCCATGCAATCCTTTCAGTATCATTAAAAGGGAGTGGTGCCGTATGAAATTATGTTGAACGTAATCAATCTATTCATTAATTCTATTCTTTTCAGTTTTGAGTATGACCCATAGTCTTCCTGGTCCGAATCCAAGTACTTTTCTTTGACAGTTTAGATAATGATATCTGGCTTGTTTTTCACCACGGTACAGTAGGTGTCCATCAAACGTCCAAGTGGTCTCTCAATATTTTCCTATTTATTACTCAATCTAAGTTACATAATTTTCGAAGTCATGTTCATGTGCCTAAAGCTTACAATTTCCGCAATTCCTAATAAACTTTTACATTACACGTCCTCCTGGGTTTTTCTTCATTCTATGTCATCCGACACAGACAAAAAGACCGACACGTTTTGATGAATAGCTTCATCCTTCCTCTTAGCACATAGCTTTAAGGAGTTTCAATGAGTCAATCCCTACTATATATGTATGTTTACTATTCCCTGCCCAAATCCAGTACATTGCTAATTATTAATATTAATAAGAACTGCCAAAGCCTCTCACGTGGATGACAATTCCAGGTAACTAAGCGAGAATGAGAGAAGGAAAACTCACTGGACTCTCTTGTTCTTGCGAGTAAGTTTGTGTTGCCTGCATACCTGAGCTTATAAGAAGCGTAGTCATCGTAAGCCTGTTAATGTAAGCTTCTTGTTTTTTCGTGAAATCAGCTGGGACAATTTCTATCCCTAGTTGGTTTCCTTGTTTTTAATTCGTCTGGATTATAAAATTTGAGTAATTAATTTTGGTCACATGCAATGGACATTTAGACGTTTAATAAGTGGAATTTCATGTTTTTTACGGCAAACACAGTTATTTCTTATGCGAACCACATGTAAGGTGAACAGGTGAAAAGATTTTATTTCTTCAAATGGTGACTTATAATTAACCCAAAGAGACGTTCAGTGTGTGTTCTGGTGAATTGTTCGCCTATGTAAATTGTAAAGTTTCTGTGTTCAATTCACGACCAACATTTTGAAGGTTGTATCTATTGTTTTTCACAACTTTTTTGCTATTGATCTGTGTCTCTTTGATCCATCAGTTCACATGGATTTTTGCGGATATTGTTCGCTGTAAACCAGTCTAAAATTCAATTTGAAGGACCGTGTACTTCCGGTACAAAGTGCTTTCGATCCAAATCGTTGAAGATGCTTTAAAGAGATAGTCCGAATTGGAGAAATCAATAAAAAATCGTTAGGTAATCAGGTATTTAATTGGCATGCACCGTTTTAACTCCAATGTCCTTTCTGAATTTCTCAGAAACGACTAAGTTCAGGTTCTTTGAAAACGGCTAATGCATTCCGATTTAACGCTACGTCCCCACCCTGGCAGTGCAGCCGAAAGGTGAAATTTTTGTAGCGTTCGTTCCATAGACAAATTCGGTTGTGAAATGTTATTACGATGACGTTGATAGGCCCATCAAGTTCGTCTTTCTAAAGTTTTGACTGCTTCAGGTAGATTTCTATAAAAATTAGTTTAAAAGGTTAAGAATTCTCGGTCGGTTATCCGAGGATTCTCGCAGTGTTAGAAATTATGAAATTGGTTCGCCAGCGCTGCGCTCGGTTACTTGTCCGAGGAAGTAATAGATTTAATAAGCAATTCTATTACGGTTTGGACCACAAAGTACCATTTCTATCGGGTGTAGCACCGCGAAGAATTTATGATGAGCAGCACCATCGGAACTTTGCCTATTTTAATTTTACTAAAACAAGCACCCAAATTCTTAATGGGTACAACCTCCACAAGATTGTTGTATAACTTTTTTTTGTACTAATTCTGTTACACAACAAGATGAAGTTGTTTAAAAATTTGTAGCAGTGAACAGTTAACTGCTACTTATATTTTCATAACATAGTGGTAGATTCGACCTTATTATCCCATTCGTTCAGAAACAATTCATGGAAAAGAAACAGAGAAACCTTTAACGCTCTATTTATAAATTAAAATGTTACTAGAATAATAACTGACATGATAAATTTATATATGAATGAAATAAAATATTGAAAAAATCAGTGAGGTAATGAAAGTAGACAATGTTGTTTGCATAGTTGTTTATTTGGAGTAACTAAAGAGTAGGAAAACTAAATTAGACAAGACCAAAACGAGCTGGCTCTAGCCAAATTCGGACTTGATTTTGTGGAACCTGGCAGGCAGATTGTTTCTGTTTAATTAAATAACCGAAATCGTTAATGGTGTAATTATAGTTTCAAAGTTATTTGGCGATGACATATTCGTCCATTTGTCACCCAGTTGCCAGACAACCCGTCCTAAGATTTGTCCTCAAATTGAGTTCTTGTATTTTAGTTGTCGAAATTTGATCTGAGTCAAAGATAAATTGAGTAGACGTCCTCTTATTGATAATTGACAATGACATTGTCGGTTCATTTCCTCTCGTGACTGTTTAGAAGTAGTCACACTCATCCTTCTTTAATTTACTTTACTTCGTACTTGATGGTTACCATGAAATGCGTCCCAAACTCAAATTTGAGAATGGATAAATGAAAAATATTGAAATGTCATTTAATTTTTTGAACGAAAACATATACCGCGCAAGGTTAAACTGCAAACGTAAAATTCACGCTTACAAGGGTAATTGAAACTTCTTGTTGTGTGAAACCGAGAGGTTTGTAGTCTCACGCTATCTCTGGACCCATGAACCCATCGTTGAAGGACGGTTGTTTGGCTGAGTGATTTTACACATACTCGGTATTATTCAGTCTCGTTTTACGTTTGTAAAACGATAAGAATGAGAGAGGTGGAATAATGTACTTGGTTGGAGGTAACCGTTGGTTGGTTTTCCCACATCGAATTTAACTTCTTGTGCTTAAAATTGTTATTGAAAAATAGAAATGTTTAATTTAAATACAAATAGAAAATTATTAGTGGTACAAATTCAATTAAATATGGTGTAGAGAATGTTGTGCGGCAAATTTGCCTGAACTTTCACAGCTCCAGGCAGGTTATACAATAATTTTTAGGCCGTGAGAATGTAATGAATTGCAGAGCATTGTTATAACGTGTTATAAATTAATTACACATTGGCTGTAACTTTGTACGGAACCATTTTCACATTATTATAAATAACAGGATGAGGAAATAAAGTATTGATTTAATGTTACAGAATATGCCTCGGTGTGACAAATGAACACGGCAGACTCGAAAGCTACCCAAATTGTCACTAAGTAATAGACTTTGAATGATTCGTTCGATCTGCGAATGAATATTCAGTGGTTGTCGTGTATCAGTCACATATGTAAAGAATAAAAAAAATGGAAATTGTATAGAAACAGCGTACAACATTTTTGTCATGTTCTGCGTTACAAAATGCTTGGTCCTTAAGATTACAATATTTCTATTGTAATTCTTACGTCTTTGTCTCTTGGCTATTGAAATTATGTTCCATCATTATTCCGCTCATGTTTCTTCCGATTTACATTCACACCGCCTCCGGAGATATCAATTTCACATTCATTGTTTGAGGCAAAATTCATTATGTAGATACGGGCCTTTATTTGTGATTGATTGATTTATTTATTTTCCCTTTCAGGAATTCTGAGAAAAGAAAAGAAAAATCCCGCGATGCCGCCAGATGTAGACGTAGCCGAGAAACCGAAATATTTTCGGATTTGGCCAACGGGCTACCCCTCAGGCAGACTGTCATCGGACAGTTGGACAAAGCCTCCGTCATGCGATTGGTTATCTCATACCTGAAAATACAGAATTTGGTATCAACACGTGAGTTCTTTATTATTTATACTATTCTTTGCTGCACCGGAACATTTAAAAAACAAAATCGATTGATTTTGTGAAAATGTAGATTATGTTAAATAAAACTTACCTAAATTGGAATTTTTTCTTAACTTTTTTCAGTCCCAGAGAAATCATCGTGTGATGAGATTTATGATCCGTTATTCTTGAAAGCGTTGGAAGGCTTTCTTGTCATACTCTCTTCAGATGGAGACCTAATTTACCTGTCTGAAAATGTGAATGAGTATCTTGGAATATCACAGGTAATTAATATGTGACTCTTCTAAATAAATTTCACCACGATTGTTTACCCAGTCGTTGGTAATAACAAATTTCCTGGGGCCCCTCATCCTTCCTTTTTCATCGAAATTCCTATTTTCATTAAAATAAAATGTGTGTTACCGGTGTCACACTTTCCAAATGCTAACGGTTTGTAGGAATTTGACTTTCAGAACGGTATTACCGTTGTATAAGTTCTATATACATGAAATAATTCTCGGAGCCGGAGTTTTTACCACCGCGACAACTCGTTTGTAGCCGGAATTGGAAAAACGACGTAATATATTTGATTACTATCGTGTGCACTAAAACGATCTTGTTGTTTGCTTCAGGTGGATATGATGGGAAACAGTATATATGAGTTCACTCATCCCTGCGACCACGACGAAATCCGTGAAGTTTTGTCAATGAAATCACCAGTAGAATCACTAAGCCCCCGATCATTTTTCGTCAGATTGAAATGCACATTAACCAGCAAGGGAAGAAATGTCAATTTAAAATCGGCAACTTACAAGGTAAAATATCTCTAGCTGCTCATTGTGAAAGTGGTTGTTATCACTTACGTAAGAACATCGACAAAAAATTGGGATTTATAATTCAGGCTTAAATGATTTTTCAGGTTATTCACTGTTCGGGGAATGTTTTTACCAAACCCTTTTTAAAATCAGAAAAGGACGTAAAAACCGACTGCGTCAGTGCACTAGAAGCTCCGCAACATTTTCTGATCGCGATTGGTGAACCCATACCACATCCATCAAACATTGAAATACCGTTGGATAAACAGACGTTTCTGAGCAAGCACAGCTTGAACATGAAATTCACATATGCAGATGATAAGTAAGTTTGACCGTGAAAAGATTCTCTGATTGGAGTAGACATATCGGCGCACGGGAAGGCAATTATTGTAGATGTAGAATCTTCAAAACAAATTGAAAGGAATTCTGAATACACATTAGTACTTAATTTGTATAAGTAAAATACAAATATTTTTGGTAACTAATCCAACCATTAGCACAGTTTGAATTTACAAATTTGACAAATTTATATTGGGAGTTTTTTGGATTCTACTTCAAATTATGTAACTGTGCATTATTGAAATAGCTGTGCTTTTATGTGACTTAGAGAATCTGAAAATATCCTAATGTGTACATTACCGTAGCAGACAAAAACAATTTAATTAAACAATCATTAACAAAATGTAATTAATTTTAACTCAAATTTGCTTGCAGAATGTTCGAGTTTTTTGGCTATGACCCAGAAGATTTAATTGGTAAATCTGTTTTTGATTTTTACCATGCCATGGATTCGGATGCCATTGATAGAGGATTTAAAACATGTAAGTTATTTATTGTAATTCCATAACTGAAACAATTATCAAAATTGAATATTCCTGAATATTTTACACCGGTACGAAGATTTGCTAGAACCGATTAAATTTGGCTAACAGTAAATCTTTTGGTTTGGAATTTTTCTGAAACTTCTTTTGAATGTCCCAGTTGAACACTAAATTCTACGCATCCTATCAATTAAGTGTGGTTTCGTTCTTGAGCTCTGACCGTTCAACCTTCTCCTTAGTGAATATTACCCTACCGTTTTTGTCAATTCAACTCTTAGTTTTATCTTGCAAATTGTCCCTTCTAAGAGTAATTTTCTATCTAATTTAAATCACTTCTTTGTTCGTCATGTTCTGTTTTACTCGAATATATAAGTGTACGTGTACTAAAGACATGTTCATGCACCTGGCGATGAATTTTCCTCCAAGTGCTCCACCATTTATCGCTGACAATAAATGTTTGAACAGTTTCATAGGCTGCTATAAACTTGCTTATAACTGAACAATATTAATTATAATTATATTAACAAGGCAGTCCAGTTTTTACAGGGGTGAAGTTTATGAAGGGAAATTATATAACATTTTCTTTTCATTTCTTTTCAGTGTTTTCAAAGGGACAGTGTGAGACAGGAAGGTATAGATTTCTAGCCAAAGGCGGTGGTTACGTATGGGTTTCAACACAGGCTACGGTTATCTACGACAACAAAGGGCAAAAGCCAAACAGCGTGGTCTGCGTGAATTTCGTCATAAGGTAGGATTTTTTCCAACCTGCTTGGAATGTCACTCACCTAAGACCGGTCAAAATTCGAATTTGGATAGAACTAGATAAGCATTTCAAGCAGGTTGAACATTTTGTATTTTTCATTGTTTTCCTATCACACCTGAACAAGAGTTCGTCTGCAGTGGCAAAGTTTCAATAAATGGCAAATCTAAAGAAAAAAATTTGTCACATAAAAATGGACTGCCATTTTATAATTATATATAATTGGATTACCAAATTAAAGACAGAGTGAATTAGAAAATTTTTTGGAACCCTTTTTGGGAGTCAAGGTCTCTTAGTAGGAATTTTCCCGCGTTTTGTAATGATCCCTAAAACTTGGCCAAATTGTAGTAGTTGGTAGCTTCCAAGAAGAAGAATATAGAAATAATATTTATGTTCTGCCATTGAGGTGGCTTTATTTTTTATCATTTATCTAAAGGAGTACGTTGCCCTAGTAATAAAATATTATGGTTTTGTTTGTTTGTAACACTTAATAATACTTGTGGGAGAAATAATTTTGTTTTTCCCACTTCCCGACCTATCGGAGTGATCTGCAGTTTATGTTTTCTGACGGTCAGCTAGTTTTCATTTGTCGATTTTGATAACCTCCTCCATTGGGTCGTTTAATTGCTTTATCAAAGTTATGTAACGCAGACAGTACAAAGGAGCGGCCAATTCTTGAATAATGAAACTGAAGTGTTTTATTACATTATATTCTTTACTATAGTGTTAATCGAATTGTAGCAGTTCGAGGGATAGTTCGTCAATGATAAAATTAAAATTTGAAATTTTTTAAATTGGAAAACTACTATTTTGATATCGGACTGTTGTCTGACCTCTCTATGTGGTACGGGTCTAACTGTAGGTAATAATTAACAGTGGATACTCTGATAAATTTGTATTGAACGGAAATTTCGGTTCGAAAAAACTGTGAAGCACTCTTGTGTACAACCTGTGTTGTAGTTACACTCTGACTGCCCTTGAGCTTACCTCTTATTGAATACAAATAAAGTGTGCAGAGAATTTCTCTGAATTTTCTTGTTTTTTTATTGGGGGTGGTAACCAAATATGGTGTTCATCTCTGTCAAAAACAAATAAGGAATTTCTATTCCTGAAAAGTTTTGATAACCCCATTTCAAAAGAGTACGGCTTGCAAAATACTTTCTGTACTTACGTAATATGGGGAATGAAAAGCAATATTGAGGAAGGTGTGATATTGGGACAAGAGGATGAAATCTGGCTTGTCTCCAAAGTGAAACTGGTTAATTCTAAACAAACTTGTGATCAGTATCGAGACAAATAGTTTTTGAAAGTTTATTTCAAACTATAAAAAAGTACTAAATCAAGTAGTAGCTTTTTAAGCTAACTACTCCATAAAGTTGATTAGTTTTATGAACCTCCTCTTGGGCAAAACTTTTACGACGGGTCTCAATATTTTATAAATACATGGATACTATACAAGTACGTCAACATTTTCAAGTATCGCAGTATCGAGGCAGTGGTCTTTGACAATGTATCATTGTCCCGGATTGTCGTTTAATTATTGAGTTGTGTCACATGCTATATGCCATTCCTATATTTATTTCATTAAAGTTGTAATCCATAGTAGCTGTACACACCTACTATCCGAGCCCACAGTATTAATTTGTTTACACGTAATAAAGAAGTTACGAACTCAATACGTAACATCTTGGGACACTTGTTATATGCTAATTAGGTAGCCAAATTTATTTTAAACAAAATAAATTTGTAACAAAATGTTTTGTTAAGGGAAATATAAAATTTTATTTGTACAACCAGGCTTATAATTTAGTGAACAAGAGACGGTTTTTAGGTTTAAGTAATGCATTGTGCATTACTATTTATTTTATGTGTCTTGTCATATTTTTAATTTTTTATTAGTCAAATCTGAATACGACCTTGAATGACAAAGTATAATTATTGCATTATTCATTTAAATCCACCACTGCTGGTGAATATCATTATTCGAGTAGTTTATGCCAACCAGTAGTTGGATTCGAATGGATTGCAGAAAGATTGGTTTGACGATTATTGTTGAAACACGAATCGTTAGTGGTTAGTACAGTAAGTAGATGAATATCTAAAGGTCAAGGATGTTGCCCGTAATTTTCTTCTTCCCGCTATTAAAGTTGTTTTATTCCTCCTGGCAATGAAATGGGCCAATATGTAGTACATGTCTTACGGTTATTCCATAAAGATTATTATTACCCTAATTATGAAAAATCAGTTTATTACCTGCATTACAACTTCTAGTATCCACCTGGCAATAATTACATTAGATAACCACTTACTACCAATAGCTGAAGTTTCATAACAAACAATGATAATTTGAAGTAAGTTTGATTTTTTGAGTCGTTCTTTACTCATGAAAAAACATTCAAAGTTTTACAGAAAATCTTACTTCAAGAACTAACCGCCTGACGGGCAAGAGAATTTTAATTATTAATACAGTATACATTCGAACAATGTCAATTGATTGACTGAATTTTACTCGTCAATTTGAGTTCACGAAAGTTCAACGTCGACGAATGAACGATTTAATGTGTACCAAGAACCACAAAATTTGTCACAAGAATTCCTTATGTAAGCCAGTGATGGAGAACCATTTTCCAATTTATGTGGTGAAGATTATATTTATAGTAAATGAAAACTTATTTTCCTGTATTTCGTACCCGAAACACCCGGCCGCAATTGAATAAATAGATTATTCGTAGTGACCCACAGTCCTATCTGAAAATAGAACAGTTCAAGACCAGCTCCATTAATATTTTCTTTATACTTCTTGTATAAGAATTTATAGTTTCTAATCACCGTTTACTAAAAATAATATACTTACTGCAAATTTGAAAAGCTGGACCTCAAATAACAATACTACAAGTTTCATTGAACCGTGTATTTAATCACTGAAACTGAAACAAACTTTATTTCCATGTATATGTTGGATATTTAATAAGCTTTTTTATTAAATAATAAAAAGGTCTATTTTAAATTACTGCAATGGAAATTTTTAGGATTTTATTATTGTATCGGAATATAAGTCAACGTGCAGTAACAGTGTCGAAAACGATAAATTTTTATGGGAATAATTAATTCGAGAATTTTGTAGTACGGCCGATTCAGGTCATTAATATTCAAGGACTGCGTTTAATAGCAGTCGATTGTAGTGCGGCCATTTTCCATGAGTGTAATAAAGCAATGCTGTAGAAGAAAGTTCAAGGCGGTCATATAGCATTTGTTGGAGAATGCCACTGCGACAAAAATAATTGAAAGACTCGGCCACGTGGAAGGTGTGATAAGGAAATTAAAATGGTTCCTCCGAGAAAATGTCCAAATTGAATGTCGCGTTGCACCGTGTGGTGCAGCGTCGTCCTGTCGAATGCAGAAGGCTGTCGTTTGGTTTCCCGAGCCGCAAGCACACTTTATGACTACGTGTTGTTGCAAAGACTTCCGTTGTGTTCTGCGAGTATTTGTGCCTATAAATGCGTGATGTGTTTGTCTCGGTACGAATTCGGGCGTCCACACTCGAATCCATGCTCCGTTCGAAGAAACATCTGTCGGATCAGATCTATTTGGAAAGTTGTTTTACTAGATGAAACGACGTGATGGCCGCGTGATTAAGGATGAGAGAGCGTATGCGACGAAGGCGGGGCCAAAAGCCCAACAAAATCAACTTCATTTGATCGTGTTGGCACAAAAATTGCTCGGTAGTCAATGTTAATAAAGTTGGCGGTTCGGTCGTGTTTAACCAGCCTAGGATTTCACTTTCGATTTTACACAAAAATAAATTGATTTGTAACGTCAATAGAGGAATTGATGACGGGTTTTCTGGTTCTGGAAATGAATAGGAGAGAAAAAGAGTCCGCGAGTTAGTTAGTTCGGTTGGCAAAGGTGAGTATTCGGATTGGTACCTAGTTAGTAGGAGTGCACACGAGACGAGCTTACTTTTTTTTTTTAAAACTGTTTTCCGTTTGTTGTTATTTACCTAGCCGTTTTCCGACACCTCTCCTGGGGGAGACCACCTGTCTTCGGGTCAGAGTTTGACTGTTTCTCGTCGACGGTCCACAAAAACAAATTAATCCGAACACGACATTAATTCATCCATTAATTTCTGAGCCAGTTTTTTCCGTTTGTTATTGACTTTACACTCAAGAAAACCCGATAACGACGATGATCCGTTCCGTCTTATCAGCCTCCTGTATGTCACAATACTTCTATTTCGAGCCAATCACTTTCGGTCCTCTTATGTAAGTAACAGTCCTGTAGTTGTTGTTTACGAGATCCCGTTCATTATCGCGTTTGCTCACTTAATAAATGGTAATTGCTCAATTGTTTAGCAAGTTTCTTTTCTGAATTATACAAGTTTGGTGATTTCCATCAGTGGTGTGTGCCTCCTAGATCCGTGTCCTCCTCCTGGTGCCACTCTACCGTTCTCTCCCGCTCTCATTCTGTTGCGTGTCCGTAAATGTGTGCTTTACAGGGATTTAAACGTAATGCTTTTATTTTCCAGTGGAATCGAGAATAAGAATGAAGTGTATTCTTGCACTCAGTTGAACGGAAAAAGAGCGGCGATCAACGCGATCGAGCACAAGTTTGATCAGAAGCAGATCAAACGAGAGGTGAAACCGGTCCCAAAATTCGTGACCGCTAAAATATTCGCTTCTTCTGTAAAGAAAGAGGTGCTCCCGGCAACTCGGCCTACCGTAGTCACATCAAAAATATTTTCCGGCTTGCCTAAACCTGGAAGGCAAAATGAGATTCGATCAATTGTCCAACCGCTACCCGTTAGCGTGACTCCGACGAATTCCTTTTTCCCAGTATCGCCAAACACATTGTCTCCCGTGCCTGAAGCAAGCAAACCGGTCACCAGGACATTGAGGCCCCAGCTAGCTACCTCGACAATATTCGCACCGAGAACAGAAGACATGAACAAAGGATTTCTAATGTTTTCTGACGATGAACCAGGGCTCACGAGTGAGTGTGGAAATGGAAGAGGATACCTGTTAAGCCGGGATTCCCCAGGGGATGTGTGTGTAATATGATGTTTACTCTCTTCCAGTGCTGAAAGATGAACCTGAAGATCTCACTCACCTGGCACCGACAGCGGGTGACGCCTGCGTTCCATTGGATTTGCCCCAGTTGAGCGACATGTTCGATGATTTTTTAAATGACAATTACTGTCCTCTATTGAACACTGATGAGTTAAACTCATTGAGCGATTCTCAGTCTAGTTGGAATTCGAGGGCCAGTGGAGATCCGTTTTTCTCCTACAGGGATGACTCGGATTCGGCCGGATCTCCGTCCGATCTTAACGGAAGAATGAAATCTCCATGTTTCACAAAGGTGTGTGACACAAAAAGTGACGACGTTGATTCTTCCTTTATTCCGGCCACGTCAATTGGTCAATGGTCGGATGTAACAAGCCATCAGACTCTTCGAAACATGTGGAAAACTTTTTAAAATGTTCCGAACATATTTTGGGATGTTGAATGACGTTAAAAAGTTCCGTTTGCCCGTACGATTTGCCTAAAACAACATTTACTCAATTTCATACATATATTTGTAAAAGACCAACAATAATAATAGAAAAATTGTTTTCTATTTCCTATTTTGATGAGTTCGTTTAGACTGGTAGCACTCACCGAGAGTTAGTTCTCAGGTATTAGTGTGAGCGGAGTTTATCATTCGAAATAATTATCTGTAGGGAGTTTCTCAGTTGACTAGTCGTACTGTTAGGAGTGTTGACATTTTGAGTTGACACCAGGGAGAATTAGCAAAGGGGGTTGTCTATATTTTATTTCATGTTCGTCCTAGGTAGAACCAATTCGGCGAATCATCTTCAAGAATACATAGTTTTGCTGTGGTTTACGCCACTAAACCAACCATTTGAATTTAAATCAGAAGTAGGTTTTTGCGGTTTCCCAGTAGGTTTGAGCTGGTGAAGTTTGTCACTCTTTTTACACGCGTCGAGTCTGAGTTGATGAGAAGAAACCCATTCAACCGACCCGTTTTTTAGTTGTTAGTTTTAGGGTCGCTGAAGGTACAGGTATCCAGGCATGACCTGCAGATTAAAGTGTGATTGTTCGATTTCAGAGCCCCGGTGGCTGCAGCATTCCGTCTCTCTGTAGTCCCGAACAATCGCCCGAGGACGATCACATGCGGAATTTTATGTCGCTAAATTTGGATTCGGGAAGCTCCGACATGGACGATGACTTGTGCTTAAAAGCTCCTTTCATACCTGTCGACGAGGACTTGCCCTTACTAATAACGGCAACGGATCTGATGTGGAATTTACAAGACGATAAATTAAATATTGTCGGTCAAAAGGATTTCACGGATACATGGTAGTAACACGTGTCTTCTGGAGTTGTGATTGATTTTGAGCGTGTTCCATTTTCGCACGTGCAAATTATCTGTTTGCATTTCAGGCCGCCACCTAACAATTCAAAAAACGAATCCAGCTTAGCGCAGTTACTGTTAAGTGATCCTGGGCCCCAGACGTTTGATAGAATTTCACAAAATGGATTGAAAATTTGCGAACAAGGACGGGAAATTGTGCATTTATCGGAGGCTCTAAACCTTCCACAATCGAAAATAAATGGTAATGGAAAACAAGTTTGGTAGGGGTGTAACGAGTAATAACGATTCTATTGTTTGTACATTGATGGTGATCTTTGCAGACATAGATTTAGTACCAACAAATCATCACCACCACAATCGTAATCATCATCACAAATCATTAATGTTGGTGAGCGATAGAGCAACAAAAAGGGCTCATAGCGATCTGACGGAGAAGACAGTGACGTCAAAAAGAAAGAAGAACGACAGGGTACCATCGCAACTGCTACAGAATCTGATGAGCATGCCGAGGCCGAGAGGGAAAGGCAGAGAAGAAAGCGTCTGGCTAGCTGACGGGGGAGGAGGCTCGGCATCCGAATCTCCACCTCCCCAGAAAACCCAGCAGAGCCACAGCAGTGTCCTCATGAATCTATTGGTTAGTGGCTTTGATGTTAGTCATGGTTACATATGCATAGGGTCAAGTAAGAGTCGAAATCCTAAACGACGGAAAACATAGGGGAAATTTATATATGTATATATAGTCGGAACGTTTGCGTCTGAGGTCGAAGATTCAAGGGTCGTGTGCTATGCCAAAACAAAGATAAAATGAATAAAGAGACCGGTCCGCCCTTAATGTCACACTCAAAGGACCCAGGGGTAGAAATGGCTCTCGTGCTGGCTAAGGTAAGGGTACTTGCTCTAGCTGCAGTGAACCAATGGATAAGTTATACCTGAAATTAAATAGAAGTTAATAAATAATATTGTACTACTCATCCTAAAACAAAAATAATTCCTCTGCATCATTTTGTCTACTCCTTTTTATGTGTGTGTGTGCCAACGTGTGTTGATTCGTTGAGGACAACGTCACAAAGTTTTCTCAAGGGAATTGAGAACGACCAAATAATAAAGCTTCATTCAGGAAGACGAGATGAAACCAAAAAAGTAACAGGGAATTCTTGTTTATTTCTGTCGATCCCCATCCCTCCCCTGTGCTCTCGTCTCAGAAATTGATCGGAGATCGATTGCATGGAACGGAGAGGTTGACGGAGACAGGTCGCCCGCGTCGAACGGTCGCCTGTGTCACCTCTTCCAACACAAGCAAAAGCTCAAGCACTGCAGTGTGAGGAGCATCGGTCGAAATAAATCAAATGCAATTATCCCATTGTCAAACGCAGAAATGACTCTCTTAGATAATTTACTAATATGTGCCCACCAAAACGACGGCCGTGAAGAATGGTGAACGAGCTTCTCTCGGGGGGCACCATCGTGTCCCGTCTCCCGTCGTGGCTGCGTGCCGTTGCCTCTCGTCCTCGAAGAGGAAAAAAGCACTTAATGCCAAATGCTGCGGCATCGTGTGTTCCCCCGGTTGCTACGGAAAGCACAGAAACCCGTGCACGTGTGATGTGCACAACAGCACGAAAAGAAGTGTTTGTTGCTTGTAAAAGTCACAACCTCAGGTACAAATACGGTAATGTTTTGCCAGTACCGTCCACTTGCCATGTTAAAACATTCAGTAGAAAATGGTTGCCACTTAAAGTTTGGTGTAGGAGTTTTCCCTCTTTTTGCACTTCTTTTTTTATGGGGTCAAAATTTTACGTTTGGGTACTTACTTTTTCGTGGAAGAGAATTCCAAAATTACACTCTCCTGGTGATTTTAGTTGACCACATTCGCACATACAACTACATTGCCTACAATTTTTTTTTAGGGTAAAAGGTGTTTTTGGCGTTGGATTTCGACTCAGTAATAAAATAATTGTTAACTTTTAATATAAATATATTTATAGTCGTATAAAATTACACACTTACATTAGTAGTTTGTAGTATAAGTGATTCACGTAAAACGGGCGAGTGTCTGTCGATGCAGCACTTCCTCTTTATTTTTTCATTGTCGAAGAGTAGACTTTAGTAGTTGTTCGGTGGTAAGAAGCACGTTCTAATAAAATGTTCATCTTTCGTTATTTCATGACTGTAAATAAAGGAGAGCAAAGGCTCGGGTAAGTAGAGTAGCAGGAGAGGAAGTGAACTCCACTTTGTCTCGTTCTGAGTTCAACCGTCGAATTGACGTGGTCAGTCGAGATGGCTCGACATTTTTCCCAGGGATGTTTGTTTGCATTTTGTTTTCTTTTTTCTTTCCAACAGGAAAAAATACCAAAAGAAAATCTTCCAACCGTGGCGTCGATATTGCGACAACTGTCGGTGGCGAGTAACAGTCGGAGTCGACGCTCTCCGGCCGGGGAAAAGGAAGCCGAACGGGAATGGCAGAAATTGCAAAGCAATCCGAGCTTCCTGTTGAGTCCCGAAGGTAGCTCGATACCTTCTCTCATAGACCTAAACCAGCAAGACTACGACGTGAACGCACCTGTAGGACTGGATAATTCCCTGTTGCAAGGACAGGATTTGCTCAATGCCCTCGAGATCGACGGTATGATTATGTCCCCGTAGTAGTTGAAGTTGTAGCAGCCCTCGACCACCTGCCCTCACCTGTCCTCACCTGTCCGCCTCCCCCTCCCTTAGAGAGTACGTTTTTTTTATTATTGTATACAAAAATTACAGGAGAAGAAAGTTTATTTTTAAATGATATTTAAATAATTATAATGTAGCTATAATAATAATAATATTAATAATATTAAAAAATAACAATTCAGTTAGAATAGGTTTATGCTTAAAATTCGAATGTTTAAGTTCAATTTTATATATATACATATGTAAATGTTTACGTGCCCCGACTGGAGGAGACCCTGCAGCGGACAAACAGTAAGTAACAAACAAAAGAATATGGATTTTTTTAGAACAATTCGAGCCGGACAATTCAACAAAAAAAAAGCTGTGTAAATTACGATTCCTTTTCGGTTACTTAATTTCGTTTCCCGTCAGTCTCACATGGGGGTCGCCACACATTTTTTTTAATAAACAAACCACAAATACGTTCCAGTTAGTCGGGCACTTGGAAAAGTATTTTAGTAACCGTGTTATTCGGGAAATCCCCAGCGGAATCAAACAGTTCATGTAATTTCACATTGTTTGGGGGTAGAGTTTGTCTTTCTCTCTCGTGACACACAGAGAAATGGTTGGCCTCTGGTCGCATCCGTCAACTGGTAATTCGGTGGTGTCCGCATGCACATTGAATTTTGGCCTTGTCGAACGGTCGTCCTTTTTGACATGTTATGCTTTTTATTTTTTACATAACCGTATAATTGATTGTTTGAAGGGACCGCGGATTTTCATTTCTTACTTTAGTATTGTACTAATACTAAGTTTTAAGCAACGGTATAATAATTAAAGATTCCATGTTTTCAAAACTGAAACTTTTTGATCTTTTTTTTTTTAAACTTTTTTTGGCAATGGCAATTACACGGGTTCCTTTTTTTATTTCCTTACATTTGTATTAGATTATACTATTAATTTACTGGTACATTACACACTAATTATTGACACACGTCGAATTGAACATTTATTTAACTCTTTTTTACGTTTGTTTTTCCTCATGAGAATTCGAAGAAGGGAGGGATTGACAGGAGAGTGCCAGTAGAGGTAGGATTGATGGGATGTAGGGTTTTGGTAATTTCACCTAAGCATCCCCTCCTTTTGTAAAGTTTGATTTAATTGTACTCGAGTTCGCTCAAGTTTATTAAGAAAAACGGATCAGTCGAGAAAATATTTAGTCCTGTCCCTCTCTTGCACCAGTTTTGAAGGTTAGTCGGCCGTGAGACTTCGGATACCTTGGACAGTGACAGGTGTAGTTTGGAGTTATGTAAGAGACAAGCACATTTGTGGGTCAATGAGCGTCAAAATAAGTCTCTCTCTGGTTCCTGGAGGGGAAGGTAGCGCCTGGTCACCCGTACGTTGTGCTCCCCGTCAAATAATTGTCCTACTCCATCTATTTTTCTACGGTCAAGTATTATAATATTTATTTAATGGAGAGTGAGAGAGCAAGTGTGTCAAGGACGACGACTATTTCTTATTGAATTAAATAAATGGCACAATGAGAAATGACCGTTTCAAGCAGAATTTATTTTGGAGTGCGTCCGAATGAGGAAAACTTTGGGTCGACCGATTGTTTTGCATTTAAATTTCACGATGTTTTCTTTGGCCCTTTTTACATTTCCACTCGAAGGAAGTGGCTCCTGTTTAAGGACACATTTCCTAGTAAGGAAGTAGATCTTAATTTTCACTAGGGTATCAATAGTAGACCGTACGAGGGAATTATTAGTCGACAAACGCCGGTAAGCATTGTTTTTACGACGAGGCACGTATTTTTCTCCCTCAGGTATGTTCCATTCACCCCCAATTAAAGGCTTCCGTGTTATTATTATTTTTTTTAAATTTTTATTTACAATTAATTATTCTTCGTTACGCTGTAGAAACTCGTTGGAAAATAAAAGTTTTATTCACGTGACTGTTTTGCAAGATTACTACCTTATTATTAACTACCGAAATGGTAATTTCCCACGAAATTATGGTTCTCAGGTATGCCAGACTATTTTGTAGCGAAGCTTTTTTAAATTTTTCGTCGAATTACTCGTTTCAATTCGTGGAAAAACTTCAAAAGGGTTCACACGTGCAATGGAAGAAAAATAAAACAAAACGGGGTATTCGATAAGCAAAAAGCAGCAGTTTTTTTCTTTTTTTTTTTTGAAAAATATGAATTTGACCATTTACCAAGGAGTCGTGACTGTTTTGTGAATGGACTGCAGTGAAATTCTTACCGGAACATTCGTCGGATAATCCAACTACCCTTTTTGCACAGTCTGCTTCGGTAGTTTTAAAGAATTCCATATTTCACGTGAGAAAACTAACTAGATTTTCTAAAATTTGAACTCTGAAAGCTACCGAACAAAAACATGTTCTCGTTACGAATTGTCGAGAAAACTCTGAAAGTCAGACATTTGTCAAACTTCACTCTCACACTGTAGTTATTTTATAAGAAATTGTATTGCTTTTAAGTACTCTTCACCTCACATCTTTACACTACCCAAAATTTCACTTCTGAAAAAATATTTTTTTATTTATGCATGGACATTTGTTTTTTTACAAAATTCAGTTTATGTTGCATATGTATGAGTGCAAACAAGAATAACTGTAAAATTGATACAGAGAAAATGTAAATGTAATGAGAATGCAATAATAAAAGAAAAATTCATTTTTTTGTTTGTTTATTTTTTTATTAATTTATTTTAAAAAAAAATGTCTTAAACCTAATCCTAGATAAAATTTATTAGTGATGCTATGTTGTTTTTGCTTTTTTCTTTGTTACTTCGTCATCTGATTCACTGTCTTCAAGTGAGTCCAGGTCATCTACCCTGAAAAGACACAATAGAATTATAATGGCATGCATAGACTTGGGTACATAAGAAAATGTAATGTTTCTTACCAAAGATTTCCTTTAATTTTTTTTGCTTTTTCTTTGGGTTTCTTTGCAACTTCTGAAGATGATGGTTCTTCCTCTGTGACTTTCAAACCTTCCTCTAGAGCTTCGTTTATTTTTTCTGGCATCTCTACTCTGGCCTTGGCATATTCTTCATCCTCAAAATTATGCTTGACAATTTTCGTTAATTTTTCTAATTTTCTTTTCTTTTTCCTAACTGCTTCTTGTTCCCTCTCTGCTTGTTCTGCCAGCCATTTTTTAAGTCTCTTTTCCTCATTAATGTCTCGCAGTCTTCTGCCACTTAAGTCCCTACAAGCCTCTCTATTTGTTGTCTTTTCAATTTGTGCACCAATCGCTCTGAGCATAGAACCAAATCCTCCTTTCCCACCAGGTAGCCTAGGTATAACATGAATAACACCATCTGTAAGGTGTTCCCCAGAATATATTTTCCCATTGTGCAGTAGGTAGAAATCAAATGTAGTTCCCTGTGAAATAACTATCAATGTCACAATTGCAATATATTGTGTAATTTTTTATGAGAAAACAGTATACTTACAAGAAAGTCATCTGAATACTGTGTCACTAGTTGCTTGAGATCATCATTTGACAGGCAACTACCATTGTCCAATGTCAAAGTGTTGGAATAAGGTGGTAAATCAAAAACCAGATGTATCATGCTTTCTCAGCTTTCAATACTACGTGAGGGAGCAAACTAAGGCAAATCTGAAATATTTCAAAATCTTAACCAAATGCATACAATGAAGTAGAATAAAATTTAAATAATTTAACCTCCAATGAGGTTTGTGTTGGCAACAATGTTTTTCCCAAACAACTAGTTTTGCTCTATTTACTTATTTACATCGTATAACACATTTCATATTCTTTACTCAAAATTTTTCGAATTAATTCAAAAAATAAAATTTGTGATGGGTTCGTTTTAAGCAGGTTAAGCTGCGAGACACAAGGATCCCCTTCGACGAAACCCAAGGAACACCATAACTAATTTAAAGCGAATCGTACAAACAGTAGTTACCCTCTAGTTAAAACCGATTGTCAGGTTGGTTGCTAAAAGTACGGTTCCTAATCAGTTTTTGGGCATTTAAACGGAGCACGAAAAAAGAAATTATGACTTACATTAAATAAATCAGCGATGCAAGTTACTCCACCGCCTTTGTCAAATAATTCATTGTCGAAGGGAAGGCATTGGTTCATGAGAATGACGTCATGTAATGTACATATTCATGCGCTCTACATGTTTTTATTGATTAATTTTATTTAAATTTATTTTCTGGTCTCTATTTAATTCGATTAAATTAAGAAAAAAAGTTGGATAATATAAATTGAATTCGGGAAAATCGCTCACTAATGAATTGAAGATTATGTGCAACGGTTACTCTTTTTCATTGTGGCGGAAGGACCTTGGATCAGAAGTGTGAACCCCGTAGAGCGTTGTATTGAAATTATTTAAACAATCAAACATGGCTGATATTTGTATGTTTATAAGTATTCGTCAGTTTATAGATAATGTGAATTACAAATCCTGTGGTTTATAAAATTGTATTAGAAATTAAACCTGAGAAAGTGATTGTAAAGTTTAAACAGTCTCCAGTCAAGGGGCTACCACAACGGAAGATAATTAATTTTTTATAGTTCCTTGCGTCTAAGGCAGACATTGTAGGCCTATTGAGGTAAAAACCAATCGATTGACTCAATTTCATCACTAATAATTTGTTTAAGTTGAATAATTTTTTGTCGGTTCCAACGTTTATATTTATTTCCGAGTCGGTAGAGAAGATAGGATGCGGCGCGCGTATTTACGGGACGAATTATTAAGAGTAAATGGAATTGATGGGAATAGGTGCCAATTCGTTGTTCTCCGACACGACTAATGTTTTTCTTTAATAAAACTAGTGTTTAATATATTTTATATTGAAATAACGCATAGTTTGTGCGAAAATGAATACGGTACTCGGAATATTGATCACCAATTACGTGCCTATTCAAGGACGTGAACCTTCCGAGTTGATCGTTTAAAAGTGTTGTGACAGTCCCGTTGGTATAGGCAATAACTAATTTCAATTCTAGAAATACAAAACTGAACATATGAAATTTGAGAATTGGGAAGTCTATTACTCTTGACGTTTGAAGCTTGTGACAAGAGTCCTCACCCAATTTCAATTCCAGGCATGCGATAAATAATGCAGGGTTCTCCGTAAATCACCGCTATTTAAAAGGGCTTATTGAAGCTAACCTATGTGTGTGTGTGTAAAATTTTAGAAATCAAACTTTGTTTCAAATAATTTTCATTTAATTATCATTTTAATATGACCCTTAGTGTATTACAAGTGTTTGGTGCTATAAAAATTGAATTTGAAATTTTACTTGAAATATATTCTGTTCCAGAAAATGTATTTTAAAGAGACATGTTTGTAAGGCTGGATGGACTTTTGAGAATTTATTAGTACTTTAGAAAGAATTAAAAAATGTCAACAGATACAAGAAGAAGGGTTAAATTGTATGCCTTAAATGCAGAGAGGCAGTGGGATGACAGGGGGACTGGTCATGTTTCCTCCGTTTATGTTGATAGACTGAAAGGTGTATCATTGTTAGTTAGGGCTGAGTCCGATGGTGAGTTACATAATTTAGAATTTCTGATGTGTGACAAAATATCTTAATTTTATGGTTTTGAGATAAAAAGGGTACAATTATTTTATAAATGATTGCAGGCTCTCTTTTATTGGAATCAAAAATACAACCAGATACAGCATATCAAAAACAACAAGACACCCTTATTGTTTGGTCAGAAGGTGACAATTTTGATTTAGCTTTAAGTTTTCAAGAAAAGGGAGGTTGTGATGAAATTTGGGAGAAAATCTGTCAGGTTCAAGGGAAGGATCCCTCAGTGGAAGTGACACAAGACATCGTTGAAGAGTCAGAAGATGAGAGATTTGATGACATAAATGATTCTGGTAATCCTGTGGAATTACCATTGTGTGAATTGAGTCGTTTGGAAGAAATAAATGAGGTTGGTTTAATATTAGATATAAAAATAAACAAGTTGACTCTTGTTGTGGTCATTTTATATGTATGCACAATTATTGACATTTTATTAACAATTAAATACTTTTTACTCACCATAGGTTATAGGAAGTTGTTTATCATCACCAAATAGAAAAGAAAAATTAGCTGTACTTTTGGAAAATGAGGGTTACATTAAAAAACTACTCAACTTATTCAGAATGTGTGAAGATATAGAAAATTCTCAAGGTCTACATCATTTATATGAAATATTTAAGAATATATTTTTGCTGAATAAAAATGCTTTATTTGAAGTAATGTTTGCTGGTGAGTTTAAAAATTATATGCAGGGGTCTATTTTGGGAGTCCAAATTTTGGTTTCCTTGACAAAAATTTAAACTTTGATATTCTTGCTTAATTTGCAGAGGACACAATTTTTGATGTTGTTGGTTGTTTGGAATACGATCCTGCCAGTCCTGCTCCAAAGAGGCATAGGCTGTATCTAAAGCAATTAGCAAAGTTCAAAGAAGTTATTCCAATTACAAATGCAGAATTATTGGCCAAAATACATCAAACATACAGAGTTCAATATATCCAAGATGTTGTTTTGCCTGCCCCATCTGTGTTTGAAGATAATATGCAATCCGCCCTATCTAGTTTTATATTTTTCAACAAAGTGGAAATTGTTACACTAATACAAGTATGTAACACCTGGTCACTCTGTATTGTCAGTGAACATGAGAGAAAAATTAATCACTATGGCTGAAATATACTTTTCCTTATTTGTAGGAGGATGAAAGATTTTTAAGTGAATTATTTGCCCAATTAACTGATGATTCAACAGAAGATGTAAAGAGGAGGGACCTTGTACTATTTTTAAAGGAATTCTGCAACTTTTCACAAAATTTGCAACCACAGGGAAAGGAAGCATTTTACAAAACATTGTCTTCGCTCGGTATTTTACCTGCTCTGGAAATAACTCTAGCCATTGATGATGCCCAAACGAAGACAGCATCAATAGACATTTTAACATACATAGTGGAGTATTCACCATCTGTTGTTAGGGAATATACACTGCAGCAGGCGAATAATACAGAGGAAGTAAGGACAATTCTCTTTGTCACTGAGTTAGGTGCACCGCGAAGTAGAAAGCCAAGTAACTAATCATTATTAATTTTTGCGCAGGATCAATTTTTAATGAATGTCATAATAGAGCAAATGATGTGTGACAATGATCCGGAACTAGGAGGTGCTGTGCAGTTATCGGGGATTCTAAAAATACTGTTGGACCCAGAAAATATGTTAACCTCAGCAAATAAATCAGAGAAAACAGACTTTCTTAATTATTTTTATAAGCATAGTATACATGTACTTATTGGTAGGTTTATGACGTTTGAATTGTTGGTTAAACTTTGGATTAAGATTCATCTGTTCATGCGTAGAGTTTTCGTTTTCAGCCCCTCTACTTCTGAATACTAGTGAAGATAAACCTGGTAAAGAAGATCATCAAACCGTTCAACTGCTAGGATTGATATTAGAGTTATTGTCCTTCTGTGTGGAACACCACACGTACCACATCAAAAACTGCGTCCTAAATAAGGATCTTCTTAGAAGGATACTAGTTCTAATGAAATCATCACACGGATTTCTGGTGTTAGGTAAACTGAGAGCCGAAAGTAGCCGAAGATCTCTGGATTCAGTCACTGCCACGATAGTAGCTAAACATTTCTATCATTAATTTTTTTCCAGGTGCCCTCAGATTTATGAGAAAAATCGTAGCATTAAAAGATGAATTTTATAATAGATACATAACAAAAGGGAATTTGTTCGCGCCTGTAATTGATGCTTTTCTTCGTAATAATGGTAGATACAACCTATTAGATTCTGCGGTTCTTGAAATGTTTGAATTTATTAAAATGGTAAGGTTTGAAAATAATTACAAGAAATCGCTGCATAATCTTATTTTTAAATGAATAATGATTTTTATTAAACGTTTGACAATTTTTGAATTGTAGGAAGACATAAAAACTCTATATTCACACGTTGTGGAAAACTACGGAAAGCTTCTAGACGATATCGAATATGTACAGACTTTCAAATCCTTAAAGTTAAGGTACGACCAACACCAAGATGGGCTTAAAGACAGAGATCGATCCACATTGGATAGGTAATACAAATTTCCATTTTTCATTTTATTATACACGTTGAAATTGGTCAATGTACTTATGTGAAACAGTTCAATATGTTCTAGTGTGCCATCAATCCTTCGTAATTCAAGATACAGAAGAGACCAACGTCAATTGGATGAGCAAGAGGATATGTGGTTTAACGAGGATGATGATTCTGACGAAGTTATACCTTTTTCAAGCGACATTATAACCAAGAAAATGGACACAGAATTAGACTCGATAGGTATGAAATATTTTGGTTGTTTCTTAATTTTTATTACGAATAGTTAACTTAAAAGCTATTAATATTTCAGGTAAAATTATCGATGCTAAGAAAACCGATGGTAATAATCACACAAAACTTGTAAATAACACGAGAACAAGTGGAATATTGAATAATAATGCAACGGGGGGATCGCCGCTTAGTCCAAACTCTAATTCAAATTCCAATACTTCAGATAGTAAAACTAGTTCTCTATTTAAAAGGGTACGTAGCTTAAAATAATAAACAATATAAACCATACTAACATAATTACACGACAAATTAGACAATGTTCATGTTAATTTTTACTGTCTGGTGCACAGGGTCTCGTAGACTACGAAGGTGACTCGGATGAGGAGGAAGAGGATGGTAGTGACTTGTCTTCATCGGCGAAAAGGGCTCGAGTGACATAGTGCAGCGGGCCGTCGGCCACGACCGAAGGCACACCAAAGCCTTGGCTGTTGGCCGGAACTTCAGCATCCGTTCTCTCGTTGCCTCAAATAGGTTTCGAACTAAATGTTGAAATTCCGAAACTGCTTTGCTTCGACCCGGAGAGTTCGGTGGCTACAACCGAAAACGTCCGTGGCGAGACCTCCGTGATATGCCAGTCCGGGTTTGTCAAAACAACCGATGCCATGTGATCGGCGAACATCATTGCGACCGTGTCAGTTTACCTCCCCCGAGCAACCGAGTCAGGAAATCGAAGTTCGAAGTTTCTAATTCATGAACACCTCACGATTCTTATTTTCGTCTAAATATTATTGCTACTATCCGTTTTTCGAATTTCCCATATGTCACGTAAAGATGAGAGCAAAATTAGCGGTTACTATTTTAGGAAGAATATTAAATTGGTTTCTTATAATTATTTTCATAAGTAAAAGGAAGGATAAGGAAAACATTTGAGATTTTTTTTCATTCTCGAAGTTTCACAATGTTTGCCTTAGACGGGTGGCAAAACGAGTATTGGAGTATGTCGAGATTGTTTTAATTGAACTTTTTGACGTAAATATTTAATATACAACTATTAATATTAAAAAGTATACCTTAATATAATAAACAAAAATGAAAATGTGGACGTGTACTTTTTAACGAGGAGAATATCCGGAGCCAGAAGAAAAAATTATAACGACTTTATTTGCCAAAAAGGAATTTGTTTTGGGCAAAACTCTTTCAAGTAATTTTTTTTAGTTTGCGCAAAATGCAAAAAAATAACGAACATTTTCGATGTTTTCTTTTCTTATTTCGTTTGTTTCAAACCAATCGATGATCATTTGAAAAAATTCATTAGCTGTGTTTTCCTAGTTGTCACGAGTGAGACTGCGTTCGGTTGCGTTCGTAAAAAAAAGGCGAGAAAAATGTCGTCGCATCGGTGCCAATAAGCTTTACGTTTATGATGAACACAATTACTTGTTTTTTTCTTTATCAAGTGGTTGGATTATTATTTTTTTTCCTGTTGCCCTAAGTTGTAATACTTGGAAATTGGTTTTAAAAATTTTAATCGACGATAGGATTCCGCGGAATCCCGAACGACCCTTTTATGTGTCTGTGTATACACACTGTTGTATTTTAACTGAAAATGCTTTTTGGTTAAAGCATTTGTACGGCCATTGTTCCGACACCCACGTCGAAGGCAGGATTTCGGCTTGATGTTTACGAAGCGCTGGCTACCTCAAACCGAGTATGATATAAATAATATACGTATAAGTTTTTGGTTCTATTTATATTGGGTGACTTATTTCTTGTGTTGGGTGCTTCTGTTTACAACTTGTTCGGGTTGTGATACAGTCCAGTGTGCACACGAAACAGAATAAGCTACTGTTTAAAATATGTATCGCTTGGGATTGGGCATTTGAATCATTCGAATTGTGATTTTATTGTTGAATGCACACGATTGAACGCGAACCTCCCTCTGTATGTTGATACAGTGGATTTACTCTTGTACAGAAATCATGACAACTCATATCGAAAGAATACCTTCACCGCCTATTTTTTTAATGAAATGTTTAAAATAAATTTAAAAACTGCCAGGTTGTTAACTTGTGTGTGTGTTCTTTTTTTTTTTTACGAACGCAGTTGAATGTAACCGAAAGTCGAAGTCTCCGGCTGCGAGCAAATTTTACGAAGTATTTCATTGCTATTTTGATCAAATTATTATTGGGAGAAAATTCGCCTTTCTTATTTTTGCACGATTTATAATTTTTTACTACCTAGATGATTATCCATTCAGACTGCGGCATTACGTTGGGACTGATCCCCAGGGCGAATGTTAAATCAGAGTCAAACGTAGAACCCCGTCCTGAATTCGGGACGCGTCCGTTTTCCCTTCCGTTGAAAAGAGTTTTTAAGGTTAAAATTTTGAAAAGAAAATATTGTAATAAATAATTATTTGTACAAATGAACATTTTTTTTCGGTATTTGTGAAGGTCCTCGAACGTGAACCTGGTGCAAATTCGATGACCGTTGTAAATATACGTATTAATATTAATAACTTTTTTTTTTTATTTCGGGGACATGTGTACAACGCGATTTAATCGGCAGGTGTTCCTACAAACGAGAACTTTAAGTTACGAACAGGTGCAAAAGTTTTTTTTTGCGAATAAACTGAAAAATGGGATTATTGACTGCACATTGTATAGTGAAAAACAATTTCAAATAGTTAATGTGGCTTGTATGAGTGGGAAAATTCATAATGTGTTAAATAATTATAAACTTGAGAATGTTAGGATTGTGGTTGACGAGTTATATCCGCTTTAAAAAAAATTTCTCCAACTCTTTGTAGAAAAACCTATAGATAGAAAAAATTCTCATGTTTAGTTTCGTGTTTTAAATGTTTTTTTCCTATTGTTTTTTTCCTAATTATTTTGTTCTTCCCTGATGCCTGTCGACAGGAAAATTTAAGAATGTCTCAGACACACGGTTGGATTTCATTCGGAGAATCGTGTGGGAGAAGAAAACCAGAAATTGAAGCATTCAATGAAATTATTATTTGTTTTCAGTTTCTTGCGATTGCCTCGGATTCCGCTTAGAAGCTTCCCACTTGTTTCGAAAATTCTATCTAAATTACTTTTCCCGAATCTGGAAGTTAATTTTGGAAATAATGACACACGTACATACACACACACATACGTCCAATCGACTGTGTTCCAATAATACAATACCTACGATTGTGTGTGAGCTTTGATACCCGAAGAAAAAACTTTTATGTAGGTTTTAAGCTTTCATCGATTTAAGCCCAAAGAGACTAGAGGTCTCCAAAGGCTGCGGTTACCTTGGAAGCGACTGTCCAACACCAAACAAAATATGTCGGTGGGACACAGGGAAGCTTCTTTCAATCATTCATGTTTAAAAGTGCCAGAGTATTCGTCAGGTCGACGACCGTTTTCAAAACACGAAAGGATTTCGTCTGCCGGAAAGGAGGATGATCTGAGGAAACAAAGTTTTCCGATTTCGAATTACCGCAGTAATTTTCAGACGATGCGATCGTATTTGAAATTTTACGAAAGCATTCCGGACTACACGGAACTTCATCACCTGTCGAACGAAGAATTTTACTCGCAGCTGAAGTCGTTGAAGATAACACAGAAGAAATTTTACGACGAGAGCGGCGTGTGGAACTTCATCTCGGAGCCGGACAACAGAAAAATCGAAAAAATTAATTCGGAAGAGAATTTGAACTGCTCCGTTTGTTGCTTGGACAAAGACTACTGCAGTGCTTTGAACAACGAGAAGATAGGAGAGAAAGTCAAACCGTCCACGCCGAAAATCAACATCATAAGCGACAACGACTACGTTTCTGAACTCTACGAATCTGAATTTAAGAAAAATTCGGATTACGAAGCCGACCAGGAGAGTTCGACACTGCAACCAGGAGTGAAATCCCGAAGGACCAGAAAAACTTACCCTTCTGCCAGGGATGAGTACCTGTCTTGTTATTCGTGCCACAAACAAACCAGGAGTTTGCCACTCAGCTCCGGCTGCGAGTGCGAATCACCCGAATTTTGTCGCGGGTACTCGGGAACCAAACTCAGGTGCGTTACCTTCATCTCAAGTGTTTTACTCCTGTCGAAGCAGAGACTAAATTTAATTGATTCTTGTTAAAGGGACAGTTGCTACCACGGAAATTTTGGCTACCACAACTACCACCCATCATCACCACAAAAGTCCTTAGGCAAACTTTCCCGTCAACAGGTACCCAACTTGCCAATTCCATTAACTTCCCGGATTCCTCTGTACGACAAAATCATGGAAGAAAAAGAAGCGAGGTAATACGTCCTATGATCCTGACTGAGATCACATGCCCCGTGTCTCAGTGCTCAACGCAAATTTCGTTTCTATTCCAGACGAAAAGCGATTCACATGAGGTACTCTGAAAAGCTCCGGTCTCTCGTGCAACCCTTCAGCTTTACAAAAAGAGAAGAGCGCAATAAAATACATCGTATGGTTCGCTCGAATCCTGAACTTTCATCCTCTCAAACTCCAGTGGTTAGGTTCAAGGCTAAGCCAATACCTAAAAATTTATTCAGTGACTACGCCTACGAGAGAATGAGAGACGAGGAATTCTATAGAGCCCTCAAGAGGAGAGTGAGAGCAGAGGAAATGCTGAAAGCGTCTTCATTACCTCCTTCGATGGCTTTGAGGGAAAGAAAATACCTGTCGAAATCGATGGATCTGAGTGGGTACGACGACAAAAGCTCGACCAAGACGTGGGGCACCGACTACCGCTACAGAAGAACCTGCAGCGACATCAGACGCGGTATCGAGTTGGATCAGAAGTGTAAATCGAACGCCATAAAGAACAAAAATCACGGCTGGCTGTTGAACAAAAGCAGACGTGTAACTTCGACGACCGACAGCTCGACCGAAGTCTCACCCTACGAGAGTGTCCTAAGCGAAACTGCACCGAAACGTCGTCCTCATTCGGCGTTCAGCACCCGAAGTAATTTGGCCTCCATCCTAAGGGTAGAAACCGCTAGGTACGTCTCATAATGGACTCGCTCACTTGGAAATGAAAAAAAGGACATTGTGCTCATTTGTTTGGTTGTAAATTAGATTGCACGGTTCACCACAGAATTACAGGCAGAGAAAAGAACTTCACTTTTAATATGTCTTAATATAGAAAGCGACTCGAGAGGGAAATGGAAGATAAGCTGATAGAAAGTCGATTGAAAGACGAAGCCAAGCTGAAAGCTCACATCGTTCGAATGTCGCCGGAATGGAGAGCTTTGAATTACGACAAAGACGAGGATCTGGCGCTCAGGTTGGCGGCAAGACGCGAAGAAGAAAGAATGAGACAGGAAAAACATCACAAACTGATGAAATCCATGTATGGTCGAGTGTATCGAATGCCTCCTCTATTCCATAAAGAGAGGTTCCACAACGGAAAGAGTTTGGTAAGTACTTTCCGGTACTCCTTCATTTATTTATTTTTTTAGGTGCCGTTAAGTCTACCTCGGGTCTGAAAAAGGCTTGGGAAATCAATAAAAAAAATGACATAAAACCGAGAGTAAAACTGCACGAACGCGTGACAAGCAAACACTTGAATTGCAGAGAAAAAGAACATCAATGAAAGTTGCCAGGTCGAGATCTGTAGCCGACAATAACTGCCACGGTGATCGGATCGGTGAAACTTATGATAGATCGCAGCAATCCAATGCAACCGAGGCCAGGGTGTCAAGCGGTATCGAACCGATTGGAATGAAGGAAAATTCCTCCAACGTGGAAAAGAATTGTGAAACTCGTCAGCCGGGGTAATGCCCGAGGGAACTAGACCTAGAAAACTAGGAAATGACTAGACTACCAGGACGGAATCCATTCTACTTCCTTTGTGTATGCCGTTTAATTTGCATAATGATGCTCGTAATATTAACACTCGCTACAGATTTATATTTTTAATTTTTAGGAAATATATAAAAACATTGTGTAGGAAAATTTTTCACCGTCCACCCTGTTGCACGTACATTCCACTCCTCACGGATGGACTCGTCCCGAGAAGAATCTCTTCCTAAATCACTCTCTTATGTTGTCAAGAATCCAAGACAAGTAACTTTCGACTTTAGTGAAGATGCTCGGTATGTTCTCGGCTCCACAGTACTCAGATCCTTTGAACGATGTTATTCCCACCTGATAGGTATTCAGTCTGAGGACCATGAGAGGACCACCGCTGTCCCCCTTGCACACGTCTACCGCCTTCCAACCCTGCACGCACAGCTGGGTGTCCGTTATAGGACAATACTGTTGCTTCTTTCTGTCCTTGCAAATGTTGCACTCCTCCTGGCTCACTCCGGATATTGACGCCTTTCGTAGGACATCGCTGCCCTCGTCTGCATCTGTAAGGGTAAGTCAAAAACCATCACTCACAGTTATCATCAGGGGAGTACCAGAGTTAGTTCAGGCATTTGTTTTTCCTTACTCCAGTCGGTCTTTCCCCACCCGGCAACTTCGAATTTTGATGTAGGCGTCACATTCAATTTTTTTATGTCGAATGGAAGACATATTGGGTATATGTTTGATTTACCTGAAATTGTTTTTGGTCATATTAAAAGAGGGATTTCTTAAGCGCGTAGTCGTGCCAATAGTTTTAAGTAGCACGACCAGGAAATACTTCTTACTAAACTAAATGTTATGGAAAATTTCAACTTTGGAGCCATTTGGTGCCAATAGGAGTGCCTAACGTAACCCCAAAATGCTTTAAGAATAATAAAATTAACTTGTAATTCATAAAACATGCTCAGGATTAAAATAAGTTTTCTGAGATGTTGTGAAAGTTAACTACACAAATATCCGTTAGACGACACCACAACAGTGGAATAGGAAAAATAGTTACCTGATGTCTAAATAAAAATTGATAAATTTAGACGGGTTAAAAACAGAGTGAATTCTTTTTTGTGTGCAATTTATAGAAGTAGACAGTTAAGAAAGTTTTTTTGAGTAGTTTTCACCGTTTCTCAGACAAAGTTCTTTAGTATTTTCTATTCCGGTACTTTTGTTGAGACATGCCTAGGAACTTATAATTCGTTTACGTGTTATTCTTCTCACCCAGAAGCAGTGGATTCCTTGACAATCGCACAAGTGCTATGTCATTTTTTATAGTTGTTGTGTTCCACTTCTCGTGAGGTATGACTTGAGAAATTGGCACGTCTTCGGGTCGATCGAGGCAAATCTCTCTGCTGCAGTCTGTCTCGTTTGTTAAGTTGTGCTCACCTAACCTCACATATTCTCTGGAAATTCAGCAGTAGTTGGCATTAGTAAAGTGTACGGGCAGAGCAGTTCGTCCACACGGGATACTTACATAGTTCTATTGTCGACAAAGAGACAGTGTGCGGCTGTTAGAACGTACCATCCGTTGATGAGAGTTCCGCCGCAGTTCCACCGATAGTTCCCGTATCTGTCTGTAACGTTAGGTACAGTGTGAGCGGAAGTGTCGTACCCTTCGTCGAGATGATTCGCAGAAAACTTACCCTTGACGCCTGTGAGAACCATCCATGGGTACTCTCCGAGTGATACTTCTTCTCCTTCGGTGATTCGGTTTGCAAAGTTATTCACACCGCAGTGCGACTCGGATGGTAACAATCGGAAATTTTTATGAGAAGACAAAGAATTTTTGGTTTTGGACGCATTCTGCGGCGGCGGTTGAGGTTTTCTACCATTTGATGGCGGCTTTTGAGGGTTCGACGGTGGTTTCGCGGACTCTGATTTATGTTGCTTCTGCTGACTTTCAAGTATCTCGTCCGTGTGGACGTAGACACCGGACGGAACGTGGAAATAACTCCTCACGGTGGAAGTCCTCGCCGGCGAAGGTTGGGTTGTCGCAACCAAAGAACCTCCCTCGTCCTGTTGGTAGCCATCTTCTTTGCAGTCGTCACCGAAACCATAACTGTTTGTTCCTTTCTCGGCGACGGGTACCGTAAACGCGTGTCTAACCGGCGGACAGCAGATTTTTCCTCGTTCTCCACATTGAAAAAGTACTTCCTGGGTACCCTGACTCGCGTGCCTTCTCGCGCACTCGATTGTCGTCAAGCAAGAGTAGGGACACCTACAAGGCGACCCGGTAGGTACTCTCACATACGTACGTTGCACACCATAAACTGTAAATTGATTCTTATTTTAGACAAAATGAAAATGCCGGAAATTCGCAGCTGTGCAAAACGGCAACCGTGTGCCACCTCAGAGGTACTCACGGGCAGCCCCAGGAGGATTTCCGTTAAAAATACTCACTCTTTCGTGGGTATTGACCCGAAGACGGAAAACGACCTCGAATTAGCTCGATGGTTCGTCAGTGTTTTCACAAGTCAAACTTGGATTTCTTGGTGACAATAAATGAGTGAAACTCACCTGTTTCTATGAATAAAACGAAAACCGAAAGTACAAGGCAATTCCATCGAACTGTCATTTTGTCATGCGAGTAACGTTAAAATTGAACGTGACCAAGTAGCGCGGACACCAACTGGCGAACTCGATTTTTTTATCCGATCAAATATCGATAGACGAAGACATTGGAACTGGACGGAGGACGAAAGAAGCATGCGATTTTGCCGATCATTTCGGACGTACGAATTCGCGTCGGGTTGATGGATTGTCAGGTACGGGTATTCTTTACTTTCTTCCAGTCGAAGTCACTTCGATTGGTAACAGGCTGCGATTGAACTCGAAACTCGCGTCACGCTCATACACAACACTCACTCACTCACACACACACACACACACACACACACACACACGCACACACACAACACAGACACACTCACACATCAACATATTAGTGGCCTTGGCTTAGTGAATTGTAAATGACAACTTATTTTATGTTGTTTGTGCAATAAAAAGTTTCGTCTTCGCCGACATGTGCTTTGCGTCGACGTTTCGTTTCCTCTTCGGCCGACGTCCATTCGACTCGTTTCTGCTTTTCACCGTCCTTTCAAATGCCCTCAGGCCGAATTCAAAGGTGAATTTAGACGAATTCAGAAATAAAAATTATTGCGCATTAATTAACAATCAACTTGCGCCACGGGGGTAAACAGGATCATTTTAGTGGAGCCATTGACTTTGGGCTTCCTATTTAGGGAGTTACATTGAAACGAGTGCCTGGGGCTCCCTTGTGACTTACAATATTTAAAGGTACATCGCCGATATAAGTCTTAAAGCCGAAGAACTATTATGTTGTAAACAGTTTCAAAAGGAACGAATTATTTCCTTGATAAATTTAATTTAACTTTTATTAAATACGATTCAAAGTTAAAACACAAACTACGTTCACTGGACTGTACATTTGATTCGGTCTTCCTCCTTAGGTTAGTTTACACCTTAAAGTAAATTACATGACGTAAATTAATTTATTAATGTCTTGAGCGTTCTTATGGATTATTCAAGGTGTTCACTAGGATATATTCACGTGTAATGTGGATGTGGTTAGTATCGCATGTTGTCGAGTATCCAGTCCATGAAGTATCCGACTCGTGTGTAAACACCGGGTCTTTCTTTTGTTCCACATGTGATGGGCCCGAAAGAAACAATTCCGAATTGAATGTAATTGAAATCGCCGTAAGCCGTTCTTCCTACCACCTGAAGAGGACCTCCGCTGTCTCCGCTGCATGAGTCTCTGATATCTACTCCTCCGGCGCAAATTTGCTTTTCGGTTATTCGAACCAATTTGCTGTACTGCTCCGCACACTTCTCCAAAGGCACCACTGGGACCTTCACCTTTTGCAAAACCGAACTTGAAACTCCTACAAAAGAAGAATGGTAGATTAGATGGAACCTACCGTTGACTAGATCACAGGAATTGAAAATAGTATCACACCATTTTCGGTCGCTCCCCAACCCGTCACCGTCAGGATTTCACCTTCCAGGTTTTTCTCCTGCTGTGCCTTTCCAATGGGTAGACAAATTGGACTGACGGCTGTAAGGAAAGAATGTCATTGAGTCCTACGACTACGTTAACTGTTTTTCTCGTCGTGGCCTTCACTCACAGTCTGTCAACATGGCATTTCGATCAAGTCTTATTAATCCTATGTCATTACGAACATCTGACCGCAAATAGTTGGGATGAGCCATGGCTTCGTCAATTCCGAAATTCTGTACTGGAGGAGCACAACCTGTGTCTGGCTGGCAGTCGCGTTCCGTATTCAAGTCATGTTCCCCAAGCCTGACCTGAGTCCTGAAGATTGAAACAAGCCAATTGTTATTATGTACATATAAGGTTAAACACATGTCAGCGCATATGAAATCACTCACAGTTGTAAATCCGGCGATGTTTTGATGCAATGAGCGGCAGTCAGAACATATCGAATATTGATTAAGGACCCACCACACCGGTATTGCACACCGTTTCCTGTAATAAAATACGACTGTCTCTCTACTTGGCTTCCACTAGACGAGCCACCACAATCAAACAGAACGAAATCTTACTTGTGTTGTACCCCAAGAGCGCCATCCATGGGAATTCAAACAGACTCGAAGTGTTGCCTCCAGTGATTTTTTCTTCTGTGAAAAATCCACACGTGCTAGGCAAGAATTTGACCACTCCAGGGTGTCTTGATACATCCCTCACTCCGCTGTGTATGGGGAGGTTGAGGGTCGGATTAAAAACCGGACGGTCAACGTGCTGCGGATAGAAAGAGTGGCCTTAAATTGTCTGTTGTTCTTCAGGTTTCGCCATTGATTCGGTCAAGCGCGCGATACTCACAGATTCATTCTTTCTGATGTTTATTGGACAGCAAACGAGAGGATTTTTTCCGACGAATCCGCAATGAGATCTCTGAAGAAACGCCAGAGATTCTGAATTGGGCGATGGTCCATTTTCCAGAATCTTGAGCAAAGGTTCGCACTTTCGAATCTGAATGCATTTTCCTAGTTTTTCATCCGGGGTGGTGCAATTCGCAGTGATTCGCTCTGGAATGAGACGCCGTGTCAAACATACGAAGGGCCATTAAATCGGGGGTGAAACGTTTGGTCTATTTCTCTAGGGGTTTTCAAAAATTTATGGGGTGTAAAATTTTCGTGTGGATCAAACATAAGCTACAATCTCCAGGTGTCAGGTATGTGATGTGATTGATGAGATGTTTCCTATTAAAGACCGCATCTGTAGAAATAGGAATAGAGGAGAAGAAATCAAATGACTCCGCTCTCGGAATTAACGGTGCGTCACTCAACAAAACTGGTTTTTAAATGTTTGATAAAAAATGATTAAAACAAAAAATATAACAAAGAAGTATTTATGTGGAATCACGGCCATTTAGAAACTTACGTGACGAAACCGAATTCCAACCTACAAAAACGATGAAAAAAGCCAAAAAATGTAAGAATATGCCGACATGGGAAAACAGAGTCATGTCACCAGTGGTTTCCAGCCTCGGGAAAAACTCATCGAATCACTGAAAACTTTTCGTCTGCAATTGTTAAATAATCTCTCTAGTCATTCGATCGATGCCGTTGACGGATCGAACGCACGTGAACACGACGAAGAACTGACGGGCGGAACCAACGCATGCACACCGAAATACACAACGGTCAGGTCGACCTGTTATCAACCCGATTAAGAAAAACCGATACCTGTTTTTGGTATTGTTGGAGGTAGGAGAAAACAACCGCGACTGAGGACGGCTCGAACATTTTCCACATAAACAGAAACCCCTCGGGGTACCTGCAACTTAAGAAGAGAGGTCTCCTCCGGCCGTCGTCAAACGCTGGTAGGTCTGTCTACGTTTAGGTACCCGTCGACGAACGAGCCGATTTTATGTCTTTTACTTGAACTTTTAATTCTTGGAAAATTCGTGAGTTTTTCACCGAAACTGTTGCGGTCCAGCGTTCAACCGCTCAACTCTCCCGACTTGCTTTCGATAAGCTGACAACTGCGAAAGGTTCAACTGAAAATTCACGAGGAGAAATTGGAAAATGTTTTTTGTCGCAGAGTGGAGGACGATAACCTTTGAACAAAAAAAATACTCGTCCACCTTAATCCTATTAAATTAGTAATGTGTTTGTTCATTTAATACCGATTTTATTTCAATTTATGAGCCGGAAGTAATAAAATTTCCGGTTTGCGTTAAGTCAGAAGAAGAGCTCTTATGTGGAAGTGGAAGAAAGCTCCGGACGACACGGTAAACGTAAATACATTAAAATGTACAGTTTTATTCACTGCCTCAGTAAAATTTGTATCCGACATACTGATCCAGTTCCCTTGATGGACGACAACAAGAGAAGTTAAGAAGTAACCCAACTTGAGAGGTTACACGTCTAGTCTACTATGTACAACTGTTACTGTAACTTATGTGTGTGTTATATTTTTGGGGAGCTTTTGGACACATTCAAGAGCAAAGGGGTAGTGGGTTTACCAACCACTGTAAAAATTACCCAAAGAGGAGTGATCTTGACCTTATAACAATAACAATAAAAAACACGAATAATACGAAATAACAAAAAAATGAATAATAAGTCCTTTAAAAAATATTTTAATATTTAAATAGTTAAAAATAGTGAAACACTAGTGTAAAGACACTGGAATTGCAGTTGCTTTAGTTTTAGTTTTTAAGAATGTAATTGTTGTATTGTCAAGTGAGGAGGTGTAGGTGTAGTTCTAGGAGAGTATACTACGGTTTGTAATAATACTACAATAATTGTATAAAATTTATAACTTTAATTGTAAAAATGCATACAAAGTGCGGTCAATAATATTGTGCCGAACAAAAAGCCCCTAGTAACTAGCGATTACTATCATTAATTTCTACAATAGTGAAACACTGTAAACTAATTCATAAAATTTATAAAATCACCGATAACACCTCTTAAATTCTATAAGAATTTCTACGACTGTCGGACTTTAGACATTTTTTAATATGTTATTTCTTTATAGTGTCCAAAATCCATTGCAGGTACTCGGATACCTTTGTGTACACTCCTGCGACTTTGTCAACTCCACATTTTTCGGGTCCGAAGGAGACGATCCCGTGAACTTCCCACCTGACCTGGTTGTCCGTTACTCGGCTCATCATCAGAGGGCCACCGCTGTCGCCCTGGCAGGAGTCTTTGTCCTTTTCACCACCGGCACACATCTGAAAGGTCGTAAAATGGTAAGTTGACTCTGAGCACGAGGAGTTGATTTTCAATACTCCAGGCTTCTGGGTTTTAACAAATTGAACTTGTGGAACAATTTACGTACTTGTGTTTTCTGTAGTTGAATGTTAATTCGGTTGTAAAACGGTGAACAATCTTCCAAACTTACTCCTGGCAATGTGACCTTCTGTTTTGTCTTACTGGATGTTCCCTCTGCAAAGACCACCGTACAAGTATTAGTCTATTCGTTTACTCGTTTACTCTTTTACATAATTGTCATGTGGTACTCACGTCCATTGGCTGTTCTACCCCATCCGGCAACTGTAAACCTTTCCCCTGTTATGTTCCTGGGAGTTCCGTTCCACGGGAGACAAATTGGATTGATGTAGGCTACTCAAAGAGTTACAAAAAATTAATATCCAGCACTATTTTACTTCTCACTTAAAAACAGGTGCTCCGATTCGATAGTTACCACTATTTTTAACATCTTCCCTGAGTCTGATCAAAGCTATGTCGTGCTGTTGAGATCGATCAGTTGACCTGTACTGAGGGTGCACAATAATTTGCTCAATATGTGCATCGACCGGCTTATGGTTGCACACTTCACCCTGACAGTCTACTTCTTTGCTTGTGTCGTATTCTCCGAGACGAATTTTCGTTCTAATAAAATATTGGTTTGTCAGTTATAAGTATCCATGTACTAGCTTAGTTCTAACCCTGTTTAAAACTAGTCGATTGAATACATACACTTTGACATTATTTTTTATTGCTGGGCCCGAGATGCAGTGAGCAGCCGTTAAGATGTAACGTGGAGAGATCAGTGAACCGCCGCAACCAAATCCTAAGGACTGTCCTCTTTCTGTCGGGTACAAAATGGATGTAGTAGGAATGTCGTATGTAGGCATGAGTCTTGTAGTTTACGTTATTATGGTAACATCGAAAGTTTTTAGGTATTATTAGGACTTACCAGAAGTGTGCTGAAGCAAAGCCATCCATGGGAACTCGTCTAGCTGGGTGTTGGTACCTCCAATTATTTTATTACCTAAGTCAATGCCACAGGCCTCCGTCGGTAATAGTTTGTAGTTTGGATGTCGCTTAAAGTTCGTCACACCCGAACCGGTAGTTGTGGTGGTTGGTCTTGCCGTGGTGTGGGATCCATTGTTTTTGTTTTTTCCAGGCTCTGCAATGCACGTCAAGTTTAGTATGGTTTCTCGAGAAGGAAATACTATATCGAGGGATGTCATATCTGAGCAGTCATATTTACGAGTAGGTCTAATTCGTCTATTCCCCTTTTTAGGTTCATCAGGCCAAAGCCATGAATCTTCCTGAAGAGATATCACATCCAGGTTATGTGAAATATTACCGTTTGATGGACGTGGTCGCGATGGTTCCCCTGTTGGTCGCCTCGGTCCGCTGTTAGAATGACTTGGTCTGGGATTCTTTTGGTGGGAGCTGTACGTTTCTTCTGTTGAGGGTCGTCCATTGTTTTCACGTCGGTGATGCCTTTTTGTCTCCCCGGAGTCTTCCGAACTGTCGTACAAGCTTTCTTCGAAAGCAGTCAATAGTCCCGTTGTATGGCCCGTCGGTCTCGTATCTGTCTCTTTGTAGTACCCCCCTTTACCAGCCCCTGGTTGGTACTGTTGTTCTTGTTCCTGATTGCTGTAGTAAACGCCCTCCCTCGGATATTCCGGTCGCTGAGGTCTTCTTCTTCCACCACCGAGGTGTTCCTCTGTATTTTCTGATATCATTTGGTCTGGCCTGAATTGTCCCACAGATGAAGAGGAACCCTTCAATGGTCTACGTGTGTTATGTTGCATCGGAGCGAAGTTGTCATTTTCCAGAGAAGAAGGGCGTCGGGAAGGTCTCACGTCTTCGTATTGATTGTAACCAGAGTTAGATTGTACGTAACTACTGTCCGTAATAAAACTGGGTGATTTCTGTGGTCTGTGGCCTACTGTAGTACTACAACCTGAACTGGCAGAATCTGAACCTGGTTGACTGTTGAAGTTAATGACTGATGGTCTCTTTGGACTAGTTGATTGGCCGTTAAAGTTAGAGCCGAATTGTTCTTGTTGCGTGTTTTCAGTATCAAAATTTGTTGGAGAAGGACCGAAAGGTCTGGAGCTTCCTGCATTAAAAAGGGATTCTGATGGAACTTCACCGTTGATATTACCGGAATTGAAACCTTCTCTTTGGGGTCTTTGTGGTCTAAAATTCGAACCTAATGGCTTCTGAAAATTCAAACTTCCTTGGCTTCCAGAACCTGAAGCGATTGGTCTTTGTCCACTTCCCGAAGTGAAAACCGTTTGGGAGTTTGACGATGCTGCGTTACTGAAACTGCCACTGAATGGCCGTTTAATGGCCTCTTGTCCACTGCTTCCTTGACTGTTGAAAGAACCGGATGATCCTGGAAAACCTGAGTGTCCATTGCTGTATTGTCCTTGTCCGAATGGTCTTTGAACAGGTTGATTTTCTTGACCCCCGAAATTTGAACCAGCAGGCTTGGCTGAACCTTCGTAGTTAAAATTTATATTTGAGGGCCTTTGAAGTGCTGAACCTTCCTGATTGCTGAAACCTGAGCCGAATGATTGCTGAGAACCAAAATTTGATTGTTGTGGTCTCTGCGGTTTGAAGTTTCCTTCGTTTACGAAAAATGATTCAGTCGGTCTACTCGGTTGTTTATTTTGCTGAATGTTGCTGGGTCTCCCGAAATTACTTCCTCCAAATTGATTCGGTCGCGAATTTTCAAAATTATGAAAATTTGACGGCCTCGAATTGCTCTGAGAAGGTTTGTTAGGTGTTGGTGTTGGTCCATCGAGAGTCAGGTATTGTTCATCTTTAATGAAACTGGTACTTGGCTGTTTGAAAATGTTGTCTGATCTCGCACTGCCTGTAGATAGAGCACCGTTGCTTTTTCTACTCTCAGGTTCGCCTCGACGATCAGCAGTCTCGGGGTTGTGGTCTGATGGACGTCTCTGATCTTCCACGTACAGGATATGTTTGTCTTGAGCTTCTTCCCTTTCAAATTCACCTGGTTTCCTTAAATTGCCTACGTCATCATGAGCTCTTGCTTCTCCTACATTCGTTTGGATCCTTTTGGCGTAAGTGTTGGTGGCCGGTTCATGAGTCATCTTGGTTTCTACGGCGGTAGTTTCTTCAACGTTCGAATAAGGCTGGAACTCAGCATGTCTTTCTGGACGAGATAGTTGTTCAACAACTTCTGGTTCTACAAGGATTTCCTCTTCCAAAATGGCCAGTTCTTGAAGGTTAGAATTTCTGCGAGAATTGTTGTTGCTGTTGTTGTTGCGTCTGTTAGAATTGTTAGAGTTGCTTCTGTTGTTATTGTTTTGTCTGTTTCTCGTGTTGAAAAGTTCTTGAGTGTTAATGTTGGTGTTGCTGTTTCGCCTGTTATTTGTGTTTCTGTTGTTTGAATTGTTCCTATTGTTTGACCTTCTGTTGTTGGAATTATTTCTGTTATTCGAATTTCCTCGGTTGTTGGAATTACTTCTATTGTTGTTGTTCGATCGTCCTCTATTGTTTGAAGTTCTTCTCCTGTTTGAGTTTCCACGATTGTTGGAACTTCCCCGGTTGCTCGATGAAGTTCTCCTATTTGATCCTCCTCTTCTACTTGTGTTCCGGGTACCTCCACTAACTGGGAATAATTCGTCGTGATGAAATTCTTCTTCGCGATGATGAATTTCTTCACCGATAGCAAAATTTGGATCATCCCATGGTATTGGTGGTTCATGTACCAAAATATCATGTTCCCGCCTTTCATGCTCGCGCCTTTCATGCTCGAAAACCTCAAGTTCGTGTTCGTGTTCGCGTTCATGCTCATGTTCAAGATCATGCTCTAGGGGTGGTACATGATGTTCCAATGTGTTGTGCCCATGAACACGATGTTCTAAAACATCATGCTTAGGAATGTGGTGTTCGATGCCTTTGTGAAGCGGTGTGTGGTGTTGAAAACCTTGGTGTGGCGGCAAGTGATGCTCAAACTCATTATGACGAGGTGAATGATGTTCTAGCTCAGTGAACGGAGGAGTGTGATGCTCGAAACCATTGTGAGGAAGGTGGGGTTGTAAAACATCATGTGGAGGAATGTTGTGATGTAAAAAGTCATGCTCGCGATGTTCAATCTCTCCGTGCTCATGTTCCAAAATTTCATGTCGATGTTCGAGGTCCTTATGCTCGTGGTCCAAAAGGTGTCGATGTTCCAACTCTTTATGTTCGTGTTCTAAAATTTCGTGCTGTCGATGTTCCAATTCATTTTTCTCACGTTCCAAAATTTCATGTTGCCTATGTTCCAGTTCATTTTTTTCATGTTCTAAAATTTCGAGCTGACGGTGTTCCAATTCCCTCTTTTCGTGTTCCAAAATTTCATGTTCCTTATGTTCCAGCTCTTTTTGTTCGAGTTCTAAGATCTCGTGCTTCCGTTTCAATTCCTTCTCAAGAAGTTCCTTCTCCAACAAATCGTGGGCTAATTCGCGCTCATGTTTCATAATCTCATGCTTTTGTTTTTCCAAACCCTCAAGTTGTCCATGTATCGGAATCCGTTGCAATTCGATTCCAATAATTTCCTTGAATTCATTGTGGTGAGGAGGGAAAATGGTCTCCGGTTTGTGATGTAAACCCGTTAAAGAATCTGTCAAAAGAAAAATAATCGCGTTCAATACAAATTTCAGTGAAAATATTGCGGCTCGGAAAGCACTTCCTCCTGTTAATTTATTCGTCACAAAACTTTTTTTGGCAATCTGAAAAATTACCCCGAAGTGTTTGATTTCATAAATCAATTTATCATCAATCTATTTTTCTATTTGTTTCACAATATTCAGAAGAACTACCTTTTGAATTCCTTTATATTTATATTTATACTGAGCCGGTGTTTCATGTCACCTTCTTATGTCACCCACAGAATATGTTTTATCTTCATATTCTACTACTAATAGATATAATAATGATATAACTCGACAGTTCATCTAAGAAATACTTAATGGATTTTTTTAAAGAGAAAATTACAATTTTCATATTAGAAAATACTATAAAAATAGAAAATTACAATAATCCAGCACTGAAAATTATCTTTTACTGCTCCAACATTGTAAGGCGATTGATCGCACAACGTGGTTTTCAATAGTACTAATTTTAATCTGTTGTAAAAACATTCGTTTTAATTCCTTTGTCGTTCCTTCTCTAAACCTTTAAAGAGTACATCATCAGGGAAGAAATGGCGCGTTCCGAACGAGACTTGAAACACTCAAAAACAAACTGTCATAACACGAGATCAAAGTTCTACAACTACCGAAAATAAAATAAAACTCACGAGAAACTGTCGATCCGATCACCATGGCGATCAACAAAACCGATGGTAAAATGTTGTTGCCCATGGTTGCCAAAAATAAAAATTAAACTTGTTGCAGGTTTTTGTTTGTCTGATGACTCGAACCTGAAATGAAATCGCAGAGTACGACGTCTGTTTGAGAGCGTAAAGTATATATAGTAAATTCGTGAAGAAAAGGGAGAATGACGTTGATGGGCATTTCACCGTTACGAATAATGCGATTACAATTGTTGGAATTTTCAAGCTGTTTTAATTACAAATGATTTACTTGTACTTGATTATTAGATTTTAATTAATTAATTGTCGATTTTATGTACGGATTAATTCGAAATTTGAATTTGCAAGCGCAACGGTCGGTTGGTCGTTCGTTCGTTCGGCCGGATTTTTCGGTGGGAAACTCCAGCGTTTATTTTTAACATTCAAAGAGTTTAACATTTATGTATTTATCATGTATTTATGTATGTTCTGATGTAATATGTATACATCAACCATCGTAAATATGTTCCCTCGTCATTTTTATTTATACCTTCTTAATCATAGAAACGCTTCCATCCCCTTGGTTAGGCCTCGCGGTGGATAAATTGAGAAACCGGTAAATAAATAAATAAATAATATTTTATTTATATTAGGTGTTTATTACTAAATATGTCGCCGGTTAATAACGGCTCACTTCTTCAAATCTTCGTATTTAATGTTTTTAAGTTTGTTTCCGCGCGGAGTGGTTGTTCTTTTTTTGTGTTGTTCTTAGCAAATTATGATCTACTTCCCTAGAACTCTTGTATGTGCACGAATTAAACGAATTTATTTATTTAAAAGAGCCATCAATTATGTTAATATTTCATTGATTTCAGTTTTCGTGTACTGTTTCTTGAATTACGAAAGGTTACGGTCACGAAATTGGCGTTTTAGTGGAAACCGTTAGTACTTGAAACAATTTAAAAACATTCGTTAGGAGAGACTTTCAACGGTTAGCCGAGTCAAAAACAAGAATCGTAACTTGTAATCTTCGTCGGGATGATTACCAATTTAATTCACCAAATGTGATGAACCTGAGCGAGAAACCTCTCCCGATCCAGAATTTAGTCCTCTCGTGTTAATTCGACAAGTTTTCCTTGAAACCTCTGACGGGCAGTTATATTTACCGGAACACCGCGAAAGACCGACACATCCTCGCCACTAACAGGTACTGACCAAGTCGAACAAGGAAAATGAAGAATTGAGAAAATTTTCAACACCATTGGTCAAACTGAGGCGAAAATTCAAAACCAGAACCTCAAATGCCGTTTTAACATTCCACAAAGACGTGGAAGTTTAAATGGTTAGCCGTGTCTAGCAACCACTTGTTGTTGGTCCGACAATTCTTACATAATTCACTATAATATGTTATTAATTTATATTATTATAAGAGTACAAAGTTTGAGTACAAACTCGTTTTGACGTTGTGATAAAAATAAAGATGGTAGCAGGAAGAAAAGGAAGACGCACGGTCCAAATCAAATACATTGAGAAATGCATTGCCCGTATATCTTTATGTATTTCTATTTAATAATTTAACAATTAACTTGTTTCAAACATAAAACAATAATTTATAACATTGAGGTTATCCCGTCGGTAATTTTTTTTACTGCACTTCCTTTATAATTTTTAACGAAACATTTTATGTGAGATTCGATCAATAAGTGTCCTTCGTCTCCTTCGACTGTGAAACCAATAGAATTTGTAATTATTTGTAAAAACCGAAATTAATTAATTAATTACAGATTGATTGAGTTTTATGTTCACCAGAAAGCAACACTTAAATTTTAGGTGTTACGGAACTTATTTATTTTATTTTTGTATGTTTTGCATTATCCAGTTGACGTATCGAGACACGTTGGTGTAGAGAGATGGTCGGTTTTCAACTCCGCACGCTGCCGGACCCGAAGACACCAAACCAATGAGAACCCAACTGATATGGTTGTCCCTCATTTCTGTCGTCATGAGAGGTCCTCCGCTGTCTCCCTGACACGAGTCTTCTCCGCTTTCTCCTCCGGCGCAAAACTGAAGAACAAAGCAAAGAGATCCGGAGATCATAATTTGGTTCTGCGAGATCACACACAAGATCGATCGACGAGTAGTACCTGATTCCTTGTTATCTTCAGTCCGCCGTAAAAGGATTCATAAAATTGACGACAGCGTTCCCAGTCAACGACCGGTAAGTCTACTTTCTTTTTGATGGAACTTGACGAATCTCGAGCTATTGGAAAGACAACCAAATTTATTTATTCAGTCGAAATTAGTCCGACGGATGACATTTCGTGTAGTTACCGTTGGAAGTTCTTCCCCAACCTGAAACTGTCAACTTCTTTACTTCGTAGTTATCATTACTCATTTCGTTGAGCGGCAGACAGATGGGTTGAACAAATTCTGGAACACATCGAACGATCTATTTGAAATAACTGACAAATAATGTTTTTATGTCACCAGTGCAGTTCAATAAAATACACCGTCGTAGTTAAAGATACACATATTCTGTTTCTTACGATTGATTTTGGCTTCTTCCTTCAACTTAACGAGTGAGATATCATTGTTTTGCGCTTTGTCCCTCGGTCTGTACCTCTCGTGGCAAATTATTTTTTCAATAAATATTTCCTGCACCGGAGCACTGCATATTTCACCCTGGCAGTCTTTATCCGTGGACAAGTCCCATTCTCCCAACTTTATTTTTCTTCTGAAAAAGAACAGACCTCACGTGATGTCGAGTTACTTCATGGGCACATTAACTGGTACACGTACAATTGTATATTACGACTGATCAGAGACGTTCCATTCGTACAGTGAGCTGCAGTTAAAACGTAGCGTTTCGATATCAAAACTCCTCCACATTCGTGTGAAATTTTTCCGTTAGCTATGTTGAATGAAAGTTAAAAAACAAAATTTAGACTGGTGATAAAAAAAAAACAAAATTTGGAATGGTAATACATTCGGAATAGGACTGTATACGAAATATTCTTCACAGTAACAGTTATTTGTGTGTCATTAACTATTTTATATTGGTCTTGTAAATACGAAGATGATGTACAGTGGACTGATAAGACACATTTTTTCCTGTTTGCAGATTCCACATTCTACTTTACAAAATATGTTATAAAATATGTGAATCTGTTTAAGGATTTGGTCTCAAAACTACAGGAAACTGCTACAACATGGCCATCAAATGATGACATTGAATCCAGTTATCTGAGATGTAAGAAAAACCAGTTCTGTTGAACTTACGATAAGAATACTGAAGCAAAGCTAACCAAGGGAATTCGTCAATATCTGTGGTGGTTCCTCCGATTATCCTCCTAGGAACTTGTAGACCGCAAGATTCGACACTTAGGGAATTCGATGTGACATTTTCCGAAACATTTCCTTCGCTTCTGCTGTCGTTGTTTTCCATGTATTCCTGGAAGTTTCTCTGAGAATTTTCTGTGGTTTTGTCGAATGGACTTTCCCCAGAATTGTGTGGGAAGACAATGTCTTGCCTGATAGGAACCTCAGTTTTACTATTAGAGTCGTAAGAAGTGTCATTGGTACGGTTACTACTCTGTTGCTTTTCTGTTGGAGAAATGTAATTTACTGAAAAAATTATTAAGGCTGTGTGTGTGTGTGTGTGTATTCGTCAGAGAATATTACCGTTGTGATTGGATCCGGGTGAATAGGTCGCACCAAAGAAAATTTGATCAGGTTCTGGTTTTCTAGGGATTAAATCAAAGTAACTCATACAACCTGGCGTGCTACAATTTTTCTTTCCCCGTTCACTATTTATTTTTCTATTATTAGTGTTCGGTGTATTGCTGAAGTAGAACTCTTGGGAACTTCGAGCTCTGTTGGACATTCTGTCGTCGTCCTTGGTGCTTTTGTCTTTCGAAGCTCCATTGTTGGTTTCATCCGAGTCTTCGTCGTTTACATTCTCGCCTTTCTTCTCATGCGAAATTTTATGATCTACCGTTTCATTTATTTTTTTATTTGAGTCGGTCGAGGCTTCAACGCTGTCCTCTTCAGATGATTTCCATCCCGCGGTACAACCTCAAATACAATAAACTACATTTAAGTTAATTCAATTCATAAATCATCATTTTTAATTGTATATTTTTCGAATGCTTTACAAATTTGTCCCTGAATTTGAAATTGTTCATTAGGTCAAAAACCATCCGCACAAGACAATTACTCAGATTTGACTTACCCTTGAGGAATTCCCAATTTAATTAAACAAAGGTTGGGTTTTACGTGTCGCTCAAATTGTGCATTAATAAATAATAAATTACTTACACGTTACCAAAATATGGGTTGCGATTATTACCAAAAATATCCGATTAAATATCATTTTATTTCGTTTTTAGAGCAGAGTGACAGAGCACGATATGACGGAGATTTATGTTTGGGAATGGATTTTCGGTTTTCGATGAGTTTAGGTACAAAATGCGGTTGACCAATGCCACATCCGCATATATCCGATTATTATGAGTCAGTTTTATTAAAAATCAACGATAATATTAGTCAATTAGAGGCTTTAGAGATTTTGTGGTAAACGGGTTTCAGGTGTTTCAATGTCAAGTCCAAGTTATCGGGCTTCGTGGAAGAAGTCCTATTTTGCCTATCATTTTTGTACAACTTTAAGAATTACATTGCTCCAAGTAGGAAAACACTTAAATACTCCGAATTCCAGCTTTGAAATTGAAGGAGAGAACAGAATCAATTCACAGATGGAATTTTAAAATGTCCGTTAGAATTTGGTAGAAAATTTTCAAATTTGGCAGCTCCGATGGCAGCGCCAACGAATGTCGTCATGTTTTTATTCGTGTAGTTTTTCTCTTGAATATTTTTTTGTGCCCATTGCAATAATGTCGAAGACAAGTTTTTTGCTCTTGAAAGGAATGCGCCTTCAGCCATCCTTCTCTAATGCCGCCACTTTATCGTATTCAGCAAAAAGGCAAAACCACTATGATATTGCAATCGCTGGAGGAGGTTTGGTTGGAACCGCCATGGCCTGTGCTGTGGGTAAATATAACATGAACAGGATTGTTGAAGTTTTAACAGAGAAATTTGAAAACATATTAAACTGATGTGACGTTTCAGGACAAAACACCAAACTGTCGGAGAAAAAGATTATTTTGTTGGAGTCTTCCAAGGAACAAAACAGTGCAAAAAAAATAGGTGTTGGTGATGACTACAGTAACAGAGTTGTATCCATAAATCCGGGAAACAAGAGTTTCCTTGAGACATTGGGAGCTTGGAAATATATTAGTGATACAAGGTATAAAGTGGTAAAAAAATTGCAGGTAATTTAAATATAATTGTTTTTTATTTGAACAGGTGTCCAGCTTTGTTAACAATGTAGAGACAGTTTTATCTAGCCATAAGTTAATTTTGCTAATATGTTTTTTTAAAGCTTTCATAACATTTACTAACCCAATCAGAGATGGTTTAGGTTTTATGGTGAGGTTAAATTAATTCGATGAACTGTCACTTTTTACTTGCAAAACATTGGTGTTATTTATTTATTTATATCTTGACAGAATGGTAGGTGGAACTAAAAGACTGCCTTAGATTTTTGATTTAATGATTTTATTGTGATACCATCAATGTCACACTTGATGTAGTCGAATGAAAAAGAGCAATTTGGTTTTTAATAGTTCTTTCTAACAGTATTTAATAAATTATTATTATCCAATGAAACAGGCTATGTAATTAATAATAATATTATTATTGTTATTGTGAGTATTCTAAATTATATTTGAAATTTATGACTATAATTCTAGTTCTTTTTTACAGGTCTGGGATGCTTGTTCTGATGCTCTTATTACATTTAATGATGATTTAGTAGATGATGTATCTTACATTGTGGAAAATAATTTGATTTTGTATGCTCTTCAAGAAATATGCTCAAATTACAAAAGTAATGTCACAGTAAAATATGAAAGCAAAGTAAAAAACATCCAGTTACCTAGTGGCAACAAACCTGTTGCATTAGAATTGGAAAATGGAGAAAACTGCACTTGTGATCTTTTGGTAAGTTGATAATTTACATGCTTATTTCAGTTGCTAAGTCCATTAGTCACCTGAGGAACCATGAGGATTGAAGAAACTTAAAACTGATTTGTTTTAGCTGGTATATTTAATTTAACAAGATTGCTTGCAAAAGCTATTATCCCTTCGGTTTGAAAACTTTACATCTCTTCTCTCTGAAACACATTTGTAGGCTGCCTGGACTAGGTCTTTGGGTATCCTTTTTTCTCTTGGATCATTTGGTCTTATTATAAGGGTGAATTGCCTTGATGATGAGAGCAGCAAAGCACTTCTGTGGCATACAGTTAAAATTTTTTTTGGTATCCAATTTAAAAGTCTCGAAAACAGCATGCTTTCCATGTAGGCGACGAGTTCGACTTGACGAACCAAGCGATCGAGTCCGGCAGACGTTTGTAGTCCTTGGATGTCACTGACAGACAATCCGACTAGCAAATTCGTTAAAACCACCGTGACTATTAGTGTAAAAAATAAAAAGAACAAATGAGAGGTTCCAGGGTAAATTAAAGGACTGTCACTGTTGAAGAAAATATCCTCGAATTCCAATTCCCCTGTCATCATTGCGACAATCTTTACAACACTGTTTATGGTATTGCTAAACGATGGATACTTAGGAAACAGCATCCGAAAGCTAAACGAGAATGCGACCAAAAGGCAGAAATACGCCAGTAGAAATTTTCCAAAATTGACGGCGCCTCTCGTGAACATCTGAACATACAAACCGAACATGGGAAACCGCCCTATCAACACCATTAGTTCTATCCAGTTGAAAAAGATACCGAACACCGCAAGGTGATGCTGCCACTTGACAAAACTAACGGTCAACCAGGTAGGAGGAACCAAAGTCACGAAAACAGCCGTGATGATGAGCCACTGAAGCCAATTCTCCCATTGGTACATGTAACCTCGTCTGATGTGGGCCAGTTGAAAGAGTTCCTTGCCCAAGATGGAAAAGTTACAGACGAGAAGTATGTAGCTAACGTAACGGAAACTCGAAGGAATGGTGCACTTCTCGAAATCAATGCAACTGTCCAAGAAAATGCCCAAGATGTAGAGAGAGCAGAGACCCACGTAGCAGGCGTGGATAATCAAACTCAGGGCAAAATATTTACGAATTCGTCTCCATTTCAAGAACAAAAATGTTTCGCACAGGGGATGTTTGAGAATTTCCTTCTGGCCGACTTCAATGAAAGTGAGTAGAAGACCTGTTTCACCGGAAGACACATTTGGAACTAAAATTTGGAAATCTAATTTTATTTCGCAGTCAACGTCACCGATTTCGTGGTCGTGCAGTTTAATTCCCTGGTCCAATTTCATTACGAGGTAGTTGAGAATTTCAGGTGTTCTACGGGCTATGAAGGACAGTGCTGAGACGTGGCCGTTAGTCCTTTTGGTTACATCGCCCCCATGGTCGAGGAGCAACTTGAGGCAGTTGGTGAATTCATTGAGTGCTGCTATGTGAACTGGCGTGTAGCCGAAAACATCGGCAGCATTTACTCTCGCACCGAATTTCAACAGTAACTGAACGCATTCACAGGATCTTGAACTTTTGACGATGGCACAGTGCAGAGGAGTTCGCTTGTCAACATCTTCAGCATTCGGATCTGCCTTATTAAGAAGAAGAAGCTCTAAAGTTTGGGCAGATTGAGCCAAGGCCGCCAAGTGAAGGGGAGTTTGCATTCTACTTGTCCTTGCTCCTAAATCAGCACCGGCTTCTATCAGAAGTTTGGCGCATTCTGCATTTCCATCTTCTGCAGCCAGGTGAAGAGGAGTCGATTTTGTCGGTCCGAATTTAACGCGGAAATCCGCTCCATATTCGAGGAGAAGTTTCAGACAACTTGGAAATCCCATCGCGGCAGCAACGTGAAGGGGAGTTTCTGTGTACACCTGAGACGTGTTAATACTGGCTTTTCTTGTCAATAGTTCCTGAACACAACTTATCGAGTTACTCAGTACAGCGTAATGAAGGGGAGTTTTTCCAAAGCCAGTGGTTGTAAGTCCTGCATCGATGATGGCACCTGCGTCCAGTAACATCTTCAAGGCCTGAATGTTACCTGTACTGGCGGCACAATGAAGAGGTGTTATCAACCCATCTTTGTTCCAAACGTTTGGCATTGCTTTATGCTGTAATAAAGTTTTGACGCATTCTGCAGATCCAGCGCAGGCTGCAAGATGTAAAGGAGTTCTACAATTCGAAATTGGTATTATTTCTGTGACACGGATGCCGGTACTTCTACATCAAACAAATATTGTACAATGAAACCCACCTTCCTTCTTTATCTCGGACATTGACAACTATGCTTTTCTGGAGAATGATCTGGAGGAATTCATTGTTGCCCTCGAAACTAGCAAACAGCAAGCCAGCTAATGGAGCGTTTGGATGAGATGCAGCCATTTGTAAATCATTGGCAGCCATCAATGCTTGAATCTCATGACTTCCGGGAAGATTGTTCAGGCAGGCTGATATTTCTTTCCTGTGCCAAATTTCCTGTACGGGAAAGTGATAATTAATAGTGACGTGATGTGTAAAACACGGCAATTCACCTGAGCTGCAAAGGCCCACCTGAATTTGCAATGATGTCTGCTGATTTCTTCCGTCCCCGTCCGCGCCTATGCCCTCCGTTTCACTTGAAATATTTTCATCGTCAGTGACACGGAAGTCGTCATCATTCGATGGAACTTTGAATACCTGCTGGTGCAGAATGTTTTAATGAGGTACCAACAGGGACAACGGAGACCACTATTTGGGTTAGTGGGAAGATATGGAGAATTTGGCGTAACCCGGTTACTTAAAACGTTTGCCAGTTCACACTCAATTTATATTCATGGCCTGCTGACAGCACCAGATAATAATCGTCCAACGTTTAAAGTGCCAGAAGGTCGCATATATGCTCTCAGCAGTATTAATAATCACTGTCAAACCGTTAGTTATTTCTCCTCATTGATATGTCAACGGGAATTCGACCTGTACTACTTTTTGGCTTTAAGCGGATGTGCAATCCGTTCCAATTAATCAAAACTACTACCGATTTGCTTCGGTTAATCCTGTGTTATGTGTGACTTGAATGTATTTGTAACATCCTCTTGAACTCACCTGCAGTACAGAATCGCTGGAAGTAGAAACTTTTTGAGTGCTTCCCTTCTTGATTGGCCCACCACAAAGAGGACAGTTTTGCACAGCATCATTTTTTCCAGGATAATTTTGGCCGCCTTGTAACTCTTTCATTTTTTGCTGATCATAGTACGTTTTAAATATAATAAAAATGCGGTGAGATGATCGCGTGAGTGTAAAATCAAATCAAAACCTGCAAGGTATAAAAGGTTGAGTGGGGGACATTTTGCAGAAGAACCATTAGTCCACGAATAATAAAAATCAGTAGGTGAAGTAGAACCAAAGTCAGGACAGTAACACGCTTGGAACTTTCAGGGTTAGAAATATAGATATAGCTGTGAATCGTTGCAGTAACTGAAAGCTGTTTCATTTTACCTCGTGATTCAGAAATTCAAACAAGTCGAAGTTGTTAATCAATGCAGTTAGCTTTCTGTTAACAGGTAGTAAATCTGTAAAGAGTTTGGCGACTGATCAAAAATTGTATACTAATTTTTTGTTAATCCGCGAGAAACAAATTGAATGTTAGAGAAGAATAGATGAGAAGGTAGATGAAACTGAAAATGTTGTCACACGTAATGTTCTCGAAAATATCTGGTTAGAACCCACGTCAACTGTGGCAATATTTAATGCTTCCAAATGGCGTGTTACGCACAATCAAAACACATTGCTTTTGTTTCCAATTTCCAATTTGAAATTTCATATTTTCAACAGTTGTATCCTTCGACCTGGCAAAAACCTTGAATGTTTTCGATGTTAGCGGCCAAAACGAAAAAAAAAATTTGCCGGGCAATTAACTGGATTCAATCGCCCGAAAAGAAAATTTCTTATTTGTGTTTGTATTCCCTTCTCGATGGGCCTGGTGTAGGCGAAAATAGGCATTGACAACAAGGAAATGTTGTACTAGTCGCATTTCTAGGATAATTAGATCGAGGACTTTCAGTTTCTATGCGGTTTTACTTATACGGTGATACAATACGTACATATATCGTTACACTTTTAAGTAACAATGACGGAGAAATGTATAGAATACTAGCCCACCATATTAAACTTTAAATACTTACGGAAGTAAATATTTGAACATCAGAATTTACCAAATGACTGGAAATATAATCTACTCCTACTTGACGATTAGTAAATTGCACTCGCACCTGTTTCGAACAGTAAAAAATTATTGTTAGTATTTGAAGTGACTACAGGTAAATTACCTAATATGGGGAACGGAAGTAAAGTAGTATTCTCGAACGGCCTCGAAACGTTTTTGTTTCGTATAAAAGTGCAGCTTTGACGTGGACCGCTGAAAAGGTATCGGCGAGTCCTGCTGCCTTTCCCATGGTCGAACTTGTCCAAGATCAATATTAGCTTACGAATACTTTATAATTTGCAGATGCTTAGATTGACATTGTGTTTAGAAAACATCTCTCTAGCATAAACCAGATCGGTGGTCTATATTTGAACACTTGAAGCTGCTACTGTATACACAAACAGTGAGTGAACTTTTATTATGGTTTACCCTTTTTCGCTTGGTAGTCTAGAGTGATGCAACCAGACACATTACCAAAATATCCATGCTAAAATGAATGTTGTTGTGTAAATAAAATCGTAACGTTTATGATTTGAAGAGGTCGTTTGATAGCACGATCTTAAGGGTACTATTAATTCTTAAGTGTGTTTTTTTCGATTGTATGCAATGTTAAGTAGAAATTGAGTGGTACGAAGTTATAAAATTGCCAAAATAAGGCGACAATTGAAGATGAAATGAAAAACAATGATGAATTGTTGGTGGAATAGTTAAAGCAATGTGTGAGGCACGAATTTAGAACATTATCATGCTTGTACTTATTTATTTGTTGTTCCGGTAGATAATTAGCAAAAATTAAAATGAGTTGAGAGTATTTTATGTCAGCCCCCGATGAAATTGTGAACATTCCACGCCGGCAACAGACCGAAATACCTTAAAAACAATTTGTACGAAACTTCTAAATTGTAAACGAGAGTTGTAAAATTCTCCATTATTGTATCGATTTATATATTTATTAATTCGGGTAATCGGTAACGTCACTCCGCTGGCAGAAATTCAATTATTAACTTTATTAATTTAATAAAACAATCGAAATTCGTCGAAATTAGAAATTCGCGTAAAAGAAACCGAACCGCGCAAATACATCGAAATCCATTGACAACCTACAGTCAAACTGAAGTAACTAGAATTTGATTTTCTTTTGCGCTATTTATAGAGCCATTGAAGAGTAGAAATTTTAAGATTAGCAATCTATTTGTTTCTGAATTTTTCTGCGGACAAAAACACTATTTTGTGGCTTTTGATGTGTGTGGCAGGACTGGCGTGCTACTTGAGATGTCTGTATGAGACCTTTTGTCCTATGAAATGTCTGGTTCTCGTTAAAATGATTCGTTGGACATCCACCACGGACATCCAATTTGAGTAAATGTGGTTAAAAAATAAAGAAGTTCGACACAATATGGCCTTTGTGAATTTCAACTATAGAAAATTAAAATTTAAGCGCGGAAAATATTTCAACGGAGGAATATGCACGGTCTAATGTTAGGTGAATAAGGTAAATAGTCAAGGACTAAAAATTTCATTATTGACCATTATTATTTAATATTATTTTTTACCAATAATAATATTTATTTTTTGGCATAACTGTGTAAAATTGAAGGGTTTAATGAGAAAATATATTGACGATATTTTATTCTTACTAACGTGGATCTCCTATTACCTTCACCCAGGTAGACATTTGTCGGAAAATACCTACATATTTTGATTCTTATTTTTGTTCCAGATCGGTGCTGACGGCTATAATTCTATGACGAGGCGTACCTTGGGATGTCAATACCTGTCGTCGAACTACGATCAGAAAGGTATCGTCGCGACGCTCAAGTTGGTCGAACCATCGGAAAATATCATTGCCTGGCAAAGATTTCTTCCAACGGGCCCCATCGCCTTATTACCTGTAATTGATGTTTTGTTACAAAGCTAGAGAAGTAATTTAGAAACTAGAAATAATTGGGAAGTAATCATAATAATCAGGGTCGTGCAACCGTGTGCCTTTTCTACAGTACATCGTGTTCTTTTTCATCACGGTGTAAAAAGTGAAAATTAACCCGAGTTAGAGCCTGGTATCGAATTGAATTTTGTTTAATAAATCCATTAAAACTATCCAGTAGAAAATGAGTCAGTGTCTTAATTAAGAGGTGCTTCAGAGATCGGCTTGTATACGATTATACATGCAACGACCTTAAATTTAGAACATGATACTGTACATAACTTGTTATTCTTAATAGTTGTGGCCTAGACTATGATTATCTATCCATAAATCTATTGATCTATCTGCGATTATTATGATTGTCTACGAGTCTATATGATAATCTATGAAGTCGAATCCTTAAAAATTGAACATGAATTACATACTTCTACGTGCAATTATTAAATTTTAATTGTTTATCTTAAAGTTTATTTCTATTAAATATGTTTAGGGCACAACAAAGAAGGTTGACTGAAATTTATGCATTATGTCAGGAAGACAAATATTAAATCTATTATTTTTAATTAGGCAACATGTTACTGATTTTCGATACGGCACATAACTCATGAATATGTTTATTGTTTTCTTATAGTTGACGGAAGAACTGTGTTCCTTAGTGTGGTCAATTGATACAAAGGAGGCCGAAAACTTACTAAAGTTGAGCGATGAAGATTTCGTGGAAGCCATCAACAGCGCTTTCGTAAGTGTCATTTGTAAAAATGAAAGACATCAGTGCTGTTCATGAATTATTATTAATTGTATCTTTGTTTACAGTTGAAGGCTTATCCCAGGAATGAAGTAGTCTCTTCAGTAACAAACTGCATAGATAGTGTTTTAGGAAGGTTCATGTTAAAACCAAATGGAGTGCAACAGTTACCTCCAGTCATTGGTTCGGTAGCACCAAAAAGCAGAGCAGCCTTTCCTTTAGGATTCGGACATGCAACGAAATATGTCGGCCCGGGTGTTGCTTTGATAGGGTAAAAATACTAATATTAGTTACGTAGTATTCCAAACTAGTTGTTTTACTCTTTTGTTTAACAAAAGTACTCTTTCTTCAATCTAATGGCACAGAATTTAGTTTGTGGGCTTCCCAACTAATTTTTCTATTTTACAGAGATGCTGCACACAGAATTCATCCTTTGGCTGGTCAAGGTGTAAATTTAGGATTCGGTGATGTTCAGTGTCTAACAGACAAATTGGCCGAGGCAACATATTTGGGAAATAAAATTGGTAAAATACTGTTGTGAAGAAATCAGTTGCCTTTTGTAAATATTAAGATTCTTTTTGGCGACATAATGTTGTTATTCTTTAGGCTCTCCGACGGTACTGGCAAGGTATGAGAGTGAAAGACAGAAGCAAATTGTTCCAATGCTTACGGTTGTGCATTTGCTGCAAAAACTTTACAATACTTCGTTCGCCCCAGTGGTTTTGTTTCGTTCTGTTGGTCTTCAGCTGACAAATGCACTGGGCCCAATAAAGGTATTTGTGAACTTTTCACGATTAAAGATGAATCCTTACAACTACTTACCTCTTGTTATATTAAATATTGTTTTTATTACAGAGAAAAATTATTGAGCAAGCTTCAGTGTAAGCAGCCATCTGAGGAACCAAAAGACGAACCTGTGAGGATAAAGCACGACTTCTTTATACGCAACCTCACTGTGATTTATTGATTTAGTAAATTTTGGTTTTATTACCGTTTCTAAATATAAAACTAACGTTGCATTTTACCCATTGTACAGTAGTCAGATTTCACCAAGAGGATGTTTTTATATTTTGAAGAAAACGTGAGAGATTTGGCGAACATGTTAAATTTAAATTTTCATATTGCAGTCCATGTTATATAATAAAAATTGAAAAATTTGGTAAGGCATTTATAGTAAGTTTTATATGTTGAGTTATTATTATCAGAATATTAAGATTAGTGTTTCTACCAAAAATCATTGTACCAAGGTGATACGTTCCAGACATTTCGCATTAATTTAAATTACTTACAATATTATTATTCATGTAACTCCCTTCATGTATTCGAAAACGGGAAATATAACAGAAAAAATTCTTTTGTTATGGCATTTACCCTCACGTAGTTAACAAAGAAGTCTTTGTAATGAAATTTCTCTTAAGGGAAAGCCATTTAAAACCCGTTTTGTGAGCCTCAATTGTTAAAATCCGTGTTTGCACGGATGACAATAGGAAATTTAAAGGCTGACGGTGTCAGGTAAAATTGCAGTTCCAGAAGGAGATGGGTACATGTATTTAGTTTCTTGGGTTCGCTGTGTATGCCAGCCACGGGAACCACGTACCCTACCATTGTAACGATGCATTGAAAGTATTTTTTTAACAAAGAAACTGAACTTTATACTCGGAGTCGAACAATTTTATCGTGGGTTTACCAAAACTGTGTTTTTTTTTTATTGAAATCATGGGGAATGAACAGCTCTTTGTCGTCGTCATAAAACGGTCGTGCAGAGCAAAAATTAAGAGATATTAAAATGTCAAAAAAGCACCGAAATCTTATTACACAGTGTGGTAAAACATGCTTTGGAACGACCCCAGCTCTTGACATTAGGTTTTAATTTTCCTCGAGCATTCCCATTAGGAAAAGACACATTATTATTGGTTGTTTTTGTTAGACCATTGGCTAAAAACCATCAAGGATATTTTGTAAACCTGTTTTCACAATATTTTGTTTTGTTTAATGTTCCGATAATGTACTTAAACTTTAAGTAACGACTTTACTGTTGGATAGTTTTAATACCCTCTCCGTAACAAAAAATTGTTCGCTTCGGCTGAGGAGTTTTCTTCCGTGTGTGTATTTGAGAGAGAGAGAGAGAGAGAGAGAAATCCTTGCTCACTGCACATGTCACCCGGTCTTTTTTCCCTTTTTAAAATGAGTCTCTGACATTTTTCAATCCCTGACCCCAGGCGCATTTCATCTCCTCGATAAATTTAAGGATGATTATCAACTTAATTCCGACAATAAAGAATAGCAAGATGTCAACCGACAATTGATTAACTCTCGGGTACATTAATAATATGGCACCGGTCACCGTTGAAATCCTTCGTTTCGTACTTGAGAACTTTTGCGTGGATTGACTCGGGACAAACCGCTCAAGCAATGGACGTGTGCCAGTTACGATTTAAGTGTCGGATATCAGAATGTGTGCACGGTCAATTAAACCTTGTTGAATTATCAATTTTTGCCACGAAGATAACGACACGGGTTGAACGGTCTTGATGTAACGTCCAGGTTGCGATTAGTCCACACCTCGTGTGCTCTCACAGAAAATAACGAGTGATCGGCTTATAAATAATAGTTTGACTTAGATCTGGCAGACCATTTGACGAAACATCACATTTTAGGAAAACGAAGAGACGTTGGTTCCGTTCGATGGTGACACAAAACGGGTACATCGTTGAATAAATTAAGGGAACCCAGTCCGAGTCCCCGAAAAAGTTAAGATTTTTTCCTCCTTTCCAGAAGTAGGATTAGTAAATTAGTTTTATTGCTTTGAATACAAAGCGATGCAGGTCAGAAAGCAATATAATTTACATATAATGAGCAAAAAAAAAAAAAAACAAATGTTTCGAAGCTCCCTTGACATTTAGACGTTCGAGTTGAGACGGTTTTTAAAACGTCAATTTCAAAAACGGTGAATTTTCCCAGCCAGCATTTCGACCACCGATAGAAAATCAGAAAAATGTAGAAAGTACACGGTCTAGAAAACAGGATGGCTGTGCTGTGAAATCGTGCACGAAGCAATTTCTCTGTGCTCTAGAAAACCCATACCAGACGTCAGAGTTCAATAGAATTTTATAAAACGAATACGTCTGCACTCGGAGGAACTGCCGTTGATGCAAAAGGCAGTATTGCGTCCAAATTATTCAACAGGAGTAAGAAAATATAAAAACAAGAATGGAAAAGAAAGAATTGGGTTATGTGAAGTAACCTCCTTGAAATTGTAGGAAGTTATTGTTCGAGGTAATTGCACAAGAGAAAGTAATGCCACGATCAGACGTCTCCGTCCAACCCCATTTTCGGTGGAATTCTTCCTCACGAGAATGAGCAATTGATGAGACATTTCAAACTCCCACAGAAGCAACAGTACCGTGTGACTAATTTTAAATTCTTCCAAAAAGCGAAACAGGTGAACTTGAAATGAGTGACGAGTGACGGCGATCGTTAGCGTGTGACGTAACAACCTCCTTTTTGACATGTCGCCTCTGCATTCCATCACACCGATCTGCATTTTAAGAATTTACTTTAACGTGACTTCGATTCGTATTGAAAGTAATTAAAACTCCGATCATTAATGATTGAAAAATATAATATATTGTGGGAAGTCTGAGCATATTTTAAGCTCGTTCGCGGAGAGCTAGTTATTGAAAGCGACGCGAACGAATACCGCCAGGGGAACTACTTTTCCAATAAATACTTGGCAAAAACTCAACTCCTCGTATTCAGATGTGGTTGTTCGTGGTGGTCGTGTTAAGACTGTGATGAAAGTTTTGCAATAGTTTTAACTGCTGGAAATAAGGCTTTTGATCAGGTAAGGATTCTGAACATCTCACTTTTTAGTAGTTTCAGTTTTTTTAAAAATTAAGATGAACCCATTGCTTTTTAAAGCGGAAAAACTTGAGAATTAAGCACTCTCATCCGAAATTTATATAAATTTTTACAATTATGAAGCGTTCATTGATTGAACGCGTCCAACCCACCTAGATTAATATTATAAAAAATGCACCCAATTTTTTTTCGTTGAGCTCTCCTACTGTACAAAACTAGTAAATGATCATAGGTGGCTGTTAAATGAAAGAAAAATTGGGAATCAGGTCGATGGCTTATTGTCTTCTTGAAGCAAAGGTCCCATTTGGCAAAACTGTTCTTAGGAATTTAGTTTTTTATTATACTTACATTGTAATTTAAAATCATTGTACATATTGTATTGTAATTTGTATTAATAGTAATAAGTGAATATGGTGTCATATTTAACGTTGACATTCACGAATGACGCTTCAAGTGAAACAAAATGGCGGCCATTGCTCTGAGTAATTTTATTTCCTTGAAATATGCAATTGTGACATACCGTTGCTAAATATAATTTTTTCTTTGTTTTCAGTTACACCTCAACTTGCACAACCACATCTGGGTACGGATTTTCTTTTAAGGTTTTCATTCATTAGCACCATGGCCGCTCTTGGATCCGAACTTTTTGAAAATAGAGGTGATGTGACGGAAGCGTTACGAGTTGGTTTAGAATTAATAGTACACATTGAGGCTTTTGGTTTCGGGTAAATTGGTCGGTTGCCTGTAATTGCGTAAGTGAAGTTCCTAATTTATCAGACAAGCGATCTTGATATTTCAGCGTTTTACATTGCGCAGTTTATTACAGGTCTTGAATTGAGTAATAATTTACTTACAGTTTAATCAACCATCAGATTGTTCATTACGGTTTCTAAATAATCTGGTTTTATTATTCTTGAGTCTCACATATACACCAATAATTTGAAATAAGGTTGTTAACAAGTATAAATAATAAGCAAGTGGTAGAGTGTAAAATTAAAATGACAAATCATATATAGGAGAGAATATTATTGCAACATAAGATCATTAGATATGTTGGAGATTCATTATTTTTCCTGCAGTATAAATTACTCTAATGGATAATGACTTTTTAAAATATTGTGTGGCTTACAATGAATGAAAGTTCCTGAGTTAGCCTACATAATTGATGAGTAAGAGGTTTGGGAATTCATTGTACTAGAGTCATTTTTATTTGCATGTTAATTATTTCTTAAATGTGGATTTTGCCTTATAGGAGACGCTTAAAATGATTGATTTCAGGTGTTAAAGGAATATCCCATGATTTAAAAATGAATTTTACAAAGGACCAGTGGTGTTTGAGGCCTAAATATTTTTGTACGTGACCAAGTGGTGAAAAAAATAATGCCCTGTTATTACAGTAAATTGTAAAATTGAAGACAAAATTTTAGATGTAAATTAATCATAATGTTTGTGGGAACATTCATGACACTCGAGACAGGACCATGGCTCTAACTTACACAAAGGACTTACATTTGTGAAACCAAATTTCATTATAGCATTTAAAAGTTTAAGGCATCACACCTGCAATGTTGTAAGTGGTTGCACTAAAACAATACTTTCAGATAAGTCTATAAGCTGTGGCACGAATCTTCATTTACGAAGAAACGACGTCGTTACATTTAGTTTCAGAGTAATAAAGAAAACAGTCAACACCAGTGCGAAAAGAGAACCCTTCATGCCTTCCCTTTGAGCGGAATTGAGAAAAATTGCATCCCTCAATTAGAGGGGAAATTTTTTCTTATTTCTTTCTAGTTGTGACATAACTTCAAATTTGTCTATTTGATGTCTATCAAAAACAATTATTATGGACGAGCGCGAGGATCATTCTCACCTGATGCGTAATTGATCAGACGATGATCTCTTTAGACTTGCCCTGAGTGGGAAGTTTATCATTTCAGATGTTATCGTACTATCCATTAAGGCCGGAGGTTTTAGGTTCTTTTTTATGACATGAAGTAGGACAAAATCTTTCAATTATGAGGACCGTAAATAAGCGCCCACCGTGAGTAGTGTTAAATGGAATAGTGCGATAGGATACGCTCCGCCTTTTGGAGCGTTCTTTTTTGTTTTACAGATGTGATATGCAGCGTAATGTGTATTCCAAGGTGTCGCGCCATTATCCCTTACCCAAATCTGTATGGAGACTACTTTTGTGGTCACAAATCAATGCCCTTCATTTCAGCAAACTCCGTAGCCCTGAAATTTAAATCTAAATACTTCATTTGTGTGAAGGTAACATTATGTATGTAGTTAGGGGGCGGGGGGTTCGTTAATCATACTTTTAAGTTTTTCTAGCGCGGGAAAACACTACCATATCCAGGACGTAACACTGATTCTGAACTTGCTGCCGGATTTGAGTTGTGCGGAGGTCAGAGTTTTGTATGTTTTGCCATAGTGAGAAGGTATCTTTTACAGGTTTATCACATTATCCGTGACGGTAGTGGTCGAACGCGTGCAGAACGAGAGTAATGTAACACCTACATTTAACTTATGTGTGATGAGTTTTTGGGGAACTGGGGGGGGTTGTATAACCTGTTTTGATTTTCATAGGTAGATATCATTTGTCAACATGTTTCACCCGAAGATTATAACATAAACGACTACACCTGGAAGCATCACGTAATCCTAAGGCTTCTCTGCTGCACTCGGTTTTTACAGATTTGAAATGCAGTACTTGAGTTTTTGTTTCCTCTTCGGTATTCCTCAATATGCCTTCATGTAATCGTTCACAAAAATCCAGAGGTCACACGTGTTCATCGTGAAGTTTCTTATTCGGTAATGAAACCTTTTGTTTAGAGGGGGGGTCTGGGTCACCATAATCTGTTTCTTGCATTCCAGATGTAATGTACTAATATGAGGTAATAACTGCTACCAACAATGACCTGACAATGAAGTTATTCTACTTGTGCTGGTAATTAAGTGATTCATGTTATAGTAGTCGGGGTCCGGGGGGGTGAATTAACAATATTTTTATTTCCATGGAACTGCCTATGCTTCACATGTACCATGCTGCTGTTGAAAGTATCTTCACTTGTAAATTCATAATACAGTGATACGTTTGCCACGTTTGAACAAGTGAACAGGTAACCTCTTACATGTCCATTACAATGTTTTCTTTTAGGGGACAATCGTGGGGGTGGTTTTTGTCATATTTTCAGAATGTCTCATGAGCTTCCGGTCATACTCAAAGTATACATGCGTGTGTAGATGGATTTATTTCCGAACATGGTGTGTCGTGCTTCCTGTCAAGAGGAGATGTGATGACTCAACTGGTAGAAACTTCGCGGTTGGCGGCCATATTTTTCTGTTTTTTTAGACATGCCTTGCTCTAGTTAGGATTAGAAGTAATTCGTCCAGAACTGAGAACGTGACTTCTTTCTGCCATCATTCCCCGACGATATGCAGGAGTTTCCATGGACGCTTACGACCAACACTAACCGCTTTTCGAGAGTCCTCCAATCTTAAGTTCAACACCAGTCAACCCATCTGCCCTGTCACTTTTATGCCATTAGATTCTCATTGCCACTTCGGTCCCATTCTTCGCTTCGGATTGCCAACTTCAGACATATCCAGTTCACCGCAGTTTTGGAGTTCTGTCGTCTCCCATTACTTTTGGGCTTGTTTCACCTTCGCTATTCTACTAATGTCCATCTGTGCTTTGGTTCTTGTCATTTGTTCGGACTTGTACTCAGCCACTGGATAGGAGAAATTTTGGAGACGTCTCCTAAGTTCTCATCAGTAATAACTATTTCAATGGACAGTTACATTCACCCAGACGCCGTATTACTTGCATGGGGTGACCAAACACATAGGAGGACCTAACATACCAGAGTTGTTATGCCGAAGATGTATTTCCATATTCCACGAGATGCTGTTCAGCAAGCGGTTCACAAATTAATCTTGTATCTGTTGAGGAGTAAATTTGCAATAGCCTGTTTGGTTGTGTCGTAATTTCATCAATGGAGTTTTTTGTGTGAGGGTTCGACAATACTGCAATATATTGATCTACACGAGGAAAATGTCAGGTGTTCCATAGAATTTGGGGATAGACTTATAATTGTTGCGAAATAACAAGTTGGATTGTACGGCTAGAAATAAAAAATGAGACACAGGCTTTTATAAGAGTAATAACAGCAATTTATGAAGGAAAAGCAGCGGCGGACACCACCGGGTGCATCGAGGGAGCAGCGCAGAAGAGGATCACTAAACACCATCGGGTGCGACGAGGGAGCAACGGAGAAGAGGAGAGCCACACCACCGGGTGCGACGTTGGAGAACCGCAGAAGTGTACTACGTCCATGATGGGTTTCATCGAGGGAGCAGCGCAGAAGAGGATCAGTAAACACCATCGGGTGCAACGTGGGAGCAGCGGAGAAGAGGAGCAGGATTCACCAACGGGTGCGACGCTGGAGCAGCACAAGGGATCTGTCAAACACCGGTGCAACGAGGGAGCAGCGCAGTACAGGATCCTACAAATCATCAGGTGCAACGAGGGAGCAGCGGAGAAGAGGAGCAGTGGACACCAACGGGTGCGACGCTGGAGCAACGCAGAAGGGGACCGTATCCACCACCGGGTGCATCGAGGGAGCAGCGCAGAAGAGGACCACCACCGGGTGCAACGTGGGACCAACTCTAAACATCCGAAAAAGTACGCATACATAACTTATTTGTTACCATTTTATTTAGGTTTTAGTTACTAATAAATGTTTATTACGTTAATTGTTGTTGTATACTTTCGCATATCCAGAATTGTGTCCTTCTCAATTGGTTTCGCTCCTTATTCAATTTTCATGTATTAAGATTCAGGTACCTAATGCCTCAAGCGGACATCCGGTTATGGATTATGTATAAAGTATATACTAATGTTCCCAGAATAATGTTAGATTTGCCTACAAGAAGTTTTCCACCTATAAATTTCTTTGAAATCCCATTTAAAAGAAGTTAAATGCGGAGACTACGAAAATTTAAAAATAACTAATAAGGAACCAAACTTTTTGAGTGGTACCGCCGTATCAGGAACTATTTCCAATGTGTGTGATAAGGTAATCCACTTCAATAAGAAACAAACACCTGAACAACGGTCGTATTTTGGTAGCAGGTAAGACCAACCAATGGCCGGTAAATTGAACGTTTAGAGACAATGTGCCTTTTTGAGTAATCTCTGGTTTTGGATCGGTGACGGTTAGGGGTAAAGCTATTTTAGAAATAATAGAAAAATTACATTTATTCACAAATAACTCCGGTGTGCAACATAAGTTGTAAATCATGGGGGTATATTCTAGGGGTATAAAAATTATTGTTATAATAAATAAGTTAAAAAAAAACATTTCATACAAAATATCAGTTCCTATTGGTACCACGGGAGATGATAAACAAAAGCAATGTTGGCTCCCTTAAGTTGGGTTTCAGTACGTCAGACCTCATTTGTTTCTTCTGGTACGCCTAGCCGTCCTGTCGTCATTAAGCAGCAATTCGGCACACGCAACGACGGAAGGGCAATCCTTCCAACTCCTTTTGACGGGACTTTCAAGCTTTTTCTTCTTCTTCTCCGGAGTAGACTGAATGAAAATGTCCTCGTCCTCATCGTCAAACTCTTCATCGCTATCTTCGCACTCTTCCGAACTCATTTCCGTTAGGTCACAAGTCGTACTGGCTTCTTTCGATACCGCCGACTGCGTCCGACGACTGCTAACTTGTCTTCTATTGTTTAATTTACGAGCCTTTTGTGCCACTGGAGTCTTCGGTGTGCTTCCTCTTGATTTCTTTGGCATCGTGAATTCTAACTTATTGCTTACGTCACCGGTTTTGGCTATCCCTTCACGCATGAAGGAACGAAGAAGATTGTAGTCGGGCTCATCAAGTGTCTTCATATTTTGTAGAATAATGAAATATTTTTCTAAGGCCTCTAGAATTGGAGATGGCGGTAAGGAGAAACACAGATTCAATTAATTACTACTATACATGGGTTGACATTAAAATTTAGGTAAACATCGAAGCAAATAAAGGTTCTTAGCTAAGTGATATTATTCAATTCTTTACTCACTTGTTGGGGTTGACTGTTCAAAACATATTTTAAGGAGCAGGTGGCAGTCTTTCATATGTTTTATCTTCATAGCCTGAACTTCATTTATGTCTTTTGTCAGTTCCCAGGGAAGGTTCGAGGAAACCCATTGCAAAATGTTGTACCCTAAAACTTCAATGTCTCCCCTCCTTGTCACAACTTAAAAAAAAATCATAATTTGAAATTGGTCAAATCAATGTTCGTTAAACATTCATATTTTATTTGTGTAAAATAATGTGACCAGTTCTGTTATTGTTTTAAAAGTGGAATTTATGGGTTTGTGCTAAGTTACAAGTAGGGGAAGATATTTAGAAAATAAACGGAGTCAGAAATGGACACAGTGGCTGTGATACAGGAATAATGGGTAATTACAAATAAAATATGAAATAACTGTAAATACTCACTTCCCTCATGGCCATCTCTACTTGTATATTCAATTGTGCCATTGTGTGCTCTCCTAGGATCAGCTTTTGGTACATTAGTGTACCTTGCAGCCAGCCCAAAATCAACTAAGTACACTTGATTTTCAGTACCTTTCTGTCTCCCTAATAACAAATTTGCCCCCTTTATATCAGCATGAACATATCCCTTTGAGTGCATATACTCTAATACATCAAGCTGTAAAATAATTGTTCATTTAGACTTTAATTTCAGATGCCCCTGTGGTTAATGTGTCCAAAATTACTAAACTTACTACTTGAATTGCAACTTTGTATACTGTGGCTGGTGGAAATATCCTATTTTGTTCAAGAAATATTGACCATAGATCTTTTCCGTACCTATCCATAACAAGGAACCTATATTTTTTTCCATCTGAATTATGAATTCCACAACCATAAAACTGTGGCATTCCAAGTGTCTTCAATCCTTTTAATTTCATATACTGCTTAACTACAAATAAAAATTAATAAGATTAATAACATAAATTAAATATTAATAGGCAAAGGGTTACTAAAGTTAAGTCTTACTATCTTCCTGTTTTCCGATTCTAATATATACAGTCTTTTCACAGAAAAGTGGCCCATTTTCAGATGGTTCCTAAAAATACATAAATTTTGATTAGACAACTTTGTTTTTCTAAAACATTTGTTTATTGCTTAATTTTTTAAATTAAGTACTTACAATTTTTATCACATAGTTCTGTTGTTTTTCTTTTAAACATGAAGCTGTGTAAATTTCTCCAAAGCCACCCCTTGCTATCGATGAATGAATTATCCATTCCTTTTTGGCTGAATCAGTCAGGACGTCTCCAGCTGGAATTCTGTTGTCAACAATTTTTCCACCTCTTTTTTTTCTCCCATTTTTTTTTTGTGAAAGTGAAGACATTGAAGAATCGTATAAGTAACAAACTGTTGGTAATGACATTTTTTATTCAATTTGGGAATAATTTGAATGAATATTTTGTTAGAATTAATATTTAATTTTCAACTTGGTATTTATAGTTCAATTATTGAGTTCTTGAAATGAATTCCAAGTTTCCAATAAAACAGCTTGGTTATAAATTTCTTCAACAGATTAGTACAAAAAAAATATTAAAAACTTCTGACCGGGGATAAAACTGTACATCAACAGGATTTGGCATTTTCATAAAAAAATATAAAGCATGCAATCATTTTAAACATAGGTGAGTAGTTTCAGAAGTTGTTTTCTCTACTTCTTTTACTGTAATTTTCATAATTCGTCAGAAAGAACTAGGTGAACCACAAAAATTTAAAAATAAAACTTTAATACCTTTAAATATCTGTAATTGACAGAACACTTTTGTTTAGTCCTCGTCCGTTGGTATGCCGAATGGAATGTATATAGTTTGCCTTATGTACCATTGAAAACGTTTCTGCTCCCACTGTCGTTAACGAACTAAGTAGTTTTTTTTATTTTCAGATTTAGTTTTTACTATTGCGGATACGATCCGGTACATTTATTGAAATGAGACCACACACCTACAAATAAAATTATTTAAACAAATCGAAAATGATGTTATTTCCTCATATTACCACAATTTCTTAATCGTTTTCTGTCATAAAATGTTCGTCTATGGTGCTCTTTGAGTGGTCAATTTAAATTTGGCCTTTCATCCTCGTAAATATTTGGTTGGAAACAGAAAAAATATTTTTTCTAATACTGTACATTAATGTTGTGATTTTAAATTAATATGTAAAGAGTGATTTGAATGTAGTACAAAAATGACATATGATGAGAATGGAAACTACGTTTGCGTGCATTGTGGTAACTCGATTAAAAGACTGTACAAAAAATATAGTGCCTCTGTATTGAAATTATGTAATTGTGTATGTAAGAAAATTATGTTTGAATTATAATAAATGAAGTAATATATTTATAATAGCAAATGCTAAAGTATTCCATTCCCTTCTTATTTCAGGCACATTGTGGCAATGTTGGTGATAAATACTTGGAATATGATAAAGTTATTGTAATAATAGATTTAATTCTGTTCAGTAAAGAGGCCTACAGACATGTACTATTTAATTTGCAGTATAAGGTAAAATGAACTAAAGGTGTTATTTAAACAGAAATTAATTCATTCCTAATAAAAATGTACAATATTTGTTTTGTAGGGTTATATGAAATTAGCATTCCTCCAGCTGCTAATTCTCTCATTTGATGAATGGTTTAATAGCAAAAATACAGTTAGATTTCAAGATTCTGACTTCTATGAACTGAGGTTTTATACAGTCTGCTTTGCTACATTTATTGGTAATGCCATGATGCAATATTACAATGTAAATAACATCAAGGATATAAATCTTCATTCAGTTAAAATTCAACTTTTTCAGGCAAACTTTTATTTTTAATAGTTATATTAGTTGGTGTAAACACATATACACAGAGTGGATTAAGGCACACATTAATTCAGAAAAACAGTCTGGCAATTGTGAAAGCCACCATCTGTTCAAGTTTTGGCTACTTTCTGCTGCTAACAATTCTTATTTGGGATGAGCAAAGGGAGATACATTTGATATTTATTCATGTTTACACTATTTTATCACAAATACAGGCCCTTACAGGTTGGTAAAAATTTTGTCTTCAGGTGTCATAAATGTTGGGGTATGTGTGTTTCCATCGTGACCTAAGAATTGTCTTTTTGTAAGGATGTCCTTTAAGCTGCCTTAATTGGTAACTTCCCCAAGAATTACATAATAAGGGACCAACAAAATGTTATTTTTGGATCACTGTTTTAGAACTCATGTAATAAAAAAAATCTGTACAGGAATATTAAGAGTATTATAAGACCATCAGGAGGATTTGGATTTCCCAAATAAGGCGATAAACCTAAACTTATAATTTGATCATGTTAATTTATATTTGTTCCTAAATGATTGCACAATTAGCAGGAGCACCATTTGTTTTTAATTTTAGCATTCCACAATTTTTCATAGCCATTAGCAAATTAACATAATTTTAAATTAATTTCAGTGACTACTCCAGTTCCAAGGTTTGTATTGGGTGTGGTGTGCACTGTGGCTAATGCTACAGACCAGCTGTTCTCCGCCTGCCTGAGGAAAAGTTTATATGTTTAGTAAAAATCAACTGTATTTATTTTTATAAAAAAATAATCTATTAAATGCTTATCACATTCAGCTACACATAATTATTGCATTTAATCTTCTGACCAGAGACAGTTTGTTCTTCATTCATGCGGTCAGTATCATCCAGTTGACAGTTGATAATCACAATATAAACATTTCATTGATGGAATTTAACATTTGTGCATTGTTTGGGAGTTTGGTGCGCTGGTAATTTCTGATTTTGCCATTGGAATTGATAGAAAACAAAAGGAGCAGAAGTTCAGAATTTGCCTTCCTTTTGTTTACGCCAGGTAGCTGTACGTGTCCTTTTGACCTTCCGTCCTTTCTAGGTATTCCTTTTCTATTAGTATATCTATGCATTTTTTAATTGTGTTTACCCTAGGCTTGAACCGGGAACTGAGCTGGTTGAGAACTTCGGCAACCAGCTGCTGATGTTTAAGAACTTTACGCATTTTCATTATTCTCACAACGGCCGCTTGTACCAATAATTTTCTGTCTTCCTCAATATGTTTCTGTGTGACCTCCTGTTCCGTTTTCAATTCCGCCTTCATGGGAATGTTAATGTTCACCCGCAACTTTTTGTTCTTGAAATTCTCAGACAGGGTGAGCGTCGACGTCGGCTGAAGTTGGTTCTCGTCGTCTTCTGTCTCTAGCAATTTCGTCTTTAACAATATCTGCAGTACCTGAATGAGGAAATCTGGCTTAAGCTGGGTTGATTCCTCCAACTGTTGAACCGTCCAACTGGTAGCCACATTATACTGAAGGAGAATGGCCATTTGAAAAGTGGATGCCTGCAGCGTGTACCGGGTTTTGTAGCAGTTGGTGACTAGTTCTCCTTTGGACATTTGAAAGAGCCAATTGAGTTTCCTACCGCTGTGCTGACCGCTGTAGAATGCAGTGAACGTGTGGATGCTGCGCTCAAGTTCTGCCGGCAACATGAACGTATAGGACTGTTGGAAGGGCCAAGACCCCGATGAAAGTACCTGAATGCTGAAGTCGATGTCCGTCGACTCCTTCGACTTTTCCAGGTATACGCGGAACTGCTCGTTTAGATCCTTGGAGACTCCGATGTCTTGAAACATTCTCTGAAGCTTCGACGTATATTCGAATCCGCAGGACTGCTTCAGTTTAGATATCATGCTGGCCTCGGCGTCATCAGACGCGCTCATTCTTTGAACCAGCCGTTTCCCCAGCATTTTACTGTAAAATTTTTGAAAGACATCTTTGTCTTCTATGTACTTAAAAACTACCATTAGCTGATTGAGCGTGTCTTCAACTTCTGATTCCTCGGGATTCTTACTGGACTTCTTAAGTAACAGGTCGCAATACCTTGCGAGTAGTTCAGGCGACTTAGACGAACTGTTGGCTTGTTTGGTCACTGCATTGCAGTTGATAAATCGTCCACATGCTTTGTCTAGGGCGGCCACAAAACCTGCTTCGTTGTTGAAGGCATCCGTGACAAGAGCGTTGTATTTGCCGTGGACGTCGAGGATTGTGTTGACATAGGTCTTCGGGTCGTTTCCTGTGTCGCCGCATTTGTCAATTGCTGAAAGGCCCTCGTTACATATGTGGGACTCCAAAAGAACGCGGAACTCGCCCAAACCTTCTTGGATACGTGAAACTAGGCGGAACATACGTGCGAGGTCTTCGTTTTTCTCAGAGTCCAGCAAGTGTTGAAATTCGGTGTTGAATGTTTCCAAATGATTTTCGATTAAAACCCTTTCACAGGCTTTCATCAGGGATCCTTGCGTGGTCATGTGCAGGTATGTCCTAACTCGTTTCTTCTCCTCTTCCAGTCTTTGCTCGGCTTTTTTCAGGTACTCAGTCACCGGATTTTGCTGCAGAAAATTGACGCTCTCGGTCATGTAAAAACGCTCGGTGTCTCGTAAGAAGGGAAATTCAAAGTATTCCTTATACACTGATAAATTGGGCAATTTGCTATTTGGATGATCTTCGTTTATGCCAATTTCAACGTAACAATCGATAACACTACCAACTAAATGAGTATTTATAACTTCACCATTTCTCTCTTTTTCAATTAATTTTAAAACTGCATTGGTCACTTGTTTGTTTAAATTTTCAAATAATTTATCTCTCCATGTGACCAATGCCACTTGGTATATTTCGTAGACCTCCTTCCTTCCTTCCTCACACTCCCGCCTTACCCAGTGGCGATTTAGATATGAGCAAACACCATTCAATACCTTGGAACTAAACTGGTATTTTTCCCATTCTTTGGTGTAGAAATTCAGGATGATTTCATCCATGAGGTCAATTCCCTCATTGAATTTCTCAACAAGGTGTTCCTTTAAAGTGTCAGTCAGTCTTCTATATAGTTCCAGTCCAACTAGTTGAGCTCCTCCATATCTTTTTAAATTTGACTTGGATGTATTGCAGCTTTTACTCTTCTGTTGATGTACATTTGTGCAATAGTTGTAAACATAGGTGTAGAGTTCCATGTACCTGCTTTTGGTCATTGACTCTTGGCTGTAAATTTCCTGAATGCCCTGACTGAGATCTTCCCATATTTGATCCAGGTCCAGGGCTTTTGGTCCTACTGAATTATTTTGACTGTGATGGGCACACATATTCAGTAATTCTTAATGCATTTCTGAAAATGTACAACAAAACAGAAGTTTATACTTAACATAAATATAAGATCAAAATCAATTACATTAAAATGATGTAAACAAAAGAACCATTTATATGTTAACACAACATGAACTCTAAAATTGAATTTCAAACTTTAACATAGTAAAATTGTAATATAACTTCTCAGTATGTTGATTATACTGTTTTAAATGCTTCACCATGCCACTTAACACAAATGGTATTCAATATCTTTTGTCACAGAAACCATAAATGTTTTGTAGAGCAGTGAAGTAAATTAAACAAAACAATCCATTCCTGGGCATGTATTATTGATTCTTTTAATTAACAAAAATAAATAAATTATGATTAGGTATATGCTCTGAATAAATGCAGACTGAAAAAATGCAACGAATACAACACTACAAGATAGTAATAGAGTCAGAATTAAATCATTGGAACATTACCAATTGATTGCATATCAATTTGTCTTTGTAAATCAATTGAACGATCGACCACTGGCTCAACATTTGGCTCATTGTTTTATCGCACATCGAAACAGAATTAAGAAAATTTTTTTACTAAGGTCCTGCCCTGTCAATTTGCTAAAATTTTGAAAATTTGTGTTTTGATGTATCTTTGAAAAATACTGATAAGAAAAGGGACAATCCGTGGGAGAAGCATTTCGAAACGGTTACCTAAACAAAGGCCGTTTCACACGTTTGCCAAAGACCCGAGCCAACGATGAGAATACTACAGGTGACATGATGGGAAATTACCTGATTGTCCTTTTATTATGAATTTTCTTTGGAAATTTAAAACTATTGAATTATTTAAAAAATGCTGATCATCGAAAAAGCGGAAATGGTGAGACGATGAAATTTGGCAACGCCTGCGACCCACACCTCAGGTAGTTCCCCCTTTGTCAAAAAGCACTGCCAGGAAATGGTAATACCATCTTAGAGTATGTAAACATTACGTTCAAGTACAATACATGTGTGTGACTACTACATTTTCAAACTCAGGTATTTGACATTTATTATTACGCTTACTTAATATAGAAAGGGATTAACTGCACTAAACAACGAATGCAGTATGTAATTAGATATTACCAGTTACATTGGATAGTTAAATCTATTAATGCATTTCTTGAATTCAAGTGAACTTACATACTCAAAAACTTGGTGGTGATTGGGCTTTGTTATAAAGTTACATCACTTGCAAGAACTGTACTGTAAATAGGATGTCTAGGTTTGCGTACTTTGACTTCCAACTATTCTCTTGTATTTGTCCGTTAATCAGTATTTTACATGCTTTCAGGTACTTATATAGGTCATGAAATAGTGATAGCAGTGTCTTATCGGTGCAACGGAATAAAGGAAAAATCTTAGTTGAAATGTCAGTTAATAGTGAAAAAACTAGGGAACAAATACTGGCAGAACGACAGGAAAAAAAGAAGAGAAAAGCTAACCTGAAGAAAGAGCAGAAAGGAAAAGATAAGAATGTGCAAAAAGGCAATGAAGAAAATAAATCAAAGGTGAATGAAGAACCAAAACATGGAGAAGGAGGTGATGGTCAAGCCAATGCACAAAATAAAAAAACTGTAGAGCAAGCAACCAAAAGTGGAAACCCTAGCACTGCTGTTACTGTTAAGCCACCGACTTCTGGCAGTAATAATCAAGAGCAGGAAAAAAATAATGTAGTAGAACCATCAATTCAACACAAATCCCATTCATCTGATGTCAGTGAGTCAAAAGGTAACCAAGCAGATGGTGATTTGGCTAGGAATGAAGGACTGGTAAAAACAAAAGCTCAGTTAAAGGCTGAAAGAAGAGCCAAGCAAGAAGCTGAAAGGGCCAAGAAATTGCAGAAATCACTGGGAGAAAACCAAGAAAAAAAGGTTGTGACACCATCAAAACCAGTGCAGGCAACACCTAAGATTGCAAAACCTACCGCTCTTCCTCTGGAAATGGGTCACAAAGTCAAGTTGTTTGCTCACTTGTATGACACCCCGCAATCAACAGATGCTGTGTAAGTTTAGAAATTCACACTATCTTTTACACAATTGTAATATATTATTTCATTAATTCATGTATTTGTAAATCTGTATATACTGTAACTCTTATAAAGATTACACCTTTCTCTGAACATGCCTTCTATATTTATTTGTGACTATTGATTACAGGGACAGCATGGAATCTGTTCACCCCAGTATTTTGCAGCTGCGAACCAAGTTTTCTTCAAGAGTTGTGTCTGGTGCTAATGCTTGTTGTCTTGCTTTACTCAATGCTTTAAAAAAGGTAAAATTCAATTCAGCAAGTGTAAAATTGAATAATATACCTAATCTAGGGTTCTTTGAGGTCCCTTACATTATTATGTGAATGATGAGTCTTTCTTATGATCAATATCTCTCAAATGAGACAGAAATTTTTTTAGTTCTCCTCATTTTTGATGTAGGCAGTTGCAATTACTTTGAATTAAATTATTAAATAAATTATTCTCATTAATCCACATTAATATAATTGTTTGTTTTTCATAGGTTGTGTTGGATTTTGAAACACCTCCAAACCAAGAATTTTCAAGAGGACTGGAAAGTGAGGTGACAAAATGCATGCAGTATCTAAGCAAACACAGACCTGCTGCAGTTTCCATGGACAATGCTGTAAAACATCTAAAATTTAAAATTAATCAAAGTAAAGGAAATGAAGTAGAATGTAAGAATAGCATCAACGAATGGATTGACACCTACATCAAAGAGCAGTTAGAAATGGCTGCCAAAGCCATATGTCTCTTTGTTAGAGAAAAAATAACATCTGGAGATGTCATCTTAACTTACGGATGGTTGTTTACAATTTGCGTACTTTAAGAAAGCAAATTGTTGTAATGAAGGTTTAACCATTTTTTTAAACTATTTTTACAGGTCTTCCTTAATTCATCAAATTCTAATATCCGCATTCAATGAAGGAATAAAATTCAAAGTTATTGTAGCTGATGGAAGACCCTGGTTGGAAGGAAGGGAACTTCTCAAGAAGCTTGTTAATGCTGGCATTCAATGTACCTATGTCTTTGTGAATGGTTTAAGCTTTGTAATGCCAGAGGTCTGTAAACAGCAAGTCATCCAAGAGGAGAAATACTTACTATTACTTTATTGGATACACTTTATTTTTTAGGTTACCAAAATCTTACTTGGTGCTCACGCTTTATTGGCTAATGGCTATGTAATGTCCCGTGTTGGTTCTTCTCAAATAGCACTTCTCGCCAAAACATACAATGTGCCTGTTTTGGTTTGCTGTGAAACTCATAAATTTAGTGAAAGAGTTCAAACAGATTCGTTTGTATATAATGAATTAGGTAGGTTCATACTCTAATTATGAAGCATTTTATTCAATTAAGATTTTATGTAAGCTTTGAATTTATTTTTCAGCAAATCCCGACGACTTAACGTCAAACAAAGGGTGCCTTTCTAAAGAACTTTCGAAATGGAAAACTATTCAGTCGTTGACGCCGTTGAATTTAATGTATGATGTAACTCCACCAGACCTAGTGTCCGCTGTTGTAACTGAATTAGCTGTACTTCCATGTACCAGTGTTCCAGTAATTCTACGTATAAAGCCACCTGATTTAGCATTTTGATAAAGTATTTTATTATAATTGTTTGCTTTATTACAATTTTTTATCTGTATTTAATACATGAAATATTTATTATGTCCTCGTTCATTTAGATCCAACTGCTAAATATTCGAAATGTTTTGCGATTGCAGAGAGCAGAATTTATTCTGAGTGAAATTATTCTCAACAAATAAAATTTGGCCACATTACATTGGTCATTCCAATTTGGAGCTCAACTTTTCGTGACGTGGGATTAGAAAAATTTCGAATGCTTTTTAATTATCACTTGCTTTGTTAAATTCTTGAAAATTTTACAGGACAACTGTATGTAATGTGTACTTGGCAAGTACAATATTTTTTACGTTAGGTTGGGAAATTTAGGAATAGGCAACGTTTACCTGTGAGGTTAGGTTCCGCATGTGGAACACATGCTCTTGAATTTATTATGTAGTAACGGCTCAAATGTTTTAAATGTATGACGTAAAAATTTAAAAGAATGGACACGGAAGCCTGTGCGAAGAAAAAGAAAAATTCACAAAAAACTAATTTAAAAACTGGAACACTTGGCAAGAAGAAAAAAAACAAAGTTAGCACTTCAAAGTCTAAAATGAAAAACAATGATGACGAGGGTGAGAATATGCTCTTAGAAAATGTACCTGATTTTGAATGTAAACCAAGTGACAGTTCGGATGATGATGATGATGATGAACAGAAAAAGACATCCGACAAGGATACAGTGAAATCAAAGGTGTCAAATGACGTCCCACAAAAGAAGTTTTATACTGATTTCACAGAAAATACTGTGTTCGTGGGCAACATACCACTTACTTATGACAAAAAGAAAGTAATGAAGGTATTCTCGCGTTTTGGAAAAGTTATTTCCGTAAGTTATTATTATATTATTGTTACTATTTCAACTTAATAAAATGCTTTTCCTTGTGGGTCCTTCCAATTAAAACATTTTTTGTATACTCAACTACAATTACTAAAAAATTTTTAGAAGCTGAAATGAATAAAGCTTAATAACTTGGAATGATTTGGGCTCATTCATTGGCAATTTTTGAGAGTTGGACACAGAGCACACTTAATTTAAGTATTATATTGTGAATTTTGAATAAAGGTAATGAATTTTTCAGGCAAGAATTAGATGTGTTCCAATAGCCAATATCAATATGAGGAAAAATGTTGCTGCCATAAAGAAGGAATTTAATCCAAAGAGAAATAGTGCTGCAGCATATGTAAAATTTAAGTCAGAAGATTCTGTCAATGCAGCTGTAGCAGCCAATGGCATGGTAATTGATGGACACCACTTGAGAATAGATTTACCAGATAGTTCAGGCGATAGAGATGTTAATAAGGCAATTTTTGTTGGTGGTTTACCCTTTGGTATGTATGCAATTATAAAATATTCAGAGTCATTCTGTTAAGTGTTCTATATCAACAGATTACAAATTTAATTTACAGATATCGAAGATGATGAATTATGGGAATTTTTTGAAAATTGTGGGCAAATCAAAAGTGTCAGAGTAATCAGAGATTCCCACACATCAATGGGCAAAGGGATTGGGTATGTCAATTTTGATTCAACAGCTGCAGTTGAATTGGCTCTTCAGATGGATGGACAAGAATTGAAAAAAAGAACCATCAATGTGAAAAGGTGCCTTAATGAGAAGAAAAAGAATAAAATGAAAATACCTGGGAAAAAGAAAACAAAGGAAATGATAGGTCAGCTTCTTTCTAAAAAAAATAAGACCAAATTTAAGAAAAAATTAAAAGCAGAAGGAAATAAAAAACAGTCTCAGAATGATTTTCTTGGTAACAAAGCTACATTTAAAAAGAAGAAGAAAAAGGTTGGTATTTAATTCAATTTTTAAATTAGTGTTTTTACTGATATGTAAAATGAAATTATGTAAGCTAAGAATAATTTTCAATTCATTTTTCAGAAACCCAGTACAGATGTGCTTAGGAGGAAAAGAATTGTCAGCTTATTAAACAAAAAATAACATTCTAATAAACAACATGAATTGTATGGTTTATGGTTATAATTACAATAATGCATTACTTATTTGCTTTTAATGTATTAAACCTATGTATTTATTTTCTAAGTTAAGAAACACAGCACAGGTTGAGAAAGAGGGAATTGAGAAGAAGGATAATATTTAAATGAACAAAATTAATATTTCCAAAGATCATTGTAACAATGGAATAAATCAGTGTTGAAGCAAAATTATCTATAAATGCTGTACTGAATAAGGTAACATTTAAGCTGCTTAATTGAAAATTAATTTTTGCAATTCACCATTTCATAGGCACCCAACATTTTGTAGTTCTTATCACGTTAATTTGAATACACTTGTAATGCCTCACTGACACAAACAATAACCATTTCACATAACTAGTGATGCTAAATAAATTTGTTTCAGGGAAGGAATTTCAGTTGAGAGAACAGTAGAATATTAAAAGAAACATATACACAAAATTTATAAAAATGAATTTTATTAATTTTTTGGTTCTTTTATTTTTGCTTGCAATTGTTGTGGAAAATCATTCTTGCTTTTCCAAGCACAATTTTGACAGAATCTTCCTTTATAAAATATGCTACATTCAGGTGCCTGACATACTGGTTGCTTGCATGAAAAACAGTCTCCTCCAAGGACAAGAAACTGTTTTTTCTCAGGTGGTGAAAATGGATCCTTCATGACATAGCAATTGTTGGAGAAGCTAATATTTTGTAAAAACTTTGGCTTCTTTTCTTTTGTTGTGTATACTTCTTTGATACCACATATCTTGCAGTTAAACCATTTTAATTCCTCTTCACTGTTACTTTCTTCTTCCATATCAGTCTGAAATAAAATGATTTACCAGAATCAATAAAATGTCAAATTAAAAAATTGTATATGAAGCCTTCATAGTTGTAACCTTTTACATATTTCAGGGCAATAATTTTCTTATCCTGGGTTCATTTTCATTTTAGGAGCTTCAATAGGCCACCAAAAGGGGTGGTGTGTTTTACATTTACTGCTTGAAACAAGTAACTCTGGAGCACTTAGAGCATCTTCAATTCTTAACAATGCCAAGCCATTTTTTCCTTCTATTCCAAACAATTTTCCTATAGCTTTATTTGTTTGTTCTGCTGAAAAAATTGGAGTTCCATGTTCACAGGCTTCAGTTTTTTCTGTAAATGTTATTGGCATGACCCTCTTTCTAATAACACCTGTATAGTGGGTTCTGGCTGTCAGTTCTTGGCCAATATAACATCCTTTATGGAAGCTGATGCCATGCATGTAATCTCCATTGATTTCCATTGGAAAGCATTTTTCAGGTGGCAATTCCTTATTTCCTTCTGCTATTCCTAACTTATATCTCAATAGTTTATAGAAATTTCCTTCTTCTACTTTCAAACCAGTCAATTTTTCCATTTCATTACAAATATTAAGATTCCTTGGAACAATTATTCTAAGCCCCATATTTCTTAGTCTTGGATCACCTGTAGTAATTATGTGTGGAACCTTTTCTTTGATTAAATTTCCAATTTTCTTATAATCACAGTCTTCATCACATTGATTCAAACAATTATTATTTGCAAGAGCCCAAATGGTTAATTCTTCTCCCACATTTTCAATGGTTATTTTTCTTCTTACTTTGTACCTCATTAAATGTTCACTAAGCTGCAATGCAGCATTATGATCACATTCAATGAAAAAAGTATTCTCAATTCCAGAATTATACACAATAGTGTCACATAAAACTCTGCCTTTATTATTTAAAAACATTGCAAATATACTTGATGAGCCACCTTGTAGATGACCAATGTCATTAGTTATCAATCCTTGCAAATATAAATGGCAATCATTTCCCTTTAACTTTAAAACTGTTCTTTCTCCTAAGTTTTGTGCTAATAAAAATTTATCTGTCACCGAAAAGCTCCGTTTAAGCGTTTTATTGTAATGAGAACAATTTCTTATAACTGTCCACGTTGTCTTCTGAAATGCAGCTGTCACTAGAGTATTCATTTTTAATTTCAACTAAGGCCATACATACATAAGTATAAAAAAGCAGTAAAGTTGGTGGTTCAATCAATCGCAATTTTTCCTGCCTTTACCAGTGTATCTTTGAAAACGCTTTCATTAACAACATCCATTAGGTTATTTCGAGATATGACTAGCAACAAAAAATGATTGTCTAAATGTAACTTTCGTATACCAAATAAAACAGAAATAAATAAATTTCAATTATCTTTGGTACGAAATAAGAAATTGTTTACCTTGAAGCAGAAGAAACTGTTGGGTCGCGCCGGGCTGTGAATGAATGGCGGAACTAAATCAAGTCAAACCAGCACCTTGTTCTATGCGTTTCGTGCTAAAATTTCAACAGAAAGAAAATTAAAAGATGAAGAAATTTTTAATCAAAAGCAAAGAATTAATTTCACGCTGGATGTTCAACGCTTAAGGGACAAAATAAATAATGCGACAAAGTAAAATTTTCAGGGCGCAACGGAACAACGCGAGTCATCGCCACCTTTTAAGGACATCGACGACCGACTAAAATATCCAAGTGGAAGGTGACAATTACATTTGTTTTTGTAATTTTCTCCAATCCCAGCGCAAAATAAGAATATTGTAAAAAACACACCAATTTCGTTTGGTTTACAGTGAAAATTTTAAACCAGTAAATTGGGCCCGCCATTATGGCGAACATGTGGCACTGGAAAGTTTCGGGGCGTTGAGGGGGACAGGAGGGAACAGTGTGGGGCCCCTTTGGGTTGAGCGACTTAGCGTTGAAATTCAACAGTCGATGGAAGAGCTCCGCAACGGAAGGTGATAACGTCGTAAAGCGTTCGATTTTTTTTTTATTAAATTTGAGAGTTAAGAGAAATTAGAGAGAAAACAAAAAAGACAAAAATAAATTACAACTCGTCTTAGTTTAGTTTTCTTCCGACGGATCGAACAGAATTCGCGTGTAAAATTCAGTGAATATTGTTTCTTTTTTTTTTTTTACGGGGGGAAAGTTCGCAAAGTGAATGAAAACAACATTTCAGTTTCTGGTGGTCGACTTCTGAAAATTGCTTGCGTTCGGATATTTTCTCGGTGATAAAAAAAAAAAGAAAAGGAAGCACTCCGCACGGTCAGAGATTGCAAAAAAAATATGTCTCCTTGACGTGATTTATGATAAATTCGAAGAAGAAATCGTAAAAGGAGGCAAAATGATTTCGGACGGGTATTTGGTTGACGGGTCCTGGAACCTCAGATTTTTTGTCACCGACCTTCAGGTCGAGAGAACCCTGAGGGTGAAAGGAGATCTTCACATAGGTGGTGTCATGCTCAGATTGGTCGAAGATTTAGGTAAGTCATACCTATTCAACCTGGATCGGACAAAAAAGGATTTGTCGTGATTTACGGTCCAAAAATATCTGCCTACGAGGGCCCCCCCACTCCCTTTGCGCCCCCCCATCCACCCCACCCCGCGATGAGTCCCCGATTTTCATTTCCGGTTTTTAACGGATGTTTCACAAACTGCATAACAGATTTTTTACAATTTAGCGTGCGTTTCCGTTTTTATTTTCTATAAATTAACGTTTCCTCGGCCATGCTGTTACGTCGGCGGGTCCATGAAAAGTGAATTATTATTATATTTTTTTTTCACCAAGGGATTTTGAAGGAGGTGAACAACTTTGAGACGTTCGTTCGTCTCTCTGAGCACTCACACGGCACCTTCAATGTCATTTGGACAATATCAAGGTTGTCCTGCAACATCCGTACTACGTGGCCGTTACCTGGGCCCCGCTTCGAACCGAATCGCGTTTCCGCGAACCGTCGCTTTATTGATGTTTCCATGTCCACGTTCTAACGGTCGTGAAACGTATGCAACATTTTTTTTCTTCTGCTCTCTTCCCGCAATAAAAAAATTGTTGAGCTTTAAATTAAAGGAGACCGAGACCTGAGGTCATCCGGGGATTCTGCGGTGTGGAATTTTCTACGCGTCGAGGGTATGGTTTGTTTTTTTGTTTTCGTCGTGAGAACACCCGCCGACGAAAACGATGAGACAAGGAACTGCTGAGAAAGAATCGCACGCGAAATGTAAACGAATTGTTTGTGTGGGTGTCCGACTCGAGTGCTTGTGCTTTTGCAGTCTTCGAGTTCGAGAGCTTAATGAGGTTAAGGTCAGTGTCTGAAATTTAATTTCCCGCTAGCCTCGGGTCCAGAATGTGACCGAGAATGTGCTACGGGAGGTTGGAAGTGCGAGTGAAGCAGTTGGGCAAAGACGTCCCTTACGGTTGTCAGATTTCCTCCCAAAAAATTTGTCCCAAAACCAAAAATCGAGTGAGGTTCAGCTGTGTTCCTCTAAGGAAGTGCTTTCTGTTTTTGAATTGGACGGTGCACTTCATTTCGAAAAATATAAGAAAGACGTTGGTTCGATTTTTTTTTCGTATTTATTAATAGAAGTTTCTAGTTGAGATCCAAATGACGATCTTCTGTTGGGTAGGCTCGCCATGGGAATGTGTGTGAGCGACGCTCGAGTGTTTCGTTTTATTTACAACGAAATTGTTCTGCTCTCACCGTACGGCAGAGTCTGCTTTCCGGGTTGTAACATTTTCCTCTTGAAATTTAAATGTCAAAATTAACATTTGAGCTTACGTAACTTCAGTACTCTTTCGGTTTATCTTTTCTTTTATCGCAGCGATTGTATCAGGTCGTAGTCAGTCCCGAGCATTCAATTTAATTGACATTGTTTGGATTCGTGGCAGGGTATTTTAGCGTTACCCACGAAGAAAATAACGAACACAATTGGTGATCAGAAAGTTTTCCCGTTCATCCCGACTTTTTGTGAAAAATTGTCCGACGGAGTGAATTCAATGCCTCCTTGATCGTTATCCCTTGGGGTGGATAAGAATACTCTTGTATCGTACGGATCGACTAGAATTAAACTCGGTTTTTTTTTTTTAAATTGCTAATCAACTAATCATCCTCCTATTGTGCGCCAGTTGACGAGTTCGTACGGTGAATATTCACCGGTGTTAAATCACATGTAACGTAGGAAATTATCAACGAATGGTGAACCGTAGTATTCAACCATGTGTAATGAAGGTTAAGAGAGGGAGGGAGTAAATGGATGCCGGAACGAGAGAGAGAAGGAGAGAAATAGACAACAAAGAAAGATTCAAAGAACACGCGCCGAACAAAAGCTAAGTGTTAAAAATTCCAAGAAGGTTCAACAAGGTGGGCCTGCCACATCTATTTGAGGGAAGCCATTTGCCTTGGGTCGTATGCAACCTGGTGGAGGAGTGAGTCGTAGTGTGTCATCGACATACAATCGAAAACACGGGTATTGATGGATTAGCGAGCAACATTTTGTGTTATTTTATTACGGCCGTGAAGTATTTAATGATAAAAGCGGCGTGATAAGAGCGGTGGGCGGCTACTCGCAATGCGTTCTAGGCAATATGATTTAGAGAGGGCGTACAATTGGTAGAAAACTTGCTAATATCTGTAGGTTCTGTCACCCCATGTTGTTTTCACTTTTTATTAACCTCGTCTGGGCACAGCTAGACTGTATGATGCTTATATATTCCTTACGGTTTTGACCCTGGTTATTGCCTGAAAGTGACCTCTTCATCATTGAAGTATCTGCCCTGCGCAATTAGACAAATGTAAAATTTAGTGATAACCCAATGTGGTTTTAATTAATAATTTTGTAATTTACGTGACAGCTGAATTCGCGATGTATTTTCAAGGTTCAGTAGTTTTTACGGTACGGGTTCAGGCAATCATGCCAAGTTTCAGAAAGTCATCTTTACTTTGGTCTTTGTCACATAATTATGTTTATTCTCAGGCTTTGATTTATTATTGTATATTTAAAACAATAGAATGCAATTAATTGTTTGCACCTTAAGCGCCTATCAAATTGGTAGTTTGCATTGAGGTTAAGATTAATTTATTTCTCAATTGAGTTCCGTATCCTGTCAATAACAAATATTGGTTCATACGTAACCTTATTGTTTAATGTTTTATTTTTCTATTTGCTTAAAGTTGTATTTTTTCCAATGGGTATGTGTAGTTGTATATGTTGTTCTAGGCGTATTCATAAGGTGCCGCGATTGTGTATTTACGAGTCAATGGCGACTTCTTGCAATTGTAAGCTATTATTAAACAAATCTCGTGTAGTTGTAAAAAGTAAATTGTTCTTAAAATGAGTTCAATTTCAATGGAATGAATTGTAGGCTTCTGTTTGAAGGCTCGTTTTAGTTTACAAATTTGTTACACAGTGATTTAGAGAAAGTGAATATTTATTTATTCACGATTCAACTATATTTGTGTTACAAAAATTTGTAGTAAAAAAAAGTTGTATGTTACCATGATGTACTCGGACGGTATTACTTTTGTAATAGTACTTGCTAGTATTTTCACGAGTTTGAAAGAAACAAACGTTCCGAAATTGATTATTTTTGTATTTACTTATTTATTAAGTTTGATAAATTGAAAACAACTTTGCCCACACGCAAAGAAAAAACGAGTTTAGCCGCATATTTCTTGTGTCTGCATAAATGTGTGGGTTAACATTATGTACATTAGGTGGAGAGTTTGGATGTGTTCATTTTTAGGCTTCAACCATTTAATCTCGTGTAGTCTTACGTTTTACTGTTTTACACAAACCTTTCAAAATGAAAGTGATGTATGGGTCAAATTTACCGTTCAAACATTGTAATGTTGATTTAATGGGACACTATAATGCAACAACTTTATTTTTGGCTCCCATTATTGTATTATGAATTGCAATGCGGCCTCGTAAATTTTGGGTCACTCCAAAGTTACCGTGTGGGCTTTTCACCCAACACCCGTCTATTTGACTGCAATAACTTAAATATAAATAGTGTACACGAGATTTCTTTCGAAGATTCATCAATCAAAACTTCCTTTAAAGGATTTTAAGAGGCAATAAACAGGGATGAACCGTGTGATTTAGCTAAATCATTTTGTACTCAACAGACAGTAAACTTTTCCTTGGGTTAGTTCACCAACCTGCTTTTAAAGTCATTTTTTTCTTTAGGAATGGTTTTTAGCCTTTAACATACGGTAAGGGCCGGTTCTGGCAGGGATTTTATTTACCTGAAACGAAAGAACAGGTGCCGCAACAGGGGTAATTTTACAAAAAACGCCAATACAACGAATACATGTAAAAAAGTTTATTTCTTTGTGCACCAATAGATTCAGGTGTCCTTTTACATTCCACAACAGGGTGCAATATTGTTTTCCTGAAGAATGGCTAGGACTTTTTTGGAGTTTCACTCAACAAAATGTAAAATAAATTTAACACCCTGTAAAATGAACACTCAAAATATCAAGGTATAATAATAGGTAAGTTTGATTTAGTAAGACTCATAATATTCGGAAGGGGGAAGTAGATGAAGGCCAGTTGGGTACAATTTGAAACGCTTATATTTAGTAATCGATTTAAATTCAATGCGTTATTAAAGGACATGTTGAATGTATTTTACGGAATACAAAAACCTGAAAGGATAATAATTAATTCTCGTTAAATTACATCCTGCTAAACTATTTCTGTCTATTGGATGAATTTATGTTTGTAGTTCTAAATGTCCTTCTAAGCTGAACTTCATAAATATTTTGTGATTTTTGTACTTCCTGTTATATTAATATAATAATACTTCCTGTTATTTTCAAGAAACTATATAACTATAATAGGCGGCAATGCTCCAAACTATCATAAATATTGGTTGTTGCCTTTACTCTGTCCTTGGTGAGTTTATCCATGCAAATTCATAGTTAGGCTTATTATAAATTGTAAAACTGTTTTATTCTCGGTAAAGGACCGTTTCAACGGAATTGAAGAGTGCTGTTTTAAGAGTTGAAAATTTCAAAACTAACATTTGGGTTATTTGGAACTATCGATTAAATTTAAGGAATTTCAAAAAACATTCCTGTACGGCGTATTTGAAGTGTTAAAATATTTAAATATCACGTTCAATAGTATCAATGCTTGAAATGTTTCTTCAACAGGAAAAATTTTTATGGTCTTGTAAAGAGGGGAAAAAATTATCAATAAATCGAACCCTTCGATTCACTTACTTTTTTTTATTATTGATTTGACCTTGCTTGGGTGGAAGCAAAAGATTTGTAGGGGAAATGGTATTCGGTGGTTTGACATTACCAAATAATTTGCTTTGTCTAGACAGCTTGTCGAGTAAATTATCCATCTATCCATCATTAAATAATCTTAATCTTTTTTTGATAGTCACTTAATTTTCTTGACGCAAGGGCGATTTTTTTTAGAAGGTTTGGACGGCAAACAGTGGCAAGTAAAGGAAGGGAAAAGAGATGAAGACATCGATAATAAATTATCGTTATAAATCTATAAGTCCGCCTTTGCTAGGGCAAACACCTCATGACAGGTTTATCAGTCCTAATACCTGTGACACACACGCTGAAATATATTCTAAACCTCAGGTGACTGCCGTCCCGAACTTATAACACTACATGCCGCGGAACCAAGAATGAATATTGATTTATCAGGAGAACATGACTATTACTATTTCTTGTTTTCCAAACGTGCAGAAGTTTCAAATTTTCGCACCAAGCATCATTTGCCAGGGAATTGTGTGCTAATCAAAATAACTGATAATGAAACGGCTGGTGGGTTTGATGTAGTAATGTATACATGAAATGCTTGTACGATTAGGTGTAATGAATACTTTTATTGTGTAGCCTTTCTGTTGAGCGTCTCCCTAGGCGTACAAGAGTGTGAAGTGTCTTAAATAGATATCTGAAACGCCTGTTCGAAAGGTAAATATTCTTTCTCGGCTGGATTCGCATCGAATACGAAAGCAAGTGGAAAAGAATATTTTCAAAAAGCTCGTCTATTTCGAAACTTCTACAACTTGTCTCTTTGCCAATTAGCAAGTCTGACAAATTATTATTTTCTTTGTGTTCTAAAACGGCATCTTACAGACATTTTATTCAGATTATGTTTGATCCACTGCCAACTGGAAAAGATCACTTACCAGAGAGTAAAATTATTTTTGAGTTTTAATAAGCACTTGCATTTTTAAAATGGAACCTGAAATTATACCATTTCAGACTCTCTTGTCATGTTTCATTTGGTCTTTTAGTGTTTGTTTTCCACCTGGTGTAAATACGTTTTATTGGCTACCGAACTCCTGTTCTTAATAGATGTTACAGAACTTCATTATCAGGGGCAAGTTAGTGTAGTAATACATTTGTTTTATGGTGTGTTCCGTATTCGTTTTGCTTATTTTCTGATCACCAGAATTGGCATCAAATGACATTAATTTTTTTATACCGGGAACTGCTCGTTGCCGATCTGGTCGAGTTCAACAGGCTGAACATGGGTAATTTTGCATAGGAAGTTTGTTCGGGCAGATCGTTGAACTCGAGACAGCCCACGATCTTAAGGCATTCAAAGCGGAGAATAATGTTCGATCCTGGGATTAGCTGACTGTGAGATCATATTTTCTTACAATCACTGTGGTTGCATTTTCAGAAAGTAATTTAACAAGTGATCAGTAGTCGTAGTTGCAAATTAATAATTAGAAATTTTTAATAAAGTATCTCAACTTACCAGTGGTTGACACTGCGTTACACTCAATTTGAAATTCCCGATAAATCCCATTTCCTCATGTGGGTTGTATTCCTACAATAACGTTACTTCGCTCTTCACTTAACGTTACTCTTGGTCGTCATGAAATTTGTCATTCCAGAAAGGTTTGTTTCCTCCTTGGTCCTCGCCTGAACGGAAATCGGTGATGGGTCTCTTTCAAGCTGCCGTCTTTTTGGCGCCTTCTTATTTAAATGTTTTATCTGGCAGTTTCCCCTAACGACACCGATGATAAACGCCAGTTTCTTTAACTTCGTGGTATGGTTTTTTGTTTCATTCAACTTGATACAGAAATTAATCTTCCCTAAAACTGGTGAATTCATCGGCGATACGATCGAGGAAACCCAATGCCCTTCTCGTTGGGGAGGGCAATTAATAACAATAGAATAATTTATTTTGTGAGGAGTTAAAAGAAATAGCATAAATAGGAGAACATGCACAACCGTTTATTGGAAAACAGTGGCTTGAGTACGCATGTGCGCCAGCAACATTGTAACCAAATTTTGAACTATGGCGATGTTCGCACAAATATCCGATTTCCTTCCAGGAAACAGGAAATTTTGCGGCCGATGTGCACGATAGTTGTTTGCGTATTATGTGTGTGTGCGCGCGCGCGTGCGTACGAATGCGGGCGCGTACCTCCATATGCTGGTAGGGAGGAGACCATTGACTATCGTGGTTTGGTCAAGTTTCCATACGTAGAAATCCGCCGTCGGATGTTTATGAATAGGTGATATAAGGTGTTTCAGTGGGTTCATTCATTCCAGTTAAACGTTGGTTGCCTTGTTTGCAGATCACATGATGACAAAGAATTGCTCAACAGAAGTTAGATTTTCTTAGGAGTCACGGATGATTAGCATGAGACCTTTGGATTTGGTTTTAGGAAAAGAAAATAGAAATTCGTAGTACACTTCACCCAGATCTGTTTCATATTTTTTAATCTTACCATCATTCACGATCTAAAATTTAAATATCCAAATATAATATTTATATAAATGTAAAAACTAACTGGCTGAATGGAATTTCCTGTTTCGTCATTCTTGGAATTAACATACCCATTCTCCATCCGTGAAACCAAAGTCACCAAAATTTAATAAAATTTAATTTATTTTTACTTTCGTCACCGATGATGTGAAGTCAATTGCTGCCGCGTTGATGTCATCATGGTTTTTTTTGAGGATGTACTTCCTTCCTCCAGGGAATGCAAAACTCATAATAATTTTTGTTAAATCTAATGAAATGCGTTTGAACTTATATGGACAGAGTTATTGTCTGCTTCTATTGAATTGAATTTAATTGCGATCGCTTGGTATTACGCAAGTTCTTTTCTTAAAAACATTGCACTTACTGTTCTTTATGTTACTGTTTACATTGTCGATGCAGATGTGCCAAAAATATTAAAATAAGTGTGTCAGTCAATGAATTATGTAATGTCAATTTAATTCATGGTTCGTGCTTTGCTCTCATGTTTTATAAATAACTCAAGGAGCAAAGAAAAAAGTCGTATTGAAAAAGTTTTTTAATATGGCAGAGTGACAAAGTAATCAAACTGTTATTTTCATGTCCGTAAGATTGGATAAAATGAGTTTCCTCCTGAATGATGAAGTATTAGAAAAATCGGTACAGCAACTACCCCCTGTGTTTGTTAATTATATATATAAATATTGTTATAAATGTCTGGAGGCTGTTTATTCGTTTTCAGCGTATAGACTTGCACGTTGAAGAAGTCTTTTCAACGATCAATAAAAACATCACTTTGCGTCCTGATATGCCTTATCTACTCTCAATTCTGCTTGGGGTCGAGCGAACGTCAGGTTTCGCTACTTTACAGTTTACTGAAAATACACTTTGGGGGTTTTGTCTTAAAACGCTTAAATTCAATCCGACAAATGTTGTTTCGTCTACGAAAGTATCGTTGAGTAAATCGAAAGTCTCCATTACGTAAAACAAAGCGCTTAAAGGCCAAAAATGTGGGTGGCATGAAAGGTGACGTGAAAAGGTCCTTTAACGGTTGGGATGGATGGCTCCGATCTGACATCTCTTCCTTTTTGAAAAAAATCGTAAACTTAATAAGAAACGTACGTTCTGCTGAGTTGATGCAATGTCAAGGTTGAATTGAGAAAGCAATGGGTCACTCTACGGTTAGCTTAAAATAGTAATGCCGTCTTCACCAACGATTATGATGTCATTAGGCGATCAAGCAAAAAAACAAGAACAGGCCACCAGGTTGTGCCTTAAATGTTGACGAGTTCGCCTCGGTTAACCCGCTCGATTTCCAATATTGTTGACCAAAGACGGATATTTTTCTGGTAGTCAGCTGGTGTATTTGACTCGGTAAAAAACATTGAAATGCTGTTTTGTATTACTCAAGTACGAACAATTAAAAAATGTACCTGAAATGTTGTTAAACTGTTCCGATTCTGTCTCTTTTGATTTGTTTACATTATTTTTCACTTGACTTCCGTTGCTATAAATTTTCACTACATGTACTCTTTCACTGATGTAGGAGTATTTATCTGATAAGTGATTTCATTTCGATCCGAAATACGTCAGAAGCTGCTACGCTTACGTCTTTTCTTCTGACTTGGATGAAAAACTGAGAACCTTGGTAGGCAATATAAAGACACGGGCAGTAAGGAAGGTATCAAACCAGAATGGTGTCGCAAATCGAAGTCTTCCATCCATAGGTGTGCTCAACCCGGCGCGGAATGACTGAACCCACGTGAATTGCTCAATTATTAGTTGCTGGAACTCGAGATGTTCGTGGGTGCACCTGAGGAGCAGTACTAATAAAAAGAATTTTTTTCGAGAGGCTAACATCAACGATCGTTTAATGAAGTTGTCTAGCGGTGGACACCGATAAGAATATTTAAGTTCCATCTGTGGGAAACGTTGACAATTGTGACGCTCAATGAAACGGGTGGGGTTTGATTGTGATATTGTGCAGCTGGAGCAATTGAACTAATAGGTACGCTAGAAAATTAGTAGAAAATTGTCAAAAATGAAAAAATTTATACTGTTTGGTTACGTAACGCGTTTGGGGTCAACAACCGAGTAGGTTAGACTTAGTTTTGTTCACTCGAAACTCCACAGGTAGTGGTTAATTAGTTTTTATTTGAATTAAAAAGAACAGATGCGTTCTATTTTTATTGGTTACAGAACTGGAACAGAACAGAATATTTCGCTTTATAAGTATTGACTGTTCTTTCTATTAGTTTCTATGGGCAATCAACGGAATTAATGGAATCAGAGTCCAAGAAAACGCAAGGCAAGGCTCAAGCGTTCAAGGTTCTGCGTTTGTTTTTACTTCCTAAGCATTAGATCTTTGAAAACATTATGTGTTCCTACTTTACGTACCTACATAAATGGATTTCCATATTGAACAATTAAAAGTTAATTAATAAGATTCGATAATGCTTCCATTGTCTGGAGGAATGACGGGAGTTTCGCCGCCGCCTGGCACCCGACCGATTGAATTGGTAATTTATTGAATGTCATTGTTAAGACTTGAGCTCATTAAATCATTTAAAGTAAATTGTAAACAAATAATTATCCTTAGAGAAAGATATCAGAATGCACTCAAAGAATCTTGGGTGAATGCCGACTTGGTCAATTAAATACATAAATTTAACTTTATGGGATTCGATGGTGTACGTTCTGGTTGGTTAGACCGATGTGCAGTGAACATGAATTCACACTTTGAGTAATAATTGTTGAATAAGGTTACTGTTCGAGATTTAATTCGAAGATTTTTGGAGTTAATCTAGTTCTTCAATGGTTTTGACTTTCAAGGAAATTCCCATCTGTCGGAATCAATTGCTCAGTCGGAAACCTGTTGCATGCGTAATCTATTGTTGCCGAAATCAGTCGGTGCCTCATTTAGAATTCAACAAATGCTCGTTTCAAACTGTATTTTTAAAATCGGCATTTTATTTAATAGATGCGAAATCAGAAGTACACTGGGTTAATATTAAGACAATACTGTCCTAAGATCATCATTAGTTTGGAGCTTGTTTAACGTTTACAGAGTTCTCGTGTAAAATTTTGGGCGGTTGTATATACAAATCGAAGTAGTTCGATAAGACGCAGAAACATCTGTAACCATAAATTGCAAACAGTATCAGGTCTACCAAGGGCAAACTGTAGAAAATCAAAAACCTTATAAATTCGATAATGAATTGCTTATTCTTAAATATGTAGATACACGTAAATTACGTATAAAGTTTTTGGTGTTCACATTCCTTGGGGAACTTTGCTAACAGTTCGTGTCGAACACCGTGGCTGCTGGATTTGAGGGATTTAAAAGAGCAGTAGTACATGCAGTTATAAATTTGCCAAAGAGTACATCGTCATAAAGTCACGTCTAAGAATTCAAATATTAGAGGAAAAAACACCATTGAAACTTGACCTTTGGGATCAATATTGATAACTTTGTACGTGTTTAAATTTTTCTTTCTCCGTTGAGAAATGCGAGAAATTTACTCTGCGAGGCTGTGAAACAAATGTGCTATCAAAGAGTGGAAAATTTCTTTCACAGAAGCACTATCGGTCACATCAACAACTCGCCATGACAGTTTGAATTATCAATTATTAATTATAGTTCTGTTTGTATTTGTTGCTTACACATACTTTATATTAATTGTATTTGTTGCATAAAATGAACAAATACTTTGAAAAGCGATTACTCCCCGTGTTTACTGATGTAATTACGCATAAAATGTTAGTTTTGTGGAAGGATTTCTTGTGTGCAACAGAATTCCACTTCTGTGCTAAGAATAATCCTGTTTGTCAGTGTTTGAAAGAAGCAAAAATATGAAATTGAAAGCAAACAAGTGGAGACCAACTTTATTTTGGTTTGACGATAAAACTTCGCCCACCATAGAGTTTTTTCACAACTGAGAAACAAAGTTGGATGGATTCCAGTCGACAGAAAGAAAGGGATAAGAAATTTTACTAACAGTTAGAATTTTTAGAATCAGATCAAATCGAAGTGAATTAAAGTAAATCAAACTGTAGGTTCTCGCAATCAGTTCGACACTGAGAAGTTGACCCCTTCGTGGTATTCCAATACTACGACCGGTGCAATGTTACAACGTTCAACGCTACAACGTTCTGGGTGAAATCCTCTACGCTGCTAAGATTAATAACTAGATATAGCAGGTTGACGTAAAGCATTGTATCCCCTATTAACTTATCAATATTTTACTCTTGCTATGGATAACAGCATTCCAAATAAGTAAATGCAAATGACGACATAATAATTAATTGGTAACTAACGAGCCATTGTACGGCTCGTTGAGTTAGGCTCGAAGCATGTTTAATAAAATATTTTAAATTCTTTTCTTGAAAATACTGTTTACATCAATAATTTTGAAAATACCCTAGCGTACCTTTGTACTTAATAATTCATAATAATTCAGTGGTATGGACAAACTACTGATTACTTATGTTGTTCATTTTTTTTAACGTCTAATAATTTGGTTATTCGACTTTCTAATACGCTTACGATGAATTTTATTATCCAAATATGCTGCAACAAGTATAGGAAATTGATTAAATAGGAAGTAGTGTAGTACAGGTACATGTGTACGTTTTAACCAGTTTAAATGCAATGTAAATTATCGTGGAAAAAATTGTAGATTGATCAATAATGTTTATTGACCGACACATCTGATTTTGGTCATCTTTGCATTGTTTAAAATTTATAATTCAAAGCAGTCACGTATTGGTTACTATCAGTCATTCTGGTTACGAGAACTTTGTATATTCGGCAAGGTATTATTAGAATGTATAACGTGTTGAACTCAATAGCCTGATGATTTATAATTTCAGGCATTCAAGTTAAATTTTTAGCAAATGGGTCCCTTCACGAGGAAACTTTGGTTTATGGTACCCTCAAAGTCAATTCCTAAGTGACTTTTAGGACAATAATCCTAAGAGTTATTCGTCCCATCAGTTGCTGTCACGTGCTTCCATCTTTTTGCATTTAAAATTTTCTACTTCTGTCTCAAAATTTGGCACATGACGAGGTCTTTTCTATTCATTCGCGTCTCACCAAGATCTTTCCTGATTTTCTGAAACCAGGTGGGCTTAACCTCATTACCATTGTGAAAGAATTTATTTAAGTGACGAAGTGTAATCTCTTTCATACCTGGCGAGGCGGACATAAATAGAAAATCTTTGTATTCGAATGACATCTATTACTCGGAAATTTGAATATATAGTTCTTTAGTTGTTTCTCATTCTTATTGTCTTGTATTTTCTCTTTTATACGATCCCCGTTTTCGGTCTTTCATGTGGAGTACAGAAATTTTTGAGGTATTCTAAATATCCAGAGTGATGTTCGAACTGAGGGAGGGAAGTTTCTGTTAATAAATTTCATTACAATTAGGATGTATGCGTATTCTATTCCTATAACTGAACTTTTCTTTCTTTCTTCGTGATAAATGAAGCTATTCATTCTTTCAATAGTCTATCTATTCTTCTGCATTCATAAAATTATTTACTAATCTTGTTCTTCGGAAACTCTCTTCAGTTTTTCCATTTGGCAGGAATGCAGATACTTTTGTACAGTTCTAGGGCCACCGATTGTATCCCCGATTACTTAAATTTGATTTTAAATATCTAAAACATTTTGTTACTATTATTCAAGCATCTTTTTTTTCTGTTTTAAATTTAACACGTTTCACTTTGCTCGAAGAAATTGTATGTCTGCCAGACGTACATTTTGATTGACAAAAAGTAAACATAGTATTTCGCAACTGACGCAAACACAACAAACTTTTAGTAGATTATGCAATCTTCAGCTTTATATTTTCGTCAAATTTTGCTTGAGACAAAAGAAAAGATGAAAAGTCTACTTTCTTCTGTATTGGAAGGTACCTGAGAAGGCGTCCATTAGACCACTGTGAAATTATGATGTCTGAAAGATATACCCGAAGCAACCGAAATAGCACCTTACACTATCACTATTGTTGTTAGGTGCCATTCAGAGGGGTAGATCTAATCACTATTTTCTATAAAACGCGGTCGGGTGCCGTCCCTTTTGGCTTAATTTCAGTTAGGGTGTTCGCGCAATCTAAATATTAGCATTATTGGTAATAGAGATTTACCAAATTCACGGTTTGTTGACTATTCATAACCGAAGATCAAATTTATTAAATGGCCTCTTTGAACGGAAGTCTTGTCTTGATTTTGGCAGATTACGCAACCCCGTGCGGTCTATTCACGGACCGTTTGTTATTCTCATTATTTCTTACAAACATGTCACTCCATGCAGAACAGAATTAATGCTTTGGGAACTCTATGTTTGATGAAACGATTTGTTACTTCTGTTTGGTGACTGTGCCTGGTGTGATTTTTACAACTGTTCAAGCTTTTCAACAGATGTAAGCAATTGATTAGATCAATTTCCATTTTGCGTATTATAACTCGGAGCAGTACAACCAGACAGGTTGTTGGTACAACAGCACTTTTTAGAGTTTTATGCCAGGGATATTCTTGATTATTATTTGGGCTGGAACTACCCGACTAACAGGTATAGTAGAAGTGGAATACCTGTGAGACATAAGTATTTGTGCGATGAAATGTAATGCCAGTTTACTCTATCCTTTTGTTTTTGCCTCACCCAAAGGAAGGATCTACGAAAAACAAAAAAATTGGGTCGAAAAGGGTTTGGTGCCGTTCCAATTTCCTGGTGCTTACTTTTTATTAGATCATATTTTACAACGTTTAGAAATGACTCGATTACAAAAGGATGAATATTATTTGTAATACTATTTATTATTTATTACAAAACAAATTCCTTTTGTATAATATCAATAAATGTGGTTAATTGACGGTTTTTATACTACAAAAACGCACCTGGTTTGTGCAGAACTAACTGTTTATTCATCACAGGTTGACAAATTCAAACGGAATATGTTCCCAGAATTATTGTTTGAGTTTGAAATTGTCAGGCTTTGTGGGGCAACTGTTAGATCCTTGAAGATCTAGTAGATGTTTTAAATCAAACGTTCAAAGAAAACTTAAATTAATGCCTTTTTTATTTTATTCTCATGGTTCAAATGCCACACTATAACGATAATAAAATAAAAACTGAGGAGGGGTTCTGCGTGCTTTAACTGACTTAACAAATTGATAGTAAAATCAAGGGTGTGGTCGATTTATACACTCATTAAGGATATCAAAAATGGTCTGAGGATTTCTATTTTAGACCTTCTGGTGAGTTTTTTAGGGCATTCATCCATTGAGAATGTAGGAAATGTAAGCTATAAGTTTGCATATAAATTTTCTTCAATTGAATTCTTCAAATAACTTTTAACTCTTTGTTCGAACTTGAAGGAAACATCCGTAAGATTTTTTGTTTGATTCAGTTTTTTTCACAAATTTTAACCTTTGTCCTTTAATGATTTTTTCATCAGAGAAAAGGCATTCTATTTTACCGTGAATTGAAAATTCACCTTTTTTTTTGTTTTCGTTTGTTTCAGGTAAGTGGTCGAGTGGAACGTCCTTTGGGTGTCCTCACTCAATGTGAGTAAAATAAAGGGAATCTAGAAATTGGAGAATACAATGATTTTGATGTTGAAGATAAGTAGAAAGGTTTCTATCATGAAAAATTGTCATGCATCATTGAGTCTGTTCGTTACGTGAGACAAAAATAGTAATGATTAGTTTTCTAAATGTCAAACCTGGAAGTATTCATTCACAATTCGGTGTTACTCTCAATTCATGACAAACAGGTGTCCTTCACACAATTGAGATAAAGAATCACTGAAAATTCCAAGGATTCAGAATTGATTCAAATAGACGGAAAAATTATGCAGAAGCCGAAAATAAGTTATCTTTTTATTGATTTAAATATCGGTTTATCTTATTGATATTGTATATACCTAAACGTTGACATTTCATTTACATATCTTATACTGTCAATTAATTTTCTTGGGTGAGACAGTTATTTATCTAAATCATACGGGCTTCCAGCTGGAGTAGTAAATATTAAAAGGTAACGAACGGTATCTCAAAAAATATTTTCTTGTGAATTCGTATCCCTGAACGTCTTATGTAAGAGAAATGATAGAACTATTATGATAAACGTAAGGTACAGTATTTCCGTTGGTTGTATTACGAGGTTGAAGGACGAAGCCAACGATCCGTCTCACGTATTTTATGTTAGGTATAAAACAAACCATGAGCAATCCACATCATTGCTTAAGCTGTGTCACAATGCCCAATAGGAGAAAGTATCAGAGTTGTTTCAACGATTTTGGTGATGTTTTGGCAACTTTTTACGGTCCTTTGTGGTTTGTCTTGCAACTCCCCACATGTATATCTGACCTGAGTGGTATCAGATACAAGATACCACATGAGAAAGTCACCATACAAAACATTTGATCTGCCTTACATTTCTTACTCGGTTCACGAGCTCCTAACTGGTAAGAATGCAGAGTACAATAACTTGTTCTGCTTCAACTACCAGTTGCGTCTGTCGCATACGAGATTGGTACATTTCCAAAATGGTTCATTTAAAACCAATCTGGGCGATTAATTCCTAATTCACTGGGAATTTGATTTCTTACTGTTCACGGAAGTTTGCAAACCGCATTGATTCCTCGTTACAGGAATTCCAAGAAGTTGTTATCCAATATTATCATCCCAAATGCGTTTGTTCACCGATAATTCGTGGTGACAAGAATACGAAATGAGTAATTGTTTAATAATGAATAGTACCTAAGAAGCAGTAAAAACACGTCGGAAAACCCTTCGGACGCAAGTGCGAACTCTTCAACACAAGTCGGGTATTCCTAAGGCTTATACCATTTGGAAATGGGGGAAATAAAATTTGATTCCAATACCAGGTACTCCAGGACAGACATGTTTTCCTCTTCACGGACGCGAATTCCTCTATTGAAACAACACTCAAGGCAAATTCTAATTCTTCGCACGTGCAGACTTCCCGTTGGAATTTGAAATAAATTAAAATGGTGGCAGGCGTTGTAGAACTTAAATTACGCATGAGACGGATTTAGGAGCTTTTCAAATGTGGAATGCGTTAAGTTGTGTTAGTATTACTGGGTCTTTCAAAACAATTGGACTCGACTATTACTTGCGGGACCCATGGGAAAAAGCTAGGCAAATGTCATTCGACACCCCTGGAAAAGAAGGAATTTCTCTGGTTTTCGATTGTCCAAAAACGCGTGTTCGTTGGCATAAACATTTGAGAATTTGCAATGGAGCAGTTTTTAAGTTCAGGTTTCGAATGTATATTATCACTGCTATTGTTGGGTTTTAGTCGGAGTGATATTCTACTTAAGACTTTCCAATTTGAAATTCTCCCCTCGCTTTCGCCATTGTTACCTTTCTTTTCTAGTGTTTGTTGCTTTGACCTTTTTACACGCCATTTCCCTTTCTTACACATCATTATGTCCTGATCTGCCTCGTTGTTCGCAGGTTTGGTAAGGACGACTTTATTCGCCTTGATCAATATTGAAAGTCATGTGTGTTTCATTTCTTCTGAGTTCTACTGAATTACATTGTAGTTTGATGATGAGTAACTTTGATTTGTATCACGTTTATTACCTAACCTACTTATTTGTAACAGTGTTCTTTTTTTAAAAATATCGTCGTTATGATTGATTCCAAAAAAGGAACGGTAAGAAGTTAACAGTACTAATCGTAATAATTTCAGTCAATTGTGATTCATTGCAAAAATTCAGTCAGATGATAGAAATAGTTCTTGCTATTTTTTATTGCCTGTAATTTGATATAAAGTGAGATCAACAGTAAATTTGTCATCAGGAACAGACACCGTGTACAGAAATGTTTGCTTTATTTTATATGCCCATGAAAGGATCGTTCCGCCTGGTAGCAATCTTTGTTTCCTGCTAAAAGCTCTTCATTCCCAATCATAGATAACATCACCTTCTTACAATTTGTCGACCTCCGGTGTTCATTTACGCCGATCCATTAGGCTTGTAAAAACGTAGCAAAAATTGAAATTGACAAGCAGCCTCCATCTGACAGCAGTTGTGTTTAAGTTATGGTTCAGTGCCCTACAATAAAAACGGATCGGAGGTGTCGAATTTCGTGGACTTTGGCACTTACCCGTTACATAAATTCAATAGAAATTCCGAAATGGAGTTCCATAAGGATTAATTTTTTCTACGCTTCGTGTTAAGATGTTAAGATCAGAAGTAATGGAACGACGGCAATTACATCTTTTTTATTGTCTTCATTATTAAGGGAGTACTAAAATTGTTCGGGATATATCAAAATCGTAGTGGGCAAGGACAAAAAACTGGTGTTCTACAGAATGCTTCAGTTTGTTACAATGATGTGAAGGCAAACAAACAAAGTGAAAACCTTTAGAGTGTAGAAACAGTCGGGCGGGGTAGAAATTGTCATTTGATAGGTCAAATCACGAAGTCAAACAAGCCTTGTGCCAGTAACCGGGTTAATAAAGGCAAACTGTTTGATTTAGAAACTCATTTTTAATCAAGTGTTGATTGCATGAAATAAATGCTGGTCTTGTTATGGTTGTTTTCTTTTCATTCGGGAGTAAGCATAAAGATTAAGTGTGAACTCCTCCCTCCTTCCAAAGTTAACAGATTTGATTTATTGAATCACGATTGATGGAAGTATTTGGGTACTCGCAATTGGTTTTCAATCAACTACGTTTGAATTTGCATGAACTTAAAGTTGCAACGGGTTAGACTTGGTACCTACAGGTTTGACATGTTGACGATGTTTGACAATTATTGTGATTTTCGTGTCGAACCCTCCGCCTTGTAGCTAATCAGACGGAAACGAATTTTCTTCTTAAACACATAGAACCCTTTGTTTTTTAAACCCGTAGAACCCTAGCAAAAATGATTGAAATAGGAAAAACCATTTGTTATCGTGTCAAGGAAAAGACAGAAAGAGAATGACGAGAGTCAAAGACCATCGACAGCTTAAATGGACAGGAGGGGAGATAAAAATTAAATTGAAGCAATAGAACTGGGACATTGAGGATGATATAAACCAATTTCCATTTGTGGAAATAACAAGGAAGGAAGTCGATCAGATAAATTGTTGGGAGAACCTCGAGGATCAATGCATTTTCTACGAGTGGGATATCCATGGAATGAGGGTCCTGTTGGTTGGTTAAAATCGAACCTTTTGCCAACTGTCTTCCTTAATTTTGGACTCATATTTTAAGGGTTCAAAGTACAGTTTAAGCGAACTAGACAATTCCAGTTTACAGTGATTTACGATGAGTGATTTTTCGTACTCTAAGTGATTACGTTTAATGTAAACATTTTTTTTGCCTTTGTAGAATTGAAAGCATTTTTACTCATATATTCAACCTGATTGTAGCGTGATATATAACCAGGCAACCGAAGTGTTCTTTTGCTTTTCAATTATTCTAAACTTAATGATTCTTGATTTATTAAATGGGTTAACCTCCTTTAAAGTCTGCATATTTTTGTCTAAATATTGATTATTGTTTACTATTGATGGATGCTGGAAGTAGAAATGGATGGTGATGATGCAAACAAGAGTCAGTTAGTCACAGATGTTTTTCGTTTTACTTGAGCTAATACGTTGGAAACGTGGGTTCCAAGGAAATCATCATTCATTTTGTACAGAATCACGGCGTACACCTCCTTTTCTTCGTCCGGTTGCCACAGTTTTTAAAATTCTCATTTCTCGGCACGGTTTATGACCCGTTCCCTCACTGGAGGAAAGCTCTGCTACGTTTTCACCGTTCTGCCAGTTTGGTATTTACCCGTAACTACTTACGTGGTGCCTTCATTATTTGTTCTTTCTTAGTTCTCCTCGCCGGAGTAATGTTAATATTATGTTGCCTATTCTTTTTGTCCTTCGATTCAAGGGAAGTGGCCCTCTTTCATCCATGACGGCATAATAGAACGCCGATTGAGACATTTCGGAGTTAACGACGTTTGTTCAACGGGGGAGAATCCGATGTAAATGCACGCTTTATATATATTATATGAAAATGCGTTCGGTTTGCCATTCTGTGTTTTCAGTGTCTTGTGATTTGTAAAATGAAAACTGCGACGTAATTTATGACGCCGGTTCTTTTTCCCTTGCAAGAAGAACACAATGGAGCACGCTTCATTTAATTTGTTTACTTGCAATTCGCCATCGTTTGGCTTGAATATTTATAGTGTGCACCGAGATGTGATAACTATATTTATATTCTTACGGAATATATTTCGAAAATTGTATTGATATATAATTGAATGCGATAAATCAATTGCCCAACCCAACAAATTATTTCATACCTTCAGGTAATACCCAATTGTTTGTAATAATTTGTTGTGCAGCCCTTTTGGAGTGTTTGCCTGCTCCCTAATTTAAATTACAGTGCACCATTCTCTATACGGAGTATAAAACTTTTTTAATATTTTAATAAGGTAAAAAAAACTTAAACTTTGTTTTTATTTAATGCCGAACCAAGTTTGATTGATATTGGGCGATTCAACGCATGTAACAGTGTCTCCGGTTAAATTCCCGGCATTTAATTGTCAGACCAATAATTTAACGGCCAATGAATTTTGAAGGAAAATTCTTTCATTCACGGAAGAATTTGCACTGGTGACGATTCTTAAATTAATAAGCCGACGTAAAATGTCTGTCCATTATATGAGCATGACTCCCACTGAATTCAATGGTTCTACTGATAATTAATGGAGTTCGCTACTAATTAGAGACGTTGGCCAATGAATGAGAACCCCTTAAAAGATGCCGAGATGTGTTTCAGTAAATTAGTGCAGTTAAAGCCTGCCGGACTCACAAAGAAAGTGTGCGTGTCAGTCCGATCAGGGTCATTTGGCAAAGCTTTTTGGCGAAAAATTAGATTCTTAATTTACTCATGTGAATTTCATAACACACGGTTTTGATGTTAGCTACCATTTAAGCGAATACAGAAATTGCTTGTCTGACTGGATGTAAGAATTAAGTACAAGTCGTGTCCTGTTCGTGGCACCTACGTATTTTTCTGGTCATTTAAACATCACCGAGACAGGCCAAATGTTCTTTATTGGCAGTACACGGTTGCCTTTGAGTAAGTTTCAGTCTTTTGTTGTTTTACTTAAGAATCGTGTATTTAATCCTCCTTCAATGAGAAGTATCGATTGAATGAGTCTCATCCCGAAATATTGTTTAAATTTCTTTATGAATTCTGGTCAAAACAATGGGCTTGTGTTGTTTTTCGATGCTTCTTTTTTTTACGATCTTCTTTGTATTCAAATTACATGGGTTGTTCTGTGTGGATGTAGGCAGGAACTGCGGTCTCATCTAAATACATGAACGACCCGAAATAATTACATTACTTAACGTAACTGTCTGTACGCGAACGTTTCGGGATGTCGCAACTCAGTTAGAAACACAAGTTCTTTTTCTCCCATTTCGTTTCCTCTTCTTCGAACACTTTCATCCGAAATGTGTGAATGAGTTGGCTTTGTATCTTTCACTTTGTTTACGTCAGGCTTACTTGCCTTCGTTTGGAAGGCATTTCAGAATTTTGAAGGAAAAACGGAGGACCCGTCGAAGAAAGCATTGTTTCAGCTGTTGGGCGATGTTTCGATTATCTTGATGATCTAATTCAATTAAATGCGGAAATGGCAGCGATTATCCATGGTCGTAAACTTTTAATTGACGAAAATTTATATTTTGTTTAGGTTGAAAAGAATGAGAAAGAAAAACTAATTTGACCCAAATCGTAGGCGTTGGAAATTTCAGTCAACGGTTTTTACCATTGGGGAGTAGCTTTTCATTTGATCACCTTTCGAAGAACTACATAACATTTATATATCGCGTAGCATTTCCTTTTTTATGACTCTCCCAGGATATTACAAAATGCAATTTGGAATATAATTTTCCGACGGATTGTATTCCCGTAATTAAATCGCTGGAAATTTAAAACACTGTGACAAATACCCAAAAACTACAGCTACGTTCGAAACGTTAAACGATGATTTAAAAAGATCAGACGTTTTCACTTGTTGGTAGTAAAACCTAAAAACCGTTTTCATCCAACGGCAATCACAAGCCCGATTAAACTCCCACAGTTTTTTTTTCTTTTAAATAGAACGCAGAAGAAAAAGTAAAGAGACAGTTCAGGTTGAGAGGAGTCGGTTTATTTACTTAGTTGAAAGGATGTGCAAACATTGGGGCTCGTGTGTAAGTAAAGGATTACCATTTACCCGTGTGGATCCCATGGCAATGTGGTACTTGCCTGCAGACGCTGTTTTGATTATCAGTGAGGTTCTCTACGGTGTGGAGTTAGAGAGAGCCAAGACTACTTGTTTCCTTACTTCCTTCCTCTGTACAATGTTTATATTAAATTCGTGTCTCCTCCTGTTCTTGTTTCTTTCAATTAATATTGCTAATGTTTTCCGCTTTGGTGAAAAATTTCAGCTTTCGACTATTCAGCTTATTTCGCTTTTAACTTTGGTAGTTAAAATTTACGGGCTGTAAACGGTCCCCGCAATAAGCAAGTCATCATTACTTGCTGTTTAATTTTATATTGTCTGACATAAATTCCCGAGATAGAAAACTTATATTTGTTCCCCAGACGACACGACAAAACTGGTTGGTAATGTAAATAAAGCTGAAAAGTCTGACAGAATTGTTCTCTCGTTCTTTTTTTTTCTACATTAAAACAACAATTTTTTTATGGGTAATAAAGTTGTCTTAATGCAAAATTTTAGCAATTGTCACGGGATTTAGCAATTGTGGTAAGAATCACATTGACTTTTCTAGTCCAAAAGTCTTCGTCATCCCCGGATAAAATCGTGACAGGGTGGTAAATCCAGAGTACATCGTCGTTCCCTTGAGATGACTCATTTTTATTGGATGATTCTCTTCTTTTCTGGATTCCGTAGCCTTTCTCCTGCCACGTCCGGTGTTGGGGTGGGTCACAAGCACCCATTTCATCGCCCTATTTCTCCAAGTCAAATTAACTGCTAGTTAGGAAAACCTCGTCACTGTACACCTTGTGCGGATGGAGACGGGTAATCAGACTTAATAATCAATGAAATTCGTTTTCCAAAGGGAAAGACCACGAATGCGTCGTACAGCGGACTTTCTCCTGTATTTTTGCGTTAAGAATTCGTCGCAGATTCGTCGGGTCCTTTCTGTGGCGTCGCATTCGTAATAATATTTTATTTGGTGTTCTTTGGTGAATGTCAAATAATTTGCACTGACGTGCAAATGTATTGCTTGGTATTTGTGACGTGTTGCAGTTCATTCAATCGCATCTTGCCCCAAGATACCGTATTTCTATCTGACATGTAAACTATTTGTGTATTTTTCATTTTTTGTTTTCACGTTCGTCTTCACCCTTGCGATTGTTTTAAGTCAACAATCTTATCAGTGCACTGCAAACATTATTATTATTATTATTAAGGTTACGAATTAAATTTTTTTTCTGAATTGCATTCCACTGTGCACATCCCCTCTTATTCTAATGAAAGAATAAATTTTTTATTAAGCACAACATGATCACAGTACAGTATCACCGGGCCGTATCCCTTTGAATTGAAAGTCAAGTAGGGAAATGAAAGAACCTTTGCGATAACACCTACCGTATTTATGTCAAAGAAACGGTGAAAACAGATAAGCTTCACCAAGAGCGGTAGTTTGTGTTTTTAAGACTGCCAGTCTATTGACCCAACACGTGAAAGCTTGTAAAAAAAAATAAGAAAATGAAAGAACATAAGGTTCTATTCATTATATATGGATTTCAGTTGCGGAGGAAAATGAGTTATTTCAAGGTTTAAACACCTCGTTGAGTTGTACAACCGTGAAAGAAGAATGAAAGGCAGGTGAAATCCTTAGAAAAGAAAGTCGTAAAATCATAATTTCAGAAGTCCTTTGTGTGTTTATGCAGTGTCCGTTGCTGCAACGTACAGTCTGAATCGTTTTACTCCAACTGAGATTGAATAATCAGAACATGGGTGAGACATGAACGTCAGTTTCTTGTTTGTAAACATTCATTTTTAAAAATTTATTATTTTGTTAATTGTATAATTAATTAAGTATAACGCCTCAACAGTGTGTTTCTATATGTATTGATTTTCTTATTTCCAGACTCCAGCTTGGCAATCCGGGATTTTAGTTCACTCTCTTGTTGACAACTTGAAAGAAAGTCAAATTTGTTGCTAACGTGTGATGGGCAAAATAGTAAAAGTGAATTTATGTCACTGTCTTTCTTTAATTAAGACTAGGTCGTTTGCTCTGTTATGGACCGAATGCCTTAGAAAAATTTAAAGTTTCAAAATTGAGGTCGGAGAAATAAGAGGCTTTTGAAAATTAAGAAATGACGTCTGTTATGAAAATATGTTCAGAGACTGATTTTTAGAATATTTATGTTCGTAATAACATTTCACTACGATGTGCAGGTATTTATAAGAAGTACAGACGCTTTGGAGTGGAACTTTAAAAATTGTAATAAAGAAGAATTTTTTTGCTCATGGTTTGTGCTCTACTGTACCTGATGTAGGGTACCGTGATTAGTAGGAATGGTTTCAGGTATCACCCTGATGTTCTGTCTCTTATTCCAAGCGGGTTCTTCTCAACCGAATCCGCTCGGAACATATGGCAATATGAAAATTGTTGTATTTTATGATCACCAGCTGTCAGTGGTGTGGGCACACATGAGTACACCTACTCCTCGAGAAAGAGAGAGAGAGACAGACAGACAGAGAGAGACAGAGAGACACTGTCTGTCTTTAAATTTTAGTAAACACATTAATGTTCTAGTTAAGCTTCAGCTATCCTTCCTCCAAGGCAAAAAAAAGCTTCTTGTTCGAAAGCTTTCACAAGTCGAAAAATGTAAGTTCTTAGGAATTCGTAATGTTACCTACGAAACTACATCTCGTGAAAGGACTTCCACTACATGTGTGGACACTTTCTTTAAAGTCCAAACTGCCTCTCTGCTCGCTGGTTTAAATTTTATTTTTAGTTTTAACGTTTTCCAACGGGTTTTTGAAAAAAAAAACTCGTGTCACAATAAAAATTTTATATCCGTCCAAACGAAAGTTAAAACGTGAGAAAACCAAAACAAAATTGACTGGAGAGTTATTAGTGCAATTAACTCAATCCTGCTTCGTAACTCGTTTCTCTAACAAAACTAGGAACCCGATACGAAAAGCTTAACCGAAACTAACTTTGGCATTTTTGTCCCGAATTAATTCCCTGGGATGAGGCGGAACTCAGTCGGAATGATCTCACTGGTATGAAATTCGAAAATGGTTACAATTGTTCTTGTAGGTGTTCGATTTTGTTTCCAACGTCTCACAAGAATGAATTGGTCTTAATGGAACAAACACGCCTTTTCTAGATTAGGAAAAATTTTCGAGAGATTCAATTTTTTACGGTTCTTCGGTTGACTTACAGAGGCTAGATAAGTCTAAGTGAAAAATCCGGGGTATACGAGTCCATGGACTAAGCAAATAGAACGGGTTAAAAGTGTCTATGTATTGTCTACTTTACCTGTGAGGCTTTACGAGATGAAAAATAACAACTGAGGCAAATTAGGAATCCACACTTTTAAGAGGTTTATCTAATATCTAATCACGTTAATACCGGTTAGCAGGGTTAATACTCGTGAAAGGCCTCGAGTTCCCCTTGTTGTCTACCATCGCCGTTGAATAGGAGTATCGCACTGATAAGTATTCTCGATTTAGTTCCCGTGAATACTTTCGAGAACAATCAATACTCCCGATAGGTTTCTTAAATTTAAAAATCAGGTCGTCGATTATGTAATAGGAAATGTTAAAGTTATTGGCACGAAACCGATGCAAAGCTTTTAAAGTACTTGAAATGGGTTTTGAATTTTGGTTTTTCCGTAAACGTTCCCGAGCACATTTGTTTATTTTTCCCAAGCACCAACCCGAGGGAATTATGGAGAAAGAAGAAGATGCGCGATCGACCAGGTTGCTCACGAAGTTAAACTCAGGAAAACGAAAGAAGTTTTCTAAGTCCCAAATAAAAGAGCACCTTTTTTGGGAAGTTGCCGTTCGGATGCTTCAACATTTCAAATCAGGCCAAGACTCACGTGCCAATAAAAAAATAATGTTTTCGGCTTGAATTTATGCAGGGTCTGACATAGAAAACTGACTTATTTTTAAATATGTTCGTTTGCGCATATGCTGAATCCGCTGCGTGCAACATCGGAAAGATTGAGAAGAAAAAAAAGTAGAGAAGTTAAATGGCTCCTGTAGACATCCGCCGGTGTAGGAGGCACGAGCCACTGAAATTGAACTTCCCGAATGTACACCTTTGCTCTGACTCGTCAGGTCCTAAGAACGTAGTTGTTATATTTTTCAAATTAAGCGTAAGTTGTTGCACACACCAGTGGCAACGAAAGCTACCGTGGAGACGTGTCAGGAGACAGAGAAAAGGTCGTTACAGGAGGGCTGAAACGTTTTGGCTCGAGGGGTAAAACCTTGAATGAACCAGATTTTTTCTGTGTTATTGATCCCGTAAACCCGACGTAAAACTATTAACAAGATGTAAACACTGACGAAACAATGACGGACTGGAGATTGACAGACTGACGCCTTTCGGTGATGATTTTGAAGGAAACTTAATGGAAATTTGCATGTGTGGCTCATTGATTTGACATACTCGTTATCTTATGGGTCCTCCATTTAATGAACAGGAATTAAAATAACCTCATGGTGATAAGTTAAGTGATACCAGAAACGGATAATTGACCCTGTTAGTTGTGTGCCTTTCTACGCATCTTCGTTACATAAAAGCTAGTTCAAGCGTGAGTAATTGATTACATTCTTCCTTCCTATTAAGTTGCTCAATATAAAATTGTATGGAATTCTTGGAATGCTGAATTCCTCAAAAATATAATTGGTGTTTACTTGGGTTCACTGAAAAAGTCCTAGATGTACAAAAACAGCGTCTGCGGTGGGATTACCTCTAAGCACTCCCGTGAAATGGTAGATAATGAAGAAGCTGGTGTAACAAATCTTTCAGACAATGTTAAGCTATAAAACGTGTATGGGTAGCGGATGAACGGGACGAATCAAATAAATGTTTTAATGCACTTACTTTCGATTTGATGCAACGGCAATTTCGTTGGAAGTGAGGGCGAAAGCTCAACTTTAGCTCTTAAAGCTCCATTTGAAATTTTATCCTCGTGTGTTATTCCACGTGAGAAGTTACATTTCTTGCTTCGGTTCCATTAGAAGTCGAATATTAATTTTTCGTTTCGCCGTCATCGGGTTTTCTCCATTGATTTATCACTCGTTTCTCATCCTTCTGTGAATCTTCTTCTTCTGTTTTTGTAGTATTTCCGAATGGGGAAGAAAAAATAACAAATCATTACATTAGGCGGGGATTCCATTCAATACAGACCCGGAAATGCCCTTCTTACGGTGCAGTGCGGAAGAATCCCCGAATGCTTAGAAAAGCATAATGTATCATTCTCGACGTCATTTCCATCATCCCCCAAATTCACATCTTCCATTAGTAATTGAAGACATAGAAACGTTCTTGTTGGATCGCTTTCGACGACTCGCAAACAATCCTCATGGGAAGATGTTCAGTCTTCGTCGTTTTCTTTTACTTTGAATAATCTTAATTTGTTGATAATTATAAAAATGTCAATTGTAGTTCACGGTAATAGAGTAGTAGAGCTGCGAAAAAGTCTGTACGATGCAAAACAGTCTAATAACCTTGTCTAGGTTACGGATGGTTATTTATTAAATAATAATAAATAACGGGAATAAGTGCGGGACTGGAATTTTAATTTACTCAACGTGTGTACTGTTACAAAGCTAAAATTATATCTGTGGTACTAAAGGACTGATTAGTGCGTAATATGGGGGAAATGATGAATGGACAGCAGGAGGTTTTCTGAAGGATAAATTCGATGTTCCAACTAATTATGACAAATACAGCAGCTAAGCATGACTTAAATTAATGTAAAATTGAAAATGGTATCTTCATTGTTCTTTAATTGTCATATTGAAATTCTTTATGTCAAAAGTGTAGAAGTACTATACTGAGTCGCATGCTTTTCGTGCGACTTGTGAAGAAATCTTAAACGTCACTGAAAAGAACACTGATTCTGACAACAAAAATGCATAGTTGAATTGTATTTACAAATACAAGACAGATCTGGGGCTTGCGTCACAGCCGAGACTGAGCCATTTGACTACAACTCGGTTTCAAGGGCTTGCTTAAATTGCTACTGTAGTTTTGTCCGTGAACGTTACTTACTTGTTTTTATGGTAAGGGAGGGCGAAAGCTAAATACTCTTGCTGTGTAATTAACATCGAGGCGTCAGATCTTGTGTTTAATTTCCCTTTTTTACAATTCATTTCATTAAAGTTATATAACTTAAAAATTAACCTCTCTAATAACAAAAGGTTGTATTTCGTTACTCTATCGTTATATATCTGAGGTAGCTCACCATGCGTGTAACTATCCTATAGAAGTGCAGTATTCGACAGTGTAATGAATCACTCGAATGCATTTGATGAGTTCCCGCAGTAATGCATTAATGACACTAAGGGCAGCGCTTTCAGTTTTCTATAAATAAATAAATGGGGGTAGACACCCCAAGTACGCATACAACAAATCATGTCTGATTAAATTTTACTTTGAATTAATTGATGATAACTCTGACAATAATGGACAATGATTGGTCTTTTATAAGAAATTAAATCATGCATACTTAATTTTTATTTGAAGAGGAGTTTGGAAATTAAAAATAATTAACTTCGGTTTATAAGAAATGATCGGAATGATGTCAGTGGGTCTCTTTGAGAACTTGAAAGCCTTGCTATGTAACTTCCTGGAGTCGTTTTTAAAATAAATTTGTTTCTGCGTTTTTTTTTGTTTTACTCCTAAGATAATTAGAATGTTTTTTCTTTATTTCTGTGTAATGGAAGAACAAGAGTTCTGTTTTGAATTTCCACTAATGAAAAATTGAAATCCTTCAATTTTTAGTACATTGGCTTTGTTATATTATTCTCCTGGCTAAGTGGATTGTGTTCATCACTTGCGGGTCGATTTTACTTAAAACTAAATTTTTCTCTAAAATAGTTGTCGATTCCAATGACTGAATCAATCACCGACTAATTTTAGTGCGAATGCTTGAGATTTGTGGTTTCTTGTGCACGTGGATTCCCTTTGGTGTAAACGAAGCAGCGGGCGACTTGCTGGGTTCTGCCGTTATAAATAGAAAATCGGGTCCTGCATCTGTTTCTTCCCAAGATGCCAGCGGTGTCCGGAGAATCAAAACTCACTTCTGTTTTTCTGGGTGAAATGTTATTCCTGGAGACCCTAGATGGTTACCACGTCGATGGTACAGGGAATGTGGGGCTGTATTTGTCAGGCGAAGTCACACATTTGAAATATTCTTCACTTTAGGAGTACCGGATTTTAACGAATGTAATCGATCGTTCCCTATATTTTATCCAATGGATTTTGACGGTTTTTTAAATGGTGTCACAAAGGATCGCCATATTTAATATCTTCATCACTGAGTTGGTTTATTTCATTAACTTTTTCCTGTTTATTTTTTTATCAGATTATAATCTGTTTAGCGAATGTGACTGTTGATTTGACGATGACACGAGATTGTTTAATTTACGATATCCTTTTTCATAACTACCTGAAAATTCCCAATTCTCACCTTTTCGTAAATTATTTTGAGTGAAACTCTGCTTCCGGCCGAAACTACATACTTTTTAATGTATTGAGGATGATGAATTCTTATATTGTGTGTTCTTTGCTTTTCAGATATTGCCATGGACTGGTCTGACCATGCTCTGTGGTGGCCGAAGAAGAACATTTGGCTGACGAGGACACGTTCAACTCTCGATCAGTATGGAGTTCAGGCGGATGCCTTACTCCACTTCACACCTATGCACAAATGCCTTAGAGTTCAGTTACCCGATTTGAGGTACCTGGATTGTCGAGTAGATTTTTCAATTAAGACGTTCAACGCCGTCATCAATTTGTGCAAAGAATTAGGTGAGCATTCTTCTAAAATTACCAAACCCCTGGCAGGTTTTGAAAGTAAAAAGTTCAACATGGACACTCATAAAAACTACTTATATGAATACTTTTTCTTTCAGGTATTAGACATCCTGAGGAACTGTCATTCTGTAAGCCTTTGGAGCAGAATCATCTTAAGTACAATTTAAAAGATTTGAATAATAAAAGGAAAAATCATGAAAATCTGCACAACGGACAAATTCCCAGTGACACGAACACTTTCATAGCCACCGAAGCCCACAATGGTTCGAATGGGTCCCTGGACAGACATTCTCCCTACATGTGTGCACCTGTAACTCCTAACAAGCCTGGATCAACACCTGGCACTCCGGTGGGGGTACGTAAAATAGCAGAAAATTTAGAAAAGCAAGTAAGAGTCGAGAAATTTAATTAATGTAATACTCCTCTTCTGCAGTCCAATACATGGAGACGAAATCAGTCGCCTGCTTTTACGGACACACTTAATGGATCCCTGACTTCACCGGCCCTTCTCTCGGACACCATCGACGGCAACCTGGAGACATCCTTAGCCAACAGTCCGGCCAAACCAAATCAGGAGGCAAGAGGAAAGCTTCTCCGGCCAAAGTCACTAGTCGAGAGAGCGAGGATGAACGTGGCGTAGGGAGCATTTCATTTAAATGCTTAGACTGACCCTCATCCCCTGTATATTGTTCTTCCATCTCTGAGGATGGGATGATGGTCACTCTGAAGCCAATAGAAAACACTTTTTGACGTGACGCATTGACAAACGTTGAATTTCCTTGTTTAGGTGGCTGGATTCATCTTTGTCAATTATGGAGCAGGGCGTTAGGGAATTCGATACGTTAAATCTCAGGTTCAAATTTTATACATTTTACGATCTTAATCCGAAGTACGACGCCGTTAGAATTAACCAGCTTTACGAACAAGCCAAATGGCAACTTCTAAACGAAGAAATAGATTGCACGGAGGAAGAAGTACTCATGTTTGCAGCGCTGCAGGTGGGACTCTCGATGAAATGGGGACCTCGCACTTGTCTATTTTTCTGACACGCGACATTGCATATTTGAACTCGCATTTGGTATTTCTCTTACAGGTGCAAATTAGCATTCAAGCTGAAATTCCTCAGCCAAAAATAGAACTTAACAACAGCATTGCAGATGATGACATAGATGCTGCCCTTACTGATTTACAAGTTACCTTGGAAGGAACCAACATAAGCAACGGATGCAATGATATTACTCAAGTACCAAAATTATACGATTACCTGAGGTTCTTGAAGTTAGTACGAAAATTTATTTATTTTTCTAAATAATACCGGCTCAGTTTACTTAACTGTTTTTTATAAGACTTTGGTTCCTTGTTTTTTTTTGCGTTACCCTTAGATCCTGTAAGGGAAGATACGTGGCTATTATTTTGCCATGTTGCAAATGTCAATAAATAAAAAATCGTAAGTGTAATTTTTGTTATTTTTTTATCAGGCCGAAGAAATTTACTCTAAAGCAATTCAGGAAGTACTGGTTCACCTGTCGGGACTTAAAGTTGACTCTATACAAGTCTCAAGAAGATGCCGACAATGGCGGAGATCCTATTCACATAATCAATTTAAGGGGATGTGAAGTTACCCCTGAAGTCAACATAGCACAGGGTAAATTTGCTATCAAATTAGAAGTGGCCAGTCCGAATGGAATGACCGAAATGTGGATTCGGTGCGACAGCGAAGAACAATATGCCAAATGGATGGCTGCCTGCCGATTGGGTGCCAAAGGAAGGTCCCTGGCTGACAGCTCCTACGAGGCCGAAGTGAAAAATATAGAGGCCTTCTTGAAAATGCAACACCCGGCACCATCGCCGGCCATCAGTCCGAACGCTTTGGACATCGAACCGTCCAGTTTTGTGCCTCCAAGATTTTTAAAGAAATTTAAAGGAAAGGTGGGCATCCCCAAAAAAAAGATCAAACCATCCGGGAATTACATTTCAATATTTTTTTAAATTATTATTTTCCCTTCCAGCTTATCCAAAGGATTCTGGAGGCTCACGCCAACGTAAAAGATTTAAACCTGATGGAAGCAAAAATGAATTACATAAAAGCTTGGCAATCGCTACCTGAATTTGGAATATCACTGTTCGTTATTAATTTCATGGGTCACAAGAAGGAGGAACTTTTGGGTGTAGCTTTCAATCGAATCATGCGAATGGATCTCAACGGAGACCACTTGAAAACTTGGAGATACAATTCTTTAATAGTAAGTGTGGTTTCTGTAGGCAAATACGAGTAGGCGGCAGTAGAATGTAGCAGTAGTAGCATCCACATCGCTGCAAGATAATTCCAGTCGCAAAAAACATGTTTCAAGCAGAACTTTAAGTTGGTGAAAGTATAAGTGTTAACATTTTACGTCACCCATTGCTTCTATTCAATGGGAAATTCGTATATTTTAAGGAGTTCAATAGCCCAGTGCCTTTTTTCCATACCAAACATTATTGTAATATTAATTTAATGCACTGCCTGAAAAGTTCATGTTTGATTAATGCGAATAACATTTACGTGAGACAGGATCTCTCTTTTTGAGTGATTAACTTCTTTGAACTCATCTTTCAACTTGAATTGCGTGAAATTCTGTGACCTTTTCAATGTAGCACTTAAGTCCCGTGAAGTTTCAGTCACGCAAACGTCACGGTAGACGTGAAAAGATGAAGTTCTTCTATCCTAACATTCTAACAGGGCTCAGAAAAATTGTTCTTGAACTTCTTGCGTACCAATTCTTTGTTATTTTTTTTTGTAAGAAGGAGAACACCGACTTAAATCTTAATTAACCTGGCAATATTTTTCTTCTGCTTTCGTAGGCATGGAACGTAAACTGGGAGGTCAAGCACATGATGATCCAACACGAGGAAGGCAACATAATTTTCAGTTGCTTGTCGGCCGATTGCAAAGTCATCCACGAATTCATTGGCGGTTACATATTTCTCTCGATGAGGTCGAAGGAAGCCAATCAGACGTTGAACGAAGAGCTTTTCCACAAGTTGACGGGAGGATGGGTCTGATGAATAGAAGAGGATGACCTCCGAGACGGTGGCAGGACAGCCTTACCCGTTCCTATTAATACGAAATTAACCAAATAACAGTTGACGGGTATTTCACAGTTTGTTTTGATTTAATCCGTTTGTCGCAGAGCTCACGAATCAATCAGAGGAGACAGAAAAAGAAAGCAGCTAAGGCAAAATCAGTTTTGGTTCAGATAGATGGGAAAACTACGTTTTGTTGAAAACTGCTTTGTTCGGCAGGAAAATTTTGCGAGAGATTGAATTAGTGCCTGAAATTAAATTAAAAAAAATCGTGCCTGATTTCCCGGCCTGAATCCGGGATAACATTTTTATTTTTCCAAATTATATATATATATTTATATATATTTGCGAGTTACACATACGTTTATTGTAATTGAAAATCAAACGGGTGTGAAATAATAATTAAAAAAAGGAGAAGCAGGAAAACTAATTAATTCTGTAGAAAGAGAGAAATTTATTTTGAAATGTATAACTTATTTTATAACCGTACAGAATAATATTTTTGTAAGTGTATATATAATTTTTAACTAAACTTGTTCGAGAGTGGAACGTGAAATCCGAAGAAAAGATCCCTCGAGACCTACCTAAAACGATTACCTTTTTTGGCTGTAAATAAGAATGTTTCGAATGACATCGTTAGGTCTGATTTTTTTTCTAAAGGTGTACAACTGTAGAAGAGCTTTAAACTGATTAATATTTAATGAAAATTTTTAGAATCACTATTTTGTATTAATAAGTTAATAATTAATGAAGATTGCGGTTGCCGACTCGCCGTGTAACTCATTTTTAACATTCTGGGAACTCTGTGAACTCGAGTCTACAAGACCATCATTGAGCTCGTCTTTTTTTTTATTTAATTTGTTCGTAACCAATTGTAGTGAAATTTAATTTTTGTTTCAAGTTAAAATATAAATCGGTGTATTGTCTTAGGTGCGTTTATATTGCGGTTACGGTCTGGGCAAATTGTTTTGAATGGATCCCCACTGGAAGGAGAGAATCGCAGGGCACCCCGACGCCACCGCAGTAGTGTTGGACACCAAATTATTTTAATTTTTGTGAAACGCATCTAAAACCAATTATTGAATGATGTTCATCTCAGCCGTGTTACCATTTTACTAAAATGGTGTAAGAAACCTTAATTTTCCCTCTGTTACTTGCCTAGGTCCGTAAGTTTTGTGTTCGCCTATTTTGAACCTGGGGCGGTCAAAATATAAATGACCAAGACATTCATTGAGAGGGTCAGGCGGGTTAGGAAAACACCACCTTTAGGTTGAGCAGTTCATTGTCGAAAATGAAACAAAAATTCACTGCTACCAATCTGCAAATTAACGCGAAAACCGTTAAATATTGAGCGGACAATGCATAAGTTCATATATTTAGGAAAGAGAGTTTAGCAACATTGAATGCATCATTGTAACTGAAATTAATCAAATGTGGCACATAAGTTTATTTTTCACTACAATTTATAATTGTAAATATCACCGTACTCATGTCGCCTACATAAGTTTCTTCTTTTTAATTCTATTAATATTGAATATGACGGTAAAAAGAATCTATTTTGTTGCATGGGACTGTTCCTACAAAAAACTTTATAGATTGTTGAAATGAAAAATACATTTTTTAATATTATGTGATGACTATTATTTATTTAATTTTACCAATTTTTGTCTCGGCATTAAGGAGACGTTTTCACATGATATTTTTCGTTTTGAATTGTCCAATTGCACGACGATTCGTAACAAAAACAATTTACAAAATATAATTCAAAATTCTTGTCAGGAAAATATCAGCAATAAAAAGGGAGTATTTGTTTTAATGATAAAATTGTTACTGGAGCGATATCCATTGCATAAATCACGTAATTTCACGTAGTATTTTTACTTTTGCTGCCGTTGGTAGGGCAAATATAATTTAATTGATTTTGTACAAACATTTTTTTATCAGTTAAACTATACGAGTGTAATTTCACGAATAATGACAGAAACTTCAAAGTTTCATAAAAGTTGGAAGCATTGGCGGGTAAATTTTGTAAGTTCCATAGAGTGTAACAAATATTACAGTAAGAATAAATAACCAATATGGCGCACACTGTGTGAATAATTCTAATGTTTTTTTTGTATTAAATTGAATTTAAAATTATAATTTTTTGATGACTGGAACTCTGTTACATTTCACGCTGCTTGAAAAATCGCTTTGTTGAAGTGAAGTTCCCAAATAGAAAAAAAAATGGCCAATGCTTTACAGTTGAAAAGGCTCCAAACCCAAATGTGTAGAAAATTCCTTTTTACCAAAGTTTGGAAGCCTTTCGAAAAACAGAATAAAATGTGTTTTTATCGACATTTAAATATTGATGCTTTTGATGCTGCGCAAACAAAAGAAAGAAATTTGAAAAAGCCCAGTCATTTCTTTGAATATCGCCAATACATACTAGAAAATTGCCATCAGACAGTTTATAACAAGGATGTACGTGTCGTGTTTGATGCATCCGCTCATAATCCGATTATCAAACAATTAACTGAAATAAAATATGATTTCCCTCAAAGGCCAGATCTAATGAAAGAATTACAAGTTTATGTACAAAATGAGTTGCATGTTCTGTCATATGATGAATTATTGGATGTCACAAGTTTAATTGGTACTTATGTACTTCACAACAGAGGAACAGATATTAAAGCAATCAAGGCAGCTTTAGATCAAGAATATTTAAATAGAAGAGGCAATTTAACTTTTCAACAAACTTTAAAATGTATTGATGTTCTAGTAAGATGTGGTAAAAACAATAAATTTTGGTTTACATTAAAAAGCCTAAGTAAATACTGCACTTTATTGGACAAAATGGATCTAAAAGAGGTAGTTAAATTTTACAAAAGAAAAAGTTAGATAATCATTTTAAATCTACTTTAATTTCAGTTTTTTTTACTGTTTATTTTCTCAATTTTAATAGGCTTTACATGTACTGTTCTTATTATATTGCTACAAAAAAGTTCCTGGAAGTGATGTCAAATTTAGTTTTCAAATTGCTGTAAATAACTTAATCCAAAACATTAATTTACATGAATTGGGACTGGTTGGATACACACTTAGTAAAGTCAATTTGAAAATATCACATTTAGACTTGATTAAAAATATGGTAAACAAATTATTATCTAATATAGAAGATATTGATTCTCAAACATTAGAATGTGTCTCACTGGTAAGTATATATTTTCCTATTTATAAATATTGCAAATATTTCCCTTATTTCCAGTTAATTAGACCTATTTGGCTGAATCAAATTTTTAGGAAATTCCACATAATACTCAATTGTCTACATACAGATTATTAAAAATGTAATAAAATTGACCTTAATTCTGAGTTTATTCAATGTAATTAATACAGTTCAAGGAAAAATGTATTTCTAGGCTCTTACTAAATCAAGCACAAGAACTGCATTAGAGCCCCATGTAGTCAAGCTTCAGGAGAGCTTTCTATCTACTGTTGATAAATTTAACATTAGCAGTTTGGCTTGTTTATCATCAGTTGGTCTCAGGTCAGATATATTAAATAAGGATTTATTTGAAAGAGTATTAGTCAAAGTCAAGGACAACATACATGAGTGCACCTTATATGATCTTAATATGTAAGTACACAAATGTCATGAATACAGTGAGGTCTTTAATACAGAGGTGCATTTGAAATAAATTAAAAAATAAAAACTCTAACACAACAAGTGCAAAAAGTTGTAGCCATTAGAACAATTAGTGGGCCACCAAAGAAAAAATGCAGACACTACACTCCATACACCAATAAATTAAACAAAAATTAAAATTGGATTTATATGAAACCATTCTTATAGGAATGTGTCTCGCTGTGCTTTTGAGAAATTTGTTATACCAAACTTTATTTATTTATTGTTAAATTTTATTTCAGGTTACTTGCAGTTTGTGCCACTTTTAATGTAGAAGACAAAGAATTTTTTAATTTGGCACTAAATTTATTTTTATCAAACGAACATAACATCCATCCATCAATAGAGTTTGTTAGACATTTAATATGCCTAGAGATTTTTGATGTAGAGTCAATTAAAAGGATAATGTCAGAGAGGTCCTTAAGTGCTGCTTTCAAAAGTAAGTTTTCCATATTTTTATACAAGAAGAAAACATAAATTTTATAATTGTATGCTTCTGTCAGTTCAAATGCTAGCTCCAAGCATAGAGGATTAAGTTGCCATATTTTTGTATGACACATCTACAGGCCAGGAATTGAAATACTATTAATTATGATTACATGTTTTTATTCTTTTTTCAAAATTACAAAAATTGAAAATAATATAGCCAATGAAAAAAATTTTAATTATTTCACAATGAACTATGCATTGCAACCTCTTATGTTATTCATCTGGTTAGGTAAATCTTATTTTGCCATGCGGGATACAGTTTTCATAGACACTACAATAGACATAGAAATACCTACCTACGATGGGCCAAGATTGGATGACAAAAGGAAAAAGAAAGCATTAAAGGTCAGCATTTTTCAATGTGAAATGGCATCAAATACACAGTCACACATTTATGGGCTGAATTTATTATATTTTCAGGCAGTACGCGGGCATGACTTTATTGAATCATCTCTGCAGATACATACAACTGCGCTCAGTGTGATATTCGAAATATGCAAAAAATTATATGGAACCGAAGCGGTTGCTTGGAAGAAAGTTTTGCCTTGCGATCATTCAGTAATCATCATTAGACTAAATAAATGTTTCAATCCTGAACCAATACCCACTGATTTCAAAATGAATAAAAATTTGGCCTTCCATCCAACAATTAAGGGCGACCACATTTGGATCGGTATTGTAGTGCATGAAAACAAACAAGATAAAATGGTTCAAACTGTGGGTCGTCAATTAAAGATTCTCGGATATACACCATTGATGGTAAGATGAAGCTCAGTCACATATATAATTGAGGCTGAGGTATGAGTGCAAACTTTGGTAACAACTTTGTTTTTCTAACAGGTACCTGTAAGCAAATTAATGATTAGCTGCAAAAGCAAAAGTGCAAATGAATATATTGAAGATCTAATCAAAACAGAACTAAACCAGCACAGTAAACTGGTACAGTCTTACTTGCAATCCTGAAATGTACATCTCTAATGACCAAGTCTATCCATATTAGACTTCTTAACAATGTCACGATAGAACTGGAACATTTTTGTACTGGCAGAGCAGCAGGTACTTGTAACAGCATCCATTTCACATTTTGTGAAAGTTCCTGAACTTTCACTGGACAGAACATTTTTGTCTATACTATCAAAAACTATTGTAAAGCTCGCTTTACTCTCCTAAAAATTTGAAATACTTCAAATAAATAAAAAATTTTAATTGTTTTCCAACAGATTGTGGGCCATTTCACTCACCTTAAGCTGTTTAGAATCAGGGTCTAAAATTATTTCATTATCATGAGTAATCATGCAACTAACAGCTGCAAACAGATATTTTAGTGGTATTCCAGCATTCATGAGTGCCAAACAAGCACAATTAATGGAACAGGCCAATAACTGAAAAACAGAAACACATGTGTCATTGATTTTGTTTTTTTTATCAATACTGTGAGATGAATACAAAATAGTCTCATCTTTTTTGTGAGAACATCATTTATTCCAGCTTATTCAAATTAATTCAATGGGTGAGAGAAAATAGAGTTCCACTATTAGACTACTTCAACCTCAAAAATATCAAATAAAACATCAGTAAACTGATGAACAATTTTTCAAAATAAAAAGGAATAAACTTACACCTCCTGAATCTTGCATTTCTTGAACAATTACAGATATACTAGTTCTAGGATGCTGAGATGATAATATTGCTGTTTTACATATATTTGTTAGGGTTGCTTCTTTTAGCTTATCCGTAACACCTGTAAGTTAATCAATTATATTAAATGATGGTTACAATGAACCACACATTTTTGATAAGAAATTATTTTTTAATTGTTCTTTTGATCAACATGATTGAACTCTTTAATTTGTTCAATTTTGGAATTTCTGTGCTTACTAGAAAGTCCAGTTTTGGGTTTGTATGATACTTCTACAGTGGCATTTTCTGTTAATAACTTTTGCGGTTTGACTTCACATGGTCCATACACGGCAGACAGAGTCATAGATTCACCTGAATAACACAACAGCATTAGACTTCCAACTGACTGTTTTTTGGATTTCAAAGACAACATCAACAAACTTAAATTTACCTAGTGTGAATAAGGCTGATCCATCAGGTCTTGATAATGGACCCAATTCGCAATTCATGTTTCTCATTTCTCCACATGTCATTGTTTTTGACTTTACACAGTTGAAAAAAACATAAGAGTCAGGGTAAAACGCTTCAAAGCATAACTAATGGAAATTTAACACTGTAGCTCTCCAAGGTTTTAAAACGTCTTAAAACACATATTTTGTTTTTAACAATATAAAAAAATTCGTTAAAACTACAAATCAAAATTGAGTCCACAACCAAAACACAATGCAATGTGTCGGCACACAATGCCGCCAATTGTCAACATTCAAAATATAGCGGTATTCCCGTCATTAGATTTTTACAATTAACTCTGAATGTAAAACTTTCCATGTCGTCCAACTGAAAGAAAATTTGATAAGTTGCTCAGCAGGTGTTATCACAAAAAAATTAACTATTTTCGCTCGATTTTTTAAAAGAAATTTAATATTTCGCTGCCGTAAAAAATGTTGGCACAACCGCGTTCACGTGTCTTTTTATCAACAAAACGATGTGCTTTTGATTTCAATCGAAACATTGTTTTTGTAGTTCTTTTAAATATTAAATTTGCAACAATGATGAAATGTAAAAAAAATAAATACAGGAAACTGTAACTCATCAATTTATTGAGTGACACGCTGTATCAGAGCCAATACACTTCAGTTCTACTTATTTAAAAGATTTGATCAAGTAGGAGTTTTTGTAACGGTTTTTGTCCCGACACAACTAATTTTTCATGAAAAAGTATCCATTACGACTGAATTAGCGTACGATTAATCGTACCGTTGACTTTCAGTAATAGGTTTCTGTACTGCTCTGGCGTAATACGCTCAATATGCAGAAACTAAAGGCAAAGTGCCCGAGAGACGATTCTTCGGCGGCCAATGAGTCAGGTTCTGGGGAAACAACAAAGAGCTCTGATTTGGAGGAACCATTTCGTAGAAAATTTCCTTGCTTACCTGGAGAAGAGGGATTACCTTGCCTTGACAATGACTACAGTCGTGCGAAAGCTTACTTAATGAAACAATGCTTAAGTAGTGGAGATAACTTGTAAATTGGTATTACATTAACTCCTACATAAAATTGGGGATTATTGATTTTACAGTTAATTATATTTCAGATGGGATCACCTAAATGAAGTATTGCAAAAGATTCTAACTGAAAGACCGAAAGATATTGCCTGTACTTTTGAGGAATTTAGTTACAGAGTTCGAGAATGTAGATTTAGACCCAAGACAGATCATCTCCTGGACTTATTTGTACCACCAAAGCATTATACTTTATCCCAAAAACTCTTGCAATTATTAGAAGTTAGCAAATTTATTTCTCCATCATTATGCAGCAGTTATTCCTAATCAAACAAATTGACTGTTGATGTTTTTGTGAATTCCAGCCTAAAGATGATGATACTGAAACAGGGAAAACAGAAGAAAATGAAGAAGAAGGTCAAACTCAACCCAACATTGTAGAAATGTTTTATTATTTTGAACAAGGTGGTGTGGGCTTGCCAAAAGATGAAGTTTTTTGCTTAGCAGCACACCTAAAAAAATTGGTTGCAACTGAACCTATTGAAAAATACAGGTAAACAGAAACAAAGATTTTTAACAGGTGAAGGACTACTATGTGTTAAAAAAAAATTTCAAAGTGAAAAGTTGAATAAGCTTTTTGTTCTAATCCCTGTTGGTCAGATTTTGGGGTAAAATTCTCGGAACCCAGAAGAATTATTTTGTTGCTGAGACAGAAGTAAATGAGGAAGAAATAGCAAGAATAAATGCGGTAGGTTGTTCAATAGGTCATAATCTGGGACTCAAATCTAATAAACATAATTTATTTTAACATTGCAACTGAACAAACATTCTTCAACTTTCTCTTTCCTCATTTGCACAATAATCACACAATTATAAAATATAATTAATTTTACTCAATTCCAATTGATCCCAATTTGAAATTTGTATTGTTGATGAATTGTTGAAAGTACATAAGAAGCCACTCCATTAACAGTCATGCCGTTGCTTGCCAAAATCCTAGGAACGCGAAGAAGAGGCTGAAAAAACAAAATTAGAGGAAGCAGAAAAAGAAGCTGCCGAGAAGGAAGAGCGCCGAATTAAGAAAGAGGCCGAAATTGAAGAAGCTAAGGAAAGAGAAATTCAATTTGCAGCGGAAAGAAGCGAAGCCAAATATGCAGAGATGTTGAAAGAGGCCCACGAGAAGGGACTGAAGGAAATTCCCGAAAAAATAGAGTTGCCACCTTGGCCTCCCATTCCTCCCTTGCCTGAACCTGTCGTTAAAAAGGCAGTCGAATGTCCAGCCGAACCTACGGGAACGGGCATCAATAAAAAAGTTAAATTCTGTTCATAAACCAGTCTTTGAAGTCTTAATTCTACGGATTGTTCTTTCATTCTGTATTTTTTTCACAATCAGGTATATTACGTTTGCCAAGGCCTCGGCGAGGAATGGATTAAACTGCCTGATGTAACACCCCAACAGATTGTGTGTGCCCGAAAAATTAAACGTGCTTTCACTGGAGAACTTGAATCTGACGTAATTATAACATTAACAGTGAAAATAGATTAAGTGGGATGGAATCGAAGACGAAGCAGTATTTACTTTGGAAATTCTAACCAAAGTTCTCGGTATCCACGCTGGAAATGTTTAACATGTCAATTATATTCAGGTAGTCACTTATCCGGCATTTCCTGGGAAAGAGAAAAATCTATTGCGAGCTCAGATCGCTAGAATATCGGCCGGAACTCAAATATCACCATTAGGATACTACACGTTTAATGAGGAAGAAGAGGAAGAAGAACCCGAAGCTGAACTTGAAGGTAGCCCTTAAAAAAAAAGTTAAAGTCTTAATTACCGAAACGAACCGTTTTTTGTTTTTGTTTTGTATTTTTTTGGCAGGTGGAAAAACAAATTACGCGGTGAACCCGGATTTTGAACCGGTGGCCATTAGAGACCTGGTCGATCCGAGCATGTCCTTCTGGGTACATCATACCCAGTATATACTGTCACAAGGAAGAACGTCATGGTGGAATCCGAATGTAAAGGAAGAGGTACGGTTTTTTGTCAAAGTGTCCTTCGGGAAATTAAGATTACCGAATGCTCGCTTGTTAAGGGTCACTTTTTTTCTAGCAAGAAGAAGGGGAAGACGAAGGAGAAGCCGAAGAAGAAGAAGCAGCAGAAAAGGAATTGGGACCGGAACTTTTAACTCCTTTGTCCGAAGATGCTGCACTGGACACAATCTCTCCTTGGAGCGTTCGTAAAACGTCTGCCGTTTTCCCTGAGCACTCACTTGCTCTGGTGCGATCGAATTTATGGCCGGGTGCTTATGCCTACGCCATTGACAAGTAAGAAAACTCCCGAGTGTAAGACCAACACCGTTAACAAATAATCACTTGTTAAAACTTATTTTTAAAGGAAATTCGATAATGTTTACATTGGACTCGGACATAAATTAACGGCCGGCAACTACAGTCCCGTTCCGATGCCAGAAATTCAGGAAGAATACCCGATAGGACCTGAAATTATGGAAATTGCAGATCCCACACCGGAAGCCGAAGAAGAATATCGTTTGGCTCACGAGGACAAGAAGGAATTAGGCGAGGAAGAAGCTGAAGAAGAGGCAGATATGGAAGAGGATGAAGAAGAAGAAGAAGAAGAAGAAGAAGAAGAAGAAGAGTAAAAAACACTTCTTCAACTGCAGATAGACGGGTGTTTTATGTTCAGCAGTACTCTTGTATTCGGATTTTTTCCCAAAGTATTGTTTGTTGTTGGACTTTGAATTCCGAAAAATAAAGTTTAATGACAAATAATCGAGGAATCGCGCTCACATGCAAATTGATATCGCACATAATTGCTAGCGTATAACTCGAGTACGAACGTAAGACTTCTTTCTAAAAATTCTAAAAGGAAAACATTCACTGACCAATAAGATTGAATTTTTAAAAGTTAGATGACAACAACGATACCAGAAGATAAATAAGCGGTCATGAACGGGTGTAATTCGGTGTAACTTTTTACTCCTATCGTTAGACATTAATTAAACGAGGAAATGAACAATAGGTTCGAACAGGACAGATCCGCTATTTATAATAATAACAAAAAGGGGATTAAATACTTTGGGCTACCTAAGATGAAACGAGAGAAAAGGAACGCGAGAGCGAAGCACGACGGGTCGTAAAAGGATTTACACCAAAAGGAGAGATTATCGGAACATCAATTTCCAATTTATTTTATTTAAGTATTCATTCATGAGGGAAGAATAATTTGTACGATTCCATTCCGTCGAAGGGGAACAAGTTTACGAGTTCCAGATCAAAAAGTAGACAAAAAAAAATGTCTCGGTCCGAGTCGATTCGACAAAATTAACTCGAGGGTAAGATCAAACAGAAAGATTAAAACAGAAACCAAAGCAATTAATGTCGAACTGTTAATCACCACTTTGTTGTGGAACCTGAAGACAGTTTCTGTTTTCATTTTATTGCTTATTCGTTTGTAGAAACGATGAAGGAAAAACAATTTACATTGGTAAAAATGCAGAAGGTGGGAAGGAACCCAGAGAGAGAGAGAGAGAGAGAGAAAAAGTACTCAACTCGGTATTAAAAAAAAAGAAACCCGAGGATCAGACCGAGTAAGATTTCTTTTTTTCCTTTGAGACTGATCATCAATTAATATGGGATGTCCCGTGGCTAGAAAAAAGGAAAAAAAAAGGAGAGAAGATTAATGTCGGCCTGGGTCACACCCATTGCTGCCCCGATCAAAACTGTAATTAATACGGCGTGTGGCTAGTTTATCTTCTTTCATTTATTTTTCCTCTGCTTCTCTGCGTGTATCTCCCTTTTCATAAGCAGAAGTGGTGTGCGGGTACCTTGTCACTCCTTGGTCAAAACCTGACAAAGGAACGAGATGGATGAACGTGAAACATCTCGCCATAAATCAGTTCGCTCATCTCTAATTAAAATCACTTTCTCGTTCGATTACTCGGTACGCCGGCGTTAACGACAAATAAAACAAAAAGGTCTTATTTATTGGCAACAGTCTTTGACAGTACAATAACTTCTGACGTATTTATTGTCTCGAGTGTCCTTTTCTCGAAAAGCACGGTCGTTGAATTACAAAAAAAAGCAAAACAAAAACAATATCAGAGCGTGTTGGAAATTCCAATATTTTAAAGCGTGGTGTTGTTGTTGGTGGTGTCACCAGGTCTTGTTCCAGGGTACAGAAACACGTCGTTAACCGTCACCCCGGCTGTGCAATTCATTCGGTCAAATTTGACCAGTGTCTGGGAGTGTACCTGATAAGTCTTATCGAACAACACCTGTATCTGTTTGTTTTTTGTACGGGAGAGTCCCTCAGAATGACTCCGTTAAAAAAAAGTTTAATACTCAATAAATTTTACTCTCGTTTTGAGTGACACCTTAACTCGATTTTATCACGACTCAGACTGTTGTAATAAAGTAATTTAAAAGACGCTTACTAATTTACCAGGTGTTGTAGTACACGTCTTTTACTCGAAACGGTTCTTTCATTGTGGTCTCCCCGTAACGTCGAGAAATTTTCTTGTCGACGTGGTCTGCAGGCGTCCGAACCGAAAGTTCGTCACTCGTTTTCTGTTAAATTTCCAAAGGTTTGACACATGTCACCAGGATGGAGGACGAATTATAAATAACTTCCATTGCAAAAGCGTGCTTTTACTTTTACGTTCCACTGACCGAGTCTCCCTGTGATTTTAACGTTTGAGAGCGTCTGGTCGGGACATCTCGTCACTTCGGGTACGACGGCAACCTCGTCCGGGGAGCCATCCCTCCATCTCCGATCCTGTCCGTTTTTTTTTTATTTTCGTGAGCGAAGGAGTCCGTCCGTGAAGAAGTTAAGGCCTCGAAGCGTCCAATGGAGTTAGTGGACGATAATAAAAATGAAATCGGAAAGAAAATTACTCGTTCCATTTAAGAGAACACACCCATCATTTACCTGCTCCTATATTTAGGCAATTATTGCCTTCTCGTCCACGTAGAAATACAAGAAAATGACTGTTATTAGGTACGAGGTTGGAAACAACTTTTCGGTTGGGAACCTCAATTTACCGGTAGTGATGTTCCGATGGAATCCTTTCATTATATTCTGAATTATAATTTGCTCCTTCTGTTTTATCCTGCCTCGCCCTCCATTTCACCTCTCTCTCTCTCTCTCGTCGTACCTGCTTATTATAGAAATAATCTTACCATCTTTACTCACAGATAAAATGGCGATAAGTTGGATTTGATCGATGGTCACCACCGAAAACTCACAGATTTTCTGGGCACCCTGAACGCTCTCAGAACACGGCCAGTGGAGTCCTTTGAGTTTTTTTTGTTTTTTTTTCTTTACCAATCGAGTGATTAATCATGATCACTTCGGAAACGTTTTGTACTTCTGGCGGTGCCTGTTTCCTACCTGTTTTTATGTACATAAGCCGAACTTATTTTTCTTTTTAGTCTACCGGTTTCTGTACGCTGTAAAACCGAAGTGTTTCTCCGGTCTGGTTGAAACGTTTGCTCTAGGGAAATCGAATGGGTCGATTCTTGTCGAACTGTAACTTGACCGGACAGGACTTATTGATCGATTGAACATAAATGAGAATCGATTAGACTTTTAGAATTGGTTGCCCGTATAAGTTTTGATGTTTTTAACGTTTTGTTCGAGTCTCTGAAATTGCTGCTACTTAGTAGTGTTAAATAATTCGTCTGTTAAGTATTATTATTAATGCCATGATTGTTAATATTAAGTTAGTAAATGGCTGAATACTTCACGATCAGGTTCAGTCGATACCGATCGAATTGTATTTGTAACGTAACATCCACGTAAACTGTTATTTGAAGTAAGTAGCACTACGCTTAAAGCACTTCAAATTGTGAAACTGTTAAAAGTGAGCCGCAACAGTTTAATAAAACCATCAATGTGTTTCGTTTCAGTTCTCTCACTTTTAATTAAATAAAAGTTAAATTCTTCTGGAATGATATATAAATGCCGCAGATGTACGAACATTTTCAAAGTGTTACTTCTCACTCCGGCTCCGGGCCAAATTTATAAAAATATACATTTGCTGTCGGTGTAAAAACGTGATGGAATAACATTATCCGAATTATTAAAACGACAACTAAAGATCGGAAGTATCGATGAGGTATTACTTATTGTTATTAATTTATTACGAATGTAATAGAATTACTGGAGAAGTAGGTAACCGTTACCAAGTGCACTCAGCAAAATTGCCATTCCTTCAACATCGGAAAACTTGTGTGAAATCGTGGTTATCTGCGTGGTATCAGTGGGAGTAGTGCTCGTCTCAGACATAAAAAAGTATCTCCGAAATTTGTTCACTGAACAGTGAGACACTCTTTACTTACTTCTGGCTGCATTATTGAAATATGTAGTCACATAAATTGGGTAGTTGTACTTCAAAGAAACAAACACATGACTCCGCGTGTGAAGTCTCTTTTGTTCTCTGTGTCTTCGCTTTTTGCCTACTACCATTTAGTCAATAAATAAGAAGGATAGGCGAGACAGAGAGAGAAATAACCGGTCGGAGAAATCAATACAGAGGTCAGAGAATCCATTTAAAATATCTTAAAATCTTGATTGAAACCGCCACCTCGAATTGTGTGTTCAACTCCATCCAGGAAAGTAATTTTCTGGAAGTTTAATTATCCAGTTCCGATTGGCCGGTCGGTTGGGCGGTTCGAGACAAAATTGCCCGGCTACGAATGGACTTTGAGTACCGACGAGTACCCGTCACGTCAATCATGGACGACGGGTAGAACCATAAAAACCGGGTTCCGAGGTACCCGTCTCTCTCTCTCTCACACACACACACACAACGTCTCCGTCCTTGTTGCACAAGAATTCCTCCAGCCTTTTCATCCCTGCAACCCTCGGATCAAACTCCAACGGACTCGTACCTTTTAATTGGTCGGAATAATATTTATAACCCTCCAGGGTTTTTTTTTAAATACTCCTGGTACCTGGAACAATTAGTGATTGTTTTTTATAATTAGGTATGGATGTATCTAGACATGAAGAGGGAAAATGGAAGTTAAGTTAACATAAATAATTCGCTAAATAGTTAACATCTCAGTTGCGGCCGGTTTTCATTTGTAACTCTCTTTTTTATTGACATTAATATTACCCGATCTATTTGAAGTTAAGCCTTACATATTTTTCTATTTTACCTGCCTGATTGGACACCTTAGAGAGTTCTCACTTTACTATTTTTCAGGTCTGTTAAACCGTCATTTAGGACTGTAAAAATAATACGTTCTTACCATTCTATTATTATTTTTTCATTATTCTCTACACCGCGTATGTTCTGTATTATTCTTCCATTGCTATGAATTTATTATATTATTAATGAATTGTTCAACATTGCTCTCCGACTGGGGTGGGATAACCTTCTTTCTGACAAGGCACCACGACGGCCCGTGATGTGCACCCTGTACATAGCCGAGGTATTTCCAACTTCTTTACTATAACTTTTGTCGAAGGCGACTGAAAGCACAAAGTCTCACAAGTTCGTTCGATCACGGAGTCACTAATTGTCTTAATTACATATCTTTTCCTATGAGAAGTAGGAGAAGTTTTCAGTTTTGTAAAAAGTTGGTACGGCAGAAGAGACGGCCCGCAGCAGTTAAAATTTAAAGGAGAAATTCCTCTTAGATTATTACTCTTCAACTTTATAATCATAATTAATATTTTTAAAAAGTATAAATTTATAATTACTATTTCCAAGTTGTGTTCGCCACCGCCCTGAGCCATCCAACACAAAAAAAAAGAACAGAATGATGATGATGATGATGATGTATCTCACGTATTGTTATCCTGTGCCGTTCGAAAGGACCGTTTAACTATTTATTTTGTCTAGAAATGGAAAACGTTTTGTTTTACCTGTTTCGTTTCTTTTTCTGACCGGTACGTTAATGGAATTATCGGCGTGGAGAACTTCAGAAGATATTTAATTAAAACGTAGCCACGGGTACGTGAGGTCACTTCGGGACGGGAAGCTCGGCTCGGCACGGACTTGTGGGATTTTCATTCGTGAAGGAGAAGAATGGTTCTGTCGGATGGTGTCACCTTACCGCCATCAAACGTAATGAGACTCCAACTGTCCTCGTGTAATTTTCCGAGTTGAGATTGAATCTCAGATCACCCTGAAGAAATCCTCCGGGAGAAGATGGGAGTCGTACGATGGAGAGAATTTGGAAAAAGACCCCAAAATGGTAGTTGCCGTTAGTCATTTGGCGAAGGAACATGTCTGTGGTCCTAAAATTGTCTCGGGGGAGCAAGCAGGGTGAGGATTCGAGAGGCCTTGGCTCGTCGGTAATAACCAAGAGACGGACTAGGGTGGACCTTCATCCTCATGGGGCCCCCGTCTGTTCCAGGCCTATGCACAAGGCCTGTGGCATTCGTCTTGTAAGGAGTGAAACAGCCACCCGGTCGCGGAGACACTTCGCAAACTTTACATCTAATTAGGAAAGTTGCCTCGAGCCTGTCCTTCCAGCTTTAGGGGTGTTAATTTATTAGACTGGAAAATGACTGCCGGGGCCCGCAATTTAATTTTTGTAATTAGTATTTCATTGCTTCAGAGGATTTTCTGGAAGTTTCTACGGGGAGGAAAAAAAAAGATGTGCGAAGCAGATGCACTCCAATTACAGAACGTTCCAGGGGGTGAGAACCTGGTTTACCTGGCTAATTTCTGGTCTTTCCTTTTTCTTGCTTCTAACATTTGTTTTTGTTTACGCCCAAAATCTTCACCGCTGTAGTGTGATGTAGTGTCTTGAATAATTCCTAGGGTAAACTCCTGTTTACGAGGGTAATTAACTCAGAGAGAGAGAGAGAAGAAGCTTCCGAAGATTCATTGCTGTTGAAGAACTTGGAGAGTGTCGCATTGTTGCTTTAATGCATAAAAATTAATTGTTACGGCTTTATTAATTTATTAATATTGATAATATGTTCATCCGATGGGTTTTTTACAATTTAATCCCGAACACGATAGAGAGAATATATCTTACTTGAATGCCTGATTTAATTGTCTCATTCGATTAGTAGTAGTTGAGAATATTCCGAAAGTGCTTATTGTTAATGAAACAGTTACGTTTCTTAACTTCCCTTTCAATCAGCAGTGTAATTAAAGCGGTTCGTTTATTTTGTTACTTATTAAATTAGGTACGAAACAAAATAATTAACTTGGAGCGGCAGGTGAAACATTTTTATTGATGGCGGGTTGTGTCAAATGCCGGGATGGTTTCCTCACCGTAAATTTCTTCACCGGACCTTCATTTCTCTCGAGCGTCAAGTTCGCGTCCGCGACGAAAGATGTCGGGCTCCGTTCAAAATGTCTTCCCTCACGAGAGGAAAGCAAATGGACGTTTATTTTACATTTGAATCTGATTCATTTAAAAATGTTATTTTTATGCGAATGAAACCGTACGGTTGGAAGACTTTTCTATCAGGCGCGAACCGTACGACTCCTTTTCGGAAAGGAGCCACGGTATGGTCAAGCGAGGTTGAGGCTCACCCGGTGAGACAAAATGGCTTCCAGCTGTGCAGCTCTTGAAAATTCAGTCGGAAAGACGAAGGTTCGGGTCCGGAGAAAAAAGGACGAAATTTCGATTTAGATAAAGGACAGAACGCGGCGGATTCGTTTGAAATTTAATCCTATCCTTCACACGGAAACGGAAATTGTGTCCAGCAATCTGCCCTGGCTGCCATCCCGCTCCCGTCGAGGCCACCCTCGTCCGTAGTCTGCTTCTCCAGCCTCCGTTTCTCTTTCCTTTTTCCGGTCAAGTTCATCTTATTTCAGGGGATTTTTATGGTCCGTTTTTAGGGCTCTCACCCCAGCCTCAGAAGAGCGTACAGCACAAAGAGGAATGGACGTAGTCTTGTGCAGATTTTAAACAATCTTAATGGATGCCTTCATTTCCTCGAGTTTGCTTCCACCCTTCTCGCCAATCGCCATCCCGTTACACTGGTGGAGTCAAACTTGAAAACGGTCACGACGTCAACATGCGTACTCGTTTTTCGTAATGCGATAGCTACAAGGAAAGCGACACGTTACACAACCACCAAACAATCATTTAATAAAAGACCTGATTAAGAGTAACTGTGTGACTACCGACGTCGCGTTAAAAATCTTGTGTAACCGATTTAAAATTTACTGCTGTTGACGAGTAAAATTCAACATCGAAAGCGATGCAAATTAAGAAAGGCAAATATATTGTACTTGGATACCAGGGGAATACGGTTTTTCAGAAATTTTAAAACAAACCGAACGGAGTGCAAGTGCCGGACAAGAAGAAGCAAAAAACGAAGAGGTGGACTGCTCCTGAGGAATCAACAAAAGGCTCGTTACCCAGGTGAAAGGAAGAAAAAAAAAAAAAAGATTGGCGGCAGCGTTCAACTCCGCCTGCGGACTCCATTCATTAGGCTTATTGGAAAATGCTCAGATGTGTTCCCGTAATTACTTACAAATCATTTTAAAATGACGTTAGACAAAAGGCCGCCCGGTGGCAAGTGTTTGTCTGCAGAAGATTTCGGGGAAAATAAGTTGAAGGATTTAATAGAAACAAAAGAAACGGTTTCGCCATTGTGAACGGGCGGAAGGGTGAAATTCGTCGTCTGCTACGAGCCATAAATTAATTTTGGGGGCGGGGGCGGTTGTTGTCTCGTGGGGCTCAACGGGGATCCCCCGAAGATCCTCACCAAGTTTCAAGTAATGCCATCATCCAAAAACAATCTGGGAAGAAGAGGCAGGTGGCGAGCCGATCACAAATATGGCGACTCGTTTAATATTAAAATTCGATCCTTCTCCGCAGACATCTTTCGCGGAGAGACCGTACACACACACACACACACACGCACAAAAGCGCGCAAGGTCGGACAGACACACAGTCAGACGAGGATAAAAAGAAGTGATTTGAAGATTTATCACAGGCACTAACCTTTTCAATGGGGCAGAAGCTTAAATCACTCTCTTTCTCTCGTCCCTAACCTTTTTGGTGGGAAGCTCTGAAAGGCTCAGGTGTCCCACAACTGGCCATCAGTTAAGGCTAACAAAGAATATGACGTCAATTTGTGTCTGTGTGTGTTTGTGTTACTTCCAGGACAGTTACCGAGCCAACATCTCGCTTCCCACGAGTAACACCCGTACCTGAAGATACAGGTACAGACAACCGTCACGATTCTTCTCCCAACCCGGAAAGAATCGACGACGTTCAACGGCCAGGTAAACACTCCGAAGACTGCACCGTGGCTTTGTCTTCCGGAAGGTTCTACCACCTCCTGTTGACGACGCGGGACCGTGTGGTTTTCTTCTTGAAACGGATCTTGATGGAACTCGTATTGACGCGGGATGGAACTCTGACTCGTGAAAGAGAATGATAAATATGGCAGCCGCTACCCGCGAGCCTGGGATATTCTGGAAAGACCGTTTTTACTGGTTCGGTTCGTGTTGTCTGAACTTGGTGTGCACGCCTCGTTCCCGATTGGTTCGTCATACGAATCATAATCCTCATTACTTTAATAATCGTTTCTTTTTTTTCTTCCAATTGTTGCTTTGTATTTGTTGTTTGTTGTTGTTGTACGTAATAATAATAAATGAAACGTTGAATGAGTTTTTTCGAACACGCAAAAGTAATTTCATCGCTTGCACGATTATCATTACGACGATTTCATTAAAAAAAAAAAAGAGTATTTTCTTCTTATTTTTTTTCCTCCATTCTCAAACCTGAGAAAATTCCTCGAGGCTTCCTTCCTCGTATTATCCTTCTTATCCCCCGCCATATTTGTCTTCTTCGAAAGTTAATGCCACGAAGTTCATCACGCGATTTTCTTACCGTTCGCCGCTTGACCACTGACCGACTCGATGATTCCCTGGTGTCTCACCACCACCACTCATCACAACCTGGTGCATGTCCAGGCACCACCGGATGCAGACAAGCACCTGTAGCACCGATTACGACAGGTCATGTTCTCCGTTTTGCGTTGTGCACGAGAACCCGGGTGTCTCGTGAATTGGTCAGCACGGCTATTGCCACGAAGCCGTCAGAGGGTAGTCGGTACGGTGAACTTCATCTCTGGGGGTGTTCCGACAGATAAGACAGACCAGTCCGCGAGTAAGGAGTACGTAGGGTTGAATTTCTCTTCCCAAAAAGGCAAGTTCTACTTTCGCATCCGTAGTTATGCCTAGGTACCAGGTCCGGGTACGAAATAGAAAAGTCTCCCGGGTGCATGTCCATCCGCGTTATCTCCTCTCGGGAGTAAACAAAAGGACGCTCTTATCTTTAACTATTCAACCGAGCTTTATGTATTATTTATCTAGGTGGACGCTTCTTTAATTAAAGTTATTGTCTCTGTTTGTTTGTTTGCTTGTTCGCTCGCTCCTTCCTTTCTTCCTTCGATATTTTTCGGTTCGGTTCTAATTTCTAATTATACGCTGTCTTGTGGAATTAGCAAATAAATTAAAGGACACGATGTGCACGTTGATAACTTCCCCGTGAATACAAATACCAATGCGAGGACTCGTATTCCGTTGCGAGTTGCAGGTGAGAGTCGATCAGTAAAGGAAGTTTTGTGCATGTTTAAGAAGTATAATATTAATAAATCATTTCGTTTACATAAGTTTAATATGTCTGCACGGATTTACCACCTTATGGGAACTTATGTATTGTTTTTTAACCGGTAAGTGATTACTTATGTAGTGGGGTCTGTTTGTAGTTGTTGCTACATTAGTTTTATGGTATTTCAGGCGACGCAGTGAGATCTGAACGTCACCCGAAAACCTTGGAATTTCCATAAGTGTTCTATTGGATTTTGTGTGTGTATAAATTCTAAAACCAGGTGTAATGTTTCTGTTTATTAATTAACCAACCAACCAGCCTCCGACTCGGATCGTCACATAACCCCAAGGCGGCCGCAGTAGAAAGACAATATTCTCCGTTTTTATATTTTTATCGCAGCTATCTTTTCCTATTAGCATGTATGACATGATTTTCTGGAAACCTTTCATTATTCAAAATGTCATGCATCTACTCTCGGTAGACCTCCCTTCCTAGGAGCAATTTTTCGTGAAGGTAAACACGATGTTCCACAGGGCTCTTGCAGAGGCAGAAATTGGACGTGTTGGGTGACTGATGGAAAATGAATCTTGGGACGGGGAAAACACCACCCTGTCCGTGCCAAAAGCACAATGTTTGCGTTTCTTGAGGGTTCAACATGTTTTCTTTGCACCCGAAGAAGTTGGCCCCACGTTCTCGACCAACCACGTCTCTTGACGCACAGCGTCCTAAAATCCTCACAAAAGAGACAGTATGACGACTTTAAATAAATAAATTACATAACACAATACCTTTATTGAGGTGCAACTGAATTTTTCACATAAATAATGCATTTATTTCGATACTTAGAAAGACCGGGAAGTTATTAATCCCGCATAATAAATTACACATTATATTGAATTTATAATTTACATATCCTTTTTTTAAATTAATTTTTAATATTTTTATTATATATTAATTTATTACTTTTCGGTTGATTTTACTTATTAAAAAGTACTCGATACATAACGTAACGTAATACTAAAATTACTGAGTAAATTCCGACAACGGACTCTTATTAAGAAAAAAAGGATAATTTTTTTTACATTTTTGTGATACTCCTTTTAAACCCCCGAATGCTGTGTAGACACCACCTTGCCCAGAGGAACCAAACCATTTCCTAAGTTAATTAAATGAAAACTAACCTTACTTAACATCTAAAGTGTAAACGTAGAAAACTATACATATTTAGAAAAAAATAAATTTCAATCTCTTGTGGACAATTTTAATTGGAAGATTAAACAGCGGTGTTCTCTCTCTCTCACCAGGAGAACTCGTTTGAATTAGAAAAATAACAGAATTCCATCTACAACCGAGGGTATATTTTAGATAAAGGAGTAAGTGGGCAGTAGTGAAGACTCACGGAAGCCGTGGTACACCAAAATGTGGTAAAATCGTCGTGTCGCCAGACAATCTCAACGATTGAAATGTAAGAATTTCACCTTGTGATAGCCCTCTTAATAATGTTAATAAAACATCCTCCGGGTTGCGGCTTGACACTTGGCAGAAAGTTGACTGACTGACTGACTGACTGATTGTCATTTCATAATACACGGCGTATTTGTTCGGGTACGAAGTAATTTATTTTTCTAGTTGCACGAGTCGATGGGACCATCTTTCTTTATTTATGACTTTACTTAATCATTGATTCATTCAAGTTGTAACAGGTCGATGATGTATGAGGGGCCTTTAATTTTCGTGCACCTTTAATTTTCATTCGTAATTGCACCGTTGAATGAATCACATTCTCTCTCTCTCTCGTTGACGAAATATCACTTGTGAGGTACCGTACTGTGTGTGTGTGCGTGTGTGTGTGTGCCACGAAAATTACAATCTCACGTCTTCTCAATTTGAATTTTCACGTCGCACGTTGACAAATTCTGGAAACGAGCCAGGACGTGGTGGAAGTGTGACGTTTTACTGAATTCAACAACTCTTTGCTGACATATAATAATATTATACTATTTATAAATTTGTTTGTTTACGAGGATAAGTTCGCAGCGTCTGATAGTAAGATAGCCAAGAGGCTTATGCATACATTTTATAGTTTTACTTTCCTGTGAGGATATACGCCGTAGACGACAACAGACAACCAACACGACGCAGAACTCCCGGCTACTGTCCTCGTTTTCGTTGATCCTCGGGCTACGTGAACCTCCTCGCAAGGAGTACAATGGAAACGAACTAAAATATATCAGCACAAACAGATATTTGTACATACATAAATTGTTGTCTTTTTCCGTGTTGTTGTGCGCCGAAAAATCCGTATTTTATAACGAGTACACTCGTTTACTGGCTTCAATCCAATGCTATTACAATTTGTTTTCCACGCCAATGAATTTTTACGGCTTTGATCTATGCACTAGGCCGTGCACGGGCTGGAAATGTTTCAGAGTCAACACAACGTGAAGCGAAATAGTCGGAGAGAGAGAAAGATGCCGTCGTTCTGTAGTGTGGTGTTACCAACCAGTGAGTGCATCGATGTGCATTTTCTGTCATTTTCTGAACCTGTCTAGTTGAGGTCTATTCATCGAGCAATAAGAAACACCGTTACCGTATTAGTGTCGCGTGTTCAGCACACCTTGTCTACGTATATATTTACGTATATCTTTGTCACAATACCGCCTGAATTTAAATTTAAAGTATCAAACAAGGTGGGATGTGCCTGTAGTTGTTTGTTTTGCGTATGCCAAGAACCCGGGTCCTTCTTATTTGACATTCAAGGCGTTCCTTCTTCACTTGCCTAGTCCTGAAAATGCAATTTTATAACTTTTATAACCTGTTTCCCAACTTTATATTTACAATAGCGCTTTTCTTTTCTCCGCTATCTATCAAAAGCACCTGACAGTTCCACTTTTGAAAAAGATTATTTGCATGGATGCACTGAAACCCAAACGAAACGGAGAACGGGAAAGCTGAAGGAGGCGAAGTAGGAGAGGAGTAGTGCCGGAGAGGCTGGGGACTGGGGGCTGGGGGTTGAATGGATGCTCGGGGATTGCCAGGAGGTTCCGGGGGATGAGCCTTTTGGGGGTATTTTGGGCCACGAGAAAGAGGTGAAAGTTCCACCGAAAGCCTCCTTTCTTTCTTTACCGTTCTTTCTCCTCGCAATTCGAAATTCTTATTTTTGCTTTCTATTCAGAGTTATGAAAGAAAAAGAAAAAATTTTTTTCTCCTCCTTAACTTTCCACTTAAGGAAAACTTCTTTTCACTGAAATTTATTTTTTGACAGTTGTCTTTTTAATTAAAAAAAGGAAAGAAAAAAGTGTTGCCTTCTCGTAAGGAGGAACGGAGCAATGGAAGAGACCGGACTTAATTAATTGAAATAGTTTTCGATTGTAATTGAAGAGAACCAAAAGTAAACGGTCGGAGTGGTGCTCGTGTGTGCTCGACTCGAAACGGTGGAACGTCATTAAACGTCCAGGTTGTAGTGTAATCTGTCCGCGTACGACAAGTCGGGGCAGTACAAGAAACACTCGCTCCACAGTATGTATCTTTTCCATCTCTCGATTTCTCCTTCTTCTAGAAGAAGAAAAAAAAAATGCATATAAATTTATCGCCCCTTAGAAATGGACTTAAGTGGAGTCGTCTCTTAAGAGCCGGTTAATTAAAATAGTTTGCCGTGACGGAATCGGTGCCTTACATATGTTAATAATTGAGGATTTTGTCATGGCCGAAAAATGAAAAGAATGACGGTATGTGACGAAACGCATTAACGTGACGATGAACCCTGCGTTGTGACTTGGAATGTTTCGTATTTGTAGTTTGTAGTGTGTCAAGAACTGTCCCACGGATCTAACAGTACGAGTAAGAAACTTCTACGTTTCACAAATTTTCCATCAGTGCTGTATGGATGTAGTGCTGTACAGTTTTTCTGCTTCCACGACCGTCCCTCGCGCCATGGTCATTTGTATAAATTCCAAAAATGCACAAAGTTTCCCTACAATTGTACTTCCCTTTTCCTCGGAATATGTATCCCCCCCTGCTCCTCCTCCAAAAAAATAACACCAGACTTTGGGAATTGTAGTTGTGCACTTTCCATTTAGGGTCAAAGCAGGTCAAGGATTACCCAGCTCGTTCGGTCACACCAATACAAAAATGTAAATATGAAATTTATGGCTGAAGGTTGGTAAAGCCGAAGGCTTAAAACGATTTATTGAGATTTATATTTTGGAAATTTGAAATGTTCTTATTTCATTAACTGTTGAATATTGTTGGTCGGGAGTCAGGGAAAGGGGGAACCAACCATAAAGTGACACAGTTTAGTGATGTCGGAGGGACCAGGAGGAAACCTCAACCGGAGACCATTTGCTTTGTTTCTCGTTTAATTTCCAACGTCAACGTGAACATGAAGAGAGACAGAGATAGACAGATGGATGGATAAATAGTTAGAGAGAGAGAGAGAGAGCGAATCTCCTCACTCCTTCACTAAAGACCAGTTTTCTCTTTCAACAGTCACAATCTTCGGTCTAATCAGTGATATTTTACTTTTCAACGAATCATTTTACTCCCGAAATGAAAAAAAAAGAGGGACCACGATGTCGTAGAGTTAAAAATAAGGATAATCAAGAGCGTTTAAAGTTACCTTGCCCGGTTTCGGGATGAATAAATTGCTCTCTACAACGTCGTGAACATGATCTCGTGAATTATTATGAAAACCAATCATTCGTGCACATGCACCCTGGGCCCCGGAGCCCTCGTAATTTGTGGACGGGTCGGAAAAGAAGAACAGTGAGGAGACAAGGAGGAGATATCAGATGGAATGGCGGGAGGGGACCCTTAATTATATACCAGAACAACCCGGGGTCGATGTAAATATATGCAAGCAACCGAACCGGTGCACAAGGGCACAACAATTGTCTGGTGGCAAAATTCGAGGTACCCACGCCGGGTATTGTCCGGGTACCGTAAAGTGGTAGAGTCGGTAGACTAGCTGTTCTCCCGTGGGAATTCGCACACACGTACGTGCTTTCATGACTTTCCGTTTTCTTGTACTTACCGAACACTCTTCCCGACTCTGAGAGATGATTCTTTGTGTGCACTTCTCTCACCGGGGTAAAATTCACAGTTCCTCGTTTCTTCCGAACACCCCGTACGAAATTGGACGTTTTCTAGACGCGGGAGTTAGACGTATGAGACATGGAAACCCTAACCCTAGAGAAAGACACAAGGGCACACCGTAAAAAATATTAATATTTATGTAGGGTATGAAGAAAAAGAGTGACGTTACAGGTGATTTAAAAACTCGCATGCTTTGTGTAGAAATTCAAGAATTTCATATTATTATTATTATTATTATTATTTTTTCTTCTTCCACGGAGTGACGGGTTTTCCCCCGTTTGCTAAACGTTAACCCCGGGTACGAGGTGGTGGTGGTGGTGGTGGTCGTGGCGGAGAGGCACTCGGCTTCAGGGAGAAAACTACTACATATTTAAAGGATTTTCCCGTAAAGCCAAAGTTATTTCCATTTGAACTAATTTAAAATTCACAAGTTTTCTCACTCAGAAGTAAAGCGCCCTTAGAAAATTCAAAAATATGTAAAAGCTTTGAAACCTTTCCCGGACCTAAAACATTCAAAATTTATAATTCAACCCCTTGAAATTTATACGGGAAGGAGCAAGAAAACATCCTTTGCGAGTTTTTGCCCATTTTTTTCCTTTTTCTTTCCGAAAACCGCGATCCGAATCGATCAGGCAAGCTCAGGGCAATCGGAGAGCCGGGAGGACACCTGAGGGTTGCCACCGGAAGGAGATGTGACACCACCGAAGGACTCGTTCATTTTTTTTTTTTTGGACGGGAACAAAAGTTAAGAATGAGTAAGAATTAAAGAGAGAACGTTCCGAGGGTGTGTTGGCGGTGTTGGAAAGGTGAAGGAAAAAGTCAGATGCAACTTGCATCCCTGAGGAGTCGTCAGAAGGTGTTTTAACCGTCTTTAATGGCTTTTCCAATGGGTAAATCCATTATTTCCTTTGTCTGCGTTCTGCTCATGCAATTTTCTCCCAATTTTCCCGGGTTTTTCTTTCGTCGTAGGAAATTTAATTTCGTTCACGGTGTTTTGACTTATTCCGGGACCCGGCCGAAGGAAGAGGAGAGCTCCCGGCAGAAGAAGAGAACGTCTTCCTCGTCGTCCGACGACCGAAACGTCGTCTGTTACTTTTGCAGCGTTCGACGAATCACATCAAAGCAAAAAAATGATTTAAATCCATAAAATAAAATTTATGGCTCCGCTTGAATAATTGACGATTTATTAATCGTCTATAAACTAATCGACGAGATTAACCGATCAAAATTGTTAGCAGTCAATATATCAAAATGATCATCAGAAATTACTTTAATGAATTCAGTTGTGTGTCCCTCCCATCTATACCCGCCACGGTCCGTAGGACTCTCTCTTGTTTTTGTTTTTGTTGTTTTTTTTTTATTTACGGACTCAACTACAGAAATTAATGTTATCGCTGCTGGATGACCCCGACACCATCGTTGACATCGTTGAAATCGAGGCTGAAGAACGCGAGAGTCACAGGGACGTGTGCTGTGGTTGAAGTGGTGCACCACAGTTGGTGTGAGTTCTGGTGCTCAGCCACTGGGGAGGCGTCGACTTACCTGAACCTCCCGGATTCGTCGGAAATCGACAGCCACGCCGGACGAGGTCATCGGAATAATCTCAGGGAAGTCCACGAAACCGTGTCCGTTTTTCTGTGATGACCTCGTTGACCGTTTTCCGTGGCGTTCGAACGTCGAAAACAGAAACCGTCCGTCTCACGACGACAGCCCAACGCTCCGATGCCGTCCGAAGGAGGGCAACAGCAGCGTCCGCCGCGACGGCCGAAACCTTTTCTCGTTGGGAAAGGATGGGAAACTGCGAGGTCGCGAGAATGAACAAAAAACAAATAAATAAAAAACCATTAGTCTTTCAAAAATTAAATTTTACTACAACAGGACAACTAGAAACTTTTACAGTAGCAAAAAACGGTTAAAAACTAATTCAGGGGGTTGACAAAGAAACGTTCGTTAAGGGTTGATGTTTTTTTTCTTTTAGAAAAAAAAAAGAAACAAAAATTCTCCATTGAACGGGAAGGTCTAAAAAACACAAATGGGAGCTTTACGCGGTCCGATTCGTTCACTTATTAACACTAAATTTCATTTATTTATTTATTTATTTATTCTGTTTGTAACGACTTGAATTCGTTTTTAACCGCACAACCTTAGAGTACTTTTTATGACACTTTTACATTGTGTGTGTGTAAAAAGCTTTCTTATTATTTTTCACTTATTCAGAGTAGTAATATACACTTCGTTTCAATTCCTATGTATGTATGTATGTATGTACGTATGTATTTTAATCAAAAATTTGAGCAAGGAGACGGTAGAGGCGCTGGAAGGCGAGTTTTTAGGGATAGCACAGGGGCAGCAGCACAACGGGTTTTTTTTTCCCTGGGCGGTCAGAGACCGAGGGCTGAAAAAACGGGGGGGCGGTTGGCGTCGGTTGCACAACAGCAGGACCTCCCTCCCTCCCTCCGATGACAAAATTCTATCGAACTTATTGATTTGGTGAAATTCTACCGAAAAGTAAAAAAGAAAACGAACGTTTTCTCCGACGTCAGTTGCAGGACATTGCCGTTTCCTCCGAATTATTGTCATCTCTCGTTCGTTTCCCGCTTCGTAAAATCAAACCTCTCTTTCGTCCAAAAACTAGTCGTAGGAAAATAATAGTGATAGTGATAATAATAATAATAATGATAACAACAACAACAACAACAACAATAACAACAACAAACAGGAATGAAGCAAACCCGTTCATTATTTAAACGCGCCGAACATGAAATCTTCCTCACGTCAGTCGGTTGATGTCCTGTCAGAACTATTTTCACTCCGAGATTATAGTTTTTTCTTTTTTTTCTAGATAGTTTCTCGTCGTTTGCGTCTAAAACTATTCAAAACGAGTGATTTCACCAAATCAAAGCAGAGAGAGAGAGAGAGAGAGAGATGGAAGAAAACTGAGCGAGACGAATTATTGAGACAAAGAGTTAGAATTCTCGAGTAGTTCGGTCGACCAAACTAACCAAATAGTTTTTCAACTATTATTTGTAACTAAACGAGACAGAAACTTGTTCTCGAATCCTCAAAAACGCGTCCACATTTCCACGTAAAATTTAAATAAAAGCGAGAGTTGGGAAAACTCGCGGTTCGGGTACCTCGCGTTCGAGTACCTCCGCCGGTGAATTTCCGTCCATCACCCGTGTCTCTCCGCGGGTGTACCCGTCTTTATTTAAATTTTACCCATTCAATCGAACTCGATGTCAAAAAAAAAGAAAACCAAAAAAAAGAACCCAACAAATTTAAAATAACGAACACTAAACCAAACAGGTTTAAGGTACATACATTTATATATAAATTTTTTTTTAGGTTTGTTGTTCGAGAACCTTGAAATCGACTCGACTGTACTCGAGAAATTATAATTCGTACCTGGGAGAGAAGTAAATTAAATTTATGTAAGTACTAGGCTGGGGGAAAAAAAAATAACATGAGAAAACAACCGAAGCGAACACTCGACGAACTGAAAACGCAGGGAACGGGCGTCTCTGTGTGTGTGTGTGTGTGTCTGTGTGTATGCGTGCGTGCGTACTTGTACTGCGTACCGATGGGACCGTAGAAACAGGAAAAAGCCCACGATTTTCTGTTTTTTTGCCGAAAAAATAAAAAATAAAAAATAAAAATAAAATAGAAGAGAACTTGTTTTTTTTTTTTACACATTCACCGCACAATAATTTAATAAAATTTCGGTAGAAACCACACGAATCACGTTTAAAATTCTCCATAGTTTTCTTATATTATTTATTTATTTTTCCAGCAGCGGGTTCGTCGTCGTCGACGCGGCCGTCGTCGTCGCCGTCGCCATCTTGATGATTATTAACGTTAATAGTATCATTACCATTATCATTATTAATTATTATTATTATTATTATTTATTTATTTATTTTTTTTTATATCCAATTAGCTTTTTACATAACTGTACAAAAATTGCTAAAACTGATTTAAACTTTGACCCCGGAGTTTCAAGATTTTTTTTGCTTTCTTATTTATTTCAAATTTTTGTTTTGTTTATTTACTTAGTTTTTTTTTTTGCGCGCGCGTGTATGTGTATGTGTTTGTGTGTTTTTGTGTCTGTATGTATGTCTGTCTGTCTGTCTCTCCGTTTGACTTATCTACATTTACAAATTTTTCTCTCCAACAAGAAGTGTTGATTTATTTTCCGTATTGAACTCAGAATCGTGTTTCGTTCGTTTATCGGTTTGTTCATTATTTCATTATAATCGTAATTATAATTATTATTTTTATATTCTTCTTCTTCTTCTTCATCATCATCATCATCATCATTATTATTATTATTATTAATTTTTGTATTTTGTACAAAAACATCACATTAAGAAAAATGGAAGTTCGCTCCATCGTCGATCATCATCGTCTTCATCATCACCACACCACCACCGTCGTCATCATCATCGTCAAAATCAACATCGGACACTTTTTGACTTTGCCGGTTCGCCATCCGTCCTCTCCTTTCCCGCGAATCGATCAATCGATCGATCGATCTCGTACGAATACAAACAATGTATGAATACATCCATGAAATATGTATACATATAAATTTATATTTATGTACATTTCTGTATTCGTTCGGCTCCGAGTTCTCCCTGGGCAAGTGACGTCGCAAGACGGGGTACCCGGTACCTGGGTACCTTCTTCTTCTTCTTCTCATTTTTTTTCTCATTGCTGTTTCCGGACTAGAAAAAGCAGTCAAAAATGTCGGCTCGGGAACGAAGCGTTTCTTTTTCTTTCCTTCCTCGTAATTCTCCTCCTCCTCTTCGTCTTCTTCTTCCTCTCGTTTTTTTTTTAGGTAACATACTTTTCATTATTTATTTATTTATTTCGTTTCGTTTTATTTAATTATTTACTTATTTATTTTTATACACATTTTATACACCGCACGGCAAACTGTAAACTTTTGCCGTCGACATTTGAGATCTAAATTCTCTCGTATACTTTTTAATTTTCGTACATATATATATATATAAATATATATTTATCTTATTTTCATGTGTATATATATATATATATATTTATATACACGCACATAGGTATATTGTTGGACTCGGTGTTGCCTGTGCCGATGAAGTCCCTTCGTCCGTCACGCTTTCCTGTTTTTCTTCTTCTTCTTATTCTTCCCAGTTTAGTGTTGTCAGTTTTCCTTTCTGCTTCAGGACGACAGCGGTGAGAAGGAAATTGATTTAACTTATTGAACGGTTGAGGGTTTTAATGTTGAAAGGAAAAACGTTGCGGTTTTCAATATTAAAAACCGCGTAATCTTCGTTTCTTCAGATCCGGATGGGCAAAATTCATAACTTCATCTGGAAGAAGAAAAATAAAAAATTGCCAACTCAACGTGCTGTTTTCCATCAGTACATATAGAATAAATAAATATATACATATATAGGGAACTGACAACTCTTGGTATACACACATATATATATATATAATTCGATTTTTTGCTTCGAGGATGACAGAAACGGACACTAGTTACTCTCGTCCGGTTGTCAAATATGAAAATATCCAAGAAGTTAAACTCACCTTTAACTCCGATGACTAGGACTACAGATGGTGGCCGTAATATTGTGGTGGGTAGTGGTATTCGTTGTGAAAACTAGGATCTCCCGGCGGCCGATGCATCATTTGAGCCTGTCCATCCATCATGTAACCCATGGATCCGTCTGGACTGTACGCTCCGCTAGGACCTGCGTGAGGTGAGAAAACTAAAGGTTACTGGGGTCAAATCCCTGTTCCACCCCCGTCACGGGCTGATGGCAAACTTAAAAACTAAAACTAAGCCACGGTGGGGGGTGGTCATCACAAAGAGGTTGTACATGAACGAAACATTAAATAAACGGACGGGACGACCGTTGAACTTAATTTTGTCTTCTTCTGAATGACTAACCAACAGTTACCGAAGTACTTATTTTAAGTAACCAGTTGCCTGTGCGGTACACGAGTGTAGTTTTATGTGTTGCCGATCGTTCGGACCAATTTTGGTTGAATTCTACACGTTCCACGTTAATTTAAACGGACGGAAACGTCGGAGGACGCGTTTCTTTCTCTCGCCTTTAAAAAATGGCAGAGAAAAGAGAAAAAAAATGGAAAACAGAAGTCGTTAAATAAAAAAAAAGGAAGAAAGTTGTGAGTATAAGATTGATTTTATTTGTCCTCATGAAATTCAATACTTCGTTACAATTTCAATCGGATCGTTGTAGTTCTGTTAGAGAGAAAAGCCGTCGGAGCCCTCACGCTGGGCTCCTACAAATTGACGTGTGTGATTGATGGAGGAAGGGAAAAAGCTCTGCTTTCTGCTGCAACGACATTCGCTTTTTCTTCGGCTTCTGCCACTTCCATTTCCTTTTTCCCGGTTCCCTTTTTGTCTCCCTCCGTTCGAGCCTCCCGACGAACAAAAAATTCCAACATTAATTGGTTGCTTAGCATCTACCCCTGCGATTTTCCCGAGCAGTCCCCTTAATTATGTAGAAAAGCTACAACGTGAAAATGGCAGGACTCTGAATTTCCCCGGCGCCCTCTGGTTGACTTTCTCGAAAATCTCTCCTTTTGTCATTTTGCTAGATTTTCACAGTAAAAATTTTCGTTCGTTAAAAAAAAAAAAGCAAACAAATTTCTCGGCCCGTCCGACTCTGACCCGTGCAAGTAACTCAGGTCAGGTGTTACCACCGGGTCCCTGCTAAATTATTAGATCCTTGCATTTTCCGAAATGTGTGCGTTCCTTTAAAGAAAGTGAGGATCCGTGGAAAAGAGGAGAGAAAATTCCCGTCGAAGGTTGAATCTATTGAAACCCTAAGATGAAATCACATAATGTAAACGATAAATCAAACCCTAACCATTGTCCTTTGAAAGTGGCCGATCACATTCACGGCACCATCACAAATCAATAAAGCCCCTCAGACTACGTTTGCTTCTTGCAATCTTTCTCTTCTTATTCTTGGCCTTTCTCTCTCTCTCTCTCTCTCTCTCTTTTTGATCCAGACTCACTACAGCATCTCACTGCCCCTTTCTCTCTCTTTTCTTTTTTGTGTCAGAACTTCCCTCGGCACGGCGTTCACTCGATTCTCCATCTTTTTTTCTCTTCTCGTCTTCTCATAAATATCCCTTAACAGTTCCGACAGTCTTTTTTTCTTTCCGTGTCCATTTCGGAGACGGAGAATAAAAACCGAATCCCACGGAATTTATCATCTGATTCTCGTCGACGAAGATAAAATTAATACGGTCCGATCGGGAGCACACGGAACGGTGGAAAGATTTACAGTTTCTAGAAAGTCACCGAATTAATTGTCCAAGTGTCGAACTCGAACGGCGTGAGAATCGAGTCGTCTGGTAATGGAGTTAGAAGTGACGGTAGACCAGAAGACTAGTTCTAGTCTGACTCGAAGCATGTGGAACCACCCATGTTCAAATTACATATATAATTCATATACAAAAAGTTAGAATCGCGTGTGGTTCCACAAACAATTCCTCAGGGTCGATAGAATTCGTCTTCGGCTGCAGCCAAATCATCGATTGGTCGTCCTCTTCCACTTATTCCCATCGTGTGATTTGAAAATTTTCCTACGAAAATCTCCCTTCCATCTTTTTTCTTGTCCAGAGTACCGTGACTAACGATCGAGATTGCCGGCTGCAGTTCGACTGATCGACCGGAAACCTTTTCCTACCAGAAACTCAACGCGAAAACCATAATGTAAGAGACTTTCGAGTGTCTTTCATTGTACGGCGAGGAGGATTCAGCGAGAGAGAGAGAGAGAGCAACTTGGGTGGAAAACTCGGAAGAAAACCTTCCGGCAGCGCGGAATTTCCTCCCGTTCATTGTTCCATCCGGCAACCTCTTCCCGGTCTTTTCCCGATTTCCTCACATTCGGTTAGGAAGAAACAAAACCGGCGAAAATACCTAGAAAACAAAATCTTTTTTCCTACTCCTGCGAGGACTTCTTCTGGAGATTTACAAACGACACCGAAGGGGGCAATTGAAACTAGTGGAGAAATTACAAGAAACGGTTTATGTCTCTCCAACCGTTCTAGTTGTACGCTTTGACCGGTTTATCCGGTCGGAAAATCCTGCATAAAAATAAAATAATTTTCCTGCGGCCGTTGAAGACGCAGAAGAAGAAGCAGAAGAAGCAGCAGCAGCAGCAGCATGAGCAGCGTAACCTCCCTAAGTTCACTAACAGAATCTGAGAGGTCGTAAAACGATGTTGTGACCGTCGGTTTTAATAGAAGAAAACATTTCCCTGAAGGTTTTTATAGGTAAGAATGAAATCTCCTGTTGGTTTCCTGCACTCGTGTGCATTAAAACTGTTGGCTTTCATTCTTCTCGGGTGAGCAAAATTAGGCAACCGGCAACTGGTCTCACCAAAATCGTAGCTCTGAGGGTTGAACTAATCCACGTTTACGAGCCCATAACTCCACTAAGATACGACCACCTCCTATCTCCCCGGTTATTAAATAAAACACCCTCATAATCGGACGCGTTAAGTTACATTTTTATGTAACGGATAAACCTTTTTGAATACTACACCTTGTCTACTACTTACCTGGGTGAAATTATATTAGTTTATAGATTGTGAAGGTAAGAAACCCGAAACCATTCTCACAGAACCCGAAAAAAAAGCCTATTCATGCTGTGATTCGTGTAACGTGTGGAATACAAGCGGTGTTTACTTTATTAGTGAGTTGCCCGTACCTGTGCCTGAACCTTCGAAGGAACCCAACACGGGTACCGGGCGAAAGTAAGCTTCATCTCTTTTTTTTTTTAATTTCGATTCGATTTCTTGATCGATCAATCTTGCGTTTTCTTTCTGGCTTCCTGCGAACCGTTTGCGAACGAATACCGAACACAATTCACTCGGTACACTCCCCCCCATTAATACAATAATCCGAATCAAAACTAAAAAAAAAAATGTAAAAAGTTCTTAGAGCGAACTTACCCGCTCGATTGGACTGGTCGATCATAGGCTGAACGATCCTGCGGCGGGCATTGATGAACCTTTTGCAAAAGAAAGAAAGAAGAGAAAGAGGGATTAGGACCCAGAAAATAAAAACAACTACAACTAACTTACCACTCGCACCTGCTCGATTCGACTGGTCGATTAAAGGTTGAACAATCCTCCGTCTCGCGTTGATGAACCTAAAAAGCACAAAAATATGAGCAATCTGGCAGTTGTCATTGGGTTGAACCGACACCCCGTCACCAAAGACGTCTCTCGATGGACTCCAACATCACCTGAAACCAATTACTAATTAACTACAACTAACCAGGTGGGGGAAAGGGTGGAGGACATCAATGGAAAGAGACTCAGGCGAACTGAAGACTTCTCACATTCCGTCGTGGAGATGACAAAGTCGAAGGAATTAAAGAACCTGAGGGGCGTCACCCGAAGAACACTCCTAGCGTGTCTGCTTTGGATGAGAGAATTTTGGCGAGAATTCTGTTTTATTACCTAATACGTGGAACAAAAAGAGGAAAATGGCACACGACCCGAGGAATAAATTCAGTCCGGGTGTAACTGACACGGTCGGTGAAGGTTCCGACGGTGAAAAAGACCTGAAAAATTACATGTTCTGTTAGGTGAAACGACGGACGTTCACTTGGATGTCTTCGGCTACGACAGAAAAACATTAATACGCGGAAACTCCTTCGGCGTCAATCACCTGGAGAGAGAGAGACAACGTTAACGAAACCTCAGACGTAGGCAACTGTACACAAAATGACAAGTTAACAGTTCAATAAATTACAAAAACCAAAACGAACAGCTTAATAAATAAAAATCTATTAAACAACAACCATAAGTTTAAAATAAAAAGCGTTGAATCAAAACTTTGGCAATTTGCGACCGTCCCCGGAGTGTCAAAACGAATCCCGGGGGTAAGGACCTGTTTTTGTTCTGTTTTTTTGGTTCGTAAAAGTTTCACTAGACAAACTCATAGATTCTTTTTGTTGTCTATTTTTTTCTCGGTCGCGGTCACGTGGAACTCTTTAACTCCCTAATAGTTCGAAATGGGCGGAAGGCATGAGAAAACGAAACAACGGGAAACAATTATCCGGATCAAAAACCGTTGCAAGACTTTTCTTATTTTCGACCTCGTAATTACTTTTGACATTAATACATCATAAGAGAAGAAAACCCATGGTAACATGGCGGAAAGCAAAAAGACAGAGAGAGAGAGAGAGAGAGAGAGAACGAAACGTCGAAAAAGATGGCGGGAGGAACCAAGAGTAAAATGTATTAATTACAAATTATAATATCCTGAAAGTGTTTACCCTCCTCTTTGGTAACCATTATCACACTTTGCATTAATTGCAAAATCAATACTTGGTTTCATCCCCCGTGCCCAGGAATAGTTAGTCAAAACAGAGAAAGGGACAATTTACCCCCGATGATGGATTTGATCCGCCGTCACCCCTAAGAAGCGTACAAAGAGAGTCATACCAAGCTCAAACTTGTGTTTTACAACGAACTTCGTTTTGCCTTTCTCGCTTTTGTTGGTTCTCTTTACTTTTTCAGATGTGTTCACTAGATGAAGGCGTCGGGGGCGGTTTGCTGCAAGGCGTCCGCCATCTTGTTAAAAACTCTGTTGGAGTAGGAAACTACCCTAACTCATTCCGAGTCTGCAGTGTGTAACAGAAAAACGTATACAACTCCAATTACAAGTCAGAACTCTGACGGAGGAAAAAGCAGCCGTCGATTTATGAAAGACACGACCTAAATCCTCACTTCCGGAATTTTAATTCGTCCGAGGGAGTTTCTGTTAATTACCCCGTAGCAGTAAACCAGAAGCTACGGGGAGAACAAAAAAAAATGTAATTTGGTAAGAAAGAAAGCATTACTTAAGACGGAGCATCTGGACGATTCAAAGTGGGGTCGATTAAGTTGGTTCCTTCATCCCCCAAAATCCGAACCGAGTCAGACGTTGATGACAGCCCGAGGGAAGTTGTTTTGACAATTTCTCCTCGCCCCGGTCAGAAGTAAAACGAATGGAATTTTTTTTGTCGCCGAGTGCTTCACTGGACGTTTTCGTGCTCCGGCAGAAGTTCTCGTCGAAGTACACCTGTGTCGATTCGCTTAAGTCGGTAATCGGCTTACGATGGGGGGTGTAGGAAAATTTATTCGGGTGTTTAACTCTCGGAGATGGGTCCGAGGGAAAACTCGAGAGAAAATGGCCGTCTCCCCACGACCTCGTCAAACTCAAAAGGAAATAAATTAACTAAAATGAGTTATCGAGTCTGCAACAAGTTTAATTGTATTAATGTCTGGATTGTTATTCGGTGACCCCAGCTCCCGTTCCCGAGTTCCTTCCAGAGAGAGGAAATCTTAATTTTGACATTGAAATAAAACGATTAAATTACAACATCTTCGCCACCCCCAGCTCCCGTCCAGAAGTTTCCCGGGGTAATATGTACAAGCTGTTACCCGGGGATTTTCTCATTGTCGATAGCTATGAGCCTGACCTGTGACTTCGGGAAACCCTTTTTCCCGTGCACAATCCCCCGAGCCCCAAAAAAAAAAATGGTTTCCTCCCGAAGCTAAAGATCGTTATTTTCGCCGGCGTTCCCATCCACCCCGACCTTCGTTTTCGCTCTTAACCTTTCGGATGTGATGAAGTCGATCCGACACTGGCAGAGCAGGAAGGCAACAGATGTAAATTATTTCTTATATACAACCGAGAGGATTTCATTTATTTTGACGTTTCCCGGGGAGGATGGGTCCGCGTGGAAAGAGAGAACATCCAGGCTCTCGAGTCATTTGTTCCACAGGGGAGAGGAAAACTGTTGGGAGAGCCGGAGAAAAGGAGCCGCGTACAGGTGAGAGACTCTGCCGCACGCTCTGAGTTCGGTTTAATTTCCAAATCGGAAAAAACACATCAATCGTCGAGATGGCGGAGGATGGTCCCGATGATCGGAGTCCCGAACCTCTCAGCACGGCCCCCGAAAGGAACCGACTACTTTCCATATTCCCTGACTCAGCTTTGCCGGGGGTGCACTCTGGAAAACGTCTACATCTATGAATTATCAAAAAGGAACCGGAGCAAGGCACGAAGGAGGGAAATGGAAAATGCTAAAAGTTGGGAAAAGATTCACATAGAGACCCCATGTTTTTCTAGGCAATTTGCTTGGCTAGAACATTAATCACGTGACATGTCAGTCACGGGTGAGTGACGGCACCCCGGCAGACTCGATCTGCTCCAGCGATTAGAATGAACCCGAAAGGGTAGAGGAAACCAAGGGGCCTCGAGAGATATTACTTTCCCTGCAAAATTACTTTTCCATCCTCTCGTTTCAATTCGAAAACCAGAGGAATTCAAATTCGAAAATGGCAAATTAGAAAATGAAAAGTTTCTCGTTTCCAGACGTTTTTTTTGTGCTTGTGTGCGTGTGCGTGTGTGTGTGTGTCAGGGTCCCTCGTTTAATTGCAAACGGTCGAAGACGGTTCTTCCGGCTCTCCCGCGCACCGGGTGGGTGTCCACTCTCGGTCTGGTGGGTGTTCACTGGTGGGTCGAATTGGAAATGTGTCCTTCCGAGAAACTAATTTAATTCACGCTCGATGAGGAATGGTAGGAAATCGCTCGTGATTCGGCAGGGAACCAAAATGGCGGATCTCGAGCTGCGGAGAAGAAGAAATTTTTGGACCGGGGCGAACCAAGACGAAACAGACGTGAATTATGGGAGTCTGATCCCCGACAGAAACGAGACGCGATCCGAGATGAAAGACCCGTGAACGAACGAGCACGCAAAAAATAGTGAAAATTAGTTTTCACCAGGGAGGTTGCCACTTCGATTGGGGCCCATAACCGAAATCCTTAGAAATTAGTTGACCGTTCCACGTCGAATAGAAATGATCGCTAATATCCTTATCGCATAAGAAACGACCGTTTGACTCGATACGGGGAAGAAATTTCTGAAAATCATCGCAGTCACATCGTTTAGGGTTGAGGGAAAAACGACTATTGTATACGAGACATCGTAGAAAGAAGGGATGAAAACCTCTTGGCCGATGCTACTTGAGAGCACTTTCTATGCCCCTCACACGGCATTTTATCAAGGACCAACAATTGTATACACACACACACACACACACACACACACACACACACACACACACACACACACACACACACACACACACACACGCACATACACAGATACAGAGAGAGGGAAATGGAAAAAATCTTTTTACTCCTACGGTAGCCATTTGACGGTTTTGGAAAATGAAATGTTTCCATACAATAAAATTATTAGGGAAGTCAGAGAAGAGACGAGCACTTAGCCTTGGGGGATGGACACCAACTTCAGTTCACCACGAGAAAAGGACTCGGAATCTGACGTGGTGAAAGCTCCACGAACAAAAAAAAAAAATAAGTAAAATCCAAACTATTATTTACTCCTCGAACTTCTTCTCACCCATTTAACCCAAAGTTGCTCCACGAACCGATTCGTGTGAAGCAAGCAGACGACAGAACTCCAAAAAGGAAAACTACGGGTGCCCGTGAACATATACATATAAATATATCCGAAACTCGTTACGTTCCGGAGAGAGAGAGTGAGAGAGAGAGAGAGAGAGAGAGAGAGAGACGCTTTTAAAAAGCTTTTAGACTTTTTAGTTGTAAATAGAATTTGATAAATAGATATACGGTTTCAGTGTCGAACAATACACGTGAAACAGGGTTGTCTTTTTCGGTTGGGGGGGTTGTCGTTAATCGGCTTTTTCGAGATGAGTCGAACACCTTCGGGCTGGCACGGGGATTTCCGAGGTCCGCGTGACCCCCAAGTTGACCTAAAAATAGTCCCTGTGTTTATTTATACGTCTCCGTTTTAATTGCTGCATTTCCCGGTACCGTCTGGCAATTCGTCTGATCGATGCCACGGCACCATGCTGGTACCTTGATCGACTCCATTTGAGGGAAACGGGGTCAAGGGCTGGTGTGACAAATGAAATAATTAGAAAAAGGTTTACTGTTGGTGTGTGTGTGTGTGTGTGTGCATGTGAGGGAGAGACAAGGACTGACTCGGGGAGAATGGTAAAAAGGCAATCGTTGTACATTTGAGAATTGCACCATGAGAAAAGCTAGAAAATGTAATGGTAAGAGAACAGGACAATCGCATTAGTGGAACTCTATACCCAATGAAAGTGGCTAATCGGCGCCCTTAGGGGCACACAAGCAATTCGCAGGGGAATCCAAAACCAATTTTCCAACCCTTTCTATTGTTTGTTTACTTTGGATTTTATTGCATGTTTTTACATGGTTCTTCTTCTTCTTGTTCTTCGTCTTTTATTTGCACACGGAACTAGACCACTGTCGATTCAATTTTTGACAGGGCTGGCAGGCGGGTAAAGGGCTGCCTACGATGGGATGAAAGCAGATGTAAACTCGGTGTCGACTTTTGACGACGAGATAAATAAAAGTTTTCCACTTGAATTATTCATTCGGTAAAATGGATAAAAAAGCACGTCGAGCAATTAATATTAAATTTTTATGAAGGACGGCCTGTATAATTTCGCGGAAAGTGTTTAAGTTGAATAAAAATATTATGTTTGGGGCTTAACCCTTTTGAGAAAGCCCCACAAGAGGGATTTAGACTGCTCTACCTTGCCACAGACATCCATCCATCCATCCCTTTCGCATCACACACACACACACACACACACACACACACACACACTCTCTCTCTCTCTCTCAGTATCTTCATCTCTACAGTAACAAATGATTCCCACCGTAACACTCTCGGGGTCTTGGGAAAATGATTTTACTTTAATGGGCGAACGGTGGAATTAGTCTATTCAACTTTTAACTGTCCGTCTGTATACCTTTCTAATTGCATTATAACGTCATAAAACCTTTCTGAGGGATGTTTCATTTCCCCTCTAAACCATTTTCATTTCAGTGAATGGCTGCTGTGGAATTATCTTAATGTGATTGAATTGTTTTCAAGCAGCGGAGGGAGCAACAGTGAGAGAGAGAGACCGTTCGCTTCCAACAGCACGTTCAGGATGTACACAACTATCTACGGTTGTAGATATCGTGTATTGTGGCTTAGACAGAACGACAGAAAATTACTTTCTACTCTGGTTCGGTGTAACACCTCCTCACGTGTGGCGATTCGACCCGCTTCACTCTTTCCTTGTATTTGTACATTTTTTTCTCACTCGCCACCGGTTAGTTTAAAACGCCGTCGGTTTCTATAGAATTTGTGCAAGTTATTTAAATGATAAAAACGTCCCTTAATTGGATAAAATGGTGCCGTAGGGTTTTTTTCGTCTCCTTAAAAAAGGGTTCGCTTTTTTCTCTAATGGAACGAATCGCTTTCTCCGGAAGAAAAACTCAATTTAAGTATTGATTTAAACAATTTTGTGCTGGAAAAGGTATTTTCGCATTTCTCCCTGGCAGAAACAGGACGAAAGTGAAAGAGTGACTGCTTCCACGACCAACAGAGAGAGAGAGAGACAGGGAACCTAAAACTCGTTTCAAAAATCGTAATTTATTTATTTTATTTATCGGGTTATAAAAATGAGATTCGATGGCTAACGACTAAAAGATGGAAACAGGCGGCAAGAAAGGGGGGCTACTTACCACCAGCCATTTTAAAAAGAAAATGGCGTTTTCCATCGGGGAGCCCCGAGAAATCCAAAGGCATTTCAATTACTGGTAAAAGAAAAAGGCAATTATAAAAAAAAATAAGAGGAAACGGTGGAGGAAGAAGAAGAAGAAGAAGTCGAAGAAGAAGTAGAAGAACGTAATTTCAAAATTGGCGAGATTATTTCTCTAAACTTTGTCATTTCTTCCTATGATTTAATAATCTTTCTTCATCCGGACTTTTTCTTCTCCATTCCTTTTCTGCCGCCACGTTTTTTCTCTCTCTCTCTCTTTCCAGCCTGAGCGTTTTCCCGCCTCCGACTTTCATCATTTTTTTTTTTAAATGAATTTAATCCAAGTGCAATCAAGTGAATATTTCGATTAATTTCATTTTACCCTTGCTATCGTCGCTTTCCAATGGATCCGGGACCGGCTTTCTCTCGACCTGACGAACAACGAAGGAAAAAACAACGGGAAGTAGAAAAAAAAAGCGTACGAGAAACGTACCACCGTCACTGCCGGAGTTAAAAAACATTTGACATTTTAGAAACAGGCAGGCAAAAAATTCAATACGCAGAAGGAGGAGGAGAAGAACAAGAACAAGAAGAACAAGAACAAGAAGAAGAAGAAGTAGAAGTAGTGGAAGTAGAAGAAGGGAAAAAAAGAAACGGGTAAAAGACAAAGAGCCTTTCAGACAGGTCCTGACAACAGCTTTTTGAATACCGAGAAATATTGAGCTGAAACCGAGTTCGATCGGGGAAAACCGAAGTCGGAGTTTCCCCGGGAAAAGCTCCTGGAAACGGGAAAGCTAGAAAAGGTTAGCAAGAGTTTTCTTAGGGTGAGGAAACAGCAGAGAATGAGAATGAGAGAGAGCCAGGACGGAGCAAGGCATGGAAATGTTGGTCAAATATATCATCCGGCTTGACAGTGCAATTCTCTTATCTTGCGCGGCCGAACAGGGAGGCTTCGGGCGAACCGAGGGAAACTGCAAGGACGCAAAGAGAGAGAGAGAGAGAGAGAGAGAGAGAGTAAAACGGAAACGAGAGAGAGTTGAACAACAGAAAAATTATTAACAAACCAGCCTTCCGTTTTCCCTCTCTTTATGTTCTTTACTACAAAAAAGTTACGGTCACAATAAAATTCTGTTGTACACACTTTTTCCCGGATCTGACGAAAATTACCCGCCGTCTACAGCCGACTACAACGCGTTCGAGAAACACCCAACTTATTACGACCGAACTCTTTGTGTTTCGCACCTAACGAAACCGGACCTTCAACATTTCCTTGGACTTTCTTGAAATTAATTAATTTTCGTTTGAGTACACCTTGAATTATTCGCTCCCCGGGAACGAGTGGTAGGTGCGCGTGTGTGCGCGCTCGGAGCAGTAAGCAATTTGTTCATCTCGGTGGTAAGATCGAAAAGGAGCAAAAACAAAAAAGGGAAGGATCGAATTTAGGAGATAAAAAGTAAAGCTTGATAATAAGATAGATAGATAGATGGATAGATAGACGGAGGGTAAGAAGAGATAGAAGAAAATATGAGGAGAAACAAGGGATAGAAGGAAGCGCCAGCATATTTCACGGCTGATGACTCCAGTTGCTGCTTTTCCTTTTGTTACGCTACAATTACATTGTTGTGGTGTTTCCGGTTCAATTCCTGGAAGGCCTAATGTTTGCTATTATGTTAACTCATGTAAGAATTTCAGTTTCCGGTTGTCCGATTTACGTATAATACCGTGAGGAGGGTAAGAGCAAGAGAGAAAATGGCCGGGGCTAGGCGAGAGAATGCCTTTTTTTCTGTGGGGGGCGGCTGTGGCGGTAAGAACGGGAAAGGCTCGAGCTCGGCAAAGCTCCCCGAACAAAAAAGAAAAAGCAGAGAGAGAGAGAGAGCCTAACTCCGTGCAAAAAGCGGAAGGAAATTCGGGTAATCGGAAAATGAGAATTTTACTTTTGGGAAAGATAAAAGAAAATTTGGGTAACGACCGTAGCTGAGGCCCTGAAACGGAGCCACTGCGCCAGACTTTCTGGTTTGGCACGCCATCCATCACGACGGCCACGTATATTTTGTCCTTGCAGCTGACGTTAAATTTCTATTTTATACGCTGAAAAACGGATCTCTTTGAAAAGTCGAGCTTACCAAAGCTTTGATTCAACTCACACACCGTCGACTGCGGCTGTGACCGAGCGAAATGGAAAAGTTGGAAACTTACCTAGAAGAAGAAGAAAAAAAAAATATATATATAAATATATACAAGTACTTATTAAGATTTGTTTATGTTCAATTAGCACAACTCGAACAAAGTTTATCGGCGACTGCTTACAACCAAATAATAAACAACCGGTGTAGTGGTGATAAACATAGGAATCACACCACCTTCGGTATAATATAATAATAAACATAATCATATTGATAATTTATTTATCGGAATTATTTATTTATGCTTTTTATACGTTTTTTTTATTTACATTATCCATGTATTAGTATATTTATTTAAAGGTGTGCGTTGCCAAGGTACCTCGAGACTCCTGTTTGCAGCCGATAGCCGAGAAACAACCGTACGTAGAAGAGATCGTTTAAAAAGATCACGTACAGAAGTTGTGATCTCTCCAAGATCGGGATCTGCTGTATATGCCACAGCTACATCAGTTTATTACTTGGTCGTACGTCGCAGCAATCGATTTTCTATACAAAATGTCACGTGTACTGCATAGTACGGACAAAAACCCACTACAAGTAGTTTTGTTGCTGAGGGCCTCGACGTGGTTCACATAAAACGTGGTAAAACGCTATTTTGCCCGTGAGATAGTGATTCACGTCGACCTTGATCCTAAATATAACCTTTCAATTCTTTTTAATGTGGAATCATTGATATTCTCTCATCTTCTTCTTCTTCTTCTTCTTCGTGTTAGACACGTTAGAGACTCGAGCCCGAAAGAGAAAGAGACAAATCATGGCCGCTCACGGTGACTCGTCGGATTTTTTCTACGTTTTACTTACGTCGAAACCACACACACGTGATATTTCAATGCTCTTAACAATGCGGTAATGAGAACCGTGACGATGATGGTAGTTGCGATAGAGGCAATGATGATGGCCGTTACCGATCCGGGGAAAGAGTTAGGAAACCTCCGAATCGGATGTGCACGGATGTCAGAAAATCCACTTGACGTGCGACCTGCCGACGAATGGAAGGAGTCCATCACCTCCAGACTGACCGAAAATGGTAACGGTGTGTCGGAGGTGGACGAACGATAGACGAAGAGATGTAGAAGATACGTTTGTCGTCCGCCAGACTCAAAGGATGTTCGAAGGCGTAATATGAGAGGAAGGGCCATCGACTCGAAATGGATTTCAACAACTCGGACTCAAGGACCATGATTGAATTCGCCCACTCGGTGTTTGCTTTGATTAGGATAAAGGCAATTTAGAGACCTTGTCGCGGAGGGTAATTCATATACCTACCCAAAAATGGTCGAACGGTTGAGCCGGGAACGACACTCGGACCGACTACAACCGACTCGAGACTTGGTTTTCGTTTCAATTGTCTCGTGGGTCAATCGACGGGACTCCGGTCGGTCAGTTGATCGTCCTCAGATTCTCGGCCCCCACAAAATACTTTAAATAAATGATTCGGAAACCGGATGTGAGTTAGGGGAATTTGAAATTATTGCTGGTACAAGAAGGCACCAACTTAAATGAAAGAAAAAGAAAGGTGAGAAGCTCCAGAAGGAGTGTCCTACACCACACAGTGAACGTCATCGGACGTCTAACATCATCGTCATCGTCATCATCATTATTATTATTAGCAGAAGTAACAGAGGCAGAGTTGTGACGAACGAAGGAGGCAGTGCCAGAAACATTTCAACCTTAAAGTTTTTTGCGTCCAACTTACGGGGTGCTCATTTAGGCAGTTGTCACTTTGAATTTAGTTGCCGACGAACCTAATCTTTGTCCATCAAACGTCTTATTTGATTCTTTGAAATGTTAAGTAGATGCGGAGAGAAAGAGAGAGAGAGAGAGAGATGTGATACACACAAGAAAGTATTCCTCTGCCGACGTTTCCTTTCCTTTTCTTCTTCCACGTCAAGTTCGTCTCCCATAAAAATACCTTTCTTATCTACACGACAACATCTATTACAATTAAATCATTGTAGCTCTGCGGAATTGAACTTTCCGACGGTAACGAGTCTCCTTTCTTAAAAGTTACGAAACGATAGGAGACGAATTTATCAACAGGACGCACATTCCGGTCAACTTCGTCCATCTTGTACGTAATATAAGAAATGTGGCCGAGTCTCCTGTCGAAGGAGCATCCGACAGAGTGTCAGTTATTTTCTTTTGTCGACTGCCAGTCTTGGAACCCGTGTCGGGGACATAAATCCAAATTGATGTTCTCGGTATCCATGACGACACGTTGTCACAATGTAAACAACAACGAAAAAGAGCCTAATTACATTTGCAGAGCAGAGGGTGGTACCCGGGGGCCTGGGACCCGCTCGGGGTGGGAACCGAATCGAAACCCGAGTCTTTTGTCCTCAAGACCGAAGCTCTGCCATTAAGAGAAAAGGAAATTCGGTTCACGTTCCCGGCTCTGGCACAAAGCTTCCTTCTGCCTCGCTAATAGTAATAATGACGAATCGAGTAAAAAGGGTCGGTGACATTCCGACAAACAAGAGATTTCATCATTTTCCAGGGAGGGAGTTCTCCGCCCCGGGGAAATGGAAACCGAAGAAGAAGAAGAAGAAGAAGAAACTTCGACTGTGGGTGGTTGGTAGGTGACGGCGGTTCTCCTGGTAGGCGACGCCAAATGCCACCGCGCTTTTGCTATTTGGCCTCGACTGCTCGGCCGGGGTGTCTAGCCTAGTGGAAACCATCCGATTGGTCAAATGCTCCGATGGTACCCGAGATAAAAAGAAGAAGAAGAAAAAAAAGAACGGTCTGAGAAACCGGTTCGAACTCGGAGAATTAATAATGCAATCACTTTCGACCGGCCATTAAGCGGAAAGGAAGGGGCCCCGTGTCGGAGGGCCCCCCGCGCTCGACATGTGGGCCCTGAAATACACGGCCAACAATACTCTCCGAGATTTATCTTTTGAACGGAACACAATTTTTGATTTCTTCTTATTTAATTTCCATATGAATACCCGGGTACCTACCTAGGTGTTATCGTCGGTGACGCGTCACAGGTGTCGAACCGGTGGACCGTCCTTGGAAAGGATTTAAGAAATAAAGTTTCTCTTTAAGTGACTGTCTCATTGGCACTTGTGCCCCGGATTACGCTCAATCAAATTATTTTTTATTCATTCACAATCGGTTCGGTCCGTAGCAGTTGGAAAAGGTGCTGGCAGGATGAATGACAACCGACCGGTTCCGTTTTGGGTGGTTACCGACTACGAGAGAACTTTGATGGGTCGAGAAGGAACCTCGTAAACAACAGGAGAGTAGGGAAACTCGTACGAGGTAACTTGGACTTGCCGTCGCCGGGAAACTATCCGAATAACTTTAATTAAGCATTTAAATCCCGGGTAGGTGACCGCGGGGACCGTTTTTTTAAAAAAACCAACCAACACCCCCATAGGTTGACCGAGAAGGGGCGGCACGTAAATAACAAAGTCAACTCCGGTAAAAATAAATAAAAATCACCCCGTGATGAATGGCACTCGATAATGTAAACAACGAACGAACGGGCATATGTTGCAAAATGTAAAAAAGGGATTATAATTGTTTTGTGAATGAATTGCACATGGTGTCTCCTCTGACGGTTGTCCCCCGGCTCATGGGAGTCCCAGAGGACTCGGAACCTTTTTTTTCGGGAACTCTCCAAGGTTTTCAGGTACGTAACTGTCCGGTCGCGACACCGAACTTCGACTCCGTTGGTTTCTTTTTTTTTAAATCTTTCCACCGATTACTTATTGATTGGTTTTGTTTTAAGTGAGCTTTTAAAGTTTCTGTTTTACTTAAAGCACCAGACAACACTAACCGGTGTCAGTCGCCGGGTGCACTTCATCGTTTCAATCCAAAAAAAAAAAAAAGATTTTTTTCTCTCGGGGATGCGTGCGTTTGAACGTGTGTGCGTGCGTGTGTGTGTGTGTGTGTGTGTGTGTTTGTCCACGTCTATTCGAGCATGACTATTTAAGTGCTGGTTTTGTTTACTTCAAGTACTTTAATTTCCCTCCAGTCTCGGCCACTTGGAAAACTACCAAAAGTCTTAAAAAGTTTCCATCCGGAGATTCGCGGCGGATCGGTTTCGAAATTTCAATTAGAAAAAATAAATAATAAAAGTCGATCATATTTATAATTTGTAACATTTCCAAGTTAAATACTGTCAAGAGATGTGATGGGGGTGAATTGTTGAAGAAGTTGCGAGGAGACTCGAGGATGGGTAATGAAATTTTAAACCAAATTCTATTTCCTTATTTAAATTTTGATTTTCGGGCAGGGGTGGGTGGTTAATTCCAGCACCACCTCAACCTTCCTCGACAACATCCCTTCACATTTTCGTGATCCTTCGTTCCGTTTTTCACTTCCTTAATGAATTTTACCAGGCAGAGGCAGAGGCAGAGAGAGTGAGAGAGAGAAGTTAAACTAATTCAGAGAGTTTCCCATTTCAATGCATCATTCATTGCCCTAATAGAAGAACCTGGAAATTAGAAATTTGTTTTCAATTCCCACGGCGAACTGAGAAATTTTCAAACTTTAAACGTTTTGGAAAGTAATCGAGACGCTTTTAGATATGCATTTTTGTTAGTGTTTGTGGAAAACTCACAAACCCTACTTATTATTTGTGGTATCCGGCAGAAGGTTACTACTACTCCTCTACCTTGACAATATTGAGGGCAGTAACAGGTGGTGTTACACCGGCGAGGAAGCTTTCACGTACTTCTTGTTATTTTTATTACTTTTATTACTTTTTCGACGGTGATGAGTTGAGAGCCCCTACCATAGAGAAGAGTATTGTATATATATATATATATACACATAAATTTTAGTAACTGAGGGTTTTATTCGTCAAACGGCCTTTTTGCCACATTTTCATTTAATTTACGCGATAATGAAAGTATTTCATTATTAAAATTCATTATTAAGTAAAGTAAATTATCAATGCGGGTTGGGAGCACCCCGGAGAAGTGAAAATTCAGTTTTTTTTTAAAGCAACAAACGTAAAAAAAATTGTTTTTTATTTTCCATGGGAGACATAAAGGGAACAACACAAAGGGAAGTCTTCGGAAAGATTCCTAAGACAAAAAAAGTACAAGAGAGAGAGAGAGAGAGAGAAGACGACAGGGCTGTAAGTCCCCGGAGAGTCGCAATGTGGTGGAAATGGGGAAAATAAAGAAAATAGGAGACATTATGTGGAAGCAAAGAGGAAAGTAAGTAAACGGAGAAAAGTAAAGCAGGTCAAATCACACGGCATGGTAATCGACATCTCTTTTTTTTCTTCTGCTTCTGCTTCTTCTTCTTCTTCTCTCTCACTCTGACTCTTCCACCTCATCTTTCTAGTCTTGCATTACCGATGATTTCCTCAGAGACTCCGCAGATATAAATTATTATCCTGCATATGTGTGATAGAGGAAGACGGGATGGGTCGGAGCAGGAGCTTTTTCCCCGGGATATTCGACTCTGTGCGAGAGACCTGCCGACGAGCGACTGCTCAATTAAGTGAATTAAAATAAATACGCGAACGTAAAATAAAGTACATAACGGAGAAATAAGAGTAGTCGTTTGTAACAGAAATTTTCCACAGTTAGCCGTAGGAATTACAATTTATGTATTTATGTAGGGAACTTATCACGCGTACCAAGCGAAAACTGTTAGTGTTCTGCGTGGAACTAGTGCCGCGAACGAACTCTTCATCCGATACCGGAGGAACCGATTAAAAACCGTGCTTTTTATTGCCGGAGAAGAAAAACACACCCAAACAATTTTCCAATATTCCACATTCATATTTTATTGAGGATAATTGAGTCTTCTCAAAACACAAAGTCTGCAAAAACCTTCAGCCTCCGTCATGGGATTTTACCGTAAAAGGCAGAGGGATGAAGAAAGGAAAAGGGCCGGGTTTTCTCAGCATCCCTCACATCTTCTACTTCTTCTTCTACTTCTGCTTCTGCTACTTCTTCTTCTTCTCTGGTGGATTTCCACCAAATAATTTGATTGAATCCGACCAGGCAGTATTTCTTCCGCAAATGTTTCCTTTCTTCCTCGACTTTCTATATATATAGATTCCATATATATATACAATACGAACGTGTGTGAATTTAAGAAAAAGGAAAATAAAAATAAATTATTGTCCTCGTATCTTCCCTTGCATGTTTCCTCACAGAAAAATTACGGTGGTAATTATTGTGCAACAGCAAACTCTGCTAACGGCAGCAAAAATCCGTTTTTACTCTGTTAGTTGTGTCTGGTAGCGTTGGAAAACGATAATAAATAATAGTTTTTCTTTAGCTCTGGTCTCGTTCAAGTTTTCAAATTCAAGCTCTTGCGTTTGGTAAAATAAAAAAAAAAAAACGCATTTTTGGGGCCCTGTTCACCTGCGAGCTCACCCGGACCGATTCGCGTTGCCAAAACCGATTTCAACCTGGTAATTTCTTTCGGGGTTGCAGTTGGAATGAAGGAGACAAAGGGCTAACTGATGACTCCATTTACATTTCATTACCCCCTAACGTCAGACTCGTTGACATTGTAACATAAGAAATCTGGTGGAAGTCGTGGCGTTTTTGGGGAAAAGAAAACGAAGGTGCGGTCACATGCTTTCTGCATCGGGAAGAAGTTCGATCGGACTCGATTTGTTCGTCAAGTTCGGTTTCCCGGATGACACTTCTACTTCATCTGCGAAGAGAAACCTCTGCAAGGAGTGCGAGCGACCGAGACCAACATAAAATTGCCTGAAAGAAATACGACAGGAGGGGCGAGATATTTTTTCTTATTTACCGACTTTTCCTTCCCATTATATATTTATAGGGTAATATGATAGCTTATTGAAACGGAATGCCAATAAAGAAAACGACTATTGCAATTTCCACCGGGTTCGATATTGCTCCTGTCAGAACCTCCTTTAAGAAGGTGGAAAGGGCCAGTTAAAAAAAAAAAAAATGGAATCACCAAGAATTAAGTTAAAAGTTAAGAGTGTGGTATGGAAACACACGAGGGGATGCACATGGATAAATAATATACGTATTGGATAATAGAGAAAAAAAATAGAAAAGACCGCAAGATATATAGTTCGGGCTGTTCTCAGAGCAAATGGAAAAGCATTGTTTTCATTTAACATTTCATTATTTGCTGTTGCTGTGAGGGTTCGCCTAAAACCGAGAGCAAAACGACTTTCTCATCTTTGGATTCGTGAATTCAACCCTTGCACATCCCCGTGTCCCAGCAGCTCCGGTTGTAGTTTGTAGAGAGAGAGAGAGAGAGAGTCAACCGACTAAAAATGCCTCCTAATAATTTCCCGGATTTGGAATTGTTCTGGAAAAGCGTGCAAACTGATCTTGATACGAATGCCTTATTACTGTCAGTGTAAAAGTTTTCAAAACTTGAGATATTTCAACTCTGTCGGAATTTCAACTTTTCCACTTTCTTGTAGAATTGAAAGTTTGCCGGGGCGGTCGGCGGACGCAAATGGGAGGGAAGACGAAAGCAATTACTCTGACGTTCCCGTTACTGGGAAAACTAGTAATTTTGCCGGGGAATCCACGGGAAAACGCTTTTCCGACGATTTCGGGCCTGCTCCAGGAAGACCCGAACCCGTCTGGTTGAGGACGGTGGAAAAGAAACACCAAGTTTTAAGTCGACAGCAGGCAGGGTACGCGTTGAGTTGGACATTCGGCAATTCAAGAATTTTCAACAACAATTTAAAATCACTTTCACTAGTAATAGTGATACTTCCGTCACTGCCATCACCATCCTCATCATCATCATCATCATCGTGGCAGTAGTTGTCTTCGTCGTCGTCACCGAATCATGATCATTATTATTTTTTTATATGAACGGGGAAGTGTAATGGGGGCTAAAAACTCAATTTCAAAAGACTTCTTTTCAAGAGACAATGAGATGAAAACGGGGAGGCGATGAAAAATGATGATGACACAAACTTGTGACACTAAAAAAAAAAAAGGAAAAGGACGAAGAGATGCGGGAAATGGAAAAGCGAATGAGACTGAGAGAGAGAGAGAGAGGCACAAGTTATTTCCACGTCGCAGATAGGAAGGAGAAAGAAATGTTCTGAGAAAATTGATCAAGTTTTAATAAAAAAAAGTGGGGAAGGGAACGTGGAAAAAAAGCATTCCCTTTTTAAAAGTTGAAAATGTCTTAACTCCTTTTTTTTTTTTGAATTTCTACTTTTGTGCTTCTTCTGCTCTACTTTGCGTCTGCTGCCACTTCACCTTCCTCCGACAATCTACTTTTTGGAAGAAATAAAAAAATAATAATCTTTGAAATTTATGGTCTTTCCCCTTGGAATTTTCAACTTTTTCTCTTTTCCCATTTTCCTCTCTCTCTCTCTCTCTCTCTCTCGCTCTCTCTGCTGCCACGATAAAAATCGTTCGTCCCGTACTGTGTCGCAGGGAGAAGAAGTGAACCCCCGGCAAAATGATACAAAAATGAAAAGCAAAAAAAAAAATTCCCATTTCGGGTTGACACTTCCAAACTGTCTTTTCCACCCCGATCGAATCGAGTAATTTCCCTGGTACTCAGGACCAGTACGACAGCCAGGTACGCGACGGGTCGTTCCCGACAGACGAAAACGGCTCTGCAGGAGTGTGCAACTCTCACCTGTGAGATTTCTCTGCTCGTTACTCTCCTCTCGGCTAATTAAAATTAAATTAAACACGTTTAACCATTATCACTCATTAATGTAATGCAGTCCATTTGTAGTAACAAAAGAGTAATTCCCGAGCACAATATAGGGGGGATCCGTTACGTGGAGGTACCTGCACACACACACACCCCCTCCACACCCCCAAAACTTCCACCTGCCCCCTCGTCGCCCGTTCACCTGACTCCTTTGTATGCAGAGTCAAACTGTGGTGACTTGCGTGTGTACACAACGGAGGTTGACGCGATGTTAAAAGTGTATCTTTTGAAATTTTTCCATCGCGAGAGAAATAACGTGGAAATTGTTATCGGGAAAATTTGCAATATGGTTTTTTCATTGAGACGACGGAATTGTGAAGAAGGTCGTTACGACAATGATCTGCTCTTTACTATCGGGTTGAGTGCTCCCCGTCATTCAGATTGACTTGCCAGATAATTTCATCCTCATTTGACAAAACGCTTACTTTTTTCTTTCTTTTTTCTTCTCCCTTCTTTTCGGATGCCAGAGGACGTGTTCGGTGTTGAATATTCCGCACACCTACCCGGGGGTAGGTGGAATACATTTAAACAAAAACAGTTTGTGAATAATAAGGGAAAGTAAGGGTTTACAGACGAAGTGGCAAAAACCCAATGGGTGACACCCGAACAGAGAGAGAGAGAGTGTCTCGATGAAGGATGCAATGCTTTCACAACCACGAGATGTGGGAGTGACGGAGTGGTAGAAAAACTCTCGAAATTTCACAAGGTAAAAAAGTTAGGGGGAAACGATGCAGAAATGGATGAACCAAGGAGCGATGAGTTTCTCAAAGGTCTGAAAATTACTCCACAGATGCTCCGGAGTAAATTATTTGTTCGGGGCACCCCCGAAAAACTGGTTAATGTATTCGCCATCTGTGCTCTGCACGGACAGACAGGAAGAAGACTTTTAAAATAAAAAGTTCATCCCTCGAGGTGCCGTCGACATGTTTCTTCATCTTCTTCTTCTTCTTCAAGAGAGAGAAAAAAGAGTCAAAAGCTCAGTACTCACCAGTTGTTGACTTGTAGAATTGTTAAACCGGTGTCCTGCGCGAGTTGCTTCTTCTGATCTTCAGATGGATAAGGATGCTGAAACGAATAGAATGAAAACACGTTAGCGAGATTAATCACAGCAAAAGGAGACTGCAACAGATAGCAAAAAAGGATTTTGAATACGTGCCGTGAGGTGGCAACGGTAATGCTGACATTTGCTCCGAAGCTAAATGGCTTCCATGGAAAATCGTCACGCGTTTGGGAGTGGTTTAGAACCTTTTCATTTCTATTTTGACTGACATGTGAAAATAACTGACATTGCTAATTTCATGGCCCATTATTACATATGGAACGTACTGCTTCTTGTCTATTATTTGAATTCTTTTTTTTTCTTTTCTCTCTCTCTCTCTCTCATCGGAAATTGAGAAACGCGTAGACGAAATACTTGGCTGGTGCAAAAGTGCCCTGAGACGAATGCCGACGATAAGTGGGAAGTGTACAACACAACAACACACTACAACTGGAGTACCACTTTTGTAACTTCTCCTAAGACGAGTGACGAGGTCGGTGGCTGCTGACCTGGTGCCTCTGCTCTCCTACCTAGTACACCTACTTCTCACCGCCTTATTCCAAATCAAACGTGAAAAGCCTAACATTCTTTTCCATCGTATTCTTCACACGGGCTACAGGAAAAAAAAACATGAATATTCGAGGAACACAATGAAGGGCGGGCCATTGTCATAATGTAATAAAACGGGGTGTCTCGCGTTAATGATAGGGCTGAATTTTCCCGCTGCTGTCACTTTCAGATTGTCACGTGGCTCACGATTTGACGTTGCGTTTCCTATTTATTTTTGACGAAAGTGCCACGCCCGCGTAGCAACACAAAAAGACCTAGAGAAACGGGGCCCTGGATAGTCTCACTCTCTCTCTTTGCTTCCGGCAATTCCAACCCAAGGAAAACATATGTAATTAAGATATTTCTAAAGTCTTTCCTACCATTATTCTCGACCAACTGTGAAGCCTCACCATTTCTATCGAACATCGATAGTTGAGCCCATCGACGGCGGCACATCGGCTCTGAGAGAATGCAGTCGAACTGTCCGTAATTAGAAACATTGCAAACACCTGATGGTGGTGTGCAACCGAAGAGAGAGAGAGAGAAAGCGGGGTCGAAGAGGTCAATAGACAGTTTCCTTTGAAATGTTCGCCTATGTCTGTTACAAACGGTAGAATTCAACATTCATCGATTGAATTTCTTCAGAGTTGCATTTAAGCCAAGTTAGAGTTTGGTTGTCGCTTTTTTTGTCAGACTCTGTGTTCCACGCAAAAGTAGACGAAAATATTGCTGGTCTAACCGACTAACACGTTTGACAAGCCGAAACGAATTTCCGCGTGCAAAAAAACACGAATGTTAAATTATAAAGTTTCAAGTGTTCATTACTCGGTCGCTAAACCGCACAAGGCTGACGCAGGCCGCCATTTTCCCGGACTCCCGGAGCAATTTTGGTAAATTATATATCTGATGTGGTCGGGATGGAACAACGAAAGTCAAACGACACGGTTTCCCACCGTCTCTGGATTCAATCAGGGATTGATTGTGAGCGTCTTAGTGTGCAGTGTCTTAGTGGACCACCCCCAGGTCCCTCCCGAGTGGGAGACTGTTACTGTCGAAAAACGGACAGAAGAACAATTTCACTGATAACATATTCCGTTAGTGTCACCAACTGTCAAAGAAACGGTCACGGAAAAACATTTCGGTTAAACTTAACTGTCACTTAGATGTGTATTGGAGCGAAGAGAGGCGAAAGCATCTCTCCCTACGGAGCCGGAGCGAATTCAGCAGGGAAAAGAAACGGGTGGCTCAAAGTACCGAAGGAAAAGTGACCACTTTATCAAGTTGTATCTTCCACATAAGAATGCCAGGGTGAAATCTGTGGGATTTTAAAAGCTCCGAGAAGAAGACGAGAGAAAGTGGAGAAAGCTCCGGGAGAAGACAACGGGAAAAGCCTTTCCATCCTATTTTTTCCAATTCTCCAGTTTCCCATTTTCTCCCCTAGTTAATTTTCCTTTTCTAGTTATTTTCACGTGTGTCGGAAAATACTTTTTTCTCGCCGTTTTTCCTCTCTCTTTCTACTACCCTGATTACTTCGATTTGATGTATGCATGCGAGGATGTATTCCAATAGACAGGCGGACGGGAGAACGCCACCAACTCTCAAAGGACCGCTGAAGGAAAAGGGAAAAAGCAAATTTCACCGCAACGAGTGAGAACCGCCGCAGATTTCCCGTGAAAAATTTGATTTCATATTTTCGATTTCCTTTGAGGGTGCAACCTGGTGGTTCCAGACCTCAGAAGTGACACCGCCACGGCTGGTTCCCATCATCCGGGGTACCTTGAGGAGCCGAGTACTGGAGAACGGCTCCAGCCGCAGGACCCGTCGACTCAGCAACAAAAATTATTAGTCCTCCATTTGTACAGCGCGACGTAAAAGCTGCGCGTTTAGCTTTTACACGACCATCAAAAATGTCGTTATTGTTTTTTATTGCTCTTTTTCCCCGGGTACACACAGCGGCTCATCTGCAAATCCGTCTTTCACCGTGGGTCCCTGCCAGTCGAAACTTCCTATGCACTTTTCATGCTTCGACGGCAGCAATTTGTCTTCGTGTTTTCTCCGAAAACGAAAACAAAAAATTACAACGTCTGGGGAATGAGAGGTCTGACGAATGCGTTCGGGTATCTGCCAGAGGGACAGAGGGCCTTGTAGCGGAAAAAGCAGACTCGAGTTAGTTTCCCCTTTTCTTCCCGGGAAAGAAGAAGAAGAAAAAAGCAATTTCTAACCTCAAATCGTTATGTTTATATGGAGCCATCAAAGTTATCTGTGGGAAATTTCTGGAGACGTTTCCCGTTATATTAAAAAACGGACACGAGCGTTGTACGTTCCTGGTCCTCCTGGTCCTTTCTTCTGCATATTTCCATCTCTCGCGGAATTCCTCCTGGGAAACTTTAACTCCTCTCCACAGGATGAGAGACTGATTTTTTTTTGTAAAAAAAAAACGCTTTAAACCTCCATGCAAAATCATAATGCGAAGCGTTTTTATTGCATGTAAGTCCAACTTTTTTATGGTTTATTTTAAAGCTTTGATGTCCTGGCAGCTTCTTTTCATTCTTATTTAATGGTTTTACTGCACTCGTAAAACTCCGCACGAATTGGGGGTACCTGCACGGTCTCACTTCTCCTGGTGGAAACCACCGTCTCGTTACAATTCCATACAAAAGAATGGCCATCATCTCCCTCTCTCTCTCTCTCTTTTTCTCTCTCATACTCCGGTAAACTTTTTATTGCCGTTTTATTAATTTTCTTGTACCTAATCTCTGGCGCCGGGAGTTGTGAGAACACGATACAGAGTTAACGCCTAATTAGGAAATCTAACCGATGGCGAGTGCAAAAGGAAAATTCCTCGTCGAAATAAGAAAGCATTTTCTCCATTTCGACACCAACTTGCATTGGTTTCTCGTCGTGGAAAAAGGTGTCTATCGGTCCGCGTTATCAGTCAGCCGCGTTTTTACAAATAAACGGACTGACAGAGGGAAAGAGGGACAAAATGGCCGGACCGAAGTTTCCCGGGGGTGAAAAAGGGCCCCGAGAACGGCGTTGCTGACTTAGAAAGGTGCTTATCAGAGGCATACACACCAACGAAGCAATGTCATCCATCATTTTTACCGTTTCTCTCCCTCTGGCTTAAACGTTCCCTTTAATCCTTCATATATTAATTGTTTCCTTTGTGGAAATGAACCGTGTACTTAACGCGTACGCGACCGACGATGCCGTAATGAAGGAGATGTTGAGTCAAAAAATTGCATATTGCGATACGATGCGTAGATCGATTTCTCTTAATTAAATTTACATTCGTCCGGATCCCGGAGAAGTTTCGGCCGAGTGCTTTTCCTCCCGACAGGAGAGAACGTTTCCACTTTTCCAATTTCCAAAGAGCTTCCGCGTAGGAATTTTTTTTTCCTCAAAAAGTCGAATAAAAAAGAAAGCGAGTAGTGTTGGAAGGTAGAAGACGAAGAAAAAGTTAGCTCGTATCATTAATCTCAACCCCAAACAGAACAGCTGATGGAAAATGGAGCCATAAATAACAATCTTGCATTTCTCTCTCTCTCTTTCTGGCTCCCTCTCTTTCTCTTTCTCACTCGCTGCTTATTTATACTCCCCAGTTTCATTTTTTCCCGTAGGTTTTGGACCAGCTAGGGAATAGACTCTGCACCGGTCTAAAAAAAACAAGGAAAGGAGAAAAATAAAACAGGAAAGCGAAACGAAAACGACGAGTGCATTCTCAAAAATCAGACGTTGCATTTGTGGAGAAAAATCCTGAAACCTTCAATGGTTTCAGGATGACAAGAAACTACAAAGTAGTATCCAAAAAAAAAACAAGTTGATTCGTTAGATGGAACTACTTCTGGAGTGAACAATTTTGTGAGTTTAAAGGAACAATGACAACGTTTTTTCGTCCCTTCGTTCGTCAGGGTAGTTGACCAAAAAAGGTTCACGCCACAGGTCTCACTAGAATGAAACAATTCACAGTGAAACTATACGATTTGAAAAAAAAAAACACAAAATCAAAACGAACTAGTCTACCGAATCAGTGAAAATGAATAGTCAGTCAGTCAGTCAGTCATTCGGTTAATTTATAAATATCTCCTAAAAGTTTTTGATCCACTCTCTTCTTTCCAGTGCAATTAACATTCCAACCCAGGCATTCCTGAGTCTTTTTTTTCCCTCCATATTGTTCTCGTAACATACATCATGTACATCTTACACGACCAACTGAGAGTGGTAAATCGTAGAATATGAAGAGTCGGACCGGAGAAAAAAATTTCTGCCTTTAGGCGGACCCGTTAAAAAAGGTACAAAATACCTCGGAAACCTTTTTTTTCTCTCTGACCCACGTGGAATCCACTCGACCGATTTTAAATTCATTCCGGAAATATTCGGAGAATCCATTTTGCAATACAACTACCGAACACCTGTGCCTCCTGAGGAACTGCTGGACGGTCCGACGACCGAATAATAAGTTATGGAACATCATTAATTAAATATAAAACCATGATCGGTGATTAACGGTACACCGTGGTAGATGGATTACTGTTGGATGTCGGAAAGGTAAACGACAGGTGAACATCAGACAATGGGTCGCAGGGCCGCACTTCTGAATGAGAAGGAAAGGCCACCCGTCACACTCGGACCTCTCTCCCAGGGAATCCAACCTCTGTCGATCTCAATAAATCATAACAAACTTAAATTTAAAATTCGGAAAAAATAAAATACAATAAAATATTAATAGAGATTCATAAGAATTGATCTTGATAAGGCGGCGTACTTTACCGGATTATAACCGTCGTAAATGTCACAAAAGCCATAATCTCAGGATTTTGATCACCATAGACGTTAAGATATGTTCAACCCAACGACTCAAATTATGTTGCAGTGACTTATAATCATGGAACGAGTTTTTTCTTTTTCTTTTTTTTTTTGGGGGGGGGGAGGTTCCGGGAAGTGGGGCTCGAAAGAGTTCTCCCATTGTCGGGCCTCCCTCCGAGAGAGAATTTCTACTTCTTTTCTTCTCCAGGTTCCAGGTTTTCTTCCTTTCGTGGAGAACAACTTTTATAGTCTTCTAATATGAAATTACGTTCGTTAATAATTAATCCTTCCCTCGAAACCAGGATTCGCTTTACCTGGTTCCATCTCTTTCCCTGATCCTTTTATTAATTTCTTATTGGATTCGTTCAAGCTGGAAATCGTTATCCCCCCCCCCCCGTCAAACAGGCACACACACACACACACCTCCCGAATACGTGCACGCCCGTACCTGTACGATTGATATTTATCGTTGTTTGAAAGTAGTTCTTTAAAAAAAAAAAGAATCATGTGATTAGAAATCTGACGAAGTCTTCCTTCCCAACTATTTTCGAAAGCAGTCGTCGGGATGATTGACGCGTCAGCCTAAGGAATTAGACCCTTGTCAGGCGGAAGACCTCAAATGTTAAGAAAGAGGAATTTGGTTACTAATTACAGATGGGTATCTGTAGGTTCTGGTGAGTTTTACTTGCACAAAACGGTCGGAACTTTGTCCTGCGGCAAAGTCCGCGAGTGCTTTTTCGAACTCGCATAAGCAGAAACGTGCTATTTTTTTTTTCTTCTCCGTGCCACGGTAAAATAGATGAGTTAGAGATGAGGAATCAATCTTTCCAGTTCGAAAGTTATTTTAGCCTTCTCTCTCTCTCTCTCTCGTGTGCACAGACACACACGAACAGACTTGGACGAAGGAAAAAATTTAAAGGCGAGATGGAAGCAGAGACAGAGAATGGCGGAGGAACAAAATTAGATCCGCAATCTATGGATTTATCCGGCTCAGGGACCGGGAAGGGAAGAAAAAAAAGAGAGAGAGAGATGAGAAATAAGAAGAAAGCCACGGGATTCGGAAAGAGAGAGAGAGAGAGAGAGACAGGCAGAAACGGGAAACCGAGGAAAAACAGGAGGAGGACACATGTTTAAAGCCCGACCGTGAAGAAATGAAAGAGGATAACTGTCCAGGAAATAGAGTAATATATAAAGATTTGGAAAACTTGACGGGAAATGGAAGCTTGCGGTTGAGATAACTTTCTCCGGGAGAAAAAGGCTTCAAATAGCTTCGACCGGAAATATAACTAGGTATCTGGAGAAATCCCGATAGATCAGAGGTCGTCCGTACTTTTCCGCAGCAACTACACCAGACACACACACACACACGCATGTTAGTCCCCCGGTGGTTTTAGTAGGAACTTCCGCGGTTAATAAGCCAGAGAACAACAGTTCGTAGAGTTCCTTTCTTGGTTTCCCATAGAGTGGGAAACAGCCACGGGAGCCACTCCCAAAGCCCAGTCATTTCCATCTCGTGGCGGGGGTTTCGCGTTAATACAAAAAAACCTTATTCAAATCACATTTACATTTTTCAACAATAATATTATAAATATATCAGAAAATTGTTTAAGCGGACAGGAGAGCGTTTCACACGAGAATTTAACGGACAGGTAAAAGGTTTTCAGGTACCGGGAGACGTTCACCGAATTTATGTCTGCTAGCGCGCGCGCGAGCGCCTTATTGTTGTTATACGATATATTAATACAAGCGGATCGTAATTTTCTGGGTTTTTTTTTCGTATTCCCTTTCTTATTTTTCCAGCGCGTTAAACGCAAAAAACGCACGCGGACGACGAGACGCTCAGGGTGAGATACCGTGACGTTTCAGGTACGGGTTAGTCTCCTGAAAAATAATCGAGTAATAATGTGTGGGAATTTATGGGGATTTTTCTCGTACTCCAACCTCTTTCCGAGTGACGCGTTTCTATCCCCTGCGACCGAGCATAAATAGAATTATTTATTTTGTACACAAAAAGTAAATAAATTCTTCTCCTAGTCACAGATACCGATCGTAATCAGAAGGTGGCGGAGCGCTGGAGCTCCGAACTTAACACCGAAATACATAAATAGTAATGTTAACGCGTAAGGAGCCATCATCGATTCTGACTTAATTTTGTAGTCAAGATGGAGTCCGACTATTCAACTATTCGAACTAAAATACGAATTTCCTAGTTAATTAGTGTTTTCCGTGTGGACGTTGACTTCGTCCCGTATTTTTCTTTTTTGGGGGGACCGCGGATGACTTGACGAGGAAGCGAGACATCTCCTCTTTTTATCACCCATCAAACGTCACCACGAATTGACAATATCGTCGCTAAACAACCGTCGGAATAGTCTTCGGCTCATTTTCGATCGGATAATAAACTAAATAAATATTCTATGTGCGTTTTTATTATTATTATTATTATTTTTAATAACGCGCTCGTACGCCGATCCGAATAAAACACGCTCAAGTTTGACTGTTTTTTATTTGAATTTTATTGACGCCCGAACATTCCGTGCAAATAACTTATTAAACGGCGTCGTAAAAGAGCTACGCACCTGTTTAATAACACGAAATTATGTTTTCATTTGACTCGGGAACTTTACTCTCCGGTCCATTTCGCAATTGTTTGGCGGATGACCGGCGAACTCTCCGCCGGTCAATAAAACAACCGCAGCCTCGCCAGCGTTCTTAGACAAAGAAAGAATCGGAAAAGAGAAATAAGGAGACAAAAAGAGTAAACAATCAGAGAGAGAGAGAGAGAGAGAGGACAATAAAGAGTCTTAGTTTACCATTAAATCCGACCGGGTTCTTCGCCCAGAGATTTATGGTGACGCGTTAAGCCCTAATGAACAGCAACCAGCAGCGGTGGCATTGACAGTAATTGCAAAGCGAGATTTCCTATGTGCCGCGAAAGTAAACATTACGTCTTCGGGCACCACGGCAGCGACGGTATGTGCCGACCGACACGGTGGAGACAGTAGACAGGAGAAATTTTCCTGGAGTCTCCTCCCCAGGTAACCCTCGAGTAAGGACAGCCATCAGGCAAGTCCGTGTGCCGGGATAAATAAACGACAGGTTTTGGAATTCAGAGGTGAGGAAATTCCTATTCAACAAGACTAAATTACTGCTTGAGGGAAGAAACCAAATTTGGTTTCAAATGCATTTTAGATGGGGGAAGATGTTCTTGTAAACAAGAGCTACAACAACAACAAAAAAAAAACTTCGGGGTTTTTTTTCCTGTTTTTCAGCCCTCCGATTGCTTTCTAATTCTCGATCTTATTCCTGGTGATGAGGAGGAAGTCTGTTGAAGAATAAAAGTCTTCCACTTTTGGTTCTCGATCTACACACCCACCAAAACTTACACACACGTCAATACATTAATAAACCACTGGATTGAATCCATTAGTTAATGTATACCACATAACAGTGAAGTTAGAAAACAACACCCAAACTATTCATACATCATTCTTAATCGTCCAACTTCATTTAAATAAACAGAATACATAACCGGTCAGTCAGCAACCTGCAGAAGTTCATCCAAGCCGGTGCACCACTCCGACGGTTTCATATTTGTCCATGCCGAGTGACAAAGTACGTGGTCGTTTCGTCACCCGACACGACACGACACGACTCGACTTGTGACCCAACGTTTGGCTAATTATTTTTTAAGTTATCAATAAACGGATAAATAAATAAATAATAACAATAAAAAAAAATAGTAAAACGAAGGCCGTCAATGTCCATTGGCCACGCACGAGAGAATTTGCCGGAAAGAGATAACCCCCGAGTACCCGAACACTCGAATTGTCAAATGTACATAGGAGAAGGAATAAATCCGCGCGAGGCTATCGGTGTAATAGCCAAAGTAACAGGGTGATTTAGATTACTCGAATAGTTTTATACGACCAATTTATGTCACATAAACAAGGAATAAAAAATGGCTGTCAAAATAATGGCGCATAAAATAAAATCGACTCATTATAAATCGGAAAGTGAGAAAGAGTAGATGGAAAACATTACGGGAACGCGTTTAAAATACATATGCATACATACATACATACATAACTACCCAGAATTTTTTTTTACTCGTCGTCTTCCTCTTCGGTCTTCTTCTTCTTCTACCGGCCAATTCGCACTAAATCAACTCCATCTCTTTCTTATTCATTCGTCGGGTTTTTCAGGCAACACCTAGCCACCGGAAAATACGGGGGGGAATATGACAACAACAAAAAAATACATTAACCGGTGACAAGACAAACAACATTCGACGAGAATTCGAAAACGCATCGAAGACGTGTTATTTTGCCTTGCCATTGAAACGTTTCGATTCGAACGTTAGATAATTAAATTTATCGTCCGACTCGAATCAATAAATTACATAATTAAAATCGAAACTTCTATTTCTCTACTGCGCGTCGCACCCGTTGTCTTTTTCTGCCCTACCATTCTGGCCTTTTCTTTCACTCGTCCTCCGGAAAGTTACTGGGAGTGTGGGAAGCCACAACCTGAACCTGACGAAATTCCCGTGTAAACGCCCTATACAACATCCTTTGCGTCCGTCTCCTTTTCTGTTTTGAGGGACGCGACTCCAGCTACTTCCTCGGACTCCGTTAACTCCCGTCTTCGCAGGAAAGGGCCGGAGGAAAAAGGCAGAAGACCTCGTGAACACATGTACGTATGGGTGACGGGGAAGTAACCGTTTAACTCGGAATTTAACGTACCCGTCTAAGGGTAGCTTATTTTTTTTTCTTCCTCGACTCGAGAGAGGTAATTCGTTTATAATGATTGTAAAGGACCCGTCGCTATTCGACCATTAGGTGCGATGCCGAGGGAATGATACCCAGTCCCGGGTTAATGCCTTTTATCCCTTTTTCTATTAATTCGCCGTCTATTAAGTGCACTCGAACGCCTCGAACGAGTGAAAATTCAAATTTAATAGCGATATCGACGGCGGAGGTTACGAAGAAATGGACAACTCGACCGGGCACCCCGGCACTTGTCATGGGAAATTTCGTTCCATTACGTTCGTCACTCGTCTTTAATAAGTCCATCGTTACATCCGGCATCGTTTAAGGAAAGCCTCTCGACTCTATCCATTACTTAAATTAATACTTCTAACAATTAAAACGATGGTAATTTATTTTAATTTCCACTACTTATTTTTTTCACGGGACCATGTGAAATTTAAACAAAAAGAAAAAACCAAACGCCTCACCTATTTGTCTATTATTCGAGTCTATTAGAGGCGAAAGTGCTTGTCTGGTAGCTTCATTTTCAGCTAGGTTTTTTTTTCTTTTTGTAAATCCACGGGAAGTAAATTTAATGAGAGAGAGAGAGAGAGAGAGAGGAAGAGGAAGAGGACGAGAGCAAAATCATCCCTTCATCCCAAGGGATGATATTATATACCGTTTCTCTGTTGACCCTTACACTCCATTTCCTTTTTGCCTAACGAAACGATCCCTGGACTTTTCAAAGGATGACTTTTTACCCAGAACCCGTCAACGTGGCTTCCCATTTTACTAGTTTAATTATAGATTTCTTAAAATAAAATACGGTCGAGTGCCTTGAAGGATTCCACGGTTGAACATCTTCATTCGCACACGTGCGTATATTATTCTATACTGTAAGTTATATTCATACTTCCCGGGTTTTATTATATAGGTTTTTGTGCGGTAAAAATAGATTCTTGTAGCCGATGTTATTTCTTGTGTAGTAAATAACACGACTTGGGGTTGTAGCACGACTACACAGAAGTGCTTCTTTTTTTGTCCTCTTTTTCGGTCTTTTCCCTTCGTCGTCTTTTTTCCTTGCACACTCCTTTGGCCACTGCCATCAGTTAATTCTTAGTGACAACTAAATAACACAAGATCCGAGTCTATGTTTTCCGCAAATTTCCTTTGGGACTCTTCTCCCGCTCTCTTTCCCGTCGAACGTAACCTTTTTAATGGTTTCAATCCTCTTCGGTTGCCTTTCCATTTTGTTGTTGTTGTTGTTTTTTTTCTCGCAAGAATCAGGTAAAACCATTTCTTCTTCTTCTTCTTCTTTTCTCGGAATCGTTTGTTTCAAACAAAAAGGGAAACCTCGCCTTCAGGTTGGCAATTATAGCCGGAACTCAACCTTCATAATTGGACCCGTTCAACCTAACCCTGGTCTTTCACAGTAGAATTCTTTTTGTTGTTTTTTTTTTACGACTGTCAGGAGCTGGAATGTCCACGAGAATAAAATCGGAATTAATTGGGATCCATTGTAATTTATTACTTTCGTGAGGAAAAACCTATACAGTAAGAGAGAATCCGGAGAAAACGTCAAATTTTGTCTTCTCCAGAATTTAAAAAAAAAACCACAATTCCTCGGTCTGCGAATGCTGTGAACTCGGATTGTCGTGTACGACCGGAAAGTAGAGAACACAAAAACCTGACCCCCGTTAAGTCTGAAACCCATCAAAATTTTGACAAATGATGAGAACATTTCAAAGGGCAAACACCAAAACCTGGGTACGCTTGCGGAAGAACCGAACCTACATAATTTCCACATAGCCGTGAGGGTAACAAGTTAATAATTAAGTAAACCTATCGACTCCGACAGAGGTTTACAACATTCTCTCCATGTTGGTTACTTTTGTATATATATATATAAATTATACAACGGAGGAGGAATGAGTCACAACTTAATTGCAAACTAATCGCAAACATTCTCTATTCTCCTCTTTTCCTTGGCCTGCAACGCGAGTTGTGAAATTCAGATATTTCACGTAAAAGTCGGTGTTATTGATTTTGTGGACAGGACGGGGTCGAGGTTGGAGAGGTTGGACCTGCTAGAAAGGCGGGAGTTAAAATGGTTTCCTTCCAACCCTTTCGATTGGAAAACACGCTGGTGACCTAAGTAGTAATTATTATAAACAAAAGGGTCTCCCGAAAAAGTGATTGGCTCTACACTGCACACCTCTGACTTGGGTCATTGTTCTTGCACACACACACACACACACACACACACAACACACATGTCCTTCTCTCAAACTCTTTCTTCCGTAACCAAAGTTCTTCGGCGGGGAAACCTCGTGACGGGGAGGCCGTCACCACAACAACCGGCAAAATACAACAACAACAACCGGGTGCTGTTGACGAAAACTTTCGGACGAAACTACAACTACTACTGCTACTACTTACCGTTAGGTGCTGGAAAAGCCACGCCCTGAGAATATTGGTAGCTACTTTAGGAAAAATCCCTCGCTTTTTCTGGTTTTTCTTTCCATTTGTGTCATCGTCGTCTTCCCCTGTTCCTTCGCCGCTCCCGATAGACGCATTACTTGCGTCACCTGACAGAAAATAAATGAAAAAAAATTAATCTTACGGTTGTGAAAGCTAAAAGGAAAGGAAGTGAAAGCTCCCTTTTCGGCTTTGCACTCGACAAAAAATTCTTTTACTTTACTTAAACTCGAGTAACCGACTCGAACGACCAGACAGAATCATTTCAACGTTTAAAAGCTCACTGTAACGGGGGTGAACACTCGATGAAAACCAAAAAATTATTAACAATACGTTGGACATGTTCTCTGTCTGAATTCGTAAACGGGTGCATCAAGTCCTGATGGACTGGACCACGGTGTTTCTCACACAATGCAACACGAAACGTAAAAATGTTTATTAACATTGTATTATTGAGATTGTAGGGGGATACCATAAATTCCGTTGACTTCACATGGTGCAGACCGTGTTGTGGTGAAGAGTAATAAATCGGTATTCCTCCACCCGAGACTGAGAACTACATTAGGGAGAGGATTCAAGTTGTAAAGTGGAAAATGACCCAACGGGATTCGGTGAGTCTTCCATCTTGATACAGGACTGGAGTTTAAGGTATGCGAGGCATGAGCCTTATCATTCGGTCAATCTTAAACCGGTCAGGAACCAATCGCCTCGCTTGGTTAGACTCATGGCGTGTTATACCTGATATCTAATTACATTTACCACGTGAAGTCCGAGATGGAGTAGGAGGAGAAGGTGGTGGTGAAGAAGAAGAAGAAGAAGAAGAAGAAATCGAACGGGTAGGTATCGGTAATAACCGGGTTGAATGACGGCCATTACAACTTCCGAGAACCGACTCTCACGTGGTGAAGAGAAGTACACGACGGAGTGGGAGCTCAGAGGTGAAATGAATCAGAGATGACACGGACAAACACGGGAAATGCAGCAGACGACACACACACACACAACGCACGACAGTAAAAGACGATTCACAGCAGCTGCTATTGATTTAACACGTGATGCTGCGGGTGCCTAATGGCCAATCATTCCAGTCAGGAGGGAAGTTCAGATGACTCACATGCAAACATCCTAAAAGGAGGACATTTTTTTTTTCTTCTTCTGAGGGATCGACTTTCCTACCGTTCAAATCCGATTTGGACTTCTCCACCAGTTTTTCATAATCAACTTTCTATCCTCCATTAGTTTCGAATTTCATTAGCGAATGCCATTGACCCACTTACATCGTTTGTAAACCAATTTTAAACAACAGCAGCAGCAGCAGAAGCAGCAGCACGAGGAGGACAACAACAAAACGAATATAAAATTTCATTTGCTTCTTTCCTTTTTGCAGGAGTTGGCAGTTTCCGGTCGAGCGATCTTCGCGACAGATCGATCTTCGCTTCGATCTATCGCTTTCCCTTCCCCCCAAATTTTCCTTCCACCTAATTAATCCCGAGTTTGAGCAAAAAAAAAAAAAGTATAACAAGAAGTTTTATCTTTTGCATCCCATCACAGTCTTAGAGAGTAATTCCTCCGGGTCTAATTAGACGAGCAAGGAAAAATAATTTTCTTAACCGGAGAGCAAAAGAAAATGGCTCCTCGGCTCCTGCGTTCGTCGGAGCGACTCTTCAACGTCACATTTCTCGTTTCGTGCAGCGACTACAATCGCCGGGGTGTTGTAGTAAGGTCGGCCAACTTGGTACGCAACAACCGCGGTGGACAACATCTCCAGCACCTGTCCTTCCAAACGAAAGAAGGAAAGAAAGAGAGAAAAAAAACCCTCCGAGTTTATTATTAATGACATTAAACAATCCGTTGATATGTAGAAAATCGAATGGCGGACTCGCGTCCATTAAGGGTTGAAAAGATCTTCCCCGATAGGAGCGTCGTCTGGTTCTTTCGTTTTTTTGTTGGTTCACTTCTTTTTTTTCGGGGTTTAAGTAACAGCAGTGTCTTTTACTGAGTTATCGCCTCGAGATTAAAAGCTTTTTTTAAGTGGTTAACGGATTAGAAAAAGTTTAATAACGTCAACGTCAATGTTAATGTAACCTGCGTTCTCAATCGTTCTGTACCGGTGCAACGTCTGTCTCTTCCCCCTCCCCCCCAAAAAAAAATAAAATAAAATAAAATAAATAAAAATTTCCATTGAACTCCCATCGATGGGTTTCCGATGGCCGACGATACCGCCGCGTTTCCGATCGGAAATACCAGAAATAAAATTCTCTCCTTGTAGTTTTCTTGGTTCGCTTAGACTCCCGTCGTGCTTTTTCATCCCTCTGAATCGAAAACACCCCCATTTTCCACCCACCTATTCTCAATTAGACTAAGTGATTGTAATGGTACCATAAACCAGACAAAATGGCAGTTAAATTTGAGACTCTGTCTCGTTCGAAGTCAGTGATTATGCTAATTGTCGCACCGTCTTGAGGTGATAACAGCCCTAAGTCAATTGGTAAACGTTGAACAAAGAGCCGATCGACTTATTATTAATAAGCGTGAGAATAAGCGATATTTATTAATTCAAAACCTTAATTAAAAACACAGAAACGATTAATAATAACGGTAATAGTCAAAAATAGTCAATCAATATTCGGCCATTTTGTCTTTTCGATTAGTTCAATACGACATATTTCTCCGAACAATAAATAATAATAATAATTAATTCGCTTTTATTAAAAACTCTAATTAATTAATAAAATATTACACTTAATTAAGATGAGTCGGGTGGCTAGTTCTGTCGGTTGCGACGTTACCAACAAAAAATGTGGGACACAAGTTGTCGAGAGTAACGGCGGACCATCGACCAAAATCCAGGCTCGGATCACACGGAACAGATTCGATGAGGAAGATCCAAGACGGTCAGATCAGGGGACGAAATCTGGTCTGAAGAAAAAGAGAGGAGGTCAAGTCCGGGAACGTCTGCACTGTGAGAACCTGACGACGACGACGACGACAGGGTGAAAAACCGTTGAGATGTTCGAGTCGAGTACCTGTGATCGGAGCAACTTGTTTGTTTAAAAAGAAAAAAACAACCCGACCGGTACCACTTTCCTGTAAAATATTACTACCCATACAGATCCGGTGAGAAACGCCGAGATAAATATAAAAGCGCGAGTATTAAATAAGAGAATTAGTAATTTATCAAGTTAAGTAAAAGGGAATCCGCCCTTTTCATCTGCACCACACGTTTTTCCCGACTTATGTACCTTATGTATGCGAACAACAACAACAACAACAACAACCGAACGTTAAATTAATAACTAAGGAATTCTCACGTGTGCGTCCGTGGATTGGACCGAGTCCCTAAATAAATCAAATTTTCCTTGGAACCGTATAATTTTTCCTTCAATTAACGCGAATTCTGCTCGATGGACAAAGTAACTGACGGGTTCTCAGGTGAGCTCACCTCTCCACGCGAGCACAACTTCCTAGACGGATGGAACCAGACAAAGAAAACAAACAACGAGCCAACAAAAAAGCAAAAAAAAAATAAAAAAATAAAAATCGTCGGATGTGTCCGGTGTCTGTCTGCCACAAAACAACCTGTCCGATTCCTCTCGGTCGTCCCACGTTTCTTCCTGTCGTTTACCTTTTCCTTTCCTTCTCTCTCGAGTTCGGGTACCTCACCAGGTGCGACTTTGAAAAATTACAGGTAATTGTTTTAAATTTTTACAAACATTTTGAACTTGGAAATGATTACGGTAATGACGGTCGTTTACGTCGTTTCCAAAACGACACTTATTTTTCCTTCCTTCCCGTTGTGTTCTTTCCTGCTTTTCTGTCCACCGCAACCGTCCGGGAGTTTTCTAGTTCCGGCGAGGACAGAGCGAACGCTTCTCTCGGTACCATCCACCATCCTCAACCGATTTCTACGACTCTTATATATCTCCTTGAACAATTCTGTCTTCGGACCGAGTGATTTCTCGTGTTTAACGTGCGCGCGAGCAACGCAGGTAACAACAACGAGTTTCTCTCTCTTACAAAAAAAAGAAAAGAAAAAAACTGAACCTTACGAAATAAAAAATTAGAACCTTAGGCATGAGTCTGTTTTTTTTTTTTTAACTTCTTTTCCTTCTTGGCATGTGCACTCTATATTGTTCGACTAAATCGCTGGTACGTCATTTGTGGTTGGTGAGGGTCCCTCGAGGGCCCTTTCGTGTTAAGTGTGTCGCAAGGAAACAGACAAACCAATGAATTGACCGCTTCCCTGATTGATGGCTTAACTTTTTTCCATTGGTTTAAATTATTTATCAGTTTTCATAATCTTTAAGGTACAAGTTTGTAATATCCTTTAATCAAATTTAAATTACAATACCCTCGAATGGGTTTTTTTTTGGTCTTCTCTCCTTCTGAGGCCCTCGTTATTTTACATAATGCCCAGTGGCGTGGTGATCTGACTGAGCTGAACTTCTCTCTCTCTCTCTCTCTCTCTAGCCCCCTTCATCCACGTCATACCGCTCCGTTTCCCGGGTTCTCCTACGGTAATTGTGTAGGAATAGAAACAAATAGACTAAAGTGCATTAGAGAGACTCCGGGACGAGTGCGTGCTTGGAAAGTTTTACAAGTCGTTTAAGACAAGAGGGAACGGATAAATTGAATGTCAATCAGGGTGGTTCCCCAGCTTTTGCCCCCCCCCCCCATCCCATCGCATCCCATCCCCTGGCTTCTCTTTCTTGTCCACATCGTACCTGGAACCAACTGACCGAGCGAAAACGTCTACCTGACAACTCGTAGTTCACGTGTGTGTGTGTGTGTGTGTGTGTGTGTGTGTGTGTGTGTGTGTGATTTTTCTGTATTTGTTCGTTTCTCGCTTCGAGCGAAAAAGAAACCCTTAACGATGACTCGGGTGGAAAGACAAAAGCAACGCGTCGGTCGAACAAGGGCGAACAAATTTTGTAATTCAGAGAGATCCAAAGTCAGAGCGTGGACGGTTCCTTTCTGTCTTCGACACGACCAGCTGGCCGGTGTGCCCTACCGACGAAGAAAGAATCCTCGGCCTTTGTTCACGAGTCCAAATACTAAATTCTAAGAGGTAGAATTAGCGAGTGGGTGGGAAGTAGAGGCCTGGCGTTCGAGTTCAGGTTCTTAATGACTAGTTACGTCACTCATCGGCCTCACCTATTGGTTCCAACCATTATTCCCTATACAACAAAAAATGAGTCTTCCCTTTCTTCTAGATGGAAAAAAAAGGTGAATTCACCTGAATAGGTCGAACCCTCGGAAGGTTCTCACCAAAAATTCTTCAGTCACCTTCCTTTCTTATTTATTTTATATATAAATATCGTTTTTCTGCAAATGTGTCTATCAATAATTCAGACTACTCCTTTTCTCAATGCGATTTCCTTCTCGCCCGCGGCGGTTCGAAGAAAAGGAAACCGAACAGAAATCACATTCGAGTCACATATTTTTCCCTCCGATTTTCATCGTTTGAAAATTATGGGTTTAATAGCGAGGAAAGACTCAAAATGGACGATTAACAGTTCTAGAATTAAATATTATACTATTATAATCGGCGTCAATTAACTTGTTTCGTTATTATTAATAACGATTAATGTGTACGAGTTATACTCGGGTATTATAGGCAGTTGAAACGCTCACACGTCCGATTATAATAAATAATTAATGAATTAAGCATGGCGGTACTGAAAAGAAAAATTCCACATTTCTATTATTTCCCACTGCTAGAATGGACTACTGAATGGTGGCAAAAATAACGCGTTGAGAATGAAACAGTAAAACTGACATTTTAAAGAGAATAATACAAAGTTGTTCCATGTTTGTTCCCAACTAGTACCACTAAAAACTGATTTGTAGTGTTTAAACTATTTGTAAGTGCACGTAGTCTGCCGAAGAAGAAGAAAACCCAAACGGTACGAGGTTAAGTTGAATTTTTTTTGCTTTGCCTTTTCTCTCTCTCTCACTCTCACTACTCCTTCTTCTTTCTCCATCTTTCCAAATGAAACAATTTGCTCAACCGCAAAATTACTTTTTCCATAGAAATTTTTCCCCATCGAAAATTTTTTAATTTTCTTTTCTGGATTTCAATTTATTTGGTTTCGCTGGGAAAAGAGCGAAGTTTTCCCAGTTGCTAGGGACGAAGCGGACGAACCGAAATGGAAAAGGAAAACCCGGGGAAAACGGAAAACCAATTGAATTCCAGCAGGAACAGAAAAAAAAAGTTGAGAAAAACTCACGGCGATGAGATGAAATATAAAAACGCCAGGAGTTGAAATTGATAATTAAGAGTTTAAGGAGAAAAAAAAACAAATTCAGTACGAGGTGGTGAGAGTACGCAACGGTCGTGGATGGTGGGGCCCTCAAGTACAACCTGGTGCCTCTGCCCCTGTCGGACTCCATCGGTTTCAGCTGGACAAGTTTAATAAATCGTATTAACCGTACGGATTATGCTGGGAACACAGTCGGGTGAAATAATTCGACAATTGGAATATTGAAGGTACCACATTACGGCTTCTCAACTTTGAAAGAGGAAAGTGACACAAGTGGTATGAAGATGTAATCTTATACCTACAAGGACACCAACCGCGCTGGCCCGGCAAGAGGTAAAATCGAGTCACGGACAAAGATAAATTGTTCCAGGGATCGGATTCTCGGATGTGTGTGTGTGTGTGTCCACGAAACATTATACCGTAGGTATAAAAAAATGGAAAAACAAAAAAAAATGTGTTGTACGTTGGAAAAAGAACAGGGGGAAATGAGGGTTATTGTTCGAAAGAGTCAGGATTTACGAGGAGATGATTCAAAGGAAGATGGAAGGTCAACCTTGTGGAGTCATCCGGTGGAGAAGAGTAACGTGAACTCATCGCGTCTGCAAAAACCGTGGTGCGGACGACGGTTTTATTAAAAGAGGACATCATCCAAGGAAAATACTTTTAAACCGTACATTAAGACTTCAAATAATTAAATAAGTAGATAGGAGAAACAGCGTTCGTCGGTGGCGGCGGATGCGACGGACAACCAACCCACCACACGGTGCCTAGGCCGTCAACGAGGCTTCAGCCTTGACTCCAGCGTACATTGCACGTAGTTACATTGTACGAGACAACGACTCCCGAAGTGTTGGTTTAACTGGCAGACGAATGCCCTTCCGTTGGTGCCCTAGAAATTCCACGGGGTGACCTCTTTGTTACTCGGAAACGGTTGGTGCGTCTCCCGTCGTGCAGACGAGCACCGTCTCATCGATTGCTACCAATTGTTTGAAAAATTCGCCATTGTAACCAGGTAACAAGAGTTAGAACGGTAGCACCGCAACAAGAGAGAGAGAGAAACTGTCGTTTATCTTAAAACGACGGACGAAAGCGCACAAAACCCCGAAACTGACGTGACTAGAAAAAAAAATGTACTTTTCTAGTTCTCAAACATTAGAGGATAATAGTAAAATGGTATAATGAGTCAACACGAGGTTTGATGTGTAACAATCAAAACGCGAAATTATAATACCGAAATAATGTTTCCCTCATTAGGGGGGTGTATAGCCAATACTTAAATAAACATTATCGCATTCTCATTAAGACCCGAACGAACTAATTTCGGTCGGTGGAGATGAGTGTTGGTGCCAGTGGGAGCTCCCGTTGACGACAGCAAACGCTGACGAACCAACAGAACCTGTGCGGACTGCTACCATCTGGCAGAATTCAGGTAACCGTGACCGGATACCTACACTTCGTCTAACCGCTCAGGGAAACGTTTAGTCAGAGTGGAGTCCAAGCACAAAGCGTAAACCATATTAAAGCAGAAACCAAAATGATTGCCGCATAATTTTTTTTCTCTCTCTCTCTCTCTCTCTCTCTCTCCGTTTTACTAATTACTTAATTACAACCTCTCATGATTTCTTTCAAACTTTGAAGTTTCCAGAGTTAGACCAGACGACAAAGAACTCTCGACTCAATTATTTAACTTTATTACCACATCACTACTTATTTACACGGTTTAATTTTGGTTTTCCCTTCGAAGAGGTTGCGTCGCGTCGAAACGTGAAAAATACCAAGTCGACCTGCGCGTCCCTCTCTGATTTCCATATCCGTTCTAATGACCAAAAGAGGAGTCAAAGTTATTTATTTAAATAAAGTAAAAAAAAAATAAAAAATAAAGTATTGGATTACGGCCAAATGCACACAACCTTGAATATATTATTTTGTGCAAAATTGCAAATTTCCACGGCGGCGGTTCCTCGAGCACCTTCGTGTTGCTCACCGTGGGATAGTCTGACAGGTCGGCAGAGTCGTCTGAAAGCTCAGGGCTGAGCACACACACACACACACACCATCCTCGATGGTCTCCTGTCTCAAACCTGTACGAACCCGGAGAATCAAACACTTTGTAATGAGAACATTCATAACGGTTAATTAAAATCTGGTATCCTAGTCGGAGGGATAAAACAACCGGCTAAAGGGTGAACCTTCTGCCTCCCATCATCTGCACTTGACATGTTAGAAAATGAAGCTTCTTCTGCCGCTGTCTGCCCCCATCTTCTCTTTGAATATCCCAGCGTTCTTATTTTTACTTCCCTTCGTTTCGTTTCTTTCTTACACTTTTCTCCTGCGGTTGTCCCTTTTATTTGTTCTTGTACGACAACACAGAGGAAGTAGACAATTGCCCGAGTCGAACAATTTTACTTCGAGTAATGATTTAGTAGAACTCTCACAAGTATTGTAAAAAAAAACAGACGTTTCCCCGATGTTCTGTACAGTAAAAATCACGGAAGCACCCAACAAATGTATAGTGTTAAATAGATTTCCTAGACAACAGGCGAATCCGAAGTTGTTTGATTCACTGCAGACCACTGGTGTGCTTTTTCACATAGAAATGGGCAAACCAACAACAGTCCTGACAAGATTTTGAGTTCTTTTGGCAGTTGCCCGTTTTGCCAAGGTTAGGACTCCAACCCCCGTCAACGTCCAAGGCTAACATTTCAACTTTGTTCAACTAATAATTCCAGTAACCATTCGTTCACCAACAACTAATATTCTCATTTGAATAATTTTTCCCTAAACTTTTCTTAGTACCTACACTATGTAACGTGTTTTTTGTGATTATGTGAAATTTAATTGTATTATACTCGTGGTATACTCTCACTTCCCGGAAATTAAAATATAATATCACACAGCATGTAGTTACAGGAAACAAAGAAAATCAGTTTCTTCCATCTGACCTATCCTGTGCTTCTTATCGAAAACTGCCAACTACAACTTGCTAACTGCAACTGACCGTTTGCTGAAAATCCCATCTCTTAAGAAAAATACAAAATTAATGGGACACAATGTTATTTTTTAATTTCGTTCACAAAATGAAATTCCCCTTGAAATAAAACAATGGCGAAACGTATTTTCCCCATCTGCATCTGTTACTCTCCTCTACTTCCCTGTACTTCCCCAACGCACACAAACACACACACACACATTCCGCCACCCTTTCTCTAAAGGAATGTGACAACTAAATGCTACTAAAAACTTCATTTTTAATTAAAAAAATTCCTTCGCTAATTAATAAAAAGAAAAGACAATTACAACGGGAATGGTGTCATATTTCAATGGGAATTGTCAAAAACCGAAGAGTTTCCCCGGAAACCTGCCGGTTGCGACTCGTCCTGCACGAAGAGTACAGGAGAAGTACCCGGGCAAGCAGAGCTCGAGAAATTGAGAAAGCTCAAAAAAAAACAGAACGTCAAGAAAATTTTAGACCTCGAACGGCTCAACACAGCCAATAGTTCTTTTCGTGTGTGACACCAAAATTCAGGGCGTTCCGGGAGTTCAAGAAAGGAGTTTTCCGTTCTTCAAGTAAAAGAAAAAGACGTGGGACCAGCAAAAAGAAAGATGTCGAAGTAGAAGTATGTGAATATGTGAAATTGAAAGGAGGCGAAAATGCATTAGAGAATTGATGGTTAAGAGCTTTGTACAGTTTAAAAGTCGACCATTCATTTTCTCAAGGAATGATAGGGTCACGGCTAGAGTCTAGAGAGAGAGAGAGAAAGAGAGAGAGAGAGGTAGAAAGCTCGAGAAATGGGACAAAAGCACAAGTCCCGGAGAGGAAGAAGAAAGTCGAAGGCTCCGTCCTCGAGAATTATTCTCCAATACTTCTGGACTTGAATTTTCGGTCGTCAAGGAAACGGGAGCTCTTCTCCCGTCGTTTCCATGGAAGCCATCCAGTGGACCCGGGACCTGCGCACCACCACGAGACCACACTCACACACATCCACAATTATAATTACATAAATAAAAAAAAAACCTTGCTTCTGTACAAGCCACGATATCTTCTAATCCTTTCTCCCGAGTACCCGAGAAAAAATTTGCAAGAATCGTATAGGAAAACGGACGGTAGAAACACCTCTCCTACCGGAACCGTACAAAATTAATCAAACAACTGATTTACGACGCTAAAAGTAAAAGTAAAGTGACTTTTTTCAGGAATTCACACAAATTTTATGAATTTTCGGTTTGTCTTCCTGAGGACTGGACCGAGGACTGGAATCACCTCTCTGTGCACGCCGCTGTTTCAGACCGGTCGTCGCAATATTTTGTATTTGACAGCGACATAATTTCTCGTATTTTCTCCGGGTAACAACCCCAAAAGTATTAATTTACATATGCATACGTACCGAGAAAAAGTCGATAGCCGTTTTTGGGGTAGATATCAATTAGGACATGAGTACAAGGAGATGTCTTCGGATAACAATAAGACTAAGTGCGTCATGGGAACCAATTACCGAGCGTGCGAGGGCGTGACGTGATGGATGACCCAATCAGAAATAGAGGGTCACGTGACCGGTCCCAAGAGCTACGCGTTCGTTAAATATTACCCATGGAAGAAGTGGAAAGAAGTCGAAAGGCAGGCCGATGTCGAGAGGAGAAACCTGCAGGCACCCCGGTGGACACCCACGCGAGCGTCGCCCCGACGGAGGAGTCCTCCCCGGGGATGGTGTCTACCTCGGAACACCGTCACCTGACCCACCTTCAAAGGTAACGAAATCCACGATAACTTACCAGGACTTCCTAAAAAGACGGAGGAATACAAGACGCCTCTCCGTGCGGCATCGTTTGCTGCCGCCCGTGCGTCTGACGAGGACGACCAGTCTCTTCGCGGGCACCATTTACCTGTAATTACGAAATAAAAGGAGTGAGAAAAAAAAAGTCATGTTAAAATTCTGAACCATTTCCTCGACATTAATCGTTCCATTTGAACGAAGACGTGGATGGGGGCAGGGAGTGACTCGAGACCGAGTCTTCGGCCATTTAACCTGGAGAGATAGCAATCGCAACGCGCGGGATACCTGTCTGTCGTCTCCTGTTCGTCCGTCCCGGACCGAACGTTTAATTACCCACGTTTAGCAGACGATGGCCGGTGATAATCCCGGGGGAACGGAGTCAAAGGCAAAACGGCGTGCCCGGCGTCCGTCGCTCAGCACTCGCAAGATGCACATCTCGTGCCGAAGGACGGACAAAGCCCGAACCTGGAAGAACCTCCGCGGAAACAAAAACCACACAAAAAGAAAGGAAATGTTTAGACTCGGAGTAAAAGGAAAAAAAAACATTAAATGACAGATAATTACATTCAATAAAAACAAAGTACTTAAACCCGTAATCAAGGTATTTGAAGACTATAATTTGGTAACAGGTCCTGGGCACACCTTTCGGTTCGCCAGCACTGATAATAATTATTTTCTGTATCCGTTTCCTCCTCACTCGGTTAACTCGTTTATAGTTTCTTCATTTAGAAGTCGTGCCGTCTGTCGTTATCGACTCGGAAACCATTCTTTTGTCACATCGAATTTCCTCGCCGTCGAAAGACGTCGGAGTTGACGTCGGCACACGGGCTGCCGTGGTACGAGTCCGCCATGTTTGTTTCCCTGGTCCGTGTGTCTTATCACTCATTTATCACTGTCAGTTTTTGTGAAAGGTTAGTGACTGCAGTACTACCAGCGACCGTTAGTCTGCGAGAAGCCAACGTGCGATCGCACTCCGCTCTTTCTGGCACTCATCTGGCATTTATTAGAAAGACACTATTTTTAATTTGACACATGTCTCGGAAGATGCTTTTTCTGGAAGGAAACGAGGGAACCGGAGGATGAAACGCTTACGTTTTACTCAAATTACGGGTTTTAGAAAATATTTAATTCTATATAAATCATGTTTGCCCTGTTCGGTTCGTCGTTTATTTTTCTCCCCGGGTTCGGTTCGTTATTTAAAATGATCCGCCATGTTTGGTGTTTACTCGTTGCGATCGCGAAAACCTGAACTTTTCACACGAAATTTTCAAAATGTTCTCCTCGCTACGGCCACGGCTTCCCGTTCTATGTTGAAAAGTTCCATTTTGATAATCCGGAATGGATTTTTCGGCCATTTTCCTTTATTTAAAAGAGGGCCGAACTTCATCACGAATGTTCATAATTAGTACCTTAATTGCTTGTAAGGTACGACGGGTACGCAACAGGTGCTACCACCTGGCGGCCGTTTCGCGAGTTCAATCTGTTATTTCCGCGACCGGCCGCGTAGGATCATTAAACTCATTAGCCCGCTGCTACGATGGATTTTTCTCTCTGTTTTTCTGCGAAGTCTGTCCGTCGCGAAAACAGACATTGTTTGAATTATTTTTTAATCGTTTCAACGCAGAACGACGGAGACATACGCTAGAGTCCTCTTTCACGCAACGCACATTTGGGTCATCGGTCCCCCCGTCTGTCTGCTGCCGAAATTACCAAATCTAACGAGATCTCCGTTCCATTTACCGGTGTTTTTTTTTTCTATCAGATCCCACGTCACATCTCATCGAGCGATGTGCACGAGACGAAGTAACGACGGATTACCGTTGATTTGTGGAGCTGTAGTTCGAAATGGCAGTGCAGTTCCTCTGTCCCAGTGTGTTGTGTGCGTGAGTCGTACGCAGGCATCAATAAACCCGTGAAACGCATGCACAGGACACACCAGCCTGTCACTGACCAGTCAAATTAATGGGCCAACGAATTGAGCACAGCTGAGTTATCAAGGCCGAAATTTAACTAACTTGGTTGATGGCTTGTGTCAATCGTTTTACGACCGCACTAAAAAAAGCATTAACAAAATTATTAGTTTTTATTGTTGTGTGATTTTTCTCCCTGCTACGTTTTGCACTCGTCTTTTTCACGTCGCGATTCCCTCACTTGTCGATCAAATCATTTTACTACTAATTACCATTATTTGTTTACCCGGGCAAACACCGGGTTTATTCCCCGGCGACTCCGCGAGAGTGTCAGACATCTGGGGACTCGCTCGAAACCATCGGAAACTCATAAATTTAAGTTACACTTACGTGAGTCCGTCGGATTCTACATTGTTTTTATTTGCATCTCGCGAACGAGACCTTGGCATTGTAGGAATCAGTCACTTTCGGATTGTAAGTGAAGTTGTGAAATGATGGTCTTTGTGTTTACCGTTCGGCTCTATTTCCCCAACTATTAACGTTTCCTTTTTTCTGCTTGTTTAGAATCGTCTACACCTTTGCAGCGTTTTAATGGCAGTTAATTTCCCCGAGACCAGGTTCGTTTGAAGGGAAAGGAATGTTCTCGTGAGAAACGACGGTACTGGGAGCCGGTGCCGGCCAGAAAATATGCATTTCAAACGCAATCTGCGTTTCTCCGTGATCGTCTGGTGATTCAACGACAACGTAAGTCAGGTAGCAATTCCTTAAAGGCTTGTTATCACCTCTCAACCGTTTGCCAACTAACCGTGAAACCCTGACAAAGGAATCACTTAATCTGTGAGAAAAGTCGATGGAAACGGAGCTAGCAGAAGACACACTCAGGGAAATACAGAAACAACTCCACGTGCCCGACCAAACGGTGGGCAATTAGCTACAGAAAATGAAACTGGGGCCACATCGAGCCACTTTTCTAATATGCAAAACTTGTTTCTAGGCACCTTTCGCACACCAGAGCGGTCCCCAACCTCAACATTTTTCTTGTCTGCGTCTTTTCTCCAGACCATTTCCTATCATCTTCCTGAGAAAAGTTCATTTGCGAGAAAACCAGGGGCCAGCTTCTTTCGATCCGGAGGAACCGTTTTCCGTCCGAGTCCTCCACCTTTGGTCTATTATCCCTAGGAGAGAGCACACACGATCCGTTTCGTTCATGACAGCGTGTAAAATACGATAACAGAAATGAGGAAATTATAGTAATTTGTTTGTGGGTCGTAGGTCCAATTACGCGGTGATGACGTGATTCTCTGCAACATCAAAAATTGACGGTCCATCATGGGCAGACAGGCGAAAATCCACGAGTCTTCCTCTTGTGCGAAGGAGACATGCATGGAAAACTGAAAACTGGTGACTCTCTCTCTCATATTTATTTCTTCACAGGATTAATGTCACGTCACGATGCAGTGTCCACTAGACGCAGAGAAGGAAACCAAAATACTACTTTTATTCCCAATCCAAATACTTCGAGACTTAAGCAACTCATTCTCAAGCAGTTGGTACAAATTCGAAGTTACGAAATGGAGGGGACAAGTCAGCTTCGCTCAAAACAAAAGAATACCCGAGAGAAAGATTCTGTTTTTCTCAGAAAGGAGAAGAAAAAAGTAGAAAATTGAAAAACCGGTCAAAAAGCTCAAAAAAAGGTTGCCTTGAAAGCAAAACCAAAAAATGAAAAATTCCATTTTGCTGGCAGGAGAAGATTACATAAAGGGTTGTCCTGTCGAGCTGTCAATCAGCAAAAGACGAAGGATGACTGGCTCGTTTTCCATCGAAAAGCTCCAAGGAAGCTGCGTCTGGACATTCGGGCGCATGTCCCTTGATGAGAAAAGCCCGGCGCCAAAAGCTCAAAGTCGATTTTCATTCTGAAAGCTCGACTCTCGCCATCTTGGATGCAATCTACATAATAGCTGGCTGTATTGCCCTATTTTCTTTCTTGTTTTTCCTTCTCAATCCTCCTCGTATTTCTCCCTGATCGTATCCTCCGGAAATGGAGCAAAAGACTCAAACATTCTTATTTATCGGCGTGTAAAACTTTTTTTTATGAAAACATGTTTTCCCCCAAGTTCGTCCATCCGAGGGGGACACGTTTCTGGTCAACAATTGCCGAGTTTGACCGGGGTGCGACGCTTTGCGTCACCAAACCGAACGACTGGATCACAACTACCATGGAGGAGGACTACAATCCAAGCGTTCACTTTGAAAAGAACACATCGCACCCAGCCTTCATCCTTCACTACATCCGACCTCACCTGAAATTACCAAATCAGGTATGGACGGAGCGTGAGGAAACGGTTTCGACCTGTGCCTTCGTGAATCGTCTGCGCTATGACTCGGTTCTTTTTCACCTCGTTTTATAAATTGTATTTTAATCTGGTTCTAACATTTGTCGAAAAAATCTGACAATGCGGTTTGTAATTACATAAAACCAGTGCGATTACGTTTAAGAGAACTGGTGAGGTATCCGAGCCAAAGAAGAAGACTCCTCATTTACTTGTGTGCCTCACACACAGACAGACACACACGGCTCGGCGAGTTAATTTAGTTAACTTCACCAGGTCCAAAGGCATCACAAGGTGTACGCAAGCGATACAATGGACAGCGTTGAGACGAAATCGGCAGGTGTGACAACCCAAAGTAGTTTCACTCTTTTTAAAGCGGTCCTTGATCTTTCCTCGCATTCAAACTAATAAAAGAGAGCGTTATTCGTACGTAAGCAACTGGAAAACCAAAAGTGAACCCACTCGACAGGTTTTATTAAATGAGACAAAAATTCTGAGTTGAATCATACCGAGTTCATCACGTGAAGTCATTTAGACTCGGAGAAATTCTTCATCAGAATATGAATATAAGAAACCGAAGTTGTGACACAAAACATAATATTCAAATTAGAATATTAAAACGAGTACAAGTTTCTGTTTTTTTTCGGGAGAGTTTTGATCACAGGTTTTACACCTACGAAAATAGCGGCAGATATCGGTGGTGGTCGAAGCATAAAACTGCAGCTTTCTGTTGTTCGCATAACAAAACAATTTACCGAAGCAAAGCACTCGGTCGTTGACTACAACGGTCGTAAAATGGTAACAACAGTGTAATTGAAGAAGAATGTAGGGAAAATAACACTCGTGAAATGTTCCCTGGGGTTCCCCCGTTTTTTTTTTTCACTTCATCCTCTGATTCCTTTGCACCTCCTCGGGAAAACTCTGACCAAACGGCGACAAGCAAATTAAAACGAATATTTGTTTGGTTGAATTAAAAGTGAAGACAAAAAAGTCGACTGAGTCTTGATGGGGAAGGAGAAGGTGAAGGACGTCCGAGAAGCCCAACTTGTAAATGGCAAAGACATAAAATCGGTAAAAGATGCACATTGTCGACACAAGGCGACATTGAAAGGCCAACTTAACCGGCTCTTGAGGATGTGCGGTCTTGCGAAAGGATTCGGTCGACCAAACCGGACCCTGGACACTTCCAGACAAGGCTAGGAACTAGACAAACCTAGGCGATAGAATCAGTTTCATCCATCCGCACTCATCTCACACGGTGAACTCCAAAATTCTGTCCTTTTCCACGTGTCGCATGACTCAAGCGAGTCATACCCTGTCTATAATTTTTAATAATAATTTTTAATAAATAAATAATTAGTGAAAAAAACGCATTTTGTTATTATTTTTCCACGGAGAAGAGAATTCAATTTTAATGAGTACAAATGGGATGGAAATAAATTGGTTCCTTTTCCCTGGGGTGATGACGAGACAATTTCCTAGCCACGGAAACTATTTTTAACTCCGAGTTCTATTTAATAAATAAACTGTGTTAAGGTTTTAAGGCGTGGACACCTCGGTACTTGCAGAGACCAAAACGGTAAACACACAAAGCACGGGAAACCGCGCACGTCACTACAAAAAACGGTTGTGCAAGCGAATCGTACACTACAATACGTACGATATAATATACATATTAATTGTTTATTTAGAATTTACAAGAATACGCTCGAGGTGTTTGAATATTTATGTCTCGAACTTGTCTAGTACTCGCCCAGGAGCGGTTTGTTTCCACTGGTACCCACCTTCGGCTATTTATTAAAACGAAATAAATGAATTAAAGGAGTCCTTCTGCTTTGTTAAGTCTTTCCCGTTGAATTTTTTCTTCAACGGCCATAGAAAGGATGCTTTGGGTCGGGCCGAGCGCCCAGTGGGGACCGAAAATCAATAGCTTGATGACGTCACGGTGGAAAAGCTGTGGGCGAGTCTTTTCTGCTGGAACGCTGAGGGGGCAGACTTGTGTAATCCAACAGCACGTACACGTCATACGAGCGGAAAATTTCACCCTTAAAACACAACGCGAGAAAGGTTTCGGTCGAACGAGTACCTGTTCGACACCGTGGAGAATTATTTTATAAATGGCGGACTGAGAAAAAGGTTCGACCGAAAAGACCACGGTGGAAAGTTAATTGTGCAACCTTGGTCATTCTTCTCCGGTCATTTTTCTGCGGGTTGAAAGTACTCGGTGAGACAGGGGCGGACAACTCACTCGAGCGGGTACCTCCTAACACTCGACTCCTTTCCTTTTCGCTGGCCATCCAGTTGTGTCGCAGTTGTATCGTTTTCTTTTCTTCACGACCATGTACCGTGCCCAATGTTAAAGTAATTTTCATTTTTTTTTCCGGAGGGGCCGACCTAAGGAAATCTTCGGAGCAAAACAATACAGAAACGATTTCCGGAAATGACTTGCTAAACGCGATGTGAACACAATTTTCACTCCTGCCGGCGGCCATTATTTTTATTACAATGAACCAAGCTGGGTGTGTGTGTGTGTGTGTGTGAGGCCTTCAGTCCTTTTGCCTGCACCCTTCTAGGGCAAATTGCCTTTCATGCTACCCTTCGGCTCCCGTCCCATCCTACCGCCTTTCTGGTCCCTGCTTTCGATATTTCAATTCCTTCGACCCAGCCAGCCAGTCAGGCAGCCAACCAACCAACCAACCTCCGAGTCCTCGGAACTTGTTCTCCACCACCGGCACACCAACCACGAACAAATACCAAAACCAAAACTCAAAAATCAAGTCTTTGGTACAGACGGAACGAGTCTCGATAGGAATCAATAAATAATTGACCCGTGCATAAATCACGAAACAGTGCGAGTCTAAAGTACTCGGATAGCCTACGTGATGATTAGGCTAATGACACGGAACCTACCCGTCACACCGTCACGATGCCACTCGTACGATAAATACGTTGACTCGAGTCCCATTCGACTGCATACAGTTACTTAATTACCTTTATTACTTATTACACATTATTTTAGTGGTCGGAATAAATGGGTTTCGATAAGACGAGTGGGACGATTACCTTGAGAGAGTACAACCAACCGAGCCGAAAGCACTCACGGGTGTCTATTCGAACATCGCAGTGGAACCCATGTGTCAGTGGTGGAAACACCAATTAAATTGGTTCTGTTTTGTATCTTCCAGCAAGGGGCAGCAACTCGCAAAACGTTAGGGAAAAAAGTGTGTACAGTCGACGTCGAGGGATGGAATGGGGGACACAGAACTTAAGAAATGGAAAGAAATAAGCATTGTTTGTCTTGGTGGCTCCTATAATGAATTAATTATTCCCGAGTGGATTAAAAATTCCAAATCGCACCTGCTTCTTTCATTTACCCTAAGCATTAGGTTGCCTATGCACCCGCCTCCCGGTCGTCTATGAGTCCCATGATGTGAATTAACAATTACGTACGGGCACATGTTGGATCGGAACTTTCTGTCTATTTCTATAAATTCCGGTTGGTCCCGAGCCTAAGTCCGGATTATTCGTTCGCTTCGCATTTCGTCTCGAGTCTTCCACCGTTTGCTTTTACTTCTTCGGACAACTGCAGACCGAGTCAGAGAGAGAGGGAAGGAGTCGAGGGGCCGACTTGAGGGAGAAAAGCACTGAAAATAATTAAATGTTTACCAGAAGCAAACGCTGGAAAAACATTATAGGAACAAAGAAAGCACCTGCGACTGGGGCGGTTCGTTCGGCCTTTTTCCTTGCCCTCGGTTTTCAATCAAGAAAGGCGAGGGAGTCGATAAATGGCAAACTCCGTGCTGTTTTCATAACTGAATTTTTCATAACGCGGAGAGGGCGGCAATTGTCGGACGGAGAATTTCACAACCAGCTTCCCCCGTGGTAACAATTTTCATTGATTAGAAAAGCGGACGCAGGGGAAAGCGAACACTTCGGACAGCTCTCGAGTTTCCTTCCAGGAGAAGTAAGAAAAAGTTCAAGGATATGTATATATATGTATACATGAAGTACAACGAACCGATACTTGTCACAAACATCAGACATTTCATTTTCAATTGCTTACATAACCGTGGCAAGGCTGGCAAGGTTTAGTCACCCGTGACATCGTTACATATATATATATTCTGAAATGAAGTTGTCTGACATGTGAGACCTTAACACCGGTCAGCATGTGACACCCGTCAATAGGTCAGAAGGTTCCGTACCGGAGATGAAAAGAGCGTTAATCAAATCTTTTCAGGACGTGAACAAAAAAATGAAGGCGGTCAGGGAAGAAAAAGTGCACTGAACATGACCGACCCGACCCGGCCCGACAACAGGCTCGGGTTTACCTGAATTTATTGACTTGGGCATGAGTTCGGGTACGTCGTACGACCGGTAAGCAGTACCTGCGGATTAAAACAATCCAGAATTTTAACTTAAAGTCCCGTCGGACAACCCGTTTAAGTCGAAACTTTACTTTCAGAACTTGCGAAAACGCGTTCAACTAGACTTGTAAAGAATTACTCAAACAACTGGATTTGCATCGGCTTATGTGCTCAGTTAAACAACACGAAACTTTGGTTAAAAATAAATTATTTAAATAATTTAACCTGCGGAGAAGTAAAAGAAGAAGAAAACACGACCAGCTGATATTTTTCCAAAGAAATTTCAAAATTTTCACTACTTGCGGAGAGCCACGGAGTCCCCACGTGGACCGACCACCCGTGCTATTTGCTGTTTTTCACAAATTTAAAATTTCACCCCTCAAAATTGTAATTTGTCACGTCTGACGCTGCAGGAGCTCCTTGTTATTTGTCGCACACATTGTAATCGAGTCGTTCACGTAGACGTTGTCGTCAAACAACTAATTTCCAATTTTCCATAATCATAGACCGCCATTGAATTTTTTATTTCGGACCAAAACCCATTGTTTCCCGGTGTCGCACCGTTGACGTCGCAACCTGTCCATCTACCTGGACCCCGGGCAGATAATGAATAATAACTTTCGCTGACCGCGCTCTGCATGGCGAATAGATGTAGTAAAAATGATGTTAACAGACGAAAACCATCGAGGAGCAAGCGGCGAATCAATTTATTCGGTGAAATTTAATTAAAACAGAGCTTCTGGAATGTGCAACGATAACAGGCTTGAAGTTACATAAAGAAGGTTCCACCATTCATCAGGTTCTTCTTTTTTTTTAGGGTTCCGAACCGAATTAATATCATTAATATATATTATAAAAAGTTGCTTTCCATAGTTACGACCACGAGCGGTGTCAGGGAGGCCTGGGCAAGGAGACAGGGCCGTTTTCCTAGGAAAGGATCTAGGCCGACTCACCCGGTCAGTGTAAATTGTTCTTTCAGAAGCATCTTCGCCGCCACGAACGCCGCCGTCATCGCACGTCCTAGTAATTAATAGCTTTTTCTCATTTTCTAGTCCTTAATTTTTCGGTAGAGAGAAGACCGGAGGAAGATTATTGTTAAATAAGACGAGAATTCATCAGAGACCTACCTATAAAAATAGTCGAATGATATGAAACGGGTTTTTCGGTTAAATTAAAAGCGTATTTTTATTCGTCACCGCCTACTTATTCACACGATGTGTATATTAATGTACAATGTATATGGATAAACGCGTCCGCGATGTTACTTTGGACATGGACGACCGGCGAAACCGAGTCGGTGCGAACCGAGGAGCCGAGTTGGCGAGGAAATTCCAAAACAACGTCCGACTTGATCAAAATTGATAATAACAATAAAATATTTAAATTCCGGTGCTGCAGCAGTGACATTAGAGTAAAACACCCCAACAGGAACGGTAAAGCTTCGGGTAAGGGGAGAGGACTGGGCCGGAAAATGTTGAATCTCTGCACAGCCCTATGGGTGTAATAACTATATCCATGGAGTATGCAAAACAAGTAATAATATTGGCCACCTGTTACCAGAGGAAAGAAAGAAAGAGAGAACCGAGACGTTACACCACTCCTTAGTTTTATCTCCAAACATTTGATTAATGAGTAATTAAAGTGCATACATTAGAGCTACGAGTGGTAATTGCGACCGTGGGAGAGTGCACCCCGGCCGGGAGCGAACAAGCGAACTTACCAAGGGTGGAGTGTGCACGAACAAGATGTACGGTCTTGAAAGAGCCGATAAGAAAAGTCATGTCTCTGCATACGACGACACCAAACAAAAGGAGTTACGTATACATAAATTCAGTTGCAAATTCGACGCACGAGGCCTCCGCGAAACGTCACTTATCTCTACGAGCTACCGTACCGTGTGTGGTACTCGCTGTTGCAGACAACAGTTCCTTTTTTGGCGATTAGAAACTCACCCCCATCGAGGTGGTCGACTCTTTTAAGCGGTACGGTCGCGTGGGTCACCCTCGGAGGTGTGCGGTCGACGGGTTTTCTACTTCCTTTCGAACCAGCAACACCACCCCGGATCAAAATGTTTGACTTTTCCCTTCCGCAGGCATCCCCATGTGCGATGGGAAACCACGCAACGGGACTATGCCGCATCCTCCGATTCGAGCATTTAGCCCTTCGAACAACCTCAAAAGGTAAAAAATTAATGGAAGGCCCGGGCCGGCAGAAAGCAGAAAAATATTTTCTCCCGGGTCGAATAACTTCTTATTTTTTTTTTCTTCCTTCTCCTTTTTTCCGATCTGGGAATCATCCTTTCCACCACCTATTTTGCTATTATCACGCTAGACGCGATCAAAAACATAAATTTTTTATGAAGTAGAAATTGAATAAACGCAATTTGAAGTAAAAGGGACCTGAGGCGGAAACCTCGTTAGGAATTGCATGTGTAAGAAACCCGGAGCGTACCTTCGGCCTCTCGAGGGTGCTAAATTGACCATCGTCCATCCGAAGCCTTTTTTTTCTTCCCCCGTTTTCCTAACCTCCGCCACCCTCTTCGGATTACAGATCTAATATTTATGAACTTGCTATTGATGTTACTTCCACCTTGTCAGTCATAAAGGGACTCTGGAGATTTTCAACCGGAAAGGGATTTTAAAATGGTTTTATTTCGGGCCTTTTTCAATTCTAAACCGATTCCTCCGGGAATTTGTCTTCTACTTCTTACCACTCCGGCGGTTTACAAGGTGTTTTATCTACAATTTATAGACTTAGATAAGGTAGCATTTTATTTTTACTGTCCGCCTTTCTACTGCTCCGACGATACGACGGGAAAATGGATTTTCCACGGACTTATTTTTATGATTGCTGTTTTTTGATGGTGCGGTCGTGTCGTTGCCTCACGTGCGACGAATTCAATCGAACTACAATGCAAATCAAAGTGTCGTCTGTTTTTTTTTGCTTCCACAGAATCGTTTGCTCTGGAACGCGTTCGACAGGACCGAGTTCGAAATTGATGAAAATCACGATTTAAGAGTTTTAATGGACCGCACAAGGTTTGCGTTACTGCGTCAAACGAGTGACTGCAATCGAGATGATGAAGATCGTTTAACTTCTCAAACGATCTCATCTTAATCTCATGCGTTTCCACTTAAGTTCCCCCGTTAAATTATTGGTACAAACATTAAGTGAAGTGTACATCTGTATTTGGGTAACTGCTCTCACTGAGTACCAAACCAAGCGTGCGACCGAGTTGTCGTTGAATTCGTCAGGGACAACCAGAAAACCCGCGGGTAGTGGAGGATTCAACGGTACCTCCCCATTCCGTATGACACCCCCCCATTTTCTACGAAAGAATGACTCTAGTAACATTTACTTTATTCTCCTAAAAACGTGTATTCACTCTTACAATTCCTAATGCCACAGGAAACACCTAAAGTAGTGGATTTAATGAAAAATGTAAATGGCGCCCATATATTGTGTGTTCTGAGTGTGTTTACGCGCGCGCGTGTATGTCTGTGCGTGCGTGCTTGCTCTCTCGCTTGCATGAGTGAAATACTATTATCCTTTAATAATAATAATAATAGTAATAATAATAATAATAATAATAATAATATACAAAAAGTATTCATTCCTGGTTTAATCCGATCATTCTTTAAGGTAAAGTTATCTAATCGAAAAGAGAGAAAGCCTCGGACACGGTCAAAGAAGTCTTCGACTTATGTGAGTAATACGAAGACTCATGTCAGAGAAGAAGTGGAGGAAGCGAGCAATACGAGCGATGGTTGTTCTTATGAAATCGAAATGACGTTTTTAAAAAATGATAGTTTCCAGGAGGAAACAATTTTAACATAAATTTCCCATTAAATTGGGTAATTCATATCTAATAAAAAGTTGTATTTTACAAAGTTTTTGTCACACCTGAGTTGTAACGTCCATAAAAAAGAAGAAAGAGAAGATGAATCAGAAGGTGAGGATGATGATGATGATGATTATGGAGAAACAGGAGATGAAACTCTCCGGGATGCCGATACGACGAAGGAAAAAAAAAGAAACTCTCGATCAAAGTAAATTAGTTTCCACACCGTCCATTTAATCGCTACGTGGTCGTCAGGAGAAAATCGACGACCGTTGCTGCCTTTGGAACCTGAAACATGCGGTTAAACCTGAAAAACCTGGAACCCGTCCCGGTGAAAACCTCCAGGCACCCCGGCCTTCTTCCAGCCTCAATCGGAATGTCTCCGGCGCTGGAAACCGTTCGATTTTCGATTTCCACCAGAATATTTCGAATTCTTAGAATAATTTCCCGGTTGGGATGCCACCATGTGCTCGGCAACGTCCACAAACCGATTGGAAAATTAAACGGAAAGGCCTCGAACCAAATATTTTGGTTGTTTTTTTTTTTTTACCTTTAACCGAAAAGGTTGAGTCCATGCGAGTTACCAAATTATCAAAAATTGGTAACCAATAAATCAATTTCCGTAGTCATTACCAAAAAATTTACATTTATGAGAATCGGTCCAGCTCGATTTAAGGAGTTTCCTACGAAAAACCTGTAAAATTCATTAAGAGTAAATCGGTTCGATCACGAATACAAAAACGATGGCAGTATTTGGCCGTGAGCAATTTTGAAATAATAAAATTATGTGGATGTAGTCGAGAGAGAGAGAGAGGGAGCGAATGAACGACGGGTAGTCCAGCAAGCCAATCAAAAAACCAGGATGAAGCAAACGAAAGAAAAAAAATGGAAATGAATAGTCGGGCACCACAACAACAACAACAACAACAGGTGATCGTACAAAATGTAAATGAGACGAGTCTGCGAAAGCTGATGAAGATGGCAAGGAAAACGAAAATGGTGACGACGAGGAGTGACTACCACCGAAGAACTCCGCGGGTTAGGTTAGCCGGAAAAGTAAAATGGCCGCCGACCAGGGCAGGGTAGACGTATTTAAATGTGAGTCTAGGCGTTGCACCGGTGAAGACGGATAGATGAGGCGAAACCCGAAACAAAATCGACGACTTGGATCACGTAATCTATTTGTTGAGCAACCGCAAAGAAAATTGGATCTAGTGTAATTCTGCTGAGAGAAAAAGATAATGTGATTGGATTATATATTAGAATGAAAGAGATAGAGAAACAACGTGTCACGACTTCTAATGTCTGACGCGCCGAAGGGAGAGAAGAAACTTTTTCCTACGACTCTGTGCCTTGCATTACCAAAGTGGAGAAGAGTCCGAAACCGGCAAATCGTTACGATCGCTACCTGTCGGCCCGAGTATCGGGGAAGCAGCAGTTTTCGGACGTGGTTAAAAACCGACCAAGGAGACTGACACGACTGAGAATAACCCTTGGCATAAAGGTCGACAATAACGATTGTCGGAAATGTGAAAATCGTAATATATTACTATTTAGTTCGTTATCGGTGTCATCTGCTGTCACACGCTGTTACTTCACACCTCTCCACGTCTACTTCTAGTTACTATTTTATTTATTTCTTTTTCCCGGGCGAATCGGATGACCGGCTCCGGCAACCGCGACCTCACAAACGACGAGACGTGGGATCCGCGACCGGGTACGGGTGAGCGGTAGTAAACGGTGGGCACACCCTCACGGACCGGGTTACACCGACAGATGTACACGAAATCCCCGCTGACGGACTCGAATTTCACACAAAAGTGTTAACCAACCCTCGGTCAAAGGGTAGCTCCTGGTGACGTCACCTCAGGTAGGAAACAAACGAAACTTACTCGGAAGGTCCACGTCCAATTTGAGTGATTTTTTTTTTCTTTAAATTAAAAACGTGGCAAGCTTACCCATTGCATCTGAAACAATACAAAAAAAATAATAATTAATTAATGCAATACACAATAAGCTATTAAATATTTATTGGTCACAAGAACAGTTCTTAGGCGGTGCGGACCTCTTCCCGAGAGACCACTAGAGAAACTCCATTAAGCCGAAATCAAAAGTTGAGTATTAAAAATGAATAAAATAAGTTAGGTGAAGGCAGGGGCACGTGACCAATACTATCAGGTTTATTGATACTTCGGTAAAAATTTTAAATTATAAGTTAGGTGTCTCAAAGGTAAATTAGATCATTATCTTCGAATACCGATTAATTTTATCACCTTGATGGATTGGATCAATATTCACACCACGCAGTGATTGTGTTCCCGGGGTCTTGCAGGGGGTGCGGTTTCACTCCACCATTCCTCCTGCTGCCCCGAACACCCGTTTCCCTATTTTTTGTTGTTGTCTATTTCACTATTTTTCCAGTACCCGAAATTCTTCAGGTTCCGTTAATACAAAAAAAAATTTTTTAATTAAGTTAATGACCGGTCGTTTCCCCCGTTTCCTATTTTCCTATATATATTTATATTTTTTTCTCTTCTGTCCATCCGTCGAGGAAAACAGAATTGAAATTTTACGGGTTACGGTTTCTAAGGTAGCAAGAAGGTGGAGATGACTGAAACCTATTAGTAGACGGATGCGGGTACCTGATGACAGGTAGCGGAAGGCGTCCTTTAATTTATAATTTCTTCCAACCTTTGCTTCCACGGTGCTTCACCCGAAATTTCTATTAAATGAGAACCGTTGAAGAAGAAGAAGAAGAAGAAGAAGACGCAGAAGTAGAAGAAGAACGAAATTTAGTGGTCTGCAACCTTTATTAAGTTGTCAGACTTTTTTCCCGGCTGTTCGCAGGTACTTCGGGGTAGTACCGACTTGTCTGCGACCGTGTCCTTCTTGTTATGTTCTTTCCGGAGTAGGGAAGATTTTGTTATTAAATAAAAGTTTTAATATGTTGATGGCGTTCTTTTGTTATCGTGTGGCGGCCTTTGAACTATTCTCCCCGTAGTAGCAATCAATGGTAAGTGGTTAGGTGACGAACGTCATCATCCCCCAAGGCGATTGTTCTCAGGGAAGAGAATTTCATTTGGAGATTGCCTCTTCACTCGGAAATCGATTTACAATCCGTCTCGACCCGTTTTTGATTTTCGGATTACGGGAGAATAACCACAACTAGTTAACTACAATCACGGCGGTAACATTCGTCCGACAGTACCCAGTTCCAGGTCTCTGCAGTTGTGAATGTGACGCTTACAGTTTCCCGCGGGTTACTTCTCCCGTTACAGATTAACAGTCGCTACATTGTAGTGAAAAACAAAAGCGATGCTTTTCGGTTTGAAAAGGCAAAGGCGAGAATTTCAACGCCTGCTGTAGTTTGTGCTGCTCATTAGCGTTACTCCGTTAATTACAGCTTTAAAGTTTTCATCCCTTCTGGGACGCACCCCCCCGGGCTGTGGTCCCAAGCGTCATGAAATTTTGTTTATGTGCAAAGGTCATTTTTGCATGCACCCCAAACACACACATGCACACATAGACGCAGACACACACACACACGCGCGCGTTTCGGGGGCTTTTATAAGTTTTCTTGGTTATTAACTCGGAATTAAACTCCCTGTCGTCAACATGGTGAGTGTTGGTGGCGGCTGCCTTGACGTCGAGGGTGACTTTCCATAGACAATACAGGGATGATTTTACCCTCGATGGCTGAGCAGAGATAAACCGCTTAGTTGCCCGATTGAGATTGTTAGTGAGATTGTTGTTCTTTCTTTTTTTAAAATGTTTATTCGCGACCGAAAACAAAATATTTTCCCTACTGCGTCCTTTAACTATCCAACTGTACATGTGAGTGTGTGGTGTACACCGTACTTAGTGTCGGATAATCATCCCCGGGTGTTCTTTTCCTTTTTCCTTCTCGACTCCTCGGTCAAACGTCAAGTAGTAAGTATACTCCACTGAAACTTACAGCGTACTAGTTTTTCGGCAGTTTGGGCTCTTCGCTTCGACGAGACCGAGAGAGAAAAAAAAATGGAGACGATAAAAAGTGGCAATGGTCCAAGTTTTAAATAAAAAAGAAAAAGATGGAAGGTCATGTTTGTTCTGCGTAAATCGAAGTTTGTCGTCCAATGAAAATATGAAGAATTTCAAACAAGGAACGAGGTAAACCGAGCCATGAATTTGGGACTTGAGCGCAACAAACTATTCCAAAACTATCGTAAGAGAAGGACGAGACGAGGGGTAACCGGGGTGAGATGAGGAATTCGGGTCGGGGTTGGGGTTGGGGTGTTTACTACCAACTTCGTACAAAGGTAACTTAAGGTAGTTTCACGGACAAAGTTAGTCGAAAGCCAAAGCAACATTGTGTTCATCTCATTCTTATTTACTCGTTACAAAATTTGTAATTCAATATGGCGCCGACGATTTGCCTCGGTTTCGTGTCTCTTATTACAATTCAGAGTAGTGAAATCGGTCTGTTATTTATTCTACGGTGCGTGGCAACCCGTCCGTTTGCGTCCAGGCCTTCCCAAAAATAAAATGGGCGAAAAGGTAGGGAAGCAACAATGGCGGACGCGCATTCGTTCGAAATCGTAAGAAAATCGTTTGGCCAACGGCCGTCTTTATCCGTGTAAATTATGTAAATAACCGAGTCGATAATGGCGGAGTCTAACGCGAGAAATGCCAAATACTATGAATATCGTCCGACGTCCATTATTATTAAAGTTTCTCTCGTTCCCCCCCTTCTCACTTATTAAACGGGAAATTAATGGAAACGATTGAAAATGACTGAGGCGTCGCAAAAAGTCGGATTAACCAAAAACAGGGAAAATCACTTGCTCGACCTGTGAGAATTTTTATATTATTGAATTTTCATTATTTATGTAAAAAGTAAAAAAAAAAGAGAGACAGAAAGGAAAATTTATGCGAGGGAACCTGAGTGAGTTTTCCACGGGACCGAAGGCGTACCTGGACACACCTTCGATCGAAAATCCGGATAAAGCGACGGGTACCGGAGAAACGGAGAAGTACCCGTTCGAGCGCGTTGAGGTACCCGACGGACACCGGGAAAATAAACTGTCACAGACAAGGTCTCTCATACTCATTTACAATATATGATATTTCAGTATAATACAGGGTGAATTCTTCCTCCGGTGATAGCCGGTTGCATTTGCCCCGCACCTGGTCACCTGCTCGCTCGCACTTCACCTTCTGTTTTCTAAAAACGCGAAACGCACGCACACGCCCGTGAAATGTCTACGCATACGCGTTCTCGTGTGCGGTTGATTCAGGAAAAATTTTTTCGGGTGATTTTATTTTATTTTTTTTTCTCGAATTCACAACTGAGGAAACGCGCAATTTAAATAATTGCGAGCGTGTTCATGGAAGCGTGTTATTACTATAAGCAGAAAACGCGGGCGGATAAATGCCGAATTCCATTATTCTCCATGAATGGAAGGCTCCGGTTTTCCTCCGGCTTCACTTCCAACCGGATCAACTACTCGTTCGCTTCTTATCCACGGAGACGGAGAAATTAGTTCACACTCGACCATTGTTCTACGTATGTATACAATTGGGTGTTCCTTCGGCGGATTTCTGCCAGGAATCGATCGATCAGATCAATTTTCAGGATCGAGACCTCGACCAGAGATCTCCAATTCGACGCTCCCGCAATTAAACCACGTCTTTGGTTCCGTGTTAATTTTTTATTTCGTTGCGAAGCAGAACACACCCCCTGAATTTTCCGTAAGTCTTCCCTTTTTTTCGTCCCCCCGATTTTGTTTTTTTTCTTCAGAACGCGTTTTGACTGGAACGTTTTTCTCCTTACGGGGAAAATAAGAAGGGAGGATGTCGTCATATTGCGTTAATGATGTTTTAATCGAGTTAAAGAGCTTGACATTGCTGTTAGACGACGACGACGACGAGGAGAGTGAGTCTGATAGAGGAAGAGAAGGTAGAGACTTAGTTCATCTTGTTTATATTCATGAAGGGGTCACGTCATATCGTTTTTCCTATTGCAAATAATGCCAGTGGGGTAGAAAATGTTCGTCAGGCGACGTACGAATATATATTTACACAGGGAGAAACGTTTCGACGTGTCTTTCCCGTACTAAATCACGTCGGCTCTTCTCCAGAACGTACTTTTTTCTTTCTCCAACAGTCCAGACCGAGTGACCATCTTGGAAGGGACGCACCAACCGAATTAAACGGAGCGCTAACTTAACTCTCGTGTCTGGTTACGTCCCTGTTCTGTCTGTGACAAAGCCTGAGCCGTGCAGAAGCAGAAGTGAAATACGCACGCAAAAGAAAGAAACAAAAAAGTTAGAAAGCACAAAAAAAAACTAAGAAAACAGATAATGAACATAAAGAAGAGAAAATGAATTTAGATAAAGGTTTTATGCATGGTGAAAAAGGGTGAAAATAAATGTGGACCTTTCTTTCTTTCTCGCTCTCGACACGCTATCTTCCTGTAGTCGTAATAATTAGACGACAGGGTACGAGGGTCCCATCTCCCACCCCTGATAAGGCCGAGGAAAACAACAAAAAGATGGGCGAACGAAGACGAAGAGCCAAACCAAGAAGAAGATGAAGAACAAGAAGAAGAAGAAGAAGAAGAAAGGGTTTTACTCTCGCTGACATTCATTTTATTTGTTCTTAATTTTTTATCGCCTCGTTCAATGACTTAAAATTATTTTTATCGGCCGTTTCGCTTTTCCAACCCCTCGCCCGGGATACCGGCAGCAACCCCCTTAGGAACAGAAAACAGAAGAAGAAAACGTCTAATCGGTTTTTTCTTGCGATTACTCTTTCCTGCACCCTACAGGAGGAGAGGACAGCAGAAGAGAAAGCAGCCACCGCGAGGCAACTCGGTTCTTCTGCCGGAAAAACAAACGCATTAATGAACACTTACGCCGATTAAAGATTTTCCCGGGTTTTTCCCCTTTTGGAAAAACAAAAGGAAAACTTGTTATTTAATCCTATGGATTTTGTCTAAGTACCCATTTAGAATCACTTATACAATGCTTACGGGGTGACCGAGATTTTCCACTGAGAGAGAGAGAGAGAGAGAGAGAGAGAGAGGCGAAAGCACCTTCACGAGGTATTTTCTTCCCGTGTCTCCTCTCGACAACTAAGAAAATTTTCTTTTTCACCCCATGCGGAACCTACCGAATGGAAAAGGCTGGGGGTAGTTTTATTTGCTTTTCCCGTCGAACCGTTTTTATTATGGGTCTTTTGAGTTCGTAAAAGCATCGTTTGAGGCGTGAAAACGGACCGATTTTCCCGAACGGCTCTGCTTTATTATGGCACCTCGGCCGTTTCGACGACGCGTCCTTTTCACTACTTTCCCGGTGAAAAATGACCGGTTCCACCGGAAAACCGGCACCGATCGAAATTCTATGCTTCTTAAGACGTCCTCCTCTCTCCTGACTCACACACATAATTAAATATGTTAGAGTTTCTCGGTAATTAAAACGTTTCGGAGGACTTGCCTGAGAAAAGAGGAAAATTACACATTTGGCTGGTGCCACGTTTGCTTTGCTACGGAGTCGTTGCATTTTTAATTCGGGAAAGCCCTGAATAATTACAGTCTGCCGTTCTCTATAATAAAGTTTTCGCCACCTCTTCAACGTTTTTCAACTGGTACATTTCCTTTTCATAACGCCATTTACGTGCATTTAATTTCACATTCACCCGGGGGTGTATTGTTCGACTAATTTAATTAAGTCTGGAAATTGATTTTGCGGTTGAAGAATTTGTTTTAATGTTTCTAATTAGGGACAGAGTGTGTTCTCTCTCTCTCTCTCTCTTTTTTTGTCTTCGTCATCATCTCCTCCGAAATTAAAGTTAGTCTCGAGTGACGTGTCAACAGCTCGGATCGGAAAACCAAAAATAGACTCAGACGGGAGTCGGCGGGAGAATTAGAAAAAGGACCGTCGTCTAGGGGTTGTTCCGTTCAGGGGTTGCTTCTAACGTTCGCCAACAATGGAATATCGTGGCAAAAAACTCTCCATCACCCAGGTAATTGACAAGTCTTTTTCATTTCTCCCGATCGAGATGTAAAATGTGAGGTGTGCCGATCCGCCCTTGGTTTATGCCCGGGATCATCCCCTGCCTTATTACTTTTAACATGTGAAAGCCTCTCTAATTTCAGTTCAACACCTCGGCTACATCCGACTCGATGCCAAATGGAGCCCTGACACGAACTCAGCTTTTTCATCCCTCGCTTGTCTACGCGAAAAAAATAACACGGAGACAAGGGGTGTACACACGGAACCTGTGCCGAGCAGAGCCCGGCTCCTTTCTCTGAAGCTTCTGGTACAGCTCAACGGTCTCTCTGTGACGTGACGAGAGAACGTTTTAAATGGAAATGACGGGTTCGTCATGGAAGGGATGAGGGTAGCTGAATATTAGAAATTCGTTTAGCCTGACCGAACTTTGATTATGTAAATTTAAGAGAGTAGAGTCAGTGAGAGAGAGAGAGCGTAAGAGAGTGAGACATGCAAAGTAAGAGACTCTTTGGGGGTACCCTTTAGGGTGGTGTAGGAGACATCACTAGAAACGAGTGGAAAAGTTGGAAGCATTGCGGTGTATCTTGAATCAAATTTTCCACCCCATTGGAATTCAATGCAATGAATGCCGGGGTTTAGTAATACTATTGTAATGGGGGTAGAACTCTAGAAAACTGTCTGCTTTTCCAATGAGACTTGATTTTGTTATGCCCTCGCGGAGGGATTCTCTCGTTGCAATGCATTGCTTTAATCGGATTCTACAAGTTGCCAAAGAGAGAGAGAGAGAGAGAGAGAGAGAGAGAGAGTCTGGCAAAAGGCACATGAAGTGACTTTATTTCATTATTCTAAAATTTAATAACTTGAGCTAAAGGCTGATGGGACCAATATTAAGTGCCTTTCGAGACAGCAGAGGGAACAAGCAGAAGAAGAAGTGGCGTTGATGTTTTTGTCACATACACCAACTGTTTCAGCAAGTTCTCAACTAGCCACCGTAACCAATCTTATAAATTATGATGACTGAGTGATTTAGTGCCAAAAAACACCCAAAAAAGAAACAGGTCTGACCCACATCGTCTACCCGTCTGGTGTCTCGAAAAGAAGGAACCCAGTTTGAAAGAACTAAAATTATGGGGGTGAAGTGCCAACTCGTCGAATCCAATTATTAACCATTACACTGGTTGTGTAGTGGTTTTGACGAAGTCAACCCGACGGGTCCTCCAACAGTCAAAGATTTCTCTCTGTCGCGTTCGCGTCCCTTCGAGTTCCCCCGTGAAAACGTTCCATTGTCTTAACAAGACTTTCCGAGGCATCTTAATCTACCCTTCCATCTTGGAGATGAGAAGTGTCTCCTCACCTTAGAGGTGTCCTTCAAGACGCCAATTTCTTAGTTAAAATCTTTGACTGTTCCTGTTGTTGGTGCCGGTGTTGTTTCTTCTCGGTCGGAGGACTCCCAACTTTCCCGTTTCTCGTTCGGGACTTGGTCGGATGGACCCTTCCACTAGTCGGTTTTAAAGGATTCCCGGGGATGAATTTCGAATCCGACTCAAATCTTCAACCCAGAAAACTTTTCTTTAATAATAAGATGGTCGTCTGCTCGGAAGGCTTTTCTCTCTTCTTCCCTCTGGAAGGGGGTCCGGGAGGGGGAGAGAAGTGTCATTGTCTACCCTCAATTTTCATTTACGTTCATTAAAACTTGCACAATTTAGATGGAGCAAAGGGAAAGTACTTCTTTCTTTCTTTTTACTTCTTTCTTATTCTTTTCGGGACCACCACCCAGCATCCCTCTCAGATTAGACTTTGCTTCTGCCCCGGTCTCTCTTCCTCCCCGGCATTTTGTTTTTCAGTTTCCTGTGTTTTTTCCTCCCGGTCTCTTCATTTAGTTTTCTTATCTCGAGTTTTTACTTTCCTCTCTCTCTCTTTCTTTGTGTGTTTTTTTCCCTGTACTTTTCTTTGTCTTCCTTTAAAATAAATTAGATTTCTACGTCATTGTTTTTACTTTAGTTAAATCTCATTTTTGCACAGCGATATTTTTCTAATGGAATTTTTAATTCATTAGAACCAGAACCGACCGGAAAACTTGCCGGGAAAATTCGTATTCGTCTGAAAGTTGAACCTAATGCACCGAGTAATTTTGTAATCGTTAAAAGAGGCGAAACTAGACAAGTTTCGGTTAGCGTTTATGATGGCGTAGGAATGTGGAAGGTACACCCATACCGATACTTAGGTGTAGTCTAAGTACACGGCTCTTATTAACGAAACTAAATTGGCCAATACTTTTTTTCAGTATATTCTTCTGTACGACCATGTGACTTTAGTCGGAGACAGCAGACTCCTGTACGGAGCTTATGTAAGACATAATCTTTATCCAGTTGAACTGTAGACTGTAGACGGGCTTCACTTTCACCTGCCCAGATATGTAATTAATTCTAGAACATTCGTTGTATCTACATCTACAATCTTTTTCTTTGTTCCCAAAAGAAAGTATTGGGCCTGTAAAGATGTCTCTGCTTTTGCGACGGGTATTTTCTTTAGCCTGTCCTACACCGATTGTTAGATGTTTTTGACTGGATGTAGAACTTATGACAAGTCAAGAGTAGCCATGATCGATACAGAATTAATATAAATGAAATAAATGACCGAAATGGCGACGGAACTAACAAGGCTTTTTCCTACGGGTCTGTAGCGTGGAAGAAGTTGGCATTGTCATTCCGTGGAGGTAACAAAGAGGTGAAAGAAGAAGAAAATTTTAAATGCTTAAGAACTTTCGAAGATGGAAAGTAATTATAAGGATGAAAATTCATATTGCTCCGTGGCAAAGCCTCCTTTTTTTCCTTCACCCCTGTCGTATTCCGTTCTTCCATCTACAAAATTTAATATTAAAACTAAAACTAAATATTAAACCCTTCACATTCTATTTTCATTAGCGTTGATTCTAGCAAATTGAATATTAAATTCTTAGATAATTTTTGGGGCCTGAGAAACTTTTTAGAAGAATTCAACTAGGAAAGAAAACTCCGCGTACCCTTTCACACCCTTTTCCCATTCAACTAGGTGACTGATGGAATTTTGAGCCTTTTGTGGAATTGAATTTAAATCACGAGGATTATAAGTTAAAATCCGGTGTGATATTCTTACAAGTGTAGTACAACTCATTAGACTAGTGTTCCGTACCTAGTCCTGTACCTAATGACTCGACAGAAACCCGTCGCAAAACAAAACAATGCGGTCTCGGAACGCAGGCAGCAACTTCACACCTTAAACGGCGAATTTGGGCATTCGACCACTTCCACCAGAGCACTTCATTTCAAAGGTATGTGCCGAGTCATGGCGGATTATAGTGAGTCTCTCTCTCTCTCTTCGGGGTATGCTGAGTGTAATATCGGGTCAGATATAATCGAGTCTTTCTCTTTTTGCCAAGACGCGAAACGGAAACCCGTCGAACACCCAAATGCGTACATGTGTGTCCTGGGTGACCGTTCCGTCCAACCGTCCATGATGAAGATCGTATCGGAGACAGGAATGAGGACAGCTGAAACTGTTCGACTGAATGAAGCCCACGGTCAAAAAAAAATCATTTCCATAACTCCTAAGTGCAGAGACAACCAGTAGAGACAAACTCGGCTCGAGGGAAACTATTCTCCTTCCCTAAACACAGTTTATAATTACTCCATTCAGAAATCCATTTAGGATCATTAGTCCGACATTAAGAATTACACAGATACGGGACATGGATTTAGTAAGATTTGATTTTTGTTTAATGCGTTCAGGTATAAAAAAAAAAGGTGAGCCGAAACCGTTTTCGAGGTTGGACCTAAAACTTTGTAGATATTCTCAATGCATTTTAAACAACTTATGTTATGTATCGGACATTTAAACAACTGTATTTCGCAATAAGAAGAAATGAAAAACGCAACTCGCGTTCGTTAAAATGGCCTCCAAGAGTCTGACTGCTCCCAAGTCGCATCTATTAGAATGCACAACTATAATTTTTTGTACAATCCTTCCATTACATCCCAAAAAGGTGTATTGTTCAACTCCTTCGCAAACCGTGAAAAGGATACTTTTTGGTTTTGCCACGGTGAACAGAATAAAAGTCTTCCTCCCCCGGGTGTTCTTATTTGTCTCTCTCTTCCCAACGTTGAAAAGAATTTATTTTCTATTGAATTTATCCACTCATTAAAAAACCTAAATTTTTAGGGGGTGGCGTACCTTTTTCTACATTCATCTTCCCTCATTCAGACACATGTAAAAAAACTACCCTCACAAGAAGAACGATCACAGGTACGGCCAGACCATGCGACACATTCTTCGATTGAACTTCCAATACGGAAAGTCGTTGTGGTTCTAACCGAAGAAATTCACACTCGGGAAAACGTCAATGAAGTAAAACCTGATTACAAGTGATAAAGGGGAAAATTTAGTAAAAAATTATTCGGCATGACGATGTGGAAAATGAAGTAGAAAATTACCGGGGAGGAAAATCTGCTGAGACCCAGAAAGGGCAAAAAAAAGGTAACTGAAAACTCGGGCAGGAAAAAAGCAGGAAGGAAGCTTCACGTACGCGGTTGTATATATAAATATATAGTGAAAAGAGTACAGAGGGAGAGAGAGAGAGAGCCGGAAAAAGGTCGGGAGCTTTCTCTCCCGTAAAGCTTTTCAACGGTAAAAGTCGATAGACGCGCACGTAGAAAATGATTTAAAGAAAACAACTATCTAAGTTATTATGTCTTTATAGCTTTTCCGGTTGAATTACTCCTCTCCTCAGAATAAACGTGATGTTTTCTTAAGACGCTAGATAAAGCAGAAAGTATTAAAAGGAAAAATCAAAATTCAAAGAACAATGGAAAGTCAACTTTGGAACTTGTTAAAGGATGTGTTGGTTTGACGGAGTTTCAGAACTTCACAGTTGAGAGACAACAGCCGTGAAATAAGACACTTCATCTTCTCCTTCTGCTCTTTCTCATCCTCGTCTGCAACATCAAATCGACGAGAATTTCTTTCTCGCGACGTCCGAGTACGGTGAAACGGTGAAACGTCACCACGTGTTGTTGTCGCGTCCCGTCGTCGTTGGGTAATTCGGTTGGGTTGAAGAAAAGGTCGCTCAACCTGGGCAAACAACCTCCGAAGAACAAACTAGAAAGACGTTTAACTAGTTGAGTAAAGAGAGAAAAGTCGGCGGCGAAGAGAACCCAATGCAAACAGTAGCTGAAATTATGACAGTCTTTACCTATACACTTTCTACAAGCTTATAAATTTCTTTTTGTGTGTATGTGTGTGTAAACAAAAGTCGAGCGAGATATACGACCTAATGGTGGCATAATAAAGTGGCATGGTACGAATAAAAAAAAGAAAAAAAATGATATATACTACAAAACTAGAACTAGACGTGGGGAAGGAAAAATTTTCCACGGTGTGACGAATTACCCAAACGCGGCTGGGTGGTGTGTGCATGTACGGTATTTCACAAGTTATCAACTTAATTTTAATTTCACGTCGAGCTCCGACATTTCCCCGCGAACTCAGTTAAATTCCTACAACTGCGAGAGAACGGGTAACGGTTAATCACACGGGAAAACTATATATTATATTTTATCGAGTGACAATTCGGAACATAATAAAAGTTAATGGGTCATTAATGAGACAATCCGTTGGGCACCCACGAGAAACCCCGGTCGAATGCCCACGTAGTTTAGCATACACAACTATTGACCGTATTCCGTCCTGACTATTTCAAACCAATGATTCGAGCGAAATTCGAATTGAATACAAAACTGCAAACTACAGTGCAGTTCGAGATAGGTAAATATAAATAATACGGACGCTTGTCTTGGCACGGAAACGCACCTTTTTCGGTGCGTCGTGCACATCCCTCTCGTAACAAAAAGGCAGAAGAAGTGGACGGCAGAGTTGGAAACTAATGAATCGAGGACTCGATAATTTTGATCGAAAAGATGAGAAATCATTTAAGAAGGTACAGAGAGAGTAAGAGAGAGGGAAACGGCAAAAAGTTACAGTTACGGGACAAAAAATGAGCTGTCAGAAGACGAAGTCAACCGTGCACCAGTTCACGCTCTAGAGCTACTATCTAGTTTCTAACAAAGGTAGCCGTTTGGAATGTGTTCGATTTCCACCCTTAGCGGAGTCAAAAGAAAAAAAAAATATATTCTATTCCCAGAACCGAGTCGCTCCCCAATTCTTTTTCTGCGTATGGAGACATTTTAAACTGTTTTTCTAAGTTGGTTTCGACTTTCCATTTATTTCGGTTCGGACTCCGCGTCTTTTCGACGTCGGAGAAGGACGACGACGAGGACGACAACAACATCATCAGCATCGTCATCGTCACCACCGCTATCGTTATGATTGACATAGTTCCTAGATACAACATCTTTATTTTTATCTATTTTTATCATTCGTAGGATTCTCTGAAACGTACACTACGATGGGACGTTGGCCGGAGTTCAAACTATTTAAAAAATCTTTGCTTATTTTTTTTTTTTTTTAAACGGTCGATCACGACGGCACCGACGTCATGTACCTAGCACATGTTTACCATACCCACACACACATACATATATATATATAAATTTATTAACTTCTAGTTAATATTATTAATTATTACTCGTGTAATACGATTGGTGTTCGCGTTCCCGTCTACCACCTTTTTTCAAAAATCGTTTAACTTGACTTCAGCGAGTCATACACAAGTTCGATATTCAAGTTGTCTGCGTGTGTGGAACGTCTACGTACTTCCAACTTTATAAAATAGCGAGTGATAAATATCACGGACAAATATTACTTCTGAAAAATCATTAATCATTGCCACGAGTAGTATTCAACGTAACAAGTTATTAATTTCTCTGAACGCTTTCCTTAACGTATTGCTTTCCAACAGAATATTTTAATTCCACAGCACATATAATAATAATTTTTAATGTACAATTACATGGGCAGGGCAGTGCAAATGTCGTGGGATGAGGAGAACCGAGGACACCACACGGTTCCTACTCTTTCCTTTTTGCAGCCAGAATTTTCGAGTTTTAAATCTTCCTAGAAAAGAAATAGGAAAGCCCCAATAAACACACGCACACACACACGGTCGTTATTGCCGTGCAATTGAGTTTGTTTGCTTTTTTTAAAGTTAACACAAACGTAATTGAAATTTTTATATTCCTCCCACTCCGGGGTAGAAGGACAAAGACTGGTAAAAGAAGATCCGATCTCCCGAGATCTCAAGTCCCGTGAATTTCTCCAACACCAGCACCACGAGCCTTCGACGGAATTGTTCCGATCGCGTTGATTTCTTCAATTTTTGCCATCGTCAAGTTGCCGTCGTTCGATTATTTGCGTTTCTCGCCAATTAAACGTTTTCCTCTCCGTCTCTGTCGATTTCGTTGTCTGGTCTAAACACAAGACAATCCGTTATGCGTGGAAATGAAACGAGGAGCAGTCATGTCCTCGTTTGAAGCTCGCGTCAATCAGTCAATCAATCATTCCAGCTATTCAAGAAAAACTCCTGTCCCAAAATGAAATTACTACAAACGGGCAAACAGGTCTCTGCGCCGCGGGAAGAAGAAGTGGGGGTAGAATGGGAGAGAGAGAGAAACAAAAAAAGTAGAGTTCTGCGTCTAATTACCTGAGTGCGACAGACCAACAATTACCTATTTTATTTATTCGTGCAAAAACACAGGAATAATCAGTCGAACGTTTTTAAAAGTGTTCTTGCCTTGCTGTTCCTCCTCGTAGATCAGTCGATCATCTCATAGATCATCGGGCCATCGCGCGAAACAAATGCTTTGGGGAGTGATGAACGGAGCGAGCTAATGATTACATTATTTTATTACAATTTCATTTAGATAGTGAGATATAGTCGAAATTCATTGATTATTAAAAGTAATTGAAGTTAATCTATTAATTACCGGGAGCATGGACAGCTCAATTACATTTAAGTGGTGGTAACAACCTCTCTACGAAAACACACACAGGCCATCCAAGTTAAGCAATCGAATCGAAATGTAACGCGTCAACCCGTGAGCCGAAGCTTCGAGGCGACCAGTCTGCACAGGGAGTCTGACCGAGACCTGTGGTCACCTGTGCTCGTACCAGACAACGTTGCACGCGATTAGAGCCACACGGGGAATTGGGAACATCGTCGGTGTCGGAGGTTCCAAGTAGGAATCAATAAAAAGGCAAGAAAGGGGTTTGATCGGGGTCTGTCATATTCACACACAAACACACTCTTGTTGGTCGCTCATTTAGGGGTATTGAGCACTCTGGCCACATACGGGAAACACTCGAGTCACCAGAGATGGTGTCTCTTGAAGTGCTCTCGACGTCATCGAGAGCCTCTACACATTCTCTGGGGTGACAAACAACCGCGCTTTGTAACTCGTGTTATTCCACGGTGTATCCTCGCCTGTTGCACCTCACAGACGTGAACAAAAGTAAACAGACGACGATTTGTTCATAATTTTTCTTAAAGCAGCCGTGTGTTACCGTTTCTCGTGTGTACACACAGACACACACGCACACACACACACACCATGCCTGACTCCGATTGAATGTTTTTAATAAAAACGGTCAAATGTGAGGCGCAAATAATGCGGGCTAACTCCTCTTGAATGAATCGAGAGAGAGAGAGAGAGAGAGTGTGGCTTCTCTTCTTCTCTTCAAAGGAAGTTGAACATTGACATTAATAACTTCATTTTTAAGTTTAAAATTAGTAATATTGATTGAAGTTCATGGTGACGTCGATTAACGGCAGTAAAACACTTCAACTTAAAGTCCTTGTAAAACGACTTAGGATTTACAACTCGCACTTGATTCTTTCGATTGTAAACAATCTTATTGAACTTCAACAGGATCCGTCCTGAATTTCGATGGAATTTTTCCCCGTTCGATCGACTCTGCCACCGAGACTACCTCCGACTCCTAATTAACAACGTTCTTCCGGATACGTCCTTGGAAACATTTCTGTCGGATGTGTATAACGAGACGCGAGGTTGAAATTTCTGACAATATCCCGCATTCGAGCCGTTTCCTCCGTCTCCGGCTTGGGTTTAAGGGTAATTAAAATTTGAGAAGAGTTAGGGCTGGTAATTCTATTCAGACAACGTGGCCGACATCAACAATGTAAAAATCCCACACACCCAGCGGTTTTAAATCACAAAGTGAGAAGGAGAGGGAAACCTCGAACAAAAGAGCTCAACTTTTTCATTATTATTATTGTTGTTGTTGTTGGAAAAGAAAACCGGAGAAGTGATAATGATCATGATGACGATGATAACGATCGTCCTGACGTAGACGTAGGCCTACCAGGACAGAAAGGTTCAAGGTGCCCGAATTAAAAGGTTGTCCTTAGTCTAAAGAACCGACATGTGGGCGCGTACCTACGTAGAACGAGAACCATAGAATAATATTCATAGAGTAAGTGAACTTGTTGTATTTGCACAAGTTCTATGTACGTTAATTAAACATTACTAACGTGAAAAAGACTCAGACAAGGGTTAATTGGAAGCAAGAAAGAATATCCGACCGAGACCCACCTTTTGTAGTACATCTATCTTATCTAGGATACTAGTGATCTCGGTCTATTCCTTTTTCTATCTCAAGACATAGCTGAGCTTTCGACGCACACAAAACCCGACTCGATTTCTTTATTTATTTTCCTTCTGGCCCGCGAGTATCTCGCGCAGACTACTTATTTTATTTTGAATAATAAACAAAAAAAATGGCGGCTTTCCTATTTTGTAAAGAGCAAAATAACAGAATGAATCGCACCGGTTTTCTCTATAAATAATCAATAACAAATGGTGAGCACAGGGAAACGCGTGCTTTCGTAAACAGAATTGTTCCACTTCTGTCGGGGTTGTTGCCTCGTCCACAAAAACAACAACCCAAAACAACCGCGAGTGTTTGTTTTTTTACGACAACCGCACGGGGGTTTCTGGGGGTGCCTTTTACTGTCTCGTTGGGTCTTCTCGTCAACCCCCCGAAAATGAGAGCTGCCTGGCCCGATTTAATCGAACGGTTTTCGGTTATTGATTTTACGGAACTCGGTGAATAATCCGTACCGTAAATTATTACCCGAGACCCGGCCATAGTTCCGAGACCAACAATGATAATATTAATTTGAACTTTTTTCCTCATATAGAACTTCTTTAACTAAATCATTAGGCGGTGGTAGGACGGATCCTAAGATTTATTGGTCGTTTAAACGTGAAGTCTATATCCATCAATAATCATTAGCGTTGCATTCAGAGTTCTGGGTAACCCCCGAAGACACCAACAACGCGTACGAGTACAACTCCCTGGTCTACTTCTCCGAGCCCGGTGTTTACCACGGGTGACTCAAGCTCGAGGACAAAACAAATATTCCCCGTGCAGGTAATTAATTATTTATTACTGGTCTTACCTGGATCCGTGTCTACGCTCTGCTGAGAACCTGGAGGTTGGGATAACGGGCCTGGAGTCCCACCAGAACCCGGCGATCTGACATCGTCGTTGCCCGGACCGTACGATAGAGAAGATGACGGTGGCCTCTGCAACAATAAAAGGTGAAGAATAAATTACACAGGTAATGATATTGGACTTGTAGAGTCTGAGAGGATGGAAGTCAACAATTCAAAACGACCGCATGCGATGTGAAAAATCACGAAGACGTTAATATTACAGGAAGTTATTACCTGTTGTGTTTAACGTACACTTTATTTGTGCTATAAATTTAGTAATTGTTAACGCGGAGTGTAGTCTGCAAGTGAACCTTTCTCATGATGTCGGAGAACTCTTTTTTCTCTCTCTCTCTCTCTCTCTCTCTCTCTCTCTCTAAGTGGAATATTCAAATGGTTCGAGTGAAGTCAACGAAAAATGCATTTCAAGTTGGGGATGAAAAACCCGTTCTGAAAGCTTTCACGGGCTAAATGGAAAGTTTAGTTTCACGTCTCGTTGCCACTTAGATTTGTTTTTCTCTCCTTTTCGGGGGAGGAAAAAAAAGCTGCGGGTACCTTACTCTGGGAATAAGAGAGCCCGAGTCGAAACAAAAATAAGCGAGGAAAAGCCAACTACATATTTATGTACTTCTAAATATTCCCGAAGGAATTCCATCGGGAAGAAACGAGCACGACATCTCACTTTCGAACGCGTCTTCTCCTGGGACCCGTTACGTATTAGGAGGATACTCACAAGTCGAAATACCAACAGCAAAAATGAAAATTTTACGCGGAACCCGCATCAAAACCGTAGCAACAGCGAAAACAACAGCACGTTCTCCATTTCTTTGACGTATGTCAGAATTGAATATTAATATTTCATCTGTGCGAACTTCTTTAGTGCTCGGTTTCACTTCTCTCACTTTGGATCGCACCACGTTCATGCATTCTTCAGTGAGTTCTAGAACTCTCTGCGAAACAGGGCAGTCACTACGGCCTAGTGTTCCTCTTTGTGCATCCTTGTGCCACGCTACCACCCCTACAAACTCGGCGCAGCACACAGTCGATTATGTAAAATTTCAAAATTTAGACCACTTGGACCCAGAAAGGGGACCGATGGCTTCTTTTCCATCACCCCAACGCCAGCCCAATTGAAATGATTAACCTCGTTCTGAACTTTTGTGGTTGATTTCTGTTCCCTGTATTTTATTTAATTCTCTTCGCCGCAAATTATCCAACAATTGTCTACGAAACGAGGCGGTTTCCACGCACGAAAACCTCTGGTCTGATACCGGAATAATTGTTTCAAAACCGGAAGTTGGTGAGCAGGTTGGCATTTCAATTTTTCCAACTCACGAAGACGTGCAAATGTGACGAACGTCGAACGAGACTTTCCCTATTTTGTCTATTTCTAGTTTTGGTCAGAATTACGATGTGATAGCACCTGGGACACAAATTATGCAAGTTGTAGGTAAAGGGTGGGGGAAAAAGAGAACCAAAAGACACATCCGCATCCATCATTCAATGGACTACCAAGAGAAAAATAACAGGCCGTAAAAACATACTATTTGAAGAAATTAATGGACGATCGACCTGACGATTACGAGAGAAAGAGAGAGAGAGAATTCTACAAAAGGCAGTTCAAGTATAGAAACAGCAGAATATTCAGGTTAACGTCCTTCCCTGTCGAGAACATACGTACACAATTCATACATATTAAATAAAATTACATTTCTTTCAGTCAACAGCCGGCAGGTTACCACCGCAACCGCTAAATGACTCGACGAAAACACACATAACCGTACCGAAAGCACCCAAAAACTGACGAGGAGGAAGTCCAAAATAAAAGAAGACGGGGACGTCGGAAAAGACGGCCGTAAAAACGACACGAGTGTTAATTTTCTATAATAATTTCATTTCGCTACACAAACAGGGTGGTGAACTGGGGGTGAAATAAAAATTTGTCTCAACATTCGTCGGATAGGATGAGTTCCAGGTGATGTGGCCAATGCGTGACTAAACATCTGATTAGTGGCTCGAATTCGGTTAGAGAGTAAAAGAAGAATACGAAAAAAATAAATAAATAAACAGTTGCAACATTTGTTTAAGTAGAACGAGATTGACAGAGAGGGAACGGTGGAGTCGGCGGTCAGGTAGAACAAGACAATTCACCAACCTGAAGAAAAGGACTGTGGCAGTCTAAACAGAAATGCGACAAAAAGGCAGTCGTAAATAATCATTTTCAGGGCCGTAAATCATTAAGTAAGAAAGGGTGGTCCCTTAAAACTAGATCAGATCGTAACCTCTTAATTAGATAATACGGGTTTTTTAAGGAGAGAACCTCACGGTTCCTGGACATCCGACTTTACTTTTCTTTTCCTTCCGGCGAATTTCACTATTTTCACTGTCACCGTCAGGACAAAGACACCAAACAAAAGGACATCGACGTCCATTAAACTGAGATTTCCTATTTATAGCCGGCAACGGGATAAATTAATGATCTCACCAAAGGTTTTTGGGTACTGTCGCCCAGGTACGCCCAGATGCGATCAATAGCTTCCCTAAAAAAGCAATTGTAGTTTTTGGGTGCAGTTGACTCGGACCCTACAACAAATTAATAAGTAACATGGGTGCTCTACTCAACCCGTTTTGTACCCTTTTGGAACCTTTTCACACATTGAAGACTCACACGGAGACTTTCAGGAACCAGTGAAACTTCAATCCGGCGTGTTAGGCGTCGAAAGTGCACCCGACACCATTTCCCTTCCGAATATCTCCATTACTCGATGTCACTACCGACTAACCGACAACTACATTTTATGTATGCATTCGTGCAAGAGTTGAGTTGCGATGTAGAAACACCTCGAAGTGGCGAAAAGAAATTAATTATTTGAGTTGTTGCATACTCCTTTAAGCCCGCGATTAGACATTAGATTAGATTTAAATTAATCTACCGACATTTTAAATTATGTTTCTTTTTTTATGCCATAACTTTAAGCCAATAAATTGATTTTCGTAATCGACTCGCCGTGTTAACTGACCGTGCACAATTATATTGTTAACTTCTTCGCGGACTTTGCAACTTGCGACCACTAAATTAAATCCAACTTGGACAAATTCGGACCGAAACGGTCAAACAATTTTTTTTTTCGCCTACATTTCAACGGTCAACCACGTTAAAATTTATGTGTGGTCAATTTGTACACGAGAAACTTGCGTGAGTAGTCTTAAAGGGCACAACCTTTGAGTCGTTCGGGTTTGGTGTGTTCACCTCGAAGGTTCGAAAAATTTCTGGGTGTTGGGTACACCAATTTATGAATGCTACGAGTAGTCGGGGCTGGCTGGCCGGCCGTTCACGACGACCTTGTGCACCGAAACTCCACGCCGGTTTCGCACATTGATTTTTGTGTCACCTGCCTGGTCTTCTTGTCCAGTGTAACCACCCATTTGTCACGCAACTCTGTCGCCGATAAGAAAGCCTAAGACGAAGTTGTAACTGATAAAAATAAACATAAAATAAGTGATATTCGGTAGAGGAATACGGGTGGACGTTTGAGTTGAAGAAACCCCTCCCCGGACTTTACCTCGGAGTTCAAGGAGGCTATATAGGAAATTTACATTGCGGCAGCGTGTGACGTGTTCCAGTTGCGTACGGGACAATTCAAAACTCTGCAGAGTCAACCAGCAAAATGAACCGCTTCGTCTTGCCTAGCGAAAGAATTCCCGAAATTCCATTATTATTCCGTTTGAATATTACATTAAACCGCTTGAAGTTGATACGAAACGTCAGAAAGTTAAAGTTCGGTAGATAATGATAATGATTCTTCTCTTTCCATTAAGTCATCCTTCTACCTGATACACATCACCCTACGGGAATTCTTGTTTGCACGAAAGAGTGCCATGAGTCTCACTCTCTCTCTCTCTCTCTCTCTCAGTCTTTCCCCGAAGAGACCAAAAATCTTCCAAAAGCTCCCTCCAACTCATTTGGGAACAAATAAATAACCGCAACGGAACCGGAAGAAAGCGGCAGGCAACAACGGAGTCGACTAAGGAGGAGAAGCAGAAGCAGAAGCAGAAGAAGAAGAAGAATCAGAAGATGATGATGATGACGAAGTTGGTGGAAAAAACTTTTTTACATATTCATCACAGCTACATTTCATGACAAGAAATATTATGTGTGTGTGGCGTTTATGAATTTTGTCTTTCTCCTGCTCCGGTTGCCCTTTCGGTTGATGTCGGAACTCGAAAGGAACTCCTTAGAGTGCTGCACACGACTAACAGAAGGACAATATCACTTTAATTTATTAAATTTCGTACACAAGAATCCCAATTGGGAGGATTGGTGCAGATTTTATGAAACCGTGGTGAACGTTAAATAAAAACCCAAAACGTCAGAACGGAACCGTTCGAAAACCCAACCGCTTGAGTATCGAAACGTACGGGGCCGTACTTTACCAACAACCGGAAACGGAACATTCCAGAAACGTCACGGGGAGTTCAAGCCGAAGAAAAAAAAGAAGAAAAGAAATACCAGAAACTACAAGTTGATCAATTGCAGAGAGGGCAGAAATGAAAGTGGATGGATGAAGGATGAGCGGTTAAAGGAAGTGACCCCGATTCAAATCCCTTATATTCTCTCTAGATGTACAAACTTTTTCTTCTTCATTTTTATCTTTTTTATTTATTTATTCTTTCTGGAGATTTCTTTGAAAGAAACTATTTGGACAATGGAGAGAGAGAGAGAGAGAGAGAAAGAGAGAGAGTTAGTCGAAGGGAAAAAGGACAGCCAAAAAGACGGATTTGAAGGATCCGGACGACCTTCTCTAAGAAAAAAGGTATTCTCATAGAAACCATACTTATTTATGGCCTGTCATAATACCTCAGAACAATTATTTTATTCAATATTCTGGGGCAATAAAATTCTTTTCTTTTCGTTAACAAGGACACCAACTATACTAGGAGAGGATTCGTGAAAACTTAAGGTTGTGCCAAGACCCAGAAAGAGAGAGAGAGAAGCACACAAAAAAATTGAAAGGAGTTCCAAAATGTATTTTTTTAACCCAAAATAAAAGGTGAAACTACACGAAAGTACATGAAAAAGGTGAATTATCCGTAACGCGTAGTCGAGTACTCAAAGTCAATAACCCGAAACTCATAAATAAATAAAACCGAACGAAACAATAAATTGGGTTTCAATAGCCGGGCACACAATCGATAGAAATCGATAGTTGTATTTTTTAGTTATACTTGTTGTACACAGGGCAGTACTTCGAGAGTTACAAAGTTTCTTCTGCAGTTAGTGAGATGTCAAGTTCAGTAACTACCAGCTACCACCGTAATAACCCGTTCGTGTGAATACAAGTAACAACAGACACTGAAAGTCGTTTTATTTTCACACGGGCCTCCTACCACCTCGGTCGATCATTTTTAATTTACGAGTCACCCAAACCCACTCGTAAATTTATATCGGAGGCTTTGATGGGTTACTGGGTTTTTCACTTCGACCATCGTGTGATGTCTTCTGACTCGTCTCAAACAATGGGACACGAGCAGTTGAGTTGGTTGCACGGCAAATCGTCGGTGTGAACGGTGAGCCGTTACCCTCGAGGGTGAAACGCGAAAGACATCACACCCGACCACACCTTCACTGCACTTCTCATCATCGCCAGAACGCACTCCTCACACCTCACAAAAATGACGCCGTGCTTCGGTTGACTCGGTTACTCAGTTGGTTCGACCTTTAAACTTGGTTTCAGAACAGTAGAAAAGAACAAGAATTGGTCAGAAGCATTTAAAATTGAAAATAAAACTGAGTGACGTTTATGTCGAAAATGATTTACATGGCAGTTCCGGATTTTAATGTCAGAACTTTAGTGTCGAGTGTAATTTTGTGTTTTTTTTTTCTTTAAGGAAGGCACACAACCGAGTAGGCCACGGGTATCCGTCGTACCACTGGCAAGACAGACGCGGATGAGCACAACAAGACGAAAGTCAATACTTTGTATTGTCAGATGCGAGAAAATCAAGTTGTTACGTCAAAGACGAGTGTGTCGAACAACCCCCCGCAGAACTTCGACCGTTTTTGACCGAATCAACCAAATCAAAAAGAATTTCATTTATTTAACATCATTCGGCCATGTTGTCGTTGTCGAGAACGCTCCCCACGGCTTCCCTGTGGTTAACTACAACCATGCAACTCTGGTTCTCCTGTTCGTCTACTGATGCATTGCGAGCATGCCAAGGTGACCCAAATTCTACGTCTACAACAGAAATTCCTACCTTGATAATTAATCCTGATGGACACTGTTCCAGAGGAAAAAGAGAAAAGTAAGAGATGAGAAACGTATTACGGTATGTAAAACATGCAATTAGTACGAGAGTGAGAAACAGAAATGTGGAACAGACAGACAGAACGTAACCAGTGTAAATCAGTCGCAACATCAGAAAGGATCTCAGATCCTGAATACATTATATATGTAATAAATAACAACACAGATCGGTAGAGATTCCATCTTAAGTACCATTCGACAACTTATATAAATAGTAACTTAAAAAGTTGTATATTATTTGTCGGGTGGATGTAACCGAACGACGAAAGGTAAGTGTGTCACGTACGATCCACAGGCGTGGACCAGCTACCAGACGATGATACGATACATTAAATGAATTTTCACCTATTGTCATCGGTCGACCTGTACGGTCGAGGTCGCCTCCGGGTGTACCTGACTCAGTGGTCCTGTACAATGCCGAGCTTTCGTCTCGGCCGATGCCAATGGAATGAGAATTCAAAGGAATTTTTCGGTGTGGCAGCCGTGGCACGCCGAAGGCCCACAATGTCACATTATCAATAGAAAATGACGGTCTCGAGAGTCAACCGAATGATGGATAGCTTTACGATAAGTTGGCATTCCCATACTCTCTCTCCGTCTTAGCCTTTACTTTTTCTACGACTATGACAGTCACCACCTGAGTGATTAGTACCTGGTCGTCCCAGTTCGTGTGCAGCCCGGGCTCAGACAGAATAAGACATTTCGAGTGTGGCAGCCGTAATTTCCTCCGGGGGAAACTCGTCTCGTGAAGTATGCGATAGACCGTAGAGTCCACCGCCATTGAGTAATACAATAAATTTACGTTTCGGATTAGACGAGTCCTTTTTTTTTTTTACTTTTGGTTTTACTTATGAATATTTATAAGAGCCGGTTCTCGAGAGAAGAGAAGAGGACCGAGTCGTTTCGGTCCGTCTCTCCGGTTGCCTTCCTTTTTTTTTCCTCCATTTTTCAAAGGATTCGAGTGTGTGGAAAATAAGCCTGGAGTGGCGATGCCGGGAAACGCCCCGATCGAAAACGAGTCGACTTCCCTCGGAAGAGATCACATCTTTCCAGGATTTACGTGTCGGAATTTCATTCGAATGAAATGCGAGTTATGCACTCCATTGTTTTCACTTGACATTCCCGTCATTTCTAGAATGCACCAAACGGAAAAACGGTGTTACACCGTGAATAGTTATGGTAGTGCACTTCGGCCATGTTACAATTCTCCGACGTCTCGTATCGGTGTCTACAACTTATTCTCCTGTATTACATTTACAAAATCGTTGAAATTTCAATTGGAGAATCAGATTTGTGTCTTCGGGGAGAGAGAGAGAGAGACAGAGGTGATGCACATGGAGAAAGCCTTTCAATTCGATCTGCCTTAATGAGACGTCGAAGGTTTTTGCTGAAAAATTAAATTAACCGTAGTGACGGGGAAACCGGAGGTATCGATTTCTGTTGTCATCAGCTGAAATGCCATCGCTGCTGTTTCTTCTGCTAAAATCCCAACAGCTTCCTAAGGCAGCCACCGCAACTGCCACCCTTTCAAACACTCAAGCTAATCAATTTATAAGAGTTCTGGTACTTTCGCAGCACACTCCCTCCTCCCCGACACTTCACGTTCGCCATCTTTGTCTACTTCATCGTCGCTCTTTCCTTCCTCGAGGACTCGTGTAGTTGTCCTCGGTCTAAGGACTCGATTGTGTCAATCCAATTGCCGAAATTGATTTTCGTACCGAAGGGTTGACACGACCGTTTGTCAACGAGTCTTAATCGAACCGATTTACAAGGAATCCCCGTGAAAGTCGATGAGGAGACCATAAACGAGGCCGAGTGGAAGCACCAACTTTTGACGGGGCCCCGCCGTGATCGCCAAGATTATTTGGGGCCCTTTTGTGATAAATTTGTAACCAAATGATCATTCCCTTTTGCTTTAGAGCTCCCTTTGGCTCCGTTTCCGTTCCGCTGCGTTGGCTTTTATGTTTATTTGGGTTTTGTATTTTTCTTCTTTTTTTTTCTTCTTCTTGCTTTTTCTTTCTTTCTAATTCAAGAAGTTAAGAGCTTTGTTTTATTTGAAGAAACACTGTATTATTAACTACGAGGCTGGAAGGACTAACTTAATAATGCCCACTTTCTATTTCTAACTCAAGCGTGAACGTCATTACGTTGTTGCAGTGTTAACCGCCTTCTTTCGGTACGGTCCTTCTACTTCAGCTGGTTGTTGGTTTGAAAAATGAACAATACGTTAAAAGTTGTACAACTGAGAACGTGTATGTTTTTATTAGAGAAAATCGCACGAGTGCGGCATCTAATTGTTATTCGTGTGATTTTTATCAAATATCTTTACTATTCCAGCAGTGATGTCGATACTGTCGACTGACAGCATTATTTAAAATGAAACGTCTTTTTTTTCAGCATTTCCCCGCGTTCTTTGTTAAGGAATGGAATTGAAAGTGACGAGATTAACTGTGACACACTAATGCATATAATCGCGTTAGTGAGACGTGCATTCGGGTGTTTTAAGGGTGGCTTCCCCATGGGCCCCGGGGAGTTTACAGGGTGTCAGAATGTTTTAACTTAATTATTGATATTCGAAAAGAAAGAAGTGTGTGTGTGTGTGTGTGTGTGTGTGTGTGTGCGAGCGCCTCACATTTCCCATTGTTTTATTATTTTTTTCATTTTATCATTGCACGTCTTGGACTCTTATTCTGGAAAATTAGTTTTCCCCTCATTCAATTTCCAAGTCTCCAAAGAGCAAAGCGAAGGCGACCGGTGGAAGAAGTGGTGTGAGACCAATACTCAAAACGAGTTAATGGAATATAAATTAGAAATGTGTTAAAGCTTCATAAGAGTGCCCCCACTCCGCCGTGAATTTCGAATGTCATGAACACCTCGAAATGTCTTCTGATATATTGCATATATAAAAATAAGAATTCATTTGTACAACCGAACAAGAATGAGATTTTTTATTGCTCTTAAAAAACTATTAATCGGATCTACCTCAACGGTTCCGTCATTTCATACCATAAACTTCCAATTATCTTGGTCGAAATATCGAATTGGCACCGGCAAATTGGCAGAATTAACAGAAATGAATTAACACAAATTGACTTGGCGGAAGGACACCGAATCGAATCCTTTCTTTATAATGAAAAAAAAAATTAAACTTTTCTATCTCTAATACCTGTTCAAGGAATAAAAGAAAACGAACCAGTAGGAGTAGTGACGGCAAAAATAAAACTATGAAAAAATAAATGCGGAAACAGGTGTTCGATCGAGTGAATCCGATGGCGATGATGGCGCACCGAAAGAATATGGGCCCTCCGCTCGAGTTAACTTAAAATTTGTCCGGTAATTAACATTAATATTAATTACCACTTATTAATTATCATCTGCCTGCATAATAACTTGACGCGTTTCTTCTGTGTCTGGTGCTCCACAATTATATGGGCCACGGTGATTTTACAAAATGAATTCTTTTACCGAGTTCATTAACAATAATTCAGTCGTTTGCTCTCCTACTCCCGGCACCGAAACGCTTCATCCGTACTCCAACCTATAGAAACTAAATTAGTAATTTTCGTAAAATTATAGACCTGCTAGGGTGAAATTAATGGCGAAGCACTAGATTTTGTGCTTCGGTGAGAGTGAGAGAGATGAGAACACACGCCGTGACACGAAAAGTCAAGTCTCGGTTTGATTTCGATGTCATCTTCGTAACGCTGCGACAAGAGATTCATCATTTTTAATTAAACAGCATGTGCGTCTTTTGGAAGTGATCCCAGAAGAGTTTCAACCGAAAATTCTGTACCGAGAAAGAGTACAATCCATCGGGGCGACAAGGCAAGTGATAAATAAATAATACTTAGGACAACAGCCAAATCGGCGATTTCTCGTTGCAACTCGAACCCTCGACTTGTCGACACGACGACATTCCAAATATTTCCTGATGAAATCCCTGATGCATTTCGAAGGCCTTCGAACGAGGAGTCCGGGTGAAATGTGACAATTTCAACGAGAGAAATGAGTGGGACAAGAAAATGAGAGACAGAAGACGGGAGGAATGAAACCTCAAGGGAGACGATTGACTTACTATATATAAAAATAATATAGGTTATTGGCAGGCCACTGGTTTTGCTTTCTGCCGTCTGAAAACGCATTGACAAACTTTCTGTGAGATCTGAAACAACACCAGCAGCAGCAACAGCAGCAGCAACAACAACAACAACAACAACCGTTTGTAACGGATCCATGCGACCGCAGTGAACGGATGTAAAAACAAAAGGAGGTGTAAATAAAGCGTTTCCCATTCACGCAGACACCACAGTTGCAGTGGCAGCCCCAACCGAAAAGGAATATTTTAATGTATTTATATTATTTTTAAACTATTTTCCCAGAATAGTAATTAAAACGTATTAAAAATATTTATTGCGCGGTCTTACGCTTGCGGTTTCTTTACTCTTCCCGGATTTTGTGGCGGCCATGGTGACTGGTTCCCGCTTTACAATTTACATCTCCCAATTAACGGGGATCGCCTGGCACGACGGAGACCGTGCGAGTACTCCTTCCCCCAGGACGTGGAACCGAACCCAGAGCATCCGAACTAATTCACCGTTTTTATTAAAAAGTTGGAAATTTATTGGCGTCCCGTTTGAAAAAATTTGCGTTCGCGCCAAATTAGCGAAATTATTGGATCGAAACTTTCCTCGAGTTGTGAGTAAACACACAGAGCAATTGTTGGTCTCCGAGAGCTCGTAATGATCCCGGGACACAAGGCGGACGGTTGTCTGCTGCCCCGAAGACATCACCCTACCCCCGAGAAAAGGCCCCATCCTTAATTAATAAAACAATGTGGAATCTCATTGAAGGGAACACAAACACGCATTTTTCATTGCTATAGAATTTCTTAAATGGGCTCTAAAGTTTATTGCGTCAGTCTGTTCTAAACGTGGAGAATTGCAATGTTCACTCTCTCTCTCTCTTTGTCTCCCTCTCTCTCTCTCTCTCTCTCTCTCTCTCTTCTACAACTACAACATTTCTTTTTATGAAAATTCCGGTTGTGTAAGAATAATAGCAATCTATTACATATACATGACAATTGACCGGTGTTTAGTTACCATAAAATACAGTCAACGGTACACACGGTTGAAAACTTTACATCGAACCGCATAAAAAAAAAAACACGTTACGACTAGAACTTTCATCCTTGCATTAAATTTAAAACAAAAACAAAATTATAATCCAGTCGAGGATTAATAACACAAGTGGAAAAAAAAATTAGGATAAGAGAATTATTAGGAGACTTCGATATTTCTGTCCGAGTTCACTCCCCACACATGCGAGCGTAGTGCGTTCGAGGTAATCAAGTGGTTCTTAACTCAGGTATCTCCCCCTCCGTAATGCCTCCTTATCAGTAGGATTAACATAAGCTCGCATCATTATCAGCTACTCTTGGTACTCGATTAAAAAAATAGAGGAATCGTCCTGTCGGAAGACGCCTTGGATTGCCAAATTTCTTTATAACATAACAGGAAAACGCGAGGAGGTGTCAGTAATTGGAACCAACTGATGTCCACCGACGAGTACGTGTGATTAACCGAAGTAACCCTAGACTAACTCTTACCACTATCCCGGTTGGTACGACACAATACTTGACATCTAAATAATTGAAAAGTATTACCAATCCACGTTAACTAACCACGGGCTTAAGAGATGTGAGATGTCAATCCACCTTAGGTACCTGGGAGTACCTGCAAGATACAGCTCTAACATTCTGAGAAGTTGTAGGCGTACAAGACCATTGCAACATAAATTCACACATCAAGTTGGGTAAATTACACAAGAAACAACTCACATCGAAGAGAGTTATCTGACGAGTATCGCTCGAGAGAAAAATGATTCAGAGGGTTTACTACCCCCGTAAAACGCCGTAAAACAAAAAAAAAACAAAGAGGCATGTGTGGCGAACGCGATCTGATGTCTGCCACGTCCCTTACCTCGTTAGAGACATAAAACTAATACCCGGACAGAAATAATAAAACAAAATACCAAGGAGGAGAGGATAGACACTGACGTCTGGGGAAAGAATTCCGTTCACACGACTCGACCAGTACGACGCAGTTAACAACCTGAGAAAGAGGTAATTTAGGAATGGGTCAATAAAATTGTTAGCAAGTACTCATGTGTGATAAAAATGCCAGGATCTGAATCTCGGAGGGCTCTCCTCCGTCGACAGGAGACAAATTAAAAGGGTTAATACGCGTCCGAACCGAGGTACCCGGTTTTTATTCCCGGCCAGTACCGCTACAACCGTTTAACAAATTAATTTGTCTGCAAGAAATTACACCAATTGTAAATGTACGGTAGACTAAGTGAGCGAGTACCACGGCGTCGCACAACACACGAAAAACCAATCTTTCTGGGTACTTAAAAATAATTTATGGCTGTGGCAGAGGTGGAAGGAGGTAACCGCTTCTCGAAGGCTACCTGTGCGCAACCCCCCCGATAATTCACCCCGGGAATTTCACCTACTCATTATCGCATTCCCTTGGAAGTTAAGATATTGTTTGATTTATGAACGCGACAGATTCGCTCTGCGACAGGAAACTGTTGGACACGCTGACCGTTCGAGGTGTCAAAACTCAAAACCATAAAAATAAAACGAAAAAGGGTAATAAAATAGGTAATAAAACAATTTAACACTTTGTGCCATTAATTGAAAATTAATTTTAAATTCTACAAACGAACTGAGGAACCAGAACAAACCGCCATTTTACTGCGTGCGTCAGATTGTTAGACACCGCTCAATGAAAGAACGAACCGACTGAGGATGGTTTGTTCTTCCGGAGAGGACAACACCTTCCGTGTTGTCTTACTGCTTTGCTTACCGGCCAGGCCTGCGGTTGAGCCACAGTCCAACGTCCGGTTACGAGTCGGAAGAAACTCGCAACGTCTGCTGGCAATTTCTAGACACTCCGGGAGGCAACAGAAATCACCGGGAAGGGGATGCAACGAAAGAATAATTGAAAATAAAAAAAAACTGGGGTAAAAATCTGCGTCTGACAGTTCAACATCTGAAGAAAAACGAGGAGGAACATCAATGGGAACGAGACGGTGGTTCGCTGTCTATTTACCTATTCGGGTGGGACCGAAGAAACCGAATCCCACGTACGCCTGCGGGATTTTCAAAATGGAGGGTGAAAAGGGACGAAAAGAAAGTGAGACAATCCGGTAAGCAACGAGGCAAACTCTAATTATCCCATTCCTGATTAATAATTGGTAATCTGTCTTTGACATTTCACTCTCGGCGAACAAACAAACAAACAACCGATCGACCGAGAGGAACAACCCGAACGGTCGCTGCCTCCTGTTGCCGTCCTCCTGTCCTGTCTCCCGGGGGTGGCCTTTTCTTTTCTGTTTATAAACGCGTTCGCTCTGGTCGTGTGCCAAAAATTACAAAGATTTACATGTGTAGCTGTCAAACGGGGAAACTTGGGGAAAATCAACCGGTTGTCTCCTCTCCCCGGTCCTGCCCTGCTTCCACGGCGCTTCAAGGTTTCACAGAATTTTCGTGCCACGTCTGGCGAACTGCCATCGACCAGATATTTTATTTTTAAAAAGGCAGTATCGTTAATGAACGGGCTTAGGGGTTAAGGACAGACCATCGTTCAGATCGAGGCTTCGGTTCAACTGTTAAGTCTCAAAACGAGGTTTGAATGAGTTAGGCTACTTCTAGGGCGTCCTAGGGGAACCCCCCACACACACACACATACACGCCGTCCCACTCCGCTCACGAAACGTTTGAAAAATCAATCCAAATCATCTCTAATGAACCATTTGAAATCAGTTTCGGATAAAACTCGAAAGGTGACAGGAGAGAAACGCACGCGAAGCGAACTCTACCCCGAACTAAATCTAATAATTGTAAATGGGGCTGGTTCTACCCTTCTCCCCGTCTCGTAGAAGGAAAAAACAAATCTATTTTGAGTTCTAATCATCATCATTGTCCGAAATCGTACGCTGGTCGCAGGCTGAAGAGTCACGCTCGCGTAGTGTCATTGTCCCGACGGATTACAATCCATTTTGAACAATTAAAAAGTTGACATTCCAAGCCCCCAGGGGCGAGGGGGGGAAGCAGAAGAGAAGTTGGAGAGAAAGACGGACACTAGGGTGAGAAAAAGAAAACATAGATGAATAGTTAATTAATATTTTCTAGTTTTCTAAACCGTGAGGATGCCACCACCTTGTGTAGGACCCGATACGCAACGCACCCTGCGAGACCCACTCAATCAACTCCAATTTAAAAGCCGGCCTGCACATGGTTTCCCTGAGATTTGGTTTTTCTAGTTTTGGAACATCTGGTTCTGTCCCATCCCCAAATATCTAGGCCTCTCTCTCTCTCTCTCTCCAATCATTCACTTCTCTCATGCGCGTTGGTTCGATCAGAGAAGGTGGGTCAAAAATCGGTCGAACCATTGTGGTGAAGGGTTAATTCGATCAAAGAACCATAATTGTACCTTCGAGCAGGTCCAGGATCTCTTCGTTAGAATTCGGCAGGGCAGACACAAAAGACGCCTTCTCTGCCTGCCTGTGACCGACTAAGCCCCGGTCTTTCTATTTTATTTTTCCTTTTCTATTTCTTACACACACGAAACGTCTATTATTCTTTCGTCCGTCGAAACCTTTCCCGATGCTTCACGTGTACACATGGACGGGTATTTCCCTCTCTAAATTTCGAATCGCGGAGGATGACTCGCAACTATCAGAACCGGGTAGCTTTGGAATGATTAGCATATTTCTGCGGCATCACACCGAAACGGGTCCCTCGAAATAGACAGTTGGAAACAGACACGAATTCCTTTCGTACGGGAAATATATTTTACCGTTGGAGCGATCTCTAGAGAGAGGTAAAAGGCTCCTTTTACTGCCGCCATGTCTTCTTCTTCTTCTGCTGCTGCTTCTTCTCCTTGCGATGCTGCACTGTACCAAACTGTCTTATCTGAGATAGTAGGATAATTAAATTTGTCGCTGTGATTTATCGCGCGAGAGAAAGCGAGGGGGATTGAAATTTTATAACTTGATAGTCTTGCAACGTTTCGCCAGAGCCTTTTATTATTTCTTTCGGTTGAAATTGCCTTTTTTTGTGAAAGTAAAGACAAAAATCGATTTTGCCTTCACCGTCTGACACAAGAGACTCGAGTCGAGGTACCGTAGAAAGAAAAAGAACGCTCCTTCTCCCACCGTACGAATATCCCCGAAAGTTAAACTGAATTTTTGGAATATTTGAATCGTTTCGTTGCGTGACCGTCTTTAATAACGTGCGAGCATAACAAAGTGTAAAACCACCTAAGTACAAACGCACAACACACACACATTTACGTATATATACAAGAGAAGTAGAACGTTTCTTAAATCCGAGTAACAGACCTAATTATCAAATTCATCATCGTTGTACGAGAGAAAACAAAAACCAATTCTACTCATGTTCGTTTACACATGTGGGTTTACCTCAAGCGAATCGTATTCCTTCACAGCTATGATACTGCAATTTTTACTCACCTGCAAAAGAAAAAAATTACGAGAATTAAAGCATTTATTCGAGGAGGTCTCGACTCTTAAAAATTACACGTGCAATTATTTACGAATTCAACGGTCTTGGGTAAACTCGACGTCCCGAGAAAAGAATCTTCGCACTAAAAATGTGGTAAACAATTAAGAAAACATACGGGGGACCGCACGCACATTCTGCAGCATCATTCTTCCCGTAATTACACGCGGGTTTGCCGTATCATTGCGCCGAAACGTTTAAAGTTCACGGAAACGGAATCGCACATACATAAATAAGGTTAATTAATAGGTTTTCGATAGGCGAGTGCACAAGGGACGATGGGATAGAGAGAGAGAGAGTTTCGACTCACGTAACTCACATACTCCCACACGAACCTTGTTATTTCCAAAAATAAACGTTCGGATTTGGTAAGATGGTTTTCCTTTCCCAAAGCCGGGTCTACACACCAAAAAAAAAAAACATGATGGAATCACAGAGGTATCTTTGTTCGAGAACCAAACTGGCACAAATTTCTCGGTGTCGTGTTTCCTCTTCCTCTTTGGGAGGGATGCTGGCAGGTTTTGCCTGGGCAAACCAACCAGCCAACGAACCCATGTCTTTGTGTTACTATCTCGTCGGAAGGTTCCTCTGCCACTGCACGACCCGACCGAGTCTTTCTCAAAAATTCAAACTCAAAATATCAGCTCTCGTTGTGATGTTTTATCGGTTGAGGATGTGAGGATGTGATGGTGTTGGTTTGGGGTTTACCTGTAACGCTACAACTGGGAAACATTCATTAGAACCCCGTTTCTCTCTCTCTCTCTCTCTCTTTCATCCCTTGGCCTTTCCACCCTTGGTGGAGTTGTCTGGTATCTTACGGTGAAACTGAATACCGCTTGTTAAAATGCTTTGAGAGGAGGTGGACCGACACAAAATGTTGCGAATTCGTTTTCTTGTTACGCTTTTACTTTACTGTAACGGGATAATTTTTCAGATATTGCCATGTTCTCGACGGTTGGCGTAAATTACCTCAAACGAGTGAGGATTCTGATTAAAGAAAGTAGTCCTTGCATTCGAAAGTACTTCAGGAATGTCAAAGGCATAAAATTATATACGGCAGGTGGTGTATCACGAACTAAACTTGTGCTGCGTTGAGCAGACGGATTCACCAGAGGTACATAAAACCGATGCATAGGGTCCCTACTGCACTTCTCGACTTGGTTTCTCAATCCTTCCGCAGTCAGAAAATTACAACTTGATTGGGAATTGTGTAGTGTCTGGTCCTCAGTTTCAAAAGGGGACGATCATAAGCTGTGAAGAATTTGATTTCCTCCTATACACTTCTCTATGTCTGTCTGTGTCGGACTCTGTGAATGCTCCTCTTTTCCCCTGGTGGGCAAACAAAAGGAGACCAAAGCTTTTTTTAATCTCTGGTGATTGTCTAGTCGCCGCCGGTGGGTCAATTCCCAGGCCACCAGGGTTGGTCGTGTGTCAATAGGCCCTTCTTTGACGGGTCGGTTGACGAGCACAATGACCGAATAATTGCCTAGGATCGTTGTAATAGAGCGAGAGTGGTAATAGAAAGGCAAATAAACGGAAACGAGTTGCCAGGGAGGATGTGAAGAAGGAAAAATGAAAAAAAAGAAGAACAGTATATACCCCCGGACTGAATCCTTAATAGGATTTGTTTTATAAAAGTTGGGGCTGCTCAATTACTTCCCAAATGCCCTAGCAGCTCATTATTTTTCCTTTAACCCTGGATTTATTTGCATAATATGAGAATTATGCGGGAAGAATCAAGGTAAGTAGGTGTTTTATGTCTTCCCAGTATTTGTTTAATTAAAGGTTTGCATTAATTCGCACTCATTTAAGGAAGGTTCCCTGTTTTGAGTTTGAACTGCCCCTCGTACGCCTTCAATGGACTCAAACGAAACTCAGAGATCAACTCAGACTTCTTCTCAACACACAACACGAGCACCCTTTGTAGTTTTAACTATTAACTGGTCACATCACCACGCCGAGGAGAAAGCAACGGATATATACACATATATGTATTTGCTCATCGAATATGACCCGATGTGAAGGGTTTCACCGGACCTCATAGAACGTGTAATTTCACCCGTTGTATATAGGCTATTTTGCATGCGGGAATAAATATAAGTGTTTGTCAGTGTGAGGATTATAGGATTATATCCCCTTTCTGAAATTAACATCACTAACCGAACTATGTTTGTCCCTGCGATGTATCTTACCACCCAAATGGTTCTCACCTCTGCCCCGATTCAAAAGAATTTTCGTGGGATTCAGAGGCGTCATCGATAGTTTCGGAGAAGTAGTTGTCGCATGTTAGCGAAATAGGTCTGGCAACGACCCGGTTAGAGAGACTCCAAAGCTGTGTGAAGTTTGTGTACGGCGTAAAACTGAATGAGAAACGAGAAACAGGAAGGAATTATCAGTAAAGGACGTAAGTGAGAATGGCTGGTTGTGTAAGTTCTGAAAATTACAAAAGTTTCTTTGTCTGAAGGTGTGGAGGGAATATCAGTCACCTGACTACTCCCCGAACACACGAAATGAATGAAAGTGAAATGCTCGGAGGTAGCCGTGAGGAGGTTAGCTTGTTACCAAACTTTTGATCGAAACCTAAGCCCGTGGAGCAGTTATCGTTCAGGTTTATTGTACACAAGAAGGTATTTTCTCTCCTTGCTATTTTACGAAAACCATGACACGTCACTTTCCAAAAATTAGGAAAGAAGGACGCATTTCCAAGAAGGTACCTCCCACTTAACTATTTTTTTGCCTTTTTCATAATTAACTGTATGAATTCGTCGCAGACTCTCGAAATAGTTTCAGAATTTCTATTTCTAGTGTCAACTAGTGCGCTTTAAGTCAACTTGTTTTATTCTTCCAGTCGCAAATTCTTTTTTTCTAATTTAAATACAAATATTCTACAATACATAAATTATTTCTAACTGATCTCCAAAATATGTAGCGTACTTTTTATGCAAACCAATAATTTAATTCACTCTTTTCAACTATTATAAAGTCGTCAAGTCATGGGGCTTACTAGGGCACTGTCCTTACATAATTAATATAATTTTGTTTCAAATGGTTTATTTTATTCTACGCGTGACCACTTCTTAGCTAAAGACATCAAACCCAGATCGAATATATTAGGAAACGCTTGGACATCTAAATAATTTGATAACTAAAATATGTACACGTAACGCATACTACGCTCTGCTATTGTATTGTTTCGTCCGGGTACCGCAATAATTTCGAAAATGTCGCAGGAGATGATGAACCAATCCCGAGACAAGGACGATATATTTATAGACGACGAAAGAGAATAAACACGGAGTCTTCCGATGAAGTTATAGCCATTAAGAAGGAAGACGAAAAAGATGGTGACGAGGAGGATGCGTGGAAACAACAACCCATGAAAAAAAGAGAGAGAGAGAGAGACAGAGACAGAGAAGGAATGCCTGAAAGTTATGAAGAAAGTTTTTGACACTTAATGGAAAGGATCATTTGACACCATCAAAAAGTTAAAAATAAACAAGATATTCCTCATGGGTCGGAGGGTGACTCGGAGTAATCCGAAGAACCCAAGATGGTACAGGGGGAGAAAGAGAGAGAGAGAGAGAGAGAGATGCGAAAGATGCACACGAAGACAAGATGAAGAAGATGCAAAGAAGAAACAGCAGCGACAGAGCATTAGTGATGATGACGACGACTACTACAACAACAACGAAAACCTACTTCTCAGATGATTTATGTAGGGTGAAACAAAGATGGAATCCTGGGCAAGAAACCGATTTAACAACTTTAAAAATAAATTTAATAGTATTCGTCCCATGTGTGTGTGTGTGTATATGTGAATGTGTTTGTGTGTGCACGTCATGGGATTCTCACTTGGGTGACAAATCCACAAGATCTTCTGCACACAACTTAAGTACTTAATTTTCTGCTTCCACTTCACAACGAACTACATCCCCGGCATTTACCTGTCTCCATAGCACGTACACCTAAGAATTGCCTATGAACGCACACAGACAGACAGACAGGCACACACACACACGTAAGCACACGCGTATGCATTAAATATTTTAAAATATTCCCTTTGCTTTTAAAGTTGACATGACGTCTCCGTCAGATTTCGGTTGAATTTTCACGTGCGTCGCTTTCACGAGATGAATGTTTTTAAATAAATGAATATTGTTTTGGCTTCAACTCGGAGTCTCATTGATCCAAATAAAGTTTGATGCGCGACCCGGCAACTACAGGAAAATCAAATTAAGTTGGTGCGGTGCAAACACGTACGGTGCACGCATCGCTTCGACTTATACCGACTAATAAGTCAACCCGTTAATGAATGAGTACCTGTAATAATAAGGCGAGTACGATGCTTGCTCACTCCGCGAGATCTTGTCTCGTGTCAATCACACGGCAAGGTGAGATTAATACCTCCATTGCTAGACTAAATTATTAAACGTCTTCAACACTTTGCAAAACCTCTGCACTCCCGTCTTATTCTCCGCCCTGTCAAACGCCATTGTCGATCTGTCCGATCGACTCCTTCGAGGGAGAACAACCCGACCGTCAAAATTATTAATTAAATTCAACGCTAATTTACGTACTGTAAAAATCCGAGAGATGAGGTTGACGTACCCGCTGACTCGAGCACCGCCAACATTTATTAATGGAATAGAATTCTATTATGCTAATTAATAAGCTTAAGGATTAAACTCAACATGATTTTTATCAAAAGGTTGTCCGCCGATAAAATCTACGTAGAAGACTTTAAATTACTTCGACTCATTACTCCACTAACGAATCACATACATATATATGTATATGCGTATGTATAAACCTGAATTATGTATAAATTTTACATTTGTTTTTATTCTAATGGTTCGTTCGTGAGTCATTAATCGATTATACTTCTCTCGGTAATTTATTCTGGAATAAGTTAAACTTGGTTTTTCTTCAACGGTTCTATCGCACCGATCTACGGGGAGTGTAATTAGAAGAACTCAAACTCGACCAACCTTCTCCTTTGCAACTCCCAACGCCTGGTCGGTTCGTTGGAGAGCGCGAACTATTTAAAACCAGCAAATTCGCGAAAATTCTTCGACAAAACTAATTTATTACGATTGGCTTTCCCATCAAAATCGAACGTCCAAACTCTGCCATCATCATCATTAAGACGTCCCACTTACGATCGAATCGCCGTCTGTCCCACTAAACGACAACAATCGAATATATCAAAACTAAAAATGTTCACTATAAACAATGAAAACTATTGCTTGTCACGTCCGAAATTGAATTTTAGACAGCTTTGTGCGTTACCTGATTTTTTTTTCATTCAGTAATTTCTATTCTTGTTAGAAGCACACACACACACACACACACCAGGCTCTAGATAGATCTGTTTAATGTCACGTAATATTAAAATCATCGAGCAGGAAGAAGCCAACAGTCGTGTGCGTGAATTCTGCAACAAACTGGGAGAGCTCAGCCAGAGAATTAATCGGAAGCAATTGACTACGTAAACGAGTATGTATCAATAACGAAAAATTAACAATTACATGATAATCCATTGATTGCTTCGAACCTCATTCTTTCACCATAACATTCGCAACAAAAGTCACAGTCTTCTACACGCCATTTTCTTTCTTCTCTCGCACCTGAGAAGGTCTCAGTTCTCGGGTCTCGGGTATTTCGTTAACGTATTTGAATTGATAATTTAATAACAGAGACGAAGCCGTGCCATTAAACACAATAATCATTTAATTCTAATGTGTGAAACAATTTCGAGAATGGAACTGTGGATTCATCACGCAACCCGAGGAGAAAAGTAAAGAAACACCCGAAAAGAACCGGTCAATTGGTACCCGTCGTTGATGGCATCAAACGAAAGACGGTACATGACATTTTATTAAGGAAACGACACCGAATTCACTCGCATTCGTAAAAAAATAAAATCACATATAATTCGAAACCATATTGCTTTTTTTTAAATTTGTCACGTGCGAGGAGTCGAGAACTCAAAACTATTTCACACTGTGCGTAAACGCAGAGGTATGATATTAATTAAAACGTAAATGATAACTTAATTATTCCGATGAGAAACGTCGGTCATTCTAATGAGATCCACCGTAATTGAAGTGAGAGAGAGAGAGAGAGAGAGAGAGAGAGAGAGCTCTCTCTAATAAACACGGCTGGAAAACTGAAAAAGCTTTGACTTTAAGCAAAACCGTGCGGGACACTCGGCAGAACTTAAAGTATCGATTATGCTTAACAGAAAGATTCATTTGAACTTGTGACGTTTGATTGTGTACAATCGACTTATGGAACGTTACTTATAAGTCGGTTTGCTATCACCGTTTATTAGGTACACTACAATTTATTCTGCTGACTACTTCGCCAGGTGAGTGAAAAAGGTAGGAAGGTAAATATAAGTTGACCTGCGGAACTGCACCGAAACCGAGTTTTCTATTTTCCTCGTATTTCGCTCTTTTTTATATTTTATTTTTACTTTGGCAATAAATCAGTGACTAATGAACTTTGATCAGTGACGTATTAAAGTAAAATAAATAAACTTTAATGCTTGTCTCTCTCTCTCTGGCTTTTAGTGTTCTTTATGTTCGCGCACACAAAGCTACACGGTTTTAAATCTCGTCGGTGGATTATTATTAATTTATTTATTAAATTGTAGAAATAATCCAGTGTTTATGCGTTTCAACCGTCCATATGTCTCGTGTCGGATTTGTGAAATATTCGAAAGCAATAACTGTTATTATTAAAGTAAAACAAGTTAATTAGCCGAGCCGAGCATCCTCGAGTTACATAAGTTAATAAGTCTAAACGAACCGTGAGCTTTGCGAAGACAAAAGAACTGACAGAAACATTATTTCACAGTGTTTTCAAAAACCGATTACATTTATTTATTGTTCTAGACACGACAAAGATGAGTGATAATCCAATTCACCGTAAACTTATGTACATGCAATAAATCAAAAGTCAGGTGATCGAGTCGAAGCGCTTAATTAAATTGAAATGCCTTTCGAAACGTACATAATAACTAAATAAACCGGGGTTACGTACGCCCCTGAAATTTTTAAAAATAAATCCAGTAAAGAAATCTACGGGTTCGTCTAAATAGTAACTAAAATGAAAATAGAACTGACATGAGGAGCCAAAAAGAAAATAAAATAAAATGAGCGAAAGGAAGCGAAAGAAAAAAAAATCAGAAAGCTAAAAGAAATCGCTTTTATCCAGACACCGTCCTTCACTATTTTCTAACTAAAACCATTAAAGTTTAGTCATAGAAAAATAAAATTAATAAATTTGACGGGGACGCAGTATAGCAAACCGTCTCTTCCCAACAAACGGACCAAATCTAACGGTTTCATCTCGCTATATACACATTTTCCATGTACACTTTCTACTGCGGCGGTACAAAATAAATCTTCGGGAATGCTCCTTGGCCGTTGTCAGCCATTCACTTGGCTGGTGATTTCGACTTGTCGCTTCCTTGTCGAAAGAAAATTTCAAAAAAAAAAAATAAATAAATAAATAAAAAATACTTGGACAACATCAAATTTCAATTCCTTTATTAAGTGACCCAGAGCAAAATTGTTGAGTCTCGTCCAAAACGAGAGAGAAACAAATATGACAACGAAAAAACATGTCTATGTACAAGGAAAAACTCCGTCCGCCAATTCTAACGGTTGCCAGGTATTCTGCCCCTTACATGCTGCACTTACAAAATCATTTTGCTTCTTCGTTCGCGTGGTCAAACCATTTTGCTACGAATCAAACGACCGTTGCTATCCTCAATGTGACACGACTTGCTTTGCTGCCGAAGATGAGCAGCGGCGACTCGTGGAAAACCTCCTTCCTCCCTTGCATCAAAGTCATTTCTTTTCCGTTACCGAATTCGCCGGTAGATTTATTAAAAAATAAAACCAAGATTACCATACATAGATGTATACAAGATCAAAACCAAATTAATAAATAAAAATAAAATATAATCGTTCAGAGTGCTATAATTCCCGTCAAGGGACTCGGCGGTCGCGACCGAGGCAAATTTCTAAATGGCGTCAAATCGCGCAGCGGACAAATTTCAAATTTAAATTTTCGCCTTGTTCCTTATTAGCAGAAATGGAACGACTTCTGTGGAATATTCACGGGGGCCACCGCTGTGCGAAAAAGATGAAAAACGTAAAATCCAACGACTCATTGCAAAATTATTTAAATGGCGACTTGAAAGGTAACCTTTGTGCTCGTCTGCTCACTCTCCAACCAAGAGAACTACTTTATTCTTTTAAATTATTAAATATTATTTCGTTTAAATTATTTCATGTGACAAGAACACATGAGAAGAGTCCCGAAGGAGGAAAACCCGAAGTTGACGAGGAGGAAAGGTCATCGTCCCATCGGTTCAACCTTTGTCAGTTGGTTTCCTTTGAGAGCCGTTCGACCGTTCTCGTCTGGATGTTTTTCTTTTGTTTTTTTTTTCATCTCATCTACGAAAGTTGCTCTAATAAAATTCGTCTGACCCGATTACTCCAGTCGTGTACTCCTCCTCCGTGGAATCCAATGTAAACAACAAACACGGATTCAATAACACTAGATCTTGTCTAGGAGAACTTGTTGGGAGAAGTGGACTTCTCTCGGACACCAACAACAACAACAAAAAAAAATAACCCCGGCACTTTCCAACTTAATTGTCCTTGTGTGACTAAAAATCGGTTACTTGAATTACATGGAGTTTCTTGGGGAGTCGTCGAGACTCCAGCCATCTTCCTTCCGGCGAGTCAGAACCTGATTCCAGTTTTCTGGTAACCTGTCACATCTGGGATCTCATAAAAGATCGAATTGGTTACGACAACGCCTTGTCTTCTTTTATATATTATTTCTTCTGATCTTCTCTCGACCGAATCAACAGCTCGGAGATTTAACTTGTTCGATTTCTATTGTTTTCCTAGGAAAAACCGGTCACTGTCAGGACGATCGCCTTTACGCTCGGCGAGTTCCGACAGATTTCCACGTCTCGAGCTTTCCGAAAGGATCACCATTTTTTTTTTCTCCACTTGGATGAATTCAAATTCTACAATTTTCCACACCGAGTCAGTCGGTGTTTAACTAAATTTTCAGAACTTTATAATGTAACGTAATATTTTAATAAAGTCCGGCACTATGGGAGCCCTCACATTCTCCGAATATCTGAATATTTTATTAAAATTTGTCTTACCCTCGAACCACACCACGAGACCTCCTCGCTTTCTTCAACTTCCTCTGCAAATCGATACAAAAATCCATAACTTCCCGGTAGATTCCAAAGAGCTTGAAACGTTTGCCGTGGATGTCACCACCTTTCATTTTTATGTAACTATTTTTATTTCAAGGTCTTACATCATCCAAACCGCGACGTCTGCCACGAGTAGACAGGTCAAAATCTGTCGGAGAGAAGCGACTCTCGCGATATCCTCGGGGATGAGACCGCACCGAATAATAAACCGGGACTGAAATGAATTCGGCAATTAGGTCAGGTATTACCACCCCCGGCTCCAACTCAACCCTCTCAAAAACTATTACACACTTGTAGAAAATGATTTTCGATGCGACGAAACGATTCCAAATGAGGCAAATTTCTTTCGGAGGGAAAAGAAAATTTGCTTGACCGCCATTTTTCCACCCCTGGGAACCATCTCGAGTCAATAAAAGTGAGGAGACTCCCGTAAAATCATCCCTTGAAAGCCGTAAAATGAGTTGAGTGTACATTACGAAGCTTTTTAAGGGTAGTTCAAACTCGCAGGATTCTACATTTTTTATTAACGTAATTGGCAACTTTAAAAGCAGTTGCTTTCCGATTTTATTCACCGTGTGCTTTCCTTAAAGGTCGTTTCCCCGGGTGTCTAGCCCAATTCGGAGAGCCGGCGACTTTTACCCGGGGCCAACTACAACTCTGAGAGCAGGTCCGACTATAAGTTTCGAATTGAAATAGTTGCAAACGATTTATTTGTCACTTTGTTTACAAAAAATCATCCTCCTCCTCTTCGCGGGCCGCTAAATCGACCCGGAAAATTTGACTCGTACGCGGATTTATGTTAGCACCCCTTGTAATAAATTTTAACTACACTTAATTTTTCACACATTTACACATGTACATATATTATGTTCTATTTAAATCGGTCCATCACCGAGAATGTCGACCGAATATTTTGCTTCCCTGTCGCCTGGTTTCTCATCGCCGTTACGACCGGGAAATATCTGTCGATAGCACTTTTCTTTTTTACCATCGCAGAAAATTCAGACTTTTTTATTACCCAGAGGAATCTCATTGGTGTGTCAAATTCTTGTTTTTTGCAAATGGCATCAGTCGGAAAGTTTCTGTCGCATTCCAAGATGCACGGGATATTGGGTTAGTGAAAAGAAGAAGGTTGAAAAATGGAAAGGAAGGTAGCCAGAGAAGTAAAACGCTCTCATCCACTTCATGTGGGGTGGATGGAAAATACAGGCCGAACAACCCCATTCGGGGTATGTACGAGACTCACATTGTAGTTTTCTCCTCGGGTAGCACTCTTGCTACTCATTTAATAGTAAATACAGACTTGTTTCCACGTGTACAAGTGCTACCTTACATAGACGACCGCGTATCACTTTCATTTATTTATTTTGCTATGCGGTCCCGTCTGACGTTCCGACACGCTTCCCTTCACTATTTGACAGAGGTATTAGAAAGTTTTGTTTTTGGTTCTGCCTCTCTTAAAAGAACCACCCCATCCGACCGTGGTCGAAACCCTGCGAGAGTTTATTTCATTAAACTCTGTTAACTTCCTGCCACAATTTTTTTTTCTCTACCCAATGAATAAAACATTCGGGTTAATATAATAATAGGACGTTTTTCTCTGTACCTCTGAACACACCCTTACACGGTTCGCAGTACAACGGACGGTTTAATTAATCCCTTCGACCAATCAAACATCTGTTGTGGAATTCTCCTACGTCGTATTGACGTGTACCCAACTTCAGCTTGCTTTCCGATGTTACTTAAACGCCACTTTTGTCTGCTCGACATCACCCCTCCGTGTAATTGTATTAAACAATTACATACCTTTGACGATGGCGAATTTTTTTGTCGAGTGTGCGGCAACACGAGAATGGTTACCTCCAATTGAATTGAACTCAATTGAATTGAATTTCAATAAAGACACTCTTTGAATCGTATTTAATACTCCAAAGGGTAATCGAAGGGGGCAGAGATCTCCACCTTCCTCCCTTACTCTCCGACTAACTGTTGCTAATCAATATTCATAAGTATTTTCGTATTTTTTTTCTTTTTTTAAATAATTTAATCAATCGACGAGAGAGACGCGAGCACACACGAAATCAAATGACAACGAGTACGGGAATGAAATTTAAATGGATTTTAAAGCGAAACAAGAAAAAGGAGGACCTCAACAAAAACCGGTTAGGAAAAAAAAAGGACAAAACAAAGCTTTCGAATTAAATCCAGCAGGCTTTTCCAAATTTCCATGTTGCACCGTAGAAAAAACCATTTCCAATTCTGATTTCGTACGGTCTCGTCCATAACTTTCTTCCTCCTTGTTGTTGTTGTTTTTTTTTTTTTTAGGAAGGCCTTTCAGGGACGAATGAAAACGATCCTGTTTCGTTGGGGACGTGTCGTATGTGTTTATGGTCGAAAGGGTTGCACCGTTGAAAGTTTTTGTTAAAAGCTTTTTATCCCTGTTGCCACCCTAGGCAGGCCATCAACACGCATCACATCCGTCCAGCTGTGGGAGAGCTGGGGGGATAAAAAAAAAAAAAACGAGTCTCCGTGTGTCTGCGTGTTGGGCGAGGAGTTGGAGAGAACCGAAAAGAAGACACAAACTCTTCTGGGTAATCTACTCTTTAGAGGACATATAAAACGCATCACCGCTGATTATGATTCAGGAACTGGAGAGAAAAAAAAGTCGAAATGGATGGAAAAAAAAACAGAACGAAAGTAGGTTTGTCCATTAAAGGAAGACCATTAACAAAAGGAGGAACGTCAACGAGACACACCCGGTCGCCTGCTACGAGTCAAGAGAAAACGTATATAGTTATATATCACGAGTGAAGCAACTTCAATTTTGTATTGTTTCAGCGTTTTTTTCTTTTCTGAACATATTCATTCCCGAACGCCATTGTTTTGCCATGCTTTTCTCGGGTAGTACAAGTCTCGACGCGACATACACACACACACACACAAGAATTCAAAAATCCGACTCAAGTAAAATAAAACGAGCGGGATAGGGCCACACGCATCCAACAGAAACTTCCCTCCCTGTCATCCCTAAGAAAAAAAAATAAATTATGGAAAGAAGGCGGCGATATCGGAATTTCAGTTAACTCGATGTCATTTTCTTCTAATCGAACATCGGATTTTTCACTGGCAAATGACTTGTGTAATTGAAATGTAAAACGATTTCGAATGCAAAAAGGGAAACGACGAGGAAAAAAAAAAATAAGACTTTGAATTCATAAAAATTTAAATTTCCCCATGTTCGTGTAAGAAACGGTCTGCTATGAATAAACATCAAGTACCTGACTTTTAGTTAAACATCTGCAAGGAGATTGTGTTGAGGCCGAGAAGAAAAAAAAGGTCTTCTCCTTAGGGAAACACAATTCCTACTGCGACACAGCACCGACTTGTCACGGGCCTCTCACATAAAATCAAAACCATTTATGCGTTTTTATTTATTTATTAAATTACTAAAAAATAATTGAGCATATCCGAGTTCCGTTTGACAGTTGCAGGTCCCGCGTTGAAACTCATTCATTTTATTTGGTGATATTTTATTGTGAAAAGTATCGGTTTCTGGTTTAGCTTTCTCCTACCACGGTGGTTTCTCTTATTTACGAAAAGTTATAGACCGTTGAATCGGCGTGGTGTTTTATGTGTACAAACATTGACTTACCACGTCTGGAGTGCTGGCACCGTCCGTATGTGACGTTGAATCTGCATTGCTTCGCGTCCCTTCATTGCCATTTGTTGATCCTCCTAATTCAAGAGGTTTCGCCGTGGGATCCCTCTCGTCGATCACAAGATCTATCGGCATTTTGCCTTTCAAACAACTTATATATCTATGGCAAAAGTTATCACAGAGTTCGTGAACCTGGAAGCAAAAAAAAACAATAAAAATGGGACTGAGCAACACGTAGAAACAAATAAATAAATAAGTAAATGAGCGGCGTGCGTACGGTCGATCCCTTTACACATTTCCAATTCGAAAAGTAAATAAAATAAATAAAATCCAAGTGTACAAAACAACCGAGAGAATATAAATATAATATTTTATTTTAGAATAGAGAAGGGCAACTCAGAATTAAATCCGGCTACACAAAAATGGCGGCTCTCCGCGGCTATTGACACGACGAAATTTAACGAATTCACGTAAATAAAAATTCTGAGACAAGTTCGTTTTCCGAAGGGATCTTTCCGGGATATTGTGCGCTTTCACGGGGTAAGACGAGTGTCGGCTACCCGTGAGGTACTCACTAACAGACCGCGTCAAGTGTGGAAAATAGAAAACGATGAATTCAAGGAGCAAAGAGACGTAAAAGTCTGTAAAACGTCAGTGACACTTTTGTTCTCCTGCCAGAAAGTTAACAGGTTACCATTTAATCTGCGGGAGATTCACTAGCCGGTCTGTACAACTGTACAACTAATGGTTTCCATTATTGTCCCGTCAAAATTTTGTCGTTGAAAATAATCCTTTTAAATTGTCTTATAATTCCGTTTAATCTTCTCGGCGCGAACCAACTTTTTCGTGTGTGGCGAACGTCGTCTCCCCTCGAAAGGTTCGACCGGGGGAGACAAAGAGAAGAGAGAGAGAGAGAGAGAGATGAAGAAGAAGGTTCGCTTGGGTGGTCTCCTCTCTCGCTCTTCGTACGGGCAAATCTAGACATTGAAATCTACAAAATCAGACATTAATAATGGTGAAGTGCATCGGGAGAAATGCAGAAATGACTTTCTACACGATTAAACCTCTGACTTATCCGGGGACATCGCTCTGCAAAATAGAAAAAATTTCTAGATTCGTCTTCCGGGAGATCGATTTATCTTTTATGGAGAAGATCTTTCAGAAGTTTTACTCGGGTCTCGGCAACAATGGAACCACCCAATACTCCCAGATAACCCGATGGAGTGACAAAACAAAAGGTCAAACGGGCTCGTCTCGAAAAGAACTCTTTTTCCGATTTCAATTGTAAAACAAAGCGAGTGAGAGAAAGATAATGTTGACTCGATGGACCGCAGCAAACCCCTCGTCTAATGATTAATAGTTTTAATCAAAAGGCTCTCTGTCTCTGGATTTTCAAATGATCTGACCATTTCCTCTTCCGTTACGATTTTTTGCTCTGGGAAATGTCCCTTTCCCGGTCGACTTCCTTTTCCGCCGTAGTTCGCGGCTATCCCAACTATCTCGTAAAACGGAAATAGTTTCTGTTTACTTTCTTTTCCCGTAAACTTCCAAAAATTATTTTTCATTTAAAAGACTTTTGTGGTCCATTTTTTTTATATATATATATTCATTACTTACTTTGTCGTTGAACACTCCCGGGGAACGGATTTATGCTCTGTTTATGACTTCTCTCAACTTGTAAACGCGTTTAAGGACAAAACTATCGAAAGGATAAGGAGAGAGCATCAACCTTATTGAAACCATTAAAATATTTAGTACTCAATTTCCGGAAAACCGTGCGCCGCTTCTCCGTGTTATTAGTTAATAAAAATCCTAATTTATTTTTCGATTCATAGCTCACTGATTTGTCTATGTAATTCAATAACATGTCGACAGGACGAGGATGAAGGAGGGAGGGTACCTATTAAACCTTAATAGATTTCGTTAAACACATGCTCGGCTCAAGTGTCTGTCTGTGTGTGTGTCCTTTTCCCGCTGAACTTTCGGCCAAATCCATCAACTTTTTAACAATTTATTTATTCGATCAATAATTTATGATCGGATCCTCTACGTCTCAGATTGAAGGCTCATATCAAATTTATAATTTACGACTCGAATTTACAGTTAATTAGGTTTGAAGGATGGCAGATTTGACGGGATGTGCGTCTCGGCTTTGCGCGACCAAATCAAAATAATTAATAGTTATTAATAATAAGAGCGATAACAGAAGATGATGTTGAAGAAGAAGAAGGAGCAGCAACGGCAGCAGCAGCAGCAGCAAGAACAACAGCAGCAGCGAGTGCACTGAAACTACCGCCGCAAAATGATTTATAGTTGTACGGTTAATGGCTTAACGATCGTTAATTGGTCATTTTTGTTTGTGAACATCTGGACGGGGCCGCGAGAAACAGAAGGGAAACAGTAAAACAGGAAACACAAAGCGAGTTCTTCCAGTTACCGGGTACCAGTTAAGGTTTTCATTTCTGTCCAGTCACTCCCTGAGTAGCTCGAACCTCGTGTCGGAAACCGACACGAACGGGTGAACGTGCCACCACCCTAGAGAAACAGTAATTAAAACTACCACCACGAGAACTGGCATCAAAATGGCTTCTTCCCGGCTAGAAAAACTAAAGAAAAATGTCGCTTCATATTAAATTTTACACATATTTTAAATAGTTCACGGCTTTGCAAGTTTTGATTTACATAAAAAAAGGAATCATCCCTTCGCAGGAAGAAACACAAATGAAAACAGGGCTGACGTTATTCGCCTTTGTTGGAATTTCAAACATTCCCAGTGTTTTCTCAAAATTAAAATGGAGAATGCAGTAGCATGCGGGGGCAAGGACGATGGCATTTGTCTCTTTCGGGGATGAAATTGACAACCCCCAGAAGCCCCGGGGGGTGAGCTACGAGTTACACAGGACCTGCCTGCAAAACTCTCATGTCTGCCTGCCTGTCTGTCTGTCTGTCTCCTTTTTCTTCCTCTTCCATTCTCCAGTTACGACGACAATAAAACTTAAAATCAAAATAATTAATTTTAAAGTTACAGATGATGATGGCTCCACTTGTTTCTATGTTACTTTTATGACTTTTTAGCCTTTTACTGCTTCTCCGGAGGTTTATGTTCTCTCAAATACAAAAAAAAAACTATATACATTTATGTATATACATACACATAGGCACACTCTCTTTCCTTCCACATGGTTTTCTCTCTCGTCTCGAGTCATCGGTCGCGTCATTGGGTCAGGCCACATCGACCAGAACCTGACTATCGTGAGGGATATTAAAAGAATAATTATATCGTAAAAAATGAGTAAAACACAAACTACCCGTCGTCAAATATCTTTCGTCATCGCTGGGACGTGGCAGTAAAAATACACGGCTACCGATAGAATTACTCAGAGAGTGAGAGAGAGAGAGAGAGACTATGACCTCACCCAAGTGAAAAGTCATACAGGTATGTGCTAGACATACGCAACATACAAAATGTAATATCGTTTAAGCTGCCTTCGTATCGATTCTCCAAAAGACAGTTGCTCGGACCGTTTGTCGTGTGACAACAAAAAAACTAAACACATTTTCAATTTAATGAGTACAATAAAAATGTAACTCAAGTTTACACAGATGAAGACCTGTGTCAGTCGAACATTTACGACTCTCATGTTTTTTCTTATGCAAAACCTCGGAGGGACGCACCCGACAGGGCTCATTCTCATCCCGGGGATGACTCAAACTTTCCTCTTCAAAGTCAGCGATTGACTTTGAATTCAAAAGATTCTCGAGGAACACACACACACACCGTTACATCGTGGCAAAAGACAAGAACCACCAACTTAACAGTCACCAACTCCGGCGATGATGATAATAATAAAATCTGAATGGGTACGTCGTCGTTAAAAGTCAGACGAGAGAAGAAAAAAAAAGTAAAAGTTTATATTCAGCCACAGAGCACATCGGTCGTAAAACTAACCTGGGATAACAACGTGAAAAATACGATCTAACAAATTGTAATTGAGGTAACAACATCATTCAACAAACATAAATTTATGATCAGTCAATAAAATTGTACATCTAAATCATTTACGTATTTTCGTTTCGTCCGATGGAATTGCATTTTTCAGGGAGAGCAGAGAATTTCTCTTGTGCTTCCACCACCCTTTTTCGACTTGGAACTGTTCCGAGTACCTGCACGTCGACCTGCAACGAACTTCCAGGTTGGCAGGCAAAATATTATTTTCTCATTGGGGAAAACCGGTCGGAAAGCAAAATGCTCTTCCAGTAATTTAAGTGAACGATAACGACCGGTCTCCACGTCCAACGGAATTGCAGAAATAAACAATAACGGAAATGTTAAAGGTGTTTATCTTTCCCCTTCAGGTACGACGAAAAACAAGCAGAAGGAGAAAAAGAAAAGAACAGGTTCGGGTTTTATTACGAACAGAACGAAATCGGGTGAAATTGCAGAGCCGAGCCATTGTTGACGGTTGGTGAGTTGACACTGTCCCAGAGGTCATCCAGGTACTCAGGTAGACAAGAGACAAGACGTCATCCGTCCGAAGATTTTAATTTCTCAAACCGGTGCCTGACCGAATTGCTCCTTTCTTAATAACACCAACGTTAGCGACATGTCAAGTCAAAAGAGAGCTTCGTGACTACCTTTTCGGACAATTACCGACTTAAACAACAATCGTAATTAGACGAAACCAAACCACCGAGCAATTTGAAAATTACAAGGTACCCGAAAAGGACACTTAAGTAACTACCGGTGAGACGGAACCAACAAGAAAACATAACGGGGTGATGACACTTCAACTGCGTAAGGTTCGATCAGCCTTCGATCCTTCCGATCGGCCGATTTTGAAGGTTGTCGGACCGTCGCGATCCTCCGAGAGACACCAACCACGACATAAACAATTTGTAAACTCGGATCATTTAAATAATCTTGTTGGCCAGCAGAAACATGTGCTAAATCATTGCTTAGCCTGAGATAGTGAAAAGAGAAGTGTAAGAGAGGAACTTGACTCGAGTCAGGCAATAAGCGAATAAAGGACAGAATAACAAATTAATTCTCGTAAAAATGTCAGAACTCTACGAAGCGGTCCGGTTTTCGGATTCGTCGAATTGCTAATGTACCTAAAGTGAGTAAAAGTTACTGCCCGGGTTCTTTTGAACGAGTATCTTTTCATCTATCCCTTAACAGAAAAAGAGAGAGAGAGAGAGAGAGAGGAAGGTTTACACAAGATTGACGGCAACGCGTAATCCTCCGCGGAGACAAGCCAATTCTCTACAAAAACATTGATTAAATCTGATACGGAATTAATAATTGTCAGGAGCCGACTCCGAACCCGCAAAATATCTATAATATATTTCTGTATATACATATTATAAATAAGAAATATGTTTGAAAACGGTCCGGGTTGAAGCTCGTTCGACGTCTAGTTTTTATGTTGACTCGTTAGTTGGCATTCACCACGGGGAAAAAAAAAACGGATTTTTTTCTCTCTTCCAGGGACCCTAATTAATTTATATTTTATTCAAATGACGGGTTCACAGTATATCTGGGCCCTTTGTGGTGAGTAGAAAGATACCCGTTTGAAATCCGAATGGATTCCTTACGAACAGACAGACGAGTGCATTCGTAAAAACCGGATTTAAGTACACACAAAGACGAAGGATTCGAAAAATTTTAATTTGCTTTTGCCTTCTTTCCCCCCCCCCCTCTCTCTCTCTCTCTCTCACAGTCTGCTTCTCCTGACTGGTACCACTTCGTCCTCGACTTCCTTTCGAATCCTCTCCTATGACTCCACAAATTCAGAAAAATCACCGGGACCCAAACAAACCCCACACGGGAAAAAAATGTTCGAGCATCCAGTCATCTTCCCAATACTACAATACTACAATACACGAGCAGCATGCTGTTACTCTTCTCTATGTAAATCGAACGATTTTGGTAGCAACAGCAGTATACGTTTGGACAACTACAACGAGGACACTTTAAACTAACGGAACTTGGATTCTCCGGTACTTGTCCGCGACCCCCAACAAGCCCTTACTCATAAGTTATGAAAAAGCACTAATACCCACATTTAAGTTGAATCAAATGGCTTATTGTTCGAGTCTGAGTTTCGTAACTGCCAATAAAGTCACCAAAATCTGACTCTTCCTAAACCAAAGGTAATAAACAAGGGTCGAGGTGTTCCGCACTGTCAGAAATTGGCCTTTCCACGTACATAACTCTCTCGTGTCCTCGATGGTTGCTTCTTCTTCTTCTTCTTCTTCTTCTTGTTCTTCTTTTTTTAGAATTACAACGATAACTACCAACATCTCTCGGGCTCATAATCAGAAGGAGCTTTTTAAATTAGTTCCAATACTCTTAATCCTCTTTCCATCCCTTCCCACCGCCATAATTCAGACTTAAGGAGACTAGCCAAATCGTATTTTTTGTTGTAATTGAAGATTCCCTTTGTCACGCAGGAGACAATTTGTGAGTTTCACTCGGCCGTTACTTTTGTTTATTATTTTAAGAAAACCACTTGTCTCTTCACCCACAGGACTCTTCCACGGAGTACCCAGAGTCTTTCCTGCATGGTGCAGATATGTTAATTCAACAACTGAACCCGCTACCTTCATTAAAATCACAACACCACGGGAAGACTCGTGGATGTGGTACCTGAACAAGAAGAGACCAGAGGAAGTACCCCCGGTACGTGCCAGTGAAGGTATCCCTACAAAAATCCCAACTTCACCAAACCCACCACAAAATCATGCTCCAGCAGTGTAGCCGATAAACAATTATTAACAAACGGATTACCCGAAATTGTCGAGAGAAACTCGAGTCTCTTCTCGCACCGGAAGTTGATCCCTCTCGAGCAGCATCAATCCCTGCTAGACCGAACCATCAAAGACTCCTCGGGAACCACCTGAAGAACATCCGCGACGGGGTAAAAAACGCCAACGAAACATCGAGTCGACAGACATTCCACTTAATTCTTATTGATTTCGCATAAAACATAACGGACGAGACATAACGGAAGTCGTTCCCAGTTGAAGAACCGGAACTGGCAATAACCGAGATCGAATCGACGGCAAATTACCCGTTTGTTTTCGCTGTCGGCCACACTAACTGAGTTATTAAAATTATACTCAATGAATGAAATTTATGTACATGTGTACATACGTGGAGTGTTAAAAGGGTGACGGCGCGATCCGCGCTTAAGTGTTATTGAATATTTGCACTTTATTAATATCTACTTTCGTAGGGCGATAATTTTTCATGAATTTATTAGTTCCGCCCCGTTGTTTCTCGCAACTCGAAAACTTTATCGAAAAGCTCTGCGATATATCGATTTTTCACGGGCAAGTATCGATAAGGAAACTTGCTTCTCGGCCAGAGTCGAGTGGTGTGGAGTTTTGGTTATGTGACGGGTCACGTTCGAGGGTGCACTTGTGTTCTTGCCCCCGTGTGACAGGATCTGTAATTTTCAGTTAGCCCCTGGACATCGGTAAACGGACGTCACTGCTAACCCCGAAATTAGTCCGGAGCTCATTAACTGAGACGTAACCGCAGCGCAGAATTTTAATGAAGTACAAAACCTCTCCGAGGGAAACGCCTCGAGTACCCGGACGGGTTCTCTCTTTTTTCCACCGGTTTTCGTTTACTGACTCGAGGTTAATGGCGGTAACCCTGAGCCAGGTCTGTCATTGGGAAGGTGAGGTCACGGTTGTTTGCCGGGTACCGTATGAGGAAAAACGCGACGACATTACCCTTACTCCACTCTCTCCGTGATCGTTTACAATACAACAAATGGTTATTGACATCGGGGATCTTCTCCGAGTCGTGTACAGGAAGAAGTTTCAACGATTTATCATCTCAACCGGAAAAAAAAAATATTTTTCTCTCCCACAGTTTCGTGCTCTGAGATGTGTCCCCGTGTCCTCGGCCACCTAACAACCACCGGATTGCGGTCAATGCAATAACTAACGTCAACGTCATCGCACCTCAAACTATCGTACAGACAAAACTATCATTACAATTAATAAGTCGAGTCGAGCCATGGTGTCACATGCTTCCATGCATGTCCCCGGAGTACAGTCGTACGAACTGCTCCCCTCGGAGATCACTCCGAACTATTAACCGGAGTCAATCCCATTATAAATAATAAATTTTAATAATTACAAGTTGCGCAAGAAATGTTATAAACCAACAAAGCGTGGGTTTCGCATCAAAGAAACATAATCGTATTTCTCCTGAAATAATCCCATGTAAACACTAAAATTTTAGTGATGCGCCCGTTACGCTGGCTATTTTTATTCAATTGTCGTTTCACGAATGACTTACAATAGTTATTCCACGATTATTATTTATCTATTCCGTAATACTTATTTACATATCGCAGAGTGGCAAGCCATCGAGACATGGAGGGGGAAGACCCGACGATCAAACTGTTGGTCGCTGGTCGTCATCTGACGGGACGGAAGGACACGACAGAATTTTTGGTATGAAAAAGAGAGCAACTCGAGTAGCAGGTAACAGGTAACAGGTCCGGTGGTACCCGGGTCAACTATGTCTGTCACGTTTCACGCACGTGAGTTTCAAATGATTTATTCCGTTTATTTATGAACCGTCTCACATTATGCCATTCGATTTAGGCACCTATTAATTTATTTAGTCCCTTCCTCTCCGTTCACCCTTTCCTCGCTCCCCGTTTATTAAGTGATAACTTCCGGCAGAGAGAATGGGGAGGGTTAGGTGTACCGATTTTGCGATTGTTATTAACCATTTATTAACCGTTTAAATTCGGCCGCACAACATCGTTTATTTGTTAATAACCCGGGCTGCGGTTGAATTAATTAGCATTCCGCGTAAGCCCCGGTCAAAACTTTCGTTTTATTGTTAATAAAAAATTATGTAAGCTCAAGGACGAGTTTTTACCTGTTTTCATTTCGATTTTATTACTCGAAATGTGCACTAAATTGATTTCACTAACGGCACAGGAAACTGTTTCGTAAACGCGACAGTTTTTATGTATGTCGTACGACATAATACCTCGTGTGTGCGTGTACAAATAGTCAAACTGCACAGGATGCATCTTTTGTACGGCTGCTGTTGTCGTGAGTTCAGCAGCCCTGCGAAGAAGTCCCGCGGCATTCACCGAAACAAAAATTCATGGACAAATTGAACTCAACTTGGTGTATGTTACTTATTTATTTATTTTATCGTTGCGACACCCGAATCCGCTTCGATCGTTTTCCATCTATTAAAAAGAGAGGTGAGAATAGCCCCGCGGATTTCATCGCATGCCGAGCAAACGAAACGTGAACATTGTCCTTCCCGCCCTTCAGAGGAGCAACTCTTACGGTTCACTCCTGTTCGACGGGTACCACAATAAATCCACGACTTGGCTGTGGCCGGCCGTCGCCACACACAAACGTAAGAAATCACCACGTGATACTCCACGTACATAATGTACCTGGTGTCGAACGGTGAAATTAAACACGTAAGAAACAAACAGAAATCACTTTCAAATTAAATATAGATTAGTGAGTCACTGTTTACATGTTTCCACGTACTATTTAAATAATTTTCTGCTTTCTTGTGCCTTTCTCAGGTGTGTCGAAACGACATGGAATGTATAAGCGGTCGCGTTGCCCGCGATTAATATCCTGTTACATTTTATTCTGGCATCAAAGGGCGACCCGAGCGTCTACGTAATACTTAGACGTGTGTGCGTATACATAAATAAAGCGGCGCGGTAGAGTATACGATTCCGCGTGTACAAAATACCCGAAAGAGTGATTAAACGATTCACTTCAAATCGAGTTCCCGAATTGAAAAATAAGAAAGAAAACGGGAACATTAAAACCTCCTCAATTATATTTCCTACAAATAATTACAAAGCCCTACATGAATTTAACCCAGTCACGAAATGCATTAGCATTCTTATTGGACGTTAAATGGAAACCCACACGAAATGGCGGGAAGGCAAAATAACAGAAAACGGCTACAGGCACACACACACAAGTTTTCAACTAGTAGTTTCTCAACGGCAACTACTTTTTATCTACGACCGTGTGCTCGACTTCCTGTCAAACTCGGGGGCCGGAGACTTTTCTGCTTTTCCGGATCGAAAAGACCAAACAAAAAAAAAACAGTTCAATACGCGTTACATTTAAAGTCCGTCCGATGGTGAGGTTTCTGGCACCGGACAAAGACAGGGAAAAGGTTGACGAGAGCAAAAATCATTTTCGTCAATTTCCAGCAAAACGAGAGGAAAGGGAGAAAGAAAAGATTTCTTCGCTAAGTGTTTCATCCGGAGAGATTTCTCGCTGTAATTTCGCTGTTGTAATTGATTTTCCCGCAGCAGGTTTTCGTCTCGAACTTCACGAATTTTTACCCTCTCAAAATCTCCGTTTTCCTTCCCCGGGAAACAAAGACAGAAACGAAATAACACGGTTAAAATGTCGGAACAAAGATTTCTGTGAATGGGTGAAAACTTTCGTTCCAAATTAGTCCCCTCGCTGCCGACTATCTAAACCTGGTTAATTAGATCTGTCGCATTTTACTATTACTATTTTAATTAATTTATTAAAATCATTGAAAGGAAGTAAGTCGGAGTTCAAGTTCAAATTTCGTTCGGTAGACGATTTACAATGTTCCTCCAGTAACACAAAACCGACTACACCGCTGCAGAGCCGAGTATTGACATTTTTGTTTTAATATAATTTATTAAACTAATTATTTATTGAAACTTACCTTTTCCAATTCCAAAAGGTGGAACCGAAGTACCTGAATTGCTTGCACCATCTGAAATTTAAAAAGAATACTTTGTTTAACTGTGTTTTTGCTTGTAAGTTTTGAAATAATACGAAACAACTAGTTAATAAATGGCTCCTACATTTACTTATATTTGTATGTACATAAAATTAACCGCTCCAGTTTGCTGTACGTCACCAGAACGGACAATTTCCTTCACGAAACCCAACATGTTGTACGTGTGGTTGGTTACATAAGACATATCACTCAGCTATTAAATAATTATAGGAAACGTCGTCCCACTTTTCACACCGGCATTTCATTTCGACGACCATTTTGTTTTTTGTCTTTCACACAGACGAACGACAATGTAAACGTGAAATTGTTGAATTAATAGAAACCGTTAAAGGTGGACGTTAAGTAAACACCCAGTATCACGGTTTATGTTCTTGTTATTTTTCTCTACAAAAGTAGTATTTTCAAAAACGTTGTCAACATACATAAGTCAATATTGGTACAACTGGTTGAACTTATCTATAATTTAAACAAATAAACAACCAACAAGACGAAATGCAATACGACAAACGCTTCCTTTTGATTTCGTCTTTTACTTTCATCCCTGAATTTTATGTACCGTACAGGATGTAGTTTTTGATTTGTAACGGTAGTAATTCTCTACAAAGATCCGACGCACTCTCAACTACTACAAATGATCAGTACCAGAACTACAATCAATACGACACCCCCGGTGACTTTATTTCTTTATGCCAACGTTTATTTCCAAATTATACCTCAAAACTAATTGCAAGACGGTTTCTGATATTTAGTGTATATAAAATAAATTAAAATATTTTTTAATGAGCAATATCGGCTGGTGACAAACTATCACAATTGAGCTCGTATTTCTGTAGCATTTCCATCACGTGTACGTGTAATAAATTTAAAATCATAAACATTCGAGATCGTTTTGCGTGTAATGGCGGATGTTTAGAACAACATTTGAATTTATACAAGCGTGATACTTACAAGTGAGTCGACCTCAGGATCGGCAATATAATACGGCTTTTCCTGACGAATCTGAAAATATAAAAAAATATTGTATTTATTATTCGAACATGAGAGAGAGAGAGAGAGAGAGAGAGAGAGAGATTGGTTACACCAGTCCGGTGACGGGTGGTGCAAACCGATGTGAACATTCAGTGAATGATAGGCCTCGATGGAGTGACGAGAGTGTAGAAAAAGGAATACACACACACATAGAGAGAGAGAGAGAGAGAGAAGAGGAAAAAAGGAGTCGTGAACAAAACAGACATAGGAGAAGAGGGATGTGATAATGTTATTCACAAAAGTTAAAAATCCCCTTAGCCGACCTCAGAGTCTGGAAAAAAGGGATTGATTGAATGCATAGGATTCGTCATTTTAATTCTTTCCAGGCAAACCCAAAAACTGGATATTGTATTTTTTCATAATAGAAAGAAACCTTCATTTTTATAGCGGGTTGTTGGCCATTTTTTCAATTTCTTTGTCCTTACCTACCCCAGGTATTTTGTGGGGGATCTCATTGTGTCTGTGTCATACAGTTTATAATGTGCACTCATGCGTTTGCTTTTGTACACTCGAATTATTCTAAAAATCGTGTCCTCCATACACTCCGGGACGTTCGAACGCAACATCTAGTCTCGAGACTAGGATTCCTAGAGCCGAGGTAGCATTCGTCAATTGCTTTCCATGAATTTATGTACTTCCCTCGGCCACCATCACCGACTAATTTATGTGTGACGAAACATTTTTTTGTCAACGTGGCGTGAACTGGCCCGCCGAGAACATGAATGAGCGTTGAAACAACTCTGAATTTTTATAAATAAGAGACTGAGGGAATGTGTGCAAGGACCAGTGCTCTTTGCACTTCTCTTCCTGTACTACCACATCTCGGTGAACTATATACAATTTTACAGTTCATCGGTTCAGCTGCTCGCCAGACAAACCAGATTAACTTCAAATCAGTAAATGGCGACTTCATCTACGTCAACCTATGAAAACAGCTTAATTTGTTTTAATCGCTTCACTGGATTACACTGGACTGACCCCTGTCGATTTATATCTATTTCTAGTCTTCCGAGTATTCCAAGCAGGTACGTCACCCTGCGAGTAGTTTTAAATTCAATTATAATTGACACAATCGCAGTAGTCTCCCCAGACATAAATAGCACTTGAATGTATGTTATTGTACATGTCTACTGTTCTACACTTCACTTCGAAACAGACGATTGACATTCCTTTACTAGGAACTGGCGAATACAAAGTTTCTATGGATTGAAGCATCTTCCTCTCCGAGCGTAGGCCATTGCCTTAGTCTATACACACACGCTCGCACACACACACACACACACACACACACACACACACATACGCACTCCTGCATTCCTTATTTTAATTAAAACTATTATTCCCGGCAGGCAGTTCGATTCGACTTCTCACCTTGACACGATTTCCCCAAAACACACTCGAGGTTATTGATCCTATTAACTATGTGTCGGTGAAGGCAGAGTACAGTATTCAAAGCTCAAGGCCACAGGCCACCCCTGTACATATACACACATATACACATACGCGCACACATGCAGGCATACACACACACACACTACGCTCCATTGTTGTCGATGTCCATTGTTGGCTTAAAACTGTTGTTGTTCACCCCTGCTGTTTGCTTATTCAAAACTAAATGATTTTTACCTGCGTCTCTTCTCGTATTGAGAGCATTATAAAACTGGAGAAAATTTTTTCTACCCAAAATTGTTGACCTCCCTTGCCTTGGCTGTACTTTATTTTTACTTCCCATAAAATCGAATCCCGTGTTTTGATGGCAATCGTTGCCGCATCGTTTCAGTTCTAAAAACCATGTCAGATGCGAAAAAAAAGTAAAATAAAATGTCAACATTTCTTTTTCGTGAATTGGCGCGGATTTTCAACTACCTGCTTCCATTCTACTGCTTTTCCTTTTTCTGTTTACCAACTTTTACCAACCTCCTGAACTAAAAACCAAATAGATTTATACTTTAAACGGCTAATAATCCCCTGTTCCGGTCAAACGGGGAAGTTGACAATCGATTTACGACATAATTGGGAATGTAGGAATTTGCGGACTCGACTTTTGGAGAAGTATAAAAAAAAATAAGGTACTATATATTTATTTGTGAAATACGAGTTAAGGTACCGAGCCGTGGATGACGTCAATAACATTAACTTTAAATAAATACTTAAATAAAGTTATATATACTTTTATGTATGCAAGTTTGTTGTCTATTTTAACTTTGATTTAATTACGTTTTATTTTTTATTAATCGAACTTGACAGGAGGCTTATGACCAGTTGGAAAGCATTCACGTTCAATTATAATTAATTAATAAATAATTTTATTTAGTTTTCGAGTGTTTTTCCTTCTCCCATTGTAAGTCACGCCTGCGAAGGTTCATTTTCTCATACGACTTGGACCGCCCTTTCCCTAATGACCCGTAAGGCTGTTAAAACCGGTGCAAGCCGACTCTTTAAAGGTATCGAGAGAAGGCAGAGAGAGAGAGAGAGAGAGAGAAAGAGTTATGAAATCAACAAAGGTGTCAATCCCTCATCACTTGATTAGAATATTTTTTCCATTTCTCTATTTTGCCCGGTGTCTGACAGTCCCTTGCTTTGGGAGTCGACAAAAGTCGGCGCGAGAGACCGGTTCAGCAGGCAGAGGAGACAATGACTGAGAAAGATCGAAAGACAAACACGACCAAGACAAAAAGAAGAGGAAAAAGGATGTTCGGATGTGCAGGTGAAACCAAACTCAAGATGTGTGCTCACGAAGCGTTACTACTCATTTTACCCAGGAATGGTTACTACGAACTTGATTACGCATTCACTAAGATAACAATACAAGTTGTTTCCAGTAAGCTCTGCGACTGTATAAGTTGAACACACATAAAACTGGACATACACCCGATTAAGTACTTAAACAATACTTCGACATCAAACAAATATTCTTCTTTATTAAGCAACCGTACCAACGCAAATTATTATACCATCTGTACTATATACGACGTATACTAAAGCGTTCGCGTCTGCCTACAACAAAATTCAACTTCAGACAGTAACAAAAAAAGCAGAGAATACAACACACACACACACACACACACACACACACAAAAAAAAAACTTACAATGAAAAATGATGTATAATTAAAGGAAAAAATCCTAAACACATTACGCGGGGAGAAGAAGAAAAAATTGTTTTAAATCCTTGTTTAGTTCATTATACGAATCGTTTCTTTTAGATGCGCTCATAGAAACATCTCTCTGCAAGATACCTGAACCAGGGTACCTACGAAATCGTCTCTTCGTTCACTCGGAGAAAATGCCTTGATTTTGTGAGGTTATTTACGACAACTGCATTCTCTCCGGGGAGTCCGCCAGCCAACAAAAACCAACTCCGAAAACTTTTTCTTCTTTTTTTTTTATCTTCCCAGTAAAACCGAAAAATATATTAGGAGTTTCAGGTTTTATACTTTTTTTTTTATAAAACACGTGTACGTAGCGCGTCCATCCTTTTCCAGGTCCTCGAAGGAATGCGCACCATTCGAAACTTTTCAAAAGTAAACACGTTCTGACTTCGTCCTTGGAGACATTCGATTTCTCAAAAAGAAAAAAAAACAACACACTACCAAAAAAAAATTCCACGTATTCTCTACCTCCTTTTCTCCTAGGGGAAGAAAAACGAGGTTGGAAGGTTCGAACCTGAACAGATAAGGATTAAATGTTGTCATCGTCTCCTTTGTACCGGAGCGAGGTACAAAAATTGTTTTTCCTTATACGCGTCTTATCGGAGATCTCCCTCCTTTTCTACTTCTTTCTATCAACTTTTAGGATCGTTTCTTCTAGTCTTCAATAATAAAAAAAAAAGAAGACGAAGGAATTCTAACCTCTCCGATCTACTGATCTCAACCAGTCGAACTTGGCATTTCGTTAGATCTCTTCCGGGCTCTCTCTCACTCTCAGGTGGATTTTTAGTTGAGGCGCAAAAGAAATTCTGCATTGTCACGCTTTTGCTTTAACTGCTTTGGCTCGGTGTGCCCCAGTCGATTGAAGGGCACTCTGTCATCATCCGTGACGATATTCACCTGACTCTGGGAAAGGACGCATCTTTTGTGGGAAAGCTCACGGGTGACCTACGCGCACGACGCAAAATTCAACAGCGCATTACCGCCGTGTTTGTTTGCCTTTCGTACAACTCAATTCATCCCGGTCCGTTTGCTCCCATCCGATTAAAAAAAACATGAAAAACACTACCATCCTGAACTGCTACACTACAAACTCATTCGGTAATGTTCCAAACATCTATACCTGACAAATTACAAGTGAGAAAAAAAAGGTTGAAGCCACGCCAGCCAGTCATCCATCCATCCGTCCAACCTCATCTGGAACTCGTCTTCCTCACCTATTTCTGTTTCTATTTATTTAGTAAAAGAATCCCCTCTTTAGATAAAAAAGGTATCCTCGGATGGGCAGGTCAGTTATGAAAGAATAAAACGTTCCACGAAGACAATGAAGGGACGGAGAAGAAGCAAGAAGTTGATGGAGGCTGAACGAGTATCGAGGAGAAGCAGAAGAAAAGAAATCTGTTGCAATTCAATCCCAGGCCTATATTAGTTCGTTATAATGTTTTAGGAGATTCGAACAAAAAAATTAAAATAACGCCTAGTCATTATAATTAAATATTCTTATTTTTTGTCTTCGACTCGAAGCGAATGCAATTTACTCTTTTCTATGTCTCTGATAGACACAGGCAGGCGTGCACACACACACACACACACTTCTTCTTCCACTTAATACTACTATCATCATCGTCGTCGTCGTCATCCACAGAATTACGATCGGTATTAGTAATATTATTAATACTGCCAGTCATTTAATGATCGACGAGAGATGGACAGTCAGACAGAAGGGACTTTGTTCTTCGCAAGGCCTGTAAAATACCGGGAAGAAACTTTTCTCCTGTGGTAACACGTGGACACATCCGAGTCGTCGATCGGCGACGAACGCGTAAATCAATCGATCGGAAAATAAACGGAGGATTACCAGGGAAGACGTTTAATAAATAAATCGGAGGGAAAACACTTTTAAGAAAATTAAAATTATACAATCGATAATATGCGGGAAACCGGGAGGACGTTACACAGGGAGTTGTCCGTCTGTCTGTGTGTGTGCTTGGCTTCGAGTTCGACTCTCACGAAATTTTATTCTCTTCTTACTTACAGTTAGAAACCGATCACGTGGCCCGGGTTTTACGTGTGTTCACCACTTGAACATGTTAGCAATGCAAAAATTTTAAAAATTCTACTGCTTCCATCCTTTGATGTCAACCCTAAGGAAAACGTGTCAAGTGTTCACAATGCGGAGTCACATCAAACTGCGCTGCACAATGGACTCCGACCGAGAACTTTGATTTTCATCAAATCGTATTTTGTGTGTTCGACTGCGGTCTTGCAGGTACGCCCGCTAATTAAACTTATTTCTGACTCCTTACGGGTTCTATTTATCGTCTGCCATTGTTGTTTTCGGCACCCCGTGCGTCACGTATGTACACGCATGCACGCCAACCATCCCCCGGGTGCACTCGGCCGCTTTCGATCAATTTGTATTTATATGTAAATCGCTGACACTCGCTCCGGTTATTACGTTTCCATAACTTAATCGACGATTTAAGCGGAAATGCCGGGGCCTACGGTGGAATTCTTGCGAATTACGCGTGCGTATTTAACAGTGTCAAGGAGTTTTAAAAAATTTCCTTTCCTCCGTGCGCTCGTGAACGATGCATTCGACGCGGTCGTTTCTCAACCACCTCGAATGTACATAATAAAATTTTACTTGTTCCTATTGGCAGGGGGAAAAACCTTGGAGTGGAATAAACATGCGGTCGAACCAAGTCTAACTTCATTTCGAAACCACAAACGCAAGGGAACGCGCAACCCAACGCACCTAGCTGCGTACGTACGCACGGAATAAAAATAAATAATAAAAAAAAAAATAAGTCGTAGGAGAATGTAGCGAGTTAACGATGAATTCAGTCAGCTGAGCCAATGGATTTGACATGACAGAGAATGATACATGGTTCGTACCTGAATTTGGTTACCACGATTTACATGCCTGAACCTGAAGGGCGGGAAGAGGAGAAGGAGGAGGCAGAGAGGGACAAGGAGAGAAAGAGAAACGAGACCAGGAATGTGTGCCCAATATCTAACTTAATTCCATCCATCCCATTGTTGCGGGCTATACAGGCGCAACATCGTTCGCATTACTTCAAAATAAATTAAAACTATTTTTTTATTCTTAACAAGACGAAGGATGACTTCGAATTTATCATTTTTAAATTAATCACTCGGGATTCAAGGAGAGTGTCACGTGTGGAATAATCTCAGGCTCCGGTTAAGGTTCGGTAACGGAAATGTTCAGAGGGAACGCCGGGAACTCCTGCGGACGCAAGAAACCCTACGTACAGTAAATACTGTTACAATTTCTGGTTTTAAGAAAGGCAGAGGAAGAGGCATTAACACTGCTCGGAGTGATTTACTTCTTCCATCATCCAAACCATCCTAGAGGATTTATTAAAGCGTTCATTTACCCTCACTATTTCTCCCTATTTTCCTATGTCACCTCTCTCTCTCTCTCTCTCTCTCTCCGACCAGCATTTAACGAATTTACAAAAGAATTCCACGCCTTTGCCCCTTCACATGCACACACATCAGGACCAGAGAACAACATCCTCGTGCTCCTTGAAATCTGTTTAAAAATACGATGACCGTGAACTGTTACATCCCTCTCCGATAACTTCCTTTGTGGATTGGTTGTAGTGAACTCTACCTGATAATCGCGAGTATTATCTCCGTCGTGGGATCGGACAGCACGAGAAAAGGTTTTTAAATCGAAATGTGGGTTTCGGTGAAGAGGGACATCTCTCGCCACCGAGGACCGTGTGTGCCACCTCATAAGTAAAACCAGTAACCGATAAGATGTGTACGTAACCCTCCATAATTAAAACAATTTAAAGGAAATTAATGCGTTAGACTTTTGGTCGAATAAGCGAACGTAAATGCGAGTCTTCCACCTTTGAGGTGAATTCCACGTGAAAGGTTGAACCATTTCCAGGTAGAATATCGAGCGAGTCAGGTGTATTGTCGCACCATTTCCCACCAGGACTTGAATTCGATCGGACCACCGACCGAAACTAACTGACGGAAAATGTGCATTGACTCCTAACATTACCCAACAGTTTTAACAGAATCATCCTAATCTTGTCGTCCTTATCCGCCAATAGTTTCACGTTATCGGTCTCACTTAACTTGTTATATTTGTCAATTGCCAAGGACAAGGAGATTAGGAAACAGATGCAGTCCCTTTATCGAGTACACACGGAATTGGAATACATTTTTCTACCGCGTGTGGCTGATGGCTGTCAGATGGTGTTGGTCCCCCGTGTTGACACTGCAAGGAGAGGTCCGCAGCACCAAATCATAACTCTGAACTCATTTCGCACGGCATGCTTACGCCCGGAGTGACGTCACAATTAAATTGATACGAATTTCTTTGTAGTCTGCTGACGACGGAACATGCCAACAGACACAGGAAAGACGAGTTCTCTACGCCAAATGGACGTAAATTACGAACAGTGGAATGTTGCCTGCAAAACGTATGATTTCCTGGCAAATGGCAAACGACTACCGTCGAAGACTCTCCTAAGAGAAAAAAAAAACTCACTTTCCTACCATCCACCAGTTATTTATTTTGTCAACCGTTGCATATGAAATTTTTATTGTCGTTTTCAAGTGCATCAAAGTTGCATTGTTGCACACCCGTCACAGGATATTTATGTGCATTCTCCCGTTCGTGCTCGTGCTCGTTTGGGTGGTCAATTGTCTCAGGAATAAAAAATAATTACATTTCAAAAGGTCACACGTTAAAATGAACCAATCAGTGTTCGATCATGAATAAAAGATCAATTGAAACGAAGAAAGAGAGAAAAAAAACCGCACGGGACTGGTCCAGGAGTTTCATCTTCTTCTCCCATGGAAAACCCCGTTGTAAATCGATCGGATCTTATCGGTAGTTTCTATGGGGGGGTGTAGCACGCCGAAGAAGAAAAACTGTATTTACGACTGTATAAAAGTTTAAAAACCCATCGGAAACCCGGCAATTTAGGTCGTTATCATAGGAAAATAATCACCCTTTCGCCCAAAACCCGCCCTCTCTTAAGTTTCACCATAAACCGAGAGACTTGGCAGTCTTTTCTCCCGGCCCCCCGAAGAATCATCTCTTTTCGTTTGCTCTTCTTTGTCCGGGACTAACGGACCAACGGATCAACGTACCGACTCTGCGAATCCGCCTAATTAAAATATTTATTTTCCATCTGGTCACTTCGAATGAATGACCGAGAAAAAGAACTCTATAACGGTGCATGACCAGATCAGAGAAGAGCAACCAGAGAGAATTGGCACAAAAGGAAAGAAATCAAATTGTAAACAGTCACAAAAGAAGGGGTGAAAAGCCTTGGAAAGGAGAGAAAAAAGGTTGCTTTTTCAGGGAAAAGACTTAAAAAGATTTTTGTGAACCCAAAAAAAAAAAAAATAATAGATATTGTACTATTTGAATAGAATCACGACCCCTGATATTTTATTTTTACTCGTGTGTGTGTGCTCTCTCTCACTCTCTCTTTTTTCTAGAAATATGCAGAGGTTTCTGAATATCCAACCAAGTCATAGAAATTTCAAACTACAATTAACTACAACTCATTTTCGGTTTGGAACAAGGACACCCACGAGTGCGTCTTATTTTCTACATCCTTTCAATATTCTCTCAATATCATTTTGTTCGACTTGCTTTCCGGGTAACCGGCTAAGACATCCCATCTCCCCCGAAATGCCCGGAAACATTATCTAATTAATAGAAAATTTGATTTACCGACATCTTCGAATTTTGTAATTTGATCTCGCCCAGGTCCAAACAAACCGGCACAGCCCGTTTCCATGTAAAAGACGAGCGCAAAAATCTAGCCACGGGAGAGGTTCTCTTATATGTAAATACATGAATCACTTTGAATTTAAAAATTTACATAATCATCTTGTTTACTCAGTAACTAATAGCGCGATTAAATTCTAAATTTACGTCGACTTTAATTAAAAATATTTAAATTATAGAAGAAGAATTGTGAATTTTAACGAGTGTCCGTCGAGCGAGTACTCGACATGCCACCTTTTCACCTGTCTTCGGTCCTTCGTTTACCTTCCCTTTCGACGAAACTCGGGCTCTCGCCCGACTCCTTCACCTTCGACAGAACCGGCGTACGTAATAATTTGACACTTACTTGTTTAGAAAATACGGCGATGTCCTCGTTAAACGATTCCGAAGAACAAACGTCACCCCCGGCTACTCCAGGGTCGCGAGGTGTGCAAGTCGCCAACTCGCATTTCTCGAAAATTAATGCTAGCAACGGAAATAAAGGATGCCTGAAATCAAAACGAGAAAAAAAACAATCATTAATCGATTATCGAGAAACTGTGTCACGCTGTGGCGAGGAAAAAAGAAAGGCTGCTACACGCTAAACAAGTCCCAGTAAAAGACAATCACATAAAAGAGATTTACAACGCAAGAAAGACATTGTGTAAACACCGGTCGAGTTGAACTCCAACACGACAAGAATAATTATTTGTAATAAATTTCTAATGTCATATCTGCAACCGTCTGATACCATCTCTGGAAAGGCGATGAAACTAAACAATACCTTCGGATAAATTACCTGAAAAATTAATTACGCTGTAATTTGAATGCCGTGAGTTTGGCGAAGAGAACCCGAACCTAATGACAGTAGGAAACGCATCGGGCATTTTAAATTCCGAGTCTGACTGAGTGAGCGTCCAACACCCGTGGAAAAGAATCAATCAAACGTCGGACGGTTGATCGAGCACCGAAACTGCGACAGAATTTGTCGTGACTGTTGCAGAAACGACCCGAGACGAGAGTTCTTAAACCGGGAAAAGATGCAATAAAAGTGAAACACTTCCCGGTACCCAAAATTGAATTTCAATCTCGACAAAACTGACTTGTTAAGAAATTTATACAGCTCTATGGTACTTGAATAATTTACGGGTAGTTAATTTCATTCAGAGGTAAAAATAAGAATTTACAAAATGCCACGACTCGTACGGGGTTGGTGGTCTCCACATGTCTGAGTGGATCACAACAAAGAACCTCTGGCAGGTTCCAACCGAAGGTACTCGGGGGGTATGCAACCCTCGGTGGACGAGCGCTCGGTATCCTCCAATTTTTTTTTGCGGTGCTCAGCCCAGGTGTCTTTCATTTTAAAACAATCGTTCCCGATACGTCGAACGACGACGAATTTCCTACAAGCACAACCACCGTAAATTGATACAATTGATAAAACACACGTAGAGAAAAAGGGACTGAAAACGTTTTGACACGAAGGCAGTCCAATAGTTGTAATTATTTTGGGACAGTTGGATGATTGATGGTACTGCCAATGGAGTCGAGAGAAGAAAAGGACCAAAATTCTTCGTCTTCTTCTCCGGGCCCTGTTTCTGCCACCGACTAACCCCTGTGGAAACGTACAGCCCTCGCAGACGCGGTAGCATCACAATTTCACACCCAACTAAAAACAGTCATGTCGACGATAATAATAATAATGAAAATTGTTAACAAAATCGTGGCAATCAAAGATGGCGAAACGCAGCCACGCCAGGTGTTGTTATAATTTTCTTCCTTCTTTCCACCTTAGTCTTTCACTACTCACAATCGTCTCTGTCTCTCTCTCTCTCTCTCTTGGTGTGTCTGTGTGTGTGTGTGTGAGGCCGTATGTATGCCCCTGCATGTGGAATGTGTTTTTTTTTAATTTTGTGTTGTTGTTATTATTTTAGTTATAAGGGTAGTATTTATTATTTCACGGTTAAAGTAGAACATTTTATTACGATGTAATTCGACTAGTAGAAATGTGAAAACATAGGGGAGAGCCTTCTGCCGCCATCGTGCCCACTCAACAAAACAATCGCTTTAGCACACCAAACTTCTATTTTTCTAACGATAATTGTCTCGTACCAAATGTAACACCTCGACTCATTTTTTTTTATTATTATTTTCCTAGATGTTAAGGAGTCATGTAGGAGGTTTTAAAGTATTTTCTGCTCCTTTTCCAGAGACAGACACAGAGAGAGAATGGTTTCAATCGGGCCAAAGACACACACACACACACACACAAATATTAATATATACACTGCCTCACTGTCTAACTCACTCTCTTGCTCTATTCCACCCGCAGACAAGTCGTAAATCATTTTATGAGTTTTCGAATGGCCGATTTTACGGTTTTAATATTTACAATGTAATTACTTTCTTTTCGGAATATTTCAACAGAACTGTATTTTTGTCACGGAGTGCCTTTCTCCCGTGTTCCGTTCGGGGGAAATCCTCCTGGAAGTACCCGGTGATTTTTTCTCTCTCTCTCTCTCTCTCTCTCGGGTCAATGAGAAGGCTCACCGCAATCATTCAACACGGTTACACACGGTTTCTAACAACCGTATGGGTACGTGTGTCTGTGTATGTATCCGTCGCAGAGTAATTTGTTTCCACCTCGGCCTTCCATCTCTTGGCTGGAAGACTAACGTGTAGACCACTACCCATTACACGGCCAACATATCCGTCTCCAAGACCGTGTCACTCTAAATGAAAGTTACACGCAGGAATCATTTTTCTGTCAAATCCGGCAAAACTAACTTCCTGTAATTGTATGATAACCTGAAAACGACTTGATCGTAATTGTTTCCTTAAAAAGCAAAACAAACAAAAACGAGCATCTCGTGAAGCGTTACAAAATGGACAAAAACAAAAAAACGCAAGAGACAAGGGAAATTGCCGTGGGTAAAAAACCAAAAAAAAAAAAAAAATAACCGAACCCCCTCCCCGAGTGGCCCCTCTCTCCACGATCAAAAAATAAAAACCTGTACGCTAAACAAAATATCAGCCTCTCACCGATGAACAAACAAAGCAAACAAATCAAAATCACCGGAGAATGTGAAAACAAGTACTCGACGAGTACTTAAATCCGTGCGTGCCTGATTGTTTGTACCTGTCATGTATGTCGCTTCACCAGAAAAGAAAAGCTGATGTACGAAGGCTTAACTTTCTTAAATTTGAGAATGATCTCACGATCTGACTGTGAACACCTGAAATTTCCAGGGATTTTTCGCCAGGAATTGGGTTACCGGTAACGTCTCCAACGGGTACTCAACCGCACACTACGGGTACTGTACGCTACACCAAAAAGTGAAAAAAGAAAAAATCGTCAACGGGACTGGAGCAGTAAGGGCAACTGACTGAAAGCAAAAAAAAAAAGAAAAAGAAACCATCGTTAATGAGGGAAAGATGAAAGGCAAATGTTTAAGTCATTATCGGTCGTGGAGCAACGTATTTTCTTAATGGCGGAATCGGATTGAAGTAGAAAGGGGACCAAGAGCTCAGCACAAATCACAAAGGAGATGGTAACTTGATGGCCGAACCGGTGCAGAAAAAGATCCGTGAAGATTTTACCACAAGAACGCATAATATTTCCCTATATAATAAAACGTAATAAAATAAACATTATTTTATTGGTTTGAACGCTGCGACCATTAAAACGAGTAGAAATACGGCTCGAGCGTACGACTTCAATTTAATTTCAATTAAATTGAAACACTCTGAATTGCTCTACTTTCGACAGAATATAATAATTAATAATTTGACACCACACCAACATACCAAACGTATGCTGAACTGCCGTCAGAACCGAACTTCGCGATGCATTTCCATTAACTCGTATACGTTGGCTTATACATAACTTCTGGCTGTTTGTGAGCTTCCCGTCTCCGTTTTATATTTCTACTTAAAAATGTAATTCATCCATTTTAATTATTCCGATTTCTTTTCTCTTTGGACGTAAACCATTACTCGACGTGAACGTTTTTTCTCTCGGCCAAATCGCCGCTGACACAAGCAATTGAACAACACTGGCCCGTGCACTGTAAACAACCCCTGTTTTCGCATAAATCCACGAGAGAACGACAGATGAAAATCGTCGTCCTCCCATCGAACGTCGTAAACAAACAAAACTTTGAAAATAAACATTTCGCGGGATGAAGTCAAGAAGCTGTCGGCCGAGGAAGAATATCCAAACGAACGCGAGCAAAAACCCGTACCTTTCCGGCACTTTCTTTTTAGAAAGTCAACGACGGTCTACGTGCGGTAGCACAAATCAAAGATAAATTAGTGGGTGGCTATCATTTCCAGCCTAATAGCCAATACTGTCATCCATTAATTTTCTAACGAAACGAAAGGGAAAAAAGAAGACACGGCCACGAATTGAATAATATTCATAATTATTAAGTAAAATGTCGAACAAACTCTGCCGTGTGGTCCGACAAGTACGCCCAACCGTCAGGATGCTGTCGCGGCCATTTTCCACTTCCTACAGACGTCACACGCACTCGGTACAACTGAAACCTCACCGACGGGTACCGATTCCAACTCGCAGCCTTCCTACTCACCGCCACCGATGTAAATTACACGCAAAATAATCCCCAAAACAATAACCAGAAATTTATTTCCCGTAGCAAAAAGCCCTACAAAAAAATAAATTTCGTTTCCTTCCAAGCGGAAATGGCAGAAAAATGGCACTCGGCGGGCGGCGCTGTCACCTTAAGCAACTATTTTCGAAGCCAACCCGTGTAAAAGTCACATTCTACTGCAACCAGAAACTACATTTTTACTATGATGAAGTTATTCGTGTACTAACAACTGCTCCATAAAATACTTCTCTCGAGGCAGAAGACACACAGAACAATCGAAAAAAATTAGGGAATCAGCCCCGGGAAAAGTATTTCGCCTTAACCAAACCTTGGGCAAAAACCAAGTATTACCACCGAAGTGAAAATGACTCTACAACACCGACAAGTCTACTACAACCCGTTACACACTCTGACCAAGCCATTATAACCGGACATAATATAAAATAACGCTCACGTAACGTACTATTAAAATATGACACGAACCATAGAGCTACTACATAAATCTTTAATTATTTTCTTTATTTTATTAATTATATTTTTATTTAAGTAATAATAATAATAATAATAAACGATTAATGCGTTAAAACAAGAATAATTCCTATTCTACTAATCAATTAACAATACTTCTATTATGTGTTTACGACTTGCAACAACACGTATAAAACGTGCAATTTAGTTTTTATCAAACAGTTACAGTATAAATATAACAACTATTCTAATTTTTGAGTGGAACGTTAAGAACCACAAAAAACCTTTTTGCTCCGCGAGTAAAAACATAAATCAACAGGACGATTACAACCGATAGATGTTCTGCACGGGGTAGACAACCGGAGTAAATTTTGGTTACCAAAAAAGGGCAGGAGGAGACTCAAGTGTAAATTGTTACGTGCTCGACCCATCAAAAAAAAATTTTTTTAATAATTAATTATGTATCGGATTCTGTAAAATCTCCATAAAAATACCTCGCCTCGTGGGGGGACACAATTTGAGTTCGTCGTTTCCCATTGCGACCATAAAAAGAGTTTAACTTGATGGTTTTAGTGTTGAGTCGAGCACCTTTGCCCGGTTGTTCCCAACTTGATTTCAACCCCGTTCACCGACTTCTGCCGATTGAATTCGAATTTCACTTACCCGTATATGGCGTCCTTATCTCTTTTATGTACGTCAGGAACTCCAGAACTCATCACATGATTTGTAACAGCCGAACTAACGTGATTCGCGTGATATCCATGCATAGCAGCCGCGTGATTCATGTGAGGTGAATGGTGAGCCATTTGTAAAGGTCTGTGGCCCACGTGGGGGTCGTACATGCCTCCCCCGCTAGCTGCGTCCATGTATGGGTGGATACCGTCGTCATACTACAAACAATTCAGATTATTAGTATTAGTTGGGGAGGCCGAGGCCGTCGGTACACCCGGGAAACCCACGGGAAGACAAAAGCCAACCAAACAACCACCCCAAAAACTAAAATCAAATCCCTAATGAAAACTAAATCTTTCTTTATTGAAAAAAAAAACACTACAACATAAGTAGTTAATTACAGGTATTCTCAAAAGTGGAAGTAATCAGGTACAGGAATTTTGAGAAAGGTTCAGACTTCATTAAAACTCCGGCGCACGGTCTAACTTGCCTCCCTCGAATATTTACTTTTCATAATTATAATAATAAATTATTATTTTAATTGAATTTATTAAATTTCTACCATTTTTCTAATTATTCAAAAATTAAGATGGTTGACGGGGTAGCCGAGGTAACCGTAAAAACTAAAGACACACGTAACAAAACTACTTCCCGACGGAGACATAACTCGCCGTTCGTTTCCATCCAACGTACATAAAATTCCATTTAATTAATAAAAATCGATTTACCGTACACGGTACCGAAAAATTATTTTATTAATTTATACATCATTAATAAATTTCGTAAAATAACTTCGTCATTATATTTTTGGTTAAAAGAGATAAATAATAATTTTTTAAAATTCCATTTAAGCAGTAAAGAAAAAGTAAAAAACTCCATAAGTAAAATTCCCACAATATTATTAAATTAGAAAAATAAGCAAAAAAAAATACATAACTTCACAAATTTTAAATCTTCTACAGTAGTTCGGTGGAACACATTGATGTTTACAGTAGACCGCGTTTCCGAAATTTTTTGGATACCCACGAAACCATTTAGACGTTGCTATCCGTCGGATGGGAGCCAGTTGACCGAGTACTACCTCGCACCAATAGTTTAAATTAAACAAATTTTATCCACGGCTTCGACAGGGAGGTTATCGACGGGAAACCCATCACGACGAAAAACATTTCTCCACCCCATTAATAAATTATTACAGAAGTCCCAACATCAAACGAAGATGTTACGATAACTAAGTTATGAAATGACAAACACCGAAAAGAGAGCCTCAAAACGATCACAAAAATTTTGGTTTATTTATTTATTTATTTATTTAATTCTATTTAATTTCGACAACACGAATGGTATCAGGTAGGAAACAGACAAGCTGTGTTTTTTTAATTAACGCAGAAATTTTAGGTAGCTACAAACCACAAAAGAAAAACCGAAAAACACTTTCGATAGGTAAATAGAAACTTCTATTATGTGTCCAAACACGAATAATAAAAGAGAGGAAAACTATATATATCATACAAAGGACAGAGTGTGGAGAAGTTAAGAAAAATGTTTCTTTTGATCTCACCCCCAGGGACACAATTCGACATCCTGGAAACTTGGTGTTAACACGGGGAATAAACGGATAGGAAGAATAAATTTCCCGGAAAACCTCGAATATTTGAGTTTTCCACGGTTTCGAGTACCAAACCGAAAGGGCCGATATGGAAAAACTTTTCTCGACTTAAATTAATAAACTTGCAAGTGAAAACGGGTGGCTTTTCCAGTGGAAAACTTTTCCCCCGAAAAATAATCCGACGGTTGCGTCGGAAAACCCGGTGGGAAAACTCAAAGGAGACACGGTGGAAAATTTAAAATTTTTCCAACTCTTCTCCGCCGGTAACTTCCAACCCAACACAAATTTTATGTCTTGAGTCAAAAGTAAAAAATGTCGGAGGTGTTCGCCGTCGGACGGACTTCATTTCCATTGACCGTCGCTTCTTCGGTCAAACACTGGAAATTCACCATTTCGATTTCTTATGAGAGAAACCATTTTCTCCTTTTACAGACTCTCCAGTTGAATTTTAGAAAACACGACCGAAACTCTCATCTCCAGGTACTCCATACAGAGAACCACCCGTGAGAGGTGAAGTTTCATCGTTTCCGGTTAAACCCGCTAAGACGCAGACGGGGACAAAGTCCGTCGGACCCGTTCGAATGAGGAAAGGAAAAACTCCAGAAAAACTAGCGAGGCGAAATCCAAAAAGTAGAAAATCCATAAGTTTCGAGTGGCATTTTGTCGAACGTTTGAAATTCGATACGACACCCCATTCGATTCGATCGATATATCGATTTCTTTCGACGTCGCCTGGTCGCAATGGTAATTAAAACTGACTGAGGGTGGAGGTTCCAAGGGTAGGAAATATCCGTAATGAATTCAAAGGAATGATTTCAATGGAGCAAGGCAAAACTAATGTAAGGAAGATAAATCGTGGACCCGTTCGTTTCCGTTGCTTGAAACCAACATGGCCGCCGGCATTCATTGCACGAGTGATTGATGGTGACATTAGGAAAACACATCGGAGCACATGGGATCCTCGCGATCTTATCGTCCCAGTCAGTTTTCGCTTCAACACCGTTTAATTTTACTTCTTTTTTTTTACTTCGTGTGCCTTTGTGAAGCCTTTATTAAGAGGAAGGTACCCGACAGGAAAGGAAAGGAAAGGAAAGGAAAGGCAAACTCTAACTCTCCCTGGGACACTCACCCTGGGTTGAGCCATGAACGCCCTGGCTACCGCGGTTAGCTCCGCAGTTTGAGCCACTGTAAATAATTTTTAAGAAACCGGGAAAACCGAAAAGTCACTGACTCCGCTTTTCCACTGCTTGAGTTTCGCCTCTTAGCGAAACAATCACTCAAACACCGATCGTCGAAGCCGGTCAGATCAATCGTGTGTCACGACAGAAGATCTCCCGAGTAAAACACCAAAGCGACATGTGTACAGATCTCACGGATAGATCGTTGCGTATTTTATCCAACACCAGGAGGTAATCACTGATTGATTTTGACTATGATTTTCTTAGATATTCCTTTCGTGACCGGATGGAACTGGGTGACTCTGTCACCTCGTATTCACAGAACACTTCAAACACATTTCCACTGGCAGCCCGGGAAACCGACGCGCGCGAAATGGCTGCTACAGACACGATTTTCAACGATTCTCAGGGTCCGTGTGCCGTTTTAGGATTCACTTCGGGGCTCAACCTGGCCGTTTCGACCGCACTCGAAATCCGTCAGGTACTCAGAGCGCGAGCGTGTGCGCGTAAACACGTCACGATAAGCAAATCTATCAGGTAAATTTCACAGAAATAATCCGTGGAAAGATGCACACACGGGGACGCACACACGATCGCCGCGTTCACTCTTGTCTTTATTCGAACTTGAAAGACCTTCACAAATTATACGAACTCCGAGTTTGGATTTTCTAAATCGAGTTTTTGCTACTGCGCGTTATCAACAATTTTTCAAAAGTGAAAAAAAAAAGAGTAGAGAAAAGATGGACGAGGAGCCAGTCAAAGAGATGCACAGACCCTGCGCGTTCAGCAGCCGTCTGCTAACTGTCAATCAAGGCCCAGAGGGGAGAAGGGCCCCATCGACGTTATGACACTCGCAAGGGACTGCGCGAGGGCCTCGGAAAAGTCGACGTCTGCGCAGCCGAAACGCCGCCCATTTTGACTTTGGCGCGCAAAGTAACTGGATGGATGTGCGGCGACAATGGCGATGGGCGGGAAACATGAGAGCGCTCCGTAGGCAACCACTTGTCCGATTGCATTCCACTTGCCACCATCATGAATATCGTTTTTGATTTCTTTTATTTTTAAACAAAGATATTCAAACTCACGCAGGCATAAGCACGCATGCATACACACATACGCATACACACACACACACGCACGCATACACAAGCACAAAGACACACACACGGAGACACGGACGCTGACAGTTGTACAGACGCACACAAGAATAGGTAATTTTCGTCATTTTGCGACTCGCCTGCGTTTCGTTTGAAATTCGCTCATATTTTTGCTATTTGTCACATCCAAATTATGTGATTTTGTGCGTTTTTTTTTTGAGTGTGCCGCGTTCACGGAGAGAATTTCGTGCAGAAATGCGTACGAATGTGCACCGGGAACACATTTTTTTTCCAGAGTTTTGAGTCGTTTCGTGATCGATCAGTAGGCTATGGCGGTCGGGAAAAGGAGAAAATTCATAAGGAACCAATGTACGATTACCCGATGATCTATTTCCGGTTTTCATTCATAGTTTTCCTTCGAAACTGATTTACCATTAAATTGGATCGATGGGAAGAACCTTTGGGAAATTTGAATTTCTTGTTGGTTGCCAGCCATTCATTAACTCTTACTTTCCAAATACAATTGTATATCCCTTCTGTTGAAAAAGGAATAATCTGATCGTTTAATTAATACAGAAATCGATCACTGTGTTTTCGTGTATGTGTGTGTGTGTGTGTGTGTGTGTGTGTGCACCTTTGTATGTCTCTCCGAGAATGCCGGCGTTTCGATATTCTCTTATTCGGACGGCAGAAATTAGTAAATTGCCCGCATGACCAAATGATCTGTTCCTTCCCCTCAGAAGGACAGTAAATATATGCTTGAGTTATGAATATTAATAAAGTCGTAAAATAAAGTTTTATTAATCAAATTCTACAAATTGTACTGGAGGAGTTGTAATTTTGTAGCGACGGTCAGAGACATCTGGTGTCGGTTCGTTGAACGCACACGGACCCTTCAATACGAGAAATCCATTGCAGAATTCCACTGAGAAATTTTACTCCTTTTCTTTTAATATTACAAAATGTGCTAACTTCTGTCGCTTTAGTACTTTTAGTGAGAACAGACTTTGGTAGATGGAAAATTTCACGGAAAATCTCACGCGGAATAAGGTTCTTGCTTGACAAATAAAATATTTGGTGCGACACGAGCTATCCATTCTTTTATTGATGACACGTCCTCAGAACTTATTTTACATAATTAAAAGCATTAATCAGTACAGTGGAGGAAAGACATAAAATCGGCAATAAAGATACGGCAGAAATGTTGGTAACACCAACACTAAAACGTAATCAACTTCAACAAATCATTAGTAGACAATTATTGTTTGTCTGAAACCTAAATATCAATACCTGAGTGCTAATAATTAAACTTTGACAGGAAGCTGACAATTAACTTTTCTGTGTTTTGTAAAACAACTACATAAATATACGTAGAAACCTATCATGCTCCTTCTGGTTTGGCTGAAACACCAGAGAAAAAATTATTGACACGAAAAACAAATATACTTTTTTGACTTGAGCTTGGACGTTTCTCAAAGGAGCTCCCCAACAAAACAGAGAATAACGAATTACTATATATATAAAAATATGTGGAATCCAAATTTCTGCGAATGAAAGTGCTGCAACGTCCAGTTTCTATTTTCCTATCAGACACAGTACCCACCAACTCACAACTTCAAAGTGTCTCGGAGACATCTCGTACTCTCTTTGTGAAAATTCTTTCTCATCTATTTTCTAGCAAAGCAATTCTATTTTCATGTAAAGAAATTTCAACCCCTTACAAAAGAATTTACCGTTAATAGAAAAAATAATTACAGACAGATACCTTTTTTGTCCCTTTTGTCAGGGAAAATAGGTGGAGTACAATGGGGTCGTGGTGGAGTGGCAATGACCATCTTCCTCTGTTCATCCATACGCCAACTAAACCCTCCCAGTCCAAAAAAGAATTTAAACGGACCTAACAGTAATTTCACTGAATTAATTTTAATAAGTGGCAATGTACATAACTAAATAACCTTTACCGTGTCCCGTGTAAAACAACCCTTATCACGTCACCGTTGATACTAAATCCATCAAGTTATGTATTAATAATTAACGACGAGACGTCTACTCCTGTGGGATGGGACGGAGACCCGGCAGAGTATTACGAAAATTAATAGTAACAGAAACATTAATACAGCTTCGGCAATCTCCTTTGGTAAATTTATGGTATCAGAGTACAATCTCCCAGGTAAATTATTAAAAATCAGAAAGTAATAAAAAAAACTTATGTAACCGGTTGAGTGAGGTTCTGTGACTTTTTCTCGCTCATCTACAACGGAGAAAGAATTAGTTAACCAGGTCCATTAATTGCTGCTTATTAACATTATTATTAAGTAGAGGAACCGATGAACAGGGAACTGGATGCTTCATTAAACGCTCTAGATCTTTATTAACTAGACAAATTAAACTATTGTAGATGAGATTGTCTTCGTCGTAAGGCGAAACCGAATCGAGCGGTTCGTCCTCGGGCAGAACCTCAACGAGAAACGTGCAAAATTCTCAAGCAGAAGACAAATTAATTCGTCTGTACATTTGTACACGCGTGCACGTGTTTTCGTAACTTTCATAAGTTGAGTTAATTTTCGAAATCGCATCGGAATCGAACCACGAAGGATTCCTTTCGTCCGTCGTCGTGGTCGATGGACCTTCTCCGTCATCCGCAACACCCAAGAAAGAACCTCCACCTCCGTGTCACTTCTTCTTCTTCTTCTTCTTTTCCCCTGCAACCGAAAAAAAACGTGCCTAATTCTATTTTGAAACTCTATTTTATATATCCTACGAAATGGCAGGATGTTCACACATGTCAAAATCCATTTCTCTGGTGTTCCAGCCTCTGAGCAGAGTCTGAACGTTATTTTCGTTTCTCTCTCTCTCTCTCTCTCTCTCTCTCTCTTTCGGGTTCTTAATACTAAATCATCAGTCAAAGCTCCCTCCCTTGACACTTCTGGTTATGGTTCATTAGTGACACATCTTGGTTTCTTGACAATTTTTTTATTTCATTCTCCTTCATCTCTCTCTCTCTCTCTCTCTCTGTAGTTTTCTTACATCGTTGGTAGACGTCTTCGCAGTCGACCAGCTTTCCAGACTTCCTCCGCAACCAGAATTTCCGTGATTGACGTTTTGTTTCCTCGGAGTACAGCGTTACAGAGAACGTCTCGGTAGATGGTATTTGGTAACAGCAGTGATTGTTGGTACCGATCGAGACCCCTCACCTTGTGTTTAAGAACACAATTCTTTTTGTCGAATGTACACGGAAGAGGACCCACACGCCGGGAGACTCGATTAGACGTTTGATTTTTGAAACCTTCGTCATTTCACTTCGGTGCCGGTCGAACGAAATTACGAAACTTTAATTAAACTAAAATGGTAAAACATCTGCCTAATTAAGTTTTGAAAACTTGGTGAACTTCACCATCGTTGGAGACTTCCCCCGACGCGGAGCACTTCGACTGATAGTAAAATGGAGCAACCGCGTCGTGTCATGGTCACCCTGAACTTGCCATTTTCTATTATTTTATTTACGAATAGTTTCATTAGACAAATGTAATTTCAGTGTAACTACATCATTCAACTGTAACGCGAGCGTGGAACGAATTCTGGTTTATTATAATCGTTAACAGGATTGCGACGTTGCCAAATGTGTTCGACTCTTCAACTCTATAATTCATTAATTGAAATAATATAAACTTTGTCTAACACCGGTCGGCATCAACTTGTGGGTAATTTTTGGGTGAAGTACTCACCATTGTAAAGTAACTTGACTTGTTAAAACCAACAATAGGACTCGAGTCTAGGAGGTAGTCAAAACCCCCGAAAAAAAACGGTAAAAAAAAGATAGTTCGAGTTCAACGAAAGACAGGTAGACCGAAGAAAAATTCTCCGGTAACTCAAAAAAAAAAGAAGCAAAATGGATACCTACAGATGAGTTACAACGGTTTCTATTGAACACAAGAGTTGCTCTACAACCCCCAGAGTACTTGAGGAATTTTTTCCATTGTTCCTCACCAACGCACAAGTTCAATGAATGAAAGAAAAATTTGTTTTGTTTATTGAACTTACCGTACCTACTAAAAAGAACCATCGTACGTGAACTAGTCGGTTATAAGTGTCCACCTTCATCCTGTGTAAACTAAATAATAACATATGCAGAAAAATTATTATTATCTACATCAAATACAATCGGGTATTATTAATTTAATATTATATGTATAATTTATATTATTAATTTAGCGTTACATGGAATTATTGTTGCATTACACGTAACTGTATGAATTAATTAAGTAAACTGTTCGTAATTATTAATGTGTAACACTTATGTGTTATGTGTAACATTTAATAATTTTTATATTGAACATTTTTTTTTATTTTTATTTAGTTCGTCGAGTCTGAGTGGTATTACAAGAGATTTTCTCGTCTGATGAAGCCTCACGATCCCCTCCTGCTTTCCAGTCCTTCCAGAATCGGAATAAATAGTCAATCCAATTCACCAATCTTCTTTCTATTTATTTATAACCATTCGAAAAGGCAGTCGGAACCGTTGTTGAAACACATAATTAGTCGATAACGTATTAATGTTGACTCGTAATGGCGCACACCAGAGACTTCATCCATCCTAATTTTTCAGTACTTTACTTAACCGGGCTAATAAAAACAGTCAACGCGGTTGTTATGATTTCGTGTAAGAGCAACGTCACTCGGGTAAAAGGGGAATACATATATATATATATATATTCGTATGAAAAAAAAATAAGTTACAAGAGCAAGAACTATTTTTAATAATGGAAGAATTGTTTTTGTTTTTTTTAGGAAAAGGTGTTAATGCTTTTACGTATTCTTACACTAGAACATTACAAAAGGTGGTATACTTAATCTGTAATAGTTAGTTGATAGTGGTACCCCAATATCTGGAACATTAATAACTTATTTTATGAGCTGTACATACCTAAATATAGCACATGGATACTGTAAGTTTGCCAACACTACTGGACAGGCCGCTGCCGTGTAACATGCCGTTGACTACTTAATAACAGCCTTAATAACTCCAGGTAGAAACAGTAAAATAATATAAAAGCAGAGGATTAGGGAAATGCGTGGGGTCATTCGTGCAATGCAAAAGAGATGTTAAGTAGAAGTGACTACTAAGGTGGTGTACTGGTGGACAGAATCCTCGCATACATAACTTTGTAGTTAAGTTGCGAACCGGCTTGTGCAACACTCGTGAACTCAAATATTGTCAATGGACTCCGAGCGGGGGATCATCGATGTAGCAACAACGGCCATTATCATTCTGTTGTTGTTGTTATTATTATTAAATTTCGGTTGCCGGTATTGTTAGTTGAAGAAATTTAAAAAGACAGATTGTAATATACGATTGGAAAGAGTTCGATGACGTGCCATTAATCTTCGCGTGTGTTGTTCATTCTTAAACAAACGACCGTCGGTAAACTGTGTGAGTGAGACTGACTTTTTTTAATGGGCCCGGGCGAACGGTACTGACCCAAGGCATCGGCACCGTCGTACATAGATGTACATAAGTACGGCGTTCGTTTATTAATAATCGTACGTCTTTTTTTGTAGTTGTACCTCTCTCGACCGTTTCTTTTTTTTCATTTTGATTTTTCATTTTCCACGTTTCTTATTTTTCCATTATGAATTAATAAATCGACGCGCCGCAGCCTTCCGGTCTAATGAATAATAACTTATTTTTAATAACAGGATTGCCAATTAAGGCAAAACCCGGAGCGAACAAAGAACTCGATTGAGCTTGATGACCTCGAACCTTAGCAAAAGACTCCTCGGTGGTTCGCTGCGAGTTAAATTTTCAAATCTATTTTATGTATGTGTCAGTGTACGTTTGAAATCAATAAACAAATCAATATTATACTATTTGAGACGCGCTACCTTTTCCCCGTTTTGGGGTCTACCTGTCCGCCAATTAAGTCTCAAGATCAAACATGTAATAATTTATTTCTCTGATTGCGAAATTATTCATTTCTCACTATTTTTGAATGGCGGATACGTAAACACTCGTCTTACTATTAATAATTTATTTTTATTCGTATCAAGAAGTGGTTTTGTGTGGTTTACGGAAAATTGTTCCGACAACGTATATTGTTCCCTGGAGAGAAACCATGAACCCGGCAGCACACAAAAATATGTACAAAACACTCTTACAGATTAATCTTTTATGATAATTGAAGTTTTATTTTTTATATTTATATAATTGTAATATATAATATACAGTTGTAATGTACAACATTTATACGGAATTGTTTATATTTTTTTTCCTGCAAACACAAATATTTAAAAAATTCTGTTTTGCGCCAACATTTCTATGTTTCTTCTTACATAATGTATTTGTTTCAATCGTACACATTGTTATTATTTAAAAGTTAATATTATTACGGATATTGTCGGATGTCTTTTAGGCAAGCGGTGTGAAAGCGGAAAAAAAGTTAGACAATAAACAGAGGTTAACAGCTCTTATCCAAAGTCGTAGGAGTCACCACCGTTGACTACGACAGTCGTCGCGGCCATGTTGGATAGTTGAAATTAAGTTTCCGTACAAATAGATTCTATTTTTAATAATCCCTTCGCCCCGTTATTTTGTCTTTGTTAATTTGAATTATCGCGTGCTTTCGGGACGAGCTTACGCATTTATTTGGTAAACAAAGTCGAAGAAGTTAGAGAATAACATCGACGGTTTACACGGCGAGACCAACCCTCTGTTTACGGGTTGCCTCTCTATTTAAAAATAAGTAAGAGATCGAGTTCGGTTATTTAATTGACCTGACAAAAATTTTGATGCATTCCTCCACCCTCGAACGGATGACGGTTTGTAGTAAACAGTAGAGACAACTACAGCCCACGTCGTATTTATCACTCGGTGCATGTGCAGTTGTTTCCTCTCCCGAAATTAATAAATTTCAGGGGGAGTCGGTGGAAAGTCTGGCGTGGGATCGTTGGGAAAAAAAAGAGGTCCTCCGACAGGAGCCTAACCCTTTTGCTCCTGGAAATAATTTTGCGTTTTTGTTTTGATGTGATAACTGCCAAAATTCCGGACGGCTGCCAAGAGTTGAGAAGACACGTGTCATTAGACATCCTCCACCAGAAATCAATCTCAATATTGAGTCTGAGAGTTCTCTCGCGAGCTCAACCCGAATGATTAATTAACTTTTTAATTAAATACATAATTTAAAGGAACTACATAATGAGACAGGGAACTTGTGGCGTTTATTGGTTCCCTCATTTCGTTCCCGGTATTATTCCCGTCCCGCGTTAATAATAAATTTATTTTTATTATTACGGTTTCGGTATAAATCTCGTATCGACTTGAAAATTGTCATTTTCATTTTGAGACGAGCAAACGCGAGTGATTTTATTTTAAGAGAGCCACACAACCACAGGTGTGGAACTCTGTTCCGGACGGTGAACGTACCCCAAACTAAATGTCAAGCAGTCGAAAAATGACCGAACCTATAAACAAGTACGAGTAAGTCTAAAGTCTGATCCGTGTGACTTAATTCGAACTTGATTTTTACACGTAACTACTTAAAGTTGTGATGACTGTCCGTGTGAGTAACTAATATCGAGTGTGCACGTCGGTCGGACGAACACGCTCGTACGTTACCTCAAATTATTATATCGATAAAAATTTTTAACTTTTAAATAAACTCTTCTAACAAGCTCGGAATTCTTTCCTGTCCTCCATAACTTCGTTACTCGAATTGATCAATTATTTACCGATCATGTTCTTCGATGTAATTAGAAAGACCGGAGCACCAGTTGAGTCGAGTCGAGAAATAATCTCGAATAAATGATCCGAATGGTAGCAGTAAATTGAAAATGCACCGTCTCGGTTAATCTAATAGCTGCGGGAAATTTAATAATTGAAAAAATAAAATAATTCAAACGCTCAGGGGAACGCGTAGATGGCAATAATTCAAAAAGTTGCCTTCACGGCCCACTCTAACAAATTATCAATTGTATACTTCCTCACTAAGAGAATCCAAAATAATAATTAAGTGGCCGTGACCATGAGGTTTGGCATGGCAGACTGACCGTTGGGTCTGGGCCATTGCTGCTGAGACTGTGGACTCTCTAAAGTACATAAACCCGCACGAATAAGTCCAGTAACCAGTAAGTAATAAGTCTAGTAAGTAATAACCAGAATAACTCACTTCCCGAGAGTCTGTATATATCCATTAATAATTTTCAGAATAATGAATTAAATACTTGAATTGACGAGTACAGCAACCAGACTCATCCATTTTCTGTGAGACCAGGCAAAACAACTAGATCTAAGGAAACCGTTCAAGACTTCAGAATGAAACTCACTCAGGTTGTCTGCTCTGCACTAAATTCTAGTGGTGAAACTGTCAGAAGGTAAGAAACCTTAAAACGACAACGAACCAATAAAATAAAACACAGTTAACCGGTTAGTGTTGTCTATATAGTAACTCATCACCGAAAGTAACTACCTAAAATAATTAATATTTTATCCTGCTTTAATAAATGACGATACATAAATATTTTCTCCCTGACAATGGACATTTTACAGCAGTCGTCTTCTCACACCACCTTCCTGGTGCCCTCTGCCATGTTCTTTTGCTGGCAACTCAAAACTACCAGAAGTTCCCGTGTTGTAAGGAGGCGAATAGTTTTTTTGCAACTCTATCTGAAAGCGAACGGTGAAGCAACACATATTCTCAAGTAATAAATAAATTAATAACCCCGCGGACGTAATTTGTCTACCGTGTTCTTTATCGGAGAACACATAATTTGTTATCGGTCAAAACAACGTTTTTAAAACTTGTAATAAAATGGTTCTTTTTTTATGTCGCTCACTTCGAATGTGACAAATTTTTAGATGTTTTCGTGTGGCAAAACCGCCTCGTATTGTCCCCGTGTGTGAACGTCTCCCCCGCTAACCCACCGTATCGTAAATTAAGTTCTGTCTCTTGAAGAGCTACTAATTACAGGTAAACAATGACCCTGCGACGATTTTCTCTCTATAAAAATCGGCATAAAACGGGACGTAAATCACCAGAAAACGAGGAGATAAACTTTTATTTCAAGTGGGTACTCGGTACGCGAGAGTGGGTTGAACGCCAGCAAACGGCACCGTCAACTCGTCAATCACATACATAATTTCTTATCGATATTTATTGAACTGTTTTCGTACACTGAGATTATTAGTTTCCAGATCCCGAGGGATCGTTTCCCTCCCCTCGTGTTGGTAATAAATAAATCGAATCATCACGCGTGTTTCTTTATTTTAATAAAATTAATTAAATTCTCTTTGCGCTGAACTCAACCGATGTAAAAAAAATACATAATTAATAGATTCTGTATTCGTTCGATAAGGAGGAATCCATCGGGCCAGAATTTGACTTTATTGTTGGTACCTGGGAACGATTTTTGATTGCCTTGTCGATAAATTCTGTACGACAGAAAGGTTAGAGAGGAAAGGATCGTTGAATGGGGGGACGCCTTAAGGCTCACTCAGGGAAAAGAAAGTACTCGGATCTTACCGTGGGGGTTTTTTCTTTCCGGGAAAGGTCCAACGATTAGTTTTATACCCGTCTGTACCAGAAGCCGGTAGTTTCGTCTGGGTGTCTAGGCGTTCCACGCTACTGAACATTTTCGGGTTGCTCGCTCCCCGTCCGAGTTGCCGGGCATTTAAGCCGTGTCATCCGGGGCACACTTCTCTCATCCCCCACAGATAGCATCTTTCACCTTTAATCTTTGGTCCTGGTACTCGGTGACGGGAATCAACATAATCAATCTCACCTGCATCATAAAATTGCACATTACAACCACAACTACAACCGCCTGTGCGCACCGAACATAATTAAACGGTGTAGTGGACTTATTAAAAAGTCATGTGTCGTCTCCGAACGCAATTTTGCATCTCCCACTGGTGGTGTCTACATATAAGGCTCATTGTCGGCTCCGAGAAGGCCACCATTTCTTCTTCGTACAGGTCGAAACCTTTTGACGGAGCCTTCGCTTATAATTAGAAGCAAAGGGGAAAAAAAGGCGACGGACGAATATCTCCAGTCACCGTTTGTTAATTAAGTTATCACACGAGGTGGAAGAGGACTCTTCTTCCCTTCGAAACCCACCTTAAACGGCAGTTCATTGTCCCTGCTCACCGCCTCCGAAATGATAGGAAAAACTAATTTGTTCTCTTCCCTTCCGTCCCAGAAGTTTCAACAAAGACCATTAATACAAACATTTGTCACTTCTGTCAGTTCAACTCTGCTACATCAGAATATTTAGAACCCGCAAGGTAAACTTTACGAAATTCATGATTGGAGCACACCATTTGGGGAACATTAGGCGGTGAACGTGGTAGTAAGATCATGAAAACTATAAACTTATGTACATACATATGTACATGTACGTTACCCCACGTCTGTCTATTAATTTAAAACGCGGCGGACATTATTGTTCGCGTACCAAAAAATTAATTAATTAAAATGCGAACGGAACGGTACAACTGACCAACGAAACTACATAGGCTGTGGAAACAGTTTATGTATCATCGTTGAATTAATAATTCCACCAGAGAACACAATTGTTTGTTGTAAATTATCATAACAACGAAAAAGTAGTGTGTGCATTGAGGATCGTAGTGCGCGCTCCCGTTAACGTGCAGTTTAATAAAATAAGAAGCCAAGTAAATACCCAGGTAAATACATAAATCTTACTACATTTTTTTTCCATAAAGTCGTGCCTCGTTTACTCCACAATTAACTCGGACAATTAGCCTTGTTTTGTAGTTCGCCATTATTAGACCCGGGTGGCGACGGTTGTGGTGCACAACCAAAAAAAAAAAAGTAGTGGTTTAATTTGTTAAACTCCTTTTAATTAATTACGTGTCATTGTAATATTTATTTAAATAACTTAAACCTCGGGGAATGCTTAAATGAACTGCGTGAACCCATTCTAAACATTACAGATTAGAAGTTAATTAATTTTTATTAACAAGATTGATACCGAGACAACGTGATGTTTCGTGGAACGTAAAGAAAACAATAAAAATATTATTTAATTTCTCTTACGTTACTCCTCACATATTTCGACTCTCTCCGGGTGATGCATCGTAAATTATTCTTTCTGTAAACAGACGTGTTTTAAGTGGAAACCGAAAACACAACTTTGGTAAAAATTTAATTTTACTATAAATTTAAGTAAAACAGTTCTCTACAGGTGTATATTATTGTTTTTTTTAAGCACAGGAGCGGTTGGACCACCAGCGAAACGGTTTCTATTCTATTGAATTTATGGAAATAAAACGGGAAGTTAAAGAGCACGACTTGACAAAAAGCTATGTACATAGGAGAGACATATATATGTATATGTATAGTAGGTAGTACTCCTTGATATGAGGACACTACACTACTACAATTTTTAGTTAAGTAGTAATATAATTTTTCGGTTGAATGGGTGGGAGTTACCAACTTAAATAAATATTTGAAAAGTCAAGAATTTCTTGTATACATAACTACGTTGTGTACGTAATAAACGTATGTGACATAAAATATGGACGTTTATTGACGTTACAATTGCTGATGTTAGTTGTTTTATGAATTCTTATGTACAATTGGTCTGGACTCGTCTTTTCCCAGACAGGCACAGTTTCAATCCGGTCGAGTGAGTGCAACTAATAGAAGCCAACAACAGGAGTCAGGAGTAACGTTAATAACGAGACTGGATGTTATTTAGTTATTTCTTTTACGTTTCTATAGAACGGCACACGAAAGATCTCCACTTGAATTTCTTTGTGCGACACGCATAAATCATCAGCCGTCGATGGTTACGTCAATCCGAAATAAATCCGAGAATCAGGGGTGGGAGAAAAGACACCCTTCAATATTTCTATTTATTTGTAAATGTTTTTCTCCCATTCTTAACGGTTTTCTTACGGACGCCGATGCGTTTTGTTTATTTTTGTTCAGAACCTGGAAAAAAAACGTGCAATTTCTATGCGACCGACGAAATGTGTCCGTATGAGAAGTTAATTTGATGGAACGTTCTCTTGTTACTCTCTGCTCTCTCCATCTCGGGCTCAACACTTAAATATCCATACTATAATTTCCCAGGAGTAACTTTTTATGTAGAAAAGCGACTTACGATTTCCTATTTTTTTAATATAATTTATTTATTTATAATAATTATTAGAATACATTTATTGCAAATTCTAACTGGCGGTAATGTGATTTCCTATTAGTCAAAATTTAACTTAATACAAGCACTCTCAACGTGTTGTTTTATTGAGTTAGATGCATAGAATACATTTCATTTATATATCACCATACACATGGTGAATGTAAACAGTTGTAGTATTTTAGCACTTTAGTGGTAGTACTTAGTCGTAGGTATCCATACTAAAATAGTCTTTATTCTTATCATTTATGAAATAATATTTCACGTGGTATTAAATGCTTAGTTTTTCATCTTACAAATTAATATTAAATTATTATTATTACTATTGTTAATAAAAAAATTTAAATCGTTTCTTGAAGATTTGTTTTATTATACATTTTTATAAACATTAAAATACATTTCCGGGTTCAAGTAAAACCTATTAACTGCACTCAGGGTTAAATAAATAAAAAAGAAGTTGAGTTTTAATGTGCGTGTTTGTACATCTCAGAGATGAGTCGTATGGGATCACACGAAGGGGTTGTTTCATTTCCAATCAAAACATTTCAAATATCCACACGGAGGCACACACACACAGGTAAGAGGAAAAAAACTACAAAGTTCATATCCAGGTTAAAAAAAAACAAAACAACACAACAATGGAGACTTTGTTGTACGCGTTGAGAAATAGAAAAAGTGGCTTCCATTCCGAAGGAGTGAACAACCTCTGGGCAACATAAAAATTAAAGAAAGGTGAAGTTGGTTGGGAAGTTGAAAAAAAGAAAAATAAATAAAACTATCCAACAATTCCACAGGACTCGAGTGACACACTCATGTCTTAACGGTCAAACGGTATGACGATGGCGTGGATTTTGCGTATGCAGCCGATCACCGTATTTTCACAGGTGGCACCGATACCCTCGATGGTACGACCAGGTACCTCAAGGTACCCGATTGCATTGAGGAGAGTGACCAAATTCTGATTTACTTGTTGCAAACTCAAGTGTGAGACAAACTGGTTTATTTACTCACTCGGGTACCATCCGAGTGATGTCGTTCACCAAATATCTTCTTCTTTTTTCGCGGCCTCCGTTGCATTCGCCATGTTCATGTATTAATAAATACTCTCTTGGGCGTGACCGATTTCCTCCGTCACCGTCCGCCATAATTTAAAACGTTTGTGATGTTCACTGACACCGCGAGGCTCACTAATTTTATTTTTTAATAATATTCAGTTCATAAACTATTCCTGTAATGGTCGACGGAGGCGTGGAAGAATCCCTCGAATCAATCGGCCGATGTTTTTGCCCTTCGTCCACGCCAGCAATCGACTCCGTCGCCATCTTCCTCTGGCTCCGGGGCTACCTGCGACAATTTTAACTTTTTCAATTAGAACCGTGCGATGAAAAGACAAATTCCTTCTCCTTGATTGCTCCCCTTTAGAAATCAAAAAACCAATAGAACCGAAAAACCGTTTCTGGGGTATCCATTAACACATAAAAATTCAAAGGCAGTGCAATGGCAGAGGTCTCGCTGGAGGACTTTGACACCCGTCCAAAAGGCTGAAGAAAACATTTGTAGTGAGGGAAACACCAGGACAATTATTTTCTTCTTCTCATTAAATCCGTATATATTTATGTATGTATACATATATGTATACATGCGGACCTTTTTTTAATGTTTTTGATTTTTCACTTGAATGATTCGCTTTCACCTATTGTGAAGTAAATTTTTCGACGTTTCCACCGGGCATTCATCTTTTTCCTCCTCGTCGTCTTCTTCTACACCCGAAAAAAAACCGTATGTGCCTAACAAAGTAACAATAAATAACAAAACTATTTGTTACGGCCAATAAGATCAAAACCTACGAATATATCGAACTATTAAAATTGATGCGTTCTACACCTCTGGGAATCTCTAGGATACGTTCGACTACAACCACAACAACCGGCTGGTAACTCGGAATGTTACATATAACGCGTTTTATTTAATTTATTTATTAAGAAACGGGTTAAGTTGGCAAATTTTGATTAACCAAAATGTTTTTTAATTAATGTAAATATGTATATTTAAGTTAAATAAAATATTTTTAGTAACGTGTATAATTAAAGTACGCATATTCGCCGGAGGATCAGTACTCGGGCGACTTCATAAACTTCTCTATATACGATCTGTGTGCGTATAAATAAGAAAACCTGTCACTTGACTACCGTACGTCTTTGTTTTAAAGAGCAAACCACGCCTAGTAATTACTTAAAACCATCGGAATTTGTCTGTGGCTTTTTGCCTAGGACGTGCTAGGATAGCACGGTCGACAATCGTCAAGTAAAAAATTATGGTTTTCGTCGTGGCAAGGTTACCAGTTGGTAGTGCCTGGCTTTCTTCTTTGAGGCCGAAATATCTGAAGACGGAGGTTTAAGGTATTTCCACTCAAAAAGGTTTTGCGGTTACCCACGGAGAGAGTGTTAATTGGAAAGGATCACACGAGTTTGAAATTAGTTGTCTGGTTCTTGTTAGGATGTTGCTTAGATCTCGGGTGTCGTCTCGCGATCAGTTCCCGATGTTTTCCAGTCTAGAAAATAGAGCTCGAACGGTCACTTCTCGAACGAAACTGTTCGAAACCCTGAGAAAAAAAACGTGTGGATCCGATTGTCTGGAGATCACTCCGAACACCTCGATATAAATTATCCAATTATTAAAGATCTCGCATAGATTTTTTTTTTCTATTCTAAACGTTCGGGTCGCCAGTTTATTATTCTTATTATAGCTTTCTTTCTTCGTATGTTCCTGCTCTTTTGTTCCGTTCGACTTGGTTTAAATCTTCTATTGGGTATTATATTTTTTTTTTCCTCAAAAAAACTCGTTTCGCCTGAGAAAATATCCCATGTTTTTCATAATTCAAAACACCACTCGCGAGGTGAGTATCTTAACACGAAGGAATGCATGAAGGTACATCTATCAGTGCGCATTGTTCGGTTCCACACGGGTACTTTGGAATCGACCAGAGAAACGAGCGAGGAGGGTTAAAAAAAACTCATGTGGGCAGACAGAAGAAGAGAATTGAATTAATAAACATCGGCGTACCCGTTGGTGCCCAAGACACCTTTAATTATGTCTGGATGTTGTCCCGCTGGGAATCCTATTTAGCAGCAAGTTGAACATGACCGAATTTCAAAGACGACTAGTTTTCTGTTCCGTGTCGTACATAAACCAGAGGACTGCACTTCCACGACTCAAGATGTGACATTTTGTATTGTTCGGGAGCGAGCATAACCCGGACAGAACGAAATATACCACCAAAAGATAAAACTACATTTGGAACAATTGTAATATAAATATTTAGTTGTATTACAAGGCTTATACTTAATGTTAATGAATATTAAAGTTACAAATCGCTTCTAATAGGTATTATGTAACATTATGTTATGTATTTGTAGGTATTACTCTATTACACAAATTTTTATCGTCTGCGAATCTTCCACCGTTGTTTTTGTATGTTTCTGCTCGAGTACACTACACTACCAATACAAAATGAAGTACAACTCCCACATTATTGTTTACCAGAGAACAATTATATATATATACATAATGTTAGGACTAGAACAATTTCTTTTTTCGACATGTCTAGTAGTGTTCAGTTGCCCTCGTTGGAATGTCATTTCTACACTATTCTTCCCGGTCGGCTTTTGCGAAACTCAAATTATGTCTCTCAAATCAACCTGAGAGAGAGAGAGAGAGAGAGAGAATTTCGTCATTATTCACGTTAATTATTAATTTAAAAAAAAATGATGGTGCGAAAGGTGGGAGCGTCATTCTTCTAAGAAATGTACACGGGCATTAAGTAACCTGTTATTTTTTTCATTAAACTATTACAAAACTTAATACATAAGGCGCATTAAGGATGGCCCTGGCAGAACACCCCGGCAATGAACTCTAATTATTTTCGTTCGTTCGTTCGTTCGTTCGTCCTATTTAATAATAGGAGAACGTCGACTGCGCGAGCAATAGGAGACGAAAGCAAAATGGCCGATTAAATTAAGAAGGTTATTAATTAATGTGTGAAAACTTTCATTATTAATATTAATACGGAGCGGAATTGTTTCCACTATTCCATCATCATTATCATCGTCGTCGCCATCATCATCATCATCATTATTATTATTATTATAGGAGAGGAAGAGTTTCGTCTTATGCAAATTACTCGGTTATGGTTATTAATTTTACTTTGTCGGGGTGCATTAAAATGGAGGTCATTAGGCTTTACATAAGTTTCCCGTGTACCGCGTACACAAAAAAATAATATAATTACAATGTAATACGAGCACAGACTGTCGTGTAATTTGTGGTTCGATGTTTTTCCGACGAGACCCCTGACCCTCTCCTTGTATTTTGTTTTTTTTTTTTTGTTACTTCTCCTTGACCGGTACTGGTATCGACTCGGATATCATGACCGGATTCCAAATTTCGACCGTAACCGAATTAAATGTAATTGCAATTTAATGAAATGGGAACCCGGGGTCCGAGGTGGGAAGTTATCATTAGCACCGTTATCGTCGTCATTAGCATCATCGAGTGGAGTTCCGAGCGAATTTTAACAGAGCTATTAACTCGAGGTATTCGCACCTATGTGACCGACACGTGCGAGTCACGTCCCGGTGGACAGTTCCCTTCGAAATGACGATGGTTCATTTTGGTGGTTCGAGTTAATTGAACCTGAAAGATGTGCCGGGGCGTACGTCTCCTCTCGTTTGACGCGACGTTCTCTTTTCCCAATTAGAAACCTCCAGGTTGCCTGACCAGACAAGGTTGACCACTCCCGAATCAATTGGTATAATGCAAGTAGCCGAGAGCACGCAATCCGTTCGAAAAAAAAAAGGAAAAGGAACACGCCTCTTTTGTATTTTTCAAACCTGGTGAAAATCACGAAGGAAATGGTCAGGTGAAGCTCTAGAAACAAATTTCCGGTCTATAAAAAATGGCCGCCGCAATTTCCATAACTTAATAATGCATTTATTCACGGGCTATTTCGTTGGGGTTCCGATAAGGGAATGTTCACCGTGGAAAACGGCGATCTTCAAATTAATGCTGAATTATGTATCGCAAATACATAAGATTACGTACATTTGTACATAGAAAGGCAGTTGTGAAATAAATAATAATAAATCGCCGGGAGCTGGAAGGAGTACAAACGAATTCTTTACACGGCGGATTAATACATTACCAAATATAAAAACGAGATGGAAACGTACGTTCAATTGAAATGCTTCTGTGGGTCTTCGAAAATAAATAAATAAATAAATAAATAAATAATTATAAAAAACTACGGACGGCGACATTGGAAACCGCACGACTTTTATTGCGTTCATTTTACCTACGCCATTAGAATTACAAATAATTAAATAACCGAGAGTCAACCTGTTTTGCAAATGAAGATACTGCGGGCATATAAAACCCAAAGAAGAAGTTAAGTGAATAAAATTGAAACTTATTTAAACTTGTAATACATAAGATTTCAGGTACAGATTTGGTTAGACTCGACGCACTTTTCCGAGGATCCTTCGGGTTTGTGTAGTGCTTTTCAGACGCACACAGACCAAAAACCCTTAACAGCTGTTTCATCTTAAATCATAAATATTGTAGACCAAGTGAATAAATACGTAGAATTTATAGGTATCAAGTTTTTCGTAATTTTAGAATATAATACAGTGGCCTCGATGTTGGTTTTATTAACTTTATATTAACTCTATTTCTGTATCGTACCTCTTTCTCCGCTCTTGTCGTTACGACATTCTGCAAACTCACCATTTGAAACGATCCCACAAATTGGTTGTAGAGTTCGAATCTGTTACGAGTCCTTTGTTCGAAATAGAACGCCGGGTAAGCGAACACTTACATAGATACATAAAATAAAAAGTATTCGTGGGAAATGTCTTTCGGGGTCACATCGGCCCGTCTCCTCAAGTTACACATGTTACCGTATCGATGGTGTTCTCACCGGTCCGCGAAGAAAACTATAAATGTTCACATTAATGGAATTCCCTGAATTTAATAATTCAAAATGAAAAAAAAATAATAATAATAGTTTGACACCGTAATTAATAAACCATACTGTCGCCGTCTCTTCTTCTTTTTTCGAGGCATTTTGTTTTTATTGGAGTTGTAATAAAAGTGGCCGTTTCCCCGAGTTCCTGTATGGATTGGATAGTTTTTAACTACCGATCCAACTAAAATAATAAGCTATGGACATTCCTATTTAAGCTTTAAAATTCTCCATAAGCTAAAAGACAGTAAATTTTCCCCGGAATGACTTTTATGTTTCCATTTAAGCTTTTTAATTTTTTCATTCACTTTTGCCTTTCTCATTCCGATCATCCATTTTTATTGCCTCATTCCCTTGCGTTGATGAGATTTTTGCTGGTTTTTTTTTTATTTTTGCGACACACCACCGACTTGGACTGGATAGGAAACAACAAACGAGAACCAATAAAACGGACCGAAGTCTGTCTGACCCATGTCTGTAACTGTCGCCTCCTCTCACGTACTGTCTCTTTTTTTTGTTGTGAAACGAAACAGTTCGACTTCTTCGAGTAAACAAAAACAGCAGACTTGTTACTTTCGTGACGGAGAATTAGTCTGCCAAAGTCAAGACTGCAGGTTAAAGACAGATGAACCGTTTACGAGTGGACACGAGGACAGCAAGCAGAAATCCTGCCGGTACCTGCTGCAGGTGTGCGACAGGTACGAGCAGCGCAAGCGGCGCTTCCCTCCAAACAAAACGAGGACCTATATTTCTATTAATTTATTACTATTAGATTCAAATGAAAAAGATATGTGTCACGGAAAATTTATGTTTTTACTTTTGAAAAGACTCTAATGACCAACGCGGCTTCGCTTTCAGGTATAATTTACGCAATTTTCTTACACGAAACTGTTTTTTTTTTGCTTCCACGGGTAAAAATATTACTTTTGCCCTTTGGAACAGTTGAATGTAAAAAAATATATATATATGAAACATCTACTGTTACTAATGTTACTCTCATTTAATTATTTTTAATTACTTGTCAAAATTTTCAAAAGAGAGAGTCAAAGTAATTTTGCAAACTGTCGTCGGCTGTGATAAGGACGGTCCGATTTTCTTTCATAACTGGAAACTAAGAGGTAAGAAACAATGACTGAGAAGGCTATGAAATAATAAAATTTATAACAAGTAAATTTACTGGTTAACGGTGACTCTTTTGCCAACGCGAAATACAAATCATTCAGTGAGTAAATCTGTTATTAAGTTATTGTCTTTGTCATTAAGTATACGAAATTTTTATTAATTATTATTATTAAATTTCTATTTTTTTTTTAATTCTATTCGATTCAAGTTATTTACGGAGTGCTATAAAGGTTTTCCGTTGTTTTACATAAAATTTAGCCTGGAAATGTTTAATTTACCTATTTAAATTGAAATGTTAATAATTAAAGAGATCTAAATAAATTTAAATAATTTTATATCTTGTAAATGGCACATAAAATGCAATTCTAAACAACGTTTAAAATACTAATTATATTCATAATCATAATATTAGGAATTATACAGGTATATATTACAATATACTAACAGTTTTGAATACTCAACATATTCAATTTAATTAAAAGAATTTTATATATAGTAGCTAATTAATTACACGTAAAAAGTAAGATTAGATTATAAGAATAAGTATAATATAAGAAGATTATTATTGTATAAAAATGTACTTCTACGAATATAACACATAATATATAAGATTATAATATAAAGTGTCAAATGTCAAATAGAACTGTCTGGGTGGCATTCCAGCAACGTTTTTTTTTTTTTAATTTTTTAAAGAAGAGCTTCGAAGGTTTGAGAAATACGGCGATGTTTGGACAAGAACGCGAAGCAACACACGTCAAAAGTAAATTGTTAGATTATAGAACAAATGTCTAGGAGTAGGTAGTCATTTGAGGGGTATAAATTCAGCGGCGAGTAACGCGGGCCAGAGTCACCCTTCTCAAGTCTTTTTCACATAAATCTTTGTAAATTATCCCTTTAATTATCTAGTCGTTTCGAAAATTTCGGGTGGTTTACTCAATCGTTGAAATTTGCCACTTGTTAATTTGTCTGTTCGGTTACATCCGAAATAATCACGTAGTTTTCACCTTTTGTCGCATCCCTCCCTTCTGGGAGAACTCCCATTTGTCTCTATCACACGTAGACACCGTAACTACGACAAAATAATAATTTTCCATCTCTCTTTCTTTCTCTGGTGAACGTCAAGGATTCCGGCTTACATTGGCAAAAACAATTGATTGATTGATTTTTCTCGAAACGAGCACACCGGTCGCGTTCGTGTTCGAGTCTCGCACAACCCAATTACTTCCCACATCCTGTACCCTGGTCAAAGGGTTGACCGTCCAGGTAGATGATTTAGTGCCAGGTGAACGACGTTTTGTGGATCCTCCTACTGCCAACAAGGCCACATCGAACATTGGTGCCTCTAAAACGCCTTGAAATCGCAGATAAACGTCACGCTCCGCCCCAACATGAATGTGTTAAAACTGAATCAGGTAATAATCTAGGAATGGGTTTTCTAGGTATGATACCCCCCCCCCCGCTGCCGCCGCCGCAGCCGCCGAGTTTTTACAGGTGACGGGGGTCCCAGAAAAAGAGAATAAAATACCCCCATCCCGTCTCTCGCCAGAACTCATAGAGAAGAACGGTGTCGGTAACCTGATGGAAAATTTATAATTCCGACAATTTTCCTATGTACTAATAAACGTATATAATAAAGTGAATAAGTGTTTTACGAGTCTCGCCTTCTCCCACATCACACGAAAAAGACTACTATTTACGGTTTATTTATAAGAAATGCGTAAATCTGATTACTTGGATCAGAGGATGATATACCTTGATCTGTACAAAAGCATAAAATTAACAAGTGGAAGGCTCGTCGGTTGTGTAGCTCAAGTGTTTGCAACCGTCTGACAAAGTATAAATTTCAAAGCATTAAAATCTCAAACGAATTTATGGTGTGAACTACACAGACGATAACACGTTTCCTTTTTTAAATATAAAAAATAGTTTTCCTACAACTTTATTTAAGTATCGGATAAGTTATTGGAATGACAATCAATTGTTTAGAAATGTTAACTAAAAGTGAAATTAATACTGAAACTTTTAAAATACAAGTTTTTATTCAATCACTGTTTCATTTATTTATACGCTTAGATTTATTTTTTATGATTATTGAATTCATTTAAAAAAATAAGGTTCACGTAACAGTTTCATAACACATTATTAATCTCAGAGTTGTGCTTGATCTTGTTACCGATTAATTGTACTTTACATAACTACACAGTTGTACACAACATGTTACTAACAGACGGTTTCTGGACCTGTAGATCTGTACATATTTGAGAGCCTTCAGACCGGCAAGGAAGTTCCTAATGTACCTACCAGCGACGGCGTTTCTTTCACCATTAATGTAACGGCTTTGTAAGTTTTATAGCCGGACCAGGTACCCCGTTAAATAAATGTTTAAATCATTACAGACTTTGCAGATTGATTAGATGCAATTCGAGTGACAAGAGCAAAGGTTTTCAACGTGGCCGCGGCGCCAAACAAACGGCAAAATCATAAAACAGACGAATGATTTCCGTTAACAGGTGATCCTAGATAAATAGTCGAATGCTATTCGAAGACGTCGAATAATTTATTTATTTTTTTCTTTTAATTGTCGGAGCCTTGGAAGGACTAAAGAACCGACCACGCCGTACGTTACCAAAGACATGTTAAACTACAAAAATTGTATTTTGTTATTATATATTATTATTTGTATGTATCTATCAAATATTCAAAACGCTTGTGTTATGTATAAACGTTTTAGATACTTATATTGAGAAAATAACACGCCGCATATATAATTTATATTGTAACGATGAAATTTTTTAGATATTAAAATTAAACTGTAAGATACCGCTTCTGTGTACAAGCTTGTACATAAAATAATCTAAAAACATAAAAAAATTTTTTTCGTATGAAACATCGCCACATAAGAATATTAAACATTCACAAATTTCACCGTAATTTACCGGGCAGGACAACCAAATGCCCAAATAAACTCAGAATTCTGTCTGGGGCCAAAGTGAACCAAAAACCCAACACCTTCGAAACCGAGTCAAAGGGAAAGAAACGTCCAAGTTTTGTACCTTCCACCTGGTTCGATCGGATTCCTCTTGGGTACCTTATAAATTAGTTCGGACACTCGGAGAATACGTTGCGTATGTGTATATAATTTACCGCACACACACACACACACACACACACCTACCCCACTTCACTCCTCTCCCGGGAGTAATTACAATCGACAGAAATTGTTTTGACTTGACTGACAAATGCTAGAGGTCCAGGGGGAAAGATTAATGCCCCGGCCACTGGGATAATTGCATAATTAGAGTGTAAATGCTTCCAGATCGGATAATAACAGGATAAAACTGCAAAATGGATGCCGTCGAAGAAAAGAACCGATGAATTCTGATATCCATCATTCAGTTTGTGGATGTTTCTGCCCACTGAAAAAAAAAGAGAGAGAGAGAGAGGGCCACATAATTATGGCTTTCTGTAACGGTGGTGGAACAGGAGAGAGGATAGTAGAAACAAAATAGTTTATGCGCTCCTATGCGCGCTCCCATCCAACAGTTCCCCCGTAACATTTCATTAAATGGAAGTCATTCGACCTCGTACCTGATTACTTTTTTGTCTCTCTTCTTTCGTAAAATACCTGATAAAAATCAAGTATAAAACGGGAGGCCTCGGCTCGGGGAGGTGTTCTCTTCACGTTTAACCTGCCTTTCGAACGATTTTTTTTCGGGTGATGAGTTGAATGAAGCCTGACAGATTTACTATCTCCGGTGATTTACTGACTCTTCAGGAAACGTCCCAACTAATACATCATGCCGGAGGCTTCGGAATTGTTATTTTGTTGCTTTGGGAATTTTAAATCTCATTTAAAACCAGGCATTTTTCGTCTGGCCTATAAATTACATCGGCCGCGGGGAGAGAAAACAAAAAATGTCAAAATCTTTCAAATATATTGTGATACGGAAATTACCTGTGATCCTTTGACTGAATTTTGCAAATAGGAACAATCGCACCTGAAAATTTGGCTACCCTCCCGTCGCGGTGATCAACCGGAAAATTGGGAAAAGAAGTTACACCCGTGCCCCAGGTGAAGGCGTACAGAAATTGGTCCAGAAACTATTTTCCTATTAATTGTATCACATATTATGTATATTTAGTTTATGTATTTTTATTCTGATGTTGTGCACAATTTCGGTGTTTATTGCTTTGTGAGTTGCTCTCATAAATCTATGAAGTCTCAATTATCTATCAGAATATTGTACACCAAATTCAATAAGTAGTGAATAAATAACGAGATTGTAGTATATGTATAATTATAAATTTTTTGTATAAACATAGAATTAAGTTTTACCGTACTGTGTAATCGTTGTGATGACCTAATTTAAAGTACAGGGCTCTACCCACGAGTAAATTTGTAGGAAACTCTACTTTCAAATTAAATAAATATAAAATGAACTTCAATAATATTAATACGTATGTAAGAACAAAAATAATTTGTATTAATATAATAATATGTAACCTAAGGACGGTAAAACAGTGCGGTCAGATAATTTTCAGTGAGAGGTGAGATATGAGAAATAAATAATTAAATTTATTTTATTTATCGTTCGAGTAAAACAAGCTGCCCGGTTAATATTATTTGTTATGTAAATATTGTGTGACACATGAATTAAACACAGGTATTGTTAATACGTTATCTTTTAGTCAACCATAAAATTAAAATTGTCTAGGGGTATTATCTATTATTTTTATTTTGTATTATTCTAAGCTCCTGCCATTTTGTATACTTCGGACGCATAATTTCGCCGCACCAGAACAAGAAAGCCGTGAAATGGACAATAAAGCTATCTTAAACGTCCGGATTTTACTTTTTCAAAAAAAATAAAAGCAAAAATTATTAATGTAATAAAATATAAGAAAAATACGTGCCACAAAAGTACAACCACGCCGTTTTCGTCCGTCTCATTCCGATCAGAGGCAGAGAACGACACAAATATTTTTATTAAAACCGCCACCAATAATTATTAGTTATTTTGTCCGTATGGCGATGTGACAACGGGACACATTTAAGTATCTAATATATGTAGTCGGGTTCTAATAGAAATTTTCTAGCGGGTGCGAGAAACCCACATTTTCAATCGTTCGACTGTCCCGTTTAATTCCGAAGCTATGAATTTCAATGCGAGTCGCCACATTCCGGTGACCGTACGTGGGTGAAAACCTATGTACACGGGGAGAAACACCTTAAATTAAATTAAATTCATCGGATTGAGTGGCTCGGGAACAGGAAAAACGTTTTACACAACGGCTAAACAATTTATGAACGCACACAAGCACGGATGTATACATACATAAATACATAAAAGTACATATTTTTGTCGGATGGACTCCAAGGATCGGACGGAAGATTGAAGGTCAGAACCTGGAGATGTTTACGATCTTCAGATCAAAGTTGAGCACTTCGATTCAAACTTCGTAATTAGTCACCTCTGGTGAAATTGTAGTTTGACCGCATCCCATGTTTATTTGTAGGTATCATAGTGTCGTAACACACACACACACACACACACACACACACACACACACACACACACACACGGGCAACTTAATGTTTGGTCGTTAATTTGCAAGGGGAGTGCTAAATATGTGTTGTGACTCCATCCGAACTTTTCTGTCTCCTCACTGTATCCGAGTAATTTTTAGTTTACGATTTAAAGTCTACCAATATAAGTAGCGTGTAGTGTGCAATTCTTTGTCGTCGGGGCATGCGATTCGCATTTTCTCTACCTACAATACATTTTCTCCGCGTCCGTAAGCAAACAGCCAACAATCTTTGTCTTCGACATTACCAATTACAAACATGTCGTCTCGTATGCTCGTATTCACCCCAAGTCTAACAATTTCCAATTAGAGTTCTGTTAAATATAAATTAAACCCTTCTTATTGCAAGCTAACGTCCCTCGGGAGTGGTGAGCTCTTCTAAAATCCAACAAACAGAAAACAGGAAAACAAAAAAGTGCGAGTGCTTGAGAAATGGTCTGACCGAATTAAAACTGCAGACGAAAACAAGAGCAGCAACAACAAGTCAACAAGAAGAAAAATTATAGACTATAGAATGGAGAGAGAGAGAGAGAGAGAGAAGTGGATAAGAATGTAAGTTAAGGAATCTGGAAGCAGAGGCGTGTGTTTAATTGTGTGTGCATAAATCCGTATGGGCTCGTCTGTATGTGTGTGTGTGTGTGTGTGTGTGTGTGTGTGTGTGTGTGTTTTCTTTACACCATTTATTTGCCTCGTGTTTTATGAAAAGCCGTGTGTAGGAGGAAAGGCGGTGGTTCCCACTTTTATCAAGAGCCACTGTAACTACTCAAATCAGAAGTAAATAGCCGAGCATAAACAATCTTTTCTTTTCGTTTGGTTAATGGTGAATGTATAACAGAGGAAGGCAAAACCAATCACGGGGTGGTGGACGGAGAATGAGTAGGTTCCCATGTCTGCGATCTTCTACAAGACAACCCACGGACACCAAACTCGCAGCCATTGTTACTTTATTAATCGCCCATTAATACATCCGTAATTGTTTATAATAATTGTGTACAATTTTAGAAAAGCTCCCGGACGGTGCGGCAGTCATTAATCTGACTCTTTAATTTATCGTTGTAGTACTCCACGGCCAGTAGCAGTTCTGCCATCACACTTGTTACATTCCTAACTCGGGTAAGTTCCCGGGAAGCAGTGAAACGGAGTCTTGATTGTACTTTTTCGGGTACCACCACCCGACTGTCGAGTCAATGAAGTCGACAAGTTGCCAGCAGCTATTATTCCAACTAGGAAATATCCAAAATTTTCCGGTCCGTTTACGCCCTGGCTTGTTGTTTAAATTAATGTCACAGGTTCTCTCGCATACAAAACGCGTGTCACAAATGTGTCTGCCCTTCGTGTTCTCATGACGGAGCGGCCACCTCAGACGGTGTGTCGCGGAATAAAATCTATTTCCAACAATCGGACACACATTCCACGATTTCTAACATTATTTTTGAAATGAAATAAGAGGCCAAGAGCACATCACTCAAAGGCTGAACACCCCAAAGCTGCCGTGAGGTAGAAGTACAAGAGAGAGAGAGAGAGAGAGAGAGAGAGAGACAGCCCACATGATCCAAACATGAAACCAATTATCTGTCAAATTAAATTTTTCCCTGTATAATTACAATAGTGTGGTGCATTCGGATAGTGATTTTCTATGAATGTGAGCAAAAAAAAAAACAAAATAGGGAAAACAGATGTTGAAATAATCATATAATTGCTGTTACCGATTGAAGACGAAGGAACTGACTCATTTCAAAACTACCGACAACGTATAATTGTTATATTATTAACCAATATCGGTATCCGATGGTGCACTTCTAGGTGAATGTTTACCGAAATAGTTAGAAACCTATTTCCTATTTTATTTTTATTACATTCTTATAGCTACCATTTTTTTTATTGTTATTAAGATGGCCGAATATTAATTTTATTCTCATGGACCTGATGGAGAGAAGATGGCTTCAATGTCCCTAGTGCATCACACTGTATATAATATATTTTTTAAAGTTTAATAAGTCACTCTGTGTGTCTGTGCGTCCCCTCCTCACGCTGCAAAGGTTAAGGTTTTTATTTCCTTATTCCGACACTGACTGAGTTTTTTTTATATATATTACTGTCTCACAATCCGGCGCCTCGTAAGGTCGTTTCTATTTCATCTCACGTTTCTGCCATCTTTCTCTATTAACCGATTCGTATGGGTTGTTTTTATGAATTTAACGTTCTAAATTAAAAACAATTGTACGTGATTGATTGATAATTGATCGAAAACGCAGAAGTAATTTGTAAATAATAAACTTCCCTTTCCGTGATCGGATACCTTGAATTTGAAATGCGGTACGTAACTGCAAGGAAGTGTATGTTGTTCACTTTGTTCGACTCGTCAACTGTTTTCAATAGAACTTATTGTTTGTGTAATATTGTTTTTTAAAAATTCTTCCGAAGAATTTAGAGTTTTTTTATCTACACATCACATTACTAAACTGGGACCTTTGGGGTGGTAGAAAAAAATTTAAAAAAAAGTAACACCGAAAAACCTAAATGTTGAGAATAGCCAATGTTGAAGTTGTTGTTTCATGTCATGTCTTAAATACATACGACGAAACTATTGTGTACAAATCCTAATTGAACATCTGAACATATCCTACATATACTAATTGTCATTGTTAATACTTATTTATTTAAGGTATTACTACCTTGTAAGACTCTGGTTTCAATGCTTTGATTTATTTCTGCTTAAAACTGTTTATCATGTTATATATTTTTATTGTGGCATCACAGAAATGGCAATTGTTCTTCTGTTATAGTAAACGAAAGGGAAAAATGCAGGGATCTGTCAAATTTGTCAATTTGGTTATTGCCGTCGACCCATTAGTATTGGTTAATTTACAAAAATAAAACTTCCATAAACCTGTGATACATATAATTAGACACATATTTTATAGATGTTGATGCTTGGAGTGGAAATTTATTACGTTTGACAGAATTTTAATTTTTGAATGTCATTATGTTGGTTACACACTCAATCAAGTTGCGTCTTTCATTTTTAGATTTGTATAATAAATTTTTAAATGATATGTTTATTTTGTACTTGTTTCTAATTTCTTTCCTTCGATTACATAAAATACACGGCTTAGAAACATCAGAGTACCTGAGATTTATTTACGTTTACGTATATTGTGCGTGGGAATTATAAGTCAAATTGTAATTAAACTAAATAAGCAGTGAATAGTAATAAAGTAACTTAGTTAGTAACTTATTATAACGTCGGTTACTGAAAAGTTTCTTTCGGATGTCCCGCGAAGTAAATTAAATAATGAAAATCGTGACTTGTCCCTTTCTCTGTGCGCTTAATTAATTTCCTCAAGGAATAATTATTATATTGATTTTTATATAGGAAATCTTTTTCCTTCTTCCTTTCTTTCCGCCTTTCTCGGTCTCTTGCTCTTTTATCCTCTAATTTATGTTTGGGCGTATGGGGAATTCAGACAAAATCACACGCCACGTCGATTACTTGCAGAAGAAGCATTAACAAATTGCTTATTAAATTTTGTCGGTGCAATTAGTTAGTTTTCAAATTGCTTCGTGTACCGAAAAATTTTTAAAGGTTTGAGTCGCGTTATGACCCTCATTTGACTGACAATAAAAAATCTTCTGTTGACGATTACTGGAACTTCAAAATTTAAATTTAATAGACTAAATAAAAATAACATAAATAAAATTACGATTTTGTGTTTTTCCCCAAAATTTTTTTCAGGTTACGTCACTTCGGAGTTGAATTTTCAAATTAATAATAAAGGTATCTCCCGTGTAACCACACTTCAACCCATAAATTCTTCTTATTTAAGGAATCAATTAATGTTCAGCTTATCCATAAAATTATTTAGTTTCTGAGGCATAAGTAGAGTCCGGGGATCGAGCGGACTTCAGCATTCAGCCGGCGGACTTCGACATGAAGGTACGCGAAGATGTTAATGGAAGCTGAATCCTACCTCATGTACGTTATCCTTGAGAGCAGTCGACTACTTCCAATAAAGAATATGATAAACAATTCGGAAACAAATGATTGTAACGAGAGAAATATGCTTTAAAACGGGAGGCTGGAATAATAATAAACAATCAGCCATCGACCAGATTGAATCTTTTAACGGAATTTAAAATTTACAAGACCCTCACGTTTTCTTATCGAACGTGTAAATTGTTTATTGTACGTATCCGTCTGTTTATCGGGTCCTGTGCCTGTTATAAAGACCACCTGTGTTTGGCACTAACCATTCTTCCACGCGAAAAAGAAAAGAAAAAGGAAAATGTGGCGACGGAAGTCACGGCTTGAAAATGCACAAGTGCATGGGCAACCCAACAACACAAGTGCGCACCCTGAAGAAAACGTTCCTGCGAGGAAATCCATTAAAAAATGTGAAAAGTTCAAATTGTGTAAAAACGGTGAAAAATTTTTTTTCACAAAAACTCAGGTAATTCGGGCAGGTGCAAAATAGTCTGACCGCAGAAATGAAAACGAATTTCAGGCATATGAATTTGTGAATTTAATCACACACGGTTATTAGTTGTCTGGTTTATAGTTTCATTGTTTTGGAGAAATGCGACTCAGATAAATACAAATACAAAACCTTTGATTAAATCGGGAAATTCAAGAGTGCAGGTGACAATGGAAAAAACTAGTTAAAGGATTACTAAACACACATATACACTAATAATAGTTGTATAAGTTTTAACAACTGTCCGACAATAAACACTTAAAGGAATTCGGATCTACTACATAAGTGTAAATAGACGAGACTAATATTACTAGGCTTAATTTCTTATTGAAACTTTTCATTATGCAGCAGAAGACGGCGAGGAGACACTACACTTCCCACTACGGTTCGATTAGTTCGATTGTTTGCTGCGGTTATTCCTTCCTATTAAAAATAGTTTTATCTCCAAAACCATTCAACTTTTTACGTCGGTGACAGCTCTCCTCGTGTAGTTGCAGTAGTTTCTTACGGAAAACTTACTACAACGAATCGAAGGGTAAAAATCGAAGTGAAATAAAACTAATAAACAGTTTGTGTTTATTTTCCCGTCCATTCTGAACATTAATAAAATGAATAATTTGTTGCCGTAAACAATCTAATAAAACACTACTATTTTTGTAAATCTTGTCAAATTTTTTGAATAGAAAACTTCCGTGCAGTCGATGGATTTTAAATTTTATTACTCTCGGTGTCTACAACTCTCATATGTATTAGTGGGCGGTACTAAGTAACGATAAAATTCAATCGTGGATTATTGATTACAATCTTTTAATGTACGTGGTTTTGTGTGGATTACATAAAGATATTTCTGTTGTATTAAAATGGAAACACTCAAAATTAAAATATTTAATTCTTCCACCCGTTTGTTGATTGAGGTATGTCCCCAGAAAAGGTTCAACCCAGCGGGTGAATAAGTCAAACTATAATTTATAGTAGGAGAACGTTTTTTAACCTATCCACGCAGTCTATTTCTAGGCTTTGGCAGGTGCTTCGACCCCTTTTAACACCAAGCAGCGCAATGTGGTGGAACTAACAAATCAGCTGTCCAAAGACCTTTTTTTCGTACATTTTCGTTTTCGAACAAATGTACATAACTCATGGAATCACAGCTTTCGGTAAAAAAAAATACATATATCCAAGTCTTAGGTTCTAACACCAGTGACCAGTACAGCTCCGCTTAAGATCCTTCAACAGGCACGGTAGTGGGTGCCAGCGAACCTTTTCACTTCAGTAAGAGGTGTTGATATAATCAAACATCAACGCAACAATTCGACTTGTGTCCCGTGAAAAAGAAAGAAAATATAAAAATGTTCCGTGTCAACTTAAAACCTCTTCGGGCATTTCCGAAGCACCTCGCCGAGCTGTTAAAACATAACAACTCGTACTCAACTTATTTGTCGGCTGTTGGGGTTCGTTATGATTTAAATGAATCGCACGCGAGAGGGAAATGTTAATTTCTTATTCGCGGCAACAACACATAAAAAACCAAGAAGAAAGAAATCAAAATAAAATGGTGTAATGTCACCCCGAAGAAAAAAGTTTAATTTTCTGTGGCGGAGACCATGCCCGGCAACGGGTTGTTGTTTTCCACCACGAAACCGTTCGGTACCAAGTACAATGATGAAGTCGACATGACCCGATAAGAAAACACACAAACACCACACTCTCTCAGATATGCGTTTTTTACATGAATATTAAAAACGTTTTACTTGCATGAGCACATAGACACCCTCATTACACCCGCATACTAGTCGAGGCACATCTAAGATAATGCGCCGGAGAATGAGTTGAGGGCCAAATGAGAAATTCTTTTTAAGAAAAATGAACCCCGCAGGTGATTTGACCCCTAGGGAATGGATAAGGCCACCCATTTTTAAGCATTTCCACGCTTGACATGGCATGCTGAGCGGTTCGGATCATTCAGAGGAAAGGCCCAGCATGGCTTCGATTTCCTCCCGCCTGTACCCTGCTCTTTGGGGGGGCTTGACAGCTCACAATTAATGTACATGTAGCGTGTTCAGGTCTTATACACTCCGTACACCTTCCCTTACAAAGAAACGTGAACCTGAGCTGCTCTCAACTCCAACTGAAATCTTCATTTTTTTTGTCTGAGGTTCTCTTCTTATTTTATTGGAGGCCTCTTTTTGGGGAATTATGCATGGAAGTAATAACGTCGATGGTGATGATGATGATGATGATGATGATGGCGGTGGTGACCGTGATGATGATATTTCCAGTGATGATTCGATTTTATTTGCAGGTTACCGATTTTGTCCGAGTCATTATTTGCTAATGCGGTCACTCCCTTAGCTTTGACATGGAAAGCGTGACCCAGTTACTCAAGGAGACATCTCGCTCCAGACCCGGACGGCATCAAACGGTTCGGAGTAAACAGACTGCAAACCCGAGGACGTACCCCCAGACCCGGTTGTGCGGTTACGATGAGCCACGTCTTGCCTGCTAATTAGAGGTAAATACCACAAAACGGATGGTAACAATCAAACCGTATAAAAAAGGTGAAAATCCTCACTTGTTCCGAGGGGATGTCATAAATTGTCTGGTGTGACACTGCCAACTTGTCACACCCGTTAAACTGAGGTTATCACGTCTGACCCCGTGCTTATGTATACGAAAGCACATTGAATTGCACTCGTCAACTGGGGGAAACGCGTTACGTAAGTTGGGTAGACATTAGCGAAAGTAAATATTATTAATACGAGAGGAACTGTTAACAAAGTACATTTTTCAAGTTGGTAAATAATAAAAATGACTACTGTATTTGGATAGAAGGCATATTGCTGCTTTAACTGTTTTATGACTCGAATTGCATTTCAGTGACTCGAAAATGAAAACCACGATGCGGAGCACAGCTTCCTCGCTTTTGTTTGTTTACAAGACGAACATCTCTTACGGCCAAGTACGCCCTATATAGTTCGATTAATAAAAGTCGAACGGTTTTTTAAACGAAAAAATAAAAAGTCATTGTAAAACACGAAGCAAGGCTAGACGACGCTTGGTATTTGAAAGTGTAACCTTCGTGCGAATCCCGTCAAAGGATTTCTAGCAAATGAAGTTTATTGCGACAGTAATAAAATGAAATTTAGCAAAATTAACGACTTAACAAGAGTTTTTAATACGTCCGGAGTCGAAAACATAATTCATCAAGTTAAGTTAAATGGTCTCGTACGGGACATTTCAAGCGGTCAAGCGCATATATTAATAGGTACCAATAAAGTATACTCTAGTCTACCCCCAGCGATGAAGTGTTGTATTAGTTTTTCAATTGTAAGAAGACAAGTAAAAAAATTTCATAAAATATTGTAATCTTTTTAAACTATAAAAAAGACTGAACAGACGTAGCGTAGTAGTTTTTTTTGTAATGAGACAACTTGAATAACAATTACGGAATTTTTCATGGGAACAGGGACAATAATATTGTTGTCAGAAAACTGGAATACGGTCCTAAGTCACCCCATTCACGAGAAATAAGAGAACACGACTTACTACACCCAACTACCGGTGAATTTCTTCTCTACCTGAGGCTGACACGGCCAGATGACTAGAATTTGGAGTACGAGCTTCAAGTACACTCCTAAACTATTTTAAAATTCATTTCTTATCTCAAGCAGAACATCGGATTTTTGTTTTTGTAAAAAAGTCGCTTTGACTCTGACAAATAATTATAGAATATTTAAAACTAGAAATAATAAAGATGTGATCATGTGATCAAGTTCAAAAAATCCGGAGTGCTGGTCACTCAGCTCAAATAGGTAAATTTTAGGTTCGACTTTGAAAATACGGTCCATAATAAACGCGTCAAGTGTAATTCCTTCCTCAATATTATGAATATTAAGTTCCGAGAGAACTAGGAAGATCTCGAAACGATAAGACCGGGTCTCAGTGCCCGACTCACTTATTTCAGGTCGGGTTTCAAAAAAAAAGTACGAAATTGGAGCAGGAAAAGTAGTTTTTGGACGTAACCAGTGTGGTCCACGATGACCCAACCAAAGCCGAAAAACCAAATGTCACGAAGAAGTCGGACGGGTACTTTTTTTTAAGAGAAATAAAACGCTTGTAGCTTAATCAATAATGATCGTTGTCTGATATTTCATAACAAATTATCTAATTCCAAGTGGATGGAAGGAGGACAGAAGCCCGAAAATGGGGAGCAAAAGGACAGATCGCGGATCGGCTGATCTCAGCAAGAAACTGATGGCCGGGCAGATCCAAAGCGATCAAGTTTATTCTTGCTCACAATTTACCATCTAGTTATTTTGAATTAATTTACTTTGATTTTAATAAAATTTTAAGAAATAAAATAATTAAGTTTCTTACGCCGAATGATCGTCCTCCAGGGAACTGTAATCCATAAATAGGAGCAACACAGAAACACCGACATGTGAAACTTCAAAGAACATAAAAATCAGTTTAAAATCATTTGTAAAGATCACTAGAAAACCTTAAAGAATAACCTTTGACATCATTAAAATAAGAATATTAGTTTATTTTGCACAACTAAAATTTATTGTCTTTTCCACAGTCAATTGTTGCCCAAAGTCCTGTTAAGTTCAAATTCTACGGTTAGTTTAAAGCAACCCCCAAGGGTAGCAGGGTGGTCGGTCAGTACGAGTTGTGTCCTCATCAGTGGGTGCAAGAACGTCATCCAGGTTTTGTGACACACAATGAAAAATTTGTTGCCGCGAACACTATTAAGTTCTTACGTTACGTAAACGTCTAACAGCATGCGTTTCATAGTTATTATTTTTATCTTAATTTATGTACTCATTTTAATAAATTAAATTTGTTCATGACTACGGAAAGTGAGGCTCGGAAACGAAGTCGAGGCTTACAAGTCGGTGCCAAGAGAATGAGAAACGGGCAAAGGAAGGGCGAATTTATTCAGGGCGGAAAGGCATTCCTTTGCCGTGCCTTTCTTAAACATTTTCATTGATTAACATTTAGCAAAGGAAACATGCGAAAAAGGAAACTTTTCTCCGTTTAAAGAAACGCAAAGGCGAAATATTCGCTTGGAACACGGTCGTACGCCTCTACCTAGTGATTTCACTTCATTTTATTACATCCATAAATTACAGCTTGGGGGTGCTAATTGTGCCATAAATCCACCTGAAACCCCGTCTTTCCGTTCTCTTCCATTCCGTTTCTGCTTCCTTTATTTCCTTATTTTGTTCAATGTCAAAATCCAGCCTGATACTTTGTTTATTTTCCTATCCAACTTTTTTTCCAACCTTAGGCAGAGTGCACTGCCTGCCCTCCTACCCAAACACTTGTGCCTCTTCCTTTTTGTATACGCATTTTAATTATTTTCATTTGCGTTGATAACTTCTGGTTTCCCTTAGACTGAATTCCGAGCGGCGTCACCCTGCAGATTTGCATAGAAAAAGGGAAAGAAATCTTTATCGCTCCGAACGGGAAACTTGGCCCGGGAATTCTAATTTGCCTTTTTCACGGAGGACATTTTTTTTGTATTGTTTATATGCTGTTAAGGGATGTTTTTGTTTAAATGAATGCTTGTATTCGTCTTTAACGAAAAGTCACCTTGGAAGTTAATGAATCGAGAAGAAACTGTTTTTTGGGAGCACCTGCCGACGTAATCTAAAACAAATCTTGTAGAACTAAAGATCCGACACGAGGCACACGGTCAGTTGGGAAGTACAAAAGGTTCAATTGTTTGAATAATTAAATTTATGTAAATGATATGAGAAAACCGGAATTGAAGATTCTTAATTTAATATGAAAGATAATTGGTACTTTGCTAGAAATTTTCCCGTGATTCACTGGTAAAATGTGTGATATATATCTTATTCAGTACCATAATTCCGATTCTTTAAAAACTTTAATAAAGATAGGAACAGACAGAATAACTTATGTATTCGTTTACTCTCCCAGAACAGGCTACACCAAAGTTGTTAAATCAATAAGAACGTGCACTTGGGTATCCTTTTCTTCAAGTTTCCAACTCGCTTTAACTATTCAACATGTGGCCGGCTGAATTCGTTTGATAGGCTGCCTTCAGGCAAGGGGAAGTTTAAAACTGAACCGAAAATTTTAATTTTAACAGGGCACTAACACACAAAATTTTTTAATTAAAACGAAAGAAGTTCGGTGTTAGGTACGAGAATAGAAGTAACCCACAAAAACCGGTCACCCCAAAGGAAATTCGGGGCGGTTTAAGTCACCGGAATTTTCCTACACGAATCCCAAGACTGGAAACCACAAAATCGATTCGAACCCGGCGATTAAATGGGCGTTACTTTAAAGAATCACGCCTGAAGAAAATATAAAAAATAGTCATTTTCCGTCCGAAAGCAATCAAAAATGGCGGACGAAACGCCAGGACCCCCAAGACCAATAAAAAAAGCACACGACCGAGTAATCCGCATTTCATGGATGGGTCCCTGGAAAACCCGTCCGGTCAAAGGAAATAAAATGGCTAAATTGTAGTTGGCAATTGGTACAACTCGTGTTATTAATCAATAGTATTCATCGAGAATCGAGAGAGAGAGAGAGAGAGAGAGAGAGAGAGAGAGAGAGAGAGAGGAGAGAGATACTACCCTAGAAAAACAGTACTCATGTTCTAGGAGAATAATAATTTTCTAGTTTTCTTGCGGGTTTATTAGAACTGTCAAATGTTGTTCGAAGCTCAAATTTGATTGGTTCTTCTAGGAAGATGACCACGTTCGAAAATGATAATATTACCTGGAACAAAGGGATTCCACAGGTAGACACCTTTAAATAACCGGTTCGCAGGGCCTTTCCTCATTGCTCAGTTCATCTTTTAAAGTGATGAAATTCTTAATTACTATCATTATTTCATGGCCGCGAGGAAATTTTAGAAAGAACTCGGGAAAAAATGAATATCTGAGAAATCAAGCCTCACGAGTCCCTTTCGGTCTTTTTAATGGTTTTCGAACGGGGAGGAGAATAAGTAACAGCCATGACAATATTTGCTTCCATATGGTATCGGTACGAGAAGAAGAAGAAGAAGAAGAAGGATTTGCTGGCGGAAACGTTCCCATGAAGAAGATACCGTGGAAGTGTCAATTCTGACAGGGCGGACAGAAAATGTCTGGAGGAACGGTAGCTTTCCTACCTTTCTAAGCCTTTAAAGTCGAGCTTTCTTTGCACAATTCGATTCATTTAATTTTTAAAAAAGATACCTCGAAAGTAGGAGCTCGAATTTTGCACGCCTTAATAATAATATCATTAATTTAAATGACTTTTAATTAAATTAATTAATTTCAAGAAGACAAATAATTAGTTCCGACTTCCTTCTTTTTAATTCTAACAAAGAATTTACCTGGGTGAAAAGACCAATTACTCCAGAGCAGAAGGCAAGCCTTGTTCTAGGTCTACCACATAAGAAGGTGACACAATTTTATTGTATTGCATCTGTTGTCGTTCAACCCCGAAAGATAGAAAGAATCATTAAATTTTGTAGTTTCTAGTTAAACTGTTGATTCGCTGCCTTCTCTATTATTTATTATTTAATAACATTCGGGATTTTCAATGTAAGTCATGTCAAAATGTTGGTGTCGCCTAGACCACCACCCAAATCAACAGGGTTAGAACCAATTTACCAAATATCAACCAAATAAAAATATATAAATACTAATGTGTAGACAGATAAGTTATATAAATGGTTAATTATTTTTGTTGTTTTTTTAGATAATAATTACTTCACATAATTATTTTCTTATTATTTATATAGTCGTTTCCTCCCGTTGCAACTATTATTTTTATTCAAATTATGTATCATCTATTTTCAAACGTAATTATCTGCTTACCTTTTTCTGGGAATCCTCCTCTCCTCGGTTTACTGTTTGTTAAACTGTTCTTGCTTATTGTGTAGCGTTTCGTATGTTCTCGGTATTTCCTTGTTCTCCCGCAGAGGATTAAGTTTTGGCATCATCAACATTTCACAAGTGAGTCTTTCCCTCCTCGTCTCGTCTTCCGTTAAATTTCAAATCTGTTTCGAAGGACGAAAACGGTCCGTGGAAACCCACCGGCAACCGGAGAGGAGACGAAGCAGAAGATAAAGGAAAGTAATCCATGAAATTTCTCATTTTCCTCTTGTTGTACGGGCTCGCCTTCAAAAACTTCTCTCTGGAAATTTCATTTCATTTCATTTGAACGTTTTCAGCAGTTGTTCACAACGGAGGCAGCGTCTTTGGAACCAACTCGAGCCGTTGTTGTCTCATTCCCTCGGCCATTTATCTTCGTCGTTTATCTGAGTTGATTCCCTGAGAGAGCTCAGGTGCTGCCCGATAACATCGCGAGGATTGTTCCTTCCTCAAGATTTATCGCCGACAAGCTTTACTTTTACGATAGTCCGCGTCTTTTCTCCTCTTTTAGTCTTCACTTTTCCTATTTCCTCAGAATCCTCAAACGGAGTTTCTTGATCCCTTTTAGGCGCATTTTATAGCCCTAAATTTACAGTGTGGCGTCGGCACACATTTCCACGTGGGTTACGACAGCCTCCAAATGCGATTGGATTGAAAAAAATTTTAATTTTCGAGTGATTTTCATCGGGAAAAAGTTCACTTTCTCCTTTCTCCGATCGTAACTTGCGTTCAACCGACACAAAAAGGTTAGAACCACGCCTACATTAATTCTTTTCTCGTGTCATTTACGTCAAGTGCGGAACCATATTGAGGACATGCAGGTCTTCGCATCAAACAATGTCCATATTTCTAATTTCAATCTCGAAGTAGTCACATTTCTTCACTCACTCGTTGTAGTTGTCTACCATCCGGCTCCAACCCCCCCCCCCTCCTCCTCCGTAAAAGACAGTAGTTCAGCATCGACTTTCACGACAACACAATAATTTGACTGGTTCCAGCATTTGTGAATACCTGTGGGAAAGAAATGAAAGTATTCCTGCAACGGGGGCCTGTTACAATGAATAAAAATAAATATCTTATTTCTACATAAATATAAAGAGCGGTACGAGTCGAAAAAAAATTGATTCTGTTAGTTACACGTATACAACATAAAATCAAAATTTAAAAAAAAAATACGAACGGACTTAATGTGAGTTTCTTCTTTTTCTTACGATATTTATGAGCTGACACGAATTTAGAATTAAATAGGAAGACAACCCGATCAAAAAGTTGATTCTATTGATATCGCGCCCCCGACTGTGTCACAGAGAAATGATCCCTGATTTTCCTACCCCCCGGCGATGTTCTTGAGGTTTCCAAAACCTTCAAATTCTTATTCATTATTAAAAGACGTTTTTTATGCATATTAATAAGGGTATCAATTAATGCCGTTGGATTTTAGTATTGAAATGGAAAAAATGGTTTTACAAGAGTGCAACAATCAAATTTCTTATTGTTGAAAATATCATAACATTATCAACCGATGAATTGTGTTTAAGGTAGAATGAGAGGCAAGGTACGAAAGAAAATGAGGAGGTATAGAACATGAGACGCAGGTACCTGAAAGTTATCCAGCAGGAACTAGGTTTACCAATAATTTGGCTTCGGACTCCTCAGTGGTATCATAAATGTGATTAGAATTCCACAACTGTTTGACGAGTAATTTTCTATTAGAATTTTGAGTGGAATGACAGAACTTTGGGAAATGGAAAGGCCATTGTCTGTGACCTCACTTTCGAGATTAGTGAGGTCAACAGTTGCATAAGACTACTCACCATGAGCAGTAATCTTCCATCTGTAGGTCGTTGTTGGGCGTCAAGTTAAAACCGAAGTTTCTTAAATCCAACAAAGAGATTCAAGAGGATAACTGCAATCACGACCACCTGGGGCTCGTACGAATTGACTTATCCAAAGATGTTAGTTAATGATGACACAAAGTCAATCGATTGAGGGTTGAAAGACGAGGGATGATAGCCTCGGCTATTAGCCGAGTTTATACAGAAGGCTAGTAATAACACGTAGGAGTGGTACAGTTGAAAATGTACAGGAGAGCTACGGTACTCCGCAGCAGATGGGACGGGTCTTTTCAACCTGAATGGTTGAATCTAGTTGTCTGTCTTGCAGATAATATAGGTAAAAGGTGAAATGTAATTGACTTCGAGGGGTAGAGCCATTCTGTAAGTCAGATGGAAGGCCTTTTTTAACATCACAAGGTGAAACAATGTTATTTGTCATTAAGGCAGTGTATTGACTTAGAGGTAGCGAATATCTATTCACAATTACATTAAAGATCTCTTTTTTAAGAAGCCAAAAAAACGTTTTTTGAATTTGTAGAAACGATTTTCCAGCTCTTTACTTCCTCGAATTCATCAAGCGTTCCCTGCAACTGATATATATATACTAAATACATATATATATATTTCCATTCATTTATTCTAATTAATAAACCTCAGTAAAAAATTGTAGGTGTTTAAATTTTATGCATAACGCGGTGGTGTGACATATGGTGTGAAATATTTTGAGTTTTTTGTTACTTTTGCAGATGTTGAGCGCTTCGGGGTCTTCGGATCAACCTTCACAGGAAGGGATTCGTTCATATTTGTAAGGTAAACTGCACCAAATCCGTGTTACAGGCCGACATCCTGGTAGGCGATTCCAAAGGCCCCCATGTGGCTACCAGCATCCGAGAGATCTTCCTCGAAACCCAAAAATTGGAATTTTCACTCGGTTGGAATTCGATCCCCCGAGGGAAATTGGAAACAGGAACAAGTTGTCAATCAAGAGAGCGCGAGAGCATCACATGGTATCATTACAATAGATAGTTATCATTCCGGGTCATGTTGTAATGTTTGAAACAGGTAAGTTCCCATATTAACATTACTTATTTCAATGATTGAAAGTGGAAGGGGACTGACACATTGCCGGAATGGAACCATTTTATTTCTAGTAAAACAGGCACAATAAAATGTGAGTGCAGTGTGTGTAATTATGGCGTACAATTAACAGATCCACAGCTCTCGAACGAAGCTGTAGTGCTTTGTAAAGGAACTACCACTTCACTAACGATAAATTACACACACCAAACTGAGTTAATGTTACTTTCTTCCGATCTCTTTTGATACTTACTCTGATGTATGGATACTGAATATCGTTCAGATACATCCTGTTCACCCAATTTTATAAGAATCGAAGGTGACAATCATCAATTATATGCGTCTCTTGGTACGTGGGATTAGCGCACCCACACCCATGAAAACGTTTGGTCCACTGCATCGTTTCACGTTGGAAATTTAACTCCGACAATCTAAACACCGGAAGTAAATACCTTAAAACTCTATATCTTTTGCACTTGGCACTTGTCATTTTTCACTATCATCTGATAAGTGAAAAATTTATTTACGTATACAACAGAAGATGAATAGCGTACATTAAAGTGGTTTTTGTAGCATTCAAGAACATTAATATTTCCAATTCTTGTGGGTTTGAGACTGGACAATGGGGATTGACCGGTTTTCGTTAGAGTTGAAAATATTTAAATGAAATTCACCTGCATTTCCAATAAGATCAAACATTGACTATTTTCTGCAGTGACTTGTAAACATCAATAACAGGAATTTCTTACTGTTTGACCAATCAACATACGACTATACATTGCTACTCCTTGGGAATGATGTAACTAATGAATTATACTTACAGATAAATTTATGTTAGTGATTAAGCAGGTATCGTATAATGTACTGAATTATTTTTTCAAGACATACTTCACTTAAATTGGCAATGACTGGTGCTCAGTTCACAACAACGCCTGTTACGCATTTTGCCGCCAGTTTCGCTTAAAAACCGTTGCAAAAATTTAGTATGCCTGGCAATCCGAGTGGTCAGAACTGCCAACCTAGAAATTTGAGTTTCACAAAAACCGTTGGAACCGACAAGAAGCATTTTCACAATTTTTAGTTAAAAGATTTTATTCTTTTACTAATTTTATACATTTATTAAGGGTGGGTGACTCCGCTCGATTTAGGAATTTATTTACAGCTTTCGTGTGTACAGCTGAAATTCTCTGTCAAGGGCTGCAACCATAAATTTTACGAGGGAAACTTTACGTTATTTCACATTCATGAAAATTCAAAAATTACCGACTGAAGCTTTAGCAAAGCTTGAAAGTGGAATTGTCATAACCGATGCCGTTCGCTGTGTACTAGAATTAGTAAGTAACCGAGTTTTCTATTTCCCCCTAAGGACATCAAGGAATCCAGTTGTAAGATTTATTTGTTGTATTTATGTATTAAGGTGTATAATTCGCTTGATGCAAAAGCTTCGGCGATTACTGTTAGAGTGGACCTGAAGGAATACAAAATTGAAGTTAGTGACAATGGTCATGGAATACCAAGACATGACTTAGAAAGTGTTGGAATAAAGTATGTTACGTTGCCTTAAGCAAGTAATGCATGGTAGTTGATACAACAAAGTTTATGTTTGATTACAGATACATGACAAACAAGTATAATTCTTTCATCAATTCTGACAGATTTACAACATACGGCTACAAAGGACAAACTCTAGCCTGCCTCTTGGATGTGTGTGAATCACTGAAAATTGAAACAAAAACAAAGCATAGTGAAATTGTTTTTGTGAAGGTATACATGAATTAATCTAATACTGCCACTAAAAACCACCAATTATGTTATTACTCTTAATGGTATGAAAATTACTTTTTAGAACGAAAAAGTCAATCAATTAAGTCAATGAGTTAAAGAGCAGAAAGCTATAAAAATATTTTATAATTGTTATTAATTATTGTTACTAAGAAACTGTATATATTTTCCAGATGTTTCAAGCTGGGGCCATGTGCAATATTACAGAAGATTCAAGGCAGTGGACTGGACAGGAGGGTACAACCATAACAATTGAGAATTTCATGCATTCAATGCCAGTTAGAAGGAAAAGAATAAATGAAATATTTGATCTTGAAGAAATGAAACTACAACTAAAATACCTGGCTCTCATTCATTACAATGTAAGATTACATGTTTAAAAAAAATAGCAGTATTAATTCAAATAGGAAATTTTTTTTGTAAGAACTTTGGAATTAATTTTTCAATGTGATCATTGATGTATTTTGTGCTTAGGTTTCCTTCACACTGCGAAATGAAAACAAGAGTATGATTCTGTTTCATGCACAATGTGCTGCAAGTGTTTTGATTTCAGTTAAAAATATGTTTGGGGATAGCCTTGCCAAAGTTCTTAAAGTTGTCAATCACAAGTACAAGGAATTCAAAGTAACAGGACTTGTTGGTGAAAAAGCACAATCACATTACAACTTGCAAGCATTGTATGTAAACAAGAGAGTCATAATGAAAGGTGTAATTTACAAATTGGTGAATGATGCAATGACCAAGTATATTAAACAGACACATGTTTTGAATAACTCAATGGCAGAAAGCCTTGCTCTAAACAATTTAACATCTGCAAGATATAATGTATTTATATTGGAAATTAATTGTTCAAACAAATTGTTTGAATTATTTGGAACTGCAAAAAAGTACACAGTTGAATTTAAAGAATGGAAAGATGTTTTGAAATGTATTCAACAAGCTTTGAAGAATGTTTTCTGCATGAACAGTTCTGATTATAGTAGTGAAAACAATTCAACAAAAATTCAAGAAAAGGCAATTGATAGTAAACTGAAGAAGGGAACAAGCATACTACAAAATGCAATTAAGGGTGTGCCTGCTCGTCGGGTTCAGCAGCACTCTCCGAATAATAAAAATTTTGAGTTTTTAATTTTTAATGAAATCATGGAGGAATATGATGCCTTGGAATCAAGAAAAACAGAATCAAATCAGTATTTAATGAAATTTCAAAATTCAACACCTAAAAAACGATTGAAAATAAATTCAAAGATTATTGAATCTGAAAAAAACAGTACTTTTAATCAGTTTATTTATTGGTTGAAGACAAACATTGAAACAGATATGAGTGCTCAAAACTGTTACCAAAGCTTTTTGCAGTATAGACATGAAGGTTTAAAAAGAACATCCTCTCCAGCTGAATCATATTTGGAGAGTGGAGTTGACAGAATTAAAAAAATGAAACTTGATGTGACTAGCAATTATGGTGACACCAAAACAAGGCAGAAACAAAACGAAATAAGTTCCACAGAGTTACAGCCAATGAGGGAGTATTATTTTTGTGACAGCAAAAGAAAGCAAACCATAGAAACATTTTTTTGCAATGCATTAGAAGTTGTACCTTCATGCAGCAAACAAATCCATAATTTGAAACAGAATGTGTCAAATAGTAAAAACCAATGCGATTCAAATCGAAGTGGAAGTAGCAGTTACATGACGAAAAGCTACCGCGATACGGAAATAACTACGGTGGCGAATATGATTCCAATCACAGAACAAAATTATAAAAACAACTTTCAAATTAACATTTCTTCTCCTGAGCAGACTGATTCTTTTTTCTTAAATTTTGTAAACTTCCGAAACTTAACAGAGAGCTACAATTCTCATTCTGTAGGTCCACATCAACGGCATGTGAACTATGGTAAAATTAATTCTAAAACATGGGCTTCTCATTACCAGAACCGTTGGTCAGCCAGCATGGACTTGATGGAAAAGAATCAAGCCAAATTGGAAGAGAATTTACACATTTTGGAAAGTCAAAATCCTAGTTATAGTGTATATATCAATAAACAGAAATTAGAAGAGGATTTGAGTTTGTGGTTGAATGATTCTATTCCTGAAATTGGTGAATATTCTGTATATCAACACGATCAAATAAATTTGAATATTGCGGGCCCCGCTCGGAATGCTCCAGATAATTTGGACTTATCATCGGTAAAAAAGGACGCAATGGTTCAGACAGAATTCAGTTTTGCACCTGAAACTGGTTTTGAAACAGAAAATAGAATTTTGAACCTTCTCAGCGGCAAGGAAAATATGGAAGCGAGCGAGTTGGCGCAACTTAACGAATCAAACTTAAATAAACAGTACGAATTAATAAATTCCATAGATTTAATAGAAGCAAACACTCTTGAGCCGGAAAATATTTTACTGGACGGTGAAAGTCGTCCCATTTATGTTGGGCCTTCAAATGAAGAAGATGAGAAAGATGCAGAGACACCATTACTCCCGTCAATAAATCCAACTTTCAGTCATTTGATTGATAATAGAAAAGTTACAGTGTCGGGTGAAATTGTTTGCCGTAGTCAAAAAGTCGTCAATTCAATATCAGAAGGTACCAATGACAGCAGCTTGTCTAAAGGCACTTTGGGTGCCGTTCGAACGGACTGTGTCGCCCAAATAAAGAAAGGCGCTCAAGGTTCCGTGGATATGTTTGACCACATTTTGAATGACCCGATTTCTGAGAGCTCGGAACTAAGCAAAACCGTTCCATTAGAAGAAATCGATTTTGATTTATCATCAAACCAACAACAGTCATTTTGCATTACCAACAGGCATAATTTCATGCCTAAAGGACTCTCGCCAAAGGGTACAAAAAGTTTTGGAACGACAGAAATTGGTGTTCTCACCCCTCATAAGAAAACTGAAATCAGATTGGCTGTAGAAAATTCTGAAAACGATTTACTTGGAATGGTAAAATGGAAGGATGACTCTACCGGTATCCATGCCCACCCGATTTATCGCTTAATGGCTTTCCAATTGAATACTAAGTTCAATTTTTCTAATTCCATTAATCTATTTATCAGGTGGCACTACAAAACCAGTTATTCCAGATGGAATTGTTGATGAAATGAGACAAAAGGCGGAAAAAAATTTGTTGTGTTGCGAGAACCAAATTCCTTCGGCAACTATTTCTTCCTGTGCAATTAGAGTGCATAATTTGTTGCATCCTTTTGCCTTTACAAAGGAATTGCTTGCCAACGTTGAGGTGAGTGAGTTTTACGTTCCATTTGTACTACTGCTGCAGTATTTTTTTTTTAATCTACCTCTTCTTTTTTCCTGAATAAGAACTGTCCCTCGTCTTATTGAGGGGAAATGAGACATTTGTAGGTATAAGTAACATATACGGTTTACAAAAAGACATGCAATAGTGGTTTGAATTACATACTCTGAAGGGTATTATTTATTATTGCAGGTTATTGGGCAGTTGGATAGGAAATTTATAGTTGCGAAGATGAGTGTAACAGTACCGAGGAAGACGGAGTTCATAACACTTTTTGATCAACATGCAACAGATGAACGCATTAAATTAGAGGAGCTACTAAATGGTAAGTATTAAATACCTGCATACTTGCATTAAAAATAGGTCAAAATTAAGTTGAATAAAAATTCAGTTTGATGAATTTTCTTACGGTTTAATTAAGGCTGATTAAATTTTGGATGACAATTTGACGCCGGATAATAAACTCCGGCGATTTCTTATGTTTTAGAGTACATTTTGGCTGATGGAAAATTTTTGACCACTGGTTTAACTCTACCAATAGTATCTGAATTAAATGAATCACTTGTACAGGTCATTCTGGACGCAAATGATAAATTGATAAATATTGGACTGAAATGTGCAGCAGTAAACGAAAGAACTATAAAAATTTTAAGCGTACCGAAATTTCTTGGTGACAAATATGCTAAAGATGTATGTAATGACATTTTATAATCATATGAATCCTGTAGTTCAATTATAAGTGGGATGAATTTATTTTTCAGATAGGAAACAAAGATTATACGTCGATCACTAATACAGTTCAAGGCTTGATAAACAATATTGTACAGGAATTAACCGAGACCAGAGGAGCGCTCTCACAGATTCCGAAACTTCTTTACAATCTATTTACTTCAGATGCTTGCCACAGTAAATATGGATTTTTCGATTCCACCGGACTTCTTACTGGAAGCTTCCAACTGAATTCATTACTTTTCTTTAGGTGCAATTAAATTTAATAAACCGTTAACAAAATCATGTATGGCTGACATGATAAACAAGTTAAAAAATTGCAAATTACCCTTTCAATGTGCGCACGGCAGACCTTGTGTAATTCCAATTATCGATTTAGAGGATTTTAAGTATTTGGTAATTTACACAGTTTAAAAGGTAAATAGAAATGAATTCTTATTTGATAAATAATAATTTTATAATATTCCAGAATGAGCCTGAAAAAATAAATTTTGATAAGGTGAAGAAGAATTTCATTAGTAAATGAACGATTCATAGACACCTGAAATAATTCCTTTAGTTACGATTTAGAATCCACCAAAGTGTCAAATACACTGAAAGGAGAAATACTTGCCAGTCACCGTTTGAAATAGCAATAAGTAGAAGGATAATTCATTTACAATTAAATATTACCTGTTTTATTGTAACTACTCGTCATCAAGTTCAAATAATCCCTTGAGTTTTTCATCGTGAGAAAAAAATTTAACAGAACATACTCATGCACCATTCCATACTCAAGTATTGTTTCTCATTTCAACATACCGGCCAAGCATAACAAGGATGTCAACGTAATAATTCACGAAAGCTTACTATAGAAATGAAATCGAATAATGCTTAATAAAAATCGGGATTCATTAATTTTATTTACAGCAAAGATATTTAAAAAATAGTTACTTTTATAAAGTAAATCATTGTAAAGAGATCTCACACAAAATTTCTTCTTGAACGAACACTCGAACTAAAAAAATGCGTCACTTTACGTACTACCAGACTTAAATATTAATGTATTGCTAAGTCTACCTTTCCACTAACTAATACGAAACCTTTCCCCTGAGTTTACACGTATTTGCTCTTCGAAGTCACAATATTAAATATTATAAATTCACAAAATAGAATATTGAGAAAATAGAAAACGGTAAAATTATTCACACATTATATTATCTCAAACGTCTTGTTCCCATGCTTTGTACAGTTAAGGCCCTATTTAAGGCATTGGAATTCCCTAGGGGTTTTCCAGTTTTCCTTGTTTGTTTTGCTCGAACTTTAGCACTTGAAAACTTCATTTCATTTAAATTCATGCGATAATCTGTTAAATTTTAAAAAATTTATCTTTTAATGATAATGTAATTTATGTAAAACTTATAAAAACTTATTAGTTAACACGATTTCACTTTAAACTGATTATTATTGCTCTTTTTCCCATTAGATGCATACAATGTTGTCTGGTAGACATCGTTGATTGGATTAAACGTTTGTCATCCAATTTATTGTCATTGAATCTCCATGACCGAATTTTTTTTTCATAATTTACAACTATCTTTTGTGCTCATTTACCTGTGTGTCGGGATGGTTACCAGTTTTACATTTAAACAGTTAAAGGCACATAAAATTCGTTTGGTTCATTCTTCCAATCAATTTAAGTCATTCAATTACCGATAAACGACTTCATAGACCGTTCAATGGTCATAAATAACTTAATATCGTTAATTTCTAAAAGATAAATAGTTATGGAAGTTGTTTTCAACATTACTTGTTATTGGAATTTCTCTTTCTCAGTTACTGGTACCGGATTGCTTCACGTTGTCTAAATGTGGTCCGTAAGAGGGAAGTTGACCGGCCTGCGTGCACGATTTGCAACAGAACCGGGCGTAGTACTTATGTTGACAATGCTTGGCTTTGACTATTAACTCACAGTTTGCGAAGAAAATATTGTCCGTACAATTCGGGTGAATATATACACCTAGAATAAATTTTTCGTTTTTTTAGTTCTGTACATGTGACGTATTTTTTTACCTTCGGTTACAGGTTCCGTTACCCACCTTCAACTGTAATGTGGATGTGACTGCTAGCCTCTTCGTATTGATTTTGTGCAACACAACGGTAGGTACCACCGTCACTTCCATCCGCCCTAATAATACGTAGTCGATTGCTCTCTGTTTATTAAAGTAACCAATGTGTTAGTAAGTAACAATATATGAGAATGCTGAAGCTACGTAAAGTTTACAACACAGTTAGAAAAATGAAATGTGGAAACTTGCTAGCGTCCATTTGGATGGACGGATACGTTAACTTGTACTAACCTGTAATTTCTATTTTTCTTGAAGGATATACTATTTCATTGTCTTTGTACCAAGTAACTCGTGGCAATGGATAACCATCCACTAGACATGGTATGGAAATGTCGCTTCCAACAGCGAAATTTGTTTGTTCTAACGAGATGTTTACTGCGAGTGGTACTGAAATAAGAAGGTTAGAAGAATTTTCGATTTATTTCTGATCTGTAGGGTAGGATTCAAGGTAAAAGAGGATTGATAATTCTTAACATTTCGAATTCGTTGTAATAATTTTCTACTGACCTGTAAATGCTCTCGGTGATTCTTGGGTGGTTACTTCTACATGGGGAATGGGCGGATGTGTTAGTGCGTGAGTTATATCGTGGTGAGGTATTTGTGTTATTTCGGGTTTGGGATAAGTTGGTTCCGGTCTTTGTGGCTGATTTATCAAATACTGGAAGTACGGTTCGTCTTCTGGATTGGTAGAATATACGGGTCCCGTAGCCTGAACCGTAACAGTACCAGAAGAAGCTTTTCCCAAACCATTGTATGCTTGGCATACATAAGGACCCAAGTTTTTAAGCGAAATAGATTTAACAAGCAGAGAGAAATCTCGTCTTTGTTCGTATTGCCCAGAAGAAAGCGGTAGCATTCTATCACCACGCCACCACGTCACCCCGGGACGTGGCCACCCAATAGCATAGCATTGAAGAATGACAGGAGTTCCAAGTGTTACCACAACATATGTATTCTCATCGCCAATTACTTCAGCAGGTCTTGGCGTGGGATCTACAAAGTTGTTGATTTGTTATTCAAACAATTTCACACGTGCTTTTTTTAAACTGTGTTAATACCCCAAAATAGTTAATACCCAAAACATTTAGTTTTCTAACTGCTTAATAATTTTTTGATCACCCTACCGTTCTATTGACAATACCTGTAACTTCGAGAGTAAATTCCTTTTGCACTGGGTGACCCACACCGTTATTTGCTGCACAGTGGTAAACGCCAGCGTCACTACTATGTAGACCTATAATTTGAAGTGAACCGTCTACCAAAAATTTATGTCGTCCACCGGATCCGTCAATCAAATTGGAGTCTTTTCTCCATGAAACCACAGGAGTCGGTATTCCTCTAACGCTGCATTTTAGAGTTGCGTAACTTCCCTCCGGTGCACTAACATGCATTTCATCCGATACTATTGTAGGCGGTTGAGCTAAAATTATTATACAGAATTCATTTTGAAATTCATTTCTTAGTGTGTAAATCATTTCCAGTTGTCGATAAAAACGAATAATGTACCCCCGTAAAATGGTAAGTGGTACTGTGGACTGGTTGTTTGCGGAGCTGCAGGAGCTGCAGGAGCTGCATCTACAGGGTGCATGCATGACGTTGCTGGAATGTTTGAGCAGTCAGATGCGCAACATTTCAGTGGTCCAGGACAGTCTGCATCGGATTGACATTCAGCAGTGCAGGAACCACCTCCGCTTGCAAGGACAGGGCATTGTCCCGGTTTATTTTCTACAAGTGCAAAATAAGATGTAATTAATATACGCCTAATTGTCGTTTTGGTCGTATAATTTTCCACATTGTGTTTCAGTTATAATACCTTCGCGGCAGAGTCCACGAGCCACAATTTTGCCTGCTTCGTCATGGTGCAAATCAACAGCACACCGACTACCTTCAGGACAGTATTGCTCCCTACATGGATTATTACATCGGCATCGCTCACAGTCTTCGGCATCAACAAACTTTTCTATGCCATACGGACAATGAAGTTGGCTACATTTCCTTTGTTCTTCTCTGCAGTATTCCGGTAAGTGTACAATTATTTCATTCGCTGCAGAGAAACACAAACTTTTAAATTGATTTTTGTCAATTAATGGCGTCGAAGTATTTTCAAAGTATTCTTACGGTCACTATGTGGTGTTGGGGCAAGGTCTCTCAATTGATCCGCGCAAAACTTAATGCAAGTGTCAAAGTTTTTGAACCTGTTAAAGTTACCACCACATCCACTATAAAGGAAGGGCACACAAGTTTGCATTGTTTCTTCGTAGTGCCAACGCTTGTATGGCACGTCTCGACAAGGCCCAACATCCACAGGCAAGCGACAAATGTCTGTTAGTTTGAATAATTAACATTCACCCAGTTAGTATGGTTATATTCTACAGTACATGTTAGTAAGGTTAAAAGTGTCGAAAAAGAAATAATTGCAATTACCTTGATGTGGTAGAGTAGTGTCATTACTAAGTGGCAACGCTTCTTCTTTGTGGAAACATAATGTTTCACATTCTTGTATTGAGCTGAACCTATTGCTATTGCCCCCACAACCAGTGTAGGTAAATTCTCTGCAGACGCGGTTAGTGGTATCGTAGAACCATTTTTGTAATTGTCCTGTGCAGTGACCCACATCATAGGGTAGGTTACATACATCTGAAATTATGAGTTTGTAAAAATTGGTGGAGAAACAAAAAGAAAGTTAGGCACAAAGTGTTTACTGGTGTGTGATGATTAATACCTTGACTTTTGAATTGACCGCATTGTCTCTCGCACTGCTCTTCTGACTCGAATCTATTGCCGTTGCCCATGCATCCACCGTACACGAAGGATTGACATCTTTCCGTATGAGGATCGTAATACCAAGAGTGGTATTCCCCGAGACAGGGACCAGGGTCAACTCTAATATAGCAGATGTCTCTAGGATCGTACGGTCTTGGAGGCTGATGCACCGGAATAATTGCACTCGGTGGAGGAGTCGGAGGATGTTCAACGGGTGCGTGTCTACATCGAACTTCACAATCGTACCTGAAACAAAAATGTTAATTAAGTGAAGTGTAAGTCAGGGCAGGTTTCGCACCATTTATTTGTGGTCATACCTTGTGTTGAATCTGTTTCCATTGCCTTGACAGCCTCCATATTCAAATTCGTAACAAGTATCCGTTTCTCTATCATAATACCATTGAGGGTGGTTACCGTTGCACGGTCCAACCGTTTTAGGTAGAGTACATATGTCTGAAATGAGTCAGTCCGTTACAGGGTGTTCTAATAGAAAATTTCTCTATAAGAAATTAAACTATGTGGTACCTTGAACGTTTCCACAGTAATGTTCACATTCTTCTCTTGAATCGAAACGATTTCCGTTACCATCACAGCCTCCGTACAAGAATTGTTTGCAAACACCGTCAGATCGGTCGTAAAACCATTTTGGTAAGAATTCAGATGGTCTACACGACCCTGGATCGCTGCCGTAGAAGCAGTACTCTAAAAGTGAAATAATTTATTAGTTAATTTTTAAACATTTTGTTGAAATGATTAGTTGTAAATCTTAAATACCAGTTCTGAAATATTCAGGCGGAGGTGTTACTGGTCTTTGAGTGGCAATATCCACTCGTTCTTCGGCTACATAAGCCTCGCATCTCTTCTGGCAGTCGATTTGTCGTTCGAAATTATTTTGATTTCCACCACAGCCGCCATAGTAAAATGGACTGCAACGTCCCACTTGTAAGTCGTAGTACCAACGTTCGGTGTAGTTGTAACATTCTCCAATTAACGCGGGGAGATGGCATAAATCTTTGTCTGCAAATTAAACCAGTTTTAATTTGATTAAAATCCAGATTACCGATCATTCGAATCTAGAAAGTTGTCAATCTAAGTCATATTTGTGAAAATCATTATGTAAAAATCTGTTGAGACTTACATATTCTCGGAGGACACTCAGATTCGCATTCCTCACGAGTTTCAAAACTGTTAGCATTACCCTCGCACCCAGTGTAATAGAAGGGCATGCAGCGATTTTCAGAATTATCAAAATACCATCGTGACTTTTTCTCGTTACAGCTCCCAGGTTCTTTTGGTAAAGCGCAATGATCTAATAACATGCAATTAGTGTTGTTAGTTAAACTATCGCAGAATAAGTTTGTTAATACCCTCCGTTTATTATTGTTATTTCCAATAGTTAATGAAGCAAATAAATAAGGACCGTTAGTTGACCCACCCTGAGGATTATGACATTAGTTTTCAATAACTATTATAATTAGTACATCATTCAAGAGAGGTGTGACAATATTTTCTAAAGCGAAGTGTCGAATGCGAATTAATAATATTAAGGAATTCCATTTCCTGTTTGAGTTTGCTATACTGCTTGAAGCTGTTATTTTGCTGACTTTCTCATCAGCCTCTAAACTTTGGTTCAATTAAATACCTCTATTCGACTTTAAAACATGACATTTTTTTGTGCATTCAGCTTCGCTTTTGAATCGGTTGCTGTTTCCCAAACAACCACCGTAAAAAAACTGGCGACATGTTCCAATTACATGATCATAATACCATCGCAAAACTGACCCACGACAAGGTCCTGGATCTCTCTCGAGACGACATACCTCTGACAATACTGTAATTTTAGTACTCTCTGTTATGCAGTCACATTCAATTTGTTGGTAAATACTATCTTCAATCACGTACTTGCCGATTTGACAGTTCAGTTCCTACTCACCTCTACTGCGTCCAGGTTTAATGCATTGCTCCTTACAAGCAGATTCTGTAAAGAAATTGTTACTATTGCCCTTGCAACCTCCGAATCGGAATTGTAAGCATGATTTTCTTTCCTTGTCGTAGTGCCATCTGATGTAGTTTCCTTCGCATGGACCAGCTTCGGCTGGTTGTTCGCACGGATCTGTAGAAAAGATTAGCATTACATTTGCACATTGATTAGGTCAAGGTTCGGTTAAATGTTTTTGCTACAGACCCACTGTTTCTTCTGGTGCACAAGTTTCCTGGCATTCTTCTCTTGAGTCGAAGTTGTTGTTGTTACCCAAGCAACCGCCGTAGATAAATTGACCACATTGTTTTCTTTCATTATCGTAATACCATTTGGGGAAATATTTTTCACACGGTCCTTCAACCTTTGGAAGTCGGCATCTGTCTGTTGAGGACAATTTAAGTGAGATTGGTTAACAGGAGTTTTTGGACAATTCCGTAGGGTTTCGTACCTTTGCTTTCTGGTGCAACGCAAACCGCGGTACACTCCTCTTGCGTCTTGAATTTGTTGTCGTTTCCTTCGCAACCTCCATACCAAAATCGTGTACAGCCACCATATTGCATGTCGTAGAACCACTTGACACTGAAATCGCGACATGGACCTCTGTCTTTCGGTAGGGTACACGCATCTATGCAAATTTAATTTGGGAAGTTGAGGAATCATTGTAATTATAAAATTGCACTCCTATCAAATTATTCAATTACACGCACCTCCCGGAGCTTTGAGTTGTGTTTTACAACCATCGAAATCTTCACCAAGAGCTTCCTCTACTCCGTCAGGACAACAACCAAATTGTGACACTTCGCAACCACATCCAGCCTTCTCAGGTCCTCTCGCAGGTGTCCTACCATCAGAACAGCAACCAAATTCTGTTGTTTCGCATCCGCATCCTTGAAGTTGATTATTTGTAAAGTATTTAGCCGTGGTAAAATCCCTATTAAGAAATACTTATTAACATATTATAAATGCAAACCTAGTAGTTGCGGTCCCTTAGCAGTAGTAACACCATCAGGACAACATCCAAATTGGAATGTGTGACACGGACAGTTCTGATATGCTGGTCCTGGTGAAGGTGTGAAATTGTCCGGGCAGCAACCGTATTGTGAGTATTGGCATCCACATCCTTCGTTGCCGTAACCTCTGGCGGCCGTGTGATTGTCGGGACAACATCCGTACGGAGAATATTGACATTCACATCCTATTCGCCATTAAACTTAATTAATTCTTATTTACATTAATTCTTTTTTATATGAAATAGAATAACAAACTTGTGTACCCTCAAGATTAGGTCCCCTGGCATACAAAATGTTGTCAGGACAGCAACCATATGGTGAGCCCAGACAGCATCCCTCTCTGTTAGGTCCATGAGCAGGAGTAATGTTGTCATCACAGCAACCGAACGGCTCTGATGCACATGCTGTCCTGCAGCCTTCGTTTCGACTACCAAGAGCTGAAATGCATTGCACATATATTAAAAGTATTAGTATAGATAGTCGTCGAATGCGACCTGGGATTTGTTTTACCAGGAGTAATTCCATCGGGGCAGCAACCATATTGAGATAAAGTGCAATTTTCTGAATCAATAACACCACAGTTTTCGAAGTTAGGACCTTCAGCCGATATAATGCCATCGGGACAACAGCCGTAAGTGCTGTTTGCACAGTCCATAATTTCTCCCGAACCTGTAAGATACGTTAAAAGTTAGGCAAACAACGTTTTACATTTCAAAAAGTCGGAAAGAAACTGAGCCACTACCTTCTTCACAACCCTGGAAGTTTGGTCCTGTTGCGGCTCGCACATTGTCAGGACAGCAACCAAAGGCAGTTTCTTTACAGGTGTCACACTCTCCTGATCCTTCACACATAAAGCAACCTTTGAAGTTGGGACCCATGGCGCTCGTCATATTATCTGGGCAACATCCAAACCTGTAATTGATATTTGATAGTTTATAGTTCCTTGTAGAAAATGTGATTCAATATTACAGAGCAATAGGAAGTAACTTACTGTGATGTAGTACATTCGGCAGGAAGAATTTCCTCAGGACAACCTTCAAAATCGTTTCCTTGAGCAACAGTAACCTTGTCAGGGCAACAACCAAATAGCGTTGCCGCACAATCGAATTTCGGACATCCTTTCTCGTTCTTGCCCTTTGCTGGTGACACTCCATCTGAGCAGCAACCAAATTCGGACTCCATACAAGTTTGAGGTTGTGGACAACCTTGAGGTAGAAAGGGTAATAGTCTTGGTCTTTTGGTCTTCTAACTGTAGAGTTTTTAAAAATAGAGAACACTTACCTTTGCTAAATGGACCCTCTGCCGGAGTTTTGTTGTCAGGACAGCAACCAAATTCTGATTTTCTACATTTTGGCTTCTTCTTTGGTCTACATTTCTTGAGTTTTTGTTCTTTGAAAATGGCTTTTCTGATGGACGATATCGATGGTCCGTAAAGGTCGTCAACTAATAAATTTATACATAGTTTAAAGTTTTGACTTTCACAGGTTATTGCATGCAACAACCGCCACCCTTATGAGAAAATTCTATTAGTAATAGGCAAAGCGGTGTAAAACATAACTTGGAAGTGCAGTAATGGCAACAATGACTAACTAGGATCAATTCATTGTAATGTACAAATCCTTTTACTGTGCTTATTAGAGTGTTATGATTAGTAAAATTTAAACTTACTGCTTGAAGTTGACCATTTATCTGACATATCTGTAATTGCTGTAGACATCTCTGACGTGGATTCAGTACTTTCTGTTGATCCTGAAACTGTAGACTCTGTGCTCTCGGTTGAACCAGATACAGTGGATTCCGTGCTTTCTGTAGACATCTCTGACGTCGATTCAGTACTTTCTGTTGATCCAGATGCAGTGGATTCAGTGCTTTCTGTAGACATCTCTGATGTCGACTCTGTACTTTCTGTTGATTCTGTGCTTTCCGTGGATATTTCTGACGTGGATTCAGTACTTTCTGTTGATCCTGAAACTGTAGACTCTGTGCTCTCGGTTGAACCAGATACAGTGGATTCCGTGCTTTCTGTAGACATCTCTGACGTCGATTCAGTACTTTCTGTTGATTCAGATGCAGTGGATTCAGTGCTTTCTGTAGACATCTCTGATGTCGACTCTGTACTTTCTGTTGATTCTGTGCTTTCCGTGGACATTTCTGACGTCGATTCGGTACTTTCAGTGGAATCGCTGCTGGATGAAGAACCAGATGAAGTTGTTTCTGTACTTTCCGTGGTTTCAGTAGACGAATCCGTTGTAGACTCTGTACTATCGGTAGACTCCGTTAGTTCTGTACTTGCATCCACATCGACTTCTTGAATACTGCGCAGTGTTGAACTCTCTGTTGTGCTAGAACCGTCTGATGAAGACGTTGAACTATCAGAAGTACTTTCGGTTGAGACCGTGCTGCCATCACTGGATGATTCTGTACTATCTGTCGTTATTGAGGAGGAAGATTCTGTAGATTCAGTGCTTTCAGTCGAATCAGTTGTTTCTGTAGACTCTGTACTATCCGTCGATATTGATGAAGAAGAATCCGTAGATTCCGTACTTTCAGTAGAATCAGTACTCTCCGTTGATACAGATGAAGATGATTCTGTTGACTCCGTGCTTTCAGTCGATTCAGTACTCTCCGTCGATACAGATGAAGATGATTCCGTCGACTCCGTGCTTTCAGTCGATTCAGTACTCTCTGTTGATACAGATGAAGATGATTCTGTCGACTCCGTGCTTTCAGTAGACTCCGTACTTTCCGTCGATACAGATGAAGATGATTCTGTCGACTCTGTACTTTCTGTTGATTCTGTACTATCTGTTGATAGAGATGAGGATGATTCTGTCGACTCTGTGCTTTCAGTTGATTCAGTACTCTCCGTCGATACAGATGAAGATGATTCTGTCGACTCCGTACTTTCTGTTGATTCTGTACTATCTGTAGATTCAGATGATGATGAATCTGTAGACTCACTACTTTCTGTTGATTCTGTACTATCTGTAGATTCAGATGATGATGATTCTGTAGACTCACTACTCTCTGTCGATTCTGTAGATTCTGTACTGTCCGTAGATCCAGATGAAGAAGATTCCGTTGACTCAGTGCTATCTGTCGATTCCGTAGACTCAGTACTTTCTGTGGATTCTGTAGATTCTGTGCTGTCTGTAGATCCAGATGAAGAAGATTCTGTTGATTCAGTGCTATCTGTTGACGCAGAAGAATCAGTTGATTCGTTGGTAGATGAAGAGTCCGAGCTGGAGGATGTGTCACTTGAAGTACTCGACGACAAGTCAGTGCTGCCACTAGTACTAAATTCTGTACTACTATCACTACTACTAATGCTACTACTATCAGTGCTTAGGCTGCTGCTACCATCACCAGTGCTGCTACTGCTAATACTACTACCCATGCTTGAAAATGTTGAATCTGTACCGAGACTGCTGCTCATTGACATGTCTGAACTGGCATCTGTTGACAGGGATGACTCTGTGGACAGATCCGACGAGGACAGACCACTGGTAGTTGATTCTGAGGACGAGCCGGAGGAAGTTGAGAGGGATGAAAAATCTGATGATAAGTCCGTCACATCCGTTGTGTGATCCGAAGAATCAGAAATTCCTGCCCTGGTGTCCGACAATGTGCTTCCCTGAACAAAAATATGATACTTAACAGGACAGTCCTTCAAAACTCTCTTTCCGTAGTTCTTATGAAAATTATGTAACCTGTTCTGAACCGAGAAGTATTGGTGCAGTCATGCCATCTCCCAGGTCATCATATTCATCTTCATAATCCTCGTCATATTCGCAGTCTTCTTCGTCATCTTCGCTCAGGTCATGTGTAGGCTCTACTGTGTAGACTTCATCTTCGCCGCAAGCGTGATTATTACAACTCTCACTTGCAAATGGTAATGAATTTCCATCGCAGTTAGTGATTGCGACCGTAGCACCATCTTGGACACATAACACCTTTCTTGTTTTTTGACCTCCACCGCAGTCTTTTGAACACTAAAATCAGGATATTTGCCTTACATGTGTAGCAAACTATCACATCGACCATTAAATTTTATTGTAAAATTAGCCAGTTTCATATTTACCTCACTCCAGGGTCCAGCAAACCAGTCTCCTTTGCACTGTTCATGACCTTCACATTCCTTTTCTGTTTCATATTTTTCATCTGGATTGCACTTGTCATCCTCTACTTTCTTTATAGAACCCTCATCGCTCAATTCTCCGCAAAATACTTTCCTTGTCTGAACACCTGAAGTACATTTAGATGAGCATTCACTCCATTGAGTAGCATACCATTGATGTTCGCATTTCTTTGTCGTGTCGCAATTTCGCATGAGTTCGGGTTTCCTGTATTTGTGACAGAAAGAATCTGCGTAGATGACACCGCTTTGGGTGGCGCAGTGGGCAGTTCGTGTCTCTTGCGTCAGGCCACATTTTTCGTCGCACTAAATAACAAGACATGTTTCTGTAGAAGCGTCCAACATTGTTGAAAGTCTAAATTGTGTTTGTATACTTACACCTGACCACTCTGATGTTACCCAGTCGACTCCCTCGCATGGACGCAGCATACAAGGTTTTTCTGATTCTGGTTTTTGCTCTGCACAGTAAGCATCATCCAACACTTCGATTTTTCCGTCACTTTTGCGGTAACACTTGACATCTCTTGTTTCTTTTCCATCACCACAGAGCTTGTCACACTGACATTGAAAAAATTAGCGTTAGTTATGGTGAAGTTTTCATTATTATACATGGACAGCCCGAAGAACCTACCCTCTTCCAAGGTCCGATATGCCAAGTAGGACATATGGCGTCTACGTTACATTCTTGCTTATTTGGTGGTTTTTCTCCAGTCTTCTCACATTCGCTTTCATCGGCCACGGATGGTAACCCATTTGCAACTATTTGCATGCAGTACACCTATAGTTTGATTTAAAATTTCTAAATTAAATTTTACGGTTCAAACATGTGTCTTATTTTACATAAGATACGTATGCCGCAGTACCTGACGTTCTTGCACCCCTCTTTCACATGATTCACTACATTGAGACCAGGGTCCTGCACTCCATGTAGGGGGACAGGGTTCAGGGGAACAAGATTGAATAGAAGTTGGCATGTAGTTGGCGTTACACAAATTTTCAGGCATTTGAGCCATATCTCGACGTCTGACGCAAATTACGCTTCTTTGTTGAGTACCTTTGAAATTGCACAATTATAAATGAACTGTTATTTTTACATTATTTATGTATCAGATAATCACGGGATCGCTGTTAGATTTTATTTATAGTTTCCTGTTTCAATTTCAAAATTTATTACTATTATTTTGTAAAGTGTAATTTTGGAAGACATTTTTTTTTGAAAACTTACCACCTCCGCAACTCATGCTACAAGGGCCAAATTCACTTTCTACCCACGTGTAGTTATCACTCAGAGAATGGGGAGAAATGCCTTTTGGAATACTGTACTCATACATAACTCCTGGATTTGGTTCCTGGTATAACAACTGCAACGAGAATTACGAGTGTTAGTTTTTTAATGAACTTTTTTCTTTTTTTTTCAATATGAATGAATTGTTTAAAGGCAAACATACCGATACATAAATAGGTTCAGATGTGGGCCCAAGAGCCATAATTGATTCGGGTGCATAAAATCCGTGTGGTTTTCTTTCATAATGAAATACGGTACCGGCGAATCTTAATTTTCTGGGAAAATCAATTCGCCAATTTCCATTCAAGTAGTAGTGACCCGTTGTATTTCGAACAGCTGAAATAATATATGTTGTTAGAGTTTTTACAAATTCCATGGATGGTTTGGTATCAGTGGCGTTGGGTCATGTTACAATCGAGCGTTACTTTCTTAAGGCCACCAATAAACGACGTAAGAATTCTACCTCAAATTTGACAGTAGCGCTTAAAAGTACTCCTCTGTGTGACTACTACATCGTAAAATAACTGCGACACATTTTATTTTTGTTTTACGACGTATCAGTTAAAATCCAGCAGTTCATTAAACTTCACAGATGTAGCACGGAAATATTATTCTACAAATATTTATTCTATTTTTATAAAACAATAATTGCCACGAACTCGAAAACGAAAACATTCTAATTATTGGGATTTGTGTTTCAAACATATATATATATATATATAAATGAATTGAATATCAATGTGTATTAACATTGAAAAAGAATGATGTAGAGCTCTGTCGGGTCGGTCACGTGAATGGATGTTGTTACTAATGTTACATGAAATTAATAATTTTTTCTAAACTCAATTATTTGCGAAATGTTTTACCAAAAAATGAATCCAGACTGACGACTCAAATAATAACACAAACCTAAGTACCTAAGTAGTTGTTCGTCGGTTGAATCTCTTTTACTTTGATGTTAGTGGCACCTGCCGGTATGAGCAGGATGTCATTGTAACCTGAAAGACACATAATCTTGTTAAAAAATCGCCGTTTGGGGTTTAAAGTGGTAGATGTACCACACCCAGAGGAGCTTATATTTAGTATAGATTTATAAATTAGAGTTTTGGTCGGGTATGTCTTGAATTCTCTGCACTTGATCAAGTGCGGGACCTACCGACTTGCAAATCATTGTTGTCCAGTACACCTTGAACTGTGTTACAACTACTGCCGTCCCCTCCACATTCTCTGCAATTGTCTTCCCTTGCAGAAGAGCCCAGCAGACGGTCGCAGCCCACCGGCTAAGAAATTCCGCACAAGAATTGTTATTAAAAAGTTTTATTCATTTATGTCGAAAATCGTAAAGAGCTGGTAACGAAATGTATTTTTTCCTTACCAGACACTGTCCATCAACGCAGACATCCAGCTTTTCATCGTCACACGGAGTTCCATCGATAACTTTCTTGTTGTGTCGATAATAAAATCTTTCTCCTCTCGGCATACAGTTCAATTCGCAGAGATTTGGAGCTTTTGTGTAGGGAATCCAGCTAACAATTTATAGTGAACATGTAAACATTTATGTATGTTAACGACTCATTAATTCTCTCGTAAAAAAAATAGAAATAGCGAGACGAACACTTGAGACACGCCACCAACAGAGGTACCCTGCAGGAAATACTTTTCTAATTTAAAAATTACAAGGGGAAGAAAGAACAAACTATTTTAGAAATCAATTAACCAATAATTACAACAAAAACAGTCGGAAAGCTCGTTAAAAAATCAAACAAAAAATAAGTACACGAGGTATTCAAGAAATACTTTTGGTAGAATAAAAATGTGAGATTGTTTTTTATATAGAAAATAGTATACTTCTCAGACTCATCGAAAGCAAACAAAGAAATTGATAAATATTCTAAGATTAGGAGGATTAGGTCGCGTCTGATGTCTAACGATGCAGAAAATGATGTTTTGGTGACCGTCTTTTGCTACATAACAATCTTTTTTTATTCAATAATTTGAGATTCTTAAGGTGCCGAACAATACTGCTTGCATTCTATATTTTAGAATCAATGGGCGCCATTTTCCCTGAGTAATATTGAATAGAAAATGCAAATTTTAACGTATGGTACATATTTAATCAAGCTTTTTACTCTGCCCCTGACATGTGCTACCCAGTCAGCAATAACTTCCTACGTATACTCATTTTTTTATTTTTTATATTTATTTATGTTTTATCTCATTGTTTGGTCAATTAAAAATTTATGCTTTGTTTGCTTTTGTAACATTTAAGGGCTTTTCAATATTTACGGCCAAAATACTTTTTGACTGCTGGATTGCACAGGTCTTAAAAATTTTTAAATTTTGGATTATATTAAAGAAGGTTATTAATGGCATCAATAAATAACTTAACCCCGCAACTATTAATAGTTAAATGAGTAAAAAACCTTCTCCGAGCACACGGACCGTAGGAAACATTATGAAATTAAATTATTTAAATTATTCTCTATGAAGTTGGTTACAGTTAGTTCACGTGGTTTTCACACAACAACAATATATTTATAGACTTATTTAATTAATATATGGTTTGAACGTTAAGACGTTTCTGTTTTATTTTGTTTTGCTGTATACAACGGCGAATGTGTCTCGTTCGTGGTCGGCTTTCTTACTAATCTGCTTGTTTGAAATATAAAATAATACGACGACTAAGGTGATAATTTGTTTCTTTGAAACTTGTAAATTGTACACACTAACCTATCGAGGTGGACAATAAATTTCAAAGTAATTACTTACTCGTAATATCTGTCTTCGAAGGGAACTCGATTGTACTCTGCACATTGTTCCGATCTAAAATCTGAATACCCGTGACATTCCTATAAAGAGATCAATAAATTATAATTTTAAGAGTAAGGGCACATTTTTATTGCCAATAAACAACACAAGATTATTCGTAATGAATTATAACCTCAGAAGAAAACTAAAACCTGGCGACCGTTTATGTCGTCCTTTGTATTTGTAATAAGAAAGTGTTGGACGTAAGAAGCTTGGAATAATAATTTAACAGGAGTGCAAAATAATACTTTGTTTTATTTACATTAAAGTATTTTCACTTTGTACGTGCATTCACAATTCATTCGAATCGGTGTACATATGTATATTTGTGTACATATGCACTTCAAATCTTAACTTTAACGTAGATTAGATCAACTTAGAACAACGAGTAAACGATACAATCGTTTAAGTATTAGTAATCGATACAATTAAACGTAGGAAATAAATGAAGGTTGCCTCTTTGACATAGTGTAATGCAATGTTAAAGAAAAAAATTTCGATGCCATCCATCAAGCCAACGTGTTCCTTTGGCGACATTAATTGAGTTGTGCACAGAATAAGGCGGAATAGGAAATCAATATTTTTAAAACCCAACCTATTATTTCATAGACAACATAATATGATGGTACCGGATGAAATAATTTTTGACTGCAAATTATTTAACAATTGTGGACCGAATTTCTCGCACGGAGTAGGAATGCAGATGATTAAAAAAGAGTTATAGAACTTGTGCATGTATAAAGTGCTATAATTTTTTTCACGGTTATTAAGTATTAGGTGATCGAACAGCTATTAAATTTAAGTTTGCCCTTTCTACAAAGATTTGATTTAGTGAAACGTATTTTCAACGTAAATCACTCTCGGACAGTTTTCTTAATTTACCGGTACTGTCTCCTACTGATTTGAAAAGGAGAGAATGAATTTGTAAAATCAATTTGATAAATACTACACAATAACCAATCGAAGTCAATATAGAAAATCGGTTTTTCTCTACTCACCTGAACGTTGCAGGAAAAATATCGTTTAGTGCCCCCGTGACAATATGGCCGACCATCTGGACTGTAAACGAAGAAGCATAATTAAAAGATTATTTAAGAATTTTTGTGGGGCAATGAGATATGTATTGCATAAGTAAATCTAGAGAACCGTACTTCTATTGACGGTATTTAACAGTTAAATATATCTGTAAATTTTAGCGTAGTAAATGCAGGACACTAAAAAAAGTTCTAGTTTTCATTGGTGGCGATAATATGAAAACTGAAATAGATCTAAAGCTTCTTATCATTGTCTTATTCATTGCCAATGCCTGGATGTTTTTTTTTATTATCATAAGGCCTTTCAAGTGAAGTAAGTCAAAATAACAAGAAATTAGAGTTTCCTGTCGAATCGTTGCGTTCAAATGTGCCCAATGTTTTTTGTAGGACTCCTTGGGTTTGCAATATTTTTACCTATACCTTTCGTCTAGGCAGTGCCTAGTTTGATACGCTACTCCTCCGCCGCAGGTTCTCGAGCATTCCGAGGGAGCTGACCATGGGCTCCAATTCCCGTACTCGGGACCCCCTGGACCATCTACAATGTAACTATCAGGAATGAAATCGGACGAATGACCGTACTGCCTTTTGTGTCGACTATGGGCGTGTCTGACTGGATGCTGCTCAAAGAAAAAGACAAGAAAAAGTATTCAGGCATTTTGGAATGAAATACGATTTTTGATTTATTACAACCGGCATGTGTAGGAAATTAGTCTTCGGATGTTTGACTGCTAAATAAGGTCTTTTCACTATCATTCAGACCATTCCGCAGGTTCAAACCTATGGTCGTTTGACATCCCAAACTCCTTGGGAAGGTTTAACGGGGCGTTATTCTTGCTCTTATAAATTTTAAAGAAAGTATAAGTTAAGAGGAGTGATTAGGTAACTGAATACAAATTACCGTTCCAACGTGTAAAATGCTGTTTGAGATATAAAAAAGGGTCACGTTGAATTCATTTTTGAGTTCACGCAGTATTTTCACCAGTTTACTTTCTATACAAATCTGTCAAAAGCTCTGTAGGAACTATTTTTCAACCGGGTTAAATCAAAGATTCGGTGTCATGAAAATTTGTTAACCTAATAACATGACATTTTTCATTTCTTGTAAAAGTAGAAGCAGGCGACTGTGAAATAAATTTATTACGACTCTATACTTTGGGTAGAGTCTATACGTTGTGTAATCGTAATGAGCGCCAATGCGCCAGTTACCTCCGATACGTTATTAATATTCACTTTGCCATAAAGTATTTGATGATAGATAATTTATTTGTAAGCAAGAAAAAGGATTTCAAATTCCCCTCTGGTTAATAGTTAGTAGGGGCCACCAGTGGACTTCACCTTACGATATTGAAACACACAAACATAGTATTCGTTTTTTATCATCTTTCAATGTTATAGAAAAGAAGAATGTCTGTGCAGGAGGAGGAGGAGAATTCCATGTTTCATTAGAGGGAACACGGTAGAAAGTTATAATTAAGTAAAGTCGTCGAAATATTTCTTTTGAGAGTGTAAGTGGTTGTTAAAATTTTATCGGTGAAGTTTTTCATTCAGCTGCCGTTCGCACTTATTGATTGTAAGTGGTTGTACTTTCCACGTGTTTGAATTTTGGACATTCTCAAGTACTCAGCCTTTGGCTAACGCAGTTGAGATCGATAATATTATATATTTGAACTAATAGCTTTGGGTGTTACCGCATTTATATTGTTCATTTGGTTTTGCGGGGATTTCTTGCTTTTCCATCTTACTCCTCTTTATTGAGAGAATTTTGGTAGTGGGTTTCTCAATTTATAGTTAGGTAGTGGTGTAGTGACTGTCGTAGCTCTACCCAGAGAAAACAACTATTAAAGAGGGTCTTCATTATTGCAGACTACGTATTGTATAAAAAAGTTTTTGTAGTTAATGGGTTACAATCAAACTTACCTGTTTCCCTAAACTTGTGCCTAGGCATGTTGATAGAATGAAAATCAATACTGCCAACGACCTGAAAGAATAAGAAACATGTCCATCACAGTAAAAAGGTAACATTTGCCCTTTGCTATATTTTTGTCCAAGTAATTATGAATTGATAAAAATCGATTGTAGTTGTTAGTAGTAGTTTTGCTACTACTTACATTGACTAACAAAAGATTGTGTCACATCGATAGTTAATTCTGTCACTGATATATGTAAAAACAAATAACTATTTGTTTCGATTGTAAACAAATTATTAGCATGACTCTCGGAGTATTTCAATGCACGGGGTGAAGGTTTTATTCATGCAAACCGTTATTTGTCGTTCCCGACATAGACCATTTACGAATAACTAAAACTAACATTTACCTATTCATTTACTGTTTACGACCACAGGTTTTACACCCGATTCTACGAAAGTCAATTTTAATCATTTTGAAATCTTACTGTTCGCTTTTCATAAACTCCATTCTATTTGAAATGTGAATTTGCCTTCCGGTTGAATCAGGCAGGTGAACATCAGTTATGTAAAGAATATAAAAATAGTTTTTGGTATTCCGAAAACAAATACGGAATACAATTTTGATGGAGCGAGAAAGAATGAAAGTGCATGTGTGAGTTTGTTTAAAAGTGTAAGGTGCATCGTTGCACCCTGCGAATGTCTTCGAGTTCGTGACAAGTGTTAATTCTTCCTTCACGTGGATGTTAACTGCCAAAAATGCAATGACCAGCCTCGTAGCACAATAGCACCATTCATTGTAATTCGTAGGGAATCATTTCCATTGACGGACTAGTGCCGCTTCATTTTTTTTTAACAAAATCACAAATTGATTTAGAATTATGATTTTGAAAAGCTACAAATGATTTCAACACTGTTAAGGTAGTATAAAGAATATCAATTTGCAGTTTTTCAACTTAGATTTGCTATTGTGTAAATTGTTAGGTCACCATGGTATCCTATTCACGGTAGTCAATACGTGAAAACACGTGCCTGGTGTTAATGTTACACATGGCCACAGGTATCGGCTGTATCCACTTTATTTGTTATCTTAATCGTACATTGCATGGCACGCTCCCAAAATATATAATTTCATTAAATCAAAGAAATATCGAGTTCGACCGAATATTTTAGGCGTCCGCGTGTTATCAAACACAATTCATAACATTAAAACGGGTTTCCTGTTCGCCAACGTATTTCCGTATCCTGGTTGTTCCGATAGGACCCCTTGAATGAGAAGCTAAGTTATGAATTAAAAATTCATAACAGAAGGCGAAACCGATGCGGGTACCTTACTTTCATAAATTCTGACGAGTTGAAGTGTGGTCTTTGGTGAAGAATAGGACTGCGAAAAATGATCAGTTTGATTTCCTGTGTGTGTTTTCTACCTGCCGTTTGCAAAATCATTTTTGCCGCTTGTATAAATGTTAAACTGTAGCATGTTAAGCTTGAAATAAAACAGGTTGAAATTCTTGGTAAAGTAAATTAAACCGAGTTCTTAAGGGGTCGCACTGGTTGACGCTCACACCTTTCATTCAACTGTGACAAGATACCTGATTGATCTAAACAAGATTGCAGGTGCAGGTTCGGAGGAGAAAGGTGAGAGAGGTATAATTGAGTCAGGAACTATTCTACAAACCGGCTAAATGATTCAGGTACATCCGATCCCTTTGCCAGATTTTTTTCTTGGAGAGGAAAAAAATGTTCACCATACAGCGTCTATCGGAATTTAACATTTTCAAGCCCTCGAATGACACTTTAAGTTACACCTTACATGTCTTTGGACACTTGCGCACGCAAACAAATTAATTTTTTTGGGTCAAATGAATGATCGGGAACAGACAAAAATGGTTCAGGTGCTCAGGTTCAGGTAAAAGAAGTGTCCATTGTCAAGAGGTTGGTGAATTCTCGGACTGAGTGTTAAGATAATTTGCTATGCTCCCTTTAACGAATTTTTAATGTGCCATTTTCCTCTGACGGATAGGGCGAAACCTAAAAACGGAAAGTACTTAAAATAGAACTATTAAACAAGTTCTTCTTTACAACTTAAACCACAAGCATTCCAACCAACCATTCGGCAACCATTTTGGTCAACCAAAAGGTCTTACCGTTACCGATACTATTTGCATTGGTACGAACAACACGTCCATTACCACCTTGTCTATTTTCCTCCACATCTACCCGTGAATCATTCTTTGTTTTTTGTCTGTTAGGTTTCTTCCAAGTGAGTATTGCCCCAAGGCCAGCAACGCCGGTAAATGGTTGCGCTCTTTTTCCTATAATTTGTCAAGGACTGATCCTTAATAATCTCGCTTTTTTTTCATTCTCTACCCTTTGGTTCGACGACAGGGTCGGCTCGCCGCAATAGATCGGGTTCTCTTCTAGTTTTTTTTTTCTAGCCCTCTTTTAATTATTGTTGAGCCATCTTCTGTCTTCGGGTCGAGTCAAAGATCTGTGATTATATTTTCATTCCGTTGGCTTTGGTGCCTCGTGTTGATGTTCCTCGTGCTATTCTTCTACATCGTGCACTGGTCTTGTTGCAGTGAAACTATTTATTTACTTTAATTCTTATTTAATTCTTACATACGTGTGCACAACAAAAAAATCAGAATCCCAGAGGTATATTGACGCCTCTTAGATAACTTTCTTGTAGTATGCTTCTACTCGGTTGCGTAATCATTATGTTGTTAAACACATGGGAGTCTAAGTTGTTGAACGCTGTTTGTTCGGTACATACTGTGCAAACAATTTTTATTTATTCTAGTTTTCATTTTTAAAGAAATTCTTTAATTCACTTATCTAGGATGCTCGGCGTATGAATGAATGAAATTTCGGTTTTAAAAAATAACGCGTTCTGCACATTTGTATTGAATTTCCTTCCAAAGATACCAGAAAAATATTCCTGGTCATTTTCCAGGGATTCAAACGAGTTATAAGAAACTCGGGAGAAACCAAGGAAAGGTTGCACATTAAATAAGGAAGAGAATATGACGGGCACTAATCAGAATTGCTCAGGACACGATTTCAACCAAATTGCACTGTCACTACCTGACTGTAATTTTGTTTATTTAGAGGGCTGTAAGATACAAAATGTATACACTGTATTTTAATAAAACAACACATAATTTTGGGTCGAGGTGCTTCTCCGTGTGTTTTTAATCGCCTGATTTAACATGTTGAAAAGGAAAGGACATGACAAGTTAGGAATGCATTGTAGGACCGATTGTGTTGTGCATGTGCCCCTTGCATTTGTTTCAAAATCAATTCAACCATGCTTGAAACTAGATTTCCAATATTTAAAACAAAAAAGTAATCTATTTAAACGGCTTCCGTCCATTAAAAGAGGCAAACAAAAAAGTAATTTGAAACCAATAATATGTTTCAAATTAAAAAAAAAGCTAAAAATGCAACCTTTAATTCTATCTACTTCACGTTGCATTCAACTTCTCAGGAATTGACTGAGTAGAACCTGTAACCTGATTTTTAAGGAATTTTATTGATTCCTCTGAATGATTAGGGGTGCACGAGGCGTTTACTAGTTCGGTTAGGTTAAAAAGGTAGTGGAAACAGAACCTTTAGTTAACTTGGATCCCTCTTGACAGATCGTGTACTTTACCTCTTACCGTGCTCAAGTAGGAGTGAGGCAAAGGATAGAATCAAAACTTATTTGCTTAATAAATGTAACCACCAACATCAATCGAATGAAATTGTCTATTTTCCCGCTTGAACAAATCGATACACCCTCAACCAAAAAACTATTTTGGTACTTTTTACTTAACCACGAGAAACTCAGTTATTTCACCACTAAATCCCAAATCCAATGATACATTGGGCAGTGAATCATTTTTTTTGACATCTTAAAAGCAAAAATAAGGCTATGCGATCACGACTCTAGACTAGGATTGTAATGTCAAGTTGTCCTACGATGTATACAATGCATCATAATATCCGTAACATATTAGATGTAAACGAGGACCAATAACCTGATCCTTCATGATAGATTTTCTAGTGTTCACAGAACTGATTAGTTTCACTCCATTAAAAACATAGTTGTCACTAAACCCTACATTTAAAATTCAGCAACATCTCTCAAGCGAGTATTTCTACCTTTAAATTATTAACTTCTCGGCCGTAACTTTTGAGTTACGGGATTTTATAAAAAGAATATGAATATTGATTAATGTGTTGTCGAAGATTTTCGGGACGGTCTACCACTTTTGTATTGCATGATACACCAAATACAACTTACTTCTGATCCTAACAACTTACACCGAATGTACTTTTCACATCAAAATGGATGCATATTCCCCCTGTAGGATGTTCCCGTACGAACAGATGTGCGTCCAAAGCTTCAATGTGGTGGAGTAACTGCGACAATCAATTTTATAACTTCAGACGGTATTTTAAATTTAAACTCAGACTGTGCAAAAGTAACTTTATGAAGCTCGCGTACCCTAGCAATGGCTTCTCTGAAATAAGGCATTGCCCCCTTCACATCTTTTACTGTGCGACTGACAAAATTCTTTATATAATTAGAATACTTGTATGTAAGAGGGATGGGAGAAGTTCCGATCTTCGATAATATTTGAATACTACGACTTCCGAGTAATTAATGGTTAAACTCTTGTAACCCAATACGTCAGGATCAATTTTGATGTCGTCGTGAAATGAGATGCATGACACAATTTCATCTTTTCCAAGTATTTAAGTGTGTTGCCGGAATTCACCATTTTTGTGAAGGCAGTCGCAATATACCACAAATTAACCGAATACACTGCTCTTTTGCATTGAGTTGTACTGAATGTCTGAACATCTTTTTACGTCAGAACTAATTATCATGAATTCGGATGCAAACTGCACCGTAGGAAACACCATAAAAAGGTTATAAATCCAAGTCGGAATTATATCTTTTATTAAATAAAAAGGATAATGAAAGGCAAAATAAATTGATAAATCCGTCTTATGTGGTGTACATTGTTCGTAATGCGTGTCCGCGTGTGTGTGTGTGTGTGTGTGTGTGTCCGCTAGAGAGCAATAAAAATGAAGAGTAATAAAAACCTTTTGTGACCACCTGAGTGGAAGTCGTTACCTGAAGGGTAAAATATTTAAGGATTATGTTATCCGCCAGCAATTGGGTATTAGTGATCTGCAAAATCATTAGGTTTCGAGACGACGCCCAGGTAATTCAGTCTTTTGAGATTCTTTTGCTGGGAAATGAAAAGAGAATCAGTAATAATGATAAAAACGGTAGCCTTTGTAGAAAGTAATTATGGCGGAGAAGCATTAATTATAAAGGTCCTTATAAACCGAATGTAAGGTATTACTCAGTCAAATGGTAATTTAAATCATCAGATTACATGGTCTCAGTTCTGTAATGAAGTAATGTAAGGAACTTTGGTCGTAATTAATGGAGCTGTTAACATCTTAGTTTAAATAGTAACAAATAAGTCATGATGCAAAATGATACTAAAAAGATACAGGTCAGTTGTGAAAAGGATCTACCGACAATTTGGCGTGAAGTAAATTCTCAGGTTTTATTTTCTTGTTTTGTTCGAAGTGAATTAAAACCATTTTGCTGAGAAGGGATTTATGAGTATTGTGAGCAACATGTTGCCCGTCTATTGTGTGAAAGAGTGTTGATTTCTAGTGTTTAATAAAAACACCCAAATTATACCGACTACTACACGAGTGCTGTTACAACTATGCATTTATATCTCTATTTTGATGTAGCTTGAATTCCGTAAGACTTAATAATGTTGTCTATCAGAAAACTACATAAATATTTTATTTGTGACATTCAAGTTGAAAAAAATTGTGTATTTCTCGGGGCCACGAAATTGACTTCTTTTCATGGTTCCAAGAAGAGTACTTTTGTGTAAAGTCCGTTCGAAACGTAACACGACTCTGTCCATGACTTTGGGGAAGTTGCGAAGAACTTACATCTGGTAAAGAAAACATTTTTTTGAATGGTAAATCCCCAGGCTCCAGCAGTCTCAGACAATTAAGTTGGAAAGTTTCCTTTTTTTAAGGTACGGACAACGGCGTCATAAATAAGTACTGAAAGAATCAGGTACGGTCGGTTGTTTCCTTTTTTCTAAATAAATCTTACCTTTTAATAATGCAGTGACCTTTGACTTGAAGTGGTTTCTGAAGGTACGAGAGGAGAACCTTAAAAAATTTCGGCTCGATTTCAACTATTCTGGCCACGATTTAGTTTTTAATTTCATTCTACAGAACACTAATTGAGTGTTCGTTGTCGGGCTAAACAAATTTCTTTCATCGGTGGGTCACGACCGAAACTCGAACTTATCGCTTGAAAATTAATTGCTGTACACGTAACCAAAATAACTTAACTTGTGGAATTGCAACCCTTCAACGACAGGGTAATATTGTAATAGAGGTGTAATATTGCATTTGCATTGTAACAAACAGTTTAGAAGACAGGTGAATTTAACTTGTTCATCCCTCATATTTTTACCAGAATTTGAACAATCACGTGAATATGAGACATTGTAAATTGTGCGTGTTTAGTAAATTTTCAAACGCTTAAAATTTTTTTTCAGTATTACCTAATATGTACAAACAATTGTAGTTCATTACACGGAGCAGGTAACCAATTTTTACCAGGTAGTTCAATATTTAAATTTACATTTCGAGAAACGAGTATTGCTCCGAACATTCGACACTCAATAAGCATCGAATCTGGCCTACATAAAATTTCATACCGATTTGGTGTTGAAGTTGAAAAGTAATTCTTTTGAGAAAAAAAAATCAGTGACTCAGTATATTATTCCTTATTTGTCTTGTATTACATTTACGCGTCCAAATGAATGAAATGACATTTTTTTGTCAATTCTGCTTCCTCTTCTCGTTTTCTACACACTTGACAGGACGCACGTGGACAATTTAACAAGTGCAGACAAAAAAGTTATAAAACGTTGCAACACAAAAGACTCATAGGCGCGAAAATAATCGAAAAAATATGTCCGTTTAAGAAAAAGTTGTTCACTTACGTGAGGTGATTGTGAATATCCATTTTTTTCCCTTGAAAACTATTTCTTTTGTGGGTGTTAATTTTCGTCAATTCTCGTCGGTGTTAGTACCGGAAGCTGGTGCCTTCTGTTGGGGGGGTCTTCTGACGAAAGCCAAGTTCCCAACGACAACGATAATAACAAAACTAAAAGATCACTTAATGTATTTTTCGCATATAGACACTTTGACTACGTTTGTATGTACCACACTAAAAATCAGTAATTCTACATTCCCGCGTCAGCTAGACAGAAAAAGAACAAAAAAAATAGAAAGTCATTCGTCACCGTTTGCTTGAGGTCCTGAAGAGTGTTGGGAGGACAAAACAGTCACCACGAAACAAGACGCAGACTGAGAGAAGAAAAAAAAAGATCGTTGATGAGTCGGAATATTCTCTACATCTAAACAAATCCCAGTCCTCTTAAAAAAGACAATAATTGAAATTCTTCGCTGGGTTAAGGGATCTCCCCGGGGGCATAATAAGACTGTGAAAGTGACATAGGAAAATTTTTCTAGGGGTTTACTAGACAAACGGGTTTACGTGTCGGATGGGGATGAACGGTAGTTACCGAGCCCTGAGAGAAAATTTCAAAAGTTAAATAAAATCACGGCTAAAAATTCGCGGGGAAACTTTCAAAGTTTGAAGAGGAAAAAAAATATTTTTGACGCGAAAAAGAGAAACACGTGGAAATAAGTAAAACGCACACGAGAAGCGAGTGTAATCCTCCACGGAACGTCCGACTCCGTCTGCGTCCACGGCTCAACCCTCCAGCGGGCAAAGCGGCCAACTGACTGCCGCGCGATTACGCTGCTCTCCTCAACAAACATCAACTCAATGAAAGAAACCACGAAACCTCTCGAGTGTCCTTCTGAACTTCCTTTCTGCCTGTCTGCCTGCCTGATGGCCTTACTGCCCTTCAACTGGTCCTTTTCCTTCTCTGTCCTTTTCTTTTTTTCCTTCCTTCCTTCCTTTTCTCTCATTTATCAGTCCATCATTGACGTCGGTCTTGGTCACCTTTTTTTTTCCACCTCCACTTCTTTATTCTTTTCACTTTTTCCAAGAACCTCCGAACCACCTTCATCATTCGTTTGTCAAACTGTTTTCTTCTTCGCGTTGGAACAATTGTGTTTGCACAAATGAACCCGCCTAGCCGTAACATTTGTATCAATATTTGCCTTGAAGTGAATGGGGTATTGCTACGAGTCTTCTTCCTCAGCCTCGATTTTCGGTGGCAGTACTTCCGAGTTATGTCACCTTTGTTTCTGGAATTTGTAATACTATTTGGCGAGAGTACTAATATAATTATACTATACCTGGTTATACTGAATTTGTTTACGGCTTGGTTTCGCTCCCATGTTTATACCAGATTTACGTTAAACAATCAATTTCATGAGGTACTCCGCCAGATTTTGTAAACTATAAGTACGTGTACATTAAGAGTGGCGAGTACATTATTTAATTATTTACCAAATTGTATTTTGAAGTAGTTAGCGCACTGCCGTGTGCTCATTTATCGTATCATCGACATGTAGGTTTAACGATATAATGAAATATGCAGTAAAGTAATCTACTTCACTTAAATCTATATTGTCGCAATTATTAGAGAAAGTATTGGATTGTACATTTATTCAACTTAATACTTTGGTCTTGTTATCGCATTCCTTAACAAATAGAGAAATATTCGTGTTGTCGTTGTCGCTGAAATGGTAATATTTTGCTCCGTGTCTTTTGACCGTAGCCACAGTAGCCTCCTGTTGCTTTTGGTCATCACACGCCAAACTATTTTTTCTGTATGCAAGCACCATTTCTCTTCTCGAATGGAATCTCAGTCTCGTCCGAATAACATTACCTTAAACAGTTTATTTTATCATGTCTTCATCTGAGAACCTCGTCGATCATTTCCAGTTGAACTTTCGCCTCCCACAAGTCTTTTGCAACGTATAATATATTATTCTTGAATGGACAAATTAATAACTCGATTCCTTTTTAGGAAAAATGACCAAATTCTCTGTGAAGCTAAATACCCCAATGTGACATTTTGAACCGGTGAATGTCGCCATTTTGGTAAGGAATTCAAAAGTAGTTTTTCCCACTTTTGAATTGGAAGCTGTTGAATAGTTTTGGCGTTTGAGGTAAACGACGTATTAGTGCCCTTTCTGGAAACAGACTCAACTCCCTTAACAATGAAACGATGTCTACAACGGGGTTAACACGTATTTATAACCAATAGGTTGACATTATAATGTTACAATAAGAAACATATAAAGTGTCAAAAGAGTAGCGAGGTGTGTTAAGTACCATTATTGTCGAACTTATTCTTCCTAGAGTGCTCCAATGCACTTTCAGATGCGTTCTACCTACTAAGTTGTATCGTTTGTGTTGATCTCGTTGGGCACCTGCCGACATAAATTTGAAGTTTTGTTTATGTGAAAGGTAAGGTCGGGTTTCTTTGATTTTTATTGCCAATCTCATTATCACCCATACGAGCACTGTTTACACTCTTGACAATTGCCCAGGTTCCTACGATTGGTAGGGGAACGAAGAATAACAAAGAGTAACAGGACACTATTTTTTATCGTGAAAGTCACATAATAGTAAAATACTCGAGAGAAAAGGAGACGAGTGTGACCTTCAAAGAGTTATGGATGTGAAAACTGTCCAAGTTATTATTTATTATTAAGTTATTATTAGTATTTTCTTAGTGCAGCGCGTAATGTGTGGTTACACGTTTTGTTTGAAAATCGATCACATGTGTCTAGCTTACTAATGTTTCGTGATATGTTGTTTTAGTATCAGTCTGATGACTACTTGGATATATGTATATATTTATGTTACACTAATATCTACAAAACAGCCATGACACGGCCTACCATTTGGTTTACTGTCATTAGTAATGACAGTCGTTTTCGGACGACGCTCAATCTTTGCAAGATCCTATGTTATCTTGGGCGTGGTGGTGCCTCTAACAAAAAGCACACGTACGCGCTACACTTGCCCAGATAATTTGAAAATATAAAGTTAGAGAGATCGAAGGAGACTCAACTATTGTCCGAGTGTGATTTATGACGTTAATATTATGTATGTTATTCAGGAAGAAGGTGACAATACGGGTTGATCTCTGGCGGTAATCGAAAGCCCAAGATTCGAGTTTCCGCAAAAGGAAACATAATATATTGCGACAGAATTAAGAAATACCTGATTAAAGGCAAGGTACGTTGAATAAAACTTGACGCTAGTGACACCGTCGTGATTATTGTGGTAATAGAATGCCAACGAATGTTGGAAAGTAAAAAATCAGCTCAATGAGTAACCCGAACACCTGGTTAATTTGTTCTCATGGTTATTACGTTGCATTCGTTATGTTTTTCTGTAGTAAGATGATCGAAGAGTATTCACGTCTACTACCTAATAGTTTTTGGAAAATCACGGATTTATCAATTTGTAATTATATTTGATTTTGTGTTGGTACAAGATAGTGATTGTCAACCCAATGAACAGAGTTGCACGACAGGTAGCATAGCCTGGTTTGCTTTATTTTTTTTACATTTGTGTCATTTTCTGAACCGATTGATGAGTTAATTAAGGAAACATTTATTAATTCACTTAATTCGTGTCTCACGCGCAGGTACAGTTACCTTTTTTGGCTTTTGATATCCAGAAAGTAATGGTAGTTTAGATGTGTCCAGTACCTGCGTCGGTTGTGCGCTAAGTTGCGTAGTGAAATGTCGGAATTCTTAGCTTGTTATGTACGGCTTTTCAATTCCATAAAACTGAATAAGATTTACTATTTTTATACCCGTGCATACTGATGAAGCTTCTTATAATGTCGTCTTGGGAACGGTCGTTTCTATCATGAGAACATAAAGATTTGTCTTATCAAGTGTTCCAATTTGACCAGGATTGTCCCCGTTTCTTGTTATCGGACAATTGCGCACACTCGAGTCAGGATTCTGCAAGATACGTGAACTTGTACGCCTACAACCCACAAACAAAAACAGAGTTGTACATTCTACGTTAAAAGTTCGAGTACCTGTCAAATAGCTTATACGGGGCGGTTATTACTGGTATACCAGAAGCATAACAGAAACGTTATTTACGTTTATGTAAATTACAAGATCCCACACTTTCTTTGAGTTATTGAAACTTCTCTCGTGTTCATTCAACAATGAATGACTGGCCGTAACTTACCAGTTTAAGTCGAAAGCAAATGCCGCAGATAGAAGCATGTTGAAGTGATTTTTTTTTAACTCGTCAATAAGCTTAATATTTGAACGAAGTTCCTTCAGTACCAGATACTGTTAGTAAAATCTTGGTCGGAAACGGAAACACGATAATCGCTCGTATCAATGTAACGATACGCGATGGAGAACTCGAAGCAAACCGTTCGAGGACTCCACGAATCTTTTCCTAATTTAATTTTCTCAAACATAAAAGTAGACTTGTAAGTAAACAATTGGGGATGATGTGGTGTACGTTGGGGTACAAATGGGGTGGCAGCGGCACTGAACTACCCGGCGACGTGTTACTGACGCCTGGTGTGGACACGAGAGTGGCGAAAAGTGGTCTTTCAACAGATCGTAAATGAAAAAAAGAACTGCCGGAAACGTTCGCTGAATGAATTACCCGTATACAGGATGTTCACCGACAAACTTCCTGGAGTAATTAATACTAAAATTAATTGACGTTTAACGGCTTTTGAACCTAAAAAGAAGGAGTAGCTTTGTGGTCGTATAAATAAAACAATGACCGATGGCGGAACCGATTGCGTTTAACCGAGAGACGTGAAATGATTTTAAGAGGTGTGATTGCACTGCTAAAGTTAAAATAGAATTCACTGAAAATGTTCAGGAAGTTTGATTCTAACTTCCATCTCCGTTTTAAAACCAAGTCTAATGTCAGTACTATAAGTAGTACGTATTTTATATTATACGTATGGAGTCATTGCACACATCATCTGGAGTTCTCGATGGTTTTATATTGCGTATGCAACACAATATTAAAATATTATACGTTATTTACACGTAAATTATACATTTTCTGTTGAGCCAGAGGAGACAGAGAGAAGACTAACCGGACCAATAGATTGAGCTCGTCTCATGAAATGTAAACAAGAAAGCTTGAAAGGATACTTAAAGCCCTTGTTTTTGTGTTAGGGAGCCTCTTCGAGAACAGAGCTAAAGTAATTTTAACTTCTCAGGTACTGTTCCGCATTTATTTGTACATCAAAGAACTTCAATTGAGCAAGACTTATGGATAATAATATTCCACAGAGTTCTCACACTCTGAATGTAAACGTGGAAATCACCAAGTCTTATCAACACTACATGTACTCCTTCGGAACACATTTTGATTTTTCATTCATCTTGAATGAACTACGTGGGCTACGAATTGCCTGGGTCTATTAGTTAGAGACAGTCACAATGCGGAGTACTCAGTACAGAGGACACAGGGATTTGCTGCGATTTAGTAACTCGCATGTTAATTAATTTGTTCTTGTTGAAGAGTTTCAGAAGGTCACATCAAAGTTGTGTCAATAGGAGTGCAGCAAAATGCTCCAATGTTAAATTGAAATACTTAAGAATTAATAGTACGAGAAGAATTTTTTTTATTAAAAAATGGAAACGTTTAAATTGGGGGTACTTAAGTGTCGGATGCCACCTGGGTAGGAAACACGAAAACACGAACGCCGGCAAATTCGTTCGCTCGGCCCGAGATGTCGGTCTCGTTCAGTTCAGTCGACGCCGCTGGCTTCTTTCGAATTTTTGCTCTTCTCAATACGCCGAAGAGTTTGAAAGTTTGAAAACTTTTCACTTGTTTCGAGTTCCCAGTTGGGAAATGTAGAAAAGTTTGGGGAATTAAGTTTTTAAAGTGCATTAATTTATTCTGTTATTCATACTTTTAGAAATTCCGTTTGATATTTCAGTTATCACGGCTCATTTAAAATTCGAAATTCAGGTAGTATTAATGAGAGCAACGGCTGAGCTCAGGGAGGAAATAAATAATGCAGGGATTGTTAATTGAATTGAATCAATCAGTTGCTTGGTGTTTACGCAAGTCTAATTCAAATGTTCCTTTGATGAAAAGAATCCGAGTTAAAAGTTTCACGAGTACATTTGCGTCATCGAACTAGGAAACTATTGTTTATTTACATCGGGCAATGTTATTTTTACTGACGAAAACCTTCTACAGTTTTGACCACGTAAAGGTTGATTTTCACCAGGTCACATTCCCCGTGGTAGTATAAAGACAAATGCAGTTGTTTGATTAGAAAATTGATTTATTTCTTATTGGTAGACTGTTAGGAACGTACATAACTCACTTGGTGCCAGTTGTGGAGTACTTGAGTATGGGGCAAGGCACTAAAAATAATTTTTTTTTACTTTTTATGGGTACTGAAAATATTACAAGGGAGTCCTCGATAAGTTCAAGAAGAGTTCAGTTGAAATTACTATTTGAACAACCGTTCCAAAAAGTTCGAAAACGAGATTTAAAGAAAAAAACAACTTGACGGCTTCTACCGGCCACGTTTCCTGTCTTTTCTTAAATCAGATTTTCTTGTTTCACCTTTGTCTTATTAACCTCTTGAAGTCTCACACGTGAAGGGTAACGTCAAAGTAAATTTATGTATTTGCTTGTTTGTAAATAAGGAAAACTTGATTTTTTAAAGGTTTCTTTGTTTTATTTTTACGTGGTTTTGAGTAGTTTGTAGGGGTAGTGATTCGGAGGAGTTTCAAGTACTGGTTGGTTTGATTGAACATTAAGTAATTCCTTGTACATAAGACAGAAATAATATTTACTCACATGTCCAATAAGTAGATAATGATTCATCAAATTATCTACCTACCTGACGAAATCTATTTGTTTAACTGATTTTTGGTCATCTCACTACAAAACCAATTTTTTCACAATTTGCCAATTACTCCTATTGCATTAATAATTCTCGCCTTTGATAATTACTTGACAGGTACAACTCCATTCGTGTCCTTTTCTCGTTTCAGGTATTTTTTTGTTCTACCTTTCCCTTTCTGACGAATTCAGACCCGGAAAATGGATTTATTAGTGGTAACATTTGTAAAAGGAAACGGGGTAGAACGAACTGTAACAACGACTGAAGGCAAAATTTCTTAATTAAATTCTTGCAGAACAGGTCCTTTAAAACTCATTAAATTCCTTTAGTGTTTTTAATACTTCAGATGGTCTGCCACGGTGGAAGAAATTAAAAAGGTAAATGAGTTTTGTCTTTTTCCCTCGCGTGTGTCCACGAATCGACTGCAACACGGACCATTGTCTTTTTTTATTATTAATACGATATAGGTTTAAATTTCTGGCTAAATAATTAACGCTGGATGGCGTATTTTATTGCTCTCCGAAAGTACGTGCAAAAAGTAGTTGATTTAATATTAAGTTCTGAAACTATTTCAATTGTAGTTTCTACATTCTACCATTTGTCTTGCACGGAACACTTATCCGTCTGTGATTTATTAATGCAATTCATTAAAGAGTTGCATGTTCGAGAGTATTGAATTTAATTTTAAAACAAAATGTGAATAATTCGACTATTTGTATGCAACGTTAGTTCTTTTACTTATCGTACCTTATAGACTGTGGTGGAATTAAAAATTTATGGGTAGCAAGCATTACAACTCTAGTTATTTCTATAAGTATCGTATTAACTTGGGCTATTTCCATTCTCGAACATTACTTTCACAGCACTTCGCTTTCTTTATTTTTATTCATTTGTCTAGTTACATTAGTAAGGATATCTACTTCTGTACGGGTTCTTACATGGTTTATGTGGTTTATGCCTCTACCTCGCTGTACTATTTTTTTGTTCCACAAAGCCTTGTCACCTCAATTGGTGAGGTACTTTGTTCTGCACTTAAAGAAACCTTTGCTTTTTGTGGCTTGGAGATGTCGAACTTCAATAATATTTCCCACCATTGGTAGAATTTTAGGACACTCGCATTTCTCAACTTTTTGTTTTTAAAGCTCGACAGAAAATTAATTTTTATTGTTCGTATCGTTACAAAGAACACTCAAGGGATATCTCCGGAGCTTCCAGGTTTACTTTCCGTCAGCAATTTCGATGCAGGCCGACTCGCCTTGGACAAATCAGTCCTTCTGCAAATGGTAAGCTTTAAAAAAAATAATTTACCATTACATATTTTTATTTTCATTGTGCAGGCTGACTTTCTGTGCGCTTCTCAGTGTGCAAGTTGATGAAAACAATTTATGAATGCTTCAACTTAGAATTGAACTTACAAAGTAACGATTAATTTCGAAAAGTTTTCCGAAACTTTAGTCTCTCTCTCTCTGTTTCGGTTTAAGAGAAAAGTAGAGGAAAAAAGAAACCGGGGTTGTGTTTAAAAAGTTTAAGAAAGCAATTCGAAGTGACATGTGATTTTTAGCAATAAAGTCTAAAGTGAATAAGAAACCGGGAAACCATAAGTTTACATGGCCCCGGGTCTGCAGGGTTTCTTCTAATGGAAGAAAATCCAATTTCCTTTGTGAGTCTCCGAAGAAGAAATTTCCTATGTCATTTGACGGTTTATTGGTGTTGTGGACCAATCGAAATATGCCAATGAGATGGAAGGAAACTTTTAAAAAGCTTTCTAATGGAATTGTAAAATATAAACCAAGTGTAATGGACAGACGAGAGCATTCAGCTCCTTGTCTGAAAACGCGATTCGAACGAATCAATTTCCGATTAATTTGATTTATTGCGATTTGTTCATTTTAAAATTTATTTCTCCTAAAATTAAGGTCATTAGCCGTAAATGCAAGTTGTAAGTTGTAGTGCAATCGAAATATTAAAACCCGAAGAAGGAGCATTCAATTAGACTGTTTTGAGCGGAAAGAAGGAAAGTACCGAGAGAAATCTCAATTCTGGTTTTCATTTTTAATTATCAGGATGAATTGATGTCGTCGATGGTAGTCTAGTGCAAGTGAGTGTAGTGTACATGGGTTTTTGTGGTACTGTTGGATTCGACGCCTCGGGCTTCGCAATAAACATGTCTACTTAGTGTGGTGGCAACCCGAGTATTCATTTACAGGCACCTAAGGTACTGTTGAGCATCACGTAATGGAACCTCCTTTAGTTTGTGCATTTTAGAAACGGTACTCAATGTAAGTAGTGTTTTTTGTCACCAACGCGCATGTTCAGACCCCGTGTCGGGCCCCCAAAAAAGTAGAGTTGAAGTTAAAAAGCCAGTATACATTTGACACAACCTGTGTTTTGCCAGGTGAAAAGGTCAGACAACTGGTTCTCACCTGATTGGAAGAAAAATTGGAATAATTAACGGCATATGTCACCTTGGCTTTTTTCAGTGAGCCAAACACCAAAATATTACGCTTGGTAGTGTATATAATAATATGTAGGAAAACCTTTCGTGTGGCTATACTTTTGATTCTGGTTCGTTATTTATTGGTAAAGTAATGGTAGTTTTTGTTATCGGGGTCATTTACAAAAGCGTTTTCACTGTAGTTTACGTATTAAATATCCGGGAAAGAATTGGTAAATTTGGTTAGAACTACAATCTTCAGGTAGAACGGTTTTGCTCTATTTTAACTGTGGCTGCCCCATGAACGAGAGGACGAGCGTCAGTACTTGCGCATACCCTTAAAATAGCATGCATGTATATTTATGTGTGTGTGCTTGAGTATGTGTATGTGTGTAAGTGCAAGTGCTAGTGTGTGTATGTATGTGTGTGTGTGTGTGGTGTGTGGTGCGGCGTTTATGTGACCCAGATTCGAGCAGCGAATCGGGTGATATTACCGGCGAGATTCGGTATGTCGTACGTGAACTTGTGGATTTATACGTGCTCTCTCGCCATCGACCAAACTATGATATTTAACTTACTGCGAATCCTAGAATTTGGTTTAGAGTGGAGGTAGCACGGAGTTGGTTCTGCTTCTGGGCTCCTCTGAGCCCCCCTTATGCTACCTGCTTGATTGCAGCTTCTATTAGCACTCATTTGCCTGCACTACTCGGTACCAACACAATCAATCATTCCTCGTTTCGTACGGATGGTGAGGAGTTAAGAAGATTTCGGACCGTGTCTTTGATTTCGCTCTCTGTCTCCCATTCTCTCTCTCTCTCTCTACTCTGTCCTCTCTCTCTCTCTCTCCGGCATGAGGTGAACCTGACTGGCTCATCAAGTAGTGCGATAAGTGCCGTGGAAACATCAGGTTTTCTCGTTTCTTTTCTTCCACCTATTATTTTTCTCCGTTCGCCGCGTAAATTTAATTCTGTAAATGATAGTTTGTTGATTTTTGTTGTACATACATATTTATTTATTTATTGGAATTTCGTTTATTTTTTCTCCGGGAGTGAGTGGTGCTCGGGTTTTTGTTTATGTCACATTGTTGTTTTTATTTGTTGTTTCGGGTTTTTGTCATCTTAGTGAAGTGATCGTGGTTGGAGATTTTGCACTGATACTTTGAATTAAAAAAAGTACTTGACTCGACCGGAATCCGATTAAATTTTCCCAAACTGCAAGGTGAGTTGACTTTTTCGAACATGTCAACGATCATTTCATTGACCAAAAATTATATATATATTTTTTCTAATAATTGCGGGATATATTGTACATTATATTTTAATGTACTATGGCTTGGACCAAATAAGGAAAATTTTATATTATTCAACAGCTCGTGCCTTTCGGGGGATGTTACATCGTAACAATATTTTTCTTTTTGGTAAACAAAATAAAATTGCTGTATGAAAGTCGTCTCAGTGAGCGATAAATATTACATAATATATTTATACAATTGAAAACCGGGAGTTACAAATGTAATATCAGAATTTTATGCATTTGTATTTACTTGAAATTTTGTAATGGGTCGTTTCGTGGAACTCTCATTTTATTTTCCCTCACTTTAATTTACTGAATTATTACACTTCTGCTCCTTATTCACTTATTCTCCACTTTCACGAAGATTATTTACGGATTTTTCCAGTGTAGTATGAGACAAAGAAAATGAAAATAGAGTGTATGAGTTTGCTAATATTTTTTAACGCTTTTCATCCATAGGAAGCGAGGTGTAATTTCACTTCTTACACTCCTAGTTGAAATTTGTTTTATGTTTGTTTTGCTGTCAGACATGATTTACGTACACGAGAGAGTATTTTTCTAATGAAATTTCACTTTTCAATCAAGTAATCAATAATAAATATTTTTCGGAGACGTATCGAAAATATTACTTTCGAGTATTTGAAGGCAAGGTCTAGGCCTTAAGTTCACCATTGTGGTGTCTCATCGGTGATCTTTGACCTTTTTAATTTTTGAATTCATTACCGGTTATGTGTAAGATTTTTAGTCTTATTCTTCTGTGTTTTGCGTGGTCCGTGCTCAGAAATTTTTCACATGTCCTTTATGGATGAAATCTTTTCTCGATAAAAGAATAATTAATTCGTAGGGTCTAATGTAATATTTCTGTATACAATTATCTACTTTGAAAGATTCAGGCATTATTGATAGCAAGTCTTGGAAATACGGTTAGACTTATATTTCCCTCTTAAGGGTTATACTCTATCGCTCTCGGAGTTCAATAAATACATTGATAGAAATTTAAGAAGTTTAAATGAGGCTATCAACGGTTTAACAGAAATGTTGAATTACGTTCCACTATTGTGCCCTTTGAAAAGTGTTCTGCAGTTCTCGGTTTGAAGCTGTGGAAAAAAGGTAAAATCCGGTTCTTAAAGTTTAACACTTGTCAATCAAAATTCACTTCTTTTCACCTTTTTGCCGGATCAAAAAAATTGATTTTCTATTTCTAAATTGTTTCCTAGCAAACGTTGACAACTTTCTCCGATACTCGAACTCCGTTGTTGTTGTTGTTGTTGTCTAATCATTTCCGATTCTACATCTACATTACTGGCTTTGCTTTGAGATCCGAGCAAGTGAAAATAGTGGGTTGAATTCGAGAAAGGTCAAGGGGTCATCAGAAACATTTCCAGTGAGTTCGATTTTCAGCTTGTTAGTTACATCGTGTACAATGTAATTAGTACGTCCTAATAAAATAGAATTACAAGATGTATACTCTGGAATAGTAATTGAGGCAAACAAGAGTGTATAGACTCTGTACAAGGGACGAATGCCGGACAAGGATGTTTGATTTTTGGAAATGATCTTAATAAATGTTACACGCATTCAGACACGTTGACGGAAGGAGATGTGTGGTAACCGATTGTAGCACTACGATTGTAGCGATTCTTTCGAATGTAACCAACTCCTTTTGTCTCTCGTTCAAGTCGTCAATGATTTGAACTCGTCTTATTTCTCATTGTTTTCATTGTGGATTTGATTTTTCTCAAGTGAAAGAGCGCGGTTTCGTTGATTCTATTTCAGGCGCATTCACGGGTAAAAATCCGTTTCGGATGAATGTGCTCAATTCGGCGTATAATTAACGATTACGAAAATTTGCAAATTGATGTTAGCCCTTTACTTGTTTCCATTGTAACGGTCAGTTGATTTCCACGGTCTGGAAAAGGAATGCAAAAGTGGACATGTGCGGACACACAAAGAGAGCGAACGATTCGCTTCCAGTGAATGTTGTTCTTGTTTCCTCACAGACACACATTATCTGCTATTAGCATAATATATTCCACTTGCTTTCTTTATTTGTACGCTATTTCTTTGTTTTTGTTGTTGTTGTTTTTGTTATTCTTATTGTAAGTCAAACGCGAATTCAATTCGCATGCCGTCTGCTATTATAACTCACATACGGTTTGCAAAATGTAGCAAAAGCCGGGGAGAGTGAGGCGTGAGTACTCGTCGTACTCATTTCGTCGTAGTGAAATACGATTCCACCCATATCATCTTGGGTGGGGTTGTTTTTTTTTCCTTTCAATCGCAGGCATGCGTCAACTAATAAGGTTGACATTAAGCGTGGAATGAGATTTTTTGCCACGACGGAATACGACGTATTACGACTTTCACACCGGTTGGCCCTTGACTTTGACAATGAATTGTGCAATAGTCGGACTTGAAAACTACTCCTCGAAACAGGGACGAATACCACACTTTTAAATGACTCTATTTCGGTACCGGGTTCGCTACCGGGAAGCAGAGAGTCGAAATTAGGTTCGGTGTAATTACATTTACATAACAAGCATTCGGGTTCTCAGCTCGTCGCATTCAATGTTAAGAGTTTTTGCGTAAAGCGAAATTTTGAAGTAAAGAGCCGAAACAAACTCGGCGACGTTGGAGGCAGAGACAAATCGTAGGAATGAAGACAGTTTTGTCAACGTCGAATGTTCCTGGATTTAGAGACGGGAAAGTAACCCTTTACAACCACAATTTATGTGAGATTATAACTTGGAAATGTTGAAAGTTAAAAACTGTTTGGGAAACCAAAGGAGAATAAAGGGATGTCGAAAGTCACTTCAATTTTCTGGAAATTTAGGAAATGGAAAGATTTCTAGTTGATTGGATTCATAGTTCATTTCATTAGTTAAGACATGTAGGCGGAGTCCGTGACTGTTGCGACGAACTATATATAGAAGTTTCCCACGAAAACGTTGTCTTTCCACGTCCGCACTCCTCGGCCGTGGTAAAATTGTAATCGGTTCGAAGTGTTTATTCATTGTCGTACACCTGGGAGTGCTAACACCTAGTGCGTCAGAAAATTTAAGTATCACCTGAGGTTAGCGAATATAAAAAAGAAACCTTAGCCAGTTAAACAGGGTAATCAAGAGGAAGAAATCGGCTGCTCGCTACTCAATTAGCTGCCAGAGGTTCACCTTCTCTCCTTAAGTGCACCTACTCGTACGCACCTTTAAGTATTTTGTGTGCGAGCAGTGCCCAAAGGAGAAGTTAGTGGTCGGAGCTTAAATTACTCTTCCTCAAAGTAACTTATATAATTGTTGTTTGTTCTCTAACAAATAATTATTCGCGATTAATTATTACCATTATTCCGACAAATGGAGTGTTTCTCGTTCTGTCAGAGATCGGGGAAGTACAAAAAAGGAAACAAATGACTTAATAACCACCGAGAGACGGTCAATAATGTCAATATTTGTATCAATGAGATTCATGAAAATGAGTAAAGAAATTATTTCTCGTAGCCACGAATTTGAGTCTTGTCTAATTTCAATTACCAGAAGGGTGGTAAGTGGCCTGCCGACCGGGTTCTTTATGCCAATTAGTACGATTGGAATGAAATGGTTTCATGGAAAGTTCTAGAAATACACTCATTCCAATTTCCATTCCGGATGTGTGCTGCTCCGGCAATTGACTTTTGCATGCTCGCTTGAGGTTGCTGCTATTAACCCGTTGCGGTTAATTTTTTTCCAATTGTATTTAGCCTTCATCAATACTCAATCCCTTCTACTTTTACTCGAGTAAAAAAAAAGTATCATTTGCACCGGTGAGCTACGTACATTTATTCTAATAGGGGATTTCTTTTCATGAATGAGACCTCGCACAACGTCCAGTGTAACGCGAGACAAATTTCTCGTTCTGCTCTCACTTGCGTAATCCTTGCTTTTGCCGCGTACTTATTTTACATTGCGTGTGTCGGGGGTTGTTGGTTCACTCCCTTTACAAAAAGTAGTGTTCAGTAGTGGTAGCATTATTACATAATTCAACCCGATGCAAATTTCTTTTTGTTTCGGAAGACCGTACCTATTTCTCCTGTAATCGTGCACACCTTGACACATTCCAATAAACGAAGAGAGGAAATTGAATTCGTGTTTCCTACTAATCGCATGTCCACTTGCAGTTACTCGTCTATTATTTAATACCGGTCGGAAATAATGTATTGGAATTAATTGTGTTTGAAAGTGTTTACTCATGTCATCCGTACAACCGAATTAACACTTTTCAATTTAAATGATTCGGTAGTCGTTTAATTTGAAATTAATGGGTTAGACTTCTGACACTTGAAATTCACTTTTATGGTCGTAGTAATTTTTTCACGTCAGATACAGTGGTACAGAAAAGTTATCTATACATATATATTTTTGTTCTGTTATTTTTGGATTGGTAATATTTATTTTCAACTTTAATAATAATAGGTATCAATTCATACCATTAATTTTTACGTTTTGAATTTTTTTTTTAATAATTTTTTTTCTGCTAGGACCCCAATAATCATGCCATCTCAGTAGAATGAGAAAGTCGTTTGCAAAACACTAGTAGAAATATAAATAATGAATTGACGTTAATAACTCATTTAGTAAGTGTGTAGCAGTTGTAAAAGGTAAAATAAGAGAAATAGTTTCTTTGCTTTATTAGGAGCTCTCAATTTATTAAACGGTACCTGAGGCGATTGTCTTCCGAAATTCGGGTCCGATTAATGCGAAACAGTTCGGAAACTCATGTTAATTTGAACTCAATTACTCGAACTCCAATTTGTTTAATTAGGAGGTCACAAGTGATTCATGTCTTGTAAATAATATCGATATCACCTGAACTCGTGTTTCATTAAGAGAATTAATGAATTACTTCGCAGTTGGTCCGATTATCTAGATCCGTGGGTGTAGTTCTTCCGGAAAGGTGTATTTGTGTTTCAGGAGTACCGAATATTAAAGGGAAACTTCGCATGTATCAATAAGTGTGTACAGTATTTTAGATGTACTTTTAAACTAATTTTTTTCGCATCGGATTTCCTCCCAACTCAGTTCATTCAATCCCCCAAAAGTAATTAGGAACACCACGTTTGGCACTAGGAAAAAAGGGAAAACAAAACATGGGCGGAAAAGAGTAATAAAATTAGACCCTTGGAAAGTTATATCCGTCCATAACGCGAGTTTTGTTCCTTACAGACACCCACATACATATACATACATTCCCTTCTTCAGTTTTTTGTCCCTTCCTCTTCGGACTGTTGTATCGGACAATAACATTTTTTTCCGCAATTTCGATTCCAAATTTCATATAACAAAAGAATTTGAATGAGAGCAGAGTAATATTGTTCCGTGTAGAAAACAAAAAACTTTTTTTTTTAGCAAATTTATGAGTAGGAGTGTAGTAGTGAAACAAAAAAATTTTCCTGGTTTGTTTTTCTTTTTTCATCCTCCCCGGCGGTGGATTTGTTCGCAAAATTGCGCCTGTGATGTTTCTGGTAGAAATACTCTTTCGAACCTCCCCCGTGGCAAACGGAGACTTTGTTATGTACGAATTTTTTCTCCGGTTTCACGCTTTCGAAATTTTACGTAATCTCAACTTGAGAAGAAAACCTCCGTTTTGAGAAAGAAACAACCCATAAAAAGTTGATAACTTTAGACTTGTATGAATAACAAGAGAGACATGGTCCGGTGACCGTCGTTGTCTTCACTTGAACCAACTGATCAATTTTGGCAGCCAGCAGTTATCGGGGGTTGCAGTTGGTTAGTGAAAAGACGAGGAAAATCAATTCAAAATTTTAAATTTCGAATCTGTCAAAGCTTTTATATATATAACCCAGCAAGCATTTGAATTATTATTCTATATATCATAATTTCTTATTTCATGTCGTAGGTCTTTCGAATGTAAAACTTAAAACTTTTAATTAGAAGGCTGAGCGGCATTGGAGGGCTTCCGTGCAAATGCCCACCGGAGCCAATTTTGTTCGTTTAGTAGGACAATCGTCTCACCTTCTGAAAGAATTATCTTATTCAACTATTTGATCCGTTTTTATAAGAAAATGGGCCGTTCAACTAAGAAAGTACCCACCGGTGATACCTTGACGGTGCACGGAAGGGATCTCCTTCGATAACTTTAGAATTATTTTATAAAATAAGGAGTTGTAGTATGGAAAGTACACATAGGCAAGATATTTCGGTGACAAAACGTTAGTTTATTATTTGTGGTCACACAGTGAGCTCGTAAAATAGATGCCCTCGGAACCGTTTTAAACATTTTTATTTTTTAAACCTTCTGAATATGTTTTAGACTTTTCACACTAATGGTCCGATCATAAAAATGGGTCTCGGGATCGTCGAAGTGGGTTCCATTGTGAGCAGTGCATAAATCAGGTCTATCTCGGATGACGAGCAAAGGCGTCGAACTGTAGGAAAGGCCTGCGTCAGCCTGACAGCTCCTGAAAACCTCGTTCTATATGTAATGACGACTGGAAAGTAATACTTCGATTTATTAATTTCGTTCGACATGTTTAAGGTCGTAATTGTCACTCGTTTCGTCTTTCGGAATGCTTCTGGAACTATTTAATAACTTCTCGGCTACTTCCGAAATCCTGTACCGACCCGCTTTCTTCATTTTTAACGGTTTAATTGATTTTATCGCCTCTTAAAAAGTTTATTTTATTACACACAGACACACACACACACACACATGAACAGAAATGCACACACTCACGGGGAGACTGGAAGGAAGGCGGATACTTGTCTATAACTTTTCTTACGGTTCGTTTCGATGGTCACACTCAGGTGTAAACCGACAGACACCTCCCTCCGTCTCGTTTGGTTAGTCCAATTCAATAGTTTACTAGTTGAGGAAAGTGACCGAAAACCGTTACATTCCAATTTTTAGTTTTGTCTGCCAACTTGCTTCTTTTTTTATTTGCCATAAAAAGGGGATTTCGTAAATTGCTTTTCAGTTGGGTGGATTAAATGGCTTCAAGTGAGCATTGTTTTCCACAAATTTGAGAAGTTTTAAAGTACTGCTTTAGAGTAGAAAAAGGAAACAATGACTGACGGGTTGTAGTTGTTTTTTTTGTGCACGACACGAAACTACGCTACCAAGTCACATTTTGGAAAACTACATTGAATCTTCTCTGCACATAAGATTTACCTTGAGTTAAAATTTTGTTTTTCATCGCGGCACAATGAGTTTAGTCCAAGTGTTTTACGGTGATTGAAGGAAATTTAACGTATGAACACGTGAGAATTTAAAAGAAACGGTTGAAATTGTCGGAGTGCTAAGAATCGATAAGTAAATTTAAATTTCATGTAATCATAAATTTTGTTGGAGAAGTAGTTATTAACTTTGAACTTAATGATAAACTTTATTGAAAACTCATATGCCTGCGTTTATTTATGTGAAACGCGAAGTAAAGCGCAGTACATTTTCAATTGATATTAATTCCTTGAGGAATATAAATAACACGCACAGCAGAAACTTATTACAGCAATCGTATTAAGTTTTATGTAATGTATCATTCTTAGAATGAATTGTAGGAGTCGAACGAAGGGAAAACTTCGTCGAGGTTCGCCCGCGTCAGCGTTCTCGACCCACCCCGGTGTCCCGTTTATAGTTTTACACAAATAGTAATAGTGCACGGTCGATAATTATAGTTTGTGACGAAACGTTAATTAGATTTTCGACAAAGAAAAAATCGTGTCCGGAAATCGGGCAAAAAAGATGTCAACGAGAACAATTTTTGCTTGTTACTGTCTTTCTCGACGTTTTTTTGTACCACTTTTCTAACCATTTCGTGGAAGCCATTACGTACTTACAAAACGGATACATAATTAGAGAAATGCGAGAGTGTCTTTTGTGTATAACCGTTCCGGTGAAAAGTCTGCGACAATGTCTGACAAAGAAGATTATCACTTTCTTTTCTCCAAGACGGTTCTTCTTCCGCAATGCACGCCACCGAATTGTCGCAATAATTCTCAATTTAGAGACAATTACGGATTCTTTCGGATTGTTACCGTAACAATTCCACTCGGGAGGAGGATAGACAATTTGAGTTAATCACGAGGAATACATTTGCCGTAAATATCGGGGAATCGTCGGGACGAACGGCAGACACGTTCAAATATCCGTTCGCAAACGCGGGATTCTTCCTTTTTTTCCTGTCTAGAACAACCGGGAAACGAATTGATCGACGCAAAAAATTCGATTTTGTATTATCTATTGATTGATAATTGATTTTACTCGTTTTGGGAAAGATGTGTTGCGAGACACGTACTGACTGCAACTGTTCGCCCAAATTATTAATTTTTCCTCAATGGTTAATCTCGTGGTAATTATAAATACGCAGTCGAATTGCCAATTCAAGAGATGTCAAAATAGTTCTTATTGAAAGTATTCTTATTGGTCGTCATCAACCACAAGTATTACTTTTTGTTTTTAGACCTCGTTTAATTTTCACGTCCAACTGGCTAACTAAGACTAACTGAGATTGTAAACTCCTCTGGGGGACAGGTTGACCGTTAATCTGACTATATTATTATTTTATTTACTGCACAGTCGGTTCGACTTTGAAAAAAGTACTGGAGGCACCATGAATTTTGACTTGGGCGCACTGTTAGAATTTCATTTTGTTTATAAAATTCGTTGGGATGTGACGGAACGAACGTTTCCTACTTGCAGGTTTTGTTTGTGCAATCAGGGAACGATTGTTTTCGAAATTACGTAAACCCTTGATTTGAAACGCTTCGAGGTGACTGTGACCGAATTGTAGTGAACGGCCGTGGCACAAGTCAAAATTTTCGGCAAACGTCAAACGGAATGTGACGATGCGGGGGAATCGATTCGTCGTTTTGCACCTCGAATGCACCTTGATTTATGTAAACGCGTCCCGGTTGAGGGTTTAAGAAGAAAAAGTTGCGAAAATTGCGGTTCGGCAAAAATCAAAATTCACAACGGAAACAATTTTGGAAATTGACAATGAGATGGGGGAAAATTTGAATGAACCTGACGTTGTCGCCGGGATACAACTAATCCCCGGAACGGTTCCTTTTTCGCACCCCGAGACGAAACTGGAAAATTTCCCCGTTGGAAATTCATGAGATGGATGAGACACCTGAGCATTCGGGTAGAAGCCGTGGAATTTGTTTCAGTGTTTCACCGTCGTCACCAAGAGAAAACAAAATTTCATTAAGGTCATATTGAATTTTCGTTATCGGCTTGGCCTAAACACTATTAGTCTTCATCTATGAATGAACTTTTGTTCGACGACGGCGTAACGAATTTTTGCTCTTGCTGGAAACGTTCGTGAGAAAAAAGCGTAGGAATTCTGACCGGGGAGCAAAACGTGTGAGGTGTCCGTTGGACTGCTTCTGAAAAGGTTGAGTACCAGGTATGCCGTGAGGTTCGCAAAACGAATTAATATTTTACATTATCAGCTACAATTCATTTAGTTTGTGATTTAGTAGGCAACAGCCTGACGCACGTTACAGGTGCTTTCCCGTAAGCTTTGTATTTTTGAGACAATCGTACGTAATCTGATTTTTCACAATGAATGGGGTATGTAGGTTACGCTGCATTGTTTTCCGAATGACGACGTCGAATGGTTTACTGGGTGTATTTGAATCTATTTATTGAATACGTTACATAACGTCGACTGTTTTACGATACGAGTCGCATCACCTGACGATGATTAATGCCGACACCAGGAGTGCGAAAAATTGCGCTGAAAAAGTGAAAGTGACTTGAACCGTTGGCAAAACAAAGAAAACGAAACGAACAATCGAAACATCATCAATATAAATTTAAATTGACGAAATTTAACGAAACGAATCAATCGATAATCGATCCGTATGGGTACGTTGCTGTTTGTTTGTTTTTGTTTGTTTTTTTCTTTTAAATTGGAGGTAATGGCACAGGTGAAATTCACTCGGAAAATAAATAGACTGGTACCAAACAAATAGTTTACGCGTGATCTATGGGAAGAAATGTCGAGTTTCTCGACCGCTAATTCGACGTTTCGAAATTAGATTTTAGATGAATTCCATCCAGTGTGGATATTTGAGAGAAATTAGACGTTTATTAGCATTGACCATGACATTGACCATTTAGATCAGTCGCCCAGATCGCTTGCTCAGATCGCCTTTTCTCCGATTCACCAGGGTGAGGAATTTAATGGGCGAAATTGTTCCATAACGCGGGAGCCAATGAATTGAATAAATAAAAGAGAAATATGTATCATACATAAATGCATAGGTTTTCACTTTTTTCTCGCTTCGCTTTAAGGTGCACTACTAGTTTTTAGAATAGTTTTGCACTCGGAGTAGAAAGACTGGGTCGCGTGGAGACCGCACACAAACTAAATCCTTTCTCTTTCTTATTATCATCACCACTATCATTATCATGGGCTCATGAGTTTGGTTTTTAGTGGCATTGCGGCTTGTTTGAGTACGCACGCATACACACACGCACACGCATGCACACACGGACCCTCTCTCGTTCAGCCGGCCTCGCACATTTCAAATTCACAATTTTCATTCTTTTTGTCGGGCCAGAATGAATTCTCTGAGGCGTTTTAGTAGTAGGAACCGGTAGAAGAATAAAGGTGAAATTATAATTTGTATTCGGCCTCTTTTCTAAGTGGGTTAAACTGCTGCATGTGTGAATTGATGGTCTTCGTTTCTATTTTTTTTTTTTTTTTAATTTGACTTTTTACTCATGTAAAACGTGTCATGGGTTTCTAGAACAATAAGCTACTGATTAAATACATATAATATGTGTCGGTGGAAAGTTAACTTGCTCAGTTACTTTTGTCAGGTACGAGCGCAAACGTACGTGGGGCAAATCGAAGCAGGAAATTACACCTTTTGCTACGTTCCAATTGCTACGAGAAAATATAAACAAATGAAGTGTTTTGCTCGGGTCTACGACAGTTTTGATCCGTATGACTGTTTACATTTCTGAAATCTGCAAGAGTACTGTTTTTGCTGTTGTTACGGTTTTAAACTCACACCTCGACACCGTGTACCGATTTCATCGTAAAATGATTAAACCATTCGTATATTTCGTATATCATTTCGTATTATTAGATTATAAATTAAAACATATATTATGTAAATTTTCAGCGAATAAAATAATAACAAGGGACTTAACATGTGACGTTGAGTTTTAGTCAATTTGTACACGAGGTTGTCAGTATGTGTTACATTAAGTGCCGGATGCGTTCAGTTCTGTTAATAATTAAAATAATAGGTCTTAATAATCTCTTAATAAGAATTAAACGCAATTGAAACATTCCTTTGAGTTAGGTCGCCATTATTCAACCTTAATTTCATCGAAGTATTCAAACAGGTCGTTAAGAAAAGACACATAAAAGAGTGCAATATTTTACCGATGCGTACTTAAGAGGATGAAAAAAACCTGGTACCTGGCAAGGTCGTGGAGGCTACAGTTGCATTCGTAATTTTTCTTATGAACGGCCTTAAATCACTGTATCATCCTCTTATTTACTGTAAAATGATTACACCGTTTAATCCTGCACGACAACATTTCTAGGTAGATCTGGGGCGAACCTGAATTAGAAGTGCTAATGAGGTTTCAGACGGCTCAGACAAGCCTACTCCTTCCTCTTTAAAATTTACTTTATTGCTTTTGCTTTATCGCTAATGGGCGGCAGTCAACCATTCGGAGCTTTTTTATTTACATAATTTTATTTTTTATTACTAATTATGAACGTTTAAGCATCATTTTTTTCAATGGAACTTTCACTATTTCTAACCTTAATTTTCTCCTCTATTATCGGTTTTATTGATGGTTAAGTTAGACGTTCACCGTTTCGCTGATTTATTAATTTTTTTATAACACTCAATTGTGGAACTTTTGGATTTAATATTAATCTTTCGTTTAGTTGGGCTTGTTAAGTTTAAAGTTGTATTTTTTTTTGTTGTGTAGGTATTTAAATGTGACAATAACAAACAACCCGGGCAGATTCCGTTTTGGAAAATTAAAATTCGACGGCAAACCGTGAAGGAATTAACGCCCCCAGCCCCGTCGATAGCTTTGAGTTTGTGTTTGCCTTAGGCTTCATTGGTCCAACAATTTTCAACCGAAAGTGTCTGTTTGTCACTCACAGCGAACCACAAATTGTCGGAGGCAAATAAAAAAGCCACACTGTGAACGGACTGTGGTGCTGCCGTACGGAAACCGTGTCAGAGGACATTAAAGAAAGCAAAATAACACACACACATCTGAATGTAGCAAGTGAAGAGTTACAAAGTCTCTTGATGTGAGAGGCAGGCAGGCAGGCAGGCAGGCAGGCAGGTGGTTAAGTGGTGAAATCCCAAAACCCAGCAATAAAAAAATGACGTTGGGCAAAACGATATCGATAACGATTGAACTGATAAACACGTTCGAAGGTGAACCTTAAAGATCATATCCATTTCATTCAGAAAGTCGTTTTTCAACTCCCCACAAAGCGATTCGGTTCTTTGAATGTTCTCCTAAACAATAGGAACCCGAATGACAAGAAAAATGCGGGTGTGCTACGCTAGCACTACGCTATAATCAAGCTGTAGTCGTAATGATGAGTGAAACCTACAAGATAACACCGTACGTTCCGCTAACAACATTGATTTTCGCTTGAGAAATACAAATACATAATACATAAGTTGATTTCGATCGTAATACTTCGGAGTCAAAAATTGTGCGAAAAGTACCGGGGGGTAAAGACCGGTACCCAGGTACTCGGGTGCTCGCGTACTCGTAGCTATCGGTTCAATGAATCAGACCCAGTTTTCACTTCGCATAAAACCTTTGGTAGGGAAAGAAAGCAAAAATAATTATCATTATTTAATTCCTTTTCGGCTTCTAAATCATCCATTTTGTATCGAGCGTGCTCATTAAGAACTCAACACGTGAACGGCAATCACCGTCTTTAAACTATTATGAAAATAGTTTTTTTTTTAATGCATCAAGTACACACACAGACAGGTAAATTGGTCAAATTTGACGCCGGAATTAATTTAAATTCAAATTGAGTTTTTACGATTCGGAATCGAAGTTGTTAATTAGTAATTAACGTATTATCTATCACTACCAGTATCGACTCCTTTATTTATTGTATTAACTTTGTGTTTTACTTGCTTTCGGTGTCTACTTTGTCATGTTGTACCGGAATGCACCAATGTCCCTCATTCTTTCTACAGCTTCTTAACTTTAATAAAATAATTAATATCACTAATTAACTAATAGTAAATGGGGATTAATAAAGATATTATTTATTAGGTAAATATTAATAAAAGCGTACTGTTTAGAAAATAATACATCACATCTTTCGAAAACCGTTTGTATGTAAATACTTGCTATTATTGTTACACGCGGTTGTAAAATAATAAAAAGAGTACAATATGTGGTTTGCTCCACATTGCCCTACCTTTTGCTGACCAAAGACATTGTGTACACCAAATACACTGAGATTAAAGGTTGTTTGCCTTTTCTCGGTGTTATGTACTAAAACTCGACTGTTTGCGAAATATCAGTTGTTAAATTCATACTTAAATAATTTTTTTTTTATTTCAGATGGTCTAACTCTGGTTGCTTCGTGGTGAGATTCAGTTTGATGATTTGAAAAGCGGGTCCAAGTTCAGGTGAGCTGTAAAATTACTTTTACTTTTATTCGTTTTGTCAGAGTGACGGAGCTGTTTTTGTCATTTTTACCAAATCAATTTCATGGGTACAGTAACCCTTTGTTGTAATCGTTACACAACTTGGAAACATATTCTCACAAAGAATTAGTTTACTGTAAACCGTAGTAAAGTTACACCTACGAGTTTGACGTCTGAAGTATTGAAGTTGACTGACAACGTCAGAAAAAGAAAAGACAAAGTGTGACGTTGACCGTTCAACTGCGTACTTTTCTGTGGATGAACGTAACCAGAAGACGTCCCGTTACTTCATTATTACATCAATTGAGAAACGACGGTATTTTTAATTATTAAATTTTCACGTTGAAAATTTCAATGTTATTAAATTCAAATTTAGCAAGTAGTTTTCGAATGCCTCTTAAGAAAAATATTCAGGTACAAACGCTGGTGCAGTGTATTTATGTCGATTAAGGGTATTCCCATCGATGAACCTGATTTGGCCCTAATAAAATTTTGAAAAATTTCCCATCTGCATCGCAAGACATCACTCGAGGCTAATTAAGAATATTTTCGTCCAACTTACCCACCCAGTTACCCACTTTTAAGGTTCCATGGACCAGGTACGAGAGGAGTGAGTGAGACAGAGAGAGAGAGAGAGAGAGGCAGCGAATAAATGCATGAGAGAGGAGAGAGAGAGGAAAAATAAAAAAATGTTTTAAACGTTTTGTGGTGCAATTCAAATTTTGCCTTTGGCTGGTCCCATTAAGAGTTTAAACAGTCAAAATCCTGTTGAGCAGTTGTTGTTAACAGTTTATAATACATTATTAAAATCAACTAGACGAAACGTTCAACCTTAATCTTTTATTAACTTTGTCAACGTTGCAAAAGCGAGGACTTTGTTCGTGTCATCCGTTCGTGTGTGTACATGTATATATATATTCGAGTTGAAAATTAACTTTTTATAAGTTTGTAAAGTAGTTTATAATAAAAGTACAATCTGATATTTGGGAAGTTGATGATAAAACTGATACACTCGAATTTCATTTTGATGCAGATATTTTAGCTCTTATTACTTGTGTATCAAAATCATGAGGTAACCTATTTTGAGAGTGTGGTATCTAAAACGTACAATAAAATTAGTAAAATGTTGAAAGGTACCAATATTATATTATAAATACAATGTAGGTGTGACTTTAATACGATTTTTGTAAACAAAAACGCAATAGGAATTTACATCCCGGTTCAAATTTGACAAACATAGTATAATGTTTTAACATAAATAAAGTGAGTTGTGAATTTAATACAAAACATCAACTTTCCAATGATTTTTATTCAAAATGACAAAACAACAAGACAAAACTAGAACTTCTCAAGACACAATTTAGAGTTGTTAATTTAATTGTGACAAAAACTGTTGAACGGTATGCAAATATTAAACGAATATTACAAGTGTAAGACGACATAAACCCGGTGAAATTAGAGCTGTAAAAAGTACCAGGTTGAACAAAGTAATTTTTGGACGGGGGTGAAGCTAATTTTCCCAGGCGAGCTCTTAAAAATATATATATATATAAAGGCGCGGAAAGGCAAATTTATTATGTCATATGGAAAATGTATTATCTGTCCTTTGATGGATGGTGTTATTTTCCGGAAATACTCAGTTATGGTAAATTGAAGCAGCTGAGCAAGAGCTAAGAAGCTCTTTCTTAATAACCCAAAGTTGAAGGGAAAATTCTAATGGGTTCCATGCGACTCATGTGAATTTTTTAAAAGGAACTTCCTTTAATTAGAAATTTATTAAAATTAGTTGTAATTTCTTGGTAGAAAATGGCCGCGTGTTATAACAGAGTCCCATTCAACAAGTTCCGTAACACCACGCGAAAATGTCATGTCCTCCGAGCGTTACCCAGTTACATTGCGATTGATTAACATCCGCGATGAACTTTATTATTAATAGTTTTTAAATTACTTGTTGTACTTTAATATTTATTTATTCATATAAAAGAGCTGGAGTTTATGCAGATGAAAAGTACAGTGGGAATTTAAGTGACTTTGGTGGAACCATAGCAATACTTCCACAGTAGACAAATATAGGTCTTACTGTATTTACAGTCCACAATAACTGCAATAGGTAAAGTGTACACAATTATTGCTTTACACTACGTGATTCTATTCTTAGTTCTATGATTCGAATTTCAACGTATGGTTTAATCTGTTGAAAGAAAGAAAGATATGTAAATTTTTATGTTTCAAATAATTCGAACATAACAAGAACCTTAACACGAGTAAAATCCGTTGAGGAGAGTGTTGCTACCTGTTCAACAGGAACAGGTAAAAGTTACCAGCCAAAGACCTCTTTTAAATGGGTTATGTACTAATTGGGTTTTAGGATTATTGACCGCTACCTCCTTCTCCTAGAGTTATGCGAAATACATGAGTTTTATTCTCTTTGTTAGTCGGTGTATGGATTCGTACATAAATCCCCGGAAGGTAGTACCTAATCATTTGGTAAATTAGAAACCGTCCAAAGTCAGTAGGTCCTACACTTTGAAATTTACTAAATAAAAGAGTGGAGTACACTAGAAACGAGGTCTTAAGTTCCTGTCTATTTTTTCTATCATCTCGCCCATCTATGTTATCTCCGTTCTTATTGTATGCAGACACATTGCAAATTTTCTAGATAAATTTGTCTATCGATGGTAAACATTGACTGATGTTTGTTTTTTATCAACGGTTGTTCCTTAATTTTGTTTTGTGTAATCGGTTTCTCTCTCTCTCTATCTTTATATTTTCCGTTGCTTCGCTCATGTTTGTATACGGTAAGGTTATCGGTGTGTTTTTTTACACGTGTAATTACCGTCCGTGACCATCTTTATCACTTCACTTTCAAAATTAATTATTTTAACAATTTCGAGTACATCAGAAACTCTTACTGACCCAAACCTAATTTTATTTGTCTCGTTTATTCATTCTCTTCCCTTTCGCTCTTTCTATCCTACATGGTTAGTGTAATTGTGTGTGTATGTGTGTATGTGTGTTTAACTCCATTTTCAGGCGTGTAAAAGAAAGTGAATTAAAAATTGTTGGACGCGGTCAAGTGAATTGCAGTTGTCCGTGAAGAAGTGATGTGACCTTGCAAAACAAACCTAAATGCAGCGAACGAGAATGATTCGCAGTAGTCAAAGTGCACCTTAAATTAGGACTTCGATTTGACTCTTTTGGTTTGACCTTGTCCACTTGGTGTTTTTCTTTGAATGGGGAACACGTTTGAAGATGGCACGACACGACGTACGAATCTGTGTGAGTCTAAAGTGTGACAAACTTACTCTAAGATTTATTATTAATCTCTTCTCAAATCCACTTTCGTACACTTAAAAATGTCTTCTGTTCTCTCGGTGCCGTTTTATTACCTCATTTTTTATTAGCATTCAGAAATTATAATCTGGTCATTGAGAGTTTTTAAGTGTTCGAGTTGGTGCTAAAAAAGTCAAGCAAAAACTCCCGAAAGAGTTCATTTAAATGGTCAGTCGAACGGAAACGAGATGATCGTAACTGACTATATAATTTCGCTTCGGCTGAATCAAAAAAAAAAAAAAAAAAAAGAAAGAAAGAAAAGAAACAGTGTAGTTTGTGTCCGACATGCGTGTGTGGTGCCCAATAACCTCAATTGTTGCTCACATTGTACGAAGAAATTGGTAAAACAAAGGATGGCCGTTTCGTTTGACGGCTCCATGCACTCGTCACTTGTTAAATGAAAACGAAAACGAACTCTTGCCACGGTACACGTCTGCACCCAGTGGAAATCACCTGCAGATAATCGAATACTTTTTCAAACGGATCGTCGAGAAACATTTTCTGCAGGGATGAGTGTCGGGACAGGTGTTGAAATTCTTTTTTACCTTCCCGTTGGCCTACTACGTACTTTTTTCTATGAAAAAAGACTCCTCCTCTACTTTCACTGTTCCTTTTTCGCCTTTTCAACTCGGAGATTCTTTCGATTTTTTTCCTGACGTCTGTGCGACAGTGGAGTGTTTCGTTAGCCTCATTAAAGAAAAATAACGTTATGTTCTCGGTTTTCAAAGGAAACGGTTCTACAAGTGCACTCATTGAAAGTGAAAAGGAATATTTTTCAAACAGAAATTCCTTCTCAAATTGAGTGAAAAATTGAAAAACTGACGGCTTCGATCCGACAGACTGAAACCGAGCGAGGAGTAGCATACACACACACACACACACTGAAAACCATGTAAATTTCTACATTTATATGCATATGCTCAGTGATCTCTATTTTTTTATGATTCCACGGAGACTCATTCTCGTGGTATTCGATGTTTGGGAAAACTGCAAACCTGTTTAATTAAGTTTCCGGTTAACGGATACAAAATATATTCTGCTTATCATTGGTTTTAACCGTATATAAATTTACAATTCAAACAATAATCCCCGTAGTGCACACGCTCGCATCAGTAAAAAATCAGTGCCACGTCGAGTGCAGCAATTGCGAGTTGAGAGCCATGCAGCGCGGTGAACCGCAAGACTAAGTAGGAGATATAGGGTGTACAAGAGCAGACACATAACTTCTTCATTTTTATTATTGATAAATACAAATACGACGACACACAGACGCAATAAAGCCGAACATGAGTATAATACTTAGTTATTATTATTTTTATTATTAAAGTACGGAGGAACCTGTTCTCGCCGTTTTTCACGGAGCGATCGCGCCGATAGGACAAGGGCTGAGAGTAAATAAGAAAATTGTGGTGGCCGTCGGTTGTTACTCCTTTAAAATTCATTGATATTTTGTAACATATATAAAATTTCTCACGGTTTCAAAATGCAATCGCGCGGGGCGGAATGCATCCGGAGTGACCTCAAACCCGAATAATTTGGCTACCACACAAGGCTCTTATCCTCCGGTTGATGGACCGAAGAAAACCGGTGCCACGGCAACCGTCACGACTTGAGACGTTTCTAAAAGAAATTATATAGACTTAGTAGCAGCACTGATGGTGGTAATAGTAATGATCATTATCATCATCGTCGTCGTCGTCGTCATCGAAAAAGTCCGGTGCGTGCATTAATTGGAAACGCCAAAACTAGTTGCCGAGGTGCGTGACAAAAACCCAATTTTACTCGAATGCAAATAAAGAAGAAGATGAAGAAGCAGAAGAAACTATTGCAAGACCACTTTTGATTGCAGATCTCTGTGGCGAGTCCATTCCACTTGCCAGTAAGTGTTCTTCATGTCAAGTTCACACTCATTATGTCGTAAAGTTCAAGTAGTGGTCTGCTTTTCAGGCATTGTATTCTTCTTCTTCTTCTTACCTGCACCGCATTACTCGACTCAACCGTTTTACCTTGTTTAATCGGTTTCGTCTCTCCCGTAACGATTCACTGTTTTCTTGTACTTATCCGGAACTAATTTTTTAACTTTGGTGCTGGTGCTGGTGAAGTGTGAAGTTTTTGTCTAATTTACCTTTCTTTGGTCAATCAGAATAGTTGAGAAATTAATAGTTTTCCAGATAGTTTTAACACACGAAAGAAAACCTGGGAGGATTAACACCATTTCACCAGGTGAAATGGGATGGTGTCGTCGTGTATTGTAATTTTTTTTTCGATACAATTGAGAAATGTACTGACGTCTGTACCGTCGAAGCACGAGAAATACATAGACGGTATTTAATAATGTCAATTAATGTAAATAAAAAAAAATGTTAGGAATGATTTCGCTTAAACTCGCTCCTAATGCTCCACACACAAGTGAAATTAGAAAGTGGGATTTTGATTCATTCCGAGTCGAGTACTGAACTAGAAATTATTAAAATTATTACAATAGCGTCTTACAGTTGAGTAATTAATTTCGGCCTTATTTATTTTCATGGTCGAGTCGCATGTCCGATCGAAACTCGTTTTCGATTCCCGCGAACGGATTCGGGTTCATCCACAAGGTGCACAAATTGAATGTTGTTTTGTTGTAGGGCAGAGGTGTCCGACGAAGGAGTAGCCAGAGCCAAAGGCAGAGTTACACAAATTACAAATTGTACAGATTTATTCTTAATTCTTAATTTGTGTATAACTGAAACCGCATCCGCTCCACTAAAGTTAATTCGACCAAACTGACCGACTAACTTATGAATACAACATTTTGTTTGGTTTCCATTTGTAAATTTTCCACGGCACCCACTCTGACTTCTTGTTCGGTGCCTAGAAATGTGCGTGTGTGTGTTCTTTACCTTGTGTTAGGCAGGATGCGAGACATGTGAGACGAGGCACCCGCGTACGAAAACAGCACTAAAACTAACTGCACCAAACTAATTACATTTTGTAGTTTTTTCCTCCTCGCGCTTTCTCTCTCTCTCTCTGTCACCCCTGAGAAAAAAATTGCAAAGGTCCGAGGCGAACGACGAACAACTGAAAAAAGCGAAGCTTCTCTTTAGGTAGTAATTGAATTAACACCTGTGACGCATATCGGATCACATATTTTATACGTAACAGGGAACGATGCACGTAGTGGAAGGAATAAAAAGGAATGGAAAAAAACACGAATAAGTATGATGTCTCATGAAAAGGTGAATTTTTAATGAAATTTTGCACTTTTGCACAATTGCACTTAACACCACTCTGTGGAAATTTTCGAGAGAGAATAATCCAAGAATGCACGTTGTAGTCGATGAGTAGTTAGTTTATTTTATAGGTCTCAGCCGCTCAACTAATCAACAGCACTTAGGTCTAATATAATAATATTACATTATTATATTAAATAATTAAATGGGGACAATATTCGCGAATTTTTTAACTAAATTTATAATCTGTAAATGATACAGTAGTATTTTACATCGCGCTACAAAACCATTATTACATTACAAATCATACTTATAGTATGAGGGATTAATATTACAAATGTGTTTAAATTACTATGGGTAAATATTATTACAAAGTATATTATTACACAAATACTGCATTTGATTATGTACTTGGCCGTAATAATAAACATTCAAATTCAAACACATTCAAACTTGCTGGTGGCGATGACATCTATCTTGCCCGATGTGTATTTATAATTATAATTATACAGATATTTATACAGAACTGTGTACAGTACAACTTAGAAATATTACGCCGTGGTTAAGTCGGGAGAAGTAGAAATTTGTATTTAATAATCGGTTAAGTGCGCAGTGGCTAAGTGAGATTTAATTTAATTAATAATTACAAGGTAAAATGAGATTAGTTTTGCCAGGGGAAACTCACCTGAGTGTTAGGTTCTCAAGATGAGACTGAAGAAGATGTCTTTCACCTGACGTTCATCCCGCTCGTTTTCCTTTGTGATCGCATCGGACTAGTGCGACCTTGACCGATAATATTAATTAATTATCGTGCATTAATTGGCATTAATTTCATTTTTCATCCGCGCTCTCTTATGTAACCGGGTCATATTTTATCGTGCGGTAAATTATATCCAGTGTAATTTGTAATAAGAATCCACTTTTAAAGTGCGCGTTGAAAGCGGTTAAACTTGTTTTGGAAACCAAATTAAGACAAATCTCGGTTTCGTGTAATTCACTTTTTTCTTTTTTTTTTGGCTAAGAGTAGCAGTAGTAGTTGCGGTAGTAGTGCCCATCCCGGGCCTTCCGAATTGTAGAAATTCAATTTTTCAAACGGGATGAATATTTAACGATTGAAATATGAGTGCCGTCATAAAGGTACGTGGTGTACAGTGAGTGGTAACCGTACGCATCCTTAATAATGCAGGAACGAAAATATAAAACGAGAAAGAATAACAAACGTGGAATGAGAATTGTGGTGCTTTCGTTAAAATTACGCTGTTTTTTAATTACACCAGAAAGCCACGTAACTACAAACGTTGGTTCTCGCGTGTACAATCGTACAAGGAATATTTTTTAATAGAGATCTGTCTCGTAGATCGGTTGATAGTAGCTCATTTCTACGAATGAACCAAAATAAATAAAAATATAAAGAAAATTGTAGCGTGCAATGCTTAAATACGCATATTAAAAGTTTTTTATGTTTTATTAAAAGTTAAATTACGTTAATAAATTTAAAAGAAAAACTTTTAAGGGTAGTTGTAATTGCCATTTTTTACTTAATCTTAACGTATCATTTCAATTCGAAAACCGCTATTATTCTCTGAATTTTGGTCGTTTAATAATTATTACCTGTTTTTATAAATATCACGGGCAATTGTTCCGGTTGATATCGAATTTTAGGAAACAATAACGGAAAAAATAATTTTACCATCACACAAGGATTTCTCCGGGTTTTAGGAGAGATGAACTGCTTTTGGTAGGAGGTACAATGTTCTTTGCCGCTGCTCCCCTGGGCTATTCTCTACTCATTTATTTTAAATTAATTAATAATTAAACAATTAATGAATTATTAAAAACTAAACCTCTCAAATTAATGTGTGGAGGAAAAAAATGAAAATCGTTGCCATATAAAATCCCTTTGGTTTTCAAGCATCGATTTGGTACTGTTACCTTTTGCAAAAACTTACTGTCAGCAATGGAACACTTAAAATGCATTACTTAGTTGCACTTCTTAGTTGTTTTTATGCATTTACACATTCGTAAAAAGCAAACAGTTGCGGATTTAATGAGATATTTTTCATTAATAAGACGGATGATGGAATCTTGGTGTTGCCTTCCGAGTTTTACATTTCCTCTCCCGAAATCTCGATGGATATTATTTAATTCCGGTTTCAAACTCAAAGGATAATTATAAATAATTCAGTAGACGTGAAGTAATTACTTTAGCAAATATACATGTGTCAGGTTATGAATTAAAGATATACTCGATCTCGTAATGTTTATTTATAAGAACTTATTTCGTTTGGGACCTACGTTACTAGACTCCCCAAACTGGCTTTGTTTGGTATTTCAGGTAAACGTGGTTAGTGTATTAATTTAATTATAAATAAATGTCACTGGTACGCTTCGTATTTTAGTATAATTAAAATATTTAAGTATAATGATAACAATTATTGCATTTTGAGCCACGGGGCAAGCTTATATCGTAACCCTCGTGGTTCCAGTGGAAATTGTGGAAGATCTCTGTAATACATCGTACAGGTCAATATCGAGTCTTTTAGATTGAGTGTAGTAGGAGTGTACTTGATAAGTTAATCAACGACACTAATGGGTTCCCTATTAAACGGTTTGTGGTTAATGCCAGAGTAGTGAGTGTTCCGCCCTTTATCATCTTATTATTTCTTATGCTTTCTGCATAGTAAATTCTATAACGATCACGACGAAAAGAGCAGATCTGATCTTGTCGAGGAACAAAAAACTTTTGAGTTGTCGTCCTAACTGTTTCTCTCTCTCTCTCGAGCAGAAGACAAAAGGATGAAAGTCATTATGCGGGTAGAAAGAACAATTTTTAAGAATCCTGTAAAAGGTTTTTTTTTCAATGTCAAAGAGAAGAAATGTTGTTTCAGTAAATTGGTTTCCTCTTTATTTCCAATAAACTCGGTCCATTATGTCTCATTTTTCGACTTTGCTTCTTTTTTTACGTAAGTCATTATTATAATGATATTCTTTTCAAAACGGTTCACGTTTTCGTCTACAAAAGAAAGTTAAATACTTACTACAAGGTCGGCGTTGTACGTCGCAAGCACCGAGTTCTTGTTACGGTGTTAATTAACGATTGATCAGTTGGAAATTCGAGGAGTAAATAAATATGAAGTTAATAATTTGATCATCATACGTATGTTTTTGTATGTTTTTGAAAATACTTTACAACATTTGGTTACTGTACGTTGGCTGAACAGTTCCGTCCACATAAATCCACTGTATTGTTTCACGGCTCTACGTTATGACCCCGGTGACGGTATATTGACATAACAGAGAGCGCAAAATATAAAAAAACTTTCATCTTTGTCTGGTCAGTCTACGGAGATTTTATTTTTGGTCTGGCTTATTTTAGGGAAACATAAAGAATGACCGGATTTTACGATCTCCGATGTCTGCCCCTCTGTTAGCACCTAAATTGCAAAAGTTTTAGCGTGTAATAACTTATAATTAACCACGGTGATAATCGGAGGACCAGTTGACTTTGGGAGTGATTAAACGCTTTTGTACATTTTATATACACAAACGATAACCCGCGCGTCTCTCGCTTGCCAGGGTTGCCCTACTTTTGTTTGATGGTTTGAACACAATGGCTCATTTTTAGGTCAGTGTAATAAATTGATGAAATAGTTTTAGTGTTGTGAGTTGGGTGCCGACGCGGTTGGAAAACTAATTACCGGAGAATTGTTGATCTTCTCAATTGAATTCCACGTCGTTAATCAGAAATTTTAAACTGGGCATACGAAAAACTAAAGTTATTATGTACAGTCGCTGAAACATTACTCCGGAAAAGTTAAGTTTCGTTGGGGCAAATTTATCGAAAGATATGAAAACTATTGCTTAGATCCTGGTAGGGTGGTGGCAAACTTTCTTTGTATTTGTAATTTCATCGTAAAGTTACGTGAAGTAGTCTCTTTTTGGTAGTTGTAGGGATCGTCAATTGTATATTCTTCTTAGAGTCGCTTATTACAATTGTGTGTCTACACTCTTAGGGTCTAATAAACCTGATAATACTCAGTTGTCTGACTAATCGAAGGTCTTTCTTTTTGAAGAAAAATTATTGTGTGTAGTACTTTGAGTCATTTTGTTTCTTCTTAATTCTCACTTGATTTTTTGCATTTGATAATTTTTCTGTTGTATTCTGCTCCCTAAGTATACGAGTGCAGTAGGTGGATGTGCTTTTTGCAACTCTTTACCACTAAAAGAAGGCTTCGATCATGGATTTTCTCCCGCGTCCAAGAACAGGCGCCGTAAAAATAGTTTCTAATGTGTTTTAATTTAATGCAGCGAGAGAAATTTTCTTCAATAAGAAAATAAACTGCTCCGTGAAAAGTTTTCGAGCTTAAGAAAAACAATTCTCTAGACTTGTTTAAGTGTGCTTAAGGAGAGGACGTGGCAACACAAATCTCGATATTGAAACCGAGTATTTAAAGTTTCTTCACACGATCCAGGTTTATGACCTAAAAATTTCAAAAACTATAAACTCTTTTACAATGCCCAAATTGAATAATAAAATAAAAAGCGGACGGGAAGTTCCCGCTATGGTAAACGTTGTAAATTACGGACGAGCCTTCCTCAAAGATGGAAGGAGTCTGACTAACCCACAAGCCCGGAAGCCAGTGGTCTGGTAGACGATCCAATAAAATAAGGTTGGACTCAAAGTGCTATAAAGTACACAATTAGCATTCTAGTATAAGGCCGGGCTCCTTCTCTAGATGTAACCTCAAACTCCATTAAAATAGCTCACCCATAAAGAATTGATTATGGATCATTTTTTTTTTCCGATCAGACCAATTCTCCTACTTTCATCGGGGCATTATGTCTGAGAGGAACGTGCTACCTGCTTGGAAGTAGATAGCAAGCACTCTATTAAATTCAGCATCGATGCACGGCATAGATGAATGTCCTTGTCACACTTTCTCTATTGAGCTGTTAGCCACAAAACTACAGGGCCGTGCCTTTTTCATCTTTTTTAACTCTTCTGCCGTGGGGTTTAATTCATTGCCATTGGTAGACATGTCCGGGGTATCGCGTCGTTTTTCAGTCTGATATTTCTCCCATTTTCCGACTTCCATAAGTCCAGGGGAAATTGTCTTACCGTCTACTCAGCAATTGTTTCCCTCGACATCACCCGATTTATCGGCCATTTTGTCTAAAAAACGTCAATAAATAATGAAGCGAAACAGATGAAGGAGAACAGTAGTGTGCGGTGCATAACGGAAAGAATGATTTTCATTTGGTTTTTATGGTTTCAGGAAATGATAATATAAAACCACAAATTCCCGTTAGTCGAGAAACCCTCATCAATATTGCACGAGCCACTGTAGTGACGGGAGATCTGAACCTTTTGCTCGTCGTCTTACCTACCACCTGCATGACGAAATTTGTATTTTTAATAATACACTGACGTCGTTCCTCGACAGGAGTCAATCGACTCAATCGGGAAACTTTTGTTTTCCTACTTGTCGCAAGGCAGGAGACTGTTCGCCCCCCCCCCATCCAATTGCAATGATCTGACGGATTTACCTTCACACCGAGCTGAGCTGTTAAGTCACTCTGCCAAGAAAATTTGTCAATTCGTGTGGTTTTATTGATTTCTGTAAAATATGTCGGTGCATAAATTTGATCTCGTCGCCGGTGACTGGTTTTTCAAAAATTTTTGCTCCCCGCGACTCACTAAATTTCGAATTTGTCGATTTTCCACCACGATTTTTCTACGTCTCCGTGAATCGGTCGCGACGTCCAAAATAATAACGCGAGCGGAGAGAAGTATGTGACAGTGAGTAATTGTAATCACTTTACCTGAGTCGAATCCTCTGAAGGAGGGGGGGGGGAAAAAAATCCAACTTTGGTTTTTACTCCGAATGATCGATGTGAAAGCATACGTTATTATCCCGGGAGAAAAAGGTAAAAATCTCTTCTCTCCGGATCCGTAACTTGGCTGAAACCACAAAAACGGGAAATGAATGAAGAGCGACACGGGGAAATATAACAGGAATTATTAAATTTTCAAGTGCCCATACTCGTAACCATGAAAAAAGCCCGTTCAAATTGACAATAAATAACGGAAATCTAAAGAGATGTAACAATGCCATGCCAAAAACCGTCTCATAATATTATGTAACTAAATTATGCATCTCGGGTCAAAGGCAGGGGCAATTCCATAAACTAAAGATGTGACTTTGTGGTTTGCCAATGTTTCTTACATAAGATGGTGCAGAGAGAGAGAGAGAGAGAGAACAATGAACTCATTTTTTGACCGCCAAATTGTGGTTCTTCGTCATGCCCTGCACTTTTCACGCGTCTCTCCCTCCGTCATTTTCACAGGGGAACACCTGCTTTTTCCGACTCGTTTTTAGAAAGTGCACAAGAAGTGTAAAACGATCTGGGCAAGATCAAAAGTGACCGCGTGAAAGGCGGTTCATCACCTCGGGCATCGCAGCTTCGTTTTAAACGTTGCCATTTCTAACGGGGCAGAAGAGAATACAAATTTCGTTCGGGTGGGTTCATCGGTAGCGTTGACACTTGCTACTCCCGTCTGATACGAGTAAAGAGTAAAATAGGTAACTATGGAGGCGAGTTCCCAAGGTGAGGTGTTCAAGAGGTCAAATGCCGGCTCTCACATGCGTATAAAGATATCTTGTAAGGCAGTCGTGCAGGCGTGACCCCCACGAAATTTTAATTAAGAAACGATTACCTTTTGAAACACTCGCGAAACGTTTGTGAGTCGTCTGCTAGACAACTGGACGGTAGTATTTTCGTTCTGTTTTGCTGACACAAAGTGATGTGTTGAGTTCTCTGGCTGTGTCATTTATACATGGCACCTTGCTCTTTTCCATTTGGATTTAAACGATCTTTTCCACGACTATTAGAAAAAATCTCTAAAACGTTACATGACGTGTTTTGTTATTCTTTTTTTTTATTAAATTGGAAAATGTCGTAAATTTGAGAATCGGAATAGTGGTAATTGCCACTAATAATTTTTTAGCATTTATTATTTATGCGCTTGTATTGATGGCGATAGTTAGGGAAGTATAGTTCGTACGATATACTCTTGTAATTGTAAATAGTAAGTCACAATTCAGATGGTTGTTTACATAAACTTAACTCTTTACAAAATCTGCAATTGTATAAATTTACAGGGAATTTTAAATGTTCCTCCCTGGTGGAACGTTCACGTCGAAAAGATTGTTCTTCTCTCGGTTTATCTCACGGAATCCACGTTTGTTGTTTTTAAGCAAGACTTTAAAGTCGTTTGTCTGATGTGTCAGAGGTGTCGGTTTCTGTCTCAAATGATACCCTTAAATCACTTGCTAAACGCCTTAGAGCAATCCTCGAGTACAAGTGTTGACAGTGTCAAGACAATGTCTTTGTCGTCGACCTCAACATCTCTTTTTGTTGCTGTTATCCTTTGACTCGAGTCTCTGTGCTTTCCGCGACCGCTAAAACATGTTTTAATCTTAATTTTGATGGCTCCGTACAGAGATCTCCTGCACGAAAATGAAACGCCGAGTTTAACTTGTTTTCAGACTTTGAAACCGCAATTTTGCGGCATTGCAACACCTCCGACCGCGGCCGTCATTTTTCATTCAGGTCTTTGATGCGAAATATGACAGGAACGATTACTCTCATTCTGTTTATACTTGCGTTTTGAACTCGAAGTGTACACCAGCCCAAAGTTACAGCACGCGTAACTTGTAATTTCTCGTGTAGTTAAGACACGTTTGGTAAATAAATGTAGTGCAGTAGCCGGCACTGCTTGTTTGTCTGTGGCGAAGATTAAAAATTATCTTTGGGAAGTTCTTGTAGTTTTCATAAGCTCGTTTCCTTAATTTTTTTTTTAGGAAATATTACAAAAAAGTGCAGTTTCGAAGTGTCAATCGCAGGTTTAGTGCACATGTGAGAGGGTCAGGCACAAGGTTTTTTTCTCTCTCGCCAGGCTGTAAAACAGAACGCAAGACACGTTTTGGTCGTTTCCTTTTCCTTCAGCCTTTCCCGTGCCTTTTTTTTCAATGCCCCAGGTGCCAAAAGGATTTCTTTTTCTGGTCACATTCTTAATATTTCTGTGTGTGACGAGTTTCCTTTTCCCTTCGATGACAAAGGGTAGTCTGCAAAGAAGGCCCCGACTCAAAAGGAAAATGGCCATAGGATTTGGCATATTCAGAGAAATCAAATTGGGATTTTGAAACAGAGAGATTTCCCAAGAGTTGTAAACCGTGAATTTTAATCTTTGACTTCGTGGCCCCAACACGGGAATCGTCGGGGCCCCTTTTTCCTTGTGTTTTTTTTTTTTAGGCGGTTCATCCGAACGTTCAGTCTGAGGAATGCCTTGAGAAACGTTCTTAGCTTTTTATTAATGTCTTTTAAGATTTCCAGTAGACCAGTATTACTGGTCGTTCATGAGTACTACCGTAATACTACCGGCTCGTGTGCACGCGTATTTCTGTGGAATTTCGTTGAAGGTCCGACGATTTAACATTTTGCGTGAGATAACAATTAGCAAAAGTAGCAATTAAAGTGGTAATTAAGGGTTCAGTTCGTTGCACCAGGAATTATTTTCGTTTTTCAAAAATTTTAACAAAAATCCAGGCTGGGGAGTTTTTGAGTACTTCTCATCCGTCATTGGTTTCTCAATTGGCCAAACACTCAACACTACTAGTTTACGTACAGTTAAAATAGTTCAAATGAGAATTTTTAGGTTTAGGTAGAGTTTTAAGTCGTGATTTTGTTTATTGATCTGATCTACACCCAAACAGATGTAGTAGTTTTTGATGTTCTCTAAGTCGTAGGCGACTTTCCGAAGTGTTCGAAGGGAAATGAGGAATGACGAGAAGCAATAAATTTAACGTTTTTTTCCCCCTATCCCCTTTTTACTTTAATTTTCATGGACTGATCTAAAATCTATCGAGTATAATTTAGCAAATTAAGATGAATGCTGCAGTCAAATGGGGGATTTTTTTCGCATTTAAAGCTAATGCGCTTTTGCTAAATAAAATTGCGAGAATAAGAAAAGTTAATTTAGTGCCGGTTGCCGAAGAATTTGGGGCATTTCCAGTCGGGAGGTTTTCCTGCCGCGCCATCCCATTGAATCTTCAATTTTTTATTATTATTGCTTATTTAATGAGGCTCCTTCGGAAACAAATTTCAGTTAATGGAAAAGCTGTTTACTCTCAGCATTATTAAGCGAACTTTTATTTTGGTCTCTGCCAAGCCATCGCTCCACTCGATCTCCTCCATTTCTTCTTCTCAGTTCACCTTAAATGGTCGGCTTTTCTTTTCTTGAGAAATTTTTTACCTTCCTCTATCACTGAGTGGTCTCCGCTTTTTTTCAAGTGATGTGTACCTGATGGTGTTCGGTACACAGCCTTGTTCGTGAGAGAGAGAGAGAGATGCCGGTTACATCTGGGATTCTTATTTTGATTGTTACGTTCTGACTTAGTCTGTACGTAGGCTGTACCTAGTTGTAGGATGGAATATGTTTTTCCTTGAGACTGTCTGTCGTACTTATGAAATTCTCACTTCCAAGTAGCGTAAAAGTGACCTTCACCGGTAGTATTCATTGCTTTGTAGTCCGGCGAGAAACCCTCTTTTGCCCGTCTACCGGGTGAAACATTTTGCCTCCATATTTGGTCGGAAGTTTCAAATTTGTAGAATTCAGACTTACGGTTTCGTAATGTGGGACTCGCTTACTTTGTCATGGGGTTTTTTCCACATTTTCTGGCTGATCAATAATTCAATAGAAATGAAAGTTGGACCTTGAGAAAATGGTTTCTGTCTTGCTTGTTCGAAAACGAATACCCAACTTAATAGTTTTTAGTGTTGAACAATTTTTAGCGGAGTAAAGTAGTGGAAAAGTTTAGTAAAACATCGTGTAGGTCTAGGTGTCATACCTCAGTATATAAATCATACGACAAAGGTTATTTTTTAATACTCCGCGTAGTAGTAAGGTAACACTTTCATCGCACACTTAAAGTACTTGTAGTTTTCTTTTTAGACATACAAATAGTCTCTTGTTTAGAAGTAAATGTTGCAGTTTCATACAGACTTTTCGGTCGACTCTGTCTTTTACATAGCGAAACTTACGAAAGCGTAATTTGCGTGCGTATGCGTGTGCGTGCGCGTGTTATTTCGGTTCCTCAAGCATACACACAAGCACACTCTTCCACGTGCACTTGATACTTCTGTAATTCCCATTGATTTTTTTTCACTCTCTTGAAATGGTTTAATTCAATTGAAATTCAAAGGGAATCCCACGTGGAGTGATTAATATCACGCGGAATGAAACGCGGCGTTTTCTAACGTTTCAGTTAAAAAAGTAGTCGAAAATCTTTCACGTAACGTACGACCGAGTCAGTTGCAATTTCCGAAATTACGGAACCATCGAAAAGGATAGGTATTATGCAACTAGGACAGAAGAACCGTTCTTTTCTTTCTTTCTTTTTTTTACCCGTTGGGCTGTGACGCACGGAACCTGATTTGCATTCAGGTTCTTTCTCCGAATGGGAAAAAAGAAACTCGAACTGGAACGGGAAATGGATTTTCCCTTTAAAAATCATGTTCATGCTCAAATCGCAGCTTTTATTAATTGAAAAAGTTCCATTCGCGTTTTTCGGATGTGCTCGGTCGCTTGGATTTCCACGTCTACGCCGGAGCACACGTGTTTTTTGGACAAATCGATTTCTTATACCTCTAGCCCTCTCCTGTCACCCCGTTCGTGTGTGTGTGTGTGTTTGTGTGTCTGTGGCATGGTCCGACTGCCAAAATTGGAAATTATCCACCGCGCAACATAAATTCCTACTATTAGGTACCATCTACTATTCAAGCGGAAACGGAAATAAAACTGTGGAACTTTTAGCTCTGACGTCACACATTCTGTCAATCGTTAATTGAAGTTCTGAAAATAAATTTTTGCTCTGGCAAGCGCAATTTTGTTTATAATGTCGACAGTCTAACAAAGTGAAAGTTGAATGAATTAAAGAAGGAAATGTCATTTCCATTTCACCTAGTCCTGAGGGATCAGGTAGAAACCTGAGTGGTTTCTCCAGTTGGTATCTCGCGCTTGCTGTTGAAATTGTTGGAGAAGTTAACTTTTACATTTGGAGAGTACCATTTCCTATAATTGTTAATTCCCTTAAACTTTTTCCCGTGTCACGACCTCCTAAATAGTTTGAAATGAAAATCGCCTTGCTTTTAGTACGGGGGTTAATTGAAGAGTCCACCACAGTCCACCCCGGAACTAATTTCACTCGGGTAGTAAAAACGAGGCAAGACAATACAGGAATCAATTATGAAAGAAATTATTTTTATGCTGCACTCAAAGTTCATTACAGATTCTATAGAAGAGTGCACCGTTTTCATCACCGTTCACAATTAGTGTATTCATGAGGGTCGCTCGCTTTCGGTCTATTATTCATAGGAAACCTTTACAGGTGTGATACCTTTCAGTTTTCTCTGACTAATTGTCTCATAAATATACCCGGTGCAATGATGGAGTGCCCCTGAAAATCCGTCCGAGTACCAAACCGGATTCCATTACTTAATCAGATTGGATGAAGCAACTTTCACTCGGGTTTCTCATCTCTGAGGGCTCTCTGCCTTTTCCGGCGACTCAACCGGATTCTCAATTGTTCATCTCACACATGAAGCGTTTTGACGGTTTTTTTTTCTTCTTGGTTTTCTTTCAGGAGAAGGAATTATGCTCTGGGTTCTTGTGCTTGGTGCCATTTTAATTTGGGCACCACCGCCGACCATCACACACCGGACGGGAGCACAAAGAGGTAAGACAATGCACTTCGGTTCTTGTTCGGGTCGCACAGATTTTTCGACTTGCCAGGCACACACGCCTCGTTCGTTTGCGTCTGTGTCTTTCTGAACGTCAAACACTCAGGGTGTCGTCGGTTTGAGGGAATGGTAGGACTCGACGGTAGATTTCGCTTCAACGTCGACTTCTTTTTGTTTGTTCGAAACGAAGAGCCTCCTTCGGTTATTACGAACAAAGCCTGAACTTTATGGATTCTAATTAACGGTTGGACGCAAAAAAGGCACGAAAGTGTGCAATTTTCCGACGCGAAATTAGCAAAAGAAGTTTTTGATTAGATCAAATTCTAATGCTAATCTTCGGTAAAAAAGAAGTATCGAAGCGACGTTCCCTAGATTGAAACTAATGGCATGAAAACTAGTAGTTAATTTCGAAATTTATTTCCCCTTCTCGAGTATTCGCTGGATGTTTACATGTTTCTTATTCGTTTTTGCTAGTAGAGTAATTGAAGTAGTTAGTTTTTTCTTTTATATTTCATATAAATTTTTAGTTTTGTGTCTCTGTGTGACCGTTTGTAGTGTTCCGGGAATTTTTCTCAGGTACTCCCGAACCTTTCGCCTCCCTACGGGACTCGTCAAGAGAAAATTGTAAAAAAGGTTCGCCTTACAACTCGTCCGACATTTTTTGACATTGAAGTATTATTGATTTCGCCGGGGTTAGACTCTCTTGAAAAGGTTATAAAATGAGACGGAAAAACGTCCTATAAATTCAAAATTGCGGATCGTTTTTTTTTTCTGTTACATTCCGTCTTCTCTTTTCACCCTCAAGTATTACATTCCATTAGAAAAATTGACTGGATGTTTTTAACCTTTGCTCCTTTGTTTCTCGACCTTTTTAAGGTTCGCTGATGCTTTCGGTGTCGTCTCTCTCTCTCTCTGTGTTGAAACATTCACTTATTGCAGAAGCGACATCAAACAGACATCTGCTTTTCTCTGCAAATGCGATACACCAGAGTATTCTAATAGATTTACTTCGATTTAACGAGACTCGCATGATAAAACATAATGGTTTCAGGGTTATAAATATTAAAATATTAAAGGGTTAACTGCAAAACAGTGCATCATTGAATTTTGCAGATGTTTAGCAGGAAAGGATCGAAATAACAAAAGTTGTTTAAGAGTTATTATTTTTAAGAATACATTCGGAAGTATAAAAAGAAAGTTTCGTTACACCTGGCTATAGAAAACATAGGAAAATTCAATGTTTCTTTGTCATTCTGAGACACGAGATGCCCTTGCTATCTTTTGACTATTTCGTTTGGTTTGAACACTACAACTACACAGCCAACACTGCCCAGTTCACCTTTTTAAGATTCTTCTCATTAACGGATTTTTTAAACTCAAAAAACGACAGCAAACCAAGCCCATTTTACCGAATTATCCTGCCTACCTTTTTTTTTGTTTAAATTTAAATTTTGTGACTTCAATCTCAATTACTTTGCTTACTGTCCGTGTCCAATTTTACCATTACTCTACTGCACTTTATGCGTCCTTTTTTTTAAAAAAAAAATCGCAATCCGATCATTTGCGTGCAGCGTTACTTTATTAGTGTTTTTAAGAGTACGTTGGTTCCTGTTGTGCGAATTAGAAAAAAAGGTGAACGACTCGAATTTTCAATTTTGAGCCTGGAGATATCGAATTGGAAATTGAAGTTTTTCGTAAAATGTCTATAGGTATTTTGCTGTTGATATTTTCAAGTGCTCGAGTTCACTCCGGGTGCTGTTTGATGTGTTAAAATAGGGATAATCTATTATTTAAGTTACAACCTACAACTTACTGATGATTTTCATTTTCCTTTACACCTTTATCGAATTTAAAATAGTGAGCTCATGTGCATGAAGTAAATGAATTCATGTGCTACATATCGGTTTTTCTACATATTTTTTTTATCGAATTCTTTCAATCCTTTCTGTCAGACAGACTCGAGTGAGAGTGAATTATTTATTTAAAAGTCAAATTCGCCTCTCCATAGATTATTTTCTTGACTGAATTTTATTATTTCTGGTACATTTGACGTGGGCATTTCCAAATCGTGGCGTTACATCTTGATAATTGGCTCGTTGTATTCAATGATTTTTTCATGGCCTGTGGTACCGCAAAAGGTGGAGTGAATATGAATATTTTAATGAAAGTTAAGGGAGAAAAGTGTGTGTGTGTGAGAGAGAGAGAGAGAGAGAGACAACGAGCGAACGGCTATAAATCACCTGAGGGCCGTCTGACTCCCTGGACCAAATGATTGATAACTTCTGCTTACATTGGACAATGAAACCATTTGAGTGCAACAACATTTGGAAAACATCAGACGTTTTGACAAGCGAGTACTTCTCGTGTGCCCGTCAAAAAAATACTTCCACATTTGACTATTTTCAGGCATTGACCAGAAGTAACAGACAAGGAATCGAGTTTGATCGGTACGGTTGATCGGTGACGAGACCACCTACTTGTCAGATTCACCACATTTTGTTTTGTCTATAAATACTTTGGTGCCTGTCTTTCATCTCCATTTTATGTAGGAAAGTTTCAATTATTAGAAAAATAGAGAGTCTCTGTGAGTGTCTCGTTGTTATCGTCATTCCTTCGAAAGCTCGCATGTGATTGCGTTCGACAGTAGAAATGTTATATTGAAACGTTTTCGCGACTGAGTAAATCAATCAATCAAGAAATGAGATAAGCCAATAACCAATTAAACAAAAAAAAACATTTCCAACCGTGAGTGGTATGATCGAATTGAATTGATCCTCGAATTCCAATTTGAGCAAAGAGGAAGGAATTTGAATTTTTAAAAAAAAAAACGGAAATTCTTTCTCGCGTCAAAATCATGTTTTTCCCCTTTTTTGCTACAATTCAAATTTCCGAGTGATTGCCGGATTTATTCAATCAATTTAATGTTAAACATTTGTTAACAGCATAAGTGAGTGGTCACATTCATTCATTTAAAAGTTTCTAATTATTTATATTGTTTTATTATAAAGGAGGGTTGTCTTCGGCTTGGATTTACTTCCATCGAGTACTTTTTACTCAGAATTCGTAACGTGGAAAAATATATTTAAATGTTTTATTCGAATATTGTAGGTAGCAAAATGTGTGCAGTACAGGATACACCAGGGTATGTTGTACGAGAGGGCAGCATTATTCATCAAGTCTTGGCAGTCAGGGATAGATTAACGTATCTGCGGTCTTCAGAGAAGACAGATAATACCCGTGGCCATTAGTTTTGAACACAATAGAAGGACAGTAAAAAAACGGGAGGCTGGCAAGTGGGTCAAATATTCAGGACACCAGTGGACTTGACCGTCAAATTTTCTATTCCCTTTAAAACTACGTCTACTCGATTAGAAATTACTGTGGGCTTATTACCGATGAAAGTCATTCTGTCTTTAGATGAGAAATTGCGTGCTTGAACTTGTAATGGATGTCCATTTGTTATTATCAAATTTAAAGTTTGCATTTGAATAGTTTCACCGTTGGTTTCATCCCTCAAGTACCGACTGAATTCCGTCAGTATTTTTAAGTGTCAGGATGAGACGCGTTGAAATTCCACCACAGTCATTTTTTTTTGTAAAGCAAGTAAAACAAGTTTGTTTCGCACTCCCATTCAAAGCTATGTTTGTCTAGTTTCGATTCGGCAAACAACATAATTGTCGTATTTTTCTCTGAATTTATCTTTTAGTTGTAATTCTAAAATTTCGACTCGAACCAGGCGACGATTAATACCCAGAGCGACTTGCCGTTGATTGCCTTTGTCGCAGGTATACACACGGGAAGTCTAGAAACGTCGACTTTGGAAATGTTTCTTCTTTTGGAGACGGCAAAACAAACACAAAAATAAATTGTCTGTCGCCCAATTTTCTGGCGAAACTCCATAATTAGTATCCGATTAGAAATTGATTTGATGTTTCGACGGTTTCGTTTCGAGGGAATCTCCAATGGAGAAGTTCCCAGTCTTCCTGGAAGAAGAAGAAGAAGAAGAAGCAGAAGAAGAAGAAAAAAGTTCTTTTCAACTCTGTAAATTTTCGGTTAACATCAAGACCGATCCGATATGTAATCAGTTTTACCCCAAAGTTTACTTTTTTGCTAATTAAAACTTAATTTATATAATGAAGAATCCGATTACAGAGAGAGAGAGAGAGAGAGAGAGAGAGAGCTTCACAGTGAATTATGGCTCCCAGGCAGAATGAGGGAAAATTGCTTTTCTTGCTTTTCAGAACTGCATTTGTATTTTGTCCTAAACAATTAGTTTTTTCATGGTTTCGTTGGTTCCCTTTAACTTTCCTACATGAACATCGAAAACCTGGGTTTTTGATTGGGTTTGATTGGGTCAAAGATCAACCCCGTTTTTTTTTTTTTACTTTTTGAGAGAGAGATAATAGATAAATATTTTACTTTTATTTTTTGATTTCAGCGCAAATAAAGCCAAAACCATGCTCTGTGAACGGCGTCGAAGGCACGTGTATGTTTGTTTACGAATGCATCAAGACTGATGGAAAACACGTGGGGATGTGCGTGGATAATTTCATGTTCGGAAGTTGTTGCTCGCACAACGTGAAGCAAAATTCTATAATACCCCATCAAAATCACCATAATCATCACCAATCAAGTTCTAATGTACTATATTCTTCAAGTAACGTTTATTCTAGTCCAAGGTAAGACAAACTGTGGGATGTCCGTTAGCCGCGCGACATGTCCCGACAGTCATTTGTAGTGGTTTGAGTGTGCATAAAAAACGCGACATTATGTTGTGTTACGTTGGCCGAGTTGAATGTTAGGCTTCATACGTGCGATGTAATTTTCTGATGCGATTCTGCAGAAGCACGGGGATGAAAATTTTACGTCCATCAATGTTACAGGCTGCGTGTTTTGTTTACTGACGTGAAGGTTGAGTAATTACGGTTAGTACCATCATCGTGTAATGGACACTGACGGTCCATTTCAAGTATTAATAATGTATTTTCAAGGTGAGGGGAAGGAAAGTAAAATGATTATTAATGTCTTGCGCTTTCTTAAACAAGAAGGCGTGAACGTTGTAGACTGCCTGTGTTTTTTTGCCCCCACGGTTAACGGTTAATTGGTCCTCGAAAAACGGTTAAGTTCGAAAGTCGTTATTTATGAAACGTAAGTTTTGTTTTATTGTTAATAGGCCACCAAATCATGCATCGGGCGGACGGCCGCAATCTAATAAACATCGTCCATCGAAACCTGTCGGGTTCGTGACTAATCTGACCAAAAAACCATCGCCATCATCACATCACTGGTTCAAGGAACCCATCACGGCATCAACGACGTCTCAGAAGCAACTTGGCATGGCCAAACCGTGGACGCATCGACCTCCTTCCTTTGTCACATCATCGAATTCCTCACTGAAACCATCGTTTCCCGAAGTGAAATTCCCACTGCAAGGCATCTCATCGGATTCAAATCAAGTGACTCAGTCCGTGTTAATAGTTTCGAATAATTCTAGTCCAGCCGTTGATCGAACCTCAACCGCAGCCACCACAAATTTCTCATCGTCTTCGTCTCCTCCGTCTTCGTCCATTCAATCTTCCACTTACAGTCTGATAGCAACGTCGCGTCCATTTTCGGCGATTAACCATCCGACGTAAGTGTCGTCGGACACCTTTTTTTTTCAATGTCGTTAGTGCAGCACACCACACGGACACGAGCAATTAAAAAATGTTTAATGGGTGTGGAACCAAGTAAATTATGTGCTTTTGGTAACCGGTAAATTACACGTTGAGTGGAAGTAGTTTTCAGTAGTCGATTTCGATAGGTGGACTTCCGCTGGGAAATCGGAGGTTCCGACATGTTTGTGTAAAAATTTTAAAAAATTCACCCCAAATATTCCAAAGTTTAAGTTTACTTAATGCACCATTACAAAATGATTGCGAACAAACACAAATCCTATAACGTGTGGGTTATCAGAGTACAATATAAGTCGTAAATAATTAAATTCATCTAGTTACCGATTCAAATAATTATTAGACCTATAATGAAAGATTCTGGGTATTTCAGAGTAAACACAAAGGAATACGCGACCACACTTTCAGCTTCCACTTTTACGATGACCACAACCGCGGCGAGTAGTCCAACTTTAACCATTAGAACTACAACAACAACATCGACAACAACTGCAAAGCCATCAAAACCCTCGTGGGTCGGCTCTCCACCGGCAGCCAACCATCTTTTGCCCCCATCAAAACCTTCAACGCAATTGTCCAAACCGGACTATTGGATATCGGGTGAGTTAAATTGCGTACAAAATTGTCTGTGTGAGGGTGTGTGAGTTTCCGAAATAATTTCATAAAAAACATCACTATTATAGTGTTCCGTCGACGAGTAAATTTCCCAAAAGAATAAATTTACATTCATATTGTTTTCTAAACGAAATGAAACAGTTAAAATTAAAATGTAACTCCGTCTGACTATTTAAAATGGCATTTAATTCCCACAACGGAAATCTATTTAATTTCAGAGAAGCCAAATTTCTATTCAAATCAGGCGAGTTGGGTCATTACAAACAAACCCCATTTTGTGACTCGGCCGAGGCCTACTTCGAATTTTTGGTCGAAACCAAATCCAACAAAGAAACCCGTCATCCATGCAGGGATGTCGTCCATCAGAAGCAACCTCACAAATGGTGACGCGAACGAGAGAATGAACCTGACAACTACCACGGTGTCAACAACGCTAAGCTCCGGAGGAAGTAACGGGAGCAACAGCAGCAGCAGCAGCAGCGGCGGCGGCAGTTTCGGTGGTTCAACCTCCTCCAGTTCGCGCGACCCGTCGACAACGACCAGAAAACCAGAGACGACAACAGCGGCCGTTACAACAGCCGAAACGACGACGGCGACTCCAGCCAATTCGAAAGTTGGCTCCAAGTATCAGTATTCTGGACGTAAGTTTGAATCAATTTAGTCTCGAGTTTGTGAACGCAAGGCACAGGAAGGTTTTCATAACCGGCAGGTTTCCAGAAAATTCCACACCGTCACAGTTTTCTATTAAGTAGATGAAATTTCCATGAAAGGAGACACGCAGGAACGCGGTAACACTCGCCTTTTCTAGGAACCCAATTATAATTTACGAATGCGTATGATTGGTTTTAGTTTTCCTGTTTTTTCTCTGGTTCTTTATCGAAACAACGGGTTGCGCTCTCTGGTCCTCCATTAATTACAATTTCCATCCATTCACTTTAAAAAAAAAAGCAGAAAAGGTATATACTTTCATGTTGAATTACGTCGAAATCTCTTTGTCGAGAAGACGACAAGTTTCAGTTACCAAACTCCAATTAGATTCGTTACTTATTTGTTGGAATTGGAAAAAAAATTTTTTCTGTTTTTCGTGTTTTAACCGTGAAACTGAGTTCAAACGAGTTACCACGGATGTTTTTGTCTGTTGTTTTTACTTATGAGTTGGATTTTTAGCGACGCGGGGAAAGAGACGAGGGGGGAGAGGATGAGGAGGGCAATGTCACATGAACTTTGACATTTTTGACTACACAAAAGTCAAAACTTTTTTTAAATTGCACAGAAGAGACGTGTACAAGACACAAAGAGTGATTTTTCATTGGTATCTATCGATGTCTCTCCTTTCTCCAGACCGACTCCACGTTTGCTACTGACAGGCTTATACCCGGGCAGGTACTCGCTTCCGAATTCCAAAATCGTTTTCCTCTGCTCTTTCGGAAGGTTCCTCACCGTTGCAATCAGAGTTTGTGTAAATTACACGTTCTTCCCACGGAGGAAATTGACTTTTGTGTTCGTCTAGTTTTGATGGTTCCTAGACAAGTTCCTCTACCCGGTCGTGTGACTGTGTGTGTGTGTGTGTGTGTGTGTGTGTGTGTGTGTGTGTGTGTGCCTGACTGTGGTACTCCTCCTCCTGCTCTTTTAATTGGTGGAGTGCTGCTGCTGGCCGAGTCAGCAAACTATTTGACTACCTCGGGTTTTCAGGTCGTTATTTATGGTCTCAATCGCAGTGTTACTCACCTTACATTATTAAAGAGATATTTATACGCGGTCGGAAATAAAATGTTGAGTTTGTAGAAGAATCGTAGCTATAAATTCCAGTCCGGGTAATCGCCACCATCGTAGACCACGGAAAATGCCTTTTTTTCCCGAGCAGAATGAAAATAAATCACTTCTGTTCTTTGCCTTGGGCCTCTTCGAGCATCTTCAAAAACTGACACCGCGAGATTTGGCTGTATTTTATAGCTCTTTTATAGCACTTTATTATGAATATGTCCTTCTATCACATTCACTGGGTCGAGGCATTACGGCAACAAGTTGAAACGAGTATGTTTGCTAGGAAACTATTATTGATTTTATCTATGTCTTCCGTTGTAACACTGACATGGTTGATATGGAAGTGTGTGACCATTAAAATGTGAAAAAACTAAAATAGTTGTCGTCGGGATGATTCACTCAGCTTTTTAGTTGTCCACGAAATTATGCAAGTACAGTCGGGATTATTTTTTTAGTAAAAACAGGATATAATTTTACTTATATTTTGCTCTTGCAGGTTGTAATAAAATTACATAATAGTGTTCTTTAAGGGTGTGATGTGTACACCGCGACAGTGAAATTCCATTTTTGTCCCGTTTAGAAAGCGCAACGTAAAACTCATACGTTTCGCAGGATTTTATCTAGTAGTTGTCGCTCAACAGACGAATTTTGGGGATGGAAATGTTTCCGGATGAGTAATTAGTAACAAGTCGACATTACGTGTCAAATACCCTGAAGAGCTTGTTAAGTTCCCATGCGTTACAATGTTAAGATATGCATCATTACCAACTGCCACGTCCAAATATGGAGGACTCGGAACGTACCGGGTTCTCCTTTCTATCTCACCTTCCGACCACACGAATCTACGAATGTGTTCTACGTCAGACATATTGTGTCTTTACTTTTAAAACAGTTCGTGTGAACTTTTAATGATGCTAGAAATAGACCAAAAGTATTATTTTATTAGTACATCAGAGGTGATGTAAAAGATTGTTTTGGGTATCTCGCGGCGCATTCAATAATATTTATGAAATTTCAAAGTTTCGTTCGCACGAGACTCTGAAACCAGTAAAATTGCTTTCACAAAGTTTTCCTCAACTCGGAAGTATTAAAACAATAACGGCGTTTTAGCCAACTCGTGAAACGTGAATTTGTCTTATTAAACGTATTTATGTTGAAATTTTTAACTTTTCAGAGTGCGGAGTCGCAGCTCTTTCGCCAAGACCAGAAATGCGAATCGTAGGGGGCAAAAACGCAGCTTTCGGAGGATGGCCGTGGCAGGTAGTACCCAGTAGTGCGTTAAGAAGTTGTATGTTACCGTGTGTTGATCGTATGTTACCATTAATTGAACGTAGGAATTCGTAACCGAACGATACAATGCCTGTGATTACCTGGATTCATGTTAACTCTTGAAACTGGTCGTTACTTGTGCTTCTTTCAGTTGTTAAAAAGCTTAATTGTTGACAGTAATGGTTTAATATGTGATACTTTTTTCAGGTATCGGTTAGAAGAACATCATTCTTTGGCTTCTCCAGCACCCACCGGTGTGGAGGTGCCGTAATAAACGAAAACTGGATAGCAACAGCCGGCCACTGTGTCGATGAGTGCGTAACACACTTGAAATGTTTACATAATGTTCGCTACCGTTCGTTACGTTTACATTTGTATGTATATATTATGTTTTTTTTTTTTTTAGTTTGTTGACTTCTCAAATCCGAATTCGAGTTGGAGAATACGATTTCTCAAGCGTGCAAGAGCCCTACCCGTTCGTCGAGAGAGGAGTCTCTAAAAAGGTCGTTCATCCCAAATATAATTTCTTCACGTATGAGTACGACCTGGCACTTGTCAGACTGGAGTCTTCCCTGGAGTTCCAGCCGCACATCTCACCCATTTGCTTGCCGGCCACCGATGACTTGCTCATAGGTGAAAATGCAACCGTCACGGGTTGGGGAAGACTGAGCGAAGGTGGAACTCTCCCATCAGTTTTGCAACAGGTGAGTTCTTAGGCTGTAACCGTTAGGGCTCGTCCTCCTCCTCCGCTCCCCAGCGACTGACCAGTCCCTTCTGGCCACTGAAATTTGTATACACACACGAGAGCGATTCTATTGCTTTCTTACAAACTGTGTGTTTCTTCTTTTGTGTAAATCAAATATTTAAACTCAATGGAACCAGGTTTAACGTAAATTCGCAATTCAAACTACGCAACTCTTCTTCAAATTCAGTTCAACAAGTGGATTTAAGGGAAAATTGAACAAAATCGCAGAATTTAAAAGTCTGCTTTTTGTCAGAATTGAAGTCACGAGTTTCTTATTACATACATTATGTATACATACACGGTAACTCTCGTCACGAATGGTTTTTCATATCCATTACACTCTTTTGGGGTAGTAATTTTTTATAGCTGAGCGTCCGTTGAAAATATATTTTCAACTATATATATTCCCTACAATGTAAACATTAATTAAAGTTTAAGGAATTTATATTTTAATACTTATTACTGCTAGACATGTCAACCACTGTAAAAATCAATTTAAATATTATTATTTTGCAATTTAACTGTTACAAATGCGATTCACGGTCTATTAATGGTGTTATTAATGATTTGAGTAGCGCAGGTTGTGTTAATAGTATCTTAAAATGTCTCGTTAATACTATTAGCGGTTCATTTATATGAACGGTACAGGTGTAATAATACTACATATTAATTTATGATTACAAATTACGTTGAATGCATAAGAATCGTATTAACAATTTAACAATTTCGTATTATGTTGAAAAATTTGTAAGAATTCGTGATAAAAGTATTTGCACGTTTAAAGGCTTAGAGTTTACCCTATTGATGCTCAACTTGTAGTGAATTAATAGTAATTCAGCGACTACATGTTTGTGCGTCGTACTAGACAGTAGGTTAATAAAACAACACGGGAACCTTTACGACACGGATTTCGGTAAATGGCTGAGTTGTACTACTTTTTTTTCTGGTTCTAGGCCTGTAAAATATTTACTACCGAAACAGAGACAAGAAAAAAAAAGTAGTTCACCATCAGCTGCAGAAATTCAAAATTTTTACTTGGTCCATAAGCGATACGAGCAAAATTCGTTTTAGCAAAAAAAAAAATAATAAAAATAAAAATGGCATTTGGTTTTCTCAACACAGTCGACTCCCAACTTTTCCAGGAGTCCCGGTAAACTTTTACTTCGACTCGCATCGCATGAAAATTTTTATTCGGCAGATTCAGTCAGCGATTTTCCAGTCAGGCAAGGGAATGCTCCCTTTCACCGATCATAAACGGAGAATCGAATTTTCCTATATTGACTTTTCCGGGTCTCGTTTTCCCTAATGCACGCAACAGAGGAAGTCAATGAAAACGTTCCCTTTTCTCCTGTCAAATCCCTCAATTTGAACCGATTGATCTGTCTTTGCCCGGGGCTCTTCTTAAACCGCCATCATCTCTCTTTTACATTTGCTAAATAAGTTACCGTTCGAGTGTTTTTCGACCATCCGAGACTCGACATCCGATCGAAAACCGGCTCGAGTTCATTTACATAAGTCAAAGTTGATAAATAATTTATTCAAGGTAAATAATAAACAAAATATTAAGTTACGGCGAAAGATTGGGTATCGATCGTCGCGGCTGATCAAACAGATCAAAATTGGATTTCGTTGTAGGGTTCGATCGAATAGTTTCGGTACTCCGGTGCAGTGCCTCCTCACTTCGGTCCAGCCTTTAACAACATCCTCAGCAGCGAAGTAAAATCAATAGTTTTTTTTATCGTCTTAACTGTGCATCCGTGCGGTTTCCGTTCAAAGTAATTTGTCGACTAGTGTTGGGCGAAACTAAATGTCACAGAAAAAATACAAGTCGACCATGGAGAAGGGGAGGATTTGGAGGTGAGGGACCAGCAAAAGAAATGGCTTCTTCGAAAAAGGATTGTTACACAGAAGGAAACTATTTTTGCGCTGTTCCCTTTAATTCAACCCGGAGAAAGGTTTCTGATGACGAGACGAATAGTCGAGTTTGGACTTTAGACGTGAAGAAGTGAAATGGGACCGGAAAAGAGAATACCTGAAATAGATTTCTGTCACATGGCAGAGAAACTTTGAAAATTTTAAACATGGCCGGAAGGGATTACATTAAAAATCAACTCTTTCAAGTAGAACAATGCAAAATGTAATTTTTAACAAAAATTAAATTCCCCATCTAAGTTTAGTCCGCCTAGTTTGCATAGTTCACATTTTAGAGAGAGAGAGAGAGGGAAGGGTGGCGGTGGTGGGAGCTGGAGGGAGAGAACGGGATTGGGGAAACATTTGTTGATAGCAAAAGAGTGAAATTCGAAAATGGTAAAATAGTCAAGGAGTGTAACTATTCTCTGATACATAAAATCCTGGGCTCGAAAGTTTAGCCGGGAGTAGTTAGATTGTGGTCGTTGTCGTGCTACAACACAGATTGTCTACGACTATTAATAGACTCGACTCTTTTGAAAACCTGTCTTAATTAGATTCAGGTAAACAACCAGTGTAGCCAGAGCTACTTTTGCCGAATGTTAAATTAAATAAGGAAAATTTTCCGGGCTCATGCAACGAAGGTTTGAGGAAACGTTATTTATTTATTTATTTATTTATTGACCTTTGGAAGGTTGATTTTATTCTGTTCTCTGGAGGACAACCGTCAGAATGACAGAACGAAGACTTCGTTGTAGTGTAGGTGCAGTCGTTTCAAAGGCAAACATATTTGAATGTGTCGGGAGCTGACGGTTGGAATTTAGAGAAAGAAAATCCCGAGGGATCAAATTAGAAAGAATGAAAAAAAAGTGTTTTCAAATATTTAAAAATAAAAGGTTGGGTTTAGCGCAAAGCTCAGGTGGTTCCAAACGACGATTTTCTATTTCTGTGAATTGCACAGGGGGTAGTACCTGGTGGTTAAGTTAAGAAGAATTGGAATTCGCGTACAGGCGTTTCTACCTGACAAGGTAAAAAGGGAAATCGGCCAAGTTTTTTTCGGTCTGGGAAATAATCAGAAGAAAAGTCTGCGAATGGAAAAGGAAAAATGGACGTTTTGGGACTGATGCGAACCTTAAAGACCACACTACAAGAAATTTTCTTTAATATTTTTCTACGAAACAAGGGAAAGTGAACGTAACAGCCCTGATTTTCCTATTTTTACTAATTCATGTGCCCGGGTGCGTGTTCTGATGTTGGAACCGTCTCTAAACCGGGTGTCAACCATCTTAACACTAACAAATTTATGTGACAGACCTAAAAACAAGTCTCATCTCGACGCTCATCCTCCTAAGATTCCACGACAGGAGAGAATTTCAAAGTAACATCGGGGGGAAATATCAAAGGGATTGGATATTGGCTTTTGCTACCAGTCGTGGATATTTCAGGGGATGGAGTGAGGTCGCGTGCACAACCCGTCCGACTTTCTCATTTGTCACTCGTTTTCAGGTGTCGGTACCGATCGTAAGCAACGACAAGTGCAAATCAATGTTCCTAAGAGCCGGCCGTCACGAATTCATACCTGAAATATTTCTGTGTGCCGGTTACGAGAATGGAGGACAAGACTCTTGCCAGGTGAGTAGTGTTACACCCGAGAAAGAATGTTAAATGTGGAAGAGTGCCACGCGCGGCAGGTGGATGTTTTAGGTATTTATACTCTGACCGGTAAATGATATTGGAGGATGTATAAGTGACGGTTATACTATATATTATATAATATACTGTAGCATGTGACAGTGGTCGGTTTGTCTCCGTATCGGAGAACTATTTATTTTTTTATTTATTACTCCTATTTAATATTTATTTTATTTGGTTGTGGGCTGTTTGGTTGTACTTGACTTTGGTGGTTTCCAAAATTCTTGTTTTTAAGGTTTTAAAGTGTAACTTAATTAAATGTTCTCAAGGTAGTTTTTTGGTGTTTAATTTTTGAATGAGTTATTAGTTCCTGATTTTTTGCACTTATGTAATTATGTACATTTAGTTTTTGTGTTATTTTTATTAGTTTTATTTATTAATGAATTAAAGTGATTCTAAACACTTGGTGGTGTTGTAGTTAGGTTAGGGGGCTGAGTACCTTCTTTCGACTGGTCCACGGTGCCCATCGGGGAACTGACACCTCAATGATTTTCCTTTGCGGTTTCAGGGCGATTCTGGCGGTCCACTGCAGGTGAAAGGTAAAAATGGACGTTACTTTTTGGCGGGAATCATAAGCTGGGGAATCGGATGTGCCGAAGCGAATCTTCCCGGCGTCTGCACGAGGATTTCAAAATTCGTTCCTTGGATTCTCGAGAACGTCACGTAAACGAGCCGACGTCGAATCGCCGTGAAGAAAAATTTTTTGATCGAACTGGTTGGAACCTTTTCGATCCTTTTCGATGCCTTCGTCACATCCTTTTCCGGGAAAGAAATCGCCGGACTGAACAAAACGGAGTACCGAGTACCAATCGCCAGCTGATGGAGAGACGAAGGATTTTGAGCGTGTCGCAAGTTCCCGTTCCCTTTTCAAATATTAGAATTATAGTTCATTAAATGATTAATTTTTTTTTTTACTATTTGTAGAAATAGGTAAGGCAGTCGCAGTTGTCTGTGCATTCAAATCCGTTCTCAGCACGAAATGAAATTTCTTCTCGTCAACCGTACGTGATGTGCCGGTGTGGTGAGACACGGGCAGTATTAAATGCGCGTATTTTGTATGTCAATGTGCAAATTTATGTAACATAAATCAATACTCAACGAAGTACATTCAAGTGTTGTTCCTTTGATTTCCTCAATCCTCTCAGAACGTCCTTCGACGTCTTCGTATGATCCGTGACCCCTTAAAATTTTAAAATATGCAACGGGAACGCGTCAGTGTATCACCAGAAACCGTCTGATGAATTACCACTAATTTATTTTACGTATTTTGGGCGTAAGGGAAATGCGTGATCTGATGATCTGATCCGAAGAGAAGAATCCGATCAATCAGGGCCGTTGAACGTGATCAAGATACGATCGCATTTTAGCCAGGAAAGAACAAATTTGGAACACGGGATTACCTGTTAAGAGAATTTTAAGACCTGAAGTTGTACCACGTGCTCTGAGGTTGGTATTGGAGAACAAGCGAGGCGTCACAGGCAAGTACACACAAAAAAAAGACCGTTTTCTCGTGGTGTTGGTCCGCGAGACCTAAGGGAAGGCGGTGGAGTTTAAAATTTGGCCAGCAGAACAGCGTGGTGCACGTGACCAGTGGTAGTGTTGCGTCAGCATTGGGTGGTCATGGACGCCACACGAAACTTACTAATAATTTTTAAGCTTACCAGTTAGTAATTATTATTAGTTAATATTACGAATATCAATATTATCGAAATCAAAAACAATTTTTTGTTTTACTAATCGAGAGATGAGATTTGTAATCGTCGATGACCGATACCGTGGGAACGGACAACTCACCAGTCAACGGTAAGTGTTAAACGCACGATATTAATACACAACTACCGGGATCTTGTTGTGTCCACGATCAATGATCTCTTAGAGTAAAATATATATACGAAACATAGGCCGTGTACATTGCTCGGTTCAGATCGTGCGCGACGCCGAACCAGATCGCAACCCTCTCCCTGGACAAAGATCCCGAAGATCTGGCAAGGCAGAAAAGATTAAATTGAAAAAGGGGAAATGCGAGAGACGATCCCGTTTCACTTCAATTCGAAAGCAGAAGTTTTTTTTGTTAAATTTTTTGTTTCCTCCGACGGATACAAAAGCTGTACTCCATTTCATATCTTAACCTTTGTTAAAGGGTTAATCGCACGAATAAATCGTACTCAGATCTCATCTCTTAAAACGCCACCAAAAAAGGCAATCTTTTTCCCTTCGCCGGGAGAAGGATCCTTACTTGAAGAGGCCGGGTGGTGTCCGGAACCGGACGAAAGCTTCATTCAAGCATCTGAAAAAGGGAAACCGAGAAATATATCGAAAGTCAAAAGTTGAAGAAGAAGCTGAATGACAAAGGAGAGAGAGAGAGAGAGAGAGAGCAGCTTTTGTGGGAAAAGTTTGGCGTAATTAACAAATTTCAACACGGGTTCTTTTTTTCTGTAGTTCGTTTAGGTAATTGGCTTGTGTCGCAGAGAACAACAATGGCGTCTCCCCGAACAAATGTTTGAAAATCTTTTTTTACCGTCCTGTAGACGTTCCCAGCACATCTCCTAATGTATCGAGTGGTTTCCTCCGTCTCGCGGAAAAGAAAAAGATCAGAAGGACGCCTCACGGGGTGGTACGCAACACTTCGGTTCACGGCAATCAGGTCGTGTCGTTTGAAAAGTAACAGTGAAATAACAATAACTCGGAAATTTTCTAAAATAGTACTTTAAAAATAGATAATGGTTCTTAGGGTAATGTTAAAGCCGGGTACTTCATCCTGATGTTAAGCTACGGTATCATAAATTTTATTGTTCAGTAAAAATTTCTTCACGTTTTTCCTACTCCTCTTCTTTATTTTATTCTTCCGACTAATTAAAACGTCTGCGCTTAGGTGTGTCAGGAGTATCACCTTCCGTAGAAATATCTATTTTTTTTCTGCTTACCGTGAGGATGTCGTACGGGTCACGAAACACCTGAAAATTTTGGGAAAAATTCGTTCCGGGGGCACTCAAAGCTCTGCATGGAAAATTTTGTTTGTTTTTGTGTCGGTCGGTTAGGATGCGACCCATTTATTTTTTTTTATTTTATTCTTTATTTATTTATTTTTTTTTTACATAACGAGACCGACCGAAAAAACTCGATTTTTGTAATGATTTGTAATTAAACGCTGTCGTCCGCGCATTTTTCCAGTTGCGTGTCTTAAGTCCTGTTGTGAAAAAGAAAAAATTCGCCGCGTACCGTGGAAGGATGACTCTGTGAGCTGTAGCCGATGTACAAAAGGAGAGAAGACTTCCACAATTGCGAATTACAAATACATTTGAGGGATGCGCAGTATTGACTGACTAGAAAGCTTCCTGCAGCTTGGAAATCCAAGGAAAAGCTGTGTGTGTCGAGCAGTTTGCACTAAACAGCGAGGCCGCGAGCGCGTCAGCCGAAGCTCCGCCGTTGAAATTTTGCCTTTTTCGCTTCGCGTCGCTTTAACCGGAGCAAAATTTATGTTGGTCGAGTGTCAGCGGTCTAATGCAAAATTAATCGATCACCAATAAATAACAGTTTAATAAGAGGGAGAGGGAGAGGAGGGGGGAAAAATAGGGCCCAAACTGAGTCGTTTCGGGGAGTCGGGCTAGATGAGGAGCTAGAGGAACAGCATGAGGGTCAAACCTGGTTTTTTACTGTTGGTGCCGTTTTTGCTGTCGGCCGCAGCGGCGTGCGTTAAGGTTTTGGGCGAGTGGACACCCCTGGACCTGGAGGAAAGGGCCAAGAGATCGTCCATCGTGTTCCACGGCCTGGCCATCGAGGCGATACCCGCGAACGACAGTCAGTTTTCTTATTCTGTGCAGTTCTGGTTGATTAATGTTTACAAAGGAGCCGAGTCCGTCGGGAAATTTTTGGATTTGGACCCCGGCAGCGGAGGAGTTTTCAACCTTCGTGACAGGTAAATAAAACCGAAAAGGCAGGCAGGTGAGCCGTTTGCGTTGGGCTCGGTATCGTCCGCCTGCTGTAATTTTCCAATGAACGTGTACGGAAACTATCCAGAAGGAGAGAGAAAGTTCTATGTTACTGTTATGTATCTATTCTGTTTATTTATTTGTTTTTTTTCGATTGAACGGGGGGTTTACGGGCAACTGCGCCTCTTTTGAGGCCCTCCACATAAATAAAAATACATTCGTTTTCTATACCTGCACACCTGCACAACTCGATGAATTTTGAATGCAATTTAGGTGACGGTTTAGTCCGTCGTCCCGTCAGAACGTTTTACAAGATGGTGTGTTAATTTCCCGGTGAAAATGACAACATACCTCGTACCCTGACGTGATGTGAGACGTACGACCAGGACAGGCGGAATTGAGAAAAGAAAAGGTCGCCCCCACGACAAAATTGATAGAATAACGTGCGAGGTGGTGTACCCGTACCCTAAAGAAGGAAATAAATTAATAAAAAATATGAAACTTATGTACTTAAGTAAATATGTTACAGAAACCCTAAACAACAGCTTCTGGCTGTGGTAAGCGATCCAACCACCCGGAAAAAGGTAAAAATTTGTGAACGTATCAGTTCACTCCTACTTTATATACTAAAAATTACTATATACTATATATATATATACTAAAAATAATATAAGAAACAGTATCAATGCGAGGATTAAGATATATTATATTGTATATAGGATTATATATATTATACTTTATATACTAAAAATTATAATATAAGAAACAGTATCAATGCGAGGATTAAAATATATTTAGATATAAATTTCGGTACGTGGGGTATTAATTTATCCAACTCGCAGGTAGTAGTGATTAAAATAATATTCAGCTGTAAAACGATAAAAAGTATATACGAATTATATTATAAACCTACAGCAAAAATAAATTGTAAAACAATAATAAACTGGAGGAACAATCCTAGAAGAAAAGAAAAATTGTATATCAAATGTTTAAGTAAGTTATTAGAAGAGAAATCCGCACGTTCCACTTGGAGACGATATTATATATAATAAATCAACCGTATATTTATATTGTATATATGTATTAAAGTAATGAACAACATAAACGTTACATTCACCGCTCGTACCACTCGGGCACACCCCCTGACTTGAACTTTTACGGGTACAAAAAGGTTTCGACCTTTGTAAGAGAAATTGTTCAGGTTTCTTCATTATAATATGTAGGCTAATCAGTCAGTCTCACGTTAATATATTATTATATTTTGTTGCTCGAGTTATTTGTAAGCTGCCTTTATTAAAAATTTATAAAATGTAACCTCTCGTGAATAAAACCCGTTGTTTCGTTTCTGGAGGGTTGACCAGTCCGTCTGACCGACGACAAACAATACACCGAGAGATGGGATGTGGTTTTTGTTTTTTTCTGGGAAAAGATTTCTTTTCGTAACTTTTTTTTCGGACATTTGCGTAAAATCTCAAACTTTAATTACCGAGTTAAGGGAGTTTTTTCGTCACCGGTCGGTCGCAAATGTAAAAAAAGTTGTCCGAAACAATGGAATCGTATTAAGGGTTTTTATTCTCTGGTTTGGTCACGTCTGCGGGACATCGACGAAGTCTGACGGACTCTAAAAATTCGGTCGGTGGTTTACTGTAGCGTTTCACTACAATCGATGTGTACAATCGCTTTGACAAGTATTATAAATGGTTAGAGTGATGTGATGTGAAGTGAAGTTACGTATGGTCCCGTGTACCGCTCTCGACGTAGCACGAAACGACAGATGATTTTTCTTGTTGAGTTTCTCTGTCGGGTGCCCCGCTGAATTTGATTATTTATTTTATTATTAAATTATTTATTACATTTCGTTCATTACTTTTCGCGTTTTGACACGGATTGGTCCGAGTTCGTGTTATGTGCGAACACAATTCTACTCTCCTCCGTAGTGAACATTCTGTGGATGCACACGACGAGAAGAAATACGTAATAAATAAACCCCATAAAACGTATTATCAGGTTTATGTAAAACTACATTTATGTATAAGTGTAATAATAAAATTATTTGACAACATGTGCACTTAATAAATAATCAAAATACGAGTAGGTGGACTGATCCTCAGAGAGAAGATTTTTAACTTTATATAATACACAGTTGTAAAGATTATACGTTACATTAATAATATCATTGCATCCATTAGTAGTCGTGTATTATTCGGGAATATTATATTTAATTATGTATTTAATAATTTTCCAAAAAACTTTTCTTCTCAGTAACAGGCATGATATAATTAAATATACTTGGACATAACACACGAACCGATACTTATCGCGTTTATACATAACTGTACGTACATTTATGTACATTATGTATATTACATCTGCTCAAAATAAATAATTAAACAATAATAAAAGGTAAATTATCCGCGAGTCGTCACGCGTTCACAAGAAAGTCAATCCTTAATTAAATAATAATTAAAACGAATTCGCGTTATAAATCAAGGGTGAAACGAGGGTGGTCGGACAGGGCAAGACAAGGCACCACGTCGGGTTAGGAAACGAAACGGTGGGACACAACAAAAAAGTTTTCGGGTCGGAGGCAGTAAATCAACACTCCTCAACACCAAAGTGAGGTTGCGAACTTCCTCAGGAAGGCATCGTCTTCATGTACCCGGATATCCGGACGTTTAATTTATTAAATGAGTTTGTCATTAGTTCACGTAGCGAAATTGACGGATGTTAGGGGGAGTCGTTTAATTGTTCTCCGGAGAGCACCCCCCAAAAACAAAAACAAACGGGACTCGTAAGGAACGAACCCCCCCACGACAGGAAAGAAGTCGGATCGAAGTCGTAATTGAATTTAAAATCGGCTGGGAGTTTCATTCGAGCTGGCCAACTTCCAGCTAATTAAACCGATGCTAATGAATTATTACGTTTTCCCTATACATAAAATCCGTATATTGCTCCTTAATAGACATGCTCAATTAATATTATTATAGTATGAGTATACATAACGGTGTATGTTTGGTGTAGAAGTGCCGTTCGTTTGGAGAGACGACAATTTTTATTTTCCCATGTATTTTTTCGTATATACAAAGTCGACCGCGGTCGGCTAATCTCCCAAAGTTCTACTTAAATTTTCTTTCTAATTTAAATTCCACTTGAACCTTATTGTTTTTAGTTCTCTCAACCGAGACGTTCCACCTCATTGTCCTCCTTCTCCTCGTCATCCTTCCACTTGACCGTCTTCCTGGCAGGTTTCCTTTTCTCCTGACCGTTTCTGAAACTTTCTCTCGTGCAAAATTTCTTATTCCGCCGGGAGAGCCGAGTCCTTAAAACTTGACTTCTTGTGTATTTTGGAATAATCAAAGCGTTTTTCTGACTTCGATCTCCTGCCGGACATTTTGGGGAAAATTTATTGGCGGTTTATGGACGTTTACCTTCAAACAAAAAACACAAGAATTTTGTACTTTAGAAGTTTGGCTTTTGTTTGGCACGAACGATCAGGGAGGAAGGTGAATTATTGGGATCGCGCTGTCGAAAACCCACACGGTGAAAATTGCACTTATTAATGTATTATTTTTAATAGTTCGTTAATAATTGTATCGTAGCGCCATTGCTTTGTTGAAATTATGGTTTTATTGTGGTTTGTGCGTTTTACCGTCTGACACCCGTCTTATTACTAGTTCAAACGTCTACACCACCACTTATTGAACTTATTGTTGTACTTGTTGTATACATAATTAATTATTAATATTAAATAACTCGTTCTGTGTGTTGAGATAACGTTGCGAATGATTTTCGAGTATACTTGTGTTATGTTCAGACATCTCAAACAAGGTGCATCTAGTGCGTATTGATGTGTTTTCATGTCACGTCACGCATAAGCTCTTTATTAATCTAGTGTAGTATTTTAATAAGCTTATTCATCTAACAAAGCTGTCTTAGGCGAATGACGCAAAGGAAAATGTCAAATGAGATGAACGAAAAATCAACTTAAGTGCACAAAACATTCAAGTTGCCCTCCGTTGGAGAGAACAATGTTCACACAAGAAGGAGAATATTTAAAATCGTTACAAATTTTGCAATATACGAAAAATTGCATTAATCGACGTAGCACGCTTCACACATAATAGAAGGTCTGGTTGAGTTGATTGTACCAGAAAAATAAATAAATAAGTTTTAGGATTGGGAAGTCGAGTTGAAAGTCGAAAGTAACAAGGAGGCATAAGGTTGTTGTAATCAATATGATTTCTCAAAATATTGAGTTTTAGTAGTTTGTGTACGGTTCAGACTAGAAAAATGTATACCTACATAGTTCAATAAGGTTTGTTTAAGTATCGTTCGAGTGCTCGGTTCTTATCCGTTCCATAACCTCAAGTCAATAACCCCGGGTCGATTTTTCACTTAACAGGCGTTTAAAAAAAAAACCGGAGAACCTCACACATCACACATGGGTGGAAATCGTCAAACACAATTTTTACCTTCCATTGTGTTCTCCTGTCGAGCCGGCATTGTTTCTCTCTCTCTCTGCACGAGAAGGAAAATCCAAAATTGAATTCATAAGCTCGCTGTGTAGGAAATCTACCAGTGTGAAGGCGTGGACGTGAATAACCAGAAAAAGTAAACAGAGTGAAGTGTGAATTCAATTGCCGTAACTATCGATACTAATAGTTTTAGGCGTCTGTAACATTTCGTACCTTGATTCTGTCTGATGTACAAGTCGTATTGTGTTTCGTGCTGTCGCCCTCCCTGTCGTCCTTTCCAACTTTCCCTGCCAAAGTAATTTATTTCGGAACCTTGAACCTTACCGTTTAGCATTACTAATAATTACAACCGATCGTACACATGCTAAAATTCAAACCCTACTTAACATAACTTTAATAGCATCGCGCAATAATGCAAATTATTGAAATGCAACTGCATTTGTAATAATTCTTATTTTAGATTAACTGTAATATTTTTATAATTTTTTCTTATATTATTATTTTTATTAATTGTTATATTTAAATTAATTAATTACAAATTTTAAATAATAATACAATTGTATATAACTATATTTATAAGTGACGCAAGGCTCGTGGCCACTTAGAGTCCGTAATCTGTTATTATAAAAAAAATATAACAGTATGATAGTTATATTTTTGTAATTTTTTCATATATTACAATTATTACATTTAAATTAATCAATTGCACATTTTACACAAATTGCCTCGTGCCGGAATTTATTTAATAAAATTTTATTTAATAAAGCAACCGTATTTTTGGTGCAATCCTTGAGAGTTTTTTGATTAGTTTTAGTGTACAGTTACATTTCATATTTTACTCTCCACTTTCGTAAATAATACACCGCAACTCACTGCATGAGTCTTTTGTAATTTTACAACGAGACTACAATTCGTGTCGCTTTATATTTGACGTCCGGTTCTGTCGAATGAAGGAAAACCAGAACGAAATGAAGTTTTACCATTTTAAATTATTTCGGTTTGGCTTTCGGGCGAGCTTTCCGATCTGACGGGGGAAAACACATAAAAGGTATATTGTATTTTTATAAAACTGTTCAAGTTCTGCGGAACAGATGCAGACGGTGTCAGCCAATTCGAAACGTCACTGTCTGCCTGTATAATTTACAATCTCACGGTCACGTAGACCGATGAAAGGAATTCGTCGTTAAATATACAGAATACAAGATGGCGACCGCGCGTATTGAATTGAGTCGTACTGATTTTAAGAGGCCTCTGACGTTTACATCATTACAACTAGGGCGGATGGGGAGGTGTACTCTGCACGTTCTGACTGCTATTGTATGCTTTTGTCCAAAAAATCCCTCCAGGCTCCCCCGAAAAAAAGACTCTTGAAACGAAATTGGATTACTTGAGTCTCGAGTACATGATTAAATAAATATGAAAATGCAGACGGCATGAACGAGATGTGATGAGTGGCTCTCTCGAGAAGTTAGTTGTAGTTAAAGAAAAAACTACTCTTTGACTCTACTTAGTGAAATGCTTTAGGTCCACGATATAATTTAACTAACCGAATAGTGTCAGGAGTTTTCTCTTCTTACAATCAATTTTATGTTCACAACTGACACCACGCGCAACAGTTTCGAGCAATTGTTTGCTTTATTAATTCCTGTCGTTTCCTGAAACTGTTCACTTAACGCAAACAGAGTCCGGAGTTAGAGTTGCAAGGGAGAACATCTTACATTCGGTGAGTTTAACGGAGGCAAATGAAGGAAAGGTTGCCGACATGTCTCACCGGGTGCCCGGTAAGAACCGGTGGAAGCGTCGAGGTGCCCTGACAGAAAAACTGTCGTAATCTTGCACGACTGGTGATTAAAGTCGGAGAGAAGTGCACCTCTTAAACTGCACTCACACTTTTTATAATCCTGAGTTGTTGTAGTCTGCTTGACTGTTATCTACAACAAGGGAGATAATAACAATAGCTGAGAGTTAAGTTCAGGAGTTAAGTTAAGAAGATTAAGGTATGTTTTTGAGTGAACATGTACACGATATTAAGCGCTGCAGCAGTGTAATTTAGTGTGGCGTAATATACAAACAGCTACAAATAGACCAAAAAGTAGTAAAATTTTTCGAGAGTAACCTTTTGAGCCTTTTGACAATCTTTGGGAACGAGTTCTACGGTGCAGAAGAACGTTTGCTCTGGTGGGAACCCAAATTTCGACCTTCCACGCGTCTTCTAAATAATATTATTAAATACAAAAGTTTTATGGTTTTTTAATTTATGCAAAATCAAGAAAGTGAAATTTTCAACATGCACAAGTTTGGCCATTAAGAGTCGCACAACTTCGTTTTTGTTTTCCAGAACGTCTCCTAAGAGGTTTGTAGTTATTCGCACGACACCTCGGATGACACCTGGTTCTAATTGTCTGTGAAAGAACCTCACCATGTCAATATTTGATACGCAGGTGTAGTCTTACATCGATACAAAAAAAAAACAAAAATTGACGACGACCTGTACAAGAAGTAGAAGAAGTTGTCCTGAGACTTCTTGGTATTTCTCGTCGTCGTCGACAGAACCTTTCCTCTCCAACCTTTATCAGTTTGATAAAAAGGCAAAGAATAAAAATAATGGAAAACTTTTTCCACGTTTTTACCGGATCAAATTGGATGCCTTCCAAAATGATACCTTTTAATAACGTTTTATATATATATATATATAAAAATGGAAAAATATTCTCTTTAAATGTAAATAAGTGGAAGGAAAGTAAAAGGGAAAAGACGTATAGAGCGCAAGGTTCGGGCTGTAAAGGCAATGCATGGGAAACAGTTGAAAATAAAGGCAAAATGGAAGGACTAATTTGGAGAAGATAAAGGTGGATTAGGAAGGAATAAGAAAAACAGAGAATGGGAAACGTTTCCATTAAAGCTCCTTAGCAGAGGAAAAAAAAGAATTGAATTTGAATAATACGGTTCAAAAGAACTTTTTACCCGATTTCTTTTTCTTCGAGCTGCACATCTTCGATGCAGCGGAAAAAGGGAAAACGTCGCCGTTTGCTTTTCCCTTTCTGTCTTGTGTCGTGTCATGCACCCGTGTGCACTTTCCTTAGACATACACAGACACACACACAACTGTTAGCAAGTGTAACTTCACGGGACGGAGAGAAACCAAGTCCAGACAGTACAGTCTGCTGCCACTACACTTTGGTGATGTGCACGAGAGGAAAAAAAAGTTAAATTTCCACAGGTTTCAGGTTGTTTTTGTAAGCGTCGCGGTTCTGTGTAGGAAATCGCTGTCGGTGGTGCTTGCTGTCATGGTTAGGAGTCCACCGTGAGTTTTAATTGGAGCCGTACGTTGGTCATCAATCCCCGTTGGAGTATAAAATTTCAATTCAAATTAAATTATTTTGTAGTTTGTGGTTCGGACCCGAAGTGTCGTGTACAACAGTTGCACACTACAGGGTGGTTGCTGCCAGTTCCTACAACCACTCACCGGCGTTATATACATTCTTATTATTTATACAAGTATTCAATTATTTACGTGTCCATAAAAGTGCCCTTGAGGAAAGAACTTGGAAAAAACAATCCCCTGACTCGTTCCTTTTTAAGTTTTCACTCGTAAAAATTAAAACGTGAATTATTTTTTTGGTGTGAGTTCCTCTTCGAACTCCCCAAGAGTTCGTCAAACTCTACCGCTCGTCTTTCTTATCACCTCCCAATGCAGACTATTCTTCCAAACTATTTCTCTAAAGTCTAGAACCAGAAACAAGTTTATATCTCCGAGTTGAAGAGGAGAAGATGCGAAAGTAATGGACGAATTGCTCCTTTCATGTTTTCGAACCGATGGAAAAACCTTTCACCGCACGATGTTATAAAACAATATAAAAAGTTTTTCAAGTTTTTCTCACCCCTCCTGTCTTTCGTGCCCACGAAAACATGGCCGACGTGAAGTTTAAGTCAGATAACGGTTAATTGTATTGTGTTTTCCGTTCACTGACGTTTTCCACAAAAATTATATATATCGAACGTATGTATCGAAGGCTTTCGAGTCTCAATGGCCAATTAGACGAATTATAATTTCCCTCTTCGAGTGGTTTCATTCATAATTTCTCGGATTTTTAAACAATTCCACTTGGCGCGGCATCTCTCCCCCGGGGGTGGAATGCGTTTGGCGATTGGGGTAGGTTGGTGCGTTCAAGGGTTCCATCCCTCCCGGAGCTTTCGAAAATAAGTCCCCGAGCGCATATATTACACATTCAATTCAGCTCTTCAATTCCACATGAATTTTCGTGTGGTGTCAGCCGGGGTGGTTCCGAACAAATACTTTCCCCGTTCCACTTGACGTAGACTAAAGCGATATCGTAAATCTGAAACTTTTGACGCTTTTTTTTTTTTTTTTAGGGATAACGCTTTTTTTTGCCTTCGGGCGACAGAAATTTTCGATTTTCCCAAGCCGCAAAAACGCACCTACTTTACGAGGTCCCACTGCTGTAGACTCGACAACAATGGGCACGCCGCTGTCCTCGTCATTTTCGGGGAGCACAAGCCGCACGCTGCCTCCTTGCCCCCCCCCGGGGTTTTCTCCATTGTTAATTTGTTTATAATAGAGGTCAGAGGTCAATTCGACTAGGGGAATGAGCTGTCGCCGCCATTTAAAATGAAAATCTCTTCTTCTCTCCCTGTAGGAGCCCGAAAAATAAAAAAAACGAAATATTCCAGGAGAGGTTCAAATCCTTCCAAAACGATTGTTTTTTTTTTTTAATATATAAATCGCGTCGTATTATTTGTCTGACTCCCATCCGAAAAACGTCTGTGCTTTCCATTGCTTCCTTTTGTACTTTGTACCACGAATTGTAGTGCGGTGAGAAAAGAGTGCGTTGTGATGTGGTCCGGTACCTTCACCAAACTGAAATGAAACGGTGCAGTGCAGCCAGTGCAGCCCCCAAACCCTAAATCTTATTTCATTATTTCTATTAAGCTATTTATATATTAAAAGTAGACTCGATGTCGTAATTTAAACCACATAAACCACGTATTATTCACTCAGCTCTGTTAAATAATTAATACTTATTTAAATTAATACGTAATAAAATCGTTGGGTGTTTGAGTCAGTCGTAATTTAAGTAAACCCAATTTAATAATAAATTAATAGGTTCTATTGAGTTTCACGACTCTTGGTAACACAAATTTATTTATTGTTTAAATGTTTGTCAACAATATTAAGTTCAATAATAATATTATTATTACAGTCGACCTGTACCCAAGCGGTGTGCTAGAGTCCCACCTAGAAACCACTAAAATATTGATAAACGTTTATTGAAGTGAAAAAGAAACACAACAGAAAATATGATGATAATTAACGGAACGAAACTGAAAAATAATATCTTCATCACGTCCGTGAAAAAAAAAAAAAAAATAATATTATTAATGATCCTGGCGAGCTGTGAACTATTTTTTTTTTCTCTGTGCCTGAAAAAAAAGGCGAAAGAAAAAAAAACCACCCCGTTCGTGATGAAATGAAACGTGGAAAGGGAGAGCAGAGAAGAGATTAATGATGAAACACAATCGAGATAATAACCACCTAAGTACCTGGGCAATCAACTCCGAACGAAGTGTAAATCGGAACGATCGAGCGGGTTTTTCCGAGTCAAAGGAACAGTCAAAGGAAGACGGAAGGTGGCCCATTCACTTTTGGGATGCTGCAAGTGAATGGGGCGAAATGGAAAAGGACCAGTCGAAGACGAGATGAGGTGGAACTTGTCGAATTTGAGTTTTCGGTTCTTCCAGAGCACGAGAAGAAGAGCTTGAGGAACTTGCTAAGGAAGGATACGTTGGATTTCCGGTTTGACGGGGCCGGGGCCGGGGGGGGGGGTTTGGGGAACGGAGGTCTCGGGGGCCTTGCGGTTTCCAAAATTGACGTTTTAACTTTTTGGGCGAAATTCGACACTTGGAAAGTGCCGGGTAGGAAGAAATGAACTGGTGGAAAATAGAAAATCGTTTGGATAATTACTGAATGGCAGAATGCATAATTACACAATGCATTAGCGGTGATAACGTTTTTGGGAGACCGTTGCCCCTTATCACGAATCTGATAACGAAAATAGTCAAGTTGGAGAGTCGTAAAATATAGTGCTTTACACGACACGACGAACCTGAAAAAAAAATGTTATTTCGAGTCTACCGCACAGGTATTTTCTTTCCCTGCACCGTCTTGTGTACTTCTCGGACGTGTTGCTTTACAAAAAAAAACTTACTACACTACTCGAACTCCTCTTCTACTGACTGGTTACTACATGGAACTAAACAGAGTAGTTCGTACGCTTCAATAGTTTAATGAAGATATCCCCTGTAAGTTCAAAATATTTTTATATCTTCGTAGAGCCGAGTTATTAACATGTTAATGAAAAACTTACTACGTGTATTCAATAGGTCAACCAGGACCCTCTCTGTGTCTCTTGATTGTTGTACCCGATAATATAAAAATTATCTAATAATTTAGTACACTCTAGTATAATATAATTTATCTATTTAATGTAATGTAACACACCCAATACAATGTACCACAATACAACTGTATATTCAAATTGAATATACTTGTATCTAACTAACTATATCTAAATATCTAAAATAACTATATCAAAAAAGTACTTGGTACTACCTTACGAAAATATAATAATTATTACACTATTATTTCTTGCACGTAACAATATATATATACTTCAGCATCCAACGTGGTATGATGAACTTTTTTTACTGTCATTTTTACTACATCATATTTGTTGCAACGTTTATTTTTTTACACAAACACAATATATTTATACAGCTAAGGGAAGTAAACAGTACGTAATCAATACTCTGTCTAATGCTGTTGCATGTCGATCAGGATGACCGAACTCATGTCGGGTGCTGTCCTGTACGTAGGTCAATAAAAAGTCTCCGTGAAATGGCGACTTGAGATGAGTAATAATTAAAAAGTAGCGGTTGTGGTACTTACTCGTATTCGTATAATGTACAATGTTAGTCTAGTATCTATTTTTTTTAAGGAAACCGTCACCCGAGTAAATTAAAAGTCTTCGGTTTGTAGCCGGGAGTGGGCATTAAATTTACATGAGGAAAAGAGGCAATTCGGTCCCGTGTCAGACACGATCCGGCAACACTACGAAATAATATTGAATGAGAAGGAAATTAGCGTCGAATCGAATTACCCGGGCAAAATAGAAACGTCTAGCTCGTAGAAATAGGACAAATAAGACAGGACGATTTAATTAAGGCACGCGATCGGTGTCTGTTCGGTTGGGGGTGTTCGTGGACTCCGACTTGTTCACCTGTCGCACGGGAAAACACTTGACTGGGACTGGGCCAGGTCATTCCCGAGGGAGAGATGAAGACGAGGAAAAAAAAGGTTGAAAGGTCACCGAACGGGATATTTTAGCCTTTTAAGGAGTGACATTTCCGTTCAGACCTAAGAGACAAAACGAGATGTATGAAACGGCCTTAAATCTTCGGGTAATCTCCCACGACCGCATCTTCAAGTCAGATTAAATTTTGAAAGTTCAATACAAGTCGGGCAGAAAAGAAGAAGGCTTAGGTGAGATGTTGGGAAGGGGAAATGTGTCGCACAAATGACAGGAAATGGTTTATTTTTCTTTTTCCTCGTCTTCCTGTCAAATCAACCAAATCCAACTGGACGCAACCGAGGCGTTCACGTTACACGCAAAGTACCAAATTAATTGATCGTGGCGGAACTATGTTTCGTACATAAACACACGAGAAACATATTTTTGTTAACACCTGCAGATAAAATTATTAATATTACACGCAACCGATCCAAGCAGTCATGAGAAAATACTAATATTAACGTAAAACAACGGCTGGTTGTTTATGTTTGTGCGTTTGAGCCGTTTTAACTTCTTTGAACCTGCGATGAATAGGTTTATTGGTTTTATTTTATGTTTCTATAAGATTTTTTGAAGCCCACACAAATGTATATTTTAGAATTTAATAACTGTCATTAGTATTCGAGATGTTATTAATATGAAACGCGCCGCCCGCGCTTAAGGCGAATATTAATATTACTCTTATATTTGTCCGCGTGCGTTTGAGAGAAATGGAAATCTCTCGGCGCTTGCTTTCCATCAAAAGCGTCTGATTTTCCCGATCAATTAATGAATTTTGCGAATGAGAAAGATGAAAGGGTTTTACCGAGTCCTTCGCGGAAACCGATGAAGAAAATTCATTCGTCTTTCGATTGAACGCAATTAAAAGTTGGGCGTTTTCGTCGAGGACACCGGAGCAGAAGAATGCGACACCTGCGGTCAGCGTGGAAATGTGATTTTGACCTCCGCGAAAATAGAACACGACGAGGAAATACTAAATCTTTGAATGTTATGGCTTGAACTATGTGTACATACAATTGTGAGAGAAGTGGTTTTAATCAAACTGAACTAGAGGAGAAAAGAAATGTGTGTCGCCCGGGTAGACCCGTCGAGAGGCTCCGAACCAGTGTAAACCCGTAGAACCTTATGTATATTAATCGTTTAATAAATAACACACAAGTGTATATAATCATATTATAATATACATAATACCATGCGATCATGTCACTCGTGTACACATCCAACAACAAACAAAGTGAACAAAATATGTATCAATAATACAATGTTAATAATAGACAATAATAAATGTGGTGTAGTGCTGCCTAACTGCACTACTGCCTAACGCCCCAACTACAAAATATCAAAGGCAATTACGTTATTTAAGAGTTAAGTTAATAGAAAAATTTTAACTATTATTATTAAGCCATGGCTAAGGATTTACATTTATTTATGTTTCAGGGGTTATCTCTGACTATTTAGTTATTAATAATAATATAACAATAACTTGAGGTAATTAATAATTTATAATAAAGTTAAATACTTGTTTAATGTGTTTATTTATTAATGATTATTTAATTTTGATTTTAATTTTTATTGTACTCATTAGATTGTCCATTTTGTACTTTCGTTTTCCACAAGAGGGTTTTAATAAATAGAATAAACACCTTACGTGTGAAATGAAGAGACAAATGATAATTTCATTAATTATTAATATTGCAGAGTATAATATAAATATTACAAAAAATTTAATAAAAACCCCGGTTCAAACGCTAAGGTGTTTGTTATTTAAAATAAATTAATGTTAAGGATATTGTCTAGGAAAATAGAGGTCGTTGAGCAAAATGGCGGAATTTGTCGCCGGTTCGAATCCAACAGGTCTGCACGAAAACTAATTTTCTTGTTCTTATACCTTAATGAGTAGTTTGTTTACCGCAAAACCCAACTGGATTCGTGTCTAGAACTATTTTACCTGTGAGCCGAGTCGCGGCACGTGACTTTAACAATACAGGAATTCGTGTGCGATGAGTTTAATTAAAGACGTAGTCGTTTGTGTTTGATCGCAAGGCGACTCCTTGGACTCGTTCAAGGTTTTCTGCCGTTGTGCGACAAATTCTACTCGCCACTTGTCAGGGATTTTCGATTAAATTCCAGCGAGTTGTCGACCTCCCGAAAGAAAGAAAAAACAGATCTTTTCCTATATAACAAAAGTGGTCGAGTTCAACAACTCTCTCTCTCTCTCTCTGAAGCTTTTGTGTAATTCTATCCGTTTCGGTACATTACTTTGTCACGTCTCGGCGAGAAGAACTTTCGGATTCTGGTCATTGTGATTTTATTCTAGAGTTTTGTCGAACGGAGATAGAAAATCTCAAAGAAAATTGAAAATTTAACCGGTTTCCCCGAGAAGTGTTTGTATTTTATAATTTTCTCAGGCATCGAACTCTCCAGACGCTCCGCCATTGTGAATTATGTATTTTACATATACGCTTGTTTAGAAATAGATTTTGAGGACCACTACAATCCTGTCTGGGACTCATCAAATATTTAACTGCAATGTGCCTGTACCCTGCTGTCGAGTGAAAATATTTACGTCTTAAGTTACCCACATTACCAAGACGAACGTTTTCGTTTTGAATACTTAGAAGTACAGTGAGTCTTATGTATTGATATTTTACTTTATGTATTTATTTATATTTATTTAATATTACACACCGGAGTTTGCACAAGTTCAAAGTTCGGACCCTTCTCAAAATTGTATTTGAGCGGTGCGTTCGACATTGAGAAATAACTTCTTTATTATTTCTATTATTTCTATTATGTATATTTATTGTATGTAGTAAACGATGCTACTGTTACAGATTATGCAAACAAATCTCTTTGTACCGAATCATCCAACTCAGTTCTCTTGCATTTAAATTCTCCTGAAACGGTTATAATTATGTTATGTAATTATAAAGGAGTACGCATTAATTGGAAAATTTAGTTGTTCTCTTTAATAGAGTTGGATTTGTGCCCTCGAATTTTTCATCTCCAACTCGAATCTCTTTTTTTTTCCTCCCCCTGAGTGGATGACCCGAGTACATTAAAAATCTTGGCAGATACCAAAACACGGTCGACAAGCACACCTTAAAGGTGTTATCACCCTTTTAACGACCCACTAAAAATAAAGTCTAGGTTTATGAAGATAAAATCAGCAATGTAAACTCCAAAGGGAAACGATAATGTCTTTCGCTATCTGTGGGACAGGGCCAGAGAGAGAGAGAGAGACAGGTAGACGTAAAAACATTTAAACGAAATCCAAACGTACGAACAGCAGATATTAAAATTTCAGTATAATCTGTTTTAAATATACCAGTAGGAAAGTTATACGATTTTTAAAGAGATTCTCAAACTTCCATTTTTTTCCCCCAATTCTTTCGGTGGCCATTCACGAAATCTTTATTTCTCACCATTTGCATTTCAACTTCTGCAACGACGCGGAGAGACTTCGTTTAATAACGTACCGTATGTAGTCTGAGGGAACGAAAGGTTGAAAAGGAGAGACACGTTCCCGGTGATTAAAATCCCTTGACATGTTGGTGCCTGAATCTGTACCTGAACTCAGGCAAGTCAGCTAAACCGACAGAAAACCACGTCTGACGTGTCACTAGGTACCAGTTGTTTGTACACCTGAAATGGTCGCAGTTTATATCTTTTCTACCTACTTACCTACTTCATCATCGAAAGGAAAACAGAAAATTTCTCTCCACCAGCGAATAGAACAATTTCAACAGTATCAGTAACATTTTTTAGCATTCTTGAAACTCATCTCTGGGTAGTAGAACAACAGCCTACGAAGGTGTACATGTAGTCCTGAAGACGCATATTTTCGTGTTGATTTTTCACATTCCGTCTGCTTCGTACACTCTAGTGATTCAATATTACCCTTCAGTATATTTCAGTATAAAAGGGTCAAGGCTACAATTCGTACGCGCGCGTGACAATCGACAGTTTCCTTTTCCATTCTTTCGAGGTTTTTGTTCTCCTTTCGAGATCAAAGTTCGACTCGTTTTCCAGTCAAAAACATCACGTCGAGATCAAAAATTTTTGGGTACCTTTTTGGCGTGTCAGACAAGTTGAAGAATTTCTACTCTCTCTCTCTCTCTCGGAGGAATGAGGAGGAGGAAGAAGAAGAAAAAAAACCGTCATTTTTAACAAGCTTGAAAATAGTTATTTTCGACGAAAAGTTTTCCCGTTGAGAAAGTTCCGAATACATTCGAAGAGCTTTAACATAAATCCAACCTTTTCCTCTTAGATTTTTCCTTAGTTGAAAAAAAAAATTATTTTTTTCTGCTTCTCTTCCCGTGCGGTGTTTAATATGGTTCCGCGCGTCTGTTCGCCCAAGCCTTTTCTTCATCCCCAAACGCATCGCCCTGTGGAAACCTTTCGGGCCACCCACCCTATCCCCTTCGTCCACCGTCTGATGAAAATACAATTTTTTTCTTCATTCCCCCCCCCCCTAAAAAGGCAATCTCCCAATTTCTTAAACATGGATTTCCCGGCCCGAAAGAAAATTATTTCACCATCCGATGGCCCGAAATTATTTTTCCCTAAAAGATTGTATAATAAATTTTTCACTCCTTTCTTTATGGCCGTCCTTCGAATTTCCAGATTCTCCACCTGGAAGGATCCTCACAACAGAAATCGGAAACAGAATTTCCCGACCGGAAATCCGACGGAGAGGTGACGAGAGGTGGTGTTCGGGCAGGTGGGCCGAAGGTGTGGAGAAACACAATTCGAGGGAGAGCGCACTCCTTGGAAAATTATTAACCCGAGAAGAAGAAGAAGAAGAAGAAGCGGAAATTACTCAAACTACTTGATTATTAATTTTGCAACTTGTGATGTTACTCGTTACTAAACAGCAATAACTGCAAGTTCCTGAGTATCATGAAGGCTGTCAAATGACATACATAAATAAGTGGCGAGAGAGAGAGAGAGAGAGAGATGGGACGGGGTCGGAAATTATCACTCAAGTTATGGAAATGGCTGGTGTAGTAGCTCTTTATTAATGTTCGCTTTACTGTCCGAACGCACCACCAACTGGGTTACACGGTTTAATATTTTTAAAATAAAAAATTGCGTGCACCATCTGTTGAATAAATTCCCTTTTAAATTAATCGAAGGGCAAAGGCGTGAGAGCCGAGGGATCCGAACAACACGTTATTCATTGCAAAATCTAAAGACGATTTATAACTTACCAAGTTATGTATTTGTGTGTGTGTGTGTGTGTGTGTGTATACAGCGCTTCCCTGGGTTAATTCAATAAACAATAAAGACCTTTAGAGTTTTTACCCATGGTTTTGGAGTTTTTGTCGAACCCGCCTCGATTTCCTTTTTCGATTTCCTTGTCGAACCCGTTGGAGAATGAGACGTAGGAAGCAAAAAGGCAACGAGTCGATTCTCGGTGTAAAAAAAAAAAACACCACACGTGGGAGCACGTGAGTTCGACTTTAATGAGATCGTACCTTTCGCCAGCTTTTTGACTAACTTTACGAGTTGAATATTCGGTTTAATTTTTTTTTTTCACGAGGTCCCCCCAGATACTTGAACCGTTCATCGCTTTCCACTTATTTCGAGTTACATATTTTATGAAAGGGAGTTCGTTTCCCGGGGAACTCGGTCAGGAGGTACGGCAACAAGTTGGTCGCAATCCGTAAACAAAGATCGTTTCTATTCCAGATCTGACGTGTAACGCTGGGAAACCTGGCGACCCTTTCGCCCACCATTGTTAAAACCTGTTAATTAATTTTTTACAGGCTCGAAAGCTTCTTTTTTGCTCTTCTCCGAAACGTACCTTTGTGTAAAAAAAAAAAATAAAGCAAACGAAGTGAAAGCTCACGCAATTTATGCCTTTTCTCTCCGCTTTCCATTCAACCTTTTTCTTCTTTTTTCTTTTTTGCTGGGGGATGTGTTCTTTGAAGGAAACGGAACAGGCCGGGGAAGGAAAAGACAGGACGATTTGTGTGGCTTCCTTCGCGACGTACAAAATAATAATGACGCTGGTAATAATAATAAATAAATAAATAAATAAATAAAATGTTTGTAGAGACTAAATACTTTTGAGGGAATTTCGGGGGTCGTGTGCGATCAGTTTGAATAATAACGCGATACTTTATGATATATGTGTGTGTTCTTATGTGGATAGGAAGCTGGGGGTTTCGGGCCCTGGTATTTAACCCTTAGGTGAACCTTTTCATGCAGAATTCTTTTCACTCACCTCGGGTTATGGGGTGGAAAAGTTGAAACGACGCCGTCGTGAAATTGAACTTTTTTTCTGTCCTATATACAAATCTCTTCCGCCCATCATGGCACGGCGTCCCAGTTTTGTGTGAGTTCAATTTGTAGTTTACTTAATAACTCTCGCATAAATAAAAAGTTACTCCCGGGTACGTTGTTCCGCGACGACAATGTTCCCGCTAATAAAATCAGTCGAGCAAACTTAACGGGAGACAGTAAAATCGGTCGCAGGTGAAGGTTCCTACGGTTTTGGGTAAAGAGTCTCTCGGTTTCGAGTTCGGAAACTAACCAACAAACCAAACTAAAACTAGTATTGGTACTGTCAGTTGTCTTTGGGCGTCTAGGCCGATTGAAATCGGTCAGAGGTTCGCCTACCAGCGAACAAGAATCCTTCTCTTAACGTGAGAATCACCAGAAAGTCCCAGACAAACTGGAACCTCTCGTGCAACTCCTCAAACACACACGAGCTCACTTTCCCTTTTTGCCTTTCTTTCTTCTTTCCCATTGCCTCGGAGAGTTTTCCCCCGGGGGTGAACTCAAATCCCTTGCAAAAATAAATAATTGAACTTAACTTAGAAATGTATGGTCTCGGTAAATATTTCTCTAACAATTTTTAAGGAATTTACTTTGTTTCTGTTGAACATGTCAAGCGAGAGGACCACCGAAGGGAAAGGAAGGACAGGACAGGGCAGGGAGGTTGCAGAAAAGGGTTTAATCATTACTAAAAGAATCGGTTTGAAGTAACACTATATTTGTTCTTGTCGCGTTGGAAAAATAAAAAAAGAGAAATAAAAAAAAAATTGGAATGCTCCTGCTCCTGCCGCTGCCGCCGCTGGTATTCCTGCCGTTGGCCTGGAAAATCCTCACAAGGAGATTGGGAAATTTAAACGTGAATGGGAACAATGATAAGGCAAACTTTGAAAAGGTTTCCATGGGAATCTCGTTGATTTTTTGGGCAAGATAGTCGGTTGGAGTGCCAAAAGAAGGTGAAAAGTCGAAAAGAACCGCAGGAGATGAGACAAATTTTTTTTTTTCTTTTCCTGTTTTTTTTTTTTTTGTTAAAGGTAAGAAAAATGACGTCGGGTCATCCTTAAATGGAAAATTTATTACCGCGGGAAGAAGAGAAAAGTTTTATTAGAGTAATTTTCATTTGCAATTTTGCAGCTTTCCCCCTAATTGCCGGCGAGGAAGCGAAAGGCTCGCAGAAAAGGCAGAAAAGGGCAGGAAGCCCCTCGGCCGATCAGATGGAACTCGCAGGCAGGAAGTCCGCTCCACTCCAATGAGGTTTTTAATTAAAGCAAACAGGTTTTTGCTGTTGCGAAGATGCGCAAACAGGAGGTCGCCGGATGTGCCGAAACGATTTTTAATTTTTCGGGGTTCCTAACTTTGATTGAACCCTCCCCTGTCAGGTGCTTTACCTTTTTTTTCGGACGTAATTAGGGGGAGGAATTATGGTCGGGCCACATTTAATTGAACGCGCCGGGTTACCCGAGATTATTAACTAATTAAATTCGGCGAATATTCGAGAGGGAATAATACATAACTGTTCTTTATCTCATTTGTTTAATTATTTGAAACGTTATTAAAAGGTTACAATTAAAAAGTTAGGGATACTCTTTTTAGTTTTATGGTTCCAATAGCAAAAATATATATTGTACTTGAGTACCAGAATATATTTAATAGAAGAAACTTTGGAAATTAGTACGGGTTTATGTTTAGACGCTGAGTTGGATTTAAATTGTTAAATAAGAATATTAATTTTTTTTTATTAACTAATAAGTATTCTTTCATGAACCGTTTGAGTACGCGGATTAAAGTTTGTTTTGGGGCTAAAGAAATGGTCGAATGTGTTGTCCGGGCTTCTTCTAAATAAACAATAAATTAGAAAAGTTAAGTAAGACTATATAATAAAGATTATAATAAGTAAGACTTCGTACATAATTAATAAACGTCTACTAATGTTATTTCATCGTTCATAAAATGAGAAAGATTTTAATCAATTTCTCTAGTGCGCGTGTGTGTTCATTTGGATCAAAAATAAATTAAGTCGTAGCGTTCTATAAAAATTATATTTGTAGAAATTTAAAATAAAAACAGTAATGGTTATTGACATTCATGAGTAACTAAACAAATAAATTTTATATAATATATATAATACATATAAATTTTATAATATACTTAAATAATAAATAAAAAATTGACTGTAATGACACGTAGGATCCCTCAACAACCCCAAAATTTTCTATCTTAATGTTGTTCATGGGCTGCAGACTTGTCGAAAAAATTTCTCGATACGGCACTGACACCCCTGAAAAGAGAAACAAATTGTCGTATCTCCTAAATTGAAAACTAAACCGTTCTCATTCACTTCGATTTCTCAACGTTCTGTTATCCGACATATCAGTTGTGTCGTAACAGTTGAAGAGACTTGGAAAAAATGGAGGATTTGCGCAAGAGGAAAAATAATACAACTCTATAACCAATCAAAACCAGACAGGACTTGTGGACGACCGTATTTAAGGTCAGTCCACGAGACGTACTCCGGAAAACAATAGGAAAAACGTATATAGAAGAAGGTGGTGGAACACACCCCTTTCACTGCCCGAGCTCACTAATTGTTCCCGAAAAATGTTTTCCCCCTACGTATGTTATATATTTAAAGAGCATAAATCAGAGCATCTAAGTGGCGACAAATATATATTATCAATTTGAAAAAGTGGGCAGAAACAAACGCGGGAGACAAGATTTATTACGCGAAAGTAAAATGTAACCGGCGAAAATGGGAGTCTCATTGAAATACAACGCGGTGCCCACCTTTTTTGTGTGGGCCCGGAGGTTTCAGCTAAGGACACTGACAAATTCCGAGTCCGCAATGAAATCTTTTTTTTTGTCTTTTTTACCTTTTAAAATTGAAATTGAATAAGTCGGATACGGGGAGGTTTCTTTTTCCCAGGTACTCTCGTGCAGAAATAAAGTTTCACCGGGACTCGGGTAATTTATTGAAGTTCTAAAACATTCGAACCTTAGCCCCCGTGTGACCGTTTCGAATTTAAAGTTAAAAACTATTAATTTTCAATATTTGTTACTGTTTCACGGGTTTCGCTCCTGATTTTTCGAGCCATTTTGGCAGCAAATCAAAACTCAACCGAGAGCAAAATAGAATGTGTGTGTGTGTAGTAGGTGTAGTATCGCGTGGAATGTTGGGGTGAATATTTTACGGTGGCTGGAACACAGGTAAACTAATTGTTTCCAAATAATTTATGTGATCCGCATGGAGAGGTGTTTCCACCCACACCTGCTGTTTTGACGATGTTTGCCGTAAAAGTGACGCGATGAAAAACGATTGAAATAAATAAATAAATAAAATAAACAAAAAGATAGGTGCCGAATTAATATAAATTATGATTCGTTTATTATTAGGCGTTTATTATATCCGACTGCGATTCAATTTAAACAATTTAATGTAATATTATATTACATATATTAACAATTTCAACTGTAATATTATATATATTATAGTAAGCGTTGTACATTAATATTCTAAGAATTGCACATTGGGGTATGATGAATTATCAATGTGCTTTTGCGAACCCCAAGCAGGTAATTTAATTGTAAGTTTTAACGTAGGGTGATGTTATTGAAACAATAGAAGAGTTGTTGGTTAATAATATACGGAAAGTTAATAATAAATAATAATATATGGAAACAATTTTACGAATTAGAATACATAATAAGTATGATTTCTATGTACTATCAATCATCTATTTGAAGTTGGAGTTACTTCAACACCGAGTTACACTTACTACTACAATTTGTCGCCAGTGCACAAATCAGAATTGGCCAGTATTTTTTTATATCTTCTTTACTACGTTGAAGAGTCCAACTTGGATGACCAAGAATGGTTTCCTGCAAGTCTTCGTCTAACTTGTTGTTGTCTTCTTCGATAGTTTTTTTTGTTTTTTTTTAAATTTGTAGAATATTAAGTATTTCATATAATTTAGTTTCGTATAGTTTAGTTCATATAATATAGTTAGTTGACGGTATTGTATTGAATCGTTATTTATTCGAATGAATTAGAATGCGAGTGTGAAGCCAAAAACTGTCGACTTCATTGTGTTGCAGTTAACAGTTTGAGTATCGATTTAGAGAAACAGCCAAAAAATGCGTTTGAGAACCTTCGGCTTGATTTTTCCGCTTATTTGGCACTCAAACTAACCGCATTCTAACAAGCGCAATATTTCACGTAATGAACGACCGAATTGTACATAATCGAGGCGTAGTCGAGTCACGTGACAGTGGGAAATTGTTCCTCCATTAGCAGAACCTAACTATGTAAAAGTGTAAGTCTGGTTAATTTTTGGTTTATTTAATTGATACATTTTAAGTTAGGACGCTTAAAGGGCCACTTTTCGGACGATTTTCCTCGGATTTCATTAAAAGCAGAATGCACGTCTTCCTCCTGCTAATTTGCTTGTTGTCCTCTTTTTCCCGGTAATTCTTCTCCTGGCGGATAAGCAGCCCTCTCCTTTGCTTTTAATAAAGCCAAACCGCGAGCCTTTTTTTTCGGGTCGACTTCCGCAGAAAAGGAAAACTCCGTTTCTTTTCCATTCTGTCGGATGTGACCGTTTTTCTTTTCTTTCTGCTTTTTTCACAGGGAAATTTTATGTTTCCTGTTGCAAGGCGACTGACTCGTTCGTGTTTTCTATTATATTTTATTTACGGTTCCGGCCAGAAATTTCTATACGTCTGTTAATTTGTAAATTTACGCATAATGCATGTTTTTACAAAAAAAAAAAAAAAGAAAAAGAAAACACGGAACCGTGTAAACTGATTTTTCAACTTCAGGACCGTTTTCACCGGGTTTTCTCTCGTGTTCTATTTTTTTTTATTCGCGTTGTCTGGTTTGTTTTTTGTGTTGGCAAAACAACCGCCACTGTACCGTACCGAAACCGTACATATTTATTTCGGTATGTTACACATGGGCTTATGTAGACGTCACGTCTTTGGAAACCTCGCGGGCTGTTTACACTCCGTCAAAATTGCAACCCCCTTCGTTCGTGAAAATCCTTACTCTCAAGCAGAACACCCACGAACGTGTCCTACTGTGCCACATCTACTGTTACACATCCCTAGTACTGTTTGTTGTTGAGGAGTAAAATTAACTGTAGAACGTCTGGAATAAGCAGAAAAGTGCAGGGGAAATCGTTGGAATTCGGTGAAATTCAAAAGTCTCAAGACGTGAGGAGTGGAGTTGTAGTGCCACTTTACCACTTTACCACAGGTTACCAATAAGATGTTTAAGATAAGAAACTTTAATTAGGAGGTGCCTGAAAAACAGTTAATTAGTTGCTTTAATATTTAGAAACATCACACACTACAACAAAGACTTCTAGTGTGGTTACAAAGTTATTAATTTGAAAATCCGATGAAACGATCAATAAGAATTTCACTACACCTTTATTAGAATAATATACGGGATTACAAATACTGTGTACTTATGTTAATATTTTTATATATACTATACTATATATCGTGTTAATAAACACTATACTCTTACAGATTTTAAGAGAAATATAATACATAATGTCAAGAATGTATGAGAAAGTTGCAGGTCTCATTATTTAAGTATTTTTACATGATTATATCTCTGTAACTTGTTAGTTATTCGGAAACATTAACACCTAACGAAAAGCACAAGCGTGTTAGTAGAAAATAAACTAACAATAACAAAGTTCAAAATATTTAATTTTAATAAACGAAAGTTAATTAGTTTAGCACAGGAAGTTATTAAGTTCATTAAACTATTATAGAGACGCTAAACACTGTTATTCTGTCTGTGCTTACACACACAAGGAGTTAATAAAAATTAATAAGAGTTTTAAAAACTTGGTAAATAGATATTTAATAATTGAAAACGACGTTGATAATGTAATTGATTTTATTATTAATTTCAGGTAACCTTCTTCTTCTTCTTGATCTTCTTCCCGGTTTGAATGTTCTCGGAAGCCGTAGACGAGCCCGTAAGTGAAACTGACTTTTTCCTCCTGCGAGTTTGGTGAAGACCGACTAAATAGCTCCCTTGGTTAATTGTAAATTAATAAAGCGAAAGAGAAGGCGGTGACAACACTCCGAACCCAACATCTCGATACAATGTAATTATGAACGTGAAATACAATCGTGAAAGGTAAAAATACCGGGAATTTGAATGCAGTCGACGTACATCTTAATAATACGGTTTTGTTTCTCTCCAATTAGCAAGTACAAATTAAGGTACCTTTGTGTTTACCTTTACTTTCTCCCTTCTCCCGTCTCATTCACCGAATTAAGTTCATTGAATTTCTCCATAGGAAAAATGCGCTGTTCCGTTGCCGCCGACGAAATTCGATTCCTTTTCCGATTAATTTAATTAAATTAAAGCTGCAGCTGAACGACACTTTGTAGTATTGTTGTAGTATGCTTTCTCCGATTCTCACACTCTAGTGAGACACAACAGAGAGAGAGAGAGGTGACATCCAAAGTGTTTGGATCGTTCGTCTTGTAAATACGGCGGCCAAATTCTGCACGAGACAAAACTTACGAAAGCTTAAAGGTGATGAATTACAAAAACTACAACCCCGACTTTTCCAGCAGTTGTTACGATGTGCTTACGTTAAATATGAAGTTCTGTTTTACTTTATACTGACAGAAAACAATATGTACAAAGGTATTAATTAAATTTTGATGACATAAATTCAATTAGCATGCATGAATAGCTATGAATTGTAGTACGAATAGTAGTATGAATAGCTTTGTAATTTACAGCCGTTTTATAGTGTTCACTAAACAACAAAACTTATCAAAAGAATAGATATATAAAGTGGATGAGTGGTCAATCGGGCGCTGACAACTGTTACCGACGTACCAACTACTGAACAACTAACTACAAACATCAATAAGTCTTTGAATCAATAAGAGTTGTATTAATCATTAATTCACGTAGCAATAACAAGTTATTAATACACACATTAGGGTTTTACACCGAGGAAAATTTTATTCAACAGAAAAATAACAAAATAATTTTTCCAGCCTTTACATCTCTTCTTCCAAATGGACGACTTAATCAAAGTTAAACACGAAATAAGTCACATAATTATGTTCGTTCAGAGGGAAAACTGATTTTTTTTTTGTTATTTTAAATAAAAAGAAACTCGTTTTTGTTAAGAAAACGTTCGAACGAGAATTGAAAAGTTGCGAAAATAAAAAAAAAAAAAAAAAAAACTTTCATACAATGCAAGAGCAATTCCTATTAAAGCTTCGGATATAAGCGGTCGATGGGGGCTGGGACGTTGCTCCACCTGGCCTTGAGCCTTTTCTAAACTGACGTTGAACCTTAAAGGTGAAAAAAGGCTTTCCTCCAGAACTTTCACTTTTTGAGCGGTCCAAAAGAAAGTCATTCGGGGAATTAATCCGAACTTACGTAGAACAAATTCTACTTATTTATTTTTTATTTATTTTTTTGCAACTCGAAAATCTTCTTCTTCGATTCATGTCATGTTGCACGGATGTAAGAGCGTCCTCGTCGATGGAAATTTGATTTGAAAAGTTTTGGAAAAACCGATTGGTTTATCCTTTTTTTTTCTGTTACGTATATTCCAGGTGCAAGCGACTCGACTTGGTACGTTACCGTTGGGGGAGAAACCCCAACGTTCAACGACTCTTTACGTTCGTCGGATGGGTCACCTAATCAAAACGCGTTTGTCACGAACGAATCGGTTTCTCCCGATCAGACTTTGTCGGTTACGGCCCGCCGTTTTCTTCGCAATTCAACAACAGACACGGAATTCAATGCGAAAACGAACGTTCGATCGGAAGCGTTCAGATAAATAGAAGTTTTGGTCGTACGTGCACGTTCCTGACGGCCTCATACTGAACAATTCAATCAATGAGCGATACTTTTTTTTTTTTAGTTTTAAACAGCAACGTAACGGTTGTTCGTCTTGCCAAGATGGCGGTTTCTCACACACCTCGTCGCAACGCAACGCACAAGAATGATTATTCAAATATCTAAATGTTTATACTAAATTGTAGTATGTTCCAATACTACAAACTATCTCCTCCGTGAGTTTAGACTCGGGCACTCGCTGACCAAATCGCGTCAATACACGAGTCTATAAAAATTTATTGAACTTTGCTCGTTTTTATTATATAGATTTTCGAGAGTCGGTCGTCAACTGTAAACGACTTCCACGTTATGTCACCTGAATGATCAGTTTCTGACAATGGGCGAAAATATTTTTGTGAGTTACCGTTTAACGACCGGTACTACAGACGGGTACTCAGAAGTTATTGAAAATGTAAAAACCAGAATGGAAAAACAATTTAAACCGCCCGGAAGTGCACCTTAAACCTGTGCCACCTTTCACTTCCGGTTTACGGCTTTTCTCCGGTGCTGCCGTTGGAAAATACCTGTACTCACCTGCCGAGTGTTGTTTTTTTTTCTTTTTATGTTCGTCGTAAAACGCTTCGTCCTCGACCGTAGGCTTTCTCGCCGATCCTCCAGCTGACCGAAGAGGTCAGGTCGATGGGTCGTGTCCCGGGGTTTTTCTCCCCATTTCACTCCTGTTAAATTAATAACAATAAAACACATCGCGCGGTCGTGACGGATTGATCCTTTCCGGCGTGCGACTTATGCACTTGCCGACGTTTATTTTCCCATGAGAACGTTTGTTTTTATTGCCACTCGAACGCATTTTTTCCTCAAATGGGAACGAATTTCAAATTGTCGAAAATTCGACCTGAAGTTTCTGCCGACCGTAAATTGCAGGCTTCTTTTGGCACACGCAAAAAGAAAAAAAAAACTTCCTCGTCGTCGTCCGTCTTCTGCCACTTCGTCTCCTCCTAGTGTTTTCTCTATTACTTCAGGGTATTATTTTATTGGGGTTACACGTGTGTGCCGTACAATAAATCTAAAGTTCACCGGAATACCCGGAATAATGTGCGATTTTATGGGTGACGAATTCGATCGGGTAGAAGAAATAAGTCGAGATGAAATTCTATTTTTTTTTGTAAGTTAAGAGAAGGACGGAATCACAGATTTCCATGTCTTTAAATTTTATTTCTATTATTAGGAAAACCTGCGAAGTGTGAAACCTCGTGTGGAAACTAATCGGCCAGAAGATCGTTTTTTTTTGCGTTCCAACTTGTTCTGAAACTGTTCAGACTTTGTACATGTGAAATTTTGTAAGATGTAACCGTTGAAAATATTTGTTGGTGTGTGTAATTAATTTATGTAAAAAATTTCTGAATCGGTCTATGAGTAGTAAACATTGATAAGATATTAATTACCAAATTAAAAGTGGCATGCAACTCTTGTTTAATAATATTAATTCTTTATTAAGATTTACTATTGTCAAATTTAAGCCACATTGGTACGGTGTACGGTAATAGACACGGGCAACTGAGTATTTCGATCGTAACAAGGGAGTCAGAACTACCTTAATTAATTCTCATTACGATAAGATGATAATAAGATCGTAATAAGATAAGTTCTGATAGCAACAGTACTAATCAGAACTCGATCTTCGTAACGGAATTAAAGAGTTCTGACAAAGGGTAAAAGGGAAGTCAGAACTCCGATCTTATCGGAATTCAGAGAGTTCTAACAAAAGGCAATAAAGGGAGTCAGAACTCTCATTATATATATATTATCCTTTGGTACTGTGTTACCTGTACATAAGAGTAGCAAAAAGTGTAAAAGTAAAACTTCAAATCAAAATACGAGAAAATTCATTTTTTTCAGTTTTTGCAAAAATTAAAAAGAGTAACTGAACTTTAAAAAAAAACAAAACATCTCAAACATCGTCAAGAAATCAAGGAACTGAAGTTAACCTATTAATAAATAGTAACTTTTATCAATGTAATAGAAACTCAACGTCACGCCACACCTGTCGAGGTCCCGGGATTTCCTCCGAACCCTCGAAAAGAATATATATATATATATATATATATATATATATATATATATATATATATATATATATATAAATTTAGGACCAACAGAGAAAGTCACAGAATTATCGGGTCTAATAACAATTAATGAATAAAACGAGCCACGAATGAAGTCGTATTTGATGAGCTTAGCGTTGGATTTGCTTTTAATCTTCCTACACGAGATGACAAGTATTACAGAGCTTTCGCGTGCTTTACAGGTAATAATAAGAATATAAGCAGGCGAAGTGAGGGTGCGGACCCTTCGACCGCCCTGGGGCTGGGGGGTGGTTAGAACCCTTTAAAAATATTGACACAATAAAATTTCAAAATTTTCGAATATTTCAACACATAAATTTCAAAAGGGTTTTCAATTTCCGGTCACGATAGCGATATAAACCTATTCTCCTGTTCGTCAGACTCTCCCGAATTTTTGGGGGTGTGTAGACAAAACGGAGAGAATAAGTCAGAAGTGAACGGTGGCTTGATAGGAACTTGATAGGAAATGAGAGCAGAACTTAAAACGGCGAACTTAAATATAAGCCAAAACTAAATTCTGGGTAATCTTGATTTATCGCTAGTTTAAAATTTTCTGGTAGCTGTGTCAGACGTATTAATTGGTTTTAGGTGGAGTAGTTCGTTGTAGGAAATTTAATACGCACTAATCCCGACTTCGGTGGTGAAATGAGAGAAGTTAACCAGGAATTGATGCTGAACGCGTGTGTTTATATGTTAAAGTTGCGAGTTTAGGTACTGTGCTGGGGTCCATCTTAAGTACAAATAACAGTGGTGTATTATTAATATTGTTCCGTAGCGGTACTACATTATTTATGTGGAATGTAATTGCTGCAGCTCGGAATGTTTAAAATTTATAACAAATAACATACAAACTTATATACGGTTGTATGTGAAGGATACAAATATCACGTTACCATTACGACTAATTACAGCATACCGTTATTCCCCAATATATAATTATTACTCTTTCATTACTCTCTTTTTATTCTGATTTATAAGTATATATAAAATGTTATAATAGTAATATTAGTATAATAGTAAATATAAAAGTATGTTTTGTCCGGCGGAGAAGTCCAATTAGGGGGTAACAAAGTAGTCGGTACTACAGTTGGAAAGCAAGTCGTTCCTGTAGCCTGCAGTAGTAGAAGTGAATCGACAGCAACAGTTTTTGTTAAGTTCTTGTGCGTTACTCAAGTTCATTTTAGGTGTTTTGGGATGCGAAATATATGCAATAGAAGACGGTCAGGTTGACGAGATGTGAAATAATTCAGAAAAAGGCAATATATTAGAGTACGTGTTGCTTGTGTGCAACGTATATTACATATTATACAAAATAATTAAATATTTATTGGATGGTACGACAGCAAAATTTGAAAGTTCAAAAGGTCACAATCCACGACGTCATGTGTCTTGTTGGTCTCTGCTGTGGCTTTGGCATCGTCAAATTTCTATTTATTTATTTTTCGGATTTTCCTCTCGTTGACCTCGGCCATTAGAAAGAAAAATTTAAATCGGTGAACTCCGGGAGGTGAGAGGTTTCGCCTCCGTTCGCAGAGCAAACAATTCGGTCGTTTTGTCAGCTAAAACAATAAAAAAAGTTTTTCTTCTTAGGCGGTGGCTGAGAGTCCAACCAAAAAAAGCATGAATTAATAAAAAGAAAGTTGAGGTGCCGGTGAGAGAAAGAACTTTCTCGTTCATTTCAGAACTTTTTTAATTTCTTCTTCTGCTTTCTTCACTCCGCCGCCATCACCGCCATTTCCCGATCAAATTTCACGCTTTTCTTTTGCTTTCCTCGGCTTTGTTCCTCTCTGTCTCTGTCTCTCTCTCTCTCTCTTTTCTCTTTTGATTAGTCCTCTCCTGGTGGATCTAACGTCGGAAAATATGGTCGCACCAGGAAGACAAGGAGTCAACCCGGCCAGATGAAAGGCACCGGAAAAAAAGTTTATTTTTCTCTTTCCTGTTACTGTCATTCAAAGAAAAAAAAAGAAACATGACTCAAATCGATTTCTCCCTAAACAAGAGCAAATTTGTTTACTTTCTTTTCTTTTGTACCTTTTGCTGTCTGAAACTTCGGCCCCATCCACTTGTCAACCTTTAGACATGTGATTGAAGTGTTTTTGTCATTTCGCTAATTCTTTCGCCGTTCCCGTAGCTTCTCGACTTTCACCTTTTCCCAGTTTTAACTTCTTTCTCACTCGGTGTTTCTCTTTTCCCGTTTGATTTATTATTTTTCAAACGAGTTGAAATGTGAAATTTTTTTATTCTTCTTCTTCTTTTTCTTCTTCATCCTCCTCACTCCGGCCTTCAAAGAGCAAACGTCAGAATTATTAAGTTTGGAAACTTTTTATTGAACTTGTCTGGTCAATCCAAAGTTGCTTCTGCAAGTGTCACTGGTGCAAAAGTTGTTAACATGTTTGATCTAGTTGATGTTGAAGCTCTCAACTGTCGGTAATCTTCCTAAATTGAACGCAGTTCCTAATAGTCGGGCGTGACACTTATCCCTACGTTGGAAACCTACCAGTGAAAGATGGGAAAGAAAATTTCCAAAGATTGAAAAAAAAATGCAATTTCCATAAATATTCGGAAATCCGAAATAAATAAAAACAAAAGCGATAAACCAATTGCAACCGCCATCGGTCAAAGTTTAAAAAAACGGGCAACAAGATCGCGGCACGAAGTACCGAACCTCTACCTGATGCAAATGGACACCTGAAATTTTAATGATTTCCTGTTCTGGATAGACAGACATGACTGCCCCTTACAAAGGGTAACGATACGCCTACTCACGCAGAATAAAAAAAAATAGGAAAAACAGACACGGAAAAAAATAAAATGTGTACAATAACCTCCGAGAAAGCAACATGGGAAGTAGAGCAACGTACCAGCAAGCGAAGAAAAAAAGAAAGCGAAAAAACTACAAAAAGTTACTGAAAAAAAATAAATAAATAATTTTCTAAAACATATATATATATATATATATATATATATATATATGTGTGTGTGTGTGTGTGTGTGTGTGTGTGTGTGTGTGTGTATGGAAGAGAAGAACTAAATAAACAAAAAAAAATCTCAAGTACATTCAAAAGTAATGCTTCTGGCGGTCCTTGAATGTATTTAATGTAAGGGAAAAGATCAGAAAATAAAAAAAGTATTAAAAAAGGATGAGGAAAAGGTCAATGTCGGTGGTTCCGTCGTGTAACATCCTTTTCCCAGATTTTGATATCGAATTTAACCAAAAAGGCACAAGGGAAAGGGAGAGAAAAAGGCACATATACACAGGATAGAAAGGCGGGGAGAGAGAGAGAGAGAGAGAGAAAGTATGTGTGAAAACTTTAGAATTTCCGTTAGAAAATTTTCGCAGAGAAATTTAAAATTATACTCAACATCTAAATATTATTAGCCAAAATAGAATATTACTTAGTGTTACTTCACAACCGGCTTCTTTCCACTTCTTCTTCTTCTTTGTGAATGGAACGATGTACCGTCGACGAAATGAAATTTGTGGCGTCTGCAATTCTAAAACATTAATTATTATCCCGAAAGCGTACAAATGGGTTGGAAGTATCATGTAGAGGGTGAGAACCGTGAACGTTGGTCGTTTCTGCTGACCCATCGAGTCTTCTTGGTCGACTACTTTCCCATTGTCCGGTGATCGGCCACGTAGACATACCTGGCTTATCATGTCGGGGTGTATTGAGAGCTTTTCCCTTGTTTAATCAGTAAATTACGACCTGAATTTGAATGAAACGCAGGCCGAAATTTAAATTTCACACCTGGTTGGAATGAGAGAGAGAACCTACCGAAGCAGAGAACTAATTCGGTTACCGAAATTATGAAACCGTACTGATACGATACCGACTGCCTGAACTCTCAACTTTCAACTTAAACACACGGCGAGACGTGTAAAAAAGGAAGTCAGCAACGGAAAACCTATTGCTTGTGGTTTGCAGAAGGATTTAGAGCTCCTGTCCTGTTGCAGTGGTTCGACACTCCCACCCGGACAAGACCCAGACAAGCAGAGGAGAGGACTTGGGACTCTGCTTAATTTTACTCGACGACTGGATCGTACGTTACAAGACGACGGGAACAAGTACCGATCCTGCTGGGTTTAGGTAGAATTTGGAAAGTTAGAGTAGTGCGTGTCGTCGATAAATAGGAAATATGCACCCAACTCTCCGACAACGACAAGAACAACAACTCCACGGTGCGACAAAACCGAAATGGTTTCCTGCCTGGGTCAACTGCTCTCCCCGAAACCAACCGAACGTGAACGTTTTCCCACTCCTCTCCTGTTCGCATTGTTGGCGAATTGTTAGTGCAAACCACCCCGAATTTGAAGCTACACCCACAACCACCACCACCACCACCCTGCGACACGTTCACCCACCTCTCCCGAGTTTGTTGACTTGGACTGGGTTCAATACAAAGGCCTTGAGGCGGTCTGAAATTGAACTTGCGATTTTCCGACGGAGAAACTGGAAATTTACAAGTGATGAAAGCGACTCGCAATGCAAACTAAGTGTGCCGATCAAATTATTAATTAATATTTTTAATTTCATAAACGGATGACTTTTGAATTGCATTTATTAATTAGTCAAGGAATGTCTCTCTCTCTCTCTCTCTCTCTCGCTATAGAATTTCCCGTTGATTAATTTAAATTACAAAAATTTCAGCGGTGAGGAGAATCACGAGAGTTTTCATAATTCACGGGAGAGAAGGTATGGGGATGGGGATGGGAAAAAACTTGCCAAGCCTTGGTGGAAGCAAATCAAGTACCGATATACTCAAACTTAGTTCGCGGTGTACGCGTGGAAGAATACGCAGCAGAAGACAGGTTAACCAGACTTGGATTAATTAAAAGTTTACCGTCGGAGTTGCACGGACTCGCACGGTCGTTATATACGAATTTACACCAGCAGATGAAATAGTTTCGTGGTGAAACAAACCTCGGCGAATGCATTCAACTTCAATAGGGTAAATCAGCGCCCCGTAGAATGGTATAAGCGATGCAGAATTTACGGTTCATTAATTTTATTAACTGTCGAGTCTCAAATTTATTATCAACCGGTAACCTAAGAATTTATTAGTTGAATATAAAAAGAAAAAAACTTCTTCTCAACTTTACGCGAACTAAAAATAATTCTCAACTTTCACGTTGCACCGTGGAAGCAGAAGAAGTCGAAGACGAAGAGGAGTGTGATGTGCTGACTTTGGTCTCGCGGAGAATTTTCAACTCTTGTAACGAGTCGAAAGGCAACGATGCGAACTCGATTTATGCGTGGATGGAGTGGGTAAAAACAAGGGATGTACACGTGGGATGGCGATGATGAGGAACTGGGGTGGAACAGGAACCCCGAAACGAGAGAAACCTGAAACGCTCGGTAACACGTGTCACAGACGAATGTGAGATTAATATATTTTTGTTCTTGATTACTTTCTTTTGAAATTCATCGGACCATCACGGGAAGATGGCGGCAGACGTGGGAGAACACGTCAGGACCCACCCCGTGTCAATTACGGTGAGCATCGTCTGAACCTCTCCAGCTACACTATCCATTGTTTTAACAGATTCTTCCTACTCTTTCCGCCGGAAGTTGAATCCATTCAAAATTCTCCCGTATCAAGATGAACGTGTCAAATAAAAGGGTTGTCCGTTCAGACGTTCGCAACTTTTGTGCTTCTAATAAAGCAGGTAAAAATAATGGCCCGGGCTTAGGTAACAGGCAAAGTTGACTGACCTGTCACTGCCGGAATGTGCGGCACTCGACCGATACCACCCCCACACACAAAAATAAAAAAGGTTCGAAAAGGAAAATATTAAAAAAAAGAAAGAAATTGCTGCCCACGCTTACATAACATAAGAAACATAACACGACATAACAAAGACATGCAAAGTACAGTAGGATTTTAGAACTTGCTGCAGGTGAATTATTGTTGGTAAAAGCTTAGCGATAGAACAATTAAATTTAAATAAACTTACAGGTAGTTTATACTTTTCTCTATACTATTTCATACTTGTCCAGCACCCTCATTATTACCTTTTACTTCGTTAGACCCTCTCACACAGGTACGTGGGAAACTTCACCACTAAGCAAACTGCTCGTACGTTACACATCTTGTACCTTATTTTGCGTTTATTGAAATCGAACGAGACTTAATTAATTTGTGGTATTCGTTATGTACTCATATTTTATGTACAGTCGATGTGGAGTTCATCATTCTCACTTCTGTTTTTTTTTTTTGGCGGACCAACCTGCACGGTGAATGGTGAGAAATTAAAATTTAATTAAAAACCTCCGTTTCAGTTGAGGGATGGAAGTAATTTTCTCTGCGTGTAACATCCCACCGTGCCCGAAAACAAATTAATTTGTTTTTATTTAGTCGTTTAACGGCGACATTTGTCGAACTAACTGCCGAGTGATTCGCCTTTGTGCGACAACCGGAGTTCGAATCGGATTGGATTTGGTTCCGGGATCTGCTGGAGATTTCATTTCCTCCGCGTAAGAAAGACACCCACACACGTACGGCAGCAAAATTAGTCAATTAAAATTTAATTATTAGTTTTTGACGTTTGTCTGAGTGAGAGCGGTGTCCATTACGGGGTAGAAAGGTGTTCTCCAGCCGCGGCTTCCATTCATTTTCCGTTCTCCAGCACCACGCGGAATTCTTCTTCTCCTCCTGTTTTTAATTTTCCCAGGAATGTCCCCTTTCACGTTTCGTAACATGACAAACTCTTCATGTTCATTTTTCTTTTACCCACTTTGGCGACGGAGAAAAAAAAGAAACTCGAAATGAAATTCCGTGTCGTCACACGGCAAACAGAATTTTTTCTCCGCGAGCGAACTTGTTCCAGCCAGCTCCGTTCCAAGTCCTTCTCTCTGACCTAGCCGGCTCTCTTTCCACCGGCTCTCCGAGATTTATTTGATTTTTAATGGCATGGAGAAAACATGAATTTTTTTCCTTTGTTAATTAAAAAAGGTTGGCAGTGGCTTGGCCGCCACCACCACCACCACCACCACAACTCCTCCCCCGAAAACTCCTCCCGGAGCTGGAGAATCTTTTTACCGCGGCCCGTGTGGAAAAGTCGCAACCTCTCGAACCGATTAAAATTTTCCCGATCGGTTATTTGTTATTGAACATGTCGACTCCTTTTGCAAATCTAATTTTGAAACTCGAAAATCTCATTTTCGCTTCGTTTTCTTCTTTTTTTTCCCCCTCGTCGTCAACAAAGAAAAGTTTCTGGCCCGAAAGAATTAGCAGAGAGAGAGCGGTATTGAATATCGGATCAACCACTCCGAAACCGAACCGCGATAATATAATAATATAGGTTGGGGAAATTTGCAGGTTGCAGAAGGAAAATTCCAAAACGAATCAGGAAGGAACAGCACCAGAGATAAACTTAATAATCTATACTATACTATTATTAATATAATAATATAACCTTACCGATTACTGACCGCGCAGTTACTTCCGTTCTATGTTTACTTATGTACATATATTGTTACTTGTGGAGTGTTTCTTTGGGCTGTGACACTACCACTAAAGGCTTGTCCGGATGAACCACCCTTCCCACTTACAAAAAACTCCAGTTTCTTAATAAATCATGCGTTTAAAAAAAATAGAATTTCTTTAATAAGAAATATAAGATGACGAGTACGGAGACGTTGGTTTGTGAACAAAAAAATCGTTAATATTATTAAAATAATTTTGGTTGAACTTGTGAAGAAAGTACAAGAGTTCTGTATATTAATTCCACAGACTCGTACTGCCTCTCTTTAAGTTGTGTGCAAGCTTTTACCGTATATAATTTCTCTTTTTCTCGGTGTGTAACTAAACACCGTGAGTGGAGTTGTCACTTTAGTTTCATGTCACTTTCTTTCTCCCTGAAAATGTTAAGTCACGCGGGTGTCGCATCTGACTTTCGTATCGTATTTGTGTCCTCAATTAAGGGAGTTAGCAGGAGTGCAGATGTATTCTCTGCGATCCAGGGGGAAGGAAGTTGCAAATCGACTTGCGATGAACTCCGGGTCAGGAGTCGGCAAAATCCGGGGTTGACGTCTTTGGCAGAGCAACCCGTGAGGCTCCCCACCGACCGTCACAATGGGAGATGCCTTCAGGTCACATCCTTTCACTTGACTGCTTTGTCAAACTTTCACTTCGTGTACCTTTTCTGGCAGGTGGTTGTACCCTCTTCGTGTACTATTTCAGTTTCAAATATATGCTCTACGCCACCGACTCGGTTTATTTTTACGGATTTAATGATACGTTGCGGATACTTTCAATTGTAGCACATGGCGCGCTCCCTCAGGATTACTCCTTTTAAATCCTCAGCTTTCGAAAGGAGCTTTGTTTTTCAGTTGCTTGCGCAAAACTAATTTCGTACGATTTAAGCAAATCTTTTGCTAATTTAACTCGAGAGAAAATGTTTACACCGACCGAGTGACGGTTATTTGTTTCCGCAACCTTTTGTGAGAAACCTTTTTTTCTTTTCACATCCATTTTTCTCTTTTAAAAACCCACGAACGTCAATTTCGAGTTGCACTTGCGTCAGACGTATTTTGTTGAAAAGGTTCACCGTGTCGGCACAGACACGGAGGTTCCCCAGTCCCCTGCATTCATCACCCGGTAATATATTAAAAATTAAATACGGCCGTGTAAAACTGAACGTGCGGTTTGATCGCTACATATATATATAAATATACATCTCGTTGTTTGGTGTGCACACGGTATTTGTATTTGTATTTGCCAGAATCAAGTACGAAAACGAAGTAAAAACCGCAAAAGTTAGTGTTACGAAGTTGATGTGGACTTTTGACGGGAACGGAAGTCGGGCAATTGTTAGCAGCGGCGTGTGGCAAACTGTCACACTGAAAAATTTTCATTGTTGTTATTCTTTTGTCCTTTTCAGGAAGATCAATGTAACCGGATTTTCGTATAAATCAAAGTGTCACAGCTCTGTCGCACCCCAGAAATACTACATTATCTTCTGCGAGCTACGAGGAAACGAGTTAACTGCGAAATTTGACGATTTGTTCGGGGCGAGCGCCGAATGGTCAGAAAGAAACGAGAGGAGGATTTGGCACGGAGTGGGTGAGTGTTCGCGAAAGATCGACGGTAAGATCATCGGTAAGATCAATCTAATGTGAATAGATCGAATCGAATAGGAGAAGAATACGTCTGGGATGCTCGTACAGGTCCCACAGAGGTCCAATCAGAATTCTTATATATATATTCCTTTTATTAAGTTAAATGAAGATTACACACGTTCACCGTTCACCTTATTCATAATTCCCAATCAATAGGAAGTCAAGGTGATGATTACTTATCTTTGTCAGTCCCTTTCTTACGAATTCTAGTAATATTCGTAATATATATAATTCTTATTAAACTAAATTGACGACAACAATTAGACAAAATATGAATTATAGCCACAGAAATTAAACTTGTGCGTTATAACTATTACATACATTATTATAAACTGTATATACATAACTTACACACTTATAGAGCATTACATTCTCATATATAATAACCTACATACATAAATACCAATACATCGTATGATTAATATATAAATGTAGCTCATTCTTATATTAATAGACTGTAAATTAACAGACTTAGATTCTCAAAAGTAACTTCGGAACAATGTAAAAATTACGTGTATTGTTTTGTCCTATAGATTATTCTCTTCTTCATTGAATAATAATGAAGTGCCAGCCAACATAAAGTTAAACGCGAAATAAATACAATTATTGTAACGTTATTAACTGCACAAGCACGAAGAGGGCAAAACTAACAATAACTCCCAGCGAAACATTTATTTGAACGGGGACAAAAAATAGAAACACATTTTGTTTTCGTGAATTGGAGTGCGTCACGCGACGCATAAACTAATTAAATAAGAAGTAATTAATTAATTAAATCGAAGTGGTAGACGGTAATTTATTCATTAAAATCTACTCTCGTTTAATGGGAGCGGTTGCAAGCCAACTTCTCAATTTGGTCTTTGCTCGTATTAAAATACGACCGATTAGAAAAATAGTAATTTAATAAACATAATTAGTTACGGAAGTAAGTTAATTATGAAAGATGTTCTTGCAAACTCGAGTAAAAATTATAATTGTTTTTAAAGTGGTGTTTTTCATATCCAAAACAGGGAGAACTTCGGGATGAGTGATGGAACAGTCGTAGGATAGCTACTTGTTTAGTCTGATTGGCCGTTTGGATAATCCTTCCTGTCGTAATTCCTGCGGGAAAGTCCTTTTGTTTTTTCAACCCTTCGACTTCTCAGATGGTTCTTCTGTGATGTGTTAAACTATTTTTAACTCGCAAATTTACTTACAAAAATTGTTACATTAATAAGAGTGGAGATTTCTCTAGTAGCACACTTACGACAGGCACAGAATTACCTAAAAATATTACAATTCAATGAAAATATCGGCTCCCTTCATAACTTACTAGTTCTAATATTGTTATTTTATTTATATACTGTATATATATTATGTACTACTCGTCTGAACTATTTATATTTTAACACAGTCATAACCACACGGAAGAACCGCATTCAATTGTGTACATCCCTGCCATGATCGCCATTTTGAAAGATTCAGCAAGGAGTGGGAAATACACCACTCCACGTAATGTTTAGTTAATACTATAAGAATAATATAACACGAATTATAATATAAGAACCTAGCAACTTTGGTTGGTAACCCCGTAAAGGACCAACTACAGAGTGACTTGCCCACGTTTTAGGCAATGCTTTTTCAATAACGTTCTCAAATTTCCCAAAAGGTCCGAATGTTAGAAACAGGATTACTCGTTAATAAGATCATCTCAAATATTTTAATAACATTCCAATAACTTAATAACAGTCGCACGATAACCTCACAAACGTTTTCAACAGGTTCCAACTTTGTGAATTTTCTTTCTCGTGCCTTAACAGGCAGATGAAAAAGAAAAAGAGGCAGGACGATTATTTCGTTTCTCAGAGGTCGGATGTAAGCGAAATCGGAACTAATTTCTAAATACTCGTAGTCAGAAAAAGAAAACGTAATTCTACTTGAGCGACGGGAGGACAAGAGTCCTTTTCACGACCGTCTCCATCTTGCGCGTTTTAGCTTCTCCTCCTCGTGGAGTTTAATAAAAATTCCTTATGTTTCCTTTTTCATAGAAATTACAATCCGAATGTTCAAGTTTAATAAATTGATATCGCAAAGGCGGAACGGGACAGGGAATTTTACTCTAACGAGTTATTATTAAATTAGGAGACTTGTTGCGCGAGTCGAAGAACATTTTCCAAGTGGCCGGGGTCCCCCGATGTTACCGTTAGGATTTTTTTCAGGAAAAAATTCCACCCCGCCGTGAAATTGAGAACAAGTCAGTTTTGCCATTTACGCAACGCGCAATTATGTATGTAAATACATTTTTTAAGTGAATTACATGAAAACCGGAACAAGAGATTGCTTCGCTCTTTTTTTTTACTCCTGCAAGGGAGATTATGAAAAGAAGAAGTAATTAATGCGCCCGGAAATGTAAATTAAAAATATGGCGCGGAGAGCACAAACAGAGGGAACCCAATTCGAAGGATAGTGAAAAAATAGGACGGCAGTCTAATTGCTTTAAGAGTGTAGCAGATGACTTGTTTTGTGGAGTTGCCAGTGGAAAAGAGAGAGGTACCTGAGAGATGAACGTGTTTCTTCGGGGCGCACGGACAACTGTTTGTCTGTCTGCAGGGAAAAGTCCCGTGAGAATTTCACTTAATTTTGAGTAAAGTGCATTTCGCAGGAAATTACCTGAGATTGAGAATTATTACTGAAACGCGATTATTCCGGTCGTGTGTTCTTACTGGGGTGAGAAAGAAAGGAAAATATGGCACTGTTATTAAATAGAATGTCTGGAGGGTACCGAGCAGAATGAAAATATAAGTCCATAATTATTAACCTTTGTACAACGAAAAACATTGCAGTCAACGTATTTATTGGTTGCGGACACACAAATATTTTTTTATTTATCGACTCACACGGCATAGAGTTTTCTACTCTTTAAATAACTACATTTCTTGTTGTAAACTTAAATTTACAATAATACATAATAAAAACAACACGTAATAAAACACATACAATAACAAATAAAATCAATAATTCACCAATTCAACTAAAAGACGGGTATGAGTATACTATACTGTACTAAGATACTGAATTATTATAATTAAGCAGTTTCATTTAATTATACTATTATTATTACTAAAATTTAATTATAATTAAAACTAAGAATCCGATAACTTTCATCTATTTAATTATTACGAGCAACCTTTGCGAATAAAAATAATAAAAATATGTGTAAGGAAATTAATAATTCAGTTTATAAGGAAAGTAAGAGAATATCGTCGAGTTGTGAAAGTTTGCAGAGACGCAATTACTTAAGGAAATCTTCACGTAATTGACTTTCCATTATCGTCGACACTCTCTGGTGAAAAATTTATTTCTTAATTCTCAAAATGGCGGCCGACTTACCAAAAATGAAAACTCTTCGAATCGTAAAATTCAAATATTAAGTCCAAGCCATTCATTCTCTAATAAATATATTAATAATAAACGATGAGATAAATTTTTTATTAGAAAATTTAAATTACCAGGTTTGGTACCTGACGAGTTTCCCCATTTTGTTTTTTTGTTTTTTTTTGTTTCAACAATTCTAAAATTGTTCTTTCCTTCTCAGGATGGGAAAACTGGAGCGATTGGGGAACTTGCAGTTCTTCCTGCGGCGAAGGTTCCCAGGAAAGATCGAGGAGATGTTCACTGAAAGAAAAAAGTTGTCACGGTTATAACAAAGAACGACGACGATGTAATATGTTTTCATGCCAGGGTGAGCAGAAGATTTAACTGCACTAAACCATTTTTCATAACTTTCCAGCTGAATTTTCAATTATGTGGGGGGGGAAGTGTGTGGAGGAAACCAAAAATATCATAAAAAAAGAGTCGTGACAGGAACACGGCCTTTGTTTCCAGTTTTTCTTTTTTTTGGGGGGGTGGGCATTCATCGCGTAGGTAGTCCTTTGAAAAAACTCACCGTCACTTACTTAATTAACTTAAACAGAATAAAAATTTTGTGTCTACTTCGACAGGAGCGGTCGATCCCATGAGACTGGACGATCGCAGATTTTTCCATCCCTCAAGGGGTGAGTGGCAGAGGGTTGCCAGCCGACCGACAGCATGGAAACTTCGGCCAAATTCCTACGTTTGGGTTCCATCCTCGCAGATCTTCGCGAACAAGTCGACCGCTCAGAAACCTGGAGTATTTCCAAGGGAATTTTCCCTCCTGGTTACGTTGAAACTCAGCCCCAAGGTAAAGTAAAACGAGACGTACAAGAAAGAGTCTAACCATTTCACGGAATTGAATTTTTCAAGTTTGGTGGCATGACGCCATGGCAAGTCTCTTTTGTCGCCCCTTTGAAAAACTAACTTGGACTGAGACAAAGGGGGGAAGAAAAATGGAAATTTGGAACCTGGCAAAAATGTACATTTAACGAATGCGAAATCAGAAAAACTACTTTGGCTCTCGTGTGAATTTCACAAATTGAATTAGCGTCCGTGTGACTATCTCCTGCGGAATGCATTTCGATGCACAATGCACTTGCCGCCGTTGTGCACTTCCACAAGTCGAAATCTAATTTTCGAGGTTCTCTGTCAATTTCTCTTTCCCCTTTTTCCCATTATGACGATACCTTTCACTTCGTTCTCTCCTTTTCCAAATCCAGTTAGACAGTTTCCCTTACTTTTCGGGTACCTGTCAAATTCATACGAAACCGTCTCAACACCCGTACGCCAAACGTAAACTACCGAATGCACTCGCCTAATTAAATAAAAAGTAATGAAATTTTCGCTGCGTAGAATCTAATTTAAAATAACGCGAGGAACATGTAAGAATTCTATCGTTAACATTCGTAAGGCTCGTGTTATCTACGGATTAGTACAAGCGACCATTTCCACACTACAAAATTAACACTCTTACAATTATCTGAAAACATTTTATTAATTACATAACGATACACCTGACCGAATTCAATTTAAGTACATAACGTCATGTCGGAGGAGTATTTTTTGTTTTGTACATAATTTATGTATGTGTCTGTAGTTACGACCGTTTAATAGTTTTCGTACCGTACAACTTTTGACTGTGAGTGAGCTCCGTCGAGCAAGTCTAATTTGTGAGACAAACAATTGTCGAGCTTTTCACCGGTTTCACCAATTATGGTAAACAGTTCTAAAGGGCCGTAAAATCAGAATCTGACTAATTGAGGTTTGAAAAACGAATGAGGCAATTTGCACGTGGATAGAACCCCGGGGCTGGGGGGCCAATTCACCCCACTTGGAAGGGATTTGCGTGTTTTAACGGTCCGCTAATTTTTTATTTTTTTTATTTTTCACCGACCGACTTTGTCGACTGGAACTTGACGACTTTGCCGACCGAAAAAAAAAGATAAATAGTAATTAAAAGGGAACGCATTAACGAAATGAATTGATAGATTTACAATTCAATAGGTCGCCCGGTTTGATTGCGTCGAACGGGCGACAGAAAAATGTTCAACCTCCTCTCTCCGAGGTTTCGTTTTGGTTAAGTTAGTTAAATTGGTATTCGCGACACTTGCAGAAACCGATGAGAGGAATTTTGTTCAGTCTTCGGTCCAGGAGGGAACAGAACGGGTATCTCTCTCTGGAACTCGAAGCACCCGATCGGATTCGTGTCGTCCACGCTGGGAAAAATGGAACTCAGGCGGTCATCATACCCATGAAGTTGAATGACGGGCACTGGCACCAGTTGGGCATAGCGTAAGTAGTTTTGACTGATTCGTTTCGTTGACTATTGTTAGGTTAACCTGTAGGATCCCAATCAAATATGAATTACAATCATTGTAGTTACAATGAATTGTGTAAATTTATGACCCAATTTTATACAAATACTTGTACCAGTTCACTTATTTATATTTCTTCGGTGGTTACTGTCTCGGTTGCTTTTAGTCCCCTTTACGAAACTTTGATCGTGAGTGAAGTATTAAGTAGTACATAATTTACATAAGATCTTCATAATTAAAAAATTATTGTTGTTTTCACTTCCCGATAATCTCAAAAACTGAATTTAATTAAGTTTAATTCCATTATTATTTTATTATATATTTTATTATTATTATTATTATTATTATTATTATTATTACATTGGTGATCACTCATGTAGTTTTAATAAGAATTCAAGAAGTACAATACTAATCTACTCTGACGGATTTTGTGGCGTGTCAGTCGTATTGAGAGGGAAATTTTTATTGAGGAACAGTTGTATTTAAGTATTTATAAATATTGAAATTTTTATAATCTGTGAGAGGCTTGTAACCCCTTCCCCGGAAAGCAGTATATTAAATTATTTATTAATAAAAAAATACCAGATTGGGAGTAATTGCATTGAATTGGGTAGGATGTGTTCCAACACAAGTTGTTACAATACGGGATGAAGAGGGGGAAGTACAATAAAGATATATTAAAATTATATTTTTCTTAATATTATATTTATAAATCGATTAACCAACGCTTTCGAAACGCTACACAATAACTTCAATCGCTGATTGTTGAAATTACAACTTCTTGTACGCGGAACAGACTTCAGGATGACAATTCGGTGAGAAGTTTCCTCGACTGCGCTTGGGTGAGCACGGACATACTGAAGAGAAATGAGCTTGATCATCCGGAAGACGCCGATCTGATCATCGGCTACCTTTTCCAGGTAATGTGAATAGTTGATTTGCCTTTCTCATTGAAATCGATCGGCGGATCAACATCGATTTCTGCTTGTTCCGCAGGGTGAATTGGAGCAGTTGATGATCGTTCCCAATCCGGGGGCAGTTGCCCAGCAATGTTCAAGCACGAAGATACCAATTTACGACCCGACAATTCCGAACGAGTTTCCTACAGCGCCCACTAGACGGACGGTCAGGAAGAAGAACGATGAATCAGGTGGTTCCGAGAAACGTCACACGACACATGCCGGTTTCCAGTTCTTGGACTACGGGAAAGATATTCTTAAGGGAGGAGGAAGTCACCGGGCTCGGTCTGAAAGTTCAAATTCTGTCCTAGACGAAGATGTCACTGAGGGAAGCGGAAACGGAAACGAATCCTCCTTCAACAGGACCAAATATGGTGAGTTCAGTGTAACATTAAAATAGTTTGCTTTTTATTCTACCGTGTGCATCGGGAGTCACCCTCCTGTTCTTTCCTTACATATTCCTTCGTATGTTCTATTTGTTTATGTTTGGTATTGAATGTTTTCTGTCGTCAACATGCACCTCCTTTAAATGCTGATGCTGTTGAATGTTCTTTCTTTGTAAGTTTTTGTCTGAGTATTCACATACAGTACTGAGCAACTATACACTTGGTTTCTGTATGGCATCACTACACGGTTTAGAGACGTTGTGCCAATTCTTGACGTGGTGGTCTGTCGCCACCTCACGTACAACTTCTCAACAGAGTTGTACACCCAACATTGTGGAACAAAGTTCTTTTTGGAATGACTCGTCATGCCAGGCGAGAGTACGGGTAACTTATCACCCAAATGACATCTGGCTATCTTCCACTTGTTGACTTCCCATTATTCAATCCCTGAATGATTTTAAAAAAATTTCCACGACCAGGTCTCTGTGATACGAAAAGAAATTCTTATATTATTCTCGTCTCAGTCAAATTTTTATTCAAAGCGAAAGTTGGAGGAAAATCCGAACTTGGCGAAGCTTTCCGTCACGTTGAAAAAGTGTAATTTACAATTTTGATCACATCGATGGTTTCCATTCTGTTCGGGTGATGGTTTTCCTGGCAATTTTCACGAGAAATTCCTCCGATTCTAATTTTCCCTTTGAGCCGGTGATAAGACGAATGATAAAAATAGAAAAGAAGCCAAGTGGCTAAGCGTCGAAATGGAAACCGCCGAGGATTTCACCTAAAACGTTTTCCCCCTTGTGTTTGTCTCCCCGAACGCCATTTTTACTTTATTTTATTTTATTTTATATTTTTTTCTCCCACAATTTGAGCGAAATTCAAAATTATTTAAAAAGTTTCTTAACTTTTGTTTCATTCCCACACTTCGACTCGATCATAATTTTCTCATTCTCGTAGTTTCCTTATCCGGTCAATGATAAGAATATTGAAAGTATATATTGTTTGACTCGGGGAAAGAGACAGAAGAAGAAGAATAGTTTTAAGAAGCGAAAATCTTTTTAATAAATTCCACTCCATGAACTTTGAGCTTTTTCTACTTCAATTAGTAAGTAAAAAGTAGTTATAATGCGACCACAAGTCGCGATGCGTTCCTCTAGCAGCTGTACGAGTGCCTTTTTGTGGTGCTTTTGATGATTCCAGTGATTGGAGTTTCTGTGGGTGTCACAGCTTTTAGTTGTCTTATATGAAATTATATGAAAAACAAATGGTGTCGTGCTGTCGTTTCAGATGTCGAATGGTCGGAATGGTCCTCCTGTTCGTCCACCTGCGGACCAGGACTCGAAACGAGGTACTCGAGGTGCGTAGACGACGGAAGTCAACTGGAACTTTGTCTGGAAGCCGGAAACGAACGTACAGAAACGCGTTCCTGCATGTTGAAAGCCTGCGAAGAGTTTTTCGAAAAGGAATTCCCTACCGATTCCGAGAGGGCAACGTCTTCGGGTGACCTGACAGGCACAGGGTCGGTTTCGACTCGGCTGGACCTCACCGCTCCATCAAATCCGATCGAAACAAACTCAAGTGGAACGTCAAAACGCTTAACCGATGAGATTTTCTTTCCGTCAGACATGTACTTTATCGAAAATCACACGGTAGTGGCGAAAAAACACATTGACGAGCAGAGTCAAGTGCACAATAGAAGAGTGACGTCGAATAAATCGTGGGACATGTTGAAGAAGCGACTCTTCCGAGAAAACGGTAAGTAGTTCTTCGGCACTCATGTGGCACTACTCTTTTCCTCCTCTTCAACACTCATTTGCAATAAGCGCACTTTTGATGTTTTTCTCCCCTACAATTAGTGCGCAATACAATTTTTCGTTATGACTGAACTTGCCGTGTCATCCCGCACTTTCTCCGAGTACATCTGACTACTACAAGGTCAACGAGCCTCCCGATATCCCGAATAAAAAAAATTTAAGTGAACATGAACATTCCTCCTACAATTAATTTTAATTAACATTTAATTCCTCTTACAAGCCGTTCTTCCCGAATTTGTGTAGTCTCAGAAGGAATTTCCCTCGTCTTTGAATGAAGACGTTCAACTTTCTCGAAGCACTGTTTATCTTTCAATTAATGTGAACAATGCAAGAAATTAGACAGTTCCACACAATGGCGTTCGCAAGAACAACGATTAAGGAAGAAGAGATACAGGATAACAGGGAAAAGTTAAGAACCAGCTAAATCTAAATATTAAGGTGAATTCAAATCTTACGTCCCTTGGTTTTAGACTTAACAAAGATGATAAGTAAGCAGGGAACGAGTTTTTACTGTACAACTTCGGTAATTATGACCGGTTTAAAAAAAAACCTCCACTTTATAAAAACTTTAATTTTTTGTTTAGCCCACAATAACACAATAATCGAACATCTAAATCGGGCTAAAAAGTTAATTTAAATTTCCGGGACGATCTAGAATTATTCATTAAAATTTTTTTCGCAAGACTCGTTTGATACCATCGTTGAAGCACGTGGGTAAGACCTTAAGTCCCTTTAAATTAAGAAAAAATAGTGCTGGAAGAGCAAGTTAAGATAAGCTTTTTGTGCAAAAAGGGAAATGAAAAAGCTCAGTATCAGGAAAGACTCTCTTTTTCTTTTTTTTTAAGAAAAAAAAGTGGAAAATACTTTTCTTCTTGAATGGAATTTCACTTGATTTTCTTCCCTCACCCATTGTTTATGGGAATATTTCACATTTCTTTTCATTTCCTGTAGTGTTTGGTTCCAGTCATTCTTTGGGAAGAAAGTTGTTTGTTTATGTCCCGGGAAGGGAAGGAAGGAAACGATCGCACGCCATAATTTTTCTTGCATTTTTTTCACACGGGAAGTGGATTTTATTTGTGTAATGAGCAGGTCATCATTTTTTATTTATATAAATAGTACGTAGTGTAAAATAAAAATTATAAATAAGTAGTGTAAATTGTGAAAACAATACCGTACGTTTCAAAAGAATACTCTTTTCTTTTCCATGTTTTTGCATTTTATTTATAATAACAATTTACAGTAGTTATTTACGATTGTATTTTTACAGTAGTACAATGATTCGCAATAATAACAAATAACACAATTAATGTTTTATGCAACAACAACTAACTCATTTAAAAATAATGCGTAATTGTTTCATTTTATTTTATTACATTATTACTGTCGGACGGAAACCCTACTTATGTTTCAATTGAGTCGCACATCAGAGATACATTAATGGATAAAAATTATAATAAAACACATGATGAAATAACTTCTACATTTAATGTACACATAGGTGTAAAAAAAATTAATAATAATAATAATAATAATAATAATAATAATATCGATTGGCGAGGTGATTCCTTCAGTGACCCCAATACTCAATGGTCCTCGTTTTCAATTTTCTAAAAACCACTCGAAGGAAAAACTTGGAATTGAGCTGTTGGAAAACACGAAACGACACCCCCTAAGTCGTTACCATCCTCTGGGGGAGCAAAAAAAAAACAAAGAAATCTCGCAATCGATAGTCCGTGGTGCGTCGTACATAATGCAACACAATAAATAAAATTCCAGACGAAGGGAATAGACACGTACAAGTAAATACATGAGAAATTCGAAATGAGTCTTAGGCGTAAGAACGGGTTTTCACCTTTCAGCCAGGTTGAATAAATAATAAATTACTTTCATTCGTGAAATATGTTTTCTTTTTGCACGAGCAAATTCAAATTATTCAAACTTTTCCATTTCTTTTCTTTGTTTTCGCTCGAATAATCTTTTTTTTTCCTTTCACGTGGCACCATTGTGTTGTTTCGCGCCGGTAATAATAAAGGTAATTTTTTTTTCAACATCCGCGAGTCTCGGGGAAAAAAAGGCAGAGTCATGGAAAATTATAGATGAGCTGCCACGGGAAAATATCTCGAAACACGGACTTGGGGGATGAAATCTCGCGGAAAATGGGACAGGGGTGTTGTTGGCAAGGCGAACGACGTGCGAATTTTCCGAACGGTTTGAGTTTCCAGACGGGTACCACGCTGTCCTACGCCGTAACGGCGCAACGGTTCCATTCTACGCTGGAATTTCCAGCATTCCGCGGCGTTCTCGCACGCAACAAAAACTTATTTCTTAATAAATAAATTAAGAAATTCCCGTCGAGTCCTCCTCCAATTAGAAAATCGTCAAAACCTGGGACAACGCCGCGAATGTTTCCATAGTAACAACGCGGAGGAAAAAGTTTGCAAAAAGAAAACTTCTGTGCTCGAGTGAAATGTTTATATAGCCACAGGGCTATAATTACAATTAAAACTCAAGGACCCGAATTTATTACTAATGATGAAACTTCCATTTTCCAAGAATCTGGCGGAAACCGAGCTGGAACCGAGCGTAGAAACTTTTTAAATTCATTTAGTGTTGCTCGCAACTCACCGTGTAACACCGCCGCACTAGTTGTCTATCGATACATAAAAACTATCGTTGTTCGATAACCCCGACTAACCTGCTGTTGAATTTCTACTTTTGGTCCTCTCCACCGACAGGGTAAAATTTTCGAATGCCTCCATTTTAATTTCAAATTTTTACTTCCTTTTACATTATGTACATTAGTACCCGTGGAAACTTATTACACTTATTACGCCATAAATAATTAGTTTTCATCAATTTTGTCTGAAATATTCAGTCGGGTTCCCTACTCGGATTCGCGCATTAAATAGCCGAACGGAAGTGAGTCTCTTTTAAGTCCCTAGTAAACCGGAAATGAGAAAATTTGAGGTGAAAGACTTTCTTTTCACTTTCTCTCCCTTCCCGGCCGATAAGACGAGCAATAGAATTAGCCTTCTGTACATTTTAAAATTCAAGGGGATAATGAAAATCCTAAAAGAAATGAAAACAAGTTTTCATACACACGTGGAACTTTTCAAAGGGATTTTTCCTACGAAAAAAGGCAAATGGCACGCTGGAAACGAGGAAACCGACGAATTTATTAATTCATATTTTCACTCGGAGAACGTACGTAACGTCGGTGTTGCGAACTCTTATCTGCCAGGTTATGCGAAAGTTTTCGTTCAAATTAGTGTGAAATTACTTTTTGTAATTCGACTCGTTTTACCTTGTTACTTTTGCTTACCGAAGGCCCGAAGAAAACCTGGTGTTCCTGTCTGAACGGAGGCACCTGTGAGAGAAACAACGACAGGTGCCACTGTCCGCACGGATACTCCGGACGATTTTGTGAAACTCTCATTTGTCAGGTGAATTGCATGAACGGCGGACGCTGCGTCGAGGGCAACCTTTGCTCTTGTCAACCTGGATATGAGGGACCTCGCTGTGAAACACGTACGTATTTCGTGGTTCATTTAACAGAGAATACAATGTGTACAATATTTATTGTAAGCGAAGCTTCTGTTGGGTTTTCATGAGATTGTATTGATTTTTTATATTAATTTATATTCATGTTAATATATATGTTTATCCGTACATATATATTTTAGCGAAATGTGAACCAAGTTGCAGAAACGGAGGGATCTGTATAAAGCCGGACACCTGTCTCTGTCCGGCACAAACAACCGGATCTTACTGTCAGAAATGTAAGTAAAATGACAGGGAGCTTAGTTCCTTGAATTCCTAAAAAAGAATTTCCCAAACCCAGTGGTGTGTCGTGTAATTACAGATTTCTGTCGGTCTCCCTGTTTGAACGGGGGTACTTGCGTCGGTCCTGATCAGTGCGAGTGCCCTCACAACGCAACAGGGAGAAACTGCGAAACGGCAGTTTGTCAGCCGCCCTGCGAGAACGGTGCCACCTGTTCACCAGGTAACTGGTGTCTCTGCAGTCCAAGTTCCTACGGCATACGCTGCGAGAAAAGGTGAGCACTCGAATTTCTCCACCCAGCACACCGTTTCCACGTTCCCTTAATGAGAGACAATTCGGATCTGGTTTCAGAAAGTGCGAATACGTTCCGGTGAAAGAGCCTTTCACGAGAGGTTTCAAAAGGTTGACGAGCAAAAAAACCGATGGGAAATGCGAGTCGCTGACATGGAAAACGTGCACGCGAACCGTTCCCGAGTATCAAACAGTGTACAAAACCTTTTACAGAACTGTTTATAAATGTAAAGAAGACATAGTTGGAGATAAGCAATACAGGAAGTAATCTCAACCATCAGGGATGCTACTACATTAAGTGCTTACTTCTCCACCGCGGATAAACCATACGGGAAACTAAATAGTTTAACGAGACCTTTCTTTTGTACGAGCAAACTACTACATTCTCATCGAGTTTATTATTGTCACTCGGAAGTCGATGATGCGACAAAATACCTGTACATAAATTCAGCAGTAAGTCTTTTGTATATTGATAACCTTGTTCAGCGTGTGATTCAATGTAAAATAAAAAGTATTTGAACCTTTAATTTTCCGTCATGAAGAATAGAGTTCAGGTATTAAAATCTGGCAAAGTTACCATATCGAACAACGTAAGAAATTTGGTGGAAATAAGTAAATCGGATTGTTGAGAAGTGTACGAGTCCCAAAGTACTGATTGATTATTTTTATAAGTTTCTTATTTATCTAAACTGAGAGAAGTTAACTTTTAACTATGTATGAAATATGTGCTGTCGTGAGATTGACAAAAAAATTTAACGTTACGGTAGGCTTCAGAGTAAACATTAAAAGTGCTTTTCTACGCATACTTGGCCATAAAATTTTTCTTGCGAGTGTATACAAACCCGTAGACTCCTTCAACGGTCACCAGTTTGCAGGTGTTACAATCAATCAGGTCTCGTCTCGACACCGAGGAGGACAGTGAACCGTGAAAAAGAATATGACGTGCAAATTTTATTACGTAGTAATGAAATCATATCAAACTGGGTGGATATTCACGACGTGAGGAATACAATAGAACCCAATCCAATTCATATCTAATAGTGATTTGACACACTACACACACAAACACACACACACATCTGTGATAAGCACACTATCATTTGAAAAACCGGAGATTGTTCGCATCTGACTGAAGGAACTGTTTTTTTTTTTGTAAAAACCGAAAAAAAACCATCGGTGACGGTAGCAAGTGGTAACTTACTACTCGGTCAATTTATCTCCCATTTAAAATTTAAAATGTATTTTCTTACTACTAAACGATTGTACATGTAAAAAATTTTAAAAATGTAACATAGTTTTACCCGAGTATACCTAACTATATAGACGAACAAACTTGTAAATAAAAAGACTTAACACATCGAATAAGATGCTCAAGGCAGTAGGTAAACACTGTTATGTTTCGTTTGACTTTTATTTATATCAAAATAGTTTTCAAACGTGTTTGTATCTCATTTGTAAAAAGAATCGAGTCGACTCGTTTTTTGTTCTTGTCAAAATTGACAACTTCAATATCGATAATATACATGTAATAAGTACTACTATAGTTGAATACAATAAAATTAATTTTTTTACAAAGCACCGACGTTTTTATTCACCCGAACCAAAGGGGTAATGTTGTTCGCACATATTATTTGAACCGTTGTTCATCACTTATTTTACGGTGTAAATGTTGCCATTTATAATGATTATTTCCCACAGCTTATTTCTCTTCCGCGTTCGGGTAATAATAGCAATAAATTTCAGTTGCAGTTTGATGAATTTCATCGCTCGTTAATAATCTTATGCCAATGGCATATTATATATTACACTCGTTTAAATTTTTATCTAACGAAGTTCACCTGCGATTTTTGGAACACATTGAATTGGTTGTAAAACCGTTAAATTTGGCGGCAACTAATTTGATTGGCACGACAGAATGAAGTCAGGCGATGTGACGTCACAATTCCTGTGCCTGTTTTTCAGTCGTCGAAATGATGCAGACAGAAACGAAAGCCACAGTTTATTTCAGGTAATTTTGTTTGTGAATAATAATTTCTTAATATACTATTTCTTATGCATTCACCTGTTGGTATATACCTACCGTTCTCAGTTCAGGTACACGAAAAAGAAAACGAATATGTTTCAGAGGAGGAGTTCTGCTGCACAACACAAGGTACGTGTCTGGGTTTACCTCCAACAGGGCTATTACTTTTGTATAATATTTTTTACGATCGTTTACTTCACTTAAAAGAATAGAACGGAGGTGGTGTATGGTGTCTATTTATAGACGAGTATCCGTTCTCCGAAAGGGAATCTTAAGATAGCTAGGGAGGATGTCTGTATAAAATGAGTCGACCGAATAAGAAACGATTCAGTGGCTGGATGTAGGTCGTCGAACAACGGTGTGCAACTATACATATATATATATAATTATATATTTCGGGGCCCCATTGAGCTTTACTTACTTTGGTAGTAAGAAAATAGTTTCTCGAACGGTAATCGAATTCGAATTGACCTTTTCGACCGATGTGCATTGTTGTCTAGTTACCGGCTAAATAAATCACGGTGACTTCGGTTTTCACAATCACATCGATGAACTCTTTTTTTTTTAACGACACTCAACAACTTCACAAATTTTAATTGAATAATCGATTTATAGGCGTGAAGTAATATCACATATAATAACCTTGTTTTCAACTTTCACGTGTTTGGTAAGTCGCTTTTACATGTTTTTTTTTCTGTCATTAATTGGGTACTAATCAAACAAGAATTTTAGACTTGTGGGTAACTTTTACTTGTATTGATTTTATTAATTGATGATTAATGATTATCGTCTCATAAATTATAAGCTTTAAATGTGGCAAAAATGAATTGAGAACATGTGGTCTGAAACAGGAGGGGTATTAATAATATTGTGCTTCAAATTTATGTCTCATTGTAGTTTTCCCGAATGGGAATTTTGGTTTAAATCCTATAAGCCTGGAGATATGAATTTACATGTTTAAAATTTTGCGTTACAATTGATTGTTAGGAGACATGCAATTGTTATGTACAAATATATAAATGACTGGGATGTGTGAAAAGGTAGTAAATTTGAGTACCATATTTTATTAAATTCAGATGGTTTGCAGTAATCATTTTGGCTCACGAATTGCTGTACCTGCTACTTTTCATTTCTAGGTATGTGCTTGATATATGTTCTAATTATGCTTATAATATATGTTCTAAAATTATGCTTAAAACAAACCACAGATTGTATTTTAAAAACATAAAAAAATTGTAATTTTGCATAATATTTGCTTGGGATGGAATGTAAATAGAACTTAATAATATAAAATTACTGCACTATAAATTATCATAAATCGTATTACATTGGTGGTAACATCTCAAAACCTTGAAAGATTTTGTATATAAAACAAGCACATCACCTTTGTATTGCAATCACTCCTTAAATATTATGGAAAATTAAATTTTTCAACTTATATTACCACTATTAATGACATGTGCACTGCGTCAACGTAATTTTTTACACGAGCAATGGAATTATATTCGTTACGCTTTAGGACACCATACCTATAATAATATTTATAATGAGGCAGAATGTAAAAATACAATGGGAAAGGTTCTCAAAGGAATGATCAAAGTACTTTTCCCATTAATAAACCGCACAAATTGCCCGGGGCTTATATCGAACACTTCGTAAATGTGTTACAATTCGTGCAGAAAAACAGTTTTTAATGAGGAAAGATCCCTGTGAAACCATTCGTGTATTGTTTGAGGAAAACACCACACTGTTGTGCTTTAAAGCACGGCGTGACAGTTAAAATATGTATTTTTTCAAGAAATTCAAATCTTCCATAGTTGTGATACGTTGCACCTGCATGGAGAAAAGTCTTGTCCTCGTATCCCGGGAAATGCAAATAAAATAAATGAAGTGTACTAAACACAACGTGTCGTCTGCTGTAAAGCCTGGAAGGGTAGAGACTGGGTGACACGCGATACAGTCTAGCTCCCATATCCGGCGGTTAAATAAAGCTCCTGGTCTATTTTGAAAAGATAAAAAATTGTCATTCAAAGACACTGAAGGAAACATCCTCCCGGTCATTATGTGGAGGAATGGATGTACGTGGAGACACATTTAGTGGAAGAAAGAGACACAGACGGTGGAAAGGTAGTAATTTCTATTGACAATAAAGGGAGAAAGTTCCATCCGAAGCTTCTAAAAATAAGTGACGACGGTGTATAGGACCCCCAATGAAGTATGTCCCAGACATGTTGGGATCCCTTTGTGACATTCCTTTAATTCTAAATTATGTACATCCTTAAATTTGATGTCGGATGAGTCGTTGTCTCCTCGTGCCACGTTCCAGAACGGAAATTCCACTTCTCATTCTTAGTCAAAGGCCCGGCCAATATATAATCTTAACGAACTACATAGCCAACTCTACGGCTGAATTGAATATTGAACTTGTATTTCTGAGAACATTTGAGTTCGCTCAACAGGCATAGAAACAAGTCATACAGTATACGTATAAAAATTGTTTCTCACGCTCGAATGAATCGAACTAATGAAAACATGTAACTTGGTTCACTTTAGATTCTTTGTGGAATACAACATAAAACTGTTTAATTTTGAGGCCAATAAAAAAGTTCAACTTCAAAAGTAGAAAAGGCTCGAAAGTTACCAGTGATTCGGTCCCAAAGGCCTGAAAATAAAAGTGGTAGAAAGCTGCGTACTCCCGAGAGATGTGAAAACCCTGTAATCCGAACATCAAGAGATTTTAGAATCTCTTATTAGGATCTATAGGTTGGTCGCTATTTCTTTCTACGTTGAACCACACATTTTAATACCTTATGTAGTCGGAAAACTCTTGCCCGCTTAAGAATTCCATTCTTGTAATCCTAGTTGTAATCGTACACGATTGTGCGACGTAGCCAAATAAGACAGAGACATTACAGGCATTCAAAAAGTATCTGTCTCAACTTTAAGTTTCTCCACACAATGGGACTATTAAAAATAAATTAAAGAGGATACGTCAAATTCTATTTTATATGTCAATCAACCCAAACAAACACGTGTTTCACTCCCGGAATGATACGTATAGAAAAGACAAATAATTATAAATAGATAATAGGTGGATAAACGAGTTTGAATGAAATTATTAACTCTATTTTTAATTCATAGAACTGTGACACATCGATTCAGACGCAGAATAATGCCCTACAATTTTTTTTTATATAAAACTATTTCGTTTTTTGCAAAAGAAATTTAAGAGACTATCCCGACAAGGAGTTTAACAAAATAAATAGAATTTGTAGGACTGGGATTGGCATTCCAAACCTTTGATGATGTACAATCTATTTATACTTATTTAACCTGATTGTTGTTCCGATTTTACTGTACGTGTTCCTTCTCAACTAATATATAAAATGAAAAGTAAACCTCCCCCGGGGTAAAAAGTGTAGTACAGTTACCTGCAGGGCGAGGCTTGAAAATATAAAAAGGAATTCATGCACAACAACAAGTATATTATTTACAGTACATTATATATTGAAAATCTGAATTTTGAGAAAGTTTCAACACAGAAAAATATACCTAATTTAACTAAACCAGTTTCTTGCTTTATTACTATCGACGTAAAAAACTTATCTTAAATAAACATTAAAGCAAAACAAAAAGAGTTCTTGCTACATTTTCCGACTACAAAGTTACCAAACGTGTCCGACACGGAGTTACGAACTAACTTAAATTAGAAAGAGCCTTTATGTCTACTACGTATGAATTCGTAATGATAATTAATATTTCATACAATGTGTATTACGGTGGGGTTCACAGAATTAGTCAAATTGTAACAGAAAAACTAGTTTGCAATTAGATTTTTTTAATTAAAAACTTTACATTTTTCTAAACCTGTTTTGTAGAAGAATTTATTGTACCCAAAGTTGCTATTATAGTTTCGTTTATAGTTCGGTTAAGCCCTAAAGTCATTGCGTTAAAATAATTTAAGTTAACGTATGAAAAATAATTGGGAGTATAATTTACAAAAAAAGAATTATTTTAATTCTTACACCAAATTACGGCACGTCTTATTCTTTCTAAGTGCAGTAACAAATACTAATGTATTTGACTTGGGCAAAAACGTATTCATGGTAAATTGAGAGAATTTTTCACAGCAATAGAGTGCAAAATAAATGTTGATGAGTTTATATGGTGCGATTGGTGTAATTCTACACTTAAAAAAATTACCTAACATGACGAAAAAATGAAATTTAATAATTCTGGTTAATAGTTAGAAGGAGCACTAGTCACAGCAGTCAGTGACTCTTACTTAAACCGTTTCTAAATAGTTTTCTATGGTTTAGTAGCTTTTCCTTCACCGGGTCTTGTTTCTACTTTTTCCCCTATATTATTGTTGTCATTTCCATCGTCTCCTGTTCATTCCGTTTATTTATAGAAATTTCTACTACGTGTCGAATGCAACAGGAAATCCGATTGATGAAGTGACTCGCGTTGAAAATTCCTTAACGCAATCGATTTCGAGTTGTATATATTATATATTTATATATATATTCGTTGTTGTTACTGTCGTCGTCACCACCACCGCCTTCACTTTCATAAAATCGGTCCCAGTGACTAATTCTAGAACAGTTCCGCACCTCTGTAGTTACTCCTTTGGCCTTGTTAACTTCTCTCATCCCAAGGAAATCTCGGCCTGCTTTTCCAAGGTTGGTTTCTCTCTGGCATTTGAATGAGATGCCTGTTCGACACAAATACAACCGCGGAATTAGATTGTTGCTTCAGACCAGTAAAGTGAACAATGCGTAATGACGGCTATTAAATTTTTACCTTTGAACTCTAACTTTAGTCCCGTATGGAAGTTCAAAGTCACCTTTCTCGTAGAAATAATCTCGGTGTATTCGGAACGCCAGTAAAGTGTGTGCCATCTATAAAAATGTTAATAGAAATAAAATTATGTACCTGCGGTAGTCGTGGCGTATAAGCATAGTGCCCGGTTCCCAATATGCGAAGTTTTAAAAAATTTTATGTTTTTTAAAAAAGTTTTAACTACTAAAATACTGAAATAACTGCTATTTATGATCCAAAGGGTTTATTATAGTCTGAAACACGAAACTCTTCGGAAAATTGCGATAATTTAATGTCGATATTTATTTATTAATAACGAAGTTTAAGTAGCGTTTGATTTGTGATTGTTAATTAATTGTTTGAGCATTTCTTTTTAGGCCAGCCCTCGGGATCTTGTATTACCGGTTATTGGGAAAAGAGAAGCAGAGAAAGTCGATGGTCGAAATCTCATATTTCTTCTGACAGCCCGAGAGACAAATAATAGTAAACAAATAATTCAACACAATTGTTCCATAAGTTTTAATTGAACGGGAAACATTATGGCCCTTTATGGTTGTTGGCCTGTGTACGATGAATCATTTGCTTTGTTTAAATCGACATTGTTATTTTTTTCGTTACTCTTCCCAGAATCGTGTCACCCATTTCGAATATTAAACTTTCAATAACAACATTTTTACTGGGGGACATATTTCATCATAAAAGTATTAAAATTATTTAAGAGGTTACTGCCGTTACAGGTCACAGCTCGTACGGATGTGACGCACGGCGAAAGTGACAAAACAACACCATAATTATTTTCTACTTATTTAATTTGTTTTTTATTAAAGACGATTACTTGGCAATCAATAAGTGGCGTATTTATGTCTCCTCGTTTCGTTCAAGTGGTACAGGTTTGGACGGCAGTAAAGTGTCATTTAACTGCCAGATTCTTGTAAGAGTTTAATATTTTATATTTTTAATTATTACCGCGCAAAAATTTTATTTTATGCATTTATTTTTACGGTCAATTTGTGAAATTTAAAGACAAAAGATATGTTTCATTCGACTTTTACTTTTCTGTCGTTTACGTTAAAACACAAGTTTCGTATTTAAAGTGATGGTAAACTTATTGACCGTTATTTATTTACACTGCACTTCAGAAAATTTAATTTGTGATGACTATTTGTTGGAATACGACTTCAGGCAACTTGGAAAGTGTTACTCAAAACCGGTATGTGGTTATCCATTAATCACCAAAAAATACCAATAATAATTAATTAGAAAGTAATTGGGTAGAAATTAAACACTCACGAGCAGTAGGAGGAAAAATAACTTCATGATCCCCGAATTTGCCCTCACGCGACTTTAATTTTCGCTCGCACTATTTTTCTCACTTGACCAGAAACACCACTTGATCAGAAAAAGTCACGAAACGCTTCCTTCAAACTATAAACTGACAATGACCGAAGTTGCGATTACAACAAACTACAAATACGAAAAGCGGATAAGACGACTTATTGTTTTCGCTTTATTGTCGCGATTTCTGCCGTTTTCTGCACACGTGCGCTGGCGAAGAAGAAAATGTGTGGAAAATCACACGGGACCTAAGCAATACATAAAGGGATTTGAGTTTGCGATGACGCAGGTCTCGCAGGTTCACCTGCCTGAGCAGGTACTCGAGAGGGTGGCAGCGCCAAGCACTGAACCGATCCATTTAACCTCTGCGAAATGAATTGTCCGAAAACGATGGCTGTCACATTCGTCTGTTGTGACCGTTACATTCCGTCATAAGGCAACGCAAAAAAAAAAGGAAAACAACATGTAATAACGTAGTTAATCACAACAGACCGACGTAATTTCGGCTAATACCAAATTGAACAAAAGAAAATAGGAACAATCATTTTTTTCTATTCACTCCTGTGTTCGTCAACGACTTTTTCTTCCATTTTCTTTTCGAGAACAATGGCAAAACCATAGTTAATGCTGATTGACACTCGGTAAAGGTCAAGGGCAATCCTGGCTTGTGTTCGTTAAGGTCGAGCCCGAAGACCCCTGCCTGCTGGCTCACTACCTGCAACCACAAAAGAAAATGTGACTTTGACGTCCTGGCACTTCTCCTACGTCAGACCGACGTCACAGAAACGTCAGATTTGCCTAAGAGGCGAGGAAGTGCATGCGCTGCAAGTAGATGCACTCGACATGCGTATCCGCACGATTGCATGTGTCCAAATTTCGGTCACCGCGGTGTTTGCTACGAGTCAAGACACGTTCGCTTCGACAACGATTACCCACTTGAGGTGCTTTTGTTGTCCTTTACCACTCCGTTTGACCCCAGCTAGACTGAAGGCAACAAAGCCGTAACCGGGAAAGTTCGTGACCTGAGAAAAAAACGCAATGGAATGTCGGACGTCATCGAATTCCCTGCCATTGCCTTGCTGTTTTGCTAATCGTTTTCTATGTTAAACATCGCCAACTGTCCCACTTTCATCTTTGAATATAAAAGTTAATGAACAACCGCAAACGGGACCCGATAAAGGTTCCCTTTCAATAAGAATTCGTTTTATTTCTCCGGTTTAACTCATTCCTATTGACAATCATTTTATTTTGTCTATTAAACTTCAAGGTTGAATCGTAACTTTTAAATAGATAAAGACCGAATTACCAAGTAACAAAAAAGCGAATACTTTTATTTACCATAAAAACCATAAATACTTGATAGATTTTACATTTAACCGCAATTACCTTTTATAATCTGTGTTGTTCCTATGATACATTATGAAATTTTAATCGTGTAAAATGTTTTAATGAAGCATGCAAATTCACACTAAAATATATATAGTGTTGATAAAGTTATAAAACGATTATTAGAAGCTGTTTGCACGTCCGGAGCACGTGTTCCAGACATTCTGAAAACGCTTTTGTACCATTTGAATGGAACACTGTTCGGGGGGGATTGTATACAGCAGGGTAGGATACTGCAACGTAACTTTTAACGTGAACTTTCACAAAAATACTCTCGGGCGTACGGAAGGCTTCGAATCTGTGCAACCCCTAAAGGTTTTAAATATTCTTCCCTTAGACTTGTATGTAAATACTGTCCGGAAAGACCCAAATGGAAATGAGGCTTGACTAAAAATTCGCTGGAATTTCCAAGACAAACATTTGCTCAAAAAGAGGAAGCGTTTCAATTACCTGATTAAGAACATTGTAAATTGGATGTTTAGATTAAAGTTGCCTTTGTCGGAACCCTGGAAGTCGAATTTTATTTCTTCAGATGCAAATGAGAGAGTAGGTAAAGAGAGTCGGAAATGGCAACGGCAAGACGTAACGTCTTGAAAGTCGTTTCACCTGACTGCTATTCGACCGTTAATTAACTTATCTTCATAATAAGTCCCTCTCAGAGGAATGATAAAAATAAAAGTGAAACGTTAATAACTTGAAGTTTTCACCTGGTTTTTACCAATGAGAAAAATGACTTCGTTCCATCTGGCGAAATTTCCAAACTTCGGGTAAATTCACGATGTGAAAACTATTCATTAAAATCGTAAAGTGATTGTTCGAGGTTTAATAATCGAGTTTTTATATTTATCTACATAGTTAAACGCGTTTCATAAAACGTTGGGCTCCGGAGGGCCCACCGTCGAAGTGAAGCCTCCTAGTTAGAAACTTGTCGTAGAGAAAGTTTTCCTTTGACCAACAAAAGAAAATATAACATCACAGGCGCATACGTAGTTTTCTCACACTGAAAATTGACTTCCATTTAAATTGCACATTAACTTCTTGATTTTGCTGTACCTTGCCTGCGTTGTTAGGCATGAAGCAATGCACTGGTCCTTGCCTTTTATGGGTTTTTGTTCCATTTCTGGCACATTTCGTTCTCGCAGGCATCGAACAAGGTTTCCGAACCACCCTTTCCTACGTTTTATCCTTCGTTGTGACATGACATAACAATGGCCACCTAAGCGTGCAAGAAGAATGGTATTTTAATTAGTTTCACTTCTTTGGCACTATTTAAAAGTTGTTTACTTTCGGAATTTGCCTCGGTTCACGTGGAATAGTTGAGCAGGGTAAGGAGGTAGCAAAAATGAGCTATTAGCCATTACCTTGACTCCTGATATTTAGTTCTTGGATTAAATGAATATCGGATTAAATCAATAAACAATAAATGCAGTGTGCACTGCACCTGAAAGGTTGCCTGCAATAGTTGATTACTCAGAGAATATTATCTTAATAAACATGGACCGCGTAGGTCCAAAAGAACAATAACATAAGCGCACAGCAGTAACACACCGCGGAAGATGTACAACTTGGATATTATATACCATTAGTGCTAATTAATATTGTTCAGCAAAATGTAAGCCACAATACGTATAAATATCTACAATGTATAAATTATTCAATGTGTTTTTCGTGAAATAACGTTATTAATACTAGCAAGTCTAAACATGAAGATAAAATATGTACAATGGAAAGTAAAGATTTTACAATTTATAAAATATAATACATAAGAGTAATGATTTAATAATTTTGCGGTACTACAAGTAATAATAATATATTTAAAAGAAATTAATAAAGTTTGATATAAAGCGAGTTTAAAAAATTGAATTCGAATTTAATTTAAAGTATGAATTCCAGGCTACCCACATAAATTCTTTATATACAAGAAAGAATTAAGGAGCTCAAATTGACCGTACAATGTTTTGCAATCCTAAAAAAAGTAGTAATTAGAAGTAACACTGAAGACACGTGAACATGAGTAGTTTACCTACACTAAATAATATTTAATAAAATTCCCAATAATTCCATTCAACCTACATCGAATTAGCCCCCGGACATTTCCAATCAAAATCGAGATTTAATCGGGACAATTATCTACCAATACGGACAAGTTTACGAGCAGGTCACCTGGTGGCCTTTAAAATGCATACAATAAATAAAACATTTAAAACGATTAGAAAATTCAATGAATAACTTCAGTAGAGTAATTGTTGCGTATTCGACAGCTGAGTATTATTACATAGACAAATTCTCGCACATTTCCATGGAATAACAAAAAAAATGTTGTTTGTTTTTTGTTTTTGTTGGTGGTATTTTGTACATTGTTGACAGTCGAAGACAAAAGTTTGACAAATTGTGATTTCGCATAACCTTTCAGTTTGTTGTAGTAAGTGCAGGCGGCAGTAGATGTAAACAGTATTTAATTTTCGATGTGATTTTTTACTTAGAAAAAGCAGTCGCACTCATGTTGAATTTAAAGTCTGAGAACCAGGGCGCGCGGGAAGTCTAATTGTCATTTCCCAGGCGTCAAACACTCGACTGGTTCTCTTTCGACCAAAATCAACACTCTCCATTTGATTAGTTGTAACACTACTCGTGTTCATGTGTTCGAAACAAAGCAACACTTACATTAAGGTTTCTCCTGAGGAAACCATTAATCGTAAAAAGACAAGTTCTTCCTGAAGGACCGGCTCCCGTGTAATGCGTAAACGTCAAATTAAGTAAAATTATAATAACCTCATTAAGTTTTTGGCAAGTTGTAAAGTGCTACGTGACACTTGGCAAATGAGACATTAAGTCTCTTTTGATAGATCTCCAAAATGTAATTCCTACAAAATACCGGGTTTAGTTTTACATGACGTGGTGACGGTTGGCATCGTGCAATCTCGTTTAGGATACATACATTCCTCAATTAGGGTAGATGCTGATAAAATCTTGTTGCACGTTAGTCGATTGTAAAGTAGTACACCCTTTCAGTGTAAGCTGAGACGCAGTTTAGTGACCACACAAACACTGAGGCAAAATGTCAGTAAGCAGTCTTATGTAAAAAACGTTACACCGGTATTCAGTCTGCCAGTACTACTAGATATATGTATAAAATATCAGAAAAAGATTAAGAGCAAAAACAATTTTTCTATTTCACATTCCGAACTCTCCTTGAAGGTAATGGAGAGCGAGGACGACGGGTACCAGACTTTAAATTAATCGTCTCTTTTGCTTGTATTTTGTCACGGGTGCTTATGGTCAATTCACAACTCAAGGAAAGTGTCGCCCTGCTCCGTGAAAACATTTCATTTCCGTTTCCGGTTGGGTAACATTAACGTGTATCTGCCCGCTCCGGGTACTTTTCACTCGGAGAACTTAAAAGTGGTTACGAACTAAATGGAGACGGCGGACGGAAAGTAGGTGCACCCGCGGTCACTGGACAGATGTTCAGGTTCGATCAGGTACCCCGTGACTCCGAAACTGCAATTTAATCACTTCGTCTGCGGTTTTGTACCTTATGCAACCGTATCCGGAGAACGACACTGCCAACGAGCCCTTGCCATGTGAATCGAACCAACCTCTTTCGTTATGTAACTGAAACTAAATAGAGGCTCAGGTATTGCCCGAACGGTTTAAGGCTGATTGACCAGAAAATTACTTTGACAAGTTTTACACTTGGGCAGAGTGGACGTGAGAAACTTCTTGGAATGAGCCATAAAATAGATGAGATAAAAAATCAATAAATGTAGTTCGTTGCACAAGAATAATGTAAATAAAAGTGACCGCTGACGTAAAAATGGTAACAACACTGAGTACGTAATTTGAGTAATCAATTCGGACTACCTACGTTTACGGTTTCCTTATTACTTAATGCCTACTTTTATTCGGTATAAGTAGCATTATAGTATTACTTATAGTAATATATTACTTATATTATTTAATATTTAAAATTTGAGTTGGTATTATTGGCTTTTGATTCGTTTTATTGCGAACCGTAGGCTGGTACCGGTTATATTTGCCAGCAGACCAACTGCACATAGGTGATATAAGGTGCTCTTACTTGTGCGTGTGTGTGTGTCATCATTTTAAGAAACATGAGAGTTGTGATTTGGGAACGGGCGTTTTCATCATAAAAATCCCTGAACGGTTACAAAAAGGGCGTGAAAATTTCAGAGCAACTGCGCTAAACGAATCGAGTTAACTCTGAAAAATGTCTGCCATGAGATGTGAAACACGTTCTAAATAGTTTTAGACGTGTACACAAAACAATCGGCAGCGTACAGCAGACGATGGAGAAATCCCGTGCGCATTATTAATTAAAATATTAAGTTCGTTACTGACAGGTGGCTGCCATGCAAACACCGTCCTATCGGACAACGTGTGAATGGCGTTTTAATTAAGGCCGTAGAGTTTCGACCTTCGGTCCAAAAGTATAATTAATGGACAGAAGCCGTGTTGCAACGGACCCGGGGTGAGTGGTCGTTCGCCAGAACAATTAACCAACGACACCTTTGACAAAACCTGCCACGACAAGTGGTGTCGAAGAATTGAGAAAGAAGAAACTAACAGCTGAAGTGAAAAGAAGGTAGAGCACGTGGAAGCAAGTGTTGCAAATGCTACGCCAAGAAATAGACTATCGGGTACAACTACTGTGACTAGTTTCAACGAATTATCACATGTTCTGGTTGTTGTGCGTTCACTCACATGTTCACTCTCCACATGTTCAACTTTTGCTAAACTCCGTGTTATTTATTTTGACTGACCCACATACGATACGTCCGCATCGTCTGGACGACCATTCAATTCAATTTCATCAATAATTAATAATTTTATTTGCCGTGCAACTGCTTTTTACATTTTTACACCCGCGGCCGAGTCTAAATTACTCTACTGCCCCGTCAGTCCGACTTCTCTCGGGAAACGAATCACCGGAACCATTAACTCTAAACGTTTGAATTAATTCTGCCGAATTTAATGGAATCTCTCTGTGAAAAATTGAACTAGTTCGAATTCGGATTCAACTATTAAAACTGCATTTTCTCTCTCTTTTATTGGACCAAAAATAGTTTAGTACTTAAAAGTTCAAAGTAAATTAATTTTTGGGCCTATCCGTGAGATTATTAACCCATTTCTCTTTGGTTGTCTGCGTGTTTTGCCTTTAATTGCAGCCCGAGTGATCGATCGGTCAAGTTACATAATTTTTTTTTAGTCTCGGGGTATGCTCATTTTAGAAGATTTTGTTTCCTCCATTGTGACACCGTCCTAGAATAATAATTTGCTACCTGAAAAAGTTAATAAGTACCATTCTAGAAACACAGTTGAACTGGTCGCAGTGTTCAATTTTTCTGTGTTAATCGTCATTAAAACTTGACTGTGCGCGTTTATGTTGTGCTTAGAACATTTTTTCACCATAACTCGCTGCCTGTAGTAATACGATTTATGAGTTCCATACTACTGTCTCTGTGTGGTCGATTTTCTCCCGAAAGTACAAATTTTAACAGTTTCAAATCAACCGTGCAGAAACGTTGAGTTAACATTTACTAAAATCAACATCTGATCCAGTTCGTTCTTCATGGTTTCTCTTGCGTGGATCGAGTAAGTTTTATGGTAATACAAATTCACGACTGGAATTAGAACAATTAATTTTTGTACGCGTAGAAATTTAAACGTTAAAATGGAACACGGAACTACCACCGACTTGTTCTGTTTTAGTTCCGAAAGAAAATCCGGTCGATTGGACGAATTCCAGTTTTCTGTAACCGTACGTTCCATGTCGAGATTGACGTTAATTTCTGCAATAATTATCTTATTCATAATATTTTTAAAATTTACATAATTACCGGATAAACACGGCCCTGATAGCGCCAAATTATTGCCTTAAATATATTTATATATATGTATAGTAACGGTTTTAACGTTGGAGAACTCGGTTAAATGCAAACTTGACGACCTAGAGCAAATTGATGTGTGAATCGTTTGCCAATTTTTTTTTTCTGGTAGAAAAGTCAAGTTTATGGTCTTTGCCACTAAGTGTACCATGTTAGTGTAACGCAATGAGGTGAGTAACAACATAGAAAACAACACCAGCAAGAACTGGTAGCGGTCCCGAAACGAGTGTGATTTATTGATGCCACTTGATTGATTGGTGAATTTTTGTGGGGCAATTTCATATACTCACACCACGCGAAGCCTATGTATTATTTATTGGGGAAGCGATACACCAATACATTATTAGAATTTATGCGTACGAATAATATGAAATTGTGGGGATTCGCAAGTTCATCGGTGGCTCCTCAATACTTTTGGAAAAGTCAAAAGAATAAAATAACAGCGCCAAGGTTCCGTACATATTTGTCTACTTCTGGAGCGATTAGCAATTACAATGGTGTCCAAGTGGTGCCGAAATTGCAATATTTTGTCACCACCTCGAGGAGTATCATTGTGGCTAAGTGTGACACCGTTGAATTGCTACAAAAGGAAGAAGACAATGGAGAACAGTTTAATGGTCATCCATTGTGTGATTGCTGGTTAATATCAAAAAAGGTGTGGAACCTCGAAATTCGTGTCGCCACATACATAAAAACAATATACGATTTAAACAATAAAATAAAGGAAAATCCTTTTATTATTAGAGTGTGAAGCAGACGGAACGGATGGATTCCCACGAGCCATTTTAATTTTTGGCACCTGACAACGGCAGACGTCGTTAATTCCGCGCGACAAAAATGTCGGATGCCTTAAAGTCATTGACTATAATTCATGAGATGGTTAAGATGTGTAATCTTGTGAACTTTAGAGTAGTAGCAGACGTTTAAATGCCTCCTATTCGTCGAACTGTTGAAGTGTCCGAGAAGAAAACTGACGTGAACCTGGAAGGTACGTGACTCTCAAGAAGTCCACGCTTGAACGGTTCCTTCCAAATTCAATTCCTGTCGCCATTTCCCCTGGTCTTTTAATAATTATTAAATTATTAATTTTTAGGCATATAAAAAAAACATTTCCGTGATTCCCCCCGAGTAAAAGGTTTCGACTCTGACTAATAACACAACGGTGTTTATTTAACTAATTGTTTATTTTTCATTTAATTTGTTGATGCGGAACAAATTAATTATTCAGTTCCTGTTCACTCAAAAAATAAGATCCCATCGAAAACCTTATTGATGATGTCTGTGAGAAGTAATGAAATTGACCAAATGCCCTAAATTCCCATGGGTTTTCCTAGGGCAGTCATTCGAGATAAGTTCAATGAGTTCGTTTGTAGGTAGTGTAGTGCACGGCGGCAACGGCGGTAATTTGCACATCTCACTGTCAGTTGTCGGCCACCCTGGAAGAGATGTCTTCGGTCGTAAAATAAATCCGAAGCATCGCCGTGATGTCGATGGTGATGATGTTGGTAGGAAGAAAGACACGTAGGTTAAGGCCTGATGCATTGGAACCTGAGGAGGAACGCGCGTCAATACGAAATGTCGGCCGCCAGAGCGCTCCGTCGCAGGTCTGCAGTCGCGAGTTGGACGGCGTCGTCAAGTGGTCGTTTCATTCGTGAAAAATGTTTATGTCTTTCGACTCCGATCGTTTTTGTTTCATTCTCGGCCGTGTACATATCATCTCTTACGATTTTGTAAATTATGTACTTTGAGTTGACGTTGTACAGTCGCGGATGTCGTGCAATCAAAAAAATGCAATTATAAAAACCTGTGGTATTTTCTCCTGCGTTGAAAATGAAATTCGTGCTGTGATGTAAAATTTTATCAGTTTGTTTTAATAATTGAAAATCACAACTTTCTTTGTTTCCGTTCGTGTGTCTCAGATGTGTAATTGGTGATTTTAAGTGATAAGTTACAGGTAATTCGTCTCGTATTTTGGATTTACCTGCCGAGTAAAAGGCCGTTGGTTGCGCTCCCAATTTAAGATCTTTGCGGTTGGTTCATCGGAATGTGTGCGAGTACTCGGGCACGGGTAGTGTCTGGCTACCTGGAAATACAATCGGTTCTCTCGTTGTCGTCTCTCTCTCTCTTTCCGAATGTCATCTGTATTGCCTCCACCCATTCGTTTACTGAAGGATATGACATCGTTTGTGTTGCATCATGTATGCCAATTCATGGACTTTCCTGGGTGATCTCACGAGAAGAGTTGCCGCTTTTGACTACTGTCTAACAGTAAACATGCGAATGAAGGGAAAAGAATGTCGGGCTAACACCTCAAGTCGATTGATCCCTGATTGTAGTTTTGGTCAGATTTAGTTGAAATCTACCTGGGTCAAGAACAAAGGCAAATGACCAGGCAAATTGTCCCTTTGAGTCGGTTGGATGTACCCACACACAGGTTCACCAAAATGGGACCCTCCCAGCGGATTTCTTATTCCTAGAATTTTAAGGTTTTCTACACAAGTCCTGTCATTTCGTTGCTAAACAACAAGCATTTGTTACATGTCAAACGGTTCCGATTGACCCCATAATTAAATCGTAGGTATGTGAAAATTCCAGTACCAGGTTGCACGTCAACTCTTCGGGAGGTTCTCACAGTTGCCTCGGGTACGCAGCTCGTAAAAAATTAGATTGCTTTCGTCCCTAGAAGCTTTTCTTTTGTGCCTATTCATAGAGTCACACACAAACGGTTCAGTCTGGGCCTTTACTTTAATCTACTCAGAAATCAAAACGCGAGTTGTGGAGGAATGTGGAAACCTCGAACTCAACTGCCCAAATTACAGCACTGCTATGGATGCTGGAGAAAGTTTTTTGAAATTCCTAAAACAGTACCTGATGTGCTTGCAGAAAACATTCTCAGATCTATGAACGTGAACCAACTCCTTTGATCGGATACCAGACCGACCGAGAATGTACATTCTAAGAGAGTCTAGCGGAACAAAACGGCTCATTTCTAACGTTCAACATATCCACCCTCCTTCTAGAACATCCCAAATGGAGATCTGTCAGAGAGCTGATAGATTTCTACATGTGTGTGTGTGTGTGTCGGCCTTAAATCGAGGTGTTTTTTTCGATTCCTAGAATTCGACTTTTGCCAGGTTTCAACTTCCCAACTTGTTTCCTTTTGAAATGATGAATTTATTCGATTTTTGCTACAAAGCATTGGTCAACGTTTTGCGGTCATAGCAGGGAACATAGAGAAATGATTTAGGATCGGTTTCGCTCAGAGAGATCTTCAGGGATCGCGAGGATTAATCTGAAATCTGAAGGTGAAGTCGAAAGGTCCGCGAATTTCATTGGAAAATGGAAACCGTCAAGATTGACGATCGCTTGTGTGAAACACTGATCTGATCGCGATCTACTCCCGTTCGTCGACGTTACGATTAGGGGGACGTCGCGTTAATTAACGCTGTGTGTTTGTGATTTGAATTCATTCGTCCTCATTTGATTATTCGTTTCTTTTAATGCTTTCATCGATTTATTTTGTGTTATCGATTACTCAGTTTTGTATCGATTAATACGCCAGATAGAATGTCGAACAGGTACATTTGTTTGCGATTTCTGTTGTATTTACGAGTTGCCCGAGCGATCAATCCGACTCGAATGACAAAACATTTAGATGATGTTATCTGTAGCTCTTTCTGTCCGTTTACTCTACGTATATATGAAAGAAGGCTTGCGTTGAGAATGCAAAAGGAGTGTCGCATTCGAATTAGATGATTCGGTTCTTTTCACTTTCTCGGGATGCTTTCCTTACTCGACTGTTCTAGGAGGACTTTCTTGTAAATCGAGACGGAAGATCGCTTTAATCTGCTTCAGCGATTTGTGACATCGATTTCCATTTCGATACCGCGACCTTGATGTATCGATCTCGATTTTCACATTCTATGATTGAGTTACAATAAATGAATTATATTATAGAATACTCGGGGTCGGATGTTTGGTTCTTAGATACGGAGCGTAAGAGATGAGAGGTTGACTCGGTCCCATGGAAGTTGAGACTCTTCGATATAAAATGAACAACCGAAATGTTGCGGTCCTGGACGTGGGAAGCCACTCTACGGTTGGACTATGTGCGACTCCCGTACGGCATTATAAAATTCTAGTAGTTAAAGTTAAGTTTTACGAACTCAAAACCAGACGATTGTTGCTGCGAAGTTGAATGGAGTGACTCACGAATGTCCAGTGTTGTTAACACCTCTGCAGGTTTCTGTACCTGCGAACGACTCGGACGCAGATTGATCTTTTGCAGAGTAATTAGACAGCCTGGGTCAGTTGAATTGCTTAGTAGCTTCGGGTACCTGCGAAGCCGTCACATGATTTAGTAAATACTTTATCAAAACTACTAACGAGATCCGATTCAGGTTTGCCCCACGTGGTGACTTGAATTTGCTGAAAATTTTCAGACTGGCTACCTCCGTTACGCCCATAAATTTTTCTTTTTTTTTCTTTCTGCTTCCAACCATTCAAAATCACTAATAACAAGTCTAAACCGCTTAGTTTTGAACATTTTATTTATTGCTCGTATTATTTTATTATCGGATATCTTCTTTTATTTTTTATTTTTTGACAATTTCCACATGAGTACAAATCTCGAGGTGCTACGACCTGCGAAGTATCTCCGTGAGCCAAAGGACCGGTTGGTATTGAGGTGAGGAGTACCTGGGGCCTGCTACCCGAGTGGTACCCATGACACAAACAAAGGCATTTGCCAAACGGGCAGTTTTTTTTTACAAGAAATGTGATTTTTCTTTGGATGGGTTTCGTTTTCTCTTTTCTTTAACTTTTTGACGCGGGCAAATGACCTTTGTGTCACAACGACAACGTGCACTTTTTCTGTAGACTAAGCTTTGGTTAAGTCAGTCGTTTGGTTACAACAATAGTAATGCTGATTCATTCGCCTCCATGCGCCCTTGCAGAGGAGAAATGTAAGCGCAGACTAGTCAGTCACCTCCTTGCCGGGGGGAGGGGGCGGAGGAAAGCATGGACAATGGCCGATGGTCGCAGACGAAAAGAAAAGCACCCAAAGTCAACGTGAATTTGTTATACTTAGGTGTTGCTCGAGTTAAAAGTCACCAGAAGAAGTCAAACAGTCGTTTCGTTAATGGTAAAAAGAGTGAATGGTGTTGTTTGTTTTGTGGGTACCAGCGTTTGTAATGGGCACCATTTAAGAACTTTGTCTCTTGTTTGGTGCGCTTCAACCTTAAACTCCACATCCGTACCATTAACGGAGAGACCATCGAATGGGTTTCTGAAAGGTCACCGGACAGACTCGTTCGTCAGTCGATTCTGAACCCGATGATTACGAATTTGTCACCTGTCAGGAGTCTTTAATTTGAACGTGTGGAATGAACCAACCGCAGGGTCTCTGATGTACGGGCCACCGTTTACCTGATAAACCTGTTGATTTATCAATACAAAGTTAAACGAATTGGGTCGGGGAGTTACGGCCGGAAGCCTCAAACTCCAGCACCTCCAAATCACTTTCTCTCAGTTTATATGAAAATGCCGGGTAGAGATGACTTCGCTCGTGACTTCATTCCTAATTTTATTTTTTCAGTAAATCAACCAGTACCGCTTTGTACAGTTTTAAAGTGCTTTTCCTTTCGAGAAAGAGCCAAGGAAAATAACGGGGGGGCTGGCTTTAAGTTATTTACACGTGGTGAACTGGCAATTGAAGCAATTAAATGGTGTTATGAACAATGCCTGTGGAAGAAGTATACAATCGATTCCAACAAAAATGTCTCGACGAAATCGATCAAGGTGAGTTTATTGGTTTATCATTCTTTATTTTAACTTATCGTTCAGGGTTTTACTGGTGTGCGTGGAGACAATTTTTTTGTAGGTAAATAATCCGGGTGGAAAACTGAAGTTTGGGAGTTGAAAAAATTTACGTTTATTCTAGAAATATCACTTAGGCCTCACGGGAGATCTTTTAAGCGATCAGGGCCATGTTCCAGATCGTTTGAGAACTCCCTCCCTCCCGCGCCTCTCCCACTACACCTCTTCTCCTTCCCCCAAAATAAATAAGATCCCTACGGCCTTTTCGTGCTGAACATTATAAACAAATCGGACGAGATATTTCTCTCAGACAGCTATTTGGATCGTTAAGTATTTAACTTAATTAGCGGGTTGTGTATCGATATTTCGTTGGATGCTCGACGGACTCAACATCTTTCTCGTAATTTCTTCTTATGCATCTCCCCGTGTTTATTATCAACTCCCATCGCAAGGAAAAAAAAATAATAATGGTCAACCCGGTTCTTCAACTTTTTCTGCGTCTCTTAAGTTTTTCTCTGGCGTGTAGCGCCTGGCTAATTATTTAAGTTAACCGGAGACTGGGAAAAGGAAACATCGCCGAAGTCGTCAAACCTTGATAATTCTAAATTTGGTCATTTTTGTGGTGAGACCAGACGCGGTTGCTCCATCATTCTCGTTCCGCGGATTAAGCAGCCGGAGAATATGAATTAAATTCGTATTTACTACTGACTTAGTGAGGTGGGTCTGGGTGTACTCCCCGTACGGTTAATTTTAAAGAAGTTAGATTTATACTTAAGCGGGGGGATTTTGATAGACTTCCACCGAACATTTATGGAACGGTTTTAGGGTTATTTTGTTGGATCTTCGGTTACAAATCTTGGCGTTACGTGTCTAAAAAGCGGCTCGGGCCGAACCCATTGATAGATAATGGGCGACACCTGGCAGGAAAACTCTAAAAGGGTGTGATAATGGCCCTCTAAGCAAGCCACTAAATTGAATAATCGTTGTAATTAACCGTTTAAGTAAATACAGATTAGAACCTCTCGTTTGAGATTCTGACTGTATATATATTTACAGTCACCTGGCGCAACTTAAATCTTCGTGTTAACGCTTACTAGCAAAGTTTATTTGAATGTGAAATCGTAATTAAACATCCTCGTACCTTTTTTCTGCGTACTCGCGTTTGATTTGAAGGGCAGGAATAAGTTCTTGATATTATTTGTTTTTATTTACTTTTTTAGGCCATTAATTATTGTTGTGTAGACAAATTCGAAGAACGACTGCTGCACACTTGTTGCAGTGAGAAACATGTGTTGCACACCAGACGGTTTTGTGTGGCTAACTAACTTCTCGAATTGATTCATACTCTTGTTTCTGTTGAAGACTTTCCCAACAAGACTTTTAGAGAGTTTAGTTTTCTTCTCGGAAGTTAACAAACGGACATGAGAAACGAGCTGTTATTCCGTCTCCTTCATTTATTAGAGAATAGGTCTTTTAAAGAAAAGTGTTCTCTGAAGTGTTCACGTAGCCTGCTTACGAACAAGGGAAAAGTATCCTTTGTGGTAACGTCCGTTCGTAATAATAAGTTGCCGGACCGAGCGAGGGGTGAGAGAACAATCCGAAACAATAGAAGTTATTTGAAGATTTTAAACGTCGTAAGAAAATGCCGGGGAAGTCAAAATTATGAATGGTTTCGCCTCGGCCACGACCACTGCACTTGCACCTAGAAGCTTAGCTACCGAATGCCTTTGGAGGTACCGCAAATGAAACAGGTTTCCTATCTATCGGTAGTCCCCACCACCAATAAAATTAAAACTGTGTTGTTGTTGTTGTTGTTGCTGTTATGCACAAGCCTAGAAGTAGTCAGGTAATTTTGAGTTTGAAATGTCAGGTACGCGTCGAACACATTTACTGGTTGTGAACCTGTCAAATTTTGAGGGATATTGTGGAGTATTTTCGCACCTGTTGTGACGGTTAAACTCAACCCGTCTAATAGAAAAATTAACGGCTCAATTGGCTACTCACGCGCTATGTTTTTGCTTACATTTCACTACCAAGAGGTTCCTGGTTGTAATCACAGTCATTTGAATAGTTAATACACGAAGTGATAATTAATATTGAATAACAATTAATTAATAAGGTGTTTTATTTTAGTGGTACGGGTTACATGACAGCTTGTTGATGGTTTTAAACTCTGGATTTTGTAAATTGCCACGTAGACCGCGTACACTGGCGGTCAAACATACATGCGCTACTTTTGGTAGTCTTTTAAATTACTGTCACCCGGAGAAACGTCGTGAGACCGAACGAGTTTGAATGAATTTGAAAAATACAAAAATGCAAATGTCGAGAATATGATAAATCTGAGTGGTAACAAATTGAACAAATTTACACTTGTGCACGATTCGCACCTTAACTTTAAGTACTAACTGTAAAGAGGGAATTTAAAGAGAGGAAAAAAAATGTGTCTACCTGACAGGTACAAAAGAAAGTTTTTCTTTGTAGTGGACGACCGATATACCATTGTCGTAACTCATCTCCTCGAACGTGTGAATGTAACAAGCTGAGAGATAATTGCCCGTTCTGGGGGATGTTTGTCGCCCATTTTGTTTCTTTCCACGCGACGTTTGTCTTTGAGAAGTCTCGGGGTAGGTCAACGGTACTAAAACGGATTTAGGTGGTGTTTTTTTTTGGTTTGTTTACGACAGAACAATTAGTTCTTCTCACGCGGCTACATGTCTAAATGAGGAAGTAACATTTCCCCGATCACAAATTTATGTGCAATTTAACTGCTTGTGTTTAAGGACGGAACGCGTGTCTTTCTCTGACATGAACTCAGCATTAAAATTTACTGCCCTACGTGGTGTTCATAAAAATAGTGTGTTCGGTTTTATTAGGGAACTCGTCATCTGCATACAAATAAAGGTAGTGTTCGATTCGGTTAAGATAGTGGCGTCAAGTTGTCACACACACACACACACACAATTCTTTGAGAACTTCTACCTGCGCCTGGGTGAAGTTCTACCTAAAGTTCCTACAGGTTGCAAACAAGTTCCAGTATAAACAACTTTCATATAATTCTCCTGTAAACTAATTAGTATATTTGGTTGTTTTCATTGTGCAACACTCTGGGGTACAATAATTTACTGTAACACGTAATTGAAACTTATTAATTTCGTTGGGGAAGTCGATGAGTGCATCTCTTGACTCGACCACCGCTTATTATTATGTTTTTTTATGTTTTTAATTACCCACGTTTTTTATCCAACTGGTTATTATTTTTTTAAAGTGTCGTAACCTAATTTTAATTTCGACTCGTCAAATTCTCTAGTTTATTAAAATTTGTCGTACGCACGGTGCATTGTTGATTCACGTCAATTGTTAACAATATTTGTTTAAATTTTGCATAGTAAGAATATACACGGAAACTTCACACAATTAAAGAAGGTTCAAGGGCCTTATTTGTATTCCTGTTTATGATAATTAGAGGCGTACCTAGAAAAAATAGCATCGTCAGATGTATTAATCGTACCATTAAATTCCAGGCGTATTCGTTTTGTTATTATTATTATTATTATTATTATTATTATTATTATTATTATTATTATTATTTGTACTGGCTCTGACTCTCCTAACCTACAACTTGGTTTCAGGGGAAAGTTTTTTTTTGTCGTTTATTGGTTTAGTAAAAAGGCTTTCTACAAACGCTCACCAACTTTTAAATTTGTCTAGCAGTCTGTCGACTAGGTTTACCTAAGATTATCAGTTCAGAAATGGGCGAGACTTGACTGTATTTGTTTGGCGTTCGATTCGGGTTTAATAAGTAGCAACCGAAATGAAAAACCAAAATGGTCCAAAACGGAGCGGAGTGTTCACACCCTGCAGACACGTGAACTACTCATGTTTGTATTGAAGATAAGCTATGCATGATGTGTAATAAATAGTAAACTTCGTTTGTGGAAGGTTTAAACCTGTTACGAGTCCTGAGTAAAAGGTCCTGAGTACGTTGTAAATCAGGAGGTCGGAAATTATGTACGGTGAAATTTTGATTGCAGCTAAATAATAATAGAAAATGTCAATAATCTCAAGTATAAAGTTGAGGTAATAAAAAATGGATGAATGTATAAGGCTATAAAGGTAAAAATTTCTGCAATTTACACCTTTGCTACTATCGTTCCCGAAGAGTCCGATGTATTATTAGTGGTTTCAAGGTTTGCACGAAAACAACTTCCTCCTTTCTTAAATACTAAAAAATCAATGCAACTCTTCGAGTGATAGTCTCGCGTAGTATGACACGATGGCTGAGTGAACTTCTCACGGAGTCTAAAATTTGTCCGAAAAAATCGGATCGGTGTAATTTGTCTACTGAATTTAGGCTAAATTAGGGAAGTATCAAATTCTGTTAGCCGCCACCGAGGGAAATGCGTCCACGTGTTGTGCAATGAGCAAAGGTGAATTCGAGTGTATTTTGTAGTCGCGAAAGTTGAAAATATTCACGATTTCGCATTCTCAATAAACGGACGGAACGGTTCAAACGATACGGCCATATTTATTTCGTTGCAAATGCTGGCGTGTGCATTGCTCTTAAAATCTGAAACGTGTTGTAAAATAATTTGAAAGCGTTTCGTTCGCTGTATCCACCGCAAGCATCAACCGAAGCTGCCACGGCCCTGAGCTTGGTGGCCGTTAGTCCCGTGATCAATGAAGTCGAACGCACACATACGTAAGGCGAGCCAAACACAAGAAATGAAACTCTAGAAATGTGTTTGTATTCACGAAATTAAACTTAATAAATGAAGTTTCATGGGCAACTGGATCCATCTCCGTCACGAGATGACGAAGTAACGAATCCGATTTACACGTGGGTAATTCTACAGTAAGAGAAGTAATTAGATGTAGCTTGTTAGCCTCTCGGGGTGTGTATTATATTTATCATCAACTGAAGTGTAGTCTTATTCACATAACGTTTATTGAAATTCATAAAATAAAATCAAATGCGGTGTGAGTGCACGATGAAATTGTTCCCCTGCTGTGAATGAGTTAACGAACGTTGCTTGCACATTTTAGAAGAATCCTCTCAGTAAGTTGCCAGGAGTAACACTCGAGACCTTGTTAATCGGACGACGTTGAAAGACAGAGAGAGTGGAATCTTTGAGAAACTCACAATGCACATTGTAACTTTTATTCATTTATTTGTCAGTCACCTATTAAAGTTTATGCTCTCTACTTCAGAACCGTTTCCTCAGTGTGTTACAAGGTTATTAGTATTCCTCCGATAACATTAACTTTAATTGTCGAACGCATTTGCACCTTTGTTGGCGTCACCAGGTGAGTGGTGGTGGTGGTGATTGAAAGGATTGAATTTCGAAAAAAAGTGTGAAGGTCAGAGGTCACGCTGTTTCGACATTTTTTTTTTATTATTATTATCAACCGGGTAAAATGAATGAATTTATTCCTCACGGATTATTCAATTTAAAAAAGCGACAAAGAATGATTCGAGTCACGTTAATTGAGGATTACTATAATAAAATGGTGTACGACACAGAACATAAAAGCTTATTGACTATGCTCACCCGTTCACCGTGAGAATTGAACGGTAAAAATAAGCTGGATGAATCCGTTACGAGGTCACAACTTTGTAATTAAACTTTTTTAAGTTCAGTCATTCTCAATAGGCTCGTTCCATCCGAGCTACCGACTAATGTCTTCATGTACATTGATGAACGACTTTGGCTGTCTCACACGGCACGGCCGAACATCAAACAAACTGACAGAACCGATAGATCGGACAAAATAAAATTATAAAAGATGATTATGTATGAGCGAGCGAACCCCGGGCAGGGAACTGAAGAACTCGTCGTTGTTATATAGGGAAACAATGAAGGATGAGGTGGTACTATTTTAAACATTTGAAAATAAAATTGTTTGCCACTTAAAATTAACAGATTTGAAAAATTTGTTTCGCTACTGCCGAACGGGAACTTCTGTTTAGGTTTCTCTCGCGTTACCTGATACCTTTTACCCGACTGATTTTGTTTAGGTAACTAAAAATTCAAAACGGGAAACAGCAACGTTGTGAATAAGTATTTTCCGTCATTTTTGGTAAGACGCCAGTGAACGGAAACAACCGTCAACCTTTTCATTCTTAATCTTAACACACATACACACACACACACACACACACACACACACACACTTGGACTTGACTTACTGGTACCTGCTGTTGTGCTTTTTTTTTGCTTTGTTGCAGAGACCCCTTGATACCAGAAAAGATAACTCTCCCTGTCGATTAGGTAACCCAGTGTCGTTTCATGACTATTTCACTTTATCTTATCTGGTTGGCGAAGCATCAGCGAAAGGGAATGTTTAGAATGTTCGATTCCGAACCGAAGGTGAAATTATTTCAATTTTATGTCCCATAAAAAAAGTATTCTTTTATGTGTCAGACGAATGAGTTAAGAGCCGTACGCGAGAAAAGAAATCTTTGTGTTGTCCAATAAACCAGAGCAGACACGTAACTTAACTAAATTACACGAAATTAGGAAGCGACGAACTACTAAACATAATCGAAGAATTCTCATGGTCGCCTTTCGTCTAGGAATAATGAGGGCACATTGAATCCCTTCAGAATTGAATTCTCGATGGGAGGAAAGGTCAGCTTTTATCCCACGCTAGCAGGGTTGCCAGACTCCACAGCCTCCTCTGCAAGGAAACCCAAAAGTCAGTGTTTGGAAATAATACGACCATAACGGTGCGAAAAACATGAGGATAACCTGGCGAATAAAAGAAATAGATCAACAGGTTAACTGGAGGTATCCCAAGTGACGAAAATAACCCACAACAACACCTTTAACAAGTGTCCTTGCGCCCAACTACCTGTGTCCTTACGTTTTGAACATAAATAGAAAAATCCTTTGTCTGGTGGGTTCTCTCACAAAATCTCAGGTGCCCACTTAACTGTTTTTCTTTTGCTAGTTTTGTTTTCAGTTCCGAACTGGTTCGCAAAAAAGTAACAAAAAAAAGGAAATGCTAAGTTATTACATCTATGTTTACTTATTTTTTTTCGTGTGAAATTACGGATTGCATCGCAATTAGTGATCTAGTAAATTTAGTTGTCTGTTTAATTCCCCGGCGACAATTGTCGTGTAAGTTTTCGGGTAACTTGATCACAACACTCCCAGATTTATTGTCAACATTTCGTTGAAATGTTTTGACAGACCACGAATTGACGATATCATCTTGCTTTGCATAGACCGAAGTGGAGTGATTAAATCGAATTCAACTCCGTGCTCGGCACAATGTCAGTGATCTTTTAAAGACAACACTGAAAACCTGATAAATATTGTAAAAAAAAACTCCTTATTAGTATACGAAGGATGAGCAGACCTGCTACGGCCGAGAACGAGTACAGCAATGAGTTACAACACGATCCAATACTTTACGGAAATGTTAAGAGTATTTTATACACTTCTAGTGTCTATATTACTCCGCTCCTATACTCTAATGGATAATCATAAAACTATCAAGCAACACCTAACCTACTTTAACATGTGGGCCAACGCACGATTAGTCATAGCAATAAAGAGAGGATTTATGTGACTTATTTAAAAGAGCAGCCATTGACAATTTTTGTGTCCTAGTCCACCCTAAATTCGATGAGTACGACACCGTAGGAGGAATACAACTGGTGATGTGTTTATATTTAATTTTTGCTAATAGTAAAAAGTAAAGGAACTCACCCAGCGTGGCAGTCTACCAGAAAAGCATTTAAAATGAAACGAGTGCTTCGATTTTGTCAGTCCCATCTCCCGAAGAGATTTATTGGACAGGATTCCGAGCTTGGTGTACACCTACCCCGAATTTAATATTCATCACACCTCCAGAGCAGACTAAACCTAAAGATTAGATGTTTCGAACAACCTTACCTGGTGGCATCCTTTGCCTTTTCTCTTTTTCCCCATTAATTCTTTCATAACTTTTACGTATCGCAGTGATCTTGGGTCGAACCTTTTCATTTATCCCCTCAGAACTTGTGAGAAATGTGAGGGTTTTAGGACATTCTGTGGCAATCGAAACCGAGGAGTTTCATTTAACTGGTCAGTTATCATTCTCGTAAAAGGTGTCCTGTCTTAATGGAGTCAAATTTGTGAAATTTTTAATGGGGTTTCTTTTGTGACTGTCCTGTCCCTGCTTTGTGCATTGTGAGAAAGAAATTCCTTCGTTCGTATGCAAATATTTAGACGAATTGAATGAGAAAGTCGTGGGTCTTCCTGCGTAGACGCATAACTGACGCTACAAAATGTGAAATGACCAAAGAAAATGTCAGTGAAATAGCGTTGAGCAACTTTGGTTGGATTTGCCACTTTTTCTGTCACCTGAACGGTCCGCTTTGCGCCGTTTAAAGTAGCAGAAAGTGTGGGCGACTGAGACATGCCGTACATCTTTGTAAAAAGAAAACTTAATCCGACTGTGTACGAGTATGTAACTCGCAAAAACTCATCGTGTCTCGTGTTGTGCAATAATCTTTTATGTGGTTGTTGCGTGCAACGAAATAGCTTTTCAGGACTCGAGAAAAGCAATTGTTCCAACTCGTGTTACTAAATTTATTAATACTTTGAATTTTCATGCACAGATTTTGAATTTGCACGAACTGGACAGTTCTCGCTTGCGTTGGAGGGACAATACAAACAATTCCGTAACTTATTTGTAATAAGAGCATTCGCGGCTTGGGTCGAATGAGCGTAACAAACCAAAAGCCGAGAACACAACTTTAACCTCTTGAAAAATAGTTTTCGATCGTAAAAAATAAAAATAAATCGCCGATAGTTTCGTCTGAGTCCGATGTCCGGAAAACAGAATGTGTTCTTGCACCATTCCGACCGTCTGTAATTCGCAGAATGTTCTCGATAATGAAAGTAACGAAAGTCGAACGTTGAGTCTGCCTTATTTATCTACCTGAATTTATCTACTTCACCATAAAAAGCTTACGAGAAGTACATAAACTTTTTCTACCACCGAGGAAGAGTTCATCGTGACTCATTCAAATAAAACATTTTCAAATATTTGCAATTCTTTACCTTTTTAACGGTTTGGCAGGTACCTACCTGGCGGATTAAACACCTGGGCCGAGTAATTTTTTTTTTCCTCGTAGCAGTTCAACCCAAAATAGAAAAGTTTATTAGGGAACGAGTCGTTAGTTAATAATAGTTAAACGCATAACGGAATTTGTCAGTTGGGCAGTGTGACTTGTGACAATCATGAGATCCTGTCACAAATATTTTAATAATCCCAACACGGAAAGTGTTTGAAAATAAAACAGTCTGACACGTTAGTAACCCTTTATAGTGACCACGTCTACTAGTTTGTAATTAATAAGAGAGAAAGGGCTATTGTTACGAGAGCTACCGTGGGTAGGCACTCGCAGAAATGCAACAGTTAACTTGTCAGAATTTAAAATAAGGTTGCGCACAATGGGAAATAAATTAGAAGTAAATACACACAAATTAACGTTATTAAGTATTTTCAACCAGACTTATGTAGCGGAAACAAATTTATGCACAGTTCTTCGGTTACTTTTTCCGAGTACTCCGCAAGTTGTAAACCTTGGAAGGATACGAGAGCTCCTTTCGACATTCAACACATTAATTTAACGTAATCCTGTTTTATTTGTCTTGTGGTCTTGCTTCACTAAGGACGCTATCCTCCATAAAAGGTGCTGTGATTCATTTCTAGATTTGCGGGTTTTTACACGCTCTCTGGCCTAATAAAACCGAAATGATTTTATGGAATGCACTCGGTTTAATAAAAACACAAGTGCCGGTTGCACGCCCGTTGGCGCTCTCAGGAGTTAAAACCATCTGTCCCGGACATATCCCGAGGTTGCATTTGTATCCAGGAAGGTAGAGGTAACAAGTACCTGATTTCCATAAACGAGATGAATCAGAACGCCTTGGCAGGAAGTCGACCGAATATTTTGGTTGACTTAACCAACTACCAATATTTTTTTTCAAAGAACAACTTGAGCCTGTAAAAGAGAAAATACTTATTGGATTTCAGCGTCAATTATCCGTGTCGCAGGTCACGGGTATCTCTTTGTACCTGATTGTATTTTTTTTTATGAATACCTGACTTTTACTTCCACTTATTCATTAGTATGTTTCTCGATGGTGGTTTTCAATGCTTTTCCTCCGTACCCATCGAGTTCTCACAGGTACAGGGTGTGTGTGTGTGTGTGTGTGTGTTTTACTTGGTTTTCGTGCCATGCCCGCATTTCCCACCCACCATCACTTGGTTATTTGGTTATTTATAATGTTGGCGTTATTTCGGCCATGTCGAATCTCAGACTCGTTTTTATTACGTTTAAGTCATCGTAAGAGCGTCGCTCTTGATAAATTCTGTTCGTCTTTTTATTTAATTCTCCGTAGAAAATAAAATAAAGTAAAGATGATAAACCATTTGTGGGACGCGAACTCTTACTCATATTTACGACTCACCCGATTGGAAATAAATAGGTTTTATACCTGAAACCTGATTTATATGCATATTAATAGGTGAGATGGCTTTACCCTAATGTTTTTATTAAGAGCATTATATACAATTCAGAATAAATTATTATCGGTATTTTATCTATCAAAAGAAGATTAATAAAATATATTTTGGTTTGGAAAGTGGTAGTTCCCATTATGTATGTAAGGCTGCGTATGTACAGAATGTTGTTGGGTAGCGCTGTGAGAAGGAAAACTGCTTCAAGCATATATATCCTGCCCACCCAATACATATATATATGTATATAAATTTGCTGTGGGGTAAACTCGCGATGTGCTAATGAATTTTATTCAGAGCTTAAAACTCCACCCTCCAAGTCGAACGCATAACATTTAATTAAAGGTGCGGTTTCTGTACCTGAATCTTTGCTACTCGTGTTCCTGGTTTGCATGCGAATTTTGTCCGTCGTACACACAATCGAAGAGAACAGTGCATCGCAGCGGAAACAAATAAATATTTTGTAAAGGCAATGCAATCGATAGTTTTTAATGACAAAACGAATCAATAGATAGATAGAGATGGATTTGAATCATTGATAGATGATAATCGAAATTAAAACTCTCGACTTCAATTCGGTTGGAATGTCAAGTGTCAGGAGGTCGGAATGTGAGGGTTCGTGTTGGTTTGCCAACATCGTTGGACGGAACCATCGTTGCTAATTTATCTATCAGTGAATGTGTCGATAGACTACTGGATCTATTTCTATTATTTTTGTGATTTTGTGTGTGAGATGGTCCGCTTTAAATGTCAGTAGTACGTGCGCCTCAGTGCCTGGGACAGGTACTACTCATCCGGTGGGTATCGGTCCACGGTAATGTGTCTGCCATTTGATTTTTAAAGCAACATCATTTCGTTTAATTGAATTTCTTTTAGAGTTTCTCGTGTTTCCCACCACCGGGGCGAGCACTGTAACTTTTTACATTAATAACGTAATAAACATGGAAATAAGGATACAGGTTTTTGGTGAAGAGTGTTGGGAAAAACGTTGATGGTCGGGAAAGAAAAAAAATCTGAAAACAGAAATTACAGAACTCGTAGTCAGAAACGGTAGGAAAACACAGTAGGAAGTTCTTCTTGATTTTTAATTCCTGAAAAGTACTTCGGTCGAACCTTAATACCTACTTTTATGTACGTAAACAAGAAATAAGCTGCAATATTAATAAGAATAACGAAATGAAGAAGAAATAAATAGAAAGTTTAATTCCGATTCATTTTATAGCTACAGTGTTGATATTTTACTTAATGCATATGTGTTTATTAAGGATTAAAGAAGTGGTTCTTTGTGCTACAAAAACGGCCACTTCCTCTCCTCACTTGACGCACTGTCGATTGCTAATCTTATTAGGGTCTATAGACGAACAGGACTCACTTTAATAATTGGTGTGTTGGAGCGAAATAAAACCGATTCTTATGTAATGTCGAGGAAACCAATTACTTCTTTTGCTCGAGATGTTTAGACTCGGCTGAAAGAGAAAAACTCACGGGTCGAGTATTTTAAGTTCGTACGGAAATAATGGGCAGTCGGTAGGTACTCGTGTCAGCTACCGATTCGGGCACACGAAAGTGTCAGAACTTCCCTGGGTAGGCGTCGACGCTCAACAAAAAAATACTTTCTTGGGCTTTAATCGTACGATTTTAGTTGAAAAATGACCGTTGTTTCCTCGGGCACCATTACATTCCCTGGTACCTGTCGGTTGCCGGGTATAATTTCACGCCTAATTTCTAAGGTATTATCTCTCTCTCTCTCTCTCTCTCGCTTCCTCTCCGAAAACCTTTCTTGTCAGGTCACTCCTTTGTCCACTTCTTATAGACAATTTGATTGACTTGGAAACGAGAGTACAAGTTCGTCGTAACTACCCGTTACGTCTCTCTCTCTGGAATTTTAACCCGTCGGTTTTCAGACTGGAGGCAAGGTGACCCACGGTTTTATGACCGTGAAGAAATTAAAAATTATAAATAAATTAAGCAGGAGAGTAGTGGAAACAAGTGAGGTGTCGTTAACCACTGTAGTCGAATCATGGTTTTACCGCAATAATCGTGTAACATATACGACCCAATGGGGAGACGAGTGTTCATCACAACACACACACACACACACACACACACACACACATACTGTAACTAATCTTCAACTTGAGGATTCTCAATAATAATATCCGAAGTTACATGAGTTAACTTAGCGGTGCCTGTGCCTAGGAATACGTTTGATTCAAATTAAAATTACGGTCTCAATGCAGGTATGTGGCAAACAAGCAGTGGAACTTGTGTACATGAGCTTGGAGTAACGTGATCCCACTAAACGAGTATTGGTATTTACCGCGGCATCTTCTCTTATTTTATATTTATGTATATGCAAATTAACCGTTTCGAGCCTGCCTGATGCCTTCAAAAGAATCAATTCGTCTTCCTTTCTCCACGTACAATTTTGCACTTGCAGTTCGACGAGGTTCCTCTCATGCGGTGCACTCGGCTCCATATTTAAATAAAATATTTGCTCGAGTCTTTTTTGTTTTACTTTAGATGCGTACCTTCGTTTGCACATCCGTTAGGAGTAAGAATAAATCAGATTGAGGTCATCCCGGTGTGTCTCCTCTCGATTCTCTTACCGTATATTTATTTTACTATTACACAACCAGAGGCTTCTTCTAATGAATTTAGTATAATGGCCGTCGACGTTGACTCGTTAAACAAAAACAAATCTTTCGTGTCCCATATTTAATTCTTGGTTTTTGTTTTGAAAACGATTTTTGCGTTAAATTGAAAGCGTGCTGGCGGTGGCGGTGGCGGTGGTCCTTTTGCGGCATTCAAATTAACATTGGGCTCGGTCAAAGGGCAATTTTCTTTGCTTCTTCCGGGCAGTTTCTCTTCCAACCACTTTCAATTCTCCTTTCTCTTGAAAAACCCCGTGAAATTCGGGCCCGAGTTTCTATTTCTTAACCGCGGGAAATCTTCGCCCGAGATTTATCATCAGACATCAGAAACGCTTTTACACGTCAATAAATTTTCCACCGTGTGGGGACCGAGTCTTTTTCACGTGCTCCTCTTCGGAGCGGAGTCAGTCGGTCCATTTAAGGCATTGCCACGAGACAAAAGCGACCGTTAAGGTTGAAGGCCATCTGTCAGAGGTGGACTCTCTTCGCCGAGCCGAGAGAAGATAGTTTTCTAGGTTACTTGAATCTTATTTAAATATAATGAACATTGTCGATGATGATTTTGAAATTTTTATTACCGGTTAAAAAGCTCTTTTTTAACCGGTATGGATGATGTGAAGAAATTTGTAGTCGAGCACCAGGGTCGGAGGCACCAACTGGTCTCTTTATGGTTGCATGTTAATTTTAATATTATTCATAAGGAGATGCACACACGTACACACCTTCTCGATGCTCGTGCAAAATTAATAGTGTAAATTTTTTTATTCTGTTTTTAAATGACGTAAGACTTATATTTTGCGGTGAACAATAGTAGGTAGTAGTCGTGGAGCGGATGAGCAACGTGATGGTACACGCGAGACGTATGTTCAAACGAGTGTTTTCTCACAATATTTATGTACACGTAATTCCTACGTTGCTGAACCACAAAAAGAAATATTATTGTGACGTATTGAATGCTGCATCACAAATAAACACTCGCCCTTGTGTCACAATTCACGCCTCGCCGATGTTCCATTTCGAGAAATGCGACGAAACGGTTGACAGGTGAGCGAAAGAAGCAAATGAATGAAAGTCAGACAACGTTTTAGGTAAAACGAGATTCGTAACAAGTAGAAGAGTTGCAATTATGTGAAGATCGGTCTAGTGGTTGGGCTTCGCAAGGAGTTCTTGAACTTGTTTGCTTTCGTTTAACGGGTACTACGCAACTTATTCTCTCCGCGTTAGCTAGGTATGATTCACCGTTCGCACGAACCAAGAGAAATGACCTGAAATAGTTAATAGAAAGAGCCGAATTTGAGACCCAGAAAACGAGATTCAACACTCGTCGGCGTGGCAATATAACAACTCCCTTCTGTTGTGTACTGATATTCTATATATATTTTTTTTTGCATGGATGATAAGTTGCCTCGTTCACGGAGATCAAACAGTGTATGACGAAACAATACAATTGTAATTATGTTGTATTTATTCGGACGTGCGTCGTGTGAGATTGGTATGAAGATGTTATTTTTTTTTTTAAATTATTACTTACACCATCGAAATTTATAAATAATTGTAGAGTAATTAGTGTTTTCGTGATATATTTCCAGTACCAGTCAGGTTTGGATATTTTTTCGATTGTTAGACGGTCCTTTTGGAAACGAAAACCAAACAAGTCCGGTCGTTTTATCCAAAAATGGTTTTGTTTACACGAAAAAAAAATGACTTTTCGTTGGTGGAAGAGGTTAGGTGGTGTGCTTTGTCTAGGTGTCCACCGCGTACCTTGACCTCTTTGACCATTAATTATACTCCGGGTATGAAATCTTAATAAAATCGTTTCTCCTGTCTTTACCAGGAGAGAAAAAAACAGCGGGTTCCATTTGAATTTTAAATTACAGTACCTGTATCGAATTGTTATTCGCACGGTTATGTATATTTGATGATTGGCTGACCTTCGCAACAGTTCCATGGGAGTAGTCAAATGTAGTGGCTGCCGGTGTTGTGAGTTAAGTTAATTTTATTTTATACAAATTGGGAAATTTTATGTGGAATTGCAAAACAATGGCAGCAAGCTGGGTAATAATCGATTACAAAATGAGAGTCCGTTCCTTAATTTTTATGTTAGTTATGTAAATAAAAGAGAAAAATTTATTTATTATATACTTATTAGAAAAATTTAAGTAGAGTAATGGTGCAGAGTAAATACAAATTAAAATATATAAGTGTAAATAATTAGTGAGATACTTAAGAGCAACTTGATAATACTGGGCGCGAACGAAAGTAGTTTTTGATAAGTTTTAAGAAAACTAATTTATTGTTTCGATTTTACGCGATATTGGTAACTTCATTGCTGGGTTGTTGTAGTTACGGAGAAAATAAGTTGTAGTGGCTTACAGATCATGCGATGGTATTCCTCGAACCGGAAACTTATTGTGTAACCCAGTTACTATTCTCAATTCGTGCAATTGATTTCGACTGTTGTAGAGCTTTCTATAGTTTTTTTTTGAGACCAGCACCGTGCCATCCATGGATTTCCTATTTTAGAAGTTAATGTATTTGTAAACAAGGTGCTGGGTGGCCTCTAGTTGCACACCCTTTTTATTTCGTATATGGTGAATGCATTCGAGTTGAAAACACAGACGCGAAAACGAAACTATGTGACTAATAGTGATTTGCAATGGCTTGAGGAATCATTATTGTTATCGAATTCGACAGAAGTGTTTTGAAAACTTTTTTAAGGAATTCGATGTGGGCATTAATCGTTCGGTCGGTAAGTCACTCGATGTAAGTGAAGCTCGAAGCTCTCAGCTGTGTACCAGCACAGTAATACTTCGCAGTGAGTCTTAGAGAATGATTTTCACGGTCCCTGTGGCGGTAATATATCATTAAAACTATTAAATTTAAATATGTAAATTCATTGGGACATTTCTCATTCCCTCGAGCAGATAAATCGGGAAATAAAAGAGTGGTGTTTATTTGAACATCGATATAAAAATTCACTTGTGCACGACGTGCTTCCAAGTTATGGCGGGAGTCGAAGACAGTTTCTGATCTTGACTTGCTGCCAGATTCATATCGAGAATAAGGTATAATCGAGTATAAACACTTTAATCATGCAATCTCAAGCAACTTTATTAGATTTATTAGAAATATTTAGCGAGAATGTGCCTATCGTGTTACAGGAAAATGGTGTGTGTGTGTGTGTGTGTGCGACAACAGCATTGAGTTCCGTAATTTTGTAATTAATGGCACGGCATGTTTCGAGAGATTTTCGGTGGTCAGGTGTGGGCGCGAACCTTGAAAAGAGTACCTGTGCTCTCAGTCATTCGTCAGTCGTTCCCGATTTCCCACGTAAAGAAAAAACACCCACCAGAATCGTTTGATCATTCGAGTGAACTTAAACTTGAACGGTCGTATTATGTTAACTGAATGTGGAGGAAACGATTCTTGAGGAGAGTACCACACGTGCGTTGTCTATATTTCGTTTCGATTATCAAGTTTCGAGCCTTACATGAAGTCATGTATACATGCACCTATGTATATATAACCATGACATAATTTTCATTTAAATAGCGTGATTTCAACTTAACGCCTTTTTGGAATTCGTCTCCCGCGTGTGTTTACTCGACTCCTCATCTCTTATCTGCCACGTCTCATAACTCATTTGTCTGAAACGGCGATTTATATCAGACACTTCGGAGAGGAACTTCGGAGGAGAACCAAGAGTGAAACGAAATGAATGAATTTACGTAACTGTTACCGAAGGACACACAGTGAAGTTGCGACTGAACACATCGCAATTCCCAGAGAAGAATGATTTTTCCCATTGGGTCAACTATTAGAGACCACAGAGAATTGATCCCGAATTAGTGCAAATCAATTTATATTGGAGTTGACAGTGAAAAAAAATACTGATAAAAGAATTACTGTTATCTCGTTGGAAGTTAATCCTGCAAACGCGAGACTTTAAGTAGACCAGCTGAGAGAAAACGCAAAGCCAAACAAATACACATGTTCTTTCTGTCATGGCAATAACCCGAATTCGGTCGCACGGGAGTTAATACCTTGTATTTTAGGTATTTTGTGGACTTGTTGCAAAAGGACAAACGGTTTTTAACAATGACACGAAATCAATTTTACGGGGACATCCGGGACGACCACGTGGAATCGGAGGGGCTGCGATAAATCGTTGTTATTAATAACAGAAAATTTCTTTCTGTTCAGCTCCGCGATGTTGTCCCGGTTTATGGGCATTCGGTCCCGAAGTTTACGACTTTGAAAATTTGGCAGTGGCACCGTTGGAGACGTAAGCAAGTGCGTCCCGACATGTGTAACGCAATAGGTTAACCACCGTTAAGTGCTCTTAGCTAAACAAGTTAGAGAGCTCGGAGAATTTCCCCCCGTGAGACTGCTTTTTTACGGATTACCAATTTTCATCTTTTAAATGTTGAATTTAATAAAGTTTAAGTTGATGAAAAATGAAAATTTTCTCGTAATTCGACGAAATGAATTTGAATGTTGTGCAATTCTTGTTAACTTCTCATGTACCGTGTAATTTTTAATAGCAGCAAGCAAGTTTCGAAGCAATAAAGGTTGAATTGTTATTTTTATTGCGGGTGACAAGGAAGAGGTAAAATACTTATTATCAATAAACTTCTGGTTGACGAAGTAAAAGTTAATGGTGTAATTAATAGGTTGCCAACAAGACAATGGTGATGTTGAGGAAACTTCACTTTGATAAACTTTTAAGTCTCTAAAAAATTTACATATTAACTTGTAATCTTAACTAAACGAGTCAAGTTAAAGAAAATATAAATTTGAAAATACTGATGGAAATTATAAAAGGCACAACATCCGTATCTGTAAGTCGAGTAGAAACGTCTCCAGGTGTTGTCAGAAAATGTGCAGGGATATAATTACAATAATAAGTTAGATGTAGTGATCAGTCTTATTGTGTCTTATGAAACAATTGTCTAATTATGTTTGTGGGAATGATGACTGGAATGAAAATTATCGAAGTGCCTGTACAATAACGTTCAAGGTAATTTAAGGTATTTTATTCAATCGTAAATGTGCGTTTCTAACGTCCTCCTCGTACACATTGGTCAACGGGTACTTACTACCTGAGTTAATAGTAGGAAGACCGGGACTCAGACCACGTCAATGGGAGACATGTTGAACGGATGAGAACCAACCCTCAACTTCGAAATTTGACAAAAAAACAGACAGAAATCACAGGCGGTTCCATTAATCCATCGTCTTCGTCTACTTGTATGGGAATCAAAGAGGGATTCCTTCGAATGAATTGAATGGTGCATTGAGGGATTCGTGAGAAAATATTCCACTTAGTGGTAACACTCGCTTTGCCCCCTTAACTTAACAACAAGTCGCATTACGGTGGTTTCACACTAATTTCATCACGTCTCGTTGTAGTTTCACTTTCTTAACGTAGACTTTGTTGCATGTCACATGAGCCCCGAGACGAAATTTAAATTTGAGTTACACCGTTTGTAATTTCGAAAACTAAAAATACCACGGGGGATGGGAGGTCAAGTAACGAGGTCCCCGTTGAAAAGTCTCAGCGATTAGTTTCAGTCGCTGTCAATTAAAGAGTTGTAGTCTCAGCATCTGCTTCATCCATCTTGTTCTCATCTTCCGCTTTTTTGTATTCATTTGATGTCTAAATCCTATTGATGACACGGTCTCTTATCCGACGGTGTGTTGTTACCTATTCTCAGATAAAATTTGAAAGGAACACTGCGCATCACCCAAAAACCCGTCTCCTTTCCGTTGCAACAGAACCATTTTGAAAAATGAAGTTAACTCGGTAACTTCTTGTAATGATACACGAAATCAAGATTATGTGCCTTGTGATTCATGGATTGTATCAGTGGAAAACGTGACCACCGAAATTTAGAAAGGACACGGCGGCATGTGAGCATCGAACCAAAACGTTTGGTCGCTTTAAACTGGACCGATTAAAATGTGCCAGTACCTTTTAATAAAGCAATGGAGAGGTTACTGTTAAGAGTTACGCCCACGGTACTCAGATTTACTTCTTTCTATTAGACACATTGTCACATTACTGTTTTCTTTTCTATGATCATTGGTGTGTGTGTGTGTATGTGTGTTTATATGCGTAACTATAAACACCAGCAGTACTACGGTGTGGTACAAGCAGTGGTTTCTTTCCCAAAAGCAGTCAAATGAGGACATGCGAACATCACTTATTGTAAATCTCACAACAGGTTTCCCGTTTTTACCTAATGATTTGAAATTTTTAAATGAATATTGAGTAACGGACGTACAACCGACACGGTCGACCTCCTCATCTTCTGACTAATTTCATTCAATTTTGCACGGTACGAGCTGCCATCGATTTGCGTAGTTTTTGTCCTTAGAATCTACCAACTGAAGTCACAACTCGTTCTGCCCACGTTCATTGCTACACATCTATCATTATTTTATAGTTTCTTCTCGTTTTCGTTCCCCTTCCTCGTTTCCTATGACAGTAACCGGTTATTGTCATGTGAACTTTTTCTTCGACAGTAACAAACGGGGGAGTGAGGCTCTGACGTTCCCGACTGTGAACATAAAAATAGATTTCTACATCATTGAAAATCAATAGGTACAAATAATTCCACCCTGCTAAAGTTAGTTTGGCTGCCGTTGCAGTCACTGAAACTTAAAATTACGTGAGTGGAGTAGTTCTTAATAAACAATTTAAGTATTAGAGTAAGATGGTAACGTAAAAATGGCGGTTTTTTAAAGCCAAGTTAAGAGCGTTTTAAAGTAATGATATTAACCAAAAGTTTGAATTTAACGTCGCGTACTTATATTAGTACTCAAGGGGAAGGTAATCCCTTTCCTATATAAACATTCTCGCCTGAACTTAATGAATATGGTCCGGGAGAACACTTTTTTTCTATGGAATTCATTGAAATAAATCCACCACTAGAACTCGACGTACTTGGAGATATTGTGGGTTTAACCGTTTTTAGAATTTCAGTACTAAAAGTTTTTGTGTGGTGTTTTTACAAAGAATCTAAAGAAGAAGGCTACCTCATTGAAATGAAGGATAATGGTTTTTAATTACTTAAGAAGTAACTTAGATATTTGAGTTAAATTTCTACGTCCTTGGGTATATTGGAAGTTCTGAATGGCACTGCTGTGTTCGGTATTTATTCTCTTAAATTTTTATAGTATGGAATAGTATGGTGTGTGTGACATTCATTTATAAGTCTCCAGTCGGTGCCTCTTGCGTAGGTACCTGTGGTATTGTAAAAGTATAGATGCAACGTTCTGGAACTGAATACGTACAACGGCAGAGGTACTTACTTACGGAATATTTGTTATGAAGATTGAATTGCGTGTAATTAAAAAGAATGACGCGGTGATTCAAATGAAAACATTCTAAAACGAAGGGGAAAGTATTTTCCTCTGTCTGTCTATCCGTCTATCTGATGTTCCGTTGCTTAATGAAACTCACATGGTCATGGCTTTTACGAGCATTTAAATTTTTTTTACGGTGCAACGTTCCTATTAAACTACTTTTCGAATTGAATTCGTTTGAGTTGGGTAATCAATCGAATTAATACAGATTTGTGGGAAATCGAATTTACGTTTTATGTTGTTGGTTTGACAAAAACACCAATGAAAGCCTCGACTTCAGGGTGGTTAGGGTGTCACTGTCCAACATTTGAATAGGGCGGTCCAAGGTCTCACCTGAGTGGCTTGCCACCCTAGGGAGGTGAGTGTGAAAATTAAGGAGTTGCCATAAATAATACTTATAGAACAATTTCGAAATAACCTTTCAATAAAATAAAACTTTTGTGGACAGTCTTTTACTCTACGCAGGGTCCTGATTGGCCGATTCGGAAGTTTAACATTCGACGGTGTAAAAATGTACATTTCTAATGTTACAATTTCTTGTTTCAGAAATATACAACCTTCAGAAATCTTTCGAAGAAGTCAGCGAAGGTACCTGTCCCAGTTGCAGAATGCCATTTGACAAGGGCAAAAAAAGAAAACTCATTGATACCTGCGGTCACGAAAGATGTTACTCTTGCATGTTTCACAACGAGATCTGTCCGTTGTGTTCATCGGATGGTAAGTAAATTAACAGTAAAGAAATGGCAAACTAGTCTTAATTGGTCGTCAGATACCTGTATAATGAAACATAATTCTGGTGCATTTGATGCAGAAACGCTGTCTTTGAGTTCTTCTAGCAGGACAGCAATCTTGCGACAAATTTGGAATTCTCTTAGACCACAAGAATGTATTTAATATGATCTCAGATATCCTTGCGATCAGATAGCCTACCAAAACTCATTTATTGATGTTTAGTCGGTCTGCGATCGAATGTTACTCAGTTTTATTATTAGAAGTTATGAAGAAATAGATTACATTCAATTATTTAACGATATATTGAAGTGAAGAATTTTTAAGTAGAGTTTAACCGTATAAACGACTCTTGTTCATGCTGCTGTCTTCACTTAATTTGCAGGACTTCAACCGTCTAAGCGGGCATTGGGCTCCACCTCACCGCATTGGGAGGAGAAGGCGACGCGGGATGACAAACAACAAGGCCAAAGAAAGCCTAAAATCAAACTGAACGGACATTTGCCATCGTTTGGAATTGTAAGAATTCTGTCGATGATCAATTGATGAGAGTGTAGACGAAAGGAGAAACCGAAACGGAGACATTTTGTTTTTTGTTGCAGTCGAAGCCGAGCTCTTTGGAATGCTCCTCGCCTTCAGCGTGTCTCACATCTCCCTCAAGACTGCCAAGGGTAAAGGCAACTTCTCCTTGCGATCGCCATGAGAACATCGAACACAACATGACGCAAAGTTGTCCGACTCCACCACAATCGAGAAGAAGATTCTTTCTCAGTCCAAAATCCCTCCGGGCCCCGTGGGGTTTGGTCTCGAAACTCAGCCACAGTCCTGCAGAAAACACGGACAGTCCTCTCACCATGTCCGGTAAGGTTCTGCTTCCATCCACGTGAACGTGGCACCACCTCGTTCGTTCAGGCTCTGAGAACAATTTTCCTCTAATGAGCCATCCTTCGTTCCCGCTCAAATGAGACACTTTCTTTATTTCGAAATGTTCGATCTAAATTCTTTGTGACGTAACAGTAGTACATTGTATTTGTCAGAAATAGTGACAGTCTCTGATTCATCCAACACCACCGAGAACAGACGCTGGTCCAGTTACGTTATTGGAAAATTAAAGTCCCTTTGGTGGTCGGGCGGAAATTCTGCAGGAATAAATCAACTGTCAACAGCAGGCATGACTTTTATTCCCAGATACTTGCATTTTGATCCGTTTTATGTTTGCGTTTGCCGTCACTTAGATTTGCTATGTGGTTGTATTGTGATCGTGACGTGTGACACGATACCACTCCAACTTGAAACTAAAACTTACTAATAAAAACGAGTTGTGTCGAGTGGTTTTGATTATTTTCAACTTGTGTAACCATAATAATTGAAGTATTTTATTAAGCATCGTGGATTATATTTACAAGTGTTGGAATTATCTTGTGTATGCCAGTGTGTGTTTGGTGCTTCCTCAATACAAGCCTTAATACCACAATATATGTTTTTAGATGACGAAAATGGCTCTCCAAAGCCCACGACAGGTCGCAAAAAGGCATCCCAGAATGATTTGTACATGAGACTGGGATTACTTCTGGGAGATGGATCCCGAAGATCGTCAAAGTCGAATTCGTCATCGCACAAAAATCGAATTCTCACCCCTAGTTCGCGACTAGGTGGTGACAATGGGTCTTCATATTCATCTTTGGTCAGTCTCACCAACAGGCTTCCTTCCAACAACACGAGTCCGGTGTCAACACTTACAGGTATGATTGAATACATAGATCAGTCATAGGACTAAGAATTTCGTGTAATTCAAGGTGAATTATTTGATCGCTTCAGGATCTTCAGAAGCTGACGTTTCTGGACTCTCTAGAAGTTTAAAAGATCCATCATCAGGAAGTATGACTTCACTTATGTCCATATCCATATCGGGTCAGAGCAATGCTTCGTCTAGTCCAGTAAGCAGAAGGCATTCCGTCACGAGTGAGTTTTTATATTTGTTAAATACGGTAAATAAGGTTTATTTGTCCTTATTTATTTTATTAATTCAAAATACAATTCCAACAGCCTCACAACCTGGCCAAGTGGAAGAGTTAAACGTCTTTAAGAATAGGAAGACTCCGGTTAGACGATCCGCCAGATCGGGGAACGTAAAAGGACTGGCAGATCCCAAAGGTGAGAAAACACGTGTGACCTGTTCTGACGGGATTCAATCCATTTAACTGACTTGCTTTTATTTAATTAATTGATTGATTTTTCAGTTCGGTTTGCTGCGTACAGATCGCAGCTGACTCTGAAACCTTTGTTCTTCGAAGTTCCCCAACACGAACCTGATTCTCTCTTCATTGGACGTAACTGGCTGATCAAAGAAATGGAAGATGTTTTAGGTTCGGACAACCCGGGACTTCTCATTCTCGGCAAACCTGGAACTGGGAAAACAACTATAATTTTGCAATTAGTTGAGTACAGTTACTTCGGTAGAAGGAGAGATCCTCCGCAGTTGTATGGTGAGTGACGAATGGTTTATTTTTAAATGTACAATTAAATGTTACCATCAGGTAGACTTGGAAGTGACTTCTTTTGAAATATGACTGCACTATTATAAGGACCTAAGAAGAATTGTAATGGCGCAAGATAAGTCAAGAGTCAACGTAAAATATCTTCTCATTGCAGACCCTCATACGTGCAATGGAAAGGATAGACCTGCTACTCCTGGGTCACAAAACATTTACTGCCAAATTGATCTAGTCGCTGAAAGAATTCGTCACTTGGCCCACCACGTTGTGGCCTACCATTTTTGTCAATCCGACAACAACAACACCTGTCTCATACCTGATTTCGTACACTCAATAGCTGCACAACTCTGCCAAGCACCACAGTTGAGTGCCTACAAGGAGTACTTGCTGAGCGAACCGCACGTGCAAGTAAGAGAGCAAAAAGAAAGGCAAACGTTCTGGCTGTGCATGAGAATGAAATTACATCTATTAAATGTTTATATTCTGTTTGTAGGGTTCTGTTTCGCTCAAGGAATGCATCATCAATCCGGATTTAGCACTCAATCGAGGCATTCTGGAACCTCTCAATACTCTTCAAAAGATGGGCAGAATTCCCATGGAAAACTGCATCATTTTAATCGACGCTCTGTGTGAGGCCGAATATCACAAACCGGACAACGGGGACACCCTAAGTCAGTTTTTGGCTCGATATGCGTCTCACTTCCCACCCTGGCTGAAAATAGTGGCTACCGTCCGTACTCAGATGCAGGACATTACGCGAGGCATGCCGTTCCAGAAAATAAGGTAGGAATCGTCACTGGTCTTCTTGACGGGAACGTGGCACACCTCGAGTACTAAAACTTAGTGTCAACTTCAGTCTGGACAGGTTGAATGAGAATGAAACTCAGCAGAAGGATCTTCTCGATTACATCAACTACCGCGTGCATGCCACCAAAAGCATTCAGAGCAACGTGACGGCCGGCTCTGGAAAGGACAGTTGCAGTCCATCGGCCCAGTCTCTTCACAGGTTTTCCCACCATCTTTTAGGCCTAAGTCAAGGGTCCTTTCTCTTTGCCAAACTAACTTTGGACCTTCTAGAGAAAGGCCGTCTTGTAGTTAAGTCTTCGGGGTATAAGGTAAAGCTCATCTTCGGTTCTATGTTTTTATAGACACGACTCATTCATGTTCTAATTAACATATACATATCTTCACTTTTTTTAAGGTACTTCCGGTGTCTCTGGCTCAGATATTCCTCCTCCACTTCAATCTTCGGTTTCCAACCCTCCGATCGTTCGAGAAAGTCATGCCACTTCTGAGCGTTTGTCTGGCTGCCCTGTACCCGTTGACTCTCTTGGAAATTTTCTACTCGGTGAATGCACTCTACGGCGAGAAGTTTTTATCGTGGGAGGAATTTCTAGAGAGGTTTAAAGTAAGTGTAACTAACAAGGTTACGCAATGACGTCAGAGGTAGAGGAACTTAACACGTTCTCTATATTTTACATCAGGTATTATCCGAATTTCTCATCAAGAGGTTGGACAACACTTACATGTTTTTCCATCCGTCATTCCGGGAATGGTTGCAGAGGAGGGACGACGGCGAAAGCATAAAATTCCTATGCGATTTGAGGTATGTTCTGATGTGAGTCGTGATGTAACGGAAAGGTTGGAAGTTCGGTGTCGGACGGTGAAGTGCAATTCGTTGTTTCAGATCGGGTCATGCCGGAATAGCACTCAGATTGTCAAGGATTCAGGCTCCACTAGACCCAGAAAAATGTTTAGAGCTCGGACATCACATTCTGAAAGCTCACATTTATCGTAACATGACTCTCCACAAAACTTCACCTCGCGATCTTCAAGCTTTTTGGGTTTGCTCAAGCGCTGAAGATGCGTCCGCTGCTTTAGGATCTCTGAGAAACATCTACAATCCCAACGTTAAGGTACGCCGCATTTTTCCTTCTCGGCGTTCACATCACATCACATCACTAAGTTGTACTTACGTTGCTTTTGGTGCAGGTGTCCAGATTACTTCTCCTCGCTGGTGCGTCTCCTAATTACTTGACAGAATTTCTGGGACAAGCTCCCGTTCTGATGATGTTCGCCCAAGAAGGTGTGTCAGACATGGTCTCACTACTGATAGAATTCAATTCGGATGTTAATTTAACGAATAGCCAGGGTTGCACGGCACTCACATTGGCAGCAGCAAAGGGACACTGCGAAGTGAGTTTTCCTGAAACGTTTGTTTCTCATCGAAAATCATTTTCTACGATTCTACAATATATGTCTTCTTGTCAGGTTGTGAAACAACTGATTGCTGCTGGTGCTAATCTCAGTCATGGAGACACTGCGGGTCAATGCCCATTGGTTCACGCAGCCAGAAATGGTCACATATCGGTGGTAACATATTTATTGGCTTGCGAATGGGTAGTTTCCAAGCCTAGCGACGTGGAACTAGGTGAAGCTGCTCAACAGGCTTTGATTGCTGCTGCCGGACAAGGACATACAGAGGTCAGTAGAATGCTCTCCAGTTACATGGAGAACCATCGGTTATCAAAAATCTAAAATTTTTATTGCATGGTTGAAAACAGGTAGTTGAGTACCTCTTGGATACGGCCGAGGTCAAAGTAGACGATATTGACAGTCTGACAGGAGAAACCGCACTGACAATATCCGCAGCACAAGGCCGAGTGGATGTAATTTCTGTTCTTCTCTTGCGTGGCGCCAACGTGTCCGTTGCCAACAAAAAAGAAAACTCTCCAATCATTCTGGCGGTTAAGGAAGGGCATTGGGTAGTGGTAGAACTTCTGCTTCAACATCACGCCAGAATCGAACAAACTGATGCTGCGGGGAGAACGCCTTTGATGGTCGCTGCGGCCGAAGGACACGTGGCACTGACAGAAATGCTAATAGACAAAGGTAAGCCAAAGAAAATGTCGAGTTGTTTTGGGGTGTTGTTTCATCGTTTGGAAAATTCTGACGTTCCTACACTGAAAATTTTCAGGAGCATGCTTGTCAAGGGAAGATAAGGAAGGTCTAACGGCCCTTTGCTGGGCTTGTCTTCGCGGTAAAGTTCAAACTGTCCACTGCCTCATCAACAAAGGAGCAGAAGTGAACCATGCCGACAAGACCGGCCGGACTCCGCTGGATCTGGCCGCGTTTCAAGGCAATCAAAACCTGGCCAAAGTACGTTTTTATATAAATAAGACTCACACGCGCTTAAAACTTATTATTTGATTTTAATTTGATTTCGCTCTCGCCTCTGTTTCAGCTTCTCCTAGAGAAAGGAGCCATGATGGAACACATAGACATCAATGGAATGAGGCCACTCGATCGTGCCATCGGCAGTAAAAACACTCAAGTTGTTCAGGTGTTTCTTCGGAAAGGGGCCAAACTGGGTCCGGCAACCTGGGCAATGGCAGCTGGGAAACCAGAAATATTGTAAGCATTCAAAAGCTGTTGTAGTACTAGTAGTAGTGTAATAATTTCACCAGCCCTTGACTCCTTAAAACGATTACGTGGCTCTACAAGTTACGAAAGTGATTAAACATTTAAAATTTATTATTTCGATAATTCCCTATGGACACCAATAAAAAAAAGCATAATTTTTCAGGCTAATTTTACTCAACAAGCTTCTTGAAGATGGAAATACGCTCTACAAGAAAAATCGACTACAAGAAGCCGCCCTGAGGTATCAATACGCTCTAAATAAATTTCCCACGGACGGAATGGGAGACTTCGATTCGACATTTTATCAGTTGAAAATAAATTTCCTACTCAATCAATCTCGTTGCAAACGAAAGATGAACGTGAGTTGAAACCTGTGAAGTGGACCGGTACTGAAGGTCAAGTGGAATTCGTTAAATGTTTCTTTTCTTTGCAGGACTACAAAGGAGCCATCGAACTAGCAACCCAGGTCTTGAGCCTGAAACCTGATTCTTTTGAGGCTTTCTACGCCAGGGCCAAAGCAAGGATGGATTTGATGTAGGTTGCTCACTAGAACAATTAATTACATCTCGTGACAAATATTTTATTCAACCAAACTTACCTTTGATAAATAAAAGTATAGAAGTAGTGTTGTAATAATAACGGAAATTGTTATACTAATTGTTATGGTTCATTGGAGGTCTCGAATCAGTGGTACACGTGTAGGAGTAAATAAAAATTACATTAATGAAAAATAAATTACCTAATGATATATGTAGGGTTCTCAGTGTTCCTTTTGTCAATTTAAAAAGTTTACTGATTAATTTTATTATTTTTCATTTTGCTTCTAGGTGTTACTCCGACGCTTTGTCTGATGTCGAATCATCGATCAGGATGGCGCCGGCTCACAACTACGAAGTTTTAGCGATACTTTCAAAATTGCGTGCAGAAATTCAAGATAACCTGGATGAAGCAAAATCCAACCAAAGAAAAATGTAGGATTTCTCGGTTAGAACACTTTTGACTTTAGTCTCTTCTCAACGAAGAATTCTGTCAAGTAGATGTATTATTAACACCAATAGAGTTTTTAAACTGATTTGCAGACTTTTTTTCATTTATCGCCAAAAACTCCCATGAAAACTGTAGAAGTCATTCGGGTGGTCGCTTTCTTTAAAACACAAATATTTTACAAATCTCTCACCTGAAGTTCTTTGCCTTGCCTCTCTTAAAATGAATCACCGAATGAAATTAATGGTCTCACACAGGGGGAAGAAATTCTTTTCCCAAAAATTTCATTCTTTGTACGTTGGCGAAATCTAGCGGATTTTAAAAGAAGTTACTTCTTTAGGTCTAAACTCCTCCCTTTAAGTGTCAGGAGCATCAAACTTCTGATACCTCCTAAGTTTTATCATCGCCTGATACAATCTCAAAATTTCCATCAGTTGAAGTGATTCAGAGTAAAAATTCGAATTTTTGACGTTGGCGACATCTAGTGAATTTTTAAGTAATGACTCTCCTGTGCCTAGGCTCCTCCCCTAAAGTATCAGAAGCAACAAACTCCTGATACCTCCTAAAGTTTATCATCGCCTGATACAAATTCCCAGTTTTGCTATGAATTGAAATGATCAGGAAAACAAATGTTTTTAAATTTTGTTTTTTTGGTAGCGACATCTAGCGGATTTTAAATTCGCTGCTCCGCTTGGACTAGGCTCCTCCCCTAAAGTATCAGAAGCAACAAACTCCTGATACCTCCTAAAATTTATCATCGCCTGATACAAATTTCCAATATTCCCTTTAGTCGAAACGGTTATGACTAGTTCTGAATTGTGGTGTTTTGTTGGCGGCATCTACCGGACAAACAACTAATTCCTACCAGCATTCCCAAGAGTTCCAATTGAGCGGGAGATTATTCTTTTAATTTTGGTGTTTTCTGTCTATTCCCTCCATTTATAAAAACGCTCCGAATGCCAAATTTCACATAAAAATTAGTGCATTTTCAACCTTTTCTTTGAATAATCTTGAACGCAATTGAGTTTGAAAAGAATTAATATTGAAGAATATTCTCCTTAATAAACCCTCTGTTTCGTTATCCATTACTGCTGGAAATCAGTACCCAAAAAATATTCCAATCCCTGCGCTCTTTAGGAATAAGGATAAGGTAAAGTAAAACTCAAAGTATGAAATATGTCTTTTATTAAATTTAAATAGAAATAATACATACTACTTTTAAATATATTTTAACTTATAAAATAGTGATTCACAGAAGAAATATTTACATTAAAAAATCTCTTATAAATTGCGATATGTTTTAGTGACTGATTCATAATCACCCGTTGAATGCACGGCGACCTAAAGGCAGCGACATCGGAACTATGAGCAATATATTCAAATTCTATAAAACCTAACTTACGACTGTTTATACGCTACTTATGGATTCAATCAGAATATCAAAATGTTGATTGAAATCATTAAATGATTCACCTTCATTAAAGTACAATGATCGTAGTGTTAAAATAACCTATGATTACGTGATTATTGATGACCCGAGCCGCCCCAATATGACCTTCTTGCTGTCCAGTGTTTGTGACGGATGTCCCTTGAAGAACGATACCTCGAAAACAGTCTTCGAATTTACTTTTACAAAGATCAATCTTGCTCGACTTCCATTTGATTCGTTAAGGTACTTTCTATGCTGCTGATCAATTTAAACCCGTAATTAACAAAGTATCTGCAAAAGGTTAATTAAAAGTAATTACATACATTTATAATGATACGCAAAAAAACAAAAAGTTGTAAAACGATTGTAAGTAGCATTCACTAACTTTTTTGAAAGGTTCTCCTTTGATTCTGCACTATTATCATGATCCGATTGATTTTTGTCATCTCGAGAAGAAGCCGACATGTCTTGCGAAGTGTCTTCCGTTACTTTTGTATCAGCAACTAAAGTCTCGGATGATACTTCTTTGTTGTTAATTTCTACATCTTTTAATGGTCTGTCTGCATCTATTTCCATTGACGATTCGGTAACGTCCATTTTCAAAATTCTTTTCATTTCATTCAACTTTTTTGTCGCAGTGGACACAGCCTTCTTCAATTCATCGTGACTGGTTTTCTTGTCGCTTAATGCGTACATATTCAGCAAGAGAATGCACGCCAAGACGGTCTTGATGTCATCGCCGGCTGCAGAAAGTTTTGCATTCACCAAATAAATAAACAGAGAAGACCAGGTTTTCTTGTTGTGAAATAAAGTTATGAAAACGTTTGCGATTGGGGGCAGTTGAGAAATGTTGGAATATGTTGGAACTGATGATTCTTCGTCAGAGATTTTCTTCTTGATTAAAATAACTATACAATCCGCAAACAATCCGACCATCAGTCTCAACTCCCGAGCTTTTTCTTTCAAATTCGATGGAGTTTTTAAATTATCTTGGTATGTTGCAAGGACTTTACTTAAATTAATTTTTGTCGCCGACAGATCCTAGAAAGGAAACAAATTAACAACTTGAGTTGCAAAATAACCATTTAAACTAGATCAAAATGGCGATAACTACTGCGGAAGAAAATGGTGAAACAGGTTTAAATTAGATCTGACTGAGGGAAGTAATTGTAAGGATGTTAGTGTTGGTTACTGAGTCAGCAGTACCAGGGAAGAAATAGAAAAATTAAAAACGTACATCCTCCATTTTCTCCAACTCTTTGTCAGAGAAGTTCCGAGTTACCAGAACATTTAAAATATGTGATACCAAACTTGGTATAACAGTTGAAAACATGTTTAAGTCATCGCTGACATTAAACAAGAGTTTGGCTGAATGATTCAAGGCGGCCGTTATTCTACTGGCAGCTTTAACGAAACGTCCTGCACATTCTAAAAAAATCGTAGAAACTGTACTAGAAAAACAAATTTCGGCTCTCAGAATAATCAAAGAATTTATAAAAAAAAACCAAAGCCTTGCTTACCGGATCCAAGTAATTTCAACGTAAAACGACCGACTTTGAAATGAAACCAGTTGTTAACAAAGTGCACAATTATCATATTATCGGACACGTACAAAATATCTTCCAAAAGAGTTACAACTAAGTCTTTTTCAGTTTCACCGATCTGATCGTTTTGCAGCAACGGATACAGAAAACTGTCTCCCCAATCCAATACGTTTTCAATTTCCTTCTGATGGTTTATCAATCCCTCCGATGATTTGTTTTCATCAGTATTTTCTTTGTCTTCTTCATTGCTCGAATCTTCTTTCAATAGGGGAATTAACTTTACATAACGTCGGAAACAAATCGTCAGAAACTCATCAGAAACCAGTTCTTCGCAAAATGGTTCGCCCTGTTCGATTCGAACTTCAATTAATTGCTGAAAAAAAAAATCTGTTCATTTAATAATGAATTCAAGCAGAAAACACGGCCACTAATGGTGTGTGCTGTTAATAAACAAGGTGCATTTAATATTGGAATACTTACACGAATCCGTGACATGAATTTCCACAAATGAAATAATTCCTTATAATTTTTCTTCAGAATACTCAACTTTGCGTACTCTTTCTTCAATAACATGTTAAGAATGTGAATAGCGGCTATGGAATTCGGCTGAATTGTTTCACTTATTTTCACACGTCTTCTTGGAAGAATCTGTCAACGATACATTTCAGTAATAAAATTTGACATTCTCATTCAAGTATGAAAATTAGGTAACTCAGGTACTGACTGTTTCATTCATATTTTGGGTTTCGAACGCAGCATCCAACCACAGAGTTATTTGTTCAAGGATCTCACTACCTCTTCCCCATTTTACCAGTGCCATAAGCATGCAAATAACCTTCTCGTTGTCTTCATGAGTTCTCTCCAGGTTCAATGACTTCAACATTTTAATACAATATCCAGGAAGTGTTATACTGTTATTCCTTAAAAGCGAAGCCGGAATGTTTCCACTTAGAGCAATTATCCCCGAGAACAAATCGCAATTCTGAAAAATATATTAGATCAGTCTTACAAGTTACGAATAATATTTATAATTAAAAGAGCCGCAACTTACCCTATAGTAATTTATGAAAGGCTGAGCATACTTAATGTACGTATCGTACAATTTTAGTCGTGTTTCTTCGTTCTCCGGTTTATTTAATTTTATGTCATGTAATACCCAAAGGATGGTGACGACATCAAATAGCCCGAGAACAACTTCCGGATCATCAAAGGCACATTTTTTGGTGCTGCTGTTGGAATTATCCAAAGACTCTTTTCCTACATTAGCTTCCGACAATGGATTTTTCATTTTTCCTCTGGTTTTCTCCTTGGGCTTCTGCACAATATTTTCACTGTCTTCTTCGTCGATTCCAGATTTCGATATGACAAACATTCCCAGTTGTGACAAAATTTCGTAAATAATGGTGCACGCATCTGTGAAAGTTAAGCTTTTACCCGAGTAGAAGAAAAAATTACGATACGATTTTCTGTACGTTTTTATTAAATAAATAAATCTTTTTGTCCATTCAACCACGGGCATTTTTGAATGGTAATAATTCTTCATGAGAAGCTTAACAATCCACTGTCCGACCACGGCGTTGTCATCCTAAAAGTACATTAAATACACCAAATAAATGCCACAGCGCTACATGAATTGAACATTGACAACTATTAGACAAAACTTACGGCTAGTCTATATTGAATGTTTCCCATTGACACCACATCACTGTATTTAAAGGTGGGATCCTTCTTTTCTTTAATGCAATTTAATAACTGAATAAATGCAATTCGAACCCTTTGATTAACATCGTGAATATTGTTGGCCAAAATTGGAAGGATTTGTTTGATGTAGTCACATGAGAGAGGACTCTTCACTAAACTCTGTAATCCTATGTAAACCATTCTTCTTACTTCTGCTGTCGAAGTGTCACATGCATTCTGCTTGGTGATGACAGTCATTAAACTCCGAATTTGCACAGAATTAAAGGAGTTCCAATAGTGCGAAAGTATATTGCAAATTTCCTGCAATGAGAAATAATTACAATTAGCTCTCAGAAAGAGGAATATATAACTAGAACAGACACTCATTGGTAAATTTATTCACCCTAATTCCAATTATTCGTACGATGTGACAATCATCCTTTAAGCAAGCCAGCATTGCTTCGTACTGCATATTAAATAATTTCTCTGCCTCAATAGCATTATCTTCACACCGAATTAGAGGGAAAGCCTTAAAAAGTAAGTCAGCAGCATTGCATCTGTGCATATTGAAACCACTCTAAAAAAACAAAAGTAAAATTGGTTCAATTTAAAAAAATTAATTATGTAAAAAAAAATTCAATTTTAAATCTTAAAAGTCACCTGCAAATATTTCCACAATATTGGTTGGTATGCGTTTGTGATCATTGTTGTGAAACCTGGATGCTTCTTCTTTCTCTCACCATGCCAAGTTTCCAAAATGACTAGAATGTTTTGATTGTTCTTACTCAACTCAAGTGATGTCCTTTGTTCTCTCAGAAATGTTTCCATTAAATGTTGAAAACACTGTTTCTCTAAATGAGATCTAATCTCATCTGAGGACCCATGCCAAGCAGCAACATATATTTTGCCATAATCTGCAGACTTTTTTTTATTGCATGTTCCCAACTCCAGCATTACTGTTTTGTGGATGTCCTAAAAGTTGAAATAATTGTGATTAAATGACTGCACTGAAAATTACTTTTCAGTTATTGTTAATCTTTTCTTAATAAGTGCACTTACAATCATAAGTTTTTGTGATAACACCATGGCTTGTGCAATAAACCTCTGACCATGCTCTGAATTTAAAACAAAAGGTGTTTCAACCAATTTTATTAAGAGAGGTTTCAAAGATGGTACAACTTTTTCAAATGGTGTGCTGCTAATTGCCTTTCTAATAGAGCTAAGCCTTTGAATATCAGTTGCCTAAAACAAATAATATTGTAGAGTTATTATATTCAATTCCATAATTTTAATAAATCACACAATGCTTACTTACAAGAGGTTTCTCTGCAGTGCACAGGGTCAACAAATGTTTTAAAGTATTGTATTCCATTCCAGGAATATGTTCTTCTTCCTCAATTTTTGCCAACCAATATTCATTTAATTTTGATAATGAATTGGCTAATCCTTGGGGTACTGTGAACCCCTCACTATTGAGATATGTCATGAGTAGACGGCTTAATTCCAAACTTGATTGGGTTGAGGTTAATATACACAGCACCAATTCCAAGGAAACTTTAATAATATTAATAGAATCATCTTCTTGAGCACTGCTGGCTTTTATTTCATTGTACAAGTTTTGCCATAATTTTTCTTTTTCCTTTGCTGGCAGTGCATCATAAGCTTTTCCATTGTCCTAAAACATGTTTAGTGATAAAAATTGCAATTTAAAGTACAGCAATAACAATTGTCACTAGATATTTAGTAAATAAAATTCTTACGCATTTACGTAGAATTCCAGCAATATCCAGATTCCTGTTTTCGAACACTTCAGAATAAATAACACCTTTACTTCGCTTGGCCATGTTAGAGCGTTTGTTTAAATCACGAAACAGGTTATAAAATTCATTAGGTTGTATCTGACATTCAAACGATTAAAGTGAAGTATCACGCATCGATATTTTCAAAACTTTGAAAATATACACTCAATAATTCATATTCACACAATCTGTGTATCACTCGTCTTTAAATATCAATTTCATATTTCTATTTTTTGTATAAATAAAACAATTACGTGAATAAAAACATATAAACATGAATAAGACGCTGTAAACTTAAAATTTCCATCAATCTGGCGCGGAAAAAACCGTTAACGATGTCTGAATTGCTGCAGTTAAGATACCGTTGAGTGTAGCAAAATTAAAATTTCAGGAACGTGTGATATTTCTTTTCTTGGCACTATTAATTAAATGTTTCGATTAAAAACTCTGTGTTGTTGACCTTACAACACCTTTATTTTGATCCAATAAAAAATAAATTAAATTTTGCGCTCCGAAGGAATACATCAAGATTTTGCTGAGTTAGAAATTTACTTACACTTCGACTGTTGTGTTGGCAATACGTTCCAACTAAGTTTCGTGGTATTTACAACGTGTACAATCAGTTTTACCAGGGCTCGTACGTTGTGTGAAAAAATGACATTTTGTATTATAAAAACTTTTTTGTTACTGGGAGTTATTTCCCTCGTTACTTGCCAGACTTGCACGAAACCTGAGGTTTCTGCAACATCGTACACTACTCAGGACGCCACCGTTTTGACGAGTCTGGCTTTTATCACAGAATTTACACTTAAATGTGGAAATGGTGTCAAAGGCTTGCCTTTGCATGCTGAGGTCGATGGAAAAACCTTACCAGGTATTAACCTCTGTTTTATTCCTTCAAAATGCGGGAATTAGCATGACAAGTAATTTAGGAAACGAATTTCATTCATGATTTTCTACAATTTCAGCTGTTAGATTGAATGATGAAAATAGATACCAAGTAAGTTGGCTTGATGATGCAGCCAAAGCAAGTTCTGGTGACTACAGAATAGCCCTGTATGATGATGAAGGATATGTTGCATTAAGAAAAGCAATGAGAAACGGAGAAGATACATCATCAGTAAAACCTTTAGTAACAATTATTGTAAACTTCCCAGGGGCTTACAAGGGCCCATGGGTGAACTCAGAATTTATTGCTGCAATATTGGCAATTTCAGTGTGGTATATGGCATTTTCAGCAAAATCAAAACTCTTAGCTTAGTGAACAAATATTGTAAAATATAAGACTGTTTCCTAAAAGTGGCTTAATTTCTTCTATTTCCATCTTTCATAATTTAATATTTCCTATTTACATTCACATTTATATAAAGTTCAATAGAAGTTATAAATACATCTGCATATTCAACAACTTAATAAATTATATATATTTCTTATTTTGATTCATCTTGTTTACACAAACAAAAAGTATCACTTTAGTACAAAAATTGTAGAAAAATTTTGTACCCATTTGTAACTACCAGGCTTACATTACTGCACCAGCTGTTGCATGACCCACTTTGGTAAATGTGGTACTTATCATTGCTCTGAAAAAAAAATACATGCTATTAATGAATACTTCGTACAGATATAAAAAGCAATACAGGAATAACCTAAACTTGCCAGAGTTTTTGCTCTCCATACTGTCATTCTTCTCACTATCTTCATTAAAGTTTTTGGAGTCTATTTCATTTTGATATGCATAATTCTTCACATCAGGTCCTGTGTAACCCTCCAGCAAAATTTTGGAAGGGAACATGACAAATTGAGATCCCTGAAGGTTTTGAACCCTCTGCTTAAGTTGACCAATCTGAGCTGCCAAAATTCTATTTGCTCTTCTTTGGTGTGACAAAGCCAATTCTTTGTCTTTAACATTTTCCAACAAGGTAACACAGATTGTTCTTAGCTGTGTAACAGTAGCTGCTGTGTTTGGCAACTGATCTGCAGGGGTATTTTCCAGCAATTCTTGAACTGAAAAAGGTGCAACAATTATTTACAAGATGACTTAGTTGTTTTTAGGTGACATTATGTGTGTTAGATGAGGTTAATATGTGTAGGACCTACCCTGCTTTTCAGAAAGGCCCATTCCTGCTAGATTTTCAAGACCAAATTTAATAACCCCTTTGCTGCCCTTTCTCTCCATTTGAGTCTGATATTTTTAGAAATTATTAGTTGTGTTAAAAAAGACAGTTAAAATTTATAGTTTGTGACATGCAAAGTTAGACATATTAAATATTGCAATGTACAAGTTATTTACTTAATTTTATGAACACTTTACCTTGTACCTGGAAATTGTCTGATTACTGAGACTGATTTCTTCTTGTGCCTGCTGCAACTGTTCCTGAAGAAACCTTTAGTTGTAAAAAGATCATAGTAAAAAGTTAGCATTCATAAAAAGTTGGAATTAATGGAACACAATGAAACATGAAACCTATTAGCTACCTGTTTTCCATTATTAATGAATCAATATCTATAACAGTATGATTTTCGCCTTTAAGCAAAGTACTGAGTTCATGATTCAATCTGTGAACCTTACACTTGTAGGCGTCTCTCTCTGTAAGAAGCTCTTCCTTTTCATCCAGAATAGACTGCAGATCTATTTCCAGTTTTTGCTTTGCATTGTTTATTGCTTCCAATTGTTTGACAAGTTCCTCTTCTCTGTCTAAGTGTTTTATTGAAATGGAATCAGTGTCATTCACTACTGGTTTCTGTTCCTTCAACTTTGTTCTCAGAGCCTAAATAAAAGTTATAAACAACCTACATTAGAAACAATTTTATAAGACAAAATACTTTTCTTATCTTTTGTCTATTTTATCTTTAAAAATTGAACTACCTTTACATCTCCAAGAGCATCCCTTAATTTTTGCCTGAGGCACTCAACTTCAAATTTCAATGATCTATTAACTTCCTTTACATCAATACTAGTAGGTGAAAGAGGTTCTTCAGATCTGTCATTAAATACACTATTTTCCCTGTAAGAACCTTTTTTCAATGTAGAACATTTTTCCTGTAATCTCTCTGCCATAAGCTTGAATTGATCTCTTTCTGTTTTAAACTCTGCTAACTCCTTATTCAAAATTACTAATGCCTCACTTTTACTCTCTAGCTGCCGTTTTAAAGTTAGGTTCTGTAATAAGAATTTGAAATTAAACAACACAGAAAAAATTTCTAGTCTTCATGCATTAAAGAAATTGTAATGCAAGTGGATGAGGTCAAACATGGGGCAGAATACTTAAACAAAACATGGGGAGTTTGGAACCATGTTTCATTTCTTGTAGTGTATTTTATAAAAACTAATTCTGCATCAACCCAAGTATTCTTTATTTTTGTCATTAGAAAAAAATAAAATGTTTGTTGAAATAAGTAGTAAAGTTGATTCAAATAATATTAAACGAAACAACAAATTAAAAATATATTCATTTTCGCATTCCAAGTTTTTATCTAGAAGAGGTACCGATTAAAAGTGTCAATTCTACTGGTACATACTTCTGCCAATATGTTTTCCACATAATTGTCCATATTGTGTTTCGAAAACTTGTGCGTATTCATTTTTAGTTTTTAATTAAATTTACCACTATTGTATATTACAATGACGAAATGAGCGTGTCAAACAGTATTTGAATATTTAACGGGGAGCGAAAATAGTTTACATTTTTACGATACTTCGTTCTATCGTGAGAAAGAGAGACAATAAAACATGTGGACCATAGACGTACAATACGGTTGGTTGTTGATAAAAAATTGATATTAAAATTTAATCATAGAGTATAAACTGGTAGTACTTTATTATTTATAATTTATATTTATTCTAATTTTCCGAATCATTTTCTCGTATAGAAAAAGTCTCAAATTACGACTAAAACGTAAACTCGTTTTTAACAATCAAATGTGGTTACACGTATTAAAAACTAGAAGAATGCCTAGGCGTAAGAGCCACGACAAACCTAAAGAACTCGGTCTGAGGACTCGTTAGTTCCAAGTATTATGACATCTGTCTCATGAGAGAGTGTATGCAATATGGTTTTGCTTAGCAATGACGCGGTGGGTTAAACTACACTTAACAACAGAGTAAAGAACGAACCAACAAGATTTTAAATCAACTCATTTTTTTGTGTTTTCGTTTTAGTTTCTAACGGAACTAACCAAACTCTTTCAGAAGTCGAGGCACAGGGGCTCTGTGTCGGTCACGATGAAACGATGTAAGTTCACCTTACCCGAAATGTATTCCCCATCCACATCATCAACAAATAAAATTGCAAACGAAAAATTGATCCCTACCTATTTTACACTTAAATTAAAGGATAACAGCCGCGGGAAATGAAGTTTTATACCTGAATTTCGTTGCAGATGACGGTCGAACAAAACCAGAACCACGTGAGGGTAGAAAACCTTTACCACCTCCGTCAGAATTCCACTGTTTAATGAGGGCTACATATAAAACAAAAAAAATTAGCACAGTTGTAAGTTTCAGCAGTCATCATCTGGTAATGATTAAAATTGAAAATTGTAGAATAAAAGAGGTTACACGATTTTCTACCTTGCTTTACAGATACACCAAAAGGATGTAAACAAATTCCAAGTAGCTTATTGTAGTCTTCTAAAGGGTAATTTAGATGGCTTAAAAAAATTAAAAAAATCAAAAAACAAACCCAAAACTACTTAATGAAGGATAAATTATTATTAAAAACATTGGAAATATAAATGTGTCAGTGTACAGGTTTATTGGTATTGACACCTGAAATAAGGTTTATTCACATTCAAGCACAAAAGGAAAAGGGGTTACACAGGAATGATGTTGATTGTGCTATTTTGTATGAAACAGAGAAGTATTCAATTGCAAATCAAGATGAATTGCAGAAATATTACTTATAATGTTTCATTGTAATGAAATAATATTGAATCGATTCACTGAATAATTGAGTGAATCATACATTTGTGTAATAAAATAATTTATTCCATAATATCGAGTTTTTGGATATTCTCATAAAAAAGTTGCCTGGAGTGTGAAAGTTAACACTTTCCATTTGTTAATATATGCACTTAGAAATATACTCTTTCCATCACAGTTACAAATTATTCTACATCATCCAAATAATTTTCCTGTGATACAGAAATATACCTACAAGTTGTAGGATTATGGCTACAATAGCGATCAAGTTGGTTTTCGAGATACTGTTTTTGAGCAAAGCAGAATTTAGTGCAATTATTTTACATACAGAGAAAACAGTAATTGCTTCTATGTTTACTGTGTTTACTAAAAAAACATCATCAAGTGAGACATTAAAGACAATTTAAAATTAAAATTTACTGATACCATAAATGTAATTGAATTGCTGATAACAATAAAACAGTCATTATTAATAAATATTAAATAATATCAAATAATAAATAAACAAATTCAATGTATTGCATAGGAATGAAAATTACTATTACAGAACACTCTTTGTGTTATATCTATAGTGCTTTTACACAAAATCAAAAATTTTCAAATTTCATTCAGTGAAAGACTATAACACAAGAAAGTCGAAAGCAAATCAAAAAGTTGATTTGAGTGATTTCTACATGTGGCTGACATTTTGTCTTGTTTTTCTTCCTTCTGGGGCTATCCCTTCCATTTCAAAAATCAGAGCATATGAAATATGCCTGAGTAAGCTTTCAGCAAACTTGCATTCAAGTGTGAAACTTTGAAAGCAACATGAATGACTGACACAGCACAAAGGTGTAAAACTCTCCAAATTAAGTACACCAAAAATTTTTAAAAATCAACAAAAATGGCAAGTTGACCGAGTACGAATGAATATTTAAAAAAACATCAGTAAAATGATGGCTTCAAATTTGGTTCTCTTAATAAATTTAAAAATCACAAGTTATTTTAATCATCAGGAAGATTTTCAAAATAAAAAACACTGAGCAGTCGAGTTGTTCTTCATCAATGTTTGCACTTTGTTTTGTTTTTAAAAAATCGAAACTACAACGGCCGTAAGGATTGAAAGGAAGTTGAAATCAGTAAAATTATTACAAAACCAGAGAAAAAAAATTATTATTCCTTTTTAATGTACCAAATCAATTTGTTCTTGAACATCCACCAAAAATACAAAATTTTACAAAACACTCATACAATAAGACTTATCCATTTAAGTGTAATTTTTACAAATTCTGTAGTAGACATTTTAAATTTATTTATTTAAAAAAAATAACATTTTTATATTCAGTTGAATTGGTTCGTGTCGATCGTGGAAACTCCACTACTTGTAACTCCAATTTTTGGTCCTTCCTTTCCTTCCACGTTAATTTTCCCGAAAAATTTTACTCTCCTACAAATTATCAATGATTCAATAATAAAAAAAAATATTCCAACTTTGCAAAAGAAAGTTTCCAAAAATTACAAAAACAAACACTGGGAAACGTTCGGTGAGAAAGGCATTTCCTGACTGACCAAAGACAGTTCTCGGTTTTTCTTTCGCGAAAAAAGTCTTGGGTCGGATCACGTCACCCCGATCACGAGTAGTACCTTAGAGTACTCCCTGCGCGATTCAAACGATTGCCAATTTACAGTACGACCGAAGTGTGCAAGTGTCCCCAAAAAAAAAAACAAAAACAAAACACCAAGATTCGGTTCTCGCGTCGAGGTAGGCGACTCCTTCGACGGGTATTGTCATGAGTACGAGGAAGCGCACTGTGCAACCGCTCGACTAAAGAAAAGGCACAGAAATTTCGGAAATGACGACCGAAACAAATGAACCGCAAGGAAATACGTAAAACTGAGAAGGAAATCAAATTAAAAAATAAAATAAAAAAAAATCAAACGGACCGGTATCGAAGAGGAAATCAACTTCGCGACTAAATGAATTTCTTCACCAAAACGGCTGCTCAAAAATTCGCCTTCACACAAATCAAATTACTTAATTTAAGTAAAAGTAGATTTCCCGGTTCAGTTCTCCTCGGTGGATCCACCCGATGACAATCGCTTAGGTACTGATTAGTAAATTCGATGTACGAATGTATACATAAGAAACAACTTTCATTAAAATATATTTCACTATATACAAAATTCTTTTACCACCACCTTAGTGACAGCTATAAAAACCGATTACGAAACGTCGTTGGTGGACACGATTAAATTCCATTAAAAAAAAACAAAAAGAAACAAAATAAAATGAAATAAACAAGAAACTGAAAACAAACTGAGAAATCAATTTAAATGTTCTTTTTCTCGCCCTTTGCTCCATTCCAAACGTCAATCTTCTCACTCTCTCGTTCTTCCATTTTGTTTGTTCATTTATTTATTTATATTTTTTTTTCTATTTCTTCAAATCACAGTCGTGTAGAGAAAACAAAATTACCAGATTTCAAAATTTACCATTGGGAATAAATAAATTAATTAATCGTTACCGATATCCTTCTCATCCATTCACTCCCAACACCTTTTCTTCTTTATACCGCGACAGGTAGAAAAAGGAAACGAGCTTTTCCACTCGAATCCCTCCGGGTTTCCGGCTGGCCGAGAATGGCGACGCATCCTGCTCCCTGTGTGACGGGGGTACAACGTCTCCCTCGGGGCTAAGTTAAGAGGGTGCAGTTGAACTGGTCACCTTCGTTTCCCATGCACCAGTTGCATTACTTCGGGGAAGTCGCGTTGCACCTCCCTGGGTCCAACCCGCAGAATCGACATATTTACACAGTCAATTAGTCCTCCTAACGGTTATAACGGTTTTCGGTATATGAAAAACACACGTTGTGCCTTCAGGAGGTGTCGTCATGAGTTGCCAGGCACCCAAACGTGACGGGTGCCTTCAGGACCGTCCATGAATCCTTATTCCTTCTGCTGATCGTGCGCCTGATCCTTGTGCCTTATTCTCGGCGTGTCCTGGTCGAGTAGAGTGCTCGAGGTGGAACGTGGAACCAGAACGACCGTTCCGTCGGCCGACTGCTGGAGACTGTACTCGTAGGGTGAGTACTGGTTACCCTCTGGATCCCGTAAAGCCTGCAACGAGTTCACCGTCGACATTGTACTCAAACTATTCCCCTGACAACGTTCGGTCACCCGCCGTCTACTTACCTGAAAAACGTGTCTATAAAGCTGACTAAATTTCTCCTTAACTCTGAGTCTTTCCGCCACCATGTAATCTCTTTCCCTGAGTAATCGAAGTTTCCGATCTCTCATTTGCTTCACCTCATCGGCCAGGGAGATTATCTGATCCAGTTTTCTTTTCCTACAATTCTGGGCGGCCACCTGCAAATGGAGGACACCACAACAGTCCTTTCCTTCCGTTACACGTCCGTGTGTTCACCCTCCCTGTACTTTGTCTTTCCACTCACCTTGTTCTTTCCTCTTCTTCGTATGTCTCTGATGAGAGAAAGCTGTGCCTCGCTTAGGTCGTACTTTGACAACCTCTCGTTGAACTCGTCCATCGGAAGATTAACTATTTCATCCACCGGCATTGGAATGTTCATGGCATTTGCGCGTTTTTCATCTCTCGTCAAGTGGTCTTCTTCTGACTTTCGTCCTCTCGCTCCTTTTTCACGTTGAGGTGGTCTCGCCATTGAAATGCTTCCCTCCGTGTGAATGGGATATGTGTGATTATGATGAATGTGATCCAACGATCTTGAACCTGAATCAATGTCAACAAATACTCAGTCTAAACTTCTTCTTCTTCTTCTACTTAAGATCCAAGGTCATTACCCCACGAATCTCACCTGTTTGATGGCGAATGAAATCCAAACTACAACTATACTTGACTTCGGACATTTTATTTCCACAAGATTGTTCCACGGTTCCATTGAAACCAGGAGGAACGACAGCTTCGGCGCCTGTCTCTCCATACTCGTACTTTAGAGAACTTGGATTCGATGAGTTGGGCAACAGAGTCAGAGCTCTGTGAGCTGCTAGTGGTGCTGATTACGAAAAAGAAATCAGTACAGCGTAGAAACAAGATCAAACGCAGGTTACCACAAGGAATATTTAACATAATTCAAGGACGTACCCGTGCCATTTCCTTGCTCCTGGAAGTATCTCTTTCCGAACATGTGATGCTTCTTCTGTGCTACTGGAGGAGGTATGTGTCCGTCAGCCGACTGTCCAGCCGTGTTGCCCATGAGTCTACCCGTGTAGCTGTAGTCGAACGGTCTAAATTTGCTGGAAATGTTGGTAGTCCATCAGTATTTTCTCTTGGGTGACATTAACATTGAATAATGTAAAAGTTCGCAAGTCAGATATCTCACCTGCTATGATAATCGACATTTCCGTAGTGATCTCCCGTGTTATGGCCGGAATCTGATCCCGTTTCCATCCATTCGCCATCGGACAGCGAGGGAACTCTTTCGGATCCCATGGAACTGACGGCGCTGTCGCTGGACGCATCCAACCTTTCCTCAGTGTGACCGACCGGCCCTACCGCAGTGCCATTGTTCGAACTGTTCCCCTCAAGCATCCTCATCGGATACATACCTGAGACAACATCAAAACACATCATGTAAATAAAAAATATCCACGTGTTATGTGCCGGCTTTCCACTACACCAAGGTCGAATTCCCGGGCGTAATGTCGGCCCCGATAACCCCAAGCTTTTCCCGTACTTATGATAATAGATAAATGTGACTGCGCGGACATTCTGGGCAGCACAGAAAGTCAAATTTTATCATTCGGTGAAGAATAAATTAAACAAAACAACAACAACAACGACAGTATTAAAGATCTTTCTAAGGGCACATTGGAATATCACGCGGATCTTGAGCTTTCATTAAAGAAATAAGGTCACGGACTTGATGTGCGACGACGGACAACATCAGTAAAACTACCAGAGGGTGGATGGGTACAAGTACCCCTGAAACCTGTCAATGTGATTAGTATTATCGCGTCCGCACTTCCCAAAAGGTCCCCTTTGACGAGAATTAAGAAATGTCAGAAGAAAAAGTTCTTCACGAGTCGGAATGTCGGACGTGTTAAGGGTGCCATCTAACCACTTGTAACTGATTCTTATCACAACAAAGGGCAGGAGGAGTTCTTCAGGTAAGCTACCTGAACACATGTAACCTTCACCGTTTGCGATGTTAACTTGCACGCCATGTGTCTACTGACATGTTTTACCTGCCTCAAATCGATTTTATTGACAAGTGAAGGGGGTTAACACCAGCAGGTTGGCATGGGGCACTTGGACAGATTGCCAGGCTCCTGCTATGAGTGCTCTTGAGAGAGAGAGAGAGAGAGAGAGAGAGAGAGAGAGACAAACGTGACATCATCATTTGACAGAGAGGTGCCCGGTGCTAAACTTGGCACTTCCACTTTGCAAAACGCGGACTGAACTCGGGTGGGGATTTTTTTAATAGAAAGTTGGATTGATGGTGGAGCAGGTCATTAAAAAATCCAAGTTTGACAAGTCGTAAAGCTTCATTCTGATTTGTCGTGTCTTCGACTGATATACCACACCGTACCAATGATGGCATGAAATCGATGCATAAACTTCAAATGATAATTGCGCTGAAATAATTTTCTTGAATAATAAAACGGAAATTTAAGTTATAAATCAATCGGAAAGAATTGATGCGACCCCGAATGAATTTCGAGTGCGTTGCCTCTCCGTGACTAACCAACGCCATTATTATATATACCCCATCTCTATATACTTAAATGAAATCGTTGAAAAATTAACATAAATCACATGTTAAATGAGTTCAATGTCACTCACTTTATGTTCTTGCAACTCCTCGAACGCTACGATGCGTTCCGTGACAATGTTTTATATTTTAAACGAATGAATGATTGTGTTCAGTAGTCACACAACAAGTAATTAAAGCGTTTTACTGGTTCATTAATTAACTTTGTAACGCCATTTAACATTTTTATTGTGCACTTGATGGACACTTAGATTCGTTGAGATTAAGTAAATTTTGAATCACAAGATGGTCATGAAAAAAAAAAAAACTACAAGGGTTATACCAGCTCCATTCCAATTTTTTCATTCTCGAGTAATGGCCGAGGTAACGGTCCAATACACCAAAAATATAGTGTAGGACTCCCAATATTTTTCAGACTAGTTTATTTGCAAAATTCTTTTTTGAAATTACACCTTGTGTAGTTAATAAGTCGGTTTATGTTCACTTCCAAACAATGGCTATTTTACGGGGGGTGGTGGTACAGGACAAATCTAATTTTTCTGCTGCGACGCCACCTTGAGTTCTCTCTCCAATTGAAAACTTTCTCTTTGCCCAAATCGAACCGAAGTCATTTGGCTCTTCCGTGAATACATAATTTATTAAACAGTTACGGGTACTTACAAAAGGGTTGAATGAGACATTTTCTATTACTACAAACGAGTTTCTCCCCCAGTCTCCCACTGCATTTTCTCTGCTCTGATTCGATAGAGTCAGCATTTGCATGTCGTTTGGTACCGGAAATTGAAACGTGAGATTGAAGCCTGGTGGAAACAGCTGATTAACGACCTTAACGACTAGAACATCTGAAGGAAACCAACCGATCGATCGGACTGCCGAATTCAACTAAAAATATCTGTCTATTATTTACATAGTAAAACTATCACCGCACTCGATCCCAAACTCATTCATTCCGGTCTGCAGTTTATAAAATCGCCAAAATCCGTCAAATAGTTTGATACTTCACTGTTGCGGTGCATCACGAAATTTCATGAATTTACGGAAAGTTTGGAGGGACACTCAGTTGGTATCGATGGGTACCCGTTTGGTTAGAGCCAACTGACCACAGCAAACCACTGACTGAAGACTTCATAGTAGCGGGTAAGACTGACGACTCGTTAAAAAAAAACAAAGTTAAAACACTCCAACTATCTGAGAAGAGAATCACGGACTGAATGATCAGTTGAAGTGCGTTCGTAAGCATCACTTGTGAAGCCTGCAACGTCGGACATATGGGACAAGGGCAACGATTGTTCTAAACTTGTGTACGTAAACAATAACAATTAGGTGCGTAATGCAAACAAAATAATTCAAGATGGCTATGGGACCAACTCGAGGGATCCATTAAAATTTTATTTTTGGGGAAATCGAAAATCCTACACTCCCAAAATGAGCGCACAGGTACCCCCGTTATGTAGCAGTGTATTTTAAGGTTTGTCTACAGGTGTACTCTTCTAAAACTTTTTAAATGAATAATTGCCTAGCTAAAAATTTTTGTCAACTAACATGTAACACCGTCTCATTTCTATCGTCGAACCCATTTTGTAGTTCAGCACCACTTGGAGAATATCTACGGTGCTGAATCAAAATGACATAATTTGCCTCTTATTTCAGTGCAATTGCACTACAATTCCTTAAAGGTTGCACGTTAATCTTACCTTCAGTCATTGCCATGTCCATTAATTGCAGGTCTTCGTCATTCAAAATTGAAGACAGAAATCCTTCTGTAGTTTGATTTAGGTCCGAAGTCGAATTCTGCAATTTAAAATTTGACAGTTTTACTATTTTCTCTATTTCCAGGCGGCTACGTTTATTATATTCACGTTTATTCAAGTTTATCCTTATTTATTTACATTTACTTATGTATATTATCCCTAATTATCAACCAATTAGACACGCAGATATGGGCTGGGGGTACGCTAAAGAGTACCAAACCACCTCAATGGTGTAGAACCTCAATGAAACAAATTTAATTGTATTTGGTCGTAACAAATAAATATTTTCATCTATATGTCTCAAGTGATGTAAAAATAATATTTCATTACTCTCCAAATTACCTGATAGTACAGTAAATCATGAGGATTTTCCATCTTGAAGACGGAACCTCCGTCGGCGTTCGGCTCACTACTGTTGGTCAAATTCATGGAGGTAGCAACAGCTGACCCAAGATTGGAACTTCCTGTAAACAAAAATGAAATCGGAATATTATTATTAAAAAGGAACTTATTTAAAATGTAATGAAGCATTTCTCGCATATACTTGGTGGATGCTCCAAAAGAGACCAATTTCTACAAGTTGGGGTCATCAACAGATGAAAATCCAAAATAAGGCATAATTTACAACGTGCAGGTAATAGTAGATAGAAAAACAGAACATATTTAAAACAATTTAAAAATTTTCAATAAATTAGCGTGTGAGTTTTCGTGGTAAACTATAAGTCGTTCTTCGCAGACGTCCACACGTTGTTGGTGTACAAACAGCAGACGAAATCAAACATAGTGTAGCGTTATCACTTATAGAAAGTGTGCGATAAAACCATTAATCTTTTGATACCTGCTCTAAAACGAGTTTATCACTTCTTTTAATTAATACTTGCAGGTGTGCTACTGAGTAAATAATCATTACGAATATTTTTTAGTAAACCCTTAGTATCAGCGCAGGAATATCTGACATTGGTGTGGGATTCATCCCTCTTAAGGAGTTGGGAAAAATACGTCACATACAATTTTAACACGTGAGCGTGCCACTTACCCATTGCAGTATTATTGTATGGCCCGGAACTGTTCAAGTCTCCAACCGGAGGTGCGAGGGTCGCATTGTGAAGAACAACACCTCGGCCATCATGGGAATAATTATGTCCGGAATAATTGGTGTGATGGTGATGATGGGAATGATGAGCGAATGGATAATGCATGCCCACTCCTTCTTGTCCGGGTAAACTGAGGAGATTGGCCAAGTCTTGCCACCGTTGTTCCATGCTCATGGTGCGGACAAACGGCATCCGACCCTGAAAGCAAAATAAATATGATTAAGTATAACAATCTTCAAATTATATAGAGTCACGTTTACGGCAAATGGATGTCCTCCAACCGTCTTTCTCTGCTCTTGGTTACTACCAACCAATTGTAGTGTGCCTGGTGCATGTCAACGCTTGTGAAACCTACAATTCATTAGACAACCACCCAAAGATTACCGAGTACTGAATAGGGAAAACTTTCTTTCCGCGCTTTGATCTCGATTTGCCATAAGTCAATAATGTTATTTAGTAATTGATCAAGGATCGTTAAAAGAACTAGGGTAAAAGGAAATGTTATCACCCTGAGACGAAGCCACGAAAACGCCACAAGCAAACCGGACAGGTAAACCGGCTGAAATTAGATTTCTATAGCTCTTTAACGAAGAGTGTGTCATAGGTAATAAAAGATAAATAAAACTTATGATCGACCCGGAGGTCTTCTTCTTCTTTGCGATCCTAGCAGTTTTACGGCTTGTACTTCCGAGACAATCTCACTCGATCTATAGTGAATGTACTCTTTCCCTCCCTTTCATGAGTAAAACAATCCATTCATCAAAAGACGCTTCTATCTCCGTCTTGTCGATTACTGGGTCAACAGATCACCATCCGCTTTTACAATACCACTAAAGTTGTGTGAATCCTAACTGTGATTGGTAAAAGGTGTCAGAATGAGGTCTTCTAAATTGTTAGGTGTAATAAAACCCACGAACGTGAACGTTGGATCGTACGGGAATTCCTCAGAATGTTTAAAGTAATGTCAAATCGGTTGGGAAATCAACCCCAAATAGCAGCTGTAGAATCTTCCAAACAATAAAATAAATTGACTTTCGATCACTACCTGCCTAACAATAAAAAAAGACATTTCCCTAGAGCTCCCACATAGTATACCTAAATCACATCCTGACCTAAACAAGTGCTAGAGACCAATAGTAATTAGGATTGTTCGTGGATGCATAAGGAAAAGCGACTAACCACTTACGAAATCATTAAGGATGCCACATTTCCGGGTATGCAAATTACAAATGTAATGCGGTCTGCTTAAGAATTACAAATTACTCTCCGCATTGGAAAAACAAAAAGTATAAGAAAAAAACAATATTGTTAATGAATGCCAAACCGAAAGAGTCGACACCAAGTCGACGGAAGACATTTAGGGCGGAAAATATGAATATATTAACATAAAACATACGACTGCAGGCATATTACTTACTGGTGACCAAAAACCAGTGCTAAACGGCTGTTATGGCACGTCCCCCATTAAACCAATGAACCCCCTCCCAAATTTACCTTTATTAATTCGTTAGAACAATCGCTGCACCGGGCACCGGACTGTCGGAAACACGATTCCATAAATCCCAATCAAATATAAGGTTTAGTACAAAGACAAAGGGAAGTGTAGTCAGGGTGGCAGATGCGGGCAGACAAACAAAGAGCACAAAAAAAGCACGGGAGTACCTGAATGAAAATAGGACATTAATATTTGATGGAGGACAGTCGATTAGACATTTACATAAGGAATTCACCATTTATCATTGTCAGAGGAGAGCATTCAACGGTCAGACGTATAGACACAAAAACACACATGCAAGCTGAGAGAGAGAGAGAGAGAGAGAGAGAGAGTTTCTAGGAATCCATTGTTAGCAAGTTGAGATTATGTTTCTCGGATGTATCAAACTCGATTTCGAAACTGAAAGCCTGGAATGCTTCTCGGTCACCTTTGAAAACACTATTATCTTCGAGAGTGTTAGTGTTGAGATGGCGTAGAAGAACCAACAGAGTAAAACAACGGTAACGCAGAGGAGGGAAATTGGAGAAAATTAAGAAACTTCAACTTCACAACAGGCAATTAATGACAGCAAGTTCAATTTCTCGTGCTCATTTGCTTTTCAGAAAGCAGGATGATCCCGAAGGTTCTAAGGAAACCCCAAAAGAGCATCGAACTATTTCCGTACGACGAAGTCGTTCCACTATATTTTGCTACCTTTAATAAAAGTCCTACCCCACAAAATTTACAATTTTCCAAGGATTTCTAATTTTAAGTATTTAAAACTTCACATTTTCCTCCCTTGATCACTTTATTTTATGGATGTATTCTACGACTCATACAAAAAAACTTTTAATTAATCAAATAACTTCCTAGAAATGAGACGAAAGCATCTGCAATAAAATTAACACCTTTGAATTGAAGTAAAAAAATCGTACGGATCTTCTTTTGCTATTACCAACATTGTGCTGTACCCAGAAGCAAACACTGCTCTAATGGAAGCAACAAACTACAAACTTCTGTTACCTTTCGAATCTGTGCGTAAATAAAAACGATGCAACCCATCTATTTTTCTCACACTGGTACTAATGAAATTTTGTCCGAAATTTTAAATTTTAGATTTTTCTGAACCACACGTTCTTTAGAAAGTACCAATAAGTTCATTTGGTGCTACGCCCCAAGGGATTTTATTAACTAGTTTTGCTTTCAATTATCACCAGACTATAAAATACGAAACTCCGATACTACACTGGGTCACTTCTAAGTATCATGACTTCTATCGTAAAAAATCTAAAATCACAATCGCATGTACACAACATGAGGCATTCGAGCAGCGTGAAAAAATATTATTTTTAAGAACACGAACGATGTCATCTTAGTAGTAGCAGAACTACCGGAGCTACGATTTCAGTGTCACCTCTCATAGAGCATTTTTCACAGCTCTTGACCGTGCACAGTAAATATTTATTTAATAAGATAGGGAGATTCTCCGAGTTATCCTAAAACGCCTTGCACCAACAGGGGTGATATAAACTAGACAAAAACAGGTTTAGGACCTTCTTTCCATTCAATTAAAAACAACAAGAACCGCTGCTCGTCGGTTCTAAACAAACCTGAGAACGTTACCTTCAGATGGTGGGAGTCGGTCACTAAATACACATATACACACAACAAATAAATAATGTAAATTCATTAGTAGCAGGCTTTAATGAATGGCAGTTAGTGAAAAAAAACAGTTGTAGTCCAAAAGACGTTTAACTATACAACAGTTAATTAAGTTCGACATTTATGTAAAACATTTAATTATGATCGTATAGTTTTGCGAGGATTTCTTCGCTTCGTATAGAAGCTACACACAAGTAACACTAAAAGTAGTGCAATCGGAAAACCTTTAGGAAGAGTTGTATAAATTCCGAGATATTAATGAACGAATTCATAATTCTCGTACTTAGATACCCTCAATTGGTACACCTACAGTGAAGCAACAACACCCCAGAAAACGAACTGGAAACCAATTTAATAACAAAACAAAACTACTACACCACATTCAAAATTATTAATATATTCAAAGACCTACAGGAACCCAATAAGTCACTCGAACCAAAAAGATGAAGTTCTGGCGAACAGCTTTATGGCTTTACCAAATACAAATAAGTGATTGATGGGTTCGAGTCCCAAAACTATGCAATAGGAATCAGACGGGAACGAAATTTTTATGAATTTATGTAAATGGAAGATGAGAAATGAAATGCCATGCCCTTTAGCTTAATTTGATTGCTAGAAAGTGAGAATTATTCAGGTAGCTAATTGATCGCCATGTCCGCAGTCTTTCTATAAATTCGTTAAGTCATTTCCGGTAAAAATTATACAGATAGAGAGCTAGTAAATAACGGTTACTACACGTAGATCTCTAGGAAAGAAGGCAATTCATCCGAGTGACACTCCTGAGCTCTGTGTGAGCAAGAAAAGATGAATTCGTTTAGTGAAAGGTTTTCAGTCGTCACAACCGCTTAACCACGTGTCTACATAAAAATCCAAGAGTTCCAGTAAGAATTTGACCATCTTTCGCTGATGAAGAGCCAAAAACTCCAACACTGTCCTCCGGCCGAACGTAAATTGATACGCGACAGAAATAGGTACAATCAAAGATTAAAACGATCATCAATCTTGCTTCGTGCGATGGAAAACCTTCCGATGGCATTCTATCAATTTCAATTTCGTGTCAGATCTTTGATTAGTGCCGAATTTAGGTGACAAATGATGGGAAAACACGAGACTTCGTCAGGACCGATCATTTCGCTAAGGAGACCACGCGACCAACTTCTCCATTTTCTTTCCTTCTCCTCGACATCAACAAAATCAAAGACATCAAAACGCGGGCACCCAGGCGGTGTCGCTTTCCCTACGTCCTCTGAATCTTCCCATTATTTTGATCCAACTCGGTTCTCTCGGGGGGTTTCAAGACTTTCTTTTACAGCTTTACTGGTACTAACTGTCAATCACATTCTAATTGATTTATACGTTTTCGAGTGAATATTTTAATAGGTTTTAAGGTTACGTTTAAACACTACGCCTTGCTTGTATGTGTCGATGATGAATGAAAAAGAATGTTTTTATTTTTATTCTTTACTTCGTATATTATGCGCTCGGCCGGTTCGTTAGCATTGTATTGTAACGGTCCCGTACGGTTCTTGTGCAATTTTTTTTTTCTTTTAATATTCGCTTCCATTCACAAGCTGAAATGACAACATACTTAACGATAAATATCGAATGAATAGCTCGGACTCGAGGTGCTCAATCTTGTGCCGGTCCACCACGTTTTATTCGTCGGTTCGCTTCGAGTCTGGCTTGTTGTGATGACTGATTATAATTCAACTATCTGCCCCTGCGATATCAGGAATTTTCAATTATTCAAACTACACGTGAGAAATAAAATACACGACACAGGTGTATCGGAAATCGGATGGCAAAACCGGAATCGAAATTCATAAGTATTAAATAACACACTCCGGTTATTGGTCCTCGTAACTGTATCGATCATTTAAAGACAAAACCCGTTTCTAATGAGACGGATAAAAGTCTTCATCAGAAACGTCCCGAGTGTTAGGTACCAGAGTCAAATTTCTCAGGGTACTCATTCAAGGGATTCCCGTGATTTTTAATTACCGGAAATTTTCACGTTTCGATGGGGTTAGCCACGGCTAAAGGTACCGAGACCTTCTCTACCATAGACGCAAGACAGATGGAACGGTATTTGCGAACCAGTGAAAAAACATGTCAATAAGTAAATAAATAAATAAATAAATAAAACGTTGATTAAAAATACCCGCTCTTTCCTTTGTCTATTGATGCCTGAAGAATTTTAAACCTAACCTACACTTCTTTAGGTCAAACGGGTCATTCTAACAAAGTGTATTATGCCCCATTCGATGAAGAATTCTATTAGAACGCCATAAAAAATTCTCTAAACAATGATGGTACTTTCTAAAGGTGAAAATGAAAGAAAAGAAATAGAATTTGCTTGGTCGTTGACGTGTAGCTTGACACGAATTTGATTTCGCACAACCGTTTTCGAAAGGCTTTTTAGACTTTATGTACAACCGAGAGACTTTAATTCCTAACAGTACCAAGCCCCTGTAGACTTCAACAACAAGCTGGAAAAAGTAGAAATATGAAATCCACGGTACAGAACATTATTCCTGTAGCGACAGCACAATTTCTAAAGTATAATTTACGCACAGTGATACATACACAGTTGAGATAATACCCTAATTATAATGAAATTGTAATGAAAAACATAACATTAGTAACTCTTATTCATAGTGGTATATACCCACTAATTATATTCTATTTCCCCCAAAAACAAATATAAATGTACTCTAACCATAAGTCACAATTCTAATTAGTTTGTTCCATATTGAAACGAATGTGATAACATTACATAACCAAAATAAATGATAATTACATAATCAACGGGCTACTGTACAAAAACTGTACAATTCAACTGATTGTAAAACAAGTTGCTCAACACTACATATTATAATCTATAATATTTTAGAAAGCATTATTGTAATTTTCATGTATTAGTATAAGCATTTCAACTAAGAATACACTAATACTAGGCCAGAACAATATTATCCCACGGCAAGACTAGACAAACTAACTACAAGTAACTTCATCCGTGCAAACAGTAAAACGTTCCTTTCATTCGAAGTGATTATAATTACTTCACACCAATTTAGGAAACTAATGTTCAACGTCAACATCTATTTCTACCCCCATTGATCTTAAATAGTCGTCAGGTTGTCATAAATTTGCGTGAGTGAGGCACCAAAGTGCCAACCTGTGCACACATCCAACACGAGGACTCCCGCAACCCCAAAAAGGAACGCAAATTTCCGACTTCAACCTGTCGCGGTTCCCAGTTAATTAGTTAATTCTTCCAACCGATTAGCCCAATTCCTCATTATGTCTGTTCCTACAGATTTATTTCCAGAAGATTCCAACAAAAACGATCATTTTGTTCTTCCAGTCACGACCTTGACTAATGACGCAAATACAACTCAGGTTGATCGACTGGGAATGACGGCTGTGCGAGCGTTAGATAATCAAGTTCGCAGAAAATTAATTATTAAACAAAAAAAGGTACACAAGATTTCCTCTCAGAGACGCACGACTCTAACCAATTTACATAATTAAAATACAATGGCAAAATTTGAATTTCGGTCTCCGGAGGATTGAACCTATTGATTCATCATCGGAAGAGATCCACAAACAATGCTACTCCTCACTCTGCAAAAACCGTGCACAAGAACGTATATACAAACATCGTCTACTGCGCATGTACATGCAGCTATGAAATTTTGTATATTAAAACCGTGTGGTCCACCGATTTGACTTCGTACTTTTTAATATAAACAGGGTTAAACGCTTTTACATTGCTAATCTACCCTGTAATTAATGTTTCGGGCGATTAAGCTGTGACGAATTAAGTTATGTGGTCTTTCCCGTGAAAGTTCCGCTAACATTCCCTCGTACTTTGTGCAATTGTGTTAATCACTCCAAGTGGGCTACGGCGGTGTGTCGAAAATTTAACCTATGGCTTCTGCCTCTTCGGTCGGTGGCTGCTACGTTTCTGGCACGCCGAGAAATTGTCTCGAGATGTCGAGCCGACCGACTCTATTTATTTATTGTATATTTTCTTAGAAATCGACAACGTCGAGTGAAATCTTTCAAACGTGGGCGACTCACTCAAAGCTAATGCCACGTCTAACCATCTACACTAATCAATTAGCAACAAAATTTCCCAAGTCATAAATTTTTTCATTAGTTAACGAGACTCACCCATGTTGAGCGTGTGTTTGTGTACGAAGCTGGATCGCGGTTCGTCTGAAAGAAAAATTAATTTCCCAATTACACATTTCAAATTATTCAAATTATTTGAAAGATGGAAAGAGCATTCCGTGTGCACGTGTGACACACGTACAGAAAATCGGTACCCCAGGGTCTTCCGACTATTTTTAAAGTTTATGCAAACTACTTGTTGTCAAGCGACACGTTCAAGCATGCACGGAAGCTTCCAGCCACATGTATTATTGAGCATTTAAATGCTATTAAATACCAAATGTTTAATGCATAACCTGGGTACGTATTTTCACTGGGAACATCAATCAACTTTCATTTCAGGCATTAAGATATTAATAATTCGAAACGTGAAATAACTTTCTTGCGACCGAAATTTCTTCGGTGTCCGATAGTTTCTCATCAGTAGCATCTGCACTTAATTAAAACCCATAAATTTAGTTTCGAATATCGATTGGTGGTACTGAGAATTCGCATGTAATTATTAACAGCTTTCAAGGATGGAGATGAAACCATTAACTTTCGATAATTTCAAAACCGCACAACTGAAATTGGCAGAAACGGAAATGTTTCCCTTTGGCGATACAATGAAAATCCCCTGCCTGAGTAAGATGGGAAAGTAAAAAGAAAACGGGTAGGAACTTAGAATTGTCGTGTTAATACGAAAATGCGGATGCTACGAGATGTGAGCACAGAGAAGTGAAAGGAAGAGATTCATCTCGGCCTGAATAAAAAGAAATAAAATAATGGCGGAAAATAATATTTTCCTCATTAGTCTTGGTAGTCGGTTCAATGGCAAGGTAACCTCAGGCTTATTGTTTCGCGGTAGAGCCGTGTACGACAAACATTTTCGAAGTTCTATTCTTGTCCATTTCTCGGCGGATAGTTATGGATGAAATAGTGTGACAAATCACGTGTGAAAGAAACCGGAGAGAGAAAAGGTTCAAAGTCACGTGAAAATTCCAGGAGTTCATCATCACTTCGAGCAACACTTGAGTCCGTGTGAATCTTTCACAGGTTTTGACAGGTACTTGTGTCAGGTGTGAGTGAAGGAAAGCTCACATGGCCGTCGAATCGAAAGTGACAACAGTGTAATTCGTACTGAACGAAAATTAATTGTCAGCAGTACCGTTAGCGGTCGGCGGTTACAAACCGTGACGAATATTTTTGATTACAAAAACTGGCGGAACATTCGCATAACTTTGCCATAACACTTGATGGGTACCAGAACTCGAGACCGGATTTTAACAGAGTGCTTTTCAGGTTTGGTGGCCTGTTGACAAGATTTTCTGACAAATTCGCTAATTACGAACATGCCTAATGGAACATAAAATTTTCGGGGACAAGTTGTTTAAACATTTAAAACAAAAACCACATCCAAGTTTACAATTTACAATTTCTTAATAGTCGAGATAGAGTGCTTTATTAAAAGTACAGAAAATATAAGGAGATTGTAAATATAAAGGTATAACGAGTGAAGGACTAGTTTATGGGTTCACTCCTAACCTCAGAACGAGAGACACGGCGTTATAAAAATCAGCGGTGCCATTTCGATCGGTCCCAATCGTAAAATTTATTAAATATTGCGAGAAAAATGGCAGAGATATAAATACGGTAGAAAATTTCAAATTAAACGTTCGGGTCGAAATCAGTTTGTTTTGGTCTGGAGACTTAAAGAAGTGAGACTCCTGACTCCTCAAGGTATCCCTAATTTCACTTTTACATCCGAGTGTTTGCATTTCACTTCTTCTGGTAACTTTTCTGCCGTATCCAATCGGGAAACCGCTAAATCGAACCTCGTCGAATGGTTTTCCGGGTACCCATCCGTTTCCACGGTAGAATTCCAAAGGTAGAGCATTAGCCACGACGTGACACCTCACGGATGAGATCGTTACGAACAAAAAAAATTGGTTTAAAAAAACTAGTTGTGTGTTTGATTTATTCCAAGTGGAAATCACGGGAGTCGGATGCAACCAATGCCTTCCCATTAATCAAGTTTATTTGTCCGTCACCAGTTCAACACTTCTAATAATACATAAACCAAATCAGAGTTTCCCTCCCATCCAATCTCAACCTTACTTATTCCATCAAAAGTACTCTCAATTTACATCCTCCTGCTACTTCATTTTGTTTTCGAACTCACCCAACACTTCTTCGTAAGGAAGGCCTGACCTCAAGTCATCAATCGTCCGAAAGAAAAAAAAATTCAATAAATGGAAGGTTATCGACTACTGCTTTCCATTTGAGTAACTGCTGGAAACCAATTTTGACGCTTACGCACGTTCGGAGCGTGCGTGCGGAGAAATAAAGAGCTCGAATAAAATGAATCACTTTTATTAAACTGCATTATTAACTTATTAAGAGTGGAAAAGGGCAGAAAGTGTGGAACCGGAGACGTGAAAAGAAAGCTCTTTTCTTCTCGTGAGAAGAGCCACGAGAGAGGACGAGAGCAGAGTAAATCAAACATCGACTCGAGTAATAGTTCTATTTGTAGAATAGGTACGCAAGCCACGTAATTGACTGTTTAATTAAGAACGGTGTTTATTTACAATCGCCCTTACCCATCGGGTAACATCTTGACTTATTTGTTTGCATAAATTGTTCATATGAAAATATTTTGATTGTTTGTTCGTGCTCCGTTTTTCGCCTTTAGAGGCTGGAAAGACACCACGAGACGAGAGGTGCAACGTATGCCCTGCACACGGCAGTGCTTTACCAACTCAAAAAAAAAATGTTTTGGTTAACTTTCACCGTGTGGCACCTCCTGTCAAGATGAAATCTGAATTAGGAGTATGTCCGTACCGGATATTCGACTATTTGCAATGTTACAGACTTGGGAACATAAAACTTGATCTATTTACTGTTCGTTCCAGTTAAACATCGAAACCTTGGTTTTTTGTCTACTGAAATGAACACCTTCATCTTCATCGACGCGGCAATTAATTTACCAGTGATGCCACATGGTGCGTTGAAAAGCCAAGAAAAACGATTACGAACGCAAAAATATTTCTTCGGGAAGCGGACGCTCCACCTAAGCTCTCCGATGTGGGTGAATGGGATAGATGAAAAGGAAACAAAAACTACATACAAGGCAAGGGAATCGTCCATGGCCACGGCCTTAAATAAAGGTTGAAAGAACGAACAGGTAGCCGAATGATCAGGTTCGGCCGTTTAAATTAGAGTCAGTCCAACAAGGACAAGACTGTGCCAATAGGTATTTAATGATAATAAAGTTAAATTTAAACATGCACGACCGACTGTTTTATATTTTTTTGCCTAACATAAATAAATTATAAGGTAATTAAATGCCGTTCTCCTATGGAGTTCTACCGCTCAGGAATCTAGCGTAAGGTACTATGATGCAGAAACTCAAAATGAAGAAGCCGAATTCCTTTTTGAACATCTCCTGTGTAGTTTGACTCAATAGAAAAACTGGGAAAACACCAACATATACAAATTTGCAAATCCGTAAATGACAACAACAAGATGGGCCACCTCTACGAATCCTACAATGTAACAGCCTTCAACTACTCCTAAAACTATTTATTTTATTTCGTAGAAGCAAGAACTAATTATGCCTACGCTTTAACTAGACACTACAACAATTTTCCAACGACAAAGAACTCAAATGACTCTGTAGAAGCATATAAATTTAAAAGTAGTAGACCTTACGATTTTATCGAACGGGAACATAAATACCAAAACTACCGATACAAGGTATGATTCAATCAGGTTGGGACGATGTTTTGAAAGTTACTACCAATCTATATACGAAATACTGTGCTCTAATTTAATATTAAATATTTAGGTATGCGTAAACTACTAATAAAGTAGAGATATTTTCGATATAAGACTCATTTATGTCATTTAAAACTGAATTTTCAATGGTCCTTGAAGGCAACAACTACAGAAGTCACTCCACTTAATTGACCACTTAATTTTTACAGCAATACGACAGCAAAGTATAAATTGCGAGTGATTTAAGGTACCTTGACGGATGGTCCAATACGTCCAAAAAAGTACCGTGCCTGACAAGAAGCAATATAGGATTTGTATAAGTCTTAGGGAGGCTTAACTGACCACGAATTATCGTGGGATCGGTACGTTTCCAACCTGGTGGAACTCCTTGAGTATCTCAAACGTGTCGGTGTCATTTTTCCACATTATTTTAAATACTTCTGCGACCGGTTTATTGTTCGCACGACGGTTCGCAAAACGGATGGAACCGTTCGTTTCGTCCGTTCCCCAGAGAACACCACCCGTTGCCCCCCACTTCGACTTTTCTATCATCAAGACTTTACAAAATTTATGGCTCTCTGCCTTCAAAGACTTGGACCGGCACGACGTTAATTTAATGCGGTTAGGATTCATTTTAAAGTGTAATATATTTAACGAAATAATTTCTTGAGTTGAATGGATGCTAATTACCACGCGAAACCTGCAGGGCTTTCCGAACATGTTAATTTTCGTCTGCGTGCCCTGCAGGTACTCTCCTTCGACCCCGTTCCTGAATTCAGAGGTTCCCTGACGGTTCAACTTCATTTCGTTCATGCCAATTACTAATAGACGATTACAGAGAGATCAACCAAGAGATATGCACGGGCACACGTAAACGGTATTCTCGGCAATAGATTGATAATTTTGACTTTACTATTCGTAGGACTATCGGAATTCGGGGCTTAAATGGGACCCACTTTAATATATATGAACTATGTCCCTCTCAGTCTCGGAGGCACGTACCCACTGCAGAGCCAAACACATTTCGTAATTACCATTCTGATTTATGTATTGAACGACAGAAGATCACATTTTCTTCCACGGTAATCACATATTCATGTCGCAATCCTATTCCACGTGTTTTTATAGCAATCAGACTCAAGATGAAATACCAATTATAAAGAGAAAATGGCCGAACACTTTTTGTCCTAGACAGACACGAAACCTTTGAACCTCTTAATATTTTTTGAGCATTTTCGAAGTAGGGACTCCGTAGATAGATACTACATTATTTTGTTTTGTTGTAGTTACGTCACATAATTACCTCCGGAGATTTTCACGTCTCTAATCGCGCGTACGGGAGAATATAACTGACCGTTTTTCTTATTAATTGCAAATTGCATTCCCCAGAGCAAATAGTTCCAATTTCGATGGCTGGGGTTATTTTATCATAACGTGAAATACGTTCTCACACGTTCCTTCCCGACAACTCGACTCCTGCCCGGTTCCTGTCGGCTACTCCTCATCCCGGCAACAATTCACGTTCGGAAATTCCACGCGATCGATTCGGATATCGAATTGAAATGAAGATGTCCGGGGCGGATGGGTCAAGGATGGTTAATAAAGAATGAGAAATCCTGTAATTACAAAAGCCGTGAGCATGTCAGTGATGAAGTGCCGGGAGTACGCCGCAAGGAAAGCTATATGACAAGAACAACACAGCTTCCATCAGTCATATGTGAGGCACAGTCAGGCACAATGGTTCTTCGGAAGGTCATGTATACCTGGGTCCATCGCGCATGCGTCACTGCGGAGTCAGAGGCCTTCGAATCAATCATTTTGGACAACATTTCAACCGCTCATTTGTTACACACTACTGTGACTACTAAATTTGGATTCTTATTTCCAGCCTACGATTCCTATTAATTCTAGAATTAAATGTTCTCTTCGTGACGTCAACAACCTCAAATTTCGATTGTGAATTACTTTTTTTCATTTGGTTAACCCAATATAATAAGATTATAATAAAAATACGGCTTCACTTTGTACAAATACTACGTATGTACCAATACTAAATTAATAATACTAATCATTTAACCACGACGAACGAGTAATACGATACCCTTCAACGATATATATGAATTTAATAAGGTTGTCTGTTCGACTGGTTTCAAACATACAGTCTGGGGCATTGTAGCCTTGTAACTCAGCATTCGAGCAACAAAACTTCGAGTGAACAAATACATAACATACATATTAAATTCAGTTTTGAAAACAGGAAGTACAACAAGAACCGAAGATGAAGCAATGAAGCAGAATGTAAATGATCAAAAATGAAAACTTAGACATAACAATGAAACCAAAGAAATCTGGACAAGGCGGAAGAAGAGAGAAGGTCGAACTGGTCCTCAATTGACCTAAACGAAACAAAACAAAGGAGCATTACAACTTCGGAGAAGCGCTAAAACTAATTGCCGTTCGTATTCCTAGAGTACAGTTTAGCAAGTATCAGAAAAATCACTTGGAATAAATACAAAAGCATAAGCTCGAGCAGAAAATATTATTATTGTAGTAGCTGTCGGTGTGTGACTAACGATGTACACAGCAAATTCACGAGTCCCTCAAACTTCTTCATCTTCTTCTCGCTTATTACTAGTTAACAAATTTTAATTTCGAAGGTCAGCTAAGTTTCAATAAGCAAAAGGAAAAAGATATGTGAACCGCGTATGACGGGATTGAAAACCTGTGACAACAAAATTGTGTAATTAACAGAAGAACAATTCATCAAAATAGAAGGCCGTAATCCAACTCAAATGAAATTAACCAAAGAAAATTTTGACGGTAATCTTTGACCCATTTACAGGTAGAGGAATTGCCGGGGGGCGGCTCCCGGAGTGAGAAAGACCTTGCTTTTCTCCTAGGCTCATCTAGGCTTACGAACCTAATGCATCGGTGGTTTTTTCCCAAAGCCAGTGACTTATGTCGACAATTTTATGTAATGGACGAAATCCCAAATGCCGTGTCCTTTTATGTAATTCTATTGGTTACGCCTCCGTTCCAACATTCGTTGGATTTAAAGGTTTCCGACGAAAGCTAGCGATTAAGTCCATTTCCGGTTCCGTATATCTAGGTAAGCTTCACCTTCTACAGACACCTACCTAAATTGTACATCTCCTCAATGTCACTTTACCTCGCCTCACAACGAAACTATATATATTTTCCACCGAATCCCCCCATTTTTCACATCCATCAGGTGAGCTCTAGTTGCTATATTCCCCTGGTTGTGTGTGTAATCCAAACGCCCTAACACCGTGAAACAAGTAGAAGGAAGGTGTACGCGAACCCGAACGTTAATATGAACTCTACAAATAGTCATGGATAAAGTCACTGCAGTACGAATACGCAAACTTAACGGTTTGAAGCGAGAGTGTAAGAAGACTAAAATTAACCCGACCTCTCAAAGTACCGGAAAAATATTATGGCTAGGGCATAAGAATTTATGATGGGTCGTCGCATTTTATAACCGCAATTGGACGAAAAGATGCAGTTACAATTAAATTTCGAACGAAATAAAACAACAACGACGACGACGACGACTACAACCCCGAGAAGGTAGAACCGAATCACCTTTTTTATTATTTTTATTACTCGGTTAGAAAATTTGTTACCGTTTGTAAAAATTACTCTGACACGATTTTAATATAAAACAAAAATATTACAAATGAAAGTTTTAAAAATGTAATTAAACGTTCAAGAATTGATTTGCCTGACCCACGCCGAACGTCTCTTTTGACTACTTAACCTGTCGAATCTTTCCACGGGTACACACGCCGAATAATCCTACATTTAATTATAGAATACGATTTGCTCAAGGTTCGTTAACTTCTTCTTAAAAGCACCGTTTAACCCGTACAGGCTTTCCAACATGGTAGGACACTGGAAGAATCCGCATATAATTAAACAAAAAACTGGAATTCCACCCAAAAACCAGTTGACAATTATAACAGGCCACCTGTGCCAATTTTATTGTCACAACAGGTCACCACCACGAGCCCTCATTTTCGCTGGTTAACCTCTCTATTTGATATCATTTTACGAAAAGTAAACAACAGACCCCAAACTTCTGTGGGACGAGCCCTCAATTAAGACACTACCTGGAGCCTGGGAGTTCTGTGAAAAAAAAATGGTTTTATTATACTAATTCCACTCGTTTATTCATTCATTTATTCCTTTTTAATTTATTCATTGCGGAGTTACGGTTCATTGCTCCACTTCGAGAGGAACTAGCTGAAAAACCTTGTAAAAACCTTTCGGTAATAAAACATTGATATTTTTACTTTGCCACACGGCTGTGCCAGTCAAATTCGACCTGGCGAAAACAAAACGTTGCCGATCCCGCGGTTCTCTCGGTGTGTTTCCTTTCAGAAAAAAAAAAAACCAAAGGTGATGCACCCGGATTGATGCTAATGGATGCAACAATAAAAGCTGCTCAACAAACTCCGTTTTACTGCAGGTTAATACATACCTGAATGACCCTATACCTAGTCCGACACCAACGACAACCGTTACCTAGTGTACCAACTGCCTAGTTCAAAACTAAAGTCGATTTCATCATACTCCTTCGCATTCGCCACCGTTCTTCTTTCGAACTTCACTCAATAATTACCCTTTGTTGGTCAACACAACTACAGCACCGACAGGTACATAAAGCAGCAGCAGAAACTCCACTCTACCTTTAAGCAATGTAACAACAAAATACAAATAGATTTCGCTAGATTTTCCCCACTTCCCCATATAAATAGTATCATTATCAAACCACGGGATTATGTACAAAGCGGCCATCATCATCAATCCATCGTCACCTTCTATTTACGTCATCAGACTTCAGAGAGAAACTAAAACATTGGTCAAAATCATTGAATATTCGATGGAACCTGTCAAACGGCAAATATTCAAATTCTTAAATCGTCAGAGGACGAATTAACGTCAATTAAAACCGTCAAAACTTGATTGGTTTAATTGATTGCCTTTCGTCAGGTATCTCGACATCTCGGTGTAATTCACACCGAATTCAGACCTTGTCCATGAAGTCAACGTGTCTTTTTCTTCGCTACCCATTTCCTTCCTCGTATTTTACTCAACAATTAATAACTCGTACACATGCATTTGGCACATATAGAACTACACCATGTTTCCTGTGCCGTCTCTACGTTCACTGCGACTGAGTAAAATGTGTTAAAATCTAGACGATACTAAGTAGGACGAGTGAAGAATGTAGTGTAGGTGGAAATATTTGACATTTGTACCTTGACAAAGCAAGTAAGTGTGCAAAAAAAAAGCATCGTTTCGTTCCCTTCAATGTTCTTACGGAGCGTGGAATCCTATTAATAGAGAAAGTCATATTGTTACACGAAAGTGACGATAAAAATTTTCGTCGAGATAAATAAACTTGTGAGAGAATCCATCAGATGGGAAACAACGTGTGGATAAAACAGTACGAATCGTCCGAAGCCTTTCAACGAGATGAAAGTCGACGAATTTAAATTATTAACCGATTAACAAGGGTTTAGGATGTTGCAGAAGGAACATCAACCGTGAGAAAAGGTGACCACAAGCAAAACAAGAACCGCTCTTTCACCTGTAAAAATTTTTCCAAATATTTGACGTTCATCTTCAACTTTCAACCGGGACAGACAGAAGATTAAAGAGCACTCGAGACCCATTCAGAATAACAATATTTCTCGACTTTATTTACCCATTTTAATTTATCTGAAACCTTATGAATTCTTCCGAGTCCCACTTGTTATTTGCCTCACAAGGATTACGCCTTGTGCAACTGTGTCATTATAATAAACGAATGAATAGTCTTCTATGCCTGAACCATTATTCTGTTCATGCCTAGCGGAGAATTCGTAGTGTTTCACTTTTTAACTTCTCTGTTCTCTTGCGGATGTTCAGAGGACCACCCAAATTCCCGACAGTTCTCCGTTGAGAGTTCATTCATTTGGTGCTGGGTAGTTAGTGCTGGGTAAAGACATCACTTCAAATTGTAATTACTTTCTACACCAAGTGTGACTGCGAATACCACGTAACGAAAACAACGGATTTAGTAGTCATTGCAGTGATAACGTTTTCCTAATGCCGAAAACTAGGACCTACTCGAAACTTCAAAGTATAATTACAATTAGGCAGTCGAATGGGGAAAACACCTCATCCATGCTACTTCCGACTTTTAACATCAATACCTACATTCCTTAAATGTACCTATACTAACAAATTATAATAACCCTAATTTCGGAAAGTACAAAATTTTCCACTTAAACCTCCACCTTCCACTCAAGCGAATTAATACGCGGAGAAAAGCATAGAAAATTATAATTGCAATTAAGTTAATTTACACCGATATAATAATGAAATAATATAATATGACGATATAATAATGTGAAGATGAAAAATTACTGTAGGATTTGCAGTTCACATGCTCGGAAGCCATTTTCCTGTGCGCTTGCATGTTAGGCAAACCAAAATATTATTACTTCCACTACATTTGCAGAGTAATAAACGAATTATAAATTCTCTAATGACTCGTACGAGAGTGTAATAAATTTATAGATTAATTTCATAAGTTTCTGATATTTCTACCACAAGGTGCCCAAGGTGTCTCTCGCTTCGATCCAAGTCTCACATATGAAGTTATTACCGGAAAGCTTTTCTCCTAAGGGCTGTTACTCATACTTCCGAGTGTCACCCTGAGATTTGAATTGAATACATTTATTGTACTACCCGGAATTCTATTTAATTAGCACAGATATAAGAAAAATTCATAAAAATTAACACGAAAATTCCCCTTTGGCCATCAAGAACAGACCAAAGACCACCGAAATTTTCTAATAAAAAATCCATAGGGAAACTACGGTTTACTTGATGTACGGTGTAGTTGATGTTGATGTACGGTCGTACCTGGTGTACCTGTACGAGAACAATGTGGCCAAATTGGCCCCCGGGTTAAGTGTAAATTTAATTTTTCTAACCCTGCTACGGTCGTATGGGTAAACGCGACAATATTTTCTCTATGGCGGTGATTAATGGTTTCGACAACCGCGTTTTCTTTTTAAAAAGTTTCCTTGTAAATGTTTTGTACGGCACCCTCCCCTGGCGGCTGTCCATCCATTCGAACGCTTCTTCCACATCCGAAGAAATGTTTTCAAAACTTTTAACCGCACGTTTACTGACCCAATTCCCATTTCGGACTTCATTTCTTCTTTGTGCCCGTCCTCATCCTTTTTATCGGGTCTTGTACCATCTGTAGCCGGTGAACCACCGCGCAGACAAGACTAATGGATTTCATCCCTTTTTTTCTCCTTTAACTGCTTTACGATGGCTCTTTCATGAAATCCTCTGAGAAAAAAAAGCTTCGTTCCGTTACCAGATATTAATTAATAACGAAACGAAGTGAATATCTTGACTTGTCGGACCGTTTTGCCCAGGGTACTTTTGTCACCGACTACCGGCCTTTCAGTAAGAAATTTTCTTACAAATTTTTTCTATTCATTCGGGTTTCAATATCCTTTTCATACCAAAATTTTCCGCTTGCAACCGAAGTAAAAAACCCCAATGGGCTTCGTACACAAACACAACTATTCGAACGATTCATATCCCACTGAGAGGAGAACTTCTATCATCTCCGGCGCATGTAACACTTCGTACAAATTTCATTAGAATATTACTTAATAATCACTCAGGTGTTGGCACGGTGAAAACCCTACGCGAACCTCTTCAATTTTCACTCTGCGTGTTTCAAGTAACTACAACCGAGACGACTAATTGAGTTCATATTTATTTTTAAATTTCTCGGAGCATTAATTCCCAATACTTAATAGGTTCGCTGGTCTTTTCGTTTTTTTGACCCCAAATGCGAGGAAACCGTCAGGCAGAGTGTAAAGAAGTAGCAAACGTGCGATTGTTTCGCACCTTGCAAACGCAACAATGACATTAAAATGTCATTTTTCAACAATCTACTTTCTTCCAGGTGTATGTCTCAGGTCTTTGCGCGGTGTGCCGTTCGTTATTTAATACTTTAACTAATTACATAAGACAGAGGTTACAAAATATATTCGCAGTTGAAAAACTATTCAGACCTATTTACTCAACGCATTCTAGGCTCGCACAACGTGTACATATTTTTCACTCTTGGTACTTCTTCATTTATTATTATTATGTAGAATCATATATTACGTTCTTTTATAATTGCCGGACATTACTTATCTGCTTCAATAAAAAACTTTACTCTCATAAGTAGCCGTGCAGTAGTTAACTTAATTTTACTTCATGAACACTAAACATATCAAACCTGATATTTTTATGAATTGTATTTTATTTACCATTGTACTTATTAATTGCAAGTTTCAATAATAAGAATTATTCACTGTTTTTTTAATTATCCAGACTCACTACAGTTGTATTTTCTTCAATGCTTCAGCTCCTATTTTCACATTATTTGATAGAGTACTTTATTACTTTTACTCACTCTTTCATGATCTTTTATAGCGTTATATAGTAATTGTTATAGAGTTACTGTTACTATTTACATTTATACTTAATATTCCATGTAAAACGATGAGCGATCATCTAAGTATCTTCCGCTTCAAATTTCTAGGTACATTCTGTACCGCTAATAAATAAATTGCTTTTATGTTCAAGCCTAATAAATAAGTTCAAACAAGCATTTCGTGTAAAAACCCGCAATTTATTACATAAACTAACAAACCTTATATAAAAATCCATCTTTTTCCATGAGGTATTTCCAACATGCTGAATTATCCGACTGAGACTCAGCCAGTGCACAACTCATTTGTCTCCATTAAAACAAACATTAGCGGGTCTTCAAACCGATAATTCTCACTGATCCCTAAAATTCAATCTCAGTTCACTCATATACCAGCATTCGGAAAAATAACGTACCGATCAAACCGAAATACCAACAGTGTTTTTTTCCCTACGAGTAAAACACAAGGCACCACGAAAGCGACAGTCACAGTTTTACCAAACTTAGAAGGAATACAACCCGTCCAAATAAGCGAACCACGTCGTCTGTTTAATCCTTCCAGAGAGCATTTTACGATCTGCGGAAAGACACCCGAACTAAAACTAAAACCTGCGATTCGAACAGTAACAAACACTTCGCACTACGCGACTGTAAAAAGTGTAATTAGAATAGAATACGTCAAGTGGAATCAACATCGAACCGGCAGAAAAACTCCTACAAGAATAATTCGTTTTTAGGATGAGTCCGACGATTCTTTCCCCGGATGGAAACACCATGAATGGGTACTCGGCATACATCTCAACGAGTATCTCTCATCTTTCAACTCCCACCACGGTTCTCTTCGACTCGGGCCCTCTACCAGATCGGTGAATCTCTCGTTCTTCGCTTGAGGTGTCAGACGTTGAGGAACGGACTGCGCCATTTCGCCTTTTTGCACACGAAGGTTAAAAACAATTTCCAAGGTTTCACGCCCATGCAAAAAAGTTTGTTACCGACCAAATGAAAAAAAAACAACCCGAGCCGAATATTTCGTACCTGGCAATGCCTGAGCGAATTGATTTGCACGGGCGCTTCTCAACGCGAATTCCAAATGGCAAATACCATAATCGTCAATAAGTTATACTAATTACAGTATAATATTTCAAGTAAACAAGCTTGCGATAACAGCATTACAAATAATTTTTATCACTCTAATTTTATATCACGGATATACTTGCTTTTTTACATTACATGTTCACTCTACCGCGAAATTTTTAAACAGTACAGTAACCTCCTAAATAATGTATAAATAAAATCGCATTTTCTACGAACATCAAATTCTTATGTATAAGCAAAAATGTGGCAAGTTTATTTTCTATTGACATTATTGGCTACTTTTTCATTGGCTAACTGTTTTCAGCGTAACATTTGAGAATATTATTACCGAAGAATATTACCGGAAACAAAAGCTAAATGCCACCCCAAAGAAGCACCAAAAATTCGTAAATCTAATTTGCCATAACATTCCACTATTTCAGACTTCATGTAAATTACATGAATCTAGTGACATATTTCGCGTTCAACATCAGTGACCGCATCACGCAGTAGTTACCTCAAAGAAAAAGAAAATGTCCGACGAATGTTCAATGAAGAGTTCGATCTCTCCGAAAAGTAATTTGTATTCCCGCTTTGCAACGCTATGTTTTATTATAAATTGAAGTCACAAAGATGAGCTCACACACCACTAAACTAAACTGACTTCCCTTCTTGGTATTCTTTTTAGTTGTCTACCCGTCATTTTTAATTAGCAATCATTAAAAGCACAGCCTGTTTGAGAAAGGCTACATCCGATGGATGAAAACCACCAACCGTACAATATCATCAATACCGCTTTATTAAAATACCGACGTATTACATATAAGTTTAGTTAGAACTTCGAATTAGGTAGAACCGAATAGAAACAAATTGTATTTACATTGGACACCTAAGGAGTTAAAAATTCGAAAGATTTGAAACCGTTCATGGTTATTGCTACGAAGAGCAACAAAATGTGGAAAAAAAGACAAACACCTACAAAAGTAACGGTAGTAAAACTAAAATAAAACACAGATTTGCTCGAAATTGGACTTAAAGTTCAACCCCAGGGCTACCGACATACCCGTTTGAATACATAAAAGAATACCTTTTTAATTTCTGGCAGGTACACATACCGGATTAAAATTTGTTCAATTAACAATTCAAATTCAATGAAATTTTACATTAAATGACTGGTGTGTTCTCATTTTAATTTTAAAATTCTATGCTACCGTCCCGTTTGATGCCATTGTTATTCTTCTTTAGTTACTGCATATTTTAAAATAGTTTATTTGTCAGAATAGTAAGTTTTTAATTATAAGTGAAGGAGAATATTTTTGAACTAAAATTACATGGGCCACAAATTATGGGCTGCAACTCAACAAGAAACGCTTTCTGTCATGTACAGTCCGTCAGTCACTGCTCCAAACTGTTTTAATACATACAGCAACTTATACCATTTAATTATGTAAAAGATACGCTTTTATAGAACCATTCTGTTGCCCTTACCACACTAAGAAATTCCTCAGAATCACTTGAAAACGAAAATAAAGTTCAACATAAACAAAACACATTCGCATAACGTCTCAATTTTCTTTTACGTCCCTTTTTCGTACTTCAACAACCATCAAGTGTTCTTTTCTCAGAGAACTTCTGCCAGCAAAGATTTGGTGCAGCCCCTCAACTTCTTAAAAAATAAAAATTGCCTTGTTTTCTGTCCACTAGACGTATAATCATTTCATTCTCAATAATTAAGAAGTAACAAAATTTTAGGTTGCTACTGCAGGTATACTAAATGAGTTAGAATTCCCCATTTATTTGCTCAACAGTTATTTTTCCTCTCCTACAAACTCAAGCACCCACTACAAATTGACGGAAGGCATTAAGATACCTCTCGTCAAAAGAACCCCTCGACACATCCTTTTTAAGCCTTTTCAAATTGTTACATAAATTATTTCATATAAGTTGATTTAAATTTAGTTTATTTAAAAAATACTAAATATGTTTGTTTTGTCATCGCACCACCCTAGCATTTTCAGGTGTGTAACTCCCTGCCACGACATAATATCTTCCACCAAAGCAAAAAAGCTGGAATTCCAATTACCACTACAATAAATGATTCCGTACTAAAATTTACTAGATCAACTGAAAAACAAAGGCACATTCTCACAAGATTTAGTTATGTGTAGAGGAGGAGATAAGTCAAAACTTCTAGAATCACGCTGAGGCAAATGACAAGCAGAAGTCACTGATTATTCATTTCCGATGTTTTTAAACCCTTTAATAATTATATAGAATTGAAAATTACATTATTTTCTCCTTATAAGACCTGGTGAAGTTGTGGCAAGTGCGGGAGGATGCAAAAGTACAGCATTCATCCGTACCATTTAACTAAAAATCGAGTCAATGACTGGGTGATAATAAAAACACATGTTGTTGCACGCTTCCTCTCGAACGTACATTTTACATTTTCTATTTTTCCCGTGTGTGCATGTCAGCCCGCAAAAACTTATATTAAACTTGCACAGAATTCGTCCAAAAGGAATTAAATGGAATTCCCAAAGACTTAAAATTGGATTTCCTTTGCCTACTTTCACAGAATCGAAGTCTACTTTCTAAATTAAGAAGAAAAATTTCTCCTCGGGCATGTTCTGCCTCAATTGCGCTTGGAGTAATTCAAAAGGGTAATTTCGCTTATTTGGTTCGCTTTTTTTATATTCTTCTTTTCTAGAAATAAAAGTCGCAATAAAATTTAGAAAACCTACGCTCTCTGAATGAAACCGGGACCGGATCTCTCTCTGCACTCGCTAGAAATAAGGCTTTTACGCGTACCATCTTCTGCCACGACAACTGCATAAGTTAGACAGTTATACATCGGCGACTACAAAAACTACATAAATAATTAATATTAATTAATTAACAAGTCTAAAACATACAGTACTGCTGTTAAACACAGGCAGGTATTAGAACCTCGACTTTAGTATTGTATAAAAAAATCTCTGTGTGATGTCCTCAAAATGGCACATAAGCAAGTGAAAATATTTGCACAATTCTTCAAACTAAAGCGTAAAACATATATAAGTGTCCCGTAAGCAATCGAATCATAAAAACATAAGAAAACCATTACGTTAAACTTAAAATAAATTATTCCTATACTGATTAAGATACTCAAATCCACCAGGGGAACGGTATAATATACAATACCATTAACACATACTAAACAATGAGTGAATAAAATTATTTTACAAAAATCTCGAACTATATGTTTCGCATCCTTTAATTCTCACGAAAACTATTTGAAAGGAAAGAATAAGAAAAAAAACTTTCAAAAAAACTGGTCGGTGTTACTTTATAAAGTTAACAGATTATTCAAGTTGGGATCGATTCCACCCGTCCAAATCCTGATATCATTGGACTAAAGACTAGACAGGTAACCTAAGACCTGAACCTGTTGACCCCTCCCACTTTTTCTCTATTCAAACTAGATAATAATGGGCCCTGGTAAAAATGGAGTTCTTCAAGTCAAAATTTGGAAATGAGAAACGGTTCCCTTCTTAACATTCCTCCGACCAACCGTCTTCGGCAACTTCAAAATGATTTCTTTTTAATTTTCTACAAAACCTATTTCGTGTCCGGAGGTTCACCAAGCTGCAGAGTCATCCTAACCTTTTTTCCATTTCCCACGTAGCAAACACTATTTTTTTGTGTGTGCAATCGATTCGAACAAAAAAAACTATCCGACTCAACCTAAACGTATTTTCCCAAACAATTAAGAATAATTTTTATATTGTTTTTTTACGAGAATGTTTAATATTATAGTTACGACACTTACAATAGAAACTTGCTTTTCAACACTTAAGATTCTGACACAACATTATCAATCAAACACCTGCCTTTTCCAAAACCGAGAATATCTCTTCGAGTAGAATATTTTTCGAGGAAGAAGTACACATTCTACAATTCACTACTCAAACTCAATTACTGTTGAACGACTGTTTGGTCTGGTATCCAACTACCGTTCAACCTCTGTTACATAACTAAACCACAGTCAAGTGAAGAAAGCTTTATTTAAATTTTTCATAACTCCACTTGAAGTCATTATATGAAAAACATTAAATCACAACAATCAAATGTTCCGTATCTCTTTCGAATTCGAAAATCAAATTATTCCCAGCGTGTCACGAAGTGTTCCGTTCAGCCTTAGAAGAACAGAAAAAAAATGGTCAACCAACGATTCCATATTTCCTAGCCTGGTTCCGAGGTAGAAGGCGATTAAAAAGTGGTACCTCATTATCGATGACTCCATAGCCATTATTCTCAGATCCGACTTTTTTTTTCATCTTGATTTTGACTGTGTGAAAGGAACAAAAACAAAATTGGTCCGAGCGCGGCCTGCCCGATCGTAAGAAAATGGCATTTCAGGTAAGCTCCGATGGCAGGCTAAATGGTTTTTAATGGTAATGCCCTCTCACGAGACTTCTACCATGACCAATAACGAGTTCACCCAACTTCGTGGAAGACAATTATTGCTCCGACAAATTTTCTCTTCCAATAAAAAGTCTCGGACGGGCATTATTTGGCCGTTTCCTACGAATGCCGGATTCCTTCGTGTGGCCATTTTAAATTCTTCAACCTGAAAAAATTCCACTCGAAGCAGGCTCACGTGGAAGGAGGAGTCGAGTCATACCTGTTAAGCTATAATTACTACCAGGGCCTCTATTTATTTCCCTTTTTTAGACGATGCAAAAACACGCCATGAAAATAAATCAGCTCTAATTAAGGATTTTGTTTAAACAAAAAAAAGAATATTTTTATTGTTCTTTCTGACCGAGGTGGATGGACTGGTCGTGTGAGTGCTCGACTTCTTCCTGCCTTCTTCTTCATGCCACCTATGCATACGATTGTAAATTCAGTCGACCCATCACTATGAATAAACCGTAATGAATTACTATTTTGACCACTTAGGTTATAAACTCGGAAAATACGTATTATCCGCGGTGGTATATCGTTAAATGTCGCCTGCACGCTGTTAGTTAATTAGGAACCATAAATTAATACACCAGAAAATCGTTTGGTGTTAAATGTGACTTGGAGAACATAAAATTAGATGAAAATTCACCGGTAGTTGTATTCCACGGATGTTTTACACGTACGGGGTGGTCCTCGTTTAATTTATACATACACCCGTGGCCAGATAGGTTTGAACCCAACGTAATTAAAGTATATGACCTGTCAAATTAATTTATCTGATTTGCACAACTTGTTGGAAAATGAGGTAGCAACAAAATCCTCATTATAAGTAATTAACCGCATTGAACTTATTCTATATACCCGAGAGTTTCTTTTTACATGGATCCCTTGCAAACGGTATCAGCCTCAAAAGACTTTTTACGACTGTGTGCTTAATTTCCGTCACATAACGTTTCTTTACTTTGAAGTATACTTACGTGGCATATGAATAATGCCCACCGGGAGAAATAGAAAAAATATTTTATTCACCAGAAACAATTTCTATATGCAAAGAGAAATTATTTTTAGCAGCGGTACATAAGTGATATACATAAATCGCGGAAAAGTATTCAGGGTTCGACAACCTGGAGAGGCGAACGTGTAAAAATGTACGAATCTCATACCGATATAATACCGAGATGAATGTTCTGGTGTCCATAAATGAAAAAAGAGATGTAAACTTTTACACATCTCATTATCTACATGTACTTGGGTCTTTTTTATTTAATACATCAACATTTATGTAAAATACAATTTTCTAAGAGTTCATCAAGAGTACCAAAGCTATTCTTATAGTTAAACTAGGCGACTGCTCACAAATAATTCAACAATTTACCTTTCCTAATTTCTGCAAAATAACTAATAATATTCAGTCTTGCAAAAGTTAGCCAGGTAGGCTACATATACCTGCTTCACAATTCTTAAAGTTGTAACACACAAAATAAGAATTGGTTTCTTCCACCTGGAACTCTTCGATTAGCGATGAAACTAAAAAGCGGCAAATCGGGAAAATAAGAAGAGCCTTACTTGATGGATGGCGATATATTTCACAATAAGTTTTACGATTCTGTCTGGTAATTAATAAAAAACAAGTAATTTTTTACGCTTCGTTTACCTATGAAATTTTATTTACACTCATTTCTAATTTTATTACCTCTTGTGATCATCTACTCCCTGATTCTCCTAAGTAACGGAATTCAAGCGGGAAAACTTGAGAAGTTGTGTGCGCACGTCAGGGAAGGCACACCAAAAACTCAATAAAAGGCAGTGGACCTATTCGCTTCACATTAAAAATGCCAGAATGCATTGCAGGAGATGGCAAAACCTCGCGAAAGTTCAAGGGTTCCTTTATGGTCGGCAGTAAATCGTCCTTTTATTTCATTCTAGGTACACGGGCGGCTTCAGGCTGTAAGAAACGAGGGCAACGACACCGAACACCACCACCAGCACTTTATAGTAGTGAACGTAGCAGAAGGAGACCATATCCACCAGGCAATGCTATGAAGAGTCAATTATAATAAAATGTGAATTAAAGACCACAAGAAAAATGGAACAGGTTTCTCTTATAAAAACTTAAAACTTTTCTCTCGGGTAGATATTGTTACTTGAACTTTTTATTTCTAGCGAAAGGTATTCACTTCCTCTCGGGAACCTAGGAGAAGGTCAATCTCAAAAAACGGGAAATGCTGATTGCTGAACCAGTAGTCCTGGACACATATTTGAAGAAATAGGTTTAAAATACTTCAGGAGTTAATTACTATATATTGTTAGGTGAGGAAACGATACTCTGTAACTGGGTCAAATGGTTCTTTGAAGAAACAGGAAAATCTTATAAAAGCACTTGAAACGTCATACACAATGTCCATGTGGAGTGTAATATTTCCTTTCTTCATAGCACGAACAATTACTTCCTTGTTACTCATATTAAACGCATGGTGGGCAAACTAAAATTTGTAAGAAGAAAATGCTGGTCACGAATGAATCACTGCTTCACTTCTTCTGCACCTACCCACATATGAAAATATTTAAAATCTCCGAAATATACACAGAGATGTGACAATTATCGAGCACGATATTAAATCCGAGTGTGTTCCACTTGTGAAGCAAAGGACATTGTCGTGAATAATATCATGACGCTTTACAATCTCAAATTATTGAATGTAATAGATTTAAGAAGGATTTACGGATACATATAACCTCTCCTCCTGAGTAATAACCTCATTTTTACTTCATTTGTGCTGGTCTATAAGAAAGCAAAAGGGAGAAACGAAAAACTGGTTTTAAAATTCCCCACAGTATGATCTGCTATTTGATTCTACTTCTAGTCAGGCGGTACAAGGGGTCAACTGTTCAGGATACAATACAAATGGCAACAAGGTGCTCGGTGTTCTACTTATATTGTATGACAGAATTACTATTTTACGTAGAATTCTATCCAATATAGGTTACCATATGCTAGAAGACTACGAACATGAATCTCCGTTCAAATCCTTAATAACTTTTTATAATCAAATTTGGATAAGAAGGCTATTCTGCTCATTACATTGTTTGGCAGCAAATACGCCAAAAAACATTATTTCACTACCTCAACTACTCCAATTGATAATCCTCCAAAACAAATAATAAATTTCAGTACGATGAACATTTTACCCTTTGCTTTTAGTGAAATCACTAATATCAATTAAGAGGAGACAAGGTAATTCAAACTGTACATGCCGCTGGTGGATATTATAGAATGGCAATGTTACAATACCTAGAGGAATGCAAAGAGCGTATGTGGCACGAGGACAAATCAAACGAAAAGCATTCAGTTCATGGCGGAAGTAACTCAAAGATGTACGGACATATAAAAAGGTAAGTCACCTTGAAAAAAACGGCCCGAGGTCATATATTAAAAAGGAACTCGAGAATCGGACAGATTTTGCTGTTGAATTCAACTACTGCATTACATACTATCAGTACAATATGAAAACTGATTTGCCTGTATATCTCTAAATATAATAGCGAAAACCCACAACACGAGACATAAAAACAGATACCTAACTAAATTCTGAAATTTTTCTTTTCCCGGACAATGGAATCAAATCCTCCTGAGTATGTGATTGCAAGATACAACTAAATCTTACTACAAGAAAAATTATTTAGAATACAAAATCAAATACAAAACTCACCGGAAATGTGCGCGGATGAGGAGTTTGGGGCGGATGAAATTGAGCTGTCTGAATCATTTCGTTCAAGAAATCTTCCTCTTCTTCTTCAATATCTGACCCTTCAGGATCATCACCCAGAGCCTTCAAATGTTGCTTAAATTTTTCTAAATCCTAAAACAATACAACAAGATATACAATACAACACAAGACAATGGAATACAACTACACATGGTTCGTAGGAGTGTTTCGTTGTCGAGATTCAGAAGTTGTTGCAGAAGAAAGTAGAATAAGAAATTAAAAGTATGAATTAAGAAAGGGAAGAAAATAACCCGCATCTTGACGTACATCTGCATAAAATAAGAACCTAACTTCTAGAATGAAGTTAAATAATTTTAATACATTAATTAAACTATTAGACAATGTGATCCAAATTTTCAATAAATCATTAATAATGATGATAAGACAACGGAACCGCTGGAAATAAAATTGATAATCATCCCCAATCAAAAAACAACTTAAGAACTTCTTCATTCAAATTTCATGTGTTTGACTTCTGTGTGATTACTTAGGTTACTTAAAATTCGATAAAAGATCAATTTAAAAAAAATTACATCCGACGCGGCCCGTAGGAAAGCAACCCTTTTACTTCAACCCTTAATCGCCTTCTCGCAATTTGAATTAAAATAATATTAATAAACGACAAAAAAATGAGAGCAGGTGCAAGTTCAGCCACGGGGTTTGACCAATCAAGGAAACCATTCTGCCCCCATTTTCTTTTTGTCTAGTTTCTAGGGGTTGGATCGTTTGCCTAAAAAAGTCAAGGTTACAAGATGGACGCCAAGTTGTTGCATCAACACTACTGAATTTATTTAATGGCGGCATTGCAGTTTAGAATATATTTACATTCTCGGCCTATATTATTGTGTTAAAACGCACAAGGTGCTTCGCTTAAATCAAACTATGTTTCTTCTATTTCTCAACTAGACTTCTGACTTTCTCTAACACGAGACTACACTCCGATGTGTGATGTACTGTTTTATTGACATACATGTAACAAATAATTAGATTTTTCAGAGGGGGGTCTCCTTCCGTTGCATTACACGAGCTACCAAATGTAAACTTTGCGTGCTCTTTTTTTTACTGAGGTTGTCCATTGGAGAGTATTCTTACCTTTATTACATTGTGTTTTGTATTTTGAGAAAAACCGACCAAGAATACTAGGGGTTTTAGAGGATAAAGGATAAACAATGAGTTTACTAACGATCTGCCACCCACCGAAAAAGTAACATTCATTTATCTTAATTTACGACAAGTTGCGGTGATCTGTGAAATTCCCTTGCAGTGATCTGAGGACAGGTAAGAAAAACATTTTTCAAGAAGAGTGAAAGTGATCATCTCTCACATATGTCAATTTTATCAACAAACAATTAATCACACATTCGGACAATTATTTCAACCTTTTCCATACGACCTCCTCAGGGACCCTTGAGGTAGTCTTCACCAAATTCTCACATTTAAGGTGCAAGTGTGAGAGGCTTCAACCTTCCTACCCCCTGACTTATAAACTTTGGCTACCTACCTCCAATCCAACCAGTTGCAGTGCTTCTTCCAGAGATACACTTGGCACGTCTCCGCCGTTGGCGGCTTCATCATCATCCGAAATCTGCTTGATCAACTCAGAGTTTTCGGTCAGGCTATCACCGAATTGTCCGGGTTCTTCGTCTAATCTCTCCAAAAAATTGTCCTGAGTACTCGCTGCTTCACCCAAAGATGATGATTCGGATTTTTCGTGCTGATCGAGAGCTGAGGTTATCTCGTCCTTAAGGCCCAGATCCTTGGCAATTTCATCCTTAATATTAAGATTGTCGACAAGGTCATCCTTTAAGATGTATTCACCTGTAAATAGTTGAAAAACACAAGTCATCACTTGTAAACAATATGTATTATGGAACGCAGGATAACATTACGAATAAATAATTTTGATTTTGTTTGAGTTACTGCGAACTTTGGATACTAGACACTAGGTAGACTTTTATTTTACTTTTCTATATATTTATTTTGATGTACTTAGCATTGAATAAAATAGTGCAAGAATACATACGAGTCAGACTCGCTATCTGGCAGTAGGAAAGGCACGGTTATGAGGTTGCCACGACAACAATAATAGTTTCGGCATATCTGGCTGCCACTTTAAAATTACTGGAATTACAATTACTAGGAATATAAATCCGGAGTAGAGTCACGAAAGTTTTAGGCAGTCATGGCACCACAAAGGAACCAGTCGCCTTTTCCGAATTGGATGCACGCAAAAGACTGCCTACAATCAAACTGCCACAACTTGAACGAAGGTTCCTTTCACCGAACAACAAAATAACCAACAATTCGTTGTCGCTATAATTATTCCTCCAAACTTGGTCAAAACTCAATACAGTCGTGTAGAAGGCAACTATTCCTCTTTTGGAGAAGGCGACAGGTTTCTTTCTTGTATCCCTTGCTTTTCTACAACTAGTGTACCACAACTTAAAAAAAAAGATTCTAGTTTCCTTATACATAGTTCCAAGCTCAGAATTGAACTATTTAATGGTAGCGCTGCTCTTGTGAACCTTCGTAGAAGCTCTGCCGAAGACAAAACCAGCAAACCCATAAAGAACCGCTCACGGAAGTGTACAAGAAATGTGCAAAAAAGTTCAGAAAATACATAAAGGCCACTTGAGCACCTGGTTGGTACTTTCTCCCAGAGAACAAAACGTTCGCCTTTAGATTCAAAACTTCTTTCGCGCTCAACATCCTCGCCTCATCCTCATGGACCGAAAATAGTGAAGCAATCTAACGACCAACCTATGAACTACGAGAAACGATTCAGGTACGCCGCCAATTATCTCATAGTTAAAGAGTTTCTCACCTGAGCTTCATTCGGGTCGCCAGTATGTAATGTGAACAAGTAAATAATTTCATGTTTCATGTTTGAAGTGTCGTTTAATTTACTCACTGTTCAATGTCAAAACTTTGGGATGGACAAGATAAACATTTCTGGATGTAAAAAGAAATGGTCGGACAAAAAATCAACATTCTCAAATTACAAAAAATATTCGATTACCTACAATTGACGAATATTCTTCAATAAATTTATCTAAGACGTCCCAGAGCACCTTGTTTTAGGAGTATAAGAAATCATTAAACAGTAAGCAACCTGTATATTTCGGCCCAAAAAAATTCCCAATGAATTCCTCGGATAATGAATAATGAAAATATTAGCAAACATTGCACAATCAAAATCAAAAATTGTCAAGTATCCAGGTGTTATTCAATTCCAAGTGTATATTCCAATGCTCCTCACCTATTCCGAGAGAATAGTAAGATAAGTACACTTATCCACAGGCCAAGGTAACTTCCACTCAGTCAGAGAATAACGATTATGGATTGTCTCCATATATGAAGTGAAGGAAGTAATCGGACGAGGGCATCCAGTCCTATTAGATACTTTCAATAATATATATAATAAATTATTTTGGTTTCAAAGTGCGGCACAATCATTTCGCCGTGCTTATCTCAAAATTGTTTTTCATTTCGAAACCATTTGGGAATTTTTTACCTTAACTTGCGTTCTGCCGCTTGTTCTTTTCCTTTTTTTGTGCCATTTAAATTCCAAAGGAAATATCACATCGGTTTCTGTAGAAATATTGACAATACAAATAATGTTTTTGGGAATACACAACTCGAACCTTAAAAATTGTATTGCTATTTCAGTCAAAACTTTACAAAACCAATATTGATACGTGATCGATGACTCCTGAGGGAGAATCTTCCGAAAAATGTGAAGGCAAACGTTCCGTTCGACGGAAATACGACCGGAACTATTACAGTTGTTAACAATAACAGAAACGGTCTTTATACATACCACCAGCCGCAGTACGTGACCCATTTTTACTACCGCAAAAACTATAAAAAATAAATTGTCAAACAAAACGTAAATATAAAAAAATTGTTCTTAACGTGGTCACTTCCCTGAGTTATTCAAATGCATTTATTAGTGCAGCATTAACTTCAGCGTCAAACCGACGGACCTATCGATACCAAATCAAGGAGAAATTAATAAGTGATTGGCACATTAGGAACCAGCATTACATAATCGAATTACTTTCTTAGAACCTTCAAAAGAACAAAAAATTGTAGCAACAATAAACATCACCTAAACCTCATAAAACTAATTACAATCACATCACAATCACGTGAAGCAACACTGCAGATCAAATATAACTACAACAATAAACCAACTTTGTTTTCTGCAGCCAAAAATTGCACATCCTTTGAGTAAAATACCAATGTTATGGCAATGTTAAAACATTATAATTACGCTTTAAATAAAATATATACAACAATTTATTACGCGAAAATAAATAACCAAAAGACGTATCATGTCACGCGGATAATTCGTAATAATGCATAATTGTGAATAAATTCAAATCAATTTGAAAACTTTCTCAAAATTAATGTTCGTTGCTCGGTAATAAAATTAAATATCTCTGGTTATTGGAATCAGAATTTCTAATCAATTAAAAAAACTGTCACGGCGATAGCAATAGACATAGACCCGTGTCCTAGGAGAAAGTCCTCACCCTACTTATCTCTACCATAACCCAACTATGTTACATAAACCTAGCTAAGTCACATTTAGGTTGTACCAATGAGCCTTAGTAAGCTACTTCTAAGTATAACATTTACGGTATTAACTTCGTAACGTAACGTATTATACAATACATAGACCCGACTGGTATGCACCCACTAACTTATCAATAATGTTTCCACCTGTCTATTTTCTAAGTTTCTATTATTAACGTAATACCATAAAACATTTGACCGATGTAAAAATAAGTCTAGAAGGATGTAAAGGGAGCGTGCCACCTTAAAGGTTTTCAAGAATATTTTTTCATCCCGTGCAAGGCAGTGCACTCAATGATTTATGCCCTTCCCAGAAACTGAATAAGATTAATGACGTGTTGAATTTAATATTCTTTAATTACGACAGGTACATCACTTATTTGTCTCCCCCACTTTATTTTTCTTGCATGTTCTATCATTATTCAATTGCTTGTGGACAATAATTTATTATTAAATTAAATTGAGAAGCGTCCGATTAAAAGACATAAAATGTAGTAAAGGAATGTTTTTCACACGGTCTCACATATTTTTCTGTCACAGATCACACTGATTTCACGTAATCAAAAATTGACTTTTAACAAACAATACTACATGACAGTTGTTAAACATCAACAACCTGTAAATCTACTCCACTCTCTGGTAGACTCCTTTTAGTTTATATATTAAACAATATTATTTTATTTTTCATTGGTTATATATATAACGTTATTTAATTTTTCATTAGTTATATTTTTCATATTATTTTTATTCAACATAGAGTAATAAAACTTGAATTTACAAGAAGGACCACTCTTCTTCAGTTATGGAGTCACTTCTGCTTACCGTCGGGAGTTGTTCGTTTAGTTAGACTAGCAAAACGTATTAAACCATTTTATTGTTATAAATCAACAGCTTCAATAAAACTTACGGAAACAACAAACTAATATAACATGCTCAAAATTTAAGTTTCTGCCTTTTCACGCCAATTTATCGTAACATATTTCTTCAAGTTTCTAATTTTCCAACATACACTCATTAACATATGGAAATTTAAAACGCAGGGAAATAAATACGCAAAAAATTAACTAAGCACAATACCTTATTTATCAAATTCTACCAGTTGAAAATAGAATGTATAACATTCAGAACATTAAATGGTTCAATTAATTTTAACTGGGCGTAATTGGTACAAATGAATAATTAATTCACAGTTTGAAAATCTCAATGAATAAAAACTATCCAACCTCATTTTAAGTAAAACTGACATTAGATAATATAAATAAAAGGGGAGTGATCTAAGTGACAAACGAAATGGCGTCCAAACGAATCATGGATAATTAATCAACTGCACAATTCCAAGAATAATATTTAGTCTCATTGTTAATCTTTCCTTCAATATATTATTTTTGGTTTATCGGTTCATTAAATACTCCTATAAATTACATACATTAAACATAATTTGCTTAGATTCTTGACTATTTTCAGTCCACCATTACTTTACTCCTTATATTCATAATTTAATATTCATTTTCGTGGTAATATGTAATTTTGTAGTACTACTACATAATACAAAAGTCTGTTGTGATTCGCATAGGTTCCGAAAGAATTATAAACATTTTAAACATTAAAATTCACATACCTTATTTACTTCGGAAAATCCACACGAATTATCCTGCAACGACAGCAACTCAAAAACAGCATACACGGCAATCTTTTGCTTGAAACACTCAAACTATTTCGTCAATTAGCACTAATTTCAGGTAAAAGACAAATTCCACTTGACATCAAAAAGGGAAAAAAATCCGTTCCATACGTTACAATAGAAATGAAAAATGAATAATAAATAAAAATTCACACGTTGTTATGAATTCTGAGAATTTTAGACGAATTTATCTAATTTTTTTGAATAGATTTCGACTTTTAAATTACTGTTCGCCAGAAATATATTGAAAAAAACAAAAGGAACTGAACGGGACACGAGGTAAAAAAAAAAGAAACCTCTGACCGTGTTTACCAGAAGAATGTTTCCTCAAGAGCACTTCACTTCGAGTAACTTTTTTCAACGCATACACACACACACACACACAGACAGACACTCACTCCCAAAAAGAAGTCGAACACGAACCTGAAGAAAAAAAAATCTTACGAAGGTGAAAAATGTCATGTAACAATGTATTCGAAGTAAAAGAATTCACAGGCACTTCGTCCGAATTTCGGTTAAAGTAAACATTTCAACGTTTCAAAACTATCTTTTATGGTAATTTCTCTAGGAAACAAGGCACGAAAATCAGTCCTGAAGAAGGCGGTTCCTCCTCCTCCGCAAGTCTCCAGAGTCTCCGACAGGAAGGACTCCTGTCACCTCGGTCCTGCAGGAATAACCCGCGCACAAAAATCAACAAATCCACGGGAGGCAAAAAAAAAAAACTACTAAGAAAATTGTTTCTTTGTTTGTCAAATTAAATGGGCGAAAGCTCCGCGGAACTTGCCGGCTCGAACGACGCGGATTTCCACGTAAAATCAACTCCCCGTGAGCTTTTCCACTCCTGGAAAATTCAGAAATGTCTCTCGCTTTTCTTTTCTCCTTTTCAGGTTTGGCTCCAGAGTCCGATTGGTCGACGTCTATCAACTAAATCGTTGTTCGATACCACAACAACAACAACTATCGCACGAGATAGTTAATCCAGTGAATCAGGACTATGACTAAACCAAAAAAAAAAGAAAATGGCGTCTTAGATGTGCAGGGCCGGAGCTAACGGGCGCGTGGCGAGGGGAGAGACGTGGAAGGAAGGGGGAGCGAGGGGCGTCACCTTCTGGCCTGCCCCCACCACCGGCCTCACCGACTTGTTTTTTTCCTCCGACATCTGGAAAGCCGCCGGCAACGATTTTCCGCACAATGGAATTTCCAGCCTCTTAAAGCCGACACTGGCTAACCGTGAAAGAGCAAAACATAAATTGAAAGACTTCATCTGTGAGATTTCACCAATTTAACACATCGAAGCATTGCTTTCCGTCAGAATGTGTGCACTGCAAAACTACATTTTCACGATGCTAAACTGCACTAAATAACGCACAACTAAAATACCACGATACCGTACACCAAATTAATAGGTTCTAAGCATCTTCAACTTAACAACTGCTTAAATATCGATACATAAATTGTATTATATATATATAATCCACCATTTCAATATGAAATTGAGCTTTAAGGCTATCTTAGAGCAAACCAGGGACCGTAAAGTCAGCTCATCAAATTTGGCAAGAGTTCGTTTTGTGTCTAAACCTTCGACGTCGGGTGAATGTCTAGCGAAAATTTCAAGTGACACATAAATTAAGACAAAAAGTACGATTGTTCAAACCTAGTGATTAGAGTTATTTGGACTGAAAACAGCACAAATCCAACTAAAATTTCTACGTTCTAAAAATGAAATAAATTAGAAATAACGGAACCAACCAGCGTGAAGCCTTGAAAAAAGAAAGAAGCGGATTTTAAGTCCTTTTACTTTGGGATTTTTTGGGGAGAAGTGGAGAGAAATAAAAGTACTTTTATTACATGATAGGTGTCATCAGAACTTAAGGCCTCTACGACCCACAGCATCTGCATTCTCTGGCACTTTGTATACTCTACAAGTTAGTGTAACAAAACCGATTTAAAATAAATTTTGGAGAATTCTACAACCGCCTTCCTGGTCCTTCTACCCAAGTATATTCTTCGGTCTCTGCCTTGCCTGTTTTATTAAACACCAATATAAATCATTCTTGTGAATAGGAAAACCGTACCAGGGCTAAGTCAAAGTACACTACACATTTTTACCAAATATATAGGTTTTAATTTGAGCTTATGTAAGTTAATCTCAAATCAAGCATATTCATGTTGTATTTATGTAAGACAGCTGCAACACCCTGGGAAAAACTACTGAAATCCAGTGATACGAAATAGGAAACCTTTCACCCTGTGCGAAACCCATGTGAACAAAAATTAAATTCATAGAGGGAAAACGTCCCAAAAACGAACAGGTCGGTCAAAGTCGTGCAGGTCGCGTCACGGGCCGACCAAACTCAGGACCTTTGGTGGTAAACATTTGGAGAAAAACCACGCCGTGGGAAATCGGATTATTTCCTTATTCGAACCTCGAACTACCCAAAAGCTTAATTGAGGCACCCAAATTTAGGAAGTTCCAGAGTCAAGTGACCACGTCAGAAGAACTCACTCAAAATTAAAGGTCCATTCAAGGCCTCAAACGAAAATTGAGGAGAAAATTAGTCGAAAATTACTGAAATTACGTAAGTGGAAATGAAATATGTTTGAGGAGTCGCGCCGAAAAAAAAAATTTTTTTTTCTTCAACCCCGAAAAGTCGGGACGAAAACGCTCGGAACATTCAATACACAATGATTAAGGGATTTTCACCCTCTTGGACTATCAAGGGGATCAAGCGGACTCAAAAACCGGATTCGTTTCATTTGATTATCACTAAACATTCGACTTGGCTTCGATTTCGACAACGTTTAATATGATGAACCACTCGTCTGATGAATTGAACGGATTTATTTCATGAAACCATTCTATGCTTAAGCTTCACAAATCGAACGATATCGGAATTCTGTGGTAGCACGACAGTGTTATTAGTTGTACGACTTTCTTATTCTTCAATATATAAAACACTTAAAAATTCATACGATTTGAAATAAGTAATTCCACCTGTATAGTATGAAAGCGTGAAGCAATGAGAAATATGGCTAGTAGACAAATAATATTTAAGAAAAAGCGTTAGTTACAAATGGCCAAACAGAAATGTGTAACAATGGCTGTTAAATTTAATTCTGGGTATCACCTGGGTATCAAACAGATATATAGATTTATATATATGTGTGTGTGTGTGTGTGTGTGTGTGTGTGTGTGTGTGTGTGTTCCTTTATCTTTTCAAAATGCCCGAGAAGTTTTTCCTCCCGAGAATAACTTCCTTTCTCTATATCCTTTTATTGCGTCGCAATGACTCTGCAATTCGCCCTCCCCATGGGGGTTGCATAATCCAAAATTGTTATTCCTTATGGTGAGATTTATCCAACTCCAATCCCGCTGTTACGATCCCAAGTATTGATCAGTCTCCATCATCGGTCGGGACACACAACAATTGTTCCTAAGGCGGTCCGACCAATGGAGTATGAAACAAAAAAAAAATAGTCGAATGGGAATGTTGAGGGATCACTCTACGGTAGATTGATAGGCTGTGGAGCACGCTGAGCATGGGAAGCATAGGGATGATCCCTTCTGGCCTTCATTGCCACACCACGACCAATGAACACGTTTCTTTCAGAATCCCTCGGCGGAAGGCAACTTGAGCCCGAGAATAAGAAAAATCAGGTATGGGCTCAACAGGTTCAGTTTTATTCACCACCATAATTAACAATTACACTACCGGATTGACGAATTAATATAATCTTGAACGCGTTTGACCTTGCTATCTATGTGTCCGCAAATTGTTCGAGTCATGCTTAGCCACCAGATTTCTAGTCCACTCCAAACATGACGTGAAGTTTATCATTAACAAACCAAATCGTGTTCGGGGTGTAGGAAAAGGAGAATGTCCCAAATTCTAAGTTACACTTGAAACACAAAAAAAAACTACAAGCAACTACACAAATTTACCAACTTCAACAGTCCCACCTAGTGAGAAAAATATTACGACGGTGAATGATTTTCTCTGCGAAAGCAATTGTTCACCTTTCGGTACCATTTCAACCCCTTTGTTTGAGTACATTTGGTCAGGAACCTCACTTTCAGCCCTTTGAGGGCTCACAAAACCAACGTTCGAGTCCCAAAAAAATTACAAAACAACCTAAGAAAACAATGATTTGGTGATTTGGGCGCCAGTCAGTTTTCTTCCCGTTTAAATCGTCCGCGTCGATCAAAAGACAGGCAATTTGCTTTTCGTTTTGTAATTGTATCAAATTATAAATCGTCACGTTGTCCGATTATTTCACGTTCGTGGGCCATCAGGGGTTGTCTTCAAGTTCAAAACCGTCGGATATTAAATTTTAATCAGTCGAAATGAAAAGACCACTTACCAAATTGTTTAAAACAAGCCTCGAGATTTAAATTAATCCTATCGGTTATCTATCTGTCAGGCAAATCGATTTCCTTGGGCCTCGTACACACGAATAATCACGGGAAAGAGTGGTAGGATGCTTCTAATTTTTGAGACCTGGGCTCGATTAAAAATGAATCAAACCAACCGAAGCTCGCCAGGTTGCTTCTGAACACTCATAGTGTTTATGTAGTGGTAAGTTTTGAACCAACCAACTGCAGCAACATCGATCGTTGTTGTCACAATACATTAGAGGCCTAATATAGAACTGCAATTTTGAATTGCATTCAGTGGTGAAGATGCATTGAGAAAACAACCGTCATCCTACAGTTCGAAAGGTACGTGAGTTTATGCTTGTGCCCGAATTTCCTTTTGAATTCATCACCGGTCAAAAAATACAGTTACCACTTCAGGTGGAGTCGACTTCCTACAGCTAAACTAAGGACGCCGAGGATGATTTTCTCCAAGCAGATGACAAGAGGATGAAAAAAGGTAAACAGATGTAAGACATTTTATAGGTCACTAATATCGTTTTTGCAACTGAAATGTGTCGATTCACGGTGACCACACTAACTTCCGGGCAATCGAATACAACGTGAATGACCCAGCACTTCATACCGCCGACTTCCGGCCATGAATGACCAACATTCTCTTCTACGCGGCGCTCATTTGCAAAGCAAACGTATCCTTCAGAAGAATTCGACAATCCTCCGTTGTACTCACTAAGTGGTCCAGCAGTGTAAGATCTGGACCGCTGCCTCCTTCACTGGACGACGATTTCTCTCCTGTCCCATGTGATACTTTTTTCACACCGAAAACAACAACTAAACTTCGGTGCAAATAAAAACGAGATAATTGGTGTTTTGACAGAAAGTTATGAAGAGAGCATGATTTCAAAGAAAAATGTCATCAAGAAAGTCAAATTAACAGCACTCGAGACGTGAGATGAAAAGAAATGGACGAGTAAAAAACGAGATGACATTTACGAACTTAAAGAGGGTATTTTCATTTTGTCATCACTTCAAGTGACGACGGTGACGGTGATGATGGTGATGTTGATGTGGATAATGATAATAACAGGTTGACATCGAACAATGTCAGACACGAAGTGTTCAGGTGTGGGTAGTCACATTCTTCTTTCGTTTGCGACCTTTGTCTCCCTCCTTTTGTTGGCGAAATTTTTACAAACAAAACTACATAATTTTTTTTTGAAATTAAGACTTAGAACCGAAATATATTATTTAACGAACTTGAATGCAAATCCGTTCCTTTTGTTGCGTTTCCGTGCTTTGATTACCTGCAAATTACTTGATTTAATTTTATGGGCTAATGAGCCTACTTTGCAATAGTATTCCCTTCCTGAAAATTTAACAACCAGGCCTAGGTAAGTTGGCCAACAAAAGAAACGGTTCACCTGTGGTCCACGCCTATTTTCTATTGACTTATCCTGGCAATTACGTCAAGTCATGTCCCCTTAAAGATTTCACAAATAGAAACCCTACACAATCAAGGTAAAAACACTCACACGACATGAATAAATCAAGAATATCTGTAATAAAATCCAAACAAATCAAATTTAAATCTTTTAAATTCTAAACTTCTTCAACCTATTTTGTCACTCGTCTGCCAGAAAGAAAAGGTATGAAAAGGTTACAGCACCGACAGGGACGTAAGGGAATACTCTACAAGAATCTCATGAACTTCCACTTAACCTTTTTTCTTTGTTTTAGACAACGTTTATTGCTGCTCAAGTTGAATTTCTAACCCAAGTCAAAAACTGCCAATAATTATGATTTGTTCAAACTTCCACAACCCTAAACAAATGGAGAGGTAGTTTACCGAAACTTTAAATGTCTGCTTATAGGTTTGCTAAAAATCCAGAACAACCTGTTTAATGGCTTCGAGTAGTACTATTTATGAATCGAAATAAATTTCACATTTGTCCAGCGATATATTGAAATAAACACTCCCAACCCTAGAGTTTATTACTAGAGCTTAATTCTAATTCTCTTGGCTACTTTACGATGTGAGATTTAAGATATCCACTTGACTCCGGATCTTAACCACAAGAAAATTGTATTGTACCTTTTAAAAACATTTCAAATACAAATAAACATAAAATGCTTGAAACCTTTTCCCGTTGGCGCATTACTCCACCCTATTCACAAATTAAAGTTATCGTTTTCTTTCCACAGAAGAACTTATTCAGTGTGTTTTTCTTTCGTAGGTAAGTTGAAATGTCGTCATATAGGACGCAGTGATGTGACAAATTCCAGAAAAAGTAGTCGGTTGAAAACTAAAACTATTTCAACAGTCATTGGATTCTGAGTATAATCAAAGACCCACATACAAAATGTTGTCTTACACGAAACAACCCACATCATTCGTACGGTTTTATTGGGGCACCACAGAGCTTTCTTCTTACAACTGTAATCAACTTTATTAAAACCGGGTGCTCCGCTGAGACTCCATTGTTATAATAAAAATGAATTTACGCTACAGAAACAACCGTGTAAGTTCAATTTGAACTTACTTCAGTTTCTCTCATTAATGTTATTTGGTACTTCGTTATTTAAAAATTTCACACCAAAATTTTAGGCCTAAGCAACCTTTGTGAAACGTTAATTTCAATTTGATTTCTAATAAAGTCGATAATAATGATTTTAATGATTTAATAAAAGTAATTTGACAACTCCGAATGCTCCATCACGCATAAAATGGCCGCGTCTACCATCGGAGGAACCGCTTATATTTAAAATTCGACTTGAGTAACCTATGTAACGCCGCCCGTCACAGGTTCATCCAGAAACCATGTTATTATACGGTAGGCTCAAACCCCAAGGGATAATGATAATTATATATTTCTTGTTATTTCCATTCCTTCAAGATTGATGAATGAATTCGATTCTCAAGATAAACTTGGTTTGCTTTGTTCCTTCTTTGATTTTTCTAAAACTGCGACTGTTACGGACCGTACAAAAATGGTAAAGTCAGTGGCGACGACTCTAATGACAGTAGTAATTTTGATTTTACATCAAATGTAAATGTTCCGCCTCTCTCGAAACCGGTAACAAACATTACGACGAACTAAATATTTCATGTTTTGCATTACAGCTTCTTGTCCATTAAAATTATATGTCTACCTGAAGTTACTAGACCAAAAAATATATAATACGCCATCAACCAACATTTCTGTCTACAGTGCTAAAATAATCAGCAGCTACAGAGTCCTGAAAACATACTAATTTTCTTTTACAAGAAGATTCATCTTTTCCAACACGACCTCTATCATGTTCTACTTCAGTTGAACCGGCTAATACGTGGGGGGCGTGGAGCATTACTTCTGATCGAACGATCATTAAGATAGGCCGACACAACAAAACGGCAAATATCACCCTGAATAATCCAAAATAAAAGAAACGATCGGATCACATCCCAGAGAAGTCAATGTTTTGTCATGAAAAATGATTTTCGAGATCGATGTTTCCCCAGAGAATTGTTCATGACTTGTCACTATCGCTCGGCTTCGCACTAAACACAATGTTTGATTAGAAGTGACCTTTTACCTGAATCAACAACAAACCGTGTTTGACTATTGCAATCAAATGCAAACGGCGGGCATAATTGAGCACGACCATCGCCAAAAATTCATTCGAGATTTCTCGTGTTTACATACAAATTGTTTACCACCGAAAGAGATGGAAGTTCAACCTGGTCGAGGTCTATTACTTCGGGCGTGAATCATTTCGGGCGTCAAGTCGCCGTTTCCTGAGGTCCTAAAGCAGACAACGAGTACAACGATTATTTCGAGAGTCGGACATGTTCTCATGACATTCTTCTTGTGCCTTTGAATGTTGTTCACATTTGACAAACAAATAATCCTTTAGAAGCCGAGTCCAAATATTGCTTGGATGAACTACGTACGTTACCAACATTTCTTACAGGTGGCAGGTACATAAATGTGCCGAAAACTTTGAAATCATGTTGAACATTACAACTTTTTAGAAATAAATCATGAAACAGGAAGGCTAATAGTTAGCGCTTCAAGGTCTGATTCCGGTAAACTTCACATCTCATTCCGCATTCATTTAATTCAAGCTGTACATTTTATATACAATTAAAGTTACATTCGATAAACTCTAGTTTTCTCACTTTCGACCTGACAACCATTTCTAATGAATATTCCCTCCGGATGTTGCGCGTTCTGCAAATACGCAAAATCCAACTATCACCTCTCATATTCACAAGTATTTTCCTACATTTAATGATTTCATTACAAAATTCATTGCGAACAGTGAATTTTTATATGAAATATGTTTTCCATGCTTATACCCTCTGCGTATGTACACGAACCAATGGAGTTTCCTTTAGATTCCCCTTTACTCTTGACAGGCCACAGTCATTACTCATAACTAAATTCTTTAAACAAACCTCCGCTCTAGCGTTCCAGCTCCTACCTTCCTTTCCAAAAAACTTTCATTAATCTTTCTTTCTTTTTTCCTTCCTCTCGCCTTTTACCAAAGCCTCCGCTGTTTCCCAGTCAAGTTTGATCCCTCGGTTGGCGGGCTTAACTTTACACATGGCTAGACAGTTTTCGCCCACTTTAAAAATCCGTTTCTTTTACCACTCACAGTACAAAAGTGAAAAATATTGCGAGCCGATTTCACTAAAATTCTTTCCTAAGTGTATTAAGGGTTTGCCTTAGAAGAGTCCAAAATGAAGATGTAACCGTGATAAACCTTTGTTGAAAAGGCTCCTGAAATGTTTTTAAGTGTACGAAATTTTGTTGGGAATACCACTAATTCTAAAACCAGAATACGTACTTGGACTATTGAAAAATTAAATAGAAAGCAGCTGCTCTTATGATCGTCCCGAGAGCGAGTAAAATTAGTACAAGAGTCAACAATTGCCTCCAAAAATGTAAAAAAAAATAAAATTCTTACCTGTTTCCAGGTCAACTCTGTAGGACAATCCTGACCAAGGATCCAATCCGTCAGTTCCATCATTCTCATCCTACAAAACAATTATACACTCATTAATTTGTTTAGGAAAAAACTTAATTACCGATTGGTGTACAGAAAATTATATACATAAACTGCAACCGTGCAATGGGATCTTCAATTGCAGTATTTCGTACCCGAAGTTGAGGAAGGACTGCTGACTCCTCAAGAGTTTTTATACAAATGTATATCCAACTGGATTAAAGCTTGTTTCTCTAAAATTGTTCAAATTACGATTTTGAATAGCTCACACATGAATTTTATAACACAGACGATTTGTACTAATCAAACATGGGTGTTTCGTAACTGATTTTGTAGTTAAAAAGTGCGATTCGTTGAAATGAAATAATATTTCAAGCTGTCGAAGGTGGACTTGCTGGAACCAATCACTGAGGTCCAAATTATTTAATTTGACCTTTTTATTACGACCAATGAGCGTCACATTGGTTTTGAAATGGAGTCTCAGCTTGAAATTAAACAGCTTCGACACAACAATTAAAAAAAAACTACTCGGTAATACAATGTTCATTATTGGTTACATCGAACCGAGAATATCGAAGAATAGTCGTTATAGGCGGACGAATATAAAACGAATCGAAACGAAACTCGTCAGGCACAATTTTTTCTATTCCGTTTCTCTCTCTCTCTCTCTCTCTTTTCTATTTCTAAAATACGTTCCTAGTACAGAAATGTGAATTCGTAAGACGGCATTTGACAGCTTGAGAGATTCTCATAAGCTCACCATTGAGACCGAGGTAATTAATGATGTCCTGATGACGTGCACTTTTATACGCAGTGAGGCGGTCCTTCTCATGTCTACGCTCGGGCTTATTATTACTCATACCCTTATTAAAGCTTCTATTGAAAATTAAAAATATATCATAACCCTAAAGTTTATCCCGACACGCAAAAAATTGATTTTGTTCAGCATGGCCCCCACGTTCGTTTCAACTTGAATTGATCACTTTAAACGTATTATTTTTTCGTTTTATAAAATCAATCAGACGTTCCGTATTTTCTTTTCTACCCTGCTACCCCTCAACGTGGTTTTCAACTCCTTGTATTATTCTGGAATACAAAAACTAAATTGAGACCTTAATGAATCGTACAATTTCATACACACCCAACAAAATGTACATTTTGAAGTGAAACTTATTCCCCCCCGGTTACATTAATTATCATTAATTCGGTATACAACTGAAAATTAAACGAACACTAATTTCTAAGGATTTTTAAACAAATCATTTCCTTTCGAGCATTTTCTCTTCTGAAACAGAACGTCAGATTAATAATTAATGGATAATTTTCATCAACGTCAACATAATTAAGCGAATTACGTAACGGAATTTTAATTTAATAATAAAAATACGAAATCAACAGCCGTCCATTATTAGAGAGGTAACAATGGACAGGTTCCATTTCCTATTTTCAAATGCGAAACTGTGACCTTCCGTCATCTGCCAATAATAATAAAAAATATAAATGCCGATACGGTGGATATTTTCTACAAAATGCTAAGCAAACTGCCTATTTAACATACAAAAAATTAGTCGACAAGTACACCAAATCAGTAGAAAAGTTGAACAATAATCGGAGACCAAAATTCTAAAATTAAAAAAAAGAAATAGATAAATTGTGGGAAAACAGAATGGCTGGTTATTTATTCATGCTGATCAAATTATTTCTGTTCAGAAATAGAGACAAAAGGGGCAGGAATTAAACTAAACTAGTAAAGGTGTGTCTGACAGGAGAGTCAGCAAAGCTTTTCCTGGACAAAGACAGGTTTTTGGATCTGAAAGTTACACTCGAGGCCACTAATAAAGAGATGGCGCGTACCTTCTTGAAACCAAACCTATTCAACCGGAGTCTGACAAAGTAATTTTTCTTACAATCTATTCCTACGAAAGCACATTCAGGCCAGCCCGGCGATTGTCAGTGGATTAAACTTTACTATTTCAAAGAATGTTGAAGGCACTGACAATGGATGTTCGAGATTGGTGCACACAGACAGGGTCGACTTTTGCCTGCCTCCATTTGCTTTTGAGATCTCAATTTCAAAATAACAGCGTCAAAGGACCGGGTGCAGGGTGAACTCCAATTGATTTTCAATATATAGAAAAACAACTTTACCCTAGTGATGGGCCTCGTCTCCCACTGTTGTTTTCAATAGATTTTTCCCTCGTCTTCATGCAATCCGTTTCAATGGGGAATACTGATTATATTTACTTATTTTTTTGTCAGTGTGTCTATGCGTGTGTATTTGTGGACTACCTACCTTGCCAATTTCCTCTTGCTCCTCCTCCGATTTGTCCTTTTTCAATGCCTCCAAAGCTTTCAACTTTTCTATGTCTTCCTCGTCGAAGACTTTCTTTTGGATTTCTTCTTTTGGAATGGTGAACGTGTTGAGCGAAAACCCGAGATCGACATCTTGCTTCCAGAGTACTTCAATAAGGTCGACGTCCTTGAAAAATAGAAAAAAATTATTATTAATTTCACTCGCTGGAGTGTAATCTTTATAAATCTAACAGATGGTGATACTCTCCGGATACAAGACACGAAAAGAAAACCTCAACGACTCTGATACATTTTAACATCTCATGATACCTGCACGGTATCCTTGTACGGTACGAATCCGACTTTAAGAAAGAGCATAATTTTTTAAATAAATTACACACCCCCTATTGTTTCTCGGCAAATAATTTTAGTTTTATATCGAAGAAGAAAAAATCGAACGGGTCCATCGTGCAACATGGAAATACGTGTGTCATACCGAACCGGAATAAGCCGTGAAAGTATTGTGTCAATCTGTAAAACCGTTAAGATTTATTCATACTAAAAACTATCCCTAACACACAGTCCGATATTTCCGAATGAAAGCATTCCATCATTTTGAATTATTAATCTATTAAGTGTACAGCAAAGACGACCGATAGCAACCGGGTTTCTCGAACTATTAAACAAATTTTATCCGTTTTCAATACCATATTTGGCATTTATCTCATAACGAACGGTACATTGGTAATGCAACTCATATGACGTGAATAACATAAACAATAGCACTGCAGCCCTGTTTTCACCTCACAAAGCGAGAACCTGACACTCTCGGCTATAACGACAATTTCTTCCAATTATATAAAACTCGTTTCCATTCTCGTAATTTTTCTAATTTCCATCGAATCAATTAATTTTCTCTTTTATTGCAAAACATACATATGGATTATTATTTATTAACATAAGACGAAAGACTTGACAGCTCCGGTGTGCCGTAACTCACTCCGTAAATTTATGTTTTTTTTCCGTTTGGTTAACGTTCGTGGTAGGAGGCAATGAAACTGACCTTTTGCGGAGGATGATCCTCTCTTTTAGTTATCATATTTTCTCTAGGTTCCCGTAAGTAATACTGTTAATCCGAATTTGAAAAATCACGTTTCTGAAAGAATTTATTACACTTTTTCCATTTGTTTAAGGGGTCGCAACATTAAAAAAGAAAGTACTGAACCTTCCAAAAGTATACGTATTATAAATTCATAATAATCGTAGTATTTAGCCCGTATACAGTTTCAAGCAGAAAAAAGTTTCGTTGAAACTTTTCAACAAAATACTTCTTGTAGAACCGTGAAGGAGAATATCCTTGAGTTCCATTTTGAAGAAAACCCAAAAATTGTTAAACGGACCAGCTGTTGAAATAATTACCAAAGATACACTTGACCGGATCTACGAAGGATAATAACTTGGACTGTCATTTCCGGTTTGTGTAGTTCCAGAGCCATCGCACCTTACCCTACTTCCTGACTGCTACCTTATACTTCACGCTTGAAATTCACCACCTCGGTGCCACCTTTTAACACAACGTAATTTTATATCTTCCAAGATCACTGGGAATACTTGGTACCAAGAACGTAATTTTGAAGATGTTCGACTGCGGTTGAATAAACAAATTTCATCAAACAGAAGAGTTCAAAGAAAGGAGATAATTACTAGCAAATACTTCATGCCTACAAGTAATTCATTCGAATTAAGCAAACAAGTAGTACACTGAAAAAAAAATCTGAAAAGAACGTTTGTTTCACTGTAAACAGCAGTAAAACATATAAGAAATCCGTAAAGAAAGAACTATTTCTGTATGTAATACACTACTGTTTTATGAAACTACCTTTCACCGTCAGTACAAAAAAAGGAACCGTACAAAAAATAGCAACCATAAGTATTACAATAAAGTCACAAAATTGAGTAAAATGATGAAAAATAAGATTTCGATTATTCCGTTTTAGTATTGCCTCAATATTAACATTTATCAACAAAAATTAATTTAATAAGTTCAAGGGTAACCATCGAATAGTAAAATAATAAAAACACAGTATCGATGCGAACTTATAAATTCAATATGACCGTATGAAATAATTTATTTTGGAAATGTTCAAAGCAAATGTTCACCTCACAGTTTTAAAGTACATTGGAAACATCGAAACTAAAAGTATCTAAAGAAATTCAACACAACGGAGAAAGAAAAGGCAAGTAAATGATTGACAGCGGTTATTTCACAGGGTATTTACAATTTTGGGGGTTAGAACAAAGGCCATAAAGGCAGTAAGAACAAAGCGGTGTGCAATTCACGGCAATTATTAAACCGGCTTCAACTACAATACGCAGACGTAGCGTTGTTCTGTACATTTAATGTGCGATCCATGAATTTCCGTAATTACAATTCCCTATAATTAGGAAGCCTTAGCTACCAAACCTGGAGGATTACGAGACCATTCCTCTTTTTTAAACGAAGACCTTATTTTCAGTTTTTTACCCTGTAAATACACTGTGCTTAACACAACCATACGTGCAGGCTTGAACAACATACTACTAAGTTACTCTTGACAATCGAGTTTATCCGTAAAATTTGGAGAAACCGTTTTTCAACAAGAACATACAGTGGAAGCCGCCGAAAACAATGGAACTAGGAAATGTAGAGAATACAACCACGTAGCCAGAGAAGAAAGAACCAGAGTAACAATGGTGCGGCTATTTTTACAATAAGTACCGTTGTTTTTTGTGCTAACCACAGCCATGGGACATAAGAAAGTGTTACAAGTGACCATACAAAAAAACTCTTCAAAATTTTACAGTTTTGATCGGACAATACTTCATCCGTTCTCAATTTGCTTGAAAAATTTTGTTTTTTCGAAACTACAATGAATAAATTTTATTAAACCCCAATAAACAATAAAGAACTTAGAACTTTCGTTTACCAACAGTTTTAACATGAACGAAAAGCCATGTAACAAATAATATTAGTAAACATGGAAATTTAATAGCTTAGAAGTGCTCAACATCATAAATTTTTCACAAAGCTTGATACCATCATCAATTGCAACTAAAATAAAATAATTAATTTTACATATACCTCTTGTATAAAATAAACTTCTGGATTCGAATACACAATATTTCATTATAGGACCACATTTACCGCAGTGAAAATAATACCATTTACGTTCCCTATTAAACTCTGTTACTTAATAAGTGTGCCTGAACTCGCGTAGTAAAAGCATTATGACATTATTCATGTTTCAAATAAAAATTATAAGAAAATCCTGTTAATTCCTACCGCTTCTCTAATGAAAAAGCCTCAACATTCTATTGGAAACAAAGTTTCAACAAATTTTTTCTAAGGTAGCCGACGAGTACAGGAATCTGGGCCTTCAGTTTTTGGACAGTATCTATGTCTAGTATTCCGATCTGACCGGAACACCTAACAATTTACACAGCGACCTAATTATCATGCCACCACCGGCTCCATATTCTTTCTTCGACTAATCTCAATCGAAATCAAAATGAATAACAATAGGTGTTACGAGTACTTTCAAGGTACAAAAAAATTCCAAAGGGAAGTAAAGAAACTCATGGAATACGAATTTGGTGCGGTCGAACCGCGGACCAATCGAAATTGAAAGAACAAACCTATTACTTCTCAGGTCCTGTTTCGATTCATTAATCATCGCCCGCTGAGAAATGATAGGTTCGGATATATTGAGAATACGGTACTTTGATTAAATCCCAGTTCTACATGGGGCCGAACCAATGGGGGCTTTGCACTAATTAGAAAAAATAGGAATAGAAATAGAGTGGGGAACGTACAAGTTCACATTTTCGAACGTTTGCCCTTCGTGAATGCGGCCAAGGTGCCCGAAACCACGTCTGACAAGACATCTGCCCGATCCGTGAACAATAGTTACGATCCTGATCATTCTTGAATAGATTTTAAACAAAAAAATATTGAAAACAAATTAATAATACTCGACGTCAGTCTAATAAAATGCATCAGAAGAACAATTAACACGGTCTTACAATTTACACAAAAATTGTAAACGCCAATTTGCTCATCGTTTGCCACCTTCAATAATCTATCAAGTAACTCAAGTAATCTATAGATTACCATCTATTAATACATACTTATGTATGACATTTCAGTTTCTCCTGGTGCTTTATTTTGATTGTCGATTTCCAATAATTACCCTAACAATTTTCAAATTTATTTTTGTAGTATCTGAATTACTTTATGTATTATTGAGTACTTCTCCTTCTCAGAAGACATTATCACTGGGTCATTGTATTCAGCCGACACTTCCCTGTGCAATGAACATTCAACTGCGAATTAATAATATTTAATAAACAAATTACAAAGACTCAAATCCCTAAAACAACAAAATGTGCTACGAAATATTAATATTACAGGCTTGACTGTGACGTCTGTCTTTATAACATTCTCAATTCAAATTCGTCGTTAATAAAATAATAATTCGAAACGGGTTAAACTTTCTATTGATAATTTTCCAAATAAAAAATATAACGAATTGCAATATGTAAAACTTTCACGCTGCAGGCGCAACTAATAACCCAAACTGTTCCCCCCGTGATACGAGTGAATACGCACAAGAAAGTTTACATTTAACCATTACCTCATTAGTTTTCATTTAATGAGATAAAATCAGTTACTCACGTGAACCACGATGTTTTCAATCCAATTAAATTTTTCGTTTGATGATGATGAATTATGGTAGTTGTTTTACTGGAAGGAAATCGTCTTGCCGGTGACCAAAACGAAAACTACCATACGATAAGTACGGAGGGTACAGATTTCAAATTGAGTTTCATTTAAAAACAATGGAAAAATTGCAGAAAACGAGGAGAAAAAAAAATTCATGAGTACCTGAGTGTAGTCTAAATACTGCCAGTCATTCAGGTATCTATCCATGTAAACCGCTGACATCTCAAACCCTAATTTTTATACAACCAATCATCGAGTTCCAAGCGGTTTCAGATGCCTCAAAGAACGAAAAAAAATTCCTTCTTGTCGGTTTAGCCGCCTTGAAAATGACAATACTCAATTCTGGCAAGAAAGTGGCATTGTTTGAAGTATCCACTGCGCTTGTACAGAGGCTGACTTTCCTTAGAAATAAACTACGAAATCCTAAAAAAATTCTGAGCGAATTCTCTCAGCGTTTCTCATACAACAACAAGTCAACTCCCCCAATATTGTAAACCGTACGTAGCAACATGGTTTTATACAAGTGAAAATGTTGAATATTAAAAATACTTAATTAAAAAGGTGAAATAATTTTACTATTACTTCTTTCCATTGCTTCCCATTTAATTAAATATTAAATTAAATCTGATATATAACTTCCTGCAGTTCTTTTCTATATACTATATATATAATAATATTACAAAACAGTTCAGGGAATTTTCACGTAAATGCAAGTAAAACACCTAGGATGGCAGGTATTTTATACAGTTTTGAAAGTAACAAAACTGATTTACTACAGGGAAGATCAGAAAAATAATTTCTCTGTTCCATTTTGAATTTTTCACTGAATTTAAAACAAATTCAACAAAAAAAAGAGACGAAAGAACCATTTCAATTATATGAAGAAACCGTGAGATAGAAAACAAGGGGATTATAAATGGGGCGGGGCTTAAATACAAGATGGCGCCAAATGATTCCGGAGCTTGAGCCGGGGCCAAGGTAAGCATGAGCGCTACAAATGGAGTCGGAATAATCTTTCTTCGCTCTCTCGCACACGCATCCACCCTATTCCCTCGGTTTCGTTGTCTCCCTCTCTCTCACGCACGCACGCAAACACACTCTCACAAAGGCTCACGCACGTACGACCGAGGTCTACCTGTTCCACATGGTTCGTTTTCAACGCACACATTAATGATACGCCTTAACATACAAATTTCTTTGCCCATAAAAATTTAATTACTTTTTACTTCTTCTCTTATTTTGTTTCCCTGGACCATTAATGACCGGCCAATGTTGAGTCATTCGTGAGATCGAATTAATTGGAAGTGACAAACAAAAATAGTGATCGGCCCTTATGAAAAATAACTTATCCGTTCGCTCCCGCCTGTGGTTCCTTCCGATGTTTGAGGTACCTTGTAGATGAGGTCCTGGTCAAAAGGCTCCACAATGCAATTCCCAATGCAATATCTAATTCAAATGCCCCAAAGCAAGTAAACGCCAACATCACAGCTTCCGTCAACGACAGGATTTTACGTCGCGAGATGCCACGTAACACTCAGAAATATAGATTAGGTTAGAAGTAAAAAAAGAAAATAATACAAATAGTACTAATTTATAAGTTGCCGTCAAACTAGTACCTAAATGAACTGTAAGTTTTTTGTTCAATCTCGAATAAAATTGAATACCTGTTTTCTTTACAGAACTCCAGAGCTTTTCACCTCAAGCAATGCTCACAGGATGATGGGTAATGACAATAGAATGTTATTTCTCTCCTAATTTGAAATATTTCAACTAACAAATCAAAAGGAAGAAAAGGTGTTCGATGTTGAAGTTCTCATAGACAAAATTACCAGGTTGTAGTCGAGAGCCGTAGTTCTCAAGGACGTCAAGTTCAGCTAGTACCCAACTCTTCACAACGAGTATTTCAATCCCTTTAAACATATCTGACTCGTTTGAGTTTCAAGTAACACAATCTAAGACCTAATCTCCATATATAAGACACACTCCAAGAATCAAAACTTCTACGAAAATAGTACATTCAATGTGCAGAGTATCCAAACTAAGTTTCACGTTCAAAGTTACAAAGCTTTTTTTAAAACAAATTATGTATGCAAAACAACAGTGCATCATTGCAGTTGTCATCGGATGAAAGCGGTTGAATTGATTCTAAACCCCTACAACCCTACCCCCAAAAAAATGACTATTAATACATAGAATGAATTTCTTTTTATAAAAACTAAACCACAAAAGAATCTTCAACGTTGTACATGTTCATGTGGCGCTACTTCAATTTTTAAGTCACTTAAACCTTAAACTCTACTTTTAAAGTAGTACCCTCTTAAAGTATTTCTTAAGTCAAACAAAAAAGTCAAGAAAAAGACCAACAAGTGACGTAACTAGGCGACTCCATCGACTTCGGAAGGTTTCGAACAATATCCCCCCGTCGATCCAACTCCGTCCAAAAAGTTGTACAACTTGAGGTGACTTCATCAACCCGAAAGATTCAAAAGAAACAAATTTATCACATCGAATCTACGACTGGTTTTCAAAATTCACAAAAAAATGTCGGAATCCTCGACATCATCAGCAGAGAACACCCTCGGGTGCTTTTCAACCAGATTTTCCAAGTCATTCTCAAGACGAAGGAAACATCTCCATTCGAAACGGGCAACAGTTGAAATGGCATTGTTACAATGTCAAACGAGGGTTTCGAGCGAAAAAAATTTACATGAAATTTCGGCTACTTATCGTCGTCCATTAGAGTGACATATGCCCGCTAACACGAAGTTTGCAATAAAATTATTGCACTTGAAAGAATGAAAATGATTTTGCCTCTTTTTCAATTTTCTATGTGAACGTGACAACACACCTTAAGTACTTATAAATTATTTGTGTTCGATATTAAATTACCAATTTCGAAAAAAATAACATCTTTCTCATGCATTGCAGGGGTAACAGAGTTCCTTTCGGGTAACACCAATTTGAAAAATCATTCACAAAACGGTACAAGTATTAATAAAATACTCCCAAACTTCGTACTGACTTAGAAAGCTGATTGAAAATCGAGAGCTTTACCTTCACTCGGTACTATCCACGGTAATTCTTTTTTCCAATACAGAATCAAATTCTTAATCATATTTATTGATTTCATTTGATTGATTATGTTCAGTGTTCAACACTATTTGCTCTACTACTAAGAACTGGCGAATGTATGGTTGTTACATAAAATTTTTCTGAGTTTGCTATTCCGAACTCAACCACTCTGAAATCATAGTTCATTTTTAATCGAAAAACCATACAAATTGTTGTCATTTCAATATTATTTAGAACACACTAATATAAAATACTATTTTATGTTATGTAAATAACATAACTTTTTACATTTAAAAAAGAAAACGAAAATAATTACACGAATTTTTATTTTACTTATTGTAAATGCATAGTGCACTGCAGAATATTAGTTAATAATTCCTATTTACTTGGTCGATAAATTACTAATAGTAGCATAAATATGCTATTTTATTTTGTATAAAAATTAAACTAAATGAATAAGATACAACTGTAGTTTCATCCTTAAAACCTGCGGTTAGTCACACGCGCATATCTGTCCGTAAGGTTGCCTAACCTAAACTTTGCATTGTTGACGAGTACATTTGCGGTGAGATGGCCATTGCATATAGATCAAATTTACGTTAATACCAATATTAATACATTTAGATATCTTAAGTTTTTTCTATTTTTGTCATAATCAAATGTAATTTCAGAATCGTATGTGAAGAACATGATTATTTTTGGAGTAGTTTTGAAAAAACGAATTACCAATGGAAATTTGAATTCGGAATGTTTCCACGTTTATTACAAGACAAAATCTCATTTCCTTCAAAACTCATTAATTAGTAACCAGTTTCCATAACAAAATATAACAATAACACTACCACAGTGAAATAAATTCATTTCTCAATCTTTCATTTTTCCCAATTAAGTAGTCTAGATGTACAGTTTTTTTTTCAGGAAATTTAAAATCTCATTCCTTAAATTAAGTCAACTGTCACGTCATATTTGCAAGTTAGAGAAAAAGTTTACCTTAACGAAAATAGTTTCTGTATACTACGATATTAGTGAACCGTATAACACGGTAATTAAAATTCACTTCATGCACGATATCACTAATTATGAGAAACGTATCAGTATAACCTAAGTGGATATTAGTGGTAATCAGTTGTGGAATCTTAAAGTATACATCACTTTCGTTTAGATTAAAATTTTCAATGAACAACCTTGAATTGTTATGAAATTGTTCAGGACCCTTAATTGCAACTTAAAACTTACTTTTAAAACCTTTGCCACTATATTGCTTACAATTTATTAATACCTATCTTGAGGCCTCTTGTATATGATGGCTACACTCGTTAAAATATTCCAAATGACCAATAGTGATGACTTATCGCTCTATTAAACTATACTGAGCTAACACTTGAGCATTTTTCCAGGTGTTATTATATTTAAAAGTTGTGCACATTTCCTTACATTCTGTCAAATTTCTTCATCTAAAACTTTTTGTTGAATCATTCTATTATCAATTAACATGTGATAAGCAATTGTCCTGATACACTTGGCTTGTTAATTTTTTAACAAGATTTGACAACAATCTGGTCACTTCTAGCCTACAGAAAATCAACATTTCTGAGGGCAACGAAGCACTCAGGGCAATTCCGATCATGCGTGGGAAAATCTATTATTTTCTTAAATTCTCGTCCTTCACTGCCAATACGACCTTTCATTTATTACTTATTTTATCTACATGCAATAAAATTTAACAACTTCGAAACAAAATATACATATTAAAGCAGAAGAAAACGACTCAAATATTAAAAACAAAATGTTCTGCACCAAACGTCAGAATAGAATAGTACATGCAATTACGTTCAACATGGTACAGAAGTTAATTTAAGTATAACGGAAATAAAATTCAATTCACAAATATGGACTTATCAATGCAACACCGATGAACTGGTGTTATAAGAGTCCTGAACCAAAAATTACATTCCCCGTAGGAAATAATCTCATATGGTATGTACAAGGAGAGCAACATTTTACTTCCTTCTCTTGTCTTGTCTTACCCAATTGGTATCCGTACGCAATAAATAAATAAATAATTTAAATGACAACCTACCTCTTGCGTCAGTTCAGTCTCCATTTGATGTTCGACATTTTCATCTTTCAGGCTAAGCCACAGGTCGTTGTCAGTCAGCAAATCCTCCGAAATGGATGTTGCCTCCGTGTCATTCTCCCCCGAGGCAACTTCCACCGAGGGTGTCGACACGTCCTGCTCCAAATCGGCCCCCGTCCCGTTCACGTTCAACAGGTACGCCGTTATGTCGTTATTGGCATTTATTCTGTTGTAGCGACCCAAAGCGTTTAGGTCCTCGAAAAGGTCTCGCTCGTATTCCAACAAATCCGAATTTACGCACTTGGGATGGATGTAGAGTCTTCGGTTGATGAAAGGGTTTAAGTGCGACCATCTCGAGTCACCGTGCAGGTCGTCTATTCCTATGCCAATGGTCTGGGTCAAATTTCCCAAGTGAATCGTTGGATCCACTCGCATCAAACTCAATATGATCGCGATTTGCAACAGTTCATCACGATAAATCTTTTTCAGTATCATGATGCCGGTCGGTTAAGTTCACACTCACTATAACACTAGCTTCTTCAAGCAAATAGTTCTTAAGAACATTATTCTATTTGGACTCAACTCCGAACGTCTTTTTCTGACGATGTTACGAAGTTTCCATTTTTATTCATTTATTTATTAGACGATAAGCTTTTCCAACAAAAACTAAATTAAAACAAAATACGTGATTTTAAGTTAATTTGACTGCACACCTCATTCATTGACGCCATGGGCGTCAATTACGTCAGAAAGGATTAGAAAATTACAACTTAAATCGTTAACCAGCGAACTCAGTACTCCCGTAATCAGTCTAACCATAGTTCTAACCATAAAATCGCCGTACACCAATGTTACCGTGACGTAAAAACATAAGAGCGTTACATAGGTCAATAAAAAGCAGCTGTTTAAGAAGATGAGTATTGGATTCAATACGGTGATATTTTTTTAATTAGACATTCCAAGCGACCGAAGAGGCTCCGTACTTTAATTAATTAATAGTTACTTAAAGACCGAGTAGAAGAACCAACAAAAACCAGAAGACTCCGGCAACGAAGCAAACTCCAGAGAGTAAGTTTAGCGAAACCTTGTCAATTGAAGCGTTTAGAGGGCACAAAATTTCAGGTTATTGACTGCTTCAAAAAAAAACCCATACATTACAAGTTGAATCAACCTGTTTGGAAATCGACTAATTATTTGCATATCCGTTTTGTTTTTTGCGGGGCACACCGGGGAGTTATTTGTCTCCAACAGGTCAACGATGTCAAAAATGCAGCAGAGTCCCTATTTTGAAAGCCACCTACTTTCGAAAAGTTCAGTCTCCTTAAGTAAACAAAAGTTTCCTTACATTTATCATATAAGGAAAGCGAGTTCGTCGAGAGAAGAGTTCGTCTAATCGCCTGAATTTTATTAAAGGCCGAAGCGAACATAAAGAGCAAGCGTCAAATTTTTATGCTAAGGAAATTCACATTTTCCCTTCATTAAATTTTCATTTGGTCGTATACCACAGGTTTTCGTTGACTTTGAACTGCTTCGAACCTTCGACGAATATCACGTCGACGGTTTTAAGCTCAAATACAGTCAACTGTACGTACCAGTAGCCACAAAAATTTACGAAATGACATAGGAAATAAGAATCATGAGTTCCCGTAATTAAGCTCGGCGGTTAAAGTTCGTGGATTAATAAATATTTATAAAAATGGATGCTACGAAAAGCGAAGTTTTAAGGCTTCGAATATACTCGTGTATCTTTGTGTGTGTGCTTGCGTGTGTGTACCTTTCATTTTTGGTAAAAATTCCGACAAGTGGCTTCGACCCGTCAAGACCTAATTTTCAACCAAATATCACGAAGTAAATGTCCTTATCGTGCTTGTGTGACAATTACAATTCCCAGACAAATTTGTTTCTCTCGTAGGACCAAGTTTCTCGTGTTTTCAGAAACGGAAGTTTAGAACGATAACTATGTACAAGACTAATTACTTTCGAGTAACACAATGGGTAATGCTTTCGCAGTTCAGAAGAACATCAAGAAAAACTAACAATTTGAGTAAGTATTTCTAGTCCGACTGCCTGCACGTTTGATGACTTTCGTGAAGAAAGATCGTCTCCTCAAGGCTTTGGCAGATACACATTTATATTTCATTCTCCTGAATAAAACAAATAAACAAAGAAAAATGGGTTCAAGAAAAACAATATTTCTCCAAGGAAAATAAAAACTTTCGCAACGCAACGATTCGATTTCTAGCAAACCAACGCAAACAGAAATACGAATACTAAAGTATTTTCCTTGAACTCATCTCACAATGTTGGCAGCCACAGAACAACTCGTAATTAGAACGATGACCCATTTGAGACCCATTGAGACAAATAAATATGTGTACAGGTATATATAACATAAAAATAAATAGGATACTCAAGTGGCCTCGTCCAAACTGGGTCTGTTCAACCTTAAACAACTTATTGTGTTGGACTAAGTTCGTTTAAGGAAATTCTTCTCCAGCCGGATCGGATGCAAGACAACCTGGAAATCCCGAATAGATGATCTTTATGCCTCAAGTAGAGATATACAGAACTAGTATAAGTTGCTAAGAACATTACGAATTGCGTAAGATGGAGTCGTTGTGAAGCTAAAATAAAACTGGCCTTGATATAATCCCACAATTCTTTTGCACAAGTTCCTTCACCGTGTTTAGCATCCATAAATGAAATCCTTGGCAAAGAAAAAGAAAACAGAATTTGACTTTAATCACACGATCCTACTTGGGGTACTTTGAAATATTCAGAAACACAAAGAAAGAAATACTTATGAGTTTCATAAGGCAACTCCACAACGATAATTCTTTGTCGACTTTAAACAAAAGGAAATGCTATTAAATCAGTCACAATCTGTAATTTCAATAAATCACAATCTGTGAACAGATATTAATTACAATTACTTACAATATATCGTTTTTTTTAAATTTATATCTTTGTTTTTATAATTCCCCCTAATTATATCACCTGACACCGACCACCAACTGCCAATTCACCGAAGGTGTAACTGAACAAAATAAAAATGCAATGCAATCCGTACAAAACTAGAATAATTCAGATGACCTACACAAAAACAACTACTCCTACTGTCTTCAGTACGTAAATGGTCTTCAGACTAAATGTGCACACTTGCTCATTACTAAGTGGAAATGGTAATGTTAAGTTTCTCTACACATACACGATACACGAATACATTGTCGGTCTTACATCAGAACGATCTTTTTTAAGTTCAAAACAATTATTATGCGAAGAAATTTTAAAAATACTCTCGTACGGTTACGAAATAATGTGCATATGAAGTAAGCACTCGGACCTCGTCTAGCGTTCTTGTGTCATTGACGGGGTTAGTGTAAAAGCAAATTTGCACAAACATTACCAAGTACTACCACTGTACTTCATCATAACAAAGATGTTTAGTTCCCGGGTTATAATTCTGCCTCCGGACAATCCATGCAAAGTAGACGAACTAGCATTGGATACGTTGTAATTTGTGATTTTCAAATTTTTCAGACAGATGACATTAAACAACATTTCAAGCTCAAGAAAATATGATTCTTAAAGACAAAGGTAATGAATTGGGAGGATCTGTATTAGAGTCTCAGCTGAGTTCTTAAACAATCCAAAAGTTCAAGCAATTTACCAGTGATTTGTGTTTAGCTCAAGCAGGAATTCAATACGGTTGAAGTATCAAGGGTATCTTGAAAAATACACAAACCGCAAGTACACTGAGTCCTCAACATTACACATATTCGAGACTCAATTACTCATGTCTAAACTCAAATTTAGTTCTCAAAGTTCAATTCAAAATTATTAATACAACAAACTTTATTTGTTTCATTCATCTGATTTCTAAACGGAAGGTTCATTTCCATAAATCGCATCTATTTATCTTTCTCTTTAAAACTCATTAGAACTTGTGAAACATTTTGAAAGAAGTCTAAAAGCTTCCAACCAATAAGCAAATAAAGTACTGTCAACATCAGGCCAAATTCGTTTAATACTTCGTGAATTTCTAGACAAGTAAACAATGCAGAGATCATCTAATAGACAAGCCGAAATTTAAATTGGATAACCCTCAAGCAATTACGGCGTTTCGGTTTTAAATCGGTTTTGAAAGGAGCCCTGAACCTGAAGCAATACAAGTTTCACAACGAACACAACAAAATAATTTTTTAAACTGTTGACTTTCTCGTCTCACATTTTGACCCCGTTCCGCCACGTACATACTCCTGGGTCATAGATGGTTGACAGATTATAAAATTTGTTCACAGTTACAAGCCTACCACAATTCTTAGTCAAAACAAATTAAAATGTTTATCTTATTACTTAATGACAGTTTACATTGCATGACGGTAATTAAATGAGACGGCAAGAGTTCGGAGCTACCGTTACATTACAACATTTAAAAAATATTTCGAGTAGCCTCCCCATTGCATCAAAAAACTAGGACAACATAATAAAAATTTTTAATTCAACAGTCTGTCACGAAACCTTAAGCTGCGAAATAAAATTTTTAAACTAATAAAAATCTTACAGTCCCGTGTACCAAAATAAGCAAACCGCTAAAAGAGAACCCAAAAAATCTACCCAAAATCGATTTTGTTTATGTTTTTATACGTTAAACTACGGAGCACTATCAAGAACAAAATAATGGGATAGTTAGTGTAAATAGATGAGATATGAAACAAAACGTGATCGTTAGTCATTTTCACCGTAACAAAAATAGAGTACTCCATTGCCAAATCAAGAAGAAATAATTAACCCAAAAGAAATTATTTTCCGAAAATCAGAAAAGGATAATTTAATAATCTGCTTGAGGAACAGAATAAGCCGTACAAAACGCGTCTTATCATACGAAGAGACACGAACGTAATTTTCGAAAAGGAAACACTTCAATGAAGTAATAATAGTGGGGCAATAGAATTACATAGATGACAACTACTACATTAGATTCTTTCACATTTCCACGCTAAAATTAGACATTCAATAAAAGTTTGTTTAATAAGCCGCACAGAAGTGTTTTATTTACAAGTTTCATAACCGTGAAGCATCAATCCTACTGGATGCAGTCGGTGTACTACATGTGTATTCCTTGACCTCTCATTTTAGAGTATGAGCAACATTTTGCGTAATTAAGAAAAAAACAAACAAAGAAAAGAAAGTGTCAAACTTGACCAAAAAATCCTTCTGGATTTTCGGGAATCGAGTATTACCCCATTGACCCAACGACAACTTCCTTCCAATCCAGAGTCATTATACCATCATTTCAAATATAAGTTACTTTCATTAACACGGTTAATGACTGCTTAATAGACGTGGCAATCACCAAGCCGAAACTTCTTAGCAGGTCCAACATGGAGACTCGCTCGTTGAATTTGTTTCCACGTCACTTTAAGGGCGACTTCACATTTCGTCAAGTACTCGACCATCCCTTAAACCTAGCCTAAACGGAACAGGAATGGTTGCGAACCGTGCAACACCGGAAAAGGACTGTTTGTCAAAGTCCTCGTACGCGAGAATAGTAGCCCTGGTAACTCATGTCAACTGACAGAAGGTCATTCTTCTGATATGACGAAGTGATTCCACGTCACAAGGCAACAAAACATGAAACAAATTTTAAAATAGTACCACCACCAATAAGTTTTTCCCCATCTGTTATTTAAAGTACTTTGCAGAAAACCGGGTAATTACCAATGCAATAAATAACAAAATAATAATACTTGTTGTGCGACCTAACCTTGACTAATTTTAGTCACTGATTTTGTCAGTGAAGAAGAGGTGGACATAAAATGGGAGTCAATGAAATTTGTCGCAAAATACTTCAAGGGATCAAGCACCTTGAACAACACTGTACAGATTATGATTATATTTTTATATCTCCTAAAAAAATTCAGAGAAATGATTATGGGTAATAAAAACTTCAAACCAACTAAACATAATTGACAAAGATGTGTACTTTGATAAAACTTGCTCTGTCACAGTCTCTTCAAACCTTTACTGTGATTTCTTAAAATATGTAAGAATTAATAGTGGAAGTTGGACTTACAATCTTTGTTTGAGTATAAGCACACACATAATGACAGACACCACATTATTAAGAAAAACCCTGTAATCTTCAATCTGCCATACTCTGCACATATAAAATGTGTACACAACTTACTTAAATGTGAGAACATCTAACATTCGGACCTCCTTTTTTTTCATCAAAAGGTATGCTATAATCAACTTGCATTCTTTTCATTCTTGAAATCGAATACTAAAACTGTGCCTCAACGATTCCTTTTAGATGAGAGCAAAATATCCCAAAATTAAAAATTTGAAATAATTTAACCAGTTAAACAGAAAATAAACTGCATATCAATATTGCTTATCCAATTCTACCAAAATCATGAATAAAATTTCAGACCCTGGTTAATTTTTTATCATTGCATATTACAAAATTAAAGCGACATTTTTGTAAACCCTCGACCTGATGATTATTAATAAAACAAACAATCTGAAAATTACAAAGAAAGCAACTACTTCGTAACCACCACATTAATTCTTCTTTCAAGTGAGTGATTATAAATAAAGCAATTTTGGAAACTTGATGATAATATAAAATGTGTTGATTTCAACAGGCTTTCAATTATTGGATCATTTTCAGTTTTCAATATTTGCAACAACTAAATTAGAATTACATGATTAAAGAAATTTAAAATAAATAAGAGTCACTTCAAGTGTCCACTAAAATAAGTACATTGTGTAAGCGTAAAATCTTAACAAAGATATATGTAAATTGATCTACTTAACACACTACCATAATTCTGTATATTTAATTACAGTAGAGCAGGATTAAATAAAATGTTATGTGAATAACCTCCAATTACTCCTTGACAACCACACCAGAGAGTAAATATTGTATTTATCTAAACACTATGGTCTGATGTGACTCATTAACCCAAAAACACTTCACCAACTAGCCATGAAAGCACATTTGAATTCAGATCACAAAAACAAATGTAAAACTGGTACCAATTTCATCATTTTTCCTGCTGTTTTTTCCTAATTTTTCTCAATCCTCGGTAAGTCATTAAAATCGTGTCCTAAGCAACACTATCACACGAGACTGAAATCATCCTAACCTGCGAGACGCATTCACGTCAAAGGGTCATTATCCTCAGGTGGAGGTACAAATTTAAGTTGGTTTCATTTCTTTTTTTTCATGTTGGAATGAAATTTCTTTTTATGGTAATGTGACGATGAGATGGTTTCCTTATCTTGACTCTCTCGGTTTCGTTTCTCCTTCTCTCTCTCTGTCTCCCCAAGGTCGGACCTATATGGAGCCAATTGAAAGAAAGAAGTAGCCAAAACCATAGATGGTAAATGATTCGATGGAAAGCTTTATGTCGTGCTTTGGTAAATAAGTTGCGCAATCAATGCAACCATGTCATCACAAAACACATGTTTAACGCATCCGTCCGTTTCGATGGGTAAACAAAATATTCAAAAAAAAAAGAGTAGAATCAAACACTTGGGGAAGGTAGTCTGGTACTTCAACGCAACGATTTAGACCTGACAACAAATTCGTACTGTCTGTTCTCGTAATTTTACCTGCGGAAAAGGTCACAACGTTAACTTGGAGCACTCATAAAGGGCTAATCAAACTGATTCTTAACGTATCGCTTGTGACTGACACTCGCGACCGGCACTCGTACCCGTTCACTTAACTCTTTATGCTTTTTTTTCACGCGATTTTTTCACCGCTAAAATTCGGATGATTCGATCGTTTGAGTCGATAACAGTCGCGGATACGATCGGATCGATCGGATTCGAATGAAATTCGGTAAATCATCGATCATAACGACTGGAGAAAACGAAATGAAACCTCGTTGAAAACGATTTACCTGTTAAAATGAGTCAGCGATTCGGCAACTTCGCGATTTGAGGCCATCAGAGAGAACACGTGACCTCCGCATCATTGCAATGGCGGCCGATTTGAAATGTCGAACGCAACGGCTCGGATGGGAAATCAAACAAAAAAATGTCGCCAACGTGTATCGGAACACTTTTCCGCTGGGTCCCAGTCGCGTTCAAGAATGTCAGAAATGACGAACAGAAACAAGTGAAAATGAGAAAATAATAACTCACCCTGTAGGCTTGTATTTTTGAATCGGTGCCCGAGCTGGCGAGGTAATATTCTCGACAATTGTCGTTTTCCATGTAGGTTCGAGCTGGAGTACCTGAGACAAAACAAAAAGCATTTTCAAATTGAATTCCATTAACTTACTTCAGTCAGTCGTCAATCTCTGTCACATCGAGGAGTGTCATTCATCCTAACGGCTCGAACGGAATTTCAGTTTGTCCCCCTGAATTATTTATTACAGTTTTTTTAGAATCTTGGTCTGTCTTTTTATTAATTCTACGATCGATGTACATTGACTCAGATCCCAAATAAATCTTCTCCAGCCAATATGATTATTTTGTTCATTTTTAGACGATTATCAGAGCTGTCGCTACGCATTTATGTCAACTAATATTATTTTGTCTCATCTAATTACATGAAAGGAAGTTATTAATAGAAAATGAAGGGAGAAATTAAACGTGTTGAGTTAGTTCCCAGGTCATAAAACCCGATTTCGCCTCATCTCGGATGCCTTGAGGACGTTATACGGTCACATCAGAAAAAGAAATGTCGCCGGAGCATGTTATTATTTTCAAATAACGTCTCCAAAATGACGGTCGTGTTTTTTTTTTTTTGCAAATGCTGCATCCTTTCCCTGTCACTTTCTCTCCCGTCCCTGTATTCTCTGCAGAAACTAAAACTTTTCAGTACTCAAACAACCAAAAAGTCGTGGCCTTTGTTTGCCTCCCATAGAATTCACTTCGTTGTAAATCTCATTGTGACTTTCGGCGATGTCGAGACATTACAACGAAAATTGTCAATGTTCGACTCTAATTCATGAAAAGCTAAAGAATTAAACCGTCAAGAACGACAAAAAATTGGCTTCGATCAGCAGAAAAGTGTAATAAAAAAAGGACAGTGAGAAATAGTGAAAAAATTGTCTTGACTAAGCCCGGGCAAAAACACAAAGAGTGACATTGACATTGCCCAAGGGGTTTCACCGGTCGGTGAAGGCAAAATGCCAATACGCCGAGAGAAACAAAAACAAAGAACGGATGCGAGCTCCAAGAATCAGGTGACGGAAGATGAGACAATGGACAATGCTAGAAACGAGTGATAACAGGTTCCGAGGCTGAAATGACCCAGGAATTTCGCCCAAAATGTCCGTTGCATCCACCTAAAGTCTTTCCCAGTGCCCAACAGGTAAGTAACTCTGTTCTCTTCACTTGTTATCTCTTATCATCCCTCAACACTTGAGTATCTGTCAAAGGGTTTTGGCGGAAGTTGGTTCTCCCACGGCAGACCTCTTGTCTTTTCTTCTTCTAGGAGAAGTGACCTTGCAAAAAATATTTGAACTTGTGAAACCCGTCAACTTATTGATGAAGTGAAAGTGAAACCATGCGACTCGTCAGCAACATGGTTCCAACTTAGGCACTCTAGAAGAGATTCTAAATTGTCTAGGACAGCCATTATTGTTTCGCCGAATAAACATAAGCTTTATTTTGAGGTTTGTACTACAATATTTAATACGCTTCCATTATTAATTCATACGAATTTACGAACTTATTTAACTACGTAAACTCAACATATTGCTGAGTGTTACCTAAGTAACCTTAGCTCCTTGGGTTAAACACAAAACTTATGATTGATTCTGAAAATGATAATGGCGAACAATATAAAATTTCGTAATAAGAAAAACGAAGAGTTACAGTAAATTTTTTGTTTGGTGTTTGTTATTTAAGCAATTCTGTCTACAACAGGTCATCGCTTGCTTAGCCACAGTAACATCACAATGTAAATTTCACTTGACACTTCTAAACGTAATCCATTGCACCGTCTTTAAGAAAACTTTTTGGCGTGTAACCTTTAACTTACAGGATCGTAGGGTGGGTCTGGGGGTTCGTTTCATTCTCATTTTGAACACACGCAGACACACGCACGCAAATATGTCTATAAATGTGTAGAAAATTCACGAAACCGGAGTCAAAGACGTTTTGCAGTTCGTTCCGAAAACACCCAGGAGTACCGGTGCTAAGGCCGTGACGTAATATACATATTAATAGATTATTTGAAGAGAGAAGGATGAAAGGCAACCGACTGAAGATTTCTTTGACTGCAGCCTACATTTGATTCCTGCGGACAGAGGAAATGGCCAATGTCGAGGAGGTTAAAAGGTCTTATGTTAACCTCAAGCTCATACGAATTTCTAATTTGAATTGGAAAACCGACGGACCGACGATTTTAAGCATTCGCCAAGAAAGTTCCTAGGTAGGTCCACTACAAGTTCTGAGGTTGTACAGAATTTCCAAAAAACTATGGCCCCCTTAATTATTTTGACTTAATCATCAGGGAAGTGTCATATTTTCTTTCGCATTCAATCTGTCAGACTTAGTGGCCATCCAGAGCGAATTGAACTCTCCAAGAAAGGCAATGTCGGATACGTAAGACGTTCACACGATCACGTCTTTGACAGGATACCCTCCATTACAGGTATCGTATACCATCCTACGTCTTTCACGGTTCATGGTCCAGGAGTGGTTGGTGTAAAAACTGAAAACAAAGTCAAGGTCAATATAAACGAGATCCTGCGAGTGGTCACACGGACATCATCCGTGGCTGGTGTCGAGCCCTGGGGCAACCTACTAAACCTGGTACTACCTGCAAAAAGTCACATCAAGGCGGATGCGAGAACTCTGCTCAGAGTAAATGCATTGACGCGATTACGTAAAGATTCTACCTGCGAACAATTTTTTATTAAGTTATTTCACACAACCTCTGCTTGGATGTACGCATCAAGAGTAGACATTACATAATTTTTATGTATTCCCAACAACAGTATTTCTCTTTCCCGCAGTCTCCATCTTTGTAATGTATAAAAATACGTGTTCACAATACACTAATGAATTCTGAAATTTATTTAATGATTTTTTAAATAGTTTACTTCCGATAGGTCTGCACCTGAGTTTAAGCCAAAAGAAACTTACAGTTGGAGGCCTCATTTTATTAAAAGCCGTTTCTTCAACTTCTGCGAAACGCACAAATACTTTTAATTTTGCCATACACCGATCAGTTAAATAAAATCTGCATTTAAAATGTGAAATGCTTTGTTAATAATGTAAATTAATTGTTTTTGGAATAATTATTAATTTATTACTACGACCGTTGACGGTAGTGTTAAATACACCCGTTTTATTTACCAAACGGACTTACAATAAAGAAGTTCAGATTGGCCAGATAAAGAAAACTAATCGTCTGGTTCAGTCGAATTCATTTTACTATCAGATTAGTGCACCCGTCAATTACTAAAATGACTAATTAGTAAGGATGTTCAAAAATGAACTTGTCTCATGAATGGTTCCTAACAATGGTGCAACACAAGAGACCGTACCATAAATGAAATAAGTGCAATTTTAAGTATGAGAATCAATAATAAGTTGAATAATAGATAAATAAATAAACAATATGTAAGTGGTCGCGGAAAGGGTTACGTATTTGCTTCAAATCGTTTGTAAATTCCTAGACAAAAGGTCATTGCCTACGGTCTAGGAATTAGATTGTAATCTAATTTTTGTTGCACATTATTTTATATCCATTAAAATATAAATGTTTTTAACGCCGATTGTTCTTCGGTATAAAATTTTTAAAGAGTTGTAAATACGAACATCGTACACGACAGAAACTTCTACTAAATACAAAATAATATTGTTTTCATTTATGTATGTATTTATCTAGCGATAAGAATATTTGTAAATAATGGTGAACGATTAATATTGAACGTTTATTTAATTGGCAAACTCCATTCCAATTTGTCGACATTAGCTCAATGAACTAATTATATTTTGTCCATTTTGTTCACGACAAGTACATGCCTGACTAATAGACTAACCCATTTAAGCTGCAGCGTTCAATGTAGTGTAATTTTTAGAAAACATGAGTGACACTCCTTGTAGTGGGTTAAAAAACAAAAGTACAGGTATGGCTAAGAAATAATTGACGTGTACAATTCACCAACTCTTGCCGCAAATTAAAAATTGAAGTGTACGAAAACATCAAAACGGTTATGAATTAGACTTTGGACGTTACTCACCGCAACTCCCACGGGTTTCGGGTGAGCCTTGACCGTTCAAAGCTCCTCTCAAAGTAAGCAAACTCCCCGAAATTCGTTTCAGATTCGGACGGGACTCATTCGGACAAGATTTCGATTACGCGGTAATAAATAATTAAAAATATATAAATAAAAAGCGTTTGAGAGACATAAAATGGAGTGAGTAGCCTGAGTGAACAAAGTTCAAAGACAATTTTCTAGTGGCAGACGAAAAACTTGCATTCGTCTTCCTTATCAGCATCCGCGCATTATCAGTGTTTCGTATAAAACCGATCGCAATCAAGTGGTTTTACTGAATTTCTACGTTTGCCAAGCGACGACCATTTTTTTTTTCTCGTTCGGTACAAACGGTCAAATATAAATTTATTGACATACTACTGATGCTATTTTTGACCTTTGAAATCGATTCGAAGTATAACTTCCGTGAATTGAAATGCGACTGAATCTTTGGACGCAACGCCGCACGCAAAACAACTAAAGTACATAACCATTTATAAATATGTAAATGGTTGATCCAAACTCTCAAATTAAGAGAGTGACCACACCAATCCCTGAAGACAACCAAACTGTTATTCACAAGTTCGCGCACACACAATATTTGCAAACTAAAATATGACTAAAAGTTTGAGAAAGATGAAAGAAGAAATGAACGAACTGCATACCCGTTGACGTTTTCAATTGAAACGGATTTCAAAATTGACAAACACTTATAAATAAAGTTAAACTTTTAAACTATTTTCTTTTTATTTTAACCAAAGCCAATACTGAATCATTTCAAATCATGTAAATCACACAACATAATGTGGCACAATTTTTATTATCACTACCGGTTTTAAAATTTTAATTAATAAATACGAAAATGTTTGTAGTTTTAACTGTAATAATTAAGATGTTATAGCTTTAATATTGGTCGAAGAGAATTAATCCTAATTTAAAGATAGGAATATCTAGTATTGTGTAACAGTAATGTGACAAACTCCGCTTAAATTGATAATAAATGGCAATTAGTTCGTCGTCTGAAATTTCTGATGAATTTTTATGATGCCCTACGATGTACAACTCTGGATAAACTACATTTTACACACCTGCCAGAAGTTTTGAAACCAAGCAGGAAACAGATAAATGGTTTCGGTTAAAAGTAGCTCAGTTGTTCAATTCAATGAGGTGATTAGATCACAAACCCCAACTATTAGATTTATTAATTAAAATTGACTTTCGAGACACTTTCATTAAAGCTATGATTCTTACTTAACGTTCACTTGTACAGTCCTTAAGTTTTTTGGCCAAATTTAGATGCTTTGCAAAAGATGTACAAGTCTTAAGCCAAATAAGTTGTAAACATCTGTAATGAATATTTGCGAGATACTTAAAACCGACAGATATATATATATATCAACCCCCCACAAGAAAAAAAACCATTCCACAGATTCATAAGAAAATAGAATCCATTTGGACCGCGTTTGTATGCATCTTTAAGAAAAATATTCATCATTTTTGGCACTTCTCTTGAATTCCCTGGAATCATTACTCTAACTATACTAATTTAGCACTGACACGATCACAATTACGCACCATGAATGGTATAAACAATATTAAAATAATTCGATTCCTGTACTAAAGCAGAGATAGGATAATTTTCCATACACAAAAATCCTTTCACCCCCGGACTCCCGAATCCTTGAATCATTCACATATAATACAGTACCCACCTTCACTACCTAATCTTTTTTGGCAATTTAAATTTAATTTAATACTTTAATGTATGATCCCTTTAAGTGTCCATTGAAATTTGATTTTAACTTATGAATTGGTTGTGTTCAGGAACTCAAATAGTTTTTCAGCCATTGGTATATTGTCTCGTCGTTTTCGCTAACCCAGTGAATGTTTAACCTAATCGTTTCTAAGCTTTGTTCCAAGGCGCTCTGCCCGGAACCAACGTTCATTTTACTGAAGAATTTCTGAACCTAAAAATTAAAAAATCTTATTTAATTCAGTTTAAATAATCAACGTAAAAAATTATTAAATTTTCTTACCTCGTCGTGATCGTATTCGGTGACAAAATCAGATGTAACCGCTGAAATCAAACTGCCGATTGTAAAAGTTCCATTACCAAACATCGTCTGCATGTAATGCCAATTTGCTTTCAAATGCCTCCATGCCAAGAGTTGTCCCTCAGGATTATAAGCCACAACCATTAAAGCTGTCTTCAAATCTTGAGGCTTCACCAATGTTCTGTCCAATGTGGCTTTCAGGTACCTATTACGTTTACAGTCAGGACTAGTTTGTTTGACGACCACAGAGAGGTTCTACTTTTGCTTTGCACTTACCTTTTAAGAATCCAAGGGTCACTTGACATGCCTAAAGCCTTCAATAACAGTTTCCTTTCACTAGGAATTAGTGTACTCTTGTACTTGGACCAGCAAAAATTCCATTCTTTTTCTCCTCCATATTTTATACCGGCTGCATAAATGACTTCTCTAAGATTTGGTGGAGTTCTGGCTCCTTTCTCCATCCAATTTTTAAACTTGGTTCGAGCTTCCCGAACTGTTTCGGGTATATTGCACAATATAGCAGACGACAAAACATCTGATCGCATTAATCTAAAAATAAAATTTTGTAGTGATATTTAAACAAATAAATTACATTAATATACAAACAAAACATAAAAACACAAACTTTTGTAAATGGGGTCCGGTGTCATCCCATCCAACATATTTCGTAACCGGTGTTAAAATATGCCGCATATATTCAAAGAAAAATTTGTAACTCAATGATTCCACCAAACTTTTGCTCCAAGACTGAAAATGTTTTAGAGCGGTAGCCCACGGAACATAATCACGCTCATTCAAGAGGTACAGAGAAAGCTCAAGAGGAATGGTGGCATTTATTATTCCGGCTCTGGAAGTAAAAAACATGACAACTTTCTATAATGACAACATCTACAAAATAACTAAATTTAGTAGGATTGAATATGTGAATTACTGAAATTGCCTTTATTCAGATGATCTAACACTACTTGCCTGCACAGTGTAAAAGCGTCGTCAATCAGGCTCGCTCGATCCGCTGGACTGAAAACCGAAGGATTCTTTTTTAAGGCGTCGATGATAGCCATCCACATGTCCTCTTCGTAATTTACTCTGTAGAAACCCGACTGATTTACGTTTGCTTTTATCCAAATGATATTCTCTGGCACTTCGAAGGTAACTGAATACAAATATGTTATTCATTTTCAAAAGATGTTTCAAGTTGGCCTTACGCAGTTTACCTCCTGTGTCGAAGTACTCACCATCGGTTAAATTCATCCAAACATGACGGACATCCGAAGTATCCACGTTCGTGTAATAACTCAATGGAACATACCACTTATAATCATACACCGAAGCAGGCTCGTTTATGAAACTATTATTATTCATGGTAGCTGTCAGTAAAAATCTGCTTTGACTTGCATGAACGGTGTTGTCTTCATGGTAAATCATTATCACTGGGAAACCCATCTGTTTCGTCCAAGTATCCATAACCGTTTTCACTTGAAGCGATTGATTGTTGTGCTTGCTAAACGCAAACCACAAATCTTCGGTGTCCGCATTTTTGAACATATGTGTGTTCAAATAATCATTCAGTCCCGAACGGAGCGTATCTTCCTCCAGAAATTTCTCAAGCATGTACAAAATAGCGGCTCCCTAAAATAATGGCAAATCTTCTTAGGTAAAATTACACTAGAGACATTTAAACCAAGTAACAAAATGGTGTTGTACCTTGCTGTACGAAATGGTGTCAAAAATGGCTTCAATTTCGGTAGGATTGTGAACATCAACAGAAATAGGATGGCTCGTCGCCAGTGCATCTAGATCAAGGGCGGGTTGTGTTTTGACAAGAATAAACTGATCCATCATTTTCCAACCGGGCATCACGTGGTCTACTCCTGTGTATTCGAGGAAGCTGGCAAAACCTTCGTTCAACCACAGGTCATTCCACCATTTCATGGTAACCAAATTTCCAAACCACTATAGAAAAGTATATAATTAGTTTTATTTTAGAAGAAATTCAATACTATTGGCAACGCCAGCTAAAATTCCGGTGTTTCCGGGTTAAAAAATGGTGAATTGCACTGAATTAATGGTGTGACTAAATTTCACAATATTAAAGTCACAAAGGAACTAACCTGATGTGCTAATTCATGAGCTATAACAATGGCAACCCATTGATGAGCTATCGCTGATGTTTCAATAGGGTCATACAAAATTGATGTTTCCCTATAAGTAATAAGTCCCCAATTTTCCATAGCACCAGCAGCAAAATCGGGAATGGCAATCAAATCTAAAATCGTAAAATAATAGTTTTGCAATTAAAATGACAAATTTGTGAAACACAAGTTTTATATTTTCTTGAAGGTACCTTGCTTAGGTAAAGGGTATTCCACACCAAAAAATTCTTCATAGTGATCCATCATGGTAGTGGCAGTCTCCAGAGCAAATTTTGCCTGTGAAATGAGTTGAGTTGGGGCATACACTGACACTGAAATACCCCTCTTTGTCTGACTGGTTGTATGATTGTAGTCACAAACAACAAATGCCACAAGATAAGTGCTCATTTCAACTGATTCCTCAAAGTCATCTAAGAGCTGTAAAAAAAATATTTACAGTATTACCTGAACATGAAGTGATTCATATTATTTCTAACACTACTGTAGCTTAACTCACCAGTCCTGATTATTACATTTGTCAAATTCTTTCAGGACATGGAAATTTTAATAAATATTTATTTAAAAGAAAATTAATAGACCATGCAAATTGTACTGAATGTTATTTAGGCCATACAGATTCTATATGCCTTGTTTTATTTGAATGCAATCAATGGAAAGAAATTAGAAAGACTTACAAAATAAATATACCTTATATAAATTTATTAAACAAAAATAAAAATGAAAGGGGCAACTTCTTTGAATATGCAGCCAACATAATGTCACTTAAAAGTAAAAACTGAAAATAATAAATGCCCATTTCAACATCATCAACATCTGTAATGTACCTATGTATGTATCTAATTATGTACCTAATTATAAGTACCATAAATTAAAATAAATTAATATTGGTTTTATTTATAACTTTAGCCAACAGTAATGGATCAATGACACTAATCAAATTGACTCATCACTAGAGGTTCCTTTATATTAAGTACAATTTATCAAATATTTTGAAATAAAATAAATAAAAAAAATGCAAAGGGGAAAAAAAATAACTCACCAGTCCAGTACCCATGTAAAATCCTGCATCTTCAGTATTTACAACTGGCATATTGAATAATGCAATGTGAAATCTGTCCCTGACTATAGACATTTTAAAACGAGCTTTAAACTGTGGTTCATCAAAACATGGAAATGCTGATCTGGCATATGTTGGCTCAAAATGTGTTGTGGCTAAATACCTTTAAATTATGTGAATTAGCATCTGCCACAATCTACATTTAAACATTGACAAAATGGTACAGCAAAATTTTAAAATACCTTCTCTCTCCCTTTTGATTTACATAACTGCTGATGTAAAATCCTTCTAGTTCTTTCCCTAGTTGGGTGTTGTACCGAATATTCAAGCTGTAATTCAAGCCAACTTGAAGGTACTCTTTCAATTCTATGTAAATTTGTTGAGCAACTGTGTACTCAAGAAATTTCTCAATTTCCAGTTCATCTCCCTTTCCATCTACAACTGTTCTATCCAATATTGTTATGTTTCTACTATGCAAAACTATAAAATTTGTTTCTTTTTTGACATTAAATTCAATTGTGACTTGTCCTTTAACAGCCAGGGTAGTCAGATTTGGATGTATGTGTATCCTGTATCTCATGGGAGTCAGTGTATCTGGTAATCTTACATTGTTCCATGGAAATATTTCATTATTTGTTGCCACAGGTATTAATGGTCCTGAATCATCGTAGTCATAGTCTAGGTTATCTGGTCTTTTGCCTGCACATGGACAACCTGAAAAAAAATTTTACAATTACAGCTACTTTCAAGAGGGTATCTAATTGTTGTAACTGTCACACCTCTAATATATTCAAAACTATTGAATTTATTACCCTACAAAAAGAAGTAGTACACAAATGAATGAAACTTACGTATGCCAGCATATGCAATGATAACTGCGATTCCAAGAAGAAAGGCAAATGCAACCACTGCAATGACCAAAGCTCTCCTTTGGGAACACACAGCAACTCCATTGTGTCCATAAAAGTTCTGTTTATGTGTTCCAGCAGTGTTTTCACCTAATACAACACAAGATTAATGATGTTATAAACATTTACATAAAATACAAACATTTAAGAAAACACTGAGCAATACATCTATGATAATTTGAAACAGATTTTTGAGGAGTTTAAGACAATTACAAGGATTATACAAATTTTTCACATATGTCCATTTTCAGTCAATTCGATTTAGGAAAGTTGGTTCTGGGTACAACAGGTAGAGCACAAATCCGACAACACAAGTCTATTTTCATTAAAACCATTTCAGTTAATTAATTTAAGAGTTACATGAGTTTCACTAATCATTTCAAGATAACTAAAGGAACACAAAAGAAATTGACATGCATAAGTATGAATCTTAAAACCAGCAAACCTGTCAGAAAAGCAATGTCATCAACATCTTGATCACTCATGACCAAATCTCTCCTCCAAACCACAGTTTCTATTTCTAATGTATTAGAAACCACAGATTTTTTAATTAAAGGTGATCTCGTGTGGTTAGCCAATGTTATGATTTATAAAATTCTTCCTGGGTTAATTAGTGATTACCTTTTGGTGAGTTTTCAACTTACAGTGAACCTGGCCCATTTCATTCCAATTGAAAGCAATAAAGCATTAGAAAAAATAAAGCATAGATAAGCATTGAGCATTACAATTAATAAACAGAAAAAAAATGCCATTGTGCCATTTTTCATTAAAAGTGAAGCAGAGTTTTCTTCAGTACGAATCCCTGGTTTTCGGTATCAGCCGGTTAATAGGCGAAATTAAACTGTTAAATTAATGGCAGCTCATTTGTTAGTAAAGCCTAGTGATACTTTGTACAGTTGACAGTAAAAAAGGGGCATTGCCAAATGTTTACAACAGTTCCGATTTTACTGCATGAAAATACTTTAAAATACCGACTGAGACTGTCATTTAGGTGCTATGAGAACGGCTGCATTTATTTTCAAAACTTACCGGATCCGAAATGAATCAACGGTTTTCTTAAGTGTGAGAGTACGTCGCAAACATGCAGTAGATGCTTGTCCTAATGGATTATTAATTTCCTCGAATTTCAGACTTAAAGCGGTGATAACTACGACGACTTCGGGAAGCGAATTATTTGCATTTGACGAAAGCTTTGTTGTGTCCAACGTCTAATAATCGCCGATTCCGTACAGAATTAACCGGCAGGGATGCCAACAGTCACGGAGTTAAATTTTGAGACTTGTCAATCGATTGAATTTTTCCTATGAGCAATGTCGGCTGTTCGTTTGAGGAATGCGCACAAACTCTTTCCTTAACACGGTAAATTCTTCTAACTCGACCATTTCTCTTCCAAATGAATCGTAAAAAAATCTAATCGTCTTTCGGTTGGGTTCATAACCGAACCACTTAAATCTGGAGGTGCGCAATCCTAAGGTTAACTTAACGGACGCAACAGAGAAAATCGTCAACTTTTTCTTTCGTCTTATGCAGCACTTTTAAATTACTTGTCAAAAGCTCCTCAGACACTGGTAACAAATAATGTCATGTGTAGGGCAAAACGTACTCAATCAACACATTCATTCTGTAGTTCGTTGGAGCACGACCCACCTCACGCCTAACTGACAATTCCGCGGAGCAAAAAATTAATTGAAATGACGGGATGTCATTTTTTTTCTATCAATCTTCTCTTGCAGAGTAAATAAATTTTATGAAAGTTTAATTTGGACACGAAGCCTTTATTGTGGTCGATCAGGGCTCCATATTAGTACATGCGTGGATTTGTAATCGATGCTATCGGTACCACTCCTAGCAAATTCCTTACATACAATTATTAAATAAAATCCAATGGGTAGCCTAACCTGACAACCAGCAACACAAATAAGTCAAACCAATATTTAAATAGGAATTTGTAGTTGAGTCCCAGGTGACTGGCAAATCCTCGCTGTCATTCGGAGTCAACTAATTTTTACTTCTTTGGCCTTTGAAATTTGAACCAAAAGACAATTTTATTTTCTTGGAGTATGACTTTACACACCCAGTTTTCTCCAGTACCTTATCCTCCGGTTGTTGTTCATTACTTACCGCACACGTACAATTTTCGAGATTACATATGTTGTTCGTCAACGTTTGCTAGTACATCACAAGGAGAAGCAACACATTTATTACAATGTTGGTTGTTATGACAGGTGAGGTACCTTAGATAGATAACACACCGAATGGAAAATTCACATTGCACGAAGCGGAATTAATTACAATATTTATGAGCTACAGGTGTGCTGTTCCTTATTTTAACAGAGTTGCTTTAAATAAGCGACAAGCAGCAAGTTATTGGAACCTATTATTGTTCATATGGTCCCGAACATCACACTATTTTCAAGTGTACGTATTAAGTCATTCGCAAGCTCTCTAACCGCGTAAAACACTTCTCAATACTTTTCAACATCACAATCCTAAATATTCAGGAAATTATCCCACGGTTTCAATAATTAATATTTTAAAACATTTACTACCTCAGCAAGAGTTTTGAGGAGTGAGGTTGAAAAGCAGAGGGAGAATGTTTAAAAATACAAAAGACCAAATTGGTAAGTCTCATCACCTTTCCATACGTAAAAGGCCAGCAATTTACGAAATAAAATTTTCACCTCTTCTTTGAAGTCGGCCGTTCACCTGTGTGAATTTTCCCAAAGGCTCTAACACGACACTATCCTCCACGTTGGACATGTTGATCAGTTAACTAATCACCAATTAACTAATCGGAAAATTGTTCATCCGTAGATTATTCATTACTTCATTTATTTTGTTCGTAAATTACGCCCACCGATAACGCGTTCTGCACTTATTAAACTATTAAAATTGAAACAATAATTTGGTTAATAAATTTTTAAGAAACAACAACAACAACAATGACATTTGTCAGTTTGAACACTTTGAGTCCATCCGAACGAGTACTACTCCTCCGCCAGTAAGTGACGTACGCGAGAAGAAAACCGGAGAGCTCGTGATGGGACAGTTTTTTTTGTAATGTTCACAAACTTGACCTACTGCTTGATTGATTATCCGATAAAGTCGTTATGTTAATTTCCTATCAATAAATACGACGGCATTTAAATAAAACTTAATTTTACGAAAATCCAACTTTGTTTTCACGGAATTGGCTCTTAACTTTTCGATGGCCGGCAAATCCAGGTGGTCTTTTTCTTTCTGACTCGTCTCTCTCACTCGGTCTGACAGAAAACTGTCCGAGTTATTTTAATAAACTCGAATTATCTTTGATCTCTTATTCTTGTAAACAGACTACATTCTTTTATTTGGCTGGTCAGAATAAATTGCCCTCTCTCTCTCTCTTTCGTTCACCCAGAATTTGGCAAATTTTAATTCTATTTACAATCTATTTTTATTGTTTTATATACTATTCGAAGATTTTAATTGTAATATTACGTAGTGGTTCGCTGCTGGACTTGGGACTGTTTCATTTATTTTGGGGTCAGACACGACCACTCTCGCTTTCCGGTTAATTAAAGTATTAAATTGACAAATTCAAACAAATTAACTCTTCGATCGATAGTTCTGATCACGAGGTTTTTGACTGACCTGAAGCACAACCCGAAGTCCGACAAGTTTGAAAAAGCACTTATAGATTTAGTCCTTATTAACAGCCACACATAAAATTATTTGACATTATAAAATAACTGTTTTTAATAGCGAACTTAAGCTCTCCGATTATTTCGTGCTGGTGTTAGCTCACAGGAGGAACAAAAACAGGCACTAGAAACATCACCGAAATTCTTCTCTTTGCTCATTTAAATTTGCACGCACAACGTTGGCATGATGAATAGAATGGATGTATCAGCTTCCCGAAAACCGAGGCGAAGAGTCGGAACGGAGTTGCAAGACGTGACACGACGGTGACGAGGTGAAGAAAAACACCAAAAAACGTTGTGCTTCCGTCACGTGAGTCGATCAGCCGAGACGAAACCCGTGTGAAACCACAAGTGAAAATAGAAAATAGAAAACTATTTGGTCTGGCCGAAGGGTAACCGAAAAGCACACGCTGGCATATAATGAAAAATTGAATTTTTAAGATGAGCGTCCCGGCTCCATGACAACCAACTTCTTTCATTGACGATGTTGTCTGTGCCGGCACATGGTGGCCGTGTTCTGGCATTTTACGGCGTTTGAAAATGCACGCGCACACCAAGGGCAGAGCTGCAGCCTGGGGAGTCCCCAGGGCCGCAGACACCTGACAGAAAACGGCCTAGGTGTACTTCTCGGAAAGTGTGAGGAGCCATCCAAATCCGGCGAATTCCAAGTGGAAAGCAAATTGATGTGGCTTTGGGGAGAACCGTGACATTTTTACGCTTTCAATCTCCTATATTTATCTTTTTGGGGTCTTTGGACTTGAGGCAATGCAGTCCTGCAAGTAACCGGGTAGAATGAGCGAGACAGAGAAAGAGAGAGAGAGAGGGAAACTGACGGATCTACTCTAGATGTAAAGGAAAATAGTAAAACATGAGTTGTTCGGTCAGAGTAAAAAGATGGAATAGCTGGTGTACATTACTATTATTGCTTCTTACTGTTCCTCTGGTACATTTCATACATTACACTAATGAATCTTGAGCTTTTGCACTTTAAGAAATTCCGGACACGTAAGTTAAGTTGTAACGAACCCTTACGAAAATGTTTACTTTTATATAATAAATTATGTTATGACGAATAACAAACAATGATTCAAAATATTATTTCGGGAGCCCAAATAGCGTACAATATATTTTTTAATAGCTTTGATGGACTAAAACTTACTTCCTGTTAATTCTAAATTTTTCATAAATTGACGGTAGTTTTTGTCATTTGTAATCGAGAAACGCCCAAAACAAAATGGATAAACTCAGGATATACAATTTGAGTGTTCTAGCCGCTTAGAAATAGGCCTACTGTAAAAAAATAAATTTAATCCGCCCGAAAATGGGCCAGAGTTTTCCCGAATTTTTCGCTCGATAGCTCCCACTTTCTCTCTCTCTCTCTCTCTCTCTCCTTAAATATTTATGACTCTTCTTCTTTCGGGGCAAAAAGTAGTTTGTGAATTTTTTATATTATTACTACTTTCAAGTGTTTTCCTTTACCGGAGAGTATTAAATTGTTGAATAAATTTTTAGGAACCTCCCCGAGGTGGACGCACACTTCCTCCTGCAAAACACCTTCCAAAAATAGAATCTAGGAATGTCGTTAATATCACAAAGTTTTTCTTGGACCTGACAGTTTGTTATTCAAAAGTACACGAATGGTAATACATTTCATCGCCCCATGCGGTCGATGACACAAACACCACATTGTGCTAAACCGGGTAGTTTTTTGTCGATCGAGGAATGGTATCGGTGATGGTGTCGTCATTATTGATTTATTTTCTGACTTCTTTCGAGAAGTTAGTAAGTCTTTAAGATGTGTTAGATCACTCCAAACCGAAGCCTTCTGCATTTGATATGGCAATAATCAACTTCTGCTGCAGAATTCCACGCGTTTCGTACTGAGGTAAAACCAATTGATTGAAGCAAGTGTGTGCTTCCGGCAGATTATTTGGTCGATTGGTGATTCGGGTAATTTTAAATGTCATCTCGCCCATTCCGCCTACAGGTACCCGATCACTTCCGGTTGTGAATAAAAGAAACTTTTTCTTGAGTTCATCCGATAGAGACTGAAGAACGTCCCAAAATTCTCTGCGACACAACAGAAAACGAACACTCACCATCTTCAACTGTTATTAATTATTAAATTAAATTCACTATTTTCAGAGTATTAGTAACTTACATTATCATAGGATCATCCGGTTTGTATCCGTCGTATTCCGTGACTTTTCTTAACTCATTCAAATCAAGGTTGGGTGATCCGCAGACTAACATTTCTACCTCTTCCGGTCTAAGCATCTGAAAACAAAAAAGTTGGTAATCGAGAGGCTATTTTTCTTTTAAGTTGATCTCGAGAATGAAAAAAAATTGTACTTACTATTAACGCGTTTGAAGCGCACACGCTATGAAATCCTAAATAAAAAGCTCTAAACTGTTCGTAAATGGAAGAATTTAAAATCCAGTTTAAATAAAGTTCTACGTAATAGTTCCGGTTTTCGTTTGTGACCGGAATGTTATCACCGTTTTCCTTCAGTTTGTAGGTTTTAACTTCTCCATACTCTTCGAGGGATGCCTGGAAGTTTAAACACATATCTTCCTCTACGTTTCCCTCGTACGATAGCAAATCCTTCAGTCCTTTTGCAACTTCCTGAAAGGTAGAAAACAAGAATGGAAAAGAAAATTTCAAGTACTTCGATTTTCTTATATTCTCTCAGTTCCGCTTACCGGCATTATTTCTGCTAGGTCGTCAATTGTCGGTTGTCTGACGACGCCAACACAGGAATTGTCGACGGAAGGCACGACTGGTGGCGAAAGTAATTTTTTGTAACAAATGGAAGGGAAGTGCAGATCTAGAATGATGGAATTGTAAACGGCCAGACCCATGAGAACACCTGTCGAAGAACCAATTGTTTGGAATACCCCCACCTGGCATTTCACTCAAAATCTAATTTCAGAATTTCCATTTACCAATCAAATTGTACTCCCTCAGATTACCCTCTTGTTCTGTACTAAACCAATAACACCTAGAATGAGGATGATAAACGAACATTCCATAGTCGGGATGGAAGATTTTTCGTATTAATAGGAGGAACCATTCCTTGGTCAGACCTCCCATGTCCAACCCGGGTTCTCCGACGAAAGAAACTTTTAATTTCTTTTTCAGGTCTTTCTGCTTAGTGGAAATTTCATTCAATGAGTCGCTCACTAAGTGGGATCTTCTTACGTGAATATTGAGAAAAAATATATCGATTTGTGGTGGTTGATGTCTAACTACTTTTGCAACTAACGACCTTCGTGCGGTCAGAATCATCTGTTGTTCGGAATCCTGAAAGTATTACATAATTACTCAAAGCTGTAGTCTCTTTCTGTTATACCTAAAGGCTGCTTTGCTTTACAGTTTAAAAAGTAAAACACTCCTATCACACTTTGATAGCAGGCTTTTTTTCAAACCTTTCACAAACCTTTGTCAAAATAATTCTCTTGGCAACAATACTAAGAATAAAAGGGTATTGGCAGTAAGCGAATTGTCCTAACCGTTGAGGATTCTGCCAGTTAAAATAATCCTGCATCAGATCGATGTGGTCCAATGCGGAATTGTAAAATTCCGTGTAATGTAAAAGTGGAGGATTACAAGAATTGTTTGCCGCATCTGAAACGAACAGTTTGTGTTCGTGAACCGAAATTTATGACAATATTTCTCCATGAACAACAAGCCCACGCACTTATGAGAGCTAAAACTTTGGTCCCGGTAGGAATCCACCACCTGCACTTCCCAAGGGGTGGTAAACTTTTATCCGCCGGAGGAAAATGTCGAATTGTTATGAATTGCAATATGTGCCGGAGCACCAGCCGCAGTTTTCCGACATCCAACCTGGAAGCGCATGTCTGCATGAGGTTAACTTTCACAATAAACTTCTTAATCGCTTTAATATCGAGAGTATTTCTTACGTTTTGAACCAGGAGACAAGCAACTGATGATCTGATGTGGGCAGTTCGACAATTTGACGAAGTAAATGAGCAAAAATTGTATACGAAGATTGAGAAGAAAAAACAGGGTTTTGAAGCAGTATAAAGTAGGCACGAACATCGTCCCTCGGGTAAAGGCTAAAATTCAATTATTAATTAATTAATTCCGTCCAATTATTACTTGTGTTCTTTTCTGCAAGTCTGAGAACCCTTTTTAAATTACGAAACTCACTTTCTGTCCTCTTCTAAAAGAGCATTAATTATCGATTTTAAAACTGTTTTGTGTATGAAAGAAGGCATTCCTCTTAAAATATCGTGCACTGAGTAAACGAGATCCATTTTTAAATTACAGTCGTCATTGTCCGTTCCCTCCTCTTCTCCATCACACTAGAACAAATATATTCTTTGCGAGTATTTACTTGCAAGTCAAAAACATACCCATTGGAGACAATTTCAATTGGACTTACTTTAAACATGGCACAGATCTCGGCGAATGAATCGAATGTTCTCATATAAAACCGTTGTATGGCCATATAATTTTCCGACTGGTGAGCTCGCCTAACATCTTGCCTGAAATATAAACGAATCATACAAAATTAATCAGCCTGAAGTTAAAATTGTGACTGATCATAAAAATTTTGAATAAAATTAATAATTACATCAAACTAGTTTCTTCGACTTCACCGTTGCTATGTTGCGTTCTACCACACACAACTTTTAGTTTGACCAAAAACATATTTATCTCATTAAAGCATTCACGAAATGAATGTTTATTTACTCTACCATAATTCCAAGGCTTGGGGGTTTAATTTTTCATGGGCAGGTCACATAAGTAACAAATCGATTAACTTCATTTTTCAATGTACATATGTCCTACGAGAGAGCAAATGGATATCTGCAGGAAATTCAACGCATTACAAGTGAATCTCAAGGGCAGGGGGGGGGGTTAATGAAAATAGTTCTAATTTCTATTCATAATTATCAAACGACCTGATAGTAAATTTTTAGATTCGCATTTCTAAAAAATTTAGAAACGTGTGTCTATAGCAACAGTTTCAAAACAAATTGAATCACAGTGAATTAATCAATAAGTCAGTAGGTGAAAAAACTGACAGTTTCGATTCGAAATGATTCGCACGAAACGGACAATACTTAGAAGTATTTGTTGAAATATCGTTTCCGAAGAAACATTTTCGTAATTAGGTCGCTTATTAAACTCAAAAGGTCGTTTCACCTAAATCCCCCAATTCCGGTTCTAAATGAGAACAACTTCATTTGTCAGAAGATGTCTAAGGGACACTACAACCGACCCCTCAAACCAAATTGGTCTTTGTGCTTTAAGGTGTCATTCGTGACAGATGTGATTTACCGTCGAAGAAATCAATTCATTTAATACGAGGATAATAAAGAACCTTTCACGTAACGTACTTCGTGCTCTATAAAAGGTTGGAGTTCTGACCCCATTGACTTTCACATTCGTCGTAAATCTAGCCGAAGAGGACAGGACTAATGTAACCGATCGAATTCAACGAAAAGAATGAGTAGCACGTGAAGAACGTCAGAAGAGCACAAAGGGTTTTTGGCATATTAAATATTAATAATTAAAACATTACGCGAACAAATGCCTAATTAATTCAGAAGGAAGAGTCACAAATCAATATTAGGATAATGAAGAATGAACGACGTAGTTGATGATTGAGTACGTCACTGCCTTTGATGTCAATCTGAGTTAATGAAACAAACAATGAAAACCAAATAGGTTTTTCAAAAGGATTTTCCCCGACGCGTACTACACAAATACCAGAAAATATATATATTGTGTGGACTAAGCGGTACTTACAAGAAATCTTCCCGTGTCTTGTGCCGAAACGGATAGCGAGGAACGGTTCTCACATCGTCTACTTCTGAATTTGTTCCTGAGCTCAGTGTTGATTTTATTGTGAATGAGTCCATGCTTCCGCCTGGAGAAATGGTGCCAAAAAGTCTCAATTCTGAATTCTGAAAATCACAAAGTTTTAACGCTATCATCAGGGCACGTCTTCTCGTGACAGACGGAGCTTTTAATGTACAACCGTCATTTTTTTTATGAAGCAGTACATTAGTTCACTACGATCGGTACCTACAACAGGTGAATGACGGTTTATCAGAGCAGAATTGATTTCTAAACGATGGTCTTGCAGTCCTTCTAAACCTTGGCTTGTTACACCTGGGTAGGGCTGATTACAGAACAGGCAAGACTTTTGCGTGTGTAGAGCTGATGCTGTATGATTATGCGTTCTCACCTATAATAAAAAGTAATTACATTTTTGTATATCATTATCAGATTGCCACTGTACGTAATACATCGTATTTAATAAAATGCATTTTAAAGAAAAAAAAACGACATTTTTTCATTAGTGTCAACTTGTGGTACTGCAGAATCTAAGTTTTCAAGAACCTGACCCCTAGTCTGTTTGTGATTTATTTACCAAACCATTACAAACATGTGTACCATCCGATGTGTATCACTTATTTGGGATTAGAAGAAAAAACAATTAAACTAACAGAATAACATTGAGCAGTATAACTGGGGTGTCTAATGATTGTTTCTTTCTCACGAGGTCCTTTCTTGCAGATCCCTGGTTTCACACACAAATAGAAATAGAAAAAATACCAACAACAATTCTACAACGGTACAGTTAATTTTGTTCAAACATTTGGACAGCCGTGAGAGTCAAAGAGTGTAGATAATTTCAACAAAACTTAATTATATAGCTCAACATAATTATTAAATCCGACGGTTATAAATTAGAACCAGTGTATAATTATTTCGATTGTAAATAACACGAACTTTCAATATATTATCGCCTTGTGTGACAAAAATAGTAATATTCTGATGTTTTTTTTAAATGCAAGTGTCAGTTCTCAGTGCAAATTTATAATCAACGAAAAATTAAAGAATAAACATAAATGTAATAGTAGAAATACTTGATCTAATTTTTGAGGAAAAATATGTATTTCACGCTGAACTTACAGAATCAATTATTGTTCTGACCCTCTCAACTCGTTCCGAAGTTATCTACGGAATACGACATGTCTGTTTTGGGATAGCAAAACCTATAGTTACAGCTAATGGGTATGAGGCCAGATCTATGTTTCATTCGGATGGCTACTAGCGAAAGTCTAAGACAAGAGTTCGTTTTCACTAGGCCCAGCAACCAAAACTAGGTAGGGTGTCTAAATCAACCGGTCGTTGGTACAACGCTAAAAATATATTGAGCACTAGATAAATCTCCCAAATTATGAATTTATTTACCTGAAAATGTTACCTGTCGACTGCACCTGTAGGCTAAACTTTCCAAAATATTTCGATAGGTCTTTCGATAGGTCGAATTTGAGTACAGAACTTTCTTGACTATTAAAAATTACTACTAATTGTCGAATAATTCACCCCTTATTTTATGCAATAATTTACGTTGGAATAATCTCAGAAATCAAGTAGACACGATGAACTTGATGTTAATTATATAAATTGATTGAAACTCACCAGTCCGGTAGCAAACTCCAACGGAGAAGAAATGACAAAATTCACCCTCCGGGTTTGGTTCTTGATAGTTCTTTTAATTCTCGACCATAGCCAATCAATTGGCATTTCATAGGATATTTTCAAACGTGATCTATTCGGTCATCACTCGGTTCTTGTTTTATTTATTAAAATTATCTTTTACTCTTCGCCCACATTTTTTTGTCGTTCCCGAGTCTCTCGGATTTTTTGTTGTTGTGAACCTGAGAACCTGGATAACGGAGCAAAAAAAAAACAGAAATTTAACAAATGTCGGACACTTTATTCGACAACTAACTGAAAATGAATAATTTTATTTTTGCTTTCCAATCATTTCCCACCCATTAGACGTTGCGGTCATGCGTTGACGGGGGAAGTCGCAGAAATTATATTCGTTAATTTCAACGTTGACTTGACAACAATATCACCTGCTTCAGAAGCATTTCTGAAATCCGTCGTACGTCGTCACTCAGAATTATCTGGAAATATGCCGACATGAATCCGAATGTTACCACATTTAAAACGGGGCTAATCCATACTTGTACATGAACAGGAAGCAGACAAGTGTCAATGTAACGTGATAAGGGAATTGATCGTATGCAAGTTAACATTTAACCCCAAAATATTATTATCCAAAAATAATATTTTAAGTAAAAATCGGTACATAAATTTCGAATTTGCATGGAGTGCAATACGAGTAATTGTCAATTGCGCATTACGAGTAGCAATCAAATAATCAGTTCGTCCTGAATTAATTTTAAAAGATTAGGAAATTATTCACATTGTCAATGTTCTTGGTTTTCTTAATTGTTGCGGAATGCAAACATATTCACGGATGTGAGGTATTTTGTCACTAATTTTAATAATAATGTATAGTTTGTATTGAAATTACCTAACCGAACATTGTAACGGTTACTTCCTGTAATTTAGTCAAATGAAATATGAATCGTACTGTATTTTGGGATAGCAACTAACCGTTTACCTGCGTAAGCAAAGAGTTGTGATGTGAAATATTTAGACTTCACGGAAACTGGAATTAAATGTTAATTTGGGGCGTCAACTTGAGGCTTGACGACTGAAATTGTCGACGTAAATGGAGGTAAAAATTTCCGACGTGGCAGAAGACGATTTACACTGTTGCAGCGGTACATACGTGTTTCACCCTTGTATTTTGGTTTCGGACTGTGTGATCATTTACGGTTTTGAAAATGAGACTAACAATCGTGACTGTGCTACCCATTTTATTAGCCATATGTAACCTAACGTCCGCATTATACTTTCACATAGGAGAAACGGAAAGAAAATGCTTCATAGAAGAAATCCCCGACGAAACTGCCGTGATGGGTAATACATCCATACTTTGCATTTACTTGTAGCTCACTGATTAGAATATTATTAACATTTCCGATTTATACATTCTAGTCAATTATAAAGTTGAATTATTCGATCCGAGGAGTGGTGGCTTCATGCCTTCCAGTCCTGGAATTGGGATGCACGTCGAAGTGAGAGATCCAGATGACAAAACCATTCTTTCAAGAGTTTATAGCTCAGAGGGAAGAATCTCCTTCACATCTCATTCCCATGGAGAGCATGTTTTGTGCATGTACTCAAACAGCACCAAGTGGTTCAGTGGAACACAATTGGTGAGGCACTTTGTAAAATTAATCAGGTAACCATTGTTATTGCATTTCACATTTACTCATGATATTATTTCACCTTTAAAGAGAGTGCATTTAGACATTCAAGTTGGTGAACATGCTGTCGATTATAATCATATCGCACAAAAAGAAAAATTGTCTGAATTACAATTGAGAATACGACAACTGCTAGACCAAGTTGAACAGATTGCAAAAGAACAGGATTATCAAAGGGTAAATTGATTTGAAATTTGATGTTGTACTTTGTAAAATGTTCAAATGTATAAATTAATATTTTGCTTTTTAGTACCGGGAAGAACGATTCAGACAGACAAGTGAAAGTACAAACTCCAGAGTTTTGTGGTGGTCTTTGACACAGACTTGCATTTTAATTGGCATGGGAGCCTGGCAAATGAGACATTTGAAGAGTTTCTTTGAGGCCAAGAAACTAGTTTAATTTTGCAATATTGAGTTTTCTAAATTATTTAATTATTCTACAATAACTTTTTTTTAAATAAAATTATTCAGTACCACCTTCTGTGTTCTCACTTATTAACAAGGCACACAGCCTAACCTCAACTTAAAAGCCTTCTTTCCTTCATATTTTTTAATGAGTATTACAAATTTGAGCATTTATCCTTCTATAATTGTATTTGACTTTAATTTATCCTAACCCTTTCCACACTTCCAGATTACCTCAAATTTTTTTTACATTGCTTTCAAAAAGTGTCTGAATTATTCCTGAGGGAGAAGGAATTTGTTAGGTGACATTTTTAATAATTCCTGTTTACCTGGCCACACAAAATTGAGGTGAACTCATGTATCATAAGTTGTACACAAGAGTATCATAGACCCATAAGGAATATTAATTGTTAATGAAACAATAATGGTACTATGAATGGTATTATCAATTTTAGAAATTGTTGACAGTCAACAAATTATCATTAGCATCTTTCATTTTGACAAAATTTCATGAGAGGGTCACATCTAATAAGATTTTCCCATATTTAACAATGCCTTAATAAGATAATAAAAACCACTGCCTTAATTTCCAAAAATTAAGGACTTCAATTTTTGCTAAAATATTTTAATATTTTTTTAAAATATCACCTGTTGCAAGTACCAACAATCATTCTGTCAAATCTTAAACAGAGAGTACGAGCAAATTAGATGACATCCTAAAAAGTTCACCCACTTATGGTAAGAATTAGGTTGTAATCAACAGAATCTGTGCAATTAGGAAGTATGAAAAACTAATAAAACATTTAAAACCATGTAAATAAATTATAAATTGATTTTTCAATGTATTTAGATACTCCAAGAGACGTAACTGTACATCAACAACAGAACAATATACACGTCCTCTAAATATATTTTATATAAAATTATGTACAATACACACACCTTAAAATAGTTATTTAATTTTAATTAAACTATTTCGAAGACTATGACTTTACCGGGAAGCCTGAATGTGTATTAATGCACGCACACGTGTACACGTGTTCGCGTTCGCGGTGTTCGGATGAAAATTCAGAGTTTCTGAGTCAGGTTCAATTGTGGTAGGTCTTACCACAAAGTATTCTTAACCGAAGGGGAAGACGAAACTTGAAGGAAAAAGTTCTTCCAATAAGGCAACAGCATCGATGAAAAACAGAGGGATTATTAAAAAATTAAAAGGAAAACGACATCTTTTTCTGACTGGATTTCACTACAAATTGCCATTCTTTAATGGAATTAACCGAAGTCATCGCTTATCGGAATTTTTTTTCCCTTCCATAGGTTAAACTGCTTCAAAACTGTTCTCTTTCTGTGGAATCTGCGAAACAATTAATTAACGGTAGTACTATACAAAATAAATTGTTTACAATATTTATACTAATTTTTGCGACGCTTTGATTATTAAATAACATAATACATTCTTGTGCGTACATATGTTTCGCGTCTATTGGTAAATTGATTTAAACTCAGAGTTAACTATTACGAACTCAATTTTCTTTTTTTTTTTAATGAAATGTTAATTTCTTTCTCGCCCGGTCGCTGCAGGTACAAAGGATTGACATCAACTGCACTGTTTCATTTGAGTGACCGTTCAACCCGACAGTTCGACAGTCAAAAAATTAAATTATTTGAAACCCTTCCCATGCGAAACTATAAATAATTCCTTGATTTCGATAGGTCATTTTCCATACTCTTAAACTTAAGTACTGAACTTATTAAAGGAATCCTCGTACAATAATCGGATTTTCTGGGGTTCGTAAACAATCAGGAAGACCTGCACAACCTTCTGAAAGCTCCAGTTGAGCTTCCTGGGAAGACATAGTGTGGGGTTTCAGAGCGGGAAGGCACAGACAGCCTGCTGACCTTTCAATGGCCTTCTGGTCCAATTTCGAGGAGACTCCTCATTGAACAACTCGCGGACTCTGGATATTACAACATTGCACTAGAAATGTTTTGTCTTTTTTATTATCTCTCGAGGGTAGCGGCGTTCGAAAGTATTTACGGAAAGTATTTAGGTGTTAGTTTTCGTCATCCTTCGGAAACCGAAGACAAGCTGCTTCGAGTCGATCCGATTGGGTGATGGTCATGTGCCAAGTCAGACAAATCCAACGGCAGGGCCATCACAGGCCCGAATAGTTGCTCCTGCTCATCCAGTTGTTGAACAAATTGTTCCTCCAATTTCTGAAAAAAATCGCTGTATTATAGTTTTTCTCTTCACAAACTATGATTTTTACGTACCCAATTAATGTTATTCGCAAAACGATTTAATTACAATGAGTAATATTTATATAAGTATACAGCTACTGATCAACGATTCTCTGGTAACATTGCATAGGTGAATCAAAATTGGTGTTCCACCAAAAGCGATGACTTCAAATGTGACTGTATATTGTTATCCGTGAGGGATACAATTGTAAATCAATTGAAATTCAATTTTAATTTTCAATGGCTTCTAGTGAGGCAATTACAAAATCTGAACAAATTTAAGCGAAAATTACGTGTCATTCTTTTGATTAACATAAAGCAATGCCGCTATTTTAACATCTATAATTTTTCCAAATATTTAACTTTTTATTTTACTGATCATTCACCGAGAATCGATTGTCAATAGTCTTCCAAGCCGACCTATAACTTTTGGAATTTAATAAAAATGCTTATACCCAAAACCAAATAGTTACTAATTTTATACGCACCTGATTGTCTTCCTCAACCAAAGATTTTTGTCAGGTATTTGGAATTATAGAGGGAACAAGTTAACATTATCCTGACCATCCAGAAAAAAAGCGAACATGCAAGAAGCAATTAAGCGGAAGTCTGTGTAAAAAATTTATTTATAGGAAAGTTCAAAAGGTGTGGAATATAAAAAAATGTGTAACACACAAAAGCCAAAAAAAAAACAAAAGCGCAGGCACGCGTAAGTGTACTTTCAAGCATTCAGGCAAAAGTTATAATAAAAAAAAATAATAAAGCGAACGAGAGTAACTAATAGCAAGCTCTAAATATATATGGCCGGAGTTACGTAGGCTATTATGGCACCAGTTACAACCAAAACGTTCTATGCACGAAGCATTCCATTGTAAGAACAAGAGTTAAACCATTTTCTGAAGAAAAACATAAATTGATTTGTTTTTCCATTTTCAAAAAAATATACACCTCCAAGATGTGTTTTTAATTAATAAGAAAAACTGACTTTCCTGTCAGTTTTAGTTGATGTTAGTTGGTGGTAAAATTCATAAGAAACAATTTGGTATTTTTTAATTGGCACTCAATGTTTACACGAAGGCAAGTGTGCAACAAAAACAGTTCTGTAAGCAATCCTCATGAGAATAAATGTAGAAGCTCACAATCCGTTCTGTAAGACGAATGAGTAAATTAAGGGAAACAAAGGGAAAAGAACCACTAGACCTAAGTTCGACAACTGTGTAAGCAAATTTCCTCAGGTGTACGGCAAGGTGGTTTCGGACACAGAAAACAGATAAATAGGAAAGATGAAATTAATACAACAAATACATTATTGCCAATGACGTGAGAAACGATGAGACACGTTTTCGCAGCTTCCAAAACTTGAAGCCGAGTCCCTCTGAACAGCCTTAGACAAAGACACCCGGGGTATGATGATGGGAGTATCGGTCAGGGGAGGCACTGAGGAGTCGGTCAGGCTAAGGTCGGTGGTTTGACTTCGAAGGTGTGGAAACGTGCCGAACATTTTCGACTTTGAATCGGCAACAAATTTCATTCCGGAATATCCTGACAGTGAAACAGAGGTGACCTGAGAGGAGCCTCTGAACGTCACCGGCCCATATGTCGCCTCCAATTCCCTCGTTTGTACTTCGAAGTCAGATTCCAGTTGCTGCATCATGGGAAACCCCATTTAAAACGTTTTCTTTTTTATGTTTTCTATATATGTTTGTGATTCAGCTTTTTTTAATTGATTACAACATCAAATCAAATTATTAGGTGTGTGAAAGTAACTTAAACTTTAAGAAAGAAAATTTAAAGTCTAAAATTTTTTAGACAGCTCAATGCTAAGAAACTTTTTAAAAAAAAAACGAATCAAAACACCTCTAGTTAAAAAAAAAACAGAAATTGAAGATTTGTCATTTGCTCATCATTCTGAATTTGAAGAAAAATTCAGCACACTGATTAATAATTTTATGTTTATGTGTGTAAAATACTTAACTTGTTCTGGAACCTTGGAACAGATACATTGATCTGCGTGAAACTGACCACGACCGTAAAAGGTAAAGGCACTCACCTGTTTTCGAGGCTTCAATTGCGATTTCCATTCTTTCAATTCTCTATTGTACTCCTCCTCCTGTTCCTTTAATTTAGCAGTTTCGTGTTCCATCAACATTTTTCTCTTCTCATTTTGTAGCTGTTCCAATTCTTTTATTGTGGCATCGGACGTAGCCCTCAGTTCCTCTAACTGACGTTGATGTTTGAGTTCAAATCTCTGTTGCTCGGCTCTGTATCTCTTCTTCTCGTTCTCTTGGAACTAAAATTTTTACCACGAGTTACATTTAAAACAAATACTGAGTAGGTATGAGTTAAATGATAGGGAACGGATTGATCTTTTCGAAACAACATGTTTGAAAACATAAAATTACCTTTTTCAATCTTTCCCTTTCAGCTTCTGGATCGGGCATTGTGCTCATGCTAATCCTCATTGACTCTCTAAACATCATTTCTCGTGCTTTCATTTCTGATCGAATTCTCTTTGGAAGTTGCCTTTTTTCGACGGCTTGCCGCTTAACCAAGTCTTCTTCTTTTCGCTGATTCATACGTTTTATTTGTTCCAATTCTTTCTCGTGTCTAATCAGCATTTGATGTCTTTGGAGAAAGAAAATGTCTTTTAATTGCCGCTTTGCTAATTGCTGTTTCTCGTGAATTTGACGTTCTTCCAAGTCCCAAAGAGCTGATTCCCTCGCTCTCAAAAGTCGTTGCTTCTGTTGCAGAAATTGCCGCTCCATGAGAGCGATCTTTTCACGGTGTGTTTCACTTAATCTTCTAAGTAAGCTTTCGTGATTTTCGTTCAGCATTTCTGCAAACTGTTTCTCCTAAAAAATAAAAAAGTGACAATTAGTCCTCATGTTTCAATGTTAACCACTTCCTGCCTTATTTCCAACTTGATGGTTTTTACCACTACCTTTTGCTCATGTTCCGCTGCCAGACTTTCTTTTCTCGTTTTGAAAGCACTTTTACGTTTGTCTTTTGGCATTAAATCAATTTCCTGTTTGAGAAGGCGCATCTCTTGCTTTAAACCCTCCCTGAATTGCTTTAATTCTCTCTCTTGTTCTATTCGTATCTTTTTCGATGCACCTCTTAAGTCAGACTCTTGTTGTTGTTCTGCTTTTTCCACTTGTTGTCTTTGCTGTCTCGCGAGAGTGTCCAAATCGGACTCGTAAGTTCTGGTTAGTTGTAACCTTTCTTGCTCAAATCTTTTGTCTTGTTGCTCTTTGGAAAACTGAGCTTTGTATGACAAGTCTTGATACTGCTTCTGCTCTTGTTTTTGGAGCATTTTTAACTCTCTCAACTCTTGCTTACGAAACAAGTGATCGTCATAATTTACATCGTTTTCATCGTCCCCGTAAATCACTTTGCTGGTTGTCGTTGTTACAACGACACCATCAATTTCAAATTTCCTGGTCCTTTTCCTAGTTTTCTTCTTGTACGCCATCATTTGAAGGTCTTCTTTAGTTCGTCCTGGTCGGTGTTCCTTTATGTAAAAAAACTAGAGTTAAAAAACTTGCCGAATCTTTTGTAATGTATTTTAAAATATACATATTATTAATTACCCTATTGTACTCAGGTTTTCTTCTCAAAACCAAGTCTTCATCTGTATCCGCGCTCGCTCTCGAATCCCTACCGGGTCTGTTTTCTTTATTGCTTTCTCTACTATCCTGACTGGTGGTCGTCGACACACTTTCTGCGTCCGACCGATCCAGAGTTTTTGTTGACGTCGGTAGTGTTTGTTGACTCTCGCTACTTCGCCCAGACAAAGATCCGCTGCTACAATTTGACCTAGATGCAGAGGAACCATCCGGAGATTGTCTTTTATCTTGCAGAGGTGTACTTTTTTTACCGGGTAATTTATCTCTCACCCCCTGAAATTAAACAGTTTTTATTAAAAACTGTCACCCAGGCGTCACAATTTGGGTTACAATTTTTCTCAGACAATACTTACAGTTTGATTAACGTCATTATTTTTTCGAACAACAATTTGAACGTTATCAGGCTGATGAGCTTCACCATTTTGCTTACTAAGTGGAACTTTTAAACTTCGTCTATTGTCAGTATATGTTTCCGAAATAGCGGTTCCATCGACAACGATTGATGTTGCTTTATTACCTGTCTCTTGACCTGAAACCCAAACAATTTTGTATTATGAACTTTTCACTTCAGCATTTCCTTTAATGGTGTTTAAGGTGGCAAATTTCAATCACCTGATGTATATAATATCTGACCATTTTGGTCACGTCCGTGTCGGGCACAGTGTATTTCGTGACTAGAGTCGTCACCAACCTTAATAACGCTCACATGACTCATGTCCTTGACATTTCCCCGATCTACATCGTCTTCCTCTTCGAACGTCATCTCATCAACAGTTTCTTCAAGAGACGAGCCGCTTCTGTCATTAAAACCTTCAGAACAAAAATTAAAACGATGCGTTACTTCTGTGATCAATGCTGTCTTTAACATCGTTCACAAATAAATAATTTGTTGTTACCTCTTCTATCCTTGTCGGTAACGTAATTTGAATTAACTATGAAAACTTCACTTTCATCAAGTCTTTGACCCTTCGAACCGCTTGTGTTAACCTCTAATGAGTCAAGAAACTCGAAGTCAGACAATTCATTTATTTGGGTTTTGTTAGTTTCGTTGGCCACGATGGTGACTTCGTTTGGAGTTGTTTGGACGGATACTCGAGGTGTAAATTCTTTAGGAGGATGTATAATTGGAGGATGAGTTGTTACGACCGTGACTTGAGAGTAGCTGTTTGATAACACTGAAGACCCCTCATCCCTTTTTTCCGTTGTTACTGTGACAGTTGAACCGTCATTTCCTGAAATAAATTTTTCTCATAAATAGGCAATTCTAACCGTTGTATTAGAATGAATTAATTCGAATGAGTTCTTACTGGAACACACGATGACATCATTTCTTAGTTTTCTATCCTCAGCCTCACGATCACTGGATACTCTGTCACCCTGGCCGATATTTTTATTTTTCGCATTGGCACTAATCTTGGGAGAAACTGGTTGAAGTTTCGTTTCATTCGATGCGTCCTGATCAGAATCAACGGTACGTGATTTCGAACTGCCTTTTCCACTGTTTAATTCCTCGAGTGATTTGGATTGATTTAATTTTGGACGAATTGGAAGAGGCACCTTTTTAATTTTATCTGCAATTTCTTTTAGTTCCTGTCCATTTACTAAACTTTCCTTTGTTGAGGTAGTCAATTCAGTCTTGCTCGGCCCTGTAGGTGATGGCAATGGCGGTGGTGGTGGGGCCTTACCTTTCCCTCGACTTTTTTCGGGAGCCGGTTCAATTTCTTTTTTAGCCTGTAAAACACCAGTGTTTTATTAATCGCACTTTAAAAATGTAATACGTGCGCGTTAGGTACATAACAAAATATAATATTATACATCGACACATACAGGCTTCTTTTCCTGTTCTTTGGTTTTGATTTCATCCTTTTTAAGTCGTTTTCTCTCAACATCTTCGTGTTTATCAGCTTCTCTCTTTAATCCTTCGTCCTTACTTTGATCGACGGTCGTATTTTCAGGCACTGTGTAACAAGAGCAATTTATAAGCAACCTCAAATGTTTTCTTGGGTATAAAATGTATTACTTTAAAAATACCTTTGATTTCGTTATCACTCTTGAGAGATGCAGCATCATCTCCAGCTTCCAGATCCAATGGCATTTGAGAAGCGCGATGCTCCTAAAACAAAAAATATCCTTATTATTTATGAGGACCGATGATTGTGTGCTACAATGCAAAATAAACAAAGGGATAAACAAATGAATAAAAAAACCAAATAAACTGTATATTCAACAATAAATGACGCAAATAAATTATTATACGACCACCGTTTTCCCCTCTATTATATTTGGCGTAAAATGTTAACTGGTCCTTAATAAAAATAAAAAAAAAGACTATTGGAAAAAACGAAGCGGAACTAGGGGAACTAGAAATTACATTCATAATTGTAAATAACATAAGCCCACCCCACTCCCTAAATTATTTGTAAATAATTCAATCAGAGCTTGACACAAAAAATTCTCGAACATATTTTTTGTAAAAGCTCAATTGCCTTTGATTCTTATAAATTGTTTTAAAACTAGAAGCAATAAAATATTGAACGACGGGCACATGTAAAAATAGTTAGCACTCACCAACCCGTTGGTAAATTTCCCTACGCTTTTTCTGCTTTTTACTTATTTTTTCCTGACAGCATGAAATTATTTACATATTTTTCATGAATAGTTCAAATTACTAAGTGAACTATTACGTGCAACATGCAAACTATTTCTGTATTTCCGTAGAAAGTAACAATGACGTTTTTAATGTAATATAATTTTATTAGCCCATTTTTACTTACATCGACTTCGTCGTCAACAACTTCTTCTTCGACGACCTCTGCTTTGTATTCCAGAAGTAAATCTCTCACTGGCTTGGAGTCCGTTGCATTGCAAATGAATGGGTGCTGAAAAGTGGTAATGAAGTTTAAGTTTTTCATCGAAAATTAGAATAGAATTACTATTCCTTAAATGCATGAAATTCAACCAAACCTTCAACAAGTCTTCTGCTGTGGACCTTTGACTAGGATCCTTAACGAGGCACTTGGCAACGAATTCGTTGAATTCCTTTGACCAGTGAGTCGGTTGGTCTAGCTTTGGCGGATCAGATTTTTGAATTTTTAACAACACTCTCATGGGGGACATTTCGTGATTAGGCGGTTCCATTTGAGCAAATTCAATTAGCGTAATTCCAAATGACCATATGTCAACCTGAATTTAAAATAAAATTCATAAAATTTCTGAAAGTGAATTAACTTATGATGTCAAGAAACCATAAAATTCATACTTTAAAATCATATGGATTATCCCTAAATGTTTCACAAAGGACAACTTCTGGTGCCATCCAATAAGGAGTTCCAATGAAGGTGTCATGCTTCTGAAGAGTATATTTATTCTTGGAGGAGACTCCAAAATCTGCTATTTTCACACCTCCATCCATTGTTAGTAACACATTTCCTGCTTTTAAATCTCTGTGTATTACTTTATTTTGGTGTAAGAAGTTAAGGCCTTGGCACATTTGATGTGAAATATAAGCTATTTGAAGTTCAGTTAAAGGCTTGTCCAACTCCACCATTATAGAATCAAGAGCACCTCCATCACAATATTCTATTAGGATCTGAAAATTAAAAAATAGTTTTGATATTTAATACTATATTATTCACCACTAAGTGCATGCATTTGTTGGTATAAAATTGTCCTTAAAATGTTGGAAAGTAGGCTGCTAACTTTTTGCATTGTGACAGCGACCATGAATTAAATATCTTCAAATGAATAAAATCACCTCAACATGTGAACAGTTTTATCTGTTCAGGTTTTTTTAAAAGAATTTGAAGCACTGTTTCAATATACATACCCATAGTTTTCCATCAATAAAGTAGGATTCATGCAATCCAACAACATTGGGATGTTTACATTCAGACAATATGTCAATTTCCACAATAAAATCTGACAAATCATCTTCTCCTTCTAAGGCACACATTTTGGCTGCTGCTAGCAAACCTGTGGTTTTGTTTTGAGCCTAAAATAAAAAATATCCAAATTCATTAAGGAAACAATATTTAATGTTACATTACAAGTTAACCACTGCCCATTAAGTTGAGTCACCAGTTCATCAGCAAAAATTGTGTACATGAAGTAAATAAATTACTTACTTTATACACTTTTCCAAAAGCTCCATCTCCTAGTTCGCCAATCATATCCCAATGTTCCTTGGGATCACATTCCATTTGAATGTTATTAAACCCTTTTTTCTTTTTTGCATCACTGGCCCCCAAATGGAGAACCTTTTTTAGGTTACTTAGAAAGGACATTGTACAAAATTTATTTAATAAAAATTCATGTCAATGATTACTAAAGCCAGTAAAGAAGCTTTAACATTGAGTGAAATAATTTTTACTCAATGAGAATCCTTGCCTTTAATCTCTACATGTTTTATCATCTTTAATACTGAAATCTGAAATAACAAAAATGAAATATATTAGTTCTATTTGTTTTTTTGGTAATAGTTGAATCTCTTTCCTTGTGCACAGCAATAAGATGACAATATTCAGTACAAACCATTCTGATTTAAAATACCAATACGATCAAATTGGGAATCAAGAAAATTTACACAAATTTTTCAAAATATTCCACCTCAACATCCAATAAAGGTACAGTTAATACTATTAATATGAATTTTATTTTCTTTTCACAACTAAACATAATTAAAAATCAACAACAGATTCTTAATTTGAAGGGAATTAAGGTCAGTAAAGAAAACAAGTTTCTCCAAGTGTTTCAATGTGTCTTATTCATTTTCACATATTTTTCCTGTGCACTGAAAACAGAACTGACACAAATGTAGTGTTTTCCTGATTGGTGATGAACAATAACTGTACAGAATGTAGAGAAAACTGTCCTACATGGTGTGGACATCATTAACATCCATAACCCCAATTTTTACGCGTTCGAAACCGAAACATCTGCGGGGCAAAAATCACGACCAACATTACGGTCAATCTTTAATTCCTTATTAAACCGTTGTTCGCTTTCTTAAAAACATGTCACGCAAAAGGAAACAAAAAAGCGAAAACTGCTTATGGCATTTTAAATCAAGTAATTGACAAAAACGTTTATTATTGATTCGTTCAAATCAAGGTCAAGCTGATTCAAGAAATTCACACCACGAAAAAATAAATAAAACAAAACAAATTCATCTAATAAACGGACAACAAATCTGTTTCTCCCGTGTAAAGGTAACTGACCCAAATATTTAACAAATTAATTCATCTATACGCATCCAAGAATTTATTATTATTTGCTTGGGGGCATGTGAAACTCACAAAATGGTAGAATTTAAAACGAGTTGGCGGAGGGAGTAAAACCGAAGGAACAGCCGACGACGTAAAATGTCTCAATTCAACACGATCTGATTCAATCTTGGTACGAAATCACCTGTTTTCACCGTGCTCGAAGTAAGCCAGAACTCGGCCTGCCATCAAAAGAGATAATGTGTGCCCTGCACAAGTACGTCTGTGTGCATTCTCACTATCTCCCATTTAAATACGGGACAAGTACATATATATACTTCAAGGTCATTTGTATTGACATTCGGTGTCATGGATTAAAATGGGTTTTCTCTGCGAGTTTGGAAAGGACCCGATTCCGTAGGGGGTAGTGCCACCGAACGGTGGAAAGGCCCGTCAAAAGCGTGGTACCCGAGAAAACTCGGGGAAATGCACTTTGATTAACGTCCAAATCTTAGGCTTAAGCGATCCAACAACTGTGCTGGGACGAGAGGACATTTGAGAACGCTTGGGTACTCACCGTGGAAAGATGTTTCTTGTTCGATCGATTACAATGTGTTTTTGAGTAAAACCAACCCCGCACGAATAACGAGATGCCTTATTTTCCTCAAACTTTTCCCTGTAATCCCACGATATACGAACTAACCATTATAACACCACGCCTGAACGTGACATCAGCAAGAATACTAAAATTTAGAAGGCTCTGGTTTCTTGCTCGTCTGCTTTCACCGAAATCCTAGTAAGTAATTAAATGTAAATATTTTGGATATTCTTTCACGTCTATTGCGCTACGAGTTGTTTTATTAGAAATCACAGACACTCGTTGTTCGCCCAATAATTTAATAAATAAAATTTTAATGACATTTAGTATTAAAATATTTATAGGCATTTTTGTTTTCTCCTGTGCTTACAACTGTTTTTGAAATTTCACGTCGATAACAAGTCGTCGGTCCTGTACATTTTTAATTCTCTAATTGATTAATTGATTTCATTTACTCACTACTTTGGATTTGAATGGTTCAGAAAAATAAAAAGATTTTTTAATTAATTGGTTTATCTTAACATAAAATACATGACTGACAATGTCATTTTCTTTAAAAAAAAAAGTGATTTAATTTTGTGTCAGAATTACAGAATCTGTGTGTGTATGTCAAAACTTTTGATAAACAGATTTATGTCATGCTTATTGTGGTGGACATAAGTTTTTCAACTAATCGTTGATTTGTTGTACTTAAAATTTTTTGGTCAGTATCCCAAAAAGGAAACATTTACTTTAATATTTCTGTATAACAATAAATTAATGTTTCAAATTATATTGGAACAAAAATTCACTACAATAAAAATTTTCCAAATTTAAATTGTGATGTGATCCACTTGTTATTCTATGAGCAACAAATACATGTGACTCCCTGCACAAGAAATGTGTTATACAAACAACCAAACTTTGTTGTATGCAAAATTCCAAATTATGAAAGTCAAGTATTATTTTATTGAATTAAGGCATTATATTTTATGATTATAAATAAGGATTTTTCATTACTTTTGTATTTAATTAATTATGATACAAAATTTAAAGAACTACTCATTAAAGCCAGTTTATATTTTTTTTGATTTGCCATACATTTTTCACTAAGTTGTTGAATCATAGCATAATACAGTGATTAATGTTAATTTTTATTTATTTAAAATTTTATTGGCCTTTAGCAACCAACCTAAATTAGATTGATTGGTAGGTAAAATAAATTAGATAGGTACCCTACCCATCATTTATTAGATGTAAAGTTGTTTCCAAACATTCCACTTTAGAATAATATTATAAGTTTCCCATGTTTAAATACTAGTTTGTAACCAAACAAATGTGTAATGTTCTTTTTTACCCTGCTTCATAAGTAATTGATTTTGTTCTAGTAAAAATGGCTCAAGGGAGAAGTATATACAAGCAAATATTAACCAATTTCATAGAGTCTATAACACCTAGAAAGCTTTCCGGCACACTTGTTGGTAAAGACCATAATGGAACAATGTATTACGAATCACCTGCAAAAACATCAGGATCACTAAGAAAATCAGCCAGGTGGTTTGTTCCAGTAAAGAAAGAAGACTTTGATCAAGAACTTCCACCGGAATGGGTAGCTTGGTTGCGTCACAGAAGAAGGTATCCACCTACAGAGGAAGAGATTCAAATAAATCTAATAAAAGCTAAGGAAGTCTTAAAGAAGTCCAGTGCACTTGATTCAAATAAGCAGGAGAAAGTAGAGCAGCCGGAGTTAAATCGGAAATCAAGTTTTCCCACATATAAAGAATATGAAATTAATCCTGGCCCTCCAGATCGCAAATAACAACCATATTTAACAGGCATTCAGTTTATTTACCTGCAGAAAACATTACTTGTAGAGACTGATGGATAGTTGTTTTCAACTAAAATAAAAAAGATACCTTATACTCTTGGACTTTTTTAAGTAGTGTTGGACTGTGATTACCAAAACAAAGAATTTAGTTGTACAGCTATAAAAATTAAATAATAAATAAAATAAATAACATAAAATTAGTTTGTATTTTGAGTAGTGATTGTGATCAAATAACACTTGATCTTATAAAGAATAGAGAACTTTCTATTTATTGCATCACAAGAACCCCCTGCTCCTGCAAAGAAATTGTAAAAGCTCATTAATGCTGATTAATGGGACAAAAGATCAAGTCATCAAAGAAAGAACTTCTCAAGCATACACTTTCAAAGGTGTCCTAACTTGTTCAGCAGAATAATAAAATTTGTATTGGTGTAAGAAGAAACATACGACAAGACAGAATCTGAATGTAAAACGCCTTTGTAAAGTGTAAGTGCCTAATTTTTTTGGAAGAAAAACTAACCTCATGAAAGCATTGAAAAAGTGCCAGGTACCAGTGAAACTAGGTATTCAAGTGACTGCAATATGGAAACTAACAACCAACAATCCCAGTATGTTCTTCTGACATGGTGACTACTCTGATGATTGTTTGTTCTTGAATATGACAATAATGAGGCAGTTCACGATTGAGACGGTGATCTACCCTATTCCTAAATGTATGTCTCTTTCTCCTGTCAGGATTTATTTTTTCGTCTTGCATTATCTAAAAATACCCAAACATATATTACAATACTAAAGCTTCATTTTGTCAGATCCCTGTCTTCTTCTCTCAAGAAGTTGTACCAAAATCGAATGAAAACAGTAGTCCTCATACATAATAAATACCTGTACAGTACAGTAGCCAATCGAAATCCTGTTATTAATCATTAACAGATTATTTAGTTTTAAAAAGCCCGAGACAGCTGAAAGTAAATTAATTGCCTTGAAGTGAATTCGCCGGATTTAAAAACTTCGACTCCTCTGTGCTACGCGGGAAAATTACAAACTCGATTAAATATTTTGAAACAATTCACTTGTGATGTAGTTGTCCGCTTACTTCCACCCAAAATATACCGTAAGAGCATATTAATCACCGGTTGTGTAATAGTAACGACCACTGTAATATCCGCACTTTTTTAGGTTTCACACCGCAACGACCATGTGTAACCGGATGAGAAATAAATGAATTCGAGGTGTTCAGGTTCTCTGTGGATTTTTATGAAAAAAAAAAAAAAAAAAACAATTCAAGACAAGCTGTTACTCTCAATATTTATTTATTAAATATATTCAAATTTGGCATTAGCATTTATTTACTTTTCTTAAAAAAGGAGAAATAATATAGACAAAGAAACAAAAAGTCTCGCAATGGATGAACGTTACAGAGAAATAAATAAAAAATAAACAAATATCGGTTCCCTCACCTGCTCTCGAACTCCACTTTGTCCAGTTATTCTCATTTGCCCTTAATACACACGGTAATGAGTACGGCACAAAGTGTTTTTAAAACCACATTTAATTTAAATTCTAATTTACATTCGTTTTGGTACTGTCAGCCGTATGACAAAAATGAAGAAAAAATGAAGAAAAATAATTGATAATAAACAAATATGATAAAAAACAAACAAACAAACAATTAAACCATATGAGCCACAATATATGCTTTTTACAAGTTAATTAAATCACTCAGTTTTTCTACTTTCAATTATTCTATTTTGGTACGACTTGAAACATTCGTGGGAGCGGCGATCGATCTCGTCAAAAAATCGGTGTCACCGTACAACAGAAAATCAACAGGTGATCACCGACGTGCACAATTGGAGACAGATCGATCGCGATCCCGCGAACAAAGTGAATGAACAACAAAAATCCTGTCTATTGTGCGTTGGGCAAACAATCTGATAGTCCCTCATACCGATTCATCTATGTACATAAGAAAACAATGCCCAGTCATACAAATGGAATTTTCACATTCTCCTAACCCTCAGATCCGAACAATCAAAACCGAGTTGACTTAATTTCATATTTAAAGTTCTGGTGGAGAGCTCACTTGTTTCGAGCCTTGTACTTTCGTACTTCAAACCTTCGTTCGTCACGTACAAACATCCCGGTTTCGATCATTCGGACCTGCTAACACCAAAAGAGAATCGTTTCAATCGATCGATCGCCACGTTCTTGACGATTTAAATATCTCTGTTATTACAATAACTATTTACTTGTGTATTTATAAATCCATCTACGAGACCGAACAAAGCTTTCGGCGGTATCCGAAAGCTCTGTGACTAGTTCACACACCGAATTATTTTCAAATCTGTTAGTTCCAACTAAATTTACAGCGAGAAAAAAAAATGAGGTAGAGAACGAATGAAGTCAGAGTTGGGGAAGACAAGACTGGGAATTGGGAAAGGAAAGGTAAAACATCTAATCGGATCATTGGGAAAGGTGCAACGAGGTAATCGTCGCGGGACGAACAACAGAGAAACAAAGAAAGAAAGAAAGAAAGAAATAAAAGAATAATACAATAATAAGGTTCTGACTAGATATAACGAATTACAAAATTATTGAGAAACAAACAAGGAAAGTAGAAACAAAATGGCGTATAAACTCAACATATGAAATTCCGTCAATTAGAAGATTGGACAAAGGAGAATTGTCGCGTGTCATGGAATGCAAGATACCTGAAGATTAATCAAGAAGAAAGTCGGAGAGTGATGAGGTGGAACAATTAAAGGACTGCACAAGACCGCGCAAAGTCGAGCAGGTATTAAATTATAGTAAAAGAACATAGAAGTTCCATGTCTCGCGATCCAAAGGGCCTTTTGTCCGACTGTCCAAGTGAGAAATTACAAGTCTGAAGAAAACAATGCACTAAATAAGCTATCAAAGAAAAATGAAAAGTTACTTTCGCAATTGACCAACTAACCAGGTAGAACACTCGACCTTCTAGTTAAATAAGTAAGTGAAAATGATTTGAAAACAAAACCATTTCTTGCGTACAAATTACCATTGAGCAGTACAATACGGAACAGTTTCCTAAAATAAATGCCAATTGGACAAAGAGGCACTCTGTTGCAGAAAGGATGCTTTTACCGACACGTGGAAGTCAGTCTGCGTGTACAACCCGTCACACTTAAGCTACAGTTATTACACTATTTCTGCCAAGTCATCGATCACGTTTTCCATCCACCCCCTAACGACTAATTTTCCGACCAAATTCAAATGGTTTCGTTTAGGTCTAGCATTTCTTGACGAAAGACAACACTTAGGGGAAACGCTCAGGTGCCGAATATTTGTGAGATTAGTGACCAGACTCAATTAATGGATGAGTGTTGAACATTTGCTTCGCGAAACTGAACAGAAAAACCAATGATATACTTTTAAAAATGGTGGAATAAAATTAAAGTTCTTACCCGTTTGGGTTAATTACCCGGGCTATCGTAACGGTTCACTGACTGCACTAATGCACCGACACCCGTTAACCTTCCTGCCACCAATCAAGCAAATCGAAGGGAAAAAAACAACCGTCGGAAGGATGCAGTAATGATACCATGGACGGAAGTACCGAGTCAACCGGTTGACTTTGAACGAAAAAGGACAAAACCATTTCAATATCGAACGCAATCGATGATGGATTTGATTTACCACCAGACTTAAACTTCCACCTGTGTCTGTTCGACGGACACCTTTCTTTTCAATCTGCTGCGTCAAAGTCCTTCAACATAAATATTATTCTGCGTTTGAACTGTTATCTACAACGTAAGTAAGGGACACATCCCATTTTCTCTATTGTCTAAATTGCTCTATTCTAAAAATTTATTAACCTCAGGTAGTCAGTCATTTTCATCATAAACTATTTTTTTTTGTATCGTTTGGTATTGCATGAATTGCTTTTAGTTACTAGGCAGTTGGGAGATATTTTTTGGCTTCGAAATCGAACCTCACGGGCAAAGAACCAAATGGAAAAAAGAAAAGAAAAACAAGCTTCTCGTCCGAACACAATCTCATCTGGAGGTTCGATCAGCCCAACACAAAAAAAAACCTAAACAAATGTATACTTAGTGGTGTACCTATCTATGTATCCAAATATAAATATTCCAGTCTTGAACTTTTTTTTCTTTGTCCTTCCCTTACACTAAGTCCTTTATGTTTTTATCAAGACTTGTACGTTCTGATTACGTCCCTGATCACAGCACGGCATAACGGACAGTGACCACCGCCTTTACCACGCCACTGCTGAACGGCGCACTCGTAACACATGCACATGTGTCCGCACATGTAGAGGACACTGTCGATGGACCGCTCGTAGCAAATTGAACACTCCGAAGAGGTGCCTTCATTCCACTGAATGTTTGAGTCCACAGTTGGGTAACTACCAGAGGAAATGGGCTGCAACCAAAAGAAAAGTTAATTTTTATTTTTCCGCTACGGAAACGCTCGGAAGTTGTAAGATAATTAACCGGGCTCTTACCTCGATGTAACTACTGTTGTAATTCGAAACCATCGTTCCCGATGAAGTTGGTAACCTGTTGAATCCGTTTGTATTAGTATTGTGAACTTCTTGATGTGAATTATGACTATTACACGATGGAGGAGGTGAAGATCTAAGAGGCTGCGGTTGTTGTTGCTGCTGCTGTTGCTGTTGTTGGTGGTTGATAAAGTTAGAATGTGCTGGAGGAAGATTGACTACCAAAACGGTTCCACCGCCCATCTAAACAAAAACGATTAAACATTTTATTGTACAAAATTTCAATGTAGTGCAACATATAGAAGTAATAATGTATCAATATACTCCACTTACCGTGGGCTGGAATTGAACAACCTCTGCCGGAGCAGTTGACCCTGTAGTGCAACAATGCCTGTGAGGTACATTTGACTGACTATTTTGAACTGAAACATGTGTATTGCCTCCGTTAATGATTGGTCCACCATTAGAAGGATCACTTGGAAGCATCGAGTTGACTCTCATTCTCCTTCTGTTGACCGTGTCTTCCTGTCTGACCCACAGGGCTGGCGACGACGAATGCGACGGCGGTGGAGGAACAGAGCCGAGGACTCTGATTTTTTGCGTGGTTCCGTAGATGTCGAAGAACGCCCAGAGTTGCAGTGTTTGATCGACATGCATGAAAACAATTGGTTGTCCACCATTTTTCGAGAACTGAACTTCTCCCGTGTGCAAGACACTGAAAACGAGTTCGTCGCCTATCTGAGGAGTGCTGGCAACATCCTTTTGCACCACCCAATACTCTCGACGGTCCAAAAGTGAGTTTGAGTCTTCCGGAAGTACCGACATGTCCAAAGTGTCCGGATCACATGAAGTCAAACCGAAAGCCAATCCGCCGGCGTACATTGTCTCTCTTGCTACTACTTGAATTATTATTTTCTCTCCTAACTGAACTGGTCTTGAAGTGAAAACATAACCCAGACAGAATTCCGTATCAACTCGCGTAGCGATGCACCTGTCGTTTGACAAAAGAACGTTTCGTCCACGAGTCCTGAAACAATCAAAAATCAAACCCCGTTAAATCCTGACGAATCAGGTGTATCTGGCGACAGCTAGAAAACCAGAAAGCAAACAGGTTTTCAATGGCGGTTATGAAAAATGGCGCTCCGCTTACATTCGCTTCACCATAACTCGTGGCGACCTTGATTTATAAAATACAATATTTTACTAGTTTGATTTTGCAATATTCAATTTTTGCTTTGTTAATTCCATCAAATAGCAATTTTCGATTCTTCCTACGTCCTTGAGAGGGGATAACCCGACCGACGGGTGTCCTGACGCAACTACAAGACAATCGTCGATGACTACAAAATTAGGTCACATCAGGTGATTTTTTGCTTACTTTCAATACTTTCAACTTCATTTTCCACAATTGTCAGACAGCACCGGAAATCCTATGAACACTTCTGCCCATTCGACACCAAATCGATCAATAAGTTCGCGATCAAACCGTGTTCGATCGAACATACCACAAAGAAGACACGACGACCCAGTTAGAAAACTCATCTGCATTTACTTGATGCTCGAAAGAACTTGAGAAATTCAAGTTAGTTGGCAAAGATGGAACGGCTCTACGGTTCTAAGCATTTCAACAATTGCCGGGTCCCTATCGGATACCTCCGAGTGTCCTTGCCCACCGGTCTTTTTCCATTCTCGCCACATTCTCAATTCGCCGAATTCTACGTATACGTTAAAAAAAGTCGTTTTGTCGCGGAATTAAGAAAGAAATCTGGCGGTTTTATAAGGAAAAAAAAGGTGCTTCTGCAGGTGAAACGAAAAGATACGTAGACCGCTCGCCGCATACAATTTTTTTAGACTTGTTTTAAAATGATACCGGGTAATCGGATACCCCCAAAAATAAGCGATTTCACAGCGATTTCGTTATTAATAATTGTGAAACAGAGTTGGTAAGAGAAGACAGATGAAAAATGACGATGCAGTAGCCAAATCAGCGATTTGGTGAAATTAAAACAGGTGAACAAAAAAAAACCGGGAGAAAATTAATAGTCCCAGCGACATATGCCGATTCAAATGAAATTCAGACATCTGTCATACAGGCAGAGAAGTAGGCAAGCGGGCCGAGTGGTACCCGAGTGGTACGCAGAAGTGCCCAGGAGGAGAAGAAGATGAAGAATAAAATGAATTGATTTCCTTTTTCTTTCAACTTGTGCTCTAAATGGCATTAATGAAAGAAAAAAATTATGCGTCTTTCCGTTTGAGGAGCATCTGGTTCCGGTTCGGTGAACAAATGTTCGGCGTTTGTGGAAAGGAAACGGTGAAACAAACAAACACGCTTGCTAGATACAACTAGAAAAATTTACCTATGAAATGGAAGTGGTGCTAGCCCAGTTTCGGCTTGATGGTATCTTGACAGAGCATTTGAATCGCTCTGGTTTTCGCTTCCCTCTGGTCTTTGGTTTGCGTTCTGTATGCACATTGACTGAAACGGAGAAGACAGTTGAGCATCCACGTCGGGAGAAGAGTCCTGACTGCCCTGGACGGATCTCCGTGAATTGTTCAATGGAATTCGACGGTCTATCAGTTCGATTCCAGTGGAATTGCCGTAGACGTCAAAGAGCGCCCAGAGTGGGTCCCTTGTTTCAACTCCAGAGAGGAATATGCCTTTTTCTTCTCCGTTAATCCCAAAATAAACATCTCCCATCTGATTGACATAGTAGTAGAGCACCGTGCCCCTTTCTGCGAAGCGTTCGGCAAGGGCTTTGGCCCAGTAACCAGGCTTGCTTGTTAAGTCGGGGCAGGCGTACTTTGGAAGACTGTAGCGCAGGTTGCTTGGATCGTTGCTAGTGAAACCGAATCGAAGGACCCCGCTCCAATTGTTTGATATATCTAGGAACTTTATATAAACCTGAAAGAACAAAAATAACAACGTCAGTTGTGACACTTCTAGAGTAGCACACACTCATAAAAATTTACCAAATAATGGAATGCACAAAAAGCATATGGCAACAACACAAATAATCCAAAAAATACCATGGTTAATTATTAGGTTCAAAACTTGATGGAGTAGAAAAAAGAAAACGAATAATAAGTCCAATTGGCGGTCAAATAACGGAATCAGGAAGCAATTCGACAAATCCAACATGGCCCATAACATTACGATTTAACATCAAAAATTGAATGGAAAAATGGTAGGACGGTCACGACAGGTCGGAGCTCGTGAAAATTCGACGGTCCAGTACCAAATTCATTCGAAGGTCAGCTGAAATTTGGTACATACGAGCAGTAAAGTAAAGGAAGTTGTAGCAACATGACACTCTTCCTACCCATCTGGGTACTACCCATCATCCATCTTGGTCTACCTGTCCCGCCACACCTCCCCATCGCTCTTCTTCGAAAAGCACGGGGGCCCTGACAAAACTTTGAAGGCGGAATGAACAAACGTAAAAATGAATGGATGACTGCGACACGGCCGCAATACCGAAAACGCTAGTGATTATCAATACATTAAATTTCTACTGTAAGCCGCCAGGACTCCCGCGGACATCTTTCATGATCTTCTCAATCTAAAATACAATTGTATTTTACATTCGACAAAGAGAAGCTGAAACTAGTGAAAGTGAATATGTTGGTTACCGCTATGCAGCCATGGGGTCAACCCATTGGTTTAGGAAGGTCGTGAGAAAAGCAATTCTCCGTTCTGTTCAACTTCTTTTTTCTTTTTCTGGTTCCTCCTGGTAGTTTTGATGCACGCATTGCATCAATCCTTAAATTTAATTATTCAGTTCAGGTACATGAAAGGGATTTAAAAATAACAACAACTTTTTTCTGTCTTCATCGGAAAACGAACTCGGACAAATAAGAATACATGGATTCTCATTGTGTACAAAATTAAAAAACGTAATAAAAGTTAGTCTCCGAAACATAGCGTACCTGAATTTAACGACACTTTTTATGGATCATTCTACGCCATAATTACCGGAAAACAACCTTCGCAACTGCTTTGTTTGTGTAAGACTCGAAAGCATACCATCGTGTACGCTGCCAACCTCGGTTGGTCAGTTAACATTGTAATTAAGCGTTCAGGCACGTTAATAAATTGGTCAGTGATCACGTGATAACGAGCCAGTATCTCGACCCGTACAGCGTCCTGCGATTTCAGGTCAGGAACGAACAAAAATGTCTAGTTTATACAAGTGTGTTCGGACAACACAACTTCACGTCCATTAAATTCGAACAACTAACCTTTTCATTTACTTTTATTGGTCTGCTGCTGAATGCGACTCCACGGCAAAAACTTTCTACCCGTCTTGCCACCGATCCATCACCGGATATTCTGATGTTGTCCCCGTGTACTTGATGAAAATGTATCGGAGGCAGATTGTTTGTTCCACTGGAACTAGAGCGAGGAGCTGAAAGTAAACAAAAAAGAACCTCATTAGGAATGGACTATATTCAATTGGGACGAGGCCGGTTTGGGGTGCCCGAGTCAAGGAAAACCAATAGTTATTATTTATTAGTTCAAATATAAAATAACTTCTCGGGCATCGACTTGGCCGCGTCTTTCCCATGCATTTCAATATTTCAACCCGTATGAATATCATCAAAATCAGTTTTGACACACTAATAACCGACAAAAATGGCAAATGTGTTAGTCAAGAAGAACTCTTCTCTTTACGAGTCTTCGACGGCAACAATAAAATCTATCGTTAATAAAATATTCATTAGTCGACAATATGCGATGCATCAAACGGATCTGAACGGTTCATGCTTCTGTGAAGTGCCTGCCATATTAAATTTTCATTCATTTCACATCAACAGTGTGTAAACTTCAACTTATAATTAAGGATATATAAGAGAGGAAGTTCACTGGAGGAAATTAAACGAGGCACAAATAGAGGACTTTTTGTGTGCCAGAGAACCATGAAGAAAAAAATCGGCATGACCAAATCCCATTCGATTTGGTTTTGGGGAGGTTTCAAAGGCGGAAACGCAGGAAACGCTTGGATATTCGATAAGACACACAAAACCAAGGAGACGGAAGGAAATACTTTTAAAAGCATAAGTAAAAAAGATCAGAGATATACGCGTGAATTTATTACTCGTCATGGAAACCTGCTCGGTTTATTTTGTGCGCAATAACATAACTCTTATTAAAATAAGGAAAATACTGTCATAAAGTTCTACTCCGCTGTACCATGTCAATAATAACCCTTTCCTGAATCCCTCCTACGGTAAGTATTCAACGGAAGGCTACATAAAACATTCCTGATGTTGATATTATATTGGACACGTAAAGTAATTTTTTAATATCGGTCGTTGATTTACATGACGAGTAAACATATTTATTTCAACTTTTCTTCCAATCAGGATAAATACACAGTTTGTTGCTTCAAGACATACACGATTCATCCTTTTAATTACTCAAGATACCAATTTCATTGATTTTTCAATGAGGTACAAATTATTGCCTCCGATTCAACAGATTCCTTTCCCCCGTGGGCATCAATTCATTAATGACTTAACCTGTACCTATCGATTCCTTGTTACCGCAGTGTAACACGTACCTATTTGCACACGCGGGTAGAACAAAACTATTAAAAGAATGCTGGAGATGGTTCAACTCCGATGTGAAACCTACCAAAGTAACAGCCCAACTTTTACATAAAACTCTTTGCACTTGGCCTTAAAACACCTAAAATTACCGGGTCTAGGAAGTGTAGAAAACAACCAAAGCAGAACCGAAGGAATTAAATGAAGAAAAAAGAATATGAGCTGACGGACAATAAAAACATTCTTTGTCATCATCATCGCTGACTTGCCTTTCCTAATTTGAATTATTTTTCAAGGCTAACTAAGAATGAGAATTACCAAATTAATCATAATTGAACGGTTCAGGACTTGGTCTAAAATTCGTGAAACGGCTGCTTCTTACTCGGTACTGAACTAATGTTACCAAATGAAACAATGATTAGTAAAAAATGAGTACGGAATTCTACAAGGCACAGTTCAAATTCCTAGTAACAGAACTTGTTCGCATCGAATCAACAAATGTTTTATGGCGGTTTTACATTTTAATACTTGCCACCCAATTTCTGAGATCATTCTTGACACTATATTAAAACACTATTTTTAGTTTTACAATTGTGTCATAAAGTTGCGTAACTGAGCAAACAGTCCAAAATCTCATTTTGGTGAAGGCAAGCTTTTGCATTGAACGCAATATCGTCACATTTATAAATGCTATATCTGCGTGTGCATTATTTTTGGAAAGCTCAACTGACTATTATACCATCTACAACCCATCTTATCAGATAACGTACAGACGATCTACGTCTATCGGATTATTTGTGTTGAATACTCACTCCTTAATAATTGAAATAAAAACAAAAAATAAATTAAACCGAATAGAAAAGGGAAATTTAAGTGAGTGGGGAAATTTCCTACCAAGTCTAACACTTCACCAAAAACTCTTAAACAATCTACCCACAAAAAAAAACATTTCCCCACAATGAAAAACTATTTTCCGTTTCGTCATTTTTGACTCTCAGGTACCCGGCTACACGAAAATTCGGGTTCAATGCTCCCAACACAAAACATTAAATCTGTTGTGGTGAAACGGACGCCGGTTCACAACATCCAAATAAAGTAGGAACGCTTCTATCCCGAACCCAGTCGGATTACCTGACCTGTTAACAGCTTCCTGAGCGGGGAACGAATTACGTTTAAGAAGTTGAAAACAGGACAGAAAGGTGAGTGCCAGAAAAAATCTTACACTACCAAGAACATGATCCCAAAAGCATTTTATTGAAAGATGTTGTTCATTACCCTCCAGTGTTACCCCCAAAACCGAATTTCCCTCTTCTTCTTCTCGTGGGAATGCCAGATGTTCCTTTGTATAACGTAGGGAATTCCAATTCACGGTAGGAGAGTGATTCATTAAGCTTCTGGGACTTTAAGGGAGTTAAAACTTATTTTTAATCTGAATACTCTCAACGTCGAAGATATTAAACTGCATTTGTTCTCCAATAATTTCGCAGTAAGCTAAAGCATTTCGAGATGTTCTACCTATCTTGCTAACATTTACAAAAGTTCTGAAACTGCAAAATATTTTCAGAGATTGCAACTGACAATAAGGGAAAATGTCAGAGGGACATTTAAAACTAAAAGAGTTGCAAAACCATTCTTGACGTTCTATTTAAATAGTTCTACAATCACATGAAATTGAAAGGGTGTAAAAGGTAAAATATAAAATTAAAACAGGTCCTGGCAGAACGGCAGTAAACGCACTAGTCACAATGCAACGATTTCACTAAAATTATTAAAATTCTTTCAGCGTTACTCATTTATTTATTTTCAAAGTTATTAATAATTCGCTAGAGATTAGTAATTGTCTTACTGTTCAACAAATGCAAGCGTGTTATTAGTGTCACTCCTCGATTCCAATTCCCTGTAGTGTGAGTGACCGAATACAGCCTCTTTAATTTAACATTTCCCACAATCTGTGGGTACATAAAAACTAATTTCTCATTGGACATGCGGTAGTTACTAGTTAGACTAATCGAGTGATAATCTCCGGGAACGTCACTTTTATCAGTCATAAAAAATACAAATTCCCTCGCTCTTAAGGTCGATTTGCTCCACCATTCCGGAATGAAACAATTAAGTTGTTTAATTTAGGACCTGTTCTTTGGTCTTATTAATGACTCTTGTTGTCCCCAGACACGATCAAAAGAATGGGAACGAAATTAAAATGGTACTTGAATATATTTTGCAAGGGTCACAGGTATTTTCACGTTTTGTCATCTCTCGAAACTAAGTCGAGCAAGAATTTGACTTTTAGTTTCGTGTTAATATGACGTAGCCAAAGATTAAGATCAATTTGTAAATCATTAAGGTCGGATTATTCGTGTGATACTACGGAGGAAGGTCGTTCTTCGAGTTGTTTGCGTTAATATATCTTCGACTAATGGTACATGAGTTGTATATAAAAAGATGCTTTAAGATAACCGCGAATGCACAAATGTACACACGAGTGATATTTCATTCTTTTTATGTGTTAGAAATCAAATTATGAATTAATATTTTCATGTTGTTTTTGCTTAAAAAGGCACTGTCGAGAATGAATGGCGAGACGTTCAGGATATTCTAAATGAAGAGTCTAAAACAAGTGTGGTGGTTACCCCACAAAACGGGTCTCGAACCCCCGGCGCTGCCTAATTCCCTCAAAAGCAAACTTCCACATCCGTTCCAATTGCTCATTTCAATTCTTTATGGAAATGAGAGTCACACGTTAATGTGTACAATGTTGTCGTAACAATAAATAAATAAGTAACTAACTAGAAGTCACGACAGGTTAACATAACATTTAGTAATTCACTGGTTATCTAATACAACTGCCCCTCCCAACTAATAATGTAATTTATGCGGCATCATCAGGTTCCCAGAATCGGACTTCTAGTTACGATTGTCATTGTTCAACGCATAAATTTCCCACCATGGTCTTCAACTCAAAAAAGTCTTACTGCGTGTACCCTACGAACCTGAAAAATCGATGAGAAAAATTAAATAGAAACAAGGCGAAGAGATGGACAACCAAAGAAGTGCGTGACTTGCAAAGACCGTCTCTGAAGAATGCGAGAAAGTCTTCATCGAACCAAATTATGGATTTAATAAAGGAGGAAGGAGTACAGTTCACGATTTATGTACGAACTTCCCACGGTGTTGCAATCAACTTTCAGATTTTCGTATTCAATTATTGTAATTCAACAACATAACCGCTGCTTCTTTTCTCTTCGCCTTGTCTCAACTTCTTTCCAAGTTAGGTTTTTAGCAGGAACGCGCAATGTCGTGCAACCTCCGCGCAAAAACCTTTGTTTCAGCGATCTCCCTGTAACGACTGAACACTTCACATTGTGTCCTAACTAAGAGTCACTAAGAGTCTTCATCGTCAGTTATCATAGTCACTTCCTAACGGCAGTGAATAACACGAAGGAGAGTTACGAGGGAGCGCCAGACAACCCAAGTTACGTGACGTCACTATTAATGTTCCATGTGATGTTTAAGCTTCTATAAAATTTTTAAAGCATCTCAAACGTTGGCCAATCTTTAAGGGAACGTTTCCCCGAGTTATTTATGTTTAGATTTGACCTCTTTCGAATCCAACGCGGTTCACAATGTCCAAAGAAAATTTCAAAACGTGGGAAAAGTTTAGGTGGCTTTGGAGCACAACCGAAGCCATAAATATGGCTGGTTTCACGTCCTCGGCAACTTCTCGCTCCGAACGATGACTTTGGTTTTATGTTGTCGAACCTGATGGCCATAACGAACCAATTTATAATAATTAGATGCAATTTTTTTTAAAGAGGAAGACGAAGCAGAGAAAAAGCATAAAAATACACGGGCCCATCCGCATGCATGCCAATCCGAACTTATCTATTAAGATCTAATGCCAGTTGGAATTAAGGTACGACCTTTCCGTGATCATTTATACCAAGCGATACATTACTCCTTGCTTTTCATACAACGTATTCGCCACTACCTCTAATTTCCTTCGGACAGAACTATCCATTAATAAAGCGAACTCGTACATTATAAATTAATGATAGAAGTCATTTTAAATAGTTATAAATATCCATTAGGTATCCTTAGATGATGGAAAATTAAGGAACAGGTTACGATGTTATTCCAACTGGCACTCGACCAAAATGGACACCCGTAGAGTTTTACCATAAAGGAAACCCGATATTTGGAAATTGCTCAAATTATTGTATTTCGGTGAAGAGTCGAACAGTTTGCATGCGTTTTGACGCAAATGTATTTCGCTGTCCTAACAGGAGCGAATCGTTCAAAGCGGATTTTTGACGTGCATTGACATGATTACCGAGGCAAAAGTGACAGATCACTCAGCACTCACTGCTTAAGTCAAGCGATCGGATCACGCACACAACATAATCAAAATGACCAAACTTACATAGTCCGATTCTTTTCTTCAGCCTTTTGAGAACCTTCATTTTGCTCCTGATCGGCGCGAAGATGTCATCCACACATTGACACCGATGATGCGGATTCACCGACGGTGAGCCACTTTGGATCCCCGAAATTCCCATTTGCGTCGAAAACCCCCGGAATTTGATTTTCTTTTTTTCTTGCCCCCCCCCCTCGTTCGCTTTTCGATCCCTTAAAAGGAATATGAAAACGAACAAAACAACAAGTAGAACCGGATGGAAACCACGTCGACTGTTAATCGCGGAATTTCATTTTGTCGTAGAAACCGTTGTCTCTTCTCGATGCTTCGCGATCCTATTTATTTATATTTATTTGTTTGAGTAACACGCAAAAATTGTCGAAACGAAAGTAAAAATTTCATGAGTTGAAATACCGTTTTGTGATCGGAGCGAACCGCGCACTCACCACGTTTACACTCAACCAACCTGAACGACTGAATTTGAATGACTGAACTGGTGAGTTTCCAACGAGAGTCCAAACTTCTCTCTCTCTCGTTCTGAACAGCTGCCTGAACACACACACACACTTCGCCTACCACTTTTTGTCGAAAATGAATCCCTACCTACGACGTATACCGTCCTCGTTCGTTTGGGATTTTTAAATTAACACAGAATACTATTACTCCTTGTTGGATGAGTGCTACCACGTATTGGTAAGGAGCAGAGCGGTCTTCATGGGTTTTCTACCCTAAAAGTGCGTCGTACACTTACCCCGTGCAAAATGCACCCGGGGTGGATTAAACTCCGCCTCCCTTCCCCAGACCGGATGAATCTACCATTGTGATGTCATTGCATAGCAGTGCAACGCTTCACAAATAATATGCATCACAAATAAAATGAACTTTTTCACTACTAATTAGCATTTTTGAACTAAGCATAGAGAATTCACGGTAGGTGAATATTGGTATGTAAAGAAAAATGGAACTGAAATTTACATTTCTGTTGTGGGCACGCACGTTTTTTAGTTGACTCGGAGACATTTAGTTAACTATAAAAAACATTCACTTCCATGTTTGGCACAGCCACCTGCAAAGCATTTTCAAATCTGATTCCAATTTGTCTTCGTATCACAGAAACAGTTTATTCTACTAATTTTCCTTTCGGCATAATTCGCATTTGATTGTCAAACTGTGTTAAAAAGAAACATCCAAGTTAATTAACGTAGAAACTGTCTAATCCACCACAAGCTTAAACACAAGAATAATTGTAAATATTTCATTTTAAGCGGTTATTTTTTGATTTCATTTACTTTGGGTATGTAACATCTAACAATACGTTACAGAGCCTTACTAACTTAACTGTGGTGGTTTTTAATACATCAAATTTTCGCATGAATGCATTAAACTTGTACCAGAAGAAGTACCAACACAGAATGAATAACTTTACCACGAATGTAACCCTGCAGTACAACACAATTTATTTTCTTATAAAAATAAATTAAAGCTAAAATATTGTTACTAATAATGGCATAAGGCATGTCTAAAATTATACCTTCGGGTCTATCGTCACTTCCCCCGCAAAGATCGAGTGGACCCCCATGGTTTTTAGTTGCTGCAAGACCCACACAGTGCCACACACGTCCTAATGGGATGTTTCGTTTTTAGGTACTTTCCCTGGCATAAAAGCTGCTGCTAGGCAAGAAATCACGCCAAAGGGAATATTCAAATTCTTAGATATATTACATTACGAGAAATTGGAAGTAAATCTTGAATCGTAGTAAATCAAAAGTTTTAAATAATATAGATTCTCTCTTACTTAACAAATGACTACAAAATCTTAAAATATCTGTTATTGTTAACGACATTTTCCATTGTCACAGTACAATTCATCTCGGTTAACAATGTTATTCTTCAGCAATTGAATTTCTTTATTTAGATTACGAAAAGAAAATAGTTTTTATTTAGTTATTATTGTAAGCATTATGAAGACAATTTTTTAACCAAAGTAATTTTAAAGAGTTGAAAAAGGCTCACCCAACTTAAGGCATCTCTCATTATTAACAATGATTTGTAAGAAACCCATATTTAATCAAGGTTACAATTTATTAACTCATTCTAATCATTGCGTTTTCGTGTAATATACGAATATCACAGTGAATGAAACATTATTCCATGTTCAAATAAATGTCTGTAGTTACGAGTCAGAGCACAAGGTTTTTGATAGTTTTGTCAAATACCTTTATTCAATTCCTTTCTCTTCTTGAGGGGTATTAAAACAATACGTAACTGTTCGTAATGTGGTTGTTCTAGCCGTACGTGTTACATGTGACGAAAAAAAACCTTCTAAGTAAAAACTGCAACCGTACACATAATTGTTTTGAGCAGCAGTCTGTCCTGCACAATGTCACTTAGATTCTCATATTCCAGACAGCAAGGTCAGTTTCACTTTCCGAAAATACGACCCTAGACTTGTATCCAAGTCTTCAATTCTTATGTTTCTCTTATTAATGAAAAAACCAAAGTTGCGTCACACTTAAGTAATTGAATTTGAAGCAACAAGTTAAACTGTTTCGACTCGGAGTATTCCAGTACCAGAATCAGCCACTTTCTTTTCGTAGTATTCTTCAATTTTATGTGACTCATTGGCTGCGACCTACCACAAGTTTAATTTCTTCTAAATCCTCGGATGTTACACAAGACAAGATACAAGTTCCAACATAGCTGGAGAGAAAGATTAATTTTAGCAAGACGGGAGAAAATAGAAGAGCCAGAGAGGTGGCTGAAAAAGTGAATGAAGGCAATATTTTTGAAGAAATAACAGGGGAAGTACAACTTCCATCAGTTGGCGCACGCACAAGTATATTTTATATAGGAGTTTATATGCGTTCCCTCGACAGCTGCTAGACTGGTGCTGGTTCGACGGCAGATGCACGAAAATGTGCTCTCTCTCTCTCTCTCTCTCTCTCCTACCGGGGATATTTCATTTCCATTAACCAGCAGAATTTAATTTTCACCGTGTACGATACACAACAACAAAATGTTTTCGAAACTCTTGTCTTCCAAAGACTTCATGACCAAAGCACCAATTTTATTAAATATGTTATTCTATGTTTATTTCAATTAAAATTAATGTCTCAAGCTACATGCAATTGTCGCATTTCAGCAATAAATTGATGCTCATCACCTGATCCTATCACATCACAAAACCGTTACTCTAATTTTTCTTAGAGATGCATTGTCTTCAAAACAGAGAGTACGTCTACACACTACGTAGCAGAATTTTTTAGAATCAACGGACGTGATGCTGCTTACAAAATCGCCGGTAAGAAACGTCACATTTTCACAATTTCAGTGACTTTGACGGTACACTGATGCCAAATAAAGGGAAAAAACCTTCAATGAACGGAAGGAAATAAATGTGAATAAAAAAAGCGCGAAATGTCTTGTAGCTCAGAAAATGTCCACATGCAACAAATTTGATTCCGGAAACAGATGTGGACCAGACTTTGCTAAAAGTCAGGTTTCTCAATGCCAAATCTGGAAAAACAGGAGGGACAACGTCAATAAGGTGTTTAGCAGACCAGGTTCATGCAGATGTTTCTAATGCGAAACACAACTGCTGGGGGTTCAAAGGGTTAGAAACATGTATTAAAAAACAAAATGTGCAAATTCAAGCAACCCTTCCGATTTCTCAGGCACATCTGTGTTCTTATTTTTCACATAATAAACAACACTCGCCTCAGCATGCCGTACCAGCAAGCGATGTGCTCAGACTTTTACGTTGAGCACGTTTTTCTATTACTTCGGACAGTGGTGAAGTACAGAAATGTAACTCAAACATCTGGGAACGCATTCGATCAAACTTATTTCGAATGTTTTACCACCAAGGAGAAGGAAATGTCAGGACTACTGCTTGGAAGCACCAGTTCGACCCAAATGCGTTTTGCGGCAGAAGCTATCCGTGAACTACGAATGAATGAATGAATGAATGAAACACCAACTTGGTCAAGGTAGCCTGATCATTTAAACAAGGCGAGAAAGGATGTGCATATCTTACAGGAATCGAATTGGCCGATCGGAGAAAGACCGCACACACTTCCTTTCCCTTTTAAATTAATTTTGTAAAGCATCAGCGAAACGGAGTTTCCGGTCAGACAAAGGAAATTACCACAAGCAGAGAAGATCGGATGGGTACCTGTGATTTGGAACGTTTACTGTGTTCTACTTCACAGTGCCCTGGAGAAGACAGCCCATCGCCACTCAATGTGAACGATTTTCGGTTGTTGGAGCAAAAGTCATGGCTGTAATATGATGTCCGACGACGGTATCACTTTGTTGTTTTTATATTTCGAATACTCGGCTGATTCACCTATATTCATTCCGGCTGACATTCAATGACAATGCACTAAAAGAAATTTTGCATCGACAGGCGCTTTGTAGCGTCCCAAGCAAAATCGCCTATCATTCATTCGCCAGATCAGGACATTTCACACTCCGTCAAAGTTTAATGAGGCCACTCCAGAAACATTAATTATTGGTAAATCCTATCTATACATGGACGTGAAAATGACGTGAACTTCCCACAAGGTCGAACCAAAGCGAAAATGAATGGGCAAGGGGCGTCTCACTGTCTACATGTGTTTTGTTATTGCAATATTCCCATAAATTTTTGAATAGAAAACAAATTTAACTGTCGAGAATATACAAATTGCTTACAACCTCAAGTACCATCTTTTTTTACATTTCACACTTCGTAAGAGTCGTGCCAGACACACGACATATTTCTCTATTTGCATTTTGTAACCGAATTCTTTTTTCCTCTTGTTTGTGTACTATTTAATACGCAAACACAGTAACGTAACGTTTCACTTTTAAACTACTTTTCTGCCACTTCACTTTTGCCTTCTAGCAAAGTTTTGTCATCGAATTGATTGCATATGCACATATCATGAGCACCTATACCTACTTATACAAGTTGACCATCAATTTACGTCTCTATTTACTAAGAGGCTACCGCCAATTAATTACATTAATTACATTAATTACATTTTGTCCCCTGAGAATACAAAAAGACGATCGAATGGACAAATGCCTATCATATACATACTCCTCCATCACTAATTGTGGTGTGGTCGATCTTACGAGCAGACCTTAACGTCTCCAGATGGCCGTTTTTTTCTAATACTATTAACGGGGAAACCTGTTACAGCTGCTTTAAAAAAAAAATGTAAACGTATTACACGTTGTTTTTATGCGGCTACAGATTTCACCTGCTAGCACAAGCCGACCAATTATTGCTTCAAGGCTTCAAGACCTTACGTATCTGATAATTTTACGACAGCATGTCTCCCTCGCATATTAGTTTTTTTTAAAGGTATGGGAATGCATTTTGTCCGCATCGAAATGTGCAGACAAAGATATCAGACCCGCATCAGACCCATAGGCACTGTGGTCCTATTAATTGACTCCTTGTTTTATTGGATTACTAAGTAAATTATCATTTTGAAATAAGTAATACTTGCTATTTGCAATGAAATAAAATGGAAGGAAGGTTGAGGTCACTTAACAAACATTTACATTATTCAGAAGTTATTTCACGATTGCGGTCGTTTGCCTTCCTCAATGTGCATGATCTAATGATGAAGAAAATAATTTCTTTCGTATTAGTTCAGTTCAAGTATTGTTAACTTCGTTAATTTGTAAATTTGGATTACATTTGCCTACAATTCACGGCACCGTGAGTCCGGCGAGTGCGAAACCAAATTTCTAAATCTTCAGACCTGTTGCAGGTACATTTGAACTTCATCCCCGACTTGATTGTTAAAAAATTTTAATTGTTTTAATTGATTTGGCAATCACTTTCACAATTTCCTTTAAAAGTAGTACACATTTGGGGACACACCATTTTATGATAATTCTTCACTTTTCTTGGCATTTCGTTTACTATGTTTGAATGCAATAAACCGGAAAGATATGAAGGTTCACTATCAAACATTGTATCGCACAAAACAGAAATAATGTCCAATATCGCCCAGCTCAAACCATAAAAAATTTCTTACAGAGAAATAGGAAGAGGAGGATTTGAAAGGAGACAAACAATATCAAAAAGCAGGGACAAAATAAAGGAAGAAGACATTGAATGCACCTTCGCCAGGAACACCTTTCAAGGGACGACTTCCACCCTAAAGGTGTTCCATAAGGTAAGCGAACTAGTCCCTTTCCCTATGCAAAGATGGTTGGTTAGCAGTCACACTGGAATAATTCTCAATAGAACGGAATTGTACGTAACCTTTTTGACAAGGCTCACGATTAGTGCAACTGCCGTCTTTTTAAAATCCAAAAAAAGGTTTTATGTTCAGCCACGCGCCAAATGGAGCTGAAAAAACATCTGCTCTTTGTGTGCCGTCTGTGCCACGCGACCGTACGGTAAAATTACAGGGTGTATCAAAAACCAAAATAAAATCTCTCAAGATCTACCTTCCTCTGCTTCGCAAGAAAAGCAATTCTGCTAAATTTAGGTAAAAACGGAAACGAATCCCTTCCTTCAATTAGTCAACCACCCTAATCTTCCGGCAATACAGTAATTGGTGTATTGGGGTACACAAAACCACCGAAATAGTAACGATTATTAACAAAATCCGCTTACAGCAAAAAACAATAATAATGAATAAGACAAAAAAGACAAACTTGGTGGTCTTGAATATGGCACAACAAACAACAACAACAACAGAACAATAAAAATTAATAGAACGTTGCAATGCAGTAGGTGAAATAGTCACTGCACGACGTACGATTGGGGTATTCGAATGCAACAGTTGTCACCAATTTACTAGATTAGGGCAGCACGCGAAAACAGCATGGGACGTCGCTCAAAGCAACAGCTTATTGAGTAACACTTGAATAAAAATAAACCAAGTTAGTTAAAGTCAACTAATACAGAAACATTCTTAATTATTTGAAACTTTAGAGTTTGACAGGAAGGAAGTGAATGGGCCAATACAAATATCAAAATTTGATCTTGCATATCCGGCCTTAAACCGAATCAATTGTTATCATTCCGGATTTCCCGAAGAAGAGTAAGCTGGTACCTCATCGGGGGACAGAATCCGATGATGTTTCCATTATAATCCACAGCCACGAGCTGAACATTCTGATTGGTCGAAAAGGTACCTGGCGCGTGCCAGGAGTTCCCCCGGATCAAGAAACAGCTGTGCCAAGACAATGTAAGTGATTTCTGTATACCTGAAAACTTTTTATGAATGCGTCCTGCAAAAAAAGGTTGGGTATTGTTGAACAGCTGTTCGGCCGACACCCATTAAATTTTTAAAAACAATCAAGGTACATGTTTTCCATCGTCTGCCGATTATGCGGCCCTGCTAGTAATGTAACAAAGACTAGGTCGCACTTTGTCTTCTTCTTAATCTCCTGGTCGGTAATAATTAACTGAATTCAATCCAAAATAGTACTGTATAGAATTTACAGAACAGAACGGGAGAAGTCACTCTAGACAAAGTTGAATTATGAAAGGTCAGAAATCTTTTTTTCATCGTGTCCAGAAAGAAGACAAAGATAAAATCTATAAAGATGAACAGGTAGAAGTGCACAACGCAAGAGAAGCAAAAAGGAACAAAACATTACATCAAAGAAGTCACGGTATTTTCCAGCGGTGAGTTTGAATAATGCATCACTTGAGACTACAAAGGAGATTTAACTCAATGGACATCAGCTGATACGGCAGTACTCAGGTAGATTCCAGAGAAACATTCTATCGCAAGTTAATAATAAGAATCATTTTAAGTCATTAATTCCTTTGTTGGTTGTGTCATTCAAGACTTCTCCTTTCTTCTTGCACGTCCGTACAACCTGACAGAAAATCGAATATCCGTGAACTTCAATAAGTTCCAAAACAGCTGAAAGTCGTAAGATTTTTCAAGAAATTCTGATTACGTAGAGAGATAAATGAAAGTCCTCCTAAAATCAGAAGACTCCGTCCTTTCTGGGGATTTTTGATTTTGAAAAAAGATTTACATAAGCATTACCTGTCTATTTCACTTCACTGGGTTGTCAGAAATCTTGTAATCAGGAAAGAATTTTTTAAATGTAAATCATGTCGGTCTCAGATTAATATGCATTATAAAAGTTCTTGAACCTGTTAAGGTAACTTTCGTTGAATATATAGTCAAATTGGTGAATCACAAGTAAAGGAAAGATACATAGAACAGACAAAAGCAATAATCTACCGAGTACTTTTGGAAGGAATGTAGTTTTTAAAACTCAAAATAGAAAAGGTACGGTATCATATCCAACTAAATGATAAAATTAATTTAATGTTACAACTAATTATTCCACAATATTCTCCACAAAAATGCAAAATTTGAAATTGAAAACCATTGGGTGTAAATAGACAGTTCACATGAACATTTCCTACGCAGCCAGGGTTTTGGGAAAAAAATACTTCAACCTTTCACAACACGTCGATCAATCGCTAAGAAACAATCATCAATGAATGTAAGGTAAGTGTGACTATTTCATCCGCCCTTCCGCTTCCGGAACGCTAGACAAAGCATCATCCGTCCTAGACAAAAATCATTCATCCCTTGCGTTAGCGTCTCTTCCCAAGTTGAGAAATTTAAAACTATGCAGACCCGTCGAGACGGATTTAAACGTGTTAATTTTTAAAACAAATACGTTGTCTTAAAAGTAGAATTTTGGAAATCTGATAATTATTTCGATTGTCAGACTGTGGTTAAACGGTTTGTTTGTTTAACTCGTACAGTCTTGGCTGCCCATTTCTCTTAATTTAATGGAGCAGACAAGAAAAAAAATCAAACAATGAAAGCCAGAACCCTACGACCTTTAACAATCTCTCGAATTTCCATCATTCATCCGAATTCTACGTGTGCCGTTCATCCTACCATGCGTTCTACCAAAAATTACACTCGGTTTTAAATCATGACTTTGTTCGTGGTTCTCAAGTTCCCGTGTTTAATTAGAAGAAAATTTTTGAGGAGCTATATTCCGGCTGTAATCTAATGGTACCACAAAACACGGCCATTACGATAATACGCATAACTTACTGTCCCTAATTCTATTCTAGGCTTACGTAGACTGCAGCGGAATTCTTGGATAAAGCGTGCATACAACTACAACCTTACGAATGCAATTGTCACTCGTTTATGCTTGATATTATGAATTATTATAAATACATTAATATAAACATTAAGCTTGTAACTGTTGTAACATTAAATAATATATAGAAACAACTGTTTCCAATATTTAATACGAAAAAATATTGAAAGTGATATTAGTTTGGCTTCGTACTTTTCATCAAATTCAGTTTAAGTCAAGAAGCACATTTGATTTGATGAAAAGTACAAATCGTAGAACTATTTCCTATTTTACAAAATGACTTGAACAGAAGATATGGTTTATTTTTGGATTTAATCTAGCGAGCACACACAAAAACATTTAACGTGGCTCAATAATTCAAAAGTAACTGTTCAATACCAGTCCTCCTTCAGGTGTCTAAATTGACTTAATAGTCTAAACCTCAAATCAAATTTTTATTTTTCTTCCTTTCTACACCACCAAGAGAAGCTCAAGCAAGCAATTGGAGACTAAATATTAGCATCAAAGGTAGGAACGATGCATTACGTCCCCTTCTTCCGATTATATGCTAATATTTCTGGTTTTCGTTAAATGAACCGACAGCACCTGGCAGATGCTCATACACCTTGTTCTTAGCCCCGAAACCTTTGCAGGGCCGTGTTCAGTAGTAATACAACTATTCACGCAACAAACAGAAAGAAAGGTGCTTCTGCGTGTTATTTTTTTACTCTTGGACACCTTAAGCCGCACATATCAGAACGATACCTTTTTTGGTGGAATATTTTTCTATGAGAAGTATAAATTGTTCCCTTTTAGGTTGACTTCTTTTCGTTAAATAAAATATCAAAAACGGCGCAAACACACAATCAAACGAACTTCACGCAAAAGTAGTAAGAAAATATTGCGTTAACAATTTGGGTGTTACTGATTGTTATTGGGATTTAAAACATATATAACAACTAGATGAAATAGTTAGAATAAAATTTGTAGTATTTGTAAAGTATTGTAACTGAAAGATTACCAGAATTTAAAATAAATAAAAATGCTCGGTAATGAGGAAAATATAATTGGAGGGAATATAAATACAGTTGGTTTTTTGCAATACACATAATTGATGTTATTAATAACTTATGTTCCAGTGATTGGTCTTCTAATAAGATCCTCAGATCCTAAATGTCTATTCTTCCTGGAGAAGAATCATCAATATTATTCTTAACAAACTAAAAGATTTGTGTTCTGATAACCAGTTCAATTAGTTTTCTTATTGAGGCAGGAGTCATAGAAAACAAAATTTAATAGTTAATAAAAAAGTGAAGAATATTATAGACTGCACTTTTTGTAAATTTTACCTAGAATTTTATTGGTTTCGTTAATTAGAATTATTAATCAGTTAATAGTGACAGTGATTAGTAATAACTTACTTAGGCAATACTTTATTAAGAATATTGGGCTTGCTACTTTTTTTCTGCATTAATTGTAAAATATTAGTAATTATTACAACAATATCACAAAATACAAGTATGTTGTACACATGAAGGGTTTCTACTCTTGAACTCAATGCAGCAAAATTAGAATACCACACTTTGTTAAGAATTTCACACAGTGATACTAACAAAAAATATCTTGCACTCATTACCATTTACTAGTGATTCTCAGTCTTGTTAGATTTACTGAAGTTGGAACAACTCAAACATTTTATAAGTGTAAGTAAAATTTAATTTTTATTAAATTTAATTCCTTATACACAATAAAATTGATTACATAGTAAACGAAAGATATTGTTTCAAATTTTACAGTCACACATCACAGCACATTTGTAATTTAGTACACTGAATTTCTGTTGGTCATCCAACTAAGGAGGTAAAACAGTTGAATAAGAAATTCTAATGTGGTATTATAATTACTGGAAAATATTAGAATAATATGAAATGGAATGAAACAGAATAAACTGTTGTAATGGTAATTTAAACAGTGCATAACATTGAAGTTTGGGGTTCCATTCTAAGAATTACCTAATTCCTCAAATATGTATGAAGAAGAATAATATTAATAACTTTAAGAGATCTTTATCCAGGTAGAATTTAATTCAAAATAAATCATTCTCTCATCAATAGTAAAAGGTAGAATGAATGAGGACTTACCAAAACCGATGTTAGCGTGCACTTGCCCCATCGTATCCTGCCTCAATACTATATAGTTTAGTGAATCCGATGCAATTTCATTGTTTGTTTTGTTTATCCCTTAAACAGTTTCATTTCATAAAAAGAAAGAAATTAAAAAATTCCTCGTAATAAAAATTAAAACACGTAACTGACATGATTGGAGGGTGATAAAATCTTTTGCCAACTATAGAAATTTCATGGGGTTTTTTTCCAACATCATTTGAGCCGGTAACTGAGACGACTGTTTTTTTGTATACGACGACAACTAACTGTTGTACATTTAATGTAAATATTAATTATAATCTGTTAAATTTCGATAAATTTCAATTCTTTTTACTGTCGGTTAATATTTTTAAAAATGACAAAACTCTAACGGCTGAGGTTGGCACCCTTTATACAAATCTACCTACTACCATTAGGTACTTTTATAATGATTTATATTATACATTAATGAACATGTTGTCATTATTATTGTACTACTCTTCCGGTTAAATGAAAGTTGCGAAATACAAAACTAATTGTGAGTATTCATCTCAACCGCAACTATTTATACCGCTTCTTTGGTTTTCAATCTGATGAGGTTAGGTGTAACGTCACCTGTTTTATAACGTACTGAATATTGAAAATTTACATTAACAAATGAATAATTTTAAATAGTGTAAATTTTGTACAAAATGTAAACTTTAAAAAACTGCTGAGTCGTAACAGAGGTATGACGACCAGGTCGTTACATGCAACACCAGAAAATTTTCAAATCATTGGTAACCTTTTCAGGTAATGGCAAGACCACGACCCTCAGGTGGGGAGGAAAAGGCTGGGGGAGACCACAAACATTCCTCCCATCAAGAAAAACCTCAGTCAGATTTATCACCCGTTCGAACGGGAATTACAATTTTATGTCTCGTAATTGCTGGAGTAATTGGATTTAAGGGCTACTTAGAAACAAGAGTTAACACAAAATTTGACACTGAAAAAATGGTGGAGAAAACTGGTCTGGAGGTCCCTGAAATGTACTGGGGCAGCTACAGACCAGGACTGTATTTCGGAATGAAAACTAGGGATCCTTATTCATTGGTTAGTGGTTTAATGTGGTATTTCCCAAAACTAGTAGAACCAGGGAATGCTAAAATCAGACATTGGTGTGAACAAAGTGATAATTTAAAAAATTACACATGGACTGAACATGATGGTAGAAATTTTGGAATACAAGAAATTTATGATGGTCCTTATCACATACAAACATCTTTTGTTAAAAGATTAGGTGGCAATCATGGTGGAGATTGGACAGCAAATGTTAAAGTTAACTCAAATCAGAAGTCAGTAGCCAATGATGAAGTTTCACTGATATTTTATGCGGCCATAGAGGAGAAGTCTAATGGAATGATAGAACCAAGTTTCAATGACAGATATGGCATTTTGGGAATTACAGGCAATACTCAAGGTTTGGGAAAATTCAGATTTACTGTACATAACCAAACAAATGAAATTTTGCATGACTCCTTTTTGAGTACAGTATCCCCAGGAATTCATCTCTTGAAAGAAACAGTTATAAACTACATGCATGGTTCTGTAGATAAAGTAACTAAAAAGAGAAAATTCTTTCTACCTGGTGAAATTCTTCAGATGGCAAATGGAGAAAGGGCACAACCAAATTTTGTGGCATTGCATGTGACAGGCAAAATGCCCTTTGAGGTGGCGTTTGTTTTCGAGTCGGACAGTTTCGTCGACCGTCCCAATACACTGAAGGGACACATCTATGAAGAGGAATTGCTGAAGCATAGCAAAGCCTTTCATCAGAGGTTTGAAAAAACATTTCATCTGGAGGAAAAAAAGTACAGAAAGGCAGAAATTGATTTTGCAAAAGCGGCGCTAAGTAATTTAATAGGCGGTATTGGATATTTCTATGGGGCCTCAAGAGTTCAATCATCCCACACTAAAAGCACGGTGCCCTACTGGAAAGCACCTTTATACACGGCTGTTCCGTCCAGAAGCTTTTTTCCTCGGGGATTCCTGTGGGACGAGGGTTTCCATGGTCTTTTAATCTCTACATGGGACCTTGACATAGAACTGGACATAATTAATCACTGGTTCGACCTGATGAACATCGAAGGCTGGATTCCGCGAGAGCAGATACTGGGTCAGGAGGCTCTTAGTAAAGTTCCTGAGGAGTTCGTCACCCAACACAATACAAATGCGAATCCTCCCGTATTCTTCCTAACTCTAAAATTTATCCTTAGAAATTTTGAAAGTCGCCTGAAAAAAGAAAGTAAACTGACACCCTTAAATCGTCTATATCCCCGACTCCAAGCCTGGTTTGATTGGTTCAACTACACCCAGGTGGGTGACATTCCTGGCTCGTACAGATGGCAAGGCCGGGATGCGGCTACCCTTAGGGAATTAAACCCTAAGACACTGACTTCTGGACTAGATGACTACCCTCGAGCCTCACATCCCACTTCGGCAGAGAGGCATATTGATCTCCGTTGTTGGATTGCCGTGAGTGCCGCTGCCCTTTCAGACATTTCTTATGTACTTAATAAGAACGGGAAAAAATACGAGAATACTTTTTTGTATCTGACGGATCCGAAGATTCTTAATAAGCTGCACTGGAGCGAAAAGACTCAAAGATATGCCGACTACGGTCTGCATACGGATTCGGCTGTACTGAAAAGGCCTGCGCCGACCAAAAGGCAGCCAGGCCAACCTGCACAAAACCAAGAGAAAATACGAGTTATCTTGAAGGATCCAAAACTACGATTCATTGACTCCACTTTCGGTTATGTCAGCCTGTTCCCATTCCTGACGGAAATCCTCGAACCTAACAGTCACCAACTGGGTCAAATACTAAACGACCTAAAAAATCCGGATTATCTTTGGACCAACTACGGGCTCAGGTCTCTGTCGAAAACGTCACCGCTTTACATGCAGTACAATACAGAACATGATCCACCTTACTGGAGAGGGCCCATCTGGATGAACATGAATTACCTTGTAGTTAAAGCTTTAAACCATTACGCCAACACGGATGGGCCTTACAAGGAGAAAGCGCGGGAGATCTACATTGAACTAAGAAAGAACTTAATCGACAACGTGTTCAGAGAGTATAAAAGAACGGGCTACATATGGGAGCAATACAATGATGTCACTGGGGAAGGTCAAGGGTCCAGACCATTCACAGGATGGTCATCTTTGGTTGTTCTTTTGATGGCCGAAATCTACTGAGTCTCAAAAGAAAAGTGAGACCTGATCGAACTGGCAGCACTCTGTTTTTAAAAGTTCCACGGCAACGTTTCACATTCGACTGTTCCGCTCCGCATAGGTCATCTTTCTTGTTATGTAGTTGTGTAGTAGTCTTGTTATACTTAAATTGTCTTTCCGGGAGATAAAAATTGTGATTATTTTACTTATCTTCTTCCTTGTGCAGAACACGTGTGAGTCTTTCATAAGGTGTTCATAGAAGTCTGTAAATTATGGAATTTCATTATAATAATGTATATAAAAGAATAACAAAATTTCAATTTCCCTAATTTTTTGCTGAGACAATTGCCAATTTATTAAGCTGTTTTTGAGTTAAAAGTCTTTTCGTGTAAGACCGATCTTTATTAGTAATAAACAAATTCTTCAACTAAAAGATTACTTCAAATTTTAATTTGTGACTTGAATTAAGTTTTGAACGTGGTGAGAGGTACCAATAAACCTCTTACGTTGCGGAAATCATTGCTCTCACTTTAGAAAACAAAATTTTTACACAACGGTTTTTAATTGGTTAATAGAATCTCCAAAATCTCAATAAAAATGCAAAAGAGAATTAAGAATGTCACGGTTTGTTACAAGAATTCCACAAACAATATTACCCACGTACAATATTATTTCAAGTTGGCTCGCGTTGGTTCTGACAATCGAATACATTCTCAATACGCCACGTGCAATACATTGTACTTTAAAAATTTTTGGTTTTTTGAAATAAACGCTGAAAACACGACTTACTTAATATATACTTTAGGGATGGTAGGGAGATAGAAGCATCAAAATTTTGTGTACAATAAGCAACTATCACCGAGATAAATAAGGAGCCATACGAAACACAGAATTAACAACATGAAACGGCATATCGTGCTGAGTTTCAAAATAGCAGAAAACTAATCATCGTTTTAAAAAACAAGCAAAAAATCTCATTTAAATCCCGTTAGAAATGTCGCCTTTTCATTCAATACCAACAAATTCATGTCTTACACTTGGTTTTTCTTATATTTTTCATTGACCTGTTGGACTGCCTCGCAACATCATTCTCCTTGATATTGACTTAGTTGATTATAACATTAGTCCTTTCTATTTTCTCAGAAAATAAATAAATCGAAATTTACTTAATATTAAATTAGAAGCAATTTGATTTACACATATTGTTATAAAATTTGAAAGGAGTTTTATTTAGTGACCAATGAGATTCTCCGTTTGATTTTCCACCTTTTGTTTCTTCTCGTTTATCTTAACATAATAGATGTTTTCAAAAGCAACTTATTTGCAAATTCTTTATGTTCTTAAACACTTAGGCATATTTTAAGCAGAATTTCGAGCTTGAGACACAGTTTCATTTGCCAAACCTGCCATTGATTTGTCTTTTCGGTTGGGGGAATATATGTCTTCAGTATACAATAACAAAAAATAAAATAAATAACCTTTTCCTTTACAAAGTAATCACAACATGAACTGGCCTAGGAAAATATAACATGTATACCGCCCAAGAATAATAATTGTTAATATCAATTATTAATAAATGAATGATTATTATTCAAATGTAAAAAAATTTAAACAGCCCCTCTTTTGTACATCACTGACTCAACTAAAATAAATTACTTATAACTACTCCTGTTGTTGTTGTTGTTGTTGTTGCTGCTGCTGCTAATGTTACTCTTGTTGTTGTATAAGGCGTGTGAATTATTTTTAATTTAAAAACGTTTTCCTATGAACCGCTCTGTGACCCTCCTCGTCGAACTCACGTTTAGAGACCCACATTTTCTTGAAAGTGTCTAACGAAGCTAAAATAGAACCTCCTATCCAAGTAGAATACAGCCTCTCTTGTGGTGCTGATATCTGAAAAACAATATTGATGCGATAACGAAATTGTAGATACGAGAGCGGTGTTATATTAACACGACCCAAACTAGTAACTTACTCTTAGCTTTACATCTTTAGGAGCGATTTTCTTAATTTCACCTAAAAGTTTGTCCCCGAATCCCTTGAAGAGGGTCGATCCACCGGATAAAACGATATTTTGATATAAAACTTTTCTTAAATCTAAGTCGGATTTCAATATAGAATACAAAAGTACTTCATGTAAACCATCACATTCGTCTCCTATCAAGTCGGGTCTGAACAAAACTTCCGGGGCTCGAAATTTGGCCGGACCGATTTCAATGGTGCTCCCGTCCGGAAGAACGTATTGTGTTTTCTCTGTTTCAGCTGATTCTTCTTTCACAGGGTTACACGCCAAGTAGCACGCTTTCTCTTTAATTGTTTTAACTATTTCAAATTCGGCAGTCGTGTGAAAATTAATTCCTTCTCGTTTCAACAGGAGACGAAGGTATCTTGTGACGTCACGACCTGCCAAATCTATTCTCATAATACTGTGAGGCAGAGCGAAACCTTCATATATTGGAACAGCATGAGTTACACCATCACCTGAGTCTAATACAACACCTGTAGTTCTACCGGTGGCATACCTGTCATACATATCAAATTAAATTTTAATACAAAATATGTTTGGTTAAATGCACTAAGGCACAAAATGTTTTGTCTACTCACAAACTTAAGATGGCTTGCATTGACACAAACAAAGCTGGTACATTGAAGGTTTCAAAAAATATTTCGGCTGCTCTTTCTCTATTTTTTCTAGGATTTAGAGGAGCTTCTGTTAATAGAACAGGATGTTCCTCTGCAAATGTTTGCAACTGATCTTTGCTATAAATATATTGCCAGATTCTTTCCATGTCATTCCAATCTGTAACAATTCCTTGTTCCATTGGATACCTCAAGCTAAGAAGTCCTCTGTATTCTTCAGCTTTTGGACCAACAAAGATATCCCCTTCCAAGGCACCAGCCATGACTCTGACGTGTTTTGGTATTCCAATACTGCAAATGATTTTGAAGATTTTACAATAATTACCTAATATTTTCAACATCACTTGGTTTTGCAATTGATTTATGGTTTTGATGAAACTTTGAAATCTTGATGAGACTGATGAAAAATCTTTTATAATGCTAATCAATCATTTATCTGTATTTTTGAATGCAAACATGGGTGGATTATTTTCCTTTTGTGCATTCTCACGGTACAATCTACTTCGGTATTACTGACAACCAGTTTTCACTCAACATCATCAGTGTCACTCTTACATCTAGGAAATTGAACTGTTACAACTGCAATTTATATAAACAGTAAGATTACTTACTAATTTGGAAATCGACATTTTGGTGTTTGGTCCCCAGCAAATCCAGCTTTAATTACACCAGAACCCTGAAACACAAATGTAATAATTTCATAAAATTACTGAAAAATATGTATGTGAAAACACTGATTTTTTTCTATATCTCTGCATAGTAGAACCTGGAATATTTCCATAAATTATGAAATGGGCACCAAATTCTTGTATGGAAAACTTAAAGAACACACTGGAGGGATGGTATATTTTGTTTCCCTATTGAAATGTAGTACAATCTCCTCTTTACAAGTTCCAACAGGGAAAAGAGAAAATAATGAAAGTTTTTATTAAGTTGTGATACTTGTTAGTTTCACTTAAGGTAGTTTACTTAGATTTCCATAAAATTTCCACATGTCAATTTATTCATTGAGAAAGGAATAATATAGGCATTATTGTATTGTAAGAATTATGGTTGAATTGTATGTGCATTATGTCTAAGAATGAAATGTGTTAAATGTGTTACACGTCTACGTAATACACTTGAGTGTTTTCATTACTTTGCGAATGTTTAGTTGTAAGAGCTTGGCGCATTTCTGCTGGCTATCCTCGATGGACAAAGCGTGACGTGAATCACTTGCAAATAATAAAAAAGAATGTATAGTATTTTTTATTATTGTCGTGCTCAATGCAAGGTGTGTCTCAGTAATTAGAATTTGACAGTTGTTTGATTGTTAAAATTTTAGCAACAATTTTAATATCTTACATTGTCTATTACTACGGGCTGATTGACGATTACGTCATAAGGTTCCATCACTGAAGAACTTATACTTTTTTATTCGTAAAATAAGAATAGTACAAATCTTCTTCCTCTGCAAGCATACGAGCTCCTTGGTTAGACACAACTATGACGTAATTTACAATTTGACGCAAGTTTGCAGGCGGGAATTTGGTCGCAATTTTTTAAGTTCATACTAAATGAATATAACTACTCATAAGTTAGCTAAGTGGATTCTTTATATTTTTACGTAAAAGTGGCATGATATGTATGAAAACACTAATTTCTGTACCAAAGAATTCAATTCCCTTGTGCAATTAACATGTTACCATTGCGCTGCTTAGTTTCCCACCACAGATATTCAGTCCAATGGAAGAAACTTTCAGGATTCCCTAAACTTAAAAATGAACAAGATTTGTATTCAACATTGTATTTGCAACAATTTTGAGCATTGCAATTGGACGTTAGAAATGTTTTTGAGTTAAAATAATTTTTTTATACTAAAGTAACTGTAATAATCATTTACAATGACACGAAATTATCAAGATAATAAATTACAGATTATATTACGGTGTGAATAGGTATATGTTTGTTAAAAGTTACGTCATTAAAATTAACAGAATTGTCAGTTCAGGCATTCGTAAGACATTATAAATATTATGGAAGCGATTATACTCAGAGGCGGTCATAATTACTCGTGACATAAAATTATCTGTTAAAATACGTTAAAATCGGTTTTCAAAACTCTTTACATACCACTTGAATTTTAATAAAATGTTACTTAACAAAATTCCTGTTCGGTGATATTAACTAAGAAAAGACTTAATCACTATTTGTATATTATTCGTTTAAAGGAAAGAATAACATTAAATATAATTATTTTCTTTATTCTACTAAATTAATTTTTTTTCAACTTTTTTAGATAAAAATACTTTTTATACTTATCATTATTTTGTGTCGAAAAACACCGTGTCCTAAAGGGGGTTACCCCCTTCGCAAACGTTTCGCCAGCTTTCCCAGCTGCTGGCATCACCAGTGGACAAAAGAAGGTATGGTTGTATTACTTTTTGATTTAGGAAAAAACGGTTGAGACAAAAATGACAAGGAAATATTTGTGACATGAACACAACTCAAGAATTACGAATACGAGACTTTTGTCCACTCAAATACCCATGTGCAATCTCCCACACCATTAGCCCTAGCTCTCCTTTTTACCTCCGTCCAAATTTTCAGCCCCTGTTTTTTAGCCTTAGTTGTTATTTGACTCGGTTCGAGTGAGTATTATTGCTTAAAAACTCTTACCACCGATGATGCCAGCGGTTGGGAAAGCTAGCGAAATGTTTGAGAAGGGAGTAACCCCCTTTACCAAAACAGGACACGGTGTTTTTCGGCACAAAACACTTTATCGTTTTTTCTTGATCAGGGCCAATAATAATAAACACCACATTTGCAAAAAAAGTACCACAAACAAGCTACTAGTAGTTGTGAAGCGCCATTATATTTATCGCATAAAAAATAAGGGATTGAATGATTGGTAATAAAAAATTTTGAAATCGCGCCCAAATGATACCAATGTCGGCCATCTTAGCTTTCACACAATTGTTGTTTTTGAGATTTCGAACTTACTTTTGTACCAGTAGCTTTGTTGCAAAAAAATGAACATAACTTCGATTATTTCTTTATGTTTTCAAATTTCTGAAAGACATGTGTGGTGAAACTAATTTACTTTAGATTCTTGTAGAAGTTGGTTTAAAATTTTAAAAATAAAAAGTTATTGTTTCCATCATAAAAGAAATTAATTTCTAGAATTTTCATTTGATTAGCCACCTCCTTATTAAATATGATATATATATTTTACTGTATTATAAGGCTTGATTATGTGTTTTAGACTGTTCTAAATAAAATGACGCGTACAGTTGTTAGGAAGTGTCAGGAAACACTAAGGACTAGTAGAGAAATTAATAATTCAAACAAAAAAGGTGTTGCTACTCTGGGAGGGCGTACGAGAAGTAAAAATCAGAAAATACATTCTAAAAATTCACCTGAAGCAACAGAAGGCAACGAAAATAATAGTGAAAAGAAAAATGAAGGCACCAATTTTGATATTCCAGAAAAAGAGGATGGTTTGACATCTTCAAGGGTTTCATCAAGGAAAACTCAAAAGGGCAAGACAACTCCTGTTGTTCAAACATCCAAAAACAGCAAACAAGTAAATAAGCCAAAGTCAAAAATTACTGATAAGAAGAAACAAGCAGAAACTGATGAAGAATCTGAAGCAGACTCTACTGAATATGAAGTACACAAATTGTTGGATGTTTACTTTAAGAAAAATGGAGAGAGAGAATTTCTTGTGAGGTGGAAGGGATACTCTGCAAAAGATGACACTTGGGAACCTGAAAGACATCTTAATTGCACTGAACTTATCAATGAATATATGAAAAAGTGTGATGAGGTAAGTGTACAAGAGTAATGAGTGTGAAAATGTTTTTAAGATTGCTATTACAATAGAATCTTTATTTACTGCTTATCTCACACAATCTTTTTAGGCAAAAAACTTCAACATTAGAGACATGAGACCTGTCAGAAAGAGAACAGAACGCCTTGTTCTTACTGAATATACAGGGAGAAGGAAGTCCAGCTCCAGATTAAGTGCTAAACCTAGGCAAACATATTGTGATGATTGATATGTGTAATGTAGCTTCAGATGAGAGAAGAGTATCACAGGAATCATATTATACATATGATTTGTAAAATTGAGGAATGAAATATATTAAAAATTAATGATTCTCATTAACATTATGACATTATTTTCAAAGTGTCTTGATGTCAAAAGGGTAATGGAATGTAATTTATTAATGGAGAATATTGGAATGCATTATACTTATTAAAAGTTTTACATGCATAAAAATATCAATATACAAGTATTATGTATACAGCAAATATTAGGAATAATAATTTATTTTATTATGTATAATTTATGGCTGTTTAATAATATATTATTACTTTAAATAATGTAATATTACTGCACAACAACTACAAGATGTTTTAGAAAATAAATTGTATTATAAACTGTCATTGTTCTAAACTTCTATTACATTAACACTGAATTTACACCAATTTATAAATACCATCAATTATATTTCGCATCATAAATTTAAATTCATACAGTATTAGCAAGTAAAACGGACGCCTATAAGTGAAGTTACGCAGTACTTTATCAGAGAAACAAATAACTTCATTCTACGTTTTTTAAGCTGGAGTATTTTCGCAGACTTTTTTTTAAATTTTAGGTTTTTCAAATACTCCACGTTTCTACATTTTCGGTTGTTTATGTTACAATTTTCGGAAAAAGTAGCTAGTGACCTACCAGTGTTGAAAACTTTCAATTTTCAGGTTCAACAATCCATCAATTCTTGTGAAAAAGTTATAATGTGTTCTACAATTCTTTAAGGCAATATTTTGTATTCGAAGGCTGTGGTGACCATGAATTTAAAGCATTTTACATGAAATTGAATTAGTAAAACTCAGTTACATGTAGGATTAATTGAAATCCAACGAATGTCGAATCAAGACGGGCTTGCAAGAGTTTGGAACTGAATGGCGGGGGCCGTGGCAACTGATATTACGAGAATCTGGAAGGTAGAAGAATGGCGGCGAACAGTCGCGGAATAAAACACAATTCGGAATATTTTTACTGTTTATTTTTTATTTAAATCGATTAATTTCGCGTTTGTAATATTGCCACGTGGTCTGTAAGGTCGAAAACGTTTGATTTAGAATTTAAAACGAATTGAAAAGCATTCGGACACCGATGGTGAAACGTTTGCGTAATTTCTTTCCCAATAGATTATTTTTATTTTGGGTGATCTTATCATTTGTTGAAATCGTTTTACTAATAGAAAGATAACAATAACGGGAGAACTTAGGAGAAAGCATAATTGCGAAAGGAAAAATAAATAATAATAGATTGCCAAGCCTTAAGCAAGGAATGTTGGCGTATAGTTCTATCATGGAAGGGAGTTCAGAGAGTGAGATTTTGAACGCAAGAACAGAGGTGCTCAGACCCGAATTCGATTTAATAAGGACTCATACAAACCCAAGTGGACTGGTACCCTGTGACAAAGTCAAAGAAGACGAACGTATAAGTAGGTTTTCAAATATTAATTTGAATGGACCTCTGATCCTCCATTGCGACGAGAAGTCCAGTATCTTGGAAGAGGTCAGCATAAACGTCATTCGTGACATGGACGCATACGGTGTCTGCGTTGTGGATCACTTCCTCGGACCTGAACTGGGCAAGAAAGTTCTTGATGAAGTGATAAATATGTACAGTAGAGGTGTTTTCAAAGATGGACAAACCGTAAATGCTAGAGCCAAAAGTGATTTGAAAACAATAAGAGGTGATCAGATCACATGGTTAGATGGGACAGAATCTCACTGTAAAAGTATTGGAAGCTTAATTAGTAAAGTTGACACAGTCGTGAAACAGGCAAATAAGGTAAATAACTCTTGTGATTCATTCAAGTGGTGGTACTGAAATGAAATTCGAAAAAAAAATGTTATGTAAACATTTTGTGTAATGTGAATTTACAGATGGCAAATAATGGAAAAATGGGAGAATATGTTATAAACGGAAGAACAAAGGCAATGGTCGCCTGTTATCCAGCACAGGGAAGTCATTATGTAAAACATGTGGACAACCCAAATCATGATGGCAGATGTATCACAGCCATATACTATCTCAATACTGATTGGGATGTAAAAGTAAGGGCTTTAGTACAAGTGCTCTAGTGAACCTCACATTGATTGTACTCTCAATTATAAAGCTCATCCCACCTTTTCATTCAACATGCTAAAGTTCGAGACTAATAATATTTATTTTTGCAGCGAGATGGGGGCTTGTTAAGAATTTTTCCAGAGGGTTGGCAAGATCAAGTGGCGAATATTGAGCCATTATTTGATCGCATATTGTTCTTTTGGTCCGACCGTAGAAACCCCCATGAAGTTCAACCATCTTACAGAACTCGTTATGCCATCACGCTGTGGTATTTCGATGCCATTGAAAGAGAGGAGGCTACTCGTAAACATTTACAACAACAAACCACTCAACAACAACAGCAACAACAGCAGCATCAATCAATACCACCACACATCCATCACCATCAACTTCAGTACCATAACCAACTCAGAAAGAATAGTTCCTAACCTTCACTTTCTACAGTTCCAATAATTTAAAATAATGGAAGTGTTAAGGGATGCCATTTTAGGTTTCCCATAAATGAATAATAATAATAATAATTTCTCAAATTATTGAAGCTCAAATAACAAAAGTACAGAGGATAATAGTTGTTTTATTATTTGACTGGTGTTAAATTGCTTCAAGTTGCAAAATAGAATTTTCTGCAATTAAAAAGTTTTCTTTAGCTACTAACTACAATAGTGGCATTGACTGAGGGAAAAAGGAAAATGGTTGTCACATAACTTCCTTTTTTTTAAATTTTGCTCTAGACTGTTTCACAAATTGTAAATTTTTAATTTCATGAACTTGAACATTAGTTTTTAATTTGATTCATCATGATTTGAGTGTTCAACCTGGTGTTAAGTTTGACTGTCAAAAACTTAACCTAACGACTGCAATATTTCTATATAAAAAAAATCGTTGTTCCTAGGGTACTGAGGGTCAGGTGGACCATTAAGTCTCATGTATGTGCAGACAAAGTGTACACCATATGTCTTAGCTCAGTTCAAACCTTGTATAGTATTCATTTACAACTTGAGGTTGAAATGACATGATTTTTATTCTTTCCACCTTGTAATTATTCATTGCAATTCCACTCCCTTGATTTCACAAATGTTTCTTAGTGGCAGTCTATTGCAATACGATTTTCCAACCATTTTTCTAAATTTCTGAACAGGTTTTTTACCAAACAGTGAATTCATTGTCCGTTTCTAAAAAGTAAATTTATAAACAAAGCGTTTCTGTGCCTGATAAAAAAATAATGATTTTACCAATGTTGGTAGTTTTACAAAAAAAAATTACTTAAAAAAATTGTGATAATTATGTATGTACCGTTGTAAAGTAATCCGTGTACCCATCCTCTGGGCGATACGTAGGGGAAACATCTAGGATCTTACTAGGACCTTACGCCGAATAAGTGAAAATTAAAATGGTTAAGTCAGTGACATTGCTCAAAACAAGAACCAAAACGATTGTCCACGAACTTATTTATATTTTATCATTTTTTTTACTTGCGTTGGGACGTTATAGTTTTATCAGGTAGTAAATCGCGTCGGGAGTTGCAATAATTCAGGGGAGGGTACGAATGAAAAAGAAACCGAAACAGATCAAATTTTTATATTCGCCGTCGCCTTATGGAAAAAATTAGTTATTGTCACTCCCGACAGTTGTAAGCTAATAATTGAAATACAGAACACTATTTAATGATAATCATTGTCATAAAAAGCGTTCAGTTCTTAATATATAACTAATTATAGAATTTAATATCTATCTTTCTTCAGTTCACTTATTTACTATTATGTTTATATATATAATTTTAAATCCACTTTGGTGAGATAATATTTTATCTGTTAAAAGAAATATCGAAAATTTAATAGGAATCAATGTAAATAATAAAAAGCAGAAATAAAGTGATCGAATGATGAGCCGATTCGTTTTTATTCGACCTGGCCCTCTTATCAGTTATCAAATGTGCTCAAGGCAACTCACACAGTAAGGGATGAGTGCTGCAATTGAAAGTTTTGGTCATCCAGACGGTCCGAAATTTTAGCTGGACCCCGTGGGACAGACCCGAGGGTTCTGCAAATGATCGCCACAATTCAATTTCGGTTGTTTTGGGATAGCACAAAAATAATTTCGGTCCATCTAACTCAGATGGTACGACAAATACAAACAATCATTCTTCTGTCAACAAAATTGAACTCTCCCCAAATTGTTTTCATTCTTTTTTCAATGCGATTTCAATTATGAATGAAGGCTGTTACATAAATGTTTTACATATTTATTGACTTTTGGACAACTTCCGTTAATCTCAACTGTCGACATTCTTTTTCGGTTTCCCTCATTTTATTTTCGCTGATGAATATGATCAATACCTGATACGAATATTAATACCCGATAATATTTATTATTTTTAATTACTTAATTCCTCGGGACCTTTTCATCTTGTAAGCTTTATCCGTGTGCAACCCACAACAAATTTGAATTTAATTCTTTTGAACTCATTCAGAGGCATTCATCAGTCGTAACGACCTGCAAATCCTTTTGAAAAACACTCTGGTATTCCTATTACCACTTTATTCATTTTTAATAGAGGTTGGAATAAACTCGGGGTATCGGAATGACATGATGGGATGAACAAATTCATAAATCCGAGACGAAGTCAGTTACATTGACTTATTTATTATTACGGGATACAAAAAACTTGTTGTTGGTTCTAAGACTTGACGGAGAGACGTCCCATCTTTCGTGTAACCTGCAATAAAACAATAATTCATCTTAGTTTCCAAAATTAAGGAGAACTTGAAATAATTTTACACCTAAGTAACTTAACTTACTAATAGGAACTTAATTATAACTTAACTTACCTGTACAATAGGAAAATATTAATCGAACGAATGGTAATAGAGGGTGTACTCGAAAGTTAGAGAATCTAGTAACAGCTGCTGTTGCTGTTTTGTTTAGTTTTTCCTTGATTTCCGTTTTACATTGAATTTCATTAAAGGGCATTATGTACATCCTACCTACTTCAGATTTCGTTTCATAAAAGTGACACTTCTTGGTCTTCGTTGGGTAAGAGTTACGAGAGCCAATTAAACCCCAACAAAACTTTATATTGAAAGAAAATTGATTTACATGGGGTAACTTCATTGTTTTACTCTAAGCTTTCGTAAAAACTAAGGTAATTACTCAAAATAGACGGCAAGTGTTATTAAGCGAATTATTCAAACCAAGTGACACACCCGGAGAATTAAATTACCTGAGTCTGAACAAGTTGGACAATCCGAACACAGACGCCGGGGTGTTTGACTAAATTTCTACGTCACAGTTTTTCGTGGATTTCAGGCATTTTGACTCCTTCCCCTGATTGTCCTCAGTGGTTTTTCCAACTGTCGATTTTTACTAAAATCAAATAAACATTAGCTAGATAAACCGGGAAGAATATCGATATTTGAGTGAATACAAACTTTCTATGGGGCGAACTCAAAACGCGAGATTTCCGACGAGTTTGAAATATGAATGATCGAAAAGGAGTCAGGGCATAACTGAATATTAATAACAAAGCATTAATCAAGAACCGGAAAATTCATTAAAACAAATTGCAATTTGAAAGGTTTCGGATCGATTAATTATGCAGGAGGAAAGAGAGTCGGAGTTAATAAGGAAAACCCAATTTGAGGGAAATTACCAAACCTGAGTGAATTTGGACGTATGTGGAAGGTGTGTGAGCACGAGAAGAACCTAAAGTTGCGGTTTCCTCTTCCAGGAGTACCAAAAAGAATGGGGTAAAAACCACTCCTCTTATGTCCGACCGTCTGCTACCTGGAAAAAAACTCGTACCCGTTGTGTACGTTTTCCTACACCCTCGTTCTCCTTCCGGTCTAGAATTTCCCATGTTTAAATTCGTTTTTCCTTCCGTTCGATTTATGATTTCTTTTTTTTTCCAGCCACAAATATATTTTCGTTTCGGTCGGGGTACAAAAGAAATACGACGGAGGAATTTCCACGGAGTAGCACGGGTGGAAACCTCAACGGCTTCGGAAACCTAAAGCTACGGCCGTGGAAAAAAATAAAATAAAATTTTACAGAAAACCAGTCGTAGGGTTTGTATTCCAACCCACATTTGTATTCCGCGTTTACATTTTGTAGCACCGAAACTCTTCGCTCATTAGAATATTAATAAAATATTTTTGTAGGAGTAAAAGTAACTGCAATCCCGTAGTTTTATTTGAAAATTAGACTTTTCCCGTGTTGCCAGTATTTAACTTTGCGAGACTCGAATACAAAGTTGTGAAAGTTGTGAAGGTGGGAGGTTTACGTATCGACCAACGAGGTTTACAAATGCAACCGGAAGTTATGTACGTAAAATAAAAATATGTTTAGTTATGTAGGCTAATGTAACTCCAGCTCATGCTGTCCAAGGTGACATGCGTTGTTTCATTCGATTTTTCTTATTTTTAATAAAGTGTTTATTACAAATATGGTGTCTTTGTATTTATCAGCCTCAACTTATCAGGTCAACTGCCTTATGAATTGTCTGAGTGTTTTGTGCTGTTAGTCCTACACTGCATGTTACGACGGTCTAAACTGAAGAGTTGCAGTGGTTAAAGAGAGAAAAACTTGGTTTTCGTTCAGGTGTACATAAAATTAACTGAAACCTACCTGAGTCATTGGCGACGGAAATGGCCACGTAAGAATTCGGGTGGTGACTTCCGGTCTTACCGTAGGGAAAAACTAAATTAGAAGACACGAGGTGATAGACGAAGTGAGGCCATGTTTTGCTCTTGGCCGTGTTCTGCGGTCGTTTCGTGCTCCTGTTGAATTTTTCCGGTTCTTCCGTGCCGAGGTTTCTCGTTGTTTTCTTCCATTTTTCCACTTCGGATTCCTGTTGCACATCATCGTCTGCTCCCTGACTCTTTCTCCGGTTTCCGACGCCGGTTTCGTTTGATTTTCCTAGGGAAATCCCACTTCCCTGCCAAACGCGATTCTTAAAACTCCCCGGGTGATTTTTCCCTTTCACCGAGAAAGCTTTTTCACTCGGGTGAAGTGAAATCTTCGGGTCTAAAACCGTGTTATTCGGTTGAATGAGCTTATCGTTCCGGAATTTTGAATACTTTGCCGATGAATTCCCGTAGTAACAAAAGTATTTCACGTTACACCGCGGATTTTCTTCACTTACTTCTCCGGGCACACCGTCACTGTCTTTCTGTTTTAATCGATTTCTCCGGGACTTGTGTTTATATTTGTCTACTTTCTTCCAGTTTTTATTCCACGCCCGATAAATATTTGATTTCGAGGCATTTAATAAACTTTCTCTTCTCCTGGCCGAGCTCTTCTTCCCATCGAATTTGGAACGATTCGATTTTCTCACATCCAAAATTGCCACCGCAGCAGACTCCGGATGAACCGATTTTGATGTAAATTTTTCATTTGATACCTTTCTCCCGGAACTGTTCTCCAGGAATCCCGAATGTGATTGTAGAACTCTGCTGAAACAGTCTGAAATTAAATGAAACGTTAATTTGAGATAATGAATTTTAGTACTTATATTTTTAAATTATACACCGAACCGGGAGAAGAGGAATTTTATATTTTTACGATGTTCGCCCTATTGAAATTGTAATGCGTCACGCGTCACCCGCATACTGATGATGGAAGTATATTGGATGGATATGTGACGGAATACATATTGTCGTACAAGTGCTGCAATTATTTCATGTATAATTAAACATCTTCATGTCCCCTTGTACGCCATTTGAAAAAATTTATGATAGCCTTTAGACAAAATTTTAAGAATCCAACTTAATGCTTAACACTGGCGAGAAGTTCACTTACTTTGACCGCACTAAAATAATAAACGGTAGCATTTGTAATACGCTTTTGTCAGTACTGTCAGAACCACAATTTCAATTAAACGTTCATGACTCTGTGTGTTTACACACCACATCAATTTCGATACGTACACACACATTGTATACCGTAAGAAATGTTTAACCATTTACGTGCTGCTAATTATTCTTGAGAAATTTTAGACGTCTTTAAGTCCCGCACATTGAAGCACTTCAAGCACTTCTAAATATTGTTTTCCGATACATAAAAACAATATAATACCTTACTAAAACCTCTTAAATTTAATCTTGAGCCAAGGAAAAGTTAATAGGTTAAGAGAGTTAGATGCTATCCTTCAAACAGTTAAGCTCACTAATTAATAGTCCATTTACCCATTGCCTTTTCTATTTTAACGATAATGACTCCTATTCTCAATTGTTTACATCTAATTCGCCATAATTTGCCTCTTTCTCTATGTCAACATATGATTTTAGCTTCACGGGCTTTTGACTTACCGGCAGGCAAGAGCTGTTAGAGGTTCCTCGAAATACTCCAACCCGTCATTCTAATTGGAGTCTAACAATAATAAGAAATTTCAACGGCAACTTACACGTCTCTTTTTTTCAACATGTTTCCTTCCACGACAGGAAAAATACTTCTAAGAAATTGTTTTCTCTCAATATTTTTTTAACATGAAAGTTTTGGAAACAAACCTTTATTTATAGCATTGGGGTTTTGAGTTTTCGGTTTTCAACGAACTAATCTAAACAAGGATAAAATATTGGTGTCCAAGTGTTGCGCATTTATACGGTTACGTTACGAAAGAAAAAATAATGGACCTTAATTATTATTATTAATTATTTCTATTTTCTAATGAGCATTTCGTTAGGTTGGCCTAATTATGACCCATTAAGATTTACAGGTTTTTGTTGTTTTTTCTGACTAAACAGCACAGGGAGACCATTAATATTTAAGTTAAATTTATCTCCAGGAGAATTCACGTAAATACAATACAGAATTAAAGTCTTTACTAGGTGTTATGGAATGTTAGAAACGTAATGCCACGAACAGGACTGCTTATCTCTTATCAGAGAGGTAAAAAAAATGTCAGGGCAGTAAGCTGGAGAGGTGACAATTATCTTTGTCATCTTTCGGCCCGTTTCCAAATTTCCAACAATTATTTCACTAATGGAAATGGAAAAAGTCCAATAGCGATATGGCACGAGCAAGTCAAAGCGACAAAGCAATTAACGATAAAATACATTCATGTACATAAATTCGGAGAAAAGTTTAACCGTCCCGGCTAACCGTCCGTTCTGAATTATTCAACTTACGTATGACCGGCGGATAGTTACAATTATTATTAATCTTCAGTTCAATAATTTAACTGTTATTAATTCGTAATGATTAAAATCTCATGTATAATTTTCGAGTTATCGGCCTCCCCAGTTTTCGTCTCGAACAAATTCATCTGACTATTATGTAGTTCCTATATTATAAAAATTATTCATTCGTAACTCGTTTCGATTTCTACCTAACAATATTTTATTTCCAAATTCCACGAGATTTTGTTTTGCAAAAGCCTTCCCGCGTTTTGTTGTTTGATTTTCTCATATTTATTACCGTTTTTGCTAATGAGTGCCGCGGTTGAATGTCTCGACATCTCCTGAGGGATAAAATAAGGGGGGATAGACACAACGACGGGGGAGCCTGCATTTATTGTAAACATAACAAAGACTCGCGGAATTTTAATGACTGAATTGATTTACGCGATTTGATCCGGTTGTCAAGCAATTGCAAAATTATCCGGTTAAAGTTTTCAACCGAAACAAGAATTGAACCTTTTCCCATTTTGAGTCAAAAACGTTCCAAGGTGAAACTAAATTTCCCGTTGAAAACAGACGAAACTCGACCTGTCTATTCTGTCACCGGTGAAATTCTAGGATTTTTTTCTTCAAAAATTTCCAATGTGAGTTTTCCTAGCTTTTACAATTAGAAAAACTTTTCCCCTTTCAAATTTGTTTTTGACCTCTCAAATTCCTCTGTCAAATTTATTATCTATTACCAGCTGGTTTCATGCGCCAATTTTGAGTTACGAATAATGCTGGAATTTGAACTTTGCTGAGGAAATTTTAAAATCATAAAATTTATAATTCAATTCAGTTTCTTAAGTAGAGCATTCTTGGATGATCTCATTCTCTTTGTACCTGTCACGACGGGGGTTTTACTTCAATTACCAGTGTTCTCTTACCCTTGACTTCTTCCGAGACAAAATTTTTAATAGGAAGCAATAAGTCGGAATAATATAAGAAAATAAAGTATTACGCAGGGAACGAAAAATAATCCTTTTTTATAAGTAAATCTTCATTTTATGTATCGAGTGACGAGAAAAACAAAAAAATAACTAAACGTGCAAGTTCGATGGTCTCTTTAACATTTTTTAAAACTGTACAAGAACAATGTATAATCGATTCTTTGAAATTCAAAAATTCATACATGTTATTAACGTGAACTCGTGTTATGTTATGAATTCACATTTTCTGTGATGTTATCGTTTATTTTTAATATTTAAGTTTTCTTTCTTAATATCATCAGCACTTATTTAAAACACTTACTTTTGCCTTCATTCGCGATCGTTTTCTCGGTTTCCTACGTAACGAATAAGTCACCAGTGAAAACAAAAGTATTCGGCGAGTTATTTGAGTAGTTATAGTTAACAAAGACCAAGAGCAATGGTCGTCTATCGTACAATAAAAGCTTTTTTAATTCCACAAATTTTTCAAATAATTCCCACATTATTAGGGACAGAATTGGAGGAAACTTGCCAGTGGAATGAAATACTTTCGAAAGTATTTCGCATATTCTGGAATCGTTTTAAAGTCGATTTATACGATCTCAGTGTAATGCACGCGTTAAAATAACTTAATTTATAATTCAATTCTGCTTTCGATATGGAGACTATGAGTTTAAATCAACTCTTCTTTGTCAGCGTCAGCTGTGTGCTACATATATTGGCTATTAACTTATTACATTATTACAAACGTCATAATTAAGAGTTTCCATTCTGACGACAGAACTTGTTCAAGAAAGAATATTTACTTTTTTAACCAATAATAATTATTATTAATATTATTATTGCAGGTTAATAAATAGTATTCTTCTGAGTATCTCAACCGGCCAATATATGTTCTGTATCGAGGACTAACAATTAATATAAATGGCTGATTCGTTGAGTCGTTTCGACCTGTGAGGTAAATGCGTAACTGCAAACCCTGAGAATGTGCTTGAAATATATTTTAGATCTGACAACCACACAAATTTTATTGAAGTTGTGCATTTGTTTCATTGGAACCGCCAAATATTGAAATTACAAGTGAATTACCACGTTTTTAAAGGTTTCCCCTACGGAAATTGATTTCCACAAAACAATCGTCTCGGGACCGTTTCGTCCGATCAAAATTTCCCATTTTCGGTTATTCTTCCCGGGGAGAAAATTTTGCTATCGAACCAAAAAACTGATGAAACGGCGAGTAACTGACTGAGGTTAGTAATTAACGGTGAAATACGTTTAAGTCGGCTTCGATCAATTAGAAAAACCTTTCGCTTTAATTAACTTCTGCCTTTTTGCCGGGCCCCTTTTTTCCGAACGATGAGGTACGGAAAGGCAGCTGCCGTGGGAGGAGGTTGCCAAAGAAAAACAGCCACAGGAAACGGTTAGCATTGTTACTGGCAACTGGACTTAAATCACATCCCCGGAGAACCGAATTGTTAAAAGCTTGCGAGCAAAAATTTGCTGTTAATCCCGGCATTAAACCTAATGGATGGATGAACCTTTCTCTGCAAGAGGAGAAGGAAATGCTTTCCGGATGTCAAATCCTCCCATGTTTTTACGAGACTTTTCAAAGCGGGAAACTTTTCATTTCACGTTATTTTTATGTAATCCCATGAACCTTGTGGAACATCATAGAAATCGTGTAACGGCTAATGTCCTTATAATGAATGGCAGTATTTTTCTTCTGACGTTCCCCCCCTCCAAGTTTAAGCAGCAGCAGCAGCAGCATCTGGAAGACGTCTAAATTTCTAAAGTTAATTTCTCAGGAGTTTGATACATAAGTCAAATAATATGTATGCGTCTGCATGTTCAGCTCACGTTTTCAAACTCCTTAAGTGCTCTTTTCGATTTAAATATTTTTGGAATTACAAGGAGGGCGAATTGAAAATTTGAATTTTAAGATTTGATTTCTTCTATCCAAATGTATTCTTCAACTGTATTATTCATACCCTTTCGGTCCTCAGCTTTACAAATTCTTTTAAAGTGTTCTTAAAGGACTCTCTCGTAGAAGGATAAATTTGTTGCTGGTGAACTGCTTCTGAAGAACTTCTTTACACAATTGGACCAACCTTCAACTCTAGCTTTTCATATATATAATACCCATACCGAACTCCATAAATGGCGTGCGTACTTCACCCCTGAGATGATTTTAAACTTGTTGTTGCCGTGTGCTGTTAAGTAAGCATAGCGCGTGTCCTCTGTATTTTTCGACTTCGACACCAAAAGAAAGTATAATACCCCCGCTTGAGCACCCTCAACAATAAATTAAATGGGTTTAAGTTGCATTTAAAAGTTATAGTACGCAGTCTATCACACAGAAATAAATTAAAAACTTTTAATATGCGTAATATTTATAGGTCTACTTACGCAAAACCTTTCGGATTTCGCGCCATTTGTGGTGACCGTACGTTTCGGTCTTGAGTAGCGACTGACAAATAGCCAAAAGATTTCGTCTTTTTGCCTGTAAAAAAGTACAAAAAATTATTTAACGCCAACAGAATTAATAACTTTCAAAAGGGAATTTGGGAGTAGTCCGAATATCATAAAAACAATCAAGCTTGCATACCTCGCAGTCACTCTCATGCACTCTGGGATACGACTTAATGTGAATGTGTGTGCCTAGAAAATTAGAATCACTCCTCCAAGAGGATCACTTGAGAGGTTTTTACCTCTCTTTGCTGTGTGGGTCGACATGTGTTCCATTTCGCACAACAAAAGTTGTGAAAGCAGAATCGAGGGGTGAAATGGAAGTCGGTTGAATTGGCTACTTTTATTTTATTTTCCTATACGACCCTTCTTTATTGCACTTCATTTCCGTTCACACAATGGCCTATTTGCGGCTGTTTAATTGCTATTTTAGTCTTTTATTACTTTCATTTATCTAAATTGTATTTAATGCTGTTCCGTAGAGTTCTTTGCACATTTGAACCAGTTAAAATGACATTTCCTTTTGAAAACATCTTATATATTGAACTCAAACGAATTTTTTTATCATTACACCACATTTCCGAGAGTTTTTTTTAGAAATGTTGACGGTAAGAAAAAACACACCATTATTGGTAGGTCTTAGTCTGTAAGCCCGGCAGATGTAAAGGGTTCGGTAGAGTTTTATCCACAGGAAAGAATGGACAGATGGGTAGCATGTAAATGGATGTCTGTAGAGAAAGGCTGGGCACTCCGCAATCGGGAAATTCATACGGGCAGCTGCAAAAGGATTACAAACATTTATTTCAAAATGGCCATGCTATGGTCACTTAAAGGTTCTATTAAAGATGTTCCTTACAAAGTTGAATATTATTTAGAGTAGATTTTCAACCTTTAAATTCACTATGTAATATATTAGATTTAGTTTTTATGACAAATAAACTGAAAGAAGCGAGACGTCTTTATGATTCAAAGCTTATTTTGGAAACAATGTCGCACTCAATACATTGATTAAGAACGTATTTGAAGTGAAATAGAATAATATTAAAACCTATCTGGAATAAAATAGGACTGACAGTATTTTAAAATAACTTAATTCCCCAAGAATATTAGAACCATTAGGTTTGAAAGCGTTTAAGCTGTGGCATCAAAATTACACCTCGAAGAACTCTACACGTTTACTTACAGGATTAGATAATGCTACTAGGAAGGTTTCATTAATCGACAATTGCACAGCGCTCAATGGAATTATTAAGTTGAATGATAATAAAACAGTTCCATAAAAATTTATTTAAATTGCCTGGAACATTCACACGACTTTCTCGAAATCCTCTCCCAGTAAACTACTAGAATTCAACATTATTTTTTTTTAATTTGCAGTGTTCGTTTCCTGATAACAGTAATTTTACTTACTCGTGGCATAAAATACTTTTTTTCACCACCTGAAGTGTCCTCCTTGTGTACGCGCCGCGACCCTGCGGAAATGAGAAAAAAATATATAAATTAAACGACAAAGCAGAATGGGTTCGTTCTTCCAGGTGTTATTCGCTAAGCATCCAATTTTGTGGACGATTCAATAGGGAAATGTTTTTTTACGCCGTTCCTTTGGTGGGGGTGGGTAATAAAAACCAGTTGACATGGGTTGATGGGTAAGTAAAACAGGAGCGGAGAAAACGGGGGAAAAATTGGTTCTGCTGTCGTTAAAAAAATTACCCTGGAAGTTCAAGTAATTTTTTTATTGAATCAGAGGAAATGAAAAATTAAAGGTTCGTGCTGGTGGACGGGGGACAATAAACCTTTTCATTTTATTACCTTCGTACCCGTTCTCGAATAGCCCTGTCCGATACCCCAGATATCCTCCTTCATGTTTAGAAATATCCTTTTTTCTCATCCAACTTACCTCCAACTTTCTCTGCCATTTTCTCCCTCAATGAAAACAATAAATTACAAAGGACCATAAAATATTCTTTCTACTTGTGCACTGCTTCCTCATACTCCCTTTTTCCCTTTACTTCTTTGGCTCCTTTTTGCTTCTGTGTTGCTGGTTTGCTTACTACCCGAGTCTCTCTACTTTAATTTTTAATTTTGTAAAAAAGATTGGACGATTTGTCAAGTTAAACAATAAACTTTCTTGTTTCGATTTACTTTTTCTTAGCCTACTTTCCATTTCGTCTGCTTTCTCCGCCTTGAATTTTTTTTAATCCTTAAATATCTGTCTCTGTGTCTTTAAGTACATCTTCAAACATCATGTACATTACGACTAGAAGTAATGAAACTTAGAGAAGGACTTTTTCTTGGCTGGAGTTTCCAAAGTTCCAAATGAATGTTTTCTTCGCGGAGTAAAATTAATGTGTAATAACCATGTAATAAACCATTGCCTCCTAATCTAGTTTACCTTCGTATTGCGTTGATACGCAACAAAGGAATGACTTATGATTTGCCATTTATGATTTCAAATAAGTGAAAAAGAATTAAATTTTTTGGTTTCTACAAATTTAACAACCCAGGTTAGGGTCTTCTTTATATTAAAGGTGAGTTATGCATTCTATCTTACCATCGGACTTGCCAATTTCTCACGGGAGCATCAATATCTGGGTTCAATACGGGAGTTCCACGGAGGACTTAATCCGTAAAAATAAATATTCAGCTTAACTGCTTGTTTCGAAAATCTCCAACAGGCTTTAAGCACAGTCAACCACAACCGAATTTATACAAAACACAAATATAAAATAAACTTAAAATCATCATCTGCTAAAAATCGTTCAAGTGTATTTGTAGAACAATAAAAAATACGTCCGACTGCTACGCAACCGAGCATACATTTCCTAGTCTAATCCAGCTTTCGAATCGACAGACGAGCTCTCGACGAGATAAAACTACAAATAAGGTTTTATAATATCCTAGAGAAGAGAGAGGGAAAAAAACCTCGGAAAGAGTAATAAAAGGCCCGAACGGGAACTACCAAATAGATTTTAATCTTCAAAAACCTATTCAACAAACTCGACTCCGATTGAATATCATATTACTTGTGATCGGATTTGGTACGGCCATGGCGAACCATCGCAACGGAACCACGAAACCTTTGAATCACGAGCTTTTGTTTAATATACATACAATAAGTGCTTAGCATACGGGCGAATAAAGCCGGAAGCTTTTGTTTGAACACGAGGAATTTCATAGGAAGAGAGCTTTAGAAGAGAAACCAAATAAAAAAAATTTCAAATAACCATCAATTGCAAATACATAAAAACGCCTCGACCGAAGGCAGATTTTCAGAAAATAGTGAATTTTGTACGAAAATTAAAGTTACGTCCTAATACGTGCAAACGATTTTGAGAACTGAACGCCATTAATTTTGACATTGAATGCTTTCAAAGTTAGCAATTTTTTTCCCACTCCTGTTGTGTACTTTTAGAGAGAAAGAGAAAGCAATTCTAGCAATGAAGCAACTTGGATTGCTGTACACGAATGCAATTACGTAGGATTTATCATTCGCATGTCATGTAGGATGTGTAAATTGAGACAATTGCGGTTCTTTTTTATGTAGGAAATATCAACTTGGTTGCTGTTTAATGACTTTGGAGTAAAGAGTACTCGGCAGTCGGGTCACACACACACACACAAAGAACATACACACATGCACACACACTCTATGTCTTTCGACCGCATTAACCAGGGAATTCGAGACCGAAGCCAAGCTTTCACAAGAGTTCATTTGCCACTAAAGAAATTATATGTAAGCCTACGTTCTATTAATAATGATCAAAATAAATAATATTTAATTCTCTACAAACTGCTAGACTGTTACTTTAATGAAGTAATAGTGGGAACATGTGTACCAGAGTATTACATTCCACTCTGATTTACAACAAATTAATAAATAAAATTACTCAAAGTAACACTTTGCCATCCTAATTAAAAAGATAACTGGTTTGAGAGAAGCATGATACGTAGCACACAATATTTGGTGTAGTGCAGTTTTACATAAAAATAGTCACTTACTCACATGAGAACGGTACGAAATTTAAAATATATTTGTATTGAAAATGGTTGCACACAATCCTGCTGCGGCAACATGAGGCGACAGAAAAATTGCAAATTGAATGATGGCAACATGCTGCTTGGGAATGTGGCAGATGATGAAAATTGCACCGCAAGAAGAAACTAAAATTGAAACAACCGGGTCGGGAAAGATGTTCTAGTTATAAAAGCAAACTACCCGATCGTAAATAACTCTGAGGCAGAAAACCGAGAGGACATACCTGCGTTTCGGTAATGAAGAATACGAATGAGCAGTACGAAAAAATGTTGCACGTTATTCGCAAAATGGCGAAAACCAAAAAGTTAAAATGATACGTTTTTAACGAGAATAAAACAAAGTGTGACGTAGCGTGCCTGGATTTTCAGGCATTTGAAAATCAAAGAATTTTCAGACTCACCTGGTTCTCCGTGGGAAGTGATTTTTTCATTCTTTTCGGTGTAGACACCTGTTCGGTGGATTTGGGAAGTGAAGAACAACGGAAACGTCTTTTCCGCTCTGCCGAAGTTCTGAAACAGACATTGAAATACCAGATTTAATTAAAGTACTCGACTTTCATTGATTTCTACTCCTTTTTACCAGTCTAATCCTGCAATGCAGCAAGCAATTTCGCACTCAGGTAATTTATTTAAAGTACACAACACTCACGGTAAAAAATAATGGCGAAAGGAAGAAAATCGATAGGGCCGAGAGAGACGAGGGAAACGTCAAGAGCTAACAATCCTGTGTTTCGCACTATATAGTGAAACTCCGGCTTTAAAAAAATTCAAATTTAACTTCAATTAAGGGTTTTTACTTAGTTCAAACTTTTCGTGACAAATTAAAGCGGTTTCCAAAACCTAAGTGAGAGTCAATAGACGTGTTGTCAAACGGTAAAGATATTAATATTAATAAACTTCAATCAATATGTATATTTTTCAATTCAATTTATCTTCATTACTTCTTAATAGACTTTCCGCAAGTTTGTGCGTTTACTAACACACCTAAGACGTCTTTCGGGGGAGAAAGGTCTTTCCCCACTAACATTAACAGCCGGTTTGTATTCAGTACGCGTTTTACTATATCCACTCCTCTCCACATTGAATTATTCAAAACTTTGTGTGTGCCGTGGCCAGGAAATGCTCCATTTGACGGTCACGAGAAAGGTGAGGATTACATACGTATCTACTCATATTACAAACACCGTCAGAGGATTAGGGACACGAATATTTCGTCACATAAAACAAAGTACAATTCCTCCTTTCTTCTCGAACCGTTGTAGTGGCTACCATTTTGCTTTTGCACCACCTGCAAGTTTACTTTTGACTCGTTTCACAACCTCCTATTGATTTTGCTCGAAGAAAATTGATTGTTTTTACTGCAGGCGAAATCAATGAAAAAAAATTATTGACCATGTTTTACCGTAGCCAATAAATTACTTTTCACCCCCTTTCAACAAAATTTGTTATTCTTTACGCTTAGTTTTAATTTGTAATGATACGCAAAATTAACGACCAAAAACTACTAAGAAGGCTCATATTTATATTTCATCGCTATAATTTCAGTAATTCTAAACCCTTTGTGTTGTATTTGTTTTAATGGTACTCACCATTACAACAATGTCACATAGTAAACGTGAAGTTAGAAAATAAAACCAAAGCACATAAATTTTATTTTCCGAGTCTCTTTCGTCGCATATGTTGCTCCCCATATTTTATATTCCCCTAGCAAGAAAATTGATTAGGAGTTAGTGTTTTTGGTAACGGTTACATTTTTAGTAATTAATATACGATTTCGAGGTGAAAGTATTACGAAACGTTTAGTCTCCGACACATGCGTTATTTTGTTCTTTTTAATGCAGACAAAAAATTCAAAAGATTCGAATGATTCGACAGGACTAATTCCCTTGAAATTTTTGACTTTTACCGTGGGTTTGACTGTTTTACCAATCAATTAGCTGTAAAAAATTTATATTGAAAAAAGAGTTCAATGGCACCACACGTGATTTTTCATAAAGTTCTTAATTCGAATCTTTTTGATTTGGGATTGTTCCTTTAAATGTATAAATTATATCAATCGGCAATTTATGAAGACTAATTATCTCAGGTAATTATCGGATACAGAAGAATAATAACGCAACATTAAACCTTTGAAAAGGATCAAATTATTCATGTTGGAATCTTGTCTGAAGTCTGAGGAGAGAGGCACTAATTTTGCGCGGATCTGACGAAAGTATAGAACACCGATTAATTAAACGAGAAACGGAAAGTTTCACTCGTTAATTTATTTCTATTATTTTATTAATTAATACAAATATTACGCCTGGCAAATATTGGCAAACAGGGTTAAACACTTGCGAACCATTGTGTGAGAGCAAACAGAAAAAAGTGAAAGAGACAGAAAATTGCAATCAACCGAGAGCAATTGCAGTTAAAATAGGGAATACTTCTCTCCCAAAAAAAAAAAAAATCTGAACTGTTTTCTCTTGTGAGAGAAATGAAGAGGAAACGGAAACAGGAGAGAGACAAAACGGTGGAAAGGGTAGTTGAACAAAAAATTTTTTCCCTTAAATTATTTGTCTTGTCTTTCTGCATTTTAAGCCGGGTTTTCTACGACTAAGAGACGTACGTGGAATACAAAAATCGTGAACCGAAATGGAAAAAATCGACACCCACTTTCCACCTGCTTCTCGAAAGCCCAACAAAGAAAAGAAGAAGAAGAAGAAGAAAGTCAGCCACACCAATCCGAAAATGGGGTGCAAACTATATATATAAAGATGAGAAATGTAATTTAAGAGTTATTGACGTTGCGACGAGTGTACAGCCCCGAAACCTTCCAGGGTTTTCTAAGGTTGTTTAAGCCTTTCAGGCTTAACATTAAGTTTGCAAACAATTTCGTTTAAGTAAATTGTACATTAATTAAGTGCACTTCTTTAAACTTCACAACTACTCCTTCGTAGTTTTAGCTACGCCGAACACTTTCGTATTACAAAAATTTGTCGGGTGATAAAAATCTGTATTAAATAACCGGTAAATGACAACATTTAAAAAAGGCCCCATCGGAGAACGTCAACTTTGACGTGCTGGGAATTTATATTTTGCACAATATATGATACTTTTTGCTATTAGCAGAAGAAAATCATGAAAGGGTGTGACGGGAAAGGATCAGAGGTCGAATTATGGAATTTGCAAGCGATAATATTTGCAATCAGTTAAAGGCTGTTTTAAGCCCTGGCCTAACGAACTCATTATTCGAATAAGTTTTGCTTTCATTCACCACATTTTCACGTTACCTAATATGTGATTGCACATGGCAATGATATTAAACATTTATCGATAGAGGGATGAAGTTTCAAAGCGGTGAAATGGAGCGAAATGATATATACGAACCGAAAATTAAACAAATCAATTTGTAATAGCTGCTTCTAAACGGTGAAGAATCGAGAGAAGAATGATTTTTCCCTACGGCATGTGACAGGAAGTCGGAGAATAGGTGGTTAGGATGTACAACTGGTGTGTAGAGTGTGCAGGGATTATTTGGAAAGAACAACTGCAAAGAGTAAGAACATCTGGTTTGGATGGTTTCGAGTTAATTTCGCGCATTGAAAAGATTTCACCCATTTGGGGGGGGGGGAGGTGGATTCAAAGGGCTCCCGTCAAGAGCACGGCAAATGGAGGCTGACTACGTTTGAAGGGCTCCCGTGTGGCATATGTTGCACGTTGAAGATTGTGCCTTTGCGATGGTATCGTATGGGAGAGTTGAAAAGGCTGCTTCCTCTGGGAAACAAGTGTACCCAACCCGTGGTCTGTGTCATGTGGTGCAAGGCTTTCACCTTACTTACGTACTCAAAAGTCATGAAGGTACCTTGATTGATAAAATGACTGAGGCCAGAACCGAGATGACCACAGAAGGCCCTAAAACCAGACAACTTCTCTACAGTCTCTTCGGGCTCAAGAAAACCTTTGTAACTCGATAGGAGAAAATCATGCGATCATCAGAGATGACCACCGAAACCATTGAGAGGAATGAACCTCTAATGTCCTCACGTCCCGTCTCCTAACTGAAATAATTTTTCTTTATATTCCTCTGATGGTTTAACCAATTTTGACCGCAAAATACTAAAACAAGATATTTCGAGAAATATTCGCACGTGTACCTAACGTCAGGTTAGTGTACGGCCGACTTACTAAATCTTAAAGAAAGAATGTTAATTTTATCAGAAAATTTTTCCTGATTAGAAAAAGTTATTTCCTTTTTCACATTGTTTTGCTTTTCCTCGCAACTTTCGCCACCTCTCGAACTGTTCGTTACCTATCTACGAACAGAAAAAAGTTGAAGAATTTTGATTGAATCTTTCTGCGAACGAGGATTCCTGATTTTTCATATTTCTAAAGTTTATACATATACACAGTTCACTTGCTTGGAGTGAGGGTTGTACATACAAAGCGATGAAGCGAGAGAAGTTTCAATAACGAGAAATAAAGTTTTCTAGCCCGAAGGATGATGCCTTTATTCGTAATGTGCATTTCTATGTTAATAAGTTGTCCAAAGAAAATACGCCTTTGATGGATGGTCTTCCTAAGAAAAACATTCGGAAAAGGAGATTTACGATTCCGGTTTTGTGTTTGTATAAATTAAGAAATATTAATATATAATTTAGTTACTGTGGTAATGCAGTAAAATTTTATGCAAAACGTTTTGAAATAATTTTTACGAAGCAGTTCGTATTTAAACGTTAATTTGATGGTCTTATACGATTCCGGGTGGTGAATAAATGTCTGCATAGAATGTACACGACATACATAACATTAGAAAGTGAATGAATGCGATGGTTTCGACTTGGTTTCCATTTTTTATATTATCGTAAAATTTTACTGTTGCGGTGACCAATGCTGGTCCGAAAGAGAGTACAAAGGCAAAGGGTAGAACGCATTAAGGGAAACCCAAGGGTGAAAATTCACGGAAATCCATAGGAGGGAGGCAGAACGGCGAAATAGCTGTTGTAAATAAAAAATTTTCAATTTAAAGTTGGCCTTATCTTACACGCATGAATTTTCTTATGGAAAACTTGAAGGTCTTTTTACTTTCCCCCGAAACGTCACGAACTTTTCTCTTCGATCGGTCTCTCTCCCCATACTGATTGATCATCAGATTTTTCCTTCAGCTCGTTACATTCAAAGAAAAAGACGATTTCGTTTATATTCAACTCGTACGCGTTTGATATATTGGACACGATAGGATTTTATTAACGGAAAGCTTCAACGTAGAAAAATTGGAAACTAATTTATCCAACGTTCGTGATTAAATCTTGAGCAAAATGTCTCTGTTGTTGTAGTGAGTTGCGAAACATACGAACAGAAATTCTTACATTCGGTTAAGCACATGTACGGCCCGTACACGAATAAAAGTATTTGGATTTCAAATATAATTTGATTAAAAGTTCTCTAAACCTTTAGGAAATTAATCATCTACCGTTGGTGACTACCATCCTTTGTTCAACACCCCAACCATCGAACAGTTAAATAAACCAGTTAGATTTTCGGAACAAAATAAGTAACTTTCTTATTGTTTACGGAGTGATTAATTGTTCAGTTGTGTAAAGCAAATCAGGGGGACAATGAGGAGTGGTCCCGCAGGAGGAAAGTTCTTGAATGGCTGCTGTAATTTCAGACGTCTAAAAATTTATTTTAAACTTACAGTGTTTCGCATAACTAGATTTCTGAATCTTTCATTTGTTCCCGGTAGAAGCTTTTAGTTTTAGTTTGTCCACAATTTGCATGGCGAATTCTCTCCACAAATGAACTTGACTAATCAACCTGATTAAAGCCTTTTAATCGGGACAAAGCTTGATATTGTTTTAATTGCCACGTTGTAAAGGAAAAATGACATCCTCTTCCGAAAAAAAAACGGAATAATTTGAAAGTTAATTGCTTGTAAATGAAAAGGACGAATGGACGACGACAATGAAAGAGAGTTTAATAAGACAATTCGAAAGGAAATTACACGGTAACGTAATTACAGAACGGGAATGATCAAAGTTGAGTCTCAAAAGCTGGATTGAATTCTTAACTTGGTCTTCTTTATTTAGACAGATGAATAAATAAAATCTAAATGACCTGGAACGTAATGAGACTCATCAAATGACTGTACTCATCCACATTTAAATATTTATATCAATTTTTTTTCCCCCGGCAAACGTACGTTTAATTAATTGTATTCTACGTGAGACGTTTTCTACGTGGCCTCAAAATCTGAAATGTTATCATAACTATGTCACGTTCGAAAAGTCTAAAGTAAACTCACGTACTTCTACCGCAAATTAGTGGCTGTTCCTCCAATGAGAACACTCCGTTGATGAAAATTTAGTCAATTTGTGCTACCGTGACGGATACCTTTGCCTACAATTTCTGATTTTGGGTCTTCAAGAGACCAATAGTACAAAGTTACATTGTATTGTACGTATTGTTAACATATGCAAATATAAAATAAAACAGTACAAAACGTGTTAACAAGAAAATACAGAAGTAGTATGTATACTTGGATATATGAAGTTGGATCATGTTTTTGAAAACCAATGTCGATCTCTAAAGTTAGAATGTGCACTGTTCTATTCATCAGAGTATATATTTTTGATATTTTTCGAGTCACTCTACGACCATTAATTAAATTGTGTGCATAGGAACTACAACGAATTTTTCGGTTCACACGTTCAAATGTCGCGCCATTACTAATACAAATACTACTCCTTTCACCTTTGACAATAGTCTATGGTAAATGAAATACACGCAAATTTCACGTTCTGACTCGACTTTTGCACCCTTCGACCTTTGTGCACCCGGGAAACTCCACGGGGAACGAGAGACTTTACCTACTTGTGCTCGTTTGTGCTTCACAATAGACCCCCTGACCCATTACACCTGACTCACACATTCGCTAAAACTCACCCACGAATCACGTTTAATTTCTGCTTTAGATTAAGCTAAGATAAACACAATTAAGTTTCATATAGAATCGGTCATTACCCTTTAGCTTCTGATGTTATTTTGAATGCTTGAATTATTGATCCCCGGGAACGAATTCCAATGGTTTTCCGCAACACTGAACCGTCTTCATTGTTCCAAAGGCCATGAGAAGGGAGTCGAAATGATACAATACAACTTAGAACCCCCGAGGCTATAGCTGTTTGACGGAAAACCTTTTTTACATGCTTTTTTTGTTAATTTCCAACCCATTTTCCTGGCTTTGATGAAGTAACACGCCTTCGACCTGTGACCGACCCATTTGAGCCTCGAGTCGTACGTTACACATAAACGGTGAAATATTACAGTTGAACTGGAACCGAGTTCGGGTAGTGGACGGTTTTGATGATTTACATAGGAACAACTCACCACCTCCACATTAATAATAAAACTCTAAATATATCGAGTATAATAAATAATCTGCGTGTTTCACTTGTCACCGTTAACCTTTTTCTAGTGCCGTCACAGATTGTTGACAACGTGGATTCTATATGTTACCCTTGATTGATGATAAATTGTGGCGACAATGTAGGGGTTCGACATTAATAAAACGTTTTGTGGCATTTGCAGAATTAAATTAAGTATTAATTCTAAACTTTTCCATTGTTATTAAACATTTCACCCATTCATGTGTTTTAAAGCAAAGTCGAGTACCAACGTGTCACCGTTACATATTACTTCTTCTTGTTTTATTTTTTCCTAGAAAACTAATGAAAAAAGGCAGGTTCGTGCCGACACAAATGCAAAAATATAAAAAAATAGATGAAATTAGAAGTGTAATAAATCACTGCCAAGTTGAATGGATAACGTAGGCTTTTTTTGTTTATCGGATCTATTTGAAATGTATGTATTTCGCATATCATTGACATATTTATGTACATATGGAAATCGATCGGACTTATCTGAGTGAACGTGACGTGATTTACAGTCGCATGAAGCATTACACACGTATGAATATTATTTTTCTCTTTTTTTCCCCCTGGCGACGACAGTGAAGTTGTCCGAGAAACACTTGAGAGTCCTGGGAAGTAATTAGTCGCTCGAGACTTTTGTAACATTCAAAAGTTTTCATTATTCGCTTCTTTGAATTCCCTTACATGTCGTCAATTGAATGGGGACACGGTTTCACATGGACTTTCGAGAGAAACCGTAGGTGAGTAAACGGACCCAATTAATGGGACATAATTTTGGAAAGAAACACACTCGACTGAATTAAATTTTGAAAGGACGAAAATATTTCAGGCCGGAGCAAACTGCTTTCAATTTAATTTACGTCAATGGCCAATTAATTCAAAGTACTTCAATTCAATATTCAGTTAATTTGAATTTTAAAATGATTTTCTTTTTTTCATGGGAAATTACGAAAGCTTTAATTTCTGAAACAATTGAAATGAATTCCGGGGAAACCGCGTTCTCCGTGCTTTTCAATTTCAAAAATAAAGCACAAGTGATTAACGCCCTTTTTCGATTGTCGCTCTTTTCAAGTCGGAAGAAAGTATTCTTTACCTTATTCGTTACTTTCCACGAATTTTCCCATTAGAAAAGGACCGGTAAGCGTTCATAGTCGTGGCTTAATCGGTATGAATTTTGCAATCGAATTTGATTTCGGGGATTCGTCCTCTCCGATTCGTACCGCAATTGAATCCTTTTAGGTGAGTTATAAATTAAAAGCTTCGGTGGAGTTAACCTCGGAGGAAGAGGCGTGAAAGAACAAAACGGAAGTTCCGCTTTAATCAATAATTAATTTTATGAATTCTAATTTCGCACAAATTCTTAGCACAAATGCAGTCGAGTGGTTCTCACTTCAGTAGAGTTGCAGTCCTTTAAAGGGACAACCAAAGCTGGGTGGGTAGCAAGAGTTTGTTTCTGTAGAAATTCTCCGACTAGAGTTAATCGAATTGTTCCCCTTTTTTCCATCCGATTGTCCCCGGAATTGATTACTTCCGAAAATTTCTGATACCGTAAACGACTGTATATTAAATTACCTTTCAACGCTTTATTAATTAACCTAAACAACTGTCGATGAATACTATTGCTGTGGCCTTCTGCGAAGCTGTCACGAACCTACAAACGACACTGCGTGAAACTCTAATTAAGTATTAAATAAACGTACAGGTACTTTTTCTATTTTGAAGTACCACAACATAGAAAACTAAAACAATTTTAAACATAACCTGGATGACGCAATAAATATACTACCATTGATTAATTTATTGTATAAATAGAATTAATCATCAATTAATCATCATATCATTCCATAAAATGATAGTAACTACCACCTTAAGAATACAAAAATGGGTGCCGAATTTCAGAAAATATACTGGTAACATGAAAATAATACTTATGATTTGCTTTCTCATCAGTAAAAAAAAAACATGTGGTCGTTTTAAAAGCCAAGAGTGCTTTGGTGCGGTCATACCACAATAAATATGAAAACAAATATGCAAATTTTTTTGTTCAACCACCGAGAGAGAATTGGCAAAAGCAGAAGACGTTAATTACGGCAATATTTTCAATTGAAATTCATTTGCACATCGTGATAAATCCGTGGGAAACGTGGCAGGAACAGTCAACCCAATGAATGAGTTCAGTACAAATTCAACAATTGACAAATGGGGCAAATATTGAAATTTTGAAGTTGGTTACCATCGGAAAGGTTTGGAAAATGGTCGCGCTCCAGAAGGGCTCTCGCTGCAAAATAAATCAAATGCGAAAAGTCCATAACCGGGAGACAGCTGGTCGAGATGGGCAACGTTGACTGGTGATTTAGAGGTAGAGTAATAGTTTTGTTGGAATTATATGACAAATATATTGGTTCCTGAATTGTTGAAGATGATCTTAAAGAGTTCTTAAAGATCTCAATAGGGGATGAATACTTTAAAACTTTTCTTGCCCTAACCGATATATATTGCGTACGTCAAAATCTTATTTTTGCTGCACACCTGACCAAAATATATTTCTAATTTTAAAATACGACTATGAAATAGACAAGTGTCTTAAACGATAATCTTAGGAAGAAGTCCACGTATATTTATTCAGCTTACTACACAATTCTAAATGTAAAAAATTAAGCTTCTGCAAATTGAACCCTTTGCTTTAAATGAAATTCTATTACCTGAATAAAAGTCTTGTATGTGTTTGTGTAAACATTCCCTGGGGATAGCACACGGACGTGAAATTTAGTAAAAAAGAATTCCTTGTGTAGCAACCTCAATACATTTTTAATGAAGAATAATTGAAAAAGTTGCTGAAAAGGTCTATTTGAATCGATTATGTAGTTTACAGGTGAACAACACGTGGTGACATATACACATCTGCCTGGTTGAAAAGCAGAGTCAAACTCGACTGTTGTTCCCTGATCGGAGTGACGTGCAACGCTTTGACTAATTCATTATTAAAATTTAGGATGGTACAATGAAAGCTGACAAAATCACATGGGAATTCCTTTAAATTGCAAATGCAAACTCGACGGCGATGATGGTTGTGAACACATAAAACCTTTACCTTTCGCTCCCTACTGTTCGAACCTCGTCCGCTCGGTGAAATTTTCCCGTCTTCCCTTTGACGTTCAATAATAAGCAGAAGACGCGGAAATGAGACTTAGCAGAAGAATAATGTTAATGAGTTTCATTCAGAAGGGAAAGAAAATGCCACTAAGTGTTACAACAATGGGATCGAATGCACGAATTAAAGTCGACCGTGGGGTGAGAAAAAGAAAAATTATGCAGACACAGAGTTCAGATGTGAGAAGGGAATTAATTAAACATTGACGATGATGGTTATTCTTTGGTGGGTGCTTACCACTGGAATGTATTTTACTTAAATTAAGAACATCGTCACAAACAATTAAATGGATAGAAAATTTTGTACTTAAAAATAGTTGCCCTGTAAACTAGAATGGATGTCGCTTAGACCCAGATCACATGGTTCCTGATATGTACCGTAGTAGTAATGAAATTATATATATAATTATGTTCATTCGTAGTATAACTACATACACTATAACTACGTAAATAAAATTAATAATTAATTTTGTTTTTTAAAGTGAACGAAGTTAACATGTCTTCTAAATGAAATTTAAAATTTCAATTAACAATTGTTTCGCTCCACGTATACGTAAAATATGTGTATTAATATATATTAAAAGTAGTTGAATTTCAATAGCTTAATGATGAAACGAACAGAGAGACGCGTGGAATTTTCGACTTTCCCTTTAGAAAATGGCTTCGATTAATTTAATATTTTCGCCACGGCTTATTCAGACGGGTTAACTGCTTTTCCTTTCAAATTTTCTCACATGGATTTTCCTGGAAGGATTCTGGAAATCCTCAGGAAAATCCCATAAATTTTTTTCCATTTCTTACGCATTCCGAATGATTATTAAACAAAGATATGTCATTTGTTCTTGCCCCTTTTCATTCATTTTTCTTAATTTTACCCGTTCACCTACCCGAAACGTATTGCTGTTCAATAGCTCGTAAGTTGACTTTAAGCTCACACAAATACATGGGCAACGGCCCGTACAAATACATGAGCGTAAGATGTTAAAGCGAGAACTAATTTCTATGTCAGAATCCACTTCAGTCAGAGACAAATGTGTTAATGTTTATATTGTTGTCGAAGTCGGTTAATAAGACGGGTCGCAACGCCTTAAATTCCCAATTTGGGAGATTTTCGTGGGAAACCTTACGGAATCGCCCCCCGACCATTCACAGGTTATACAAAGTATCTGTCATGTGGTAAAATACGTTTGACCTCACAAGGACCATCGTATTTGATCGAAAGCTTTGTACCCCGTCGGGGAGGCTCCTTCAGAAGAACGTGTTGCCTTTTTTAAAATCGACAAGCCTTGGCTTTGCCTTTATCGTCTTTTGTCAACAGCTGACAGTTCGGCCAATCGTCCTGACACAACCTTGCGCAAAGAATTCAAGTCAACTCTCTCATTTTGTTCATCAATGATATGCAACAACTGAGGGGGAACAGCGCCACATTTCCCTGTTAGAAGTTCAATGGGTGTCTGTCCAGTGGCTTTTGACGTAGTACAATTAATGGCTAGCTGCAATGACCGTAATGCTTCGGTCCAATGGTTTGGTTGGATGTGTTTAATGATAGTTAACCCGTTTTTGATAATTCTCATAACACGTTCTACCTGTCCATTTGCTCGACTCAAGTGTACCGTACATTAATGTAATTCTATTCCAAACTAATGCAATTCGATATTCTGATACAAAAGCTCTATAACCGTCCACAAATGCACGATTTGGAGTACCAAATAAAAATACTATTTCCCTTAAATGTTTATATTATGATTTAAAAATTAACAAATTATTTTTTGTTCGCACTCCTCGCGTTGCGGCCCTCGATTTAGAGAGGGGATGGATCACAAGTCAATAATTGATCGATGAAATGGTATGCGATGGGGCTCAGAATTGTCTGACTTCAATGGATCTACAGGAAGTACATTTCTATTGACATTTGAAAAAAAAATTACAACTTGGTAAGTTGCATTGCTAGTAGGAAAATGTAGTTAGGTAGGTGTTGAAAAAACACACACCGAAGGGGAACAACTATTAGTAATACTCTAAGTTTACACGTAACTTATTTCTGTTATGTAAATATTAAAAAAAACTTGTTATTACTTTTCTTACGGGTGCAAAAATGTGGCAAACGTGTTGTTATTCTTCTTCTAAAGTAGGAACCTACGACTTTGCAACATTACACGCATAAAACATGTTCTGTACTCTTTTGTTTCAAAAGTTCTGTTGTAAATTACGAGGCAATATGTATTCCATTACTTTTGTCCGGAATGAAACTAATAGTGGGCTGGTGAAAAAAAAAGCTCTAACCAGAAATACAAAGACGCGAAATATTACAATACACCCGCACGTTACCAACACAATATTCTATATAAATCCATCACAATATGCATCACAATACTCACGTAACCATTTGTGTATCATTTATATATTGTGTTACATTACTATAATTCATACTTGTCAGATTTAAAGTTTTTGTAAATTTGTGTGAACACTTAAGTAGAATTTCCAGATTTATTTCACTGCAATGCCACATTCCCTCGGTATCTCTTTTCACCGCGGAATATAGGCGAACACAATATTTTATAAAACTGGTAGTTGTCCAGAATTAAATAAGGCCTCATTTATACCAAGTCACGCCTTTCACTCATACTTTTGTCAGAGTCTAATTCGACAAAATAGGTCAGATTTTATTAACAATACAGGTACATAAATAACGTCTGACTAGGAGAGCACAAATGAAGCATTTATCGGTGGATGCTACCACCACTGTATCATACATCACGACTGGAATATTTTCTGTTATTCTTTGCTTATTCTACTTGGTTTTCGGTACGGAAAACCAGAGACAAAAAGTTTTAATGCATAGTAAAATAATCTATTACCAGCCGGGTCGAGAGTTATACAAATTCCGTGAACATATAATTAATAAAAACAACTGTATAGAAAGTTAAACAAGCAAAACTAAAAGTTAAAACAAGTGCCGTGTTCTCAATAGGTATTTAACATTTTGAAATTTCAGATTTTTCAGAATTTTACTATCCACTCACTGACCGGTAGGACGTATGAGAGTTGAGTTTGAATGTTGTCAATCAGACCTAGGTAACATGGTCGACGATAAACAGCAAAATTCAAATGGACGCAAATAATGCCTGTGCAATGAATCAAGTCCTTCACCTTCTTTAAATCGTAACACCATGGAAGTTTACATCTGAAAGCGAGCTACTCGTAGAAATGAGACATGAGAATTTTCCCCGTGGAAACTTCTTTTATTATTTATGCGAGCAACGAGTGCCGAGCAACCCTTAAGGTCGACTAGAACTTTTATGTTTGTCGAGAGGAAAACGGAAGCGTCTGTATCGCGTAATTTAAGTGAAACACTGCCGAAATTACCATAAAAATTAGTTAAAATTGTTTAAACACCATAGGAAAGACTAAGTGAACACGGTGATGGTGTTTAACCCGTGTATTCGGTTACTCATTTGAATTTTTCTCTGTCCTACAACTTTAAATTTATTACAGGTGTAAGCACTAATTATTGAATGTCCGAGCTTTTCGAGAGTAATCTCCGCGTGATATATTTGAAAATGGTCCACCGTATGTTTCTGGTGCCGCTGCTTCGGGAAACACGTTTTCAGAGTCCTTAAAAGGTCCTCCAATTGTTAGGGACATGGTGACGACCGAGAAAAATAAGATGGCCGAATTTCAAAAACTCCTATTTAAGGATCGAATAACAGTACCAAATTTAAGAACGGAGCATATTTACACATTTGTGCTATTGTAAATTAGTAACAGTAGTATTAATCAAGTAACATCGGAATCACCTACCTCAATAATAGTTCATTAATAGTTCAGTCACACCTCGTTACCGTAAATCTCGTACAGTTGATTATCCCCTCATCAGAGGAAAGCCCACATGCATTGTAACGCAAAATCAATTGTTCATTCGAGTATTCAATACGCGATAACATTCATCAGGTATTACTATGATTTATTACACCTAGCCATTATATATTCACTTATGAATAATAAGAATATGACACTTCCGCCGGTGACATCATCGCGAACAACAGGTGTATTTCCGATCTCATTTTACGTTAGATGTATCAGTGCGTGGCAAGAGAGGAAAATCTTTTGGGTTCTTTAAGACGTTCCAACGCTGGCAAAATCCAGTATTTGAAAGGGGGAAAAATCTAAAGATCACTGCATCTGCGATCGATCTGCACCGTTGCCATCAGCCAGAGCACGGGGTTTTCAACATAAGCTTCTAACTGGAGGGGGCCCAAAAAGCGAACTTCCTCGACGTTGAATGACATTTCTCTGAAAAACTTTCGCATCGTTGGAATTTCAAAGCGAAACTTTCTCTGTTCATTTAGATTTAACACATATCATTCACTCTTTTTTTTTAATGTTCATGTGAGCTTTTTTTAAAATGATGACGTACAGGATAAAGGGCAGAACCTGAGACGGAGCCGAGTAGGAAGAGCCGAGAACCCGGAGACTAACAACCAGTCTCCCTGCTCCCTCGACCGAACCTTTTCTATTTTCAACTGGATACGACAAAGTTATAAAAATTATAAAAGATAAATAGCTTTAATGATAAAATAAAATCTAGCTACCTCGTACCGTCGTGGCAATAAAATGACCGACGAAATTTCCTTTTGTCCCCTGCTTTTGTAATTGGGTCTCTCACTACTTTTTACTGTGTTACAGCGTATCCTCACGGTATTTTTACTTAATGAAATTGGGCGGAACGTTTTCTTCCACCTGATCCTCGCGTTGGTCTTCGGCACCGTGCATATTATAAGACAGAAAATTTATAACGGCCGGGGTAGGAAAATCAAAAGAAATCATTCCGCTTTCATTTTACTCCTTTACGGCCGTTTGAGTCAATAAAAATCCCGAACGAATGTACACGAGAGAACTAGCCGGTAGAAATTTCCAAATAGATTTAGAATTTATTCACGTGAACTTGTACTAAAAGTGTTATTTTACGGAAATGGAATCAAATATCTTGTACCCGAACCCATTTCGTTTTACAACTTTGCAACGGTGTTTTTCGAGAAGCGGCGAGAATGCAAAAATACACGGCAAGTTTCTTGCAAATAAGAGCTGAAACTTCTTTTGAAACATTGATGGAAACGGTTCCTTTCCGAGTAGAAACCGACTGTTAAGAGCAATAATTTTAATGTAGTTAAGCTGCCAGAATCAGTTTCTGCGATTTAAAAAAAAATTAATGTTAAACTAATACCACACAAATAAATCTGTCAAAACCAAAAGAAATTTGGTAAATTTGGTGAAATTAATTTTTTTATGTATCTGCTTATAAAATTTTATATGTGGCATTTGCTTTAGGGATATTTATGATAGAATTTTAGTAAATTATAATGTTTTAGGAGGTTCTTGTCTCTGTTGATCAAGTGACCCACGTTTATTGTTTATTAATGTGTAATTGGAATAAGAAAATCAATTTTCATGGGCCATTACACTTTCTCAGGCACAAAACTGGCAATTTAATATACTTTTATGTGCCATATAATGAAGGAAACATAAACATTTTATGGTTGTATCATTTTATCTTCTTAATATCTTTTTTTCATTAAATAAGTTCGGCGATCGGGTGATTTGCACAGTTGTTGCTATCAGGGAAATTTTTGTTTTTTTATCCATTAAGAAACGATTCAAATTTAGGGCTAATATTTTAACTAAAACTATCTTAACTAATGCTTCATTGCACCAATTAATGAAGCCTGGCCGTTAGCCAGAGCCTTCTATTCTTCTTCATGTTAATACTCAATGTACACGTAGACCAATCATTCTCCTACATAGGTGTACATAATTTTAAACACAGCTGAGTTATATATACACAAACCAAGCACAAATACATGGGAAGTCATTCAAGAAGAATACCATTAGATATCAGTGCAGAGTGAACGAAACATGCAGCAGAAAAATATCAAATTGATAGAATAAAATAGAAAGCATTGTAAGTTTTACTTTACTACCCTCACACCCGCTATGCAAAACAAAGATATACATTCGAAGAATGGAAAAGAGGATACGAAGAAAAATAAGAGAAAAGTGGGAAAATAGAATAATAGACATGGAAAAAAGTTATGAAGATGATTCTGATGGTGAAATGAAAATAAATAAAAATTTATGGTTTCAGTTGTGATTGAACAGACAAAAAGAAAATGGAAAACATTTGGGACTGTAATTTATGGTGGTGGAATATTCTAGAGAATTTTGTGAAAAGTGGATCTATCACTATTACGGTAAGAAATACGCCACGAGGGGAATGGGAATTTCCCTTTTTTTTCCCCGGCCATTTCCATATGAAAAAAGATTTTAATGGAATTTGCCATAATCGCTTGGCTCCTTACCCTCCTGGGCTTTGGATAGAACTTTTGGGCACTATGAATAGAACTACGAGAGAAAAAACATTGTAGCCATAAATCTTCCCGTGCGCATTCCCTCAACAAAAACTAAAGATATTTTTCATCATCCTTCTATTTCGTCTTCTTCAAATTCCCTTTTTTATTCAAACCAATAGTCCGTTTTTGGAAAGTTAAAAGTAAGCGAAAGTTTCTATAAAGTTTCTATCTTCTTTATGAATGTTATTTCCCGACAAAAGCTTTCCTCGGTTTTCTTTTCCTTCTCAGCTCCTTTCATTGAGTGGAACAAAATTTAATTAAACGTTTCAATATTGCAGGTACTTGTCAAAAGCCGTAAATCCACGTTTCCATTTCACTTTTTCTTTTTACATATTACCTGTAGAGATGATGCGTATTTGTGTAAAAACACACAACGTGCCAGCTGTGAATCTGAGACGTCACTATAGTTAATAATAATATAATAAGTGGGTTTCACTGAAACGTCGCCTATCTAGTCCGGCCGATACTTCCCTATCGATTGCACGCCCGTTTAAACACACTCCGTTTTTCTAAGAATTTGAATTGTCGATGAATATAAAATCCGACTATTGGACTTTCTGAACATGTAGAATAAATACTAAAAAACGGTTGGAATTGAAGCCGGAGTCTTAGCAGAGGTCACGCCATTAAAACCAACCTTCTTTCACTGAATATATTACAATATTCATTCTGTAAAGCAAAAAATATTGATTTTAAAAACATTTTTCAGGTTTCAAGTACCTAAGGTGTTTCTTTCTCTTCTAATATTTGTCGATTTTTAAGAGCTTTAAACACATGGTTAGTAGTCAACGAATAATAAAATTAGAAAAGATGTAAAACTGCTTTGTATGTTTGCAAAGAGTCTTTAAAATCAAGGATGAACGCTTAATTAAAATTTAATAGTGAAAGTAGTGGTTTTTGGTAAAGAGTAAGGCCAAGAGGTCGTTAAAGGTCGAAGGGCACACGTACGTACACACAACATCTACTGGCTAACAGGAGGATAATCCAATTTTTTTTTTTACTTCGGTCACAATTTCAGTCTGAGCAAGCAATTTTTATTGGACTTTTCCTACGGTTGAAATTGGGTGGCTAGCGAAATGCGGAAAAAAAGGATTTTAAGGCTCGCTTGGGATGTACTCACTTCCATTTTTAGATGAAAACTGACATTCTCAGAATCCATTAAGGTTCACATAAACGCTGACAATGCAACAAATCGAGAATAAAACTTCACGGCAATTTGAAAAGCAACCTTTTGCACTTTCTTTCCATCTTTCTGTCATGTAATATTCACGTAAACTACATTATTATTGAGATGTTCGCCATGTGTAAGTAAGTGTAATTACAGTTGATGACTAAAAACGTTCACGTTGTCAATAACTGGTTATAAAGCATCCTGGGTTTTATAATAAATTCAATTTTTCTCTCCCTAAATTTCTTGGTTTGCTGAATTAGGATGTAATTTAGATCTTGTATGCGGTATTTTTCTTTTGACCCACGTGCTCAAGAACTTCCCCAGCATTGTAGTTGAATGTACATATTTTACAACATAAATTGTCTTAACTTCTGCACTCTGCAAGCGATAAACATTTTTTAATTATTTTTAACTTAAAGCATTCTCACATAAAAGCTTGGGGCGTGTGAGAACTTGAATGCACAAGTTAAGATACTTTTGGGTTAAGATCCTTAAATGAACACCACAAATTCTTATTTTTCTGAAATAATGTCTTTTCCAACCCTTTTAAGCCTTTAAGTTTTGTGCGTTATTGCCATCCGCACCAGTGTTAACTGAAACACAAGAGTTTGATTTTATTTTCCATTAAATAACTTTTTAACCGCTCCCGAAGGATAATTTCCAATTTTCCAACTTAAACTCTACCAAATTAATTCCATTAAAAAATTTTGCATTTTTATTTGTTTCGAAGGGGAAATTTACAACGGTTTGAGACCGGCTTGCACTGCCACCGTCGAAATGAGCATTCATTCTGGAAAAAGCTTTTGCACGAAATTGAATTTCGAAAAGATAACCAATTTCATGACATTATTGACACTTTATCGAATGATAAAAACGAAAAGCGACACACAGCGAAATAAAGGAAACGGCGAGAGGAAACCAATTATTTAACTTAATAAAGAAAAAGGGAAAGGAAAGACGAAACTTCAGGGGGAGAAAACCGTTCGAGAAGATTAAACAGAAACCCGAAGAAACATAAATTTTTCTATCTACTTCCATCGAATAATAAATTAGAAAGGCCAGTGTCCGTGTTAATAATCTTAAATTTGTACAATGCGAAGATAAAGTCATTAATAAGATGTCAGAAAACTTTTTAGTTTCTGAAAAGATATTCAAATACGATTAATTGCTTAGTCGAACCGGAATCGAATATTTATAATGTTTGAAAAGAGTTGGTGAAACAGCTGTCCTGTAACTGGTGTATGTAAGACATTTCGGAAAAGTTGTACTTGTTTTAGTTCTGGCTGAGTACCTGGATTCAATGAGAAAATGACCAACAGGTGTAGTAGTGTAGTAGACGATCAATATTACTTAGACAATCAATTTCAATGTTTCAATGCAAACAAAGCTTTGTATCCCTCACGTTGTGCAAACCTACTTGGATACTTGACCTTTTTATCTTCTTTTTTCAGGTATTTGCTCAGTTCATTCCAGCTGCTGATGTGGATTCTCTATGTCTTCTTGATTTATTTAAGTGGTTAATATTTGAACACAATCAAAGAACTTTGATAAAACGTAATAGAAACTAATTCAATGATTACTACTAACAGGAATCGACCCGAATCGACAACAGAATTGTGTTTTTTTGGGTGCTTATGGAGTTCGATGTTTTGTGTTCCTGTACCTTAGAGTTTTAATAATCTCAGCTGCATACATAAGTTGAGACTCGACAGGTGCGGCGAAAAATAAACAAACGAAGTGAACCCCTCAGTAGTACGTAACAAGTCCGCAAAGTTTCAAAATTTTACAGTGGTTCGTAACAACGTAAACTCAGAGTTCATTAAGTAACTTGAAATTCTATGTTATTTGTCTTACACAAGGCGCGAACTGGTGATGAAAAGTTGTAAATAACTTGAGAGCGTTTCCCTATACGATTTTCACAACATTCATATTCATAGTGTCGTACAAAAGGGTGAATTTTTCCAAATTCAAAAGTGTGAAAAAATTTACACCGTTGTTTTCTGCAAAATGTAATCAATTTCCAACAGATACAGCTTCCCCGACCGTTGATTAATAAAAACTGCCACACGGTTAATCTTCGCATATTTAATAATAAAAAAGTTTCACTTCACTCTTTCCCTCACACCAATGAAACTGACAAATTAACTTAATTTGTTCTTACCTGTTCTGCTCTAGCTATTCTGTCTCCCATGGAAATTTCAAACGGGTCCGCTGCGATTTTCACTGAAAGTAGAAAATAATAATATAATAATAATAAAGTGGTAAGGTAATGAAAAGGAAAAAGTTTAAATGTTTAAGAATCCAGACGGCAAGTCTGCAATAATCTGCTACAGTGAGAAGGCCAGACGTTGGAAGTCAAATGGAAATTGAAAGGAGAAACGTTGAAAAAGACATTTTTGTGGGGTGATAAAATTCATTTGGCATTTGGTGAGACCCAAATTGTGCCGGGACTCCGTTCAACATCAAAATGCCCATCGAACCTTTTGATATATAATACTTTCTACGGGTAATGTCAGAGATTACATGCATAGACACTCAGTCGAAATCGAAGTATTTAACCGCAGACGATTTGAGAAAAAAATAGCAATATCTCTAGGTTAAAAGATTAAAAGGTTCAAAGGGACCAGGATCGGGTTCGCCAGGTGAAAATCTGCGGAAGATCGTTTTCTCTTTTATTGCTCGAATATTATTGAAATATTCCGACCAAAACCCTGGCGGGTGTGCACTCCACCAATCGTCATTTCATTTTACTCTAGTCTGATTTATTTCCAGTCAAAGTTTCCGTGGTTTGAGACTTTTAGGACCATGTAATCCTCCCTAAACTGTTTCGTATGAATTAAAATCGCAAGCCAGTTCTAAAGAAATGACACAGAACATAAACATTTTTATGTTATTACGTTAATTGCTTGCATTCTTTGTTAATAATAAGTATTAAAATATAATACCTTTTTTGTTTACCATACGTAGTGTAATGTTTAGTATATATTTTGTCTACTTCAGGTTTGTTCGACTGATTGAAAGCTGACCACCGTGTTATTTTCGTATTTTTTGTTCACTTAACTAATTCAATTTTATAATTGTCGTAGCAGATACTTAATTTGGAACCTTTAAATCTTATAATTTGTTGTACTTAAGGTTGTATCGACAATCAGGGAATTAGTGTCAAGGAGAAGATTTGTCGAATCTTATTAAATGCAAATTTTTACTTCCAAGTCTATCTCAAAATAAAGAACGTTCAACCTCTTTGAACTAAATTTCACATGTGTTAAGAAAAGTAGTTCGTCTTTGTAAGGTAGCTGACAAATATTTTAAGCCATCGCTCTAAGAATTCAAATGTGCAACTCGTCAAGCAATTTGTTTCATCTCCCATCTGACCATCACACGAGTGTCTTTTTATGCTTTCTCAGAGGCACACAAAAAGCTTCTCTGCGCGTTTTATGAGGTTTTACTTTCTTTCTTTTTAAGATTTTCCACGCTTTTTACCCAGAATCAAAACCTTTCTGTGGTTTACGTTCTATTTCGTTTCGAAGGAGTAATTTGAGTTGTACCAATGGTTGACTTCAGGAAGCGAGCTTTGACTTGGATGAAGGAACTTTTGAGAAGAGGAACTGAATCGGATTGTAGCGGAAAGGAAGTTCTCGGAGAAGTGGTTACCAAGAGCACATTTCAAAAGTTACGCGAAAGATGTTTTGCTTCGACGGAGATTGTAATGGCGTTTTTGAGACAATGAATTGGTCGCACTTGGCTAATCTGCAACTTAAAGAATACAAATTGCAGGACTTTTCTTGAAAAATAAGAAGAAAAATCTAATCTCTTTTAAAATCAGATCCTTTCAGAGGTAGAGAGAGAGAAGGAGGACTTTCAATTCAGAAATGTTGGTAACCGGAATCCATTAGTTAATTTTGAGATTATAAAATTCGGCTTTGCTCAATCCCATATAAATCTTCTGCTTTTCTAGACGAAGTTTTTTTTTTTCTTTCATCCTTCTCTGAAAACGTCTTTAAAGCACAGATGGATTCCAACTGTTTTTCCGCTCTCAAAAAATTTTCTTAGCTCTTCACACCAGAGTATTAGTAAGTATAGGTTGCTAGGCAATAATATATGATTTTCGAGGGATGGGATTTTCGCACAACACTCTATATACATAACTCTGCAGCATTTACTGGAAATAAGCATTCAATAAGAAATGCTTCATCAGACAATGCTTTTATTTTTTTTCTGCTGTACCTATTAATGCATCTGGTATCAATTGAGAAAAACAGATCTGTCGGCACAATTTTTTTACTCTGAACTACAGGTGACGGGGCTCGATTTTAGTTCCCAGTTAACTCATGTAAGTATGTATTTATTGTCGCGGAAAAAAAACATTTTTCCTGTTGCAAAAACAAAAAAATTTCCGGTTGCGGCGTCGAATTAGCAAAACAAATGAATAAAAATGGATAAAATACCCATTCCTGGTTTACTAAAATTCAATTCGATAAAACTGAAAAGCACAGTCAATCAATTCTGTCAGTTTACTTCAAAATAAGCTGTAAAAAGTATTGTTTGATGGACTGGTCCACTGCTCCAGCTTTGTGCGAGAGTAAATGTGTAAACTGAAGCTTTTCCAAAGTCGAAAGAAATCTTTTGTGCTGTACTTATAAAAAGACATTAAAAAGATTGATGAATCAATTCTGACAGGTGTATTCGTCTAAAGGGAGAAAAAGAATTTGAATGACAGTCGCAATCTAAAAGGCCAACTTAAAATGTTAATTGGTTTCTCCTACAACTGCTGAACTTCAGACGAAAACGTTTAATTTCTGTTTCTCAACACGTTAGAAGAAAATAGATTCAAGTGTTTCGCACTGTAACTACGTTACGTTTTATATTTAGGTGTACCTTTCCTCCCATAAAATATACGTTTAATAAGCCTGGTAACCTGGTTTTACTAATAGAAAACTCTTAATAGAACTTATACAAGAAGAATAAACATCTTTAATATATAATTTCTTAAATGTAGAATATTTAAAAATTTGAATAGTAATTTATTTTTATTTGATTATTACTTCTACATTATTTAACTTACTTTTCCTTGCAAGTTTGTGCAAATTCAAATGGATTTTACCACACTAAACGAGGAAAACAAAATGGTTTCTGCACTAAGATTTTGGATGTTAACACCCTTTTGCTTGTGCATAAAACGCATACACACAAATACTCAAAACCTCCTTGCTACTTGTTTTCGTAATTTATTTCAGCAAATATTATTTCAGTCCTTAGTCCCGGTTCTGCTTTATCTGGTTAATTCAACTGTCTGCACTTCATTACAGTTACTTTAACAACGAAACAAAGCATTTACTCTCCTTCTCAAGGGAGATTATTCACAAATTCCGGCGATACCACAAACAACTTAATTCGCAATCTGTAGAAAAGAATGCTAAACTTCGAAGTTCCCTTTCTCCAATTGTAAGTCACTCTAAATGAACGCTTCCTCTTGTTACCAACTTTGCCCCACAATGGATTTTGTTAAGTCATCTGAGTTTCTTTGATACCAAAGAGTGCAATACCACGGCGGCAATAAGTTATGTCGCTCCCGTGACTCCCATGGCACTTGGAAATGCTTGCTTGCTTTTTTCTCAATCACATCCTTTCAATCGCGTGTAACCGTTCGAACTAATTTCTTTCCGATACTTTTGATTTTCTCCAGAAACCCGATTTGACCCCTCCAGGTGTGGAAGGAATCGAGTTTGACGAGATGGAAACTTCTGCAAATCTCCGGAAGCCATTCTTACGGACTTGAATGTACTCCTTTTTGTTCTCGGAGGTGCGGAAATTTCGAAAGTTTTCCGAAAATTCTGTTTTTTGTCCTACGGTTGTAAAGCTCCCTTTGTTGGCATTACCCACGGGCTCACAATGGGGTTGAACGAATATATTTTAACCTCGAACAATGCAACCTGTAGGCTTTCAAAACTGAAATGTTGATTCTAGTCGCTTTTGTGTTATGAAAAGGCAAATGACACGAAGTCAACTTGAAGCAAACAGCATGGCTGACAAGATTAGAAATTACCGAGAAATTGAATTCATTCGATCAATTGGATAAATTGAATGATTCAATTAAGCAAACACAACCCCTCACCCGAAATTGATTATTCCGAAAGGGTCAAGTGTGGGCGATACTGGGAGAATCTCACACGGCGACATTTCTGATGGAAGATTCTTCTTTCCACGGAAACGTCAAGCCGTATACAAATATAACACCGGTCTGGTGCGATAACACTCTGCTGTGTGTAATAAGAGGTTCAATAACATTCTGTAGTGAGATGTTTGTAAACTGAAAACTGAAAATATGTTCAATTTTCTACGGGGAAAGATATTGAGAAATAAAATGTATATTCCTGTATTACGTCAATATCTCTTTCATTTTCATATTCACAAGTTTTTGTTCCACCAACCTCAATTTGTTATTCTCGCATTCACTCATCAACTTCACTTCCAATCAATCACCATTTATGGAAGCGGGGTGGGTGTGGTCGGGTGTTGGGGGTGGACGGCACACTCTTTGTTACTTTTTCCGTGTTTAAAAAAATCCGATTCGCCTGTACGGCAATAATACGAAGAAAACAAATTAGAGCGAAAAAGGATATCTTTGAAAGGAAGTTGTGCGAGTTATATTTTATCTTGTCCCAATTAAAATGAAACCTCTTCTCCAGGAAAGAAAGATGTGACTGGCGAAATTATACCGATTTTCCTTTCTTTTCCTTCTACATTTAAATTGAATAAAAAAATCGAAAAAGAAGAACAAATTCTACGGCTTAATTGTACGGAACAGACGATTTTAATTTCAAATTTCGGGATCAGTCGGGAAAGGCAATTCAAAGAAATGAAATGAGAGTCCAGACGAAATTAAAAGAACAAGAGACAAAGACGAATTTGAAACGAATCTCACTTTTCATAGAGGGCTAGGGTATCACCGAACAGTGTGAACAATTTTAGTTTTTAAACTATGAACTTACAGCCAAGACAAAGGGTAGCAGATACCTAGAAAGATACCTAGAAATGGCGAAGATCAAATTTACTTAGAAATATTGAAAATAGACTAAAGTATTGCCCAAAGGTCAACATATTTAGAATACTGGATACCTCTCAACGAAGTAAGTTAACTAAATTGTCACCAAACTCAAAATAAAACCACTCCACTTCCTGCACCTTAAAGTTTTCACGAATGTAATCAGAAAGTAATCAAACAGATCTTTCTATGTTTAACCTGGTGTACGCCAAATACAAGCAGCAGACCCCTTTTAAGATGACAATTTTGGGCCAGAAAACTCGAAAACAATTTATTAACGGATTGGAATATGATATTTTTTGTGGTGTTCGAAATGAAACGCATAATATTGGAGTTTTGTTAATATTTCTCTCATTAATTCGGTCATTTGCCCGCCGTGTGCGATGTCTTCTTTTTGTACGTATCAGTTTTTCCATTAGTTAAACAAATAATCCTACCCGAAAAAAATTTATTACTACCTACAGATGGCTTATTAAACCTTCGAGCGTTATTTATTCATTCAAATGATTCTATAGCTCTCAAGCACTCCAAGAACTTTTTTATTTATGAGAATCCCATTTAATCTCACCGGAGTTAGCGTGGAAAATGGAACATCGAAAATGCTTCGCCCTGCTTTAAACTTTTTGTTTGCCCTTAAAATATAAATTGCAACGGTGTGATTACATATTTCGGTGAACTTTTCGAAAGGTCGAAATTTGAAGAAAATTAAATAAATCTCTATTTAGTGGTTGTAAATTTCAATACGTGCACCTTTTGAACGGTAGCGAATAGGCGCCACTCCTAAACTGAATATATGAATTCTACTCGGTGTTTTTAAACAGACATTTATTATTAAATATTGCGTTTTACTTTCATATATTAACGGTGTCAAAGTTCATTGTCATTATTCCGGTTATGTAATACTAATGAATCGTTTATACACCACTATTTTTTCCCATAATCTGAGTTAAATTCATACATATTAGCATTGTCGTAGTTAAAAAAAGCCGATATTGACTAAGAATATAGTTACTTTCTGTATTGCTTATGGTCAGCTACTATTCAGCCAACAGTTACTTCTCAAAGAAACGAAATCAATAATGAAATAACAGAATGGGGAGTAATACTAGAAATGAAGTGCAATTATTTTAAGAGCATTTCCATTGCATCACAAAATAAAAAAGGGAATTGGAGTTAGGCCATGAGGAAGCGGTGGATGACGACTCCCGAAAGTTAAATGATTTCCTTTAGGAATCTCCCGAAAGGGATTGCAATAAGCTTGGAAATAAAAAGAAATTTATTTATCCATGAATGTGATTGATAGAGAGCCTTTTCCATAATCTGTAATTGCCCTTCCGCGATCAGATAGGAAACAGATTTATGCCTTGATTTTTCCACTTATTGCAGGATTATCATTCCCTCGTAATGTACCGATCCTTTCATCATTCTTATTGCTCTTATTGGCTCCCCGCCTGCGATCACATATCTACCGATTTTCGGAGGATTTTCTAAAAATTTGAACACCTTTGAGAAAATTATTAACCCTGTAACACCATATAGGTTAACCCGCTTGAACGATCACAAACTATTGCAAAGTAAAGGTGTTAACTTTGCATACTAACAAATTAATAATGTAACGTGAAACCGTAACAACTACCATTCCCAGTATTTTTTATCATTTCCCTCAGAATTTTTATCCACTCACCGATCTCCTTGTAACCGAAGTGTCACAAACGTAGATGCTATCTTACACCGTGCAAGAGACTAAATATTGGCCCCTGGGATTTACCAAATTCGGTTTTCTTCTATTTCGTGTTTTTTTTTCTCACACTAGCCTGATCAATTTTCTCTGGATCTGATATACCTGACCAAGGGTCAAATGTAACCAGGTAATTTGACTTCTGCTTTGCATTACATTTTTTTCGTTTGTATAGTTTTTTGTTCAGGGGCTGGAACTCGAAAACAATTCCTACGATAATTCGTGAGATAAACAAAGCGCATCCCGAACCCATTCTGTCGCTTTAACTTTTATAATATTTACGGGTTAGCTGGAGTGTTTCTTGGCTCTTTCTCTCTTTCTACCTGGCTTCATATTTACCCCATGAGAAAACCCTTTTCCCCTATTTCATTCGGAAGGTGTAAATTTTCTCTGAATCCAACTGCCCATTAAATTTTCTATCCAATTCTCGGGCATAAGTCTAACTTTTCAAAAATAAAAATATCCAAGCTTTTCACTTTCTTCCAGGTTCCACCCCCTCAGGTCTCCATCGTGTATTCATGAGAACACTTTTCGAGAAGTTTACCTCTTTAACTTGAAACTGGAAGTTTCATTTTGGAAGAAAAAACTTTCCATCATCATTTACGTTAATAATTCATGTGTATCAAAAAATTTAAGTTTCAATTGAGACTTTGAACTACATTAAAAAAAAAAAAAAAATAAGACACTGCTCGTTATATAAAACTGCGGAGTTTAAATTCGAGGATGTTCACTTCCTAACAGATATTTTATGCTGTATTGATTAAATGTCAAAAGAATATATAAATGAAATTAAGTTACACAAGAGAGAGGTCTAGTATTTGTTCTTTATGTATTTGCGTGTGTGTCTTCCTTTATAAATGGAGGATTCAACAACTATATGGCTTACCTAGGTTATTTGACATTAAACAATTTTTTTTATTTATTCGTACTTAGCTCATATTCCCGTGATGCAACATATCTGCATACCCACATAAATATTTAACAGTTCTGAAAGACTTTTTGTTTTGCATCGCAAGCGGTTCGAAATAAATTTTACCTTCTTACCTTCAAAACCTTGAAAATTCTGGGGCTGATTTTGTGGAAAGAACCCACATTGCCATTTATTTAGAAATGCACACACACACACACACAAACGAACGCACGTCACATAATTTGCTCCTCGTCTTAATTTAAATTCAAAACGCTAATGGCAATATAAGTAAAATAGTATTCTTACCTATTAAACAGAAGGTGACGAGAAATTTAAATTCATAATCCATAGTTCCTTAGTTAGTTGTTGGAATGAGTGGAGACAAAGTTGAAATTTCGGGCCGTCTGTCAAAATTCGAAAACATTTTTAACCGCTTCGAGCGTAAACTTTCCACCGCACCAAAATGCATCCAAGCACCGACAAATGCACTTGAAAGTTAGAGTTAGTTACCAGTTTCGGTTTGACCAATTAAATCTTCCCAATGTCAGAAAATTACCAAACTAAACAAAACTATTCATTTCATAACTAAATTAATCGTTGAAACCGTCAATTCAAATGGATGACGGGCGGGGGTTTCCCGGAATTGTTCAAGCACCTGGGGAAAACGTGGCAGGTAAGGTTTAGGATTCATTCGGAGGTCAACTATCGATTTGTAATTTCTTCAAATCTTGGCAAAAGTAAGAAAACTAGAGAGAGAGAGAGAGAGCAAGAAGTTCTCTTCCAAAGTTCAGAAATCAAACCGGTTGGTCGCAAAATTCCAGGTGAAAGCAAACATTTTGCTGGAAATTACTTTTCAAACTTTTCCCGGCTCCTTTTCTCCCCAGCAAACGACTACAATGCCTCATTAAGTTACGTACGGTAAACCATTTCCGTTTTATTTGACAATTTTAAAAGTATTACTTCGAAATACGAAACATGTTTTAGTCCCCGGGTTCGACTCGTCTTCCTCCGAAGAAGTGCTACAAAGTTGATTATTATTGCACTTTAGTTGTACGGGACAAACCTGGAAAGGTTTTCCCTTGAAAAAGGGTTCTTAAATTAGTTACGATTTTCAGTGCACACACGATAAATATACAATCGACACGTTCAGCTGTGTTCCCGAGACAATCAACTTAACTAAATTAACTTTTTGTAAGTTGTGCGAAAAGTTGAATCACTTTCGAAAGGCGACGTTATTTTCAGATTAAGAAGGAAACTTTAATTCCGTTGTTTTGGAGACTAAACCGTTCACTTGTCTGAGTTGGTTCTTGTCACACAATAGGATACGAAATATAAATCAGTAATTTATTTATAAGTTGAATTCGAGTAATTACCAAATACTAAATCAGTGTCGCCTGTTTACGCTGCAACAATTTATGTAAAATAAATGTACCTGTCGGAATATAAAGTTAATAGTTTTTGTAATATGATTTTATTTGGAAAACATTTGACTGATCTGACTTGATGCATTTATGCATCGAACATTATACTTTTGCAGGAAAAAGGCTACATGATCTCGAGTTAGGAACAATTGTTATTTTAGCCTTCACACCGAATAAACACGATGTATTTCTCTTTGTATTAAACAGCGACCTGATAACTCTGTTTGTGCTTTTGGTGCTTCTCTTGCTACAATTTCTATCAGAAAAGTCTTTTATTCAGGAGGAAAATAAAAGAGGAAAATAAATGGTTTCCCAGCTGCACGGCTCCTTATCGTAACCGCAAGAAGAAAAAAAGGAAAAAAGTTAGAAAGAGCCGAAACGAAATTTCCTTGAGCCACCTGTTGGCAACCCTGTTCTTTGGCATTAATACACCATAAATTATGAATCCCTTTAGGGTAGATATGTTTCTCTCTCCCTTAAATAACCACCAGAAAAAAATTAGTTTCAACCCAAACAGAATATTAATAACAGTACCTTCCTGCCGAATTTCACATTGGAAAATATAAACAGTAAATTGTTACGGTCATTTACAGATTGACAACTGGAACTCGTTCGACTGTTTCGTCCATTAAATTTGCATTAAATCAAAGTCGAATTAACGTGGTAATGAGACGATGGGTTTTATTTTTTCATGGGTTAATAAAAAGCAGATTAATTAATGTGTAGCACCGGAATTTAGTCTTACTGTGCTACTGTTCTGTTGCTACTAATATGCTATTAGTATATGCGAGTGTACTAGTTGCTACTAATGCAGTATTACGTCTGTGTTAAATGATTAGCAAAGCGATCTCAGTCGTCGATCCTCACCAAATCCCAAACCTTCGGTGTCACAGATTTAAGCGGAAGACGCCAAAAAAAAAAACGCAAAATTAAACGTACGCGTCACCACATCAGGCAGAAAACACAACTCGCGCGCGCACGGTCACATCGCATGAAAAATTTACACAATTGCGACACCGACTTGATGGCAGAGTTCGCGCCGTTTGAATAAAGCAAAACTAAATCAAAGTTGTCGAAAAGACGTCAAAGGGAATAATTTAAAACTGCAAAATTTCCTTTTGTTCGTTTCTGTTTCAAAAAATACGAGATTCAAAAGTTGGAAAGAAAAATATTCGTGTAATCAATCACTTGTAACCGCGAACAGAAGGGAAAAAAACCTCATATTCAAAAAGACACACGGAGAAGTTTTCTACAAATAGTTTTGCGTGGTACGAACGAATTCCTTTTTCCAATTTCCCTTTATATTCGGAAGAAAGGAAATAAATGAATCCATCAAGGATGGTTACAACTTTTTTCTGGAAGAAGCAAAGAAACGGGGGCCTAACTTTGAAAAGAAACGTTCAACTTTTAGATTTCGCGTGGGTTAAAACGTAAAATTACGGGAAAGCACGTGAAAACCGAAATGAGGGTCTCGATGGGTGTGTTTCAACGACAGAACTGAAAACTTCCCCGGGGGTTGAGGGCCGAGTGGTTGAAGCAGAGCCGTCTGCTGACGGCGTCTCTTTTCATTTTCTGTTTCCAAGGAAATTCAAAATGTCTACCGCCCGGCATTTTTTCTGCAGAAAAATTCTCTTGAGTCTTACCATTTAATTCATAATTTTCACTCTGCATATTAAGGTTCCGTTTCTTTACAGAGTTCGAAATGAACAAACTGACATTTGATTCAGGTGTTAATTCCTGCCACTTAGGTAGACGTGTCTACTATTTTATAATACTGAAGTGATGTGGTTTACTTGTAAAAGATATCTTGGTTAAGCTTTCGAGATTTGTTATTACAATATTATTTTTTCGCTGTAGTTTATTTATACACTGCAATGTAATTAATATTCTTCTTCTTTTTTAGAGGCCACTACTGTTTTCTGCTGAGTATTGTTATTCTTGAGGATCTGAAAAAGGTTCCTCCTCATTATTGTTGGCGTGGCTATTATCAGTAGTGTTGCAGAATATTTTGCCTTGCAAGTCAGACACAACGAATGTTTTCTTATTACTTCTCCATTTCGTCAAATTAAACCTGAGGTCGTTAATATAATTTTTAAGGATCTTATTGGTTACACCCAAATTCCAACCTGATATTGTTTTACAAGGATACACAAGCATAATATCTTTTTTCATTTTAGTCATTTCGGACATCATTTCTTTAAAGGTACCATAAAAAGTAGTAGATGTTTTACTTTGGGTGTTTTATTTTTCTGCCAGGAATGGTAGAGAGATGGTACACTGTCGTGTAGACTACAATTTAAAAATTTAACTCACATGATGTAGACACACAACCTACAACTCTCTAATAGTATGGGATAGCTGGAACATGTTTTGATAATATTTTATTTTTTGTAACACATTTTTAAAATTTCAAAACAAAAAACCCATTTTAAAACGTCAACGGTCAAACGCCATGTGGTGCCAACCTTTGAGCCGTCGACTGACGGTCTTGCTTGCGCTGTTTTGGTGCATTGAATATTAAAGTACCAAGATAATTGTTAATGTTTGCCCGTTTTTTGCCATTCTGATTTGACGTTGAACGAGAGAATGTTTTTAATTATCGTAAATATTAGCGGTAATATGAATTGGCTATCAATTGTTTATTGGTGATATATAGGAGACTTCTGTTGTGAATTGGTTACAGTACGCAGGTTTGTTAGCACGTTTTATAAATACTCTTAAAGATCACATGGTTGTTGTTTAACCTATACATTCATTATTTGCATGTATAGAGCTCAATTGTTAGAAATTAATACTAATTGTAACGTAATGAACAGATATTTTTATTCTTTTTTACAAAACTTCTATGTTCATATGTTAATATTTAAACGTTAGCATTGTGTACCATTATGACAACATTTGGTTAAAACATAGTTTTTACTTTTTTTGCCTGCATGTAAAGTTTTCACAGTATGTATCAATGAACTTATTTCAAACGTGATTTTTTTTTACCGTTACTTGTTAATAAATTGTTTCAAACTGAACTTGAGTTTTGTTGGTCACTATAAGCTACTAACTTTTGGTTGGGTAATAAGTTGTTGGACATTTCAAATTTTACAGAAATTACTTAATGGTTAATTTTTACTAAAATATTTTTTGTATATTCATTAGGGTTGTTGTTACACATCAACTTATTTCAGCCTGGAATTTAAAAAAATGCCATGGTTGCAAGCACTCATATTTAATGCAAGTCGAAATAATTCTTTTAATTTCAGGTTTAAAATATAAAGGAAAATCTAGTTAACAGAGTTGGATGATTTGAAATTTTGTTAAAACTAATTTGTCAGATTCATTTTAAAAATGAGGCAAAAGCAAAAACAGGAGATAACATCAGCAACATCAGACTCCAAAACAAATGCTTCCTCTCCTGTTTTTAATATCCATGTTCATCTGCACTCACCCCAAGGTGAATCTCAAACACTTCTGTCAAAGTTTCAGCCTGTTTTCCACCTGCATTTAGATGATACTAAAAGGAAAATTGTACAAACACCACATAGACTGAAAAGGAAAAGAATAACACACAGTACAAATTCTGCTAAAATTTCAAAAGAATTTCAAAACATGAAAAATGATTATAATTCCCATTCTAGTGATGACAGTTTTAACCCTTTATTGAGTAGTAGTCAGAAAAAGTTATGTGAGAAGGGTAAGACAACTTGTAAATACCAAGTACAGTCTTGGAGAAATAGTTACATGTTGCAAGTTTAAAACATTTTGTTTTAGATGAACCAGTAGATTGTTCGGATAGGCTGGAAAACCTAAGTGGTGAAAATGATGATTTTAATAACAAAGGTGATAGAAATGAACTAAATTTTTTTCACTTTATTAATGCTTTGAAATTTATTATTTTGTAGTAATCATTTTCTAATACTGTTGAAATGCTTTCAGATGTTGAATTTCATTCATCATCCAATTCTAAAAATATTGAAAAAAATGAGAGTGATGCTGGTTCTTTAAGTGAATCTCATTGTGATAGGACAGAACCTAAGGGAAAAGAAATAAGTACCTGCACTTTAAATTCTTCTCCAACATATAAATCTCTTAAATTAAAAAATGCTGTTGTTATTCTTAAAGATATATATTCTAGCAGAACCAATTTGAATGAGGAACACAAGCAATTTTCACCACCCAAAGTAGATCGATTGCAAGATAAGTGTGATTTGAATTCCTCTCTTAGTGACACAAATAAAACAATCCCTAACATAAGTACATTGAAAGGAAGTAGTGAAAGCATCACTAGATTGGGCAAGCCAAGAAAGAAGTCTTCACATTCAGAATCCAATATTGGATCAAATGGAAATGAGGTGCAAGGCAGGCAGCTGAGACATAGAAAAGTTAACATAAACTATTCAATGCAAGATAGATCAAGTGATGACGGTAATAGCTCATCAGAAACCCCAAAATTGAAAAGCTTCAAGAAGAAATCAAAAAAAAGGAGGCAGCCATTAAGACAACAAGACAACTTGAAGTGTGAGTCTAGTTTTTCAGAAGAAGAGACCCATTCACTTCTGCTAAAGGCAAGCAAGAGAAGTGGGGCTATTTATTCATGTGTTTATGACTCAGAACAAGAAATTCCAAAGCAGATTGTTATTGATAAAAAAATAGATTCAGTATTGAACACACTAAATTTTTCTGAAATCAGAAGAAATTTGAAAAGTGTAAAACAGAATGGAAATATTTTAGTGACAAGTAATTCAGAATCACCAAAGCACAATGGTATGCGCCCCAGTGTGTCAATTGAGAGTGAAGAGGAAATTAATTCTGTTACTCCAGCTCTCAAAATTAAAGTTGACAAACTTCATGACGTGAATGGAAATAATTCCACGAGAAATGATAATCATATAGAGAATTCCGATTCAGATAGTGAAGTTGAAAACCTTCCTAATGGAAATATGGGTAGTGGGGAAATAACAATTCCTAATGTGAATTCGACCGAGAATACCAGTAATATTAATTCATCGATGCACAAGGCAGTAAACAATGTAAACGAAGAAGAAATTGAAACGGATTCATCCGAATCGGATGTAGAGACCACTCAAGGGCTTGCAAGAAATTCATTAAAGGTGTGTGGGGATGTTCGCAAGCAGAGCTCTGGTGAAATAGAAAATGGGAAATCTGGCAGGAAGTCAGGAGCGGATAATATGGATAAAGAAAAACAGAGAGAAAATTCTCAAATAAATGAAAGGAACGGAAAGAGGCAGAATGACCGTTGTTCGGGTAGGACTGGAAGCCTTGGAGATAGGAGAAGGAAAAGTGCCAGGAAAAAACAGAGTGACGGATATGAATTCTTTTCAGATGCGGAAAGTATTTCGAGCGACACTGACAGCAAGAAACAGTATTCGGCAGAAACAACAAAAGAAATAGAATATAAAAATATATCACAAAATGGAAATGATGCAGAATATAGTAGCGATGAATGTGATCAACAGGACCAATCACCAAAAACAAAATGTATTATAGATGAAACAGCTGTAGTGGTAGAGGACTATGAAAAGATTGGAGAGGAGATGCAGAAGACAGGAAATGACAAGGAAAGAAGAAATACTTGTCATGACAGAACAACATCTCCGTCAAGTTGTGAGTTAAATGAAAGAAGCAAAAGTAAAAAGCAAAGAATCACACCTCTTTCTCCGGAGTCCGTATGGTCCTCCGAAGAAGGTACAACATTAAATGACAAAAGGAATGAAATAGAAAATTTAACAGACTCATCGAGTCAATCGGAGAGTGAAAAAGATGACGAAAGCGAACCGATTCCAAATGAATGTCTGTCAAGCAAACCTTCCGTTGCATCAGAATCTAAATCGCAGGATGTAAAAACAAACGGACACTCAAAAGAGTTGATGGAAACAGTAACAATCGAGGAAGAAGATTCATATGACAGTGACAGTAGCCTGGAGCCACCTCTGGTGGTTGTGCAAGCCGAGGAGGACGAAGAAGAGGCGTCTCTGCACGAAAAAGTTGAGGGAAAGGATTTGAAAGATGAAACTAGTGCGGATGATGTGGTAATAGAAGGCCAAGAAGTAAGCGAAGCAGAAAACCTTTTGCCTGATGGAACAAACGTTTCTGTGAAAGCAGATGAGGTCGAGTCAAGGGATGAAAACCTTTCGACCGTTGACGAAACTGGGAGTGAATCTTGTAGGAACGAGACTCCTTGTCAACAATTCGACAGGGTAAATATTTTTCTAAAGTTAAAAGGCATTTTACTCGCGGTCAGTGGAATGATTAAAAGGTTGAACTATTGCTTCCTTAACTCTGACTTCAGCACTGTAATTATAGAGAGAGGGTATTTAAAGAGGAACAGAAAACCTTTTTTGTATGTATTTTTTTTAACCGGAGACTCGATTTTACCCAGTGAAACAACGTGTGTTGTGTTAGAGTTACAGTATTTGTGACTCTTGCTCAACTAATTTTATTTGACCAAGAAATACTTGAAGAAAAGGTAACATATCTTGAATATTCTTGTAGGTATTTCTTATTTTATTAACGTGTTAAGGTTTACACTTTTAGGTGGTAAAGAACTACATAATGAATTATAATTTAGAAAAAAATCGCAATTGGTAAAAAAGTAATATTTGTTAAATATTGGGTCCCTAAATTTGTTCAATTCTAAAAGTGTGAAGCAGCGCAGTGATGGCGCTTGAGTAGTAAAAATAATAATCGTTAATTAATTATTATTTTACAGGAAAACATTAGTAATAGCAGAAATGCCCGTACTATGATCCAAATTTCTGGGAATGGGAACCAAGTTTCTTCCATTTAATTTCTGTCTTATTGATGTTGCATGCTTAATATTAACCAGCAAAATAATTAAAATAGTGATAACAAAACTCGAGTTCACTTCGAAGTATCAATGTTTTGTAGAAACCAAAATTGATCATCGTTTCTGGTTTATATTTTCAGAAGGCATACGAGGGAATTATGGGACTTAAGAAATCGAAGAAATTGAAGACAAAATCAAAGAAACCGAAGCAAAAATTTGAAGTAAATACCATAAACAATTCCGTCGACTTTTGTTCAATTGAAGAAAACAGTTTCAGAAAATAAATTTGTTTTTAGGTGGCTTACTCACAGAGTTCAAAGGCGACAAAAGCGAAGAAAATGGAGAAATCAAAAGATGTGCTCGAGACGACTACGAAGACAAAGAAAAAATATTTCAATGACGACGAGTATATTCCTTTGGACGTTTCAGCAGCGACAGAGTTTGCCATTGCCAAAGTGGACAAGTTGAAAGCATATAAAAAACATGATGCAACCACATTCAGAGAGAGAATGCTCTTTGGCGACAGAGTCAGGAGGTACTCGTCTAAAAAGGAGCAGGACACATACAAATTAAAAGCCAAGGTTGCTGCCAAAGCAAATCGAAGTTGAATGGATGTTAAATGAAATGACTTGGAAGTCTGGTAGCTCATGTGTCTGTGAGCTTAATATAAAATGTTTATAATTATTTTGTTGCTGTTAATGCTGATGATGGTGATGATGTCAGGTCATATTGGCGGATTTTAATTAAAAGGAATAATATATTTGTACAAACATCTATTATTATAGTTCTAAACAACATTGATTCCATTATTGAGCACTTATTTATTATTATTTACTGCTTTGTTTTATTCTTGTGTATATTTTTTAGGACCACTTAAGAGGATTCAAACGGGATAATATACGCGGGATAATAATAATAATATTGATGATGATGATGATGATAACAAAAACGGGATATGCTTTTTTGAGAAAACATTATTAATTTTTTTTAGTTTATTCTGACCTATTTAAAATCTTGCGAAGTAATTCTCTGCATAACGTTAATCAACATTGCATCCTGTAAGTTGTCAGATTTTTCAAGCTGTTCTTGGAGTGCAGGAAATTTGCTATTATAAATGGTTTAATGTCTGTAAAGCTCTAGAACGTAAGACGTAAATAACTTCACATTTATCATTCGATCGGTAAACCGTTTTCCATTTGTATTCATTTTGATTTGAAACTCCGCACCATTGTTTCGTTGCCATTTGAATGATTGCCAAGGTGGCAGTGGGTTGTTACTCATAATCTGTTGGTGCGTTCTCAAGATAATTATCCATTGCATGAATATTCCTTTAGTGTGTTTTCAGTGGAGTGGTAATGTTTATTCATGGAAATTAATTAAAACCTTTTGATAATAAAATATTATTAGGAACATATCTGTTTAACAATAGTTACAAAAAAATATTTGGTGCTGTCGACTCGTTCCACGTGGAAAAATAAAGTTACTGAATTGTTATCGTCTTCTACGATCTATAGAGAGATCGGACTTTATGTTCGAAATGTTGTGATATTTCCAGGTTTGCAACGGCAGTATCGGATACTGAACGTCTCGAATCTGAAAAAAATAATTTAAAATAACGGGGTGAAAACAACCATCAGTAGATCATTTCTTGAATTTCATATACTGCAATTAATACATAAGATGTACAGTTACAATGGAAACGTTAAAACTAGAGGTAGTGTTGCTACAGTGGCAAAATGAAATGTCCCTGAGATATGGAAACGCGGTTGACTAACAAATAATTTTTTTTCTTGAACCTTGAGAGAGAGTTTTTATTCATTCTTTTTATTAACATACCTGGCGTTGAATTAACTGGCAAAGAAGTAGTCATAAAAGATGTTGTAGACGTGGACTCCGAGGGCTCATACGCTCTTCTTGTCCAATCTTCACTTGAATCTCGGCGGGTATGCCTCAACTCGCCCTTATGGGAATGCCAATCATCGGTTACAGTGGTGTTACTGCTAGAATAAAAAGAGACGTGAAATGCTGCTCTCGTTCAAACGAAACGTAATTTAATAAATTTGGAGGAATGCATTACTGAACTTACATAATTTTAGGTTTTTGGGCCACCAAAACTGGACTCATTATCACGCGATTTGGCTTACACCAGTAGTCATCAATTGAAATGGATGCTCTACGTCCTGGTCGATCCTTGTCGCCTGCCGAAATTATATTTACATGGCACCGAATTCAGTTCAGTTTGCACGAGATGTCAGAACGTTATTTAGTACTTACGTAATAAGGGAGTCTGATCAGAATCAATGGTTGCGTTAACTGCGCGACTTGATGATCCCTGAACAAATAGCCACCAAGAGCCCGGTGCAGTAGCATCTCCTTTCTGAACTGCCGATCTCGCTGATGTTTGAAGCTTTCTGGCCGTATATATCAGGATGATCTGTGAAAGGGTGACGAATTATTATTCTCCAATAGAGTGTATTTTCGTCGGAGGCGAAAAAGAACATGTTGGGGTACCATTATAAATGTCGACGCAAAAAGCATGACCAATGCGACAATAATAAAGATGAAAACCACCTCGTCCAGTTTGTCAGAACATCCAGCGCTGAAGAGAGAACCAACCCCGAAAATCCGTAATTGGTGGTGGATACACGGCGGTGGAGCTTCCGGGCAGCAACAGCTAAATGGTACCGAATCCCAATCGGACGAAGTTGAACTGGAATGTGGAAGAACCTATCTAGAGGTACATCTTAAAAAGAATCCGCAGCATCGTGTGTATTTCCTTTCCTCCCTCGTTGGTTTCACTACTTCCTTTTTTTACTTATAATTTTTAGCCTTATCAAAAAAACAACAGCAACTAACTTTTCCAAATGCTGCCCCGGCTCCAAATCAGCATTTTGCCAATCAACTAGAAACCAGTCGAGGAGAGATTGACTGCCGCAACACTGAAGTAAGCTTTGAAGCTTGTCTATAATTACTTTTCTGGTGACGTCTGTCGAATACAAAAACATGGCGCTTTTTAAATCATACGTGCTACTCGACTCCGTCTGAAAACGATAGAAAAACAGCGTTGATTTTCCGAGGGACAGTATTTTATGAATTCCGACACATTGAGAACTCTGAAGTGCATTCGATTACCTTTAGCAGCAAAAATATAGCACTTATGACAAAAGCTGAGAATGTGATGAAAAGTGGTAAAATAAGAGCGATAAGCCCCTTCGTCATGCTTTCATCTAAATACTTTCCTCGAACTTCTAACTGTCTGTTTCTGTAGCCGGTTATAATCCACCAGATGTAAGCGACCGCTGCCAATGATGACACACCGCAAACTGATTAAAAGAAAAGTTAATAGAAGTACTTGACGTAATAGACTGGCCTCTAACAAAGCATTACCGGTGTACCACTCATGTTCAATTGATACTGTTACACCTCAGACCATTGCTGAAGTACTTGCCGTTTGGTTTAGGAAACCTTTCGTGGTGGAGTGCGGTAAGCCTGTTTTTCACTTATCTTTAACTATAACTTAGTTCTCACCTATTTCTAATATTGTTAAGTATGTCAGACTGGTGAAATGAAGGATGTCGTTTGCTCGCGTTAAGACAACAACGCCTTTGAGTACTAGACACAGCGAGTTGAGAACGGAAAGGGTGCCTATAACGATACCCTGCGACACCAAATTCTGGCGTGCAGATTCTGTCAGTTCTTCCATGCCGCATTATTCCCGGCTGAAACAAACACGGGAAGAAGACATAGACGTTAGAAAGGGATGACACTCAAAGGGTGCGACACTCGCGTTCGTCTATCCCATAAATTTTAAATTTTTCGCACATTTCTTATGCTCTCTGGTCATTTGAACGACTTACGAATTTGTTATTTATAAATACGACCATAACCGAACCGAATTTCGACTTGAAAGTTAGCCGACATGAGACTGTTTTCTACTTCTCAAAACTATCCTACGAATGGTTTTTTCCGCAAACTACACCTAACGAATTATTTATTGGGCCACCCCGAAATTCCGACTCGCTGCCGAACTTATTAACAATTTTTATTAAAAAAATGAATCGAAACGAAAGCTTTCACATGAAAAAGTAAACATTCTCCATTTTCGGTGGACGCGGTACGGAAAACCGTTCAAAACAACGTGGAACGGAACAATCGGAGCCAAGTGGCTGGTTCTCACTAGAAAAGTTTGTTTTACTTTACTACAACTATCGGTTACGCATCCATAATTAATTCATTCAAAACCACATTTGTGTGACAACAAGAAAATAACTAGTTACGTTAGACTGACTAACTATTAAACATAAATAAATAATTTTAATAATATCTAAAAGTCTGGCAGGAAGTGAGAGAAATAGAATAGGAAATGAAAAGAATGTCTCATTCGAATTTTTTTTTTATTAAAGAGAACAAGTAGTATTTATTTGTAACTTATATAGAATTTCGATGATTTCATTTTTTTGCTTTTTCACGCTTTTTTTCAAAAGCTGTAAATATTTAAAATAGAAATAGACAACAATTAGCGAATCATTAATAATAGTTGTCTTATAAAATGTGTAACTCTTAAAGTAGTTTCTCTTAACCGGCAAAAACATTGTTAATTATTCAGGTTTGGTGTTATGAAAGTAGAAATGTCGGCTGTGGATTACGTGGTTCAGTGAGTACATGAGAAGTACAATTTCAAGGTTGACCGAAAATAAAATTGGTTTCCTAGAGTTATAAACACATGAAATGCAATTTCACAATGCACTCTTCTACTTTCTCTATTTTCACTGCGTTTTTGACCTGATTCTCGTAATAGATTCTCATATTTTTAATAACTAGTTGATATATTAAATTCTACGATGGGGTGGATCATTGAATTTAGTCTTAGCCTCGTGCAAATTTCGTTGCAAGTTCTTATGTAAGCAATTAAATTATTCCCCTAAGTAGGTGCTCACAAGCCACATATCACCCCATCTGTAGCCGCCATATTTCCGAATTTGAAATTCTAAACTTCGTAATGGAAAGAACAGGCTTCCAGAACTTATCAGACTTTTCTCTACTCCCAATAATATGAACAATAAATTAATATCGCTTTAATAAAAGAACTAGCCATAAAATAAAAAATGTTTAATTAACAATTATAAATAGGCGTAAATTATGTTTGGTAACTCCTGTTTAGGTACACTTAAGCGTAATTTTTGTAACGGTCCCGGAGGAACAAAAATTAAAATTTCCGTTAGCAATCAATTTTCATTAAGGTGTTTCTAAGGTTGACTTGTTTGGCATTCCAAATTTCAGGTATGCTAAAATGGGATACCTCAAAGAAATTTCAACAGTCAACCAGAGTTCATAATTCAAGAAAATTCGCAAAAAATGTCCGATTATTGAACTGCATAATATCTGAAACAATAAATTAATAAATGAGTATAAAAATATATTTGAATACATACCTTTAACAATTTAAAGGTATTTAGTTACTATCGACAGTGAATTCTCCCGAGACATCTTTGTGACCATTCAACTATTTCGTCGGGGGTCATTAGTTCTTACCTTGTGGGTGATTTTCTGGAAATTATAGACGGCCTTGCTCCACCAATTCGTAAATTTGTTTATTTCCAAGCCAGTAAGTTCGTACGTGAAAGCAGTGAATCCTTCCACGTCCAAGAAGATTATCATGGCCCACATTCCTTTAAGGAGAGCACTCGTCATCTCTCGGAACTCCTGTGAAGGAGATTTCAGCACAGGCCACAGAATTTCCTTTAAAACTCGTCGACAAGTCTCCTTCGTTTCTTCCACGGTTCCTCTGCATATGTTGTACCTGTGAAAATAAAATGTGTTCAGGTAAACCGTTTAACGCAGGCGTACACTTTGTTGACACATAAGTTAAAATCAATCTACCGACCTATCTTCAATGCCTATCATGTAACCTATGGTTCTCCAGAAATGTATGAATCCCTCCAGATCTTTCGGGTCTCTTACATTGATACCCAGTTTGTCCTGCATGAGAAGTCCAAATCCCATAAATCCAAATTGAGTGATTGCCAATGAACTTTGTGAGACGGAGCCATTTTTTTCAGACAGTCCTCTTTTGTTGGCCATTGAATGTTTTGCATAAACCGCTTTCAGAGATTTGTAAGCCCTGCGATGGAGACGAGATTAATTGTTATTAAAAATTTTATTTTTGATGAACATAATGGACGAATTGGACCAATGTTTCATAACAGTTGAGCCTTGTTTGATGTAGGTGAACGAATTTATGTACAGTATGTTTGATTTGTGTGTAAATCAGGGATTTATCCGGTAGCCTTTCCTATGCATTTACTTTGGTGGCAACGTTTGTTTTGGTGGGATGACCGTCAAAGTCAAATTGTTTGATTTTCACTTAGATTGTCTTCGTCAAAGTAAAGGTTGAAGGTAGTTACGTTTTTTTACGAATACATTGTCGACACTCCTAGAGACTCTGATTAGTTATTTTAAATAATTAAACTCTACCCCGATTCCTTGTCCGTTATGTCTTCATTATACCACGTAAGCATATGACCCAGTGTGGACATGTATCTCTTGAACGCAGTGCTTGGAGTCGATGACTTCCTTGTCATAGTCAGAATTTTCAGGACTCTTGGTATGGCGAGTATGACAAACAGACCGCATAGTTTTGAAACAAATAGTGCGTAGTAGTTTGCATTGAAAAACTGCTGTCCCCTGTAACATAACATGTGCGGAAACATAAACATAAGAAATACAGAAGAATATCTATAGAAACAGTAATAAACAGTTTTCATGTTACCTCTGAAATTTTTCTTTGTCGAACCACTCGGGAAGTTCTCCCATTGCGTTGCCGTGAAGTAAATTCGGTTCATCTGCATCTTCCTTCAGTAGCCGGATTTGTTCGTCTATGTCGTTTGTGTGTTCTTTCAAAATATAAATAAAAGGTAAATTTAAATAAGGAACCGTTTAAATAATAAATAACAATTCCGGCAGATTTATTTAATATATCGATAATCGAATATTTATTTATTGTAGACTAATTTCGCGTTACCTACGGTTCGTTTAGTTTTTGTATGGTTAACAGTCACAAACAATTAACTAAATATTCAATTGAAAAAACGTTTGTGAATAACTTTTAATCTAACTGACTAACAATTAAACCTGCGACCGATACATCAGGTACTTTACACGGTAATAAGAATTCGTGTAAACAATCATGCGCCTCCAGACTGGAGTCACTAATTTGCTCTGCAAACAGGTAGTTTTTAGTGTATTCTATGAATTGTTAGTTTTGTGTTCCCCAATATTACTCGGAAGCACTACGAAAACAAATGAAAACGACACTTTTGATAAGTTCAAGGGAACAACGCAAAACCGTTTCCATTCGGAGGTTTTGAAAATTCTGGAATTCTATTTTGAACCATACGTTGAAACTATTAGTCGGTTTTTAAAATTTCGAAACGCAACTAGTTAAACGTATTGCGGTGTCGTCCGAGAAATAAATATCCTGGTGACAATGACATTTTATCTTACTTACGTTGTGTGATTCGTCTTGTTACAGTCTGCATTTTGGTTGTTTCAAGTCGAGCAGCACCCTCCGGGCTCAGATGTTTCCTGCAGAATGACAAAGAAAGCAACTCAACACAAAATTCACGTAGAAATGAACGAACCGTTCGGGTGGTGGGTACCCAACTACCTGCTAGAAATAAATACTTTTATGTCACGGTCAAATGATCATGATGAAAGTGTAATTCTTGCCAAATTCGCTGCGAAAACCATCGTTTTCATGTCTGCGTTTCGTCTGTCTCACAACGGAGAACTGCACTTTAAGTAAACTTTATTTCTCTGCATTTTATTGATTTAGCTATGTACATAATCCAGTTATTCCATTGGGAATTGACTGAGACACATCCCCTAAAAAGTTTTACTACTTTAGTACAACTTTAGTAGTACAAGTTCGCGTAAGCGTAAATGGTTCTTTATTGATACAGGGCAAATCTGTTAATAATTATGATACGATACGTTTATTTATTTTTTGTTTTGTTGTTCTTAAGCAATTTGTCGATACCTTTTCTCTAAATCTTAAGCACTCTGTTACCTGAACGATTGGTTTTCTACGTATTTCCCCAACTCCCTTATCGCTTTGTAGAATTTAAAGCAAAATGACACCCCAGTCGCCTGTCGATTTTATTTCACGTGTCCTCAATAATCTATGTATATATAAGATGTACTAAAACTCAATTGCCTTGATGATGCAGGATTTGGGTCAATGTTGTCTATAATATTTCTCTCAAGCGAATTTTCAGGTTCATCCGAGATTACATCCGCAGTGACTTATTGCTCACTCTAGTTACTGTGCTTAAGTTTCAACGTGTGAAGTTCTTTCACACGAAAAGGTTAACGAAAGAGTTAGTTACCATTAATGTTCAGATGGGCTCCACTGCACACTGTGAACTACTCCCCATTCCCGTCGTTATACTTGAAAGTTGAGTCTTTTACACATCACATCAACTATCGTTGTCTAAATCGATACCGAAAGCGACGAAAGAAAACATTTAAGAAGTTCACAAACCAACTGTTTTGCTTTCTATATGTTCTGTACCGAAACGAAGTCGAAGTATGACAGTAAAACTATGAGAAAGTGAGACGTTGTGGGGAACAAGAAGAAAGAGTTAAATTCAAGTGTCCGACTCCAGTGTCTTCTAAGTTGCCGGACCTTCGGTTTGTTTCTTTAAATGAATTCCAGCGTCTTATTTTAATAAGTCTGCCATTTGTCAAATTCTAAGTTGAATGTCTTTTATGTGTTCCACTGCAAAGTTAACACCGTCAAATAACGAAATTTAGAAGCCCCAGAAAGAAAGAAGCCAAAAGTGAAAGTGGTACGTGCACCTATACAAAATGGTTGTATTTCAGTTTGGTAGAGCCAGAAGACATTTTGTATAATAATTATGTAATGTTTAATAGAAGCTTATGACATATGATATACTCGGCTTGCCTTAACAACACATACATTGTATCAAAAGAATATATTAATTTTAATTTCTTTAATAGTTCCGGAATTACAGTTTTACAAAAACTCGAACTCCGGGTAATTATCCATAAAGTAATATGTCATATATTGAAAAATAATACATAGTATGCAGAACTTACTCCTGTTTTACTCTTTCGTTTTGCGCTATTAAGTACACAGCTCGTGGTGTGAACCGAACTGATCAAATTTATTGAGCATTTTTACGGTCGACTTCGTGCTTAATTTTTCTGCACATTGTGTTGCAAAAATTATTATGTTACAAAAGAAAGTAAGTACCTATTTAGGTACTGCGGTTACGGTTGATATTAGCAACTGGGTGGCCTTAAACTCGGAGGTCTACCATATGATAAGGCAAAACTTAACGAAACTCACCAACCCGAGACTGTAGTTTCCCATTTGAAGTGTGACTTCTAGGAAAAATATTCTTATTTTATATATTCTTAAATATCATATATATATACTGAATCAAGAACTATTAATACAAAATATAAATAGCAAAACAAAGGGAAATGCCAAAAGATAAAGTAATTGACAAAGCCGTTTAATTATAATTATAACCCTACAAATAATTGTTCTCTAAAATCAATCCGTTCATATCCAAAACTTATTAAAAAAGAAGGTCCTGTTTATTTATTTAAGATACATAGGTTGATTTTTTTTAATTTTAAGTAACTTTTATGAAGTTTTAGGGTTCCATTATAAAACCGTTTGGAGAGCAACGCCGCTGTGGACATTTTTATAACTTACAGAGTAATATAATAGTTGCAATTTCCGTCACCAGGTGCCGCAAAGTTTTTTGTTCTTAGTATCGTAGCCATTGATAGATATTCCAAGCCTGTATAAAATACACAATTTATGAAATATATTTTTCATAATGGCAAATTTGTGTAGCAGGTGGTAAGCACAATGTTATTACTAAAAGGTAACTAAGAGAAAAAACACTGGACGAGTTTTTTAGAGAGCACAAAAAATAGTAAAACTATAATTCCACTTCATGTAGTATTAGACACAGAGATGAAAAAAGTCAGTTGTAGCAAAACACTATATAAGGTAACGACAAACTATTTAGATCAATCGACCACCTTGAACCTTAATTTTACTACGGCGCTTACCCTGAACTCCCACATTCCTGAATCGAATGTTTAGGAATACTTAAGGGATCGATACGAACACTTCTTCAGCGAGCAAGATGAAGAACCGTGCGACAGTCAAAAAGTACGAACCTCAGAGGAAACTTAACGGCAAGAGGTACACTATGGAACTTTTTGCATCACCGCAGGTACAATTCGTACTTTGCTTCGACATAATCCACAATATTCTTTTATAAGCGACCTTTAATGAGTGCACTCAGTCATTCAGGTCCGATGAAGAACACCCTGAGAACAATTGAATACTTCACGTCTGAGGTGTAAGACAAGCGGAGTTAAACCACCCGTGCAGGTACACGTGTAGGTGCGATAATTCCGGTCTTAAAATGAATTATATCATCACGTTAAAGGTAAAACTACAAGAATTCCAGTTAAATTAAAAGGTTGCCTCGTCGAAATTTATGTGTGGAATACCTGGAATGCAACAAAAAACAAGTATTATAAGGTAGACGAGGTACCCCGTTGATTTTGTTTACGCCAGACACGTGAGTGTTCACCCCTGACGTCGGGGGAGGTCCGCCATCTAATTAATCAACCCTTTAATGTGCCCACCCTTTGGTCAGGTTTCCCACAAATATTTAGCAAGGTTTCATGAGCCCGAAGGCTTCTTTTTCCGCCTTTCCTTGGAAGTTGAGAAACTCGGAACTTGTACTTAAGTTTCGAATCGCTTAAAGCCGTCCTATTCAACAATTTATTAAGTTAGAGTGTCACATCTGCCAGGTTAGCACCTTTCAAGTCGTTTAATAACTATTTCTACAATCTCACTTTTATATAAATTTCATATACTGTGTTTTCGGGTACAACCACGGTCGAGAAGGAAGTACTTCTCGTCACTTCTTCAGCTGTTTATTGTCGTTTGGGTTTTAACAAGGTTCAACCAAGGCCGTTTAATCTTATTTGTATAAAAACTCGTATCTGATAAAATTATTCATACTAATTTTTATTATTTATTTGTCTGCGGTTTGAGTAACAAATTTGCTCGTCACCTTCATTTTATCTTGTTACTATCAATAACCAGCAAGGGCGATGTACAAGGAAACTTTGATATTTGGTGTTTATATATTTTACTTATTACTCTTCACTTTTTTGAAAGCATATATATAATTATTGTATTTCTTAAAAGAGAAATATTGTAAGTGGATGTTTAAGTTTCAGTACGGAAGGTAACACAAGATAGTTACTTATTCACCTATAAAACTTATGTAAATAAATTAGGCACTGCTCTACGGTTAAAGTATTTTCCCGAACTATACATGTGGTGTCGTAGTTATTTATTAGCTTTTGACGGTTTATTCGAGTTTCTGAACACAAAAAAAACAATCATCGTTTAAAAACACTTCAGATGTAAATAATTAATTAACCCAGGCGTTATACATAAATTTAAACATCCATACATAAGCCACACACCCTTTCAAGTAAATAAATAAATTACTAAATTTCCCTACCTTTGTAATTATTATTATTAATAATATTATTGTTATAATCTGGTACTGTAATCCTTTGTATATTATTAATAAATAGGTTCACGGAAGTTGTTTAAAGGGAAATAAAACTAAAAGGTTACATTTGCCTACAATTTAAGGATTTTCATTAAAATTTGAAAAAGTTTTTAAATATCAATTTTGAAACGTGTTTACAAAAATCAGACGAGTTAAATTCTTACCTAAAAATTGAAAATCCGTTAAAATTGTTAAAAATGCCGAGACGCATGTTTTCGGTGAGCTCAAGAAAAATGTCTGCCAATCGTTCGGCATTCCTAAACAATTGAATAAATAACAGTTGAATAACAATTAAAAAACAGTACGATTTCAAGCGGAATAAAATAATTAAACCAAGTATTTGTAAAGTATGAAAAAACTTGCAAAAATATAATAAATAAATATTTATTATGAAGATTTCCTTGTTTTGGTTTCACAATTCCGTTGAGACGTTAACGCTGTGATGAATCGTAACAGAAGAAAAGGTGGAAAGTCAACTCGTGGCTTCCCCTTATTATTTTTACGTAGTAGTGGTAGTAATGAAGCTGGAGGCGAAGTATTGAGTGAAACCATCGTTGTAATTATTAACCGGGCAGACGGGAATCCTATTAAATAGAGAAGATGGCAGAGACTGGTAATTAATCCATCGGCTTTTACCTCCCGTTGCACACACGGTGAAACCCGCAAGTAGCATCCCCTATTTTTCTATTTCTAATGTTTGTCTACTTTGTAAATAGAACAGGGTCCGAGGGATGAAAAGCCGTTAACTCGTGGGGGTGAAGAGTTGATGAGTGATTGAACGAAGTCCTATTAATGTTGATTTACAGGGGTTGGATTTTGGTCAAAGTTTCTCAACGCTTTTTTTGTCCAACTCCCACCGGGCAGCTTCTTCTTTCTCAACAAGCATTTTTTTTTCGTGGATTTAATTGTTCGTCTGTTTTTTATGTAGTTGCTCTATTTTTCTGTTTTTTTTTAAATAAATTTTATTTAAGTTTTATTTTATTTAGGTTGTTACCTACCGGAATAATCAGAATTTTTGTATTTCTTTTATAAGATTTACTTAAATAATTGTATTCTCTAATAAATATTGTACATTTGAATTAGTATATATTGTACAAGGACTATTCTATTTATTTTATTTAGTTTATTAAGTTTATTAATATTATTTATTCATAACTTCAAATAAAAGTTTCATTCACTTGAACAGGCATCATAAAATTTATTTAGTAATCTCCTGTTAGACTCCTCAAAATCTCCTAGTCCTTATTTTATTTACATGTTGCAAGTTTCTCTCGCAACTTAAGTAGTACCTGTTGCGCACACAATAAAACCTTCCATCACAGATAGTAAACATAATTATTTTCAAAGTGTGTGAAGCGTTTCTCTGCCGCCTAACACTACAATTGGCTTTAAAATAGAAATTACATGTTGAACAATAAATGAAGATTGTAGTCAACGTAATATTCAATTTGCGCATAATATTAAGCAGCATACGTTTTTTTAAATGGTACAAATTTTTGCTACCTAACAACTTGAATTAATTTGAAATAATTTAAAGTGGATGTGAAGTCGTTCAGCAAAACAGGCGTTCACAAAGAATTACACAAATACCACAGCTGGTGACAGACGTTTACCTCAAAGGTATTAACAAGGTGCGTTTCGTCTTGCAAATTGGTTTCGACCGGTGCGCCGGGAAAGCACACGCGAGTGACCAGGTAACTTTCCATATTCCATATAACTCAAAGGTGTCGGCGAAATAACGAAAAAAAAGCTACGACGTACCGCCGATTTAAAGAAAAAAAAATGGGAAACGTAGCGCTTCGTAACACGACTCAAATTGCTCAAATAACACTTCTGAAAGCATTCAATAAATTAATAAACTCGACCGGTAATATAAATATTTATTGGAAATTCGTGATGTAGTTTGGACAGCAAGTAGTTATTAATGTCGTCCTGTTTTCTTTTTCCTACGTGATCCTCGTAAGTTTGATGAATTATCTTAACAGGTCATTGTTTCTCCATCTGTTTTTATCCGACGCGTACCTTTCTTTATTGGCCTAACCAGGTAGTATTTATTAAGTGAGAGAAAAAAAACTTTGTGCTTTCTTATTAAAGGCGGAGGACTGACTTGAGGGACCTGCAACACCTTCGCCTTTCAATTTTCCGTACACCTCTCTCTCTCTCTCTCTCTCTCTCTCTCTCTCTGTTTTTCACTACCTATTGAGTCGATTAATTACAGCCTGGTGTTCAGGTACAGAGCGTTAAAATGACCGAACGAATCGGGCGGTCGCCTTGTTTTACCGGCTACAAATTTTTGAAAAATTACACCTGAACTTATTAGTCGTCAATAATGTTGGATTTTCATCGGACCGGATGCAGTCGTATTGGACTATTTATTGAGCTCGCGAGACGTGTGTAGCACTGTAATTCATTCACGTCGTTCGAATAGACTTACCTGAAACTCCAGGTATTTGAGGTCCAGGTGATTGAGTCATGGAACATACCGAGACGTGCACACTCATAACGAACCCGAGGTTGTGCAATACGCGAAAGGGTCAAATAAATTTGCACTAATACCTCAAACAAATAATTAAAACCTGCACGCAATACGTAAATCATTATTAATTAGAAACGAATACACCTGAATATATTTATGACTTGAATCGGGGGGGCCTCACCAACGCGGAAATAACTCAAAATAGAAATTCCATTGCGTTTCTTGTCAGCTACCTTAAAGACACGATGGGCTGCGAAACAAAATGACTCGCTGGGGCAAGTGGAAACGACCACCAATCGGCCAGGCCCCTAAGGAACTCACCAGAGTGATTTTCCCGAACATAACTGGATGCCGGTGAAACGTGAGATCATTCACATGGAACGACCACAAGCAAATATCACCTCTAATTAATTTCCACGGCACCTCGAAGGTGACCCGAAAACTTACGTTCGGAAGAGGAGTTGTCTCAGGTGTAGAGGGTCCGTTGAGAGAGAGAGAGAGACCACGGGAGAGGAGAGCGCAATTAAAAGGAATTTCCAGATTATAAAAAATAATCACCTTAAAATCCAATTCTTCCTCAGAGGTGGATGCCATATTTTCAATTATCTGAACGAATCTAGCACCCCATCGTATCAGAAAACGGCGATACTCTATATTAATAGTTAGGCTCAGGTTATCGGCTGCTAATTGGGGACCATTACACGCCGGGTCAGACGTGACTTGATAAATACATCTTTGATTAAATCACTTTAATTTCGACTGAGTAGATAGAAAAAAAAAATGGAAAAAGTGCCTTTAATCATATTCCTAGGGTTAGGGCATGGGCTACGAGTCAGATTTATGGACTCCGCTTATTTACTTGCCGTTAAATTTGATATCTAACAAATAGTTGTGGTGTAAAACCGACACAGAGTTGAACGTTTCTCCTCCGAGTCTTCCATGGTACTCCCACCTCTCTCTTCAGATTGTTATGGATTTGCCTCGCCGACGTTTTGAAAAATAAAAATCGTCATTACCTATTTAATAGGTCGTTTAATCGATGTAAACCGCTTTTTTTTTTTCTCTCTCTCTCTCTCTCTCTCCGATTATGTTCTTTTGCCCTGCGAAAATCTATTTACATACACAGTCGTGGTGGGCAGCGGAGATCTCATAAACTCGTTTTCACCTTTGGGACACGTTTAAAATATAGTCAAACGTGCCTCGTATGGATGCCCACATAGAGCTGCGATATTTAGTTTGACCGGAGGTCCCATCAGGTAGCCGGATTTCGCGGGTACCAATTATTTTAGGGTCCAACTCGGTTAGTCTTCTCGATTTGACGACACGCCGGAATGAAATGCTTCTCGTTCTCCTCGATTCTTTACAAATTTACTTGATTTTTTATTGCCTGGTAATTTATTGTTATTATTTGTTTATGTTTCCTTTGGTGCTTATGAACGAACGCGAACGTTGTTCCTTCAATTTGATTTTTCTCATCGGTTTCCCATTCCCCTGGTATTAATTGGTAGTCACTTTGGGTAAAACCGCAATTTAAAGAACTTTGTGTGATTCTCTTCGCGGCACTTGTCTTGTGTCGTCTAATTTGAGAAGAAAGGAGCGCGGGTTCATTAAATTACTCGCCGGGTAGTTGAATTGTACGGGTTGTATGTTGCCCAGAAAACCATTAGGAGGGAACACGATCGTGTAACATTCAGACACCAATAAAAAGCTCTTTTTCGTGTGTAATTAAGTACCTACTACTGTTTCGTGTAATATTTGTCTACTATAAGCAATGTTTATTGCCTTTCCTTCGTGTTCTATATCGCTACCAGTTGTGTTATTACTGCTGCATCGGTCGTGATACCTGCCGTCTCTGCATCGGTACAAAAACAAGGGATTCGTGATGTAAACTAATCGATGACAATTAAGTTCCAAAAAGCGAAATAAAGGTAAGTAGAGCATGTACTACATGATTTTAATCATGGTGTGAAAAACAAGAGCCATCAGACCTTGAGCCGAAGATGCCCCAGCACCTGAGGTTCCTAATAGGAGAACCTATGGCCTGGCACTTGGTACGAAGACCCACTTCTAGAAATTCAAATTACAATAAACGATTTTAATATTGTGCTGTTATTTGCTACGACAGTTCTCACACTGTTCACTTTGAGCAACATCGAACGTTCCTCCATCGAATGCAGCCTTAATGTCCTTGGTTCCAAAGCATGTAAATCATAACGTTATTACTTGACGAAGTCGTTCCTTAAACGTGGGTAATTCGATGGAACAGCTCTAAAGAGCACTTTCATTACGGTTAAATAAATTTAACGTTTTATCCAACTACATCAAACGTCCATCATCGCGCGGACACCTGCGTGCCTACACTTGCAGATAGTGCCCCGACTCCTACCGACTCAAACTTCCTTCATATCGAATTCATCTGGGTCTTTCCTCGGACCCACTCAAACAACACTTCAAGGTGTAATTGATGAGTCACCGATTAGGGTCTTGTCTTGCTCTTAGGTGGCCTACAAGCCATGTCATACCGGATTTGTTTCGTACACCGAAAATATTTTTGACGGTGGTCCCATTGGTCCTTGGCTCGTATTCGGCGTTAACACCACTCGACCACACTTATCACTCGGCGAAGAAACCGGGTGTTATCTACATATTTACCCTGCTCTATTAATTGTCGGGTATTTAAAAATTACCAGTGTCAACTATTTACATACAAACCACTGGATGGTGGCACGAGTAAAGACAGCCCAACAAAAAGTATGGTTAGTTTTTTGTAACTGTTATTTACATTTGTTTGTAATAAGTTCCGAATAGTGACAATTCCTTGTAATATTAATTTATGTTAAGTTTTTATTTTTCTGATTCACATCTTGTCAACGTCACGGGTTCCTCACGGGGTGGTTACTTTGGTCGCCGAACATAAAAAAAAATACCCCGAGACCACGGCACACGGACCAGGCAACTTCTGATTAGTTCAACGTCGTGATACCTGAAATCGTTCGTTTCGATCGAAGCCATTTTCTTTACGATTTGTAATTATGATGATCAAACTCGATTACACAAAGGAAATTAATTTTTCATTGTTTTAAGTACATCATTAAGCGGCCTAATAATTCTGAAATTCTTATTGAAATTTGTTACAACAACAACTCGTTTTGGCGGTTATGGTATGGTAACACGTTTACCCGAACCCATTGGACAATATTGGTTTAACGGAATTATATAAATCGATGGGGTCCTTAAATTGGTCCCTTAAAAGCGATTTATTATTCTATTACACTGGACTCATAAAAGTGCATTGGGTTTGGGGCCGGGGTGAATAAGTAGTTTCCATGGTTTTTTCCGAGATGCACATTTTTACGCTGCAGACGAGGTTTTACGAGCCGAGAAAAAAATAATTATAATTTACTTTGTGCAAAGTGTAAAGAATAGTTTTAGGGGCCCCGGGGGCGATTCTTCGTGTCCGTCGTGAAATCAATTAATAGTAATTGTTAGTGTTAATAGGAACGAGTAACTTTCCGAGCTGAACACAGAGCAGAGTCTAGTTTTGGAGTAATTTATACACGTAACGACCGATATTAATGTTGGTAAATTGGGGGTAGAATGTTGAAGTAGTTAATTAAGGCTTTCTCGAGCGACACATTTACCAGGTAACTTGCCCGTATTATCACGTAATATAAGAAATATTTAAAACAACCAACGACAGGTATTCATGCGATTAAATAATGTATACTAACTACAGTGAGAATGTAGATAAACTACGCTTAAGGAGTGAAGAACAGGACGAGGAGTAGTTTTCGTTAGATAGTTTATAGTTTGTATAAGAGGTGGGACACTTGAACTATTAACACCGTAAAATTATGACGAAATTTCGAAGAATTCATCAATATTCGATTTCATAATTTCTTAGATTTCTAAAATTATGACCAAAGACCTGGTGGTTAATGGTTTGTTATTTAACGATTTAAATTGTTAAAAATGATTTCGATTGTAAAAAAATAAAGCAACAATGTTTGTATTTTTATTTTCTGGTTTCTTTTTATTATACCAAATGTCTCCGAATTCTATCACAGGTATTGGTTTACTTTTTTAACCTACAGTTTTCTTTAATCTTTGTTAATATAAAATAATATATACAACTGTACCTATAATATAATTCGTATAGTGTAATGATAGGATTCGTGCCGGGTTTTTGTCAGACTTTGTCAGACCCCTGTGCTTTCAAACCTGTCCAGTGTGACAACCACCGATGAACCACCCACCGACCTGGTCATTCCAAATTTTTAGTACAAAATATTATAATTATTTGAAGTTCATACTTTTAGTATGATACGTGGAACATCTCAGATCATTTGTTTTTTAGGGAAAGGTGCACGAGAAAAACCTTTCCCGAGAAATTGCACAGAAGCCTGCACACACACACACACATACACACTCACACACACAAAGCCTCCTTCACACTTGAAATTGTTTTTCACCAGCCCCGAGTTGAAGTGTTAATAGTATAGTATAGTATAATTATACCCGTGAGGGTGATCAAATTAAAAATAGGATAGGAACCATCCTCTATTTTTCTATCGTTTTTCTCCCGGTGCCTTCGGTACGGAGTTGTGCCGTAAGAGCCGAAGAATTTTTTCATCCCATATAAAATAATAAGAACAAGTCAGGTTTTTTTGTGTCTACTTTTCTCTTTCTCTCTCGCTCTTTCTCTTCCGAGGCATGGTATCCTTCCTCGACGAGAGAGAGAAAGAGAGAGAGAGATAATCAGTAAGCGTGTTTTATTTAATGTTGTGGGGCGGATCGGAGTGTCACATAAATCCTGGTCCTCATGGCCCCCGGCGCGCCGGCCTGTGATCACCTCCTCATTACATACTATCTACACGAACGAAGCGGAAAATAAACATCAAAAATAATAACAAGCTATAAAAATATTGATATTGATTGGAAATCATGATTGAGAAGTGTTGCAGACGGGACCTTTGTTACTGTGGAGACCGAGAGAAACAATGGTTATTTTTCAACTTACCTTATTATAATTAAAATATATAATTATTTCGGCTGTGAAAGGTCATTGTTTGACCTAGTCAAGTTTGTTTCTTCACACCGTGAACGGCTATGCAGCCACTTTTCACTTTTTCTTACTCATTAAACGTTACTTTAATTATAACTAGGAACCCCCAGAAGCATTTCCCTCTCTCTCTCGTAGATTCTGATAGTATTCGCGATGTCGTAAATTTTACAGTATATTTTACTCAGCTGGTCACAAAATTTACAGCATTTTACTTTAAAGAGGAACCTCTGTACCCTTTTCCGCGCCTTCTCATTCTCTTTCTCCCTTGAAAAGAGATTAAGCAGTTGACTTTGACTGTTTTTTCCTTTGTGGATTCTTCATGTTCAAACAGAAAACCAGGTATCCAGGTAATGAAAGACACGGTCCTCCGTTAATGAAACAGTCGAGCGTCATTAACCATCGGTCGGTACCTTACTTTTTCATTAGAGAATGTGAATTCTATCAGCTACCCAAACTTCTCATAAATCAGTCAAAATTATTGTGAGATTACCTTTCTCATTGACGGAGATAAGATTCGGGGTTGAAAAATCGTGATTTCACGTTTGAATTGAGTTAATGACGGTAACAGTACGTGTGTAGCAATGTATAATGTACATAAATAAAAAGGGAACTAGTACTCTGCGAACGATTTCATCGGAAATAGAAAAGGGGAGAAACAACGAGGCAAATTTGAAGGAAAATGGCGGTCCAAAGTGACCGGGCAAACTCTCAAAAGCCGAAACAATCTCAGGTCACATTAAAGCAGTTTATCATCAAACAATTAATAATATTAAAAAATGAATAATTTACGTAGAGCTTGCTTATGTAGGTGCTGAAACAATACGAAATTTATAAGAATCAGACAGCTGGAATCATCGGTGGAAGGCATACTTCAATAACCTAAGTAGCACTACCACTAAGAACTAACAACTTACAAGTACTAATACAGTGTAGAATGGCAAATATTTACAAATTCTCTTTAAAAAATTTGTATCTACAGCTATACACGACTGGGAGCAATCGGGGCAAAACTTTAAGCACAAGAGTCAGACAATTAAAGTTGCACCAACGCAAAAAAGAAAGAGAACCTTATTACGAAGACTCTTCATACTTGCCGCACACGAATAAGCAAACTACGGGCAGATGTACAGCAATTTCAATAAAAACAAACAAAAAAATCGAAGTTTAGTAGTCCAACCAAATACAAATAATAACAAAGCCTCCATTTCCACTCACATCACAAACCTTGGATGCTTTTCAAAGGAGAAAAATATATAAAAAATTGTACGCCATAGTTACATAATAAATAACATAAAACAATGAAAATTTATTTCATAATATATTTCCCATACGTATTATATATTATCATAAGTGAGCTCCAACACACTTACAAACACACACACACACACACACACACACACACACACACACACACAAACACACAAACACACATGTTTATATATAAACACGATAACGCCCCTAACAGACCTCACACTCCATCGATTCTAGCGGAAATTAAAAATACTTCAAAATTACTACTCTTAGAAAATGGAGACTGATTAATAGTCGTAATAACTGAAACGCGCCCTCCTCCCTGTATAATAAAGGTTTTCTATATTTTATAAAAACGCTTAACAGTTACACGGTCAAATATTATCTATAAAACAATTTAAAGTGTTAACATACTTGTCGAAAACGTATTTTTGAACATACAGAAATATACTACACGCATCCTATACTTCCGTGTATATATATATATATAATTCGATTATCGAAATCCATAAATGGGATATCAACTTCGAATACTCCGATGCACTTTATTTGTCATTTAAATATCACGTTAATAATTTCTAGTTCTGTTTGTGAATTTATTTATGTACGTGTGTACGAGAACCCGTAATTTAGATTTTATTCCGCGATAGTGAAATCCATTTCTTAATTTGATTGCTGATAACGTGGAAAAAAAAACTTTTTGTTCTGACTTTCCTTCCTTTTTTTCCCGTTCGGTAACATCGCATGTTAGAACATCGTTTCGACGACGAATGGAATAAAACGCGGACAGAAAAAAACAACTAGGATACATGTGGGAACATCGTGGAAGAAAAGTAATCTCCGGTGTGCAGGTAACCCGAACGAGACGATACACTCTTTGCTTATGTTTGGTTCGGGTGGTTGTTTTTACGTGGAATGAAAATCTGACTGCGACCGGTCAATAGTTATGGAAGATTAATCATGTACGGTTGATTTTAAAGTTTGGCAGTGGAGAATGACGTCGGAGAACACCGACGAATACTAAACATGTGCAGGGCACAACTCCCAGATGGAATAACGTTGACAACTCTCGTGATAAGAGACGATAATAACTTCTGGTTTCCTACTTGATCGATAGTTTAATTTAGTGTGTTGGTATGTAGTTCGTCAAGTGCACGACTTACTAGGTAAACGAATCGGATTGTAATGAGCTATTGAATCATCCAATGGGAGTGTCCTTTAATATCAATAAATATAAAACACAGAAGAAGCACCCGTGGTTATACAAAATACATGAAATTATGTACCAAAGCACGTAACTGTAGTTTAGAGGAGAGTAAAAGATTTTAATAAAGCTACTCGAGTAAGAATTCATATATTTAATAGTAAGAATTAAAAAACGATTAATAAAAGTAGCAGAGTCGTACAGGGCCGCAGAAGTGTGGTCTGTGGTATTTGTACTAATTCTCTATTTATGTGATCACCGAAAAATTACTGCAACATCATTTAGACAACTAATAATATATATTAATAGGAAGCAGACACAACGCAATGATTGGTTGTTAAAGCTCGTGCAGTCACATAAATGTATAAAATAATATTATTTATAATTAAATTACACAGTAAACATAAAGTGTGGTGTAATACTGCTTAATAATATTGGAAATAAATTATATTTAGATATACAAGTAAACTACTGTGTTGGTGTATGGATAGATTCTTGTTAACATTCTACTTCAATCGGTTAGAAAAGTCACAGGAGCCACAGAAATCTCTGGTACTACCTAGTAGAACATTCCTGAGGGCGTAAAAACCCTATAAATCATGCGTCGCAACACGGTGTGGGCATTTTCTCTACACCTTAAATAACTACATCGACAGTTATTAATTCTCAAACTTGTTACATAAATTCATGCGTTAAACGGGTTTAATTGCGTTTTAATTATCGAACATCGGGGTATTATGTATACATAGAATACAATTGACCTCCCAATCTATTCGACGGTTTGATAGAATGGTTGTCAGTACATAAACGGGTTTACGTTTCACGTTGCCCGGTTCTCCATTTTCATTACATTAAAATCAATAAATCTGTCACATTAACAACACTTCTCGTTTTCAACTTCTTCCACCGGAAAACTCAGGTGTCGTCCGAGTGTTAGAAACGTTTCAATGTGAAATATCATCGTCTCGTTATTTTACTTTTTAATGTCGATGATTAAAATTAAAGACTTATTAATTATCGGATGTACCGTACAAGACCTCGCTCTCTGAAGACTTCACATCTCCACAAACTTGGAGTTGGCGTTCTCCTGGGGGCAGTTTGATTTATCCGTGAGCTCGAAGCAAAATGTGCAAGGAGAGAGGATGGTAAAATAATTAAAAACAATCGATGCGTAATTAATTTACTTATTTATGTATCAGTGTCTGTATGATACAGACGAGAACGGTAAAATACATAAACATGAGAAATGGCGCCAGCGACGTAAAAATCCTCCAACAGTACGTACGTACATATGTTTATTTATTTATGTATTTCTCATTTGACTTACTCCCTATGTATGCTACCCTCTCGGTCGTTCACTTCGCGTTTGATCTATTACATGAAAATAAATAAAGCGAATAAATTAGATTTTTATTCAAATGAAAGTTGACAGGATTGCCTCGAGGACGAGGAGTTTTTGCAACATTCAACTCCTTCGTGTGGGTTTCCACGTTTTTTTTTTTCTCCTTAGTCCTCTTCCAGATTTATTGTTTTATGTCGGTTGTATTTTTGTGTTTGAGTTGTAGTGGACGCCAAGAACCAGATGGCTTTCGCTCGTCCGTCCGCATCCTTGTCTTCACGTCTGATGAACCTTAATTCTTGTAGTAAAAATAAAAAACAAGCTTTCTCTTCCAGCAAAAGTTTCCGACATGAATTTTTTATTTTAGCATTATTTAATAATTAAATATTGATTAATACCATTCAGTAGTAAATTTTTAAACAGTTTAGGAAGAGTTCAAACTTATTACTGTACTGATTAATCTTTGTAATTTAATGCAAGAGAATTTACTGAGAAACAAGGCTTACGTCCAGGTACTCTCGTACAATACGTACACTCTACTACACAATAAGAATTGATGCAATTATGTATCCTTAAAAAATGTAGCAGAATATAGTTGTGGAATGTTTGAAATAAAACAATGTACAATTATGATGATTTTAATTAAAATTCGTATTGCTAATACATTTAAAACATAGATTGCACTTTACTACTACTCAACAGACACTGCCTAGTGACCTGATACTGCAGCACGTGTTTTATTAAAATTTTAGTTTAACACAATACACATCAAACCTGGGATTACGTTGCATACTAGTCATCATCGCTAGTAAAATACTACTTTAAAAATAATATAAGTTTTATAATTAATTCTTCTGTTAAGCACACGTGTTTAGTTTTTATTATTAATTTAATTAGCCTCTTGTGGGTCTCGGTAATCTGTCTGTCTGCACAGCTTCACAAAAATTTCGTTTTTTTTAAATTTTCTAGAACTTCACTGAATAATTCCGTCCAGAGTGTGATTTAAAAAGTCTTTCAAAAAACTATTAACAATAATCAGGCTTTCGAAAGGTACTCACCTGTCGTGTGCAACAGTTCGGAACTTGATTTCCATCCAGGCAACTTACCTGGATGGTCGAGTTCGACACTCGCCACTGGCATAAATCACCCGAGGCAGACCGAGGAAGTTGGAATTCTTTTTTGGCATTAAAAACTTATTTTCATTTGTGGAAAATAAAAGAGAAACAAAGTTATGATTGCGTTCCCGACCGTAAATATTTCATGGCAGGACGAAGTCAGCTGTCAGGTTTTTTTTTGTACGCGAGACGTCCAGCGGAGCAGTGAGTTTTCTCTGTGACGGACGGGATCTGTCAGGTGAGTACCCGGCGACCCGTGCTAAAGGGGAAATTTTTACGTTTCCCTCACTTTCTTACCCCCACGTAATTGTGGCAAATCGAACTGGGGAAAAAAAACTATCGGTATATTATTTAAAAAATAAGTTTCACGTGGAATTGTAAACCGCATTCCAAGTCATGCTTTTATCTTTCATCGTTGGTTACGTCTTGTATTACACGATCGCTTGCGTTACAATTTATTTTTCATGTGTTTTACCTATTAAATCTCAAAGGATTGATGCCGGTTCCTTGTGCATTTTAACATTTTTTAAAAGTTCCTTAATAAGTATCATTAACCTTCATTAATGTGGTTTTTCTTCTGGCCCTCGAGTATTGACGAAGTGTTTACTTCCGAACCCCCTCCCGCTCCTCTCTCCTCCGAGAAAGTAACAATGGCGAGGAGCCAAACCCGCCGACACCTTGGATATTTTGCAGTGGACCAATAACAGCCACGAAAATAAAAAGTTACAATCAAATTAGCCGTGAAAAGAAGACGAGGTAAATTGTTTGGAAACGGGTAATAACTCTGCCTTTGTTTTACCACTCCTAACAAAAAAAAGGGGACAATTAAACAGAAGAAATCCTACGTGAAGACGAGGAACCGAGGAGAACGACCGGGTCTCTCGGAGGAATCTCTCGGTCGAAAACGCTGCAAGTAAACGCTGGTTTCAGGACTGCGATGAGAGAGAGAGAGAGAGAGAGATGAAGGAAAAACAAGATTTGGATTGATGAAGAGAATAAAATTGATAAATCGGATAAGAACTCTTCGGCGACTTTGTCCCAAAACACGGATTTCCCATGTTAAAAACGTATATACATTAAAGGGGCAGACGAATGCGAACATTCCTAACGTGTGCGCTAGCCACCTCTGACTTACCTCCTTGTCTTGACACAACGAAAATGCCACGACGGTCTTTTTATTGTTTTACATATATCACAGTCAAAGGTACACCATTTTGGAATTTTAGAAGCTTTACAATGCCAATGACACGTGGAAGTGAAAATTTTTCAAAGTGAATAGGTACTTGGTACGCGATCCCTTCACTGTCATTTTGGAACTTACGATGCTTTCGTAAGACCCAACTGTAAGACCCAAAAGTGTTCCACGAATTTCTTTCTACCAGGTGTAGTAGCCCGGTACAGTGTACGTTACATGAAGTTATGTTTTGTAGTGTGAAGTATTGGCTGAGATGTCAGAGAAGGAGAGACTGAACAGACGACGAGAAAACTGTAGTTTCTCGTTAGGGAGAAACTAACGTGTCACCAGATTTAAAGCATTTAAAAAACCATCCCAGAACATTATCTTGGTAGAAGATCTTGCCATGTGAACCGCTCGACTCATTTTTTACCAAACCTGGCCAAACTTATTTTTTAAGTTTCGGATTATGCCCGACGCAGTTGAGTGGGAATTAGACAAATTTTAGTGACAGAATTGTCTCCGCGGGGTTCAAAAAAAAGACTCAAAGAAGTAGTTTTCTGCCTTTTTCATCGCGGGCATTGCCACAAATCTTTGCGGGTAATTTTTTACGTAGAAACTACCGACAAACTACAACCCGGCAGGAACAAAACACCAGTTTACAAAACGTAGTGCAGACATTCGCACCATCATCATTACATTAAAAGTAATTGAGTGTCGTTTGTATTGTAGTGTAATACAATACAATCATTCGAAAGTTAGTTCATTGGTGTAAAATAAGTTTTTAGAGATACATAATATAATATCCAGATATTATATGACATTAAATTTTATTAAATTGTTGGTGGGGTGAAAACAAAAACAGGAAGAACGGTTATTCTCCCCTAAAATACATTGAAACTACTATTATACTGCCAACCGAACTATTGTAATCAGAAGTATACCAACATTAAATTATTAAGAGTTCCAATGGGTCGTAATACAATCGTTATTGTAATTATTGTTGTACTGAAAAAAATTGTTTCGCAGCAGCAAATTAGATGCTCGGCGGTGGAGCAACCCAGGGGAAACTCCACATCGTGCACACACCCTTGTATTTAGGGGTAAGTGCAAATTAAATACCGTTGGGACCAGTCAGAGTTAGACACATAAAAAAATGATCTCTGACAGGAAGGGTGTTTTAAGTTGTATTCCCGCAGGAATCGGACTTGAGTGATGCTGACAATATTAATGGTTTCTTCGTGGCCACGGTCTTCCGGTTTTTGGGGGATGGAGGTGGTTTTTTCAATTTTTGAAAATTCTTCCGAATTTCTTCTCTCATTCCGTGTACCATCCCATCCTTACTTGTAAGTAAATATCGACGGTAATTGCTGATTTCCATTCGAAAGCTTGTCCGGGCGTATAATTGAGATTACAAAGGTATACAAAAACGTGTCTATTCTTCTGGTGGCGTTCTCCCTCCCTTTTCTGTCTTCGCCACCGTCGGAGTGAAAATCCCGCACGGACACACAGACACACTACACGGAGTGCACAAGGTAAGAAAATAGTTATTTGAAATAATGAATACTGGGAGGAAAACGCGTCGGTCGTTTTTACATTAATGGCGAGAAGATAACGAACCGCATTTACTGATACACAATATATAATAAAATCGTGTAATTACTGTTTTAATAACACGTGACCCGACATCGGGGCAGCAGCATCCGTTGCAAAAGCTTCCGTTCCCCGACAGCATTGATCCTTCGTTTTGTTCTCCTGCCTTCCTCACGTGGATTAGACGTTGATTGACAAACCTTCGGGGGATGTTACACCATTAAGTCCGAAGCTTCCGAAATTGTTGAGTATCCGCCGCCGGGAGACACCCCCTGGAAGGAGTGGGTTGTCGACCCTTCCGGTACCCTAAACACCTTGTCTTAAACTGTTACCTGCCGAACTTTATTGGAGTTTGCCATACTTCGGTGCACTCCTAAAAAGACCCTCGTACTTCTCTATTAACGGGCAGGATCTTTTTTTGTAGGCGATGATTACATCTCGACAACTACTTTATCGGATATCGATCAAAAAATTTAGGTATTTCCTCAGGTATCGATTGCTCTGTTTCAACTCGCTACATATGGGTAGTGTAGTAACGCGTTACATTTGTTTCCCGGTTTTCTATTAGCCGGTTACACCACATTTAAACGGTTTCAAACATTAAAAAAAAAAAAAACAACAACAACCACTTTATTTTGAACTTTATTTAAATTTCAATTATTTTCCTGCATTCTTTGAATTCTTACTATTCTAAAAGTTTTAAATGTACAGTTCAATAATTCAATAATTTTCTAAAATAATTAATGTAAAACGAGTTGAAGAAATTATTGTAGTACCGCAAAGAAGAAAAAAATAATAGTAAAGCTGTAGAAGTAATATATTATAAGAGCTATTCTGCTGCAACATAAAATTTTTCTATTAGACGAACAAATTAATGTGTTGCTTTCTTTTTCGATAAGTATAGTTTTTCATATGCAGCAGTAAATTTAGCCTTCTTGTTTGAATTATCCGTTTCTGATTGTACTTAATAATCTTTTATTTCACGCTTTCAACTAAATAACACATAAGTTTCCTTGCTTCATGCTCCTGTGTAGCAGACTGAACAATCAGTATGATTATAAAGGGTCACCCTTCTGGCTTTAGTTTTAGTTGAATTTCATTCAAGGGGAAGATACTTCTGAGGTCGTGTACACCAAGACACAGACGTCAAGTACTGCTTGGCGGTAGGGACAAACCGAAATATCTATCAGTCCCAAAAATCAGGATTTGCACCCTCGATCAGGGTCTTATACAAACTTGCCGCTTCATTGAACGGACGAGTATTTGAAACATTTTTATTCCATTTGGAATTTGTCTGACAGACCGAGACAGAGAGAGAGAGAGAGAGAGAGAGAGAGAGGCAATTACAAGTGACTTCGTAGAGTGCACCCTCTCACTCGGGTACTCGAAACTCCTTTCAGATTATCATTTACCCATCTTGAGCCGAACCTTTTCTTTTTTTATTTACTTAGCGAGAGCAACCCTCCACTCCAAACCACAAATTTGCAACCCGAAATTCCGCCAACAAATAATTCACTTCCAGTTCTGGTGGTGACGTACTCCGTGAAAGAGAACTGCCAAAAAACAACCAAAGTTCGTTGACACCTCACTAACTGATGTCTCGGAATGACCGAATCACTCGAAAAATACCCAATCCTTACCAAAAACAACGATTCATGGCATTTTTGAGAGAGAGAGAGAGAGAGAGAGAGACTGTTTTTCTATTTTCATTTCTCCAAGAAATAAAGTATGAGAAATACCATATATAACAAAAATTGAAACTCTAACTCATGACCCAATAAATAAATCTGCCACCTTGTTAGCGTGTTGAGAAAAATAATTTCTCGTTGTTTATTCTTATGGTTTTCCATATGCAAAGCGTGACACACACACACACACACACACACACACACACACACACGTATGTGACCTTTTTTTATAAACATATTTTATAATTGTTGCTGAGAAATAATTAGCCATCACACGGGACAAGCCACCCAGGTGGTATGTACCATTTATAATTATAAATTGTAATATTTACAACCCTGCGTGTCCGGAACGACTTCTTCCTGACAATCCGAGGAACATAAATGTCTTCTCGTTCTTTTCTCCCGGCCCTTGTTCCTGGCTCGCTTCTCCCGTGATGCCACGGACAATTTTTCGACACACCGGAGAGACTTTTCCCTGCTTCGATGTAAAATACAGATTAAATGTTCACCTTTGTCCTAACAATAATTTTCGAACATTAGGAGCAACACTTAAAACACAACAACTCCTTTTTTTTGTTTATCTGGAGGTTATTTATTATGTTTAAGCCTCTCTCTCTCTCTGGTTTAGGTGTAGTTGCCTTTTCGTGAATGATTTGCATAACTACAACCTCGTCTGATACGTTTCGACGTGTTAAATTAAATTGGATTAGTCTAAGGGGAAATATTACGTTGGGGAGTTGGTGCGCATTTTGTGGCCTCGAGTGGTTGGTTGAAACAATAATTGATTTGTAATCGATTTACAACTTTGATAACTTGTACACTTGTGGTTTGTGTATTAAATACTATACCGAATTTATTTAGTACTCGTTTGGTTGCTTTGTTACGACAGCAGAAGGGCTGCGATTGCTGGAAAATTAATTACGAAAATTTATTTTTCGCTAAATTGTTTTCTGTGCCAAATCAATATATCATATAACAACGAACATGTAATGTTTAAAGACTATATATGAAAGAAACTTTTCATCTGAGAAAGTCTTGTCAAAAATATATATTACGACCGGTCTCTGAGTTCTTTAAACAATATATATATATATATTTTGAAATCAGACTTCTGGTGAACTGAAGTATTTATTACAATTAATGAAATCTTGTATGATCACATGATAAAGAAATTAAGCAAATCAGTTAATGGCACAATAAAGTCGTAGAACTGAAAATATGACAATTTCAACGTTTAATAAATTTACTTTACTACACGTAATTAATTTACGACGTTGCCTAAATAAATAAATAGATTGCGTTAAAGTGGATATTTAAAATTTACCCATCAATGAAATCAAATTAACTACCATTCAAACTGTACTTCTAAGTTCATCTGTGGCGACGTCATGTCTAATGTTTTTTGGTAAATGATAGTTATGTTGAGTCTGATCCAACAAAGAACATGGTGAATTCTCTGAACCCTAACAGAAGGAAAAAACTTCACACTTGCTGACGCCAATCAAGAGAGACGTTTTGAGTTCTTAAAAACATTGTTTTTAAATTTAAGAAATGGTCGATTTTGAAGAAACCACCGGAAAGAATCTTAGGGGTGTCCCACGTAACGATGCTAATGAATAAAGTGTGCTCCTATACGGTTTCATAACATTTCATAACTCACAAACAAATAAACATAACATGTGGCACCCCACCCTTTTAATCAAGTTTCAAACGGGCGAGAGCGGGGATTTTGGACATGACAATCCCAACTCTTTCATAATTAAATTAAAAAAAAAACATAATTTTTCTTAATATATCCAAACAGTTTTCACTTCACGCGGAAAACCAAGATTTACCAGTCAAAAGTTGACGTCCGTGCCATTTTTCTACATGGGTTTTTCCTTGGCTTTTAGTTACTTCATAAATTCGCCTCTTTGCAGGAAGAACAACCGGAGGAAATTTAAGTCTGGCCCAGACGAAAAACAGGCCGGAATCCTCCCACGGTCTTTTTAGACTGAACAAGAGTGACGCCCCCACAAGAGGGTATTATATTTCAGTCCTTCTATTAGCAGCTGTTTCCAGACGTTAGGGTTCACAAAGAGAACACACACACTCGGCCTGCACGGGAATATCAACAACATCCCGGCGACCGTGCACACAACCGTACGAAAACCTAATTTGGCTTCTACCAGACCTTCCATCAAGGCTTCCTGCCATTTATTCGAAGTAGACAGACGAACATACAAAGAGAGAGAGAGAGGCAACTCCCGTGTTCACACAGGGGCGTCACCGATGTGTGTAAGACCTCAGGTACCCTCCTGATTAACTCCGATTAATAAGCTTAATTTCACTTAATAAACACATGTACATGTCCTTCAAAATTACGACTCACATTACATTAAATATCGTATTATTTATCAGAAAACGCTTAAGTGTCTTGTCAGTCGATTTCCTATTGAATAGGTAGACATTACATGGATTAATAATTTTAATATTAACTTCACACCACGAGTCACATAACTTGTTTAATTTATACTAATGTCTTTGTTGGCAACTATTGTACTTGTCATTGTCGACAGTCACCGTCATCATGATATTATATTATACATTAAAAGCTTTAAAAGTGTTCGAATCCCATCGGCCGTATCGATAACAAACCTGTTACACATTTAATAAGTTATGAATTAATAGACATTACACTTGGGCAGCATTTTAAAATTTAGCGAGCGAAAATATTATTAATCTGACGTGAACTTCTTCTTCGATACTTTATATGTAGTTCTTCGAGTAAACTCCATCGCATACTTAAAAGTTCGAGCTTTTAACTGTCAGTTGCGAACATTTTCACTCTTCTGACTAACTTATTTATTCATTTTCTCACTCCCACGGCAAATTACATAAACTTTACGTAATCGTACGAATCGGAATGACAGATATCCGCACCGCGTCTGATTGAATTCTACCACGTGTAAAACGAGTACAAGCCAGTTCGGTTAATTATAAGGACGAATTAATCGATACATAAATTCCGCGTAACAGAATATATGTATACACGTATCGCAATACTAATAAAAATATAAAAATCAATCTCTGCATTAACTGGTTTTTGATTAGTTGCCTACCTGAGAAGTTTCAACCGAATGTACAAATTTCCTTACCGGGTAATAAATTGAAAGAAAATTGAGTAGCTAGGCGGGTAATAACAGTAATAGAAAATTCTCATTAGCAATTTATCAACGAGAAAATATTATTTTAGATAAAGGAACTTTTCTATTTTCCAAGTGTGAAACAACAACGACAACAACAACAATAATAATAAAATTGTTCCGCCATTAAACACGTTTTATCTCTCCATCCGCACTCAATTTGACAACCGCCCACCCGACCTTTTGACAGCTTAGACGGCAATTAAATCGATCTCTCGAATCGATTCGAATCGATTCTCGATGATGATGATGATAATAATAATAATAATAATAATTCACACGACCGAAACCGTGGAGACCGGTAGGAAAAATAATTAGTTGTCAGGGTTGGAAAATTTCGGGGTCCACCCGCGAGACTTGCGACTTTAATGACAACCAAATTTGTGTTATTAATTGCGATACATAAGTGTGTAATTGTAATTGAAAAATCTCGTTCGTTCGCGGCCGTTACCCGCAACTGGGTGGCTAATGAAAAGGTCTCCGAAACCTCGTGTTTCACATTCTTAACTCCGGCCCACCGAATTTCGGAAACCTTATTTTTGGCTTTATTTTAACTGGTGTAGATCACGAGATGCTTAACGCTCGAAACTTAACCGGATCGAACGACGACTTTTATTATTTTTAATTATTAATCTCGTCGTATCGATTTTTATGGGTGACGCGCAACTTTCATACATAAGAGAAATAATCGCTAATGGTAATCTCCCCGAACTTCACCGATGTGTATAATCGACTATATTAAGGAGAGGATTATGCCGGTCCAGCACACCTGCGTGTGTGTATTTTTTGTTTTTTTATTGCTCACCCGACAGAAGTACTTAACTTTAATATTTCCCCGGAAAATTAACGCATTTTCAACGGCACATCGCAACTACGTGTGCTTTTATGTGTTTATTCGGTTAATAAAAAGACCGCAACCATCCGATTCAGTGCGATTTTAAGTGAATTAGTAGCGGGTCTGAAAGATATTCTATTAGATACGGTTAATTATTAATAACGACAGGCTACGTACACAGTGTGTTTTTTCTCCTCCCATAACTGTCTTCTAGACCCGTCAAAAAGGAAATATTTGGCCTCCCGCGTGTACCACGTTGCTTCCATGCCTTCTCCATTTTCTGAGTGTTTGTTTGTTCTTTCACCTTCCCTTTTTTTTTTAGACCTTTCGTAACCTGGTGGAGAAGTACGTGCTCAGGTGTGAAAGGCTCACCCTGTGGTACATCGGTTAATTCATTCAGGTGCTTCGATCGATTCGACATGCGAAAATAAATTCAGAAAATCGAAAACAAATAAATCGTAAAACAAGATTAGGCAAATTGGAAAGGAAAGAGCCACGGGTCTCGTGTTTCCGTATCCGTGAACGGTCACGTGAACTTCCGGTAAGAAATCCAGCGCGTCAGGTAGAATATCGAATTTCGCCATCTTCAGGACCGGGCCTTGGTTTTCTGTCGCCAGGTACGTGGATGTGGTCGTACCACTTGTATAAGATTTCCTACACACATTTTCTTTATTAAAAAATAAGACATAGATTTTATTACACGTTTCCCAAACAAAGAGAAGTAACAAGTGTCGCGCTGGGAGCTCGTCTTACGAAATCAAACCGTCCGAGTTACATGTGATTAACAACAAAAACAAAAACCATTGCTCGAGCGATTTATGTCCGTCGTCCAACCCGAACGGAACTTGCTCGATTTGGAAAAATAAAAACTGTTCTCGCCGATTTTATAAAAAAAAAAAACAGTTCCAATTACTTCCATTTTCTCTTCTCTAACTTGGAAAACGTCTCTGAATTTAATGAATCTTCCCGGGCAAAACGCTGCTCTTTGTTTTCTCCTCGTTTTGTTTGTTTATTTATACTTCTTTTATCGTTTGCAGCAGGCGGACACCGTCTTTAAGAAACAATATCGCTTTTATTGAAAAATAAAAATTGTCTACGTGCAAAAGCAAAAAAAAAAAAAAAATTGACTACCCATTTCATCTCTTCAGAATCATTTTCGTTTTACATTTAAATAAATATTGAACTTAACATACTTAATCAACATAATCATCGTATCGTAATCATAATATCGTAATCAACATAATTTCGTTAGAAAAATATTTAATAGAAAAACTGGTGCCGTGGGTTATGTGCCGTAATAATTTCACTGTTATGATAAGAAGCCTCTAAATAAGTGGTGAGGATATCTGAAGAGTTTCGTGAAGTCTACCACCGTCCTTTTAACGTACGTATTTGTTGTACATAATAGTTCTAACTCTAAACAGAATCGAATACTAAAACTAAGGTGGCACAATAAAATAATAATCGGCAGTAATTCCACAATTTAACAATAATTTTAACAATAATTTAACAAGTAGAAGGCTGAGCACTTCCTGACGAACCCACATTGAACATTAATTGTAAATTGAATATTTAAATATGTATAATAATATTTAATGTTTTAAATATATTAATATATTAAAAAGAATATAATTTGTACGCAGCCAAAAGAAATCCCAATGGGAATTTAAGATTTGCGACAAGTTTATGCCTCGACAAACACACAGTCATTTCGTGTCTTTCATATTACGTAAAAGAATATAGTTAGGATAGTTGCATTTCCTCACTCAGCCATAGTTTCGCAAAACGAAACCGAATGACAGCGAACGTCGAATCATTTTCTTTTTTCTTTTTGTTTACTACAGCGTGTGGCGTATTACAGGGAAACTCTTTTTCTTGTTCTCCCTTTTGGAAATATTATAGCCGAAGCTCCCGAGGATTGGAATTGGATACTTTTGTTGCTCGGCAACGATATCGATCTCTGCAGGGGTAGTTGTGATTGGTGTGACTTTCCAACCAAACACACCCAGGTAATTAAAAGAGTGGTAATAGTTTTTACACAACGGGGCAGACGAACTCTGCTTTCCCCGAAAATGGATGACTCGGCTCGCAACTCTTCACCGGGTAATTTCTCTGCATCGAAGACAGAGAGGAGTGCACCATTAAATTCAATTTAATTATACTCGAAAATAATATTGTGAATGCCTTGAACTTTCTGCGCAGGCAATTCTTTTAATTTTGTCACGCTCAACTCTACTTTAATACTTTGTAATGTTCGTCCTTTGTTTTGTCAGCCTTAGCACGACTCTTGTTATGTTTGGTCTTTCAGCCAGCAATACATACACAATACATAACTATTGTTCAATTATTATGGAATTATTTTGTAGTCTCAGGTGCTTCAAGGAAATAAAACAGAGTGATAACCAAAAAGAAACTGGTAGTTTAGCTGCTGACTCGGGATGTGTACTGGCTTCCTCTTATTAACGTAGAGGTACATAACATCTATTTTTTGTATAAATTTACATTTTCAACTTTCTTATTTCATTGCACATTCAACGACCGCGAGAAGCATCACTTTGAATTTACTTAAAACTTGGGATTTTATTTGTTTTTTTTTGTCTTTTGCAAATTTTTATTTTATGTTATGTGAACTTTTAAATCGTTTTTATTTATTTTTCGTTCCATTACATAATATGTAACGTTATACATGTGAATATATTCATGCAAACCTATGAAAGTCGGGGAAGCAAGTATTCGACCCCAGAACTTGAGGATCCGTTGAGCGAATTAGCTTTCTAAAAGAAATTAAAAAATAAAATATTATTTGAATGTATTTTAGGATTTATGTATTTTATCAAAAGGCAATGTCATCAAGAGGAAACTGTTAAAACAGTCCAAGAAATTGTTGGATGAATCAAAATTACACGTAGCAACGGAGATTGTATAAACCTATTATCGATTACCTTATTATTCGGATTGCATGCTTTAAAGGTTGCACGAAAAATTTATAAAATTTCTCGGAAATGAATGTGTTTTCCGGCTGGGAGATGATTGATACGCGGATTTTCTACTTTCATTACTTTCTACTTACAATAACCGTCACAAAGCACCACTAATAACTGCAGGATCAAGAATTTTTATCGTCATACCTACTTATTTTACATTTGCAACAACGGTTTACGGTGGAAGACATTTACTTTGTTCGTCTTTGGTTGCTCACCTCGTCAGAATGACACATTTTGTGTACTCAGTTTGAACACGTAAAGTCAAGCTCGAATTAAAAAAAGTGTAAAACGAATAAAAAAAAGAACAAAGAATGAAAACCCCATTTTAACCTTAAACCGGTGCGATTTCGTAATTAATAGTTTTGAAATAAAAATTAATTTATTGTTGTAAAATATTACTCTACAGTACGATTCTCAAATTGTACACGGTGGACTTCATCCGATGAAGAAGGTAAAATACGTAACACAGTCAACCACAAATCAAGTCAAAATGTAGGAGGAATAATGTGTAATTGTACGGCCTTGAAGAATTCGTACAGAAATACGTATCTTTTCTTTCACTGCTACTACCAGTGATAGTTACGTTGGGAAATTAACTTTTTCCTGTTCTATCACACTTATACGCAACACATTTAATTATTAAACCATCGAGTTCAATGCCGTTGGTAACATTAATTTGATTAATCGATAAATCCTAATTCATTAACCCTCCTCGCATGGTGAACATCAACGAGGAACTCAACGACAACTACAACCCGGTAAATTAGCATCGAACAAACCAAGAAATCGATTTTAATAAGAAAAAAATAATAATTAAGGCAACTTCCGCATGGAACGGCCATGCAAATACCACCAAGATTTATGATTTATGTATGGGTATTAGTCAGACGTCATTTTAATAACGTCAACATGAAACAGAAGTTAACCCTCTCTCTCACTCGTCATTGGGTCATTTACAATCCTATAAAGGAGGACTTGTCTGAGAGGGTAGACAACAGGAATACTGGTGCTGGTGCTAGTAGTCGTGGTAGACAAAAAAAAAAAAAGGAAAAGAATTCCGTGGAATTGTCCCATTGTAAACAGACTGACGTGCACTAACAAAAGATTGAAATTTTATAACAACAATAAACAAGGTAACAATAACTGCACTGATTAAGTCATTCAAAGTTAACTGTCGTTTCATTCTGCTGCAACTTCTGCAACTCGGTTAGGTATACGTCATTGGGGAGGTTTGAGAGGTACCCGTTCGGTTCTAGGGTGGGCACACAATCCCATTGTTCCCGTCCATTTTTCAAAACCCGTAAAAGATCGTTGACGTTTTAAAACGTGTAACGCTCTCGAAACCGATTCATCTCGCTGTAATATTTAGACAGAGAAGAATGTCCTTCCAACCCGGGAAAATTTATGCTGCGGCGGGAAGGTACGCACCTCTCTGTACCCATTCCTCCACTTCCGTTGAAGAAAGAAGAGTCTGTCTCTTGAGTGGTTAAATTTTACGTTGTAAAATTCTCTCACGGAAAGTACCACCGGCTGGTACGCAGACATACATAACAGATACATCTAAAATAAGTTAAGATCAAACACGCAATTAAAAAGAAGTAGCGGAAATTATTCAATAAATGAGTGTTCGTATGTCAGAATATATACATATTAAACGGGTGTACGCACCGGAAGGCACATCGATTAAGGATAATAGTTTCTCCAGAAGTCCAAATTCATTTTTGAAATTTCTCTGCAGCAATTATAACTAATGAATAGTTTAATTTTATCGGACCTGGCATTCGCCGTGTAGAACAACACCACAGGGAGCCGAACTGAGGGAGGAGGAACTCTTTCTGACGGATCAAGAGGCGCTTTCTGCCGACCTATTGCGCACAGATAAAGGTACAGGGTACCTGAAGCGAAGTACCTGAGCCGTTTCCATTGTACTCGAAAAAATAATGTTATTTTAATAATGAAAAAGGATTTTTTTTGGAAATCGTTTCATCATCGGGAGGTCTTTATGAAGCATCCGCCCCGGGATTGTTGCCGTTGGAACAATGGAACTATTCTGTTACGGGAATTCATTGGAAGGGTCACCCTAACTCCGGGACCTGTCGCCAAAACCCGATTATCGAAAAACCGCAATAAAAACGATTTTTACGTGATCTGTTTGAGCGAATTTCGTAAATCATCCATAGATCCATAGGCCCAGCAGGAAGCAACGTCCTCACGAGTCGAGCCTCTCCACACTCGCTCGTCTCGACACACTTGGATGATTTGTCACTTTTCTACGATCGCTTCCCCAGCAGAACCCCAGGTTTGTCTATTTGTTTTTTTTTCTTTCTTTTTCGTCGATCTATTCTCTCCTCCGGAACTGAATCACTTGATGATTATAAAATATTACCGTGGTCGAGCCCTCTTCCGTGCTAATTTTCTATATAATAGAAACGATGTTCCGGACCAAAACTGTAGCATTGAAACATCAATTTTGGGGATTTGTGTTTTCAGTTTTATTACCCGGAGAGTAAAATTAGTTTTTATTTGAAGAATAAGAACATTATTGATTTTGGTAACAATTTTTATTGCTCCATACATCCGACCACATACTGTAACTAGTCACCTGAACTGTGTTAAGTTTCGTTTCTTCTAAATGATACTTATGTACTTGAAAGCTTCACGGCGTTACATAGGCTGCCAACAAATATTTTCCTCTGTCCACCATTAATAAAAATTATTACAATGTTCGTTAGTTTATTGTAGTCAGACCGTGAGCCTTGTTAAATGTCCGACAACGTGTCAGTTTAAAAACAATTGTATTATTTTATTTTAGTTGTACGTAAGGTATCTACGTGTGAATATCAACCACAATCGACGGTCATTAAGTGGAAAGAAACAAAATTAAATGATATTCGGATGTGATGTGCCATTAAATTTTAAGTTTTAATTATTCGAAATAATTAATTTCAGGTGTTTGAGTATTCCAAATGAGCGTTCGGTCGGTCGAACCTTCAGGTTTTCCCGATAGGAAACGAGGCCGCGCTGTTTGGGCCCTTAGAGGTCATCGACCGTGTTGAAGTGTTCGAGTGACGAAAAAAAATTTATTACCAAAACTGCATTAGTGTGATCTTTCTCAACAGTGGGAAACGTACACACACACACACACGAGATTATGATCGAATGATCTGCCGAGCAACTCCCGTCGCTTCTAATTCCATTTCTCTCTCTCGCAAAGGGATCTAACGAACCGGGTAGTTCAGGTGTACCCGAGTGAGAAAAACTCGTTTTGCTTGATTGAGCTTCTATTGATGATTAATATTTTTTCAAACGGTGTCGATACTTACCTATTTACATACTCATACACAACCAGTATAAAAGCGGGGACTTTTACTTTTTACAGATCTCTCTCTCTCTCTCTCACGAGGTGACAATCGAATATTGTCAAGCACTCGTACAGTTGGTGCGGAACTTGTTAGTGAACGTGTTGAAGTACTCGTCACACTCGGAACACGTCCGATCTTGAAGAAGTGAACACACCAGACCGAACCATCCTGAAGGGTTGGTAAAAGTCCTCCGCATATCTTCAAATTTTCCACCATCTTCGCTGAGTAAAGGGAGGCTGTGTGTCGATGATCTTTACGTACGTGTGCCCACTGCGAACCGCACCAAAGGCGTAATTTAAATGATCTCGTGGGATCTGATCGTCGATCTCCCCTCCGGTACTAACCACGTAACGAGTACTGTTAATGTAATAATTACCCACCACATTTCTCGCTGCAAACTACACGGCCATCTGTGGATTGTCTGCCGGAGGGACTCGTTGCTTTCTTTTTCACTTGGCTGGTACCCGTGTGAGTATCTTTATTCTTCATCTTCTTTGATGTATTTGATGGGGAGAGAGAGAGAGAGAGAGAGAGAGAGAGAGAGAGAGAGAGAGAGAGAGACGAAAAAAAAACTTTTATCCAGATTGAATTTTATTAGATGCCTCAAAAAAATCTTCGTGGCGTTTCAACATTTATTGATTTTGTATCTTACGAGCGCTTTTATGTTTATTAAATGCCGTAATAAACGTGTTTATATTCAATAAGGTTTGCTCCCGGGGCAAACCCGTGAACCACCACCGCTGTTATTATCTACGAAAATAAATATTAAAAAAAAATTAGAAAGATATTTAGAATAAATTTAAAGGGGAGAAGTACTTTCTAGATCGGATTTATTAATTTTACGTATGAATATCAATAAATAGATTCGCGTGCAGTCGTCCTTTTTGACTTTCTCGACTTGCATAAAATTTATGTATACATTATTATTGACACGATTTGTTCGTTCGCGAGATGCACTTTCGCGTGCATAAATTTGATTTAATAACTTGATTTTAAATCTAATAAAATTCAAGTGCGGGTATTAAAATTTAATTAGAAGTAGACGAATAAGTAACTTTAATTATTCACAAGTCTGCCGTTTTCAAGGTACCGACTTATTGATTGTGACTCGTTGGTTGGTTTTATCAATTTTTGTCGGTTTAATAGTTTATTTTTCAATTCAGGGCACAAATAAAAAGTTCGTAATTGCCGGTCGTAAAATAAGTCAGTAAAATAAGGCGTTCGCGTCGGTTAGATAGGTCATTTTGCGTCAGGACAACAATAAAATACTAATAATAGATCGGAGAGTGAAAATCGATTGTTTTTCAATTAATACGTTCGGATAGTTAGGAAGAAGGAAGTTCTACGTGACACAGCGGATCATTGTCCAGGGTAATGAAAGGCGTTTGTTCACGAAACGTTGGCAAAGTCCCGGTCTACCCGAAACTCAACTTTTCACCGGTTTCCCCGTGCGGTGATTCATTCCGAACGCCAGCAAACCAGCGGCAAACAAAGGCAATTTGCTGCGGGACAGAAACGGGGTGTCGGTGAGCCGCCCGAAATTAAATTTTTTAAACGTTTCGATGAGTACGAAAACGACTTTTAATTTGTTTTTCAACGTTAAAAATTGATAAAATGATAGATTATTTCTATCCCTCCCATCCCGTAACAGTTCCGACTTTCCTAATTTCTTTTTTCCTATTATTTTTTTTTCCTCCTACCAGAACATACAGCTGCCCGTAAAACGCTCACGTCGGTGTAGGTTTTTCTAAACTAGTTAAGATCGGTAACTAAACGACCTTTCCAATTTTTTGTAACTTAAAAAGGGGGGAGATGCTCGCAACCTCGCTACCGTTTTGTATTAACTATTTTCTATTTAACGGGGTATAACTTATTACGGCCGCAATAACCAGCAGTTTTCACCGAAGTGCCCATAATCCATGTATACTCACTAATTTTACTGCTTTATATCCTGTTCTGGGTCCATGACAATGATCAAATTGATCCACTACTATATATGCTACACTACTGTATTACTATATATACTACTAGAGGTATACATATATATTGTATATATTACTTTTGTTATTCTTGATGTTACTTATTAATTTTTATTTTTGATTTTATTAAATGAATCACTTATTAATGTCACATAAATTATGGCTTCCACCCCTTTTATAGTGACTAGATCGCGCTTTTACGATTAGCATATTAACGATTCACAAAGACCTTAATTTAAATATATTATCCCGTGAGTAAACAGTACTCCGTACGATACGATTAAATCTGGAAATAGTTAAATAGTATTAGATTATAGAAAGGAATTCAGTGTTGAACTCCCCCCCGATTTTCTGGAACAAGTTGTTCTCGAGAAGAAGAGTTTTTCTTCGTAGAACACGATACTTTTCGGGTTCGACTCGACTTGGAAATGTCACGAATGTTTTTTGGACACTTTCACGGGACAGGCACGGGTCCAGTTGTGACGTCGGTGAAACCTGTCGGATGTGATGCGGAGCAGTTTGAAATGATGTGGAGCGTCGAAGGGGTCGAAGGCTCTCTCATCTCGTGTTACACGGCCCCGGGCTGGTAATTCGAGAGCCACTCTCTTGCCACCATTAAATAACCTCACTCGTGCACAATAAAAGATTTGTGTTTGTAATGAGTCAAAAGTTCTACTTCCAATTTCACCCGAAATTAAATCAAACGAACCATTTCGTCCGGTTTTTATTACGACAATCTGCATTCTCGAATTTGTCCGTTTCGATTTAATACATTTTCTAATTTTTTTTTTATTTATTAAATTCAAGCCGCCAACGAATTTAAACTTATGTTCGGCTCGCTACCAATTACAATTGCATACTGCTCGATTCCGGTTCTTACAACCATTAATTCCATTCAAATTAATTCAATAAGTACAATAAAACGGTACAAGGTTGTCGGATCTAATGAAAATCCGATAATGGCGCTCGGGTCCTTCGACCGATTTCCCTTTTGAATGGAAAAAAAGATATCAATAAGAGAGTTATTGATCTTTTTAGGCGATTAATTAAAAGTTCACACGGATTTATGTATTTGTTGTTCGCTGATTGAGAAATCTCCTCTCGGCCACCCCTTCGAAATTATTAATCGGGTCGTAACGAACTGCGAGACGACCAAATAAGCTAATTAAATTTGGTTTATTAAGACAAAATTCTATTGAACATTATTTATGTTCCCGTGGTGATTTATGCTTTCCACCAATGAGTGCAGTCTCGAATTCTCGTTGGCCTTTCGAAATAAATTTATGGGTGTCTATGTATATAACTGTTTAATATTCAATAAGTACAACATTTAAATCAGCGTATGTCATAATGCAAAAACTAAATTTATGCGTGTGGAATTATGTTAATAAGTCGGACTCGAAGCACTCGAGTCCTGGAAGTCGTCGGAAAACAAATAAATATGTTTTTGTAAAGTATATATATATATATATATATATTGTTCCGCAAAAGTGTATATTGTTACGTTCTTTGTAAATAATGGTCGTCTTTTTTCGTTGTAATTATCTCAACTCGTCGTAATTTGAGCTTATACATAAGAAATCGTGAAAATCAAAGGATCCAGAGGAGTACTGAACCTTCGGTAGGTCTCGGGGTAGCTCGAAGCAATAAAATTACAAAGAAAAAAAAACACCGGGAGTGCAGAAAAGCAGAGGGTATAAAGTTGCAATTGCACTTGTGCAGTGAAACGCCTGCGTATGAGACGTCACGGGTTGTAAACTTATTAACTTGGTGGGAGGAGGTTTGCTCTCAGGTTTTCCTTTTTCCCGACTCGTGAACGTTTGCAAATGAAAATGCACCTGTCAAAATGGCACTGCATCTGTTCAGGTAGGGGGCGGAAATGCGTTTCATGATTACGTCTATTGAAATTAGTTGCCATCTCAAACGAAGAGCAACCGGCGTCCGACCTTCTTTTTGGAAAATTCTTTCAGCACAAAGGCCCAATAAAAGTATCACGTTTCTCCTCCGGATGACCCCGAAGGTTCGAATTTTACTTTTACTCGTCTCCTGAGAAAGAATAAGTTGAAAATTATTATTATTATTATTGTTGTTGTTGTTACTACTATTTTTTTTCAACCAGAAAAATGTATGTGTCGCTGTTAACGTTTTGTCACTACGAGAGGAAGAATCAAAACCAGTGAAAATTGTCACAGTGTCCACACAATTTGTTAAAATGCCAGCGAGAGTTGGTTTTCTTTTTTGTATATACAAAATACAGGGATGATGTGGTGTAAGATAAAAGAACGAGTTTCTACATTCTGTTTCGTGTTGCGTGCACAGGAAAAGATTGACACGACTACCAGTGATTTTATGTATTGTAACTCCGGATTATTTATTGATGTTCCCGAACACATTTATTCTTATTAAAGTAGGAATTAATCCATGAGCAAAACGGTAGGTAATTACTCAATTTGTTTCACTTAACCAAATATTAAATTATACACTTCGAGTAAAGTGGTATTAATAAAATAATAAATGAAGCCCAAGACGAATCAAAGTAATGTTGTAGGTTATGTGTAAATTGCACATTAGTAGAATAACCTAGTAACGAGTGTTGATACTGCAACATTCGGTCTAACTTAAATTAGTACTGTTACTACAAATTTTAACAATGAGTCGTACATTAACTAATTATTAAATAATAAAATACTAGTTAACTAACACAAAAGTACATAATTACCTTAGGTGGTAATAATAAAAGTCAGAAAATCATTTCATGTGCCGTTTTAAATACCGAATAATGTTCAATATATATATTGAAGTGTCCTTCCCGACCTAAGTTTGAAAGTTATGTATAAATAAATAAAGTAAGTAAAAATTTCAAATTCATTTCATCGTTACTCTGCAATAGATAAATTCTTTTTCAAATTCTACGGATAAATAATTTTTTATTTATTATGATTACTCGTTAGTTACCTACAGTTTAATAACTAATTACAATCAACTAATATTTAACTAAACACTACTATTTAGAAGACACTACTAACATTTAAATAATAATAAACAGTATCTGAAGGTAAAAAAATAACAACTTGATTTGTTAAACCAAGAAGTTTATTTGCTAACATTATTAAGTTAATTTTTTAAATGTTATATATTGTTATATATATTGTTATGTTATGTTAGTTTATTTATAAGAAGTTTAATTTATGTTTAACCATTCATTTCAGTTAGTTTTCCGTTAACCAATAGTTTAATAAGTAATTTTAACTAACTACCAACTAACTAATAATAAACCATCTATTGTTGGCTACACAACAGCTGATTTGTCAAACCAAGACATTTAAGGTTGTTTTTAAAATTTATTTATTTTATTTATCAGAAATTTATTTTATGTTTAACTATTTGTTTTAGTTTTGTAATAACTAACTAACAACCAAGGAATAATAAACTACAGCGAGAGTGGCACAAATAACGACTGATTTGTTGAACCAAAAAAAAATTCAGTACCAGTACGTGGAATAAAGTAACGAAACGTTACATAAACATGTCAAAACATTGCACAAATAGTTTGTTCGGGTGTCTTAATAATATAATTAATATATTTCACGTTGTGCGATAATTTAAGACCTCTGCTTAAATAAATAAATATAAATATATATATATACATGCAATTCGAAATACAGGACGGAGCCGTACGGCAAACAAGTCATTTCCATCTCGATGGCCCATAAACGAATATAATGGTTAACAATATCGTAAACTTAACTTAATAGTTTTATCGATGCGTTCGAACGGGGCTCGAAACATAAATTAACCGCCGATTTTATGTTGAACTTCTCACGCGGGTACACGATAACGTAACAAGTGTTATTGTTATCGGGGCGTTATTAACGTTCAATTTATTTACACCGCCGTTTAAATGGTAGAGGACAGGCAGGAAAGAAAGTTCCGATTTCTCACACGTCGAGTCGAGGAGAGACCACCGGTGGTCCTGGTGAAAACGCTTCTTCTGGAGTGTCTTCGATGTGCCCACATATCGGTTCCTACATACGTACGCACACCATCGTGGCTACGAAAAAGGGTAGGTTACAAAACGAGGAGAGACCACGATAATAAATCAATTTCTACATTAATATGGTGTTTACAGCCGTTGTTCTTCGGAACATTTTTCTAAACCAACCTGATATTCGCGCCCTCGGGAGTCGTTTACGACCCGACAAAATCGTGCATAAGTTAAGTGCTGGAGGAAACGTCTTTCTTTCCCCCCCTCGACCACTTCTCCTTCTCGGTTCTTCTTCTTCTTCTCGAGTATTATTTTTGCCTTTGTGTAATTATATTTAATATTTGAATGGAAAGCATCTTATAATTAAAAGTTTCGGGCAGCCATTTACTTTTAATTTGGGGTGAAAAATGGGCGTACACCGTGCGCGAGTAATAAATCACTAATAAAAACTATTCGATGCTTAAGTAAAATGAGAATCTATTTATCACCCATAATTAGTATGTAAATTATTTCATTATAGATTATATCCATTTCAATTAACCCACTCTCGCTCCGGGGGCTAACCAGCGCCTTTGACGACGAGGAGAAGCGCTGTAAAACGTGGGGTTGCCCTGTGACCAGGCTCTGCCCCGAGATCCCCGAGGAGGGTCTCGACTGTTGAAAATAGTTTTTTTTTGTCCGTGTGTATGTGTGTGAGTGTGTCAGCCTTTTTCAGAAGACAGTTTAAAACGCTCTTCATTTTCGAACGGTGTCCCTCCGTCCTGATTCCTTCGACAATGGCAAATCGACGACACCTTTCCATTCTCCCGAGTGGTTCTTAAGCCGTACTGATAGCTGCATTTTACTCCGTCATTATTACGCCACACGCACAATTCCCTTCTCGTCTATTTATCTCTTTAGGGAAACAATGACGAAATAAAAATTGCGACAAGATGTAAAAGAAAAAGAAAAAGTTTCCCCGGAAAGAGATCCGGTGATGCGAATCATTCCTTTTTCTGCCAGCGACGTTTTCAGACATCCCAATTTGATGGTGACTCCGGCAGAAAATTAGCTCCCGGGAGAAATAGTTAAAAGGCTCCGTTTTAAAAGGTACGGAGGTGATCCTTTTTCACAACCGAGTTAACAGTAAAGGAGTACTTAACATCACACCGTTCAAGTGTCTCGCCGAGCACTTTCCGAGTGCTACGTAGGTACTCCGTTGACGTGCGACCCGGCGAGTGACCGTCTTATGAATTTTTATAACGACAATAAAATAGCAAAATGTGCAACGTGAAAGAATAAAAATATTCACGTGGCAGTGATTTACAAACCGACTCCGTGCGAACCGTTGCAACTGAGTTATGAAAAGTCACGGTGAAATTGGAAAAACCCACAATAAACCCGTGATATTATTAAGTGCAGTACTCGTCCACCAATGACACAATGTCACCACTTTTACTCATGTCCTAAACGTATACACTCGTGAGGGAGAGGATGGCAGAAGACGTGGCCGGATGCTGATGGTTCGGGTTGAAGTCTTGCAGTTGGTAACAAACAGACCTGACAGCCGCAGTGTGCTTCACCTCACAGGCCTTGGACACATCTTTAGTAAAAGAATAAAAATATTGGGGTAGGTTGTGACCGGAAGTCGATGACTGCCACCTTTAGTTGTAGAGTGAATTTTGGGATGCGGCGGAACAGGAAGTTATATCTGAATGGCCATTGTTAGGTGATCGCCATTACTTTGTAGTGCTTTGTATATATAATTAATATGATACAGTACAAGTAGTTATATCGCGATATATATTGTTGCATGTATGATGGATTTTGCCCATCTCTTGCGAGAGATCATGTCTTAAACTTTTGCCATTGTTTAGATGAGTCCTATCTGTGTTGATTCAAATTAATAAATTGGTCAAATTTCAAATGCGGACCAAATATTTGAATAATTGGGTCAACTGTGGTAGGAAGAATACCGGCATCGGAAAGTCGATACGATAAGGGTGATATGAAACCTTATATATAGAACCACCCCAAGAAATAAGAAGAACTCGTGAGGAATAATTTTTAGTGGTACTAAAGAAAAATAAAATGGTTGTTGACAAGTGAATTTTTCTTCGGTGTTGAAACACAACAATATAAGAAGATGTAGTAACGGTGCAAGTAGTTATGTAGTACATAAGTAATTATAATAATGGTGGTAGCGGTATTCCGCACCGTTGACTCGTGTGTTAGTAATGACAATATAGCAAAACAATTCTGTTGATTTAAAAAGTAATTCTAGTTGAATTGAATTGATGCAACAGAACACTTCCACACGCAAAGTTGCAAAGACCTGGTCGTGCCTTTGACTTTCTGTTGTCGATGATTGAATTATATGTGTGTTTATGTATTATATATATGTGGTGTGTGTTTGTAGGTAAGAACTAACTTTTATTTTTTTTTACTTGTGCTCAGAAGGAATAACGAAACACTTTTTTTCGTTTGTCAAAAAATATTAAGGAAGAGAATAGGGGATTAGAAGCACACCAACAACCTGGATTCTTTGTCTATGTCTCCTGAATAGAAATGATGCTGAACAGGGTTTCTCTTGATGATTATGTCGGTTGGCTGGTGATGACCGACCCTCATCAATGAAGTGAACCTCTGCATCTTGACGTGACCATCCGGGTGGCACAATCTCCTTAGTTACCAGATTTCATTGTTTACCTACTCAAAAAAAATCCCCAATTTCTGTCTCCTTTTTCTACTTGTACGTCTCTCTGCCTCTCTTCATTTTTTTTTCTCCTTCTGCATAACAGCACCGGGTTTGTTTTAGCTGTTTACGAATTTTTTTTCGGTTTTTGTTTTTCTAGTTTTTGTCTCCTTCACTGTTTCGTTGTTTCACACAAGCCCAAAGTTGAAATTTTTATAAAACGAAGCCTCGACGCGTTTCATCCACCGGTTCCGTTTAACAGTTGATTCTACTCGAGTACCCCGGTTCCGACCAAGTTACCCGAAGTTTTGACTTTGTGTGTCGTCGAGCACTTCACTCTTAAACATTGGCACTTCCGTAAAATTATTTTTTTACCGCGAATAATCAATAAATGTTGAAGTGTGCACAAATAACAACACTCCAGAAATACTCCGCCTCTCCAGGAACCGGCAACGAAACTTCGATCCCATCTCTTTTAATTTAATAAAAGATAAATTAATAAAGAATAATTAACAAAGATAAATTAATATAGTAAATAATAAAATAATAATAAAAAAATAAACAAAAAATAGAAGAAGAATTCAAAAAATAATACGCTGCAATAAATCAATGTATAAACTTTTTCATGTTAAAATAAATGTAATAAATTGGTCAGTTTTTAATAATACGGAGTTTGTTTTAGGTATTAATAAGAAGTTTGTATTGAAATCAAAAATATATTATATATATTTATTTATACATTTAAATATAATAAACAGTTTTGATTTAAATTAAAAATACATTAATAAAATGTATTTACTAAAGTAAAAATACCATGAATAAAAGATTGCAGAATAAAACCAGAGTTTTATTTCCAGCATTAAGTTAATTATTATTTTTCACTTACCTTATGGAGTAGCGACACTAATATTTACCGTCAAGAATTTATTATAATTATTTTGAATAAAATTCTAAAAATATAAAATACCTACCGACTGTTATGTACTCAACTTTACCTAATTTACAAAAAAAAAATAAAAGACAGCAGCTGCATTTTAAATATTCCACAACATGTCGTGAACCGCTTTTTAATGTTAACTTTGTAGAAAAAATAAATTGTTATGAAAGGAAACGAAGCGACGTATTAAAATTCCGCGATGCGTAAAAACATATATCGAAAACCCATTTCGATATACTCAATTTATCCGAAATTACAGAAAAAAAAATTGAGTCCTTTTTAATAGACGAGGGTTTAGTTACGTTACATTACACTACATAAAACCCATTAAATCAATCGGTGGGGCACAGTCAGCTCACATCTTCTCTCGGGTGTACCTAAAGGATTTTTCGTGTCTCCCGGAGTGTTCGGGCCGTACAGGAATTACCGTTGCGTTTTCCTTTTTGTTTAGACGTCCCCTGTTTCTCATCTGAGGGACTCCGTATCGACCTATGAGAAATTTGATATTTGTCTGCGCGAGTAATCTGCCTTGTTCCTTCCAAAATTCTCTCCGAAGCTTACAAGGTTCATCGACTTGGATGAAATTTCCCTTCTGGTGGAATAAAACCGTGCCGGAACACTCCACATTTTCCATGTTCTGGTATTAACTAATCAACATAGTGCTCTCCTGTTATTTTTATACTCACATTAGACAAAAATTACTAAATAATTCTTCAATATTCGATTCAACATTCTGCAACATAATTCGTTGGTGCAATTTAAATGATACACCACTGCATTTTAATAACATCAATTCAAAATTTGATATTTTTCCAGTTGATAAATTCCTAAATACATCAAAACTTTTATACATTTGTTCCCTATCTTATATACTTATTAATAACAAATTAAATAAAAAGTCAATAGTTGAATTTAAATAGATATGTAAATAACATACAGGATTAAAATTTAAGTGTTAAGTTATAATAAATAGAAATAACAAAAACATACAGTAAAATAATTTTCTGTAAACAAACAAAAATAAACTTAAAATAATAAATAATAATACGTATTCTATTAACCTGAAATAAATATTACATATTATGAATTTAAGGTATCCCACAAATATATTAAAATTCGGTTAATAAAAATAGAAGAAATCCGAAACCGACGTGTCGACGGTTCTGTGCAGTTTAAGTATCTCTCAAAAAACATACTTACAAGTCAATAGGTGTGCGACAATAGTGTTAATAAAATAGTTAATAAAACGGGCAGGGTTCGTATTGTCAAGTAAAAAAATGATTTAAATGAATTTATCTTATTGTCAACGCATCAGATGTCTTTGATTGTAGCCTCTGATAATAAACAGATTAACCCCCAACGGTGTGATCCTTTTAAAAAGGTGAGCCCCTCGAGTGGAGAGAACATGGGGCTGCCCAGGATGAATTGCCCGTTTGCAGAAAGGATTTTGCTACCGTCAAACGACACGAATGGCTTTGATTTTACCAAACTTTGTACCGTCTGACCACCGACGCTACATTCCCGGAGTTCTTGTGGTGTAGTAGTGTTTTTTAGTTAAGTACCCCTGGAAGTGTTACCCTCGAACTCAAGAATATATTTCTTAAGTTTCGTGGTTACATTACATTAATATTATTTTGTTTTTTTGAGTTTGTTAAAATGTCAGAATGGGTTCAACCTAAGGCATATTACCACGCAAAGTTCGCCTTGTCCTCTCCAGTTGTCTTTCTTTCTCTCTCGGGGCAAGCCCCCCGGTGTGTGCGAGCCACCGTTCTCCTTACTCCATTAAACGAAAGGCAGGGCGAGGGCTTTTCTACTCCGGGAAAACCGACGACCGTGACTGGGGAGGACATTGCCGTTCATTCCGGTCTCCGCTATCCTTTTTTCCTTTCCCAGAAGCCATCTTGTTTCATTTACCATTGTTGATGAATGTAAAAAAAGAGATATCAAGAGAAGATGAAACCCCTCCTAAACTCCGCCTTGCCATTGTATAGAAACCAATAACTCCAAAATTACCGGGTCTCAGACGAGTGTTAGCTAACGCAGAGTTCACACGCACGCGCTTCTTTCTCCGTGGCCAACTCAAATGGAAAACGCGTTGCTTCTATGAATATTCTTCTTCTTCTTCTTCGTCCTGGTCGGAGTCACGGGACTAACACACTCTTTCAATTCGGTTTTATTTATTTATTAATTTTGATAGGTGTAATCACTAATTTTAATATTTTATTTTTTGGTCTTGCTACGTATGTTCCTTCGGTAGAAAACGCGCGCGTTTGTGTACGTGTCTTTGTGTGCGCGCGGGTGTGTGTGTTTGTATGTGTGTTACCGTGCAAATTGTGATAAGCTTGTTTTTTGCCTACAATTAAAATCTGTGATACTCCGGACGAAACCCCGTTGGATGCCACCGACGACGACAGCAATAAATTTTTTTTCTTACTCGATTGGAAATTGGTAAATTTTTTTAATGTCACCCATCTGTTTTTCCTTGTTTAAACGCATGCGGTGAGTGATAAGGATTGAAAATATTAAATGAACTTCGGAAATGCTTAATAGTTTTTTTAGTGAATGAAACCGAGCTCTGTGTGCATTCTTTTCTACGAAAAAAAAAACAAACAGAACAAGTTAATAAAGATGATTCTTATGAAATGTATCCGATACCGTTTGCAAGTGAAGAAAAAATTATTCAATACATAATTAAAGGAAATACTAGTAATAATTAACGTATTCATGTTTAGAAATAACAAAACAGAAGTCTAGAAAGAGTAACACACTCAAAGGTACATACCACCCTACAATGTTTCACTAGAAACCTACAGATTTCTTCAGAATTTTAGTTGCAAAATACAGAAATATAATCCTCAAGGAGTAAATAAGAGTAATGCACAGATGTTTAATAACTACATAGCAAGTTCAGTTGAGTTGTCCACTCGTGATTTAACAACAAAGCTAATAATTAATAATAGTACACATAAATAATTTGATGAATAAAGTGTATAGTAACACAATTTGTAATATTAAAGCAATGTAGCTCCTGTGTGGATCGACGGCAACAACATTTATTAATACAACTTTATTAACGAGGCATTTGATAATAACATGAGTTGTATTTAGATATATAGGCAGAGGTAATAGAAACCATAGAATTTCATTCATCACCTCCAGGGTGGATACTCTAACAGTATTTCCAGAATTTAGTTGAATTTTACTAATCCATAGAAGCGGAAAACAATTTCTTAAGTCCACTTTCTACGATTTTATCGGGTGGACAGTGTCGTCACACTTCAATATAAGAGGTTTTGAGACAAGAGATTAATTTATAATCGTAGAGATTTAACGGGTTTTTGAACAAACATTAAAAGGTATATTTTTTCCACATGGCACACCTCTCCAACGCGTATTGGAATCCTGACGTGCATTTCTAATCACACGGCACTACATAAATCACGCGTTGTGTAATGAGTATACACGTAAGAGTGTTTTTCCGGGGTACAACATCTTACTGACACGTCCTCACAAACAATATACAGTGATTAAACCATCAATAGTAATGGTTGGTAGATGACAACAGTGCCGTTGGGTATGTCCACTCCACTCACCGACGGTAGAGGAAGCTACTCGGCGCTTTACCCAAAAGCTTCCGTTTCATAGACAAAACCTGCTTAAAACAAAAAAAAACTGTTAATGTATACATACGGTCCGTACTGTGTAAATTATTTTACATGTTATCGTTTGAAAGAGATCGATCTAACACACGATCAAGTCAGCTTTAACGCGCGGATCGGCTATCAGTTGGTGTATGCAAACCGTTGGACTATTTTCAAATTTTCTACTTCGTCTTAAAATATCCGATTGCTTCTATTTTTTTTTTTTTTTAGTGACTTTTGTTTCAGAGAGGCTCCGAATCTAAAAGCGAACGTTGTTGTCGTCTCGTCGAATATTCAATATTATAAACATAAATATTGGAGATGTCGGACCGTTTGTTCGTCTAATAATTGTACGTTGGTTTTGTTTTTATTCGCGTGTACTGTGTGATCTGATCTGATCTGATCTGAATGAGAGAGAGAGAGAGCTGTGACGCAAAAGGTGCGTTTTCGATTTGGCAAAGAATAATCTTTTCATTTGAACCGTTGCTGTCAAATATTTTTAATGTTAACCAGTCACGTTTGACTCCTTTGAAAGAAATTCCGTTTGGAGTTTTAACTAGAAACCGATACGTCACACTTTGATCTATCGCCATTGTATATTTGTGCTGTTGGTGTTGGCAAAAAAATCGATTATTCTCAGATGTATTCGTAATTGACGTAATAATGTAATAAAAGTAGATTATCTTTGAAAAACAATATATGTGTGTATATGTGTGTGTGTGTGTGTGTGTGTGTGTGTGTGTGTGTCGGAGAGGGACAACGGTACGCGAGAAATAGTTATTTATAGTTATGAAGTGGTGAAAAGAGAAACGGATTCGAGTTTAGAGCTTGTGGGTCTGACGAGTGCTCCTTTTTCAATTATAACTTCTCCACAAAATGATTTTGATTGTTTTTTAAATTTTAAATTCCGACACATAGCAAGAAATGTACAATGTTAATTTATTATTGACGTTAAAATTTGTGTACTGTTTCGCAACAGAAAATAGTTTGAGGAATGAATAACCAGAGCACAAGAGTTGGCCGCGACACTAGTTAAAATTCCGCTTTTGAAAATGTGCAAATAAAAAAGTCAACTTGATGTATTAGGAGAGAAAAGTAAAATACCTGGAAATTTCCTATTCAATAGAATTTTGAGAAAAATCAAGTATGAATTACGGTGCAGAATTGTTTTTGATTTCTTCTTCACGCCGAACTTATTTGAATTATCATAATTAATATAAAACGGTGTTCATTCGTGGACTCCTCTTGTCATTTTGCTCACTCCTATGGATCGGAAGAATCATTCAATCAGTCATTGCTCCCGATTCAATCATTCCGATTGTAAAACAGTAACGCGGTGACACATTACTGTAAATAAACTACATAAATACGAGACAGTATACAAATCGTCTGCGCACTATGGAAACGTTCTCATGTTGTGGCGTTGGTGCCGATCGAAGGTCTTACAAAAAAAAAATTGTAAAAACAAATTAAGTAGCAAATAAATTACATAAATTTCAATGGGGGTATTGCACTCGTTAAAAAAAATTTAACTATTTTCTATTTATTGGTTTCAAGATCAGTCAGTGTACGGTGTATGCGAGGCGTCGATGACTGTCGCTACTTTTATTAGACGCTCTTAGGACATTCACGAAGTCGTTTCACGTTCCTCTCGAGTCCATAAATTTAGACATTTAACAATCGATGGGGTAAGTGGAAGCAAATTCATTTGGGAAATTTTGACACGAACTCGAAATTACCGTCCACGCGAGCCTGAGAATTCCGAATGAAAGAAATCTCAGGTGTAGGAAAGGAGTGAGGAGTAATTTGCGCATACCAAAAAACAACAAGAAAAAAAAAATTTTAGGAGCCGCCAATGTAATTACAACACCGAGGCACAGGTGCCTGACTGTAGTTTTCCCTCGTGATTATCCATGAAATTTTTGGTTATTAAGTGCCGAAAGTCGAGGATTTATTGATCAGGTGCGATAATGAAAAGGTTCCTGTGGTCGAGTCCGTCGAGTATCCGAGTAAATCCGTTTAATTATACCCGGGTACTTATCCCAAAAAGTTTTTCTCACTTTTTTTTTCACCGTGTCCGTACCTGATTTCACGAAAGGCAGTAAATAAAGTACAAATAGTCTCCGCTTCAGAAGAATTCCATCTTTCTCTTTGTAAGGTGGGAAGAATGGGTAGGAGTACTGGTACTAATTAGAAAGATGACCGGAGTGAAATGAGAGTTGCTCTCTTGTTATTAACGGCATTAAAAAGTAAAATAAGAACACTCGTGAATTGAACTTGTCTCGATTCGATCATACGTGGTTTTTCTGTCTGCCTTTTGTAGTAGCACCGTTCGTGGTAGTTAACCGTCAGCTTAATGTTATTTCATTCATAAAAGATGGAAACTATTCATTTGCACCCAGAAAATAAACAAGTGAATTCAGGTGCTGGCCGGCTACTCACGGGCCCCGAGACGTGCATTTTACGTTTTATTGGCTTTTCCATTGAGAACTCGTACGCACAAGTTCCCGACCGGAGAACAATGCAAAAACCGAGCGATTTCATTAGCGAGAACTTAATGAACTTAATTTATTTACGCTGAAATTTCCTTGGAGCGCTTTAAACTGGTAAAGTGATCGAGTTTCGTGTTTTAATCCGACAACACATCAAGTGGACTCTCACGTAAGATGTTTTCGTTGTACTTCACCACATAAAAATGTTTGCTCTTATATAAAACATCAAGGTTCTAACGATTTGGTTAGCGATTCGGACCCGGCCACATTGCTAATTGAACACCGGTAGACTGATGATGAGCTACTATCTCGAAATTTATAATTATTAAAACGACAGAGTTCTTAAAGTGCCAAAAAGAAACTGCGTGAGTTGAAAACTTGAGAACGTGAAACTAACCCGGAGATTCTGTACGTCGGATTTTGTGTATACAAAAAAAACACGATGTAAAGGTACTAACATAATTAGAGTACCCCACAAATTCTAAAGTACAAGAAGCAAACTCTTCATATTTATTTTAGTAAACTTACATTTTCCTTGAGTTCATACTCAAGGATACAAATTGATTAACTGGTGTAGGCTTTGGTTTAGGTGCATGTCACAAAAGGGAAAACAATTAACTACAACAAAAATGTTGAATCCTAGTATACATAACAATAACAAACAGTTAAATAATTCATAAAAAATTGAAAACTCCACATATAAAATTACAAAACTTATATTTAATTATTAACCGGTTGAAAACAATGATTACTAATATTTGGCATTAATAACCGCAACATAAATAATTTGTCTGTTACAATATACGCTGAAGTTAAACAAGTAGTACACACAACTGATTTAGGTACTTAAATTGAGTAATAGAAAACAAGCTGTCGTCTGTACAACCGCGACAAGACACACATGGGTCTTAAATCTCAGTAACTCAAGTTCTTCAAAAGTATTTCAGTAATAAATATAACGCGACACCACGCCGACGCCTACATTGATTCGTTATCACACATTGTAAAACGATACTGGCTGAAAAATTAATTTGAGAAAAAACTTTTATTGAATATCAAAATACGAAAGAGTGAAACTACGCTTGGCAATAAATTAAAATTCACATAGGCGGACACTTAGAACACATAGAAACTCTGTTGGTAATCCGAAACGGAAGGAAACATTTTGACTAGAGTCAAACAATGATGGGACGAAAATAGAACTAGAAAAAGAAGAGAGAGAGAGAGAGAGAGAGAAATTATATTCACCTCGGCGAAAGCTTCAGAAAGGAGTACATGATTCTGACTCACCCACCAAACTTTTCCTCAAAAGCTCCCTCGGGGATTTACTAAAAAGAGTTAAAACAAATCACAGACAGGCTTCCCGGCGAAGACCTTCATTAGTTAACCACTCCCAGCCGTAGTTTACAGTTTGTATAATTTTGAGATTATTGCGGAAATCGGATCTGATTCCGATCTCCGGTCGTCTGTGGATCACGGGAAGTAGGAAAGAATGCAGCAGAGCTCGTAAAAATCATTTTTATAGTGAACAAAGTTGAGGTTGAAATTAAAAATGAACTTCTTTTTTCTTCTTGCAGTGAGTTTTCTGGTTCCCTTGGAAGACCCCGGGATTCGACAACAACAACAACACAAAAAAAAAACACACACACACACACACAGGAGTTAAAAATAGATCTTGAATCCCTCGAGATCGGCTCACGCTAAATAAATACGATCAGTCTCACATTTCGGAAGTTCGTGGCCAAGTTGATATTGAAAAGAAAAAAAAAAATAACCCAAGATTTCTGAGGTTCACTTTTGTGCGCACTTTATTTACAAAATACGCGAATTTGTATACGTTGACTGGTGACGGGGACAACAGCCTCCCATCACTTGATAGGAAAATAATATCGGGCGGAAGGAGAAAGGAGTCGTCGCGACGAAATGCGACAGAAATTCAAACTTGAGTGAAAGAGTAGTTGGAAAATAGTCGAAAACTAGTTTTAGGTGGAAGTGCGTCGGTTTCCCTACCAGGATGGAACTGTGAATTTTCGGTGAGTTCGGCTGTGCATCCCATCGTAACCGTGTAAAAATGCTTGGACCCCCACACCACTTTCAAACGGGAGACGGCACACCGCCGGGAGGACTGAGTCCTCTTCTTCCCAGTTTTGGTTTCACACAGGAACAGGTCGCATGCGTCTGCGAAGTGCTCCAGCAGTCGGGCAACATAGAAAGGCTGGGTCGCTTTTTATGGTCGCTGCCCGCCTGCGAGAAACTCCACAAACACGAGAGTGTGCTAAAAGCCAAAGCAATAGTAGCTTTCCATAGGGGTAACTTTAAGGAACTGTATAGGATACTCGAAAGTCACCAGTTTTCGCCGCACAACCACCCGAAACTCCAGGCCCTCTGGCTGAAGGCTCACTACGTCGAAGCTGAGAAACTCCGTGGCAGGCCCCTGGGCGCCGTTGGAAAGTATCGTGTCAGAAGAAAATTTCCCCTCCCGAGGACCATATGGGACGGCGAAGAGACTAGTTATTGCTTTAAAGAGAAATCTAGATCAGTTTTGAGAGACTGGTAAGTTTTGTCACTGTCCGGCACCCCGATTTGACGTGGCACTAGAAGATAGACCTAGACAGACTTTAGATATGCAATTTTATTATCTAGGAACTTATAGTCAGACCACAAAAGACAATAAAAACACACAGTGGTGTTACAGTAACATTACTTTTTTTATAACAATAATTTGTAGAATAATACGACTCTAAGAGGAATGCATAATTTCGACTCCTGTTACTATTAGCAAAGAACAAATTTAAGTTAACACTAATAGTATTAACAATATTTCTTCTGCTCTCTAAAAAGTTTTACAACTTAAATTTTTACAGAGCGTATTGCCTACGTATGTACCATAAAGTGTGCGTTTCATTGTCCGTCAATAGACTCAATTATGTATTAATTTATTGTTTTAATAAATGACTGCCACAGAAACTTGTTCTATTTTTACATCACGGTGGACAACAGCATCAGGAAGACGTGTTGAACGGACGGGTTCTTGTACCCGTAGCAAAACCACCGTGGCATTGTTCGCCATCTGTATTTTGTAGTCATTACAATACATTTAATATTTGAGAACTTCCTTTCGAGTTAATAGTTCTAAGGCGAAGCACATTAAACCGGCGCCATCGTTGTCGCGTGCCGGTAAGCACCCAGAAATTTCCCTTTAATATCCTTCACGACGATTGCCTATCAACTTAATTTTGCAGTTTTGAACTAATGTCTTTCGCAACTCTTCTTCAACCGAACTTCACTCCCGACAACAAAAGCCGCAACATTAAAACTTTATTAAAACCACAGACGTAGGGGTATATATTCTTTTTTATCAAAACTAGTAACGTCCTTTTCGTTGTACGCATCAGTGGAAATTACTTTTTCTACGCGGTCCTTGCTTGTAGAATGTTACCATTGAAAAGAAAAAACAACCAGCTCTGGTACTACTACACAGCATGAACATTTACACTGCGAACCACTACAAAACTGGAATTGTAGCGCGGCGCAACAGTGCTCATGTCTGTACCTAGCCATGGCCCAAGGTCTGGCACAGTTAACCACCAACACTTACCGTAATTAATTACTAAATTAATGATTGACCTGAACAAACTGCGATACCTCCATAAATTATGATCAAAATTACCACGAAACAGGTTTCCAGTGTGATTTCTTCTTCCAATTACGGCGTTTCTAATCGCCGGAAAAATTCCCTATTGAATTCCATTTTTTAAAACAGTTAACAATCTGAGACTAAATTGATCGAGTCAACTTGATGTTCGGAGGAAAAAAAAATATAAACAAAAACAAAACGGGCAATTTTTGTAATTTTATATTACATAAGTATCAAATTAATAAACGTATTTAATATTCGGATCGAATGAGATCGTACAAGTTTAACATTTTACACGTCTCGGGTCTTGTATACGTTGCAGAAAATATGTCTTCTGAAGTGAAAAATTTACTATATATATGTATAAAACGTTGACTGTTACTCGAAGTACTCACGACCGAAAGGAAGAATGGACTCTTGCCCTTGCCAAATAATCGCGCAACGGGTTGTCGTGAAGTGCCGATTTACCATTCCTTTCCTCTAAATTGGTTGTAACTTAAACGCTTTTAATCTCCCTACAATAAGTGTCATCCGATTTGTCATTAAGTTAATTTTAATATTTATTACAAAACCCAAACGATTTACGACCCGATTTTAAGTTTAAGATAAGACGAAAGGCTTCGTAGGGAAATATACGTATATAGTTTTTTTTTTTTCTGGATTCCACACGGAGTAAACGTACGATTCCTTTTATTTGAATTCCACACTGAATTCTTCAAAACAAAATAATATCACGGGTTTAGAAGAAGACGAGGACGAAGTGGAAGGTTGATTCCTCAGGTTCGACCAAAACGGTGCCACACATTTTGAAGAGAAAAAAAAAACATTCCAGACTGTTCCAATTAAACGAATTCAACACATGTGTGTCGAAATGAATTGGTTGACGGTCTGTCGTTTGCCGCTGGAACTTTGGTTTCCGATGTTCTTTCCATTGTTGTGGGAATCCGAAGGTGAAGTCTCCCTCGGTTAACATCTTTGGCCAGAACCGTAACTCACTTCGATGAGATATATCAATTAGCAATAATAAAATGTTTTATTTTAGTTGAAAATCCGTAGGCACCCCTCGAATTTTACAGAAGTGTTCTTTAGTTCCCGTAGTTCTCGTGACTTATCGTTGGACCATGGTGTGTTAACTTAGCCTCAACATCTTCTGAACCTGTAGTTTTTATAAACACACCACCTTAATTACTTTTAGTTCTTTAAATTTCCTTCTGACGCAATTTTTTCGACAGAACTCTTGTTTCTTCTCGTGCAGTCACTTCGGTCACATATTTCACCACAAAGTCTATCGTCTGCTTCGAATTCATAAATATTCACTCCTATTACTCCACAACCCGTATTACTCCACCAATCAAAACGTTTGATGTCATTTATTACAACAAGAATAACTTGGGGACAATGAAAAAGTAAACCAAGTGCAAATGGACACAATTCAGAGAAGGACGCGACGTTTTATTAAACGACAGTTCACCGATTGTTTCAACAAGCAAGTGACGGAACTTGTCTAGAGAGAATCTCAAAAACCAACTGTTAACTAATCCATTCGGACTTATTGCTCTTCTGTATAATCCACGTGAGGACGGACAACTTGACATGTTGGGCGACAAATTATGCCAAGGCAAGTCGGAAAAGGGCGTTGATAACAACTGTTACTATTACAAGTAGACAAAGAAAAATTTGGCTGGCGAAAATCAGTTCCGCCCAGTCTACACGAAATTGAATTTGAGTGTTACCCGGTAAAATATTTCTGAAATTAATAATTGATTTCCATATTAATGACTCAGTCGGTGGAACTTTTAATTTATTGATGACCGAGTTAGTACTAACACTGGCCATTGGCTATTTGGTCCGAAGTATCGTGCAGATTAAATGTAAATTCGCCTTGAGTCAACTACAACGCGTGGTGTCAGGAGTTCATTGGGTAATGAAATTATTAAAATCAACTCGAAATATTCGCACATTATATAAGTGCAGAATTATAATTCCACATAATCACATAGGACTTTTATGTTTTGCAATCGAATTTAATACATAATCGGTAGCGAGACGTGACCATAAACCCATTTCTTGTGGGAATACATTTGTGGCATTGTAGTGGTTGCCCTTTTTCACAGAGAAATGTATTCGATGACGAACACGACGGCACAATAACAGAAAGTAATAATTTTACCGCCTCCTATTAAATATTTTCTAATTTTTGTGTTTAAAATACTTGACGGTTTTCTGATCACATCTTTGATATTCAATGACCAACACAGCCTCGCGTTAGGTTCCTAACATTACATCTAACTTAACTTCTGACTTTCTAAATGTTCTTAACTTCTTGAATTTTTCTCTCGCGGATGTAACATCCAATCAGCACATGTTTCGAAGTTCTACTAATAAATAATTGGTACATGTGCACATGACAAATCGACACGACATTTTCAATTTCTCAACTTTCTATGAAATCAACCGCTGCAATACTTCTGCTAGATAAAGTATCTAGTTTCAAGGGAAACAAGTCATACAAAATTATATCGAATTACAACATCTTAGGCACAACAGGAAAGCTCAGAGACGTATCTATACGTGTTTCATTAATCACGCTTCTAAAATCAATAGCCCCGATCAATAATCAATAACGGGCAGGCGATACGTAATTCCGCTGAAGGAAAAAAGTTAAAATCGCGACGGTGTGTCTTTATGTATCCTCTTGCATTTTTCAGGTATTCTCATAACCCTTATCCGTCACCGAGAGAGAAAAGAGAACTGGCAGAAGCGACTGGACTGACAACAACTCAAGTCTCCAACTGGTTTAAAAACCGTAGGCAAAGGGATCGTGCCGCAGAGCAAAAAGATGGGTCAGTACGATCTATTAAGTACCCAACAGGCATAGAAATAGAGTAATGGTTGAACGCTAAACGAAACGTACAGCGTACAAAGATCCGTTCGTCTCGCCCTAGTTAAATCCTAGCCTTAGATAAAGATCACGGGGGGATTTTTGGAATTTCGAAATTTGACTACGCCAGATGATCGCGTTCATGCCTCTTTTTTTTCATTCGGAGCAGTAGGCAAATCATTCGGACTTAACCCTGAAATCCTGCAGCAGATAAAATCTACAGAAATTTCACCCCCGGAGAATACATTCGGGGTGTTGAAAATAGTGAAATATGAGTGATAACAACCGTTTGTAGTATTTTACATTTTTAGGAATTAGGGTTATGGATTCTAACGATTTATGAAAAGAAGTCAAATGTCAATTTAATTGGAAAAGGCTGATCTTCTGACCCGGGGGAATGTATGAAAAGCAATTGTGCCAAGCCCACACGTTGCCGCAGCCGCAGCCGGGAACGTTATGCACACAGCCAAACACACTCCCCTAAAAACATAGGTTAGATGTTAGAAAAAAAATGAGAAGATTATAGTATAGGGAACATAATATTCTACAGTTAGTGTTCCGGAGATCATTCTAGTCATAAGATTGCTCGTGTAACAGTTAGACAGGACACGTACTGTTTCTAAGCTCTGCAGATCTTTCTCATCATTTTTTATTACCAGTCGTAACCTTAGGGTTCTTATGTTTGCTTGTAATACTCACACGGTTAGAAATATTATTTGCAAATGTGTTTGTTGTTGTACACAGCAACAACACCTGAAGAAGTTGTGTAACCGAGCAGTCGATTTCTATCTATGTATTCTAGCTGAGTATTAATAGTAACATGAAAATTAATGATCGCCATGTGAGATACAACCCGTCCCATTAAATAAGTTCACAATAAGTAGAAGATCTGGTTTATTTTGTTTGCGAAAACCAAATTGATGGTGTTAAGATTGTTTTGAATGGCAGGGACCTTGCCAATAGCTGCCTTTTGTGCGAAATTATAACTTCCAAAAATTAATAAGATTAGTTCAATAGTGAATTCGGTATTTGAGCTTAAGTAGAATACTGCAGCGTATACGTCTGATGTTTCAGAACTGGAAGAAGCTCTTCTGCTGGCGAAGAAAAAGGAATTTCGGCCGGACCTTCAGGATTGGATTCCAGCTCTGAGTCAATTGATGGTGATATTGCAGGTCCTTCCTTGTCGTTGGAAAGAAAACCTGGTTTAGAACTTTCTCAGGTACATCAAATCAATAAGTAGTCAATCGACAGATTTAGGAAGTGTCGTAAATCATTAAGAGTTCGGGTGGTACTCTTGGGTAGCGACACTTTATCTTGCAAATGTATAAGGAAGTTGTGTGTGGAAATGATGGTTTGTTGAATTCTGTGTTCATTTGGATTTGTTTTAATTTTCAGGTAACAAATGTTCAGCAAGCTCACAGCACGGAACCATTTGGAGATTTGAAAGGAAACAATACAGCTGCATACCAAGCACATGCACATGCTCAACAACTCCTAAGTACACACGGAGACATCCCACTAGTTCATGACTACCACTCGTTGTGACAATGGGCGTCTGGCTGCTCGTACAGCCAGTAGTGGAATTCGCGTTATTCCTGCCTAATAGGAAATATTTCTATTCCTTGTAATAATATATATTTAATTTTTTTTCTGTAGTGTATTACTTCAACGGAACGAAGCACACGTGAACGAAAGAAATAAAGTATTAGACATAAATAAATTAAATTGCACAAATTATAAATCGTTTATTTTTTTATTGTTTGCCCAACCTTATTTATTCGCTCTTCCTGTGCTCCGACTTAAAGTGGGAAGTATTGGCCTTTTGCTACATTTAATGACCTTTATTCTGGTTTCTGAACCAATAAATATTATTAAAATAAAATGTCAACGTACACGTAGGCCAACAATACATACATATCAAGTGAGCAGGCAGAGAGACTTATATTTAAACTGTTTGACGTTGTTAGTTGTTGTCGTGACTCTTCAACATGTACCGGTTTTCTACCACTTCATAACACAAATAAACCTATGTAAACTTATGTAATGTATTATTATTAAAAGTGAACATTCAGCACTAACCACTGAAGTAGAGTCTTTACTATGGAAAACAGACTGAAATCAATAAGAAAGCTCTATTTTTCAATTAAATCTCGTTGTTTTGGGGTCGTGTACCACTTACAATCAAACAAAAATTTGAAACTATTATTGTAATCTCATAATAAAGGATTGTGTATCATGAAAAACAAGTTATATGAAAATTTGAATAAATAAATAGTTGGGCAACGGTGGGCAATTCAAGTCAAGTTAGCGCCAAATGTTAAAGCAGTCCCATCGTAGTTTTGAGTTTCCCACCAGATGCCAGTGCCAGCATCAATGTGGTTCGACTTCAACGTTTTTTTCTTTTCAAATCGTTTTGCTTCCTGTGAAAAAATAAATTTTCTTGCGTCTTATTTAAGGTATTTTAAAAATTAAGTCGTGAACGTGATGTGTGACGACGTGCTACTTGAAGAAGTACAAAAGAATCATCGTAATCAGATGTCATACCGCTTGCAGGTATCCTTTAACAAATTTCTTTCATAAAATTGTGTTACCATTTGTACTTTATTTCTTGTTATCAGTTTGTTTTTACACGTTACTTACCTTTTCTGTAACTGGTGATCACCTCAATCATTACATGCTCAATCACTCAATTGTTTTTTATATTTTCAATGTTAAAAGTCATTCTGTATGAGGGGTTAATTTAATGCCTATAATTGAGAGTATGGCAGAAGTTTCCAACAGTTAAATTGTGCATTCACACAGTCTGTTATAATTTATTGATTTCTCAATGAAATTTTAAGGTTGACAAAAAACTTTGAAATTTATCAAGAGGTAATCAATTTGAGACAATCAGATTTAGAGTTTTTGTGATTCTCATGATAAAATCGTTTGGTGTGGAATATAAAAGAAGAAAACTAGACTTCATGTCTCCATATACAAATTTATTATTTTTTTTTTTAGAATAAAAATTACAATACATAAAGAATCTTAAATTGACTCCCAAATTTCAGTTACATTTATGTTTATATTTTCACTTATAACTTTCTTTCAATTACCTTATTATTATCTATGATTTTTATTATAATTATCAAGTGCATTTATTTGTTGTGTGCAATAATGTTGGTTAATATGTTTCTTATTTAATACTGTTACAAACAAAATGCTTCTCCACTGGTTAAGGTCAGGCTGGTACTCACTGACAACACTTTCTGCAGTATCAATTTTTGAATCACAAGGTTTTTTTGTTAATAGAAAATCTAACAGTTTTCAGTTCACAATGAAAGTAGTCAATGTAGTCTTAAGTAATTTAGGAAAGACACCACTTAGATAGTTTATTTTGTATTCTCTGCTTCATTTGCTTCTTTTCGAAAATACCAGAAATAAACAAAAGTTAAGAAGTTTAGAGAAAGACATTGTTGAGTGATTATTTTCACATAAATTAATTTTGACCTTATGAATGGATTGCTTAAATTTGTTGTCGTTGAACTTAGATTCCTAAAATGTGAACACTAAACAAACATTATTTTTTGTTTTAACATATACATAGACATACATATGTATATTATTAGTTGTGTTTAACCAAGTTATATTGACAATGAGCAGTTATAATGATAGTAATAATAATAATAGTAATAACAATGTGGATTATGGAAGCTGTCATTGTTTGTTGTGTTGATTCACATCTTACATTAATTTGACAAATTTTTATTAACTGAATCTGTCTTAAACAAATTGCACATGTTGTACATGTTATGTTCTCGATGGGAGTCTTCCTATATATAATAAATTAGTCAATCTATTATTTCACTTGATGTAAAAAAAATACTACAACCTTTAGCAACAAACATGTCATTGGTAATATAAAAAAGTCTCTAAATATTTTGTCATAAGGACATAATGATTTTTAGAACTACAGAAGGTTGAAACTTGACAGACTCAGTTAACTATGATACATAATTTTCCACCCGAATTATTGTTTTGTTACAAATTAACATGATAAACATGATATAACAAATTAACATGATATTATCGGAATGTACTATTGTCCTATATTTTCAATTATATGAAACGGAAAGTTGAGTCCAGAGTTATGTGGACAGCAAATATGACCATATTGGCTTGACCAAATTAACTAATTTAAACTGACTTAAGAATCTGTTTTTTTTTTGTGCACCTTTATTATTTTCTTCTGTTGTTGGTTTTCTCTTCATTATTCCACGTGAGACAATTTAAAAAAACTGTTACATTTGTTGCTCAAAAGTAGTAGATCTAAACTCAAATATTATACATAAACTGTTACTTTTTAATAACTTCAATTCATAATAATTTAATTGTTTTTATTAGACTCTTTCATATGTGATCTGTTTTAATTTAAGTTCTTGAAAACTCTCTCTGTTTTCAAAACGTTACCCGACACACGACCATCAAGTGTCACACTTTGCCCGGTAGCCCCTTTTGTAAATTTTGTGTAATCAAGTCAAAACAAATGACTCTGTACGAGAAGTCAATTGACATTTTCAAAATCATAATGTTTGTTATTTTGCTTTGCGGTTTCGTAACAATAATATATAATTTATTTATTTGGGGTTTCCCGCGAAGGAACGAAGACAATATGCCTCTAATATAGTATTTAAATATTTAAATATTTATCATTAAATAAAATTCTCTTCTCTTGTTTTTGCAGTATACACATAAATACAAATCTAGATTGATTTATTAGCGCCGTAATTGAAAATATATTATTGCAATAAATACAATATACGAAGCCCGAAGCTAGTTACCTCTCTATGTCTTGTTTATACAATTTTTACACGTAATTCTTAATTTTTATGACTTGTATTCAGCGTATGTCGTGTTCGTTTGATTGCATTCTATGACAGTAGTAATTTCAGTTGTTTTTGCTCATGTAATATCAACCGGGACCAATTTAATTAATATTCCGCGACTTTTGGTTCTTATTAAGAAGCGTATTCTCACTACGGATGTAAACACACTTGTACCTTTTGACTGGAACTGATGATTTCTGACGATTGACTTGTACTGTAAATTAACGTAATGGTTACTCAGTACGCATGCCTCGAATACACCGGGTATTACGAATACTTGAAATGCAACATGAAAACAGACAAACAATAATCTACTGATATTTTGTCTTTTAGCAGTGCAACACCCTCAGTTAGTTGTCGTTATTTTTTTTACGAATTTATTAACTCACTAGTTACAAATCGCTTTGTAACTGTTTAAATGTGGTTCCTAATCAAAATAATACACTTCTCGTAGAAGTAACGTACGATTGTCATCGCCTGTATTCTGATTCAAGTGTCTCTAAAATTACCATATTTAATGTGAACAAAAACGGATAGGTTCTACGTATTAAGTGGATTTGATTGTAGTCCCTTTGAATTTAATAAATACCGAATATAACTGAACACTGAATAGTAACCACTCTGTAGAGGTTACAGTTCAATTTGTTGGTGCAATCAAAGGGAAAGCTGAAAGTACATTCCATACCTTTCAATTTAGTTAACTTCAACTAGACCTTCATCAATTTATTTTTTAATATTTTTTTCTAGCTTGTACTATTTGACAAAAATTACATAAGTTTCATTAGTTTAACCTCGTCGCAGCCATATTTCACTCCTTTCTTATACTGGTTTCAGTATTTACAGATTATTACTGATTGTTCCCAATACCAAAGTCATTAGTTGTGCAGCTTTGTCAGTTAGAAATAAAATCAGGGTTTACTACTGGATAATTATAAACGCGATATGTTAAGTTAAATGAACTTGTTGCGGGCCAACAAAAGGTAGCAAACATCGTTAGCACCGGAATTTTGTGTTAATACTATAAATACTCTGGTTTCTGTGTTTTCGTACGGATTTTCGTTGCAGTTTTGAACCGAGCAAAAAATAAGAATGAATAAAATTGAACGAAACTTAAATCACACTTAAACAGCATTCTTTTACAATTTCTTACAGATGTGTACATAATTTCTTAAACAATTCTCGTTTAAAACAATGCATCAATTTGTTAGAATTTATATATAATAAGCGCGATCATTGACGGCGTTACCATCATCAGACAAGTACACCGGGAGTCGGCCACTCCTCCTCGGGCAACTGTAAAGAAATTTTTTTCCCATTAGTTTAACAATAGTTGGTTGGATTTCCGATGTACACTTTCTTAACTTTTCTAATTTGCTTGTCAATTTCGTTGAATAACACTATTACGTATGTGAACTGACTTGAAATCGTTGTACCGGGTACGCGGCTACTACTCCGTTTGGCTGACTTTGGATGGCACTTCCCTGGCCAATGTGTTGCACCGCTGCAGGCAGCTGGGTATGTCCCGGCACATTGTTCCATATCGAAGATAGATTCATGCTCAGTCTTCTGAAAATCAGAACCGACAGAAATTTTTCCTTTTGTTACTCAACTTTGATTGTTGTTGCGGGAAAGTTGAAAGGGCACAGCACAGGAATGACAGGGCAAAATGCACGCCAACGTCAGCAGGGCACGAAAACCCGTTGAGTTATTTTATGGGCCTTGAAGAGGAATAGAAAACTTTTCCGATTTCTTCCCAAGTGTACTTAGTTTACTTTTTAATTTTGCAGGGCTCATTAATGGTTTCACTTGTTACCGAGGCAGGTTGTTTAAGAAGTAGTAAATTCTCAAGGCTTAAAACTTCAAAATTATAATTTATTTATTACTTTTCTTACACATCTAAAATATAAGGTAAATATATGGTGTGCAAGTATAGTTTAAGTGTAGGAATTGAGCTATAAATTAAAACACTTTCTTCATAACTCTTGTCATTCGTTAAGAATTTAATATACGTAGAATCATCGATTAAGTTTAAAAACAATTTAATTTTGGTAAGCGAAACAAAACATTCATTTTATAATTTCACAAAAGTGCTTCTCACCCGAGAAAATCTTGGTGGTAACCAAATTGACCGAGTGAAAATCCGCATTGGAGGTATTGACCGGGTATTTGAGGTGTTGCAGCAGCTGTGGCAGCAGGAAAACTCTGCGGGTACCAATAGCCCATCTGTTGGCCGTATGTGTAGGGAAAACTGGCGTTAGCAATTGATTGCTCGAACTGTGCTCCGGGTTGAATTGTAGTCAAATCTGAATTTTCTTTTCCCCAGGAACATTTGACCACCTGTCCATTGACTTCAGAATTGTGTACAGCCACGATGGCATGTGCTGCTGATTCTTTCGTCGAGAACCTGCAAATAAAATTGGAACCAGAGCTGTAGAAATGTGACATTTACAAGATGACATACTCAGGTATTTCAAAGTATTCCACCTTTTGCGGGTATCTTGACGAATAAGATTTCTTTTCATTAGCTATTTAATAGTAGCGGAATGAATGCTTCACTTCGAACAATGATGAATAAACAATGAACAAAAAAAAATTAAATTAAATTAGAGAGTACGAAGAGACCCGAGAAAGGCAACTGTACCTGAACGAAGTAAGGCACAATAAGCAAGGTGCCATTTTTACATAAAGAATGCAATAATACTATATATAAAAAATAGTAATTTATTTATTTGGGAAGTGACCTCACCTGACGAAAGCATAACCTTTATCTTTAAACACTTTAATTTCTTGGATGGTGCCAAAGGGCGAGAAAATTTTTTGAACAAGTTCTTCCGTAAGGCCGTTTATGATTCCCCCACAATAAACAGTACAATTAGTTGCACTTGATTGCTTATATACTTCGTCAAAAGATAATGGTAGAGGATTTCCTGAAAACAAACAAAAAATAACCGTCAAGTTTTGCCATTACAAATATTGTATTGATTTGGTATAGGAACATACCGTCTGCCTTTATAAGAGGTGGTTTTCTTGTTGCCCAATTCGTTCTAATACTTCTGCTTCCTAACCACCTTCCATTCATAGCAGCTATGGCACTCTTCGCTTCCTGATGGAATCAAAACAAAGCAATAAAATCATTTGATGAGACGTGGAATATAAAAACAACAATTCACTTTTTTGTTTTACTGTTTTTTTGGTTGTTGATTACAACTGACTACAAAATTGAGGTATTGTCTTTCTTATATTGTATTTCGTCTAGTGTATCTATGATATATGTACTGTTTTTGATTAGTTGTTCTATACCGTGTCTACACAATGTATGTTCAGGGGTAGTTCACTACACCAGGTATTTAGTTGATTACTGACAAGATTACCGACAGGATGAACTGTTTCCAATATTTATTCACAAAGGAAACTTTTTAATTTTACTTTTTCTGCGCTTTAAAAAATCTTATTATCTTGAAGTGTGAATAAATATTTATATTATTTTTAATCCAAATGAAACATTACGGTAAAACGGAGTCGGGATAATGTTAGGTTTTAGAGTTCTTGAAAATCTCTTTTTTAATAATACGGTAGCATTATGTCGCATTGAGAAACATCAAGTCCTTTTAACCAAATCCTGCCTTCTTGCCTTTTAAAATACAAAACAAGTTCATTAAGTTATTTTTAATTCTCTGCCATTTTAAAATTACATTCCCACCAAACCATTAGACGAAACTGCTTTTTAAAAGCACTCGGATTAGCTTTTAACTTTTTTCTGCTCATTGCTGTGGCTGGACTTTTTTCCCTGGTAAAGAACTCATCATTGTTAATCGTTGATTATCTTTTGTTTTACAATAGTTAAGTACTCGTCTTATGCAGACTTGTTACCAAGTTTTCTTTTGGTGAACCTTTGGTCAAATTATATTTTTGTTATTTTTATTACCGACTCACAAAGAAAGTAACGTTTTGTAGTTTTAAGAGAGTACTGTTTTATAGTTTTAATTTGTCTGTTGATTCAGGAAAAGGCGAAAATAAAGAATGTTGTGCTTTCAGATGAAAACAACTTAAAAATATAAGAGAATTGTTGGTTTGGAATTTTCAATGGCTGACAAGTTTCCGCGGATCAACTTTATTTGGCTTCATGTAAGGGTAAGTTTTCTATGTTCACACTTTTTATATCGTTACGTTTTTATTATCAGACGTTTTTGTGATCATCGATTTCTCCTAATACAGATATACTTACTGATTTCTTAATGAAGGAAACAAATCCGTATCCCTTTGACTTGAGCGTTTGGGCGTCTCGCACCACCCGAGAGTCACTGCAAATATCAGACAATCAGAGGGAATTAGCCAAGAGAAATTAATATTCCATTTTCCGGTTGGGTGACGGATAATGACAAGGTAGGTTTATGCTTCGGTTGATATGAATCGAACCGAAAATTATGAGAAATTTGACATTTTAAGCTCTTTAAATAAGATAGTTTTATCGAATGTGTGGTGGTCGGGGCAGAGACAGAAATTTCCAATTCGTGAACAATGGAAATTGGAAGAGTACAATACAAAGTTAAGGAAAAACACACACACAAGTGTAGCATGAATGCTAACGCGAAGTAATAAATAGTGAAGGAAACAAGAGCAGCAAAAAATTACCATGTAAATGAGTGGGGAATTTGAAAATAAGGTCAGTAATTGTCACACTTTCAAAGGTACAATTCAAGAATTTTTGTGTTGTTTGAGTCACGCAATGGGCAGGCCACAACATGTCAAAACATAAAAAGTAACTTGAAGTGCAATTCCCGTTTTTCTGTCATTTTAATAATTTACTATGTGCGGTGCACTTATGTACGAGATAAGTCAAATAGAATTTGTTACGAGCGGTTACATGATATGAGACGTAGATATAATGTTTCTTGGGTTCCAGAAGATTAACTGTTCTATAAGAGAAAATAAAATGTAAAAAGTGAACAGAATTTTTCACTGGCGGATTTAAGTCTGTGAGTAGTTTCAGGTCAAATCAAAACTACCATCAGTAACGAAGACGTTTTAATCAAAGTCGTAGGGGAAAGGTTCGGAGAAGTTAAAGAGGATTATGAGATTTGTTGTTGAATGGATTGAAGTTTGACCTTTAATGCAGCTCTCCTTTTAAAAAAGGCAAAAAATTTGAGGGCGGTTCGCTATTGGTCGTTCTATTTGGTTAATATTTTGTACCTTCGACAATAATTGGTATAATAAAATGCGTGTGAGCATTCTAAACTACTGGAATATGTAATGTGGGCACCTCTTAATTGCATACACTTTTCGGTAATTTGAAATTGGCTCAAATAAAAATAAACCTGTTAGGCAACTACCCTGTTATCTTGCAGCGCGAAACACAATAGAAAAGTCAAATGAATTATTCAACACCTGCACTAATTCATGTTACGACAGCGAACACAGTTGAATTTTATTGAAAATCGAACTTTTACCAATGCTAACATGCAGTCTGCCGCCGTATTCGAATGGGTAAACGATAACAAAGGTCTAATATTAGTCCGAATTGAAGGACAAATTATACATCGTTATGTTAATACGATTGCATACACTTTTGTGTTGTAAAAATAACTTACGATATTTCTCCAAACGGTGCAAATGCATCTCTAAGGGTTTGCGTGTCTATCTCTGGGCTGAGGTCGCCAACAAATATGTGGTAATGCTCTGAAACAAAAGAAGGCCACCGAGTTTATATTAATTTTTTTACTTGCTTGTGTCTTTTTATTATTAATTAAACAGTGTTAGGTCTCGGAATACTTTTCTCAATAGTTGTGTATGTTTATTGCAAGTACTCCACTTATACAAGCTATTGACGTATTCGTGAGTTAATTATTTAATTTTGGTTAATAACAATTTTTTTTACATTAACATTTCTTTTGCTTGTACACAAGGTAATGTACAGAACTACTCCGTCACAATATTACTATAAGTAGAATCGATAATTTCTAACTGTTAAGTAAAATGTTGGAGTACTCAATAATGAGCAGAATAACGAAGAAAAGAAACTATTCTTCTTTACAGGTGACATAACTTTCATACTTGTTGTTTACATGTTTTTAATTTATTTCATTTGGGGTATCTTCTTTTATATCCTATCGTGAACCCGACGAACCCGATTTTTTCCTAATCCAAACTTAGAATTTATAAATAGTTGAAAATGTGAACGGTTACTAGCAAAATAGGTTATTATTTGAATATGAATAATGCAGAAATGTGTGAACAATTTTCTAGTTCAATATTCGTGTTCATGTAAAATGAACGGTCAAGGCGAATCGGAGTGTTTTGTTACGTGATGCCCAATGAAGAAAATACAGGAAAAACAATAAAATTTATGTCTTTGGGCTTTGAATTTTGGGTTGGGGCATACATCATTGTGTGATATGGCGAAAAGCAATGTGGAGGAATGTTTTCCTATAAAGCAACTGCTTAAAAGATCATGAAGTTATGCCCATTAGTGTTATTAAATTTTAAGTGGTACTGTATGTGTACATCTCACATCGATTTGTTATTATTGTTGAAGAATGAGATCTGTTTTTTTATTAAAATAATTACATGGGCATCGGTAATGCAGTATGTTAGAAAAACAATAAAAATTATGTATAGAAATAATTACAGGCTGCGCTAGTGCGGTGGAGATATACAGTAATGTGTCCCGTCGTTGTGTTTACACCATCATTAATAGTAATAAATATTCATTGTTATTAATTGGAACGTGGCTGTTATTGCCTGGAGTACGAGGAACGGTAAATTACAATTAACCGTATCGATTGGCTGTGTAGTTCCGCTGAAGGAAAAGCAAATCATCGTTAGAACGCAAGCTAGCTTTTCAATCTCTGCAGGTGGGATAAGACATATATTTTACGGAGGAGGACATGTAAAAAAAACTAAGAAACTTGAAGAACGTTTATCAAAGGCGTCTTTCCGTGCATCCAGTCGTATCACTTAAATTTCCAAGCAAAAGTTTTACTTTATGCCCCTGCCTTTCTTGGCCTGCACGAAAAGTTTCCCTTTCAGGCAGAAACGTTTCTGCTTATAAAAAATAAATAAAGCGAATATAAAAACACCAGTGACGTTCAAAAGTTTTCTGTTCCGGTGAGAAATTTTGCCGGGAATTGTCACAGCTTATGTATATGTATAATATAAGCATGGGTACATAAGTTTTACAGACCTTAACGTGTATAGTTGTAATTTTTTAAAACCATGTAATATAATGTACTTAAATTGTAGTAATGAGTTACGTACACGTAGAAATTTGGCATTGGTGTATTAAGAAGTCAATGTTGTGAATCCGTCGCAACAAAAGTAGCAATTTTTATTTCTGCACACTTGTACAAAAAAAGTTATACATTCATCTACGTGCATCGTGCAGCATAGATGTTATTATCATGTATATATAAATTTAGCAAACTCATATCACAAAGTTTAGAAAAAAATAAATTTTCCCTAGCGTCTCGAGTACTTCCTCCCTGAGTTGCAGATTAATAAAACTTTGGGAAAAATATATTTTCCTGGTTTTAATTATGCAAAACTTTTCGATGTACAAAGCTTTCATATTTTACTGGTGTGAGAAAAAAGTTTACAAGTTTTAAATGAGAAATAAGGTTATGTTCACGAATTAACAGAGCTTTAAATGGTAGTTTTACGGCAACATAAAAATCAATTGACTTGGCACGGTCACCGGGCGAGCAAAAACTGTGCGAAATGTCTAAATAACCAGAGCCAAGAAAATCACGTCGCAGAATAACAGCTTAATAGAGTTGGGTGTAACTGAATAGAGCTAAGTATGTGTGCGTGAGTAGCACTTAGACACGAAGACATATAAAACAGTGTCAACTCGATGAAAATTTTGAAAAAAGAAAATATATCTATGAAACTTGAACGTAAGTTTCTAAAACCTCAAAGGAAATTGAGTCTCAGGTGCGGAATTTTTTAATGATTCCCCATGGGGACTCTTTTGTAGATGTCGTGTGGAAATTGCACGTTACACTGTGTACATACATATATATATATACATGTATCTATAATAATAATTCAATTTTGTGTACTATCACATTAGTTCGGTAATAGAGTTGTACTCTAAGGTTGTTTAAATGTAAAAAAGGTTTGCAAAAATGTAATAGGCGAGTTCATTTGACCTTAAACCGATAAAAAAGGCGCTTTGAATTTTTTACTTCAATTTCCTATGTAACTCTTTCTTTCAATCTACTTCTACTTGAGCAAAAGGTCAGTCACGACAGATTTTGTACTGTGAGATACACGCCAACACTCATAGAAAAAAATTCGAAAAATCAGAACGCTTCTAAAAAAAATAAAAAAACCGAAATCGCTCAAAAGTAGTTGTTCATTTTCTATTAAACACGAATTCACACTTCCGTGCAACTCACGTTAACTTATTAAAGGATTAAAAAAGTTCAATTATTCACAAATATAACAAATTTATTGAATTAATCTATTATTTGTAACGTAAATTATGCGGTTTCTACGTTTGTATTGATTGGATAAATTCAATTATGGCTTACCCGCAATAAGAAATAATTATGCAAATTATATTTTCATTATATAGAATTTGTTTCGGGAGCGCACGGCTACATGTTGACTGTTATTTGCTCTTCGACTAGATTATACTAGAAAATGTAATGAAAATGTTATTTTCTATTTAGTTCTGCCGCTTTGTCGTACGTAGTTCTGTCGTAACCATGAAGTACCGTTGCGAATTCAACAAAAGACTACAGAAAACTTTCTTGTTGTACTCAATTTGAACCAGAATACTTAATATTCAATCCTTAAATAAATACTATGAGTTCAATTGTATAAATTAAGAGTATGTTTGAATAAAAGTATAAATTAATAGTAAGTTAATAAGAAGGTGACAACCGGGGATTTCACGTGTTCTAAACTTTTGTGTGTATCACATGAAATCAGTTCACTCATTGCCGTCCTGATTTTAGTGTAAAATTTTGGTCAACAATCAAGTTTTCGGTTTTTTTCTTTTCCCCAGAAATGTAATAATGTAAAATACTAGAAGTATAATAAAATTTAATTCTCCGGGGGTATTAATCAAATCACCAACAACTCAAACTCTCACATTCCATTGAGAATTACAATCAATTTTTTATGTTCGTTGGGTAATATTCTATTATTGAATTTTTAAATCATTTGGGGAAGTAGTAAAACGGTAGACGAAACTGATTTTTTTTATATTTTATTTATGTTTTTTTTTTTAAATTTATTTCTTCGTTTTAAAGAAGCTTTAAAGAAACGTGAACTTTCATAACTTATTTATTTCAGTAAATGCGGAGAAGTACACTAATTTTATTAAGCCTACGTTCAAGATGTTGAGCACAATCTACATTTGGATTCCATCAGAAGTGAACATAAGAAAACTGAGGAGTTACTCTTTAATTGTAGAGGCTGTTTTTCTAGGATAGAATTTGTAAGAAATCAGAACTCTGGTGTTTAATTTGAATCTCTTTTGGGATAAGCTCAATCTATTAACTTGAGAGCCATTAGTAGAACTTAAATAAGTGGGTTGAATTCTGAAATCGATTGCGGAACATGTTATTATTGTATAAGTATCTTATACAAACGTTTATGATGAGTTCCCTTGTTCTTTGTACTTATGTATATATCACATGAGATAATGGACCTCATTAATGCGTAGAACAGTTTTCTCCGAGAGTTATGGTTTATGTCGGTAATATTTATTATTCGATTATTCTTTGCGTTCTTGACTGTTTTCGCTTTCCTGTACTTGACTTACGGCTGCCTTCCGAAGGATCCATTAACGTCAAGTAGGTATATCCTTTCATCGCTTATTTAGGTAACTTCCACCTCTTGTTTTCTTCCATAATTTTTGACTTCTTCCAGGTGGTTATTGGGTTTCAGTTCAAAACATATCACTCCGGTGTTCGGAGATTATATTTCCTATGACGATTAAACTCGTATGTTTCACTCAACTTCTTCTCGATGTTTTTAGTAAATATAGTAGAGGGTTTAAAGCTTGAAACCCTTAAATCTTTTATGTAAATGAATGGTCAGGTAATTCAGCAAGTTGAAGCAACATTTGGTGTCTGACAGATTTTTCGTGCAGTTAATCGTTTTATAAGAGGCTTACGGTAAATGAGGATGTTTGATAACCTCCGCTACAACTTCTTTGCATTTATACGGTTGGTTTAAATCCAAAACCTTTTATTCTGCACTATTTAAAACGAGCGGTTATCTGCCATACGGTTTATCACTGTTTTTTACATTTCATCTGAAAAACTTTCCTCTGTAATGAATTATTTCTTCATTGGCAGTATCTAAACTTCTTATTCACTTACTCTGTAACCGGTCGGTTGTTGAATGTTTCGGGTGTGTCAAAAAACTGGTTGTTTCTGTAATTATCTCCCGTGTTCCCGAGTGAAAAAGCATCTGAATAAAGCAGCAGTACGACCCATTTCCTACAGAGCGTCAAATGAGATGTATTAAAGCAGAATTTACTTTGAACAGGTGACGGACGACGTGACCTGCCACAGGTGCACGAGATCTCTCTAATATGACGAGTGAATATAAATTGGTCAAATTCTGATTGAGTAACAACACAATTTGAAAGAAGGAAATGTCGAAGCTGGAGAGACTTAACAAATATTAATGTTGACTGAACTTGGCAAAGGACAAAGAATATCATTACAGGTATGTCAGTGTTTTTTTTTCAACTTTGGTTAGAAGTAGTGCTTTCAGTACCTCTCGATGAAACACGAGCATAAAACTGTTTTGGCTTTTAAGTTTCTTTTCGGGTCCACCACGGGTTAAGTGCGCAGTTAATTTCAGCAAAATTTAATTTAATTAAATAATTCATTTATTCATGTCGTATAAAAGCCACAAAGCACGGGTCTGTAGAAGTGATGTCCCAGTTTCACTATTATTTAGGATGATAATTTAAATACAAATTGTCTTCAGGCGTCTGTTCCACAACAGTAATAAAATTAAAACCGTAGGAAAACTTGTACATTTGCTGCGTTTTTTTAGAAATATTTTTTAATTAAATAAGAGTGTATATAAAAAACTTTTTAATTTTCTGGTTTATTAATTTTTTACCTGGGGTTTTCAAATTGACTTTTTGTTTCATTTTCAAACATTTTCCGACCTTTTTAACAGAACGCCATATAAACATCAGTACGCTTCGTGAATGTATCGCAGAAAGCACTGCTCCTGTAAATGTCAGGAAGGATAATTCTTGTTTTTTTATTTGTCGAGTTCGATATGTAGCTTAGTCAACATGGCACTGCACTCCCCCAAACTGTGTTTTATTGTAAATTTAATAATATAATAGTTATTGTCGTAATTGTCGAGTAATTTTGAGACTCTACTCTCAATATATTGAGAGCATAGCACTGACAGCACAATGTGTCTGATGTCAGTGAGGTGATGTAAATGGTGGCAAATGAATTTGGTACAATAGTAAAATAAAAAAGAAAATTTGATGAGTAGCAATTTATAAAATTAATTGAATGATAATAAAAATGACATTTTGAATGGTGCTTCATCATAAAGTATGAGCAAAATGACTTTATTAGACAGGTTACAAAATATTGTTGGCGTATGAATTAAAAGTCAGATTATATTCCTTCGGTACATTACAGAGATCTAATAAATTGTGTTCTAACTACTTTAGCATAATTCGTGTTTTCATGTAAAAGCTCTATTTTCCGCCTTGTACATGAAAGTGAAGATTTGTTGTTCAAAAGTAAACATAAAACAATCATTGGAACTTATTTTTAAGAAAAGAACTGAAGAAAAATTATTTAAGGGTTTTGGAAAATATTTCTTTCTGTCATGCTTTCTTCGTATGAGTGGAAGTCAGAGAGGAAAAGGGAAAACTTAATCTGTTTCCAACAAAAGCAATAATAAACTCACGTGGGGATATATAGAACGATATATCCAACTTGATTCTCACAAATTTGCCAATTTCCTTCGTGAATTAAAAGATGATTGAAAAGAAAACTATCGAGTCCTTCCGTACTTTTCACGCACTATTTTGGTTTTTATTCTGCCATCGTTCTATTTTCAACTATTTCTAGTTTCGCTGACAGAAACTGTGTCAACTGCAGATGTCCGGGTACCTTTGCGAACCTTTCTCTTGAATTAATTTCTTAACGTTTAAAGCATTTTTGTTAATTGCCAACTATTTTTATTAGTCTCTGTCACGATAGTGCTGCCATTTTGTCACGACACATTTCCCCCCTAAAACTCCCTGAGAAGAATCGATTTGTATTCACCGAATTTGACTATGGTACACATCCGGTTCTTCAGGTTCTCGTTTTGAATCCGTAACCCTTTCCGTGTACTTCCAGCAAGTGAATTCCACCCCGAAAGGGCTGAAACTCGTGGGATGACTTGAGAGAACAAATGGGTGTCCTACAGAAAATTGGTAAAAAGGGAACAGGCAGGAGGTTGGACGGGATGCAATGAAAGGTTTACATGTTTGTGTGCTGCTAAACAACAAAAACCGGTTTCATTTTCCCGAAAAGCACGTTTTCCCTAATTGAAAACCTTTTTGTTTTGATCACTTTACCTAATACTTTGGGCATCGTACAATAAAGATGTTGCCTGGCGGGTCGCCATTACAATCTTTGTTTGTTAAAAAGCAACTCTTCTTTGGTCTTAAGTATATTACTTTTATTAAAAAAAATTTTTTTGCTCCGATCGGAAACCTGAACACTCTCGTTTCACATTCTTGCATAACATTCTAGTCGGATTCGATGGGTGAGAACATGATTTTTTGGGAAAAACTTTTACTTCTATCTCAAAATTGCTTTGCGAGAATGTAGAATAGAAATTTTACCAATAAGTGGTAAATAGTTTTCGTGTTGTAGAGTTGATCGTGTGATAGTTTGGGTTCTCTACAGGGAAACGTAAGAAGTTACAAAAAAAGAAGCGTGGTTGATTTTTGAAAATGCCGATGTCAATCTTATATAAGTTTTAAATTTAAAGATTACTAGTCCATTGTCACTATTTCTATGTCATGTAATAGAACAATTCAAATTTAAAAAAACATCCGACCGATATATCAAAAACTCGACTATCAAAAATTTGAGTAAAACCTGTAAGTTCGGTAAATTTTTATCAAACGCTTGACAACTTATGTGCACGACTGAAAATTTATTATGGCAGTTGACTTGTTTTCCCTTTTGTTCCGTTTAATTTCTTAAAATTAATAAATTTAATTTTCCTTATGAACTAATTTTATTCAGAACATTATTAACTGTAGCCGAGATAAAGGAAAGAGTCGAGGAAGGCCGAGCCGGGTACTGATTTTCCGTTTTTCCTTTAACCGCACAGCCCGAGAGAAACGAACGAGACACTTATTCTTTTTAAATGTCTCATTTTTAATTAATTATCTTTATTAACCTGATCTAGAACAATTAATAATAACTCATGTTAAGCCGTAGGATTAGCCTTTGTTTCAAAGATTTCGAGGCTGGTTTTTCTCGATGGAATTATTTATGTTATTTTCAACAGTGTTACTGATCTGTACTTAACTGTGTTCTTTCAATGGAAGTCTTACGTATATCTGTTGAAAATAAATAAGTTAAGTCCAAAGAGCTGGGAATGAATGGCATGACTTTAGTGCTGCTTAAATAATTCAACAGAAGAAAATGTTAATAACTCACCGATGTATAAGATTACACCAAAAAATTTGATCGTGATTACATGGCTTAACTATAAATATTTGAATGTAATTTAAGATTCAATAACGACCAATATTACTCTTTGTTTTTTTACTTCGTTTTGCTATCTTATTACTACTGTAGCGTATATAATCTTCTAAAACTGGTCCTCTAAATTTTAGTATCACAAAATGATAATTTTCATTATTACTCGTCGGGTAGCAAATTGTAGTGGAAAAAATTCTCCCAGCTCGAAATGTAGATTTGTCGTACGACTGTAAAAGTAATTACGTTTGTTCATGTGCACAAATGATGGAACAGCCATTAATACCGTAGTCGTAAAGTAACGATTGGTGATGATGTAAGTTGTTTCGAATGATTTCAATTAATGTGACAAACTACAGAGTTGAAAATTTCGTTGCTACATAATTCCACGAAGAGAGAAATTATCTCTCAATAGCATTAGAATTTAATGAATGAAACAAAATAATTTTTAATTATATTTCCAATTACGTTCAAGACCGCCGAAGGCTGAATCCCTGAATTTTTGCTGACTGAAATTGATTTGGGAACCTTCTCTTTGACAAACACGTGGAAACTTTTGATACGCAACTTATGCAAACAAAATCTCTCGTAGAAAACATATTTGTCCTATGTAAACAGAGAAATCCACGCACAAATTGTACACTTGCGAAACAAAAACAAATAGAAAAAGTATGTAAGTTGGATTGATGACTTACGACTAGTATCTGGTTTCGGACGAGGAGATGTCGCACGGCTTCCTTTTGTATCCTGAAACAATAATTATTTCGTTAGTTTCATAACTAAAAACTCATTCAGCGTACAGTTGCAGCACATATAAGTATGTAATAAGTTCTTTCCGTTACATGTGTGTTAATACTTTTGTAAAATTCAAAGAGCTGGTTTCTCTGTCGAAGAAATGCCTCCAAATCCAACGTCTGAATGGTAATTGTGTCGTAAGGAAAAATCTCATGTACTATTTGGAGATACTGGTCTTAGGATCAATTTGTCGTAGGACAATGAATACCCCTTAGTTGGTTCCATGTAGATGTAAAATAAATTTTAAAAAATGTACAATAACGAAACAGCAGAAAAAGAAATACATTAAATTAAAAAAAAGATGGACATATTTGTAGTCGCAAAAAACATAAGCCATAACAATTTAAATTATGAGTATTTCTTCGAAAGTAATTCATGACCAAATAACCAAAAATATACAGGAAAAGATTCTATTGTATCTGCTGTTAAATTATTAGTTTTTCGTATGCAATCTTTTGCATAGTATATTTATTATTTTCTTTCCCTTAGTAGTTGTCGTGAACGTAAAGCCACACTTTAAATGGTAATGAACACCAAAGATTCGGGGAAAACGAATTCTGCGACACGAAAAATACGTTAGATTCTACTCTAGTAGTACCCTACGTTACACGTTCATATTTTAGGACCATTGTTTTATCTAAAACACTTTGTTAATGTTTATACGGTTAGTCTGGCATCGAATAAAACCCGGTGTTTTTGTGCGGGAACGTTTTTGTCAGACTTTAACTAACCTTTTTCCTCAATAAATATCCATTTACAAATGGATTCCAAGAGGAAACATTCCTCTTACATTTTGCATTTTTCATTTGGGAAAATAAGTAAAAAATTACCGTAAGGGTTAAGAGAGGGAGGTGAAAGCTTTGAGATATAAAGTGGGATTAATAGTACAACGGGCACGGAACAAACTCAACAAAACATTCGTAGGTTTTTACTTTCTAAGAAAATCGGATTTTTCTTTCTCTGTCTTGCTTTTAAAGGGTCTAATCCCTTTCGGGAAAGAAGAGGTAAAAATCCGCTGTCAGACTCCTCTTCAAAGTAGACTTCTTCTCCAGAAGTCTAGGAGAAGCATCGGTTGATCCGTTGAAATACCCCCAGCTGTTAGTAGCACGTGGTGGACAATTTCGCTCGATTTCTCCCATTTTTAATCTCGGAGATTCTTCCGGCTCATCCTCCCCCGAAGACTCTTTTCACCTGCTCCTCTGCTAACAAGTGCCAATTTAAACGCAGAAGAATAAAGTCTGGTCTTTGTTTTCGCAGGCAAAATTTCCATAAGTGAGTTGAAAAAGTACTTTTGTTTAGCATGACTTGGTAGCTTCGGTGGTTGATTTTCTTCATGTTCTCATTTATTTATTTATCATACTATTTAAATGGGAATTGCTAGGGTTAAATTAATACGTTACACACCAAATTAGACATCTATTTTTGTTTCAAATTATTAAATAAAATGCTTGCGTTGTAACTCATATTTACTTTTGTCTCAGAAGTTTAAAAGAAATGAGCGAATAATTCTTTGCAGTCGGATTAGTTGTTACCTAGTTTACGCAGTGTTACATACCCTAAAAATAAATTTTTATATTTAAGTTTATTTACAGTGTCATATTTCAAATAACTGAGACTAACACTATCAAATCCCAGCTTTTGTGTAATTTGAGGAATAATAGAGCATCACGTTATTCTACATATTTATTTTTTTTTGCAATAAGTCAGGTTTCCGTTTTCTTTGTAAATAATATAAAACCAAGTGAAGAATCGTTACATATTATACGAGGATTGATAAACGCTAAATATGGTTAGTTATGTGATGCCGACGCGTTTGGTGGAACAAAAGAAAGGATGTGAAACTTAGTTGGCTTTGTCCTCCGCTAATACTTTGTACATTTCTCAAATTTGCTATTTAGTTGGCCGTGCATAGAGAGAGAGTAGATACACACCTCATCTTATTACGACGGACTTCCATTTACACAAGCGGTAACCTGAATAAACGAAATAAAAAAAAAATTGCTTGCTTTTCCACTTACTCTAAAAGGGTTGATTTGCTAAGCGAAAAGTAATTTTAGTATTTGAAAAGTCAGAGAAACGTAATATTCACAAATTGGTTCCCTCCGCGTTCTTCTTTATTCCTCCATTTTATTAATGCAAAAAGAAATGCGAGAAACATTGTCGTGTTTAAATGCTTTTTTTTTATTTCTGTGCAAAAGCAACTGCGAGTGGCGTACTTAGAATTAAGAAATTACAAATTACAGAACGCTTTCTCACTTATGTACATAAATGCGGAAAAACTGCTTATGCAACCGTTAGGCCAGCGAGTATTCTTGTAATCTCAACGGAAATAGTCTCAGTATTTATAGTCTCAAATAAAACTAATGTTATTTCCGAAAGTTTCTATTGAGCGATATATATATATATATATATATATATATATATATATATATATATATTGTTACTGAAATACTGCTCAATAAAAAATCATAAACGTAGAACACACTGGAATTGTTTGTAGAAACGTGAAAGAAATATTCTAAACCACTAGTTTGGAAAGTTTAATTTTTGTCTAATGATTTAGGCAACAGGTTAAAATGTTTGGAAAAATATATAAGTGATAAAAATTGAATTTTCAAAGTGAAGGCACGCGTAAAGAGACATCGAAGGTGATCCTTAAGTATGAAAGCAGTGAGCTGCAAAAGCACCCCAGAGAGCTCGCACAACAAAGTTTCACATATCACTGATAAGGGTTCGCCCACTATCTTATTCCTTCCAGTCACCACCAACCCTTTCGTATTAGTTTTCACCTTTCGTATGTGTCGGGTCGGCTGCACAACAGAAATGGAAATTAAATAGTTAAATAGGGAATCGATATAACTCGGCACATAAATCAAAACTTTTTTCTACACTTCATTTGCCATACGATTTCCCAAAATGGCCGTTGGCAAAATTCCCATCTTGCATCTTTCCCAGTGCCTCCCTGGGCAAAACATCCTCTCGGATTTCACTCATCGTACGTTTAAGTTTCCTTAAGTCATTTTAATTATTCATCTTTCATGTATAAATCTTTGATTTATTCGTTCGTACCAACATTTACGAATTTTAACCGATTTCCAAAGTTTTACTGTTTTCGGCTTCTTATTAATCGACAAATCATTCGCCCCATACTTATTTATTGCTCTTCGTCAATTGTTGTGCTCTAGTTAATTCTCGTGCAGCAATCTGTAACCAGAGTTGTAGTTTCATTTAGAACATAATTTATTATTTTGATCTACTACAATATAAATTAAATATTATCGAAGTTACGTACTGAAAATTAAGACTACAACAGAGAAAGTTTTCGAATTTCGAACTTAATTAATATTAGTAATTTACTATTTTTAAGATGCTTACATTACCACGGTGACAGAAATTTGTAAACATGTATATTGTACAACCCTGAAGTCAAAGTTAAACTTAATGACCAATTTTCAAAATCACAACAGGGAAAGGCTCGTAATCTTTCTGCTCTCTCAACACTGTCAACTCTAAGAAAACAAAATACAATAGGACTGTTTTGCGACGCAAAATTTATTTGTTTGAGTCAGACTGTTTAGTTGTAAGCGGTCCGTAAGGTGTATCAAATGCAGAAGCGGAAAATTGAATGATCGGAGGTAAAAAATGAAAGCTTCTTAGGTTTTAGCATACGGCAGAGCAGACGGAGGATGAGTACAGAAGAGTAAAAGCCGAGTAAAACGGGTAGATGAATATTTATAAGTTATAGCGGTAGAAAAAAGTACGCGGTGAATGTATCTTCCATTAATTGCATATTAATAAGATTCACGAGCCTTTCACAAAGGAAAGGATCTTATATCTCTTTCCATAAAGCACATGATATCTTTCGAGACGGGTAATTTAAGTCGGGGGAAAAACTTCTAAGGAAGTTCCACTCTGGGAGAGGAGTGAGAGAGGAGAGGGGTAGGAAAAAAAATCTTAAGTGCAACAACACTTTTTAAATTAGGAAAAACGATGTAGCACAAATTAATTTAGTCTGGGTGGAAGAGAAAGAAAGAAAGATAAAACCGTAATGAAGCAAATAAAAGGAAAAAATTGAAAGAATCTCGGGCGGAAAAAAAAGCTCACTGGAATGAGCGGAAAAGACATGGAAGTACACGAAGAAAGTAAAAATGAAAACGAAGCGAAAAATAAAAAAAGGAGTTGTAGTGTGAGTTTGACTCGACGGTGAAAATTCATCGAACATAACGAATCGACTAATTGAAGATTGAACTCCTCTTGAATACGAAAGAAGACAACTCGACAGATCGACAAGGAGGAGGAACTTGGTAAACCTCGGAGAAGCCACGGGTATTTCACATCGTCCGGAAATTACTCGGTAATACTTTCTTTTCTTTCTCACCGCCATCATTTTCCATTTCATCAAGCCTTGGAGAAAGTTCTGAGGGGAGAAAGTATTACACGCGTCGCATGGTCTTGATTTATTTATTTTTTGTACAGTATTACATTTAGTGTATGATAATAATTTTTGGAATTTGTTTACGACGACCGTGGCACTTTCTGGGTTAAGAAATATTCGGATTTTTTATTTTTTTTAGAAATTAATTACAGAGCAAACAAAATTGAAGGAGACAGTTGTCTATCAAAATGTATGGAAATGTACAAAATGTATATTATTACCTACTACTAAGATAGCTACTGAATTGTATCAATTTTTAATAGTTCCAAAATTGATTACTTTTTCATTTTTATTGTTTGTAGATGCTTGCTCTTTTTCTGTATACGATTTTTATACACTTTCGCCCAACTTAGTTTTAAGTCTATGGTAAATACTCTTCGCATTCTTTGTTTGGCGTACTCGCGGTAAAGAAGTTCAGGTCTGTAAAGAAAAAAGGGTGAAGTGATCCTCACATCTTTCCCACATCCCACGGGATAAAACAAAAAAGTAAAACGTCCATCCGGGCCATACGAAATTGATTCTCGGAGACATGTTTTTTTTTCGCGCACGTAAAAGTGAATGTAAAAAGCGGGAAACCATTTTGCTTTTCCACAATAGCAAACGCGGCGTGAATTATTGTTAAAAACTGTTGAAGCGTTATTTTATGTTATCATTTCGTTTTTGGAAGGAAATTGTGGAATTTTGAAATTGCTTATGGCCTCGTTCAGTTTTCTCGTTCCCTTTGCACGGGGAAAAATATTACGGAGACTCATGCAGGAGCACTTATATTCTATAAATATTATTCTTGCACGGTCTACGGGAAATGACACCGAGGATATATTTTACCAATCTTAGAACCGTGTGTGTGTGTATGTGTGCGTTTTTGTTATAGAGTTATCTCTCCTAGCCTTTCGGTTTTCTTTGTTCCTAGCCTTTCGGTTGACATGTGTGTGTGTGACCTCCTGTCTTCTATTACTCCGGGATTAATGAAAATGTTAACTCAATCGCATTGTAAGCACACGTACAATTATAAATTTCCCGGTTGATTTCGCTAATAATGGCTTTTGGTCGGCAAAAAAACCCCGAATTTTCGTGTGTAATTCTACAACAATGGCTATGAACCGTTTTTTTTTGTTGTTTTCGGCCCTTCCTGGAACCCGGAGCAGGATTATAACCCTAGGAAACCGGAGAGCAAAATATTTTGTGCAAAACTTTGTGAAAGTTTTCCAGGAAGCCGCATTAATAATATATATTTTAACTTAGGTAAAAGGATTTCACTAATAGTGGCACTGTTAATGCAAACCAACGTTCTGCCACCAAAAATTTACTTACTTCCGAACTCGGTAATAATAATAAGGATAACTAAAAAGTAATAAGTGTGAAATTTTGGACGTGTTTGACGACTTGAACCGTCACGGCATGCTTCACGGACTCGATTATCATTCCAAGCTTTTTTCCTCGAGCATTCAGGTTTTGCACCTGTTGTCCTACCGATTACTAGTTTGACTTGTGGTAACGGTAAGGTCGATATACCGCATTGGAATGAGATTGTTAAAAACGATTCAAATTTTTGATGTCAGAAAAGTTACCCTTTGTTTGACTACACTTGTCACGCAATTTTCTAACATTCCTTTTTTGGTATTCTGGCCAAAATGGTTAAGCCGCACGTCTCTCTCGTTGGGGCAAGCGGTGGCATGGTGTGAGTTCCCTTTATATTTCACCTCTAAAGGTAGCCTTTGTCAACCTCTCTTTGCTTTTCAAAGGTATAACGATCGACAGTTGTAAGAAACGATCGAGAAATAACAGATACAATAATAAAGTCGGACATTAATAATACGGTTAAGTAGGGCCTCATAAGGTTGAATAACTTTTGCCGCTCCGTGAAAGTTTTTAAATTGAAGCTTACGATTAATTCAAAAATTGTAATTTTTTAACCTGACAATTAATTTTTAGTTACTCCATCTTGGTTAATGATCGCCAGGAGGAAGAATATATTAAGCTTGACTTAATTTTCATCCTTCCTTTGAATTAAATAGTTTGCTTTCGTCTAGTCGCAGCTCAGGTAAAAATTTCGAAAACGCTCAAGATATTCTTAACCCTTAGCTAAGAAAGAAGAGAGAAGTGAAATTTGAATTTCATCATGAACTTCCCCGATTCTACGTACGTTTATAAAATGCCAAACTCAGAGTAGTTTCGGTGAAGTTCCAAGTACCACAACTATTTTCAACTCTTAGATAAGGTTTAACCCGTGGCTGTCGAACATATGCTCACGTTACCGTGGCTATTTACCGTTGATACATACGATATATACGTCGAAATATACGTTGGTACATAACCGTTGAGTAATTTTTAAAGCCAAGTAGTAAGACGTTTGAATATTTTAATGAAATAATCACGATGGTGTACGGCAAACGAAGGTTTGTTTTTGGTTGTAATAGTGAAGCGAAAATAAAAACAAAATGCTTTAAACATTGGCGATAAGAAGTACAAAAACAAAGGCATAAATATCTATTTCTGTGCAATAATATAAGTCGCCTTATCGCTGAAATGATGTTATGTTTTTGACTCATTTTCAGGTATTGGGGTTACATAAATTATTTTCTAGGCCGGTTATATTCATACACTAGTTGAATTCTACTGTATTTTCCCTTTTTCGTAGGTTCAAAGAACTGCCAGAAGCAACGCTGTTGAATATCTAAATGCAACCGACTTATCGGAGGGCCTTTTCATAATACTATCTTTACGGGTAAGTAATTTTATGTTAGTCACAAATTTCTGTTCACTTTGTTTATTGTTGTAATGTCTTACACGTATTAGGTCGTAAAATATGGGTGATGGTCGAGCCATGATGCCTCGAATATCTCGAATTTAAGAGGAGTGTAATTATCTGTTTAATCCGTCTAGCGAGCACATATAAATATAAATAGGTTACACCCCAGACAGTAACGGAGAGTATTCCATCATATCAGGAGCAGTGCACTTGCAGATGCAAACTGCCGACGATAAAACTACTGCACTTGAAATTTCTACCATAAAACAATATCACGCAAAAAATCTCCATCCCAAAAGAAATTTAAATTAAGTTGTTTAAAAAGCTATTCTTGCGGAATTAAAACCATTTCGTTTACACTTTCGCTTCTTTCGATGGAACAAACGGAAAACCTCAAAAAAGGGAAATTTTAAAGTGGCTAGCCGAATCGAAAAGAGAGGAACAATGTTGGAAGTTTCGAATCAGTTCCAGACGGGTTAATAAATAATAATTTGGTCCGTAGGCATTTTAACTACGAAAAGACCTTTCAGAAGTTACGAGGTGGCTGGTCAAGGGAAGTAATGGCGCTGACGGGGGTGTTCTCGTCCGAAGAGAAACTTTTTCTCGGCTCATTTCAACCAAGTCAAACGTAGGGTAGTTAAGTGACGCTTTGGAAGGTAATGTTTCTAGTTAGAAGTTTCTCTATGCAGGCTGAAATGAGAGAGAAGGACATACGGCGAAGGTATCCCGCGTAAATTTTACATTCGAACCGTTTGCCCAGATTCCCTTTTTCAGCTTTTGATGTTTCCCAAGCGAAGTTTTTAATAAAACTCCGTCAAAGTTAACTGCTCTTTAACGCAATTAATTCTGACAAATTTATTTAGTCAACTTTTGAAGAAGATTTTTCTACCAGAAAAGAGCTTATGTCTTTGTCGTCCCGCCTTATTCTTTCACGGTCTAAGGGCCTCTATCTTTGCTCTCTGTCTCTCTCTCTCTCGCTGTCTCTCTCATCGTGAACAGATCACTTGGAAATGCTGGATGCGGCACTGATGGAACGACGGGAGGTTCAGAAAAGAAGAAATTTTTCCCTTGAATGGGTCGTAAAAGGGAAAAGGCAAAGGCAAAAGGCAATGCCGGGATGGCGTTTAAGGGATGAAATGCAAGGGAAAGAGCAAGTGGAGAGTGAGTTTAGATGAATGACGCGATTCGCATGGAAGCGCTTGCTTTTTCAAATTAACTTCAACAAGGGAAGTAGCAAATTGCAAATCAAAAGGGAATTTAAAATCAAGAATTATTTAATTCTTCGCCCCCGGGACTCGCGGGCGACCTTCAAAAATTTAATTTTACTTAAGAAAGTAATTTCGCAGCCGTTCTACTATGAAATAGTAATTAAATCTGAAACCTCCTTCACTAGATTTTTTTCTCTAATTTTCTCAACTATTTTTCTAAGATGATTGCGAGTCAGCAGGCCGGTATAACTTCTCAAAGAACTAGTGTGAAATCTGTCAAAGGAAAAATAACGAAGAGGCATTAGAAAGTCCAGCTATTTGTTGAGAGTATTGCAAAATTCACTTTTTTTTAACTGTTCAACCAAGAAGGTTGTGTTAAACAATTAAAAAAATAATAAGGAATTTGTTAGGGAAAATGGATTAATAAGGCAAACTATTTAACATATATACTTTTCAAACTATTTTTCGAAAAGGGCTACTAGACTGATAGGCTTCAAGCCAGAGAACTATTTTAAAACCAATATACATAGGCCTAATAGTTATCCACAATTGACTTCGGACTATTCGGACTATTGTTCTGTTTTGAATGTTTTTCTCACTGTTGCCAAGAACCTTTAGAACCACTCTATTTGTGTGTTATTTTACTCCCTCACTCCTTGGTCGATTGGCAATTAAAAACTTCTGATAGAACATGATTTATGAGTGAGGGGACAGCAACACTCAAACTGATGGTGATTATTTATGAAGAATTAATTGATAATATGAAAATGAATATTAGCCAATATTAAACTTAGGTTTTTATAATTGACAATTATAATGGATTAATTTTTTTTCTTACCCCATAGAAAGCCGTATTTTTCTAAAAACGTTAAGGGGATAAAATGTTTTTCCTATGTTTGTAATTTCTTTGCAAAAATCGATCACGTCAGGGTGTAGGAATTTCGCTGTGTGCAGGAGTGTTACGAAATTTCCGTAAATTTTTTGTTAAGGTCGGGTAGTAAGCGGTTGTTGTGGGTTATGATACAGGTGGTGGGATGTAAATTAAACAATGAATAAATATTTGTTACAAAGTAATTAATAAATTACATAAAAATATGGGTCCGCAAGTGTGGATTAGAGAAGAAGTTGGGTATTGCCCATAAAATAGAAAAAAAAATAAGTAGAAAAATTATATAATCACAATAATGGGCTAGTCGTAAGCTATGTCAAAGTTGTACAACATCCGGCAAAGTCACGACACTGTATTACAATAATGCAAAACCGTAGAATTTTGTCAGTGTTTGTTAGAGGAACTTCTTCAAAATATTTCTTCATGTGTGCATTCAACGAAAACGGAGGAAAATCACAAGGAAAAGTGACCCTTTGAACACTTTGTTTTCTTCTATTATAGATTCTAAACAAAAGTATAAAGCATGACAATATATATATACAATTGCACTTATATGTAAAATGAAACAATTTGTGTTCCTTTAAAAATTTCTTTTTCTTTTGTTTCAGAATGATGGTCGTTGTTAATGGTCTTGACAGGAGCGTAGTCCACTTTTTGAACAGATACCAAAATAGATGGAACGTCAAATTGGAAAATGTAACAACAGTTTACCCAATTCTAACGTGAGGTAAATACGTTATCACAGTTGTAAAATTTAGAATTGTAGTGTCACATTTGAGTTCCCACAAGGTCTTACCGACTCATTGTTTCATTTCTAACTCGGTTAACTTTCGTGTATTTGCAACCGAAAAAGGCAGACTTTAATTCTCTTTGTAACTCTTTGTCTAGAAAGCAATAAATGACTTTCATGAAGCCTGCAGCTTGCACCATAAAATGAAATTGCCGAGACACAAAATGGACGTTTTCCATATTTTCCGTTTCCCACGATTTTACAATTTAAATTTACGAAACGCGACCTAATTGGATCCACGGGATAATCTTTTTCAATTAAGTTTTTTTTTTCACAAATGTGACGGATTTAATTGCTTTTTCTTTGCAAATACTAAATTTATCGCACAACTTGAATTCTTAAAGCGAGAACCAAACACATTAATCTGTGGTTGATGTGAAAGGAGAGTTTGTGAAAATAATTCACAGGTAGTGCACATCACACATTAGATCGGCCATGAAGTTAAAATCACAAATTATATACGATGTATGTATATGTAAATTTGTGTGAAATGTTTGATCGGATGTACAGTCATAAATTATTCATATTTCAACTTTCTAATTGAGTCACCGTGTGGTTGCGAGGGCTGTAAATTTCAATAGTAATTTTGTAATATTTATATTTGTCAAACAACGATGGTTTAGCATCACGGAAAATGCTCTTTTTGAAATTGGGTACTTGTATCGTAGGTCAACAAGGAGTAACAATTACAAAAAAGTAGTTAAATCTCAACGCTCATGTTGGTATAGGAATGGAACCGGAGAAGAAATCGCTGTATGAATTACAATCAATTTGGTAACTTATTTTAGGCCGTAACAATTCGTTAAAATTGTTTTAAATGTGCCAGACGATTGAACAACCGACACGCAGTTTGGGAGAAGGCGAGAGAGAGAGAGAGAGAGCGTTTCTGGAAAATTCAATTAAATTCGAAAGGAACAATTCCAATTCGACATTTGCTAAAGGATTCCGCTGTTTTTCATCCGTAAAAAAGCTTTAGAAAATGAATTTGGTAGGAAACCATTGGAAAGGACGTGACAAAGAGACAAATAAGAAACGTTTTCCACTGCCGCCACGTCAAGCTTTCCTGCCTTTCCAATTTCCCTTTTTGCGGCCCTCATTTAAAAGTGATTAATTATTACCTGCACTTAAGATAGAGCCGTAACACCTAGTAATTTATTAAATGCAGTTAATAGGTAGATATAAAGTGACTTTTAAGGAAGCTAATTGTAGTAGAATTTTAGTCGGTTTGACCGAACCAGAGGACTTTAGTAAGCAATTAGTACTGTTGCAAGCAGTGTAAACTGACATTCAGTCAGTCAATATTAGTTATTGTATGGTTGTACACAAAGCCAGTACGCATTTTTTAAACACAAAAATACCGCTTTACTAAAATGCTAGAAAATTATTTCATCATGCGCTTCTGTGCCGTACAGAAGAAATCTTCCTTATACGGGAAATTAAGTCAATAAAATGCCAAACACGTAGTAATATTAAAGCATGTAAGTTTGTAAACATGAATGCACATTAATTTATTAAGAGGATGCCGTGTTAAATTAATAAGTGAAGAAGTGACACGAAGTAATGCCGTTGTTAAAGTCTAGGGAAAGCAAGAAATTGTTGATTGCGGATTTTATCAAGCAAACAAATTTGCGTCAGAGGGTTTCATGAGTAGGCAGAAATTGTTGTAACATATGTATAACAGATTTATGTATCACTACGTTTTAACATCGCCGTTTTGTGTTTGTGAGAAGTTTGTTTCTCGTAGGGGTAACTCCAGCAACAGGTCATTTGTTTCAATCTCGGCGAATAGGAGCAAAATAATAGATAAAAACTAGAGGCTTTGAAGGAAATTTATTTGGATGTAAAATAGCTAAAACAAAAGGTTAATAATTTATTTAAAAAATGAGAGATATTCTGTGGGGAAGAGAGAAAAGGCACGAAAGAAGATCTATTTCACTGACTCTCTTGAGAATTCATTTTTGTCTCGGGCCGGCGTAACTCTTGCAAGCACAGAACTTAATATTAATAAGACATAAATTTTTAATACGACGCTTTTCCCGCTTTTTCCTTTTGTTTCCCCGGGTTTGTTTTGCACCATTTTCCTCTACCAGGAGGAGAAAACATTTAAGAAAGAGCCAGCGAGTGTCGCAAAAAGTGCTTCTGCCTGTGGTACCGAAACGACTCTCTGAATCTGCCACTAATAAAAGTAGACCATTTAGGGGCACACAGTTGGAATGAAATTCAACAGGGTTATTTAAGAGACCGGAACTATAAATTATTATGCATACAAGTAAAATTCTAAACACTTTAGCGTGATAATGTTAGCGTAAATATTGTTGATCAAATTTTTTGAAAAACACAAGAATCAAAAAACATTTTTTAACGAATTTTTATTTTAGGTAATTTAAATTTATTACAATGTTTCATTTGATTATTTACCGTGTTACTATTTTAACTACTTTACACCGTAAAAATTCGTTGATGACGATTAATCTGCATTTTTACAAATCCGCTAAAAATTTCTCTAGAGTAGACTTTCCATAACGCGTATGGAGGAGCAAAAACTGCAAAATAAGACTTTATTAATAGCATTTGTAAATTAAATACTGACTGTATGAATCTTTTAATAGTAAAATTGTTACACATGTAACGTGCGTATTATATTATTAGAATGTCGATTTTCATACGGCGCATAGGCCAAAATGGCAGAAGAAAACAGTTTATGAATTAGTGGAATTTAACCTCAATTATTAAATTTTCTGCGACAAAAAAGTTGAGTAAAACAATTATTGTGAAATCTTTTTCCGGCACTTACTTTTCATCCTACATTACTTTTCACGGTCTAAACAAAACGGGAAAAATAAATCTTTTCCCCGAAGAATCATTCTGGAAAATTTTCCAAGTAATTTCCTGCCAGTTAAATTTTCTGTATGGGTATTTCCGGATAAGCGGTAATGGTGAACGTCTAAAAAGTGCCAAAAGATAATGTTTGAAATTCATGACTTAAGGTTCCCTTTTAGTTTACAATGCAAAGTAGAATTATCTACTCCTCGAATAATATTATTCTGTAAGGGATGAAATTTTAATGAATTTTTACGAACCTTCAGAAAGAGATGATCAGTTAGAAGGTGTGGGGTACGTGAAAAATGAGCAACAGCGATGGGTATCAAAGAGGTTGGATTACGGAAAAAATTGTATTCTAATTTGCGAATTCGTATACATGGCGGCCTGATACACATTTTGTACATTAAGTTACAGCAAGACCGGGAGATAGGAATTTTTGTATTCTCTCTCTTAAACATTCCTCCCCTGACGTATACCTTTGTATTGCTTTGTTTTGTATTTGCTCCGTATGAGTCTCTAGCTAATGTGTACAACCTCTTCGTTATAGTTTTACTCGAAACATTCCCAAGATATCAGTAATTCCATTGTGCTTTACAGCCGTAAGATAAGCAATAAATCTTTTGCTATCTAAAGCCGGGGCCTTTGAATTTTAGCAATTTCCCTAAGCAATTTTAATTGACAGAGTTTCGGCTGCGGCTTCGAGCCGGTCACATCTTTATGGCAGTGTTTTATTAAATAGATTGTGTTGATTTGGCGCAGAAATACTGCTCTAAACCGTGATAATGTGTCGCGAGAGACCCATAACCATGCATTGTTAATAGTTCTACCTGGATCTCCGTTAATGGTTCGCCATGCTGAAATATTTGTCTGTAAAAATTTATGGAAGCAAATTTTCTCACCAGTAAAAATTTTCGCGGTGTGAAAATAGTCTTTAAGAGTCGTTTGCGGTGTTTGAGAGTTTATGAAACTATTTTCCGCAGTTTTTTGTACGGGTTAGGACCCATAAAAAGGGAGTTTTGTTTGTTCGTGAATTTTAGAAAATTTTTTTGTACTCTTCAGTGCTCTGTACTGTGGTACATTGTTACTTAGATGGAAATCTGTTTAGTGTAACGAACCGAAAATTGATGAATTGATGTATCTTGGTGTAGTAAAATCTTCACTTAGCTTCTCATGAACATTTTATCATTGATTACTTTCCGAACGCTTTTTTCATATTTTTATTTTGTGACTTTACTGACTCGTGTTTAAACTACAACCCAACTTGTGATGGACGCAACTCAAGTAAACCGCCGTAAACCGTGTACTTCCGCCGACTACTTTTTTTTCCACCTCTAATGAAGCGTTCGATCAGTAATTTCTTTCGTTTAAAAGAGTCATTTTTATTTCGCAGAATGGTATTTACTTTCCAATTTGTGTTTCTAATAATATAGCAAGGTTGAGGTGGAAGGCTGTCTAGAACACAGCCAGCAAAACGTCGGACGGAGAAAATTGATTTTAACAAAAACTTACATACATTTGAAACCGTCACAGTTTGATAACTAAATTATTCACCAACTAAATAAAGCCATGATGAGGAAAGTCGCGGAAAGAAAAGTTTTTTCCGGCGTAGCCTGAAATCAATGTTCAGTTAATTAACTGAACGATGGATAATTAAAGTACTTGGGAAATAATTGTTTATGACGTCACAATTTTAAAATAGTTCCCTTTAATTTTTCATTTGTCTGGGTGTTGCCGTTTCTGCCTGCACATCTCCGGCTTTTCCGCATGGGTTTCCTTAGCTCGTTAAAAATTCTTGTTCTCGGTTCCATTGTCCCTTCGTTCATTCTCTCATTTCCTTTGTCAACAATGTTTATTTTAGTATCGACTTTGGAAAAATCTTATAAAATAATAATGTCGTAATGTAATTGAATCTCGGCAATTTCCTTCATTGCGAAATCATTACAAGCTTCTTATTATGCTTATTAGCCTTTTCAGGGTTGTTCCACTTGCCAATGAGTAGATAATTCTGGACTTATGTAATACTTAGTTGCATCATGTGATCGCATTCAGGGTCAGGCTGTACATGTTCAATTCAGTATGAACCAGGAACAGTTGCTAACTTTCTTAACGGCAGTCGGAACATACCTTACTGGGTAATTGTCACAATTCACAAGTTTCTTATTGAAATATCGCACGGTAATATTATTAAGAGAGAAGCTGTTTTCACTGTACCATTTTTTGTAGTTCGAAAATTTTTAGTTTTTACACTACAAACTTCGTGTAAAACCATTTGAAAAAATTAAGTTGATTTTACTCGGCAGTGAGACAGAAAATGGCAAGTTTCTCGCTTTACCATTCAAAGTGGTTGACATGTTCATCACCCTGGGGAATAGGTATTCGAAAATGACTCGGTTTTTGGAAAGAAAGATCTTTTTTTTTATTTTAAAAATCTATACGGAAAAAACAATAATAGTTGGAAGCTTCGCCGGAAACCCAGGTGTTTTTACAGCGGTCACGTATGCAGGATAAAATATAATGGAATAAGATTGTAAGAGGGTGACAAGTGCAGAGAAATTGAAACAGAATTTTTTAGGTTTTTTTGAACGGAGAAGACGAGGGAAAAAACGTATGTACTGTTTATTACGAGAGGAAACCTCTTCGTCGTATCTCGATCGGAAATGTACAGTGCACAAGAATAAAGCTTAATAATGATCGATTTCACATCGATACGTTTTCTTCTCATTTATCAACTTGCCAATTAGCCGCGCAGTGTTTGCTCATAGATTTCTCTTGTACCCAAGGAATCGCAGTTTGCGTTTGGCCAAGTCAAATTATAAACCTGTTTGCGTGATGGAGACATAAAATAAACGTGGTTTTTATAAAAAAAAATTGAAAAAATACTGATATAAGAGGAAGTGACATGTAGCTGGAACTAGATAGTATTGATAGTTATTGAATCAATGAATAAAAAATATTTTACAATTTATTAGATATTTCGCAGGTGGAATTTTAAGGGTCACGTGATATGTAAAATCAAGAATTGAGTATTCAGACAAGGGTAGTGTTATTAGTGGGTTCTAGGCATATTGGTGACAGTTTCTCAGGAGTTTAAAGCTCCTGCATGAATATTGCTTCATGTGTATGTCATGAAGGTAGTGTGTACCAACTTCACAGGATCAGTGTTACTGAATACTGTATCATATTTAAGCAGCCAATGAGCTTATAAGAAGAGTGGGAACAAGACTCATTTTTTTACTCATAATGTACTTATAGTTTAGAATGTGAGCTGCAACTAACAACTCATAAAATGTATGCAATGAAATTTGCATTGAAAACGTTTAACGTAAATAATGGAAAAATGAGCAGCTTACACCACAGTGTACTTTCGTTATGTTATAATATTGTTCGTTTTGTTTACACTTTAGCACTTGTACTGAAATAGTACCACCTAGTAAATGTAGTAGATGCAACAATAAATAGGAAATCCTTTCTTACATGAGTGACCGAGTGTTTTGTACTTAACTTTCTTATGCGACTGACCTCTTTTACTCTCTACGTATTGATTAGCCCAATTTCTAGGGTTACGTTCTCTTACATGTCGATATTCATGACCGATAAAATTTGGAATTTATCTCAGCTTCCCCAACTTGCAAAACATGCAATACATGGATTGGATTTTTTATACATGAAAATCTACTTTTTCCATGCTTTTAAATATGCATGAAATTGCAACCGAGCAATATTATGTGTGCCAACATTTATACATTCGGATACACACTATGTAGTACATGGCGTTCGAACAAAAGATCGCCATTTTGAGGAAAAATAAAGTGGTGCATTGGTTTCTCACAGATGAATAAAAATAATTAATAAGGCTTCGGTTATATTTAATTGACTGCCAGAAGTTAATAAATAAAGTAACTCCATTGTATTGTCACATGCATAGGGGTATAAAAAGCAGAAAATAATTTTCACCGGTTCTCTTTGGGGTTTTCCGCTTCAAATAAAAGAAATATTGGATGTATACAAAAGAGAGTGGCGGGTTCCAATGTTGATTTTCCCCGAGGGAAAATGAAATATTTAAATTGTGATGTGAAGGCCTGTGAAGTATGGACACTCGAGAAGAAATTAACAGAAATGTGTATGACAAACAAAAGGAAGGTATAAAAACTAAATTACAAGGGTGGAGTATCAGTTTTTTTTGGTCGCTCGACAGATGTTTTCCCAACTGAACAGTTTAAAAAAGCAAGAATTTTCAATAACATGAGTTAAAGGTATGTAGCTCAACGTCAATTAAACTAATTTCGTTTCTAGGATTAGGTTTTTTTGTAGGTGATGTCGGTCCCCGTCATTTCGTATTCCATCAATATTTTCCAGTGTTCGCTTACACTACAATACTACAATTTACTTGTACATTTTATGCCCGTCGAGTAGTGGTAAAATATCGTACTCTGGCTTATTGAAATATATTGTTCTGTTAGTGTAGCGGAACATCCAACTTGTTCAAATTTTTACGAACCCCTCAAAATTATGAAAAATGAATGACGCGAAGAATTTTTTGAATGAGTTTGAGGATCGTTTTGATGTCTTTGGTACTCATTTCCGGGTTCGTTTTGAGCTCCGGAGGTAAAGTCTAGAGGTGTTAGTATTCAATTATTTCTTTTAATTTAATCCTGTCTCCCACGCAGCGAGGTGACATTTTCTACCCAACAGTGCAATCGCACGGTTTTTCACTTCTTGGTTTCTTGTAGTTTAGTGTCGACAGAGCCAACTTGAACCGGATGAGATCTGATCCGAACTGTTCATTTTGAAACAACATGTAACAATATGTTGTCCCCTTCGGTAGCTCCATTCTTGCCACGATATATTCTCCTGTTGAGATTTTCTCTGGGTCACAGCACACCATCTTTACGAAAGTTAATTGACTTGAATGTGGTTGCTTAGTAATGATATTTCACAACGTCAATAATTTCAAATATCAGGTTAATCATTTCCAAAAATGTAGTAGTTTTAAAGGGATTTGTAACCGTCGCTCGACCCATCAAAGCGAGTGTATTTTCTTTTTTGTGTCATTCACAGTCAACTCGAGTGAAAAGTCAACACTGAACCGTGTGGCAACTCATTTGCACCCACCGGTTGGAAACATGTCTTTACATTTCTCCTCTAACCACTTTAACCGTTGATTAAAAGGAAAAATTGACGAGCGGAAAATTCGATCATTATTTTTTTATGAAAACGTCGAACGGTGTGTTGTCAAATTGAAACGTAACGGAGTCTTTGAATGGGGAAACTGTGAAAATTAAATGGCAGTTTAATCAATTTTAATAAGAGTACAACTTTTATTGACTCTTTGATTGGTTTTACATGGAATGATTTTGTGTACTCGTCGTGCACGGCGAGTAATCACACAAAAATTTAACATCTAAGAATTGCAATAGGAAAAAAAATAGACGAAGGGTGAGAAACCGAGAAAAATCATGTCACGAGTAAATAATTAATGATGAAAGCTGTTTTAATTTCGATAAGTGAAACATTGTTTATTGCTTTTTATGTGGTGGAAGGTGGACAAATAGCCAAAGTGTAAAGTAGTGCATGCCTGACTTTTTATTTTGTGACTTTCGCAACTAACTTGTAACTATTGAATTAATCCATTAGACCGGCACAAAAATATACAAATACTCGTAACATTAAAAGAACATATTATGTTTTCTGTTGAGATTTACTAATGTAAACAATCCAACTGTACAACCGTTGGCGAAACCTTCAAGGAAATGTTGAAAAAACACCAAAAAGATTAAATTAAATTACTCTCTTGGATGTTTCACAAACTCCAAACAATTATATATATATTTCTAAACAAAACTTTCTTCGGTTCAAAAACATATGTGTAGTTTTTTTTCTGGTCGATGGGGAAAGAAGGCAGATATCGCGCGGTGTCGAATTAGTCTAGTGCCACGTCACTCTAGAAGTTAGTTGATTAGTCGAATAAAAATTCCACGGTGGTGGTGCATGGATTCGAATAGGAATTTTAAAATCAAACCGTTTAAGGGTGTGTTAATGATCCGAGATTGCCCGAGAAACACCACTTGCTATATTGAATTTAACTCAGCCATTTCGAAGGTGGAACTTGGGTTTAGAGTTTCGAAGAAAGTTTGATGTGCTTTTAAGAAAAGTTGCGTGATTCAAAGGTAATTACTTTACAATAGGCAAAATTTCGATTTTCCATTTAACCCAAGGGAAAACTCATCCGTTTCTAAAGGAGAGCGAATGAAAATTATTTTGCAACTTGTAAACTTTTAATATGTCATTAGGAAATTGTTCACGTTGAATCTTATTAACTGTGCTGCCATTTTTACATGTCAATTTCGTCGCGTTGTACTCCATTAGGTTCGATTAGTGCACGGGGCGAAAGTTAATTTCGTGTAAATTTTTCAAGGTGTAACGTAACGACGAAACTTTTAACATTTTTAGTGTACAGGCGTTTTCCATACGAGTCTTTTTTTTCCGGTGCGTGAGTGACTTACTTTTTTTTTTTCTTCCTGGTTCAACTGCCCTGCCCTTATTTTCTCCCTTCTCGGCTTTCCAACGTTTAGATCCTGCATTTGCATTGAGCCGAAACCTTTTCCACCTCCGACAGTTTTATATTACTCTCATGTAAATAGGATTTTATAAATTTGTAATTTATCACGGACTTAATATCCAATTCTTTATTGATTTTCAATAATTGACGGTCGGAATCGATTGTGTTACGTCTGAGTTTGGATGGTCGGGTTCCGTACTCGTACTTTTCTGTGAAATGAATTTGGTTTAGGAACTTCCCCCTTCAAACGGTCGAGAAAGTCTTTGTTATGCGGGACTTTATATATATATATATACATTAATAAATAGAGTGTTTTGTTTGACGTACTGCTTTTTGAAACGTTGCATGCTGTAACTTGACTATAAAAAATGAAATGATGGTTTATCAAATTGGAAGCGAAGGAAAGCTGTAAAGAAGAGTTGGTCGAGCTATTTAACTATATACTATTGTATTTAACAATATAAAGCGGGAAATTTTATTGGTTGAATGCGGGTGTACAACGGGTCAATACCTTTCTGCGTTGCACTCAGAATGTCGCACTTCATTCTTAGCCGAAAGACTACGGTTAATGCTTTAAATGAACATCCAGTTGGAACGTGAATAAACTCAGTATTGATGTGTAAAAATAAATATAAAAATAAGGTGTTGAAATATACAGCTCATTAGTGTTTTGAGCTACATAAATAAATTATGTACGCCTATTCTTTAAAAGGGTTCTTTGGTGAGTTTTTGTTATGCATGCGAGTGATGATTACTCCACGTATGAAGTACGAGACCGTCAAATAATTATCAAATATTGATTAAGTGTTTTTAGATATTTGTCTGCGTATTAGAGTTGGGAATTTTTAAATAAGGTGAAGTTAATGAGGAACCGAAAAGGGAATTGATTTGTGAAAAATTATTCGTTACGAGAATCAAGTCTTATTTTCGTATTGTAAACAATCGGGGAGAACTGTAAAATAAATTAATCTGGAAAATGAGGAAAAGGCAGGCAAACAAAACCCAATTTGACAATCAAAGGTAATCAACGAGCGAGGCAGTTTAAATTGCCGGCATCGGAATGACATTTAATTATCACATGACTTACCTTAACTGGAGTTGTTCCGCCGCATGAACTGTTAACTGCAACATTTCCCCGTTGTTGTGGCGGAAAGTTCGGTATCGAGTAAGGTACAAAAATCATTGAAGTAGGTGCTGGTGCCGGAGCATAAGAAGTGATTGCTGAGTGACAGCAATTGCTTCCTTCAGTCTGACAGCGACAATCTCCGATTGTTACGCCGCTCTCGACCACCGGGTTATGAAACCGTGTCACTGGTACGCAGGCATTTGTATTCGAACCGACTATGCTCGCCGGTATTATCGTCGTATAGCATGGACTCGCCGGGAGACAGCTACCATTGGATGATATATTGGTGAGTACGCCGTTGCCAACGCACTGCTCCACGGGCAACACGCAAGGGGGTTGAATCACCGGAATGGTTGGGGTTGAGCTGTAAGGACTCGGTGCAGAATTTTGGGTGCAAGATATTGCTACAGCATTAGGAGTAGCAATTTTGGCTTGGGTTTGCACAAATGTGGGGCAGTGTGCGGGCGAAATGCCGACGGATTGCTCAGCAGTTTTAGGGAGACGGAGCTGGTCCTGGGAATCCGCGTGCGTAACCGTCTCTACTTCTTGTACCGTGCTGTCGGGGATGGCAGTGGTTGCGATCGATGACAGGGTTGAAAAGGCAGTTTGAGGTTGATTATGATTGCTCGAAGGCTGAGGATAGGGTGCCGTTCGGACGCTTGAGGTCTCCAGTCTATTGAGTCGAACAGGTCCCACGGACGAACATTCACAGTTAGACCTAATGTTTGAACGGTTCGTCTTCAAAAGTGCACAGGGGTACACGCCAAGTAGGCTGTAACCCAACACGCACTCTTGTTCCGCCAAGGTCTTGGATTTTCAACTTTTCTCTGCACAAAATCTGGCTGCTGCCACGCTTTCCTTTCCCGTACCAACTTTCTGTATTTCTCGCCGTTCAAAGTGTCAACTAAAACATATCTAGGCGAAGGACATGTCGGAGTGACAGTTCGACTGTTTACATGGTGCACTTACACTTTTTCACCTTGAAATAAACGACATAAGGTTGCAGACATTGAAGAATATCAAACTACCGTGCTGCACGCCCTGCAATCACAATATTTTCTTAAGTGTATGATCTACCCAAACAGGCACTTATGAACCACAGACAAGCGCCCAACCACTTGTAAATAATTACATAGCACTTATTTATATCAAGTTTTTTTTTAATCTAAAAATCGTACTAATAATGAATACTCATATTGTGGAGCATTTTATCTTTTCATTTAATAACTTTATTGTATGACCGATCATAAATTGTTTTGAACTGTTGTTCTCGAATAATAAAAAATAAATAGTCACAAAAGTTACTTCGTAATATGCGAGCATTGTAGATACGTCTACACACATACAAAAATAACTATACAATATGTAAAATAAAGCTGTATTTTACACAGTAGGAAACTTATTATTGAACGTTACTAAACTTCTAATATTTATGTTATTACTGTACTGTGTATATTATTTTTTTCTATTATTACTTCGTTTTAAAAAGAAACACCTTTTATTCTATTACTATGCGGTTGTTTTCAGGAACAGTAGCAATTTTCAGGAGCGCAACGTTTTTGATGCTTATTCCTAGCCGAAGCATTATTTTACTTATTACCACTTAAGAAACATAGAAAATATGCCTCTGAAAAATTTTCGAAAGGTCAAACTGACATCGTGCAAATAATTATTCATTTACTGGGGTTGTAATGAATGGAGTGCCAGGAGAGTTTCTCATTTTGTGCGACTGCCACTAATTCTACCATATATATTATCTGCCTTTCTCAATTCTTACGTCTGCTCGGATGCGTGGTCTGATGGGTTGTAATTCTTCTTTTTTTATCAACCTTTTGTTTTCTGGCAGAAAGTCGAAAGAGACGAGTTAGACGGTCGCGAGAGAGAGAGAGGGAGAACTGCTTAAATAGTTAAAGAATTCAAATTGTTCCATCGGATGGCTTCCACATCATTATTCTGACTAATCGTTTCTCTGGCGAAATAATTTCAGAGAGATAGAACACCCACAATAAAAACAAGTGACAAGTTGTGGCAATAATAATAATAGAGTTGCCACTTGACAGAAACCTGTCTAGGGGATAATAAATATCTTTTTTTTTCTGGGCCTTGTTCCTGGAACTAATTCTTCTCCGTGAATTTTGCGGTGTTTGATCTTTTGCCAGTCGTTAATTTTTTTTTTTACGGAACTCATTGTTCTCGTTACGCAAATTAAAACTCATTTAACCTTGTAATTAATCTCTTTTTGAAGAATAAAACCCGGGTTTGGTACAAAGAACGCTGGATAAGGAAGCGGAGGGTGAGGATGCCGAACTGATGGGAAAATTAGGGCTCAATGTGGGCCCCATATCGACTCCTATGCAAAGCACTGTCCGAGAAAGAACAAAGGAAAAGTTTTTCCATTTTTTTTCTTAATTATTCCTTTGGTGTTACAATCAGAACAAAAGAACAGTCCTTTCGGAAATCGGGTTCAACCGGAAATCAAAAGTCATTTTTCCACCCCTAAAGTTGGCCGAGAATAATTTATTACCTATTTATTGTGTTTGCTCTCTATTCCCGGGCTCCAAATTAAAATTTATTAAGAAATTTTCCAATCGAAGGTTTGACAAGTTTCGTTCATTTTGAATTGCTTATTTTGGTAAAGCCGTAGGCAAGACTCATAAATAATATACTTAGTAATCAACTCTAAGGGCTGAAAACGTGTACCAATTGCCCTCCGGCTGATTTTTCTATCTAGAAGTAGCGGTATACTGTTAGTGGCTGCGTTAATCATACAATATCACAGTAAAAATACGATTCTCTAACTACATATTCTCGGGTGATTGCATTGAAGTTGTTCTGATGGTATATTTTTGTATACACATGAAACAAAACACAGGTGTGTGTATTTCACACATTCACCGCGGACTGACTCTATTGGAAAAATATAAATTTGCTCCTATCAGTCACAATAATGAGGTGAAGTGGAAGATGAAGAATGAGTTGCTAAGGTTCGACGCATAAGAAAAGGTTCAGAATTAGGAGAGCTTCTTAGTTTGACCCATTGAATTATTGTTAACCTTCGTGGAAGGTGACACTCGCGAAGGTGTCTGTTTAGGTTGAACGTGTGCAGTACGCGGTGGCGTTTATGTTTTTCAAAATTGTTTACGTTAATAAATGTATTAACGTAAAAACTTTAAACAACTCGAGTGCTAACCCGTTTTTATTGTGATAAGAAACTTCACGAGAAACTGTTTGATACTTAGTAGTAATCCGAGCCTTTTATTTTTATAAATCACGAAAACTATTTTTCGATTGAAATAAGAAATGTTCATTTTTCATGTATACAAAAAGTTTAAAAAATTCGGTAGTTAACAGATCGTTTTGATAACAAGAGAGTATTGCATACCAAACTGTTTCAATAACCAAAACATTATTTCAATAGTTTCCGTCAAAAAATGTTTCTAAATGTTTTATTTGTATATTTGGGTGTGTGGCATAACTAGCTCAGTTAGCTCATAGTTAGCTGAAGGAAAAATATAAAAGATATAGACTATGGGTTACTATAATTTTTTACAGAACCCCTGGAAAACGTACGCGTATGCGTAAACACTTATGTATGTGATTTATTAAAAAAAATCTTCGTCGTAATAACGTGACAAAGGAAACATAAAGGCAAAAGGTATGCTCAATTAGAGTGTTACTTAGCGACATCAACAACAACAACAGCTATTTTTCCTTCATTTGCTTCGGTCTTTTTTTATGGAATATAAAAAAAAGTTTCAGGTCAAAAACTTTGCTGCAGTGTTAGGTTTAACAAAAGCAATTCTCTTCTTGTATTACCAAAAAAAAGCAGTTGAATTTTCAAATTAAAAGCAGTTGACACAGGTAACCGGATGACTTTTGCCTTTCAATGGAAGTAAAAATGAAGGTTTTTTTTTCCAGTGAAACTTTTAGAATATACTGGAATTCAGATTAGACGTGTCGGAGACGGCCATGGCATTCTCATTACAGGTATTTTCTATTCCCGGATCACCCCACGACGAAGCTTTGATCTCTGAAGAGGTGCTTTCTTACAATCTTGGCATTCCATTAATTCGTAGCGCATCACTAGCTTCTAGATTCTATTTATTATTATTCCCTAATTAAAGAAGATTGATCAATTAATAGACGCGAAAACTTTGAATTATCAATCTCGCCTGCAATAAATCAATAAACAAGTCTATAAATTTTCTAGGGTACGGTATCGTGGAAACGTTTTATAATTAATAAATACAAAAGTATACTTTTCATCAGAGACGAAAGCTGAACAGCCGCAATTATTGTGTTAGTACCCAACGTACTGGTCTATTATTACGGTAATCAGGTGTGATAAGACGTAACGAATAACTTAACCGGAGGAATTCTTTCTCTTGTGTGCACCACACAAAACTAGTAGAAAGGGCGTGGGGTGTTATCATCACCTGGGAACTCGGGTAAAGAAAAAAAAAGAAACATTTAGCGAGAGTAATAAATAAAAATGCGATAATGCATAAACGCATGAAACATGAATTATTATTACCGTTGATAACCCGCGTTTTTCGGTTTCATTAATATTAATAGTTTAGCGTATTTTCCACTCCGAATTACTCTTTTTAATGATTAACATGCGGAATTGCGGTGGCCGCAGAAAGTCAAGCTAATTAAATAATAATGAACATCTAACGGTTTGTACACACAACAAATATTTATAGAAATTCTTGCGGGATAATCTTGGCGTTGTAACTTTGATATGTGTACTCTCCACCTGAAAGGTGGATTTACTTTTTCATTTTTTTATCTGTCAGATTATTACAACAGCTTAAGCGTAAGACTCGTGCACGACTGTAACTGATATAAATTATTTTTAATCTCGACTGCGGAAAACTTAATAAATCGCAAGGTAAAAAAATTACAATAATAAAATTAATATAATGTGAACGGCATGAGCACTACAATTTCTAACAGTTTAATTTCTTGTAAATTTATACCCAAGTTGAATGTAGAATGTGAAAGGTGAATCGTTGTAGTAATTCAAACTTTAAAATAAGATACGGGAAATTTGTGTTATGTATACGTTCGATTAATAATGTACCCTTTATCTAAATTTTATACCAAATACCTGTTTGTGAAATACACGACCGTGAAGGTACCACAACGTGGAGAAGAACCTGGGTAGTGTGAGTACTCCACGCTGTACTTGCACTGTTAGTTAACCCTATTGAAACTATTAGTTATCCTACACCTGTACGAATAATAAAAGTTTCGTTTTTACAAAGTAATTTATTGTTTTGTGAAGTGCAAGTCATGGTACTTGGTACAAAGTAAAAGTCATGTATATTAATGCTGAAATCACCTTTCTGAAAGTTATAGAGTTAAATTGTAACAATAAACTGATAAAGTTTCACAAAAAGAGAACAGTAGGGACCTTTTTTAATTGTTGGGATCTCAAAAATGACACTAATCACTACAAATATTAGTGTTTTATAATTTTATTTTGGCGTGAAACAAATACGAAGTTAAATTTTCAGGAATATTGTGACGTATGATATATTATGACAGGCGTATTCCTCTACCACAATTCTTAAACCCTTCACCATCCACATTTTAGTACGGGAAAAACATAATTGTATGAATCTCTTTTGTTCGGCACAGTCAGAACTACCTGGCGACCATCAAAGGCTCTTTACCTCTCTCATTCTTTTTGCTATTTGAAATGGACGAAAGAAGGGTACCATTTCTCCTAAATTTTTAATGTTTCATTTCAGTTTTCGCGTCTCCATTTCTGTAATTTTTAACTGCTCCCGCGTTTCTTGCAGGCCGTGGAACTCTCGGACCCAAGCACGCAGCCATTTACCTTAAATATTTCATTCTCTTCCTTCACGGATGTGTCTACTCTTAATTAGTTTCAAAGCGGGAAAGTTTTGTTGGCCATGTAACACAGGTCGGTGTGCATGCACATTCCCAGAGTTTTCCGGATCTATCAAATAAATTTTCGCCCGGAAAAACGGGAGTAAGTTAATTCGGTCTTCGGTTAGTTTCGTTTTGTAAAAACGTTGTTTACGGTTTAAAGCCGGTATTTGACTTTTTAGATTACAACTACAAGAGGTTTGTGTGAGTCGTTTGTCATCACCTGTTTTCTGGGGCCCACGGAGAGGCAGGCGGGTGGCTTAATTAAAAAGTTATTTCTTTTGTGCATGTGTGCTTTTCAAGTTGCTGAATATATAGCTACTTGTCTAGTTAACGGCGTGTTTGTTTGAAGTTATGAAAACTTTATTATTAGCCTTTGGTTCGGGCGAAGAAATGTCGTTTGCGAGTACCGCCGAGTAACATAAAATCTTAACCACCCCAAAACTTTCATTTTACTGATGATGTATGTTTGCGATTCAGATGAATTTTTATATTTCAGTGATTTCGATTACGGTTCTTGCGAAATGCGTTCTACGTAAGAAATTTTAGAGAAACCATCACGAAACAGGTCATTGTCAATGTTAAGGTGTAATGCCCGACAAGAGAAAAAAATCCACCTTCGACTTGCTACCTCAAAGTACTCTGTTAACTTGTTTCCAACCACCAAGCGAGAGATTTCAAATAATAAAAACAAATAGTTGGCAGTTCAAATATCTTTACGTTTTCCACCCTGGCCATTTCTCCAGGTTCCGGATAAGTTTTTCAATTTTCAGGGAAGTTTGTTTATGTACAAAAGACAAAAAGTGGGAGCGATGTAAAATATTAGCGGAGGGGTTAAACAATACAGAAGCTGGGAATGCTTTTTGGGATCATTTTTAATTACGTAATAATTCAAGTAATTTAATTTTCCAGCCAGGTTTTTAGTAGGACAAATTCTGTAGCTGGAAACGCACCTGCCTGCGAGGGCAAAGGCGGATTACCAAAACGTTTTTACGTACTTGTTACATTATTACTTTATGTATGTCATAAATTTGATTTTTAAGTCGGTGGTACACGTAAAAAAAATACAGTCGTAAAATTTCATATTCCGGGAGTAGAAAATTATTCTATATACTATATACTATATCACACCCCAGCGACTTAGAGACAGTGCGTCTCACTTAGACTCTCTTCTATTATTTATTGTACGCGTGTCGTCCTGAGTCCCTCAAGTAGCATCTATCCGGAATTAAAATGAAAAATATCTGTGATTGTTCCATAGAAACCTTTTTTGCCTATTATTCTAATCCGTGTTTTACTTTTTTTTGTGCTATTTGATCGTTTTATTTTCTCCGTTTATCAGTCGAATAATTCTAAGAAGGGATTTTTAGAAACGCGAAACGTAAAATTATTATTTTGTTCTTATTTTTTCTGATTTTGACCCGTATCCCTATTTATGTATTGAATGTACCACACAAACTTAGAAGAATTTGAATAGAAAAGTCGCTATTAAGTCCACTCATACGCTCTGATGTATTTCATTAAGCAACACTTACAAGTTTTAACTTATGTTTTTAGTGAGTTTTAAACGTTGATTATTAATAATTAATTATTAAAGTACGTGGAGAGGTTTATGATGGTTCCTCAAATTATTTAATTTATGAAATTATTATCTACGTAAAGTATCCGTTACATTATTCGGTATGTTATTTCGCAATGTAAGAATCATTTTATTTTTGGCAAGGAGTTATTACTGAGATATTATTTAGATTTACTCTACCTCCATATTTTTTAAGGCAACGACAACCGTTTATTTTCTCTAACTAAATTAATTAATAATTTTTTTGCGGTGAACATCCCACCGTTAACGTTAAAGGATAAACACTGCTGTTAGAAATTACCGACGGAAACAATTACGGTCGTGCTATTAATTGGTTATCAATGGGTTCGCGGATATTACGAAGTTAATTTAAATCTAGTTAATCAGTTTTCAATATAAGAGAAATAAATCGATCGATTGCACAACTATTATTAACCGTTTATCGCTTATTGACAGTGTGACAATTTATTTTTACAACTTGCCCAAACCACCGATCATGGTGAGGACGATGACGAGAACGGTGACACAACAGGATTATCCTCTTTGAATTTATTCCAACAAGAATTATTCCTTTTTTTTGTGTGAATTGTCGAACCGACAGGATCGTGCTCGTTTTCGGCCGTTTGATTAATTAAATATCACGTTTCACATTTGCAACCTTTTGCCTTTTACTAGTAAAACTTACAAAACTTTTTTTTTTCTTCTTCTTCTTCTTCCACGTCGAAGATAATATTAACTGGATTTAAATTTCACGGTAAAAACCGAACGTCACAACGACGCGTATTCCACGGGGTTCACGTCCGTTTCCGTTTTGTCAGGTGTCTCGCGCACTGAAGAAGCCGGTCACTCGGGTTTTCCTGGTGTCTTTTCGCAAGACCGTCGAGGGCAAGTGTAGTTTACAGAGTGTGTGGTGCCGATAAACAGCAGAAAGCCTCAGAAGGAACTACGGGAGTGCGACAGGAGGGGCCTCGACTGCTCGCAAGCACCAAAACCCCGTTCAATCAATGAAGTTCACAAGACGAGGCGATACACTGCGATACAACGACCGAACGGCCGTAAGCTAAGCAGAGAGCGCAGAGACCAACAGCGCCGTTTCAACGCGCGTTTTTCTCCAGCTGCTCCCTGCGTTTTTCTCATCAGAGCTTTTACAACGCTTCTCCTGCTGTTTTGCCTTGTGCTGTTGCTTCCGAGAATCAAAACAGAAATTTGCGGCGACTTACCTACGGACACGGGAATTGTTTTCTTCTCTAAAACAAACAATTGCTTTCGCATGGATTATATTTTTTTTTGTGTTCCGACAGAAAAGGTCGGAGGTTTCTGTCCTCAAATTAAAAGAATCACCTCTTTTTGGTAAACAGGCGGAACATTGGGTTAACCGTGGGGTAACATGAATTTGATGTTAGTGGCAGAGGGATAACCGTTGAGAAAATAAAAAAAAGTAATACTGAAAGAGAGAAAAACTACGGAGGATGCCTGGTGGTTAAGCATGACGGTGCAATCAAATATTACAAGACTAACGACAATAATTAAGTACATAATGTGTACACAACAGAAAAGTTTTATTTTCTTTGTAACTGCTTACAAATACAGGTGTGTAGTACACTGTTCTTCGATGTATCGTACCGCACATCGCGAATGTTCTCATTTGTAAGCTGCAGTTTGTCAGCCTTGCGTTAATAATATTATGTAGCTATGTGCAATTTAATAAGCTCGGTGATTTTTACAAAACGGAATTAGAATTATTGCAATGGGAAAGACAAATATTTAAGCATAAATATTTACTTAGACGCATATGTAAATTTTGTTTTGTTGACTTTGACTTGGCGTAGCAGGTAAAATAAGAATCATTCGTATCATCGTGGCTATTGATTTCCGTGTGCCTTTCTCCGGTGATCGACCGTCCGTTTGTAAACATCCGATTGAATGTTCTCTTTCGACACGGTGGCAAATCCACGAAATTTGACATTTCTTTGATTGGCGTGAAACATTGACAACCCACCTGAAATTCCACTCCGGTAATTTGGATTTCTGGTAGGAGTGGTAAAAAATAATTACAAATGTTTATTTTACATCCGAGTTTGAAATGTTTTAGTGTGCAACCTTTCTACTATTAACATGATGATGAATAAATTCCGAAAAGGCTTATGAATAAAATTTACATAATTAAAATTAAATCCGATAAAGATTTTACCTTTTTGGTTGTTGGTAGTGGCGATGCGAAGTGTCGGAACGGTCCTTGTACACTTGAATGCTCTCTCTCTCTCTCTCTCTCTCCACAAAGTTTTTTGATAGACGTTTTTCACTTTCTTAATTTATGTCCTCTGTGGCTTTTGTGATTTAACAAAAGTTGGTGGAAAACACAGCCAAAACGATATAGATAAGGGGTGTGTATGTGTTTGTGTGTGTGTGTGTGCGCGCGTATTTGCCTGCTTCTGTGTTGACTTTTTGTTCGCTACCTACCCCTTTCTACCGATTGTATTATTTATGCCCTCGTTTCTAAACACGGCTTCTGAAATTTCGGATTATCCATCGATTCAATTCTATTTTTTTGTGACTATTGTTTTTATCACACAGAGACGGGCGCGTTCGACACTCCACAACTAACCTCTGGTTATGTGGTCTGTGTTTTACACAATAAAATAATTGGAAATTTGTCGTGGAGCGGAAGGACAGAAGTTCAAGAGAAGAGAATTTGAATGTCAATTTGTATTTATTATTTAACTTAATTCAGACATAACTTTAGAAATTTTTATTTTGTATGTGTGCAAAGAATACATTTTTCACTGTGCGATATCACCTTTTCATGTATTCCAAGAATAGAATTTAAAACAGTCGCGCATGTAATTAAATTAAATTCGTAATAAAAACTGATTAAATTTAAATCTCCGAAAGTTTCAAACTTAACTGCACTTATAAATTCAAAAAACTGGCACTAATGCTTATTAACGTGTGAGTGTAAAATAATATGTAAAAACGTTTTCTTTGTGTATTGAATTTGTTGAAATAATCGGGCGCGTGTACGTTACAACCGGGAGTAAGGCTCACGACATTACAAATATTACTCACGAGCTTATGAGACGTCGTTGCGAGAGAAAGAGTAAACACAAAGTACTCCAAAAGTAGTACTAACTACTATTTATTTTAGCTGTATTTCTTTTAAGATAAGTTTAAAACATGGTTGTCTTTGGTAGACGTGTGTGTGTGTGCGTGTGTATGTGTTTGGTCTGAATTAAAACGTGTGAAGAAAATAAAGAAAGTATCAAATCGAAAAATTAAATAAACAAAATAAACGCACAGAATTCTTTGCAGGAAGTTGCGTGCTAACGGTCGGGATCAGCAGAGCAGAACACAAAAACAATATGCTTCTTATGCGTCCCACAGGCATCTAATTTTTTTACAACTTGAAATTCTACACATACGACAGTGACATTAATTGTAGCCGCAATTCTTTTACAGAATTCCTGCGTGTCGTCCTGTGCCTCTGTCCAGAATTTATGCAACGTAAATTGAAATTTTTTTCTCTCTTGACTTGAATTATATTTCTTTTTTCCTTTTTAACTTCACGTGTAGTGCACCTCCGGTTCCAGTCGGAAAACGTTGAATTTTTGGAGGAACGGAAGTAGTCGCACAACTTACACTACAGCCGTGTAGATGGAAAAGTATAAGCTACTTAATGCAGGTGTTGTATTTACCGTAGTTGTAGAAAGTAGTTGGTTAGGTAAGATGGAGGAGACTCCAACTGTTGCCCTGTCGCTTTGTATGTTCGCTTCAATTGTATGTTTCTTCGTAACGTCTGTAAATTGTATATATGTACTACAATTGTTACTTCATTTTGTAAAAATTGCTGCAGACGGGTACAATATTTCTTTTTGAAAAATTTCACTTACAAACGCCTTGCCGAGTACTTCGGGTTCTCACACGATGGGAGGAGAGTGTGTGTAACGGTTATTTTTGTATTTATTAAATTTCACAGGTAAAACACTATCTAGGAAAACAATTTAATAACTTAGTTTCGTCATTTGAAATTCAATTTAGGCGAGCGATGATTAAATTGTGTTGTTTTTATTAGAAAACAGCTGAAGGGAATTTGAAATTATTCAAGATAAAAAACAAACATTGTTTTTCATGAATATCAAAACGTTACGTTGACTATAAATCTATCACGTCTTCATCGCGTATTGTTCTTAGTGCAGTTCCCCGTTATCATTCCTCTCCTGCGGTAATCCTCTTTTTTTTTTTTACCCCGGCATACGGTCCGGATCACGGCAGGAGAATTTCACCTTACGAAATGCATCTTACAGGTGAGAGAGAGAGAGAGAGAGAGAGAGAGAGAGAGAGAGAAAATACTTTCAAAAGAGGATTTATCCCTACAACTCCGTTGTGTGTGTGTGTGTGTATGTCTGTTCGTCTGTCATATTTCTCTACTATCGGGTCACACGAGGAAAGTGCAACGCGGTTAATACGAGAACGGATTCCCCGTGCAAAATTTCAATTAGGCAAAACCGTGTGAGGTCTCCTCCGGGTGGAAAGCTAAAATGAAGATGACTCCGCAGCTACCTGCCTCGAAGAAATGTATATTCTAAATTTTTCAGTCGATTCACGGACGGAGGCAATCCAGCCAAAAGTAATATTTGAATACGAAGAAGCCCAAGCTGTAGGGAAAAGAGAACGGCAACGAGCGAGTTTCACGAGTCGCACTGCCTTTAATGAAAAGTAAACAAGGGACTGAAACTTCGGCTGGGTCTCCTTTTAAACCCCCCCAATGGGCCCCCGTACCCGAATGAGTCCTTTCTACTATTTTTACACATGGTTTCGCAGGAAAATGAATTTCTTCTGTTCTCTTTTTCCATCTTTTTTTTTTTTCGGGGCCTTTTCCATCAGTCACATGTGACACACACGGGGGTCAGAAATCGTTACAAGTTGACATCTGCAACAGTTTTTTTTTTTTTTTTTTTACCAAAATGGATATCTCACGATGAATACGCTCTCATTTAGGAGTGAAATTGATATATCAGAAACAGGTTTTTGGTCTGCGGTGAACTTTTCCTCTTTTCCCGGTTTGACTTTCTTATTTTGTTACTTAATTATTTTTGAAATTTTGGTGACGATTTTTCAACGGCTTGAGCACGGGGTAGTGTAATGACAGAATACACGGATATTTTAGGGAAACTCTAAATATCACCTGAAAATTACGTGTAGCCGTGTAAACCGTGTAAACATGAGTGTTTTGATTTGTTGGGTAAAGATGTAATTCGTAGACTTTACCTTGTGTACTTTTGTATTTAAGAAACGAATTTAGAAGTACACGAAAAAGATTGTTTCTTGATTTTTTCGCATTGTATTCTTTTCAATAGCGCACACCTCATAACATTACATTAGTATTATTTTTTTGTACAGGGCGTTACGATTTTCCCAGTCTCTGCAATTGTTTTATTTTATGTATTCAAGTACTGTACGTCATGAATTGTCATAATTAATTATGTATAAATATATAAAACGAATCTTGTATTTACAAAATATCAAAATTCAGGAGAAAAATAGTACTGTTTTTTTTTATATATAAATTTGGGCTGGAAGTGTGTGCTACTACAACAGATTTCGGCAGGTACGAAAAGTAAACTCTTGTCGTTGGTTCCAGAACAATTTTCTAGCTGGAACAATCACGGCTCAATTTATATTATTTGAGAAATGACTCGCTGTGAATCAACTCCTGGAAATTTTCACCATAAATTTTATGTTGTTAAAACAACCGACGTGAATTGCACAATCAAAAGTTACTGCTTATAAATTACACATAATTATACCACTTATTTTATTTATTACAACAATAACTTATACCATTCTTGCGTTTTACGGTAACGGTGGTATCGCATGTAAGCAAGAATATTCAAAACAAAAATCGAAATGCATTTTTTACCGGAGAATTTTGAAATTTATCGACAAGGTTTCTTTTTTTTTTGCACATGCACCCGTCACAAAAACAAAACAAAATCCGACAAGGTGGACGCTTTCATTTCGAGATGACACACGCTCCTATTCGTCTATTTCTACACGAATTTTATGGGTAATGCAAGCAAAAGAAGTCAAAACTGCTAATTATTAAAACACAATTGCATTACACTTTAATGTTCCTTGTACTTTTAAACTTGCTTAACTTATTTTTAACTTATTCCTCCGGTCTGCTCTTAATTTTTAAACTACGGTGCAAGTCAAAATGGATATGTTAATATATATACACACTGAATTGACAAAATTTTGGGGTAGCAATATGCAAATATACAACATTTTTACAATTATGGACGTCTACAGAGGCATCATGGCTCAATATTCCTGTAGAAGACTTCCAACGACTTGTTGACTCCATGGCACGTCGAGTTGCTGCACTTCGCCGGACGAAAGGAGGACCGACACGATATTAAGAGGTATCCCATGACTTCTGTCACTTCAGTGTGTGTGTATATATATATAGTCATATAAAGAATATAATATAAAACTGTAGTTTAGAATTATTACACTTTGTTGGATCAATGCACACATGAAATACCGAATTTTAAGATTGTACCAACCATATAAGAACTTATTCTGCTTGTTGGTTTTTTGTGCTGTCGGCGAATAGGTAATGTAATATAACGGATTAGGTAACTTTTATGCAGGCACAAATAAGTTAAACTAAAGGAGGAGAGAACGTTTCGTTTCGTTGCATCATCTACCCCAGTCAAGTATGAAATTGCCATGCAAGTGGTAGACGACTAGTCCGCCATGTCTTTGGGGGTATGGAGAGGCAAATAAAATTGCACAAACGCCAAAAATTTCCGTAGTACAAATTTGTATTTTTCTTTGTTCTCTCCAAATTTGAGAGCTTTCTTTTTAATGGCGAGGGACAAAATTCCATTTTTTGACTGTGCCCATTTGGGGATTAAAAGCTCCTTTTTTCACTTACTACGCACGCAACATTTGTTTTTGTAGGAGAGAAAAATAATCTTCTCTAATAGACGATGCGTTAACGAGTTCGACCTGTGTGTTTAACACCCGAAAATAGAAACGCTGTTCCGTTGTTCAAATGTACCGTATCGTTTACAAAAATATTGTATTTTCCTGGTGGTCGCCATTTTTCGTCCTTTGCTCGTTTTAACTTGCTCGTTACGATTTTGTTTAAATTGATATTTGGTTTTCTGATCTTTGGTACTCTCTGCAGCGACAGAAGATAGTTGGCAGGAACTGCTAGTAATAAGTAAAATGTTCTGCCCGAGGGGTTTCTGTGCGAAGGTATGAACTTACATTCACCTTGTCACATTTAAAAATGTATATTTGTATATTTTATACCATACAAGTACACAAAGTTCATGTACCCAGACTTATACAAAAACGTTCCACAACACTAAAGTAATAATATTTGGTAAATACAAAAGGATTTATATTATATAATGCCGTAATTGAAAAAGATTTAAAATTATAGTAGATTGCTTTTTGCACAATGAATCTTTTTTTAATAAAAAATTTTGAATTTCTTAAGTGTATATGTCGGGAGGTACATTCGTCAGAAACTCCATTATTATGTTGTAGTGGTAAGCTGCAAGGCAGTTGGTTTCAATGGTTGTATTTCTTCTTACTGAATTCTCATAGAATACTCTGCTGTTAAAGTTGATGCCTGAACAGCACATCTTTCCCATAGAACGCTGCTCTCCAATAACTTTGAATTTATTAAATGTACATAACATATGTAGTCTCATAAGGTGTACGGTGTATGTTAATATCTCTGTGGACGCTGTTTACGGACGTTGGCCTTGTCTCCGTGTCAGCCGATCAAAAACCTGGTTCAACTCTCCGAGAAGTGACCCGTGGAAACTAAAATTATAGGAATAACAATAATTACTTTTGAAATCTGTCGTGATCTGATGACACAAATTATACTTTTGATTCGTAATAAAGTTTCACTCTGTCAGCTTGTCGCTTAATTAAATCATACGATTAACTCACGAAAGCAACGTCCCCACGTCAATAAATATTATTTTAGACGAAGTTTGTAAATCAATTGTTATTTAAATATTTTCTTTCAAGTATGGTTTTCACTTCCTTTGACTCATGGTAAATTCTGAAAATTAATTAAAATATTTGTGGAGGTTAAGTGGCCATACCGATACACTACCGGCGAGGAATTACAATAGCTTTACTTTCAGGAAACCATACAAAAATCGCAATAACTCTTATTATAATTTTTACATATATTCCAAACATGAATAAGGCTTATATTGGAATCACAACAATTATTTATTTAACATCACAGTATTTTCGGTTTGGTTAAAAGGTTTACTTCTTCAACAAAGAGTTTACATACATACAAATGTCATTATGTAGTGCACAAGAATTACAGTATCTGTATAGTTATAATTTGTGTGTAGCTACTTGGTCGATTCATTGAAAATGCTAAAACAAAAGAATCTTGCATAAGCAAACGAAACTATATATCAGTTTACATTTGTAAATGTAGTTCACTTTGGCGTAGTAAACAGTCGATCGATGAAAACCAACCGGTCAAAAAGAAACGTGAAGTTGGATTAAATTTGTTTGTGTGTTCCCATAGAGAACTTTAGTAGCAGACAAATATCAGGCGGTCAGGTCTATTCAATAAATACTGCTACTCTTCAAACAAACTCTCTGTGTGCACAAATTTGAAAAGGGATGTAGTACGACCGACCAACCGACCGGAGTAAACCAAAAACATAAGTACATAAAAGTCCAGAACAATATATATAATTCAACAAAGTGATAAGAGCAAGGACTTGTTTTAGTTATTTTTTCTTTCTTTCTTTTCTGTTTGCAGTAGAGTCTCGTATTTTTCTTTCTCATCGGTCAAATTGCTTCCGAAAGGTTCTCAAAAGACGGAAAACAAAATGTAACGGTCGTCAGGGCAGAAGACCACGAGGGATAATTGAAAATCTCGCTAGGACGAGTGCGTGACAACAGCAGTCTGGTAAGTTCCCAAAAGTGAAAGTTCCTACAATACATAAAAGTAATTAATTTTAATATTTCTCTTCATTTCTTCTCTTTCTCTCTCGTTCCACTGGGGAAAACATTATTTATTTTATTTTTTTACTTTTGCCGGTCCTTTTTACATTTTTACTTTGACTTTGACTTGAAATTGACACGACCAAATCCTTTGTGCAAAGTTTTCACGACGACGACGACGACAACGGCAACCTCCCCGTTTTATTTTGCAATTTGAATAAATTTTTGTCAAATTTAGTACTTTGTTTAATTTTTCTTGTCTGTCTCGAGAATGAGAAATAAAATGAAATCCGCACTCTACAAAGAACGCTACAGTTTCTTGTGTCCGTGACAAACTCTTTGCTAACATCTCTGCATGTAAAATCTCTTATTAATATGACTGATCAACTTTAATAAATTTTCAAAATGGCTACTAATACTTTGTTAAAAGTCAGTATGTAATTGTAAGTTATTTGAGTGTGTAATTGTAAGATTATGTTTTCTTGTTAGTTTTTTTTTCCATCAAGCATTTTGGACGGGTGTGCACGTAAGTACTGAATTCTTGGTAGTATTTTTGTATTGAAGTTTTGCTATTTTTATTGTTTTATTCGTGTTGGTCTTGAAATTGGACTATATCGTAAAGAGTTGTAACTGTTGAAGTGCTTTCACTGTGATAACTATCTGGCTGACGATTAGTGATTGCTCTATAAGTTCTGCCCACCTTTTGGTTAGTTAGTAATATCGTCGTTGTTTTAGTTCGAACATATTCGGCGATTAGTAAACTTGTGTGCACACTACGATGCACAATTCCTTGACCTGGAGGCACACCCAAAAGTTTCAGGTCGAACAGGGAAACTTTTAAAGTTGGATAAATTATTCATGTGGTAGTACATCACTTGTACGCAGTTATAAATGTTAGTTCCATTTTTTTTCATCTGCCCCGCGTTAAGTTAAAGAAATTTCCTGCAGGGTTTTGTGTACGATGGAGCAACAGTTTTTTTTTGTCTTGAAAGGGAATTGCCCAGGAACAAAGAATACTTGGAAAATACTAATACACAATACGTAACATTCATTTAGAAGTACAGAGCGAAACTGATATTTTTGCAGAGATTTCTAGGGGGTGAGTTTTGACTGTCAGCAAAAAAAAAATAATTGTACTTTAGAAAAAGTCCTCCTTCGTCCGTTTGACATGTCCTCCACGGGAAAATTATTTTTTTCTTCTTCTGACGTTATCAGCAGAATCATTATCAATACTTTTTGTCCGTTTAGGATTTTTGGTTGGACTTTTTTCGCATCCGAGGTCGAAACCCTACACGATGTACGGCTATCGACGTTGCCGAACCGTATTTTATTAATATCATTAATATAATAATATACCTGTGCAACCCTCTGAAGTTCTTCTCTCGTTTCAACAACAGCAACAAGTCTTGGCCGGTCAACCTGTCAACCCGTCATGCCAAATTTTTTGACTGACCGTCAAAAGTCAAATTTATAACTCAGGTGTGCCTCTGTTGAACTTGAACGACCTTTCACTTCTCACTTGCAATTTCCAAATGATTCTCTCTCTTTCTCTCTCTCTCTCTCTCTCCCTGTTGAACGTCACCGTGAAATCGCCATTTTTGTAATGAAAACATTACAATTTAACACATTTGATCGATTGTGTTCTTGCTGTTGGGCAAGTTCTGGGGTCAACAAGTTCTAATAAAGAAATTAGAAAATGTGTAGGACACTGCGTAAAAAGATTGTGTGGGTTTGCACTTATTAAAAATACGTTAATTAAATTTTGTGTGCTGATGTCTAAAAACTAATTTACATACAAAAGTAACTTATGTAACTAAAATTTGGTTATGTCACGGGGACTTTTTTCTTCCGATTAAAAGTCTTTGAGATGATTGATGTCGCTCACCAGTTCTCCGGCTTTTATTTCACGAAAAGGAATTTTGTTCGTTTTGGTTGGGTTAATTAATTGTTACTTTGTATTATTTACTTTTCGTTGTGTTTGCTGTTTGCCTTGTGTTGTACTCAATTATTTTGATATAAAATACTCCGTTGTTGCCGTTGTTGCCGTATTGTGTTTGAGTGAACAGAAACGCGGGTTGGGATATTAATCCGCAAGTATTTATATCCGCGGCTATCCGACTAGATCTTTCTACCAGAACTTCCGAACTAAAATCGTGCTATTTAATTATATTATACACCCTTAAGAAGATTTCGCACAGTTTAAGGGGTGTATAAATTCATTCTACCGCAATCTCCCTTTTCCAGATGTCTTGAAAAATCTATTTGTCAACTGATTAAGACTAGACCGTGTCTCGCACACATATTTTTGTAACTCAGATGCGACATAACATTCGAACTTTGTTACCAGTGATAATCGTATCGTATGCTGATTCTTCTGCAGTCCGCTGTTGTCACGTTCGCAAACTTAAAGTTCGACTTTATACGTACAGCGCCGTAATTTTTGGTTCGGGACACTCGCTAAAGGGAAACATGGATATTTGCCACGTTTTATTTTCTTTCTGAGCGACCCAAACAATATGCGCGACAGCAGAGGGATTACTAATAATTTCGAGGTATGTATTTCCGACAGGAAAATTAACCCCGCAAGGCCACTACGTTTTGATATCCGAAATGGATTTGCGGAACTTTCTCTTTAGCCCAGAGCGCGTGTCTCCTGTCCACCCCTCTGCTTCTTATCTTTCTGTCTTTTTAGTGAGATTTGTCAACGGGGTTTTCTTCCCCTGCTGAATGAAAAATATTTCCATTTACAGTTACGACGGACGCTACACTCGGATCGTAGTTTTAAAAAGATTTTCAGGACACGGTCGAGCACTTTTGCTGGTTTAATTTTTTATGGAACTTATTAAGTACTTGTTTAGGTATTAGGTACTTATCTCCGGTACCCGGTACTCGACGAACGTAAGGAAAATTTTAATTGCTGCGGCCACACGTTAGAGCTACCGCAATTGGAAATTTTCTAAAAATCTCACCGGTCCTTGTCTGGTCTAACACTTTCCCACCTGTTATCTCTTCCCTGTAGACAGTGATGAAAATGAACTTTGGATTCGTTTCGTTTTCCTAAAAAAAAATTTTTTTCTCATTAGCGTCCAAAAAGGAGTGGAAAGCGAAATCGTGTAAATAGAAAAAAATCCCAACGACGCCAGAAACAGTCATAAATTTCTCTTTTCTTCCCTCCGATGGCAGAGAAGGGAAAATGGAGGAAAAGGAAAGTTAAGGAAGAAAGGGAAAAAATAAAATTGGCAAATTTGAGAAATAGAAAATTAAGTGTCGTTTCAGAAACGAACCTGTCAAAAATATTTTTATTTTATTTTTGTACGTAAGGTGGTCTATTAACGCATTTCCGAAATGTTACAGTTGTGATAAATACATAGTTATGATGTTTATAGGATACATAAATACATACGCACAACCGTATGTGCAACGAGCATAATGACTCTCATGTCTGAACTGATTTCTAGTAAGGTAGTTAATGGAAAATTCATTTCATCAAAATGTGTTCGTGTGGACACGATTTCTTTTATCGTCTGCTTCCACGAAACTTGTACATAGGTACGTTCATTTTTCATAAATTTGTAATTGCCGCTGTGGAAAATCTCCGTGTACACGTGTCTTCATTTTTCTACCTTACAGGACTGCTCTTAGCTTTGTGATTTTTTTGTCATCTGCTCTCCAAAAAAACTTTAAAGTCGTGTAATTTATTTTGGTCTCTCCTATTTCTACGCGGACGTTTGAGTTTACTCGAGAATCAGGGAATTTGAATAACAAAATTTTGTAATCCGTTCGAGTCAGCCATGCGTACTTTTATGAAACGACGGAGTCAACTTGTTGCAAAAGAAAATTAATCATTTTCCTAGAGCGTTCCCATTATGATTGTTTTATTTGTGTTTTTATTCTTTCATTTCCAGTACAAAAGTTTATTGTAGTATTTTTTCATAGAGTACTATTCTAAGTAACGTAAATAATTCAGTGGTTGTGTTTCAAAAATTGTTTGCACGAGGACTCGTACGGAGTCGACTTGCTCCCTTTGGTTAATTTTGAGTTGTTGTAGTGTGAAAAAACTAATTTCTTAATCATAACTACATTTTGACACAAAGGGTTACACCAGAAAAATGACATTTCTCTTGCGACGTGAGCAAGTTGAACTATTTCTAAAGGGACGGTTGCCGACGGAGAGAGAAAGTCAATAATAAATTCATGTGGAGAAAGATAAAACTTATGCGAATACGACTTCTTCGTAGTTATTTTTATAATTTCTACGGATCATTATTCTCCGGAAGGTTTTAGCGCGACGAGGAAATCTCGGAAAAGATTTCGGACAATAAATCCATTAAATTTTAAATCAGGGTCATATGTATTCATGCCTCGAGCCTTTCCATGGCGAATTATAAAAAGGGTGAAATTTTTATTCGGGAGTACTCGTTTCTTGTATTCAAATTACATTGTATTAAGGGAAGGTTCTATCCTCTCAGTCAGTCAGCCAGCTTATTCTTCTTCTTCTTCTTCTTCTGCCGGAACCCCCGCGTGTTTGTACTCGTGAGGACGTCTCTAAGATGAATTTCAACCCCATGGAAATTTCCAAGCTCTTCTCCTTCATTTTAGTATTTCTCATAAACAATGTAGAATTTTCATTTACTTTTTGAGAATGGAACGGTTTAGACTGATAAAATGTTCCAGGGGGCTCCGTTTCCTTTCTTCTACGAATCGGAAAACCCCTACCTTGTTTTCCAGTTACAAGAACGAGAAATGAATTGCAACGTGAGTTGGAGGCAAGAAGGAAAAAAAAATCATCAAGCCATTTCTCAATTATTAAAATACTGGAGAAAGAAGGCACGAGAATGCGGAACGGATGCGGAAATAGTTTTTATTTTGGAATAGTTTGGAGTCCGGAAACTTATTAGAATAAATTATGAACTTCTAAGTTTTGAGGGAGTAAGCAAGCTTTTACGACGAAAACAACACAAACAATATCTGAAAAAACTTGGTTGATATTCATACTTCATTTCGGTATAATAAGGTGTATTTTAACTGTTTGTACCACATTTCACAGTATTTTTACAGTTCTCACTAGTCAATATACATACATTTATTTTTGGCTAAGATTCCATTACTATGACTTTAAGAAGAAAACACATAGTAGTCGTAGGCAATAGTAATAGTATTAATAGTATTAAAGTTAATAGTAGTGCAATAGTTGTAGTGTAACATTCCCACAAATATTATTTTGCATGTGAAGAGTCTCACCTGACATTACGTGAGCATCGTATCATTTAAATGTAAATTAAGTGGCGATTTTAGTAATTTACACACATTTAACTGATTTTCAACTAAGATGGCGGCCGTTGCACGTGCCCAAGAGCACCCTTCCTACCAGAAGTAACGCCATAGAGAAATTGCTCAGACAAGAAGAAAAGTCCAAGAGGCAAACTCTTTGCGACGAAGAAAAACTCCCATGTTTATTTGAAACCATTCTCCGTTTTCTTCCTTTAGGAATATTTTATTATTTGGAAAACGGTAAATTCCATAAGGGCTGATTCTCTCAATTGAGAAATTCATAAATTAAAAATGAACACATCGCAGGGAGCCTCAGAAGAACTGCTGAATTTCACCGGGCCATTAAATCCGCTTCCATTTGGACTCCTTTTCATGTGGGAAACGAGCGAACAGAGCGGGAATTACTGCTTTTGAAGTTCAATGAAAGCTTTTTCGAAGATGACAAACTTTCCTCAAGATTTTTCATTTTTTTTCTTCAAATTTTTGTTTTGTTCGGGGGCAGCCCTCGGAGTTCCCCTCGCCGTGTGGTTAAGTTTAATTTTTAACGTTTCGCATTGTTTTTTTTTTGCCCTCGGCCAACAAGTGTTTTTTTTACGCAGATTCGAAAGCTACGGGGTGTCCGCAGAGTTGTAGCGAACACGAGAGAAAAATGTAGTCTGCAATGAACGAACTCTAAAATCGGTTAAGCAGATTTCTCGTCAAATGCAATTCACTTGTGTATGCGTCACTGTTAATAAAACACTCGCGTTCTTTGTTTGCAGAGAATTTGTGCGAAAATTTAGATTTGTATTTGAAACGTCAGTTTACGTCTTTGTCAGAAACAAAATGCAATGGAATTGTCCTGGTGGAAGAGAGGAAAACGTTTCGGAAACTCGCTCTACTAAAACAAATATTTTTCGTATTCCCCGTTTAGTTCTGCACGACACTTAAGTGACACAAGCCGGGGGTTTCTTACTACTCTGCGCACTCTGATCGGCCTTTTCTCATCTCTGGGAAAACTCACCCGGACTGCACATCCCTTCAAGAATGGAGATCTTATTACCTCTCGTGGCTAATAACTCACGGTGGTAACCGCGAGAAGAAATCCCATTTCTGTAAATTAACACGAGAATTGACAGAATCGCGGAGGAGAAAATGAATTTGTAAAAAGTTTGATAACGCGAAAAAAGGAAACTTACGAAAACGTCCAAATGGTTTTCTGATATTTGGAGACCAATTCGTCGACACTTAACGGACACTCTGCATTTTATGCGCTTTCAACGGACACCCCGGGCATTGACGACCGAAGGGAAAAATGAAAAATAAAAAGAGGAACCGTTAACCGTAACGGTTTTTTCTTTCTCCTGCCACGACCGACGGGGAAATTTTTCCAGGGACAAAATGGAGGAAGTCAAACGTTGAAGCGGTCTCGGTTTGTCAAAACGGACCACATTTTAAAATTTAAATTATCTCGATCGAAAATAGAAACCTGCAATCAGAAATTCATTATTTTTATAGGAAAATGAAGGAGAGTAAGAAAAGCAGCGAGAAAAAGCGAGCGAGAGAGGGCGGCTCGAGGCATGAGAGAGGCAGCAGCCGCTGTTATCCTGTCTGAAAGAGCTTTAAAGAATTGAAATTAAGTCATTTACATGATCTAATGAAACTTTTTACCTCCGCGACTTCTTTAATATTCTTCCTACCCTTCTTTCTTTCTTCAAATGGAAAATTCTCAGATAATCAAATTACTACTATCTTCTCCTACAGGAAAAAAAAAATTCAGCTTGTGTTCCGAGTGGAAAAAAGTTTTACTTTCTGGCTACTCCCTCGGGGAAATACTCAAGATTGATACACCCGAAATTAATTTCTAAAATATTTAAGTAAACTAATTTTGAACTTATTATTATTATCGTCATCACCACCAGGAACACGTAGTTTCTTATTGGAACTAGTCGATTGGAACTAAGTCGTGTCGGGTGTGGAACAATTTTGGTATGAAAATGCTCGAGAAACGTAACGATCAACCCCCGTAACGACTTGTCCGTTTCAACTTTAATACATTTAAAAATTTTTAAATAAATTATCAAACGAATTCATTCGAGTTACGTAATTTTTTGTCACCTTGTAATTTTACACGGCGTAAAACGCGTGGAACGAAATAAATTGAAATGTCGCGGGTGGTAAAATGGCGACAACCTTCGAGTGAAGTGTCCCAGTGCGGACCTCCGGTTCTTTCACTTCTTCCTACTCGTTTTTTGTGTTTGTTTTCATTTTTACTCTTCGACCGAAGAAATAAAACCATTCCGCGTGAAAGTACGACGTCACACGACGCGGCGTATCCCCCCAAAACATGCTGCGTCCACTCGGAAAACCTGAGCTTTCGGTCAGCTGCAAGTTTATTTATTTATTGTTTGTGCGCGATTGAAATTATTATTATTAAATTTCCGGGCGAGTATAAAATAAAATTATACTAATGGGTAACACGCGTACGGGTAAAATATCAATTGGGTTAAGTAATTTCCGACGATTTTCTGTTTTGTTCGTTCGTCGCCGCCAATTTCATTACCAATCAATCGGGTTTTTTTTACTATTTTTCTATTATTAAAGATAATCATGCCGCGAAATACAAATTTCGTCACGTGACTCGCCCACGAAAGGCATTTTCCTTGCACTCTCCACGTCCTTGGATTGTAACACAATGAGAATTTTATATTTTGGATGTTGTTGGTGGGGATGAAACAGGGTAGGTGGCCCGTACGAAATATTAATTTCCCAACACAAGGAATTTTGAAATAAAATGAGGGTGAAGGAACACTAAAGAAGAGACACTAAAACTTTTTGCTTGAATTAAACGCAGACGATCGTTCTACGAAATGATATACGTCACAGTCCTGTAACTGACTGATTTTGTACAACACCTCCGGAGAGTGTACGGGAGGACTTCGTTGTAAGAGCGGTACGGTTTACCTACAAAAACGTTCAGAGTCAAAAGGTAAAATTAATTGTAGTCAGGAGTTTTTAAACGTTCGGTTTCATTTGTCATTTAAATTTTCAATATTGTTCCACTTGGCCGGTGTGTCACTCGTGATTGATGACCGCCAAATATTGCTTTCATTATCAGTCGTAAATAAAATTATTTTAAATTTCACGTCATTTTAGGTTTCGGTTGTTTTTTTAATAAATATTTCTAAAGTGTGTTTTTCTCACGTTTACATTTTAAGTTGGTCACAACCCACGAGTAGCACCCTTAATAGAACTATTAGTGATGTGTAAACGCTGCTAGAAAACAAGTAGATTAATTTACATAAAAAAAAAATAGGTAGACTACGATACGTTCAGGTCGATTGGTAGCGTGGCAGGAGAAAGTCCCTGTAGCGTGAAATCTGATCATATTAACACACGTTTCTGTTTTGTAAATTCTTTTTGAGCTTCGATCCTTTTTTCTGGTGACCAAAATGGTCAAACAGTTCCTGTAGGCTTCAATGAAGAAAAGAACGAGCGCAGAACATGGTTTGTTAGTGGAAAACATCCCCAAATTTTCCATATTTTCATCTGCCCTTCTCAAGGGCAGTCTTCGTTTCATTTGATCTCTTCATTCGTGGGAACGTGTCTCCTTCTCCCAGTGGAACAATTCCTTAAAAATTTTTCTAGACCTAATAATTCACAGTTAATTAACTAATATTTTTCCTTCGCCGCCCTTATTAATTACCCGGCATTCGTTATTCAACAATGACTTTTCTAATAAAGGTGATTCAATTTATTATTTTAATTTTCTTTTAAAAAATTTTCAATTGTCACCCGTGGAAATCCGTTCCCTTGATTTTGTACCCCGCAGAAAACTTTTCCAGGACTTTTCCGTAGTACTTTAACACGGTCTGATTGTGCCAAACAAAAAACTGCACCTGCCATTTGTTTAAATTTGAAAAAGGAGACAACAGGAAAAGTCTTTTTTTTTTTGAGTGTGAGGGGTGGTTAATCAACCCCTTCCGACCCGGTCAGCGTGAAGGGACCGAGTAATTTTTCAACAATTCAAATTTTTTAATTCCTGAGGATTTGTCGGGTTGTACTTGTAGTCTCAAATAAATTGTGCGTAGCTTTTCATTTTTTTTTCCTAAAAAAATCAATGTTCTGCTTCCACGACATTTTTTCGTCCACCCTGAAGATTGTGGTCCACGTATTTTTCGTTTACCCGAGGGGTTGTCCTGCGGGCCAACAGCCGGGCATCCTGAAAATAAAAAATTCATTCCCTCGCCTTTCTTTTCACATTTCACTGTTACTTCCCAATGAAATATCATATCCTTTCCTCCGTCTCGAGGAATAATAAATGAAAGTAGGAATGAATTCAACTTGTGAGCGAATTCGATTTAAAATTCAACAATTTTTTAATGCCTGTCATCTTATTCCGCCTTTTATTTAGGATCACTTACACCCCTTAAAAGTAAGACGGGAAAAAAGAAAAATGAAAGAAAGAGAAAGTCAGAGAGGAAATGTCTTCTCGTTGGCTTTGTATCGCCAATGAGGTCCCGCAGGATGAGAACATGCCTGACTTTGCCTCTTTTTGTTTTAAATTTGACGTGAACTTTCCACGTGTTTTACTTCCACACACCTGACAAGCAAAAAAAAAAGATTGTTTTTAGTTCAGGCCCTCTCCCCATGAAATATTCTCCTCTTTCCAGTGACATCTTCCGACTTGCAGAATGATAGGGAATATTAAAAGAAAATCTAAAAAAGACAATAAGTGTGGTACGCAAAATGTGGACAGCAGAATTTTACCGTGGACAGAATTAAATATTAAAACTCATGTTATCGAATAATGCATCCAAGCATATTATCATATTATGTATATTATCGCAATGTATTAACTAACAATACCCCTGAAGTACATAATTTTATTATAATTTACTGTTAAATTAATGAAATTATCTTATGGAGAGATATTTCTTATTTGGTAGACTAAGAAGTAGTGGCACACCAACTTCTAAGTCTATACAATCTATACAGTAAATCTATACAGATTTATTTTATTTATTATTTATTATATATTTATATATATTATATTTATTACATTATTGTATATTTTATTTTTTGGAATGTACAATGAATACACATAAGAAACAAAGTACACATACGCGGCACTTATTATTTCTGTGCGGATTACATCACTTGCTTAAAAGTCCGAACTTTCTGTGGGAGGACAAGCCATCGAAAAAAATTACGAATGCGAGTCTTGACCCGAACTTTCTGTTTTGCTTTCGGAAATCAATTTCGGGATAAAGTCAATAAGCCAATAGACAAATAATGGAGAGAAGTGTATGTGTGTTTGTGCGTGTGTTGACTTTTTTTATTTACCATCCCGTAAACATCGTGCGGTTTTCGCACAATTTTAATTTAATCGGATGTCGGATGCAGTGCGGGTGCACAACTACTTCCTACAAACGCCCGAAAGAACTGGTCGACGGGTCGTGGGAGAAGGTTCGTGGCAGAAGCAGAGACATGTCGGTTTATTAAGGAGCGAAAGGGACGAAGTCCGAAGTCAATGGACGGTCGAAGCGTACAATGCCCGGAGAAAATTAGTCATTCCCACCGAATTTCGTAGTTAATACCCGAGTCTGCAACTGTACATCTGTTTTCTGAAGAGGACCCCCGTTTTGATAATGACAATTAATGCCCGAGAATGAAAATCCATTACCCAGTCGGAATCCATTATTTGAATATTCCCATGTGAAATGGAAATGCCGTTTCGGTGCTTAATTTTTGTGCAATAAACGTGACAAACAGCTTTCAAGCTTTTCATAAACCAGAATATTTCAGTTCGGATTCGTCAAGCGTTAAAGTTCAGACAAGGAAAAGCGAAATGAGTAACGAAGAAATAAGGGAGTTTTACTGTACAACAGTAACCTCTCCGACCGGGTTGTTGCGAAGTTGCAATTTTATTTATTTATTTATTTTTTTTTTTTGCAAAACTGGCTTACCACATTTGGAGTTGTACGTAGAGTTACAGACACCGGTGTTTCTGTCTGTCTTCGCAGTTGTCACGCCGCGTACCCTAACTGTAAAACCCTAAATTTCAACTGTAGCCCGTAAGTTTCACCTGAAATAATTATTTCTAGGTGTTTCGCGAGTTCTTCTGCTCAACTGCCACCCCGTCAGAGTTCAGGTTCTAATTTCTTTTTAGATAAACCCGTTTATTTAGCTCGAGCCCAAGTTAGACATGTAAGATTACTCCTTCGTTGAGCCGAATTAAATCGGACTAATTTCCTTTTCTCTCCATTTCTCCATTTCTCTCTCTCTCTCTCTCTCTTTCTCTCTTTTGAAAACTCCAAACACCTTCTAATTTTATTTTTGTTATCATTTTCTTTTGCTGTTTGAAATGAAAAATAATTTGAGTCGCCCTTAAATTATATTCCAAAGACAAAGTGAAAAGTTTGAAATGAGAGCTCTGCACCGGAAAGAGAAAGAGACGAAAAGAGAGAGAGAGAGAGAAGACGGGAGATGAAGATGATGAGTCGAATTGTAACACGAACATGAGGAAATTGACATTTGCCTTCCGATGAATGCACAGTATTTTTTTTTATTGAAATGAATCCATCACATAACCTGGTATTTCTTCCTCTTCTTCTTTTTCCACCATTAAATTGCTTACTTTCCTTTGATTTCTCTTCCCTCGGGGTGATGGGTTAGAAAGGTTGTGAGGTTTTTATTTCTTGACCTTTTTTTAAAGATTACACCAGCATTGGGTTTCAAAATGTCAACTTGATAATTGATCTATTATTTTACATGGGGTACTCAAGCAGAGCAGAAATCCTTTTCGAGTGGAACATGATAGGGAAAATTCATGCGGAAGACCCGGGTCGTATCATGTACCAAGTCATACTAAACAAATTATCCGAAAACTATCAAAACTATAGTACATCTCTTTGTATTTTGTATTCGATACGATGCGATATATTCAAGGGTGTAGTGTAGGAAGAAAGTTTAATTATTATTTTATTTAATACAATATCAGTATCACGTACAGTATTTAGACGTTCCACCATAAAGAGAAATGAAATCAATTTTAGTCTCCCAATGTACATGACCCTATATAATAACTCTTTACGATTCTATTTGTTAAAATATACCAATCAAATGCAATTAAAGTGCTAAAGTAAACTACAATCAAAAGTAGTGACAGTCATTTTACATAATTTAAATTAAAAAAAGTTTTATGTAACCAAAGAAGAAGAAAAGAATAAAAGTAGAAATTCGTAATGTGTGACTGTATTGTACTAAATATGTGCGATTAAATATTGTAAACGTTTATAATTTAGTTAAAAATACTAAAAAATTTCGAAACATACGTTGGGCTGCGGGACATTTACTTGAACTTGGACTTAACGTTGCGTCAGGTACTCACAACCAACACAATAATTATCTATAAATAAAATATCTACTTAATTTCTGGCACAGTTTCGTATATAACTCCAGCAGGATTTCGTCTAAAGCAATCGAACGATTATCGAAAATGACTGCAACAAGTTGTGGCAACACTTTATTAATTTTAATTTATGCAAGTGCGTTTAGTTTTTAATTTCTCCGGGAATTTTTTAATTAAATTGCAATAAATTGTAATGCGAAATATTTTATTTTCGACTGAACTCTCACCGAAGAACTCACCTCACTTGACTCGGATCGGTTTTACTGCCCGGTCCGTGAGAATAATTTAGTAATTTGATAAAAACGCGATTAAATAAGTCGAAAGTGGATAGTTACATTAAAGAGAAATTTAATACTACGAAAAGTAGCCGCCTGCTAAGGAAGGAGTGAAGGATGGCCCAACACATTAAATACGTGCAGGGCAGTACATTTCTCCTTTTTTATATAAAAATAATTTCATTTTAATGTCAGTCTCGCGCTACCGGACCTTCACTTTTGTTTAAATTTTCGTTATGTTATTAAGTGTTACATAAAAATGTACGGAAGGGCAGGTCTGCGAATGACACATCATCACTTCTTCTTCGGCTTGTGATGGAAATCACCAGGTGGAGGATGCCACCCCGGCAGAAACCTTAGTGTTTTTAGTCTGGTGCAGGTGCGACCCAACCCCAAAAAAAAGTAACTATAATAATATTATATTATGTTACTATTATTTTCATTTCTGACACTTGTTGTGATATTGATACGCATTATGTAAATTTAGCATTTCTTTCTGTTTCGGCAGTGTACGATTTCAGGTCTTGACAACATTTTTAATAAACGCATTACCTCGGTTTCGGAACGTCGCGTGGGGTCGTGCACTTTGCCACCGAATCTTCTCGAAGGAATTTCACGGTAATGCGTCGAACGGTTTATTAATAACAGTTGTGAAAAGTTTATAATTTTCGTTAGAGAAGTCTCTATTAATTGAAGTCCGAAACAAGTTTGCTACTTTGGAAAAAAAAACCACATGCTTCTTCTTTTCGGCTCTGGTTCTCTTCACTCGTCAACCGTTTTTCCTATTTTAGTTCTTGAACGAGTCAACCTACCTGCCATCTCGACCTGGACATTCTTCTCCGACCTACGGGATAACTATTTTATCCCACCGCGAACATAAATTGCACACACACACGCACACATACTCTATTTATATATAGTTCTCACCAAACAGACCAACAGTAAACCAGACCGTTTTGTATTGGGGAAAAAAAATTTTCCAGCATGGGTTATTATGAGACGCCGGGTGGTACCGCGACAGAGCACAGCCGCCAACTAGTTATCATTCGAAATAAAAATTTAACACCAAGTTGATGGGGCGCCATCGGACCAGAAATAAAAATTTAAAAAGCGAGAATTGAACCATAAGTCAAGTGTTTGCTAAAACGGAGCACTTCAAATTTGTACAAATGCACCTGTCGGGTGAAATCGGCCATTACCTCCTAGAGATGTTTAATTAATCAGAGCGAGTACCACACCTAGCCAGGTGGTACTTACCCCGAAAGGTTCAGATTCCCCTCCTCTACCTCCTCCCCCATTCCCCGATTCCCGGCTTCAAATTAAAATAAATTTCCTATTTCCTCAGACACATTTTGCCTAACAAAAAGGCTCGCTTTTTTTTTTCTTTTCTCTCGGTCCTTCTGGCTCTCCTCGGTCCTTTTCTTTTCTATTTGTTTTCCTTCTCTTCCTTTCAAGAAGTTAGTTGTTTGCTTTTAATCAAGGCTCTAATCGATAAAGCTTTCTTAAAAACTTCTCTTTAGAGAAGGTCCCTGTTTTTAATTTCTTAAACAAAGATTAAAGTACAGGTTCTCTTTTTTCGTTCGATCCACTTCGCTCATTAATTTTATGCTCCCTGCTCGTTCACCGGCACCGGTCTCAAATGCGACTTACAAACTTGTTCACAACCGTCGAAATAAACTCGAGAACTCCGGGCACCTGCACTCTGCTCTTCTATTAAAAATCATATTCGATGAAAGGTACGGCGAGGGACTTTTTGTCCAACTCTTTGACACCTCCACGACCGAAGCCTGTACACTTAGTTATCCGCACTAGATTAAACACGTCGGACGGGGTAAAATAGGTAAATTCCCGTTTAAAATTAACTTCCCAGTTTAATTAATTAATGGATAATGTAACGACCATCGTAAACACTCTTTGGAATCTTATTAATTCTGCTCAATTGACGATAATTAATTATCGAACCGATTTAAATTAAATGTACGGAAACAAGCGTGACTCGACAAAGCGACTTATGTAGTTTGATTTTTAGCGTTCGTGGATGTTTAATAATAATTATGACGTAATAAATAAATGTTTATTAAAGGTGATGGGATCGATAATAAAGAAACTCCTTCGTAAATTCAAACAAAATTCATGTAATAAATAATTATCTTTATAAGAAAAATGTTAAATCCAATAACATAAATTTTTTCGCAATGACAAAAAAAAATACATAATCTTTCGCAACGGAGGTAATTCTATTTATTTTTTTTTCCCAATCTGTTCACGTCAAGTACCTACAGGGTGACTAGTTACTTACGGTAATGAATCAGATGAAGTAAAAATTTATGTATCGAATAGAGAAGACCGAATCAACCCACTCCTAGTTCAAACAGTGCATCAAACGATACCAACTATCAAGTATTAATAAGTTGAAACTTAAAACTAGCAAAAATTAAGAAATTATTATTATTTTTATTATTATTATTATTATTATTATTAACGTCGTTTCCTCTCGGTGCGGTCACGCTAACTTATTAAAATAAAATTTACTGAGCATTCAAGTGTTTTCTCTTCGTCTCGAGGTTTCTCTTCTGTTGCTGCCGGTTGCCGGTTGCCTACCAGACGCACAAGTTCAGTCTCTGCACCGCTAGACCGAGTTTTAAGTCCGATCTGTGAGATTTCTGGTGCTCTCAGAGGTGCACACGGACGAGTTAAAACTGTTGTCGTGTTGGTCTCCCTCCACGTAATGACTTTTAACTTATTGATTTAGTTTTGGTAGCGGTCAAGAGTCGTGAAGTTGCAGACAACGCAGCAGAATTATAATATGGCGCTTTCCTCCCTTTAATTGTACTTAAATTACAATATTAAGTGTAGATTTATAGTTACGTGAAACTTCGTTTAGTGTAGGTATTGGGCACGTACTCAGTCGGGTAGTACGCGATTATATACAACGTTTTTTTCTTCTAGCATTACGTACGGTACATGTGAACTACGACTGAGAATCCTGCGACGGGTAGGTACCTGTTTGGGAACTCGAGGACAACGTCTGACGCTTTCCCGTCGCGTCCTGTTCTTGGGAGGTGGAACTCGTCGAGTTGTTCGGTAACATTTGTACGAGTACCAGGTCCTGTCCGTTGGAACTTCTCTCTTGCACGTCTCCCTGCGTGTTGTAGTAGAGTGCGACGTTGTTCTTTTGCAGGTAGTCGGTGACTTTGCCCTCTTGAGGAACCGTTTCGGTCTCGATGTTCGAACTCTCCGCTGTCGAGTCTGCGTTGTACCCCGTCTGAGAGACTTCGCTGTCGTTCACCTGACTTATCTGGGGTAGATCGTTGGAGGAAGCGTCGACGAGGTCTTTCCCGTATTGCGTGGGCAACTGGTGACTGATCGATTCTTGTGCCAGAGTCGGTCCTAGTTGCTTCAGCACCGTCATTCCAATCTCGTTGGCGACCGGATCGCTCACTTGTTCGTTGTTGTACTGGTTCAGCTTGATGGACTCTGCCGGGTTTTCTATTGCTGCCAGAATGTCTTGCAGGAGACCATTTGACAGAACTTCACCGTGGGGTACCTGCTGGTCTGAGTTTCCTCCCGCCGCCTGTATCTGAAGCGAGTAACTGCCTTGAGAACCTTTGATTGGAATTGTTTGCACTTCGTTCCCGAAATTTTGATTGAAACTCGACGCGGGTGTGACGTAGCTGGATGTTTGCTGGTATTGAGCACTTCCGATTTCCACATTGTGACTGGTTCCAGCTGACGGCAGCGTGTTGTGCACGCTGCTGCCCGTGCCAAGGTTAAAGCTTTGTGATGAAGAAGGCAACTGGCTCTGAGCGTTACTTCTGATGTCGATCTTAAAGTCGTTTGATGTTGATGAATATTGATTGAACGTATCACCGCCTGCTTGATTTTCGGGAGTTGGAATTTGGAATGGTATTGACGGCTGGACTTTGTAACTATCGTCTTGATTTAATGGAGGCGGCGGTGGTGGGTTTAGGGTACCTTCTATGGCGTTCACTGAAACGGATGTATCGAACTGAGACGGTGCTGGCTGGTGATCATTGTGATGTCCACCACTTGGCGGTGGTCCATACTGTACGGGTGGAGCAGTTGGTGGCGGAATGACAATTGCGTTTCCTTTATTTCCACTCACGCCTGGATCGGGATCGGGAACTGCTGGTGGAATGTACGGTGGCCCGTGATGATGTTCGTGGTGGTGATGCGCTTGCTTTTGTGCACCTCCCCAAGAATCGCTCCATTTGGCTCCAATTGAAGATATCAATCCCACAGGCACTGGCGGTCTAAATTTGACGGGTTTTTTAGGCTGTGGCAGAGGCAAGGCAGTTGGTGGTATGGAACTGTCAGTATGAGTACTGTGGTGGGCATTGTGAGCATTATCCGATGTCGAAGACAAGAATGGTACTCCGTAGGCCTGATGTGGGACCACGCTTGGTGAAGTTGGAGCGTAACTTGTCGGTAAAATGGGTGCTGGGATATTTGGAATCGGAACTCCGTAACTTGTACTCAGTCCTGAAAAACTGGGTGCCTGGAAGTTGAAGTCCAAAGATCCTGAGCCACCAAAACCACCAGAAGAAATGGCAGGCGCAGCAGGTACTCCGTAGAGTGCAGTTGGTGGCAATGGATTCTTGTATAAGCCTTCAAAGAGAGACGGAGGTCCAACCGATGGGGGCTGAAGTGGATGCGAAATTGAAGGTCCTGCAAATTGAATTATTATTAGTTACATGTTATTTAAACTTATCTTTTACTTGAAGTACATTCTGATTTACTGGTTACTTACCTCTGTAGGATGAACTGTATGACGTGCTTATTGCAAGACTTGGTTTAGGAATTTTATAAGATGTAAATATCTGTGGCGGTCCATATGAACCACTTGGTGGTTTTGGTGGATCGAAGTTACTTGAACCTGTCGGTGGTCCGTAAGAACCACTTGGTGGCTTAACAGGTCCATGGCCGTGGGGTTTGACTGGTGGTCCGTAAGAACTGCTGGGTCCGGTTGGTGGTCCAAAAGAGCTGCTGGGACCCGTTGGTGGTCCAAATGAATTGCTGGGTCCTGTCGGTGGCCCGTACGAACTGCTTGGCCCTGTTGGTGGACTGAATGAACTGCTGGGCCCGGTCGGTGGACCGTATGATTGACTTACATGTTTCGGAGGTCCATATGTGTTACTGGGAGATGTGGGTGGCAAGTAGGAAGAACCGCCTATGCTTGGTGGTCTTGGAGCTCCATAGAAGCCACTTGGAGGCTTTAAGTGTCCAAATGAAATGCTTGGAGGTTTTGGTGATCCAAATGAATTGAAACCGGACGACGAGGATGAGACAGAAGAAGAGATTGAATGGAACGAACCCGATGGAACTCCATAGGAGCTAGAAGGTATCTTTGGAGGTCCATAGGAAGTGCTCGGACGTCTTCCAGAATTGAAAAAAGAACCTGAAGGTTTAGAAAAACCTCCATGTTTTGGTGGCTTGAAGTGGAAACCACCACCAGATCCTTTTCCAAAGTTTATCGAACCCGATCCACCGAAAGAAGAAAATATGCTTCCCTTGGAACCACCGCTGAAACCACCACCTGGAGGACCATATGAGGTACTTGGCTGTAGGGGTGTGCCATAGGACAGGCTGGGTTGTACGGAGACTCCGAACGACGCAGACGAGGAATGCGAACCTTTTCCAAAGCTCGAGTGACCAGAGCTTGAGGATGAACTGTGCGAAATACTAAAACTACCACCGCCGGTAGAGGATGGTCCAAAGAAACCAAATCCACCACTACCACCATCGCCGCCGTGATGTGAGTGACCGCCGTGGTGACCAGGAGGTTTAGACACTAAACCAGGTATCGGTTTCCAACCATCGAATTTCACCTCAGGAGAGGATGAACCGCCATGACTTGGTGGACCGTACGAAGAGCTTGGTGCCAAAGGAGTGCCATAACTGAATTGAGGTTTACTCGGTCCTAATGGAGTGCCGTGTGAGAATTTAGGAGGGCCGTAAACAGGTACAGGTCTGGTAGAAAAACTAGGTCCAGGTCTAGAATTGCCAAACGGTCCCTTTGACGAAGTGCCAAATGAAGATTTCGGAGGTCCATACACGGGTTTAGGAAGTGGCAAAAATGGTGGAGGACCAGATGGAGGACCCGATGGGGGACCAGATGGTGGGCCGGATGGTGGGCCATAGACTGGTTTCGGCGCCGGTGGCAGGTAGCCATTCTTTGGCGGTCTGTGGACAGGATTCCTGGAGGGCAGGTAGAAGTTGGAAGGTTTCGAACTGCCAAAACTTATTTTGGGGGGTCCGTAGGAGTCGAATGGTGACGGAGGTCCGTATTTTGTGCTCAGGGACGATCGAGATGACTTGAAACTACGACCTCTGAAAATAGTACCATCCGATGGCGGTATCAAATCTCCCGAGTCGTGACCGCTGCCGCTTCCTTGATAATTAACTGTTCCATCTGGATTAACAAAATGTTCTCTCCTTTGCGCTTCGAGACCGTGTCTCTTCGTAATTTCTGACTTTGTTTCATCCGCTGTTAAATCCCCTGCCGGATCGATTTGGGACTGCTCGACCGCTAGGACGGTTGTTGATCTCGTTATTGTTCCGCACACAAACACGAACAAGTATAAAATAATCTGAAACAACAGAGACAGAAAAAAAAACTATTAGTACGTTTGTGTTACCGGCTGCATTTCTGCTTGCCGTTTGTGACGAGTGAAGGTCAACAGATTTCATCACCGTTCCTTCGAGAACAAGCAGCGAAAAAGATTCACCTATTACAAATAGTTTCGCTATTATTCCACGGTTTCGGAAATGATGCCGCGGAAGAAGATTCTTCGTTAAAATTTCTCCGTGAATTTACACGACAAAGAAATTGTAATTTTTGCTTTCTGATACAAATTATCTAATTTCAACAAACTTAAATGCAGTCTGTTTTTCCTTAAATAATTTGCACTCATTACCGCAATGAAAGTCTGAAAATGTTAAAGTTCGAACACTCCACCCTGGTTTCTAGGAAGAACAAGAAGAAGAAGAAGAAGCAAGCCGGAATTTGATCGAAAAGGAACTCATTAGGAGCCGTTTAGAGCCGAATTAAACGATCGTTTCAATTAATTCTATTGCAAAATAGTTTACCATCATCATGTCAACGTGGAGACAATGAGATGACACTTATTGAAACTATATACGACTAGGTACGTGAAACTTGTATATATAAAAGAAATAAGAGAAGTTGACTTTACGGTGTGGTGCCTCGCATTCTGACTCTGACTACCTGACTACCTGAATTTAGTCTCCGCTCTGCCTACCAAACGGTCAAATTTCCTTAGTAAAATAGGAGAACAGGAAGTCTGAAGATCAGGTGGTGCGATGTGTGACGTTTTATTGAATGTTGTGACTTTTGTGAACTTGTAAGTCAACTACCTGACTACCTGAATTTTAGTCTTTTGAAAAACAGGAAACCCGTCGCCATCGTGAGGCGATGGTCACGTAAAACATAAAAACAATATATCAGACCGTTCGTGTACCTGTGAAGTCGACGAATACTTTGTAGTGCACAGTGCAGACTTTCTTTTCTGTGATGATATTCTAAATGAGAAAGATTCATTAACGAGTTAACACGTCGCGAGTTTAAAGACCCACCACTACAACTGGTTAATAGTTTTTTTTTTTGCGGTTGATGTAATTATTCCGAATGCCTTTTAGCTATATCAGAAATTTTGTTTCGGACAGGGAGAAATTATAGGAACGTAAAAATTTAAATGAAAGAAATTACAAAATGAGTTAGAGAAAGAAGTTACAAAAAGTGCCCTCGGCGAGCATCGGGGAGGGAGTACCGGGAAAGCTCGCTCGGAAAGGATGAGAGGAACCTCTGAAGTTCTGGGGAAAAAAAAAAGGATATATAAAAAAGGTTTTCAGCCTTGAGGTAATTTTTGTCATTCACAAGCCCACCACAAGCTAACTAGAGAGTTTTACAATCTGCCTTTTCATGAGTTTCACCAGCCTTCCCATCCCTGGGCCGTTTCATCTTCTCATTTGAGGGTGACTTGAAAAGATTTTTTGCATCTTTCCAAATTTTTCTACTCTCTTTGCCCGAGTGAAATTTTACGTTCGCCACGTATCTTTCCTCTAACATGTCAGTCGTACTGTTACTACCACGCCACGTCAGGTAAAACCGTGTTGGGTTCGCGGTGCTCGAAGGTACTCCACTCCCCGAGTTCCACGTTAATAATTTAATGTGTCGGTTCATGAGAGTAGAATATTCAATAAAATTTCTAGTTTTTCTTTAAGTTAAATTATTTTTAAGTATGTAATATATAAAATAAGTAATTATATTACTTTTTTTCTCATAAAAGTAGGGTACTTTATTATTCACGTCTACAAATCACTTAATGCTCATGTTTCTATCTACTATGTCTTATTTACAAAAAATAAGTCTCTATTTTCATATAAATAATTTTTTTGATATTGATTATTAATATTATATAATTATTAATATTATACATACACTTAAGGTTCTGTATTATCATATATTATAAATTATATATATTAAAAATAATTATATATGTTATAAATTAAAAGTTGCTCTACTTGGATTGTCAATCTATACATTCGGATATTGTGCATTAAAATTTAACAAATGCGTTAAAACATAAACTGTTTAGTATAAATCACATATTTTACTTGTTTATTGCTTTATTTTGCCACCACCTGAGACCAAATTCTTGAAAGTCAGGTTTACAATATATGTAAGAAGGTCACAGGCATCTTCGACCTCAAACAATTACTCTCGCTAGCTCTCACTTAACCGTATTCTATGCAACGCTTCGTCTTTTTGAGTTCGAACCGTTACAAATAAAAGCAGGTAAATAAATAAGAAATAAAAATAAAATCGGTGCACGTTGTGCTGAACGTAAACTAATTACGCGGGTACGGTAGAATTGTGTCGCAACATGCTAATGCTCTCAGGTGATAATTTTGCCGAATTACGGGGGATGATGTTCGTTACAGGACGTCAGGGTCCCCCATTAGCAGTGCGTATAAGCAAAACTATAGTTATTAAGTAACGTAATGATGTTCCATTGTGATTGTTGAGCTCCTACCGTTCACCCCGTGTATTGTATTTAAAATTTTTTTCCGTCCCTTTCGGGTTCGGCTCAAGAACTTTGGGGGTAAAACCATTTCTACCCCGTTTTGTTCGTCGGCAATAAAGGGATTCGGCAGCATAATTTGTTAATTATGTTGTACACTCATTAGCCGAACGGGACGGTGCGTAATTTTTGAGAGCCTTACACACTTTTACAAAGTGAAACGTAATTGCCATAAATAATAATTTCGTACCGCATTATTATTAATATTATGGCGGAGTAGATAAATCGTCTGAAGCCTGAAGGTTTTCACACACGCGGAAAGCCAAATGAAGGCATCCGTGACGTGGTGTCGGTGGTAAAAGGAAGCGCTCGAGGTGGATGGTAAAATTAGTTACCGAGTACCATCATCAATAACGGCGGTAATTAGAATGGAGGAACGAGGTGTCGTCGGGTGAATCTAAATAACGAGCCACTTGTCACATTAATAAAATTATTGGTGATGAAAAGTGATGATGACTCCAACGATACGACTCTAATGAATTCGAAAAAAAGTTGAACAGCATTCGGGTGAGAGACAGAAATGATGAGGAGGACATGAGTCGTTTTAATTGATCATCTTCTTTACACGGAGGCACAATGCCGTTGTAGACAAATCTACAAAACCGTGTAGTGAAATTTACGTGTCAGCAAGCAGACAGTAACGCAGAGTGCGTAAGTGACAAAGCATTATATATACTGTGGAGCGTTACGTGCACACTAATTTAATAGTAAACTCACAAGCAAAGTAAAAGAGACGGCTTTATTTGATCCAATCAAAATAACAAAGTGTTTAGTTACTTATTGAACCACATAAATACACGTTAATAATACATAAACTCTTTGTAAAAGCTCAATAACATACGCTTCGGAGTTTTAGTAGAATTCTGGACATTCCAAAAAGGAAAAGACCCCGGGAATTTGTTTTCCATATTTTCATAAATTTTCTTGTATACAATTTGTAGCGGAGAGTAACCACAGAACTGCCGCAAGAAGTTCGATTTCTACGCCCCGACGTGGAATTTATAGACGGCCGAATCCAAATATAAATAGCTGAAAAACGTTCACCCGTAGTTTGTAGTAAACATTTAGTAGTTACGCTCGGAGAACAAAAGCCAGTTGTTTTCATCACTTCCCACGATTTACTTGTAATTCCCATCGGCTATCAATAATAAAGGGGTAACGCATTAGTAATAATGTAAAACTAGTTAAACCAGCAGCCGTGCATTTGTAAAACGGATAATTACAGACGAAAAAAAAATAGGTGTGGAAAAGTCGAAAAGCTGTCTCATTTTAAGTTTTGTCGTTAAGTTTTGTAGCGGGTAGAGACAAGAAGTGGAATTCCGGCTCTCGAAGCGTACGCAGACATGCACATGACTCCCACAAGTTTAGCTTTCATTAAAAGATACGTTCAAAACCGCTCCATAAAACCACTCGGAAAAAACTTAAAGCGGGAAAATTCAATTTTGTTTTCTGAAAACAAGACAAGGTAAAAGAAGTGAGAGGAAAACGCGTGGGGAAAGCGAAGGAGAGAGAGAGAGAGAGAGCGAGAAAACAGAAGAAAAAAGTTAATCAAGTTTCTACATAATTAGTTTACTCTTTTTTAAGAAACCGAGGTGGGCACCTCCAACCCCTGGAAAGTTTACATTTCCACTCTGAGGAAAGTTCTTTGTATTGCAATTTACACTTTATTTTCACCGGGACGCTGACATACACAAAATGTCTGGAATTGCTTGATTTCGTTCGTCACCCCTTTCCTTTCTTTTGTGTACGAACTGAAAGAATGACAGTCATCTCCCGGCCGATTCTCATTTGCTTCGAGTGGAGTCGGTCTACGGGCGGGAGCCCTTGAATCTTGCCCTTGTGCCGTGGGATAAGACGGGGGCTAAGACGCTCTTAAGTGGAGAGACTCCCGATTTCCTCAATTAACACCAAGAAACCGACCAAGAAAACGACCAAAGGAAAGTACACCCGGCAAAAAAAATAGTTTATTTACATTTTTGCAAAAAACTACAAACCACAACTCCAATAATAAAAGAGTTGAGCTTCGAAATCAATCATTCGATATTTGTTCCAAATTGCTTTGACCGAGTTTCGCCCTTTTTGATTAGACGATTGACCGGACTGGAGGATTCACTTCCATTATTTGAATTAATTTTGCTTATTTATCAATAAATAAGTTCGCGAAAGAGTACAAAACTATCGGTACGTGAAAAACTCACACGATGATTAAATTTTTTGATGATCGCAAAACAGAAAAAACATTTACAATATTTAAATTTACGGTATATTATTTGTTCAATCGTTAAGAACACAAGAAGGGCCTCGACGGTACGTAAAAAACCACAAATAATAAAATAAAATCCAAGTAATTATTAAGGGAAAAAATAAAATGGGTAAATTAAAATCTAAGGTGAGCTTCACTCATTCATATCATCGCAGTGTGTGCGTCTGTATATTAATGTTAGCGTGTGCTACTGCAAAATATTACAGTACTGTTGTGCTGTTGTAATGTACTCTGTTATACTGTTACGGTTACGCATTTGTCGTAACTACAACGAATGCTACGAACGAGTTTAAGTAAGGAAATGTTTAAATGGTGAAGAATTTAAGTGTTATGTATTCTCATTTATGTAAATGATGGGCTATTCAAACGTCTTATGTCAAACCGTGTTGGACACGTTTCACTTTCGTTTTCGTACGCAGGGACATTAATTTAAAAAGAAGAATGCGATAGTTTCGATAGTTTTACGTAACCATTCAAAACATCACTCCTCGCACTCGGGTCACGCATAAGTGAGTTATTTTCCATCGATGGAACTTCACCCTTCACAAAGATCCACCATTTAAACACGTCGGCCGCAAAACGAAACAAAAATATGAAGTGAAATAAAATTGGAAGGACCCAAGTTAATTCAGTTGGTCGTGAAAGTTACGCTATGGGTTTCGGGTGCCGGGAAAAAGTTTGGGTGTTACGTAAAAGTTTGGAGCCATAACTTGACGTTCCCGTCCGACTGAAAACAGGTGAGATTTAACACCTGGAGTATCTTGCGGGGTGTTCCGACGACCGGTTGGCGAATTCTGCTCTCTGCGGCAAAGGAAGCTCGCGCCTTTCCCACGAGTTTATTTGTTCCTTAATTATTTTTAAGTAATCGAAAATTAAAGGATGCTCGGCCATTAACGTCTATTAAATCTTTGTGCCGTTAATGACACACACACGGAGCTTCGTCCTTTCTCCTTTCACTCTCGCCTCACCAAAAAACCGACTCTCAAATTCATATTATAAAGAGATACTTGCTGGGTGTGGTCACACTCGTGCGTAATAGAGGTATTAATATCTCTCTCTCTCTCTCTCTCTCTCTTCGTGAATGACGAAAAAAAAGAACTCGGCTGAAAGCATTTTTTTTAATATGTTAATAAGGCTTAAGCACTCCACATCCTTTCCATACGTGAATCCTCATGCGACCTCATTAACCTAATTAAAAGGTGAAATAAAATGAAAGTGTTTTTGGGGGAAAAAAGTACTCCAAGAAAGAAGTAAAAAAAAACACACAAAATTGCATTAAAAAACGGTTGGCTACGGGCAGCCGAGAAGTTGTAGTCATTTTAAAAAGGAGTAATAGGAATAATTCTTACATAGTAGGAATGAATGAAGTCCGGAAGGTTCAGTAGTTTTTGTATATACGTTTTGCAGTGTTGTTTAATTTCAGTAAACAGAACTAATTACACGCATTAGCGGAGTCGATTTCCGTTCGACTGTATATAAATTTTATAGGTAAGGTCTTATGTGTGGTTGACCTGATGCCCCCAAACCGAAAGGCGGTACTCGAATGCGTTTCCGTAATCAGGTAGACGACCCGTCTCACCTGGTTGCCTGCCGCTGTCGTATGCGAAACGGAAACGAACGGTGTTGGAAATTCAGCAAAGTTTTCTGCTCGAACTCTGACACTAACTTAACAACTTAATCTCTGATTATCCCCGGCTTTACATGTTGATAGCTGGGAAGCGTTCCACCCGACTGTTCCACAGCACCGGACATTTGCCGTTGCGAAATCGAAAATTAAATTTCGCTTTGGGTCCACTTAACGAATGGAAATTTTAGATTTCTGGAGTGAAAGAAAAAGAAAAATATTTGGCTCTCGTCGGCGTGTCGTCGGCATTGCCATCGGATGAACTTGACCCATGCGGAATGAATGCCTGAACGGTTGTTTCACCGTGAAAAGAATACCTGAACCTGTACCTGTGCGAAGATATTGCCTAATTACTCTCTCTCTCTCTCTCTCTCTCTCTCTCTCTTATTTTTTAAATTTATTAATATTTTTCTTCTGAAAATGAGTTTCATGTTCATCTTCAAGCATTAACAGTGACACATTTTTCAAGGTATCGAAAGGTCAACGACGGTCTTTTCGAAGGTCGAAGACAAACCTCAAACACACACCATCGATATCATTTAATGTGCATTATGAATATTTTTAGGCGGTTGTACTCGAGGTGAGATTTATGTGGCAACAACGCGACATCACTACAACATTACAACCTTAGAGTGTGATACTTTCGACTGAAGTTGAGACAGTCCTTTCAACATGAGTTTTGATTCGGTGAGAAAAGTAACACCCACCCACATCCAAATTTTGATACATATATATATATTATATTCATGTATAAATTCATAAAAAATATAATAATTTGTATATATAGAAGGCATACAATTACATACTACACATAACAAAGCCGGAATGTTCCCTGCACCGTTCAACTACGTAAAAACTCTCCACATTACAGAAACATAATATTCAGTGTGTCGACACAAGACGTGGAAACACATCCGTGACGCTTGCCACTCATTCCCGGGCAACAGCTTTTTACTTTTGGTAAATTAAACTTTCATTCGCAATACATCACAGGTAATAAAACAATCGGATCCACACACACACACACCAAGGTGAAACACAAGAAATAATTTCTCTTTCGAGCACAATTTCCTCATTGGTATTCTTCGTTCGGCTGTCCTTCGGGGAGGGAAATTCACTAGGAAATAAATCATGGTAAATGCTTTTGCTGAATTTTTCTGCTCAGTTAAATTTCTTTGCCGGTGGATTCACTCCAACCGAAGTGATTCAAAAGTCAAAGAATTGATTTAGAGGAGGGTAATAATAATTTTCCTAATAATAATAGAATTCCGAGACTTGGAAAATGTCGACTTGTTTGCTCTCGTCCAATGTGACCGAATCCATCGTCGTGTTCGACACGTCCGGAATGAAAAAATAAATAAAACGATTCTTTTATTAGTCCGGTGTTGACAGTGTGGTGGTGCTTGACGTTTTATTTGCGGTTGTTTTTTGATTGAAAAGCATAGCGACACCAAAATTAGTAAACGGTGTGCTGTCGATGCCACCGGTGATGATGGAGGAGCATGGGGGCAACGTTGCGACACGTGTACACAAGTTATGAGTGGTGTAATTGCTGTCAGAACCCATGGGGATGTCCTACTACCACACATTGTTGTTATAATAAACGACAGTTGCCTCTTTGGTTTGACTCCAGCGCAATAAAGTGTTTTTTTTTTGTCTGGGTATCACCCATCAGGATGGTTACCAATTTGTTGGCTCAATCAAGTGGTGAACTGTCACCTCTGCATCGGGTGAGGGTGTCGTTGAAGACATCCTAAATAAAAATATGTAGGAGTGTGAATGTTACAAGAGCACGGAAGAGTGAGGCGTTTTCCGATTTGACATTTAACGAAGCCCTGGGGGAAGTGTGACCAGTTTGGACAACTCTATTGTTCTTACTGGAAATTCCATCCCTACAGGATGACTACGAATAATAGTTTTTTTTTATTATCACTCGAGAAAGTTGAGAAAGGCAATCGTGGTCCATATAAACGCGGAAGGTGTGGGTGGACCAGAAAGATACCATTACCCATTCGTCAGCAGTCTGATCTAACAAACAAAAGTTCAAGAGGTGAACCACTACAATATTTTAAGTTCTTCAACCACCAACTCCCGAGTCTCAAAACCTCACAACCGGGTACTTACCAGAGCAAGTGGACACAGACAGAGGACAGACACGAGTCTGAGTGACAACTACGTAAACGAGCAACATAACACAGAGAAATATTAATCGGTGACGTTTCGTCTGTCAGATTGAACGAAAGAAACGAGAATAAATTTCCATGTCTTTTTTTTCGGTGCACGAGAATAATAATTAACCTGAAATAATTATTGTTTTTTGTTATGCATGAAAGAAAACAATGGAGGAACCTAATTATGCAACGCTCTTGCCTTAATAAAAGTTCAATTTTTTTATATCTCCCTGGTGGAACAGTTTCAATTTCACATACCGCGACTCTTATGTAATTCAACTGAACACTTCTTCTCGCAGGACAGGTGTCGTCAAGTGAACACGACACGAGGACCCGTAAATTTTCGGTGAAGTCCTGGAGGTCCGAGGTGTGCACACGTCACCCACACGATCATCCGTGTCTTATTAACCCGGAGGAACGAATCCGAAGAGAGAGAGAGAGAGAGAGAGAGAAATGGACGGTAGAAAGTGAAACGCAGCCTGCACTACAAAAATTTTCATTACCAATGATGTTGATGATGCCTCAAAGTTCAGGGTCCAAGGTCAACCGCCATCATTTCGCTTTTCTCCGTTACTCTCTCTTTCTTCTTCTCCTTGACTTGTAGTTTCTAAACATCGCTTGGGAATTTCTCCAATTGCACAGGGAGACCGTGTCACTGTCGTCACTCAATACCTGCCCCCCAAAAAAAGAAGACCAGAAAGGAAGGCTCGTCCCCGGTGACAACGTCGGACGGTTGCCGTTCGGTTGATTCCCCGTCGGATCTTCCGACTCGGACTGCCGGTGTTATTATAATCATCATAAATTATGTACTAACTACCAATTTCTAAATAAATCAAGTTTCACCGGCAAATATTATGAGATTCATTCTCGTGTAATTGCCATTTTCTTTGTCGATGACTCAAAGTTAAAAAGAAGAAGAATAAAAAATGACAGCGTTCACACGAGTCGGAGTGAAAGTTTTTATCAAAGTATTGTTTTACCAGAATGATTTGTGCATATCCTTGTAGCGTGTACTACACAACTACACTCACCACCGGCGTGTATTTATATAGATGTACGACCTAATGCCTGGTAGATAGTTTTACATTTACGACTGCCCGGTTAAATACAAGTTGAGAGAGAGTTTTCAGGGGTTTTCGATTTTATTCTTCACTTCTCGGATTAAAATAGAATAATAAAATTTGTTTTATTGTTTGACTACACCAAACTTTGAGGTATGTGAAGAAGGAGTACGTGACGTGTGGATGAAATTGGCGAACGAGATCTCTTTTCCACACACGACTCGTTATCGAGTCTTTTATTTTTGTTTTACGTTAGAACTTAACTCCTACCACGGATTCTTCGGGTTAATTCCTGGTAGACGACTTGTACTTGTTGTGTAGCGTGTATAACATAATTATGGAAATACAATGTAACTTTGAATCCCAACACATCTATCACCTTAAGGTTCGACATCACGTACGGGGAAAACCTCTGTCTGCATGTGGCGCCATATGCAGTTTTATGGCGTTTACACGTGTTGTATAGTTGGTGTAGGGGATGTAGTGCGTCTAGACAAACTACAGAATGTCAATAGGCCCGACTACATTTTAGGTTTTTAATTAATAATTTTATTACCGCAAAACTTTATCGACTTCAGTGTTAGACGATTTCACGTTTCGAACCGTAAGAGACATTGATATTCACTTCTTCGGCCCCGTTTTTCAGTGGAAAATTTCAGCAGATGTTGCTTAAAAAAAAATTCTTCTTCTCCTCTCCGGTCTGAAAACTCTAATTCTCTGCTGTTAACCATCCTTCCGTGAAAGCCATCTGGCACATTACGAGACGAGAAAATGATCTCATAACTATGCATTGACTGGCATCTTTCTTTTTAAGTTTCGACTTGCAGTCAAAGGTAGGCGATACGAGAAGAATTCCTTCTGTTTGGGAGACGTAGGAGAAATGAGAAATTAAAATGAGGGGATCGTACAAACTTTCTACTGTGTCACGTCACACGTTCCTTAAAAGGCTCTGAGAGCGTCGTGGTAACCCGTACGGCGACACCTGTACGGGGTGTCATACCGCAAATGTCCTTTGGGTGCCCACCTGTATGTACAAACACTCGAAAATGATCAGTTTCCCAGCGATTTTACACGCACACACACACACACACTCGATCGACCTCCATTTTTTTGCTTACTCAATTGGCAATAAATAATCCAACCCGACTTACCAAAATTCTCGCCTGACTCAAGGTAATTTTTCATCCCATCTTGAGATTCTGCTTCTTCTGACCTCGAATATTTAATTAAGCACCACGACACTGGTCTTTATTTCGAAAATGTGTATTAAAATATCTCGATTGCTTTCGATTTTATGATTTATCATCGAACTTACACTTTCAAAACTCCAACCCCCACCAAGAAAAAACAACAACAAGAACAACAACAACACGGTTACATCCAGGAGTCGTACGAACATTGAATTCGAACTTGTTGAATTTTGCAAAAAAACGAATTCATAATAATAAGCTTCCCTTCATTTAAATGCGTAACGTAATTTATACCCGAACATAATCATTACACGAATGCAATTATAATTTTATGTTGTTCGACTCGGGGACTTGACCATTCGTTTAACCCGTTCAATGCGATGTTGGGAAACTCAATGTAAATATTATGAAATCGATACGTCAACCTTTGAGAAGTCACGGGGCTGTGTGTGTTTTCTGTTCGTTTTCGACTGAATTTAATGTACTCGTACACGCCGGTTTGAACGTCAAAGTTATGAAGAGAGTATTTTAGAGCGGTGAGAGGTTTTCGTAACCTTTCGATTGAGACTGATAATTCCTGTCTGCGTAACTCTTTCCTATCCATTTCCGTCGTCTTTTTCACTCCATTCACGAAACTATTACGTACCTACGATTGTTATTAATATTTTTTTTTTATTAACATTAAACGAATTGTTAGTAATTCGAGAAAATTGATATTCTCGTAGTAAGTTTCGCTTTTAATTTGTCGGTCGTCGATTTATAAAAGTCTTTTTATGTTTAGCGTTAAATAAGTGAAATTGTTTGTATTTAAATATATATACAATTGTGGGTATATTTCGTTACGTGTATATAATAAATCTGGATGTCGCCAAGGTTTTCAGTCGTTCGGTTCACAGAAGATAAATTTCTATATATACAATTTTAATTTATAGAAAATAAATCTGGTAATCGACTAAATTATATTCACAATCGATCCAAATATTGTTTCTAAAAAGGAGTAGACAGATACAACAGGTACGACCACTACCGATGGAGAAGCCGTGTCACCCGACAGACATTATCACTTTCTTATCAATCCTAAAAGATAGTTTTGTTATGAATTTTAATTAACCCTCACATCCTTCATTCAAGGAAACACTTAAGCAGATGGATTTAGCTCTTATTAAAGAGGTTGTTATATGTCGGTTCCACACTTCACTGCTCTAATTTCGGTTACTTAAGAAAAACAATCGAGTCGATCGTTTATTATTCATCGTTTTATTGCCAAACGGTACTTGTAACGTGAGATGTTCGAACCATCAATAGACCGGTCTCTGGTCGATTGTTCTGAACGGAATGGAAATTCAGTTGTACACGGCGGAGAACGGTAGACATTGCCTCGAAATTTCCCTTTGCCTGATGATTCTCCTCTCCCCACGGCAGTGGGAATAGGGTGAGTTAGTACAAATTTCGGGGGAGAGGGCCCGATCTGCAGGACTCATTCCTGTAATTATCTCGAGGACATTATCTTTCGTTAAAAGTGAATTCCTACAATTAACTGACGTTGAACGTTATCAAAATTTTCCTGCGGAAATTATTAACCAAACTTACGATCAGATAGGTCTAAAATTTTCCAGGGAAGTCTATAAAATGAAGGCCGAAACGAACGAAAATCGACCTTCCGGAAGTCAAAGACCTTGTTCAACCTTTTCGATAAACAATTTTCACTCGTTTGGAATCTGCTTTCGGACCTTCTGTTGTCGGAGGGAAGAGAACCGGGTCCTGACGAAACAAAAGGGTTGCAGTACACGTCAGGGGAGCACTCCTTTGTCCCAACGTTTCTTTGTCGCTTCGATGAACGACGAGTGACCCTGGAAGGTAGACTACAACAAATCCGGTACGCTCAGGTATACACAACAGCACAGGTAGAGCGACGGTTCCCATCCAAAAGAGGACGCGACGCATTTTCGGCTCTTTTTGTGGACTCTTTAAAAAAAAAAGCTCCTCCGACCAAAGTGTGGTTTTTCATATTGGGAAATAATCGTTTTGAAGGAACACCCGGAAAGGGAACTGATATTTTTATATCAAAATTAAAAAAGTTTTAATTACTTTTGTTTACCCAAGTAATCACAATAAACACTAATTGTAGAGTTTGAACGTAATCATTTGTTACAACCGCAACCCTCTTGTTTTGAATTAAACAGACTTAATAACGGAGTTAATTATTTATGTGAGTGTATCTAAAATGACAGGTGCTAAAGTAAAATTTTTAATCTGGTTAACAATTACTAAAACTGATTCACTGGTATCTTAAAAATAAAGAAACGTGAACCTAATAAGTAGTTATGTATTTAAAAATTGATATAGCAAACAACAGAAAACCATGTGTTCTTTGCTTGTGAATAATATTCGACAGACGTCTTCGTATTATACTCAAAATTTATTTAATTAACTTTGTAAAGTACATAAATTTTACTTTTAGCTGTATGACTGTACAAATGTAACTGTTAGTACACTTTTTTGTTCGACAACTTCTTGTATCGATGGTTGCCAAGAGTTTCATACCGCAGAACTTAATTGTATTCGCGGTACTTTATTTTTGTTTTAATACTTTATTGATTTACATACATTAGGCAAGTAGAACTGAATTTAATAAAATTTAAATAAAAACATTTACGTGTACTTTCACAGCTCAGTATTTTCACTTAGCTCTCACGGAGAGCTGTCTACATAATTCATTTTGAAATAAGTCAAAATCTAATTATGTAAATCAGTAAGTGTCCGTACAATCATTGACCAGTTACATTAATTATGTTGACTCTCTATATATGGTCATCTCCGTATTTTTGTTGTACCGGACGGTACTGCTCGAAATTCTATTTCTGTCACGGTAATTGAAAATTAAATTTAATTTCGGTTATCCGTTTGATTTATCGCTGTGTATTTATTTTTTATTTCAATTCATACCAAGTAGAACAGTGAGGTCATCGGGTTAACATTAAACTCGTATTTATTAATTAGATCGTTGCGGGTTAATTATTATATTCAGAGATCGATCGGATCGATAGATTTTTCTAAGAAAGTTTGCAAATCAAACGAATCCCAAAATGGCAACTCAACAAGCAGACGAACTTGTGGGTCAAACTAGTCAGACTCGACATTGAAATATTTAAAACGGGTTAAAGCTTGACGAAATCAAACGACTCGACGGAGTTTATGAAACGTGAATTTTAATTGTAGGCAGAAACTACAACACGCAAGAGATGGTAGACCGACCCGGGTTAGAGTGCACAAGCGAAAGCTCACCATTTCTCTCAATTCTCGCAACAATGCCCGTAAAGATGGCTTTAAAATTTAGAAAATTCAAAAGCTTTCAGCCGCGAACCTTCCAAGTGTTGTAGTCTCACTACAACACCACTCGGAACGCGTAAAGAGAAATCGAAAATCGGCTTTTCAATTAGACTTCTCGAAGGCGGCACAACACCTGCCGCGCTTTGCTCACCTCACCTGCGAGGAAACCATTCGAACCCGATGTTTCTATTATTTGACTATTAGACTTGTCTATTCATCTCGAATTTTCATTACCGCACCTCTACAACCATTGTTCCTTTACATAAAAAAAAAATAAGAAATTATCGTGAACCTCATGATTCCGAAGTTTAGCGAGAGTTCAACAAAAAAAAAGATTCACCCCTATTAAATAAATAACTGATAGTTTTGACTATTGTACCACTCAACCACTACTTACTACAGTTAATAGACAATCGTGGGTATCCTGGTATCCTCATTAAATCACTTACAGACGAGTACGAGATAAAATTACTGGGGCAGCAAAGAAAAAAAAAGACACATTTCGTAATAACTTAAGTAAACGTTTAAAACATACAAAAACGTTTCATTAGATGTGACTTACGATAGCGAAAAAACCTAGAACGATGTCGTAATCGGTCGTAAAGCACGTTACTCAGGTCCGAATCTATTAATAGATAAAGAATTTATGAAATTTCTCTTCGTGGAAGATGACCACGTCAAGTGTCACTTACAGTGAGGTACCTCTCAACTCAGGTAACGGTTGAATTAAGTAACATGTGCACTCTGAGTTTTATTCATATATATATTTTGGTAAGACTAGATAATTATCGAAATTAATTAGTAATAGATTCACGCTTTGACCCGAGAGATCTGACCTAGGCCGGTTGAGAAAGCTCGGTAGTCGATTTGAGTAACGCAAGTTACTCGCACCGGGTATTGCACGCTATGTAGTAATAGATCACACAATAAATTTATTATATATCGCATCCGATGGGAAATAATATAATAATTCTTCGACGCAACCGTTGTGAATCATTCTCGAGGATTGAATGAATGAATGAACGAATGGATGGATGAGGAAAGAAAGCTCACATTTTTGTGGTGGTGACCCGGTGCTGCGTGCGTTTACCACCGTCTTCCTCGCTCGAAGAAGCGAACAAGGGGAAAAAGAATGGTCACAGATAGAAGAAGGAGAAAGGTAGACGTGCGATTATAACCGGACAGAGAGATAGAATTAAACTGATAGGATCCTAGACAAGTTGAACCGAAGGGAAATGCGGTTTGATTCCTTTTATTATCCAACAGACCGCAAAGCTCTTTGCGATTTTCAATTATGAATTGTTTTATTTTGGTCGATGTTTTCAACGAGTCTCAAATGCATTGTCCCCGACGTGAAATCCCTTCCTCTTTCTTTTGATTAAAGATTTTAATGAACAAAAATCTTTCGGTAGATAATCTTGGTCGCTTAAAGTCGCCTTTGTTGCAGAAGAATCTTTTGTCATTAATTAAATTCTTTGATCGACCTCTCTCTCTCTCTCTCTCTCTCTCTCTCAGGAACTACCTTTGTCACGTCTCTTTCAATTCTCGACACGGTTGGTGTCCTGTTCTCGTACAAAAAGTGTACATGGAACATGGAGGGTGTTCACATGTACAGCCATTGTCATTATTTCTCGTTACTACCAGTAAACTAAATTGTGTATGGTTTGAAAGATTAATACTACATTCAAGTACTACTTTTGTATACAATAAAAATTTTTAATATAAATGTATGTGTAAGTGTTTGTAGTAAGTGTAGTTAGTCAGTACACGACACACGTTTCTTTTCGGTGGTAGGACCCGTGCTTGGACCCACGTGGAAAACCACCAGGTAAAAATGTCACCTCTCCTGCGTAAAAAATAAAGTACAAATGAAGAAGAAAAGATAATACGAAATTTTGTTGTTCGTACAGTTCGTACTGGGCGTGCTCAATCCGGGAAAAGAATTAATTATTCAAAGATTGAAACTTTAATTAAGTTTTAAGGTTGATATGGGGGACCCACTAGTCACTGTTTGCCGAGAAAGAAAACTTTCGGAAAGGTTTTAAAAATTGAAGGAAAAGAGGATTAGGTAGAAAACTAGATCCGAGTCGACAACGGAAGAAATAGTCGGTGAAAAGTAAGTCCGCCATTTTTGCCCCGTTTGTCTACGCCCAATTTCCCATTTAACTCGGATGGCGTGAGATACGCCGCATTTATGGAACATAAAAAACAATTTTGTTTCACTTTCTATTTCTACATAATAAATAACAATCTTGACCTTGGGTCTCTCGCATAACATTAGAGAACGACGAGTACCGAAGTTTGGAAGGAAAAACGAGAAGGGTACCATCGTGCACCACCCCCGGGTTTTCTCTCCAGGTTTTTTCTACCCGACAGGTTCGGGTGAGGAGTCGCGTTGCCCCCGTCATTTTTCCGTTTCGTGTTCTCTCTCATCGTCTTAAACGAAGGAGCGAAAGTTACCACGGCCGCGCCACGATTACGTCTGAAAAATTTGAGAATCCATGTTACGACAATTACGGATAATTATTATAATACCAAGTTAGGGTACCATTATTTTTACTTAGGTTATTGCGCCTCTTCGGTCGAGCAACGCATAGAAAATGAAAGTTGTGAAAAGATGAGCGTAGAAATTTCTAAATAAAGATGATTTTTTTCCTTAGTCCACTTCCTACTGCTCTCCCACTTTTGTCTGTCAGGCGTTTGCCCTGCCGCCACGACTGGAATCCTCTCGGCGAGAAGTTTCCCGTTTTTACCAGGTGAGGTTAACGTGGAAGCGGAGTCGACTGCATTCCAACTGCAACTTGACTGCATAGGGCGAAAGGTCCGTGAGGAAAGGGTGGGACCAGGAACTCGTAGAAACGACAGGAATTCAACTAGGACCGGCAGTAGTGCTGTTGTTATCCGGCCTGTCAATTCTAGTCCAAGTGCAGGGTCGAGAGAGAGAGAGAGAGAGACTTGCTCGCCATATTTAAAATTCAAACTTCGTACTCGCGATTGCATTCATTACAAATACGTAGATTTTAGAATTCTTCAGGTGGACGACCGTAATAAAACTCTAAATTTTAATAATATTTCAATTTAAGTGCCCGGTTCATTATTTTTGGGGCGAACCGAAAACTCGTATTATGTGTAACGGCGGCATACATAATTTATTGCATTACGCGGGGACCACGCGGAGATAACCCGTGAGTTTATTATTCAAACTTATTTTGTCACATCACTCATTTCGAATTCCAAAGTTTGACTCTTCTCGCAACTCTGTGTTCCTCCTCCAAAAAAGAAAAAAAAAACCCAGAGATGATGTATCGCTTTGCGCGTGCAGCAAAACCAGGACGTACTGACCCGGATGAACGCGATGGGCGTTAAAGAGTTTCGCATCGATTCCAATGCATTTCAAATTGCAAACGGTGATGAAATTTTGTCTATTTATTCATAACTCCTTTCTTATTGAACACGTCAACGTATAATTCGTCACCATTTCGTCGAAAGATCTTTTCTCGTGATGATGAAATTTCACTCCCGAAGGCAAATTTCGGTACTTCCGTCCCGACAATTGTACCAGTTGACTTAGACAAACACTTTGCCCCTTTAGCACGTTATAATAAAGATTTTAATAATAAGTTTCTATTAACACCGACAATACATAGGTACGACTCTGATAAGTTATGTATATTAACAGAAACACTATACCATTACATTTACTTAAACTTTAGAATTAGAATATAAGGAATACTAAAATAATAAATAACAGGACTCCTAAACAGAGTTGTCACCAAATATACATATATATATTATTAAACATTGCCTATTTATTGAATTATTTATTAGATTTTGAGGTCTGTTTACTTTCGACTTTACGTCTCAAACTGGAATTTATATTTTGCCATTTGTACGAATTTAAATTGTCTGCAAGGCCCCGGAACGATATTAAAAACATTCTGATACACTAAAATATTATTGGTGGAGTACTCACGTGCGATACATACATATATATATGTACATATCAGAATAAAAATAATATATAAAAAATGTATCAGAATTTTTCAAGTATAAAAATTGGCATTTCCCTTAGCTTCCAACTGCAGAAAGAAAGTTTAAAAGAGAAATTGTGGAATTTGTTCCATTGACTGACACGAAATGTGTCACTTATCGGTGTGATAAATTCCAGACACCAAGGTGTGGCAAATTCTTGCGAATGAGTACCCCCGGTACCCGTCACGACGGTATACAATAGACAAACTAATAATAATAATAATAATAATAATAATAATAATAATAATAATAATAATAATGTAGGTAAGAATAAAAATTTCTCTACGAAGTTATATTTTGTTTGGTGAATCCGAAGACGTTCCTCGGGCATTGGACATTCTCCACATACTTAAGTTCTTCCTCGGTCGTGCTTATTCAAGTCTAAAAGTTAAGCAAGTGCGGTAATAAAACACTTTCGGTCAGTTCATTATTACTATTTGGGACGGGTGGAATTATTTTTTTTACGCTCTGACAACCCCGACGAAGGGGTTGTGTTTTCCTACTCTGTCGCGTTCACTTTTTATGGAAATTCTCTCTCTCTCTCTCTCTCTCTTTTTTTTTATTCCTCTTTACACTGCAGGTTTGCATTTATCATACGGCAGACATGTCACTTTTTTAAAATTACACCAACAGCATCACCACCACCACCGGTTCGTCTGTCCCGTAACACCCATAAAACCCATGTGCATAGCCTGACTGCAATATTTACATCTTCTCTGCTCCATTTTATTATCCTTAAGAGAACGAAATTTAAAATTAAAAAGAAAACCAAAGTTAGAAAAATAGGAAAACCGGATCTGTTTTCTCTAGGAACCTTGAAAAGTTCTCGTGACTCTCTCTCTCTCTCTCTCTCTCTCTCTCTCTCTCTCTCTCTCTCTCCTGTTTGATATCAATATTAAATCAATCGACCATCGGTGAAACTGGATTTGTTCCAATATGAAATTTTTTTTCTCCCCTCTGCTGATGTCTGCTTGCAAATTATATTTTCGCTTAATAAACTTGGAAACCGGCCATGCTGGCCCATAAATGAGGTGATGAAGAAGAACAGGAGTAGGAAACTCAGCTGATTTTTATTTTTTTCGGAGTTCTCTCCCTCCCGGCCTGAGGTTTGGAACGTTCACACAAAATCATAGTGGACGTAGAGGGTAATGGAAAAGGAGGGTGTCACGGAACGACGGCAGTTCGCTGTCGATTTTGGGAAATTTTATGAATGTTCGAGTGCCGCTTTCTTTAAGTTCAATTTATTTTGTAGACTCGAAGGTTGTTAAATGTTACAAGTCTACTTTTTTATTGAACCTCGTTGTAGTGCGCTCGTGAAACACATCGAACACGTCACGCACTTCACCTCAGCCGCTGTGGCCTACTAAATTTCCATTATGGTTAAACACAGTGTTTTGACATGAGTAGAAATCTAGACCTACAGGACGTACAGCTCTACAATTAGGTGGTGCTCCACAATTAACAGTGAATCTGAAACAAAGCTCTTCCACTCTTGCCACCAGTAAAACTTATTTCTATACAAGATTACAATTATCAAAATGGGTGTGTAAGAATCACAAACTGTTGGTCAGTTGCAGTTGTCCTATGCTTCCTTGATGACCAGGTCAATAAACAATTATTGCTGCTGCCACCAGAATATGCGGTGTAACTCACTGACCGAATGTGTGACGAACCTCGACTATCAGGAACTACACTGCAGGCACTACACCTCTAACCTTTTTTTGTTTCCAAAATTAAAATTGGCTCTGGAAGGATTACCTGCTTTTCTGACGGGTATTTTCTGTGGTCCCTACTGGACTGGGTATTGCACGCGTGACCAGCCGGGTAGGGAAGATCAACACAAATTCACTACAATTTATTACCCTTTACACCATTTTATCATATCATTAATAAATATGTTGTTGTATATTATAATAAGAACTTCTGTCACTTTCTGTTAACTCTTGTTAAGCCTTCCGATTAACCTCCTGTAGTATCGTACAGGATTATGTGTATTACAGTCAAAGTTCTTTTCCCCTGTATATTACTCGACCCCTTGTGGTAAGTGTATATTTATTACTTCAAGTTTTTCCTACCATAAGTAAATAAAAAGAATATCGTTCAACTTCTTTTCCTGTGACTAAAGTTACCCATTCGCTTGTCTGCCACCACTCGGTGGAAAGCCAATTTCTCATGCGTTTTTTTTATTCCTGCCCTACGGGAGAAACCTTTTCTCTATTATCCCTTTTAACAAGAATCCCAAACGTCCGGAACTTTCTACAAAGAAACTCCCCCTCGTCTTGTGTGATTAAATTATACACGTACACATAAAGGAGAACTGCAGATGAAGTCCGTTTAATAAATTATCCAAATGCATTCTTCTAACCCTTTCCACGGACGTCTCTACTTTTTTACAAATTGAAAAATTCCTTCTGCTCAACTTCCACGATGAACCCGGGTTTGAGTGGTAAATAAAATTACTTGACCGGTGTCAACCGCTTTGATTGAAAAAGTACAATAAACCACAGAAAATTATACAGGAAAAACTGTAGCATTTACGATAAGCAATAACATGCAACAGATGCTGTATAAAAGAGCAACAGTATATAATACATTACCTAGTTTCACAATACTAATATTAAGTATGTTTTTTTTTTAATATATATAGTAACTTTTCTAGCGGTCATATCACTCTCTAGACTCTCCAGGGTAAAGGTGCATAGCTACTTATCTCGGTATTTTTACCTTAGTTTCAGCATGAGGTAGGTAATTGACATTTTGTATACAGTAGTGTACGGTAGTCTAGTAGAATAATATATATTTATGTTCGAGATAATAATATTTATGTAAGACGTGATCGGTTGCAGTTATGCAATATTAGTGAAAACTGGGGTTTGAACTAGTTCTGAGAGTACTGTAAAGTTTATTTGTCTGAACTGTAGGTTACTTGGTGGCAGAACACTGCCACCACCACACAAAGAACAACTAAAAGGTCAACACCACCACATTTTTTAGACTGTTAATGTCGTGATGCGAACATTCCAAGAACATGACGTTTCCTACGGTTCCCGGGGTTGGTTTCGTACACTCAGCTACCTTTCCACTTGCTCATTATTAATTTGTTTACTTTCAAATTTAATAGGCCCGCGAATCAAATTGTAATCGTTCGGTGCCGTGATCAGACCCGAAAATTAAACGATTTTTCACGGGCAATCCAACATTTGGAGTTTGAAGCTGTACGGGCCGGCAGCAAATCATCCCCCTCCTCCAAAAAAAAAAAGAAAGGAAAATTAATCCGTGAAAATTTTTTTTTATTTTCCTCTTCTTCCAAAAATTCCAAATTACATTTGATTCATTTGTCGTATATAATAAACGAGTTTCTCGTGCCGGTTCTTCTCTTCGGGAGATGAGAAATCCAAGTGAAAGATGAAAGAAAGGTTTTCTCGCGTGAAAAGCTCACGCAGACTTTCCCGCGGAAAAGCTACCTTTTCCTCGCCTCTTCGGCAGGTTCCTTCTTCAGACATTTGCTAAAATTTTGCTAAAAGACCGATTTCCCATTCGCAAGTGTACGCAGTACAAACAAAGAGTTTTAATAAATCCCTGATTTATGGTGTGAACTTTGGGACAGGCTGAATTTCTCCTCTCGCTTTTATTTGGCAAGGAAAGCACGGGGGCCATGCCTGAACCTCTACTCCTCCTCCTTCTCCCCCCCCGGCAGCCCACTCCCAATTCCTCCAACAGCAAAATGGACAGAAATGAGCAATAAAACCCGTTGATATAAAGAAAATCGAATGGTTAATGTGTTTTCTCGAATTTTCCCTGTTCCTTTTTCGTCACGCAAGTTTGCTCACTTATTTTTCTTTTCTGTTTTTTTTTTTTGAATGCTTTTATCTGAAGGTTGTCAACGGTCCGCATGCATACAAATTTGTAAATTTTGCTGCGGTTAAATGTTACGTTGACGGTTTGACCGCACGTACACTTGTATTCCGACCGGGAGCAAAATGCGTTATGCGGGGAGGAATAAATTTTCTTGTTTTTGTGACTCTTTCCTTTTTTTTTCCTGACAAATTGCGAGGTAATCAGCATTAAAGTCTGCTTAAATAATACATAGGTTGCGTAGGGTACGCAAACGGACGCGTTTCGCGGGTCCTCCGTAAAGTTTCACGCAGAGAAATCCGCGCGAAGGGTTTCAACCGTGTGACTCGACCCGAGTCCCGAATCATCGAGCGAAATAAACTTTTATGGTTGTATTAATTGTAAGTTAATAATTCGGATCGATTGGACCCGAAACAAAATAGGTAAACGAAAAATCGGGGATGCGTTCCGAGAGAGGAAACGACTTGCGGGGTCGCACGGGTCAGACGATTTATTGAAAGACTTTCTATTCGGAGGAGTGCACGATTATTTAAACTCATTATGTTCCATTAATAAGGAAACTTTTCGAGGGAAAAGTGCAGTTATGGAGATTTCGAATCGATGCAGATGTTGTGCATTTCCCTGCACTCGCTCGCAGGTCGGGACGAGTTCCGCGCTGATGTGAAAGTAACCAGACTAAAATCTTAATTGTAAATAAATTTTATTATTAAAAGTAGTACGACGACGTGAAAGCAAGTGATGCCGCGTTAGGGAACGGTGTTACCCGTTAATGACATTATTTTTTCTATGTACATAGAAATTCCGACGGGGTGGTCGTGAAGAACAACCGACAGGACTACCTCACCACAAAAGTAAAAAATTGTGCACCCTCAAAATAAGGAGAAATAAGAATAGTGACGTTACCCACGCAGGGCCTTATGTACATTGAAACGGGAAATGAATGAACTTTATTCATAAATAAATAATTTTAAATATTAATAATAAAAAATGGCAGATGCGTTGAGCAAGTCCCGTCTGAATTTTTTTCCACATGAAATGTTTAAATTCATTGCTTTCCCGTTCATTAACAAATACATAAAATAAATTTCATTCAGGGTTATTTAAATAAATGCATAAATAACTCGTTCCGGTGTATTTATGCGTTATTCATTTAAATATTTATGCGTGATTTTCGAAATAGTTTTGACAGTCCAAAGAGTTCACTGAGGCCGAGGCGAAAGGCTCGAAGGTTCGCGTCGCCTGGCACAGAAACTTTTCAACTTTTAAACTTGTTACTTGGAAATGGAAATTAGAAGTTATTTTAGTTAATGCGTCTGTTTGTGTTTAACTGATGCTTCCAATCAGAACCATCGTCAACTTTTAAACTCGGCTATTATAGTTTAATAGACGCGGTCAGAAAAATGAAAAGTTGCCTTTTGTCAAAACCAGTTAGTCAACACATTAAAGAGACGCCTGTTTTAATTGTTCGGGTGATCGAACGAATTTTATGTATTCCAATAACATCTACTTACATAATATCTAACTAATTATGCCACCCACATATACGTATGTTTAATATACAAGTGTAAAAATTTAATCAATAATCGAAAACTATTCAACTCGTGTCGGCAGTAGAGATGTTCACTATGTAGTCGAGTGCGAGACTCGAACAGGTCGACCTTATGTTCCTTTATTTCTCGTTATTCATTCCTTATTATTTATAAATAATAACCGTCCATAAAACCGCAAAACAGTGATGTTGTGTTGCAGTCGAGAGTCAATAGATACAAAATTTGTGTTGTAAACAAAATTTCGGTGAAAGGCTTTCTCCCGACGAGTATCACGAACAAAAGACATGCCCACGTCCTGCGAATTTGTGATTTGTTGACCGCTCGAGGCGTCAAATATCGCAGACCGCGTCGCATATTTATGTACATACATATAATTGTTATGTAGTTGAGCCTTACTTGTTATTTATACTAAACAATAAGACATCGAGACCGATGAAGAGGGATGTTCTCGCCATAAACGGCGACCTAAAGGTTCGACATGGAGGAAAGGCAACGGATGTGCAAATGTCGGCTTCTTCCCCCATGAAAATTTAATAAATTCATTCAGAAAATGTCGGTTTTTCGCAGGTAGGAAAAAAGAGAAAGAAAGAAATTTACCCGTTCGGCTGACTACAACTCCTGCCCCCCGCAAAAAAAAGGCAAAGAACAGAAAAAGTTCGCTCAGATTTTTAGGTCGTATTTTTCGTTCTATGAATACATGAATACATAAATTTTTAGTTTTGCTTTTCTGAAATTTTCATAAGGGTTGTTTGCGATAGCGAGTCATTGATAATGTCGACGCACACCCCCTTGTACGCACACCTGTGGAATCATCTGCCCCCCCCCCCGCCTCGCCGTCGGAAGTGTCGATACTCGTCCAGGTGTTAATCACATTTTTCCGGGGAGTCGTGCAACGAGACTCGTCCCGGTCGACGTAATGCCGGGACAAAATCTGCATGCCTCGTGTAGGAAGTAACCGAGCAAAATTAAAGCGTAAATTATGGACGATCCAGCTAGTTTTCACAAAAACTAATTTTCCCAGGACCGGGCCTTTTGTCACGGGCGGGAAAGAAGGTGAAAACCTGGTCGGATTGATGGAACCTCATTGTCGTCGTCCGACATTTTCATTGTTTCCTGAACCCCTCGGTGAATTCGAAATAAATCGACTTGACTTCAAGAACTTGATGTTCTCGGTGATGACTTCACGACGGTTGACTTTCACTTCGGTTGACGCGGACGTGTCGTCTGACATTGAAAACAGTTGGCATGAAGGACGGACCGCGTAGAAATCGATCGATTGACGTGTCCGACCGATGACAACTGGAGCATTTTACTGTACATAAGATTTTCAATGTAAAAGAATGAAAACGAATACATTACAACGTCGAATATTTCGCATTCTTCAAACACTTCGAGCCATGCCAAAGTACTCGAAAGCAGAGACGAAAATACTAAAGTACCAGTTGTATTGCAACGAAGTACCTACATTAATATAATAGATATTTATGTATGTACATGCGTATACTTAATATTCAGTCAGCGTGTAAAGGTGGCACCAAATAATAGAGTAAATTATGTATTTTATTAAAATATTTATGTTACATTATTATTACAAATGACATACGTATAGTGTAAGTCCAACAATAACAACACATAACTATTATTTTCGTATTGTTCATGTCCTCCTTCTCTATTACTATTAAAGTCTGACTGTTTTTTATTTTTGTGTTAGTTTCTGTAACAGTTATATGTTGTATTTACGTTTACCTATTAACGTGCTCCATTTTATTCTTATTAATGTGACCGATTGAATTTTATTTTTCTCTCTCAGGCAGACATACAATTGTCTGAACGAGTTGTACATAAGCTCTCACTTTCTCTGTCGCTCTTCCGTAGAATTCGAATAGCTGAGCAATTTAATAGTTTCTTAGATTTAAATTTTCAGTCCCTCCCAGTCCTCTCAGGTGGTGTCATGTCCGAAATTGAATTCTCGTCCTGATTTAAATCTCTTTTTTATTTTCATGTGTCCAAATTTGATAATGTGGGACACTCAAGAGGGAGGTCGGGTCCCATCGAGAATTTTCTTTCCTTTGCCGCTTTGTTTGCTTTTTAAATTGAATAGCTTATGTAGTCGTCGAGAGTAGTCGATGCATTGTGTTCCCTTCCATCGGTCATTCATTCGTACGTTTCAATTTGAAGGTTTTCAAAACGTCCTTCGGAAATAGGGAAAACGAGAGCGAGGGATGTCGGGTGCACAGGCGGGTAGACAGGTAGGGTCGAGAACGTCCGAAAGAAATTGAAAAACCTCACTCCAGGTGTTGGGTTACAATCCGAAAGTGATTTCTCGGATTTGAACGATTGTAAGGATTCGAACGAAAGGCCCTTTGGGTTCTCCTTTCGCTTGAAATTAATAGGTACATAAGTACATAGACGAAAATAAACACGGGATTGAGCGCAGGAAAACTCGTTAGGAAAACTCTGTAAATTTTCGTTCAAACAAATCTAAATAAAAAGTAACTCTTTTTTTACGTAAGAACTAAAACCACTACAATTAGTTTCTTACTTGTGAATATTGTAGTTGCATTAATATAAAGTAATAATAATAAATGTGTGAGTCGTGGCATTGTGAAAACGTTCAGTGAGTCTCAGACTCGGTTTTAGGTGAAGCGTCCGACCACTAATCGCATCACGAAACTACTTAAAAAATAGATAATAGTTTCGGTCTAGTTTCGAGATCTCCTCTACAAGACTCAGACTCGGATGTTGTGTCGCACGTAGTTTCCTGTTCTCGAGACGAGTCGCATTTTTTCACACTCATCTCCTTTCTCATCAAAGGCAAATGTCAAACGAGCGAGATTCTTAGGTAATAAACTAGTTTTCACGTAACACTAGTTGTCTTGCACGATTACGACCTAGAACTTACGGGGTCCAGCAAATCAGTCAAAGTCGTTCATCCGCAACACCGGTTCTTCAGCCGAAGAAACTTCTCTAATAAATGCGAACGGGTTAAGGAAGACCGGAGGGGAGAAATGATAAGTGAGGTAAATGCGAGTTGTGCGACCTTGCCGGGATCCGTTAATTACAGGTGGGAATGTCAAGAAGTTCCAACGGGATTCATCGAACGGTTTTTCCTACCGTTGCGGTCATTTCCTATGCAAAACTTTTACCATTGTTTTCCCTTTTTTTTCTCTCTCTCCCTCCTCCTATCGAACGTGCTCTCCGTTATCACGTTTCGATTCATACTTTTCAAATATCCACAACACGGAGAGAAATCCGTGGAGGTCGATCTCTTTTACAAGTACGAATGTGTCCGAAGAACACGAGAGAGAGAGAGAGAGAGTTCACGATGGCTCCTAACCAAATTTTCAAGGTGTAGTCTTCTTCACTTTCGATTTTCACACAATTTTAGCGACACACTTAGTCTTATGTTGATGATCTCGTTACGTTCTCCCTTACATCACCACTCCTGTAAAATGTTACTGTATGAATGAGTGCACCCGGTCTCCTCTTCACCTTTCTCTCTTTTTCCTCCGGTTGTTGGTCTTCATGGACCATCGTTTGATGTTTGTATTGCGTAAAACGCGTCTGAAACTTTCCCAGCCTCACCTGACCGACTCACGTCTATTAACGTTCGATTTCCTACCTGAGTTCCTCCGAACCTGCCCCAATTCATCCATTTTGACATTTCTTCCGTTCGGTTTCCTTCCCGGAGCATTCGGTTCTTAAACCTGAAATTACCGTCCGACGCGCTTCTCATTTTAATTTCCTGTCATTATTTTCCACGTCGGATTTTTGTATATTCGAAAAAATATCTGACTTACTTTCTAAGATCTGATCGACCGTCAAGATGGAGATGTCTTCATGAAATGTGGCAGGTCACTTCAATCGGATCCTGTTCGATCTGATCTTACGTAGATTTCTCGTGTATTATAACGACTGCAGAAGACGCGGGCACTCCTCAACTCGGGTTTTAGAGCGTAGGCTCGTCAGAGATCTGGACGAACCAGAAGCCCAACCTGTGGGTGTAAGGATTGATCTGGCGATCAGAAGCGACCTTGTCGTTTCCGTACGGCCTGATTTTTGTACGGGCCGGGCATTTTTTTCTTTTTTTTTTTGGGTCGCCACATAGCACGACGTGAGAAATTTCTCGTTTTCACATTTGTAGACGGAGACGTGGACTCTCAACTTAAACTTGAGCCAATAAAACCGGAATTAAGTTTTTTTAATTCTCTCATTATATTGTAAACAATGATTGATAGGAGAGAACTGGCCGGGTGTATACGTGTCTAAGTGATGGCCGTCGTGACCGGTGCTCGAAGGAATTGAAAAATGTCGAACATCAACGTAAAAATTCGATGTTTAATGGAGGCTCGGTGAATATTTTTTTTTTTTTGTTAAGTTCGTTTCCCTCGTAGAAGACCGTAATAAGACAATTCGATTCGATTGGATAATCGAAATTCGACTTTCCCCGGGTTCTTCTTCCCACGAGCTCTTTAAATCGGAGCACCAAACCATCGTAAAAGAAGAGCTCTGATCTTTTGAACTCTTTCGTTACGTTTACATCCGACTCTTCGACGAGTTAACAATTTCCGAATTTTTGTTAAATAGGAGCCGTTTCCGCTACAAAAACATTCAAGATCTGTAGCAGATCTCTGGTTCGGTGACGTGTGATGCATCAACTGATTTGATCGATGTCTTTTCCGATTCCGTTCAAACTTCCTTTCGAGGCTATTTTACATGCACGCACCACCAGGTACGCCCAGAACTGTTGTCGTCCTCTGTGAGACACCTGACGACTCAGGGGCTGCAGCCAACCGTTAGATTAATTGCGCTTCTGAGGTGAAATGTATCGTGTTTCATTCAGTAGTTTCTCTACTCAATGATCTGGCAAAAGTTCCACGAAAATTATACACAGTTTTACCAAGAGTCGTTGCAGTTACCCAATAGTCTTGGACTGTGTTACCCGATCAAAAGACTGAACGTTTCCCGACGGAACATTTAAGTTCGAAACGATATTTATTTCCGATTTCAACTGCTAACTGTTCTATTACTCACTCTTCTGTTCTGTTAACGACTCTTTCTTTCCTCGAGCGGTTGTCTTCGACGTGTGTAATCCTTCTCTTTATAAATACGTCAGAGATGAGCTCTGAGGTCAAGGGCAGCACGAGATTCGGTTTAGCAATTAAAACGTAACGATATATGCTAATGCAATGGGAAAAGTAAGCGGCCGAAATTCCAAAATGCCCACGGCTGTATTTCTTTTACTACTCTTCTTTTTAATGCCGAAAATCCGGTTACGTAGTTTGCCCGTGAAACTTGGAACCTCTCGAACTGACTCGACTCTTATGAAATGGCGTATCGCCCCCCAAAAAATCATTTACATTCAACTAAAAAACGACTTAATTGGTGAAGCTCGCGAAAATGGTCAAATCTAGATCTGTGAGTCGTTTCGCAATGATCCACCATAATTTGTTTTAGTTGAAAGGTTGACTCTTCTCCTCCGAGAGGAGTTTAATATCGAACATTCGATCAACTCGTACCGGTCAATTGGGTTACATCAGTCGGAGGTTTGGTACTCGATGAGCACTCGGACGGCGAAAAAGTGAATGGTCATAAGTCAAGTTGCAACACGTCGACTGTCACGGACCGTGTGGAATGACTCGAGGGAACTTCGCACCGAGACCTAAGTTAAATAAATGTGTATCGATGAAATTAAGTAATAATTCATTATGTATTTATGTATACATGTTTTCGCACGTCGCACGCCACAGGCTGCGACTTTGGTTCGTCGACTTTCACGGGACGACACCACCGACAGTACAGACACCCATCAACTCGTCCGTTGAGTAACAGTTTTCGTTACGTGTCACATTATTGAAGAGTAAAAGTGGCGTCCTTGGCCTGAAACACCGCGTGTCAATAAGTTCCAGGTTGAGTCTATTTTTTTAGACGATGGTACGAGATGCGAAACCGAGAGGTGATGATTCGTACGGAAAGCTTTCGAACGACTTCCGAGCAAGTAAGTTGGTGAAAGTTAACTTCCTTAACTGCGTTCCTTTATGTTTTTTACTCACCCTTGAACTTTGCGGTTGTGTGAACTCACCGGAATGTCTGCTTGTTGCTCGCGAATTGATTTCTGTTCGAGTCTCGGTTAGTTTTTACACAATGCCAGGTGTTTGTTTATTTGTTTAAAGTTTTCAAAAATACTCTTACCGGAACTCGTTTGAATACTCGTACGAGTACTCCTCGTGAGAAAAACCAACTGCACGGGACCACCACCCTTACTCACACGCATCCCTCATGTCTCTCTACCTTGTAATTTTCCGTTAGGAAAGGGACATTAAGTCAATTAAGGTCGTGTGCCTGATACGTTTGTATTCAATCAGTTGTGATGAGTGTGAGGTGCGCAACCGTCACAATCGGATAACTTTTATCGAAATTTAATTACTAGTATTTCTAAATTCTCTGCGAGTTACCTTCTTCGGGGTCCGTTTGACCGTTAAGCCGTTCGGATGAGATTAAAGCAAAATCATGAGTCGCTACCTGGTAATGTACCTGTCGTATCCTTGGCATGGGAAAGTGAGGGAATCACCCGAAGACAAAGGATGAGGACGAGTACTATGGAAATCCATCGATGATATTATTGATATGTATTATTGATACTTATGTTATTAAACGGATTCCATGTTACCTGAAGTCACACGTACTGAATACCTCGTTTTGACTCACAAACGTCGACTCCTGCAACGTGAAGTTGCGTGGAGAGAAACCGAGTTTTCTCGACAAAGATGATGAAAAAAAAAATCTGATTATTTGCCGGGGGGCTAATTTCATGCTATTCTGGTTGTTTCTAAATCTGCCTTAAAAGCTTTTTCTCCTTCATAATGAATGGAAAGCTGCTTGTAAATTTTCTCAACCATTTTTCCTGTTTGTCGGAAAAAGTCTAAAACAGAATGAACTTTGTCGGGAGTGGCGGGTTGGGTCGGGCCGTCGGGTCTCAGGGGCAACTCGAGTAATTGCCCTTTTCTTTCATGATTTTTATAAATATAATTTTTTGTTAATAATTTCCAACGGGGTTTGGTTAAGAACGAGCCGACCATTTACATGACAATAACTATCGACTTGTACTCGGTGAGGAGAAATAAAGACGGGGAAAAAGGAAGGCTGCAGATAAAAGCTGAGCTTTATTGTTTTTTTGAGCTTTGCCTATGCTGACTCTCGTAAGCTCCACTTGAAACTCTCTCTCTCTCTCTCTCTCTCTCTCTTTCTCTCTCTCTCACTTTTTCTTAATGACAGGATTTATGAGTTTTCAAATTGAAGAATTGCAAGCCGACTACCGAGTGAATACTCGGAGGTACCACTTGGAAGAAAATAATAGAAATTTACCAGGTCGTTTCATGCACTTATTAACTATAGGCCAATTAACGTCTATTGATATCGATAACCGAGTGAAGAGAAACTATCGTAGTGTACTACAATAATAGAAAATTGTATGTGCAGTCGTAATAGGTAAAGGATTGCACGTTTCAAGCCAACTACTCAGACACACACACACAAACTTTCAATTGTATTTTAATGTATTTTTCCCATATTGACGTGTTCGCGAGCGCATTGTTCCCGGCGTTTAATTAAAATACGACCTGTATTTATTTAAACTTTGTTTCTTATTTATTTATGTACGTGGAGAACGAGTCGTTGTAAACTTCGCATAGTTGCTTTTTGTACAAATACAAACTCAGATGTTGAGAGAGAGAGACATCGTTCAAACACGTAGCCTCTCTCTCTCTCTCTTCTCGCACACACTTTGAATTCTCACTTTCTCTCCCGAAAGGCTGTCTTCCTCCCGCCTGCGTATCCGTCTCCTTTTCTTCCTTTTTTTTCCAGAAAAGGTTCAAATCTGATTAAAGAATTAGATATGCCACCGTAAAGGAGATTTATTCGATTTTCAGTTTAGGGAAACGGGGTAGGGCAAGCGTTTGGAAATCCTCCGCACGCGTACGCAACAGTGCGATTCGTCCATCGGATTTATTTGATATTGTAAATGATGATTACACCTTATGTATCGCGTATTATTATCGCGGTAAATGATTTAACCAATTTTGTCTAATTGATCTAATCAAAGAGATCTCCTGTGCGGAAGTGAGAGATTACGGATCCGTCGGATAATTACCGATCTGCTTAAAAGGAGATATCTGCGTGCATCAATTAAAATTAATAATGGGTACCCACCCACAAAGCAACTAGTTTCTAGCTGGCCAAATAGATAACGCCTTGGGGTTCCCATCAATCCCCGACGACTCGCTTATGGATACATAATAATAAAATGATCTACGAACGTTGTATCACGCGTATTTTTATTTGCTTATTTAATGCTCTGGCCAAGTCCGTGGAAATTTTTTTTTCAGCTCTCTCGTACAAAAATGGTAATGAACAAACTAGTTTTATGTTTTAGGGAAAAGGGCCTGTGTCTCTGGGATGCCGGGATTAAATTTTTTGTCTCTCGCGTAACCGCAGCTAGGCTGAGGGTCAGACCACATCCGCATACCCAGGGTTTCAACTTGTCTCTTCTAAATTATTTATTAATTAATTTCTAGCTAAATATCAGGTCCTGCGGCTCCCACTACAGCATTCTGAATATTTCAACCTTTGCATGGAAGTTTTTTTATTTTCTTCTTCTTCGTCTCCTTCTTTTTTTTTTAGTTTCGAACGAAAATAGGCCGTCCTAAGTGACGGGATCTGTCGTGGTGTAGAGAAGACGACTCAACCGGTACCTGCGTGAGGTGCCCAAGACACTGCCAGACTGACTTGGCGCTTAGCAAAATGCCCAGCACGTGGTTCCGGCGAAAGCCGCCGTCCTCCTTATGGAAATCATGCAAATTCATAACTTTTTCTTTCATCAATTTCGATCCGTATCGATTTTCCCTACCTATATTTATGCGTTTGTTTTTTTTTGTTTTCTACGGATGTTTCATAAAACTCGGGGGTTTTCCCCATCGGAACTTCCCTTTGCCGTCTAACCATCTTGTTCCTTTCGTGAGTTTAACTCTTCTTCTCCCCCAGTTAAGAAAATTCAAATTTCTCCTGCTTCTTCTAAGTGCACCGAGTAATTAAACTTTGGAAAAAGGGGAAATATGTAAAAATTCGGAGGTGTTGCTAATTCACCTGAACGAATTTAACAAGAACAAGTTGGTGCTCGGAGAACTTCCCTCCTGAACTTGTTTCCTCTCAATTTATACTATTGATTTGGTTGTATTTTATAGTGGAAAATTCTACACCGGAGAAATATAGTTAGAAATATCCGAAAAGTAACTTTGAAACGCCCAACTGTTACTTTTCTTAACTTTAATAATATTTTAAACTGCTGAACCCAACACTAAATTTTAACTGTATAGGAAATCGTGTGTGGTTACGGGTCAGGCTCATTTTTTAAAACAAAATTTATGTATAAAAAAACATTTCACCGGTGTAGTGAAGGTTTTAGACGAAAATGAAACTCACCATGGTTTTGTTGGCGCCAAAACGCGTGCGTAATCCCCGACTCATATCATAATCCATTTTGACAGGACGATTTTCCTTGAGGGACAGTCCGGAGATTTTCGAAAATTGTCTCAGAGTCAAAAAAAAATAAAAATAAAAATACGAACCGCGCGCAAGAGTGTCGATGTTGTGCACCTGTACTTTTTCGTGGACAGAAAAAAAAACCTGTTCGTTTTCGAGTACTTCAAAATTCACTTGAATTCACTAAACTTTTTTTTCGGTGTACTGCAACTGAACCATCAACTTCAACGTGCTCGATTATTCCTCACATTTCGCGGTGACGACTGACACCCGGACTCTCTTCTAATTTTTTTTTCTCTCTCTCTCAACAAGAATCGTTGTTCTCGACGGACGAGAATGACATTCCAACAGGTGCACTTCCACCTTACCAAACGAACTGAATCCAATGAAGCAGTGAAAGATTGATAAAAGAAAAAAAAATTAACCAAGAGGAGATAGAAGACACGAGAGAGTGAGTAAGTAACAGGGAGAGAGAGAGAGAGAGAGAGATGGTATAAGGTGGTTAAGACTTTCTTGAGTGAGGTGCTTGATGGCACCCGCCGAAGACCTTCTTTCAATGAGTTAAACATCGACTTTCCTACCTGGCCGGTACCTGCGTACCTGTGAACTCAACATGTCCGCCCTAAGCTAAATACGACTTCTCATATTTAGGTAAATCCTGCCTCGTAGAGAAGATGTTTTTTTTCTTCTCGGCCTTATTGTTTTTTCTTTCAGGTGCGTTCCCCCCCTCCACCCTACCTTCCTCCATCCTACGCCCGCGTGCGAACGGATTGATATATTCTTCTCCGGCCGGAAAAATTCACTTCCTCGACGAGACTTTTCTTAAACTCGTACCTGGAAGGTATTCGGAGTGGGAGATAGAGAGGAAACCGCCACCCGGGCCAGCACTTCATCCCGTGCAAAATTTGCATTTAGATTGGTACGCGAGTGTTTGAGGTGAGAAACGCGAGCGCAAAATTCGTTTTCTTTTTTCTGTTGCCGTTTCTCCCCGCTCCGACCGCTCCCGCGGAGTCACTTCTCCACCGTTCTCACAAAGCAAAAGTTTTCCAGCAGCAAAAAAAAAAAGGAAAAGAAAAAATTTGCGCTCCAAACGAAATTTTGCCCTTTTTAAAATGTAAGAAAAAGAATACTTGTGATAAAAGAAAATAAAATGGCGCAGGTAAAATTCGTTTAGCGGTTGCTTCTCGCGCGCGCGTTTCCACCACCCCCCCCTTCTCCAGCCCTGACTCTTTCCGAATATTTCAGCAAAGCGCGCCAAAACCTCCTCCTCCTCCCCCCCCCGCGGCTCCTTGCTGGATCCCCAAGTTTTCAACTGTTTTCACTTTCCGTCAATTAGTTTTTGAAAATTTTCTGCTTCCACGCGCTTCCATGAGCCCCCGTTTTCATTATTTTTAATTTGGCTCCCCTTTTTTTAGCCTCCGATCCATTTCTTTTCAGGTTGGTTTGCTCTCATCTCTCTCTCTCTCTCTCTCTCTCGTCTCCTTAGAAGAAACAAAAAAAAGTTTTTCAACACTTTTTAGTTTTCTTTACCGCAGCTAATAGGTTTTCATCCTTTCGGGGATGATAAAAAAAAATTGATTTCATGCGACCATCTCGTGCAGGTGTTGGGAAAGTGGAAGAAGAAGAAGAAGAAGAAAGAACCCGAAAATGACTCTCGTTTAATTCCAAGGAACTCTTGTGTTCGAAGTATAGGAGGACCCCCCGTCATGGGTGATTTTCACACCTTGCGAACTGTGCTGCCGAACCAACATTCCTTCTACGAGTTACGAAATACAATAATTTCGACAGTCATACTAAATTATAGTACAATAGAATTATTTTAAAATTACTTAAGTAATTTTATTGCAACTTTACCTAAGAAGACTCCCTAATGTCTTTCTAAATATTAAATAAATATAAAATAAATAAAAGTATAAAAATGTTTTTGACATAGTATAAAAACTAACCAATTAATATTTTATATAATAATATAATATAAGTATATATTTAGTAATAAATATATATAAATAAATCCATGTAGTGTATAGTAAATGCATCAAATGCTGTAAATGTATATAGTATAAATGCATATATAATACAAATTTATATAGTAATATAAGTAATATAATAAAGTAATTTTATATAATTATAATAAGTAATGTTTCAAACCACGTTTTTCACAATATACATGTATTTCCATTTTGTACGTCACTCACGTATACCTTTTAAACATTCTTTTATTTATTTATTTATTTATTTATTTATTTTATAACTTCTTGACCGAAACAGAGTCTTCAAGAAGTTGGGAAAATGTTTTTTTTTTTTATTTTTTTTTAAACTTAATACGAAAGGATCTATCCTGTAAGTTAGAGGTAAGGGCGTATACTACGACCAATTAATTATTTTTTAGTTGTTTAATAACAAAGGTAATAGTTGAAGCTCGATTCATTTTTTTTGTTGTTTGAAAAATTAAATGCAATTTTAAAAATATAACGCAATATACATAATTACAATAGTTAAGTTTTTAAGTGTTTGATAAAACATCCGGAGTTTCTTGTTGTGATTCCGTCTCGGTGACACTTGTTTTTCGTCAAGTCGTGTTCCAAGTGGAAAACGACCGGAAAAGCGGACTAATTTGAGCAAATTAATAAATTTAGTGTGTGTGTGTGTGTGTCCCTGTGTGAGACTGACAGATTCCCCTGACAAAAACGTGTGTTTCCTTCCTGCCTTCCTTCCTGTTTTTATTTAAGTAATCCTGGCGTGCGTCATCTGCGCCATTAAAACGGGCACTTTTCGAAGGTGTGCACTTGCAGGTACGTTAATTTTATCGTGAATTTTACTTAATTATACGTGCTCACACACACACAAACCATCACCATGGGTTCGGGACTTGGACCCAGAGACACACATAGACACGCTCACTCAAACACACATGGAAAGAAAGTGAAAGTACGTGAATAGTGATTTCGTGAAGTTGCATTGTGTTCCCAGAATTAGCATTTCGTTCCAACTACTAGCATTTGTCTTCCTAGAGACTTTGACCAGTCGCTGCGTGGCTTACTTTAACTTGGTAGATGTGACAAAAAATGTCTGTAAAGCTCAAATCCCTGACTGTCTCATGGTGCAAACCTTGCCTGTAAGGCTCGTGTGACGTCACAAAGTCACCTCAAGCAGGGCACTAACATTAGTTTTATGTTAGTAACATGGAAACTTATTGAAGTTACAAGTCTGCGCGGTTAATAAGAAGCTTTTTATTGTATATTATGTAGTCACCGACAGAATTGATCAGTTAGGTGTGATTTGGCTACAACATACATGACCAGTCCGCTTTCAGAACTGCAGTTAAAGTTTTCATCCGTTGTGTACGTTACCAGCACAAGTTCTGCTTAGGCGAAGTGAAAAATATTGTTCTGCATGTTCCAAAGTTTACCTAGCCAGCTGTTCATGTTCTCATCTAACGACGAGTAATTTTTGAAGCAAGTAAAATGTTTTTTTGTTTCTAAAACAGTAAGAAAAATGTTTCGTTTTTGTTAGAACTCGTAATTAGTCAGGAATTCCAGGTAAGTTCGGTAACTCGAACCAACTTCTCATTTCCACCTTTGGTGTCAATTGACTGAGTAGCAGCAAAAGTTTCTTGCTGTTGTTGTTGTTGTTGTTGTTGTTGTTTTCCTTTCCTTCTTTTTTTCTTCCTTCCCGTTGCGCTTTGGTTCATAAAGTAAAGATGGAAGAAAGGGTGTTGCACGTTTTATGCGGTGAGCACCTGGGAGAAAGGCGAAGTTTCTAAAGGCCGAGAGATCGCCGCAGAAGAAGGAAAGTAAAAAATTTTCGTTCGTCCGTTCGTCCCGCGTTTTTTCCTTTTTTGTGTTTCCGGTTTAATTTATTATGCTTTCCTATCTGTTTAAGGCGTTCGTCCCCATGAAACGTATATCTTTACGGTCGCATCTCGTTGAATTTTCTATCATTTTCTACTTTCTTCTTAAACACGTCTAGTTTTTTTTCTTTCTTTCTTCTATTTCAGACCGTGGCACCCTCACATATTTCCTCGGTTGCCGGGTGTTGTTGTCGTTGTTGTTGTTGTTCTTCTTCTTCTTCTTGTTTTTCTTGTTCTTCTGCTTCTTGTTCTTGCGTTACCGCCAACCATAAAATGTTATCGCTTAAATTACCCTTTATGGTTCACTCGACGTAATTCGACTTTTTTCCTACTCCCGAACAAGAGCTAATAAGTTTTATTACTTTGAAGCTTCGCTCCATTGCTTAAATTAATTCGAGCGGAGGGAACTATTTTTTATTGTTGCATCGACAATTTGGACTACACCTTTTTTTTCGTGCTGCTGGAAGTTTAATTTACGAATGGTATGGACAGTTGGGTGTTGAGGCTGGGAACCGAGCGTGTCCGAGACTTCCTACTTAACTTCGAGAACAACGGTTCTTTTTTAAGAATACAGTTCCCGAAGTGATGTTCCAAATGAGAAGGGATTTATGTGTTGTTATTAAGTTGCCTTGCACTTAGTATCTGGCCTTCTGTTCAAGTATTTTACCGGATCTGCGAACATATCAAACACATTCTACAGAAAACAGGAAAATACTTAATAAAATATTTCAGAATAAATTAAAGAGATATGCCGATGTCATTTCTAACAGATGCAACGTGGATACGATCTCTACTATATAAGAAGTAAATAACTTGGACTACAGTCATACAACATACTGAACTATGTGCACAAATAAAAGTCCATTACTATTCTCCCTACAATGTCTACCATTAGAGAAATATTTAAAGATTCGCTGCAGTGTTCGCTTTCTGTTTGTCCTCTATTTTTACCCGACTACGTTACAAAGTGTTTAGTCTCCAAGCGGAAAATAATTACCATTTAAAGTTCAAAGAATACTTTTAATTATGTCAATGTGTCTGGAGGATTGTCTTATCCCGGCAAATCTCCTAAGAGGACTTTCGATTTCCTTTAATTTAATTTTAAATTTACGGTTATTGTTTCGTTCGCTGATTCGAACAAGTCCACATCCAGTGCCTAAAAATGAACAGCCAAACAATTCGTTCGTGAATCAATCGAGTTTATTTTTTTTTTCTATTAAAATTGGATTGAACACATCAGTACAAGAAATTTTTATTAATCTATTAATACATTTTTTTATAAATGTTTCCAATTGACGCACGGTCGTAGACAATGACAAGTTACTGTGCGTAATTAAGTATAGTGAGACAAAACGATTTCAATAAAAATTATTTAATATATTTAACAAGTATTTAATATTATTATACATTCGTACATTATACAAACATAGAATTTTTTAAACATGTTAATTTGATTTGTTTAATTTTTTCTTTTTCTACGAAAATTATGTATGTCACCTGAGCGTTATTTTACTCAAATTGTACAGGTAGATCTATTTTTAAGAGTAGATTTGACACATTTTCTGAGTTCGATCGCACACGAAAACCTGAAAATAACGATGTAATTGTCGCAAAACCTCCGCCAATGATTTTAATTATGTAAATTAAGAATCAAATAACCACACACTGTCTTTACCATTAAGTTAAACCCGTCGAACTTCCTCTCCTCCACCGGACTTTCATTTATACGGTTTAATCTAATGAAATTACACTCTAATTACTACAAATACTTGTTGGCGCACTTCATTATATAGGTAGATTTAATGAACGCTACCGTAATTCAAAACCGTGAGTACTCGTGAGCCATTAATCATAAGCAAGTCATAAGTCCCGCGCAGGAGAACATTTGTAAATTAAATTAAGAAAAAAAAAAAGAAAAAATACAACTAAATTAACTGAAGTTTCGGCAATACTGGAAGAAACATAAGTCAGATGAATGAAGTCGACCTCGAAATTCGGTTCATAATTTTGCCGGTTGAGCAATCGCCGGGTGCTTCAACTAATGTCGAAACGAAGAAAAGTATCTTATTGATATGTGGGAGCACATGGGTTTTCTTCAAGGACAGACAGAACACATTCTACGAAACTATGTAAATGAAATCCTCGTTACGATATTATTAATCACGACGGAGACCTGTTTATCCGATCTGCCATTCCTTGTACCTACACCTCTCACCACACACACACACAAACTACACTCGGAGTGTATATACGTCGTACACATGGCAGTGGTACCTCACGGTGGGTACTCTGACCAATTTGACAAATTCTGGACGTTGGTAAAGCTCGAGAGGACTCGTGTACGTCTACGAAACATAATAAAGACAAGAAAACAGGATTCGACGATGTGACGTCTACTCTCTCGTAATTGTAATGAATATTAAGTAAGGGAACGGAGCGACGCCGATTGATTGCATTTGATCCGAGCATCGAGCTCTACCACCGATCTATTATTATTCATAAAAATAATTTTTTTTATTTTACCGCCAGAAAAAAAATTTCTCATGAATGTTACGGACCACCTATCAGATGCATTTCGTTGCCCATAAATAAAAATGAATCGAATGAGACGTAAAAGTAACAATAACATAAGTTTTAATTTTACATTGTCTTCACTACAATTTTAGAGCGTTTTAAGTATATTACGTATCTGTATTTGTGTACGTGTTTGATTTCATTAATAACATGAGCATGTTTATTAATAGAAATTGTATTATGTTTATTACACACAATCATTAAATAATTGTTTATTAATAGTATCAGTAAATATGTGTTAGTGTAGTTATGTAATTTATTTTATTAATAAATAATCAGTAAGCAATAGATTCCGTTGAAGGCGATTTTGGAAGGGTTGCAGAAGAAGAAAAAAATCAGTGCGTCTGAGAGAAAACTTTCAAACAGGTGAAGAAATCAAAGAAAATTTAAAACTTTCAACACGGCGTAAGAATTCAGTGAAAACTTCGGGGGTTTCAATAAATTAAACGTCAATCCGAATAGAAAAAAAAATGAAAACTTCATCGTTACTATTTAGTTGATGAGTAGTTACGTAGTAGATTTAGTAGTAAGTTTCGGAAGTACTTTCTACTAACACACACACACACCATTGTTACTTTCAATACAAAAGTAGTTCAACTTCTCATTACTTCAAACGTTTAGCCTGCAGCAAAAAGGTAGTTGTTAACCAAATATGAAAGCAAAGTGAAGTGGTGAATTAGTAAATTGCAAAAAAAATCTGCAGGACATTCTTACAGGTGACGGGTTAGACACGGAGTGAACCGATACCTGCAGTTAATTACTTGTAACACAGTCTTGTTGTACCACCTGGAGTGTGTGCGTACTCGTCTGTACTCAACCATAACCGTCTTGTTACGTTACAGGTGATGATAGCATTCATAACGGTCGTCTACCATCGGTTCTGATCGCTCGTGATGGTGTCCCGCTTGGGTCAGGGCCTGTTAATTTTTACATATGCACTTCTGAACGACTCAGGTGTTCTACTGTCGGACGAGAGTTACCTATCTGCGCGGTTGGGCTGCCATCCTGCCACAAACGGAAAACATTCCTCCTTTCATTGCGCCGCCCTCCCAAAAGTTTCCTTTGTTTCCATCATTTCGCACGTTTGTACGCGACGACTCCAAAATGAGTCGCTAATGAGCGGTTACAGGAGGAGTGGTCGAAATACATAATGTAAATCCGTTATTTATACATAAATAGGAACAACCGGTCGAAGGTGGTGTGCAGGAAGTGTTCGGGCAACGAGAAAAATCTAAAGAGTTCGGCCCACAGGTACGGTACGACGAGTAATAACAGCGTCCGGGACTCTTTCAATCAATCACGCCATTATTTCTGGAACACTTTCTTTACGGAAAACAATTTATATTAATTAACAAACAATTTTAATTTGTACCTGGGTCTGTCCGTGGGTTGACTCGAAAGTAAGCACCCAACACAGAGAGGCAACCTCTTCTTCTTTCATCTATTGAATTTATTGATGTGTCGGAATGATTCAACGCGTCAAGAGTGATTGACATAATCAACTTGTTTCGCATGTCGGTTTCCTCTACCCGATGAGAACTACTTAGTAGTTTAATATTGTAGGAGTACAATGGAGTCTTCGCCACACCACGTCAAAACCTGATGAGGTGGAACTTGAGTGCCCGACGATAGAAACTCGTAGAAACGAACACAACATCGATGTATATTATTTTTTGCAGAGTGTTAACATTTAAGTACACAATCTAAAGTTCTTTTCTGCAGAACAGGAAGAACTGGGTGAAGGATCACCAACCGTGCAGCCGACAAGACTGGTGTACCGGTGGTCTCACACTGATTTACCTTAGATTCATTATGTATCATTATGTACATAACGATTCATAAATTATTTCATATGGCCTTGGGTTGTGGCCGGCGATTGTTATGAAACCTATGTAAGAATAGAATACATTAATTAAATAAAAAAGTACCGTACCTGTAGTGTTTCATTTGTCAGTGGACGCACACCAGTGAGCCGGGACCAGGAGCCGAGTCCAGAGGACGCCCGGGTGTTACCTGAATTTGTGTGACCGCGACATGTCTCTGGACGGCAAACCTAAAAATTTCTCGTAATCGGTCAAAGGTCAAACAAACAGAAATTTTATTGCCGATTTCTTAAGAGATTAATGTAAAATTCCGTTTTCTCGTTTCATCTCCGCGGTTGTACCTTTCCTTTTTTTATTCGGTGGCGAAATGACTCCGCAAGGTTCGTGCCCGGTTAATTCAGAGACCTGTTTCGTAAAAACCCCACAACCGCTACCTGACTTTTGATCGCGATTTAAATAAATCTCGGCAGCATTAATTAAGAAATTTGAAGAATTTGAACGGTGAATGAAATGGTTGTTGCCAAAGAGACAGTCTCTCGTCGTGTGTTGCGGTACCACAAACTGGACTACACCGGATAACTCCTGACTGAGGTGATCTCGTAATTTACAATCTGCTTCACTACACCTCGTTACTTACCTCTAACTCGAGGATTTACCTGACGATTTATGTAATATTTGCTTACTTGTGTAATTCCATTTACTCGCACTTAAAAATCAAGAGTTTTCAAATTTGCTTTGAGAGTTACGAACGCTTTTTATTTACAAGTTCCGATTTCTTTTACCCAATTTTTGCCTTTTACTCACTCGATTAAGTAAAATTTTTTTCCCGGAACAAAATTCGTCCCGTTTTGAATGCGAGCGTTTTAAAATCGACACGGGACTCAGGTAAAAACCGGAACGGATGCACACAAATGCTACGAAAACGAACGTAACACCCCCATTTTCTTATGTAAACCATGTGCAACGTACATCCCACTCTTTTTACAAGTTCTGGAGTTGTGTTTTTGAGACGCCGAACGAAAAGTTTCGGGGAAGTACTCGACGACGAGTACCAGGAAGTTGTCGGAGTGGTAACTTCTAAAGTGCCGTGGAATCAATAAATCACCCAATGGTAGTGTTAGGTAACGGATAGCTACCGGGCAGTGCTGTCCAATTCTGAAAATAATTAACACGACTCGGGAGCGATTTTCCACGTTAATCAATCGACGCTTTCCGAGTGTTAACATCAATAAAAAATACATAAGTGTGCGTTAATTAATTTTCTAATTCTCGTATCGGTTCCGGTTCTGATTCGAACAAACGATACGTAAACAAATTTATTTCTTTTCCCCCTGTGTTGATTCGAAAAGGTAAGCGGTAACAACGAACGTTGTTACCGATATTATTTATTGAGAGCTATTAAAATGATTAATAAGAAACGGTCACATCGGGATCGAATCCGCTCAATGAGTTCCTCTCTGCAACCTTCACTTCGTTTAAATGAATATTTATTTCTTTATTATTACCCCCGAGAGTAATAAATATTCAGATGGGTACCGTGGGTACTCGTGCCCGTGGTCGTTACCCAAACGCTTATTAGCCGGTACCTGAGAGTACCTGTGCCTGGCCAGAGGATTGGTTCATCCGATACACCGCCGGTCGTCCCGTTCAATGCCGAGTGAAAGTACCTGACCTTATTTAACCGACTGCTCCTTCGTTTTCATTGACATTCCTCCGTTCGATTTCTATTGATTCTTTCATGGCTCTGACAAGAGGCAACATTAATTGACTCCCATAGACAAGAAAGAGGAGAAGGCATGCAAGGTGGTTTGCCGGTGCACAAAGGCGTTCCTGCAGCGGAGGGGGGGGAAAGAAATACAATTGTATTTCTCCTGGTACCCCCCCACAGACGATTAATAACGTGGTCCCACAATTTCCGGCAGTTATTTTATACTTGGCTTCTTTATTCTTCTGCCACTTCTTGCACCCAATGCTTCGATATGAAAAATTATATACGGGAATACGATGTAAAACGTAGTTATAATATAATTTACGGGGGCAAGTTTTATAGTTGCACATTTCTGAATTATAAAGTTCTTTTACGACTCGAAACTACAATTCCTCTAGAAAACGATTAACGTTGTTATTATTATTATTATTATTATTATTATCTGCCGGCATCCATTCTTTTTTTTTACTGTAACGTGTATATTTTATAATTTAAGGGAGGGTGAACTTTATACTGTAATATAAATGTACAGCGTCGTACTTTTTACAATTCCAAGAAAATGAACTTGGATGTTTTTTTTTCTTTGGTTTCTGCTCCTCTTATTCTTTTTTTTATTGATGCCAATGGTCTGAAGTGTTGTGCGACAGGTTCAGTTTAATATTAATATCGTTCGTGCACTACAACTGGGCTGTAATTGACATTCAACGAGAGCTCGTCAGGTGATGTAACACAGCACGGTCCTCCCGCGACGCACAATCAGATGTGAGTACTCGTGTGAGAGAATATTAATAAAACTGGGACACGGTTGACTATATTATATATATGTATGTGTGCATGTGTTACACTAAGAGTATCAGATCGGAAAATGTTATTAATTATTACGCTAATCTATAATTATTAATATTTATTGTGAATTAATTGAACATAACCATCAAAATTTATGGGATGAAAACGAGTTACTCTCAAACATGTCCGCCTTGGTATGTAACAAAGGCTTATGAACAGATTTATGGCAGGTTAGAATACACACCTAACACAAGTCTTTCACTTGCGTTGATATAAGTATTTCTGTAGTCGTTCAAACCGCTGAGTTTTGATATATATATATATTTTTACTACACACCATGTTGGAGTCGAAGTGGATCGAACGAAAATGCCAAAGTTCAACGGTCGTTGTGTGGCTACTTGTGAAAAATACTTCTTTCCCGGTCTTCTTTTATAACTTATAATTTTTCACGCCATTAAATAATAATAATACGCTTTAGTTTGAAGCACAACTATTTTCACTGGCATTACAAAAACTTTTTCTCGTTGTTAGACCCAGGTTGTGTGTTCTTCTCGACTTGTGCAAAACAACCCGTTTTGTGTTGTTTACAACTGGTAATCATTCGTTGGGAACATGAAAAAATTTCGCAAAATTTGTTAAATTTCGTTACAGTAACACTGTGGTACTATCCGGTCCGAACATCTCATTGACACGTACGTCCCTTCGTTTCAGACATAATTTACTTTGAAGGAACTTGAGTACTGGGTACGTGCCGATTCGCTAACCGTCGTAACAGAAACTAAAGCTATTTTCGGTACTGCAGTAAGACCGTACTCAAAGCCCGGCCGTGGCGGTACGACAGCAAACGCTCGTCTTATACGTTTACGACGACGGATTTTCACTCCGGGGAGAAGAAACATTCCTCTTCGTGGGGATAAATGGTCAGAGACAGGACGGAACGGAAAATATCACTTCGTGTTCGGTACAATGAGAAAAGCTCAAATGTCGACAATAATTTTTCTTCAAGTAAGAAAAGCAAGGGAGAAAGCGAGCCATCGCTTCCTCACCCTTCGACCCGAAGACCTTTTTTATCGTCGAGAACCAAACCGAAAGGAGGAGGAAGGCGAGAACGAGAACGACGACGACGACTACGACGACGACGTAGAAGATTAGGAGTAAGTGTTTCACAGTGTAGGGAGAAAGGACCGGACGAGATGACAAAAAAATGAGGAAAGAGGACCAGAAGAAGACACGACAGAGATAATGATGGGAGACAAGCGGGGCCACCACGCGACTACGACACGTGACGTGGCAGCAGCAGCAGCAGCAGAAGCAAATCGCCTTTTTCATTTCATCTTCTACCAGACATTCATTGTTCTCTCGAGAGGAAATACTTTTTACCGGAGTATTACCCGAAACCGATTAACGATGAAACCGTCGAATAAAACCTTTCTTAACGAGTCCGGGAGGGGATTCTACCCGAAAAAGTTTGCCAATCGACCGAGCGAAGAGAGTCCTTTCACGTGAGGCAGAGTAAGGTCAGGGTCGGTGCCCAGGCTGGTGCCCAGGCTGGTGCCCAGGCACAGGCTCTGTATTTTTTTTCCGTTGCGTAACCCGCGAGAAAGGAAACGAGTTACGCGTGCCACGAATTAAACTGCAAATGAGTTCGTCTCTCGAAATCGATTCTCTTCAGGTTTTAAGGTTCTCGTGAATCCGACAGGTTTCGATGTAATTACAGATTCGAAATAGAAATTATTCTTTCGAGGAGGATCGATGATGTACCTCCTCGGGAGTTACCGAGTACGTGTGTTTTTCACCGACTTGACGCGTGTTCCCGGTAGACGCGAGGTAACTCGAGGTAGATCGCCCTTGCCGAACAGTTTTCTGACCCGATTGCCCATTGTAAAATCATATATCGTTCGTTTCACTGAAATTTTACTTGATTTCTCACATCGATCGAACGTCCGATCTCTCAAACGGGAACGACACCTCGTTGCCCGGTAGTAAAACACCACCAAACACCACCCAGCACCCCCAAAGTTTGATGAAAACGTATAAATCAAAGGGAATAATTCGAATTCAAGGAATTTTCCTGTTGCCCTCGTCACGGATGCGATCGTCAAAAAAGTTATTAATTTTATACGGGAGGGCAGTCGAGTTCCTTTGGGAACCCGGCCGGACGTGGAAAATTATAATTTCACCGATTCGAAACGGCACAAGTCATAAAGAAGTTGAAAAATTGCAAATAAATTTGATTTGTTAATACGAAACAACGGGGACCATAAATAAAAGGTGGACATCTGTGCCCCGCAATACCTTTCCTAATGTCCTTCATTAGCATTTAATGTTTATTGGTCCATTAAGGAAAGCGCGATTGTTGCTCAGCTCGTAAAACACCGGTCCACGTTCCTGTATAAATATACATTTGTAGTGTATTTATTTATATTAATATATGCGTATTATATACATATTTATATGTATATGCGGACGGAAGTGTAGGATTAAAAAGCCGCTTCCTAGACAAAACCAAATGACCGAACTTCTGTTCTTTAACGTCTGTGCAGTTCTCCGCGTCTGTGTTTCTGTACCTGTAATTAACTCTGTCGATTTCATAAAGTGTTGTAATTATTTTTTCATCGGAATGTGTTTGTGAATGTGCGGAAACCTTGAACTGTAACTTCGTATGTAACGTGGTGACTTGTAAGTTTGCATTCTCTCCCAAGAAAATTAGGTAAATTGTGACTTGATTAAGGGCTCCGATATACGTGATGATTGTAGTGTTTGTAGTGTTATGAGTGGTTGTTATGGTAATATTGAAAATTGTTACCCGGAGACAGACAACTTAGGTGCTTTATGTTTGGTTTAATTCAGGAGAGGTGCACGAGATTTAAGTTCACGTCGTAGTCATTCTTGAAACGTAAATGTAAGCAAAATTTCTTTCATTACGCGTGTAGCGTTACATGAGACAGACAAAACTTAAGTTGCTTCGTTGTATTGGGTTAAACATATTCAAGTTTTAAATGTAGTAACGCTTGCAGAAGTGAAATACATAACTCAAGCTCCTTGCATTGAACTTAAGGCTACTTTAAAAATCGCACAAAGTCCAAATTTCATACCATCAAGATTTTACAACACTTAAAATGCAGACAAAAATAAAATTTTCGTTCTTATTATTGCACGCAAATTGTAGTGAATCCGCACAGTACACATTACACTGCATTTAACTTACAGGTAATAATCAAAACAGGGAGGTACGGAACTTAAGTTTCGTCTGTTCACTGCCCAGTAAAACAATTTCATTTTTATTGCGGCGACATAATTTTGCTACATAGCTACATACAACTACATAAACATAACATCAATCAAGTTTGGTTTAAGTCACAAAACTTGACAACGTCTAAGTTAACTTCTCCACGTCAAGCTTGAAACAAAACACCACCACAGACACACACATAGAGGACATACGTTTTTTTCGGTTCTGTTAATAACAAGTTTTCAACTACTTTTTCCACTTCACAGTAAAAATAGTTCACTGACAAATGTTCTTTTAATTCACTTAATTAGAACGGCGACGATTGTCAACTCTTGACGTTTATCCTTTTCATTTTTTCGGTCGGTTCCATTTTGTAGTTGAATTTTCTCACCCTTCGTCCTTCCCATCTCGATGGCAGCGATTTTTATCGAAACGGATGGGATTTCGATTGTAATTCGTTTTTTGTTTACGTAGAAAGCGACCGGAACCGTCGACATTCCCTATCCTCCACCGACTTTCATCCCCCGTACACATACATAATACATATACGTTTCAAATCTAGGATTTACATCTCTCAGGGTTGTACGCGAACAATAAAACAACTACATAAGATCCGATCGGCAGCGGTGACGTGGGGAAAAGTAATTACCCTACAACATCAGATATTTATTATTATGTTATAATTACTTACAATATCTTCCCGTGAATAAAGTACATAATCAAGATGTACCGTACGGAAGCGACAGGACGAAGCGAAAAGGTAACGATTTATTTTTTTTATTTTTTATTTAAAATAATGAAACTCAAGTTAAGAAAAAAAAATTCGAGAAGTAGAGAATCGATGAAACATAGTAAAATGTTGTTATGTAATTACAAAAATAAAATTTATGTTTCGGACGGCAGACGAAATTAACCGGGTTCCATTCGAATTTGACGTTTTGTTACGGTGCAAAGCCCCTCTGCTTTTCGCCACAAAATCTGTCTCTTTCACCTGGGATATGCGACGCCACCTGTAAATCAAGGTGATTTTTCAAGCTTAGGAAGTTAATAAATAAACGGTTATTAAAATGAATATTCGAATAAACTCCGAATTAAACCGCGTTACTTTCCAGATAATTTATGTATCGATTTCAGGCCGGGTTGTAGTTTTCGGTCGGATGACAGCGGCCGTCGTGATCGATTTTAAATAACAATAATTGTCAAATAAGTGATCTATTAACAAACTATTTTTGCGTTTTCGTTTAGTTTGTGCGATCCCCATTACATACACATTTACGCCGTCTTTAACGAGTCGACGACTTCTTCTTCTTCGAGAACCTTCACTTTGAAGTAGAAAGTCGGTGCAACAAATTAACGGCAACGTACATAAGTTGACTTTTTATCGGTCGGACAAGTCGTTTTTTCGGTACATAAAATTAATAATTTGTAATAAGACTACACTAAAGTCGGTGTTAAACGAATTAAAATGCAATAAATTATTGTTCGGTATAGGTTTTTGTTACATAATACCAAAATATGAGAACAATAATTTTATTAAATGGGCAATAATCAATCAGACACTTTTACTCAGAAGCACACACACACGCACACACTCACCTTGACTTTCTATTTATTGGTTTAATAATAAATGTACAGAAAAACACAGGCATGCACAACATACACGAAACATTCCATTAGATTATTTTAAATCCCACAATAATAATGGTTTTGATGTTTTATTGAATGCAACAGAGAAAATTGTGTGAGGCCTACTTATTTAAAGTATGATTTACTTCACACTTACTTATGTCGGGGATACTGATAGTTACCATGCAGGTAACATGCTGCTCATGTGTGATTGCTATTAATTAATACATACAACTCAACATAAAAACTACATCCCCACGAACCGGTAAAGTGCAGGTGATTTATTTTAATATGAACTTAAAATTGTAATAGTTTGACGGTAGACAGGAGATTTTGAACTTGACACGAAACCTTCAACCCTTTAAGGGCACCGATAAGAACTCACGTTGACCGAAACGTCGGGAGCAGAAAGGTTTCCTATGTGGAAAGGTCCCTGATAGAATTTTTGACTTGTCCGGTTCAAAGGAAGCCACAAGTTGAGGAACTACGGTGATGTCTGTGTCGCGTCGTGTCGTGTCGTGTCCAACGTGTGGGACCGGCCGTGTCAAATGTCAAAAACTTAAGTTCGCTCTTCTTCCTCGTTGTGCAAGACTCTTAGGGAAATTAAGTTAAGTCGGTGTTGTTGTTGCTCTTGTTTTTGTTGTTGTTGTTGTTGTTGTCGTGGCACATTGTTTTCTGTTACCCCGACAAAACCGTGTCACTCAATTTGTTACTCATTTTCTAATCGTGATTTAAAGACCTTTCCGGTTCTGGCTATGGTTCGTCTCTCTGTGTGGTGAGTGTCGTTTTCAATTCAGGAAATCCGTGAGTGCTTTCCACCGTGCGCAAATTGAAAATTTCTTATTAATATGCGTTGGTCACAATATGAAGACATAAAAATCGCATTACAGAACTCGTTAATAATCCTTAGCGGGCTCTTGTGTAACCCTCAAATTATACTTTTATACTGTACGGTTGGTGTCAATCGGAATTAACCCCCGTAACTCACGTGTGACGGTCATTTTACCGCAAGGTTTTCTTCCCCTGCTCTTACTAAAACAATCCGAAGATCTCCAGCAGTTCTTTTGAGCTTTTTCAAGTTAATAACTGAAACAAATTTCCTTGTATGTATATATATATTTTTCGACTTTTTCTTTTAAGTACTTTACAGTCTGGTAACAGGTGTATTGTCGTACTGCTACCATTTGTTTTCACCTCTCCTGCTAGACCTGCTAGTACCTGCCACCGTACCTATTTATTACGAATAGAAAGTTTTTTAAGGCTGGAATGAAAATAGTTTTTGAAAAAGTAAAGCTCTTTAATTGACTCGATACCGATTAGGAGTACTCGTTGGTACTTTATTTGTTTTAGTTAAAGGGAATTTCTCTCAATTAAATGAAACCTTTCCGTTACTCGAATTGTCTCCGTGAGGTCACTTATTAAAAAAAAGGTAATAGGATGACTCTCGTCGGGTGAGTCTACCACACGGAAAAATCATATTAAGACATCCAGTCATGTCGGAATCGAGTTTTAATTAAATTATATATTAGTAAAACCCAAAAATGTTATTAATTGTACTTTCATGGAAGGTCGGCTTTCTTCTCAAATTAATGTTTGATCCTGCGCGTTTCGATCTCAGGTGAGAGAATTTGGGCACTTCAGGTGTTACTCACATCTCATTGCCGTCTCGCTGCGTTAAAAAACGGATCACATCAATTGATTTTAAAAAATTCAACGCGGGAGACTTCGAAGTGGTGACGAGAATCGCCATTTTGTTTTGAACGAAATTATTTACACGCAAGTACATAACTCTGCACGCGCACTCAACTTTTCAATTTTTCTTGTTGGGAAAACTTTTATTAGTTCCCGTGTAGTTCTTCCTGTGTAATTCCACCCCCGTTTCGGCAAGGGTGACACGTAGAAAACATTCCCGCAAGGAAGTAGCTCTTATTGCTACCCCTAAACGCGGTCGACTTTAATTTTTCACCCGTGACGAAAAGGACAAAGTGACAAATGATTAGATTACCTTTCCGGCAGGTAGGTGAAATTTTAAGCAGCTTGTTGCGGGCAAGCGAATGAATCTAATTTAAATTTGAAATTTAAATTTGAGCTACGCTGAAATATCACGGTGGTAACCGTTAATTATTGAAAAAAGTAATTATGGGTAACCGGTGGAGATGGGCAGGTGGCAAAACCGAGTTATAGGGGTAGCTCGGGTAACTTGATGCGATTTTTAATAAAATATAAACTGTTAGAGCTCTACAGCCTACACATGTACACACACGCACACACGTACAGTAATCTTCAGCAGGTGTCCCACTTAGAGAAGAGAATTAATTTTTAGTTTGGTGTAACAAAATGGATAACCGACTATTATTCGCAGGCGATTTGCTTTCACTTTCTGCAAATTTCATTCGAATCGGCAGGTAAAAAACGCGCGCGAAATTCTTCATCGTGTGTGCAAAACGGTGGCCCGACTGAAAAGTTCAGTAGCGCAGTAAGTTTCATCACAACGTTAAAATATGTATATAATAAGTTGGGTGTTATTTCTTACCAAACAATCACACATTTTTATTATTTTTATTTTCGATTTTAAGTTTTAAGTTCAGTCGGCTGGACCTTGCGTGGAATGTCAAGGAAATCAGTTTACAGAGTTGAAAATACACGTGAACGCGCATTTTCTTCCGTGTCAAAAGTCAGGAGAACGTGTTTGTTGCGTGGCGTTCATTGACACAATCATCGGTGGTACAATGGAATTTCGGTTGGGTGCCTTACCCGAAGGTAAAGAAAAAAAAATTAATAAAAATTAATTTATTGATCAATTCAAGATGGCCAAGAATTTTTATTTTGCTTAACCGAGACCGTGTCAGTCGAATCATTCACACAACAATGAAATAAAATTGAAATCCTGAACTTTCTCTCGGTCGTTCACTCCCATCTTGTTACCTCTGCTCGCTTTCCTCTTGAATAACTTTTTCTCCGTCTTCTTCTTGGTCTTCGTATTCGTCTTCTGCTTCTCGAGTGAGAGTACATCAATTTGGAGTACTGGTATTTGGTACCAACAATTATACGGTCTGCTCATCTAATCATCATTTTAGAGGATGAGCGCCCATTTAGCGTCATTTAGCGGGGATTCCGTTCCGATGACAAAACGTCGAGTGCCTGTGCTTTATGAAAGTGAACTTAAGAAAGAACTTAAAAGTCTCGGCGGGTGCCGGGTTGGGAAGAGGATGGATTGGTCTGGACAATGTCAAACATTTTTTAAATTAATCATCTGCAAGAACTGAGTTACATAAGCACAATAAATGTCACGTATACATATTTCTGTACTTATTAATAAATAGACATGAATGTACATAGCAAGGCTACACACGAGTGGATGCTGTACCGGATATAGCAAATTTCATTTTCTTGTCGTCGATTATTTTTTTATTTTATTTGTTATTAATTTAAAAATACTTATTTATAATTATACTTAGAAATACTTAATTTAAAAATTCTTTTAAAATTTGCATTTTTGTGTCTTCGTACTTGTTTTTTTTATTTGTATTTTACCTTAATCTTTTTTTAGGTAAACATTTGTTGTTATTTCTTTACTTTTCTGGTGTTATCTTTGTCATTTATTTTTATCTGTGACGAGCAATGGTAAATGGTTGTTCATTGGGCAGATTGTGCACTTTATGTGTTAATAATAAAAAAAATAATAATAATAAAATCATGTACGAGCTTTCAATTGATTCAAAATTAAACCTCAAAAAATTTTATAATTGATTTATAAATAACTCTGTACTATATATTAAATAACAATGTTGACTCTGAATTTAATTATAAGGTAAAAACGTAAAACAATAAAAATTTATTTATGTTATTTTGTGTTACGGCATAAATCAAATTCATTTTGAATCTGACTTGAGTTAAGTCAGAAGTACGGGTAAATCGCTTAAAACGCTACCAGCTCACTTGTAAAAAACAAATTTACCAATAATAAATATTTAAATAAGAAACTGGTTTTTGCTCGAGGGCGAACATAATTTCGTATGTGCGGATGCACGTTAACATTATTATTAGTCAGAATCGCATAACTCACGGGACGAAGCTCGGCTCCGAAACAAAGCTGTTGTTCCGACCGAGATCCCGGGATTGGCAGATGGCAAAAGCAAATCGGGAAACCTGTCGATGATCCCAGGTAGTTTTCCCAAGGAAGCGGGGAAGTATAAAAGGCGCGGGGAAGTCCTGTCAGAAACAACAAGCAGAAGCCATCACGTGAATGAAAATACGAAGCCTTTTGAAAATGTCGAGGTGAAGAGAACTGCGTGTGCATTCTCCCGAGGCGTAAATTCCACCAGTGAAAAACACATTCGAGTGAAAGCTCGCTTCCTCCCCGTTGGTATTTCGTCTTCTTCTACATCCTCCTTTCACGGAGCCTGGAAAAATTTTAATCCTGTAAACTACAAGGAAAAGCTCTAAAGCTTTTCTTTTATGCTCGCTCGAATGTGCTCATTCGAACTATTTCGCGGGCAGAGCTTCCTTCGCGTTACCTCTCCGCCCCTGTGACAGCAGAAAAAAAAACTACTTTCGCAAAACGGAAACAAATTCGAAAGTAGTCCGTGTCCCTGCCACTCTCTTGCCGAATACCCAATAAGTACACGAGAAACAAAAATGTTGTTCGGGACAGGTTTCGTCGAGGGTAGTTGCCGGCTGATTGCGTCGTCATCACACCTAGTGAAAACACCACCCGCCAACAGACTTTTATCACGCGGAAAACAACTTCGAGCTCAATTACGCGTGTGCTGAAAAGAAGTGCTTTTTGCGAAGGGACACACACAACAGAGAGTGGTCGAAAAAAAGGTCGGGGGTAAGAACGGAGAAAAAATAAAAGAAGAAACGGGCAGGAAGTTTGAAATGACGCGGTTCTCGAACTAACCCAAAAAGGACGGAGTGGTTCCCCTCTGTCGTCCTTTGTGCCGGCCGGCAAAGGTAAAGAGCCGTCCGAAATACCTTTTCGGAAGAACTTTCCTTTTTACCGGAGTATGAATAATTATTTGAGTAAAAAAAAACAAAAAAAAAAGAAAGAAAGAACCCGGGGTACTCGAGTAGGTACAAAAAAGGTTTTAGAGCTAATCAAAAAATTAATTATAAAGTTGTTTTAAGGGTGAAAATATTAAAAAGGCATTTTTCTGACATAGAAATGAAACTGCGTACGGACAGAAAAACATAAAATTTTTATGATTCAACAGGGGCGGCGTGTGCTGAGAGAAAACGCGCGCGATGAACCGGAAAAAGAACAATTTGCCACGTGTAAAAGAGCGAATCCTCCACACGGAAAAGTCTTGTATTATTTGAATTTTAGACGCGGGAAATCCACCCCGGACCCGGAGTAATGTTTTATTTATTAATAAGTTAATAGAAAACTGTCGGGAGCCACGTCCGAGACTAATCGCAACTCATCGAGTGGCAGGCGGAAGCGTTGCGCTCGCTAACCGTCTGATACCTGACGCTTACCTGGTCCAGGTCTCGCCGTCTCATCCCTCAGGATCCCCGAGATTTATTTCGTTTACTCGCGTGGAGCAATTTTCGCCGTACGGCACACATTTCAGGTTTTCACTCTGAGATCCCCCAGGAATGGATGTTGGAGTTTTATTAATCGTATTGTCTTGGTTTCTTGAAATGTCATTAACCGTCGAGTAGTGTTGCATATATACAAAATTCTCAGGTAATACTTTCAGGTAGGAATGTGGTGTTGGACTATTTGACGGTTGAATTACTGGTACGTAGACGTACTTTTTGTACGACTTGAAATCTTGAAAATATTGTGTAATAATAAAAATTTGTATTTAATGATTTAATATCTGGATATACATAAATATAACCTTTTATTGGTTCAACGACATGCCCTATAAATTATTAAAAACGTGTGGCTTATAGTTGGTCGTAAATTAAGAATACAAGGATGTTATCATTGAAGTATTGTTGTTAAGTGTTAAGTTAAAAAAATGTTAAGTTTCAATAATAATATTGGTACGCTAAGTAAAAAGTAAACCACTGACGTTACTAGTTTAGTAGCTGGCTTGTACACTGACAATTGTTGTTCCTTGTTTTTATTTAATTTAATATGAAGTATGTTATAATAATAAGTATATCATTAATAAAAGTAGTGTAAGAGTTCAACAGCGCTCAAGAAACTGTACTGTATCCAAAGTTTTTGTCAGTACATCTACTATCACATACTGAATGGCAGTCAAGGCGACTGGAGATTTTATGACCTCTCACAGGTGGTAGGCCCTAAAATTATTAAAGGTGTAGACTAACCGGAGCGCATAAAACGTGGATCATCAGTACTGTTAAACATAAATTGTAATGGAAATTAACTAAATAAAATATAAATGTGGTAAACACAAGAAGGAGATTACTTTAAAATTGGAGTTAATTTGACATTGAAAAACGATTGATCTTCACACTACAAGACTAATAATATTAATATAATTAATTAGACTAATATAATAATAATATTAATTCGTGTGAACCGGATTGTCTCCTACGTCTTCGTGACTTGGATAGTTTCAAAATAATATAAATGTCTAGTATTTTCGAGAGTGGAAGAGTCAATTTTCTTTTTCGGATGAAAGTTAAAATCCTACAATGAAATTTACATTTTCTCCCTTTTTAATTTTCCCAGGCCGTCCTTTTAAAAGTTACTTGTTACTCTTCTGCATCTCTCCGGGTTTCAAATATTTTCCTTTCGGCTCGTTTTTCATAAGACGCTCCAGAGAAAAGCACAATTTACACTTTTAAAATTCATTACCTTTGTAGTGTGGAGTAGAGAGAGAGAGAGAGAGACAGAGAGGGACAGGGACGATGAGTACCCGAGTGGTTGACTTTAACGACAAATCGGTTTTAAGTGAAATAGTTGGAGATGAGTTTCTCCGGGGCACGCCCATTAAGATGTTATTGAAATTTTATTACCCGGTTTTGTCAACGTGACCGCAGGTACCGAGTACCAAATACCCAGTAACGAGTGAGTCCCATTCTTCGGGGGTCCTGTTGAACGCTAGCCACCTCTGTACGTTCAAATTGTTCACTTTTTTTTTACTTTTACGTGAATGTGACGCGGAAATAACACGGTAATTACTTACGTAATTGTCTAGGAAACGTTACTGAAAGTAACACAAGTGAGCTTTCGGTATGCCAACGTGAAGGCTTCTCTTCACAATGTGTGATGGTTTCGAGGAGTGGCGAATGCTAATAATGAAGCAAATACATAAATCAAATATTTTACTTAATAGGGAAAGTGACTTTGGAGAAATTGCTTCGGTCTACTGTTACCTGTCTGTCAAACCCTGACGACGGCCTCTTGGGCTCGTACAATAGTTTCTATCGGTACCTTCCCAACTAAATAGTTTAATGTTTATGTACCACCTGACAGATTTTTGTTAAAGGTGCAGTTATTCATGCCTACCGTCTCAAATGCAAGTTATTGTCTTCTCTAAAAATTTGAGTTTCACTCTAAACTATAAGTAATTTTCTTTACAGTTATATATGATTGTATACTAGAAGCGTTGTAGTTAAGAAAAATTATAAATAACAGAATGACGTACCGGACCAGCCGTAATTTATAACAATTTATTAAAAATTAATACATGGGTAGTTTGCAAAATCGTCTCTTCATAATATATAATTTTACGTTTATAAAATAATATTTTTGATTTTAAAAAATTATCCTATTTTATTATCTACTGATTTATTATGTGGTTTCTTATTAAAATACTATTTGAATTGCCAAATATCTGTCTGATATTAAACGCCATTACTAAATACTAAATGTTGAGAAATATATTAATCCCTTACATAAACAAAATATATGGTAAATGTAAATGGTAAAAATACCTAAAATCATAGATGTGTACTGCAAAATATAAATATAATACTACAAGCATTTCCAGAAATTCTCATGTTCTCACAATTTTGTTTTCCCAAAATTATAATTTATATTTAACAACATGAAATAATATATTTGATGACATCTCATATTATTAACCATCCACATCCAACATTAAAATCGTGAGTTATTAAACGAGGGAACACCGGCTTGTCCCGTGGCACAAACACATGGAAAATGCGTTTTCATTGTTAATTATTTTTATTAAGTTCTCCATTTAAGTTAATTTAATTTTCCGCGGCTCGTTTACGTCCAAACTGGAGATTCTGTGAAATTTAAGTTTATTGACTGAAAATTATGTGAAAACATAAACCGGTAGAAGTTAAAGAGCGAAATAATTTCTATTAATTTTTTTTTTCATGGTTCTTACCGTTCGAGCGAATATAAAGTGACGTATTAAGTGGATTGAATCTGTCAAAGGGAGTGGTAGAATTTATGTATTTTGACAATTGAACTCGATTAAAAAATAAGGTAATAATCAGGGGTGCAGGTAGTCAGCATTTGTACGTGACGTACAAATTGTGTGGGAACTTGAAGTGAACGCTCGGGGGAGATTTGAAGGATCGAAAGAAGTTGAGGACAGCCACCTTCCTTAACAAGTTCTGTATATAATAATTTACTAACATAACAGGCCTTTTGTGGTCAGGTTCAACTCAGACAGAAGAAGCGTCCAACACGAGGCTTCTGAGTAGTTCAAAATAAACAAAATGTCCGCTCGGCGACTTGGTTTTCTGACGCACTCCTGTCCGGGAAATAATTCAGGTGTAATTTAATTCGTTTCTAGAAAATACGAAACCGTATCTATAAATTAACCGACTGTGACAGAATTTTAGGAAACGAGTACTAAGTACTGCTATTAAATAAACGATTACGTGGACGACCGGTACACGAGAGAACGAATCCAGTGGAAGAGAATGAGACCGTCTTAAGGTAGAATTGAAAGAAAGCAGGTGTACCCAGTCGTTAGCTGGTGGTGACGAGAATGGCGGCGGTTGTTGTCAAGAAAACAAATTGAAACGCTGACTGCATTTATCAATTAACTGGAGAGGAAGTCAAAAAGAAGTTTGAGTCAAGTCGGACGCAAAAGTCTGGGAATCGAAGAAATCCAGGGAAAAAAGGGAAAGTCAAACTGAAATCCGACATTTTCCTTAAGGACTCCACCGCGACCGACACCATCAACGCCATCGCCATCGCCGTTACCCCACCCTGATGGAGATTTATTTGTAGTAAACGCCGAGGGTGAAAATAGAATCATTGAAGATTCGTAGGATCAACTCGGGAAGGAAAACGGATCCCGCGGAAAATAAGCTGTCAGTTTTCCTTTACGTGACCGACACTAGAAAAAAAAAATAGTAAAATGCATCCCTTTTTTTTCTAACGCTAGAAACGGGTCTAGAGTTAATGTGAGATCCTCTCTAGGTGAACGTGGCACTCGAGAAGAGCAACGAGACGAATAACAATTGATAATTACAGAACGACGGTGAAAGTTCACTCGGGTTGGGTTATCAAAATGGAATGTCTTCCTTCGTGCCTTAACCTGCCTACCTGCCTGCCTACCTACCTGTTTTCCTCTACCGTGATGAAATTGTTACGGCTAAACGGTGTTGTGTGGTACCTGACGGTTGTCTCATTCGCTTAAGACCCTACCGTCCGACTCCATACGTTTTTTTCACAGTCTCATTTGATTTATCTTTTTATGGCACATCTACACCTGACATGTACCGTTTTATCTCCTTCTTGCCACACCACAGTTGTGTACTAAATTACTATACTTCCACTTAACATAATTTATAAGTCGCATCACTTAAAAATAATTCGTTTTTAAAAAAAAATCAGTTGAAATACAATACAGGGAACTTAACACAAAAGTATTTTGCTACTTCAAATCGACTTGGTTCGAAGCTCGAAGTACTATATACTATTTTTACTATTATGTGTTTGCATTATGTTCTATATTCTACTATGTACTACGACTAATGCATACTGTATGCACACTTGGTTGTGCGATCGTACTAGTAAATTAGAATTTTACAAACATTAAGTACGTAGTTAATATAACAAATACATTCTTTGATACTTACATCATATAGTGTAGTAACAGTAGTGATAGTTAATACATATCAATTATGTATTACATGTTGAATAATTCGTACCATTCGTTTTTGTTGCTTTAAATATTATTACAACAATATAGTATGCTTCAAACCTAGGAATCCAGGAGAAGAGTTCGCTTCAACAGGGCCAGCTTTGTTCTATCCTCTTTACTTTTCAGAATTATTTTTCCCCGAAGCGACAGCAGTTTCTTGCTTTGCAGCAAACAAAAACCAACAACGTCACAAAGATTAACTCCTCTGTTTAACGGTAAAACCAGGGGACAAGTGTGTAACTACAACTAGCCGTTCTCCTCATCGGAACCCTCAACCGTTTTTCCTCGTTAAATTTTCATGTATTCATCGGGAGTAATCACAAAAAGGAATATTAATCGTATTTTTAATAATTCATACGAAGGGGTAAAAAAGGGGATAACTTAATTTAACCGAATTGTAATGATGTTACGTCCAGCGGCCGTGTAACACACACACACACACACACACACCCGGGGTAATTGGAACGGCCATTTGCCGAGTTTAAAAATCAAAGAATAAAAAAGGCATTGCTTTAATTACGGTTTGATGGCTCATCGCACAGAAGAGAAAATTACCGGGTTACTCAAATTAACGGAAACGTATTATTTGTAGTTAGTGATGTTAGGGGCTGGAATAATCCCGGTTGGGTTTCTTGTCGTCCGGCAGTGTTCTGATTTGTCCTCTTCCGTCACCCTGTGTGTCGACGATTCACTCGATTTCCACCGGTAAGGAGGACACGTCGTTCAACCAAAAGAAAAGCAAACTCTTTTTTGGTTTTTCGTAGCGAAAAGCATTGTGTAATGATTTGTAAGCAAACACGTCGACTTTAAAAATGCTCCGTCAAACTGTTTGTCCATCTCATTTTGACTTCTCCTTTCCAAACTGTTTAATTACACCAACCAACATTTCTCCGACTTCTTGAATAATTCAGGTGAAATTATTACGTCATTGTTTGACCAGGTACCAGGTCTCCAGGAACCACCGGGAGGGGAGAAAAAAAAAGAAGAGAACGAAAGGAAGGAAATTCCTTCTTGAAAACCGAATCTATTATTCATGGCTAGTGAGTAAGCGAAAAAGAATTTGGACTTGGACAAACCGACTGCCCAAAAGTGACTTTCTAGTTGAATTTTTCAGGGCTCTGGGCCTGTGGAGAAATGAAACGAGACTTGTTTGTCATTTTGTGTGTTCGAACATCGGCGATCGGTGATCCGATCCGGTGATCCGCGCCTCTCCTTTAATAGTTGGAAAGAATACTTCACTTCCCATTGTTCAGGTCGACGTAACTACTTTTTAGGTTTTAGCTTTAGTTAATGTCGTTTTTTTACGATTCCCATGTGTCTCTCTTGCATCGTTCCATGATTAACTGGTTGCTGCTTTTGTTTTTACGATGTTACCGTAGTAAAAATAATTCTCAAAACGAGACAAGAGTTGTTTGTTTTCGCATTAGTAACACTACAACGATTTAATCATAAATTGATTACACGACAAGTCGGAGTGTTGTCTGCACGTTGGCGTACGAAATCATCGACCGTCTCACCTTAACTGATCCTGAGTCTGTCACCCGTGGGTTGAAATCGCCCCAGGGAACCCATACAAAATGGATGTGGTGCCGATTAATGTGAGTCTTACGACCGACAATTAGGATTACAATTAAATTGTAAATATTTGCACTCGGGTCCGGATGGGTCGATTCCGCCATCGGCTGTTTGCATTTGTTTTTCGACGAGAGAGAGAGACAGTGAGAGAGTAAAATCAGCAACACGAGACGACAACAACAACAACAACAACAACAGGATCGATTGTTACCACAAGAAAGGTGCGCAGGTGCTAACCGTTAATTGAAATTGAAATAACAGCAATTACATGCGCTAGAAAACACACAAATGCAAATAATTTGTATTTGTCCACGAGTGAAACTACTTCTTTCAGGCCTTTTTTCCGCTTCTTTTCATCTAGTTAGAATTCATAGGCAAATAGGAAGTTTATTGTGCTTGAGTGCGTAGGCCATGGGTTGAGCAAAGATCAACCGAGCCAAAAATCAATACTCCAGAACTTAAAGAAAACAAGTAAAAAATACATCACATCTTACATAAGTATGTTTAATTATGTACTGCTCTTACCACACGTCATCACAGCACATTCGATAACCAGGTACTTTTCAGGTGCATCTAGCCAGGTAATTCGCTAGTGTAATTAACGTAAAGCACCGCTTCAAACGGACACTAATTTACGTATATTAAAAAGAGTAGGACACTACAATAGAAAATCACTGAATTCGTTGGATGTCCTGTATTTTACTCTTTCACTGGAATAGATTTCTATTCTTATTCTATTTAGAATAAACAATCCACTGTTATTTATTGGATCTAGTAATAGCGGAGAAATGTTTACATTATTATTTTTTATTTAGTAGTTAGAGTTTAATAATATCTACCTGTATGATACAGTTAAGAAGTCACTTATTATATGAACACTGTAAAACTTGTACTTGGCCCACCGAATCTGTCGCATCTGTTGGAACGTTCAAATCGGTGGTGTCAATTTATTTTTGTGACGTTGGTCTTTGAGTGACAATTATTAAACTTATTTAAGTTTCATTACGTAGTAAGGTATTTCGTACAATTAGTGAGTGATCAGTTTTGTTTTTTTTTGTTTTCTAAATCCAACACAGAAACGGGCTCCCAGAGGCGACACGTTTGCTCCTCCGTCAAAACAATTCAATTTCGATTGTCACCTTTGTTCAGCTCGGTTACTGGCCAGTCATCGGTTGATAGTTTTTTTCTTTTCCATCTTTACTTCGGAGTCCTTTTCACGTGTTTTTCCCGGGGCATTTCCTACGACCTAAACAAAGTCAATTAGAATGGAGTGACGTCAAAAAGGGAAAGCGAATTTGAGTTCCTCCGTGGCGAAAAAGATCGTTCGGTGATTATCCGTGCACCTGATCCGTCAGATCACAAACAGAAAAGTAATTAAAAATTCGAGTATCGAGAAGAGCAAAGTTCGCTGAACTTTTAACGGAAGGAAAGAGAGACAAAGAGAGAGAGAGAGAGAGAGAACTTTCACTTTCAAGGAGGCAGCGATGGCGCGCCAAAAAAAAAGCTGACGAAAATTTCCCGCCCAAATTTTTCAATGAGCATTTGTTTTGGCTTTTAACGATGTATGTAATTAAAGTGAAACGCTAAATGATTTCAACAAGTGAACTCTCCTCTCGTTCTCTCTGCGGAAACTCGTCGCCGCGGATCGGCGACAGAATTTTTGCGACATTTCCATTTACCTTTTCGCCTGGGACTGGGAACTTTCCTCCGGCTCCCGTTACGTTTCGTTGCTGACGGTTGTTTTTATTTCATTTCAATGCTGATTCTCCTGACTTTTCCTTTGACGTGCAGCCCCACACGTGCACGCGTACGTACACACGCAAAAATGGCGTCCAACCTTTGAGTTCCGTTTTGATTGTCGTCAAACCTGCCGATTCTAAAAAACAGAAGAACTTTAAATTGCAACACTTCTATGCGTAATTTGTAACGTCAGACATCTCTCAATATTCCCTCAAGTAGGACTTACATTATTTTTTATTCATTCGCAACATTAGTTGTGATTCCTATTACTTATTTTAATATTTATTGTAGTCACAGAAAGTTTTTTTTTGGGGGGGGCTACAGAGTTTGCTTACGGTGAGTGAAAGCCGACTAAACCAACATTTGTTTTGTGTCATTTAAAATTAATTGTCGAAAAATATATGTATTTTCCAATTAGAAAGTAAATAATAGGCGATGTTATTTAATCACCGTACGTAGTCATTAAGAGTCAGACACAGGAATTTGTAAAATATAAAATTTTTTGTAATAAACTTAGTAATAAAGATAACTTTCGCCTTGGCTCCAACATAATATTTTGGTATTCCATTTATTAAAACTATAATTACCGCAGTGTGGTTATTGTAGTTTGCATCAACCCGTTTGTAACATTTCAATCCGCTCAACAGTTTTGAATTAACTAGTTTACCTCACGTGTTTTCATAACTCTCAAAAGTGTCCCGGCGCATCCTTAGGTGGTTGGTACAGGTTTGGTTGAGACGTCTGGCCCGGGTCCCACGGACTCGCGGACCTTCAGATTTAAAACACAGCTTAAGAAGTGTTGATGGTTCTTTAATAAAAAATTATTATTATGGGGCACTCCGTTAGTTGACTGCCTTCGTTTCGTTCGAAGTTACGAAAACGCTACAAGGTGCAGGTACAGGTCAAATTCAAATTTATTTTCGGTCCGCGAAGCTAGCAGAACGAGTATTTCAAAGTCGAAGCGAATTCGCTCTTATTGATTTATTTATTTTTCTGAAACGATTATTAATTCATTACTGGAGTACTCTACTATTAACCACAATTTCATGGTGCCTGCGCGTTTGTTGTGAATCAATTTCAGCAACACCTACAATCGAAACGTTTTGCAATAGATAAAATAGAAATAGACATTGGCTCTAAAGGCACGGCACAAATTATTCATCTATTAATATATACCGATGCTTATTATATTGCCTTTATTACGTAATATTATGTAATATTATCGGTTATTATAATAAGCTTAGGCATTGTTATGATCTCAGACTCGATCCTGCATGACGGTCTCTCCCCAAAATAATCCGACTAATGTCTGCTCTCTGTTGGAACTATTTAATTAATCTTGTTACATTTAGTATGAGGTTATGTTTTTTATATGTATTTATGTAATGAACGAGGTTTTATTTATTTTATTCATTAGGAACATCCGAAGCTGTTCAAGTTACAAGTGACGAAGTTCCATGGTACACGGAACGGTAAATCATTTACGGAAATAGTTTTTATAATGGTTTTTAATTTCGTAATAACTTAACTATCTTTGCGTGTGTCTAAATTTCAAATTATTCGAACCGTAATGACACGACTAAGTTGCTGTGTATGTGTGTATGTCTACATGTGTACGTGTCGACTTTCGATTTTTATTCTAAAGTTCTAAATTTCCGAGAGATGTTGAGTATCGTGCCGAGTAACAGTTACTACACTTTTACAATATACGCGGAATCCACCGGTGTGCACAACCCAAGTGTGTTTGACCGTGAGCAATTCCTTGTTCTGTAATTGCAGAATAATTGCAGGTGTGTGCGTGTGTCTGTGACTCGTTGTTTTTCTTCACGTTTCTCATTCATTTCCAAAGGCAGAGATCGTCTTCTTAGATCACAGAGATCTTTCGTCGCAATAAGTTTTTAGAAAATTCGAGGGGGCCCACGCCGTGTGTATGTGTCTCTCTGTGTGTGTGTGTGTGTGTGTGTGTGTACGATATTGCGTGCTTACCCTTTGATGAGTTCAATATTTATATAACAGAAATTGACTACATTTACTCTACGCGGGAATTTCCTAGAAAATCTTTGAGAATCTCCTCGTCGATAGTTGCTAGTTCTCGGAACTAAAGTCAAACACATATATTCGGGTCTTTTACGGTCCTTCCCCGGTATCTGTTCCATCAGAACCGGAATGGAATCGGATGAACAACTCGGTTTTACGTTGTGTACTCTTTTTTTTCACCGCCCTCCCGAACGGGGTTGTTAGTCCGCCTCTGTCTCTTGCTGATAGTAAGAAAATTAAGAATTCAAAGGCGAGAGAGAGAGAGAGAGAGAACAGCAACAGAAACTTCCTTGGCCGTGCTAAATAAAAACTTTAAAATTGGAATTTTCATGAACATGACACGGTCGAAGGGGTGAGAAAGAGAGAGAAGTAAATTTCGAGATGAGCGAAATTTTTACAAGGGTGGAAACGGGGGAGTAATGAAAATTTACGAAAACCACCTGTGGTTGGAAAGTAAGAAACATTTCAGAGTCGGAAACCGGAAAACAAAAAACTAATTTAATAAAGGTAATAAAAAAGAATAATGTTCCTTTATTAACACTACTTTTTACAATTGAAAATAAAAAATCTTGCTCCGAGTATTCACGTAATTAGTAATTGAAAACTTATTGTAGTGGAGAGGACAGGCTCTGCGAAAGTAGAAGGAAACAGGAAAGGTCCCACCGTGGTTTTTTGTCGTTGTAGTTGCTGTTGTTGAATTGAAAAAAAAACTGAATTTCACAACCGGCCGACGACCCTTTTCATACCCAACGCATTTCCGTCACTACAATTAGGACGTATATACCTGCCGGAGGGTAGTTTGTAGTTAAAAAATTATCTTTCAGAATTTTTGACTAATCCACTAGTTTTATTTTGGTGTTTTCTAGAATTTTACAATGTCAACACACGTCATCCCAAATTTCTTCAAGTCCGTGTGCCTTTTACTACAAATTCTTTTTATTTTTCCCGTTGTGAGTTTGAGTAATCCATTTTTCGTAACAGTTTTATGTTTTCATCACGAAGCTGCCGAACTGCCGTTTAAATTTTAAGAGCTCATTTTCGGTTAATTTCTGTGAATCTGTTTAATTTCCTTTGATGGTCCACTTCTGGTCACTCGTCCTCTCTCTCTTTCTCTCTCTCTTTTTGCCGTGTCCCATCCTAAAACTGTCCAACTTTGACCTTTTCCTTATCCTTGACAAAGTTAACTTTTCTCTTAACAATTTGAAATTTTTGCTTTGGGTTTTTCGAGCCTTCGTCGGGCGCGTCGAGGGCGGATTCCAAATTTTCTTTGGCGGCCTCATATAAGGGTTTCTTTTCCGGTGGCAAATAACCATCGAGAGACTTGGTTTCCGGTTTCGGTCCCAAATTTATTTCCTCCGGAGCGACTTCCTCCTTGACCGTTTCCGTCGATTGACCCAATTCGGCTTTCTCAGTCGCAGAAGCGGGGATTTCGGTTTCGGATTCGCCCGGAACGAGAAGGCTTTTGACGGGTTTCTCGTACAGGTACCCCGTCTCCCCCATGTTCTCCAAACCTTTCTCGGCTCCGTTCACGGAGCAGACGAGCAAATAGACGAGCAGAAATCGGAGAGGTGCGTTCTGGAAATTAAAAAGAAAAAGCAGCGATTTGTATGGATGCCAATGAGAAATCGTACCGTCTCCGATTCCGTCTTTTATCTATTTATCTAGTTATTCGTAGAGTCGTTGAGTTAGTAAAATGAAAAGCTGACAATGGGATGGCTCCTAGACGGAAACAGAAGCGGATAAATTGGATATGCATCGATGAAGAAGTGTGCCGGAATGTGAAGAGAACGTCAATCCTGAGAAAGACGTTCTCGTGTGAATCTCTTCTTTTGACGCATCGGGTTTTATGAAGGGTACAGAGAGAAAGAGAGAGAGAGAACAGAAAGGTGAGTTAATGAGATTAGTTAAAATCTGCCAGGTAACTCATCGACAATTTCGCTTTTTTACTCAAGTAATGCGCTCTTAGAACTAGAAGAACATCAACATCACGTCGGCAATAAGAACGTCACTTCCTAACTTATCACGTCCAATAATACTACAGTCAGTATAAAATGTACTTGACTAAAACGAGAGATCTTTTGGGTCTGGTAAATAGTGGAGTTCTTATTTAAAGTCCAGTCTAGCAAGGTCTCCGGTGCTGTGTGTGCTCGACAACCGAAAAACAAACACAAGACGACAAATATACTCTGAGGAGAAGGCAGTACTTGTACCGCACAAACACTTGTTACATACCTGATTTTTGAACAATTCCAAGTGACATAGGTAACTTTCGTTTCGTGTTCTTACTCCTGCTAACACCTAACAGTTTTCTTTGGTAAAAGTTTAATTTTTAGCGGATGATTTTGACTTGTACACATTTGTTATTCCTCGGGTGTAGTTATGCTTGTGTTATTGGGGTTTAAGCATTAAACAGCGTTTCTTGTTATGCGTGATGGAAGAAGACGGTTTTGAATTCATTTATTCATCTCGGGTGTATAAGGCACGCTCAGATCAAGTTACACAGCATCGATTCTTGGCCGTCTTATTGAACACCTGACTCACTTTTTAAATCTCTTTGACGGTGTACAGACTACCCGAAGTTCATTAAAATTACCCAGAAGTGACTTTTCAGGCGTGTTTTGCCTCCTTGACTTTCATTCATATCTATAAGTCGGACTTGTGTTTATAATCCAAACATGTTTTCTATTTGACAATAATATTTTACTTTTAAGAGAAACCAGAACCGCGGTCTACAAACCAAGACTTGATAATTCTCACAAAGATCTATGTACGTAAACGAAGCAATAATAACTCTTTAATATATTTAAAATAAGTACGTTTATATGCAAAGTACATGTTATTGAAATTGCAGAAGTTAAATTCTACTTCTGGCAGACGTAATAGAAAAATTTGAACTAAAAAGTACTGCTACTCTCGGCTCACCTACTAAATGATGTAATACATTCCATTTCCGTATATTATTACCTGTCTAGGTATATTCTAAACCGAGGCAATGAATTGTAAGAATCAAAAATTTAATTCAGTACCAAAAATTAAAAGGCAACTGCAACTTCATTTTACGTTATTAAGATACCATACTAGGAAACGGGGAAGAAGTGATTCTGATGTAGGAAATCAAACTTCGTCACCAAAATGTTAGGAATCATTTCTTGCTAGAGCCTAGTTAGACCTAAAGCTGTACTATTCAATTGGTATTCGGTGCTCTTTCAATACAATTGAATATTCTTAGCTCGCATTCGTGCCCACCCATTTTCGTAAATTTATTAACAGAAAGAAGAAGAGTCGTACTACTCGTAGCAGAAAAAAAATATGCAAAAACCAAAGATTTTCAACCTTAGATTTATGTTCAGTCCCGTGTACAATCACATATAAATAATGCAAGAATAGCACTAGTAATTATAGATACGTGAGACTCAAGTAAAACATGTCTCTCATAGACACACACACACATTCTATCAATTTTGGAAATGTTACAAGAAACGAAACTCACCAGTTGTATGCAGCTCATGTTTGAAACCTTTCGTCCTTTTCTTTTTGTACCCCGTAGAACGGAAAAGTATCTCAGGTCGAGACAAGAAACCGACTAAAAAATCTCTCTCTCTCAATCAGATATTTAACACCATGTGAAGAAAACAAAGGCAATTGTAGCTTTTATAAGGAGTCCTTAAACAGCGGCAACCGTGAATTGATTTATTTGAGGTTGAGCAGCACTTGGACAAGTAGAGGGAAGACAGAAGACAAAACCGCAAAATATGAGCGTAGAAAGGACGAGAAAGCCCAATCTTATGAAATTGTATTAAGGCACAAAGAAGAAAGACCGATGTTTTTGTAACCGGCGTACCACAAACCTCCACCAGAACCTGATTAATTAACCTATTTCCCCGTATTTCTAAAAGATTCCTACCTATTGTAATTTTTATTGTCCTCCACGCAATTGTAGTTATTAATAAAATAATTAATAAAACCACACAGCCGTAAGTATTGTATACATGGTTTAATACTATTTTGCGGTGAAAGCAACCCGAGTAAAACTCAACAACTCAAGTTTGGGATGTTGTACAATTTGTACTGTTGATGTACATTAATAATACAGACCACTGTTGGACATACAAAAACCATACATAAATAGACTACTGTACAGATTGGCATAAATCAGGATGGGAGTTCTCTATAGGAAGTACAGCCCGCCCCATCACTCTTATGTATTTGTAGTTATGTATTTAAAATATTCTATTTCTATTATTTTTTGTTTTTCTTGTCGTCACTCGAATTTATTTCGCTTACAAAAGTGAAATCTCTTAATAAATAACAAATGACTGAACTTATTTTTTTTTCCTTTTTCGGTTCTGCCTGAACGAGAAAGCTTTCTCACTGGGGGAAAGGTCAAACGCGAGGGACCCGTTAGGTTGAAACCCGCCGATCGATTCAATCGAACGGATCGTACAATACCTGAATTACACTCGGGTACCTGATTTTCAATCGATCGATTACTGATAGCGTTCCGTATCAGAGATCAACTACCATATGTTGGGGGCACGTTGATTAATGCCGGTAGTCGGCGAACCGTCCGCAGAGTTCCGGCTCCTTTTAGAAAGTTCCTCCGCGTCGTCGTCGTCGTCGTGAAGAACCAAAGATAGAGACAATGGCATAATCAATAATCAATAGGACTAGGTGACACCGAGATGAGTCGCTTTGACTCGTTTATTGCACCATTTCACTTGACTTCGTGACACGGACATGAAAGGTTTGTCCAACCGCCAGAATTTCATTTTTCATTTCCCCCAAGATGGACTAGGACGGCTGCCTAGACCTGGCAAGCTTCTTTTCTTCTTCACCACTTTTTCCTGCTGCTGTTGTTGTTGCTGCTGCTGTTGTTGTTGCTGCTGCTGCTTTTTCTTCTTCTTCTTCTTTTCTAAAGTAAATTTCACGAGTTCCAAATACTTTATGCAGATTAGACGTGTCGAGAGTTAATTATTTTTATAAAATAAATCGAGTTGGATTGCTGCTTCTCTCTCTCTCTCTTTCTCTCTCTCTCATTGTTGTGTCGCCGTTTCTTACTTCTTACTTACCTTATTATATTGACTCTTTGTTTTTATTATTCGCTAATTAGATATTTGATGAGCTTCTGCTGGTCTCATTTCCTTCATAATAATTACCCTGCTTTTATTCTGCCTCTTGTTTTTCCTTCTCTTTGTCTGATATGTTCCATGAAAAATATTCCTTTCGCGGGATTTACCCGCTGCCAATGGGAATCGTGAGGGAAGGTTTTGTTACCGTCTCACCTCGTCGAGAACACAATACAAATGATATATAACAGACTTGTCATCATTTTTCTTCGAAAGATTATTATGAGATTTATGTTTAGTTGTTAATACTAACATATCACCGAGTGTTCCCACTGTTTAAGGTAACGCGGTAACGGTTTGGTTCTTGACGTTTTTCGATTCTTCTGTGTGTTCTTTGATGTTGTACGAGTACACCTCTCGTCGCCTAGACTTATGCATTTGTAAAATTATGTTTCGTAAAGGATGAATAAGTAAGAATACTACAAAAACATTATCTTTTTGCATTCGTTTTCGCAACATTTGTGCTGTGCTGGACAAAGAGGAAGTCTTCGCGGTAGGAACGAAGACCTGACAACTTTTCTTAACTCAAAGATCGTTACCCGGCAAACAGCAAACAAATTTAATATTTGAATTTCAAAACGGACATTGTTTTCATGACGTAGTCATTTATTTTGACACACAAATGGTTGATTGCCAGGGGTTCAATCCAAATAAAAGCTTTCACTTTAAAACGTTCAGATTCCTGGGTCACGCATTCAAATACCAATATAATTGACTTCTTAAAACAGTCCCGATCGCAGGCGAGTCTTCGAACTCACAAGTTGAGTGAATTGTCAATCGCACAGGTGTTACACCTCCACCGGTGACGATCTCTGCCGAAGAAGACGATTCATTACCGGAGACGATATTTGATTTACGACGGTCGTGTACTCTTTCTTATGTTATTTCACAGGCTCGCACTCCGGATTTCGTTTCGCGTTTTGTAAGCGCCTGTCAGAAAGTAATATACGTTCCTACCGGGTTGTGAAACCCTTAGGGTTCACCTAAGCTTCTGACTTATGCCCCCCCGAATCAAACAAACCGTAACTATAACTTTTACTTATATTAAAATTTCTATATTTTCCTTCCAACGGTTAATCAACCGTAGGAATCACCTTTCACATTCTGACTACAACTAATTGTTTTACTGATTTAGAAACTACGCACGTCCGAACCGAGAAGTTCTCCTGCATTGTAAATAAATACTTGCTGCAGTTGAAATAACAACATAACAGTTAATATTTAAACTTAATTAATCGGATATTACATCGTTATTTCGCTTCAACGCTACTGCAGCATACTAAAACTCCTATATCACTGAGTGTTGTGTACTTCCGGTATTTACATACTTACTTTTAATTCATTTTATAGGTATCGCCCTATATATGTGTTCGCTCTAATATCAATATAGACATCGTTGCATCCAGGGCTGGGGCTCTGTGCTCATGAGGAAATTGCTCTGCATCTCAGGAAACTCCATGAAAAACCACGTTTTCATTTTCTTTCCTGCGGTATTCCCCGTGAAAGTTATACAACAAGTGATACAGGTGATGAAGAGTGTAAATACCTTTTCTCGAATATAAACATTTTCGTACTCCGCCGCCGCCATCAGTCCAACCCCGTGCGAGGTGTTCATTTCGTTTCCCTTCCGCGCGAAAAATAATTAATTAAACCTTTTATGAAAGACCGTCTCATTTGCTTTCGTTACTTTCTTTCGGGGTCTTATAACCACAATAATTTACTTATTTATTAATTCAGTGATGGGAACCATCAATTTTTTGAGCTTTAATTAAATTTTCCGACTTTGGTGATTTTGAATTGTGCCGGGTTTCGAACGAACGAGCGAACGGTGAAACGGAGGCACTCGCTCTCGCACACCGAAGATGCAGACGTACATTTAATAAATTATTCATATTTCTGGGTGTTTTAATTTTGATCGTACACATCAAGTTAAATTTATTTGACGTGTCAGTTACTTAAATCGCGCCACTTCTGAAGGAGAGAAAATTTCTGGCGTAGAGACCGGAGAGAAATCGAAACTCGGGGATGTTTACCCCGTACCCTGACGAAAAACTGACGTATTTATACTCTTGGTTTTGTTTTTTTTTTTTGGTTCGACCTGGCCAAACAAGCACACTGGTGCATATGTTTGTTTTTATTAAGTGAATTAATAGAATATAAAATACAACGTAGTGTACACGAAAGGTAAACAGGAAATGAATCCAACACACTCAACTCCAGGAACCGGATCTTGTCGACTTCTTTCGGTGCCGAGTAAAACTAAAAAATTTCGAGTGTAGTTTATTACTTGTAGGTCTCTCAACCCATTTCAATTTATGGAATTTGTTTCAAATTCATGTCGTTTTAAATTATTATTATTTTCTTTTTATATACCCAACCCAAAAATCCACCAGGTGAGCTCCGGGTAGATCTCACCGGCGTCTTCGGGTTGACTGGAGACGGCTGACTGGCAGCAAACGAGACATTCGTCACGTTGTCGCAGTCAATAACTTTTACTTATTTTATTGAAACACAATAAAAGAATTAACGGCTTAATTATGTGATCAAATCGCATTTGCTTTGCAGGTTCCGAGAGAGAGAGAGGAAAAGTCTGCCATTTGCATTTGTTCCACATCCTATTTTTTTTTTTTAAAAAAACTTTGCACGTTCACAATTTTCATCAATTGAATCGGCCAAATTAATTTCACGGCGTGTTAGCCTACGTCTTATGGCCCGTTCATGCCAATTATCGTTAGGGTCCATAAATGACGTTTCCTAATTCTCATCTCGGTGCAATCTCAATCCTGGCAGACTCGACATGATGTCATTCATTAGTATAATATTATTGACTTTTAAATTATTTGCGAGAGAGAGAGAAAACGCGTCGAATTATGGAAATTCACTTTGCAGAGACTTTGTACGGTCGTTTAGCAAGGCTTCGGATGGCAACCAACCGACTTTCTCTCTCTCTCTCTCTCTTCTCTAGGACTCTATAGTTAAAATAGTTACAGGGGAAATTATGCGCGGTGACATTCTCATTTGTCACCATCTGCCCAAGGCGGAAAGAAATTTTCTTGTGAGAAATTTCTTTTTGACGAGCCCAATTGGGGAATCCGGAATTTGATGTTAATATACATAAGTGGTGAATTCATTGGATGTACATATTCCTGAGCACACGTTCGCCTGGGACAATTAACTATTTATTGCTATTATTCGCTCTCTCTCTCTCTCTCTCTCTCTCTCTCTCTCTCTAGTTTATCTCTTATTGCGATTCATTGTTTTAGTACAAAGGAATTTTTATTTGTTTATATCAATTTGCACAATTGAGTACGTGGTAAGCTTCGTTGGGTAGTTAAATTCCAATCATTTGACATACACGTCTGGAAAGTACTAATCCTACGTCCTCTTGCTACATTGTATTATGGTAATAAAAAAGTTCAATTTGGGGAAATTATCTTTACTGTAGAATGGAATATAGGTAAGGATATATGCACGAAATTTATGTACGTAGCACAGGACAGGTCTTATACATCATTCTACCTTACTAAAGAATAAATCTTAAAATATATATTATTCTGCTACGCAACCGTAGGTTTAGGTTGCTATATACACTAAATAAATTATTTCTCTTTACTATTAACAAATATTGAGTGCAAATATTTATTTTATATTCGACATCTCTACCCAATTGGAGAATAATATTATCAATAGTATTCAGAACCGTTTTTATGTACAAAAGAAGTGAAAAAATATCAACACTCGTCATGACATGTTTCGGTGAACAATTCTCCAAGTGACACACACTAATTTCTCGTAATAATTTTTAACGATGTTAATTTTCGTGCAAATTATTTTTACTTACGATCAATTTGATGTTGATGAACATCATTTGACGTTCGAATGCGGCCCCCCTGGTCTCATTCCAATCCTCATGTCTTATGTTACCCAAAAAGACCCATGAGTTGTTCATGGTCCAACCGACAACCGAAAATAAGCAGAGAAACTCGATATAATAACTGTCTTTGGAAGACGAGAGAGAGAGAGAAAAGTCCTTTAAATAAATTGAATAATCCAATTCGTGTAATTATTAACTTATATTAAGCGTTTTAATCGGCACGGTAAATGCCTTCCCTCCAAAGGTTACTACCAGCACATAATTTTTTTTAATTAAATTTAACTGTTTGCCTTGAATTTTACAGGAATTAGTACTCGGATTAAAATTGTTCACTGAAATTTCATTCACCTTAGAAAATGATTGACTAACTCCATGGATCAGTTGGTAATCTATTAATTTTTACGAGCATCTTGTACCGCCACCAGCGAAATAAAAATTTGCAAAAGACGATTTCGTGGCGGGTATATTGAACAATGACAAATTCCGACGAGTTTTCACTTGTGCACAAATAACGTGAGACTTACAAATACATTAAACCTTTAAATTTCTTCTTACTGGAAAGTATTTTCACTTGGAAATTGCAAAATGAACGACCCACCCTGTCGATTCGTGTAGAAGTGACAAAATTTAATGGAAAAACTGTACACAAAAACAGGCTACGATGAAGATTCAGCTTATTTTGGGTACTCATTTGATTGTAAGAATGACTTCTCTTTTTAAAAACATCAAATTGAGACGAAAAACGGGATAGAAGTAAAGTTTCTAAACCATGAAGGCTTACGGTCACATAAAGTGAAGTACACTAGTAAGTCGCCTTAAACTAAAAGGTGAGTGATATTAATAAGGACACAAATTAACATATATATATATTTATTATAATTAGAATATTTAATTATGTATCTAGAGAAGCTGTTCGTTTATTTTTTATTAGTTGTTTGGGTAATATGTAACGTAACCTTTCGTTCAGTATATCATCCATAACACCTTGTAATGAATACACACAGCACCTTACACAGTGTCAATTATTTACTAGTGACGTCATCCAAACCCGGCACAATTCCTGCGTAGGATTCATCGCAATTCATAAACTTATAATTAATCGTTGGAGTTAACCATTTATGACTTTTAAAGGAGCATATCATTGTCGTGTTGTTTAACACCTGAATTTCACCTCGAGAGTCGTGTCGTTTCGTGGAATCCCCCCATCACACGTATTCATCCTCTCTCGCCTGACACGGTTAAGAGGTCTCACCTGAAATTTACACCCAACAAGTGCACCTTTCCTCGGTAAATTGCTTTTTTTTATTCTTTCTTCTCGTTTCGATTCAAAACCGAATCGACCGGTCGTCTTATGACTTCTCAAATACATAAAAAAATAGACTCGTGATAATGATAATAAAATCGCCGTTACGAAATCAATCGTGACCGTTTTCGGTTTCGACCTGGCGTAACGCATTATTACTATTAAAATTGAAGAATTTAAATTGTGGTAGGCCTATGTATGATAGGAAATGGAGTCGCATCGGAACCGAGAGTTACACTTCTGTCCGACTCATACTGTTGTCAAATAATTAAACGAGTTCGGTTTCCGGTAATAAATTATTAATATGATGAACGTCGCGTAGATAACTGAATTTTACATGTGCCCGTTCTATGCATTTTTATCTATTTATTGATTCAACTGTCCATTTTACTTCGTTTTATATATTATTATTTATTTTCACGACTCGTTGACTTTTCCTCCGACCCCGTTTTCCTCTTTTCAAATCGAACCGGAGCGATTTTCCGGTTTTCTCGTTCGAATCTATCACCCAAACCCCCGAGTATTAAATTTCATTGGTGAATTTAACAGGAGTCGACGACGGACGACCGGTACTCAACAGGCATCCGAGTTACTCCGGTCGTCGTCCGGTGAGTACCTTTTTTTTTTTTAAATATTCGACCGAAACAATGGAGAATAAGGTACCCATCGTTTGACCCACTTTCCGTTGAGTTTACAAAAAAAAAACGAAGGTACTCTTTTGAATGAAAGGAGGAAGAAACTGGTTCCTACTGGACTGAACTTTTACCTTCGGCCTTGAAAACACGTACCTGATACTCTCTTTTCTTCCTCTCGTGGCTCTCGACGTGGAAATACTTGTATTTTCTATAAAAGAATTTACTATACCAATAAACTCGTTTTGTTCGAGACGACTTCTTTGACTTCCTATGGAATCTTTCCCCGGGGCGACCTCAGCTCGTTTATTTCAATTTTTTTTGTTATCTACTTTCTTCTTCTTCTTCTTCTTCTCGCTTCCCCATTTTGACGGATCTGATGTCAATCCGGTAAAACTTTAGCTTGTCAGAGGTGATGTTGTGGTGCGTATGTGTTTGGGAGCATCAGCAGAGAACACACAAATATACCGAATAAAATGTAACCGAATTCGACTTGGTTTTTGGTCTAATTTGTGTCATCTTCTTACTAAGTCTGTTCCAACTGGAAAAATTAATTGTGTTCTGAAAGTTAGACTTGAAATGTCGGTTCATGAGGTCACGATATCGGATAATTAGCGCAGTTCGAAAAATGTGCAGGGTACGGTTCCAAGTGACATTTCTCAGGTGAATATGAAATTGTTTTCGCGAAGAAGTCATCGACATCTTTCACACCTTCCCGTGTCCTCTTCCTAAATTTTTTTACGACTCCAAACGTAAAATGCGGCGGTGAATAATTTGGTTTATGGGTGTAGCATCGGCGTTGCTTCGTCTTTGCCCATCACAATATAAAACACACTTCGGAGAATAAAATTATTCAGGAAGTGAACTTCACTTTTTCTCCCCAAATATGGGTGATTTTTTAGTGAAATTCCTTACAAGTCAGAATCAAAAATTGCATTAAAAAATTACTTTAAAAAAAAGAAGGTAGCTTCGTTCAGATTTTTGTATGCGATTTAATCGCTTTATTATACAAATAGTAGTTTCCCTAAAATGTTTCTCATGTAACACTGCGAATGGCAACCTCGAAGAAAAAGAAATGTACGTCTTTATCAGAAATTCAAGTATTTACGTCTCACCAAGGTTTGTGACCTGAAAAATTAATTCTCCATGAAAACAAATATTTTTTCTCTGGTGTACATCAACACGTGGAGTTCTGTCATTCCCACTAACCTTTAAAGGTTACAAAAATTGCGTTGCTGGGGACTGCAACTTTTCTGTCCTTACACAAAAAGTTATAAAAAAAAATAATTCACACGAGACATTTCACGTGTATGTAACTTAACATCACATAAGTTACTCCTGTCTCTGTATATCAATTCGTATGCATCCCCTTTTCCTATCCGTGAGAGTAAAAACGTAAATATGAAAGAATGAAATATCCCTGTTCTGGCATCCTAGGAATGTGAGCAAATAAAGTTCGGGGATTTCTCAAAAGGCGATCCTACAAGAACATGTTTCAATTTGCTTTGTAGACTATAGTAAACCCGAAAATCAAATCATTGCCTATGAGACGATAGAAGAAAGGAAGGAACGAAGGATGAATTGATGGATAGGAAGGATGGAATGGAAAACCTCTTCGATTACAAAATACGTAGAATAAATTTTATTAGAAAGATAATTAAGTAGGAAACACAAATTTGTACGTCCGCGTTCTTGGATAATACGTCTAGAAACTGGTTCACTTTTCTCCCTATTTGGGTATCCACGATAAACTATTAATTATCATCTAACACAATCAGCCCAGATAAGACCGATTGTAAGAAAACATCTGCCACGATTTAGCATAACCTAAATTATTTGAGATTGAATTTTGCGTAATACTTTAATATTTTTATTTAATTAGTCTGTTGTGTAATTGTACTCGTGAGTTTGAGTGGTCCGAGACAACGGTGCACTGTTGTGAAAGAGTTACAATGTCCCATTGGTAATCAATCGAAAATAAAGTGGAAGAACTCAAATTGCTGTTGTAATGGTTTTCCCCCTGCAGGTTGTAACCAGCCAAGCCAGAAAAAAAGAGCTACTGGAATTTCCCACATTATATTTATATATTTATGTATCTATTATTCTTATATTAAATTTAAAATCCTTTGGTATGTGATGTAACCATTTAAATATTTACAACCCGGTCTGAATCTACTAGAAGGTATAAGTACCTTGTGTAAGTTAATACACGTGAGAATGATTCAAAGAATTAACAAAAAGCTCGGATGTAACAGTGGAAATGATATACGACAAGGGAATCGTAAAATAATTTCCTAACAGCAACACATATATTACAGCTTATGTTTTTAAATATTACGACAATGAATTATTACACAACTAAACGTATATTACACACCGAGTTTAACTTATTGAAACAAATCAAAACAGAGTTAATAAAACTTCAAGTACGCCGACAAACAGTGGAAGCACTTGAGAGCGTGCTATAAAATTGTATACACAAACCGCAAGCAAGAAATCCTTTGCTCCGAGAGAATGTAGTGAAATTTGCAATTCAATGACTCCAAAATAAAACGTGGTTGAACAATTGACACAGAGATTTTAGTGTGATGTCATAAAACGTGAACTGATACATCGGTCAGATTCGCAGGAGAACACGTGCCAGAGGACACCGGGAACACCACCGAGACATCACAACGGAATGTAGAAAGCATACAACAATGCAATACAAACTCGTAATTCCGATGATTCCTCATGGGCTTATCCGAAGACTTTCACGCAACATAACACGTAATATAAATAAAAAGTAATTAATGGTGAAACAAGGTCTTACTCTGGGTCCGAGCATACCCGAACAACATTCCTGGAACCTTGTTTTTCTTGGTTTATGTTGATATTGAACGGAATCACAGAGTGTTCCTTGAAAGACACGACTTTGCCAAGGCGGAAAAGTTTTTTTTTTTTATTGCAACCACAGGAGGAAAATTAAAATTTTTAATTTTCTGTTTGATACCTGGGGTTTACCTAGGGTTGGGTGCGTCACACCTACAACTCGACGGAATGTCATTTGAACTTGCCGGGGACCGGGTCCTGGAATGTCTTCATTTCTGTGCTTCGTGTTTTCCACCGGTTCCTCGAGTTCCAGGAATTACACTTTCAGGTGTTGGTTTCACCCTACGACAAAAAAAAATAGAGAACTAAATTAATAAGTTCCGTTACGTGTTGCCCTTTGGGAAGTCAGAAAATCAGTCGGATCGTACACGTCGGATAATTTGGAGGCCACCCCGGTGAAAACGGCCCAAAAATGGTGCCCGAGCAGACGGCTCCATCTAACAAAAATTCTGTTCGATTTTATCTGATGGGCAGAGATGGTAAATCGGTTACGCCCATATCTCGCCACCTTTTTAATTTTCTCTTCTCGCCTCCATTCTTCGTCTATTTTTTCCAGGGATTTATTTTAGAATGCAGGTGGAAAGTGGATTGTTCCAGGACGAACGTTTATTAACGTTAGTTTTAATTAAACTGGTTTGTCGTCAACCTGCTCGTTGACTTGCCTGAAACACATTTCTGTGCTTTGTTGGCATTAGCAACATTCAAGCGTTCACAATTTAAATAATATTTTAGGAAATTATTAAAATAATTTCATTAATATTAATAAATATTAATTAACAATCATATGTTCCTACAAAATGGTGGTTTTATTTTAAAATGAAGTAAGTTGGTTAATACAAAACAAAAATGACAATTAACATTACGTAGCATCTTCTAGCCTAAAACTAAGAGCTTTTAGCGTGTCTGCAGGTACATACTTATGTTTACAGGTACGGGTGCACACCGTCTTGCTCAGGTACGTGGCCATTACACATCAGAATGGTAGGACTGCCACCGACCAACCTATTAACTAAGTTGTTTGTTATCACTCAATCACAGTCAATCCTTTAGAAAACTTACTGACTTGTGATCGTGATCAATCCATTTTTGAAACTATTACAAGGATGAAAGGCAAGAAAATTCCTGACAGGTGATCAGAGAAGACATTACACTTATGGACATGGTACTACCGCACCAACCAAGGCTACGAGAAAAAGTAAAAAATGTTATTTCGTATATTTCGAAAACATCGTACAAATAAATTCAATCTTAATTAGAATCTTCAAAAAAGTTTAATTTATGGGTTAAAAACACTTCGTTACTCCTTACGTTACCTGAGTCTGTGGTTACCTCCCGAACAAACATACCAAAAAAAATTGTTAACTGTACTAAGTGAGTGAAATAAGTGCCCGGATAGATTTCTCCCCTCCTGCTGTAGAAAAAACCGTACTACACGAAATGCACACTGTACAAGAGCAAATAAGTACAACACAGACTGACTGACTAACTTACCGACCAACTGCGAGAGAGACTAATAAAATAGGTTACTCTTTTACAATAAGCACGTAACACAAGTGTACGGGATAATACGAAAATGCGGCAGACCAAAACTGTTACACGCAATTGAACTATTAAAAAAAATTTTTTTTTTTTTAATATTTAATGGTAATTACTTTCTGACCCATAAACGTTCTGGGCTAGATTATTTAATCACCGTTCACATGGTTTCAATCCTACGACAAGTACAAGTGCGGTCAAATCAACAATCGGAAGCACATGGTGTTCGTTACGTTCACCTGGAAAGAAAGTGTGTCCAGCTGGAGTTGAACGCACCGAGCCGACGGTTTCTACACATATCTATGTACATCCTTTCGAAGCCAAAAAATTCCGAAAAGAAACTATTAGAATTTATTTCCCGTCGAAGCACTGCAAGTTCAACGGGGAAAACTTTCTTCGGCTTCATCCAGCGTAACGTTCTTAAAAGCGGATATAAATTTTCCGCGGTTCTTGACTAAGGTGACCATTCATAACTCCGCGATGGAGTCGCAGCACAAGTCAGAGAAATTTATTTCTATATAAATTCCACATAAATTCTTTTGCCCGATGACACCGCAAGGGCTTCCCGACGAGTGTGTGTAGTAACAATTGCAGGTTGCTGTCAATTACATAAGCAAAATAGGTTAATAAAATTAACCTGAATGCTTGTAATGAGTGTGAGTAATGTACATAACCAAAATAATGTGCTGATATATAAAAATCATTCGGCTGGGATTTAAATTTCTTTTTTGTCGCAAAGGGAAGAGTTCGAGGTTGAGTTGAGACGAACACGCGACCGGCGTGTCATGAGAAAACGGCGACTAAGTAGAGCAATGACAATTACATAAGTAAATAAACAAAGTGTAACGTAAGACAATAACGAGTTTGACGTGAAAACAATTGTTATTGTTACTCTTACGTCACAATTGTGACGGTTTTTTGGCTGGATTGTAATGGCACGTCGTAACGTCGGTAACCGAAATGAAAAACTCATTATCACACGACAAGAGACATCAATCACGGGGAGGTGAACGAAAATTTGACTGCAGTTCGACCCGAAACGTTCGAAGCTTTCTCAATCGAGCTTCTTCGAAGCAGTTCTACTTCATCACCGACCAAAACCGATTTCTGTCCATTTTGGGTAAAATAACACTTCCAGGACCGGCGTGTGTCCGCGATGGTTGTGACGTAACTCCACGGTTCATAATCAAAAGCCATCTGACCACATGATACAGAGTACAGGTGAATGAGTACCTGCCCACACGTTCATGACGTGCCGTCATTAAATTTCACAGAACGATTTGGTAAGGCGTTCAATGAGAGAGAGAGAGAGAGGTGTGTACCACCTGCAGATTCGCTCCATAAATGGGACAAACTTTTCACCTGGGAGTTTGCATTTGGGTACCTCTGAGGTCATCCCGCGTACCTGCTTCCCATGACGCCCCGCTACTCTCTCCGGGTGATTTCTGTCGGATGAATTCGGCACGGAGAGTAATTACAGGATTACAACACAGGGGGAAGCTGAGCTGGTTCCACGCTCAATTTAACACCTTTCCCATACGACTGTTTTTTTCTTCCTTAAATTTCACGTCGACCGCCCCGGTCATTGCGGCAAAAGTCACGCTCGATTAGTTCGAACAGAGCAAAACGTACTCCGGAGACAGTTTAAAAATCAAATGCATTTTGATTTTCTTCTTATTGTCCGATCAGATTCGTTCGCAGTCGTATCAATTTTTGATTTTTGATCGCTTTCATCCGTCAGTGCACCGCGTAAATAATGGCGAACGAATTGTTTTCAGTTATTGTTCTGTTGCTCGCCTGGAACTCGAATTCGGCCGTGGGATTTCCCGATCAAACGCCCGCCGCCATTACAATTTATAAAAATCCAGAATTATACGATAATCAATTGAATTCTCTGTACGATCCAGGACAACCGAAACGTCTAGTGGGTGAGTCAACGCCATTACACTATTACTATGATTTTGATTCGTCTGCAGTGCAGGAATAATTGGAAACTAACCATAAAAATTTGGGGGACGAACGCGTTGCGGTGTTTTCGGTTAATATTTCTCAACCGATTAGCTTTTATCTATGTGATCCATCAGGAACCGTCATGATTGCTACGTTACAAGTTCGATTTAATCGATCAGGGCCCGTGCCCTATGGAGCTCTCGAACGGATCTCTAAAAATTAGGTTTTCACCCGAGAGATTGAATACGAATTTTAAACGGAAATTTTACTTTCTTTTACTCGGGTCCCTGTGTGACCCGTCATTAAGTCGAGTCGGTAGACGTTAATCCACCGGTAATCCGTTTCACGAGTACTTGTTCCTATGTAAACAAGCTTGCATTGTTTACGCTCTAGAGAGTTATGAACACTACTGGAATATTGCCGAGTCAACGAACCGCCAGATTTCCACTTGACTACTGCAGTAACGTATTTGACGGCTGTTCGTCGTCAATGCTTCAACAATACATGCATTAGTGGGAAAGAGAGATGAAGCGCGGGCTCAAGTATTTTGCCAAAGATAATACTTCGTTTTACTGTTGACTGCACGCGCAATATTGAAGTTCGTGTTTAGAGAAATCGTGGCACGCTGTATACGAAATGCATACAGAATATATACGGAAAAGTATTATTGATGGATAGGTTGACACCTGGCATTGTTGTTTGTGCGTGTGCTTGACAAGTTCTAAAACTTTTTTTTTCATTTTTGCACTGACCAGGGGAACCAGACGAGAACTACAAATATCCGGGAGAAACCAAGAAACCCAACGTACCGACGACAGGTGCACCCGGAGTCGAGGTCACATACGACACTTCGCCGGAATTTAATCCGGCACCCCGAGACATTTTGGTGAATAATGTCACACCGAAAAGGCGAAAGGGGCCGTACTCTCCGCTGACTAAGGGTGACAGTGATTTGGTCGAAAATTCAGAAGTCAGAGATTTGAGAGAATTTTCAGGATTAGAGAGCCTGGAGGGAGATGTCAACGAAGAAGAAAGCATCGACAGGGATCCAACGTACAGCAATAAAAACAACGGTCCACCTGGAGGAGGCTACGGGATTTTTAACGGACCCATCTCTCAGGACTTCACCGGATTTAATGAGGCTTCGTTAAGGTTCGCATTACTCCCGCATTCCCAGGATAATTCAAATTCCAACAAATTTACAAGAAAACAAAATTTTGAAAGGGATTTGCATTCGTATGGAAACAGGGAGTCTCGAGAGGACACTCACGGCCAAGAAATTGGCTCGACCGAAATGGAAAACAATAGATATTACCAATACGGAACCTACGATGCAGGAACTCGAAACATAAATTCATACAACTACGACGGATACAGAAACAGCGAAATCAGACCGGTAAGAGAAGAGTACGAGGAATCCGGTGAACTTAGCAGGGAATCCTTGGAAGATGGCTCCTACGAAAACGAACAATTCGACGATGAGGACGTGAGCCGGTCAAGAGAGTCCACGGAGAGCTTCGTACCCACCGGTGACGTCCAGATGTTTCTGTGATAACTAAATTAGTCAAAATATATAAGCTGTGTGAATGAACAAAAAGTGGATGTACGTAGTGAATACTCATGACCACGAAGAGGATCATGTTACATTACAAACAGATGCGTAGATGAGTTCCAAGTCAACTTAGACCAAAAATGTCTGCATGTGTAAAGTTAAGTGTTTTACTAAATGTGTTTACACGCGTTATGTGTTTACTACAAGTCGAAAATTTCTTTTTGTACGGTGCCTGACACGTGGAACGCCTTTAAATTTCGTTCCAATAGTTACCAAATAGTCAAAATTCGTTACGTCAAATCATTGAATTTTAAAATACCGAATTAAGAACGAACAGCCGTACATCATTGTTTTTAAAGGAAACCATTAGCTGTCAAATGAAATCAGTTATTGAATCATGAAATGTTACTTTAATTAATAACAACTTTAAACAAAACAAAATTTGATAAAATTGATAAAGATGCAATTTCCTGATGCTTTCAAATAAATTAAATCGTACCGAATTTGGACAAAATTATTTAGCCGGGTTATCACAACTGCAATTTATTTTGTATGCGTTACAACCCCATTGTAAAATCTAATGCATTGCTGAATTGTCTTCAAGCGTTTTAAAAATACATACCCAAGCCACGACGAAATAAAATTTTATTATATTGTTTTGACCGTTAATATTATTATTATTATTATTATTACGCTCCGGTAGTTCTACTGCGGTTGTTAAACCAGCCGTGGTAAATAAGGTAACTTGCAAGTTGCCAAAAATGTTGCTAACACGACTTAATTAATCCAGTAACTTATGACCTTTAAAGTTTCTCAAATTGAATCGGTTTTTTAACCGTGTAATTTTTCACCGATGACCGTGGTAGGTTAAAACGTCGAAGAGCAACTTAGCCGGCTTCCGTTGAAAGTACTCCACTCATTAACGAATTTTCCTTTTCAAATCCTTACGCTGACAATTACAAAACTCAATTTCGACGAAACAGATAAAGCACCATCAAGATAATCATGTCTTGCGCAGCGACATTTAGTGTAAATAAATTTCACTAAATTTAAATATAAATTAAATAAAGTAGGAGTGGTTTAACTGAGATGTGAACTGATACTGAACTCGCCCAACATATTATTTCGATTTATTATAAAAATAAAGCAAATAAACATTAGTATCTATATAATATTAATAAATTTTACCCATTTTACGAATATAAATATATATTGTGTTATTCTACGTCAGTATATTTCACATTCTTGCCACTACCAAAATTTAAATAAACATCGTTGACATAGTCGTAATTAGAAATAATTCATAAATTAATAAAATAATTCGGGGTCCAGAAAAAATCAGCTGGTTCAAGACTCGAACGGTGGAGGAGAAGGTATGTCTCCAGTGTTGCTGGTTGAAGCAATAGGTAACGTTGATTCATCTTGTCCTGGTCCACCCTGACCCGGTATTGCGCCTTGACTATCTGGCGAAATCCCTTTGCTATCGTAGATTTCCTTCAGGATCAATAGCATTGTATCTTCCGAATCCCTGACAAAAGAAAATAATTAGAATTGAGAATTAATCGACGACGTTTCCTTCTCTGTTGTCCGACTGCCTTTAGTACAGACGACTACAACTGCCACATGCGGAATTATGTATTTATATTTACCAATAAATAACATGACTCGTGAGAGCTGACACGTATTCATTGAAGCTTTCCAGAGGAGCCTCCTGAAGAACATAATCGATTCGCCGGCCCTGATTTAGTTTACCGGCGTCGAAGTCTGTGTCGTAGCAATCGTTCAGGCACTGAGCTGCTGCGCTTTCTGTCTGTTGCCTTTCCAGCTGCTTTTCAATCACTTTATTGACTTCTTGCTCGAGACCATCGTCGGCTCGACCGAACATCGTCAGCTGGTAGACGGTGTTCCAGGTACTTCTAACGGAATCGATCAGTCTTTGTTTGAGGTCGGCGCCGACCCTTCCCATTGTTTCTTTGAGTTCTGAAATATTTCAAATGCAGATATACTTTCATTTTTAACTTTTTCCTCAAATTATTTTCAGCATTCATTAAAATATAAAGTAATCCCGTCTAACAACCCCAGGGGGCTAATGTAAATACAACCGGTTGTAGGGGAAAATTGTTTGACGATAGCAAAATAAACAATTTCTGACGAACTCCCTGCAGGCAAAAAATATTGAAAATGCTTCCACTATCTACTGTCACTATTCGTAACCACTTAGAAAAGCTTTCTTGTACGTCCATTGACCTGGTGATGTGACACCGCCGAATCATCAACTATTAAACACCACTAAAATTGCAAACAGGATGGCGGCTTTGGGTTACCCTTCGAGCATGTAAACAGGCAACAAATTTAAAATTTCTGCGTGTAAATATTATTCTGAAACGTTAATTAAAAAGAGTAACTTGTAACAAATTCAACAAGTAATTTTATGCGGCGTTAACCACTAGTTTAATTCTCACTGAAAAAACAGGGGAAATGTTAGAAAAGTATTCTGCTCGATAGATGAGAAAAATTACCCAAATGCATTCGTTTCCTTCCTTTATGGTGGGGAATCAAAACGGGCCTTTTCTCTGACAACTCAGGATTGATGAGAGCCTCCACTCTGTAAGCGACTGGATCAAACGGATGAAATATGTTGAAAAATCTCGAGCACGTGGGAAGAGAAAAGTCTAAACCCAGCGAGTCTATCCCTCGAACGGTCACAAACATTCCTGAAAATAAGTAACATGTTTATATATTTTAGAGATAGTCTCTGGAACCTGTAGGATCAAAATGGACGACAAAAAGACTTACCTATGGGCGACCCCATTGCAAAGAAAGCAAGGGGCTGAAAACTGAGCTGCGGATATTCGATGTACGGTTGTCCTGTTCCAGCCGTACCTATGACGTAACTAACTTTATGACTCAAAACGGGTTTCTTCTTCTCGGAGGACGCAGTCGTGTGAACCTCTTGACTAATCTGAAAAGCACAAGAGACCGATACCCAACAAAAACGACAAACAAACTTTCAGACACAAGACTGACACTCACTATACTCGTGTCCGTAGACCTCTTAAGTACATCGGCACGGGGAGTAATGGGTTTCTGATGGCACAACATATCGAACAGAATTAGGGAGCCCAAGCTGTGTCCAGCTAGAGAAACACCTCCATTGAAATTTGGATTTCTTGATTTGAATTTGGCGTAGAGAGTATTTATTTCGTGTCCGACCTGTTGCATGATTGTCTGAAAAACAAAATTTAATGGGTAGTACATGTTTCTATTAATTCAAAATGATCTTCTACACGACCATCAACTAAACTACCTCACAATACATGGGACTAGTGTAGAATAGTATATCAAGGAGTGTATCATTCGTGAAGTTTCTTAGCCGCGGTATTGACTTGAGTGTTATCGTCTGCAGCTTCTGATCAACTCCTGTCGTTGCCCCGTGCAGATGTCCGTGCCATGAGACAGGAAGAATTTCAATTCGATTAACCAACCCTTGCTCTGAAGCATTTCTAAAATGGGATTTTATCAACTGATGCGATTTGCTTCGAAACCCATCCACTGAAACATTAAAAAAATGACGCTGAGTACGACATGTATGATTATTTTCAAGCGGTTCTTTAAAGCAATGTACTACAATTATGAACATCAACACCCAAAGCTGAAAAATTATTGTAATAAAGTTTAATAATGAGTACTATTCCTCTTGTACTGTGTATTGGTGATCTGTTACAAAAAGCGTTGAATTATTTAATAGTATCCGATTTTAAATTAATCAGGAATTATCCGCAGTGCTCCTTTTCAAAAATATAATTAAATAAATAGAAAATTTACAATCAGAACCTTACTAAAATGAAAATTACGTCTTTAAATCATCAGAACGCATAAAAACCGTCATATAAAATACAATTATTAAAACAATAACATTGTTGTCCTTCCGTTGGTACTTCAGTGTCCGAACAAACAATATTTGCAATCTTGTGACTTAACTGTATAAATTTTATTAATTTACCTACTACCTAGTGGATTAAATCTAAAGTTAATGAACAGGAAATTACTACTGACATCAAAACCCACAGGAACATAAGCTCAAGACTGAAGTAAATGTTTATTATCCAAACCAAAGCATTGTAACTCTTCACTTACCCTTCTTTAGCCTCAGTTTGGAAAGATTGGTCAACGAATCGGTACTATCATCTAAATCCCCATCTAAAACACAGGCAGGAGTAACTCCTGTTAATTTTCGCAACGAACAGATGAAAACTAACCTTTCCCAGAATCTTAAACCCGCCAGGGGTGTCCACACTACGCATCAGTGAGAATACTTGTTTTTTTAATAAAAAATATATTGCCTTCTACCTATGTATAAAATACGATTCGCTACCACTTCTTGTCTATTATAACGTCAACCAACCTGCTTCTTCGACTGTTCGAAATTTAAAGTCGCATACAGAGCCGATGCCGTGGACGACAAAAACCAAATGATCAATCGCAGGGGGTTCCCCTTCATCAATTTCAAAGTCATCGAGGATACCCCGCTTTACTATTTTAGGTCTGTTCTCGGTGAAATCCTAAAAACAGAGAGATGTAAAACACAACTGCTCTCGGTTTCTGATCGAAATAATATGAACATGCAAAGACAATTACTGCACTAACGGTCTCCGCTTCCCATCCTTCAGGAGTTTGCAGTCTCGACGGGAACAGAGCTATGCTGTTGGGTCCGTACATTATGACGTGGTCGCCGCTGGGTAGATCCACCTTTCTGTTCCAATTATTGGTTTGAACGGATTTCTTGTACTCCTCTTCTAAGTTGAAGGCCGTATTTTCGTCGTATGGGTGCAATCGGCTCTCGGTTGTACTTTTATAAAACCAAGAACATCTCATCACTGTTTTGGGCTTTTCTTCCCAGTAAGCTGCCGTTCTAATCCTGCGCGACACGTTCACGTCATATCGTCCACCATCGGTTTGAACCACAGTGTCGGACGTCAATTCATCTACAATTTTATATTTGAGTTAAAGTTTGGTTGTTTAACAATCCGGCTAGTTACTCGCTTCGGCAAGGATTAGAAAAATACCTGAATTTATGGCCTGTTCCAAAGCCAACGAATCAGTCATGCTAAACGGCTGCCAAATTTCTTTTCCGTATTTTGTTTCTATTCTTAAGAACCAGTGATGGTATGCAGGACGGTATATAATCCCGGAATGACCAAGATTGGCCAGATTATTAAACGAAGCTGGTATAATGGGAGGAGATGGGGATCTTTCTGGTAAATTCGAAACAGGAGGTGAAGCCTGTTCTTTGGTCGACATTATAGTGGGATGAACAGCAACGGATGTGACAGGGTAACCTGAGCCAGAGGAAGACAACGACAAATTAGACATTTGCTGCTGAAACGAAACGGAAGGAGAAATGCTAGACATTGCAATTGGATTTTGAGAATTATATTCGGCAGAGGAGGAGGACAAATTGGACGAACTTGTTATCGTGTCAAGGGAATTAGAAGCTGTTTGAGAATTACTGGAACTCGAAGAAGTGTATTGGGGAACGAAAAAATTCTGCAGAGAATTTGCGGAAATTGAGGAGTTCACTGAAGATGAGGCATTTAGTGAAGCAGAAGAGTCGGCCGGTGCCCGAGACAAATCCATCGCAGGCTGACTCAAACTCGTAGAAAGCGGAGGCTTCGATTCAGGAGTTAATGCAGTGTACGTGTGATTGGCGTAAGTGGGAAAATTGTCAGAAGGCACCAGGTACGAGGATGACACAACTGTGTTGGACGAGAGTCCAGGCACTGGTGCGTAAGCAAGCCGTTTGTGAACGTCGCGACGGTAATTTTTTCCAGGACCACCTACAAAAATATAATGTGATAAATAATAACAATAATGGTAGTGTAATGTATGAATCCATAAACACAGAGAATCAAATAAATGTAAACTTACTCATAGGGGGAGCAGATGTTAGGGATGGACTGGCAATAGGCGGAGGTGGCATGCCTACTTGAGGAGATGGCATACCTCCTTGAAGAGGAGGCGGTGGTGCTTGCACCGATGCAAAAGAATCAACGCTAGCTGCTCGGGTTTGATAAAAGTATGGTCCGGTGGTGGTGGCACCCTGAGGTTGAGTGGAATTAAAATAAGAAGAAGCATTTCCAGTTTTATTATCTGAAAATGCACTGGTGGGAAATTCAAGAGAAGACTGGGATTTAACGATTCCGCCAAGAGCTTGTGACTTCGAATTTAGGCCAGTGCCGTACTGTTCGAAGCCAATCGAGGAAGTATTTAGTTGACTTTCTGAATTAGAACCAGAATTGGTTTCCAAGCTTGATGAAGTCTGTACTTCTCTCAGCGCGGACTGACCAGTTTGCACCCGTGGCATCAGTGAGGATGTCTGAGAAGGGACAATATTCTGAAAAGGCTCTGAACAACTGTCATTCGACGTATAAAATTGGGGAGCTGACCACGAATTTCCTTGACTCTGGTGATACGTAGGATTATGAACGAATCCTATCGGGGGACCACCGTGAAACGATTCGTTCATCGAAGGTTGCGACACGGGTGCATACGTCTGAACATTCTGAATGTGGGGCATGGGCATTTGTGGCAGAACAGAAGATTGGGAGTCTGCACCAAATGATGAAGATATCGTTGCCTGTCCGAATGACTCCGCAATTTGATCAGAAGTGTTTGTCGGACTTGGATCCGTTCTGTTTTGACTTCCTCCGCCAAAGAAAGATTTGAACATGTCGGCGTATCCTTGGGACGAGCTTTTCGTTTCTTCTTTATTGGGTTTCTCCACTGGATCGGACACTACCGGCCTCTGACTAAACGGTATTGCATTTTCGGTGCTTGGTAAATTTTGGCCGCCGGTTTGACTCAAATCTCCGACACCTGCAAAGAGATGAAACAACACTCGCTGATACTTCAGACGTCTGATTCACAAACTTTCCTGTCATTGATTTCTAATTGAATAATACCGCCTTTGAACACATTTTCTTAAACTTCAATGAATAAACACTTTTATTATCAGATATCGATATAAATTTTACCGTGTTAACAAAGTTTTTGATAAATTTACTACTAGTAACACAAACTGATATTACCGTAACCATTTGTAGTTTAATTAGTAATTAAAATATTTGTACATGTACCATAAATTTTATATGCAACCCCAATATTTACTTTCTGGTTATTTTGGTTATGCTAATTACATTTCTTTTCTCGGGTTCGGTACACGTTAAATCCATTAGTTCACATGTTTATTGTTTATTAAATAGTGGGTACAAAAATAAGATAAAAAATTAATAGTAAATATTACCAAATGAATGAGGGTAAGAAGTGATATTTGGGAATGTCCTCGAGTCATTTACGGAATACCATTGGAATGACGGATGGTTAAGTCAAATCCTCGCTATTAGTAATAGTGACAACAACTACTATCTATTGGCGGGAAACTATCTGTTGAGTAAACATTACGAATTCATTTGAAGGAATCCGCCCTGAGTTTTGAGAAACACAATATCCTGTGAAAATCTACATGCCCCTCTACTTTTACGTAAATCACAAAATTCATGACCTAATACTGTACACAAGAGTTTTTTCGGAATAGTACACTCAATGTAATGTATACACACGTATATATATCGAAAATAAATGCAACGCGGAGACAGTTACCATCAGAATATCGGAGTCAACGGCACAAATTTAATCATATTTAGATCAGATTTAACGTTGAAATATGACCAACAGGTTAAGTTTAAGTTTAGTGATCATAGTGATCTTTCAAGTGTGTTACGGACATGAGACAAGGAAAGATTCAGACCCCAAAGCCGATGTTGAAGTTTCTGTGCATGGCCGCAATTCGAAACTCGAACTTTTAGAGGATCCGGCCGAAGAAATTTTTCAAGAGCCTTCAAGTGCTGTCATCGTTGAATTGTCGGAAGAACTATTGAAAAATCTGAGCAGATTATGGAAAGATCGAAACATCGATTATGAAATGTCAAATATTCTTCTAGCGACATTTGATTCCAGAGGTAAGGGTACTAAGCACGTCATTTATTATAGTAGAAACTTTTACATGGTAACAAGACTAACTCCACATAGTTACCCCACAATAATTCTTCACAAATAGTTTACACAATAATAATTCTGATGATCGAAAATAAAAATCTTAAGTTTATTTCTTAATAAAGAGCCAAATTGTCAATAACTAATATTTGTAGGGTCACATAAAAGCATAAGCGTTTGTTAACTTTTCCCCAGTTCTTGGTGAGGCGTGCTTCATTAACCGTAATAAATATCTTTACTAGACAACAAAAACAATTGAAAATAAGAAGTTAACAATTTCGATCCAAAAATGGATCCATTCCATTCCAAAAGATCTTATCTCAACCTATATCATGATCAAAATTACACAGATTTCAAGGTTAAGTACAAATGACTTACATCCGCTGAAAATAATTTTTAAATACGTACAAGCAAAGCAAACAAATCACAGGTGATAATTTCTGTAACCAATGACACAAGCCGTATGGATACTTATCCAAAATAATTATATCCGAAGAGTTGTTTAAAAGAATCTGGACAGTTTCTTTAAAATGTTTAGGAACCTAACTTATATTTTGTACTAATGACATTCGTAACACTTGAATGAAGGCTTTGATGTGTTGCATTTCTGACAAGTTCTGTACGTGTTCTGTACACTATCATTTCCCTTCTGGCCCTATTGACAATTTCCATCCAGTCCTAAAATCGAATTACCCAACTTGGACGACTCCCATTTTCAGTGCCGGAAACGAGATAGCTTGAGAGAACAAGATGATCAAATACTTGTACCACGCAATCATTAAGATAAAAAAAAGTAACATTGGTGATATTTTTCAGGTTTGCGAGATCGAGTCCTGTACGAAGATGCGGATAGTTTCCTTCAAGCACTAAAAGACCTAAGGGGATCTCCAGCAAACAGCCCCCTTCTCCCAACTTTTCATGTTATTGATGAAATATTTCGAGATGATTTTTCTGGGAGACCCATTATTCTTATTACCGGATCAAAACCCTCCGACGAGGATTTCTCTAAAATTTTGAGTGAAGCATTGGCCCGACGAAAATGTCAGGTAGATACAACGCGAACATGAAAAATCTGCGGGATCCGCTGCCTAAAGTAAACCATACAATTTTCATATTTTCATATGTTCCCAGGTGTCCGTTCTCTGGGTTGGCCGAAAGGATCCCTTTGAATACGGTTCACTAGAAGACCTCTCTAGAACCACAGGTGGAAAGTTTTCTCTTTTTCCTAATGAGGATAAACCCACTCTTAACTTTAAGTACACAGAAAATGAGCAAATTTTCGGGAAAAATAAATCGGAGAACCCACTCAACAGGATCAAATTTCCAGCATCAGAAAATTCAGGTAATAATACCTGAATCATATATGAAAACAAGAATGAAATTAAAATTGGTTTCCCAAAAGGTTCTATCATATTCACCATTGTGTCGTACAGTTTAAGTTTCCATTGAACTATAAAATTTCATTACTAAAAACTATTACAAAACTAATATTTTCACGTTTCACGTTACACGTTTAATGTCGGCAGGACGCCAAAGAGTCCTCTTAGTTAACGTATTTCCACTTTCCAGGTACCAAAGATGACGGACTGTCACCTCGGTTTGACATAGAACGTTCCGCCGGAAGTTTGTTTTTTCCAGTTATCGTTGACGTTGCTTCCGGTTCAGCTTTAGAAGTTCGTCCCGGAATTCTATCCAAAATACCATTTACAGTTAAAAACAATTTCAATTCCCCTTTAAGAGTCGACTTCGGCGCGAAATTCGGAAATGCCGCCCAACTTATTGATCCACAATGGTAATAAACACTTGTAACGGATGGTACACAGATAGATTTCATTCATTTAAATTATTCAATTGACAATTAAATCATTATAGGACTATTCTACAACCAATGGTAACAAAGACAGTGAACGTCATATTAAAGCCACCGCCCAACAATTTTGTGAATGCTTCGTCGCGCTTAACATTTTCAGCATTTTTTAGTAACAGAGTTGTGTCACGGTCAGCTATAGTTTCTTTGATACCCCAGGTAAATTTATGGCCCTTTCAGGTAATGATCAATTGAGTAGTGGTATTGGTAGATTGGTAATAAAAATCCCATGAAAACTTGCAGACTGTTTACGACACAAGCGAACCTAAACTTTACCATAAATACAGTGGCGACTGCAGCGAATATCAACAGCCCCATACCTGTGAAAAATTTTATTGGAACTTAGAAGTCACCGCCCAGGACGAAGAATCTGGTATGCTTACAGAGGTCTTAACAACTTTGGCAGCTCTCAAAAAATAAACAAAACCTTAATAATTTCACTTATTAATATGAAACACACGAAATAACATTTTGACTCTCGCTTTTTTTTTTTAATATTTTGACTGCTAATTTTTCAGGTTTACTTAAAATAGTATCAGAACCTTATGGACTAGTTTTTCAATCTGACTTTTTGGCTGGAACAAAAGATCCAGTTACCGCTTACTACACATCTAACTGCTGTCAACCAAGAGTTGATGTTTGGGTTGAAGATGTGAAAGGGAATTATGCTAAGAAATCATTTGATGTTTTAAATCGTGAGTTAACATTTTCTTGTTTTACATTTTATTTGTTATTTATTCTTATTTAATATAATGAGAAAATAATTATTTTCATTTGCAGAAACATTACTGGTTGGAGAAATAGCTGCTATTGTGGTTGGAGTCCTTTTACTTTTGTTTATAATAATTGCAATTATACTGGCTGTCACTCTCATAAGAAGGCGGAATCGAAGGAATTTAATTATACCCAGATCAAGAGCTGATACTACATAAAACAGTAAAGTGGGGTGTTCTTTAGTATTATTAAGACAACATGAACTATTTTATGTTGGGCTATTGTAAATAATAATTTCTCCTTTATAAGCAACATTACCTTATGAATTTATGATTGTAAATAGCAAAGCTTTGTTTTGTATTCTATTATTGTTCTAAAATGTTTCTGAAATATAATATTTCTATTATTTTTTGTAGAGTTAACATATAATAATTGAAGTTAATATCTTCTCAACAAACAATCATAATTAAGGAAATAATGATGAATTATTATTCAAGACTTAGTGTGTGAATGCAGGGGTTTAATGACAGTTACAGGAAAAATAATGTCTGCCTAAAAATCAATTGTTGTAACCAGAAAAATTCTCAAATAATTTAATAATTATTAGGCTAAATAGTTGAAGTAAAGAAGTTTCATTTTTGAGTACCCTCACATATTTAATTTCCTTAATCACAAACATAAAAATAAAATTTACATACATGAACTGTGTTTACAAATTAATGTCAAAAAAATATGTACTTGCTTTCCTTTCATTAAAACATTTATTTCAAAACAGTATGTCACAGCTGCAATCATTTGGTAAGTTCAGTAAATAAGGTTAAATTCAAATAGTACTATCACAAAAACCTTTTTCTTTATTATACAATCCCTATTTTCAGTTAAGAGTCAACTATTAATACTAACTTTTGTAGCAGTCTAAACTCTCATAAAAACTTTCATACAGTACTATTCAACTTTTAGCAGACATGTAAAATTAATCATGTGCAGTTATCAAACCAAATGTCATTAATAATATAGTTCAATTACTTGCGGCCAGGTAGTATAAACTTGAATAAGAGAAATTGAGATCAGTTGTGTTGCAATCTGGAATTGGAGATAAATGGGATTTTGCTGTTTAAAACTTACTGTCGTTCAAAACAGATGGACTGTCCTGAGAGACGGGAATTAACATTGAGCTTCCCTGGAAAGATTCGAATGGAAATCCATGACTGGCCCCGCTGAGAAGTGGGTTTTTGACAGGTTTTTGTAGTTCTCCCTTATGTTTATCACCCATAATACTGCCCTATAAAGACCACGTGACGGCCACGTCTACTGCTTTCGGAGTTCTTCGTTGCCTGCCTGTGAAATGGCGGACGAGGTGTTTGATTTGATCTTAACGAAATGATGCCCTGCCGGGTTTTATATATTTCACTTTGAAGTGTTGGGGAAGCTAACACACGAGTTTATTATTACCAATACAGTTATTAGAATTTCAAGATTTGAAGTGTAAATCAAGTATGCCGGTTTCCAAAACTTTTAACTTTGTAAATTTAAAAAGAGTTTGCAAACTTTATACGTGCAGACCAACGGTCAGAAAGTATGGCCTTCCCACTAACCTTACCAAAAACATTCGTTTAAAGAACAATGAAGAGCAAGAATTCCTCAGTAAGATTAGATACAACGATGTTCTTAAAGATATAAAAAAAGAGAATGAAAGAAGTAAAAAAAACAAAGTACTTAACTTCACAAATTTAACAACCCACACAAAACCAATTTGCTTGAGTTACCTGACTCCTGAAGCAGACACAGATGAAAGGCAGACAAATGCAACAGAAAATGAAACACAAGTTGACCACTCACAGTATATTACAAAAATTATAACTGAAGCTACTAGTGATAACAGCAAAGCCATTCCACTTGATGTGGAAAATTTCACACCCTCAGACAATGTTAAAACAACATCACCAAATAAATGGCCAAGAGAAGTCTTTATAGATAAGTCCTCCAACCTTGTTAATGATAGGATTGACAATATTATAAGACTTGGAACATCCAACCCATCAATACCAGACAGTAATACACCATGTGGAGGATGTGGTGCCTTGTTACAATGCAATGTAAGTACTTGCACACAATTTAACTTTTATGCCTCTCTGTACAACCACATTTAAGTAGTACATATTTTTCAGGACTCTTCAGCACCTGGGTTTATTCCATGTGAAGTATTTGAATATACATCAAAAAGAAAACTAAAATCAGAATTGTGTCAAAGATGTTGCTTTTTAAAAGAATTTAATGTTGCACTGGGTGTAAATGTATCTCCCGAGGAATATCCTATGATTTTAAGCCAAATAAAACAGCATAAAGCACTGGCTGTTATTATGGTTGACCTTTTTGATTTTCCTTGCAGCATATGGCCTGGAATTTTAGAATTGATAGGTACAAACATACAGCATACTAATTTTACCAACTTTGAATTAGAATTTGAAGCTTAGCATTATGAATATTTTTGTTTTGTAGGAGATAACGATGTCATTGTTGTTGGAAACAAAATTGATCTATTTATCCAGGAAGACAATTTGTTTGAGCTACAAATTAAATCATCACTTAAGCAGTCATTAGTTGATAGAGGTTTGGATTTGGAGTCCATCTTGGACATTGTATTGATAAGTGGGAAAACTGGGTACAATGTTGAAAGACTTGTTACATCCATTTCCAGGAATTGGGATGCAGCAGGTAAAAACATTATTGAATTTCTTTTTGATTTACTGTATTTACAATTATATTTTATTTTATATTATTCCACTTGTTGAATGATTTATATTAATATCTATTGCAGGTGATATATATTTAATTGGATGTACAAATGTGGGAAAATCAACATTATTTAATTGCCTGCTTAAGTCTGACCTTTGTAGAATTGAAGCTGAAGAAATTGTAAAGAGAGCTACAGTTTCATCATGGCCAGGAACAACATTGAATCTGTTGAAGGTAAATAGTAATAAATTTTGATTAATAGTCTTTTACTTTTAAATTTTGAAACATATTTTTATTTAAGTTTCCTACAAAAAAAATATATAAAAAACTGGTTTATGAGAGAGCAAAACGCCGTATCAGGGAAACCCGTGAAAAGGATGCTCGAATGAAATTCAACGACAGGAAATCAGGATTCACACAAAACACACTAACAGGTAATAATGTATTTTTTCTTATTACATTCTTATTATATTGTATTTCGCAGTACATTATTTACAACTACCACAGTTTTGGATTGAAGTTTCCGCAAATTATTGCTGTCATTAATATGTGTCTTATAAGAATGTGCTTTTTAATTAGATTATTGTAAAATATTTATTTTACAGAACCTGTAACCAGGACAAAAATACAAACGCAGATACCAATACAATATGAATTTACATCAGATTATTATGCCACGGAAGAAAATCAAGAACGAGGTCTTGACCCAAGGGACTCTCTTTTTGCTTCTTCCAAGTGGTTTCATGATACCCCTGGAGTTATTCAACAGGATCAAATCACAAATTTTTTAACTAGAAGTGAATTAACATTGACATTACCAGAAAAACTGATCCAGCCGAGAAGTTTCCTATTATCCCCGGGAAAAAGTTTATTTCTAGGAGGTCTCGCCAGAGTTGACTTTGACGAAGGATCAGAAACCGCGTGGTAACTAATTTTTTGTGTTGCACTTCCGCTCGCCTGCAATGAATGATGACGAGGCATACAAATTTTTACCCATCAGAAATTGTGTATCCAATTGCGACATAATGCTTTCTGCATTATCTTAAACAATTTCAGTGTTTCGTAGTACAGATGGAAATACATTTCCATTTTGTATTTACACAAACAAGCCCAAGTTGTTATTACATACGAATGCCTTATTCAGTCAAGCACCCAGCTACTGCCCTACATTTAAGGTAGGGGACAAGCAATGCTCTTTCGGGATACCTTGAGAATTAATGACTTTGAATAAGATCAATTTTGAAAAATTCTACAAATATTGTTCCAAATCACGTGAAAATTCTCTTCACTGAAATTGTCATTTGATGAAGGTAGTCATTTATATAAATGGATGTATGTTATTGTACAGGTTCACAGTTTTCGCATCAAAACACCTTCCGATTACTATTACATCAGTGGACGACGCAGAATACGTATACAACAACCTTTTAGGAACAAATCTGTTTTGCGTTCCTCAGGGTGGCAAAGAGCGACTCTCCAAATGGCCTGAAATGAAATCAAAAAAATTAAAAATTTGTGGCAGTAGACCGGAGCAGGTTGCCGGTGACATAGTTCTATCGTCAGCAGGTAACAGACTCTCTGTGCAGTCCATTTGGGATCACAGCAATTATTTATTGTTTTTTTATATTATTATTCCTCGTAAGATTTCATATTAAAGTTGTTATGTTTTCCTACTAAGGTTGGATATCTGTTGTGCTGGAACCTGCCTTTTATTGTGAAGTCACGGTGTGGACGCTTGAAGGAAAAGGAATTTATTTGAGGGATATACCGGTCATAAAGAAACCTCCTCTGTTGAATTTGCGGTACTCAGATGTCAATACCCCACGGAAGAAAACAAGGAAACGAGAATAATTACATTTGAAGATAATTCTGGTAATTATTCTATTATGTTTACTTAATAAAATCAATATCTCATTAAACTAAATTCCGCACGTCTATTTCAGGTACTGTACTGTAATGACAAAGTTGAAGTTTTACTGGCATTAATGGAGAATAAAGGAACTTTAGCAAAAGAACTGTAATAAAGGTAAATGTTAATTTACCTAAAGGAACTTATTCACTATTAGTACAGTAATACTTGGAAAAGTTAATAATTCTGCAATAATTTAAACGAACAAATGATTATTGGATATGGAAAACCATTGTGATTGTTTGAAATCAAGAAAAGTTTTAATAAAGTAGTAATTTTCATTGTGTAGTGATTTTCCATTTCATTTCACATAAATTATGTTTTTATACCTGCGGTATTTCACTTTACCGAAATTGATTTGTTAATTTGTCTCCTCTATTTCCGAGATTAGCACTTCTGTCAGACACGTAAACTGCAGACTGCTTTGTAAATAGTATTGTTTCAATTGTTTATAATTTTGTGGACTTAAAACAATGTTTTATAGTACTTGTTGAAGGTTTATTCCTTCGCATTGTACTACCAAGTCCTCAAGGTCCTCTTCACTGACTTTGTTTAACAATTTGTAATTATTTGTACAAAAACGAACTCTGTACACCTTGAGGAGTATGCTTCAATTACATTTACTTAATTTTAAAGTGGACGTCTAGAAGTTTGGATTAAGCCACCGTACAGTTCATACAAAGATATCCATTTAAAAATGCCAATGAATTCCTCTTGACTTTACAGTCGTAATGATGTTTTATTAGCCGCTATTCATGGTACCGGTACGAGCAGTCCCGGTTAACGGTCATCAAGTGTAAAATCACAACCGTGAGTTAATTGAATTTTAATCGAATAGAAACATTCACCCGACATAATATACAAATCATATGCCATTAGGATATTAAGAATAAAATCAATAGTACAAAACACCTAGGGCAATACGTACGGTTAACAATGATGATTCCATTAGTAGACGACGAAATTAATTATTATTGTTCATTTTTTATTTAGTAATTGTTCTGTTTTGTCGAGAATGAAAAAATAGTTTCTGAGCACTAAATAACTGCAAACGAACATATTGACTATCATCATTAAACCTGATGAACAAACCAATGAACATATCATTATAGTACGCAACATGGCAAAATAATTTCTTGCAACTCCAATAAATCATAAAACGCTTATTTTTGAGTATTTGTACTTTAAATTACTGGGGAAAAATTGAATAATTGCTATTGTAAATCATTTTGAGTTTTTACTGCCTTACAACTAAAAATCTGGAAGATATATTCATAATTTTCGAATTTTTAGGAAGCTTTATATTTTAGACCTACCTTACTCCCAGGTCAGGAAACCTTGCACACAGGTAGGAGTGAGGTTGCCCTAGGGAAGGAAAAAAATACTCTCGGTGAGCATATTCAATCAGGTGTTGAAGTCGGAGGGAGAGTTCTACCACGGTTAGGTCTTCTAACACGATGGACTTTTCACAGGACCCAGCCGGAAGGGTAAACGTTGTGTTACTTTTTAAATGATGTAAATCAGTTGAGGGTACCAGTAGCCGAAGCGAAAAATAGGTATGGATGTGGCAATTTAAATAATAACTCTAATGAGTTAAGTTACTTTTTAATCGAAGCCTCGTAATCACGTACGGAATATTAAGTGAATGATAAAGCAAAAATGTTTTTTTTTCCAGTTGGTTGAGAGTAGTATACATATTAAACGATTATTATTGAATTACGAGTACTTATTAATTTGCTTCCAAGAGTGTTACACGAGCATTACATTAAATTACATGAGTAATGCGTACGAGCCTAATTTTTCATACTTGTCTTTCAAGCGGTTCTTATTACTGATGAAATAACCCGCCATGAAGGGATGTGAATCTAATTTTAGTCCCCTACGTAGCTGTTTTAAAATCCTTTGATGTTCTTTCATGGAATCTCCCGTTTACGACTGCGATTCTGAGCATCTTATTTTAGGAATGGTTTCACTGAGGTTTAACAAAAGGAATACGGGAGGAAGAGTCGACCTAAGGAAAGAGTGAATTCGCTCTGGAAAAACAGTTCCATTTTACGGATGCGAAACCTATAAGGTACCTCAAAACAATGGCTCCATTAAATGGTCAATGAACATGTTGCCTGTCAGTAGTCACTCACCTGCAAATTAATTTGAAAATTCCTCTAGATTTGTGGCACCGAGAAAGCCCACGTGGGAGCGTCAAAGCAGATTTTGTTCAGGTTGGATGACCCAACTGTTCAGAAGAGTACTTACGGAGTCGTTTTTAATGGTACGAGTCAGAGCTGGTAGAAAAAACCATATTCCTCCACTTAATTCGCAACGGAAGAATGGCAGTGAAGCGGTCGTGGAAACGATCCGTCAAGTCAATTCACGGAACGCTTGTTTTTCATTCTTAAGTGACCCACATCGAACTGTTTTTAGACGTTTCTAAATTCAACGAGTGCGGTTCTCCCGCGGAAAGAAGTACTAAGTTGATGGTAACCGTTTCTGTCACACTCGGAACGGGCACACGTGTTTGACAGAACTCAACGACACTTACAATATCAGCAAACTACAATCAAGTCCGTCTCCTGAAAGATTTAATACTGTATACTGATGAGTTTACACCTCACATAATTTTCAGGTGCAGGCAGTTTACTGCCGTGAGACCGCGGGACATCAATCAAAGGCTAATCTGCTATGCAAAGCGATAAATTAACTCGCGTCTTACTGTAAAAGACAGTACCACACTAAACCATTATCATTTCCGGTGACTTAAATTGGCGTTTGGATATCACTGTCACATTAACACCACATTAAAGTCAGATCCCGAAGCCAGAAGGAGATGACAGTGAAGTTTTCATTCGATTAAATTCATTTTCGATTAAATTAAAGTTAAGACTCGAGAGCCAACAGTGGTGTATAAATGCATTTGCTAAATTATATATTTGGAAATCTATTTTAAACTCGGTTCATTGTGGGACTCTGTTACCTCCACTCTTCAATTTATCTCTAATTGTGCACAAGGACGTAAGGCACACGGTAATGCGCACACACACACACACACACACACACACATACACACACTCTTTCTCTCTCTCTCTCTCATACACATCCATGAACTCTGACTTAATGAGAGTCAAAAAGGCGTACGCGGCATAAGCAACGGCATATGCGGAATTAGCATTCAAATTAGTATGTTGAGCTCATGCATGTTGGCGTCCTCGACTTCCGTAGCAAGAGCTCTTAAATTGAATATCCGCTCCGTCAGGTCTTGCAGGTTCGATGGTAGTTAATTGCACCTGCGTGGAATGAACTCCAGAAAGTTAAGTTACTCGTAAGAATTGTTTGTTCTATGGGTCGCAACGTTACGACTTCCCTTTTGCGTTTCGAGATGGTGCGTCAGAGAGACAGGGAACTGCCGTTACCACCCACCGACAACACCTAATTTCCAACTTCTTTCCCGTTGTAAACTGCGGGTCGGAGTCCACCCGGCAAGTACTCGTATTGTCGAACACAATTTTCGAGAGTCGTTGGAATGAATGAGGGCGATGGTTCAACACAAATTGTTAACAATTAATACTGTCACATTTGATGAGCAAATGATTATTAATGAGAACGGTTGCTCTTTAATTGTAGGAATGACAGAAGGAATTGAAACGGACGGAACAAGAAAGAAACGAGAAACATAAATTAAATGTACAGAAGAACTGTTTATTAATAAAACGCTTGTAATGCAATGCAGTATAATCGACAGAATAAAAAAAAAAAAATTAAAATTAACAAATTAATTTACATACATTAGTGGTCACAGTTAATAAGTTTACATGAAAGAATTCACTTAAACAATCGTATACCGATCGAAAACGTTAAATCAATATCTCATTTCCATTAATAATTTTTTTTGTTTCAGTGCAAGAAGTCGCAGGTATTTGACCGGACCGTGGAATTCTTTGAGAAACGACCAAAAAAGGTAACGGTGATTACCTGCACGTGGGTGAAATTGCTGCTGCCTATAGATAAATTCAATTGCCGTAATATCGATTGCCGAGAAACTAGTGAACACGTGATTGAGACCTACCGGTAATTTTTGAGATGCATGAGACGACTACGAAACGAGGAACCTCAAGTTACAATGCCATCAAAGCACGGAAACAGAAACCCACAAAACGGGATGTTTTTCTTATTGGTGATTTGCAGGGGGGAAAACGTGTACTTTCTCCGGATGGTTAAACGCAATCAGAAATCTGATTGAGATGTGAGGTTCCTGTCGTGTTCAACGAACTTCACCTTATTATCCGATAAAGTAGTAGAGCACCAAGTTCAGCAGTTAAACATATGTCTACGAAAGAAGAATTCGGAGTCACCCTGTTAACCGAAACAAAAAACCGAATTTGTGACTGTAGGTATTTGAATCGCGGCACCTCCCTGTTCCACAGATGTCCATCACAATTAAATAAATAAAGGAGAGAAAAACTTAATAAATAAATAAGACGTATCCGCTATTGAGTTCGAACTCTCTCGGTTTTGTAGAAACAAACATTTTTTCAAACGGCAAACTAAGCAGTCGGTGAATTGTCAATAAATAAATTAAATAAATAAATTAATATGTACAATTATGTATTGGAAACGTTGAATATTTACCGCTCCTTATTTTGGAGATGTTTGTACTGTACGAGAAATTACGGTATGAATTCAAACAGAGCTGTGGTGACGAGCCTCATGTATGGGCATTGCACTAAATTTTTCCCACATGCGAAACGCGAGTTGCCCATAAATTTTATTAACAAGAAAAATATAAATACATAAACGGTCTTACATTAGAGCGTGTCATTTTTCTTTATTATTATTATTATTATTATTCGACTTTTAATCGAATTGGAAATTAAATTTCCAGTGGCACTCAACGTGTAGGTTTTTCTTCTTCATTTTGTGCGTAAAAGGTCACATAACGTAATTACGATGGGATTCACAGCCAAATCAACCGGTTAGGGCTCTACCCGAGGAGGATTGGTAGTTAATTAGGTAGTCGGATTAAATTACAAAGACCTTATTGGCAAAAAACCTGCAGGCCTGACAGGAAAATATAAGGAAGCGAGGTGATTAGTGACACCTTCGAGAAACGAAAAGAAAAAAAAAAAGAGTACGCGCACGTGCCGTTGTCCTCAATTGAACGACATACTTAACTTTTTTTTAGTCTGGCAGGGAAAAACTCAGAAGACAAGAAATGTGCCACATCACTCGAGAGCACGAAAGCAAGATTCTCCTCTGCAGCAGCAAACATTAATTGCTACATTGAAAATCCACGCGCTGTTATTTAATAACTTAATGAATGAGAAATATACTAGAGCCAAGACGTACTACACGAATTGATAATAATGGTCTACACCTCTTTACATTATTAACTTTAAGCCTTACATATACGGAAATTAACTGATATCAATATACAATGACGTAGGTTTGCTTCACGAATCGAGTTATAAAATGATTCGCTGTAACATTGGTATTGTACAAGTGCAATATAAACAATTAAATGGTCTCGGTTCCAGCTGCCACATTTTAAGTTGAAAAGTCAAGAAGTTTAAAAAGAGCACGAAAGATGTAAAGCACTTTGGTACCTGAAATCATTGGTTGGGCGTCAAGGGATTGTCTTAAGTAAACAAAATTTTTTTTTGTCCTGTGAAGGCAAGTCAAAAATAATCTTCTAAACCTAACGAACACGATTTTGTGCGGCTGTTGTTGTAATGACTGGTACAAACAGACATACAAGCGTTGAGCCACTCTGTGCTGCAACTTTTACTTAGTCTCCCGTTTGGGTTCAACGCCGAACTAGTCTAATTCCGAACTAATGGACGTGGGGTCTCAAATGCGACAATTTTTAGTTATAGCAAACAGCTTGGTATTTTTTTATTTGTTTAAAAAAACGGATGACAAAGAAATATTATTTCGTTACCAACTTCAATTCATTCACCAAGTCTCCACCTGAATATTAACTTTTCAAGCAGGTATTCTAATCGTAACTTATGGTAATGAGACTTCCAACGTATTGGATCGTGTGAGAGATAAGCTATATATCTTTTCAAAAGTATTTACTCACTTGAGTTCGGTAAAACGTACGCATACGATGGGTGAAGGCATCACCGTGGGTAAAAGACGCCGAATTTACCTCGAAATTAAATCAGTCTCGACATAAATGGTTAAGATATGGAAACCAGAAGTTCAAAATTCTGTGGTTCAATTTAAGAACCGCTGTTGTAGCTCGACAAAAATCATCTCCCACACTTCTCCAGAAGATCTTTTAAGATTTATTCGTTAGCACCATTAAAAATATGTAATCTCCATCAAAGTTTTAAGTACGTGGATGTCTGTGTGGAGAACTGATGAAATGCAGCATGTGGAGTATTGAATTACCAACAAAATTACAGTAGAATGGATCGTAATCCAATTTTATGTTTATTAACCCGCATGAAAATACCCGGATGCGTTCACCTATCTTTTCGTCTATAACCTGCACGGGTCCTCTGGTGGTTGAAGTACCTGTGAGGCACATTTGATATCAAGTACATTTCAGTATCAGAAGACTAATAGGCCTCGAATAAGGTCACTCCAAAATCATATTTGGAAGTTTGTACCTCATGCTGGAAAGTGTATTTCCAGTTATTCAGTAGATTAATCAATGTACGGGGATCGACTACTTGCAGTAACGTGACTCGGATTATAACCACTCAATTAGGTGTGCCTCACGGATCAGAAATGTTGTGACCAAATCTGATGTCTGTTCACAGTAGAATTCACCTGACTTAGTTACTACCAAAGATTCAGAATGTTTTTGAATTATCAAATACCTTGCCTTCTCAAGGAGTGGACACTTCACCCACGAAACCGCAACACTCTACCACACAATACCAAGCTCTGTCTTCGTGAGGCTCATTTAAAGGACAACTTCGCATCGACGACCATTCAGAAAGAGAACTCCCATAATGAAGAGATAAAGAACAGCCCTATTATTCGTAGGAAACAATTCCGAAAGACATTTCTACTAATTTAAAAACCCAGCAAACTTGTGAGACCAAAGAGTCTTCGAAAACCATACAAACTTCATACCAGACTTCCATAAATGGAGTAAAAAACAAAGTTCTCTTCAACTTCTGTTGTAGACATCTCAATTCATCATTCGACGAAGTGTCCTCCTAAATTTGAGCCTTCATTTTTCAGGTGTCTTTTGTTATGCAACGTAGCATTTGTTTTTTTTTCTCAATTAATGCCATTGAAGAGAAATGTCGTGGGATTAGGACGTTAGTTTTTAACCCTCCTCCACGAATATCTCGAATTTAACATAATCAACCCTGTGCACAGGACCACCCGCTAACGAATTTCACGAAGAGAGACCCGGGAGTTATTTCCCAGGTACAATTTTTCCTACGGGAGTACTACAGTTACACACATGAAATTCAACAGCTTTTGAGAGATTAAAATTCTCATTTTAAAGGTAATTTCATTACAGAAACTTTCTCCACGTGATGATGCAAATGCATGACCTCCGGCAAGCAACATACTATTGTAAAGTCAAACACAATTCGGTGGCAGATGAACTGCTTTCTCTTTTTCAAACAACCACCTTTTCATAATTTCTCTGTTTGACCCAAAATTAAAGAATGATGTATGTATCGGTTTGCACTAGTTGTAAGTAACAACAACAACAACCGCAGGTTTATTGAAATCCATTCCAAATCAAATACACTTAACTTAAAAAAAAATCGGCACTCGAAAAGGAGTAGAACAAGCCACTCATGTGGCCCCGAGTTATTTATCACTTTCAAAAAACAATGGGCGATCCACAATTTATATCGATCACTAATCGTTTTCGGAGATAAATCAACCTAACGCAATTAACATCTATCAAAGTGCTTTACTTCTACTTTATTATTTACATGCTCCTCCACATAAACAAACGCGTGAATACGAAAATGCCGGAGTCTCCTCAAGGGTATTTTTTTTTTTCGTGGAAAATAAACTCGGACCAAAATGCCTGTTTTACTTTCAATAGCTTCCATTCCAGAAATTTTAATTTTCGTATAACAGCGCTTCGATGATGGGAAACACTCAATGATTGCTTTACACGGTTCGAAGCGGTGATGTATTTTTAAAATTGGATTATTGAATGTTCGCACTGACAAAACAAAAACAGAACACACATCTTGTGAGGTGAATGAGTGAGTTATACACGCAATTTAAGTCCGCTTTATCAGACAGGAGTATCACGTATAAAAATAGTCATGATGTTTTAACTAGCAGTAATAGCGTTATCTGCAGCCACTTATTATTACACCAGTGTACAGCACATATATATTATATCATACGACACGCAATATTATTAAAATATGGAAACTCTTACCACTTAAAAACATACAAATACGCAAAGTAGAATAATTTCAGAGAACGTTTCACAAATTACAAGACGGCACAACTGCATAGAAAAATTACGCGATTCAGCACAATTAATACTCTACGAGTGCCATGAAAACTCCATTGTTTTTCTTCAACTTTTACAGAATAACCGCAAAACACACGAAGAATCTATGGCAGCCTGTGGCACCTAGTATAGAACTTAAGTATTCCGATGCAAATCAACACTTGAAGCTCAAACAAGGCCCCCGTAGTTAAGACAAAGTTTCAGTCCTCTGAAACACTCTACATTGTACCGGACATAAAATTTATTAGCAAAGTGTGTAATATAAAACGTATAAATACAGTACAAAAATTACAGATGCAAATACTTAAACAATATTAATTCACTTCAGGCTCACTTACTTTCCTGCTATTTAATGCAACTATTCGCAATGCAGAGTGTCGCGACATTTATAAATAATTAATAGTTTAATTATTTCTTTGAAATAATAATTCCCAATATCAATTGATAATACTGAACAACTCAAATTGATCTCAATCTTAATCTTTGGATCAAACATTACTAATATAAATGTTTCGTGCAGGTACTTCAAAAAAAGTTTAGTGATTAGTTATCCATACTCTTACTTTTTTTTTCGGGGGATTAAAAAAAAACAGCTAAAGGCAATGCATCGTTTCAATTACCACAATGTACGTCTCACACTGCAGGATCGTTACGATTTTACGATACTTTTGGATTTTTCAATGAGTCACACCCGTTTTGAACGCTACCAAATCAGTTAAAAAAAAAGTCGGCAATGGAGGACTTACCAGAATCCACCAGAACTTTGCCCACCTGGAGGATTGTGCACTCTGATTCCAGACTTAAAAACGACAGCGTTTTTCTCACAGCTGACTGAAAATGTCGATCCCTGAAGATCTCTCTGTCCTTCCTGACGCATTTGCCTTCCTGTAGAAGGAGCATTTGATGGTGACTGTATGTGTGACGAAAGGAAATTCTCATCCTTAGAACTTTGAAGTTGTCCATTTGAGGCTGGAGTTTCCACCTGTGGTCGAGGCGTTTCTGCGAGTTTGGGCAGTGAAATTTTAATCTCTGTCAGATTGAGAGCTTTGTTCTGCTGAGTTTGCTCCTCTCTGGATTTAACGATTTCGTAGACGTAGGGACACCAGGCCGCCGTTGGAATGAACTTCCCGTAGCCTTGCACAGCCTTCAGTTCGAATTCGTCCACGCACACCCTACCGTTGACGATGACGTACTCGGGAGCTCCGTGAATTTCAATTCCTTCAAAGATGTTAAAGTTACAAGCACTGTGATGGTTTGATTTTGAGATTTTCCTCGTTTGATTTGGGTCCCAGATAACAAGATCTGCATCAGAGCCCACAGCGATGACTCCTTTCCTTGGATATAAGTTAAAAATTTTGGCCGCGTTCGTACTTGTCAATTCAACAAACCTAGGCAAGTCTATGAGACCAGTTTTGACGCCAAATTCCCAGACAATTGAAAATCTCTCTTCCACACCGTTTACTCCATTGGGAATTAGTGAAAAATCATTTTTTCCTGCAGCCTTCTGCTCTGTTGAGTAGGTACAGTGATCACTTCCAGTTAGTTGTAGACCATTGCTAACTAAAAACTTTACCATGGTTTCTTGTGTGTCAGGATCAAATCTTAATGGAGGACTTAACACATGACCAGCAGCATGCTCAAAATTATCACTCCTGTAGTTTGTTCCATTGGTACCCAAAGCAGCTGCCAGTGTTTCTCCAAATACAACATTGCCACGAGATCTGGCCAGAGCCACTGCCTCAGCTGCTGCTCTAGACATCACATGAACTATGTACAGTGGACAACTTGTTTGATTAGCAATCATGGTTGCTCTTGTGACTGCTTCAGCTTCGACATCTTCTGGCCTGGATAGTGCATGGCCAATAGGACCTGTTACTCCTGAGTTCAAAAGTCTTTTGGTGTTCTCCATGATGACCTGTCCATTTTCCGCATGAACCATGGCCAGGGCTCCAATCTTTCTGCATGTTTCAAACAACTCAAAGAGTTGAGAGTCGCTCAACATTAAATCTTTGTAAGCCATGAAGAATTTGAATGAATTTATACCAAACTCCTCACCCATAAGAATTTCCATTTCCTTCTTCACCCTTTCATTGCAGTCTTTGACAACTGCATGAAAACTATAGTCGCAGCATACCTTGTCGTCGGCGATTAGGCGTGCATCATGGTAAGCTTCCATCAAAGACTGGTCTTTTTCATTTGAAAAAAAATCAATAACCATTGTTGTTCCACCAGCAATTGCTGCTTTCGTTCCCTGGTAAAAATCATCTGCTTTTTTCCCAAGAAAAGTGCTTTCCAAATGAGTATGTGGATCGATTCCACCCGGGAAGACAAACTTTCCTTTTGCGTCAATTGCTCTTGTTCCTCCTGGTATTATCAGGTTTCTCCCCAATTCTTTTATGACCCCATCCTCTATGTAAATATCACCATCAGAAACTCCATCGGCATTGACGATTTTTCCGTTTTTAATGATCAATCGATTCTGCGAACTTTGTAGGTGAATGGGAACCTTCTTAACTGGAGTTGCAGTCATCGTTCCTTTTTCCTGTAAGAAGCAAAGTAATTCGAACGGTCAGAAGCCCCCGCAATACAATTTAACGCCTCGTTCTTCGCCGTACAAAAACCGACTTGACACTAAAAACTTCAAAAATCGTCTGCTCGGTCGCGTTCACAGCGCGTTCTCCGTCGTTTGATAAATCGTGACGCAACCGCTCGTTGCCTTTTTAACGGTTAACATGAACAAGAAGTACATTTTGTTACGCCGTTCGCATCCGTCATCTAATAATTGTCGAGGGTTCTTGAACGGTTCTTTTTTTAATGGTTTCTCGAACGACCGCACAGACAATATGTTTATTCTGTGAGAGAAAAGAACGAGTACTATTATTTTCCCGTTGCTTTTAAATGCTCGAGACAATTTACAACCACGCGAACAGATAAAATGTTATTTTCTCTCTTTTCACGGGCACAGAGCATTCTGACTCCACAGAAGCTCTGTCTCTCCTATGAAATTATTATAAAAATCACGGAGTAATAGAACCACCAACCAGAAACCAATTGAAGCGTTTTATTTCCCTAAGATGTTTATTTCAGCTTTATTCAATTCTGCATGTGTTTAAGAGAACAGATTTTCAGATTGCGCGGGAAAAATTAAGGATAAACATTGAAGAATCATTAATTGGTCTTGCTTTGAATGTGTGGTCTAAAGGCGACAACCGTTTTTGTAAAATGTCGGCAACTTAGCGCGATGATTACCGAGACCGTCCTACAGATGGCGAAGTCACACAGTTTAAGTTTAAAAACGGAAAGTTTCTCGGGGAACTGTTGGTACCACTTTTTTCGCGCACCCGCTCTCAAGGACCTGGTGCTCATCAGATGTAAATAGTGGATGTGTAGACTTTGATCATTTGTTTTTTTCCTGTTACTCAAATTATTTTTCTGTCAGATGAGTGAATCCGTTCATCAGGTACGTATCACACAACGAGTTTATCGGTTTTTCCGCTCGGACCTATTCTTTTATGCTTGCCAAGGTCTTTTATTCTCCTCTTTGACAATTGTTACTTAATTCCGGTAGTTTTCAATGAGAACTTGTTTATCTGTTTTGTCTGTTCACATGGCCCTGAAATTGTAATTCATTTGTCCATTATTTATTTGTTTTTGTATATTTTAATTTTCGTTTAGTGGAAATTGATGTGATGAAAAAAACAACACCAGTGAGCCAGAGCTGTCTTGTCTTTTATTAAAAATTAGTTATTTGAATTTTGAAGATTTCAATTAGTATTGATCATGATGATTTGAATTTTAGGAACTTCAATATGCTTTACATGCCACAAAGTAGTGACTTGTATTTCTGAATTTCAGGTGCCTGCTTTTATTGTGATGTTTTGTGCCTTAAACTTCTGTAAATTAGTAACTTTTGGTTGTTGCAACCCTTAGTTTTTATTTTACATTTGAAGGATTTATGTAGTTGTTAACTTTCATTCACTTCCTCCTGGAGGCTTCTGAATCAGGATAATCATTTAGCACTGTATAAATTATTTTGGTTTTTAAAAGAGTTCTGCTAAGATTGTGGTGTTTACTAATACAGTGCAATAATAATGTTTCTTGTGTGGATTAATGTATCTAGAAATTTCTCAAGGAGTTGGCTCACTTGGCACACTACACTATTTTTATGTTATTGGTAACAATATTAATTTTACATTATCTGGGTCTAATTTGGAATATTCACTTCCCTCTTAGAGTAATTCAAGTTTTATTAAAAATGAAGGGTGACCTTTACTTTAATTTAAACTGAATTTCCATGATATATATCGTATTTTTTATATCATTAATATTGCTTTAAATTCCTAACACTTATCTGTAATTATTAACAAAAATTTGTTACTGATCAATATTAATGATGTTAAGAGTATTTTGTTTAATATTGTTTAATTTTATTAATTAAACAAGGCTGGAATAGATTATTCCAGCCCTTACTAATTTCTAATTTTTTTATCACACAATTTATTCATATTAAATAATTTTTATGTGTATTTTAGTTGAAGTTTATCTATTAGAATTATTTATTGATCATTATCAGTTTTCCAATGAAATTTCACACAAAATTTTACCTATAAAAAAGTGAAAAAAGTTAAACCAAAATAAACAATTTTACAATGTTAAATAATGTCAGATGATATTAATTTATAGATATTGTTGTAGAAGTGTAATGGATCTCTTACATTAGACCAGAAGGTTTCAGTGTCACACTTGCATGATAAAACCAAAGGGTGTCAAATTAATTTTTAGTTCTTTTTCTGACGAATGATTTTAATTGACTTTTTATTCGGTCGATTGGAAGAGCAATCAGTTAATTGAGATTCGGTGACCATAAACAGGATCTTCGTTCACCATTTAAAATCTGTAGCCCATGTAAATAATTGTCAATTTTAGTGTGTTGAGGAGGATGGCTTTAATCGGAGTTTTTCGTCATACGAAGAACTAAATTACGTCATGTGTGTTACTTCCAGAAATTGGTAAATATCATTTAGAAGAACATTTTAAAAATTCGTTTAATGAGTGGTCGAGCCAAACTAAATAGAGTCTTTGCGAGCGACGTTATGTTAAACTTGTACTTTGTGAAAGGATCTGGTTTTTAATTGGACTTAACTGATAGTAATGTGTAATTTGGAATACCAAAGTTCTTGTCGTGATGAAGCACTCATGTGTAATTTGTTAATATGACATGCAATATCTCCCATAATAATGTAAAAAATGTTAAGGTATCTCCGAATGCGTCATAAATAGTATACTATATGTGTGCATCCCAAAAAAATCAAATCAGTGTGAACTTTGCAATCGGATTGATATTACAGTACTACGACTATACATATCAGAAAACATTAAAAACCGTGAACGTTGACTCAAATAATTCAAGTGCTTCTTTTGGGATTAAACTCGAACTTTTGATAACCAAAATATTGAAATCTTAAGAAAATTTGTTTGGTGCATTCGTGATATTATTTAAGCAATCCATTTGCAACATATACACTTCCGTATGGCTATCATCATTTAATTCGTCATCCACAATTCTACAAACGACCTGTTAAATAGTGTGTACTTCATCCGACAAAATTTATGGAAGTAAGTTTTCCAAGACTTTGTCACACAGAACTTTGGTGATAACTTTTTATCCTCTTGAATAGAAATTTCAACTTGCTTGGTGTTGTGTACTTAATATTTTGCTTACTAATTATTGCTAGGTATTATGCGTAATGATGGTTGGTATCCAGAGGTTTAGAATTTTGATATCAATCAATCAAGGTCAGTAAACGCCCGAAAGAATAGTATTCTCTAATTTAAATTGATGTGCACCCGAATTGTGGACGTGCTATTGTAATAATTTCAATGCAAAAGAAAGATTTCTGCTGTACTCTAATAACATTAAATTGTTTTTCATTCATTTTGTAAAAGCAAAAATTTCGTTTCTTATTAAAAAAATGTATCGTGGTCGTGCGATTGTTAATCTTATGTCTCAAGATACATCTAGCACATATTGGTGTCTGAAATTCAGTGTTTGAATGAAACTTTTCTGCAGACTCATTTTGTTGAACTTTAACCAAACATTTTGATCTTTTCTCACATTAAGCGCACACCTTTTCCGTCATTTAAACAATGAATAGTCATATATCTTGTATGTCGTTTTTGCTACATGTCCAAATTGATATACACAAGTATTTAGTGTTGGGAAACGGGAATGGAATGCAAAACGTCTGCAACACCTTTCTCAGCCTTTCGTGACAATAATCGAGTGTAGTAATTAAGTGTAACTGTCTATTTAGTAATGGTGACTGGAGTACAGAGGCATTTTTTTCCAGAAATCCATACGGTTTAACATTGGTGACTATTAAGTCAACTGTCGATATTTAAAATCGTAATTTTTTAAATTACGAGCAGTAACAGTGTAAAGTACATTGTGAATGTAAAATTCACAGCTTCTTCGTTTACGGTCGTTGCCTACATAATGAAAGTACTTGTTGACTTTACTGGTTCAGGCGATGGCTGTTTCCATTATGTTGTACACCACGTCGTTGCATATGCTCTCCTTGTTTCAATCGAAAAATTTGCATTTCTAATGTACTTATATGCGAAAAGCGACGAGGTTTCCATACAAGAATCCCACTAATTATTTTCTTCAGCGAACTAATAGGAATTTTTTGAACTTTCTTATTGAATGGTACTGATTGATTTTTGTTTTTTTGTTTTTTTTTTTTTTAATTGCAAATCACAGTCAATCATCTTGGTGATTTCCCCCCAGTTCACATTAAATTACATCTTCCACACAGTCGTTTTTATAATATTCAAACACAATACTAATTTATTTTGATTTTGTATTGTTGCCGATGCGCAGCGTTTGTTTAACCTCAAAATTCCAGGTATATTAAATCACTATTATTGTTGGAAATAAATGATAAAATCCGGTATTGTCATACGCTGTGACAAGTTCAAATAGAGTGTTTTGAACAAAAAATTTTGTAATTGTAATACCACAATAGTTTTATCTTCGAGAATATTGTACAAACCGAAAATGAAAATAATTTATTTATGTGGCAACACAGTTTTTGTAAAAACCCAATTGTAGATGCTATAGGCGGTGTGTTTATTCTTTTGCGTCAGAGATAGCGTTAGTAAATAATAGAACAAAATTCGTCACCACTACCTGATATCAATTTACATAATAAACCGAGAGTGTTTTAATGTCTGTAAAACCGAAAACGTTTTCTTACTGGCCGGAATATTCACACCGGAACGTCTGTTTTTTTAAATTATTTTAACTATTTTAGATGAGCACAGGGGACGGTTTCTCCGTCTTTTTTTCCATTCTAATAAATGTGTCAGGTTGATTCCTTTCTTCTTTTAAAATCACCCTTAAATTCATCCCAAAATTGTCTGGCACAATGGTAAATGAGATTGTTCATTTCCTGGAGAAACCGAACTCAAAACACGTGTACAAAAGTCATTAGACATTTACAGAAATAATTCAAGACCAAATGTGATGTGCCAGGACTTTTCATTACCTGAGAAAAGGGGGTTTGTTTTACGTATATATATATATATATACATATCTTTTTTTATTTGTGTGTTGTTTTAGGGTGAACAAATGAAGGAGCATCCTTCCGGAAAGTCGCTCTAATGGAGGGAAAAAAGTTGGAAAGAGCCACAAATCCAGAGGAAGAAGCCAACGTCTTCTCGAGGATCTTCTTCTTGTAAGTCTCACTTGCCTCCCCAGTCAGTTTTATTTCTTCCGTTTCCGGTTTGTTACATTTCATTACAAGTTGATCCTTATAAAAACGACGAAGAATTATTTTCAATAAGTTTTGAAAGAGAGGTCTCGAAAGTTCATTATAAATATCTTTGAACGGTAAAGAACACAGATAGGGTTATTTTTCCAGTTATGACTGCACGAATGAATTTTATACATGTTTGAAATATTTTAAATGAAAGAATATGGACATAAAAGCACCGATGCCACTGCATCTGTTTTCAGTAATAGAAATATGCATTTTGGTTTCCCCAAGAAAGATCGTGGCCCTTTCACCTATTTCGAAATTCGTCAATAAAAATGGATTTTACAGCTATTAATGCTTTACTGAAGTGAACCCATTAATTTAACGATTCATACGTGAGATTTGTTTTTGACAAGATCCTTTCGTGGTCATCCCGAACAGTTAATCAGTTTCACTTCAGTAGGTATTTAAGTAATGAACAAAATTTTAATATCAACCTTACTGTTGATAGAAATCGAAATTAGTAGCCTATCAACGGTGCAATTATTGTTATGCAACCGTGTCACGCATTGCATTAGAGAGCTTCCTTTTACGAATCAGCGTTACTTGCGTATTTTACCAAGTAGTAAAATAATGAAACACGTTACTTGAATCTGATAAGAAAACAATCGAAGAATTTTGACATAATTTTCTGGGTTGAGTGATTTCTAGTTGTAAATGGGCCTCCGATTTTATGATTAGAAGTACCCATAGAAGAACAAACCGTTTTGGCGGTTCAACTTCTATTTAGGCGTTTTTCGATTAATTTTCCATTGTAGCAACGAACGGAAAATTAGACAAGTTAGAAACAAAAAAGTGGAAACTTGTAATCTCTCTTTGAAGTGTTAGAGATTTTACCATTTAAGGACAACTTAACTCCTTTGCCATCAGTTGTCGTGCATCGGACCCGTGTTTAAAATAAAACAATTTCATACTTTTGTAAGTTGAAAACTTTTTTTTCCATTAAAGGAAGGTGACTGGCCCCTTACCTAAGGCAAATTTGATGAATCTTGAACGAAATGTGTAAGGTGTCCTCGGGAAGAGGACCGTGAGTCTCTGATGAGCAACTTTCTCTTTCAGCTGGACGAAAGACATTTTTCGGAGGGGTCTGAAGAGTCCTCCAATGACTGTTGGCGAACTGTGTCATCCAATATCGGAGGACTATTCAAACAGGCTAGGAGACCGGTTAGAAGAAAAATGGATGTTGGAAATAAAAAATTCCAAACTTTCCGGTAGAGAACCCAAACTGGTGTATGCCGTAATCAAATGCTTCGGGTTAGGTTATTGCAGTTTAGCATTTATCCATGGATTCAATGAACTCTTTCTCAGGCAAGTATTCATAATTCCTTGTAATGGATTATTGATGTTCGTCTTTTCGGGGTTCCATTTAGAAACGGATAGTAAAAACTGTAATCGGATGGAGTTAAAATAGAGTGAAATATGGTACCTGCAGTATTTTTAAAACTGAATTATGACGTTGGTTTTTTTTTTCCACGTAAGTTCGTTCTCTAGTCTCATTTTCTTATCCTTTCTTTGAATGCAGCCTCGATAAAGAACGCGTCCCACCGCGTGAATGATTAAGAAGTCTTTTCTAGTATTTAGGTACCACCTTTCGTATCAACTGATTGTTGATATATTATTTTGTAGGCTAGTACAACCGATACTCCTGGGACAACTCCTTTCTTACTTTACTCTGTCCACCGAAATGACATTAAACGAAGCTCTCCTGTATGCTTCAGCAATGGTCGGATGCATATTCTTGTCATCCCTCTTTGGGAGTCATTATTTGAAAAATAGTTTTCAGCACGGAATGAAACTCAGAGTGGCCTGTTCTTCTCTTTTATATCGCAAGGTAATGCAAGTTTCTTATATATGTATACATACATTTTCTTTCTGGTTTTCCATTCATCGAAGAGTTACAGTGTCCGTGTTTCGTAGACGGGTAACACAATTTGTTGTGGAAATAGAGTCAAAGTGAAATTCATTTGAAGTATAAGAATTTTTATTGTTGCCCAGAAATGTAAAAGAGAACTCTATCGTTGTGCTTTTCCGTGTTGTAGAAGTATTAAACATTCCATTTAGTGTGAATAATGAAAAAAATATTTACTCTCTGTACGATGAGTTTGCGCTAAGTCAAATGAATTAGAGACTGGGCAAGAGAAAAGCTCAACAAAAATGGAACTTTGTCAATATTGTGAGGACGTGATTGATTTTATAATTGATTTAATTTAATTTTTTTTGCATGTACAGTCTTTGAAAATTGATAAATCGGCACTTGGAGACGTTGCTTCTGGTCAAGTAGTCAATCTACTAGCAAACGATGTTAGTCGCTTTGATTTCGTTACCGTTTTCCTACACTATATGTGGTCGGCTCCGCTGGGTGCAATTGTTATTATTTACTACATGTGGACAAGTGCCGGTCCCATTTCACTCGTTGGAGTTCTAGCAATTCTCTTAGTTGTTCCTCTGCAGTGTAAGTATTTGAGGATTGAAAGCAAATTTAAGTGTCTCATTCAACGAGGAAGCCGAGTCCGATGTGTCTATTTTTAATTATTTTATGGCTGTATATATACATATTTATATTTCTTTTTTAAACTTTCAGCTTACACCGGCAAATTAGCATCGAAATTTCGTCTGCAGACTGCCTACGAGACTGACGAGAGGATACGACTGATGGACGAAATAATCTGTGGTATTCAAGTTATAAAAATGTATGCATGGGAAAAGCCATTCTCGCAGCGAGTTTCCAATTCCCGAAAGTAAGTTTCTCTAGAATCATCGAAGAAACCAGAAATGTTAAGGAGTGCTATAAAATCTTCTATGACGCCTTTAATAACTTTTACCTTTCAGGAAGGAACTGGAAAAATTGATCAAGTCATCATATGTCCGTGGCCTTTTTATGACTTTTAATTTATTCACAACGAGGTTCTCGATATTTTGCACGATGATGGCTCTCAGTTTGACCGGTGGAAGTTTGTCCGCTGAAAAGGTGTGTAGTAGAAGATGGACTCAAATCGGTCGACTCGTTTCTTACACAAATTAAATATTTCATTCACTTTAGATATTCGTTTACGCATCTTACTTTGGAATGCTGAGTTTCAATATGTCCGGCATGTACGTTAGAGGCTTCGCCGAAATAGCAGAATGTTGGGTTTCCCTTGCTCGATTGACGGTAAGTTACAGTTTCCGTATGTTTAGGTTAATGTGTGTGTGTGTGTATGTACACATATATTCAATTAGTTGTATAATATGTTTACATGTTATTTCCAGAAATTTCTTGTTTTGGACGAAATTTCTAATGTAACCAATGTTTCGAATTCAAAAGGGCATGAAATAAAAACTGAGGAAACCAAAGGAGAAATTAAATTGCATGATGCGACAGCACAGTGGCAGGCATCATCTCAAGGACCAGCTCTTCAAAATCTTTCTTTGAATATAAAAAAAGGGAGTCTGACAGTAGTTGTCGGGCCTGTTGGTTGTGGCAAGGTACAAGTTTAATTTGGTTATATTGCACAACATTTTTCTAGGGTGCTCTTGGTGGATATTTTAAGCCGTAATATGGCTTTCTTTTAATTTTGTAGAGTTCACTGTTGCAAGCCCTGTTGGGCGAGTTGAAATTCTCCGAAGGAAAAGTTTCCGTCAGCGGATCCCTTTCGTACTGTAGTCAGGAACCATGGGTGTTTGCCTCTTCGGTTCGCCAAAATATAACATTTGGACTGCCTTTCAATAAGACACGATATTCCGACGTTGTGAGAGTTTGTGCCTTAAGTCAGGATTTTACACAACTTGCAGAAGGGGACAGGACAATTATTGGCGACAGAGGTGCTTCATTGTCTGGAGGACAACGAGCACGTGTTAATTTGGCCAGGTCGGTTGCTTTTGTTTAAAATCACACTCAAATTTTAAATTGTTAATATTGATTTAGAGTTCGTATAATACATTTCACCTTTGCATTCATTTTTAACTAATTGATTGTTAATTTCAGGGCCGCGTACAAAGATGCAGATATTTATTTATTGGATGATCCTCTATCCGCAGTGGATACCCATGTTTCAAAGCACCTCTTTGAGGAATGTATTGTAGGATATCTCCAGGATAAAACAAGGATATTAGTTACCCATCAGTTGCAATATTTGAAAAAAGCAGACCACATCATTCTTCTCGATAATGTATGTTACATTGTTATTTATTTTACACTTGATTAAATTATATTTCCTGGTAAAACTTATTAATCATAAGGCTAAGATCGGTGTGTGTAAGTACCTGTAACGTAATCCGAAGGTTAAAAGAATTTATCAATTTTTTTCCAGGGATTATTGCAATTCGAAGGCACGTTCAATGCTCTTCAAAATGGCAATTACGATTTTACAAAACTTTTTAAAGAAGAAGAAAATCAAAACGATGAAAAAAGTACACTTGAAGGAAATGATACGATGTATTTAAAGGAGAAAGGTTGTAGGCAGCTTTCCAATGGTTCTAGTCGTTCGATTCGAGTAAGTAGCTCTTGGTGAATTGTCTCTTAATATCCAATTGCATGACCTTTAATATGATTTCACGTGTTTTATTTTTTTTGCTTTTATAGAGCAGCAAGACTGCAGAATTGTGTGAAAGTGTCGAATCGCTGGCGCCGGTGGACTCGGCACCGCTAGAAGAAATAAAAGAGAATGTGAATATATCGTTTATAGATTATTTCTTGTCTGGAGTAAATAAATGTACTTTATTTGTTTTATTCAGTTTTTTCGTTCTGGCGCAATCTTCAGCTAGTTTTTGTGATTACTGGATGTCCATCTGGTAATATTTTTATTAATTGACAAACAAATTCATTCCGCTCCCCCCTTCCGTTCCCAAAAAAAAAATCCCTTCGACTTAACATTTAACAAATTCTCACACTAAAAAGTTTGTTTGGTGAAACCACATGAGATTTTATGTGTAATGCACGTTTGATAAACATTTTAAAATTAACACGGTTTCTGTACCTTCATGTGGATGACCAAATCGAATGAATGATAAAATTAGTCACAAATTAACGCAATTTGCTTAACCCATTTCGTAATATATGTTTTCTCAAAAAAATCTTATGTTGTTTCGATTCGCAGGGCTTCCCAGAAAAATCTCCAACCGACAAAAAGTGAAAATTTCTGGAATGATTCAATGGTGCTCGACGATTTGAATATTCTAAATGTCGACGGCAATACAACACTAAACGAAACACTGTCAAAAGGTGAGAATTATTCACGTGTATAGTTACGCTTAATACTTTGGTAGATGTGGTCTCCACCGTACTCCTGACGCAAAAGGAATAGTCGACCTCTTAATATTATTATGGAGTTATTTGTGTTTTCTTTTTTAGATGTGCCTAAAGAAAGCATTTTCGGTTCACTGCCCACAGAAACGTATCAATTGGTCTATTGCGGATTAATAATTGCGCTCTTTCTGTTGGCGCTGACCAGATCAATTGTTTTTTACAATATATGTATTAGATGTTCGCAAAAATTGCACGATCTCATGTTTTCCAAAATCTGTCGAACGCACATGTCATTTTTTCATAAGAATCCATCGGGTGAGCTACGTGTAAAGTTAAAAAGAGGACGGGAATTTACATTGGTAAAAAAAATTAAAAAGATTTTGAAATTTGTTGGTAATACGTTCGTTTGTGTTTTACAGGAAGAATTTTAAATAGATTTTCGAAAGATTTGGGTTCAATTGACGAATTCCTCCCGAAGGCCTTATTAGATGCCTTTCAGAATATAATGATAGGAATCGGAGCTGTTATCGTTACACTAATAGTTAATTACATGTATATAATTCCTCTGGTCGTAGTCATGGTACTGGGTGGTTTTGCCAGACATGTTTTCGTCAAGACTTCGACCGGACTCAAGAAAATTGAAGGAATCAGTAAGTCGATTTTCAGAATTGACGGATCTTTTGCGGTCGCTCCATTTGTTGTAGTGTAAAATTTTTTTTCTCTAGCTCGAGGCCCAGTGTTTGCACATTTGAATGCGACTCTTCAGGGCATTACAACCATCCGGGCTTACGGAGCAGAAGCAACGTTGAAAAAAGAATTCGACAATCACCAGGTGAGTTGGATGTCACATTTGTGGTAGGCATGTATTAGAAAAATATGGATGTTATTTTTAAACGTGTTTTATCGTCTTTGACAGGACCTTCACACTGCCGCTATGTCGCTCTTCATAGGTGTTAGTTCTGCATTTGGTTACATAATCGATCTCCTGTGCCTCATTCTCATCGCTTTCGTCACTTATCTCTTACTTCTCGTCCAGACAAGTAACTATCTGCAGAGCAAACAATCTTAAAGCTCTTGTGCTACGGTTTTAAGACATGACTGAAATAATCGCCATTGCTAAAGGCTAAGAGACCTCAAGTGTACGAACACAAATATTTAAAAACTCAAATTTGTTACAGATTTAACGGATGGAGAAGTAGGTCTTGCCATAACTCAAATTTTAGCAGTGACGGGTTTGGTTCAGTGGGGAATGCGACAATCGGCTGAAATATCAAATCAACTGGTCTCGGTCGAAAGAGTATTGGAATACACAAAAGTAGAGAGCGAAGAAAATTTAGAAATAGCATCAACAGAAAATGGTATGGAGTTGGAACAGGCGTCGTTTCAGTGCAGGGAACGCGATCGCTTTACAAAGAATTACCGTGTGATTATTTATTTTTAGGCCCTCAGTCTTTAGAAAAGTGGCCCTCGGAAGGAAACATTGAATTTAAAAATGTTAACCTTTTCTACGATGAAACAAAAATTCCTGCAATTAGAAACCTTTCAATTTGCATTAAAGCTGGTGAGAAGGTACATAGAAATAACTATTGTGACTTGCACAGTTTTGCCGAAGTTGATAAATTACTTCCGGTTGAATTTGTCTTACAGATCGGCATAGTAGGAAGAACGGGAGCTGGAAAGTCCTCAATCATTGCGTCTTTGTTCCGTCTAGCTAGGGTAGAAGGTGCAATAAGAATTGATGCTGTGGACACTTCATCAGTACCCCTGCAATCTTTGAGACGTAGCATATCAATCATTCCCCAAGAGCCCGTACTATTCAAAGGAACAATTAGAAAAAATCTAGATCCTTTTGAGGTAAAAAACAATACTTAATGAAACAGATTAGCGTGGCCATTTTATGTAAGTGAAAGGCATCTTATTTGTGTTTTTCGACATTTTGAGAAATTTTTTGGAATCTGTACGAAATGACAAAATGAAGAAGATTGCAAGAAAATGCATTGAAGCAAACTATTTTTATTAAACGAAAAACTGTGTGCGCTGGTGTGTAGTGTAGCAATGAATTTAATAAATGCAATATTAAAAATATATATCACTATAATTTTGTTTACAGAATTTTACAGATGCCAAACTTTGGCAGGCTCTAGATGAGGTAGAATTGAAGGATGCTGTTCTGAATGGTCTGGAAAGTTTCGTTCAGGAGGGCGGAAGTAACTTTTCGGTGGGCCAAAAGCAACTCGTTTGCCTAGCGAGAGCCATTTTGAGAGAGAATAAAATTTTACTGCTGGACGAGGCGACAGCCAATGTTGATCCTAGGTACTTTTTTAATTTTTGATGTGTTTCGGATGAAATACAATGTAAACTACTTTTAAAATTATTTGTTTTTTGTCCAGGACGGATAGTTTAATCCAACGGACAATTCGTACAAAATTTGCCAATTGCACAGTATTGACGATAGCTCACAGACTTAATACGGTTATGGACTGCGATCGGGTACTGGTGATGGATGAAGGTACCGCCGTGGTGAGTATTCCTTTCCCGGTCCTGAAAGTGAGAATAACTGTACATTTTCCTAAGTAATTGTTTTGATGTTTAGGAATTTGACAAACCTTGTAACCTGTTGGAAAAAGAAAATGGTTACCTTTCAAACATGGTGCGGCAAACGGGTCCTGTCATGGCTGAACAGCTCCGACTGGTCGCCGAAGAACATCGTAGATGATTCTCAGAGGACATTTCCTAGTATTCCTATCACCATCTGGTCGTCTCAGTTATCTAATAAATTGGTTTCACATAGTAATTGTTCATATCTATATATTTTTATTCAACTGACTAAATCGAAATCGAAGCTTACTGACCTTGAGATTTTAGAACTCGTATTGGTGCTTGAATATCCATAACTGTTTGCATCGCTTGGAAAATTTTAAACCCTTCGCATTTTGTGCAGATGTCGAAGAGTTTAACCGATTCGTCGGCCGTTATATCCCTCAGTTGAGTAAAACATGAAATTCCATTGGCGATCAAATTCGGACCACAATCCGGAATCCATTTTCTAAAGAACAAAGAAATAAAATGAAATAATTTCTAAGTAGTCTGAAACCTAAGTTCAAAATAGAAATTGATAAAATCTAAAGAAACCTGTACAGGTATTACGGATCAAGAACAATTAATGCAAATTAATGAAACAAAAGATTTTGGTTAATACAAAATAAGTAAAAGGGAAAGAAATAATAATTTAACGAAAAGTAAGATCACCCATAATTACCATTGAAAGAAAAATTCAAATGAGTAATGTCAGGAGTAGACCATTTCTAAAATATATCATATTTTGTATTTTGTCAACAGGTTCTTGTCTTTTTCAATTACCCTATTCATGTATCAGATTGTTACGTAGCCTAACTAGCCTAACCTAACTATTTAATAATAATGTAAATAACAGTAAACTTATACTTACTCCAAGCATTCTATGATCAAAGTACGTCTCTTTCTATCTATAACCCTTAAGAAATTGGTATAAAGCAAATAATCATTTTGATCTATAAATTTCCAGCAGTCTTTTTTTCCTTTTAATTTAATAAAATAAACTTTTTCCCTCTTGAATTTTTCCTGGGCAAAAGGCAAAATAACCAACTCTGGAAATTCTTCAATAACCTCATAACTGAATAAAAAATTAACATTGCTGTAGAAGTAGAACTTGCTATTGCTTTTGGTGAAATCTACAATGTTCTGAAAATAGGAAAGAAAACAAATTTCTTATTTTTAATTTATTCTTACTATTATTACAAATTTTACATTTTATTTTAGGTTAAACATAAAGAGTACCAAGATTATGAAACCTAGCAATTAATCTATTAGATTAAGTAATGATATTACTTGAAATTGATTAAGTGTAAGATATTTTTTAGCAGTTTTTTACTGTGGTGTTCAGCTGAACTGAGGCTTACTTACTGTGTTAACATGTTCAGTAACAACCAGGTAGAATGTTAAATTACTACATTTAGTCCATAGATGGTTTTGTACTACTACATTCACAATATTTGTAAAAAAATTAAAAGATGGTATTACTCCAAAGAAATGCAGAGGTTTTTCTGAAACCATAGTATGGAAAAATAATATATTACATTACTTCAAAGAAAAATGTTGGATTTTCATTAAATAACACTAAATGTTGTTCTATTTATTAATACCTTAAAAATTGTTTTACATTAAGAACATTTTCAGTCTACATCAATTATATTTTGTAGTTTATCAATCTATGATGTTTAATTTTCAAATTTATGAGAATGTTGGGAACAATAAAATATAATATAACAAATGTGTTGCTTATATTTTTTGTTAATTTTTGTTTTATGTGCATACATATAAGGGTTTAGTTGTGCAGAATATGAAGCATACTGTTTAATAAAATAATTGATTTCTTTACAAGTTAAAATACAAATAATCTCACCTGTGTCTGACGATGTAATTAAATTTTTTAATATTTCTTTTGACTTCCCACTTACTTCAAGGACATTTGAATACTTTATTTCTAGATTAATCTGTTCTTGATTCATAATATAATTAAATGTGTTGATGGAAAATTTTTTATCCTCAGTAATAATTAAATTCCGAAAATTTTCTTTGCTCAGAAAGTGTGTAACTAATCCCAGTCCTGGATTAATTTCTACTATTTCTTTTGACTTAATTTCTTTCTTGAGGTAATTAACAATTTTTTCTGAAATAAAACACAATTAGTAAAGTTGTATGCACAATATATCTAAATATTGCCCTGGCAAATTTCAGAACGCTTTACATATACACCTACCTGCAACACTGAGATCTCCCACAAAACTATAAATTGTGTTGTTGTTTCTTTTCCTTCTTAAAAAATATTTCATTCTCATCAGAGCTATTGTTCCTAAACTTTGGTATACTTCACTTAATCTTAATTTATGTATTAAATTAAACCTATCCTTTGAGTTTGATGTTGATCTCGGTGTACCATTTGTGACTTTAGGTGTCTGAGCGACACTTCTGATTTGGATGTCTCGTCTATACGTCACATTTGAGAATCTTCCGAGTACGTTTCGTACATATAGATTATTTAAAATCCGAACAGACATTTCATTCAATTTCATTAAAACTATATTGCAACATATCATAACCTTATCTTGCCTGATACGAGAATTTTTTTTCCATTACACGATAAAACATTTCATTACATCAGTGAATTACTGAAATACAGCTATTTTAAATTAAACCTCTGTCTTAAATGCGAAACAGTTCGCCGATCAAAATCAACTTCATACAAGAAATAATATTTTTATATCAAATCAAATTTCTTGAGTGTTTTAGGACGCATATTGGCAACGTCCTTTCTTCTGACCCGACAAAAACGTTACACATTTCAAATGATATTGTTTTAGTTAAAGAATTTATATTTATTTATAGATTTATCCAATTATTCAGCTCAGTCATTAAAGGACAATCATGGGATGCGAGAACAATGAATGAACCTTTCCAATTGGTAACTAATTGCACGTTCAAAGGAAAAGATTACCTCGTACAAATGTGTGTTTTAAATTCGAAAAAATTAGAGCTCATCGTCACCGATAAGCTTATGGCTGAAGATTGGCAATGCGAATACGACGCTTCTTGTAAGTTGTCATGCTTTGTTACAAATATTTATGAAATGTCACTCTTACAAATCTTTCAGGTTCCTTTTTTTATATAAATTTAAAGGTGCAATGTACTTTACATGTTGTAAAAAGTCCTAACGAGTGATACTGTGATTTTGATTTGTTAATACCATTAATGGTATTAAGGAAATAATAATTACTTAATGTCAAAGTCGTTATATTTTACGGATTATTAAAATTTCACGCAAGAGTTTAAATACCTGTAAAATAATTCAATAATTCTATGCCTTTTCCTAAAACCTGGGTCGCCATTAGAATAATCCTGAAATTTTAAACAACATGTGAAGCGCAATATCTTTTCATATCTTTCAGATATTGAAGCTCTTACGCATAAAACTGGAAATTTTAAACAATTCGATGTCTTTATTGTGATGTTAAAGTCGGGACTACTTAAGGTAACGACTTCTTATTGATTCCGTTATTTATAACTGTGCCATGTGTCGAATACGAAAGGTTTTAAGAAAGTGAAATGGCATCGCACACATCGCACTCTATTCATAAAAGTCATATATTTTATTTTTGTAGACAAGCGAATCGATTGCTTTAGATCTATTAACCGTAGAAGATTTGGAGGAGCTGAGGAACAAGAAAGCTATTAATTCGTACCCTTCTTCTAGAGCAGGCCAAAATCCTAACTTAAATAAGAGATATTTAATTCTAACGTATTCCGTCGAATTCGACAGGTAACAGGGAGACATAACAACAGCAAGAATTTTGAATTTCACAGGATTTCACATACAAAATTCTATGTAATTCTTTGAGCGAATTCTTTTCAGAATACACTATCCCTTACCATTAGATTATTGTGGGCCTCCAAATCCGAGTATTTTACAAAGTAATATTAGACGCCTGGAAGCAGAAGTTGAACGTCTGAAACAAAAAAATATTTCACTGAATAAATCCGATGACGGCGAAACGAAAAAATTAAAAGAAAAGTAAGAAAAGTTTAATAAATGTTTTTATAATGTCACTTGCGAACTGATCCGTTATTTGGATTTCTACAGATTAAACGCTTTGTCCGACGATAACGCGTTTTTAACGGGGGAGGTTCGTCGTTTAAACAAATTGCTGACGAAGAAAGGAAATCCCGTTAAGAACATTCAGCTTCTTCAGTTATCCGTGAAAAAACTGGAAGATCGCGTCACATACGAGAGAAATCGAAGTCATCAATCAATTGCAAAACTCAAAACCGAAAACATTCAACTCACTCACCAGGCACGCATGCTTATTCAACATTAAATAGTCTCAAGAGTTACAAGAATATTCGCTTGCTATTAGTATGAATTGTAAACTTTCTGTAGGTCGATGAGCTTAAAAAACGAGAAAAGTGTTTAAAATTGAAACTGCGGGAAGTGTCAAGGCAAATTTGTCACAGGGGTTGCAGACGAACTGCACCAAGTCACTACAACCGTGACAATTCCGCAGAAGGAAGATGTGTAGCTGTTCGACATCAGGACTCTTTACTTTTTCATCCGGTTCCTATTTCCAACAGTCCTACTAAGTATGAAACGTCTAAATGAAACGTAAATTTAAATGACTGTTTAAGTATCGCAATAGGTCTGAGGAAATTGAGCTGGTAAAATCATGAGAGCATGAAATGGACTATTCGTAAACGAAAATCAACGGCCTGTCGACCGCCATTCAGTCGCGTCTTTAACAGACATCTAACTTTATTTTCAGACCTCAGAAAACGAGGAGGGCACATAATAAATTTTTAAGTAGCAGCAGTTCGGAATCAGATTCAGTGAAAGCAACCAAAGTCGAATCAAGAAATATTTCACCGGTGACAATATCCAGAAAGACAAGGTCAAGTGAAAAATCGAGAAACGTCTCTGAAGGAAGAAGTAGAGCTAGTAGCGAAGATAGCAAAAGAAGACCTCAAACGCAAAAATCGTCGAGGAATTCAGTAAAAGACACTAGTTCTCGAGAAGGTAAGTCGAGGTAGAATCGTCGATCAAGTAAATTATTAATAACAGCAACCATTCGTTTTCGTCATTCGAAAGCTAAGGGTGAGAATTATGGCGTCTCATGCGATGAACGTCGTGGAGGAGTCCGAAGTCGTGACAGTTCTTTAAGTTCCAGAAGTTCATCTAATAAATCAAGAGTTTCACGGATGTCTAACAGAGGATCCGGTGACCACCAAACAAAAAAAAGATCACAAACACCGACAGCCGTCGAAAGCAGCAAAGAAGGTTAACTTGCGCATTAAGACCTGTTACATCCGCCGTGTTATTTTCACTTATTTTTCCTTTTATTTTCTTTTGCAGATCTGAAATTTAGTGTGTCGGACCTGGAAACGAGAATCCATGCACTCCAAAGGCTTTTAAGTGAAGGATTAAACTTTTAATACATGAGATATCTCACTTGAATCGCAATGCTTGTACACTTACGAAGACGTAACCTTGTAGTGTAGAGTTGTAGTCCTACTAAAATGTCTCCAATGATCAATGTTACATTCATTGAATTCGTGGAAAAACTATTAAAAAATTTTAATGCATCCATCTTATGAAATATACTTTTTATTTAATATACTCTGAGTACTCCGTTCAATAGTGAAATCTAATTATTATGTTGTTTCTTTTGTTTTTAATAAAATATCGGATAATCTTTTTAACGGTTTTTTATGATTTTCCGGGAAAATTAACTCTACTGAAACAATCTCTGGTGAGCATTTTGCGAACTAACTCACAAAATACAATTTTCAGTGTTGCCCCCGTTGAGCTTAAATGTTTTGATTAAATAGAAAGGCGATGTGCAGTTGCCAACATTCAAATCGTAACGTAACGCCGTGTCACACGGGGCAGTCGTCATCTGTGATTAAAATAAATGTAGTTGGTTATTAGACAAGGATTAAATTTGAGCAAAATCATGGGCGACGTCAAAGAAACAAATTGCATTAATAAAAAAGTTACCGAAGATGTGGTGGATCCGTGGAACGTTGTGGGAATGTCCGACACCGGTATCGATTATAACAAATTGATTGGTAAGACCACGTTGTAAATTAGTTTTTTCAGGATAACTCCGAAAAAATAATAGAATGCGAAGAAACATTTCACATCTTTTCTTCTTTTCACTACAGAGAGATTCGGCAGTTCTAAAATCGACGACACCCTTCTCGAGAGATTTGAAAAAGTCACCGGAAAACCAGTACATTATTTACTCAGAAGAGGAATATTTTTCTCCCACCGGGACATGCATACAATTTTGAATGTTTACGAAAGTGGGAAACCGTTTTACTTGTATACTGGGCGTGGACCATCCTCCGGTTCCATGCACTTGGGTCACTTAATACCGTTCATCTTCACGAAGTAATTTGAAATTGAATTTGCACTTGTTGCATATATTTGTGTAATGACCAAATATTTTAACACTTATTTGTTTTAATTACTTTTAGGTGGTTACAAGAAGTTTTCAATGTTCCACTTGTAATCCAGCTGACAGATGATGAAAAATTCCTGTGGAAGGATTTGAAACTTGAAGAGGCCAACAAACTGGCGTATGAAAATGCCAAGGATATTATTGCCATTGGTTTTGATAGTGAAAAGACATTCATTTTTTCTGATTTGGATTTCATGGGTAGCTGTCCAAATTTTTATAGGAATATTGTTAAAATTCAAAAGAGTGTGACATTCAATCAAGTCAAAGGAATTTTCGGTTTTGGTGATAGTGACTGCATAGGAAAAATTGCTTTTCCTGCCATTCAGGCTGCACCATCGTTTAGTACATCTTTTCCATTTATATTCAAGGAAGCCAAAGTCCCATGTCTTATCCCATGTGCTATTGATCAAGATCCCTATTTTCGAATGACAAGGGATGTTGCACCTAAATTAGGTCATGCAAAACCAGCTTTACTGCATTCATCGTTCTTCCCTGCATTACAGGGAGCCAAGACAAAAATGTCAGCTAGTGACCCAAATTCTTCAATATTTTTAACAGACACTGCTAAGCAAATTAAAAACAAGGTATGTTAAAGTAGTTCTAGTTTTATTACTGTCTTAAAATAATATTTAAACATAAAGCCATCTGGGCAAATTGAAGTTTCCAAAAAGTAAAAAAGACAGAAAAATTTTGAAAAAGTCACATGATCTCAGGTATTTCTTGGCTTAAAAACATTTCATTGGGGTGATATTTATTACCTTACTATAACTGATGACCTTTGGTAAACTAGTTTACATATTACATTTGAGTCGAGGAACATTAATTTTAACTTTAATTTTGTTTTACAGATAAATAAATATGCTTTCTCTGGAGGGCAAGCTACAATTGAGGAGCACAGAGAACTTGGTGGAAATTGTGATGTTGACATTTCTTACCAATACCTGACATTTTTCCTTGAAGATGATGAGAAACTTATGCAGATAAAGAAGGATTACACCAGTGGGCAGTTATTGACAGGAGAACTAAAGAAGATACTCATTGACACTTTGCAACCTCTAGTGGCAGCACATCAAGAGCAAAGATCAAAAGTTACTGATGAAGTAGTGAAAGAATTTATGTCTGTAAGACAATTTAAAACAGTATTTTCAAAATGATTGCTTATTGGAGGTGATATTGCCCTGCAGCAGGAATCAGTGAAAACATCTGTGATACTTAATATGTTATTGTGTTTGATAATGGAAAATTGTTTTTCATTTTCAAAACGCAGCCTTATATGTCAGCCTTTTTGTAAGGAACAATCAGTTTATACTAATGATTATTGTGTGAGATAATTAGTAGTCATGTAAGTTGGGTTATAGCATTTATTTCCTAACAAATATTGTTTTGTAAAACATATTCATGCCAAAAAGAAATAATTTTTTCAAGGTGATAAAACTGTGTTAATTGTGTCCAGGTGACTTAGCTAATAATTATTTGTCATTTTCTTGTGTATACTTATACATTCAATCTAAATGTTCCGTGAAACTTAATTTCATACACAAATACCTTAACTGCTTCCCTCACTAACAGTTTATGACAGTCTGAAAAGAAGGATTTTAAATATCTTACCTGATGATCCATAATTCTGGATGGTGAAATATTATTATAGTTTTATACAAGTCTACAGAAAGTCTTTTCCTGTTTCACTACTTATACCAGAAGCTCTGCATGTAGTTATTTATGTGCTTTTATTGCTTAAATTTGATAGTAGTAAATGTTAACAGAATTTGATATTAACGATAGCCTTAGTGCTTGGTGCACAATCAAAATAATTAAATATTTATTTACTTAAAAATTTTCTGACTGTAATAGTTCACCAATTTGGAATTGAATGCAAAGCACCGTACAAACGATTTTACTTCACCCTAAGTTCAATCAATCTCTAAATTTACGACTTACTATGCTAGAGAATTATATAATTTTTAATATTAGATGGGATATTTGTGCAAGAGTAGGATCAAATTACGTAAAAGGAATAGATTTGATTATTTAATAATTGAATAAATATTATTTTTAAAAAACTTTAATAACAAATTGTGATCCCGAGAAGACAAGAAAATTAAAAAATTGTTTGGCTAGGAATTTTCACCAGGATTAACGCTGCCAGGAGTCCAGAAATGAAATCCAACAAAATGTAGCCATCAGCAGTCCAGCCTTCTCCACAACGCGACGAAACCTGTCAAACTGAAAATAATTTTTGCTGTTACAACTAATTTGTGGAAGGAAAAATATCTGAACTCGTCTCATTCATTTGAAAAATATTTTCAAGTTTGGAAAATGTGAAAGAACTTTGTAAATACATTCGATACCTCCAAGATTTTCGAGGATTTCCCCAATAGTTTCAACCTTCCCGTTCAGTAAAATTTTTACTTAAATACGTTGCACTCTTTTTTGGAGATATTTTTTTCGGCTCACGTGCCCTGAAGATACTGTGAATAGAGTGTTATTAGGGAAGTACCCGGAAGAAGAGGTGGTTGCCACAGATCAGAAGAGATTGTTAAATGGAATGCTGTCCTTTCGTACATTCAGCTTTTGCTACTTGTAGACCTTGTTTTTAGTCAATTTTCTTTTTAGTTTTAATTATTACTTGAGCTTCGTATCAATTCCAAAGTACAATGAGTCCTCAATAAAAAAAACGTTTCATCATTGTTGTACAAGTAAGGGTGCAGTAAGCCTAAATTAACAAAATTTAATTAAATTAACACAATTGTGCACACTTGGTACAGTTTAATGCCGGGAAACCTATTTTATTTATTTAAATAGCACGGGCTCATCACGGTTAATAATATTTGACGTGGCATGAAAAGTTAGAATCGTAACGGTTTTCCATGTAGAAAATTGTTAAATAGAATTTATATGGCAATTTATGAACCTTTGAAACATCATTCTTCATACTGAGTGTGGGGAAATGTAGACTACCTAATAAGATAAATCATTTTGATGCGGTTGTCGGGAATGAAAATAGGATTTTACCTTTAGTATACGTATGTTGAAAGTTGAAATCGATAAGACTCGGTAGAAGATAAATAGCTTTTATTCCCTCCAACGCGGAAATGCTAAGGTTATTAATTTTCCTTAACCTATCTTTTATGTATTTCATATATATAAATCGATGGGAAATATTGTTGTTAGCCTTTTCAGTGATTTTCACTTAGGTTTGGGAGTTGGGAACAAGTTATGGTGTAATTAAATTATTTTATAACGGTTTTATCCCCATAACTGCAGCAGTAATTCTTTTCCCTCAATAACCGGAGAAGAACCGAATTAATGTTCTCCGTTGAGAACTTCGAACTCTTCGTGGGAAAATGAAATAGTGTATTATTTAACGTTTAAAACTCAAAGAATAAAAATGTATAATATTAAAGAACTCTAAATCCCGGTTTACAAGTTGAAGATTTCTTTTTTTAGGGGCGATTACTTTGAAAATAAATAAAAACTGTTGCATCCCTTGCTTCTTTTTTATTGATTTACGAATGTAATGAACGCCTCCAAAAGCTTATTTATTTGAAGTAATCCTAGTATAATTTGTCCTAGTTGGACCTAATTTTGTTTTCCTTAGATTTGGAGACCATTATTCAGGCGTACTAGATATAAATCCACAGCATTGCTGTCTGCTTAGTGAGTACCTACAGGGCACTCGGTCATGGCGTCTGTACGGTTCTGAGTATTACAAAATGTCTCACATATGACATTGCAAATAATTTAAAAACACCTTGACCAATTTGGTAATTTGTAGTTCTGTCAAAAACACTTGTTTTGCTTTGGGCTTGCTGGACTTGTTGGCAAATCGTCGGGACTTAGAGCAACGTTTTTCGTTCATTTTGTCTTCGGTATAATCCAAACGTATTGATCCGGGTTATGTAAACGGAAATTAAATACCAGAAGAGCATAAATTATCTAGCGAACGATCAGATGCGAGTCACCGTGAGGGTGGTATTTCTTCGTTTTGTAACTCCTAATTTTTCTCATTTTCGTTTGGTTGAGTCTCAAATCTCTGTCGATTCGTATAATTCTCCCACCGCCACAGAATGTGTCTGTGTAACATGTTGCCGGCACTTCTGCCGATAATTTTAAAAACCCAACAATCTCGTTTTCGTTTTTAATACTAATTAAGTCGTTAGCCACAACAAAAAGAGATTAATGAACATAAAATGTAATCCGCTGACAGATTTCGGTCGGTAGATGAAAAAGAGGAAAATAGATGATCCGTGGCAAAATCTGTGATGAAAACATACGGTTTGTACGAATGCTTTGTGTACTGGAAATGTGGCTTTTGTACTCGTTCCACTAACTTGCTTGCAAATTAAAATATTTATAAATAAATGTATGCGTATTAAAATTCAAATTAAACCAGAAGAAAAATGCCAGAAGGCAGTAACTTGAAGAATTGAGCACATCTTTGAATGTTCATCATCACATCCACGGGATTGATTGTTCAATGACAATTATCGATCAGTTATTTCTTACATATGTATAATATAGGTATATTATATAGTTCGGAGGCAAGGTTATTGTTGTATGAAACTTCAATGTGGATCAACAACTTCGAGTCCACAAAAATAGTACTAGTATAAGTAGTAGCAGTAGTACTTCTGCTTAAGCATTAGTAGAGAAAATATTTGTAGTGTAAATTGGTATCTTACCTGCACATTTTGGCAGAACTCTCTGGGAAGGGAACGATTCGACCATTCTTCCTGAACAGACCCTAAACAGCACTTTCTTTGTGTCTCACTAAACGCGGAGTTTGCGTCTCCGCATTTTGCTGTCTCGTTTTCGAAGGCATCGTATTGTACAATCTAGTTCTTCCGGGTTGACCCACCATTTGAAGATTTTCCGATATTGTTGCTAATAAGGCTTCTGGATTTTGTTTGAGCAAAATGCACGGATTGAGAGAGACATCGGCGGTCGTTTGGGACTGGTCGTTGGACGGTGTCAGAACTGCTGGATCAATCGCAAGGGTCGTCAGAACGATTGGATTCTGGTGAATTTTCTTCAGGCTCGGATCTACGAAGACCATGTTCTGTTTGTTGAGTACTATGTTGTACTGGGACTGAGGAACTCCCGAGGTTTGCTGTTCACCCGGCCAAAGGATTTCCGGCGACCATTTGTCTATTGGAGCAGGTACTTCGTAAACTAAATTACTCTGTAAAAAAATATTTTCTCTTTGAATAATACACCATCTTTTGTTCTTCTAGGCGTACAGCAAAACAACGGTTCATGAGTGACAGGCCCTGAAGGCAACACACAAAATAAAATATATACAAATCCCACACAATTCTCCAGGTAGCAGGAGTGGTAGTACATGGTGGAATTATTGTAAGGGTTTTATTACCACCAATAAGTCACGCATGTGCACACTGTTACGGCGCTCATTACGGCACCTCGTGTAAAAAAATTACTTATATCCCATTGAAATTGTTGATGCCGATAAATCATAATGAGATAAATCAAACGAGAAACCAAATCTCGTTAAACAAAGTGAATAAAAAAGCCACATTATATGGGCTTCTAAATCGGTTTTTGAAAACGATGTTCCCGACCGATTGGCCCTCAACCCTTCCATTCAATACGTACTCTAATTAATCCTGTTCTAATCAAATTTGAATGTCTGTATGATCGAACCATCAATGTTGCCACATTTTTTTTGCCTCTGGAAAACATGTTGTAAAAGCTCTCTTGCGTATTCGGCGGTCGAGCTTTCAGCTGTGGCTTCAAACCATTTGCGAAGTAAATAAATGAAACGAAAACATTTTCGCCGTTCGGTGCAGTCACCAACTAAACTTTCATGTTTTACAAGCATTGTTTTGTGTAATCGTATTTACGTGCGTTAAAATTTTCACTCAAGCAAATATCCACTGACAAAAGTATGAAAAAGCACACATGAATAAGGCTAGACCCCGTTTATTGTATCTTGTGTACGAATGATAAAACAAACCCCTGTGCGATCAGAACTAATCGATGTGACAAAAACCATTGAATCTGGAAACACTAACATTTCGACAACAACAACAACAACAACAGCGATGTCGTTGATAACGTGAATCGCAAACAAAACCACGAGTGATCAAATAAGTAAAAGAATTCTGCTGTAAAAACTTATCCGGAAAGTTTATCTTTACACAGACTTAAACGTAGACGCCAGAAGAGTGGAGTTTACTTAAGGGCGAGTTTAATTCGCCACCCCGATCAAAGGAAAAGAAATCGGAGCATACATTTCTCAACATTCGTCTGAACATTTAAAGTTTTGTTGTTCCTTTCAGTTGCACCACTCTCGGTGGTCAAATGCCACGGATAGTTGTGAAATAGTTCACCCCTGAATGAAAGTTCAACCCCCTTTTTTTCTTCTTCCCGGGCTCCCTCGGCTCGGTTTTACACAGAGAGGTCAGAAACATTTGTACACATAAATTTTGAGTTACGTCGGTTTTTCATATTCTCGCTGTAGTAAAAAAAAACAGAGTTCCCTGGGTTGATTTATTAGAGAATTTAAAGTTTTGTAAAATTTCAAGATGAATTGAACGGGTTCAATAGGGTGCCAAGGGATGGGGCAAAACGGGACTCGAAAGCTTTCGACCGCCACGTAATAAATCGCCGTAATAAATTCATGTAAGTGAACTAATAATTTGGTAATTGGAATTTTAAACAAACTCATTTAAAGCCAGGGGTGCGATTATTATCAAATCACGTTTGCACATGACCATCCATTTCATTTGATTTTAAATTGATGGTAACGGAGTTCAGGGACAGATTCCTCAATGGTACGATATTCATTGCAATACGGACACGACGTGTGGGTGACAGTCGCGAAACCAGAAGAAGAAAAACCTTGTAGTAAAAGAGAGTTGTAATACCAGCTACTTCAACGATTCAGTTCATTTCGAGTGAAATCTAAAAGAGTAGGACAAATCAGTTCCGGCCCATCAGACGTGTCGGTTAAGCCACATTGTAGTCAACACACTAAGTAGATAAAAAAACAGAAACAAAGCGATGTGTAAGAGATGTGTAAAACGACGAAATTTGTTTTCTCTCGAGTTAAGAAGAGGTCACGAAATTAAGTTAAAGTTAAGATGCTTTCGACAGAATATATTAAAAAGAAGATATATTAGAAGATATTAAACTATGAAGGATCAGGTTCAAGAGGAAGTAATGAATGCTTGGTATGGTTTCCAAGACAATGTAAGGGCTTCCAGGTGAAAGGTTCTTCTCTCTAAAGAAATGTCCGTTTGGGAAGGCCCAGTGAGAATAAGAACAGTTCGAACTAAACTGTACTAAAATAGTATAAACCAGAATGAATAGAGTAAACACTAGAGTACAATTTTTTACTACGGTGGAGTTTAGTACCAATACTAGAAAAATAGTAGTTTATATTTCTACAAAAAATTCTATTCATTAAAGTCATGTTGCAGACAATACGGTTTAGTCGGGGTTTAGTGGCACTACATTTCGTGATTGTAGTGCTACAAACTTCAATTCACTTCCGCCCTCTCTAAAAGTGCAGTTCTTACAGAATTCAAACGGAAATTATAATATTCTTTTTTTTGATTGTGGTGATGAGAGACTGTCTGGACAGAGTGGAAATTATTATTAGTAACGATGGCGCCTGGAATTGTTAAAATAAATCTGGAAAAGCTATTTAGAGTCTCGCCTTTTCGCATTCGTCTTTTATTTCAGCCACTTCCCAAGCTTTTCAGCTTTTTTCTTAATTCTTTTTTTCAACGTTACATAAACAACGGCGATAACGTATTGAATTGAAAAAACTAAATCCTGCGAAAAGGAAAAAGTTTTAATTGCTTTACATAAGGCATTTAAAAAATTAAAAAGATATAATTTAACCGGGAGACTATTTCTTCTGTTCGGGGTGAGAAAACCAATAAAAAGAATCCCTTGCGAAAACGAATTTCTTTACAGTTTAACGGTGCACTTGTACAGGTACATTACCGTTAAAGATAAATTGGTAAAACAATGTGAAATTGTTAATTAACTGTGTACCGGAAACTTAGAGTTCAAGTTTCTTAATAAACAATTAAAATCTTATACAATTATCTACTTCATTAATTGTCTTCCTAAAGGAACTGTTGTAATCGAATTAATTCTTAGTTACCGCTCACTCATTCAGGTGACCTGTAAATTATATATACAGAGCACTGCGTACTCATTTAAATTTTTTTTTTATACACAAGATTACGTTTCACATGTAAGTAGTCTGTATTATTGCACGTTTATTCTATTGGACGATTTTATTAAAGCAAAGGTGCACACAGACACACACACACAAACGTTGAACCTACTTAGAACCTACCAAAGCCTCTCGAGTACGTTTTCAGGAAAGGTTCCAGGCTTCAATGCACTCGTCTCGAAATCCATTCGGATGAAAAAGGTATTAAATATAAATTAAAATTCCGCGAACGTAGTTAAGAAAAATTTTCAGGTTCAGTTACTCAGATGTTACTCAGTAACTCAGACGAATCGAGAAAAGTCGGTAGTACCCTTGGAATTTTATTAATAGTAACGCAAGTTTTACTTTTATTGAAAACTTGGTTTTCAAACGATTACACAAACACGAAAGTTAAACGTGAACATACGTAAAACCTTTTTTTAATGTTCAATAATGTGAATCACGTCGTAAATTAACCCGGCGTCATAATTTTAAATTCATTTTTAATAACCGACTTAACGTTAGTTTTAAAATTGTGCGAGTATTGAACTATTAAATTTATTGAAGTGTCAGTTGTGTGTGCCAGCGTGACTTCCACGTGTACGAGAGAACCAGAGGACCACGGTTAAGTACCAAGTTTAGTATACCAGCGATGACTAACTTTCGAATATGTCTAAACAATACATTTGTATAAATTTCAACGACCTACCTTAATTCCCGCTAATTGAAAATGTTGATCCTGACCGAATTTGTTTCCCTGCTGCGGAAAGTTGGCGTCCGAATCGGTCCAATTCTTCCCTGGATCTCCCTCGCCTAAATCGGTGGCATTTGAATGTTCTAAATCTGAAAAAAAGGCAATGGAAAATAAAATAAAAATGGAATTGACATAGTTGGAAAGGTTCCTCTTCATCATAGGTGTTTTTTATTTGAATTAGTAATGTTTTTCCTTCTTGCCATCCCGTAACGACCAACTTGAGAGAACATCATTGAACGTAGACCGATCCTGACGTGGGAAAAACCCTCAGGATTCGATAAAGTTCGACAGCCGACAGCTTTCGCTCACCTCCTCGGGTGTTTCTCGTGCTTGATTTTTCCGCTTCCGCAGAAACGTCGGTTTAAATACCATAAACAACAACTTAACCTAATAATAAACATTTGTAATTTTCAATTTCGTTGAAAGTTTCTCATGCGAAAACCGAATCACCCGGCTTTCAACCTTCTCTTCCGGCAGTGAAGTTCCATCCCCTGAAAATCGCCATTGTTCGTGGGCAGGAATAATTGCTAATGCGATTTAATTAGAGCTGTAGGATCGGGTGGAGTATTTGCAGGGGTGTGTGACATGTTACATATTGATAATGCAAGAAGTCACCATCAGACGTTAACTTTCTTCTGTCTCACGGGAACGACACCGTGGACTCACCGTTGGTTAGAGGGATGACGTCCGGATTTCTTTCATCCCCTTCGGCGATGTCGTCGGTTATGAAGTTTTTCGAGACGGTTTTGGCGTGAATTCCTGAACCTGTTAATTTGACAGGATCCTCCGTTGAATCCGATCGGCCGCTGGAATTTTGAGTGTTCTCGTTGTCCGAATCGCAACAGAAGATCCCCGTTGTACTTCTGATTCTTAATATTATTATTAGTGATAGTACGGCTATGGAGGCAACGATTATGATTCCTACGCACAGCCAGAACATTGGGTTCATCGTTGATAGGAAACCCGTCTTGGAGATTGGTGCTGAAGAAAAAGAAGAAGAAATAAAAATCGGTTGTAGTTTTTACAATATATTTTTTGTTGCTGTTGTTGTGCTATGATTACTATGAGAAGTCAATACCGTTCTGTACATGCTGACGTGACTCACCCGGCATGTTTCTTCTGTGTTCCTGATGGGTCATTCGCATAGTTGTCACTTTGACAGGCACCCCCGAATTGCTTTTACCCTTGTTGTTGCTAGCGTAAATGTTTACAAAATAAGTGCTACCGGGCTCGAGGCTTCCGACAGAAAACTCCGGAACAACCCTTCTAGTTATATTGACTATCAGCCTTCCAGGTTTAGAGGCAATCGAAGAGGCGTCGAATACCTCCAGGGTGAATTCCTGAGGCAGACCACCGTCGAATCCTTTCAGACAACTGACGTGGAACGAGGTTTGAGTCTTGTTCTTCAGGTTGCAGTTCTTCGGGGGTTCGGGCTTACCCGCAGGTACTATATGAAAGACACATGGCACTAATTGTGGGCCCAATTCGTTTCGGCCCCAACACAAAAGGGTTCCGTAACCCTGTTCGTTGATGGGTGAGTACGTGGCGACGCTTTTGCCACCCTCTTCGAAAGTCCGAAAGTTCACGTCTTTTGATTTGACTACGGAATTGTTAAAAGACCAACGAAAGAGCGTCGCCGATGGATTCGAATCAACTTCACATGTTATCGTTATCATTTCGTTTCTGGCGGCACCGTAAATTCTCTGCTGACCGCTTCTGCACTGTGGTTCATCTGAAACGTAAAAACATAACTGCTTACTCAATCTTACACCCCTGAGGACGTAATACGAAAAATATAAACCACTTCCATTATTGCACATTCTATGTATGAATATTCATGAAACAGTGCCATTCCTCTCTACATAGAAGAACAATGACAAATGCAGGGAAAAATCACCAATGAAGGCTCCTGAAAATCGACGTAATATTGTTCTAAAGTGCACCCCCTTGGACACATAGTTAATTAAAACTTATATTTGTACATTGCATTCATTTGTGTAGGGTTCTTCATTCCACTTTAGTATATTTTAGTCTTCTCTTCTTTTCTTACTTCACTTCAATAGGATGAAAGAGGTGGTACCCAAGCTGCTGTATCACACATTGATACCACACATGTGGTTATGTTTTGTACAGAATACGCGCAGGGTAAAAACAAAATCGTTTGCACTGGTTCGAATACTCGACTAAAAAGTAGACCTGAAAAACCAGGTACGAATTTGAAGGAAAATTCGTGCGAAAAATGGAAAACTTAAGCTTAAAGTTATTTAATTAAATGCAAGGGAAAGTAAAAAGCGGAACGCGGAAAAATGCATTAATGCTAAATAAGCTTCAATGTTTGAGTTTTCATACTTTTAGCGGGAAGAAAAGGCCGAGTGGCAGAAGCTTTGTTCCTCCGACTCGAGCTCTCTTCCTCCGAACTAAACAAATAAACAATTAATGCATTTTTAATACTTTCACCTGCATAAATTGATCTTCGCTGCGGAGTTTCCGAGTCATGTATTATAACAAGTAAGTTCAATAGGAGACCCTACAAAGAAAAGAACCAGCGGGAGACGCCATTTGTTTTTACTCTTAGGAAACCTGTAAAATGACAACGAAGATGTGGCTGAGAAAAGACTAACTTTCTCTGTGGTGAACTTATTCCCTTTAAATTTTCTTTGTCGTGTGTTAATGTTCTTTAAGTGTTCAACAGTACACAACAGGTCCACTCGTATTGTTAACTTTTTCACTTTAAAATTCGAACGAGAATTTGTACAAAAATATAGTGTTTCGAAAGTACAAAAAGTGTATAAGTATATTATTGTATATAATACTTATTAAGTATTATGGTAGGTTAAATTATATTAAAATTTGATTTTCCACATTGTTCAGGGCTGGACCTGAAAACATATTTACTGTCCGAAAGAATAACCCTAGTTTATCTTATTGTACCATAAGTTGTACTTACATTTCCTCTTGCCTTAGAGGATTTCATTTATTCAAGAGAACCTGAATTGTTACGCTTCTAAATAATAGCCAAATGGTAAAAACCAAAAAAAAAAAATGGGAATGAGGACAGTGAACTGTCTTCGGCGAAGTGTTGCAATCAAAAATATTTACCGTAAACTCTCAAAATTTAGCTTTTCAAAGTTTTCCGGGAAACTTTTTCGAGTGGAGAACGAGAGGGAGGTCAGACAGAGCTCCGATGGAGAAAGAAAATGCGATACAAATTTCCCGCCTTCCGACATGTTTCACTGTCAGATGTCATTTCCTCCTCTCCCGATTAAGATTAAATAAATTTGCCAAAATTTTCGCTCGGGAGGCGATCCGGGAGTTTATTTTTCAAAGCTCAAAAAACTTTTCACGGAATCGCTGAGGAAAAAAAAGGCATTTCGGAGATGACGCCTGGTAAAAATGGCGAGAAGAATGAGCAAATACAAATACACAATGTTCAAGGGCAATTAACGGAATTCATAAATTAATGTAACGTAAAGGCATAAACCTAAATAAATTTTTACTTATCGCCCATTTTTGTAAACAATGGCAGCCATTTAAGTTACAAAATACTGTATATGTGTAAGACTGTACATGAGTACAATATAAATTATTAATTATGTAAAACGTAAAGTAAGTTTTTTCCTTTCTTGTTTCCTAATTAAGCACATTCAACAGGGTAAGTGGTACCATTTTTTGTTTAATGAATACTTTGGTCATAATTAATAGTAAAATAATGATACAAATAATATAAATAATATTATAATAATAGAAAAATACAAAAGTTTTATTAAAAACTACTTTCGGACTTTCCAATTCTGTAATATTCAATGGAAAAAGTTCTTTTGCATTTATGCTGTGTCCCATTTGTGAGAAGCGTGAACAAGAAATTACGACTGTGGTCAGTCTCATCAACTCAGTGATAAATTACGTATATAATATTTATATTTTAAACAGCTCTTAACTTAATTTTTAACTACTCATTGTAATCAACTAATCATTGTAACCCGTGCGTTCAGATGATTCCAAATTTCACCATGACTCTCTACATCTGTCATGCCTAAAATTAGGTTTATTAAGAAATTATTAACCTTCCCTCGGGAAACATTCAAACATTTTCATGTTAAATCTGTAACTATTACAGATTGTTTAATTAAAAGGATCAACATATTGACTGACCTGCCTCGCTAATTTTACTTTAAATAGAGGCTTTTTCAATTCGAGGGGGCCGAATAGAAATCGGGAACATTTCCACCCTGTTTTGGTTGTTTTTTTCTTACCACGCTGCTGGCCACGCACACAAGACACCCTCTGGGTGGATGGCAACGTTTTAGACTGTGACGCGAAGTGACGCACCCCTGGAATTTGTGTTTACTTAGAAGTAAGATATATCTATATATATGTATAAGTTTACAATGTATACAGTGTGGGAAAGGAAGAAACTCTTCGGGGGATGATGTCACACCGACATTAAAACATGAAGTTCAAATTACGGCGGGATCAACTTCCACGCATAGAAAATTAGTTTTTCTTCTGCATACGTATGATTATGCTTTTACACGACTCCATTCCCGATGCTTGCGAACGTTAAACGTTTTATTAAATTATGTAATCAAACTCATTAAATAGGAATTAAAGTATTAAATCAATTATTTTTGGCTAATGTGTGACGGTGTAATTACTCGTGTGCTAAGTGACCCGGTCGAATATATTTGTTTTCTGAAAACAAGACGAATTTTCCAAAATTGAGATAAGTCACTTTCACCGGTTGGCGTAATTAGTTTGTTTCCATCGACGTTTTCCTTAACAGCCTTCCCGTTTTCCTCCAGAAAGATCCTTTCTCGGATCTGATATTGTTTCACAGTAACACACACACACATTTACGTGTCACGTTGACTAGAAGTTATACGTGAAAATTAAATAATGAAAGAAGCACGTTTGTATCACAGAATTGTAGGGGCAGCAGACCAGTTCAAGGCGACGAGGATGTCTCGTTCCACTACAGGACAGAGATGGTCGCATATTGTTTCAGAACTTTAGAACCGGAACTTAAAATTAAAGTACAAGTTCCAGTCACCGGAAATGGATGGACAAAATCCTTCATTCTCCCTTTCTTCCTTTCACTTAAGATGAAGAGGAGATACCGAAGAAGGAAAGAGAAGAGAAGATGATTTGGGTGTCGAGTACAAAGGCTTGACTCTCACCTTCTCGAGGAGGAGTTTGGTCAACTGCTGACTCAGTTCGGATTTTCGTCCCCCAGTCTTTTTTTCGGTCTTTTTTGGGTTTTCGGAAGGATTACTTCCGATCAATTTATACCCTTTGCTTCGGGACGCGGACTACAAGTCCGGCAAGATAAATTATGGTGAGAAACGAACGGGAGAAAGGAAAATAAAGAAATTAGGTTATGTAAGTTTAATGAAACGAAATTTAATTTGCTTCCACCGAACTTTTCAATTATGAACTATGAAAAGTAAAACGAAACAAGGTGCAGAGGACGGTCAAACGTAAGGTAAAAATAGTTGGCGTCGAGAAACAGCTATTCGAAGAGTCACGTTCAAACACTACACCGGGTTTAATCAACACTTAAATAACTTAAAATATTGGGTTAAGTTTTAAGTATACCACAATAGTGTCGGTATAAAGAGAAAGTATGTGTATGGATTCTTATATATTCAACAGATGCACAGAACGGTAGGTTATGTATTTGAAGCGTAAATCGAAATGAATATATTAAAACCATTACACATATACATATATGTATACTACCATGTTGCCTTTGGTTTTTGATTGTTTCTTAATACTACGTACATTTCCGCCCATTTATTTGTTATTTTCTGTATAATTTACTATTTTTGTATACATAACTTCCGAGATAAGGTTAATAGCCAGTTGGAATTCATATATAGTTTGTACTAAAAATTATTACGAATAAATATGATCTGAAAAATGTTCCGCACGTATATTTCTCTGTAAGCTTTTCCTTAGGGAAAAAGCGTTCCGTTATTTCTTGTCCTGTACATTACGTACAAAAAATATTTCGCATACCAATCCTTTTTATTTTAACCCAAATAATTTTGCAGATTTAATTTTCAGTATGTGCAACGCAGAGAAACGCAGAGTTAGAAATTCATTAAATTGCTAAAGTTTTTTTGTCTCTCTCACTCTCTCTCTCTCTCTTCTCGTGGTTGTAAGTAAAAGGAAAGACAAATTGTAAATGTTTCGCTTGGTGGTGTAGTAAGATAACATCCCTCGCCGGAACGTGTTGTTTTCCTCGTTGAATGTAATTTCCTCCGTAATTTTGCACTTCTCGGAGCCATAAACTTTTGTTACTAGTGCGATACACCCGAGAAACTAGGGAAACTCTGCGTCTCATGAACTCTATGTATACAAATATATGTATAAATATATGTTAACGTTAAACTTTTGTACGGAAACCGCGGGAGAATGGGGAAAAGTCACGCGATTGGAGCCGAGCAATGACCAGAATGAAATTTCTTCGGACGAGTTAGAATACGTTGGATAATTTCGGGTATTGTCAATTTACACGGGAAGACAACAAGACAAAACGTTTGCTGAAATATAATTTTAACACGCCTCCTTGTTTTTCAAACCACTGCCTCTTCTTCTTCTTCTGCTATAGGTAATAACTTCATCTTTTCATTATTTTTTGCTGCTGCCGCCGCTGCTGCTCCTGCTCCTACTGTTAACCGAGCCTTTTGAAAAATTAAACCGATTTATGTAAAATTTCCGGGAACTCGACTAATGTAACTTAATTTCTTTAACTGGTAAGCCGATAAGAGTACGAAACCCTTGTGTACACCGTTAATTTATAATATATATCGTACCGTGTATAATTCATGGCAAGTCTTGAACCTTCTCTCAAGAAATTAGAACTCTTTTTACGGTGTTACGGTTAGAATAAAATATGAATATTGATTTCTGCCGGGTCTTTATTAATACCTGAGGAGTTTAAACCAACCGTTTGGCAAGAGTAAGCCACCCTAAGTAAAAGTTAATTTTCTCATTCAAGTTAGGACTTGTTGTAGATTAGATTAGACAAAAATACAACACCGACGTTCGCGACAAAGAAAAACAGTCCCAAGAACTCTGTCAGATAAAATGCAACATAAACATAATACAAAGAAAACTCTGTAAGCAAAGTACAATTAAAATATATACAAGAATATAGGTAAAGATGTACGCTACAAATTTTAAATTTTACCATCGTTGCGGGATAACGATGAAGAAAGCATGATGCGTCTTACATGATAAAGTTGCTTTGTAGTTAAGTTATGTATGGCAAAGAAGGTAAGTTACTAACGTGAAAAAAAAGATAAAATAAAATCACAAGTACAATTGGCGGTCCTTGAGTATACCCTGCGTGTGGAAGAAGAGAAGAAGGTGAGCAAAGTTACCTGCTTCATTGTATTAATCTCCTGCGGTCTTGTAGTGTCGTCGAGTAATAATAGAGTAATTGTAGTGAGTTGAAACTTGCAGATGTTCAATTTCAGTCTAAATCAACGTCGCACAGTTGTAAGTTATGTACGTTACATAAGCAATTGTATACTGTTGCGGCTTATTTAATGTCACACAATGCGACTTGTTGTAAGTCAATACTTCGTTGGTATTGGGGTCAGTTGTAGAGTAATGAGGAAACGTATATAATAAAGAAGGCATGAATTATTACCTTCTGATGGGTCGTGGGTTGTAAGACGCATCGTTGACTTGTTCATTTGAAAATGGGGAAAAACTGGAATTCGATTTGTTTGACGCCGTGAAAATCTCAAAATCTTTATGGCTGATTGTTTTTCCATAGCTGGTCCTCCTCCCTGCATTTTACACCTTTTTTTCTTCTTTTAAGTTTTATCTGCGAGATTTTCAGACTTTTTTTTTCCGTTGCTTCTCCCGTTCCCCGTCTTATTTTCAATCGGAAAAGCGAAAGATTCTCAAATTTGAATGCTTTCCTTTGTGAAATCCTTTCCGTTTCCGCCAAGGAGACGGTGAAAAATTTGTTTTGCAGAGAACTTTTTATCCATCTTTAAGGATTTCGCATTAACGAAGCTTTTTGGGGATGTGCAGAAATCCAAAAAAAATTTCTTTTTTTCCTTCACTTTTTCACCGTTTGTTTGTTCTGCGCTTACTACAAATTTTGAGAAAAAAAAAACCAAGTTTTCGAGTTGTGGTGCGCGGTCCCGCCTTTTCTCTCCTCTTTGGTAAATCTATTAAACTTTTACGTACAAATGAGTAATAAATAGAAATGGATGAATGGCATAGAATGATAAATAGATACATAGATAAATGTAAATAAATAGTGACGCGGTGTAAATTTAAAAATAAGCGTCTGCGGCAAAAAATAAATAAACATTAAATATTTATTTTTTACTTTTAATAATTATATCGTGACTAATGGAGAAACTACACTACAAATGTGTAACAGGTAAATCTGATCAAATCTACTTAAATATAATTTACGTCACGTCCTATTGAACGAATTTATTTTTTATTTTATTATTTTGCAAATGTTCAGATTTATTTATAACGAGTCTGGTAAGAATCGCACGAGTCGTCACGATCGGATGGTTTTCTAACGCTTTCACCTGTGCAACATATCCCTGGGGGAGAGAGAGAAAACCTGAATTTCCACGTATTGATAAGTTCAATTGTAGTTCCGAGTCATTAAGTAATAATATTAAACCAGTCGACGAGTTGTGATTTATTTTTCCATTCGTACAGAATGAATTTTATTACCGCCGCCATTTATCAGATAAACTTCCACGAAAGTTTGTGCAAAACTTAATTGATTCGGTTAATCACTCGGACTGGGAAACTCTTAAATTTTATCGTTTTATTTTTTCTCATAAAAAAGAAAATAATGCGAGACTTTGAATTACCTTTAAAGAAAGAAGAAATTCTCAGTTGCGAGGAGAAGGTGAAGAAGAAGAAGAAGAAGTCTGGAAGTGACCAAAAGAAATTTATATTGCACCCCGAGGCCGTGCGAGTCTTACGTTAACTTTGTCAGCTGTGAAATCACTCTAAGGGTTGTATCACCCCCTGGGGAGGCCTGCATCTTCCGGTCTGTTTCCTTCCGCCGACGGCTTATATTTTATTCGGCTAAAATTTAAGCCTCGTGCTATCTGTGACGATTCTCACACGGTCTTCTCGCGAAGGGGGTGGCTTCTTTGAATTCCGCCAAAACGGTCCTTTCTCGCCCCGTCACGGAGGGTAAATCCAACCTCTCGATCCTCCCGTTAATCAAAGCTTGTTTGCAACGGTTCGAAACGGAAATTCATTCTGCATTCTCACAGGTCACGACGAATGAATTCTGAATGAAAATCAAACTTACATTTAACGTCCAATTTAAAAGCGTTACTCTCTGTGGAGCCCTCCGAATTGGATGCCGAACACGTGTACAACCCCGTGTTCCTTCTCGAGACCGACTGCAGAACCAATGTTTGATTTGCTATAATTGTTCCAGCCGTTGCATTATTCGTCAGGTTCCTACCCTGTTGGCATGAGAAAACACAAAAACTAATCAGATTAATACGCCAGCGATCCTTCATATATTATTAATTGCCTCGTGTTGGAGACGCGGAAGAACGTTCGATTCATTTTCGTGGTTCGATTCTCATTTCTGGTCTGTTCTCCGTCTCATTCGAAATCTTCTTTGGCTATATTTTCTGTCGCACTGCAAACAACAAATAATTTCAGGCAGCGAAAGATGAGAGAAATGTGTAATTTTTGTTAACGACATTTATTTATTTATGTATTAAGGGGTACACTGGAACTTATTTTCAGCGCAGAATTTTCTTCCAAAGAACACTACAATGTTAACGGTTATTTTTAGGAGGAAAACGGCACAAACACTCTGAATTCCAAAAAACCGTTTTCCTCCACTTCTTTTCGGAATTTCTCTCTCGATCAATCGATCAGTCGAAACAAAACCTTAGAGTTACAAGTTAATAATTGAAATTTCTTTATTGTCATTGGAAAATAGCAGGAAATGCAAAAGTAGTAATAAGCGAGTGATCAAACAGAGCATAAAAATGGTAAAATAAAATTTTACTCGAGAGAGTCGCTCAGGCTTTCACAAGTAAAACTTCCCGTTGTCATTTCCGCCTTTTCTTATTGTTTTACCTTTCTCTCAACCTTTCTCCGTCTGCTCCGGTCTTTCATTTATTCAATTTTGTCAGAACAAAACTTGTTGAATGAGTTAATCGTTGTGGAAAATTGAATTTATCAAAAAATTTATTTTAACAAAAGACCCTTTGCTGTATCGTTTTATATCTTCTCCCTATTAAGGCATTTATCCTTTCAAATATTCCCTCGTGACTCCTAGATTCTTGGGTTTTTTTCTTCGATCTACGAATACTAAAATCTATGCCGGCCAGCCCGAAACACCAGAAGACGAGTCTTGGAGTTGTGCAGAATGATGTTAGGGAAACTGCTCGTACCCGAACCATTCCCGGATTTCTGTGTCCGTCTAATGGGTCAGACAAGGAGATTAAAGCACGAAATCCTACAGGACGTCACTTGTATATACGAAAATAGTAACAGCACCCGAAGACACATATTTATACTTTACTCAAAATTAGATCTTTTGTTGGTTTTTTTTCTATTTTGTAACGAAAGTCAATCTGACGGGTCAGACCCCGGGGAAACCGAATGCCACCCGATGGCATGGCGATGCTTTTTTATTAGAAAAAACCTTCTTGCGGTTTCTAAAAAGGAAACCTTCCCGACTGAAGGTAAAAGAAATCGTTGCGCAAAACCTGCAGTTTGCAATTTTCGGCTGTCCCGTCCGATTGCAAGATATTTTAATTAAACTTTTGTGGCGTGGCGAAAATTGCACTTTGCCGTGTGTTTCTCACGACGCCGAGTCCGTCCAAAATTTTTATTACCCGCATTAATTTCTTCATATTACGGTGGGGAAACTCATTTTCGCTACCTCTCTTCGACCCCTAAATAAAAACACCGGAGAAAGAGTTTTTTTTTTCTGGAAGCAAATGAATCCTCTCGCGGAAGAACCGTCTGTACCTTTCTTTCACGGGTACGGAACACCACGTAAATAATTAATAAAACTAATAAAGCGAGAGGTGCATTATGTATCTCTGAATTTTCTACGGAGAGCTCACGCGGCAATGCATAAGATATTCAGTAGTTTTATGTACCGGTTTATGTATGGAATTTTATTTGATTAAAAATAATTCGTGGGACGAAGAAATGGAAAAGGCCGTCGTGTGTTGATTTAAATTAACGTCGGATTCATTAGAAAATAGTGTAATTTTTTTTCACGTTCGCGCCGTTTTTTAATTGCTATATAGTCCGATTGCTGCGAGCTCATCAAGTCGATTTTGCATCCCTTCCCTAGTCTTTCCCTTTTTTTCCGTGTGCATTTCACCGAACGGAACCCCGCGACAATTTCCTAATTCCCCTTTGAGATGTTGAATACATAGAAAATGGCGTTTGGTTCAGCGTTCTTCACGTTTGTATAATTCTAATTGTTAGTCCTATTACTAAAAGTATCGGTGGCAACCGTGTCGACTCTTTACGTTCACGGGGGCGGAAGAGAGTTGTTATTCAAAGGATGTAATTAGGTAATTAAGTTATCCCAGCACTTGACTGGGGATGTACGAACCTGAGACACCGGTCAAGGGATTAATTTATTCAGAAAACTAGAAAAAAAGAGAGAGTGAGAGAGAGAGAGAGAGACAGGAGTAATTAGGTTAGTGGAATACTGAAAGAATCGACAAGAAAAAACCCCGGGCTGTTTGCCATTCGAGTCACGAACCCTCCGCAGAACAATTTTAACCCTGAATAATGGACTTTCACGACGGTTTCCCATAATACCACTTGTCTTAACCGGCAATACTCGACCACACCACAAAACATCACATCACATTCCCCCAGCCGATACGAGACTCTGTAAGGTTTTGAGTAAACAGTCCACCCGCCTGTCTTTAAACATCCCTCACGTCGACCTATTTAACTTCGAATGACACGGCACTTTTCCTATACACCGAGATATTTCTCCGATCGGTTAAAGTCACTTCCATTCAGTAAAGTTCACCTGGTTTCGCTTCGGCTTGTCACTGACACTCGACTTCTTTTACGTCCGTCTCGGAATCTGACAAAGTAAAATCGTATGTGACTTCAGTCGGTGGTGCTCGAACCCGTCTCCTTGTCCTCGTCCCCCACATACTAAAAAATAAAACTTGACTCTTCAACTTCTTTACAGAACGACAAATCGTCCGGATGGTGTGGCGGTGGTCGTGGACGACTGGAAAAAAATGAAAAACATATCCGACCAAAGCAGGATCCCAAATAAGATTTGAGACGGTTAGAAAGAATCGACAAAGTCGGTTCCCGAAAATAAATAACTCTAACTTTTTCCTTCTTGCAGGTAACACAAACCGAGTTATTGCTAAAACAAATAAAAGTTCATTTGATGGTTCCCCATCGAGAGAATCTTGACTTTATTTACTACGTAACTTTTACTTTGTCTACGTCTGTCTGACTGTCTCTCTCTCTCTCTCTCTGTCTATCTCCCGGTGGCAGTGTGGGAGTGTCTACTCGGAAAATTTGTTTCAGGTAAAGATGAAGTAAAAAAAAGGATGAGTAGTGTATGAGAAAATTCTATGTATGGCACGGGAAGAACCGAAATGCCCGACTTAAAGCGATTTAAGTTCAAAGCTTTGAAACTTTTCTCCGTTAGTTAATTCCGCCGCGTATACTGTAATTTATTAGTCAGCGTACTGGCACGGGTAGATAGACAGCTCATCACTAGACGCTTAATAAAAGCTTAAAAGTCTTTCGTGTCGTGTGGGACAACAGACAAAAAGCTCGAGTAAAACTTTTTCTGTCGCATCCGCTCGCGGAGACGTTTTTACATCTGTTCATATTCCAATCACACGACACGTTCGGTTATTGAATGGTTCCCTAAGAAAACTAGTTTTTTTTTCTGTACAACTTTCCGAATTGTAGTTTTTAAATAACTTACTGGGTTTCTGTATTGTATTTTTATATATATAAAATTTCCGCTTCGGAAGTTCTCGAGCGTGAGAAACCCTCTCTTCCATTTCTATATAAATTTGCGAACATCTTTCTTTGACTACTCCACCGTCCACCCTCATTCCCTTTCGATAGTTTTTCAATTATTATTGATTCGTCTGAATGTCACGAATCTTTTCTGTCGCCACTCGTCACTCGACGCCCTGCCCCTGGAGCGAAGCTTTCAAGTCGAGTGCTTCATTAAGCAAGAAGTGGGATTTTTTAAACTTTCTAAGCAAATGTACTCGGTGCAACGTGCAGCGAGCTTAATTAATAAAATTACGTGTCGTCAAAGGTCTTCGAAAGCGAGTTACTTAAGTCTCCGACCTGATGTTTCTGTCTTGTCCGTTTTTTTTCCACGACACCGTCACATACTCTGTGGAGTGTGTGTGAGTTCGTCTTAATACTTCGGCCGTTTACTCGGGCCAAAGTTATCTAGATGGAATAATAATTAGTGGAAATTATTAGGAGTTTCACTTAATTAACTTCCCCTTTTGACTTATTTCTCGGGAAGCTCCATCAACCGGAGTGCAAATTAATTAGCGAGAACTAGAGCGAGTTATGTCTCGATTAATTTACTCGTATGTCATACGACGACATACAATCCATTCGTCGCACGGCTGTACACTAATATCTGTATATGTGATACAATATATTGTTATTATGTTAAACATTAACCAATGTTGTGCCAAAGCAGAATTTGACCTGCTGTCCATGTGGTGTAGGTGTAAGTGCACTGACACCGTCATAATTTTCAGTATCAGCGAGCTTTCAAAGCTTTTTTACACTCGGAGAGTACTAATCGTAAGCTCACGCCTTTAAACAAGTCTTTGTGTCTCACACACACAATTCGCTATGGAACTTGTGTGCTTCGGTCCCTTGCACAGCCTTTCTCCTTGCAAAAAAACAAAACGTTTGCCAACAGCAGAAAGCGAGAAGTGTTGCGACACAAGAAAACAAGTCTCAGTTTTTAGTTTCTCGAATTAATTTCATAGAGGAAAATAAAATGGTTGTTTGAAACAAATCGGATTAAAATCTTTGCGGAAAGGATTACGATTTCCAAAAAATTATATGGAAATATCCATCTACTAAACGATTTTCCCGGAGAAAATTCTGGAGTTTAGCGTTTGAGCTTTTGCTGCCGTGTTCTCGTTGTGTTCGAGAGCTTTTTGTGGAGCATTTTAATGTTAGTCATACTCAATTTGAGTATTTACACGCTGTGCGTAATATAAAACATCCCTTAAATACTGATTTTCCGTATTGGTCACCGCATAGGAATTTACATGAGGGAATAAGACCGAACTACGTGGAGTTTGAAGTACTCTCCTATTTGTTTATTTCGCAAACTATTTATCCATAAAAATGTTTGCTTTTTTTAGAGTCGTTTACATTTTTATGTAGAAAAGTTTAAACATTTCGTATGATACATCCGGGGAAAGGTAAAATTTTAATTACGGTATTGTTTTATTATTATTATTATTATGTACTTTTCGGGTAATGCACCAGAGATTTATTAATGAACCTTATTATGTCCACTTATAATAATAATATCACGAGAGAATACGCAACTTTTTTTTCGTAGTAAATTTGAAACAATAGCATTTATTCCGAGTATAACACTAATAATAATAAAAGATAGTAGAACCCGAGGAATCACCTGGAGACCACATTTTTGTTATTATAAGTTTTACGTACCCGTAACGTGACCGATACATAATAAAATGCTTATTGTAGAATATATATTAAAATTCGATTATTAAATTGAACGATTTAATACTATACCGTATAAATTATCGTTAATTAAAGGGCCTGTGTTCATTCTTGTTAACACCGGCTTGAGTATTGCTTGACTATAAAAATTAATAAATAAAAATTATTTGCTCTACGTATCACGAATGCCGAAAATTAAATCAATATATAGTGTAATGTAATAGGTTACAATACCCCAATAATAGTATAATAGCACACCAATGCTACATAGGCAAGATTTAACAGAGCGCTCGTAATTTTATTTATTTATAATATTTATAATAATAAATGATGTTAATAATTATACCTGTATTATATAATGTAATAAAGATTCTAACTGCCTGCTTATTTTAGAATTACAATATATTTTATTTAATAAAAAATATATATTTCTATTTTTTCTATTTTTTATTTTATTTTCTATACTGCACTCACATTAGTCAAAATTTAATAATTACATAATATATGAAATTTACCTGTTAACTATGACACGTACTCAAATCGTGAATACTATTTGTTTAATTAAAATCTTATTTACGAAACAAAGGGCTTTTGTGAAAGGATTCTGAACTGTGTGAAATATTATCATAATAGCTCGGTGTGTACCATGCCTTACTTATGTTGTGTTACTAAACCTCTTTAATTTAATAAAAAATTAAACTACGTGACAATACCTCAATGAGAAATCCTCATTTGGCTCCCGGTCTCTCTAAATAACATTTCATAACAGTATTCCATAATGATAACATTTCAGGCAAATTAAAGCCGACAAACTTCGGTCCTTTTATGGTTATCGAAACGGTAAGGTACGACATAAAAAAAAAGCTCGGCTCGAGGTGAGTGCTTGACCGAGTCAATTTACCAGACACGGAATTATAAACAATAAAAGTGCCAGTGGCAAAAACATAAAATCATTTTCAACCACAGAAAACGGGAGAAGTAGAAGTAGAAGAACAACAACAACAACTTGCAGCACGTGTCGCAACATTAAACATCTGCTGTGGAAAATTAATAAGTTCGAATAAATAGATTTGAGAGGCCCCTGCGAAGAATACGCCGCGGCGTTACTGAAGTGTTTCTTCTGTCCGATTCCGCGTCTCGTGAAAAATTAATAACAACATAAGTCGCGTACATAGGCTCGTTTTGTGTGCCCCGACTCTGGCGGTGTTTTCCCATTCAAACCTACTCGTACAAAAGAAGTACTAACAGAGTTAAAAGTTTATGTTTCCGGTTCGATAAAACCGTTGGAAAACGATTATTAGCCCGCATACCTGCAGAGCAAATGTTTTCAAAACTTTCACTTCAAGTCGGGGTTGAACGAGTTTTTCCACCATTCTCGGATAAGTCTTAATTTACGACTTCTAAATTTTTACAAAATCTCCTTTGACAACTGACGTCTGATTTAATTTAAAATAGTATCACACAGCTCGGCCATGACATTCCGATTTAAATCCCCGATAGAAGTCCTCTTGTTTATTCAGTGCATTTTAAAGAACGCGAACTTAAGTTTTTTTTTTTGAAATTATGTAGTAGTTGAGTGAAATAGACGAGTGTGGGAAATGATGGAAATGATACACCTTCGCGGTGAAACTCTCATTCTAACTACGGCAGAAAAACAAATTGCTACTTATTGTTCGCTTTTATCGTCCATCTTTACACGATTCGGTCCGCACACGCCATGTGTGTGACTTAATAACAGTCGAATACAATTGTAGTGCGCTTGATTCGATGGTGAGGCGTCTGTTACGAACAGGAAGTTTTTACCTGGAAAGTTTACTTACCTCGTGCTGCCAGGAGACCATCCGAATCCAAGGATTTGCTCTAACCGAACATTCAAAGTAAACGTCAACTCCTTCCCTGATTGAACTTCCGTTTATGTTGGAGCCCAGGGTTAATGTTACCTCGGGTGGATCTGAAGAAAAAGGAAAGTGGTAAGATGAAGACCAAGGCGTCTGTTAGTCAGATAAAAGTCTCTCTCCTGAATGCAACAACCGTCTGCTTGCCGCGTTTGAATATTTGAATGTGGCACAACATCTTCTTACACACAACACCTTTACATAGTTGTATCTGATCGTATGTAATGCGTTCGACGAACATAAAATTATGTACAAGAAGTCGGTGTTACCGTAAAAAATTGTCCACAAATATTTTTCTACAATGTCTACAAATCCGTTTTACTTAAAAATATGAATTGATATTATGGCGGTCACATGTAATAATATGAAAAGACGACTATTGTAATCGTAAGGTGTGAAGATTGGTAATAAGTTCAGAGTGACTGTACCAAAACGCAACAACTCAATTTCTACTCCAACCAACCACCACGACCTGTACTACATTTTTGCATATAAAAACAACAATTCTTAATAAAACTCCCTCGAACAAAAAAAAAGGAGTACTAGTTTTCCTATATATATTTGAAAATAAGGCGATCTACTAAACTTCGACATCGAAAATTAATAAAAATTGACTCTTCGCGAGAGTGTCCGGAGCGATTGTTTTAAAATGACACGTGACGTCCACGTAGCCGCACACGTGAGCTTTCCCCTTACGCGGTGTTTGAATTTTTCCAAAAATGTTATTTAACTTATTTTAGCGATAGTTTCCCCGAAATTGTTCGCCCTCTTGGAAATTGTTCGCCCACAAGTCACGTCCCATTTAATTGAGAAGAAAAAAGGGGAAACGAATTTTCCTACGGGATAACACTTTAAATGTTCTTCCAGGTGAATTTGCATGCAAATTTAAAATGCTACGGGAAATTCTTCTCCCTCTCTCTCTCTCTCTCTCTTTCTCTCTCTCATTTCTTCCGAGAGTGAATTTCCTCACTGCTTATGATCAATATCCTTGACTGAATAAACAATTTCCCATTGCCTTTTCATCCCCGAACAGAATTCGGTTTAAATTATCTTACAACAATTATAAGTCTGCATACATTTCCGTGGGAGTAGGCGGTTTTTCGGAGGCATTCGGCAACAGCCTGGGACAGCCTGCTCGCGATTTCGTGCCCAAACTTGGAAGCATAAATTTAAAGAGGGAAATTATATGGAGTAAGCAAGTAGGCAGGCAGGAAGACGAAAAGGTTCACCACTTGGAACATCCAAGAGACGTTTTGTGGCGAAACGAGAGAACTCTGTTGCATTTTTAAATAGAAAATAGAACAAGAGAGAGAGAGAGAGAGAGAGAGAGAGGCAGAAGCTTACAAACATTTTTCCACCGCCACACATTGACGTGGGGAGAGGGTATTTGTCAACCAAATTGAAGTGGAATAGCGTAAAACAAGCGTATGCAAACTCTGTTGAAATTGAAAAGCTGACAAATCATTTTGAGAGAGAGAGAGAAAGGGTTGAGAGGAAAAGGATCGAACAGAATGTGGCAAGAATTCAAAATTACAACACGTTGGCCAGCTGAAGGAGAGTGTTTTCAAGGAGCTCGTAAACCGAAACAAGTTCTCTCCTGTGAAAATCAGACTTTTTTACCGGTTTAGAAACAGTAAAGGGATGCTGCAGCTTAATTACACTTTTCGGTTAAGTTCTGGACCAAAAATAAGCGAAAACGCAGGGCCAGCAGAAGTAGGTAAACTCGATCTACCTAAGTTCTTGAACTCGTTGTGCAGTAATTTTATTCGGGTAACGAGACTTATTAAAGCCTGCTATTAATTCCGGGTCTCAATAATTTGAAGTGTACGAGGCCGCCCATGTGCGAGGTGCACCTAAGGCACGTCAACCCTGAAATTCTTGTGCCATCGGAGAGACAAACTAAACTCACCTGTGGAAGCTCAATAAAGTGTGAAGTCAAAAGTCCAGTCAAGTGGACTTCGTTTAAAAATTAGATTCGTCCGTTTGTTTGCCGGTTCTTGGCATGTGACCGACGCAGAGATGATTCTTACCTGTCTGAGACGGGTCGAGGGGTGCGTCGCGACCCTCGACAGAAGGTAAAAATGTTTGAAATATCCTCGACAGAAGCTAACCGGAGTTTATAAAATTCAATTTCACCCTCATTACGGAACTTACATTACGGATTAATCCAATTTTAGGGCTTGAGGCGGCTCTTTGATGGAAACCTGAGATCACCGCGGTTTCAGGTTTTCTCTGCTACTTTTTCACTTGGACTAATGGAGAGGCAAACTGAGGGTGATGGGGGAAAAAAAAAGGGAACGCACAGAGATCCCGTTTCTGTGATATCAGAAATAGAAAGCTTCTCTCGGTACAAAAACTGATAGAAGAAAAATATAAATTCGAATTTGAAATAATTGAGAATTCTTGTAATCGAATTTTTACATGCAGAACCTCCCAAATTTTTCAATATTCTCATCTTTGCCTGACTTTGCTCCCATCTTAAACCTCTCCCTCCCATACATACACCCGGTCCGAGTTTATTCTTCGTGTCTGCGCATTCCGTGAAGAAATAAAAAAAAAAAATAGAATTTCAAAACCAAATCTGACATTTTGAAAGTTCCAATAACTGTCAGCCGGTGGAAATCCTTAAGAAAATCAGGGGAACGTTACTACTACTACTACCACCGCCACTGCCCTCCCCTCCCCTTCGCAATAAGTTATGTATCGAACCTGTTCCGAAGTCTGACGATTGTGCAACTAGACAACTAGACGTCAAAATAGACAACGTGGAACATTATTAAGCCGCCATGATGAATCGACGCGATTCAAATTCAAATGTGCTTAATGGAAATGCCGGGAGAATCAGCGAATTTTCCGTTTCCTATAATTGAGCAATCTTCTTCGCAATTATCTAGTAATTACAACTACTACTACTACTACCACTACAAGTCGTATTTTAGATTTCGGAGAAGAAGTAGACGAAGATGGCGGTACTACTTTCGGTGCTTCATCCGAATCCGGCCTGGTCTCCCCGAAATCTCAGCCGGTTATTTATTTAATTTGAATTCCATCGTCGTGTGCTGCGAATCTTATTAATGTTATGTACGAGAAACGGCAATGACGGGGTTTCGATTTCGCATGCAACGCATCAATCCGTGGAAATTTATGAAACGGACTAATAAATAACGTGTTGTGTGTGCACGGCAAGAAATAAAAACGTTACGTCGAACGGATTCCTAGCGGAGTTCCAGAACGTTCAGCCATTTTGTTCTCCTGGAGACGCCATTTTGGAACGCACAAAGACAATAACTATTAAATAGAAAAGTTCTGTTTTCTATGACTTTTACTATTCCTCACTTGCTCCTCTCCGACTCCGTTTTTGTCCACGTTTCCCTCACTCACATCGTCTCTAGACTTCCAGGCAAAAATTCAAGAACGTATCCGCCGTTGAATAAATTTATTTAAACTTCTTTCTCTCATTCAACATTGTGTCCTTTTCCTCTTTCTATCTTCCTTTCACTTTCCCTTAAATTTCCTACCATAATTTATTCTCCATTCTCGCCGCTTTCCCATCTTTCGCATGTATTTTTCTTAGTTATTTATACCTTCATTCATTTGCATGTTTATTGAATTTGTATCTTCTTTTTTTTTTGGTCCCGAACACACTTACGGGAGCTCGTTGCGCGACATAAATAAACGGAAGGAGAGGACAGAATCAAAAAGTTAAAGGCAGGTCCAAGTTACAAAGATGATTATTAAAGTATAATACTTAAATTAATAGAAATTATTTTGTAAATTATGTAAAAGGTTATAAAATTATAACCTTCAGTGATTAGTCATGATTATCATTATTACGCGCTTATATATTTCGGCGTAAGTTTGTACACTGAACTTCGGTATATCCTGCGCGTGTACCGGTACACTTGGTACCTATACAATTTTATATATAAAATGTATTTATACTGAAAGTACAAGAGGCCTTGCTCGAGGTAGTCAATTGCAAAAAACCACAACATTCATCTGGGAGACTTAAAGCTTACTTTTAATCTTCTTCCGAGGAATATATAACCATACTTATAGATTTTATATTATAGGTATAACATTACTAAATTTATAATTTGACTAGTTGCATATTTGCAGTCGAGAGTTTACGTTTAAATTGTTTGTGAGTTTAATTGTAGAAAAGTCAGTTGGACGTCACCTCACACGTTCGACGAAAACCGTTCATGTAATGAATATAAATTGAAGGGGAAGCTCTCAGTGACGTTATCAACCGAATAATCGCATTAAAATATGTTCTTGCTGTGAAGTTATTACTCCCCGTGGCTACAGATGAATGTTAATAATTAACGAGAAACCCTTCGGACTCGCCAAAAGCAATATCCGCGGGACTTTCCCTGCAAGATATCAACAAAATTAGCCTCGACCCGGGCCCCGAATTTCCGGTTTTTGTAATTTGCTCTGGCGTGGCCTTCACTTCCGTTTTTGCTTAATCAAAAGAAAAGTCCACCTGACGAGTTGACCGGGTCGAAAAATCAGGTGAAAATAAATAGTCCGGAAAGGGATTTCGGGGAGGTAAACCAAAAGTGTAGTGTCGGAGGCTCAATCACCCACTGTTCTTTCCCCTCACTACAAATTTACGTGGCTTCAATCCGAAGGAATAGTTTGGCGTGCTCGACGAGGAGTGAGAGAGATCAAATTGGATAGAAGAAATTAGATTAGATTTTTCGAAGGACCTCGATGCTCGTATGAATGGACGAGTTTACGAATTTCCGATCAAATTGCCTTAGACATTGATTAGATTTCACAATTTTAAAGAGAAAATGTCGTCCTACGTGAGAAGGGAAATCGTTTAGTGAAATTTTGAAAGAATTCGCCCGCCCGCATGAATAAAACAAATTCGAACCTAGAAAAATCTACGACTGGCCCTCTCTCTCTCTCTCTCTCTCTCTCTCTCTCTCTCTCTCTCTTCTCGAGGGTGAAAATGCCGAACCGAAACCGAATTTCTCAACCCCCGGTGTCGGGGTTGAAGGAAAACGATATTTTTTTTTACTCTCCTTAAGTTTGGTCTATTAGAGCAAAACCTAAAATTTGAAATGCAAATAATTTTCTGTTCGACTGCAGGAAACGATACCGACGTACTTTGCATAAATATTCAATATGTTTTATACCTTCGATTAAATTCGACTTTTGTCTTTCGGACTCCGGACTCCCTCGGAAACATCAAATTTGTTGTCGTTGCAACTCCCTGACCTTAAGACTCAAGTTTTAACTACAAAACTACAACGGTTTTTAATATTGTTCCGCCACAACCAGTTGTACGGCACGATGCACTTTCTCTCGCGATTTGAATAAACAGTTAAGTCAGTACTAAGCAGAGATAACAAACTACTTTGTAGTCAGAAAAATGAAGTAGAATATTCAGAGTACATTAAAGATTATTAATATTGATTTACGTCTATCTGTGCAGTAGTTATTGACGGTTAAGGCTCAGGCACATTACAAGCCTAAAAACCATCAACAACTACAGTTCGGAATTAGTGAAACACATAAATAATAATAAAATATAAATAATAAAAGGTATGTGCTACTTACAGTGAACGTTCAACGTCCAACTGTCTTCTCTGGCACTTCCCGGAACGTGTGGATTTGTTGCTCTACAAGACAAGGATTTTCCCAAATCGTCGGTGGTCGGTGTGAACGTCAAAGTGCTGATGGTGACGTTCCCATCAGGGCTGGTCTGAAAAAGAATGGCGGATTCTGAATGATGTTCAATGCAATACTAACCGCACGGTAGTGTGTGTGTCTTGTACAGTTCAACTTCTTCCATGTGGAGGAAAAGAAAACATCACCAACATACCGCCATTTGTAAATTGAACTTCAATACGAAGCGTACTACTTTCAACAATACCAATCTTAATAATTTAATTCAAAATCCGTTTAACTGTTAGTGCGTTACCCCCGAAATTAATTTTAATTAATTATGACAAATTAAAAGAATGAGGGCTGTTCCGTCCGTTCTGTATATCTAAAATACATAGTTTATTTCATTACACCACCCGGTCGTGTACTTCCCTCTACTTTTGTCATCTCCCGATAAATAACTTTTTCCCTTTGTAAAAAGAGCACATTCTCCGTTTTGTAACTTCCACATTGTAACTTCGTTCCACGTAGGTAACAGTCTGTGTGTTTTTGTGGGAAACCATCATGCCTTTCATACGTCACTGTCACTCCTCATCTTTGTCTCCTTCATTTTCGGAGAGTCTCCTTATCTCCCGTGGAAAACTCAGTTTTCCGCCATTTATCTCAATTCGCTGGAATATTTCAGGGCATTACTGCCAAAATAAGTGAAATCACTTTTGAAATTGAGAAAACACAGCCTCCGTTCGACCTACTCTTTTCCACTACATATATATATATTTTTTTTTAATAATGAAATATTACGCCAAGGAGAAATTGTCAGTGGTGAACTGGTAGATAAGAACAGGAGCCCTGCTTCTTGTCAATTGTACCTCCCCGATTATCTACGATTTTAGGTTTTTCCTCTGATTTTCTCTCTGATTCTTACATCTGTTATAAATTATTAAATTATTATGGATTTTCGTTCTTATTACAATTCTTATTTGTTTGGCAATTACCAGTTCAAGGTGGTGTATTCTCTCTCTCTCTCTCGTACTACCACAACTTGAGACCTGCACCCGTACCATTACCTGTCCCTCGCCTCGTCGTATTGAGCTTCATGGTAACCTTATTTTATTAAATAATTAGAAAAACATAACGAAAGTTTAAATGAATTGAATAAACCGTTAAAGTGTATAAGTTGAAAAATATAAAATTAAATAGTAACAATGTATTTTATGATACATTTATATATTATTCTATATTATATATACTACTACGCATTCTGTAATTTATATTTAATATTTATGTATTTTGTTTTTCTTAATGTCCAAACAATATTTACTGAAAAATTTGAATACTCATCAATGTCAGGCTCTGCACGTTGTAGTTCAGGGCACAAGTCAGTCGAAGTGTTCTATTAATTTTCTACCAACTGATACCAAACTGCAGAGGCAGTCAACGTCACAAAAATATACGGAGAAACTTCGTAGGGAATATATTTTGAAAAACCGAAAGTATGGAAGATGTGAAACGCAATTTTAAGTATTCGACATAAAATTTCCCTCGTGAGAATTTGTTTGTTTAAATTTAAATGAGCTTCTCCTAGAGAACACCGACTTTGATATTTCTCATTTCAATCATTCCATTTCTTTTTGTGTTTTCTTTTTGTCTTTAGACACATGTCATAATTCACATGAGAAATCCTACGAAAACACGTGGCGTTTCGTTAGCGTTCGCTTCCACCTTGCATTTCTTTCTTTCTTTCCCGGAGGTTTACGAGGCTCCGGTGAACACTTCACACGTGCTACAAAGCGAGATAATTTTTATTTATGTATGTGCTTGTGCAGTAAAGCATTCCAATTATTTCGCGTTTATCCGACAGACCGGAGTGGCAGTGCCTTCAGTTTGGCGTCCAAATTATACGTAAGCATGAAAATGAGACGAAATTAAGGCATCACATAGAGGTCACGTTTTATTTTCCAGGTAGGAAGAAACCCAAGGGAGAGAGAATTTCAATTTCCAAACTGTTGTATGTCAAATAAACCGAATGGAAAGAATATAATAGTTATATAGAATATGAGTAAAAAATAAAAATAATGTTGGTTCAGAAGCTTAACATACAGTGCAGTAAACCTATAGGGCTACCTGTACACACCTGTGAAATGTATGTGACCATCCTTCCTTACTTTAAACAAAATCTACCTGGTAGAGTCCTGCGTTGGACCGAGTGTTTTGAATTCTATTCACTTTTACTTATTTACCACCGATTATACACCTTTCTCTTCGTAGTATTTTGTGTCTAAATACTGGAATAATATAAAAATATGTGTAGTAGATTTTAATTAGTAACCACTTTCTTCCTAAGGCTGGGTCTAACCCCACGGATTAAATCGATTTTAGGTGAAACCTAATTTCTACGTGACCACTCCTAGTACATAACAACATAACTGTCTGACAGGTTTAACTGGTTTTTATGTTCCTAACTATCAAACTGTGTTGTACGGTAGAATTAGTTAATGATTCACGACGTTTCATGTAGAATTTTTCAATTAAACGACTGCAATTTCTTGCTGTAGTGCACTAAAAATACTGTGCATGCCGTGTGAGGTCCTATTTATCGTTAACATTTTTGTATCATTTTCGGACAGTTCAACCATCTTTTTTTTTTCCCGACGACAAACTTGTTATTATCCCGTTGTAATAAAAAAGTCCAAAACGCAAACAAAAGAGAGTGCAAACGTGGACTACCTCAAGAAAGAACTACAACAGACGGTGGACATCTACAATGAGCCGGTGAACACAATAAAACTTTCTTTTACATCCTCACTCATTCAAAGTTTTTTTTTCATCCGACCATAAATTTTACGTGGCGAATAATAAAATTTGCGCCGACATTAAACAGAAGTTACACATAAGTCACACGGATACATACATACATAATTTGCGTTTTCCAACCAAAAGAATACATGGAAACCCCGTTGTAAAATCAATATTGCCGTTTCATAATTCTAAGACCAATAGAAATAGTTTTACCACTCGAATAAATTCCACGTACCGAGGAGTGGGATGCTTCAGATCGGACAAAAAACTATTTTAGTTTATGTAACGAGAAATTATGAATGTTTCAGAGTGGCAAGTACATAAAATCAGTTTTAACTCGGGCCGACACCCTGAAATGTGTCAGAAGTACCCGTGTGCGAGGTGTAAAAGCGAAAAGTTGGCAAGTTAATACTCATTAACCGCAGACTAGTTTTATTAACTTTTCAAAGTTGCGAAATTCGTAAAATAGTCAAGGACTAGTTCCACCAGACCGGTTGACTTCGCTTCCGACGAAGACGTTACTTTTGTTTCTTCCCAATCTATTATTAATGCGCCTCGCGCACGTTTCCATACCGCGGAGCTTAATAATTGATTAATAAGGTTTTCATAACAACGGTTTCTTAACTTCCGACTCCGAGTCTCTCGCCCCCCCCCCCCCCATTTCGTAGAATTTCTGCTTCGCGTAATAATAACAACTTTAATCTTCCATTTTTTCTTCGTTCCGGTACATTCCCATCCCCCGTGGACGACATTTTTCTTTATCTTCGTAACCGCCTACATCCATATAAGGGTTACAAACCTAATCTAAACATTTCTTTAACCTCAGGGATGAAAGAATATTTTTTATCCCGGACGGATAATCTCATTTTACACCGGTGTGATATATTCTAACCCGTCCCTGGTGACTCTTTTGAAACATTTCTCCACAATCTCTGGGTTAAATAAAGTGCTTCGGATGATGATGATGATGATGATGATGATAATAATAATAATTACAGCAAGCTTTTTCCTTTTCCACGCATCACGCGTCACGCGTTGGAGACTTGTTTCGGTCTCTTATTTCAATAGAAGTTGCCTCTTAATAAGAATTTTCATCAGAGAACACTTGGCAATGACACGGATTTTTCATCATCGCCGGTTCATTCGTCATTCCGTTCCCGTTCTTATTTTCTTCTTCCGCGGATCCTCTTCTTTTTAATGTGGCGAAGGTGAAAGTTGTCTTTCATTTCTTCGTTCATTTCGCCTCCCGGCTGCGTTGTGTGTTTTCCTTTTCCGAACGCGGTGAGGTTTGATTTGACACGGGGAAGAGTTGAAAAAAAAGACGCCGGAAGACGCCGGATGAATGGTTCTAGTCATAAAAAATAAAGTGTGGGGTTGTATTATTTATATTTTTGTATTTTTGGACGATCTATTATTAATATTATCTTAATTGATTTTAGGGACACGGTGTCTCTCACTGTGGACAGTTTAGGGAATGTGAACGTATTGGTGACGATGGAATGGTAAATAACTGAAAGGAGTTTATAATTTATTGAAAATAGATTGTTGTTAATAGTTACAAATAATAATAGCAAGTGTGGTGGGTTTTCAATTACGAATAAAATAGTTCAGTGATGAATAAAAGCTATTGTTTGTTTGAGTATGTGATTATCCGGTCTGATTATTGTAATTATTTTAATTACGGAAACAACACATGAATAATAATCGAATGTATCAATAAAAGACTATAGTTATGTTTTTACTGATAGAGCTATTATGCCGTTTTGCAGTACTTGAAGTTTTTGTTAAGTTTGTATACGAAAGCGGTTTTTTTTTTGAGTAGAATATCTTCCCGTGTGCTCAGGTGAGCTTCCTTCCTGTCATTTATTCTTTCACCCCCGTACGTGGCCGCAAACGCACCCAACCTCCACATTAAAGTAACTAAACCTACGTGTTTATTACATTTAACAACACGCAAGAGCCAACACACCGCACTAAATATTTTTTCACTTATTCCAGTTACCAAATTTACTGTTAATATTTTAATAGGAGAAAACATTTCTATTACGTAGGACTAAGGGAAGGGCAGGCATGGTCACTCGCTTTCACCCAGCATTTTTCTTACCACTTTCACTTACCACCCACTCCCTCTGTTTAACATTCGTGGCGTGTCGCAATCACTTTCATCTACTCATCGTCACTTAAACTTCTTCTTCTTCTTCTTCTGCGACATTTATCAAGCACACTCACCTTCTCTCTAGTTCTGTCCAGTAATTGTCCGGCTTTCCACCAGGAGACGGAAGCCGGTGGCCTCGAACCTGTCGCCTGACAGGCAACTTCGTATTCACTTCCGGCGCTCAATGATAAATTTTCTCCTACCAGTCGGACGTCGAGGATTTTCACTGAAACAAGAGAAAGGAAAATTTCATTTGGAAAGTGAAAACAATTTTTTCCTTTCTTCTTTCTCAACGGGAAAATTCAATTTCGATAGACGTGAGAAATGCAGAATCCGATACTGAGAAAATGAAACTCAGGTGAGTAAAAAAAAAAAAAAAACGACGGCACCAGGAACAGACAATTTACTTTCAGACTATAAAACAGAGTCCCGCGCGTTAGATTTTTTTTTTTTTAGTTTTTCGCGTTAATAATCGACTCTCATTACGTGCACTCATAGTTCATTTGCTCTTGATTCAGTTTTCTATACTGTAAAATATACTGAAGAAAATTCGGGAAAATCAATCTTCTCATTCTGTCACGGGAAAGCGAACACGTAGAGAAAGCTCCGTAATATACCCGACTCATATTATTCACGTCAACAATGGCTCGCTTCATTTAAGGCTGCGTTTTTATTTATATATATGTACATAGTTATATACATGGACGTGTACAGTTGGTGCAATCAATAAGACTTCTACGTCGTTTCAACCAGGAATTTCGAGTGGAGTGACACGCCCCCCGGTTGATGGAACATGTTCCCGGTGATATTTTAAAGGATAATGGCGTAACACGATGTACCGTTTTTGTTGGACCATTGCCTGTAATCGTCGGGAAACATCCGCAACAGCCTCGGCTGGCGAAAATCCAGAAAAGTAATACGTTGAGTGCATTTCATAAACTTTATAGATTTACAAATTTTTTTTTTTATTTTGGATGAAACGATGATGACAATTGGGATAATGGAACCGATTCGGAGTGCTAGACAAATTGAATACAATTAATGGCCTCATTGTTAAATCATCCGCCATGAGTGAGTCGTAATGGATAGTTAGTTATGAAGTGTAGTAACTCATCGTAACTACTGATGGTACTCAAGTGTTACTTGCTCTACTTCTCTTGAGTCAGTATTAAGCACTTATTAATTTGTATTTGTTTTTAATGCGTCGAAAGGCAAACAATGAATGTTAATTTTTTTTTCTTTTTTGATATGAATGCAAGTTATATTGAGTGGTGTAGTACAAGGATTTTGTATCAGTGGAAGTCATGTAAAGAATAAAAATGTATGTGTCATATAAATAAGTGTAAGAATCCTGTCGTATGTGAACCAATCTTCTAGATATCGTACTATTTAATAAACAATATTGTTAACTCTCTAATTACTTTCAATAAAACCTTCTTCATTACTATAATACAAGGTTATTATAAAGTTGTATAAGAATATATAATGTTAGTTCTTTAAGGTTTCTTATAGGATATCTCAGAATCCACACTGTTATTGTTGTATTTTACTTCGTTCTTGATTAAAGTACCAACCGGACAATGCTATACTGATATTAGACATTTATAAACTTAAATTTCTCGTTGGTTTTCAGTACAGCTTCCGCTTTTTAAACTTTCCGCAATGTAATTCTCTTGTCCTCGGGACCATCTTTTCTTCTGCTATTCAAAACTGCCACGACATAACCGTATTCCAACCGAGTCAGTCAAACTCGTCTGCGATGCTTCACGTGAGCACAACATGTGGACAAGGCTACCCCGCCGTTGCCGATGAAATGCCAAAAATTAAAATTCCAATATTTGAGGTTGTACACGTTGTTTACTCGATTTTTTTTTGTAAACGGTCAACCTTATATTCTACGAAACAAGCATGAAATTTAAATAAAACACTCAGAGTTTTCATATTGAGTTTCCCACTTCAACGTTACGTGTTTACACGGCTACCAAACAATAAGGTAAAATTTTGAAACAACAAAACGTTCAGATTCTGTGGCTAAGGGTGTAATGACCCTTTATCTCGGTCACGGTTTGTTTACAATTTATAAGGCCCACAAAATTCACTTCTGCAAATACGAAACCGGTTCCCTGGTTTGATTAAAAGTAGTGTCAAAAATTGTAGTGGGACTCTGATCGCAGAATTTTGAGAAATTACCTCTTACACTAGTAAATACTATTTGAGGAGGAAAAGCCGCTCATGAAGCCCCTCATTTCCTCACAAAGGAAACTTGCGTAGCGCCCGTCAAACGTCAAGGGTCACACCTAAGAATCCTTACGACAATATACATTATCTATAAATTTTTAAATTTCTTAGATTTGACTACTTCCAGCTTACAGTTCCATGAATAACCAAAGCTACAGGTAACACTCTCGCGTTACCGGAGTTTCCGGTTCAAAGGATCAAGAAAAGGCACCATCCCCCCCTGGGGTAAATTCCTTCTAACCTAGCGAAAAGGTTAGATCCATTTAATAGAAGAAATATCATTGACCAAATGGGGCGCACCCGGGCAGATGCAAAAAAAAAATTCAGTTCTCAATGGAAAATATTCGGGACGGGTTGAGAAGGGTCAAAGGTCACAGGGAGAGAAAAATGCCGTGGAAAAGAAGTCGTTGCTCTGCGGCACGGCCCCGACCAAAACCCCAAAAATAAAAAATAAAATAAGAATGGAAATGTAGTCGACCCGTGCCCTCGAATTCCATTTTCTTACTTTGTTTGCGCCACACAACTACAATTGCGGATTGTTTTTCAGGAAACGAAATACATTTTGAAAGTATCGATGGAACAAAAGCTAAAACACCAGAGATTATTTGAAGTCAAATTACGTGATACTAATAATAATATCGCCTTTGAATTTTTGTGAGCTCTTCTTGGAAAATAGTAAAATAGGAAACATCCAACTTACCGGACGGGGAATAATCCAGGTGGTCTTTCTAAATTTTTTTAAAAAACTTTTGTAGTGCACTACACCACTGATAACAACGTGTCGATACAATAATCGACGGAGTGGTAGAAAAGTCAATAATACAGGGGCTACTGGTATTATTACCAATTAAATTTAATAAATACGTTAATATTATTGGGTTTTAATTTAAACTACACGAGGAGGAGAGATTGTCTTATTAGAAGAGATGTGTTCGAAACGCTGCGGTAAGTTGAATTAAATAAAACGCGAAGGGAAATCATTAAAATAAATAAAAATAAATAAATAAAAAGCATAGGAATGAGAAGTTCTTCTGTCTTTTATAAATTTCATTATCCGAAATGTAATTCTCGTCCCGAATCGGCTATCTCCCTTTGATTTATGTTTATGTACATAAAAAGACTTCACCCTTGGTTTTTCAAAAAGTATACTACATTTGATGTGAATGACGCTGACACACACACACACACGGAATTATCCCGAAGTTTTCGCTTCGGAGTCAATCAGCCGAGTGTGGTTTTTCCTTCGGCTAATGAAATTAGCTGGTTATTTCGCGGAAAGGTCAGTTTTGCGGGAAACCCTAATATTAAGTACATTTGTGCATTGTCAAATTCAATAACAGTCGAGAAAGTACCAACAATAAACAGCGAATTTAACAAAAATTAAATGGTTTTTACCCTCTGGAGAAGAGACCGGTCGTACACATGATAAGAGATTATGGGGTTTTTCTCGGAAGGACCGAAAGGTTCGCCAATTTGAGAAGTAACAACACTTTATTAAAATTTAATTATTTTGTCTCTCTCTCTCTGTCACTTGTGTACGTTTCGTAATTTTATATTCTTACAACAGAGGTACGGCTATTCTGTTCTTAAAACTGTTCCGTCATAGATAGATGATCATAGACGAGGAAATCTATCGGGGGCTGTCTCAATTTACTTAATATTCTGCTCTTATATTCCATCTATTAGACAACAGGAAGTAAATATTAAGGATACTGGGCTAAATGGATTTGAAATTTGGATACGGTTTTACGTCAAATTGGATGTGTATTTATTATTATTATTTTTATTCAGAGTTATTTATATGTATTACGTTTAAATAATTGTATATTTAATAATTTTCTGTATAATAATTAATTTTCTTACTGCAGTAGTGATTTTATATATGTAATGGATTATATTTTGTAATGTTTAATAGTTAATATAATTAATAATCAACAGTTTACATTGCTGTTTCCTGTTTTGTATTACCATGTGTTACTTAATGTTTTTTTGATTGATTTTACTTCCTGTTAACATCTCTCTCTCTCTCTCTCTCTCTCTCTCTCTCTCTCTCTCTATGTGTGTGTGTGTGTGTGTGTGTGTATGCCTCCGTCTATCTGTGTGTATGTATGAATAGCAAGGTCGTTTTCAACTTAGAACACCTCTCTTCCATCCCAAATTTACCGAATTGAAATTCTTTCACCTCCATCGGTTCTTCTTATTCTTCCACTTGTCAAAGTCAGATCAAATTTTACTTTTATTTTTGTACCACCTACATGTGCAGACCGTGAGTCCTGTCGTGATCGTACGGAATGTCATCAAAAACTAGTTTAGTGTCGCTTTAAATCGCCCTTTCCCAGCGCATTGTTCGTGATGATTGCCGTTAAGCTTAAGTTAAACTCATTTTTTTTCGTCTTTCACCTTCAAAACGGTGGTTTATGGCCTCGCACGACTTCAGCATGCAACTCTCGCGACAGAATGGGGATTTTTAAAGACCCTGCCAGTGACGGATGGAGGTTGTGGTGATCACTTGAAAGCATCGCAGCACTTGGAAGCATATCAGAATCGCACGAAAACACCGAACCTTTCCTTCCCTCAGATTACGAATGTGGAAAATTTTAGAAACCGTTCGAATTGAACCCATCAATAGACCGGCCATTTTGTGTTTACCTACCTGAAATTTTCTTAAACGTCTCTCCCGTTGAAGATTGCACCCACAACACCCGTACAACCTACATGAATACTTGTTATGCATACAAATTTTATGTTTTCTAACGTGTAAGACTCACTTAAACCTTTCTCGAAAATTTGAATTTCTCACCGCTTTCCATTTCACTCTTGAATGAAGTCTGCAAGGATACGACTGAGAGGTGAGAGTAATGAAAAATACATTCACCTTCTCAAATTCCTTTTAAGCTCTCAAAACGGTTTTCGGCATCGGGTCAATGGCTACGTGTCACGCGAAGCAACGCGCACCCCCGTCTAATGCCACTTTTCTCCTTTTAAAACCAACAAAATCCTACACGTTGTCGTTTCGGTTTCTGATTTGCACGAGTCCATTCACCGACTTTTCTTCCGATCCCAATCTCTACATCTTCGGTTTCTATTCTAATCCACCCTCTCACGAGCATTCCCTCCACTGGTCATTAGACATCAGACGTCTTCGGCGGGTTACCACCAAGGGTTGCTGAATAAAAATGTGTAATTTAATGACACTTGCGGTATTTATGATTGTTCGCTTTTTATTATTCACATAAAAGTTAGTGTTAATATTGTTGAGACAAGCAGGAAGTTCATCACCCCGCCTTGAGTGACGGTAAACGAGCTCATTTTGTCTAATAATATGTATTAATATTATAATAATATACGTCGCTGTAATTTAAATGACGAAAATGTAGCCATAAAAATTTTATGTTGAATTTTTGCTTTCAAACACTGAAAATTAAACTCTGTACAAATGGCAGTAGTATGTACTAAAATATACTGAAATTAAAGCTAGGAACAAGAAGATTGTATTAATAAAAAAAAATTATTCCTCACGAGACTGAATATAGGAAATTGTACTGAGTCTTAACAAATGTGAAGATGTGTCGATTTTATGTAATTCATTTAATTAATCACCGATGGGTGAAATCAATAAGCTAATAATTTAGCAGTGTTTGACTGGTTTAAGGCAGTTCCTACATTCTCATTCTCTCATCCCTCTCTCTCTCTCTCTCTCTCTCTCTCTCTTGGGAACGATGCAATTTCACGTCTACAGTTTCACAAGATTAGTCCCAAGTTGGAGATTGACTTAATGGAATTAAAGGAAACTGCAAACAATACAGACATCGTGTCTATCAGTCAACTCGATTAATCAGGTAATTAAATGGTTCCCTGAGTTTAACGAGGAGACACTTCACACCGCCGTGAACATCGGCAGGGTAAACGTGAAATTTCACTCATCGAGTCCTGGTTTTCAGTCCTGGGAAATGAGAAAAATAAAGAAAATTCTCTGGATGACATTCTTTGAACCTTCGATTGTATACATAGGTTTCTAGAGGACAAAATTTTCCAATACCCGCCGCACATCATGCGTGAGTTCTTTAGTTCAAATAAATTTAGGTATTCTCTGTATTGGAAAGAAAACATCGAGCAGTGTATATTGTCTGAAAAAAATAGCCACAAGTGAAAACAAAGAATTCCTTACTGAGAGACTTACAAGAATTAAAACTGAAAAATCCACCTCTAAGAAAATTAAATTTCAACAAACTTTCATGAGTGATAATGAAATAAATATCAGGTAGGAAATAATCAAAAATAAAAAATTGAAAAAATGTAAGAGAAGAGACAGGTGTCAGGTAAAGGTGACGACAAAGAAAAAAAATGAGGATATGACTGGAGACGAGGTCAATGTAAAATTGACATTTTTACTGCCGTCTAGTAGTTAAGACAGACACGACTACTCATCCAAACGCTTGCAGCCATTTGTAAGATTGTACACCCAGTAATAAAACCTATATTCTGTTATATACTTATACTAAAGCACTGAAGTTTGAACATAATAAGTGCCAGAGCTGCTGTGTTACACAACATTGTGAATTAATAATCGATATCAACTTGCTACGATTATTAATAAAAACATATATAGTGAAAATTAATTGAAACCGAAAAATAATAAACAGGAGTTTATTATAAGAATCCTGTGACGAGATGGCCATTTTATTTACAAGCCGTGGAATGTTAAAATACAAAAATAGAACACAGTTTGAAAGTAACTAAACCAGAAAATAATAATCAGCTCTAGTTAATGTCAAAATAAATACAATAGATTCAAACTGTCGCGTACAATAAGTTCCCAAAACATCGTAGACGTTTTTATTTAAATAATTTTTCTATTTTATTCTATTTATTTATTTCTGTGATATGTTTTTATTTTGATGTTTGAACCAGGTGGTAACTAAAATAAATTCCGTGAGAATTTCCTTTGAATGAGACGAACATCTCGAGAGAAGAGTTTTGCCCAACCACACGGAGCTTAAAGGTATGGAAGTAGTGATGATTCGACGGAAGGAAGCTTATTTTTGGGTCTGGAAAATCTCAAAGCTTCCACCTGGCTTGAGTTTGCACAACAACTTCTTGGAGGTGAGATGACACGGTTAGCGAACTCGCCGGTAAGTTGTGAGTCCGCAAGTTCAACTTAAATTCCACAGAACGGCCCTGCGGACTCTCTTAAGTTCCTCACTTGACCCGAGTTCTTTAATTTTATGCCATCGTCTTGGAAAACGAGGAGAAATTAAAATTCTCTCCAAAACTCTTTGCATCCAACCTTGAGAAGATTAAAGGCTTAACCACCGTCATTAGCGTTTAAGCTGCGAAAATTCAATTTGAAATTTCAGTTTGCTCCACGTGTTTAAACGAAGGCAAAAAAAAATAGATAAATAAATAAATAAAATACAGCATAAGCCGTCGAACAATGTTGACGGAAGAAGATTTTCACTTTGGTGCGCGTAACAGGTGAGTGAATTTTATTGTCACCTCTTAGTAAATTCTCCGGATGAGTATTAGGCGTGTTAAATAGAAAATGGTGTGATACGAGCACATGTTATCCTACTTACCCTTCCTGCCGGGATAACATGTGAACACAAGCGTTATGTATTAATAATGTGAGGCTCAATTGCAGGGCTGCAATTTTCCAGTCAGCAAGTGTCAACCGCTTCCTTGCCTTCGTCTTGTACTGCTGCCAGTCCGGGTCGGACAGGTTGATACTGTAGAAAATAAGTACAGTACTTCGGACGGGGCGTCGCTTGACGGAATATCGAGTTTTGTTTCACGTTATCAAGTTCCAAAAACCAACTTTCTCCGTAATGGTCTGGCAAAATAATGTAGATTAAGGTTGGAAATGAGTTGAGAATTGGACTTTCAACCGGAGAGAAGTTGGAATTGAATTGGTTCCTCTGACACTCTTTGAAATTTCAACTTTTCGAGACCTTTCTATACTTCGTAACTAAAACTCTACCAGCTGAGCCCTTGCGTCCAGATGAATTTGATCTGACCCACACGGAGGCCCGCAAATTCAGGCTCAGAGAACGAGAGAGAAAGAATGGGGGTAGCAAGGGTTGAAGGTAACACTACACCCGTGCTGTCACCCCCTAATAAATGTCAGAATCTATTGATGTGGTGATTTGGTAAAAATTTATTACTTATTGAACCGGACGATAATGAAAGGTTGAAGGTTTACCTTTGGAAATTTTAAATTTAACGGGATGTATCTCACCGGACTAACATTGTACTAACAGTTGGTTAAACTAAATGTCACACCGTCGGAATTCTCTTAAATTAGTTGACAGTAACGGACTGTATTTTAATAGAATTTATTTTATTATTAAATTTATTATTAAAAAAACGTTTTTAATCTTTACCAACCCTAATGCGGTGATTATAAACGTTCGTTCATCGGCTACAGCATAGTTACAAGGTACTGAAGTAAACGCAAGGTACAAACACGCATTACTACAATGCGTAGGAACATCCTGGAAGGTTACTGACACATCGCTACCACTATTAAAACAAGTTGACAAAAACCTTATAAATAAATATTCATTAATTAAATCAATACATTTAAGTACTCTCTCTCTTCAATAAATATATAGATTAGATGTGAGACCCGGAGGAGATTCTTTCCCTTTTGGAAAGCACTGACGTGCACGACTGTACAGACCAAACACAATACAGAAAAAAACAATAAATTAAAAAACCAAAATAGTACCGATACTGTAAAAAGGTGAAGCCCTCAGCAACCTCTTGTACTCCACTACTTTTCACTATTTAAATTTTGGCTTGACGGCGTTAGTTTTACGTTTCAACGGGCGTACCTAACGAGGTGAGGAATCAAATGCAAGGTTCCGCCTTCCACTCGTGCCACCGGGAACCAGCAGCAAGGAAAAAAAAGTCTGAAGAGAGGTTTTCAGGTCCTTTGACAAAGGAAAAGGACCCGTGAAAGGGTTGTGCGTATCAAAGGATTGATACAATTGAAATAAATTCTTCTTTAAATGCCTCGATGGCACGCAACACAATTTTCTCTCTTTGCACTCTCAGGTTTTCTATTCATGTCGAGTTATTTCAAAAGAGGAGAATTCGAGCCGGATTTAATTAATAAACTTTTCAAATGCTATTTCCCTTTCCGGTTGGTCTTCGGTTCGTTACGCACCCCAAAAGCCACCCTCGTCTACCCCAATCGTCCACCACTTCTCGGCCGAGACACTCCTAAAAATAATGGAAAAAATTAAAATAAATTTTCCAACCTGCCGGGCCCTGCGCTCCTGCAAGAGCTTCCCTGCGCTTCCCGCCCAAATTCACTACAATAATTAAGTTTTTTAAGTTACCAAATTGGATTCTTCCAAGACGGACTTTGGTTTCGGCTCAACTCGAGAAATCAGACTCGGAAGAATTTACCACTTCGATTCCGAGAAGGACAAAGTTTAGTTAACATACTCGGAAAATGTCACAAGTTCAGGTGAACCAAATTTTTGACTTCCCATTGACTTCCCGTTGAGTCCTCCGGGCAAACCGGAAGCGGAAGGTGCAAAAAAATTGATTTTTATAACTTTGATTTTGCTATTCTTGTATTTTTTTGTCGTTGCTCACGTTGCGGTAATTCAATATTAACTATTCTATTTTTCTATTGTGTCTCGCACGCACAGACAAGCAGTGAATGACACGGTGGTTTAAGGCGTACATAATTTTTGTTAGGCATATTGTCCGTTTGTGAGGGAATTTAATAAATTCCTTAAGAATACGTGTAGAATATGTCAAGTAAAGTAAGATAGTTCAATAGTAAACCGAAGCGAACAAATAAGTAAAAATTAATAAATAAATCGAATGCTTATTTAAATAAATGTACATAAGAACAAGGTCACATCGACTTCCTCACCTGGACATTTGGTCTGAGGGCATTTACATGTTTTCTGGGTTGTTTTATAACACATTTACTACAGGCTCTATTTATTAATTTTATAATTAGTTTTTTTAATGTCATTTTTTTAATGTCATTTAGTTTAGAATTAATTTAGTTCTTGAAATTATTTTGTCCGATCTTTAACAGGGTTTAGGAGTGATTATCCTGTGAAGTATAATCTTTAGGTGAGGAATTTCATTCATTTATTTATTTATTTTACGTATTCCATGTTTACTTCATTTATTTATTTATTTAACTGACTTCATATTTATTTCGTTTATTAATTTATTAAATATAAGAATGTAGTTTAGTTAGAATATAGTTTTTGGCTAGTTGGAATTTGTATATTTATTAAAATAAAAGCTAAAAAAATTACAAAAAAAGAAAAGCAAAATAATTGAATATACAAAATAGTTGAAGGTTCACAAGGTTCGAGCGCCGTGTCGAATGGCAAAAAATAAATAGATACATAAATAAATGAGCGAAATGGCAAGTGTAGGAGAGCCCTTTGCTCCAGACTCGATTTTCACTCTGATATTTCTCGTCTCTAATAAGATTGTCTCAAGAGAAGCGTTTCTTATTTCGCTTAACGAAACAAAAATAAACAAATAAAATTTCCGTACAAACGGCACATTAATAAATTTATTCGAACAGAAAAACGTGAAATTATCATCGCTCCGTGGGACGTCAACTCTTCTCTCTCACAAATGACAATTTCAAATTGGAAAAAGTCAAATTCAACTTTCATGGCGATTCCGAGACACGAAAATTATTAAAACGGCGCCTATTAGAATTGAAATGTAAAAAAGTAATTAACTAAAGACAAATTCGACGAAGCTTTGAGCTTTCCACCAAGTTGAACTTCTGTCAGCAAAATAACATCCCACGCCAAATTTTATGTACTTATTTATGCCGTTATTAAAGTCGGAATGACGGACATGTTGACTCGGACTTTGTCTACTCAAAAATTAACTAATTGGAATTTTATTATGTCCGGCTACGAGAAGAGTCTGACTCATACAAGGAAAACATAAAATATGTTTATGTGTTCCTCTTGAATTTGGTATACATTAGACTAAATTTTATTAAACAAACAAACTATTAATAAACTGCCGTATTCGTTATTTAATTTTTTGTCGGTTAGACATCGTTCTTTCTCATTAATTGAACTTACGTAGCTTTCGTTAAATCGTTTACAGACATAAATTCTACTTGGGATGTAATTTAGAGTTATGGGCCGGCGCCTGGGGGAGGTTGACACCCTTAAAGGTTCAATTTCTTGAATAAATATTTTGCAAAAAAATAATAAAAACATAAATGACAAAATTTTTAGTATTTTCGCCTGCAAAATAATAGAATTTAAGGAAAAATTTTGACTAACTTTCATTTATGAATTCCATTTCCATGTACTTAAATTGTAATACGAATGTATGAAAAAATTGTAATGTTAACACTGTAAACTTGTTGTCAATTGTAAATGCAACAACAAAATATGTAAACTTAAAATATTAACATAATTGAAATATTCTAAGAGAAATTTGTCGTTCGTTTTAGCTTTGTAACAAATTTCTATACTAAAGTTTTGTTTTGTATAAATGTATAGTATTTGAAAAATAAAAGCAAAAACATGTAATACGTAACAGACAGTAATACGTAACCTGTCGAAACATACGGCAAGAGATGATTTAACAGACCAATAAAGTACAAAACTAATGGAATTGGGTTATGTAAAAATTAATAACTACGGAAACCTTCAAGGGGAAAAAATAACTGAAGAATAAACATAATAATATAATATTATATATAACAGAAAACAACATCCAATACTAAATGGTGGTACTTTACGTACATAAATGTAATGTACATAAATATTTATTCAAAATGTCCTCCGCGTAGTAACGTAATTAGTCAGTGATTTTGTTAAAGTTACAGCCGCGACTAGAGTGAAACTACACCTCCAACTACGAAACATAAAACGAACTACAACAATTACAACACGTGTCGATTCCATTAAACTCAAAGTCTATTTCTCTCGTAGTTTTTGCTATTTATTGATTCATTGCCTTTTCTATTATTTGAAAGGTTTTGCTCTTAATGGTTGATTTAAAGAAAAACACAAGTGGCAGACGCGTTTCACCTAAATACGGATTTTTTGTTCTCGGGAGTTCATTTATTTTATTCTCAGGTGGCGAAAGATTAATGCTTTCCCGGACAGAACCACTTCAATAATCTGCCTTAACGTCCGCGTGAATGGATTCTCTTATTTTTCGTTACTCTCGAATGAAAAATACTCTTATTGATTGATACATAATTCATCACCCGGTGAGAATGCGAACGTTCCGGCGAAATCAATAAACGACTTCTTATTCTCAGAGTGCAGTACGTCTTTGAGTATCAGGTGAATCACAGCAAAACAGTATGTATACAAGAATACAGTAATACATTTTGCGAGATGAATACGGTACGCTACACAAAATATTTACACTACGCGGCATTACACGGGCCAGAAATAATTCACATATAATTCGGAGTCGTGTACTTGTCTCTTGACTTGCCTCTGCCCAAAAAATTTCACCGCACAAAGTTACTCCTCTGCCTTATTCTAAATTCAAAAATTTTCTATGCAAAAGACAAAGGAGACACATTAACGACCGCAAACAAATTTCCCACACGTGGTAACAAACACGAAAATATGCAAAATTCTGCGTGCACGTCCTCTGTAAACTGTACACGAAATTTTATGTGCACACAAACAAATCGTCAGCGACGGTTATTATAATTAATTTCAATCACCCTTAAATCAACTTATTAAACCTGCGCACGTGGTAGACACGTTGCAATTAACATTTCGTCGCAGACACGCCTTCTGGAAGCTGTCGCCGGAGTAACAAAAAAAAAATGGCAAATCCAGTTTAGTCGGGTTGCGGTTGTTAATTGGGCAGCGATCTGACGCTCTCTTAATCATCCATATTTGCTCAGCTAATGTGGGTTAGCGGCGGTTACATACAATGATTATTTGCATAAATCTAAACGCTTCTTATTTGCATCGAAACCGCAGGGTAATTGAGGATATACATGGCCCAAAAGAGAGAGAGAGAGAGAGAGAGAGGCCATAGACGGCTATGCCAAAAGGGATTATGTAAGGAGTTAATGATTAAACAAAGAGCAAAATTAGCGACTGCCTTCGATGCTTTTCACATCACTTGCATTTCCATACCGAGCACGTCAACAAATTATTAATGGAAAATGAGTCCCCTAGGTGAAGTTCCATTATAAAAAAAATCTAATTGTTGGGTTAATTTTTTTTTTTTACAGTAGCATTTATTAACTGGGAAATTTTCTCGTTTTGATAATTCAAATAAGCTCAGTTTACCGATGTTGGGCAGTTGGAATTGGAAAATAATTTCTCCTGCCTAGGAGAGCTTCACTGTCTGTGAAAAATTTAGAAGAATATTCATTTAATTCTTTAGAAATGTGTCAATGGCAAAGATACGTGTCGATCTTTTTTCTATCTAGAGAAAAAATGAATATATCTATTTATCTACATAACGACAATTCACAACGATGGATTATTGTATTGAATAAATCGGTACATCTTATCGGTTCTCATCCTGACTTTCGCACGTTTCCCTCCACCCTGTCCGTTTTTCCCGTCAGTTTTAATAATTTTTAATAATTTATTTTTATTTTTTTGTTGTCCGATACTCACCGCATTATTGCACCTTTTGTTTAATGTCTTTTGTTGTATTTTTATTACGTAGAAATTTGACAACACAGCAGATTATTCTAGGACAGATTCTGCCTTAAGTTTGTTAAAAACAAAAAAATAAATGTGAAAAATTATTGACACAAATTCTGCAGGGATATTTTAATTAATTTATTCAAAAGGAAAATAATAAGTTATGAAAATTGCACGAAATGGTACTTGATACTAAATTTGTGTATAGTGAATGGTACAGTAGTAATTATTTTTTCTCTTCGGTCTGTACCGATGCCTCAACGATATTAATAAAACAAACGCAGTCCTGCATTTTCTGATTCGGAGCCATTGCTCAAAAAAAATTATTAAACGTGTTCTTATTTAATTAAATATAATATGTTAAATAAAGCTTGCTTTGTAGTTTAAAGTTTCTCGTCTCATGTTGTGATAAATAAATTTAAAAAAAAAAAACACATCTCCACACCCTGGTGGGACACGGTTGCTTGCTAGTTGCTCACCTGTTCACCAACCTGAAATTCTACCGAAGAGACTTTTCCATCTTTCACTTTCTCCCCGCATCCCCTTTGGGAGAGCAACGGGGTGGAATTTTCCGTTGAGAGAAAAATCCAGGGTTTAACAACCACCGAAATCAGTTATTGTTGCCAGTTGCAGTTGCTTCTCCAGAGTTTCGACTTCTTCCACGGCTCCTGCTCTTCTTCCAATTTCAACCTCGTCTTCTTCTCACTCAACCTCCGGTCCCCGGGGTGTAAATTCATCCCCTTTTCAAATTCATAACCCCCAGGTATCGGATTCAATAAATATTTATATTTTATAAGCCCTTCATTTATTACGACGGAGAGAATTGTAACGTTTAAATATGTCTTCCGTGACCCGCAAATATTTAACCTTAAGCTTTGAACAGACAAAATTTATGCAAATAAAACAGACAGAAGGAAGTAATCCACCCGGGGAAAGATATTAACTTCTTATTTAAGGGAAAGAAAGAACGGTTTTTTGGGTTACTGTCGGTCAAACAATGAGCAAGCGTTAAAATTTTAAATTACATAAGAAGAGTCAAGGGTGTGACGCGTCCCGAAAAATAAATAACACTTGATCGAAACCCGGCTTTATTGTTAATAAATCACAAACGGATAATGCAGGGGTGTGACAAGAAGACGAAAAGTAACAGACGGCTCGGTAACAACCTCGTCATACGAGAAGAACTCAATGATAACGGTGAAAGTCAAGGAATAAAAGAAAATGGTAACATGAGAAAGCACGAGGGGATCGAAATTAGGCGAAGACCGAAACATAAGGAGTTTTATTAGAGTGCAACAATATCAGGTGACCGATGTAATTACATAAAACATCAACATCCTCAACAATGAGGAAACCCACGAAACTATATATTTATATTATACATTGGGGGTCGGGTGAATTGAATGTAAACAAAGTACAATATATAATATAGATGTACAGTATTATTATTTATTCACTGCCATCGGTGTTGAATGAAATACTACTAATGAACTATTCTTTCTCTGAGGCACTACAATTTCCTCTACAATGTACGATATCTTATGAGTTGTAAACATTTAAGATTATGCTCTCATAAATACTATTTAACTTTAATTTTAGAAAATTTACTAACTTTGGTTAAGTATATATTCCGTAAATTCTTCATCTGTTTATTTAATTTTAGTAATAATAATTTTTCATCAAACCTATTGTTATTTTTATTACAGCACTATGATATAATTTAATAATATATTTTTAATGCATATTCTATACTAAAACATTTGATTCTAGGTTCTATCTAATTCCTAATTCATATATATATTATCAGACAACCTTCGAGATCTTTTACAAACTCGGGGCACACGTTCTTGATTCGGCCCGGTGTTTTATTATTTATTTGTACATGTTATGTGGTTCATTAGGAGTTCTTAATTATTAATTAAAGTTAACCTCGTAACACCTGCATAATCGCACAGCATTAGTTTTAATATCCCCAATAAATTTTGATATTTTGTAACGTGACTGTACGTCGCTGTAGGTTCCTTGCCTCCGATTATTCCCATTAAACAAGATCTTCATCGGCGTTGTACTTCTTGTTTGTTACACCAAAGGGCAAATACTTAGTTTAAAAATAAAAATACACTTTAGGGCGCTATTTAAGAACGAAACCGATGAACCCCCAAAAATAGAAACTCCTAAATGTAGTTAAATATTAAATTTCCTTTTTGTAAAAAAAAGTCGGAGTCGTCTTATATAGAATTCTGGTAGTCATATTTTAACCGTATAAAAATATATATATATATATATAACTAGAAATTTAATTTCCATTTGTTTGGAAACCGAAACTCGTAAACTCGTTTCCTTCAACCCCCTTGCAGCTCCACGAACCGTTCCAGAGTTCCATCCAAAAAATAAAAAAAGAAACAAAGTTTTAGGAAGAGTTTATAATGTTTTTTTATTATTAATTTTATGACCCCTGCAGCCTTTTCAAAGGAACCTTCTTGCAAATGCGCGGATAATAATTTTCCTTTGTTTTCCCAGTCGTTGGGGGGAAACACATTTTCTCATGTTTGACAAATTTTCACTGTCTTCTTCGGGATTTTCTCTTCTTCCCATTCGCTTGCTGAAGAGCCCATCGCAATGTTCCTTTTTATGTACACCATTAAATAGGTTGGTCGGTTGAATTATTTGTTTGCGTACATAATACGTTTGAATAGAAAAAGGTCAAAATCACGTCACCGTCCCTCGGAAAATCCAGGAGTGCAGGACCCTTAAGCAGAACTGTAAATAACTACAAGTACATAAGTTTTTTTACGACTTGGGTGGTTAATAAGTGTTGAGCAATTAAAAAAAGACTATTTTTTTTATACATTAAACAATCAGAAAACAAAGAAAAAGTAGAGAACGGTTGTGTTCTCTTACTTGCAGTCCACTACACTACTTGCAGTCCAAGTGATTCCAAGCAAGACTTTTTATATGGCACTATTTCTAACACCCTTCCTTGCCATAAAAAGGCTTGCCTTTACATTTAACATACTTAAATTCTATGTACATTTGTTTTGTTGAATTTAACATATTCCTCAAATTTGTATGCTTTGTTTTCCCTAAAGCCCTCTGTGTTTACTTCAATTAAATTTTTCTTAATGTTTTCATGAACGTAGTGGTAGTGAACTTCAATATGCTTTGAATTCTTTGTCAAATTTCCGTTCTTCTTCTTCTCTTTGTAACCTTTCTTCTTCTTCTTTAATTTTCTTCAACGAATTTTCTTCAACTCTTCTATAGCTTTGCTACCCGGCCCTTTTTTGGCTTTGCCCTTATCTTTTTCTTTTTCTTACTCTTTTTCTCATCATCCTCGACGGTTTCTTTTTTTCTTCAGATTCCTCCTTCTGCGACTTCTTCTTTTTGTCCTTTTTCTTTGAAACCATTTCATCATCATCATCATCTGAATCAATGTTTTTCTTTTTTAAGTCCTCGTCTTCCGAGTCACCATACGATTTTCCTTTTTACGATTTTTCTTCTTAATGTATTTCTTCTTAATGTATCACTGTCATAATCCCCTTATAAAAATTATTTCTGTGACAGCTTCCGTTAGCACTACATATTCTGCAAATGTGGATGACTTCGCTAGATTTCCATAAAATTAGACTACCGTACAGCCTAATAACAAAACCTGTCGTCGATTTTCTATCTGATATGCCCAATCAGCATCAACGAAACAGTCTATAATTTCTTTTATTCTATATTTCTCTGCTAATTCTTCTATGTAATCCTCTTGATTCCAATACATTGTTTTTGTTACATTTACATTTCCTTTACATTTTCTTTATATTTTACATTTCCTATTTTACATTTCCTATATCTTTCATTTCCTATATCTTTCATATTAAATCTGACACTTAATTCTTTTTTAATTCTAATTATTTCTTTTAAATTATCACCACAAATTAATATGTCATCCACATATTCTATTAAGAACGTTTCATTGTTCTTTCTTACTCTCTTGTATAGACAGTAGTCATATTTAGAGTTTTTAAACCCTATTCCTTTTAAGAAGTCACTTAAACATTCATACCAATCTCTTGGGCTTTCTTTCAAACCGTACAAAGCCTTTTTTAACTTTAATACTTTGCCGTTTGCAATTTTATAACCATCCGGTACATTTATATATACTTCTCCTTTAATTTCACTATTTAAGAAGGCTGTTTCTACGTCCATCTGATGTATAGTCCAACCCATGCTACATGCCATTCCCAATAGTAATTTTAAGGTTGACGATTTTGCTACTGGAGCGTAGATTTCTTCTATGCTATCCTTTTGTTGAAATCCTCTTGCTACTAGTCTGGCTTTATATTTACCGTTACTTTTAATTTTATAGACCCATTTTGTATCAATAACTTTCTTATGTGGTGGTATGTTTACAACCTCCCATGTGTTGTTTTGTTCTATTCTTTCCAATTCTTCTTTCATGGCTTTCTTCCATAATTCTCTATCGTTTCTACTTTCAATTTCCTTGTAGAACTTTGGTTCGCCTAGTCATAATGACTGATTATTATTTTGTATTGGAGTCTTTCTCTCTTGATATACCTTTTTTTGTCTACCCGGTCGTCCTGTTTTTAGTAGTTTTGGTCTTCCCCTTCCTCTTCTTGATTTACCTGCCAATTCATCTTCTGTATGTTGTTGTTCCTCTTGTGTTTCATGTTCATCTGATTTCTCCTCCTCTTCTGATAATTCTTGTTGTTTTTCATGTTCCTCTTCCTCTGTTTCATTTTCTTCTGATTCAGTACTATCAGTGTCTTCTTGTGACGGTTCTTCAAAAACTTGATATTTCTCATTAAGGCCAATACATATTTTATCATCTTCTATTATGTTTACATGTCAAGCTACAGTTACTCTCTGATTTACCAGTACGATATATCCTACATCTGTATATCCCAGTAATATTCCCATTTCTGCCTTTTTATCCCATTTTGATTTTCGTTTTTGTTCTGGAATTCTAACAAATACTTTACTACCATAGAGTTTTAAGTTTTCACATGTCGGTTTCTTCTTAAAAAATATTTCGTATGGGGTTTTCATTAGTTCAGTATTCGAGAGCGTTCTGTTCTTTAAATATGCGGCTGTTTTAATTACTTCTGGCCAAAACTTTCTTGATACATTCGCTTCGTCTAGTAAGCATCTCCCTGTATCCAGTAAGATTCTATTATATCTCTCAGCCGTCCCATTTAACTGAGGCACATATGGAGGACACGTTTTTATAATTATACCTTTGTTTCTACAAAATTCAAAATTTTGAACTTTCCCATTTTCGCATCGGATTACTTTTAATTTATATTACGTACCGGGTTACACAAACCAACCACTTTATATTTTTTTAAAAAAATGCAAAAAATTTTTAAGAGGAACCACGCTCTGCTACCATGTTGAGCAATTAAAAAAAGACTATTTTTTTTATACATTAAACAATCAGAAAACAAAGAAAAAGTAGAGAACGGTTGTGTTCTCTTACTTGCAGTCCACTACACTACTTGCAGTCCAAGTGATTCCAAGCAAGACTTTTTATATGGCACTATTTCTAACAATAAGTAACAGTTTTTATTATTATAATGAGTAACACCCAAATAGTTTTATTGTCCTATAAATGAAGTTAATAACGAGGGAGGAGACTTCTGATTTTCAATACCCACGTTGTGTCATGCCCAGTATCTTAATAAATTTAGGGTACACTTTATTTATTTTATTGTTCGTGGAGTACCTGACAACTGGTCCTTCCACCACCTTCTCTTCCTCGCTCTCTTCGTCCATCGATTCGGAAATTCTTCTGTTACAATGCAGAACAGTTTAAACAATGGATGCAAAGAAAAAGATGGCGGCTTGGTATGAGGCCTCGTCTCTTGTAAAATTTTAATATTTTTTTTTCTCCTCGAAATGCCTCGGAATTTTTAAGCGGAAGTTTTCCTAAAAGCTGGAATGGCAGATGAAGTTTTTCTTTCTGTTGTGCACGGAAAAGGTGTAATCGGTGGCAAAATGGAGAGGATGCAGTCAACGCAAGCGAAAAATGCAGGTGACAGGTCGTACAATTTCGTATTGCTGCATCGGTATACAGAACTTTTCTTTCTCTTTCTCGTTCCAGTAGAATATTTTGACAATTCAAGAAATATTTGATTGAGTCGATTTTGGAACTCCGAACTCTTAGGCCCTGCTGAAAGTCTTCTACTTCATTTACTCAAAATTCAACGCTACACCTTCTTAAAAACATTTAAAATCCAATTAGATGAACTCGTTGAAGACGCTACCAATTTTTACGAATTCTACATAAATTATTGTCCCCAAATCTGCCTATTATACTTCTATTGTATACACTTCACCGTACACAATTTATTCTTATTTGTTATGAAAGTGAACATTCGGCGGTACCCTTCATTCGGTTACGAAGAAAACAATTAAACAACCGTCCATGCCTACTAAAACATTGGAAAGAATGAAATGTATGAAAGTTGCTGCGGGTTTTCCCTTTATTTCTCGTCAGTCAAGTCCTATTGTCCTACTCAACTTTCATTCAAACTGGACACTACTTCCCCGGTCGTACCTGCAAAAACGTCATAATCTACAAAGCTAACGAGAGAGAGACAGACAGAGAGAGAGAGAGAGGATTCCATTAGAGCTTTTTTATTGTCGAGGACCGCACTCCTCCAAAGACTTCTCTTCTTTTGGTATTTTTCCATTTCCTTAATTCCCTGCAATTTCCAATGTTTTCTTTTTATTATTTTAATTCTCTTCTTATTTATAATTACATTTTCTAATTATATTTCCTCGGAAAAAGATTTCCATGGAGTTAGTTACGTCGTACTAAAATTTTACGGCCTCTCAGACGAATCCGTCAAAAAAAAAACATTCCACAAACACGAAACGTAGAAAACAGGCCGAGAGGCGGGTGGAAAATAAATCCATAGGCAGTACATAGAAAAGTTAGCGTGTTATGATGAATCGACGTATAAATTTTAGTTAACCAGGCGTTGGACCGTGTGCTAAATGAGAAAAGTTGAGAAGACAATTTCTAACGGTGAACTTATCCAGGACTATATCTTTTGCACCGGCTGAAAAATGTCAAGTTAACCAGGCGATAAACTCTTTTCTAGTTTTATCGCCTACATTTCCTATTAATTTCAACAGCGAATTTTTCTTGTCTTCGCCCCAGCACCCTGGCCGTACTTTCTCTTATCTCGAAATTATCCTGCCCAGCCAAGGGTGAAAGAACAGGTTTTTCGGTTGGTTTTCATATTTTTTGTTTTTTTTTCCCCCGAGTGTTCACCCGAAGACGCGCGCGAACTTCTTCTGCTCTTCTGCTCTTCTTTCCGAGAGGAATGTTGTTCCGTGGTTGTTCCCTGGACGTTGTCGGTTTCGGAGGACAGCCCGGGAAAAAGCCTTCGTGGAAAATACCCGAATTTCACTTTCCCGGAACAATTTAAGACAAATTGCGGAGCGAAAAAACTTTTCATTCTCCAAGTTCTCTCTCTCTCTCTCTCTTAGATCTTTTTAAACTCGATTAACAAAAGTTACGAAAGATTAAATTTACTCAAAAGCTTAAAAGTTATAAAGATGTCATTCATTAATTTAAAACGTGCGGGAATGATCTCCTCCTCCTAGTACTGCTCCTTCTTCTTCTTCTTCTCTACGAAAAGGGCAGTTGAAAATTTATTTACGCAAATTCTGTGCAATTCTTTCCCCTTTGTAGCTTCTTCTTATTCTCCTTACCATTGCTGTTATCATTCTTTTGCTGTCTGTCTGTTTTTCCACCCTTTCCAGCCCCTCTCACATTGTTTGACCCTTTGTCTAAGGCTTTCCCTTAAAATCTTGGCCGTTGATATTTTGGAAAAGTTATGTACGTATATAATTTCCGTTTAGTTTGTTTTCTTTTTAATATTTTACGGCCGTACGACTTGACTTCGAATGACCGCCATTAAAAACTCCGTCAGAGGTTTAGAGAAAGATCGAAATTTTTATATCGGCACACGTCAACTCGAATGATTCGATGCGAAACTAAAATTCGACCGTATTGAATTCATAGTTTACGAATAAAATAGTTCGTTAAGAGCCGTTGTTCGGAGTGAATACGCCGACGTTGAACTGGAATAATTAGAATTTTCGAGAAGTAACCTGGTCTCGCCTCGAATTGATTTGAAAAACATATTTCAATTTGATTTAACATATTAATAGACAATTTATAACAGTTTAATGTAAAAGCGTTGTCCAGGACAACACCGTGAATGTGTGGCTATTACATCGTAATGTTACGGTGTATTTTCCTCGTTATACGAAGTAAAAACTGAAATTCTGTGGAGAGTTATTGCACAGCAGTGTTATAATACAATTTCAATAATATAAAAAATAATACATTGTGGACTAACATCGTACTTTTTCAAATTAATAGCTGGCATTTCGAATTGGTTAGAGTTAATTTGAATCAAACGTAAGACTAAAATAAAATTACTGGTTAAGCAGATGTACTATTATACTATGCTATGCCGGCAAGACAAATGTTCAAATAATAATAAAAAATTTTAAAGAGAGAAGCCAATATCAATAAGTTTAATAATAATGATGTATCATTGCAAAGGTGGTGATGAACAAAACAGAGCGTTTCACCACCCCAGCAGCCATCATCATTCTTCCTTAAAACCGGGAGAGAAACAAAGTTTTGGATAAGTTGCGAAAAAGTAGTTCAAGTCCAGACCACTCTCAGAGGCAATTAGACTTTCAAACAACCACACACAAACACACGCACAAACGAATATTAATTCTGATTCTCAATTCAAAATCAATAGCATTTCCCTGAACGGTATGAATAATTTTACCTTCAAAGATGGTGACTTAAGTTTCATCCCTCTCTCTCTCTCTCTCTCTCTCTCTCTTTATTCTGAGATAATACCATTAATTTAATTATACGTTACATTTTGACTAACAAGCAGAAGATAACATTCGTCTGTTCCACGGCCTCGGCAGAACATTTTTTAAGCTTCCCCGACGTCGAAAGTAGAAGAAACGCAGAATGGCAAAATTGACATGTGAAACATAAATTACGGGACGGGATGCATGGAGGAGTCGTCATTACGTACACCCGCGAATCCGAAAATGCCGTTTTCATAACTTTCTTCAATTTCTACAAAAATTCACGTTTTTAAAAACCGAATTCTCATCTGAAATATTCTCATTAATTTCCTTTCATGCAAACGTTACCTCTGCAACATGTTCTCAGGGTTTTTATTGAACGTAGTACGGACATTGATAATGACTTCAATATATAATAATGTCGAACGGAACGAGGGAAAGAGACGAAGTGTTTAACTTTCTTCTTCGGCCGCCATGTTCTAACCGTGATGTATACCTTCCGTCAGAAAGAGGAACCGTTGCCTTGTGCGACGCCTTTATGTAAAGAAAAGTAGTAAGGTAAAGCAAATTGTTACGTATTAAAGTGATGATGATGATGATGATGATGATGATGATAATAATAATAATAATAATAATAATAATAATAATAATAATAATTAAAACTGAAATTACGAAAACCACTGCACTGCCTATGCAACCTCATTTTGATTTTTAGTATTCTCGGGTATTATTCTGTATATTTTTCAAAGTTTCGGCCATTTCAATAAATAAGTACCAGGTATGTAATTTGAAAATAAATCGACCTGGTGGTGGGAAGGACGGAGATGGGGGACGACGTGAAAAGTTCACCGGTCGGTCGCTTTCCAACCGAAGTTTCACTCTCTCACACCTGAAAGGTGAAATTTTTCGAGAATGATTGATTGATTTTCCTTTCTTTGTCCCCGTTCGATTCATCAATCAATACCATAAATTGTATCGGAATGAAATCAAAGTAGACTTTTATGAGATAGCAAAACTTTGAAGATGACTGATCTCCAGAATTTTGATTTCCAACGGACATTTCCAGCCATTTTAATTTCCGCCACGACAAAAAGAACGAAACGAAATTTAAATGCGTGTCAAACTTTTTTTTTTTTGGATGAGAGCTCGAATTTTTTCTATTTATATATATATATATATATATTTATATAGACTTCTATATATATCTGACAATGATAATAACAGGAAGTTTGGCAGCGGACCGCTGGAACTGTCATCAATTTTTTTTCTGCTTTCGCCACCTCTTCGCCAGCAGAAAGTTACGATACAGAAAAAATGAGCCTTGCGGTTCGAATTCAACCACCCCAGCGTTCGTGTACGTTCTCCTGCATCACTGTTATTTAAATTATTTCTACAATTTACCGTGACGTAAATCTGATTCTGAAGAGGTCTGTATACACACACACACACACACTTCCATTCAAACGTTTCACCGAAATGTTTAATTTCTCAAAGAATGAGCGATTGAATTCAAAGTAATGAATTTCAACATGGAAGCCAAACTCGTTTCTGACACACGAATTCAATCTTTAAAATTCAGACATTTGTGAGTCTCTCTCTCTCTCTGTGAGGAGTAACACAGGTTCTCCGTTCACTTCTCTCCACATAAATACACTTCCCAATTTTCTAGGTTTCTTTTATTGTCTGCAGAACAAATAAATTTTGATGCCCGTCATCATAAATTCGTCTCATATTAAATTTGGTTTTGTCAAATGGCGTTCCCACACATCGCGTCTCCGACCTTTAAATCGGCAAATTTATAGATTCGAAATGTATTTATGTCCTCGAAAACCCTGATTTTTCCCTCCGTCTCCTCACTGTGGAATTGTAGCGACTCATTACAAGAGCCCGGCATCTGACGTCCAAACATTAAATATTGCTTTACAAATCTAACACACGGAGATTGTGCTCAAAGGATTAAATGCAATAATTCCCGATTATACATATATATATATATTTATGTATACGAAAAAAGAAAAAACTCTCTCAATGAACTTAAACGAGGGCAAAAGAAGTAAAAGCTCCGTATCGATAAAGGGCAAATCGATAACACCGGCTTATGTGGAGCTTTCGGTGCTTTCAGAAGGATTTAAAAAGCTCCCATGCCCGAAATAATTGCCCCGAAAGAACGGGGCCATGAGACTGGAAATCTCCGGGAGCTAACATTTTGGCTCGAGACATTCCTCCGGGACTTTACTAGCAAACTCGTAAATTCATAAAGCTCCGAGATTAAATTAAAGATATTGACAATAAAACCTCGGAATTCGGTTACTTCAAAACTTTAAAAAAAAAAGGGAGAAAAGAAGAAGAAGAAGAAGAAGGGCAACGGTTTGACAGTACAAAAATTACAAATTCAAACGCAGACAAATCGTCGTCTCCCAATGACAATGACATAAATCATTTAGTGGGTTGTAGTAAATAGTTTTCCTCTTTCTGCGCACAAATAAAAGTGTAGGTTTTATTGTTTGCCTACGGTTTTTTTTTGGTCAAGCACACGCTCAAAACTATACACCTTGAATTACAAATGTAGGATGGGATTACATGGAGTCGGTCTAACACGGGAATAATAAAATTCGGTACAAATTTTATTATTACCTTTATATTTTAACAGTCGGTTGATCCGGATTTCTACAAATCCTGCCCGGTTTCCGGTTTTCTTTTTAATATCCTGCTTCGCCGGACCGAATAACATTTCCCTACATACTACCATTCGAATGTTATTAATGTATCTCTCTCTCTCTCTCTCTCTCTCTCTCTCTCTCTCTCTCTCTCTCTCTCTCTCTCTCTCTCTCTCTCTCTCTCTCTCTCTCTCTCTCTCTCTCTCTCTCTCTCTCTCTCTCTCTCTCTCTCTCTCTCTCTCTCTCTCTCTCTCTCTCCTCTCTCTCTCTCTCTCTCTCTCTCTCTCTCTCTCTCTCTCTCTCTCTCTCTCTCTCTCGTATGTTTATTTTACCCGTCGTTTCTATCTCTCTTATTTGAATTGTACCCGTTGGGTAAATGCCTTCACTCTTCGGTTTGAAATTTCAAAATGACCTTCCCCGAGAGGTAACTACAATACGACGTCGAACTGTTTCATTTCGTTTCGAGTCATTTGAAATTGTGGGGGGTAGTCTGGCAATATTGCAATGATTACAAACCAATAGAAAGAAATTTAGTAGTTTCATTAATTTCTTAATTCTATAATTAAGATAATAATATTTAAATTTTTATTGGTTAAGCATTTATTGTAATAACAGTGTTTCGTAACCCATAATTAAGTTACGTGCGCATGGGTAGGATTATTTCACGTAATTGAGAAATTATCTAGATGTAGACGTCTACAGGGATTACAAAAGAGTCTTCGTGAGAAGGTTCGGGAGTAAAACTATTACACTTGGCTCGCGTGCTTGACCATTAGCACAGTAATAGTGTAATTAAATAATACATATAAATAACGTAAATAATTTGTAAGTTTTAATCAATTGGATCACTTAAAACATTTCTAAAAGTTACATATTTCCTGTGAGTTCACTGCTCCATAGACTTTTGGGTCATGCCTACATTACTGTCCAGCAGAAGTCAATAAGGAATTGATAGAAAATCAATAAGAAAAGTGTTTACCACACAACAAGGCACAATTTCCTTACCACAATACTAAATAACTTCGCAGTGTAAAAAGTTGCAACCTCTTCGAACAAACAAACGACCTAACCGTGTCAAAGGCAAAAGCCGGTAATTTCTAACATTTTCACGCGAAAGGATGACACGAGATCCTCAAGAATGGAAATGAGATATGGAAAACGATTTGGAGGACACAGGTCCCGTGGAACTTCCACAATACCCTCGAGCCATGATGAAACTGTTTAATTTAGCATATCAACAAGCTTATAATAATGAGCTCGAGGCTCCCATCAACGGGGTCGACCCTTTCCACTCAGAAGGTCGAGGTTCAAATTTAATTTGCGTTATATATACACCTATATATATATATATATATATATATATATATATATATATAGATGTGTATATAAAGTTTGACATTCCGTTTACGAGTGACCTTTGGCAACACGTTGACTTTTTTAATGACGAGTTCCTCACGTGTCACGTTTCGTGGAACCCAGCAAATCGCTTTCGCGTGACCACGTCTATGTATAAACTTTACGTAACATTATCTGAATCCTCATCTGGGACCGAGAAGGCAGCATTATAACTCCCCCGAGAGCACATAAGTTCATAACTTTAATTTGCTATTATTCAATATTTCAAGTGGTCTCGCGTTTAAATAAAATTTAATTGCATGCGACTTTCTCGAGGGGTGCGCCACGATTCGGTCAACTTCCCACACTTCACGTTATTTCCTATATAATTGCCGCATTTTCCGGTCTTTTGAAAATTCATTCCGGGTACAAGTTGTTTAATCGAACGTTCTAACCAAGTCCGATCGATTGATTGTATACACAAAAAATACGTACAATTTTTTTTTTTTAATTTAAGTTTACGTTTCGTTCTGTTCGGATGGAAGTTAAAGTAAATTAAATTACTGAACGATTCCATCGACCGGTGCGCATTTCTTGTATGAGAAAATAAAAATGTCTTCGAGGAGAAGGAGAACACAACGGAAAAATTGTGTCAGTTTATTTTCTTACAAAGTTGTTAATTAATTAATTAATTAATTAGGTGTATAATCAGGTCTGCGAGCTCAAACTTTCCGCCGGGCGATCGGAAGGGAGCGGTTAACTTCCATCTTTGTATTTTTGTTTTCGTTGGAAATCAATTAGAAGGAAAGTAGCAAACACCCGAAAGGAATGTCAAACAACTACTGTTTCGGAAGGAAACTCCATGTAAAAATTCAAATATCAAAAAGGAGTTTCTTAACTTACTTGTCAAACGTTTCTAAATTAAAGTTTTCGAGTGTTTGAGTTGGCTGTAGGTGGGCACATCGGAAAAAGGGAAAAGACAAGCACCTCAAATGGTGCAGGGAAAGTAATTTTCCTCGGGAAATTAGTCTTTTTTATACTTCGTCTGTGTCTACGTGTGTTTGTGTGGGTGTGTGTATGTGTGTATGTGCGTGTGCCTGCCTATTTATTTTCATTTATTTGTTCTTCTCCGAGGGAGTGCCTTCTCTCTTGTAATTAAAGTTGAAAGGAAATCTGAATACTTCGCGTTCTGAAAAATTGTCATTCTTCCCACGCAGCCACCGCCATCGCCCATCGCCATCAACGCCGCAACGGCCGCAATGACTTTGTTAAACTTTTCCTTTTTCGAGGATGTGGAAATCTTTTTTTTCTGCATTTTCTCTCTCACGCTTTTCCGGCCCTACCGACTATTTACTTTCGTTTTATTTGCTCCATGCATGTCTGACGCTGCCCACGCGATACGACAAGCAACACTTCCAAGTGTTTAAGTTGGAAAATAAAAATGCACCCAAGTGAAGTGCCCGGCACCCTGCACTTTATATTTGGCATACAAAAATTTAGAACCTGGTGAGAATTTCAAATGAACTCGTACGACATGAAAGAGTCGTCGACTAGTACTGCTGGCTGGGTAAATTTTCGTTGCGGTTGCTCCCCTGTCTACGAGACACTTCAAATTAATGTTTTTAATAAATAGGCACTCACACGGTAGGTTCCAAAAAACCCGACTGAAGTACTCTCAAACGAAGTTCGTACATCTCAAAAGGTGTATGAGACATACATAATACCGATATAACTTTAGCAACCTAACGCGGCGATCAATTCTGAAATTCATAATAAATCTATTGATGGAACTTCTTTTACTATTTATTAGCTATTTCTGTTATTTAGTGAATCCTCAAACTAATAATTTAATTTCTAAAACAGAATTCCCACACCTTCCGAAAGCAACTTCAAACTCTTCAAGAACCTCAAATTTTTGGCTTCCGTATCGAAAGGAAGTCCAACGAAATTTTGCCGGAAAGCTTCACATTACCTGACCTGGTCCTTTTCCAACTATAATTTTCCACTTAGTAAAACTATTCAGTGGGCATAAGCAACGGTTTATGTTCCCTTTTCCTCTTAATGAAACGGAACCGCATCACTCACCTGAAGTACCACCGTTAGACGTATAAAGTATAACTACTTATACGTGATCAATACTCTCAATACTTGTACGTAAGCCCTTTGTCCAAGCTGTACAATAATTTTATACGTGAGGTTATCAACAACAACAAATCGTTTTCCTTCCAGACTTGAGACTTTCTGTAGTACTTTTGTATATAAAAAAGCACTAAAAGATTTGCATAAAGAAAATTATACATACAGGAAGGTTGACTGTTGCTAATCAAAATAAAAAAGTCCAAAGTGAAGTGAAGAGTTATGGAAGTGACGAAGCAAAGGGAGTATCTGAATAGTTTTGCGACGGTGGAAGAAGACCATTACCTTTCTCTAACCTCAGGAGGACTCCAATTAATTCCCAGTCGAGTAAAAAAAATGAAATTATTATTTTGAAAGTGAATTTTTACTTCGAGCAGATTTTCATCTTCCAATTCTAACACTTAACAATGAAGAAGTTTGAATGTAATTTAATTAAAATGGCGGTGAGAAGAGAAACGGAAGGAAAGGTCGTCACTCGGTCGTCTCTTATAATCTGCGAAATGGAAAAAAGTTTGGTGGTGTAACGAAAGAAGAAGTCTCATTTTCGGTCTGATCCATCGGCGAGAGATCCTAGGAAAACGGCCTAGACAATAAAAATAGATGGTTTCAACCATTGCTGCCGGGAAATTGTTTTCGATTACTTTTTCTGAAAAGTTGCGGATTTTTTCTGGAGTGACGACCAGAGTGATAAAGATGGCACGCGATCCTTATCAAACGTTATCAGAGTGTTTTATTTACTTACGGTACATGTCGAGCCGTACGTCCGCTTTTAATGGCGGCAGCGCGTCCGTGTTGACCGCCTGACAGGTGTAGACGAGTCCCACGTGTTCCCGGCTGAGATCCCTCAGTATCATCTCGTTCTTGACTTGATCACCCGAAACGATCTCGTCCGTGTCGTCTACGACGCTGTTGTCTACCCACCACGTGAGACTCGGCAACGGATTTCCTCCGTGCGAGAGACAGGTGACGGTGACCGTGTCCCCCTCGAAATACGGGCCGACGAGAGGTCGAGTCACCACTTCCGACTTGTCGTTTAAAATACTCAGTTTGCTGGAGGGCACTGAAAGCGAAAAATTATTTCTGATGTTAGTAATCGAGTCGTGGAACCCTGAAAATTCATCACTCTTTTGATTTCTATCTGACAAAATCAACACTACACCCGGAGACGTCAAATTCAACAACAGTCTTATTCGGTTATTCGTGAGTGCGTTGTCGCAGGTGACTTGTGTTTGACGAGTTACACGACACGTAGTCCTTAACAGACGTACATGCATTAAATTGCGTGTAACAACTAACTTCGTGTCACTCGGAATATTCAAGAACTGTACCACGGTTTCTCAAACGTTTGTTAAATCTCTTCGAGAGAGAGAGCACCGAAAAGTACGTAAGTAACGTCTGGCGGTAAACCAATCGATAGCAGAGATTATTTATACGTGTGATCTCTAATAAACCACAGAAAAGGTTCCAACCCCAAAGGATTCACGTTCAGGAGAAAGAATAAATTTCTCCCTTTGAGAGTTTTTATTTTACATACTCGAAACGTTTTATTGAATGTTACTCACGGTTTTCCCGAGTCCTGTTGAAGCAGGGAAAAATTCTGACGGTGTAGAACATTCACAGAAACGCTCAGTTGATTTATTAAAGGCACTAATCAAAAACACAACTCACAGCTCCAAGATTAATTGATTGATCGTACGGTGTGTGTGCATGTGTGTGACGTCACACAGCTACAACATCACACGTACATTTCCATTACGCGGGTTACAACATTTTAAAGAGTTCGGATTACCTGCTCTACCTTGTACTTCTTCTCACACGGAATGATGAAACCGAAAACGTGCTTAGTTCAGAAATGTTTAACCCATTCCCCGCCACGAAAGATAGAAAAATCCGCTAGAGTTAAATGGCCCACATCCAACCGGCACACTCGTTCGCTGACTAAAACTCCCGGCAATTGTAATGCAAAGTACTTAATATTCCGCTAATGGCGGCAATCGTCACTTTCGCCAAAATTGCTTACTCCTTCTCGACGATTATCCCAGGAATATACCAAAATTAAACGACCTCATTAGGTTGTGCGGTTAAAAGAAATGAGAATTGTTGGTGTATAACTCACGGCCTCCTCGACCACTGTGTACACCAACTCGGAAATGGTTTTCTACAAAAGTGTCACATTATACTAAATTATAACAAATAGTTTTACGTAATAAATAACATAACTGATTAATTTACTACAACATACATTCCTCAAATAATCTATTGCGTTAATGTATTCTTCGTGTTATTGTGGAATGAAAATACAACTGAAATTAATTCAATCGTAACTTCAAGTTCTGGATCAGAACTTAATAGAATAACCATGAATTGAGGAAAGAATTATAATTAAATTATGAATAATACGACAAATTAATAATTAATCAATAGAAGTAAAATAAAGGAAATAACACTTTGGATCATTGTGAATTTCAAAATGATGTTAAAGTACAAATAATTACAATGTAGGGCACGATCAACGAGTGATTTTCTGTGGAAAAATACATAATTAATTTTCTACTTTTTAACTACATTTTATTTTATGTTTACTTTAGTAGCACTAGGCGTAGCGTTATATTTACACAAATAAATATTCTACAGAAACGTGTACAAAAAATTCTCTTAAAGTTACTCACATTCTAACGGAGTACTTCCACACTGAACTTCATACCTTCTATATTTTCTGTACTTGACGGAAAGGCTACGACCAGACAATTAGCGCAGGTATTTCTACGAGCGTACAGGTACAATAGTAGACGACTATCAACCGAAAAATTTTCGTACCGTAGGCAAGGACGACTTAGTTCTTAACTTATCGATCTGTAATAACATAGAGCCGGAAATCGGAAGTTTCTTTTCTACTTCACACCCATCTACATTCTTTATATTCTTCACATTTCTTTCCAAAATTTAAATTTCACTCTTCTGACATTTATCTGCACCTGTTCGTAACCCGGAGAAGCAGTTGAAACAGAAGGCCACTCCGCTCGAGTCAACTCAAATCCATTTCAGCCAAAAAAAGTTATGATCCCATTCGTAACTGATGGGTCCGCTCTGAGCGGGAGTCCGATACGTGCTGAGATCAATCGCGATCAATCGATATTTCTTAAATTTTTTTTGGTCTTTTGAGCATACGTCCGAATTAATAAATAACCCGACAAATGCCAAAGGAAAGAATTCATAACTTATTTTACCGGTTAATAAGTCTCTGTGTGTCAATAAGGAAAATCGGAACGTGAATATCCGTCGAACCTTTCAATTTATCCGAAAAAAAAATCTGAGGTTTTTCCGTTTACTCTCGTAGAAATCCTAGACAAAGTCAATTCACGAGAAAGTGCCCCGGTCCCCCGACAGAAGTGGAGAGAAGACTTTCCTTTTTATTTATTAAGTAGTTTTCTATTTCGATTTTGTCGAGTCGAACCCAAACAAAGACGGTCGGAATTTAATGAAACTTGGCAGAAAGACGTTCGACGACTCGTAAACCGAATTTTTAACTCCCCCCCGAAATGGGTTCTTATCTGCGAGACAACGAAACCACGTCAACCAACCGACTGCCCCTCCCCATTTTACTATTTATTCTAGGCGGGAAAAATAGAGTATGAAAACTCACGATAAGAAATTCATATTTTGTATGCGCTACTAATTCACACACGCCTATTCATATATTCTGAGTTTTAATACTACGCTTGTGTGTTATGTACATACACGTAAAAATTACGGTTATGTAAATAGAAGAGTAGCCGCTAAACATAAAATCACCTGAAAAGTTGCCGTTCACGGGGTACTCGTTGTGGTTGTAATTAAGCGTAACATAACGTAATGTTACTTTTAAGTAATGGTCGAGGGCTAGGGGTAGGTAACCTTTCGCCGGTGTCACCCTTATTCACTATTACTCTCCCTATCTCTATTATTTTTCACCTATCTCTATTTTTTTAAGTGTCATCTGTTCATCTGCCCGAAGAGTCTCTACACCCTGTGACTCTGACCCTTAATTATTGCTCGTGAATAGGTCGAAAGGGGTAAAAGGTTCTCTGGTGCGTGCCTTGCAGACACGAGTTTTTTTTCTACGAGCCATCCATTGAAATTTTAATTTTCCCGACGAAACCGAAAGTCAAAAGAGGCATGAAACACGAGATGAGGAAAACTTTAAAATGTTTGTAACGAGGAGAGCGTAACTCGCTACCCGCCGCGGAAAAATTTTTGTCGGAAAAAGGAGAAAGCGGGTTCAAGCGGGTGGAAAATTGAGTTTCCCAAATAATTTTAAACTTCTTTCCGTTCGCATGTGTCCCGTGCTGGTGTCGTGGAGTGTCGAACGAGAGCCGAGAGAAAACGAGCCGGGTACTCGCCGTCAGGTCGACCCCCGACAGTCAGCTTTCGCTATATACGTTTTTCCCGTGGGTTCTCGGTTTGACGCAAACCGGGGGTTTTGCGGGTTATTCCTTCTATCGCCGGGACTTTTCATAACCGATACGGGAACTTTCCTCGAGTCGGGTTACTTTCGTTTCGGGAAGAGAGTTCTACTTTCTACTTGAAATATTAATTAAGAAATTTTTTCTACGGCGGCAAAGCCGTGGTAAGCCCCGAGAGCCCATCGGTGAAATTCCGCTTGATTCCCTTTGCGTTCAAACTAATTTATGCCGAACTTTCGAGCCACCCAAAAATTAATTTATTTTCACGTAAAACGCGAGCATATTAATAATAAATAATTAACTCTGAGTGTGCGTGTGCTTCACTTCGGACCGCGACTCGGTTGATTGTTAGTTGAGATTTTTGTCCTTCCAACACGACCATTCGTCACACGTAACTTCGGCTATCGGCGACCCCCACGATTAATCATCACCTTTGTTTCTTCGGACGAAACGAGGAAGTGTCACGTAGGAAATCAGACAGGAAATCAGTTTTAGTTCGTTCGCTTTTTCCCAACGGTGTCGTTGCGAGCCAGATACTAAGACGAGAGAGAGACAATGGCGGTGAAAAAGAAACGAAAATGTAATGGAATGTAATCAACATATAAAACAGTTAGATAAGGAAAGAAAATCATAAGCAAGTGAGCTTTTAAGCATTTTCAAAGAGCTTGACATTTGTGTTTAACAAAAAAAAAGAGGCTCCGGCTAAAGCATTGAAAACGCTTGAAATACGCGAAACGGAAACGGAAACGTCAGCGGTGAATTTCTGCTTGAATGTGAAGTTGCGATTAAGGTGCAGGGCTCTCTTATTTTCTCTTTTTTTTTATTTCTCCCACCTGTACTTATAATTACGTTCTTTATTGAATTTATGCTTGTAATATTGTAGTACCTTAGCAAATCTTACATAATTGGTTACAATTTGTACGGTATGTGTCTGTTTCTCGGAATGGAAGTTCTTCCACTCCTGGACTTAATTAATGCTCCTGTGCACTGAAACTCGTAAATAAGGATGATCATTGTGCCCTTACACCCACGTCAACTAACTACAATTAAAATATAATATACGTAACAAAATTTATTACAACATATTCTCGAATTCTACGGATTTTAGCACTTCTCTTAAGAATAGTAACTTACCCGGAAAACATATAAAAATATTTTTTTTTAATTCATGAATTAAAATAATAAAAATTTACAAATACTTAGCATAAATTAAATATAGATTTCACCACAACGTATTGTAGTAGTTTAATAAACTCCAACATAAACTTGCATTGATTTCTGGTGCTGAGCAATAAGGCTGTTGTCCAGGACAGTATTAAATATGTAATTACTTAATTAACTACATACAACCGTGGAATAATTCAACGTGTGTCCAATATGATGGTTTTTTGTATTTATAACTCTATATTATGTACAATATCATTACAATGAATTAAATATAAATCTTCAGCCTCACACCGCCAAATATTATTTTTGGAAAATTCAAACCTCATATACACGACCACAATGTGGTACAGTTTCATAAATTACAATTATACCTAGGATTTGAACGTGGAAATAAATTGTAGTGACACAAGTAAATTTGAAACGTAATCCGGCGCCTCGTTGTAAATTATTGTAATGTAATAATATAAGATATAATAGTTTTAGCTTTAGCAACCGTAGTTGCTGGAAAACGCTGGTTTTGAGGGAGAAAAGTTCAATTCGTACGAATGGATGCGATTCCATTTTATCAGAAAGTTGAATTTTCAATTTAGAAAGACTCCAAGCCAGTGTAGTCCTTTCATTACAACGGCACACGACAAAATTAAGTATCTTTTGTTCATTTTAATTTATCGCCCCTGTAAAGATCAATGCGACTCACTCCAGTCTCCGTGTTAATTTAAAATAAAATTTCAATTTCGTTGCATAAAATTATTTCATTTTCTTTCCTTTGTCGTCCTTCTCACCTCACTCTGTCTGCTCGCCTTTTCCTTTTTCTTTTTCCTTTTCGCTTCTTCCTTTCTTTGTCTTTGTTCTCCTTTCTTTCTTCCTCCCCTTTGTTTCTTCCCTAATTAAAAATCGACCAAAATCTGGTAAAAACGTCTCGATTTGATGTTAATTGTCTTCTCGCGTAATTTCAACTTTCTGGCGTCGTCACTTTTTTTTTCCTTCTACTTTTTCATCCTACTCTCCGGGTAATATTAACTTCTTCCCGGGGAAAGCTTTTTAATTTCATTGACTTCTGTGAAATTCTTAAAGCTTTCCATCCCGACCCCCAGCTACAGCTCCCGACGTTCCCGGCTCTTCTCATTTTTTCTTCTTCTTCTTCTTCTAAGAAAATGTATAAAGAAGAATCTCCGCCTCTCTTACTTTTCTCTCTCTCTCTCTCTCTCTCGAAGATTCTTCATTTCTCAAATGGTTGTCTAGTCGGCATCAAATATTAATTTTCTCATTTTTGTGAGCCTCAGGTAGTCGGGACACAATTCCGACATTTATTAACTTTATTTTTTAGACGTTTAATATTCGTCAAGGAGGTCTTTTCAATTACTTGTTTCGCTTTTCATATTTAGTTACCACTCGGCCAAACCGTCAAGGCGGGTCCCGTGCGTTTTTCCTTCTTCCCTGACTTCCTCGAATTAGGGTTTCTCCACATGGTCTATTTCTTCTCACGGATCATTTTCTCTGCTATGTTTGGAACGGTCAATTCGCCAGTTTCTCCTGACAATTGTTAACGTTTCACGTCGACATCAACAGATCACGACACGATCAAATGGAAATGATTTAAATTGTTTTCCACGAAACTCTCTCGCTTTCTCTCTCTCTCTCCGGAACAAAAGTGAAAATTATGTTTTACACGTCTGGGGCGTCCCTATCCCTACATATAATCTCGCTTTCCGGTTTCCGGCACCACCGGTAGCGGTCACATCCGGTTTTCCTGCTTCCCTTTTTTTTCAGGGGTTCAACAAAGGGTTTTTCAAAGCGCAGAAATTGCGCTTTTGAGTCCTGCCCCCCGAAAAAATTTTTACATTAGACATGGATGCCACCGCCACCATCGCCACTACCGCAATGCCTGCGCTCCGAAACCCTTAAAATTTTAATGATCCCAACAAAGAAAATTGTTTCCGGTAATTTATGTGTTCAACTACCGGGTGAAAATCGGCGGAAAATAAAAGAACCTTGGCGAATATAAATTTCAAAGGAGTTCGTGGACTGATTATAAATGAATTCAATGACCGGTGATTGAAATTTACAAAGGCATAGAATGACTGCATTCATTCCCATTATCCCGGCCGTAAATAAGCCGTTAAACTTTGGTATTGTCGCAAAAGAAAATTCCGAAAAATGCGGCAACGTGTTCTTGGTGTGGAAAGTCGGTCGAACTCTCACAGGAGTAGGTTTCATTTTAAAAAGTCATCAATCCACACGAACCAGAATTGAGTTCTAATAGCTAATATGACCTAACCTAACTCGTACGCACGTTATGTACGCTTGCGTAGACGCGCGAAAGTGTGTTTTACTTCTTTTATGTTCAGCTTCAAGTTTACACCAACAGAGAAACATATTTTCACGCTTTTGCATAAAAATTCGGGCTCCTCTTATTAGAATACATCAATTATTATTCTCCTCTTATTAGAGTACAAATCTTTTTTAAAATAGTGTAGTGACCGATATGTAAAACTATCCGTTTATGAATACAAATACTATAATATACAAAAAAAGAACAATTTTTGCAAAAGAATAGTAATTGTTGGCACACTTCATAAGTAGTACGCCACGAGAATCACATAAATTTAACAATAATATATGTACATTAACGGTGATTTACTAATATAATTGTGCAATAACAATGTAATAGTAACTTTAATAAATACTACTAAAAGCTGCAAAGTAATGAATGTAAAAGTTAGTTTAGAAAAAACAGTATTTTACAGATCATTAAGACTATATAAGTCTGTTAAATAAAATATTTTGTTTTGGTAGTTGAGGAACGAATGAAACCCATGCTACTTAATAAAATTTAACTTTCCAATAGAAGCCTTGAATTTATTTATTTTTCGACGATAAACCACGTGATCAGTACAAGAGAGTACAAAGAGAAAGTCTTACAAATATAAATATATCCCGACGCGAAATATTTCCAGGATCCAATAAACCAATATCGGGTCGAGATGAAAAATAGTTATTGAGAAAAATATAGTTATTGATTTTTTATCAATTTTTTATGTTTATTTAAAAAAATATTATTACGAATCTCCGTTGAGTTCATTTTCGGTCTTTGACAGCAGAATATGTACCCGTTAGGGAACTTCATTCAAGCCGGGAAAAACTGGCATGTAAGAAATTTCACAAGTCAAAAGAATTGGTCCGGTGCTTTTTCTATGATTAATGACTATTTTTCTAGTGTGATCCCCTGTACGACTGACTACTGGCAGTTATAAAACTAAAGCTTCGAGAGACATTTTTAAACGAGGAATTTGAACTTCTGATGGATTTCTGTTACTAAAACAATGGATTTGTTGGTCTCCCACATTGAAATTTTAACCAAAGGTTGGATTGACGGTACCGTCTCTCTCTCTCTCTCTCTCTCTCTCTCTCTCTCTCCGAGAGAATGATTTATTTTCAACCCTTTTGGCAGCCTTCGACAGAAATCAATGAAGGTTGGTAAAAGGATTTGCTGATGCTGTGGCATATGGCCCACTCGTCGAGGGATGATAAATGATGAACAACTTCGTAGGCAACATGGCAGTCAAACCTCTTATTCTGCGTAACCGTTTGCAAAGCGTAAAACTGAATTTGAAAACATCCAAGTCATGCCCAAGTACTTTCTACTTAGGGGATGTTCGTGGTATTCTCGCCGGACTTCGGAGGGTAGGAGAGGAAGTACACGGGTAGTTTGATATCTTTGAGTACTCCACAAAAAGAAACCTGCTTCGCGTGGGTGTCGGAGCATTGCAATCCGAAGAACGGAGGTAGAAGCACGTGAAACGGTGAACACAAGACGAGACAGGAGAACAAAGAACATAAAAAGCTTCACCGAATCTAAATTATGTATTCCGACGAACGGAACAAACATCTTTGTAATTAGCAGAATGAAATAAAATATGAATATTTAGTTTACTCCTACAAAATGGACGATGTACAAGAGAACGTTGAAAACACCGGACAAATGCCCTAGAACAGGACTAACTAAACCAAAGTACCTCGCTCTACGAATTTCCCAATAAAAACTATACTTCAATGACCCGAACGGAAGAATTTCTTTAAGGCGCCGTTACAACCGTTGTAATTCAATTCGACAAGAAGTAATTTACTAATAGCGAAATTTTACCCATTTCTTTTCTGCAGTGCGAGTGGTAAGGCCCAAAATGGGATTTGGAAGGCTTATGAAGACAATATTACGATGTGAAAAATACGATTTGTATCCGAAGACACTCAAAGGCTCGAGAGTAAAAATCTTTTTCTCCCTTTCTGTGTGTGTCCGTGGAGGTCAAAAGAAACCAAGAAAATCCTTAAAGCCCTTTCTCCTTGGGAATGACGAGTGGTCGCGCTAGTACGGGAGTTGTCTGTCGTGTGATATAAGGAAAATAAATAGGTATTAGAGAAGGACAAACTGTCGGTGGTTGCACTGACCGACTGACGTTACGGTTAAACTACTGAAAACTATTGTCGACCCTTTCTTACTCTTTGACTCTTGTCTAACATCGTCCCTGTCAAACGTGGAAACTTGTGCATGGGAACGGTTGAGCAATACATTCAGAGCAGGAGGAGACATTAAAACAAAGTAAAACTCTGATCCGATGGATTAGAACTTGTGGTGGGATTTTCAAAACACGGGGTGGGACCTGTTTTGGGTGGGGGTTGACTGCGAGATTCGCCTTTTCCTGTCAGTTAAAATTAATGCATTCAGTGAATTAACAAAACCTCACGAAAATCTTCATAGGATTCTGTTTATAACGTCACGGCAATCATTCGATCTCATCGGCTGCAACCCCCAGCCCAAACACCCCCGACACACACACACAATGGAATCAATCTTTTATTGATTGAATTGATTGACGTTCATTAGAAGAAAGTCTCGCCTGGAATTTAACAAAAAGGGAAATTAATTTCAAAGGGGGGCAGGAGACTGACAAAATTCAACGACGCCCATTGAATCCTTCCGACAACGTCTTCTTATTCCTCCTGACATGTTTCATCCGAGTATTACGCAGGGGAAAAAAACATTTAACGTAATTTAATACAGCGGAAACAGAAATTTCAAGTGGAAGAGATTTGAGAAGGAGAAAAAAAACCACGTCGGAAAATTTAAACCTCCTTAAAATCGTGCCAGCCCCAACCTACCAAATGGAAAGACTCCTCTGTTGTTAACAGGGTTGAACTCAACTTCAGTTCCTTTCCTGAGATTTACAATTTCTCTCCGTGCAAATTAACGACTAAATTATTATTCTATAAGTTTAATCGACTCCGTTACTTATCGGAGAAATAATAGTTTATTGATAGAACTTTATCGTAAGCAAAACTAGAAAATAAAAAAGCCATCCTGACATCCTCATTTGCTGCTACATTTCTTTATTTTACGTACAACTACCGTCTACTTTTACGTATACGTTGCTTTGTAACATAATTTTATTGTTGCGAGTGTTATTTTGACCGTGTAACAGGATTAAGGGGTTGAAATTTATTAATATTCTGTCGCATCATTCAATGGAAATAATAAAAATGTAAACCAGACATTCACACGTGTTGCCGACCTGGAGATACGAACGGTCAACAGTTCATTAAATGAAATGAGCCGTAACCGTAAATAAATAATAACTTTTATGTACAAGTGCTGTCGGAGGGGGTGAGCTTAACATAAAAATTAATGTTAAACACTCTTAAAATCAGAAAAACATAGTTTATAAATAATAATAATAATAATATTGTATTAAATACCAAATGAATAATGTATGTGACGGTACGCAATTTAAATTACGAGGGTTTAAGCATCATTTTTAAAATTCACCCCTCGAAATCTGTACATAAAATATGACAAATTCTTATACACTGATATAAAGAGATTAATAAGGCAGTGTGTAGGGTGTTCAAGTACAGAAAATAAAGTACTCACCAATTACAGTTAAATTGACAAAGGAATTTCGCGTCGGCGACTTCTTGAAATCAACCCGACATTTGTAGCTTCCCTCATCAGTTTGATTGATGTTTTTGAGGGACAACCTCGACAGTCCATCGCTACTTTTGTCCGACGGCTGGAAAAACACTCTGCCGCTGTAAGATTTTTCTGACCAATGGCCGGCCTGTTCGAGGGGCCTTCCTCTGGCGTCCACGCTGTACAGGGGCGAATCCGAGTCTTGCCTGTACCAGATGATCAGGGTGACGAAGTCGTTTTCGTCAGGTGTCGACAGGTCACAGGGAAGTCGAGCCACGCTGTTCACGACGGCTTGGACCTGCGTCATCTCTTCTGAAATTTATAAAAAAATAAAAACGTTACCGAATACGATTTCCCACATGAGTCCGCAAAATATTTTTCACTAATAAGACTCCGTTTAATTTTTAAAAAAAAAATCTCGATTCATATTAATAAGTTATCGATAGGGGGTGAGGAAATTTCACAGGGCGAAACTTTTAATGGGTTTGTTTATTGAAAAATCAATTTTGTCGTAGATAAGAAACTTTTCCCGATACACACGGAAATTTAACCGTTGACTCTTGTGGAAATTTTAACATGTGCAGCTACAGATCATGAATCAACACTTGACAGAAAGAAAGTCACACACCCCAAGACCCGTTTGAAAATTCCTGCTGAGAGATGTACACGAAATGAAAGTAGGAGGTGGCGTAATATATTCAGCTGTGGAATATATACAAATATAATATATACGCAGTCACTTGGTGCTCATCTGTACTTCTGTGTGTTTTTTAGATACTTGTGATACTACAATATATTAAAATATATTAACATATTTATATTATTAATTAAAATATATTGTATTGAACTCCAAAGTTTATTTAGATTTATCCACGACTCAACACAAATATAAAACACAAAATTTTTTTGATTTTACGAGCGAAGGACGCCATTTGGGAAACTTTTGACTGCATGAAAATAAGAGAAAAGAGTTACGCTGCACATCGCTTCTTTTTTAATTTGCTTCTTTGTGATGTACAAAGAAAGATAAATTTTAAAATAAATAAAAACGGAAACAATACATAAAGCCTGTTTTTAATGTATTTGACAGTTTTATATGTAATTTCCTTCACACTGCACTGGGTGCTCGTGCCGCGAATAGTTAATCAGTCCCAGTCATTCATGACTTTTATGTGCTTTTTTTGCGTGCGGCGTTATTTAATTTCTGCATGTTATGTAGTTTCGCGTTTTGACGCATCGAAACTTAATTATTAACCGGGTCGTGTGTGAGTGTGAAAATTTTTGCAGGGTAATGTCTTGTAAAAACTCCTTTTTTCGTTCTCCTTAGCGCGTCTGCAATGCTGAAAATGAAATGGAGATAAATAGGGAGAACAAACCGACAGATTTCCCAGGCCGCAGGAAACCCCGGGAACTGAGACTGCAAAGCATTCTTCTGTCAACAGCAGATGCCGACCCCTCGTCATTCAACACCTAAGGTATTCCAACTGAGCACCCATAGAAATTAGACACATACACACACACACACGCACATGTGTGATGATGATGTCTCATGGTGCACTACCTCTAAGTTTGGTCTAAGAGTATCCACGAAACATGAATTCTTAGGATAATGACGAGTAAGAATTAAGAAAAATCTACTAAGCAAAATTAGGTGTGAATGGTTTTTAAAAGCGTGGAACTAGACGTTCTACGCAACCCCTTTCCCTGTTCTGTATTTATAAATTCATACAGGCCGCCCCCGTATGAAGAGAAAGTAGAAAGTAAAACTTGGGTGATGAAGACGCGGGCCGGCGTACGAAAAAGAAAATTTAATAACATTCTTATTGGCTTAGAAGCTTAAAGGACTTGTATACACTTTGTAGAAAAGTTTCACGGCTTGTAAGTCCCTCTCTCTTTCTCTCTCTCATTTTATAATCTACCTAAATCTCTTGTATATATGAATTTTGCAATGGGTGAAGGTAGAAATTATCCCACGTCAATTTTTGCCGCTTCCTTTCTTTTATTGTTGAGGAATAAGATTAAGACGAGGAATAAGAAGTGGAAGGCCGGGTGTGCATGTTCGTCAAAGTCACGTAATAAATTACGTACAAGCACAACACAGGGGTACATGTTTGGGTAAGTACAAGTGTAACATGATTCGGCCCTCCCCCAGGACGTCGATTTTCCGCCATTAGCCGCAAAAAAAATCTGCTTATTTATTTATTTATTTATACCAATTTCATTTAAATTTCAGCTATTTCCTATTGCTTGTCGGCAGATTATCGCACGTATGACCGAAGGTAGTAAACCGTGAATTTTCTAAAACGGGCAATTACAGTCTCACCCCTGCGACGTGTACTCCACTCTTATTTATTATGTTCCATTTAGCATTTGCATTTTAATTGCATTTACTACACGCAATAATGCATTTATTAGCTTGCTTATTATTTTTATAATGCCGTATTTAAACATGACAAATTCGATGTAATTTCGGACCGTCCAAGGAGAAATCCGCACGAAGAACCGTGGCCGTTCCGTAAGGAGAAATTTCTTATGAAAAATGAATGACGCAGCAATTAAAAACCATTAAAACTTTATAGACGTATTTGTATACACGGCCGTTTCTTCTTTAATAACAAGTATATTTACACTTATGCACGTGTGGCCGGTTGAAAACGTTTTAGTTTGAAATCTTCCTGTCAGTCGTTCAGTCTGAGGTGAACTCTGATCGTTTCGAAAGTTGTGGACCTGTCACAGCCAAATTTTTAATTCAATTTTTACCATTTAAATTCTACGAGTCATGTCCCTCCACCATCAATTTCTACTTTGCAACGGAAATAAAAATAAAATTATAAGGATCTAGTGCATCTACTATATACATATATACATCACAGACTAGTAACCCGTAAATGTTTCTTTCTTCTGTTGAACGAGGGAAAATAAACGGGACAACACTTCGTTAAATTAAACAATAAAAACGTGGCAGACGCAAACATAATAAAAACATGGCGGAAAACAGGGAGACAAATAATGAATTCAACAATAAATTGCAAAACATCATCACATTTTTAATATTTCTATACGTTTAAACTTCCTTTCTTTCTATCCGCAACATTAGTCTGAATTATTTTGTTTTGTGCACCGATTCTCTCGGAGCCTGTAGGAAAAGCTAATTGAGCACATCGGAACCTCCTTAGCATGCGAAAACAATTCTTTCTCTCGTTTTCCACGGCAGTGTGCCTGGTCTCCGGTGGAAACTGAAAGAGAGGTAGATAAAGGTAAAAAGAGAGAGAGAAAGGAAAACGATAGTGAAAGCCGCAAAAGAAGAATAAATAAATTTTTTAGTCGGTTAGAACAAACTTCTGACGGTTATTTGAAATTTAAAGCAAACAACCGAAAAAGGGTAGAGGAAAGTACAGGAGGAAATACCATGTTTTGTAATTGCAAACAAACAGTTCTTATCATCAGAAAATCATTAATTTTATTAAACAAAGGAAAATAGGAAAACTTCTCCATTGCAACCACCACGAACGAACACACACCGAAACCGGTGAAACGAATTTCTGCTGAATTGTCTAAGTGAAAACGTCTGTTCCTGGTAGGGCCAAGTCAGGAAAACCCATGGTGTGACACAGGGCAGTCGGACCCCTGACCAACGCCGTTTTATGTAAATTCTCTTTTTACAGGGAACCCGAAAGGGTTGCACGGAGCCCGTCGAGGAGGAATGCGTTTATGTTCAAAACTGAAATACAGCATGTTTTGAAAGAGACCGTAACAAATGAAACAAATTGATTAAACATGGAAAAACGTGACTGAGAGGAAAATTTTAACTTAACGATCGATAAGTTCGCCTTTGCTTTGAGAGAAAACCTTGGGGTTATGAAAACCAAAAAGAAGGCGAAGTGCTTTGCGAAAGCCACTCCTCAAGTGCACGAGACTTTTTCGACTGAACTCACAACTTATCTAGTTTTACCGATTTATGTGATTGAATGTATACAAATTCAAACTGACAAAAACCTCTTTTAACCGTACAATTTCTTGTCATCCAATAAACTACATATTTAAACTGTTATATTTATTTTTTAATTTTAGTTGGCCACTGCTCTTGCAGTCGTTACTCGTCGTAACTCCTTAGCAACTACCCTTATTAATTACATAAACAGAATAATACATAACATTTAATTAAATTCTTCAAACTCTTTAAATTAATATTTATCTTTTTGTGGTAAATTTTTTATTACTGTTCTATCAAACATAGTAGAGCATCCAATCTGTCTAGTAAATAAGTATTTTTATACGGTGTAATTTTTTTATTAAAATTGTGAGTTTTTCGTGCTACCTGAAACTACAAGTGCACTAACCAAATGGTGTCTTAAACAAAACATAACAAAAGTCCAGTCAGAACCGTATTTAATAGAATATATTTAATAATATAAATATTTATTTCTGGTTTCATCATTTTAATAAATTACGTTTGAAATGGAGTTGTCGAACTTTGGTAGAAAAGAAATCGTTTTTAGGACCATGGGCGAGTGCCAAAGTCATGTCTGTTTTTTTGTCGAGGTTCTACCGGTCAACTGATTGCAAAACTATTACCCTAGAAAATGGGGAAGAGTTTAAATTATTATTGGAATGTGGAAGTGGAAGAAATGAAAGGGCTCAGGTAACGTAATGTTTATTTCTCCTGTTGGAATTCGGCCGAAGTCTTCTGGCAAAGTCCAACAGAAGAAGTAGAAGAAGAGGAATGAGAAGGAGGAGGACGAGGAGACATCATTGGTAAATTTGATAGGAACGATAAGGTCGGCCAACAATTTAGTGAAATCTCTCCAAGGGGCTTTTAATAGAGTTTCCACGAAGCTACCGGAAATGGATGTTGTCATTGTAGGAGACGACGCGAAAGAGGATTGCAATTGACATGCAATGAAGATCGCCACCAGAACTTGGGAAAATAAATTGATTATCTTCGGCTGAGGAGAAGACCGGCTAAGTAGACGGAGCACTTGTTTCAAGGTGATTGATGTCTTTTGAATAGGAGAAAAAAAAAGACTGTATTATTTTCACTTGCAGTGTCATTTTGTAGTTGTAGGAAATGGAGTTCGGCTGACGTTTTTCCGACGAGAATTAGATGTTGACAGGATAACGACATACACGACTAGAACAAAGAGAATTTCCAGAAGCCGAGAGAAAGTTCTCTGCGTCTCCGTTACATGTGCGAAAAGAAAATTTTTCAATGTAGACATCTTGATCCGTGTCAAAGTTGCTTCTTAATCTAATCGATTCTTATATTTCTGTTGAAAAATAAATAATTAAAGCACTGAAATAATTAAAATAGATTTATTTGAAAAGTAGATGCTCAATTATATTGTGTTTTTCTCTATTTGATGTACGCAAATTAGGTTTGTGGTCATTTTTTTATTTTATTTTTAGTTATTTTTATTTGTAGTAATTGTTACGACAGATTTAACACAAATTCTAACTGGTGTTGTGTCAGAAATACAAAGCTTTATTATTTAATAAAACAGTACTTTTAGTTCAATTCGAGAAGAATTTTGATTAATTAAAATTCGCCATTTTTCAAAAGGTACAGCGAAGTATTTAAAATTCTTGAATTTTCTATACATGCTTTTGTAAACGTTGTTATCCGTGTGGCAGTCTTTCCCAAATAGCAATGCTACATTTCCCTTTAAATAATTTTAGCGTACATAAATAATTTGGCTGGTTAGTAAGGTCCGTCACAGTGTGTAAATTAGTTAAACCAAGAGTTATCTTAGTAACATTCATTCATAAATTAAAGCACTGCAACGTGTCGACATCTGTATCTGTTTAATAGTGAATGGAATCTTAAGGCTAGAAACGGAGTTTTCTAGTCGATTGGATCCTATCTATTGATTTCTCACAAAACAGAATCTTGAATTAATTAACAGTGATAGAATGGCGGCTTCGACAAATGCTGACGCTTTATAAGGCCCTAAATCTTATTTCTTAGTTCCAGGGCGGATAGACGTCATTCGGTTCGCAAGATTTTTCTCTCTCCCGCGAACTTGTCCGGAGATTCCCTATTTTCCAAAGGGAAGAACGTCCGAAGTCGTCTGATTTGTTGGGAAAACTTGGTCAAACGGCCAGGAAAACTCGGCGAGTTTCCGTCTCGGTCGGTCCGGGTGGAAAAAGATTTTATCAACTTAATTCCAATTAAAGGAAAATGCCTATTTTCAGGCATCTTCCGGCGATCACGGAGAAAATAATTCGCACTGTCCGATTTATAGCGGGGTCCTTTTGAAACTGTTTCAGAACGGGGAAATCCCTTAAGCAGGAGGAACACTTGGTTGGCCGTGGTAATTTCGTTAAACCGTTTGCTATGCTACGGTACGCGGAATTTTCAATTTGATAGAATCTGTTGCTAACGAGTTTACCGTCGTTGGGATTTTGATATTCAGTTTTCCGTGGAAATTTCAAAACGACGACAGCTTGTTGTCTGTTTACAATCCAAAATCTTATTAAGGTCTGAAGCCATCTTTCAAAGGAGAATGAGGATTTTTTCCCTTTCCGATTTGTTTCGCGTTTTGTTTTCGTTTTTTTTTTTTTGTTTTCGTAAATTAGAAGACACTTCGTTACTTCTGAGCTCTTTGTTTCTCACGTGGTCATTAGCAGAATTCTGAAAAAGCAAATATTGCTACTTTTGCTGCAGTCACGCCTTTCGGGTAAACACAAAACGCTTTGCCGGGAAATCTGTCCGGCAATTTAAATTAGTTAAAACTGAGAATTCCTTTCTGTGCATTTTTATTATATACAAATATTGCATTGTTCCCTCCGCGTTACGGGTGGTACACGCTCTATTATTGTTCTGCATTACTGGTATGTTTCACCACTTCGTATATTCATCACTTTGAAATCACACAAAATACGATATAGAAGTCACCCCAGTATATCTTTTTACAGATGTATAGATGTTATAAATTGATTTGTAACAAATTTTACAAGTCCAAAATATTTTCTGGGGAAGTTTATTTACAAAAAATTCCAAACAAATTATATATAAAACAAAAAGAAAAAATATATATGTGATAACAATAAAGCACTACAACCATAAATATATATATACTATACTATATATAATATGTAATACTATATATACTATATACTACATATAAATAAATAGTTTCTTAAGCTGAACATCAAATTGATTGTTCAGAGAATTACTAAATATGATATCATTTAATTAATTTAATTATTTGTAATTTAATTTTATAACATATAAATTTATAATTTGAAAGCAGCAGGTATTTTATTTTTAATTTGCATTTGAAAAAAACAAGTGAGATTACAGTGCCATTCTATTGTATTATTAAACTTGTAAATTGTATTGTATTACAAGATGCAGACCAGGTTTAGACAATTTCCTTAGGGTCTAAGTTATACATTTGTGTACTTTCTTGATGTTACAGGGTACACAATACCCGAGCGGCTGAAAAAACATAAAGTTAACATTTTAAATAATTTCACGTTTCAAGTCTGCTCCTCACGTCTGTTCATTCGGCTTGGTGAAATAATAAATTCAAATTGGTCCCTTCAAATAACGGTACGGTTAAGTGCACTGGTCGGATGTGAAACTATTTTTTGAAACGCGAAACCGAGTTCGTACATTTTCCGCGGTACCCCGGAATTACAAGTTAAAAAGTAAACTACAATAACCGCCGAAAATTTTTTTCTTTTATTGCTCGTTGCGGTGGGATATCCGCTTTTAATGGCTTCCCAGCTTTTTATTTATTCATTCGTTTAAATTGTAGGCGACCTGGGGTAATTTTCAAAATTTTTCATCGTTTCCGGAAACGGGTTTTAAAATTACGGGAAACGAACATTTCGGGAGCGAAAACTTTGATTTAATAAAACGTAGCGCGAATTAAGGATGCACAAAATCAAGTGAGGGTAAAAGTGACCAAAGTGACTCCTGGTTAAGGTAGGAAAATTATTTAATTAATCAATCCGATGTCGATCGGTTACCTCGATTACCCTATGATTGATGTTAATCCTCGTATTATACGTGTGGAAATGTCTTTTTTTACTTTCCTTCCTGGTGTGCCCGAATTAAAATTGTGACTCTGGGAAAGGTACTTTTAAATTTAGGTCATATGTCAACCCTCATTAGCCATAAACTAATGATGAGGGTATCATTGATGACACCACACGTGGGACAGTTTTCATGCGATATGGTTTCAATTGGATTCTGAAATAAATACAAAAAGGAAAATCATTATATTTCTCTTCGGGAATTGTTCTGTAGGTGTGACATCATCATCATCATCACGGCGTCTGGTACCTACGGCTAAAGCATTCTTTGTCCTGTGGAAGAAGAACACAAAAAATTTCAAAATGTTCCTCTGAGTTCCTTGTTCTCTTCCCTCTCTCTCTCTCTCTCTGTCTGTCTGTCTGTCTGTCTCTCACACACAAAGTAAGATATTGTATTTCTTCAATTTCACAAAGCTTCCGACGAACGATTACTGTATAAAGATGCGAAAGCACTTCAATTAAAAGAGGCTAAGAGTTTAAATAAATTATTATGCTCTTGGAACAAAAGACAGAGGGAGACAAACAGAACCAAGAGCAATTAAATTTAAAAGAATTCTGTCATTTATTTAATTATTTCAACGCCTATTTTTTAATCGAAACTTGAACCGTGTAACTGAAAACGATTTTATGCTTAGGTGAAACCCAACTAAATTCCATTACATTGAAATAAAAATTTTTCAAATTTTGTTCATTCGTACCGCCAAATAAAATCAACCGTCTCTCCTGGTTTCCTTTTACCAACACTCAAAAGCACTGTTCTATTTTTATTTTTGCTTTCTAATACTGTATGACTGTACAAATGTCCGGGTAATATGTAAGAGCTCCGAACTTCAAACAGCAAATAATTGTTGCGGACTCTCTGCCACAATTCTTTGGATGAACACAACCTATGCAAGCATGCATTTATTATCACTATTGTCATAATAAAAAAGATACCTGGAAGTACCACTAAGAAAACAAATACCCTGTTAGACATCTTGCAACGTACTGCGGTAAGGGACGGCGCAAACCTTCAAGAAATATTAATTAATAGGAAAAAGTACCTTTCAACAAAAATTTCGAAGAATTAATAACATCAATAGTAACACCGAAAGTCCCTCAACTAATTAGATTTTCCAAAACTGCCATCGCGCGACTTAAAAACACCCAAAAAAGAAAAAGTCAAACGAAAATGAAAATTATAATAAGTAAAGTAATTAAACGACGCGATTAAGGAATTATTTAAATTAAATTAAGAATGGATCAAATTATTATATTTTTTCTATTCTAAAGCTAATAGGATGCTTGAAAATTAAAAATGAATTCTGGTCGAGGGCCCTGAGGTACCGTTTTTTTCTAACCGAAAGACAGTTACTCACCTGGAGAGACGTCCTTTATCGAACATAAATTTTAATTATTTTCTTAATTAATAAAACGATCCGAATTGAAATAGTTCGGTTTGATAATTTCTAGGCATGTACTGTGAGTGAGAAAAGGTTTTTAAATTTTCTGTTGTCGAGTAAGGGCAGGCCACACGAAGACCGTCTACTTTTCTTGTCTAACTCAAGAACAGCAGAAAGGAAAACAAGTCAACGTGTCCGAATATAATTCGTTATGTCACTTATATTCATACCATTAAAACCATTAGAGTTGGAGTTAAGTGAACTCATTAAACCGGCGTGATTACTTTCAAACGGAATAACCCCGACGACAGTTTGAACTGTCACATTGTTTTCCTACGTGGGAGTAACCTTTTAAGTTTCAGACGCTTCCCGCAGGTGCTCTCAAAAACCTGAACGTTTTACGGTAATTTCCTGGGTTCCAAAAGCTCGCTCGAGACAATTTCCCGTACGTTTTGTCAACTATAAGATACGTACAAATAAAAGTAATTCAGCAATAAAAGGGAATATACGGGAGTTCGTCACTGCAATTTCTAAATGAAAAGTCTCGCACGCCATTTTTTTTAAGTTTATTGCCGGTTTCTGACTTAGTTCTTACCACGTATTACTGTAACATTTCTCTAAGATGTCTACTACGCTTGTAATTGTCCGATACCATTCAAGCGAAAACTCCCAGTGGCTTAAAAAATGAATAATTTAAACCAACATGATGAAAGTCTGCCATCTTGATCAGCCTGCTCTTCTAGGTACGTAGCCTTAAATTAAATATTCTTCTGTCTGAACAAAAACATCGGAGTTCGGTTAGACCATTCTTAAAATATACTTCCGAGGAAAGCCCCAAAACTGCAATAGTTTAGGATTCACCAGATGTAAAACGTTCGATCCGTAACGTGAACAGTTAACAGAAATATTAGTTTCTATATATCCAGTACTTCATGAGTAATGTAAGAATTTCGTAGGTTTTAAAGTGTAGATAATTCATCAAAATTCTTATTATTAAACACATCAAACATTTTAGTGTTACTACACGACGCTGTAATACATTGATACTAATAAATAAGAGACAATCCAGTACAGTAAGTTAGAGGTGCTTAAGAAAATTCTACTCGTCTTATGAAATAAGGCATCGAACCGAACAGCCAATCTGAAAACTTAATAACCTCCATTCCTTGAAATTGCCTACATAATTCTGATAATAAATTATTAGTGTCATTAAATCGCGGGCCTTTAACGGGTTCGAATGCCTTTTTAATTGAATTTTTTCACTTGGAAAATTTCATACTAAGAAATTTTAAAAGGTACACGGAAAACCTTTTCCTCAAAATCCTTCATCCTGATTGAAGAAAAGTCGGCCGCATTTAATTTAATTATTAATGATGCAACGCTACTAAAATGAAAGAAAATTCATTAAAAACGACGAATAATTTTACTCGTGTTATTAACACTTACATGAGCTACACTTAGCCTTCAATAATAATGATTATTGAATTCAATAATATTATTAAATACATACGTCGAGAAGTCAGGTAATGGACGGTGTGATTAGTCTTCGAAACTACTAGACAACTGTCCTGGAAGTAATCGATTCGTCCAATAGTTTTTTACCGTGTCTTGCAACCGCCATTTTAGTGTAAAGAGAAATTATTCTAAATCGATAAATTAATAATTGGTTAACTTTTGTTGACTTGTTCAAACTTCTCCACTTATTGAACAGATTTCTCCTGTCCAAGCGCGGTATCAGAAGTTTATTATGTATTTACCGTAAGTGTACTACTATTATTAAACTGTCTATTAAACTGTAATCTCTAATAATCTTAATTAATCTTTTTTGAAATTAAATTGCTCATTGAAGCTATGGTGTAGGATAATTGTTTCTAGACGACTTATCAAATTGTGATTTATCCTAGGAAATGAAACCACGAAATGGAGGATTTGGGAGGTCGATGGTGAAGAGCCGTGTTGAATGTAAAAGAGAGTTTTGACAATAAACTCGATATTTTTTTCTGAATTTGTCTCTGACTGAATAGAAGACCGGATGTTGATCACGACGCGCCATTGGACTACCTGACTACCTGACCTGAGTCACAGGATGTTCGGTCTCCTGACTGTCTAGCTTTGGTGAAAGCAGAACTCATCACCATTTTTTTGTTCTGATTATTAGACCACTGACCCAATTATCACCACAAAAGCTGTCTGAAATTCATTATTTTAAAAAGAATATGTATTTTCTCACCCGGTCAAGTTCAAAGAAAAAACTCGTTAGGTTAGTCAAAACTAAAAGAGAAGAAAAAAGTGATCTATTCGCAAAGATTTTCGCTACTTTTTTTGCTAATTGACAGTTAGAGGAAGTGGTGTCGACTTGCCGTGACGTCAGACGTCTTCAAAGGGGTTGAAAAATGCTGCTTGTTGTGCACCCTGCAGAAATGTTCTTAAAAGATCCTGAATTCTATAACTCTCGTCATAACTTCTGAGTTCTCCTCTCGCTTTTAATTATGTTATTAAAAAATTCTTAACTTTTCTTTAGCTCGCTACCCAATCTCATGGAAATAATTTCGTTTTTCCCTTTTGGTTTCTTAACTTCTTAACTCTTTGTGGAAGAAGAGCTTTCGAGGGATCTGGACCGACGTCGTCGCTTTTGTCATTCTCCTAATTGTCTATTGTATTAATGATAATGATGAAAAGCAGGAAAATTTATTTATTTTTCACTCGACATTAAAAAAAATTCTACGGTTGCTTACACCTGTCTCTTACCTTTACTCTGAAGGCTTGGCGGTGATATCCTTCCCATTGACTGATCTATTTCATGTTAAACACTTCATATTATTACTTATTATTGTTGCTATTTTCATTCCCACGTGTACACAAGTTCCATTTTCATCGACTCTCACCCCGGTCGTTTCCTTCACCCTTTCACTAACGTAATGATAATTTCATTTCAATGTAACATTCATGCTTCTTAAGGTGCTTAACTTTACAATTATGTACAACTCGACTCGTTTTGAATTCATTATAAAACATCTGCCGAACATTATCTTTCGCCTTTCACAATTCTTAAGTCTTTCTCTCTATGTGGACCAAGTAACGTATAAGAAAGTAGTAGCGGAAGGTAGGCAGAACAAAGAAAATCCAAAGGCAACGGGAAAATTACACCTCCGCAGTGTAACGCTTGTCAGATTCACTCTGCACCGGTGTTATTAATATATTACCTTACGTTGACTTGACTCTACGGCATCTTGTTGTAAACTTAATGCAGTTTGTTGTAATATCGAATTTCGGTTTCGATACATTTCACTTTCTGCTTCTTATCATCCATCAGTGAGAAGCGGAAAATTCTTAGAAGGTTCCACGTCAACCGCTTACCTGGAGTTTTCACCCCAACAAAATCCCAACAAGGGAGGCCGATTTTTTTTTCGCCTTCCACACGGAGCACTCCTCAAACCAAACACTGATCCATCCGAATGGATCCTAATAATGGTTCCAGAGGAATTCAAGTGATGAATAGAACATATTTTTTGTGTTACGTTCTCCGTTGGGACCTTCTTAGGTGAGACAGAGAGAGAGTTAACTTTAATTCGTCCCACTTATCGGCGATGCCTCGCTTTCAGAAAAATTTAACAACTCTGATTGTTCTTCCAGACGCTGGAACGTGTGACTCCTTCACTCTATCCGCATTCTTTTCACCGTTTATCTTAACTTCCCTTCTCTGAAAGTTTCCAAAACTCCATTCCACGAGTAATTTCCCCGGAGGTTCGATGTTGCAAAAAATTGTTATAAAGGTTTTTCACCGTGATTTATAGGAACCACGTAAACGTTATGCGACCCGCGAACCCGAAAGTAAGAACTGCAAAATTGATTCTTAATTTATTATTTATTTACTTATTCACTTGTTAATTTAACCGCGTTGTTTTTAAATTGTTCTGATGCTTTATTTATAAAACGGGATTTATACGGGAAAGTTTACCCGAGCCGTAATTTATCAATGTCACGAAATTTAACGGTTTTCCATTAATTTACTTCTGCAACCTTTCAATAAGGTGGGTCAGAACCACTACGGGGGCCACCGTGAAAAAACAATGGTCGAAGGATTCTTAACTAAGAGGTTGCAAGCATATTGGTTATATTAAATAGAGTACGTATTATTAATCCAGCACCACGCTCGTGTAAATAATTCATTTCTTAAAGCATTATTTCGTACTCATTACTCATTTATTTTGAGCGTCAGCCCAATTCTCCGATTTGTTTCGTTAGTATTTAATCGATGTACGTCAAAGCCCACTGCCGTTCCTGAGGGATACCCGGGGAGAAACTTGGAGCAGGTGTGACAAACACCGGGTTATGTACCGTGAAAATTCCAGAACAATGAAGTAATAATGAAAATTATCAGCTTACGCGTGCAAAACTTGGTGGCTTTTTTTACACGACTTTGCCAAAATACAAAAAAAGTAATCGACAAGGCAGTGAGAAAACGTGACCACATGCGACTACCTAAAGCATCTACTCCCATCCTATACGAGTTTAGTCAGTGTTCGTTCCCAATAAATTATTTTGCATCGCGATTTTCCTAATCCGCATTATAAAACGCGATTTTATCGCAGCTCTCGAAAAAAAATCGTAAAAAAATTGTTCCGCACGTAACGAGAACTTCTAGTGTTTCCATTTCGCTCATCCACAAAAAATCACGGGAGTCCTTTTTGGCGTTCCACATGGATGGCAATCAGTTTCCACAGTTCCAATTCTGGTTTACGTGTTCTTTTTTCAACGAGCGGATGAGTAACAACCGAAAAAATAAACCTAGAAAGCGAAAAAATTATCGGAGTTTATGGCACTCTTCGAATTCATAAGAGTTCATGTTGTGAAAAACATAACGGGAAATTTATTCAGAGAGAATTTATGTTCATTTATGAAATTTTCGTAGGGCGGCCCGGGAAGGTGCGGACGCTTGGAAAGCATTGACGGTTGAACGCTTGAGAAAGTTTGTGCCAACCGAGAAAAAAAAACAAACATTTTTTGGGAGCTTTCGACCGGAAACCTTTCACTGCGAACCTGAGTTCTCAGGTACTCCTTCCGGCAGGTTTATCTTACTCATCTGCCTTCTTCTTTCCCGCAGGTCTGCCTTTTCCCAGGCATCGAAAACTTGCTGGGTTCTCACCCAACTTCTCTCGTAATTTGTACGTGTTTTCACCCTGCCCACCGGTTTTTTAGGTACTCTAAACTTTCCGTTCTACCGTTCGGAGCGTGTGTAGCCAAAATTAAAACAACCCAAATGAAAATTGTTTTTTAGGAACAGAAGGAAACGTTTCATTCCCGCCATTTAACGCCTCTCGACTCTTTCACGCATTCCATTCACAATATTTCGTTTTAATTATCATTTTAAGTATAATATTATTTAAATTATTTGTCGGGCTTTGTTTTTAATTTTTCATTAAGGGTAATTAATCATCGTCTTATTAATTATTTAACAATTATACGGTGGTTTCAGTTGGCGACCACCGACCTCTCCAGAATTTTTTTTACAAAATGCACGAGTTCAGGGGATGACCGAAGGCATGCAGGTGAGGGCATGTCCTCGTGCACGTTCACCACGTGTAGAAATTATGTGTCCTTCCCTCCGGAGAGAATTCAAAAAGGCTTTCGCATTCGGTTCCGCATGCAATGCAAAACATGTGCCGGAAAGTTCAAGCACTAAAATTTCAATTTAATCGCACTAATGGAGTGAGTATTCCCGGAAACGCATTGAAATCTTCTTTTCTGAGTACTCGACAACTTCCGGCACTCAAAATCTATTTCTCGCCTACTCTCGAACGCTCCCGACACTCACGCTTCACCCCTTGAAATTTCACTTAAGCTACGGAGAACGAACGCTGGCGGTGTACGTTGACTTTAAAACAGAAAGGAGTGTACACCTGAGTCGGAAGCACCGGGAAAAACCGCCGAAACTCAAAATTAAACTCGTGGAAAAACAATAAACTACGACCCATCCCTCCCCATGAGGAGAGCGGCTCGTATTTTTTTCCCGAACATCTCAAAAAGTTGTGAAAGGTCGTGATGAAACCGACAACGCGACCGTACCTCAACCCCCTTGAACGTACGAGCAAAGCCGCAAGGTTATTAATTGATTATTAGTATCGGTCTTATACGCGTAATACATAATTTAAACACTCGAGGTCAGACACCGAGCACAGTTAGACTTCGAAATTCGAGAGTATCGGAATGTTTTTACAAGAGGAGGATTCAGAAAGGCTTTTACGCCATGAAAGGACCCACCTACATCAAAGTAGTAAACTAATCTGGTCGTGATACATTAATAAATAATCAATTTAAGGTGAAGTTCGGTGAGTAAACTCTCGAAGGATAAGAGCCAAACTTACTCCACAACTATTTTTAATCAGATCGTGAGCGTGCTTATTTATACATATATATATTTTATATACGTACAAATATATACTCGGTGAATTTCAGTTGAAAAGAACTTGTACAGATATATCTGGCTTATTACTTTTGGAAACGTGCATTTGGTAAAACACAATTAAATTAAAACAACTTTTAAACTATTGATTAGAGTCACGGGATTACTCGAGCGGTTGTGCGAAATTAAAAGTTTTGAAAATTTAAATGTTGTAATTTAAAACGTTAACTTTTAATGGTAGCAAGTAATCTCCGAGTAATAATCTTCTCTTAATTTTATGCTCAAGCAAGTAAACATCGTCTAAGTGTACGATGACATTAAATCCTTCGAGTTATTCTTGAGGATCCGAGAAAGGCACCGAACATGTGAACTGAACCATTTAACACAGTAACTATCTTGCTATTTTGGAATATAAGCAATAAAAGTTAAAAATAGAGCCCCGACACACACGGAGAGCTAACTGTTTCACAACTTTTATGGGAGGACCTAAAATGGATATGCACTCCCGGTTAAATTTAGCCTAAAGACCGTGTTGTTTGATTTTGATCCAGTACTTCACTCTGAAGTTTTATTAAGAAATGAACTACGTTACACGTTGTGTACTCGCAGTTTTGTTTATTTGGGCAACGGATGAAGATGGAGGAGAAAGATACCTCCATGGAGAAGGCGGGAGGCTGTCTGTTCTGACAGTTGTCAACGTTCAAAGCTTTGTCTGAGACAAAGAAAATTATGTCTCTCACAGAAAGGGTGTTTTATTTAACTTGTGGGCGATCATGTGTAGGGCGGTAGAATGGAAAGCGAGCACACAACCTTTCCCGAAAGTTAAACGAGGATAATTATAAGATAGTTTAGAGGGGATTGTGAACTTTCCGAATCCACACGTCCAATAAACCGTATTGAAACCCCACAGACGGCTTCCTGCCACGGGGCTGCCTGCCAGGTAGTCAGACTCCCTCTAAAGACGTCGCTTCAGAGTGAAAGGGGACACTTTTAGAAAGCATCACCGGTGACCCAATTTAATCATCAATGCGTGTATACGTACATACATTCCGACATTTTCGCTAACAGCGGAATCCTTTTAGCGCGGTAAATAAAATTTAAAAGTCAGACCAACAATGACATTACACAATTTAACTGAGAGGTCGTTTTAAGTGGTAAAGAAAAAAATTTTACTTAAAAACACAGGCCGAAAATGTTCTTTCTCTTGCATTTATAACCTTTTACTCGACGCAGAATCTTCTCGTGCTCGTCTCTCCCTGTCTCCTGCTTTCACAGAAAGAAAAGTAAAAAGTAAAAAGTAAAATGATCAGTTCGAGGAGATAAGTAGACGAACGAGAATGCAATTTACACATTCCCTGATTGGGTGAAAGGAAGAGATGAATGAATTTCATACTAAAAGAAAAAGGAAACGGGCGCTCTTGTTGTTGCGGAAATAAAGAAGTGATGAGCCGTGAATGAATTTGGGTTCGTAGAAACTTTAAAATTTTACTTTAATTAAGTCTAAGTAAATTTCAGTCAAGAGAAACTGAAAGAATAACGACATCCCAAGCACCGAAATCAATACAGAATTAATTTCCTTTGTAATTCCTTCGTAAAAGCCATCGTTTAAAAACGTTCAAGTATTTATTCAACTGGTAATTGAGTTGTATCAATTACTGTAAAAAGTTCGGTTTACATAAATTTCCATAAAAAGCCTATTAATTTTTTTTTTATTAATGTGAATTTTTCTGGTTTCCGCAGTTCGGTTTCGAAAATAAACCGTTAACATTCGCAATAAAAACCAATTTTGCCGTTGCATTTATTTATTCTCAATGAGCAGGAGCATCTGCACAGAACGCATTACATACTTTATATTATCAGCCATCTGCCTAACTCAACTTCCGAGGATTTGACATTTACCTTGAATTAGGGTAATATATTAGAAAAGTTTTATTATTGTTGTACAACACCGGAATTATCATAAATACTGCAATTTAAGTTCGCATCTCGAGAAATAAAATAAATAAGACTGATGTACGGTCAATGTTTACTTATTTACTTCGTTTAAGTGTCAGAGAAAAGTTTAAAAGTGATAAATCATTAAAGTGTATCACAATAATAGAACCTCGAAAGGTTCGCAAAGTTCACTATTAACATCAACTTATTGGAAAATAACATAAGCGTGGAAACAAACAAATTTCAAAGGTTGGTTTTGTGATATTTTTTCTTATTAAACGTGTTTTATTTTATATTATGTTACTTTCGTTGTTTTTTATTGTAAGTTACAGCGTAGAACGTTCTAAATTTCACGATGCTGTTTTTCATTGTTTTTTATTCAAAAAATTATCATAAAGTTTATTCAGGTAGAAGTTACGTTAGGTGAGGATCAATGTACATAAAATCAGATTAATAACTTTCTTTGTATTGTCTCGCAATAGAATTCTGTCCAAAACTACATAAACACAACTTTTTTTACTTCATTCGATCAACTCTGAAATTAAAGTTCACGTGTCCAGTCGACGAGGTTTCAACTCTTTGCTACTTAACTACAAACCAAAAGCTACTGCCGGATGAACGAAAGTGCAAATTTCAATGATTTCCATGGGGCCGGCATTTACATAACTTTCCTAGTGATTAATCCACGACGCAAAAATTATTCTTTTCTACTCCCTCCTTTTTTGTTTCCCCACAATGGACAGCGAATAAATTCCTCTTTCTGCAACGTAGTTAATGTTAAACACCGACTATTTTTCTTTTTGCCATCCCCGGAGGTTGCAGAAATTTACGGCTCGATGTCTTCTCGTCGGAAATATTTTTTTTTTCTAAATAGGCTTTCGGTAACTTTTTCGAGTGATTTACACGTCAGACATCAAAGTCTCGTCTGGCATCTATATCACGCTGGATAATTAACAGTCACATCGCATCAGGAACCGCGCGAAAGGTTCGGCAGGCACGTTGTAACACATTCAAACCTGAACCTGGCTTCCCAGATGAGATGTGACATCACCGTTAACTTCCCGGGAAACTCTCGAAAGGAAAGAAACAGCACCCGGCGGTTACAAATCTGTGTTGACGTAATAAATTCCACGGCGTAAAATGTCTCTTATTCTTCTTGCAAATAAAGATCTTCTGTAACGTTCGAGGATGTTCGCATGAAAGAACGTGTCACATTCTCTGACGGATTCCGGATGGAGTACACCCGTGAAACTTGCACTGCAGAACCAATTCCCTTTTTTGTCCTAAAAAATATTTTGTTTTGTGCCGTGTAAATACGTGTACGGAGGTTTATGAAGTTAAGTTATCGCTGGCAGCATCTGGTGAATGGGCTCCAATGTGAAAGCTTATAAAATATTACTAAATTTTTACAATAAAAGTGCGAGGTTTACGATGGGAATAGGAAACGAAAGTTCGGGTTAGTCACCGAGAAAATATTCTTTTCCTTTTGCTTGTACGACAATTAACAATTTTAATCCGGTACAGAAAAGATGTTATAATGGTACGGGTCCGACCGTACAACGAGTTCAACTGGTAGCGTTCTATCCAAAAAGGCCGAAGAAGATAAATGCGTGTTCGGTGGTGACTTGAGACCAATAAATTTCGAACAATGCGAAGGACATTGCCTGTCGGGAACCACCTGTGAAGTGTAGGTGCTTTATTGCGGTCAAGAAGAGTTGTCCGGAAGCTTAATATTGTCAACATCAAGAGCCTCATAAATTCATACATGAATTATAGGAAGTTAAAAATCAAGGCAAATGGCCGGAACAGGTGGAAGAGAAGGACCACGCAGCCCTAAAAAAGGCAATTTGTGTGGAGTTTTTTTTTTGTTAGGAAGGAAGGCCGGTAACATAAAAATTATATGACTTATAATTCAAAATCCGAAGAACACGCCTTGTAATGTGAATCCAATTTATGTATGAGGACAAGTACGGGAAAGAAACGTACAAAAATGCGTCGCATTCAAAAGGAAGAAACTTAGGAATCCGCAATGAAAAATCTAATGTTTTCTTTTCTATGGATTTCCTTTGAACGCTCGTAACTTGCTAAATCCAATAATAATGTTCCTTCGCGGGCTATTATAACACGAACATAAAACATTAATTCTTTTGTGTTTGTGTGTCTGCTTCTCCTCCAGGTCGAATGGATTGTTCGAAACTACAATTCGGCTCCAACGTAGGAAACTACAAATTTCATTTGTAGATTCAATTTAAAATTCAAAGCCCTTTCTTTCTTTTTCTTCATTTTATTTTTACTTGCTCTTTCCAAGGCTCCTTAATTTACATTTGAAAAGGTTTCGACTTGTTTAATCTTTACTGTTCTTATATTTCCTTATTTAATTGGTCTGCAGTTTAGATAGTAGAAATTTTCACTCTCTTCTCCTATTTTCGTCTGTTACTTTTTACGGTTCTCCTCCTCATCTTGTCTACTTTGCTGCGATGGAAATAAAGGAAATTATCGTTTCGTGTTCGGGTCCAATTGACCGTGAAATTATTACTTGACATTTTTTTTTAAATTGTGGCGATACATAGGAGGAGTACCACCAAGTACCAAGTCAAATCGCAATGTTGTTCACCACCTTCCACCCAGTACGTGTGTGTTTTGTGTATTTCGGACTAAACTACTGGATACCTGTCAAAGTCAAAGAAATTGCATAAAAAAGGTAGAGCCGAACCCTTTTCCAGGTAACTAGGTTTGTTTAATCATTCATTTTTGGGTACATAGACGAACAGGCGAAAGGCAAACCGACGGCTCAACCATCGATTTTTGTCAACATAACTAAATCAAACCCAGAAGGTTCGACGTGGTACGTGAGAAATCTCAATTTTAAAATCAAACATTTTCTCCTCGTACCTTTTTTTTACCCCACTTTGTCTGTCCTGTCCCTTTTGGCTCATCTGCTAAATTAATAGAAAACAGAACGGAAAGATTTGAAATCACACTTTTAGAAGTCGATATGCATGCAAAACCGAAAAGGAAAACAACACGACCATTAAAACACGAACGAATTGAATTTCCCGATATTGAAAATGAAAAGCGTTCGGTCGCTTTGACGGGGAAAGAAATTTACATTTGATGTTGCTGGGAAAAAAGGCGAAACTCTTCAAGGCCTCTGGTAATTTTCAAAAGGCCGAATTAACACAAAATAATCAGAACCACGGAAAATTCTAAATGATTTAATCAACTTCACAAAGAATTTGATTTGTAGGTAATGCAAAATCTTTAGAGCGACCTTGCAATGATTTACCCAAAAACGGGAAACTACTACGACTCGTTGGTTTTCTAGGCTAAGTTCAGAAATTTCAAGTGAAGATCTCGTAAACTACATACTTAAGTTATCATATAATAATAATATATAACACATACATGATTATGTAGTACTTTTAACAGTAATACCACACATGTAAGTAAAAAATTATGTAATTAAAAGCTACGTATTTACATTAATTACGTGTCTAAAATATAATAATGTTTAAACTGCATATTGCTACATGTGCACAGTGTCGGGTAATAATGTATAATACTGTTATTAAGATCATACGATTATTGCATTATGTATTAGAGTATTATGATGTGGGCTTCAACCCATTCCAGAACATGTACATTACCGTATAAATTAATATTTACATTCTGTTCAAACTTACGGCAAAAAAAATTTAGTTTACATTAAAATTGCCCCAATATTGCATTGTAATACATAAACCAATTATGAATAAAATGATTTATTTTTACAACTTTTCAAATTACAATACATAATGTCTTGAAGGGTTGTACCTTAAAAAGTTTTTATATAAAATGTTTCTATTGAATAACAAAACATGTGCACGGTGGCTGTAATAGTCGCGATGTAAATTGTTCAGACTTTTAAATATCCGAATAACGGGCACTCGAAAATGATTAATAAGTCAATAAATCACTTAAGTATTTAAACAATTTTCGACTTACCATTTCTTTTCTCACTAACACCAACGGAAGTCGCTGCCAGTGCCAGAAGAAGAACAACGGAAAGTACAATGAACATTTTTTTTACTCTGTTTTACTAGTCATATCGGACGTTTGACAAGAAAGGTTCGAAAAAACACTTTCCCCGAATACACCGCACATAAACAATAATTCTTTATAATAACAATAATAATAATAATAATAATAACACCGGAATTCACACTCTTACCGATTGACATACAACACTCGCACTTTCTCTGCCCCTAACCGATATATTTATTACCATTACTTCCTTCCTTTCGCCGTGTCATGTTGCACTCCCAGCAGTCTGAAAATAAATAAATAAAAATATTATGCGAATCAATCCGAAATTGTGTTGGTTATGAAACACCGTCGAGCTAATAATAACGATACGGCAGAGAAACAAACAGAAATGTGGTCCGCCGTAAGAAAAGCCGTGGTAAGGAAAAAAATACCAAGAAACAAGGTGTACGTAACCATGAAATCGAATATTCCCAAGAGTGGAAAAAGTAAAGAGAAATCTAGGGATTGTGCAACATTTTTTTCTTCACCACGAGGCACAAAAACAAAAAAAAAGTAGAAGGAAAATCACAAAAATTAGGTGTTTCCAGGTATGAACCTGAACTCGGGTTCCAGGGTCTTGAATTTTTCACTTGTGTTTTCCCACGAGAGACATCTCTCCAGTGGCAATAAAAATTCTGGAGTATAGAGGTAACGACCCTTCTTCTCTCTCTCTCTCTCTCTCTCAAACCTCATAATTGAAGTGAAAAACACAAACATCACTAACCCCTGACCGTCAACTCACAATTGAGTATGCAAAAAGGCCAAAAAGGTCATTTTGTGTATCTCGAGGGGACCCGGAAGTGATAGCTGACCGGATGTAAGCTGAAAGGGTAATTTTTTCTCCCAGGAGTATGAAATTTCACTTAGTGTTGTCGTCCACCGAGCTTTTTTTTTTAAACTATTCTCGCGTGTGTGAGGGCCATGTTAACTTTGTGTTAGTTTGTTTCTTTGCTAGGCGCGGTGCACAAAGTTTATAAAAAATGATGCAATTAAGACCGAGTTAATTCCCGGGACTTTCCGTTTCGTTCAAAGCAGCTTCTTGAAACGGCGTAAGACCCTTTAAAAAATGAAAGGAATTAGTGATTGCGAGTTGGTTTCTCATTTCCACTAAGAATAGTTTTATGTTACACGTCACACACAAATCCTTAGGGAATAATGTTCGGGACGCTTCGGGAAAGACAAATCCGATGAATGATTTGAAACGGAAAACTATTAGTGAGTGTGTGGTATCGATCCGCAATCCTCAATAGTAATTATTTTGTGATGTAGTTAGGTTTTGATTCGGAATAGTTTGATGAAAATAATTAAATTGAAATTTACTGATCGACAGATTCAAACGGTCGGTGATTCTCTACTACAGTCAAGTATGTTTTTTAATATTTTTACGTTTCAATACTAATGTTGTGAGTAAAAATCTGTTTTATATTATCATTTTATGTTACAATCAATGCACGCATTCTACAAAAACAAACTTTAGTTATGTAACTTATACTGTTATATTATTTATTGAACAACAAGGCAACAATAAGACTACAGGCCTGGTAGAGTAATAAATGTCTAATAATTATTTTAATTGAATTTATATTGATGTAATTTCAATTTTATAAAATTATCCAATGTAAGAATTTATGACTAACTTAATTAAATTATTATTAAAATTGGGTACTCATTTCTTTTTCAGTTATTCAGCTGTGTCATTTGACTTGGGGTATTATTTTTGCATTCTTAAGTTGCTGTTTGCTACTCGCCGTAAAAATGCAAAAAGTAATTTTTTACAGTATTATCTTTAAACAATTATAATTTAATATACAAATACGTATAAAAGGAAATGTGAAAGAATGATTAAAATATCTTTATTTTTTAAATTGTTTTTTTCTGGTTCGCAGTTTTTGTAATTCTATGTTACTATAAATTATATTACATTATGCTGCAATTTATAAGTGAAATCATATTGCTCAAGACACGGCGAAAATGAATTTCCAATAATAAAACACACACGAACCATTCCTCGACTTGCAATAATAATAATAATAAATTGAGGTTTAACCAGTGCGACTAAATGAAATATCTGAAGCCATTAAAAAGTCAAAAGTTTTTCCCTTCAATTGTTCCATTGAATTCATTCATTTCCGACTAATAGGTGAAACCAATTTCTTGAGAACCAGCCATTAAGGGTTGATTCAAAATTTGAACTTGAATTTGAATTACCGTATTAACAAAACCGCCTTAAATTTCCAACTTTCTAGAGCACCTAAAAATTTTTTCTTAAAGTTTCTTAGAAAGTAACAACAAAGTTTCAACAAAGTTCAAACTGGAAATACAAATATTCACATTAACTCACCATCGATTTACCCGTTTACAATACCTAGCCGATAGCGAAAAAGAAATTGTTTCGTGCGAGACCTAGACCTAGACGAAACATAGCTAATATCTGTTTTTCTTCGCCACCACCCGTTCTATAATATCCGTGAAACGGTTCCCTTCTCAGATCTCAGACTTTTTGTACGAAATTTGACAAAAGAACTAGAACCCTTTAATAAGCAATAAACAACGATGAAACTCTTGAGCACTTGAGCACCTTTAATCGTGATCTACAACACAATGGCCTAATAAAATAAAATATCTGATAGATTAAAAGAGATCCATTTTAATTTAAAAGAGATTAAAACCTTAAATTATGAAAGAACTTGTCCATTTAAAAAAAAAACTATTTTGTTCCCGGGGAACCGTTTCTCTGGATTTTGAAAAGAGTTAGATTGTTAGAAAAACCAAAATTCCACTTAAAAGAAATAAATAATTCGACTTTAGGATCTGTAAGAAAGTAAAATGACAAAATACGTGCAAAAGTGAAAAGTAAATCAGACTATAAATGAGTTAACACGGGAATAAGACTCGATTCGTACATAAATTTCAAAATTTATTAGTATATCGTTCATTTGGGCATTGAATTCATCATCATCATCGTCGGTATTCAGGAATAATTTGAATTTTTTTTTACCTACTAGGAAAATTTAAAAAAAAATGTTACTGATTAAAAATTACAGACTCCCCGAATAGAGCGGCTTTGGGTTGAAAATCCGAGAAACCGGAATGTATCCCTGGGAAAACTTGAAGCGGTTCGAATACAAATTCAGATATTTTTATTGGATTTCGTTGCTTCCTATTACTCGGCAGAAGTTCAAGTCAAATTTTGCCTTAATCAATTATTTTTCATCAGTCCGTTACCACTCACCCCCGGCGCCTTATTCCATTACTGACATTAAATGATCGTATTTATTTCACCCGTTTGTTATTGTAACCATCGTTCATCTCACCACTTTTACTTTCGACTCCAATCACTCTCATCCCCTTACCAAATTATTATATCGAAACGCTTTATATAATATAAATGTAATATATTTATCTCTCGCGGTAGAGCTAAAACGTTCCAATTGGCGAATCAACAAGTGATAATTAGGCTCGGGAACCCTAACCAGTTTGGAAGAACAAAAGGTAACAGGTCGAGGTATATGATAAACTTAATTTCTTTTCTCGGTACGAAACACCAAATAAACTTTCTCCTAAACTAGAAAATTGAATGGAAAAGTTGAACGATAACAAATGATTTTCAGGTGACAATCAAAACATAGGCAAAATCCATTTATGAATACATTCCAAAGAGAAAGAGAGAGAGAGACAGAGGGAGGGGACCGAATGTTCCAGAACTAATGGTGCTCGGTAGGAGATAAAAAGCTTTCAAGAACATTCTTCAAAATAATGGATAAAAAGTCACAAAGAAAAATAAAACACACTTTTGGATTGGACAGTTTTCTGCGAAATTTCTCTTTTGTTTTGGTTTCCTTTGAAACAAAAAATTGAGGACTCTTCCCAGAAATCTGGCTGGCTTTGACCAAAACAGTCCTCTGGGTCTCATCAATGGCATTTCATTAATGTAAAATGAATGAAATGAAACGAGAGAAAGAGAAAAAAAAGAAACGGAAATCAGGGGGTTGGTTCAAATCCAAAATTCTTCCTCCTCCGTCTTTCCCTTGGCTTATTTCGTATGGAGTCCGAGTCAATGAAAACCGACGCCATGGCAGAAATTAAACTCTTTTCCGACATTATGTATTATTCGGACTCATGCCGAGTGCATTCCTCTCCATTTTATTTAGTATTTCTATTCACCTCACCTTTGTTCGGAAATCGAAACTTCTCGAGTTTAATTCTTGAACAGTCATTTTCCACGTTAACCATTACCTTCTTTGTGGAGTTTACAAAACTTTCTCGCTCTCAATTGACCCATTCCACCACTACATTACTTTAATTTTGAATGTAAAGTCTCTAGCTCAAATTATTCTGTTAGAGTTTCGTCTCAACAGTCACTGCCCTGAATTAACTTTGTGAAACTGTTTGACGTGCACACCTTTACCAATCATTTCGTTACGTTATCAATTACCCATTTGTTATTTGAGTAATAATTTTATTTTTTCTATTTGTTTTCCTCATTTGACACGACGACTCAAAAATGTACAGCAATATATTATTCCTTCTGAGAAACAATATAACTCAAGAAACTTGAAGTGTATTTATTGTTTTTTTATTCGTCAGACGAATGAATTCGAATGAAAATTCATGCAATTCAGTTCATGCCATTCACTGCCACATTTTTATGTTCCTTCATCTGACTATTTAAAGGTTAAAGCTGAAAAACCTTTTCTCGAAAAAAAAATGTTCCTTTCCAATTGAGTGCGTGTTTTCTTTTAAAAACGTACACAACATTTTTTTTTTTAAATTATTGTTAGATACCCTACGCCGGAATATTGTTGCTGCAATAAATTTCCTGTTCAACCTGTTTCTGAAAGAAATTTCTTCAAAGTTTTTTTCTATCTGTCGTTTTCAGATACTCACGGCAACGTCGAACGAGTCGAGTTAAACGTTGACAATCGAATTTGTCGCCATTTCTGCTGGATTCGTACGATGAAAATGGAAAGGAAAAAATCTTGGTCTGCTCTTTTGTCAACATACGAAACAATATTCAGTGCCTCACCCCTCTTAAGTCATTAAACTGTTAAACTCTCTTCAGACCGAACAATAAAGGATTTGAGGTTAATAGGAAAATCAAATTTCACTTTTCTTCCGTTGACGACTCTCCCATTTATAGGGACGAATTGAATGGAAGCAGAATTTGTCCTCTCTCTTCGTAATGTTCGACAAATAAGAAAATCGAAACTATTTATTGTATAGTAATGGTGATTAATAGGTAGCAGAAACCCATTAGTGTGACGATTGGACTAAGTGTGTGTGGGTATGTGTGTGTGTGTTACTACCTCGACAACTTTCAATTTGGAATTACATACGGTAAATCAGTGTACACACTACCTGTAAGCGAAAAGGATAAGTTCAATCCTCTGGGAAAAATTATTAAAACTCAAAATCGTGTTGTAGTGATACACATGTTACATAACTAACTACTCCGCGTTGTTGAAAGGCTTGTTGCCGGCACATTTTATACCCATCTTCTGTATTCAATTGAATATATAAATATCAAGTTAATAGTATATTATACCAATATTTGTTACATATTTATACGAATGTAAACTATGCACAATCAAAACATTTACTTCACTCACTCAGCATTTTACAATTTAATTTGATCTTTTAAAAAGGAGCGACTGGAGCCAAAAAGTTATGAAATGAAACCCTCAATTAGATTGAATTTATTTTCGTTGGCAAAAGGTCGCGACGAGTGAACCTTCCAAGTTTTGAATTAAAGAGGAAAGGATGAGTAACGGAGAGAAAATCTGGGAATGCAAAAAACATCTTTCTCACTTTCTTTCTTTTAAATTTCTTATTATTTTTAAAGGTTTCTTTCGGTTTCCCGTTTTCGAACCTTAATAAACCCTGAAAAGTTTCCGAAAGTGGATATTGAAGGGGCAAAAAAACAAAAATTTTTTATTTAAAATTAATTGATATTACCATTTTTAACTTATTAATTTTATGATAATGTCTCAATTAAAGGAAGTGTTCCCCTGTTACGGATCGATACGTTGGAACCTCGCTTGCTTCAAAAACCACACGTAGAAGTTTCAAAAATTCTACTAGAAAATAGCATTTGTTCCTACTGGTGTTCCCCTCTTTTTGCGACTACCGAGGCAAAGAACTAGGTTTAATTGAACTTTGCTCATTCCTCCACAACACCTGCAGCGATTGCTTCGAACACTTCAGAAACCCCCCTAACCCATACTTAGTTTGTTAAACTCAAAATTAAACTTTCAATCTGAAGAAATTCTCAAGCTACAATCCAACCTTAAAAAAAAATGCCTGTCACGAATACCTCGACTAGTGGAACTAGGTAATAAGTTTCACACGTCTTTTTAAAAAAGGCAAGCTTGAAGAAAGATACGTTACCAAAAAGCTCGTATCAATTATATTTACTCAAGCACAAAGGACAAACAATTTCATTTCCTCAAAGGTTTGCTTGAATGCCTGGACGACTGAGTTGCAGATCCTGTTCGATCTAAATTTTCCAACAGTTTTAATGGTTCGTCGTCCACCACTTTCAAAGTCGTTATCCCTCACGCCCAAAAAAGCACTCCGACGTCCCATATTTTATTAATAATCCCCACAAATGATCCCGAAGCATCCTACCCTTTACATAATTCCAGTCTACTTATTGAACCCTTCGCTAACTAATCAGAAATTGCAGTGTTAATACTTATCTTTAACGGTTCAAATTTCCCACCCGTTTTGATACTGTATATGAATAATATTAGAAAATATGATGCAAGTGATACGGGGTTCTCACCCTAAGCGACTGTCATCTCGTAAACAAAGGTCTCGGATCCCGTGGAGAGATTTATAAATTAGTAGATAATGTACGACATCTGAAGAAGTTTTGGCTTTGCAGTTTTAATGGATATTCAGCGTGCATTCGATAAAGTTCGCCGGTCAAAGGAAAAACTTTTGACCTCAAATGGGCTGTTTAAGCAGATTGAAAATTAATACACCATCTGACAGGGAACTTAACCAGTGCAATGAAAATAAGGTCGTGACCGTTTTATGAAAGCAAAGACCTTTGACTCAATGGCAGGAGAAACAAGTGCTGAAAAAGAACAAGCCTTTCTTTTCGGATATGAACTTTCGTTAATTTACTTAATTTATAAAAACATACATGGAACTTGTTGTACAGCAGTTGCTTTTAACTTCAAGTCTACCTTTGAGACAACTAAAAAAATATTAAAAGTGTATCCAATTAAAGCTGGAATGCAAAAATGTATTAATAATTAACGTGAACAGGTAATTAATTAATGCGAGAATACAAATGGATGACACCGTGTGAAGTTAAAAAAAAAATTTCTCTTCGGAGTAGTAAGAAGTGAAAAAAACTTCTGTGTACGGAAGGGTCACTCTTGCAGTCCTGTCGGGAAATGTTTCCACTGACTGAGCACTCTGTACGTCAGACAGACATTGTGCACTTGAAGTGACAAATGCCTTTCATTGCCTTTCATACACTTCAGATGAAATACTAACATCGGCGAACTCCTCGTGGAAGATATTTGAAACGCAGGAAAGAGCTAATTGCAAAAAGAGAAAATGAAATGGTGTTCTAATTTAATTAAACGTTAAGAATTAACAAACAAACCTATTAAACGAAGACACGCCTAAAATAATAGGCAGAACTTGAAGAAAAGTGTACAATTTACAGAAATTTTACTTTGCGCATCGTTGTGTCACATGTCGGCGCAACAGCACAAAACCATGCAAACCACGTTGTAGTGCTACAATTGTATTCACCTTCTGTGGACTCACCAATATTTACAAATGTACATGATGTTTCGGGAAGGAGACAGACCACTCAGAGTTGGTGAAAAGCAGATAAGACAACTTTGAGAAAAAAGTGAAAGGAAGGTAGATAGGAAGAAAGAATGAAAGAAAAGAAAAAGTTTGATCTGTGGGGAGGAAAAAATCGGCGAAACGAAAGATTTTCCAGGTTGAATTTTCCGCTTGGAAAACATCTTTCAACGATTTCAGTAGTTTAAAAGAAATTTTTAAACTATTAAAGTAAATCGTTAAAGCTCTTTATGACGTTCGGCTCCCACTCGAGTGCCAACTGATTTGTCTTGTTTCTATAGAAAATAGAAATCTGTACGAAAACTTCTTCTTGTACATTGTGTCAAATTGTGTGACTGAAGAATAGGGCATACAGTTTCGAATGGCTAAATATTTATATAAATTGTAATAGTATTGTGTATGTATTGGTCACCAGTACTATGACAGAAGTTCAGCTGATGAACTCCTCAGTGGAGTTCCACCTCAGTAAATGAATACTGTCAGGTAGATGAGCAACATTATTAAACGATTTCTGGTTTGTACCCATAAGTATGCGATCTAAATTTTATTATATTAATATTAAATATTGTTACTATATATATCAATAAATTTTGTTATATAGAAATGTAGTCTATTATCAGGATATGTTCTCGCTACTGAATGTGAAACGCAATTTTACACTTATTCGGTCTTTTAAAACACATGCAAAGTGACAGGGAATGTGTTGGTGAAAGAATTGAAATACAGGGCAGTTGAAAACACAGCAACAAAGGAAGAGCATTGAAACAGCGGGATGAATAGAACCCTAAGCCATTGTAAACGTAACAAATCTAAGCAATTCTCTGTTCTTACTATTCCGTATATTACACGATGTCCATTACTTCAGGTACAAGGTACGACATTGCTCAGAAACAAAATCACGTGGGTGTTAAACTATTTTGTCTAAACTTTTTTCATTCCACAAGGCGAACAAATCAAAGCAAACTCCCAGGACATGACTTCCATTCGAATCAGAAGGGCTTCTTTAAAAACGAATCAACAGCGGTGTCGTATCATTGAAAGTTGTGAAAAAAAAACAGTTGAGAGTGTCGCCCAATGTTTCTAAATCTTTCTTTTAAAAGAAAAATAAAGTACCGTTTAATTCAGGAGTGGAACCGAATGTAATGGACGGTCTCCCACGGAAAGTCACAGTTCTGTCTAGATCTCCCAGGCGAAATGGCAAATAGTAAATAATTGAAATGAATGGAGTCAAAATCGTACACCTTCCATTGCATAATCTTTCGTCTCTAACTTTAATTGTTTCTCTTCTGCAATTGTTCAACACAATTATTTAGGAATTATTAACTCCGATGTCTCGTTCGCGGACGCCAATTCCTTTCAAGCTAAAAATGAAGCCTGCGAAGGGCACATAATGCTAGGAAAATAAGACAGATTTCATGAAATGTGCTGACATATTAAAGATAACAACTCTTTGAGAATTAATTTCAAGATGGTGAATGTCCCCAAGAAATCGCTACCAATTATGCAGATATATATATAGCCGAAATAAGCAACTTTGGAGATGATGGGGAGATCTCAAACAAAAGGACCCTCCGAAACCAAAATCCCAAACTTTTGTGAAGTGTTTAAAAGTTTAAACCATAAATTATCGCGAGGAAGGAACTAATAAACAATATTGGAATTTTATTTTGTACAATCTACATTAATAGACCAACGACACAGTCTGCAGAGAAAGAAAAGGCAAGAAAGAAAAGTCTGGGAATCACAAATAGAGATAATTGGCTATTGATCGTCAAAGCGTTTGGATTTATCTATTTTCCAGGTAAGTAAAAACCTCCAGTAGAAACACATTTTGATTTGTCAGACCAGGTAGAATATTGCTTTTTTCTACGAACCACCAATGAAAATCAACAAACTATTATTATTCATATCTTTTTCCACGATGTATGACATTTAAATTTAAATAAATAATCTAACTATTTAAATACCTCCACTTATTCTAAGGGAAGGCAAAACATTAAATAATTTATATGTATTTAAAAAAGGACCCTTCCGATCCGAGGGATTAAATAGTGAGTAAACATGATTAAAATGAAGGCAATATATAATTCCAATATTGGAAAATGTGCAGTAGCCGAAACCTAACAAAAAATTTGACGCATATCGCAATAATAATTTCCAACCAGAACTTTCTTACAGATATTCTATACGTCACTTTTACTACAACACTGCCTACAGAGCATTACCGTTAATATTCATTTTTTGTTAGCGGTAAGTTACATGATAAATTACTTAACTGCAAAAGGTTTGCTACTCAAACCACGCTCTTCAAGTAGACCTTATGAACGATTAAAAGTTTCAAAAAAAGTATTGATAACTTGCAGTTGCTTAAGATTGACTTAAATAGATCAGCCGTGATTTAGTAGAATTTAAGTAAAATGATCTATAAAAATATGAGTAAAGTAAATTAATTATTCAAAATACTTCGGTCGGTATTTGTGTACACGTATTCGCGCGACATAAATTCCTCAAGTAAATTTCAATAACAACTTTTCTACTGTTGTAACCGACGTACACGTTCTATGAACCTTACTTGTCACAGTGGATTGGGTACCAACTCAAACTTTAGTGAAATGAATGCGAAGAAAACAACGAATAAAATTAAATTAAATTAAAGTGTAATTATTCTTCCACACCTCAATGTAATCCACTTGCAAACATTTTGTTGAACTTGTGGCTTTAATATTTAAATGGAGTTCAACTCTATTTGTTGTGAAACAAATGTTTTGACTATTCAAACAAAATTTGAAACCTCTGCTTTGGTTCGTACAACAACAGCTCACCTTCATATCCCGTTTTCCCGAAGAACTTTGTTTCTTGTATCCAATTATTAAGTAGTCACAAAAGTACAAGTCGCGAATACTCATACTAAGACAAGTCGACTGACACAGTTAATCACCAGATTTATATATATATAAAGAAAACTATAATTCCAAACTCAAATTTTCGGGTCTCGGAAATCTAATTCTATCCTTCCATCACGAAAAAATATTAAAAAATTTTTTCAAAATGGAACTATTAAACTGTAACTTATTAAAGGTGAACTAGGTGAGTTAGGACAAAATGACAGACACGAGTCGAGCCAATTATTCCGTAGTAGAAGAAAAATTAAATCTGCGTGCACAAAGAAAACATGCCGGCTAGAAAAAGGTTAACTAACGTTTGATCCGTGGCAAAAAGCAACCGGAAAACGGAAATAAAAAAATATGATTGAAAGCGACGAGTCCAATTACCGGGGGCAAAGTGCAGATTCACAAACCGAAAGAAGTCGCGTTGGACAATTTTCATTTGGAAAATTCACGGAAAAAATTCTACTTTGTGTCGTTCTCCACGGTCTCGGAAAATCCGTAAGGAAAAGCATGGCGTTAGTAACCCGACGGTTCCCGACGGGAACTGAACCCATCTGAACAGAAGTCCTTCCTTTGGCGCAAGTCAAACATTCTTCCACTTTTTTTCCCCCCATTTTTTTTTCTTTAATCCAGTGTGCAGAAATGCCTGCTCGCTCTTTTCGACTTACTTGTAACTCTTTGCAACTTACCAATGTGTTTACCAGAGCAAAATTTTCATCCCCTCGTACGTGCATTTTTTACGCGATATTCACAAAAGGATCTTAAACTTGTATTTTCTCATCCGTAAATCCTTACAATTGTACTGGAGGAAAGTACTTCGATTGGACAGAGAAATTCCGAATTTCGAGATATTTAAATTTTTTTTCATGTTTTTTTACCTCGAAGCGTTGATTAACAGTACGGGAGAAAAAAACAGGAGCGAAAAGACGTCGTACACACAATGTGATTTTACAATGCAAGGAACTGCAATGCTCCCTGATAAATTTATTATTTGCCGGTGGAAAGCTGGCAGACACAAAAGAAGAGAAATTTGTGTTGTAGAAAACTATGAAAAAACGTTGAGAGTTCCGAATGAGGAAAATCGGATTCGGATCATTTATTAATTTTAATTCCGATGATATTTCATTGCTTTAGAAATTTGTTATTGCTTCAAATGAAAACCAGAATGCGTGAAAGCGCTCGATGAAATCTTTTCATTTGGCTCCGTTCAAAGTCGGTTCTTCGAGTCAGCCACACTCAACGTGTACTTTAATTTCGATATGTAATGTATGTGTAATTGGTGGCACGAACAGTTGCATGAAATGTCACGAAAACGGTAGAGTTCACGAAATGGAAAGTGTTCTGCCGTAAGTTGTACGACTCGTTTACTCCATTTGAAATTGCATGGGCGATATTACGCTTCATAATTTTCGGTATTCTTAAAAGGTAATTGGTACCGTTTACAAGTCGTTGAATATCCACCCATCAATGCGTCAAGCAATATTAACAATTGGAACTGAATTTTATGGAGCAAAGGAAATTCCTTCAGGATATATAACAATCCAGAGGAATGTCTTAAACGTAGAACATAAAATCACGTGACGTCAAGGCTGTATATATTTTTAGAAAAAAAGTAGTTACCTTAAAAACTTTACTGGCTTAAATGACTCGTACTAAAACAAAAAATTTCCGTTGAACATTATAAATAGTTCCTTTCACAAAAATACAAAAGTAAAAATATTTTGAACTCGATAGTAGCTACAATTCAATAAGATAATGCATTTATTTTCACTTCTCTCTTTAAACTTCGTGAAATATCTGAATTATTAAAAAAACAACAAAAAATGTCACCTATCAAAGGGTACAGGGGTACAAGGGAAATATAAAAGACGGTCACAATTGCTCTGGACAACCCGAGTTTTTCTGAAAATGCTCGTAGCCCACTCGAATTAAGTACTGAAAGTGTCTGTCGTTCTTTAGTTCACCCAATTCTTGGGCCTCTATGATGGTATCAATTGGAGGTAGAAATTCATCCGGTGTTCCACCTGCAAGTTTAAATTTTCATTACAGCAACGATTTAATTTAGTTAAGTAGTAAGCACTAAATGACCGATCTATATGAAACAATTTACCCATAAATTCGACAAGGTCCACCAGTTTAAAGAAGAAAAGATTCAAGATGTTTTCCATTGGCGAATCTGAATCTACGTCTTTCCATGAATCCCTCAAGATGGCATTGCACCAAATTGCATGCCTACATCAAATAACAATTATTGCAGGAATTAGAAATATGTTAACACATAAAAATCTAGTTAATTTTAATTCAGAACTTGTACGATGTATGGTCCTACAATAATTATTGGATATTATTCTGATCATTTACCTTAATTCGCTTCTTTCTAAATCATCCTCAACATACTCCAGAAGATCTAAAGCTTTTTTGAAATCAACCTCAGTGACATTTTCATTTTCTTCACAGATATATAACTAAACCACAAAAAAAATATTATTACTAAGCAGTAATGCAATAATGTTTAAGTAGTTACACAGATTTTGCATTTACTTTTATGAGTTCCGATGGAGTCAGAACCCCCAATCTTGCTACATCGTAGCCGTACTCAATTAAGACATTGGTGGGTAGATCTTCTTGATGAGCAGCTAACTCTAATTCAGAATCAAATTCCGCCAGTTTATCTTGAACGCTAAGACTATCTTCCTCGGATGCCAACAAAGATAGCTTGGCTAGAGAAAGCATCGTCTGAAAATTGTAAATTGATTAATTTATGTTTCCGATTTCTTAATTACAATGACACTTTAAATTATAGTACAAACAAACCTTTTTTCTACTAAGTAATTCTGTTTCTTCTTTTGCTAAATGGTACAAAGTATTGCTCGCCTGCTTATATTGATTTGCAAAAATATTCTGCAGCCAATGTAATGATGGATGATCGTTTAAAAAATTCAGTAATTCTTTCTTCTGTTTCGTTGGCTTGCTTTTTCCCCGAAATTGTTGTAGCAGCCTTCCGGGTTTTCTCTCCTTAATGTACCAATTGAATAAAAATTGGGAGAAGTTCTGCAACAAGATAATATTAGCGAAATAATATCTAATAATATTAATAATACTAATAATGTCAAAAGACCAAAAATTGTCGACGACTACATATAACTGTTTCTTTTCTTACCACCGAAGAAAATTTATCGCAATAATGATCCAATCTCTCCATGTTATCAGTCAACTCACAAATTTGAATTAAGCTATGGAAATCGTGGTATTTTTCTGCTAGAATAGCAGCTTGCTCGTATTGACCATCCTCCACTAAAAATTTAAATAAACATTTAAACAGCCGTGGAGCAATTTTAATTCCACAATAATTGCCACTTAAAGTTCACTCACAGAATGGTTTAATTAAAATTAAGCGATTATTCTCGTACTGATGGTTTAAGGTTTCATATTTAGGTTGTCCTCGTGTACTATTAACATGACTCCTTCGTCCATCAAGCAATATATCGGTTAAACTGACCAATTGCTCATAAAAACGATGTTTCAATTCTAATTCTCCAGTTGCCCTAGCCCCGTATTTAAGAGTAAGGGAATGCTTTAAAGAAATTAAATGCTGTTACTATATCGGTTATTTAATAAATAAGTTTTTTAAAAATGTAATGTGAATAAAAAGGTACCTGATTGGTAATACAGTCCCTTAAACCTTCTGATCCAGGTGCCGTAGTCCAAGGTAAGTATTCACACGATTTTGGGACAAAAGGACTTTTAGGAGTAAATCCTTCTGCTTTTTGTTTGCGCCATTGTAGTACCTCCCAAATTACACTCTGGAATTAAGTTTTAAAACTTAGACTCTGTACATAAGTAACTGCACAGAAACATTTATTTAATGAACTTACCAAAAATACTGTATTCGCTTCGCTGAGGGCTACCGCAACTTCTTGAGGTCTTCTACTACTGTGTGCTAAATTTTCTGACCAATGACCAAAGAATTGTAATCCTTCTACAATGCGCGAGACTTCACGATAAAACAAATCTTGATGAGACAGACCGTGCGTCAATTTTTCTTTTCCAACAACATGCTTAACACATTGATCGGATAACGAGCTGTGACTAAAACAATTTTATAACTTGAAATTTCCAAGTCGGGTTCAAAATTTAAAAATCCAATATTAAAGCAAGCAAATGGCCGACAAACCTTGACTGTAATTTTTTTAGTGCAATAGCAGCCACAATCTTCTCGCCACATTCCGCTAAAACATGGGTTGTTGCCATAACCGTATCTCGTATGGAAACAGCAGATAACTAAAAAATTGAAACATTAAATAGGTGATGACACCGAGAATAAAGGAATTATACCTCAAACGTCAAGAATAATACCCTTTCCCAAATTTTAGCCTCTTTCAAAAACGTGATAAACCACTCCAGGGCTCGTTGCTTGTCCTCCAGCTGATTAAGAATTTGCAGAGACACAGAACTCCCGAGTGATATTTCAGACGTTTTTACTGCTACCCATCTGGGGTCACCAGAAGGTATATCATTTATTATGTCTAAGGCTACTTTCGTCACGGCGCAATCTAAATGAGAATCAACTTCATTCGCAGGTTCTTCTTCATAGGGAAACAAGGAGGTCACTATATTTTCTGCCATTTCCTGCAATGCATGTTCAGTAATGAAATTTCAAATTCATTCAACATATTATAAAGCATTGACCAATAAAATAATCAAAAAAATGAAAAGTAATACAAATTTACTCTTACTACTTACAGTATTTCTTCGTACAAAATATAAAAAGGCAACTTTCAGCTGGACAATGCTGTCCTTACTTAGAGATAAATCTTCCAATTCAAAGTCACTAATTGTCACATTCATTTGTTCAGCCAATAATGAAGTTGATTGATCTACTGTTGCTATATCACTTACACTCCTATTCAGACAAATCAAAGTAAATACCACCAAGTGTGTTATTAAAAATGAAAGTATTGATTACTTACATATTGGTTGAATCAAGGCGGGATGAGTCTGAAGGTACCACAGATACTAAACCATGTACCTTTGAAAACAGTACAGGAGTATTTTTATACAATGCACCTCCCAGAATTTGATCATCTTGCCCCAAGAAATCAATGTTGTCGATTTCGTCGCCAAAATTAACAGCTGTAAAATAAAATTATGTTGAATTTTACTTTCCACACAAAACATTTCAACAGAGGCAACATCTAAAATGTTTACCTGAAACAGCTAATAGACTTTTTGGTTTGTAGAGGTAAGCAGTTCCACCACTGATTAAAAATTTGTAACTTAATAATTCCTGTTCATCTGATTCTCTATAAAATCCAGTGTTTTTTAATGGGCAAAACCTGTCAAATCTTGTTGGTGGAACTTCAGAATTAGTAAGTAAAGTGCCTGCAAAAGAATTAAAAGGATACCTCAACCAATCAATATTTTGAAATGAAGGATGCTTTAAAGTTTTTCAATATTTGTAACAAACCTAATGCATAATAAAATTGAGGTGAAATTTGAGAGTTAGTTCCACCCAAAAGTACTGTAACTCCACCATCTGTAGGCTGCATATCCAACAACCAAACTTGTACTTCATTTGGATTGCCACCAAAGGGTTCCTGAAGTAATTATGAAAGGACAGCTTTTATGGTAATTATATTGAATTATAAAACATAATACATTGGCAATCAGGTATATGGCTTACCCATATTGTTTTTTGGAAGGCCTCCACTCCCAACTGATTAATATCACACTCAAATATAAGTCTTTCTAATTCTCCATCAACCAATATCCATTTTTGTAATGTATGTCCTGCCAAAATATACAGCATCCACTCATTGTCATATCCTACATTTTTAACAACAGTAATTTTCACTAATTTCTGAAATAAAAAGTACAAGTTAGAATAACAATGAAATAATTCTTAACAATATTTTTTTAATATTGAAAAATTGTGATAATTACTGTTTCCAATACTTGGCATGACTGCATTGACCCAAAAAGCAATGAAGGTATTAAACGTCCTATGCCCTTCAGCCAACCCTGGGATAATTTGAAAGGTCGACAAACTATGTTATACCGACCCTTGTTCATTTGTGGTTGAACCATAATAATAGTGGCAGTTGTTGTAGCTAATACACAACCCAATGGGTTTATATCAGTGAAAGAATCACATTCTTGGCCCTGCAAATCAGCATTGATTTCTGCAGATGAGCCTTCATGAGTAATGCTTGGCCAATATCTGATAATCCCTTCGGGTGATACAGCCATGCATGAGGGCACCTAATTGCAAAAGATATTATTACATTTTGGAAATCTGTGGAAAAGATTGAGCAAGTAACAAGCTTATGTAGTACATACCTGATTTCCTGGAGCTGTGTAGACAACCACTAATTCAGCTTTGTAGGCCAAATCACTTGAAGGCAGTGTTAATTCCCTACACTGATTACTAACAAAACGTCTTCTACCCTCATCATGGCCATCATCTGTTTTGCATTGCCATATAAGCAAACGTCTTCCACAGACAAACCATGCCCATCCTTCATTAGATACACGAACACTGATTGCTGCATTTTCTGTAATAAGGGTATAAATATTAGAATGTAAAAACATTCCTCACATACTTCAAATGAAAATGCAATAACGCTTTAAAAATATTGCTTTCTTTCAAAACAACTTACTGCCAGGAAACGTTAATGCTTCCCTAACCAAAACCGGCAATGTTCCAAAAGTTTCGACATTATGTTGGTGAGATCTGTGAATGACTTGATTCGACTGAATTGACTTTCCTGATATGCTGGACTTTCTGAAACCAAAAAAAAATGAGCTGTAGTAATTGAACAGTTGCAGATTGTACAGAATGCCTTAACGACCGTATCACTTGCACTGAACTCACGTTTGGCGCCTCGATTCATTTAGCAAGCCTCCTTTTCGAATCGAAGATAAGGAATACCTAGATTTCAGGTGTAGTACGGAATCACTCATTTTCTTAAAAGTTAATTAATTCCAACTGAAAAAAATAAACCCTTTAAAGGCCGGCTACATCTTTTACCGACATCAAGAGCACAAAGTCAAACCACACAGACAGAACCATGTAATAATCTTCTGCAGCCACGTTCAAATTATCATTGGTTGAAACTTTCTATCTAGATATTAGATTTCATGTGTCAGTCTATTCGGTAACAATAGCCAAGTGGAAAGAGAGATGCAGGAACTTAGTTAGAAAGGCTATCTATAATTACGACGGAGATATATAAGTTCGTGACATCACAAAACTGAAATTTTAACAATGTCAGTTTCTCTTCTGGAAGGTAATTCTGTGCCTTTGGATTTACCTGCAAAGTATCAGAAACTAGCATCTGAATATGCTAAGGTAAATAAATAGTAAATGTATTTTGTCAGTAAGAACCTACCATTCACAAGCCTTCATTACAAGTATATTTTTTCTTTTGAACTCCAGTTTTGTTCTGCACACTTGCTTTTAGCATAATTTGACATTGACAAGAAACACTTGACATCTTTGATGGGTCCCCAAAAGACATTAGTATAGTTTGAATTGAATTGAAAAATTATATAGCACTTTAAAACTTAATGAAATGAAATTTTAAGGAGATTATAAAATTTGTATTATAGATAAAAGCTCAGTTTGGAGTCCTCAAAAAAGCTGTGATAGATGAGCAAAATCAAACTTCTGAACTAAAAGAAATTCTTAGAACCAAAGATCAGAACTTAAGGAAAGCTGAGCAAGAATTGCACAGTTTAAATTTCAGGAATCAACAGCTTACCAAGAGGGTAACAATTTTACAAGATGAACTTGACTCTGCTCAGGTTTGTAAAAATGTTTCAATTTAATGGATCATTTTGCTGCTGTTATGTTAAAATTTCTACCAACAAATGATTTTCACTTTAGGGTTGCTCAAAACCTAAATTAAAAGGTAATCTTAAAGACTACAACAACTCAGTAATAGAAGAGGAATTACAAAAAAAAATTGCAGAGAATGCACATCTGATATCAACTGTAAATATTTTCAATTATATTACCATTTTGCATTACTTTCCTTTAAATAATAATTAAAATACTACAGCATGAATGATTTCAATTTTCAGCTTGAAGAACAAAATGAAATGTATGAGAATGAAAAATTTAAACTCAATCAGAAAATAGAATTGCAAGAACATCAGTTGAAGGAATACCAAACACATCTTTCAAACACTGAAAGTAGTAAATTAGGAAAATGTGAAACTGAAATCAAGCATTTAATGTCAAGACTGAATCAAAAAGATGATGAAATCAAAAGATTGTACAATGAAATTAAACAGTTAAAGAGTGATTTAATTGGAAAGAATCATGCAGTAACAAATGCTGATCTGAAAGAAAAGTTCAAGAAATTAATACAAAACTTACCTCTTCAAGAATTATTGACTTTGTTAAGTCAGTTTTACCAACAAATAGAAGGACGCTACAATAAGCTGATGAATAGTGAACAATTTAAGAAACTTGAAGAGGTCAACCAAAGAAACAGATTAATGTTGCAGGATTTTATTGATAAATATTTGTTGTATCTTAATGCAGATGTTGAACATGACATTCTGCAAGACACAGAACAATTCTGTGATAATATTCAACAATACATCTTAATTTCACAAGAATTTTGTCGATGCCTTGAATGCAGGTAAACTGTAATATCTTTTACTGCATAATTTTTCTATTACTATATTGTTTTTTAAAGACAAAAAAAAGCAAAATATTAAAAAATATATTTTTCAGTAAGGACCAAGACATAATTGCAGTTTGCAAGGAAATAATTTCAACTATTGAAAATCATTGGAATCAATTTAATTCAACAGTGAAAAAATATAATTCTCCAAATTTTTCATTGGCAATGGGGGAAGAACTAATAAATAACATTTTTGATACATTCCGATCATTCAGAAGTACTTGTGACTGTAAGGAATCATTCAATAAAGCTTTCTGATCATAACAAGAATTTCAAAATTGAGGTGTCATTCTTAACTAAAAGTGTTTTATTTCAGATTATTTGAGTATTTTCAATGAAAAATTTAAAGCACATTCAGTTGAAAAGGTATCAGAAACTGAAATTTTGAAAATTCTCTCCAATATGAGTTTACAAAGCAGTTCCATATATAGAAAACTGACTGAAAATTCATCATTTCTTGGGCAAGTGATTGAAATTCACATGTATAAAATTAATCAAAAAGCTGCTGTCACTCAGTCTGAACAGTGCTGTGAAAATTGGAAACAAGAAATAGAACTTTTGAAAGTAGCACATGCCAAGGTGAAGTTAATATTTTAAACTCACCCAAATATTTGTTTATATATTCTTATTTGGACTATTATTCAACTAATATGCAACTAATAATATTTCTTCTTATGTAGAAAATTAAAGACCTCGAAGATCAGATATCTTGCCTAAGTGAGGCAACAACACCTCGCAGCACAAACTCAGGTCATGTTCTTCAATCACCAGTTGAAGAAAATGAAGAATCAGATGATCCAGAAGTAAGCAAATATTATTCTCACAGACAAATTTCAACTACTCAGTTTAAGCTTTAAGGTTTTTAAATAAGGTTGAAATTGACATACAAATAAATTATTTTTAGGTAAAAACTAGTTCAGTATTTGATGGGCTTGAAGTCAGAGATGAAACTGAGTATTTAAAGTTTTTTAATGCAAGGGCCAATAAGTTGATAGCTGATCGTCAGTATGCAGAGAGCAGAGTTACAGTTTTGAAGGATGAGGTAAATAGTCCTTTGATGATATATAGATATTTTAAGTTTTCATCAGCATTTCAGTACCTCATGATATGTCTTCCTTTAATTTCAGTGTGAAGCGCTGCAGAGGAGATTAGGGCACAGTCTGGAAAGTAGACTTGTCCTAGAAGATTCCTTAAAACAAACTCAAAACACTGTAGACAGACTGCAAGAAGAATTACACACAACTACAATAAATTATGAGGAACAGTTGCAATCAATGTCAGAACATATGGCAAACATGAATGAAAAGTTGGCTTCCCAACAAGAAGAAATTGAAATATTAAGGCATGAATTAACAGAAAAGGTTTGTAATTCTTACCTGTCAAAAATTCATTATTTTCCATACTGAAGAATAAAACTATTAATATTTTATTAGTTTCAGAATATTAAGAAAGGAAAATAATGCTGGAGGAATATTCAGGAGGATTGATAGTTTTTTTGAGCACATAAATTTGGGTAATGTACTTTACCAATGCTACAGAAATATTGATCACTCTTGAGAAAGGCAAATGCTTGTTTCATTCATGATTTAAAGCTTTTACCTTATTTAAATTATTTTGCTTTTATATTATTTTAGGCAGCTCTAGTATCATTTTTACCCTTTGTCACTTTAATTTCAATAATGCTTTTATCATTTATCATAATCTGTAAGTCAGTAATAGTGAAATTATTGTAAAACACCAGAAACTTGAAATATTAATAATTAGGCCAGCCTAGTGTCAAATTCACTGCAGCTCAACGAATGTTACACAAACAACAAAATAATATTTCTTAATATTCGTACACATTATGTGTCTTCTCATATTCAGCTATATACATGTGCAATTGAAATGATATTTGAGCTTGCAAAATGTCACAATTACACAACTTACTGGTTAAATTGTTTCATATGTAAAGCATATTGCTAAGTAGCTAATCACTAAGGTAGAACATTTATTATTAATATTATTTATTCAGTGATACATAATATTTTTATAGAAGAAATAAATAATGAAAAAATAAAAAATAGTAATGAAATAAAATTGATGTATAATTTTTTTTTATGAAAAACATTCATTTTGATACACACACAAAATATAACTAAATTTATTTAAACCAGTCCTTTGAGGTAACATTAATCCAATTTGACATTGAATGAAGCACCACAGGAACAACCTTGTGCAGCTTGGGGATTGTCTATGATACGAAAGGCTGATCTTATCAGTTCAGTGTGGTAATCTATTGTTGAACCTTTTATGTATTCTAGAGACTTTTCATCTACTACAACTTTCACTCCATTCTTCTCAAATACTATGTCATCATCCTCAATATTTTTGTCTAATTCAAATTTGTATTGAAAACCGGAGCAACCACCTCCTTCTACATATACTCTCAAAAAACTAGAGTCTTCAGCTATCTCTAATAAGCGTTTAGAGCAATTATTGCTTATATTTAGGCCTTCCTTTGAACAATCAACAACTTTGGCATTTCTTTCACCATCCGACGTTCCTGATGAAATTCTATATCTGTAACATAAATGTCATTGAGGTGTAAGTAACAAATTTATTGGTTCATTGTATGACATTGGGAAGAGAGTCAATATTCTCTTTGCCGAAAATTCATTTTTAGTTGTTTGTTTTTATTGACAACTATAGTCAATAAAACAGAAAAAGCGTAACATGCTTTTCATATATCCTGTTAAACCTGACTCTTCTTATATATTAAATATGTCATTAAATTTTAAAAACTTGGCGCAAACGTAGTCGGACGGGAGTTAAGAATGCAAACTCTAAACTTGCGACTTATTTTATCAAGGCAGTGAGTGCGATCCCTGATAAAAAGAAATATCAGTTTTTCATTGTGATCGTAGGTCACTGAACAACAGGAAAGGTCCCCCTGATTTAAAATATTAAATTTTAAACGACTACTCACTGCGACTCCTGAAAAAGGGAGCACACTGTAAGGTTTTTCTTCGACCAATAATTTAAGAGTAGACGACCGATGACCGCCATCATTGAATCGGTGTTTTGCGAATTGCATTATGGGAGTATGGACTGCTAATTGGAGTGCAGTGAATTTTTATCTAAAATCGACCTTCATGGCTGTTATTGCAGATTCGTTATTTACAATTCATTCGTTGCTCTCGCGGCAGGGTTGACGCACACGAAATTGAAAGAGGCGGCCTTAAAGGCCTCTTGAATATTCAACGGTCGGGTTGCGGGTCAGATAGCGCCAATGTTCACAGGAACGGTCCGGGTTAAAATATGCGAGGCTTGCGGGTTAAAACCAACAGATTTCCAGAAAAGGCATAACATGGCCTTTAGCAAGCCCGACGAACAAGCAATCGATCCTTACGTTACGATCGACGTTGACGAGAATCATTTGGACCGATCGTCGACCAAATCAAAGACATCGGACCCGGTGTGGAACGAACATTTTGTACATAATGTCCAGAGCGCCGTCAACCTGGGCCTGACCGTCTTCCACGATGCTGCTATTCCCCCGGATGACTTTGTGGCTAATTGCAATATCGCCTTTGAAGATCTTCTTCAGAGGGATCGGGAAGCTGGAGATTTTTGGGTAAGATAACAGTTTTTTTTTGGCAATTTACAAATAGCCTATCACAGGCAAGTCTTGGCAATGTTTCCCTGGTCTTCAGATTTCTATTCTTGAATGTTTACTTAATTCAAATCTATCATAATTTCAAACAAAAAAGTGAAATAATGGCAGTTATTTAACTTTTTTATCAGTCAACAACCCAATCAAATACTGATTTGCACTTTTAATTCCTTGGTGTTTATTTACATTTTAATTGTACTCCCACTTTGACAAATATAAAACTTTATAACAAACAGGTGGACTTGGAACCTCAGGGCAAATTGAAAGTAAGAATTGATCTAAAATGGAGTACACAGGAACCTCAAATAACAAAGCCCAAAGTGTTCAAGGAGCGGCAGGGTTTCAATCGAAGAAGGGGGGCTATGAGAAGGAGGGTTCACCAAGTCAATGGGCACAAATTTATGGCTACTTATCTGAGGCAACCTACATTCTGTTCACACTGCAGGGATTTCATCTGGTAATTTTAAAAATTGAATCTTATTATGTGAAATAAGTAAATAATATATTTCATATATAATTCAATAAATTATTTCTTTCTTTTAGGGGACTTCTTGGTAAACAAGGTTACCAATGTCAAGGTGAGAAACAAATATTTTTAAAAAATTCAGTCTTCTTATACCTGATGAATTTTTACACTGAATTTTGTTTTAGTCTGTACATGTGTGGTTCATAAAAGATGTCATCAGTCTGTTGTCACAAAATGCCCAGGAATGAAAGATACAACCCAAGATGAGGTGAGTAATGAAATTTCACTGATACTACTCAAAATTTTAATGATTTAATGTATTATTTTGCCTTATTTTAGAACACTAAGAACTGTGCTACCATTTAATAGGAGCATTGATATTTTACTGTAAATGTTTTATGCCTGATAATAAGATCAACTTCTTCACAGCCATAATTTGAAGTATATCATTATATTTCTGAGTTATTCATTATGACAGTATTGCAGTTTTCCAAACAAAATCAATTTTTTGCAAGTTTGTTGTCCATCATCTGATGAGGAAGATATTGAGGAATTTCATAGTTGTTCTTCATTTGATTCTCACAGTCAAAATTTGCTGACACCATCTTATGGCAGCTCAAAATCGAGCATTGACAGTAGGCAGTCCAGCAATCGCAGTAGAAAAAGTAGTGAAAATGAGGTTTGTGAGGCTCTCATTAAGCAGAGGGTGCATGGTGAAACTTGGTGATGGTTTTAGGTTAAGGTTAAATTCCTCAAAAATTAACAGCTAACAATTAATTGGCCAATGTAAAACTTTTTCTGGGAAATATGGAAATAGATGGTATTCCTTACTGACACCCTGTCTTCAGTATATATCTTCTCTAAGTCTCTCTTCTGGATTAAGGTGGTTTGCATGGTGCTTTTCATCTTTGAAAACTTTATTATCTCATAACTTCTGATGTTCCTATTACTAACTTTTAGAATGCTAATCACAATATTCTTAAGTTTCTCATCATACACTTTCTGGATTTCAAATCAAAAATTACCTATTTTTCTGGAAACATTTCACTATATAAGGTGTTCCTCTTCTGACGTTACTATTTAAATTTGTTACACAATTTTTAGGTTGCTTTAGTAATGTATTGCGTATTTATCCTGAAATCGGTGCTGGTATCTTTATTAAATAAATTTTAAAAACACAATTTTACGTTTCATGTGCACCGCTATAATAATTTTATTTTGTAACAGATAACCCAGCGTTTCAACGTAAACATGCCCCACAGATTCACTGTACACAATTACAAGCGGTTCACATTTTGCGATCATTGTGGCTCTCTTCTGTACGGTCTATTTCGTCAAGGCTTACAATGCGAAGCGTGCAACATGAATGTACATAAAAGATGTCAAAAAAATGTAGCAAACAATTGTGGATTAAATACAAAACAACTCGCAGAAATTCTGTCGCTTATCGGCATAGATCCGAACAAACCCTGTAAAAGTAAAGTGAGTAAACCCAGAACATTGGAAATTCATTGGGGAACTATAACTGGGTGGCGGCATTTAATAAAACTGCTTCTTTATCTTTTTAGCCCATGCAGCAATCAGATTCTTCAGGTTCCTCATTATCAACATCACTAGGCCCCGAAAAAATTTCACGCGAAAGTTTGGCCTCGGCGGATTCGGACAAACAAGTCGAACAACCCACGAAAGATTCGGATTCTTCGAGTTCTGAGAGGAAGATAAGTCTCGACGATTTTCATTTTATCAAAGTACTCGGAAAGGGAAGCTTTGGAAAAGTCATGCTGGCCGAAAAGAAAGGAAGTGATGAAGTGTATGCCGTTAAGGTAGATTCTTTCAATTATCGACTGAGAATTACACAGAAAAAAAAACGAAACCCAAAATCTGGTCTTCCGTTAATTTTCGACAGGTGCTAAAAAAAGATGTGATCATTCAGGATGATGACGTAGATTGCACGATGACTGAGAAGAGGATATTGATGCTTGCGGCGAAACATCCTTTTTTGACAGCATTGCATTCGTGTTTTCAGACAAAAGATAGATTATTTTTTGTAATGGAATACGTCAACGGTGGGGATTTAATGTTTCAAATTCAAAGAGCGAGGAAATTTGATGAGCCTCGTGCTAGGTTCTACGCGGCGGAAGTAACTCTGGCGTTGCAATTTTTACATAGGCACGGAATTATTTATAGGTAACTGTGAACTATCAGCACAAACAGATTCTTGCTAAGATAATGTCGCGGATTGATTCTTAATGGAAATTTTCTTATTCGCAGGGACTTGAAATTAGACAATATTTTATTAGACAACGAAGGTCATTGCAAACTAGCTGATTTTGGAATGTGTAAAGAGGGTATCATTGATGGAGCTACGACAACGACATTCTGTGGCACTCCCGATTACATAGCGCCAGAGGTAATAATATAATAATAATACTGCTAATTATAATCAGTTTCTGGGTCATAAAAAATAACAGAGAGATTGCCAAAGATTAATGTGTATATTTAAAATATAGACAGTGACCGGCCTTGTAATTTTAGCCAGTAACGAGGATGTATTTTCTGTCATTAATACGTTTATATAAGGATACAGACGTAAAGCCACAAAAATGTTTATTAAAATAATTGTTGCTTTAGATCTTACAAGAACTGGAGTACGGGCCCAGTGTTGATTGGTGGGCCCTTGGAGTTCTAATGTATGAAATGATGGCTGGCCAACCGCCTTTCGAAGCCGACAATGAAGACGACCTATTCGAATCGATTCTGCACGATGACGTTTTGTACCCAGTGTGGCTCTCAAAGGAAGGCGTATCCATTCTAAAAGGAGTAAGTAGAAAGTTTTTCTTACGAATTAAGAAAGTTAGGCCGGGCCTTATTAACATTCTCATGTTCCAATGTAGAAAACAGTATTGCCATTTACAGGTCATCCTCCATTTCCCTTTCCTACCCATCCTGATCCCAAAATAAAAGTAGAAGAAGCAATACGAATGAATTGAAGGGAATAGATAATACTACCCATGGAAGAGAAAGTAATAAGTATGTATCCATCACTTGTTTTAATTTTTTCGTAAATTAAATTATTATTTTTTGTTTGCAACAGTTTATGACAAAAAATCCTGGGAAAAGACTTGGATGTGTGATATCGCAAGGTGGAGAGGCTGCAATACGCAATCACAGTTTCTTCAAAGAAATTAGTTGGGAAGCTCTCGAGGCCAGACGCATAAAACCTCCTTTTAGACCGAAAATTGTAAGTGAAATGCTACCCCAGATGATCCTAAACCATTCAATGTTTATCATTTAAGAACGGACTGAATGAACGGAGTCGTTTTGTAACTTTACAGAAGAGTAAAAGGGACGCCCTCAACTTCGACGCAGAATTTACAAAAGAGGAACCTTGTCTGACGCCAACAAACAGTGACGTCGTCAGGGACATCAATCAAGATGAGTTTAAGGGGTTTTCCGTGCTAAATCAAGACTTCAATCCGACGCACTTGGTGAACTAATTTTTCCACAAAACTTTCCTCGTCTCGTCGAAACCTAAAAATTGTCTTGAAGGTTTCGTTGGTTTCAAAACAGGATTCGGTTCTTCCTCCGGAAGGTAACTTGGAGGTGACGTTTGAATTGAACTTGCATTGAAACTGCACCAGGTTTTGCTACCTTTTTTATAGCTATTATTTTATAGTTTAAATGTCAACATCGCGTGTCGTTTTGAGACGCAGAAAAGGCCGCTTTGTTTAGGTTGTGTATAAAACGGGAGAGAATATTATTTTCTAATTCCCTTCACAATTAATGAAAAAAATTCAGTGCAATGGCCTAATCGTTTCTCTTGCCTTGTTAAATTCATCTTTTAATGCTTGCGATCTTTGTCACCGCCATAAGGGTCAGCATTATGTTACAAATATGTAAAGTAAAAGAAGAACCCGTCAACGAAAGTGGCTCAAATCAGTATTCTCCTTGTATTTAGTTAAAAGGTCATTGAAATCAGCGACATACATCTACATCACTATACTCTCTCCTAATTATTTTTTTAATGAATTAAAAATTTTCATCCTTGCATCGGCGAATTGCAAAGATCTTGTTGATCAAATTCTGAGTAATCGGTCTTAAGAAGCAAATATATAGATATATATTTTGCGTTTAGTAATTTAAGGATCTAAATGGCTCGAAAATGGCTCATAGTACACATTTCAGAGAACTGAAATCATCTCACTTGATTTTAGAATTTCGGTCAGATGGGAAGGGAGAGGGAAATGTGATGCAGAAAATTTGTTACAAAGCACAGAAGCGCAAATTATTCTCATTCTCATATTGACCAGTTTAAATTTTTGAAAAGAACTAAATACTTTCATGAAATGCAACTAGAAGCGTCTCTTGTCTTTGTGTGAATGTATTAAAGTTCCGTGTACGTACTCGCACATTTGCTAACACGCTGGCGTGTGCTGTTATGATTTTTGTAAACAAACATGCAAGTTGTATACGCGTGCGTGTCATCTACAATTATTGTTTTCTATATATATAAATCTGTGAAAGTAACAAATTTCCAGGCTTCTACCAGGTGAATAGTACGTACTGAATAGAAAGCTAGAGTAGAAAATGAGAATGATGAGAAACATAAAATACATGCGAAATAGATTTTGTTGTTTAACCTCGAGGTACAAAAGTTCGGATTACTATGCAGAAGTATTATCCCCCTTCTATGTATATGATAATAATACGCACACAAATCTTATTAATTTCACCTGATTGGAGAGAGTATATAAAAATATTCAGTATTCAGAAAAATTATAAAAAGAAGAAACCCTTACAAATATTTATATACATATTTACATACACGTACGTATGTATATATGTATGTTTGTATGCATGTACATCTGTAAAGTATGGAAAAGTATTAGGTGTTAATAGTGCTCAACAAGATGTGAATTTTTTATCGGTTGAGCACTTATATATTTATACTATCTGTGTTAAATTCGTTGTCATTTAGTAATATGCACGGTTCTAAGCTTCCATTTTATAATCGAAAGAAACGAGTTTTCCAGCGATTCGAACGAAAACCCATTTCCGCCAGATTTTATTTCAACTTGAAAAAAAATGCGATGCAGCTAATTATCAATGATGTATTTCTGATTTGATTAAGAACTTTTTTTGGGAACTCTTAAAAAAGTAACAAAATTTGTAATAGTTTGTAGGTTAATACTTACAAATCTTTTGTTTTGAAATCGACGCTTTCGGAAGATGCTGCAAAACGACAAGCGCACCTATACACACATACACACACACACACACACACACACACACACACACACACACACACTCAAATACATACACATACATACGCACGCACGCAAGCACACTATCATTAGGCGCATGCGACACACACAAACACAAACAAGAAGGTAGTAAATTCACATGAGAGTCAATTATTAGATATGGTGCCAACCTAAGTAACCTTCGTCTTACTTCCTGGTATGCGAAGTTAGATGACTCGTGCCAATGTAGACACGGGTTTAAGATGTAGAAAAAAAATAGCGCGAAGTTAGTTTTCAAAATCAAAACGTTTGGGTTCTCAGGTTTTGTACTCTTGTTTTTCCACCTGAAAGAGGTGTAACAAAGAGCTCCAACGCTTTGTCTAGTCTCGTCTAAACGACGCAAATAATGTGATGGTGGGAAGAGGAGTCACAATTCGATCGCGTTTTGTCTCTGGCTCACCCGACGTGTAACATAGTAAATTATTTCTGCATTAAATCAATGGATTTTTAGTTGCCGTACCACTGAAATTAGTGTATTCGTTGAACTAATGATGTGTGTGGTTGCAAAACGTACAACTGAGTAGGAAAGTGTTGTTTTTGGTCGCAGCAAATCAGGGTCCAAATATTGCTTCTACACCCTCTGCCGAAGTCATATTCCAAATGTGTGTCCTACACTTACAAGCAGTACTCGATTTCAATATGCTTTTTGTGCCGCCAAAGGGAAATAATTAATCGACAGGAAAACTTTGCCACGTGTACTCGAGTGTGCTGTCATACGTGGAGCACGATGGTACCAACCGGGTCTACCTCTTACAGCAGAGGGGTGTGTTTAAGAATATACGCGTAATCATGCAGTTTTGGTGATCAGAGCTGGCTGAAGAAAAATTTTTCGTTACTTTGTTTTATTTGCTGCCTCTTGATATATGCACATCACACAGAACTGTCGTACACAAAGACACATACACACACACACACACACACACATACATACATACATACACAAACAAACACACATACATGCACTTAAATTGCATTGCAGTAATCACGAATGGAAAATACGTCACTTTTCCATAAAGATGAATTATTCATTTATTGATTAATTTTTGTTACTTTTTTCATTAAGTATGCGATATGTGTTTTTATGACGTATACATATAACTAAAGATGTATGTATACATATGAAATCGATAGCGGTTGAAAGCTTTCGTTTGATTTTGTTAACGGTCCAGTACAAAAGAAGACGAAGGAGTATGTTGTTGTGAGATAAGTTGCTGTGTGACGAATTAATTTATTTATTAGCCGGGAGTTAATTTCTATATATATGTATGTATATTTTAAGGGTCATTTGATTTGCATATTTTTTGTAATGGGAAAAATTGCGTCCACTAATAATGAACTTTAACGCCTTTTTCATCCGCCTCAACCCTGGTGTTAGTTCTGGTTTGCTTTACTTTGACTCGCTCATTTCCGGTCACGACGCACAGAAAACTTGAGCTTTAACGATGAACACAGAATTTGTCTTCTTGTTTATTGATTTTTTTTTTATATAGATATTTTACTTTTATTATTATTTTTACTTTTTGTAAAAGTTGTCAAACGAGTTTGATGTTTCGGAGGTATCCAAGGTTTTTGTCAGTATTATTATTTATATTTTCTGTAGAAACCACAAGTGAATATTCCTACTCGTTGTTCATTGAGTTTTTCACTTAAATTCTAGTCACATCACAAATTGAAGGAAGCAGAGTGTATTTTTCTAATGGTTGTACGAAATCATTTTTAAAGCGGAAATGAAATTTTACTTTTGTGGAATATAAGAAAAAAGTATATATATATATAATAAAATGAAATCTTTGAAAATGATGTGAAGAATACAAGAGGATGGTCAGAGAAGGGTGACGTTCCTTCCACCATCAGAACCTTATTCTGACTGACAACTCGTTTTTGTCTGAGTTCAAGGGACTCTCACCACGGCCATGTATTCCTAGCCTAAAAACGCGACGTAATTTTTCTCTCCTGCTGCAGCGTTGTCTGACCCGGTAGCAGGTAATTCGGAAGTACAGTTTACCACTTAGTAAATGACCTTTATTTTATACGAAAGGTTTTTGTGATTTCAGTTCTAGTCAAACTACAACCAATAATGAAAAGTGTTGCTTTTCGAGTTGATTCAATGGTCCTAGGTGGTGCCATTTCTTACTTGTTTTAGCCGTCCTTCCCTTTTCTATCATTGTTTTTTTTATATTCCCGATCGATTCCTTGCCCCTCTCTCAACCATTAGCATTCTTACTTCTTATTGCTATTTCTAATTTCTTTGGTAGCTTTTCAAATTATCCGGTTGCCGGATTGAGTCCCGAGCAATCGAAGCGATTCGTGTTGTACTTTTTTGTAATACCCAATTCGTAGTCCCAGGAAATTTCCAGAAGTAGGTACACGCTTTTCATGGCAGTTCATTGGAGTCAGACACGAACGAGTCGAGTTCAGTTGATAACCGCCATACATGTAATACGCCGCGGTACTGGTTGTTTTTAGTGTACGATTAACTGGCATTCATAAGAAACGAACAACAAGGTTCGAACCTAAGGTTTAAAGGTGTGTGTATTGATAATCAAAGCTTTATTTAATTCTCTCTTGGAAAAGGTTGAAGTGATTTAAATGAATGAAAAGCAGTTGTTTTTTTTTTTTAAATTAAAAATGAAGTTTTAACCTAAACAAAAAAAAGTCTGTGTAATTTTTCGTTTATAATTTTTGCTTAAAATGATTCGTTTTTTCTTTTCATTGTCGAACGGCAGTAGCGAGTGCTTTCAGCGAAGTTGCCGTTTCCGGCGATTCGAAATTAACAATTTCCGGTCGCCGATCGATAAATCAGTCCGGACACAACACAGTTCAATCGGTCCGGACGTAACTGATGAAATGTCTCCTCGTGCACTCTCATCTCCACTAAATTTTCCGACTTAGAAAAAGAACTCTTTTCGAAATGAGAAATAAAATAAATAAAAAATTTTTTAGTATCCCTTTCGCCAATTTGTTATTACAAAATGCATTTACTGATCATTATAGTTTATATGTATTGTTTTTGTTTACATATTTAAGTTATTAAGATCTTATCTGTAACTTAAGTTATCGTTTTAACATTAAATATTGAAGCTTTTGACAAGTTTTGACGTCTCATTTATTCCACCTCGAACCACCCTCTTGTTTATATCGAATTTTTGAAGCTGTTTTACGGAGGAAGAAGTATTGGAACAGTTACTCCTCTCTGCTTACTGTTAAAGTGTCTTCCGCAAGTTTAACTTCAGGGATGGATCACACACTCGGGATGCCGACGTATGTGGTTGGGTTTTCGATTTGGGTGATTGGGACTCGAATGTATTTACCGGGAATGTAATTACTTAAATAAACATGTCGAATCATGGAGTACAAGCCTTTTTTTTGCGCAAACTGTTTGCAAAGAATCGTCGAAAGTATGTCTTCTGGTAAAAGTAACTTTTACGAAGTCGCAATTAACTTGGTGCACCCGGCAAAAATTTCAAAAAATCTGTTGGATTTGCAGCAGCGCTCGCATGCCTATCGATCGTTAAAATTCTGCCGAAGCGCCTGCTCAATAGCCGACAAAACTGAAAAGTTGAGTTCGGAATAGTCAGTGTCAGTGTTTTTTTTTATTATTTAAAATTTTTACACTTGCTTTTGTACTATTAACCGAACAGCAATTTTACTGCCGTTGCCTGTCCTTTCGGGTAAAATGAAATGAATGTAGATGTGAAGTCGATCGGTTTTGAAAAAGAAACGGAAGTGAATTGTCACATGAAGAATGAGGTAAACGTCTTGGCCGATAGTTCGACAAATTGCATTGCTTCAATGGACAACAACACGAACTACGTGAACGTCGGCGAAGCCCGCTACGGTGGAGATTTCAGGTATGTGTGACCTCATCCCGTAGGAATCGAAAATCCTCGGTTTTCCTCAGGCGCGGTGACCCTGTAGTAATTGCTCCACATATTTATCCTAATAAAAAAGTAATTTGTTACAAGTAGTTATCTCGGTGACAGAGACAAGTCGGAATTCAACAGTCAAGAACACCTGTACACTGTCTCGCAAAGGTTCGATAATCCTGCTGCGCTTTCTTGTGATGGACAGGCTAAAGTCGTGAGTACAAATATCACGTAGAACATACAACATGTGTACGTAGCGGGGTACTACTTTGATTGTACTTTTCAGTTATCCGATAGCGAGGAACCAAATTTGAGACTTCAAAAGGTAGAAAATTCATCATCTCCAGAAGCACTGGATGCTGACAATTACAGATGTGAGTGCACTATTTATTATTAAGTCTATTGACTATTCAACAGTACACACTCATCCAATTTCGGTGATGTTCATACTCATGTAAAATCTTGTTTTTTTTTTCATATAAAGCTCTGAAGGTATGCATATATCTGATGTCCAAAGTTGCACTTCACATGGAATTAGAAGATGGAATAAATTGCACGGCACAAGACATAACCCAAGCGATACTTCACGAGGAAGAACTCGGACTTCCAAGATCTGCCAGCAATGTTTTCACTTTATGGATGTGTTCCGGATTAGTGGGTAAATAAACCGCCCTAAAGTACTTGTCTATTTTCTATACTGTGTCTGGCGTACAACGACTACCTATTTTTTTTCATTGGCAGAACTTCAGCTAAAATCATTTCACAAACCATTCGAAATAAGGCAGAGATGGAGGGAATTGATCGAGAGATTTAGCAGTGCGACAGATTCGTGTAAGAGAAGAGACGAACCTGCTTTGTCGTACCAGAGGAATATATATTTTTCCAAGAAAGAAGAAGAACTGATCAAGTAATATAATTTTTCAAATTTCCATCGAAAGTAGATAATTTCAGACTAAATCAAACAATTTTTCAATCTTCGTCCGAGTACTAAATCGATCAGATGTTCACTGGAGTAATGGTTAGATAATATTATTTATGATGCAATACCTTTTTTAGGGATCATAAAATATTGGATCTTTTATACGAAGAAGCTAGATACAATATTCTAGAAGGTCGATACCCGTGCGAACCGATTCATTACATTTCCTTGGGTGCGATACAAGCAAGAATCGAACTGGGGCCTTATTCTCCACAAATTCACACCATTCAATTTTTCAGGTAATGATTTAAGATTCTATGAAACAAAAGCAAACAGTTTCATGCATTACAAATAATTTACTACTTATTGTACTGTGCAGGGATAATCAAGCCAGATTCTTACCTCATCACATTAGAAGAACGGCTTGGTCGTGGCTTCGAATTAGCGGAAAAAATTCACCAGAAGTGAGATTATTAGAGCAATACAAGCGAATACCTTCCTCTACTCCAGTAAGAAAACTAATTCAAAAGTACTTGGAATTTTGCTGGACTCTGCCTTATTACGGGTTAGTAGGGAAACCGCTGGAACACTTTTAAATTTATTATACTTTTAAAAGATGAGAGTAACGCAAGATTTTTTATATTTTAGGGGTGCTTTTTTTCAAGGGCAAATTGAGCAACCAGTTCGCGGATTAACGTCACTTATCACGCATCAAGATATGCCCGTACTAATAATAATCAACAATCAAGGTGTTTATGTTATAGATCATATTCAATGTGTGAGTACCACAACTTATAAATTGCTAATATTGAATTTAAAAAAATTTCGCAACTTTCAGTAAATTCAGTTAGAAATAATTGAGACACTCATAAAACGTACTTGCAATAGAAATTTAAAAAGTGGAAGACAAAATCCGCAATGCTGTTATATATTATTGATATAAATGTATAAAGAATATTCCTGTAGCTTTTCCACTTCAATTTTTATAAAATAATAATTTACCCTTTATATTTCAAATCTTTCTAAAAAAAAGACGCTTCTGCTCGGACTGAAATACAAAGATATGTCGTGGGACTATGCTAAACCTTCTCAAGAAGATAATCCTGACTGTCTTCCTTGCTTATTCATACAATTCGTTGTTCTCGAGAACGGAGCCAGAGTCTCAAAAATATTGCAAGTCTTCTCCAAACAGGTAAATTTAAGAATTTAGATTTAATTGCAAATTTAGAAAAGGTAAATGTGCACGTTTGTCATTTCCGTTCTTCGGATGTTTAGGCCGTTATGATGGACGCATTGATTTCCTCTTTCGTCGAAGAAAGCAAAAGAAAAAATAGTTCAAACGAGGTCGACGGGGGCAGATCGACCTGTGAGACTTCGACCGATGGAGACGATGCTCAAATGCCCCTTAACACTCGCAGGGACATGGGACCCTCTTGTCTCTGCAACAAACTTAGTAGACTGACGCTGGCCACGTTTGACGACGATGGTGACCATTAAATTTTATTTTAACTTAGTTGTCCATGCTACGTGTTACTCTTCTTACCCTCTCTGTTTTACTTCCAGGTCACTGCATTGGGAAATCTGGCTCGTGGTCTTTCAGTTACTGACTAGATCTTCCACGTTTTAATTTCCCAAGGAGGGCTCCCTGAGCACAGACGAAATATGATGATTTGGCTTCATTAATAATAGACAAAACACTACCACCTAGAAGTAAATTCTATTCAACGAATGCAACGGATGGACGGCAAATGACGCATCGATACAACTATTTTTTCTTTGACTTATGGAAGGCACGTGCTAAGCGCGGATCGTTTTTAAGGTACGAATGAACAGCCAGAAATCTTCTGGGGGCCAATTCCTTGTGGCGATTTAAACGAACTTCTAAAATATGTAGGTAATACGACTTCTTCTTGCAGTATTCGAAATATTCTTCCTCTTGTTCCTTAGTGACAACGCTCTGGTTTTCCTCATACCAATTGTTCTTTTCGTTGAAATCATGACAAGTCTAAAAAAAATTGAACGAAAATTAAATGACCAGAACAGGGGGCGTGTGTTTTGCTTGCTTAATTTAGTCAACGAGAAAAAATAACTGACAAACCTGTTCAAACTGTTGCTGAATATCATTCGCTCTAGCCACCAGCAAACATTTCCAGTCGTGTAAAAAGTCATCAATGACGGTCAAAGCCATTTTGTTTGACAGTATAGACTTCGCATCGAGATCAAGTTTGACATAATAAGGAGCCAGAAAATCGCACATCAAGTTCATCTCGCCTTCTGACATTTCCTTTTCGCGTTGTTCCTGTTCGTAAAAAATAACAAGGGGAATAATGACGAGTGGCAAAACATTTGTAATTACACTAATGAATCTCTAGAAGGGTTTAGCGAATTAGAAAAATGGAACCGAGTCAAAAGAAATCACTTACTCTTTCCTTATAAGCTTTTTTGGCTTCGTCATTGCGTTCTACATCAAATTCCGAAACGACCAAACGTGGTGCAGCCAATTCCTGAGCTCTCAGACGCAGCAAACACAGCAGCTGAAAATAACAGAGTACCACAATTGGTGCTGAAGAATGTCTCAGATTGGAAGTGTAAGGCAAAGAGATGTGAAAATCCAAGTTACGGGATTGTGGTTGTTATTTAATTTAAATAACCGATAATAACTAACTAAATTTTGTGCGTTGACCGATTTTTGGATCGATGTACAATAAACAGAAATTGTTCCAATTATTAAACAACGCCCGGTTGATGTAAATGTACTAGTGTTTATATTTGTATACTCATTTATTACTGATTATACTTGATTATAATAAATTATTTTTATACTAGTTTTGCGTGATCTTTTATACTCAAAAAAGTACTAACTCTGCCTCTCTATGTAGTGATATTGATGTTACTTTTATATCTGTGTTATATTACTTTTTTTTTAAATTGAACAATACATGAATTTCTGTGAAGACTACCTAAGCGTCAAGCAAACTAGAGATGGTTTTATAATACCTTAAAGTGCTTAAATTCCATACATAAAATTGTAAGATAATATTTAATTCGAATTACCTCGTTTTCCCTCTCTCGAATTTTCTTTTCAGAAATTTCCTCTCGCTTGAAATATTCCGATTCTAGTCGATATAAATACAGAGGTTTTGGGTTCGGAGTAGTTGGACCTGTTAAATATCCCTTAGTCAAAGCAGGATCATACGTTAGAGAAGCACCCCTCTCAGCAAAAACAGGTTTGTTAAAAAGGCGATCAGTTTGAGTGATATGTTCGAATTCGTAGTGAAATCTTAAATGAACCTTTTTTTCTTGGAAGCAATATTCCACAATGGCAACATCTTTGTCCGCATCCTTCTCTGTATTTCGGTTATACCTTTCCTCAATTTTCTGAAAATTATTAAATGAAAGCAACTTTTATTTTAATGCTTGGCTAATAGTCAAACACGATTCAAAACGATCTCTCTCAAAATGATTGAATATCCTGTTTAGCAAAACATAATTTCCACTTTTTGAAAGAAATTTCAATGAGCATTAATATTTAATTAGATTCAAACTCACCAAGATATTTCTTAAAGGTTGATCGTGGTTGGTTCTTTCGGCAAAATCAACCCTGACGTAATATAAAAAATCAGGCCGCTTTTTAAAATGCATGATCATAAAAAGTGGATCCATGAAGAACTCAGACAAGCAATCCAATCTGGCCTGGTGGTAGAACTTTAGTGAGAAAACAACTTCTATTCCTGAATCCATTGCATAGTAAAAGTGCTCTAAAACAAATAGAAAGCACAATTATCAACTACACGATTCCAGAAAAATATATTTAATGTTTGCGTAATGTTTATTTTAAAAATACACTTTTTTCTGGCTCCAAATTCAAGTCCACATAAATAACCACAACTTATGTGATTGTGAAAATAATACGTAAAAAAATTAAACCTTATAGTACAATATATAACATCATAGGTGATGTTAATGGAAATCAGTATCCCATGCAGATTTAACCAGGATTATTAACTCATTCAAAAATTTTTGTCGGTGTTTTTACTAAAAATATTATTAAAAAATAGGACAAAATTGTAAGTTTTAAGTATATAGAAGGCTGGACACAAAATAGCAGTAACTCGCCCAATAATTTTGTAAGAAAATGGTCACATTTTGGAAGCAAGTAACGTCGAAAATTATGCAAATGCATAATGAATATTCACCAGAAAGGAACAACTGGTACCGCCAACTATGAGATGTTGCGAAATAAATTACTAGTATAACTTATAATTTCATTATTTGACCGATTCATCGTTTATGTTAAATCCTACCTTTTAAAGCATCCTCACGGCCTCTGTCGAATTTTTCCAGTACAGAGTTATCTACGACAGTTTTTTGGCAGTAATACAAACGATCTGCTCGGTTTTTGTATCTTTCCCTAATTTCCCTTGGCTCTTGACATTCATAATCAAAGTACCTCTTGACTCTCTCTACCAGTCCATCGGCGTGTGAGTAAGGTGGGTACTGTTCCGATATAGCTTTCCTGTAGTGGATAACTTTTTTCGCTCGTGGAAATCTCTTTTCATAGGCTGAAGTTTTGTAATAACCAATTTTGGTAAGTATTTCATGCATTGCCACATGTTATTGTTAAATACACCAATTGCAGTACACATAATAGTGACCGGATTTTATCCAAAGTACTATTCTACGTATTCAAACCAAGTAATGCTCACGTGTATATGTCACTACCTTTAGGTTGGTGTTACATGGTGTGGTCATGTTGATGTGCGGTTAAAGCCGAAACTGTGCTCAGACTTACAAGAATGGGAGAGTTTTAGGATGTCCACCCAACTCCCTGGCATGTCCAAATGTTTTTCCACCTGTATACAAGCCCGTTTATACTCCTCTGCATCTGCTTCCAATATTTCCTTTCCGAATTTTCTAAAGGTAAAGGGCTCCCCGATTAAAAGTCGTTCCCAGCACTCAATGTCATTCAAATTGAAGGATATATCCTGCACAAAAATAACTTCATTAATGTTATTCTCACAAAAATAATTTAATAAATTTTCTGTACGTTTTTGAAGTTTTGCTCTGTTCTCTACAAAATATGAGTTATTAAGTGTCCAAACTTAGCAGTTTTTTGATTGTGTATTTTTAAGAAGGAACTAAAATATACAAATGTGGGTGTGTTTTTCTTTCTTCTATTGAACAAGAAATACGATTCTGCTTTAATAAGTAAACAGGCACTGACGAAATGATTACAATATTATTAAATTTTTTGTGATGATGTGACTAGCAGGTGTTCACTTCTTCAATACCCATAATGGTTTTTAAATATTTTGGAATATTTACCTTACAATTCTCTGTCTTGTTATCAAACTGAACACAGACCCAGTAATTCTGATGATTCCAAAGGCTCTCGATTCCATGGTACTCTGGATCGTCCAGACTTTTGGCAAGTCCCGTTGTGCTTTCAATGAAAATTGGTTCCGTTACATCTTTCGATGGTAGAATTACAACCCAAGAATGTAATCGCCAACCTGGAAGTGCAGGACATCAATATGTTTTGTATTGTTTGATGTATTTTATGTGTGACTTATTTGAGTCAGGTCTCAAAAACCCTCTGCAGAGAATAACTAAATTGTTGGACTATTACTGGAAACACAAAATACCACATGCTAATGCCACAGAAAGCACTCACTGAAAAAGTAATGGGTGAAGGTTGGAGATGAACAAAAAATGACAAATACACTTCGACAGAAATTTATTTTTACACGCATATTGAAGTAGGAGACCTTTGATATTTCTGACAAATAATAGAAAACGACAAAGGAGAATGACGGTATTTTTCGTCTGAGATTGGAACAGCTTTAAAATATTGTTGTAAAATGTCTGCGGCCTTTCAATTCCATCACTTAAATATAAATGGTCTACATTCTTCAGCAAACAAGTGTTAAATCCATAATGAGTCTATTTTCTCATAATAAACTTAATCCCTACTTCCGGAGTATTGAAATACTGAAAACGAGACAGTTTCCCGTGTTTCTTTCATTTTTTTTAACTTGAATTTTTTATGATTTCATCCTTATTTCAATGTTTTCCTCTAGGGTTTTTGATACTGTTCAATTTTAGTTTACTAAATAGGTTGTAAAGTTTTAGTAAACTGTCAAGTGGAATGTTCGAACGTTCAGTATGTCTTAGAATGTACTCCCAAGGGAAACAAGGATCCTTCAAATAAATTTTTAATAACAGAAGGTGGGATACCTGAGGAGAATTTTCAGTTCTTCTGAAAATAACGACGAATCCAACAGCGACAAATCTGTATTCTCAATATATTTAAATGTATATTCTTGTCGCTATTACACAGAAATAAGTAACCACACATATGCTTAGAAGGGTATGTACATGTACATGACACAATTAGTAAAATAAAATGTAACACAATAAAGCACTATGGATGTGCCTCAAAGGTGGCAAGGTCACTTATTTTGTCTAAATTGACAATCACCTTAAAGAGGTGAATCAGAATCAGAGATCAAGTTCGAGGTGATTAAAAGAAAACAAACAGCAGAACCATTGACGGGTAAGGTATATCGAGAGAAATATTTAAGGGAGAAGGAGTGTGAATAAAATTTTCGAATTCGACAGAGACCTGATACCTTTTTTTTCAGTAAACATATGTAAAACTAAACTTACCGTACAATTCGTCTGGCCATGGTTTTTCAAATTCCTTTACAGCTGCGATTTCTGCGAGTTCTTGTATTCTCTGAGCTTCTTTCTCCTTTCTAATTTCACGATCCAGCATTTCTTGGAGAAACATACTCTTAAGCTCCAGTGGTTTTTTCAGGTAATATTTTGAATCCTCTTCGATCTTCGCCTCCTCTAATATCTACGGCGATTCGTCACGGATTAAGTCACAAAATTTCACTCATTTTTTTTCACATTCGCTTAAAACTCACTTGTTCATCATCGGTCAGCAGGGGACATTCAATTCTCGTCTGATCCATCTGGCATATTTCTCTGGTGGCGTATCCGGAAACGACGTAAGCATCATAGGCAGATGCAATGAGGAAAGAGGCCAAAAGTGTTGAATATTCAAAAGAGTGGCCCGCTTGCTTTCTTAGAACTGTTTGGGGAGAATTTATGTGATCCGGCTGTAATTAAAAAATAATTCATCCTGACACGGGAAAAGGATAATCCTCCAATTTCTATCTGATCAGTAAAACCTTGCTAAAGCAACTATAAATTGACGAGAAACAACTACAAATCTCCATTTAATATCGGTATATGTAGGATTGTAAATTCTACTGTTGCTCTTATTAATGTGTTTATTACCATTTTCATACTGTTTACTTTACATGAAAAGAGAGCAACAGGTGGCTTTAACATGTAGCTATCATTTTTTAAACTATTATTTTTGTATAGGTCGTTTTATTTTATGTCCGATTAAATTTTATTGTTCTTCATACTGAGAAAGGCAAACCTCTTCCCCATTTTCTTGTGTATTGTGTGACTTTGTAAGTTTCATCTAGCGGATAATTGCTAACTCCCAATTCAACAAGTGTGTAATGCCAATTTTAATCTAACAAAACGATGTAAGTGTAAAGTTTATTCGTGACAATTGTTGCAATTCCAATTCTTTTGACGCTTGAAAAATTGTAATGCGCAAATGAGAAATATGTATCGTGCATTTCTGTCCGATCAGTGCACCACATGTAACAATTATTTTAATATTTTTGATTGTAATTCTATTGTATGTTGACAGCTGGCCCAGCAGAACTTCAACTTAAAAAATTAAATAATAATTTTTGGTGTTTTACATTTTTCAAACGACAATATATTCCGTACACTAAACGTTGAGGTATACGTAACATTTCAGACGGGAAAAGTATATTACGAATCTTAAAATGTGTGAGACGAGGTTGATAGACATGAATAAAAATAAATAAAAATAATAAAAATGTAAAAGAACCAGACAGTACACTTCAATATGTAATTTATGTGATCCCAAGTCACTTAGAATCGACAAATAAATTTTTTTTTAAACATAGAGCAAAGAAATGTAATGCAAAAATTCTGAATAATTGAGATTGCCTACAAATGTCAACCGGTCAAAACAAAGAGTTTTCAAGAAATCGGTATTATTTGTCTTCAGGAAAAAGGACACTTGCCATAATCCGTTAATTGAATTTATTTGAAAGGCAAAAAGAACGGACAGAAGGCAAGAGAGTAAAAAAGGAAATTTTTTCGATTTCGATGGAAGAAAAGGCGGCTTCAGCTCGATTTAAAATTGAGGAATGAAAAGGAGAAAAGGGAAAAAGGCTATTTCCAAAAAAGGATCTTATCCTTCCGAGGAGAAGACGATTCGGCAGAGTAAAATCAAAATGGACGGAAGTGCTCGGGCAAGGAGATAACCCACGTCAGAATGGAATTGTCAAACCCCACTTTTGTCCCTTGCTTTCCCATCCCTCTGCGAAAGACCCTTCGTCCGCCAATTGCACGGCTAAGCCTGACCCAAGATAAGGACCGTGTCTTAGATTTATCAGTCCTGCAATATTTCTTCGTCAAAAACTCAAGGAAAGTACACATAGTAGTACACATAATATGTAGTACAATACACTACTGTACTACTTACAGTACACATTCTAATGCGACGTAATATCTAGTACCACGTAACAGTATAGTGTACCCACGGTTGGGCCTCACATCGGCTCATTTAAAGTTAGTTAACTATTACACTACAAAGCCTTGGGATCGATCGTTGTTTTCTTTATGAAGATAAAGTGAAAATTCACAAAAATGAGTAATATAGGCTTGTTTATTTGTGAATTGCCGAAACCGGTCAGTGTACTGACACGAGAAAGAGTCAAATTCTAGTGATCACATGAAATTCGTGACATTATTTTATGTTTTAGAGGACCAAGGATTCCAATATAAATGGACCTTAATAAAATAATTCTACAAATGAATTATTTCACACAAATTTAATTTCTCTGCAATTCATTGTACATAAACTGGTCGGTCGTAGACTTAAATGTACAAACGAAATTTGGGCGTTCAAAGACTCAAGGAGTTAATTCCCTATGAGCAACAGCAAATTAAACATGGGTGAAACTCCGTCGAGTTCTGTCAACTACCTTTTTCCAGGAGGACAAGTAAAAGTACCAGGCCCTAAAATTACCGCGTTCCTCCTTCCATTCATATCTCTCCTCGGTGTCCTTTGCAAGCAACGCACACCGTATTGTTTCTTCAGAGGTGCAATAAACAATTCTATTGAAAATAATATTGAATGACCCCTAAGGTTCGTTTGTAAGAAGTAAAAAAATAACCTCGCAAGGAACTGAGCAGAGCAAGGGAGACGAGGCAAGCAGGAGTTGAAAGCCGAGTAAGCCACCCTCCACCTAGAGGACGGCTTCCAAGTATCAATCAGAGGGTTTTCCTCCCCCGTTTGCCTTTTTTATAAAAAAAGGTTTCTTCCAAAGCGAACCCTGCCTGCCTGCCTGCCGTTGTGTCCTTTCGGAGGAGAGTTAAATTCCGTGGAATACCGGTTATTCGGGACCAATTTTTAATGTCTTGAAGCCGATACTGGAAGCGGATGGATAGTTCGTGACCAAAATAGTTTGGCCCTAGTGGGTTAGTTCGTTATGGTTTCTATTCCAGGTCGTCATATCCTGAGTTGAGAATCGGCCCTCGGGTCAACAGTTTTCGTGGAATTAGAAATAGACTCCGTTTTGAAATCTAATCATGAAATTTGATCACCTTGAGAAAGTGAAAAATCTTAAAGTGAAAATTTCCAACGGCATCCGGGAGAAAACGCTTCCCGGGAAATTTTCCGTCATAACGAGTTTTCCTACCTGAATTCAGGTAAACCGGAGGAGTCCACCGCCGATTAAATAGCAGAATTTTAATTAACTTTTCAAGATGTTACCCGGAAATATGCTGAAAAGCAACAATTTCATTGTCACAACACGACCCGATACTGAATAATAAAATCAATACAAATAAATTCACTTCTCCGTGGGAAGATGTTCATTCTGGTGAAAGTAATTCAACTTAATTACGCCTGAAAAAATATCACAAGTATTTCTTCGTTGAGGTCTGCCCCTATAGTCATTAAAAGTATGATTTTGTTTGAGTTAGTTTGTTTTCCATTTAAGTTAAGGTCGGTGGTAAATTAAACTATGGAAAACGAACCATTACTTTCTTCAGTTGTTAAGTTCTTAAGAAATATTAAGTATCTTGTGTCACAAGTTCCTCGAGTCTACTTGACAGGCGCGATTCCCTTTCCAACATCTGGACAAAGAAAATATCTATGTCCGTGTAAACTCACGCGTTCACGTTTTCATTTTTTTGTTTCAAACATGAAATCGGGGCAACCTAGTGTTTGTCCGTGGGCAACATAAGCCTCAATGGGAGACAATGTAAATGTCTCTGTGACACGTGACGGTTACAAATAAACGGCGACGGATGTGAGAGGGGACGATTCATCCGGAGAATGCGAAAACGTTTTCCATTGCATTCATACCCGAAGACCCAAAAAGAATTGGGAGATGGCGCCTGAAATTCATTGAAAGAAAGTCGAGTCAAACGAAAATATCCGCGCCATTATCATGCAAAATAGGTTCTAGGAAACTAGAACTAGTCGAGAAAGGCTCAACTCGGAGAGGCTGCCAGGGAAAAAAAGAACGGGAAGACCCGCGAACCCAACGCTGGACCCACAGCATCCCACCTGGGGATTTCCATCCCACGGCTTTTAGTCACGTCGAATTCGTTCAGTTCGACGGTCCAGCCATCGGCCTTTTTGCCTTTTCCTACTCTCCTGTTTGTGCTTCGGTTTCAACGACCAATTTGAACATAACGAAGGCCTCCTACCCTTTGGCCCCGTTCTGCTTTCCATTTATTAAAGCCTGAAAATGTTTCTGCTCCGGGCAACTTTTTTTTCTGCCAATAAACGTCGTCGAAAAAAAAAAGAAATTCTTTTTTCTACTTTAAAACGACATTTGAATTTTTCTGGCAGCTGTAAAATGCTTTCGTCGTCCCTGTAAAAACGCTTAACGATCACTTGACCGCACATGTGGGTGCAACGTCTATCGCCGAGCAAATTCTTACTATTAAAATCCGTTCGTTAAAGCCTTTAAAAGGCCCAACACATAAAGAAGGACACAGAAAAATATTAAATCCCTTTTGAATATGTCAAACCTGAATAGAGACCACCTAAAAGTGTGACAATCATTTTAACAGCGCCTCCATAGGTTCCGCTTATTATCATCATCTGGTTGTTGTGCGTCACTTATTGTGAACCTCTTGTTACTAACCTCCTTACTGCAACATATATTCAGAAATCAGTTCTACTCATTTTTAGTATCAACACTGTAGATATCATACAAGTGATCTTCTGTTGTGATGTATTAGAAAAATTAACATTACAAAGGAACAGGAGTCAATGAGTCTTGCGATGATATTTATTGGTAATTCATTAACATCATTGATTAAAAAAGAATTGAACGTCGAATCTGAATTGAAATTCCGACTTCATCCACCGTACCACGGTCTCGTTGTCCGAGCTCCTTCTGCAAAACATTCAATAAGAAATCGCTAAATTCCAAATTCTTCCTCGCTTCCTGAACCTTTTCTCGGTTTTATGCAAATCAGACCTTTCTCTACCCTTCGTTGTCGATTCCACTTTCATTCCATATTTAACCAAAAACGCAGATCAGTCTCTAAGAAGATTACAACCCTATTAAATCACCTTAAAAGCTGTATTTCTCCCGGGAAGAAAACTCAACGCCTTAAAAATATAAAAAGTTTGTAAGGTGCAATGAACATCTTACAAAGCACATCACATGAGTACCCAGACAATTATTCTCTTCGATGCAATAAACGTACGAAAAGTCACTTGCAGGGGTGTCCTGGCGGCAAGTATTAATTCACGACAGTTAAGTCCGACCGAAAAGGTACACCTTACCATCTTTAAAGAAAACCCGTCCTTATCAAGCAGGTAACAGCAGCCTTTGTTGTAACATTTCCCATCCACCAACGGCTGTCTTTTTGTACGTAAGTAACAAAAGATGTATAAAAAATAGTAGAAATGGAAGAGTAGCACATGCAGCAAGACAGACCACCCCGTCGCGGGTGTGGCAAGGACAAGTTTTTGCTCGCACTCTACTAACCGAAAAGTGTGCACCGCTTGAGGTGGAATCATCCTCCACCAGCTCGACATTCATATGCACATCTCACATGTGTGCATCTGTTTACTTGATCACTTCAACTTCATTACAGTTAGATTTGACTCGATAACACGGCTTCCACACGTAGTTATGATATCCACAAATAACGCAAATCCGCCACTCCAGTTTGTTTGACTTCCAAGTCATTCACTCACCGATTATTTGATCCGTTAAATACCAATCATGCAAAACCGATTTAATTAAGTAAGTAATCGTTCTACCTGAGTATTGTCGCTACAAAAAATATCCTCTTAAAAATACATAAGCACATTCAAGTTCCAACGGGACAAAAAGATTGCTATCCATCAACCTCTTTCCGATATTATTCCACCCTCAACCATTTACCTTTGTTTAACTTTGTAGTAAGTAGTGTTACACTGTATTGCACCACTAAAGTGTAACTATTTACACACGCTTCACTTAAAAATAATATTCATCATCAATCGCACACCGATTATCACAACATTGATCGCGTTGCCCTCGTTGAGCAATTCATTTCGCATTTATTTCCAACCTGATGACACCAAGAATAAGATAATTAAAAACGATAAAATCTGTTCCCATAATTTATAACAGTTCGTCACTAATTTGTCGAAAATAATTTTCGTTAATGTTATTGTGTCGTTAGGTCTTTATTAATGGGGGGGAAGAATTCAACTCATGCGAGTGAGCAATAAAGCACTAACTTTCGTTCAATCGTTGATTTCATGCACCGCGTAAAATGACTAAGTGAATATTCGGCAATAATAAAGAACCGAAAAAGGTCTTTTCGCTCTGGACAAACACACAATTTAATTGAACCGTTTAACTTTATAATCTTTTTGTCTGGTGCGTGCTCGGCATTTGAATAATAACTTGTATGAATGTACTAATTAACAAACAACTTATTACATTAATGAGTAAAACGCCGGGCGATGTAAAGTGAGCCAGAGTTATGGGTTAGTCGGGGGTCAAAGGTGACTTGCCTTTTAATTCCGTAAGGGTGAGGAGGTTGGGTGGTGTGTGAGTGTGTGTGTGTCTGTGTGTGTGTGTGTGTATGTGTGTGTGTGTGTGTTAGAATAAATTTGCTCATCTTTCAACCCACTTCAGTCAGCAAGTGTGAATATTAATTTTTTATAAGGTTATGAGGCTCCTTGTTTACAGCGTGAGTTGACTCTTCCAAAGTTCGATTTTTAAGAAACATTTTTCGTCGAACCTTGTCGATTTCGAGTGGAAAAAGTATAGCCGTTGAGAAGAGAGAGAGAGAGAGAGAGAGAGAGAGAGAGACAGAGAGAGAGAAAGAAAGACGAAAAAGGTTCGAAAGCAATATTGATTCGAAGGCGTGATTTTTTTTATTTCTCTCTCTCTCTCTCTCTCCTCTGCTTCTTCTTTTTCTTCATCCTCCTCACTGTCTTTCCATCTCCCACCCACCACCACCATCCCTCTCCACCTCTCGCGCTCCCTCTCTCTCTCTCTCTCTCTCTTTCTCCCTCTATCTCTATCGCTATCTCTCTTCCCCTCCCACTCGTTCGCTTTTTGGACAAGGAATAGTGGCTGCAAGTCTAAACGTCCAGTGTCACGATCGCCCGGAAAACCCGTAAACAAGCGAGAAAGGCCAATGCAATTCGCTCGGGGAAACGTATTTTCTTAGCCGTCCGAGGACCTAGAAATTTCGAACCGCGAACAAAGGTAACATGCAGGCTTCCGTCACCCTCTCAAGAGCGTAACGGAGCGTGGGCCAAGGCGCCGACTATCCGTTAAATGACCCGGGGCCCCGAACGAGGGCCCATCTCCTTCTGGTCATTTTACGTCTCTCCGTTTAAACCCCTCGGAAACCTAAGAAAAAAGGTCACGCGAGGTTTATCGCGAGATTGGATTACAGCGGAAACGCCAACTTAGAATGAGAAGTAAGACATGCATACGGCAGCTGCCGCGACCCATCTTCTACAGTTGCTTGGTAACGACACACTAACCGTCAGGCCCGGCTCTAAGCAATCCCGACCAAGAAATTTCCCTACCGATAATACACTACTTTTCGTCGAATGTTTTCTTCGACACTCTGAAATAATCCTCAAATGTCAATCTATGACACTACAGAATATGAAACTCCAGAATACCTTGAATTTGTAAAGTTACCGATGAAGCTGTCAGAAGTTCTCAAGTGAAAATGGCTCCTCCGAATTTAAATTTGAAATTTGGAAGGCGGTGAAATGGAGCAATAAAACACATTCAGAGTGTAAAAATCAACTCGGTACATTGACCGATGGACTAATCATTGCTTTATTAAATTTTCTACTGGTTTTTCATCAATTACAAAATCCAATTGGTTGGAAATCAATTGGTACAAAATCCACGAGGTTCGTAGTCAACCAAAAACTTCCAGGTGGTAACCAATTACTAACCGTCGTACCTGACGACCGCTTTGTGAGACTCAACGGCCGACATAACCGTCACATCAACATAAGACGAGTCGTTGACGGTTTTCATTACAAACCGGCCATGTCGACTGGACGACCACAACAAACCGGCGTTTTCGACAACTCCGGATAAATTTCTTTCGTTTAATCTGTTTAGAGTGGCCGTTCCGACCTACCCGGACGGCGAAGGAAATTAGTAAACAAAAGGTAGTGAAGCAACTCATTAACATTTAACAGACGTTGGCGAAAATTTAGAATTTTCTATTGAAAATTACAAACATCTTGGGCGACGTTGGCAAACGCAAGAAAATTCGGCCCGGCTACGGGCCTGATCGCGACCACCCCGCTGGCTCGCGGTTCCGCGGACTTAGCGTGCACCCCGCGTTTCCCCTCTCGCGTCACCCGTGCATCCCTCCCTCCCTTCCCCCCCCGCCTGCCTCTCTCTCTCTCTCTCTCTCGCCGGTCCACCCCGACACCGACCCCGGACCCGATCCCCACAGTCACTGTCCGGCCTCTGGCACGCACGTCACCCGTGGACTTTGGAAGTGACCGTCCTAGCAGAATCAGTATTGATCCATTCTTTGACAGATGTATAGAAATCGCCGGCGAAAAAAATCTCAAATTTTTCTCATTGTCCGCTCCGCGTTCGAATCCGGCAAATGTTTTTGAACAATAAAAAAAAAACACGTGGTCGCGTGTGATTAGTGCGTACTTGTGATTCTAACGGAGTTTTGCTCACTAACAGAAATTCATTCAAAAAGTTTTTATATCATAGCGCAATCGCAGGACTCGTCAGGAGGACCGACCGTCGTCGGGGGACCCGTCTTTTTCCACGGAAAAGCCCAGGAGAAAGAGAGAAGGATTTTTAATAACTTTCATTTTTACAAGATATACATCGGGGGGCACTCCGAGTTTATTACTAAATCAGGGAGCCGTCGTAGTAGACGTTTGCGAGGGGCGGGGCGGGGGAGGCGAGGGGGGGGGAAAACGGTCGTGGCGGAGGCGGCAGCTGCCGTGGAGGGAGACTTCCCCCCGAAAATTCGACGTGCGCGCAATCTCGCGTGTTAGAAAAACGGAAAAACCGCGTCAACCGTATCACTACATGACTATTTTAATTACTTAATTTAATTAGCCGGAAAACCGTTTGGCTATGAAGTTGTCATTCGCATTTGATGGACCGGATGATTTCCACGCGAATGTTATGACTTCTCTCGGGGTAAGTTCTCAACTGACTTTATCCGAATCCTCTTTCTTCTTATTTTCTCCCGTTTGGCAAGGAACCTTTTGCAAAATTGTTTTCCCATGTATAAATTTATTAATACTCGATAGAATTTTTCAAAGAGTTCGCGGTGACAGTCAACGAAAGCGGATTTATGGACAATTCCTATTCATTTTCATTTCCTTAAATTTGATGCTTTTAAACTGCTGTTGAGTGAAGTTATCGACGGACAAATCCCTCCCGGGTAACAAATGCCCCCATCTTTAATTCGAATTCATATCTTTCATTACGAAAAAAAACGCCCATTTAAAAGTTCAACTTGTAAAAAGACCGTAAGATCCAGAACATCCCGAAGTGGTGTGATAAGACATGAAATACGCTTAACCCATTACGTGGTTAATATTAATTGAACGCGTACGTTAGCATAACGTCCAAAAACGGCAAGAAATCTACAATATTAAATTCTTGCATGGAAAAACAATATTCTGAGTAAACTAAATGAGTCACCCGTATGACTATGAAACGTGCCCTACGCGAGGTATTTCCGTTCCGACAAATCAGGTAAAAAATTTACACCGCGTTCTTGTTTTTAAGGTACACTGGAATTTATGGGGAATCGTACCTTCTTTAATTTTGGACTGTGTGTTTTCCCCCTCTTGCTTCGAGGCGGGTGACCGGACATTTTCAGAGGAAATTGCTGGGATTCTCCGTTACTTTGGTGTTCTTCTACCTCAACCGCCTTTCCAAGTTTACCTTTTCAGATTTCCTGCCTTTGAACAAAATTATTTGAACTTAATCGATTCAAGGAGTTTCTTGGCGTCTCACTGCTTTACATCTCAATTAGTTAAATTCGTACAATTCGTCTTGAAGTGACCGTGCAAACCCTACGGCAGTAGTTACGAAATTATTCTTCATGGGAATAGACCTTGCTTAAGAACTATGACTTTAGAAGGAGCGATGTCAACAGCAAATGCAAATAAGATTTAACTCCAATTAAAATTTCTTGCCGTAAAGCGTGCCAATTCGGCAAATTGGGCCACTGCCCAGGACGGTTCTTTTTGCTAAGAAATTTTGGTGGCACGGAAAATTCAGGGTAAAAACCCTCGAAATAGTAAAAATGTTCAATTTGGGAAAATTACGAAAATTTACGCATCAATTGAAAAACAATTTTTCACGTATTTATTTTCCCAATGATGACGAATTTGTTTTTTGCCACGTTCGTAAGTTAATATAGAACCACCGAAATCTATGTACATAAAAAATACACTGAATTACTCAGAGGACAAGAGCAGTTAATAATAAAGCATAAAAAGGCTGGGGCTACCCATTCTGGAAAACACTAAATGAGTTTTTACAACCATTAAACTATTCGAACTACATTAAAAATCTCAATTGGACCATTACATTCTTTCGTACGCTTAACGACCTATTTCATTAGGTTAGTACATAATTATACTCGTAATACTGAAATTCTTAAAAGATGAATGAGAACAAAAATTAAACGGTTCGTGTACTTTCGATCACCCCGAATGAGAATAATTAACGTGTAATAACCATGATTAAATTTTCGATCATAAAGACATCCAAGTCGTAGGGTTGCTATAACATCTGTTCCATAAAATTTCGTTAGTTGCTGCACTTCTAAAACAACAACTTCATTCTCGAACAGCAGAGTACATCATTTATGTTTTAATTGTCATTACATAAATCATATGTTAATATTTTGACTTTTAAATCGCGTCGTAAAGCCCGAAAATGAATTAGACAACCCGAAAAGTCGGGGACGACCAAAGCAGTAAAAGCGCGTTTTGTTATTATTGTAGTTGCATACGACAACTGATGAGTTTGTCAATATCGAAACACGACCACTAACGGCTGTAGTTACTTTCCTTGTAATACATGTGGCGGTACACAATATTTATATAATTCTGTATTTAACGATACGGTTAAATGCTAGGAACACAAAAATGTTTAGTTTAAAGACCTTTTGGTTTTGCAAGTCCCATAGACGTGTTTTGTCCGTTAATTATAGGTAGTGGGACTGTATGGAACCAATCATTTCATCAAGAACCGTTTTCCCTCGCTTCCCGAAAAGGACCACCCTCTGGTACTCATTAAATCATCAGTCAAAAAAACACTGAAAAAATGTCAAATTTCAAAATGGCAAAGCAGGTATTTTTTTCCTTTTCTTTCGTTTCGTTCACTTCTACCTGCTAAAGACAACAAAAAAAACTTTAGGGTCTGCCTCCGTGTTTTTTTTCTCTGTCCTTAAAATGACCGTGCAGTTACATTTTTATACTTGTGCCCTTGTCTGTGAGGTTTCATAGGGAGGAAACTCATTTAAAAAGTGTCTGAGCGATTTTGGATTTGTGTTTCCAACTCATAAAAAAAGAGCCGTGAATCGATGTCTTTTTGTGTGCGTGTGTGTGTTCACAGGCAACCGTAAATGAACACGAAATGTAATTTTACAGTAAAATGTAATTTTCAATTTACGAATAGTTTATACTAATAATATTAGTTCTGTAAGTCTGTACTCGTCCTTTGTTTTCCACAAATCCTTTTTGAGTTTAAAATTACTTTTGAGCAGGGTGTTACCCGAGTTCTTCAGTTTCTGTTCTCGGCTTGTCCGGCGGATATCGATCAACGTGCCTATTGATACCTTGCAACGTTATTACCTTGCAACGACTATGTAAATGCCAAGGGTCTGATCAGATTTATCATCGCGGGTGTTGACTCCAACCGGCTAAATTTATTTTATTTATATAAAGTTCCAGTTCGTGCTCCATTCTCTTAGCTTATAATTCCGGATAAGCAGAAGTGCACTTTCTGTTTCAACTGAACGGAAAATTCGATAGCGGAAAATCGAGCTGTCTGTTCGGTACGCTGAGAGATCAGACCGGGCCATTCCTACAGTTTTTGTCCCCTCTCCAAGGTTCTATTTTATTCTATTTACACACTTCCTGAATCCGTTAGAAGGACTTAATGTACCTCTTTTGTAAGTAGACAAAGAGTTTCCGAATTCACCTCCCAGTAGACTGTTTTATTATTATGAACGAAAAAGAAATGGGAAAAGAAAAACCCGGGAGGGAACAAAACGAATTCGACCATACGTCTCGACATTTCGTCTCCAGAAGTTTTGCCTTCTCAAGAATTTTGCTGTTCTATAATTTTCTCTATTCCGTTGGATATTTCTTTAGACAGAAATCGGAAACAATGGAGTTTCCTATAAGTACTATTATTAGTACTCCTGCCGTAGCATTTTTAACTGACTTGCAACTAATCATCCGTTGAGATATATTTTATTTTCTTTGTGTTAACAAGTTTAAAATGAAATTAATGCCATATTACGATTCAAAACGAAACTGTTCAACAACTGTATATTATTTTCACTTTCAGATACGTTTTTCCGACTAAAGTTGTGACAATTACGCAGAAAAAATGACGAGTTCAGTAGCAAGTGCAATTACAAAGCCTCCAAGGAGGTCGGTTCGTTCCCTCTCCGTCCAGGAGAAGGTCCATGCTATCGACCGGGTCCACGAGGGTGAATCGAAAGCTTCAGTAGCCCGAGATATAGGGGTACCGGAATCAACCCTAAGAGGATGGTGCAAGGGAGAAGAAAAATTGAGGGGCATTGTGGCGCGATCGAACGGAGGAAACCCGTCAGTCGTAGACACTCCTAGTTCACTGGATGATTCCTTCGATAAAACTACGAAGCTTAATCACGTTGATAACCAAATTAATAGTACTCCAAATCAAAAGCGGGATTATTTTTCACTCGAAGAAGGACTGCATCAGAGTTCGGTTGCAAATAAATTTCCAAAACTAGATAAAGCAAACGATGTTCCTATTACCGATATAAAAGTGAACCAAAGAAATTTAGAGAGTCCAATAAACTTTTCGAAAAACAATGAAAACGAATTGTCGACGAGGAATTCTTATTCGCCCACAACTTCTGCGAATCTATTGAAAAAAGAGGAAACCCGAGATGTACATGGTGTGCGGAACCCGATGCTACCGACACTCGCGGCGATTGCCTCGGCCATTTCCAACAAAAACCAACTGCTCTACAATGCCTATACGAATGGAATACTCAAAGACATGGTGCCAAAGCAAGAAATGACAAGTAAGCCGTTGGATTACTGCACAAAGGTCTCACCCAGGCTGCCACATCCCGATGTCAATGATGCACTTGTCTTTTGGCTGCAAAGTCAGCGGGATCAAGGTACCTTGCCAATGTCTCCGTTGGAAGGGAGAACCGCAGACTCCAGCAGTTGGTTTTGGAAATTGTACAAAAACTATGGCGTATTACCTCAGGTACAAATTACTCGTAAAACAAAATTTGCTATATTATTTTCCTTTGTAAAACCAGTTAACTTTTCAGACTTTCCCAAATCAGAAGTCTAATCCCAGCAACGGACACAATTTGCAAGGATCAGACGAAGAGGATGAGCCCCCTGCCACTGCTGCCGATGCGGTTAGACACGGAGAAAAGTTCCTAAGATGGTTGGAGTGTTGTAGTGATCCTAGTGTGACTGCCCTTCAAATATTACAATTCAGGTAAGAGGAACGGTTATGAATTGAACTTTCCCAATCCTGACTAAGCTGCTATGAATCTCTACTAACTCAGAAGAACACTAACCCAAAGAAACGTTGTGAAGCAGTTTAATTTATTTAAAAGAATGAAAACCGGTCGACTATCCAACCAAAATTTGACGAACACCCCGCAGGAGTATATCAATCGTAATACCTAATAATATGGAGATGATAGGCTGCATTGCAGACCAATTCTAATGTATAAGTCACACAATATTTATGATTAATTTTAACAATTTAGAGCGAATAAAGCGAATAGAGCGGTATAAAGAACCCTTAAGTAATTAGTCAATGTCCAATTAACCGTTGAAACCACCTTACACTACGCACATTATGGCTGAATGTAATTTCCTTTATTTTCCTGCAACAGGAACTTTCATCAAAAATTGTGTAGCCTTTTTAATTATATTCATTGATTTCACAGGTATTTGCTCAAGAATGTGAAAGAGTGCGCGGAAAGACGTCGTCAAGTGCGGACAAGAACAAGATCTCGCCGAAAATAAAGTGCATCCAACGTACGATTGAGGGAAATGCTTAGTTAATTTCCACAGTGCCTTCGTACCTCCAGGTTTATACGATTAGCAGTAATAATTGAAATTAATACGTGTACAAATAATCGATTAGTATTATTTGACTTCGGAGTTCACACCCGTACACCCTCATTTTCGTTAGACACGGAGCAATTACAAGAATAGTGCTTCTAAACTTTTGGAAATAATAATTCTGTTGGTGCCAAAGTATATATATTTTTGCAACAAGTAGCTTGAGCATTTATAAATTGATTTAGTTATTTTACATGAGCAATTAGATAGTCCACATTTTCCTAAAAGTTTCATTGCCAAAGATTATAGAGCACTTGAAGACGTCAAAATTGTTCTTTTTATATGATTATATTACCCGACACTAGTCTCAACATATTATTGCATTAATTTCATTTTCCAAAACATTGGTTATCAAAAACTGTTCCATTTCCGAACCATCGTACCTCCGTCAAGTACCACAACAGGGAACCGCATGTTCACTTTACCTTTTAATAAATATGTTTCAGACACTGTCTGATGAAATTTCAAAAGGCAGCTCAATTTTCCCATTTTACAATGCAGTTTGATGAATAGTTAATTTCTTTTTTTATTTATGGAATTAAATATTTGAATTAGAAAATTGTTTTACTTTACAGCTTTTGGGGAAGTATTATTTCTTCTTTTTGTGTTGCAAAATTTTGCACCATTAATTAAAAAATTAACAGATATGCCCCTCAGAATACCTTGACTTTAGTTTTAACAGACCCTGAAACTACAGCAAATTCCACAAAACAGCAAAGTCCATGTTGCCCTATTTGCTATTTACATTTTCTTAAATTAAGACTTTATTAGTTAACTTTTATTATTAATTTACTCTAATTTAGGTGTATAATTATTACTACAGTGATTTATTAGAAATTTCTATGTAACCTTTATTTAGGCAAGATTAGAGATGATTGTCAAAACTGATATGTAAGTGGCATAAATGTGTAGTTAACTCACAATTTCTCCAAGTACCCAAGTGAAACAATTTTTGTGGAACAAAAAATTGATTTTATAAAATTCTCAATTGTACAATTTCCATTTTCTAATAAAGATTGAGTCATAAAGTTTAGCAGTTATTGATTTGTTTACCTATGAATATCTAAATTATTATGAAGAAATTAAGTTGAACTTACCAGTACAGTTGGATTTTCTAGAATTTCATATGATAGATGTTCAGCCACAAATTTAGCACATCCATCCCAAGTAAGAAATTCGGAAAATTTCAGGGTTGTTGGCCTTACAGTTGTACAAACCATTTTCTACCAATAAAAAAAAGTGATGTTATTGATATTGTCAAATTTAATGAGATGCTTCAAGTGTATTTGATATATGTAATCATCAAGTGGTTGTCAAAAACAAATAACATGGTAATTTTTAACCTTTTCCTAAAATATTTAAAAATTATCAAGTTTTACCTGAATACCACATTCATTGTCACATGCTAAGAGAAGGGGTCTTCTGTCTGGATACTTTTCACAGAACTGTTGACGAAAATTTTCAGAATACCACAACAGTAACTTTTCTTTTTCATTATTTTTCAAATAACTCAAAGGGTAATGCATGCGTCTGAAAATGAAATAATAATGAATATTTTGAAGTAGAAACTTTTTTCTTGAAACTTTTAAGTAGACAAATAATGACGTTTGGGATAAAAAAATTTAACACACTCTTCGTAATCGACTTGGGGAACATCATTCCAGCACAGTTTAATTAGCCCGAGATCATGTGCTATATCTTCTAAATGCTGTTCTGTAACTATCCCTGGGGGCACGTCTGGAACTCTTGATTTTGAAACTTCTGTTTTTTCAGGGGGTTGGAAAGCATCGACGCCATGGGTTTGATTGTCGGTTTCTCCTAAAATGGACTCTTCCGACGTCGATCCCAATTCTTCTTGTTCAAATTCTTCAGACATATTATCTTCATGAATTAAGGGTAGAAAATAGTTTCAAATACAAAAAGGGATGAAAGGTATGGAAAGGTAAGGGACGCTTATTGACAAACTTTGGAGCGCTTTTTGACTTGCGTACATTTCACTAGTACCCCGGTGCTTCGTGCCACGTTCTGTGGTGATTCCAGTAAAATGTAAATGCTTCACTTGTATTTGTTTATGTCGTGTAAAGATATTCATTGCATCTTTTTTTTTACCAATTTGTTGAGTGACGCTCTTGTAACTGTGCGTCTTGTCCGATAATACTGTAAATTTCGTCTTACAAAATCGATCAAACTACGATTCTGATAACATATATATATAAATATATTGTTGTCGATGTTCACAAAAATCAGAGTATTCTGAGGAAACAGATATAGTTACCAGTCTATGAAGACTATCGATTCAGTAATTTTGTTCATACAATAAATTATAATAAGTGTCGTTGAATACACTTCAGACAGAATGGAGAAAACTGTTTTAGCACCTCCAGTGACCACAGGGAAATCGAAACCGACCAGTTCAGATGAAAAGGCACCAGATTCATCAGACAATACTTCGCCCATGAGACGTGTGGGATGGCCCAAAGGAAAAAAGAGAAAGAAGGTAAATTGGTATTAAATTGACGTAATAAGGAGTTCTCAGATGGATCTTACATAAACATTTCAATTTTTTTACAACATTTAAAATTTTTAGATGAACAAAGAATCTCAGGATCCTCAAAAACCTTTGAATGCTTACAATTGGTACATTAAAGAAAATAGAGAAAAGATCAGAGCTCAAAATCCAACATGGAATTTTACAGAAATAACAAAGAAACTAGCTCAAGATTGGAGAGCACTTACTGCAGATGAGAAACAACAATATACTGATTCTGCAGAAATGGACAAAAAAAGATATGCAAAAGAGTTGTCAGCCTATAAGCAATCTGATGCCTACAGGGCTTTTATAAAAAATCAAAAAAATAAGGAATTAATTAAAAAATCAAAAGAAAATTCTAGTAGCCTATTAGTTGATGAAACCAATCAGGACAAAAATGATGGGGCTGCTTTTGACATCCCAATATTTACAGAAGAATTTTTGGATCACAACAAACTAAGAGAGACTGAATTAAGACAACTAAGAAAATCTAACACTGACTATGAACAACAAAACTCCATATTAGAAAAACTAATTGAAAATACAAAAAATGCTATCACAAAATTAGAAGAAGAAACTGTGCAGCAGAGATGCCACAATCAAGCCCTACAACAACATTTAGATCAAATGAGATTAACTCTCACAGATGCTTTTAAAGAGATATCACTACCAGGTATTAAAATAAGCATTCAAACTATGTTCTACATCTTATAAATTAAACAGCTTGTACATAAATTAACTGCATAGATATAAGCTTTGATTTTCAATTTATTTGTAGGGGACAACGAGAAACCCACCCTTGAAACAATTGATTCCTACATGGTAAAGCTTTATGGATTACTTCTCACCCAGAGTGTTAATTCATCTCTCTATGTCAGAGTTCGTGAAGTAGTACAGCAGTTAGATCTGCATGGATGACCATTTCTGGATGGTAACCAAATAAGGAAACTTAATCACAGAAGAAATGTAAAAAAGGTACTAGGATTTTCAAAGAAAAGGATAAAAGTAAATGTGAGGAAATAAAAGCAAAATCCATTTATTTAATTAAAAACAATGGAAACAAAAAACCAGCCTTGGTTAAAATCAATCAAAATTCTATACTTTAATTTGTAAAAACACCCCAATCAATGAAATGTTCTACATGTGATTCAATTTTGACATTGTAATTAAATAGCTGTGATGTACATTTCAAGAAACTCTGAACAACATTTTCCTTTGGAATCTGTGCTGCAGTTCTCCTCTTCGTATCATTGCATAAATCACTTTATGTATGGCTGGTTCTGGATATTTCTGTAAATTAAAAAAAGCAGCACATGTAAAATGTCACACAGAGCCATTTATCTAATTGAAAGGAAAAGTAAATTTAAATTACTTGTTGGAGAAAACTCTGCACAACTGTTTGAACAGATATTTGGGTCCCAATGGCAAAACGGCGCTTTAAACTTTTTTCAATTCTTAATAACAATTCATGGTCTTCTTGTGAAGTGAAACCTTCAGCCCCTGTAGTAAGCAAAAAACAAATTATGTACCTTGCCCTAAATAGAAAAATTACTCAATTTTGTTGCATTCAGGCATAAAACTTACCTGACAGAGAACCTGTCATTGCAGCATCAAGGGTGGAAACCTGGAACAAACGAAGAGCTTCTTCCACATGTACCTCTGTAGCAAAATGGTGCAATTGCATTTTTGCCAAAGCTTCTGACACTCGAATGATAGCCTCCAATTGCCTTACTGTAATGGGAATGCAGTTTCTTTTGTCTGTTTGTAATTCATGTTCCCTTGCTCCACCTCTCATTAAAACATATTTATGTTTCAATTTTTCTCCAGCTTCTTCCGATAGACGGGGCCCACAATGTCTGAAAAATTTATTGTAATTATGAGAATAAAATAAACTTCTGCTGCATTGAAGTATCTATTCCAAGTAACCTACGTGCGACAGTAATGAATGTACTTCTTTAGGTAATTCATTGGTAAATCTCCAGGTGCTGCTGTGTCTTTTGTTTTGGCCCCAGTCATGTGAATGTTCATAATATGAGTAGCAAGTGTCTATAATTTAAAATTTTATTTGTGTGTTTAGAAGCAATATTTTCCTACGTCTAATTGAAATAAAAGAGCTATTAACAACTTACAATATCTTTTTCTGCATTGTGGTCATCTTTCACTATAAATATCATATCAAATCTGGATAAAATAGTTGGCATAAAATCTATGTTTTCTTCTCCTTTTGTGTCATCCCAGCGTCCAAAAACTGAATTTGCTGCAGCCAAAATGGAGCATCTTGAATTCAATGTTGTAGTAATACCAGCCTAAGAAATAATTATTATTTAGTGGCAGAATATAAATTTTATGCATTCAGAAACACATGGCTCTTCAAAATTTTCAACAAACTTTAGCAATAGATATTGTCTGCTGCTCCATTGCTTCATGAATGGCTACTCTGTCATCTTCTCTCATTTTGTCAAATTCATCAATGCATACAACCCCTCCATCAGCCAATACCATAGCCCCACCCTCCATGATAAAATTACGCTGAAAATGATAATAATTATTGTGTGCATTTATTTTATCAAATATTGCAATCTGCATTACTGTAAACTGAACCTACAGTAGCAGGATCTCTTGAAACTGATGCTGTTAGACCAGCTGCAGAAGAACCCTTCCCAGAAGTGTAAACACCAATTGGAGCCACTTTCTCTACAAATTTTAAAAGTTGTGATTTTGCAGTACCAGGATCGCCAAGGAGTAGTACATTTACATCTCCTCTTCGAGTCAGTCCATCTGGTAATCTCTTTCTTGATCCCCCAAATAGCAAACATGCTATGGCTTTCTTAATATCATGAAAACCAAAGATGCTGGGAGCTATTGATGATGCAATTTTTTCATATATGTCTGTTGTAGCCAATCTTCTAAACTCATCCTCTTCTTCTCTGGTTACATTCAGAAGGTTACTGAGACCTGTTCCCATTTCACAAATTTGAATGCCCATTACTCTTATGTATGGATGTCTAACACCAACAATAAATTTTTCCCCTTTCTAAAATTATCAGATAGTATGTTACATCACATAAATTTAACTATTACACTAGTAAAATGAATTTAGGTACCACTGATGGATCCTTACCTTTGCTTTTGCTATTACTTTTTTAATTGAATATATTCCAGTTATGATAACCCTGTTTCCTGGAACAACCTTGTCACAGAGCTGACGATCAGCATATAGTTGTAAATGTCTGGGCATTTCACCTTGTGGTAAGCCATCAAGTAATTCCTGAAGCTTTAATGTTTGAAAATCCACACAGGTACATTTATCTGGCAGTATGAAGTATGGATCTAGTGGACATTGTTTATCACCACCAATAGCAGTGTCTCTAGGTTGAGCTCTGTAACCAAATATTATTTCACACTGCTTTATTTATAAAAAATTCAACTGTTGTTGTGAAACAACAGGAATATTTCTTTATACCTATTACATTTCCTAGGAAGAGCAAATCCATCTAATCCTGGTTTTATTGAAATATTTGGTAAGGTGGACATACAGCCACGACATTGAATACTTATTTTTGTAGCCTTGCTTCGTACACCTGATGCTGAAACAATTATACCAGAGACCTTCACCAAATTTGAAATCATTTCTGATTTTAAGTTTCTCAATATTATTGGATTATCATCTGATGTCAAAAGTATTTGGATATCCTTCATTTCCTCTTCGCCTTCTGGTCTTGGTTGAGTAATTTCATCAGCGACTTCCTTTGTGGCTTCCTCAAACTGTTGAATACCAATACAGTTTAGAAACAAAAATTTTTATTGCTTTACGAAGTGCACATTAAATAATGGGCATTACCACAGGTAAGTGCTCGGCGGGCTGCTTGTACAACTTCTCAGCAAGGTTTTCATCGAAACTTGATAAATCTTGCAAATGTATTTCTAAGGAGTAGTTTCCAAGATTGTAATTGCGTTTTAGAGTGTCTCTATAACAAATAATAAATGAGTGGTATGCGGTTATAAAACCTGGATTGATGATTATTTTCTTCTATTATCTTACCGATATTTATAGTTGAAATTGCCTTCGTGAAACTTCCTGAGGAAATCTTTAAACGACTTTTTAACAGCTTTTAAATTTAGGACAGGTGCCTCTTTGCTGTCTCCCGTGAAATTTTGAGAGAAATAAATGCCACCTTCATCAAAGCCCTCCATCTTTGTTCAAACTAATAGTTTTAGCGGGAAAGTAAAGGAATACCGGCAAGGAGGATCATGTCAAATCTGCCAACTTACAGACTTCAAGAGTTATAAAATTACACTAATTTAATTTTACCTCTAATTAATTTTCAAACAATTTGAATGTAGCATTTCGTAAAAATTGCATGTTTCTAAATTCGTATGCTTAATCTTATATATTAAATTATGGGAATTCGAGACTTAATGTTGGCTAACGTTGGCCATCTTGGTTACGTAGGTAATGTAAGCAGGTAAATTTTGGATAAAGTTTTTCAAAGATGTTAATTACAGATAATTCGTACTCAGTAAGTAAATAAATTTTTTGGTGAATAGTTTACTTGCCAAGTTTAGAATGTAAGTCAGTAAACTACAAATTTTCGTTGACAATCGCGTACATTATCGCGTTTTTATTTATATTTTTTGTGTTAAAGTGAACGACAGAATCGCACATGATGAGGACGGTAGTAAAATTTAATTTTATTTATCTCATATAAAATAAGCTTGGGAGTTTTGCAAAGTTATTTTGTATTTTTTGAATTGCACTAACATCAAAATGTGACAGTCTTAACAATGTTACATAAAAACTACTTGTTTTCTAGGGAGAATTATTCCCCGTTAACCGACAGTCTACTTTAAACACCTGAAATACCAATTTTTTATGACTACAGCATCCCCTCTTTAAAGCAGGGTGTACACAGCAGGCAATTATTATTAATTTTACATGTTTTTTTACAGTTAATTTCTTACTAAAAATGAAAACTCGAAAAAATTTAATATAAGTGTGACCATTAGATAGGGTAATGACCTTGACAATAGTTGCTTAAAATTTTTATAAAATATTATTACATTATTTTCATTAACATTATGTAGAGATTAGGAAGATTATCTGATACTAAATCAAGACACAATAAAATTAAAATACAATTTTCTTACATTTATATGTCTTTTGGTATATTTATTTGTTGCCAACTGTTTGCATTGCATCTGATGTATAATTAAAAATATAGTGGTGCACTAAAAATTTGGGTAAAAAAAATTGATTACAATTCTTGATATAGTGGGTTATGCAAATGTACTTTGTTCAGTACAGTCTCCTCAATTTTTGATCTAAATGTTGCTTGGGAATTGATAGCTTCTATAGAGTAGTTAAAATTCAAGGCAGACAACTTTCTTTGGATTTATTGGATTGTGGTTAATAAATCATCTCAGTATCAGGCAGTGGTTAACAATATATTTCATCTCAGAAGTTAACATATGGTAATTTTGTTTACAGTAAGACTCAAAATCTAACTAAATTAACTTTTTGAATTTTTATAACCTTTAATTTTTAATTAGGCTGTATAATTTCTACCTACCAGACTCTTTTGAAATAACCTTAGTACAATTTTAAATGATTCCTACTTCAATTTGACTGATAATAAGCTGTATTCAAAATTTTTACTCCTACTTTGCTGTACTTGAAATAAATTCAAATGGATTAAATACTAGATAAGAAAAGCTGTTTTGTTTCTTTGGCAAACAAGACATAACCAGTAATGACTTTATTATGTTTACTTTTTATTTTTATCATCATTTTTTAGTTTTATAAGTAAATCCTGCAAAGTTTATCTTCTTCAAAAATCAAACTCAAAATATTAATTTCTTAAATAGTTGTAATGTAGTAATATTTTTAAACAAACATAAATATTGGTTTCATTCTTTAATAGAAACCTTTTGCTATGAACGAGGAATTCCTATATAACAAGAACATATTGAAAGAATTAGACTTTGAGTCTGTAAAACATGTTTTCAAACCTGCAATAAGTGCAACAGATCCAGGTGAAAATTTAATTGTTCGGCCCTTGTCCACAACAGATTATGACAAAGGTAAGTAACTTTTAATGTGGGTAGGATAAAAGTTTTAATATATATTTTGAAATATTTTTACTAAATTGTCTTTTTTTAGGTTTTATTGAACTCCTAGGACAGTTGACAGAGTCAGGCCATCCCACAAAGGAAGAATTCCTTGGTAAATGAAAAGCTACTTAAAAATTTTTCATGGCATGCAATGATTTTGACTTTAAGTTACATTTAGAAATTTTTTTTACCAGAGAAATTTCACTACATGAAAAGCTGTCCCAATACATATTATGTGACTGTCATTGAAGATTTAATAACTAAAAGAATCATTGGAGCAGCCACTCTATTTGTGGAACACAAATTCATTCACAGATGCAGTAAGGTAATTACTTCCTAGTCTTCCTACTAGTCTTCCAGGCTTCCTTCATTTAACCACCAGAAAATATTACTGTAATAATTTTTTGACATTATTTGTTTGCAGAGGGGACACCTTGAGGATGTTGTGGTTAATAATACCTACAGGGGAAAGCAACTAGGGAAATTGTAAGTTTTCTTATTTTACAATAAACTGTGTTCATAATTTACAGAATTTTTATATAAGTTTATAAGCTGCACATAACTAGAATTACATGTGCTTCAAGTGAATTAAAGTGAGTGAATTAAAAAGGGTTAAAAATGACTCTCTTTCAGAATTGTAACAACAGTAACATTGCTTGCAAAACACCTTCAATGCTATAAAATGTCACTGGAATGTAAAGATAAATTGATTCCATTTTACACAAGCTTGGGGTACAAATTAGAGCCAGGAAATAGTAATTCTATGGTGCAACGATTCAATATATCACCATCTTGACAATTAGCTGCCAGGGCTAAACTGTAAAATGTATTAAATATACAACTGCAGCTATTCACAGGACAAGATTTAGATGATTCCAGCTCAAAAGAAATTACATACATTGAAAACTTGTCCTGCAGAAACTTGTGTGCCCTGGCCCTCGGATGTTTGAGAAAATGAATGGATTGGAGTCTTATTTTCTTGTACAGTGTAAAAATTTTTTTCTCTAATTGGTTTTGCATTTTTACTTAATTGAATTGTACTATATTATTGGGTTTAATTGGTTCCTATTCATTAATTTTATTTTTCAATCTGCAGATTTTATGTGTTAACCCCTCAGAGCATAAGTTAAAGGATAATTACCATTTACATGTCATTTTGTAGTAGGATTTCATTACACATATCTTTAAAGTGCTTGATTAAAAACCATATTTCTGTGAAAATCATGTATTCAGTTAAAATTGCATTGCAATTAAGACTAGTTCCCATTGTTAAACAATGAGAGAAATTTTAAAATCTTATAAATTTACAAAGCTTTAATGGGTTAAAATGATTCTGGAGATTTTTCATTATGAAATTTAAATTTTATTGCAGGCCAATTATTGTGGTGTGAAGGAATTGAAAGTTATGGCTTGGATAGGGATATTACTTACTGTTGCAAAATAATATTAATTCGCAATTTTATTGTTGTTTATTTTAAAACTTGATTATTAATAGAAACAATATAAATGATTTGTGCAATAATTTATTTAATATTATTTTTTTATCCACAAACCTTTTAACAAGTCCTTTACGATGATACGGTGGTGATGAATGATCATATGAAAATAATATTGTGCATTTCAGATGTTACGAAGGGTGTGTAAAACATGACCACGGATGAGTAATGGAATACCTCAAGAGTTCAAACTACATTGAAACAAAATGCCACAGTTATTGAAAATGCTTTTGAAAATGGAATGCATCGGGGGTGGGAACCTCCTTGGGACCAGGCACCGGAACACGTTAACCGTAAATTTGATGAATTACACAAGGATAACTTATCTGTGCAATCTCTGCTGCATAGATAAAAGGGCGGGGATTCTGGCTTGTCCCGGCAATAACCCGATTAGCATTATTAGGACATACTCGAAAAGAGATAAAGACTCATCCGAGTCCCAAGCAATAGTCTTTAACAAATCTCTCGGCCAGAGAAAATCCAGTAAAAAAAGGATGCAGGATGCAGTGGAAAATAAACAACGTAACCTGCAGCGTGACATAGAGAATGTGTTGGAGGAACGAAGAATGGCACTCAAAAACGCCCGCAGGCGAATGCAAGAAAGGGGGAAAATAATAATTCAGGACATTAAGGAGACGAAGAATAAAATGAAGGAAAAATTCGAAGGGGTTATTGAGGTACAAAAAATGATGCTCCTGTTATGTTTAATTGCGTACATGTGAAAGAAACTAATTTTTATCGTCTTTTACAGAGAGAAAATGTATATACAATTCCCAATCTGATTTGCCTTGCAAGGATAGGTCTCTCACCTTTGCTGGGCTACCTAATTGTTTCCGAAAAATTTGAATATGCCTTGACTTTTATGGTAGTTGCTGGTTTGTCGGATTGGGTAAGCAATGAGCTCCTTCTTTAAAAGTTACTTATTGTAGTCTTTGTTTAACTTACACGTAGTGTGACTTTATAACAACCGCTTTTGTTTTAGATTGATGGATGGGTTGCTAGGAACTATAAAAGTCAGTGCTCAAAAATTGGTAGTTTCCTAGATCCAATGGCAGACAAGGTTCTAATAGCAACGTTATTTTTAAGCCTGACTTACGTTTATCTCATACCTGGTAGGAATTTTAATATACCTTTATTAAATTAGCAATAATATGGTCAAACAACAGAAGAATCAGTGTTTTAATACAAATTAATCGTTCACTCACATTTGAATGTGAGGTAGTTTTTTCTCATAATCAACAATTTGAAAATTACGCACAGCAATTACGCAAAATTTCGAAAAATTATGTTTTTAATAACTTTTACCATTTATTTGAATTTTTTCAGTCGCTCTAACGACCCTCGTCATATTTAGAGATGTAGTTTTGATTATTTCTGGCTTCGTCATCAGATACCGATCACTACCACCACCGGTAAGTTTATAAATTTTTTGGTTAGAGTGAGTCAATCGTCTCGTTCTTTTTTTTCCATATTTTACTTTTAGAGAACATTGAGTCGCTACTTCGACGTGACGCATGCAACGGCTCAATTGGCTCCCACCTTTATTAGTAAAGTCAACACCGGTGTTCAGTTAGTTTTGGTTGGGACAACTCTGGCCGCTCCAGTTTTCGGGTACGTAAATCACAGTTTCCTTCACTTCATGTGGTATGTAACGGCAGCCTCAACAATTGCTGCCGCCGGAAGTTATATTTTCTCAAAGAAGACTTACAGATATTTACAAAACAAAAATTGTAGAAAAAAATAAAAATAAAGCATTTATTCAAATACAATATATTTAAAAAATTACTTCAACAGATTATTTTAATTTTTTAAGGCCATAAAGCCTCCCTAGACATAAGCCTTATACTTATCAGTGGCATATAATTCGTATGGTGATGTGCGATCATGATTTGGAATATTTTCCAAGCCTACATAATCCAATTCTAATTTAAATGGTCCATCTATATTGTCTGAGAGTGTAAAACCAATTCTTGCAATATAATTCAGTTGAATTGTACTACTCTTAAACTTGCTTACAACTGTATTTGTACAAAGAAAGAAGTGACTGAATGGAATCTACAAAAATTAATTAAAAATCAAGAGGTCAGTTTCACATGAATTTAAAATTAAAGGTTGAAATTAATTTTATAAAAATAGTACCTTTGTTATTTGCCAATAGGGTCCCCCTCTAGTATATAATGGATGAGCATATTGATCAGCCCATGATTCTCTATAATGCTTAGGAGTTGATAGTAAGATTGTCCAAGTGCGCCCATCACCTCTGAGTTTTAAAACTAGATGTGTATAATTTCTCCAATCATAATAACTAGGTCTGTTGAAAGATTTCTGCAAGAAATGTGTGAAATCTCATCATTTTTGTGTTGCATATTTGGCATTTCAAACATTTAATTAAATCAGATTGTTTTCACTTACTGTTTTCCTAACACATGAAAGATTTACAAAACCTGAATACTGGATGCTTGAATCAGGAACTTCACATGATAAATTTCCGGAAAATAGTGCAGTTTTATTTTCTGTAATTTTCAGTGAAGCTGAAGAAAAACCATTTATATTTTGCTCACTGTCTGTGGTTACAATAAATGGGTCCAAATCTTTATCTTCATCAAATTTAAATACAATGTCAATTACTTCATCGTGGTAATCGGTTATTGTTACTTTTTTATTAAATACGGAGTTTTCATACTTTTCGTCTACGAATTTACTAAATTCTTGAGTCAGTTTTAAGAATATCTTCCGAATTATGTCCGGTTCATTTTTTGCAAATTCTATAAGTTCGGATATTTCTGGAGACTTCGTCATATTGGCTTTCGTTGGATGTGTGAACCTTTTAATCAATCTAGGTGTCACCCTAAAAAATCTGTATTGCTGTTTAACTATACATATAGCATTACTATATATTGCTTTATTTCTGATGAGTGCGGTGCGGTCAAATAATAATCTTGCACCGAAACCTAACATATTTCCCTAGTGACCTCCCTTATTAAATTCAATCTGGAACTTATTCTCCATATACGCAACACTGGTAAAAAAACTGGACAAAATTATAAGCTGACACTAGCACTTTAAAACCATTCTTGTAGTTTCAACAGCAGAAAGTAATTCAGTAAGACGTGGCATCAGTCGACTTCTTGTCGTGTAATATTATGTGAGCCAAAAAATATTTGTTTGAATTCCACAGGCTAATTTTTTTTCCTTACAGAAAAATTGCAGGAAACTTGCTAGAAAATATTAGCTGTTATTTGTAATTTTACAATCTTAAAAATTGTTCAAACTGAAATACTTCCGAATATTAGTGTACTATCTTTCCTGTTTGATACGTAAACTTAAGGCTACAAAATGTATTCCACAAAAATAAAAATTCTTGTACTCTGAAAGAGTGACTCTAGTCATTACTCAATACTCTGAAAATTAGAAGAATTGGAAATTTAGTTTTGTTTATTTGAAAAACCATACATTCAAGTTATAATAACACTAAATTCATGCTGAAATTATACCCTCCACTTCTAAATTTTTCGTATATTCTACTCCAAGTAAGTATTGAGACAATTGTCTGCCTCTCATGAACCTAATATTACAAGGTAATAACTTTTATTTTATGAGTTTGTTCAATGGTTGGTTGTTAGCCTGTCGGGCAGGCACAAAAAGATGCCGCTTATCATATTTGTATGTGGTAATCTGTATACTTAAGCTTTAACGGATCACGCTTGACCATGAACCTCGTTTCTTCTTTAATTGTTTCTGTTCAGTGAATTGTAATATCAACAAGTTATTCAGAAGGTTGTGGAAGATACTTTCCCCTAATGTCTAATCTATACTAAAAACAAGTATGTAAGCCACAACACTAGCACTGTCTATTATATTTTCAATAATAATAATAATAATATTAATATTAATAATAATGAAGGACGAAACAGTTTTTGTATCGACGGAAAAACTGGATATTCTAGGCTTTCTATTGTTAATATTAATAAGAAATTTACCTTGAAAAAGAATTATGGAATTACCAACTGCTATTTGGTTAAATTTAATTGCGTTTTCGTTGTACGTTGTGCATTAAATTTTTACATACTGCAAAGTAAATTAAGTGCAAAACGAAAGTATTTTTCATTTTTAAACATTTGTGGGATCAGTTGTAAGAATTAAAGAGATCAAAGAAGAGAATAAATTCAGTAGTAAGAAATACTTTTATACTAAATTCATTATTATTTAGTATCATGAAGTGAGCATTAAATATTTGTATCACATATTCTGTTTCTTAATGTTTGTTAAATGTAATGAATTATACCTGTTTCATTTCAATTCATTAAAAAGGTCATTTTTGTTAGATTTTATCATTTAAAAAATTAGAAAAATCTTTCTCTGTTTGTCATCACCAACATTTATTACATGGTAAAATGTTCCAACAAACCGTTACTTACACATTACCTCAAAAATAAGTGTATAAATTGTAAACAACAGTAATATACTTATTAAAAATAACATGTTACATTATATAATTTTATAATCACAAGCTTGAATTAAATAAAAAACAAAAACTATTATGAAATTGGACTCTACCAACTATTTGGAGTCCTCTTTTGGAAGTGAGGAAACTGAACAGATGCCTACAATTTTTCCAAAATGCTCTGAGTTGTCCAAGCTTGTGACCAAGAAGTTTGCCAGTTCATATTTTGATATTACTCTTCCACCAGGTGACGCCCCATACTTAACTCGGTATTCAGTCTTTGGATTGTCAGCTATGTGTGGTGGGAATACTGCCACATAATCCAACCCACTGCTTTTGATGATGTTCAACATTCTTTCATGCTCTTCATTGATATTCTTAAACATGGGTGGAACCTTTCCAGGTTCATAAAATAAAAAAGCTGACAAGCAAACAGAAATTGGTTTTATATTGTTTGCTTTCATGCTTTTCACAATATTTTCCAGACCTCTAGACATTTCAGTTGTGGGTTCTGAAGAAAGAAAAGCTCTCATGAGGTATGACTGTGTTTGATGGGGCAAAGAAATTTTACTGTTTTAAGAGATTCAATTGAACTTTGAACATACCTAAGTTATTCCTCGTTCCCAGTGCCACAATGACAGCATCAACATTTTCAATAGTTTTACTAACATCTTCTGCATTAATTACATTTCCTTTAATTATTTCCACTTTGTTGTGATATTCACTGGGCAGATTAGAGGGATTTCTTAGAAGCAGTTTAACAGTATGACCTGTAATGTGTTCCAATAAAAAATTTTGTTTAATAATTATTATGATTTGTATTGATGAATATATGCTATTTTAAAATGAGAAAATTCTTTGTGATAACAAAATTTTACACACTTCAAGACATAAAATTAAAATAATTATTCAACATTTCAAATGGGAACATAACCAGGGATGCTTTTTTAGTGTTAAAACACACTTTTTATTGGAAACAGAGGGAGCACTTCACTTGCAACCAAGTCATAAGTATTGCAGATAAAATTTACATATATCTAAACATAAATTTCATTGCTAAACATTATATTGTAAAGCGAAAGTGCACAAACTACTGTAGCTCAATTGTTTAAAAAATTTATATTCATTGAAGTAAAATGTTTCGTACTACCAGTGTACACTCCTGTGAATGTTCATAAAATTTACTTAATTAATCACTAAAATTAAATTAAAATATCTAATTCTTTAACTAGAGACCCAATCTTGATTGAAATAAATCAATTAATTTTCACACAGATTACCCATTGCTAATGCTTCTTGAACGACACAAATGCCGGTCATTCCCGTTCCTCCGAAAATCGCCAGTTTTTTCATTTTAATTTTTTTAAATCAATCCCTGCTCTAAGAACAACGTATAACTGTAAAATTGAGGTATTAATTTAAATTGCCAAGAATCAGACGCAGAATGAATCAGTAATACATTGTGCGATCAACAAGAGCGAAGCGAGTAAACAGAATGACTAATTGTGCGATGAGTAGAGCGTTTGACAAACGACATGGAGGACGTGAAAAATTGAGGCGCACAAAACATCCTCACATGTTAATAATGCATTTTACCATCAAGGATTCGATGCAAAAATTTTCTCAGAATTTTCCATAAACTGACTTCCACCAAAAATTTTAATAAATATACCAAAAGAATACAAGTCACTTCTCCAGTTCAATGCAATTTTGGCGCGCCACAAGTAAAAATCATCTGCAATGAATTTGTAGTAAACTTTCGTGATATTTTTTCTATTTTATTAAATAAGTATGTATTTTCTTTTAGCAAGTTAAATATTTAAATAACCGATAATGTACTGCAGTGCATTACAAACGATGGATGTAAGTACCCACGAAGTTTTTTCCAAACAGTTTAAAACAAATCCTTGTACGTCAGTCTGTCATGTAGCGTTGTCTTCTCGAACCAAAAACTTTTACATTTTTGACAAAATTCTACCGACAAATATCCAAATTGGAAAAACTGCATTGCTGGTCGTACCAAATAAGCGTGATTGTTATTGATTCAAAAAGCCTGACGCAGTATTCCCATGGTTTGTGCCATGTCTTATTTTTTATACTGTTATATAATTATTAACCTCGTTCTCAACAGCCAAAAAACCAGTCGAAAGCATTTGGCGAGACACGTCTAAAAAAAAGACACGTACTGATAAAATTGTATTAAATTTTCTAGATACCACAGCTTACTATTTGGCCGTATTATCAGCGAACCAGTAACTTCTAGGAAGCTATTAACAAATCATATAACCTGGGCCATTGAATGAATTTTTTATGAGTATTACTCGGTTGGTTTCCTTTCGTTTGGTCCCAAACCAGACCGATTTCACGGTTAGAATACTACGGTTTTGATAAACGGAGAAAGAACGAGTAGCACATGATGCGATAAAAAAATGAATAACGTGGTTTTAGAGTGTTCAAAAATTATTTTTTTCTTCTATTTCTTTCACCTTTATCAGGCGACCGGGGTTACGGAAATACGAGAGTTTTAGTTGTCTACTCGTGATAATTATGAATGTGAACTGATTGAATGCGATAGATAATTTTTTTTCTGCTTCACATTTACACTTGGCAAAATGTTTTTGAAAATAACCGAGTACCGGTCACAAGCACATTTCAACGAAATATTTTTTTTTCAAATATTCGCCGGATATTAAGAAACCAGGGTGTCGACATCAACGAATTTTAATTAGGAATAATTTGTCTTTCCTTGCTTCTACTTCAACGGTTCGGTTTTTTACGTAGAGAGACATGCCCAACGACTAGTCGTCGAGACCCGGTCATTAATTACACTTATTAACGCTGGAAAATCGTTTGAACGGAGGAAATTAGGGTAAATAGCTTAACAAAATGTCAAATAATCAAATATTCTTTTTTTGACGAAATGGAACAAGATATTTCTCAAGTGGATTGTAAACGAGACTTGTCTCATTTACTCCTCTGCCTGTAGATATTTATTCGGTGTCATTAGTTAAAACCGTTAGCAGAATCTTGTATCTGTACGAAGTTTCTCCTAGGCGTTCACGGCAACCAAAAGAAAAATGTTTAAAACTTTTTTAATATTCCTTACAATCGGTTATTGCATTATTGGGAAGAATCTAGTGTCGGGCATGAGGCAATGTTGTCCAACGGACACTTTTTTAGTGCCGGGTTCTTCATTCTGTTCGGACAATGCCACGCGGTACATCCTCAAGTGCCAGAACGGAGCTCTCCTCCTTGATCCGACAGAAAATGAAATTGATAAATTTAAACTTGTTTCGAATGGAACGATCATCGTTTTCGATGGAGAGCAACGATCGGAAGATCAGTAAGTGATCAGCTGTTTTTATTTATGTACCTTCGAACAAGATAATACGTGAAGTTCACGTTTACCATACATAAACAGTCTACAAGATGTCCTCAAATAAATTTGATTAGATGTTCGCATGATTAGCTGGAAAATGTCACACTGTTCTACCTTTCTGTTCTTAGGTTCTGCTTGGGTACGATACAGAGGAACGAATCGTCAATTTCCAGCAATTCGGTTGCTCTTGTTTGTTTTGACAATCAGAACGATGTGGAAAACTCTAAAGTCATATCGATACTCCTGAGACTTCTCATGATCGTATCAACGTTCTTCCTCCTCTGTACTCTTTACATATACATGGCATTGCCAAACCTGAGGGATCTTCAAGGAAAATGCGTCATTGCCTTTATTTGTTGTCTAATATCTTCGTATACAACGCTGCTTGTCATACAAACATTTCCGAATTCTTCCAAAGCTACGTGCGTTATTCAAGGTGAAAGAATTTTAATTATATCCAGAGGATGCCTTGGCATTCACTAAATTATAATTTTATATGTTTCAGCTGCAGTTTTATACTTCTTCATGTGCGCTTGCTTTTTTTGGAATAATGTTATCACCTTCTCTATATGGAAGGCGATTAGGTGAGAATACAATTAAAGATTCACCTGTGCGGTAGATTTACTTTTAGAAACTGTTCCAGGGCTTCTAAGGGTAGGGTACGTCGGAATTTTAAAATACTGTTAATTGTAATTCAATTTCCTTCTTCTCGATCTCTCATCAGGAAAATCTCATTCAGCATCGCAGACAAATCTTTGACGATAATTTATTTTTGTTGGGGATTTGGAGGTCCTTTCGTCATGGTGCTCATCTCTTTTATATTGGAGTACGTACCTGGTGAATATCATGTGAGGCCCAGGTTCGCCGAGACCAAGTGCTGGTTCAAAGGTACTATTACCTGCCTCTAAATACTAAAGATGAAAACAAAAAAATATTCGTATTGTAGATAAAAAGGAAATTTTCAGGAAAAGTTGAGAGCTGGAATTATTTTCATGGACCTGTTTCGGCCCTTCTTATTATAAACTTAATTATGTTCATTCAATCTTGTTGGACGCTATGGAAAATTTCGAGGGACTCATCAGCTTCGACGTTTCGGTCGCTGAAATTCAAGTGAGACAATTGTTTGCTTTCGAATTTCAATTGGTTTTCATATCAATCAATGTTCAAATCAAACGTATCTAAGGGTACTGTCATCATTTTCAGATGCCTCATGTACTTGAAATTGTTTTTACTTATGGGCATTACGTGGATCTTCGAAATGATTTCGTATGCTACCAGTGAAATGTCCGCCTACGGTGAATACTTATGGTAAGATGTAATTGAAATGAAATTTTTATGATTGAAAGCTGCGGGAAGACAGAGTTAAGATAATTACATTTTAGGTTGCTGACCGACTGCATCAATAGCTCCCAGGGCGTTCTCATATTCCTGATACTTGTTATATTCAGACAAAAAGTCAAAGTAGGATTGTACCAGAAAAAAGTCTGCGGCATAAGTTGGCCTCAGTCGTGGATGAAAGATGACATTGAAGAGTCATCGGCATTTTTTTTTGAAGATTTTGAAATGGAGAAGCAGAAAGTCCAGATGATTAGAACATCACAGACAACAAATGATGTTGATTAAAATAATAAGCACACTACTCCTATATCTTATTAATACCAAGAAGTTCAGAGTTGTATTTAATTCTGTACCGTAAAGTACAGAGGAGTCTACTGTGTCCCTAACGAGGAATCGCAGAGGCAAACATACATTATGCTCATGTTCACGTGATTGGTGATGGCACCGCAAAATTTCCATTCCATTTTGGAGGCACAATTGTACCATTACTTAAGTATTATAAGAGCACACAATTACATTAGACAACAAGAAGAGTAGGCCACCAAGGTGTAGTACCAAGGTGCTACTTTTCTACTCATGTACACAATTTGAGTCTTACAAATATTAAGAAAAAGTAACTTCTGATTTTTATTATTGAAACCAGGATCATATTTTTATTAGGTATGGGTTAATAACATGTGTTAAGGGTATGGTTGATGTCACATAACACAGAAATACATATTGTATGTAAATTTAAAATATAAAAATTATAGTTTGTATTGAAACAAGTAATACAATTTTATAAAATAACTCCTAATAACATAAGCATATACAACAAATATGTCCGTTCATTTAAGCAAATCACTGAAAACATTGACTAAAAACATAGTCATTCAAATCATGTTCCAATCCCAAGACACAGTTTTGTACTACATAAAATGTACATAAATTTTTTGTAATGATTTATCCTTTCAATTGTTACATAAAGCCCTAGTTTGATAATGTGATTTATTTCCATTACCTAATATTTCATCAACTTTTATATGTATGTCTATCTGTAGTAATGCATTGAAGCAGAATGAACAGGCACAGTATAACAGAATGAATTGATAATAAATACACAATTTTAGTTTATCAATAACTGTTTGTGATGAAAATTTCTATGAAAAGAAACTTCTGTGGAATATTTTAATGCCAGCTACCTCTGAATAAAATCTTACATTCTCTTTAACTTACATTAATGAGTGAATTCTTTTAATCAAATTCTGGTATATCATCAAATGAATATCCAGGGTACTGTTTGTATGCATATAGAGCAATTCTAATGTGGTAAACACCAGGAATGAACATAATAATTCCTATGATAAGTATAGGCCACATGCGATCACTGTACTGCAATCAGAGAAAATTTATAATTAGCCTCTTTAAATGTTTTCAATAACATTTGTCATCTCTTAATATATTAACCTTGCTGTCCAGATGGCCTGTGATTATTAAGCTTCCTACCAAAAGCATGAATATCCCACCAAAGCATAGGAGAGTTGCAAGGCCAATAGCTTTCCATGGGATTTTTTGAGTAGATGTTTGTTGAAATTGGGAATCTAAGTAACTCTGATCAGATTGATCAAGCTTTTGATATTGCACATTATTGAATGTATTTGTTCCTCTTCTTCTAGACATTTTCAGTTTTGATAAATTTTCTGTAATCATTCAATTTTACCATTAAAAAATTAGTTTTAAACTTTTCAGTTCATTACAAAAAAAGCACAACGTCAACGCGAGAAAATTTAAGTTCCACCACATGTAGACGCATACATACCCCTTAGGTTCCACATGTGTCAGCTTTTGAGAGTTCAATGAGAAAGTAAAAAAATTTATGAAAATTATCGCAGTCTGATTGTAATAGCCGCGACTAAACGGCAGTACGAAAAACCTACCTACAATGTGAAATGATTCATTCAGTGATTTGAACCCTTTTTAGTGGCCGTTTTTGCAAGTCCAATTTTATGTCCATTGCACTGGGTATAAGACACATCCATTGCAGTCCCTGTAAGGTTTCTGTTTTTATTCAAAACTGCAAACGACCTGCTTTTTCCATTATTTTGAAGTGCTAGTTGATGCATTGACAAGTGGTGCCATTGCACTTTAAATTCAAATAAATGTTTTAGAGTTGCGGTCGATAATATTTATATGAAATATCGTTCCAAAATAAAGCTTTAAGGTAACAAGCAATGCAAATTAAACATTTTAAAACCGTATTCATTCATAATTTCGTTCACTTTAAAAGCAATGGAAAACGTTGAAATCGTTAATGTTTTTCTGTTAAATTCGGTTGGCACTATCAGTATGCTAAAATGGCGGCTTTAGATAAAGTTCTTCTGGCGAGCAAATTTCGTGGAACTTTGGTGGGTGCCTTGCTTGGTGATTGCCTAGGAGCACCTTACGAAGATGTGGGGTCGATATCACTTCGCCAACTTCAATCATATTTTGATAAAATGGAAACGGCAAACTTGAAAGGTGGGTACTTAGTATAACTTCACACTTCAGGTTACTGGTCGTGATGCAGGTTAAGTTCCCGCGGTATCGGTGTTCAATGCTAATCTTTTTTTACGAATTACACATGATCATGCGAATATCACGTATTGCGGTCATTATTTTTCAGGACCATGTAAACCTTACACAGATGATTCAGCAATGACAAGGTGTATAACGAAATCTCTCATTGAAAAAGAAACCGTGGACGAAGTTGACATAGCCAAGAAGTTCATCACAGAGTTCTACAAAGAGCCGAACCGAGGATATGGTGCCAATGTTGTTTCTGTTTTTGATAAACTGTTAAGTACACAAGTTTCTGACCCATTTGGACCTGCAAGAGAGCAATTCAATGGTTCTGGTTCTTATGGAAATGGAGCTGCTATGAGGACTTCACCTGTTGCACTACTTTACCATGACAATGTATCAGATTTAATTAAAATGGCAACAAGTGTTTCAAAGATAACACATACACATAAGCTGGGAGTAAATGGTGCAATTTTACAGTGCTTAGCAATTAGAAAAAGCCTACAACTAAATCCAAAGAATAAATTAGATATTAACAAATTTGCTTCAGAATTAATTAGTGAAATAAAAGATGTGGAAGCAAGTACTGATGCATTGAACATTAACAAATATACATATGAAAGTCAGTTGAAGGCAATGAAAGATTTCTTTACTAGGGAACAAAGTCCTGCAGAAGATGAAGTTGTTACAACATTGGGTAATTCAGTGAGTAGCATTTTTTCAGTTCCAACTGCCATTTATTGCTTCCTTAGGGCTCAAGAAAGTATTCCCCATATAGAAACAGATAATCCATTTAGGAGAGCTGTACAGTATGCAATTTCTTTGGGGGGTGATACAGACACAATTGCAAGTATGGCTGGTGCTATTGCTGGGGCTTATTTTGGCATTGAGGGAATTAATGTTAACCTGCAGAAACAATGTGAGAAAATTGATGAAACTCTTGAAATGGCAGAACAGCTCTTTGCATTACAACAAAAGAAATGAAATGAATACTGAGTAAAGTTAGTCAAGTTTTTATATTTTGTAGAATTGTACTTCTCAGTAGTAGCAAAATTTTAGAGATGGAGGAATAAAATTTTTGTACGATTTTGGAAAAAATATATTTTAAGTATTTATTTAAAATTTATTGGGTTTAATATTGAAAAATTTTTTGGTCCTTGATTAATATTAAAAATACTTCTAGCCTCACTTTTGAAACAATAAGACTTAGTATTTAACTTTTAGACATGCAATATGTAACATTGCAAAATGCAGATTATAAATAGTTTAATAATCAAGACAAGGAATATATATATATATTACTTAATGTAGATTAATTATGAAATACTAGAACAATTCAGTTGTAAAATGTTTAAAATGTTTAAAAAAATGATTAAATTGTTTTAAGTTCCTATACTGTAACCATAACAATATATTATGTGCAATATTTACTTTACTTTACTTTATAGAGCAGTTAGAATTGTATAGGCTGGATGTTAAGAAATTAAAATTTTCATTGAATAAGTTTATGAGTTACAGGGCGCCATTTATGCTGTGCAGTATTTACAACCTCATAGTGTTGTTTGTTATAGAAAATTATCTCCTTATTAAATTTAGATATGTCACATATAATACTGAACATTTTGGGTTAACTAATATCGGAGTCCATTAATTGTAATAGTATGTTATATTGTGTTAAAAACTAATTCTTCCATTTGGTCGATGCAAACTCCGGATTGGTCAGAGCAGTATAATCCCTCCTGACATGGGCAGAGGATGGAATATACATGGGAAAGATTGACGCTCTCCCCATCTGGATAACTGACCGTTATGTTCTGCGGAATGGAACCTGGGCGACATTTCTCGTTCAACTTTCCCAAAGATACGCATCGAGGAAGACTGTACCTTCCTTTACCTTTAAGAAAGATAAAAAAAATCGCTTGAAAATTTAGAAACCGCAAGATTGAAAATATTGTTATTGTTGTATTTATTGTCATTGTACAATAGCTGTGGTACAATTGTAACCCGTAGGATTTACTCACCCAAAACGCAACAGGATCCCAGGCCGCATTCCATGCTGTGACTGCATTCTATATAACGTGGTCGACTTTCGACTGTCAAAAGTACAGCAGCAACAGAAACGAGAAAAACTATTAACGACTTGAGTACTTCACCCCTCATGCTTCCGAGGTGTTGTGTAAAACTCTGCAACGTCAATAAGTAAATTAATTAATGACCAGAAATTAGATAGTCATGAACTGCATACTGTTACCACCATGTCTGTGTGTGCTACTACCGCTTAATTAGTACGACGTAAAGTAATGATTCGGCACTTCCCACGCGAATATTCATTCAATTTCTGTGTTCCAGGTGTTGCTGACAAACTGCTGACACATGACGAGTTACATATCCATTGAAATAAGTTCTCGGATCGATTTTTCGTTGTAGAAAACAAACAGGAATTTGTCGGACAAATTCAAAATGGTAAGTCAATTTGTGTGAATTTGCTTACTTGGCCACTTTCAGAAATTTCATTACAGCTAGAGTTCATTTCTCACGAAATTAATTTCAATCAGTATATAATTGTATCATTTCGGTACCTGTCAGCTATTGATGTAAATCTACAATTCCCATGAGAAAAGCTTATTTGGAATTTATGGAAGGCACTGAAACTACGTCGTCCGTTTTTAATTTCGTTTGCGTTCCTAACTTTTTGGAAAATATCAAATAGTATATTTTATAGTAAGAATAGAACTTGAATGTGGTAGGAAGAATTTTACAATAACTAATTATACGAAAATTTAAAGATGGCGGAACGTCGTTATAATTTCGTTTTGTATTTTATTCTAACTCGCAATTGAATTTTTTTATTGTCTACACGGCCCACAATCTGCAGGTTGTTATGTTTTTCGTGCTACGCATATGTAATTAATAATGATTCCCCACGAAAAATTGGAGGAGAAAATTTATTAGGGCAACCTTCGAGTAGGTTTGCTTTCACGATTTATTTTTTTACTTTGTGTGTACAATTTTTCAAAGTACTGGAATTTTATGTGCACGGCAGTTGTCCGATGAACCTGAACACGTGCAGCTGAACAAATTCGAATTTCTATGATTTAAACTGATACAACTGATATAACCATGAATCACTTGTTAAGTTTTCATAAATCTGAAATTCAAAAGTCTTTTCTAGCATTTGAAACGACTGCCTTGAGACTTGTAAATCTCGAACGAGTATCAAATGATTATTTTCCATTACTTGAAAAACATTAGTAAAACGATTGCCTTCTCTGCCGATCACGGAATTGATTTGGGTGTAGAAAATCAATTGTGCTACTTTGTGATTGACCGAAATGTGTTCCTCTTCGGGTTGCTTGGATAAACTTTAACTTCATCGGAACCCCTTCAGCGACCTAATTTCTTTGACCCGAAAACTATTTGCTTGTTATTACGCGTCAAATAATACAATTTTAAAGTTTCGAAACATCTGTGAAAAGAAGTATTCGAATGGAGTGATAGTATTATTCTTTTTTGTTACTTTTCGTTTTCTTTAATATTAAAGAACGAAATAGAATCGAACCGTTTTAAATTCAGTCGGTGAACGGCTTTCATAAGAATAAGAATTGAATTTCATTCAACGGAGAAATTAAACTTTTTTGACTTGTAATACTTGTATTCAGGAAAGAGGAGACTTTTTCTTAGCGGTGTAACTTCTTAACCGTGGATGGTCACGTTATTTACCATTCACGTACTCTTCTATTAAATTATTTGTTACTTTATTATATTGATGTACAAAGCGTGTACTTGCTCGTGTTACTTCCCACGCGAATTGAATTTTTTATTGATGAGAACATTGAATATTAACATTTTAATCATGAGAGAATACTCAATTGTTTTCTTGTGTATTGAAACGGCTGTTGTAGATATTATTACCGGTGACAGGTGGAAGTAGTTGGCTATAAGAGGTTGGTAAAAGTGAGGTGGCACGAAATTACATTTACTTTTTAACCCGACCTCGAACTGAATAGAAAATAAAATGGAATAGAAACAATTATTTGGATACAATAGTACATAAGGATAGTGAGAATAATTATAATTGATCTTACAGGGTGGATCTTCGAGATCACCTCTAATCTCTTCTAGGCTCACATATTGACCCTGAAATTCCCTTTCAAATTTTTCCGCTCTTTCTTTTGATAATTTCAGTTCATCAATGCGGCGAACGTTTTCACAATAAACCTAATGATATTTCGGTCATCGGATCATTTTCTGAATGTCGATTTTATCAAAATGCCTATGTGATTTTTATAGGTTTTCATAATGTTACGGAATTAGTAATGGATTTAACTCGTTTTCGTCTACGTTCAACCTTCTGGGAATTCCCTCCTCCAACGTCACTTCTAATTTTGAGAATGATGTAGTTGAGGAGGAAGCAAAGCACTCAAGAGTCAGTTTAATGGTTTAATGGCTGGGACAATAATTACTTGTGAGACTCTTGAAATTATATACAATGTCTGCTACGCAATAGTATTATCATCAATTGCGCTTTTTCGATTCTGACTCACGTGCTCATTACTGATTCAAGGAGTTACACAGATCGAAAATAATTACATGTCGCTTAGGATGAGACTTATGTTCCTGGCGATGAGGTCTGAACCAGGTGTGATTGATGCACTTGGCATACCCGAAGGTTTTATGACACGGACACTAGAAAATGGGTATTAATTACTCGTTATGGGTCATAATTTTTGTAGTGACGTTTCAACTTTTCAAACCTCAACCTCACTGAATAAAAGCAACTTTTTACTTCCTTTACTTAATTCGAAAATGAAAATTTAAAAAAATGCTTGTTAGTAGGAGAATGAAGATTGGTAAAAGTTTTTGATCTTGTGTCTATTGTAAAAGAATGTAAGTGAACCGACTCGCATGTGCAGGTGATGTAAATGTAGTGTTAAAGACTTGTCTCGGTCTGTCTGGTGTTGTTGATCATCCGAATTTAGATAATTTGGACAAGTCTAAGAAATTATTTTTCACGTCACGAAGAATACATAAGTCATGGGCGATAGAAAATATGGCAGTTAATAAATAAATTTCGTGACAGTTCTACGTAGCGTGTTTGTGCCATTTTAATAATGCGAATTAATTCTTGTGATTTGAAAACGATACCACCAGGCGAGAGCTTTGTAAATTTTATTACGGAGACTCCCACAGGACTTGAAACTTACGCTCATTTCAAACGTAAATTTGTAATTAGTTTTTTTTGTATAAGTTTCAACATAGCGGTATCTGTAAGCTCGGTTGTTAGGTTGGAGAAAAAACTAATTTCAAAATGTACATTTACATTTGTCTACTCCATATTGAATAATTTAACTTGCGTGGGAATTCAATCTTAACTTTTTTAAGGGCTGTTTCAAAAAACTTTTAGAGGTCATAAGTTATTTTCAGATACTCTTTACATTTGCATAAGATTATTGTCGTGCTGAACTTGTAAAGCCCGGCACTGAACACGCTTTAAGACTCTTAGGGAAATTCACAGCGGAAAATGAAGGAAATTTACCGGTGATCACATACTGCAAGAGAAGTCACTAAATTTTTTATTTTTAGAGAATTATGCCTACGAATGTCAAAGACTACAGATAAGTTATACAATATGTTTAGCTTTGCTTTAAGTTTCGGTGAGACGAACTGGTAACCCTATATATTTTTCCATTGAGAAAGTGTTCGTCAGTGACTTATGTTGACACCTGAATGAAAACTAATAAAAATTACTGTACCTTTACCGAGGGCCTTCTCTTCCTTTGCATACGCTCAGAAAAAATAAAAACGGAATAGTTGGAAACGAATTAAGCCAATTATTTTCACTCTTAATTTGTTAGCGAGTTAAAAATAATCTTACGTTAGCTTCGGCGTACATTTTACAAAGATTTCATACAGAACTTATAATCCGATAGAACACAGTAAAATATGGAAGCCATTCCACAGATCGAATCATTCCAGATTACCTCAAGACAAATACTTTAATGTTACATTTAATCTTGGTTTAATTCCACCCGGAATTTATAAGGGGCGTTGTGTCTTTTGATTTTACTTAAAATTCCCGGTAAATAGGTTAAATTTGCTTAACCCAACTTTTGTTTCCATTCCACGTCAATCTTTTAATGAAAACCACGCAAAGTTATTCCAGAAACTTGTTTTCTTAAAATAGAAGACACGTGGATAAGAAAAATTTCGATTTTTGGCATTCAAAATTCGTGTAATGTCACTGAGGTGTGAAAATCAATTCTTATTAGGTACTTAAAGACAAGTGTCCGACAACTACACTTTTTAAGCGTGAACCAATGAAAGTTTAGAAATTACGTATACATGAGTTGCACACATAATTCAATTAAATAATACAGAATTTTGTTTTTTATCATAATAATTTAAAATTTTCGTCTTATCGGTCTATTTATAAAAATATTGTGTAATGATTTAAGCCACACGTGATATCTGACGCGTAGCTTGATTTGATTATTTTAATTAAACATGAATTAAATTAAATTAGATAAACCTCGAACTGATGAAATGGAAATGAAAGACACATGTTCGAATTAATTTCTATTAATACCATTCGTGTAATACAAGTAATGTGAAGGTTCGACGCGTTTTGAGCACAAAGAAATCAGCGAATTTTATTTTTAATATTTTGTGAGCAATTATGAATATCTGGAAAAGCTAGCATTGATTGTCCACTAGTAGAGAATACTAGATAATATCAAATCATTTATAAGACTGCTTTTTTGTGGGAAAGGCACAAGTTAATCAGAAATTGGGGTGTACAATATAAAAAAAGTAACGGCTACTTATTTATTTTGGAGATGAACCCGTTATACAAAAAATTTACTTTTGCAACCATTCTTCTTTTCACATAATCATTTATAGTACAAACTATTTTTTAGTGATGCCCGCATACTTCAAATTTTAAATGTATCTTAACACCTGACAACCAATAAATAAACAAAATAAGTTTTATTGGGCTTATAAGAGCAATCATTTGGTAATTTTATTGTGACTTGGTCTGATTTCGGTTGTAAGATTACTTTTAATTCTATAAGATTGCATATGTGTATATGTTGAATTCAGGTTCCATGTTGTTCGCACGTTAATCTTGCATTTGGAAACATTTGCATAATATGAATATTTCCTTTCCTTTTTTCTTTTTCAAACGTGAAACTATGTGAAACTAAAAAACTATTCGCGTCGCGCTAGAGGTACTCCCTTTTGCGTTGTTTTTTGTTTGTCCCTCCCGATAACAGTTGCATAACTCACCTGTTTATTTGACGTGAAGGTAACAGATTGTATAAATAACTCGATAAGTTTAAACTTTTATGCACTCACGTTTAAGTACGAATTATAACGAAAACCGAATTACTTTTCCATCCAAAAGAAGAATCGGAATTGACACGCGCGGGCGCTCGGGTCCCGGACAGCCATTGTAATGTTCCCTGCCAAGGTCATGGCCCGGCACTAAATGACGTTTCAATTTTTTTGCAATTTCAATCCAAATAAATATTATCATCATTAGGGTTTCTATATAGGGCTATGTAAAATTATGTATGTGTGCAGGGCAAACAGGAAGAAGTCATGTCAATGAAAATGCGTGTGACGAAAAAGATCAGGGGAATGACCCGTGCGGAGTGATAAAACTAGTTTTTGCGACCCAAGGACTTTTTACCCTCCCATCCTGTCGTTGTTTTCTATTTGATAAAAATACTAGAGAAGAGAGGGTTTTCCATATTGTCAAAGAGTCTTGATATTCAGTGGAAGACAATCCGATGAGAAAAGAAGGAACTTCACGTTCAAGGTTTATTTTGTTGTCTCTTATCAGCATTCTATTTTCCTGTGCACAACATTTTCTGAAAACCCAGATCCGTGGCTCCTCTCCGTACAAAATCTCTGTCTGCGGATCTTTTACGCATTCAAAAGTTTTGAAAGATTGTACCTATTAATATTAGGGGCATTGAAATGGAAATGCTGGTTGAGTTGCACTTTAAAAAAGCATCTTTGGACTAGGTAATTGAGTACGTGGTGTAAGACAAATACTGTTAAAACAATAGTGGGTACGAGACAAAAGGATTAATACTACATCTCTAACAGAACTAAATAACTTAAAAAATAGAAGAATAAATATTTTAATCGCAGTGAACCATTCCTTCAGGTTGTTAATTGTACACTACCTTAAGTATTTTTCAGTGAACTTGATTATAATAATTAGATAAATATATTGAGTCACTATTTTAGATAGCTTTTAGTGGAGTACCTTCAGGAGTGCCTAGAAAATGTGAGAATATTGCTGTAATCGTACAGTGAATCCAGGATAGTGAGAGGGCTTAGAAAAGGCACGTCATTTCACGTACAAGATGGGATGTCATTCTTTCGGTGACAACAACCACTATATCTATTGTATAAGAGAGATAATGTAATGGCAACAGCAGAGTGCCAGAATACTTTTAGGATAGCAAATTTTTACTCCGAAGAATTAATTAATTTAACGAATGGGCTCTCGATTTAAAAAGGAGTTGTTGGGCGTTCTCATGCATTCCAAAATGGCTTATGACTCAACTGCTTGGCTCGTGGTAATCCAACTGGAAGAGCTAGGCCTTGATGCAAGTAAAACAAATCTAATTAGGATAAGTCTGACAAACACTCAATCCATAGTTAAATTTAATGGCCAAATTTCCGAAGCTTTAAATCACGTCAAGGGTACGACAGTTAGGTTGGTTGTCGTCATTTTTCAAATTCTAGAAAAACTAGAGTGAAGTTCAGGAAAATAGATGTATCCCGATTTAGTGTATTTCATTGAGAATACATTTTTGCCTTCTTACTTAAGTCGTAGCTCAAGTGTAAAGGTTTTACGTATGGTTGCAATTACGGGTGGTTAATAGCAACTCAGGAAATGAATTTACACTGGGAATCAACATATTTCACAAAGGAAATGTAGATTTGTTTCATCAAGGCTTTCATAGATTTATCCTATTAACTTTCGTCTGTTACGATGGAACGTCTTCTAAAATGGATATTATAAAGAAGGGGAATACTCGAAAATACATTGTGCTCAGTTAAAGAGCGACTAATTAGACTCATGAACTGCAGCAAATTTTAATCTCATATTTCCATAGCCTTGTATATGTCTTCTGAGCACGATTACCCGCTGGTTACATCTCCTTTCTACCTGGTCAAAATTAACAGTAGAGCGGTCTGTGTTTTGCAAAATTCATTGCTTTACAGCAAAAAGGTTAAGGCCGTTGGAATTCACAAAATTCAGATATTAGAGAGGACCGAGAGACCTTGTCGTAGTGCGTCTGACAGAGGAATTCTGCTTTTCTTAGCAAAACTATCAGAAGAAAGGAAACCGTCACTGAAAAGTAATGAAATTTTTAGCAGGGAGAAGAATGATTTTGGGGTCTGGTTGGGCGGGATCCTCGGAGACCAAGGCGAAAGAAAGGCAGGCTTTTAAACTAAACTATTTTTAAACTAAATAAAATCAATGACAGTAACTAGCAGGCGAAAAACAGCCGATAATAAAAGAAATTATAATAGTTACAAACTACTACTCTAGCACTGCTACTCCTAAACGCACGCAAAAAGAACGAAATTGTGTTTCTTTTTTCACAGTTGTATTTATATTACTCTGCAAAAAATATGTTGTCGTCTATTTAACTTAATTATTAAATAGTCTTCCTTTTTTTTTGGCGCGTTACACAGTTGCGAAAATTGTGTCGCACTTCTCATCGCCATAAATCCCTCGAGCTTTATGTAAATTACATGTTATTGATCAAATTTCGAAGGAATTTGAAGGAAAAGCTAATTTAATAAATATTCATAACATAACCAGCTTCGAATAATAAAACGCTGAAAAGGGCTTCATATTTTATTTTGTTTCCAAAGAAAGAGTCAACGTCCACAGCGGGTTCTTGTGGGATTTATTAAACGTCTTGGCATATTTACAGTGTTTGGTGGCAAATATTGTCTATATTTTGCTATTCACTCGTGTCTGACGAGTCGATTTTCATCGGTTACGGTGTAATACAACAGAAAATGTGCTACATCAAAACTTACGTTTTGTTAGGTCGTGGTACTGCTGTACCTCGGTCAAAGGGTGAGCTTTCAGAAAGATGAAGGAAATCAGTCAGGTGCAGAAAAGTAGGCGTCGCTTCAAATTACAAAATTTATAATATATATATATTAGTATAATTGTCATTTCGTAAACATATTCATGGTAACTCGTTACCGTTCTTACGGAAGTAAAAAACGAAATCACGATTGGAATCTTTTAGAATTGTTTTTTTTTCTTCTTAAATCACAAGTTTTTTATTTTTTTCCATGCAATGGGAGTGTACGATTATACAATATGTCCAATCAATGAACGCTTTTTAGGCGAATTGCTGGAAAGGAATCTGAATCTAAATCTGAGTAATGAAATTAGCATTGAAAAACGAACAAATGAACCTTTTAAATTGCGTATTAATATCATAACATTATCCCTTCCCTATTGCTTATTGGTGAATTATGTTCTTGTCAGTTGACACAGAGTCTGTCTAATTATAATTTTCCATCTGTACTATCTGTCTCCTACTTCCATCTGTCATTGCTTTTCACATCGTTCGACTTCATTCAAGAAAAGCGCAACGTTTTGTTGCGTGACTTGTTTCACTTGTTTTACCCGTCCAGTCAGTCTAAAATAGTCTGCCTTGCCGGGGATACTCGACACATCCTACTCGCACCTATCGTGCAAAGTTGCCCTCGTATTGCTCAGGAATGTCAGGTGTCGGTAGCTCTGCGTTTTTGGGGTAGACCAACGATAACGAAAGAAGTAACTTTTAACGATTCGGAATCTACTAACTAATTGTAACTACAAAATGGTGAGAATCTCTATCTTGGACGTGCCGTGTTTCTTCCCATTCGTCAAAGGAAAAATTAATATTCGTAGGGGAAAGCAAATGAAACGTAACGTACCAACCGTTGTTGAACACTAGTTGAAAAACTAGGCGACTTAGAAAAATTGACGACAATAGAAATATATCAAGTTGAAAAATGTAAGATGTGGAAACGTTGCGTATCACAAAATTCGAAACGGCAGATTTAAGAGTAACTATTTAATAGTTATTATTGATTATTTAAAAAACCAAAACGGAGATCGATCATTAAGTGGTGAAATGGCATGAAATTCGGATGGGAACTCGTTTACGATTTTAATTTCTTCAAATATCTAGTACGGAATCTATCTAGCATGTGTTCGACGGTGTTTATTGCATTCCACCTATAGATATCTGAAACGAAATAAATTTCCAATATTGTATTGATGAACGGATTAATATGTAAATCCTGCGGAACGGTAGTTTAAATTTAACCGCTTTAGTTAATTGTATTAGTTAATTCCTCCCCGAATTGGGGGGAAGACCATCAGAAGCCATTTGGTGGGTCGATTCAGGTAACCTCAAAAAAAAGTTCAGCTAGCGAAAATAAGTTGAATTCGGGAGTGTATGCATCTAATTCACTGATAGCGTGAGAAGGAACTTTTAACTTGAACTTAGAACTTGTATAATAAGGAACTATTAAAAGTCCAAGAACTTTATGAGTTGACATGTAACCCACACCTAAAAACCTTTTTACTTTTTAATAATTAATAAAAATTCTTCCATCTTTGTTTTGATCATGTTCAATGTTTTCAATATCACTCGGCTATTGATCGATTTGGTTTCCATAAATAATGCAATCGATGTTGATCGTTCGATAAATCTTCCACCCAACATGCGGAGGATTAACTACTCTACCTGTTTACTGTTTTTGATTAAGTGAAGAATGCAACTTAAACAAAATAATAAAAATTGTGTTTTGCAACTTTTAGTACTCAATCAAATTGAAATGTTTTCAAGTCGTGGGAGTCTCACATATGCAAATGTTTAACCGTTGGTCTGCAGCGAATGAAAACTTGCTCTTCAAATAATTAATTCTACTAATTTTTTATACATTGAATAACGCACATAAACACATAATAATTTTCACTTTTTTGAAGTAAATGAAAATTTGGAATAATTACTGTCTGACTTATGTTTGCATTCGAATTGCTTACGACTACTTGTAAACAACTTCCCTACGGAGGTTCCACTCTCAGGTAGTAATGTAGAGCAGAACGACGGATAGCAAAATGAGAAAACGAAGTTTCGATTTGTCGTGAATCCCCGAACGATCGAGCAAATTTGTACGTAACAAAAATTAATAAATTAAATAATTTATTTATATGGAAGTCACCTCGCAGCACGAAACAATTCTCGCAGGATTCCTTCGCCAGCAAGTCCATGGACCCACACTGCCGGGGCCGTTTCAATAATAAAACGATCAGAAAACTTTTTAATTGGAATTACGTGGGAAAGACGGAATACGACGTGCTGGGAGCAAACTTTTCATCATAGCGCCGAATCGAACACCTGCAGAGATCTCGTTATGCGGTCGTCCTGCAACAGGGAAAATAAAAATTTGCATTGTTTTTCATTTAATTACCTTCTTGCCTGGAGAAGCAGGGAGTGTTAAAGTACCAGAAAAATGGCCGGACAGTCTGTACATGTTTTGTTGTTGTGGGTAGGGCACGTGGAATACGTTTTAGTTAACGTTTAGCTGTTGTTTTGTGATGCAATCCGGGAAACAGGTTTTATTATACAGAAGTAACACGTCAATTTTTAAATCAACACCCTCCCAAACAGGAAATTTGAATTCTGACACGAGGTTTACCACCAGTTGGACCTTGTATTGGAACTCAAATTTCTTTCTACCTAATAGAGCAACTCAATGTGCATCGTTAATCTTTTAAATTATTATAATATTTGCTAATGTATAAATTCCAACTGCCTTACTAATACGTCGAGCCAAGTGCTGTATCACTTTGGGTAACCTTAAGTTCATTAAGACTATTTCGAGCCTTTTAAATTGAACGCAAACTGCTTTTAGTCTCCTTTCAGACTCCTCATAGTAAAACTTGCCGACTTGTTTAACTCTGCCTCTGAACTCTGAGAGTTAAAGGAAAAGTTCATCGGAAATTAGAATAGTTTTTTAATATCAATATTTACACATCGATAGGTTTTAAAATGGTATTTCAGTGCAGATCTTTGCCTGCTTAAATCCGAGAAAAAAAGAAAAGAACCCAAGTCTGGTATTTGAGCGAGATGAAGTTCAAGTTGAGGATAATGTAACAGTGTTGAGGTGAAATCCAATTTGAAAAATATTAACTTGGACATAAAAAACAATTATTGTTAACGGTTATTATTACCGCCTTTATTACCATTATAGACTTTACTATAATTGTTACTTTCGCGCGTGGTTCTTTGTCGTTTCAACTTATTATTTTTTATAAGTGTTATTTGCTTGGAGATGGTTAAAGGTCTTTTAATACTATTTTTTGTTTGTTTTGGTTGAAGAAGTTCCAACCCAAGGGAAAATTAACGAAGGAAGAAAGGTCGTTGCTTGACTTGTACAATCTCTTGTACTCCACGGGCTTTTTGTGCGTTCCCTTTTTTATTTGAACGGTAGCACAAACCCCACGAAAATTCAATATTTGTGATTATTTACGCGTCGTCTTATACCCGAGATAAACAAATGAACGAGCGTGGAGTTATCAGGATGAGTACGACCCTTTCGAGGAGGAAACCCTTTCTTAATAATATTCTTTAGTAATGGCATACATAACATTGTAAAATAGAGAGAGAATTTCTGCACTCAAAAGCCAAGTTCCCAAGGAACTCGCACTTGGGGAAGGTGAAAGTATAATATATGAAAATTGAACCTGGCAAAGTGTGAACCCAAGTGAAAGAATCAGATCAAAAGAGATGCTCAGACTCGCATGCTACACCTGTAAAATTTTAAAAAGTGTTAGAGAAGTGATCGATTTCTATGTAAAATAAAAATTCTGACTTTCTCTGTGAGACTCGCATAAAATCTCACGCAGTGGTTATTTAAAAAGTCTAGTTTTGAAGACTTGTGAACTACTCAATCAACCGTACAAGACGAATTTTCGAGGTATTCTCTCTCTCCTAGTCGTGCTCGTCTACTCTCTGCAATCTAGTTCTTTTCCGAATAGAATGATGAAGTTGTCAACAATTTTTGTTTTCCGAAATTGGCTTTGAATCAAGGGACTAGTCGGTTCCAGCAAGAGTTTTCGGCGACTTGGAGGCGACCGTTTCCAAATGATTCTTTTCCTTTTGGGAAACCAACAACTTTTGCTGGGAAATCGATTTTTAAGTTAAAATTGGAACGAAAACAAAAGTGCGGACTTCTTACATTCTCTCTCTCTCCCGCCGCCGCCGGGCTTTATCAATTATAAGGGAACTCACCTTTAAGCAAGACTCCATAAACTCCTCTAGGGTGATGACACCGTCTTGATTTAAATCTAGTTTTCGGAAGACCCTGTCTATTTGATCTCTTGCTTTTCGATCGTCCTCCACTTGGTGAGGTCGTCTTCCCATCAATTCGTGAATGGCAAGAATGATTTCGCCTAGTTCTGAACGGGTTATACATCCATCACCGTTTATGTCGTAGAGTTTGAATGTCCATCTTAGTTTCTCGTAAACGGAACCTCTTAGGAGTGTTGATAAAGTTACTAACATATCCTAAAAAAAATAAATTAATTATGAAGCGATATTTAGATAGAGTTACTGACCTACTCAAAATAAATGAAAGGAGTATAGGGTTTAAAAAATTAAATAAAATTACAACTTAAATTGATACATAATAAACATAAGTAATATTATTTTTGTAGAAACGAATGTGAAGGTTCTCAAACTACACAGAGATATTTGTGTAGGGATTCCTATATTCTCCACGCATTAGCAATTCTTTTTATGTATGCATTTAATAGAAATATTTTTACTTTTGTATAAGAAATCGAGAGGCTAGCATTGTGTCCGATAGAATTTGTAGTTTCCCTAAATAATTTTGAAACCTTAATTTTTATTCTTCAAGTCATATTACTTGTAGACTTTTCTTGTAGAATTTTTAGGCGCACAGAAAATTTCGGAAATAGACCTTTCCATAAAAATTTGTGTGAATTGACTCTCGTACCATTGTAGTAACTAACAACTCAAAGTCAAGTGTTCATTTGGAATTGACCGGAATTTAATTTACTTAATAATATCTTGAGTGATCGAATTATTTCGTGTTCAGCTCACAAAGAGGGAAGTAATTTGAGGTTTTTTTTAGTGCCACAAATGAAGTTCCTTTAAATTCAGTTCGGTATTGCTTTCACCACGCCTTATTTATTTAATGCATTTTAATAACAAGGTAATCTCGTTAGCAAGATTTTTCATTCTTGAATTTTCCCCGAGACATTCATTGCTGATTAATATACAAACTATTAATAATAAGATTTTAAGTTTATTGCATATAAGTTAACTTTATCGTTATTTCTAACAATAATATTTAATATCAAAGAATAACGAGTTTTAGTAGTAGGACCGTATGGTTGGTAGACTATTCAGGTAATAAATCTGTCAGCTTCTAACTCACCCTAAACGTAATGGCTCCATTACAATTGACGTCGAAGGCTTTGAACACATAATGAGCATATGAACTGGAATCTGAAAAAATATTTATTACCGATCCTTACTTAATAAATACCAATAAGTTTCGAATAGTTTTGGAATATTATGTTAATTTAAAGTAAGAGAAATGGCAGATAAAATGTTGTATACTTACTCCCGTGTGGGAAGAATTTTTGATAAACATCTTTAAAGGCTTCTTCTAAAACCACACCTTCAGGACATTCCTGTAAAGAGCAATAAAGTTGTAAAATTTTTGAAATACAAATACAAAAGATGGAAAATAATTAGTTATTAAGTGACTGAATTTGGATGATTAATGGCGGTCATAGAACAGCAGATAACAAAATTTTTAGTTGGGTCACATAGTTTTAGTCTACCTGCGTTCTACCCATAGACAAAATAGTCAAATAATTCATTTAAACTTAGAAAACGTCGGCTTCTCGGTGAAGAAGATGTCATGATTATTAAACAATAAAAAGTAATTTCGGAGAAAGAAATGAATATTTTGATTGATTTAATTGTCAATTACTTTAATTAAATTGGTATTAGTGTGGCAGCCTAAAGGGAAGACTCTTTTGGGTTCTTCAGAAGTGAGGTAGAACCAACTCAATGTTCAACATGCAGGCTTTTATTGTCTTGGTTTAATGGTTTAAAATTGATAGTTGTCCCCGCATTTTAGTGCCCTCAATTTTTGGAAACATCTTTCTTTCTTTAATTGGAAGTATTGTTTGTAATTTATTACTTTCGTTATTTAATTACTGAGTTTTTCATTTGATTGTAACAAGTCAGTCGCACAATGACGCCGTCAGTGGAAATGACATTGGGAATTTAAGAAAATTAATTAGTGTTGATTGTTTAAATTTACAAATTTAGTTACAGTAATAAATTATTTCGTTTTTTTGAACTCTTTGACCAAGAAGAGAGTGTATACTTTTACTAAAAGCACTTCATTGTCGTGGTTCTGGCGGTTGGTGAAATTGCATGTGGAGGTCTTTACACTTGCTGTAAATGCAACACTGAGTTTTTTTTATCACGCGTCACATTACTTTCATTAATTGTAGTTGTAAAAAATAATTTTCCAGAAATTCAAATTTAAGACACACAATTACTAAAATTAAATTGTCTACAATTTATTTTTAACTTCGTTTATGATCATCATATAAATATTGACGTGATAATTTATTTTAACTTAGCTTAATTTATATATTTTGCACATTGACATACCACCATTAATAAGGTGATTCAATAACAACCGAGTTTATCTGTTTTTGTTTACTCTTTCAAAATATATTAAGGTTTTCATGAACATTTTTCCTCTCTCAAGCTGCGCTTATTAAGTTTAGGAACCGATGCAATATTAAATTTAATATAAAAAAATTGGTTTCAAAAAATTTGTTTGAGGAAAGTCGTGTCTCCCATGATTTGAACAAAATGCAACACTAAAGGCCAGGCACGTTTATATGCTCTCACAGGTCTCACTCTTCCTTTTTGTTTTTTGGACCTTTCACTTGACCAGAACTAAAACTTAAATGCGAAAAGACAAACTTTCGGTGGATTTAATTCTTGTTTTGGATTGGAGAAGATGAAAATTGTCATTTCATGAGAAGTAACGTATGTCGTTTTTGCAGCCCCACTACAAGTGCACTTTATGTTGTTTCTTTTTCTTGTTCTTTGCTCGACGAGAGAGATTCGATATTATGAGAAGGGGGAAAAGGGAAATAGGAAAGAAAAATACATAATCAAAAACAGAAACCGGAATTGTGAACATAAATTGTTTTGCAACTTATATAATAATGTAAATTGAGCAATATGGTACACGCTGTTTTTTTAGTTTTTCATTATATTGTAAAAGCTTCTGGAAACATTTTCAACATGGGAAGTAGGAAAAGGGTTAACAGTTGGCCCGAGTACTTTGAAAATATTTATGGATCGGGAAAGCAATTTTAATAGAAACAGAATATTAAGTTCAAATTACGTTTTGATTTAAATCTTATCCACTTTTCTACCTCTAGATTGTAGAAAATCTAAACTATGACCGGATGTATTTTTGGGTACTACTATCACTAAAACCAATTTTTTTTATTATATTTTATAATTTTATATATAAGTTGTACACCCAACTATGGAATTTTAGATTATATATTATGTTTACGGTTTCAAAGTTTTAATTCTCGGAGTTTGTATAGAAGCATGGAGCTATGGAAATGGTAATATTGTAACATTTGCCACGGCCTATTAAACTTGTTATTAAATGAAAATTCTGGTGAGCAGTCTCTCTAGGAACGACACTCAGAAGCAACATGCTTGTGTGTAATTGACAATAATTCATTCTTGTTAATCTATTAAACTTGGATTTAGTTTAGAGTTTCAAATTTTCATTAGAAAATTTGTTTTTCACGTAATTAATCAACCGCAGTCACCGAGCATTAATGATCAGTTTGCTCGCAATAAATGCATGGAAAGTTTGGTTCATCTTTGACTTAATCGCACCGGACTGAACATAATACATAAATTTAAAAATAAAATTTGTTAAAATGTCGACTTATATGTTTACAACTTGGCTAGAGTGACGTTTAGCAAGTGTACATCGGAACACGTTAATAATAACAAATAATAATACAACACTTAAATAGTAGTAGAAATAAATCTACTGAACTTATTTATTTAATAATTTGCGGAAGTATTTTGGTTGGGAGGTGAAAAAATGAATGATGAACGAGTAGACTTACCGATGTAGTAAAAATATATTGTACACTTAAATAATATACTGAAACTGGTATCAAAATCACTGTTGAACACTTGAATAAAAATAATAATGAATCAAAATAAAAATTTAATTAATTTAATAAAAAAATCCTTAAAAAAAAAAACCGGGGGGGGGGTGGGGTTGGTAAAAAAAACCATCCTTTTATTTATTGGAAAAAAAAAAGGGGGGGTTATGGTAAGAGTGGGGTGTTAAAGAAAAGGAAAGGGTGGGTTTTTTATTTTTGGAAAAGGAGGGGTAAAGGAAGAAAAAAAAAAAAAAAAAGGGGCCTCAAAAAAACATGAATAAAATTTTTTAAAAAAAATGTGGTGTAAAAAAATATGGGGTTGTGAAAAAAAAGAAAAAAAAATTGGGAAAGTATAATAATGTGATGATATTCATTATGTATTTATTTTATGCAGAGAAGAGTTTAAGAGTGCAGGAGACAAGAAGAGAGACATACAAAGACCTCATGAATTATTTGGTACAGGCGAACAGCAGTATTTTCAAAGTCAATAACCTATTTAATCTTAACGAATGTTTTAACGTCTTCTGGTAACTATTTTCAAGTAAGGTTTCTTTTTTTGTTGTGTGAAATCTGCCATGAGAAATATTGTACATATTTCCTGTGTTCATTTGTGACTTTAAGGCCGTGGCTGCAGATACCAGAAGAAGCCAGAAAGTTTTTGAGATCCGAGCTAACAGGCTTTTATGAGTTTCTATCAAATTAATAAATTCCAGGGTGTTATTTACTCAGGAATAAATTAGGAAGGTTCAAATTCAATGGCAAAGGTTTTTCAAATAAATAAACTACGTCGGGTCCCGTTTGGTGAAAATAGTTTTCTAACACTACTTGAACAAAACACAGTTTTACTTCAAGTGGGTGTTTTACACCAAATTTTACATAGATATTAATGAAAAAATATACATAATTAACTGAATGTAGCTCAGCACGGAACATTACCGCAGGTTCGCAGTTTTACGAGCGATGATTGTAAATTCCAAAAATGCTAAAAACAAGTATTATTGTTATTATATAAATTATTATTGGCCAATTATTTAATTAATTATTATTTATGTAGTTTTACACATTTATTTTGGCGAAATACTAAACAATTTGCCAGGTAACTACTCTCGTGCCACCTGAGCTTTTTAATTTCCCTTTACAACATACAAAATTTACATTTATATTCACAACTCTTTCCTCATCCTAAAACTCATCCTTAAACTAACCAACAACTACAAATTGTTTGTATTAGTCGATCTATTGAGGATGACATTGAACGTGGCAGGGGGTGGAACGATGAGAGGATAAACCGAAAAAAAGAGTTGCTTCTTGCATATCAAGTGATGCCCAATACCGAGCAGTGCGTTACTTGAATTTGTCGGATGAAAAAAGAAAAAAAATTCCAGACTGAGTGGCAACAATTGAGAGAGGCACTTGGTAAAATCAAATGGAATCAGTCAATAAAATTTAAAAAGATTGATAATGATACAGACAATGGCGGATAACTGAATGGAAAGACTGAAATTGAAAGGAAGAAAGATGTCGGGGGAAATTTATTGGGAGAAAAGAACGGCCCGTTCAATTATATATCATTCTTAGCGAGGGAAGTTACAGAAAAATAAAGTTATTTATTTAAACTCGAAACACTTTCGGGGTTGATGTTGCTTTTTGTTAGGCAATGGCTGACCCCTTTGCAGGTAACACTTTTCTTTTTTTTACTAATCGTCACTTTCTGTTACTGTTACGGGTTGTATAGAAAAAGGTTCAAGAAGAATAAGGTAACTTTATAGGCTTACGTTTCGTTTAACAATTCGTTGTTATTGAACCATTTATTAATTCGAAAGTACGTATCGTGTAAATTTGTTTTTGTACAAAACTCCAACGCATCTCTGTAAAAGCAGCAAACATACCAAAAATTTTGAATGTATAATATACATTTAATGTATATTGCACGAAGCATTATCAATACTTTAGCAATTAATAAATTGATTGGATTAATTTCAGTTGATGTTTTGAATGTAGCGGAACGCAAACGTTTACAATTCGTCCCTGATTTGTAGTTGGAGTCAATTGGTAATCTATCTATTTGACTATTTGTTTTACTGCTTGTTACTATTTTTACTTTGTGGGTTTTGTAATCGTCAATAAACTATGAGTTGACTAGTTCTGACTTGAATGTTAAGTGAAGTGGGCACCGGTGCCGTGATTCACAATTTTGTATGACACATTAGAGGCGCTCGTGTTGCACATTCTTATTAAGCTACTAATTACCGTACAACAGTCGACTAGTATTTTTCAGTTGTGCTTTAATAAATTTGAGAAAAGAAAATTTTGGATTTTATCCAATCGTTCTGGCATTCTGTTGGGTACAATGAAAATTACATTGTGTTTTTGTTACATAATAAAATGTTATAAATCTTATTGGTACTAATACTAGAACCTTTTTAACGGCATTTAACGTTTAGAATTAAAATATTTTTTTTTGCTCGGATGTTCTCAGTCACCTGAGTGATTTGTTGCTCACCGATTTATATAAAACATTAAAATCTCAGTAACATGTTCTGTAAATGAAGAACTGTGATTGTGGCCCTGATTAAAAAAATATATTTGTAAAAAGGCATAACCACGTGATGAGAGTGCAGAAGATATAAGGAATTTGTAGAGTCTTGTTAAACTCGGTACAAAGAAAGACATTACAATACAAATTGATTTGTTTCCAATGGAGAGTACAAACATTTGAAAATTTTGTTTGTATCGGAACTGTTGAAAATTAAAAGACAATGTCGAGAAGTCGTTTTCAACTTCCAGGGTATTTAAATTTCATGTTCGCTCTGTGTAAGTGTGTGTACGAGAGAGAGCGAGTGTTCTTTGTTGAATTGACTTTTCAACATCGTCATTTGATTCTCTGTTGTAAAGAAAATTCATACGAGTTAGAATAGGGGGCCGTTAAAAATAGAATTAGAATTTTCTCCCCGCGACCGATCCGCCACAAGTTTCGGCCATGGAAAAAACGTATACAGAAAGCGGGTTCCAGGGTCTCTTCACAACTATGACGTCACTTGTGATCGATCGAGCCAGAAGGCCTCTCTCTTTCGAAAGTATTTTCCTATGTTTTCTCTCTATCTCTGTCTCCCTTTAGCTCACATGCTTTCACTGCTTTCTCTCTCGCAGCCCTCATTGCTGCTTCTGCTGTTGCTGCTGCTGCTCCTGCCGCTGCTCCTTCTGCTCCTCCCTTCCCTACTGCCACCCGACGCTTGTTGCTGCGTTTTTGTCTGACTCCTACCTGCCCGAGTCCTGAGACCATAATTCCATTTGAAAGGAATAAAGACTTGAGGGATGCATGCCTGTGCAAAACCCCAAAACACGGTCGACAAATCACTTTACATTGGCATTACCATGGTAACATTTTTCGAAAACTTTGGACGTGCTGCCTAAACATCGACCAAATTTTTAAAAAGAGGTTTCCCCAGTATGTCTGTTCTATCCGGTTGCACTCTCTCTCTCTCTCTCTCTCTCTCTCTGTCTGTCTCTCACACATACAAACAAAGAGTTGTACCCAAACGACTGCATGACTCTCAAACATTGTGCCAGATTTTTCGGGTACCTGTTTTTCTAAACGTAAGACCGGAAGTTGTGAAGTTTGGACGTGGAAAAAGTGAATTCGATGTATAAAATGAAGAAAGCCGTGTCTGGTAGTCAATAGTCATTTTTTTTTGGTGGGGTCAAAGCGAACAATGGAGATCAATTCAATGTGGTAGGAAGTACCGAAGTGGAAAATGTGGTTTATTCGGTGAAATTACATGGTACCCCACAAATCATTTCTTTCCGAGTTACATCCGCGCTTCGTGGGTGAACTTCTACCCCGAAATCTTAAGTTTCGTGACACTTCAAATTGTAATTTATTGTATTCTTGATTGTATTGTATTAATTCTATGTATTGTATACGATTGTAATTTACATTAATTCTTATTTGGTACATGAAATCATATTTTTTTGTCAAGGTGGATCAATACCCGGCGAATGACGTAAGACTGGTACATCTCCATAATTTGTTTCTTTCTTTAAAATTCTCCGTGAACCGATTTTATGTAACATCTATTATGTATTATTATTTTTTATTTACGGCCGCACGAGGGTTACCGTAACTACATTATTCTTATGAGCTGTTGTAATTACTCTGTGACAAGTGAATTTTATTTTATTTTCTCACTCTCTAAAATTTATGAAAAATTATTGAGTATGTGAAGTGAAAGAGATGATTAATGTTTCGTTGACATAGCAAACTTGAAGCTTCGGTCGAAGGGGATTTAGATGGTGTGTGTGTGTGTTTGTGTGGTTTTTTTTTGTTTGAAAAATTTCAATTCACATGTACCTAAGAGGCAGTTCTTCATTCGACTGTGATAAATGACCCGTGGAGAAACTAGCTACCTAATAGAGATGACCCGACTCTGGAAGATAGTAATTACTCCGCCAAATATTCTAGGGAATTGTCATTTCCGGGAAATGATTGTTTGTCATCCTCCTCCCATCACATCCCCCGAATGCAAATAAGCATAAGGGTGGGGGATGAAAAAAAAGATGGGAAATTGAAAACGTAGACGAGAAGGGCTCTGTTTATGTTCCGTTCTATCGTTCTGTTTCTATTGCTATTCTATTTTATTCGGAAACCTACTAGGAGTTTCCTGATATGGTTTCTACTAGGAAAATTATAAATTCTCAACCAGGTATCCAACGAAACGAAAATAAGTTAAATAAGCAAAGTCGCGGAAGTTAGTCAAGTGAAATGGAGATGAATTCGGTTTGTGCTGTTGATGATTGTTCATTTGTGAAGGTTTATGTTTTCAACGTGTTCCATTGAGGGCACCCTAGCGGTTTCCTCCTTCGATTCCGGCCTGCTCCTTTTATGTAAAGGCTGTTATCTGTTTCGTGGATACAAGCCTTGGTTCTTTTCCTTTCGTTTTACAGTTGTTTACGTAAAACTTATCACTTCGAATGTCAAACATGGCAGATGTTCGATTTTGACCAAATAATTTACGAGTATCTTTGGCGGAGAACATGATTGTTTGCAATGTAAACACATTGATTGACACAAACGGACAGAAACGGAAGGACAAGTAAATAAAATGAGTAATCCGGAATATGAAAGGAAGAGCGGAAACGACTGCAGAATCGTTTCGGTTCGAACTCTAAAATAAATGCTAATTAAAATGGAGATTCAGCAGAGAAAGTATGGTTCGTTCGGTTCGTATTCAACGATAAAAGCAGTTCCACTATTCTATTCTATTGATATAATTTATCTAAATATATTGGAGTTCAAAGGAGTGAGACATCAAAGGGACGCAGGTCTAAGGGTAGATGATAAAAGTATGGGGGGAAGGCTTTATCAGAGGCACACCAAACTTCATTCCTCCCAACTTTTTCTCCCGTTCTATTTTCTGTTCGCGACAGGAGTGTATAACCCTAGATAAATTTCTAAAAATATTTTTTTTTTCACAAGATGTACGAGCACAAAGAAAAAAGTTCCCTTTGTAACGTAATGAGGATTCACTCTATTTAGGTTTCGTACTTTTCCTATTCGACCCCTCGAACGAAGTGACAATGATTAACAGTGTCTGTTTCTAAATCCCGGGCGTTTCGCCAGCTCGATCGTGCTATAATAAGCACTTAAGTATTTTTTCATTAAAACAATATATATAATGATGCATTGTGGCGCGCGAACGCTACGTTCTGCGGTAACACTGTAAACATTGTGTTTGTGTTACATTTAAATGAAATTTAGAAAAAACACCGAAAGTTCTTCTGAAATCTTATTTACAATAAGTCTGTCGGGCGAAATGTTTGCATACGAGAGAAGACACGTAAAAGAAGTCTCGTTGAACCGACTCTAATTTTAGAGGAGTCATAAAAACCTCGTGTGCAATGGACATCATCTGCAATTGTGAAGCAGTCGAGAACTTGTGCTATGTCAAATTACATAAGCAGTCATCCGCTGGGATGTGTGGATTTGGCTACAGTTAAATTAACTTAAAATGTTTAAGTTAGGTGGCACAGTAACGGAACTGCACCGATGCAGTTGCCTGCCTGAATAATTCAATGAATTTTATGAAAGACAAAATAATGTGAGATACTCGCTATTGGAAAGAGTTGGGAGAAAACCTTAAAGAAAGACTTGGGTTATCACAGGCAACAACCAAGGATTCAGCAAATGTTTTCCCCGGGCGCAAAGAAAGCGACCAAAAACAAGTTCGATATTACTATAAATACAATGTCGCTTAGTCAGGATGTTTTTGATTATAAAAACTTGTGATATGATTTAATAAGACCTGCGAAGAGTCTTAAAAGCCTCGAGAAAGCCGAGGTCGAAAGGATGAAAACGCTGACCTTTAGAGCGACGAGATGTTCGTGGCAGTTTAGGTGTACGTTTAATGTATACTTCAAATATATTATTTACTTAAATGGTGTAGTTATATAGAAGAGGAAACTTCACATTTATTATTTGTCGTGGGAAACGTACAGGATAGCAAACATTCATTACATTAATTCGTTACGTTTAAAAAAAATAAATAGAATGCCACAGCCTCCCGACGTGGAATCGATTTTTCTAACTTGAACACCGTTTCCGGTGCGATCCTTTTCCTGCCGCGACTTTTAAAAATCGTCTGCCATTAACTTCTGGCCGAAAGTCTTTACATTTCGTTTTCAAAATTCGACAAAATATGAAGTCGGTTCGACTCTCTCAAAACAAGTGACTCTATTTACGTGGCATCACTTCTCACAATGTAAACATAACCAAACCGAAATTCTCGTTTTTTTTTCAGATTACAGTTTTGCTTTTGGAATTGTGCTTTTTGAAAAATGAAAACTCCGCACACGATCAACTCGAATTACTTCAAGGAGTACTTTCCCTCCGACGTGTCCCAGGTAATAATTCCAGACTGCTACAGGAATGTGAAATCGGAGGATCAGACCTGGGACGAATTTTGCCCTGTCAGATTGACCGAGCAATGCGTCGCGGTCCTCGTGAAAAACTTCAAAAAACGGGTCGTTCTACAGGAATTACCCCTGTGGGACAGGAATCGCATGCTGGAAACGCTTCCGACCGATCTTCCACTTCCTCTCGTGGTAAAACACATCGACGACGGAATTTACTGGGAGAGAAAAGTGAAGGACAGGTGGAAAGGGGAGGCCAACTACTGTCAGGATTACGATTTTAACTGGAAGAGAATGTTTCTGGAGAAGCACATGGAGGAAGCCATTGAAGCGATGACTCCCGAAGGTAAGAAGTTGTCTCTAGCACTAACAAGTCGTTGACGTACAATTACGGTTGTAAACAATTACCACCAGCACCAGTTCGGCATTGTTTCTAATTAAATAAAACGGCACGATCAGTGATCACTTCACATTTCTCGAATGGACAGGATACGACATTGAAGCTGTTCTCTCTCTCTGCGGCCTAACGAGGGATTACATCAAAAGATTAAACATCCGAGAACTACAAGCGAAGCAGGTGAGCAGGTTCCAGGCTGCTCCCGAAGATGGTGACGAAGAAGCGGCTTTTGCACCTCCACTAAACGAACACATTGACTTGGAACCGATCATTAAAAATCTCATCCACTTGACCGAACTTCACATACAGTTCGGTCTGAGAAACGTTGGATCCGCATACGACAGTTACTATTTTCAGTTTACTCTGGACGATTGCAGGTACAGTATTTTTTATATTCTATATTAATTTAGTATAGGATTTTAAACAAATTTGTGATATTTATATGATGCACCAAGTTGTTGTTTTGGAAGCTGTCGACATAAAGTCATTTTTTGAAATTAGAAACTGTCACTGGAGATATTTTGTTGCCACTTTCTCTCTCTCTCTCTCTCTCTCTGGTATAAATCTATAGTAGTATAAATCCTTAGAAATGAAATTTAGATTTTCATTAATCTTCATGATTGTCGCAGTTAACGTCATGATGTTTTTCTCAGAATCATTCGCACAATGCTTTTGGTCATATATTATTCCTGTTATTTTCATTTTCTTCGTTGTCGGATATCTCACATTTAGTCATAAATTTGTAGAGTTATTGTTTGTGCGTATACGAAAACGAAGTTTATAATGTAGAAAGATATTTTGTTTTCGCTTATGAAACTTATCGGTCGTGGAGTCCTAGAGCGAAGTTGACTGTTTCAGAAACCTGGGAAAAGGAATCAACCAAGCGCAAAATCTGAAACTTTTAAGAGTTCACAGTTGCAATTTGGATGACGATAAAGTCTTGGCATTGTTGTCGAACATGGACAGGAACGAGTCTCTCGAATCGATCGATTTCTCGAATTGCATTTTGAAGGACGACGGAGCTTCCGCTGTGGCCAAATACATGATGAATCGCTCTAATTTGACGAAATTAAACTTGTCAAATAATTTAATTGGCGAAGTCGGAATTTCAGCTCTGGCCTTCGTGTTGACACAGCCCCAGTGCTGTCCACTCGAGTACCTGAACGTCAGGTGCAATGCATTCGGCGACGGGGGCCTTAAATTTCTGGCATCCGCGCTGGTGCGTGAACGGCCTGTTCTACGAAATCTGAACGTGGCGTGTTGCAACCTCGGCGAAGAATCAGGCATCTACATGGGTGAAGTACTCAACAGAAATACTCTCTTGACCGATTTGGACATGTCGAACAATCACCTGAACGAAGAGGGTGGTCGTGCACTGCAAATGGCCATCGAAGGGAGCAAAACCATCCTGAACCTGGACCTGAGAGCGACGGGAATACCCGAGGAGGCTTTGGACGCGATCAAAAACGTTTTGTTTTTCAACCGGATCAGATCCTTAAAAGGCGAACGGGGCGTTCAGCGAGAGATACGTTTGGCAGCAAAACGAATCGAAGACGAAAGGTTGCGACTGGAAAGGTTGGCATGGGAGGAGGCAAGAGCCGCCGAAGAAGCCGCTCTAAAGGCGGCTGCCGAAGCTGCAAGAGCCGCTGCAGAAGACGACGACTAGAAAACCATCGACTTGATGCGGATGAAATCAGTTTTGTATTCAATAAAATTATTTCTGTTGAGATTATCAAATTTCCGTGTGGTTTATTATTTGCTACTATTTTTATTTTGTTATTTATTTATTTTGTGTATTTTATTTTTATAATGCATTATATTTTCTACGTTTTTTTATGTCTCCGTGTCATATTTTTGCACTTTCCTAGGGTCACGAGCAGTGATGTCCCAGAGCATATATATTACTTAATAGTGTGTAAGTTCTAATATCTATTATGTATAGTTTTTGAACACTCAAATCTAAAATTTTGCAGGTCTGAAGTGCTTCCAGTATGTTTTGTGAAGTTAAACTGGTCGTGGTAACTATTTACTACACTCTAAGTATTACTTTAAAATAATCAACTAAATTATTTACATTTCGTATACTCAATTTTTCTTTGTCGCACTGTAAGGGGTGTTGTCCAATGTGGTGTTCTCTTGTTTGCCGTGACATCAACACTTACCAGGTTTACTCTCTGTTACCAGCTAAAAACAATGCGTTGTCATCGGGTGGCACCACGGTCTGTCAGGGATAACTGTTTAAAATGTCACTTAATGTCATTTTGTTCTTTTCGCACTACGCGGTACGAAACAATTTTCGCCTATCCAGCGGCCCATTTATTTCACACACGTCAGAGAAATACACGCAAGGAAAAATCACTCAACCCGGTGTGACATTTTTCAAAGTAATGCCTCCCCCACTCGTTAACGAGTACCGACGCAAACCTGGAAATAAATCCGTGACCACTCGAGTGCCCCGAACAATTTCTCCCGGTCGGTTTTGACAATTTCGGAGATCCTTCAGAGCGTACCTGAAAAAGCTTTCGGTTTCGGTCGGTTATTGTGTATTTTTTTTGTCGCGGAGTCGAAATGACCCGGAATTTCCAACGGGTGTTTTCATTTTTCGGTTGTTTTTCCACCGACCATTTGACACATGGAAAAGGTTAAAAGTAGAGCTTTTGTAACGGAAAGGTCAAAATTTCAATACGAAAGATGATAATTGCATTACCAGGCCCGTTCAATGTTGGAGTTTGTCAAATGAGTCGAAATGTAATTTACTGCAAGGGAGAGCGGTGAAATTTTAAAAGCCTTCTCGTTCACGGTACTTGAATTTGTTAAATTATATCAAGGGTTATTCTCCGGTAAAGTGTGGATAAGGTGAATCAATTCAAATATTTCAGTTATCATTTTGAAAATGTTTCTCTTTCCCCGGTTGCAGAGGATACGTAGCTCTGGGTAAACATCACGGCCACTTAGCCGAGTCAAGAGAAGTGGTCTTTCATTTTTTTTTTTAGGGAGACGAGGAAATCGTTTAAAGGGACAGTGCCATTCCCAAAACCCAAGTTGTGCAGGATTTTTACGAGGTACTTAATAACACCCCCCGGTTTTCGGTCAGCCCCGGATTCTATTTGGACCCGAGAGAGAGAGAGAGAGAGAGAGAGAGCCACATCGTATTGAATGATAGATGGTGTAGTGCGTTTGGACTTAGTTAAACTAATTAGATGGGAAGTTACGTTCATTAGAAGAGGTTTAATGTTGTAACTTGCAGACTACCTCAAAGGACTCAAAGAAACTGAAATTTAAGAGTTGGAAGTGGTGACCTTTAGAGCTATTTGATATTTGGAAGAGGAAGAGTGTAAAGTCATTACTTAAATTACTTCTTACACTTTAAATAAATTAAAGTATTTTTAATGGGCTTTCACTGCTGCATCCCATCTACATAATAATAAACGTGTAGTGCAGATGGAGTGACTGAAAGCCGCAATTAATTTGTGTGAACAAATTTTTTACCCACTCGGGAAAGTAGTTTCATTTATACAAATTTTATAAATTTTAAAAAAGGAAATTTTGAAAAGGAAATTTGAAATAGAAGCATGGAGGAATGTTTTTCCAGGTTTAGGTAAAGTCTTTGAAGTTCTCATACCTCCCGACTAATTTGAATAAATTCGTTAAACCGTGGGAACATGGGCGTTACAGAGAAACAGAGAGAGAGAGAGAGAGAGAGAGAGAGAGAGAGAGAGAGAGAGAGAGAGAGTTAAGAACTTGGCACTCTTTCAGTTCTGCGACAAGTAAGTCTTTGTAGAATCGAAAATTGTCGCGTTTTCACCTTTTAATAATTTGGCGACTCTTCTCAAGGGTGTGTTCCGTGTATTTCGCTCGTGTCAAGGGAACATTAGAAATAAATGCCCAATTCACGATTGATGTGAGGTAACGGTGAAATTCGACAATCCCTCGGAACTATTTTAAATAGAGTTAACTAAGCGTGAGTTTTAAGTGGCAATAAAAAGTCTTAAATAAAAATAACGAAAACTTTCCTCTTCGTGTAGAAACCGGTTGAACAGTGGGAATAATTGTCAGAAATGATTTGGCAGACTTCCACGGAGCGTTTGATTAAACGCCATTCTCTGTATGCGGACGACAGTCTGACGGAGGGTGGAGGACTTGCCTGCGAGTGTCTCTTTCAGACGATGAATCAAATCTCTTGAAAAATTCAACCAAGTATTTCCGGTTCGTGTGATTTCCGTGGAACTACCTGAACGACAGCTGCAACGACCGTAGGGAAATATCATTTGTACGACATTGGAAAATGACAAAATCGATTCCACCGTAAATTACTTTTAGTTTTCCAAAAGCGGAAGATGAGTGGAAAATCATCTCATCCCCGTACAAAAAGGGTTGAAATCAACTGCGAATAAGCAAAGCGATGGATTTCTTGTACGGAGATGTTTTCGTAATGTCCACCGGCATTCAAATTCAAGCCAAACATGCCAGAGCCATTATTCAATATTTTTTGGCATCGTATGTTGTCTAGTACTTGTCTGCCAGATACACTTGTGTGTAAAGGCCTAAGTAAATAACTTTTTATTAACATTTTATTGAATATTGTTATATATGTTGACACGCGAACATCTGAGTCAAGTGTTACGCCCGTTAAATGACACACGAGTCTGTCACGTACATTGTCTGTGTATTTAATAAATCACAAAACAAGGGATCTGATCTGATTGAGGGTTAATATTTACTGCGAAATAAGTGGAAACAGGAAGCTGCGTAACCCTCCAAAAAGTATTGTTTTGATTGGAGATGTAAGACTGCCTGAGTTTGAAAAACACCTCGAACAAAAGGCATAATTTTTTAGTGGAAGGACAAATTCACGTGCTCATCTATTGATCGTCTTTTAAAACTGTCGAAAATTGTTTAAGTGGAAGTCTAAAATCTTTATGCAAAAGGAAAATCTGCCTCGCTCAAAGGGTTGAACGTCCAATTTTCCCACAAGAAATATGCCAAGGGAACAGATTTCCAAAATTCCAGAGTTTGAAAGCGGCTCGTAGACCGTTCGTTTTTTGGCGTGAGAAATTCGCTTCGAACAAGATGGAAATTGCTTTCGAGTAAAAATTTTTGAAAGAACCAGCTAAAGCAGTTTGTACTTCTTCTGCTGTTCCCTTCGAAAGAATCGATGGAGAACAAGACTGCGAGAAGAAAAAAAATTGTTCCTCGGGGAAATGTTATATTCACTTTAATTGTTTTTTTTTTCCGGAACTCGCTTTAGTTACTCTCCTCTCCGTTGTTAAATCTGCAAATTTTTCCACCAGTGAAACAATAACTTTGCAAAATTAAACTTTACTCATTAGCCAAGACTTATCAAGCTATTTTTCTTTTGGGAACGAGCAAGAGAGAAAGCTAGAGAAGTTGCGACTAGTTTGATTTAATTCACAAAGTCGCATCGCTGAAATGATTCCTTTTTGTTTTGGCTTTTTTCGTCAGTCTCTCGTACTAAATAACCCGTAAGGCGTACCTGGAGTTCATTTTACTCAGAAAACATTCCCTGTGAGGTTCACAGGCGCCCACGAAAGATGATGTGTACAGGAGAAATGTGGAAACTGGAGAAAATGGCGGTGGGAATAATGGGACGTGAAGGAAATGAAAAAGATGGGCGAAGGAGACCGCGGGAAGAAGTTATTTTAATGGCAAATAAAACCTGAAATCGACTTAGGAGAGAGTTCAATTAACTTCAGAGTTAATTGAAATACCGCTGTTTCACAAATTAAAATTCAATCCCATTGCACAAAAGTCCGCATTTGTCTGTTTATTTATTTCTTCACCACCCTGAGGCGTTCTCTCCGAATAGGAAAATGTATCCCCATCGGTGACGTCACACTGTGGCTGGTTATCCCGCCCGAAAGTTCAGAATACAATTTATTTTATTTTTATTTTTCCGAATTGGAAATAGTGTATTTGGCCAGTGGTCAATGGCAATTTCAATTAGTGTCATCCCACAAGGCTCGCATTAACAATGTAAATGAATGTGGCGTTTGTTTTGACAGTGTTTAAACGAAATTTCCTACTCGCCATCATTATTTGTTGGCCGGGAGTCGTGAGGGCCACAGTATCCCACTCTTTTTCCTGCAGGAGAAGGGACTAGTACTACTAGAATGTTAAATCAATAAACCAGCCGATAGTAAATTCACAAGTAAATATTTATGTAATGAAATTAATAATGTACTCGTAATGTTTTGTGTCGTGCTAATTATTTTATTTGTTTATGACAAACCAAACTAGTCCAAACTACCGTAAGGCACTTATACCTAAATTCGATGCTACAAACCCTAACTGTATTCCACACCATCTAAAATGAATAGATTTTGAGAGGCAACTGGGCTTCTTTTTTCACAGGCTCGTATGCCAGAACCACATCAGTGCCAAGAATTTTAAAAGGGTGGGAATAAACAATACTGCACCCCACAGTACACGACTACTGTAGGACAATGTAATGACAGAGTTCAACTGCCAGACAAACCCAAAAAATGGCGTCCAATGATATATAGATGTTTAAAATGAAAACGTAATCCCTGTGCTGGGCAAATCCCCTTAAACAGAACCTCAAGAAGATCACGGAAAACCTTTAGAAACATAAAATACAAGTACAGTCCTGCCCTGCACTGTTCGAGGATTCAAGACCCCAGACGTGGACTTCGTTAAATTTATTTACACCCATATTTCTTACAAAACGAAATTTTTTTCATATTCCTAAGAAATTGGCTCTGTCACGACGCGTTCAGCCCTTTGAGACCATTAAACCTGCTCAATTATTAACGGAAAACATAAAAAAAGGGATATTGTAGAGACCTGTTGACGTGTTACAAATTCCAGTTCTACTCTCCAACAGAACGTCCAAAGTCAGCATTGATCAAATCAAAATGAAACGGCGGTTCACCGTCGGTTATTAAATAATTAAACCCAATATTGTCATGAATTAATAATTCCTGCGTTTTTAAATAACGCAACAACAGGTATTTTAATTATGTATTAATAAATGGCGGAAACCCGGCAACTGGGACACCGTCAGGCAGACGTGTTTGACTAAAAATTTCTGAAAGGTTCAGAATTAGACAGACAGTTTGAGGAGTAAAATTTTCAATTGTTCAATGTAAGTACGAATGGAACGAAAAAAAATTAATAAACCAACTTTATGTATGGAATTTTTTTCGGCAGGTAGTATTTTTCAAATTAACAATGTAGTTATAATGGCAAGGGGGTTGAACTACTTTTTAGACTGCATTTTGCACTGAAATCTAGCCAGATTTGAATCGATAGCTGGTTAACGCCCTTGTGGCACTATTTAAAGACGTACAAATAATTCATTATGTATATTAATGTATTAATAAATCGAAGGATATTGTTTATGCTTTGCAGCATGCGAGATGTAATTAGCAGCTTATAAATTTCATTCTGCTTATAAATTTATTTTTTTTGTCCATAAATCACACGTCTATTACATTAGGTCTATTTATTTAACGTGTCATTCGATTTCATTATCGCCTATTTTTATTTCCATTATGTATTATCGCTAACCGATGCCTTTTGCAAGGGTTCGCGAACGTTTGTTTAACAGTTGAATAATTCAAGAAGCGAGCGTTAACCTTCTGAGGTCCGGGAATCTTTGCTGGCATCCTGTCTTTCGTAACGAGTAACACATTGTGACCGAAGACTTTCCAGAGAAAAGCCTCAGTCAGGGTCACGTTTAACACACGAACGGTTTAGTAGACCTTTTCATCTCGGTCGAATAAGTAAAATTAATAAGAATCTATTACACTGTTCAGTGATTCGGTTTAACAATAGAGCAAGGCAGCTCGTAACGCGATCTTGTACATTTCCTTACATTTCCATTAAAAAAAAATATTTGCCATGTTTTCCGATACATCCGAACGTGAACTTCAGTGCCGGAGAAATCGATGTGCATCATGTGCAACTGCTCGACTTGATCCGGCACTTAAATTGAATTTAAACGAGGTAAAGACCGCTTGCCGTGCTAAAGCAAAATTCTCATCATCATCATCCTCCTCCTCCTTGTCAAAGGTAAGCGAAATTACATTCTTGTTTTCTTTAATCATTTCCTCCACCTTTGACTCGGCAGAACGATATTTCATAACGGCATCGAATTATTAAATTAATCGGAGTCATGGGTATACGAGAGATTATGGGTTTCGTTTGATTGGAAATAAAAGTCATTCACGTCGCATTCGGTGAGTTGTGTTTTGGCCGGAGGAAAACCGGTAAGGAAACCGTGGAGAAAAGGAACGAGGCAAAATAATTTCGAGTGTCACATTTCATGAATTGAACAAAAGCTCACCGGATCAATACGAATTGTGTCTCGAATAAAACGTGTTAAATACAAACTGCAGACGAAGTCGAACATAAAACTATCAGCGAACAATGAAGTTTTGGGGACAGGGAGAGAGAGAGAGACACTTTTTTCTATTCAGTCAGTCGATCTCATCATCGGTGATATTGCGACTTTACTCGATTGGATAAATAAAAATCGGGGTTTCCCTTCCCTCGTTTCATACAATCGGGTAAAAGAATTTCACGTTGAGAAAAAAGCATTCAAAGCAACTTTTTTATGGGATTTCAATTAGTCGTCACGTAGAGGGATAAAATGAAAACGTTTTACTTCATGGCAAGCTTACCTGCTTGAATCCCCTGTACATGACGCGGATCTCGTGCCTGGAGAATTTCGTTTGTTTGCAGAGATCCTCCAGGGCGACCGTTGGGTGTTTGAAAACCCTGGTCGTTCCAATATCAAAGTAGCCTTCCTCGATTGGGGAATCCGGAGGCGTCGCCATGTCTCTCGTTGAAAATTCACTTCTTTCAGCACAAAAGCATGCACTTTCGCGGGCTGGACGACCGAAGTGGCTAAAGACGCGTTTATATTCTTTATTCCTACCCTGTTGAAGTGGACGCGACGCAAGGCTCACTCACCCTGCAATTCACAAACGTTTATATGTCGAATGGACGAAAGTGATTTCCCAATTTTTTCTTCACTTTTGACATTTTTTGCCGTCGGAGAAAAGGGAAAACGTCGCGAGTCGTGGCTCGATCATTGAATTTTCTTTTTTTTTTCCTAATATTCAAATGACCGGGAATAAAATCGTTGTTCTAACGCGTTCTCATCATTTCGATTTCCGGTATTCCTAGCGTTTCCGCTTTCGACCCGATTTCTCCTGCGGTCTCGCGTTTTTACATTGCGAAATAACACAGACTACGAAGCTTCGTTTCCCGGGGCCCAAACTGGAGGACAGTTGGGTGCTTTGCACATCGCACTTTTCACAGCGGCGACCGCGAACGATTCAAAAAAGCGGGAAACGACGAGGCTTCACTTCCTTAGGGAGGGGACGATTTTCACGACTGCGCGAATTGCTCATTTCTTCTCTACCATTTTAACATTTTTTATTTCGATTATCTCATTCTCGTTTTCATTGTCGCTTTTTCGGCTGAAACGTTTTCATTAACCTGATAAGACCTACATTTATCATCTCTTTTCGGAGAAATTCGAACAGTTGAAATTCAATATTTGTCGTAAAATTTGCTTACAAATCACAAATGTTATTACGGATTTTGTACAATGTAATTTGGCAATTTATTATTGCTTGTAACTCATACAGTTTTTGGACGTGCAATTCTAATGCACAAATGCTCTGCGTGTATATTTTTTTAACTTAAACACGTAGGGCTTTGGCGAAATCGATTTTAAAGTCGCCATCGAAACAATTTGAATTAAGCGGGCTCCGGTTCTGCTTCCACGCCAATCGTTGACAGAGACATCTTGTATTTGTATTTTTGTTATGTGTAGTCGACCAGGAGTCACCGCAGTCATTTTAAGTTAAAAAAAATGTAAACAGTAATTTGCATTTTCGTTTCTCCGTTTTGTAACACACATGTAATATATTTTCAATGAAAACAGTAAGAAACATGAAGACTCTCAACGAAATAGCCGAGAATTATTTCAACACTTTGAATCCGTTAGCCGAACGAATTAGCACTGATATTTTGGTAATCAAAGAGGCGTATGAGGAACTATGGAATTCGCTGAGCGAGAAAGAACAAAATCAGATCATCAACGAAGCGGTTGTTCATCCAGAAGCGCTTCTTAAATACGCTCTGGAATCAAATTCACCAGCCGAAAATGGCGATTTACCACTTTTCAACACAGTCACCGGGTCTAAATTTGTGGTGGATGAGAACACGGTATTTATTGATTATTAAAATCCTAGAATCAAAAAAATTTTATGTGCTTAACTTATAATATGTGTGATTTTAGTGTATAACAAGGAATGGTTAGGTGAAGCCAAAGTTAGTTGTTTTTATTAAAATAAAAATAATATATAATGTTTTCTCTTTTACAGGGAAACTTATGGAGAGATGAACATTCTGCTCCATTTTCTTGGAAGACTCCTAGTCAAATCAATTTAGCCATTTTCACCACTTCCAATGAAGATACATGCACAGCAGGTGATGTATCAACTGTTAAGAGTAAACAGAAAACAATTCAGCCTTTGACATCTGAAAAGACTTTTGATCTAAAGTTTCAAAAAAAAGATACCAGGAACACAAATGAAGACAAAACTGATTTTAAGGAGAATACATTATCACCCGAATCAAATGTTGTTTTAATGGGTACATGTTCTAGGCTCAGTGGATTGTGTTCAAAATTTAAATTTTTGCCTAGTAAGTCCTACAGCTATGAGGTTCAGACTGTCATCACACATCCAACTGATTCCAATGAAACCAGCTTTCTGGATAGATTAAAATCAACTGCTGTTTTGAAGCTTCACAACACTTTAAAATTAATGGGTGGGAAAGGAAGTGATAAAAAATTGTCAGAAAGCAAAGCAGTGGATAGTCTAATTCAAACAAAGGGTGCTCCTACAATTGTCAAATTAAGCAAGACTTCTCCAAAGGTATCAAAACCTACATCTCCTCCTCCTCCACCTCCTGTTCTGAGTCTTCCATTGAGAAGTGATGGAACAGAAGAGGGAAAAAATGGAAAAAGCTTGATCTATGTAAAGTCTAATGTAAGTGAAACATATCAAGAAGAAATGGATTCAGAGAAAATGAACCTACTGCAAGAGAAAGATTTTCTCTCCACTGATTTAGAATCTGGAGAACAAGATTCCCAATTAAGGTTTGTACATGAAGTTTCAGATGATTTTAACACTCTGAGTACTGAGTGTACACCATTGAGTGGTCCTACCACTGACACCATACCAAAGAGTGGGTTTGACTTTCTGGATAACTGGTAAATCAAACCACAGGTGGAGACGAATTTAGGCAGCTTAATATTTTAATATTTAATCTTACTGAACAATAATATTATATCACATCGTATCATCTATTATAATTAATATAAAAAAAATGTAATAATTTTGAGAATTGCAAAGGAAATGCAGTTTTATAAAAGTATTAACATTGGTTTTGCTAATGGAATGTATGTCTTTCATTTTCATATGTATTGTGACACCCTATGGTGGTCATTGCTTACCTCAATATCATTGGTACATATTTAGGAATTGTTAAGTGTTGTAACAGATATAAAAGATTGATTTCAAATCAGTCATAACATGAATTGCCTTTATTGTACTCCTCAACTTATGAATTTATTTATTCAATAATCAATAAAATATTGATTGAAAACAATTTGCAAAATGTTAAAAATTGTTTTGGCTTTGAATAAATTTTTAGATTAAAATCTCACAATGTAAACTATCAGCTTAACTGAAACTTAATACATTATGAATAGCCCTGCATTTAAATCCTTTAAACTGGTTATTAATCATTATCATTGGTAATAATTTTTATTTATTTTATTTTGTATATTGTAATTTATACAGAAACAGACATGTAGTATTAGAAGTGATTATTTACATTTTTAAATGACTAGTATTATTGAATAAGTCATGTTCATTGTGTGTTGTAACTTCGTTGTTACTGAAGTTATTGAAGAGTAAAAACATTGAGTGAAATGGAATTATAATTGGTTGGTCAAGTCAATAATTTTCTACTTCATTACTCTTACATGCCATTTCAGTCTCAGTAGGAAGACATTTAATTTAAGGAACTTAGACATTTACAATAGACAACATTCTGTACATTAATTTACATTGTATAAATTAATGCTGCATGATTATTATATAAGAATGATTATATAATGAATAGGTCCTAACAGGCCAAAGCTTGAATATTTTATTATTCTTGAGGCTTGTAAGTAGAAGATAATTGGCCTTCAAATATATATTCAATAAGTTATTACTCATAATTTTCCCAGTATACAGCAAAAATACATTCTCAATATTATTATACCTTGTACGTATCCGGCAATACAAGAATTTTTTGAAATCGTCATTTATGGAAAACCCTATTTTAAATAAAGATTGTGCAATTTGGCTACAGCAAACTCACTTATATTGGTTCAGTCATTTTAATTAAATCATTAATTGTTTTGTAGGTGTAATAATATTTTGAATAAAGTGTAATAATTGTGACAATTAAAATGACACATCCAAGACACTCATTATATTAGTTTTATTTATTCCAGTTGCAATTCAAGTTATTAGTTAAATCTAGTATTACACTAATTGCTAATGACCTTCAATCGTCATATGTCCTAAATTCTTTTAATGTCAAACTTCTTTTTGTAAGATTTTTATAAAACGTTTTTAATAAAACCATTTAAAGAAAATGGAAGTTTAGTTTTCATTTAAGAATAATATTATTCATACTATAATTTTAATTACTATAATTTAATGTTACTTCAACATAGTTTAGCTTGACGTAACACATAAAATTCTCAGGGCGCATTTTTTCATTCACAAGGTTCATATCCAATTACGATTTTCATACGTCAACAATCAAGTATTGAAATCCAAATGATTATTACAACATTTCTGATTGAGCAATTTCTCTCATTCTTTTATTTGTCGACATGAATTGAACTACGTAATACCTGTGGGATATTTCGAATAAGAGATACTTTTTAGAAGGTATGCTAGTGTATGTTTATTTGTTAAATCAATCTATTTTGTGCCACACACAAATTAAAGGTGCAAAAGAAATAATTGTATAAAATAATTTCGGTTGAAAAGCGAAATTTTTGAAAGGAGAATACGTGGCTGCAGAATGGAATCACGGTCAAGGATATTGCCACGGTCTAGTTTAATAGAAAGAAGTATGGCCGAAGTTTTGGAGTAAATATTTACAGTTCTCCGGATGGAATTGGGTTTTATTCATTTTACTGAGTTTTTTGTGCACGAAATTATTTTACAATAATTTCAAGTTGCTTTACGGTAACTCCAGATAAGTCATGTAAGAATGTTTTATTTTGAATTCATAAGCTGCACTTACTTCGCTCCAGAATTCAAGTGGATTACTTCTCCTTTTAGGGATCTCGGATATTGCGTTACGTAACATTTAAAGGAATAACCCTGCATTAGTCACAATAATATGGATCACTCACATAGAAGTGGATCTATCGACTCAGCCAGTGCGTCTACTTCATCTACGAACTCAATGCCAAATGTTCTGTTCAGAGAAATTCATAAAAATGCTTTTCTCAAAAGACATTCGTCGGACAGAAGAACGGGATTCCCTAGGAAAAGTGAACGGGTTTGGGTAGTGTTTTGTGTTCATGACGATGTCGAGCCTTTTTTAGAAATCTATCCCGACCAGAAAGTCGCTTTAACCCACAAACCCGAGTGGTTTGCATCACTTTCTAGCGCTCTTCACGTTTCTCCAACGATTTGTGGTCATGAAGATGAATTCGAATTTGCTGTCACCCTGTCCTTTCAAGTTGTAAGACTTGCAGCACCATCATGGGAATCTATGATGGAGTGGGTGGAAACAATAAGAAGTAAACTGAGGGAGCTGAAGGTCTTGTGTCCAAAAGAAAATGTGTACAGTAAGATGCCAGAACAAAAACAGACCTTACTTCCAACAAGGGATCCAAATTCACCTTTACCATTGCCACCAGAAGGACCTTCCACACTTTTGCCTGGTGTTGAGCTTGTGCATGTGCAACCAAGGAATGGGCCCTCAGTATCTGATAATGGGGAATCAGGAAGGTCCCAAAGAGATTTACCTAGAAGTAATGTGATGCCAGACAGACAAGTAAATAAAAGACCAATAAGTGAGAGAGACAAGAGAACAGTGACAGAACAACAACAACAACAACAATTGCATGTTGTACCAGGTTCATCACAAGTGACACACAGTGAAATTCAAAATTCAAACAGTGCAGCAATATCTCAGTTGCCAGTAAATCCAGGTGATGTGTTACCAAAAAACAAACAAAGAATTAGGAAAATGGCACCTATTCCTCAACCATTTCCCTCCACATCTCAAGTTATTTCAGATAGGAACATTACAGTTATTGAAGTGCCTGCTAATGGCAGTAAGGAAAATCACACCACATCTGAATTTCCTGCATTAGGTACTCAAAACAGCAGTGATAGTGATGGCACTGATGATGTCTTCCAAAGCCCATCAGGTCATCATAAATTGGAAGTAACAAACTCTGGGACCAATAATAATCATGCAGAAGAAGAAGACGAAGAAGCACATTATGAGCATGTTTTTCTTCAAAGTATTCCAATTAACAAACCTCTGCAGCCCATGGATTTACCCTCAAAGTGCCCAAATGTGGCTTCTATAAAAATTGGCAAACCACATTCAACAAGCGTTATGATAAATACAAACAATTCAGTACCAGTAAGTGGCAGTGGAAATGTTACTGGTGGAAGTTCTTCAACTCCAGGTGTTAGTGCCCTTGGACTAGATGTTAAGTTGAGTGGGTCTACCTGTATTAATCTTACAAAAAATAGTGTACCAGATCCTGTTGTCCCTCATCAGATCCAAACAAAACCAGAGAAAATTATTGTTTCTGGTGTAGATTCAAGAGCTGTTAATAGAGCAAAAAAGCCAGGAAATCCTAAGCCAAATGGGAATGACTCAAATGTCAACACGAGCAATTCGATCGTAATACCAGAAATCAGCAGCATCGCTGGTCCCAATGGTGCAATTTACAGTCATGTGATTAAAGTACCTAAAGTAAAAGTCAAAAGTGATGAATTAAAAAGTGGAGTGTCCGGTAGAAGCGGAATTTCATTGCATCCGAGAAGTCAAGTTAGTCAAATGGAGTCTGTAGGGGAAAGCAGTAGCATCCTTGAAAATCCGTCGGAAGTAAGGGAAAACCATTTGGGAAACATTAAGTCTCCGAACCGGATTGTGTTGCCACAGAAATCAATTATCAACAAAAATATGAATCCGATAAGAAGAGAAACACAGAGAAATCTCGAGAGTAATCAACCTTCATCAAGTGTCAGTAATATGGAAAATAAAGTTGATGTTGCCACGACAACGGCAATGATGGCATCAGACATCTCGGAACCAAATGCATCTAAAAATGAATCACGCAGCAACGGTAGTAACAACCCTGAAATAGAACCCATTCCCGCAACAGTGCAACCAACCGTCGGAGTCATCAGCGTCGAAGACATTCCACTAATCGGTGGTCATCAAAGGCGTCGCAGAAGAAGCTCTTCGACAGACGCCACAGCAGCCCCCAATGCACCACCTTCAAGAGTAATTGGAGGAGCCGATAGAATTCGAATTAACATTCCCCAGACGGGAGGTATCCTGACAAGAGACGACCATCGGGGAGAGTCCGAAGGTGGGACAGTGTCTGACCAGATTGTTCACATAAATCCAACTCCGAAGTCCTCTCGGTTGACATTGAGAGAGCAGCAAGTTTTGCAGCTGAAGAAAGAAATGCTTCATCCTGGTGGTGTCCGACTTCAACTGAGACGAAAGGATTGCACAGGGTCCATTGCCCTCGTAGATGTTTTAAATGGTGTTTGGTGAGTACCAAGTCGTTCATTTTGGTTGACTATTGTATTACAAGGTGATCGATCGAGTGGCATCGATATTTCAATGGTCATTTTGATTGCTCAATGAATGCTAAATTTGCATACTTCGACCGAGAAGGTCGGAGACGTAGCTCGTGCAGAGCTAACGAAAGGAAAAGTTTTTATCGTTTGATTAATTTTGTCGTGACGGATTGCTTTTCTTTCTTTTCTTCTGTGGACGTGAGTCCACTGACTGAAATACACAAAATGATTAATGACAACTCGTCAGATTTAGTGATTACAATTCGAAGAAAATCTCTTATGTAGTTAATTTATCATCTCAGTAGTCGCACATTGAACATTCCTGAGTGTTGATGCTGGCTTTTCCTCGAAATTGCCGAACACACACATTTTTATTTTTTAATATCCTATATATTGCACGATTCCTTTCTTAATGTTTTCTTGTGTTTTATTTGACACAGGGTGGCTGGATGGAAGCAGAAGGAACATCCTCTGCTCTACAATGCTCTCCATATTGGTGATCAACTCATCAGTGTGTGTGACATGGTCGTTCGAACTTCAGCAGACGCTCACAAACTAATTCGGAGTTCTACTAGTCTCTACATAGAGTTCATAATTCGGCGAGTGCCATTCGGGAATGTGTTTGCTCTTCAGCGATCATCCGAGGGACAGAACCTGGGAATCGTACAGGAAGGAAACACGGCCGAAATTAAAGAGGTCGTTCCCAACAGCGTTGCTGCGAGACAGGGGCTGACGTCTAAAACTCCCACCTGTGACGGTCTCTCTCTGACGACTTGGTTTCTCACCGAAATCAACGGACGTCCACTGAATCTGTTTTTCAAGGACAGTGAGGTGAGAGACCGATTGAACGCGGTGGGAAAAGAGATTTCCATATTGGTTCAGCCTCATGATTTCATAAAGCAGATCAAAAAGCAGCTGAAAAATATGAGAGGATACAAGGACTACATTGTTCAATGATGGAGTCACCTGGCGTTAGTAAGAGGACTGGCTTCCGTCACCGTCGAAATTATTAATACAACAATTGAATGATCCAGTTAACAGTCGAACTCTTGAATTTTATCAAAAGTCATCGGATCAGTGAAACATTTCTTTCGGCTCTCATAGGTACTAGTCAAAAAATATTATTGGCGCCTGAAAGCTGCCCTTTCTCTTTGTTAAGCTTTCCTAGTCGACCCATCGCAGGATTACAAAGATGGAACAGTATAAGTTATCGATTTGTCATTTCTGAAAACAATCTCAATTATTTTTATAATTTTATATAAACTTCCATTTACCTAAATTTGCAAAAACATAAACAGTGCTGTACTTTTTAATATTTTGTAACCACTAGAATCATTAACTTATCAGGTGTTTTTAAATATCTAACTCTTATTTTATGATTTATTTTTGTACATCTTATTTGGTTAATTTATTTCTTCTACTGCTGCCCACCAGAGAAAGAAAATATTAACAGGTCAATGGGGAAGTTACAGTGTATATAATAACGTGTTGGATTTTTATGAATTTAATCATGCCAGGATGAGTAACACTCATTCTGCGTTACCCTGATACTTGCGGCTTGCAAATAACGTGAAACTACTCGTCAAAATTAACCAAAACTTGTTTTTAATAATTTTTATTACTTTATTCGTTCGGTTGAGCCCTTCGTCCGAGTTTAAACATTATTATTTCACATGAAGAATCTCTTTATGTATGTAAGCTGTTTTAATAATATCACGTCTTATCAATTTGTGTTTGGTGACTTTTGTCATACATCTGGCGTAAGAATCAATTATTTTGAGTTATTAATTTCACCATTGAAATAAATAACCCCTTGGTTCAGTATCCACTTGGTCGTTTTGGACCAATACTTTTGCATACTGAATTTCTCTGGACATTTTTTTCTCTAATGTGTTTTGTCGGTCACACAACTATGTACAGTTTTAATCATATTTTTTTTTTGTTTTCTGGTGTAAATTGTTGTTTCACAACGAACAAAAGTCATAATCGTGTCAACAATTTCTTTTTTAAATTGCTGAAGTTTTGTATTAACACGAAAAGACATTTGACGGCCTTTTTAATTGTCATGGCTGCACGTGATCAATCTCATTTTTCCATCGTTTAAATTCCTTTTGGAATTTATTTTGTCAAAGAGAAAAGACATTTAACGTTACGTTTTATTCCACTTCAAAGTTCGGACATTCTGTCGTTGTATTATTCTTAAAATAATTCGTTTTACGTATTGCTCAATCTGGTCGTGACTCCGGTTAATGTTTTTATTCTACCCTTATTTTTACGTTGCATATTCCTAGATGAATCCTAGCCACTGTAATTCACGTTTTTCTCGTCACTTTTGTTTGAGTCGAAAAAAAGTTTTTACTTGCCTTTTAAATGCGAAAACGGATGATGTGAATGTAATTAAAGTGAAAAAGAGGATGAATCGTTGGCAACAAAAATATCACAAACAGTCAAATAACCTTTCACTAGCTAAAGTAGCTAATTAAAATTATAAAAAAAGGAAACGTTTTAAATTGTGATCGATGAAAAATTCCCCTAGTGTTGACGAATGCTTGAGAATATTTCATTTTTATTTTTGTATGCCGCGTACGTAATTTTATGTACCGTTAGTGTCGTACTACTTCACGTAGACAATTCTCAAAAGGTAAAGTTGTGAGAATTATTTTTATATTGCGATTTTAATTAGAAAGAAAAGACGTGCAAACATTGAAGTGTGTTGTATCCAAGTCTGAAATAAATGTTTGAACTAAATGCGAAAGTTCTTTTTTATTACCAACCTGTCGTGGAAGGTGTGACCAAAGTGACAAGAGAACTGAGATAGTAAAACAGTCGTTTCTACAATTTTCAATGCGGCATCTGGTAAGTCTCGAAATATTTTAAATATCTCTCGCTCCTACTCGTTATACAGTATTTATTCAAAACAGAAACGTAATATACGACACATAAATACCCAAAGCAACAATCAACTTGGTCATTGTCATTAAACTATTATTGTAGTTTAAGAGAAAATGTTAAGGATATTAGATACTTACCAGTAAGTAACTTGTAATTAATAATTTATAATGGACGTAGAAAAGGTAGGTGAGTTGAAACATGAGAAACTTCAATTAAAATTGAGAAGGAAATGGGTTAGGTTTTCGTACGCTCAAAAAAGGGGACAAAATTCAAAATTGAGTCAAATGAAAGCGTTAAATCATTGCTGTAACCTCTGGCTCGCTGGCTTTAATATACTTTGGTATAAGTGAAATAGAAGGTATAAGCGAGAGGAATGTTCTAGCGGAAATAAATGAGTTGGAAAAGGGAGTTCTAAACAATGGCTGGAGGAGCAGCAGCAGCAGCAGCAGTAGCAATAACAGCAGCTGCAGCAAGAAGAGAAGTAGTCTCATGTCGGCTTTCGCTGTCACCGGTCACTCGAAGCATTTCAACATCTTTACAATTTCTAACATTTAATGTTTCGTTCTTCGTGACGTCGAATTTGTTTTTCATCTCGATCTTTGCTTCTTCCACGGCATTTTACAATTTTCCATTAAAACATGTCGAAGAGTTCGATGCAACGAAAACCCTTTTCCGTGACGAAGAAATTAATTTAATTAATTTTTTGAAGTGTAATAAATTATTATTTATTTCATAAGTGATTAGTTCGAGTACGTGTTTCGTTTAATTGGTTTTTTAATAAGCGTTTGGATGCAATAATTTTGGATGGTGTGGACTTTTGGGAATGGAACTCACCAACAAGGTAATCTAGAAAACAATTTCTGCTTATAATTACTACTCTACAGGAACCAAAACCAGAGAACCAAAATGTTTGACCTTGATCCGCGATAATAAATTAACAACAATGATAATTAATTTAATTTATTACTACAGATCGTATTGCATTTTTTTATATATTCCTCTTAAATATATTAGTCCCAGTAACTGTTAGTCATTGTGTGAGAGTTGTTTTAAAATAGCTTTTAAGTTAATTTTACAATTATGTTGGGAAAACATTATCAGCAGGCAGTAACTTTAATTTATTATTAAGATACGGTACAAAATACCGGGTAACAACAAAAAATTTTAATTTTAATTTAGAACTTAACATTTTTCTTAAAATCTCACCACCAACCCGAGAGTTTTTGAGACTTTACACTATTACTGATCTCTATTATTAAACTTTAGATTATCGGATTAATAATAATTTAATAAGCAATAAAATTAAATATGCGGTACGTAAATAAAAACAAAAATTATAAACCGGATGAACCTGCAACAGTTGTAGAGTGAGTACTTTTGTTTTACGAACTGATTTTAAAGTCAAAAAACAAACGGAAGAGGATAAAGGTGAAGAGAAATCAAATCAAAATGGTTCACTGCCGGCTAATCTTTAACTTGTGGTTTTCTGCAATACCAAAAAGGGGACGTCTAAAGTCGAAAGCCAACTGCAAATTTATTGTGAAGGACCTGTAAGTAAATTAAATCGAACCCAATCCGGTCAACAACGGGAAGAGGAGAAACCGGCAAGGGTTCGCTTCTCTCACCGTAACCGTTCGTCACGTCTCCGGTGGAGTTTCTGGTTTCCCAACAAACGACAACGAGTTACATCCGCATGTATTCCGTTCGATATGTGATACAGCAGGAAAATAATTTCTGTGAAGACACGAGTACGCGAGTATCACGAATAAGAGGAAAATTTAGGTGGTCAGCTTAAAAGGAAACTTTAGAAGGGTGGCCGCGAGAGATGGAGGGGTTGAAATTGGTCGGTAACAGGATAATGAAAGACCATTAAAGTCTGGAAAGGGCCCTCGGTGGAGTGAAATCGATGAAAAGTGGCCGCGGAAAGAAATTGGTTTTATCAGGCCCGAAATCAAATTGCAAATAAAACCGTTTAATATTATGTACGTTAATTTATCTTGTGTGTTTGTGCGCGGGACCCATCCTCGTGTTAAATAACAATGATTCCCACTCATTTACATAAAGCATTTTGTCCGCATTAATTTCTCCTCGTATGCTAATGTGCTGGCCGCAGCAAAGGATCGTTAGTTTGATACGCCGCGGTAACACCGGATAAATACGTTGAAAATTGAATTGGTAATTAAAAACTATTTGTACAGAAATAAATTGCCTATTCGTAGGACTTAACGCCTTCGTTTTTACTCGAAAATTTAAGAAAGCTAATATTAAAATTGAATTTAAATAATTAAACAGTTGCGAACAACGTTCGCTCGGTTTGAGGAGCGCAGCAGTCCGAAAATTAACTACAGTTGTGGTTTGTCGTTGTTATTTGTACTTCAATCTGCGATTACAAAAATTTTTCGAATGGGTGTAGACCACGACTACGACGTCCACATAGACGGGTCTAGAAATTTGAGAAATTTTACAGGAGGTTCGCGTTTAGTAAAAATATTGAACTTTAAATGGTCGAAATTGCACTCAAATTTAATAAAAAATACTGTCGTAATAAATAAATGATGTAGTCCTAGACGGTTGAAATTCTTGTGTGTTTTATTTTAAGAATTATTTCAAATGTAAACGTGAATTTCATATTTATTGAACTGTCCTGGTACTTCTACTTCACGTGCACAACACATAAATTGTGTAGAATAAGAAAACACAATAAAACCAGTCTACATGATGAACTTCAGGTTGCGAAATTTTTATGGATGATGTGATGTATGTGTACACTCCTACTGTATTCCATTCTGATCTTTTTCAGCAATGGAACACATACCTCGTGTACATATTTTTGTTTTGCATATTGGAACACCAAAGTACAAATCAAAAATTAGATTCGTTTGCATTGGCAGCGCAACTTTTGTAGAAGATCGTAAGCACTGCACTGCACTACAGTAGGGGGTGACCACAAGTAACAACCGTCCCGGAATCTCATCGGTCAACATGTTCGATGGGCAAGTTGGTCGCCGGACAAGCTATTCAATAAACATAACAAGCTAAATTTTTTTTATGGAAAATCGCAATACAAATTCCTAGCTAAAAAGGGGTGAAATTGTGTGAAACATTCCCAAGCCAAAAATTGCGGTAAGGCATTTGAGAAACTAGAGAGCAACAAAAAGTTTTTTTCTCTTGGGGAAACAATCCTTTCACCCCTAACCAAATTATAAATCATTCCCAAAAACCACTCGGAACCAAATCCATAAAAAGTAACAAACTTAAATTTTACATTTCCATTCTGGTACCGATTTGGTAACATTAATCTTCCGTTTCATCTATTACTTCGAAACTTCTTTCCAGTGTAAGAATATAAATTTATATATATATACAATCAATGGTTGCAAGTCAAGTGCTAGAGTGGATCTGCCCCGCGAGCAGGATTTTATTCCAAATATTTCAACGACGGAATGCCTTTCTACGTTACTGAGACATCAAAGGTGGAATACTAATTCTTGAGAAAGACACGACACTCCAGGCATCCTCCTTGAACCCTTTTTGACCTCTCCAGACATCTGCCGAAAGCTCAGGATCGATGCGCTCCTTAAATTCATTAAATTACTTTAATTAATTTTCCCTTAGACCTTAGCATCACACGTTTAATTTCCGTCCCCGACCTGACTGGCAGAGCGAAGAATTTGTTCCCTGTTCAATTATTTATATAATTATTGACGTCCTATATGTTTCGTGAGAGATATTGAATATATTTTGAATAAAATAATGGAACGAAATAAAAATTGAAATAAATATTTTTCCAGGTGCGAACTTCATCCACATTAAAATTACATATAACTTGTGTAACTTCGTGTACGGAGTCTTGGCATTCAGGCATTCGAATATTGTTTCATTTCTTGTTATGTTTTTATTTAATAAGTTATTATTTAATAATAATTATTTAGGATGTAAGACGTACAATTAAAACCTTAGTTTTGTAATTCTCGTGTGCCATGATCAATAAATTTAAAGTTTCTCACCTGGTTTTATTCCAACGTAATTACGAGATGCTAAGCGTGGAACTTTAATTACTTGCCGTATATTTTAAGTATAATATTAATACTTTGTAACCACATAACGATTACAATGAAACGCGTGCTTTAAGCGCGGTGATTATTATTCCACTAGCTTTATTAATTTAAAAATAATAACTGAACGCACCTGCCGATATGCAACAGTTTTAGGTTTGCAGGTATCCCAGAACAAACGCAAGGTGGTCTTTTCAAAATGGGTTCACCTTACACGAAAAATTATTATTCTACGTAAGTGAGTAATTAGTTGAGCATTTGAGTGATTAATGAAATTACACGACGGTGAATCTTTCGTAGAAAATGATGGATCGTTCGTCTTACACAAGCAAAAAGTTTTAATTGTAGTTTTTGCACGACTGACCTGCTCAACATTTCACCGCCATGAACCAGAAACCGTAACCTGAAATAAAGGTCACTCGGTGAAAGAATGTTCTTGAAACTCTTTACGACCACTCAACTGATTAATAATAATTATTATTTACGTGTAGACTGAGATACATAAAAATTCAACAACTATTGATCCATGCGGAAAAACTTGATAAAGATATTTCCCCGAATTGCATAATTTATTTGGTTTGGCAGACATTTCACTTCTCAGCAAAATCAAATTCATTATTTTATCCAAAATTAATTAACGCTAATAGAAATACGATAATTGATTGGGTCTCGAGCCAAATTTCTTCTCTTCACTTCGATCAATGCCACTGCGGAAGCACAAAAAGTTTTTAAACACTAAAATGCACTATATTACGTATTTATCAAAACCGTTAAGGTTCCAAGTCATTCTCATAATCACGCGGCGAACAAATCGTACATTATTAATGATTTTATTACAAGTATCTGTTGAATTAATATCGAGTGCACTGAACACACGCCAGTTCGGATAGGCCGGCACACAACTCAAAAATGGTACAGGTAGCTCAAAATAGAAAAACAAAAAACTATAAACGGACACGAAATGTGGTTATAAATAAATTAGAATACCTGTCGTCCGAGAGGATTATTTAATTAAATTGGACACCACGCACATGTACGTTGCAGTTAAGTACAATTATTACGCGTCCTCTTCGCCCTGTAAATTTGTCAAACGACAGTTTTTTTATGTCGCGATTATGTTTTTGTAATAGATAATGTCGTCTCTCGCTCGTGTACCAAATGCACAATAAATATATAAAAATAAACAATATAAAATTCAGAAACTGTAATAAATAATGTAAATAATACGTAATAAAAATACGGGTGCATAGTAAGAAAAAGATGCTTTGATTTTCCGAATCAATAACCTTTCCAATATATCTAATGTATATTTCATATATATATTTAAAATAATATTAATAAATACATTATATACAAAAACGTATTACATGTAAAAATTGTATTAATTTGGAGATAAACTGGTATCTTCTTGCTTGTTCGGTTACGTTTTAGGAATTTTAGGACAATCTTCATAAATATTATAGGTAAAGGTATACGCTTCAAGTTTTTAATATATAAAAATTATCGTAGGAAAAGTAAATAATTTTCACATAGAATTATACCCTAGAGCAGTCTTGTTTTTATTAATATTATTTATTATAGTTTGATACTTTAAGTTTGACGCGATTCTTCTGTAAGTGGGTTAAATTACACTGCTAATTTAATAATTTAATCGAACTAGTTTTCATAAGGCCAGTTGATGTTCATTGGTGAGTGTACATTGTAAGTTAACCAGTCAAAGTCCACTTCAATGGCCTCTAAACTCCAAACTTAAATTAAACTTAGGCAAGGTTAAAATTTCCTCGGTCCAAACAATCTAAAGACTTAACTGTCCTCCTTACACCGGAACCATTTCACGGGTCATTACCCGCATAGAAATTTACCTTTTTCTCGGTACGGGAAAATGTGTGAAAAGGTTTAGGACGAATTTAATTTTCACGTTTCTCCTTTTCGAATACATAACGCTTCCACTTAGAACAGGAGAGAAAGTCCTTTTGTAGTGTTATTTCCCTGTTGTAGTTGGACCAATTTCACTCTCACAAAGGTGCCACTCCATTCGGTCGCATCAGTTCTCCTGTTCCCTTGACGTCGGGGAGGAAGTATCATTCGAAAGTGAGAATGATACCTGAGGGTCCAAAACAAGGGGTGTCAACGAGATCATAAAGGTCAAAAGCGACAATCGAATTAGACAGATATTTCGAAACGTACTCAAAGCCGGTAACAAATGGAGTTACCAAATGAACATGGCGTGTTCACATCCCTCGTAATGCAAATTCGTAGGACTCGCGTCCGATTAAACGTATCAGTCGAACTGTTAAAAGTTTTCATCACTTCGGAACTTAATTATAACAAGTCGCATTCATCGCTCGTTGTTCGAAAGAAAAGCGAAAGACACTTTTCTGTTGCGGTGGCCATGTTTATGTCTACCATCCCCGTCTCGTTAATTTTTTTTGTAAGTAAATAATTTATGGGTCGTCCTTCCCTGCGACTAATTTCGTTTTATCCAGTAGAACTGGCAATAAACACGACGGAGTGTACGTTCGTTACCCTGGGAATAATTATTCCTGTTCTTTGTTCCCAGATATCACCCGTATCTTCCTCCGTAACAACATTAGTCGCTGAATTATAATGGTTCCCTCTCGCCGGATGAGAAAAGACACCTCTGACATGCGACACAGAAACCGGATGGAAATGTTTATAATTTATTTAGCGAGGTGTTCCTAAGGAAAGATACTTGAAACTTTAAGTGTCCTCAACTTTCAAATTTTCCCTCCTGCCTGCTACTTTTACGGTTAATTTTCTAATTCGGTCAAAATACCAAAGATCTGTTGGTACTCTCGGAAGGAGGTACAACTGGTAGACGACTACGCGGTACTTACCAACTAAGACCACAGAAAGATATATTTACGGGTTGTCAATACTGCTGATGGACAGCACACTGTTGTGGTTTACCCCTGTTATAGAAAATGTCTCGACAGACCCTGTTTGACTTGTAATATCTTATAATAATAATTACTCTTGAGTTAAATTCTTTTCAGAAGAAACGGGTCAACAGATATTGCGAGTTTTAAAATTTACCAGAGTTTCGTTGTAATCTAAAACTTCTCAGGAATGAACAGTAGAAAACAGCAACACTTTTTACAAATTTCAAGACTTTTAACGCACTTGTGTACTTTTTCTTTACAAGGAGTCCAATAAATGATGCTGTAGGTAGAAATTTAATCTTGTTGTAAAATGCCAGAACATTGGGTCAACCAATTTATAATTTCTATAACATTTATTAACACACATAACGCCAAATAGAAGTTAATAGATGGTGTCCGCCTAAAGTCGTGACAAGTGTTGTAGCTAAAAGTTTAAATACTATTACCTTGCCTCCTTGTCAAATTGTAGTTTTACCTAGAGAGGGAAGAAGAACAATGTATTATACGACCTTAAAGAGTCCAACTGAGGCTATTAAAATCGACTACACGTTGAAGTAAATAAAATAACCTCACCTTATTCGACACCGAGTAAAACTTTTTCGAATTAAAAAAAAGTTCACTTCTAGTCTACGCAGTTATTACAAACTTTAATAAACCATTAAAATTCTTTTCTGGAGCTCAAAGGCCGATGGAAAATGTCATTAGCATTCAATATAAATTTCCAGCGGTTTCCAGCAACATTTCATAACTGAAATTATTTTTCTATTTAAGTCTAATGGCCCTTTCGCAGGGTCCATTCGAAAAAAAAAACATTGAATTCACCACGAGTACATTACGAAACCTTAAACCTTCACAACATACGAGAACACATTGAAAAATAATTCTGCCAACTCTCCTTAGATGTGGCTTTCATTATTTCGTTGTACGAATTTTAATAGAAAAATAAAATTGTAAGTCAACAAAAGTGATTTCCATCTTCTTTGACTTTCCGCTTTTTGCATCCTCTCGAAGTCAAACATTTTGTGTATAATTAATTTTCCAGTATACCTCAATTTGTACATTTCCGAATGGACGTGCAAGAACAAAACAAACGGGTTTACGTAAAAAAATGTTTATGGTACCGCTACATCAAAGTAAAACTCACTCCAAAAGATTTAACTCTGTTCGGTACAATAATTGGAGCATACATAAACGAAGTAGGTAGACTGCCTGAAGGGTTTTTCTTAAATTTTTATATACTTAAATATATATATATTATTCAAAATAAGAGAATAACAATACTCAATACTGAAATAATCTAATAATAATGTACGTCAATTTGATTATTGTCATTAATCCAATACTATTAGTTAACATCAAAATGATACGTAAATGGTATATTTAATTTTTAGGTGCTGAATTTTTTAATAGAAAATTATTCATTTGAATTTTTACTTTTAAGTGCCACTACATCGGTTACATATTCAACGAAGTCGCTTTTTTCATTTTTATTTTTGATAAATTGCAAGAGAGTAAATCATCATCGGTTAAACTTTATAATGGGTAGTTGTAGGGTACGGAAGAGTAATGTGGTGACTTTAGTGAAGAAATTGAAGGATCTATGCAAATAAGTACAAAACGAACTTTTTAAATTTGTCCCACATAAATTTTTTAATTTTATGTTAAATATTCGCGCAGTTGGCGTTTTAACCAAGAAAAATACGTCCACTTTTTTTAAAAAAATGTTTCAGTACTTTTGTCAAGAGATATACTCTAATTAGAGTGACGTACGTTCCCTCAATTCGAATTTCCGTGAATTGCATAAATAAATAAAATATTTAATTTTGTGTTCCGAATGTGGGAATGTGCAGGGCGCACAACTCTGGGCCGTAACTTTTCGCAAGGCAGTGACGCGGTTCTTATTGGAAATTCAGCCTTTTTAGCCCTGGATTTAGGCAAAAGCTATTACGAGTGATCCGAAAAGACTACTGGCTCTATGCCAAAACCTTCCAATACGGGTAAGTTTGAAAATGTCGCCAGTCTACGTCGAGGGAGTCATACCGAAAATCTGATACTCCAACTTCTTCCCGTAGTCTTCTCCGGTGAGTCCAGTACGTGCCGAAGTGAATTTTCAACTTCGTTCGGGTAAGGTCAGTCACCACGAGCACGCCACCCTTTCTAGGAGTGATAGGAAGAAAAATAGAACCGAATTCCTCTACTTATTTTTCTGCACAACACAAAAAAAAACTTTAATGTACACGGCGCCGTAGGTTTTATCGCGTCATTTCTCGCGTGAAAACATTTTGTGGTTCCTTCGCCGAAATCCAACCTTTCTGAATTTTTCATTCGCGTTTTCATGAACCCATCGAGAAATTTACAATTTTACACTCCTGGATTTGTAGCGGGAGAATTTTTTTAAGGGCCACGATACTTCGCGGTACGTCGACGGTTCCTGCAACAGGAAAACACGACGCGAACCAAAACAATTAAGAGTGCAAACTGAACATTTCCACTCTGACCAAAATTTCGCATCAAAGGCAAGTTTGACATTAATCGTAATAATCTGTGTCGTAAAGTTATTTAATCCTCGGCAGTTCCGTGATGACGTGCACTAAAATTTAAATTATGTCAAGCTCGCGCAATTATTAAGGTAACTACGTGTGATAAATCCTTTAATAGAGGAAAACATGACAAAAACATAAAACTGAACCGCTCGAAGTAACTCGAACCATATTGTGAGAGAAATGCAGGAGAAATCTTAAAAAAAAAACGATCGTCTGCAGTGTCGGAGAGACACTATTTTATCTATTGTTAGTACAATGTTATTGTTTAGTTTTCTAACACGGAAAAGTAATTAAATTTGTTCGGAAAGTTTTGCTTCCTTTAGAAATTTAAATGAAAGAGGGAAGAATTTGGTCATCGTCTCGGCAGCGTGTAAGTGAATTGTTATGTTGAGATAATAATAATTTATTTATTAATTAATTAATTTTAAGTTAATAATAGTAGTAGTTGTTTCTGGTAATTCGCAAGACTTCCTACGAATTTCAGGTTGTCGTCAGACTCAAATAATGGCTGGTTACATTTGAAGAATGTACAGCAACGTCGGAGCCGTAACTCATTCCGGATATTCGATCTCGAAAAATAAAGAACGGGATGGAGAGAAGGAGAGTTCCAAGGATTCAGGTCTGACGCGGGAAGAGAAGCACCAGCCAATAAGTTCGCGCCTCTTAAAATTCATAAAACGTAGGATAAATCCAGTTGTTGGTAAGTTTCATTTGTGCTAATCTCGAGGATCGTAGTTACGCAGGAATTTATGTTCCGGCCTGAGAATTTTTTTTTTTTTAAATCCCAACAGTTATGTAAGCATTATGTCACAGATTAGACTGCGGTCTGATCAAGATCGCGATGGCCCCGACAAACTTTGCGAATACAATTTAGGTAATCTGATTGAAGTTGAAGCCGGAGTTCCGTAGCAACACGTTTCAACACCACGAAACCTAATAACCGGTGTATTTAAAAAAAAAAAAAGCTCGTAACCGAGAGAATTTGACTGCCGGTTTAAAAATGCTGAAGCTGAGTGTTGTGCAACTTTTCCCGTTGTTCCGTTACTCCAAATCGAACCAAAACCATGCAGTAATTACGATAAAACCAGAACAGAACAGTAAAAGAATAAAAAATCGAAAATTTAAATTGTAAATGCAAAGTTCAAAATTTATTTTAACTTTACATTATTACAGTATTGTAATCCATAATTTTTTATTCCTAATAAAATATATTCAGTGCAACAAATATTAATATCTAATGGTCAGGCAAAAACCATTACGCGAACTCGAACTCGATAACATGACGGTGTGGACAGGCGAATAATAAAGAACCTGACGGCGATGATTCGCAATTTCCGCAATAAAACAAACAACGGCCTAAGCACATCTGAGGCCTTATAAAAATAACTCGGTATTTTTCGTAAAAAGTATATATATTTCTAAACATAAAAACCAAAATGTATAAATTTAAACAAAAGAACAAATCCTTTGCGATGAATAGAAACGACCTTCAAGTAAAATTAGAATAACCAGGTTGGAATGAAATTTCACAAAGAAAACTCACTAATTAAAGGCAAGAAAGAGTCTAAACGCTTCGAGTAAACGACAAACTCCAACGCGGATATATCCATAAAACAAGATGACGTTACTTTTGAAAACAAAAGGTGGGTTAGCCCACGTTGTACATCACCCAAATCAAACAATTCTCAATCGAAAGATCAACTGTCACTGGTAAAATGTCCTCCGACGAAAAAAAAAAGAAAAACTCTTTTCAAATTACGTTCTAACCCGTAAAACGTAGTTTATAAAAACCCTGACGAGCTGCCACGTGAAAACGGACAATTGCAACACCGAAAATTGCAAACCGCTGCAGGGTACCCTTCATGTAATGTGCATGTAAATGCATTTTGCAACAATCATAACTTGAGAAAATTTGTAATGAAATCGTAACAAAACCGCAGGCGTTGCTGCAGTAGGACCATGCATTCATAACTAAAGCGTCATCGTAAACCAGACAGGTCTATTTACAGTTAAATTTATATTTCTGTCACAAAACGAAACCAATGAATGCTCCTGAGCAATTATTCCTATGAGAAAAACCCCGTTTTGAGTGACAACCGAGGTAAATTTTGCGGAAAAAAATAAAAATTACACCTCAATGACTGAACGGGTTTCCAAGTCTTATAACTCCGGAAGACCCTAAAGGACACAACAACAATATCAACAATACTTTGGCTTAATAAAAGAAAGTAACAAGTACCGAAGTTAAAGCTTACAAATTTCTGCTCTTAACAATAGGTCTGTTTTCACTCCGCCATTGAATTTTTTCCAACGCAAAAGCCGGGATCATTAGAGGAACGAGAAATGTTTGCTTATTCGATCCTGACGAGGGTCTGATGAAGTAATTTATTTACTTCTGACCAGACATTTTGGTATGCCTAAGTGGCGGCAAGTGAAACGTTCGGACGGTGTAAAAATCTACAAAATTTATAAAAAACCATAAGTTTTTCTGCGTTTTCCATCGGTGATTTCTAACTGGCGTATTTCAACGATATTTGTCTGCTGTTTTTCAGCAACAATTTAATGCATCCGGTTTTCTGTTTTAACGACGTGGAAGAACTCCAACTGTGCGATGGAAATAAAAACAGAAGACCTGGAAATTAAAAACATTCTTCCAGGTGAAGGCTCCTTCCCTTTTATATTTAGCACGGCTACAAAGAAAAAAAACTATTACTAAACGTTAAACAGTTAACAAGTTGGTTGCATCATTTTCTCCAGATCTACTTACTTATTTATATGTATCAAATTATACATAAATATGTACATAGATATAAGCTGCAGGCGTGCGCCGAGGATGCCTAAATGAAAGGTTTTATCTGTGCCGTTTGGTCGAAAGCTCGATCCTTCTGCAATTCCCTGTAAATTAAATATCTACGTGAGTCTGTTTGTGACGTACACAAACATTTCCCCAGAACTTTACAGGTCATTTAATAATAAAATGTCTAATAATGACGATTGCGCAAACAACTCCGACCTCCTCACTTATGCTTCGGGCAATTAATTAAGAAACGTTTCCCCTGAAATTGAATTTGATGGACACGTCCTTGATCCCCGTGATTTTAACAAGTGCGAAAACCGTTAACTCTGGATATTGCCAAAAACCTGGAAGAGAATCAAATACCCACCGCAACCCCGAACGTGTTATTTTGAACCCTTGAAATTAAAAACTTGTATTGTGGCGAACAATAAAAAATTCATACGTTTTCTAGAGTTAGTTGTGAGGATTTCAAATTATTTTACCATTGCGCCAAATACACCATTGAACTATTGATTTTTCATATGTAAAATCGCTTTTAAATTTTTTAAATAAATAGGCACAAAAACGTCGCTTACCAAGAAAAGCACTCACCCTTGATTGCAAGAGCTGGGCACCGAGTACAAATAATGGCATCCGTGTTTTCGACATTTCACCACCTGAACCTCGTGGGGGTTGTCACTGGACAGCATTTTATCTCCCTTAAAGGGAAAGGAAGTGCTTAACAAATTTTTCATTATAAAAATAAAAGTGCTAGCCAATTAATAACAAACAAATAATTTAAGCAAATACTTATTGTTGTGCTTTTTTTGAAAGGTTTACTCTCTTTCAATTCGTTCGTAGTCAACTTCCTTCCGAGCTGTACATATCTTTTGTTGACAAGGCACTGTCAACCACCCGCAGTTAGAGTCGATTAGCAAATTATAGCAGATTACAAAGTAACTCGGAAGCAAAGCACAATAAGACGCAACAAAAATAAGTATTTGTTTAACCGTGAAGTGGAAACGTAAAAACTGTCACAAATATTCTCTGACAGGGCAATAATGTTGAACTTGTCTTTGACCCAAAAGCTTTCATTTTACGGAAAATCCAAAATGATGAGACAAATGAATACCTTGACTTCTTTAGGAAATATTTGGAGTAGCAATTAATAGAACAGCAAATTTCAATTTAGAAGGTACCAGTTATTTGTCCATTGAAGTCATCTGTCACTCAAGAGTAATTCATGTAAAATACTGACCACTTCGCTGGAATATTCGTTCCAAGTCGAGTAAGAACTGTTTTCGACAGAAAATGAAGACTGAGAGGGTTCGCTGTAAGTATAGACCCACGGGCGTGATATCTGAGGACTTTCTTCCGGATTCTAAAATTTTTAAAAGTTTTATTGTTATTTAATTCTAACATTTCTGAATGTAATAGAAGACATCGGGACAAATGTATCGTTACGTTAGATGTCAACTGCGAATTCCCATGTGTGTATTGCTTCGCATAAGTGCTGATCATAATTGGACTGACGTGCGTTTCTGTTGTTCCCGTGAACGAATTCCGGCAAAGCGAATAAACTTTATTGTTAGTTCCATACGCAGAAAAGGTCGACCAGAAGGATGGCAGGACGGCGGTGACATCGCTTTTTTTGTTCACTACCTCCGGGTACTTGTTGTGTCCCAGGATGTAACGACACCTGGGAAAGTCAGAATGTCGGATACTGACATGATTTTCATTCAGTCTTCTCTTGTCCCAGGTGGATTCGGTGGTTTGAACTGCATCGGAGGTGCAGTAGTTGAAATTTTCTGAAACGTCGGATGAGGATGGGCCTCTGTTATCTCCATCAGGAACCGAAACGAAATTTCTCTCTGTTGAAGTCTTCCAAAGTTCATCCCTTTCGCCGCCGTCCGTTTCCTCCCAAATCCTTTCTTCCGTCGCGCAAGTCCTTTCGGCCTCGCTCTGCGACAGCGGGACCGCAGTCAGCCTGTAATGGTTCACTCCATTGTTCACCAGTTTTGTACTCGGATGAATGAGAGCTCCGGTTTTTCGAAAATCATCTTCGGACTGTGATAAATCATTTTCTGAACCGAAAAATTCTCCGATGCACGAGGAAAGGTCCTTTGTTCCACCATTAGAATAACCATTGTACTCCATCGCCCTCTGACTGTAGTTTTCTCCCAGATGAGACAGAGAGCTGTTTGCATGTCTGATAACAGTATCATCTCGCCTACTAAATTGCTGGTAGCCGGAATCATCCACGGTCGAATTCACCTCGAAGTCAATATCATTTTTCGTAACTACGTAGTTTCTGCGAACAAGAAAGATTTAATAATTTTAAGTAAATCTGTTGCAGACCTTTAGAGCATGTTATTCTCTCGTTAACAAGCACTTCTGCATGAATTTTAATACAATGAAATTTGTGCTTCGTTAATGGGCAAGCAAAACACTCACACTAATTTTTTATTTTAACCCTTTCGCCATAAATAGACTCTTTTTAAAACTGTTGGTATATACATTTTTTTGAAATCGATACATGAAATTCTAAGAAGCATTAACAGCAAATTTAGAACATATAAAACCTACCCTTGGGTATCACTATTATTGTTACTGGTGTTTTCGTCTGTGTAAGAATTATTTAACATTAAAGTTGAGTTGGTTGCATTTGACTGGTACGTCTGTCCTTCTATTAAGCCTCCACTTTTCACGTACTTTTCATAGATTCCCTGCTGAGAACAAAGAAAAAAATTGTTATGTTCCGAAACTTGTGTTCAATATTATAAGAAAATTAAGCTTCGTTCATCTTAGTACAATTTTTAAACCATTTTCCTCTCAAATTTGTTCAATGTTTAAATTTTCAATCAGTTTCGACTGTCAACATTAAATAATGTAACCTTTATACAATGGAAACGAAATGTCGCTTAAATCGTACCTAACTTTCGCACTCTATTTACTGTGATATTATGTTACATGTGCGGCCGGGAAATTTTCATTACACATTAATAATTAATCACGTAATGGTTTGATTGCCATCGAAACCGTAAGACTCTCGGAAATGTATATCAATCTTTTCATTATTTAACTTCCATCATCAGGCAAGTTAAACAAGAAAGCCTCTAACAGAGGACAACTCAAACTTCTCCAAGTTAAACAATCGCTAAAGCATAGTTATTTCATAGGTTAAAGCAGTTTAGGGAAATTTGTTTATAAACTGCTTTAGTTGGAAAAACGACCGCTTCACCCTGAGAGAAATCTTTTAAAAAGTAGTTGCCAACGAACCTGAAAACTAGACTGTGATTTTGTTGCATTCTGAGAGGCATACTGTGAAGTGAATCCCGTTGAATTTATGGGCATGCTATTCGGCGTTAATAGGCTTGATAAGATTGGCATTAAAGAATTATTGTAAATTTCTCTCTGAAACAGAACAACTTAATGAACACGTGTAGCTTCATTATGTATTTAAAAATTTTTTTTGAAATATTTACCAATCGAAAACAAATAATCGATATGTTGTTGACTGTCAAATGCAATATTAAAAATTCAACAAATTTAACCGAACCACGAGCATTTACTTAATGATTTCGTAAATGATTCCTGTTGAGAAATAGAACAAAAGCCGAACCTCGTCTTCACGGGTGTTCTTATAAGTAAATTGTTAGCACGGTATATCATTTTCTCTGATTACATTGATCTTACAAAGAAAAGTGAGTTGGTCCCCATCCAATTGTTTCGATACGTTAAATTAACTGAAAGCCCGAAATTTGGATTTTGGAGCTCCGTGTTAATATCTCTTTAGTAGATAAATTCTGCGAAGCTGCACTGGAAAGGAGGAAGTGACAAAGGATATCATTCAACCCCAACCAGACACATGACGAGCTTATCAATGGTATCAATGACAAACCGAGCCGTAACATAGTATTGTGTGAAACAACTAATAATCGCGACGTTATTAAAATAATGACTTCGGTGATTAATAGAATGCTTGTGTTACCGGATGCCAATACGTTTCGTTCCGATACATTTCATGAGAAGACGATGTCATCATTGTGTTCGAGTATTCCCCATGAAAGTGATAGTTGTAGGAACCAGAATCGTCAAAGTTGGCTTTGGCGTTCGACAGTCCAGGCACTGCCTCGTATTGTGTTAGCGGAGCGAAACCTCTTTCGTACTGTGGCATGAGTCTCACCGGTGTAGTTAGCGAATGGTTTCGTGGCAGCATTATCTATTTACAGACGAATTAAATTAATATCGTAATGTTTTGTGAGAGATTATGAAAATAATCATCGTTCAAAAATGCATAATTTTAAACTCATTTTCGTCAACCTCTGTTCTCCCCATGGTGGATAATTTCCTACTAGGTTTCCGTGGCGGTTGTAATATGTTCCTATTCCTACGTGAGACTTCGGTTTCTTCTTTTATTATGCGTGAAATACCGGCATTCGTATTATCTTTGGATGTGTAGTGTGCAACATATGAGAAACGTGTTTCGAACTCATGCTTTGTAGACACTGATAAATCTGTAGGAATCTAAAACATGGGAATTTAAGTCTGAATCTCTGGCCGACGGAATAATGAAACTATTAAGCAATGAACCGTAATAATTCGTGGTACAATCATCAGTAGGAAATATCTGACTGCAAACTGCCTCACATTATTTTTCGTATTTTTTTTATGATTTACGAATTTATTGGGGTGTGTCAGTTTGGTATGTTTAATTAGAGCAGGCACAAACATATAGGTATACACAACAGTATAAGCCGTTTAAATACAGAAAGAAATTTTTGTATCATAAGATTCGAGGCCGGAAAAGCAGTTGAACGAAACAAAAGGAACTTTTAGTACAACCCTCCGCCAGCTCTTCCGACATCGAAGCACAACGTAAGGCTCGCTACCCCGGTGTTAGTTCAGCAAAACACCACAGGAGGGCACGACCTACCTTAAGTAATTTTTCCTTATAGTTTGCTTAACGTTGGACACTATAAAGATTTTAATTAATTTTGTTTGTAGATTTATTGCAGAATTTCTTACTCATATCACTTCTATTTTTTGAACTACAGTTCTGTAGTTATTACACTGATCAGTAATATCACAGTATTGTGTGTAGTACAACATATAATATCTACTTTACAAATTTAGACAAGACTCCCAGACAAAACATCAGTGTTACATACTCTACTAAAATGCAACATTTTTTACTTTATTTACTTATATACTTGTAGTAAGTAAAGTTATTTACATTTAAAATAACTTGTTGCAGTCATGAAAGCTATTCACAAGAAATTTAGTTACTTGTAAGAGTGGTAAATTAAAAATCACTACATTACAGATTGAAATATAATTTCTGTCAAATAAATAGTAAATGTTTAAATAATTAAACAATATATTGTCTGTACAAGGTATTTTACACAATACATTGTCTAATTAAATGATATAACAAAATATCCAGCATCCATGCAACTACTTACAACTCATGCAAACAATCTTTGGTGATTACTCCAAAGAAAACAGCAAAGTGGTGCTACAATAATTTCCTCACCTTTAGTAAGATGAATTAGGTTTTTGAATAAAATAACAGACTGACAAGAGTAAAAAAATTGTTGTCATCAAATGAATAAATGAGAAATATTTAAACAATTACTACAGTCAACAACAATGCTGATGATGGCTGTGTCAATATTTTTTAAGTAACCAAATGGATGTCAAATAATGGGAATGATTTTCCTGAGGGATCAACTAAAGTTTTTGTACCTTAAGTTTAAATTGTGGCGGAAAAAAGCGAAAATTTGGATTTCTAAACAATAACATACCTGTTGAGTTGTAGTTGTGGACACCATTATGTATGGTTTTGCTTGTCTTCCTTTGGTAGTCAGTCTTTTAATTTTTCTTTCCTCCATCACTTTGTTTGCAATTGCTGTCTTTGTAAATCCATCTCCTTTCTGATGCGCCTGTATCATCGATATCATGTAGGTTTTCTGTAATTGAAGTCGAACGTTTCAATCATGTATGAAAGACAAGACGGTACGACAATACAGATACAATAATGCAATACGGACATCGATAGGTGTTAATAAACAGAATTCAACATCACTCTACTGCAACCCATTCACATTCAAAAAATGAATGAAATACTCACTTTAATGTTTGCCGGGAGCCTCAGAAGAATTGACAATCTACGCAATTCTTGGTAAGACATGAGATTCAGTTCGTTATCTGTATATTTTATATTATTCATTTTCTCTGTCATTCGAAATGACAATAGTAATGAAAACAACAGAAACTTTGCAACTCGTCCGTTTTCCCAAATCCGGCAGCGTGGTGATTATGATGTAATGCAACTCACATGTTCTGATCCGTTAACTTGAACCGGTGCAGATAATACGGGAACAACCGACGTGATCCAAATTTTCTTGAAAATTTATTGAAAATCAGTGGTGGCCAAAATGTTTCCAAAATTGATTAACGAATGTCAACTATTCCGACATTTCGTATTGTTTTTAATTTGTTACTTTCTCGTTTTTTGGGCCCTTGGAGGACTCCATTACCATCACTCAAAAACCCGCCAAATTAAATATAGTAATTTTTAATTCTCGCAGTGCTGCCGTAAATTGCTCAGAATATTTTCTTTCATTTTTTTACTTTCTCAATGTGTGTTTGCGTCTGACACCTGCGACAGACGGTGTTCATTTTTAGAAAACTCCATCAAATATGAAGGTATTAAAAGACGAAAATCAACACGATTCAGAATAAATCTCAGAAATGTCCTCCGGTCCTTTTCCCATTAGACATGCAAAAGGACCCGACTCGAGGTAGATAGGTCTGAGATCTCTCACGGGATCGGATATTCTCTCTGAGAATTTATGAGCAAAGGAGTCCGAAAATAACGGGTGATGGAATGGACGACATTAAAAAAAATACGACGATGCACAGATTTCTCTTGATCGTGGCAATTTCATGGGAGTGATTTTTTTTTCTAGGGAGAGCGAAAATGGGTTCGGAAGAACCGAACCGAAAATGTCTCCTCAAAGATTTGTAACTTCCTTTCGCTCATATTCCTTTACGTTCGTTTCCTTTTAGGCGAAACGAAACGAGGAATTTTATATTTGTGCGTCGGAAACGGTTTGCGAACTCGTCCGCCATGTCAAGTGACGAAATCAATTTTGTTTTCGATCGGAACATAGTCCGTTGTGAAACTGAACGGGCCCGACTTGGGCAGTTGGGATTTTGTACTTTCAAATGATTGTCTTGTCATTTCTTGTTTATCCGAATTTTCTCTTAATTTCCGAAAGTCTTGCCACCATTACACAAATAACTTGTCGGACGACGTTCCTCAGAAGAATTTACTTAATGCGGACATGAAAGGTTCAGACGGCGATTCTTACATGCCACAAGATCCTTTTTTTGTATTCTCTACAAAAAATAAAAATTTTTTTTTGACAAAATTTATGACAATGTGTCGTAAAATTCCGAAATATAAAAGGCTCAATTTTTTCCGCCAATAATTTCTGTTCGTAACATTTCTTGACGGACACCCGCCGAGATAAATCTGGCTTTATCAAGCCGTGAATGTGCAAAAAATTTGACAATCGTTCAAGGCATTTGCAAAAGTCGGATCCTGTACTGGTACAGGTTTATACAATTAAATTGCGATAAAACATCTTCACAATCGCAATAGTTTTCTTTTCTTTTGGAATAGAATGAATATCTAATGTGGAAAGAAATTGTTTAGATTTTTACGTCTTGGAAACGACATGACTTATGAGATATATAAAGATTAATAAAGATAAAAAAGTAATTATTTCGGTTACATGATTCATTATTCTATGTCGGAATATAATTCGTTCACATACTCTATGTATATGACACGTTCTTTTCCACCCTATAATTTTTATTCGATTGTGCTAGAACTTAGTTTGTTCCACCCGTTTCTGCTTCTCTTTTATGGAGGAGCCAAGTATGAAATTTTTATCTCAAAGTTGACACCTGGGAAAATTAATTTTGTTGAAATCAAGAGCGCTTACGGTTCTTTCCGTTGAAGACTAACTTTGTGACACAATTTCTTCTCTTTCATTTTGATCAGATGGGCAAAAGATGTTTGACATCGGGTCAAGAGGAGTGTAACTGAAAGAATGTATCTAAACGTTGGTTGAATGTGAAAGATTTATATAAATATTTAGCCGCATACAATTTGACCATATACATTAAAATTGTATATTAAAAATCATCTTCCAGTTAAGCAAGGTAACGTTAAGTATTCTTACGATTATTAACGCGCATCGACTGTCATTTTTATAGCCTATATTGTGTAAACTATTAAAATTAATTAATTAAACTATCATTTTAATAGCGTACTCAAATGATTTATACTTCAAAATTCAAAATAATAAATACAAATTGAGCGCGAATTTCATTATTAACTTCATTAACACGTCGTTTTGAGTTGGGTTAATACACAAATTGAACATTAAACGTTGATTTATGTTCCCTTAATTAATTGCATTGTCTCCGGAACTGAATGCACCGAGTCCAAACACCGGGAAGTATAAGAGAAACAATGGCCTCTCTAATTGTCATAGTACTGATGTATACCGCTGCCAACCTTCACTGTATCGCACAAATCATTTACCGGAAAATTATTGCATTTTAAAATATCATTCGATGGTGACAATAATGGTAATTTTACTCGCATTGCAGTAATGTTTCTATTCCGATTATCCTGTCGTTAGACATTGCAACATACCGAGGTGTTCGGTGGTCAAAAACCATAAATTTGCAAAACCACATTATACATCAAGTTGTCCGATACGTAGCCAGGATTCACTAATTAAAGTTAACTTTATTATTCGATTAATTTTATAGTAGCAATTTAACTTTATTCCAGTTACAAAAGGCAGAGAATCGTAGAAATCTTAGAAAGTCTGCAATAGTTTCAACAGTTTCATGTACCGACGTTTCCGACCAGTAGAACTGATTCTGGAAAGCTTGAGCAAAGTCATCTACGACGTGGCAATATTTTTACTCAAACATACGAGTACGGTTATTTGAAGTTCAAGCGCTAAGAAACATATATTTGGGTCGGAAATTTGACTACATTAATCAAATCCGCACGGCAGAAAGCTGCACGGCGTCCGCAAATCAAATCCAGGTTAATTCAATTGCGTGTTTTTTTTTCTCCCTCCCGGGACAAGAAAAATAACGCAACGATAGAGGAGTAATATTGGGTTAATAGTTTAACGGATTCTCTGTATCTCTTTTTTAAATAAAAATTTGAATAAAATGTGACAAGTAATTGGCTATTGATCGGTACTTCCTCTACGTGCAATTGAACAAACATTTTATCGTCGCCCAAGCAAGGAGGCAGACGACGAGCAGAGTGCGGGGCCTCGGAAAAGCGAGGGAAATTGCAGTAGCCAACAGGAGCAGAAGCAGCCGCATGCGAGGGAAATTTCCCCGTCAACGAGATGCGCTCAACAGTTGATGTTTGGACCGCGAACGGCACTTTTATCACGGGACTTTTCACTCTCGGATTTTCCGTTCAGCATTTCACGAAAAGTGCTTCCACCTCGCTCCGTTTGATTTTGGTAAAATTGCAAAAGTAAATTTAATTTCGTGTTTTACTTCGTACACCTGGATCACGTTTTTTTGTCTGCGTTTTGTGTTCTCGTCGTTAGTGTGAGGTGTTTCATGGACCCCGAAATTGTTGTCCTTTGCAAGCGCTCCATCGAATTTATATTCTCGGTTTGTGATATATTCAGCTGTTTTTTTCAATATCTTAATAACGAGAATACGGTTTCGGTGTAACAAGTGGGAAAGGGATCGCAGGTCATCTACGAAAAGAGCACATGTTGCAAAACCCTCCGCATAAGGCTTAAGAGCATTTGTACGATACGTAGAGCTTTGAATTCGGTTTTGACCTTTTGCATAGAATTTACTCGGTAAACTAACTCGTGATTTTTAATTTCCGTAGCAATTTATGTTACCCAGCAGCGGACTAATTACACTGTTAAAATCCAAACAATGCTCCCGCACGAATTAAAAATTCCAAAATGTCCTAACAGCATTGCAGGAAAGAGCTCGATTAATTAAAACAATATGTACATGAACGCAAAAACAATTCCACATAAATTTAAACGAGGATCCTATGCTGGAGGTGTGGGTGAAAGCTGGGGACAATTTAATCTAGGCAGACGTAACTCAACTAGTTTTATTAATAGATTATTCTCATATTTAAATTAATTGCACGTAGGTGGGAGGGAGTAGTTGGTGTTTGACAGCGACAGCTACGTGATTTGATTACTCTTATATAACATTAATTATGTAGAGAAATAGGCAAGTGATTTAAATAAATAAATAAATGATGAACAGGCGAAAACTTAGAGAGCTAGAACCGAAAAGGAAGGGTAACTCATTCGAGACATCGTTACGGAAATTGAATATTGTAATTAGTCTCATTTAGCCATTACATTGCACAATTTACGTACATCGGTGTATTTTAGAGGCGCCATTCAACTAAGATTCACACCACCGTTGGAAAAGACAATGAACAAATTCCAATTCTATTTCCTCTTCATTGAAAATGCCTATAACAATGCAACGACGTGTAAATTTATAGATTTCCTTTTGCGGTAAATGCATATCCTGTCTGAGATCTGTAAGCAAAATAATATTTGCCGAAAAAAAAACGAATGGCGTCTTCTTCTTCAAATCGATCTTCAATCGAAGTACTCGACGAATTTTATTACTGTAAAAATTTTACGACGGGGTTTCATTCGCGACTTACGACTTATAATAAATAATATATTTTTTCATCCCTCTTCAATACGAACGCTGTGAATTACGTGATAAAATTTAAACAAGAAAAGTTTGGGTCGTTCGAAAGCCGCATTTAACGTCGGAGACCAGGTTCTGGAAAGAGCGGGACGAAGGTAGTTTCGTTTATTGAAATAATATATAATAAACCGATGTACCGATTGTTAAAACGAAATAATCGTCTACAAGGGCAAACATTTCCGCGTTTGTGAGGGTTTTGCTTAAATTATTTTATTACATAAGAAAATGTTCGCTCATACATGCGGTTTCTTAGTTAACACACGGCCCCGCTTCTGAAAGTTAGAAATAATAGAACAAAAGACCTCTAGGACTGTTGTACTGTCATTGTTTCCCCAACATGGTCTTTGTCGGGGAAGTTTCACGGAAACCCAAGTTGAGTCACCGGGAGTAGTTCAAGTCATTTGTATTTCTGAATAATTTTCCACATGTTTTAAAGGAGCAGCTTTTGCAATTAATTGCGTGTCGATTTCATTTTACAGTGCTTAACTGTTAATCCTTAAATACGGATGCCTGATATGTTTATTTTTTAATTTGGAAAAAGTGCAGAATCAAACTTTGTGGGAAACTCACGATGAGGGTTTTTGATGAATGTGTAGTATCATAGTGATAACGAAAGGTGGAAGGTAGCAAGGATAGCCATGTTTGGAAACAAAGGGAAAAAGGGTAAGTGTATTTTTCTTTACATGAAAAGTAATGAGTACTCTAGAAGTATCAATTAGTAGTCCTCGCTATGTCAGGTCCAAACTAAGTCGAAATTCCCCTTCAAAATGTTACTTATTTTATAATTGGTTTATTTAGTTTATAAATTGAAATTTGATTTTGTCTTCTGCACTTGTAATTCTCCCGTGGCATTGAGTTACAAAAAATTTATGCTCGACAGCGACCTAAAATGCAGGGACTATTGGAAAAGTTTTCAATTTCAGAGTTTTTCTGCAGAATGGTTTTTACTATATCGTAAAACAGTTAAGACAGGGTTAATTCATTTTTTACGTTTGTCTTTGAGTTTAGGGATGACCGTCGATTTATGTTTTTTATGGTTTCATTGTGGAGACACTCTGTCTTTGTCCATCGAAAATTGGTTTTTATTTTCAAAGAGAAAGTGTATCTGGAAATCCTTTGCATTTGTGGACGGGCGCCCTAAGTAGGATTTCATTCGCGTTTTGTGGGGGTCATATAAAACTTAAATGCGCATTCACGTAGCTCAGGCAATAAAATTGGATGGTAGAGTCGTATGCAAAGTATAGCAATTCTAATTCCCCTGCGCTCAACTTGAAGCAGAATATTTCATTATGTAGACGGTGTCTTTGTTTTAGGAACAAGCGTGTTCAGGAAGACCTTTTGTATTGTTACATGTCCCCAATAACAAAAGTTCTTTCTCCATTTTTTATTTCGGTGTTAACTTCCCAAGTCAACCACCATGCTAAAGTCGCACATCAAATGATTTATTGCCTTTCATGTAAATACGTCAGTTTATGACAAATATCGACAATAATAATAACATTAGGCCGAAAGTCGTAAAATTTTCAATTGTGTTTAGTTCTCTTGCAGTTATCGCGTTACCAATTTCAGTGGAATGGGAACATCTTCATAAATGTATTGTGTGGAGATGTTATTACGTACCCCTCTCGAAATAGTTGAAATCCCACACGAAACCAGTTTTACAATTTCGACATTCTTGTTGGGATTTGATTAAGGTGTTTTCTCCCTTTTATTGATTAGTCCGAATCCATTACTCCTGATTATTGGATGTAATTCTCATTTATCAATGGGAGTCCGAAATTGGAGTTATAAGATAGTTTAGAATAAGTTAATTGCACCACCAGAACACACGAAGACCTCTAAAGTGGTTACCAATGTTAAGAATTGTTAATAAAATGAAATATGAGTGTTCACTATAACTTCAACAATAAATTTTTAATACTGTTGTAAAACACATTTTCCTAGTCAGGTAGTATGAAAACGATAAAATAGATCAAAGAATAAATCCTAATTGTTTTTTGAAACAAAACGTAAAAACCCTCATCAAATAGATAATAAAGTCGTCCAAAGTATCCGAAGATACCTTTAAAACGGTCTTAAACCGTACTGTTTTCAACCTGTGGCAGTGTTTTTTCTGTACTTGTGGTAGAAAGAAAATTTCTATTCCCAAAGGATTCGCTTCTCCAATTCTAAACCCAAAATTGTTCCTTTAAAATTAGAACAAAAAGACCACATCCATTCCTTTCATTTTCAACCTATCAATTTGACAACCAGTAAACATTACCCAATTGCCCCCCAAAAAAAAAACAAGCCTTTTGTAGAAGGACATTCGGAATCTTACTATGTAAAACCTAAACTGACCAGGTTAAGTTCTTTGAATGGATAGAGTTCAAGTTTGTAATCCTTTTTTTGCAGCGGTCAGAAACCCTTTTGCAGCTACCTGAAACATTTTAACATTATTATTCCTTAATGTATTATACATTCCTTTTCTCCCGTGTGCAAATTTAACAATTTTAGATTTGAAGCTCTTACATAGGTTGTCATCACTACTTTTCAGTGCAGCTTGAAGGTTTCTTTACTGGAGTGAGTTGTGCACTTCGAATATGTATTCACGTCTTGGGTAAATGAAGACGCTAGTTTTGAATAGTTGGAAAGCAAAGGAGAAACTCCTCACGTGTTATTTTAAAATTTGATGACATTCATCGAATACTTCAGTCTCCTGTAAAACTGCTTCAGTTCACTGTGTTCTTTGGTTATTTAAGCGTTGAAGCACATGCTTAAATTAATTGAAGCAGCCATTGTTGCTGACATGTGGCAAAATCTCAAAAGAATTGAGTTCCTATTGAGAATAAAGGTTATTAAAATTTATTAATTTAAATATACCGACTTCTATTAAACAAGCACGAACCGTTCGCCGTTATTAAATCTTACACGTTGTTTGGTTTCGTCACTGCGAACATCGAGAAGAAATTAAGAGAATATCAGTGTTATCCTTCCAAAATTGGAGTCGGTTGCTTTATGTGCGACATCCAACGTTAATATTTACGAAGAAATTGCGAATCGTAGGAGAGATAATCCCAGGGGGAGATGCTGTTGAGGTGTGTTTTGTGAAAAGATCGCGTACGAAGGAGGTGATCGCTGGAATAAAAAGAAAAAGGATGGTATTAGACTGGGTCGCAAGTTAGGTTGGATGATCTGTTATCATCTACAGCGTGCTAAAAAAATGAAAAACTTCATTTATTGCATACGCCGGATTCCATGTACAAAGCAAAGCTTTTCGTTTCTGACATTTCCCTTTTCTACCTTTGTACTTCCACTTTTGTAATCTCCAATAAAGAAGACGTTAAATAAAAAGTTAATTCACTTCATAACTCCACTAGAAGCATTATAAACGTAGCGGTAAAACACGTACAATAATTTCAAGCCAAAAAGTTTTCAACCCTTTTCAAATTTCTCACGTCTCAATGGCGTCGAAAAGGTTTCCTGTAATTGTCTTTGTTTTCCGATTTTCGACCTCCTTTTTTTGCACTTTTCAAACTTCTTCATTGGAATTAATTGAACCTGAATAGAACCTTGATTGTGTTCACTTGAAACGGCAAACAAATTCACGGATGAAAGTAGAAGTTCCTTTCCGTTCCTGCCTTCAATTTCGCCTTTCCTCCTTGTCATTTACTCCTCCTGGTCCCTTTCTTCTAATTATTCTTCTGTCCGGGAGATATTTTTAATTATCCATGGAATAAGTTTACACAATTAATTTTCTTTCTCATTGAATAAAGTATTAAAATGTGTTGCATTTTAATTTCGCTTAGTTTCATTTAGTTCGGTATAAATCACGGAACGGAATCGTTCCTACATTTAATTATTAAATGCCCGATGTACGTAATTAGCCGTGGTAACGTCTCAAAGTATTAGCCACACAAAGTTTCCACTATTGAAATGATTTGATAATTTTATTTCTTTGTTTCTTGTGTAATTTGATATAACTGCAATCTTAACTTTGATAACTGACAAAAGTTTTCGCGAGAGGCTCTTGTATTTTGGACAGGATGTTATTGAACGTTATAAATATTTAAGTGAGAACGGATTATTGAATTGCGTACGGATTATTAATTCCCTTTGTGTTATGTATTTGCTTTTTCATTTCACCTGAGCATCGTTTATTTTAAATATATATCAAGTAAAATGTTTACTAAAGCTTGTAAAATGCCACTCATGCGTATGTGATGTGTGATTTGAAGAGTCTATACTATTGTAGAATTAGAATAAAAATTTTTATTGGTATGGTAAAGTGTTTTGATGTATGATAATGTAGGTCTTAATAAGTGATATAAAACACAAATAAAACAATATACAGTAAGAATCTGATATTAGTCTTCTGCTACGGCAGATGTGTTTAGTTTTCTAGTGAAACTAAAGTAGGAATTTACCAGATTGGTACTGGTAGAATAGTCAAAATATTTATTTGGTATGCAGTTGGAATTGTAAATATACTTAACTACAAGTTGCCATATTGCACGTAATATTACATAATTTACGTCGGAGAAGAATTAAACCCCTAAGGGTGAAGATTGTCCTAAGTCAATGATTCTTCAAAGATATTTGACATTAATTCTTTTTACAAACCAACAAGATCAATCACTAAGGTACGACCTCTCGTTTCGACCGTTCTTTTCTGAATGCCTTCTCGAGTCCTCCTTTTGTTTATTATAATTTCTTCTTGTGAAATGTCTACCCTTATTTTTTGTCGTGGGAACCCCTCTTCACAATCACAGGTTGTTTTCTTCGCCTGGGTCTCTGTTTATTTATTTCAACTTGACTTATGGTGAGGGTCCTTCTTCAAAAACCACCATTGTTGCATCCCTCGCCTACAAACATATTAACTTTATGTATTATGTGAAGGTGCCTAATATCTCACTTTTAATAATATGTAGATAATTATTTCCAGTGATCTTCTTCAACATTATAAACGTCTTAGTATATTAATGTAAGATCTTGGGGCAAAGTAGACCTTCTATTAATCAATGACAGCTGACTTATCGGTAAGGTAAAGCCATATTTTGCCTTAATTTTAAGTTGAAAAAGAAAGAGATGAAATGCACTTGAGTAATCTGATAAATTGCCTCAAGTTGATCCCCGTTAAATTCCACACGGAATTTTTATTCCTTTCATGAGGGTAAATTTTTAAATGGGCCATTTACCAAATTTTCCGAAAGATATCCTTCAAGCTTACTTTCAGCCGGGTTAACCTTTTTATATTAAAGCAAAGAATAAAATGATTCTCTCCAACGGAGACGGTAAACTTAAAATGCTTGACCTTAGGTACCTCGATGGTATGAGATGTTGAACACGCAGGTGGACCTGACGGACACAAAGTACTGCTGGAGGATAAGCGTGCTAGGAAAGGGAAATTTAGGTTTTTAGAAAATAGATTCTTCTCAAGGGACAACGTCAAACGATATCCTTTATTGGAAAACGTGTTCGGCCATTCCCCGATTAAAACAATCAATACCAGAAATCCTCCTGAACGTACGCTCATCTTACAATCCCTAAGATCTAAGCAACGATGAACAAATTTTAATACCATAACTTTCAACAACGCGAGTTCTTAATTGATATCGTCTGATCATTCATGAAGGATCATTGTGTAAAAATTATGCGGTCAACAATAAGAAAGCCATGTAAATAGCTCTAATAGTCAATTAGCCAATGGGATTGTAAACCAAATTTAATGTATCGGTCGAGCCTACCTGTGTTCGTCGTGAGCACTTAAATAATAAACCCTTATAAATAACGAAACCTTTTCCTAAGCTTGGCTTATCACTAATTTCGTGCATTTGGGGAAACAAGGGAAGTTGAGTTTAAAGAAAAGGCTTTGAGAAGCTCTCGGAACACCATTTAGGGTCTGTTTTCGGTATGCCCTCGTATTTGCCTTAAATTTCATCAATCTTCATTAAGAAACCGTACTCAATAAGTAAAACTTTTTATTGTAAAAATAGACGGATGAAAATTAACTGAACTGACAGATTTTCTGCTGTGGCGATGGAGCGAAAATATACGGCTTATTTTGAAGAATGTTTTACAGCATCCAGAAGCATGTTTAAGTGCTAAATTAAACCTTTTTCTAACTCACCATTAGTTATTTTCCTGAGAACTTAAGAATTCAATAAGTTAATCTTTGCACATTACAACTGTGTAATTTAACGGCGTTAAAGTTAAGAAAAAATTATATTTTTTAGAAATTACAGTTTGGTATTGCCCTAACAAGTTCAACATAAGTACTTGAATCCATCCTCCTCTCCAAAGGAAATTAGTTTTTACAACTAATTTGTCCTTCCACTAATTTGTACCGTAATAAGTAGTTCGAAGAAAAGAATTTTTTTCTTTAGAAACTTTTCCGCCCAAAATGAGTAGCCAAGTCAAGTATTACTTGTTTTCACTATGGAAAGACCATCACTTTTAATTGTTTAGTAATTAATGTATCTGGTACATCAAATGAAGTTTTCCAGGTGTTGTCTTTGATGTACTTTGATGTACTAGTCCTATTGCAGTGCTTGAATTAGAAAGTGTCAGTAAGCTGTCGCTACTTTCTTGACTATTCTGTATTTGTAGTATCATAACTTGCATATTGCACACTATTGCGCTTAAACATATATACGTAGTACAATCATACCATAAATCAAAAAGAGTTGACTGCATATTCTCAGTTTTTCACTACCCGGGTTATGTTAAACGAGAAGTAAATAAACAATGAAATGGAAATTTAAGTTTGCACAAACTGTGCAACATTAGAGTAATAAATAATAGTTTTAAAGATTCAGTACGCGACGCAGCCGGAACTACTTCAAATATATGCAGGTCAAGAATGTTCTGTGATTGTTTAAAACACTCTTCTTCTGTAAATGGCCTTGTTATTTTTGAAGGTGGAATTCAATAGGTTTTACAAACGGAGTCTTCACATACGTGAAGGGAAAGAAGTTGAGAGGAGAGGCGAGCAATCGTTTTCGCAATTTATTTAATACAAATTCGACGCTCGGTTACCTCCGAATATTAGATTTATTGGAAGAATCGACGCGAAAAAATTTTAATATTCGAAAAAACCTGGAGGATACGAAGCAAAAGCTCAACAGCCAACCTCCTCTAAAGTTGAATGCCGATAAGTAATTTCCTTCCCCAGGTAAATCTATGCTTCACAATGAGTTTTCGATACTGTCGTTTACAATGGTTGTTCAATCAATCTTCGTGAATAATATGGGTAGATTACGTCGAGTCTTTTTTTTTTGGGGGGGGGAGCGTGAATCATTTCCACAGAAAATCATTCAAATGAGAAGACCTAAACTTAATTAACCAACTGTAACATGATTTGCTTAATGACTAAGCATCGTTCTAAAATAAAACATTCGAAATCACGAGCTCGGAGTGTGTCGAACGGGGACGGTTTTAGTTAATAAATAGTAGTGCACTAAAAAAATGGCTGGGTTAATTTAAGTACCGTTTCGCCAACGGATTTTAGAACAATATTTACAGCAGAAATCTGGCGTGTCTCACCGGTGAAGTACACCCATACGCATACAATACAGTAAATATTGATTCGTGTTAATAAACAAAGCAGACAGAGTACAGGTGAACTTCCGTGCAGCAATAAAATATGTCTCGGTTTGATTCCTCTTGTTGTGTGTGAGAAACCCAATTCGACTTAAGCTCTGTTAATATGAAATGGTTGTCTTGGATGTTTTGATTAATCACTTTGGGCATTAATTAATCAATTAAAAGCAAATCTTGAGTTTAATTGGATGGTTTAAACTTTAAGAGAAATTTAATTAATCCTCCTAGGATTGGAATGCTAGTAAATTAGATTTTTACATCTGTGTGAAGCAGTGAAGGATGTCAATTCAAAAATTGAAGACAAAATTTCGTACAAGTAATGTAAAAAGAGAGAAGTGTTTAACTACAATCAGTAGGTTTATTTAGGTTCCATTGATTACGGCGAGAATTTTTTGAAATGTTATATGTTGGAGAGTTTTTCCTAGAAAAAGTGGTGGGATATTCTATAGGGAGCGTTCTGTTAGGGAACAAATACTATTTTTATGGGGAGGAAAAATAAATTGCAGTGGCTTAATGGTTCGAAAAGAGGAAGTTTAGCTTATCAGAGAAACGAAGGAGCAGAGCAAGAAATGAAACGTCTTTGAAAAGGAAAAAATACAAAAGCCAAAAGTCTCTCAGTCGTAATATGTGTGGAAATAAAAATTTTTACAATTGTTAGTAGTCAAAGACCGACTGTTAAAATATCTGAAACATTATATTGAATGTGATATGGGTCAACAATTTCCAATAGCAAAAATGCACCAAAAATCTTCATTGAATGAATGGGTGAATTAGTTTGCAGAGATAAAACGACGTTCAGGAGACAAAAAAGGCCTTGTTAACGAACTGGCAAGCGGATTTGAAATGCCGAATATTCTCTCACTCGAAGAAACAAATATCCTTCCTTTCTGGCACTTCTCATTTTTACATAAATTTCTAAGGACTCAAAGCTTTTTCCGGCACGTACGGTCTGTAGGCTGCGGTAAAGATATTTCCCAAACAGTTTGCGAGATCATCGAGCTAAATGTAAATCCCGAAGTAAATTGGCAGTTGCGAAAATCTAAAAAGTCAGTATGTCAGTTTTCAGGCTAATAGTATTTTCATTTTTAATATGGACGTCTAACGGTCACCCCTTGTAAAAATAATACATATTAATTTTCATTTTACCCCCAATTGTGAAAGTCGTAGAACTGTGCGACCGAACAGACCCATTAATTTTATTCGGAATTTATTGTTATTACGTTTTTCATCAGCTGCTTTTACATATCGAATTCTTTAACTTCCGAATGCGTTAATCATTAAAAAAAATATTTAACACCTGAACATCAGGTATTATTTCGTGTTCTTTTATCGTTTCGCCATGTTTCACTGTAAACATTCCTCATCTAACATTTACCGACTCCACAGGCATACATATGTTTTGTAATGTGACTTATTGATTACTTATTGAGTAATTAAATAATGGGAAATGATGACGTGTAGGGGTAGTTCTGCAAGAGAATTATAAGAATACATAGAATAGAAATAAATAACTTAATTAAGTAATAACTAAATTCCAAGGATGAATACAATCAAGAAAACTCAAGAATAAATAAAATCTTGTACGCTGAAAGAACGTTGCAGTATTGGTGGTCTTATTATTGTAAAGTATAATTTCACGGCTTGTCCATTTTATTTATTTTTCAATAGTGTTTGAAATTTCGTTAACTTGCTCGCTACAGCAATTTCAAATTCCCCGACTGACGCCTGTAATAGTAAACCAGTGGAAAATTAAGTGTCAGACATTTATTCCACCTGATTTGAATTACCGGATTCAATTCCACTTGAGTCTTAAGGATTATTTTACCCCCGGAACTCCGCAATATTTCAGACCACACAACTTTATGCTTAAAACCGACTACTCAAGCTCGGTTTAATTGGGCCCTTTAATTTTCACAGGGCGGAAGGAGAACTGGAACAGCGTACTTGTAACGTTGCTGTAGTTATAATAATATACACAGGGAACACTTTTACGGGTGTCGGAAATTCAATTTGAAATCGAATCCGTTGCGTGATAATATTACCGAGGCAGTTTAATTGTATAATGGTATCCGATTCATGGGCAATCCCGACGTAATTAGTAAATTGTTACCTGTAATTGACTCTCGGATGAAGCAATTATTCTGTATAACCATAATATATGGAAAATCCTTTTCCAGTTGTAATTAATTGTTTTGTGAAAAGGAAAGGGCACCCGACACTCGAACCGGAACCGAACACAATGGTTTGTACTTTCGGTCTTTCAGTCTTAATTTCCGTTGCAGGAGGCATTTCTTTTTATTCACGAAGTTCAGGAGAAGAAATTCTGTCTTGGAATTCGCATCCAGGAGAAGCGCATTTAAAAGATGCGAAATTTTCAATGGCTGAATCGAAAAGGCCGGAAGGTTAGTTCAAACTTCAGACATCCGATGTAGAAATGTCAATGTCTGGAGTTGATCGCACCGTCGATTTTTGCTGCCGGTAAAATTTAATTTTATTAAACCAGAAACGGGCCATTGGCGTTACGACTTAAAATGAATGTAAATCAGTCTTTCAAGGTTTTTCGGTAAATCGTATTAATTAAGTGGGTTGTACTCAGGAAAACCATGAAAGTGTCACTGTGCTGTCGGTGTTTTTTTTTTCATTCCCAGTCAGTGAAGTGTAATAAATTACATTCGGAAATAAATTACAAGCATGGAATTGTCAATCGCCGGATTTTAACTTCAGTAGGAGTGACATAGTCTAAAATTTAATCTATCCCGGCGAATATAACCATAATTTGTATGTTTTGAGTTTTTTTTTCAGTGTATATTAATCGCTTTTCCTGATGCGAGTAGAGTATTTGTCAAAAATTTTAAGCTTGAATTTTGTTTTCTTTTTCAAGTGGAAACATTAAATCGTAAATTAATTGTGTTATTAAATAAATGATGAAGTAGATTGGAAGTACTCTGGAATACAACGAAATAATGAAATGTGTAAGGACGTCATCCTAGGAAGAATAATCTGAGAAGCCAGAAGTTGGTCTTTCGAGAAATGTCTTCCCAGCATTAACTGGCCTTATAAAAAGTGTCAAATTCTTTGATGATCTAACATGTTAATTTACTTTAGGACTGCGTGCAGGTGCTGTGGAAAAGTAGAAAGTTAGAAAACTCGGACCAAAACAAGTCCAACTCATCTCCCGCCGGGCAAAAGGTTTCAAACCCGAACCTTTTTGTTTACCCTTCCCCGGTGCGAGGAGTATCATTTTAATGTACGAACGGGTTGAGGAAAGGCTCACGTTAAGAAAAGGGAAATTTTCCTCCCCTAAAAGAAATTCATTAGAGGGAAATTTTCATTATAAAGTTTCATTATGAAAGAAATAATCTCCTCGAAATGATTCCGAAATAAAACGAACTCTCTGGCAGCTCTCAATTATTTCTTCCTTTCTTTCTCCTGTTTCCTCTGCTGTAAGTCTCGGGGTCTATAGGACGTCTACAGATGTCTACAGACGAATTTCTAACCTCCAAAGGTTGTTCCGTTTTTCCTCCCTGGAAAGTCTCCAGGGATTCGAACCTTACATTTTTTTTTCCCCCGGAAGTTTTTTATGCCGCAAAGTCGTGAATTCCCTTCCACTCTTTTCATTTGTCTCTCACCGTGAAACTTTCCTATACTTTTATTTTATTTTATTTATTTTTTGCCAACCGGCTGTGTTCACCTTGGGTTTGTTAAACCTTAATTAAGTTCGGTTTTCATTGTTATTTCTATTGCTCGTTGCGTTCTCCATTTGAAACCTGATTAGTTCGAGTTGTCCTTTTTTTTGTTGTTCCCTTCACTACATTTGTCGTTTGGGTTTCCATTCGAGGGACCCGACCAATTCTTCGGTATTTCTTTTTACGCAATTTCTTTATTTTCATTGCTTTTTTCCTTCCATTTTCTTTTCTCTAGCGTCGTGCACGCTTTTGTTGTTGTTTTCTTAACGTTTTTTGATTTTTCTCATCCTTGCGTATCTTTATTGTTTTCGTTCAACTTGGAGATGTCAAAATGGTAACATCTCTTATTCTTATTCCTATTTCGCACCGAAATGAAAACTTCCAAAGAGCAATTTTTCAAAATTTGTTCGGATGAAATTTCTTTTGAAAGTTTTAAGAGCTCTTTTTGTCGCAACTCCGCCTTGATTTCTCCTTGTTTTCAACTTTTTAATTCCCTTCGAAAATTTCTTATTCGATGACGACGTATTAATGTTGAAATTATTATTGATTTCGCCGACTCTGTTTTTATTTATTTATTATTTTGGTATCAGTTAAATATCTTTAATCCTGCAGGAAAATATTTATTTAATATTCTTAGAAAGTATTAGAAATTTTAGTTATAATCGACGCAGGGGGGAAGTTTATCTATTCAGTCGTGTAGGGCAATGTTAGCTTTTTAGTAAAATAATGTCGCGCCTCAACTAAGAAAAACTTTATTTTAAGTAATTTTAAACTGTGGTTTCGATAATTTTATAAAAGGGGAACTGTGAAATTTACATAAAATATTTTATCACAATGTCTCCCATTGCGATACAATTCAAAAATAATAATTTATTGATAGAAGAATTAGTTTTAATTAAAATAGCTTCTAAGCCAATTCCCAGTTTTTCTTTATTGAAGTTTTAAATATGCATAATATACAATTAGAGCAATCGTTAATTCACAATTAATTTTAATTTTCATATTATTATACAAAATATAAATTTAATTTGCTCTAAAATGGTTCTCAACACGTTCTTACGATAATCACAGTCCATGAAGTGGATATTACTTAAAACCGAGAGTAAAAAGCGGGATGAAAAGAAATTAAAATTTATGTCGGCAACGACAGTAAACTCTGATTGGATTTTATTAAGGTTACCAAAGTTCACAACAGGTTACCAAAGGAATCACTTAATGAGTTAATGTCTCACATGGTTCGACGTCGATTTTGAAAGAACCGTCATTAAGTCTGGGTTAATTAAGTGAAGAATTTCAAAAGAATGACTTGAGAAAGCGAAAAAGGAAAGTCATCGTTAAATCAGAAAAGTTTACTCAGAGGAAGGCCAAAAAGTAAAAAACAAGTCCACCTCTCTCTCTCTCTTAAGGGTGAGTTACAGGGTTTTTGCCCATGTTATGCCGCATTTTATTGAGCATATTGGAATGTAATACAAAACGAAAGCAGCACTTTCACCTTGTTAACTTAGGAACGGAAAATAAAATTCTGTACAGTTCTGGTTGTGTTCTCCTGATGTCGGCAGAGAACGAACCTTCTCAAAACGGACTTTTTATACATTAAAAAAGGTTAGACCCGAATTTTTATTTCCTAAATTTATTACATTAGCCTGTACGCTTTGGGTTTAGAAATTTGTGAGAATAATGAGGAAATAAATTTAAAGTTTTAAATATTAAATATTTAATAATTTATAAGAAAAAGAAATATTAAAGGAAAAATTAACATTTCTGGAGACGTGTCATGGATTCAGAAATATGTTCTAAGTATTAAATTTATCTACATGTTTGTAGGCATCGGAAGATTACAATGATTGAATGGTCAATAAAATATTTAAGTCCTTTTGACACACTTCATAATAGATATTGGTCAATTTCCATTGCGGCCTGTTAATTATCTGTTTTATTGAATATTTATACATGTGGGCAACCAATATCTCTTTGATAGGTGAAAATAAATTAAATGGATAGGAAAATAGTTTTGTTGTGTGCGGTGCTGTTGAATATTCGGTAGATTTGGTGTATAATCCTGTTAATGAATTGGAGTGCTAAATAAAACCTTAACTAATAGGACCTGCGACTGCAGATGGATGAGGATGGTGGAGATGATGGTTTCAGTCTATGAAATGGGGGTCGCTAGATATACTAACAGGATTATAAGGTTCGTCAGTGTAAATAGCGGTAGACCAGAACAGAAACTAACCGACCGACCGAGTTCTTTTACGCAAAATTTCCAAATCGGAATCCGTTACTTCGTTCCTTATTTAAAATAAAACAGTGCGAAGTCAAAGAACCTTGAACTTTCATTCTTAAGTTTTCAAAAATTTTTTTGGTCCGTGATAACTTTTTTGTAAAAAACAGATTTTCTGTAACATAAATACTGCGTACCATGTATGAGACAAGACACTCCTAGAGTTAGTCCAAAAGTTGCTTGGAATTATAAATTAGAAGTTGTGTGTCGTGTCCCATTAGCGAGAACATGTTTGTGCACTGCGACTCCTGCTGTCATGCACACACAACATTTCCAGAACGCCATTTTTTTCAACTAAAAGTTTTGCTCCGGGCGCGCAAAAAATGGAACAAGGATGTCTTCATTAAATTGAAAAATTTTAATAAGACTAAGAAATTATTATAGATGCTACACCTGTTAGGGATTTTAAAGCCCCGCAAAGCCGGGACAAATCGTAAATGAAAAGTGTTGGAATCATTTCAGAGGAGACACCAAAAAGCTTCACAAGATTCTTGAGACAGGGGGCTCTTGATTACGATGAAATTTTTTACGCAAACAGCAATCTAAGATAAACATTATTAACCACAAAGAACGCATTATTAGTAATACAGACAGGGTACTAGGATTTATCGTAGGAAATAAACCTGATTGGTATTGTAACGCTCCAGTAAATTCACACCCCTAGGTAACACACCTTGTTACCCAAACGATATCTTCTGTAATCGATCCTACATTTTCTTTACTAACAGTTAAAGATGTGTTACGACTTATCAATAAAACAAATAATAGTACAATTAAGTTGCTGTGGTTGAGAGACAAAAAACTCATATCGGAAGCAATTTAGTGGATTTTCAAAAACGTGAAAGTGCAATTAAAACGATTATTTCACGGCTATTATGATAAGTTGATTGCTGGAATAAAATCCCTTTTGCTGCCCGCAAAAAGTCTTTTTTGATAGCAAATGATATTCGAAATGAGAAGAGACTCCGTTTTAATTCGAACCTTTAATTTCCACGGAAAAATTACGGTGTTTTAATGCTAAAATTTTCCTTTCAAGTATTCTGCACGCAGAGTTCCATCTTCAGTAAAAATATTATTTTTACTAATACAACAGAATAATAAGAAATGTGCAGAGTCTAAGGAGCGTTGAATAAAAACCAATAGACCCAATGCCTTCAGCTATGTTTTCAGCTAAGCCGTCTGAATATTAAAGAAAAGGCCAAGTCGTAGTCTTCGTTTGAGCTTCTTCATCCGATGCAAAATTTCATTTTTTGAATTACACGGTCCCCTTTCTTGCTACTCTCAACAAGAGTCTGAATAAAAATAAAAGTTTAAGGCTCGTGAATTAAAGGGTTCAGTGGAACTTTTCCAGAGTGCGATTAAAAGAAGTAAAACAGAGCTCTGCGTAACATGACAGGTGAAATTTTAGTTCAAATTGTAACTTTCACTTCTTAAATATTTCAGTCTTTTTAAGAGGACAGGTTAATGACAGAGGAGTACCTGGTGCCCCGGTCGTCGTTCGACCGAAACAAATTCTTTTAGGGACTGTAGATTTTGAGTGTCGTCACCGTGTGGTTCTGTTTGAGAAGTCAATGTTTACTCTCTGCCACGAAATTTACAGTAAAAGGTCAGAACAGGAAATGAATACGTTTAAATTCTGTAAAAGAGTCCACACATAGTTTTATTGAGAATTTATGGATTTAAGAGGTTAATCGTTAGTTTTGCTGTTTCCCTGGCAACCTCAAAGATCTCAGGTTCACGTCTCGGCTAAAACCTGGGATTTTTCTGTCTTATGCTGCGAACAGTCGTAAGTTCTGCAATTTTATGTATCCAAACCGAATTGAATTCCTGATGAAACTTACATATGCACGAATTAGAAATTTGAAAATTGTATGGTAAAAATACACTTTGGAATTTTCTGTCAACCGCTCACATTAAAAATATTTTGTAATTTGAAAAAAATGGTTGAGAGATTCGTCTAATTTGTGAAATGGATGACTTGGGAAAAAATTCCGGAAGAGGCAATTTTTGGATATTTTTTTAGCCCAACCATTTTTCATCCGAAATAATAAAATGTGTAGGTAGAGTAGTTTTATATTAACTACTTTTTTTATAATGAATTTGTAGTAATTTTAGTTTTATAATAACTACTATTTTTTAATTTTATTTTTTATAATTATTGTAAAACATTTATTACAGATTCTGAGCGGCCGTAAGCCATTAAGCATAAGTGTCGGAATTACAATAAATTTATTTAATGTATGCAAAAAATATATAAATACTTTTTTAGTTTTAGTTCATAGAGTAAATGTAGTTCTAGAAATTATTTTCAAATTGCAAAAGTGCAGAATTTATTTAAGGCAGGGTTAAACGTGACGCAAATGTCAAGACGGAATAATAATAATCCGTTAAGGAATGACTCTAATTAAATTAACTTAATTCTTTTAATTGAATTATCTTTTTTTGCTTTCTTTCAAACGGCCAAAAGCATGAAATTTTTATATATTAAATTCTATATTCTTTTTAATATCACCGTGAAATAGGTGTTACCATTTGTCATTTTGCTACATTATATACAACTTAATATATTTTGCGCGACGTTTTTTTTTACCTTCTTAATGCACGCAGAAGATTTATTTTTGTTCTTTACTCTATTAAAGTGATCTTTTGTTTATTGTTTCGTAATAAGATTATCCTGCTGTCTCCCATTTTAGCCGTTCCGTTTGTTCTCTTCATATTGTGGGATGTAGGTCAACTGCCCAGCAGGTCTTGACAGCAGGGTTTTTGCCTTTCCTGATTTCAGTTCGTGCTTTTATCCAGGAGCATAGCTGGAATTTACTTGATAACTTAGACTGTGCTGGCAACAGTTGGAATTCTGTTGTAACGAATTGTTTCTGGTAAAATTTAAGTATTTTGTGTCTTACCTACTACGGAAGACGTAAGCTGTATTTTTTTGTCCGTTTCCAGAAATTTAGAGAATTCTCAATTTTTTCTTGTCTGTTTGATTTTCTCCATTCTCTTCATTTCTTTGTTGCTTTTTTTTTGAGTGTTGCCATTATATGAGATGTTTACTGGTGTTTTTGTCTCAGCTGAAAAGATTCTGCATTTTTTTATTGTTTATATTGCTAACTGACTTTGTAATCGTTTTGACACTTTTGGGTTTTGGTGTTTAAACTAGCGGTCCATGCGACAACTCCGCACACTTCACTGCCTAATAGTGCCCGACAAAACATGGCGAGAAGGGAAACTAGAAATAATTATTCTACGAATGCCAAATCTGAACCTCATACTGTATGTCAGATTGTAAGACATTTTTGTTTTTCACAATAACAGCCCCTGTTTTGTAATCCCGACGATCACGAGGGTCGCGTAACAAAATTATTGCTGTTCCATTTCATCAAACTGATTTGTCTAAAGTACACTACCCAAAGGCTATTAATTTTATTAAAAATGTGACATTTTAAGTAGTTTTTTGCTGTGCATTGCCCCTGGCAAAAATAAGTAAAAATGGAAATACTTTCAATTTATCATTAAAATTTGAAGTACGGCTTGTAAAATTTTAAAAATATGTATTATGTATTGTACCTTATACTAGGTATGTTACACATATATTACCCTTTCAGTCACCTTTCTCGTTGACGTGTGCATTAGCTGAGAGAAAGAGCAAGCAATCAGCAACCACTGACATCATTTTTATTCCTGCAAAGATTGTTCGAGGATAACATAAATAGGCGTCGATTCAGCAAGCTTAAATTTTCCAATTATAATCTTTCACTCAAAGGTAGCGAATAATATAAAACAGCCTTGTAGGCAATCCACCCCCATTAGAGACTACCAATTTTTGTCGTCGGCAGGAAAAAAAGGAGATATTGTTATGTGGATTATCATTAGAGGAGGCGAATGTGATCGCCTATTGAATTCTCTAAGTAATTTTTTATTGGATCTGGGGGATTTGAAAAGGGCCAACAATAAGGAAAAGGGAACTGGGGTAGGTTTGAATTTTTTTTGAAGGGTCTCTCACTGTCACCCTCAAACGAAGGCGAAAAGCCGCCGCCACAAAAATATAAATAAGTAATAGAAATATATATATATATATTTTAAATCGTAAGCAAAATCAATGCTATTTTCTTCTCGAAATGTTAGGAAAACGATGACGTCACAGCTGGGAAACGTAATGGTTACCATGGCAACTTTACTCCAACATTCTAACAGGTTTTCCTTTTATCCAGAGAAGTACTCAGATTCTCGTTTTTCCCTTCCTCACACTTGCTGGCTTTCGACTTTCTAAACTGACTCGTTCTCTGTTTGATTCTCAGGCAGTAATTTCTGTAATTAATATCAGCAAAAAAGCAGGGAAAATGATGAAAGCCGAAGGAGAAAAATAAAGAAAGATTTCCCGATGGACCGTGTGCGACTGTCGTTTCCCATATCTTTCGTCCTGACAGCGACTGAAACGGTGAATCTCCCAAAGGTTTTCCACCTCTCCTATCCTGCCTCTTGCTTTCTCTCTCTCTCTCTCTCTGTCACTTAAAAACTATCAATAACTTTCATAACGTGTTAATTATTTAAGTGTGGGATGTGCTCGTTTGTATCCAGTGACATTTCTACTCGGAGAGAAAAAGTTAAAAAAAAAACGGTTTAAAAAGTTATGAAAGGAGAAAGGCAGTGAAATTATCGCCTATTGGGACTTTCTCTCCTACACGAATTAATTTGTGACGGTGTAAATTTTTTTTTAGATAATTTGTCTAGGTGTTCTCACCTCCATTAAAATTGTAACGGAATTTCAAATTGTCTCCCATCTCCTGGGTATTTTTGTTTTTCTAATTTTTTTTCTCGTCCGCACCCCGGGAAATGTTGACACATTTAATGTTTTCGATACGAACTTATTCACACGGTGACAAGTACACATTTATTAAAGTGTACAGCTGACGAACAGCGACTGATCAAATAAGTCACATAAAATTCAATTAACTCGTAGTCGTGAGGTATTCATCTAGGGCAATTTCGTTTTTGTTTTGTGCAATTCATGGACACATTACGGTTTAGGTATATTTTTTTCAAGTCTCGTTAATCAAAAGGTCTCGTGTTAGTTAACTATAATTTTCTATTTTACAGTTCACGTTTAATAACACATTTAACAATTTTCAATTTAATGTGTTTCGATTTTTTCTCCTTTCACGGAAAACTTGGTACGTCAACTTCAGTCACTTAGACACGATAGAATACAGGTGTTAGTCATTTCGAGTTTTTCAATTTTATGTCGGGAAGGCGAAGTGGTAGTGGTAGTACTAGTTGTAGTAATAATAGCTGAAAAGAGAACCGTCAAAAAAGTATTGGAAAAAAATAAGTAATATAATTTTTTCCAAAGATTTTGTTTCTGTTTTTCTACCTTTGATTTTCGTTAATTTTTTATCTGACAGTTTTTTTTTTGAAGAAACTTATTCTTCGCAAAAAATAGACTTTTCCTTTATAGGAAATTTTGACTGAATTCAAGGTTTTCTGCTCGCAGTGAAATGCCACCAAGAAAATTTCTGAGAATCGGATGTATTACCGTACATATAAATCTGACAATTTCCTTTGATGTTTTACTTTTGTTGATTTGATTCCACCTCGAGAAGAATACTAAATTTGAATTGGTGTTTCACTCCACGTCACACAAATGACATAAATATTGCTTACAGGAAACTCACGCCAAGACTTGCAATGAACGCACAAAAGCTCTCGTGGAAGATTCCCAGTGCCGAAACCCATGTTTCTTTTTATTTTCTTCTTATTCTTGTTATTACTTATTATGTCTCAATATTTGGCCCGTTTCTTCGAATCCCGAAAGTTTCAAATTTCTTCCTTTTTTTCTACCGTTTCGCAGGCAACAACATTCAAACTTGAAATTTTTACGACGCAGGATGGGAAACTTTCTCTTAGGGAACTTGAATTTAACGTCGTCGCGTTGAAATGTTGGAGACGTTTTTCATATAAAACGAAACGTTCAGTCGAGTTTCCCGGGTCATGTTTCATCCATCAGAGCTGCCCCCGGAACGAAGTAAAAAAAAAAAACTTTTTTATTCATTGTGCTGAAAAGCTTGCCGGCTATGGTGGATTAGGGGAGATTAGTCTGGATTAGCGAGATGAGGGTTAGCCCGGTTCAACTTCTGAAGCTCTCGGTGAACCATCAGACTCTGAGTTCTCGCCAGCCTGATAATTTCTCACGGTATTCTCCTAAGTGGAAACATAAATATCCCTTAAATTCCAGATTTTAATTAATTAAAATTTTTATATTTCCCGACTTGTTGCTAAGTAGACACGGGGTGGCGTCAAGTCGATCATATTCGTTCTCGTTTCACTTTTTATGGGTTTGCAGACACATCAGTTAGACGAACCATCACATCGTGGTGTAATTGCGCTGTATTAAAAATATATTATTGTGTGATAGTAATGTAACAACACTAATATTACACTTTTAATTCCATGGAAGGGGTTGATGTGATGTGAGACTGATGTAGGACTTAAATATGAATTCAATAGCACGCAATTAACCAGATATGAACTTTATTTTTACATTATTTATTATGCCAGTATAATGAGTAATATGCTTATTTTTATTAATGTAATTCTGCACTGCTATCAGTCGAAATACACGTTTATTCTTATAGGAGTATGTAAATGTTTTTGAACAGCCAATAGGGAGATTTCTGTGGAGCAGTTTCGGTCAAGTCCTACTTTTCGTAGGGATGATAGTACCATTTTCTCTATAATTTATTCTCCACGCCTCTTGACAGGCAGCAAATTTTCAAATTTATATAAATCTAGCTGGAAAATTAACGTACCCGCATTAAATCGCGCGATCGATGAGACCCTTGTGGAAATAAAATTCTGCTTTTTTTGTATTCAACCGAAGGCTTTTCGGTCCAATGCCTCTGCACTGGCCACTCCATTTCCTTTCCTGGCTCTCCTCAACTTCAACAATGTGAACTTCACTGATTTTAAGCGATAAAATTCCCACAGAGATGAAGACTCAAAGAATAACACAACTTTTTATAAGAATCAGGAGAAAAAAATCTAGTGTTGTTGAAAATTGAAATAAAAGAGCACTTTTTGACGTGAGACGTGGTACACATCATAATTTTGTTAATGCAACAAACAGAAAAAATAAAATAAGATTTTTAATTTTCTTGCAGAGGAGGAAACTGATGATTTCACATTCCACGTGGCGAGACACAGGCCCGAGGAGCTAAAGAAGCTAATTAAAACTACAAAATTTACTCGGAAGGAAATTCAGCTAATATATCGAGGTTTCAAACAAGTAAGTATAGCAAACAGTAAGTCAGCGGAGACAGTCACGGGTATCCGCGAGGACTGGAAACGTTTTTAACTATTCATTCATTTCCTTTGAGTTCTCTCATCGTTTTAAAGAAAGTGGCAGATTTCCAAACAGCATTATCATGGTCATTATTTATCGCCTGAAAATGGAAATGTCAAGTTGAAGAAAAATAAAATCGAGATACTTCATCGGCTCCATTGTCCAAACCTGGCGCGTCTCCATTTTGATTTTAAAACCTAGGCAAAAAACACAAAAAACACGAATAGACAATTAAATTGATTATTGAATTTTTGGGATCCGGGAGAACCTGACCCTCACTCGTGTCCCCTTCGTACGCATCAGAAATTGGGCTGGTATCCTCCTTTTGTGTTGTAATCCTAAAAATGCCCATTAGACAGCTGCAGGCCGTGTTTCACGAAGCCGTTTTTCCGATGGGTTTCAACTCACCTTCGCAACAACAAACACGAGAGAAGGTTGTAGAATTTTTTTTTTTTTTGGGGGGAGGAAAGAGCAACGCGAAGTTCACTCCGACTTTCCCAAATGTATTAGCACGCTGATATTTACGATTTCCGGGGGAATCCCAGGGAAACTGAGTCTGGCGAACTTAAACAGTGAAATCATATTAAATCCATTTAATGGAATATCAGGAGAGTATTCAATTCCGTACACCCCGTCGAACTGGTTATAAGTTAATTATGTGACTCGACTCGTGAGAGCAACAGATTCGGTCATTTCTGTCTGTTTCTGAACTTTCTTTCGATTAGGCTGCACTCGAGTTACATCCCATGGAATATTCGGTGGGACCGTATTGGCTCACTCACATGCCTCTTGTTTATTCTCAGACTTGTACGATTTCAATATTCGGAATTAACTTGACCGTACTTAAAATGAGAACTCCTTCCAAAAAAAGACGCTGCCAAGTTTTTTGTTTTTTCTTCTGCTTCTTATCTCGTAGAAGCTGAATTTTATTCATTAATAATTTTTATTAAAATACTACATTAAACTCCCTTAACCTCACCTCAAACCTAAACCTGAAACATAAACCTCAAAAATTTATAACAAGACTTTTTCTTGTGCTTCTGTGGGGTTGCGTACAGGAGGTGACTTGTTTGGTTTCAGTGTTTTCAAATAGAGTCAACGTCACTCCACGTGTTTTTACTAAGAATAGCATTTAAGCAAATTAATATTCCAAAGTTTCGTTAGTTTAATTCTTCTCGACATTCAATTAAATTTCATATCTCAGCCTTGTGAGTCACTTCAAGTCGCTTCATCACATCTACCCGGACTTGTCGGGCTTTAACATTCCCGGTAACGAAATTTAAATTGGAGGCTTTCCTTCGACCTGATTGTCTCCGTCTCCGACTTTCACCTTTCACGTGTCACTCTCATTGTGTCTTGAATAATCGAAATGTCAGAAGGTAAAATTCTCAAAGGTTTAAATCGGTAAACGAGTACGAAATTCGTTCGTTAAATATAAAAAAAACAGTTAAAGAGGAGCTTCACCGTTTCTCTTTGTGCGTCTGTTTATTTTTTTGTGTCTGACTGGGTTCGAGTAATCTTTTAAGACTTGGTATTTCGATTCCTTTTAGTATAAGTGAAAACATAAAATACACTCCTTCCCTGTGAGGATTGAGACCGTCGACTCTGTCATCCTGGGCCTTCTTCGTTGACCCGCTTTTGTGAAAACGAGAAAAAAAGGCGAATAATCGCAAACAAAAGTAGTCGGCTTGACATTACCATGGAAACACACACGTATAAATGATGCATGATATGTACAATTTTTAAAAAGTAACTTTTCAGAAATTAACTTTCTTCTTTTCTTCAAGGCATCCCCGTCCTCACGAGGCGCTCCTCCTCGCCCCACACAAATTTTGTAGTTTTGTCGAATGCAAATGTTAAATCTCGAAAAAAGTCGTTGTAAGTAAAACGTAAAAAAATTCACTCTTATTTTACATGTACTTTAAAGTTTCTGACCGCCACATCAGAGATTAACTGACAAACATAATTTTCGCAGGGAAGAGAACAGAATCTGAAAGGTTAAGTTCCCGGATTTGCCTCTTATTAACATGTTAGTAAACAGTCGTGACGAACCCATACGGATAAAACTCTGGCTTTTATAACAAATTCATTTTAATTCTCTACTTGTATCCTTTTTAGGATGTTTGTTTTGTCCCGTTACCGTAAAGGGTAGAACAAATTTTCCGGTCGCAGTCTTAAATGAACGGGATGTCGCGGAGTCGTACGTTTGACTTTGGGATTTTCCGTTCTTTTTCCAAGGAAAAGCTCGAGACCTGATGCAATTATTAACGAAATTGAAATCACGTTAGACGTTGACCTGGATAAAAGCATTACTTTCAGATGGCTCATTGAACGATGTGGGTTTCTCAATCGGAGGCAATCCCACGTTCTGTGTCAATTATTCTGATAGTAAAAAAAGGTAATTCAAATGATGGGAAACATGCGAAACAATTTGAAGACCCGAATTGCGTTGATGAGTGAACTTTCGTTAAAATATTGTTAAAATATAATGGTTAGGAAAAACATCTCTACCTAATATCTCATATGATTTTTTGTGCGAGTAAAACATCAGTTGATGTGTTCAATTTCCAGAGCAGACAATTAAATATACAAAATTTTGTATGCCATTCGGTTCTGACACAATGTTCTACCCCAGGTGGAATTTGTATTTAATCTATGAGATGATTTATTACAAATACATACGCTTTAAAATAATGTATCTCTTGGTTGGGTGTCTCAAAGTGTAGCATCGTGTAATAAAATGATTTGCTTAGCGCGTTCGCAACATCGTAAATTTTTGCAGACCCGTGTGCGCTTAGATTTCGTCAGGTAAATTTAATTTAAATAAAAAGAATGAAAAATCTTAGGCTCTCGATTTTTACAACTCTCTACCTTTTGTGTCCCGACAGAAAAGCACATCGGTTGAACTTCTCACCCCTTGATAATTCGAAATATCGACCTGCGAAGCAACTGTCCCGAAACCCAGGAGATGTCTGAAAGTTCTGCTTGTTTTCAACTGTCAAAGGGAGAGAGAGTGAGAGAGAGATATCATTACCCAGTTTTAACAAACCTTTTGGTCCTGTTATTTCGATGTATTTCGATAAATAATCATCGGACACGCGATGACAGGTGCACACTCTCCTGACATGATGGACAAAAAAAATACCTAACGTGACAGGGTCAAAGTCTCTGAAAATTTTATCAAAACTTTATTGTATCGTCTGTAAAATACACTCTCTCTCCTTTGTAAGATATTTTGCGGATGACAATAGACAGAGTTGGTTAAGTGGTATCTCGGGCAATACACCAGTAGTTATTTATTTCCTTTGAAGATGGAAACTTCGTTCACGGTTCTTGGCTGACCGAGGAAATAGAACAAAGAGTTAAATTTAATTCCCGCACTTTTTGTCCACTTTTCTCCCGGCAAAGACCTTCATTTCGTATTTTTCCCTTCGTTCCTGGCTCGCTGTTTGCTTTCTCTCCATTTTTCTGTATTCCTATCGGGTTTGCGTCAGGTTTTCAGTTGACAGCAGGAATTATTTCGACCGGAAACAACCAGAGCTTTCAGCTTCAGTTCGTTGCAGAGATGCTCTCTGATGCCCTTCGTCCCCTGCGGCACAAGTCAAAAGCTGTTTTTATATATATATATATATTTTACGACTACTTCCTTTAATTCTTTTGTTTCAGGAATGTCCTTCGGGCATGGTGGACGAGGACTCGTTCAAACATATCTTTGCACAGTTCTTTCCACAAGGCGGTAAGCTTGCAAATTTTATTAATAATATAATCCTTTCGAGAAAGGCGAAAAGGGGTTTTACTTTATGGGAACCGTCTACGCATTCGGGAAATGTTTAAACTCCTCTTAAATGTTTTACGTAAAGGGAAAAGGTCTAACTGTTTTCTAATTGCGTTCGCCATTTTTTTAGATCGACGTCGCGATTGTGGTTTTTCGTTAATTTTATCGGAAAATAATACTTCGCACCAAGTTTCGTTTATTTGCGACGAAACACTCAATTTAACTCCGTCATAACAATAATAGTTCTGCAAAATAATTAATTTTGTTAAGTTAACCGAAATCTGAAACGTAAAACAAACGTAGGTCGTAAATAAAAATGAGTTGGCCAAGTTGGGAGCCGAGGTCCTGAGAAAGTTGTACGGAAAGAGTCGGAACATTAAATAAATCCGGCAATTCTTTTGATTTTTATTACGGCACTTAAAAGTTTAAGGATACATACTTTTAAGCGTTTGTTAGTTTTTTCTCCCTCGCAAGAATATTTTCGTGGTGAGCTTCTGCCGTATTGGTAAAAGAAAATTGAACCGGACGAAGGAACAGTTTTTGGATTCTTCGTTATGAATAATGAATAACTTTATTTTTGAAAATTTGGTTGACATCTGCGGCGGTAAGAGACAGGAGACTAGAAAAGTGAAAATGTGAAGTGGTGTGAATTCAAATTTTCCGTCGAACATGTTCAAAATTTTAAATTTTCAGGTAGCTTGCGAAAAGTTTTATTGTTACAAAGGACGGTGGTCCGACATTTGGTTACAGAGTTACAATATATCACTTTTCAACCGCTTATCGTTAACGTGGTTCGCAGGAAAGCAAACATTAATGGATTATATGTATTTACGTACCTTTCACCCATCTCAATTTCGCGTTTTGTTATTTATCAATATAACTTACACGACACATCATTTCATAAAGTTTGTTATCGTCGACTACTACCACCCAAACGTAACAAACTTTGTCGTAATTATCAAAAATACATCAGATTTTATTTAATGATTTGTGCGATGCTCTCAATTGTAAGTTATATTAATAGCTTTACTAATTAGAAAATATATGTTTCAGTATTTTGTTGGCTTCCTATGCTTTCATTAAACTCCCTCGAGTATTGACGGCACAGAAAAACTTCATAAAATATACTTAATCGTTTTATTATTTCCTGTGATACAATAATTCAACTGTCTTTCGGAGATGTAAATTATTTAAATATAAAACACTTAAAGTGACAATATGGCAGATTGTAATAAGTTAAGAAGTCTACACGTAATGAATTGTAATGTACGGCGATTAAACATCAAAAACAAAGGTTGTAAGTTGAGTAAGCATTGTTTTAAATTTAAACGGGAGCAAAACTAACTGAGGAAAATAAATTTTTCCGTGTAAAAGACGTTTCCGACGTGGACCAATTGGTGATTAATGATGGAACCACCTCGTTCCGGGTTTAACCAAATCCAAAGTGCCTTTGCATTAAACAACAGAAAACCGATGAAATTTGTATGAATGGTAAGGACCCTTTTGCTGTTCTAAAATCAGTGCCGAATTTCAGTTTTCCTGGCAAAACGGTGACTATCCCAGAATTTTCACTCTGCTCGTAACAATAGACAAAAGAAACTTTTACTGATGGAAAAAGTAAGAAATCATGAAAATGTAGGGGTTAGAGTTCGGTTCCAAAACATGCCACGGTAAATGTTTAGTGAACCTACAAACAAAATTAATTTAACTAGTATGTTCCTTTTATGTTTTAGACAATGCGGATAATAAATTTAATTACGAAGAATTCGAGTGAGTCAGTCTTTCTTATTCTAATGAATTAAAACTTGAGATTTCGTGGAACGACGTTGAATTTTTGAAGTTTCTAAAATTATTTCACAGAGTTTTCGAAAGAAATTCCAAATATTGTTTTTTTTGTCAGAAGAAAGGCGCGTACGCCGCATAAGAAAATCCAGCAACCAGTGAGTTGCGGTTAACTAAGGAATTGAATACAAAAGAAAGTTTGGGTTTAACAAAACTATTTTGGAGGTGGCATTTGCGGAAAAGCAACCGGTAAAATACCACCGAAACGTAAAAAGTTAACTTTGTTTTCAAGAAGAAAAGATGAACTATTGGTACTTGACACTAATGTTACATATATATAAAAAAAATAGCTGTGCAGCAAATATAAGAGGTTAGGAGTAACACATTGGTTGACAATGACGATGTTGTCAATAGAATTTCGTAAAATGTGTTTTTGGTAACTAATAGTAGTAGGAGTAATAAAAGTACTTTGAGGTCATTTTGAGGAAGTGGAGATTTCTGTAAAACAATGGGGCTTAACATAGTTGTTAATAATAACATTAACAAAAGCAACGTACTTAATGTTTACTCTACTTACTTACCACAGGTTTGTGTTACTTGTTAAATTTCCAACTCAAAACTTTTGTCCTTGCCTACAGGTAAAATCTTTGGTACAGTTTAGGCCAGGTATTTGTTTACTATCAAAATAAACTTCTGGCGGTTTTATGCATGTTCGAATTTTTACGAATAAACTGTTGATTTGAATAAACTTTCCGGTAACCGCGTTTGATTTTAACTGAAATTCATTGAAAATCGTAAACATTACAATCACGGACAACTTCTGCTTTATTCAGTTAATATAATAGTTTGTAAAAATTCTACTAGACTGCTACATATTTTGTCTAGGCGGCGGGAACTAAAACCGTATTATTGCCGATGTAACAACATTTTTACAACGTTTCACTTATCATATTTGAATATTTTCCGATACGGAGAAATGATCAACCTTCCCACTTGCACATTTTTACTTTCTTTCCCTGGTATAAAGTGAAGAAATTATTTATAAACCAAGTTTACGTACCCATAAATTCATGTTCATTGTAGAACTTTGTTGATTTATTTTTTACACGCGACGAAGAAATATTTCAGAACTTTTTTATTCTACTTAGTTATTGTACCAGTAATACACATTATCATTACCCTTTGATTATTATTAAAAAGTTTTATTTTGAATTTTTTAAGTATGATTTGTTAGGGAGCACTCCCTACTGTATTTTAATCAAGTGACAGAAATATTAATATTACACTAGTAATAGAAAGAAGTAAGATTAATTAATTTGATCTAAAGAATTCCTTAGAACTAAATAATAATAAGTGTTTAATATTATTGTTGCTAAAATGAGGTATCATGAATTTTTTTCTCTCATGTCAACGTTGTCAAAAATTTAATTTTTAATACTTCGGAATGGAAACTGTGGAGTGGAAGTAACCCAACAGAAGGAAAATGAAAAGATTTTTTTATTCAAACAGACAAGAATAAGATGTGACATTAGAAAATATCAAAGGGAAACGTCCAAAATTGTTCTCTCCGGTCACTTTTGACATAAAAAGAAAAAAAAGATGTTTCGGGCACGGGTTGTAGTCCCAATGGAGTCCTTCCTGGGTCATCATCCTTTTCGGTCGAATCCCTTCAGACTATAAGGGCCGTTTTGTTCCTTCTTTAGTGTCATCACAAAATTAAATATCCACTCGTCGACATATTCGACGTGGAACTTTTCGCAAAACAACCTGAACTGCACAATTGCCCTGACCCGGTGCGGAGAACAATAATTAAGTTTGTAGCGGAACAAATAACTCCCTCCGGGTTTTTATACTTAGGAACGCCATTATATTTTTACTTGTTTCTACTTAACGATATAATAAATCACAACTATTGCTTTTTATGTCTTTTTCTCATGGATATCAAATACTAATTCTCGATTCGTGACTGTTGTGTAACATATTAAACGAATGATGAGCTTGTAAATGTGTTTTTTTTGTTACATTATTCATGTATTTATTATGGTAACATTTTTACGTGAGCATTGTGCGTTCAGCATGCTTAAGATTGATATGACTCAACACAACAATTAATTTTTTTTGTGGTTTCTTTTATTTTTTATAATTTGTCGTTTCATATATTTTTTCATATCCCTCCAATAATGGAAGATGAAGGACAAACAAAATGTTTCTACTACCTATTAAAAACAATACTAGAACACAGGATAATTGGGAAAAGCAAAAGAGTAATGGATGGTGGAATAACGTACGCCAACAATGGTACAATTAAAGTATGGGTACATAACTATGTATTGAACGTAAGCGATTAAGGCAGGCATCAGATGCTGGTAACCACGTAATCAAGAAAAGCATTTGTTTTATTAAAAGGAAATTTTACTGGTTTTATTTGTTTTTCGAAAATCGATATATTGCATTTTGAAGTAATTTGATTTGGTAGTAATATTTTATAATGGAAAGAAGAAGAGGAAAAATGAATTTTAGAGGACTGGATAGACTTTCTTAGTTATAATCTTGCAATAAAATAATTACATTCAATTGTGTTTTACATACTTTTTATTAAACCAAAACCGAATGTATTAAATGAAAATTTGATTGAATTTTCATATTACAGCTTTCTTCACTCTTGGCAACACCAATCAATAAGAATCCTTAGGTTATTGTTGTTTTTATTTCGATTACAAACCCATTCTTGTCTATATGTGATTATATAAAATCCAATGATCATCATTAATTACGTTGTGGTTTTCATCATCGATTCCTGACATTAAGAATTGGTTTTTAATCTACGGTTTTATTTTGATTGATTGATTTCGCTTCAAACCATCGGAACTGTATGGTACTGTAATAACAAAGCTTTTCCCGTATTTATAGTTACAATGTAGTAAATATAATATCTTAAATTATGTTTTTTATGTACAAAACTTCAGTTGCTGATTGTCCTATTCTGTGACTAAATTCTTACTTGCTGTTTTCTCCTATTACAGATGCAACTCACTACGCTCATTACGTGTTCAATACAATTAAGCACAATCAGACGGGGAAAATAAGTTTCGAGGTAAGTTTTGGCGGGAAAATTTTTTTTTCTTTTTCCTTGGACTCGACCGTAGGAAACGCGGATTTCAAATTTCCTTACCGACTTCATTAAATTATTATACGGGAGAAACATTTTTGGCGCCTTGAAAACTCCCAAAGTTAATTTAAAAGTTTAATTTAGGGGTAATATTTACGACGTTTTACTTTTAGTTTCGACGGTGGCGCCCTCTTATTTCCGTTAAAAAAACACCCCCAAGAGGGAGGATTAAATTTTTTTTATCAAAATCGGCCGTAGCTGAAGCAGCTCGCTCCTATACACACAGATGTATATCGTTCGAATCCAATTTGAATTTAAATAGATGTAGTAAATAGAATCAGCGGGCCTCCTATTAATTTGCCTCCTAGTTTTTCTTTCACGTTGAAGACAAAAGTAAAATTGCTTAATGAAGGTTAGGTCGCTAATGAATGTGAAACAATAGAGACAGCACAATGCAGACGATGAAATTAATGCTACGAGAAGAATTAACGAACGAAATTCCAGAAAGCCAGAAGATGAATTAGTCGAGACTAATAAATTAGTTTTGAGAACGGGGAAAATAAGAAATTTTAGTTCCTTTAGAATGGATATGACCCTTAAGTGGGGTCCTTTCTTGGTGGAACAACCAGCAGTAACCGGGTCGGAGGAGGTTCTGATTCCAAGGCAATTATGTTTGGACAGGAGGAAACGTTGGCGAACGCACTATTGGATGTAAAATGGAAACAATGAACGAAATTAAGTTATTTCCGCCCGCCAATTCGAAATTAATTCGAGTACGAGTTAGTTTGAAATTGTGACATTTGTTGCCAATTTGCGAAATTTCAGCCATGTTGGAGACATTAAAACTTTCATAATTTTTCACGTGATTTATGTTTGCTTCATTCAGTGGATGCAGTGAACGGTTTATTACATATAAAAATTACGTTCAATAAATCATAAGTGAATTTTCAACATCCAGCACTGACTCTATTAGGCTTATCATATATTTTTGCAGGCATGTGGAATAACAGGATTTTCGGGCATGACAATTCAATAATTCTTTCTCTGAGATTTATAAACACATACATTCTTGTTCACTTCTGGTTCCCGTCATTCTATTTCCTCCTGTTGTGGATTTCACTTTGTTTTATGGTCTTGTTTTCGAAGAAAATTAAAAGATATATTCGGCTTAGAAGTTGCTTTGATGAAGGCTGATAAATGGAAATGGAGCTTTTCACGACAAGACGGGTAAATTCCATTGGAATACAAATGTTCCACCGCGGCCGACTGCGCCATTTATCATTCATTAATCTTCATATATAATTAATTTTTTGCCTCTTATTTTCATTTAAACATTACCGAATTCGACGAAGGACTGCTGGAAATAATTAATTAATTTAAAATTGGGTAATTTTTTTTCACACGACTGCCTGCCGCTTCAGGTGTTGCATATTGGGGAATTGGTCGTGGCAGCAGAATAATTGTTCTTCCGTGCGAAAGACTTTCCAGCGGGTAACTTTTCCTGTGTGAAAATGCGACCTTTTTTATCGTGAAGTTCTTCCACTTCCATTGTGGAAACTCTCTTCAATTTAAATAACCCCACAATGAAGTCTCGTTAAATAGTTCGTTTTGTTTCCCGGTACCATTTTGGTTAAGTTCGATGCGTGAAATTTGCACAGGTTGCAGGGTTCTTTTGTCATGAATCTTGTCAAAGTTACCCTCCAGGTGAACTCAATATTTGTGCTCCTTCAATGTCGCAAAGCTCCAACATACAAATATTGCTCTTCCGTATAAGGAATACATTTTCTATTCTTAGTTTTACAAGCCAATAAAGTGTCGGAGCACGAAATTTCTCCTTAAAAGCAACAGCGTAAAAATAAAACTACTTCCGGTATCCGACAACACCAGGATCTCTGTTTACTTTCCATCTCGTAAAAAAAAGGAAAAGAAAATCAGTCGCCTTTTATGTCAGCCCAAAATTGTTGTCAAAAGGCAAAAACCCCTTATAAATTTTTTTTACTAGCCAAAAACTATTTGGAAACTATCCAAAAACACACGTCATTTTTTCTGGGATTATCCGGCCACCGGCGGGTGGAGGAAAAAAGGAGAAAGTTTAATTTTTGCCCGGCTAATTTTTTTCTTTCCCCCCGCGATCTTCGAAGAGATCAATCAAGTTCAATACGAAGGAAGGGAGAAAACTTTGCGGGATTGGCAATGGAAAAGTTCACTAGAACAAGAACCTTTTTACCGGCAGCAACCTTCGGAAGGTTCTCGGACGACTGAATTCGTCGATCGAGGGTTAAAATGTGTTTTTTTTAACTTGCAACTTCTTTTGGAAGCGTCGACGCTTTCAGCTTTTCAAATCAGCTAATTTAAACTTTTAAGCTTTTTAATCCACCGAGCCGAGAGGTTTCGAAACCGATGGGATATCAATGCCGGTGAAAGATTACCAAATCAAGCCGCCACCGCGATTTTAATATGGGCCAGGGGATGAAAGATCGGGCCGATGGGGTTGAAAATGATAACTAAACCTTACCTCCAAGTAGTTACGCCCGGTCAAATTGTTATTACAGTGATTATCGCAGTTGGAACAAGTTTGAAATTAAACCGGTGGGCTCGATAACAACATTAATGACAGTGGAAGTAATAGTAATAATTTCTCGTTCAGAAACTCCACGGCTGACGGACCTTTCGACTGAAGTGCAGCCGAAAACCCATCCCGTCTATCTTACACCAATTATATATATTTTTGTAAAGGGCTCTTCACAAGGAATGCTTACCCTCTAAAAATCTGGCATTTATTCCTCGCAGTCAACATAAATTTTATTTGATTTACACGGCTTTAAAAGTCTACTTTCGTTTTCGTTCTTCAAATTTTTGAAGTTATCGAGACCTAGGAAAAAAGAACATAATTTGTATTTGATGTTTGTTTGCGCGGATGCTTAAGTATTTCGCTTCTTTTTTTTGTACTCTGCTTATTTATGCAGTCAATTTTTTTCCGTTAAGTACTTCCCATCACATTTTTCAAATGACTTTATTTAATTTAAACTCGGTAAATTAAATGTAAATCAAAATACATTTTTCAACCGTTTTGTTAGGAGCTCTTTGCGGTTAATACGCTGCAGAATTACAGAAGCCAATGACTTTAAAGATTAATGAGGTTTAATTATTAATTACAGGAAAAATTTAAATAAACACTTTAATAAGCGGAGAAATGTACATTTCTTTGGTAGTTCAATGCTGGATTTTTATTACGTCGCATTTGTAAGACATAAATATTTATATTTATTCCCAACTAAATATAAATACGTGCTTTTTTGCATGCATCGTAAAGTCAGCCAACTGTGCAATGAATAAATAAATAAATAAGGTCAGATATCGGGAATCGAAACGCACCACCGAGAGTTAATTCAACCCCGTTTTTAGAGCATACATAGATATTGCAAACTAAGTTGATGAATAATGGCTATCCTTAAAAGTCAAGATTTGATCTTATTGATGATCTATCACCTTTCGGTCGGGTAAAAAAACCGTGTGAAAATAATCCTCGGAAAGCGGTTGATAATGCAAATTTGTAAAATTTTTAAAAGGCTCAAAGCAAACATTGAGGTAGAAAGGAATATTTGACAAGATGGGGATTTATTTCACGGAGGACGACGCCATTGTGTGGAACCTTTTGTTCGATTTCCATCTTGCAACAGTGGAAAACCCTTTGAGGGAAATCCCAGTGGAAAATGGCGAGAGACGTGCCTGATACACCCGGTATAAACATTCATATGAAAATCTGCAGAAATGTTGTGCTCTCGTTTGGTTGCCGGATTTTTCGGGGCATTCACTAGGATAATGACTGGTTCGCTCGGGCAAAGCTACCAAAATTCCACCTCAACAGGTGCAATTTACGATTGTAATTAATGGACCTGGCCGTCTCTCTCTCTCTCTCTCTTCTTCATTTCGTTCGCGTAAAATTTATAAATGTTCCCTGTGTTGCCTCATACGTGTATTCTCATTTACATTAACGACAGGATCTATAAATTTAAATTGTTACTTGTTCTCGAATAAACCTAAGACATATCTGCAAAGCTAGGAATTACAACTAAGTTACAGAACGGTACACTTTTTATTTATAGATTTGCAATTTCGGTCAGCAGTTGTCTACAATTACATTCAGTTTTTAATATTCAAACTCGATATTTATTAGTTTGTCGTAGGAATTTATAGTGTTTCACAATATTTCACAGCTGCCTTAAAAGTGTTTTCGAGTCTTGGAATCGTACAGGTACACATTTGAGCAGGTACTTTTATTTATACGTAAATACGCTCATTTTTATTTAACATTATATTAAGAGGCAACTCTTTATTTGAGTCACGTGGATGTGAAGGTTGAATCGTAATAGTCGGAGCCTGAAAACTGTTTATTTAAATATACTCGAGAGCAATAAATTGAAATCCCAAGTGTGAAATAGGCATTCCGTTCGAGTTATCTAAAATGGTAAGCTTGGGGATCGTTACGCTGGCTTAACTATAACTCCACTCTTTTATTCGACAGTTTGACATTTGCTACTTCTTTAACATGATTCACTCCGAACGGGATGTCTTTTCATAAATTTTCTCAAAACTGAAGTGAAGAGATTGCGTTTTATTGTTCGAAATAATACTTATCCCGGGGGGGGGGGGACAGGTAATAAACGACCTCCTGTAAAGGAGTACACTTAAGGTGTAAAACCTGTAAACTTGAAGTTTTAAGTGGCACTGTAATCTACTGTTGTTGCACCGAATTCGTAATAAAATTACGTTGGCTGTAGTAGTAGCGGTTGTAGTTTCATCCATGTAGTTTTCATCGTTAGAAAGGTCGTATCTCCACAATCGCGTGCGTTCTTTCATTTCTGTTCTTGCGTTTCACTTGCTCAATTCACGTTGCCGGAGTTTCTAAAAATTCATTTTTCTCGTGCCCTTCTTCCGGCTGGAAAAGCCATTTTTCGTTAATTCTAAAAATTTATGGGTCGGAACTTATGTTTCTCCCTCCAAGTTTTTATTCTCCTTTTTATTTTTTCTTTACATTAGTCTCCACCGTTAAGAACTGAGAAAGACTTTGTTAAGTAGACGGTCCGGAATATTTGATTAGTGATGTAAACTTAAAGAGAAGTTTTACAGAAAAAAAATGTCGTTCGTTTCAGTGGCAATATTTCATGGTTTCAGCATCTTGGAATTATATAAATGTATACACTATTTTAACCCATTTTTCTTTGGTCTTACCCAGTAACTTTTTCTATTTTCGGCTCTTACGTGTTTCTGCTTCCTCTCTCTTTCTCTATATACGGCCTTAATCGTGACACTTCCCTCCCCCTGAAATCTGTTCGAACGGTGTACTGAAACTAAAATTGAAAACTGAATTTTTGCTGATGAGTTTGTCACATTTTAAAAAAGGTGTTTCTTATCTAGTCCCACCTCTCCGTGGTTCTTCCAATATTCTAAAAGTCAAAGTCTTCAATTTCCTTGTCCTTCATTCTCGTGAATATTTAAATTGCGATATTCTGCAATAATAAATCATGGATTCCGTTGTTGACAGGATTTTATAGAAATGATAAATGAATACGTGCAATCAGTATTAAATTAAAAGTTATCGGGGTTCATTGAAATATTTATTTCTATACATAAGGGCACACATGCCTAGATACAATCTGGGTAGCGTTATGTCCACGGTTTCATAAATTTATGTTTGGAATTAAATATTTTCCTCTTACATGCTTTAAGATCCGTTTCTGGAAATAAGTCGATGAATTATTTGCATTCAAACACTAACTCAAATTTATTTTTCACAGAAAATAAAATAAAACATAATAAATAAATCAATAAACATGATAACATATTTAAGGTAGACAAATAAAATGTTACGTTTAGCATGTTAAGTTAATTTTTCGCGCCCCTGATTTTGCCTGATCGAAGTTAATTGTCTGAGGAACGCCACGTTCTTTTTTTTATAAAAAAAGGTTCACCGAATTCAAGTCACATGGAAAACTAGTTAATTTGATTTCGATAACGAACTAGAAAAGTTTGACTTCTTTCACTTTATCCCGTCATTGAAGATAAAGTTTTCAGTAACACGGATCTGTCACTCGATAAAATCAACAAAAATTTACCTGAAAGTGACGAAGTTTGAATGTGTTACTATAGTAACGTAACAGTGTTACTGTTACGGTGGGTTTTCCTACCGATTTGCGAATTTGAACCTCAGATTTGAACGCACACATTCCATGCCTTCAAAAACCAATTTAAAATGAAACGATAAGAAGGACAAAAAAGGAAGAGACTGGTCGGTCCGAAGAGGTTTTTCTCCTTTTCAAAGGACCTTTGTTAATTAGAACTACGCCTGGTCCGTAAAACAATTTCCAGGTCGTCTTCCAAAGGCTCCCATTATTTCGTCTCCCAAGGATTTTCTTATCACGTCGAAACAGACGCGAGGAATAGGACGGATCTATCCAATTGATTATCTCCTTCGTCTCGGACATCTTCTGACTCTTCGTGTGGTTTCCTCGGAGCAAAAAATAAGTGGAGCTCAAAACAAACAGAAAACAAAAAATCGAGACATATTTAGTTAAATCCGAAGTGAGAGACGAGCTTAGAGTTAGCCGAGGTTGAACAAACGGTGGCGATCGGACGGTCCGGGGCATAATTCGCATCCGTCCGGTTTCAGAACCGTGCTAAACGTAGCTACCAAAACGAATTCTTCCGCCTTAATTAAACATGCATTCATTTCCGGTTTGCCGAAGTTTATTTTTCCGGAGAGAGAGAAAGTGAGAGAAAGGGAGAGAGAGAGAGAAAGTAGTAATAAAAACCTGAACGCATTTGGGGCCTTGGAAATTTTTTAAACCCCTCGACGTTTTTATAATAAATTTTTGGGGCGGTGTTTCTCCAAGGGTTGAAACTTCCCCAAAAAAGCTGCTTCCCAAATGGAATTTTTTTTTTAGCGCCGCCAACTAAAAAAATTGAAACTTCCTTCCGCGGACGGTAACAAGTAATTTCATGTTGCGGTTTATGCTTTGTGTGTTCGTCTCGCAAAGCAATTTATATGGAGAAGACAGGTCTCCTTGCAAACGCATTCGTTCGTCAGGTCTAATGGGATTCTGCGCCCAAAAAACGAATGAATCTTTTATAACTTAATGTTCTGTGGTTGTGTTAATTTATTGAACTTTAACGGTAGCACTCCTTTGGGCGGACATTTTGTAAACTAAAAACCGCGGCTTAATAATGATTTAATAAATAGGTTTTCAATTGTCGTTCAATGTATTAACAACCACGTAGGTCATGCTTCTTATTACCCATAATAAAACATACAAATTGGCATAAAATATACATTTTCACTTAAGAAGGTTTGTGTTGTTTCCCAGAATCGGTTGTGAATTACTCCGTTCCTCCAAAAGTTGATCGATATAATTATTCATAAAATAGGAGAAATAAATAAGTTGAGTATTGTTATGTTTTGCGTTTTGTGAGATTCCTTCTTGTGAAATTGGTATAGTTTTTTCTTGCTAAACAACTCAACTGAATATAACCTGAAATAAACTTAGACTCAGAACTTTGCAGCAGAAGCTGAAACTAAACTCCTCTTACCAGCTGGTGAAGGTTACTTTAATGACCGATTTTGCTATATTACTATATTACGTTCATTTTACACCAGTGTTAAATGTTCTGAGTGCGAGTTTATTATGTTTTTTAATGACTTGTTTCCATCAGAAGTACAAGCTTTTCAATTAAGAACGCAGTACTCTAGTAAATAATGTAATTAATAATTATATTAGCCTAGGAAATTCCCCTCCATGCTTAGGCCTTTTGCCAGTGGTACCTGTGTCAGTTTTCATTTTTAATTCGGAACAACAGAAGCAATAAAAGAAAGAAATCGAAATTCTATTGCTCGTTTACTCGGATGTTATTAATATTACCGTTGCTGGTGTTGCTGCCACCGCAGTTTTCCCATTATTTGCCGCTTCATTTTTACTCTTCTCGTCCATTCTATTCTGTTTCGCCCTTTTGAATGTCGAAAATTAAATTTTTTGCCTCTCGCTTTTTTAAAAGATTAATTTCTGCTTTCAACGGTTATTTCCACACAAAAATGTTTCCTTTTCATGGCTTTCCCAGTGACATAAGGTTTCGGAAAGTTTTCTTCGCATGTACCACTTGCACTCAGCCTGCCTTTTTCAACAAAGATAAATCAAGGAGAAACCTTTTGGAGTACGACAACCAGCTGTTGTAAATTCAGCTGTGTATTTTAACACCCACTGTCAATAACTCTTCCTTGGTGTTTAGATACATGAATTTTATGTACGCATATAACCGGCAGGACCTTGTTATTGTCCTCCACGCAGGGAGAAACTTTTTAAACCCAATGCAAAAGGCTTGCTAGACTTCCAATTTGTGAGATTTTTATTCATTACACTAATCTTTTTAATGATTGTCTGAAGTTTAAGAACAATACATTACCTTGATAGTAAATTTTATGTAACAATTTTAATAATATTATGCAAACATCTACTGAAACACCTAACATAATAACATAAGAAGTTATTTATATGGTTATTATTGTAAAATAAATAAATAAAATAGGTTGGGTTATGACTTCAATATTTTGAGAGTAATGTTTATTTTTCAAATTTTCTGGTTCTAACTTTTTGTGAACACATACATTTTTACTCATCAATTTAGGTATTTCCGCTGTCAACGTTTGAATTATATGTTATAGGATATTTTCATAATTTATTCTCGAGGGGCATTTCTAAAACATATCGATAAGTAATAATACGTAATGTACAGTATGTCGCAGGAAGATGAATATCATTATGGATTATAAAATTCAAGGCATATCCTTCTTTAATGGGAAAGTTAGTCTCCTATTACAAATTGACTAAACATACAGTCGAGATCAAGCAACCTTCTCTAACTCAATTTTAAGTTTCAGAAATATTATTTATTATTCTAAAGTTACATGGCATCCACTTAAGGGCAACAAGAAACTCTTCCAGGCCCTGAAATTTCAAAATGTTCTAACAGTTTCACGCAAAGTCATATTTTTGTGTCACCCGTGTTGTTTTATTGATATTTGCGTTTCACCTGTACTGTTTTTTATTTGTTTACGAAACGGTTTCGCGGTAAATTTTCTTTACAAGTTCAATACGAAGGAAAGATATAGAGACGAATGAATCTTCGTAATCCGTAGATAGATATAGTAAATTTGTCAGGCATTCAGAATTAATGAGTTGTAACGTAATTTCTGGTTTTTTCTTTCAAACGGGTAATTTAAACTGAAAGAACAGCTTCAACAAATTATAATTTGATATTTTGGCATCGGCTCCGGGATAAAATGTTCCATTTTGTGGTGAGCTCAAGTAACGAAAAACTTCTCCTTACCGCAAAGCCGAGTCTACTTCTTTTTAGAAACTGGAATTTGGTAATATGCTGGAGAAGAGAAATACTAATTTAATCCTCTACGCACACAGTCATGTTATACTAACTTACTAACCAAATGAACTATTTGGATGTATAAACTATTTGTTATTGCTAGTTAAGAACTCTACTCGTGTATAAATTGTTGGATTACAAATGTTAACGGTTAGAATTGAACTTAATGAACAAAAATATCGTAACATAAAGTCCTGAAAGGTTGCCGGTAGGTTTTATCCAGTGAGTGTGAATGACAGGAGGGAATGAAGTGTGTAAATAAAAGGATGAAAGCTGTAAAAAACACAATTATGTTGCAATGAAATTATGAAATTATTTGTACTTTTAAAAAATTAACTTCCAATTCAACATTATATTTAATACAAATCCTGGATTCGTATTTGTATTTCACACCTTAATGGATAATCTAATTAAAAATTGTATTAAACTATCTTCACTTTAGTAAAAATCACGAAATATTTCTTGTTATTCATTACGGTGATAACAACAGGATGTGGTTACATGTGTACGCGTTAGAAATAATTAAAATCCTTCATTTAAATTTTTGTAAAACTTTTTTTGTAGGATTTCTTAAACATCTTGTCAAAAGTCTCGAGAGGAAGTCTGCAGGAGAAACTTCAGTGGATTTTCGGATTGTACGACTTGAACGGAGATGGTCTCATAACAAAAAGCGAAATGCTCGACGTGGTCAGTTCCATATATGAAATGCTGGGTCGGTACACGGAACCTCAAGTAGAAGAAAACTCGGCCAAGGAACATGTAGAAAAACTATTTCACGTAAGTGAAAATTCATTGCCTAACTAGTTGTATAGTTTTCAAGAGGTCGTTTCTAAGCATGGCGATGATTTCAATTTTCCACGCTTTGGATCCAAAATTTTTTCAAATCCCTCAGAATTGTTTTACGGCATCTTTTAACTTCTTCCTTCTTTTTTAAATGTAAATATTAAAAATTTTAGTCCTGCCGGAGAAAGTAGAAGAAGAAAGAGAAAGAGAGAGAATTTTTAAATTAAAGAATTAATTCCATCTTCCCTGTTGCACCACTCCTCTTCTTTTCACATTATCTCCATAGCTGTTTCTTAATTCTAACGGGTCGAAATTTACATTAAAGAAAGAAATTGAAATTTATTCCTCGCTCTAAGCCCGTTCCTCGGTTTCCCCTCCGAATGTACGAAAGCTAAGGTGAGGAAAAGTAAATAAGTAAAAATGGAGTACACTAAATACTTATTGAAGTCAGTTTATTTTTTATTAAAAAAAAAGAAGGAAGAAGAATTCCCGTGAAAGGCTTCTAGTCGACGGTTACGGGAATGATTTGTGGGAGTAATAAATTTTTCATCTTTTCCAAAATGGACAGATAGTTGGAGGAAAGTATGATTTATGGTTCGACAAGTTTCAGACTCGTAGGGAGGCTGCTCTCATCGCACGACATTTTAAGCTTAATTAATGTAATCTCAGCGAAACCTAATCAGTTTGGCGGAAAAACAAAGATATATTTTTTTGTTTTTCTATTTCGGTCTAACTAATGTCCGCCAGAAACACACCCCTGCCTTTTCCACAGTAATTAATTCACTTACCACTAATTACGTGGTAGGATGGTTTTCCCTAAAAGGAGAATGCATGTTGGAACATAATTAGTGTCATGTTCTTTAATAACGGACTCAATACGGACACAGTATCATTTTCTTATCTGCGTATTATATACGTAAAACCACTGAAAGCAATTTAAAACCCGTATTTTGACATTAAATTGTGTGTGGGAAATTTAGGAAAAGACTAAATGACAATGTCAACAGCAAAGGATTTGGATAGAAGTAAATAAATTTATGACTTTGTGTGATGATGAAAACGACTCTTTTTTCAATATATTTTATTTAATTAAATAACCACACATTTTTCGAACAACACCTTTGATACTCAGCATCAGAAATCGATACAAACGTAATGAATTGTATGGTAATGTTTTGTATTTAAAAATATTAAGTCATTTTCCATAGCTTCAAAACTTTTTAATTGCATTTTGGGTTAAAGAGAAGTAGAGAGAGTTTCTTAGTCATTCTGTAACTTTATTAACGTAATTATTATTATTATTTGTAAGAGGCTAAAAGTAAATATTTTTGGTGTAGTAAAGACTTCAATTTCCTAAGTAAAATAGAAAAACACATTCAGCAGTTGTCTGTCTCTAATAATTTCCTCTTAAGATTTCGATAGTCCTGCTGTGCATTTTATCAGTCACACCAATTTCAAATAATAATATTTTAAGCTTATAATTACTTTTCAGCAAATTGACACGAATAACGATGGAGTGGTAACAATAGATGAACTCGTGGAGTGGTGTTCGAGAGACGAGCAAATTCTCCAGTCCCTGGAAACCCTCGACACCGTGTTGTGATCCGGAGACGACGACATCTTAGGACTAAATCAAATCTTTCACGGCCAGGCTTTGCTTCAAAGTTTAACTTAATTAATTTTGTAATTTAAGTCGGGTTTGTTTTAAAGAGCTTCGCGAGGCCAGAGTCGATGCTTTGCCAAAAACGCCGTACCTTTGATTTCAATAGCGTGAGGACGAGGATTTTATTGATCTCGAGTACAACAACACTCATCGACCACACACTACGGGGACACCACAAAACCTACAAGATGACATCGCCAATACCAGGTTGATAGGAGCAAGAAAGGAGTTTCGGTTTGACAAATTCGTGCTTGCTCTGTGGTAATGCGGAAGTCGTGTTTGTTTCAATTCAATAATTTACATATATCACAACATACGTTTTAGTGTTGGGACCCCCATATTGATTTCTTTTATAAGACTGTTACAGTAGTGATAAAATATATGTTTTCCTTTGCACACACATACACACACACAGCTACCGCAACGATAGAATTTTATTGTAAATCGTTTTATTTATTATTTATCGCTGACTTAGTCGATTTCTCAATCTCCAGAATTTGTTTAATTTGACTTATTAATAAGTTACCAGTCGAAAAGTTTCTGTAAGCATTTCCGTAAGCAGTTGTAAATTGTACGTTATGTATATTGTAAAATGTAGTTTTTAATGCGTTGATACGACCGTTGGAAGCCGTTCTTCCACTAATTAAAGCCATTACACTTTAAAAATTTTAACTTTTTTACATTTTTTTAGGTCGTAATTAAAACGATTTTTATATTTAATATGATGTTAACTGAGGAATATTCTATGTTGTTTGGTGTATACAATCGCAATACTAATTGTAGCGAACAAAAAAATTTGTATTTTAATCTTGAGAGTAACTTTAACTTAAAAAAAACATTTAGTTGTAAGGAACCGTTAATAAAGTGCTTCTATCCCTCAGAAGTTCCGGTTTTTTGGTAATCGCATTGTACTACATCAGTATTAAGTATGACAGTGTTACAATGAACAAAAGAAAAATCAACGGGTCATTTGACGTAATTGATGCAAAAAAAATTCAAAATGGCACTCTTGAGCCAGAAAAAATTTTAAATTTTAATCGGCTCAAAATTTGTTTTGTGGGGCATCAGAGAGTTAATTAAATTTTTTGCAAGCACTCAGGAGGGCAAGGAGTCCGTGAAATAATTCCGCGGTTGATGACGTTACCGAAAGTGCAAGGTTCGTAATAAATTAAATGGAAAATCAACGGGGAGAAAACTCCGAACGTAACAAATCTTCGTTTCCAATCACGAAAGCCAAAAAACTTGTAGTTTCCGGTTCCGGTCGGGAGAGGAAGAGCGGACGTTAGTTTTTTAGTTCCCGGTACTAGTTCCTTTGACCTAAACTTTTCCCGCCTTGCGAGATTGCGAAAGTAAATAAATTTCTGGATTTCGTTCGCCCCCAGTCTTGTGGAAAATTTATTCCCGCAAAAAAAAAAACTAAAAAGAAACGGGTAAAATGAAATTCGGTTTCAGGCCGGAAATTCCCATGGGTCCAACGTGAAACGCAAAGCCAACAAAGTTAAAATCCGCTCGTTTTTCTAAACGCACGTCAAGGTGAGCTCGGTTTTTTAATTTTTTTACTTTTCAATTAAGTTTCCTAACTGAAGTGCGAAAAATAAAACCGCAAGGAGGGAAAAAAGAGTTTTCCGAAGCACTCACCGAACAAAAATAACTGTTAATAATTTTTTTCTTCGTTTGTTAAACTCAAGTTAACTTTTCTCCACCGGGTTCTCGTAATTGTAAGTCGATAGTTCTACATTAATAAGATAGCATTTAATGGTATTGTAGTGTGATCGTTTAAACGGTTCGTTGGTCTCATTGCGATCTTTCAATATAAATAGAGTTTTAGGTGATCCGCGCTAGTTATAGTTAAATTTTAATATACACCGCACTTAAACTTAATTTTTCCTCAATTAATTAGGAATGCGTGACACACATGTCTCGGTTTCATGTAACGGGAGCATTTTATTTGTTACAATGTGATGTAATAGTTTTATTTATTCGCTCGCTCAACGCCGTGGAAAACTACCGTAGTTTTTGTTCTTTCGCGTCACGTTTTATATATATTGTGAAACAAAGTTTACACATTTCCAAGCCGCATAATACGAGAACGAAAAAGTCAAATGGAAAACTTTGACCGTTTCAGACAAACGAGGATTGTTTTTCGTGAAACAGTGGAACGATGACGGGACGACCTAATGGAAATGAAAGTTTCAGTCTGGAATATTTAGACAAATTGTCTTGAAATTTAAAAAAGTTGTACATCAACTCGCAGTATGTGGCAGTAATGTTGTATATGTTGCAATTGCAATTTGTTTCAAGGTCGTTGAAATCTATTTTTTGAAAAAAAAGACATAACGTTTAAGGCATTTGTTGCAGCATCTACTCACTTAAATTAACCTATCCTTTAGATAATGAACTGTTCTCTATAAAATATCTATGCACAGTTAAATTAATTGTAAGAAAAGAGAGAACTACTCGCGGTATTACCGGTGTTATCTTCTACTGAAGAACTGCTAAAATATTTTATAAGGTAAATCACTAGAAACTTGTAATTAAAGTTGTAAAATATTTGTATATAGTGCGAAAATTGACCAAATTCAATTGTATTGAATCTCTTCATTATAATATTACTTAACTAGTATTAAATAATTTTATTCCAGTAATGTAGAAAATGTATATTATTGATGGAGAGCTGAAAGAAAGCCGTGAAATTCAACACATTTTTTACTCATTTAAGTTTTTTGTGTTTTCCAAAACTGTTACAACACTGGAAATATTTGTGATTTTACAGAATATTATATAAATTATTATATATTCGACGCCTCCCTGGGTAATTTGGTAAAGTATGGTTATTTTTGTAAATGTTTAATAGCTTGTGAGAAACCTAAAATCTATTTTAACATTTAGGCCAATAAAAAACTGTATCTTGATTTCACCTGAATTTGATTTTAAAATGGGTTTTAATTTACACTTATTGCATGTGAAACTAAGGAGCTCATGTTGCGTCAATTTTACTGCTTACTATTTTAAAACAGATTGTAGAATTATTAAAAATCCCAATGAATTTTGTTTCACCTTACGAAATGTAGTAACATGTATAATTAGGTGATATTCGACCAGTATTTCCAACAACACAATTTTGTATTCACAAATGGGTTTAATAACACTCAAATTTACGCAGTACCAAATACCATTACAAATACAACTTATAACTGTGGCTATTTCCAAACAGAAAATCAGATTTATTTTAAACTGTTCTTTGTTACCACTCTTTGCATGAATGTGTTTTTTTGCTTTGTATCAAATTAACTTGACGACATTTAACATCGGCCTGAGATATTACATTTGGAATTACTAGACAAAGGAGAGACAAATTCAGACATTCAGACATATTTTGGGTTTTACATTAATTTAGTCTTAATAATAACATTGACCCTAAGATTTCATGATTGATGTTGTTTTTAATTATAAAGAATCTCGTAGTAGGTGAATCTCGTAAAATAGTTGGCTAGAGTGTTTCTTATTAAATATTTAAAAATATTACTTTAGATATTTGGTTTTAGATTGTTGTGAAACGGTAACGTTGTCCTCAACCTAGTCACAAGTTTTACCAGTCAAAATTTTAAGAAAGATCTACAGTATGAGTTATTTGTTCATTATTAGTAATGGATAGTCTTGAAATTGTTTAAGTTTTTGAAAGTCAATATCTCCAGACCACGGTCTGAAATAAAATCTTTTTGTGAATGAAACGTTAAATTCATTTTCATTACGTAGTATATAAGCTACTTCAATTGCAGAAACAATTTCATTAAAAATTCAGTTAGATCATTAGATATAAAAAATTAATAAAAAAAAACAATGCTAAGAATTTTTTTAAATTTAAGATGTAAAGATGCACATGTTATTAATTAACAACAAAATATACAGTTTTTCATTCTAATTTTTACCTTTCCTTTAACCTAAACTACGCTGTAAACATTAGGAACTCAGACTTTTTTAAGCATCACAAAACACAAATCTCCACACCGGAATATGCTTTTTGAAAAATGGCGGAAAATGCAAACATAAGAGACGTGTCAGAAGAAAGTGGTAGATTCTCTTGTGACTTCATACTTTGATATGAAGTTAACCACGATTTTGTTTTTGAATGACGTGTAAGTTTAATAAGTTTCGTATCGTATCTGGAAAATCCAATTTCGTGGAAAACTATATTAATATCAATTAGATAGCGTAGTGTACCTCGAGATTTAGTCTCGAGAATTGTTCGATCGGTGCGTTTCTTTCGGTTTCAGTGAAATTTCACCGCCAGATCGGTTGATGTTATGGCTACATACGAGGAATTCATTCAACAAAATGAGGATAGAGACGGAATCAGATTTACTTGGAACGTCTGGCCCTCAAGTAGAGTGGAAGGCACAAAGTTGGTGGTACCGCTTGGTTGCTTATATCAGCCCCTAAAGGAACGACCAGGTACGAGAGTGTCAAAATAATACTTTATTTTGGGGTTTGACAGTTGGAACTTTTACTGAAGCACTTTTAGTTAATTTTATACTTATACAGACTTTTCTATTACATTATTGATTTTGAGAAACAAAGTAAACAATCCGAAGAATTTGATTTGTATGCCAAAAAAATAAAAAAAAATATAGATGTGAAGAGTTTGAAGGTTTACTATGCTTTGGAATTACCTGAGTACTACATTTCTTATGTTTTTTCAAGTATGAACCAAACTGATTACCTAATAGTATTTATGTGATCAGCAATGCACCAAACTTTTTCTTCTTTTTTATATTCTGTTTGCAATCATTGCATTATAAGTTGAGATTTGGTTTTTATTTCAATCAGTGCCAATAACAATTTACATGATCCATGAAAGTTAAATGTTGAAAAATCCTCTTATTTTATAAATTTCAATAGTTTTAATGTGAAATACAGAGCACTATTTCTTGCCATTGAATTTTGGTTATGTAAGAGCACACTACTTAAGGCACATCCTTTATTTAGGTTTTGTCAAAAAATAGATTAGTTTTTAAATTTGACATCAGTCACAAAACTGGATGCAATTATTTAAAATGTGTTTACTTTCTTACTTAGATGAATTTTGTTACTTGCAGATTTACCTCCAATTCAGTATGACCCAGTGTTATGTACAAGAAGCACTTGCAGAGCCATACTTAATCCTCTCTGCCAAGTTGATTTTCATGCTAAGCTTTGGGTTTGCAATTTCTGTTTTCAAAGAAATCCAGTAAGTGTTATTACCTATTACCCAAGATTTAATTATTTTTATCTGCAATTATCATTAACTTTATTATATTGCACTGATTTCTTGTTTTGTTTTTAGTTTCCACCACAATATGCAGCCATTTCAGAACAAAATCAGCCTGTTGAGCTGATTCCAATGTGTTCAACAATTGAATATACATTAGTTGTAAGTTCAGTTAATACTTGATGGTATTATCTTAGTTATCTTATTGTTATTATTATCTCTTAATTATTTTGCAATGGAAATTATCGTAAGCTTAAACCAAATTTGTTGTTTCATTTCTTTTTTAGAGAGCTCAGTGTCTACCTCCAATCTTTCTTCTTGTAGTTGATACTTGCATGGAAGATGAAGAACTGAGTGCTCTGAAGGATTCTCTTCAAATGTCCCTCAGTTTATTACCCCCCAATGCTTTAATAGGACTTATTACATTTGGAAGGATGGTACAGGTGGGTAATTTAACTTATTTATTTGTTGATTCTGATTTGAGTATGTTTCAATAAGGACTGCATTTCAGGTTCATGAATTAGGTTGTGAGGGGATATCAAAGAGTTATGTTTTTCGGGGCACAAAAGATTTAAATGCAAAACAAATTCAAGACATGTTGGGAATAGGAAAATATTCAGCTGCAGGTGCTGCACAACAGGGTCCCCAAGGAAGAACTCCTCATGGTCAGCCCATGGGACCTCAAGTACTCAATAGGTCAGGCTTCAGAGCTTGTGTGAATAATTTCTTCTCATCCAAACTCAATGGCTAATTGGTCTTATTTTTAAAGGTTTCTTCAACCGATTCACAAATGTGATATGAGTTTAACTGACTTACTAGGAGAACTTCAAAGAGATCCCTGGCCTGTCACAACTGGAAAAAGATCCCTACGTTCAACAGGTGTTGCATTGTCTGTTGCTGTTGGTTTGCTAGAGGTAGGTATTATACCCAAATATCCAAGAAAAATTTTTTTAGTTAGTGGTTTGTTGCAGTACAATAACATTTTCAGTGCACGTACCCGAATACTGGTGCAAGAATCATGCTATTCGTTGGCGGACCTTGTTCTCAAGGACCTGGTCAAGTACTAGATGACGAATTAAAACATCCCATTCGATCCCACCATGATATTCAGAAAGACAATGCAAAATATTTGAAAAAGGCAACGAAGCACTACGAGTCTTTGGCACTCAGAGCAGCCGTGAATGGACATGCCATTGACATTTATTCGTGTGCTTTAGATCAGACTGGTCTATTGGAAATGAAACAATGCTGCACTTCGACAGGGTAAACGTCAATCAAATTTAACCTGTTGATAATCACCCAATTGATTAAATCATTGATAAGAAGTAATTTATTATTTCTGTGTCCTTTACAGCGGTCATATGGTTATGGGAGACTCCTTCAATTCTTCGTTATTCAAGCAAACATACCAGAGGGTGTTCACAAGGGATCAAAAAGGAGATTTGAAAATGGCCTTCAACGGAACAATCGAAGTCAAGTGTTCGCGGGAACTTAAAGTAGCTGGAGCTATCGGTTGTTGCTTTTCCCTCAACGCGAAGGGCCCATGTGTTTCAGACACTGAAACAGGTTTAGGTGGTACCTGTCAATGGAAAATGTGTACATTTACACCCAATTCAACCTGTTCTTTCTTCTTCGAAGTAGTTAATCAGGTGTGATATGACACCATACACCCGTTAAATAAGTGAGGCTATGTACTACTTTCTTGTAATATTAAAAATATTTCAGCACGCTGCTCCCATTCCACAAGGAGGAAGAGGTTGCATTCAGTTCGTTACACAATACCAACATGCAAACGGTCAACGTCGAATCCGTGTTACAACGGTTGCCAGAAAGTACGTTAAAATTTTTAGTTTTATGACTGACCACACGCAACCGAGTACACATAATTAAATTCTTTTTTTATACAGTTGGGCTGATGCTGGGGTCAATTTGCACCACATTAGTGCAGGATTTGATCAAGAAGCAGCTGCTGTTCTCATGGCCAGAATGGTTGTTTACAGAGCCGAAACGGAGGACGGACCAGACGTTCTGAGATGGGTTGATAGAATGTTAATTCGATTGGTAAATTTCTACCAGCAATGTCTAATTGTAATGATCCCATAACATGATGTAACATGACCTTGAATTTTCGTGTTTTCTCCACAGTGCCAGAAATTTGGAGAGTACTCAAAAGACGATCCAAACAGTTTCCGATTATCTGAAAATTTCAGTCTCTACCCTCAATTTATGTACCATTTAAGGCGTTCCCACTTCCTTCAAGTGTTCAACAACAGTCCAGACGAGACTTCGTTTTACAGGTAAAGTGACTATAAGCATGATTGTTTTATTTCATGGTTTTAAAGGTTCAATATAAAGTTTTTACTCTTTTCTTCGTGCAGGCACATGCTCATGAAGGAAGATCTAACACAATCTTTGATTATGATACAACCAATTCTATACAGCTACAGCTTCAGTGGACCTCCCGAACCCGTTCTACTAGATTCTAGTAGCATTCAGCCCGATAGAATATTACTTATGGACACTTTCTTTCAAATTTTAATATTTCATGGAGAGGTTAGAATCAATGCTACAGAATTTTGATATAATATTAGAAACTCTTAATATATTTTGTACCCTTTTATTTTTAGACTATTGCTCAGTGGCGCGCACAAAAATACCAAGACTTACCCGAGTACGATAATTTCCGACAGTTACTGCAAGCACCAGTGGACGATGCCCAAGAAATTTTACAAACCAGATTTCCAATGCCCCGATACATTGATACGGAGCAAGGTGGCTCACAAGTAAGAAATCAACACTGAAACTAATACTACTGTGTTCAATTTACTTTGTTTTCAGAGAGAAATATGAGTAAAATTCTTTTTAAACACTTTCAGGCACGATTCCTGCTTTCAAAAGTTAATCCATCCCAAACTCACAACAATATGTATGCCTATGGAGGGGTAAGTTTCTCGTATTTATTCATCAAAAACATTACCCAAGTTTCACCCATTGCCTCCCAATGTTTACCAATCCATTGTTTTTGAATTTATATTTTACAAAATTTTTCTTGATGTTTTGTTTCAGCAGGGGATGCCGATACCAAATGCGGTACGGTTTTTATAAATTTAATTTAATGGTGCAGGTTTTGTAAATAATTAGTTTTAGATTTTAAGGATCGACTGTATCGATGCCTTTCTTTCTATTTTGGTACGGGATTTTTCGGGCTACTGTTTTCTTGATCTTCAGGCCTTGTGGGTCGTTCACGCTGCCTAATAATAATTTCCACTAGGAAATTTTTGGGAATGTTACACTGCTTACGTTCTTCAGCCACGTGTCAAGCAAATGTGAATAAGAGGCACACTTTTCTGGGTGATATGTCTTAGTCAGTCAGTCGGTCAAATGAAAATTCAAATTTTTATTTACTGCCTTGAATAATTTCACTCTCTCTTCGTACTGTTTCGTCCTGATTCATTTTCAGGTCTTTGGTGGAATGGATGAAATCAATTGCTTATGGTGCCAGTTCATTGGCTTTTGCTCATATCTGATGGGTCACCGATTGAAATAATTCCATTTTTTGTGATTGACTATTTATTTTCTGTATTTAGGAAAGTGGAGCTCCTGTTCTTACCGACGATGTCAGTCTTCAAGTTTTCATGGAACATCTGAAGAAATTGGCCGTGTCGTCCACGGCATGAGAGATCCCTTAAATATAATAATAAACAAAGTGATCAGGACCTTTAGAAGAAGAAAACTTTGTTCTTCATTCTTATTATATTTTATAAATATATATATTTATGCCTACAAATAAGCATAATAAACTGTAAGGAATGAGAATAAAATGAATAAAATTATAATAGATCACAATAAATTAATATAGTACTCTTAAATGTTGAATTCAATTAAGTTCCACTGAATTGACCAGTTTTTTGACTTGCATAGTTTACATAAATTAATGTAAAGATATATAATTCGTGTCCCGAAATACACCTTTTACAAGTCTAACATTAAAGTATTACAAAATTTTTATTCGCATGTTAATTATATATTTATTAATTTTATTTTCTGTCTTTTAAATTTCTAATTTGTTTTTTTGAAAGTTCTTATATTATATTGTTACTGTAACTATGCTCTAAATCGCTGAATATTTTTTGAATTGAGAATTTGTTTTGCGCACCACACAACAATATCGAAGGAACTATAAATAACTAAACAATCATAATATGTTAATGGTGAGTTAAAGACTTGTAGTGCACATACTATTTAGACCATACAAATATTTAAAATTTAAAAATTGGAGGAAAGTGATATGTTTGCGTTGCAATTTTCACGAAAAATTTGTAATATACACAAGGCATTTGTCAAACAATTTCAGAATATTCTAAAACTCAATCAAGTTTTAATTATATATTGATTGGTTTCACAATTTATGAATGGCGATAACTGTTTCTGTAACTTATGTTTTGGCTTATAAATTTAAACATCAACAATGAATTACCACTTGAACGAAAAAAGTAAAATCATGAGAAATAAATCCGGTTCAGTTTGGTTTTGACTTACTTGATAAGCGCATCTTGCGATGTTGGTTTTATTGATAATTACAGCCAAATGAAGTAATTGTGCTATGAATAATCAACGCTAGTGAGTTTCGTATACCAACCTAAACAAATGCCAAGTTCTTGTCTTTAAAAAAACAGAATTAAAAACTAAAGTTTTCATGGAATGTCAAATAAATTAAATGTATAGATATATAATTATATATTATATATAAGAATATATCAAAGAGCTGTTAAAGAATAAGAAGAAAAATAAACAGGGTAATCGTGTTCTGTAATGTTTTGCAACCAATTTAACTAAATACAACCATCTGCCTTTTGCGGAATTAGATTTGATTCGGTTTTGTTCTGGTGCTGGTAGCATTGTTCCTCTAAAACAGCCCGCTTGGTTTTCCACTTTATTTTTGTTTATGGCAGTTACAAAGGTCTACGACGATTGTAGGTTTTGATTATTTAATTACTCTTCACAAGCCAGCCAATATAACTCTGGGATCCTCCACAGCGTCCTTTATTTTACGGAGAAACATGACGGCCTCACGTCCATCAATGAGACGATGGTCGTAAGTTAGGGCTACATACATCATTGGTCTTATGACCACCTGTAAATTACTTAAACTGAATTACTTGCTCTTTGGGTTTGTAATCATTGTAATGTACTGCGACCGTACCTGTCCATTCCTTGCGACTGGTCGATCGAAGATTCCGTGCATTCCTAAGATGGACGATTGTGGCGGATTGATAATAGGTGTTCCTAGAAGAGACCCGAAAACTCCTCCATTGCTGATTGTGAACGTTCCTCCGTCCATGTCTTCGATGGCCAAAGCATTTTGACGTGCCTTCTCACCCAGTTTATTTATTCCAATTTCAATATCAGCAAAATTCATACTTTCAACATTCCTAAGCACTGGAACCACCAATCCCTAAAACAGATAATTTGACGTTGAACGGCACAGGTAAATAGATTGAACATAATAAAAAAATTTTAAATATTACCTTTGGTGTGGCGACAGCAACCGAAATATCTACATAATCTCTGTAAATAATTTCAGTGCCGGTCGGATCGATCACAGCATTAACAACGGGCTGATCCTGCAATGCGTAAGCGGCAGCTTTTACAAAAGCTGACATGAAACCAAGTTTCAAGCCATACTTCTTTTGAAATTTTTCCAAATTTGCTTTTCTGAAATCCATTATATTACTGCAAAAAATAATAATATGGATGTTAGTCGTCCCTTAAAAATTACTACAAAATGGTGGCACATCAAATGGCGACGTACCCCATATCGATTTCATTGAAAGTAGTTAGCATGGCATTTGTATTCTGTGCTTCTTTTAATCTCTCAGCAATTCTTTGCCTCATTCTGTTCATTTTGACACGCTGTTCTGACCTTGTTCCAGTTATCTGTTTTGAGTAGTCAGCTGGGGGAACCTTAAGAATCAAAATTCATATTAGTAGTATTATTAAAAAAATGCAATCTCCATTTTACATAAATTAAAAAACTGATCTTTACTTTTACAGTTGCACCAGAGGTTGGTATCTGTCTTGGTGCAGGAGGTGGTGTAGAAGCTTTAGGAGCTGATGGTGTTGGTGGTGGTGTCTTTGGTGCTGCTGGTTTAACTTCAGCTTTTGGAGCTGGAGGGGGAGGAGCTGCTGCAGGTGGAGCCTCTGCCTTTGGTGGTGGTGGTGGAGGTGCAGCTTTGGGAGCTGCTTTTGGTGCTCCTCCTGCTAAAGTTTACAAAAAATTTAAATAACTTAACCTTTAAGTTTTCTGTGGCGTGTTGAGTGTTATACAAAATTAAATTAAATACCTCCTCCAAGTTTGATCCTAAATAATTTCTGTCCAGCTTTAACAGTTGTTCCATCTTCTACATAGCGCTCTTCAATTACTCCATTACCAGGAGCTGGAACTGCTATTGAAGTCTGCCAAGAAGCAATTTACTCTAATAAATTGTAACTAATGTTTTAAGGTTTCTCATTTAATCTGAAGTTATACCTTGTCAGTTTCAATTTCACAAACAGTTTCATCTTCTGATACTGCATCACCAACATTTTTTTCCCATCTTACATCTCCTTCAGAAACAGAATCAGCAAATGGAGGTACAACTACATCTTTTGTATCACTACCTGTAAATTCAATTCATTTCATTGTATGACTAATTTTTTTATTACAAAATAACTTATACTTAAAAGAATTTAAATCTTTTATTACTAATATTGAGGTCATTGAATTCATTATCTATTACCAAAGATTATCACTTTAAAAAAAATGTATACATTAAAGTTATACAAATGAATAATAAAACTTACATAGAATCCGAGAATAATGTATCCTTCTGCATTGAACCAAGTGCCTGTTGCTATACTGCTGTGGTGAACTGAAGTAAAAATTAATTACATCATTCATTGTACCATACTAATTAGTTTTTTTTTGAAATTTTCTATCAATCACTAAAAAATTTTAAATAAGGTTGTTCAATTGTTGAACATTAAATTTTTTACAAATACATTCTTTGGGAACCATATGTCACATTTATGTGAAAAGTAAAAGGAAACAGGAAAACGGAAAACTCACCTGATAGAAACTGAACTTAAAGCTGAACATTTGCTAATAACTGGGGCATCACAAAGGCCGTAGATCGTTCGTAGGTGACGAGTATTCTAAAGTTAAAAAAATGAAAGAAACTTTAAATATGAATTAATAAAAATATACCGAGTTAAATTTAGTGGCCTTAAGGTTTTACAAAATTGCAACGCGAGATTTATTCGGCTCCTCTTGTTCGAAATTCACAGAAACATATACCAATGTAGAAATGCAGTGCTAAATCAAATGTGCTGGATGTGGTACAAAATCATCCCTTTTTCACGAAAATATAGCCATTTTCGGATAATCGCAAAAAATTTGCAATGATCGTTCGTTAGAACTGAAAAATACTTCACCTGCGTCGAGATGGATTTTTTAATGGTTTTCCCTGTTGCCTTTAATAAACCTTGATGTAACGAACGGGAGGACAAAAATAATATTCCTGCCATTTGTAGTGAAAAAGAATTCAAAAAAATGGAGCAGGAGCAGAAGAATCGCGTGATGTTGCCAACGTGAAAATTAAAATGAAAAAAATCCGTTCCCTGAGAATGAAACTGACCATAGGAGAGCGCAACCTGGGGGTAAACTCATTTGATATCAAACTATAATGTCATACTTTTAATTGAGAGCAGTTTTCCAAGCAGCATAACTGATGGGTATTTGTAAACCTCAAGTGCAAATTGTGAATTTGCAATTGCAAAATTATTGTGTATATCTTTTTAAGTTAAATTTTAAGAATATAACGTTGTTGTCCTTATCATTACCCATCGCAAAGTTGACTCGGTCAACGACCGAAACTCTTCGTTATCTATGTGACAATGATGTTTCACTTTGAAAAGATGATATATTATTAAAGTTACAGACATTGTAAGGCTTTCCCTTTAGTGACAAAAAAGTTTGAAAATTAATGATTGGAATGAAAAGTGTGGATGAAAAGGAATTTTGTTAATTTTACATTTGTCAAATATTGCAGAAACAAGGTGACAGAATTGTGGTTTCTGTATTTTTCTTGCTAATAAAAAAAAATGGCAGCTTATTTAGACTGGAACTTTGGGATGACACTTTTAAACAGATTTGGAAAGTTATCCAGTGTTAGAAAATTGTATTTTCCTTTCCTTTAGCTGCAGGGAAAGACCCTTATTGCCTTTGATTTTGTGCCTTAATTTAGATCCCAAGTAAAAATACTAGCATACAAGATTTCACTTTAAGCTCTTAAAATTATACGGCATTACACAATATACAAAGAAAAAAATTAAAAAAAAGTTTTTTTTTACTGATTGATCACTCACAAAAATATTTGCCTATTTGTATCACAGTAATAGTCCCTTTTAATTTTAATGACAACCGGAATTCTTTCATGCCAGTAAAATATTAATAAATTTGTATTTGTATTTAACCGTAGAACTATGATCTCTGATATATATATATATTAGTACCTTTTAATGTACACCTGTTAGTAGAACAAAGAAGAGTGCTCAAAATTAGAGAGAAAGTGCAATAACATAATGAAATACTTTACTAAAATTACTATGGTGTAATAGATGTTATTATCAGAGAATTTTTTGGTAATTTTAGAAAATTAAAAATTAAAATTATTTTATAAAAGTTAAGCAAATCAGATAATGGCAACACTGCTCGACTCAACCAATGAAACGTTTGATTGGGAATTTCCATGTTGAAGCTATTTCGGTTAATTGTGTGATAAAAACTGTTTCTTATATTTTCGTACTTTTTTACAATTGACGTTTCCCGATGAAACTGAAACTTGAAAACAAAATGTTTCCTGTTTTACTGTGTTTTCCACGCAGTGGAAGCATGTTGAATTTAATTAATCGTACTACGTCTCTTCTTTTTTGGTTCTAGACAATTAACAGATTGGGATTCTTTATAATCCTAACGAATACTCATACTAATTTAATGCTCGTGCCTGAACCGAATGCTTCGGAAAGATAATTCCAGAATTCCGAAAAAGGGAAAAAAGTCGGATAATCCAAAAAGTCAAGCAGAAACAATATCTGTTCACAAAAAGAATTTGTTTATTATATCATACCCAGTTATTTTTTTGTTTGTCATATTCAGATCTATTTTGTATCATTTTTTTCTGCTAATCAAAGCCTTTGGAACATTAGTTACCTCTGTAACATTTAGTGGGAGATCAAATGCTTTGAAAAATAACGACACCGTACTGTGTGATCCAATAAAGTATGAAAATTCGGTAGTATTAACATACAAGATGTCTGGTTCCAGTAAACACCAACCAGGACCAGGTGATACATTACTGGTGAAACAAAAGCAACATCATCGACGTGCTTTTGAATATATTTCAAAAGCATTGAAAATTGATGAAGAAAATGAAGGTATGTCAAACAAATTTAATTTAAAAATTTGTACATCATTAAAAACTTTGATGTGTAATTTCTTATAGGCCATAAAGATTTAGCAATTGAATTGTACAAAAAAGGAATAATAGAACTAGAGAAAGGGGTTGCAGTAGAATGCAATGGTGGAAAGGGAGAACTTTGGGAGAGAGCTCAAAGGCTTCATGACAAAATGAAGACCAATTTGTCAATGGCAAAAGATCGATTGGAATTTCTTTGTAAGTTATCAACCATTGTAATCTGGCCTGAATACATTCTATAAGTGGGTTAAATAAAAATTTTTTTATAAAAGATCACAGATCATGAATTTTGTCTTGTAATATAATTTCAGCTTCAAATCACAGAATTCTAACTGAAAAAAAGTCATGCTTTGAAGCAAATAGAAGTAATACTCTACCAAAAGCCTCAAGTTCTAGATCAAATCCAAACTTAGGCAACTTAAGCAACAAAAATTACAAACCAACCAGTACTCCACCTGCAGTAAAAAGACAGCTGTCAGTAAGTACCATTGTTTTCTCAATGATTCTCTGCATTTTGTTTATTAAAATTAAATGTTCCAATCTATCAATCACTTCCACCGTGGTACCAAAAAAAATTTTATTAAATCTTTTAGGGTCCTGGAGGTTCTCCTGTACATAAATCTAGTTCTGTAAGAACAAACAAGCCTGGACAAAAACCTAAGAAATCAGAATATTTAAAGGGAATAGATACAAAACTTGCCCAAACTATATTAGATGAAATTCAAGATACAGTAGTAGATGTTAAATGGGAAGATATTGCAGGACAGCATGTAAGGAAACTAATTAATGCATCATTAATTAATGCATTAGTGCCTAAAAACATTAAAAATTAATTGCATTGTTTCAATTATAGGCTGCAAAGCAAGCATTACAAGAAATGGTCATCTTACCATCTGTGAGACCAGAATTGTTTACTGGTCTTAGAACACCATCTCGAGGATTATTATTATTTGGTCCACCTGGTAATGGGAAGACTCTGTTAGCAAGAGCAGTTGCTTGTGAATGTAATGCAACATTTTTTTCAATAAGTGCAGCTAGTTTAACTTCAAAATATGTTGGAGAGGGAGAGAAATTAGTGAGAGCATTATTTGCAGTTGCTAGGGAATTGCAGGTATTGAATTTTTGCTGAAATATACAAATGGAACTGTTGTACTACACTGGGTTTTATAAATAAATGAAAGACAAACATTAAAATGAATAAATGGTATTATTGTAATGAATTATTATTTTTCATTTATAAAATGTATTGTTTTGGTTTTATAGCCATCAATAATATTCATTGACGAAGTTGACTCGTTACTATCGAACAGACGTGAAAATGAGCATGAGGCAAGCAGAAGATTAAAGACAGAATTTCTAGTCGAATTCGATGGTCTACCCGCTCGTCAAGACGAAAGAATTTTAGTAATGGCAGCAACGAATAGACCACAGGAATTGGATGAGGCGGCACTTAGGTAAAATTACATCTTACAACTTGATTCCAGAATAACAAAATCGAATATTTAATTAAAACCCTTACCATCGCTTTTCAGGAGGTTTTCCAAAAGGATATATGTTACTCTACCGGACCAATTAACAAGAAAAGAATTACTTAAACATTTGTTGTCGAAGCATGATAACCCCCTTAGCGATAATGAATTGGACATGTTAGGAAAGTTAACAGAATCATATTCAGGTAGTGATTTAACAGCCCTAGCAAAGGATGCTGCTTTGGGACCCATACGAGGCAAGTGTAACGTGACACACTCTCTGTTTTAAAAAACACATTTTAAGTTCCAACTGACGTACTTTTTAATTTCAGAATTGAAGGCCGAAGAAATGAAAACACTTGACCCCAAAAAAGTTAGAAACATTTCTTTTCAGGACTTTAAAAATTCTTTGAAAAGAATTCGACCTTCCTTGGCGAACTCTAGTCTAGAAGCTTATGAGAAATGGAACTCACAATTTGGTGATGTTAGCCTATAAATGTGCAAAAAATTGAAATTACTGTCAGCCACTTTTGTTGGAAAATTGGTTTATTCCTATTGAATGAATGGGCAGTGATATCGGTTTTCAATAGTGGTATTGTTAAAACGGATTGTTTGTCTTGGTACCAATTCCTGTAGCCAAATCGACTTAAATCTATTTTCTTACAATCGAAAGTCAAAGCCCACATGATACTCACGGTTGTTGCGTTGCATAGAAAGGTTTTGCATTGTTCTCCCGAATCGCTTTTACGCCTCACTTTTCTAGATGTGTTTAAATTACAACTGTGTTGATGATTATATATGAACAAGAATGACCACGTCGTTTTCCTGATATTACTTAATCACTTAGTCGGATTGAGTCACGTGTATATTTGAAAAACTGGAGATAGGCACTGAATGCGGTCCTTTTCCTGATGTGTTTTCAAACTCACTAGCAGAATGTCTTGATATTATTTATGTTCACTTGTTAATTTTTTTACTTTTTATGTTTTGGGACAGGTGCTTTTTTCAATTTCATTGTAGTTGATTGCTTACTTTGATTACTTTCACAGATATTCGCAGAATGCGGTATCATAATTTCTTTTATGTTCGACTTAATATTGGCGCTTCCGCCAAAATAGTCTTCCTTAGAAATATATTTCATAAAACTAAATGCATATAATTTTGTTACATAAAGGAGTATATTTTGTAATATCGTCTCTGACAAATTTGTCAAACTAATTGTCTTGAGTTCGATTTATATTTGCTAAATTGAGAATACGAAAATACAAAATTTTTGTGATTTCCTTTGTGTATCTCCCACTACATATGAATATTCTTTCCCAGTTTCCCACTTGTATGCATTCCTGGACCACAGTGCACTCGATTTATGATTTTCAGTAATTTTCCTTTGTAAAAACACTACATATTAGTTGGCAAGGGGCGCTGCTAGTTTCTACTACCTAGCCATTCCACCAAAGAAAAATTTCCGAATGAGTAACATTTTATATATCAAAAATCATGAGCAATCTTTTATATTTCTTTTTCACAATTGACTGTTGCATCATTCCATAATTCATACATGTAATATCAAAAGATCTCATTTTTTCAGCATAGTTAAGTTAAGAGCATAATTAAGTTGTTCCTCCGCAAGTGTTACACGTTTGGTACCAATTGGGATTATTTACTTTAGTGTTGCTTTTAACTTTACTTGTAACAAGGCTAATGAAAAATGGGCATAAAACTTTGACCAATGGTTGGTTTCGTAACTTAACCGAAAATTAGTTGATACTGGCCCGGGGAAGAATATAAAAGAGGTGTACCCAGCGCAACTATTACACATTATATGTCTTCGTTTTTATACTATGTACTCTTGCATACTAATTCTTATTTATTCTTGCAAATACTATGTATTCTTTGTTTTTTTTTCAATCCGATGATCCTTGTCCTTACATAAATTTGATATATAACTTTAAAAGATTTTAACAATGCCTCACATATTGTTTCCTTGTATACCTATATTCCACGATTGATTTTTGCCTTTTCTTCGAAAGCTTTCTAATTTTTGTTAAAATAACCTATTTGTTAATAAAGCGTGAAAATTTTAAGAATCTGCTTTTGCTGATTTGTAAGCTCCGATTTGGATGTATTTTTGCAAAAATAAAAATTAAGTGCTATTGAATTACCAGACTCGGTTTAATTTTAATCTATTTTTTTAAACTAGAAGGGATTCAACGGAACGACGGTTACGATGTAAGGGATGGATGACTGTTTTTCCTCAGGCAGCTAGCAAACCCACGTCTGCTAAGAACACATTTTTTTTTGAAGTACTTTTATTTTTTCAAGGTCACACCTTGACTTTCTTTTCATCACAAAGACCGAACCGTCATTAAACTACTAATACAAAAATTTTCATTGTCAGTCACTTGGTAAAGGAGAAAACCATGTCAAAGTAGACTACGGTGTGACGACCACACACGTACAAACACACATGCTGGGGCAAATTTCATTCGCATAAAAAAAAAATACGAGCCCGGGACAAAAAAAAACCAAAGACGTATGCCTCCTATAAAAAACTGTTCAACTCTCTTGTATTTCCGCTTCACTAGGCACCATTCGAGGTAGGCGAGTGCGAACGCCATGGAATAACAATGAAAGAGCTCAAAGCCAAATCTGACATGCGAGAGCAGATTGACTATGACAAATTTTTCCTGTCGCTTCCGTCTACGTGCTGTAACCTGTTACCTTGGTCGGATTGCAGTCACACCTGATTGGAAAAATAGAAACAGTTGCGCAGTGTGTATACCCAGGATTTTGATGCCTACAGAAATAAAACTGTACATTTACCCACTGCAACGCTTTTTCTATTCATTCAATTCACTTTCGATTATTATTATTATTAATTTTAAGCATTCAGCAGTGCTTTGACGCTTATATATATATTTTCTTCGAAACAGACTTGTTAAAGATATGTGCAAAACTGAAAGAAAAGTTATCTGGAATAATCAGGAATAACCAGGTGGTGTCGAGCTACAATTTTTATTATCATGTAAACACATAACAGTAATATCAAACCCTTGTTCCGCCGTCACTTTTTCTCACACGTACCGCTTTCAATTTCCACACAATTCCTTGAATTTCAGTTAGAATTATTAATTCCAATTATATGTTCCAATTATAAGGTTTTTTTTTATGTTTTTATACGACTGATAATTTCACTGTGATTCACGTAAAAACAAAACCAAAGTCTTTCACTCGGATTTGACCCACGCAAAGGATTACTGTAATGGTACGTGACATAAAAAATGCGGAATATGGAAAAATAAATAAATAAATAAATAAACAGAACAATGCTTTTTGTGGTATATTCTATATTTATAATTATTTAACCGTCATGTAAACTTAATCTACTGCACTATACTAAGATATAAACTTAATTCTAATAGCTATCATACTTTCACTTCTTTTTTAAAAGCGAACGTTAAGTCATTATCTTTTAACCTTTTTTTTGGTTTTCATTTCTTTCTTTGAGGAAATTGACTCTTCGAAAAAGGATATAAAGATTATTTCACGCAGTCGAATCCCTTTGGGCAAAAGGAAATTCTCTTGCATTTTTCACCGACGGAGCTTTTTTTACCTTTCCACAGTTTTGTATTTATTTTTGTTTAAATTCATTTTTTTATTTTCATATTTTTAAAACCATTTTCCGGTGTAAAGTTGGTACTTAAAACTAGAGGCTGCAAAGACACAATTTATATGTATTTTTATATGTTTCTGTCTGTTGAAGTGTGAATTTGTGAGTCACGTACTGTTTGGCCGTATTCCTTTGGGTGGTGCTCGAATACAATTTCCAGATGTTATTGTGTCTTTTGCATTTCGATTCTTACTTCCTAATGTATGTATATACAAATCGGTTGTGCTCAAATAGGAGAACCAGAATTAGAATCACCTGAACAAATTTAAACTTCCAAACAACGCGGCGAAGTAACTAGACGGGTAACTTCTTTTTCCCTGAAGTACTTTTCTTAAATTAATTTCCCCGCCTTAATTCATCAAAAGTGAAATTTTTATTCATTTTTGTTTAGTCCAGTCCCTTTTTTTATTATAAATTTCTACGTTCGAATATTATGACTTCCAACGGTTGCTTATCCGTTTGGTAAATCAAACAAATTAATAATTTTTTTATTAGAATGACGTTACTGAAATATATTTCAGAAGCCCAACGTTTTTGTTTCATCAAAAACTGTCAAGTGGAGGAGAAAATCTATTTGCTAAGTAAATAAAACAGACAAAGGCCATTAATAGATGTCAAGAAATCATTTTGACACTTCAAATGTTGTCACATAAATTTGCTTGGCCAAGTGAAACTAGCATTTAAAAAACCAACAAGAACTGGATGAGCCTATCTCAAAATGGCCAATGTCATCAAAGTTGTAATGATTGCACAACTTGTGAAAGGTGTTGTACCATTTAATACAATAGTACGAATTTAGTACATACACAGTTCTGTCCCTCCCAATAATTAATTTTTGCACAAAAAATTTTAACTTTTTGCCTTTAGAAACCATTTGAAGTAACACCCGGTCAACTGTTCAACATGTTCAATGCCACAAGTTAAACAATATGTTAAATTTTTTTTTAAAATCGTCACAAATTTTCACCGACACGGTATTTAGGGAGTCGAGCTAGGTTTGATTTTTGTCACCTAATTTTCATTATCAGTTGACTGACTTATAAAATGAACCTTTCATCTGTATGTAACCATCAGAAATTCAATGAGCAAATAGTATCTGTTAAGTCTTTTAACAGGTAACAATTTGACATTCCAAATACCTGTAGTTTTTTGCACTCAATTAGAAAAATATTTTTGATTCAAAAAAATTATAGTGAAATGAGTTGTAAAGTGTGAAACATTAAAATTGTTTACAATTTCTTCTTGTTGGTTTGTAGCACAAGGTTTGATTCATCCAATTTTTATATCCCCAAAAAGGTTCATATTCACATGTATCTCCAGATATTTACATTAGGTCACTTTATTTCTGGTTCTCCTAAGTCAAAATTTGTTATTTGTTGGAATTTCTTTCTTTTCTTTATACATCACTTAATGTTGGAGTTCAATTTGAACAGTTAGTTATTCAATTATTCTTGTGGGTAAATCACTGTGTTTGAAACTGAGGCATTGTGTAAGCCATCATAGTTTGAGGCATGTTAGTACCAGGTGGTGGACCAGCAACCGGAGTTGGAATTCCTTGCCACCCAGTTGGAACAACACGATAAGCACCCTGTGGCTGATAGGGGAATTGGCCATAGGCAGCAGCATAATGTGGTTGAACACTTTGTAAATATTGCCCAGGCATTTGAGCAGCTGCTGTAACTGGAGGTGCTTGATAGGTACCTGGTGGATACCAATATCCAACCTCAGTGTATGTCTGATAAGGATACTGGGGATTGGCTGCTGCCACTGAAGACCCTGATTGTTGAACCTGTTGTGGTTGTTGAGCATTCTGAACTGTAGAAGGATCACTTGATTCTTTTCCCCAGAAGCACTTAACTTGTTGCCCATTTATTTCAGCATTATGCATTGCTTCAATAGCATGGGTAGCAGCTTCCTTTGTTGAGAATCTGTAAGGAAAGCATTATTCATGATGCAGTTGGTTCCCTGAAATTGCCCAAGGCACTTCAAAAATTAAGATAGTAATAAAAATATTTGACCATATTTGACCATTGCATTCCTATACGTAAGAAATATGTGAATTAGAGATATTGATTCGAATTTGAAATTGCAATGATTTGAACTTATCTTAAAAAAGTTAAGATGCTTATATAATTTTTGTATTGGAGGGCCCCCATTATCATATTGTTGGAATAATTATTTACAAGATAAATTGTTACATAAAACCACGAAATATTAAACATTCAATGGTTATGTACAACATTTTGCTGCTTGAAAATTAAAAAGTACATCAAGAGTTGAATGGTGACCTTAAAAATAAGCTAATTTAAAAAAAGTTCACAATATTCAAGCATATGTAAGTGTGTGTGAATTTTTACCTGATAAAAGCATATCCTTTATCTTTAAATGACCTAATGTCTTGAATTGCTCCAAATCTTGAGAATGTTTTCTCAATGAGATCTTCGTTGGTTCCATTGGCAAAACCACCACAATATACAGTACAGTTGGTTGGGCTTGACTGATTGTACACTTCTTCATAGGATACAGCTTTAGCATTTCCTTGTCTTGGCCTCTCCGTGCGAGGTGGCGGAGGTTTCCTTGTTGACCAATTGGTACGAATACTTCGGTTTCCAAGCCACTGTCCATTCATTGCTTGAATAGCACTTTCAGCCTCCGCTTTTTTAACAAACGATACGAATGCATAACCTTTAGATTTTAACGTTTGGGGGTCCCTTACAATTCGGCAATTAGATATTTCTCCAAAAGGTGCGAATGCTTCTCGTAAAGTATGCATCTCAATTTCAGGACTCAGGTCCCCTACGAATACGTGGTGATGACTACTAGTATCCTGCTTGGGTTGATTACCAGGTGAAGTGGCCCAGTTTACCTTAATTTCTTTATCCAAAAAAAAGCGTTTATTCATCGCTATAAGAGCTGTGGAAGCGGCTTGATGATTCGTAAACTCAACAAACGCATACGGATCATTGCCGGGTTCCCGAATAATCTTGCATCCCTTAACGGCTCCAATTTGCGAAAATAAGGTACAAAGAAGTTCCTCTGATACAGACACATCCAGGTTGCCTACATACAAGGTCTTAGGACAGTTTTCCTCGGAATTACTCATTTTCCAAAACACTGTAAATACGCGTATTTATAAGTTCTTATAGTATTACAACCAGTCAAAATAAAAGATTTGCATCCCACATATATTTTAATGAGATGAAAATGCGCAAAGTTTATTCTCTTGTCGACAAGCGGGCACTTTCAGAAAGATCAGAGCTTCGTGCTGTCAAAAGAAGCCTATGACGTCATTTTTTCTAGAAAGGACCATGAGAACTTGCTTTGGACATTAACTAAAAGCGGGAAATATTATTTTGATATTTTGTTAACACAATTAAATCATTTGAATTTTTAAAATATTACACAGTTTTTATCTAAATCAAACAGCAAACGACTCCTATTTAAAATCCGCAATGTAATTCTTCTACTTGCAGAGGAAGTAATGTTTTATCACGAAAGCCAAACACCACGGCACACTTCCGCTTTGATTGGTACGCAAAATTTTTGCTAGAGTTTATAGCCGCCTGGCCACTGAATGTCTTGGCACATCTTAGATATTCCCACTTCAATTGAAACTAATAGTATTGTTGTCCCACGCATTCTTGTCATTCATGCTTGAAGACACTGATACCAAATAATTGCAATATAGGTCTCAGTTAATGGAAATTTGACACCCATTTTGAGGTTATAATATACGAGTTACACATACTTATGTAG